>CM054123.1:512531-5972531 GCA_028751855.1 Ambrosia trifida | reverse complement strand
CCATTGTAATGGATTTCGAAGGTGAAGATGATTGAAGATTGATGGAGGGTTTGAGAATGAAGAAGGCGGTCTTCAGTATTTTGAATACAATGAGACAGTGTAACATCTGTTGTGGTAAAACAGGGTTTTTATAGGCTCAGTGAAACCGCTGATGTGGCCAAACCTCTGCTTATATGAGCAGACGTGGCAATCATCTGATGGATGAAACATCTGGTGGATAACAGCTGTTTTTGGCAAAGAACTGATACAAACAGCTGATGGATCCAACTGTTTTTTTTCTTTCCAGATATAGTATATATATATAAGGAAACAGTTGTTTTATCTGAACAGATGTTCTGAAACAGATTTTTCAACTAACAGTTGTTTTATCTGAACAGATGTTCTGAAACAGATTTTTCAACTAACAATTGTTTTATCTGATCAGATGTTTTGAAACAGACTTTTCAACCAACAGTGGTTGTTTTATCTGATCAGATGTTATAAACAGATTTTTCAACCAAACAGCTATTTAACAAGTTTTGATTTTCTGAAACATTTTATTATGATTTATTGAAAAAAAATTATTTGTTTAATCCATGTTTAACATACCAATTCTGGAAATCAGATTTGTAAAGGTAGATGTGTCTAAAGCTTTTGTTAACACATCTGCCAACTGATCCTCTGTTGGAACATGGTGCAAGGAAATCAAACCTTTTTCATAGCTGTCTCTGACAAAATGATGTCTTATGTGAATGTGTTTGGTAGTGGAATGAGAGACTGGATTCTTGATGATATTTTCAGCAGCTTGGCTGTCCAACATGAGTGGAGTCCGAAGTGCAGTTATCCCAAAATCCAGTAGTTGATTTTGAAGCCACATGAGTTGGGCTGTACAGCTTGCAGCAGCAATGTATTCAGCTTCAGCTGTTGAAGTTGAAACAGCTGCCTGCTTTTTGCTTTGCCATGAAACTAAGGCATTCCCTAGAAATTGGCACCCTCCTGATGTGGATTTTCTTGTGGTGTGACAGCCAGCAAAGTCACTATCTGAATAACCTGAAAGCTCAATGTTTCCATTAGCAGGATACCAGATACCAAGTGTGGGAGCACCTTTGAGGTATCTGAATATCCTTTTCACAGCAATAAGGTTTGACTTTCTGGGTGAAGCCTGGGATCTGGCACAGACACAGGTAGCAAACATAATGTCTGGCCTAGATGCAGTTAGGTACAATAAAGACCCAATCATACATCTATAATGTGTTTGATCAACCAGTTCATCCTTGTCATCAATAGTGAGCAGCTTGACTGTACTCATGGGTGTGCTACATGGCTTACAATCATTCATCTCAAATCTGGTTAATAAGTTCTTTACATATTTGTTTTGGTGAATGAATGTGCCATTTTGCAGTTGTTTCACTTGAAGACCAAGGAAACACTGAAGCTCACCCATGGCACTCATCTCAAACTCTGCTGTCATGAGTTTTCTGAACTCTTCACACATTTGGTTACATGTGGATCCAAAAATGATGTCATCCACATATATTTGAACAATCATTAGGTGTTTCCCTTTCCATTTAAGAAATAAAGTTTTGTCAATTTTACCTCTTGTGAAGCCAATGGATAAGAGAAATGTGGAGAGAGTTTCATACCAGGCCCTTGGTGCTTGTTTAAGTCCATACAAAGCTTTGTTGAGCTTGTAGACATAGTCAGGATGGAATGTGTCTTCAAAACCAGGTGGCTGACATACATAGACCTCCTCCTGAATTTTGCCATAAAGGAAAGCACATTTGATGTCCATCTGATACACCTTTATGTTGTGGTTGACAGCAAAGGCTAAAAAGAGTCTGATGGCTTCTAGTCTTGCTACAGGAGCAAAAGTCTCATCATAATCTATTCCTTCTTCTTGTCTGAAGCCTTGAACCACAAGCCTGGCTTTATTCTTGACAACAATACCCCTTTCATCAGTCTTGTTTTTGAAGACCCACTTTGTTCCTATAGGACAAACATCCTTAGGAAGTGGTACAAGCTCCCATACTTGTTGTCTTTTGAATTGAAGGAGTTCTTCCTGCATGGCTTCTACCCAACTGTTGTCTTTCAGTGCCTCTTGGTACTTGACAGGTTGTGTGAGGGATAAGAAACCTGCAAAAAGACAGATATTTGAGGATTGGCTTCTTGTGAGCACACCCTCTCTGATGTTGCCAATGATCTGGTCTGGTGGATGAGCTCTTAAGTAAATAAGATCTCCCTGATATGGAACAATGGCATTTTGAGGTGATGGACAGAGGTTTGGTGACTCTGTTGGTGTAACATCTGTTGGTACTTCTGTAGTGCCATCAGATGTTTGGAATGGTAATGGAGGGATGGGTCCAAGTGGTGTGAAATTTGACTGACTTTTGTCAACAGATGATTGACTTTTGTCAACAGATGATAGGTCAGTGGTTGTGAGGGGTGAAGCAGTGGTTTGAGGATAAGACTGGCCAACAGTGGTTGACACAGCTGTGGCAGAGTTTTGACAATTGTTTTGAACAGCTGCTTCCTCTGAGGCAGAATAGACTTTGTAGTGACTGGGGATCACAACATCTGTTCTGTAATCTTGCTGTGGAGACTGTGGAATACCTGCATTGTTAGCTTTAACAGTGATATCTTCAAATTTGAATTTATCTAAATCAAATAATTCAGCAGGGTTTGTAGGGATTTTTAGAGATGAAAGTTCATTGAACTTTACATTCAGAGTTTCTTCTATTGTCTTAGTCCTTGTGTTAAACACTTTATAGGCCTTAGCAGTAGAAGAATATCCCAGAAAATAACCACAGTCTACTTTGGCTGCAAATTTTGAAATGGAATCTTTGAGATTTAAAATGAAACATGGGCAGCCAAAGATTTTGAAGAATGAAATTAATGGTTTGATTTTGAACAAAATTTCATAAGCAGTTTTTTGATGTCTGGGGTTGATCAAAACTCTGTTTTGAACATAGCAAGCAGTGTTTACAGCTTCTGCCCAAAAGGACAGTGGCAAGCCAGAATCTGCTAGCATGGTTCTTGCAGCTTCTATAAGAGTTCTATTTTTCCTCTCAACCACCCCATTTTGTTCTGGTGTTCTTGGGATGCTGAACTGCCTCACAATCCCTTTTGACACACAGAAGTCATCCAACTCCTTATTTTTAAACTCTGTTCCATTGTCACTCCTGAAGACTTTTACTGGCAAGTCATATTGCTTTTCAACTTTGGTGACAAAGTCCTTCAATATACCTGCAGTCTCATCCTTAGAATGTAAAAAGTAAGTCCATGTAAACCTAGAAAAATCATCAACTATGACAAGACAAAATCTCTTTCTTCTTAGACTCATGATTTTAACAGGGCCAAACAAGTCCATGTGCAACAGTTGTAAACACTGACTAGTTTTGGACTCATCAATGGATTTGTAAGAGCTTTTATGTTGTTTCCCTTTTAAGCAAGAAACACAATGCTCATCACATTTAAATTCTTTTGATGGTAAACCTCTGACAAGGCTTTGTTTGGAGAGTGTGTTGATAGTATTAAGGTTGGTGTGACCCAATCTCCTATGCCACAATTCTGTCTCCTTAGTGGAGGCAGCAGAAAACTGACAGACATTTGCCATAGGATTGTCCTTTAACATATCAACAACATACACATTGCCACTTCTATGAGCAACAAGTTGTGCTTTGCTCTCAGCAATAATGGTATCAATCTTTTTCACCACTTCTGGCCCAATAATCTTACAAGTTTTCTTTGTGAAAAATGAGCCATAACCTTTGTCACTCATTTGTGAAACACTCAGAAGATTGAACTTGAGATTATCAATAAGATTGACATTTTCAAACTTGAGTTTTCCAGCCTGTACAGTCCCTGAACCCAACACCTTACCTTTTGAATCATTACCAAAGGATATATCACCCCCTCCATGAGCCAAGAAGTCCAGAAGAAGGGCTCTACATCCTGTCATATGCCTGGAGCCTCCACTATCTACATACCAAAGACTATCTAAACAAGCAGAAGCTCCCTGCACATCAGTAAATGATTAGTTTTGGTGAGTGTACAAAGCCAAGTTGGCTTTGGATGGGTCCTCAGACCTTTCAGACTCAAGCTTTGGAAGGTGATCAGTGGTTTGGACCAATT
Source organism: Ambrosia trifida (assembly GCA_028751855.1). Taxonomy (NCBI): domain Eukaryota; kingdom Viridiplantae; phylum Streptophyta; class Magnoliopsida; order Asterales; family Asteraceae; genus Ambrosia; species Ambrosia trifida. Next base: position 5,968,421 of record CM054123.1, on the reverse strand, counting down.
TCTGAATTAAGGTCAACAACTGCTGCTGACCATTTGCCAGTGCTTGGATGTCAACACTTGGGGCAGCAGTTGTTTGATCACTTCCTGACAGATGATAATACCCATATGGATTTCTGTTCACTCTTGGATTAGAGGGTCTTTTTGGCTCCTCATAAACATGTGGCAGACTGTGACATGGAGGTTGACCATAACCTCTTGGGTATTTGCTTGTGGGTGGAGCATCTGTTACTTGGACATCTCTAGAAGCAGATGTTTCAAGCCTTTTTGTAACAGATGTTTGGACAGGGGTGAAGGTCTGTTTGGGCTTTCCTTTTGAAGTACTAACCACAGGGTTTGCAAGAGTTTTAGCTTTGTATTCTTGTATTTTAACATCAAAATTTTTGAGATACAAGCACTCTTTGGTCTTGTGATTCTTTTTCCCACATATTGAGCATGTGGCTTTGGAATCACATTCACTTGTTCCTTTGTTAATGTCATATGCTTTTAGAAGAAAACAGTTTTTGGTGACATGATTCTTCTTTTCACAGAAATCACAGAACAAGTTGACAGTCTTTTCTTTCTTCTTCCCCTTTTCAGCCTTCTTTTCAGCAGATGTTTGAGCATCTGCTGGAAGATTTTTCAGGGGAATGACTTTAGCCAAGGGAATGACCTTTGCCTGAGGAGTTGTCTTTCCCTCAGGTGTTTTGAAATCAACAGGTTTAAAATTCTCAAGAGTATCACACTCATCAGACCAAGTAGGTTTAAATTCATACTTTTCAAGTTCAGCAAAAGATGAGGAACCTTCTGGTTTTTCAAGAACAATTTTCTTACCATTTGGTTCAATGATTTTAATCTCTTGACCCTGCAGGTTTGTTGGTATTACCTCAACAGCCTTTTGACTCTTTTTATCAGTGTTTTCAAAAGCTGGAGCAGTGGTTTCAAAACCAAAGCCAAACTTCACATGACTTTTAGTTTGTTTGTTGAGTAACATTTCAAAACCTCTACATGATTCCACCCATTTCTCACATTCAACTTGGGTGGACTCTAGCTCACTTTTGCAACTTTGATATTTTGCTATCATAGTTTGGAGCTGGTCTTTGGTTATGGTTGCTTCATGTTTTAAGCTGCTAATTTCAGACTCTTTTGCAGTTAAACTTGTTTTCAAATCTTTTGTGAGTTTTTCAAATTTAACTTCATCATCCAAAATTTTCTTTCTAAGGTTTTCATTCACCTCTTTGATGTTAGCAAATGCTATTACACATTTGTCAGAACACAACTCTTTAAGAATTTGAGGAGATACCTTAGCAGCAGCCATCAATGCACAATCACACTTGCACTCACAGTCATCAGATGCACCCCAGGGTTCTGTGAGATTCACAACCTCTTCTTCAGGTTTTTCACCTGTAACAACCTCACTAACAACATCATCAGTCACAACATCAGATTCAGTTACCACCTCCTCAGATTCAATCTCATCCACCATGGCCATGAAACAGAAGTTTTCTGGTTCATTTTCAGCTTTGGCAACTAGTGCAAAATTTTCATCTGTTAGCTCATTAGGTAGACTGCTCCAATCAACAAAGCCTTGTGTAAAGAAGCTCTGTTGACTGGTCTCTGCAGGAGCAGAGGATGGAGCAACAGTCGTTTGCACAGGTGCTTGAGCAACAGGTGTTTGCACATAGTGGATCTGAGGAACAGTGGTTTGGACATACTGAACAGGGACAGTGTTTGAGGACTGTGCAAAATGAGCAGTGTTTTGCACATTTGGTCCAGGGGCATTATAGGAATTCTGATAAGTGTTGGTCTGTGGTCTTTGATTTGGATAGGTTATCATAGGTGTACCATGTTGACCCCTACATTCCCTAGCAAAATGACCAAACCTATGACATTTGTAACACTTTATCTTTGATTTATCCAACCCAACCTTAGATCTGCCAGTCAACCCTGGAAACCTTCTCCCAGTTTTCTTGTAAAAATTATTAGTTCTTACACTGAGAAGGGCCAATTGGTGCATAATGTCCATTTCTTCCAAATCATCAGGGTCAAAGTATTTCAGGTCATCATACTCAAAGGATATATTGTCAGATGCTTGGATATCACCACCACTTGCTGTGAAAGCATAGTTTGGTGAATAAGAATCAGAGTTAAAACCTGAGTTAAAAACTGAAGTTATGTCAATGAAATGATCATAACTCTGATCCTTTGTGTTTCCAGGCACCTCATCATGACCCAAAAGTGCTGTATATCCAAATACATAGTCATCAGACACTTTTCCAGAGTCCTGGAGCTTCTTTTTCTGGTTAAGCTCTCTCTCATAGGTCAAGAGCTTACCATGAAGCTGGGTCAGTGATAGGTCTTTAAATCCAATTGAGTTTCTCATCACAATAGCAATAGTGTCCCATTTGTCTGGTAATGATCTTAAAAACCTATGGTTCAAGGTTGAATGAGGGTAAGTAAGGCCAACCAATTTTAGTTCACTAATTAAGCAATTAAATCTCTCAAACTGTTGAGTTAATGACTCTCCTTTGACATGACTGAATGTTTCATATTGTTGGTTAAGTATTTCACGATTGTTTTCAATAACCTCCTCAGTCCCACCAAACTGTTCTTTCAGTGCATCCCACAACTCCTTTGCACTGTTACAGTGTAACAACCCAGCATATATATCATTGGGTAGAGCCATGGCCACAATACTAAAGGCCTTAGCATCTAGCTCAATTTTCTGAAAATCCTGGTCGGAGTAGTTTTCAAGTTTCTTTGGCTCAAACACTTTGGGATCTTCAGTACTCGACACAGTCGGAACATGTGGTCCGAAGATAAACGACTTCCAACACCCAGTGTTTTGTTGAGCTAGAACATGGCTCATCCGACGTTGCCAGATATTGTATTCAGATCTGACAAGCATCGGTGGCTTGTTGTTCGTGCCAGTGTTATGTGGATCGTGATTGATAGAAGCCATTCTCTGATTTTTCAAAAAACAAAGTCTGTTTAAAAACGGTTGAAACGAAATTAAACTATTACTCTGTTTTCAATCTAACAGACAAACGATATCAATAATTGTGAGCTGATTATTAAATTGATTTGTTAGATCGAATTTAATTGACCAAGCTCTGATACCAATTGTTAGGATCTGAGTTTGTTTGTTTTGATTGTTTAACTAAATATGGTAATAATGAAATGAAAATAGAATGAAAGTGCAGCGGAATAATAAACTGTTAATCAAAACATTTTTGTCCCGGAAATTGTTCAAAGCCAAAAAGGATAAGACGAAAAAGGAAGAAAACTTTTCTGGTTGCTACAGTCTTGGACTCATTCGCATAGATGAAAGGTAGAATGGTCTCAATCGCACCTTCAATGGTGCGAATGGAGGATGTATATATATAAGTGTTTGATGTGGAGTTTGTTAGAGTTTTGGTCATTTGTGTCAGTTACCTTTAGCGCCAAGTCTCTGTTTGAAAACCTAGATCGATCTGTTTATCATAGTTCGAGTCTGTAATCGTTATTATTCAATCTAATGATTATGATAAACGTTGAAAATGATTTCCTGTGCGTGATTTACTAGTTTTATATCATTTTGCTAGATCGAGAGGGTTTCCGCACCTTTCGGTTTACAAATCGTTGAGATTATTGTTAGTTTGATCATTCTCGATCCTACAAAATGTACAACTCTAACATAGTAATATCGATACATAACCTAAAACAATGTATACTTCTAATACAACCAAACCTAAAAATGTACAACTCTAAAAGAAAGTATTGATTTAAAAGCCATTAAGGGGCGTTAACGATTACGGATAGTCTAATTAAAAACAATAGGCTTTTTCTTTTTTTCTTTATTCCATGATATTTGTTCTTGCTCACTAGATGTCCACTTTCATTTACAAAATACAAACACTAAACTAACACAATTAACTAAACAAACTTTGAATAAAATTAAAACAGTATAAGCATATATACCAAGTTGTTGCAATTGGAGCTTCATTAAACCGCTAATAATTTTTTCATTAATTTCTTCCTCCTTCCTGCTGCTCATCTTTATTTACGTAATCAAATTGTTTGAATCACAAATTCACCTGATTTTTTAGCAATAAATAGAAAGGGGGCTAATTGAATCTAGTGTGTATGGTTTTTAGTAAAGAAGAAGATATTAACTGAACTAGCCGTAAAATCCTCTTCTACAAATATTTTCTTAGTTTCTAAACAGTAATTTCTGCTGAGTACTGGTGGAGGGGAGGGAGAGGAGGAGGAGGTGGGTGGAAGATAGGGAGAAGAGGAGAAGAGCGGTTGTGATGGTGGCAGGAGGAGAGAAAATAAATGATGTGAAGAAGAAAGAGAGGTAGATAGGGTTTTGTGTTATATTTTTTTTTAAATTAGCTGGTGCCACGAGGCACACTCAATGAAGAAGGATGACATCTTTGAGTGTCGTGTAGGATTTAGTTTTTTGTTTTATTAATATATATATATATATATATATATATATATATATATATATATATATAGAATATGAGAAATTGTTTTGGACTTGTATTTAGCCCATGTGTCACAAATGGGCTATCTCGATGACTCGATGTGGGTCTTGGGTTTTTACTTGAACCCGCATCATTTGTGTTTACCGTGAACGGTCTATACACAACACCACCACCAATCATCAATGGTTCCTTTTTCACCGTAATTATTTGGCTTTGAGACATCAGTTGGCACATGGTCAATCCATGGCATCACGTTGATTTTCGTACAATTTTTTTCTTAACCAATTTAATTTTACATTTCATTCCAACATTCTTAACATCACAAACAAGTGGCATATAAACGGACATTAAGTTGCGCCGCAACCCATTTTGAATGACAAAAGTAATCCTACTAAAGATTAAGTTATGAGCCTTAAGGATCGAAAAAATTACTATACACAACTCGTTGAACCCTGTAAAATCTTGAGATGACCACTTTGTTTTTATTTTAGTTTGTAGGAAATTAAAATATAAATGCATGTTTTTAACTTAAATCTCACCATTCTTATCATCATCAAACTATGTGAATTATTGTAGAACTTGTATACACATGAAAATATGTCAAGAACACATATGCCAACAATGATGCACACAAATCATTCAAATATTAAACTCCAGTCAAAGTTATGTTGAGTTCTAGGGTAAAAGAGCACAATCAAAATGCAAGAAATCCTAAAAAAATCCTCATTGGGCTAATGCGACTTCCTAGTTCGCTAAAAGACTTTTGAGTTTCAAAGTTTATGCACCTAACTACATTACTTGAGTTTCAAAGTCGGTTAGGATAGAAGACATTATTAGCAAAGTCAAGTCGATTGGCTTTCTTTGAGCCAATAATAGAGCTAGAATGAGTTAGTTATCTTGGTATAGTTGGTGTAATTTTATAATTATGTAATTATTGTTGTAGGGGTTTTGTGGCCGCCCTGTTTTGTGGGCTTGTTAGCTGTTTAAAGAAAAAAAGAAAGAAAAAACCTACACTGCTTGAAATAGAGAAAGGACAAATTATGAAGATATGATCCCAACCATATTGCATTGACCAAGAAAATGACACTCATGTTGTGGTTCCCACTTGATATATAGATGCATAATCACCACATAGTGTTATTCTTATAGGATAAGATGCCAAAGGCATTCATATTATGGAAACAACTATTTAAATTGCAATATCAGACAGAGAGAATCTTAATCCTGCTCCTCACAGTGTAATTTGATATCAAAATCAGGGTATCTCTAAATGTAGAAACTCATTTGATAATGCAAAACACACTAAACACTAAAAGCTGATCTTTTGACTAACAAGAGATGGAATTTGGTAGAGACCACTGTTTGCATTTCTTAGACCACCCGTTGTGGAGTGGCGCACCTGCCTCGCCACGCCTTTAACGCGATTTCCTCAGCCAAACCACAACGCCACCGCCAAACCAACTGTCCCTTTGGGTGTCATCCCCTTCACGCCCATTTCACCAACCAAATTAATTTCCAAACCCAATCAACAAATTACACCTCACCGGCTCACCCACTATAAGATTAATTTAGTTTTAAATTATTTAATAATATACTTTTCAATTAAAATGGTCAGTTAAACCATTACGTGATAATTAAAGGGTGACTTAGTTAAAGGCCACTGTCTACGCGGCGTGACATTATGTTAAACAACAACGCATAGTCTTAAATCCAATTATAAAACACTGAGAAATCATTCAACTTTGGTTGCAGCTACTGTTAGTTAATTGCTAATAAAGGATTTGTAAAGACTATAACTCAACAAGCAAGCAACATAACTAGAATCAATAACCGCAGTTTGTGTAAAAATCCTACAGCAATATGATCTCAATCATGTTTTTATCTTAGTTACACGGATTTCAATAACCCAAACTATTAATCTACTAGCCAATAATAATCCATACCATTTACCAATAAACAACATTTTTTATCACACTAACATAAAATATTTACACTCGATTTTGCTTACATAGATAATACGAGCTAAATCGAGTGCAAATCAAGTATAAACCCATCATGCTTATCAACAAATTCATGATCTCAATCATCTAAACAAAACCTCAAAATCATTAATCCAATACACAAACCAAACAAACGATTCATTAATCATCATAAACAAACTTCACAATATAACACCAAATTTTACATAAAACATAATAAAACCAGTCAACCAAATCATCTATTATTACTATCATAATCCACAATCTCATCATCAGTAACCGACCTCGAGTGCTGCACAATCGACCGTCCGATCGAGTTAATCCAGTCCTCCTTTTCCTTCTCCGAGTCAGCAATAAAATACATAGTGTCAGACCGAGTAGACAGCTCAAACGCAAACTGTTTATTAATAACATCTTCTGCCCCTTTGACGGTTAAGCAAGTGGCCACTGGGATCACGCCACGTGGCTTCGACCCACGGGTTATTATGGGTTCTTTGAACCAGAAGAGTTTGCCCTGTTTTAAGACGAACCAACGGCGGCGCCAGGTTTTGATGTACTCGCCTTGTTTGGTTAGCCAGCCGGAGCGTTCGGGGTTGGACCAGTACTCGATGTTGTCGTAGTCGTCTGGGTTGGGTGGTGTGTCGCCCATCATGGCTCGCCAGAGACTAGCCATGGTGAGATCGGTGTGTGTGTGTGGGAGTGGGGGATTTGACGGGAAAAGAAGGGGAAGTAACAATAATGTGGTGGGATGTCCCTATTTCATGCCTTTTTATTTTAGGTATTTAGGAACTATACACCATATAATTAGGATTCATACACCCTGACCCACATCACTAACCAACAGAAAGCTGTCATATACTCAGAATATGATGTCATACACCCCCAAATGTGATGTCACAGGGTGTATGAATCCTATAACCCTTATTTTAAGGGGAAGTAACAATCTTGAGTAACCAAACTCAAGATTGGTTTGTTAAAAGTTTGAGTTAAGAGAGTTAAAGTCTGTGGTCTCGAGTTCAATCCCAAGGCTAGGGTTGTTTATGAATGAGCAATAAGGCTATAGGGTGTGGAGACATGAAAAAGGTCATGTCTACATGTCATGTAGGATACCACATCATCAAGGTGGTGTCTCAACATTCTTGAGGCATGGGTGGGGTGTGGAGACATGAAAAACTCATGTCTTAAGCATTTATTACTTTTTAATTTATTTTTTAATATTAATTTTAGTTTGTTTTTAAAGTAATAAATAAATAAAATAATGTTAAAATAAAACACTAAATATTATAAATAAAAATTACAAACTATGATAAAATTTTAAAAAAAAAACTAACACACCGAAAAAAAAACATACGATTTCCTAAAATTTTATAAAACTACTTCCACTTTTGAATCAACTTGTCTTGCAAATTCTTCAACGTGGCGCGTTGGTCTTCAGGATAACTCGAGATATCGGCCGACATAATCTCCACTCTTCCACCGCCTTCTATTCGTCAATCAACCTAAGCTTGTTTTCCTTGATTTTTATTTTTCTTTCATTAGCTTGGTTAAAAGCTTCCATTTATGCGCTTAAAGTTTCAAGCCTTGAAGCGCTCCCGCTCGAGCTACCCGTCGCCGCTTTCTTTCCTGTCACCGCTTCCTTTCGAGCTTTGTCCCGACCTATATAAAAAACGCAACCATTTTTATACTACAAAGAAAACGAAAACGAATTATATAAAAAAAACTATAAATTTATAAACCTATGGGCCGTTCCTCCTCCACAAATATTGGTTCATCGAACTCGGGCTCGTCGTTCATATCAATGTCGATTGGAACAGATGGACCTCCCTTTTTAGCTTTAGTTTTTCGTTTGGCCCGTTCAACCTCGTTCCGGACCCCCGACCATTTTGGTTCATCTTTCAAGACCTGCCAAGCCCGTATCATTGAGAATGATCTATTCACCTCAGATTTATACTTCAACAACGCATCCTTGAAAATATTTTGCTCGTTCCAACCACTAGGCAGGTTTGCCTTAATACGGTTGTAAATTCCATTGAATTTGTTACGATCCGTATTCATCTTTCTCCATTTCGAGCTTAGAGCGTCGTTTTTTCGATACAGCTTGCTTTGCATAAACCTATGAAAGTATTCGTTCGCCGTCTCCCATAAGTTGTCTAACGATTGGGCGGTACCTTTGATTAAAAAAATTTAAATTAACATACTTAAACAATATATAAAAAACAAAAAAATATATATATTTCGGAATAAAATAAAAACGTAAATAAATATATATATAAATTTAAATAATTTACCGATTGCGGCACGTGTTGAAGCCCTGACCCACGGCTTAGCTAAATGCTTTCTCTTCAACATCGGACCATGGCCTAGGGGCTCCCTCTAGTGGTTTACCACGACCCGGACCTTTCTCTCTTTGTTTTCTTTTGCGTTTGCCTTTGGTGGGTGGCGTAGGTTGGGTTTCGGGAATTATCTCATCATCGGTTTCATTCTCCGACTCTACGAGTTGAGATGTTCCAATAGGTGTAGTGGGTTGAGATGTTCCGATAGGTGTAGTGGGTTGTGGTTGTTGAGAAAATTGTTAAGTACTTTGAAACGCTTGCATTTGTTGCATATAATTTTGCATTTGCATATATTGTATCGGGTTTAATTGTGCAAAAGCTACCGGGTTTTGAAGCATTTGGGCTATCGCCGGGATTGGTGGAACGGTTTGCGATATGGGTGGATCGACTACCGACGTGTAACCCGGTGTGGTGAAAGGATGAGTGGGGTTAGGATTATTCGGGTTTTGGTTGAATTGTTGGAATGGATCCATGAAGTTATTTATAAAATTATGGAAGTTTTTATAAAAAGTAGTAGGAGGAATGTAGTTGTAATGGTATAAAATTTATGTTAGAAAAGGTTTAATATATACAGGTAAAGTAATTTGGTTAATTTTTTTTTAATAAAATAGCCGTTAACTAGCCGTTGCATATTTAAAAAAAATAGAAAATTTGTAATTGGCCCGTTTAAAATGTCCCGTTGGGGACGGGGGTGGAAGAGGACGGGGAGGGGGCGGTGTGGGGGTTTAGGACGGGGCAAAAATGGAGGGGAGGGGGGGGCGTCTCCATACCGGGTAGTCTAAGTGAGCGTATTTTTGTTTGTGCTTTGCTTGTTTATGAACCGAACTGAAATTGAATGAGCGTATTTTTGATTTGAGATTTTTTGATTGAGAGAGTTTCGAACGTTGAGCAATTTGGTCAGCCTTGTAATAGGAGGTGGCATGTGGAAAGTCCTTACTCGAATGATCGAAAGGTGATGAGAGCGGCTGGTCAAAAGAAGTCATAACTTAAAAGTGTGTTCTTGAATTTTGATTAAGATTTTAAATATTTACAATTAAGTATTCATTTGGTTATTGGTTGGGCATTTATGTATACTAGTGGGTTTACCCACGTGTTGCAGCGGGATCCACAAATGGTTTGCAATACAACATTATGATACTTAGGTTTTTTGTCGCAAGTTACGTAAAAAGAATAGAAATGTCCACGCTATGTTTTAACAAGTATTCGTAGAAAGAAAAGAAAATAAATGTGCACCGCCACTTACAACTGATTGCAGTTCACCACAAAAAAACCATGTACTCGTTATTGAACAAATCTTAATAAACCAAAGGTATGTTACTGTAATAGACCAATATGAACATAAACATCACTCTTGTGTAAGCTGTCCGGTCATTGCATATCTACATAACCGTGCCATTGAAAACACCTTGCTAAATGATAAAGTTCATTTACATGACAAAAGCATGTAGTAACAATATGATATTGTCTACACTAACATATGAAGGTCACGGTCTATTTAGAAATTAAAAGTTGTGATTTGTAAGTTTGTAATAGACTTGCCCAACCTGACTCAACAGCTAAAAAATTGCCCAATGTAATCAGTGAGCCGAACCATCCCGTCCACTTTGCCGCTGGGTAGACGCATATATATCAAAATGGTTTATAATAGAAGTACTATTATGGAAAAATTTTAAAACTCATACAAGTTTAGCTGAGATAAGATTATTCATTGTGGTAACATAAATTATTATCTTTCATCGCCATTATATGAAATTTGTTCAAAAATATTGTTATCCCACATGTTTATTTAGTTTGGGTGAGTTCTATTTTCATATAAAAATTGATTATCTTTTAGGGGCATTTAGGGAAGAAAGTGGTAAAATGATTTATAATGTAGTATAGATAATGCTCGTTTAATGGTATAAATAATAATAAGATAACTGTTTAATAGAATAATTAAATAATATACTATGTTATATAAATAGGATAATAATAGTTATAAATATATTTACACACACATGATATATACAAGGGTGGCTATATTAAACCCCAAAGCACATTGCTTTGGTCAAAGCGAGGCGCTTTGGTTACTTTTTTAACTACCTCGGTCTGAGGTTAATTATTCTGATTTTGACCCCAGGCGCCTCGCTTTGGCCAAAGTGAGGTGCTTCGAATCCAACTTTTATTTTTGGGGTATTTTTGGTGTTTTCAATTGGTTTTTTATTTTTTTTAATTTTTAATATAATTATTGTAAAAAAAATTATAAAAATTAAAAAACAAAATAATAACCACCAACTTGTATCGACTTGATGTTTAATGGTGTTGTCCTTGAAAATAGCGATGGATGATATCGATTAAATTGCCAGATGGTCATTGGTCTTCAGAGTTTCCAACCCCTAATACCATACAAATGACCGTGTTTGAAAAACGGAGAGTTCTTATGGAAGTTGCTAAAATAGTTAAACAAATGTATTTGTGAATAATACATTCATCAAAAGACCATCTCTTTGTTAGTCACCCTCATAGGGAAATCTACTCTCACACTTATGCGTAGATCAAGGAGATTCATGAAGATATTCATCAAGACCTTTGGAAAATGTAAATCCAAGATCCAGGAGCAAGAATTGTTTACCTTCCCATTGATTTCAAGTATGTTGCCTTCATCGTTGACAGATATCTCTCCGACAACAACTGAATTTTACTTGCTTGCCTGAAAGCGGTCCAACTTCTTGCCTTCATCGTTGAGTCAAAAGCGGTCCAAATACCATGGTTGTTGGATGTTCATGTAAGAATGCATAGTGCAAAATTCTTTTGGCAAACGTCTGGATGACCTGAAGTTCCTTCATCATTGACAAATATCTCTCCGACAACAACTGAATTTTACTTACTTGCCTGAAAATGTAAATCCAAGATCCAGGATGAGCTAGATATTCCTCATGATGAGCAGGAATTGTTTACCTTCCCATTGATTTCAAGTATGTTGCCTTCATCGTTGATAGATATCTCTCCGACAACAACTGAATTTTACTTGCTTGCCTGAAAGCGGTCCAACTTCTTGCCTTCATCGTTGAGTCAAAAGCGGTCCAAATACCATGGTTGTTGGATGTTCATGTAAGAATGCATAGTGCAAAATTCTTTTGGCAAACGTCTGGATGACCTGAAGTTCCTTCATCATTGACAAATATCTCTCCGACAACAACTGAATTTTACTTACTTGCCTGAAAATGTAAATCCAAGATCCAGGATGAGCTAGATATTCCTCATGATGAGCAGGAATTGTTTACCTTCCCATTGATTTCAAGTATGTTGCCTTCATCGTTGATAGATATCTCTCCGACAACAACTGAATTTTACTTGCTTGCCTGAAAGCGGTCTAAATACCATGGTTGTTGGATGTTCATGTGAGAATGCATAGTACAAAATTCTTTTGACAAACGTCTAGCTGACCTGATGTTCCTTTGCAACCTAGTTCCTTTTAATTATAAACAACATTAAAGAGGGAGCTAGATATTCCTCATGATGAGCAGGAATTGTTTACCTTCCCATTGATTTCAAGTATGTTGCCTTCATCGTTGACAGATATCTCTCCGACAACAACTGAATTTTACTTGCTTGCCTGAACATTTGTTTTACTAATTTCCGATTCTTGATAGTTTCATTATACTCGTGTTCAGCCTTTAAATCAAACAGTCTGATCGGCGATTTTGTTTACCCTCCCATTGATCAGAGATATTTAAGCTAATCAAACTCATATCTCAAGCCGGTGCAAGTTATGTTGGAGCACTGTTCTTCTTAATCTTGATCTTCACACTTGCTTTAGGAGCTCTGATCTTCTTCCTATTATCTTTGTTAAAAGCGCTCCAATTTCTTGCCTTCATCGTTAAGTCAAAAGCAGTCCAAATACCATGGTTGTTGGATGTTCATGTGAGAATGCATAGTACAAAATTCTTTTGACAAACGTCTGGCTGACCTGAAGTTCCTTTGCAACCTGGTAGAAAGGAACTGGGTTGCAAATATAATAATAATTTAATTATTTATAATAATTTAAAATTATAAAAATCCATCACATCACGATTTGCATCCCGGGAATAATGAGTAACCTAATAACCTCTATTAATAGACTTCATTTATTTCTTCTTCATCTTCTTCTACTTGAAGTGCAGAGTGATAACTAACCCTTCATTTTCTCTGTTTAAAGTCCTAACAAAATGTAAACTAAAAGAACCTGGCTTCAAACATAATTTTTTGCTCAAGGTAATATTATTGTAATATAATATTTCAGCTGTACTGGCTGTCGAAAGATATCGACAGTAGGATCGACGCTAACAAGCAACCTATACAGAGTGATGATAGTCGTTTTTGGCATTGTAAAGCGATCATTACTGTAATGATCAGGAACATTCTAAATAACTGTTCAGTTATGGATCCTTTGATCAGAAAATATATTTTCAAACAATTCCTAAAATAAATCTTTCGATAATCGCTATGGTTAGTGGATACCATGGATCAGAGAGATTCAAGCTAATCAAACTCATATAAAGTGTTTGATGTCACTATGAGTAGATAAATTTCATAGTGGTTGGAAACTCTGATGAATAGTGACCATTTGGCAATTGATTACTTAATGTTCTTTATATATGAATAGTGACCCTGTGCAAAAGTCTTGATGAATATCTTCATGAATCTCCTAGAAGTGTCATCTTGGTCGAACTCATGACACGCCACATTCGTCTCATCTTATAAAATAACATAAACACAATCATGTGACCCATGATCAGAGCTTTAAGTTGTGACACACAAAGATAATAGGAAGAAGATCAGAGCTCCAAAAGCAAGTGTGAAGATCAAGAGGATGCAAGTTGAAGAAGAAGATGACACATATCACTAACATAACTTGCACCGGCTTGATTCACTGTGAGTAGATACATTTTGTTGAATAGTGATTGTTTAATGTTTTTTATATATGAATACTTTCCTACCTCTGAGATGAATTAGTATATAGAGAGCAAACCGACGAACATCATTCAAAATTTCAACTTCCCGCTAACCTCTGCGCCATCATCGACTACAACAAACCGTCGATCTTCCTCCACGGTACTCCTAATAGGCCTCTCTTTACATCACCGTACGATTTAAGGTTCCAATTTTGTTTTTGTTGCTTTTTCATAAAAAGTTTTGTGTTTATCAAACCCTAACGTCTGAAATATGGATCTCGTTGTTTGATCGGCTAGTGGATAACATGGATCAGAGAGATTTAATCTAATCAAACTCATATCTCAAGCTGGTGCAAGTTATGTTGGAGCAATGATTAATTATTATTATTTTAATTATTGTTATTTTATTTCTGTTTTGAGGGTGTAATGATGATGATGGTTATGATTTGACAAACGATTTATGAAAGTATTAAGAATCGGAAATTAGTAAAATGATTTATGAAAGTATCAAGAATCGGGAATCAGTAAAATGATTTTATAATTCTTTAAAGGCTGAACACGAGTATACTCAAACAAGGGTTTCGCGTTTCGGTACGTTTTAATTGATCGGATGTGACTTCTGAAAACCACAAACGATCAATTAAACATTACGAAACACGTCAAACAGAGACCGGAAGTCCAGCATATCGATTAGACATGCAAAAATTGTGTTTTGAAAAAATATGGGTATCGAATGTATAGTCGGAGCACCACGTACAATGATTCATGAAAGTTGTACAAACTCGGATGTTTCTACCAAAACACACAAACGAGCAATAAACGACCCGTAACACCTCAAACGAATTTTGTTGTATTGGGAACAACTAAAAACATTTTAAAATGAATTAAAACTAATTAATTTTTTTTTTAAAAAGGCCAAAGCGTCTGGCTTTGGTCAAAGCTAGGCGCCTGGTTTGCTTGATTAGACCAAAGGCGCCTAGCTTTGACCAAAGCCAGGCGCTTTGGCCTTTTTTTAAAAAAAATAATTTGTTTTAATTCATTTTAAATACTTGTTATTGATAAAAAATAATTTTAATTCATTTTAAAATGTTTTTAGTTGTTCCCAATACAACAAAATTCGTTTGAGGCGTTACGGGTCATTTATTACTCGTTTGTGTGTTTTTGTAGAAACATCCGAGTTTGTACAACTTTCATGAATCATTGTACGTGGTGCTCCGACTATACAGTCGATACCCATATTTTTTCAAAACACAATTTTTGCATGTCTAATCGACATGATGGACTTCCGGTCTCTGTTTGACGTGTTTCGTAATGTTTAATTGATCGTTTGTGGTTTTCAGAAGTCAAATCCGATCAATTAAAACATATCGAAACACAGAACCCTTGTTTGATTATACTCGTGTTTAGCCTTTAAAGAATTATAAATTCATTTTACTAATTCCCGATTCTTGATACTTTCATAAATCATTTTTCAAATCATAACCATCATCATCATTACACCTCAAAAAATAAAATAAAATAAAAAATAATAATAATAATTTATCATTATTATAATAATAAAACAAAGGAATTAGGTTGCAAATATAATAATAATAATAATAATAATAATAATAATAATAATGTAATATAGTTATGGTTAATGCTTAAAGAAGTCAACCTTTGTTGACTCCTAGAAGTCTTGAAGACCAAATGACTTTTACAAGATACTTGAAATAAGGTATGGATATGGAGAATATGCAATGAGATGATTTCGTACAAGATTCCAATGCAAGCAAGTCAAATTCAGTTGTTGGACATTGTGATCGGGAGAATTCCTCTGATCCATTCATCACAATCATTGCTCCAACATAACTTGCACCAACTTGAGATATGAGTTTGATTATCTTGAATATCTCTGATCCATGGTATCCACTAACCGTAGAGATTATCGAAAGATTTATTTTAGGAATTGTTTGAGAATATATTTTCTGATCAAAGGATCCATAACTGAACCGTTATTTAGAATGTTCCTGATCATTACAGTAACGATCGCTTTACAATGCCAAAAACGACTATCATCAAGAATGACTTTTACAGAACAATGCTCCAACATAACTTGCACCAACTTAAGATATGAGTTTGATTAGCTTAAATCTCTCTGATCCATGGTATCCACTAACCGTAGCGATTATCGCGTGTCATGGATCCTTTGAAAGTGGATACCATGGATTAGAGAGTTTTAAGCTAATCAAACTCATATCTCAAGCCGGTGCAAGTTATGTTAGTGATATCTGTCATCTTCTTCTTCAACTTGCATCCTCTTGATCTTCACACTTGCTTTTTGAGCTCTGATCTTCTTCCTATTATCTTTGTGTATCACAACTTAAAGCTCTAATCATGGGTCACATGTTTGTGTTTATGTTATTTTATAAGATGAGACGAATGTCGCGTGTCATGAGTTCGACCAAGATGACACTTCTAGGAGATTCATGAAGATATTCATCAAGGCTTTTGCAGAGGGTCACTATTCATATATAAAGAACATTAAGTAACCAATTGCCAAAGGGTCATTATTCATCAGAGTTTTCAACCACTATGAAATTTATCTACTCACGGTGACATCAAACACTTTATATGAGTTTGATTAGCTTAAATCTCTCTGATCCATGGTATTTGAAAATAGAGAGTTCTTATGGAAGTTGCTAAAATAGTTAAACACAAGCTGAAATGGATGGATCATTTGTTAATTTAATGAGATTTTGTTTTGGATCATAAGCAAAAAGGTAGACCACACCACTAGACGACTGCTCAAATCCAAAACAAATATTGTTCATGCATGCAAGTAATATTCACTTGTTGGACATTGTGATCGGGTACAGAGCAAGTTATTGTCGGAGATATATCTGT
This sequence comes from Ambrosia trifida, assembly GCA_028751855.1. Lineage (NCBI taxonomy): Eukaryota > Viridiplantae > Streptophyta > Magnoliopsida > Asterales > Asteraceae > Ambrosia > Ambrosia trifida. Next base: position 5,951,862 of record CM054123.1, on the reverse strand, counting down.
CAACGATGAAGGCAACCTAAAACAACCGGATGGTTGGTAGCTCTAGGTAAGAACATTGTGGATGATGATGATAATAACTTCTCTTCAGATTCTGATTGCACTAAATCTAGTCTTCAGATTATGATTGTATTGTATGGTGTGTGGGAGTGTTATAAACCTGAAACTAATAAGTTACATTATTATTACTATTTTAATTATTATTATACAATAACAATGACGGACTCTTTTACTTGAGAAGAAGAATGAACAACGGTGGAATTGGAATTGGAATTAATGTTACGAATTGGAATGGACAAACCGAGGCCTAAGGTGAATCCGTTTGGTGATGGTAAACCTAGAGAGGTTTTGCTTTAGGAGAAAGGTGTGGATTATCGGAATTGAATACTTAGAGATGACATGCGAAGCTTTAGACTCCAAGCGGATCCCTTGATTGCCAACTCACCTCCCGTAGAACATAGGCCTCTACAAAGTTTGATCAGTTCGTGTTTTTCACTTATTTAATGAAATTTAACGCACATACTGCATTCAAATTGGTTTTTTTTTTCCTAAAAGTAGAAAAAACTATAACAACATTAACAACAAACAAAAATATTGTAGAACAAAATAAGAAAGTGTTCCTATCTGTTACCAAGCATGTCAAGAAATAATAATTTAAAAATATAGCAGATCAAGGTCTTCATTACTACTTAACGGTGGTGAACAGTTGTTAGATATTTCATTCTTAGAGATGATAAAGGATAACGAAGATTAATGTTGTATTTTTTTCCGGAAGTTCTGAATCTATTGTTAAAATCTTTGACTATACGTGGTTGATGATGTCAAGTTTAAATCGTTGATTCATTTGGGAAGCGAAAACGAATATATAGACGTTTGATTAGGGTTATTTACTTTGTTTTTATTATTTTTTTTAACTTTTTTAAATAATTATATTAAAAAAATAAAAAACCAATTCAAAACACCAAAAAATACCCCAAAATAAAACTTTGATCCAAAGCACCTCGCTTTGGCCAAAGCTAGGCGCTTTGGATCAAAAAATTCAGCTTTTCCCTGCCACCTCATACACCTCGTTTGATTTGACCCTGAAGCGCCTCGCTTTGGACAAAGCGAGACGCCTGGGGGGGTTGAAATAGAAGGGTGGGGGTGTGAATAGCTGGAGCCATAAATAAAATTATTTATTCCTGCGTAGCTTGTACACAGATCTATAGCAATGAACGTAAATCAATCAAACACAATCACACAAACATAATAAATAGATTTCTATTGATCTATGTTTACAACGTTTACAAAAAACACACACCCTCTCTTGATCTGTCCAAAAAATTAATCTAAAATATGATCCTAAACCACCTAGTTATAGGAATAACAATTAACCTCACCAGCTACTCTGGTGAGGTTGGGGTAACCTTGCCAACACATTGTGAGGTTATCCATCTAACTTCGTGACACTTATAAAGATTACAAAATATATCAAATTCGAAACCTACCAAACACAAATATATCTATACAGTCTTCGTCATCAGCAGCTGGACTTACAGATAGGTAAACTTGCATGTAATGGGTCCTTAGTATTTGGGTTGCATGTGCAGCTTTCTTTTTTCTCTTCCGATGCCTATGCTCTTAACCCCTTAACATATTAGTTTAGATCCCAAGTTACTTATGTTTTATATATAGATTGTATTATGACTAATGGAGTCTTGAGTTAAATAATAGTTCAATGACTATATGTATTTGCTACATTTTCGGTTTGAAACTAAAATGGGTATCAAAATCTCATTACACTTACCTAATGCAACTGTGCTGATTTAGTATCAAGTAATTTTATATATGCAAATATTTGAGTAGCTATGTTTTTGCTAAATTATATTATTTCGTATGTGCTATTAAGAGTTTTTGGTCAAACACGTTTGTAGAACAAGAGTTTAGTATCATATATTTTTGTTTGAATGTGTTTATTACTGTTTTAACTCGGAAAATATTTAATTTAGTGGTGAACAAATAAAGATCCTGAGAACTAACCTGATGACACGGAAAATGAATTTCATGGGAATCTGATTCATCTGAGATCGGACATCAATACTGATAATGCTTTTTATATACTTTCTTAATATAAGAATGTAGGTTGTTTTTGCATAATGGGTCAATTTGTTTGTTATCTTTATGTACATCCCTCTATTACAACATATGGGCTTTTTGATTTAAGTTTGTTTCTTGGTTATGACTTTGCAGTTGACTAAATGCACACATAGATATAAGTAGAATTTGACTAAAGGAAAGAGCTTTACAAGTGGTCGTCTGTGATTATGGAATCTTCTGTATATACTTCTGGGTTTGTGATTCATTAAAAGCATATACAAATGTTGTTGGAAGTACAATTACACACAAGTGAGGTTGCAACGAAGATTTCTTCTCTTTATTCTAAAACAAAAGTGAGGTTGCTTCATCCCAGGGTGTGGTAATACTAGAAAAATAAATAAATTTTAGAGAAAAAAATGTATTTATTTAGTTAAGTTATATAGATAGAGAAGAATATATGATGTGAATGCTCTGAGTTTAGTATTTTATGTTTGAGTAGGTAACTTTTCCTTGACGTTTTTATTTAGTTATTTATATTTGGTATTCTCTCCCATTCGACGGTGTAAAACACAATGCACTTGGGCGGTTTGTTGGTGTTAAAGGTTATAACTTAAATTACACTAAATCCGTCTTCAACGATTTCAAGGAGAGTAACATCTTAACTCCATGGTTTTGCCAATTAAACACAACCCCTCACTCCAAAATAAGATAATAAGAGTTGTGGGTAGGGGGATTTGATGGGAAGACAAGGGGAAGTAAAAATAATGTGGTGGCATGTCCATATTTCAAGTGTTTTTATATTGGAGTTTATAAAGGAGTAACGAAACTCGAGATTAGTTTGTTTAATGTTTGAATTAAGAGAGTTAAAATCTCGTCTCGGGTTCAGCCCCAGGGCTAGGGATGTTTATGAATGAGCAATAAGTGAGCGTATTTTTGTTTGTGCTTTGCTTGTTTATGAACCGAACTGAAATCGAATGAGCATATTTTGGATTTGAGCATTTTTTTATTGTGAGAGTTTCAAACGTTGAGCAATTTGGGTAGCCTTGTAATAGGGACTGGCATGTGGAAAGTCCCTGCCCGAATGATTGATGGGCGATGAGAGCGGCTGCTAACGGCCAAAAGAAGTCATAACTTAAAAGTGTGTTCTTGAAGTTTGATTAAGATTTTAAATATTTACAATTAAGTATTCAATTGTTTATTGGTTGGGCATTTAGGTATATAATGCTAGTTTAATGGTATAAATAATAATAAGATAACTGTTTAATAGAATAATTAAATAATATACTATGTTATGTGAATAAGATGATAATAGTTATAAATATATTTACACACACATGATATATATAAAATGATTTTTAAGATATGATGTTTCAAAAAGATAGTGTAGGTCCTACGTAGCTTGTACACAGATCTATAGCAATGGATCAATCAAGCATGTGATTTGTGGAATCTATCACATACACATATGAACGTAAATCAATCAAACACAATCATACAAACGTAATAAAGAGATTTCTATTGATCTTAAACATAGTGTACAATGTTTACAAAAACCACACACCCTCTCATGATCGGGCCAAAAAATTAATCTATCCTAAACCACCTAGTTACTGGAATAACAATTAACCTCACCAGCTACTCTGATGAGGTTGTGGTAACCTTGCCAACATATTCTGAGGTTATCCATCTAACTTCGTCAACACTTATAAAGATTACAAAATATATCAAATTCGAAACCTACCAAACACAAATATATCTATACACTCTTTGTCATTAGCAGCTGAACTTACTGATAGGTGAACTTGCATGTAATGGGTCCTTAGTATTTGGGTTGCATGTGCAGCTTTCTTTTTTCTCTTCAGATGACTATGCGTTTGACCCCTTAACATGTTAGTTTTGATCCCAAGTTACTTTAGATTGTATTATGATTAATGGGGTCTTGAGTTGAATAATTGTTCAATGACTATATTTACTTGCTACATTTTTGGTTTGAAACTAAAATGGGTATCAAAATCTCGTTACACTTACCTAATGCAACCGTGCTGATTTAGTATCAAGTAATTTTATATATGCAAAGATTCAAGTAGCTATGTTTTCGCTAAATTACATTATTTCATATTTGCTATTAAGAGTTTTTGGTCAAACACGTTTGTTGAATAAGAGGTTAGTATCATATATTTTTGTTTGAATGTGTTTATTACTATTTTAACTCGGAAAATATTTAGTTTAGTGGTGAACAAATAAAGAACCTGAGAACTAACCTCATGACACGGAAAATGAATTTTATGGGAATATGATTCATTTGAGGTCGGACATCCAATACTGATGATGCTTTTTATATACCATCTTAACATAAGAATGTAGGTTGTGTTTGCATAACGGGTCAATTTGTTTGTTATCTTTGTGTACATCCTTCTATTACAACATATAGGCCTTTTTATTTAAGTTTGTTTCTCGGTTATGACTTTGCAGTTGACTAAATGCACACATAGATATAAGTAGAATTTGACTTGAGGAAAGAGCTTTACAAGTGGCCGTGTGTGTGATTATGGAATCTTCTGTATATACTTCTGGGTTTGTGATTCATTTAAAGCATGTACAAATGTTGCTGGAAGTACAATTACACACAAGTTAGGTTGCAATGAAGATTTCTTCTTTTTTTTCTAAAACATAAATGAGGTTGCTTCGTCCCGGGGCATGGTAACACTAGAATAATAAACAAATTTTAGAGAAAATATGTATTCTTTAGTTAAATTATATAGATAGAGAAGAAGATATGATGTGAATGCTCTGAGTTTAGTATTTTTTTTTGTTTGAGTAGTTCACTTTTCCTTGAGTTTTTTTTTTATTTAGTTATTTATATTTTGGTATTCTCTCCCATTCGGCGGTGTACAATGGGCTTGGGCTGTTTATTGGTGTTAAAGTGTATAACTTAACTTACGCTAAATCTGTTTTCAACGATCTCAAGGAGAGTAACATCTTAACTCCATGGTTTTGCCAATTAGACCCAACCTCTCACTCTAAATGACATGTTACCGGTTTCCCTTCTGCAATCATTTAGAAACTTAATGCTATTAAATCGAAATTATATAGAACATTCTTATAAATTGTGAATTCTCATACTGATATTATGTCTTTGTTGACCACATATAAGATTTTAGTTATAAGTACATTTTAAATATATTAGTTTTAGGAACCCTTGCGTTAACGTTTCTATTTAAATATCGTTAGGAAACGGGTTGTCCACCAAAAAGCGTGTGTGAACCCACTAGAGAATTGATAAACTAACAGAAAACGAGGATCCTTTTGTAAATTTCACACCCGCAGCAACGAGCTGACATTCCTACTACTAATCGTATAATTCACATTTGTTGTTTCCTATCAAATAACACATAAATAGTCATCAATAGGTCGCACGCCTTCACGTTTGATTGGCCACATTCTTTCATAGGTGTCCTCCACCAGATAATTATGACTATTATGGGAAAAGATAATGTAAAATGTCTTCTTAACGTACAAAGCGTAAGAAGTAATCTCAGCCGTAGGATCCAACTATAAAAACAAATTTCAATTGAATTAAATTGCCACGTCCTATTATCGTTAATTAGTTTTACCATTAGCAACAAAGAATCTCGTAACTCAAAAACTTAAAAAAACTCCCCACTCCTACTGAAACAAAAGCTCCGATTTCGACAAAATAACACCTGTATGTTTTTTAAACAAAAAACAGAGCATGTTACTAAAACCAGTCACACATGTGTATAAAACAAAAAACAGAGCATGTTACTGGAACCAGTCACGCAAGTGTATATACAAAATCACGCAAATGCTAAACCAGAAACTTATATCACACAAATTAATTTTAAAAATCACTCAAGTTCAATTGTATATCATTTTGAAAATCACAAAAGTTCAAAAACTGCACAATTAAATCAAACAAGTTCGAAAGTAAATCACGTGAGAAGGGTTAGAAAAAGCATTATATTCACGCATGTAGGCTTCAAAGAATCAAAACACAGGTCATGTACATCGTTTGGAATATGACCAGACGACAACTTACAAATGAAGAAGAACAAGGTCTGTGATCGGTTATGAATTTGGATGTGATTTCAGACATATTTGTCGTTTATGTATTTGATTTGAATTTAATTACGTAATTCCAGTAAATTAAAATCACTAAGAGATTTGAACGTGATTATATGGATGGATAAATGTCTAATTTACCCTTGACAAGAATTAACAAACGTGTTTTCCAAAAAAAACCCGTCATTACACGTGACGCTAGGGCTGGCATAACAGGTTACACGAACCTGTTAAGACACGAACCTGTTAAGACACGAACACGAAACTTGTAAACACGAACACGATACGAAATCTAATCGTGTCATTTTTTTCAAACACGAACACGAACCTGTGTATAACAGGTTAACACGATAAGACACGACAAGACACGATAAGGAACACCTAGTAAAATAAGTTAACATGACAAGACACGATAAGACACGACAAGACACGATAAGACACGACAAGACACGCCAAAACACGACAAGACATGATAAGAAACACGATAAGACCTGTTAAGACACGTACACGATAAGACACGAACACGAAACAGGTAAACACGAACACGACACGAAAATAAACAGGTCTTAACATGTCGACCTGTTATAGACACGAAACCTGTTAAGGCCAAACACGAAACCTGTTAAAATCGTGTAGGTTCGTGTCAGGTTATCGTGTTCGTGTCTAAATTGCCAGCCCTACGTGACGCCTTCTTAATCATTCCTACACTTTCACAAGACTTCGTACCGTATATTTTTCCTCACTATTACTGTATTATAATATTACATTACTCAAAACACAAATAAAAATACGAACATAATTTTGAACACGAAATCTACATATATTTAAATAAATCTGTTTTACCCAGAAACATAACATGTGTTCTTGATTGGTCGATTCTGCAAGAAACAATCACAATCACCTATTTTGACACTTTCTAATCATCGATTCAACTTAACTTATCCACTATTATTGTGTCTCGTTTCTGTTCAATTCACATGCCATCCACTATTATTTCACCAAATCACCACTCTTTAATTCCTCACCAACACAATCCTCTGTATCACTATCAACTCCCTGAAACCAATAGTTGTCCTCTTAATGCTGCCGATCAAGCTAATGTAGTCTGTTCTTATCATTACTCACCTTTTGATTTGCGGTGTAGCTTGTTGCCCGTTTACCTACCATTCTATCGTCACTTCTATTTTCTTTATGATATTTTACTTATTGTAAGTAGAAATCATATCGAAATTTGACCACAAATTGCATTTAAATTTGAAATCTTTTTATCCAAAGAATAAGGATACCTGTTTGACTACAACTAGGTTGCTTTAGTGGCTAACTTAATCACGTAATTTAGATTGTAGAGACCATATTTAAATTGGGTTTCTTTTGTTTCTGCCTAATTTATAGTGATTAACGTGAATTGATTTGTGTTTATTAAATAATATTTTGCAGGTAGGTTTTGATTGCATATGATATGAGAGTACTTACAACTTTTGTGTGTATATAGATTTTTACTCAAAATGTCAGCATATGGTCATGATATGGAAAGGGAGTATTCTGCTAGTTTATCTAGCAGTCACGAATCCGGTAAGACTATTATTTTTTGACCATATTCAATAAAAGATTGAATTATAGATAAATAAATAATTCTTACAAGTGGGAGGCGGGTAAACGGGCTACAAGTTGCGCCGCTACCCCCCTTTTGAATAGCAAAACCTACTCTATTAAAAATAAAACTTGTGTCCTTCGTCGCTGGAGAGTTGCTCTGTACCACCTTTTGAACTCTTTTTAAGAAACGGATTGCCTCAGGGGCTAGCCCTCCAAATGTGTCAAAAGCAAATGACACAAAAACGTGTTGGTTCTCTAGACAGGCAGCTTCATGTTTGACAACTTTCTGGGATTCTGCTCTCAAGGCTGCTTGCCCTGACACAAAACCCGAATCTCGAAGTCCCACCAAGGGAGACACCCCTGTGAGATCAACGCATGCATGCTTGCCTTGTGCCCACCCGAACACGAGGACATCTGCTGGCCTTAAGGTAGACCGTCCTTCTAAGGGGTCTGTTAAAAAGTTAACCGGGGCTTCTTTCCTAGCCGAAATCCCTGCCCTACGCAAGACATCCCATAAAACATCCCTGACCAGATCATGTCTGTATTTAAATCCGGGCAGCTCCTTACAATGAAGGGCATGTTCCCCAAACTTATCTAAACATGTTTTTTTGCAAACTGGACACGACTCATCAACTGGGAACATGGGAATATGCACGTTAGCTTAATAAAATTAGTCACATCGTCTATCCGTTTTATTCACTAGGGGTAGGTCGGCATAAAAGTATCTCAACCTTTTAATTTTTCATTGTGCCTATTTAAACGTGTCAAATTATGATAATCTTTTATTTTTTTTTATTGTCTTTAAATATGAAAAGGTAAAATACTAATGATTTGACAACTTAGACGAATGACTGGTGAAAATAAATGAGTGGGATACGTTTAACACAACCCCTAGAAATGGAGAGGGGTAGGGTTACGTTTATGGTTAACTAAACATACCCCAACCTCTAAATTTTTCATCGTACCCTCTAAACACGTCAAATCAAGATAATCTTGTCTTTTCGTATGAAAATGGAAGAACGTTAGTGATTTGACAACTTGAGGAGTACCGCAAGTAAAAATGAAGAGGGTGCGGTACGTTCAGGACCGCCTTTTCTTTTTACCATCATCATCATACTCAGTTAATCCCACTTATAGCAAAGCTAAGGTAGGGTCTGAGGAGGGTAAGATGTAGACAACCTTACCTCTACCCCTAAGAATAAAGAGGCTGCTTGCAGTGAGACAGCCTTACTGCAGTTTCTTTTATAAAAAACCAATAAATTTGCTAGATTTCAATTGCATATGGTAATTGATATCTTGAGCCATGAATCCTGCAGATATGGAAAGTGAATTCGGAAGGGAATCTGTGATCTATATGTCTTCATATGCTGCAACTCTCTTCGTCGGTGTTCTTGTAATAATCGGGATCTTGTTGATGACTATGCTAATTTCATTGGTGTTCATGTTACAATCATGTGAAAGCCGAAACTCTGGGGCTATTGAAATGTTAAGATCTGTCAATCAGTTGGACCTTAATCTTTATGATTATTGCAAAGCAGTTTCGTTACACACGAAGCTTAATAACAATAGCTATGAATCATATTCGTTGCCTGAAGTTTGTGAAAAAACAGCTGTGAAGTATGTTAAAGATGGTCATTACACAAGAGATTTGAGTAGCATAGTGTCACTTGTTGAAGATTATTTTAAGAACGTTACGCCTGTTGTTGGTGGTCAGGATGTAGTTTTAATGGACGTAGATGACTTATATGTTCAGCGGTAATTACATTATCTTTAGACACTTTTAGTTTTGGAAGATACAAATATGCATTGGCTTAATGTGTTTGTGATGGTGTAGGTTCCATGATTATGGTCATCATGAAGGTGTTAAAGAAGCCAAACTTAGGAAACATGCGGTGTTTGTGCAAATATACACAAAGTTACGATCTGTAGGATGGTCGTTGGTTTTACTGTCGAGGGAGCATGAGAAACAACGTGGTGTGGTCATTGACATGCTTATAGCGGCTCGATGTGGAGGTTGGTCTGAATTAATCATGAGGTATTAGTAACAAGGCAAAACATTCATTTGCCACTCGAACCACATATCACGAAGTAGGGTGGTTGTATCGTGTTTTAGGCTAAAAAAATTGTTGTGATGTGGTGCGGATCCGATGAGGAGATGAAAATGGATACCCGTGAGTATTTCTACAAGCAAAAGGCGACTATGCAAGCAGAGGGCTACCATATTGTGGCGGTGATCAGCAGTCGTATGGATGTTTTAGTCGGCATGTTTACCAGAACACAAATCTTCAAGCTCCCGAATCCGTTCATCACATTAGAAGTGGAACGTTAATGTATTTGATGTACAAAATCCGGTTGATTCATGCACCATTGTATATAAATTTGTAGCATATCATCAAAGATAATTTGGAGCCAAATTGGGTGAGAAACTTGTTACTACAGCAAACTTGTGTTCAGCTGATGAAAATTGGGCATTTTATGTTGAGATTATGTATATTAGTTTGGGTCATTGGTCCATGTCGGGTCGAAGTCGGAGGCCAGGGTCAGGTTGGGTTAGGTCAGCAGTCCAGGGTAGGTTCGGGTAGGCGGTGTGGGTGGGGTCGGAAATTGGGGTCATGGAGACCTCTTTAGAGGTAAGTTGGGGTGATGGCCGGGGTGATAAATTCCAATTCATTTGCTAACCGAACACATCAAGAATGAGATTGAGATTCAAATTCCAACAAATTACAATTTAGCATGTTTATACTACAATTCCATCACATTTCACGAAACGAACACTACCGTCAAAAGTATTATTTTGTGATTAAATTCTAAAGATGCGGGTCAACTATTTATAACGAAAACTACCTAGCCTAAGTAATATGCTTGTGCGTACTGTAAATATACTAAACAGTTTATAATAATGATTAATCAACAAATACTATAGCTAAAGACATGACATATATATATATATATATATATATATATATATATTATTTGCAAAATTTGATTCATAGTCATGTAATGAATTACTAAAGTACCTCTTATGTATGGAAGTTTATTATCATTCAAAATTATGTCTTTTTCATACAGTAATCACAAAACAATCTTCCAAGTTGGGATGCTAAAGACTATAGCCTAAGCTGGGTTTATTAACAGTTTTTGTCAAAATATTAGAAAACCATCCTTATAAATTTTGGAAAAAACAAACACCAAATAGATTGAATGCATAAAAAGAGCTTAAAGGAAGAAACTGCAGGTAGTTGATCACCTTCTTAGCATAAACATGTGCATGCTATCGAGCATACAAGAGTGTTATTGTGCATTCATTAACCGATGGTAGAGATTCAAGTTCACGACAACTCTCTTCATTGAAAAAAGCAGGTTGTTTAGGTTCAGGCAATTCTCCCTCACTAACCAGCATCGGAACCACTGACAACATCGTTGGTCTATCTTCTGCATGATGCTGCACACATAATAGTGCAACATGTATTGATCTTAGTACTTCAGAGACGACGTGTGAGTCCTGTAAAGATCCACTCATTAATTCAATAGACCTTCCTACCCTAAAGAATCTCCATGCCTACATCAAACAAATATACATTAGGAATTGGTCTTAGAACTAAACTTACATGTCCAAGCTGGTCGCCTTGGAAGAATTCTCTGTTTTTCATCCCACAAATTATCTCCAACACCAGAACACCAAAACTAAACACATCAGATTTTATAGAGAAACGCCCGTGTACTGCATACTCTGGAGGAATATAACCGCTACAAACAGGTTAAACCAAATAAACTTACAGATTAGTGTTAAGAGTTTATGGTTTGATCTCGTCTTCCTTCTTTTATAGGGAAACAGAATTAAATTTAAGGTGGATTCTTACTATGTCCCGACCACATTTTTTGTCTTAGTAGTGGTATCATGTTCGACAAACTTTCTAGCAAGACCGAAATCTGATATTTTTGGATTCATGTCTTCATCTAGCAAAATATTGCTTGCTTTTAGATCTCTGTGGATAATTTGAAGGCGTGAATCTTGATGTAGACAGAGAACACCTCGAGCTATCCCATGTATTATATTGAATCGTTGAGGCCAGTTAAGCATCAAACTTCTTGTTTTTTCTGCCAAAAGGTGACTACCATGTCTTATTATATGAAGCCTTAAAGTAAGATAGTAAGTGAAAACATGGAAAGTGAGTCAAACCGAAGAGAAACCAGTCCAAGCTTGTGTTAGTCATGTATTCAAAAATCAAAATCAGTTCGTTTTGATTTACGCAACATCCAAGAAGCTTCACAAGGTTCCGATGCTGAAGTTTTGCAATACAAATGACCTCATTCTTGAACTCATCAAGACCTTACTAGGATGTTTCTGAAAGCCGCTTCACAACTATTTCTCTTCCATCTTCCAACACACCCTAAAGAATTAAGATTCAAATAAATTATAGATTTCACATTTTCGATTCATGAAAGGAATAAGCAATGCATTCTATTTTAGAAGCATAAAAAAAGTTACCTTGTAAACAAAACCAAATCCACCTTCTCCAATTTTATTGGAGTCACTGAAGTTTTGTGTGGCCCTGGCTACTTCATAAAGGCTAAATACTTGTAAATCATCAAGTTGCTCCATATGTAGACTCGTATTCTTTTCATCATGCACATACCACTTTCCTACATAATATCATTTAACATTACATTTTATAGGTTTTGTGTCATGTAAACATGTTTTGTTATTGTTAGATTCGTGGTTATGTTCGTATGGTTGTAATGATTATTATGTTGTGTTAGTCGGATACATGTTGAAAAACCATTCGATTAATCAATCAGTGGTGAACTAGTTTACTTGTTAATGTGTTCACACCATGAAACTGTACGCGGATATTGGTTTGGTTAAAGTCAGGCGAATAATAATCAGGAATGTTTATCGGCACGTAAAAAAGGTCTTAATTGGCTTAACGGTGTTATTACTAATCTTTGACACGGTTGTTGATCTTTGTGAGTTGTTTTGGCTTAAATGGAGACCCTGGTAGATTTGTGTTCAAAGTTAGTAAAATAGGATAGTTTGTGATATGCTCTACTTTATGCTAGTCTCGGTGGTTGTATTGTGTATTCGGTATTGCTTTCCTTGATTAGTGAGGTTAGAAAACTCTTAACTGATGACTAACTTATCTTTAGACGATTTGCATGAGATTATATCAGCTGCTCGCTAATGAACAATTTGAGGTGGTTAACGTGTGTTATCATGTTAGCTTTCCGTATAGTTGTTATGTTAGGATTCCCGAAAGGGATACTAATTGTCTGAAAATGGGAATGTTGATCTCACGCCTTTATTTCATATGTTTTATAGTTGACATGTTTAGGTTGTTATTATAGTTTATATATATATATATATATATATATATATATATATTCTATTTGGAGTCTTATATATATTTACTATGTATTAGGTTAAATTAGTTAAAACAAACATTCACTATATTTTCTTACTGGTAACTCAGTGACAACGGTTCAGTACAATCGCTCCGCGCGCGTCCATGGATCGATACTTGGTTCTTATCTATGCTTTACTACATATGTGACAGGGTGTGCTTGCCCTTTAATGTGTGTTCTATTGTTAAGATTAAAATCATTTTTATAAATTTAAAACCCAAGTTGTGCGTACATATTTATATGTGCGTTTCACACACATAAAAAATCTTCTCCAAGAACTCAGTCTTCGCACGACACGTACACCATCTCTTTTCTATGATAACACCAGTGCCACCTACCTTGTGCCAACCCGGTGTACCATTCCTGCATGAAACATGTTGCCCTAGACTACCACTTTGTTCATGAACAAGTCAATGCCGGTCACTTAAAGGTCTTTCACATTAGCTCAAAGGATCAACTAGTTGATGTCCTCACCAAACCACTTCCACGATTACCGTTTCTTTCCTTTCGCTCCAAGATTGACGTATCCAATGGATCCTCCATCTTGCGGGGGCGTATTAACACAAATCAATAGTCAATAGTTAATAGTCATAGTCAACAGTCAAAGAGCTATCTTTATGCCTTTGTAATTATTTAGTCATAGTCAATATTCTTAGTCAATAGTCCACCTAGAATCAAGCCATTGTATTAATGTTGTAAACACTATATAATCTTTTGTGAATAATGAGAATACCACCTTTGATCCAATTCACTTTATTACCTATTACTCTATACACGTATACGAGTCATATACTAGTGAGGGAAATGATGGAGTGTGTCTAGCCGCAAGTAGACTACAACGTATGCATACATATGATTATACATGGCCCATATATATTTCTACGACACATATACTTGCGCAACCAAACACACGCTAACGTTCCTTTACAAGTATACGGAAGTACCATTGACAAGACCGTTAAAAATTGGGTCACGTAAGAGCTAGTCTTTAAAAAATCTAAGACCTAGCTATCAACGTTACTTTCAAACGCATAAATCCTTTAAATAAAAGGGAAAATATATGTAATTACTATAGCGGCGCAGCTTGGTGCTCGCTTACCCATAATTTGTTGTTTGTTTATTTAATGAAACTTACTATAATAACTAGAGTTAATTAAAGATTTCTTATTTATGTATATGAAACTACTCCATATACATAAATACTAGCATGATCCTTTACACAGTTACACTAACTGGTGTTAGAATTTTCAGTTAAATACATCACCTTTTCGGTTTTTGTTAATTATGTTTTTAATTAATATTTTAAGTGGTTCCAACTTCAAACCATCGCCACTTTGATGAGGTGGGGTCCGGCCCAACCAGGCCGGCCCACACCATAAAAGTCCAACACACTTGGCCCACTTAAATTAAACGATAACGTGATATGGATAAAAGACAGCTGATAAGCCAATCTCCTTATTATAACAACCATGGATCCTTTTACGAAGACGTTAGTAAACGATAAGGCTTATCTCCATCTCCTCCGGGACGTATTGTGATGAAGATACAACTCTTTAGAGTTATCGATAGAGGGTGGCCTCAACTATAAAAGGAGGTCCCAGGTAAACCGTAGGATTCATTCCAACTCTCAATACTTTCACATTTACTCTCACTTTCACATATACTTATTCTCACCCCAGAGGGTGGTCACAGGGATACCCTCATTCCTGTGACGAGTCCTAACGGTGTTCTGTTTTGCAATAATCTAGGTCTAACCTGTTCGGTGCAGTTAGAACCAAGATCTCTCTATTTCCCAGAAGACTATACCCCCCCCCCCCCCCCCCCCCCCCCGCCGAAGGTACTTGTTTATTCATTGGCGCCATCCGTGGGACGTAATATTGTGATAGAGGATCGCATTTTCTTTCTGGATTGAATGGCGGAGAACCAGAGTGCTCAATCCACTACGCCTCCTGGCGTTAATCAAGATCCGCTCAGGCCAACCAATGAGAACGACGGTTTTTTCTCAATCGACTCTGAAGAAGAAATTCACTCCCGCGAGTCGGGGTGTGGGTACCTCAGTGCCTCGTATTGGGCTGTTAATCCCCCCACCCACAGGCACAACACCATCCACCCCATCTTTCCCCTGGGCTGGTCCTACCGCTACCTATACTTACACAAGACCGATTACCAGCACCATTCCTTCTGGGAGGTCTCAACCTCCGTCGACAACCATGCAATGGATGACAACAGCAGCCAGCTTACTGCTGTTCTCTACGGCCATGACCGTAGCCATGATTTCATCACCCACGGCTACCTTAATGTAGCCTACAATGGTGCCTTACACCCCGGTCACCCCTAGGAACCAACCATACATGCCATATTACCCTATGCAACCATACTGGTACATGTATCAACCTACAACAGGGAGCGCGTTCGTGTATCCCTATCCGTATGCGTATCCCCCAATACCGCAATCTATGCCCAGATGGGGAGTGAGGACCAGGCTGACATACGAAGGTACTCCGATCACCAGTCAGCCTGCACCGCTCATCCCTCAGCCACAACAACAAGGGGCAGGACAAAACCGGGGAAACAGTCGCCCGGAAGATCTGGATGAAGAGGACTTCACAAGACAATATAGGCCCCCAGCAATGGCCACTTACTCAAAATTCACGGCTCGAATAACCAACGCACCTCTTCCTCCGAATCAAAAGCTACCTTCTACAGTTGTTAAATATGATGGTACGTGAGATCCGGACAATCATCTTAGCATTTTTGAGTCAGTCAGAACTTCTAAGGACTGCCACTACCCGCCTGGTGCCATATGTTCGTATAGACATTGGTGGGTGCAGCCCGTGTATGGTGGGACAGTCTACCCCCTCGGTCAATTGCCAACTGGAATGAAATAGTGAAGGGGTTCTCGCAGCAATTCAGTCAGCAAAGAAGACATACTAAAAACAGAGATGGAGTGTGACACCCCAGGAAAATCCCACAACGGCCGTGGCCAGGAGAGATCCTTGGTTCATAAGTAATGTCTTGCCTCTTGAATCACCAACGCGTTTTGGGGCTTAATGTTAGTGGATGAGAGGAGAACTCCACAGTTAAGCGTGCTCAGGGGGGAGAAATTTCAGGATGGGTGACCTCCTGGGAGGTCTCCACTTGGGCAACTAAAAACAAATCCGTGAGCTCTGGATGGGCAAAGCGGACAATATTGGTGATGAGAGGGGCGGGGTGGGGTGTTACAGATGGTATCAGAGCCACTCCTGTGTCGTTCGGGATGGTGGGTGCACACCTCATCAGGGATGATGAGACTCTAACAGGGGGTGAATGTGACACCCCAGGAACACACCTCATCAGGGACGATGAGACTCTAACAAGGGGTGAATGTGACACCCCAGGAAAATCCCACATCGGTCGTGGCCAGGAGAGATCCTTGGTTCATAAGTAATGTCTTGCCTCTTAAATCACCAACGCGTTTTGGAGCTTAATGTTAGTGGATGAGAGGAGAACTCCACAGTTAAGCGTGCTCAAGTAGGAGAAATTTCAGGATGGGTGACCTCCTGGGAAGTCTCCACTTGGGCAACTAAAAACAAATCCATGAGCTCTGGATGGGCAAAGCGGACAATATTGGTGATGAGAGGGGCGAGGTGTTACATGGAGTAATGCACATACGTCAACGGGATAACGAATCCATTGAAAACTTCATCATCCGCTTCAACAAAGAGCGGTTTCAAGTTCCGGGATTAACTGGAGAGCTTGCATGCACAGCTTTTACCATGGGGGTAAACGATGACGGTTTGTTACGAGAGCTTCATGGGCCAAAAGGATACCCACAAGCCATAGATAAGTGACGACCATCGCAAAGGCGTATGTCAAGCAAGAGAAGTCAATAGCGATGAACCATGCAGTCAGAAAGAAGCAGGAAGTTGCCAACAGTGGCGAAGCTTGAGAACTTAGACCGGGGGGTCGGAAGTCAGCAGTCACGGGACAGGACCTAAATTTTTTTTGTAGCTATGGTTCGGGTGATATGTTCGGGTCGGTGATTCGATTCGGGTCGAGTCGAGTCAAACATTAAATACAATAAATATCAAAGTCCTAAGCATTGTTTAACAAACAATTGAACAGAGACACTAAAACATTAAAAATGAGACAAAAGGTTGGTACCTAGATGAAGAATTACCGTTCAGCCCGTCGACCATTAAGATTTTTGAATTCTTCAATTATGGATAGGGTGTAAACGAGCCGAGCTAAGCCCGAGCTCGACCAGGCTCGAGCTCGAAAAACTTATGAGAGCTCGAGCTCGGCTCGTTGACTATCTATTAGTTAATATTTTAAATAAAAGTAATAAAAATAATAGGTTCAGAGCTCGATAATTGAAGTTCGGCTCGGGCTTGTTTAGTAAACAAGCTTAAATGAAGGGGTGAATATTATTAAATATTAATAAACCTAATATTACACTAAGGCTCGACGAGCCTGACGAGTTTCACATCCTAGGTTGAGCTCGGGCTCAATTAGAAAATGAGCTTTGTTTTAAGCTCAAGCTCAGGCTCGATAAGTCTCAGCTTGTTTCGAGATTTTTACCAAGCCGAGCTCGAGTAGCTAAGAGATAACAACTCTATCGCTTGCTCATTGAATCTACTATCCCGCTCATATAATTGTTGGGCTTAGGACCTTAGGATTTGGGTTTTACATTTACTTTGTTTTGGGTTAAAGTTTTGGTTTACATAACTATTTTTTTTAAAACGGGGGGTCGAAACCGTATATACCAATAAAAATTCATATGAAGACTATATACTCGAAACTTCTGAGCAAAAATTCGGGGGGTCAGCCGCCCCTTGAATGTTTCGCCCATGGCTGCCAAGTCGGCAGAGCAGCATGATCAGCGGAATTCCAAGAATAAAGGAAGATCAAGTGCCTCCGGTCAACCCTACAAAATGGATGATCGCAGAGAGTTACATCGAAGGTCGGACAGGCCCCGAGACACATACACCGGGAGGAGCGACGGCTTAACAAAATCCAAGTCCGATTACCCGGAGTTAACCAAGACTCCTTCTTAAATATTGGATAATGAGAATCCAAAGCTGAACACCCCCCGCCCGATCAAGGACTCTCATTCACAGGATAAGTCCAAATATTGTTGAAACTTATTTTGTGCAATGAGTTATTGAACATTGGCACTACGTGATATTTAGGGGATGTTTGTTTTTCTACTAGAAGTGCTTCTGGCCACTTATGTCTGCGTCGTGCAGATGCGGACAGACATTTGGGGCGGGAAGCTTATTTGTTTTTAGAAGACATAACCTTTCAAAACCTCTTCCTTTCCTTTTCCTCGTGCAGACTTGTACCCACATCTTCTCACTTCTCCAAACCTCTTCTTCCACAAAACATCATTCTTCTTCATCAGCAAGCAGACAACTCTCTTCATTCTTCCCCCCATCATCCTCCTCCTTCCTCCCTCCCTCCACCTTCCACCACCGCCTTCTCTTTCCCCCTCTACCGCCTTCTCCTCCCCTCCCCTTCTACCTTCTCCTCCCTCCCCCTCCTCCCGTTGTACCCTCCTCCCTTACTCCTGGTGGTTGGTTGCCGATGATCGCCCTGATGATCGTCCCGGACACCCAATTCCATTCAGACCAAAGTATAGATCATATGAACAGTATTTGCCACCTTAAAGGAGTATTCAGTCATCTATTAAACTAATTGCTTTGAAAATTTAACCCATGACACCGTTATTTATAAGTTTAGTTTTACTTTAGAACTCAATATGTAATTACTTGGTTGACAAGGCAACTTATAATACATCTTGATAAATATCAAGCATATTTTTTGGGTTTAATGTATTGTTTTAGCTGGTTTGATAATGGAGACGTGGTGGTTGGTTGCTGGTTTGATGTTGGAGACAGAGATGGTGGTGGTTTTGGTGGATGATGCTACTTGGTTTGGTGGTTAGATGTGGTAGGTGTAGGTGGGGTTTGGTCATGGTGGTAGTGACATGTTTTGTTGGTGAGATTTTGTTCCAGATCTGGCTGGTTTGAGGGTGGTCAGAGGTGGAGACTGCTAGTGACGGGGCCCTTAGTGGTTGTTTTGGGTGGAGGTTTTATTGTTGATGACTGCCGGTGGGGTTTATGGTGGTTCGTGGTAGGGTTTGTGGAGGAAGGTGAAGGCAGAACGGGACATTGTTGGTGGTTGTGACGTGGTGGTTGATGTGTTGGTGACGGTTTTGGTTGGTTATTGTGTTGGTTACGTCTGTGAAGGTGGTTTGGCTGGTTAGGTTACGCAGACGTTAACAAACAAACAGTCTTCTTCTTACAGACTGCATATTTTTGACCTATTAAAAAACAAACAGCATCTTAGATGTTTTCATCATTGGTTGGGGAGTTACACCATACGTTTTTTAGCTTAGAGGATAATTCTAACAAAAATGAGGTGGATCGATTTATACCTCGCTCAAGAGCATCAATAGTATATAGTCTTAGACTTTTTTGCTGAAATGGTAGTTTTTTCAAGTTTTTTTTGTGTCAAAGGTAGATGTCAAAAAAGAATTTGCAAAAATGGAACACCCGCAATCTAAGATTGCGGGAGAGGTACAATATGCTTCCACCTGGACTCTACTGCTGACTGTGGACGAGGAGGATATAAACGAAGGCAGACGTGGACGACCCAACCTGGACGCTTGCTGACGGTATCAGTCCCGCAATCTGAGATTGCGGGAGTCAGAGGAAGCTTTTCAGAGTGTTTTGGCTCTATTTTGCTGCATGTGTAATTTAATATTAGTCTCGCAATTTGAGATTGCATGAGAGCAGGTTGGAATAGTGTTCTTGCAGGCACACTTGTGATATTGATTGAATGCATGGGTTTTAATTGTAGTGACTTGTGTGAGTAGAAGAGAATCAATTCTCTGATTGCAAATAGTGTCATACTCCAAGCTAACATCAAATCAAAGTTACAATCTGCATGCATTTGCTTGCAATATATATGAGCATAATGTTTAGTGAAACCATAACAATCTTGAACATACACAAAGCAATAAAATTCACAAGCACAAGTATCATCTTAAAAAAAAAAAAAAAAAAAAAAAAAAAAAAAAACTATGGCACATTTACACTCGGGTCCAAGAAACAATGAGCTTCTATGGCTGCAGACACCACAACATCGTTCGGCTTATCTGTTCGAAGATGATGTTGGCCATGCCACAGAGCTTGATATTAGGCGGGGCGACCAGGCATTATTTTCTGCCATTAAAAAAATCCGTTAAACCCCAATGTGGAAGAGATGGTTATAATGGCAGGCTTTGGTGGGGTTCTTGATGTTGGATACCTGCTTTATGACCGTGGTTTGATAACTGCGTTGGTAGAAAGATGGCGTCCAGAAACTCACACGTTTCACCTATTGTTTGGTGAAACGACGGTGACTTTAGAGGACGTGAACGTGCTCTTGGGATTGCGAGTCAACGGTCCCCCATTGGGAGGACCAGAGGAAAAATGGTCATCCCAAGATAGAATACAGCTAGTTGGGGGTATGTTGGGCATAGAGGCGGAGGCGGGAATGTTGAGTGGAAATTCTATTAAAACAAGATACCTTTTAAACAAAGTAAAAGAAGTTCTGCCTGAAGGGGCAGATATGAATCAGATTACACAACATGTTACACAACAAGCACGTTGTGTGGTCTTGGTTATTGTGGGTAACACATTGTTTGCTGACTCTTCTAACGGTTTCACATCATTGTCATTTTTAAGGCACCTTGAATCGTTAGAAAGATGTGGTCAATATAGTTGGGGGAGTGCTGCATTGGCTTGTTTGTACAGAATTATGTGTAAAGCCGTAGTCTCCACTGATAAAACAATTGGAGGACCTATGATTATACTCCAGTTGTGGGCCTGGACACGAATCAGTGTACTATCACCCAAGTGTTCAACCCGGTTGATGCCTGGAAAACCTTATGGTGCTATGTATGTATTTTATCCATTACCCTTATATTATATAAAATAATTATTTGTTAAATAAACTAAGTCGTTTTTTTAATTATTTTTTACAGCTGGAAAGGTAAGCACGAATTAAAGGAGGCTGCCTCGCGATCATTAAGACAGATACGATCACAACTACAAAATTTACATGCAGAACAGGTATGAGACCGTTGATGTTGTGTTACAAGTAAAATACATTATGAGACTAATAGTGTTTCTTATTAAATTTTTTTGCAACAGTTTATTTGGAGACCCTATGCACAATAGGGATATTGCCTCAAAGTTGCACAGAGGGGAGTGATTGTTGGCGTTCGGATTGCTTTCTTGTGTGGTTTTAGGTGGTGGAATACCACCAAGCTAGTAGGGTCATGAGACAATTTGGATTACGTCAATGGATTCCTGAGCGACCACCCTGTACCCCCCAAGTCCACACCGAACTGCACAAATTAACCCGTTCTGGCAGACCATACGAATCTTGGTTTGCAAACTTTCATAGCGAGTATGTGTAGTCGTGGAATGACCGCAAAAATAGAATAGTGGGCGGGGAAGAAACGCCATTTCCTTCCGTGTATCCCGGTTATATGGAATGGTACTTAGAAAGAACCGTGGGATACATGACGAATCCAATGTCCATCCCGGTATCGCAATCGGGTTTCAGAGATGACGTTGGGATTGCCCAAGTGATGGTATATATATATATTTTTTTTCAAATATATATAAGTGTATATTTTAATGATAAATTTTTTAATATATAACTATTTGAACTTTATAGATGGAAGGATACAAGCAGATTCACCGGGAAGTGACCCAAATCATGGCGACAGTCCCTGCCGACTTTAGCTTCAATCTTGGGGTTATTCAAAGCACTGCCGAAACAGTGATGTCACAGTTTGGTGTCGGTGATCGTTTGAACTACCCTTCACGACTTCACGGTTGCAGACAGAAGCCGTCCTCAACGAGCGCCTAGGCGTAGGCGGAATCAAAGCAATGTGGAGGTTCAAACAGAAGAAGTGGCAATGGATAGTCAGAATACACCAATTAACGAATTCTTTGATGATGAAATGGGAATTGATGTTGACTCCTTTATTGCTCAGTTCGGTACCGCCCAAGATACATCACATCTCCAACCGGGGGCTTCCTTTTCTGGTCAGTTCGGTACCCCCCAAGGTACATCACATTTCCAACCGGGGCCTTCCCAGATGAACACCGAGCAACAAAACATCATGGACTCCCTTTTAAACAGTCCATTCAACCCATTTGATGATGCAAGTTTCGTGACACCGACACCGAGTAACTTCCCAATGAACCCACCCATCAACACTGGGCAATCATCAATTAACTATTGGGCCCCAAATCAAGGTGACGAAGGAACATCGTCACCTTCATACTACACACCAGTACCTCTTGATTTCCCCAATGAGCCGCGTCGGAATCCAGACCGCACTCGACGTCCTCCTCCATGTGGTACTAGAGGACGATTATGTAACCATCCTAAATAGTTTAGCTATTAGAAAAATCAAATGTAATAAATGTAAAAAAATTTTTAATATAATTATTGGCAACAAAGGTAGATACACAAAATGAGGTTCGGGGCTTTTTGTGAGGCCCGGGATCGTGCCACGGAGAGTCTCGTAACGCCCGAACCAGCGACGGTGCCGTTATGTCTCCCAAGAACGCCACGTTCGACGGTCCGGTGCCGGTAAAGGCCGGCTCGGGAGACGGATACGGGCGCCCCAAAAGGGCCCCCTGGGCCAGTTTCTACACTACGATTTTTTATATTTTCATCCTGAATTTTTATTAACATAATTATTGGCAACAAAGGTAGATACACAAAATGAGGTCCGGGGCTTTTTGTGAGGCCCGGGATAGTGCCACGGACAGTCTCGTAACGCCCGAACCAGCGACGGTGCCGTTATGTCTCCCAAGGACGCCACGTTCGATGGTTCGGTGCCGGTAAAGGCCGGCCCGGGAGACGGATACGGGTGCCCCAAAAGGGCCCCCGGGCCAGTTTCTACACTACGATTTTTTATATTTTCATCCGGAAATTTTTTTAACATAATTATTGGCAACAAAGGTAGATACACAAAATGAGGTCCGGGGCTTTTTGTGAGGCCCGGGATCGTGCCACGGACAGTCTCGTAACGCCCGAACCAGCGACGGTGCCGTTATGTCTCCCAAGGATGCCACGTTCGACGGTCCGGTGCCGGTAAAGGCCGGCCCGGGAGACGGATACGGGCGCCCCAAAAGGGCCCCCTGGGCCAGTTTCTACACTACGATTTTTTATATTTTCATTCGGAATTTTTTTAACATATTTATTGGCAAACTACATAAAACACCGTACATAAAACAACACACCACATAACCAAGGAAACGTAAGCAAGAAAACGTAAGCAAGGAACAAGAATTATTAAGCGCCAACGTCATCAGCCTCTGAAGTGTACTCTTCAGGTTCCGAAACTTGATCATTCTCAGTGTGTCGAGGGTGACGGTAGGGTGGGTGGTTTAAAGGGGGCTCCCTTGCCTGTTGGGTATTTGGCCGCACATTTGAGTTATTGGGAAACTGAAAGTTTGGCCGCACATTTGAGTTATTGGGAAACCGAAAGTTTGGTTGCAAATTGCTTTGGTGGGTAAACTGGGGGCGAGGTTGATCATCATTAAGGTGGTAATGTATGTGTAGATGTTGTAGTTGTTCGGTGATGGAATTCAATGGATTAGCTCTCAATTGTTCAACCCTTGGTGGCTCCACCCAACATACAAAGCCACAACTTCTTGGTCTCTGATTGCAACAATAATACCTACGGCCAGGGTTTCTTGTGCTCCTTGACACTCGAATAATAGTGCTGGAACCACAATTGCAATAGACCATTGTTTGTCACGGATATTTTACTGAGTGAGTGCTATGGACGTTATTTGTAGAGTTTGTGGAGTAGAGAAATCTGCAAGCTGAAGTTGCAGGTTTAGAGAAATCCGCAAGTTGAAGTTGCAGATTTAGATAAATGTTTGTCTACTTCCGCAATCTCAGATTGCGTGGATTTGTCTACTTCCGCAATCTCAGATTGCGTGGATTTGTCTACTTCCGCAATCTCAGATTGCGTGGATTTGTCTACTTCCGCAATCTCAGATTGCGTGGATTTGTCTACTTCCGCAATCTCAGATTGTGTGGATCTGTCTACTTCCGCAACCTCAGATTGCGGATTCTCTAGTCCACGAACTCTACAAATATCGTTAACAGATCTCAGTAATAACCATTCCACAGTCAAACCTCACTCTACTTTTCATTGTTAAACTTTATTGGGGTGGTGACATTACTTACAAAAACCAGACAAACATTACACTTCACAACAATACAGAGTCAACTACGTTTATTATGACCCATAGAATGTCATACACGGAATTTCTCAATCACGTTTGTCTCGTTACTCAAATAGACAAGTGTTCATACAATGTTAGATTAACAATGTATTACACTTTCGAGGGGTGTTCTGAGGCTACATACATCACAGGAAATGAGGGTATGGAAATGATGTTCTATCTAGCATTAAACATAAACCGCTACGCAGCAGTGATCCACGTTCACTACACGCCATTAGTTCCATTAGAAGAAAGTAGTGCTATGGATCTCTTAAGGCGGTTCACGGTGTCGTACGGTGAAGAAACATTTCATACTTCTACACAGCAGCAGATGCAGTCTATCAATTTGGAACTCGGTTCTTCAATGTACAGTAGCCACACCGCAAGCTCAAGTAGACAACCTGTTCCAGATTACCACTATACTGATTATCACTTTAATGAACAGTATGTTGCTAATTTAGATGCCAATGATAACGATGAGGATAATGCTGATGAAGGTAAAAAAACCTGCGTTGTACTGTGTATCTTAATTTTTCAATACAAATAGTTGAGCTTATCTAATAAATCTGTCGGTTTTTTATGTACCTTCAGATGACATTCAACAAGGGCAACATGAACCAGTTTCCAATGACGAAAGCGGTGATGACGACAACGATGAGAACGACAACTATGTACCTTCAGATGACTCTCAAGGTTTTATGTCGGATACAAGTAGAGAGAGTGAGATTCAACCAAATGACGACGTTGATTCAGAAGTAAGCGCCGAAGAAGAAGAAGAAGGTTGGGCAGTACAAGCCCCAACAGGTGCTGAATTCCATGAAGGGATCAATCGTTCATTCCCCATAGACAAACCTGTCGACGAGCAAGACGAAGGCTTGGAAGCATATCTCCTACCCGATTTCGACGATGAAGATACGATGGAGATGTGGAATGGAAATGGAAACGTAAACAGTATCCGTGTCGGTATCTACTTCGAAAGTAAAGAAAAAGTAGTAAAAGCCATTCGGTATTGGAATGTAGAATGTAACAGGGAGTTTCGTGTGATAGAAAGCAGACCGGGTACATTTAGAGTCAAATGCAAGAACGAAAACTCTTCATGCATGTGGGCTGCTGCTGCATCACGTCCACATAAAGGAGCCTTCTGGCGTTTGCAAAAATGGAGTCCAACACGCACATGCTACTCAACGGTAGAAAGAAATAACAACAGCGCACTACGGTCCAGAGATATTGCATCACATATCCATGCACAGGTCAAGGCTGATTTAACTTTCCTGGTTAAAAGATTATCACCCACGTAAAGGAGGCGTTGAAGGTCGATGTCACCTACTATAAGGCATGGACTGCACGTAGAAAAGCAATTGAGAATGTCTATGGTACTTGGGAGAGCAACTTCAAGGAGTTGCCTACCTACATTGACAGGTTACTGGCAACAAATCCGGGTACCGTTGTAAAGTGGCGTCATCACGAGAGGAGCACTTCCGAATGCATGGTCTTCAAATATGTTTTCTGGGCATTCGGCCCTCTAATTGAGGCCTTTAGACATTCAGCGCCTGTCATATCAATTGACGGCACTCATCTGAAGGGGACGTATAAGGGTAAGATGTTGATTGCGGTGACGAAAAACTCAAATAACTACGTTCTTCCGGTGGCGTATGCAATTGTGGATGAAGAGACAATTGAGAGCTGGTCTTGGTTCTTGGAGCAGTTTAGGGAGCATGTATCACATCACAATGCCAGCCGTCCCCTTTGTGTTATTTCAGACCGCCATGTGGGAATCAAACGGGCAATGGAGGAATTGGAAGGATGGAGGGAGCCACATGCTTACCATCGTTATTGTCTTCGTCACATAAGAAGCAATCTCGGGTCAAAGTTCAAAAGCAACACGTTGAAGAAGCTTTGCTGGACAATCAGAAGCACATCCCAGCGTGCTAAGTATCGTTATGCGATCAGACATATGAAGTACAATAAGATGGAGGCGTGGAGATACTTGAGAGATATTGGCCTCCATAAGTGGACGCTGGTGCGAGACCACGAAAATCGCCGCTGGGGTAACCTAACAACAAACATGTCTGAGTGTTTTAACCATGTGTTGTCGAAAGCAAGGATGATGCCTATAAAGGCAGCCATACACTTTACATTTATAAGGGATGTTGATCAATTCAACATCCATTATCGAATTGCCAGACGGTGCGAAACAATGTTGCCCCCCGGATATGGACGGTCATTTCCGAACGTGATGCTAAGTCCCGAGAACACTATGTACGTTTGTATGATGCTTCCCAGAAGCGGTACCACGTGGAGTCTCGTCTGCAACCCAATGATGACGAAGGGAACGATTATACGGTTGAGTACGGTAACAGAACTTGCTCGTGTGCAAAGTGGCAAATAGAACGTAAGCCATGTTCGCATGCTATAGCGGTTTGCCATTTACGCCGTAAGAATATTCATGACCTTGTTGATCCTCGATACCACACATCTATGTATCGGTTGCAGTACAGCGGGCATTTTTACCCCCTCGGCCATAAAAGAGATTGGGAGCAAGCAACATGGAGAATTCGTGGTAACTCGTCACAAGTTACCGTCAAACGTGGGAGGTTTAAGCAAAGGAGGATACATAACGAGATGGATGTTACGCATGAAGACCAACCAAGAGCACGCCCTAAATGTAGCATTTTTAAGGTGACCGGGCACAACAAAAAGAGCTGCCAATTCCGTCAACAGTGATTTCTTATGATCTGTTTTATCTATGCTAGTTTGTAGTAGTAGTAGTAGTGTAAGACCCTAACCCGTAATCACGCGATCAACGCCCAAATCATACGGGTTTGGACCTTACTTAAACCACTCCCGATTAAAACTTTGGTAAACTATGAAAACCCAACTTAATGAGTCCCATACACGTTTAGTTCCAATAAATTTTTCATCATTGCTACAAAAAAAATGTATTGAAGTTTGTGTTTTTAACGGGAGTTCGTTAGATTCTAGTGCGGAAGCTTGTATGAGTGATCGGGCGTGTTCGGCTCTTATCACGACTTGATCCTTGCTCCGGGACTTCCATCACATGTTTACCTAACACCATTACACAAAGAATGGTTAGTGAGTGGTCAAATGAAACATTTAACTGGTACGATAGTCGTTACACGTCGAAACGGAACGAACCAGGCCAAACGGCCCTTTATCAGGAGAACAAACTGCTGCGACTTATGCGCAGCAGCTGTTCGGATCGCTTTTACCCCTTCTAAAACCCAAAATCTGACTTCGACTTTCAAATGAGAATTGTTCTACGCTCCGAGAGCTTTCCAGGCATATAAAGAACACCTCCTAACGATTTTTCTACGATTTTATATGGAATTTTAAAGATCGTGCTGACATGCAGGTCAAATCGCGCGGCCGGTCGGTTTAAGCGCGCGGCCGCGCAAAGCTTCTGATCGTTTTTTTGGTGATTTTTAAGCATGGGAATCATATCGCAACTGCATTTGATGATTCCCGAAGCCTAAGTAATGACTTGCCGACTAAATAAACCTTTGTTTGACTGAAATTATGGTCCGGTTTAGGTCGCCATGATCCGGTTCTTAGTTTTGAATGTTTATGGCGACTTTTACCCAATTTGACCCATTAAGGCCTTAAATCAAACAAGGCACTTTTGACCACTTAAATTGCATACCGTTTGAGTTGTCAAGTCATTAGACACTTGAACAACAAAAGCGTTTGTCCGATTTGTTTCATTACGACTTAGATTCTTAGAATCAACCTTTATTAATCCTTTAAATCCCCAAAATGCCCCTCATGACCAAATCTTTCAATTTAGCCATTCGTGGCGAAACTTCTTGTTTCAAATCCAATGTTTTTGACTCAATGACTTGTTTAAAAACCTCTAAGTCCTTCCGGACTTAGAGTTTCATCCTTTCTCAAGTTTTCACTTGTTTAGTCAATTCTAAGCGCATTAGCGCGCATTTGACACAGTTATGAAAATAACTTACTTGATTGGCACCCACACCTCATGTGAGTACTTTTATCACCTATGTTGCTTCGCCCGAAGGCGTTTATTCGACTACGGACTTACCAGGTGGTGTTGACCCATTCTCATACCTTGTGCGTATCCTCCACGATTCTTAGCATCAAGCGTGCATGCGCAAATGCATCTACCTGCGTGCTTTCTAAATATACACATTAATTCCTCAGAACTCAAATGGCAATAACTCGCCATTTGACCCGTTTAACTTTATGAATCTTAATGCTTGGAATACAAGCATCAAGTGTTGGATTCACATGGTGAGGACATCACCATTTGACCCGTTTAGACTCCTGGTTCATAATGCTATGTTACCCAAGTTTTTATCTATGGTTCAAGTGACACAAACTTGACCCATTTAACATCATGCTTAACGACTCCATTCAATTGATTCGATTTGGATTAAAACATCATTTCTCATATATCTTTATTAGTTGACCCGTTTGATGGATTTCACCATTCGGTCACAACTCATTGTTTCAAATATATGTCATAAACCTTGTTTGTTATGAGTTCTTGTGAGGCAACTCATTTAATACATTTCACCCCTCGGGGTTTACCTTTAATACGTACATGAGATTTTCAACCAATATATATGACACTTAAGCCATGTTATAGACTACTAGTGTAAGTAAAACTTACTTGTATTCATTCCCATTTACTTGCACTTTAGGCTCATATCCGCTTGACCCGTTTTGTTCGTTGATCCATTCCATCCAAGCTTGCACCTAGCTTGACAAGATCAACCTTCACTATACTCATAAGATTAGTTAAGTTAGTCATCATATCCAATAACTAACACATCCCATGAGTTTATTCACACCATTATTTCGTTTTCCCAATTATCATTTGGCTATACTTTTCATGTATGGTGTGATTCATCTTTTAAACATGTGTTTCACGTTTTATATGCGGGTAATTCCATGATTACCCAAATCAAGTTATCACCTCAATTTGCAAACAAGACTATTGAGACATTTCATCAAACATTTGGTGTGCACCCACCAAATTCACTTGATTTTTATGAGTTTAAGTTTATCGAAACATACCCATCTACCTAATAATCATCATATCATGTAATTTAGACTTTTTAGCCTAAATTCCTCATTATAACAACTCCTAAGAGTCAACTAAATCATTTGAACATAGAGGGTTTCAACCTAGAGGTTAAACCCCAAATTTTCACATATTAACATACTCATATGAACATAATCAAACACACATGCTAAGTGTGATTTGTAACCAATTTATACATGTTTAAGGCTCCCCAAGACTAGGGTAACCTATACTAACCACAAATTCCACGTTTTCATCAAAACCCTAGTTTATCATCCAAATCAAAAATGTATTTTAACATCAAATTGTACCAAAAAAAGATACCTTGTTGTGTGTTAGGCTTAGATGATCCGGATTTTAGCTAATGCACTAAAAACCCCTTTGATTAAGCTTGAATTTGGCCTTGTTCTTGGAGTTTAGGGTTTTAGTCTTGAAGGAGATGATGATCTCCTGATCATAACTCACGACACACACACACCAAGTGTGTGTTTTTATTGTTTTATTATTATTAATAAAACTTACTTTGTCATTTGGCAACAATGGTCCCTCAAGTTATCCCACTGTCATTCTTGTATAAAAACTAACTCATAAGCTAGTTTCAAACACCTTTTATTAATTTATAAACATAATATTATTAACTAGGTTATTTCCATATTAGAATATAACCCATGTTCTTATCCTCTAAGTATCGTGTTAATATTTTGCTAATCACGCCTAATGGCGTAGTTAGGCGAACGAATGGTTTTGGGGTGTTGTGACATTCTTTTGGCATTTATTAAAATATATATATATATATGTATATATTAGTTATTTTATGAAATTAATAAAAAGTTTAAATTTTATAAAGCTTTAAACATTTTGGTTAACATTAGCAAACTTAGTTAAAGTTTTATTAAAGAAAAACTTAACTAAACCTTATTATATCTAACCTAGTTAAACTAGGGGGACTAAATCTGACACTTTATAAAAGTTTTAAACTCTACACCTTTGTTTTCCCTCTGCATAATTTCCGGCCAGAGAGGCTCGCCGCCGGCGAGTCTCCGGCGAGTCCAAACCACCTCGTTTAAGGCTTTTCAGTCGTTCAAACCATTTCCCATGTGTTTCTTCACATTAATGATTGAGTTTCTATGATTAATCGAACCATAATACGCGAATTTAATGGGTTTAAAACTGAGTAACCGTCGATCTTTATGAGCTTGGGGATACACCCGTTTTGTTCGAACAAACCTATAAATACTTGATACCATTTGTTTGCTGCACGTTAACACATCTTAAAACCCACCAAATCTGAATCAAATCGCGTCCAAAGTAGGCAGAAAGTCGATGTTTATGTTCGGGTTCTTTCTTCACTTTTTCGAGCTATGTACGTAATGTAAGTTCCAATTTTTTTGTGCCGTTTTATCCTTTGATCATACCTGAACAAAAGCCCTCTATTACAGAGCCTTCATCTAGTCTAGATTGTGTTATTGAATTTGGGGATAGGGTTAGGGTTTGGTTGTATGAATTGGGGAAGAAGATGACTTAAACATATATATTATAAATACAAAATGTTTTGAAGATTATTAACATAAAGGCTTTTGGTGGAGTGGTTGGTTATGTGGGTTGAAGGCAATAGGACCCAGGATCGAGTCTAGGCACTTTCACCATGTTTTTTTTTTCCTGTTATTTCCTATTTCTTTTATTTATTACTTATCTTGTTTAATTATTTAAATTACATATAAACATAAAATATTCATAATAAATTCATTTTTGCTCCAAAAATTATGAAAATTTAGGAGTAGCTTCTTGACACCTCATAGAAAATTACCCCACTTTTATTTTCTGAAAAATGTTTTATTTTTATATTTTTATTGATTTAACTTGTTTTAGTCATATTTAATTCATTAAAAATCCATTTTTAATGATTTTAATCTCAAACTTTTTGGGTAACTATTTCTCATCATCATGAACTTATATAAAAATTATGGGTTCAGAAAACTTTTATTTTTGTTGATTTTCCTATTTTAATCATTTAAACATGATTTAATCGCATTAAATCAGTTTTAATTATAAATAAGTTTATAAAAATTATGGGAAATTTATTTCAATTTGTTTACATCAAAAAGCATCCATTTTTAATAAAAATAGCATTTTTGGATCATGTCTTGTATTATTAGTTTTATTTATCAAATTACGACATAATTAAACGTTTATTTATTTATACTATTACAACATCTATTTTTAAATACTTTTCTTATAAAATATAAATATTTCTTATGTTGGGAAGTCTTAATTATTATTTGTCGGATCATCGTGTAACACATAATTATTTATTTCAGTATTTATAATTATTGTATTTATTTACAATAAATAGTTAAAGTAATTAACTGCATTATATTGTTTTAATTATTCAAACATAATTTGTATCTAAATATTTAATTAGTAATATTTATATTACCTAAATCATATTTACAAACTTGGTATATTATTATACAACTTTTACATTAACGCGATTTATCCTAAAAACTCTAATTCCCCAAATCGACTTAGCAAACCCTAATGCCTTAGACCCTAGATACCTTAGACTTTTAGACACTTTCTTATTAGTATGCTTACACATTATAGGTTGAATTCCTCGGAATTCCCATTACTTAGCTCATGACCGCTTAAGTTGGATTTTGCTCGCTTTCGCAAACTATGAGTATATCTTTCCCTTTTTTTTACTGTTTTACGTTTCGGGATGACTCATGTACTTACAATCAAGTTTATATTTCTTTTACTAAATGCAATTCTTATGTGTGTTTGCTTGTGTCATTTTGTGTATCTATGACCTGTCAAATCATTAACCGCTGGGCGGCCTGGCATTTCAATGAATAGTACTATGGTTTATACCCTTGTGACTCTGTTGAGAGTCCTCGTCATTGCTATGTATTACTTTACTACTAGCGCATACTATATATATCTGCTTACTTCTCTTAGGGTTGATTTGACCCGGATACCACTTATTACATAATTGCAAATGGTACCGCACATGAATTGCTAAACACTTTTCTACTATATTTATTTAAACAGGGTATGCTCACCAATACAATTTTTGTATTGACCAAAATATTTTTGTACATGTTTCAGGTTGTTTTGAGACGCTTCTTTTAGGCTTTTGGATTTTATATTTCAGTCTTGTCTACATTGTATTTTAGCTAGACTTGTCACTTTAGAATTTTTGTATCCTGTAATTTCATTTCAATGTAATAAATTATTTAATCAATGTATTCAAATTCACACTTTTAGTCCATGAGCTATTGAACAATCGTCACTACGTGACACCTCGATGTTTCCGCCATCGGTTGGGGTGTTACAGATTGGTATCAGAGCCATGGTTATAGGGAATTAGGTTATTAGAATGCCTTTTAGCCTAGACTATAACTAAGTTTACTTTCACGAGTCCTCTCGTTTATATTTCTCTTACTTCTTATATTTTTTTTTCTTTCAAGATATTTTCGTTATGATTATTTCTCGTTATTCTTTCGATATTTTTTTCTTGGCAAAGAAGACACTCGTATTTCACAAACGAAACGATATCATCAAGTTAGGAGTGGTATCCATACCTTGGCGATTAGTTTCACTTCTCTATAGGTTATTTATCTTAGGAATATATCTTTGAGATAGGAGTGACATCCACACCTCAAAGAGTATTTCCTTCAAAAAGAAACTTAACCACTAAGCTGGGAGTGATATCCTTAACTTAGTGATTGGTTTCATTCCACAATCGTTTTCAATTTTGAAATACATCTTTGAGTTAGGAGTGAAATCCACATCTCAAGGATCTATTTCTACATCTCGTTGATTATGAACTTTCTTAAATATTGGTAATCTATTATATACGTTAATTTTATCATTCACGTCATTTTAAATCTTGGTATTTTAAAACACATTTGATTTACACATACTTCATGAAATGGTTTCATTTTGCAAACTTGTATTGCATATTTTAAAGATCAAATGTAAATCTTCTGTTTTCATATGACGTATCCAATATATATTTTCGAGAGAAATTTGCAACTAATAATAAGCCTTATAACATTCTTCAAACTCGACTTCTCGTAAACACATGAAAATGTGTATTTACGAAGATTTTGCAAATGAACCTGTTTTGAATCTAAAACACACTTTGATTTCTAAAAATTTATTCTCATGCATCACTACTATTCTTTCAACAATATCACAAAGTCGAGTAAACTGCGAAAATTTACCTTTACACTTATACTCTTTCAGTTGCAAAACTTTTGGTTTAACAAAACAATGGACACATCTTTTCATCAGAATGTTGTTAAATGTCTTTTATAGTATAACGCATATATGTAAAATTACTAGATTTTAACTCACATGCCAGTAGGCTATACACTTGTTCCGTGCACATTCATTTGCCGTAAATTTCATTATTTTATTCTTGCACCATTTTTTTTTATTTCATAGTTATTTCCAACACGTTATTTGTGACTATTTTCACATTGACTATTTGCATTAATACAACTCGTTTACTTTCATTTTGTGCAATTGTGCGATTTACTCGATCTATGTTATATTATTCTTTCAGTCGGAATCTTACGTTATACTTATATACTTACTTGAACGCATATTTGGTATGCATATTTTCTTTCCTGTTTTGAGCAAAACCCTGTTATACTTTACATTATTTTGTTCATCATCATGGCCAATAAACATACTAGTTGATAACTCGTATGAGATCTAAGCCAGTGCCCACGTACGACTCGGATTAGAGTATTTCTTTAATCCGAGGGGAACGGTGTAAATCTCAGAGTTCATCAATATGGGTGTTTAAAGTCAACGATGTGAACAAAAGTTACAGTTAAAGAGTAAACCCGAAAGGGAAGGACCTCTAACCATGTCACGGTTGAACATTATTTCATTACCGTGGGTATTACATATTGATTGCACGCACTTGTTTCTAGTATTATTTAGGATAGGGTTATGGAAAAGCATAACACCCTAGTGTAAGGTAAATCGATGATTACGGTTCGAAACGCAATCATGGGTTTACAGGTACATGAGGGTGGTGTGTAATTCTATTTAGGCTATTGGTAGACAATCAGTACGGGCCTAAAGTATCGGGAGTGTGGTGGGTTAGCTGCGGTACACCCTATATATAAGCATAAACGATACTGCGGGAGCGGACTAGGAGTCTGACCAAGAACCTACCCATTACTTTATGATTACCTTTTCATTAGATCATTGGCTAATAACTAGAAATTCCGATAAGAACATTTTACATGAGCTCCAATTAGTCTTGTTGGAGCCTTCCTTGTTGACCATCTCCATAGAAAAACCACTCATTTATTTGGATACTCTAATAACCTTTGGTCAGAAACTTTTCTAAAGTAGGGGAGACTGCTTCATTAGTACCTTTGCCCCTCACCAGTTACACCTTCCCAAAGCTTTTCACGTTTAAAACTCTCAACTTTCTAACTTTGGGTTAACTGTCAAAGATTTTGGAACTTTCACTTCTGATATTAGACAACTATTTTAAATTTGGTCAAATTGTAAATGTTGAAATTATCTAAAAAAAAAAATATAGTTGACTTTTACAACGCCTTTTGGTTTCGTAGTAACCTCCACTTAAAAGAAATTTCGAGACGAAATTTTCTAAAGTAGGGGAGACTGTGACAACCGTCACCCTTATCTTTTAACAAGTTGTCAAATCTAGTCCAGGTATTTTCTAAGCTTTTTGAAATTTATAAAAGTTGAGTTCTTTCGATAAAAAAATATATATTAGTTATTTTAACCGGATGCATGACATTCTTTTGGCATTTATTAAAATATATATATATATATATATATATGTATATATTAGTTATTTTATGAAATTAATAAAAAGTTTAAATTTTATAAAGCTTTAAACATTTTGGTTAACATTAGCAAACTTAGTTAAAGTTTTATTAAAGAAAAACTTAACTAAACCTTATTATATCTAACCTAGTTAAACTAGGGGGACTAAATCTGACACTTTATAAAAGTTTTAAACTCTACACCTTTGTTTTCCCTCTGCATAATTTCCGGCCAGAGAGGCTCGCCGCCGGCGAGTCTCCGGCGAGTCCAAACCACCTCGTTTAAGGCTTTTCAGTCGTTCAAACCATTTCCCATGTGTTTCTTCACATTAATGATTGAGTTTCTATGATTAATCGAACCATAATACGCGAATTTAATGGGTTTAAAACTGAGTAACCGTCGATCTTTATGAGCTTGGGGATACACCCGTTTTGTTCGAACAAACCTATAAATACTTGATACCATTTGTTTGCTGCACGTTAACACATCTTAAAACCCACCAAATCTGAATCAAATCGCGTCCAAAATAGGCAGAAAGTCGATGTTTATGTTCGGGTTCTTTCTTCACTTTTTCGAGCTATGTACGTAATGTAAGTTCCAATTTTTTTGTGCCGTTTTATCCTTTGATCATACCTGAACAAAAGCCCTCTATTACAGAGCCTTCATCTAGTCTAGATTGTGTTATTGAATTTGGGGTTAGGGTTAGGGTTTGGTTGTATGAATTGGGGAAGAAGATGACTTAAACATATATATTATAAATACAAAATGTTTTGAAGATTATTAACATAAAGGCTTTTGGTGGAGTGGTTGGTTATGTGGGTTGAAGGCAATAGGACCCAGGATCGAGTCTAGGCACTTTCACCATGTTTTTTTTTCCTGTTATTTCCTATTTCTTTTATTTATTACTTATCTTGTTTAATTATTTAAATTACATATAAACATAAAATATTCATAATAAATTCATTTTTGCTCCAAAAATTATGAAAATTTAGGAGTAGCTTCTTGACACCTCATAGAAAATTACCCCACTTTTATTTTCTGAAAAATGTTTTATTTTTATATTTTTATTGATTTAACTTGTTTTAGTCATATTTAATTCATTAAAAATCCATTTTTAATGATTTTAATCTCAAACTTTTTGGGTAACTATTTCTCATCATCATGAACTTATATAAAAATTATGGGTTCAGAAAACTTTTATTTTTATTGATTTTCCTATTTTAATCATTTAAACATGATTTAATCGCATTAAATCAGTTTTAATTATAAATAAGTTTATAAAAATTATGGGAAATTTATTTCAATTTGTTTACATCAAAAAGCATCCATTTTTAATAAAAATAGCATTTTTGGATCATGTCTTGTATTATTAGTTTTATTTATCAAATTACGACATAATTAAACGTTTATTTATTTATACTATTACAACATCTATTTTTAAATACTTTTCTTATAAAATATAAATATTTCTTATGTTGGGAAGTCTTAATTATTATTTGTCGGATCATCGTGTAACACATAATTATTTATTTCAGTATTTATAATTATTGTATTTATTTACAATAAATAGTTAAAGTAATTAACTGCATTATATTGTTTTAATTATTCAAACATAATTTGTATCTAAATATTTAATTAGTAATATTTATATTACCTAAATCATATTTACAAACTTGGTATATTATTATACAACTTTTACATTAACGCGATTTATCCTAAAAACTCTAATTCCCCAAATCGACTTAGCAAACCCTAATGCCTTAGACCCTAGATACCTTAGACTTTTAGACACTTTCTTATTAGTATGCTTACACATTATAGGTTGAATTCCTCGGAATTCCCATTACTTAGCTCATGACCGCTTAAGTTGGATTTTGCTCGCTTTCGCAAACTGTGAGTATATCTTTCCCTTTTTTTTACTGTTTTACGTTTCGGGATGACTCATGTACTTACAATCAAGTTTATATTTCTTTTACTAAATGCAATTCTTATGTGTGTTTGCTTGTGTCATTTTGTGTATCTATGACCTGTCAAATCATTAACCGCTGGGCGGCCTGGCATTTCAATGAATAGTACTATGGTTTATACCCTTGTGACTCTGTTGAGAGTCCTCGTCATTGCTATGTATTACTTTACTACTAGCGCATACTATATATATCTGCTTACTTCTCTTAGGGTTGATTTGACCCGGATACCACTTATTACATAATTGCAAATGGTACCGCACATGAATTGCTAAACACTTTTCTACTATATTTATTTAAACAGGGTATGCTCACCAATACAATTTTTGTATTGACCAAAATATTTTTGTACATGTTTCAGGTTGTTTTGAGACGCTTCTTTTAGGCTTTTGGATTTTATATTTCAGTCTTGTCTACATTGTATTTTAGCTAGACTTGTCACTTTAGAATTTTTGTATCCTGTAATTTCATTTCAATGTAATAAATTATTTAATCAATGTATTCAAATTCACACTTTTAGTCCATGAGCTATTGAACAATCGTCACTACGTGACACCTCGATGTTTCCGCCATCGGTTGGGGTGTTACAGGTGTTACAAGTCTACCCCCCTTAAGGAGGTTTCGTCCTCGAAACTTTTCTTGTGTTGTTGCTTTGGTTACACCAAAGAACCTTAGTGTCTCTCATCAATTTTGAGCACCGCTCAATCCCTTGACATTCTATAGTCTAACGAGTAGTACTATATACTTATTGTTTGTTTCCCTTTACTCGGCTTTCTAACTTTTATTATATGGAAGCCTTAGCTTTCATAGTATGACTTAAGTCATCCTATTATTTCGGTTAACTAGGGGCAATATCTACATACTTACCCCCTACCCGACATTTTAGCTACTGATGTTCTTCATAGGTCTTCCCTAGATCCATAGACTATCTCCGTCTACTTTTATCCCGAATGATGTAATGATTAAGGGGCCATACTATCATGCACCTTAGGGTATCTGCTGCAATATTCGATTGTAGCATGCATATGCATACATGTCTATGCGTCTATTTCTAACAAGTAAGTTGTCTTGGTTTCCAAGACTAACCCGGCTTTTTAACATAGCCGTTTTCTAGCTCTTGGATTCATCCCCGAATCCAACCCTCGTTTCTTCTTGGTTTGCTATAATGTTATAAACAAACCTTGCTTTACACTAACATTTTCCTTTCTTTGGCTAATCCTTATTTTAAGAATTTTCCATTTATTTGGTTTACCCAAGTTCCCGTTTTGCTAACTCGATTGGTGGTCATTGCCCCAACCGACCTGTTTAAAGACTTTTGAGTTTTAGATTTCAAATCGTTTATATATATTTAGAACGCTTAGTTTCTAAAAGTCCTCTTTCTGATTACCGATCTTAATATAAATTGAGGTCGGTTTCCTTTTTATAAAACCTGGTGTTGATTCGTCATTACAACGTATTGTATCGACTAATCTCTTATTATCACGGTTTGCATTAGATTGTAATAACTACACAATCCGACTGTTATCATAATTTGCTTTAAATTGTACCAACGATACAATCTAATGTTATTGTAGTTTACACCCTTTTTCATCCTTAACCCGAGGGTTGAAAGAATTACTGATTTATCACGGCCCAATCCCGCTATTTATGTTATAATCCGGAGATTCACGACTTACCCGAATGTGATTATGACTCAACCCTTGATTAAGGTTCAAGTCCCTCTTTACGAATTTAACCTTCTATAAAAGTCCGAGTTTAATTATGACTTAACCTTGATTAAGGTTCAAGTCTGTTTTCAAGCTAAATCTGTTTATGACTCAACCCTGATTAAGGTTCAAGTCTATTTCCAAACTGAATCTCTTTATGACTAAACCTTGATTAAGGTTCAAGTCAATCTTTGTATTAACCCAGGATAACTTGTATCGTATATTGCCTGTTTTGCTAGCCCAGCGTATAAGCTGGTGCCTCGCTCAAGGTCTTTCATGGTTCGCATCCCTGCCGTCTTAGACAGTGGACTACGTCCAAACGCTCCAGTTTGTTGTCCTCTTTGCTAGCCCAGCGTATTAGCTGGTGCCTCGCTCAAGGTCTTCCATGGTTCGCATCCCTACCGTGTTAGACAGTGGACTACGTCCAAAATCCCCCGGCACCTCACACTTACTAAGCCTTTGTCACATAGGTTGTATATGTATTAATCATAAGAAACCCATGGTATCATATGTTTAACACTTACCTGGCCAGGGTAAGTAATTCGCATATGGTACGCACAGATTTATTATAATTAAGGCATCACACCCTATGCAAACAAATTTTCAGCTCATGCTTGTGCCCCCTATTTTATTTGGTAAAACCCTTCCTTGATAAATTATTCAATGTTAGGTTTTTACCTTTATTCATTAAGAAAAAGCGATGTGTTTTTCAATTTAATAAGCTTTGTGTGATCACACTCATTGGTATGATCACAACGCCTTTCTAAACATTAGTTTGGGATGATTACCCCCAACCCGGTCTCGATGTTCAAGTTAAGTTTGTGCATTGATCGTTCATTATCGTGAATTATGCACCTTTCACATTTTTCCTATTGCTTGCATATGCAATTACCACTCTTCAGGTGATAATTGCATACTAATGCACCTACTATGGTTTCGAGCATGTACCTGTTTGATACTTGCTCCCGTGTTCCCTTTCGTTACTGATCCATTAGCCCGAGTCGTTACTTGACTTGGTCCTTAGTGAGCATGCTATCAGCCGTGCTCCCGAAACCTCTACAACCTCGTTTGGTGAATCATTTGATCCTCTCTCGATCAAATAAAATGTTATCATCCCTGTCACATTTATAATTTCAATTAATTAGTAACATGACATTTCAGTATTAGTATGCATCACTGCAATAGTGATGTTAGAATTCTTGTTATACGAGATTATCGTTGCCCGAATCAATGTTTTGGATAGGCCCCATGAGTACCTAACCTTTTCCTTATCAAGCTTTTGAGATATCGTGTATCTACACGATATCACTATTGATTACCTATAACAATTTTCGATCAAAACGGGTGTTCATTATAGGTATTACTTACCGGATTCCTCAATCAAGTCTCGAACCGAACACCCTTCAACATTTTGAGCGCACGGTTTGAGTCCAAGTATCCTTCCGACACTCGGATCCCTCAAACCAATGGCTCTGATACCACTTGTAAGACCCTAACATGTAATCACGCGATCAACGCCCAAATCATACGGGTTTGGACCTTACTTAAACCACTCCCGATTAAAACTTTGGTAAACTATGAAAACCCAACTTAATGAGTCCCATACACGTTTAGTTCCAATAAATTTTACATCATTGCTACAAAAAAAATGTATTGAAGTTTGTGTTTTTAACGGGAGTTCGTTAGATTCTAGTGCGGAAGCTTGTATGAGTGATCGGGCGTGTTCGGCTCTTATCACGACTTGATCCTTGCTCCGGGACTTCCATCACATGTTTACCTAACACCATTACACAAAGAATGGTTAGTGAGTGGTCAAATGAAACATTTAACTGGTACGATAGTCGTTACACGTCGAAACGGAACGAACCAGGCCAAACGGCCCTTTATCAGGAGAACAAACTGCTGCGACTTATGCGCAGCAGCTGTTCGGATCGCTTTTACCCCTTCTAAAACCCAAAATCTGACTTCGACTTTCAAATGAGAATTGTTCTACGCTCCGAGAGCTTTCCAAGCATATAAAGAACACCTCCTAACGATTTTTCTACGATTTTATATGGAATTTTAAAGATCGTGCTGACATGCAGGTCAAATCGCGCGGCCGGTCGGTTTAAGCGCGCGGCCGCGCAAAGCTTCTGATCGTTTTTTTGGTGATTTTTAAGCATGGGAATCATATCGCAACTGCATTTGATGATTCCCGAAGCCTAAGTCATGACTTGCCGACTAAATAAACCTTTGTTTGACTGAAATTATGGTCCGGTTTAGGTCGCCATGATCCGGTTCTTAGTTTTGAATGTTTATGGCGACTTTTACCCAATTTGACCCATTAAGGCCTTAAATCAAACAAGGCACTTTTGACCACTTAAATTGCATACCGTTTGAGTTGTCAAGTCATTATACACTTGAACAACAAAAGCGTTTGTCCGATTTGTTTCATTACGACTTAGATTCTTAGAATCAACCTTTATTAATCCTTTAAATCCCCAAAATGCCCCTCATGACCAAATCTTTCAATTTAGCCATTCGTGGCGAAACTTCTTGTTTCAAATCCAATGTTTTTGACTCAATGACTTGTTTAAAAACCTCTAAGTCCTTCCGGACTTAGAGTTTCATCCTTTCTCAAGTTTTCACTTGTTTAGTCAATTCTAAGCGCATTAGCGCGCATTTGACACAGTTATGAAAATAACTTACTTGATTGGCACCCACACCTCATGTGAGTACTTTTATCACCTATGTTGCTTCGCCCGAAGGCGTTTATTCGACTACGGACTTCCCAGGTGGTGTTGACCCATACCTTGTGCGTATCCTCCACGATTCTTAGCATCAAGCGTGCATGCGCAAATGCATCTACCTGCGTGCTTTCTAAATATACATATTAATTCCTCGGAACTCAAATGGCAATAACTCGCCATTTGACCCGTTTAACTTTATGAATCTTAATGCTTGGAATACAAGCATCAAGTGTTGGATTCACATGGTGAGGACATCACCATTTGACCCGTTTAGACTCCTGGTTCATAATGCTATGTTACCCAAGTTTTTATCTATGGTTCAAGTGACACAAACTTGACCCATTTAACATCATGCTTAACGACTCCATTCAATTGATTCGATTTGGATTAAAACATCATTTCTCACATATCTTTATTAGTTGACCCGTTTGATGGATTTCACCATTCGGTCACAACTCATTGTTTCAAATATATGTCATAAACCTTGTTTGTTATGAGTTCTTGTGAGGCAACTCATTTAATACATTTCACCCCTCGGGGTTTACCTTTAATACATACATGAGATTTTCAACCAATATATATGACACTTAAGCCATGTTATAGACTACTAGTGTAAGTAAAACTTACTTGTATTCATTCCTATTTACTTGCACTTTAGGCTCATATCCGCTTGACCCGTTTTGTTCGTTGATCCATTCCATCCAAGCTTGCACCTTGCTTGACAAGATCAACCTTCACTATACTCATAAGATTAGTTAAGTTAGTCATCATATCCAATAACTAACACATCCCATGAGTTTATTCACACCATTATTTCGTTTTCCCAATTATCATTTGGCTATACTTTTCATGTATGGTGTGATTCATCTTTTAAACATGTGTTTCACGTTTTATATGCGGGTAATTCCATGATTACCCAAATCAAGTTATCACCTCAATTTGCAAACAAGACTATTGAGACATTTCATCAAACATTTGGTGTGCACCCACCAAATTCACTTGATTTTTATGAGTTTAAGTTTATCAAAACATACCCATCTACCTAATAATCATCATATCATGTAATTTAGACTTTTTAGCCTAAATTCCTCATTATAACAACTCCTAAGAGTCAACTAAATCATTTGAACATAGAGGGTTTCAACCTAGAGGTTAAACCCCAAATTTTCACATATTAACATACTCATATGAAC
Source organism: Ambrosia trifida (assembly GCA_028751855.1). Classification (NCBI taxonomy): domain Eukaryota; kingdom Viridiplantae; phylum Streptophyta; class Magnoliopsida; order Asterales; family Asteraceae; genus Ambrosia; species Ambrosia trifida. The sequence continues at coordinate 5,908,939 of CM054123.1, read as the reverse complement.
ATAATCAAACAAACATGCTAAGTGTGATTTGTAACCAATTTATACATGTTTAAGGCTCCCCAAGACTAGGGTAACCTATACTAACCACAAATTCCACGTTTTCATCAAAACCCTAGTTTATCATCCAAATCAAAAATGGATTTTAACATCAAATTGTACCAAAAAAAGATACCTTGTTGTGTGTTAGGCTTAGATGATCCGGATTTTAGCTAATGCACTAAAAACCCCTTTGATTAAGCTTGAATTTGGCCTTGTTCTTGGAGTTTAGGGTTTAAGTCTTGAAGGAGATGATGATCTCCTGATCATAACTCACGACACACACACACCAAGTGTGTGTTTTTATTGTTTTATTATTATTAATAAAACTTACTTTGTCATTTGGCAACAATGGTCCCTCAAGTTATCCCACTGTCATTCTTGTATAAAAACTAACTCATAAGCTAGTTTCAAACACCTTTTATTAATTTATAAACATAATATTATTAACTAGGTTATTTCCATATTAGAATATAACCCATGTTCTTATCCTCTAAGTATCGTGTTAATATTTTGCTAATCACGCCTAATGGCGTAGTTAGGCGAACGAATGGTTTTGGGGTGTTACAAGTAGTAGTATTATTTTGTGTTGCTTTGATATTGTATGTTATCGGTTAACCTTAGTACTCGTTTGTTACATTTGCGTGTTCCATTTCATAAGTTTGCAATTCAACATAATATAATTTCATGCAGGATTAATACAAAAACCAGGACCACCACAACTAGGTAGATTACAATATCTACCACCGGCACCACATAGGGGTCGACCCACATTCTGATGTGGTTGTTCACTTTGAACAACTCGAGTGGACGAAGCTTCCTGAGTGTTATAAGGGGGTGGGGGTACACGTAATAGACTCGTGAGGAGTAGGTATGACCCCCCCCCCCCCCCCCCAGATTGTTGTGGAATGACCCCCCCCCCCCTAATAGGGATGTGAATGAAATAGCCCCTAAAAAACTAACACTCTCATCATCATCATCATCATCATCATCATCATAAAGCAGCCTTGATAACTCAGCAAAGTCCACATCTTCATTCAAGGGAGTATCTTGAAGTGTTGACGGCCCTGCTTCGTCATAATCAACACGTCTCTGCTTCGCGAATTGAAGACATGAAGGATAATTCACGCGATCTCCTTTGCGAATTGAAGACAACACTACGCTGGCAGTGTTTTGAATGTCTCTGAGTTCTTCAGGAGCGTTTGCCATATACCGAGCCGCTAGACGATGTATCTCGGTATACCCTTCCAGCTGCAATAATATTAAAAAAAACAAATATTAAATTTTTTTTTTTTTTTGCATTATAAGCTAATTCATAATTATTAAAGTGATATACAAACCAGTAGTGCGGTAATCGACCCATGATCTCGGGATCCGGTTTGTGGTACCGGATTATTCATCGGGTTGGTGACGTATCCAACCGTGTTTTCCAAATACCAAGTCATGTAATCTGGAGACACGGAAGGAACTATCGTCCGTTCCCCGTCCACTCTATTGGCTCTGCGATTATCCCAGGAAGAGATATAGTCGGCATGTTCATGTGTCCAGTTTGTGAGTCTTTTCCCGATACGCTTCATTTCATGCAATTTTTGGTGGACTTCAGGGGTAAGGGGAGGATCCTGAGGTCTCAATTGACAGAACCCGAACTGTCTAAGGACCCTCGATGGTGAGTGGTATTCAACTATATGCATCCACACAATGTATGACTCACAGCACCATGAATCCTCCCCATCTTTGCAGTAATCCGGCAAAGACGCAAACGCTTCTTCATATGGTCGCCAAATAAACTTGTTCACAAAAAAAAATATTATTATTAACACATGGTACCAATTTAACCAGTAACACAATGTAGATTAACTCTTACCGACTCCTCATGAAGATTTTGTAACTCTGAACAAATTTGGCGTAAGGAGTGTGACGCGGTCTCCCTAAAGTCATGTTTCACACGCCAACTATAAATATAATTATAAAAACAATAATTAGTTAAATTAACAAGTTTGACTAAATATGCATCCACATAGAATACTTACAGGACACCAAATGGAACTCCAGCTGGGAACTTGGGTTTAATTCTGGGGGATAATACCCGAATTCTGGTCCAGGCCCACAGTTGTAACAAAAATATAGGACCTGCCACCGTGGTTGTGGTCCTTACTGCTGCTTTGCATAAGTTGCGATACAACCATGCTAACACAGCACTCCCCCAACTCAACCCGCCACATTGATGAAGATTCAACAAATGTGGTAAAAATGACAACGACACTAAACTTTGGCTTGTGTCGGGAAACAGACAAAATGACAAAATAATTAAGATCACACATCGTGCGCGTCGTGTGATCTCGCCCTCATCGGCGTCAGCGGGTAACGGAGCCTTTATTTTTTCTACAATTATGGTGGATTGCAAAGTGTTTCCGCGGAAATTGCGGGGCTCACTTTCTACACCCAACATTTCTTCGACATACTCTACCCACTACAACAAAAATGGGTTTTTAGTACGCACAAAAGCGTCCTAAAATGGTATTTTATAGTACCTTTTACTTAATAGGACCAACGGTAAAAGCGTTTCATGTAAAGGGGTCGTAATAAGTCCCGAAACTAAAAAAACGTCCTAATATCTCAAATAAGATTATAAAACCAATTTTATGGTCACATAATATGTCTATGAACAACCCAAAAAACCCTAATAAAAACATATTAGGACACTTTTACAATGTTTTAAGATGTGCTTATCTACTTTTAATCTTTTAGTACACATACAAGGGTCCTTAAAAATTAATTTATAGGACCCTTATAATGTAATATTATAGGTACTTTAGTACTAGGAAAAAGGTCCTAATATCCAAATAAGATTATTAAACCAATTTTATGGTCGCATAATATGTTTATGAACAACACATATAGCGTCCTAAGTAAAGCATATACAGACACTTTTGCAATGTTCTAACTGTTTAATAAGACAAAATACCAAAGTCTTAACAAAAAAGTCATATGATACAACACCTTTTTATGCATCCACATACAATTTTACGATATGGTTATGCACATCCAAATAATGATTTTTATTATACAATAAAAAGGCCATCTGCATATAAAATCCTAATAGTTATTGTGTATATAACATCAACTAATGAAAGAAGTAAACTTTATCATATTTCAAATAAGCATATTCAGAACTAAACATTTAACAAAGAAATTAAAAACAATGAAAGAAACAAGCAGCATAGAATCCAGAGTCATCATGCGTCCTCGATCCTCACGGACTACCTACAAATAAACCATCCACGCTAGGGGTGAGCAGATTAGGTCCGGACCGAAAAAAAACCGAGTCCCGAACCGAAAAAACAAAAAAACCGACCCGAGTATGATATTTAGGGTATGTCTTCGGTCCAATTAATTAGCCCCTTCCGGTTTTCGGGTCGGGTCGGTCCAAGACCCGAGTGAAACAGACACAAAACCGATGGACCGAATTATATTCTCTAATTAAACCAACTGGTAGTTTTTTTAGGCGCCAAATCATGCCATCATGGGCCTAAACCTAATACAATTACCTAATATCCATATACGAATATAAACCCACCTATATAACATAATATACATATACGAATCATATCTTCAATCTTCATAGGTGCTGGAGGGCTGCTGTCGATAACCAATCTGCAAGAACAAGAGGCTGCGATCAGAAAGGTATGTTCTGGTATTATTAGACATTTATTTGATTGAGATATAATGATCTAAAACCCATATGAAAGCTTTTATACAAACATGTTTGCATGGTCAGAAAGGTATGTTTACAATTTCTAAGGTAACACATGCTTCCATTAAAGCTTTTATACAAACATACTATCATAGAACTATTTTACAATTGGTACCTGCATGGTCAGAAAAGCATGTTGTGGTATTATTAGACATTTATTTGATTGAGATATAACGATCTTTAGATATTTAAAAATTATATGATATAATGATCTTTAGATACTATCATAAAACCCACACGAAACTTTGTTATATGCTGAACATAAACAAATTATATGTCTGCTGTGAAGATTATGTATTTAAAAAATTACTAGAAACAAGTCAACACTATCTATTTAGTTTGTTAATTTTATTTGTTTTGTTATCAAACTTAGATGGATCGTAGAAGAATTACGAAGGATGAAGTTTGGCAGGTGTTCGAAAGGTTTACTGATGCGGATGGTAATAAAATGGCAAGATGCAAGAATTGCGAGACAGTGTACTTTGTTGACCCGACTAAATGCGGAATAGCGACTTTGCAAAAACATCTTACTAAAAATCCGAAATGCCTTGGTAATTGAATTATTGAAAGCGATTCACAATATAAAATTGGTTTTATCATATTACTTATATATATATATATATATATATATATATATATATATATATATATTTTTGCAGAAAATAACGTTAACTAGTGAGCGCTTGAGAATCAAGATGGAAAAGATGAAGATGAAGACCTTTTGTTTTTGGTTTTTAATTTAGACTACTTGATTTAATATTATGTCTTGGTGTCTTGCTATTCGTATCAACATTATGTTTTTTATTGCGGATTTAAGTTTATGAATTTCAGTTTATGCATTGGTAATTGAAATATTGCAAATTTAAGTTTATGAATTCGAATTACAAAAAAGATGATGAAATCGGACATTCGGACTTGTCATGATCAATAACCAAATCTTTCTCCAACGAGTTTTCTAGTTCTAATATAATTCCTTAAGTAATGAACATTAATATTATTTAAATATTTAAACTTATCTAATAATGAATATTATCTTATACAGAACTAGAATTTTCGAAAATATTGTATTTAAACTTTAAATATAAACAAGATTAAAAAATAAACAAGATTAAAAATAAACAGATTATAAATTTTCGAAAAATATAAACAAGATATAAAAATTTTGGCTGTAAATTATCTTATATATATTAAAATTTTCGAAAATATAAACAAGATATAAAAATTTTGGCTGTAAATTATCTTATATATATTAAAATTTTCGAAAATATTTTATTTAAAGTTATGCAAAATCTTTTCCTGATATATTTAAATTTAGGGTAAATGTTTTCGAAATTATCTTCTATTTTTCCTATATAATTTTTCATAAACTACAAACAATAAACACAGTAAAAAAGTTCCTGCTGAATACCTGCTGCTGTGCTGAATTGCTGATACTGTTGTGCTTCCCTGCTCCGGTGCTCCCTACGACCCTACCTGCCAGGTATGAATCAGACTGTTGTGGTTAATCGGCTGCAGACTGCTGCGGACCAGCTGTTAATCGGCTGCAAAAAAATTCGCCCAGTTGTTAATCGCAGCATATGTATTTTCGGTGTGAATGGCTGCATCATTATCAATTTATCACCACATAAATTCATTGGTTTATGCTATGGGTCAAAACTGATTAAGACGCAACATATGTATTTTCGGGTCAAAACTGATTAACACGCAACATATGTATTTTCTGGTCAAAACTGATTAAAACGCAGCAATTATAACTATATTAGATACAGCAAATAGTGAATTTACGGGTCAAAACTCTTTTGTCCATTCTTTTTGGCGACTAATAATAACTAATGCATATTCTGTTCTGTTTGTTTATATAATTATACACCTAATAACTAATGCATATTCTGTTCTGTTGAACAGCTACTAGCCTGGTGGGGGTCAAGTGAGAAAATGCAATTTATGTGAATTTGCCTTATAAGATTGAATCATTAAGTTTTGTAAAATGTGGACATAGAGACATAGAGTTGCTGTTTTCGTATCATGCTACTAGCCTGCCACTTGATACATGTGATCGTAGCTCATGTTTTTAAACGTCACGCCTAATATAGTTTAGACGTTTTTTTTGAAACGCCACACCTAATATATTTTAGGCGTTTTTTTTGAAACGCCTAAACTAATATAGTTTAGGCGTTTTTTTAAACGCCTAAACTAATATAGTTTAGGCGTTTTTTTTAAACGCCTAAACTAATATAGTTTAGGCGTTTTTTTTAAACGCCTAAACTAATATAGTTTATTCGTTTAAAAAAAACGCGTAAACTATATTAGTTTAGGCGTTTAAAAAAAACGCCTAAACTAATATAAACAGGAATGTTATATATTTATTACTAACAATCGTTTTTTTATTGGTTATACGTAGATGGATTCAACTAACATCGAGAATTTATCAAGCGACGAATCGCATGGAAGCAAAAAGAGGAAGTCACAACATGTTGAAAAAGATAATGCAAAGAAGAAAACTAAAAGCGTTGGTGCCAAGAAAACGGGAGGCTCTACTTCTAAAAAAACGGCAAAGACAAAGTCTAATGTTTGGGATGATTTTGAGAAGTTTAAAGACGAGGATGGCAACCAAAGGGCAAGATGCAAGCACTGTTCCAAAGAATTTGCGGCTGACCCGGTAAAAAACAGCACCTCTTCATTAGGTAAACATAGTAAGAGATGTGAAAAACACCCTGATTACTTGAAAAACCAAAGTAATATATTTCTCAAAAAGAGCAATGATGGTGAGGACGGGACTTGTGAGGTAAAATCTTGGAAATATTGTGAGAAAGCAAGTAGAAGAGCCATAGCTGAGATGTGCATTATAGATGAGCAACCGTTTTCATCTGTTGAACATGAGGGATTTAGAAGGGTTATACAAAGCTTTAATCCTAACTTTAAGATGCCTAGTAGGTTTACCATTGCTAGGGATATTGGTGAAATATATTTAGAGGAAAAAGCTAAGCTTAAATCTTTCTTTGCAAAGACTAGCAAACGAGTGTGTCTAACCACAGATACCTGGACATCGAACCAGCGGATTAACTATATGTGTGTAACTTGTCATTTTATTGATGACAACTGGGTTTTACATAAAAGAATAATTAACTTTAAGCAAATTTTCAGCCACAAAGGAGATGAGATTGGTAGAGCCCTGCTTAAGTGTCTAAAAGAATGGGATATTGAAAATGTGTTGACCATTACAGCAGATAATGCTTCTGCGAATGATGTCGCTTTAGAGTTTGTGAAAAGTAGGTTAAACGGCCTCTTGTTAGACGGGAGATATTTACACATCAGGTGTATGGCCCACATTATCAACTTAATTGTGAAAGACGGATTAAAAGAATGGTCCAGTAGCATAGATCGTATCAGGGATGCGATTCGCTATATTAGATTATCTCCACAGAGGTTGGACACGTTTAAAAAGTGTGTCAAGGCAGAAAAGATCGAGAGCAAGGCATTACTTAGTGTAGATATGCCTACTAGATGGAACTCCACATGGGAGATGTTGGACAAGGCTGAAAAGTTAGAGAAGGCGTTTTACAAGTATGATTTGGTGGACAAGAGTTATAGAAATGATTTGGGTGAAAATTATCCAAAAATTTCAGATTTTCATTACGCGAGACAATTAGCTGGTGTCTTACAATTGTTTCAGCGTAAAACCACCAACGCCTCTGCTTCAAAATCTGTGACTGTTAACGTATTCTTTAATGATATTATGGGGATAGACAAGCATTTAAGGAAATTGCAAGCTGCGGATGACACGAGTAGTAAATTTATGGGTAGTACGATGCTTGCAAAGTTTGACAGGTACTGGAGGAATTTGCCGACTGGTAAAAGTTTTAATTACATCCTGTATTTTGCGGCAATTTTAGATCCTAGATTGAAGATGCGTGTGATTAAATTTGGTTTTACAAGAATATTAAAGGCTGAACAGAAAGAAGGGGAGACAGAAAATGATATTCAGAAAAAAGTTAAAATTATCGTTGACAGTATAATGGGTGAACTGAAGTTGGTGCTTAAAGACTATGAATCAAAAAGTGAAAGCCAAAGTTCAGATAAAGTTTCACAAAGCCAAGGGAACTTTGAACAAGATGCACAAGACGATGATGATTTTTTAACAGAATTTAAAGCGGATGGTGGTTCTTCCTCATATACCACTAAATCAGAATTAGATAGGTACCTTGAGGACGCTGAGGAGAACAGTTATCAGGGATTCAATATTCTAAATTCATGGAAAGCTGCATCTTCAAAATATCCAATTTTAGCACAAATGGCGAAAGGTATGTTTAATAGTTTACGTATATTAATTATAAATATGATACCTTCTAGCCAATTAACTTGTTATCCTTATTATTATCGTAGATATTTTGGCTATCCCAGTCTCAAGTGTTGCTTCAGAGGAAGCTTTTAGCACAGGCGGAAGAGTTGTCGAAACTTATCGAACTTCTTTGTCACCCCCGATTGTAGAGGCACTAATATGTTCAGAGGATTGGATTCGTTCCTCCGCTAAGAAGATAAATTATAACGAAGACCCAACAGAATTTGATGACATTGGAAAAGGTATTTTTACATACACATCTTTAAGTCGTGTTATATGTGTTTTATCTATTGTTGTAATTTTTTTTTTTTGTAGAAATATCTGATAAGGTTGATCCGGATACTGAATGTGGAGCTTGATTAAGCGGTGCTTGCGGATGAATGTTGAAAAGTTAAAGTCAACCAAGTTTTTTGGTCGTTTTGTTTATTTCTTTAGATTCTTGTTTCGATTCTTGGTTTATTATTCTATTTCGTACTTTCTTTTTTATTTCTTACTTTCTTTATACGTATGAACTAGAACAACTATGAACGATCTTTTTTGTTTTCTAATTTATTTCTTACAAATATTTTAGTTTTTCACTTAGGCATTCTATCGAGCACTAGGTGTGCAAACATATTGAACATACAAACTAATCAAACATACCAATCAAACACAATCAAACCAAGTAATTAGCAAACTAAAAGCTGATTTAAAGTAACAACATTTGAAAATCGATGAACTACAGAATCCAGATCTAAAGTAACAACATTTGGCAAATACATTACAAAACAAATACCATTTCTTACACCCCCACATTTCAAAAACAAATATGGAATAAATCGATGAACTATATTTATAAAAACATGATACTAACCTCTGAAAATCGGCCGGAATTAGGGAAGATCGGTGAGAAGCTCAGCCCTGGTGACAAGAGAAGTCGGGTCGGGTCTTGGACCATGGACCGAGTGGAACCGGGTGAAAGGGAACCGAAAACCGAACCTAGTATTAGGGTATCAGGTCGGTTCTGATTATATGTATGGTTCGGGTTCGGGTCGGGTCGGGTTTGGGTCGGGTCGGGTTTGGACCTATGCTCACCCCTAATCCACGCATAAGCATTAGGTTCCAGATTATTAAAAATATTCACATCACAAGTTTAACAAATAAACATCCATACTACCTACAAATAAGCTATCCACGTATTTAAGTTCCAGATTATTAAAGTTATTCGTATCACAAGTTTAACAAATACATACCGAGGTGAAAGGACAAGGCCATGCAGTGGATGTACAAATACAATCTTGAATTGTGGAAAATAACTCATATGGCCTCACCACATTTTCATCTATTTTTATTGGTACTTGAAAGTTTACCTCACACCATTCTGGTCCAATCTCTGTACCACCAACTAGCTCATTTGAGTCCAATCTCTTCACTCATCCTCTTGCTACAGTCTCAGTATAGTTAGAATACTTTTGAGGAAAACTTCATCTACGACCTAGATTTTAGTTTTCAACAAACATATATGAAACTCTAGTCACAATAGTGCAAGTAACATATCACAAGAAAACAATAATAAGTTTTACACTAGCATGCTAAGATTTTTATAAAAAAGACTAACATGAAAAAAAAAACATTAATAGACATTGTTGTTTTATAGTGTAGCCCAATGTAACCATTATTTAATCACCAACTTACAATTATTTTTGGGATGATTCTACAAGTTAAAATCTACCTCTATTTCGCAATTCTACATATAACATAGTCTAACAAAGTATCCAAATTACAACCGAACTTAACAAAGTATCCATCTTAGACGAGATGTAGCTCTACTCATTTACACCATCTAATCTATTTGGTATTTACATCATGGAACAAACAAAACTAAACTAACCTTGCAAACCCCAGCTACTGGTTCACCATTTGGATTTGGCCATGGGATGACCACGTTGACTAAACCACCTGCAAAATTAGACTGAATTGATTTCATAAACTACAGATGCATATCAGATATGGACACAAACTGGTGGTGAGGGAAGCTTTTGTCGAAATGCATATATCAATTATAAAATAGAACAACACAATCAAGCATCCACAAAAAAAAATTGATTATCGACTCACCTGATATTGACCTTTCGTTTTCGCGATCTGCAGCCAATGAGGAAGACTATTCTTAACCTCATCGGGCGGTATCTCTAAGTCCTTCAGTTTTGCTAGTTCTTGTTCATACTCACTCAAACATTGTGGACAGCAGGGTACCTTTTGGCTCAAATCCAAATTCATCGTCGTTAGGAAATGATGTGCTAAAAGTGGTTTAGTAAAAACTAACTAAATTAACCTAAACTAGACACTCTAAGTTTTAAATTTATAACCTAAGACTCTCTAAACCTAAACCACACAACCGGCAAGTGTACCGGTCAGTGCAGTACAGCTAAAGTAAGTCCGAGTATCGAACCCACGAGACTCTAATGGAAAACGTAAACTAGACTCGACCACTTATCTACAAACTGACTTAATAATGTTTTGTTGCTTAAAAGGGGGGGTTTTCTAATAAACTAATAAAAATAAATAAAATAAAACTTAAATAATTGAGGACACAAGCTGGGAACTAGAACTAAAATCAGGTGATGGGAAGGCACTACCTAGGCTAGAATCCTACACATGAATGATAAATTTCTAATGGCTATGGAACTGGCGTGGAACCGGGATCTTAAAATACTAAACATCAAGAATAAACTAGACACCCTCGACCCTTCTCAAGGGGAAACCCTAGAATACTGTTGTGCCGTTAAACCACCGGTTGAGAGGTTACCCTCACAGGCTTACCTACTCGAATCTTAAAGTACCCGCTAGACAGTCTACCTCACAGCGCGAAAGTCACAATACACCCTAAAGTGCAAGGGGTAACTACAATATTTCTGATAAGACTTGGCCTACAAGGAATGCTAGGGAAACTAGGAAGATCTTCTCACAAAGCCTCTAGAACTAGCAATTTAACACCCTAGACAGACCAACAATCTCGCACCTCACAGCTATTGAGAATTGGTAGAACACTTAGAATCATCTAACTAACAATTACAACTCCTATGGATAACCTGCAGAAATTAACCATAAACTAGTTGCTAACACCCAGTCTGCAACCTAACCCGCATTCATACATGAAAGACATTCACAAAAACGCAAGTGGAGTTTATAAAAATTAATTAAACAAAACTAAATATGCATATACATCAAACCAGAAAATAAAGAGTTCTTTATTTTAAAATTCAACCCACAACCAAAAAGTTCCAAGACCAAAAGAAAATAAATCAAACATGTGCAATCATCTTTAACCTAGGTAGCGAAAAGGTCTAGCCAATAAAAGGCATGATAAAATCAAAACAAATAAAACTAAACATATTCATGGCGTTCACAACGGGTTAGAATAAATAAATAATAAATATTGAATTAGAACCGACCCGTGCTGGCACCTATGCCTCAACCCTTCACCTCCTTCTCTTTTTTCTTCAAAGAATAATATGATGCTCGATGATCTCTAATAATATTCTTTTCCACTACTGTTGTTGATCTACTCCAATAAATGTGCCGCCCCTCCTATTTGCGGCCCCTCCTCTCTTCTTATAATATTTTTTCGTTTAAGTCAATGGAGCCCTAATCCAAATTAGGCCCAAAAAGGCTCGCCTTGATTTCTTTGTTTCATTGTTTCATGTCATTCATTATTATTATTATTATTATTATTATTACATACTATCAATATATATAGTATTATGACATCGTGCTCTAGACTCGGGTGTTCTTGACTTGATCAAAGTTGCTCGTTTACGCTCCAACGTCCATGAACACCTACAAAATATAAAATAAATACATAAGTAATAAAAATGACACAAAACTAATAAAAATATATAAAAACCTATACTAAATAAAATAGACCAGTACAAGTCTAAAACTAATAAAAACACTATCTAACCGACTCAAAAACTATACAAACTTTACACTGGAAATAGATGTATTTTACAATACATCAAATATCCCCACACTTATCTTTTTTTTCGTCCCTGAAAAAGAATTATGCTATGGAATCACAGTTAGGTTTACATCCAGTTTCAAAACATAGGTTACTTAATTAATAATCTACTAACGTGTTGATTGCGATTGCAGGTATATTGATCCTCTTAAACCCACACAGGTTTCCAAGCCCCTTTTTATTTATGTTAAGTTCATGTTGATTAGTCTATCTAGGGTCTCACTCGAAGGGAGCCACAGTTCCTCCTAATCCCGCCTCAAGCTTATGAAGCTAAAGGAACGACCAATTGACCATTTCCCAACCGTCTTATGTAGAAAACCAAGAGAATTTAAAATCACTTTTTTTCTGCATACTTAACTCAGAGGGTGTGACCAATCCAAGTCTCTATCCCAGTGGCCAGGCACCTTAAGCTTCAGCATTTTTTTTTTCATCTCAGCATACTTAACTCAGAGGGTGTGACCAATCCAAGTCGCTATCCCAGTGGCCAGACACCTTAAGCTTCAGCATTTTTGCTTTGATTCCTAATTTTTTTTAAGTCATTAGAAATTCCAACGGTTTTCTACTTATAACGGTGCTTCTTATAATATTTTTGGCGGTTTCGGTCTCCCCGTTTCTCCTATATGAGAACCCACAAAATAGCCTAACATAATTAATTTATTACTTTTCAAAGGAAACCTTTCTACCGGTTGAGCCTACCCACATATCCCAAATCAGACACGCTTTCAATCAATTTTAATCTCTTATTATACATACTATTTGAAAACCGGACACCTAACTTTACCTATCATTTTCCATATTTTATATAATGCAAACTTCAAAATCAGGGACTTTTTTTTTTTTTTTAAATTGATTTTTTTTTTTTGGATTTTTAATTTTTTTTTTTTTTTGAACTCAAAACGACTCTATATACAGACTACACGACAATTTCCATCCCCACACTTAAACTCTACATTGCCCTCAATGTAGGAATCGAAAACGACTCAAAACAAAAAACTAAATTCCGAAAAATAAAAAAGACAAGGGCAAATTGGAAAGGACTTAGCTGGTTTATTAACGCGTAAGCTCCAAAAAATCTAGTCCAACCCAGCTCGATCGTATAGCATTTCATTCGCGATCGGCTCTGACACAATGGTAAACTCTGGGCTTGCCTTGATAAATGATAAACAGCTTCGGAATCACCCGAATGGAGATTGGGTACGGGTGGTGCAATCCAAACCTGCACAAAACGAAACAGACAAAACCCGAGCATAATACCGAACCACAAAAAAAATAAAAAGACACAACTACTAACTTAGACTCATAATATAACAACAAACAAGAAGACGTACCTGCTTGGCAAAATGGCGGTGAATGGTGGTAGAACCAAATGGGTATAAGAAAAAAAAATCTGGTTCTCGCTCAACGTGAAGGACACTGGTGATCACGACACGCATTGCGAGCGAAAAAAATGTAACTTTCCGGGGTAATTGCTGGTCGCATAAGGCGAACAGGTCAGCCCAGACTCCTCACATTACGTGAAAAGTCTTTTTTCACAGAAAGTTAATTATTATTATTTTTTTTTTATTCTTTTTTTATTACCCAAACCACTACCAAAACTCCCACTCATAAACTATATATAATGATAAATACATGGGATCCGCTCATGGTGAAATTTCTTCCACCCAAGCAAACACGAAAACCTGCAAACAGACTCAAAGACACAAAAACAAAAATAAAATAGAAAGATAAAAACCTATGAACCACTACCGAAAGACGGACCACAAATAAAAAAAATGAACAGCTAGAAAAAAATAAATAAGTATAAAAATAAATTTACAAACTCTACAAAGCCTCCCCACACTTAAAGTTAATCAGGGGGCTTCTCTTTTATCTGGACCCGATCTAACCCGTTTAATTCCACCCGGTCCTCGTTAACAATTGAATATTTATTAGTGGAATTGAAAAATAATCTAAGCATTCTTAACGGGTCAGACCACCAAAATTTAAACTTACCTGGATTGAACCGGATGCGTGGCATGTAGCAAGAAGACTGATCGTGCTTGACTTTCACTGGCTTCTTCTTCTCCAACTCGTGCCAGCCGTTGATCCTCTTCCGATTCCGATTCTTTCTTTTTCTCTTCCTTGCCCTCTTCCGTGGTGTTTTTGATTTTGAAGTTCCATCTATTACTAATACCACGGGCCAGCTATGGTGCGCTTCTTCTTCCACCATTTCCACGGGATGATCCCCACACTTATTTCTCTCATCTGGTGCAGGTTCGGTCATGTCTGTCGGTTCACCTTCGAGTAGGGCATCCAGGTATGCCATATCTCCATCAGGATCATACTCCCCTAAATCTTCATAACCAGGCAAACCCTCTAACTCCAGATCTAAAAACTCATCCTCTTCAGACAATGAATTCTCACCCATCTCATTGTCTTCCTCTGCACCAAACATCATATCAACGGAATCTCCCAATTCCACTTCTTCGTCAATCACTTCACTCTTCACTAACAACCTCTGATACGCCGCCCATTCTTCTTCGTCATCCTCTTCATCAGAGTCACTCCCAAAATCATATATAGTAACCTGTGGCACCGGAGGTGGGACTTCAACGTCCATTTTCGTCTCCGTGATTGGGATAATCTCTTCATCTGACTCATCAGCGTATTGCATGATCGGCTCTTTCCCTTCTTCTGGAAATGTCGGGAACAACTCCCCCAGAGCATTCATGTAACCGAGGTAGTTGCCCTCCTCATCATATGTATAACCAACTTTAGGCAGCTGCTCTTGCTGAACTTTTTCTTCTTCTTCCTTTAATCTCCTAGCAATGTCTTCTACTGTTCGTTGAAGATCTAAAAGAGCAGCCTGTCGGTCTTTTATGAGGATGTCATGGTTTTTTAGGAGGGTGTCCTGCTCTGCTAACATGTTCTGGGTATTGGCATCCTTAGCAACTAATAATGTCAACAGACTCTCAATTTTACTCCAATCATTACCACTATTCTCACAAAAATTGCTTCTAGAAAATTGATCAGGATACTGATTAAAATGTGACTGCTGATACGAGTCATCATAATAATATGTAGGACACCCCTGTGAATAATATGGTTGCGGCTGCACAAAGGAATTAGCACAATAATGTGCAGAGGACCCCTCATATTGTGGACATAAAATAGTAAAATGGGGTCCTCCACAAATCTCACACATATTTACAAACTCAAAAGAAACAAAAGACACATAAAATTAGACTCCTACGACACATTTTACAAAAAGACAGACTCAAAACAAAACACAAGTAGCACAGATATAGCAGATAAGTGTAATCAAAGCTAGTAAACGCAATCGCCAAGAATCCCCGGCAACGGCGCCAAAAACTTGATGTGCTAAAAGTGGTTTACTAAAAACTAACTAAATTAACCTAAACTAGACACTCTAAGTTTTAAATTTATAACCTAAGACTCTCTAAACCTAAACCACACAACCGGCAAGTGTACCGGTCAGTGCAGTACAGCTAAAGTAAGTCCGAGTATCGAACCCACGAGACTCTAATGGAAAACGTAAACTAGACTCGACCACTTATCTACAAACTGACTTAATAATGTTTTGTTGCTTAAAAGGGGGGGTTTTCTAATAAACTAATAAAAATAAATAAAATAAAACTTAAATAATTGAGGACACAAGCTGGGAACTAGAACTAAAATCAGGTGATGGGAAGGCACTACCTAGGCTAGAATCCTACACATGAATGATAAATTTCTAATGGCTATGGAACTGGCGTGGAACCGGGATCTTAAAATACTAAACATCAAGAATAAACTAGACACCCTCGACCCTTCTCAAGGGGAAACCCTAGAATACTGTTGTGCCGTTAAACCACCGGTTGAGAGGTTACCCTCACAGGCTTACCTACTCGAATCTTAAAGTACCCGCTAGACAGTCTACCTCACAGCGCGAAAGTCACAATACACCCTAAAGTGCAAGGGGTAACTACAATATTTCTGATAAGACTTGGCCTACAAGGAATGCTAGGGAAACTAGGAAGATCTTCTCACAAAGCCTCTAGAACTAGCAATTTAACACCCTAGACAGACCAACAATCTCGCACCTCACAGCTATTGAGAATTGGTAGAACACTTAGAATCATCTAACTAACAATTACAACTCCTATGGATAACCTGCAGAAATTAACCATAAACTAGTTGCTAACACCCAGTCTGCAACCTAACCCGCATTCATACATGAAAGACATTCACAAAAACGCAAGTGGAGTTTATAAAAATTAATTAAACAAAACTAAATATGCATATACATCAAACCAGAAAATAAAGAGTTCTTTATTTTAAAATTCAACCCACAACCAAAAAGTTCCAAGACCAAAAGAAAATAAATCAAACATGTGCAATCATCTTTAACCTAGGTAGCGAAAAGGTCTAGCCAATAAAAGGCATGATAAAATCAAAACAAATAAAACTAAACATATTCATGGCGTTCACAACGGGTTAGAATAAATAAATAATAAATATTGAATTAGAACCGACCCGTGCTGGCACCTATGCCTCAACCCTTCACCTCCTTCTCTTTTTTCTTCAAAGAATAATATGATGCTCGATGATCTCTAATAATATTCTTTTCCACTACTGTTGTTGATCTACTCCAATAAATGTGCCGCCCCTCCTATTTGCGGCCCCTCCTCTCTTCTTATAATATTTTTTCGTTTAAGTCAATGGAGCCCTAATCCAAATTAGGCCCAAAAAGGCTCGCCTTGATTTCTTTGTTTCATTGTTTCATGTCATTCATTATTATTATTATTATTATTATTATTACATACTATCAATATATATAGTATTATGACATCGTGCTCTAGACTCGGGTGTTCTTGACTTGATCAAAGTTGCTCGTTTACGCTCCAACGTCCATGAACACCTACAAAATATAAAATAAATACATAAGTAATAAAAATGACACAAAACTAATAAAAATATATAAAAACCTATACTAAATAAAATAGACCAGTACAAGCCTAAAACTAATAAAAACACTATCTAACCGACTCAAAAACTATACAAACTTTACACTGGAAATAGATGTATTTTACAATACATCAAATACTATTTAATGGATTAAATGACTGAACAAAACCACCAAGAACACCATTTGTCCCCATCCTATGATAAATCAAAAAAATTCACTAATTTATATCCAAACATAGCTTATCAAATTAATCTAGTCATCTAGATAATAATACAACACGCTTGTTCAAAAATTTGAAAGCTTTTGTAGAAAAGTTACATGGTGAACATGTTTATGAGTGGTGATCTTGATGCAATTGGTACAACTTGTAACTCCTAATCAGTTTCCATTGATGGATGATAAACTTGACACCTTAAAAAAGTCTCACAAGTAGTTGTACCTATCAACCAAACTTTTCCTGCGAATTTCGTGACTAGTTTAGCACTTTAGCCATCTCCGCCACGGTTTCCTGCCAAATGATTTCATCTAGTCTGTCCATTTCAAGTCAAAATCAGCCTAAATCAAATATATGTCCACAATACCATCTCATGTTGTGGTCTCATAAATCACTATGTTAAAAAAAAAAAAAATTGATAACATGGGGCTCCATTCCAATCATAAACCATAAGCAATAAAATCAATTAAAACACAGAATGTAGTTATATACAAACATTAAAATAGGTAAGGATATTAATAAAAAGAACTTATGTTCTCAGGAAAAAAGTGGATCTTATTTCGTAAGGTGTACCCGTCCTTTTAGACCCAGTGCAACATAGGAGGCTGCATGTATAATATTACATTACAATAAAGGCAAAACATTAACAATTAACATCACACAAACTTAATATTTATACAGGTATAAGAACATATCTTTTGCTAGATTGATAAGCAAAACGAAAACATTAAGCAAGAATAGCATACGGACGGCAAGTAGCAGAAACAATTTCTACCTTAGACTGACCTTATGTGTCACCATGAATAATTTTAAATATTTAACAAAACCTGCAAAATGTCTCATTTTTCTAGCATATTACAAAGAACACACACCAAGAAAACGATGTACATCATTGCTAGAAGACAATGAAAACCATCAAATGTACTAGAGTAAAGGGTGTGAACAAACCTGCATGTGCAAATTATTAAGCTAAACAACATCATGATCCAACATACTGTCAAAGTTTGGCTAAAATTATTGATACATTGTTATTAGTAATACTAAACTCTAGATTGAAAAAAACAATAGAAACCCAGTGGTTCATCTTCACTAAATTCTGCATGACTATCTAGGAAAAAGGATAAAAATACAAATTTCTGAATATGAAAAAAGGATAAGTTGGGTTCCTATTGTATTTTCAGATATCGGTTTTAAGCTAACAAACCTAAAGAATACTCGCAAACATAAAGAATGCATACTCGCAAACACTTTGTAAGCAAATCATTATGCATTCAAAAGCAAAACACCTAATAACTAAACCAAACTATAAATCTATATTAGTGCTCGTGTTCAATAAAAAAGCATAATTATAGATCAACAATCACAGTTAACAAACATGCATCCATAGAAAAAAATCAATATTCAAATCCAAAGCAACAAAGGCGTTAAAGAAAATCACATGGAACATTTTTTTCTAAACGAAATAAATATGAAATGAACGCACTCTTGCTGAGTGGAGAAAATGAAAATGGAGACGAAAAGATTACGACCTAGACCTAAACCTAAACTTAGTTGTTTCATCTAGTTCATCCAACCGAGAATCAGGAGGATTAGGGGTGTGTTCCGCTTCAATAGTGGTGCAAAAGGGCGAAGAAGTCAATGATTTGTTGAGCGCGAATGCGAATTAGACCAAATTAGATGAAGGGGTGAGGAGGGAAATTGGTTTTGGACTTTTGTGTGAAACGTAATTTGGGGGTGGGGGCGGGGGTGGTGATTTAATCAAATTGTGTTTGAAATTTGAAACTCTAGCTAAAATTGAAATTTTTGAGGGAAAAAAATTTAAACGAAACCTTTATAAGGTTTGAGGGGAGTGGATTTTTTTTAGTGTTTGAACATTGATTTTGTTTTGTTTTTTTTTTTTTTTTTTAATGTAGATACCGTTTGACAATTGAAAATTTAATTTTTTTGTAAATGGCTTTTGAAATTTTAATTGCCATATACATAATGTCAGGGATAAGTTTGGTCCTATTACGATGTATTATAATAACACCACAATGATTAAGCGTTCTATAAAGGTTAAAGGTATGAGACTCATGTGTCAAGTATCCTATTAAGTTATGTTTTAATATGACTTTGACTAGAAAGGGTCCTATAATGTAACATCGCGTTATTTTTACTTTTCATGTATTTTAAATTCTATACTTAACAAATTCTAAGTTCGCCTTTATTCGCTTCTTTTATTTTACTCCTACCAATTCGTGACGAGTCGTCAATATAATATATTCTAATCAATTTAGAAACTCATTTAGTTAAGATCTTAATATATATATTTATTTTATTATAAAACTAATATACTTTTAATAATATAAATTTAAGATAAAAAAAAAAGAAAGAAATATGTTTAGCCATGTTGACTTCCATGTCAACAAACATTCAACATTTTTTTTTCTCAAATATTGCCGTACGTTTTGCTATCTTATTTATATTTTTTTTTCTTTTTTTTAAAGATATAATTACTACTAATTAACTATTAACCACCCTAATTAATTCATTAAATACCCAACCCCTTCACCCCAACTATAAATACACCACTCCTACCCATTCTAAAACTTGCTCATTTCTAAATCCTCTCTAAACCTCTCAATTCTTCAAAGAAATCCCAAGAGTGGAAGTCCACTTCTAAGTGAGTTCTCTCATAAACTCCAACTTTATTCTTCTTTCTTCACTTCTTTTCTTTTTCTAACCCCTTGGAAAAACCTCTAGGATCTTCCCCATATTTATCCACAAAAGTGTGATAAGGGTAGAGCACCTAAAAGAGGTTCCAAAGGTGGTTGTTTTCTGAATTATACTATATAATAATATAAACATATACTTTCAAGTTTCTATTTTACTAGTTTATTATTAATCTTTGGAAAGTTTGTGGATACATCCCTACCTTACCAATGCTTGACTCTCATAACCATCCGAATCACCTCTATGGTGGTTTGTGTTTTGGTTCGCCTAAAAGGTTTGCTTGACTCTTATGACCATCCGAATCACCTTCATGGTGGTTTGTGTTTTGGTTCGCCTAAAAGGCTTGCTTGACTCTCTTGAATCTATAATCTAAACTCGAACCTAAGACTCTTTATTTTTCTAATTCTAGTTAACCAAGGCTAAGGAACTAATCCCCCAAGACTCATTCTTTTGGAACCTTGCTAAAACGCACCCAAAGGTGAGTTCATACTTGTCCCCCTTTTTATCCTTTATTCTTTGGGGCTCAACATGTATCACTATCAAAACTCAAACGATTTTAAACTCTACAATCTATTATTCTTAGTCTAAAGTCTATCATATTCTAAATTCTATCATGCGCAATCTAAAGTCTATTATATGCTTGTACGCTATGCTATGTAGAATTATTTACTCTAACATACAAATGTTCATATAGTTGACAACCCACCTTGCATGTATAGCGCTATAGGATTGGCTATCCGCCCCCTACATGGGTCATGTTAAGCAAAATTCTTCGTGGCTAGTCGCCGTTTGTATGGTTCTCTTGCATATGCCTATAAGCAAAACTTTATTATACTATGTATGTATGTCAAAACTAGTATGCTCACCAATGCTTTATGTGTTGACGGATATTTTATACATGTTGCAGGAAATAATTATTGCAGGACATTCAAGAAAACTACATAGGATTGGACATAGAAACTCACTCTAGTTCAAGTTATCATATTCTTGTTGTTGTATTTTTCGTTATATGAACTATTTGTATTTCTATTTTTTAGACAATAAATGAAATTCTATCTTTAAACTATATTGTCACAAAATCTAGTGTCATGAAGTCTTTGAACAATCTATCCCAAGTCTCGCCCTGATGTATTCCGCCATCGGTTGGGGTGTGACAGATTGGTATCAGAGCCATGACTATAGGGAATTAGGAAAAATTGCCATGTTTGACCTAGACTATAGTTAAGTACCTTTTTGACCATTCCTTTTATCATGCTTAAAATACTTGTTCTCCCTATCTTGTTTTTACTCCATTCTCTTGGTCATTAAAATTTACCTTCCTATTTGTGGATTTCTCTACACTCGAAGACGCTCGTATAACACAAACGAAAGGAAATCACCAAAATAGGCGTGAAACCCTCACTTTGGTGATAACTTTCAATCTGCGTAAAATCTTTGTGTTTTTGAAACTACACCAAGATAGGAGTGATATCCTCAACTTGGTGAAAATTTCACAATTCTCGTTCTAGTGGACACTTACCAATTGAAGGTTAGAATTAATTTTCTTACAACATTGGACTAAGTGTACAAACCACACTCAAAGAAACGACCTCGCTAAGATAGGAGTGAAATCCGCAACTTAACGACTAGTTTCAATCCTTAATTTTTTTTTTCAATCTCGCCAAAGTCTCAAATTTACTAATGACAAGAAACATGTAGTAACTGGAAGGGTGAATACCGTTAACCGAAAGTTTCGGCGAGAGTATTTCCACCTATTAGGCCAAAGCATGTTTTCAAACTCAAAGGTAAATTCGAACCACTTTGGTTAGTCTTAGTTCCGTTCCGGAACACTCCAATGGCTTGCTTAAAACAAGCCCCTCATTTTATGTTAATATTATTTCCAATGATGTTTTCATGCTATGTTTTCACTACATATATTCGATTTAAAATTTTTTTTACTACTCGCAAAGGCTCTCAAGACTCGCATCTCTAGTACTCTAGCAATCTCTAAACAATACTAATAATCGCAAACCAACATAAATCAAAACTCCTTTATGTTAACTACGTACACTATACTTGCTTATGCATAAGTGTTATACTATTTCAACAATGTGAAAAATTGCGTCCTATACGTGTAACTAGAACTTGCATACTAAGTCTATGAGAACAACTTGAACTTATGTAAATATATTTTTTTTTATCCGAATTTGCACCAACTTTACCGACCTAGTGAAATTTTACTCACAAGCTTTCATTGTTAATCAACATTCTAATAACTCCTTTCCTAAAATTCAAAAGTCACCCTGTTTAAAAACGCTTATGCAAATTTTCTTATGATTCTCGTAGATGCCTTCCCGTCTCAACAGCATCGATCTCAACCAACTGGCGAGTCTTATTGCCCAAGAACTAGTCAAGATTCTCCCTAACCTAGAAACACCAACAAACCTGATTCCAAACCCCGGCGATACCATCCAGGACAGCACAACCCATGTAGATACTAAATCTCCTACCCATACCCTTACCAAACAAACGAAAAAGGGTGGCCGAAAACGCAAAAACCTCAAACGAAACCACACTTCGAAAACTCCTACAACACCAAAACATAACAAAAAGCGATACCATGGAACCTTTCCGAAATGCAACAGTTGCAAATTTCATCATTCCACATCCTCACCATGCCACATATGCATCAACTGTGGTACATATGGTCATTTAGCCAAAACATGTCGCCACACCACTAAACCACGACCCGAAAAACCTACTAGCACTACCTTATTCACTAAAGCCAATGGATGGATATGCTCTGAGTGCAACGACCCAACCCATGAACGCAACCAATGCCCAAGACTTGCCATGGTGATCTACGATGCTGGAAGACCCACTCACCACACTAAAGAAAATTGATTTTTCTTTTCTAAAAAAAATGAGAATTTCCTTATGTAATGTTTTCAAGAAATTATTCAACTGTGAATTTTTTTTATGGATTATGAAATACCATCATTATCTTAGGTTACAATCATAATTTATCAGCAAATTTCAAACATCACAAAACCTTTTCACCTCGCGCACAATCTTTTTCAAAAATTTTAAACAAAATTCTTCCTACTATTTCTAAGAGGATGCCTATTCTTCTATAAAATCCTCACTTTCAAACAACTAACAAATGTGAGCGTCGAGTCTATATGACAAACAAGATTTTAAATGTAAAAGTGTTTAAAATAAAATTTCTTTTGCAAACAGGACTTGTGAGCAAAATCAAATAACCTACTTCTTTATAATCCCAAAACCTTTTCTCTAGAAATCGTGTCACGAGGTAAAATATTCATCAACGCCAAACTAAATTTTTCAATAAACTATTTTTCACGCTTAATAAAATGGATTTTTCATAAATCAAACGACCATCTTCGATAAAACTTTTACACTAAAATTTCCTCACTTCAATTAAATATGTTTTTCTTTAACATCCAACGGACTAAATTCTTCTACCATCAAACTTGACCCTTAATCTTGAAAAGCTAAAATTGCCCGCGTACCCATAAACTCAATTTGTAATGAATTCGAATTTTATGTTACCCTCAGTCAAAATATTTTACATGTTTCCATTAGGAATCCAATTGTCCATTCTTTTGTTTGATTTTATACATCTGAACGTAACCACATATGCACAAGTCTACACCGTTATGTCATGAAACAATACATCTACGCCAAAATAAACACGTACGGTTAACAACATCAAAAACTTGCTTAATGTCTTTTCACATTATGTGTTTGCATGTCACGTTGCTTGCTATGTTTACAACATCAAAATTGTTTAATGTCTTTTCTTTGTGTATAAGTATTTTGTGTCCACTAGCGACCCACACATAACTAAGACAAATTATGTGGACCATACGACAATCGGACTAATTACGGGTGCACACGTAATTACAAAAATTGGGCGTATGGAAAACATAACAAGTCCAAGTGTGTGTAACCTATCATGACTTGAATAACAACACGGATGAGGTATGATAACGGCATGGTGGATACGCCGCCGGTACATCCTATATATAAATGTCCTGTCATACTACCAAAAGTAGAGTTATTCGTACCATGAGAAGTTTTGGGTGTCGAGTTAAAAAAAATTGACCAACACTTACGATACCGTTTATGTTATAGTTTGTTAGTCTAAGTACGCTTACATTATTTATCTGTTATGCATATTATAACCTTGTTTTGAACCACACTCTCTACTATGCAACATCATCCTTGCTATGAATAATCTATACTTGTAATCTCCATCAACTTCGCTTCCTTCCTCTTGCCTTTCCTTGCTTAATCAACAAAACCCTCATTATCAAGAATCTTGTTCTAAGTCCCGTAAACTCTGGCCTTAACCTCTAAAAGCAATTATACACTTAAAACAAGATTCGTCTCTCACTTTCTTATATTTTCTTAACTAATTATATACTAGATTTCAAAACTAAATAACTACTATTTATTTCGCCAAAAAGCCGTTTTCAAATAGTCAAATTTCTCGTTTATTTTAGTCGCCCTAAAAAACAAAAAAAGAGAATTTTCTAGTAAAATCTCCGACCTTGTGCAAACCAAATATCTATTACTAAATACTGTTCATTCCCGCATCTAGTCACTCATTATGCTCACATATTTACTATTCCACCCAATTACCCAAGGACATTTTTTTTACAAGCCAAAATTTCTACTACTTCTTATATGTTATACCGTATATTTACTTATATTCCCAAAAATTTTACTACTTCATATACGTTATACCGTATATTTACTTATATTCCCAAAAATTTTACTATTTCATATATGTTATACCGTATATTTACTTATCTACCCAAAATTTGTTACATTAACCCCATACTCAAACGTACCTATACGTACCATTTTCTTTCACTAATCACCAAAAATGTTTTAGTTGGTTAAACTTGTGAATTTTATCTACCATCCACCACTTTACAAAAATGCTTTAGTCGGTTAAACTTTCAAATTTCTACGTACGACCTTGGGTTAAAATTTTAAAGTATTTCTCTTACGAGCATATTATAGCACAACGACTAGATACCGTATTTGACTTAAACATAATAAACTAACAAGTTTTTCTTTTTATTAAACCCATATCAAACCACCTACCTATTTTTCAAAAGGATGACTCTTAATTAAATTTCGAGACGAAATTTCCTAAAGTAGGGGAGACTGTAACATCGCGTTATTTTTACTTTTCATGTATTTTAAATTCTATACTTAACAAATTCTAAGTTCGCCTTTATTCGCTTCTTTTATTTTACTCCTACCAATTCGTGACGAGTCGTCAATATAATATATTCTAATCAATTTAGAAACTCATTTAGTTAAGATCTTAATATATATATTTATTTTATTATAAAACTGATATACTTTTAATAATATAAATTTAAGATAAAAAAAAAGAAAGAAATATGTTTAGCCATGTTGACTTCCATGTCAACAAACATTCAACATTTTTTTTTCTCAAATATTGCCGTACGTTTTGCTATCTTATTTATATTTTTTTTTCTTTTTTTTAAAGATATAATTACTACTAATTAACTATTAACCACCCTAATTAATTCATTAAATACCCAACCCCTTCACCCCAACTATAAATACACCACTCCTACCCATTCTAAAACTTGCTCATTTCTAAATCCTCTCTAAACCTCTCAATTCTCCAAAGAAATCCCAAGAGTGGAAGTCCACTTCTAAGTGAGTTCTCTCATAAACTCCAACTTTATTCTTCTTTCTTCACTTCTTTTCTTTTTCTAACCCCTTGGAAAAACCTCTAGGATCTTCCCCATATTTATCCACAAAAGTGTGATAAGGGTAGAGCACCTAAAAGAGGTTCCAAAGGTGGTTGTTTTCTGAATTATACTATATAATAATATAAACATATACTTTCAAGTTTCTATTTTACTAGTTTATTATTAATCTTTGGAAAGTTTGTGGATACATCCCTACCTTACCAATGCTTGACTCTCATAACCATCCGAATCACCTCTATGGTGGTTTGTATTTTGGTTCGCCTAAAAGGCTTGCTTGACTCTTATGACCATCCGAATCACCTTCATGGTGGTTTGTGTTTTGGTTCGCCTAAAAGGCTTGCTTGACTCTCTTGAATCTATAATCTAAACTCGAACCTAAGACTCTTTATTTTTCTAATTCTAGTTAACCAAGGCTAAGGAACTAATCCCCCAAGACTCATTCTTTTGGAACCTTGCTAAAACGCACCCAAAGGTGAGTTCATACTTGTCCCCCTTTTATCCTTTATTCTTTGGGGCTCAACATGTATCACTATCAAAACTCAAACGATTTTAAACTCTACAATCTATTATTCTTAGTCTAAAGTCTATCATATTCTAAATTCTATCATGCGCAATCTAAAGTCTATTATATGCTTGTACGCTATGCTATGTAGAATTATTTACTCTAACATACAAATGTTCATATAGTTGACAACCCACCTTGCATGTATAGCGCTATAGGATTGGCTATCCGCCCCCTACATGGGTCATGTTAAGCAAAATTCTTCGTGGCTAGTCGTCGTTTGTATGGTTCTCTTGCATATGCCTATAAGCAAAACTTTATTATACTATGTATGTATGTCAAAACTAGTATGCTCACCAATGCTTTATGTGTTGACGGATATTTTATACATGTTGCAGGAAATAATTATTGCAGGACATTCAAGAAAACTACTTAGGATTGGACATAGAAACTCACTCTAGTTCAAGTTATCATATTCTTGTTGTTGTATTTTTCGTTATATGAACTATTTGTATTTCTATTTTTTAGACAATAAATGAAATTCTATCTTTAAACTATATTGTCACAAAATCTAGTGTCATGAAGTCTTTGAACAATCTATCCCAAGTCTCGCCCTGATGTATTCCGTCATCGGTTGGGGTGTGACATATAACATCGAACATTTATGACTTAACTACAAAGTGTCGTATTAAGTTATGTTATAATAGTACCCCGGTGATCAAGTGTCATATTACATTACCACATAATGGGACACCAACAACTAAATATCTTATAAATTACTTTATTAAGATCTACATTTTAAGTGTCTTATTAAGTTATATGATAATAGGACCCTAAAGAATCATTCATCCTATTAAATAGCTTTTTAGGACACCTATTTCGTAGCGTATATTATAAAAGAACCCCAAAAGTTCATTCGTCCTATTAAATAGTTTTTAGGACCCTATTTTACAAGTGTCCCACACAAAAGGTCCTTAAAAGTCATTTTTGTTGTAGTGACCCGTTCCGCATCATTTCTCATGCTGAATTGGGGTCCTGAGACCGCTGCACCATTAACCCGCAGACCCATTAGGACGTTAACGTCCTGTAATGTCACCGTGGCCTCACCAATTCTTAGGTGAAACGTGTGGGTCTCAGGACGCCATCTTTCAACAAGGGCAAATATTAGCCCCGGGTCAACTTTACGGTATCCGCACTCAAGAACTCCACTAAAACCAGCGATCCGCACCAATTCTTGAATGCGTGGATCTAACGGATGCTCGCTAATGGCATGCCAAAATGGTTGGTCACCCCATCTGAAATCCAATAAACCATCTTCGTCATTTCCTTCAAACAGCTTCGCAGTACAATGTTGTGGTTGAGCCCAAAGAAGTGGATTATTGCAAGGACCGGGGTTTAGAGATGCCATATTAACTAATAGGGTAAATGATTTAAAGTGGTAATGTATGTGTAGATGTTGGATTCCTGAACGATTGAATTTTCACGATCTATTTTTAATATCAACACTTCAGTTCTCTACATTTTAGTAAACTAACTTCTATATATATTAACCTAGTCCTAGTCCACGGCATAAAAAAAAAAACATTTTAAGACTTCCGCAATCTTAGATTGCGGATGTGCCCAGTCATCAAGTGCCACCAAATACCTCCTCAACCCAAAGTGTGCCATTTTGTCCACGTCTGCCAAGTCTGCCAAGTCACACAGCCACATCACCACACCCGCAATCTAAGATTGCGGGTCTCCCACTTTCACAAATTTCATCCTGACAACTACCAATGACACAAAAAACCTTTGAAATCCTACTACTTGGCAAAAAAACTCATAGTCCTACGGAGGTAATACTAATCACAATTAACATTTTGCGAAGCCCTAAACGCCGTGATTTGGGTTCCAAATTCTCGCGGGACAATATCTACTTCCCGCCAAAATCACATGCTACTTCTACCCCTCCCTCTCCTCCATCCACTATAGGCACACCTCTCTCTCTCTCTCATAAGCAAGTAAAAATGTTGGAACTAAAGTCAGTTCATCAGGGTTGGTTATTAAAGAAAGTAGTGAAATCCATAACAAACCTGCTGACGGACATCGACGTAAACTTCCAGTGTTCGTCGACCGGAATATCAATGCAGTCCATGGACCCGATCCACGAGGCCATGGTCTCGCTTCTTCTTAAACCCCACGCATTCGACCACTACCGTTGCAACCGTAACATGTCATTGGGATTAAACCTAGGTAGCTTGGTTAATATGCTAAAATGCGCCCTTGATGACGACATTCTTAGCGTCGTGGCTGATGATGATGATGATGCAGATTGTGTTAGTTTCATGTTTGAAAACTTCGGTAATATGATTTCTTTATTTATTAATTTTTATATATTTATATTTACGGTTTTCTGCATGCATTGTTGATGAAGTTCTAGGGTTTTTGTTTTGATGCATTTGTGGTAGTGTAGAATATTGGTTTAATGGAACTGTGTTTGCATGTAGGCTTGTAAACGAAATGAAGAAACATGAACTTGGCATGTTTGTGTTCGTTCGGTTTTTAGAGCAAATGATCGAACACGAACAAAGATTTTTCAGGGGTGCAAACGAGCCGAGCTCGGTTCGATTCAAGTTTTGTTTCAAATGCTTGAACTCGGCTCGAAATCAATTTTAGGATTAGGTTTGAACTCGAGCTGGTTTAACCTTTGCTTGTTTCGAGCTTTTTTTTTTTACGGAGCTCGAGTAACTCAGCTCATTTGCACCTATTTTTTGTTGGCGTTCTTGTTCATTTATGTTCGTTAATTAAAAAGTATAACGAACTTAAATAAACACAAATGGTCAATACATGAAGAAACTTATCTGAATGAAGATAAACAAACATAAATGAGCAAACACCAACTAGAAGTAAACGCGAACATTAATTTGTTCCTACAAAACCAATATAACTCGACTAAATTTTAATCGACAAACTTAGAGTATCGAACATCAATAAATGTAAATGAACGAACCTAAATGAACTTCCATGAAGATAAATGAATGAATGAGGCATGTGCTCATGTTCATTTATTAAATGAATGAACTTACTACCGAACAGTTCATGAACCGTCGCACAATTTCCGGTTAGTATTCTTCGATTGTCAGTCGCCTCTAGTTTGTGTTTTGCTATTTGAAGAAATTGATGTAGCTTTGATTTTGCCACATTTTGACAGTGATTAGGTTGTTTTCTTTTGTTTCAAGTTGGACGTTTTAAATTTCTTTGGATTAAATTAGGATACATATGTTAGTTGATTGAAATACCTAATATGTTCAGATCAAGACAAGGTTACAAATTTTGATATGAAGCTGATGGACATTGATGATGAGCCTCTTGAAATAAAAGAATGGAAATATGACGCCGTCGTTCGAATGCCATCATCTGAGTTTGCAAGAATCTGCAAAGATCTTAGCACTATGGGAGACATTGGTATTCATTTCACGGTTTTCATCCGCGTTACTTCTCAAAACTGAATCCTAAATGCTTATTGTGTAATCAAATTTCATGTTGCAGTTGTGATATCTGTTACAGAAGAAGGGATGGAGTTCTCAACCGAAGGGGACAATGGTACTGCAAATATTGTGTGCAGACAAAACACATCTTTTGATAAGGTATGTTAGAGTGTAGACTAATTGTATGAACAGAACATATTCAATCTATGTGGGAACTGGTCTGGTTTAATTGGTGTGTAAACTTTTGCAGCGAGAAGAGGCGACTGTAATCGAAATGAAGGCACCGGTTTCAGCAAAATTTGCATTGAGGTTCCTGAACTCTTTCACAAAGGCAACTGCATTGGCTAGCCAAGTGACACTGAGCTTGGCTTCTGATTGGCCGATGATGGTCGAATACAAGATTGCGGAAATGGGTCATCTGAGGTTCTATTTGGCTCCAAAGATGAAAATAGATAATACTGAGCCAGTGGAACTGACAATGCAGGGAAGCTTGTTGAGGAAAGTGATGGAATCCATAAGGGATCTGGTGAAGGACGGCGACGCAAAATTTGAGTGTTCGTCGACTGGAATCTCTCTGCAGGCCATGGATCCAATCCACGAGGCAATGGTGTCGCTTCTTCTCAGATCCGACGGCTTTGAGTATTACCGTTGCGATCATAATGTGTCATTGGGATTGAACCTTGGTATCGTGGCTAAAATGCTAAAGTGCGCCGAGGATGATGACATCGTCACGATCAAGGCTGAAAAAGGCGACGATTGTGTTAATTTCATTTTTGAAGGCTGCGGTAAAGATTCCTTTCTCTCATATCTTCTTGCATGTTCGTGTTCCGTATTATTCAATTGTCGCCTGTAGTTTGTGTTTTGCTATTAGAAAATTTTGATTTAGCTTTGATTTGCCACATTTTAACAGTGATTCGGTTCTTGTCTTTTGTTTTGGTAGTATGATACTTTGATATTTCTTGGGATTAAATTAGGATATGTATGTTGGTTGACTGAATCACCTAAAATGTTCAGATCAAGACAAGATTACTAATTTTGAGACGAAGCTGATGAACGTTGATTATGAGCCGCTTCATATACCAGAAATACAATATGATGCCATTGTTCGAATGCCATCATCTGAGTTTGCAAGAATCTGCAAAGATCTTATCACCATGGGAGACACTGGTATTTATTTCATGTTTTGTCATCCACATTATCTCTCATAACTGAATCCTATATGCTTATTGTGTAATCACATGTCCTGTTGTAGTTGTGATATCCGTTACAAAAGAAGAGATAAAGTTCAACACTGGTACTGCAAATATTGTGTGCAGACAAAACGCTATTGATGACGAGGTATGTAGAGTAATTATATGAAAGAACATCTTAAATCTATTTGGAACTGGTCGGGTTCAATTGGTGTGTGAGCTTTTGCAGACAGAAGAAGCGACTGTCATCGAAATGGTGAGACCTGTTTCAGCGAAATTTGGATTGAGTTACCTGAACTCTTTCGCAAACGCAACCCCGTTAACTAGCCAAGTGACATTGAGCTTGTGTTCTGAAGTGCCACTTATGGTCGAATACAAGATTGAGGAAATGGGTCACCTGAAGTTCTATTTGGCTCCAAAGATAAAAGAAGATAAAAAGATGAATGGTTATAATTATGAGCCACTGGAAATCAAGAAACAACCAAAAAGGAAGCTAAAAACTGAACACAAATCCAATGGTAACATGGAGGATAAAAAACAACATCGGACAATGGTAGAGAAGATTAAGAAAGAGAAGCTGCAACTCAAGAAGGAGGAACAAGAATATAAAATACTTCTGTTGAAGGAGGAGGTGCGCGTGATGCAGCAAACACAAATGGATAAAGATATGCAGCTCTTCCTAATGCCACATGATAATTTGACTGGAGTAGCGTTAAATGCAGTGCTAGCACGAAAGCGCGAAATAGCACAACGTTGGGGATGGGAATGAAATGTTTTTTGATTGTTTTTTTCTATTATATTATCGTGTAATTGTTTTTAATTAATGACATGTTATTTTATTTACAAGTTTTATATTTCTTAAAGTATTATTTTTTTGAATTAACTTATTAAAAAAGTGGTTTAGGGATGTGAAAGATCAATTGCAAAGGTTTAGGGATGGTTAGGATCGAAAAGGCTAATTTGGCGCTGATCCGGAGGACATAGAACGTAGGGTGAAATGTTAAGACATGTCATTGAGTTTAACCTAGCTTGGTGTTTATGATGAAACACAAAACGGTTTCTCTACGTGCTGTTGTTAGCTTTGAATCATATTCCTTTTCTGAAATATGTAGAAATGCAGCTGTCAAGTATGTTAAAGATGAGTGCCACAGTATGACTTGTTGAAAATTGCTAAAAGATTGTCAAGCCTGCTGTTGGTGGTCAGCATGTAGTGTTAATGAATTAATGGACATAATCACACAGATGTGTAATTACATGGGTAGTAACATAATCTTAATACACTTAGCTTTAAGATCCAAATATGTATTGGCTTAATTAATGTGTTTTTGATGGTGTAGCTAGGTTCCATGATTATGGATTTATTGTCATCATTGACATGCTTATACGGCTCGATGTGGAGGCTAGTCTGAATTTATCATGAGTATTGTTAAAGGGCAAAAAAGTCTTCATATCGGATATCCTTACCTTAGATTCTGTATAATGGTTTCAGCAAAAGTGGTGCACATAACTACTGTGTAAGCACTAGGCAGACTGGTTCCACTTCTGACACTCACTAAACAAAGGAGCGTGATATGGTTTCGTTTTGCCCTTGACGCCCAGGCAGCGGTGTTGCACGCCCTTTTGGCTGATGTGGCGGTGGGTGTGGTTCCATTACACGTAGGCTTAGAGGATGTTTGAATTTGTGTTGAAAAAAACATGTTTTCCAATTATTACAACTTCAACCATTATAAAAACGCCCATAGAGGTTTGATAACCACTGGCGAATTCAGGAATGATTTCCAGGGGACTCCTTTCGTAAATTTTCACTGATTTTTTCTAATTTTTGAACTTTTTCCACTAAAATTTTCAAATTTTTCCAAATCGAGGGGGTTTCTGAGAACCTCCGGAACCCCCTCTGAATCCGCCACTATTGATAACCTTCTTTTTTTACTAAAAAGATCTTTGTTATGTGACATAAATCATAGGCAGAGATGAAACTGGATAACTGTGGGTATTTCTACAAGCACAAGGCGATTATGCGGCAGTACACAGATCTTTAAGTCGGCTCTAATAAGGTTTTGATAGTTTATTTGGTTTTCATATAGTCAATCAACTCATGCATTCCTTTTAGAATTCCTAAAACTTAAAGTCTAGTACTTTGCTAGAATCTTATTCTCCTTGTTTTTTCAGACGAACCGAATCCAACCCTTAAAACTCACACATATCAAACCTCTTATCCAAATTATTCGGAACAGATTTTTCTTTTACCTATAGATTCATGTCGTCCCTTAACCTAAATTTTTCAAACCACAGCTGCCCTAATTTCTACCTAATCACCCTCAACCCTGTGTTTTTAATAACTTCGGGACGAAGTTTCCAAAAGTAGGGGAGACTGTAACATCGTGGAATTTTCCCAAAGAAGAAATCGCCTAGATCTTTGGCATAGAGTATGAACAGTACACTCCATCGGTACCGTCTGAACCATTTAATGAAGATGATCAATTTGAGGTTATTGAGATTGAAGATGTCACGGCAGAAGAATACCCTGAACATGTGCAAGAAACTGAGAAGAGCAAGGTGAAGATCAATGTGCCAACTGGCAATGTACCAGCCGCTTGAAGAAGAACCCGAGACTAATGCAGAAAGAACAAAAAGGGCTCAAGCCCGGAAGGTTAACCAAAGATGGAATATCATTTATGGTAATTTAGTTAGCTAGATGTACGTGACTCAGTTTAATGCGATCGGAATTAAGTTCGAGATCGGCATTCCCTACTTCACTAGTGTTTATAAGATCAAGTCCTTACCATACTGGTACGTTCGTGATCTTGCAAGATTGAAGCCGATCAAGACAGATAACGTCCTGGAAATGTACAGAAGACTGTTAGAAAAAGAAAGCAACACAAAGTGGGAGCTTATACTTGTAACACCCCAACCGATGGCGGAAACATCGGGGTGCCACGTATTGATGATTGTTCAGTAGCTCATGGTGAATAATAAATTCCATTAAATAATTTAAATGAATTACATGTAATTGTTCTAGAATTTGTACATCAAATTGAATAAAACTATACACATATCTTCAAGCATCAATTCAAATCTTCAAGCAAAATAGAACCTGAAACATGTTAAGTTGAAAATGTTTTGGGTCAACAAAAGTTGGTGAGAATTACATAGGTTTTTGATAATTGAATAAAAATGTTGTGCAATTCATGTGTCATGTCAATCTAGTCCATATGTGAGAACATACTAGAAATAAATCGAGTGCATAACCAAACCTGATGACTGTTATAATGTGGTACCTCCCATACGCTCATGGTTCACCTAAATATGTTATACGATAACAAACACCCACGCTACCTTTGTAGGAGGCACGTATCCGGGTGGGATTGTCAGTCCAATAGATCTATCAATGTATACCGTCGGCTTGTACGGAGTTAATGATTATGCTAGAATGGTGCTTACTCTAATCATGCTCAAGACATAATGCAACATAGAAAACACATAGACACATTGATGATTGAATTGCATAAATGATGTTGTAACATGTTTCACCCCAAAAATGGTGATAAATAGAAAAGGGGCTATGTAAAACTCACCTTAGCAAAGTATTAAGTCTCGAGAAATAGAATATGTGTAGCCCCAAAGTTGCCGATTACAAGAGCTTATAATCAAAGCTTCAAGTGTAGAAGTAATAGACTATAGAAGAAAGGTATGAGGGAAAGCTTAATCGGATTGAAACAATCGATTTAGAGGTGCAAAGTATAATGGGTCATAGGTGGGTTTTTATACTAGTTTTGGATTCAATTAGCCATTAAAATTGGTCAACACCATAAAGTAAGGTTTTATGATGAATTGACTATTTGACTAAGACTTTGACTGTTTGACTAAGACTTTGACTATTTGACTCAAGGCTTTATTTAAAAAAAATCTTGTATGTGAAAAAAAAAAGAATTTAGAATCATATTATTATTATTATTTATATACATTTATGTATGTATATAAGTTGTGAGTTAGGATAAATAAAGACTTAGGCACATTTGTATAATATTAATGATAAAGGTGTAATAAAATATATATATATATATATATATATATATATATATATATATAAGGGCTTTTTATGTATTAAAATTTCGTGAAAATTTAGCGATGTTACAGTCTCCCCTACTTTTAGGAACTTCGTCCCGAAGTTAAGAGAAACACTAGGTTTACAATTGGTCAACCACTGGAAACCTTGATAAAATTTCACACTACCTTAACGTACCTGTAAATTCATGATTACGTTCCGGACCGTAATTACCAATTTACCTTACATTAAGGTTTTGCGTTCTTTTATGACTTTACCGATTGTTGGGCAGGTCTGATAGTCTCCACCAGTCGTTGAGCAGGTGGTAGGGCCTCTCCCGACTGTTGGAAAGACATGATGACCTCTACCAATCGTTAAGTAGGTTGTTTGGTAGTCAACTAACTGTTGTACAAGTAAGCAAGTATGATCATAGATATAGCAATCAGTTCTCATTCAGACAAGCATGCACATAGATGTTATGATAATACTTGAATTTATTATTTGAAAATAAAATGTCAATACATGGAATTAAAGAGAAAAATAGACATCATTCAGATAGTAGAGTTTGCTGTTAAGTAGTTGGAGGGTCTTGATCTTGGTTTAGTTTAGGGCATCTGTTACGGTAGTGATTTGGGTTTCCACATTCATAGCATTGACCATAGTTGTATTTACCAGGACGATTAAGATTAGCAACCTGAGCAGGGTTGGTTGGTGTTAGGGTTTGGGGACTCACGACATGTGTTGACCAGATGGCCATACCTACCACAATTGGTGCACATGCGACACACTGAAACAGTGGGGTGATGTCGTTTGCATGTGTTACACAATGGAAAGTTTCTTGTATAGGGTTTCTTGTTAGAAGCTTGTGTAGTGAGGTTTACATTAGGATCCCTGGTCTTGCTCTTCTGGTTCTCGGTAGTTACCGCGGCCACAATACTTGTTTTCTTGCCTAAGGTCCTGTTCTTTTCGTGATTTCCAACGCCATTTCCATGGCAGTTCCCATTCATTTGGATGACTTGAGCCAACAAGTTAGAAACCAGAGTTGTGATTTGTTGTGCCATTTGTTGGGAAATAATCGCAGCCAGTTGGGCATCAACACCTTTGTTGTTTTTTTTTGTTGTTGTTGTTGTTACTTTCCTCTTGGTTTCCACCACTGTTATTGCGAGTGCTGCGACGAGGAGACATGATCTGTAAGGGACACAATGAAGGTTCAATGTGGCATGAAATGAATGAGGTGATATAAGGAATGTAATCATTTATTCATTAATTAAAACGAATAAACGAAAACGTTGACTTATCAAAGATTCCAGATTTTAATAACATATGAAGACATGCTTTAGCCTATAAGTGAACACTCATCCCGAGAATTCCCAGGTAGGCATCCGGGTCCCTCGTCTGATTGGGATATATGCGCAATGCCAGCCTAGACAGAAGACTCAGAATACAGGCGTTCACCCTTCCAGATTGCACGTGTTCGTTATTAAAATCTAGAACTTCGACGAGATCTCAAGGTGATTCAGGTTAAACCTGAGGATTTTATCCTATTAGTCTAAGAGTAGATTCACTGATGGAGAGCAACCTTCTTGTAAGGATGAAAGTAGGGATAAGAAGTAGGAGGGAGATAGAGAATAGCAAGTAAAAGAAGCATGTACTGGTTAAATCCTATGGTTATAGACTAGATTATTTTTCTAATAACCTAATTCCCTATAACCATGGCTCTGATACCAATCTGTAACACCCCAACCGATGGCGGAAACATCGGGGTGCCACGTATTGATGATTGTTCAGTAGCTCATGGTGAATAATAAATTCCATTAAATAATTTAAATGAATTACATGTAATTGTTCTAGAATTTGTACATCAAATTGAATAAAACTATACACATATCTTCAAGCATCAATTCAAATCTTCAAGCAAAATAGAACCTGAAACATGTTAAGTTGAAAATGTTTTGGGTCAACAAAAGTTGGTGAGAATTACATAGGTTTTTGATAATTGAATAAAAATGTTGTGCAATTCATGTGTCATGTCAATCTAGTCCATATGTGAGAACATACTAGAAATAAATCGAGTGCATAACCAAACCTGATGACTGTTATAATGTGGTACCTCCCATACGCTCATGGTTCACCTAAATATGTTATACGATAACAAACACCCACGCTACCTTTGTAGGAGGCACGTATCCGGGTGGGATTGTCAGTCCAATAGATCTATCAATGTATACCGTCGGCTTGTACGGAGTTAATGATTATGCTAGAATGGTGCTTACTCTAATCATGCTCAAGACATAATGCAACATAGAAAACACATAGACACATTGATGATTGAATTGCATAAATGATGTTGTAACATGTTTCACCCCAAAAATGGTGATAAATAGAAAAGGGGCTATGTAAAACTCACCTTAGCAAAGTATTAAGTCTCGAGAAATAGAATATGTGTAGCCCCAAAGTTGCCGATTACAAGAGCTTATAATCAAAGCTTCAAGTGTAGAAGTAATAGACTATAGAAGAAAGGTATGAGGGAAAGCTTAATCGGATTGAAACAATCGATTTAGAGGTGCAAAGTATAATGGGTCATAGGTGGGTTTTTATACTAGTTTTGGATTCAATTAGCCATTAAAATTGGTCAACACCATAAAGTAAGGTTTTATGATGAATTGACTATTTGACTAAGACTTTGACTGTTTGACTAAGACTTTGACTATTTGACTCAAGGCTTTATTTAAAAAAAATCTGGTATGTGAAAAAAAAAAGAATTTAAAATCATATTATTATTATTATTTATATACATTTATGTATGTATATAAGTTGTGAGTTAGGATAAATAAAGACTTAGGCACATTTGTATAATATTAATGATAAAGGTGTAATAAAATATATATATATATATATATATATATATATATATATATATATATATATATATATATATATATATATATAAGGGCTTTTTATGTATTAAAATTTCGTGAAAATTTAGCGATGTTACAATACTGCCGCAGTATCCAAAGAGCTACCAGACTGATAAGGTGCATCATATCACTAGTAAGCCCATTAGGAAACAGAAGATCACCCCACCAGATATTATGACACAGGTTCCTCTCATGCCCATAGAACAAGACTTCACAGATAAGTTCATATTCAGGTATTATGATTATTTGACCATAGAAGCTGTCATAGTGTTGGAAAACGATCCCAAGATCTACAGGAAGATTAGGTTCAGGGATCTGATGTGGCTTATGATTTTTTTTGAACAAGACATGCATACATTGAATAAGAATCAGATCCATTTCAAAGATGAGGATGTTGATCAGGTTGTTGGGTTTCAGAAAATGGTCAGATACTGTGTTGCGAAGAAAATTCATGCTCGTTGTGATTATCGAAGCTGCGAGTGATAGAGACTTGAAGATGGTTGCTGGTTGTTCAAGACAAGTTTTGGTTATTTTCTGTTTTTGTGTTTGTTCTAGATGTTTTGTAAATATCCAGCTAGGTCCAAGGGGGAGTCTGTAAATGCACACTTCGGATATGTCCCTAGCTTGGAAATGTTAACCTGATCTTGTTTTATCATGTTCTAGGGTTGTTTGGATAGTATTATAGGCTTAGGGGTATTTCGGGAATTGTTATTGTGCCATACACCTCTTACTTATCCGATACATGTGACACCCACATGTATGAGGGCCATACATGTACCCCCTACATGTATGAAGGCCCTAAGTGTGCATGTTAAGGGAGGCGTATGAGACTTAGTATAAATACCCCATGCCTTAACTTATTTGTAACTTTTGTCATTATTCTATAACAAGTGCGACTCTTTGTGTGTGTTTTTGTGTGTGTGCTCTCTTATTATTATTATTATCTTATCGATAAACACTCACCTGTAACAACTAACCGGGTCGTTGATTTCGCCCTCGATCCGATACACGCGTGATATTCAATTCATGTGTCAATCCTACATGGTGTATTTCATATTGAAAAGTATAGGTTTTAGTTTTGGTAATAGATAAAGGTTGATTTTTGTAATTTAGTCTACAAACTATTATACTTCTATAAAATCCGCCATATTAATCCATTATTTATAATCAACACACTAAAGACTTTTATTATCAATATCCCGCTATAACGTACGGGTACCGTCAACTCGTTATAATTATAAATTACAAATTTATAAAATGCAGTTTCTTACAAATAAATGAATCGCATTAAACACTATAATATAAAAGGTTTGATTTAATTTCTAGAAATTGAACTTTCACGTAAACTACAAATCTATTTTATAAAATAATGATTATTAATCGATAGATTTTTTTTTACAACAATATGCATTGAATTAGACGTGAGCTTTTTGTCATTGAAGGAGACAAAAGATGTCTTCGTCTATTAGACAATACTGAGTGGAGGGGGTACACCATCTCTTGCTGGCGTGAGAGGGGAGCCTCTTGGGCGGGGACTTCTTTACCGGCATGGGGGAGAGGATGAAAGATATGGATAAATTTGATTGGTTTTTTTTTAAAATATATATATATTTTTTTAAACTTTAACACACAATTTAAATAATATAATATTAGTCCCTTTACCCCCCCCCCCCCCCTTTCCCCCCTTCCACTCCCCACTCCCCAGCTTGGATATGTTAACCGGATCTTATTTTATCATGTTCTAGGGTTGTTTGGATAGTATTATAGGCTTAAAGGTATTTCGGGAATTGTTATTGTGCCATACGCCTCCTACTTATCTCATACGTGTGACACCCACATGTATGAGGGCCATACATGTACCCCCTACATGTATGAAGGCCCTAAGTGTGCATGTAAAGGGAGGTGTATGAGACTTAGTATAAATACCTCATGCCTTAACTTATTTGTAACTTTCGCCATATTCTATAACAAGTACAACCCTTTGTGTGTGTGCTCTCTTATTATTATTATTATTATTATTATTATTATTATTATTATTATTATTATTATTATTATTATTATTATCCATAAACACTCACCTATGATAACTAACCGGATCGTTGATTTCGCCCTCGATCCTATACGCACGTGATATTCAATTCTTGTGTCGATCCTACAAGGTGTATTTCATATTGAAAAGTATATGTTTTAGTTTTGGTAATAGATAAAGGTTTATTTTTGTAATTTTGTATACGAAGTATTGTACTTCTATAAAATCGGCCATATTAATCCATTATCTATAATAATCAACACACTAATAACTTTTATTATCAATATCCGGCTATAACGCACGGGGTAGCGTCAACTCGTTATAATTATAAATTACAAATTTATAAAATGCAGTTTCTTACAAATAAATGAATCGCATTAAACACTATAATATAAAAGGTTTGATTTAATTTCTAGAAATTGAAATTTCACGTAAACTACAAATCTATTTTATAAATAACTAGCAAAATTCCCCCGCTCTTCGCGGAGGGAATTCAAGATTTGTGTCGTGACGGTATCATCACTCGCTATAACAACCGGAAAAGAAACCCCAAAAAATAAAGTCGTAATACAATCAAAACGATATCTATATATATGGCGAGTTGGGTCACCAATGTCATATGTGTTCATAGGTGTTGCTCGGTTTTACCTAGATGATTGGACTTTTGTTATTCGTTAATTTTTTTTACTTTCTTCCACCTCTCGTATTTTCGTTCCAAATTAATCAGCTTAATGTTAATATCAAATAATAGAGTGTGCTAGGTAACTATAATTACCTCTAAACCTATGCACTTCTTTTTACTCAGAACAATGCTCCACTATACTTTTCAAATCTCATTTGTATTTGAATTCACATGCATTTTGTAAGCTGTCTCAAACTTTTAGTTTTTCTACCGTACCCCTCAAAAGCCAAAACAACTTTGAAAGAAAAAACAATTAATGTTTGGGTGAATTTTGTATATTTTGTTTCAAGTTTCGCTCTTCTGTACTTGTTATCTCTCTATTTCTGCTCTCACTGTCCCCATCTACAGCCAGAACCACCCCACCATAAATGATAAAACCACCAGCCACCAAGACACAACAACCATAAAATCGCCGTTTTACTCGACATCAGCTTCAACTTCACCCTGCCGGCAGGAAGTGATGACGACAATACGTTGAAACCTCATCGTCGCCGCCGAGGGTTCACCGGTCACCACTCGTCGCAGAGGGTTAAAGAGGAGGCGGCGGAGAAGGGGCAACAAAAGAAACCACCATCGTCATCACCGTTGAGGATTACATCGGCTCCACCGTACCCAACCAACCACCATGCGTCGGCTCTCTTCGTCGTTCTACTTTCTCTCTCCTGTGCCTCTCTCACTCTCTCTCATCAGTCTTTCTCTCTTGCGGATGGAAAGTGTGGGTTTTGTGTTTGGGTTAAGGTTTTTAGTGGTGGGAAAGAAGTGGAGTTGCAGGTGGGAGATGTCTCTCTCTAACTTTGTGTCTCAAAAATTGATTGAATGGAGGAATTGTCATGCCTGAACACAAAAGAAATAAATAATAAATAAAGATTGAATGGAGGACATCTGTATTGAGAGCTCAACACGTACACATTATATATATAATAATAATAATAATAATAATAATAATAATAATAATAATAATAATACAGGAGGACAGACGAAACTCTGGTTGTTTGAATGAGACAGATGGACCAGTATAGGATTTAATATATTATTATTACTGTTCACAATTCAAATTGTTGTATATATAGAATGATTGTTAATAGATAGATTTTTTTCGCAACAATATGAATTGAATTAGACGTTAGTTTTTTTGTCATTGAAGGAGACAAAAGATGTCTTCGTCGATTAGACAATACGGAGTGTGAGAGGGCCCACCATCCCTTGCTGGTGTGGGAGGGGAGTCTCTTGGGCGGGGACTTCTTTACCGGTGTAGGAGAGTGTTGAACTAATAAACTATGTTCATAGTTCATGAAGTACACTTTGCATCTTACCCCACACATAAATTACGAATTTTCGAATTATTCGAATCAAATTTCTCGAATTTTTCATATTCTTACCTAAATTCGTATTCGATTCGTATTTGCTTAAAATTCCATTTATTCGATTAGTATTCGATTTGAATAAGAAACTCAAATTCGAATAAATTCGATTTAGTTCAAACTGACCATAAATAATAAATTGTTTGGCTTTTAGTTTTAAAACTAATACAAACTCTTTACTTTTAACATATAAAATACAAATTTCACAAAATTGATAAACAACAATATGTCAAATACAGGAATAGAAAAAATAGTAGAAAGTATAGTTTGTTAGAGTTTTATCATTTATGATGTATAAGGTAAATATGTAAAATATAGTTATGGTAAAAATTGTAGAGACTATAAGTTCTTAGAATTTGACCAAAATTTAGAAGTTCTTTTTTTTTTTTCAATGTGTATATTTGTGTACATAATAATGTGTATGTGTGTATATATATATATATATATATATATATATTTAAAAAATATACATGTACAGTTTTAATGGGAATTTCGAATCGAATCGAATTTCAAATCATGAATTCGTATTTGATTTACCAGACTCGAATTCAAGTTCTTAATAATCGAATCGAATTCTTGATAATTGAATCAAACTAAATCGAATTTCAAATTTCAAATTTTTCAAATCCAAATCAAATTCTGAATACCCCTAGGTCACCTTACTTCAAGTCTTCAATATACTGATTTCTATTTATCTCTATTGTTTGTCAAAAGCAAAAACAAATGACGAGTATTACAATGTTGTTTGAATATTATTTGTTAGCTAGATAGTTAATATCAATACCATTAAGCATCTTTGTATTATAATAATATTAGTCTTTCACGGTTAGCTTAGTTGGTGAATGGACCGGAAATCTTTTTTGGGGATCCTAGGTTCGATTCCCACGAGAGGCAAAATGAGAAATGATAGATGACTCCTAGCCTATGGTCACGAGTTCGAGTCCTGATATTGCTCGGGTTTTACCAATCCTTCACCGTCGTGCCTACGGGCGGGTGAGGGGC
This sequence comes from Ambrosia trifida, assembly GCA_028751855.1. Lineage (NCBI taxonomy): Eukaryota > Viridiplantae > Streptophyta > Magnoliopsida > Asterales > Asteraceae > Ambrosia > Ambrosia trifida. Next base: position 5,865,975 of record CM054123.1, on the reverse strand, counting down.
TGGGTTTTCCCCGGTTTCGGGAACTACATGGGCAGGCCTGACTACGCCAGCCGCCCGAGGTACGTATGAGCCCTCTATTGGGTTGGTCGTGGGGGTCTGTCCATAGTGTGGGTAGGGATGATATCGGTACCGTACATGTACCGTAAATACCCGTACCGAATTTGAACAAAAGTGGGTACCGAGTACCGTACCGAATATATAGGCACGGTACGGGTACCAATTATGTAAACAATTACGAGTATCAATACTATACGGGTACCAAATTGAAAATTTTGGTCCGGGTACCAATATAGTACATGTACCAAATAGGTTAAATTGATACGAATACCATAAATACCATAATACGAACTAAAACATATAATCAAATTCAATAGTATATAGAATTCGGTACCCGTATCATTTTTACCGGTACTCGTACCCGTACCGATACCGAAAGTACCGAATACCGAAATCAGTAAAAGTGGGTATCGATACCTATACCGAGTACTCAAAATCGGTACAGTTACAGGTACCCCTAGGTAGTCGTTTGTTTGCCGTAAAAAAAAAAAAAAAAAAAATTATAATAATATTATTTGTCAGGGTCGCCTTTTGTTTTCTATACATAAATGACGTAACCAGTAATCTACCCTATAATAATGTTTTCTAAAAAGAAGAATGAGATTGACTTGATATATATAATTGATACACTAACCGGAGAAAGTAATACACAATCACAATGGATGAGGTAACAAACATATTGGCTTTCTCATGTGCTATAGTAGTTGTTCTATGCGCATGGAGGATGGTATACGTCTTGTGGGTGAGACCAAAGAAGTTGGAGAAGTACCTGAAGAATCAAGGTTTGAAAGGAAACGCATACAGGTTGTGGTTTGGGGACATGAAAGAACTCGCTATGGTATCTAAACAATCCAAATCTACGCAGATCAATATCGATGATGGATATGGAGTTCTAACACACCTTGGAGCTTTCAGCCTTCTATGTATGCAAAAATACGGTAAGATACATCAGCCCCCTACCTTAAAACGGCCATTGAATTCAGATGTCTGAGTTTGTCCTTTTGTTAGATATTATGTGTCACTCCCCAATCCAGGTTGTAAAAATCGCGATTAATCACTGATTAATTTTGGGGTAATCACTCAATTAACCGGTGTTGGTCCAGGGTTGTAAAAATCGCAGTTAATTACCGATTAGTCAGACCAAATTGGTCGTAGTTGGACCTAAAAAACTAAAAATTATGTCAAAAATGAATTTGAAATGCTCAAAACTGGAGCAAATCGATCAAATAAAATAAGTTTTTACCTCAAAATTGGATGATAATCCATGATTTATAACCAACGTCGATTTAAGTTTAGGTATTTTACTATTTAACTCTCCCTCCATATTCACTAGTTTATATTTGCCCCTAAACTTCTAAATTTATACATATAAGGTATAATTTTTTTTTTACTTCTAAAATAAATTCATATTCATATGTCAATCGCGAAAAATTACATCAAGGTAGCGGGTAGGCGGGCAACAAGCTGCGCCGCCACCCCCTTTCTGGACGGCAAAGCCTAGCCTACTAAAAACGAAACCCTGCCCCCCCCCCCCCCCCCCCCCCCCCCCCCCCCCCCCGGAGTTGAGACACTGTTATGGATAACCCGTTGGACTCTGATCAAGAAACGGATAGCTTCCGGTGCCAAGGAGCCAAAGGTATCAAATGCCAGGGGTACGAAAACGTGTTGGTTCTCCTCACAAGCTTTAGCATGCTTCTCAACTTTCTTCGACCCTGCTTTTCGCACCGCTTGCCCTGCTACAAAACCAGTATCCCTCAAGCCAACCAGGGAGATACACCTGTTAGGTCGACACAAGCGTGTTTTCACCCGGCCCACCCAAAGACAAGCAGGTCTGCTGGACGTAGGGTGGATCTCCCTTCTGTGGGGTCCGAGAGGAAATATATGTATAAATTTGGAAAAATATATATAAAAATCCAACCCGATTAATCCTTAGTTGGTACCCTACCCGGGCGACTAGCGCCTAGCGAGTTCTACAACACTGCTCTCAATTATTTTGGGTTACAAATTAAATGGAAATGATGTGAAATAATTTGTTAGATATTATTTATATAGCAGTTGCAATTGTTGGGAATTTGTTTATGCAGGAAGATGTTACATCACATGGATGGGATGGAACCCAAGAGTGGTTATTATAGACCCAGACCTCATCAAAGAAATATTATCAAAGTCCAATGAGTTTCTGAAACCAAGAGGCAATCCATTCATCAGATTAATATCAACAGGAATAGTGACCTTGGAAGGGGATAAATGGGCCAAGCATAGAAGATTACTTAACCCAGCTTTCCATGCAGAAAAGCTAAAGGTATTTTGATATCTAATCTTCATTTTTATTTCCATGTTAAATTCAAACACTGATGTTCTGTACCCAGAGTATGGTACCGGCTTTCCGTTTGAGTTGTAGTGAAATGCTTGGGAAGTGGGATAAATTAGTTTCCTCGAGCGGATCATGCGAGCTGGATGTTGGCCTCATCTTCAAGCTTTAACGAGTGACGTGATATCAAGAACTGCATTTGGAAGTAGTTATGAAGAAGGAATACGGATATTCGAACTCATAAGAGAACAGAGTAAACTTATAATGGAGGCACTGCGGTCACTTTACATTCCCGGATCTAGGTAAGTTGCATCAACTTGTAAATTGTAATCATGTTAGTTTATACCATAAGAAAGATCTGGTGTGTTTTTGCTAATAAAAATAAAATAAAATAAAGCTAATTAATTGTTTGAATTATGATTGGGCAATAGGTTTCTTCCAACAAAGAGGAATACAAGGCTGAAAGCAATAGATAAAGAAGTACGAGCTTCTATAAGACAAATAATTGACAACAGGCTCAATGCAATGAAGGCTGGAGAAGCAAGTAACTATGGGGATTTATTAGGAATAATGCTTGAATCTAATATCAAGGAGGTTGACCAATATCAAAACAAGAATCACGGAATGACCATTAATGAAGTTATCGAAGAGTGCAAACTTTTTTACTTTGCCGGACAAGAAACAACAGCTAGCATGCTTGTATGGACAATGATTTTATTGAGTAGACATCAGGAATGGCAGTCACGTGCTAGAGAAGAGGTCTTGAATGCTTTTGGGGACAAAGATATCGATGCGGATAGGCTAAATCATCTCAAAATTGTAAGTCAGAAATACAAATTATACTTGCATTACTTCTTCAAATCATCATTTGTTTCTTTCCATTTCCATAGGTGAATATGATCTTCTATGAAGTATTAAGGTTATATCCCCCTGTTGTTGGACTAGCCCGCAAGGTTGAAAATGATATCACAATAGGAGGTTTTTCGCTACCATCTGGAATCACAATTGGATTGTCAGTCTTGCTAATTCACTACGATGAACAATTTTGGGGTAGCGATGCCAAGAAATTTAATCCCGATAGATTTCTGAAGGAATCTCTAAGGCAACAAACAACCAAGGCATTTACTTTCCTTTTGGTTGGGGACCTCGAATCTGTCTTGGACAAAACTTTGCATTGCTAGAAGCTAAGATTACGCTTGCAATGATCTTACAGAGGTTCTCTTTTGATTTTTCACCATCATATGTCCATGCTCCTAATCTTATTCTCACCCTTCAACCCAAATATGGAGCGCATTTGATTTTCCATAAAATATAGTCATCTTTATTCTTAGAGGATACCTATAATTATGTTCTATAATTCGTTGTATGTATTACAAAGTATTGGAACCTATTATTAGTGTGAAGCCCATGGGCTCAGTTAGCTATCTAGGGTTTCATACAATCTCTATATATTGTAATTATCTATTGAAATAATAATCAATCAGTCTTTTACCATCTTACATGGTATTAGAGCCTTAGGGTTCTGGTCACCTTTTTTCTCTGCCGCTTTATCACAAACATAAAACCCTAGCCGTTTCCAACGAGTTCGACCCTAGACATGGCGGTGTGTCGCCACCGCCACCGCCCTGTCCCATCTTCGTTTTTTTTTAGTTTATAGCTCCTTTGAATAAAGCTTGAAGACTCGTGCCACTTGTCCATTTCGCCAATCATTCAAAGCCGAAGAATAATTTTTTTTTTGAAGTTGCTGGTGAAATTATCAATAACCAAACATTGGTTATTGTGTGTTGAATCTTGTTGCCTACCACGTGCATTGAAAAAAAAAAAAAATTTCTCTTTGTTGGTTAATTATAGTGTTTTGGGTGTTAGGCCACTTATATATCTTCAACGATACACACAAAAAGAATATGATTGTGCTTGTGTGATCGTCTCACGCATCGTTTCTGTATTCAAGTTTCCATGGCTTTTGTTTTTTTTTCTAAATGATGCTGCCACCAAAGACCTGCCGTACTCCTCATTGGTTTTGTTACTTTATATGAAAGAGTGGTTCAATGTGTCTATATTAAGTACCAAAGATGGGCAAAAGGGTAAAATCATCTTTATTTTAAGATGGGACTTCAAAGTCCTCTTTATAAATCTCTACTTTTTTGTCATTTTCTTCCCTTTATGTCTCTTATGTACAATATTCAATGGTTATTATACAAAACTCTAATGCACACCTTGTGAAGATGAAACATCAAATCAAAGCTTCCATAGGTTACGAATTCGGGTTTCATCAACAGACAACATTCAATTAAATGACAGAATGTTAGCTATAATCAATTCATAAACCCTTGCAAACCCCCCTTTAATCTCAATTTGTAACCCCCCCCCCCCCCCTTGAATCTCCCATTTCATATGATTTAATCCTGTTTTATGTTTGTTTTCTACAAATCTCCAAATTCTTTACACATACAAAATGGAAGGGAAAATGGATTTAAATACTCCCAACTATCGCCTGTTGGCGGATATCACTCCCAACTTTTACTTTGACCAATAGCACTCCCAACTTTCAACTTAGTTTGTTCCATCACCCCCAAACTAACGGAGGTCTAACCTGGTTAGTCTTCGTGGCCAAAATGTAAAAACCAAAACTTTGAGACATTTTTTAAACATTTTATTAATTATTATTAAAAAAATAACTTATTATTATTATTAAAAAACTAATATTATAATAATGTATTAAAAATATTATTAAAAAATTATAATTTTTTAAAAATTTTATAACCCCCCCCCCCCTCTAAACCACCACCACCACACCTTCCACCATCGACCTCAACCACCACCATCGACCTGCAACCGACCTCAACCACCACCATCGACCAGCAACTGACCTGTAACCACCACCACCGACCTGCAACCACCACCACTGACCTGCAACCGACCTCAACCACCACCATCGACCTGCAACCACCACCACCGACCTGCAACCACCACTATCAACCTCAATAACCCCCTAATCGACCACCAATTGACCACCTACCACCACCATCGACCTCAATAACCCCCAATCGACCTGCAACCACCACCATCGACCTCAATAACCCCAATCGACCCCAATCGGTGCTCGTTTTCATGCTCCTGTAAACTAATATAATAACTAATTACCAAGTAAACGAAACATTAATAATAGTCCCATTCTAAATGCTCCTGACAAAGTGAAGCATAATAATGTTTCCTCTTATTACCAAACTTAACTAACATTAACCAATAATATTAGAACCAGACAATGCTTAATTACTTAAAAATACCGCCCAAACATCAACCTAATTCACCAGACATATAATAAACGTTTCTCAAATTTAATAATAATAATAATAATAATAATAATAAAGTAGGAGAGTTACGAGTCGGTCATGGAAGATTTTAGCGCCTCTAGCAACCGCTTAACCGACGAGTGAGGTTGCTTTTGATGCCGACCTCGACGACCTTGTTGACGGCGGATCTTAGCCACGACATTGGTTACGACAGCGATTGGTGATTTCCGGTGACGATGGTACGTGTGAAGCTGAGATTTGTTCAAGGGTTTTGGTGGTGGAAGGTTTTTTATTGGTGGTGGACGGTGAAGGGTGTGTTGGAAATTTTAATAATTAAGTATTATATTAAATGTAATATAATGACATTTAATTATAAAGCTAGGTGAATGAGAGATCTAAGCTTTATGTGTGTGGTGGAACTTTAAAGTTGGAGGAATTTGTGTTTGTCCCACATTGGTGGAAATATAAATCATGTGTTGGTTTATATCTAGAATTCTGTAGAGAAATGTATTCCTATACAATAGGACACACCCAGTGGCAGCCAGGAGGGTGCGAAGCACCCGACGCGCCCGCGCACGGGCACGGGCTCGGGCTCGGGCTCGGGACCGAGGGCGATGGGCGTAATGTGGCGTTTTGATGGCGCACTTTGCACTTCGCACGCTCGCATCGCCGCGAGCCGCTTGAGAGCCGCCTTTATATTTTTAACTGAGCTTGGACTGGAGTGGCTCGAGCCTGTGGCCAAGACTAGTTAATTAATCTGGTCAATGAAGCCAAGACTGGTCAAGTCAATGAAATTAATTGTATTAATACTCATTGACCACGTTTGAATTCTAGTCAAACGAAATTAATGCCAGACTTAATCTCGTAATCAATGAGGCGTATTACTAGGCTCGGTTTCGTGTATAAATACCGAGTGCAAGACTCTGTTTGAACACACCGGAAATCTTCCAATTCATGTTCTCTAACCACCACCTTCTTTCAGAGAAATTTCCTAACTTTTCAGACCTGCGAGCTCTTGTTTCAGGTAACGTTTCAGGTGCTTGGCTAACTCCGGCAGTGCAATCTGCTTAGGCTGTTGTACCCTGGGAAACAGACGGGTTCACGTGGTTGGCCCGAAATCTGTTTTAAGGGAAGCGTGTTTTACACGTGCCTCAGTCACATCGAGTTTCCTTTGCCTTCCTTCGTATTTTCCTTTCAGTTTGTATTTTTTCTTTCTGTTTGTATTCTGTTAATTTCATATTTGTATTGTAATCCGATATTATTTAATAAACCTGCATTTATTTTATTTCTTGTGAACGGTGTTCCTACAAGCTTAAAACAGATTTTAAAACTCCGTTCATACTTTGTTTTAAAATTTTCGGATTACAAAATAAATTGTTTCTTTAAACTCTTTGTGAGTTTGCCTTGGTTTTCTGTAAACCAAACAGTTTGGTTTTTTGTAAACCGAATTGTAAAATTCAAAGGATTATTTATTGGTTTGATCATTTCTGACCATTGTTTACTTGTTTCAGAAATGGCTACGAATGCTAGCGCTTCATCAACAACCGTTGGACCAACATCCACCACTGTGGGGCCATTGTTTGGCACCCAGGCAGCCCAGGCGGTTGCAAACCATGCTGAGAAACCAGAGAAGTTCTCTGGATTGAACTTCAAGAGATGGCAGCAAAAGATGCTGTTTTACTTGACAACTCTGAATCTTGCGAGATTCTTGATTGAGGCCCCCCCTCAACTTGGTGAAGGGAACTCTAACGTTCAATCTGTGAGCGCACTTGATGCTTGGAAGCATTCTGAGTACCTATGCAAAAACTATGTGTTGAATGGACTTGCTGATCCATTGTATAATGTGTACTGCAAGATAACGACTGCCAAAGAACTTTGGGAATCTTTGGAGCGTAAGTACAAAACTGAAGATGCTGGTACTAAAAAGTTTGTTGTGGCTCGGTTCTTGGATTATAAAATGGTGGATTCCAAAACTGTTATTAGCCAAGTCCAAGAATTGCAAGTGATCCTTAGTGACATTCTTTCTGAAGGAATGAATCTTAGTGAAACATTCCAAGTGGCTGCAATAGTTGAGAAACTTCCTCCAAGTTGGACGGACTTCAAGAATTACCTTAAGCATAAGCGAAAGGAAATGACCATTGAAGACCTTGTGGTTCGCTTGCGTATTGAGGAAGATAACAGAGTGTCTCTAAAAGGAACTCAAGTTGAAGGTACTGCAAGAGCTAACGTTGTTGAGCATGGTCAGTCTTCAAGAGGGAATAAGAGCAACAAAGGTCACAAATTTGGTGAAAAATCAAAAGGTAAGGGTCGGGACCTTGGGCCTAGAAAAGGTGGTGTGAAAAAGAAGGTTAGTTCCTTTAAAGGGAAATGTTACAACTGTAACGAAGCTGGTCACAAAGCTGATCAATGCAAAGCACCTAAACGTGAGAAGGCGCTTATGGTTGATGATGATGTGCCTTTAGTGGCCATGATTTCAGACCTCACTGCCATGATGGAGGAGGTTAATTTGGTGACTAACAACCCAAAAGGGTGGTGGGTGGACACTGGGGCTACTCGTCACGTTTGCCCAGACAAGACCCTCTTTAGTACGTTTAAAGAGGTGGTGGGAGACGAGAAGCTGTACATGGGTAATGCTGCTACAGCAGATATCAAGGGAGAGGGTGATGTGATCTTGAAGTGGACTTCTGGAAAAGAGCTCACTTTAAGCAATGTGCTTTATGTTCCCGACGTGCGTAAAAGTCTTGTGTCGGGATGGTTGCTTAACAAGTTTGGCTTTCGTTTGCTTTTTGAGAGTGACAAGTTTGTTTTAAGTAAGCATGGTGTGTTTGTTGGTAAGGGCTATGCCCAGAATGGTATGTTCAAACTCAATGTAATGGCTGTTACTAAGAACATGAATAAGAATGCTACTACTTCTGCTTACTTGGTTGAGTCTCCTAATGTTTGGCATGGTCGTCTTGGTCATGTTAATTTTAATTCAATGCGTCGTTTAATTAAATTAGACTACATACCAACGTTTGCCATAGACTCTAAATCAAAATGTAAAACATGTGTTGAAGCCAAACAAACAAGATCATCATTTAAATCAGTTAATCGAATAACTGAGCCCCTTGACTTGATTCACACTGATGTGTGTGATTTAAAATCAATTCCCACTAGAGGTGGCAATAAGTATTTTATTACTTTTATTGACGACAGTACGCGGTATTGTTATGTGTATTTACTTAAGAGTAAAGATGAAGCAATTGACAAGTTTATCTTGTTTAAAGCTGAAGTTGAAAACCAACTTAATAAGAAAATAAAGCGTGTGAGAAGTGATAGGGGAGGTGAATATGTTTCACCATTTGGGGATGAATGTGCCAAAAGTGGCATAATACACGAGTGTACCCCTCCCTATACACCCCAATCAAATGGTATTGCGGAACGGAAAAATCGTACCCTAAAAGAAATGATGAATTCCATGTTGATAAGTTCTGGAATGAGCCAGGACATGTGGGGGGAGGCCATTTTATCGGCCAATTTTTTGTTAAATAAAGTTCCTTTCAAGAATAAGGATGTAACACCATATGAGTTATGGTGGGGACATAAATCATCCTATAAATACTTGAAAGTGTGGGGGTGCCTGGCCAAGGTAATTGTTACACCTCCAAAGGCTCTTAGAATTGGGCCTAAAACTGTTGATTGCATATTTATTGGATATGCCCAAAATGGGACTTCACATCGTTTTCTTGTGCATGAGTCCAAAAATCCTGATGTTCATAAGAACTCCATAATAGAAACAAGGCCAGGAAATGCAACTTATTTTGAAGAGGAGTTCCCAATGTTATTAGAACAAACTCATGCGAGTTCATCAACAGCGGTTGATAAGGTTGTTCAAAATAAAACCCATGAACGATCAGAGGATGAAGAGGTTGAGCCAAGAAGGAGCAAAAGGCAAAGGATTGAAAAATCTTTTGGGCCTGATTTCCTTGCTTACATGGTTGAGAGTGAGCCTCAAACCTATCGACAAGCAGTCACCTCTTCAGATGGACCTCAATGGAAAGAAGCCATCAAAAGTGAGATTGATTCTATTTTGCAGAATCATACTTGGGAGCTAGTTGATCTTCCACCAGGGTGCAAGCCACTTGGATATCGATGGATATTTAAGAGAAAAATGAAAGCTGATGGCTCTGTTGACAAGTATAAAGCAAGGCTCGTAATCAAAGGGTATAGACAAAAGGAAGGTCTTGACTACTTTGACACATACTCGCCTGTGACTAGAATAACTTCTATAAGATTGGTGCTTGCAATTGCAGCTTTGAGAAATTTGGAAATACATCAAATGGATGTAAAAACTGCATTTCTGAATGGGGAATTAGAGGAAGAGATTTACATGGAGCAACCTGAGGGTTTCTCTGCTCTGGGCCAAGAAGGCAAAGTATGTAAACTCGTTAAGTCACTGTATGGCTTAAAGCAAGCTCCAAAACAATGGCATCAAAAGTTTGACCATGTTATGCTTAACAGTGGTTTCAAAATAAATGAATGTGACAAGTGTGTCTATGTGAAGGACACTTCTAAAGGTTATGTAATCTTATGTCTTTATGTGGATGATATGCTTATCATTGGGAGTGATGACAAGATGATCAAATCCACTAAAGACATGTTGAAAGCGAGATTTGACATGAAAGACATGGGTCTAGCTGATGTAATTCTTGGAGTGAAGATTATTAGAACCCAAACTGGTCTTGTGTTAAGTCAATCTCATTATGTGGATAAGATCCTTGAAAAGTTTAATTCGGAAGACACAAGTGTGGCTCAAACTCCAATTGATACCTCTCAACATTTGTCAAAGAATAGAGGAGAGGGTGTTGCTCAATTGGAGTATTCAAGGATCATTGGCAGTTTGATGTATCTCATGTCATGTACCAGGCCAGACTTAGCATATGCTGTGAGCAGGCTAAGTAGATATACCAGTAATCCCAGTGCTGAACATTGGAAGAGCATGACAAGATTGTTAAGGTATTTGAGATACACGAGGAATTATGGACTGCATTATGGCCAAGATCCAGCTGTTGCCGAAGGATACAGTGATGCCAACTGGATATCCGATATGAAAGATTCTAAATCCACAAGTGGTTATGTGTTTACCCTTGGAGGAGCAGCTATAGCTTGGAAATCTTCCAAGCAAACTCTTATAGCTAGGTCCACAATGGAATCTGAATTTATTGCCTTAGATAAAGCTGGAGAAGAGGCAGAATGGATACGTCAGTTTTTGGAATATATTCCAAGATGGCCTAAGCCTGTGACGGCTATTTGCATACATTGCGATTGCCAGTCGGCAATTGGTAGAGCTAAAAGTGCAATGTATAATGGTAAATCAAGGCACATACGACGTAGGCATAATACGATACGACAACTGCTCTCAACAGGAGTTATCACAATTGACTATGTGAAGTCAAAGGATAACATTGCGGATCCGCTAACAAAAGGCTTAAGCAGAGAGGCAGTGCACAAGTCGTCGAAAGGAATGGGACTAAAGCCCTTGGAGTAAGTTTGTACAACGGAAAACCTATCCTAGAAGATTGGAGATCCCATGATCTAGGCTCAATAGGACCACCTAACTGTACGAACTAAGATCACTGTGGGGGAGTAACCCGAGGCACAAAGGGAGTTGCATACTTCCTAGTCCATCCTTAAACAATCAGTGATGTCAAAAGAGGTTAAGCATACGGCTTTTAATGATTTTGGTAAAATCACCTATGTTAGAGAGAAGTGGGGTCGCTTCAAATGGAATTGTGGGGGGCGCAATTCCTAGAGCTCTCGCAGAACCAGGACAGTGCTCCATGACCATAAATGGACACGACAATGAGGGGTTAACCAGACCAGGGAGAGTAATGTGTGATGTGTAATAATGTCTACATAAAAAGGGGTTGGTTCAAGGACATCGCGTCTACTAACCGCTAGGAGACAAAGTATACATCACAAAGGAGGGTTCAAAGGGAATACCTACCTATCCTGCATTACTTAACCGTAGAAATTTTATTTTGACACTTGAGTGTGTGGGTCGATCTCCATTCATGTGGGGGATTGTTGGAAATTTTAATAATTAAGTATTATATTAAATGTAATATAATGACATTTAATTATAAAGCTAGGTGAATGAGAGATCTAAGCTTTATGTGTGTGGTGGAACTTTAAAGTTGGAGGAATTTGTGCTTGTCCCACATTGGTGGAAATATAAATCATGTGTTGGTTTATATCTAGAATTCTGTAGAGAAATGTATTCCTATACAATAGGACACACCCAGTGGCAGCCAGGAGGGTGCGAAGCACCCGACGCGCCCGCGCCCGCGCACGGGCACGGGCTCGGGCTCGGGACCGGGACCGGGACCGAGGGCGATGGGCGTAATGTGGCGTTTTGATGGCGCACTTTGCACTTCGCACGCTCGCATCGCCGCGAGCCGCTTGAGAGCCGCCTTTATATTTTTAACTGAGCTTGGACTGGAGTGGCTCGAGCCTGTGGCCAAGACTAGTTAATTAATCTGGTCAATGAAGCCAAGACTGGTCAAGTCAATGAAATTAATTGTATTAATACTCATTGACCACGTTTGAATTCTAGTCAAACGAAATTAATGCCAGACTTAATCTCGTAATCAATGAGGCGTATTACTAGGCTCGGTTTCGTGTATAAATACCGAGTGCAAGACTCTGTTTGAACACACCGGAAATCTTCCAATTCATGTTCTCTAACCACCACCTTCTTTCAGAGAAATTTCCTAACTTTTCAGACCTGCGAGCTCTTGTTTCAGGTAACGTTTCAGGTGCTTGGCTAACTCCGGCAGTGCAATCTGCTTAGGCTGTTGTACCCTGGGAAACAGACGGGTTCACGTGGTTGGCCCGAAATCTGTTTTAAGGGAAGCGTGTTTTACACGTGCCTCAGTCACATCGAGTTTCCTTTGCCTTCCTTCGTATTTTCCTTTCAGTTTGTATTTTTTCTTTCTGTTTGTATTCTGTTAATTTCATATTTGTATTGTAATCCGATATTATTTAATAAACCTGCATTTATTTTATTTCTTGTGAACGGTGTTCCTACAGGGTGGTGGTGGTGGTGGGGTGGGTCTGCAAGTAGAAGAAGGAAGGAAGGGGTGGGGGTGGGGGGATTTAATAATAATAATAATAATAATAATAATAATAATAATAATAATAATAATAATAATAATAATAATAATAATAATAAGTTTCAAAAATGCCCCTTAACTTATCGTTTTTATATTTTGGTCACATAAAAGTTTTGATTTTTACATTTGGCCACGAAGACTAACCAGGTTAGACATCCGTTAGTTTGGGGGTGATGAAACAAACTAAGTTGAAAGTTGGGAGTGCTATTGGCCAAAGTGAAAGTTCGGAGTGATATCCGCCAATAGATGATAGTTTAGAGTAATTAAATCCATTTTCCCAAAATGGAATGAGGTTCGTTGTTTATCTTCAATTTCTTATGTTATATGTTATTTGTGGTTCCATATGTTTGTAATAATTTGGATTGGATTTTGGTTGGTAACACTGCTTATTTCGATTTGTTATTTTACAGGTTTTTTTTCTTTTTTTATGTCATAATTCCAAAACCACTCCAACTCCGGCATATTTTTAGGTAATACCCTTCATTTTCAATTATATTTTTAATCTTTGGTTTTAAATACAATGAGCTCTCTTTATATTTGATCTAGAAATATGTTAAGGGTGGGGTGCAGAAGTTTAGGGTTACTTATTTCTACACTTGCAGGTATAATATTTTTTATTTAATCTAAATGAAGACATCACTCAAGTTGTAGTGGAGCTTAACAAATTTTAATAAATGTGCTCACTTTTGAAATTAGTGGCCTCGATGCATAAGATATTGTAGCTAAGATCTGGATACTTAAGTGGATTAGTGTATTGACTTCTTTGAGCATTGACAAATCATGCTAGATGTGTTCCAACAAATCTAAACTAAATTATTGTGGAATTCATTAGAATCAATGAGGTAACAAGTATGGACATGGTTGATTATAAAAGCTTGTCTTGTTAGTAGATGTCAATTTAGATATATATCAAGTACATGTTTAACTTTATTCAATTGGTATATTTTGAGTGAGTTTAGGTTAGATCATCCGTCAGTCTGTAATACATACATAGTCTTTTCGTTATGGGTCAAATGGGTTAAAAGTCATTGAGGACAAGAATATCCCCATGAAGCCAGCAGATCTTAGGGTATCAGGTCAAAAACTATCGTTGACTGAAGCTTCAGTTGAAATATACGTACCCGCAGCAACGCACGGGCATTCCCACTAGTTATCTTATTAAGGAGGAGTGATGGCCAATATAGACATTTTCATTTTCATACAACTTAAAAAGCAACATGTATTATGAGGATGATTGTGACAATTAAGACACTTAGAAGGGTAATATAGACATTTCACCAACCTTATTCTTTATAATATCATAACACTTTTACAATCCTACCTTCTTCTCCATCCCTGTCTTCACAATTGTCTGTTTGCAATTCCCTCAACCGAAAATCGTCTCACCTTCCGTCTCCTTTAATACCTTCTTATTTTTCATTAATATTCAAGCTTCTTAAACTGTCTAAGCTTTCTCCTTCTTCATCATCAAGCTACGGTCTCATTGCGTTAACAACAAATTAACTATTAGCTCCAAGGTGGATGAACAAAGGTCGATGAACAAACTGGTATGTTGGTGGGTTTGGCAGTGGCGCTAGATGGTGGTGATGTTGATGGTGATGTTGGATGGTGGTTGTCATAGTGGTGGTTGCCGATGGACTGTATATGAGAGGAAAGCTTCTCCTATTTCTCCATCTCTCTTATTCAATACGTAGATGGTCGGTTACCCTAAATCTTCAATACGTGGTTGGTCCTATTTCTTCATCTCTCTTTCAATATGTGGTTCGATTATTGTTTGTGTTGTTGAATGTAAACCCTAATGTTTATGGATGGTCGCTGATATTATTGTTTTAGTTGATGATTGATTTATTTGGTCAGCAGAGGAACGGGTCAAAATGGCTTTCATGGCACTTATTTTGATAATCATTTTTTTACCATAAGTTAGTTCTAATAAGTAAAAACAATTAACTAAACATTTCACAGAGCAACCTGATAGACAACCTTAGTAATAGAGTGGTGAAAGAATTAGTTCCTCGGTTAGATTGTTACATGCTCAACTATGAGTTCAGCCACTAATAGAACACAAATTCAAGACGTGAAATATGTCAGTTTTTTTGTTGCGATCCATTAAAAATTGTGTGTATGCTCATTACTCAAGCATTTGAACTGAATCAAACATTAGTAACAAAATATAGTTGCATTTTGGTTTGTGTCAGTTCTTTTCCACTCTTTTTGAAAGATTGTTGTAAGTTATTCTTCATGAACTACTTTTTGTAGGAACAACTTTTTACTTTACATGCTTACCTTGCGAGATTTTTGGAGCTCCAATACCATTGATCTTTATCTTCATTGCAGGTGACATTGATATTATAAATTGAAATTACAATTTGTTTCGTATGTTTGTAACATTTTTTTTTTCGTTTTAAAATACCCCATCCCATGAAATATCGTTATGGTATTAATTTTGCCATGTTCTATCTGACAAATTTATATCTAAACATGATGTGTTTGCCTTTTGCCATAAATACTACTTATTAATGTTACTGCATTTTGGTAAGCATCACTCATTTACTCTTTGCCGTATTATTATTGAAGAGTGTGTTTCTGACATTTGGTTAATAGTCAACCAATTTCACAAACTTTGTCCAAGCTATAGGTTTAATTTAACTATGTTTGTAATTCTTTTACATCAGTATATAATATTCTATTAATAGCATTTAATCAGGTTTTACGACTTAACTGACCTAAAAAACGGGATCCTGAGGAAAGGACGAGAGCTTTTGCTTACAGGATGTGGTCACCTACGACTTCTACCAACAGAATATTTAGTGATAATATTAGATGAGGTAATGCCTATGATCCTACTGGTTCGATCATTTAATTCACATATTTTTTAATTTGTATGTGTTCCATTTTATTTTGATAAGAATGGAGGATGTTATTGTGAGTGCCATTACTTGATTCGCATGTTGAAATCAATGGAAAACAGCATAAGGTCCAATTTTCTTAGGCTTTTTAGGCATTTTGACATTTTCATTTTATGTTCATGGTGTGAGGTGAATTCGGAGTTATTATGGGTCCCTTGATGAGGCAAATAGTGTTAACAAATTTTTACAACTGTAGCATTATACCCTCTGTACTTCCACAACTGCAACATGATGATTTTCTTGTTCTGCATGTATTAGTTTGTTGAAGAAACACATAGAAATAAGAGTCAGGAATAGCAATGGTTGTTTATAAAGTGAGATGCTAGAATTATTATTGTAGCAGTAATGTCAAAATGGCTGTCATGTCACTTATTTTGATAATCATAAGATGGCTAGTTTAGGTAACTGGTCGAAACAGGATATTAGATCGGGTCAGGATTAGTAGACCCACAAATAGTTTATGTCAATTTTAGAAAGTTTATACAAATAACTAATGTGTTAACCAAGATTACCAAAATATAAATACAACAATAATCCAAAAATGTGAATAAAAATAGTCTTTCTTAATTTCCTACCTGTTTGATCCATTCCCATTTTAGCTAAAATTCGTGTTTGATTCGTATGATATAAATTTACAAACCTGAGAGACTTGTGTGGCAACAGAATTTTGTACAGAGTTCCATTTGAGCACAGTAGATAATGCATGTTCATTGCCCTTAAAACTTTTAGTATCTTTTGAAGGAAAATGAATTAGTATAGTAATTGATATAGCTAACACTTGTTTTGTCAACCCACAAATAAATTAATCGTGTTCAGGTTCATGTGTGTCACAGGATTTTCGAGTTCGTAAACTTACTCGGTCATAACTGATAAATATGGACCAATCTTTGTACTGGGTGGGAACCGGTAAAGACGCATTACACCTGATCAAAAGACACCAATAAAGAATTTGTCCATGGTGGGTTCATATACAAGAAGAGGTCACATGAATTTCATTCATGTTTAAATGTTTCTATGCTGTCAACTAGATGTGGTCGTTTTGAGCATAGCTTACTTTTGAATGGGTCGTATTACTACGAAAGCCGTTGCCTTCATTTGTGAAAAGTTTGTCATAAAAATGTTGTCATATTTTAGTCTCAATACTCCCACCATTGCCAATGTCATCATAACGGGCACTAACAATTTTTTTAATCTCTGCGGTATGGAGAATGATAGCATCAGCGGTCACGACCGTAAGTGTTGACGGCGACACTAGAGTTACGCCATGAAATCGAACATCCGGCGGCAGCGGCCTAGATCTTCTTCTGATTCCTTCTCAGGTATTCTGACTTAGTACGTATGAAGCAAATTTTAATCTTTTTTGTTTATTTTGTGTGGTGGTGGTGTTTATCTTGTCATATCTTGATTATTTGCAGTTGCACATGGAAGTTCTCTCTTTGGTTCTTCACCGATAGAATATGTAAGTCTTTTGCGTTCATTTATTGTAACTAGTGAGATGCCCGCGCGATGTGGCGGGGACAACACACGTATCAGTGATTATAGGGGGTGTATGGGCCGATTCGATTAACTTCGGTTCAACTCTGAATCATAACCGTAACGAAAACTAAGTTAGTTATAAAATATGTGATTCTAACCTAGTTGGTTAATAAAAAAAATTATATCTTAGTTGTATTAGATTATGTTACATGAAGTTACTATTAAGAATTACTTTGCCCCTCACTTTATAAGGCAATTGGTCTTAAAGTTCTTTTGAACTAACATAAATAGTGTTAATATTTAAGCCTGAGACTAAAAGTTTTGGTTAACTCACACCTACATCTATATCTAACAAATCAAGATTTAAAAGTAAGATTAACCGGTCCTATAGATGTTATACAAATAAAGAAAAAAATTAAGTTTGTATATATTCAAGTTTGTAAGGTGCCCGCGTAATGCGGCGGGGAGCACAACTTGATGGTTTAAAGTTGTGCACATGGTGCTTCAGTTTGGTTTTGTTGGAGATACATGTATTTATATATTTAGTGTTACAAATTAAACAAAAAATATATTCATAGTTACATAGACGTCATTTAATTTTATTTAGGTCTAATATCCTTACAATCAAAATGATGGTACAACTAATCTTTCTATATTTGTACAGTTGTATTGAGGTGATCATTCAGATTTTGGAACGGGTCCAGGTCAAAACGGGTTGCGGGTCGGGCCGGGTTGATTTTAGAAAGGGTTTTCTTTTTAAAAGAAGTGATAGTATATCAATTTCACTTCTTCAAACATCAAAAAGATAACTTCAGTCAATCTTATCAAAGATGAAGAAAAAGAAATTTAATCTCTATTATGAGAACCTTGATATGTATGTGTTGGTGGGGAGTTAATTCAAAATATATAATCTAAAAGACTTAAAAAATAAAAATAAAAAAAAAGCAACGTGTATGGTGGAGAGATCTACACTTCCCAAGCATATTATACATTTGAAATTTAATAATAATAATAATAATAACATAAATAAAAACTGAAGCATCATTTTATTTACCGCACTGTTTGTTTCTATGTCCATTCAAGTATCCTTCAAGCTCTAACTGTACTATCTCACATAATAAAAAATGGTGATAAAAAACTGAAAACAAATGGTAGAAGAATATTTGGGTCGCTGGCAATAGAAGGCGGTGGACGACGGTTGGTGACGGCGGTAGGGGAAGGCGGTGGACGACCGTGGTGAGCTGGTGGACAAAAGCGACAAGTCGACGGCTAAGGAGGTAGATGAAGGACTGAAAGAGGCTGTTGTACCTGTTCTTCAATCTTCACTCTTTGATAAGAATAATGACCCGCTAGTCTCCTGCTTGACCCGTTGGTCACCTGCCATTGTATTGAACCGCGACAAAACCCTGATTTATCACATTTCCGCCGCTGTTAGGTTAGAGCCCATTGTAGACATCCCGTGTCACCGTAATCGCCCCACCATTCGACCTTGGAGGCCACCGCTAGTTGATTTAACTGTTTCCTGCCGGGAACCTACGTGGGAGACCGCCGGTGATTGGGCGGCTCACCCGTTTTTCTTGCTATCCCTCTCTCTCCCTGAATGAAGCATGCTTGAAAGAATTTATAGGAGACTGGCTCCCCATCATAACCATTTATGACCGATCAATTCAGCTCCCCATCATAAACATCTATCAGTTACAATGGAGGTGTTAAGAGATGCATGTAAAGTGTCTTAAAAACTTGAGTTAAACACAATAATGGGTGATTTAATGGAAATAAATGATAATCAGAAGGTGATGGTTTTTTTCTTTTTCTTTTTCGATAACTTGTTTTCAGATAAATACAATTTTTTTCCTTATAAATGAAGCTTACATGTTTCTTTAATACAGGGTAAAATTGAGCAATGGATTGATTTCTCTTCATTTGTGCTCGATGTAAATATCAGGGACTGGTTTTTACCAAGATTGGGATATGCTAACTACATCAAACCTGTTAGTTACACTTTTAGATCTATCTGTCAATGTCATATGTTTTCTATTATTTAAAAGTATTTATGCCGGTTACGTGCATAGTTAAAAAACAGCCGCGGCGCGCCCCTTGAGGCGAGGTGGCCAAACAAGAAGTGTGAGATGGCGTCTCATGGGGTTATTTTGTACGTGCGCCTCGTAGGCTGAGTCACTAAGAAAAGTTGCAACTCATGGTGTTTTAATGTGTGTTTTTGATATTTTAGACTGTGTCAATTTCGAACATTTTCAATTGCTACATCTCTCAGGTGCTACTACTAGTTGTTGCCTGTGATTGACCAAGTTATTGTTGAGCACAGTCAATACTGATGACCAGTGGTAACTGATAGTCAATTCCTACCCGGATTTGTACATAGACTCTTGGTATGCAATCTTAAAATTAAGTTAAAATTACCGCTCTACCACTCTAGTTTCTATTAATTTCTTCTAGGTAATCAAGTAAATACTTAAACAAATGAATCTTGATCTGTTTTCTATTAAGGAAGGGCAACGTCAAAGCTTTTAAATTAATCTTCATAACTATAGTCGATCACATTGTTTCCATTTTTTAATTATATCAAAGTTTTTTCTTATTAATTATGTGGTATTAATTCTAAAAAATCTGGCTTGTTTATATGTGGGTTCATTTTGCAGCTCAAGTGGGTGCAAAGTTGAGGACCCAGAGTTGCTGTAGGCGATTCGTCTAACAATTATTAGCAATCTTCTTGAATATCACACGGTATTATACTAATTTCCTTTTCGTGCTTAATCACTTCCGCGCCTTTAAAGCTTTATTAATTTAAAATTTAAAATTTATGATATTAATGATCCAGGAATCAAGTGCGCAGTTAGCAATGGGGGAAGCTTTGGTATCAAGGCACCAAAACATAAGGTAGTAAATCTTGTTGTCCTTAAATTAGGGTGTTTGATCTTAAAGAGTCAAATCAGTTGCTTGTGACTTCAGATTTTATAGAAACATTTGGTAATTTACATTAGTCTCTATGAACAAATGACAATCGGTAAACTAATACAGCTTGATGTGGACATTGCAACCCGCATACATGTATATGATGATGGGCCTAACCGAAGGTACATAATTATCATGACTTTCAGCTTCCGTCAGATTAATTTGGAAATATGAAATTAAGAAGGGCTTAAATTATGCAGTTTAATGTCGGTGGAAACAGCAGATCGCCCTGGATTACTCGTAGATCTTGTAAAGATGTTTACTAATATAAATATTGTAGTAAAATCAGGAGAGTTTGACACTGAGGTAATGAACTAATAATATCTGTTATATAAAGTATATAAATTAGTAATCCGGAAATCCATAGGCTACAGACCCATAAGTCTGACCCATTTACTTAAATATGGGTTGATTTGGATCAAAAAATTATTTTCAGTGGGTCAAACAATATTTTCTTAAAACTTAGCTAAAACCAGAAGACCTATTGCATCTTTACTTAAATATATATTCTAGATAATAATGGATTTTCTCACCCATACAAATCTACAAATTTTCATATTTTTTCTATTTCAGGTAACGGGGAAGTTATTTTCAGCATGACATGCATATCCAAAGCAGAAAAAATTGCAAGTGCTCATCTTAAACAGGAAAGTTGTTTAAAGTTAGTTACATGGAACAAATAATATAAGGTTGAGTAAATTAATACCTTTTCAAGGAATTAGCCCAAAAGTAGGTCAACCAGTGTTTAACCACCTCAAACACTGAACAAAGTGTATTCAAATGCTTAAAACTCTTAATTCTCATTATGTGAAAAAATTTGGACTATTATAAATATATAGTTTTTATAATTTAATTAATACAATAATGACTATGGAGTTAAAATTTAAAATGGGCAAAAAGTGTTGACGAGTGGGCCGTCTTAACCCTTTTGGACCTGTATTAAAAAATCACCCATTTAACCCATTAACCTACCCTCCTGACCCGTATATTTTACCGCCTTTCTGTATAGCTAGAATCTTGAACAAAGGTTTAATTTATTAACTATGATGATTATGTGTTGTAGGGCTTCTTAGCTAAAGCCAAATTTCATGTTAATTACAAGGGTAAATCTCTTATCGAGCGGCTTCAACAGGTGAAACATCATTAAATCATTCTGGAATTTTGAACTGTCTCATGAAGTTTTTGTAAAAATTTTATGGTTATTTTTTTCAGGTTTTGGCTAATAGCTTACGATACTTTCTAAGGCGGTCAACAACAAAAGACTTGAGTTTCTAAAGGTTCTTGAATTCTGTATCAGAAACTGAATATGCAACCTAACCTACTAGAGCATGTGGGACGATAATGTTTCTTGTAGTAGTATCAACATTATTTCCTAATGTTTTAATTTGGATAACGGGTCAAAATGGTTCTCGGACCAAATGAGTATTTCAGAATATGATTCAACATAGTTTGAAGGTTCAAGTTGAACGGGGCACAAAAAAGCGCACGCTCGAGATAATCAAGGTGAGCGTTTGGTCCAGGTGATTTTTGGCTGTTTTAGACTTTTTTAAAACTGTTTTTGGCTTGTTTAGACACGTTTTCACTGGTTCAGATTGTTTGAAAGTGGTTTTGGCCGGTTCAAGGTGTTTTTTTCGTATTTTTGTTTTCTGGTTCAGGCGCTTTTGCTCCGTTCTGTACTCAAGACAGATTTGCCTCGCCTCGCGCCCTCGCCTAGGCACACGCCTTTGGTGCCTTTGATTACGTAGGATGAAATGGACCGGTTCAATTTTTTTGTCAACTTTTACAAACTTTTTTTATAAATGTTTAGTGTTAATCTAATTGTTTGCAGAAACACATGGGAAGTTTTGTGCATTGACTTTTTAAGTTAGTATAGGTGACTTTGACCAATTCAACGTTCTTGACCCATTTGTTTTTTAACATTCTTTTATTTGACCCATTAAACTAAAACATAACCTAAATACGTTGATAAATAATCCAATATATTGATAACAATGAAGATGTCCGTATGTGATTTATGTCTAAATTTAATTCATGGTTGACTTTTAGCTTTCAAGTGTCATCTTTGCTTTTGACTTCTGGTTGCTTACTGGCCGTGGATATGAAGTATCATATTCAACATAATGTCAAATGAGTTTACAAAAAGCCAAAAATATACCAAAGTTAGGGTAAACGAATAGACCAAAATATCTTATAACATGCCTTATCATTTGTGATATAAGGTATCTATTATGTCTAAAGTTAAAAGTTAACAAGGAGTGAGAAAAGTTAGGGTAAACAAATAGACTAAAGTTCAAAATTATAATTTGTGCAAACATAAAAAAAAAAAAAAAAAACCTTGCCGCCTAAAGCTATATTCTAATTCATTTTCACCATTTCGTAGTGGGTTCCATTTGATTAACACGGATCAAGTGGGACCCATGTAACGACGACCATTTGGTGAATGTCATTATTAATATTACTAAACTGCATAACATTTTTAGTCTAATGCATTTTCATTTTTGGAAGATATCGTAGTGGGTTCCATTGATTGAAACAATCCCATATGATGTATATGGCTAATGGCTATTACCAAACCACATGCGTAACTAATACTATGGGCTTATTTAATTTTACTAAACACAGTAACGAGTAACAAAAACCAAATTTACAAATATATATATATATATATATATATATATATATATATATATATATTATCTAGATTCAAATTTTAATAAGTATTTATTACTTACACCCAACTACAAGTTGCTGTTGCTTCTTACTTACTTCACGTCCATAAAACAATTTACCCACAAACCTCAACAACCATTATGAAGCGATAAAATTGGCGCACCCGCTGCAATGCGCAGGCATCCCACTAGTGTTTATATGAAGGAAAATTAGATTTTAATAACCTGAACTATTGATTATTGGCCGCTGACACACTGAACTACAAAATTGATCACCACCACACTGTACTTTCAACTTTTTGACATGGTGACGTGGCTATTCCACATCAGCAAAAAAAAAAAAAAAAAAAACTAACCATAGTTAGTCCAAGGGTGACACAGGCCAAGAAATTGAAAGTACAGTGCGGTGGTAATCAAATTTGTAGTTCAGTGTGCTAGCGGCCAACAATCAATAATTAAAGTTATTAAAATCCAATTCACTTTTTATAAGGGAATGATACACAGACGTACAACCTATTAGTGACCCGATATACCAAAAATTGAACATGAAACCTGTTGACAGGCAGGGGCGGAGGTAGCATATGGGTAGAGGGTGCATCCGTTACCCCTCGATTTTCCGGGCGAAGTGGAATTTTTTTTTTTACGTTTTTTATAAAATGTTACGCCTAAAATGATTTTTTTGTCACCCCTTAAAAAAAATTTATGTTACCCCATAAATAATATTTGTGTTACCCCTTAAATAAATTATAAGTAAACTTATATTCGAAGCAAAATTTAAATAAACGCTCACTAAACCGAAACCCTTATAACTAAATCGTTTTATTTTGTATTTTTAAATAGCCCAAGTGTCCAACCCAATTATTAACTACTAAAAAGCTCAAGCCCAAATGCCCAACCATTCCCTTCTTCCCTTCCCTAGTGTGTGGACGTACCGTCTTTTATTAAAGACTAGACTTTTGCCTGCGTTTACACGCGGTTCAATAACGCACAATTATTTTGAGCAGTAAGACGTAAAAAAAATTTAGTAGAAATATTTTATTAAAATTTAAAAGGAGCAAACACACATTTTATTCAAATATCACTAAATATTTGTTTATACACCACATTTTTTGTTTTAGTCTTCACCTTCCCATCATACGTAACCTCGTTCTATTACACAAGCCATTTTGTTGATCTAGGTTTTCAACAACATAACGGGGACACCAATCTTTAGTGCTAATCGATGATTAGGCAATTTAGAATTTTTTAAACCATTAAGGACATCAAGAGAATATAAATATTCCTGTGAACGGTTATTAGCATTTAAAATTTTAGACATAATAAAATTTTAATTTTATAAATGTATACTAAATCGAATTCAAAATTTTCGAATGTTATGTAATTCTAAATTTTTAAATTTCAAAATTTTTATTATAATTAGTATAAATATGTATAATTGATACTAATTATAACAACTTGATTAATATATGGTAATAACTTAATTTGGTCTTATTAATATTTTGTAAATCATAAAGTTATAAATTTTAATATAATTATAATTTTTTCAAAATTGTGTTATTAATAATATTGACTTTATTAAAAAATGCTGTAAAAAATTTTTCTACGAATAATGTTACATCATAAAAATATATTGCATAATTAAAATTTTTAATAAAATAACCAAAAACAAACATAAAATGCAAACACACAAATTATTTAAATGAAATTTGTCCAAAAAACCAAACCCACCATAAACAAAACGAAATTGTCCTAAAAGCCAGAGCAACCATAAAAATAATGAAAACAAATAAATGTTTAAAGAAATTGTTCATTGTTCCTATTTCTCAAGCTTAGGAACCAACAGGGGGATCTTAGGTGACTTCTTTGCAACTGCTGTTGTAGATTCACTTGTATCATCATCAAGGTCATAGACTTTGTGTAGGCTACGCTTCACTTCCTCATCATCACGTACAACACCAACTCTAGAAGATGACTCTGGGGTGGTGTTATCTCCAACAGAATCCTACAATATTAAATGAAATGTAAAAATTGTTAGAATAAACTACATTAAAAACTTAATTTGAATATATGATTAAATAAGTCAAAGTACAACCTTCAAAGACAATGCATTCTGTGTTGAAGATTCATCTATATCGATGTTTTCAAAAGCAGGTTGATCGAGCTGAAAAAAAAAATAAACATGTAATACTTCAAAGGAAACGTTTATAATAAAAATAAAAAAAATTAATAAGAACAATAATAAACATGTACTAATGATTCATAATAGTAATAATAAAGGAATATTTCAATGATAATAATAACCTGAATGTCAGGGAACCTTTGTTCCAGAGAAGCAACTATTGAAGAATCACCTGTAAGTTTGCGTATACCATAACCATCAAGATGCTTATCAATGTTGAATTGTCCAATTTTAATCTTGAAAGCAAACTTTTTATCTTCAAATGAAGCAAATTCAGCAGGAGTTATTTTGCCTTCAACACAAACCTAGATAAAAATTTTCATAAGTAACATTAAGTATAATAAAATATATTGTTTAAGGCAGAAAAAAATAAATTACCTGTTTGGATTTTTCTAGCAGCTGCATCGCTGACATGCCCAACAATTTTTTCGCTTCTCGATCAAACAATGTAAGCGATGTTATTCCAGTACAATCTTGTACCCTTATTGGAATTCTAAACCTAAAGTAAGTAATAAAAAAAAATTATTTACTAAATAATATCGTAAAATTTTAACTTATGTTTATGAAAAATAATTCTTACACAGGATCAGCAGATACAATATGCTTGGGACAGTCATTGTTGGTGCAAACCAAAACCTGTTTAAATGAATTAACATCTTTTTCATCTTCATCATCAGGTAACATCAGAGTTGGCTCAACCTTGCGATTACATGCCTCACAACCTAGGTAATACCAATCGTCGTTGGCATCCACACCCTTCAATGTACCAACAACAATGACTTGTTTGTTGACCTGCAAAAGAAAATAATATTAACTAGTAAAATAACCCCGCGCTACGCCGCGGGAACATGATCGGTATCAGTTGAGATAATCCAATAAGAAAAGATCGTGATACATGCAAAAAAATGTCGATACGTGTTTAAATCAATCGAGAATCATAAAGCCAAATACTTGTAACCGTTTCGGTAGCACCTACGGTTTAAAACAAACATAACTGGGTTCCATCCCATGGTCAGCAAACTTATCGATTTGCCCAAAAAAAAGAACGATGGGGAACCAGCCAGCCTAAGATGCACTCTCACGTGCGGCGACTTATGCATCTTAAAATAAACGCACCTAAAAAAAAATCATAAAATAGGATAATGTATGTCACGTGCCATCCACCCAAACAAACACTCTAATCGCTTTGGCCTAAGACGAAAATAAGTAATAAAAGAACACACGATTTTACACGATTAAACATAGGTAAGAGGCTGCCAAGTAGTTGGGTAAATTCTAAGTTGCCCACATAAAAAGGAAGAGGGAGTCGAACCCACACCTCCTCAAAAAGAGTGAAAGCCATTTACCCCATGAGCTGAGAAAGTTATGTCTACATGTATGGGAAAAAACTAATATAATGTACTATGATGGATGAAAACCCAGAAAAAGACAAAGTAGATACTGTAGCTAATACATGTTGTTCTTTGATATATATAATAATGTCAACATTTAATAAAAAAATAATTCCACACAAAATGACTATTAGTGTATACATTAAAATACATATGTGATAATCTTTTGAATGGAATATAAACATTCATATTAGAGTATTATAAGTCGAACTGATGTACCTCTGTTATTAACGGAAGAACACGAATACTGCTGAAAGGTGTCTTGTTCAGAAATTCATCTGCCAAATTCACGCTTCCAGAAGATCCGCGAGATCGTTGAGCAGAAGATGATTCAACATAGATCAACTTTTCAATATAACTGTAAATAAAAATAAATAAAAGATTTATATATTTTTAAAAAAAATAACAATAATACATAAAACAAATAACAACATAAGTATATTACCTTTTCTTAAAAGCCCGAATATCATCAATGTCTTCATTAATAAAGAGTCGAGTGATATAGAAGCCATTTTGAACGCTCACATTGCCTTTAAATATAAAAAATAATTAACATGTATAAATAACCATAAAAGTAAAAATATTTAGTGTATTCAAAAACTTTAATATATGATAAACCTTTATAATTGTTAAAACTACCGAATTGAACAATCAGGACAACATGAACTTCATCTTCATTTTGTTTGATGTACCCAAACATCTGCTCACTATACTCATCCCACCACTACAAAAAAAATGCCATTTAGTGACACACACTTTTAATGACATTTAGCTTTTGTGCCACTAATTTAGTTTTTTAGTGGCACTTTAAGCATTCATAATTGCTTAGTATACACTTTTAGTGACATTTTAGTTTTTATGCTACTGATATAGGTCTTTAATGACACTTTGCGTATGCCATTGAGAATTTCTAGGTTATTAATGGCACTTAGCGTATGCCACTGGAAATTAAGTGTACAAACGAGCCGAGATGATCTAAGATGGTCTATGCTCGAGCTCAAGCTTGTTTAACTTATGGGGGCTTGGTTCTTATTTTATTTATTAATTAATTTATTTTAATTATTATTTTATTTTTTATAAATTTATATATAAGATAAAATATTCATAATATAGTTATTTTATCATAATATTATTAATAATATTATATATATATATATATATTAAATACAAATTATATAAATAAAATTTTCTTTTAGGCTCGTGAGCCGGCTGGCTTGAGTTTGATAAATGTAGCTCGGGCTCATTTACTAAACAAACATATTTTTAACTTCAGGCTAAAGCTCTTACTAGTTTAAGCTCAACTTGTTTTGAGTGTTTTCAAGTCGATATCGAGTAGTTGCCGAGTAGCTCACCTCATTCACCCTTTAGAAAATTTCATATGATTAAATTTATAATTTCGTAGATTATATACAGAAAATGTAATTTATAATTTCGTATTACTTTGTAAACTTTACATACAGGGACGAAGCTTTGTGAGGGCCAGGGGTGGCCCTGGCCCCCCCTGCTTTTTGGCGCAGTAGTGAAAATTTGCGATGTTCGTAGGTAAATTTAGTCCGGGTTAAGTCCGGCCCCCGCTGATTTGCCACTACCGATTGAAAAAAATTGAGTCCGGCCCCCGCCGATTGACTAACCAAGCTTCGCCACTGTTTACATATTTTTTTAGTTTGTATAAATATGTCTTATGTTTTCGTTAGAAATAAAGTATGTTATCAAAATTTTTTTTAATTACATGTAATTTTTCAAATAAAAATTTATTTCCGGCTCCTAAAAAAATACATGTGATTTATCAAATATTAAGTTTTCCTCCCCTAATATTAATAATTTATCTCCCGCTCCCTACCTCGTTCCTTTTTAAACATATTTTCCTCTAATTCTTCCAATTTCACTTCTTGTGCTCAAACCCTAACCCCCACTTTCCACCTACACCAACACACGTTTCCAGTAGAGAGGTTAGAGTGAGCGTTTAGGGAAATCTGATAGCGGACCAAGGTTGCAAATCTGGACGAAGACGAGGCTTTCCAAGTTTCAGTTCCAGATGTTTTGCTAAAAAATTGGGGATGTTACGCATCAGATGGAAGACTCCTCATATGTGACTTTCTCTCTATCTATTCCTTTTTTGTTTCTTCTCTTCTACGGTGGTGGTTTGGGTTCATGGTTCACCTGATAAGGTATGATGATAGCTTGCAAATATTAAACCCTAACCCCCAACCCCTTCTCTCTCTGTTCTGTTTTCCGGTCTAATTTGGTATAGTTTTTGTTCTTTTCAAGGTCGATAGTGGTGGTTTTTGGCGGTGCTTTCCGACCCCTTTGATGAGCTCCGATGGAAGAAAGAACTAATGGAACCTGCTGGATTCGAACACAAAGTCACTGATAATCTCCAAAGGTATAATATATGACTGTGTCAGTTCATTTTTGTTTTAATTAATAGCTAATACTTCTGAGAATAGTTTTATAACATGCCTAATCCACTTCCTGTCCAAATTATTCTAAATTTGTAGTCATAATTTATTTAACTTTTTAGGCTTCTTTTTTCTCAATGATGCAAATGATTTAGTGATCACCGTACGACACAAAGCATTTGCACTTCAGTTACATTGCATCATTTGTAATGTAAGTTGTCTTACTGCCATATGGAGTATACATTCTAGAAATGAAGATTTAACAAGTGCAAGCTTAGGAGAAGACTAAGAGACCCGAAGGCTCTAACCATCGGCCATTCTCACTTTGCTCTACTAGGTAAGTAATCTTAGCTCCACAATGTCTTCTATAATCGGCTTAGTATGATCATTCAACCCCTTTAACCCTTAATAGCAAGCAATCGGTCCTATACTCACACACAAGTCACATACATTGCTTTACTTGATGATAAATCACTAAGCTAACCACCATATTGTAGTAATAACACATCTAGTTAAATCATCATCGACCTTTGCACTACTAGAGTAGTTGTAATGTCATGATCACTCACAAAGTAATCGGCTTATGGTTAGCACAACTCGTGATTCATGATCAAAAGGTTTAAGCTTTCCATGGAACACTGTATAATCGGTTTTATCATAAAAGTTGCTAGAATACCTTGAAAACTCTAGGCACTATCTAAACCAACTTAGATCGATCATTTTAATACAAATAACCATCGAATTCAAGCTCCACTAAGTACATTTGATTCGGCCATGATCATTTAACATAAGTTTAGTTATGCCAAAAACATGTGTTAACTCTATAATGAACTTGAAAGGATTCTAAACATGTGTCATCTTACAAATGGTTTTAAGAAAGGAAATAAACATGTGAAAAGTAGTGTTTCCCTCAAAAACCAACCACACATGGTTATTTGATGCCAACATACGGACCAAGTACCCCATGTGGGGCTCATTATAGTTCACCATGGACATTACATTTCGAAACAACAAAGTTTTGGAACTATATGCTTGTTAGAACATTAACAAGTATCATGAACAATGAAACACACTAAACACAATGGTCCACAAGTGTCGGGTGAACAAATTGTATGATAAACAAACATTCGGATGACTTACCGTGTCCATAATGATCATATGGTATGATTTGTCAGGACGGTGATCATCTACTAGCTCGCTAGACCACAAGCAACTCAAACAAGTGAGTTTTCTATGGCCCTATTTTATTATTTTACATTTTGGGGGAAATACATACTTGTGTTAATTTCAAGTGTGTGTACATTCTAGCATGACTACCATGTGGAACATGAGACATTTTGGTTCATGAGCTCACTAGTCCTTGTACATCGTTCACTGTAACCATTAGCTAGACATTTAGCCATGGAACACTTTAATAGATCTATTGGGTTGACACCCCCACTCTTGGTTAGTCACTCTAACCGGCCACATGCAAGAGAGTGTTAGCATTCTACCATACATACATTGTCTTTAGTGTACAATGCACGAGGCACCAACGTCACGAGGTTTGGTTGCATGACTCATGGTTCTCACAGTAAATCATTTGCTTAGCTAGCTCATGATTGGTCAAACACGGATGACACGTTCATTTCACAGTACATTCAAAACCCATAGACTCGCCAACAATATTGTTGACAAAACTCTGTATGCGTGTGTTTCTGGTAATTAATGGAGGGCCACAGAGGATTGAGGGAAGGTTTCGAGAATGCACACCGTGGTATCTGTAACATCGCATATTTTCTCTAAATTTTTAATAAAAAAAATGAGTTTGCTTTAAACAATATATTTTTTATACACCTTAAATTAATAGTTATTTAATAAAATCATTGGATTCCCGACGTTTTTAAAATTTTTCGTAACATTTTTTTTTCTTGTGTAATCATAATATTTATATTAATATAGTTTATATATATAATAAATAATTCAAAAATAAATAAATAAATAAATAAATAAATAAATAACTGTCGGTGGTAGGACTCGAACCTGCATCCAACCAATCCCTTAAACATACACAAACCAGCTGAGCCATACATCGTCTTGTGAATAAATCCCTCACAAATAAAGATAACACTTTCCCTTATTAAGAACAGTCAAATTATAAAAATCAACATCCATATATTGAATCAAATTAATGTGTTATCAATCTGAATTTGTAAACTTTTAGATTGACTCGCGTCCACAACTGTATTATCGGTCATAAAAAGTTCCTAATCACGCGTTTAGGCCGTGATTAGTGGGCTAATTATAATCATTCCCAATTTTGTTTATATCTTCCTTATGTCACCATCCAAATCTGTTTATATAAGATGAATGATTGCAATTAAATCTGCATACATACACCTATATAAGCGACTAGAATAATCCTTCCATTACCTGTCATTTTCGTGCCTCAATCCCCCTGAATTGAAACATCTTTGCCGTAATCTTGTACTCGCCTTTCAGCCCCATTCGGTATACCTTAATCTCCTTTTTTATGCTTTTGATTCGGCTTTTATATAGGAATAAAAGCCCTATCATCTCGGCTGTTAACTGTATCATTTACAAGGTCAATTGATGGTATTAGGAGTTAGGGTTGGTGTTCAAATTCTGTATAAAACGATTTCAAAACGAAAAATAACACAAAGAAACACCCAAACCAGCTGGGTTTGGGGCGCTGCTTTGAAAAGTATGGTCCCGGGTTCAATTCTCCCTCATGGCCGGTTTTGTTCCCTTTTCTTTTTGTTTTTGTTGAAATAATAATCATTATAAGTCTATTTAATTGTTAAAAATAGCAAACTTAGTCCAATATTTTTATAAATATTATCATGGCTTCACAAGACACTAAAGTTTATATTCATAATATTATTTTCTTGAAAAATAATTATTTATTATTTTAATCTATTTATTTATCTTAAACCATAATTAATTCATAAAAAAGTCATTTTTAATCATTTTAATACCAAAATTTTTATGGTGATATTTCTAACCCTATAAAAGTTTTTGGTAATTTAATCCCCTGTAAAAATATTATTTAAACCTATTTTTATAATTTAATTATATTTAATTGATTTAAATTCCGTTTTAGATGAAAATAGTATGGAAAAAAATTTATAAAATTATTTCCAACTTATAATACATATAAAATACTGTTCAAAATTAAAAATAATGTTTTTGCACTTTATTTATATTTATTTCCTAATTATTTCATTATTATTAATAATAAATCAATTTAAAATACTAGAATATTAAAATTTTGAGTTAATAAAAAATCTGAAATATTTTTTATTTCAGAATAAAGTTTACTTAAAAATTTTCTATTTAGTTAGGTTATTATTTATTTCCACTCTTAATTCATATTTATTACAACTAATTAGAGTTTAATTCAAAAACCCTAAAATCCCCAAATTTAGTCTATGAAACCCTAAGTGCCCAATCCTCGATAACCTAGACTCTTTTAGGTTTAGACACTTATTTTGGGTACTTGAAACTTTAGGATGAGTCTTCGGAATTCGCCTCACATACATTCATGACGCTTAGAGGTTTATACAACTTATCGAAGGTGAGTTTACTTAACCTTGTTTATGCAATTCTTTATACTTGAAACTTTATACTTAATCAATTCTACATACATGTCTAGTTGTAAACTTTAATGCCTCATGACTTAGACAAAGACTATTAGACTTAAACTTCAACTTACATAATCATTAGCTGTGGCCAAGCCGGCGATATACAGTGATAGATCTATTGGATTAACAATCCCACCTAGATTTGTTGACCATCTTTCATAGGGAGCGCGGGTGATTGTTATCGTTCCAACGTTATATTAAGGTGAACCGTGGATGCGGGATGGACCTAAACTTTGTCGGAGGTTTGATTATGTGCATACTATACTTGTTGTTTATTCATGTAGCCTTAAACTTACATTAGACATATGAATTGCTAAACTTTTTTTTTAAAACTTAATTGCTTGACTTGGCTTATGTATTCTCACTAACTTCTAGTTGACCCCCCTATTTTTTCAAACTCAACAGGAAATACTGATGCTTGAAGTCTAGAGCTAGCATAAGGAGATAATTGAAGTTTTATGCTTTGTTTGGTTATTTGATGTACTAGATTTCATTCGAGACTTTGTTATGTATTTCAAATTTTGGATATTTTACTTTAAATAATTTTTAATTAAAACTTGATTACCATGTGCTACTGAACAATCATTCTTACGTAACACCTCGATGTTTCCGCCATCGGTTGGGGTGTTACAGTATCACTTTGATGGCTTTTGTCAGCTTCATAATGCTATGTTTTCAATTTCCATAAGAGAATGTTTATATGCTCTCACAATGGATAAATTTAAATAAATTCATGACAAATTCCATCTTTTATGGTGGTACTATTTTGAATAAATGTGTATTGCTTGAACCTTGTGCTTGAAAACTTTTCGATCGTTGCATTCCCGTGTTTCCGCCTAGGCGGGGTGTGACAGATTGGTATCAGAGCACGAGGTTATAGCGAACTAAGATTCTTTTGAGTCAACTATAACTTAAAATATTTTTCGAAACGTTTTCACAAAATACCACGAAGTCTTGCCATGAACCCTCAAACCTCAAGCCGCTCCACGAAGACATACGGGTACCATGGTTTATTTATTTACGCATATGATTGTTTACATATATGTGCATGTTGTGACAGGAAACATGGCCATTACTATCAATCTCATTTCTTCACCCGAGTCAGAGCCAGATTACTTAGTAGATGATCCCCAGGAGGATGACTTACCTCTCACCCAGCCAGCCCCCGAGTCCCATCATAATGGGTGGATCTCCGAGTCTGAGATGGACATTGACTCACCTCATGTTCAAAGACGTACTTCCGACGACGAGGCGGACGATGACACTCCACCCCTAGTTGTCTCTGACCCCCATCCTTCTGTCACCTCTTCTGTCTCATCTCCACCGGCCAGCCTAAACCCCTATTTTCGCTTAGACACTTCGAGACGTCTAGTCACTAAGTGTACTCCTCGTAAGAGGACTCGACCGACCTTAGTGATAGCTACACCTGCTAGGACCCCGATTATCCCTATTGACCATGTCCCTGCTTTCGAGCCCATCCAGCCGGCCATTCCTAAGCCTATACCCCTAGCCATTGAGGTAGGTGAGCCATCGAAGAGGCTCAAGAGACGTTCACAGGCCCACAAACGGCCTTACCTACCTAGTCTTACCAGCGACCTTGCGCATCAAGACGAGGAGGATGACCTCGAGACCATGAGCTTGGGAGGCCCATCGGGGAGACCCCTCCGCTCCGAGCGCAGCGTTATTATCTCTCATGACGTCAAGCTGGTGGCTTTGGAGGGCTGTAACACCCCGTTTCGTGAATAAAAATAAATTATACGAAATTTCTATTTCATATTGTTAGATGAGTATGTCATGAGCAAAATAGGTACCCGAAATATGTGGCATCTACCCGAGTTTTCAAGACGATCAAAATCGTTAAAGTATAATAATAATAATAATAGAATTTAACAAGTGCACGTGTGCACTAAATTGAAGTTTGTGTAATAAATAAATAAATTGAAAATCTCTTTTCTTGTTGCCCAAAACAAACCGACGTAGAGTTGGTTAAAAAGTTTCCACCATGTCCTATAAATAGAAATTCAGTGTGATACTAAGCTTCCCATTTCAGACGTTCTACTCAAAGAAAAAGGTATGTACTTTAATCATTTCATTTAATTTATAAAATTTGTATTAGTATAATATTAGGGGATTAGGGTATGGCTTAGGGTCTTGGTCAGGGTAGACATTAGGTGCCTGGATTCTAGTCTAGGCATGGACTGACTACCCATGCTTAGACTAGGTAGGTTGCCCATAGCCGATCATGGTGACGGCTAGCTAGTACAATATTGTTAGACTATCACTTAAGTTTGTCTTGGTACTTGTTCAGGGTCTGAGTTCTGATCAATTCCTAAAGCTAAGGTGAGTTTTATGAATGCTTTTACTATGTGAGCATGCTTGTCCTAACTTGTAATTGTTTATGATTGTGTCTTGAAATCTCATGACTGTGTAACGCATGTGTATAACCTGGGCATACGTATACATGTATATTGGGGACTGATGTGTTGCCAAATGCATCACATTTATATACTAGTTTTGTATAGTTTTTAATCATTTAACGTTCGTAAATATCGTGTCTTAGATACTTATTTGTGTCTTGGTGTTAAGCAGGTGTTCGTGGGCTAAAACGAGAGAAAACGAATCTAATTGGAGGTGAAACGAGTGCATGGATGAATAAGGAATAAAAAGAAAATAAAATATGTCAGATCATTTATTCATGCCCCATGAATAACCTCAGGAGTTATTCATGCCCCGCGAATAACTGAATTGGGTTGCAAAATGACTATACTGCCCTTAATAATCCAGCTATTTACCCTTGTTACCCTCGCGAAGTTATGACTTATTCATGCCACGCGAATAAGTCAGGAAGTTATTCATGGGGTCGCGAATAACTCTTCAGCCCATAAAAAGCCCATTTTCGCAATAAAAACCTAATCAGCCGTATGGGGATGTAATCTTCGACTTCCAGAGCTTCCAAGGGACGATTTTGAAGACTTTTTGCAGTTCCATTCATTCCGGTTGATGCCAGAGCAATCCAGAACAAGTTTTGAAGCCGAAATCATGATTATGCACGGCTAAACATCCTACGGTTTCTCCGGGTGAACGATTTGGTTATTTTATCAATTGTTTTATGTTTGATACTTATTACTTGGATTAGATTTTGTGAACACCTTAATGTTCTTTGCATCTAATTGTATGTTTGACTGATCTAGACAGTTTGGTTGATTAATATTATTGCATTATGTTATCGTATCTTGGTTTTCTTGCACTAGGATTAATTTAACTTTGCAATTAATGTTATGATAGCTGAATTGGGTTGAACAATTTAAACAAAGTCATGTCTATGTGATTTCCTAGGTAGGGTATTAACATAATTCAGTTAATACTTACCGAATCAGAAACCCGGAGTGACCGTTTTTCCATATTATTGTCTTTTATAAACTCTATTATCAATCCGTTTTGCAGCACTGCAGCACTTTTACATTAAACTTCATAAAATTACTTTAGTTAATCTTAATTTAATTAGAAATTAGTAACTTAGCACTTTTCACAAACTCCCTGAGGTTCGACAACCCTACTTCCTATACTGCAGTCAGTTGTAGCTAAGGAGTAGTTTTTATTTAATTTTTTGATTAGCACTTCGACACGCGATTAAAATGGCGCCGTTGCCGGGGAGTTCGTGCGCTTAGTGTTTTTAGCTTAATTATTTTTTATTAAAAACCAAAAAAAAAAAAAAAAAATTCTTGTCCTGTATTTTTCTCTATTTTGTTCAGTATTACGCTGGGTATGTTAGTTTTGCAGGAAAATTGAATTCAGGATGAACTGGGTGGATTATGATGCATGTGGGTGTTGCGAGAGCCCATATCATGTGATGCAAGATTGTCCAATTGCCCGCCAGAGAGTTAAAGCATATAATACACGACAGGATCGTATTATCTTTGGGCTAGAAAAAGATGAAGGCTCACACCTATCACCCTCATATTATTGGCCACAATATCAGAACTGTCAGCAAAGATACTACAAGCCAAACATTTATCAATCTAGGGAACAAACTGCATATTATTACATGAATACTGATTCGATTGTGAATGGAGGCCAGAGTGTTGACTACGGTTATCAGCAGCAACAAAACAATGAAGAGGGAAGCAATGATCAGCTGAGTGAGATCTTAGAGGCCACAAAAGGCTATCCAAGAAGATGTTAAGGTGATCCGAAAGGACAATGAGGTTAGGGACAAAATTGTGGAGGAACTATTTAAGAAGGTTGGTTAGATGGAAGCAAAATTAGCCCTTGAAGATGTGATAGTTGAACCGGATATGGTTAACGTTGATGTGACTGAAAAAGTTGAAGAGGCACATGTGGACCAGGTTGTGATGGAGGAAGCCTTAGAAGAGGAAGCTACAAGCTTTAAAGTAGACGTGACTTCATGCGTACAACCACTTGTAGACACACCTGCTGAAGAACCTGTGAACCGGGTAACCTTGGTGTATCCTAACCTTCCTCCCATAGTTATGAGGAAAATAGACAAAGTTGAAGATGATGGCTTGAGTGGGCAAAAGAGGAAGGTGAGCATTGAAGACCTTGGACAAAGTATAGTGAAGTGGCCCAGCAATGATCCTGCAGACATGTCAAAGATAAGAAAGAAGATAAAGATTCGACATGTCAACTACCGAACATACATTGGGAATTCGGTAGGCAAATGTTCTTTGAGACCACCATGAACAAACATCAGGTATGATTGTTGTATATTTTGTATATTTAGTTGTTTTATTTATTTTTATTGTTATTTTTATTTTTATTTTGAGTGTGTTTGAGTCAGTTTTATTTTTGTTGGAGTCATGGGATTGCTTGATATGATTTGAATTGCAAGAATAGATTGCCCTGCTCGTACTCAATCTCCATTCGAGCGGGGACGATCTGAAAACCACTAATGGTTGCAGGTATCCCGATTTGTTTGTGTTTTTTTTTCTTTTGTTTCTTTGTTTCAGGTTTGTTTATCGGTCGCGAATGAAATGCTATACGACCAGATTTGGAGGAACCGAACACGACTCATATGCGAGTGCTGCTTATCCAGGGGAGTCTGTTCCTTTTACTTCTGTTGTATTTTATTTTTAATTCTGCTTTATTTTATTCCTAGCTCACATTGAGGACAATATGTCATTCAAGTGTGGGGGTGGGGAAACTTCTTTTTTGTTTTATTTAGTTTTGAGTCAAAATAATAATAATAATAATAATAATAATAATAATAAAAATAAAAAAATAAAAAAATAAAAAAATGTCCTAAAAGCGGTCTGATCGGGCATGAAAGCGACTGTTTCAATGCTTTCATTCTGTCTCAGCTTGTGGTGTGTGGGTCCTTAATCATGGTCCAATTCTTTAGAACATACATATGAACCGTTTTCAGCAGGTGTTTTAGAGAAAATGTTTAGAATTTGCCTGATTAGGTGTAACGAGCTGTCGGTAATAAATGCATGCACACATCGGTAACCCATTTCCACACTTTGGTGAGATCTTGAGCCTACTAGATGATAGATTGATACATATATATTTTCATTTGTTGAGTGTAGGCCAGATGTTTCTCTGTTGCAGAACTTGTGTGATTTGATACATGCCGAGGTTGTAGACTAGATATGCACATAGATGATAAAGGCAATTTAGGTTTTCCCTTTTTCTTTTGATACCCACTTATTTGTTATGTTTGACCCGTTTACCTAAAATCACCCTTAGTAGCCCATGTTGAGCCTATACCCTTTCATTTGATTAAACCTATTAACCAAATTGACCTGTTTACCTTTGTGTAATAAATTGATGACCTCCATTGTGTTTATGTTTTGTTCAAGTGATTGCGTTATGTTTAAGCTGTGAAAAAAAAAGAAAAAAAGAAAAAAAAAAAGAAAGAAAAAAAATATATATGAAAAAAAAAGTGAAAAAAGAAAGAAAAAAAGAAAAAATAGAAGTATGTGTTATGGGTCAAATATGCCCAAAGTTGTGTGATTATTGGAATAAGGATGATCATTCAAGCGTGTTGAAACCTTTGTTTTTAAACCAATTGTTAGCCAAATCTATCCTACCTTTACCCGAAGCCCAAAACCCGTAAGTCCTTTAGATATGTGCATTGTCTATAGTTGAGGTGTGATTGTTATACAAGCCTATGATAACAGAGTTACATGTTTGGTTTTGAGTGAATAATACTAGCGCATTACATGCTAGTCCAGATATTAAACCGAGTGGAGTGAAAAATTGTGAGGGGTGTGTTGCATGAGAATAAAAGCCGAAAGCATGTTAGACTTAGTTGGGAGAGTTCTGTTTTCAAAATTGTGCATCATGGTTGCCTATTGAATTAACACATCTAATGATGATCTATGAATGGGGTATGACTTTGCACCCTAACTAGTGCATGGCAGGGGCGTTTGAGGTATTTGTTACTTGTTCGTGGTAAGGTTCTGAGCAGATTTGCTTAAGGGCAAGCAAAAGGTAAGTGTGGGGGTGTGATGTGTTGCCAAATGCATCACATTTATATACTAGTTTTGTATAGTTTTTAATCATTTAACGTTCGTAAATATCGTGTCTTATATACTTATTTGTGTCTTGGTGTCAAGCAGGTGTTCGTGGGCTAAAACGAGAGAAAAAGAGTCTAATTGGAGGTGAAACGAGTGCACGGATGAATAAGGAATAAAAAGAAAAGAAAATATGTCAGATCACTTATTCATGCCCCATGAATAACCTCAGGAGTTATTCATGCCCCGCGAATAACTGAATTGGGTTGCAAAATGACTATACTGCCCTTAATGAATCCAGCTATTTACCCTTGTTACCCTCGCGAAGTTATGACTTATTCATGCCACGCGAATAAGTCAGGAAGTTATTCATGGGGTCGCGAATAACTCTTCAGCCCATAAAAAGCCCATTTTCGCAATAAAAACCTAATCAGCCGTATGGGGATGTAATCTTCGACTTCCAGAGCTTCTAAGGGACGATTTTGAAGACTTTTTGCAGTTCCATTCATTCCGGTTGATGCCAGAGCAATCCAGAACAAGTTTTGAAGCCGAAATCATGATTATGCACGGCTAAACATCCTACGGTTTCTCCGGGTGAACGATTTGGTTATTTTATCAATTGTTTTATGTTTGATACTTATTACTTGGATTAGATTTTGTGAACACCTTAATGTTCTTTGCATCTAATTGTATGTTTGACTGATCTAGACAGTTTGGTTGATTAATATTATTGCATTATGTTATCGTATCTTGGTTTTCTTGCACTAGGATTAATTTAACTTTGCAATTAATGTTATGATAGCTGAATTGGGTTGAACAATTTAAACAAAGTCATGTCTATGTGATTTCCTAGGTAGGGTATTAACATAATTCAGTTGATAATTACCGAATCAGAAACCCGGAGTGACCGTTTTTCCATATTATTGTCTTTTATAAACTCTATTATCAATCCGTTTTGCAGCACTGCAGCACTTTTACATTAAACTTCATAAAATTACTTTAGTTAATCTTAATTTAATTAGAAATTAGTAACTTAGCACTTTCCACAAACTCCCTGAGGTTCGACAACCCTACTTCCTATACTGCAGTCAGTTGTAGCTAAGGAGTAGTTTTTATTTAATTTTTTGATTAGCACTTCGACACGCGATCAGGGACCCCTATACGTGCCGTCACGAACAGGCTTATTGGTAACTACACTGGCTCATGTTGAGAGCGCCTGTGGTGTAGTTGGGTTTGACTATACTGGGATGTTAATCACCGGCCCATTGAGAAGGGCGCCTGTGGTGATACTGGGCTATAATAACATGGGCGGGTGCAAGTCATGATTGTTGTTAATATGTGATTTTGATAACTGTGTATATTCATGGACTCACCAGTGTATACTGACGTCCTTTTTAAGCATGTGTCACAGGCAACAAGGCTTGAGGGCTAGTTACCATAGATTCCGAGCCTGCGTGGTCGGAGGAACTGTTGAACAGTAGTCCCGTAGTGACTAGTAAAGTTTGTAAATCAGATCATGACTTGTCTGATTAAATGTTGTATCGTTTAGGTCTCCAACTTTTGTAGTTTAAGTCATTGAAATGAAAGTTTCCCTTTTAAGTCTTGGTATCAATTGTATACTTTTCATCCTTATCTGGGTGAGGTGTCACAGTTGGTATCAGAGCCAAAGGTTTTAGCGAATTAGATATTCGGTAGGGATATCTAGGCTTCAACCTTTGAGATTAGGCCTGCCTAAAAAGTAAGTTATGTACTTATATAAGTAGTTTACAGATAAGGATGCTAGGGAATGATAGAGGACCTAACTTTATATGTAAGTGTTCTACAGTTGACTTTGATAAACAAGTAATAGATGAACCATAGTATGAACCTCTAAGGATGCCATGCGTTTGGAGATATTTATAGTGGCAACTACAGCTTATAAATCTTCAATTAGTTAATACTATACCTCCCAAAGAAACAATTACCCGTACCGCCATCCGCTTACTCTCCAGGAGACTTACCATCCGAATAAGAAGAAGATTCCAACGAACCATCTTAGCCCCAATCCGTACTACTCTAAAAAGCGGTTCCCATCTCCACTAGAATCTAAAACCTTCATGAAGTGCCTATAAACATTAGTGGCCATATAAATATCCGTTGACATCGTAAGACTTTATGTTTACCAAAAAAAAAAAAAAAACATGAAAAATAAGAGTCATGCGGGTATAGAATAGTTGAGCTAGAGGCTGAAAATCGGAGGTTAGCAAATGTAGAACCTTTAATATGATACTTCCGCAAGAACTAAATGAGGCCATAGCCTGAGAAGGGCAGTAGATTTATGTTTTTATGCTGTATATTTGAAGTGTGTTGCATAATGTGTACTAAGTGAAATAGCTATTGTAACTGCTCGTTAATGAATAAAATGTCGAAGTAGCACCTTCTTGAAAATTAGGAAATTGTGGATAAACCATCTGGTAAAAATAATTGTCAACCTGACCCAACAATTGACCCTACTCATTATACCGAACTATTTGTGGAACCAAACTATTAAAGTTAGGTGACAACTTGATCGGCCAGGTAGCCATTCGAATCACACAGATATTAGGCAATAGAAGAAGATAGACGATTCTAAACCAGCTAAGGCTAGAGAACTGTATATATATATAGAGAACGTAATTACAAAACTTTCACCCCTTGTAATCCTCCTACATTTGATGTAAAGAAGAGTGCTATAAAAGCACATGAATGGCTAAGGGGTCTTGAAGTTATCCTAAATATCA
Source organism: Ambrosia trifida (assembly GCA_028751855.1). Taxonomy (NCBI): domain Eukaryota; kingdom Viridiplantae; phylum Streptophyta; class Magnoliopsida; order Asterales; family Asteraceae; genus Ambrosia; species Ambrosia trifida. The sequence goes on along the minus strand of CM054123.1, from coordinate 5,824,291 downwards.
GCGATTGCCTAGAATGGAACACACTTAGGTTTGGAATTCATCTATTTAAATTTAAAGCACTCTTCTAGTAGTGAAGCTAGAAGGGAACTCGAGGAGATGATTTGGCTCAATGCCTAAAAAAAATTTATTAATAGTTTTCGTAATATTTTTTTTGTGGACTGCCCATAGAATAGCGCACTTTCATCAAAGTAACCAACCCAAGGACCTATTTGGATGCAGTAGAAGCCAGGAAAACCATTGCCACATAGATCCAAGAAAAGAAAACCCTAACTCTGATCCCTGAGATAGAATAAGATAATAATCGGGAGTAGAGGTGAACAAATTTTAGTGATTTTAAAAGGGAACTGGGACCCACCTATATGTTTGACATGTAAAACAAAGACATTACGATCCATGTCACTAGAGTGCTTGAAGAACTGTAAGAAACCCAAGCTCACTCCTTGTGACTGTAAAGAGCTTCGCATGTATTTCAAGTGTAGAGAGTTGTGACATTTTAAGGATGATTGCCTTAAGAAGTAATAGAAGGAAGAACCCAATAAAGCAAGAGATAAAGCTTTTGATCTAAAAATCCTAAAGGAACCTTGATGTGATAATGAGTACGTTTCCCCTAAGCAACTTTTATGCTAAAAAGATTGTTTGATACGCGGTGATAGAAACTTGATGCCTAAGCCTTATAGAGTTTTGATAAATCAGACTCCCTGTAAGTTAGATAAATTATTTATGGTATACCTATCAGATGGAAAGTAAGAAGAAAGTTTGAATTTTATCAAGGAGTGTACCATCCGAATTGGTAATACCTCGATACCCATAAACGTTAACAATGAAACTTGTTGATTTTGAAATAGTAGTAGGGATCGATTGGTTAGTTAAGCCTTAAGCTCAGATATTACATCATATGAGGCAAATTCAATTAAGAACCTGAAAGGGAGAGATTGAAGATTCATTGGGAAATAGCTAGTAAACCTATAAGTTTCATTACCCTGATAAAGACAACCAAGTGGATCAGAAAATGTTACATAGCCTATCTAGTGTATGCAAGAGAGATCAAAGAAAAGGATACATAATGAGAGGTTCCAGTAGTGGTTGAATTTCCTAAAGTATTCTTTAGGAATATTCTTGGACTACCAATTGATGGATAGATTGAGCTTAGAATAATATTGATACAGAGAGTGACCCCAATGGCAAAGCCTCGTTATGTCTCGCGTCAACTGAAATGGAGGAGTTGAGAAACCAAATCTAGGAACTAATGAGCATAGTATTGATAAGTCCCAATCCATCACCTAGTGGAGCACTGGTTCTCTTTGTTAAGAAAAAAAAACATAATACGCATCTCCATCGATTATAGAGACTTGAAGATAGTCACATTAAAGAATAAGTAGCTCCTTTATCAAGAATCACCGAATTCTTTAATCGGTTACAAGAATTGGGTTATGTTTTTTAAGATAGACTTAGAACCTGGGTATCACCAAGTAAGAGTGACCCACTTGAAGACTTACACAAAACAATTTTTAGTATAAGGCATTGTCACTAAGAGTTCTTTATGCTGCAATTCGGATAGACCAACATACCCATAGCAATCATGGATCTCAGGAACTGAATTTGAAAGACAAATGTGGATGTCGATGCACTCAGTAGAAAAGAAAGAACCCAGTGAATACTGAAAAAGAATTCACACATCTAGAATTGGTGTTAAGATAAACTTCTTAGACCAATTGTAGAACTAAGAATAACAAGCCTTGATAGCAAACCACACTAAGAAGGAAATGATGGTTGGCAGACAAAAACTATTAAGGCCTCGAAATAATGGCTTCCTATAGCTAGTTTTGGCATATTATAAGATATGATATTAGACAAATCCAAAAAGCTTCCCTAGTACCGATAAGATGTATAAGAAATTAAGAAATGATTATTGATGGTCGGTATGAGAGATCTATAGCACGACGAGTAGAGAAATGCTATGTTTGACTAAAAGTCAAGGTATAGTATTATAAACATCTGGCCACCTACAATAACTTGAGATCCCTAAATGGAAATAGAAGACGATAACTATGGATTCTACCAACAAACACCTACGAACTAAGAATGAGCATGATACTATTTGGGTTATAGTAGATGTATTAACTAAGCCCACCAATTTCTTACCAATACAAGAAGAGTATAAGATGGATATTTTGGCAAAAATTTAGGTTATTCATCAGGGAGTACTCATTTCTAGCATTGCAGAATGTGATAGTTGGTTTACAACTGGATTTTGGGCAGATTTTCCAGAAGGAACTTAGAACCAACGTAGATTTAAGTTCGACTGATCACCCACAACCATATGGCCAGAGTGAAAGGGGTACACAAATACTAGGAAATATGCTTAGAACATCTTATATAGACTTCAGTGGCAGTTAGAATGAACACTTGTCCTTGAAAAAAAAATCTTTTATCATCAGTTACCTTTTAAGTATTAAGGCGACCCTTTTGAGACATTGTAGGTAAGAAGATTTCAATCACCGGTTTGTTGGCCATAGATAGGTTGAAACCCCTTCGCAGGCCGTGAAATTTCTAAAGAGAGTACAATTAAGATCATATTAATTTGAGAATGAATAAAGTTAGAAGAGATAGACAAAAATTTCTAAAGGTATGTATTAAAGACGATCAAAATCGTTAAAGTATAATAATAATAATAATAATAATAATAATAATAATAATAATAATAATAATAATAATAATAATAATAGAATTTAACAAGTGCACGTGTGCACTAAATTGAAGTTTGTACATGCATTTTGTGCGACTAATGCTTTGGATTACAATAAACATATGTTTTTGTTGATTGTCGAACGGGCGAAGGAAAGAATAGTTGGGCGAATGAAGAATTCAAGAGGTGTGAAGGAGAAGTATTGGTGCGAAGGAGAGACTGGAGTGCGAATGAAGAATTAATTGTTATGTCATGCTTGGTTCGACCAATGTGTTTGGGCGAACCTGCACATTCGACCATGCAATATGGGCGAATGTGCAGGCCTATAAATAGGTTAAGCAATTTTTGAAAGTTAGTTGTTGGTCATTTTATTCCCTCCTGTTTTGTGTCTCTCCCTAGTGTTTGTGTCAACTTATTTTCACGTTAGATTTGATTGTAAACATTATTAAAACGTGTAATTCAAGTTGTTTATGAATGAGAAAAAGCTTTGAAAGATGATTTCTGTGTTTTGATTGTTTGATTATCATTATTGTGATTGATTCAGGGATTCCGCACCTGAATCAAACTTGTTTGATCAATCTCTTTGTAGATTTGACGATCCTAAGCGCATACAAAGTGGTATCAGAGCCATTATGGATCAAACAACCACAATTTGATAATTTTATAGCAGATTTGGACCCTATTTTGATCAAAAACTTTCTGTTTTCATTGATAAAACTGAATTGGTGATAAATTGATTGATTAGAGCTTGTTTTCATGGATAAATTGGATAATTCTCTTTGATAAACTTGTTCCAAATCAAATCCGAATCAAAACCTGATTAAAATCATCAAATTCTTTCAACTTTTGAAAAATTTGATCAAAATTAACTGATTTTCAAAGAATAACCATTTTTGAAAGTGCAGGGTCGAACCTAGGGAGAAATGGGCGAACGTGTGTGTTAAACGGTCGAACCAAAGGATTTTTGGTCGAAGGTGGTGTTTTAAGTGGTCGAACCTAGAGTTTGTTAGTGTATTGGTGTTCATTCGACCATACTTGTTTCATTCGACCATTCGAACGGTCGAAGGAGAAATCAAACGGTCGAAAGTGATTTGTGCTTGATATACTTCTCATTCGTATCTTTTAAAACGGTCGAAGGAGAACAATTTTACTCATTCGATTCGACTCATACGAAGGAGAAAACTGTTTTAAACTTTTCTAATCTTTTCGTGTTTAAACTTTTTCAGATCAAGATGTGGAACTTTCCGACTACACCACGACCCAACACGACACCACTACAGCAGACAACCATGGATCCTTGGTCAGTTGCTGCCCAAAAGTCTAGTCAACCATCACAACCTATCAACTACATGGCTATGACTAGTACTATTCCTCAACACGTTACGCAACCACAACCGCAACCGATGGGCGACTATTGGGGAGTAGCAACAGCAGCGGTTCACACACAGACGACCAATGCCATATCAACGCTTATTCAAGACTTGTCATCTGGAAGTGGAAACCGACCACCTAAGCTTATGGATATGGTCGACTACAACACGTGGAAGACTAAGTTCAAGATCCATTTGGAGGGTATGGGTTTAGAGGGAACTGAGGCGTGGCAGATGATTGCGAAAGGCTATGTTGCTCCGATCTTGGAAAACACAAGAGAGCCTATTCCTTTGGAGAATCTAGCAGACGATGAGAAGAAAAAGTTTGCTATTGAGAAAAAGGCGTTTTCTCAATTGTCCCAAGCCATCAACACTGATTTGCAGTATCAGTTTGGTTCTTGCACAACTTCTAAGCAGCTGTGGGACATGTTGAGAAACAGGCATGATGGGAATGAGAAGACTAGGAAGCTAAGGATGGAGGAGCTTCGGAAGGAGTTTGAAAATTTTAGTTACATGGGTAACGAGACTTTGAAAGAATTGGTTCCAAGGTATTGCCACTTACTCACAAAGCTATCAAGCTATGAGATTAGCATGCCTATGTCTGAATTGGTGGACAAGTTTGCCGATGCGTTGCCACCGTATTGGAACCAGTATATTGAGGTGTTAAAAGAGAAGGATGCGTACCAGTATTGGACGATCAATGAGTTTATACAGAAACTGAAGAACAAAGAGATGGAGGAGAAGAGGAAAGCAAAGAGGGCTCAAATTCCTCATAATCTGGAACTTTATCTTGGTGGTACATCTTCTTCCCATTCTACTTCCAGTTCTACTACCAATGTTGCTCCACACATCGCGTGCGTATCTAACATCGTTGAACCACCCAAACAACCAATCAACTACCTTTCTCAAACATCTTCATATACCTCACCATCATATCCTACAACAACTACCTATATTCCACCATTTTCACCCATGCAACAAGCAGCGTGTTATTCTGCTAGCCAACCTCAACAACAACAACCTTACAACCCCCAAATGAACCAAATGCAACTTAACCAAAGTCAACCTAATCAAAGCCTGATTGTGTTGGAGACTTCAAATCTAAATAATGTTAATGTTGAGATTGCTCAACAACATGTAGCATTAGTTTCAGCGATGGTAGCATCATACAATGGTCTGGTTGCTAGTCAAATTGGTAACAACAATTTGACCAATGAGGACTATGCACAGATAGACAAGGAAGAGATGGAATTGATGGATATACAGTGGGCTTTTGCAAGTATCATGAGAAGAGCCACTGATTTTATTCAGAAGACTGGGAGAACGGATCTTTCAACTTCTCCTAACACCACTTATGGCTTCAACAAGGCCAAAGTAACGTGTTTCAACTGTGGTGAAAAAGGTCATTTTAAAAGAGAGTGCACACAGCCAGCACAACAAGGTAATCGAAATCCATTCAACTCTACATACCAAAACCGTCAAACTCAAAACCAAAATCAAGTATCATACCAAAGTTCTAATAACATTTCAAGCTTTCAACCTCACAACAACTATCAAAACCGCCAAAATAACCAACAAAATAACAATGCTAGACAATCCACATCACAAAACCAAAACCAAACACAACAGAACTCAAACCGAACAATCATTCCCATTACTACACCAAACACACAAACCCAAACTGAAAACCCAAATCAAGCTTTGGTGATACAAAAGGATGAGGGTTTTGATTGGACCGGTATGCAGTTGGGTGTGGAAGAAATTACAGCTGGTAATGTGACTTGTGTGGCACAGCAGATGAACTTGGATGAACCAGTGGAGGTTGAAGAAGAGATTGTGTCTGAGAAGATGAGTGAGTTGAAGATTGAAGAGTTGAATGATGAGATGAATGTGGATGTTGATTGTGCTGAGAAGAAGACTGGAATGGTTATGGATACGGTTGCTGATATTCCAGAACAGTTTGAGTCTACTTATTCTGATGAGGAGAGTGATTCTGACTCTGAATCTAGTGTTAACTCACTGGATGACAACATTGACCAGTTGCTTGCTGAAGCCGACTTCTTGATGTCAAGGAAATCATGCATAGTAGATGATGCTTGCACCAGAATTGACTATTCCAAGTTTTTCGCTGGGAAGGAAGCACACTTTGCACTGATGGCCATGACAGAACCTCCCAAACAGGAAAGTACTGACTCTACTGTTAATTCTAATTCAACTTGTGTTAAAAATTGCAAAGCTTGTGATAAATTGACAGATGAAAATAAGCAACTCAAGGTTCAACTTGAGAGTGCAAAAATCAATTGTCAATTGTATCAGAAAGAATCAAAAGAGTTTAACAAAGTACTTGATGGGTATAAGAAAGATATTTATGAATTGAAAAAGACTTTGTCTTTAAAACAAATGGCCATAAATAACTATATCAATGATTTAGAAAACACAAAATTGGAAATGGCCACCATCAAGTGCTTTGCAGAGAAAGTTAACAAAAAGCTTGAGAGTTATAAGCACATCACTTATGTTGTTGACCACATCATAGAAGAGTCTTCACAACCCAGTAGTGCAAACTACAAAGCTGTCCCAGCTCCGGTGTTGTTTGCAAACCATAATTTGCATGCAATAGCACCGGAGAGCTTAGTCAAATCTGACTCTACATCGGATAACGAGTCCAACACATCCAGTGTCGGAGACCCGTATTCTGATGTTAGACCTGTTCTGGGAAACAATGAAGGTGTGGTTACTGCTGATGATTCTGATGAAGAGGATGAACAGTCTGAGACGGTTGTTGAAAAAGTGAGTGATATTCCTGATGAAAATCACATCATCACTACTGAACCAGTCTCACCATCTCAGATTGTCCATCCCATGGCTAACGCTCACAAAAAGAATCAATCAGTAAAGAATGTTGGTAAGAAAGTTAAGAGGCCTATTGTTAAGAATGTTGAAAAGAATGTTGTTAAGACTGTTGAAAAGAAAGTTGAGAAGAAAATTGAAAAGAAAATTGAAAAGTCAAATGATGAGAAAAATGAATCGTGTGATAAACCTGTGAAAGTTTTCTATCAGATGCAAGGCTCCAATAAGATCGTGTCTGATGAAGAATATCCGATTCAATTTGCAAATTATTCTAAAATTGAAAAGATATGGCAGGAAAGTACAATTTGGTTCCTGAAACATGAACGAACCAATGATATTCCTCCAGCAATTTTAAAGAAAATTCATTCAGATATTCCTAAAGACCCAAAGGTCAATGTCACACAATTTGTTAAACCAATAGACAAGTCAAATAGTTTTATTGAGCCGACTTACTCAAAGGACCGAGCTCCTGAGAGTTTAAGAAGACAGTGTATGGTTGATCAATATCCCATTGCTAGTTATTCTAATTCGAACATCAAGGAAAACTATGAAGAGTACCGTGCGTGTTTTTAGTGCGGGGAAAGGGGGCATTTACTTGCCAACTGCCCGTATGTACGACACAAGAGGCACGAGGTGGAGATGAAGCAAAGGTATGATTGTCCGGTTGATAATCACAGTTATCCACAGAGACGGTTTTTCCCTCAACCAGCACCTTTTTATAACCAAAACAACTATTTCAAAAGGAGGGAAAATCGTCCGATGACTTATGATAGACGCAACCGGATAGCCACTGAGAAACCGTCTAAGAAACCAATGATGAACGCAACTGCTGACAACAAAAAGGTTCATGTTAAACCTAATGTCAAACCAGCAGTTGGACCTGTCTCTGTTAAATCAGAGAAGGTAACCAAGAAGGTATCGTTCAAGGATGAAGTAAAGAAACTGGCTGAGACCCCAAAATCTCAGATCCGGATCTTGAAACGGACTGAAAAATTTTGGTCATCAAAGGGTTCTGAGGGTGCTTCAACTTCACAAAAAAGTGAAATCTGAGATTGAGAAAGATTTGTGTGATAAGAAAAAGGTTGATAAAACCCAAGATGTTTGTGAGAAAACTGACTCTTTGAAACAATCTGTTCAAAGACCCAAGACCAAACAGGCTTGGGTCCCCCTAAAAGTCTAATTTCTTTACTTAATATGTGCAGGGAGCTTCAGCTGGCCCTGTGAGCAGTCTTTGGATAGTTGACAGTGGAGCTTCTGGCCAAATGACTGGGGATCTTTCGCTACTGTTCGATATTCGAAATATCAATGGAGGCTATGTAGCGTTTGCCGGGAACAAAGGAGGCTATATTACCATGGAGGGTAGTGTGAGCAATGGAATTGTGAGCTTCGAGAGAATTTCTTATGTGAAGCAGATAGATTACAATCTGTTGAGTGTCAGTCAGATATGCGACAAACAATTTTCTGTGTACTTTGACGACAAATCTTGCTACATACTCAAGCCGGGGTTTGAATTACCAAAAGAGTGGGTGATGTTAAAGGCGCCGAGAGTGAACAACTTGTACATTCTCGATATGTCAAAAGCCATGACCACCCAAGGCCAAGTCACGTGTTTCCTCTCCAAGGCTACAGAAAAAGAATCCATTATGTGGCACAGGAGGATGGGACACATTCACCTCAGAAAGATGAATCAATTGGTGAAGAATGAACTTGTCACAGGCGTGAACGTCAAACATTTTCACCTAAATGACAAGTGTGTAAGTTGTAAAAAGGGTAAGCAGTACAAACAATCCCATAGACCAAAGAAAGTAACTTCCGTGGAACTGCCACTTGAACGTTTGCACATGGATCTGTTTGGACCGGTCAAGCGTAAGAGTCATGCTGGGGAGTTATACTGTCTTGAGGTGACTGATGATTATTCAAGATTTTCATGGGTGATGTGCTTACACTGAAAGAGCGACACGTTTGACAATTTGAAAGTTCTGTTCACTCGTCTGGAAAATATCTATGGTCTTAAGATCAAGAGGATTAGGAGTGACAATGGGATGGAGTTTAAAAATGCACAGATGGACGATCTTTGTGAAAACAAAGGTATTCATCATGAATATAGTGCTCCGTATACCCCACAACAGAACGGTGTCGCGAAACGTAAAAACAGGACTTTAATTGAAACGGCGAGGACAATGCTTGCGGACTCAAATCTTCCAGTAATGTTCTGGAACGAAGCAATTTACGCAGCTTGTTATACTCTTAATCGCGTTTGAACGGTGAAGAAGTTTGGCAAAACTTCTTATGAGCTGTTGAATCGTCGCAAGCCGAATTTTGACTATCTAGAACCGTTTGGAGCTCCTTGTACTATGCTTAATTCATCTGAGAAGTTCGCACCGAAGGCTGAGGAAGGATACTTTGTTGGATATGAAACCCCGCTCAAACGGGTATTCAATAAAAGAATTCGTCAGGTCGAGGAGTGGGCTAACGTTGAAATACAACGGTACACTCAGAATTTACAGGGAAGCGGTCCAGACTGGATGATTGATTACAAAGATTTCTTTGAATCATTCAACCTAGATAGCTTGGTTGAAGAGGCTGTACTACGTTTATATTACGAGGTCGAAAACGCAGTGACTTCACCGTTAGTGTGTCCGATCACCGTAAATCCTCAAACAGCTTCTAATGATACCAATGTTCCTGTCGTTGAAGAAGAAGTATTTCAAGAAGCTTCCACAACGTTGAATTCATCAGAATCAGAAGATGACGACGATGATGTTACAAGCGAAGCCATCTTAGATCATGCTATAGTGACACCACCAGTGAACCCAACTACAAATGGTGTTTCAACATCGAATGTGGGTAATGATCTGGTTTCAGCAGAGAACTTAACTACACAGACGGGAGTCCAAGTACCCGATTATCTGGAATCTCGGATACATCGAATTCACCCGATCGAGCAAGTTATTGGTGATCCTGGTAGCAGTGTGATGACAAGAGGGCAATTGAGGAATGCGAACTCACCAGAAAACCTTGGCAATCTTGCTTTATATGCCAAAATACAAAAATCTGGTTTTCAGAATGACTGGTCTTTTGTTTGTTATGTTTTGCAGGTGGAGCCGTGAACTTACAAGGATGCTCTTTTGGATTATGCTTGGGTGGAAGCAATGCAAGAGGAGTTGTTGCAGTTCCAGAAACTTGGCGTTTGGACACTGATAGATCTGCCTCTGGGAAGAAAGAAGATTGGAACGAAGTGGGTTTTTAAGTGCAAAAAGGATGATAGAGGAGTGATCGTAAGGAACAAAGATCGTTTGGTTGTACAAGGATTTCATCAGGTGGAGGGAATCGATTACAACGAAATCTATGCACCGGTTGCACGCTTAGAGGCAATTCGAATGTTTCTGGCGTTTGCATCATACAAGAAATTTAAGGTGTATCAAATGGATGTCAAGAGCGCATTTCTTTACGGTGTGGTCAAGGAGGAAGTATACGTAGGTCAACCACCAGGCTTTGAAGATCCTATTCACTGGGATAAGGTCTACGTTTTGAACAAAGCTCTCTACGGGTTGCACCAAGCTCCAAGGCAATGGTATGAGGAGCTGAGCACGTATCTTCTCTCAAAAGGATTCAAGCGAGGTTTGGTAGATTGCACGCTGTTCACTAAACGAACAGGCGATGACTTGCTTCTAGTTCAGATTTATGTTGAAGATATTATATTTGGGTCTACTAACGAACTTCTGTGCAGAGAATTTAACGTGTTATGCAGGAAAAGTTCAAGATGAGCGCAATGGGAGAGATGCAGTTTTTCCTAGGCTTCCAGGTGGAACAAAGACCAACGGGGATCTTTATTCACCAGACGAAATACGTTTCTGAAGTCTTGAGCTGATTCCAGATGGATGATTCAAAGCTGATGGATACCCCAATACAACCTAATCACGGGATTGGAGTTGACGCTAAGGGGGAGCTAACTGATCCATTTACATACAGAGCAATCGTCAGATCTCTGATGTATCTCACCGCCTCCAGATCTGAAATAATGTTTGCCACATGTCTCTGTGCACGTTATCAATCGAAGCCGAAATAGAGTCATCTTGCAGCTGTCAAACGTATCCTTAGATATCTGAAGGGTTGTCCGTCGAGAGGACTATGGTACCCTAATGATGATAATTTTGACCTAGTCGCTTTTAGTGATGCAGATTGGGGCGACCGTGACAAAGACAGCAAATCCACAACGGCTGGATGCCAGTTTATGGGGAGCAGGCTCGTGACCTGGCAATGCAAGAAACAGACCGCAGTTGCATTATCCACATGTGAAACAGAATACGTATCAGCATCGAGCTGCTGCTCACAGGTTCTTTGGATCCAACAACAGATGGTGGACTACGGTTTGCAATTTCTTAAACCCCTATTTACTGTGATAATGAAGCCGCAATCGCATTAACAAAAGACTTAGTAAATCACTCAAAGGCTAAACATATCCAAATTAAATACCATTTTATCCGTGATTGTTATGCTAAAGAGTTGATCGATATGGTCAAAATCCACACTGATTACCAACGCGCAGACCTTTTTACCAAAGCTTTTGATAAATCAAGATTTGAATATCTTTTGAAAGCTAATGGTATTAAAGAAAAATAAGACTGATCACCACCTCAGTTTATCGCTTTTTAGTTTAATTTTTACTGTTTTTCAGAGAAATTTCGAAAAACCAAAAACATTGAAAAATTTCAAAATCCATAAAAATTAGAAAATTTCTTTGCTGACTGCTATATCTTCTTCCCTTAGATTAATGCCGTCAGATTTCTGTGAACAAACAATATCTGGGCAATCACATATTTGAAATGCTCCAGCTTATCCTTGGGAACAGTAAATTCAAAAACTTATAAAAATCAGAAAAACCAAAAATGATTTCCTGGAGAAAAAGGGAAAATGATAGTACATCAGTGGGGATCTGACACATTCTAAGAAATGTAATGCTATATAGGGCATGTGTCTGAGTCTGTGCGATGTGCTGATAGGCTTCGTAGACCTATTACTGCGTGCCTGATACATACATATCAAACGAATTGATGTGTGGATGAACTCCTCATTGGCATATGGTCTTAGTACCGTAATTTCGTTTGATAGGGTATTTGTACAAAACTCGAAGGTTTTGGGTCGTTATGTTATTAGTTGTCTGGGGATAGCCTCTCTGATCTTCTGCTGTAAGTCATTACGGACCCAGATCAGATAGAGTGTCTTTATAAAAGAGCTTTATGCCAAATCCTAAAGTTACCGAATTGAGGAACTTTCTATGTTTTATGATAATCAAAGATTATCTATTACATCGTATTAATCACTGATGCAAATCATGATTGATATCAATCCTCAACCTGGTAGAGTGCACATGTTACTTTGCTGCATTAATTTGCTGACCTGTATACCTCTGTGCATTATACCTTGTAAATTACAGACGACGAAAGCATAATCATGCTTTACAATGAGTCTTTGTGCATTTATTTCTTGATACGGGAGTATGTCGTGTGCGTGGGAACCACAGGCAATTATGTTTTTACTATACATAATAGTATCAGTCTAAAGCACTGCACAAAAGTCTGCATGTGAGTTTATGTGGATCACAATATCAGCAGTTGCCAGATTACACATTGTCTTTAATGATAATAATCAAAAGATCAACGGTGTGATCAGATTTCTCAATAACTGATATGATCCCTTTACCGGAAATCCCAAAACATTTACTGCTTTATCTTTACATTTCTGCATTTTATTTTCTCGTCAAAAATTGCAAAACTCAAAAAGATTTTAGGTGTGTTTTAACATAAACTTTAGAAAATCCAAAAAGATTTTACATTTCTATCTTATTTTTGATAGCTGATGGTGGTTTATGCCGATTTTCTAAACCTTGATGAACTATTTGAGCTTTGTCATCTTTAACTGAGAAAATATGATTGTTCGGATGCTTAAAAGTTGGAAAATATTTTGAACGGGACTCGATTTTGAGATTTGGTAAAATTTTCAAAATTCCTGATTCACCTTCGCCCATTCGCTTGGGTCGAAGGAGGAATTTCATGTTCATTCGTACGTTTTATTATGGGCGAATGTGAGAGTTCTTAAGTTGTTTTCTCTTTCGAACCCTTTTCTCTCATTCGCACCTTTCATTAGGGGCGAAGGAGACTAAAGCTTCACATTCGACCACAATGAACGGTCGAAGGAGCAGTCTATATATATCATTCTCTGCTCATTCGACCCCTTACAAAATTTTTTCAAAATTTTTGATCCTAAGTCCACTTGTTGCTCGTGCATTATAGACCTTACCATTGTGTTCGTCTCTTTGTACTGATCAATTTGCACTCATTTTTACAGGTTAACATTGAGTTTTGAGGGTTTAATCCGTTCATTTCAGTTCAAGCCCTAACTAACATCAAACTATGATTAAACAATGATAATTGCTTCAATTGTTGATAGGGAAACATTGGTTCAGTGTTTTAGGGGGAGAAAATTCAAAAACTTAGGGTTTTAATCCATCAGAACTGATCATTTGATTAGTTTTAGACTCGAACCCTAGTTTTTATTTGAAAACACTGAAACAATGTTAGTTTGTTAAAATTGATGATTAGGAAACAATAATCGGAGGTTTTAGGTGCATAATGAATCAAAATGACAAGTTAAAATCCACTGGTTTTCAAAAATTGAAATTTGAATTGAAGAACAGTCACCTTCGCCCCTTTCGAACGGTCGAACATGTAAAACTGGGCGAAGGAGATGTTTTGTTTGGGCAAATGAAGTTCAAATGGGCGAATGAAACATTTTTCAAAAACATTTTACATTCGCACCTATAAAACTTCACATTCGTTCCCAGAATCTCACATTCGCACCTCCGAATGGGCGAATGTAGAGATCAATTACCAAATTTTCAACTTCTGTTTATTTTGTCGATTTTTAACGTGTTTACTTGTTGTATTTTGCAGTATAAACCATGTCTGAACAGGAAAAACCTATTGAATAAGCTGGATCATCTGCACAAGCTGCTGAGAAAGGAAAGGAAGAACTTTTGCCGTTTGAGAATGCGCATAACTGTTGTGCATATCTTGGGGACGTGAAGAAGCACACTGAGTTTACAGAGATTATAGAGTTTCTAAAGAGGAGTTGGGTGATAGAAGCAATTGCTACACCTGCTATTATCTACCGAGACTTGCTACAAGAGTTCTGGAAGAACGCGAAGATGGATTTCTGGGAGTGTGAATCGTCTCTAGTTAGCAAGATTCAAGGACAGTTAGTTATTGTTTCAGAGAATGATATCAGGGAAGCTTTGAAGCTTAAAGATGAAAAGACTGATCCCAGAGAACTTAGCTTTACTAAACAGAGGAAATGCTTTCTAAGGATGAAGTATAACGGGCCGATTACTGATGGTTCGTTACACAAGGGAAAGCTTTGTCCTCAATTCAAGTACTTGGCACATGTCATGATTCATGTTTTTGGTTCAGCAGCAAGAGGTTATGATTTGATGAGGAAGAGTATTAGCTCGATGATGGTTGCACTGATATTGAACAAACCGTTCAACGTATCAGGGATGCTTATGGAACATTTATTAGAACCGGTTAGAGGTACAAGGAATTTGAAGTTTTTGTTATATCCAAGATTCCTTCAGATGATATTTGATCACAAGTATAAGAAGTTGAAGAGGGATCCGAAGCAGATCATAGTCAAGAGCATATGTCCATTAATACATTGGCAAGAATGAAGGCTTATAAAGGCTTGTCGGTGAATGAACGACCACCTGTTAGACGTTTATTTGGGCATTTGGCTAGAATTGATTATGTGGATCTGGGTAAAGATGAGGTAAGACATGCTGACAGTGCATCGGACGAAGATAATCCATTACATCCTGTTGACCCTGAGGCAAAGCGAAAGCGACAGGTTGTGAATGTGGGAGCAAAGAGTGGCAAAGGTAAAGAGAAATAAATCAGGATTGAAGTTGTTCCTGATACTGAGCCTGCAAAGAAGAAGAAAGTGTCGAGAAGGCAGAAGAGCGTGGCTAAGAAAGGTTTACACCTTGTTGATGAAGTGTCGGTCGATTCTGAAGAGACGCTAGAGGATGAACGTTGGGATTCTGATACTGAGACTGTAAAGACTTCCACGCCCAAGGCCACTGTGGCTGGTGAGTCTGCCAGTCTGAATAGATCTGTGGAAGAACAGAGAATGAATAGCCCTATTCACTTAGATGAAGAGGATGAGGGTTTAGGTTTGGGAGCAGGAGATTTTCCTGGTTCGCTAGTATAGGGGGAGAAACCAAAGAAGCCCCAATTCAAGAAGAAAGAAAAAGTGTTAAAGCCCGCAAAGAAATGAGCTAGAGAGATTGAATCGTTAGTAGCAGGAAAGAAGTTGCCACCTGCTTCAAGCTCGAAATCACCGATTGCTGCTCTAGCTTCTAAGAAGCAGAAAACCACAACTACTTCCAGTACTGAATAGGGAGCTGATGTACCTGTTGACACTTTTAACGAGGCATTGGATAATGTACTGAAGAAGATGAAGAAGGGTAAACTGCCTGAGGTTGCTGAAGTTTCTACTCAAAAGGTTACAATGGATAGTACTGTGATGAACATTGTTAACCGGAAACTTACTGAAATGATGAATATTATAAACAAGCAGCAGACAGAGATAGATCAATTGAGAAAGAATGACTCAAAGATGTTGGATGTCGTTGTTACATCACATGAGAACAATGAAGAGCTGAAAAAGAAGATTAAACGGTTGCAGAAGGATAATAAGAAACTATTAAAACATGAGCAAAGAAACACCAGAAGGTTTATAGCTTTGAAGGAAGAGAATAAAAAGCTAAAAGAGAGTAATAAAAGCATGGATAATCTGATTAAATATTTATACTCTCGAGCTCCTCAGTTGAAAGAAGGTGAAGAGGATAAAGATCAAGACGAGGAGCATGTTGATTTCGAACTGTCTGATAATGAGGAGGAGGATGATGAGGATCTTGATGAAGATGCTGGAAAGGCTCCTAAAAAGAAGAAGGATGATGGAGATGATGATGGTTCGAATGATGAATCTGGTGATGATAGCAGCTCTGCATTTGATGATGATGATGATGATGATGATAATGATGATAATGATGATGATGACACAGATAAATACAAGTATGAGAAACGGGAATCTGGAAAAGGAGGAGAATCTAGTTCTAAAGCTCCTGGAGGATCGGTTGATGATGATACGATCTTTTGGAATGAAAAGCTGAAGTCATTGTCTGAAGATGATAAACAATTGTATCGCCAGATGCTTACTGATCGAGTCTGGACGATCGACATGACCAGCAGATTCTCTGAGATTTTTTAATCTAGTGACAGGGTGCTTGAATTAGAGTATAATGATCCAGATTTAGAAGATGGTGAAGTTTCTACGGCAAAGACAAAAGAGATTTTGGAAGGTTTGGCGAAGCAGGTTGGGAAAACGTTAGAAGAACTATTGGCTGATAACCAGATTCCTGATCTACCTGAAAAGGAAGCTGGAAATCATTCTGATGATCGTGACGTACCTGTGTTTGAGGATATTGAAGTTGAAGATGTAACCAGTGAAGAGTATCCAGAATATTTTAAGAAAGATAAAGATTCTGGATTTACTGCATTCACTGATGAGCTATTGAATGAAGCCGAGAAACTTGCAAAAGAAAAGAGCGATAAGTTTGTTGATGAAGTGTTCAAGGGGCATGATAAAACGCATATGAAACAATCCGATATCTTGAAAGAGTTACTGAGGAAACTAAAAGAGAAAGAAGCCAATCGTCCGAAAGCAGAGATTCAGGGTAGCTTCTATAAACTCCACAACGAAATGTTTAAAGGAAAAGCGTTGGGTTGGAAGTTTATAAAGCAGTTGAAGTATGTTGCCGTGAAGTGGGAGAAGGGGATACTCTATTTTGATAGATTTCATGATTTGAAGACTCTCCCATACTGGGCTATTCGTGATATTTGTCGGCATAAGTTGACTGGATCGTCAAATGATCACATTGCCTACTTTGCTGATAAAATGGCGAGGGAAAGCAGGACGGAGTGGAATCTTTTTGCACCTCAGTATCCAAAGCGGATTGTTCACAAGAAAAAAATTGATGATATAACCGGTTTGCCCAAGGTGACTCTAAAGTACAAACCACCAAAAGTGTTGAAACATATTTCATTGTTGCAGATTCCTCAACACTTTGCAAAAGACTTTATCTGGTGGTATTACGATTGGAAGATTGCAGAGGCTGTGATAGTGTTAAAAGATGGAGACAAGAATTTCAAGAAAATACACATACTTGATCCCATGTGGTTGGTGAATTGTTCACATGAGGACATTATTATGTTGTATTACAATCCCATATTCAGCGATGTGAAGGATGCTGAACAAGCAAGTAAATACCAGCGTGTGGTATTTCTGTGCTTTACTCATGACATTAATGCCGGATGCGACTACGATAAGAAGCTTGGCAAGTTTGTTAAAGTTCAAGAAGTTCCTGAAGTGAAGAAGAAAAAGCCAAAACAAGTATTTGAAAAGGTGATGACGTTGGAACAGAAGAAACTACTGCGCATAAAGCTTATGAACAAGATTATGGACCAAGAGCGTAAACAATCCAAGCAATAGTCGAGGGGGAGTTTGTAGATGCATTT
The DNA here is from genome assembly GCA_028751855.1 of Ambrosia trifida. NCBI lineage: Eukaryota > Viridiplantae > Streptophyta > Magnoliopsida > Asterales > Asteraceae > Ambrosia > Ambrosia trifida. The sequence continues at coordinate 5,806,751 of CM054123.1, read as the reverse complement.
TGTGTGACTAATGCTTTGGATTACAATAAACATATGTTTTTTTTGATTGTCGAACGGGCGAAGGAAAGAATAGTTGGGCGAATGAAGAATTCAAGAGGTGCGAAGGAGAAGTATTGGTGCGAAGGAGAGACTGGAGTGCGAATGAAGAATTAATTGTTATGTCATGCTTGGTTCGACCAATGTGTTTGGGCGAACCTGCACATTCGACCATGCAATATGGGCGAATGTGCAGGCCTATAAATAGGTTAAGCAATTTTTGAAAGTTAGTTGTTGGTCATTTTATTCCCTCCTGTTTTGTGTCTCTCCCTAGTGTTTGTGTCAACTTATTTTCACGTTAGATTTGATTGTAAACATTATTAAAACGTGTAATTCAAGTTGTTTATGAATGAGAAAAAGATTTGAAAGATGATTTCTGTGTTTTGATTGTTTGATTATCATTATTGTGATTGATTCAGGGATTCCACACCTGAATCAAACTTGTTTGATCAATCTCTTTGTAGATTTGACGATCCTAAGCGCATACAAAGTTTGTGTAATAAATAAATAAATAAATTGAAAATCTCTTTTCTTGTTGCCCAAAACAAACCGACGTAGAGTCGGTTAAAAAGTTTCCACCATGTCCTATAAATAGAAATTCAGTGTGATACTAAGCTTCACATTTCAGACGTTCTACTCAAAGAAAAAGGTCTGTACTTTAATCATTTCATTTAATTTATAAAATTAGTATTAGTATAATATTAGGGGATTAGGGTATGGCTTAGGGTCTTGGTCAGGGTAGACATTAGGTGCCTGGATTCTAGTCTAGGCATGGACTGACTACCCATGCTTAGACTAGGTAGGTTGCCCATAGCCGATCATGGTGACGGCTAGCTAGTACAATATTGTTAGACTATCACTTAAGTTTGTCTTGGTACTTGTTCAGGGTCTGAGTTCTGATCAATTCCTAAAGCTAAGGTGAGTTTCATGAATGCTTTTACTATGTGAGCATGCTTGTCCTAACTTGTAATTGTTTATGATTGTGTCTTGAAATCTCATGACTGTGTAACGCATGTGTATAACTTGGGCATACGTATACATGTATATTGGGGACCCGTATACGTGCCGTCATGAACTGGCTTATCGGTAACTACACTGGCTCATGTTGAGAGCGCCTGTGGTGTAGCTGGGTTTGACTATACTGGGATGTTAATCACCGGCCCATTGGGAAGGGTGCCTGTGGTGATACTGGGCTATAATAACATGTGCGGGTGCAAGTCATGATTGTTGTTAATATGTGATTTTGATAACTGTGTATATTCATGGACTCACCAGTGTATACTGACGTCCTTTTTAAGCATGTGTCACAGGTAACAAGGCTTGAGGGCTAGTTACCATAGATTCCGAGCCTGCGTGGTCGGAGGAACTGTTGAACACTAGTCCCGTAGTGACTAGTAAAGTTTGTAAATCAGATCATGACTTGTCTGATGAAATGTTCTATCGTTTAGGTCTCCAACTTTTATAGTTTAAGCCATTGAAATGAAAGTTTCCCTTTTAAGTCTTGGAATCAATTGTATACTTTTCATTCTTATCTGGGTGAGGTGTCACAAGGGCCGAGTCCGGGAGCTTGAGGATCATTTAGCAGAGGCTGAGTGGGGGAGACTAGCGGCCATAGTAGGGCGATCGGAGATGGGTAGTCGAGTAGAGATGTTAGAGCGTAGGGCGATGAAGACAGAGAGGCGTATGAGGGAGGCTGTTATATCTCTTGCTGCTGCTTTCCCACCCCCTTCTTAGATTATGGTTTATAATGATTATGCATGTGTTTGATTCATGATATTTTGTGACTATGGTTGTTATGATCTAAAAACTAGTTGCGGTTCACCCGCCTTTTTTGTATTAAAAACCTAACTGCTTTTGAGAAATTATGAAATGATGTAATGACATGATGTATGGTTTGATTTATATGACTACGTTGGTTATGGTATGTTTATATATTATACTCATGTTTGTTGTGTTTCATCTTTTAGTTATGTTGACCCGGCATTCCACACGAATGACCGAAGGTGAGCCACTATCATCCACACCCGCCGAGTTAGCCAGGGTAATTGCCGAGGCAATTGCTCGACACGATGCAGCCCAGGCCGACTCAAGCGGAGGATCTGGAGGTACCGGGCGTCACCGAAGCGAAACAGACAACGAGGTTGAAAACTCTAGTCACGTATGTTCATACAAAACCTTCATGGCATGCAAACCATGGAATTTTTGTGGTAATGAAGGCGCTGTAGGAATTGTCCGGTGGATAGAGAAAACCGAATCGGTCCACGACATTAGTGGTTGCTCCGAGGATCAAAAGGTAAAATACTCCACCTGTACCTTTCAGGATGAAGCCCTCACTTGGTGGAATCTGCAAGTACAAAACCTGGGCAGAGAAACGGCATACAGTCTTACCTGTGCCGATCTCAAAACAATGCTCATGGGCAAGTACTATCGTCGAAGCGAACTACAAAAGCTGGAAACTGAGTTCTAGAACCTTGCAATGGTGGATGCCAATGTGACTACATATACCACTCGCTTTCACAAACTCTCTTGACTGGTCCCACACATGGTCACACCTGAGTACAAGAGAATCGAGAGGTATATCTGGAGTCTGTCCCCAAAGATCCGCAGTATGGTCACTGCATCGGCACCCTCCACCATCCAGGCTGCGGTTACCCTAGCTCAAAGTCTGACCGACGACGCGGTACGCATGGGATAGCTGACCCAGAAGGTAACAGATATCAGTGAGAGTTCCGGGAACAAGCGCAAACGTTCCGACAACCGGAAGAGCAAGCACTCCTCTCACCGACCGCAGGACGCTGTGAAAGTTTTTGCTGCCACTGATGCTGAGGAACCCAAACGCAAGTACAACGGACCTCATCCTCACTGCAACAAATGCAACTACCATCACATAGGTACTTGCGACAACATTCTGTGCAAGAACTGTAACCGTCGTGGTCATTTCACCACTAACTGCAGGGCCAAAACCACCAACACTCCTCCTGCTAGAAACGAGTGTTTCAAGTGTGGTGCAACAGGACATTTCTGAAAGGACTGTCCCAAGGCCAAGGATCAAGCCCGTGGAAGAGCATTTGTGTTAGGAGCCAACGAAGCACGAGATGATCCTAACGTAGTTACGGGTACGTTTCTCCTTAACAATCATTTCGCATCAATACTCTTCGATTCCGGCACAGATTTTAGCTTTGTGTCCACCAACTTTGAGAAATACCTAGGATTAGAATCTAGTAAGTTGGACACACCATTTACCATAGAACTAGCTAATGGTAAATTAATCTCGTCCGATGGGATCGTTAAGGATTGTATTCTGGTACTCGACGACCACGAATTCAGTATCGACTTACTGCCTATCCAATTAGGTAGTTTCAATATCGTCATTGGCATGGATTGGTTGTCCAAACATCATGCAGAGATCGTCTGTCACGAGAAGTTGGTACGAATCCCCTTGTCAAATGGTGAAGCCTTAATGATTCGAGGAAGTCAAGGTTTACCTACTCTTGGTATCATCTCCTTCATTAAGGCCCAAAAATGTTTAAGGAAAGGTCGTGTCGCGTTCCTGGCACAGGTCGTTGAACAAAAAGCTAAAGATCGGAAACTGGTGGACATCCCAGTGGTGCGAGATTACCCCTAAGTCTTTCCAGAAGACTTGCCAGGACTTCCACCACCACAACAAGTCGAGTTTCGCATCGATCTTGTTCCGGGAGCTGCCCCAGTAGCCCACACTCCGTATCGCTTAGCACCATCCGAGATGCAGGAACTGTCCAATCAACTTCAGGAGTTGCTAGACAAAGGTTTCATTCGTCCGAGTTCTTCCCCGTGGGGAGCACCTATCCTGTTCGTGAAGAAGAAAGATGGGAGTTTCCGTATGTGCATCGACTTCCAAGAGCTGAACAAACTGACGATCAAAAACAAGTATCTGTTACCAAGGATCGACGACCTGTTCGATCAACTGCAGGGATCCAGCTACTACTCAAAGATCGACCTACGATCAGGATATCATCAGCTACGATTCCAGGAGGACGATATCCGAAAACTGCATTCCAAACTCGTTATAGGCATTACGAATTCCTAGTTATGCCATTCGGATTAACGAATGCTCCGGCAGTTTTCATGGACCTCATGAATCGTGTCTGCACACCCTACTTGGACAAATTTGTCAATGTCTTCATTGACGACATCTTGATCTATTCACGAACTCAAGAAGAGCACGAGCGACATCTGCGATTGGTGTTGGAGTTGCTCAAAAGCGAGAAACTATATGCCAAACTCTTGAAATGCGAGTTCTGGATTCGAGAAGTTCATTTCATCGGTCACGTTGTGAACGAGAAGGGTATACAAGTTGATCCTGCAAAAACTGAAGCAATCAGGGATTGGGCTGTGCCCAAGACACCTACTGAGGTGCGACAACTTTTGGGATTAGCCGGTTATTACCGACGATTCATTGAGAATTTCTCTAAGATTGCCCAACCATTGACTGTCTTGACGCAAAAAGACAAGAAGTTCGATTGGGGAATCAGATAGGAGAATGCGTTCCAAGTATTGAAGGACTACCTGTGCAGTGCGCCAATTCTTTCCCTTCCCGAAGGCACTGATGACTTCGTAGTTTACTGCGATGCCTCGCATCAAGGTCTTGGATGCGTACTCATGCGAAGGAATAAGGTCATAGCCTATGCATCCCGGCAACTCAAAATTCATGAAAAGAATTACACTACTCATGACCTAGAGTTGGGTGCAGTAATCTTTGCACTTAAGATTTGGAGGCACTACCTTTACGGTACCAAGTGCACCATCTTCACCGATCATAAGAGCTTACAGCACATCTTCAACCAGAAGGAGTTGAACATGCGGCAATGTAGATGGGTTGAACTGTTGAACGATTACGATTGTGAGATTAAATACCATTCGGGCAAAGCCAACGTTGTGGTTGACGCGTTAAGTCGAAAGGAACGAGTTAAGACCCTACGTGTGGGTGCACTAGGTCTAACCATCCATACGAATCTCACGACCCGTATTCGCGACGCTCAACAAGAAGCTCTGAAAAGTGAAAATCTTAAGAACGAGTCGTTATTTAAGATGGTTAATCTATTGGAACCCAAATCTGACGGCATAGTATATTTCGCCAATCGGATTTGGGTGCCACGTTTCGGTGACTTACGTGATCTAATCTTGGAGGAAGCTCACAGGTCTAGATACTCCGTACATCCTGGTGCTGACAAGATGTGCAAAGACGTAAAGGAACTTTACTGGTGGCCCAATCTAAAAGGTAAAATCGCCACATATGTCAGCCGATGCCTTACTTGTTCAAAGGTCAAAGCTGAGTATCAAAAACCATCTAGTCTGCTCCACCAACCAGACATTCCGGTTTGGAAATGGGAGCAGATTTCCATGGATTTCATCACCAAGCTACCTAAGACGTCCAGTGGTCACGATACAATTTGGGGCATTGTTGACCGGTTGACTAAATCCGCACATTTCTTGCCGATTAAGTAAACCGACAAGTTGGAGAAACTTGCCAAGTTGTACATCAAGGAGATTCTAACTAGGCATGGCGTGCCTGTTTCAATCATTTCCGACCGAGATAGTCGATTCACCTCCCGATTCTGGCAAACACTGATGGACGCACTAGGCTCTCGCTTAGACATGAGCACAACATACCAACCGCAAACAGATGGCCAAAGTGAACGTACAATCCAGACATTGGAGGACATGCTCCGGGCATGCGCAATCGATTTCGGTGGAAACTGGGATTCACACCTACCATTGGTTGAATTCTCCTACAATAACAGTTACCACACCAGTATCAAGGCTGCCCCCTTCGAAGCCTTGTATGGACGCAAGTGTAGATCTCCATTGTGTTGGGCAGAAGTTGGAGACAAATATTTGACTGGCCCCGAGCTCATTCAGGAGACCACCGATAAGATCTTCCAGATCCGTGATCGCTTGAAAGCAGCTCGAAATCGTCAAAAGAGCTACGTCGATCGCCGTCGTAAACCACTCGAGTTTCAAGTTGGCGATAAAGTACTCTTAAAAGTCTCACCCTGGAAAGGTGTACCACGGCTTGGCTGTAGCGCCCAGCGTTTCCCGAATAATATAATATTAATAATATTTTATTTTTAAAACGATTCGTTAATTCGTTAACAATAATATCTCGTTAACTAAGAAATACATACTTATTCATTAATAAATTTAAATATCTAAATTCGTCAAATAACGCGTTTGTAAATAACAACACACTGGTAAACCGACCTGTATCCTTGTAAATTTCTAAACGTGACTAAAAAGATATTATATCATATATGCAGTCCAACCACTCGTTTTCAGTCGGTTTATATAATTAAATTTAACAAAATATGTATTTTAAACGATTAAAACAAGTTACGTAATTTAAACGAGACCGAGTCAGTAACTGGCTCGTATACGCGGTACCCAACCACTTAACCCACACGACAACCCTACCTATTTAAACCCCACTAATCTTCTTCTTCTCCATCACAAACACAAAACCCTAGTTCCCCAAACCCTAACCTGCCTCACATCTCTATTTATCAACAATTCTCTTCATCCATACTGTAAAACTTCTCCATCTTGTCTCTCCCTTCTCTCGCGTCCCCTCTCTTTCTCTTCCAACAACAGCCGGCCACCACCAGGCTTGGTGGTGGCGGCGCAGGCCCTCCACCTTGAAAACGATCAGCAGCAGCAAGCAACACCGAGCCCTGTACACAGCCCACTACCTCTCCTTCCTCTCTCTCACAGGTCCCTCATCTCTCTCCCTCCCCCCTCTGTTCAGCAGCGGCCGGCCACCACCCGCCTGATGGTGGTGGCGGCGCTTGGTTTCAGGCCCGGATCGGGCTATAGTGGAGGCATACGGGGGTTGTTCTTGGTGGTTTAAACACAAGCAAACTAAGCAAAAACAGTGGTGAATGGCTCGATGGTGATGTTGGTTAGGGTTGTGATGGTCCACGACGGGTTCGAAGGTGGTGACGGGTCAGTGGCCGGTGGTCCGATGGGTGTTGATTGGTGGTCGGACAAGGTGTTTTCAGCCGTGGATAGGTACGGGTCAGGCCAATGTTAGGTCTGGGTTCGAGTAGTTCCCGAAGGTCAGGTCTGTTCGTTTTCTATTTCTCTGCTCGGGTCAAACTGGTTCGAGTGGATCAGGTGTTTGAGACTCGGTTCATGCTCAGCTTCTTCGGTCAACATTGGTCAAGAACCGACTCAGTCAAAGCTGGTCAACACAAGAGCTGGGCAGATTACTTTCGTTTCGCGAATGAACATCGGGAAGGTATAACGCACGCCACGACTTCAGTGTATTATTTTCGTGTATAAATATTTATTCTAAAAGTGTAAGCGAACCGAACCAAACTGAGTTGTAACAGAAACTATCTTTATTGTTAATTTAAGCGAACTGAGTCGGCTTATAACGGAAATAAATATTATTATTGATAAGTTTGGTCGTGTCGAGTAAAGACTAACCTACGACAATATATATATATATATTTTTTTTACAAGGATTATCTAAATGGCGCACTATATAAATATATGTATTATTTGTCAAAGCGTATGTGTTACTTTCATTTTTTTTGCAAAGTTAATCACTTGTCACGTGTAGAAGTTTAGTTATATCTTGATTTGTGTTACGAAATTTGACTATTGAGTATTGAGATAAAATGGACGACTTGCGTCGTCTGGTTTCTTACAAAAACAGAGGAAACTCTGCCCAAATTTTTATAAAATATAAGAAACGTTTCGGATGGTCAAATCTATTATTTCGTACAAAAGAAGCTATGCTTTACAAATAGACGCTATTCAAACTTTATTTCGTCATGTTATAAAAGCGTGCATAAATAAACATAATGCATATATTATCCGGTCTTCAAACAAACTAAAACGCGAATCATGTTACGCGTACATTATTTTCACTAGTCTAAATGCTCCTTTTACAACTAGTCTCAAGTCGTGAAATCCTGAATATATCATAATAAAGTATATATTGTATATAACTATACGTACACAGATATTTTCTAGAAACAAAACCAAGTTCCTATCGGTTCGTAAGTCATACACTCATTAGGACACGTATTGCTTACAATACGAGTCTAGGTAGTTGGATCAACTATCGTTACAACTAAGATGCGAAACAGGCTTATTTGCATTAGATTTTAAGACGTCCTTATTTGTAATAGGACACAAGAGTTCAAAAATCCAAGTTCAGACTTGTTGCTACTTGCTAGCATTTACACAGTGAATTTCAGGTGAGTTTTACATAGCCCCTTTTATTTATCACCATTTTTGGGGTGAAACATGTTATAACATTATCATTGCAATTCAATCATCAATGTGTCTATGTGTTTTCTATGTTGCATTATGTCTTGAGCATGATTAGAGTAAGCACCATTCTAGCATAATCATTAACATTGATCAGCCGACGGTATACATTGATAGATCTATTGGACTGACAATCCCACCCGGATACGTGCCTCCTACAAAGGTTACGTGGGTGTTTGTTATCGCATAACATATTCATTGGGACCATAAGTGTATGGTATGTATCATTTTATAACAGTCAACAGGGTTGATTATGCACTCGATTTATTTCTAATATGTTCTCACATATGGGCTAGATTAACATGACACATGAATTGCACAACATTTTATTCATTTTATCACCAAAAACCTATGTAATTCTCACCAACTTTTGTTGACCCAAAATATTTTCAAACTTAACATGTTTCAGGTTATAGCTTGCTTGAAGATTAGAGTTAATGCGTGAAGACGTGTATTTAGTATTTTTTTTTTTATTTTGATGTACAAATTATTGTAGAACAATTGTATGTAACGTATTTAAATCAATTATTGAAACTTATTATTTACCATGAGCTACTGAACAATCATCATTACGTGGCACCCCGATGTTTCCGCCATCGGTTGGGGTGTTACATTGGCAAACGTGGGAAACTCAACCCCCGATACATTGGTCCATTCGAGATACGTTCTAGAGTTGGTCCCGTGGCATACAAACTCAAGCTACCCGAAGAGTTGAGTAGTGTCCATGACACTTTCAACGTATCCAATCTAAAGAATTGTCTATCCGACGAATCTTTGATCATTCCTCCTGAAGAGATTCACATCGATGATCAAATCCACTTCGTTGAGAAGCCAATCAAGGTGACTGATTGGAAAGTCCAAAAATTGAGAAGGAGCCGCACTAAACTTATGAAAGTCAGATGGAATGCAAAGCGTGGTCCCGAATTTACATGGGAACGTGAAGACCATGTAAACTTGTGAAACTCGATTTCGCAGACGAAATTTCCAAAACAAGGGGAGAATGTGACAACAGTCAACGTAACAAGTCAACGACCGTACATGTTTCATTTATTATGTCATTATATGTGCATTTTTAGACAATTTGCATGCACTATACCCCCCCCCCCCTCGAGCAAGAGTTAATAAGAAAACTCAACATAGTGCACTTGTTTAGTCATACAACACCCGGACACACCATCAAAACAAACATTACAAGAGGTTATGCCTCTAACACATGATAATGCACCTCTAACACACGATTGTGAACACAAAGATCATCATGGGAAATCATTTAACAAACCCATGACACATGTGAAACAAAATACATGTTAATATCATCATCAAGAGGCATAGAATTTAACAACCTCTTACTCTTATGAAACCGGATGATATTCCTATATCAAAGGTGTACAAGAAGTTATACAACGAACAACCACAACACTGTTAACACAAATAAGCCGATTTATTTAACACAACATGTTAAATAGTGGATCACAACCCAAGCTAATTGTCTTAGAAATACACAAGCTATACTTACATATGTATATACACACATACATACGGCATATACACACACACATCACACGGCTACAACAAGCAACCAAAGACAACACTTTACACTGACAAGTAAGCTTCCAAAGACTTGTCAATCTCTATGTTTTACACTCAACATACCCCATTTGTTTGTCCTCTTTGAGCCACAAACCAAGAAGCTAGAAATAAGCAAGATAGTTATTCTATTCACATCATCTTAGGAGTCTACAAACCAATTCTTGTAAGCTAGTATTTACCCAAACAAGCAACCCTTTTTTCCTTGTTTTCTTTCGGCCGCAATTACCAAGCAAGGACACCCTATATCTTTGCCACCTTCAATTCCCCAAGCAATCTTTGTCACTATGTGTTGTCAAGATCATCCAATCATACTAAGACATCACTAAGCCTAGACTCTCGACCTTTCATCCTATGCGATCACCACCCAAGGAAGAGACAAAGATCTTACACATCCTAGAGTTGTCACTATCCATACTAACTCCTTGGAGACCTTGGTGGCCGATCCAATGAGAAAACAACACCTTAGCTAAAGGACAAGTGATGGAAGCCATCTAGAAGATCATGAGGTCAACTAATACACTAATATGGCAAGGAAGACAAGGTATGACACAAGGATAAAGTGAGTCAACCCCTCCCTAAGTGTTGAGCTCAAGAAATTGGCTCTTGCACAAGCATGCAAGCCTACTCCTTTTACTTGATTATACCTTACAAAACATAGGTATAACCTTTTAACATGCCACCCTCCTAAGCTAACACACTTACGTTAGACTATCACTTAAGTTTGTCTTGGTACTTGTTCAGGGTCTGAGTTCTGATCAATTCCTAAAGCTAAGGTGAGTTTTATGAATGCTTTTACTATGTGAGCATGCTTGTCCTAACTTGTAATTGTTTATGATTGTGTATTGAAATCTCATGACTGTGTAACGCATGTGTATAACTTGGGCATACGTATACATGTATATTGGGGACCCGTATACGTGCCGTCATGAACTGGCTTATCGGTAACTACACTGGCTCATGTTGAAAGCGCCTGTGGTGTAGTTGGGTTTGACTATACTGGGATGTTAATCACCGGCCCATTGGGAAGGGCGCCTGTGGTGATACTGGGCTGTAATAACATGTGCGGGTGCAAGTCATGATTGTTGTTAATATGTGATTTTGATAACTGTGTATATTCATGGACTCACCAGTGTATACTGACGTCCTTTTTAAGCATGTGTCACAGGTAACAAGGCTTGAGGGCTAGTTACCATAGATTCCGAGCCTGCGTGGTCGGAGGAACTGTTGAACAGTAGTCCCGTAGTGACTAGTAAAGTTTGTAAATCAGATCATGACTTGTCTGATGAAATGTTGTATCGTTTAGGTCTCCAACTTTTATAGTAAGTCATTGAAATGAATGTTTCCCTTTTAAGTCTTGGTATCAATTGTATACTTTTCATCCTTATCTGGGTGAGGTGTCACAAGGGCCGAGTCCGGGAGCTTGAGGATCATTTAGCAGAGGCTGAGCGGGGGAGACTAGCGGCCATAGTAGAGCGATCGGAGATGGGTAGTCGAGTAGAGATGTTAGAGCGTAGGGCGATGGAGACAGAGAGGCGTATGAGGGAGGCTCTTATATCTCTTGCTGCTGCTTTCCCACCCCCTTCTTAGATTATGGTTTATAATGACTATGCATGTGTTTGATTCATGATATTTTGTGACTATGGTTGTTATGATCTAAAAACTAGTTGCGGTTCACCCGCCTTTTTTGTATTAAAAACCTAACTGCTTTTGGGAAATTATGAAATGATGTAATGACATGATGTATGGTTTGATTTATATGACTACGTTGGTTATGGTATGTTTATATATTATACTCATGTTTGTTGTGTTCCATCTTTTAGTTATGCGGACCCGACATTCCACACGAACGACCGAAGGCGAGCCACTATCATCCACACCCGCCGAGTTGGCCAGGGTAATTGCCGAGGCAATTGCTCGACACGATGCAGCCCAGGCCGACTCAAGCGGAGGATCTGGAGGTACCGGGCGTCGCCGAAGCGAAACAGACAACGAGGTTGAAAACTCTAGTCACGTCTGTTCATACAAAACCTTCATGGCATGCAAACCATGGAATTTTCGTGGTAATGAAGGCGCTGTAGGAATTGTCCGGTGGATAGAGAAAACCGAATCGGTCCACGACATTAGTGGTTGCTCCGAGGATCAAAAGGTAAAATACTCCACCTGTACCTTTCAGGATGAAGCCCTCACTTGGTGGAATCTGCAAGTACAAAACCTGGGCAGAGAAACGGCATACAGTCTTACCTGTGCCGATCTCAAAACAATGCTCATGGGCAAGTACTGTCGTCGAAGCGAACTACAAAAGCTGGAAACTGAGTTCTGGAACCTTGCAATGGTGGATGCCAATGTGACTACATATACCACTCGCTTTCACGAACTCTCTCGACTGGTCCCACACATGGTCACACCTAAGTACAAGAGAGTCGAGAGGTATATCTGGGGTCTGTCCCCAAAGATCCGCAGTATGGTCACTGCATCGGCACCCTCCACCATCCAGGCTGCGGTTACCCTAGCTCAAAGTCTGACCGACGACGCGGTACGCATGGGATCGCTGACCTAGAAGGTAACAGATATCAGTGAGAGTTCCGGGAACAAGCGCAAACGTTCCGACAACCGGAAGAGCAAGCACTCCTCTCACCGACCGTAGGATGCTGTGAAAGTTTTTGCTGCCACTACTGCTGAGGAACCCAAACGCAAGTACAGCGAACCTCATCCTCACTGCAACAAATGCAACTACCATCACATAGGTTATCGTTATCGTTAAATGTGCCTAAGTCTCTATTTTTTTCCTAACTCACAACTAATATATATATATATATATATATAAATGTATAATAATAATAATAATAATAATCATAATAATAATAATAAACAACATAACTAATCCATTACCCTAAACCCAACCCAACCCAACCATCCCTTCTTGACCTGGCCCAACAGAACCAACCCATGACCAAGAGCCCACCCCTAAGCCCATTTTGCTCCTCCTTCTTCTTCCTGAAATCGCAGCAGTAAAAAAAAAGTCAACATTTAGATTAAATTTTCATTCCTTTGATTTTGAATTCACACGATATGGTAACAACAATTAAGGTCGGCTCCTATGCGGCCCTTTTCACGCAATCACAAATTCAAAACAATTCCATTTTTATAAGAATCACGCGTATGTATTTTAAATTGGTCAAAAGTTTCTAAATCGCCTAATCTGTAGGAACACTATAAATTGAATCCTTGGATTTTGACTAAGTGTACCGAGAAATACATTCCCACTCTTAAATTCTGCTGTTGATCTCTCATCTTTGCATTTCGAAGCTATTTTGACTTTTTGGTTGACTAGGCGAATCATCATCAAATCTGGGTTGTAAGTCACGATCCTTTACATGTTTTCAATGTTAGTTATCACGTGATCAATAACCCTATGAATCCAAGGGTTATTGATTGAGGATTTGTTCAATTAGTTTTGCTAGGGTTCGAAGCTTCCTATTGGGGAAGATGATAACGTTTCAAACGTGTATAAAATAATTTCAGTCACACATTTGAACAACCATCTGATTTAGATCAGATGGTTGTGCTGTTGCCTTATTACCCAATGGTCGCGGGTTCGAGTCCCATACCAAAAACGTTTTTATCAAATCTTTTGAAAATGAATATAAAACAAGTTTCCCTTATATTATATAATTAAATTAACCTGAAATCAAACGTTCTCAGGGTCCAGACCAGTTGGTCTGGGCTTGTGATTTAAAACCAACGAACCGGCCTAGGGCCCGGGTTCGAACCATGGCATCAACAAACATTTTTTTTAGTTAAGTATGTATATATATATATATATATATATTTCCTTGTATTTTTAAAAATTCATTTTAAAATACTAAAACTCTTTTATAAATTCTACAAAAATTATTTTATGTTAATCTAGTGGAAAAGTTTAACATACAATTTTTAGTTTTCAAAAATTTATTTATTTAATATATATAATAAATCATTCAAGTTTATTCCATTTTATTTATAAAATTCTATAAAAATATCAAAACAATTATATAAATTTTCACAAAAATTATCCTGAGTTTTTATAACAATAAACTTTTCTGAAATGATTTTTATTTCTGAAAAATCATTTATTTAATATTTTTAATAAATTTTTGTTAGTTTTAATCATAAATAAATCATAATAAATTCATTTTTCAATATTTTTGCACCAAAATTTTATATAAATTATTTCTGATTATTTGGAACAGAAATACAATTTTTAATTTAATAATTATTTAATTTTTAATATTTTTAAATGTTAAAGTTATATCTTGACAATTTGAAATAAATGGATTTAATATTCTATTTTTAAGAAAATAATTTTATAAAAATTATTTTCATACTTCAAACTTTATATTGTGATCATATTTTTACAAAAAGACTTTTGTTTATTTATTTGTCGAATTTCTTTAATAAACAATTTAATTGTTAATCAAACGAATACCTATCCCCAAATTCGAAACCCTAGAATATATTTGTAGACTAGAGAGACTTAGACATATTCATTACCTTAATTATAGGGTAACACTTGGCATCGTTGGGCAACACATATTCTATTTTTCACGAGACATAACTTTTGCTAAGGTGAGTTTACATAGCCCATTTTTCTGTTTTACATTTTGGGGTGAAACATGTTTAAACATTTTATACTCTATCATTTACTCATTCTTACATTGTTGAAACTTGTGATTCAATTACACTATCATTTATTCATTCTATCATTTGACTGTAACAAAAAGACACAGTACAATCATTAACATTGATCAAGCCGCCTGTTTAGATTATTGCGCTATAGGTCTGACAAACCCATCCCCCCGCATAAATTCAGGGATGATCGATAACAGTAACAACATTTAACTAACTTGCGAGTTAGTCATCAGTCGACACAAGGTTTGATTGTACAAAGACGCATTGTTACATGTCGGACACATACTATATCATCATACAACTGTGATTGTTGTACAAACTATTATTATCTATCATATTCCAAAAACCTATGTAATTCTCACCAACTTTTGTTGACCCAAACTATTTTCAAACTTAACATGTTTCAGGTTCTACTTGCTTGAAGAGTTGAGTTAATGCTTGAAGATGTGTGCATAGTATTATTCTTTTTGATGTACGAATTCTTGTAGAACAAATGTATGTAATTTATTTAAATCATTTAATGAAATTTATTATTCACCATGAGCTACTGAACAATCATCAATACGTGACATCCCGATGTTTTCACCATCGGTTGGGGTGTTACAGATTGGTATCAGAGCCATGGTTATAGGGAATTAGGTTATTTGAAAAAAAAAACTAGCCTATAACCATAGTATTATAACCTGTATTTGCTCCTTTTACTTGCTATTCTCTATCTCCCTCCTACTTCTTATCCCTACTTTCATCCTTACAAGAAGATTGCTCTCCATCACTGGATCTACTTTTAGACTAATAGGACAAATTCCTCAGGCTTAGCCTGAACCACCTTGAAGATCTCGTCGAAGTTCTAGATTTTAATAACGAACACGTGCAATCTGGAAGGGTGAACGCCTGTATTCTGAGTTTTCTGTCTAGGACTGGCATTGCGCATATATCCCAATCAGACGAGGGACCCGGATGCCTACCTGGGAATTCTCGGGATGAGTGTTCACTTATAGGCTAAAGCATGTCTTCATTATGTTATTAGAATCTAGAATCTTTGATAAGTCAACGTTTTCGTTTATTCGTTTTAATTAATGAATAAACGATTACATTCCTTATATAACCTCATTCATTTCATTGTGCCTCTTACAGATCATGCCTCCACGTCGCAGCACTCGCAATAACAGTGGTGAAAACCAAGAGGAAAGTAGCAACAACCACAACACCAACCACAACAACAACCATAACAACAACAACAATGGTGTTGATGCTCAACTGGCTGCGATCATTTCTCAACAAATGGCACAGCAGATCGCGACTCTGGTTCCTAACTTACTGGCTCAAGTCATCCAGATGAACGGTAACAGCAACGGAAACGACAATGGAAACGGAAACGGCAATGGAAACGACAATGGAAACCACAATGGGAGCGGGAATGGAAACGGAAATGGTCTCCCAGCCTGCACTCTCAAACACTTTAATACCTGTAATCCCCCTAAGTTCAGTGGAGATGAAGGAGCTACTGGTCTTCTACAATGGTTCGAGGGTATTGAGAATACCTTCATTAACAGTGAGTGTCCCGATAACTTTAAGGTCCGTTATGCTATGAGTGTTCTTCACAAACGAGCACTCACTTGGTGGAATGAGGAAAAGCGCACCCGCGGAGCTGAAGTTGGACTTACTATGACCTGGGATCAAGTCAAGGAGATAATGAAAGATGAATTTTGCCCACGTAACGAGATCAAGAAATTAGAAGACGAGTTCCACACCCTTGCTCAGGATAGTGGGGAAAACCTTGCTTATAATACCTGCTTCCATGAGCTCAGTCTGTTGTTGCCCCATAAGGTCACTCCCCTACCCGTAGCCATTGAGAAGTATATCAGTGGTTTACCCATGCACATTCAGGACACGGTATGGGGAAGGAACCCTGCTACCCTCGAAGAGGCCAAACGTCTAGCAGCTACCTTAACTGACAATCACGTAAAGAATGGTACCTTAGTTCGGAAAAGCGAGAAAGCAAGTATTGTAGCCGCAGTAACTACTAAGAACCAGAAGCATAAGGTCAGGGATCCTGATGTCAACCTCACTACACAAGCTCCTAACAAGAAACCTTATATAGGAAACTACCAATTATGTAACACATGCAAACGACATCATCCCACTGCTTCAGCGTGTCGCTTGTGCACCAGTTGTGGTAAGTATGGCCATCTAGTCAACACATGTCGCGAGACCCCAAACCCTAATACCAACCAACCAACCCTGCTCAGGCTGCAAATCCTAATCGATACAACTATGGTCAGTGCTATGAATGTGGAGACCCAAATCACTTCCGTAACCGATGCACTAAACTAAACAGAGATCAAGATCCTCCAGCTACCTAACAGCAAGTCTCACCATTTGACTATTGGTTACTTTTATTCTATGTATTGACGCTATTTGAATAATAAATTCTAGTATTTAAATTTTTGTCTGAGAGTTGTTACATGGTATAATCATAACACTTGAATGCATGCTTGTTTGATTGTGAACTAATTATCTAAATCTATACAACTACAACTCATATACTGTGCTTGTTATACTTATAAACTTGCTTGCATAAACATGTTATCAATTTGCAATCTATGTGTATAATAATTGCTGCACTTAATAGAGGTCATCATGCCTTTTTCAACAGTCGGGAGAGGCCCTACAACCTGCTCCACGACTGGTGGAGGCTATCGAACCTACTCAACGATTGGTAGAGGTCATTATGCCTTTTCAACAGTCGGGAGAGGCCCTACAACCTACTCCACGACTGGTGGAGGCTATCGAACCTGCTCAACAATCAGTGGAGTCATAGAAGGACGCAAAACTTTAATGTAAGGTAAATTGGTGATTGCGGTCCGGAACGTAATCATGAATTTACAGGTACGTTAAGGTAGTGTGAAATTCTATCAAGGTTTTGGGAAATAACCAAATATAACTCTAGTTATCTGGTAGTTCATTTAGTAAATCAACTCACACATAACACGCCTCTTATCCAAACTATCCGAGACAGTTTATTCTATTCAAGTCATGCTATAACCCAAATTTTCCAAATCACGATTATTTTCATTTCTACCCAATCATCTTCAACCCTGTGTTTTCAATAAACTTCGGGACGAAGTTTCCAGAAGTGGGGAGACTCTAACATTGCAAAATTTTCCCCAAATTTTAATATAAAAGCCTTTTTTTTCATCGTTATCGTTAAATGTGCCTAAGTCTCTATTTTTTTTCCTAACTCACAACTAATATATATATATATATATATAAATAAATGTATAATAATAATCATAATAATAATAAACAACATAACTAATCCATTACCCTAAACCCAACCCAACCATCCCTTCTTGACCTGGCCCAACAGAACCAACCCATGACCAAGAGCCCACCCCTAAGCCCATTTTGCTCCTCCTTCTTCTTCCTGAAATCGCAGCAGTAAAAAAAAAAGTCAACATTTAGATTAAATTTTCATTCCTTTGACTTTGAATTCACACGATATGGTAACAACAATTAAGGTCGGCTCCTATGCGGCCCTTTTCACGCAATCACAAATTCAAAACAATTCCATTTTTATAAGAATCACGCATATGTATTTTAAATTGGTCAAAAGTTTCTAAATCGCCTAATCTGTAGGAGCACTATAAATTGAATCCTTGGATTTTGACTAAGTGTACCGAAAAATACATTCCCACTCTTAATTTCTGCTGTTGATCTCTCATCTTTGCATTTCGAAGCTATTTTGACTTTTTGGTTGACTAGGCGAATCATCATCAAATCTGGGTTGTAAGTCACGATCCTTTACATGTTTTCAATGTTAGTTATCACGTGATCAATAACCCAATGAATCCAAGGGTTATTGATTGAGGATTTGTTCAATTAGTTTGGCTAGGGTTCGAAGCTTCCTATTGGGGAAGATGATAATGTTTCAAACGTGTATAAAATAATTTCAGTCACACATTTGAACAACCATCTGATCTAGATCAGATGGTTGTGTTGTTGCCTTATTACCCAACGGCCGCGGGTTCGAGTCCCATACCAAAAACGTTTTTATCAAATCTTTTAAAAATGAATATAAAACAAGTTTCCCTTATATTATATAATTAAATTAACCTGAAATCAAACGTTCTCAGGGTCCAGACCAGTTGGTCTGGGCTTGTGATTTAAAACCAACGAACCGGCCTAGGGCCCGGGTTCGAACCATGGCATCAACAAACATATTTTTTAGTTAAGTATATATATATATTTCCTTGTATTTTTAAAAATTCATTTTAAAATACTAAAACTCTTTTATAAATTCTTCCAAAATTATTTTGTGTTAATCTAGTGGAAAAGTTTAACATACAATTTTTAGTTTTCAAAAATTTATTTATTTAATATATATAATAAATAATTCAAGTTTATTTCATTTTATTTATAAAATTCTATAAAAATATCAAAACAATTATATAAATTTCCACAAAAATTATCCTGAGTTTTTATCACAATAAACTTTTCTGAAATGATTTTTATTTCTGAAAAATCATTTATTTAATATTTTTAATCAATTTTTGTTAGTTTTAATCATAAATAAATCATAATAAATTCATTTTTTAATATTTTTGCACCAAAATTTTATATAAATTATTTCTTATTATTTGGAACAGAAATACAATTTTTAATTTAATAATTATTTAATTTTTAATATTTTTAAATGTTAAAGTTATATCTTGACAATTTGAAATAAATGGATTTAATATTCTATTTTTAAGAAAATAATTTTATAAAAATTATTTTCATACTTGAAACTTTATATTGTGATCATCATTTTACAAAAAGAATTTTGTTTATTTATTTGTCGAATTTCTTTAATAAACAATTTAATTGTTAATCAAACGAATACCTATCCCCAAATTCGAAACCCTAGAATATATTTGTAGACTAGAGAGACTTAGACATATTCATTACCTTAATTATAGGGTAACACTTGGCATCGTTGGGCAACACATATTCTATTTTTCACGAGACATAACTTTTGCTAAGGTGAGTTTACATAGCCCCTTTTTCTGTTTTACATTTTGGGGTGAAACATGTTTAAACATTTTATACTCTATCATTTACTCATTCTTACATTGTTGAAACTTGTGATTCAATTACACTATCATTTATTCATTCTATAATTTGACTGTAACAAAAAGACACAGTACAATCATTAACATTGATCAAGCCGTCTGGTTAGATTATAGCGCTATAGGTTTGACAAACCCATCCCCCCGCATAAATTCAGGGATGATCGATAACAGTATCAACATTTAACTAACTTGCGAGTTAGTCATCAGTCGACACAAGGTTTGATTGTACAAAGACGCATTGTTACATGTCGGACACATACTATATCATCATACAACTGTGATTGTTGTACAAACTATTATTATCTATCATATTCCAAAAACCTATGTAATTCTCACCAACTTTTGTTGACCCAAAATATTTTCAAACTTAACATGTTTCAGGTTCTACTTGCTTGAAGAGTTGAGTTAATGCTTGAAGATGTGTGCATAGTATTATTCTTTTTGATGTACGAATTCTTGTAGAACAAATGTATGTAATTTACTTAAATCATTTAATGAAATTTATTATTCACCATGAGCTACTGAACAATCATCAATACTTGACATCCCGATGTTTCCGCCATCGGTTGGGGTGTTACAATAGGTACTTGCGACAGCATTCTGTGCAAGAACTGTAACCGTCGTGGTCATTCCACCACTAACTGCAGGGCCAAAACCACCAACACCCCTCCTGCTAGAAACGAGTGTTTCAAGTGTGGTGCATCAGGACATTTCCGAAAGGACTGTCCCAAGGCCAAGGATCAAGCTCGTGGAAGAGCATTTGTGTTAGGAGCCAACGAAGCACGAGATGATCCTAACGTAGTTACGGGTACGTTTCTCCTTAACAATCATTTCGCATCAATACTCTTCGATTCCGGCGCAGATTTTAGCTTTGTGTCCACCAACTTTAAGAAATACCTAGGATTAGAATCTAGTAAGTTGGACACACCATTTACCATAGAACTAGCTAATGGTAAATTAATCTCGTCCGATGGGATCGTTAAGGATTGTATTCTGGTACTCGACGACCACGAATTCAGTATCGACTTACTGCCTATCCAATTAGGTAGTTTCGATATCGTCATTGGCATGGATTGGTTGTCCAAACATCATGCAGAGATCGTCTGTCACGAGAAGTTGGTACAAATCCCCTTGTCAAATGGTGAAGCCTTAATGATTCGAGGAAGTCAAGGTTTACCCACTCTTGGTATCATCTCCTTCATTAAGGCCCAAAAATGTTTAAGGAAAGGTTGTGTCGCGTTCCTGGCACAGGTCGTTGAACAAAAAGCTAAAGATCAGAAACTGGTGGACATTCTAGTGGTGCGAGATTACCCCGAAGTCTTTCCAGAAGACTTGCCAGGACTTCCACCACCACGACAAGTCGAGTTTTGCATCGATCTTGTTCCGGGAGTTGCTCCAGTAGCCCGCACTCCGTATCGCTTAGCACCATCCGAGATGCAGGAACTGTCCAATCAACTTCAGGAGTTGCTAGACAAAGGTTTCATTCGACCGAGTTCTTCCCCGTGGGGAGCACCTATCCTGTTCGTGAAGAAGAAAGATGGGAGTTTCCGTATGTGCATCGACTACCAAGAGCTGAACAAACTGACAATAAAAAACAAGTATCTGTTACCAATGATCGACGACCTGTTCGATCAACTGCAGGGATCCAGCTACTACTCAAAGATCGACCTACGATCAGGATATCATCAGCTACGAATCCAGGAGGACGATATCCGAAAACTGCATTCCGAACTCGTTATAGGCATTGCGAATTCCTAGTTATGCCATTCGGATTAACGAATGCTCCGGCAGTTTTCATGGACCTCATGAATCGTGTCTGCAAACCCTACTTGGACAAATTTGTCAATGTCTTCATCGACGACATCTTGATCTATTCACGAACTCAAGAAGAGCACGAGCGACATCTGTGATTGGTGTTGGAGTTGCTCAAAAGCGAGAAACTATATGCCAAACTCTCGAAATGCGAGTTCTGGATTCGAGAAGTCCATTTCATCGGTCACGTTGTGAACGAGAAGGGTATACAAGTTGATCCTGCAAAAATTGAAGCAATCAGGGATTGGGTTGTGCCCAAGACACCAACTGAGGTGCGACAATTTTTGGGATTAGCCGGTTATTACCGACGATTCATTGAGAATTTCTCTAAGATTGCCCAACCATTGACTGTCTTGACGCAAAAAGACAAGAAGTTCGATTGGGGAATCAGATAGGAGAATGCGTTCCAAGTATTGAAGGACTACCTGTGCAGTGCGCCAATTCTTTCCCTTCCCGAAGGCACTGATGACTTCGTAGTTTACTGTGATGCCTCGCATCAAGGTCTTGGATGCGTACTTATGCAAAGGAATAAGGTCATAGCCTATGCATCCCGGTAACTCAAAATTCATGAAAAGAATTACATTACTCATGACCGAGAGTTGGGTGCAGTAATCTTTGCACTTAAGATTTGGAGGCACTACCTTTACGGTACCAAGTGCACCATCTTCACCGATCATAAGAGCTTACAGCACATCTTCAACCAGAAGGAGTTGAACATGCGGCAACGTAGATGGGTTGAACTATTGAACGATTACGATTGTGAGATTAAATACCATTCGGGCAAAGCCAACGTTGTGGTTGACGCCTTAAGACGAAAGGAACGAGTTAAGACCCTACGTGTGCGTGCACTAGGTCTAACCATCCATACGAATCTCACGACCCGTATTCGTGATGCTCAACAAGAATCTCTGAAATGTGAAAATCTTAAGAACGAGTCGTTATTTAAGATGGTTAATCTATTGGAACCCAAATCTGACGACACAGTATATTTCGCCAATCGGATTTGGGTGCCACGTTTCGGTGACTTACGTGATCTAATCTTGGAGGAAGCTCACAGGTCTAGATACTCCGTACATCCTGGTGCTGACAAGATGTGCAAAGACGTAAAGGAACTTTACTGGTGGCCCAATCTAAAAGGTGAAATCGCCACATACGTCAGCCGATGCCTTACTTGTTCAAAGGTCAAAGCTGAGTATCAAAAACCATCTGGTCTGCTCCACCAACCAGACATTCCGGTTTGGAAATGGGAGCAGATTTCCATGGATTTCATCACCAAGCTACCTGAGACGTCCAGTGGTCACGATACAATTTGGGGCATTGTTGACCGGTTGACTAAATCCGCACATTTCTTGCCGATTAAGGAAACCGACAAGTTGGAGAAACTTGCCAAGTTGTACATCAAGGAGATTGTAACTAGGCATGGCGTGCCTGTTTCAATCATTTCCGACTGAGATAGTCGATTCACCTCCCGATTCTGGTAAACACTGATGGACACACTAGGCTCTCGCTTAGACATGAGCACAGCCTACCAACCGCAAACAGATGGCCAAAGTAAACGTACAATCCAGACATTGGAGGACATGTTCCGGGCATGCGCAATCGATTTCGGTGGAAACTGGGATTCACACCTACCATTGGTTGAATTCTCCTACAATAACAGTTACCACACCAGTATCAAGGCTGCCCCCTTCGAAGCCTTGTATGGACGCAAGTGTAGATCTCCATTGTGTTGGACAGAAGTTGGAGACAAATATTTGACTGGCCCCGAGCTCATTCAGGAGACCACCGATAAGATCTTCCAGATCCGTGATCGCTTGAAAGTAGCTCGAGATCGTCAAAAGAGCTACGTCGATCGCCGTCGTAAACCACTCGAGTTTCAAGTTGGCGATAAAGTACTCTTAAAAGTCTCACCCTGGAAAGGTGTACCACGGTTTGGCAAACGTGGGAAACTCAACCCCCGATACATTGGTCCATTCGAGATACTTTCTAGAGTTGGTCCCGTGGCATACAAACTCAAGCTACCCGAAGAGTTGAGTAGTGTCCATGACACTTTCCACGTATCCAATCTAAAGAAATGTCTATCCGACGAATCTTTGATCATTCCTCCCGAAGAGATTCACATTGATGATCAAATCCACTTCGTCGAGAAGCCAATCGAGGTAACTGATTGGAAAGTCCAAAAATTGAGAAGGAGCCGCACTAAACTTGTGAAAGTCAGATGGAATGCAAAGCGTGGTCCCGAATTTACATGGGAACGCGAAGACCATGTAAACTTGTGAAACTCGATTTCGCGGACGAAATTTCCAAAACAAGGGGAGAATGTGACAACAGTCAACGTAACAGGTCAACGACCGTACATGTTTCATTTATTATGTCATTATATGTGCATTTTTAGACAATTTGCATGCACTATACCCCCCCCCCCTCGAGCAAGAGTTAATAAGAAAACTCAACATAGTGCACTTGTTTAGTCATACAACACCCGGACACACCATCAAAACAAGCATTACAAGAGGTTATGCCTCTAACACATGATAATGCACCTCTAACACACGATTGTGAACACAAAGATCATCATGGGAAATCATTTAACAAACCCATGACACATGTGAAACAAAATACATGTTAATATCATCATCAAGAGGCATAGAATTTAACAACCTCTTACTCTTATGAAACCGGATGATATTCTTATATCAAAGGTGTACAAGAAGTTATACAACGAACAACCACAACACTGTTAACACGAATAAGCCGATTTATTTAACACAACATGTTAAATAGTGGATCACAACCCAAGCTAATTGTCTTAGAAATACACAAGCTATACTTACATATGTATATACACACATACATATGGCATATACACACACACATCACACGGCTACAACAAGCAACCAAAGACAACACTTTACACTGCCAAGTAACCTTCCAAAGCCTTGTCAATCTCTATGTTTTACACTCACCATACCCCATTTGTTTGTCCTCTTTGAGCCACAAACCTAGAAGCTAGAAATAAGCAAGATAATTATTCTATTCACATCATCTTAGGAGTCTACAAACCAATTCTTGTAAGCTAGTATTTACCCAAACAAGCAACCCTTTTTTCCTTGTTTTCTTTCGGTCGCAATTACCAAGCAAGGACACCCTATATCTTTGCCACCTTCAAATCCCCAAGCAATCTTTGTCACTATGTGTTGTCAAGATCATCCAATCATACTAAGACATCACTAAGCCTAGACTCTCGACCTTTCATCCTATGCGATCACCACCCAAGGAAGAGACAAAGATCTTACACATCCTAGACTTGTCACTATCCATACTAACTCCTAGGAGACCTTGGTGGCCGATCCAATGAGAAAACAACACCTTAGCTAAAGGACAAGTGAGGGAAGCCATCTAGAAGATCATGAGGTCAACTAATACACTAATATGGCAAGGAAGACAAGGTATGACACCAGGATAAAGTGAGTCAACCCCTCCCTAAGTGTTGAGCTCAAGAAATTGGCTCATGCACAAGCATGCAAGCCTACTCCTTTTACTTGATTATACCTTACAAAACATAGGTATAACCTTTTAACATGCCACCCTCCTAAGCTAACACACTTACCACAATTGTGATTCCCTTGTCCTCACCTTCGGCTATAAATAGGAGCATCAAAGAACACTTGAAACCACATCTTCCTTCTCTAACTATCTCGGCTCTCTCTCTCTCTAAGCCGAACCATGCCCATCTTCACTCAAGAACCAACAAGTGCAAGTTTAGGAAAAGACTAAGAGACCCGAAGGCTCTAACCATTGGCCATTCTCACTTTGCTCTACTACGTAAGTAATCTAAGCTCCACAATGTCTTCTATAATCGACTTAGTATGATCATTAAACCCCTTTAACCCTTAATAGCAAGCAATCGGTCCTATACTCACACACAAGTCACGTACATTGCTTTACTTGATGATAAATCACTAAGCTAACCACCATATTGTAGTAATAACACATCTAGTTAAATCATCATCGACCTTTTCACTACTAGAGTAGTTGTAATGTCATGATCACTCACAAAGTAATCGGCTTATGGTTAGCACAACTCGTGATTC
The DNA here is from genome assembly GCA_028751855.1 of Ambrosia trifida. Taxonomy (NCBI): domain Eukaryota; kingdom Viridiplantae; phylum Streptophyta; class Magnoliopsida; order Asterales; family Asteraceae; genus Ambrosia; species Ambrosia trifida. Next base: position 5,781,121 of record CM054123.1, on the reverse strand, counting down.
ATGATCAAAAGGTTTAAGCTTTCTATGGAACACTATATAATCGGTTTTATCATAAAAGTTGCTAGAATACCTTGAAAACTCTAGGCACTATCTAAACCAACTTAGATCGATCATTTTAATACAAGTAACCATCGAATTCAAGCTCCACTAAGTACATTTGATTCGGCCATGATCATTTAATATAAGTTTAGTTATGCCGAAAACATGTGTTAACTCTATAAGGAACTTGAAAGGATTCTAAACATGTGTCATCTTACAAATGGGTTTAAGAAAGGAAATAAACATGTGAAAAGTAGTGTTTCCCTCAAAAACCAACCACACATGGTGATTTGGTGCCAACATACGGCCCAAGTACCCCATGTGAGGCTCATTATAGTTCACATTGGACATTACATTTCGAAACAACAAAGTTTTGGAACTATATGCTTGTTAGAACATTAACAAGTATCATGAACAATGAAACACACTAAACACAATGGTCCACAAGTGTCGGGTGAACAAATTATATGATAAACAAGTAGGGCTGTAAACAAACCAAACGTTCGGTGAACAGTTCGTAAACCGTTCGGCAGGAAGTTTGTTTGTGTCCGTTTGTTTAATAAATGAACGAACACAAACAAAAAATTCCGTTTGATTAACTAAACAAACAAACACGAACAAATGTCTCGTTCGTTCGATTGCGTTCGTGAACGTTCGGCAATGTGTTTGTTTGCGTTCGTTTATTTATATCCATTCGTGTATGTTTGTTTATGTTCGATCACTAGTTAAAACTTAGGATAATTATGAACTTTTGAATTAGGAATATCATGTATTCATGCCTATGCCTAAGTAATTTTAGATAATTATGTCTAAGTTAGTACAATTTGACTTATCGACATCGTTTACTAGATATACTTTGTCTAACGGTTAATATTAACAATGTTTTTTTTAGTTAGTTGCATATTAAATGTTTGTTTTTTTTGTTTGTGTTCAAGACCCGTGTTCACGAACAGTTTGCAAACAACTGAATTTCTTAACAAACAAACACAAACACGTAATTATGTTCGTTAGTGTGTTCGTGAACGGTTCGTTTGTCCAAGAAACCTTAACAAACAAACACGAACAAAGCCTTGTTCGTGTTCGTTTGGTTCGTTTACAGCCCTATAAACAAGCATTCAGATGACTTACCGTGTCCATAATGATCATACGGTATCATTTGTCAGGACGGTGATCGTCTACTAGCTCACTAGACCACAAGCAACTCAAACAGGTGAGTTTTCTATGGCCCCATTTTATTATTTTACATTTTGGGGGAAATATATGCATCAATACTTGTGTTAATTTCAAGTGTGTACATTGTAGTATGAATACCATGTGGAACATGAGACATTTTGGTTCATGAGCTCACTAGTCCTCGTACATCGTTCACTATAACCATTAGCTAGACATTTAGCCATGGAACACTTTAATAGATCTACTGGGTTGACACCCCCACTCTTGGTTAGTCGCTCTAACCGGCCACATGCAAGAGAGTGTTAGTATTCTACCATACATACATTGCCTTTAGTGTACAATGCACGAGGCACCACCGTCACGAGGTTTGGTTACAAGAATCATGGTTCTCACAGTAAATCATTTGCTTAGCTAGCTCATGATTGGTCAAACACGGATGACACGTTCATTTCACAGTACATTCAAAACCCATAGATTCACCAACATTATTATTGACAAAACTCTTTATGCGTGTGTTTCAAGTAATTAATGGAGGGCCACAGAGGATTGAGGGAAGGGTTCGAGCATGCACACCGTGGTATCACTTTGATGGCTTTTGTCAGCTTCATAATGCTATGTTTTCAATTTCCATAAGACAATGTTTATATGCTCTCACTATGGATAAATTTAAATAAATTCATGACAAATTCCATCTTTTATGGTGGTACTATTTTGAATAAATATGTATTGCTTGAACCTTGTGCTTGAAAACTTTTCGATCGTTGCATTCCCGTGTTTCCGCCTAGGCGGGGTGTGACAGTTTTCGTCAAATGTAATATCCGAGAATAACAAATAATTTCGGTTGATTCTTTATTACGTGGCTCTGATACCAGTTTTGTTGGATGATTTACAATGACAATCTTCGAATTGATAACAAAACTGATGAACATATGATAATTTTATTGAATTGATAATAGAATACAAAGGATTGTTTTCGGTTTCTTTGGTTTGTTTAACAAACTTGATAACCTTACAAATGAAGCATACAATACATATATATATATATATATATATATATATATATATATGAAAAAAGGCGGTAACCGCCATAAGTACCTAACCGTTGTGTCTACATATGATCCATCGGATCACTTGGATGAACCGTCAGGTCTTTTGGATCATATACTATAATCTATGATAATAATAATAATAATAATAATAATAATAATAATAATAATAATAATAATAATAATATTTATATCTAGCTTATTATATGTCTAATACTAATTATCTTCTAGGTGAATTTTACTGTAACTTTTATTACTTGTTCTAATGAGTCTTATGAGTTGTGCATTCATTCCTTTGTACTATGGTGGCTTATGATGCCTAAAATTGTAGTTCAACCGTCGTCATCATCATCCTCTATGCTACAAAAAATTTCATTGGGATGCAGGTGCCTTAGACAAACCAAATCTATATAGCAGGCCTTTGGTGAAGAGACATCTAAATGGATTTGTGTTCTAGTTATTATTGTTAAAAAATTTCATGTACAAGGTGATATAATTAATATTTTTTATTTAGTTACATGAGTTGGGATTGCATTATGATATTTAGCTGCAATGCATAGATTTGTGCAATTTTAAATTCAGTCTTCTAGGAGATCAAACTGTTAATTTTCCCAACAGTGGGTTAGTTCTGGAACCTTCTAACTTGTTTCAAATTCTGGGAGAAATTTGCAGTTGGTAGCCGCTAAGAGTTCTTCTTCATGTCCACTCAAAGTTTCATGTAATTCATGATTTTCCTTCATCTTGTTATTTGTTTTTCTGTTTTTGCTTTTGCACCAAAAGTTAACAATAGTGTAACTTTTTTTGCTTAATCAGATTCTAGGTTCAACAACCAGTAATGTTGCTTCTTACTATATGATAAGTACACCTATCAAAGATCTTCCCTTAGTAGAGAATTTTTTAAAAGAAGATGACGCGTTTAGAAATTCAAGATTTAATCATTTACCTCATGTAACTAAAGTGAATAGGTCTTGTAGATTATGTAACGGGTCAAAACACATTCGGGTGGGTTTTTTGTTTTGTAGACTTACAATGCATCAACATAACTGGTTCTTGGGAGGATTGAAATAGAGGTTGAGAAAGACACAAAGTATTTTCTCATTACTTAATTTATAGAGTTGACCACGAGTTAGCAGACTCATACACAGAATGGAGGTTAAATGACCCACAGTTTCAATAACTAAAGAACAAAAGGTTAACATGGCATTTGATCTTCCATAATAATAAAAAAAAAGGTTAATTATACAACATTAAAAGTTCTCCTTGATGTGGAGCTGCTAAATTACAGTTGACATATAATGTGCATAAAAGCTCAATACAATGTGTTTTTTATACATTTATATGTATTACTTATTTTGTGACCGAATTGCACCAATTTGGATGACTCTACGGAAATTAATGAAACTAGGCTTGATTAGTTTTCTTGGCCCTAGAGATAACCCACTTGACAACATTGAAACAACTTCTTGCATGGTTGGTCTCAAAGAAACTGGTGACTGAGTGCACACTAGAGCAATCTCAATGGTCTTCAATACATTTACTTTTTGGTTTTCTTCTATACCTAAATCTTGATCTATCAACTCTACGTGCGTGCCTTTCTCATACAATTGCCATGCCTGTTCAACAAAATAATATTTATCATGCATATGTAGTTATTTTGGCCAGAATTCAGTTTGCACATGGAAGTGTCACATAGATCTTAAAACTTAAATATGAATGGCGTATTGTAATTTTCGCTCACTTATTGAAGAACAAAAATTTAAAGGAGGTTGTATATTACATGTTCAAGAAGGTGAGATGTGTCAGGCCCGCTAAAGTTTTCATCAGTACATCTTCGACCACTGATGATTTCAAGGACCACGACACCAAAGCTGTAGGTGTCAACCTTCTCTGATAAATGTCCGGTTGTTGCATACTCTGGTGCCATGTATCCTCTATATTTATCATGTCATGAAAACTAGTGTCATGGAAAAAGTAGGATATTTGAATCAGGATCAAAATATATATCAAAGGGAAGATTCACACTAACTTACAATGTGCCAGCTAGCTTTGTGCTGACATGGGTTTGATCCTCTGGTTGTAGTCTTGCCAACCCAAAATCGCAAATTTTGGGTTCAAAATCATCGTCCACAAGAATATTATTTAGTTTTATATCTCTGTGAATTATTTTGACATGAAATTCATTATGAAGATGCGCAAGGCCCCTAGCAACCCCAAAGATAATGTCAAACCTTTTCTGCCAGTTCAGAGTGCCTTTTTTTTCACCTGTCCTCAATGAACTTATTAGGTAGATGTTTATCTCAAAAGTTTCATTGAAGTAGCTTTTATTTTTTTGCCAAACATTCAAGGTTATAAATAATACTTGGTCAAAATTAACTTACCCCATAAGAAGTTGTCAAGGCTGCCTTGTGGCATGTATTCTAAGACTAGAAGCAACTCAGATCCTTCAATGCACCAACCAAGTTGTCGTATAAGATTCCGATGTTGAACATTACTTATAAGCCTCACTTCATTTTCGAATTCTGATTTTGCTCTGGCATAACCAACATGGAGTCTCTTCACTGCTACTACATTCTCATCATCTATAATTGCCTGTTGAAGAAATAAGCCATTATTGTCAAATCTAATCTCCTAAATTAAGCATTCACCTTGAATATCATATATACAACATGACTTATAATATTATAATGTTGTGTAACCCTTTTAGATTTGTTAACTAAAAATGAAATACCATTATTTGAATATATATATATATATATATATATACACATATACGGAGGTTGTAAGGGTAAAAAATGAATGTTAAAGGTTAAAATACCTTAAATACTTCACCAAAACCTCCTTTTCCAACCCTATACTCGTCTCCAAAATCACGTGTTGCTAATCGCAATTGCTCATAACTATAATTTTTATCCGACTGCAACCCAGATTCAGCTAAAAGTATTGCATGGTGCATGGTATTAAAAAAAATTAGTATTAGTTGTAACCCAATAAATTATCTCGACATGGAGCATAGATATCAGATGTTTAATATACTATAAGGATAGAAAGATTTAAGGTAATGGACAGCTTAAGATGTCATCCCACATATAAACCAATAAGCATCTACTAATGTTTAAGAAACATACGCACCATAAAATGGGATTCCAAATATATGAAATATATCTATATTTGGGCCGAGGCCTTTCAATTTCCAAGGTTTCTATAGTTGTTATTAAATGATCTGATGGCTTTGCATGGTGGTTTGTTTGAAGATATTGTACCAATTGAATATGTTACATCTTTATATTTGCTTACCTTCTTCAACAGTCTTAGCTTTCTTCATTTTTTGATACAATAACCACAAAGCAAATATAAGAAAAACAAGGCTTGCAGCACTACTCACTCCAGCTATCATTGCAGAATTGTTAGAACTTCCTGTGGTGGAAAGTTGGACATTTGTCTAAGTATATTAGTGTAAATTCAATAGCTGCCAATAAAAAATAAGCAAAAACTTATATATGTAAAAGGCCTCCTCACCTTCACTTAGGAAAGGTATGATGTATGTTGTCTGGTTGCTTTGAAAAAATGGAGTTTCGGAATACCTCATGAAACAAAAAAAATCTATGGCCCTTCCATCCTTATTGGGAAGACAACCATATAAGTTGTTATATGCTGTATTCAAACATCCTCGACAAATGGCTTGGCTTACGTTTGTAACACACTGTGCAATTGCATACACTGTTGTATTGTCAGTTGGAACTTGCCTTGTGGATGCCACATAGTAATTTGACGTTTTTGGAGTAGCTTGTCGAATATCAGATAGCAGATTCTCTACCACTTGGTTGAAGGTTGTTATAGGTTGAGATGCTGACTCGTTGCCACAAGCTGGGCCAGGATGCGCTTCATCATCCATTATCATTTCTGAATTACCAAAATTTACGCCAAAGTTCTCGTACCTATACAAAAAAGACATAGACCTAAGCATTAATGTGTATATCTATGTTCTGCTAACTTGACAAGTGAAGTTGAAGTTAAATATCTTTAAATGCGATTAATAACTTGAAATACATTATTTTCTAGCACTGAAAATCATGCATATTATTAGGGTCGGTATCGTCCATATACTTGGCCTTTCTAATAAGGCAAGATTTGGTTAAGCGACTTGGCTATATGGTCTATGTGTTAGCTTTGACGCAAACCAAATATTGGTAAAATGTGTTAGAAGTAAACGGTTTTTATTTGCTTCTATTATTATATTGTCGCACAATTAATAATAGATTAATCACTTTTGGTAAATTAATTATTTCAAGTAAGGGACGAGCGTACTCAGGACGATACATCGCCTTTACCATATCAAGTGGTAGCTTGTCAACCGTTCCGGCCGTTGGCAAGTTATTTACATAAGAGTAGTGTAGAGTAGTTGGATGTCTATATCGCAATTTTGGGTGATGCATTTCTCATGGGTTCGCATCTGTGGGTAATAAATCTTTCAAAGTTAAGAGGTGAACTCACCGGGATGAGAATCCCTCACAATAACAATCAAGAACACAAATCGTTTTGAAGTTATCGAGAGATGCATAATTTGGACACATCACTTAGCTAAATATTTACTATTAATTCATACCAAGAAAAGTCAGATCCCGAAGCAACACTTTTGTTTCGTTATTGTTTACTCTCTAGGCTACTTTCGTTTTTTCTTCAATTTTATTAATTTTTTCTTAACAAGGAATATGTAGTCCCTACACGATTAGACAACAAGAAAGTTGTGCAACTGGCTAGAAGCCCCCGTATGTAGTCCCTACACGGTTAGAACACCACCGCACTTGCAGACAACTGAGTTAACTAATTTACTTGATTTGGTTCGGAAAATTTTGTTTCATGGTTTCATTGTTAAATTTAGTTCGGTGTCGATCTATTTAGCTCATTTCAATGTATCAATATACTTTGTGAATTGTCATGCACTTTATAAGCAGTGCTGAAGGTCCCCTCTTCCAAGTAAATTATTCACGCAACTCTCTATTTTTTCTACTTTTCTTCGTAGAATATGTTTAACGTCACCCCATATTATAATAAGGATTCTCTTTAACATACAATGGGCAAAGGCAGTTAACAATTAAAATAAATGAATATTTGTCATAGTCATCACATGGAATGGGATAATATAAGATAATAACAACCTATCTAAGTTGGAGGACTAGAGAACTCCTATCGACCAATCATCAAGTGACACATAATCATTTTTATAATATTTTGTATTTTTTAACTAGGGGTAAAGAAGACTTTTATACACAAATATCATGGGTATTTTAGTAATAACACCTCACCCCACCCTCTCTCTCTCTCTCTCTCTCTCTCTCTCTCTCTGTGATGATGGTGACAGGGGGAGGAGGTCCGACGGGTTAGGGGTGGGTCGACGGGTCGTTGAGGGGTCCGATGATGATTTTTTTGCAGGTGGATCTGATGGTTGAGGGGTGGACGGGTGGTTGAGGGGTCTGACGAGTGGTTGAGGGGTCAGATGGGTTGCAGGTGGGTTTTGCAGAGGACGACAGTGGGAGACGGTGCGGGGGGGGGATGGTGGTGATGGTTTTCGTAGAGGACGACGGTGGAGGGACGACTACGACGCCGGTGGGACGACGACAAAGGACGACGATGCCGGTGGGTTTTTTTTTTCTATTATTATTATTATTGTTGTTGTTATTATTATTATTTTTTCTGTTATATTATTATTAATAATATTATTATTACCATTATTATTATTATTACTACTATTATTGTTATTTTTGTTATTTTTGTTATTTTTTTGTTATTATTATTATTATTGTTATTTTTTTTATTTTCTGTTAGTATTATTAGTATTATTATTAGTATTATTATCATTACTACTACTACTACTACTACTACTACTACCACTACCACTACCACTACCACTACCACTACCACTACCACTACCACGACCACGACCACGACCACGACCACGACCACGACCACGACCACGACCACGACCACGACCACGACCACGACCACGACCACGACCACGACCACGACCACGACCACGACCACGACCACTACCACTACCACTACTACTACTACCACCACCACCACCACCACTACCACCACTACCACCACCACCACCACCACCACCACCACCACCACTACCACCACTACCACCACTACTACCACTGTCTACCACCCACTGCCACTACCACCCACTGCCACTGCCACTACGACTACCACTACCACTACCACTACCACTACCACTACGACTACGACTACCACTGCCACTGCCACTGCCACTGCCACTGCCACTGCCACTGCCACTCCCACTGCCACTGCCACTGCCACTCCCACTGCCACTACCACTGCCACTGCCACTACCACTACCACTACCACCACCACTACCACTACCACCACCACCACCACCACCACCACCACTACCACCACTACCACCACTACCACTACCACTACCACCACTACCACAACCACTACCACTACCACTACCACTACCACTACCACTACCACTACCACTACCACTACCACAACCACTACCACTACCACTACCACTACCACTACTACTACTACTACTACTATTAATGATACTATTAGATATTATTTGTGAAAAGATCGGTTTTTATGTTGAAAATTGTGGGTTTTTTTAGGAGATGATGCGGTGAAGAAGATGATGTTTTTGTGAAGATGACGATGATGGTGTAGTATGTTGTAAGAAAACAATGATCTAAACATGAATGTATGGTGTAGTATGTTTTTGTAGTAGTAGGGTGTAGTTTTATACCGGTGTAAATATGAATGTATAGTATGTTTGTAAGAAAACACTGGTGTAAACATCAGTTTTACACCGGTGTAAACATCAGTATACACCAGTGTAAATATAATGTGAAGCACAAACAGTGTAAAGATGAATGGAAATCTTTCTCATTATATGTTTTGTTTGTTTTTTTACACCAGTTTAATTGTTGTAAAAGTTTGTATATGGCAGATTTACACTGGTGTAAAAAATTACACCGGTGTAAAAACGAGAGTGCTATGACAGAATGTACAATTTGATTTTTTGTTTTAAAAAATTAAATTAATTAAAAAAATAAAATAAAGTTTTAAAAAAAATTAAATGATAGTATATTTTTTTTTTCTCTCCCATAGCTTTTTACCTGATACCCAAAAGTACTATTTTACATTAAAATAATACTTACTAATCATTTAAAGACAGAAAAGTCTCATCTTTGATCTTAACCATTAGATCACCAAGATTAATGGTGCATAAATGTTCTCTAGTTCTCACAACTTGAATGAGTTCTCATATTATCCTAACCCGTCATCACATCTCAACAATTACCTAAAAAACATCTTTAAATATTGGATTTTGACATCATGAAGTAATTAAAAAGAAGACATGTAGATGTGCCATCGTTACTAGTGATAGTTTAATTTTTTTTAGTTGATTAAGCTCAATAATTTAAAAAAGTAATAATAATAAAAAAATAAGCTCAATAATGGAGATTAAAACTCATTGTATATCAATTTTTAAATTGAGCATAAACATCAAGTCAATGGTCAGGCTACTTGTGAAAGTCGTCCACTGAAATATCAATTACATGTTGTGGGTGCACAATGCACATTACAAATTTGATTTGACATCTTTCAAAATATTAGAAATAAACCGACTTAAAGCCAAAACCATAAATGTATACAATAAAAACATGGAAACCGGCAACGAATTTACTTAAGTAAAAAGGGAAATCAATCTCCATTATTGAACTTATGTAATAAATTCGCAAAAGGCCGAAAAGGGGGGATAAATGCACCCCTTTTTTACTTTTCATACTCCTTAGTATAAATAATTGTTTTGAAGTTGTCAAGTTACACCTCTATAAAAATCATTATTTTTAATTCTATACGTAAATAAAAGATAGGCATTCCTTATATTTTTTTTTTAACGACCAACAAATCAATACCTAGCACTTTTGAACTACCCACGGGACAAAAGAGTACTCCGAGAGTAACCCGAGTCCACCAGTAGTTTCACACCAGTTCACGGGGAAACCCGCCGCCCGAAGGCCCACTGCGCTAAAACCCGGCCTACCAGCAGCATTTTGGTGCCGATAGGACTCGAACTCCCCACCTCCCATAAGGAAAATAAGGAGGGTACCACTCCACCGTAAGAGGATTGGCAATACATATCCTTATATGTTGTTGTGCATCTATGCTATTTACGTTCTTGGACCGATGATTATATTACTATATATTAATTTGCAAACTACTTTGAATAAGAGTTTGCGAATGAATAGTAAAATATTATTATTTTATTTATATTATTATTTTATTTCAAAACTTTATTATATTATATTATATACTATTAATATATTATACCGATCTCGACAATACCGATACCGAACGGTTCGGTATCGGTACGGTACCGGTATGGTAAAATACCGATGCCATACCGATCCTGTACCGATACCGATAATACCGAAACCATGGTTCGGTATCGGTACGGTACCGGTATGGTATCGGTATTTTACTTTAAAATACCGATACCATACTGATCCCGTGCCGATACCGATAATACCAAAACCGAAAATCCATAAATATGGGTACCGATACCGATCCCGAAACCACTCGGTTCGGTATCGGTTCGGTACGGGATCGGGACGGGATCGGTATTCGGCCTTGTATGCTCATCTCTAATTAATATATTATATACTATTATTTTATTCATATTATTTTATTAAAAAAATTTATTATATTATATACTATTAATATAAATAACATAATCTTATGTAATTTTGTTACAAATTTCATGTGTTACCTTATGTGTAGATTTCTTTATTTTTTTTTAACGTTTACAACCAAAATGGAATCTCGATTGTATAATTCATTGATTAACACCTATTTAAATCTCGATTGTAAAACGCGCAACGCGCGTGATTTTATACAACTAGTTATATATAATATACCTTAGGGTTTAAATAATCAAGTTTAATTTTTTTCATTTTTGCCACTTTTTTTTTTTTTTGCTTTTTTGTTAACTTTTTTTTTCTCATTTTGACCACCAAATTTTTTGTTAAGTTTTTTTTCCTCATTTTGGCCACACAATGTTTTTTTTACTTTTTCTTTAAGTTTTTTTTTCCCGTTTTGACCACCAACTTTTTTATTAAGTTTTTTTTTCACGTTTTGGCCACCAACTTTTTTATTAAGTTTTTTTTTTCATTTTGGCCCCATATTTTTTTTTTGCTTTTTTTGTTAACTTTTTTTTTTCTCATTTTAACCACCAAATTTTTTGTTAAGTTTTTTTTTCTTCATTTTGGCCACACAATGTTTTTTTTACATTTTGTTTAAGGTTTTTTTTCCCGTTTTGGCCACCAACTTTTTTATTAAGTTTTTTTCTTTTTCATTTTGGCCCCGACATAATGCGTTTTTTACCCGATTTCACACGGGTTCGGTTTTTGTCCGTTTATTATCTATATATTTAACGACCACGAAATTAATAGGTGCTTCACTCTAACGTACGCAGCCGCCCACCGACCACATCTACCGTGCGCCATCTCCAACATGTTCCGCGGACCGCGGGAGATTCCTGGTATTCTCCGCGTAGCTGCTGCCACTTTTTTATTTTCTCATTGTCCAAGGTTAGTCTTTATGCCTTTGTCGGTTTCCAAAATCCGTATTAACGGGTCATGTGAAAAACGCGCAACGCGCGTATTAATTAATACAGCTAGTTATATTTTAAATTGGGTTTTGTTTATACATAACACAAAGAAACATTGGCTAACTCTTGATTATGTTATTTATTTTATTTTTATGAACGCTAAAAGTTGTAGATACGAATTTTTTTTTTTTTTAAATGCTTGAATGTTTTAGATAAGACGTAGTTATATAATTTAATTAATTTAGTTCAAGTTGTAAGAAACTTAAAGTAGATATAGATTAAAAATAGAAAATAAAAAGATTTGATTGTATTTATTTGAAAGTTTAAGGGGAGTGTAATCAGTAACAATAATAATAAACGTATCAATCTATACAAACATGGAAACCAGTAATGAAATACTTCAGTAAAAAAGAAATAAAAACTGTGTACTAACCTTATACTACAATCATCATAAATTATGTTACCACCATCTGCAATTCCACATGTTTTTGTCTCGTTAACTGCTGACTCGAAACAAGCCAGACACTGAGAGGTCGAAAGGTAGCCCCTACACATAGAGAAGGCGTACACTATTTCACCATTATTCGTCGTCTGCGAAAAGGCGTAGTATACCTGCGGATCAGACAACTGTCGCTGGAGGCTAGAAAAGGTGGTATTTATGTTGCTTAAGTAAGTCTCTCCGTTTGATGATTGGTATGATCTACAATACCTTCTAAGAAGAGTATTGTTCTTATTACCTGATTGTGAAGTCACCAGTTTAGCCATCATTATGAAAACCAGAATTAGCATGCCCGATATCCATGACGATATCCGGATGCTTGTGTTGAGGCTATGGGCATTTTTCTCCATTGTGACAACTAACATGGAAGGTTACTTTGAAGCTAAATATATTTAAGATAAGAAGATTAAGAGGAATTTAGGCAGCCAGATGGTTGTCATTATTGAATATTGACTATAATATTTTATAGTCCAAGTGGAAATAGAATGCAAAATGGCTATCTTGAATGTTTGGTTCGAAATAATTTTCAATTGGTTCTATTTAGAAGACTAGAGGGTGTTATTGTCATTTTACAAATCAATTGGGGCTACCTTCCATTTGACTATCGATAATGATTGATAGGAATTATTAAGTAGATGTAACATCATGTGTAGTGGGGGACTTTATATATAAAGCCCCCCTTTCTGATTGTTTCACGTGGCAGTTGAGTCAGCATGAAAAGATAAAGTGAAAAAAGGGTGTAGTGGTGGGGCTTTATTTATAAAGCCCCTATTAATATTTTATTTTATCTTTTAAATTAAAAAAATAATAAAATAATAATATATAGAGAGAGAGTATGATGTGGCATGATGTGATTGGGTGGGGGTTTTATTGCCGGGCGTTATTTGTATAACGCTAGAATCACTTTTTCAAAAATAAAGCCCCCCGTAGCGGTGTGGGGGGCTTTATTTTGTAATATAGCGCCCTTTTATTTGCCCACTACGGTGGGTCTAATCATTTAGTTAGTCTATTGTGACATTTGTGCGTGAGAAAAAAATGCATTAGCTACTAGAAGCTGCTTTCTAGTAGGAAGGCGCCTCAAAAGCACCAAGAGGGATGAGGTGACGAGATGCCCAATGGGTTTTGGTTGATTTGGGCTGGATCTGTTCGAATCTGTCCCTGTTCAGCAAGTCATACTTACTCGGTTTTACATGATGAACAATTAGTTGAGTATGCACACTAATAATGTTTCCACACAAACAAATGAGGGCTATTTATATATATATATACACATAATAGACGGTTAATAAACTGACTATGATAACCGACATATAACTAATATTAACCGACAACTGTTTGCTTTTGGCGCCTTTTGTTTTCTGCAGTTGACTTTCTTGTTTGACTTCTAATATCATAAGTTTAATTAATTCTTTTCCAACAGGATCGATCCACGAGCCACCATTATGTCTCACATGGCCAATGTTTTTGACACCATATGGGACATACGTCATCAGAAACACATGAAGAAATTTTTATTTTTTTTGAAGGCCTAGCAAAAGAAATTCTTATTAATGCATAAAAGGTCATCCAATTTCGCTAGTAGCCAATTCGGTACATTTATTTCATTGTGTATAAAAAAATTATACATGAATCCTCCTCTCTGGGTCAAGGATTGTAGGATTCGTTATCTGTGGCGATGGTCCTAATGATCTTTCACTTGACAACATTAAAACAACTTCTGATATGGTTGGTCTTGAAGAAGCAAGTGACTGATCAGTGCACTTCAAAGCAATCTCAATGTTCTTCTTCACATGTTCTTCATCAAATTCCTTCGGATCTAGTGTTCCATCAATCAACTTAATGTGCATCCCTTTTTCATACAGCTGCCACGCCTGTTCGCCAAATTATAGTTGAAACCTTTATTGTACATTGTGTACGTAGCCTTTATTATTATTATTATTATTTTTTCATCTTAAAAAAGTTGAAACCTTCTTATAAACAACCAGATCTAAAGAAGTTATAGATGTTAATTTGCATTAAAATTTGTTAAATATGTATTTGAATGTATTACGTATGATCCCTAAATGACTTGCAAGGTTGTATATTACATGTTGAAGGAGGTAATGACCATCATCATCATGCCCATCGATGCTCACATCTGTGCACCTCCGACCACTGATGATTTCTAGGACCACGGTGCCGAAGCTGTATGTGTCACTTTGTCTGATAGGTTGCATATTCTGGTGCGGTGTAGCCCCTAGATATTGTATTTAATATGGAAATGGTGTTATCGAAACTTGAAGAATCATCATTAAGCCATATAAATAATAATCGAGGTATAAATTTCATGGTGTCTTACAAAGTCCCAGCAACTATGTTGCACGGGAACTGGTACGGGAACGAGAAATGGGTACGGAAACGGGAACGGGAAACGGTAAAACTCAAAAAATTAAGAAGTGGGTACGGCACGGGTACGGAAATAAATACATAAAAAATAAATATATATTATAGATAATGTACCACAAATCCCAAAATATATTCATACGTTGATGTAAACTTCAAAATTCATACGTATTTTATATATATATGTATATAAAAATTAATAATTAGTGTTTTTTATAAATATATAAATATTAGCAATAAACTAAAATAATAAAAGTGAAAAACATTTAAAGCTATAATAAAAAATGAGGTTTATTAAAAAAAAAGTAGCATATACACACACCAAACAAACACTCAACCCCTCTTTCAAAGACACACACATACCCTCACACCTTTCCATATGATTTTATTATAATATCTCTGCACCAATCTAATAGAGAGAGAGAGAGAGAGAGAGAGAGAGAAAGTTACGAAGAGAGAGAAAAAGATGAGAGAGAGAGAGAGAGAGTTAGAGTTACTGGAGGCCACACCGCTGCACTGGTCTTCTTCTCCGGCCGACCTCCGGTTCCGGTGACCCTCTCTTCTTCATCTACAACCTCCTAATCTTCTTCATCGGTCAGAAACGCCCTTGGACTTCTGGAAACGTGACAGAAACGGTAGCCAAAGAAGGAAAGGTTTGCAGAAACGGCGTTGACTTATCGAATCGGTCAAAGAATCGCCTGGGAAACGTTTCAGCCCGTACCCGTACACGTTTCGGTCCCCTGAAGGTTTCGGAGACGGGAAACGGCACCTGGTTCACGTTTCGGTGCATCAGAGCCCAGCAAACCGGGTAGTAACATGGGATTGATCCTCTGATTGAAGCCTAGGCAAACCAAAATCTGCAATTTTTGGCTGAAAATCATCATCTAGGAGAGTGTTGTTCGACTTGATATCTCTATGAACGATCTTGACATGGGATTCTTCGTGAAGATGATCAAGACCCCTAGCAATCCCAAAGATAATGTCAAATCGTTGTCTCCAATTCAAAGTCCCTCTTTTTACACCTGTCCATAATGAATGTTTAAGTAAATATTGTTGGTTGAAATATCTTATAGCATGTATCAATATCTTATCAACATCACTAATCAAAGGCATTTTAGCCTAGCGGCATCTTGGTGGTGAGATAAGACTTAGGGACCATAAGGTCCTGGGTTCGAATCTCACAAAGGGGGTTTTCGCATAATTATTATGAGTTTCCTCCTGAATTGGTGACTTGGTGGTGAAATATGATCGCGTGGCAACATTGGTGGCACGATGATACTCCAGTGTTCCGTGAGTGATTCCAATTTGTTAGCCGTTCAAAAAAAAAAAGCAATGATTGAAGAACATTCTCCTCTCATTTAATTAGTCAATCAACATGATTGACAAATGATTGCAAATCAATCATCATTTAATGGCTGCAAATCAATCTTCATTTATTTTGTATTTATGTTGTATCTTCTACTCCTTCTAGTATAGTCTATATATTTCATTGTAATTCCTTACACACATTAACCGAAATCAATACAGAAACATTTTATTAATATGATATCAAAGCCTAACAAGCTCATTTAAGCCACATTTCGATCCTATCAACTTTCGGCTGCAACAGTCTTCTTTTTTTCCTCTCGCACACCTTCTGCTACCTTGTTGCCTTCCCTTTTCAATCCCCATGGCCAAACCAATTGTTCATATTACTGCTGCTACTCACTTTCCCATCAAACTTACCCCGCAAAACTTCCCCTCATGGCGCACCCAGGTCACCGCCACCCTAATCGGTCTTGAACTCGACCACCACATCATTGGACCCGAGACCATTCCAACCGAAAATATTATTGATGGCCAACTCACCCAACTGAACCCGGACTACCTCCGTTGGTTCCGTCAAGACCAAATGATTATAAGCGTTCTTCTTGGTAGTTGCTCCGATCAAATCCAACCTATTGTTTCGTCCGCCAAAACAGCCCGCTAAGCTTGGGATCTCTTAAACTCAAGCTATGCGAGTCGATCACGTTCCCACATCATCTCCCTTAAGTCTTGGTTAGCCAAAAATCCGAAAGGGAATCGCTCTATTTCCGACTATCTCCATGAAATGAAGTCTCTATATGATGAACTAGCTATTGCTCAAAGCCCTATGTCCGAAAAAGATATTGTTGTTCATATTATGAACCAACTAGGCGATGACTATTCCAACTTGGTAGCCTCTTTTCGAACCCGTGACACCACAATATCTTTTGCCGATCTTTTTTGAGAAACTCTTAGACCATGAACGCACTCTCAAAGAAACTCTCACCGAGCCCATCCTCACCACCGCCAACAACACCTACCGAAGCTCCACCCGCTCAAATTATAACCGCCAACCCACTCGCAACACCACTCCACCCACTAACAGAAACCAATGGAGCTCTCGGCCCAACTCCTCTACAAATCGCCTGACCCGAAACAACACCGCCTATTGCTATTATTGTAATATTCCCGGATATGACACCAAGGATTGTAGAAAACTTGGTCGGTTTCTCAAAGAACATAATGTCTCGCCTCACAAAAACTGAGAATCCGGTTAAAAACCGAATTCATGGATCGAATATGTATAAATGATGTGTTGCAAAACACATCTAATTTCCTATGTATTTTGTAGTCATTTTAGAGTCTTTTTATTAGTGTTTTAGTAGTTTTAGGCTTGTACTTGTCTATTTTATTTATTTTAGCGCTTTATTAGATTTTTATTAGTTTCTTGTCGTTTTTATTATGTATTTATATATTTTATTATTTTATAGGTGTTCGTGGAAAATGAGCTCAAAACGAATGATTTCTAATCGGGGCACGAACATTTGAGAGCAGGTGTTCATAGACGTTGGAGCGTAAACGAGCAATTTTGGTTAAGCCAAGAAAACCCGAGTCTAGAGCACCGAGTATAATACTATCTATAATAATAATAATAATAATAATAATAATAATAATAATAATAATAATAATAATAATAATAAAATTTAAATATGGATTTCTAATCCATGATAGTCCACGTAAAAGGAAAAACAAACAAATATCAAGACTTGTTTGGGGGCCCACTTAACAAACAAATCAAACCTAATATTATATGGGAACATATATTAATCGAAGTGGAGAGAAGTAGAAAGGGGCGGCACTTGCATTCTTGAGCAGGAGACAAAATCAAAGTGAAACAGCAGAGAGAAGATAGCCGCTAGAAGACGAAACGGAGAAATCAAAGTCAAAGGACTAGTCACGTGAATTTTGAGATAGAGATTAATTTTGAAGGGGTTGAAGGCCAGAGAGGCTTGGTACAAGATTAAAGGCTCGGGTTTGATCACTAAACGTTATAGTTTTTATATTTATTTACTCCGTGTTCATAAATATTTAGACCATGAGTTTGTGTTATTTTGAACCTATGTTTTTAGCTTTTTCCATGACCACGATTGGCTAAGCTTTTAGTGTTACCTAGGTAATGATGACGGGTGACAATTGACTAATAATTTTCGGGTTGGATTTGTATAATTATTTTGGATAATGTTTTGGTAAAGGTTTTCTAATAAGGTTTCTTTTGCATACGCGTGCTTAATATCTAAATATTAATTTTTGTTTCGCTTAATTCTAGTTTAATAGATTTTGTATCTTTTGATCTAGGATTTTGTTAGTATCTTAGACTTAGTGTTTTTGATATATTTTGAGGTTGCTAGACGTTGTAAACCCTAGAAACAATTTAATTAATTATTTGGTAATTTAGCATTCTACCACCTTTGAGACCGAGAGGAGATTAGGTGTCAGTGTGTCTAGCTTGGTAGGTATTCGGGGCCGTGGTCTGCACGAGAGTGAGTCACCCCTAGCGTGCCTGTTTTGTTAGCACCCTGTGTTAGAAACCTGTTAGAATAACTATCCCTTGCATCCCTTACACATCCCGGATGTATTGTTTCTGAGGGGGCCGAGAGGACATTCAGATTTAGGATACCTTAGCATAGTTTGGAGAGACCGAGAGGTAATCCGAACCCGAGACCGGTGAGTTTACACACTTCCCTAGATTCAGTATTGCGACATGTTGGAGAATGATTCGCGTTCCAGTGTTGGTCTAGTTTAGTGTATCTTAAGATCCCGGTAGCCAAAACCCATTTATCCAATCCCGAGAGCTATACGTCAGTCACCTTGATTCTTACCTAGGTAGCCATTTTCTCATTATTTGACCTCAACTAGTTCTACTTGTTCGTTTGCTTTATTTGAGTTTCTTTTTGCATTTTATTCAATTCAATTTTATATTTTTTTTAGTAGTTAATTAAATCAACGTCACTTTAATTTATTAGACTAGGACTCGACGAAAGCTTAGTACCGAGAGCCGCTATTACAGTGTCCACGGTTCGATACTCGGACTTATTTACTTTACTACTTTCGACCGGTACACTTGCCGGTAGTGTGTGGTTTAGTGGGTATTTCCCATTTAAAACTTGTTTTGAAATTAATTGGACATAAAATATATTTATCACACATTTCACGCATCAATAAACAACTCGGTTTCAGACGGGGAATTCGAGACGAGACAGAAACATACGATAACAACGTCATCACAGATTCGTATTAATTCAGAAACGGTTACAGACACTGTCATCAGTAGGATAAACATCTATCTCGAGGCCGGGGGAGGTCGGGCATGACCTCCCCCTTGAGAGCATTCAAAGTACAAACTCAAATCACCAAATGAACACTAACACATGAGATTGCTATTTATAGTCCAATACCCAAGAGCCACCTTCGCCCCTTTGGAATGGTCGAATGTGGAGCATTTCCACATTCGCCCATTTGTAATGGTCGAATGTGGAAAACCTCCACATTCGCCCAGTGTATATTAGGTCGAACTTGGCTTTGGTATTGTCCTATATTATACAAATGCGTCAGATCCATAAAATGCCCTTATGGATCACCACAATCTAATGTAACACTATACAAAGACTCAACCCTAGTCTATTCGACAGTGACGTCCACAGAAAGTGCATCAACAATCTCCCCCTTGGACGTTGCTGGCGAATCCACAAATCTCTTGCACATCAACACATTCTCCTCTTTGAAAATTCCTAGCATCTTCAGTCAATAATTGTTGAAGTATCAGACACATTGTTACATCAACAATCTCCCCCTTGACTGATGCTTCACCAAGTTTCTCTGAGATCCCGTATGATAAATCAATCATGTTCTTGAGTAACTTCATCTGTTCGACAGAATACAAGCCGTAGACGAGTGAAACAAGCAATCAGAAGCTTTCATCAGGAACTACCAGTACTAATTGAAGGACTTGAAATGCTTCAGAAACTGAAGTTTTCGGCGGGGCCAACAATATCTACCAATAGCTCTTGAAAATCTTCAGGACTGTGATCTTGAAACTTTCGTTGAACCTACGTGCCACATGACTCCTACTAGGATACCTCATTACTTTCAGAACATTGAAATCTCAAACTTGATTTCCTTCTTCATAACAACTCTTTAGAACAAGTTCCTTCAAACACACAGGAACTGGGTTGACTGTTCTCATCATGCGGAATAAAATCTGTCTATTTTCTGGCCCATAATAGTCATTTGAATCTGATTATCATACTGTTGATTCTCATGACTACCCCACATTAAAACTGTTTCATCATCATCAATTCTTCAACAAGTTTGGGTAAACCTCATCACCATTCTTCCGAAAATCTTCAAAAATTGCCTTTTCGAAATTTTTTTAGGCCTTAAATTCTACATTCGCCCCTGGTACTTCTACATTCGCCCACTTTTGTTGACCCGAAGGTAGAATAGTAACCAGAATGTAAAATAACACTTGACCCTTTCCACATTCGCCCAAAAATAGCTACTTTCGCCCACTCGACTTCCACCTTCGCCCGCGCGATCAATCGAATGTGAACATAATCACCCGAATGTGAAAAATATTATCACAAAATTCCAGGTTCGCCCAAAATCTCTCCACGTTCGACCAAAAAATGTTACCTTCACCCAGTAACATTCCACATTCGCCCACCCGACTTTCTAAAAGGGGCGAATGTGCAGACTGAACGTGTTCTTGATCAATATTTTCTTCAAATCAGTCCACAATCACTCTAATCCTTTGAATTTGATGATGAAACTTGTTTAGAAAGGTGCGGAAATGAAAACCTAACCCTCGAATTCACAAAAACATGAAGAAATCACATGATTTCGGGTTCAATTAAGAATCTAGGGTTTCTAGGGTTTCAACCTTTCAATCAAAATCTGAATTTTACGTCTGAAAACATGAAAAACGAGCTGTGATTGATTCAAACGACTGTTAGATCGTTCAAATCGGTACCACGGCTCTGATACCAATTGAGAATCCGGTTAAAAACCGAATTCATGGATCGAATATGTATAAACAACTCGGTTTCAGACGGGGAATTCGAGACAAGACAGAAACATACGATAACAACGTCATCACAGATTCGTATTAATTCAGAAACGGTTACAGACACTGTCATCAGTAGGATAAACATCTATCTCGAGGCCGGGGGAGGTCGGGCATGACCTCCCCCTTGAGAGCATTCAAAGTACAAACTCAAATCACCAAATGAACACTAACACATGAGATTGCTATTTATAGTCCAATACCCAAGAGCCACCTTCGCCCCTTTGGAATGGTCGAATGTGGAGCATTTCCACATTCGCCCATTTGTAATGGTCGCTCCACATTCGCCCAGTGTATATTAGGTCGAACTTGGCTTTGGTATTGTCCTATATTATACAAATGCGTCAGATCCATAAAATGCCCTTATGGATCACCACAATCTCATGTAACACTATACAAAGACTCAACCCTAGTCTATTCGACAGTGACGTCCACAGAAAGTGCATCAACAAAAACAACACCCCCGGTGGTCAACCATACTACTCCTCGTCCCACGGGTACAACAACTTCTTAGATGTGGGACACCGGCGCTTTCGACAATACCGCGAACAACAAGCATCCATTTCCCGCTCTTTCTGAATATGAAGGACCCGATGAGATCGTGCTAGGTGATGGTAAAACTCTCCATGTAATATATATTGCTCAAACAACTATTCCAACAAAATCCCGTCCACTTCTTTTAAACAATATTTTGGTTTCTCCAAATATTCGAAATAATCTTATTTCCGTTGCTAAAGTTTGTCGTACTAACCGTGTTTCTGTTGAATTTTTTCCTTATCATTTCTTTGTCAAGGATCTACGCACGGGAGCGCGTCTCATGCGGGGAGTGAACGTCAGTGATGTCTACCTACTTGGACATGTGGCACCACATACTTGGACATCCATCGTTTCAAGTGTTTAAGTCTTTAATTTCTAGATTAGGACTTCATTGTAATAAGGTGACCCGTGACTCGTTTCATTGTATGTCGTGTTCTTTAAATAAAAGCCACAAACTACCTTTTGTCAAAAATTCTTTTGTTGCAAATCAACCTCTCCAAATCATCTATTCGGATGTTTCGGTTCGTGTCAAAACATCTATTGATGGCTTTAAATATTATGTCATTTTTGTTGACTATTTATCCAAATACATTTGGGTATATCCAATTAAACTCAAGTCCGATGTCAAAACACTTTTTCCACAATTCAAAACTTTAGTTGAATTTTTTTTTAAAACCAATATTATTGCCTTATTTACCGATAACGGGGGTGAATATGTGGGTCTTTCTGCTTATCTTACTTCTCAAGGCATCTCCCATTATACAACACCTCCTCACACACCGGAACAAAACAGTGTCGCCGTGCGCCGTCATCATCATGTCATTGAAACCGGCCTTGCACTCCTTCATTACTCACAAAAACAACACCCCCGGTGGTCAACCATACTACTCCTCGTCCCACGGGTACAACAACTTCTTAGATGTGGGACACCCGCGCTTTCGACAATACCGCGAACAACAAGCATCCATTTCCCGTTCTTTCTGAATACGAAGGACCCAATGAGATCGTGCTAGGTGATGGTAAAACTCTCCATGTAACATATATTGCTCAAACAACTATTCCAACAAAATCCCGTCCACTTCTTTTAAACAATATTTTGGTTTCTCCAAATATTCGAAATAATCTTATTTCCGTTGCTAAAGTTTGTCGTACTAACCGTGTTTCCGTTGAATTTTTTCCTTATCATTTCTTTATCAAGGATCTACGCACAGGAGCGCGTCTCATGCGGGGAGTGAACGTCAGTGATGTCTACCTACTTGGACATGTGGCACCACATACTTGGACATCCATCGTTTCAAGTGTTTAAGTCTTTAATTTCTAGATTAGGACTTAATTGTAATAAGGTGACCCGTGACTCGTTTCATTGTATGTCGTGTTCTTTAAATAAAAGCCACAAACTACCTTTATGAGAATGACCATAAATACTGCAGTATTAGAGCATTAACAACCCATCCACCAAATCCTCTCCATCAAATTACACTAAAAATCACTACTTCTGTAACATTTGTACT
Organism: Ambrosia trifida; assembly: GCA_028751855.1. Taxonomy (NCBI): domain Eukaryota; kingdom Viridiplantae; phylum Streptophyta; class Magnoliopsida; order Asterales; family Asteraceae; genus Ambrosia; species Ambrosia trifida. The sequence continues at coordinate 5,757,888 of CM054123.1, read as the reverse complement.
TTTCATATTTTCTATTCTAGTCCTTGTATTCTTGTATCTTTCCATTTGGTACCCTTGTAATCCCGAGCTTATGATCAATGGAAAAGTATTTTATCAATTACATTTAATCTTAATCTTAATAAATTCTACGCGACGCAAACTTTATGTAGCGTCGCGTGATTCTTAATTTTCTTGTATTATGAATGCTATATTTAAACAAATTCCAAGCTTGCCGTTACTCGCTTCTCTTATGTTACTCTTACCAATTCGTGACGGGTCGTCATTATAATTTAACCTAATCAATTTAGAAACTCATTTAGTTAAGATCTTAATATATATTTATCTTTAAAATAAAACACATATATATATATATATATAATAATAATACAAAAGAAAAAAAAAGAACATAACATGACATGTTATGAAGAAAAAAAAATTGCCGTCATTTTATTTTGTCACTCATTTATTTATTTATTTTTTTTCTTTTTTCTTTTAAATATATATTTACCACTAATTAACTTCTAACCACCCTAATTAATTCATTAAATACCCAACCCTCTCACTCCACTATAAATACACCACTCCTACCCATCCTAACACTTGCTCATTTCTAAATCCTCTCTAATCTCTCAAGAATTCTCTCAAGAATAAGTGAGTTTCTCACTTCACCTTCAACCTCTCTTCTACTTTCTTCACTCTCCTCTTCTTCAAACCCTTTGAGGAAACCTCTAGGACCTCTCTCCTATTTGCCATGGCAAATAAACATGAGTAGGGCACCAATTTGAGGCCTCAAATGTGGTCATCTTCTAATTATATAAACTCTACTAATTTAATAATTCGGAAAGGTTTGTGGATACATCCCTACCTTACCAATGCTTGACTCTCATAACCATCCGAATCACCTCTATGGTGGTTTGTGTTTTGGTTCGCCTAAAAGGCTTGCTTGACTCTTATGACCATCCGAATCACCTTCATGGTGGTTTGTGTTTTGGTTCGCCTAAAAGGCTTGCTTGACTCTCTTGAATCTATAACCTAAACTCGAATCTAAGACCCCTTTATTTATTTTATTTTTTTTCTAGTTAACCAAGGCTAAGGAACTAATCCCCCAAGACTCATTCTTTGGAGCCTTACTAAACGCACCCAAAGGTGAGTTCATACTTGTCCCCCTTTTATTCTTTATTCTTTGGGGCTCAACATGTATCACTATCAAAACTTAAACGATTTCATACTCTTAAAAACTATTATGCTCAATCTAAATGCTATTATGCTATGCCATGCTAGAATTCAAAGTCTTACATACAAATGTACGATTAGTTAACAACCCACCTTACATGTATAGCGCTATAGGTTGACACGCCGCCCCCTTTATGGGTCATGATAAGATGAAGTCTTTTGTGTTATCGAGTGTTGTTGCCGTTTGTATGGTTCTACGTGCATATGCCTATAACATGATGATTCGAGTAGACTTTTCTATACTATGTACTTAGACTCAAACTAGTATGCTCACCAATGCTTTATGTGTTGACGGATATTTTATACGTGTTGCAGGAAATGTTTAATGCAGGTTTATCAAGAAATCTACTTAGGATTGGACTAGAAACTCACGCTAGTTTAAGTTCTATATTTTGATGTTCTATTTTTTTCTTTTCGTGAAACAATTTGTATTATGTTATCTTTTTAGACAATGATTATGCTATGAATGAAATTTTATCTTTAAATTATATTATCACGAATTCTAGTGTCATGAAGTCTTTGAACAATCTACCACTAAGTCTCACCTTGATGATTCCGCCATCGGTTGGGGTGTGACAGATTGGTATCAGAGCCATGACTATAGGGATCTAGGAAAAAATTGCCATGTTTGACCTAGACTATAGTTAAGAACCCTTTTGACCATTCCTTTTATCATGCTTAAAATACTTGTTCTCCCTATCTTGCTTCTACTCCATTCTCTTGGTCCTTAAAACTTACCTTCCTATTTGTGGATTACTCTACACTCGAAGACGCTCGTATAACACAAACGAAAGGAAATCACCAAAATAGGCGTGAAACCCTCACTTTGGTGATAACTTTCAATCCGCGAAAATTATTTGTATTTTTGAAACTACACCAAGATAGGAGTGATACCCTCACCTTGGTGGAAATTTCACAATTCTCATTCTAGTGGACACTTACCAATCGAAGGTTAGAATTAATTTTCTTACCACGTTGGACAAAATGTACAAACCACACTCAAAGAAACGACCTCGCTAAGATAGGAGTGAAATCCACAACTTAGCGACTAGTTTCAATCCTTGATATTTTTTTTTTAAAAATCTCTCCAAAGTCTCAAATTTACTAATGACAAGAAACATGTAGTAACTGGAAGGGTGAATGCCGTTAACCGCAAGTCGGCGAGAGTATTTCCACCTATTAGGCCAAAGCATGTTTTCAAACTCAAAGGTAAATTCGAATCACTTTGGTTAGTCTTAGTTCCGTTCCGGAACACTCCAATTGCTTGCTTAAAAACAAGCCTCTCTTTTTATGTTAATACTACTTTCAATTATGTTTTCATGCTATGTTTTCATTATATATTCGATTTATTCACTCGCATACAATCTCTAGACTCGCATTTACAATCTACTCTCGCAATCTCCAAACAATACTAATAATCGCAAACCAACATAAATCAAAACTCCTTTATGTTAACTATGTGCTCTATACTTGTTTATACATACGTGTTATGCTATTTTAACAATGTGAAACTTGCGTCCTACACGTGTAACTAGAACTTGCATATTAAATCTATGAGAACAACTTGAGATTATGTATTTTGTTTATCTAAATTAGCATTAATCCCACTGATCTAATCTTACCCACAAGCTTTTCATTGTTAACCAAAATCCTAGTAACTTATTTTCTAAATTCAAAAGCCACCTTGTTTAAAACCGCTTATGCAAATTTTCCTATGTATGATTCTCGAACATGTCTTCCCGTCTCAACAACATCGATCTCAACCAACTGGCGAGTCTTATTGCCCAAAAAAATTGATCAAGATCCTCCCTAACCTATAGACACCAACAAACCCAACTCCAAACTCCAACGATACCATCCAAGACAACACAAACCATGTAGATACTAAACCTTCTACCCATACCCCTACCAAACAAACGAAAAAGGATAACCGAAAACGCAAAGACCTCAAACGAAACCACACTTCGACAACTCCTAAGACTTCGAATCCCAACAGAAAGCAATACTGTGGAACCTATCCGCTATGCAACAGTTGTAAATTCCACCATCCCACTCACACACCATGCCGCACATGCACCAACTGTGGTGCATATGGTCATTTAGCCAAAACATATCGCCACACCACTAAACCACGACCCGAAAAAAACTACTAGAACTAGCTTATTCACTAAAGCCAATGGATGGATATGCTCCGAGTGCAACGACCCATCCCATGGGCGCGACCAATGCCCAAGACTTGCCATGGTGATCCACGATACTGGAAGACCCACTCACCACACTAAAGATTGATTTTTCTTTTCTTTTATAAAAAAAATGAGAATTTCCTTATGTAATGTTTTCAAAAAATTATTTAGATGTGAAATTTTCTTTTATAAATTATGAAATACCATCGTTATCTTAGGTTACAATCATAATTTATCAGCAAAATTCAAACATCACAAAACCTTTTCACCTCGCGCACAATCTTTTTCAAAAAAAATTTGAACAAAATTCTCCCTACTATTTCTAAGAGGATGCCTATTCTTCTATAAAAACCTCACTTTCAAACCACTAACAAATGTGCGCGTCGAGTCTGTATGACAAACAAGATTCTAAATGGTAAAAGTGTTAAAAAAAAAAAAAACTTTCTTTCGTAAACAGAACTTGTGAGCAAAGACACGCTAAATCAAATAATCTACTTCTTTATAATCCCAAAACCTTTTCTCTTGAAATCGTAACACGAGTCAAAATATTCATCAACGCCAAACTAAAATTGTCAATAAACTATTTTTCCTCGCTTAATAAAATGGATTTTTCATAAATCAAACGACCATCTTTGATAAGACTTTTACACTAAATTTTCCTCACTTCAACTAAATATGTTTTTCTTTAACATCCAACGGACTAAATTCTTCTACCATCAAACTTGACCCCCAGCCTCGAAAAGCTAAAATCGCTCGCATACTCATAAACTAAATTTGTAATGAACTCGAATTTTATGTTACTCTTAGTCAAAACATTCTTTTTTTTTTTTCACGCGTGAACGTTTTTATTAAGAATCCAATTGTCCATATTTTTGCTTGATTTTATACAACTAAACGTAACCACATATACACAAGTCTACACCATTATGTCATGAAACCATACATCTACGCCAAGAACACGTCCGGTTAACACCATCACAAACCTACTTAATGCCTTTTTACATTATGTGTTTGCATGTCACATTACTTGCTATATTTACAATATCAAAACTGTTTACTGTCCTAGTTTAATGTCTTTTCCTTTGTGTAGAAGTATTTTGTGTTCACTAGCAACCCACACATAACTAAGACAAATTATGTGGACTATACGACAATTGGACTAATTACGGGTGCACACGTAATTACAAAAATTTGGCGAATGGAAAACATAACAAGTCCTAGTGTGTGTAACCTATCATGACTTGAATAACAACACGGATGAGGTATGACAACGGCATGGTGGATACGCCGCCGGTACATCCTATACATAAATGTCCGGTCATACTACCAAAAGTAGAGTTATTCGTGCCATGAGAAGTTTTGGGTATCGAGTTTAAATTTTGACCAACCATTACGTTATTTATCTGTTGCGATACCGTTTATGTTATAGTTTACTAGTCTAATTACGTTCACATTATTTATCTGTTATGCATATTATAACCTTGTTTTGAACCCCCACTCTCTACTATGCAACATCATCCTTGATAAGAATAATCTATACTTGCGATCTCCATCGAACTTCGTTCCTTCCTCATGCTTTCTTTGCTTAATCAGCAATCCTTCCATTATCAAGAATCTATTTCTAAATCCCGTAAGCTCTGGCCTTAATCTCTAAAAACATTTATACATGTAAAACAAGATTCGTCTCTCACTTTCATATATTTTCTTGACTGCTTATATACTGGATTTCAAAATAAATAAATACTACTTATATCCCCAAAAAGCTGTTTTCAAATAGTCCGGATTGCTCGTTTATTTTAGTCGCCTTCAAAAAAAAATTCTAGTAAAATTTTTGACCTTGTGCAAACCAAATATCTTTTACTAAAACTACTCATTCACACATCTAGTCACTTATTATGCTCACATATTTACTATTCCACCCAATTACCCAAAGATTTTTTTTTTTTTACAAGCCAAAATTTCCACTATTTCACATATGATATACTGTATAATTACTTATTTTCCCAAAATTTCTATATGTTATACAATATACTTACCTATCTTCAATTTTCACTATTTCATATCGTATAAATACTTATTTTCGTGAAATTTTTACTATTTCTTATACACAGTATACTTACATGCCTTCACAGGATTTTTGCTATTTCATACCGCACACTTACTTATCTTACCAAACTATTGCTACGATATAAATACTTATTTTCCCATGATCTTTACTATTTCATGCATGTAATGTTGTATACTTACTTACTTTTCCAAAACTTGTTGCGTCAACTACATATACAAACCTATTTATACATACCCCTTATTTCACTATTTACAAAATGCTTTAGTCGGTCAAACTTTCAAATTTCTACGTACGACCTTGGGTTAAAATTTTAAAAGTACTTCTCTTATGAGCATAATTATCGAACAAGTGACTAGATACCGTATTCGCTTTAAACATAATAAACTAACACGTTTTGTTCTCATATCAAACCACTTACCTATTTTTCAAAAGGTTGACTCTTAATTAAATTTCGAGACGAAATTTTCTAAAGTAGGGGAGACTGTAACATTTGTACTTTTCATATTTTCTATTCTAGTCCTTGTATTCTTGTATCTTTCCATTTGGTACCCTTGTAATCCCGAGCTTATGATCAATGGAAAAGTATTTTATCAATTACATTTAATCTTAATCTTAATAAATTCTACGCGACGCAAACTTTATGTAGCGTCGCGTGATTCTTAATTTTCTTGTATTATGAATGCTATATTTAAACAAATTCCAAGCTTGCCGTTACTCGCTTCTCTTATGTTACTCTTACCAATTCGTGACGGGTCGTCATTATAATTTAACCTAATCAATTTAGAAACTCATTTAGTTAAGATCTTAATATATATTTATCTTTAAAATAAAACACATATATATATATAATAATAATAATACAAAAGAAAAAAAAGAACATAACATGACATGTTATGAAGAAAAAAAAAATTGCCGTCATTTTATTTTGTCACTCATTTATTTATTTATTTTTTTTCTTTTTTCTTTTAAATATATATTTACCACTAATTAACTTCTAACCACCCTAATTAATTCATTAAATACCCAACCCTCTCACTCCACTATAAATACACCACTCCTACCCATCCTAACACTTGCTCATTTCTAAATCCTCTCTAATCTCTCAAGAATTCTCTCAAGAATAAGTGAGTTTCTCACTTCACCTTCAACCTCTCTTCTACTTTCTTCACTCTCCTCTTCTTCAAACCCTTTGAGGAAACCTCTAGGACCTCTCTCCTATTTGCCATGGCAAATAAACATGAGTAGGGCACCAATTTGAGGCCTCAAATGTGGTCATCTTCTAATTATATAAACTCTACTAATTTAATAATTCGGAAAGGTTTGTGGATACATCCCTACCTTACCAATGCTTGACTCTCATAACCATCCGAATCACCTCTATGGTGGTTTGTGTTTTGGTTCGCCTAAAAGGCTTGCTTGACTCTTATGACCATCCGAATCACCTTCATGGTGGTTTGTGTTTTGGTTCGCCTAAAAGGCTTGCTTGACTCTCTTGAATCTATAACCTAAACTCGAATCTAAGACCCCTTTATTTATTTTATTTTTTTTCTAGTTAACCAAGGCTAAGGAACTAATCCCCCAAGACTCATTCTTTGGAGCCTTACTAAACGCACCCAAAGGTGAGTTCATACTTGTCCCCCTTTTATTCTTTATTCTTTGGGGCTCAACATGTATCACTATCAAAACTTAAACGATTTCATACTCTTAAAAACTATTATGCTCAATCTAAATGCTATTATGCTATGCCATGCTAGAATTCAAAGTCTTACATACAAATGTACGATTAGTTAACAACCCACCTTACATGTATAGCGCTATAGGTTGACACGCCGCCCCCTTTATGGGTCATGATAAGATGAAGTCTTTTGTGTTATCGAGTGTTGTTGCCGTTTGTATGGTTCTACGTGCATATGCCTATAACATGATGATTCGAGTAGACTTTTCTATACTATGTACTTCGACTCAAACTAGTATGCTCACCAATGCTTTATGTGTTGACGGATATTTTATACGTGTTGCAGGAAATGTTTAATGCAGGTTTATCAAGAAATCTACTTAGGATTGGACTAGAAACTCACGCTAGTTTAAGTTCTATATTTTGATGTTCTATTTTTTTCTTTTCGTGAAACAATTTGTATTATGTTATCTTTTTAGACAATGATTATGCTATGAATGAAATTTTATCTTTAAATTATATTATCACGAATTCTAGTGTCATGAAGTCTTTGAACAATCTACCACTAAGTCTCACCTCGATGATTCCGCCATCGGTTGGGGTGTGACAACTTCATCCTTAAATCTTCTCTCTCCTAATTAAAATAATAATACTTTTTCATACTTTTATCATTATATTTTCTCTCCTCACTCACAACCAATTACAAAAATATTAAAATATATATAGGGGTGAACAGTAGCTTTTCAAATATAGGGGTGAACAGTGCTTTCACCAAATTTTTTATCTCTCCTCCACTCACAATCACTCACACTCACCCCATATAATTTGAGGGAACCCCTCACAAAATTTGGTGGGTGGGTTGTGAATGCTCTTAGAGCATTCTTATCCCATCCACCAAATCACATCCATCAAATTACACTAAAAATCACTACTTCACCCCTAAATCTTCTCTCTCCTAATTAAAATAATAATACTTTTTCATACTTTTATCATTATATTTTCTCTTTCCTCACTCACAACCAGTTCTAAAAATATTAAAATATGTTTAGGGTGAACAGTAACTTTTCATATTTAGGGGTAAAAGTGTTTCCACCAAATATTCTCTATATCCTCCACTCACAACCACTTACACTCACCTCATATAATTTGATGGACACACTCACGTATATTTGATGCCCGGGATGTGAATGCTCTTATTGATGTTGAACTGTTGAAGATGATTTAGCGCAGACATGTTTATGAGACATACAAGTTCTTATGCTTCTAGGTGCTGCTATTGATTGTTACCTACTTATTTTCTTGCTAACTTTAATTTTCTTTCTAGACTTGCTTACGAAATAGTATTATTCAATCTATTTTTAACACTTATTATTGTATTTTTTTACTTGTTAATTCCCTTACTAACCTTCAAACATAAATTATAGGCGAAAAAGAATAATGGTGTATATCCAACACGAAGAGAAATGTATATTACAACTCGCACTCGTAAAGATGGAAGCATTGTTGATGATAAAGCTGCTCAAGTTGTGGTAATGTATTTAATATTCCTGTATATCATGGGTGTGTTTATGTATTTTTATGATTACCTATTTTATTATGTGCTTAGGCTTCATCAAATAATATTGCAAATGACTCTACAATCACACCCAACAATCTAGATGATTTTACAAACGATGACTACTCAAAAGTTAAAGGCCATGAGAAAAGAGGATACATTCGATTAGTTGGAAGGATGCCAACTGCAAAAAGTAATAGTGCTTCTTTGACAGCTTCACAAACAATTGATAAGCAAACGAGTGCTGTTAATGCTATGGCTACTATCATTTATTTCAATTATATGTTTTAGTTCCCGGATATTGGTTCTTTGGTCCCTAACAACTCTATACGAGTTAACGAAATATCATCTTCAAGAAGTCATAATGATAACGGTAATTTCTCTTAACTTGTTACTTTTTAACTACTTCGTAATGTTAAATGGACGTGCGTATGTTGTAATCTTGCTATGAAATTGATCATCCAAAACATTCCCTTTTACAGGGCAAGAAACACGTTTGGACAATTGATTTTAAACTTCTTGTTGACATTGCAATTAAGGTAATTTGTTGGTTTTTTTGTATAGTTAGGTGTTTGGGCTAATTGTAAATGGCTGCATATTATATTATATGTTGGTTTTTGTTAAATTGTTAGTTGTTCCGACCATTTGTTATATATGATTATAACACCCCAACCGATGGCGGAAACATTGAGGTGTCACGTAGTGACGATTGTTCAATAGCTCATGGACTAGAAATGTAAATTTGAATACAGTGAATTTAATAGTTTATTACATTAAAAGAAATACATCAATCACGACTAGCAATCTAAACTAAGATACAATAATCTCAATCTAAGTCTATGTTCCAAACGCTTGGAAGTAATCTCATAAGAACCTGAAACATGTACGAAAATGATTTGATCAATACAAAATGTATTGGTGAGCATACCCTGTTTGAATAAATATAGTAGGAAAAGTTTTTAGCACTTCATGTGCGGTACCATTTGCAATTATGTAATAAGTAATATCCATTCAAAATCAACCCTATGTAAAGAAAAGCAGATATATATAGTATGCGCTAGTAGTAATGTAATACATAGCAATGACGAGGACTCTCAACAGAGTCACAAGGGTATATACCATAGTACTATTCATTGAAATGTCAGGCCCTCAAAGGTTAATGATTTTGACAAGTCATAGACACACAAATTAACATAACGTAAACACACATGAGAGTTGCGTTTAGTAAGATGAAATAGAAAATTGATAGTAAGTACATGAGTCACCCCAAAATAGTAAAACAGTAAAAAGGGGAAAAGATATACTCACATTTTGCGAAAGCGATCCAACTTAAGCGGTCGTGAGCTAAGTAATGGGAATTCCGAGGAATTCAACCTATAACGTATATGAATACTAGTAAGGAAAAGTCTACAAAGTCTAAGGTATCTAGGGTCTAAGGCATTAGGGTTTGCTAAGTCGATCTGGTGAATTAGAGTTTTTACAATAAGTCGAATTAATATAAAACTTTTATATTAAAAATAATATACCAAAGTTTATAAATGAGGTGTAGGCAATAATTATTACCAATTGAATACTTAAATAAAAATATGTTTGAATAATTAAAACAAAATAATTTTAATTAATTTTTATCACTAAGTTATTGTAAATAAATAAAATAATCATCAATGTTTAGATAAATAATAATGAGTTACGCCATGATCCAACCAATGGAAATTAAGATTTTCAAACATAAAACATTTCTATTTTATAAGAAAAGTATCTATCGAATAGATATTTAATAGTATAAATAAATAAATGATTAATTATGTCTAATTAAACATAAATAAGACTAATAATTCATGTCATTATCCAAAAATGCTATTTTTATAGAAAATGAATACTTTCTGATGTAAAGTAATAAAGATAATTTTCCTATAATTTTTATAAACTTATTTATATTTAAAACTGATTTAATGATATTAAATCATGTTTAAATGATTAAAAATAGGAAAATGACTTAGTAACATGTGTTCGGACTCGTTTATGCATTAATTGAGCGTTATGCTAAACTTAGTGAATTTTTGCGCATGCTAAGTGTTTAATTGCATATGTTGCATGATAACTTGTATTTGGCTAACATGTGGGATGTCGGGTCACCAATGGGATGTCGGGTCTTGTCTGGTACGGTCGGTTTAACAGTCAAAGGTGTTTTCTAACGTATATGGTTATGGTTATGGTCTGGACATTCGGGGACTAGTTAACCTGCGGGTTATTAGTCCGGGTACTTATATGCATCTTATGATAGGTCGCCGCTATTTGGGGCAATCATAGCATACTGATTTAACTGTTTTCAAGTGAAGCAATCTAAGGTGAGTTCACGGCCCCAAACTTTACTAGGGGGGGGGGGGGGGAGAAACATGCTTATACATTTTGATCACACATTTACATGTTATACATTATAAACACACGTTTTCATGTTATACTATGGCTTACACTTTATTACTATACGGTTCGTCTAAGTCCCTTAGAAACCACTAATACGGGGATGTAGCGGGGAAATGTGGATAGCGCTATTGGGCCTGACAAACCCCACTCGACGGCTAGAGGCCGGGCAGGTGCATATTGTCTCAATCACACTTGGCTTACCGAAGATGAGGTAGTCTGTAAACAAGGGTATCACACAGTCAACAATGGTTTCGCCCGTATGAGTATCATACTTGACGCCTAGCTAGCGTACGAACAAGCATAGTATGAACAGTAACAATAACAGTAACAGTAACGGTGACAGTTTTTAAAGGATTAATGAAACGCTTATTGAAAAAGAAAAACCTGTGAACTCACCAGCATTATATGTTGACGTTTTTGGCATGTTTTCTCAAGTCGCTAAGGTAGCGGTTAATGGACTAGGCGCACGGAGTCTTGCACGACGTTTAGAAGTCTTGTTGCATCTTAAACAATGTTTTGTAAACTGTAATATGTCTTTTGGTTGTAAACAAGAAATGCTTCCGCTGCTGGTTTATGGCTCAAAGCATAATGTTTTGGTTATTGCATGGAATGTCTTACGTATTTTTTTACATTTAGTTGTCGTTTATTGTGACCGTTGACTTGGATCCTGGTGTGTCACGCGCCTCGCGGTAAAACCCCGCATGTGGAAATTTGAGGGTGTGACATTGTTGCCCGCCTGCCCGCTATCTTGATGTAATTTTTCGCGATTGACTTATGAATATGAATTTGCCTTAAAAAAAATTAAGCATTCACTAATCAAGATAAGGTGGGTTTTCCCTTATGGGTTCCCATCCGGAGGGTATGTCATATGTTCAATCCATGCACACCACAAAAAAATTCCCCGTGACGATTTAGGCTTAGGCAATAATGTAATGCACTAAATAAATAAACAAGAGTTTAGGTTTTGCTTAACGTTTTTAGAGGCCTAAAATAAGCATTTAAATTTACGCTTTTTAAAATTATAGAATGTTTAAACGGCTAAGTAAACATGCAAACTCTTAGACAATCAGGTGTGGTGATGGCAAGTCTTGAGAGGACTATACGCCACGTCAGCATTCTGTAGGCCCTCCTCTTATAATGATAACATGAGGACTACTCAAGGGTGTGAGGTAGTTTTCCTTGGGTAGTCCTCCACTCCTATTGGCCAACATTTAATTTTTATTTTCTAATTTTTAAATAACTAAATACTTAAAGGGGAATATTTTATAGAATGGTAATCAAGTTTTACTAGTGTTCTAATTAGATCTATCATAAAAATATTTGTTCTAATTAAGTCATTAAAGTTTATTTAATGTTCTAATCCAATATAGTTTACCTAAATAGCAGGTATAATATCTATGATTGAAACATTAAAGTAAACTTTAGTAACCGAATTAGAACATTAAAGTAAAGTTGACTTATCTAATTGGGAAAAAAATGTTTTATAAAAATTTTGAATGTATAAAAAATTGCCAAGATTTTAAAAATGTTGTATTTTATTTTTTTTTATATTTTTTTAATTATAGAGATTGCGAAAAGTTATTATTTTTTGCCATTTTAAAAAAAGTTCGCATTTTTTATTTTTTTATTGAATTGTACATGACTTTTTTTATAATTATTTTTATTTTTCTTCGCAATTGTTTTTGTGATTTTCATATTTTTTTCGTAATTTTATTTTTCGTAATTTTTTTTTGCAATTTAAAAAATATATTTTCAATTTTTTTAATCAATATTGTTATTGATAATCCAAGTCAACATTTAAAAAAATAACCAAATAAAAGTCATATGGATTGATGACCTTCTAAATGGGTAAATTGTCTATTATTAGAACAGAAAAATAACTTTAGTTACCTAATTGGTACAAATTTTTTTATGATTGACTTGATTGAAACACTCCTGAAACTAGGTTACTATTTAGCAAAGTTACCCCTTAAAATAAATAACATAAAAAGTCACATAATATTTAAAAATAAGGTTACAAATAAAAAAATACGCCTAAAAAAAATAAAGCCTACCAAAAATATCTAAGGCCACATCTAGTTTTCTCCGATGGCCCAAATATAATCGATTAAATCCGATTGTAGATGTAGGTGCATGTGCTCGCTGTGTAATGAGAAGTCGTTAATTTCTTGCTGAGCTGGACTAACGGGAACACTATTCTCCCCAATTAACACATATTTTGGTTTCATATGAATATATAGAAAACGTCACGAGTCCTTTTCCATCCCTGTCTTTATTTGTATGTTTGATTTGATTGTCTAACCACCTGTTCCAACATAAGGCTATTTGGTGTGGACTTGGTGGGTGCAATTGGGGAGATGAGGTGGTCGTCGGTGCAATCGGGAACAACCCCCCACCCTCAATCACTTCGGCACAATCGGTGAAATTTCAACATCTTCACCGAGGCATTTGATTGGTGCATTTTTTTTAACATTATGTGACCGTTGGCTTCTTTTATTTTAAATTAAACTTTATATATTCTACCATACCAATATCAAACCATTCACCAACACATATCACACAACTCTTTCTATATTCTACCATTCATACTTACTTTCTCAAACTTTTAAAACTTTTCATCTTCAAAATATTATAAAATCAAATCGTTTAGCCATGAGTTCATCAGAGTCCAAAGAAAATGAGATAAAATTTTACGTGGATGCGATGCTAGAGACGGTGCCTATTATCGTGGAGTTGGAAGACGAAAGCGAGAGCGAAGCATCTTCAGGACCAGTCACAAGGAGTGTTGTGCTAAATAGATATCGTGAGGGTATATCACATTTTCTTTTTGTGTTATTTTATAACATTGTTCAAAATTTTATATTACATTATATTATATTGTTGAAAAATTTATATTATATTTTATATTTTTAAAAGGTGCACATGATCGTCTAGTTGCTGACTATTTTGATGAAGACTGTGTATACATTAAACGAACTATTTAGGCGTCGTTTTTTAAAGAGTCGATATTTTTTCAAGTGAATATCCGATAACTTAGCTAATTATGATGAGTTTTTTACACTAAGATGGGATACTAGTGGCTACAAAAATGCACGTCTACACTTCGTCAATTAGCATACGACACTTCTAGTGATTCATGGGATTGGTATTTAAAGATGTCTGATAGACTAAGTCGGGATTGTTTATACCAGTTTTGCGAAGATATCGTGAAGTTATATAGAAGGTTTATTTGCGTAGGTCAATGAAGAGGGACATTGAAAAGATCTACGCATTCCATGTAGAGAAACACAACCTTCCTAGCATGCAAGAAAGTCTTGATTGTATGCATTGGCCAGGGTGTAATTGCCCCACTGCATGGAAAGGCTAGTTTACGCGGGGTGACGTGGGAGAACCTTCAATAATTCTAGAAGTTGCTTACTCTGCGGATCTATGGATTTGACATGCTTTTTTTTTTAGAGTTGCAGGTCCGTATAACGATTTAAATATTCTTGCAAGATCTGAGATTTTCGACACCATGATTATGGGCACCAGCCCTGATGATTCTTTCATGCTCAATGGTGTAAAATATAAGCATTGGTATTATCTAGCGGACTTCATATACCCAAGCTATTCATCTATTACAGAATACTACCGATGAAAAAAAATGAAAAAGTTCGCGAAGTGCCAAGAATCGGCAAGAAAAGACGTTGAACGATTATTTGGTGTGTTAAAGGCAAAATGGCATATAAATACAACGTCCGCACATGTATTTCACCCACAAAGATTGTGATATATTATGTAAGCTTGTATAATACTTCATAACATGATAATCGAAGACGAATGTCGTGTGATATGAGATTACGATCCGAATGAGGTTGAAGAGAATCTCAAGCCAGTTAACGAGGCACACCAAGAATCAATTACGTGGGCGTTACACGATACTGCTGTCCATGACAACCTTTGTGCGGATTTAATCGAACACCTTTGGAACAATTTTCATGTCGCTCTCATTGATGATGAGTAGTGTATTTTTTTTAGTTTGTATATTTTTTAAGTTGTGAACTTTACTTTGTATTTTTTTTAATTTGTGCACTTTAGTTTGTATTTTAATTTATGAACTTTCTTTTTTTTTTTTTTTAAGTTTTTTTTGAATATTTTTTTTTACGGTTTTTTCTTTTTATTTTCATGAAAAAAATATTTATGAAATATAAAATATATAAATAAATAAAAGAAATTAAAAAAAAGGGAAAGGGGAATTAGGGAAAACCATTTCCTTGGTTTGAGGGAGGGAATGACGAAAATGATGTGACGTTGATATGATATTTGAGGGATTTGAGGAAAAGGTGACCACACTATATATCATAATATCCCTCACAATGAGTCTGTTGTAAATGTGTTAATTTTGATTAATAAACCAGATATCTTTGTCTTTAGAAGTTTGAACATTCAACTTGCAACTCCATTTTTTTATGAATAGATAATAAAATGTGAACTAGCTAGCATACATGAACACCTACTAATAATTATTACCATCTAAAAGTCATGAACTTTTTATAAAAGGTCTTTACGAATAATACACCTTTTAATTAGAAAGTATACACCCTAACTCACATCACACATTAATAAAAGATTGTCACATGTATCAGAATATAATGTCACACTTAAAATGTGATATCACATGTATATAACACCCAGACCATTTCCAGATTTGTTTTGAAGTAGGAAATATCCTCCAATACATCATCAAATTATAAAACAATAATGCCATGATTATCATATGACATCTTCAATATTAGACTTTTCATAATATTCAATAGAAAATGGATCTGGAAGTTGAGTAGATAATATTAAAAATACTAGCTTGTATTCAGTTTTATAAAGGGTACGTTCTGGTTTCATAGTCATATGATAATCATGGCACTATTGTTTAATAATTTGATGATGTATTGGTAGGTTTCCTCTACGTATGAATGTTTAAAATTGGGTTTATAGAACGACTCGTTCAAGTCTGGCAACAATGTTTTTTTTTGTAACCAGACACAACCTCTTGAAAATAAGGAATACCCGGCGCTTGAGAATCAGAAATACCTTTCGTCTTGTGAGAATCAAGATTACTTGATTCGTCGAAAATATTAGACCATCATGACATTTTGGAGAAGAATATAAAATTGAAAGAAGAAGAAGAAGAGAAACGTTCAGAAGAGAAAAAAGAAAAAATGAAGAAAAGAATGGAAGAAGAAGAAAAGGTGGAACAATAATTCAACTTTGAACGAATACGCCTCGTATTGGTCTATACGGGGCGATTAGGGTACAAATGGCAGATGCTTTATGTTATATATCGTATTGGACATCGGAGCAATATGCCTCGTATAGACCAATACGAGGCATATGATACCAATGATTAGTTCTTTGAGTCTATGCCAGGGTGATTGAAAAGGAGCATGTGAACCATATATGCCTCGTATTGGCCAATAGGAGGCATAAAGGGTTTATTTTTTGTATCATTGTTGTCTGAATGGGAGACAAACCAATGATTAAAAGCATATACTCCTCATATTGACGTCAATTTTTTTTATGGTGTACAAATATATGGACCCTTAAAATAAACCGTATAATACACTCCTTTGGTTCACTCTTTTAAATTAACTAATTAAAAAACAAACTTAAAAAAGAGAAAGTTTACAGTACAAAGTACACAATCGTACAAAATGTAAGAACCAAAGAGAACTTGCCACCTGTCACACGGTTTTTTTGGGAACGGACAATTAAGTACGTCAACTACACATCATAATGATTATTTTGGTTCAAGAATGAGCCCAATTGATGTTCGTATCATCAAGTTATACTCAAAACAATTTCGTATTTTTCTGCAGTAATTTTCTGATGTGCATGGTTTGCATGCTTTAACAAGTTTTTATGTTAAATCTTGCATGTTTCGATCTTAATCCGATTTATATTAACAAACACACTTATTAACAAGTTCATAACATTAGTTTTTAAAGAGTTAATTTGGATTAAACGAATCTGATATAAAGCATAAATAAGAATAAGATTATACCGAAGACGAGTTTTGAGACAGTTGATGTTGTCGCTTGTTTGATTCGATTCACACTATCAAGATTCCTTGCTAGACGTATTTGGATGATCACAACAGCAGGTTATGTTAGTTTTATAGTTTAGATTAAATGATTTAATGATTTAACAAGAGATTTGGTAGCCTAGTTACCTTAGAATGATATTGCAAAATTGATCCTGGGAATCCGATGACGACTGTTGTTGAACGGCTGATCGAAGTAGAGGGAGAAAGGCTGCTGATTTACGTATGGAGGGGAAGGAGATTATACTTGGAGGTTGTGAATGATGAGGGATAGAGGTGGATGCTTGAATGTCAAGGTTTTTTTTTTTTTTTTATTATTATTATAAGTGAATGAGGGAGGAGTTGAAGGTTTTAAGGGATGGTGGCTAGGGTTATTGGTGTAAGAATGAGGATGAAGAAGGAGAAAGAGAGTTTAAATAGGTAGGGTTTGGTGTGGTTTAAGTTAAGTGGTTAAGTACCGTGTACATGAGCCAGTTGTTGACTTGAACTCGTTTATTCCATTTATCACGACACCAATTATATTACGTGATTTGTTTATATAAACCGATTTAACTTCGAGTATTTGGACTACGTAATTAATATATATATATATATATATATATATATATATTGTCGCGTTTAGAAATTTACAAGGATAAGTGTCGGTTTACGAGCGTGTTATTACCTACAACGCGTTGTTTGGCAAATTTAGATAATTAAATTTATTAATGAAATAAAAATGTATTTCTTGTTAATTAGATGTTATTGCTAACGATTTTATGAATCGTTTTATGAATAAATAAATAATAAAATTATTATTATATTTATTTGGGAGAAGCGAGACGTTACAGTCTCCCCTACTTTTGGAAACTTCGTCCCGAAGTTATTAAAACATAGGGTTGAGGGTTGTTGGGTAAATGTTAGGGCAACTGTGGTATTGTATGGCATGAACTGTCTTGAATGATCTTGGATAAGAGGAATGGTATATATTAGTTTTGAGGATTGGATTAGGTTGGTCTGAAATAGCAAGGAAAAGAAGAATCTAGCAAAACAGTAAACTTAAGTTTTAGGAACCCTAAAAAGATGCATGAGTTTATTGACTATAGAATGACTAAATGAACTACCAGGTAACTAGAGTTTATAATTGGTTATCTACCGAAAACTTTGATAGAAATCACACTACCTTAATGTACCTGTAAATTCATGATTACGTTCCGGACCGCAATCACCAACTTACCTTACATTACAGTTTTGTGTCATCCTATGACTCTAGACACACACAGTGCAAAATAACCTTGTGATTGAATCGTATACAATGTATCCAAAATTTGAGTCCAACTGTTGAGCAGGAAAAAGACCTCTACCAGTCAGTGAGTAAGAACCTCTACCGTTTGTTGAGCAGGTGCGATGGCCTGTACCAGTCATTGAGCAGGTTGTTAGGATCTCTACCGACTGTTAAGAAGGCATGATGACCTCTACCAATCGTTGAGTAGGTTATCTGTTCGTTTTGAAGTTTCGATCAAGATAGAAATGATGAATTTCCATAATCTTTCCTAAACATATGTTAATTAAAGTCGGTTTAAGTTAAACAAAAATTCAAGTCGGGTTATTAAGATGAAATATGTTGCAAATGACAAAAGGATTAAAAAAATATTTTTTTTGTGGCCGTTGGGTTAACGGGAAAGGGGTTGGGAGTTTGAATGTGCATAATATGTCATGTACTATATTTTTTTTTAAAAAGTGTAAAATAATTTATATATCTAATAAATAACTTATTTAAATTAGAAATAATAGAAAATTTCAAGATGTTACAGTAGGAAACAATGGTTGGAAGTTGGAGGTAATAAACCTGAATCATAACCACGACCCTGTTAAACATGTTGAGGGTCACGTGTTTGCTAGGAGGCTGACACCGCTCAAAGAAAAGATGGAGAAAAGGCTTTATTTTCAAAACATGGACCCATCAAACATACATTTTGCCATTAGAGAACAAAACCCGAATAGTGTATGCATTCTACGAGATATACACAACACCATAAGCAAGATTAAACACACAATGTACGACGACCAAACTCCAATGCATGTATTATTATTATTGTTAATGTGACACCTGGCAAATTCAGGTTAATACTTTACATACATACAAGTCTACCTTAGCAAAAACATTTACTAAGCGTTATACTTAACTGGGCCAGTTAGGTCGTTTGGGATGATTTTGGAAATCATCGGGAGTCATTACAATGATCCAAGAGGTCATTGGGAGTCGGTCCATAACTGTGTGTACAAGGGTTGGCGATTGGTAAACTCGCCGGGTTATGCACACATGCAAGTCTCGAGTCCCGGGGATTGGTGAACGAATGTGAACGTGTTAGTTATCGTGCATTAGATGTTTATAATCTTTATATGACTTGTCGGTAGGTGAATATGTGCTTATATGTGTTAAAATAGTGTTTAACGCGCCAAACACCCAAAATTACATGTTGTAGGCGAATACATGACATTATAGGAGATTAGGGGACTTATAGGCGATTACAACTAGCATTTAGGTCCTACTTGCTATTGGTTATAGGCGATTACATGCCCTAATCGCCTATAACAGCAACTTACTCGCCTATAACATGTTGGACGACTAGAAACGCCTATAAATACCACCCTTATATTTTAAAACATCATTTGTGAAACCCTAACTCGCCCCAAAGCTATCCCACACCATAACCAACCTCTGGAACACGTATATGCCTTGAAATCCATCCTTTCAAGCCTTACAACATCATCCTTTAGCAAAACCTAAGGTGTGGCATCCATCCTAAACCTTTATTATGCTATTATATTGATCTCTAAAGGTCCAGACCTGGTTTTGTTATGTTTGTGTCTTTGAAAACCTTTAAAATCAGTTGTTAAACAAGTCTAATCCTTCATTATGTGTTTTATATGGCGTTTTCATGCAAGATGGGATTTTTATGGTTAAAACATGAGGATTCTTGTGTGTTTAATGTGTTTCTGATATAAATAAGTTGTTAGCATGTTCGTTTAAGTGTTTGGAGGTTTATGGTTGAGTATTGATGATAATAGGTGTTTTGACCCGTTTGAATGATTTAGAAAGATTAAGGTTTGTTCTAGGAGCATGTAGAAGCGGTAGGATGTTGTTGTGTAACATTGTTATGTGATGAAATCTTGATAATTGCCGTTTAGGGCAAGTCTTTCATGTTTATGTGATGTTTTCATGATAATATGCCATTTTGGGAAATGTTTGCAATTAGGGCTATTAGATTGATGATAAATTTGGGGTTTTTACTTGGGATGGGTTGTTTAATGATTTGGGTTTGGTGTTGGGTGATTGTACATGTTTCGGATTTGATTTGGAAGGTTAAATGCGCGAAATGAGACTCGTTACTACAGAAGGCGATTAGGATGGACCTAATCGCCTTTATGTTGGGCGATTAGCGCCCTACTCGCTTATAAACAGGGGCGATTAGCCCCTACTCACGTGTACTCCAGGCGATTATAACTCCTAATTGCCCGTTTAACTTTCCTAATTGCCTGTTGACTTTCCTAAATACCTAATTGATTCCTAATCGCATGTTTTGCTACTATAAGTGTATTTTGACATCCCGAAACATGGTTGGACACCTAGGAACATGTTAGGAATCCCGTGACATGTCTAATAACCTGGTAACACGTGTTTGGACTCGTTTATGCTTTATATGAACTGTATGCTAGACTTGGGGAACTTTTGCGCATGTTGAGTGTATAATTGCATATGAATGCATGATATATTATATTTGGCTAACACGTGGAATGTCGGGTCACCATTGGGATGCCGGGTCTTGTCCGGTGTGGTCGGTTTAACGTTCAAACATATTTTCAAACGTACACAGTTATGGTCTAGACTATCGGGGACTAATTAACCTACGTGTTATTAGTCTAAAATCTTATACACTCGTCATGATAGGTCACCGGTAGTTGGGCCTGTCTATTTGAGCTAATTTACTTACTTTAGAAGAAAGCAACCTAAGGTGAGTTTCACGGCCCCTCTTTCCGTGTTTACATTTTCGGGGGAGAAACATGCTACGTACTTGCTTTCATACTGATCATGTTATGCTAGTGTTAACTTGCGTTCTTACTATACGATAGTTCAGTTATGTCGTTGTACGGCAGTTCAGTTAGCCGGGGTTCGGTTGTTCGGTTGGCTAGGCTCGGCGGTTCAGTTCGGCATGGATCGGTACTTTAGTTATGCCTGGGTTGGCAGTTCGATTACACGCGGGTGTTTTACACCTGGTATCGTATTAGTGTTTTCATGTGCCGGGTTTGGCATACGTATAGCATAGTAGTAACATGATGGAACATTCAAACTTTTGGAAACGTTTTACTTAAAAACCTGTGAACTCACCAGCATTTTGTGCTGGCATTTTTAGCATGTTTTCTCATTTTGCTTAGGTAGCAGTCATTGATAGGCGCACGGGGTCGCATGACGTCTAGGATTTCACTTGCATGGTTTTGAACATTACCAGATTCATAGCTTTTACTTTTCGAGTTGTAAAGACATTTTATGCTTCCACTGTTATGGTTATATTTTGAGAACTTAATGAATAGCTTACGTCGTTTGCATATCATATAGTTGTCGTTTGTTGTGATCGTTGACTTGGATCCTGGTGTGTCACGCGCCTCGTGGTAAAACCCCGCATGTGGAATTTGAGGGTGTGACAGATTGGTATCAGAGACAATGGTTATAGTGAACTAGGACTGCATGTTGAGTCTAGTCTATAGCCGAGTTTCACACAATAGACGATCACATACTTACGAGTCTTATTACATGGTACACTTACTGGTTTTAGGGGTGTCGGTATCATCGATGTCATCTATGTGTTACATCATCAACACTTCTTGTTTGATTCTACCTTCTACTTTTACCTTATCTCCGTCTTCGAGTTTTGGAAACGAAGAGGTTGACTTGTGGACATGGGAGTGGTGCACATTAAAGTGGCTTTGGCACATCCTTGAGATCGGTCCAGGATTCGGACATCTCCCTTCTATACTCCAATGGACACACTCGCCTACACACACCATCTTACTTTTGTACTTGTAGTGATACATTCTTGAGTATTTTTGTTTGGTGAGTTGAACTTTAGATTTTGAGTACATTTGGAGGACCATGTAGAACGGTTTATCATTTCAGGTGCACACAAAATAATAAACTGGGATGCATGAAAATCCTGGTGGACTCTGCGTCTGGACTGATGGTCGCGGGCTGGATTTGGGGGTCTGAAATCGTGTGGGTGTTAGCGGTTTATACTAGTAACTGGACGATCACATGTTTATGAGTCGTCTTAGTAGGGGAACTTGCTAACGTTGTCGGGGTGACTACGTTATCATCATACTTATGTGTTACATCATTTATTCCTTCTTTGGGTTATCTATTCTCTATCTTAACTCCTTCTTCGGGATTTGGAAACGAAGGGACCGACTTGTTGATTCATGGCACGATGGTATTGTACATTAAGGCGGCTTTGGTGTAACTTCGAGATCTGTCCAATGTTCAGACATCCTCCTCTTATGCTCCTATGGGCACACTTGCTTATGCACAATATCTTGCACTTGTACTTGGTTTAGTGCACTTCGGGATGATTACTCATTCGGGATTCTTATACGCTTGGTATCCTGATTGGATGATTCGTGGTTAATACGGATTGGTCGGATCAGGATCATTCCTTATCATTGTTGCTTGTGGTTGACACTAGTGACGAAGCTGAACATCTTGTTCTTTTGTACTCCAGAGGATGTCTGCTGCTCGTGGTGGTGGTCGTGCTGGGGGACGCCGTGGTGGCAGCGGTGGTCGTGCTGGGGGTCGAGGCGGTGGAGACATCACTATGACCCAGGACAAGCTGAACAATCTAATCCAGCAACATGTGTCTATTGCCCTTGCTGCCTTTCAGGCTGCTCAGCAAAGCTTCAGTGGTAAGTTTATTACTACTACTCTTGTTCTTATCTTGTGTGGGGTATTCGTTTTGGCTCATTTGGTGTGTTGGTACAGGTAACACTGTTAACCCACCTACTCCTGCTTGCACCTATAAGATGTTTATGGATTGCAAGCCGCATAATTTCTCTGTTTCTGAGGGAGCAGTGGGATTATTCCGGTGGTTGGAGAAGGCCAAGTCTTCGTTTTCTTTGTGTGGGTGTCCTGTGGTGGATCGTGTGAAATTTGCTTCTGGTATTTTTGAGGGAAGATCGTTGACATGGTGGAACTCTATGGTTCAGGTTATGGGCTAGGTGGAAGCTCATGGTATGCTTTGGTCTGAGTGTGTGTCTCGGTTGAAGACGGAGTACTGTGCTAGGGACGAGATTAAGGGGTTGGAACATGAGTTGTGGAATCACCAGATGGTGGGATCGGACATTGAGGGGTACACTGCTAGATATCATGAGTTGACTCTTATGTATTTGGATGCTTCTACTCCTGAATTTAAAGGATCGAGTTCTTTGTTGCTGGACTTGTGCCTAAGACTTGCGCGTTGGTGACCGCTAATGATTCTGCTTCCCTGCAGGGGATAATCAGGTTGGCTCACAAGTTAACTCAACAGAAGGTTCATGAGGGTGTTTTGCCTCCCAAGGGTGTTACTGTGGAGACTCCGAGGAATAACAAGAGGAAATTCGAGGCTGAGGGTTCGTCATCTGAGAAGAAGCAAGTAGGGTATACTGGGAAGCTTCCGATGTGTAACCAGTGTGGATTTCATCATCTCGGTCGTTGTGATGGGTTTCGTTGTAACAGATGCAAGTTGGTGGGGCATGTTGCTAAGGATTGCAGGGTCACTCCTCAGCCAGGGCAGGTGCGGGCTGATACTCGGGGAAATCAGGAATGTTACAATTATGGCGAGGCAGGACATTTTAGGCGGAACTATCCACAGTTGATTCAGGATGCGAATGCAGATGGTGGAGGCAACGGTGGTGGCGACCAGAATGCGCGTGCTTTCATGATTGATGTGGGTGAGGCCCGACAGGACCTGGATGATGATACCGGTACGTCTTTTTCTTTTTTCTTGAGTGTTACGTTTGGATTTTTGGTTTGATTCTTGCACCGTTGGGTTTGCGTGTTTGTTGCGTTAGGTTTATGGACTACACCTGGTACTTAGGTTATCACGTGCCGTGATTGACGGTTTCCTTTCTAACTTTTTATGACCATTTTGAGTTTTTGTTCACACCTTCTGATCACGCTAACGTATCTTCGGGGGTTCATGTGTCCGATGAACCGCATTTGCTAACATTACCCTATTTTGCTTGTGGGAACAAGCAGTTTCGTTAATTATCGTGGCGTTCCTATTCAGGGCCTCGGTTGTGTGTTGACACTGTTCGAGGAGGTTATCGTTTGCATTAGCGTTAGCTTAGAGTCCGCATAGGGGACTACATTGTCTACGTCATGGAACCGGGGGTGGTTCGGTGTTGTTCTGAAGTCTGAAGACATTTCTTGTACGGTACCTGATGTGTCGTTTATACCGATCACAAGGAGTCTTCAGCGTATTTTCGATCGGGTTGGGTTGGTCGTTTAACTTTTGTGGAAGTTACCTTGTATTCATCCTGAGGAAGTGGTTCCTCGGCTTGGAGTACTTTTTTCTATCGTCTCTGTTTGTGATTTTCGTTTCGTTTCGTTTCCTTAGGAAGCGTTGCTTTGAGCATTGGATGCTTGGTTGGATCGTGTGCAGATCGTCTTTCGTATCCTTTAGATTTGTTATGGTTCATGTTGTGAACCGGTGTTCTTGTGGGGACGAGGGGACTAGATGGGATCTAGGGAACCTCATTCATTTATTTTAGTGTGTACTTGGGTCTATGCTTGTTACAGTTGAAGCTGAGTGAATCTTGGGATGAGATTCCTTTCAACGGGGGGATGATGTGACAACCAGAAAATTTTTCTTTCTTCTTGTCTCATTCCTTTTTGGCTTCAGGCAATTTTTGGGACGAAAATTCTTTCAACTGGGGGATGATGTGATACCCGACAAATTCAGGTTATTACTTTACATACATACAAGTCTACATTAGCGAAAACATTAACTTAGCATTATACTTAACTAGGTCAGTTAGGTCGTTTGGGATGATTTTGGAAATCATCGGGAGTCATTACAATGATCCGAGAGGTCATTGGGAGTCGGTCCATAACTGCGTGTACAAGGGTTGGTGATTGGTAAACTCACCGGGTTAATGCACACACGCAAGTCTCAAGTCCC
Source organism: Ambrosia trifida (assembly GCA_028751855.1). Taxonomy (NCBI): domain Eukaryota; kingdom Viridiplantae; phylum Streptophyta; class Magnoliopsida; order Asterales; family Asteraceae; genus Ambrosia; species Ambrosia trifida. The sequence goes on along the minus strand of CM054123.1, from coordinate 5,732,506 downwards.
GGGGATTGGTGAAAGAATGTGAACATGTTAGTTATCGTGCATTATATGTTCATAACCATTATATGACTTGTCGGTATGTGAATACATGCTTATATGTGTTAAAATAGTGTTTAACGCGCCAAAACCCAAAATTACATGCTATAGGCGATTACATGACATTATAGGCGATTATGGGACTTATAGGCGATTACAACTAGCATTTAGCTACTACTCGCTAGTGGTTATAGGCGATTACATGCCCTAATCGCCTATAACAGCAGCCTGCTCGCCTATAACATGCTGGACGACTAGTAACGCCTATAAATTCCACACTTATGTTTTAAAACATCATTTGTGAAACCCTAACTCGCCCAAAGCCATTCCACACCATAACCAACCTCTGGAAAACGTATATGCCTTGAAATCCATCCTTTCAAGCCATACACATCATCCTTTAGCAAAACCTAAGGTGTGTCATCCATCCTAAACTTTTATTATGCGATTATATTGATCCCTAAAGGTCCAGACCTTGTTTTGTTATGTTTGTGTCTTTGAAACCTTTAAAATCAGTTGTTAAACAAGTCTAACCCTTCATTAAGTGTTTTATATGGTGTTTTCATGCAAGATAGGATTTTTATGGTTAAAACATGACGATTCTTGTGTGTTTAATGTGTTTCTGATATAAATAAGTTGTTAGCATGTTTGTTTATGAGTTTGGTGGTTCACGGTTGAGTATTGATGATGTGACGTCCGTCACCCTTAATTTTATCATATACACAATTTTAGTCCTTTAATTTTCACTGCAACTTACATTTTCAGTCCTTGTAGTCAAACATAGCAATTATAGATATAAATATATATATATATATATATATATCCCATTATTATTTATATATTTATCCCACATTTTCAAATCATATTCCAAAACCCTTCTTTACAAAAAACTTTATTTTTGTATGCTGAGAAAAATCTATTTATAAAGGATATAGAATTTATTTGATTTATTGAGAAAATTTATATAAACGGTAACTTAATGTAACGTAATGTTCGAGGTAAAATTGTAATACCCAGTCATTCCTTAACGAAATTAATGTGTTGCAAAATGATTAATTATTAATGGCATTGGCCAAACGTCTATTTATTAGTTATTACTTGAAATTTCGGTATTTTATTTTAAATAGATAAATTATATTTACAATAATATTTATAGTAATAATAAAAAGAAACGTGACATGTACACTTATTGCTAAGTAAAGGGTGACTAATGAAACATTAAAAAGAAATGAAACATACATACACTTCTTTTGTTTTCTTGTCAAGCTAAAAAAAACACAGGGAAAATTTATCAAGTAAATAGTTAGTGCTTTTCCACAACTTATGAATATATAGATGGATTTTATTCCATTTATTTATTTACGTATATTTTGTAATATGTGGTCAACCTTCCATGCATTTCCCTATTTGATGGCATAGATTATGTAGTCAACCTTTCATGCATATCCCATAATTGATGGCAAAGATTATGGCTCATCGTCTGTATATAGGGAGGTTGTGCTTTTGTTTTCTTTACAACCTCTTTGAAGATCCAATCTAATACCATTACCATTTGTATACCTTAAGCATTATGAGTCTTAGAAGTTTCACACAAACCACCATTCGTACCACTTTCGCCGTTGCCACCGATGTGATACGCCATCACACACTATCGCGCCTACTTTGTTGTGGTCCTACTCCGCCATAACCACCACCATTCACTATCATTTAAACCACCACCACACAAACTTCTTTGCCTCCCTTTGTTCTCCGACCATGATTTCGGCAACCGAACCAACTACCACAACCTTTGAGTTAAAAGAAATCCGCCTGTCTCCGTCATTTTTTTGGCCAGGAACACCTTCACGCTGCGGGTGTTACCCGCATCACTTTCGCTTGGGCAGAACCTATCACACATCCAAGCTCAGATCTTAGTTTTCACTCTTTCCATTTGGTATGAACTTCTAAACCTTGCTATCTTATGCCAAGTGAATTAATATTTTATTTGAGTCAACCCTTGTCATCCAACATGATTATTCTTTTTATATAAATAAATGAGTTTATTGATATATCTAAAGAAACGGTACAAAGGTTTATTAATAGTTGAAGTCTAATATGTTATCATACTCTTTTTAGGACACTTACATCAGAATGTCCTATGTACTTTCAATGTTTGTTCATCCATGCACAAATATATATTTGGAACAGACATATAATGTAGTCAAGTAATTAAATATACTTAAGTTTTTTTTAAAACAATATATGTACATATATATGATTTTAAATGAGCCATATATTTATATATATCATTATTTCTATATAAATCTATATATGATTTTAATGTAGTCGATCAATTTTACAAAACGATTACAAGTTATTTTATATAAATCTATGATTATTTTTTTTTTGTTATCACTAGATTTGTTAGCTTTCAAAATCATACTCTAACGTACGGACACCAAATATTTATGAAATTAAAAAGTTACTAAACTTATATATATATATATAACAAACAAAACATTTTCACACATACAAGCGTTGGGTGAATTGTTGTCATATTCCCGTCATATACACTAGAGTTGGTGCATAGGACTTATTAGGGTCCCCAATATTGTAGGGTACGAGTAGGTTCGACATACCCTGTCTCTAACCTCAAGTATATATACTTCTACTAAGCAATGTGAGTATTCCTACCCCTTTTTGCTTTTATACATTTTTGGGGTGTTACATGTACACTATTACAATTTCAAATACAAGTTTACATTTTTACAATACAATTCTAGTACTATGTGCATTGCTTACAACGTGCTTTATGCTTAGACAATACATGTGGATTACATTTGTACTTAGTGAAATCATTAACATGGTACAAGCCGACCTTAACATTGGATAGCGCTATTTGGATTGACAACCCGCCTAGATTGATTCTCCCCCTTTTTCATCGGAAAATCCGTGGCCATTGTTAAGTTATCACCCATTTATTGGATGAGTACACCACCGTTCGTACAGTACATTATACAGTCACAGGGTTGATTTCGCTCATTTGTATGATACATAGTTTACATATTTGCACTGTAGCTTGCACTTGAATTGTATACCATTTTTCCAACTTACTATATGTATTAAAACTAGGAATGCTTACCAACATTTCATATGTTGACAAAACTTATTTTGTACATGTTTCAGTTTGATCTTAGTACTATAGCATTGGATTTAGTGCTTGCTTTTAATAAGTTAGTTCAAATTTCATGTTTCGTTCAGACCTTTGTATTTTTCCCATTTCATCTATGTAAGACAATTTAAATTATTCAATAATATATTTACATTTTAGTACCATGTGCTTTTGAACAATCGTCACTACGTGACACCTCGATGATTCCGCCATCGGTTGGGGTGTTACAGATTGGTATCAGAGCCGTGGTTATAGGGAATTAGGTTATTAGAATGCCTTTAACCTAGTCTATAACTAAGCTTACACACACGAGTCCTCTCGTACATACTTTATCTTAATTTTCATATATGATCATGCTTTACTTTCGATTTATATATTCTCTACTTATTTTACCTTATCCTTTTCGGTTTATATCCAAAAAAAAAAAAAAAAAACACTCGTATTCCACAAACGAAACGAAATCACTAAGTTATGTGTGATATCCATACCTTGGTGATTAGTTTCACTCCTCAATATGTTTTTTTATCCTGGAATATATCTTTAAGATAGGAGTGACATCCACACCTCAAAGACTTGTTCCCTCAAGAGAAACTTCACCACTAAGCTAGGAGTGATATCCTTAACTTAGTGGCTAGTTTCACTCCATTGTATGTTTTGTTTTTGAAATACATCTTTGGGTTAGAAGTGAAACCCATACCTCAAAGATTTATTTCTATATCTCATTTTATTTAAGACTCACCAAAGTTTTGGAATCACTAGTAATGGGACTCGTGCAATCCAGAAGGGTGAGCGCCTGTATTCTGAGTTTTCTGTCTAACGCCTGGCATTTCGCATAAATCCCAATCAAACGAGGGACCGGTATGCCTACCTGGGAACTCTTGGAATGAGCATTTATTTATAGGCTAAAGCATGCCTCCCACAAGTCACTAGAGATTCTAAATCCTTTGGTTAGTCAAAAGTTTCCAATGAAAACAACCTTAACGTCGCATTTTATGGAATTGATATTTATACCTCATTTATCATTTGAATTTATGATTTCAATGTAGGTTAATTTATTTCATTGATTCTTTTATGTTATTCTCTTATTTATCGATCACTCACTTTTGTTCTTCATTATTATCACCAAAACATTTCCCATTATATTTCGCACACTACTTATAATAGTTCATTCATGCTTTGAAACTTTTGAACCAAAACATCATTTCCCTTCGCGTTAAAACATTTTTACCTATAACTTAAATTCTTTACATCTTGTGTTTAACTGTGACCACATCTTGACTTTGGGATATCTCACACAGTTAAACCAAACGTGGATTTAAAACTTGTTAGTCCTCTTGTTTTAAATCCTTATGTTACAAACTCATTTGATCGACGTCACAGTATCTCAATAGACCATAACCATTTGTATTCGCAGAAAACGGTTGGAAAATCGAGGTTAAACCTATGCCCTCCCCAGTCCAACACCTCAACATATTAACAACTACCACTATACCAAGTCTATTATTTGTTGAGAAGCCCTAGTATTTACCCTTAGAAATTTCGTTGAGTACCCTTCGTGTTTCCATAATACCTGTAACACTATGCTTACCCAACATTGATTACTACTATATTACCAAACCTAGCAATACGACTACACCAAGCTTCCTAAGCCATAGCCAATTATCACCAGTTAGCTTTCACTGGTCAAGCTGTGTTCATGCATAGATACCTAACTACAAAACACGAACCGGTACACTACCCTCTAAAAACGGTAGCCTTGATAAACTGTTCCTTGTGTTACCTCCTCCTAAATCACAAAATCCTATTGCCCAGCTTTGGAAGAACCTATTTGTCTGAGTATTATACTCCTTATGCAACCATAATACATAATGCCACACCTACTGCTATGAATCAGATAACACTATTTTATCTCAAAAGATGTATTAACGATTTTTCCACTCAGGTAATCAAATGATTTACAAAATTTGCAAGATCATCAACTGACTGACTATAATAGTCAGGGTTTCAAGTTTACCCAAATCCTAACGGATAATACGTGAATTTTCTTAAAGCACTTCATAAAATTTGAAAATTTCTACTTTAATAAGCGAAATGAAGACTTTAACTTACAAATTAAAAGGAATGCTTTATACCGAAATTTCAATTTCTCAAACTCGTCAAAACATCTGGGATCATCCACAACCCACATACACGCCCTACCCACACCTCCTTAAATATTACCCAAGCAATCAACCCGGATTTTTCACTCGACTCATAAACTTATACCCTAGTACCAAAAATACCGAGTTAATTCACTTAATCAACGTATCACAAGAAGTTCGGGAGTCATACGTCGCCTTGAACTTCAATGAGCGTTGACTTGGGTTTTTGAAGCTAGGTTACCAGCTGATAGTGGGAACACGAAAATCACATGTTACTCATAATCCTTATTATTCCCCACGCTATGACTCGATCTTTCCCTAATACATGTAAATCTAATTTTGGTAACACTAGTGTCACGTACATCAACTTTTCTCATCCCCATTATTTTAAATCTTAGCCTTTTGGGACCTATTTGATGTATGCACATCTTTCATGAAACTTGAATTCTCTTGCATTCGAATTTTTAAACTTAACTTCTTGTAAACACATGAAAGTGTGTACCTACAAAGCCCTTTTCATGTAAATCTAAGATCAAACTTTTTTTTTCCGATTTGTTTATTCTCATACTTTATTATAGCTATTCTCTCAACTATATCACAAATTTCATGTAATCTATGTTTTATGTAGTTACCTTGTTACACTTGTAATTCCTTAACTACAATACTTTTTTATCTATCTGTCACGCAAACCACTGAGTGCATTATACATTTTGATACCCATGTGCAAAATTACTAAATTTCAACTCACATGCTGTCAGCAATGAATTTTATTTACCACTTACTGTATCTACAATCAAATTTCTACGCAAGCTTACTCATACAACTTGTTTATTTTCATTTTGTGCGAATGCGTGATTTACACGATTTATGTCATATTTGTCATTTCAATCACAACTGCATCCTATGCTTATATTTTTATGAGTGCATACTTTTATACATACATTTTCTTTTATGTGAGCAAATCCCTGTCATTTTTTTTACTCAACGCAATATTAGTTTCCACACATGCATGTTAGTCCTTTGTGTTATTTATGTTAGTGTCATGGAAAATCATAGCACCCTAATGTAAGGTAAATCAACGATTGCGGTCCGGAACGTAATCGTGGGCTTACAGGTACATTGGGGTGGTGTGATGTTCTATTAGGGTTCTTGGTAGACGACCAGTACGCTTTCAAGGTATCAAAGGTGTGGTGGGTTAGCTGCGGTACACCCTATATATAAACATTAATGATACATCGAAAATGAGATTGGGAGTCGAACCACGAACTAACCATAGTCAACTTGGCAGTGCAATAAGTCCCTCCAGAGTTAGTCGTTTGATTTACTCCCTGAAACATAGATTTTGGCTTTCTTTTGAACCTTTATCCCCATGGTTGATTACAAAAAAACATAGTCCAACTCTTATCATCATTCAGCCTTAACCTAGAACCCATACTTGAGTTTTTCCCGCATTAATTAAGGCCTGTTTGAAAGCAGTTATATTGTTACCCAAAGCTCTTGCCATCTTTCAAACCTAACCACATCCACCACAACATTTTTCAATACCCACAAACCTCTTTGCATGATTGCTTTAAATAATTTCGAGATGAAATTTTCAAAAGTTGGGGAGACTGTGACGTCCGTCACCCTTAATTTTATCATATACACAATTTTAGTCCTTTAATTTTCACTGCAACTTACATTTTCAGTCCTTGTAGTCAAACATAGCAATTATGGATATAAATATATATATATATATATCCCATTATTATTTATATATTTATCCCACATTTTCAAATCATATTCCAAAACCCTTCTTTACAAAAAAACTTTATTTTTGTATACTGAGAAAAATCTATTTATAAAGGATATAGAATTTATTTGATTTATTGAGAAAATTTATATAAACGGTAACTTAATGTAACGTAATGTTCGAGGTAAAATTGTAATACCCAGTCATTCCTTAACGAAATTAATGTGTTGCAAAATGATTAATTATTAATGGCATTGGCCAAACGTCTATTTATTAGTTATTACTTGAAATTTCGGTATTTTATTTTAAATAGATAAATTATATTTACAATAATATTTATAGTAATAATAAAAAGAAATGTGACATGTACACTTATTGCTAAGTAAAGGGTGACTAATGAAACATTAAAAAGAAATGAAACATACATACACTTCTTTTGTTTTCTTGTCAAGCTAAAAAAAACGAAGGGAAAATTTATCAAGTAAATAGTTAGTGCTTTTCCATAACTTATGAATATATAGATGGATTTTATTCCATTTATTTATTTACGTATATTTTGTAATATGTGGTCAACCTTCCATGCATTTCCCTATTTGATGGCATAGATTATGTAGCCAACCTTTCATGCATATCCCATAATTGATGGCAAAGATTATGGCTCATCGTCTGTATATAGGGAGGTTGTGCTTTTGTTTTCTTTACAACCTCATTGAAGATCCAATCTAATACCATTACCATTTGTATACCTTAAGCATTATGAGTCTTAGAAGTTTCACACAAACCACCATTCGTACCACTTTCGCCGTTGCCACCGATGTGATACGCCATCACACACTATCACGCCTACTTTGTTGTGGTCCTACTCCGCCATAACCACCACCATTCACTATCATTTAAACCACCGCCACACAAACTTCTTTGCCTCCCTTTGTTCTCCGACCATGATTTCGGCAACCGAACCAACTACCACAACCTTTGAGTTAAAAGAAATCCGCCTGTCTCCGTCATTTTTGTGGCCAGGAACACCTTCGCGCTGCGGGTGTTACCCGCATCACTTCCGCTTGGGCAGAACCTATCACACATCCAAGCTCAGATCTTAGTTTTCACTCTTTCCATTTGGTATGAACTTCCAAACCTTGCTATCTTATGCCAAGTGAATTAATATTTTATTTGAGTCAACCCTTGTCACCCAACATGATTATTCTTTTTATATAAATAAATGAGTTTATTGATATATCTAAAGAAACGGTACAAAAGTTTATTAATAGTTGAAGTCTAATATGTTATCATACTCTTTTTAGGACACTTATATCAGAATGTCCTATGTACTTTCAATGTTTGTTCATCCATGCACAAATATGTATTTTGAACAGACATATAATGTAGTCAAGTAATTAAATATACCTAAGTTTTTTTTAAAACAATATATGTACATATATATGATTTTAAATGAGCCATATATATATATATCATTATTTCTATATAAATCTATATATGATTTTAATGTAGTCGATCAGTTTTACAAAACGATTACAAGTTATTTTATATAAATCTATCATTATTTTTTTTTTTGTTATCACTAGATTTGTTAGCTTTCAAAATTATACTCTAACGTACGGACACCAAATATTTATGAAATTAAAAAGTTACTAAACTTATATATATATATAACAAACAAAACATTTTCACACATACAAGCGTTGGGTGAATTGTTGTCATATTCCCGTCATATACACTAGAGTTGGTGCATAGGACTTATTAGGGTCCCCAATATTGTAGGGTATGAGTAGGTTCGACATACCCTGTCTCTAACCTCAAGTATATATACTTCTACTAAGCAATGTGAGTATTCCTACCCCTTTTTGCTTTTATACATTTTTGGGGTGTTACATGTACACTATTACAATTTCAAATACAAGTTTACATTTTTACAATACAATTCTAGTACTATGTGCATTGCTTACAACGTGCTTTATGCTTAGACAATACATGTGGATTACAATTGTACTTAGTGAAATCATTAACATGGTACAAGCCGACCTTAACATTGGATAGCGCTATTTGGATTGACAACCCGCCTAGATTGATTCTCCCCCTTTTTCATCGGAGTATCTGTGGCCATTGTTAAGTTATCACCCATTTATTGGATGAGTACACCACCGTTCATACAGTACATTATACAGTCACAGGGTTGATTTCGCTCATTTGTATGATACATAGTTTACATATTTGCACTGTAGCTTGCACTTGAATTGTATACCATTTTTCCAACTTACTATATGTATTAAAACTAGGAATACTTACCAACATTTCATATGTTGACAAAACTTATTTTGTACATGTTTCAGGTGCAGTTTGATCTTAGTACTATAGCATTGGATTTAGTGCTTGCTTTTAATAAGTTATTTCAAATTTCATGTTTCGTTCAGACCTTTGTATTTTTCCCATTTCATCTATGTAAGACAATTTAAATTATTCAATAATATATTTACATTTTAGTACCATGTGCTTTTGAACAATCGTCACTACGTGACACCTCGATGATTCCGCCATCGGTTGGGGTGTTACAGATGATAATAGGCGTTTTGACCCGTTTGAATGATTTAGAAAGATTACGGATGATATGATGTGTTTTGTGGATTGTATGAGGTTAGGGTTTGTTATAGGAGCATGTAGAAGCGGTAGGATGTTGTTGTGTAACGTTGTTATATGATGAAATCTGGATAGTTGCCGTTTAGGGTAAGTTTTGCATGTTGATGTGATGTTTTCATGATAATATGCCATATTGGGAAATGTTTGCAATTAGGGCTATTAGATTGATGATAAATTGGGGTTTTTTTTTACTTGGGATTGGTTGTTTAATGATTTGCGTTTGGTGCTGGGTGATTGTACATGTTTCAGATCTGATTTGGATGGTTAAACGCGCGAAATGAGACTCGTTACTGCAGGGGGCGATTAGGATGGACCTAATCGCCTACATGTTGGGCGATTAGCCCTACTCGCTTATAAACAGGGGCGATTAGCCCTACTCACGTGTACTTCAGGCGATTCCAACTCCTAATTGCCTGTTTGACTTTCCTAATTGCCCGTTGACTTTCCTGAATGCCTAATTGATTCCTAATCGCATGTTTTGATACTATAAGTGTATTTTGACATCCCGAAACATGGTTGGACACCTTGGAACATGCTAGGAACCCCGTGACATGTCTAATAACTTGGTAACACGTGTTCGGGATCGTTTATGCGTTATATGAACTGTATGCTAGACTTAGGGAACTTTTGCGCATGTTGAGTGTATAACTGCATATGAATGCATGATATCTTATATTTGGATAACACGTGGAATGTCGGGTCACCAATGGGATGTCAGGTCTTGTCCGGTGTGGTCGTTTTAACGTTCAAACATGTAACATTTCGCATTAAATATTTTTACGTTACGTATAATTTGGATTAAAACGAGAAGTTTTATTTACATTTAATTATTCTTGGTGGCATTTTGAACCCTAATACAATAATAATTATTCATATATATATATATATAAGTTTATAATAATAATAATAATAATAATAATAATAATAATAATAATAATAACAATATTTATTAGACTAGTAACCAAACTCTCCTAATCCAAATCTACAACCCAACCCCCTTAAAACCCACTTGAGCCCATCTGTCCAGCCCAAACAGAATGCAGCCCATCAGCTTGGCCCAACTCCCCTCAAGTCTGTTACTGTTAAAAAAAAAAAACGTTGCTCTGGAACCCGAGCCGAGCCAAACCCAACAAGCGTGCCACACCATTGAGCCACCTATCTGATTTGTTATACAACCTAGACCTCATTACATTTATAAAGATTTTAAACCAACTAAACAATTTCCATCTGCTGCTGTTCGATGTACACACAGCCAAGGACCAAGCTTTTGGTTGATTAATTTTTTTTTTTCAAAGCTAATCTTATAACTAAACTAAAGGATTTTGGAAACCATCTAATCCCGCATCATGACTGATGCAATCCTTCCATGATTGACCAACAATTAATCGCGAATTGAACGAAATCACGCGTCATTACTTTAAAACGGGTCAAGCTTGCCAATTCGAGCACCAAGCCATCTCCCTATAAATTGAACGTTACTGGACCATCTCAACTCGCCACCCACTCTTTCTCAACCCCCAATTCTTCATAATAATCTCTGTTCTTGGAGCCCTTGTTCGAGTTTGACTTCGAGGGTTGACCGATCGATTCGATATTAAAACGAGATTGTAAGTTTAATTTTTGTTGTGGGAATTGTTAATCGGCATCTACCCAGTGTTTACCCTATGCTTAATTAGATTAACATTGGGTAAATCGTTTGATTTGAAAACCTAGGGCTCGAAATAGGAATTTGGGGAAGAACACTTATCGCGTCTAAATATAGATATTAAACAAACTGAAACCAAACATGTAATATTCGTAATTTATTTATATGATTGGCCGTTTATACCATAACTCAATAATTTTAATAATAAACTTTTGATAGTCAAAAGAAACTACATGTAGATATATATACTAAAATAAAACTATCCTAATTAATGTTTGGTAAAACATGTATGTCATCATGTCATGCAAACGTAAAAATAGCAAATAATAATTTAACTTTCAAACCAATTCCAGCTCCACCTTATGAGTTTCGCTTCCAACCAATCTTCCTGAATTGAAGTTATCAACCATTTCTATCCTTTGAAACGAAGTAGCCGATATTTTGGGATGGCTACTCATTTTTATACCGACTGACGCTCTCTTCTTTACCCCACTAACCCCATTTTCATTAGTCTACGATTGTGTCTCTACTTCGTTAAGCTAAAGCCGCACCACCGGTTGTCACTATAAATTCCGTCATTCAACTCTCCGATCCGCAAGCAGCGCTATGTCGTAATACCACCGTACACATTCGTTCAGTCAAATTCACGATCACGATTCAGGTACCAAACTCACTGATCTTTCGTTTTGTTCTTGTTTTTGCGATTAATATCGTAAGTGTTCCGGTGACGATTCATGCAGCCAAGGTCTCGCACCATATCATTACTGCCGCCCGAATCTTGGGTTCACTTGTGTTCTGTAGTCGAGGTAAAAAAAAAATTTTGAACTCGGTTTATCGCATTTGTTTACAAAGTCTATGTCCCCGTTGGAAATAAATTAATAACTCATAAACGGCTTTAATACCAAATCATAGTTATTTTCAATGTTTTAAAAACCGGTTTTTAAATCATACCGGATTTGGCTTAAAAATGGTTCAACCGGTTGAACCGGGTTGTGTCGGGTGGTTCAACCGGATTGGCTTGTTAACTCTACGAATTCATAAATTACAACATGAAGTCAAAATATAATCTAAAAGTGAATAATTACATATTAAAAGATAATCCAAAAGTTATTCCATATAAAAAAATAATCTAAAAGTATTCAATTTTTTTTAACAAAGTTCTTTTAAATAAAAGTGTACGATATATTTAAATCATTGGAGTATTGAATACATCAAGTTCACAATTACTTAAAACATGAAATTCACTACCATCGCCTTTCTCAAAATCTTGAGCATAACCATTTTCATCCTACATTATTACCTAAGAAGTTTTAGTAGAAATAACAATCATAATATACTTAAATTACGAAAAATAAGTAACATATATAACAAGTAACAGTATGTTTGAGGAACCGATTCGTGCTCTTCCTCACCAAACATGCTATCTATATCATTATTATGAAGTTCTCCTTGTTTTTAGTGAACCACAAAAAAAAAAAAAAAATCAATAGTTCAAAACACAAAAAATTACCTTGTGCCGGTACCGGTATAAAGGTTCAAACCGGTATACCGTATTTTACCGGCGGTACGAACTTGATACCGTTTCGGGTTTATACCGGGGTGTTTCGTACCGGGCTCACCTCCGAAAAACGGTATTACCGGTATAACCGGCCGGTACGTACCGGTTTTTAAAACATTGGTTATTTTTGGGTAGTAATATAAACCAAGTAACCTTAAATTTTGTTGAGAAGATGATGGGTACAAGGGAGTTTTTTTTATCAAGAAGAGGAAGATGGCCATTCCCTTTATGGGATGAAAAAGGATATGTTTAATATTAAATAATTGTAAGTTAATTAACTATGACACAAGTGGTGGACTTTTTTAGTTTTGAATTTTTTTTAAGAGTTAATAGCCATTTTCGTCCCTGAGGTTTGAGCCAGTTTGCCACTCCAGTACAAAAGTTTTTTTTTTTGCAATTCCTTCCCCGAGGTTTGGATTTTATTGCCAAATTCGTCCTTTTCACTAACCCAGTTAAAAAAACTCGTTAAGTCCAGGGGTATTTTTGTCTTTTTACCTATAATTATAATTTTAAAAAAAAATCTTACCCCACCCCCACCCCCACCCCCACCCCTATATCTCTCTGTCTCTTTCTCTTTCTTTCATTCACTCTCTCTCTCTCTCTTTCACTCTCTCTCTCTCTATATCTCTTTCACTCTCTCTCTCTATATATCTCTCTTTCACCCGATCAACCAACTGTGTAGGGGATTGGGATGGTTTGGGCTGAAAATGGTTGAGGGTGGCGTCGGGGGAGGAAGGGGGTGGGCTGGAGAGGTTATGTGGGTGGTGGTGTGGTGGGCAGAGGCAGGGCGGCGTTGGTTTTGGTTTTTGCAGGTGGTTGTGGAGGCGATGGTTGCAGGGGACGGCGAGAGAACAGTGGGGTTGTGGAGGCGATGGTTGCAGGGGGACGGCGAGAGAACAGTGGGGTTGTGGAGGCGATGGTTGCAGGGGACGGTGGTTGCAGGTGAATGAAGAAGACGGTGGTTAAAAAATAGACAGATCTGGAGGTGCTAAACGGACAGATCTGGAAGAAGACGGTGAGCGGCAGAATTGGTACCTTCATTTTGTTTTCCAACTTTCAATCCCATCATCGGACCATCATCGGACCACCGCGTGGGCTTCTTTTCCGGTAACGCCGCTACAGAACCAGGTCCGAACATGAGGATTCTTTCTTCCGATTTGAAAAATGTTGCCGATGATAGGCCATGGGTATGGACCTGGTGGAAGAAGTGGAGGGTGTTTGCGATTAATAATGATTCGGTAAATGATGAAAATTAGTAGTGGCCATGGAACTAAAACAATGAAAACATCTCTTGTTGTAATTGTTTCTAGATTCATTATGTGATCAACAGAAATGAATCAAGGATGATGATTGATATCTGTGCAACGATGAGATTAAAAATGGTACTGGGAAGTGTGTGTATATATTATTATTATTATTATTATTATTATTATTATTATTATTATTATTGTTGTTGTTGTTGTTAGTTGCAGAGAGAGACAATGAAAGAGAAAGAGAGAGAGTGAAAGAGAGATAATATAGGGGGTGGGGATAGGGTGGGGTGGGGTAGGGATGGGGTGGGGTAAGATTTTAATTAAAATTTTAAATTTTAAGTAAAAAGACAAAAATACCCCTGGACTTAACGAGTTTTTTTAACTGGGTTAGTGAAAAGGACGAATTTGGCAATAAAATCCAAACCTCAGGGAAGGAATTGCAAAAAAAAAAAACTTTTGTACTGGAGTGGCAAACTGGCCCAAACCTCAGGGACGAAAATGGCTATTAACTCTTTTTTTAAAGCAACCACTTTAGTTAAGATGATAGCCATGGAGCCTGTTTTATTATATATTAAACTAAGTTTTATAAATTGGGTATTTAACAATATTACATGATTATAGTTTAAAAAAAAAAAGAAAAAAAAAACAAACAGGGGACAATAAATAAGTCCATGGATGAAATACTTGTTAAAATCCATAAACGTTAATTAGTTATTATTATAATACATGTAGGCTGTTGCACTAATTAACGACGAGTTAATTTTGCTTTGCTTTTGTTTTGCTTGGTTAATTAAGGTACGGATTCTGTTTTCTTTTAATCATAGTATAACTTTCGTTTCCTTCCATGTGTACAGGTTCATTAGTCGTATCATTATACTATAAAATTATACCCGTTACTTTGTAGTACGGACTTACGTCTATGTTTAGAGTCTGTTTGTCATCATTTTATGCGTATCATCGGTTCGTATTTGGTTCATTATTTGGATCGGTGCGTATTTGTCAGTTTGTTTGTTAGTGTGTCATAGCATGCCATGCCTCTGACTTGTACTCATGGCCGCATGTTCCGGTTAGTGTCATTTTTAGTTTGTCTGTAATTATTTACATGGCCTTAGCTTTTGTACTCTGTCACCCGAGCAGTTTGTTTTGACTTGTCGTTGGGGCGTCAGCGACATGAACACTTTCCGTGACAGTGCGTAATCAAAATCACGGCGTCTCTAACATGGTCCCTTGGAGGCGTATGGATATATCCTAGATCTGTTTCTGATTTCTGACATATGTTTGAGTTTGTTTTGTGGAGATTGGAATAATGGGTGTACGCCACACTCACCATCTCATAGGTGCATGGACTAGCTATCTGTGTACCCCCTCTGTTTAGGCTCGTGGGTGCTTCCGTTTGACGTGACTTACTTTATTTATATGAATAGTCACGTAGTTTGATGTATGTATATGTTCTGATAAGTTTCTGATATTGTTCTTATATGCTTCGATATGTGTCTGATTATGTTCCGGTCAAGTATCAGGTTTTGCGTCAGATTATGTTCATCAATTGTTTCGATATAAGTTGGGTTTCGAGTTTAAAATAGAGTTCGTTTGGTTCTCGTATTCCCTTCCGTATGTTCACTTCGGTCTCAGTTCTATTATGTCTTGCTTTTCCGCTGCGTTGAATTTAATTGTACAGTTGATTCCTCCGTTACTGGGCAATTTTTGGCTCAGCCGTATTTTCTTTTGTTGTGTTGTCTTATTTGTTTCGCAGGTAATATGGGATATTGGGGAATCAGTGAAGAGCGTTAAAAGAAGTTGAAGTTCTAGTTTCATTATTAATATCCGTAATGTTATATAAAAATGTAATTAGGATTGTTTTGTTTTAAATTTTTGGAATAGTTTTTGAATTTGATATCTGTAATGGTGACACGTCAGCTCTAGCCGGGTTGGGGTGTGACAATTATGGTATCAGAGCAAAGGCTCTTTCCTGTAGAAAACTTAAACATTTTAATAAAACCTGTGAGGTAATGGGTAGACATTGGGTTAGGATCTCGACTTTCAATCAATCTTCATACTTATTAGTTTGTGGTCTTCGATTTATCTATTAGAGGGTTTTCAATCGTTACTTGGTACTGGCATATTTTGTTCCTTCCTTGTGTTGAATAATAAGAGCATATTATCATCATCGCGGCTTCCTTATTGAATTCTTGAATACGGTGGAGGAACTGATTGAAATGAGTACGACATTGAATAAACATGACTATGTGTCACAAGAACCTTGCTATCATACATGCTTCAAGAGGTGTTTTAAATCGATTATGTATCCTAGTAAAATCGACACGAAATTTTAAAGAATTAGAGCACTTGATCGTGATTTGATTATCATCGGATATGTCACTGAAATGCATAATGGGATTACCGTTAGGGCACAGTTGTAAGGTAATTAATGATTACGGTCGCGAACGTAACCATGAATTACAGGTACATATGTGCGCTACTAGATTTCTGTTATGTCAATCGGTGCCTGTCCGAATCCGTTTACCTCTAAGTAATCACATTCCCAATCTATTCGATTTGGTTTTGCTAGCATCCGGATTTGATATACATTAATTTCCGTTTACCAAGCATGCCAATAACCTAGAAATTCGCTTTGTATTTATTGTCATTATACATTCATGATATCTGAAATGTGTTTCATATTTGTTAAAGATAAATTTGCATGTTTCCCGTACATAGCAATTTTGAGGACAAAATTTTTTTTAGGGGAGTAGAAATGTAATATTCGTAATTTATTTATATGATTGGCCGTTTATACCATAACTCAATAATTTTAATAATAAACTTTTGATAGTCAAAAGAAACTACATGTAGATATATATACTAAAATAAAACTATCCTAATTAATGATAATTCTTTAATTTTAGTATTTTTTTAGATATTAAAGTTAAAGTTTGACAATTTGTAATAAATAGATTTAATAATCTATTTTATAGAAAATAATTTTATAAAAATTATTTTTATACTTTAAACACATTATTGTGACCATCCTAAATTTAGATTTCATAAAAAGATTTTTGGTCATTTATTTACTAAATTTCTCTCAATTGTCGAACATTTTCGATATTAATCAAACGAGCACTTATCCCCAAATTCGAAGCCCTAGAACTTATACTTTTGTAGACTAGATAGACTTAGACATATTTTACCTTATTATAGGGTGATACTTGACACATGTGAGCAACACACTATTTTCCAAGAGATAACAGTTTGCTAAGGTGAGTTTACATAGCCCCTTTTCTCTATTTTCACTATTTTTGGGGTGAAACATGTTTAAACATTTTATACTATCATTTACTCATATTTACTTGTGATTCAATTACATCATCATTCTATCATTTGACTGTAACAAAAAGACACAGTACAATCATTAACAATGATCAAGCCGCCTGTTTAGATTATAGCGCTATAGGTCTGACAAACCCATCCCCCGCATAAATTCAGGGATGATCGATAACAGTAACAACATTTAACTAACTTGCGAGTTAGTCAACAGTCGACACAAGGTTTGGTTGTACAAAGACGCATTGTTACATGTCTGCATCATACTCTATCATCATACAACTGGGAATGTTGTACAAACTATTATTATCAAGTATTTACAAATAAAACCTATGTATTCTCACCAACTTTTGTTGACCCAAAATATTTTCAACTTAACATGTTTCAGGTTCTACTTACTTGAAGATTTGAGTCATTGCTTGAAGATGTGTGCATAGTTTTATTCAATTTGATGTACGAATCCTTGTAGAACAATTGTATGTAATGTATTTAAATCATTTAATGAAATTTATTATTCACCATGAGCTACTGAACAATCATCACTACGTGACATCCCGATGTTTCCGCCATCGGTTGGGGTGTTACAAAACATATTTTCAAACGTACACAGTTATGGTATGGACTATCGGGGACAATTAGCCTACGGGTTATTAGTCTAACATCTTATACACTCGTCATGATAGATCACCGGTAGTTGGGACTATCTATTTGAGCTGATTTACTTACTTTAGAAGAAAGCAACCTAAGGTTAGTTTCACACCCCCTCTTTCTGTGTTATTTTTCAGGGGAGAAACATGCTACTTACTTTACGTTCTTACTATACGATACTTCAGTTATGCCGTTGGACGGTAGTTCAGTTAGTCGGGGTTCGGTAGTTCGGTTGGCTGGGCTGGGCTCGGCCGTTCAGTTTGCCGTAGATCGGTAGTTCAGTTATGCATGGGTTGGCAGTTCGGTTACACACGGGTGTTTTACACCTGGTATCGTATTAGCGTTCTCATGTTCCGAGTTTGGCATACGCATTGCATAACAGTAACACGATGGAACATTCAAACTTTTGGAAATGTTTTACTTAAAAACCCGTGAACTCACCGGCATTTTGTGCTAACGATTTTAACATGTTTTCTCAGGTCGCTAAGGTAGCAGTCATTGATAGCACGGGGTCGCACGACGTCTAGGATTTCACTTGAATGGTTTTGAACATTACTAGACTCATAAATTTTACTTTTCAAGTTGTAAAGACGTTTTATGCTTCCGCCGTTGTGGTTACATTTTGTGAACTTAATGAATGGCTTACATCGTTTTCATATCATATAGTTGTCGTTTACTGTGACCGTTGACTTGGATCATGGTGTGTCACGCGCCTTGCGGTAAAACCCAGCATGTGGAATTTGAGGGTGTGACAGTTAAATATCAAATATTGTTATTATTATTGTTATGCAGATACTCTAGAGTCTCTTGGTTGAAAAGAAATTTACATAGTACATCCAGCAGAATCCGGAGACAGATGTTGTTGAGGATATTTTCTTTGTACACCAGGTCTCGTACAATCTCTGGCGTGCCTTCCCACAAGTGTTGTTGATCGACGCCTTCCCACATGTGTTGTTGATCGACGCCACTTACAGAACGAACGAGTATAGAATCCCGTTTGTTCAAATTGTGGGTGTGACATCGACAGACAAGTCCTTTTGTATCGCCCATGCATTTATCATTAAAGAGAAAACGAGTAACTACGTATGGGTGCTACAGAGGCTCAGAGATTTGCTGCAAGAGTGTATGGAGCCACGTGTAATTATTACAAATAGAGATCTAGCTCTAATGAATGCATGTAATACATTTTTCCCAAAAGCTATGAAGTTGCTATGCAGGTAGCACATCGCACAAAATATTGTTATTATAATAATTATTATTATTGTTATAAAGGTGGCGTATTCAATAAAATATTGCAAAGTATTATAAAGCAGGATTTTCAAAAAAAGATTGGAATATATTTTTGGAATCTCGGTCTCAACTGTGTAACTCTCCTTGTCCAGATATATACGTATACAACCTTGAACGGCTCTACCAACGACTGGGAGAGGACGGTCGAACGGGTATATATTTTAATTTTTTGCTTTACAAGCATGCATGCATACATACATACATATTTTCTTTATTGACATCGTTATTCTATTTTTTAGAGAGGTTTATGAATATATGCATGAAGTTTGGCTTAAAGAATATAAAGAAATGTTTGTACATGCATGGACACACACAAACTATACATTTGGTCAGTATATGACCAACAGAGTTGAGAGTCAGCATGCAAGGCTTAAGAGATACATTAAGGGTCCGAATAGCTCGCTCTACGCACTTGTGATGAAAATAGACCAAGTTATGGAGTCACAGCGCATAGCGATAAACCACTCGTTCGAAGTCAGTCAATCAGAGATAATGGTGCCCCATGACTTAATGATGTTTCAAAACATACTCGGTAATGTTTCTCATGCAGCAATCGAAATGTTGGTCCTCGAGCTCAATAAGATAGATTATTTTAGGCAAACAAAACGAATTTGTGATCACCGACTTATGACGAGATTTGGATTGCCATGTGCATGTCGACTGGATTCATATGAAAGAAGAGGTAACATCATTTTTATATACTTATTATTATTATTCTTATATAGATTATTATTATTATTAGTATTATTATAATTATTATAGGGGTATAATAATAAAAATTTATAAATGTTTGAAGCGTTTTGTAGACCACTTGTGTTGTCTGGTTCGAACAAAAACCGAGGAAACTCTGCCAAAAATTTTATAAAAATCCGAAGCGTTTTTATTTTGTTTAGGCATTTTTATTATCTACATTATTATTATTATTAACCGTAAATTCTTAATAGATGTATACAAGTATTGCTGTCCGAGATCGACGTCTTCTGGACACGAATTGATTATATGCCAGAAGAATCTGAGACTCCCAAGTGTCACTTTCAGCGGTACATGGATGCAGTCAAGGAGCAACTAAAGTCGCAACCGCCGCAAGTGAAAAAAAACATATTGCAGAAAATAAAGGCGGTGCTGAATCCAAGAATGACTGACCATTAACTTCCTGAAGTACAAACCGATACTCGTGAGCAACCAACAACGAATGAAAAAAAGGAGGATAAGGCTGCGGTTAGTATTATCATCATCATCATCATTATTATTATTATTATTATTATTATTATTATTATTATTATTATTATTATATAAATTTTTCAACGTAAGGGAAGTAGCTATTCAGAAGAGGTAAACAATCTAAGGACAAATCGATTGTTTACGATAAAGATTTTCCACTGTTGGGAGGGGAAATGTACAAACTAATGATATATACATGCTTAGATATTTATACACATATTATATCTCACTGTTTGACGGTGACAGGTACAAACTCGCCATCGACATGTTTAACATATGCCTTCCATCTACATATCATAAATACATTTCAAACATTTGAAATGTCCATGGGGACGGTAACTGTGGGTTCCGATCCGTAGCTGTGTGTTTAGGGTGGGCAGAGGAGTAGTGGCAATTCATCCGCACACAACTTATGGAGGAGATGGAGGTTAACAGAGACCGATGGTAGCCAATTTTTAACAGTGTAGATCGTAGTTGGTACAACGAGCTATACAAGACACTAAATTGGACTGGAGTGGGACATGCCCCGAACACCCATTGGAAGGATATGCCCTCCATAGGATTGATGATTGCTCAGAAATTTAGGGTGGTTGTTCAATTTTTATGTACGTACGCATGGTCATACTGAGGCCATCTTCCCTATGTTCGATGGTCCACGCAATTTTAAAGACTAAGTGTTCATATCGTTTGCTTTGGTTAACCGCAACCATTATATCATGGTTGAGTTAGCAAAAGACGCTCCAATGCCAACACTGAATGGAACGTTGCGTGAATTTCCGACATGAACAGGCAATGGAGTGGGAGACGTTGTATCAAGATCGTCTACAAAATGTGCATATAAGAAGAGACTATGTTGACTTAGGATAGCTTATCGTATGTTACTGCTTTATCATGTATACGAATTATTTAACGGAAAAAAATTATTGTACACGCTAATTTATAATATGATAAGAAAGAACTTTTTTGTTTTATAAAAAAACACAAATATAATGCTTAAAATACATAAAATATACTAAAAACTAAAAAAAATGGATCACCTTGGGTCGTAGCGATCCCCATGGCCCATTGAGTGTTCCACCATGACCCGTCTGGGCCTCCACGGCCCATCTAGTGAACATATCCACAGACCGCCTTGGCCTCCACGACCAGTGGAAAACGAACCTTCCTCAGGAAGCTTCGTTTTATATAAAATAAAAAAAATAATTATGCTCCACGGGCAGTGGAAAAACCCTGAAATCACAAAAAGGGGCGGCCCGTCCAGAAACCACCCATCTCTCCTTCTCTCTACTCTCTAACCTCCCTCTCTCTCTCTCTCTCTCTCTCTCTCTCTCTCTCTACATCACCACCGCCACCACAACCACCCTCATTCACCGCCGCCATCCATCGTCCACCACAACCACCCTCGTCCACCATAACCAACATCCTCTTCCACAACCACCCTCGTCCACCTCTATAGCTCCACCACCACCACCATCCTCCACAACCACCATCCCCCCTCTCTCTCTCCCGTCTCTCACTGTCCCTCTCCACCACCACCACCATCACCATCCACCACTACAGCTCCACCACCGTCCACCACCACAGGTTGATCCACCACCACCAATGTAAGTTAATTGTTCTATTTTTCAAATTTTTTTCGTTAATTTAATTTTTGTTAATTTGGGGGGTTTTTGTTGTTGTTATGTCATATAATTTGGGGGTTTTTGATGTTATTGATTTTGTGTTACTTGATTAGCTTATTTGCTCAGTTATTTGTAGTTTTAGCCTTTTTCGTACAATGTGTAGAAGATTATCTATTACAAGTTAACTATATGATTGAGTTTTGCATTTCTTGATGAACATAGTTGTTTAGATATCATAGTAGCAGATTGTGTTAGATTATAGTTATAGGCACACTCTGGAGAAGATTATATGTCATATTGAAATCTATGATTGAATTTGTATTTCATGATGAACTCAATTGGTTAGTTAATTGTAGTATCAGACTGTTAGATTCTAAGTTTAGGAACTCTACGGAGAAGATTATTTGTCGCAATTTAATTGTATGATTGACTCAAACACCTAAACTTATATAATTTAGGCGTTTTGTTTAAAACGCCTAAATTATATGTGTTCAGGCGTTTTGTTTAAAACGACTAAATTATATATGTTTAGGTTGCTTAGGCGTTTTTTGGGCGTTTGTTGATGTTATGTGAATGTTTAGGCGTCTTGTTTAAAACGACTAAACTAGATATGTTTAGGTTGCTTAGGCGTTTTGTGGGCATTTGTTGATATTATGCGTATGTTTAGGCATTTTGTTTTAAACTCCTACACTTATATAATTTAGGCGTTTTGTTTAAAACGCCTAAATTATATATGTTTATGCGTTTTGTTAAAAACGCCTAAACTATATAAGTTTAGGCGTTTTAAACGCCTAAACTAGTATAGTTTAGACGTTTTGTTTAAAATGCCTAAACTATACTAGTTTAGGCGTTTTATATCTAACAAGAACTATTGTTAACTGTTATAAGATGGTGGTTATGATTATGATCTTTGTTTTGTCTTGTTTTGCAGATATGGCAAACGCTAACGCCCCTGATGAAGAGGATCCTCTAGCATTGGATAATATGGAAGGCTAGGTATACAGGCTCGACCACGATACTTATGAGGTGGCTAAATGGAACAAGATGGTCGAGCAACCGGTACACCCATTGCGCGGAGTTGACTGGGTGCACTTCAGGTGATCGGTGCAGAGGAGAGGTTTAGGGAGTGTATCCCCACCGTTACCCCTTGGGATTGTATGTTTAGTGACCACGACCACAATGTGCATCGGCCCCTTACGATTGAGTTCATCTCCATGTTTCGCTATACGCGGCTCCCAGCCGGTGCGGATCCCACTGCAGAGCATGATCCTGAGATAAAATTCAGGTTATTTGGACAGCTGTACACATATTCGCTCGACGAGTGGGCTACGATTATCGGCTGGTACACCGAGGACGAGCTCGTCCAGGATATGTACACTACTGCTTTGACCACATTGCCAGACGACATGCTGATGGCGTGGTGGCCCACTATCGGTGGTCCAGAGTTTAGGACGGATGGCGAGAGGTTTTATTATTATTTATTATTCTTAAAGGTCTTGAACATTTAACTAGTATAGTTTAGGCGTTTAAAACAAAACGCGAAAACTTATATATTTTAGGCGTTTTGTTTAAAACGCCTAATGTCATAGTCCCGACGTTTTGTTATGAATTTATAAATGTTTGAAGCGTTTTGTAGACGACTTGTGTTGTCTGGTTCGTACAAAAACAGAGGAAACTCTGTCGAAATTTTTATAATGTTACTATTATCCTGTGCTGCTCGGATAGGGCCAACAACATTCGTGACCCTTTAATTCGTTACATACACCATGTGTTTAGCTGGTCTATTGCCGGACGGTGTACCTGTAACGAAAGGGTCAATCAAATCGACCTTTTCTAGTTGTACTGCATCCTCAGGGGTAGGCCGGTTGGCCTGCATAGGTGCTTTGCCGAGTACATTGATGCCTACCCTCAAAGGAATTCAGCAAGGGGTATTCCGGTCGGGGATCATCACCGCCATTGTGTTGCATGTTTACCCGGCCGACTTGTGGACTTATATTGATGATAACCGTTTACCAGCTCCGTTGAGGCCCAAGGTAATTATTGTTATTGTTGTGCTTTTCAAACCATTAAATATACAGACTATGCAGCAGATGAAGGTGGTGTACAAGATCAAGGGCAGCAGACCACCCGTATATCACTAGCGCGCTTGGGTTACGACTAGTGAGACATTTGTACCACAGCAGCCGGTAAATATTGAGTGGCCGATTGGGGCCGAGGAGGTTCAGATGCCGCACGTTACCGAGGGCGATCCAGAGGTGGATGTAGAGATGGCAAAGGTGCACCCTGATGCCCGACAGCATGCTCCCCGCGTTTATCACGCCATTAGGTTGCCTGGTGCCACGAACCAGCTACTTTAGCGGGTTCTGCACGAGATGGGGGAGATGCGGTCTGATATTTGGCAGAAGATGCAGGAGATGCAGGCTGATATTCAGTGGTTAGTACAGAGCGAGAATGAGAGGCGATTTTTGCGGGTTTGGCGCCGCGTACCGATGAAGGTGGGTTGTCCAGCAGTCAGCAGCCGATACGTCTGGTGCGTCTCGCGGGCAGGATGATTAGTTGTTTGTTTATTTGGATATTATTATTGTATGAACATTTTTAATTATCTAAATTCTTGAATATCAAGCTTTATTTTGTTTTATTGTTCGTATCTTGTGTTTTGTTTAGTTCGGCGACATAAGCGTTAATGTTTACGCAACGACTATTATATCATTTTATAAGGATAATTCTATTTATATTTAAAATTAACATACATATAAAAAAATCATTTTATACAAATAATAATAAAAAGGCAAAATGGAATTTATTAATCCAACCTTTTTGCAATTGGCCGATAATAATCCCACCTGAGTTTATTCTTCCCACCAGTCCCACCTTTTAGAGATTTTGCTCTCAATGCACCCCTGTTAACTCACACTAACGCCGTTAGTTGAAAATCACAATTCTAGGCGATTATTCACCAGATTTGAAAGAGAGAATCGACACTTCTTTTTCACATCTCTAATAAAAAAACATTTATAAAAAACCAAACATTCTTTTTCACATCTTAAACACCCACACTTCTTTTTCACAACTCCCACTCAATACCAATCATTGCCAATCATTAGTAACCATATGAACGGCCCGTATAGAACCCCACGACCCGTCTTTTTCTGATATTGGCTCTCCACGACCCGTGGAGGCCTCCACGGGCCATGGAGGAGATGTCTATATAAAAAAAACCCATGTCTGAATATCCAAAGTCTATTTTATTTCATGTTACTTATTGGAAGATGAGAATAAATCCCCCTTTTGTCGTGGCACATACGCAGGGCCGGCTTAACGTTTTTAAGGGCCTAAAGTGTCATGAGTTTTCGAAGCCCTTTGACGAATAGCAAAATAACATAAAATTCCACACACTCAGATAGTTAAGGATGTCCAATAAACTCATGAATATATTCGAAGTCGAAAAATTAAAGACAAAATCATACAAATAACAACATAATATTATCACCTCATATAACAAGCATACATAGAAATCTACCTGAACAATGGCCCGATTGAACAAAATCCTATGAACTGATTGAGCAGACCCTACGAACAGGTAGGGGGGATTGGCGATAAGCATAAAACGGTTTCTACATGATTGACATGCTAAGCTGCCATTTCTGTCGTTTCATTATTCAAGAGACGGCTTCGACACTTCTTCTTCCTTTAAACTCTTGACTCTTCTTTACCGTTGTTGCTTGTTGTTTCCAATGGACAATAATTCACTTTTGCTTCATTCTATAAATCTTAATTACGTTGACTGTTGTTCCCGTCTTCCAGACTTCCACACACACACCAGGCCCATTTTAGCATATGTAACGTAAGCCATTTCTCAGCCCAAAAGCCACTTATTTCATATATGGTTTAAAAAAATAGGGGCCCAAAGCCCAAGTTTCAAAATACTTGGGCTTGGGCCGGGCCTGCGCATACGCGACGCTGATGTGACGCAATAAAGCCTCTAGGGGCTCTATTCCAAACCGGTCAGCCTAATAGTTTGTTGAAACATCAATGAATATACATATTTTTGCAAAATGAAAATAAAAGTAAACCTAAAATCGGGTATGTTAAAGAATCTTTACGAATTAATATAACACAATAATGTATGACTCCCACATTAACTGTTTGTAGCTTTTTTTTGAACGGCCAACGAATCAATTTCCGAGCACTCTCGGGCATTCTTTTGGTGAATCAGGTACTCGAGAGTACCCGGGCCACCAATTGCCAACGGTTTCCGGGAAAACCCGACCACTCACCCGCCCGAAGGCACGACAGTGAAATAATCGGTAAAACCGGTCGGGATCAGGACTCGAACCCAAGCCAATGGCCGGGTCATCCCTCATTTCCCCTCCACCAATGTCCTCCAAATGTAGCTAGTGGGAATTGAACCCAAGCCTCCCGGCCATAGGAAACTTTAGGCCCTCAACCAACTGGACTACAAGTGTTGGACAATAACTGTTTGTAGCTGATAAGGACACTCAAGTTGTTTTTGTAACATCCATACAGGTTTATGATATATTGATATTTGTAACATAACATAATATAGAAAAACAGATAAAACACTTCATAAATAACAAAATGCCTATAAACAGGCCTGGAGCAAACAAAATCATATGAAGAAGAGCGATCGGTTTCTTTCTAGAGCTACACTCATTTGACATGAGTAATACACAGAAGAAATAAGGAGAGAAAATCAAAAGAGAACACAAGGACAGACGCTATCGGACATCTTATTATTAATTCATAACACGTAATGTAAATCATGTGATATAACCTGATTTTTAGCGGCCAGAGAGCTGAATGTCGGAGATTGTGGCATTGGAGGACTCTGATGTTAATGTATCAAACTTAATTCTTATGTCATCTTCATAAATGGTAGCCCGTACAGGCATTTCGTCTAGTGATTTGTCACTTAAAAGCGTAACCACTTCAGACATTGCAGGCCTTGCAGAAACCGGTGACTGAGTGCACATCAATGCAATCTCTATGATCTTCTTAACATCTTCGATCGCGTATTCACTTGGGTCTAGTCTTTCATCCACAAGATTAAAATGTGTGCCGCTATCGTATAGATTCCAGGCCTATTAAAGGCAACAAAGTAAAATAATTTAATGAGAACTTTATAGGGTCGACCACAAAGAATACGATGATAAATTTCAAGTGATCCGAGAACCTGCACTCGATTGGATTGAACAACTAATACTACGAAAATAAACAAGACGATTTGCTAAAAACTCTTTAGCGACTATGTTTATTAATTTCTGAATGAATAAAACAACTAAGAAACAATCCCTATATATAGGCTAACAATCCTGCCCTTATTCAACTAGGAAACAATTTAAAACTTAAACTTAAAGATAAACATACTAGATAAACATACTAATACTAGGAAACTTATTTTAAATAATTTTCCCTTAGACTTTGATAGATCTTCTCCAACCACCCCTCAAGATCAACCGAACCACCCTAGTTAATATTGATTTTTAATACTCCCTCTCAATATTAACTTCTTCCAAGTTCAACTTCTTCCGAAATTCTTCAAGCTTTATCTTTGGCAGCCCCTTTGTAAGCACATCGGCTATTTGTTGATTTGTTCCAACATACTTCAAATCAATTTCTCCCTCTAGAACTTTTTCTCTAACAAAATGGTAATGCACCTCGATATGTTTAGACCTTGCATGGAATACCGGGTTTTCCGCCAAGTGAATTGACGACATGTTGTCACAATACAACACTATTTTCTCCTTTACCTCCTGTTTAAGTTCTTTAAGTAATAACTTCAGCCATACAACTTCTTGTGTTGCCATTGTTGCTGCTCGATACTCTGCTTCCGTTGTAGATAACGAAACCGTAGGCTGCCTTTTACTGCACCACACCACCGGACCTTGCCCCAACATGAACACATATCCTGTTGTTGATCTTCTACTATCAAGATCACCCGCGTAATCCGCATCACAATATCCAATTAGCTCGAGTTTCTTTCCTGTATCAAACTTTACACCCACACCTATTGTTGCTTTTATGTACCGAAGCAACCTTCTAATAGCATCAAGATGTGGCTTTCTTGGTTTCTGCATGTACCGACTCAGTACTCCAACTGCAAACGATATATCCGGACGAGTCAATGTAAGATACATAAGACTTCCTACCATTTTCCGGTACATGGTTGGATCTTCTAACGCTTTTCCAACCTCAGCACTTAACTTCACATTCGTATCTATTGGAGTTGCCGAAGGCTTGCAATCCAACATTACAAACTTGCTCAATAAATCAATACTGTACCTTCGTTGGTGAAGAATTATTGCTTCCTTTTTATGAGTCAGTTCGAGTCCAAGAAAGTGATTCAATTCACCCAAATCTTTCATATGGAATCTCACACACAAGTTCTCCTTTAGTTGACTTATCCCGTCTTCGTCATCTCCGGTAATTATCAAGTCATCCACATAAATTAAGACTATCACCACTTTTCCTCTTTTCTCTCGGATAAACAAACTTGCGTCAGATTTCGCCATCACATAATCATTATGTTGAAGAAATTCTCCTATCTTTCCAAACCAAAGTCTTGGTGATTGTTTAAGACCATAAATCGCCTTCTTCAATTTGCACACATGGTTCGGATTTTGTTCGTCTTCAAAACCTCTAGGCTGTTCCATATATTGTATAATCAAGATCTCCGTATAGGAACGCATTGCTTACGTCCATTTGATGCATTCTCCAAGAGTTACTAGCGGCTACAGCAACGACTACACGAACTGTTGATAACTTTGCCACCGGACTAAAAGTTTCTTCATAGTTGACGCCAAACTGTTATGAGAACCCTCTTGCAACAAGACGAGCTTTGAACCTATCCACCGAGCCATCCGCTTTTCTTTTAATTTTGTAAACCCACTTGCACGTTACCGGATTCGCCTCGGTTGGTTTTGGAACGAGAACCCACGTTTCGTTCCTCATCATCGCCTCTATCTCGTCCTTCATAGCAACCATCCATTCAGCTTTGTGACTGGCCTGTTCGAACGTCTCTGGCTCCACTTCTTCTGCTTCGGTAGTAGCCAGGTTGACCATGTATTTTGGATTGGGCCTTCTGACCCTTTCTGACCGTCTCGGCCCATCTTCGGTTGCTGACTGATTCTCGGATTGGGCCTGTTCGTTTGACCCAGTTTGCCAAGGTGTTCTTCTTGGGCTTGAGTTTTGATCCAACAAGCTTGTTGCTGAACTATCCAAGTCTTGTACTTCAACTGTATCAACTTCTTCATCTTGGTTCAACTTCAAGACTACTTCTTCTAGTCTTTCCTTCAATTCTTTTGTATCAGGAAACTCGTCTTTGCTTGTTGACCACCATGATGAATTTTCATCGAACACGACATTCCTAGATACATAACACTTATTTGTTGTTGGATCACAACATCTCCAAGCCTTCCGTTCTTCATCGTAGCGAACAAATATACACCTTATTGCCTTCTTCTCCAACTTGTGGCGTAGATGGTTAGGTACAAACACGTAACAAACGCATCCGAAAATCCTCAAGTGGCTGACATTTGGCTTAGTATCGAACAACTTCTCATACGGAGACTTATACCCAAGGCTTTGTGCCGGTAACCGATTAATCACATAACATGCCGTCTTCATTGCTTCTGCCCAATAGCACGCTGGAACGTTTTTATCATGTAGTAGGCTTCTACATGTCTCACCGAGATGCCGATTCTTTCTTTCCGCCACACCGTTTTGTTGAGGCGTATTTGAGCACGTGAGTTATCTTTTGATCTTTTGTTCTCGTAGGTACCTCGTATAATCGTCTATGAAGGTGACAATGTACTTCTTTCCTGTGTTTGATGCTTGTTTGATCGGCCCAAGAACATCCGAGTGTACAATCTCTAGCGGCTTGCTTGTCTTGTATTCTGATGATTCATATGGAAGCTGGTGTGCTTTTCCGTATTGACACCCGGCACATACTACTTCTTTGTTCACTTCGACATTCGGCATACCTTTTACAAGATTTCTCTTCATCATTATTTCCATTCGATCATATCCCACATGAGATAGCCTCGCATGCCATAAATCGGCTGTTTGAGACTCTTTCGTCTTGTCAACATATGCCGAAGCCGATTCTGCTGAAAGTACATACACTGTATCGTTTCGCTTCCCTTGAATTATCGGCACCGATTTTGTCTCAAACTTCTCAAATATTTTTACATCAGTTGGACCGAATAAAACGTATTTCCCTGTAGCCGTTACCTGTGGTACTGAAAACAGGTTCTTTTTCATCCCAGGTACATGGAAAACATCTTCCATTACAAACTCCTTCTGACCCCTTTCAGCTGGGAACTCGATCTTCCCTATGTTTGCTATTTGATGCCGGGAGTTATCTGCGATCACCACCACGTGGTTTCCATTGTATCGATTCAGATTACTCAATCAATCTTTCTCTCCGGTCATATGATTTGAGCAACCCGAGTCGATTATCCAATCTCCTAGATTGTTGTTCTTCTGTTGAACCGTGACCGCAAGTGCCATATCTTCTTTTTGGTCCCTCCGGGTCTTCATATTATTGCCTAAGTGAGTCGAACTTCCCGAGTCAATAACCCATTCTTCTTGGGTGTCACTTGGCTGCACAGTAGCCGTTGGAGCCACATTATTGCCTAAGTGATTCGAACTTCGCGAGTCAATAAGCCATTCTTCTTGGGTGCCACTCGGCTGCACCGTAGCCGTTAGAGCTACAATTTCTTCTACTTGTGCCACCAAGGCTTCCATGTCCCAAGGTTCTTCTTCTCGGGTGGCCACATTTCCCTCTTCCTTTGGTTGTCGACAATCTTTAGCCATATGTCCTCGCCGATTACAATTGTGACATCTATATGGAAACTTCTTGCTTCTGAACGACTTGTCCTTCTTATCGGTTTCTTGTTCGTTTTGGGCAGACTTCCCTTTCTTGTCATCATCTTGCTTCTTTCGGTCTTGCTTCTTGTATTTTGATTGCCAAGGTTTGTTTCGCCCTCTTCCCTTTTCAGCATACAAGGCTTTATCTTCATCAGTTTTGATTGAAGTTCCTGACATACGTTTTGCTAAAGACTCTTGACCCGCAAGGAGGTTTTCAAACTCCGTGATGTTAGGTTGGTTCGCCCAACCTTGGATCGCAGCTACAAAGCTCCGATATTCTGCATTTAAGCCATGAATCAGTATCCGTTTTAGTCGTGTATCGCTTACCTTTGATTGAGGATCGAGTTCTCCAATATCTCGGCAAAGATTCTTGATCTTGCGAAAGTATTGAGGAATCAAGAGGTCCCCTTGTGACACCGTCATTAATTCTCCCTCTAACATCTGCAACCGTGCATCGTCACGTTTCGAGAACAAGCTTTCAAGCGTGTCCCAAGCCTGCTTCGGATATTCCAAGTCTTGGATGTGATCCATGACATCTTCTTCTATGGTTGTTTTGAGAATAAACATCGCTTTTCCTGCTTTGATTTGCCACTTTCCCATAGCCCCATTAATGTCACTCGCTGGAGGCCGGGTATCGGTACCATTGACAACATTCCAGAGATCTTGACCTTGAAGATAAGATTTCAAACACGTTGTCCAGGTTTTGTAGTTGCTCTGGTTCAATTTCTTGATTCCACCGATCACTTGAAGTTCTGCCATAATTGTCTTCTTTCCGGATTCCAGGTTTCTTCTCTAGTCGGCTTCTTTGACCTACTCCTGCTGCGACGATCGACTTCTTGATCTGTCCGGCTTCAGTGGTTCTTCTTGCACGATCTCTAGAGCTAGCTCTGATACCACTTGATAAATTTCAAGTGATCCGAGAACCTGCACTCGATTGGATTGAACAACTAATACTACGAAAATAAACAAGACGATTTGCTAAAAACTCTTTAGCGACTTTGTTTATTAATTTATGAATGAATAAAACAACTAAGAAACAATCCCTATATATAGGCTAACAATCATGCCCTTATTCAACTAGGAAACAATTTAAAACTTAAACTTAAAGATAAACATACTAGATAAACATACTAATACTAGGAAACTTATTTTAAATAATTATCCCTTAGACTTTGATAGATCTTCTCCAGCCACCCCTCAAGATCAACCGAACCACCCTAGTTAATATTGATTTTTAATATACGACCTTAAATTATTGATTTCGACGATGCTTACATGATCAAGTAGGCTTTGGTCAGATGATTCGTCACCTTTGACATTGTCACACCTCTTCCCACTAATGATATCAAGGACCACGATAACTGCCCATGAATGGTGTATTCAGGTGCAACGTAACCACTATCCCTGATAAGATTAACAATGCTTTTGTGGGTAAACTTTCACTCTGGAGATTAACATAAGAAATATAAAATTCAGTTTGTATCTTGTTTGATTGAGTGTAATTTGTAATCTCAAGCGTTTTGTGTAACTAGTTTGTTGTTATGTATTAAATCAACATATTTATGAATTTAAACGTACTTGGATCCTGCCAATTTGGTGGTTAGATGAGTCTTATCTTCTGGCAGTAGTCGTATGAACCCGAAATCTGCAATTTTGGGTTGAAATTCGTTATCTAGTAGAATGTTGCTGGTTTTGATATCCCTGTGAATGATGGTAACATGGTACTGCTCATGTAGATATGCAAGACCTCGCGCTGTCCCATAGATTATTTCAAACCTTTGTCTCCAGTTCAGATTCATTGATTTGTCACCTTCAATATGCAAATACACAAAGTAAGTTTATTAGATGTCATTAGAATCGGAAATGCAAGCATTTGTAAGCTAAATTAGATGTATAACTCACCGTAGAGGAACTGATCAAGACTATCATTGTCCATGTACTCATGGACAAGGAATAAAAGTGGCCCTTTGTTACAGTATCCAAGAAGGCGTATAAGATGTCGATGGTGAACGTTGCATATAATCTTAAGTTCGTCATCAACTTGTGTCTTTCCTCTACTAGAGGCCATAATTGTTTTCTTAATTGCAACCGTATTCCCATCCTTGAGAGTGCCCTGCAGTTCGAATGAGTTAACTACCAAATGTTTGCCTCTAATTAGTTTATAATAGTTTTTTTTTTATCTTTTTGAACATGTAGCTAGTAATATCATTATCATTTTACTTCATAACATACAAATATTACACCAATAGCACCTTATATAGTTCACCAAACACCCCTCCTCCTAGTCTGTGTTCATCACTGAAATTATTTGTGGCTATTTTTATATCATCATAGCTGTATTTTGCGGGACCTTGAAGCAAGTCGGTTGATCCAGTTGATTTATCTAAGGATTGTAGAAATGATACGTTTTAAATTGGCACAAGTTCAAAATAAACGAAACAGTATTTAATATAGAAATGCATGTACTATACCATGTGGACGACTACTGGTTTTTTTGGATCGAAATCGCCACAAGAAAAATGCAAGTACCAGCAACAACAGCAAACATACACCTCCAACAACCCCACCAATTATGTACCACTTCTTACTTGAATCATCTGTAAATCATAGATATGCAATGTTTAAATATGATGGATTAATCCCTCACATCTAAAATACAAGGGTCTTAGTGTAATTGGTATATAATATGTTTATTATGCATTTGGAAGTGGTGTATTAATGCAAGGGTTCATTGTGACAAGAACCAAAGTGGATAACCGCCACTAACTGCCAGTAACTGTCACTACACATGTCTATTCATCAAAGGTTTCTAGGAGACACACCACTTCATCAAAAGGCATATTGATTAAGTCAAAGGCCAAGATCAAGCAAGGGAACAGACGCGGTTATTTATGAAAAGTTGTAACCGTTTGAAGGTCTCTTAGATTAGTATAAATAGGGTTCATGTATTTCAGGTTTTAATTAGATCCTACACATTCTATTCAATTAACGTGAAGTTCTTTTGAATCATATTTCCTGTTTCATCATTGTGTTTCAATATCAATTGTGAAGATTGGGGCCAACAAAATATTTAACTCTAAATACTAAACTAGAGTAATTGTGAAAAAAAAGCTAGAAAACTAGGTATTTGCAACCGTTTTCAATCGAAAACCTGTCGCTAATTTTATGAAAATTTATTGTCATAAATTTTTGTCGCAAATGCCTAGATTCCTAGTAGTTTAATTACTATCAATAAAAAAACATTTGTGATAAAAAATCCGAATTAAGAGTAGAACCCTTACCATCGCCAAGGAAAGGTGTGATATCAGTAGTCTGGTTTAGTCCAAAAAACGGAGTACTTGAATACCTCATAAAACATCCATTGTCAATAGCCCTCCCATTTGTGCCAGGAAGACAAGCATCTAACGAACCATATCTCGAGTTTAAGCATTCTTGACAAACGCTTTGGCTTAAGTTTAGATTACATTGTGCAATCGCATACACAACACCATTACCATTAGTTACCCGTCTTGTTGAAGCGGCATAATAGTTAGATATTTTTGGTGTCGCGGTTCGTAGGTCTTTCATCAAACTTTCTACTGCTTTCCTAAAGTTTCCTGGCTGAGGTGATGTCGTATTGCCACATATTACCACACCAGCCCGGATGTTAACGTCAGCATAAAAGTTATTGTTCTCGTACCTGCATCAGATTGTAACTTATATTAACTAGTTTTCTTCTAATTAGTAATTTAGCCATGATATCCTTATTTATCTAGTATTGACTATTTTCGAATACCCAAGATAAATGTTACGAATAAAGGGTCATTTCTGTAGTTTCTGTATACTGCAGGGACTAAAAGTGTAATAGTTTGAATGTTGGTTAAAGTTAGTTAGTCAAGCTAGTTTAGGCGGGAACAGTTTTTGGTCAATTGTGTATAAGTACAATAGCCTGAACATGAATGAAGATTAGCTTGATTGATTGAATTCCTCTTCTTAAGTATCTCTTCTTTCAATCAAGTGGTATCAGAGCTATCCTTCCTTAGATAATTCTTGATTAATATCGTAACAACCACCATAACCGTTCCTAACTACCAACCACCACCACAATCCACCGTAGCTAACCACCACAATCCACCATCACCATCACCATTATCCATCGTTATTCCACCATTTTCGAGCCTGAAAAACATACCTCTTCATTTCTTCACCATTCTTGAGCCTTTTAGTCCAATTCCTTTGTTTCTTACACCCATTTGCAGCATGTCCAATTTCATTTCTTTCCTATACTCTGTTTCAATTTGTTTCATAAAAAACCATGTCAACTCGTAATCAAACCTTAGCACAACTAATTCAGGATCATGATTCTTCCTTAATTCGATTGGAGAAAGCAACCGGACAGAATCTGTCCGAATTAGAAGCCATTAAAAATGTTACAACCCAAAACTCTGTTGTTGTGACAGAGATGACATCTCAGTTATCTGAAATCCTAAAGAATTTACAACTCATTGCTCAAGGAAACCCTAATGGAACCTTTACCAATCAGTACAGAACCAGTACTAGTAGTGATGATTCTGATGATCAATCTTCCTACAAAAACAGTCAAATATTAACTAAATTGGACTTTCCCAAGTTCAATGGTGTTAATGTAGAAGTGTGGTTGTGTCGAGTAGAACACTACTTTGCCGTTGATGTTGGTGCATTTGTGACCTTCGCTATGCAACTTATGTGGGCTTAGTCTAAAAGAACTAGAGTAGGGACGATTGTGGTAGCCCAGGCAAGTGTGCCTGAGGCCCAGCCCAAACTTAGTTAATTAGTTAGCCTATATATTTATGTGTAAGGGTTTAGGGTTTCTTAGAGAAGTTGTAACAGCTCTCAGAAGAAGGCTACTCTGTGTGGTCTTGTCCAGGTTGGCCTGAGGTTGAGCTCACCTCAGGCCGGCGTACCATTCAACAACGCATGTATGTTTGTGTGTATGAAGAATCTGTGCCGATTTGTTTATCATATATGAAAGTAAGATTCTTGGTTTTACACATATTATTTATTGTATATCTATTCGGTTTGATGTATTTTGGAGATAATCAGGAGCAATTGATGATGTAGTATCGGTCCTACATGTATTAACAGTGGTATCAGAGCATGGTTACGAATCAGAAGGTCTGACCGCTTCTCCAGTTCACGATTGCTCTTGATTTTGGGTTTTATTTCCGCTAAAACTCATTGGAGACGTGATACTGAGTTATTTTTAAAGTTTACAACAGGTTATTTGGTATAAAGTATGTTTTTTTTTTTTGTTCGTGGATGAAGAAATCGAAGAATAAGAAAAAGATCCCTATTTTTTTTTTTGTTTAATCGATTTGGAAGTGGATGATTCTGTGGAAAGAAAATCAGACCTCTTATCAAAAAGATTTGGCAAAGATTTTCAAAATTTTAAAAAATAAATCCTTTTCCAAAGTTGCAGAGAAAACAAAAGAAGTATCAAGCAGGGCCCATTCTAAATCCAGAATGGTCATCCTGTTTACGGTTCTTGGGGTTCTCAAATTAAAGCCTTAGCATTATTTTTAACATGGAGGGATCATTATATTAACAAATTTCCTGATTTTTGTTTAAGTGTGAGACAAAATATCACATGGGATAGGTGGTAAAGACAATCAAGTGAAGGTAAACAGTGGCGTTATTGAGTGATTGAACAAATGCACAAATCACATTGATTGCTTGCTTGCTTAAATCGATTCATAATCAATGTTAAAAATAAAAATACCGGGACTTGGCCGGCTTTTGAGCAAAGCATCACTTGATGATTAAGATGGTGCAAAATTAGAAAACGACCTTCATACTCAGCTTTGTTTTACGAACATGCTGGTTGTGAATGGGGAAAACCAAAAATATACACGTTAATGCGGTTAATTTTTGCAGAGAAAGGGGGGAGAAAATTATCTCTCGATTTGTGGCAAAATAGCATTGTTCTCCAGACTGAGATTGGTTGTAGCTAGAGCTTCTACACTCTCTAGTAAAGTGTCCCAACTTCTGACACTTATAACATCTAAGTTTAGATTTGTCAAAACCAATTTTGTAGAACTGTTTAGTCCTAGAAATTTCCTTCCTGACCTTTTATAAAATTTGTTTGTTTTAATACTTAAGATGGTCAGTTGGTGTAAGATGTCCATTTCTTCTAAGTCATCATTGCTGAAATTTTTTAAATCATCCATGATAAAACACATGTTATCAGCAGTTTGACTATATTCATCATTGTCATAACCTGGGAATGATCTTTCTGATGAGATCCCAGCAGTTATGTCAATGTGGTCAAAAGATCCAAAACTATTTGAACAAGTAGGTGAATCTTGTCCCAATAGTGCTGTACTACCTGGTAGATAGTCATCAGCAGTTTTACCAGAACTTTGCAGCTTTTTCTTTTGATCGATTTCTCTTTCAAAAGTTAGCAATCTCCCATGTAATTTTGTAAGAGTGAGGGAGCTAAAGTCTAGTGAGGATCTAAGGACTATAGAGTATGCTTCCCATTTTTCAGGTAAAGACCTTAAAAATCTATGAAGCATAGATACAGTTGTGTAGGTCTGACCATTTAGATTTAGCTCAGATATTAATGAGGAGAATCTTTCAAATTGTTTGACATTTCTTGTTGGGTTTGTTTTGTCTTTTTGTGAGTAAGAAAATATAATAAGATTTTTTGATTAAAATAATAGGGCTTAAGGGTATTTTAGTAAAATACATAATAAGAGAGAAGAAAAACAAATATAATATAATATGATATTAATATTTTATTTAAAATATTAAACAAATAAGGTTTTTTAACTTATTTTTTAAATTCTGATTTACTTTCTAAAATACACCACTAACTTCAACCAATTACACCTGTGTAAGAAAACGAAAAACATAACCAAAATTACAAAAATCTTGCAATAAAACTCGCCACTAATCAATTACACCAGTGTAAGAAAACGAAAAACATATTTACACCACTGTAAAAACACCTATAAACGAAAAACATATTAACCAAAATTACCAACAAAAACATCTATAATTCGAATTACACCACTGCAAAAATGCCCAACAAACATCAACAAAAACATCTATAAATTCGAATTACACCACTGTAAAAACACCGAAAACATCTATAAATTCATGTAATATATCCGTTACATCAATGTAAACAAACAAAAAAGTTGCATAAAAACAACAAAAACGTCAATGTAAAACATAGTTACACCAAAAAATATACAACCTACATCTAAAAACTAATCTCTACAAAAATCTTGTCCACTAACACAAACAATTACACCAGTGTAATTTTTCAAAAATAATAATAATAATAACAATATGTAACCATTCATCCTTACTATCCTTCTTCATCATCAAAGCATCTTCAACAAAACACCACCTCCACTGTGGACACCACCTCCATTCATCTAATAGATCTGTGTTTTAACAATACCCAAGTCATTATTTCAACAAAAATAAAAAAAGGCATAGAAAATAATAATAATAATAATAATAATAATAATAATAAAATTAGTTTAAACCAAAACAAAAATGTTTTAGACACTCACCAGCCATTCATTGTGACCTTGACCACCATCCAAATCCAACAGTTTAACCGCAACAAGCTAAGCCTCTAACAGCCCAGGCCTAAGCTTATCATCTATGAAGCCTTTATGAAAATAATAATAATAATAATAATAATAATAATAATAATAATAATAATAATAAAAACCTTACCGTCGTCAGCCACCACCACCGTCTAAGCCACCACCACCCTCAGCCACCACCACCCTCAAACCCGTCTTCAAAACCCTCCCTACCGTCAAAACCCTCCCCACCGTCTTAAAAACACAGATCCACCCCCCAAACCCCAAAAACCCGTCAGATCCACCACTCACCACCATCAACACCGTCGCCACTACCCACCGTCACCACCTCCCCTGTCGTCGTCTTCTTGTTCAGCCCCTGTTCTTCTGTCTTTTTAGAGAGAGAAATAAAGAGAGAGAGAGACGGTATGTGTGTATGTTTTAGAGAGAGAAAGGAAGTGAGAGAGAGAGAGAGAGAGATGAGAGACTGTATGTGTGTGTGTGTTTTAAAGAGAGAAAGGAAGTGAGAGAGAGAGAGATAAGAGACTGATTACTTTTAGAGAGAGAAAGGAATTTAAACATGTATGGTGGGGTGTGGGTGGGGTGGGGTGGGGTGGGATGGGGTAGGGTAGGGGATGTGTTATTTGACTAAAATGCCCTCCATTATAATAATGTTAAGTGGGTTATGTGTCGCATTATTATTGGGTTAGGGGAGTTCTCAAGTTCTCGCAACTCAGGAGAGTTTTCAAAATATCCGGATCCGTAAATCTATATCATTGGATGATAAAGATCAAAGGTCCAAAATGGTTCCTATGGTTCTCACAACTCACTATGGTTTTCAAAGTATCCTAACCCATAGATTTACTAAGCATGTCCATATCATCTATATCTCATTTCATCTTCTTCTATTTACATAACATTCACCGAACAATTACAACCTTGTCTTTGGCTCCGAAGCGGTAATTCCTGCTGAAATAGGAGTTACGGCACCTAGAACGCTTCATGTGGACATCAAGGCTAATGAAAATGAAGCCTTGCTCAACTTAGATCTCCTTGAAGAAGCCAGAGACTCAGCAGCCATCCAAGAAGCTCGATACAAGCAAAAAATGGACTCCTCCTACAATGCTCGTGTTAAGCATAAACGCTTCAAGCCAGGGGATCTGGTCCCAAGAAACAATGAAGCAAGCAAGAAAGAAGACTAAGGAAATCTGGGACCAAAATGGGAAGGTCCTTACACCATCCTGGAAACCCACAAAGGAGGATCCTACAAGCTTGCCAATATGGAAGGCAAGAAGCTTCCCCACCATTGGAATGGCAAAAACCTTAAAAGGTTCTTTGTTTAGCTTTCAAAAAATGTTGTCAAATCTAAGCTAACTGATGTAACATTCAAGATATGAATGAATGAAAGGATCAGAGGATCCCCTTTTTATATATATTTGTCTTTCTATCCTATTATCAAGTTGAGGATCTTGCAAAAACTCCATGGCACGGGCTATGTAAGGGGATGAGCTCCCAGGCCATTTCACTCAATAGGTTCAACGGTTGAATGGACCTATATAAGGGATGAGTACCTTTGGAATGGACAGAACGGTACTACAACATGTTTTTCACTGATGACGATGGGAATCCGATTACTAAACCTGATATGAATTTGAAAGAAAGTGAAATACCTATCAGCAGCCGTATCGATGTTTAAGTCAGCCCATTTTTCAGAACACAGATCCTCAAGCTTCCGAATCCATTCATCACAATAGAAGTGGAAAGCTAATGTCTTTTGATGTAGAAAAAACAGTTGATTCATATAAATTTGTAGCATATCGTTAAAGAATTGTGATGCACAAGGCTTAGGATTGAGCGTGTTCATAAAATGAGCCTCGTCTTGAGTTTGAGCCCGGTTAAGCTCACAGCTTGATTCGAGCTTACAATGAGCCAATCTTGAGTAATTCACATGCTACCACATGAATCATAGATTTTATGTCGGCAAGAGTTAATAATTAATTACTAAAAAGGTTGAAATATTTTGTACAAGGGATGCTGCTGCAGTACACAATAACCAAGTCTTGAATAAAGAATTTATAAGTTTAAATAACATTTTTCTAGAAGGATCAATTCTACAATCTTTTACTGAGCCCTAAACACATATGACTGAAACTTTCATAATGCCGGTTACACAGTTAAAGCTTCGCAGTCTCTGATGCGACGTTTCTGAGCCGAATGATATCAAAATGATCAATATAATTAGCAAGACGGGAAGAAGATGACAACATCAGCAGAAATGATGCAAACCCAAATCTAGACCAAACAGATCATCTAAGCTTGTAATTAAGGTTACAACGGTCATCATTTGTTGCTACGCTTCTTGGCTTCGCTATAAAGAATAACCCCGATCACTGTGAGTGTGTAACCAGCCATTCCAGTTACAGAAACAGGATTTCTAAATATCAGTATTGAAACAACCACTGCTACCGCCCCCTTTGCGTTTCCCAGCACCTGAAAGAAAATCAACCATTAAACATTTCAGCAATAGCATTAACGCAAACCAGCTTATGACCATTGTATCATGTTCATTGTTGGCCCGAGTTTTTATATTTACGCTACAAATTCTCTAGTTTTAGATAGTTCAATTCTTACGAATGGAACTTGAAATTGGCCGTTTAACTTTTATTATTTTTAATTTTTCGAATATACAATCAATTTAAACCGCCAAACCAACATGTCCCGCTGACCAACCCAGCCTGGCCAGTTTAGTTTGTCATTCATCAAAAGCAAAATTAGCGATTCAAGCCAAAATTTTCTTCAAAACCGGACAAAGTCAAACTAGTCAGTGAACACCCCTAATTTTTAAAGGCCGGGTGGTATTATCAAGACATCCCCCTTAGAAACCCTAGACATCCCCGTGGACGGACCATGGAGGCCACAATGGGCCATGGAGAAAAAAAATGGAAAAAGACGGGACGTGGAGGCCACAATGGGCCGTGGTTGATCAAAAAGATCAAAAAAGACGGGCCATGGAGGCCCCCACGGTCCATCTTCGTACGAGGTACGAGGTGTCAGTCTGAACTCCCTGCAAAAGCATGGATGTCTGAATAAGGTGGATGTGTAGATAAAAAACATGGATGTCTGAATATCTATCAGGAGCCTTTTTAAAACTTTAACTTAACATGTATGTAACTATGATTCTAAAGTATGTACACTAAAGTTAATTAGAAAAACAAAATAAAACTCTGAAATCATTTTTTCTACATAAAAGAAGGCCACACAATAAGCATGATAAGGAAGCACAAAAGTAAATAATAAGAGGTGTGTACCTGAAGAGTAAGAGCACTTGTGTGTTTGGTGACCAAAAAGTTGGTTAAATTAACAAAATAAGCAAGTGAAGAGTTGAAAAGCAACAACCAAACAATGCCAAAATCTTGTCTAGCAAGTGTTATTGTTATGCCAACAACATTCTCTTCCATGTATAGTGTTGCAGGAAGCAAAAGAACAACAGCTATTGGAGCCATGTACAAAAGCAGATTCATAGAGTTGAGTTTCTCCCTTCAGATATACAAATATAATATAATAATCAGAATATATGGATTTTACCAATTTAAAAAAAAATGAAATACATAGGTGTTAATTGTTTACCCTTCAGAAGAAAGCAATATCCCTTGAACCACTGTTTTTAAAGCTCTAGCAGCAGTAGCACCAACACACATTATAAATCCAAAGAGATGGAAACTAGGCTCTCCCTAAACACAAATTAGTACCAAATGTGAGTAACCATGAAAGATTTTTTTTTTAAAAAATAAACTGAAAAACTTATTGGTCAATGATATTATTTGTGTATTGAATAACTGAAAACCAGATCTCTTCGTATATAAAATAAACCAACCGATAAACAAAGCAAACATCCACAGTAGAACCCCACTCATAGCAAAAAGCTACGTGTAGGATCTGGCCAGAGTGTTTCAAAGACAGGCATTTCATCTAATCCCAGAAGATAAAGAGGCTGCGTCCACTAAGATACCCGGCTCCAAAAAGAAATCCTTTTTTATTCCAGATACAGCACATATTGGTTTTAATAGCGACAAGCGAGGCATAAAGCTCACCGATATTCGTACAGGATGCACAATTTATTATATAAATTTTTAATATATTTCTCAAAGGTTTCTACTATTGTTTACCAAAAAATTAGACACAAACAAGCTCTATACATGATTTAATATCTAGATAACATACATGTGCAACCTAAAAAGCCTGTTGTACAACATCTTCAAGCACAAATCCAGCCCCCTACAAAAAAGCGCGCCTAAATTCTGCGCCTTATGCTATCTTTTCGCCACAAAGGGCACCTCAA
The DNA here is from genome assembly GCA_028751855.1 of Ambrosia trifida. Taxonomy (NCBI): domain Eukaryota; kingdom Viridiplantae; phylum Streptophyta; class Magnoliopsida; order Asterales; family Asteraceae; genus Ambrosia; species Ambrosia trifida. Next base: position 5,689,446 of record CM054123.1, on the reverse strand, counting down.
CTATGCATTTTATACCACACTCGCCTTGTGTAACACAAAAGCCCCAGCCTAAGGCACACTTTTTAAAACCAAGAAACAGGTAACATAAACCGTGGATAAAGGAATCAAAACAACGATTAAACATCAACAATTGTCCAAATATTCCAATTAGAGATAGCAAACAAAAAGTTAGACATGAATGATAAATCAAATAATAATAACATACCCCGCTAGCAATAATAACACCAGTGACAACAGGAACAAGAGTAACATAAGTAACCCAAGCCTCCTTCTTCAAAGTCATCAAATAAGCAAACACAGCAGTAAAAAACGGCGTCGTAGCCCCAATCGCCTGATTAAACGACACAGGCAAATACCTTAACGAGATATTCCCACTAACAACGGACCCACAAAAAATTAAACTCAACCCACATATCTTAACAAACTGCACACGTGATCTAATCGTCTGCATGGGCACAACCTTAAGCCATGCAATTGCCACGTAACTAAACAATGCACAAGCAGTCATGTGACACATTGTTAGAAATATAGGGTACTTGAACCCGTAGTTGCTTAGCAAATACTTGTTCAGCAACAAAACACCTATGTTTGATGAGTACCATGATGTCACGAGCCCGATTGTGAACACTCGGGTAGGGCTCTTTGTCGCCGACATTTAGTCGAAATATGCTGTAACTACTTATTGAAAATGTAACAGAATGTATTGTTATATGTTATCAATGCATTGAGGATGGCATTGGATCTGAGAGAGATCTAGGAAGCATTATTATATATAAGTGTTTGTGGTTTGATGAGGATGACCGGTGATCGGAGACAGGTGACCGGTAATCGGCGGTGAGTCTGGTTTGTTTGTTAGGGAAGGAAGAGAGGCAAATAATATACGAGTCCAAGAGGAAGTTATATTTATAGTGTACTAGGGTAGGGTTCAATTGAGAACCAACCTTAGTTAGGAACTTTAGGAACCAATCTCATCCATCCATCTTCAATGGCATGATGGTAAATATGTTAAACATTAATTAACTTTTTAATTAAATCAAGGGGTAATATTGTCTTTTGGTATGTGAGTATTAATAGGTTATTTAGTATACATTGTAACTGACAAAAACCACAACTAATATCATTTGTGCGTAAAAAAAAATTATACTGTACGATAAACATTAAACAACTATACGTCAGTGTATATTCATATTCCAACAATTATACATCAGTGTATATTCCAATCATTGCTACAAAAACATTATACTGTACGATAACATTAAAACAACTATACTTCAGTGTATATTCATATTCCAACAATTATACATCAGTATATATTCCAATCATTGCTACAAAAAACATTATACTGTACGATAAACATTAAAACAACTATACGTCAGTGTATATTCATATTCCAACAATTATACATCAGTGTATATTCCAATCATTGCTACAAAAACATTATACTGTACGATAACATTAAAACAACTATACGTCAGTGTATATTCATATTCCATGCACTCACACGAACTGATAGGTTGGTCTTATCAAGAGTAACCTGAAACAAAGAAAAAGGTTGTTTAACATATACATCAGTGTATACATACAATATACATCAGACCCCAATAAAATTGATGCTATAGAACAGTGTTTAGTATCGTCATATTCAAACAATTATACATCGGTGTATAGTCCAATCATTGCTACAAAAAAACATTTTACTGTACGATAACATTAAACAACTATACGTCAGTGTATATTCATATTCCAACAATTATACATCAGTGTGTAGTCCAATTAGTACTACAAAAACATTGTACTGTACCATAATATTCAACAAATATACGTCAGTGTATATTCATATTCCAACAATTATACATCAGTGTATAGATGAATGTTAGTGTATCTGTACGCTTCAACATGATCTGAATTATACATCGGTGTATACTTCCAAAAACTAAACTAATATACGACAGTGAATAATTGTATAACTCTTTGTACGTATGAAAACTGCTATAACGCAACATGATCTGAATTATACATCGGTGTATAATTCCAAAACTTTGTACGTACGAAAAATTTTTGCACGTAAAAAAAAACTGCTCTGCAAACTGAAACCCTAATTGCGAACAAAAAAAAAATTAAAAAACTAAAAAAACATTACACAAATACCTTGATTCTCTGCAAACTGAAACCCTAATTGCGATCAATCTATAACACCTCGTACGAGAAGGGTCTCGAAGGAAGGAGACGGTGGTTAGGGTTTGGAATTGGGGTCTCGCAGATAAGGATGGTGGTTCACGGTGGTGGTTTTGGTGGATCATTGTAGCGATGGTGGTGGAGATTGATGAAGATTTGGGATTGTTGAAGTTGTGTTTGATTGAGATTGATGAAGATTTGGGATATAGTTTTGATAACTGATTATCGGAATTGGGGAATATATAGGGGAGCATTTTTTTTTTAAATTAAAATATAAAACATAATTGTTCAATTACCATCCTACCCTTAGATCAAGATTAAAAGATGAATGGCTCAGATTGGTTCCTAAGTTCCTAACTAGTACCTTGGTTTCTAAATGATTTTTTTCCTAGTGTACTAAAGTGTAAATATTATTATTATTATTATTATTATTATTATTATTATTATTATTATTATTATTATTATTTTGTAAAGAGAGTTTACATGAAAAGTAGTTTAAAAAACGGAAGGAATGCATTTGGTCCCTCATGTTTGTGGCTTTTGCTTTGGTGGCACAATGATTAAAGTACGATATAATGTTAGTATTGATGAATTTTCTTTTTGATCACATTTTTACTAGTCTTTTGCTTTAATGACATTTTATAATCGACAAAAAGTACTAATTTCTTTAGCTTCTAAATTTTTGTTACTAATGAAATTTGAACTCTCACCGTTTTAAGAGGTAAAACCCTACAATTTATCATGTGTTTGGTTAGGAAAGACAAAAAAGATCCACGCCCAAGTATGCCAATGATGATCACCTCAGCTGGTTAGAGGTAAGAGGGTTTAACTGGGTTTCCGTCTGAAAGGTCCCTGGTTCAATCCTTGTCACTTGCAAAATACCCAATTAAGGCCTTGAGGCCTAGAGGGTTGCAATACATGCGGGTGCTTACATTCAAACTCGGGAGGGGTTGAGGGTGATGTCCTTGACCGTTTAAAAAAAAAAAATCAAAGGCAATATATGGTGATGGTGCAATCATGCATGAAAAATTACTTTCGGTTATTTTAAACTATTTAGTGACTAAACTGATACATGTGTCCCATACTTTTGAAGTTAAATAACCAAACATGAATACAAAACCTTTAGTAACCAAAACAAAATATACAAATGTCGGTTGCTTTTTGATGCAGTTAAATTAGACAAGTTGTTGATAATGAAATATAACATGAGACACGCTAGTGTTACAATTAATAAATGCCTTTCTTGTAAATGATTGATGTGACCATAGGCATGTATAAATGTTTGCACATTTATATCAAAGTTAGTTTGCCTATTCCATCAAGTATGTACTATGCTCATATTCACCGTTGTTTTCTAATTGCCTACTGTTGCAATTTCTAGTATAATGTATATATAAGAAAAACATTATAGAAAGGTATAACTTTTGAAATCGAAAACAAAATCGAGAAATTGTCGTTATTTTAAATAAGAATGCTGATTCATCAAGTAGTTTAAAACCTCAAATGGAGTCCCATACAATTCATACTTTAAAAACATGTGATCGCAAAATTTCTTTTTAAGTTAACTTGCTTATTAACATACTTTTATAACAAGGGATTAAATTAATGAGTCACTTGTAAATATTTAAAAGAAATTATCAACCAATTTGTACTCAAATCTTAATGTAAAAGAGGAATAGTTCCATTACAAGGACCTTTTTACTTTCGTTAGCACATGCATGTGGGAACATACTTGTACCCTTGTATAATCGGTAGTACGTTTGACAATTTCATTTACTATAACATATACATTTAGCTAATGATCCAAATATTATTATAAGGATGGCTGAGGTGGTTAGTGATGGTCATCACATACTCATGGTACTATATCAAATACATTTAGCTAATTATTCAAATATTATTATTAAGGGTGGGCGGGGTGGGCGGGGTGTATCACACCATCACACCTCATTCCCAAACAAACAACCCCCTTTATCTACTTCTCTTACTATCGTGATAGCTGTCACGTGAATTAGCCCTCTCACCCTTGATGGTTTGGTGGGGGCAGTGATCATGATGGTCACGGCCATCACGTACTACCCCGCCCATCCTCTAATAGTAGAGTAAACACGATTAGCGTGGATTGCCTTTTCATTGAAGGAAAGTGTGAAAAAACGTAAAAATGTGATAATGAATAACCTTTATTAAAAGTTGAAGCAAGGAAAATTTAGGGATTCGTGCATTTTAGCCATAAACAACAATTAATGTATACTCATTAATATTTAACATAGAGGAAACCAATTTCTTAAGAAACTACGTAATATTTAATAACATATAATATATACTTTTTATAAATCCTGGTATAACAATGCCCGATATACGTTGACTAATATATTAATTGGTCCTAAAATTTTCAAATTCAAAAATCCTAGCGGAAGACTTCAAAAAAAGTTTACAATATAATCACAACTCATCATTTACAAAAGAATAAGTAAGGTGCAAGCTGTGACTAGCAATGTTTTCAGAACCATACCGAATGTCGAATCAGTCTTCTTCCGGTTCACTAGTCTGACCGGTTCAACCGGTCGGACAGGATGTAAAGAACTGGTGGTGTCGTAAAATTTTAAAAATATATATATAAAAAAAAAATTCAATTCGACCCCCTTAAAACCCGGTTCACCGGTTCAACAGTTCAACCCCGGTCCAATGCACCCCGGTTCAATACCTAATACACTCCGTAGGTTAAAGCCACATCTACTTCAAAGGAGGCTCTTGTTATAATCCTCACGAATTTGGTGTTTTGTTATGTGAATAATAAATAAGTACATGTTATGGTCCATTGGTCCCGAAACCAATGCACAAACCTCTTATCCAAACAACAGTTTCAAGCTCTGATTTTCAATGGTACATAAGTTCAAAAACTAGTGCTGTCAATTTTTGATATATACATGTTAACACGAAACAAAACGACACGAAGTTAACAAGTTTCGTGTTTAACCTTACTATTAGTCAAGGAATTCTCTCTTAAATTTTATAGAGATTGAATTATCATTATATACTTGATTACAAAGCTAGTTATAATGAGAAGATTAAGCTAGCTATTAACAAGAATATTGACTATTGACTATTGACTATACATTAATACAAAGACCATTGACTATTGACTATACATTGTGATGATGTTGACTTTTATCCCCCTGCAAGCGAAACGGCGGTGGTTGAATACGTAGTAGATCTCGAAAGTGCTCGAAGAGAGGCCGTGGCAAACTCTTTGTAAAAATGTCCGCAAGTTGAAGCTTGGTAGTAACAAACTTGGTGTGTAATTTTCCCGACATAACTAATTCTCGTACAAAGTGATAATCCAAGTCGATGTGCATAGCACGTTTGTGAGAAATTGGATTTTGACTCATAAATAATGCACTCTTGTTGTCGCATAGAAGTGTTGGCCGGGTCGGTGGAAGAGCATGAAGTTCCTGCAAAAGATGGGTAATCCAAACAATTTCGGCTGCCGCATTTGCCATTGCCCTGTACTCGGATTCACAGCTTGATCGTGCTACGATTGGTAGTTTCTTGGCGCTCCAGGAAACTAAGTTGCTGCCTAAGAAAATTGAGTAGCCATAAGTTGAACGTCATGTTTCAATGCATCGTGCCCAATCCGCATCCGAGTAACCTAAGATGGAAGGCGTTGTGGGACGCGTAAATAGTAAACCATGAGAGATAGTTCCCTTGACATAACGTAGTATCCGCTTAACCAATTGGAAATGTTTTTCGGTGGATGAGTGTAGGTGTTGGCAAGCTTGATTAACGGCATACGATAAATCAGGTCGAGTGATGGTTAGGTATTGAAGCGCACCAACGATGGAGCGATAGTGAGTGGGGTCGGAATAAGGAGTGCCATCTTTGGTGAACGTATCGGATGTGGAAAGGGGAGTGGGGACAGGTTTAGCGTCGGTTAACCCGGCGCGAGTAAGGATGTCATGAGCATATTTAGTTTGTGTGAGAAAAAGGCTTTTTGTGTCATGAACAACTTCTAGACCAAGAAAGTAGTTAAGAGAGCCTAAGTTTTTGATGGCGAATTCTTGATGTAGACGATTGGTGAAGATTTCGATTAGAGACTTATTGTCTCCCGTAAGAATTAGGTCGTCTACATACACAAGAAGGTACATGATGGAATTTCCATTGTGAAAGATGAAGAGTGAAGGATCGGCACGACTACATTTGAAACCGTAAGAAATGAGAAAAGAGCTAAGTCGTTGAAACCAAGCTCTTGGAGCTTGTTTAAGACCATAGAGCGCCTTGTTATGTTTGCAAACATGGTGAGGAAATTTAGAATCCACAAACCCGGGAGGTTGCTCCATATATACAGTTTCAGAAAGTTACCCGTTGAGAAAGGCATTGCTCACATCGAGTTGGTTTAAGGACCAATTATTGATGACTGCTAGTGCGAGAACAATGCGAATAGTAGATGCTTTGACAACGGGACTAAATGTATGGTTAAAGTCAAGACCAGGAATTTGAGTAAACCCTTGAGCAACAAGTCTTGCTTTGTGCCGATCAAGAGAACCATCGGAATGGTATTTAGTTCGAAACACCCACTTGGAACCAACAACGTTTGTGGAGGAGGGGCGTGGCACAAGGGTCCACATTTGATTCCGATGAAGAGCTTTAAGTTCATCTTGCATAGCAAGCATCCAATGTGGATGTTTTGATGCACTTTTAAACCCTTTTGGAATGGTATTGGTGAGGAGGGCTGCATGTAAGTAAGAATGCATAATATTGGCAAGGTAAGATGTGTGTCTTGGATTGGGTTTGAAGGTTCCAACTTTGGAACGAGTCACCATAGGGTGAGAAGGTTCTGGAGGAGTTTGATCCGAGGGTTCGGCCTGAGGGGATGGGGCCGAGTGATCAGAATGAGAAGCGGAAGAGGATGGGATGATGTTGGATGTGTGGTGTTTGTTGTGGAGGTATTGTTAGTTGAGTTGGGATTGGGTAAGGCTGTGGATGATGGGTTGGGTGATGGTGGTTGATTTTTTGGTGTGGTGGAATTGTCTTTGCACAAGGTGCAAGGTGTAACAGGAATGGGAGATGATGATGGTGGAGTAGGTTGTGGTTTAGAGTTGTGGCTTTGAGTGGGAGAAAAGGAAGTTGGTTCATGGAAGGTAGAAAGAAAAAGATTGGTTAAGTTGGTGTAGGACGAGTCACGCACAAATGGAAAACAAGTTTCATCAAATCGAGCATGTCGGGTTACATACGTGCGTGACAATGCAGGATCAAAGCATTTGTATCCTTTGTATTGCGGGGCATAGCCTAGAAAAATACAAGGGATACTACATGGTGAATGTTTATGAGGTGCATAGTCACGTAGGTATGGATACACACAACACCCAAAGACACGAAAATTTGCATAGTTGGGTGTGACGGAGAAGAGCATTTCAAAAGGTGATTTGTGGTGTAGAACCTTGGTGGGCAAGCGATTGATGATGTATGTGGCCGAACTAAAGGCATCGATCCAATGAAAGATGGGAACATTTGCGTGAAAAAGCATGGCGAGACCCGTTTCTACAATGTGACGGTGTTTTCTTTAGACACGTCCATTTTGTGGAGCGGTGTACGGACATGAAAATCGGTGATGTAACCTCACGAATTTTCCCATTTATTTTGCATTAAAGTATTTCCCGATCCATGATATAAAGTCTAATTTATTTCTAAGTATTCTTATCTTTATCCGTGCACTCTATTTTTCTAAGTTCCTTTTATCATTGTACTTGAAAAAAAAAATCTTCAATCATGACATATGTCCTATCCTAATTCTATTTATAAAATCGTCATTTTATAAGACGGCGTTTTTTTTTTCAAACTAATGATTTTTTTTATTTTTTTTTCTTAAATAAAGCCTTGAGTCAAATAGTCTTAGTCATAGTCAAAGTCTTAGTCAAACAGTCAAAGTCTTAGTCAAATAGTCAATTCATCATAAAACCTTACTTTATGGTGTTGACCAATTTTAATGACTAATTGAATCCAAAACTAGTATAAAAACCCACCTATGACCCATTACACTTTGCACCTCTAAATCGATTGTTTCAATCCGATTAAACTTTCCCTCATACCTTTCTTCTATAGTCTATTACTTCTACAATTAAATCTTTGATTATAAGCTCTTGTAATTGGCAACATTGGGGCAACACATATTCTATTTCTCGAGACTTAATACTTTGCTAAGGTGAGTTTACGTAACCATGTTTATGCAATTCTTTATACTTGCAACAATATACTTAAGCAATTCTACATGCATGTCTAGTTGTAAACTTTAATGCCTCATGAATTAGACAACAACAACAGTTTCAACGAGTTTCAACATTACATAATCATTAGCTATGGCCAAGCCGGCGATACTCAATAATAGATCTATTGGATTGACAATCCCACCCGGATACGTGTACCTCCTACATAGGTAGCGTGGATGATTGTTATCGTTCAACATATTATTAAGGTGAACCGTGGATGACGGGATGGACCTAAACTAGTCGGAGGTTTGATTATGTCGATTCAACATATCATGTTTATTCATGTAGACTTAAACTTACGATAGACATATGAATTGCTAAACTTTTATACTAAAACTATTTGCTTGACATGGCTTATGTATTCTCACCAACTTCTAGTTGACCCCCCCCCCCCCCCATTTTTACAACTCAACAGGAAATAATGATGCATGAAGACTAGAGTATTAACATGAGAAGACAAACTGAAGTCTATGCTTGTTTGGTTTTTGTGATGTATTAGATTTCCACTTAAAACTCATTATGTATTTTCATTTTTGGATATTTGCACTTTAAATTAATTTCAATTAAAATTTGATTACCATGTGCTACTGTATACTCATTCTTACGTGACACCTCGATGTTTCCGCCATCGGTTGGGGTGTTACAGGTGAAATGTGCCATTTTCATCAGAGTTTTTGCACAATTTTATTTTTAAATTATGTACCGCCATCACTTTGAAAAACTTTTATTTTGCGTGAGAGTTGTGTTTGAACTAGACGCAAAAAGGTTTGAAGAACCGGGTAGAAATCGGTTTTGTTTTTAAGAGGGTACGTCCATGTAAATCTAGAATAATCATCCACAAATGCAACATAGTATTTATACCCGTCTTTGCTAATGATTGGTGATGGTCCCCATAGATCACAATGAACAAGATCTAGAGGGTTAGAGGCACGTTTGTCATTTGTATCAAAAGGTAATTTGTGAGCTTTAGCAAGTTGACATGGAGAACATATATTAGGCTTAGGTAAAATAGATGTAAATGACAAATGACCAAGTCTTTTCATAGTAGAAATAATGTCAAATGCAACATGACCCAAACGATTGTGCCACAATTCAAAAGAGGCTTTATTAGATGAATGAGAAGCAAAAAAAGCAAAAGACTTGTCCCGAAGCACATAAAGACCGTTTTCACACCGACATTCCGCGAGAGGTTGGCTTGTTTTCCGGTCTTGGATCACGAAAAACGAATTAGAGAAAAGAACATCAACGGGATAATCATTTGTCAACTTGATAATAGAAAGGAGATTTCTAGTTAAAGAAGGAACTACCAAAACATCATTTAGTTTAACGTGTTTGTTAATGGTTACACGTCCTTTATGAGTTATTGGTAAAGAGTGTCCATTACCAAAGGCAACGGAAGAGGTTCATGTGTAAGGAGTAAAGGAGGTTAGGTTACCGGTTTCGTCAGTCATGTGGAGATCTGTGTCACACCCTCAAATTTCCACTGCGGGGTTTATACCGTGAGGCGCATGACAAACCAGGATCCCATAGCCATAAGTCACATGAACGACTTTAAATTCCCAAACCATTTAGTTCGTTATTGAAAAACCAAGTTTAAAAGTTTTAACCAAACCAAATTAAGTATAGCGGAAGCGAATAACAAAACAGTTAAAATAAAAGTCTACGCAAAACACCGCGCCGAAAAACATAGGTAAATAGTGAAATGTTGAAAGTAGTGTAAATGTTTATAATCCCATTACAATACATGATGCATGTCCTAGTCGTGCTCCATACCTAGTTACCCGCAAAAGCATGCTAGCGTGTGTCAACATAAAGTTGGTGAGTTCACAAAGTAAAGTAAATGAGAATGTAAATGCGCTGGTTTCCAAAACCACATAAACAAGTAAAAGCGTAAGTAATTGCGTTGGTTCCAAAAACCGTGTAAACACTAGTTCATCGCATGTCAAGGGTAGCTAACCCATTCATGATAACTAATACCGATATACCGAACTGCTGATGTACGTGTAGTCACAAATGTGAGCTGCATGCCTTACATCATTGCCTATCAACAATGATAAATCTGTTAAGTTATAGTTCACTCCCGCACTCCTCCGAGCCGGTGTGAGATTTGTCAGACCTAATAGCGCTATCAACTAATAACCCGCTTGCCATAACCCAGCAACTCATTCGGTATGTGAAGGACTTACAGTGATAGAGTTGGTTTAGTTCATCAAGGACACAATTTGCGAACTAGTAAAACCCGACCCACACAAGGAGTCATAAACCCGACCCTCACAAGGAGTCATAGAATCCCAACCCGGGATGTGTAAGTAGTCCCAAACCGAACTAGAAAAAGTTAGGTACGTTGTCTCAAACCCGAGACGCATGCTTTTGAGAAAAAGTAGTGAAACTCACCTTAGGTTGCACGTGAATGATCCAAATCCCTCAAACAGTAACGAGCTACCGACTCCCTATTACAAGTGTCACTAGGTGAGTATACGTGCATAACCAACATATCATGCAACTCGTTTGTCCAAAACTTCTAAAGTTCAAATCGTGTAGTGACACCTAAAGACTCTACATGCACAAGTAAGTCCTACGTATCCCGTTGGTGATCATAATGATTATTATCAGTTTTATACCTTATACACATCTCCTATAAGTATTTATATAAGTTCATGTCAAATACATACTATATAAGACTCCAAATAGTCACATAAACACATAATACACAATCTGCGTTTTTAGGACAGATGGTGCCACGAAAACTAATTTATTTAAAATACTTAATCAATGAATTATTAAACTCCCAAATTTTTACTGAATATTCTTTGGTATTCATTTAACAATCCATATGTTTTTTTTGTCTCAAAACCAAACACAAAAATTATTAATATTCGTACAACACAGCTATGTCCAGAAAATTTCCACAACAGGTCAGTTTAGTAGAAAAATTCCCAAAAATTGTATATTCACCCAAACGAGGTGAATCTACTTGGAAAAGCCAGGTTTCTCCAATATTGACCTGATGTCCAAATTTGATAACTTAATTCTTTGTAAAACTCGAGTTATACCCGTTTAAAGTTGACCCAATTTATAACTCCGAAAATCTGATATGACCTTTAATCAAATAAAATTCCAAAAACTATTCAAACGATGTCCAAATCTGATGGTTTTGCCCATTATGAAAAGCTAAGATCATGTATAATACAATTATGCAAAGAAATCACCAAAAAAATCAATTTAACATCAAGATACAGACCCTACAAAACACCCTAATGAATCTGCCAGAAACTGAAACTTGCATCCCAAGTTATTCATAACCCTAGTTATGCATAAAAAACTCTAACACATGCATAATCCATATTATCATGATCAAACACATATATTATCATATAAAAACCCTAATTACGATTACTAACAACCATCATCATCTTCAAATCACAATGAACATTCAAGAACTCCTACTAACATGTGTTATGCGATTTCTATATGTATGCATGCCTTATGATTTTTAAACTTTTCAATCATTAATAATCATCATAAAGCATGTAATGAATATACCTTTCAATGCAAGAGCCTTTAAAGCCTAGAGATTGTACCCAAACTAGCTTGAAGGAATGAATTGAAAATCAAGAGAGAGGTGGTGGGGGTGGGTTCACGACGCAAACAAGGAGAAGGGGTTAGGGTTTTATTTATTTTTTTTGTCTCCTAATTATAAGAGGGCTTGGCTTGTTGCCCAAGCAATGATGTTTTAGGCCCCTTTTAGTCCACTAATTGGACCCATTAATCATATTTTAGCCCAATACTGGACCCAATAATATTAATCATCCTATCTTGCATAAAACTCATTGTTTTTATCATCTCATAACACATTGATCATAAGGTGCACGTAATTTACATGGTTTACATATTAACTTTCAGTCAAGCGGTAATTCACATAAGCATGTATTCCACATAAACATTCATGGAACTCCAAGAGTGCATTATTGAAAGCAGTTTAAATGCTTATAATCCCATGACAATACATGATGCATATCCTAGTCGTGCTCCATACCTAGTTACCTGCAAAAGCATGCTAGCGTGTGTCAACATAAAGTTGGTGAGTTCACAAAGTAAAGTAAATGAGTATGTAAATGCGCTGGTTTCCAAAACCACGTAAACAAGTAAAAGCGTAAGTAATTGCGTTGGTTCCAAAAACCGTGTAAACACTAGTTCATCGCATGTCAAGGGTAGCTAACCCATTCATGATAACTAATACCGATACACCGAACTGTTGATGTACGTGTAGTCACAAATGTGAGCTGCATGCCTTACATCATTGCCTATCAACAATGATAAATCTTTTAAGTTATAGTTCACTCCCGCACTCCTCCGAGCCGGTGTGAGGTTTGTCATACCTAATAGCGCTATCAACTAATAACCTTCTTACCATAACCCAGCAACTCATTCGGTATGTGAAGGACTTACAGTGATAGAGTTGGTTTAGTTCATCAAGGACACAGTTTGCGAACTAGTAAAACCCGACCCACACAAGGAGTCAAAAACCTGACCCTCACAAGGAGTCATAGCATCCCAAACCGGGATGTGTAAGTAGTCACAAATCGGACTAGAAAAAGTTAGGTGCGTTGTCTCAAACCCGAGACGCATGCTTTTGAGAAAAAGTTGTGAAACTCACCTTAGGTTGCACGTGAATGATCCAAATCCCTCAAACAGTAACGAGCTACCGACTCCCTATTACAAGTGTCACTATGTGAGTATACATGCATAACCAACACATCATGCAACTCATTTGTCCAAAACTTCTAAAGTTCAAATCGTGTAGTGACACCTAATGACTCTACATGCACAAGTAAGTCCTACGTATCCCGTTGGTGATCATAATAATTATTATCAGTTTTATACCTTATACACATCTCCTATAAGTATTTATATAAGTTCATGTCAAATACATACTATATAAGACTCCAAATAGTCACATAAACACATAATACACAATCTGCGTTTTTAGGACAGATTGTGCGCCACGAAAACTAATTTATTTAAAATACTTAATCAATGAATTAAACTCCCAAATTTTTACTGAATATTCTTTGGTATTCATTTAACAATCCATATTTTTTTTGTCTCAAAACCAAACACAAAAATTATTAATATTCGTACAACACAGCTATGTCCAGAAAATTTCCACAACAGGTCAGTTTAGTAGAAAAATTCCCAAAAATTGTATATTCACCCAAACGAGGTGAATCTACTTGGAAAAGCCAGGTTTCTCCAATATTGACCTGATGTCCAAATTTGATAACTTAATTCTTTGTAAAACTCGAGTTATACCCGTTTAAAGTTGACCCAATTTATAACTCCGAAAATCTGATATGACATTTAATCAAATAAAATTCCAAAAACTATTCAAACGATGTCCAAATCTGATGGTTTTGCCCATTATGAAAATCTAAGATCATCTATAATACAATTATGCAAAGAAATCATCAAAACAATCAATTTAACATCAAGATACAGACCCTACAAAACACCCTAATGAATCTGCCAGAAACTGAAACTTGCATCCCAAGTTATTCATAAACCCTAGTTATGCATAAAAATCTCTAACACATGCATAATCCATATTATCATGATCAAACACATATATTATCATATAAAAACCCTAATTATGATTACTAACAATCATCATCATCATCAAATCACATTGAACATTCAATAACTCCCACTAACGTGTGTTATGCGATTTCAATATGTATGCATGCCTTATGATTTTTAAACTTTTCAATCATTAATAATCATCATAAAACATGTAAAGATTATACCTTTCAATGCAAGAGCCCTTAAAGCCTAGAGATTGCACCCAAACTAGCTTGAAGGAATGAATAGGATTGATGTTTGTTGAAAATCAAGAGAGAGGGGGTGGGGTGGGTTCACGGCGCAAACAAGGAGAAGGGGTTAGGTTTTTTTTTGTCTCCTAATTATAAGAGAGCTTGGCTTGTTGCCCAAGCAATGATGTTTTAGGCCCCTTTTAGTCCACTAATTGGACCCATTAATCATATTTTAGCCCAATACTGGACCCAATAATATTAATCATCCTATCTTGCATAAAACTCATTGTTTTTATCATCTCATAACACATTGATCATAAGGTGCATGTAATTTACATGGTTTACATATTAACTTTCAGTCAAGCGGTAATTCACATAAGCATGTACTCCACATAAACATTCATCATAATTCAATTGTGCTTATTATTATATTTGCCAGATAAATCACCAACGTTCAGGATACAGGACTCGTGTGTGTGACAAAACAAGAGTTTTCCTACTTATAACATATGTTAATATCATCTAACATATGTTAGGCCTTCTTAACTAACCCTAGTTAAGTATTTAACCACGTATGAATATGTAAGTTAACTAGAGTTCAGTAAAAAGTGTTAACATGAAAATGCGGGGTAGCACATCATCCCCAAGTTGAAAAGAATTTCGTCCCGAAATTCAGCAAGTAAACAATAAAGCCAGCTTATAAATGTGTGCTTGGTTCCCGGATGTCACATCATCCCCAAGTTGAAAGGAATTTCGCCCCGAAATTCACTTTGAGCGAGCTGCTTTATGTTCGGCATTCGATCTATGCACCACGTGTATTCCGGTCCTAGACGGGAATTCCACCGTACCTTAACAATAGGTATAGTGCTTTGTCTGAGTTTCTTGACGCCCTGCTCAAGAATCTCCACTGGTTCTTCCACGAACCGTAGTTGGTCGTCCACCTGGATCTCCTCCAGTGGCACTACTAGTGTCGTATCCGATAGGCATTTCTTCAAGTTTGATACGTGGAATACATTGTGCACTCCACTGAGTTCGTCAGGCAAGTTTAGCTTGTAAGCTACCGGACCAATCCTTTCGACAATCTCGAATGGTCCAACGTATCGTGGGTTCAATTTTCCTCGTTTTCCAAAGCGTATCACCCCCTTACAAGGTGACACCTTCAACAGAACCTTGTCCCCAACCTGGAACTCCAAAGATTTCCTACGCTTATCAGCGTAACTTTTCTGTCGATCTCGAGCAGCAGCCATCCGGTTTCTGATTTACACTATCTTCTCAGAAGTTTCGTGCACGAGTTCGGGACCTGTTAGCTGGCTATCCCCAACCTCAGTCCAGCAGATGGGAGACCTACACTTGCGTCCATAAAGTGCCTCAAAAGGCGCACACTGTATCGAAGTGTGGTAGCTGTTATTATAAGAGAATTCAATCAAAGGCAAGTGCTTATCCCAACTGTTGCCGAAATCCACCACGCATGCTCGTAGTAGATCTTCCAGTGTTTGAATGGTACGTTCACTCTGTCCATCCATTTGTGGGTGATAGGCTGTGCTCATATCTAGGCGAGTTCCCAAAGCGTTTTGGAGAGTAGTCCAGAAATGAGAAGTGAATCACGCATCGCGATCAGATATAATAGAAGTAGGCAGCCCATGCCTAGAGACTACCTCCTTGATGTAGAGATTTGCTAGTTTCTCCAGCGAGTCCGTTTCCTTTATTGCCAGAAAGTGTGCCGATTTGGTTAAACGATCCACGATAACCCAAATCATGTTATGGCCCGTTGGCGTTCTAGGAAGCTTTGTAATAAAATCCATAGAAATCTCGTCCCATTTCCACATAGGGATTTCTGGTTGCTGGAGTAGGCCTGAAGGTTTCTGATATTCAATCTTAACCTTCGCGCAAGTCAAGCACTTACTAACATAAGTGGCTATTTCAGCTTTCATGTTTGGCCACCAGTAAAGAGTTTTAAGATCTTGGTACATCTTGTCCAAACCAGGATGTACCGAATATCGAGAGGTGTGAGCTTCATCGAGCACCAGTTGTCTGAGATCCCCAAAACGTGGTATCCAGACTCGATTCATAAAGTATTGAAGACCATCTGTCTTTAGTTCCAAGTGTTTATGAGCACCATGTAATGTTTCAAGCCCGATGTTTTCTTCTTTCAAGGCCTCGCCCTGGGCTTCACGTATCTTATCAGGAAGATTTGAATGAATGGTAAGTTGTAAGGCTCGCACCCGTTTAGGTTTCGTTTCCTTTCGACTGAGGGCGTCAGCTACTACGTTAGCTTTCCCTAGATGATACTTGATGGCACAGTCATAATCATTCAAAAGCTCGACCCATCGACGTTGTCGCATGTTCAGCTCCTTTTGATCGAATATGTGTTGGAGGCTCTTGTGGTCAGTGAAGATCGTACACTTCGTCCCATAGAGATAATGCCTCCAGATCTTTAGAGCAAAAACCACTGCTCCTAGTTCCAAGTCATGGGTGGTGTAATTCTTCTCATGAACCTTTAGTTGACGTGAGGCATACGCGATCACCTTATCACGCTGCATCAGCACACACCCTAACCCTTGGATAGACGCATCACAGTACACCACGAAGTCCTCTGTACCCTCAGGTAATGATAGTATAGGTGCGCTGCAAAGTTTCAACTTTAATAATTGGAAAGCAGATTCTTGGGCATCTCCCCACTTGTAAGTAATACCCTTCTGTGTCAAGGCAGTAAGGGATTGAGCGATCTTAGAGAATCCCTCAATGAATCTGCGATAATATCCCGCAAGACCAAGAAACTGGCGCACCTCTGTAGGAGTCTTAGGAGCCTCCCACTTTTTAATAGCATCAATCTTGGCGGGATCAACATGTATTCTGTAACATTTCGCATTTAATACTTGTACGTTACGCTTGCTATGAATAAAAACGTCAAGTTTTCATCTTTATTCGCCTTTGAAATATTATTGTGACTCATTTGGAACCCTAATACTATATTATTTATATATAATATACATATATATATATGTTTTAATTGTCAAAAAAAATATGCTTGGGCCGGGAATCGAACCCGCGCCCAAGCCGGGTCACAAACACAAACGGCTTAACCAGCTGATCTACCCAACACTTTGATAAATCTCCTGCGCGTATTATTATTATAATGACTTGTTAAATCAACAGTTGACTTGGAAAGTCAACTGTGATGATCGAACACCACAATCAACACAATTACATGCATGATTGATCTTAATATGGTATGTTTGACTGTTGGTCTGTCTCATACGCGTCATATACACGATCAATTATCATCAATTGTTTCCAATTTCACGCCAATCAATCGCATATTCATCAATCGCGAGTCAACTTACCATTTCTTCGATCCAAGCCCTCTCCCTATAAATTAAACCTCCCAAACCTTTCCCAACTCGCCGAAAACTCTCTTAATCACCAATTTCTGTTTTAATAACATCATTCGAAGCTTTTGTGTGGGTTTTGACATTTTGCTTTGACTAGACGATTCATACACGATTTGGTGTTGTAAGAATTCTTTTCTCAGTGGGTTTTATCCTTCGGCGATCACACAACAATAACCCCATGATTAATTGGGTTTTTGTTGTGTAAATCGTGTGATTGTTAAAGCTAGGGCACGATAATCTTAATTTGGGGAAGAACACTTTCAGAACATGTGCATATATTTAAAACAAACAGAAACCAAACACAACCACCGATCTAGATCAAGTGGTTGTGTCTTGTGCTTTAGAGCCGGCCCACGCGGGTTCGAATCCCACTTAAACGGGTTTTTTTTCTTTTAATTAAATATAAATCAGAATTATCTTATATTATATAATTAAATTAATCAGAACTTAACCGTTCTCAGGGTCCAGACCAGTTGGTCTGGGCTAGTGATTTAAAACCAACGAACCGGCCAAGGGCCCGGGTTCGAACCATGGCATCAACAAAACATTCTTTTTATTTAAACTTATATATATATATATATTCCCTTGAATTTTTAAAATTCATTTTAAAATACTAAAACTCTTTTATAAATTCTACAAAAATTATATTATGTTAATCTAGTGAAAAAGTTTAACATACAATTTTTAGTTTTCAAAAATTTATTTATTTAATATATATAATAAATAATTCAAGTTTATTCCATTTTATTTATAAAATTCTATAAAAATATCAAAACAATCTTATAAATTTCCACAAAAATTATTCTGAGTTTTTATGACAATAAACTTTTCTGAAATGGTTTTTATTACTGAAAAATCATTTATTTAATATTTTTAATCAATTTTTGTTAGTTTTAATCATATATAAATCATAATAAATTCATTTTTCAATATTTTTGCACCAAAATTTTATATAAATTATTTCTATTTATTTGGAACAGAAATACAATTTTTAACTTAATAATTCTTTAATTTTAGTATTTTTAAATATTAAAGTTATATTTTGACAATTTGAAATAAATAGATTTAATATTCTATTTTTAAGAAAATAATTTTATAAAAATTATTTTCATACTTAAAACTTTATATTGTGACCATCTTTAATTTAAAATTTACAAAAATACTTTTGTTTATTTATTTATCAAATTTCTCTTATTATTCAAACATTTTATTTATTAATCTAACGAGCACTTACCCCCAAATTCGAAGCCCAAGAATATATTTGTAGACTAGAAAGACTTAGACATATTTATTACCTTAATTATAGGGTAATACTTGGCATTGTTGGGCAACACATATTCTATTTTTCACAAGACATAACATTTTGCTAAGGTGAGTTTTACATAGCCCCTTTTCTATTTATCACCATTTTTGGGGTGAAACATGTTACAACATTCTATATGCAATTCAATCATAAAGTGTCTATGTGTTTTTCTATGTTGCATTATCTCTTGAACATGACTAGGGTAAGCACAATTCTAGCATAATCATTAACATTGATCAGCCGATGGTATACAATGATAGATCTATTGGACTGACAATCCCACCCGGATACGTGCCTCCTACAAAGGTAGCGTGGGTGATTGTTATCGCATAACATAATCGAGTGAACCATGAGCGTATGGGATGTACCACAATATAACAGTCACAAGGGTTGATTATGCACTCGATTTACTTCTAGTATGTTTTCACATATGGACTAGACTTGCCATGACACTTGAATTGTACAAGCTTTATTCGATTATCAAAACCTATGTAATTCTCACCAACTTTTGTTGACCCAAAAATATTTTCAAAATTAACATGTTTCAGGTAACAATGAAGCTGAGGCTTGAGTATGCATGAGGATTTATCATGAAGTTTTTGTTTGAAGTTATTTGAAGTTGTTGCTTTATTTGTTATCATGTATTTGGATTTCTAGACATCATTTCATTTTGGATATTTATGTTATGAATAAATTATTTAAAATTCAATTTATACCATGTGCTACTGAAACAATCATCAATACGTGACATCCCAATGTTTCCGCCATCGGTTGGGGTGTTACAGATTGGTATCAGAGCCATGGTTATAGGGAATTAGGTTATTAGAAAAATAATCTAGTCTATAACCATAGGATTTAACCAGTACTTGTTTCTCTTACTTGTTTCTCTACTTTTTCCTATTCTCTATCTCCCTCCTACTTCTTATCCTTACTTTAATCCCTACAAGAAGATTGTTCTCCATTACTGGATCTACTCTTAGACTGATAAGACAAAATCCTCAGGCTTAGCCTGAACCACCTTGAGATCTCGTCGAAGTTCTAGAATTTTAATAACGAACACGTGCAATCTGGAAGGGTGAACGCCTGTATTTTGAGACTTCTGTCTAGGTTGGCATTGCGCATATATCCCAATCAGACGAGGGACCCGGATGCCTACCTGGGAATTCTCGTGATGAGTGTTCACTTATAGGCTAAAGCATGTCTTCATTATGTTATTAGAATCTAGAATCTTTGATAAGTCAACGTTTTCGTTTATTCGTTTTAATTAATGAATAAATGATTACATTCCTTATATAACCTCATTCATTTCATTGTGTCCCTTACAGATCATGCCTCCACGTCGCAGCACTCGCCTTAACAGTGGTGACAATCATGATGAAGGGAATAGCAACAACCACAACACCGACCACAACAACAATAATAACAACAACAACAATGGTGTTGATGCCCAACTGGCTGCGATCATTTCCGAACAAATGGCGCAGCAAATCGCGACTCTGGTTCCTAACTTACTGGCTCAAGTCATCCAGATGAACGGAAACGGCAACGGAAACGGTCATGGAAACGGGAACGGTAATGGAAACCACAACGGAAACGGGAATGGTCTCCCAGCTTGCACTCTTAAGCACTTTAATTCCTGTAATCCCCCTAAGTTCAGTGGAGAAGAAGGAGCTACGGGACTTCTACAATGGTTCGAGGGCATTGAGAATACCTTCATTAACAGTGAGTGTCCCGATAACTTAAAGGTCCGTTATGCCATGAGTGTTCTTCACAAACGAGCACTCACTTAGTGGAATGAGGAAAAGCGCACCCGCGGAGCTGAAGCTGCACTGGCCTTAACTTGGGATCAAGCTAAAGACATTATGAAGGCAGAGTTCTGCCCTCGTAATGAAATCAAGAAGCTGGAAGATGAGTTTCATGATCTTGCTCAAGATAGTGGAGAAAACCCTGCCTACAACACTCGTTTTCACGAACTTAGTCTACTGCTACCACACAAGGTCACCCCCTTGCCTATTGCGATCGAAAAATACATTGGTGGCTTACCGACGCAGATTCAAGACACGGTGTGGGGAAGGAACCCTGCTACTCTGGAGGAAGCAAAGCGTTTGGCGGCCACCCTAACAGATAACCATGTGAAGGCAGGAACCCTGACCCGGAAAGGGGAAAAGAAAACTGTTGCAAAGGATACTCCCCAACCTGCAGTTGAAATTAAAACTGAGGCCTCAACCAATGGAAGGCGCAAGGTCAGGAATTTTGCAATAGACACCACTGTCCCACCCAACAAGAAACAATACAACGGGAACCAACCTAAGTGTGACACCTGCCAATATCACCACCCAACCCAAGTGCCCTGCCGTCAGTGTACCAATTGTCAAAGGTATGGGCACCTTGCGGATGCTTGTCGAATTCCTGCTACAAACGCCCTTGCTGCCCCAAATAATCCCGCTAGGGACCCTCCAGCTACTTAACAGCAAGCCCCACCATTTGAATGATGTCTGCTTTTTAATTCTATGTATTGATTCAAGTAATAAATTCTAGTATTATCATAACACCTGGATGCATGCTTGTTTGAATGTGAACTAATTGCTATATCTATATTTAAATCATACTCGTTATACTTGCTTACTTGTATAACAGTTAGTTGACTACCAAACAACCTACTCAACGATTGGTAGAGGTCATCATGTCTTTCCAACAGTCGGGAGAGGCCCTACAACCTGCTCAACGACTGGTGGAGACTATCGAACCTGCTCAACAATCGGTAGAGTCATAGAAGGATGCAAAACCCTAATGTAAGGTAAATTGGTGATTACGGTCCGGAACGAAATCATGAATTTACAGGTACGTTAAGGTAGTGGGAAATTTTATCAAGGTTTTCGGTAGTTGACCAATTGTAAACTCTGGTTACCTGGTAGTTCATTTAGTCCTTCTATAGTCCATCAACTCACTTCTTTTAGGACTCCTAAAACTTAATGCTTTGCTAGATTCTTACTCTCCTTGCGATGTCAGACGAACCTAATTCAACTCTTAAAGCTCACACCTATCCGACCTCCTATCCAAATTACCCGAAAACACTATCCTATTACCAATAAAAGAACTTCCAAATCACAGTTGCTCCAAATTCTACCCAATCACCCTCAACCTTGTGTTTTTCTTTTAACTTCGGGACGAAGTTCCTAAAAGTAGGGGAGACTGTAACATTTCGCATTTAATACTTGTACGTTACGCTTGCTATGAATAAAAACGTCAAGTTTTCATCTTTATTCGCCTTTGAAATATTATTGTGACTCATTTGGAACCCTAATACTATATTATTTATATATAATATACATATATATATATATATGTTTTAATTGTCAAAAAAAAATATGCTTGGGCCGGGAATCGAACCCGCGCCTAAGCCGGGTCACAAACACAAACGGCTTAACCAGCTGATCTACCCAACACTTTGATAAATCTCCTGCGCGTATTATTTTTATAATGACTTGTTAAATCAACAGTTGACTTGGAAAGTCAACTGTGATGATCGAACACCACAATCAACACAATTACACGCATGATTGATCTTAATATGGTATGATTGACTGCTGGTCTGTCTCATACGCGTCATATACACGATCAATTATCATCAATCGTTTCCAATTTCACGCCAATCAATCGCATATTCATCAATGGCGAGTCAACTTACCATTTCTTCGATCCAAGCCCTCTCCCTATAAATTAAATCTCCCAAACCTTTCCCAACTCGCCGAAAACTCTCTCTCAATCACCAATTTCTGTTTTAATAACATCATTCGAAGCTTTTGTGCGGGTTTTGACCTTCTGCCTTGACTAGACGATTCATACACGATTTGGTGTTGTAAGCATTCTTTTCTCAATGGGTTTTATCCTTCGGCGATCACACAACAATAACCCCATGATTAATTGGATTATTGTTGTGTAAATCGTGTGATTGTTAAAGCTAGGGCACGATAATCTTAATTTGGGGAAGAACACTTTCAGAACATGTGCATATATTTAAAACAAACAGAAACCAAACACAACCACCGATCTAGATCAAGTGGTTGTGTCTGGTGCTTTAGAGCCGGCCCACGCGGGTTCGAATCCCACTTAAACGGTTTTTTTTCTTTTAATTAAATATAAATCAGAATTATCTTATATTATATAATTAAATTAATCAGAACTTAAACGTTCTCAGGGTCCAGACCAGTTGGTCTGGGCTTGTGATTTAAAACCAACGAACCGGCCAAGGGCCCGGGTTCGAACCATGGCATCAACAAAACATTCTTTTTATTTCAACTGATATATATATTCCCTTGTATTTTTAAAATTCATTTTAAAATACTAAAACTCTTTTATAAATTCTACAAAAATTATATTATGTTAATCTAGTGAAAAAGTGAAAAAGTTTAACATACAATTTTTAGTTTTCAAAAATTTATTTATTTAATATATATAATAAATAATTCAAGTTTATTCCATTTTATTTATAAAATTCTATAAAAAATATCAAAACAATCTTATAAATTTCCACAAAAATTATTCTGAGTTTTTATGACAATAAACTTTTCTGAAATGATTTTTATTTCTGAAAAATCATTTATTTAATACTTTTAATCAATTTTTGTTAGTTTTAATCATATATAAATCATAATAAATTCATTTTTCAATATTTTGGCACCAAAATTTTATATAAATTATTTCTATTTATTTGGAATAGAAATACAATTTTTAACTTAATAATTCTTTAATTTTAGTGTTTTTAAATATTAAAGTTATATTTTAACAATTTGAAATAAATAGATTTAATATTCTATTTTTAAGAAAATAATTTTATAAAAATTATTTTCATACTTAAAACTTTATATTGTGACCATCTTTAATTTAAAATTTACAAAAAGACTTTTGTTTATTTATTTATCAAATTTCTCTTATTATTCAAACATTTTATTTATTAATCAAACGAGCACTCACCCCCAAATTCGAAGCCCTAGAATATATTTGTAGACTAGAATGACTTAGACATATTTATTACCTTAATTATAGGGTAATACTTGGCATTGTTGGGAAACACATATTCTATTTTTCACGAGACATAACATTTTGCTAAGGTGAGTTTTACATAGCCCATTTTCTATTTATCACCATTTTTGGGGTGAAACATGTTACAACATTCTATATGCAATTCAATCATAAAGTGTCTATGTGTTTTTCTATGTTGCATTATGTCTTGAACATGACTAGGGTAAGCACAATTCTAGCATAATCATTAACATTGATCAGCCGACGGTATACAATGATAGATCTATTGGACTGACAATCCCACCCGGATACGTGCCTCCTACAAAGGTAGCGTGGGTGATTGTTATCGCATAACATAATCGAGTGAACCATGAGCGTATGGGATGTACCACAATATAACAGTCACAAGGGTTGATTATGCACTCGATTTACTTCTAGTATGTTTTCACATATGGACTAGACTTGCCATGACACTTGAATTGTACAAGCTTTATTCGATTATCAAAACCTATGTAATTCTCACCAACTTTTGTTGACCCAAAAATATTTTCAAAATTAACATGTTTCAGGTAACAATGAAGCTGAGGCTTGAGTATGCATGAGGATTTATCATGAAGTTTTTGTTTGAAGTTATTTGAAGTTGTTGCTTTATTTGTTATCATGTATTTGGATTTCTAGACATCATTTCATTTTGGATATTTATGTTATGAATAAATTATTCAAAATTCAATTTATACTATGTGCTACTGAAACAATCATCAATACGTGACATCCCGTTGTTTCCGCCATCGGTTGGGGTGTTACATATTCCTGCGTCGTTAACCACATGTCCAAGAAATTGGACTTCTCGGATCCAAAAGTCACATCCTCCTCTCGGACTCTCAGCTGATGGTATCCTTATCTCAAGTCAATCTTAGAATAGAAGCTCAACCCTTGCAACTGGTCGAACAAGTCATCACTAGGAGGCAAAGGGTAGCGGTTCTTAACCATCACTTTGTTCAATTCCTGATAATCGATACACATGCGGAAACTCCCATCTTTCTTCTTAACGAACAGAACTGGAGCTCCCTAGGGTGAAGAACTAGTTCTAATAAAGCCCCTATCTAATAGCTCTAGGAATTGGGTAGATAGTTCGTGAAGTTAGCCTGGTGGTGCTAGGCAATATGGTACGCGTCCAACTGGAGCTGCTCCAGGTGCCAGATCGATTTGGAACTCCACTTAACGAACGGGTGGAAGTCCAGGTAATTCCTCTGGGAAAACATCTAGGAAATCTCGGACTACTGGGATGTCCTCAATCTTAGTTTCAGTTTCAGCTCGAGTGTCAGATATGTTAGCCAAAATGGCTGGACAGCTCTTACGAATGCACTTCTGGGCCTTCAAAAAGGAGATGATGCTCACCATGGCACCACCACGATCACCCTGAATAGATAAAAATTCTCCATTTGGAAGGGGAATACGAACAATCTTCTCCTGACAGAGAATTTCAGCGTGTTGTTTGGACAACCAGTCCATGCCAACCACGAGGTCAAAGCTACCTAGGGTGATAGGTAGGAGGTTGATGGTAAACAATTGCCCCTCCAACTCGAGCTTACAGTCACGATGTATATGGGTTACCTCGACAGGCTTCCCATCAGCCAATTCAATAGAGTATGGGGTATCAAGAAGAGTAGGAACCATCCCTAATTGTTTACTAAGAGTGTTGTTCAAGGAGCACGTACCCGTCACGACGTTGTTATCAGTCCTAGCCTCCCCAAAGCCAATCACGAATGCTCTCCCACGAGCCCCATTGTTGTTGTTCCCATTGTTGTTGTTGTTGTTGTTGTTTCCAACATTAGTGGTGTTGTTGTTTCCCGTCCTGTTACCAACACCGTTGTTGTTATTACCCCTATTGTTGCCATTACCATTACCATTCAGCTGTGGACAGTCCCTCTTGAAGTGATTCTCACTCCCACATTAATAGCAACCGTTACCATTTCTCTGTTGCTGCCCCTGCTGTGCTGCTGGCTGATTTCCCCGAATGTTAGCCCTACACTCCTAAGCCAAGTGTCCCATCCGACCACAGCGATCAAATTTGTTATTGTTACATGCCCCAGAGTGATGCCTGTAGCACTTATTGCACTTTGGTAGGTTTCCCTTATAACCTCCCTGAGAGTTATTGCGGTTGTTACTACCGCCATGGTTGTCATGCCTCTTATTCTGCTGCTGCTGACTGCCATTCCCTGGGGGTTTGCCAGATGCATTCTCCCACTTTCTCTTGTTATCGTTAGTACCAGAAGATGAAGCACCACGAGGAGGTAATAATCCCTCTTCCACCTTCTAATCAGTCAGCTGGTGAGCCATACGAATAACTTGCTGGATGGTGTTGAGGTTAGCAGCAGTAACCATGCTCTTGATTTGGGGCACCAAGCCCTTGATGTATAACTCGATCCTTTTATAGGGCAGGTTGGAGTAATTTGGGCACATTGCTGCCAGTTCATGCGATCTAGTTGTATAGCTCTCAATCTCCGATCCCACCATCTTCAGATTGAGATATTCAGTCTCCAACCTTTGAATCTCATCTCACGGACAGTACTCTTCCTTCATCAGTTCCTTAAAATCCACCCAAGGTGTTGCATTAGCCACATCAACACCTAGCATCTGCACTTGAGAGTTCCACCAGGATAATGCCAAATTTTCGAGAGTAGCAGTGGCATATTTCACCCTGTCAGCTGGTGGACAGTTACACATAGCGAAGCAAGATTCCAGTTTCTCGAACCACCTCAGTAGCCCGACAGCCCTTTCAGATCCTCCAAAGTTCTGTGGCTTGCAGTCCATGAAAGACTTGTAGGTGCAAACTGGAGGGTGATGCGCAGGTTGACCTAAGTACAAAGAGCGAAGAAACCACGAATGAATAATAGAGCGTAACGTTGGATTCTAGAGGAAAGTTTGAGCGAAATAGAGTTACCAGCTTGAAAAGCTGCGAGGGCTTCCACCACCCTGTCGTTGATGAGTGCGTTCAACTCCGCTTGAGTCATGTTAATGTTTCCTCTCCCGTGTCCTCATCGCGCCATAGTAATTCTACATTTACACTATACTCATGAGAAAACAATAATATATCCCACATACAATCGTTCACATAGTACAAGTAAACTAGAATATAAATAACATGCGCGAGAATAGAATAAAGAAATCAATTAATAGTAATAATAAAAATCCAAACATAAGATAAACGATCCTCAAGTCTCACAACGATAAAACAAAAGTCATAATAAGAATGTATATGAAATACTAAGATAACAAGATAATAAAAGTAATCAATCGTCCTCGCGATCCATGGAGACACATGAGCCCTCATCCTCGCTCTCATCCTCGATCTCTATCTCCAGTGGCTCCTCCTCCTCAGGCTCAATCTCTTCCTCGAGTGCCGCATCCATCGCTGCCCCGAAAGAATCAAATCCTCCTACTGCAGGCTCTTCCTCGGGATCCTCCTCTTAATCCTCCTCTGGGTCCTCCTCTGGTTCTTCACCATTTTGACCTAGAGCTTCCTCAAGCTTGTTACGGACCAAGGTCAACTCCTCCCTTAAAAGTGATGTCTCCTGATTAGCAATCGACCTCTCATGTCTATCCTCTGTAGCTTCCCTATTAGCCCTTTCCAATTCACCAAACAAGTGGTCGATTTGTCTTTCCATGCGTTTAATATTCTCATCGACATTCTTTCTCCAAGACTAAAATTGCCTTACAACATTATAGGCGTTCTCTAGCTCTGTATGCACGTGCCTAACCATCCCTGCCAAAGACCTCTCCCATGAGTCAATAATGGGAGGAACCTGAGCTGGCACTCCGTATCCTACAACCCACGAGTGCAGCATGTCTGTGAACCACAACCAGCGATTTGTATCCTCATCTGGATTCCTTGCCTGAGATGGCTGTTCATATGGGTTCAAAGATGTGTTTTGCGAACTCCCAAGAGGACGATAAGAAGAGTAGTTACGATGAACAGGGTTAGTCATGTTTTCCTGCAATACGTTAGATCAGTATACGTATCCAAGAAACAATAAGTGGTGTGCTTAGAATAGTGAGTGTACTAATACTTATGCTATGATGATTATAGACTAGATGCAAATCCTAGTACACTAAAACCTGGCTCTGATACCAATCTGTCACACCCTCAAATTTCCAGTGCAGGGTTTATACCGCGAGGCGCATGACAAACAAGGATCCCGTAGCCATAAGTCACATGAACGACTCTAAATGCCCAAACCATTTAGTTCGTTATTGAAAAACCAAGTTTAAAAGTTTTAACCAAACCAAATTAAGTATAACGGAAGCGAATAACAAAACAGTTAAAATAAAAGTCTACGCAAAACACCACGCCCAAAACCATAGGTAAATAGTTAAATATTGAAAGCAGTTTAAATGTTTATAATCCCATGACAATACATGATGCATATCCTAGTCGTGCTCCATACCTAGTTACCTGCAAAAGCATGCTAAGGTATGTAAACATAAAGTTGGTGAGTTCACAAAGTAAAGTAAATGAGTATGTAAATGCGCTGGTTTCCAAAACCACGTAAACAAGTAAAAGCGTAAGTAATTGCGTTGGTTCCAAAAACTGTGTAAACACTAGTTCACCGCATGTCAAGGGTAGCTAACCCATTCATGATAACTAATACCGATACACCGAACTGCTGATGTACGTGTAGTCATAAATGTGAGCTGCATGCCTTACATCATTGCCTATCAACAATGATAAATCTTTTAAGTTATAGTTCACTCCCGCACTCCTCCGAGCCGGTGTGAGGTTTGTCATACCTAATAGCGCTATCAACTAATAACCTTCTTACCATAACCCAGCAACTCATTCGGTATGTGAAGGATTTACAGTGATAGAGTTGGTTTAGTTCATCAAGGACACAGTTTGCGAACTAGTAAAACCCGACCCACACAAGGAGTCAAAAACCTGACCCTCACAAGGAGTCATAGCATCCCAACCCGGGATGTGTAAGTAGTCCCAAACCGGACTAGAAAAGGTTAGGTACGTTGTCTCAAACCCGAGACACATGCTTTTGAGAAAAAGTAGTGAAACTCACCTTAGGTTGCACGTGAATGATCCAAATCCCTCAAACAGTAACGAGCTATCGACTCCCTATTACAAGTGTCACTAGGTGAGTATACGTGCATAACCAACACATCATGCAACTCATTTGTCCAAAACTTCTACAGTTCAAATCGTGTAGTGACACCTAATGACTCTACATGCACAAGTAAGTCCTACGTATCCCGTTGGTGATCATAATGATTATTATCAGTTTTATACCTTATACACATCTCCTATAAGTATTCATATAAGTTCATGTCAAATACATACTATATAAGACTCCAAATAGTCACATAAACACATAATACACAATCTGCGTTTTTAGGAAAGATTGTGCGCCATGAAAACTAATTTATTTAAAATACTTAATCAATGAATTAAACTCCCAAATTTTTACTGAATATTCTTTGGGATTCATTTAACAATCCATATTTTTTTGTCTCAAAACCAAACACAAAAATTATTAAAATTCGTACAACACAGCTATGTTCATAAAATTTCCACAACAGGTCAGTTTAGTAGAAAAATTCCCAAAAATTGTATATTCACCCAAACGAGGTGAATCTACTTGGAAAAGCCAGGTTTCTCCAATATTGACCTGATGTCCAAATTTGATAACTTAATTCTTTGTAAAACTCGAGTTATACCCGTTTAAAGTTGACCCAATTTATAACTCCGAAAATCTGATATGACCTTTAATCAAATAAAATTCCAAAAACTATTCAAACGATGTCCAAATCTGATGGTTTTGCCCATTATGAAAATCTAAGATCATCTATAATACAATTATGCAAAGAAATCATCAAAACAATCAATTTAACATCAAGATACATACCCTACAAAACACCCTAATGAATCTGCCAGAAACTGAAACTTGCATCCCAAGTTATTCATAAACCCTAGTTATGCATAAAAATCTCTAACACATGCATAATCCATATTATCATGATCAAACACATATATTATCATATAAAAACCCTAATTATGATTACTAACAATCATCATCATCATCAAATCACAATGAACATTCAAGAACTCCCACTAACGTGTGTTATGCGATTTCAATATGTATGCATGCCTTATGATTTTTAAACTTTTCAATCATTAATAATCATCATAAAACATGTAAATATTATACCTTTCAATGCAAGAGCCCTTAAAGCTTAGAGATTGCACCCAAACTAGCTTGAAGGAATGAATAGGATTGATGTTTGTTGAAAATCAAGAGAGAGGGGGTGGGGGTGGGTTCACGGGGCAAACAAGGAGAAGGGGTTAGGTTTTTTTTTTGTCTCCTAATTATAAGAGAGCTTGGCTTGTTGCCCAAGCAATGATGTTTTAGGCCCCTTTTAGTCCACTAATTGGACCCATTAATCATATTTTAGCCCAATACTGGACCCAATAATATTAATCATCCTATCTTGCATAAAACTCATTGTTT
This sequence comes from Ambrosia trifida, assembly GCA_028751855.1. Taxonomy (NCBI): domain Eukaryota; kingdom Viridiplantae; phylum Streptophyta; class Magnoliopsida; order Asterales; family Asteraceae; genus Ambrosia; species Ambrosia trifida. The sequence goes on along the minus strand of CM054123.1, from coordinate 5,658,966 downwards.
TTATCATCTCATAACACATTGATCATAAGGTGCATGTAATTTACATGGTTTACATATTAACTTTCAGTCAAGCGGTAATTCACATAAGCATGTACTCCACATAAACATTCATCATAATTCAATTGTGCTTATTATTATATTTGCCAGATAAATCACCAACGTTCGGGATACAGGACTCGTGTGTGTGACAAAACAAGAGTTTTCCTACTTATAACATATGTTAATATCATCTAACATATGTTAGGCCTTCTTAACTAACCCTAGTTAAGTATTTAACCACGTATGAATATGTAAGTTAACTAGAGTTCAGTAAAAAGTGTTAACATGAAAATACGGGGTAGCACATCATCCCCAAGTTGAAAAGAATTTCGTCCCGAAATTCAGCAAGTAAACAATAAAGCCAGCTAGAAAATGTGTGCTTGGTTCCCTGATGTCACATCATCCCTAAGTTGAAAGGAATTTCGCCCCGAAATTTACTTTGAGCGAGCTGCTTTATGTTCGGCATTCGATCTATGCACCGGTTCAGGTTCAGTAAAAAGGTGTGGATATTTGAGCCGCATCTGATCTCTGCGCTCCCACGTGTATTCCGGTCCTAGACGGGAATTCCACCGTACCTTAACAATAGGTATAGTGCTTTGTCTGAGTTTCTTGACGCCCTGCTCAAGAATCTCCACTGGTTCTTCCACGAACTGTAGTTGGTCGTCCACCTGGATCTCCTCCAGTGGCACTACTAGTGTCGTATCCGATAGGCATTTCTTCAATTTTGATACGTGGAATACATTGTGCACTCCACTGAGTTCGTCAGGCAAGTTTAGCTTGTAAGCTACCGGACCAATCCTTTCGACAATCTCGAATGGTCCAACGTATCGTGGGTTCAATTTTCCTCGTTTTCCAAAGCGTATCACCCCCTTACAAGGTGACACCTTCAACAGAACCTTGTCCCCAACCTGGAACTCCAAAGATTTCCTACGCTTATCAGCGTAACTTTTCTGTCGATCTCGAGCAGCAGCCATCCGGTTTCTGATTTACACTATCTTCTCAGAAGTTTCATGCACGAGTTCGGGACCTGTTAGCTGGCTATCCCCAACCTCAGTCCAGCAGATGGGAGACCTACACTTGCGTCCATAAAGTGCCTCAAAAGGCGCACACTGTATCGAAGTGTGGTAGCTGTTATTATAAGAGAATTCAATCAAAGGCAAGTGCTTATCCCAACTGTTTCCGAAATCCACCACGCATGCTCGTAGTAGATCTTCCAGTGTTTGGATGGTACGTTCACTCTGTCCATCCGTTTGTGGGTGATAGGCTGTGCTCATATCTAGGCGAGTTCCCAAAGCGTTTTGGAGAGTAGTCCAGAAATGAGAAGTGAATCGCGCATCGCGATCAGATATAATAGAAGTAGGCACCCCATGCCTAGAGACTACCTCCTTGATGTAGAGATTTGCTAGTTTCTCCAGCGAGTCTGTTTCCTTTATTGCCAGAAAGTGTGCCGATTTGGTTAAATGATCCACGATAACCCAAATCATGTTATGGCCCGTTGGCGTTCTAGGAAGCTTTGTAATAAAATCCATAGAAATCTCGTCCCATTTCCACATAGGGATTTCTGGTTGCTGGAGTAGGCCTGAAGGCTTCTGATATTCAATCTTAACCTTCGCGCAAGTCAAGCACTTACTAACATAAGTGGCTATTTCAGCTTTCATGTTTGGCCACCAGTAAAGAGTTTTAAGATCTTGGTACATCTTGTCCGAGCCAGGATGTACCGAATATCGAGAGGTGTCTGAGATATCGATCAAAAATTGGTCTCGCAACGATTAAGCTCGAACTATCTCAAGAACTTAGTGGGACTCTTGATGAATCCCGCAAGTCAAGACCGAGGAAGTGTTGCCAATTCCTCGACCGACGGGATCCAGGTTGACGTTAAGCTCTACGATGTCGGGAAACCGATAGATGTGTCGGATTAGGATGTCCAAGAGCTTAGTCATAGTTGGATCATGATATTGTGTTCGTTAGAACGCTAAGCTGAACCTGAATTCACTTTAAAAAGAAAGAGGCGACCGCGTGAGTCGAAAACACTCTGCCCTGTTCAAGAATAGTATTGTGATGGATAACTTGAATTGAATTCCGGGACGGATTTCTCTTAACGGGGGGAGAATGTAACATCCGGCAAAAATCGATGTGATTCCGTACGTAATTAGTATATGTAATTAACGGTTTAAGTGCATATTTAAATTAATTGGATTAATTTAACTGATGCCTTATAGAATAGCAAATTCCCCATATGATGCATAGGAATGAACATGTTTATTGTTGAAGCACGGCGAAATCGCGTGCGAATAAACTTGTCCGGAACGGACGTTGGTGATTACCCGATAAAAATTAAATAAACGAAAAGGATCCCGGACACCCAGGATATAAAATAAAGGGTATTTTCATGAAATATAATGTGTTTTGGAACTCCAAAACCATAAATGAAAACTCTAAATACAAATCTCCCGGTAACGAATAAAGTGCGCGTATCGCACCCGATACGCGTATAACTTATAATTTCACCCAACGAAAGCCTAACTAACCAACCAACACTTAAACTAGGGTATGTTTAAGGGTTATTTGAGGCTACTTTAATGTCCGAATAACGCGTAATTAAAATCCGATCAAAACCTGACAAACCCCGAAATTAAATATTTAAACATAACAAATAATACAAGATATTTTGTGGCAATGTGGGCCCCACTTGGCTTCTAAAAATCAGCCAAGATCTTCCCCACATGACCAAATTTCTTTTGCTTGATATGGCATCCAAGTGTGAGGATATTAGGTAGATTATATAAGATATGATGAAGATTGTATATAAGATAGTGTGGTACTTGATAGATTCATAAAATCTTCCATTTCCTTTGATAATAATCGGCCAAACACCCATCTAAAATCTATGCAAGACCCTTCTAGTACCACAAATCCATGATTTAAGGGGATTTGAATCTTATTAGATATGGTGTAAATCTTAATATGATTATATATGAAATAAATCATGTCCTTACAAGATATATGCAATCCCTTCTTTTTGGCTTAAAAACTCACGGCCAAACACACACAAAACAATCCACCAAGATCACCTAGTACACTTGAAATCCATGTTTTAAGCGATTGGTATCCAAGTTAGATTGTATGTGATCTTTGGAAGATCATGGAAGGATTATAAGAGATCATGTGACATTATACTTGAGAAACAAAAGCAAAAACCTTATTCTTTCTCCTTGTTCTTGCCGTGAATCACCATCCAACACACACACACACACACACATCTTCTTCAAGTTTAAACACTCCTAAAATCATTCATAAACATCCATCATCCAAACCCCCATTGTGTGTTAAAAGCTTGGAGCTTAACCACATAGGAAGAACACACTAAACTCCATCAAAATCAAGCATTGTTAGCTTCCCTAACCTTGTGCTAGTTGTAAGTATTCTTGATCTTGTTCTTGTCTTTAAAAGTTTATGTTTAATATCTAGAAGCAAGTTGTACAAGGGGTTAACTTGATAAAGCTTTACATGATTAAACATATGATTTTAAAGACTAAAATGGTGTTATAAAGGTGTGTATGGGCCGAAAATTTGGTGATGGATGTGTAGTATTCTTGTAGTTTTATAAAGTTCATAAAGACTTAAAGGAAATGGTGATTTAAACATAACTTGTTATTTGAACTTGAATGAACTTAAATAGAGTTTTAATCATCTTAACATAAACAACTAAGACTTGTTATAATGTTGATTTCGTTAGAAAACAAGTTACATAAATTTTACATCTTCAAAGTCCACACACTTGAAAAATGTAAATTGGACATGCTGGACAAAATACACTTATTACACCTATTAGTATCCTTAATGAGATGATTACAGACTATTAAAAGTGTTGAAACATAAAAATAAACTAACATGACAAGGATGGAAAAATAAAGTTTACTAGTTTTGTAGAAAATTGTCAAGTTTGAAAGATTAGGAAGAAAATGCAACTTTTGGAAGTTAAAGCACTATTTTAGTAACTTTAGAAGTTGATGGACATAAGATGACATTTTTAGAAACTTGTATCTAAAAATATAACTTCAAAAAGTTTGGTGTCAAAAGTGTAAATGATAACTTTGCAAGGATGGTTTTGTAAATGATAGCAAATTTACAAATATATATATGTCTTGTATAAAAATGTATTTTTATAAAATGAAGTTTATAAAAATATAGATTTTATAACATGTTGGAAATATATAAAAACAAAGGTTTTTATAAAAATGTTAGATAAATTAAAAACTTGGTAGAAACTTATATATAAATGAACACTTTTATATAAATGGGGATATAAAAGTGTTGGAACATTTTTATATATAAGTAGCCAAGTCTTGGTATTAAAAATACAAATGTATTTATAAAGTTCCAAGTAGATATGTAGGAATTAAAAGGTGATTAATTTCAAGAATACATATATCGTTGGAACTTGGGAAAATTGACAATATATGTATATATATATATATATATATGTGTTAACTAATCGAATTTGGACGTGTTAACAGACTAAGACATGGAATCGAACAAATAAGTATTTGTATTAATTGTGTCTAAGTAGAAAATGAGAACATATATTTTAAGGGACTTAAAATATATAATCCGGGTGAAAAAATACATAACACTTTCCTAAGTGTTAGGAATTTATTTGTGGGAGAAAAATAACGTAAATAATCTAACGATTAAACGTTTAGAACGAGCGTATGGACTTGACAATAAAAATATATACTATCGAATCGACGAGATCTTAGTATATTTATTTAATGGGAAAATAAATATATGGTAGAGTGTGTCGAGTCGAGAGTGTTAAAAAAATTATGTCGATCGACAAGATCTTAGTATAATTATTTAATGGGAAAATAATTATACGTCAAGTGAGTCGAGTCGAAAATAATATTATACAAGTTAATTAATATTCATGAAAGTATGAATGTAATTTGTAACGAGGGTAATCCATCACCAACGGACCTAGGACATATGCTTAATTAAACGGGGAATTATATGTAAATGGTGGTGTTGGGAGTTAGGTGTACAACTTGCCGGAAAAACACACGCTATAGACTTAGTGACTAACACGCACTAGGACGTTCGTAGGTGCTTGACCTCGGACTTGCTATTCTCTGCTATTTGATTGTACGCTGTACATCAGGTGAGTTTCACGGCCCCATTTTACTGTTTTTTAATTGGGGGAAAGATATGTTTGTCAAATGTTGTCACATGTTGAAATGTTTTCAAAGGTTAAAACGTGATAAGTGGCATGATGAGTACTTGAGTTTTGTTATGTGTTCGCCACTCGGGGTTGAGTCCTCGCAACTGTAACCATTAATTCAGGGAAATGAAACCGAAGGAATGTTTGGATAGTACTATTGGTGCCTGACAAGGCCCACCCCTAATCGATAGCGTCGATTATGCATCGGCATATGCCTGCGGTGCACGTATTCTGAACTAAGCTGTTATTTGCCGAGAAACAACTGGTGATCGCGGGGCAGGATTATTAGTCTTGGTTTGGTTATGGGACTCAAGGGATTGCTCATCATCGTAGTTTTGTAGGAGCTAGCTACTCCTTACAAAGGCCACAAATTGTGCTGGATCTGCACAGGGTGTAAAAATGTTGTTATTACGAAACTAAAACCTGTGAACTCACTAATATTTTATATATTGACGTCTTTTTAAACATATCTTTCAGGTAACTAAGTGCTGAATTGATATGGGGCTAGTGCGGTGGAATTCGGGATGTCGGATACCGGTCGGGGTTTCATCTATTGTTACCATCGGGTTGGAATATAAACGGAAATACCCCCACATTGAAACTTAATGTTCATTGTTTTATGTAATGCTTTGTGCAATATTGTAACAGGATACTCATTTTCGACATCTTAATAAAATGATCTTTTCTAATTAAATATAGTTTGTGTTAATCTTGACTTTAATGTGCTTTCGAGCGTTGCGCCACATGTTTCCGCCATTGACGTGGTGTGGCAGAAGTGTTATCAGAGCCAAGGTTATAGCGAACTAGCATTTTTGAAAAATCTAGACTATAACCGGTTTCGGCTCGAAAACAAAGTTTGCAAAACTAAAACACAAAAAATATTTTTAGAAAAGAAATAAATTTGTACATGGGATGTACAAGGGGAAATTCCGACCGACTAGCCATGTGTGTCAATATATGAAGTATTAGAAAATACAGATAGGAATGTTTATGTTCTGTAGGAATCCGATTTTCTAAGATTAGTTATGACATATACGTAGTACGGATATTTTGCCAGTAAGGATGTCGTGTCACGCTTCACCTTAGTCCACACTCTTTCATCGATCACCGGTACCAGCAAGTGGGAAGGATGTTGTGGTCTACGATAAGCTCACTCGCTTACCAGTAGACGGGATGATCGGAAGGACTAATCTCTATCGCGCTAATAGATGTCACCGTGTTGTTTATGACTTGGAGGCGAAACTAGACCAAGTCTTTTGTTGAGTGAAATTTTTGTTTTTGGATCAGGAAGCTCGAAACTAGTGGGCGACAAGATTACCTGGCAACGCAAATTATCATTACGGGTGCACACGTAATAATAGTTTGGGGTGCACGGTAACCTTGGTGGGCGCTAGGGTCGGGGTTGGTGATCACTCCTTGTCTTGTTAGTCCTTGTTCTCTAGATTCAGTCTTACTTTTGATTGGCCTACGGGTTAAAAGGGAGGACTCGTTGATGTCCCTTGATTTCGATCCTTGAAACCCAATGAACTTTCTTCAATATTACCTCTAAGGTTCGAACATGGAAGAGCACGGACGTCTATTTATATGAGGAATCCGACGTAAACCCTCACATCGGGTAGGGACAGTAGACGAAAAATTCCTTGTATAGGAGTTGAATGCCTCCACCACAAAGTTCTTCCAAAGGAGCGGACGTATGAGGATATACGGCCTACCAAAGCGATGAACGATGCGTGGAATGTTATAACCGGAACACACTGAAGACCTAGGGTAGGCCCCTGCAAAACCAGTGCGTTTCAGGCACAAGACCTTGTGTGGGTCAGTAGTAAGACTCGTGGCACGTGTGCTGCTGTGTTGCCATTGTAAACAAGTCATTCATGATCTAACACATGCCCAAGTTGTCTTCAAGGGTCAGGCGTTTCTTTCCCCTAATGGAGGGCAGAATCGACCTTGCTGAGTTAAGAGGCTTGGTCATCTTTATCTAGAAGGCTCGATGGCCCTCGACTGAATCGACAGTATTGGTTGTTCCCATGCAGTCATGGACTGATTGCAAAATCAGCATGCCGCATTGCACATCCGCGAGTCATAGGGCCTTGCTAAACTTCGATGATGTCGAAAATATCAGCCACTAATCACGACCGCGGCATCATTTGCTAGTGTTGTGATAACGGCGTGTAGTGGAACAGCAAGCCCCAGTCGGCGTTTGGTGATGACTCACTCGGAAGTGAATACGATTAACTCATGGGAATCCACTGCTCGATGTATTGAGTATTCAAGTATGGATTAACACCATTTGCAATAGCGCTGGATCGTATTCCGGAAGATGAATTGTGATGGGCGTAGCATATTGGTGCTTATATCATACTACTTCCCTAAGGTTCAAAAGTCATCGTAAGACTCCTCTATCTACCTCCTGTTTGTTTTTTTTTCAAGGATTATTGGTAGTCTCGCTCAGTCGATGAACGCTAGAGTATGTTCGATGCGTGTGCTGTGTCTAAATCTGTCATAAATCTTGGGGAGTGAAACCACACTTCAGGAACCAAAATCGTAAAGTGTGCGTGTTCAGTAATTGTCGAATGTCGCAAGACATCTTCTGCTTACATTGAAATCCCCTCGAAAATAAAATGATTGACTGCTGGGAGCAGTCACGTCATTCTGTTAAATTAAACTTACCCATGGGACGACAATTCTATTGCTCTTGTTGCAATGTTGAACGTCCGTCACCCTCGTCACGACGACGAAACTGGTTATCTATTTGGAGTGACAATTGATGCGAAGTGTTTTCCATAAATCCCCATAGATATTGAGACAATGTGTCCCCTTGTCGCGGTGGTTTATAAACTAAGGTGGTAAGATCCATTCGCTACGGATAATGTGACATGTCTAATCTCTTGTAATATTTCGATACTTTCACTGCGTGGCCTATCAGGAAGAAAGTTCACTGGCCTCGCTTAGGTGGCGGAGAGACATTTCAGCTAATAACTATCGGTGTTGGGGCCAAGATAACATGCAAGAAGACCCTAATGAGAAGGATGACTCGGCTGGTTTGCCAAAGTAGGTATTGTTTTCATTTTATCATGGTGTCTCGATAAATCATGATCCTTCTACCTCTACTTGTTATTCTCGTTGTGACCACTATCTTTGATACTGAAATAGATGTAGGTTGGTTTCTAGGTCCTATGGATACTATTTACCACACATCTAATAACTACGACGAGTCTAAGGTTTCCGCCGAGCCTGCTGTTGTTGCTGCTATCATTGTCCTACTGCTCAAGCGAATCCGGTTGTCATTACTAAGTGTGTAACTCTTGTCGAGTTTGTTGTTGTTGTTGTTCCCTAAATCTCCGCTAGATTTGTCACAATTGTTTCTATAACTCGTGTCAAGCTTCTTCTTGTTTTCTATGGCTCTTCTCGAGTTGATGTTGTTGATGTATTTGAGGCTCCTGCAGAGGTGAATGTCGTTAACGAATACGTCTCTATGACCCATGCCAAGCCGCTATGACCATGTCTGTGTCTCTGTTAAATTCGTTGTTGTTAACTCCATCTTCTTTGAGGCTTTCATCGAACTACTCGTTATCATTCCTTGGGCTCTTAGCAAGCCTAACATTGTCGATGGTTCTCAGGCCTCGGTCATTCTCTCTATGAACAATATCGGCTTGAGAAGTCAGCTAAATTATGTGGAACCCATCGTTCCGATTTATGTTATGACGACTGATGTTCCAGCCAATCTAACCATTCCTACCATTGAGCCTATGGAGGATAGGTTTGAGGCCGAAGGTACGGATGCAAATCCCGCCCCCACAAGTGATCTGAGACACACGGGGATGCGTGTTCACCATAACGGAGCTTTCTGTTGATGTGGACTGTGGATTTTCCATATTGAGCGTCATATTGTCGTGTGTATACATGTTGTTGTGTTACCCCCAGCTTTTGAGCATGCTTGTAGTTGCATTATTTTTCTGATTGCGTATCCATGTGGTTGCGTTGCATTGTCGATGATGCATTTCTGTTGTTGTGCTGCTCATGCAGTAGTGTAGCCTTGCTGTCGTGTTTCTCTGTGTCATGCAGTTCCTGATACGGTATTCCCTTGTTGATGTGTTTCGCGGACGTGTTGCGATCATTGTCATGTTGTCCCTACTGTCATAATGCGCCGTGAATGTATTGCTACAACTGTAGGATTTTCTTGACGTTGTGATTACTTGTCGTTTGCTTCGCTCTTGGTTTCCTCGGGATGGAGACATCACCTAAACCCCTCGTTGCTATCATTGTTCTATTTGTTTGATTGTGTAGTGCCGACATTGATTATGTAGGATTTCGGGTGTCCAACGAACTTTCTAGAAGTCATACTAAGACACTCTAGTCTGAGTGTTAGCCCATGTATTCCTCTGTGTCTCGTGATTTTTGAGTAATTGACCGAATCATGTGTCGACCTCTTTATATGCTCGCATCTGTGACGCCATGTCCAGCCTTAACTTTTTACGCACATTTTGGTCGACTAACCACACTCGAATCATGTCGGAGAGGAATCCCATGATCCACACATGACGAGGCGAGGCTCGTCTTTATGATAAGGGATTTTGAAAAAGTCTCGAACCCGAAGGTATCGAGTGATTGTGAGCAGTATTATGATCCATACCTTTGGGACTAGCAAGAATTGAAAGATTCAATTCATTTATTGCTCATCCCAGTGGATTCGTTTGACGCCATACATGCCGACGTGTCATACTGATGATTATGGAAGTACTATTGTGGACCACCCATGGGCGTGCATTGGTGAAGTCCCTGGTACATGATTCGGAGGTCTTATGAAACCCTGAATCCAGAAGGGCGTGTAGCATTATCTACTCTATAAGGCTGCTACCCTATCGTTATGAGATGGTCGATCAGCTCAGCCCTTTGATTAATGTGGTTATTCCTCTGATAGTAGGTTTATCTTATCTTGGTGTCATTGCGTAGGTTCTTGGAACAATGGAACCATTTCAACCTTGGGTCGATACTAGTGTTCCCAGTTATCCTTTAGTAGCATTGCTCACGTTAGAGCAAAATCCCTTGTCTTTGACAGACACTGTTAGAGACACCATAGTAATGTGAGATGTCAGGTCAGTGCGTAGGATACTTGACTAATCAAGATGAGCTTGAAAGCTTACATATTGCACCCATATGTGTGACTATCCGAGTCGTTGAATGGGATGCCTTATGGGAAGGCTCAGACTATTGCATGTGGTGCGATCTCAGTCGTTCGTTTAGTTGTTCTAAGTCACGACTTTGGTGCATGAAGTTGACAAGCCAAACGTGAAAATCTATGCCAAATGCAATCATCTATGATGCAATTTCACCAGTTACCTCGAAAGTTTCCGAAAGGATGGAACCTTCGATGAGTGAGGGTTCCGGTTTCAGGACTCCTTTCACTCAAATCTCTGCATAAGATCTGATAGTCAATTCCAGGGCGTGTGGCCTGTATTATTCAGAATTGACTTACTAGGTTGCTAATGACGATAGGACACCAGTGCCCGTGAAGCACATATAACGGAACTAGTACTGGATACCCATGCTTTGGGTAGCTACTGGTGTTCTGTATACTTGTCGCAATGGGGGCCAACGGGTTAATATGTCTTAGAAACCTTATACTCTGTTCGTTGCGACAACAATTTATGATGTTTCATATATCTCTTTCTGGCATTGACCTATGTGCTGGAAGCATCTGGTCATTTGTGTTTGAGTCGACTTGTAATTCTCGAGGATTGTGGAACTACATGACCGGTGTGTCGTATATACACCGCTTACTGCCAGGGAACTGAGGGGTGAATGCGACGCAAAAACTTTCGACCTCCATCAGTCCATACTAGGCGTTCTAGTACCATTAACCACAATTGCTCAGGTGGAAAGTGGCGATTCAGTACCTAGAGGATTCTACAGAAATAAAGTCCCATTTTGAATGTAGTTGTTCGGTCGACAAGAACCTAGTATATTTATCTTAATGGGGAGGTAATTTACGGTAAAGTGAGTCGAGCCGAAGGATAAATACAACGGAATACCCAACGAGGTTGCCAAGGGGACTTTTATGACCATTATGTGATGCGGTAAGATCACCAGTTTGACATTACCATGCCACCTGAGGTGTCCCGTGGTCGGATGTGACCCAAGTAATGATTGATTGTTGCTTGGAACCCTCTCACTCCATACTCATCTGTAGCTCCGAGATGAGGCATGTGGATAGCTACCTATACTCTTGGAAAGTCGTGGCTAGACACTGGATCACCGACTTCCATTATATCGGACTGTAGTAGTCATTCTACCTCAAGTTCGACAAACCTTGTACACAAGCATGGGATACTCGATTTGAGATGAGTATGGCTTATCATTCTCGGATAATTTGAATGTACTTGACGAAATTGTTCCGTGTTGTCACGATTGATGTCCGTGGCACATCGAGTTCGTGTGCTTCATCGCCAGAATTTCCTATGTGATAGGAATTATCATCCCAGCGTTCGGGGTGTACTGCTCAAAGCCAGCGTTCGGGGTGTACTGCTCAAAGCCCTTTTGAGGGCATACGTGTACATCTCTAGTACGTCGAATGACAGACGAAGATAGACACATAATCTGGTTCGAGTTATTCAAGAGATGGCCAATAAATCTTGCAGACTAGAGACTGCTTGTATGAGATGCGAACCTATTAAGAAGTCATACGAACAAGGTGTAGGCCTTAAGAACTTCGAACTCGTAAAAGGTTTTCACTGAGAGTTAAACTCCGAGAGGGTGTCGATGAGCATAGAGATTGTAGTAGGCCAAATTCTTGGCACTCCAGTAGCACGGAGATATCGATCAAAAATTGGTCTCGCGACGATTAAGCTCGAACTATCGCAAGAACATAGTTGGACTCTTGATGAATCCCGCAAGTCAAGACCGAAGAAGTATTGCCAATTCCTCGACCGACGGGATCCATGTTGACGTTAAGCTCTACTATGTCGGGAAACCGATAGATGTGTCGGATTGGGATGTCCAAGAGCTTAGTCATAGTTGGATCATGATATTGTGTTCGTTAGAAAGCTAAGCTGAACCTGAATTCACTTTAAAAAGAAAGAGGTGATCGCGCGAGTCGCAAACACTCCGCCCTGTTCAAGGATACTATTGTGATGGATAACTTGAATTGAATTCCGGGACGGAATTCTCTTAACGGGGGGAGAATGTAACATCCGGCAAAAATCGATGTGATTCCGTACGTAATTAGTATATGTAATTAACGGTTTAAGTGCATATTTAAATTAATTGGATTAATTTAACTAATGCCTTAGAGAATAGCAAATTCCCCATAAGATGCATAGGAATAAACATGTTTAATGTTGAAGCACGGCGAAATCGCGTGCGAATAAACTTGTCCGGAACGGACGTTGGTGATTACCCGATAAAAATTAAATAAACGAAAAGGATCCCGTACACCCAGGATATAAAATAAAGGGTATTTTCATGAAATATAATGTGTTTTGGAACTCCAAAACCATAAATGAAAACTCTAAATACAAATCTCCCGGTAACGAATAAAGTGAGCGTATCGCACCCGATACGTGTATAACTTATAATTTCACCCAATGAAAGCCTAACTAACTAACCAACACTTAAACTAGGCTATGTTTAAGGGTTATTTGAGGCTACTTTAATGTCCGAATAACACGTAATTAAAATCCGATCAAAACCCGACAAACCCCGAAAACTAAATATTTAAACATAACAAATAATACAAGATATTTTGTGGCAATGTGGGCCCCACTTGGCTTCTAAATATCAGCCAAGATCTTCCCCACATGACCAAATTTCTTTTGCTTGATATGGCATCCAAGTGTGAGGATATTAGGAAGATTATATAAGATATGATGAAGATTGTATATAAGATAGTGTGGTACTTGATAGATTCATAAAATCTTCGATTTCCTTTTATAATAATTGGCCAAACACCCATCTAAAATCTATGCAAGATCCTTCTAGTACCACAAATCCATGATTTAAGGGGATTTGAATCTAAGTAGATATGGTGTAAATCTTAATATGATTATATATGAGATAATTCATGTCCTTACAAGATATATGCAATCCCTTCTTTTTGGCTTAAAAACTCACGGCCAAACACACACAAAAACAATCCACCAAGATCACCTAGTACACTAGAATCCATGTTTTAAGGGATTGGTATCAAAGTTAGATTGTATGTGATCTTTGGAAGATCATGGAAGGATTATAAGAGATCGTGTGACATTATACTTGAGAAAACAAAAGCAAAAACCTTCTTCTTTCTCCTTGTTCTTGCCGTGAATCACCATCCAACACACACACATCTTCTTCAAGTTTAAACACTCCTAAAATCATTCATAAACATCCATCATCCAAACCCCCATTGTGTGTTTCAAGCTTGGATCTTAACCACATAGGAAGAACACACTAAACTCCATCAAAATCAAGCATTTTTAGCTTCCCTAGCCTTGTGCTAGTTGTAAGTATTCTTGATATTTTTCTTGTCTTTAAAAGTTTATGTTTAATATCTAGAAGCAAGTTGTACAAGGGGTTAACTTGATAAAGCTTTACATGATTAAACATATGATTTTAAAGACTAAAATGGTGTTATAAAGGTGTGTATGGGCCGAAAATTTGGTGATGGATGTGTATTATTCTTGTAGTTTTATAAAGTTCATAAAGACTTAAAGAAAATGGTGATTTAAACATAACTTGTTATTTGAACTTGAATGAACTTAAATAGAGTTTTAATTGTCTTAACATAAACAACTAAGACTTGTTATAATGTTGATTTTGTTAGAAAACAAGTTACATAAATTTTACATCTTCAAAGTCCACACACTTGAAAAATGTAAATTGGACATGCTGGACAAAATACACTAATTACACCTATTAGTATCCTTAATGAGATGATTAAAGACTATTAAAAGTGTTGAAACATAAAAATAAACTAACATGACAAGGATGGAAAAATAAAGTTTACTAGTTTAGTAGAAAATTGTCATGTTTGAAAGATTAGGAAGAAAATGCAACTTTTGGAAGTTAAAGCACTATTTTAGTAACTTTAGAAGTTGATGGACATAAGATGACATTTTTAGAAACTTGTATCTAAAAATATAACTTCGGAAAGTTTGGTGTCAAAAGTGTAAATGATAACTTTCCAAGGATGGTTTTGTAAATGATAGCAAATTTACAAATATATATGTCTTGTATAAAAATGTATTTTTATAAAATGAAGTTTATAAAAATATAGATTTCTAACATGTGGAAAATATATAAAAACAAAGGTTTTTATAAAAATGTTAGATAAATTAAAAACTTGGTAGAAACTTATATAAAAATGAACACTTTTATGAAAATGGGAATATAAAAGTGTTGGAACATTTGTATATATAAGTAACCAAGTCTTGGTATTAAAAATACAAATGTATTTATAAAGTTCCAAGTAGATATGTAGGAATTAAAAGGTGATTAATTTCAAGAATACATATATCGTTGGAACTTGGGAAAATTGACAATATATATATATATATATATATATATATGTTAAGTAATCGGATTTGGACGTGTTAACGGACTAAGACATGGAATCGAACAAATAAGTATTTGTATTAATTGCGTCTAAGGAGAAAATAAGAACATACATTTTAAGGGACTTAAAATATATAATCCGGGTGAAAAATACATAACACTTTCCTAAGTGTTAGGAATTTATTCTCGGGAGAAAAATAACGTAAATATCTAACGATTAAAGGTTTAGAACGAGCGTATGGACTTGACAATAAAAATATATACTATCGAATCGACGAGATCTTAGTATATTTATTTAATGGGAAAATAAATATATGGTAGAGTGTGTCGTGTCGAGAGTGTTAAAAAAATTATGTCGATCGACAAGATCTTAGTATAATTATTTAATGGGAAAATAATTATATGTCAAGTGAGTCGAGTCGAGAATAATATTATACAAGTTAATTAATATTCGTGAAAGTATAAATGTAACTTGTAAAAGGGTAAACCATCACCAACGGACCTAGGACATATGCTTAATTAAACGGGGAATTATATGTAAATGGTGGTGTTGGGAGTTGAGTGTACAACTTGCCGGAAAAACACACGCTATAGACTTAGTGACTAACACGCACTAGGACGTTCGTAGGTGCTTGACCTCGGACTTGCTATTCTCTGCTATCTGATTGTACGCTGTACATCAGGTGAGTTTCACGGCCCCATTTTACTATTTTTTTATTGGGGGAAAGATATGTTTGTCAAATGTTGTCACATGTTGGAATGTTTTCAAAGGTTTAAACGTGATAAGTGGCATGATGAGTACTTGAGTTTTGTTATGTGTTCGCCACTCGGGGTTGAGTCCTCGCTACTGTAACCATTAATTCAGGGAAATGAAACCGAAGGAATATTTGGATAGTACTATTGGTGCCTGACAAGGCCCACCCCTAATCGATAGCATCGATTATGCATCGGCGTATGCCTGGGGTGCACGTATTCTGAACTAAGTTGTTATTTGCCGAGAAACAACTGGTGATCGCGGGGCAGGATTATTAGTCTTGGTTTGGTTATGGGACTCAAGGGATTGCTCATCGTCGTAGTTTTGTAGGAGCTAGCTACTCCTTACAAAGGCCACAAATTGTGCTAGATCTGCATAGGGTGTAAAAATATTGTTATTACGAAACTAAAACCTGTGAACTCGCTAATATTTTATATATTGACGTCTTTTTAAACATATCTTTCAGGTAACTAAGTGCTGAATTGATATGGGGCTAGTGCGGTGGAATTCGGGATGTCGGATACTGGTCGGGGTTTCATCTATTGTTACCATCGGGTTGGAATATAAACGGAAATACCCCCACATTGAAACTTAATGTTCATTGTTTTATGTAATGCTTTGTGCAATACTGTAACAGGATACTCATTTTCGACATCTTAATAAAATGATCTTTTCTAATTAAATATAGTTTGTGTTAATCTTGACTTTGATGTGCTTTCGAGCGTTGCACCACGTGTTTCCGCCATTGACGTGGTGTGACAGTGGCCTACGGGTTTCTTTGGCCGAGTTGTTTTGATTGTTCCCACGGGTATACGACCCGGATCCAGAGGATCCTGATTTGGGCCTATTGTGTGAGGAGCTAGAAGAACGATTTAGGGCGACAAAGGCAACTGGTGGAGGGGTGGGCGGGTCAAAGGAAGCAAGGAATTGTTCTTGACTTTCTGCTTTTGTCAATAAATCACGAAATGATGAGGAGGGATGAGTAGTTCGAATAGCGGTTGACCAACTTTCAAAAGTGGATCCAAGACCACATAAGAACCAATGGGTTTTGTCCGTAACATCGACGGGATGACCGATGGCCGAAAGCTGATCACAAATGGATTTGAACTTTTGCCCATATTCGGCAATGGTGGAGGACCCTTTGGTAAGTTGGCAAAGGGTATCGCGAAGCAAGTGGATCGTCTCTAGGGAGGTGTTGCTATACGCCGCATTGAGAGCTGCCCAGATTTGGTGAGAGGTGGAAAGACCGAGTATTTCGGCCACCACTTCTTCGGTAAGTGAGGCATTGAGGATAAGGATGGCTTGTTGATCATTGAGAAACCAAGATGAGTAATCAGGATTGGGTTGTTCTTTGGACTCGACAAGAATGGTTTTCGGTGGAGAAGGGATAGAACCATCGACATAGCCGATGAGTTCTTGGTTTGCGAGTAAGTGAAGCATTTGATTGTGCCAATAAAGGTAGTTAGAGGAGGAGAGTTTGAGAGTTATCATGTGCATGATGGTGGCCATAGGAAGCTTGGTTTCAGTTGTAGGGGTGGAAGAGGAGGAAGGGGTGGTGGTCATGGTGAAGTCGCAGGAAAGAAAAATGACAGAAAAAAAAGGTAGAATAGGAAGGCAGGAGCACGGAGGAGGTGAAGGAGAAAGGTCCAGGATGGTTTAGCTTGATACCATATTAGTCAAGGAATTCTCTCTTAAATTTTAGAGAGATTGAATTATCATTATATACTTGATTACAAAGCTAGTTATAATGAGAAAATTAAGCTAGCTATTAACTAGAATATTGACTATTGACTATTGACTATTGACCATTGACTATTGACTATACATTAATACAAAGACCATTGACTATTGACTATTGACTATACATTGTGATGATGTTGACTTTTACTTACCTTGTTTTGTGTCGTTAACAAGACAACTTGTAAATGACCTGTTCAAATTTGTGTCTAAACATTTTAAAGACCTGTTAAACTATTTAAAACCTGTTAATAACACGCTTTAGTTTTTATATATGTGGTGGAGTTCCTGTACAAGGGCATTTTTTATATAAAGTGTGAGAAGTCTATATAGCCATTGTGTTTTAAATTTTAGGCATGATGTTTTATATTCTTTTAGCATAGTATTATATAGAAAAACAAAAAACTTAACAATTTAAAACACTAATTAATGTATTCTAGACATGCAATCTAAAACACCACACGAAGAAAGTAATCGGTGTGTTTTAACTTTCATGTCTAGAATACATTTGATTGTGTTTTAAATTGTTACGTTTGGCATTTTTCTATATAATACAATGCAAAAGGAATCGAAAACATAATTGCCAAAATTTAAAACACAATGACTACATAGAATTCTCACACTTTATACGAAAAATGTCCTTTATACAGGAACCTAAACCTATATATATATATATATATATATATATATATATATATATATATATATATATATATAGGGTTAGGATACTTTGAGAACTCGATGAGTTGTGAGAACTCGTGAGAACTCGACATAAAATGCGGAAAAAAATTGCACACTCGTGTAAAAACACGTAACCCCCGCTGTAAAAAAAATACATTAACTTACGCCAAATTACACCGGTGCAAGGGATTTTTATCCACATATAAGTATATTTATATTTTATTCATTATTTTATTGTTCATTAATTATGGACCACATATTCATTTTTTATTAAAAAAAAATTATGTGGTTATAAAGTGAGTTGTTGGATCAGTGGCTCAGTTTCAGCAGTTTCTTGCTTATGAACACTTGTGTGTTATAAATATATCAAAGTAAATTGCACAGCGGAATATTAAAGTGTTCAAGTTAAGGCATCACTTTATAACAGGAGTTATGACTCCCCCTCAATCAATGAACTAGGAAGTTTAAAGATGAGAATCAATAGTAAATGAATAAAGCAGTAAATGCAAAATGATTCTCAACTATATATGAAATGGTTAACTACAAAGTAAAATGAAGGAAAATGTTCAAGTCTATATTTATTTAAGAGTGATTGAACTGCATCCATAAATAGGGGGAGTAATCCCTCTATTTATAGAAGAGATATCCTACAGACTAAGTAAAATCTTAAAGTAAATAAAAGATATTTCAACAACAGGATGTAGTTTATCGAAACTTGACCAACGACTTTAACAAAACTAATATAATACTATACTGCTGAGATTAAGGTCGGTTTAATACAAATGCTGATGCATTAAAAGATCTTTAGAAGTTTGTCATCAGAAGTTTTGTTCTTCAGATATTTGTCTGGTTTATCTTCAGAACATCTGATGCTTTTACTCTTCAGAACTTTTGCATATCTGTTACTTCAGCAGTTTATCAAAATGTAGAAAAGGATATAAGACTAAGGTTTGTATCTGGCTTGTCAATCCTCTTTGACCCTACAATCTACCCCTGGATTAATAAAGCCAAAACCTTTGTCTATCTTTATTTATACGATCCTCTCTTCCTCAAGTCAAGAACTCTCCAGATTTCTTTGACTGTTTGATGTCTGAGTTCTCTGACTTCTGATTCTAATAGCAGTCCTTGTTCTGGTATCATATCCTGAATGGTCATCAGATCTTGAGTTGATAATTTTTCCAATTCAGTTAAGTCATGAAGGACTTTTGTTGAGAAGTCTTGTCTTGTTAGAATCACGGAACTGGACTTGTGGGAGAAGTACCATTTGACAATTGGAGATTTAGATTTGAAGAAATCTGCTTTGTATGGTACTATTTGAAGGTTTGAATATAGGTATGCTGTTAGAGGTTTTTCTTTTTCAGCATTGATCAGATTGGATCTCCTCCTCTTTTCAACTAGAACAGTATTAGGTAAGCCACCTTTTGAAATAGGCATGTGATGTTCAGTGACAACCTTTGTTTGGTTTTGCTCTTTGAATGTCTGTTGCAGTTAATAGGCAAATGTTGCAGGATCCCTATATTGTGTCAACAGAGGTTTTTCCTCAACAACAAAATCATCTTCAATAATGGTGTTCTTCTCAAGCAAAGCCATTTTGAAGGTAGTTGTTGTAGTTTCCCCTTGCTTCTTGGTAGCAGGCTGGATGGGTTTGTATTTCTCTGGATGTGCAAGTCTATCAGCCTTGAACCTTTTGTAGGTCTCACAAAGTATATCTTCTTTCCACTTACTTATTTGAGCCTTTGAACCATATATGTTCTCTATCAATTCTTGAATTGTTTGGGCTCTTTTCAGCTTTCTGTCTTTTTCTTTGGCCAGCCTTTCTGATGTAAGCTCTGCCTGTCTTGTTAGTTCTTCAGTTGAGAGTCCCTTGAGTGAGGATTTCTTTGTCTTGTTGTTTTTGCTGATATAGGCCATCAGCTGTTGTCTTTTATCTTCTTCAGCAGCAAGGACAGTCTGATCAGCAAGTCTTTCTTCTTCTTCTAACTCTTTCAAATTTTGTTCATATATTTTGCATTTTCATTAAGGCTTAAGTCATCCCTTGCTTCTATGCTTTTCCAAATCTCATCTTCCTTTGCCTTTGCTTCAGCTTTTATTCTTTCTTCTTCTGTCAGTTCTTTTTCTTCAACTGGTACAAAAGAAATGGGAACTGGCTTTGGAATATCAGATTGGTTGGTTTATGTTCCTTTAGAAGGCCGTTCTGGTTCAGTGCATGAAATGTCAACTAATGAAGTGTTGATCTGAGCAGTATCAACTACTGAAGGATTGTCTTTAATACTTTTGGTATTGACTTTAACAGCGGCTTCAATTTGATCTTGGGAGGCCTTTTTAGCCTTTTCTCTAAGGTCTCTTTCATTCTTTTGATACCAGTCTTCTCTTTCTTTTAGAGCTTTTTCTTGTCTGGTCATGCTTGTCAATTTTTAGACTCTTTGAGATTTTGTGCTTCTCTAGCTCTTTTTGAGGCTTCAACAGACACAGTTTCTGTGACTGTCTCTTTGAGCACAGATACATTAGAATCAAGACCTTCACAGTCAGCCGTCAATTCGTTTTGTGGAAGTTTTGATGCATCATCTAAATCAATGGAATCATCTGAATCATTGGCATAGTCATCAATGAGAACAGTTTCAGTTGTTTCATGAGCTAGGCCTGACCTAGTTGTCTCATGAACCTCTTTTTCTTGGTACTAAGGTTTTCCTACTTCAGGCACAGGGCCTTCATCAATAGTTGCCACATTTGAGGTCTTAGCTATGGTACTACTGTCCTCAAATCAGATGGTATAAGAGTAGTAGCAGCCTCAAATATACCGAAGGAATTTAAGTTCAAGCTTAGAGACCCTGGTTCATCCTCATCTCTTTGGTTAGGGCTGAACACATTCTCATCAATGTTCATTTCTGTGTTTTCATCCCCTGAGTTATGTGTTGTTTGGGGAATGACATTTTCAGATGGATTGTGTTGTTTCAGCCCAGAGAGAATGTTAGCTATCTCAACTGCTGGTGATGTTTGTGGGTCGGTAGTTATGGGATCAGCAGTTGAGTTTTGTTCAATTATTTCAGGTGTTTTGAAAGAAGGGTCAGTAGTTATGGTCTTTTTGAGTTTCCTTCTTTTAAACAAAATGGATATTGGTGCTCTTTGGGGTATTTGAGATGAATGAGACTGGAAGGATGTTTCAGTCACATCTTTTCCAGTTCAACAATTCAGTGAACCATAATTGAGTGTGGTTACCAAGGTACATTATCACATGCTACTATATACAAGAGTGTCAGTATGGATTGGTGGGTCAATGGTGAATGCCGTGTAATATTGAGATTTTACGATCAACTCAATGATTTCATCGTATTGGGACCAGGCTTCAGCTTTTTCGAAGTATCCTCGTTGATTGTGTCCCTGTTTAAGAACTAAAGCCATTGTCTTGATAGAACAGTTGAAAGATTCAAAGAGGTTTTTTGAGAGAGAGGGAAGTTTTTGTTTTTGAAACGATAATTGTGATACCCCGCAATTCCAGGTTCTCACTTTAACTAAACTCTAGTTACATTCCTTGAATTCTACTTAACTAGGGTTAGCTAGATAGGACACACGTTGCACAGTTATAGGATAATAACTGCATGAAGTGGTAATTCGGGGAATTACCAGACTGTATACATGATTAGTGAACCTCGGACGTTGGTGAACAATGAAGATAAATAAATGTGAATTAATTGATTAAGATTGATTGCAATTACGTGCTTCTATGATACTCTGTGAAACTATGTGCAAACTGTATGTGATTACGTGAACTTAAATCGAATACGTTAATAAAAACCATAATGGATGGACCATTAGGATGGTTGGGATCTTAGCACATGGGGTTACACTTGTTATGGTCCAAAATAGCGAAAACATCGAAGGAAACAGACCGGGCAACGAAGCAAGGCACCCGGAGTGAGCCGGGGAGCTGTGAGCGGCCGCTCACAGGCTCCGTGTGGCCGCTCACGGAGACCTGACGAGCCAAAACCGCCTTAAACATGTATTTAAGCAACCTTAAACCTCTTGTATCTCCTAAAATCAAACCCTAATCGCCCCCACTGCCCTATTACGAAATATTAACCCCTAAACACCTGCTAAGGCGCAAGAACATCGCTCGGGAAGCTTCAAGAGCATTCGGTTGATTGTTTTGAAGAGCTTGCGGTATAACCTTCAATCTCTTGTGTTTTAATCTTTCTTAATATGTTATAAAAACCTATAACTAAGTTTTTCCAGGTCTGAAACCTTTTTATAAAGATTAAAACTTGAAGTTTATAAAGATTGAATAGGTTAAACATAATTCTATGCGATTAGTAATTGATAGGTTGCATGATTATGCATGTTCTTGATGTTTTAGACTCCTAGGGTTTATGAATGATGATGTTTATGATGTATCATTAGGGTTTTGATCAGATGTGGTTCTCATTAATGTTGTATGATGATTATTAGGTGTTATTGATTGATAATATGCAACTAGGGTTTGATATAATTGATGATATTGCATGATTAAAATCTGGACTGTCAATACGTGTAGGACCGATACTACATCACCAATCGCTCCTGATTATCTCCACAAGACATCAAACCGAATAGATAAAACAATAAATAATGTATGTGTAAAACTAAGAATCTTACTTTCATATATGATAAACAAGTCGGCACAGATTCTTCATACATACACACATACATGCGTTGCTGAATGGGACGCCGGCCTGAGGTGAGCTCAACCTCAGGCCAACCTGGACTAGACCACACACAGTAGTCTTCTCCTAGAGACTGTTGCAACTCTCTCTTTGAAACCTAAACCCTTACACAAATATTTATAGGCTAACTAATTAACTAAACTTGGGCTGGGCCTCAGGCATGTTGCCTGGGCTACCACAATTGCCCCTATTCTAGTTCTATTAGACTAAGCCCATACGAGTTGCATAGCCACGGTCACAAATGCACCAACAAACTCCCCCTTGATCGTTGCTATCAACTCTGAAAAACACTAATAATCATCAGTCACAAAACATGTACTAACAAACTCCCCCTTGACTGGTGATTTCAGTTTTTCTCTGATAAGACTTGTTCTTCGTCTCCCAATTAGCTGTGTCTAACTCTGTCTGATATCTTCACAAATCCACTGAATACCCGAAACCTTTCACATCCAATCTCCCCTTCAATGTAAGTTTATCCAAATTACTTCTATATCCACCATAATCTGCATCTTTCCTCCTATGAAGAATTTACGCCTGATTAATAAAGGACCCAAGTAACCGGCATGTGATAAGGTTCAATCTTCAACTAATCAGTAACGAACACACAACTTCATTGCAAAAATACTTCAACAAAACCTCGCACATCTAATTTTTCAGAGAATAATGCTTTAATAAGTTTGCCAAAGAAATAATTATCTCCCCCTTTTTCTCTGCAAAATATTACCGCATTAACGTGTATATTTTTTGTTCTCCCCATTCACAACCCAAAACTATCATAATCCAAGGCCCAAATATTTTAAGCCATACAACCTGGAGCCGAGATACAGTCCAATCCCGAAGTCCAAATAAAAAATAATTCAGCCCCAAAGAATTAAAATTCCAGCGCCCATAATCTTCAAAAACTTAAAAAACTTTACGTCCAATCTACTTAATAATTGTATTACAATCACATATCCATTAATTTGGTGTCATATTATTCCAAACAAAGTCAAACTTGTCGGCCAAGATAATATAGTATCCACCAAAATCTCATAATATTAATGCATTCAAGCACCTTAATTCTCTTTCCAACTTTAGAGCCACATAATTAGGAAACCTTGTTAATGTACTAATCAATTCAAATTTTTAAATTACGAAACTTGGTCACCAAGACGGATTTTGATGAAGAATCCGACCCATTAACACATCCAACTCCAAACCCATTTCTCAACATGATCAATCATAACCAAATCAAGAACTGAAGAGAGAATTCTTATGAACCGTATGAGTAGCAAACATATATTCATCCAAAAATTAACTTCTTTAAACTCAATAACATCCACCCATAACATACCAAAGCAAGTTCCGTATAAAACCCATTTACACCTTCAAAACTATTATTCGGTATCACGTCAACTATGAGTTTTAGCGGAAATAAAACTCAAAAATCAAGAGCAATCGTGAATCGAGAGGCGGTTAGACCTTCCGATTCGTAACCATGCTCTGATACCACTGTTAATACGTGTAGGACCGATACTACATCACCAATCGCTCCTGATTATCTCCACAAGACATCAAACCGAATAGATAAAACAATAAATAATGTATGTGTAAAACTAAGAATCTTACTTTCATATATGATAAACAAGTCGGTACAGATTATTCATACATACACACATACATACGTTGTTGAATGGGACGCTGGCCTGAGGTGAGCTCAACCTCAGGCCAACCTGGACTAGACCACACACAGTAATCTTTTCCTAGAGACTATTGCAACTCTCTCTTTGAAACCTAAACCCTTACACAAATATTTATAGGCTAACTAATTAACTAAACTTGGGCTGGGCCTCACGCATGTCGCCTGGGCTACCACAATTGCCCCTATTCTAGTTCTATTAGACTAAGCCCATACGAGTTGCATAGCCACGGTCACAAATGCACCAACAAACTCCCCCCTTGATCGTTGCTATCAACTCTAACAAACACTGATAATCATCAGTCACAAAACATGTACTTACATGGACAGAATCTGAATGTCAATTTGTAGGGTCTGTTACGTGACTTAAACATGATGGTTTTGTTGATTTCTTTGCATGGTTGTATTATACCTGGTCTTAGATTTTCATAATGGGTGAAATCGATTGATTTGGACGTCGTTTGAATAGTTATTGGAATTTTCTTTGAATAAAGGTCATATCAGATTTTTGGATTAACAAACTGAGTCAACATTAACCAATCATAACTTGAGTTTTACATAGAATTAAGTTATGAAATTTGGACAGTAGGTTAACATTGTAATAACTCGGCTTTTCCAAGTAGATTCATCCCGTTTGGATGAATACACGATTTTTGGGAATTTTTACTAAAATGATTTGTTGAGTGTATTTTCTGAACATAGCTGTGTTCCGTGAATTTTCATAAATTTTATACAAGGTTTTATCACAAACTAAAAATATGGATTTGTCCAGTAGAACCTCTAGAATATTTAGTAAAATTTTGGGAGTCTAACTCACTGGATAAGTATTTTTAATAAATTAGTTTTCATGGCGCATAATCTGTCCTAAAAACACAGATTGTGTATTTTGTGTTTATGTGACTATTTGGAGTCCTATGTGGTATGTATTTGACATGTACTTGAATGGGCACTTATATATGATGTATATGAAGTGTAAAACTGATGATAACCAACATATTCATCAACGGGTCCGTAGGGTTTACTTATGCATGTAGAATCACTAGGTGTCACTTACACGATTTTGAACATTTAAATGTCTTGGACAAACGGGTTATATGGTGTAATGGTATTACACATATACTCACTTAGTGACACATGTACTAGGGAGTCGGTAGCACACCCTACTTTGGAGTTTGGATTTATTTGCTTGCATACTAAGGTGAGTTTCACTACTTTTTCTCAAAAGCATGCGTCTCAGGGTGAGACAACTTTTGCAAACGTTTTCCTATTCGGTTTGGGACTATTGTTACATCTCGGGTTGAGATGTTTTGACTCCTGTGGTGGGTCGGGTTTTTACGAATCCTCGGGGAGGATTGCGCTTTGGTCAGTTTAAAACTTATTGGTCCTTTGTGAACTAAACACTCTATCACTCGAAAAGTCCTTACATATTATTGGGTTAATCGCTGGGAGCGAATGGGGTATTAGTTGATAGCGCTATTAGGTTGTGCACCAACCTCATGTTTGCCATGTTGGGAGCATGGACATGAACTTCTGACCACATCTGTTTTGCTAGTGTTGGTAGACACTAGTTCCTAAGGCAGTTTAACATATTACTGAAGGTGTCCCAATAATCTCCTGTTTAGTTGCAATGAGTGGGTTAGCAACCCCTAACATGATTAAACTGATAACACTTGAACATTTGGGTCTGGGAGACCTACGCTTTTACTTGGTTACGTGGTTTGGGAAACCAGTGCATTTACTTACTCACTTTCTTTACTTTGTGAACTCACCGACTTTATGTTGATACAAGTTAGCATGCTTTTGCAGGTAACTAGGTATGGAGCACGAATAGGGCATGCATCATGTTATGTCATGGGATTATGAACACATAAACTACTTCTAAATATTTAACTATTTACTTATGGTTTTGGGCGCGGTGTTTTGCGCGGACTATTTATTTAACTGTTTTACCAATTCGCTTCCGCTATTACTTTAATGGTTTGGTTAAAACTTTTAAACTTGGTTTTACAATAACGAACTAAATGGTTTGGGCATTTAGAGTCGTTCATGAGACTTATGGCTATGGGATCCTGGTTTGTCATGCGCCTCGCGGTATAAACCCCGCAGTGGAAATTTGAGGGTGTGACAATAATAATGAAAAGAGGGGTTTGAGAAGTTTAATAGTTCGTTTAGGTCAAACTTCTAAAAATGATAGGAAAAGACTGTTTTGCCCTTTTTGTCTAAAACCACTGATGAATATTTATTCATTAAGAGTTTCCTATTTTGTTCTTTAGTAGTATTGAACTACTAAGAAAAGTTACCCCTAAAATCAATATTTGATGATTTTATTATCATCAGCAGATTTTTCTTTTCAAAAATGTTTCCCTTACAGATGTTTTTGTACATCAGTAGTTTTTCTCTCTTTTTGTTTATAAACAGATGTTTGAGACAGAGTGAGTAAACAAGCAAGTGAAAGTAAAATTTGTACAGAAAAGAATGAAAAACACTTACAGAGTTTACTCAAAGTTTAGCATTCCAAGCATGGAAACTAATCTCTGAAATGTTGATGTGTCAAGGGGTTTGGTGAATATATCAGCTATTTGATTAGTTTTAGTGACATGTTTCACCTCAATCTTGCATTTTTCATAGCAATCCCTGATGAAATGATACCTTATTTCTATATGTTTTGTCTTTGAAAACTGAACAGGGTTTTGAATGATGCTAATGGCAGATTTACTGGCTACTAAGAGTGGAGTCTTGGTCTCTTTGATTCCATAATCAAGAAGTTGATATTGGGGCCATTGAATATGTGATGTACAACTTGCAGCAGCAATGTATTCAGCTTCAGCTGTTGAAGTTGCCACAGATGTTTGTTTCTTTGATTGCCAGGACACCAGACAGTTTCCTAAGAATTGACAACCCCTAGATGTAGATTTTCTTGACATTTTACACCCTGCATAGTCACTATCTAAAAAAGCTGTTAACTTGGTATTACTTGAAGCAGGATACCAAATTCCTAATGTAGGAGTTCCTTTCAGATATCTAAAAATTCTTTTCACCGCAGTTAGGTGCGATTCCCTTGGTGCAGATTGATATCTAGCACAGACACAAGTTAAGAACATAATATCTGGTCTAGAAGCAGTTAAATACAGAAGGGAACCTATCATACATCTATACATGGTTTGATCAACCTGTTTTCCTTGATCATCTGGTTCAACTTGTGTGGTAGGTGTCATGGGAGTGGAACATGATTTACTGTATTGTAAAGAAAATATATTTAATAATTCTTTAACATATTTAGATTGATGTATAAAAGTTCCATTTGTTTGTTGCTTGATCTACAGTCCCAAAAAGTACTGCAGTTCTCCCATTGTACTCATCTTAAATTTTGATTGCATGATTTTCTTAAATTCATCACACAGTTTTGTGTTTGTTGAACCAAAAATGATGTCATCAACATAAATTTGAACAAGTAAGACATGATTTCCAACATGCTTTATAAAAAGTGTTTTATCTATGGAGCCTCTTGTGAAGTGATTTTTGAGTAAAAAGTTAGAAAGTGTTTCATACCAAACTCTGGGAGCTTGCTTTAGCCCATAAAGAGCTTTATCAAGTTTGTACACCCAATTGGGATGAGAAGGATCCTCAAACCCGGGTGGTTGACAAACATACACTTCCTCTTTTATTTTTCCATATAAAAATGCACTCTTGACATCCATTTGAAAAACTTTAATTTTGTTGGAAATTGCATATGCCAAAAATAACCTGATGGCTTCAAGTCTTACAACTGGAGCAAAGGTCTCATCATAGTCAATTCCTTCTTCTTGTGAATAACCTTGTACTACCAGTCTTGCCTTGTTTTTGATAATCATACCAACTTCATCTTGTTTGTTTCTGAAGACCCATCTTGTGCCAATTGGTAGCTTGTTTGGAGGTAAGGGATAGATTTCCCAGACTTGTTGCTTCTTGAATTGAAGCAATTCTTCTTGCATAGCTTGAACCCATTTGTTATCTTTGAGGGCTTCTTGATATTTCTTTGGTTCCAACTGCGAAATAAATGCTGAGAAAAAGCAGAAGTTGGAAAGCTGGTTTCTTGTAAGTACCCCTGAAGCAATATCACCCATGATTTGATCTAATGGATTATCTCTGTGCTCAAAGTTGTTATAGCCCTATACTTGGTGATGGCTCTTGAACTTCTTCAAACAAACCACTGAGGTTGATGATATCTGGTTCAGCTGTATGTTGTGGTTCAGGAGTCTGTGGAGCTGAATCAGTAGTTTGGATTTGTTCATCAGTAGTTGTTGAAGTAAAAGTTTGTAAAACTTCTGATGGTTTGAAAGTTGATTTAATGACCGTGTTTGGAGTCCATGGTGGAGGACTATCATCATAGAACCCTTGATCACCATAATAAGTGGATTTAGATGATGTAACAGTCTTTTCAGGTCCGAAATGAAAATTGTCAAGGTTAAAGAGTGCAACAGGATGTGCTGGAATGAGAGTTTGTTTTGACTCATCAAACTTGACATTCAGTGTTTCTTCTACTATCTTGGTTCTTTAATTAAAAACTTTGTAGGCTTTTCTAGTGGAAGAATAACCAAGAAAATAACCTGAATCAACTTTTGCAGCAAACTTTGAAATAGAGTCTTTGATGTTTAGAATGAAACATTGACATCCAAAAGCCCTGAAAAGGAGATAAGAGGCTTTATGCCATGAAGAACTTCATAAGCAGTTTTGGAATGTCTTTTATTGACAAGGACTCTGTTTTGAACATAACAAGCTGTGTTAACTGCTTCAGCCCAAAAATACAATGGTAGGCTTGAATCAGCTAACATGGTTCTAGTTGCTTCAATTAATGTTCTTTTCTTTCTTTCTACAACACCATTTTGTTCAGGAGTTCTGGAAATGCTGAAATGTCTAACAATCCCCTTAGACAAACAGAATTCATCCAGAGTTTTGTTCCTGAACTCTGTCCCATTGTCACTCCTGATGACTTTGACAGAGAGTGAGAATTGTTTCTCTACTTGTAGAATAAAGAACTTAATAATATCAGCTGCCTCATCCTTGGAGTATAAGAAGAAGACCCATGTAAGTCTTGAGTAGTCATCAATGATGACTAGGCAGTATTTCTTCTTACCAAGGCTCATAATCTTGACTGGTCCGAATAAATCCATATGGAGTAGTTGAAGACATGCATTTGTTTTTTATTCTTCAATAGACTTATAGGAGGACTTATGTTGTTTACCTTTAAGATAGGAAACACAGTGTTCTTTACACTGGTATTCCTTCAAAGGTAGACCTCTGACCAAGCCTATTTTTGAGACTTTATTTATGGTTTTAAAGTTCACATGGCTAAGTCTCCTATGCTAGAGATCTGTTTCAGAAGTTGATGCTCTTGAGAATAAACAAGCAGTGTTGTTCAATACTTTGTATTTTTCAATGTCCACTGCATAGACATTGCCACATCTTTTGGCTATTAGCAAAGTATGATCTTCAATGATCTTCTCTATCAACTTTTGGCCTTCTGGTGATATGATCTTGCATGTTGTTTTGGTGAAAAGGGAAGAATATCCCTTGTCACACATTTGAGATACACTCAGCAAGTTGTATTCCAAGTTTTCAACCAGATTGACCTTGAATTATATTTTACCAGAGGATACATTGCCATGTCCTAGCACATATCCCTTGGCATTGTTCCCAAAGGACACAAATCCTTCTCTTTGATTGATAAAATTGCTTATCAGGTATCTGCATCCTATCATGTGCATTGAGCCTCCACTATCAACATACCAAATCCTATTCAGACCTTTGGAGACCCTCTGCATCATATAGAAAATTAGTTAGATTTTGCAACCCAAGCAACATTGGCTTTGGGTTTGCTCTTGAGAACAGGAACAGTTTGTTTTGGACCATTTTTAGAAATCCATGTCTTTTTGGCAATGGATTTGTCATTTATTCTAATGGTGTGGTCCTTTTGAGGATTACCATCAACTTTGGTCATCAATAGTTTTACCAGATTTGTGAGGTTTTCAATCTCAGCAGTTTGTGAGATTGCTGAAGATTTAGGATCAACTATTGAGGAAGAATTTTGAGAAAAAGACCTTTGTTGAGATTTAGTCTTTTTCTGAGAAAAGGTGTTACATAGTTGTTGTTTGTTGGAACAAAAAGTTTCTTCAAAATCTTGTTTGATTCGTTTTTTCACAACCAGTTGTAAGATTTTCTTATTATACTGATTTCCTTTTCTGTATCTACAAAATTCTGTTTTGTGGTTAAACAAGCCACAAATTTCACATTCTTTTGCCTTTTCCTTCTTAAATTCATCATGAAGTGCGGAAGGAAAATTACTGACAGTTTTAGAGATATGAGTTAGGTCATCAGTAGTTTCCAGGTTCTCAACTCCTGATGTAGATGAAACTACTGGTGACTTAAAGTCAGTATATAAATCTTCTGCAGAACTTTCCTTTTCAATTTTGAGAAAGTTCTAATGAAAGGATGTGCATTCTTTCATATTGGAAGTTTGATTAACAATTATTCTACTCCCATCATCAGCAGTTTTGGGAGTAAAATCAGTTGGCGTTTCAGTATGGTGGTACCCTATGCCAAACTTAACGTTTAAAGCGGTTTGTTTGTTAAGCAGCATTTGGTAACCTCTACATGACTTAACCCATTTTTCACAAAAAATTTTGGTGTCAGCAAGCTCTTTTCTGACATTTCCTAGGTCTTCTATCATGATTTTAATTTGTGCTTGAGTTTCAATGGCATTATTTGTTAATTTAGAAATTTCCTTAGATTTTGCAGTAAGTTTTCTTTCTAAATCATATTTTATCTGAGTATATTTTCTTTCAAAGTCATTTGCTTTGTCATGTAGATGCACATTGGTCTCTCTTATGAGAGCAAAAGATTCTTTGCAAGAAGTTGAACAAAGTTTTAACAAAAATTCTTTTGATACCTGAGACAAGGCAGATTTGGAGGTGCATCCCTCAAATGCCATTAAGGCAAAATTCTTTCTGCCATTATCAGGTTCTCCCCAGTTGATGTCATAGACTTCGTTGTATGCATCTGGACTGCATTCAGATGTGTCAAAAGGAAGACTGCTCCAATCAACATACCCTGTTGTAAAAAGACTTTGTTGTGAGTGTTGTTGAATTTGTGGAGGATGTTGAGCAGCTGGAACAGGAGGTATTTGTTGTTGGCCCTGTTGTTGAGCAGGCATCTGAACATATTGTATTTGAGGCACATATTGAATTTGTGGAGCTTGTGCCTGTACAAAATGAGCACTCCATTAAGTTCCATTATTCCTATTATAACTGGAGTTAAACTGATTTCCAGACTGTGGTTGGTTAAAGCTAGAGCTTCTACACTCTCTAGCAAAGTGTCCCAACTTCTGACACTTATGACATCTAAGTTTAGATTTGTCAAAACCAACTTTTGTAGAACTGTTCAGTCCTGGAAATTTTCTTCCTGACCTTTCATAAAATTTACTAGGTTAGAGTCCCGCGTGTACACGCGGTACATGTCCATGTCAAATGAAAAAAAATTCTATAAAGATTGTAGTATGCAGGTTTTATTTATTGAAAGTTACGTAATACAATTCGTATGAATTTTGGTTGATTGTAAGTTATCATTAACAAGTTTAATGTTACCCAATAACAAATATATGAATCAACAAATGTTTGATTTGACGTGATTTAAAAATAAATAATGAAATGAATAAACGTAAATTTTTTGTAACGGCATGAAAATGAGGATTAAATTCAAGGTAAATAAATGTAGTTTAACAAAATATACAACCAAAACATTATAAAAAAAATAAACGATTTATGCAAAATATGATCGCATACTTATTCACAAACTTCAAAATATTTTTTATAGACAACATTTGCTATTTATTATTAACATTGTCATCTTTATCCAATATTAGTATCTTCATGCCATCTCTACTCTTGTCACTTGGCAGCGACATACAACTGCCCATGTGTAAAAACATGATCTTTCAAATACAGACCTACCCTAAATAGGGTTTGTCCTTGACTCTTATTTATTGTCATTGCAAAACATAAAGTAAGAAGGAATTGTCTTCTATTAAATCTGAAAGGAATCTTCTTATCAGATGGAGACAGCCTAATTTTTTGGATCAAAGTTCGCATTCCAATGTTACTCCCTGAAATTATTTTAGCTTCTATAACACGGTTTGATATGGCAAGACGATTTGGAACTCGTGGCTTTGAAAATAATTTATGTCCACTTATAGGATCCCTGAACCATTAGAATAACAAAACAATAAAATTTGCCAAAAAAAAAACTCCGGTGAGGAAAAGAAAGACATTTGGCATTGTAACTGTACTATCATCTAGAATTTAAGGTAAATATATCCAAAAGACCCTGAACTGTTTTGACGGTTTAACTCATAACCAATGACCTAAAAATCAAGCTAAAACCACGGTGAAAAATCAATACTAAACCCACATGAGAAACTCATAACCAGTCACGAATATTATAACATCATATTTCTAAAAAATGAATTATAAAATAATAGTATATATATATATATATATATCATTACAATAGCATAAACATAACAAATAACAAAATAATACAAACGTCGTAAAGGTATACTTACAACCTGGAATGCTTCCATGATCGGTTTATTATGTGTAGAGCAATTGTGATCGATGTGAATCAATGTAATTAAATAGATGATGTATAAAAATGGAAGGATTGGAATTTGACATAAATCAATGAACAATGCTTATAATTAGCAAACTAATTGCAATCATCTTTTGATTATCATTTATGACAAATTATGAAACGTAAATTATATAAAATCAACCGATACATTAGATGTTAATACACAGATGTTTTTATTGTAAAACCCACAAATCTTTTCTATATATATATATAGATTATATGTATAATTATATTTGATGAGTGTACATGATAATATGTAGTTATGATTTTGTGTCTTTACATGATAATATGTAGTTATGATTTTGTTTTTTTAAAAGGTGAGTATGTTAAATATATGTATATATATTATTACTCAAGATGGATTATATAAATTAACATACGTGTATGTAACATCTATGAAATTTAAATAAACTCATAATATAAAGCGGATGACTTTGTGTATATATATGAATATTGAGTTCGTATACTTAATAATATATGAGTCGGATGACTTTGTGTATGTATTTGAATTCCTAGAACTTGAGTCAATAACTTTTCAAACTCAGCATAAATTATGGTAAGCCTAAATTATGGGTTAAATTGATAGAATTCAAATCATTAGATGAAATAACTTTTTAATATATTCAATAAGGAAATCATACAAAAAAAAGAAAGTCATAATATCAAAATGATATTAAAATCATAATCAATCATTCAGATTGAATGACAATAAATTCGTTCATTATTTATTAATGACAATAAATAATATTACGCATAATTTCGTAAAAATAGATTAAACATAATTTCGTATTAACAGTAATATAAATAAATAAATTAAAAAATCATAAAAAATAACATTAAATTCGGTCAATTATTATAAATTTTTAATAAATAACATTAAAACTCATAATAAATAACATTAAAAAAGAATAAATCTTATAAATACGGTCAGATTGAATGACATTAAATTCAGTCATTATTTATTAATGACAATAAATAATATTACGCATAATTCCGTAAAAATAGATTAAACATAATTTCGTATTAATAGTAATATAAATAAATGAGATTACAAAATCGTAATAAATAACATTAAATTCAGTCAACATTATTAATGTCAATATTTAACATTAAAACTGATAATAAATAACATTAAAAATGAACAAATCTTATTAATTACAATCAAGACCAATCATAATTCGTAAAAATAGCAATATAAATAAATGAGATTAAAAATCTTAATAAATAACCTCAAAATCGTAATAAAAAATTCAAATAAATTACATTAAAAACATCCGCGTTTGAAATTGACTTACCAATTATCGACAAATTATTATTAACATCTTAAAATTAACACATTACTATTGAAATGATTTTGATAATTATCGTTTAATGAGAATTGATTAAAGGTAAGTCATAATTGATTTGAAAAAAAATTAAATTCGGTCAATATTATTAATGTCAATAAATAACATTAAAACTCTTAATAAATAAAATAAAAAATGAATAAATCTTATTAATTGCAATCAAGATCAATCATAATTCGTAAACATAGTAATTGCAATCAAGACCAATCATAATTCGTAATAAATAACATTAAATTCGGTCAATTATTATAAATTTTCAATAAATAACATTAAAACTCGTAATAAATAACATTAAAAATGAATACATCTTATAAATTCGGTCAGATTGAATGACATTAAATTCGGTCATTATTTGCAAATCACAATAAATAATATTACGCGTAATTTCGTAAAATTAGATTAAACATAATTTCGTATTATTAGATTATAAATAAATGAGATTACGAAATCGTAATAAATAACATTAAATTCGGTCAATTATTATTAATGTCAATAATTAACATTAAAACTGTTAATAAATAACATTAAAATTGAACAAATCTTATTACATTCATAATTCGTAAAAATAGCAATATAAATAAATGAGTTTTAAAATCTTAATAAATAACCGCAAAATCATAATAAAAAATTCAAATCAATTACATTAAAAACATTCGCGTTTGAAATAGACTTACCAATTATTGGACCAACCAAGATTGTTCTCCGTAGTTGGCAACTGTAACGTCATTGCATACGATGTTTTTAGATAACATAAATTTGTTCATGGCCTTCGGCACAGTCTGGAAATACATGTATAAAAATTTAAAAAAAATCATCTTTTAAAATGAAATAGGCATATTAAAACAAAAATAACAATCATACCAACACGGTTGACGAATGGTCATGCAAAACCCTGAAGAATTAAGAACCTTTTGTGATAAGACATAATAGCGTTGGTGTATTCGGATGTTTTAAATGTTAAAACATAGAATGATTAAATCTGTTTCAAGGTAAATCCAATTCACTGTATATCTATCAATACCGATTCAAAAAAGTCGGTTTTTCTATAGAATAATAAAAAACTAATACATCGAAGTGATAAAGTTATTGAAACGATTAGATGTTCGTTATCTATGTTCATTAATAGTTGGTAAAAAGTCGATTGTTTACTGTTAGGAATTTGTGTATATATATGAATATTGATTTCGTATACTTAATAATATATGAGTCGGATGACTTTGTGTATATATTTGAATTCCTAGAACTTGAGTCGATGACTTTTCAAACTCAGCATAAATTATCGTATGCCTAAATTACGGGTTAAATTGATACAATTCAAATCATTAGATGAAACAACCTTTTAATATATTCAATAAGGAAATCATACCACAAAAAGGAAAGTCATAATATCAAAATGATATTAAATCGTAATCAATAATTTTGATTGAATGACAATAAATTTGGTCATTATTTATTAATGACAATAAATAATATTACGCATAATTCCGTAAAAATAAATTAAACATAATTTCGTATTAATAGTAATATAAATAAATGAGATTAAAAAATCTTAATAAATAACATTAAATTCGGTCAACATTATTAATGTCAATAATTAACATTAAAACTGTTAATAAATAATATTCAAAATGAACAAATCTTATTAATTGCAATCACGACCAATCATAATTTGTAAAAATAGCAACATAAATAAATGAGATTAAAAATTTTAATAAATAACCTCAAAATCGTAAAAAAAAAATTTCAAATAATTTACATTAAAAACATCCGCGTTTGAAATTGACTTACCAATGTCGACAAATTATTATTGACATATTAAAATTAGCACCTTACTATTGAAATGATTTGATTAAAGGTAAGTCATAATTGATTTGAAAAAATTAAATTCGGTCAATATTATTAATGTCAATATTATTAATATCAATAAATAACATTAAAACTCTTAATAAATAAAATTAAAAATGAATAAATCTTATTAATTGCAATCAAGATCAATCATAATTCGTAAATATAGTAATTGCAATCAAGACCAATCATAATTCGTAATAAATAACATTAAATTCGGTCAATTATTATAAATTTTCAAAAAAATAACATTAAAACTCGTAATAAATAACATTAAAAATGAATAAATCTTATAAATTCGGTCAGATTGAATGACATTAAATTCGGTCATTATTTGTTAATGACAATAAATAATATTACGTGTAATTTCTTAAAAATGGATTAAACATAATTTCGTATTAATATATTATAAATAAATGAGATTACAAACTCGTAATAAATAACATTAAATTCGGTCAATTATTATTAATGTCAATAATTAACATTAAAACTGTTAATAAATAACATTAAAATTGAACAAATCTTATTAATTGCAATCAAGACCATTCATAATTCGTAAAAATAGCAATATAAATAAATGAGATTAAAAATCTTAATAAATAACTGCAAAATCGTAATAAAAAATTCAAATCAATTACATTAAAAACATTCGCGTTTGAAATAGATTTACCAATTATTGGACCAACCAAGATTGTTCTCCGTATGTGGCAACTGTAACGTCATTGCATATGATGTTTTTTGATAACATAAATTTGTTCATGGCCTTCGGCACAGTCTGAAAAGACATGTATAAAAAAAGTAGAAAAATATTTTTTTTAAAATGAAATAGGCATATTAAAACAAAAATAACAATCATACCAACACGGTTGACGAATGGTCATGCAAAACCTTGAAGAATTGAGAAACTTTGTGATAAGACATAATAGCGTTGGTGTATTCGGATGTTTTAAATGTTAAAACAAAGAATGATTAAATCCGTTTCAAGGTAAATCCGATTCACTGTATATCTATCAATACCGATTCAAAAAAGTCGGTTTTTCTAAAGAATAATAAAAAACGAATACATCGAAGTGATAAAGTTATTGAAACGATTAGATGTTCGTTATCCATGTTCATTAAAAGTTGGTAAAAAGTCGATTGTTTACTGTTGTGAGTGTTGTTGAATTTGTGGAGGATGTTGAGCAGCTGGAACAGGAGGTATTTGTTGTTGGCCCTGTTGTTGAGCAGGCATCTGAACATATTGTATTTGAGGCACATATTGAATTTGTGGAGCTTGTGCCTGTACAAAATGAGCACTCCATTAAGTTCCATTATTCCTATTATAACTGGAGTTAAACTGATTTCCAGACTGTGGTTGGTTAAAGCTAGAGCTTCTACACTCTCTAGCAAAGTGTCCCAACTTCTGACACTTATGACATCTAAGTTTAGATTTGTCAAAACCAACTTTTGTAGAACTGTTCAGTCCTGGAAATTTTCTTCCTGACCTTTCATAAAATTTGTTTGTTTTTATGCTTAACATGGCCAGTTGATGTAGTATGTCCATTTCTTCTAAGTCATCACTACTGAAATTTTTTAAATCATCCATTATAAAACACATGTTATCAGTAGTTTGACTGTCTTCTTCATTGTTATAACCTGGATATGACCTTTCTGATGAGATCCCAGTGGTTATGTCAATGTGGTCAAAAGATCCAAAATCATTTGGACAAGAAGGTGAGTTTTGTCCTAATAGTGTTGTACTACCTGGAACATAGTCATCAGCAATTTTGCCAGAATTTTGTAAATTTTTCGTTTGATTTATTTCTCTTTTAAAAGTTAACAATCTCCCATGTAATTTTGTAAGAGTGGGGGAGTTAAAATCTAGTCCGGGTCTAAGAACTATTGAGTAAGTTTCCCATTTTTCAGGTAAAGACCTTAAAAATCTTTGAAGCATAGATATTGTTGTATAGGTCTGACCATTTAACTTTAACTCAGAGATTAATGAGGAAAATCTTTCAAATTGTTGTGTCAAAGTTTCTCCATTAATATGAGTAAATGTTTCATATTGTTGAGCAAGAATTTCTTTGGTGTTGGCAATCACCTCTTTAGTTCCTCCAAACTGTTCTTTTAGGCATTTTGATTTGTCAACTTCTTCTCAAAGTGATGGATGAACAAAAGTGAACTTTTATCCTTTATTGAATATCAATAAGAACCTGTGTCTGATTCGCAATTTGTTAGATTGATATTTGATCAGATAAACCAGTGCGCTGATACCAATTGTTGGATCAGTGGCTCAGTTTCAGCAGTTTCTTGCTTATGAACACTTGTGTGTTATAAATATATCAAAGTAAATTGCACAGCGGAATATTAAAGTGTTCAAGCTAAAGCATCACTTTATAACAGGAGTTATGACTCCCCCTCAATCAATGAACTGGGAAGTTTAAAGATGAGAATCAATAGTAAATGAATAAAGCAGTAAATGCAGAATGATTCTCAACTATATATGAAATGGTTAACTACAAAGTAATATGAAGGAAAATGTTTAAGTCTATAATTATTTAAGAGTGATTGAACTGCATCCATAAATAGGGAAAGTAATCCCTCTATTTATAGAAGAGATATCCTCTTAAAGTAAATAAAAGATATTTCTACAACAGGCTGTAGTTTATCGAAACTTGAACAACGACTTTAACAAAACTAATATAATACTAAACTGCTGAGATTAAGGTCGGTTTAATACAAGTGTTGATGCATTAAAAGATCTTCAGAAGTTTGCCATCAGAAGTTTTGTTCTTCAGATATTTGTCTAGTTTATCTTCAGAACATCTGATGTTTTTACTCTTCAGAACTTTTGCATATTTGTTACTTCAGCAGTTTATCAAAATGTAGAAGAGGATATAAGACTAAGGTTTGAATCTGGCTTGTCAATCCTCTTTGACCCTACATGAGTTTCTATGTTCTCACAACTCATAGGAGTTCTCAAAATATCCGGATCCTATATATATATATATATATATGTTATCTTGAGAACGCTAAATATCGTGAGAACCGTGAGAACAAGTAAAAAAATCAATCAAAATCAAAAATTTTTAATACAAGCCTCATTATAATCAAAATACAACATTAATAGATGAATTTTCTTTCCAAATAATTCATCTTTTCTTGCAAAAACACTTTCAAATTAACTTTTTACACATGTGTAAATGAAGCAGTTTACACATGTATAAACAGTAAATTTACACATGTGTAAAAACAAATTATTTCCGTATACGTTTGAATTTTTATGCGTAAATTGTGTTTTTGGGATTGTATTTTAGTAATAAAGACAAGTGTAAAAAGAAATTTTGAATTTGAATGGTTTTAGATGCCGTTCTCACGGTTCGCACGAAATATAGGTGTTCTCAAATTAACTTTCCCCTATATATATATATATATATATATATATATATATATATATATATATATATATATATATATACTATTATAATTAAATAATTACCATTTGTCTAACTTTTTGAAGAAAAAAAATGTTACACAAATATCGTATGTTTTTTTCATAGTAACACATGTATCATATGTTTTAACGACTTGTCTCACCAAAAACATGTGATTTTCACGAGTTATCTCACTAAAAACATATAGCAAAATTATAGCCCAACAACAAAAACATATGTTTTCACAAATTATCTCACTAAAAACGTATAATAAAATTATAGCCCAACAACAAAAACATATGTTTTCACGAGTTATCTCACTAAAAACATATAATAAAATTATAACCCAACAAAAAAACATACGTTTTCACAAACTTATCTCACTAAAAAAATTCAAAATTATCATCCAAACAACAAAAAACATATGTGTTTTAGATGAAAAAAATACTTTGATATACAAAAAAAAAAACCGAACTGTGAACATTTACAAAAAAAAACCCGGATCTAGATCTTGAACACCAAAACCCATATTCACCTTCATCGAAAACCGGAGAGAGGTTGTGTGTAGATCTTCACCTTCCACAATGCCACCACCGGTGTCTCGTTTCACTTTTGCACGAGCCATAGATCTGTTGGGTTAGAATCATCACTAGCTAAAAATTAAATAAATCAAATGGAAGTAAGAATAACTAAAAGGAAGTAACAATATCTAAATTAGAAAATCAAAAAAGGCATAAACTATGAGCAATAGAAAGAACAGAAACGAAAAACGAAACAAACAAATGGAGCATATCTTAAAAAAAATCATAAATGGAGCAAATGAAAATAATAAATGATGGAGCAATAGAAATCATGAATTTTAACAGATCTGGAAAACGAAAAACGGAGAAAACTTGTTATAGATCTGGAAAAACGGACCTGTTTCGACGACGACGCCCAGATCTGTTCCGATTTTCTATTCTTCTTGAAGATGGAGGTGATTATCATGAGAGAGATAGATATATGGAGGTGTTTATCATGTGTGAGAGGGAGATGAAGGTGTTGATATGTATTGGATGATTGTAGGATTTGTTGGATAAATTAATAAAAAAGTCTCTCTCTTGTGTCAGAAAAAGAAAAAGAACAGAAAATATAAAATATGTTATGCCAAAAATGCCCTCCAAAGAGAGAGGAATGCAACATACGTGGCACCATCTAAATCATTCATTTGGGTTTCTGAAGTTTTCTTAAGTCAGCATGGTTTTCATTTTATAATTGCCCTATATATATATATATATATATATATATATATATATATATATATATATATATATAGGGTAGGGATCCTAAGAGAACCAACCCCTATTTGAGAACTGAGAGAACCATTCTGAGCCACACATTTCATATAAAGGCAAAAAAAAAAATTTCTTTTTTTTTTTTTTTTTGCTTTAATCGCACATTTTTATGCAAGGAAAATTTTTTTATTATTTTTTTTGAATTTTTTTTTCATTTATACATATGTGTATATGACAATTATACATATGTGTATATAGCAATTATACATCTTCTATAATATATAAATGAAAGCTAATGAGGAACACATGGCACCTTATGGGGGCTTCCTTTAATCTTTTCCCGCTCATTTTACCGGGTCAATTAAATGGGTCATGGATACTCCATCTACTATTAAATTAATTTTTCTCTCTCATGTGCATGGCACATGCACTTTCTCCCATGATTTTTAAACGATAATAACTTTTTTAAACAACATTTTTTTTTTTTTGAAAAAAATTACATCAAATTAACGAGCGTTTTATTATCTTTCTGACGAGTACCATAGTGCAATACAAAAAACGAAAAAAAAACGAGTGTTTTATTACTAATGGGTCTGCTTTGAAACAAACTTCTGATGACAACATCTGTTGAGTGCAAACCACTGCTGTCATCAGAAGTTTGTTTCATCATCTGTTGCTTGCTTCATCCGTGGATAATTCATCAGTGGTTTCCAATCAGCTCTTTCATTTATTAGTGGCTACCAATGGCAGAAGCACAACCACTAATGAATGGATTTTCAGCTTTAGTTGGATTTAGTTTTCCCGTGTTTTAACACGGGATTTCACCTAGTATGTGTATATAGCATTTTTCAGCTATACATATGTGTATATTTCAGTTATACATATGTGTATATAGCATTATACATATGTGTATAATGCAATTATACACATGTGTATACTGAAAAAAAATACAAAAAAAATAAAAAAAAAAATTCCTTACATATAAAGCAGCGATTTTTGCAAAAAAAAATAAATAAATAAAAAAAAATAAATTTTTTTTTTTTTGCCTTAGAGAAATGTGTGGCCCAGAATGGTTCTCTAGTTCTCAATTTGGGAAAAGGTTCTCATTTGAACCAAATCCTATATATATATATATATATAGGATTCGGATCATATGAGAACTACCTTGAGTTATGAGAACTAGGGAACTAATCTTGACCACACATTACCATATTATCAATATAATAATATAAGGGTATGATAGTAAATTACCATCCCCTACCCCACCCCCACCCCCACCCCACCCAAATCACCTTTTAAATATTTAAAAGATTTACTGATTTTTTTTAAAAAAACACACACTCTCTCTCTCTTCTCTCTCTCTTCTCTCTCTCTCTCTTCACCCTCTTTCTCTGCTCTCTCTCGTCTCTCTCTGCTCTCTCTCGTCTCTCTCTATCTCTTTCTTCTCTCTCTCTAAAAAAGATGGTGGATCCGAAGAGGTTGAAGACGGTGGTGGTGGTGGCCGAGGGGTGGTGGGAGACGACGGTGGGAGGTGGTGGTGGTTTGCAGGGGCGGCGAGGTTTTTTGAAGACGAACAGAGAGGTTTGCAGGGGTTGCAGAGGGTTTTTGAAGAGGGGTTGAAGGGGACGATCTGTTGCAGAGGGTTTTGAAGGGGGACGATCTGTTGATGATGGTGACCCATTATAAACAGATCTGAAGGGGAAACGGAGATGGGGATGAAGGGGAAACGGAGGGGGTGGAGGGGTTTTTCCGGTGGTGTTTTCCAGTGGTGAGATAGCGGGGAAACAGATCTGAAGGGGAGGAGATGGCGGAGGGGGAGGCGGAGGGGGTTTTCCGGTGGTGTTTTCCGATCAGGTATCCCATTTATTATTATTATTATTATTATTATTATTATTTTTGTTATTATTTTTTATGTTATTATTTATTAATATTATTATTATTTTCTGTTATTATTATTATTATTTTTCTGTTATTGTTATTATTATTATTATTATTATTATTTCTGTTATTGTCATTATTATTATTATTATTATTATTATTATTATTATTATTATTATTATTATTATTATTATTATTATTATTATGTAAAAACACCGGTGTAAAATATGAAATTTGTAAAGGTTTTGATGTGTAGATCTTTTTGTAGTTTTGGTTTTTACACTAGTGTATTTTATTTAGAAGTTTGTGGTATATATGTTGTTTTTGGGTTTTTACACTAGTGTTTTTGTGTAGCAGGGTCGGAGGTGAACAGAGATAAGGGTGGTTCGAGGGGTGTTTTTTGAATCTGATATGGTTCGATGACGGGGGTTTTCAGAAACATATCTAACGAAGAAGATGACGTTTGATGGATGATGATGCTTATTCGAAGATGATGATGTTTGATGGATGATGATGCTTATTCGAAGATGCAGCAGGTTTTTTTTTTAAATAATGTGTAGTATGTTTTATTATAAATGTTTTGGTTATTACGTTGATGTAATGTACATTTTTTTATAAATGTTTTGGTTTGCATTTGTTGGAGTAGTTTGTGTATGGTAGATTTACATTGGTGTAAAAAACTATACCAGAGTAAATCATGGTGGATTACATCAGTGTAAATCATCCTCATTCATATGTTTGTTTGGTATTTTACACCAGCATAATTTTGTAAAAGTTTGTGTATGCCAGTACACACTGGTGTAAATAATTACACCAGTGTTAAATCATCCTCATCATATGTTGGTTTCGGTTTTTATACCAGCGTAATTTTTGTAAAAGTTTTGTGTATGCCAGTTTACACTAGTGTAAATAATTACACCAGTGTAAATCATGGTAGATCATCCTCATCAGGATTTTATTTAAAAATGATTTTTTTGAATAATTGAATAAAAAATTAAAATAGTATTATATTAATTATGTTATCTTTCATGGTGCTTTTACTAAAATGCCCCTTGTTGTACTTTTTGGTATTAAAATACACTAATAATATTTTAATTAGCATGTAAAGACAAAAAAGACACCAAGATTAAATCTTAACCATAGGATCATAAGATCAATGGTCCACAAGAGTTCTCTAGTTCTCACAACTCAATGTGGTTCTCACACGATCCTAACCCTATATATATATATATATATATATATATATATATATATAT
Source organism: Ambrosia trifida (assembly GCA_028751855.1). Classification (NCBI taxonomy): domain Eukaryota; kingdom Viridiplantae; phylum Streptophyta; class Magnoliopsida; order Asterales; family Asteraceae; genus Ambrosia; species Ambrosia trifida. The sequence goes on along the minus strand of CM054123.1, from coordinate 5,614,955 downwards.
ATATATATATGTGTGTGTGTGTGTGTGTGTGTGTGTGTGTGTGTAAATACATGATGTCATTTATGGATTTTTGTTTTAAAAATCTTAAGGATTAGTAGTTTATTTTGTTAATGATTATCTATTTTTGTATTAGTTAAGACTTTTGGGAAGTTTTGGTAAAAAAAATATCACTAAATATGTTATATGTATCATATTTTTAAATAGGTTTCTAGACAGTTCTTATTATGTTAAAATATTTCTAAAAAAGTTCGTGCTCGTATTCGTGTTAAGAAAAAAAAATGACACGATAGATAATTGTGTCACGTTCAATTCTAGCATCTCACATCATTGTATCTTATCGTGTCGTATTTGGCCTGTTATATTAGCCCTATCAAAAGCTTACCTATTCGTGTGATTGTAATTGCAACACAATTATTATGTTTAAAAACACAAATGGTGATGTGGTGGTCGAAATCCAATTTCAACAATTGTTAAAGCTGCGGTGAATGCAATTACAGTGGCCCTGATCATCGCATTTTCGACCATAAAATATGTACAGGTCTCAAAAAAACTTGAGGTAAGACACAATTGTGTACCAACGGCCAACGGGTGCCTAGTAGTGTTACCTGCATCAGACGACAGAAGTCTTAACATTTCACAATTTAAACTTAGAATATGTGTACATGTATATACTAGAATGACTGAAGTGGACTTGAGTTTGGAATTTAGAGGCACAGTTTATAATAAATATATAATCGACTCTGGTTCTCTTTTGATTACATGTTAGTCCAAATTGTCCGATAAATTAAATGGAAGCATGTTAACACAATTTGAATGTGATTACCATTTTTTTTATAAAATAAAGTATTTTATAAATGATATACTGAAAGTTAAAGAGTATCTCAGCGGGTTGGGGTGACTAATGGTATTAAGGTTTTATCCTGGGAATGGCGTAATGAACCTTCCACACATGAAGAGGTTGCAGAATTGTATTACCTTCTTAATGATATTTACGAGTTTCAGTGGACAGGTGGTCAAGATCGGTGGAGATGGAGCAACGAAAAAGATGGCGTTTTCTCAGTCTCTTCAGCCAAAAGAGTTTTCGCAAAAAATGTGCCGGGTGTGGTTAACTATACGATTGATTGGAAGACTTGGGTTCCGCTTAAGTGTAAGCTTTTGGTGTGGAGAGCAGCTCGTAACCGGTTGCCTACTATTGCTGAGCTTATCAAACGCGGTGTGGCGATCCAAGATTCGAATTGTCCTCTTTGTCAACAGGTTTTGGGAACTTCTTTACATCTTTTCACCGGGTGTGCTTATTCTCAAGAAGTCTGGAGCAGATTAGAGAGATGGTGTCAGCTCAGTCAATGTTTTGCCTTTGACGTCGTGGATCTCATTCGGTTGCCGAATACTCAGGTGTCATCGAAGGCCGCTAGATACATCTTGAGAGGAATTGTGTATACTTCTATGTGGGTGTTGTGGAACGAACATAACGAACAGATTTTCAACAAGAAACAAAGGCCACCGACCGTGATTATGGAAAACATTAAATCTACGACTTTCTTTTGGTTTCGAAATAGATCTAGATGTAAAGATGTCGATTGGAATAACTGGTGTATATGTCCTCTGGACTGATTTCGTTTTTTGGTTTCTCGTAGGTCCTCGCTTTGAGGGCTCTTCGAGTGGTGGTTAATAAAAAAAAATTCAAAAAAAATCACACATTACTAGAGTTTCTAGGTCAACCTAGCCATGCCAAAACGTTTTAAAGACACACAAACCAGTTTCGTTCTAAATTTTAGACAGTTTTAGGGGTGAGCATTTGGATAGAACCGACCCGACCCGGTAAAGAACCGAACCGACCCGATAACTGATTTTCTTAAATTTGCAGAACCGATTTCAAACCCTAATTGTAGGTTCGGTTTCGGTCCAGGTGAAGTCGGTCCTTTCGGTCCTAAGTTCCAAAAACTGACCCGATAAAGCTCCATTTAAGTCATTTAGTTTCTTAATCGATTAGCTTCGATTTTTTACATGTATGTCGTTTAAAATGATGATTATTTACTTTGATTTATGGTACGAATAACAAATATGCATGGTTTCCTACTTTCCTTGTGTCATATTCATCATGTAGTGATGAAGGACAAATGCTCACCCCTACAAAGCCATAGTGTATTTTTCTATCAATTCCTACTTCATGGAGTCTTGAGTTGCAAGTTTAGTTTAGTAAATAATATATATGAACAATTTTTCTCAACTTCACAAAGTGTAACAACATACTGATTACAGTTAGTATAATAGTAAGCCTAACAAGTAAAATATGACTAATTCACATCTCCACAAGCAACAGAAATATTTGTGGTACTTCATATCCATATTATAACTTCGCTTTACAACATATACGTGTTACCGACATCAATAATATTTGTTGATGTTAAACGCATTGCATGTTACCATTTTAGAAAAAGATATTCATCAATGATCATTGCGAATTTGGATAGCACAATTCAAAAATTTCGGTCCATATATATGTTTCGGTTTTCCCAGGTTGTAGAACCGACCCGACCCGATACCCGAAAACGAGTATTTATAAGGACCGAACAAAGAACCGATATTATAAACCCGGTTCGGTTATGTAAAAATTCGGGTCGGTTTTCGGTTTTTTATTCGGTTCGGTTTGATTTTGCTCACCCCTAGACAGTTTGGTTAAAGCTTACATACGTGTTAAAACCATTACCAACGCTTTCACCAACAAACTAACCTACAAACAATAAAATCTAGATTGTAATTAAAGTTGAGCAAAAACCGATCCAAAAATCAGACTTGTATGCATATCAAAGGTTTTATGGTATTGGGTCTTGAAGGTTGTCTACTTGAGCTTGATAGTTTATTTGTCATCTTTTCAAAGCAGTAAACTTTAACAAGAGAACAAAAGATTAAATAAGAACCAGGACGAGTCATTTGAATATCTGCTCAGTTAAGCTAAATTCATATTCGAACACACTTGAGCAAAATCACACATGCTACAGAAAAAGCAAATATCACAAAACTGCTATAACCACACCAGCAATGGTATCTTCGTAGTTCGGCAATCATCTGCTGCACCCAAAAAAAACATTCAGGTTACTATATAACATGAGCCCACCTATTGATGATCTAAGATTAAAATTAGACATGAAGAATTATATTTCATCATGCAGACATACATCTTCAAGAACCATCAAAATAAGCAGACCAAATTGCAATATTAGATAATCATGACCTACCAAAACAAGTAAACATTTATCAATTTAAAAATGTCGATCCTTTTTTATTTGTTTAACTGTCGATTTAAAAGGAAAACATGCATTGTTATGGTTTTGTATTACAGATTATTACTACCATAGATCGGTTCAAGCCTAAAGACACCGGTTTTCCAACAACCATGAACTACGCCAGATCAATTTTATACCTAACCACGGTGGCTTTGGAAATGAAAGAACCCGAACATCACAAAAGTTGACTCTTGAATCGATAAACGTATATTTGTTAGTTAAATCATAGGTTTTTTTAGCAGCATGACTTGATTTCTAAGTTCCAAAGCTAATGGTTTTTGGTTCTAGCAGGGATAAAAAAAAATACAATTTAAGATTGAAGATTATCCTTTGTAAAGTAATATTAAAAATATAAATATAATAGACTTAAGAACTTATTAGTACTACCCAAATATCAAATATCAAAGTTTTAAAAACCTCTGAAAATCATTTGCTTAAAAAATCTCTAATAAACAAATCGAAGCCAATGCCTCATAAAGCAACTTTCGGCCTTTCTTATTCTTTAAATTTATTTCCTTTGACTATAACACGAGAAAACAAAAAATAGCAAAACCCGATGACTTCCTTTTTCCTCTAATAAGCCTAAACCTCACCTTGACTAAACGCCTAAGAGCAAACCTGAAATCCTTTAACTACACTAAAATTTCTCAGACGCCATATCATGGTCGCAAAAGTATGTTAGAATAAACTAAGAAATAATCGTAAGCCCACAATCAATAAAAAACCACCGAAACAAAAGGCTTGCAACTTTAAAAAGTAAAGCATCACATTACAATCGCACTATGATCCTAGCAGTCATCATCTTGCAATTCTTAATTCTATACCACATAACTTAATAATTCACCTATAAAAACTCGGATTACCACGTAGCAACAACTCAAATCAAATGCACCAACAAAAAAACCACATATATTCCATTAACAGCTAAACGCATTACCTTAAATGTTGCTTGGGTACATGAACACCCTAACCCTAGCTCCCTGCAAAACAAAAACCAACCATATAAAAAAACGCAACACAGCGCTGCAATATTCTTTTGCAATGAATAGCTAGTAAGTTACCATGGATTTAGGCGGCAGATTAGACTTGAACTTAGCACGAACAACACCAGTGTTACCATGAGGCCTAGTCACCTTCCCCCAAATGCACCGATAGTGCGATCCGTTCTTCTTCACCTTAGCTTTGTAGATGTACGCCATCCGTTTCCCTTGGTACCATGCTACCTCCTCCTTCGTGTTCACTCCTTCGATCTGTACCAACGACGTGTTCGGGTACTGGTTCGACTTCGACCTAATCAAAACCATTCAAACAATCAAAATCCTAATTTCAAGTTTTCAACGCCCAAAAAAAACATTATTCCGTGTCGGAAAAATCAAGATTAATCCGCAACCAGTCGCTAGTCGGCCCGCCACTTATTACATTTTAACTAATTTGTGAATTAATCGCTAGTAAGCCTGGTCGGCTAGAAATCACCCCTAATCGATTAATAAATTCCGGGGACTAATCGTGTATGTTTGAAAAAATGGATCGAGTGTATACTAAAACTATTAAAAATAAAAATGTGTATCTATACAAATGAGTGTGTGTGTGTGTGTATATATATATATAATAATGTGTGTATATTATACAAATAAAAATAAAAATGTGTGCATGTATATGGATACAAATAAATATATGTATGTCAATATATAAAGAAAAATATGTGCATATATATGGATACAAATAAAAATGTGCGTATATATAATATAATATAATATATAGCTGTAAAACTTATATATAAAAATCCCAAACAAATTAATCACAATCAATTGATATGTTTGCAAGGCATCATGAATGGATTTGTACCTCTTGTAGCCAAGAACAGTTCCTCTGGTGTAAAGTCTGAAATGAATATGAATAATGTTAAATAAACTGAGTTAGGTTAATAATGATTTAGGGCTTTAGAGATGGAAGGTTACCTGACACGTTCTCCTTGACGGCCCTTCACCATTTTTGCTTCTCTGAATAGCAGCCGCCGCCTGTGATGAGGATGAGGATGAAGATGAAGAAAGAAAAAAAGAGTAGAAACCCTAAAATTGGATTGATATATGGATGGGCTGATATTATTATTATTATTATTATTTAGGTCATGAAATATTAGCATGGGCCGTAGGTCTGTTGGGCCTAAGCAAGAGATTTCTTTTTTTCTTTTTGTGTTTTCAAACCAAACCCAATTTTATCCTCACGGGATGAGATAATGATGAAAAAAAACACACATCGTACTTGAAACTTCCTGAGTTCATGAGGAAAAAAAAAAAAAACCAAAACTGGTTATTTTTGTATCTAGGTATATTCTATGCCTGCCTGATACCAGTATTTTCTTTAAAATCATTCTCAATTTAATGACCAATGATTTTCAATATTAATGCATCAGGTTTTGAATGTATCTTCCTAGTTGATCTTACCTCCATCATCTTCTTCAAAGAAAACATACCCACTATTTTAAAAAAAATTATATTCAACACAAGTTTTTATCCTGGGAGCGTCCCGGCTTGAAATATCTAATATGACATAATAAAATAGATTATTATTATTATTATTATTATTATTATTATTATTTTAAACAAATCTCTGCCATAAGTTATCATATTCAAATATTAAAAAAACGAATCTCTGCGTCGTGGTATAAATCTAGTGCAATTACAAATGAACTAACATGAAATAAGAAAAAAAAGTTTTTTTTGAAAGGTTAATTTCTTTTAAATCCTGTGGTCTGTGGGACTTGAACCCAAGACCTTCCACAACCTAGGTGTTTTAAAGGCTTTGCCTTTGCCAATGGACCACCACTCCATTAGTCTAAGGGTTATGTGATGCGTTAAAAAATTCATGGGTATACGATCGGGTATATAGTTCGGGTATTTGTGTATGTTGTTTCGGGTAATCGGATCGGGTATCACCTAATCCCAGACCCGAACCAAACCCACAATTTTTTTTAAACTAATCCCAAACCCGACACAATACTTGTCGGGTTACAAAAAATAATCATTTTTTTCTCCGTTTTTATATAGCACTATGGTACTCGTTGGAGAAATAATAAAACGCTCGTTAATTTGGTGTAATTTTTTTCTTTAAAAAATCTCGTATATAAAAGATATTAACGTTTAAAAGTTATGGGAGGAAACATGAGAGAAAAAATAATAAAGTTTTAATATTTAAATTTAGTAGATTAGGTATTTAATAGATTATGTTAAAGATTATAATAAATTAGGTTAAATCATATTTATTTCTTTTTTTTAATTGGTTTACATTTGCCACATCACATCCTATGTGGCATCTCTCAAAAGAGAGATTACATAAGAGTATGACATGTAGGATTAATCCCTTTGCAATATATATATATATATATATATATATATATATAGATGTATAACAGATAGATGTTACATGTGATATGCTTGGAACAACCATTATCAATACACAAATTGGTGTTGATAATCCTCTTTAGTTATCTCTACATGTAAAAGGAGATTAATTAAACATCGGTGCCAAGGCCATAGCGGTTTTGGGCACTCCTGAAGCATCAATATAAGATACGTCCCTCAAACACAAGTCCTTATCATTTAATACTGGTGTTGTTGCTGCTTTTGGTTTTTCTGTCCAAACAGGTTTAGGTTTAACAAACGATTTGGCTACTTTTGGAGTAGTCACTTTACAATTTTTAGGTTGTTTAGATTTAGAAATCAATTTTTACTGTTGAACAACATTTCGTTTGTTTTTTACAGCAATCCTATCAGCATTAGAAGGCTTAACCTTAGGATGCTTATTCGTTATTGTCTTACGCTTTTCAACCTTCATTGGCTTATAGTAAGATGATAAACTGTTCTACATGGTCCTCTAAGTGCACTTCTTGTCTGAAGTTCAGGTCACCGAATACTAGCACCTAAAAGAGTACTACTACAAGTACAAGTGTAGGATAATGCGTGTGAGGACGAGGGTGTCTATTAGGGCATAGAAGGGAGATGTCCGAATCCTGGACAGATCTCAAGGATATGCCAAAGCTACCCCAATGCACGCCATCGCCGAAGAAAGATCAATAACAAGTCTCTCATCTTCGAATCACGAAAAGGATAAGTTAAGGAATATAACGATCAAAAAGTAAGCAGATGATGCAACATAAAAGATCATGACACCGACACCCCAACAAATTCAATATGTTACCCACATGTTAAGACTCGACCATATGTGACCGTCTAGGGTGTGTGACTCGGCTATAGACCAGACTCTACATGCAGTCCTAGTTCACTATAACCATTGGCTCTGATACCAATCTGTCATACCCTCAAATTCCACTTGCGGGGTTTTACCGCGAGGCGCATGACACACCAGGATCCAAGTCAACGGTCACAATAAACAAATACTAAATGTAATATATGAAAACCAAAACATTAAGTTTTGAACCATAAACCAACAGCGGAAGCATATCTTGTTTAAAACCAAAAGACATAACGTAGTCTGAAAACATTATTTAAACATGCACTAGAACCCTAGACGCCGTGAAAGACCCCGTGCGCCTAATGCATTGATTGCTACCTTAGCGACCTGAGAAAACATGCAAAAAATGTCAACATATAATGTTGGTGAGTTCACATGTTTTACAAAAGAGTTTCCATAAGTTTGAAAAGATCATTCCCATTAATACTATGTTATAAGAACGTTAGCTAGACGTTAAGTATTTTTACTACTACGAGTTGGAAACCATTACTGACATGTAACCCCGATAAGTATGCCCAAAATGTACGAATCACCGTCATCATCGGTGACTCCGAAAGTTAGAGACAATATGCACCCGCCCGGCTCCAAGCCGTCGAGTGGGGTTAGTCAAGCCCAATAGATCTATCCACATTTTCCCGTTATGTATACCCACATACTCATGGTTTCCCCCTAGGACTTCCTAATGAAACACCCATATAGTAAACAACAATAACCATAGTATAACATGACCTTTAAGAAATGTAAGTATGTAGCATGTTTCTCCCCCAAAAGCAAAACAGTAAAAGCGGGGCTGTGACACTCACCTTAGGTTGCGTTACTTGAAAAACAGTTAAATCAACAAGCTTTGATAGCCCCAAATAGCGGCGACCTATTATGAGACATATATAAGTACACAGACTAATAACCCGTAGGTTAACTAGTCCCCGAATGCCCAGACCATAACCATGTACGTTTGAAAACACCTTTGACCGTTAAACCGACCGCACAAGACAAGACCCGACATCCCATTGGTGACCCGACATCCTACGTGTTAACCAAGAACAAGAAATTAAGCAATCACATGCAACTATGCACTTAACACACATCCATGTTCACTACATCTATCATACGGGTCATATTTAGCATAAACGAGTCCGAACACGTGTTACCAGGTTATTAGACATGCTACGGGGTTCCTAGCATGTTCCTAGGTGTCAAACCATGTTTCAGGATGTCAAAATACACTTACAACAGCAAAACACACAATTAGGAATCAAACAGGCAATTAGGAAAGTCAACAGGGCAATTAGGACTTGTAATTACATGTTCTACACGTGAGTAGAGGGCTAATTGCCCCTAAGGACTAGCGATGTAACACCCCAACCGATGGCGGAAACATCGAGGTGTCACGTAGTGACGATTGTTCAATAGCACATGGACTAAATAATTTATTACATTGAAAAAAAAATACAAAAATTCTAAAGTGACAACTAAAGCTGAAATACAATAAATCCAACATCAAAGTAATATTCCAAAAGCTTAAAAGTCACCTCATAAATAACCTGAAACATGTACGAAAATAATTTGTCAAAACAAAAATGTATTGTGAGCATACCCTGTTTGAATACATATAATAGAAAAGTGTTTCGCAATTTATGTGTTATGATATTTGTAATATGTAAAAGGGTCAAAATCAAGCCTCACATCGTTCAATAATCGTTCACACATCGTTCAAGAAAAACCATAACAATGACCAAGGACTTAACTCGTTCACATAAGTCAACCAAGGGATATAATTCGTACTACTACTCATTGTTAGGTGCGGCCCAAAGGTTAATGACTTTGACAAATCGTTCATACAATTTACACAAAACATATCAATGAGCACATTTCTTTGTAAATAATATACGTAAGTTTAATAATACAGTACATGAGTCACCCCAAAAGAGTAAATAGTAAAAGGGGAAAGATATACTCACTTTGATTATGATGATGAACTTGCATGAAATCAACGACAATCAATGAATTATGTTTGAACCTAAATAATTTAAGAATGATGATTTAGTGTCTATAGTTATTGTGTTCATGCAAAATTAATTGCTCATTGATTGTACCGGCGAAGGTTATTGATTATCTGTTTATTTGACCTTAGTTTCATGATCTATAATTTCAATCCTGAGTTCATATTAGTTTGTGAATAGTTAATTGATTGCCCTCGATTTAGAATTTCAAAAGATGAGGTCTCGGTAAATAAGTTCTAAATCATCATCTGTAATATATTTGTTTATATTTTTTAATAAAATCAACCGGTCTACATATTTTGGAAATCATTAAACCAATAAGTAGGCATGACCATAATTTATATAAAATCATCTCAACCAAGCCTTTTAAATAAAAAGAAAAACATCATGAATTTTGGATGTCAAAAGATAATCAATTCATGCAAAAGTAAATTTTAGTTCCATAAATTTTATTACCAAATAGAAACATTGTTTATTAGAAAATGATCAAATATATATTTAGCTTAGAAAAGTTTATAACACGGTGGCCAAATCCGTGGTTTCTTATATAATACCCATCGCCGGAAATCAAGTTTTAAAACAAGGAACTTGGTTTATTAATTATTTACCTCGCTAGTTCGGAAGAACATAGACAAACGAGGGGCGGCGTTGATTCAAGGTAGGATCGATGATGACTGATCGCGAATAGGAATCAAAAGGAAACACTGAACGCCCCGTCGATAACCCAAGCTGGTGTGTCATTTTTTTTGTATGGCGACTAGAGGCATGAAACGAGAGCAATGACGGCTGCGTGTCTTATTAAGTTGAAGTTTCTAACCACAACATGACGGGGTGGTTAGAACCGTTGTTGTGTTTGTAGTATAGAAGGGAAGGGAAACTAAAATAAGCTAAATTAGTAATATTGTGAAAACATCTTAAGACAAATGCTTTTCTTTTTTTTTTTCAATATAATGCCCCCATCGATATATATATATATATATATATATATATATATATATATATATATATATATATATATATATATATATATGGTAGGGTTATGGTACAAAGGATGTGTTTTGTGAGAAGGGTGAGAAATAATTATGGCCTTTAGATCATGTTGATGGATGGTTGAGATTAAATGGATGGCAAAGTTGTAAAATGTGTTATAATCTAATTAATAAAATGGGGCTTGTGAGGGTATAGTTGTAAGAACACCAAAAAAATCATTAAACACCTCCTTAATTTAAGCTCTCCCTCTCCTTTCTATTTAGGTTATTCCTATCTCTCTCTTCCCCTCTATTTCTGTCGACAATAACTGTACAACAAGATAATTTCAATCTTTTATTTTTCAAAATATATTTTTCATAGTTTATTCTTTGTAAGTTTACATTTATGTTATTGGTTTTTGATTAGTCATTTTTTAATTTACACCTAATAATAGCTTTTATTTTAATTATCTATACAAAAGGTGATTTCCAGATTGGAGTCCGCCTAAGAAATGGTATGTTTTTTTTATTGAATATTATTCATAATCGTTTGTTAGTTTTATTGTAATATGTTCCATTCTTCATTTACATAATTTATTATTTTTGTTATGTAAATTTATATAAGAAACATCATATACAGGTGGTAGATTGGTGAGTTGAAAGATGTGCAGAACATTAGGTTTGAAGTGGAAGGTTGAAGAAGATGTGTTTTATCTTCTTCTGGCTCATTTTTTTATCATCTAGATGGCAAATGTGTTAAACTGTGTGTTTTATATTAATCCGAATGTGGTATATCTTCTTCAGGCTCATTTTTATATGTTAATCCGAATGTGTTTTATCTTCTTCTGGCTCATTTTTTATCATCTAGATGAAAAATGTGTTAAACTATGTGTTTTATGTTAATCCGAATGTGTTATATCTTCTTCAGGCTCGTTTTTATATGATGCAAAAACACAATTTGAGTGGAAATGTTGTGTTCTTATTGTTTGTATGTTTTATGTTTATCAAAAAAGTGTTAAAAACATAGCGTACACATTAAATAAATTGTTTTTGTTTGGTTGTGTTTTATAGTTATACGATAGTGGTAAAACACAAAACGTAATCCGATGATAAAACACAATGTACATAAACAACGATCTTAATTTTCAGAGATTTCATGATATTATAACATAAAACTATGAGATTGTACAGAATGTATGATACTTGGTGATAAGATTACCTTAAAAAAATCCAAATATCTCTCCTCATAAATGTGATAATTAATTTTTGAGAATGTTGATTATTTATAAAATTCCTTTATTACCCTTTATATTTAATTAGAACTCTGCCACGTGTCACTCATAGAGAGCTTCTTACCCTTCTCACGAAAAGAGGTTTTTGTATCCGAACCTTTACCTATATATATATATATATATATATATATATATATATATATATTTGGAAACCCCTTTCACTTAAGAAAACCTTGAAAACCATCATCTTAGCCTTTCATTCTCTTTGATCTATGGTTGTGGTTGTTTCATGGTTTGGATCAAAAGTTATGATACATATATAGTACAAAAAGGGTAAAATTGTCCAATAATTTTTAATATCTCTCACTCCCTCTTCCTTTCCTGACAAACACATTTATTTCTCTTAGCTCATTTCTCTCTCATCTTTTCTCTTTCCTTTCTTAAATATTGTGCACATCTATATTACTTACTAAAATAAAGTCATAATGTTTTTCTTAAAATTCAAATTTTAATAACAAACAATCAAACAACATACAATTCTTTTAATGATTTTTAAGTAAATTACCAGAATTTGAGTAACATATGTTTTAAACGTTCACTCACCAACAACAAAACATATGTTTTCACAATTTATCTTACCAAAAACATATAATAAAATATAACCCAACAACAAAACATATGTTTTCACAAATTTATCTTACTAAAAACATATAATAAATTATAACCCAACTACAAAACATATGTTTTCACAACTTATCTCACAAAAACATATAATAAATTATAACCCAATAACAAAAAAACATATATTTTTCACAACTTATCTCACCAAAAAATACAACCTAGCAACAAAAATATATGTTTTCACAAACTTATCTCTTACAAAAAAAAATCAAACTATAAATCCAAACAACAACAAAAAAAAGCATATGTTTTTAAATGAAAGACAACTTTAATATACAAAAAATGATGTTACAAAACACCCATATTACAGAATGTTTAGTATTACAAACACACACAAAAAAATATTGCAAACACCCATAGTTGCTTTAGAAAACAAGAAGCAGCTTCCTATTTATATTAATTTTTGACTTTTGTGGGTGTTTTGACACACCAAATATGCATACGCTTCCAAAAGTTAAGCAAAAAAAGAAGTTGAGACAAGGCTCAATTATCATTATGGTTTCATATAAAATAAACCAAACTCCATCAACATACTCTGTTCATATATTAAAATATGGATTAAACTTCCATAAATTAAATAAAGAAATAATGCAAAACACCCAACTTCATCTTTTTGAACCCACGATTTTCAGATCTCCATGGCTAATTGAGCCTAAAAGACGACGGCTCGTGCAGAAACAATTGTAACTTTCTTGCTTTGGGTAGTTGTACCAAGTGCAGAAACAGTTGTACCTTTCTTTTCTTGATATGAGATCTGAAGATACGGACCGTAATTGGCCAAACCGACCATACACAACACGAAACCAACACAAACAACCGTCACAACAATAACCACCCAAACCACACCATCAAACGGAGGTATGCGTGGGTTTGGGTTTAGGACGATTAGAAAAGATGAAGGTTTGTGGGTTCAAATGGTGGTGGGTAGAAAAAAACTTTCAGATCTGGTGAATGGTGATGGGATGAAGAATGTGAGACATAGGTTGCAGAGATGATAATTGTGTTTTTATGATATGGTGGATTTGTGTTTGCTGAAGAAAATATGAGAGAGAGATAGAGTTTAGTATTTGGTGGAGATATGAGAAATTAAGTGTTGAAGAGAGAGGGAGAGGTGTACTTATGGATGTGTCAGGGATCAAGAGTGATATTATAGAAAAATAATGTGCCAAAAATACCCTTGAACACAAATTACAAAATAGAGACGTGGAAGATTGTTTACCATTCATTTGGGTTTCATGGGTTTGCTCAACTAAAGGTGGTTTGCAATTTAGAATTCCCCTATATATATATATATATATATATATATATATATATATATATATATAGGTTTAGGATCATGTACAAAACCTATTTTTTGTGAGAAGTGTGAGAACCAATAATAGTGCGGCCTATTTTATTATATAGAAGGGTAACATTGTAAATTGCATTGCTAATCTTATTTTAGGAGATAATGGCTAATTAATTTCGTGTTTAATTTAGGAGCATTCTTAGGGATTTTGTTTCACATCTCACGAATTTTAATAGAGTTTTTATTAACATTCGGCACATTATCATTCATTTACTGAATTATATACGACCAAAACAACATTCATATTGGTGTGTTTTACTGATGTGAGCACATGGTGTTTTACTGGTATACCATAAGGTTTGGAGGTATAACACACCTTTTGTGTTATTTTTATAAGAAGTTTTATTGATGCAAAAAATATGGTTTTTTTATGCACATTGGTGTTTTATTATAGTCTTGTAAGTTGCTTCATCAACAAGGTGTTTTTACATTCATACCCGTGTGTTTTATCACCATATTCTCAACTTTGTGTTTTAAACAGTCCCGTGTGTTTTATCATCATTTTCTCCATAATCCAGTGTGTTTTATCTTCATCATACACAATCAATAACACATTCAAAAACACAACTATACATACATTTAAAATGTGTTTTAAATTCAAAAAACACTAAACCACACAAAAATCCTTTGAACATAAAACACAACAATATGAATGTTGTTTAAAATAATCCACCATAAAACACACTGATCCATTATCACCTCATGTCGTCTTCATCTTCATCCCTAAAAAAAACACTCTGATTATTTATGTTTGTCATGGCTGTCGAATGATGGTGGTGGTTGATGACGGTTGTGTAGGTGGCGTAGGGAGAGAGAGAGAGGAGAAAGAGAGAGAAAGAGAGAGAGAGGTGAGAGACACTTATATGTGAATTAAATGGAGGACGTAAATAGGAAGATTGAATTTATTAGGCCTTCCATATTTTTAATTAGACCTTTTAAATGTGAATTAAATGTAGGGTGTGTTTTACCATTATACCCCTAAGTAGCCTAATTAGTTATTATAACTATAACATTATTTATAATAATGCCACTCATTAAATCTAAACCATTGATTAAGATGATCTAATGGTCCAAAACACTTCTTACCCTTCTCACACAAAACACACTTTGCACAGGATCTCGACCCTATATATATATATATATATATATATATATATATATATATATATATATATATATATATATATATAAATGTATCAAAACTAGTAGGACCTCTTTACAGTAAAACAACTAAAAATAGTCAAAGGTATTTTAATCAGGAAGATGTTAAATTAGTACAAAAAATAAAAACAGCTGTAAAAAATATTAAGCCATTAGAGTTACCATTAGTGACAGATTATATAATTATTGAGACAGATGGATGTAAAAAAGGATGGGGAGCGGTCCTTCTATGTAAACCAAATAAATACAGTTCGAATGAAGAAGAGAAAATTTGTGATTATGCAAGCGGTAATTTTCAGAATAAAACAAATTGGAATACAATAGATTTTGAAATACAGGCTTTAATTAGTGCTTTAGAAAAATTTAAACTTTTCTTGATAAAGAATTTACAATAAGAACTGATTGTGAAGCAATAGTAAAGTTTGTAAAAAATGATCAAAGTAAAAAAATAAATAGGACTCGATGGGTTAATTTACAAAATATTATTCAAGGGAATGGATATATTATAAATTTTGAACACATTAAAGGAAAGAATAATGGGATAGCAGATATGTTGTCTCGTAATATAAACAAATGGCTTATTACAGATGGACAGGAAAAAGAGCAAAGGTAAAGCAATCCTTGTACAGCCTACACAGAGTAAGAGATCTTCAATGACCTCTGATTCAGAAATAGAAAAAATAATGGGACAGACCATTAGAACAGAGGAAGAAAAAATTCAACAGGCATAGAAGCAGTCAGCTGAAAAAATAAACAGTCAAAGAAAGCTTCCAGCCTCTATTACAGGTGTAGAAATGACTCAATATTACAATCCGAGTGTTGAAGATATGTCTCAATATTATCAAACTCCACCAAAAAAATACACAAAGTACACAGCGTACACCAAGGCCATCTTCTTCAACACAAAGTACACAGAACTATTGCATGCGATTTGGAACATATGATCTCCAAATATGCAATGATGCTTACAAAAAATTTCGTCCTGTTATTGAAATGAAATTGACAGAAAAACAACAGTGCTTACTGGACAACCTTTGGCATATTCAAACCATGCCACAAGCTTCAAATTTTAAAGTCCAAGTTTTAAATGCATTAAGTTTTTATTTTGCTGAACAAACAGTTACAACACCTGAAAAACATAATAAACCCAGGTTTACACACTATATTATTTTTAGAGGGACAAAAAATGGAATTTTTAATAAATGGGAAACAGTTGCTAAATATATTCAATGTCCCAATCCTATTTACAAAGGTTATGAAAATTTTCAACAAGCAATGGAAGCAGCAAGAGAATACTTTGGGTTAAAAAATTTCCATATTGAACCCGAAGAAGTCCAAACATTTGCTGATATAACAAATAAAAAGCCTGATCAAATAATTAAAGCACAACAGGAAGTGATTGCTGACTTACAATCACAACTTATACAGCAAGGAAAAAATACACAGAGTATAAAATATAAAATTGAAAATGAAATATATAAACAACAAATTGCAGTGCTCGAGGAAAAGAATATACAGTTATTACAAAGTTTAGAGAAAAAGAAAGAAAAAACAGAAATAAACAGGGCTTTTGAGTCCTTCAAAATCAGGATTCTTGATACTCCTTGGAGAAATTGCTTGGAACCTGTTACAGAAAGATTCCCAGAATTTGAACATCTTGTTTCACTAAAGATATGTGAAGAATTTCCTTTAATTCTTTACAAACTCCAGCATCAAATTCTAGATATGGCTTTTGCCATGGATAAACAAAACAAAGGTTATGAAGTTGTAGAAAGAACAGATGAAGAAGGAAAAGGTACAGGAATATTGGTTCTACAGATTTCTCATACTACAACAATCACAGAAGAACAAATAATTCAATTCTACCATCATGATATGATTGATTATTTAGAAGTCAAATATAACGGAAAGACAGAAGATCTTCTCAATAAACTTGGAGAAAAGATTCTATTAACAGCAGGAAATATAGCAGCAAGAACTGTGGCACCAAGGATTCGTTGCAAAATCATTGCATCATTCCCATTTGCAGATTCATACACCTATAGACCAGCCAGAAAAAGAGTTTTTTATAGAAGATGATCATACATACCCTTGTCCTTGGTTACGTATGAGCATGGTAAACCCAAACATAGATTTTGCAGAAATATTCTGGCTAAATCAAAATGCTCAACAACCGTTGTATGAGTTAAAAAATTTCTTTAAAAAACATCAAGAAACTCCTACAATTCCAGATAATGTGCCATGGAGACAGTACAAGTTAATAGGTGAAGGACACTATATTCAAGTATATGCAAAAGACAATTGGCGTGTTCTTTTACCTTTTTCAGGTGAAGGAGAAACCCTACAGATAAAACATTTCATAAACCTTGCAGAAGATGAAGACCTAGAAGACTGTTCAAGTCCACAGTCAATAGACAGTACACACAGGGATTTCTAGAAGCAAACGTAAGCAGTGACGTTACACAAACATAGAAGACAGTTGTACAACAAGACATTGAGCATCTCAAGACACTGAGCATCTCTACAAAGCATCTAAATAAAAGTCAAGAAGAGGCCAATGTTTGTGTCAATAATGGCCAACATTCACTGGATTATTTTTTGAACTTTGTAAAAGTAGTTTTGTCGTTTATTTTCTTTAGTTGTTAGCCATACATGTATGTTAGAGCTAGAGTGTTTTGTTTCTTTGAAGTTTGCCTATAAAAGGCAACCATCTCTTTCATTGTAAAAAAAAAACCAAGAGAAACCATTGAAAACAATAGAATTTTAACTTTCATGGCACGCTAAAATCCCTCATACGCTCCTTAACTAAACCTCCTTATTCTTCAGTTTGTCCAAGATCTTTATATTATATTCCAACAACTATAAAAAAAAAAAAAAAAAAAAAAACTACTAATCCACCGTCCACCACCGCTGTGCATACTCCTCTCTACCATCTATCCGCTGTGCAAATCTCATTGTAAGTGTTATGATTACTTTGTTTCTTTATAATATTTTAGTATTAATTTTAATGGGTAGGGATCCTAAGAGAACCAACCCCTATTTGAGAACTGAGAGAACCATTCTGAGCCACACATTTCATATAAAGGCAAAAAAAAAAAAAAAAATTTTTTTTTTTTTTTTTTTTTTTTGCTTTAATCGCACATTTTTATGCAAGGAAAATTTTTTTTTTTTATTTTTTTTGATTTTTTTTTTCATTTATACATATGTGTATATGACAATTATACATATGTGTATATAGCAATTATACATATGTGTATATAGCATTTTTCAGCTATACATATGTGTATATGACAATTATACATATGTGTATATAGCATTATACATATGTGTATAATGCAATTATACACATGTGTATACTGAAAAAAAAAATACAAAAAAAATAAAAAAAAAATTTTCCTTACATATAAAGCAGCGATTTTTGCAAAAAAAAAAAAAAAAAAAAAAAAATTTTGCCTTAGAGAAATGTGTGGCCCAGAATGGTTCTCTAGTTCTCAATTTGGGAAAAGGTTCTCATTTGAACCAAATCCTAATTTTAATTTATATATGTATTTATTTAAAAAGAATTAAGTTTTGTTTCGTTTTAAACATAGTAATCCATTCGACCCCTTCAGGAGGTCGAACCAACTGGTTCGACCCTTGCAGGGTTCGAACCAATGACTCATGTTTTGGTCTATATTAACAAATGCAACGGATCCATAAAATGCTCTTATGGATCACCACAATCTTATGTTATACAACATACGACTCAACCCTAGTCTATTCGACAGTGGCGTCCACATAAAGTGCATCAACAATCTCCCCCTTGGACGTTGCTGGCGAATGCTAAACACAACTTGCATCTTCAGGAAGTATTGTTGAAGTGGTTTGTGAGCATGTGATTATAAGGTGGTTTGTTTTTTCATCTTCTTTTTATAATAAAAGTATACAATTCTTAATAAGGCTTAGAAGGTAAAAGATTGAGTTTGCTTTACTTAAACTTTTTAAGGACATTTGTATTCTTAGGTTGACTTGTTGATGCACCGAAGTGCCTGATACTTCAACAATACTTCCTGAAGATGCAAGTTGTGTTTAGCATTCGCCAGCAACGTCCAAGGGGGAGATAGTTGATGCACTTTATGTGGACGCCACTGTCGAATAGACTAGGGTTGAGTCGTATGTTGTATAACATAAGATTGTGGTGATCCATAAGAGCATTTTTTGGATCTGTTGCATTTGTTAATATAGACCAAAACATGAGTCATTGGTTCGAACCCTGCAAGGGTCGAACCAGTTGGTTCGACCTCCTGAAGGGGTCGAATGGATTACTATGTTTAAAACGAAACAAAACTTAATTCTTTTTAAATAAATACATATATAAATTAAAATTAATACTAAAATATTATAAAGAAACAAAGTAATCATAACACTTACAATGAGATTTGCACAGCGGATAGATGGTAGAGAGGAGTATGCACAGCGGTGGTGGACGGTGGATTAGTAGTTTTTTTTTTTTTTTTTTTTTTTTTTTTTTTTTTTTTATAGTTGTTGGAATATAATATAAAGATCTTGGACAAACTGAAGAATAAGGAGGTTTAGTTAAGGAGCGTAGGAGGGATTTTAGTGTGCCATGAAAGTTAAAATTCTATTGTTTTCAATGGTTTCTCTTGGTTTTTTTTTTTTTTTTTTACAATGAAAGAGATGGTTGCCTTTTATAGGCAAACTTCAAAGAAACAAAACACTCTAGCTCTAACATACATGTATGACTAACAACTAAAGAAAATAAACGACAAAACTACTTTTACAAAGTTCAAAAAATAATCCAGTGGATGTTGGCCATTATTGACATAAACATTGGCCTCTTCTTGAGTTTTATTTAGATGCTTTGTAGAGATGCTCAGTGTCTTGAGATGCTCAATGTCTTGTTGTACAACTGTCTTCCATGTTTGTGTAACGTCATTGCTTACGTTTGCTTCTAGAAATCTCTGTGTGTACTGTCTATTGACTGTGGACTTGAACAGTCTTCTAGGTCTTCATCTTCTGCAAGGTTTATGAAATGTTTTATCTGTAGGGTTTCTCCTTCACCTGAAAAAGGTAAAAGAACACGCCAATTGTCTTTTGCATATACTTGAATATAGTGTCCTTCACCTATTAACTTGTACTGTCTCCATGGCACATTATCTGGAATTGTAGGAGTTTCTTGATGTTTTTTAAAGAAATTTTTTAACTCATACAACGGTTGTTGAGCATTTTGATTTAGCCAGAATATTTCTGCAAAATCTATGTTTGGGTTTACCATGCTCATACGTAGCCAAGGACAAGGGTATGTATGATCATCTTCTATAAAAACTCTTTTTCTGGCTGGTCTATAGGTGTATGAATCTGCAAATGGGAATGATGCAATGATTTTGCAACGAATCCTTGGTGCCACAGTTCTTGCTGCTATATTTCCTGCTGTTAATAGAATCTTTTTCCAAGTTTATTGAGAAGATCTTCTGTCTTTATGTTATATTTGACTTCTAAATAATCAATCATACCATGATGGTAGAATTGAATTATTTATTCTTTTGTGATTGTTGTAGGATGAGAAATTTGTAGAACCAATATTCCTGTACCCTTTCCTTCTTCATCTGTTCTTTCTACAACTTCATAACCTTTGTTTTGTTTATCCATGGCAAAAGCCATATCTAGAATTTGATGCTGGAGTTTGTAAAGAATTAAAGGAAATTCTTCACATATTTTTAGTGAACAAGATGTTCAAATTCTGGGAATCTTTCTGTAACAGGTTCCAAGCAATTTGTATGTGCGTGAAAGGATCAAATAACAACAAAGAATGATCAAACAAGTTAGTTTTAGGTGCGGAATCCCTAAAACTATCACAAAATAATAGTCAAACAGATCAAAACACACAGATCATCATTTTCAAAAGCTTTTCATTAATTAACAACTCGATTACACGTTGAAATATGATTACAAACAGGGTGAGAACGTGAAAAGAGTTAAACAAAACACTAGAGAGAATATCAGAAAGTGGAGGGAATAATAATGACCAAAAGTTACATTCAAAAATCAAACTTGTCTATTTATAGACTGCACCTTCGCCCAAATTGATTGTGCGAATGTGCAGGTTCGCCCAATCTGTCTGGTCGAACCAAGTTACATAATAAACTATATTCACATTCGTCCACAGCATCTTCCTTCGCACCCTTTCTTCTTCCTTCGCACCTTCAGAAACTCTCCTTCGTACCTACAATTACTCCATCGCACCAACGACAATCATCAAAACAAGTTTGTTGTTCAATCCGAAGCACTAGTCGCACTTTTGCATCTACAAACTCCCCCTCGACTATTGCTTGGATTGCTGTCTACGCTGTTCATCCATTCTAATATTCATCAGTCTGATATGTCGTTGAATCTTCTGTTCTTTCGTCAACACCGGTTCCTGAAATTGCTTTTGCTTCTTCTTTTTCAGTTCAGACACCTTTTGCTTTTCAACAAACTTTCCGAGCTTCTCGCCATAGTCACAACCAGCATTAATGTCATACGCAAAGCACAGAAATACCACACGTTGGTACTTTCCTGCTTGCTCAGCATCCTTTGCATCAGAATAGATTGGATTGTAAAACAACATGATTATATCCTCATGTGAACAGTTTATTAACCACATGAGATCAAAAATGTGTACTTTCTTGTAGTTCTTCTCTCCATCTTTCAATACAATCACAGCCTCTGCTATTTTCCAATCATAATACCACCAGATGAAATCTTTGGCGAAGTGTTGTGGGATTGGCAATAAAGGAATCTTTTTCAACACTCGCGGTGGTTTGTACTTTAACGTCACCTTGGGCATTCCTGTAATCTGATCAATATCCTTCTTGTGAACAATTCGTTTAGGATATTGTGGTTTAAACAAATCCCAATTGGTTCGGCTTTCTCTCGTCATTTTCTCAGCAAAGTAGGTAATCTGACTATTTGACGCTCCCGTTAAACGGTGACGACAAATATCACGGATTGCCTAATAGGGAAGGGTCTTCAAATGATGAAATTTATCAAAGTATAAGATCCCCTTCTCCCACTTTACTGCAATACATCTCAATTCTTTAACAAACTTCCAAGCCAAAGCACGACCTTTGAAAATACCACTATGAAGTTTGTAAAAGCTTCCTTGAATATCAGCTTTCGGACGATTGTTTTCTTTCTCTTTCAATTTCTTCAAGAATTCCTTCAAACTCTCCGACTGCTCGAACCGTGGTTTGTCATGCCCTTTGAAGATTTCATCTTCAAACACTTTACTCTTCTCTTTCGCCAGTTTCTCGGCATGGTTTAGCAATTCATCTGAGAATCCAGGAAATCCACAATCTTGATTAGTCTTGAAGTATTGTGGATACTCCTCACTCGTAATATCTTCCATTTCAACATCCTCAAAAGCAGGAACATCACGGTCATCAGAATGATTACCGGCTTCCTTCTTAGGTATCTTTGGAATGAAATTGTCTGCAAGTAATTCTTCCAAAGTCTTTCCTACCTGTTTTGCTAAACCCTCAAGTATCTCTTTTGGAATTGCCGCCGAAACCTCTCCATCTTCAAGATCAGGGTCATCAAACTCCAACTCAAATAGTTTATTGCTCGACTCAAATATCTCTGGAAATCTGCTGGTCATGTCGATCGTCCAGACTCGATCTGTGAGCATCTGGCGATACAAGTTTTTGTCGTCTTCAGATAACGATTGCAGTTTCTCATTCCAGAATATATCTTCATCCACATTCTCTCCAGGAGTCTTAGAGCTCGACTCTCCACCCTTACTTGAATCACGCTTTTCATATGTAAACTTGTCAGCGTTATCATCATCATCATCATCATCACTATTATCGAAAGCAGAGCCGTTTCCATCACTTGAACCATCATCTGAACCTCCATCATCTTTATCATCTTTCTTTTTCATCTTCGTATCATTTCCTGCATCTTCATCAAGTTCTTCATCTTCTTTTTCTTCTTCGTCAGATGGTTCGAAATCAACCTGTTCTTCTTCTCTTACCTTATCTACTTCACCAGCTTGAAGTTGAGGAGCTTGAGAGTACAAGTTCTTGATTAAATCATCCATATCCTTGTTACTCTTCTTCAGCTGTTTATTCTCCTCCTTTAAGACAATAATTCTCCTGGTGTTTCGTTGCTCGTGCTTCAGCAACTTCTTATTCTCTCTCTTCAATCTCTTGATAGTTTTCTTCAAAACTTCATTATCATCAGCTGATGTGACTACGACCTCCAACATCTTTTTATCATTTGTCTTTAATTGCTCGATCTCAGTTTGTTGTTTGTTGATTATATTCATCATCTCAGACAATCTATGATTTACAGCACTCATAATATCACTATCCACCGAGACTTTCTTCTTCATAGGTGGTTCAACAACATCAGGCAGTTTTGCCTATTCTGATCTTCTTGAGCACATTATCCAATGCTTCATTAACCTCATCAATAGGTATATCTTCACTCTGTTGTGTGCTAGATGTTGTCGCAGTCTTTTGCTTCTTCTGTGCTGGTACAGTAACCGGTGACTTAGAACTAGTAGCCGGTAGTAGTTTCTTACCAGCTATCAATGATTCAATCTCTTTCTTTCTCTTGATACTCGGTTTCTCTGTTTGCTTCTTCTTTGACTTAGCAGCTTGTACAGGAGAACCAGTAAAGATTTCATCTATGTTCATAATCAATTCATCTTCATCAATAGGAATAGGACTCTTATTCCCTTGATCTTCAACATTCTGACTAGTAGACACACCAGCCTCAGTGGCCTTGGGCGAGGTGGTGTTTAACGTCTCAGCATCAGAATCCCATTGTTCATCTTCCTGCGTCTCTTCAAAATCAACAGACCCCTCATCCACTATATGTAAACCCTTCTTTGCCATTGTTTTGTTTCTTCTTGGCGTACTTTTCTTCTTTTCAGGCTCAGTCGCAACCTCTAACCTTATCTCTTTCTTCTTTGTCTTTCCACTCTTTGCGCCGACATTCACAACCTGTCTTTTGCGTTTCGCATCAGGATCAACAGGATGTAATGGATCATCAGGATCAGAATCACTGTTTGCATGTCTCACAAGCCCTTCACCTGGATCTGTATAATCAACTCTGGCTAGGTGTCCAAATAAACGTCTTACTGGAGGACGTTCATCAACTGACAATCCCTTATACGCCTTCATCCTAGCAAGTGTATTAAGCGACATATGTTCCTGAACAACTATGTGCTTAGGATCTCTTTTCAACTCCTTATACTTGTTGTCAAACACCACCTGGAGGAAACGAGGATATAATAGAAACTTTAGATTCCTCGTGCCGTTCACAGGCTCTAGCAAATGTTGCATCAACATGCCTGAAACATTGAACGGTTTGTTCAATACTAAGGAAACCATCATAGAACTGATGCTTTTACGCATTAAATCATATCCTCCAGCTGCAGATCCGAAGACATGAATCAAAACGTGTGCCAGGTATTTGAATTGTGGGCACAGTTTTCCCTTATGCAATGAACCGTCAGTGATTGGTCCATTGTATTTCATTCTGAGAAAGCACTTTCGCTGATCCATAAAACTGAACTCCTTAGGATCTGTCGGCTCATCATCTAAATTCAATGCTTCTCTCAGATCTTCTTCACAAACAATCACTCTCTGCCCTTGGATCTTGCTCGTCAAGCATGACTCGCATTTCCAAAAATCAAGCTTCGCTCCAGACCAAAACTCTTGCATCATATATCTGTAGATAATCGTCGGTGTAGCAATAGCATCTATCACCCTACATCTCTTCAAGAACTCTATGATTCCGACAAACTCCGTATGCTTCTTAACCTCTCCGAGATACGCACAGCAGTTATGCGCATTCTCAAAGGCTAAAAGCTCTTCAGAAACAGTCTTGGCAGGCTGTGATGATGATCCAGCTTGTTCCGTCGTCTTCTCTTGCTCGGACATCGTTAAATCTGCAAAACAAACAAAAACACATGTTAAAAATCGACAAAATTTCAAACTTTGAAAATTTTTGGTAATCAGCCTTCTCATTCGCCCAAACGGGGGTACGAATGAGAAATTAACAAGGTACAAATGAGAAAGATAGATGGTACGAATGTATGGTTTTTGATAAAAGGTTTCAATCGCCCAAACATTCTACATTCGACCGTTTTTTTATCTCCTTCGCCCATTCGTAATGGTCGAAGGTGACTGTTCTTAATTTGAATTTTCAATTTTGAAATTGAGGGTTTCTGATCATGTTCTTTTGATTGAAATAGATCCTAATAATGCCGATTAACCATTCAAAACTAACAAATTCAACAATTATTCATTATATATGTGTTTTTCAATTGAAACTAGGGTTCGAACCATAACAGGTGATCAATTGATCATACTGTTAGTTTTAAATCCATGGTTTTTGGTTATTCTCCCCCTAAAACACATATGTAATGAAACCTAATCAATAATTGTTACAATGAAGTTGATTTTAAACAGATTGAATAGTTAGGGCTCGAAACAGAAAACAGGGATTTAATCCTTCAATCCCTGATGTTAACCTGTATAAGATGGTGCAAAATGATCAGTATGAAGAGACGAACACAATGGAAAGGTTCAAAAGAATCAAGCAACAAGGTGAGGTTAAGATGAAAAAATCTGAAAAATTTTGAATGGGGTTCGAATGAGATAGACAGGTATATATAGGCATCCTCCTTCGCCCATTCTATACATACGAAGGAGAAACTTTTGTCTCCTTCGACCCTAGTGAAAGGTTCGAATGAGCCAAAAGGGTTCGAATGAAACTTGTGTTCAAGAACACTCTCCTTCGCCCGTTTAAAACATACGAAGGAACATGTAAAATCCCACATTCGACCAACCGAATGGGTGAATGAGAAATGGGATTTTTGACAAATTTTCCAAATCTCAAAAACGAGTCCCGGTCCAATTATTTTCCAACTTTTAAGCAACCAATAATCATATTATCACATTTAAAAGGTTACAAAGCTCAAATGGTGTATCAAGGTTTAGAAAATCGACATCAACCACCATCAGTTATCAAAAATAAGATGGAAATGAAAAATCTTTTTGGATTTTCTAAAGTTTATGCTAAAACACACCTAAAATCTTTTTGAGTTTTGTAATTTTTGACTAGAAAATAAAATGCAGAAATGTAAATGAAAAACTGTAAATGTTTTTGTGATTTCCGGTAAAGGGATCATATCAGTTATTGAGAAATCTGATCACACCGTTGATCTGTTGAATTATTATCATTAAAGACAATGTGTGATCTGGCAATTGCTGATATTGTGATCCACATAAACTCACATGCAAACTTTTGTGCAGTGCTTTAAACTGATACTGATATTTATAGTATAAACGCAATTGTCTGTGGTTCCCACGCACACGACATACTCCCGTATCAAGAAGTAAATGCACAAAGACTCATTGTAAAGCGTGATTATGCTTTCGTCGTCTGTAATTGTACAAGATATAATGCATAAAGGTATACAGGCCAGCAAATTAATGCAGCAAAGTAACATATGCACTATACCAGGTTGAGGACTGATATTAATCATGATTTGCATCAGTGATTAATACGATGTAATAGATAATCTTTGATCATCATATAACATGGAAAGTTCCTCAATTCGGTAACTTTAGGATTTGGCATATAGCTCTTTTATAAAGACACCCTATCTCATCTAGGTCCGTAATGACTTACAGCAGAAGATCAGAGAGGCTATCCCCAGACAATTAATAACATAACGACCCTAAACCTCCGAGTTTTGTACAAATACCCTATCAAACGAAATTACGGTACTAAGACCATATGCCCATGAGGAGTTCATCCACACAACAATTCGTTTGATATGTATGTATCAGGCACGCAGTAATAGGTCTACGAAGCCTATCAACACATCGCACAGACTCAGACACACGCCCTATATAGCAGTACATTACTTAGAATGTGTCAGATCCCCACTGATGTACTATCATTTCCCTTTATACTCCAGGAAATCATTTTTGATTTTTCTGATTTTTATAGATTTTTGAATTTACTGTTCCCAAGGATAAGCTGGAGCATTTCAAATATGTGACTGCCCAGATATCGTTTGTTCACAGAAATCTGACGGCATTAATCTAAGGGAAGAAGATATAGCAGTCAGCAAAGAAATTTTCTCATTTTTATGGATTTTGAAATTTTTAAATGTTTTGGGTTTTTCGAAATTTTTCAGAAAAGCAATAAAAATTTAAACTAAAAAGTGATAGACTGAGGTGGTGATCAGTCCTGTTTTTCTTTAATACCATTAGCTTTTAAAAGATAATCAAATCTGGATTTGTCAAAAGCTTTGGTAAAAAGATCTGCGCGTTGGTAATCAGTGTGGATTTTGACATATCGATCAACTCTTTAGCATAACAATCACGGATAAAATGATATTTAATCCGGATATGTTTAGCCTTTGAGTGATTTACTAAGTCTTTTGTTAATGTGATTGCGGCCTCATTATCACAGTAAATAGGGGTTTTAAGAAATTGCAAACCGTAATCCACCATCTGTTGTTGAATCCAAAGAACCTGTGAGCAGCAGCTCGATGCTGAAACGTATTCTGCTTCACATGTGGATAGTGCAACTGCGGTTTGTTTCTTGCATTGCCAGGTCACGAGCCTGCTCCCCATAAACTGACATCCAGCCGTTGTGGATTTGCTGTCTTTGTCACAGCCGCCCCAATCTGTATCACTAAAAGCGATTAGGTCAAAATTATCATCATGAGGGTACCAAAGTCCTTTCGATGGACAACCCTTCAGATATCTAAGGATACGCTTGACAGCTGCAAGATGACTCTGTTTCGGCTTCGATTGATATCGCGCACAAAGACATGTCGCAAACATTATATCGGGTCTAGACGCTGTGAGATACATCAGAGATCCGACGATTGCTCTGTATGTAAATGGATCAGTCAGCTCCCCCTTAAGGTCAACTCCAATCCCGTGATTAGGTTGTATCGGGGTATCCATCGGCTTCAAATCATCCATCTGGAATCGGCTCAAGACTTCAGAAACGTATTTCGTCTGGCGAATAAAGATCCCCGTTGGTCTTTGTTCCACCTGCAAGCCTAGGAAAAACTGCATTTCTCCCATTGCGCTCATTTCGAACTTTTCCTGCATAACTTTTTCAAATTCCCTGCACAGAAGTTCGTTAGTTGACCCGAAAATAATATCATCAACATAAATTTGGATAAGAAGCAAATCATCTCCTGCTCGTTTCGTGAACAGTGTGCAGTCTACCAATCCGCGTTTGAATCCTTTCGAGAGAAGATACGTGCTCAGCTCCTCATACCATTGTCTCGGAGCTTGGTGCAACCCGTAGAGTGCTTTGTTTAAAACATAAACCTTATCCCGGTGAATAGGGTCCTCAAAGCCTGGCGGTTGACCTACGTAAACTTCCTCTTTGACCACACCGTAAAGAAATGCGCTCTTTACATCCATCTGATACACCTTAAATTTCTTCCATGATGCAAACGCTAGGAACATTCGGATAGCTTCCAAGCGTGCAACCGGTGCATAGATTTCATTGTAGTCGATTCCCTCAACCTGATGAAAACCTTGAACGACCAAACGAGCTTTGTTTCTCACTATGACTCCTCTATCATCCTTCTTGCACTTAAACACCCATTTGGTTCCAATTTTCTTTCTTCCAGGGGGCAAATCTGTCAACGTCCATACGCCGAGTTTCTGGAATTGTAACAACTCTTCCACCCAGGCATCATCCAAAAGAGCTTCCTTGTACGTCCGCGGTTCGACCTGCGAAACATAACAAGCGAAAGACCAGTCATTTTGAAAACCAGATTTTTGTATTTTGGCATATAAAGCAAGGTTGCCAATATTTTCTGGTGCTTGAGCATTTCTCAGCTGCCCTCTTGTCATCATGCTGCTACCAGGATCACCAATAACCTGTTCAAGCGGGTGTATCCGATGTATCCGAGATTCCGGATAATCAGGTACTTGTCTCCCGTTTGAGTTGTCAAATTCTCTGTAGAAACCAGATCATTACCCACATTCGATGTTGAAGCATTAGTATTAGTTGGGTTCACTGGTGGTGTCACTGTAGCATTGTCCAGAATAGCTTCACTTGTTGCATCATCGTCTTCATCTTCTGAATCTGATGAATTAAGCATTGTAGAAGCTTCTTGGAACACCTCTTCTTCCATCACAGGAGCAGTGGTATCATTAGAAGCTGATTGAGGATTTACCATGATCGGACGCACTAACGGTGAAGTCACAGCGTTTTCGAACTCGTAATATAAGCGAAGTACAGCTTCTTCAACCATGCTATCTAGATTGAATGATTCAAAGAAGTCTTTGTAATCAAACATCCAATCTGGACCTCCACCCTGTACATTTTATGTGTATCTTTGTACTTCGACGTTAGCCCACTCCTCGACTTTTCTAGTTCTTTTGTTGAATACCTGTTTTAATGGGGTTGCATATCCAACAAAATAACCTTCTTCAACCTTTGGTGCGAACTTCTC
Source organism: Ambrosia trifida (assembly GCA_028751855.1). Classification (NCBI taxonomy): domain Eukaryota; kingdom Viridiplantae; phylum Streptophyta; class Magnoliopsida; order Asterales; family Asteraceae; genus Ambrosia; species Ambrosia trifida. The sequence continues at coordinate 5,585,536 of CM054123.1, read as the reverse complement.
CGAAGGATTCAGCATTGTACACGGGGCACCAAATGGTTCTAGATACTCCAGATTCGGCTTGCGTCGGTTCAACAGCTCATAAGAAGTTTTGCCAAACTTCTTCACTGTCAAAACCCGGTTAAGAGTATAACATGCTGCGTAAATAGCTTCGTTCCAGAACATGACTGGAAGATTTGAATCCGCAAGCATAGTTCTCGCCGTCTCGATTAGAGTCCTGTTCTTTCTTTCTGCGACACCGTTCTGCTGGGGTGTGTACGGAGCACTATATTCATGATGAATTCCCTTGTTTGCACAAAGATCCTCCATCTGAGCGTTTTTGAACTCCGTCCCATTGTCACTCCGGATTCGTTTGATCTTCAGACCATATATATATTCTCCAGACGTGTAAACAGAACCTTCAGGTTGTCAAAAGTGTTGCTTTTCTGATGCAAGCACATGGCCCATGAAAATCTAGAATAATCGTCAGTCACCACAAGACAGTACAACTCCCCGGCATGACTTTTACGTCTGACTGGACCAAATAAATCCATGTGCAAACGCTCAAGCGGCAGTTCAACGGAATTGACTTTCTTTGGTCTATGGGCCTGTTTGTGCTGCTTTCCCTTTTTGCAACTAACACACTTGTCATTCAAATGGAAGTGTTTCACATTAACTCCCGTGACAAGTTCATTCTTCACTAACTGGTTCATCTTTCGCAAATGAATGTGTCCCATTCTCCTATGCCACATAATGGATTCTTTTTCTGTAGCCTTAGAGAGGAAACACGTGACTTGGCCATGGGTGGTCATTGCTTTAGACATATCGAGAATATACAAATTGTTTACTCTCGGTGCCTTTAGCATCACCCACTCTTTCGGAAGTTCAAACCCAGGTTTCAAGATATAACAGGATTTGTCATCAAAATACACAGAAAATTGTTTATCACAGATTTGACTAACACTGAGCAGATTATAATCTATCTGTTTCACGTATGATATCCGCTCAAATGTCACGACCCCATTGCTTACATTACCCTCCATCGTAATGTAGCCTCCTTTATTACCAGCAAACGCTACATAACATCCGTTTATGTTTTTGATATCAAAGAGTAGCGTGAGGTCCCCTGTCATGTGACCAGAAGCTCCACTGTCAGCAATCCATAGGCTGCTAACAGGACCAGCTGGAGCTCCCTGCACATATAAAGTAAAGCAGTTAGATCTTTCGGGGGACCCAAGCTTGTTTGGTCTTGGGTCTTTGAATGGGTTGTTTCAAAGATTCTTTCAATTCACAAACATCTTGGGTTAACTCAACCCCTTTCTTCTCACTCACAACTTTCTTTTTCTCACTCTTCTCATTCTGTGAAGTTGAGGCTCCTTCGGATTCCTTAGATGACCATGATTGCTCAGATCTTTTCAAGATCCGGATCTGAGATTTTGAAGTCTCAGCCGGTTTCTTTACTTCATCTTTAAATGCAACCTTCTTGGTTACCTTCTCTGATTTAACAAAGATAGGTCCAACTGCTTGTTTTCCATTAGGTTTAGGAACAACCTTTTTGTTATCAGCAGTTGAGTTCATCACAGGTTTCTTAGCAGATTTCTCAGTGGTTATCCGGTTGCGTTTATCATACGTCATCGGACGGTTTTCCTTCTTGTTGTAAAAATTGTTTTGATTATAATAAGGTGTTTGCTGAGGGAAATACCGTCTTTGTGGATAACCGTAGTTGTCAACCGGATAATCATGATGTTGCCTCATCTCCACCTCGTGCCTTTTGTGTCGTACGTACGGGCAGGCGGCAAGTAAATGTCCCCGTTCCCCGCACTTATAACACGCACGGTATTCCTCATAGTTTTCTTTGATCGGCGACTTGGAAAAGCTAGCAATGGGATATCGATCAACCATGCATTGTTTCCTTAAACTCTCAGGAGCTGGTTCCTTCGAGTAAGTCGGTTCAATAAAACTGTTTGCTTTATCAACTGGCAAAACAAATTGTGTGACATTGACCTTGGCATCTTTATCCGAATAAATTTTATCTAAAATTTCTGGAGGAATGTCATTGGTTCTTTCAAATTTTGGAAACCAAATCGTACTTTCCTGCCAGATCTTTTCGATTTTGGAATAATTGACAAATTTAATTGGATATTCATCATCAGACAAGATCTTATCGGAGCCTTGCATCCGATAGAAAATTTTGACAGGTTTGTCACATGATTCGTTGCTCATATCATTGGTTTTCTCAGTTTTAATCTTATTTTTCTTTTCAACTGGTTTCACCACAGTTTTCTCAGATTTAATTTCAGTTTTCTTTTCAACCGGTTTAAACACATTTTTCTCAATTTTCTTTACCTCTTTCTTTTCAACACACTTACCAACAGACTTTTTAGTTTTCTTAACCACATTCTTTCGATGAGCATTTGCCATGGGATGAATGATCTGAGACGGTGAGACTGGCTCAGTAGTGATTATATGATTTTCATCAGGGATATCACTTTCATTTTCAACCGTCTCAGATTGTTCATCTTCTTCATCTGAATCATCAGCAGCGACCACACCCTCATCATTTCCCAATACAGGTCTCACATCAGAATACGGATCTCCGACACTAGAAGTGTTGGGCTCGTTTTCTGATGTGGAGTCAGAATTGACTAAAGTATCCGGTGGTATTGCATGTAAGTTGTGGTTCTCAAACAATACCGGAGATGGGACCGCCTTATAGTTTGCACTATTCGACTGGGAGGGTTCTTCTATGATATGGTCAACTACATATGCTATGTGCTTGTAACTCTCTAACTTTTTGTTTACTTTTTCAGCAAAGCACTTGATGGTTGCCATTTCTAACTTAGTGTTTTCCATTTCATTAATATAGTTATTAATGGCAAGTTGTTTAATTGACAATGTCTTTTTAAGTTCAGACACATCCTTTTTATAACCATCAAGAACTTTGTTGAAATCTTTTAAATCTTTTTTATAAATCTGACAGTTGATTTTGGCACTCTGAAGTTGGACCTTGAGAAGCTTATTTTCATCTGTCAGTTTTTCAAAATCAGCACATTTAACACATTTAACACACACTTTAGATTGAGATTCAGAACTTATCGGTTTGGGAGTATCTGTCATTGCCATCAAAGCGAAGTGAGCTTCCTTCCCTGCGAAGAATTTGGAGTAGTCAATCTTGGTGCACGCATCATCCACCATACATGACTTGCGGGTCATAAGGAAATCAGCTTCAGCTAACAGTTGATCAATGTCATCATCTAGTGAATTCACACTAGCTTCTGAATCAGATTCACTCTCCATATCCGAATAAGCTGAATCGTAGTGGTCTCCAACATCCGTGACAGAATCAAGAATCATCCCAGATTTCTTGTCTTCACTCTCAGCAATCACATCCTCATTCACTTCCTCAATTTTCAACTCCGACACTTTCTCAATCACAACCTCCTCTTCAATCTCCTCATTCTCATCCAAACTCATATTCTATGCCACACAAGCCACGTTCCCAGCAGTAATCCCCTCCACCCCCAATTGCATACCCGTCCAATCAAAACCTTCATCTTTCTGAATTACAAGTGCTTGGTTTTGATTGTCAGTTTGGTTTTGGTTTTGAGTATTAGGTGTAGAGATAGGAACAATAGTTCGGTTTGGATTTTGTTGAGGTTGGTTTTGAGTTGTGGATTGTCTAGTGTTGGTATTTTGTTGACGATTCTGGTAATTGTTTTGTGGTTGAAAGCTTGAGATGTTGGGACTGTTGTATGAAACTTGATTTTGGTTTTGGTTTTGTCTGTTTTGGTATGTTGAATTGAACGGGTTTCGATTACCTTGCTGTGCAGGCTGTGTGCACTCTCTTTTAAAGTGACCCTTCTCACCACAATTGAAGCATGTAACTTTTGCTTTGTTGAATCCGTATGTGGTGTTGGGAGAAGTTGAAAGGTCAGTTCTTCCAGTCTTCTGAATAAAGTCAGTGGCTCTCCTCATTATGCTTGCAAAAGCCCACTGAATGTCCATAAGCTCCATCTCCTCTTTATCAATTTGTGCGTAGTCTTCATTGGTGAGATTGTTGTTTCCAATCTGACTCGCAACCAAACCGTTATATGATGCAACCATAGCAGACACTAAAGCAACATGCTGTTGAGCAATTTCAACAGTCACATTGTTAAGATTCGAGGTCTCTAACACAATCGGACTTTGATTTGATTGTGCTTGAGTAATCTGCATCTGATTCATTTGAGGAGTATATTGTTGTTGTTGTTGAGGTTGACTTGCAGTGTAGCATGCAGCTTGTTGTAATGGTGAAAAAGGTGGAATAAAGTTTGGTGTTTGATAAGGTTGTTGTGTGTATGATGGTGTGTAAGATGAAGTTTGTGCAAGGTAGTTGATGGGTGCTTTTGTTGGTTCAACAACATTGGATACACATGCAATGTGAGGAGCAATGATGTGTTGTAAAACACATCTATTTTCCTATGTATTTTGTATATTATTTGGTCAAGTTTTTATTTGTTTTGTATCATTTTTATTAGGTATTTATTTATTTTATTATTTTATAGGTGTTCGTGGGAAGTTGGCTCAAAACGAAAGAATTTTAATCGAGACACGATCACTAGAGAGCATGTGTTCATGGACGTCGGACCTAAACGAGAAACTTTGGTCGAGCCAAAAACAACCGAGCCAGGAACATGGAGTAGTAGTAATAATAATAATAATAATAATAATAATAATAATAATAATAAAAGTAAAAAAAAAAGAAAAAAGAAAAATGAAATAGAGTTACTTGGGCTCGGCCCAAGCCAAGCCTAACAAAAAAATCTCGATTCGAAAAAAAAAACAAAGTCGGTGTGTGAAACTGTGAATGGAATATATATGAATTTTATTGGACGGCAGAAAGGAATTATTCATTCATACGTATCAACGCAACTTTCAATCGCACATTCAATTGCACCGGACGGTGACGAGCGAAAGGGTCCGGAAGGAGAAAAGGCCACGGGCACGTTAAAGATCAATAGCCAACGAGGCTTGGGTTAGGTTTAGTTTTCGTTTATTATTTTTATAGACATGGTAAAAACTATTTTTATTTATTTTGTGATGTTTATAAAGATTATGAGCTAAACCTTTTGTTGGTGGCTTGGGATGATGAACTAGAGTTTGTTTTTAAGTAAAGACTTATGTTTTCCATTTTGGATGTGTTGGGTTACATGATTTAATTTTTATGTTTGATTTTGAATATTTGTGTACTGACGCTTTTTGATTTGATTACTTGTTTGTTGGTTTTGATGTTCCAGGCACATAGGAATATCCCCTAGATCTAGAAATCATTCTAGTTTGATTAACTTTTGTTGTCGAGCTAGTTCTTGCAGTTAGGAATAGCGCAAGTTTAACAGGTTTTTAAAATCAATTAGTTAAGGTGTGCAATCCCTTCCCGAAGGTTAGGAATATAATTCGGGATTGCTAGGTTGACTAACTAGGCATTGTTTGGTGGTTTGGTTATTGCTAGGGCGAGGCCGGTTACTTATTCGTGTTTAGAGTTTTCCTAGGATTTCATTCGTATTAGTTAAGTCTGCTTCACAGTTTGGGAGTTTTCGATCCAAGAGTGGTTGATTAAAGGATTACTATGGGATTTGGTTTCGCTGGGGCGATCCACTTTCATTTTAGCATCTCAACACTTGTCCCGCCTTGAGTCCAGTTGACTATCCTTGACAGGAGGTTTGTTAGATGAGAACAGGGTCTCCAACCGGATTACATAGGTCAGCTTTTATAAACAGAGTCTAGGGATTCTACCCAGGTTACCAGCCTCCTTCCTACCTAATTTCTCTAGTTCCTTAAGTTCCCATTAGTTGTCAAGTTAAGTTAAGTTTAATCTGTTTTAATTAAGTTTGTAATTAATAGTTTAAATACCCCCCATTTAAGTATATATTTATTAGACTAGTATTTCGGTATAGGTTGTGATCTAGAGTTGCATTCGCGTCTTTGGGTTCGATACTCGGTCTTATCTGTTTACTGCTTTGCGACCGGTACACTTGTCGTGCGTGTGTAGTTTTTAGGTGAGTCGTTTTAATTAAAGCTTGTGTTATTTTTATATATATACATTTACACGCATCAAGTTTTTGGCGCCAAAAACTTGATGTGTGCAAATAAGTATATAAATAAATTGATCAAGTTAAAATCCTAGACTCTTCTAAAACCACACACTATCGGCAAGTGTACCGATCGCAAGTAGCAAGTAGGCAAGACCAGGTATCGAACCTAAGGACTTTATCTAACACTTTTGAGATCACTTTTAATGAATTACCTGATAAAATATTATTATTATTATTATTATTATTATTATTATTATTATTATTATTATTATTAAATAGATTGATTGATTGGGGGGTTTAAACTGAAATTAAAATAAACTAATTAAAACTAAATTACTAAATTAAACTAAGGAACTGAGAATAAACGAAAGCTGACGAACTGGGTTGAAACTCTAATGAGGAGAAGACTGGTAACCTGGGTAGAATCCCTAGACTCTGGCTATAAAAGCTGACTTATGTATTCCGGTTGGAGACCCTGTTCTCACCTAATAAACATCCTGTCAAGGATAGTCGACTAGACTCAAGGCGGGACAAGTATTGAGATGCTAAAATGAAAGTGGATCGCCCCAGCGAAACCAAATCCCACAGTAATCCTTTAATCAACCACTCTTGGATCGAAAACTCCCAAACTGTGAAGCAGACTTAACTAATACGAATGAAATCCTAGGAAAACTCTAAACACGAATAAGTAACCGGTCTCGCCCCAGCGATAACCAAGCTACCAAACCATGCCTAGTTAGTCAACCTAGCAATCCCGAATTATATTCCTAACCTTCGGGAAGGGATTGCACACCTTAACTAATTGATTTTAAAAACCTGTTAAACTTGCGTCATTCCTAACTGCAAGAACTAGCTCGACAACGAAAGTTAATCAAACTAGAATGATTTCTAGATCTAGGGGATATTCCTATGTGCCTAGAACATCAAAACCAACAAACAAGTAATCAAACCAAAAAGCGCCAGCACATAAATATTCAAAATCAAACATAAAAATTAAATCATGTAACCCAACACATCCAAAATGGAAAACATAAGTCTTTACTTAAAAACAAACTCTAGTTCATCATCCCAAGCCACCAACAAAAGGTTTAGCTAATAATCTTTATAAACATCACAAAATAAATAAAAATAGTTTTTACCATGTCTATAAAAATAATAAACGAAAACTAAACCTAACCCAAGCCTCGTTGGCTATTGATCTTTAACGTGCCCGTGGCCTTTTCTCCTTCCGGACCCTTTCGCTCGTCACCGTCCGGTGCAATTGAATGTGCGATTGAAAGTTGCGTTGATACGTATGAATGAATAATTCCTTTCTGCCGTCCAATAAAATTCATATATATTCCATTCACAGTTTCACACACCGACTTTGTTTTTTTTTCGAATCGAGATTTGTTTTGTTAGGCTTGGCTTGGGCCGAGCCCAAGTAACTCTATTTCATTTTTCTTTTTTCTTTTTTTTTTACTTTTATTATTATTATTATTATTATTATTACTACTACTACTCCATGTTCCTGGCTCGGTTGTTTTTGCTCGACCAAAGTTTCTCGTTTAGCTCCGACGTCCATGAACACATGCTCTCTAGTGTTCGTGTCTCGATTAAAATTCTTTCGTTTTGAGCCAACTTCCCACGAACACCTATAAAATAATAAAATAAATAAATACCTAATAAAAATGACACAAAACAAATAAAAACTTGACCAAATAATATACAAAATACATAGGAAAATAGATGTGTTTTACAACACATCAAACATCCCCACACTTGACTCTTTTTCGTCCCTGAAAAAGACTGCAATGGAATCATAATTAGAATTCTTGGTTTCAAAAACTTTTAGGTTCATTAATTATGATCTAATTACGCATCAACCAAAACTGTCGGTATTGTTGTCCACCTAAACCCAACCACTAGCTAATCAGGCCCCAATCATGTATAGCAATTAAGTTCATATTATTACAATCAATCTATGGGTCTCACACTCAAGATATCCAGCTTCACCTAATCCTACCTCAAGCTTTCAAAGCAAAGGTTAAACCATATGATATACCAACCACTGCAAACTAAACTCCCTAATGTATTAGAAATTAATTTTATAATGGATGATGGATGAAGTTTATGAGCTTAGACACTTTTTTTTTTCATACCTAACCCAGAGGTTGTCTCAATCAGAGTCACCATCCCCAAGAGCGACAGCATGAGCTTTGGTATTTTTTTTTTCAACTTGACCTCGAGGGAGTTTCAATCAGAGGCTTTAGTTTTTTTTTTTTTTTTTTTTGGGGCGCCACTTTTCACCGGATTTATTCTCATAAAAAGGATCAAGTGTGCCATTTAATTAATAATACATATGGGCTTTCAACCTACAGTGGTACCTCTAATCACAATCAGCGGTTTCAGTTCTACCGTTTCTCCTAAGATGAGAACCCACAAGATTTCATGATTTATTAAGGTATATTAAGAACAATCCTAGGACCTTTCAAAGCTAGCTGGGCCTACCGACACATCTTAAGCAAACATGCTTTCAATCTATTTATATTCTCATATATATAATATTTTGAAAACCAAAAATCTCAATTTTACTATCATTTTCCATATAAAATGCACAAAAAATCAGGGACAATTTTTTTTTCTTTTTTTTTTCTTTTTTTTTCTTTTTGAAATAAAGACTCAACCTATACTAAAACGCAGTTCCCATCCCCACACTTAAAATTGCACATTGTCCTCAATGTGTAGCGACAAGGAGTTAAAAATAAAGAAGATAAAAATAAATATAACAAGTAAAGTGGAACAGACTCCCCTGGTAATATTGCAGTAACATCCTCGCAAAGCATGTCCTGAGCTGCCCCCATCCAAGTGCAAAGCAACCGTATAGCATTTCATTCGCGGTTGTAAGCAATATATCTTGCAAACAAAAACTCAAAAGACAAAACGTAAAGTGAAATAAAAATAGACCGACGAACTAGGGATGTCCTTTTACAAATAAAATATTATTGGATTGGCCCCGCCTGAATGAAGATTGAGTACAAGCAGGACCTTCCAAATCTGCAATTAATAATACGGGCAATCCCCACACTAGACATAAACCAAAACATAAAAGAAAAATAAAAATAAAATAAAATAGAATCTACAAACTCTACAACTTGGAAAAACCAAAGTATTAATCAGGTGGCTTATATTTAATGCAACCCATGTCCAACACGTTCAATTCTTTTCGTTCACCATTGTTCGTCAAAAAACAAATGGTAAAAATATAAAGACGTCTGAAAAATTCAAACGGGTTGGGCCACCTATTCCTAGACTTACCTGGACCAAACCGGATATGTGGATGTGGCTTGTGATTCTGGTCCATGTAACTGCGAGCCTTCTCCCGTGGTGGTGGCCATGGTGGTGGCAATGTAATATCCAATGCCTGCACGGGTGGGCTGTGGTGTTCTTCTTCTTCCACCACTGCTTCTTTCTCATCTTTCTTGTTTGGTGGCTCCTGAATTTCCACAGTCAGCTATCCTCTCAATAATGCCTCTAAGATATCAAGGTCACCTACTGGGTCAAAATCTTTCTCCACTTCTGGAGCTGACAAGTCAACCAACTCGTCACCAAACTCTGCTTCCCAATCAGCTGCTTTTTCAAGCAGGTCAGTGGTGTCTTCCTCTTCTACCACTTCTTCCTCAAACAGCCAGCCTGTGGATTCTGAAAAAACCCATATCTTCCTCAGCCTCCTCTATCTTCTCCGTCATGGCTTTCCTGTACGTGTCCCACTCTACCCTTTCTATCTCCTCATCATCACTCCAGACATCCGCCTCCCAAGGATATGCTGCTGAACTAGAGATCTGGCAAGGCTGCTCATCCTGCTGAACCAAAGGTGGGACTAAGGCGTCCATTATGGTCTCTGGCTCTAACCCTGAATCCTGCAAAATATCATCCTCACAAGACAAGTGTAAAGAATCATATGGATCAGTTAAATCATGCACAGAATCAGATGAGTTAGGACAAACAGTTTCAGCAACGGGCCTAATGCAATCAGGTAATGTAAATGTTACCATCTCGTCTGGGTCATCATTTGTGAAATAAACCTGCTGAACTGGAGGTGGGACTTCAATGTCCATTATGGTCTTGAGTTCATCCACCTGAGCCTCTAGCCTTTTAAGTGCCGCATCTTGTTCCCTCAAATAGTCGGTGCGCTTGGATAGCAAAGAATACATATCCTCGAGCATGAGCTGTTGATTAGCAAGGAAGGCGGCAAGGTTGGGTCTAGTGTGAGACGAGACATCCCGATAATCGGGACGTGGATACAAATGTTGGCTAGGTGATACTCTGACGAGCTACCACCATGCCTTTCCTCATACATCTCATCTTGTAGACGATCAAGCCGACTTTTTATTCTATCTAGTGACTCAGATGTTGCAGGGTTAAACCACCGGTTAGCCTGTGGGTATGAAGGCCGGTATGACTGATATGGCTGCGGCTGCAAATACGTGTTAGAATAATAATCCGTGAAATACCCCGATGAATATGAATGAGGGCATCTTATGGTAAAATGGGGTCCTCCGCAGATCTCGCACATGATAAAAAAAATTATAGTTTACGAATAAAAAATAAGAAGAAGAAGAAAAAAAATAAAAACAAAAATTATTCACAAAATAGTAGACCAGAAACGGATCGGATAATTCTCAAGAGTGCTAATTGCGTCCCCGGCAACGGCGCCAAAAACTTGATGTGTGTAAATGTATATATATAAAAATAACACAAGCTTTAATTAAAACGACTCACCTAAAAACTACACACGCACGGCAAGTGTACCGGTCGCAAAGCAGTAAACAGATAAGACCGAGTATCGAACCCAAAGACGCGAATGCAACTCTAGATCACAACCTATACCGAAATACTAGTCTAATAAATATATACTTAAATGGGGGGTATTTAAACTATTAATTACAAACTTAATTAAAATAGATTAAACTTAACTTAACTTGACAACTAATGGGAACTTAAGGAACTAGAGAAATTAGGTAGGAAGGAGGCTGGTAACCTGGGTAGAATCCCTTGCGTTTTAGTATAGGTTGAGTCTTTATTTCAAAAAGAAAAAAAAAGAAAAAAAAAATGTGTCTAAGCTCATAAACTTCATCCATCATCCATCATAAATTTAATTTCTAGTACATTAGGGAGTTTAGTTTGCAGTGGTTGGTAAATCTATATGGTTTAACCTTTGCTTCGAAAGCTTGAGATGGGATTAGGTGAAGCTGGATATCTTGAGTGTGAGACCCATAGATTGATTGTAATAATATGAACTTAATTGCTTTACATGATTGGGGTCTGATTAGCTAGTGGTTGGGTTTAGGTGGACAACAATACCGACAGTTTTGGTTGATGCGTAATTAGATCTTAATTAATGAACCTAAAAGTTTTTGAAACCAAGAATTCTAATTATGATTCCATTGCAGTCTTTTTCAGGGACGAAAAAGGTTTAAGTGTGGGGATGTTTGATGTGTCATAAAACACATCTATTTTCCTATGTATTTTGTATATTATTTGGTCAAGTTTTTATTCATTTTGTGTCATTTTCATTAGGTATTTATTTATTTTATTATTTTATAGGTGTTCGTGGGAAATTGGCTCAAAACAAAAGAATTTTAATCGAGACACGAACACTAGAGAGCATGTGTTCATGGACATCGGAGCATAAACGAGAAACTTTGGTCGAGCCAAGAACAACCGAGCCAGGAACATGGAGTATATAATAATAATACTAATAATATAATAATAATAATAAAAATAATAATAATATAAAAAAAAAAGAAAAGAAAGGTGACTTGGGCTCGTGGCCCAAGCCTAATTCAACAATGAAAAAAGTCGGTCATATGGATGCTGAGATATGCATACATTGGACGGCTAATATATATTGGAATGAAAAAGATATTCATTCACAACAGGAGGATACAGTCGCACAGCAAAGGAGTTAGACGCACCAAGCTACGGTGACGAGCGAAAGGGCACGGAAGGAGAAAAGGCCACGGGCACGTTAAAGATCAATAGCCAACGAGGCTTGGGTTAGGTTTAGTTTTCGTTTATTATTTTTATAGACATGGTAAAAACTATTTTTATTTATTTTGTGATGTTTATAAAGATTATGAGCTAAACCTTTTGTTGGTGGCTTGGGATGATGAACTAGAGTTTGTTTTTAAGTAAAGACTTATGTTTTCCATTTTGGATGTGTTGGGTTACATGATTTAATTTTTATGTTTGATTTTGAATATTTGTGTACTGGCGCTTTTTGATTTGATTACTTGTTTGTTGGTTTTGATGTTCTAGGCACATAGGAATATCCCCTAGATCTAGAAATCATTCTAGTTTGATTAACTTTTGTTGTCGAGCTAGTTCTTGCAGTTAGGAATAGCGCAAGTTTAACAGGTTTTTAAAATCAATTAGTTAAGGTGTGCAATCCCTTCCCGAAGGTTAGGAATATAATTCGGGATTGCTAGGTTGACTAACTAGGCATTGTTTGGTGGTTTGGTTATCGCTAGGGCGAGGCCGGTTACTTATTCGTGTTTAGAGTTTTCCTAGGTGAAACAACCGTGTGATTTAAATGATTCAAAATTTACTTATTTATAACTAAACAAGCCTTAAACCATGTTTAGAATTTGAACCACGACTTGGCAAGAGTACAAAACGACTCTTACTCGCCCAACATGTTCACCTAGAATTTTCTTACATAACTGGTTTTAATTGTACAAAAGATTTCCCCAAAACATGTTTACAAAAAAGTTTGTGCGGAAGCGACTTGACTCGAGCGGCGTTCGGTTCCTTAACTACGATCATGATCATCATCCATTGTCCGGAGGTGTACCTGCACTACGTATCATCAAATGAAGGATCCGAATAAGTCTAGATATCTATGATAATAATCAAACAACAAAAAGAAGAGGAAACTTCCCACGCCTTGTGTTCTTTTGGCCTGGCCTCGCCGTAGACTACGGTCACATGACCGTAGCTTACGGCCATCAATTTTGGCCCATTTTGGGCTCGTGAGCCGTAGTTTACGGCTTGTAGCCGTAGGCTACGGCCATAGCTGTTGTTAGGCCTCATTTCCATTCAATATGTTCAGCCAATATTTCCTATAATGCCATGCACATACTAGACTTTATGTGCAGCCAATATGAGTACATTTTGGGTCTTGATTACTCGCCTAAAAGGTCACGTTACATACCTTTATAACGTACAACCTCGCACTTGTTTGTTATGCTCGAAATGAACACTATTCATTACGTAATGAGTTCGTCTAACCCTCAACCCATTAATGGTTCCATGTAACCGAATTGAGGGCTATGGTGACCTTCACATGCTTGTTTTATATTGGAATGAATAAAATATATAAAAATGGATGTCTCATACTCTAGCATTTACATAAGTTTCGTGTACTAAGTCATAGTTATGACGTACCTTAATCTTGTCCTTTCCCTCGAGAGTCTTTCTCACCTTGTTTTGAGAATGTCCCGTGCTCCTTGCCTAATAGATTGTGACCCGTGTAAATGTTAGAAACTACTTGTTAGTTCTTTATGGACTCGAAGTCCCACACGAGGTCATTCACAGTTTGCTAGTGCATGGCCCAGTTCTAGTTTAGATTTATCTTAAACTATCATTGGGTATTTGATCCCAAGTATCATCTTGTCCATAATTAACTACATCACATGCATCCTCATGGAATAAAATTCAAGTTGATAACTCGTCTATAACAATCACAAATAGTTCTACTCATGGTAATATTAATCCAACCATGTTTACTTCACTTAGGCATTTCGTCAAATACCTTATGTGCACAACATCATATATGTTTATTTCATGACTATTCATCAAGTGTTCTTTTCCACACAATAATTTATCAATCAAACATAACAATCACATTCAAAACTAACAAGTTTCACACCTATTTCACAGAAGTAATTTAGTTTACTAGTTTTGTTGGTTCTTTCGATTATATCTCAAGAAACCCATTTCCTTATAATATGATTAAGTCACAAGGATTCATACCATACACGTTTATGGTAATTTTTCACAAGTATAAGGTTCCCAACCTTAAGTATAACACATCATACACATCAATTTTCGTTTATGAGCTAGCACCCAAAAATATCCATACTTTAACTTCCAAACTAATTACAATAAAACACCAATTAAAGGTTACCTTGAGGTTAAGATCGCCCTAAATGATGATTTTTCTCAAGTGCATGTAAATACCCTTTGATATTTAACTTGATTCAGATTAGTGTGTGAAAATAAGGTGTGTGTGTGTGTGTGTGTTGGTCGATGTACAGATAACAGGAGGAGTCTTCTTCCTTCTTTGTTTTTTTTTATCAATAATAATATACACACTTTGGCTCATGATCACATATAGCCCCTTGAGTTTCTTTTATTAATTCATTATACTAACAAGGTTAATATTAGTATTTTGTTAAGGCCTTTTTTTTTCTAACAGAATTAACCCGGTTAATTTCGCATAACATAGAGATGCTAATATTTCCATGTCATGCTCCAAATATCCGTCATTTCGTTCGGTTAATTTATTATTAAAATAAATAATAAATTTCAGGGTGTTACAACTCCACCTCCCTTAAGGAGGGTTTCGTCCGCGAAACCGAACACTTACCTATTAGGTGGGGAATCCAATCTCCCCGTTCTTCTAATTGTACTCCCCCCCCCCCCCCCCCCTTAATTGATTTGTTCTAAGCTCTTGGCTATGCAGAGCATGATATGATAGTCAAGGATCTCACTAGGTCGTGTCTTGTGTTTTAGTAGTCTTAGTTAAGTTCATGTATTTTCGTGGGTCCAAATGGTGACGACTTCACCACTGGACCTGTTTGAGTCTTCCATCGTTTGCCTAGGTATCACTAGACTACTTATGAGTTATCGTTCGATTTTTGCTACCTGGTTATTAATTTCTTTTGTGAATAGTTCATTCACATAAGTTTTCGATTATATGTGGACTTAAATGCCATAAGTCGCCTATTTGGGTTAGACACCCAACCCAATGCCTATGACTAATTATGGGATTGTGTACTGGCTTAAACGATTGTTCCTTTATAGTCCGTGATTCTAATTTAGACACCCGTAGGTATCACGATTTCGTCAAGAGTCACCGCCTTGACTTTCGAGCAGTTTTGGGATTTCCTCAAGCCCCTATGGGCCTAGTGTATGTGCTTTAATTATTCCTTCTACTTAGAACCATTTCCATGAGCCGTGATGCATATCGGATTTGAGTATCTAACGACTTCCCAGAAACCGACACCCACGCCCGATGTGGTTTGTTTTGGTTCGATTCTCAATTCAACTTTAGTTGACTATTCCGAGTTTTACTTTCTTTAGCCTAGAATTCATATTACTATGACAAGATCCGAGGCATTTCCACATACAAGCCGTTAGTGCTCTGGAAGTACTAGCTTATATGCAATTTGTACGTTCGTGTAGACTAGCCCATTTACCGCATGACACCAGTCCCATGCCCCTTTTTTTTATATGGACTTCGTCAATGCTTTTGATTAGGCGTTTGTAAGACATCTTGTATGCATTACTTATTCAGAGTCAAAATATTCCACGGAATCCTTCATCTAATACTTTGGATGACCCTTAAGTCTATCTCTCGACCCATTATAATTTACGCCCTAAGGTCTTTCCTTATTATGTAATTGTTTCATACAATAGAATATAACTCTACAACATTTCGCCGCGCTTTTAACAACATTATCGCTACAGTTTTCTACGACATTTTGCTGCATTTTCACCAGGTTTTCGTAGCCATTTCGTTGCAGCATTTTCGCTGCATTTCAACAGCTTTTTGCAGCCATTTCGCTGCAGTAATTTAGCTGCATTTCAGCAGCATTTTTGCAACCATTTCGATGCAGTTTTCTGAGGCATTTTTGCTGCATTTCAGCAGCTTTTCGTAGCCATTTGCTGCAGTTTTCTATAACATTTTTGCTGCATTTCAGCAGCATTTTCAGCAGCTTTTCGTAGCCATTTGCTGCAGTTTTCTATAGCATTTTCGCTGCAGTTTTCAGCAGCTTTTTGCTGCATTTTTTTGTAGCTTTTTCACTGCATTTCCAGCAGCGATTCAAGCATGTTTCAACAGCTTTTCGCTGCAATTCTATGCAGCGTTTCAGCCTTGTTTTAACAGCCTTTCGCTGCACATCTGTGCAGCGTTTTAGCAGTGTTTAGCTGCACTTTTGTGCAGCGTTTCAGCCCTGTTTTAACAGCTCTATCCGGTTTTAATCTTCTCATGAGATTCAAATCAGTATGCAGTTTAGTCTCCAACGAGGCTTTAGGCGGTACACAGTTTGTTTTCCGAATGCGACTTAACTCGGTATGTGGTTTAATCTCTGCACAAGATTGAGGTCAGTATAGAATTTTAACTTCAGAATAAAGATTATTTCGGCGTATGGTTCCGTCTCGGAATGAGAGTTAAGATGGTGTACAATTTTGTCTCTGAACGAGACTTAGGCTAGTAGTCGGTTTTATCTTCGAATAAGATTTTGATTAGTGTACAACGTAATCTCTGAATGAGGACCTGGACAGAATACACTTTAATCTCCGAAAGACTGTTTTGGACAGAATGCAAATGACTCTGAATGAAAACGCATGCAGAATACGGACTATTCTCTGTACGGGAATCTAAACAGAATATGGCTTAACATCCATTGAGTGTTTTGACAGAATATGAATTGTCCCCCGGTTAAGTAATTTGGCAGAGTACGATTTCATCTCTGAATGAGAATACAGACGGAATATAGATTATCCTCCGATTTAGAACTTAGACAAAATACAGTTTATCCTTCGAATGAGGATTCAGACTGAATTCATCTTAATCCCTAAATAAGAGCATAAACAGAATACGGTTTAATATCCAATATAAGAACTTAGACAGAATATTGTTTATTCTTTGAATGAGAATTTAGACACAAATTGATTTACTTCGATATGAAATTTAGACCGAATACAATTTGATCTCTGAACGAGAAGGTAGACAAAATATGGATTACCCTCTAAATGGGAGTCCAGACATAATGTGGTTTATTCTTCGAATGAGAATTTAAACGAGATACGATTTAATCTTCGAATGAAAATTTAGACATTGTGCGATTTAATATCCGGTACGAGGATTTAGATAGAATACGGTTAATCTCCAAATGAAAGTCTATGTAGAATATCGTTTATTCTCCCGAATGAGAATTTGGACGGAATGCAGTATATTCTCAAAAATGAAAGTTCAGACGGAACACGAAGTAGTCTCCAAATGAGTATTTTGACAAATTACGATTCGACTCCTGAATGAGGGCGTAGACATAATACGGATTATTCTCCAAATGAGGGTCTAAACAAGATACACTTTTATCTCTAATGAGATGTTGAATCGGTATACAGTTTTATATCCATGTAAGGAATTAACTGAAATATGGTTAAATCTCCAAATGAGAACTTTGATAGAATACAAGTTAATTCCCCCAATGAGAATTTTAGACAGAATACGATTTGATTCTCCGATTTGAATTTAGACGGAATATCAACTAATCCTTCAAATGAGAATTTGAACAAGGTACGATTTAATCTCCAATTCAGACTTTTATCGGTGCATGGCTTAATTTCTAATGAGTTTCGAATTTATTCATGATTTGACCCCTGAGTAAGGTTTATATCGTTTTATGATTTGAGTTTCTGTTATGGTACAATTTTGATTCACAGGCGAACACTTGGTTACGCTTCAGGTTGATTCATGGTTTAATCTTCGGATAAGGTTTTAGTTAGTATTCGGTTATACTTCTAACAAGGTTCCATTTAGTATGTAGTTTAACCCCCAAATGAGGTTCAGATTTATTTGTATTTTGACCTTCAACTAAGGTTTTATTCTACATACCACTTAACCTTTGAATAAAGTTCAAATTGGTTGTGGGTCAACCGCTGGTTAAAGTTCCTTTTTGTGTATTGTTGAGCCTTCGGTTAAGGCTCAAGTTGACCTTACAACTTAAGCTTTAGTTACAGTTCGGAATTGGCCACAGTTTAGCCTTTAACTAAAATTCGGAACAACTTACGGCTTAACCTTTAACTAAGGTTCAAAATAATTTACGGCTTAACCTCTATCCAAGGATCAGGATAATTTATGGTTTAACCCTTAACTAAGGTTCGGAATTAGTTATAGTTCGGTCTTTAATTAAGTTTCGGAGTAATTTACAGTTTAGCCTTCGATTAAAGTTCAGGTTTATACATGGTTTAACCTTCCATTAAGGCTGAAGGTGTTTACGGTTTAATCCTTTGATTACGGTTCAGAATAGTTAATGTTTTAACCATTCAGTAAGATTCGGAAGTATTTGTACTTTAACCCCTCGGTTAAGGTTCAGAATGATTACGGTTTAACCTCTTGGTTGAGGTTCGGAATTATTACAGTTTAACCTTTCAGTTTAAGGTTCAGAATGATAAGAGTTTCAACTAGATTGTACCGAATCCACGGTTTGCACTAGATTGTACCAAACATACAATCATAGCATTAAGTTACAGATTTCACCAGATTGTACCGAATCCACGGTTTGCACTGGATTCTACCAAATATATAATCGTAGCGTTAAGTTACAGATTTGATAATGTTTTTTAGCTTTACTGTTCCCCAGATTGTTTGACAATTCTCCCGGATTACATGACGTCACGAGTCGTGTCCATGGAGATTTTATATGTCCTTTTTCCCCATGACCCAGTCCTTGTTATATGAAAGGTGTGCGTGTGGATCACGAGGAGCGCATTGTACCATGTGTTTAACACTTACCTGGCCAGGGTAAGCAATTCACACCTAATACAATGATCTCAATGCGATTGCCACGTCACTTTCCAAGTAACAATTTCCGGTCACTCGTGTATTTTATTTAATTGATTCGGTATTCAATCACAGTGTTTAATAGAATTTGCTATCTGATAATTACATATATACATATATTCATGCACTTTCGGATTTAAGTACCGGAATTATGTTATCTATCTTCAGTCTACAGTTCACTATTTATTATTAAGACTTGGTTACCTTCAGGATTGATGATCAACTTGAACCGAACGCTTAACTCGAGAAACATGGGCTCTGATTACCACTTGAAACAACCGTGTGATTTAAATGATTCAAAATTTACTTATTTATAACTAAACAAGCCTTAAACCATGTTTAGAATTTGAACCACGACTTGGCAAGAGTACAAAACGACTCTTACTCGCCCAACATGTTCACCTAGAATTTTCTTACATAACTAGTTTTAATTGTACAAAAGATTTCCCCAAAACATGTTTACAAAAAAGTTTGTGCGGAAGCGACTTGACTCGAGCGGCGTTCGGTTCCTTAACTACGATCATGATCATCATCCATTGTCCGGAGGTGTACCTGCACTACGTATCATCAAATGAAGGATCTGAATAAGTCTAGATATCTATGATAATAATCAAACAACAAAAAGAAGAGGAAACTTCCCACGCCTTGTGTTCTTTTGGCCTGGCCTCGCCGTAGACTACGGTCACATGACCGTAGCTTACGGCCATCAATTTCGGCCCATTTTGGGCTCGTGAGCCGTAGTTTACGGCTTGTAGCCGTAGGCTACGGCCATAGCTGTTGTTAGGCCTCATTTCCATTCAATATGTTCAGCCAATATTTCCTATAATGCCATGCACATACTAGACTTTATGTGCAACCAATATGAGTACATTTTGGGTCTTGATTACTCGCCTAAAGGGTCACGTTACATACCTTTATAACGTACAACCTCGCACTTGTTTGTTATGCTCAAAATGAACACTATTCATTACGTAATGAGTTCGTCTAACCCTCAACCCATTAATGGTTCCATGTAACCGAATTGAGGGCTATGGTGACCTTCACATGCTTGTTTTATATTGGAATGAATAAAATATATAAAAATGGATGTCTCATACTCTAGCATTTACATAAGTTTCGTGTACTAAGTCATAGTTATGACGTACCTTAATCTTGTCCTTTCCCTCGAGAGTCTTTCTCACCTTGCTTTGAGAATGTCCCGTGCTCCTTGCCTAATAGATTGTGACCCGTGTAAATGTTAGAAACTACTTGTTAGTTCTTTATGGACTCGAAGTCCCACACGAGGTCATTCACAGTTTGCTAGTGCATGGCCCAGTTCTAGTTTAGATTTATCTTAAACTATCATTGGGTATTTGATCCCAAGTATCATCTTGTCCATAATTAACTACATCACATGCATCCTCATGGAATAAAATTCAAGTTGATAACTCGTCTATAACAATCACGAATAGTTCTACTCATGGTAATATTAATCCAACCATGTTTACTTCACTTAGGCATTTCGTCAAATACCTTATGTGCACAACATCATATATGTTTATTTCATGACTATTCATCAAGTGTTCTTTTCCACACAATAATTTATTAATCAAACATAACAATCACATTCAAAACTAACAAGTTTCACACCTATTTCACAGAAGTAATTTAGTTTACTAGTTTTGTTGGTTCTTTCGATTATATCTCAAGAAACCCATTTCCTTATAATATGATTAAGTCACAACGATTCATACCATACACGTTTATGGTAATTTTTCACAAGTATAAGGTTCCCAACCTTAAGTATAACACATCTTACACATCAATTTTCGTTTATGAGCTAGCACCCAAAAATATCCATACTTTAACTTCCAAACTAATTACAATAAAACACCAATTAAAGGTTACCTTGAGGTTAAGATCGCCTAAATGATGATTTTTCTCAAGTGCATGTAAATACCCTTTGATATTTAACTTGATTCAGATTAGTGTGTGAAAATAAGGTGTGTGTGTGTGTGTTGGTCGATGTACAGATAACAGGAGGAGTCTTCTTCCTTCTTTGTTTTTTTTTTTTTTTTTATCAATAATAATATACACACTTTGGCTCATGATCACATATAGCCCCTTGAGTTTGTTTTATTAATTCATTATACTAACAAGGTTAATATTAGTATTTTGTTAAGGCCTTTTTTTTCTAACAGAATTAACCCGGTTAATTTCGCATAACATAGAGATGCTAATATTTCCATGTCATGCTCCAAATATCCGTCATTTCGTTCGGTTAATTTTTTATTAAAATAAATAATAAATTTCAGGGTGTTACACTAGGATTTCATTCGTATTAGTTAAGTCTGCTTCACAGTTTGGGAGTTTTCGATCCAAGAGTGGTTGATTAAAGGATTACTGTGGGATTTGGTTTCGCTGGGGCGATCCACTTTCATTTTATCATCTCAACACTTGTCCCGCCTTGAGTCCAGTTGACTATCCTTGACAGGAGGTTTGTTAGATGAGAACAGGGTCTCCAACCGGATTACATAGGTCAGCTTTTATAACCAGAGTCTATGGATTCTACCCAGGTTACCAGCCTCCTTCCTACCTAATTTCTCTAGTTCCTTAAGTTCCCATTAGTTGTCAAGTTAAGTTAAGTTTAATCTATTTTAATTAAGTTTGTAATTAATAGTTTAAATACCCCCCATTTAAGTATATATTTATTAGACTAGTATTTCGGTATAGGTTGTGATCTAGAGTTGCATTCGCGTCTTTGGGTTCGATACTCGGTCTTATCTAGTTTACTGCTTTGCGACCGGTACACTTGTCGTGCGTGTGTAGTTTTTAGGTGAGTCGTTTTAATTAAAGCTTGTGTTATTTTTATATATATACATTTACACACATCAAGCAACATTTGAAGTAGTACTTGAAGCAGAAAGAGAGTTAGATGTACCACTCACATACAGATCCGGATTCTGTGGAATCTGCGCTCTCTTAGCTTTTCTCTTCTCCTCCATCTCTTTGTTTTCCAGCTTTTGAATGAACTCATTAATAGTCCAATACTGGTATGCATCCTTTTCCTTCAACACTTCAATGTGTTGGTTCCAGTAGGGTGGTAAAGCATCAGCAAATTTGTCCACCAATTCTGACATTGGTATGCTGATCTCATAGCTCGACAGTTCTGTGAGCAAATGGCAATACCGTGGAACCAACTCTTTTAGGGTCTCATTGCCCATGTAACTGAAGTTTTCAAATTCCTTTCGAAGCTCTTCCATCCTCAGCTTCCTTGTCTTTTCATTACCATCATGTCGGTTTCTCAGCATATCCCATAATTGTTTGGATGTTGTGCACGATCCAAACTGAGGCAGCAAATCAGTGTTGATCGCCTGGGATAGCTGAGAGAATGCCTTCTTCTCTATCGCAAACCTCTTTTTCTCATAATCCGCCAAATTCTCCAAAGGTATCGGTTCTCCAGTATTCTCCAGAATAGGAGCAACATACCCCTTCACTATCATTTGCCATGCCTCGGCTCCCTCAAGTCCTTGTCCCTCAACATGGATCTTGAACTTCGTCTTCCATGTGTTGTACTCCTTCATGTCCATTAGCTTTGGTGGACGATTGCCGCTTCCTGAGGATAAATCATTAATAAGTGTGGATATAGCGTTGGTCGTCTGCGAATGAACTGTAGCTGCTGCTACTCCCCAATAGTTGTCAATAGGTTGATGTAAAGGTTGAACAACTTGTTGAGGAGCCGAACTAGTCATAGCCATGTAATTGATTGGCTGTGATGGTGGACTAGTCTTCTGGGCTGCAACCGACCATGGATCTTGTGTTGTCTGCTGTTGTGGTGCTTGAGTAGGTCTAGGCGTTGTTGGGAAGTTCCACATCTTGACCTGCAAACGTTTAAACACGAAAAGATTAGAAATGTTTTAAAACAGGATTCTCTTTCGTATGATCGAACGTGCGAATGAGAAATAATGTTCTCCTTCGACCGTTTTGATTGATACGAATGTGGACTCAAAACACAAAATCTCTTTCGACCGCTTTCTTCTCTCGTTCGACCGTTTTTCTGCTCCTTCGACCGTTCGATCAATCGAAGGTGACACGACTGGGCGAATGAACAAAATAAGCAATGAAAGTCTACTTTCGACCACTAAAACACCTCCTTCGACCACAAAATCCCCTCTTTCGACCAAATAAAATTCCACTTTCGACCACTCTCTCTCTTTCGACCCGTGAGAATTCAAAAACGGTTATTCATTGAAAATCCGTTAATTTTGATCATGTTTATCAAATGTTGATGGATTTTGATGATCTAAATCAGGTTTTGAATCAGAATTGATTTGGAACAACTTTAATGAAGAGAATTATCCAATTTAACCTTGAAATCAAGTTGTAATCAATCAAAATCTTATCAAATCAGTTTGTTCATTGAAAACAGAAACTTTTTGATCAAAATTGGGTCCAAATCAACTGAGAGACTATTAATTTGTGATTGTTTGATCCAGAATGGCTCCGATACCACTTTGTATGTGCGTGAAAGGATCGAATAACAACAAAGAATGATCAAACAAGTTAGTTTTAGGTGCGGAATCCCTAAAACTATCACAAAATAATAGTCAAACAGATCAAAACACACAGATCATCATTTTCAAAAGCTTTTCATTAATTAACAACTCGATTACACGTTGAAATATGATTACAAACAGGGTGAGAACGTGAAAAGAGTTAAACAAAACACTAGAGAGAATATCAGAAAGTGGAGGGAATAATAATGACCAAAAGTTACATTCAAAAATCAAACTTGTCACCTTCGCCCAAATTGATTGAGCGAATGTGCAGGTTCGCCCAATCTGTCTGGTCGAACCAAGTTACATAATAAACTATATTCACATTCGTCCACAGCATCTTCCTTCGCACCCTTTCTTCTTCCTTCGCACCTTCAGAAACTCTCCTTCGTACCTACAATTACTCCTTCCCACCAACGACAATCATCAAAACAAGTTTGTTGTTCAATCCGAAGCACTAGTCGCACTTTTGCATCTACACAATTTCTCCAAGGAGTATCAAGAATCCTGATTTTGATGGACTCAAAAGACCTGATTATTTCTGTTTTTTCTTTCTTTTTCTCTAACCTTTGTCATAACTGTATATTCTTTTCCTCGAGCACTGCAATTTGTTGTTTATATATTTCATTTTCAATTTTATATTTTATACTCTGTGTATTTTTTCCTTGCTGTATAAGTTGTGATTGTAAGTCAGCAATCACTTCCTGTTGTGCTTTAATTATTTGATCAGGCTTTTTATTTGTTATATCAGCTAACGTTTGGACTTCTTCGGGTTCAATATGGAAATTTTTTAACCCAAAGTATTCTCTTGTTGCTTCCATTGCTTGTTGAAAATTTTCATAACCTTTGTAAATAGGATTGGGACATTGAATATATTTAGCAACTGTTTCCCATTTATTAAAAATTCCAAGTTTTGTCCCTCTAAAAATAATATAGTGTGTAAACCTGGGTTTTTTATGTTTTTCAGGTGTTGTAACCGTTTGTTCAGCAAAATAAAA
This sequence comes from Ambrosia trifida, assembly GCA_028751855.1. Taxonomy (NCBI): domain Eukaryota; kingdom Viridiplantae; phylum Streptophyta; class Magnoliopsida; order Asterales; family Asteraceae; genus Ambrosia; species Ambrosia trifida. The sequence goes on along the minus strand of CM054123.1, from coordinate 5,561,121 downwards.
ACTTAATGCATTTAAAACTTGGACTTTAAAATTTGAAGCTTGTGGCATGGTTTGAATATGCCAAAGGTTGTCCAGTAAGCACTGTTGTTTTTCTGTCAATTTCATTCCAATAACAGGACGAAATTTTTTGTAAGCATCATTGCATATTTGGAGATCATATGTTCCAAATCGCATGCAATAGTTCTGTGTACTTTGTGTTGAAGAAGATGGCCTTGGTGTACGCTGTGTACTTTGTGTATTTTTTGGTGGAGTTTGATAATATTGAGACATATCTTCAACACTCGGATTGTAATATTGAGTCATTTCTACACCTGTAATAGAGGCTGGAAGCCTTCTTTGACTGTTTATTTTTTCAGCTGACTGCTTGTATGCCTGTTGAATTTTTTCTTCCTCTGTTCTAATGGTCTGTCCCATTATTTTTTCTGTTTCTGAATCAGAGGTCATTGAAGATCTCTTACTCTGTGTAGGCTGTATAAGGATTGCTTTACCTTTGCTCTTTTTCCTGTCCATCTGTAATAAGCCATTTGTTTATATTACGAGACAACATATCTGCTATCCCATTATTCTTTCCTTTAATGTGTTCAAAATTTATAATATATCCATTCCCTTGAATAATATTTTGTAAATTAACCCATCGAGTCCTATTTACTTTTTTACTTTGATCATTTTTTACAAACTTTACTATTGCTTCACAATCAGTTCTTATTGTAAATTCTTTATCCAGAAAAAGTTTAAATTTTTCTAAAGCACTAATTAAAGCCTGTATTTCAAAATCTATTGTATTCCAATTTGTTTTATTCTGAAAATTACCGCTTGCATAAGCACAAATTTTCTCTTCTTCCTTCGAACTGTATTTATTTGGTTTACATAGAAGGACCGCTCCCCATCCTTCTTTACATCCATCTGTCTCAATAATTATATAATCTGTCACTAATGGTAACTCTAATGGCTTAATATTTTTTACAGCTGTTTTTATTTTTTGTACTAATTTAACATCTTCCTGATTAAAATACCTTTGACCATTTTTAGTTGTTTTACTGTAAAGAGGTCCTACTAGTTTTGATAAATTTGGAATAAATTTTCTAGCATAATTTTCCAATCCTAAAAAGGCCTGTATTTGTTTTAAATTTTCAAATTTTTCAGGAAAATTTAAAATTTTTGTAGAGATATGTGGTTGTAATTCTATTTTCCCATTTCCAATTTCTAAACCCAAAAAGGATATTTTTCTTTTAAATAATTCCATTTTCCTTTTAGAAACTACTATACCATTCTTCTTTATTTCTTCAAAAACCTGTTGTAAATGCTTCTCATGTTCCTGTACTGTATTACTTGCAACTAAAATATCATCAATATATACCAAACAAAAATCATATTTTAAGAATATACTATCCATAAATCTTTGAAATATTGAAGGAGCATTCTTAAGTCCAAAACTAAGAACATTCCATTCATATTGGCCTTCTGAACATGTAAAGCTGTCTATGGTTTAAAACTTTCTTCTAATTTTAGCTGATTATATCCTAATTTTAAATCAAACTTTGAGAAGATCTTTTTATTTTGTATAAGATTTAATAAGGTGTCCTTATTAGGAATATTATACCCATCTTCTATTGTGTTGTCATTTAACCGTTTATAATTGTATACTATTCTAGCCTTACCTCTTTTTATTTCACTATGATTTCTAACTAGAAATACTGAAGATCTATGTTGGCTTTCTGATTTTTTAATTAAACCTTGATTAATCATTTCAGGGATTTGTTTTTTGAATTCTTCCTTATCTAGTGGACTATATTCTATATTAGTTGTCCTAATAATTATGTCAGGATTTTTTAATTTAAATCTACATGTATAATTTGTAACATCGCAAAAATTTTCCCAAATCCTAATACATATTTTCTTTTATTATAATGTGCCTAAGCCTTTACTTTACTACCACACAACTAAAATATATATATATATATATATATATATATATTTATATAAAGGTTAATAATAATAATAATAATAATAATAATAATAATAACAAATACTAGATTAAAAAAAAATATAATAACTGATTTTGTGATTTGGTCTTACCCAATCCAGCTGCCCAAACCCAGACAAACATCCAGCCTAACCCAGGTATGGCCCAAACCACCTGGCCCATTAGTCTTCCCCTCCCTTCCTTCGCGGGTTTTAAAAATAAAAATCTTGCTTCTGCCGGGATTCGAACCCGGGCAGAAGGCCGTCCAAAGCCTAACACACACACACGAACAACCATCTGCTCCACACCTCTTAGTTGGTTTAAACCCAACTTAAAATGTATTTAACACCGTTTAACCTTGTCTCTTCTTCTTCATGGTAGCATACGCGAGACAGCAGACCAAAAGAAGATTCTTTTTTTTTAAAATCGTGAACTTGCTATATAGAAACATTGTAAATTGGTCATGTTTAATTGCCTTTGACTATTTAAAAGCGATAATTATGATCTAATCACTATTGATTGAGCCAATTAACCGTGTCAACATTTAAAACCAAGTCAAACTTACCAATTCATCGTTCCAGGCCATAACACTATAAATTGAACGTTTCTGAACCTTCACAACTCGCCATTATCTCTTTCTCAATCCCCAATTCTTCATTTTAATCTTCTGTTCTTATTATACGATCGCGTTTTTGACTTTTCAAGTTGACTAGCCGTTCGTAAACAATTCAACTTTGTAAGTTTAATTTCTGTTGTGGGTTTCATTAATCGGCCAACACACAATGTTTTTACTATGATTAATTGGGTTAACATTGTGTGATTTAATCAATTGCAAAAGCTAGGGCTCATATGTTTCATTTGGGGAAGAACACTGAACTCGCCCATGTGTTATAATTATAACAAACTGAAACCAAACACAACCACTGGTCTGGACCAAGTAGTTGTGCCTGGTGACTCTGACCCGGCTGACACAGGGTTCGAATCTCAGCAACATCATTCTTTTTCTTTTTGTTGTCATGTTTAATAAAGCTTTATATATATATTATTTGTATTTTATAAATTCATTTTAAAATACTAAAACTCTTTTGAAAATTCTACAAAAATTATTTCAAGTTAAACTAATGAAAAAGTTTAACATACAATTTTTAGTTTTCAAAAATTTATTTATTTAATATATTTAATAAATAAATCAAGTTTATTCCATGTTATTTATAAAATTCTATAAAAATATCAAAACGATCTTATAAATTCCCACAAAAATTATTCTAAGTTTTTATAACATTAAGCTTTTCAGAAATGATTTTTATTTCTGAAAAATCATTTATTTAATATTTTTAATCAATTTTTGTTAGTTTAATCATAATTAAATCATAATAAATTCAATTTTTACTATTTTTGCACCAAAATTTTATACAAATTATTTCTGAATATTTAGAACAGAAATATAAATTTTAAACTTAAAATTCTTTAATTTTAATATTTTTTAGATATTAAAGTTAAATTTTTACTATTTGTTATAAATAGAATTAATATTCTATTTTAAAGAAAATAATTTTGTAAAAATTATTTTTACACTTTAAACACATTCTTGTGACCATCTTAAAATCAAATTTCATAAAAAGAATTTTTGTTTATTTATTTACAAAAATTCTCTCAATTATCAAACGATTTTAATATTAATCAAACGAGCATTTATCCCCAAATTCGAAGCCCTAGAACATATACATTTGTAGACTAGATAGACTTATTTATTACCTTATTATAGGGTGATAGTTGACACATTTGGGCAACACAACTATTTAATTTTTCAACAGATATAACATTTTGCTAAGGTGAGTTTTACATAGCCCCTTTTCTATTTATCACCATTTTTGGGGTGAAACATGTTACAACAATATTTATGCAATTCAATCATCAATGTGTCTATGTGTATTTATATGTTGCATTATGTCTTGAACATGACTAGGGTAAGCACAATTCTAGCATAAACATTCATCAGCCAAACGGTATACATTGATAGATCTATTGGACTGACAATCCCACCCGGATACGTGCCCCCTACAAAGGTTACGTGGGTGTTTGTTACTGCAATATAAACGAGTGAACCATGAGCGTATGGGATGTACCACAATACAACAGTCACAAGGTTGATTATGCACTCGATTTACTTCTAGTATGTTTTCGCATATGGACTAGATTGCCATGACACATGAATTGCACATAAATTTTATTCTATTACCAAAACCTATGTAATTCTCACCAACTTTTTTTGACCCAAAATATTTTCAACTTAACATGTTTCAGGTTCTACTTGCTTGAAGATTTGCTTGAAGATATGTGCATAGTTTTATTCAATATGATGTACGAATTCTTGTAGAACAATTGTATGAAATTTGTTTAAATCATTTAATGAAATTTATTATTCACCATGAGCTACTGAACAATCATCACTACGTGACATCCAGATGTTTCCGCCATCGGTTGGGGTGTTACAGATTGGTATCAGAGCCATGGTTATAGGGAACTAGGTTATTAGAAAAATAATCTAGTCTATAACCATAGGATTTAACCAGTACTTGCTTCCTTTACTTGCTATACTCTATCTCCCTCCTACTTCTTATCCCTATTTTTATCCTTACAAGAAGGTTGCTCTCAATCAGTGGATCTACTCTTAGACTAATAGGACAAAATCCTCAGGTTTAACCTGAACCACCTTGAGATCTCGTCGAAGTTCTAGATTTTAATAACGAACACGTGCAATCTGGAAGGGTGAACGCCTGTATTCTGAGTCTTCTGTCTAGGCTGGCATTGCGCATATATCCCAATCAGACGAGGGAGCCGGATGCCTACCTGGGAATTCTCGGGATGAGTGTTCACTTATAGGCTAAAGCATGTCTTCTTATGTTATTAGAATCTAGAATCTTTGATAAGTCAACGTTTTCGTTTATTCGTTTTAATTAATTAATAAATGATTACACTCCTTATATAACCTCATTCATTTCATTGTGTCTCTTACAGATCATGCCTCCACGTCGCAGTGCTCGTCTTAACAGTGGTGACAATCATGATGAAGGAAGTAGCAATCACAACCACAACCACGATACTAGCCACAACAACAACAACCACAACAACAATAATGATGTCGATGCTCAGCTGGCTGCAATCATTTCTCAACAAATGGCACAGCAAATCGCAACTCTGGTTCCCAACTTACTAGCTCAAGTCATCCAGTTGAACGGGAATGGTAACGGCAACGGCAACGGGAATGGAAATGGAAATCACAACGGGAATGGAAATAGTCTTCCAGCCTGTACACATAAGCACTTTAATTCTTGCAATCCCCCAAAGTTTAGTGGTGAAGAAGGAGCTACGGGACTCCTGCAATGGTTTGATGGCATTGAGAATACCTTCATCAACAGTGAATGCCCCGACAACTTTAAAGTCCGTTATGCCATGAGTGTGCTTCACAAACGAGCACTCACTTTGTGGAATGAAGAAAAACGCACTCGCGGAGCTGAAGCTGCACTAGCCTTAACTTGGGATCAAGCTAAAGACATTATGAAGGCAGAGTTCTGTCCTCGTAATGAAATTAAGAAGCTGGAAGATGAATTTCATGATCTTGCTCAAGACAGTGGGGAAAACCTTGCTTACAACACACGTTTTCACGAACTTAGCTTACTGCTACCCACAAAGTCACCCCTTTGCCCATTGCAATCGAAAAATACATTGGTGGTTTACCGATGCAAATTCAAGACACGGTGTGGGGAAGGAACCCTGCTACTTTGGGGGAAGCAAAGCGTTTGGCTGCCACCCTAACAGATAACCATGTGAAGGCAGGAACTCTGACTCGTAAAGGGGAAAAGAAAAAGGATACTCCCCAACCTGCAGTTGAAATCAAAACTGAGGCCTCAATCAACGGAAAGAACAAGGTCAAAAATTTTGCAATAGATACCACTGCCCCACCCAACAAGAAACAGTACAACGGGAAGCTACCTAAGTGTGACACCTGCCAGTATCACCACCCAACTCAAGTTCCCTGCCGATAGTGCACCAATTGTCAAAGGTATGGGCATCTTGCAGATGCTTATAGAATCCCTGCTACAAACGCTCTTGATGCTCCAAATAATCCCGCTTGAGACCCTCCAGCTACTTAACCACAAACTCTACCATTTGATTGATGTCTATTTTTCTCTTTAATTCTATGTATTGACACTTTTGATTCAAGTAATAAAATCAAGTACTATCATAATATCTGAGTGCATGCTTGTTTGAATGTGAATTAATTGCTATATCTATGGTCATACTTGCTTATTTGTACAACAATTAGTTGACTACCAAACAACCTACTTAACGATTGGTAGAGGTCATCATGTCTTTCCAACAGTCGGGAGAGGCCCTACAACCTGCTCAACGACTGGTGGAGACTATCGAACCTGCTCAACAATCGGTAAAGTCATAAAAGGACGCAAAACCCTAATGTAAGGTAAATTGGTAATTACGGTCCGGAACGTAATCATGAATTAACAGGTACATTAAGGTAGTGTGAAAGTTTATCAAGGTTTCCGGTAGTTGACCAATTGTAACCCTGGTTTTCTCTTAACTTCGAGACGAAGTTCCTAAAAGTAGGGGAGACTGTAACATCGCAAAAATTTTCCCAAATCCTAATACATATTTTCTTTTATTATAATGTGCCTAAGCCTTTACTTTACTACCACACAACTAAAATATATATATATATATATTTATATAAAGGTTAATAATAATAATAATAATAATAATAATAACAAATACTAGATTAAAAAAAATATAATAACTGATTTTGTGATTTGGTCTTACCCAATCCAGCTGCCCAAACCCAGACAAACATCCAGCCCAACCCAGGTATGGCCCAAACCACCTGGCCCATTAGTCTTCCCCTCCCTTCCTTCGCGGGTTTTAAAAATAAAAATCTTGCTTCTGCCGGGATTCGAACCCGGGCAGAAGGCCGTCCAAAGCCTAACACACACACACGAACAACCATCTGCTCCACACCTCTTAGTTGGTTTAAACCCAACTTAAAATGTATTTAACACCGTTTAACCTTGTCTCTTCTTCTTCCTGGTAGCATACGCGAGACAGCAGACCAAAAGAAGATTCTTTTTTTTTTTAAATCGTGAACTTGCTATATAGAAACATTGTAAATTGGTCATGCTTAATTGCCTTTGACTATTTAAAAGCGATAATTATGATCTAATCACTATTGATTGAGCCAATTAACCGTGTCAACATTTAAAACCAAGTCAAACTTACCAATTCATCGTTCCAGGCCATAACACTATAAATTGAACGTTTCTGAACCTTCACAACTCGCCAGTATCTCTTTCTCAATCTCCAATTCTTCATTTTAATCTTTTGTTCTTATTATACGATCGCGTTTTTGACTTTTCAAGTTGACTAGCTGTTCGTAAACAATTCAACTTTGTAAGTTTAATTTCTGTTGTGGGTTTCATTAATCGGCCAACACACAATGTTTACCCTATGATTAATTGGGTTAACATTGTGTGATTTAATCAATTGCAAAAGCTAGGGCTCATATGTTTCATTTGGGGAAGAACACTGAACTCGCCCATGTGTTATAATTATAACAAACTGAAACCAAACACAACCACTGGTCTGGACCAAGTGGTTGTGCCTGGTGACTTTGACCCGGCCGACACAGGGTTCGAATCTCAGCAACATCATTCTTTTTCTTTTTGTTGTCATGTTTAATAAAGCTTTATATATATATTATTTGTATTTTATAAATTCATTTTAAAATACTAAAACTCTTTTAAAAATTCTACAAAAATTATTTCAAGTTAAACTAATAAAAAAGTTTAACATACAGTTTTTAGTTTTCAAAAATTTATTTATTTAATATATTTAATAAAAAATCAAGTTTATTCCATGTTATTTATAAAATTCTATAAAAATATCAAAACGATCTTATAAATTCCCACCAAAATTATTCTAAGTTTTTATAACATTAAGCTTTTCAGAAATGATTTTTATTTCTGAAAATTCATTTATTTAATATTTTTAATCAATTTTTGTTAGTTTTAATCATAATTAAATCATAATAAATTCAATTTTTAATATTTTTGCACCAAAATTTTATACAAATTATTTGTGAATATTTAGAACAGAAATATAAATTTTAAACTTAAAATTCTTTAATTTTAATATTTTTTAGATATTAAAGTTAAATTTTGACTATTTGTTATAAATAGAATTAATATTCTATTTTAAAGAAAATAATTTTGTAAAAATTATTTTTACACTTTAAACACATTCTTGTGACCATCTTAAAATTAAATTTCATAAAAAGAATTTTTGTTTATTTATTTACAAAAATTCTCTCAATTATCAAACGATTTTAATATTAATCAAACGAGCATTTACCCCCAAATTCGAAGCCCTAGAACATATACATTTGTAGACTAGATAGACTTATTTATTACCTTATTATAGGGTGATACTTGACACATTTGGGCAACACAACTATTTAATTTTTCAACAGATATAACATTTTGCTAAGGTGAGTTTTACATAGCCCCTTTTCTATTTATCACCATTTTTGGGGTGAAACATGTTACAACAATATTTATGCAATTCAATCATCAATGTGTCTATGTGTATTTCTATGTTGCATTATGTCTTGAACATGACTAGGGTAAGCACAATTCTTGCATAAACATTCATCAGCCAAACGGTATACATTGATAGATCTATTGGACTGACAATCCCACCCAGATACGTGCCCCTTACAAAGGTTACGTGGGTGTTTGTTACTGCAATATAAACGAGTGAACCATGAGCGTATGGGATGTACCACAATACAACAGTCACAAGGTTGATTATGCACTCGATTTACTTCTAGTATGTTTTCGCATATGGACTAGATTGCCATGACACATGAATTGCACATAAATTTTATTCTATTACCAAAACCTATGTAATTCTCACCAACTTTTGTTGACCCAAAATATTTTCAACTTAACATGTTTCAGGTTCTACTTGCTTGAAGATTTGCTTGAAGATATGTGCATAGTTTTATTCAATTTGATGTACGAATTCTTGTAGAACAATTGTATGAAATTTGTTTAAATCATTTAATGAAATTTATTATTCACCATGAGCTACTGAACAATCATCACTACGTGACATCCCGATGTTTCCGCCATCGGTTGGGGTGTTACATAATTTATATGTGCTTTTGTTATATCTTCTCCTATATATCCTACTTTTTCTAAATGTAATATTATAGGATGATTTATACTTTTGGTAATATCATGTCCTTTTTCTATTTCTTGATTTAAAAAATCTGTTAATAATTTTAACGCTTCATTTTCTATTAGACTTTCTCTCTTTTGTGTATTATCATTTAAGAAATCTAAATTACCTTTATCTCCTCTTTTTTGAACTATTTCAGTAGTATTTAAATATCTTAGTGTAGGAACTGTATATAAATGTTTACTTAATGTTATATAATTACGTGTAATTGTTACTGCCCCATTTAAGCCTAAGATAAAATTTAACCCTATTACAAAATCTTTTGATCTTATATGTGGTGGGTTAATATTTACTTGTGGCATATCATACTTAATACTATAATTTCTTGCAAAATCTAAGAACTGTATTCCTACTGGTTCTAGGCAATGTGTAATATTTATTATTTTGTCTTCAACTGTTCTTGTAGTTAGTTTATATGAAAGTTTTTTATGATATTCTATTGGTGCCAAACTATAAGAGATTAAGCTTTTTGTAGCTCCTGTATCTACTAATGCTATTAAATCTAAATATTTATTATTATCTAACCATAACCTACATTGTATATTAATCATATTTATAGATCCTTGTGTTTGTATAAAAGTTTGTTCTTCTAATTGTTGTTCAGCCATCTTACTTATTTCTTCTGTTTTTACTATTCTTTCAATTTCTTCTAGTCTTCCTTCCAAATTTTTTAGTTTTAAATTATGTAATTTTGATATTATTTCCATTTTTTCTATTCTGTCATCATTGTTATTTTTTGAAGCTTGCTGTTTAGATGTACTAACTATTTCTTTATTATAAATTTCTTTAAGACACCTAAAACATATTTCTTTAAAACATATGTCACATTGTGATCTTTTTTCCATACTAGGATAGTATCCACAATTATAGCAACTGACATGGTTATTTCCTTTATTTTGTATCCAATTATGTTCACAGTTTTCTTCTGTGTTCATGTATGTATAAGTTACCTTTGTTGTTGGTTTCTCATCTTCACTGTATATACTATATATGGATTCATTATCTGAATCATTATCTGTTTTTAATTCTTCTATTTCATAATCTTGTAACTGTTCAACTAAATTTGCTCTCTCTGTGTTTTGATTTTTATTTTGGCATTTATTAGCCAAATGAGTTGTTTCTCCACAAATAAAACATCTACATTTTCTTGTTTGTGGTTTTTTAACATACTTATTCTTGTTGTAGTTTTTCCTATAATTTTTATTATATGTTGTACTCTTTCTTATCTTTTTCTTTTTGTCATAAAAACCATAAGCCTGTGGTGTATAGATTGCTGTTTTACAAAAAGCATAAGCATTTCTTTTTATTTGTTCTTGTAACGCCACTTCTTTGCATTTTTCTTCCAATATACTAAATGTATATGTTATTCTAGGTCCTATTCCTAGATTTTGTTGTGTACCATAATTTGTTTTCCATGCTTCGTGTATAGATTTTCCTAGATCTCCTGGTAACTTTATAAAATATTTATCACATAAATCATCATCCATAGCCTTTCCTGTTTGTGATAATAACCTTGTAAAATCTAATGTAAATTCATTTATATACTTCATATCTGCTATGCTTAGTTGTTCTAAATTTCTAATAGCAGTATCTTGTATTAAACTATTATTTTTTGCTGGATTAACTCCTAATATAAGAGTTCTAATTTGTGATGTGAAATTATAAGGATTATTTCCTAAGGCTTTAAGATTATTTATTTCTTCTGGACTTTATGTTTTCTTACTTTGCCATATTCCTAAAGCTATTGGCCCTAGTGTAGTTTCTAAATATGAAAACATATCCCTACTTTCCTTTTGATTTGTTTCCCATAATCTTACCACATTTTGTTCCCATGTCAAAACCTCATCTATCCATAATTGAGGTTTTTGTTGTTCTAGTAACAACATATTTCCACTGTATATTTGTCCTATAGGTAATCTATTTCCTTTTCCTATGTAATTAGACTCTTGCTGATAACTTACTGTAGGTAATGTCCATGGTTCTCTACCATAGGTTTCCTGTGTACCACTATTTTCTCCTCCCCATTCTATTGTTGGTCTTTTCCTATTTATTTTGGCGTCTATAAAACTTTGTTCTTGTTTGTAAAAATCTGCTATCATAACGTTTCCGTTAATGATATCCTTTACTAGGGGTAAATTGTAATATTCTTGTAGCTTTATATAACTTTCTTCATAAGTCATTCCTAAATCTGTCATACATTCTATAATCATATCATCTACTTCTTGTTGTATGTTTAATTCTGTGAATTTTCTGTTTATAATCTGTTCAATTGTTTTATTCGTTTCTTCTATTTTAAAACAATCTACTAGTTCTTCTTCATAATCTAATAGAGTATAATCCATGTATTCTTCTTGTTCAAATTTTAAAAAGTCTATATCTATCTCATCACTCTCTGTATCATATGTTGGTAATATATCTATTTCTTCTATGTTCATAAAATTACATTCTTCATCTTCTTTTTCTGTTTGTTTTTCTTTGAAATCCGTAAATCTTAAACTTTGTTTACCGTTACTTTTTTCGTATATATATGTCTTTTTGGTACTAGAACTATGTTTTCTTCTTCTTTTTGTATATCGTCTAGATTCCATTCTAATCCTGCTAGTTGTTCTGGATCAATTTTTATTGGTTCTATCATTTGTATTGATTTTGAAGCAATCATTTTTACAATTCCATTTATGTTTACTTTATATTTCATTCCTGATCTGTTGCTAGCTTTTCCTAATACTCCTATGCTTACTACTAAATTATTTCCTTCATAATTTTCGTAGCCTTTTGTTTGTAATACCAATTTTAGATTTTGTATATCTTTTACATCTTTTAATATATCAGGCGTACAGTAAAATATTGCTATGTTTTGACTTAGATCAACTTCCATTCCTGAAATTATTGTTTTTTTCATTTCTGATTTCCAACTTTTATCAAGTATTTAAGCCAAAAGTTTTGTTCCTAAATTTTTTCTTCCTAAGGCTTTAACACCTATTACTATTAAACCTGTGTGTACAAAATGTTTATTTGACCTTTTAATTTTTTCTATAGTGTCTGGTGATAATAAATCTATAGTTACCGTATCATCTACTACCCTTAGACTTTCTTCTCTACTACTGTTGATTAAAGTTGTGCTTATATTTATCATCCTAGTTTGATATAATATTTTTGGATTTAATATGTCTAATTGATGTTGATTGTATAAAGTTAAATTTCTTTCTAGATCTATTTCTTCTTCTATTTGTACTATACTTTTATCACTATTGGATCCTGATCCTCTTCTAAGTATTCTGTTTACTATACTGTCTGATGTTATACAATCATGTATATTACTTGTAGAATTTCTAGCTTCTTGTAAAGTTCTACTTCTTCCCATAAAATTTGTATTTATACTCATTTTCTTGGTTGCCAATGTGTATATGGTGTAGGTTTTTTACTATTGTTAATATTTAGATTTTTTATCGCCTCTGTTAATTGATCTACTTCAAGGGATGTATTTTCTGTTATATTCTTGTTTTTAGCCCTTACTAATTCTTTTATAATATACTCAACTTGAGTTTTAATATAACCTAAATTTTGTGTATAGTTGTTTATATCTTTTAATATACTGTTTAAAAGTTTAATATTATCTAAAGCTTCTTTTTGCAAATTGTTACTTAGGTTTATAATAAGGTCTATTATAGCGTTCAGCTGTGGACTATCTCTTGTATGTAAACTATGCTCACAATTATCTTTAACAGCACAATTTATACTAAAGTTTTCTGTACTATATTTTTTAACACGACGTTGTTCAGTGAATTCTAGATCTAAAAATTCTAAACGCTTGATTGTTTTGAGGTTATCAATGATTAATTAATTCCGACTCCTTAACTTTAACTCCTTATTTCCAGTTAATCCTTTTTATATATTTTCTCATATTCCAACTTTTAAAATAGTATTAAACAAATAAATTACAACTATTCATCCCTTTCTTTTATTATGTTATCAAATCAACTACTTTTTCCCATAATCTTCACCTAAGAGAGTTCTCCTTTACAAAGGCATCATGTGCTATAAACTGTAGCTTGTCTTAGTCTTTTAGATTTTACGAAAGCCTTTGCTCTGATACCAAATATCAGAGAGGGTGGTGGATTACTATGTTTAAAACGAAACAAAACTTAATTCTTTTTAAATAAATACATATATAAATTAAAATTAATACTAAAATATTATAAAGAAACAAAGTAATCATAACACTTACAATGAGATTTGCACAGTGGATAGATGGTATATATATATATATATATGGGGAGGATCATTTGAGAAGAATTTCAATTTGAGAAGAAAAAGAAGAAATAACATTAAATACTTTAACTCATTTCACATTAATTAATCAATTAATTACTTTTTAATATTTTATCTTACACACATCAAAACTTGTCCTATACATATCAAAATTCATCCTGCACACATCGAAATTGTCATACTTTTATCCTACACATATCGAAATTATCATTAGATTTATCCTACACATACTGAAATTTATCCTTCACTATAAATTTTCTTTGCTTGAAAGATATATATTTAAAAATGAATTATGATTTCATTTATTTAACTAGCTTATGGGAGTTACAAAAACTTAAAAATTTATTTAACATTAAATACAACTATTAAAATAGAATATTTCTATTGGTCTAAATTTCTTCTTTTTCTTTTTACAATAAAACTTCTTCTCATTTGAACTCTCTGCTATATATATATATATACATATATTTCAAATGATCAAGGCTAATAAATTGAATTTATGGTGACATAAAAACAATTGCAAACAAACATAAGTATCAATAAAAAAATGTTGTTTCAATATATAAATGTTCATAATTATCATTAATAAAAACATGTTGTAACATGTTGAAACCATTTTGAGTAGTAAAAGGAAAATAATACATAATGTTGGCATGCTGACTTTTTGTTTCATAAACCGTTGAGTTTATAAAAAAAAACCATTTAACATCAAAACTTAACAACTTTCTATTTAGTTCTTTTTTTTTTAAATTGTTTTGAGCTTTACGTTTTAGTTATGCATTCAATTTTCAATGTAGCAAAATTAGTTATTAGTTTTGACACTTAAAACAATTTAACTATTTTACCAAATTAAAATTCGGGTATTACAATTTTTCCCCAAATGTTATTCTAAATTTATTAGAAATTTGCGAATGTTACAGTCTCCCCTACTTTAGAAAATTTCGTCCCGAAATTCCTTCCAAGTGGATGTTTCTATGAAACAAAAAAACGTTGCAAAAGCCAAGTGGGTTTTTTAAAAAAAATGCATCAATTATAGTTTGACAAAATTTAAAGTAGTTGTCTAATATCCGAAGTAAGAGTTCCAAAAATCCTTGACAGTTAACCCAAAGTTAGAAAGTTGGAGTTTAAATGAGAAAGGTTTTGGGAATGTGTAATGGGTGAGAGCAGAGGCACTGATGAAGGTAGTCTCCCCTACTTTAGAAAAGTTTCTGACTGAACGTTATATTGAGTATGCAACAAGAATCCAAATAATCGAGAGTGTAAGAGTATACAAGGTTTGTGTTTTCTGTGTGGGTGGTCAAGAGAAAGACTCTAGGAAGACGAATTGAAGCTCGTGTAAGAACGTTCTTATCGAAAATGCTAGCTGTTAGTCAACAATCTAATGAAGAGGTAACTATAAAGTAATGGGTAGGTTCTTAGTCAGACTCCTAGTCCGTTCCCGCAGTATCGTTTTTGCTTATATATAGGGTGTACCGCAGCTAACCCACCACACTCCCGATACTTTGGACTCGTACTTGTGACACCCGGCAAACCCAGGTTAGTAACATTGATTAAACTAGTAAGTCTACCTTAGCGAGTCATGCATATTACGTACTTAACTGGGTCAGTCGAGTCGTTATGATGATTCGGGGGAATCATCGGGAGTCGGTCCATAACCATGTGTACAAGGATTGGTGATTCGTGGAATCACCGGGTTTAACGCACACACGCAAGTCTCGAGTTCCAGGAATCGGTGAACGGACGTAAACGTGTTAGTTATCATGCATTATATGTTTGTAATCATTATGTTACTTGTCGGTATGTGAATACGTGTTTATATATGTTAAAATAGTGTTTAACGCGCCAAAAACCCAACCCGGAATACAATAGGCGATTAGGAACCAGAGGGTTGCCTAATCGCCAGTCCTATAGGCGATTAGGAAGGAATAGGGGCGATTAGGCCTCCTAATTGCCTAATCTGCTCTCCTACTCGCCTGACCTGTTATGCACGAGTCAAAACACCTATAAATACAACCCTTGACTCCCTAAACACCCTTAATGCAACCCTAACAGATCCTAAGCCTCCCACACACCTCAAAACACTTCTGGAACTCATTTTTCTTCAAAACTCACCATTTCCAAGCTAACACACCTTTCTTTGGTAAAATCCAAGGTGTGTTTTTCATCCCAAACCTTTGTAATGTTATTATTTTGGTTCCCCAAAAGTCCAGACCTTGTTTTGCTATGTATGTGTGTTGGGTTATTTTGAGACCACAGTTATCAGAATAGAGACTTTTGAATGATTATTGTAAAGCTTAATAGTTGAAGGACCTTACATGTAATTATAGCATAGTTTAGTACACCAAACCCTCTGCTGCGCACTTAAATGGACGGGCCCTGCGCACTTATGTTAAGTGCGCAGGCCCAGGTGCTGCTTATAAATAGTTTGTGTGTGCACAGCTAGGGTTTAGGGTTTTGGAGATTTTCTTTGTAGCACACATAGAATAGGTGCGTACTTATTGTAGTATTCCAAGGTTATTCATCATCAAATCAGATATGGAATCATCATGTTATTCATTGTGTGTGTCGGGTCTTTCAATATTCATCTAGTTTTCTTTGTTTCTTGGATTAATCACTTGAAACACCTAACTAATAGGTGTTTCCAAGTGATAACAATCTATTGCATTCAACAAGATCTAGTATTTCGGGACTACAATTTGGTATCAGAGCCACTGTGCTCTAGATTGTATCTACTTTAAGATACCAAAACCCTCATCTTGTTAAGTTTTTATTATCAAGATTATTTTCTTTGTAGACTTTAAAAATTTAGGTGTTTTTCTCATATTTTGGCTTCAAATTTTGTGAAAATCGTGTTTCTAAATGTTTAAAGTATGTTATTTTGATCAGAAAATGTTTTGGAAAGGTTTCAGCTGAATTTTATGTTTGTTTCAGCTCGTGTTTGCGCACTTATTTCATATATCCTGCGCACATATCTCATAAGCTGAGCACTTGTTTCTTAGTTGAGTACTTGGATTATATTTTGCATACCTGTCTTTTTGTACGCAGATATTAGGGTTTCTGCGCACTTGTTGCCTTGTGAATTTGGTTTCTGCGTACTTATTGCACTTTAATTTGAATTTCCTGCGCACTTGTTCATTTAAGTTGATCTCTGCGCACTTATTGCATCTCGTTGTCTTGAGTACTTATCTAGGGTTTCTGCATACTTAAACAGAAATCTTGGATTTGTGCGCACTTACTGAAGGTGTAGTCTTGAGTACTTGGCTAGGGTTTCTGCGAACTTAAAATCTTAAACGAGAGTTTAAGTGAGTCTGCGCACTTAATTTAGTGCGCAGGCTGATCAGTAAACATTGAGCACTTATAATGCCCAAGTGTTGACTGATCTGCGAACTTATCAAGAAGCATAGCCACACGTATACTTCCGAGCTGCACACTTAACAAAGACTACAACTTGACAAGGCTGTTTATATTCTTACAGGTTGCTGCATACTTATCCAGACTGTTGTGAACTTAAGTGTGAACTTAATTGCGCACTTAGCTGCGAACTTGCTGTGTACTTACGGACTTGGACAATCTTTTGGACTGATAATTAAAATCTGTTAAACCACGTTTCTTAAATTCATCTAAATCATGGCTGGTAACAATAATCAATCAACTGTTAACCCTATCACACAACAAGACCTGGAAACCGGAACTACTACAAGAGTACCTAAGTTAAAAAGTGCTGAAGATTACGGGACTTGGAAAAACAGAATGAGATCATTCTTTTACGTGACAGACTTCACCCAATGGAACTCTATCCAGTTGGGCCCACACATTCCCATGAGAACCACTGCCACTGGAGAAGAATTCAACCCTGATCCAACCACCTATACCGATGTTGACAAACAATTACTCCAAAGAGATCATAAGGCTTATGGTGCTCTAACCATGGCCCTATCTAACGATGTTTACAACATGTTTGAAGAGTATGGAACGGCACATGATCTGTGGTTTGCATTGAATGAATACTACGAAGGGAATGAAGAGATGCGCCAATACAAGCAAGACATGGTGCAAAAAGAATATGATATGTTTGGTAGTATTCGTGGGGAAAGTCTGAGCTCGCACATTGATAGGTTCATGAGCATGTTAACAAAGATGAAGAAGGCTGGAATTCCTGTGAACAACAGAAATTCTATCAAGAAGCTGCTGGATTCATTGCCAAAAGAATGGAGCATCCAATGCATGCTAATCAGAAAAGAATATCTTGATGCCCAGTCTACATTAGCTGATCTCATCAACACATTGAAGTCCTTTGAGATGGACATTACAAAAAGAGAGATGAATCAGACCAATCCAAAGGCAGTTCCCATCACTGCAATGAAGAACTTAGCGTTAATGACTCCAGTGGGCAACATGGGTTCAAGCTCATCTCACGTGTATGCTGATGGAACGATTGGTGGTAGTTCAAGTTCAAGAAAAGTTGTTCCATACTCTCAACCCAGTGTCACTAACCCTCAGCCGTCAACTCTCAATCCTCAACAGACAAAGCTGGCAACTGAACACGTTGAACTTTTCAACGCTTTCATGACCAGCTTTGAAGCATTAAAGACTGGTGATCTAAAAAATGATATGATGAGCCCTGAGGACATGTATCAAGTTGACCCAGACGATATGGAGGAAATGGATTTGAAATGGCAAATGGCCATGATCACTTTGAGGGTGAAGAGGTTTCAAGATAGAACCGGTAGAAGAGTCGGCATGGGAAAGCGGGGTTTGACAAATCTAAGATCAGGTGTTATAACTGCAAAACTCTCGGACATTTCAAGTATGAATGTCCAACTCTGAATCAAGCTGAAGCCAAACCAGCAAAGAGAGTGGTGGCAATCACAGAAGGAGGAGAAGCCAACCAGCAGAAGGCGCTTGTGGTTCAGGATTTCGATTGGGGAGAGGAAGTCGCTGTGGCAGAAGCTGAAGTTAATAAAGCACTGATGGCAAAGATCTGCACAAAGTCACCTCTTGGTGTGAGCTCTCTGGAGGGGTCATCAGCTGAAATGCCAAAAAGAGAAGAGATGGAGAAGGCTGGTTTAAGAAGCGTGTTGATTATGAACAAAGGAAAGGAGACTGCTGCTGAGGAAGCTTTTGTAGCTGAAAAGACTTCCACAAGCAAGGACGATCAGCAACCACAGAGCATGAAGAAGAAAGCTGAAGAGAGAGACCTGGTAAGTATTCCTCTCGAAATAAAATCAAAGCTGTGCTCACCAAGGTGTGTTACAGCCGTTGCTTACTGTTTGTCCCACAATAGGAGAATTTTAAGAGAAATGGATGACATACGAAAAATCAATACTGAAATGAAAGAAAATGAGTTAGCCTATCAGCGAAAGTTAAATGCAACAATTGCTGAAATGCACACTCTAAAAGAATTTGTTCTCAGAAAAGATTTTTTGATAAATGACTTAACTGAAAAACTAGAAAAATCTAGAAATGAAACCAATCATCTCCAAATTGTTGTGGACAAATGGAACGTAAGCAAGCATGCTCATACTGATATCCTTGATTGTTCAAGGAAATCTTTTGTCAAAGATGGAATTGGGTATAAGGATAAAAAGGGAATTGTAAAATCTCTATTTTTACCCTTGAGCAAAAGTGAATATATACCCATTCCAAAACCACATCCAAAAAATGATCTTTTTGAAAAAGAATGTGTCACATCTGAGTCACACTCTAATATGAGTAAAAGTAGTGCAGATATGACCCAACAGGATCAGGTGGACGATGATGACAGTTGTGGTGGTCAAACAATGGGGTTAGGTCACCCAGGTGCCAATTACTCTACAGTGAATTGGTTCATCTGGAGCCATGATAAGTCAAACATTTCTTTGAATTCGAATGACTGTAATAACTTAACTAATTTGGATGACTGTAATAGTTTATCTAGGATGGATAACTGTAATAGTTTATCTAGGCCGGATGACTGTATTACTTTAACCTCTAAACTTGATTTCAAGGGTGTTGTGGACCCAAATGATAGGATGAATCCTATCAAACGATCGGATGTTTGTGTTGAAAATGTTATGCCTGTTTGTGTTGATCTTAATGATGCATTCTGTGATAATGAAAATGTATATAGACCATCTCCATTTGTTCCAGAACTAAAAAGAAACAGGTTTGGGAAATTTCTTACTGAAGAAATTCCAGAGTTTACACCATCATCAACAGATATGTAATGTTCTGAAGAATCACAAAGTGAAACAGATAACACAATTTCTGAAGAATCACAAAGTGATACTGAGAGTGACATCAGCGAGCCAGAATGCAACACAAACGAAGAATCAAGCAACAACAACAGTGATGAAGCATGTTCGACAGACAGCCTCAATTCAAGCAACAAGAGAAGAACATCACAACCATCATCATCCAGATCTTCTTCAAAGATCAAACCTAAACACTCTAAATGTTTTAGATGTGGAAATGAAGGACATGTGGTTAAAAAGTGTCATTTGCAACCCAAACCACAAACTGATACCAATAACCAAAAATCTTTTGAAGTTCAAATTAAAGATCTTCAAGAAACTATAAAAAGTTTTGTTAAGGTCACAAAAAAATTGGAAAAGGCAAGAGTTTGTGTCGGGGGAAAATCACGAAAAATTAAAACTAAAACAGACCTGGATTCCAAAAGTTACTTAAGGTGTGGTCTGAGTCGTGTTTGTACATAGTGTCTCGTATATTTATCTGTATATTTCTCTTGTCTTATGTATTTTTCAGAATAAACTACAAAAGTGGTTGATTGCCCTGATGAGATATCTATGGCATGTTGATAGCGGGGCGTCAAGGCACATGACGGGACTGAAAGAACTCCTGAAAAACTATCGATTCATTGATGGAGAGTTTGTTGCTTTTGCCGGCAACGAGAAGGGCGGAAAGATAGTCGGGATAGGGGACGTGATTTCTGATGCATTGACTTTAGAAGATGTGAACTATGTTCCAGAATTGTGTTACAATCTGCTGAGTGTATCACAAGTCTGCGACAAAGGAATCTCAGTGTTATTTAATGACATGGAGTGCATCTTTCTAAAGCCAGGATTCATTCCTCCTACCAACATGATTATGCTTAAAGCTCCTAGACAAAATAATACTTACGTGATAAATATGAGGGATGCAAAGTCTGAATGTCAAATGACATGCTTACTTTCTAAAGCATCCGAGTCAGAGTCACTGCTTTGGCACAGGCGATTAGGACATGTTAACTTCAAAAATATTAATAAGCTTTCAAAACTAAATCTTGTGAGAGGTCTTCCTTCTAAGGAATTCCCCTTTTCTGAAAAATGTTTAGCATGTGCCAAAGGAAAACAACACAAAAAGTCGCATAAGTCCAAAGCTGTGAACTCTATAGACTCACCTCTTCAGTTATTACACATGGATCTGTTTGGTCCTATTAGTGTTAAAAGTCTAGCTAAAAAATCTTATTGTTTGGTGATAACAGATGATTTTTCTCGATTTACATGGGTGTACTTTCTGGAATACAAAAGTGAAGTTGCTGAGATTCTGATGCTGTTTGTTCCTCTCATTGAAAACATAATAAAGACAAAAGTTAGATCAATCCGAAGTGATCACGGAACCGAATTCAAGAATCAAAGTTTCGTGACTTTCTGCAACAACAGAGGAATTCATCTTCAGTACAGTGCTACGAGAACTCCTCAACAGAATGGTGTTGCTGAAAGGAAAAATCGTACACTTATTGAGGCGGCCAGAACCATGCTTATCGACTCCAAACTGCCGATCATTTTCTGGGCTGAAGCTGTGAATACCGCCTGTTATGTTCTTAACAGAGTCTTAATTGTAAAGACGCGCGGGAAAACAGGTTATGAGTTGCTCTTTAAAAGAAAACCTTTGATTGACTACTTTAGGCCTTTTGGATGCTCATGCACGCTGCTTAACAACTTCGAGAACATAATGAAGTTCGATGCAGTTGGAGATGAGTGCTTCTTTGTTGGATACTCCTCAAGTCAAAAAGCTTATAGAGTATACAACAAACGAACCAAAATGGTTCTCGAGTCTTTTTATGTTGATTGGCAGGAATCCAACTCTACCAATACAGGAGCCGACTGGTTCTTTGACGTGGATGTTGTTTTCAACAATTTCAGCATCATAGATGAACAACCATCTGAAAATCAAGCAGCCGATCCTTCTCCTCTTGAAGATACTCTTTACTCTTCAGAAGACGATGCAGCACCTTTCACCACCCGCTTTTCTCCACTCGTAGCTGATCCAATTGTTCCTCTTCAGACCACAAATGGTGATGCAACTGTTGAAACTAATCCATCTCCTGAAGGTACTCCAGCTTCAGAAGAAACTTCTTCAGTACAACAGTCTGCAAATGATCCATCCAGTTCATCAACTCCTACAGATCACCTTTCCAATCTGCCTTCCCAAATTCAAGAAGAACCAAATATGGGATTTAAATCTTTTAAGGATCACCCTGTGGAGAACATCATTGGACCAATCTCTGAGGGTGTTCTTACTAGAAATCAGGCAGACAAACTGAATATTGCACTTTCAGCCTTCCTATCTCAGACGGTACCTTTCAGCATTGAAGACGTTGTCAGAGATGCAAGTTGGGTTGAAGCCATGCAGGATGAGCTGTATCAGTTTAGAAAGCTAAAGGTTTGGGAACTTGTGGACTTACCTGAAGGAAAGTATCCTATTGGAACAAGATGGGTTTTTCGCAACAAAATGGATGAACGAGGTGTGGTAATTAAGAACAAGGCTCGTTTAGTTGTTCAGGGATTTCGTCAACAGGAGGGCATTGATTATGAGGAAGTGTTCGCTCCAGTTGCTAGACTTGAAGCCATTCGTATCTTCCTGTCTTACGCCTCATACAAGAACTTCAAAGTCTTTCAAATGGATGTGAAAAGTGCATTTCTGTATGGGAAGATCAAAGAAGAAGTCTATGTTTGTCAACCCCCAGGTTTTGAAGATCCCCATCATCCCAACAAGTATTACAAACTGGATAAGGCTCTCTACGGACTTCATCAAGCTCCTCGAGCTTGGTATGAGACCTTATCATCATACTTGCTGCAGAATGGGTACACAAGAGGGAAGATCGACATGACCTTATTCACCAAAGAAGTCAACAAACACTCTATTCTTGTTCAGATTTATGTTGATGATATTATCTTTGGCTCCACTGATGAAAACTTGTGCAGGGAATTTGAAAGCATCATGAAGTCTCAGTTTGAAATGAGCATGATGGGAGAATTATCGTTTTTCTTAGGCTTGGAAGTGCAGCAAAAGGAAGACGGAATTCTCATCCATCAAGCAAAGTATACAAGAGACATTCTGGCAAAATTCAACATGACCGACTGCAAGCCGTCCAATACTCCTTTTGCGGCCCAAACAACACTTGTACCAGATCTTCAGGGGCCTTCAGTGAATCCTCATACATATCGATCAATGATTGGCTCCCTGATGTATCTTACAGCTAGCAGACCAGATATAATGTGGGCAGTTGGATGCTGCGCGCGTTTTCAGTCCAATCCTAAGCAATCGCATGAGACTGCAGTAAAAAGAGTCTTCCGCTACCTCAAAGGAACACCTAAACTTGGTTTATGGTATCCTAAGAGCGATAACTTTGATCTAATCGCTTACTCTGATAGTGATCATGCAGGTTGTAGGATAGACAGAAAATCTGTCACTGGTGGCTGTCAATTTCTGGGTAACCGGCTAGTGTCTTGGCAGAGCAAGAAGCAGACCACCGTGTCAATCTCCACTGCTCAGGCCGAATACACAGCTGCTTCCAGTTGTTGCTGTCAGGTGTTATGGATCCAAAATCAGCTTTTGGACTACGGTTTGAATGTCATGCATACACCTATTTTTATTGATAATGATGCATGTCGTGACATCGTGAAGAATCCAATTGATCATTCTAAAACCAAACACATTGAAATTCGGATTCACTCAATTCGCGATGCACACGACAAAGGGTACATACAGGTGTTGCCTATCGATACCGCTGATCAAAAAGCAGATATCTTTACAAAAGCTTTCGATAAAACCCGGTTTCATCAGTTGGTTTCATGGCTTGAGATGATAAATTTTGAATAAAAAATAAAATAAAAAAAAATTTGTGTATATTTTTTATAAAAAATCTTCTTTTCTTTTAAAACAAGATTTTTGGGGGAGAAAGTAAACCGGTCTATTCTTATTGCAAAATTAATTCAGGAAATGATAGGAACTAATCATATCTCGTCAGCATGTGAATAGGACCCAGAGGATGTTGTGGCCTCAAGAAACGATGTGTCGGTAGATTCAGCCTGGAATCAAGTAAACTGCCACTAGGTGATTAACAATGAAGATCTACACGGAAAGCTGGATTCCCACTGTGCTTTAGGTCTGCACAAGCTGAGTCCGGTCATACATAGGTTGAGAAATGAAAAGACACAAAAAATTTTGTGCATAGGTAAATCAAAAGACACCTAAGAGTGCAAGCTACCAATGCGGGGCTAAGAAAAACAAAATTTTTGAAACTGAGCAGCAAAAGACACACAATGTTAGTGACGTGCAAACATACATAGATAGCTCACCAAACGATCAGATGATCATCTTCTCTGCATATGGTAACATAGACCTGAAGCTCTCATCATCTGATCAAGATAATGATCATCTTCTCTGCTTATGGTAACATAGACCTGAAGCTCTCATCATTATATTTCAATAAACCTTGAGGATCGGTAGGCCAATACCTAGCACACTGTGGGGTCCATAAAATTTTCGTCAATATTACCGAAAAACATGATAAACAGTATCACCAAACACATGTTGAAAGAGAAAAGGCATGGATTTAAGTGGACAAGCATACCGACAATTGTTCTTAGGCTGCAGCTATCCAACGGGAAGTTGAAACGGGTTCCAGCAGGTATGGTTAGTATGATCTTGAATGCAGAAGGTAAGATTTGGTAAAACCCCCTTTATCTAAAGGATTTGGGCCTTAATTTCAATTTTTGGGCCAAAGTATTGGTCTCTGCGTACTTGTTGGGCCCTGCGCACTTAACTCAAGTGCGCAGGCCCATTAGCTCATGTATATATATACTGGTCAACAACGGTCAAAAAGTTTTATCATCCCAAATTTCTTTTTACAAACCCTAATCACCCAAATCACCGTTCATAATCATCATCATCACCGTTCATCATCATCATCATCATCATCACACAATAATCACACCCTTAATCACACCTTATCAAACCTCGTTGCACTGTTATTGTTTCTCATCTACTGTTTAAGGTAGATCTTGTGTTTTCTAATGGTTCTTTGATTGAGATTACAGGATATGAATGGATGTTTTTGATGCATCTGTTGGATTTCAAGCTGTTATGGGTTCTTTGAATGTTTGAAGATCTGCGCACTTGATATATGAACAAGTGCGCACTTGTCTCATAGAGACGGCGCACTTGTCTCATAATCATATAAGTGCTCAAGAACCCTAATATGCTGCGTACATAACTGTGGACTTAAAATCTTGAACGAAGGTTCAAGTGTCTGCGTACTTGCTTAGTACGCAGACTTGACTAAGTAGCCTAAGTGTTACCATGCCCGGTTAATTAGAACATGCGCACTTGTCCTTGGGTTGAGTACTAACCAAGTGCTCAGTCAAGTATGTGCGCACTTGACTGAGCACATGACTATGTTGACCTTGATTGGACCTGCGCACTTGATTTGGACTGCGTACTTGACACTCTTGAACACTTGGACTCTAAACAACAACATATCTTTCATATTGACTATTAAGACACTTGAACGGACTGCGAACTTAAAACCGGACCTTAATAATCTAACAACTGAAATTCAAACGTACCATTGACACCGATGACACCGATCCATCAATTCTTAATCCAATGACCGTTAAAATTTAAAATCTAAAAATACTAATAAAATCTAGGTCTAAGTTCGTTGTCCGTGTAAGTTTAAGTCTAAAGTCAATTATCCAAGATCTAATTGGTTTTTCGTGCTATTGGTTAAACAGATGGCACTTGACTGGGATCCTAGGGGCATGCACAACCAACCAATGAATCTCGATACTGAGGATGTCAATTTTAGAGATGTCGTGGCTTGGATAAGACGCAGTAAAGTCGGATTTGCTGTGCAGAACGCTAAACCAGTTTACGTCTCCCACATTGAAGACTTTTGGAGATCAGCTAGAGTCGAAACAGTATCAAGGGTCAAGCGTATCAATGCAACTGTCAGAAACAAGCTTGTGATCATTACCGAGGACACAGTTCGAAATGTGCTAAGGCTGCAAGATCTACCTGGAACTTTCAGATTCATGTCTAAAGCTGACATTCACCAACAATTCAGGATCTTCGGCTATAAGGGTGAATTTGACAAGAGAGGCGACATAAAGAAGAGTCAGCTTACTAGAGACTGGAGACTTATCAGTCACGTATTCTTAATGTCTCTATGTCACCGAAAGGGAGGATACAATGCGCTGAGTGCTAAATGGGCGACAGCTATGATTAAGATCTGCAAGGACGAAGTGTTCAATCTGTCAGGCATGATCTTTGACTATATGGTAAAGAATGCAGATGCTGGTTCAGGGAAGTGGGCTATGTATCCGAGGTTTGTGCAGATGATGATAGACACTCAACATGAGGGTCTGCCTGTCGGTGACGAATACATATTCACCAGAGGGGCGCGATTCTTCACAGAGTGCAACACACCGGACTGGGAACCAATGCTAGAAAACATGTATGTGGCCCAGCGATATCCGGTTGTTATGGAACTGTACAACAAAATCAAGAAGCGAAGATCAGATGCTGCAGGACCCAGACCACAATCCAGAGCTGCCCCTGCACCTGGATCATCTGAACCCACTCCTTCAGCCCAGCCGACGGCTGAAGAGATTGCCCTAGAAAAATCAAGGGGCAAAAGGGTGGCAACTGAACCAGCTCCATCAAGACCCAGCATAAAGAAAAGACCAGCAGGTTTGATGCAAGAAGGGAGAGACACGTTGACACCCGAACAGCTTGAAGCTGCTGAAAATGTACGAGTAGTGGCTGAATTTGAAAGGGAAGCAAGAAAGAAAAGAAGAAGAGATCAGCTGCCTGAATCTGAGATTCCCCGTGTTATGACTCAGGAAGATATTGAGGGAGAAGCAGTCTTAGAACAAATGTTTGGGCCTGAACCACCGAACCAACCAGGACCTTCTACTGCTGCCACTTCAGCTCCAAGGCCTTCCACTGCTGCCACTTCAGCCCCCAAAGCTCCAACCCACCGATCAGCTGAACCTTCCTCATCAGCTCCTGCTGCACCTCGTCGGAAACCGGTGCATCAGGAATTATACGAGAAGCTTGTGAAGGAGGTAGGTAAAGTTGCGGCCAGGGAAATCTGCACGCTGAAAAGTGATGTGCACAATAACCAGGAGCTAAGAAAGAAGGTGAAAAAGCTCAAAGGCAAGAACAAGAAAATGGAGAAAGTGATAAAAGATCAAAGATACCTGATTAAGTTTCAACATCAGGTACAAGAGGAGATGTTTGACATGTTTCAGGATTTGAAGAAGCAGTTAACTGGTGCTCCTAGCGCTACTTTTGATGAGACTTTCGATTTCGGAAAGTTTCTGGAGGCAGAAAAAGAGAAAGAAAAAGCGGCTGAGGAAAGTGAAGTGGACGAGGTAAGCGAAGATGAAATGCCTGACAGGTTTGTGGAAATGGGAACAGATCAAGAAGTCCTTTATGAGACATCCGATGGGCACAAATTGGACCCTGAAAGAGCAGCTTGGTTCCCAAGAAGGCCCATTACCATTCCTGCCTTGCATCAGAACATCCATCATACCAGGTCTGCTCACCGGGAAAAGATTATCTCATGGAAATACGATGCTGAAAAGAGACTGTATGCTGTGAAAAGGAGAGGGGGGGTAATCCAGTACTTCAAGGGTCAGAAGGAGCTGAAATCTCTTCCCCGATGGGATATCAGGGAGCTTAGCAGGGCCCCATTCCTTAATCCCTCACTTGACTCCCAGGCTGCCATGGTTGAAAATTTTATCAGAAAAGAGTGTGAGAATGATTTCCAGATCCTTAAGCCGCAAAAGCCCAGAAGGAGAATATCAAAGACAAGAATCGATCCAGCAACGGGAAAAGGGATGATAACTTATGTGATTGACCCTCCTCAGGTCGTCACACGAGTTCCGATCAGATCCGAGCTTCCAGTGATGCTAAGGAACTTCAAAAAATGGTTCTATGACAGCAACACTGGTGAAGCGGTCATCAAGCTGGAAAACGATTCAGAGGCACTGAGGATTTTGGATCCGGTTGATGTGTTTGCACTAAATTTGTCAGATCTGAACATGCTATTTGCAAATCAGATCAATGTTGGTGCCGGGAATACATTGTTTGAAGAAGCCGTGCTGTTTAGAAGGGCAATGGATAGGGCAATGAAACTGAAGAGTGAGCTGCTGGATATAGTTGAAAGGATAAACGTAGCAGACAAAGAAAAGGAGGACAGGGAAAAGGCTGCGCAAGCTGATGCTGATGCTGCTACAGAAACTGATGCTGCTACTGTTACAGAAGCTACTGCTGCTGCTACTGCTACAGAGACTGCTGCTTCAGAGGTACTTCCAGAAGATCCTGCATCAGTGGCTAATCCTGAAGGAACTACAACAGAATCTACCCAAACTTCTCCAGCAGCTGAAGTAGATCCAGTCGCACTGTACTTACAAGACCCTCCTGCACAGGTTGAGGGGGAGGAAAGCGAAGTGGATATAGACTGAAGATTGAAGACTGGTAGGTGTGGTCTAGGGGGAGTATTGTTGGGTTATTTTGAGACCACAGTTACCAGAATAGAGACTTTTGAATGATTATTGTAAAGCTTAATAGTTGAAGGACCTTACATGTAATTATAGCATAGTTTAGTACACCAAACCCTCTGCTGCGCACTTAAATGGACGGGCCCTGCGCACTTATGTTAAGTACGCAGGCCCAGGTGCTGCTTATAAATAGTTTGTGTGTGCACAGCTAGGGTTTAGGGTTTTAGAGATTTTCTTTGTAGCACACATAGAATAGGTGCGTACTTATTGTAGTATTCCAAGGTTATTCATCATCAAATCAGATATGGAATCATCATGTTATTCATTGTGTGTGTCGGGTCTTTCAATATTCATCTAGTTTTCTTTGTTTCTTGGATTAATCACTTGAAACACCTAACTAATAGGTGTTTCCAAGTGATAACAATCTATTGCATTCAACAAGATCTAGTATTTCGGGACTACAATGTGTCTTTAAAAACCTTTGAAATGAGTTTCTAAAACAAGTCTACACCATAATACTTGCTATATGTGAAGTATTTATGCATATGATGATTTTTGGTGGTTATAACATGAATGTTCCCATGAAATTGATGTACTTCTGATGTGTAGGAGTTATTAGGATGATTATCTAAGGATTTGAGCTATTGTTATAGTGTTTTGATGAAAGTATGCATTTTGACCCATTTGGATTATTCTTGAAGAATTAGGATGTTATGATATGATTCAATGATTGTTTGTTGTTAGGATTCACATTAGAATGATATTATAACAAATGGTTAATGATTTGCAAGGTTGTAGGTTGTGTAATCTGATTATTGCCATTTAAGGAAAGATTTCATAGTTAATGAAACCTAGTACTTTTCCATTTTTGGAAATAATCGCACCGAGGCCGTTAGAGCAGAGATAAATTGGGGGGTTTTGCTTGGAATGGGTTGGTTAATGGTTTAGGTTTGATGTTGGGTGCCTTTACATGTTTCGGATCTGATTTGGAGGGTTTAACGCGCGAAAATTCGGGACAGAACTGCAGGGGGCGATTAGAGCTCTAACCGCCACCTCAGTCAGGTGATTAGCCTCCAATCACCACTTCAGTCAGGCGATTAGGCTTCTAATCGCCTGTTGACTTCCCCTACTCACCAGTTAACTTTTCCTAATTGCATGTTAGTTTTCTAATCGCGTGTACTGCTGTCGTAAGCGTATTTTGACATCCCGGAACATGATTTGACACCTAGGAACATGATAGGAACCCCAGGATACGTCCAATGACTTGGTAACACGTGTTCGGACTTGTTTATGTGTTAATTAAGCGTTATGCTAGACTAGGTGAACTCTTGCGCGTATTAAGTGTTTAATTGCATATGTTGCATGATGTCTTGTATTCGGCTAACACGTGGGGTGTCGTGTCACCAATGGGATGTCGGGTCTTGTCTAGTACGGTCGGTTTAATAGTCAAAGGTGTTTTCAAACGTTTATGGTTATGGTCTGGACATTCGGGGACTAGTTAACCTGCGGGTTATTAGTCCAGATACTTATATACATCTTATGATAGGTCACCGCTATTTGGGGCTATCATAACATACTTAATTAACTGTTTTCAAGTAACGCAATCTAAGGTGAGTGTCACAGCCCCACTTTTACTGTTTTGCTTTCGGGGGAGAAACATGCTATATACTTACGCTTTAAAGATCATGTTATACTATGGTTATGGATATTTACTATATGGGCATTTCATCAGGGAGTCCCAGGGGGAAACCATGAGTATGTGGGAACACATATCGGGGAAATATGGATAGATCTATTGAGACGGGCAAACCCCACTCGATGGCTGGGAGCCGGGCAGGTGCATATTGTCTCTACTACCAAGGTCATCGTGATGACAGTGGCTCGCGGCTGGGCAAAAATAGGAAAACGTGTCAGTAATGGTTTTCCACTCGTAGTAGTAATCACACTTAACGTCTAGCTAACGTTCGTATAACATAGTAGTAACGGGAATGATCTTTTCAAACTTATAACAACACTTTTATAAAAGAAAACCTGTGAACTCACCAGCATTATATGTTGACATTTTTGGCATGTTTTCTCAGGTAGCTAAGGTAGCAGTTAACGGACTAGGCGCACGGAGTCTTGCACAGTGTAACATCGCGTTATTTTTATTTTTTATATATTTTAAATTCTATATTTAAACAAATTCCAAGTTCGCCTATACTCGTTTCTTTTATGTTACTCCTACCCATTCCTGACGAGTCGTCATTATAATTTATCCTATTCAATTTAGGCTTATAACAAGGAACTCATTTAGTTAAAATCTTAATATATATTTATTTTATTTAAAGTATAACATATATATTTTAATATTAATGCTTTAAGATAAAAAGGGAAAAAAAAAAAGCAAACGTGATTAGTTTGACTTTTGTTTCACAATTGAAACAACATAATACAACATACATATACAAATGCAATTCGTTTTCTTTTATTTCAAATCAGATAGACACAGCAGAATCCAAACAAATATGACATCCCTTAACAACTAAGTTTAACCCCCACTTAATCTCCTCTCAACCACCCTATTAACTCTATTTAATACCTAACCATCTTAACCCATCTATAAATACAACCCCTCCCCACTCCATAATGTCTTACTCATCTCTTTTCTTCCTAAAAATCTCTCTAAACTTCAAGTTTCTTGAGCATACTTCCTGATTACACATCAGTAAGTTTTCCAAGCTCAAACCTTCTTTCTTTTTAGTTTTTCCTTCTCTTTTTCATCTAAAACTCCTTGGAGAAACCTCTAGGATCTTCCCCATATTTATCCACAAAAGTGTGATAAGGGTAGAGCACCTAAAAGAGGTTTTAAAGGTGGTTGTTTTCCGAATTATACTATATAATAATATAAACATATACTTTCAAGTTTCTATCTTACTAGTTTATTATTAATCTTTGGAAGGTTTGTGGTTACACCCTACCTTACCAACTCTCTTGACCCTTCTTGTGCTACGGATTTATCCACACTAGAAAGGGGAAATCCCGTGTTCAAAACCCACGTTTATTCCATAAGCGAAGTGGTTATGACATGAACCTATCAAATGGATTCACATTCCTAACTTTATACCATCCGAATCATCTATGGTGGTTTTGTGCTTGGTCTAACTTAATCTCATGACCATCCGGATTGCCCCTAAAGGCAATTTGTGCTTGGTTTGCCTAAAAGGCTTGCTTGACTCTCTTGAATCTATAATCTAAACTCGAACCTAAGACTCTTTATTTTTCTAATTCTAGTTAACCAAGGCTAAGGAACTAATCCCCCAAGACTCATCCTTTTGGAACCTTGCTAAAACGCACCCAAAGGTGAGTTCATACTTGTCCCCCTTTTATTCTTTATTCTTTGGGGCT
The DNA here is from genome assembly GCA_028751855.1 of Ambrosia trifida. Taxonomy (NCBI): domain Eukaryota; kingdom Viridiplantae; phylum Streptophyta; class Magnoliopsida; order Asterales; family Asteraceae; genus Ambrosia; species Ambrosia trifida. The sequence continues at coordinate 5,529,417 of CM054123.1, read as the reverse complement.
CAACATGTATCACTATCAAAACTCAAACGATTTTAAACTCTACAATCTATTATGCTTAGTCTAAAGTCTATCATATTCTAAATTCTATTATGCGCAATCTAAAGTCTATTATATGCTTGTACGCTATGCTATGTAGAATTATTTACTCTAACATACAAATGTTCATATAGTTGACAACCCACCTTGCATGTATAGCGCTATAGGATTGGCTATCCGCCCCCTACATGGGTCATGTTAAGCAAAATTCTTCGTGGCTAGTCGCCGTTTGTATGGTTCTCTTGCATATGCCTATAAGCAAAACTTTATTATACTATGTATGTATGTCAAAACTAGTATGCTCACCAATGCTTTATGTGTTGACGGATATTTTATACATGTTGCAGGAAATATTTATTGCAAGACATTCAAGAAAACTACTTAGGATTGGACATAGAAACTCACTCTAGTTCAAGTTATCATATTCTTGTTGTTGTATTTTTCGTTATATGAACTACTTGTATTTCTATTTTTAGACAATAAATGAAATTCTATCTTTAAACTATATTGTCACAAAATCTAGTGTCATGAAGTCTTTGAACAATCTACCACTAAGTCTCACCTCGATGATTCCGCCATCGGTTGGGGTGTGACAGATTTGGTATCAGAGCCATGACTATAGGGATCTAGGAAAAATTGCCATGTTTGACCTAGACTATAGTTAAGAACCCTTTTGACCATTCCTTTTATCATGTTAAAATACTTGTTCTCCCTATCTTGCTTCTAATCCATTCTCTTGGTCCTTAAAATTACCTTCCTATTTGTGGATTACTCTACACTCGAAGACGTCCGTATAACACAAACGAAAGGAAATCACCAAAATAGGCGTGAAACCCTCACTTTGGTGATAACTTTCAATCCGCGAAAATTCTTTGTATTTTTGAAACTACACCAAGATAGGAGTGATATCCTCACCTTGGTGGAAATTTCACAATTCTCATTCTAGTGGACACTTACCAATTGAAGATTAGAATTAATTTTCTTACCACATTGGACAAAGTGTACAAACCACACTCAAGAAACGACCTCGCTAAGATAGGAGTGAAATCCACAACTTAGCGATTAGTTTCAATCCTTGATTTTTTTTTTTAATCTCGCCAAAGTCTCAAATTTACTAATGACAAGGAACATGTAGTAACTGGAAGGGTGAATACCGTTAACCGAAAGTTTCGGCGAGAGTATTTCCACCTATTAGGCCAAAGCATGTTTCCAAACTCAAAGGTAAATTCGAATCACTTTGGTTAGTCTTAGTTCCGTTCCGGAACACTCCAATTGCTTGTTTAAAGCAAGCCTCTCATTTTATGTTAATATTAATTTCAATGTTGTTTTCATGCTATGTTTTCACTATATATATATTCGATTTATTTTACTCGCAAATGCTCTCAAGACTCGCGCTTCAAGCTACTCTTGCAATCTCCAAACAATAATAATATTCACAAACCAACAAATATTCAAAACTCCTCTATGTTGTTTATGTGCACTTTACTTATATATATATACGTTGCATTATTTGAACAATGTGAAACTTACATACTAAGTCTATGAGAACAACTTGAGCTCATGTATTTTTTTTTATATATATTTGAATTTGCACAAACTTTACTGATCTAGTGAAACTTTACTCACAAGCTTTCATTGTTAATCAACATTCTAATAACTTCTTTCCTAAATTCAAAAGTCACATTGCTTAAAAAAAAAAAAAAAAAAACACTTATGCAAATTTTCTTATGTATGATTCTCGTAAATGTCTTCCCATCTCAACAACATCGATCTCAACCAACTGGCGAGTCTTATTGCCTAAGAATTAGTCAAGATTATCCCTAACCTAGAGATACCAACAAACCCAATCCCGAACTCCGTCGATACCATCCAGGACAACACAAACCCTATATATACTAAACCATCTACCCATAACCCTACCAAACAAACAAAAAAAGAATAACCAAAAACGCAAAAACCTCAAACGATACCACACATCGACAACCCTTGAGACTCCAATCCCCAACAAAAAGCAGTACCGTGGAACCTAGCCGCTATGAAACAATTGTAAATTCCACCATCCCACTCACACACAATGCCGCATATGCGCCAACTGTGATGCATATGGTCATTTAGCCAAAACATGTCACCACACCACTAAACCACGACCCAAACAACCTACTAGTAACACCTCATTCACTATAAACAATGGATGGATATGCTCCGAGTGCAACGAACCCAACCCATGAACACAACAAATGCCCAAGACTTGCCATGGTGATCTACGATGCTGGAATACCCACTCACCACACTAAAGAGAATTGACTTTTCTTTTCTTTAAAAAAAAATAGAACTTCCTTATGTAATGCTTTCAAGAAATTGTTCGGATGTGAAATTCTCTTTTTACCATCGTTATCATAGTTTACAATCATATTTTATCAACAAAACTCAAACATCGCAAAATCCTTTCTCCTCGCGCACAATCTTTTTCAAAGTTTTTGAACAAAATTCTTCCTACTATTTCTATGAGGATGCCTATTCTTCTATAAAATCCTCACCTTCAAACCACTAACAAATGTGTGCGTTGAGTCTGTATGACAAACAAGATTCTAAATGGTAAAAGTGTTTAAAAAAAAAATCTTTTGTAAACAGGATTTGTGAGCAAAGACACGCTAAATCAAATAAACTACTTCTTTATAATCCCAAAACATTTTCTCTTGAAATCGTATCACGAGTCAAAATAGTCATCAACGCCAAACTAAAATTGTCAATAAACTATTTTTCTCCCTTAATAAAATGGATTTTTCATAAATCAAACGACCATTTTCGATAAAACGTTTACACTAAATTTTCCTCACTTCAATTAAATCTGTCTTTCTACCATCAAACTTGACCCTTAATCTTGAAAAGCTAGATTGCTCGCATACCCATAAAACTCAATTGGTATTAAACCCGAATTCTATGTTGCCCACAGTCAAAACATTTTACGCATTTTCATTAGGAATCCAATTGTCCATTCTTTTGTTTGATTTTATACATCTGAACGTAACCACATATGCACAAGTCTACACCATTATGTCATGAAACCATACATTTACGCCAAAAACGCATACGGTTAACAACAAAAAAAAAAAAAAAAAAAAAAAAAAAAAAAAAAAAACTTGCTTAATGCCTTTTCACATTATGTGCTTGCATGTCACATTGCTTGCTATGTTTACAACATCAAAACTGTTTAATGCCTTAGCCTAATGTCTTTTCCTTTGTGTATAAGTATTTTGTGTCCACTAGCTACCCACACATAACTAAGACGAATTATGTGGACCATGCGACAATTGGACTAATTACGGGTGCACACGTAATTACAAAAATTGGGCGCATGGAAAACATAACAAGTCCAAGTGTGTGTAACCTATCATGACTTGAATAACAACATGGATGAGGTATGATAACGACATGGTGGATACGCCGCCGGTACATCCTATATATAAATGTCCTGTCATACTACCAAAAGTAGAGTTATTCGTGCCATGAGAAGTTTTGGGTGTCGAGTTTAAATTTTGACCAACACTTACGTTATTTATCTGTTGCGATACCGTTTATGTTATAGTTTACTAGTCTAATTACGCTCACATTATTTATCTGTTATGCATATTATAACCTTGTTTTGAATCACACTTTCCACTATACAACATCATCCTTACTATGAATAATTTATACTTGCAATCTCCATCGAACTTCGTTCCTTCCTCGTGCTTTCCTTGCTTAATCAGCAATCCTTCCATTATCAAGAATCTATTTCTAAATTCCGTAAGCTCTGGCCTTAATCTCTAAAAGCATTTATACATGTAAAACAAGATTCGTCTCTCACTTTCTTATATTTTATTTACTACTTATATACTGGATTTCAAAACTAAATAAATACTATTTATATCACCAAAAAGTTGTTTTCAAATAGTCCAATTTCTCGTTTATTTTAGTCGCCTTCTAAAAAAAAATCTGGTAAAATTTTCGACCTTGTGCAAACCAAATATCTATTACTAAATACTACTCATTCCCACACCTAGTCACTCATTATGCTCACATTTTTACTATCCCCAATTACCCAAAGACACCTCTTTTACAAGCCAACAAATTCTACTATTTCATATATGGTATACCGTATAAGAACTTATTTTCCCAAAATTTCTATATGTTATACAAATATACTTACCTACCTTCAATTTTCACTATTTCATACCGTATAAATACTTACTTTCCTAAATTTCTTACTATTTCTTATACACAGTATACTTACCTACATTCACAAGAATTTTTTTTACTATTTCATGTAGGTTATACTGTATATTTACTTACTTTTCCAAAACTTGCTGCATCAACTCCATATACAAACCTATTTATACGTACCCCTTATTTCACTAATCACCAAAAACGCTTTAGTCGGTTAAACTTTCAAATTTCTACGTAGAGCCTTGAGTTAAAATTTTTAAAAGCACTTCTCCTACGAACATAATTATCGCACAGTGACTATATACAGTATTTGACTTACACAAAATAAACTAACTAGTTTTTGTTCTTATTAAACCCATATCAAACCACTTACCTATTTTTCAAAATGGTGACTTTTAAATAAATTTCGAGACGAAATTTCCTAAAGTAGGGGAGACTGTAACATCGCGTTATTTTTATTTTTTATATATTTTAAATTCTATATTTAAACAAATTCCAAGTTCGCCTATACTCGTTTCTTTTATGTTACTCCTACCCATTCCTGACGAGTCGTCATTATAATTTATCCTATTCAATTTAGGCTTATAACAAGGAACTCATTTAGTTAAAATCTTAATATATATTTATTTTATTTAAAGTATAACATATATATTTTAATATTAATGCTTTAAGATAAAAAGGGAAAAAAAAAAAGCAAACGTGATTAGTTTGACTTTTGTTTCACAATTGAAACAACATAATACAACATACATATACAAATGCAATTCGTTTTCTTTTATTTCAAATCAGATAGACACAGCAGAATCCAAACAAATATGACATCCCTTAACAACTAAGTTTAACCCCCACTTAATCTCCTCTCAACCACCTTATTAACTCTATTTAATACCCAACCATCTTAACCCATCTATAAATACAACCCCTCCCCACTCCATAATGTCTTGCTCATCTCTTTTCTTCCTAAAAATCTCTCTAAACTTCAAGTTTCTTGAGCATACTTCCTGATTACACATCAGTAAGTTTTCCAAGCTCAAACCTTCTTTCTTTTTAGTTTTTCCTTCTCTTTTTCATCTAAAACTCCTTGGAGAAACCTCTAGGATCTTCCCCATATTTATCCACAAAAGTGTGATAAGGGTAGAGCACCTAAAAGAGGTTTTAAAGGTGGTTGTTTTCCGAATTATACTATATAATAATATAAACATATACTTTCAAGTTTCTATCTTACTAGTTTATTATTAATCTTTGGAAGGTTTGTGGTTACACCCTACCTTACCAACTCTCTTGACCCTTCTTGTGCTACGGATTTATCCACACTAGAAAGGGAAAATCCCGTGTTCAAAACCCACGTTTATTCCATAAGCGAAGTGGTTATGACATGAACCTATCAAATGGATTCACATTCCTAACTTTATACCATCCGAATCATCTATGGTGGTTTTGTGCTTGGTCTAACTTAATCTCATGACCATCCGGATTGCCCCTAAAGGCAATTTGTGCTTGGTTTGCCTAAAAGGCTTGCTTGACTCTCTTGAATCTATAATCTAAACTCGAACCTAAGACTCTTTATTTTTCTAATTCTAGTTAACCAAGGCTAAGGAACTAATCCCCCAAGACTCATCCTTTTGGAACCTTGCTAAAACGCACCCAAAGGTGAGTTCATACTTGTCCCCCTTTTATTCTTTATTTTTTGGGGCTCAACATGTATCACTATCAAAACTCAAACGATTTTAAACTCTACAATCTATTATGCTTAGTCTAAAGTCTATCATATTCTAAATTCTATTATGCGCAATCTAAAGTCTATTATATGCTTGTACGCTATGCTATGTAGAATTATTTACTCTAACATACAAATGTTCATATAGTTGACAACCCACCTTGCATGTATAGCGCTATAGGATTGGCTATCCGCCCCCTACATGGGTCATGTTAAGCAAAATTCTTCGTGGCTAGTCGCCGTTTGTATGGTTCTCTTGCATATGCCTATAAGCAAAACTTTATTATACTATGTATGTATGTCAAAACTAGTATGCTCACCAATGCTTTATGTGTTGACGGATATTTTATACATGTTGCAGGAAATATTTATTGCAAGACATTCAAGAAAACTACTTAGGATTGGACATAGAAACTCACTCTAGTTCAAGTTATCATATTCTTGTTGTTGTATTTTTTCGTTATATGAACTACTTGTATTTCTATTTTTAGACAATAAATGAAATTCTATCTTTAAACTATATTGTCACAAAATCTAGTGTCATGAAGTCTTTGAACAATCTACCACTAAGTCTCACCTCGATGATTCCGCCATCGGTTGGGGTGTGACACACAGCGTCTAGAGTTTTGATGCATATTAAACAATGTTTTGTAAACTATAATATGCCTTTGGGTTGTAAACAAGAAATGCTTCCGCTGCTGGTTTACGGCTCAAAGCATGATGTTTTGGTTTTAATGTATATATGTATGCATGTTTGTTGTTTGTTTATTGTGATCATTGACTGGGATCCTGGTGTGTCACGCGCCTCGCTGTAAAACCTTGCACGTGGAATTTGAGGGTGTGACAGTACTGATTGTCTACCAACAGCCTAAACAGAATTACACACCACCCTCATGTACCTGTAAATCCATGATTGCGTTTCGGACCGTAATTATCGATTTACCTTACACTAGGGTGTTATGGTTTTCCATAACCCTAACAAGAACTAAATGCGTGCAACCAATCTGTAATAGCTACTGTAAGGAAATAATGTTCAATCACGACATGGTTAGAGGTCCTTCCCTTTCGGGTTTACCCTTTAACCGTAATGAGAATAACATGTAGTATAAGACATGGTTAGAGGTTCTTCCCTTTCGGGTTCACCCTTAACCGATAAATTTCAGTTCACATCGTTGGGCCCTAAACACCTATATTGATAAACTTCGAGAATTTCACCGTTCCCTCAGGTTGGAATATTCTAACCCGAGTCGTACGTGGTCACTGGCTTAGATCTCATACGAGTTATCAGCTAGTATGTTCATTGACCATGATGATGAACAAAATAATGTAAAGTATAACAGGGTCTTGCTCAAAACAGGAAAAAAATATGCATACCAAATATGTGTTCATGTAAGTATATAAAAGTATAGCATAAAATTTCGATTGAAAGAATAGTATAATATAAATTGAGTAAATCGTACAATTGCACAAAATGAAAGTAAACGAGTTGAATTAATGCTCAAAATCAGTGTTGTATGAATAACTACTAATAACTAGTGCGAAAATAATTGCAAATAACGCGTGAGAATAACTATAAATAAGATAATGTGCGAACATAAGTATAGTGAAATTTACTGCAAATAAGAGTGCACGGAATAGGGGTATAGCCCACTGGCATGCGAGTTAAAGTTTAGTAATTTGCATGTATGCACCATACGATAAAAGGCATTTAGCAACATTCCGATGAGGATATGTCCATTTTTTTGTTAGACCAAAAGTTTTGCAAATGAAAGAGTGCAAGTGTAAAGATATAAATTTTCGTTTATAAAAAACGTTGTTTACTAAAACTTTGTGATATAGTTTGAAAGAATAGTAGTAATGTATGAGGATAACTTTTTAAAAACCGAAGCATGTTTTAGGTACAAAACAGGTTCACTTGAAAAGATTTCGTAAGTACACATTTTCATATGTTTATGAGAAGTCGAGTTTGAAAAGTGTTATAAGGCATATTATTAGTTGCAAGTTTCTCTCAAAAACATATATTGGATACGTCATATGAAAACAAAAGGTTTACATTTGACTTGTAAAATATGCACTACAAGTTTATAAAATGCAAAATGAAACCATTTCATGAAGTATGTGTAAATCTAATGTGTTTTAAAAGATCAAGATTTAAAATGACATGAATGATAAAAATCAACGTATGTATTACGAATAGATTCCCAATATTTAAGAAAGTTCATAATTTATCATTCGAGTCTTCAAATGATAACCAAAACATAAATATCAATATCATAAAACATTGAGATTGTTTCCATAGGAAACTTTGACTAACCCAAGTATTTGAAATTTCCTAGTGACTTGTGGAGGCGTACTTTAGCCTATAAGTGAATGCTCATCCCAAGAGTTCCCAGGTAGGTATACAGATCCCCCATCTGATTGGGATTTATACGAAATACCAGGCCTGGATAGAAAACTCAGGATACAGGCGCTCACCCTTCCAGATTGCACGCGCCCCATTACTAGTGAATTTCAAAACTTTAGCGAGATTAAAAACGAGATGCAAAAATAGATCCTTGAGATGTGGATTTCACTCCTAACTCAAAGATGTATTTCAAAATTGAAAACTACGGTGGAATGAAACCGGTCACTAAGTTATGGATATCACTCCTAGCTTAGTAGTTAAGTTTCTTTTTGAAGGAAATACTCTTTGAGGTGTGCATGTCACTCCTATCTCAAAGATATATTCCTAAGATAAATAACATATAGAGGAGTGAAACTAATCACCAAGGTATGGATGTCACTCCTATCTTGGTGATATCGTTTCGTTTGTAAAATACGAGTGTCTTCTTCTCCAAGCAAAATACCGAAAGAATAACGAGGAAGAATCATAGCGAAAATTTCTTAAAACAAAATATAAGAATAAAGAGAAATATACACGAGAGGACTCATGAATGTAAGCTTAGTTATAGACTAGGCTAAAAGGCATTCTAATAACCTAATTCCCTATAACCATGGCTCTGATACCAATCTGTAACACCCCAACCGATGGCAGAAACATCGAGGTGTCACATAGTGACGATTGTTCAATAGTACATGGACTAAAATGTAATTATTAATACATTGACTAAATATTTTATTACATTGAAAGAAAAATACAAAAATTCTAAAGTGACAACCAACGCTGAAATACAATAAATCCAACATCTAAGTAAGATTCCAAAAGCTTAAAAGTCACCTCATAAATAACCTGAAACATGTACGAAAATAATTTGTCAACACAAAAATGTATTGGTGAGCATACCCTGTTTGAATACATATAATAGAAAAGTGTTTCGCAATTTATGTGCTATGATATTTGTAATATGTAAAAGGGTCAAAATCAAGCCTCACATCGTTCAATAATCGTTCACACATCGTTCAATAATCGTTCACACATCGTTCAATAATCGTTCACACATCGTTCAAGAAAAACCATAACAATGACCAATGACTTAACTCGTTCACGTAAGTCAACCAAGGGATATAATTCGTAGTACTACTCATTGTTAGGTGCGGCCCAAAGGTTAATGACTTTGACAAATCGTTCATACAATTTACACAAAACATATCAATGAGCACATTTCTTTGTAAATAATATACGTAAGTTTAATACTACAGTACATGAGTCACCCCAAAAGAATAAATAGTAAAAGGGGAAAGATATACTCACTTTGATTATGATGATGAACTTGAATGAAATCAACGACAATCAAAGAATTATGTTTGAACCTAAATAATTTAAGAATGATGATTTAGTGTCTATAGTTATTGTGTTCGTGCAAAATTCATTGCTCATTAATTGTACCGGCGAAGGTTATTGATTATCTGTTTATTTGACCTTAGTTTCATGATCTATAATTTCAGTCCTGAGTTCATATTAGTTTGTGAATAGTTAATTGATTGCCCTCGATTTAGAATTTCAAAAGATGAGGTCTCGGTAAATAAGTTCTAAATCATCATCTGTATATATTTGTTTATATTTTTTAATAAAATCAACCAGTCTACATATTTTGGAAATCATTAAACCAATAAGTAGGCATGACCATAATTTATATAAAATCATCTCAACCGAGCCTTTTAAATAAAAAGAAAAACATCCTGAATTTTGGATGTCAAAAGATAATCCATTCATGCAAAAGTAAATTTTAGTTCCATAAATTTTATTACCAAATAGAAACATTATTTATTAGAAAATGATCAAATATATATTTAGCTTAGAAAAGTTTATAACACGGTGGCCAAATCAGTGGTTTCTTATATAATACCCATCGCCGGAAATCAAGTTTTAAAACAAGGAACTTGGTTTATTAATTATTTACCTCGCTAGTTCGGAAGAACACAGACAAACGAGGGGTGGCGTTGATTCAAGGTAGGATCGATGATGACTGATCGCGAATAGGAATCAAAAGGAAACACTGAACGCCCCGTCGATAACCCAAGCTGGTGTCTCTTTTTTTTTTTTTTTTTTGCATGGCGACTAGAGGCATGAAACGAGAGCAATGACGGCTGCGTGTCTTATTAAGTTGAAGTTTCTAACCACAACATGACGGGGTGGTTAGAACCGTTGTTGTGTTTGTAGTATAGAAGGGAAGGGAAACTAAAATAAGCTAAATTAGTAATGTTGTGAAAACATCTTGAGACAAATGCTTTTTTTTTCAATATAATGCCCCTATCGATATATATATTGAATTTATGGTGACATAAAAACAATTGCAAACAAACATAAGTATCAATAAAAAAAAATGGTGTTTCAATATATAAATGTTCATAATTATCACTAATAAAAACCTGTTGTAACATGTTGAAACCGATTTGAGTAGTAAAAGGAAAATAATACATAATGTTGGCATGCTGACTTTTTGTTTCATAAACCGTTGAGTTTATAAAAAAATCCATTTAACATCAAAACTTAACAACTTTCTATTTAGTTCTTTTTTTTAATTGTTTTGAGCTTTACGTTTTAGTTATGCATTCAATTTTCAATGTAGCAAAATTAGTTATTAGTTTTGACACTTAAAACAATTTAACTATTTTACCAAATTAAAATTCGGGTATTACAATTTTTCCCCAAATGTTATTCTAAATTTATTAGAAATTTGCGAATGTTACAAGCGAGTAGGGCTACTCGCCCCTTTTACAGGCGAGTAGGCTATCCTACTCGCCCCCTGCAGCATCAAACCACATTTCGCGCGTTTAACCCTCCAAATCAGATCCGAAACATGTAAAAACACCCAACATCAAACCCAAATCATTAAACAACCCATTCCAAGTAAAAAAAAAAAAAAAAAAAAAAAACCCAATTTATCACTGGTCTAACACCCTATTTGCAATTATTTCCAAAAATGGCAAAGTAATAGGAAACATTAAATATGCATATCTTTCCCTAAATGGTAAATAACCAGATCTCATCACTTACAACTTTGCAAATCATCATTTCTCTGCTATTATACCATTCTAGTGTAAACCCTATCATCAAACAATCATCAAATCATATCATAACACCCTAAATCCTCAAGAATCACTCAAACGGGTCAAAATGCATATTATCATCAAAAACACCATAATAATTGCTCAAAACCTTAGGAAATCATCTTAACAATTCGCTAAGGTAGACTTACTAGTTTGACCAATGTTACTAACCTGAGTTTGCCGGGTGTCACATTAGAGACATCTGGTGATTTAACGAAAACAGTTGTAGGTGTGGGTGCTGGTTCGGTTTTCTTTGCTTCCTTTTTAGGTTTTGAAATTTTAATCGGTGTAGTTTTGACCGGCTCAACTGTTAGACCCTTAATCCCACCATAAACCATGTCAGCTAAATTGGCGATCTCTTCATAAGTCATAGGAATAGTGGTATAGGTGTGATTATATGGAGGAGGAGTGCTCACAAAATCTAGACCCTTATTCCTTGTTTCTTTTCCCTTAAACTTTAACTCCTTGTTTATCTTCTTTTCAACTTCCTCACTTAGACAATCGAATTTTTGAAAATGAAAATTAGCATTTCCAAATTTAGATTTTAATGATTCAAATTTAGCAGTTAGTCGTTCAGATAATTCTTTAAAATGAAGATGTCGACACTTTTGATGACTCAAATCGTTATGCAACTTACGGATATCACGTTTTTGTGCCTCCACCATATCTTTATATCCATTAATTTCGTTTTAATTTGATAAAAATTATGATTTTGTGATCTGAAGTTGCATAACCAATGAATTTGCTTGTTCCTTGTACCCATTTACCTTTTCCCGACAAGATTGATTCCGAGTACCTGCGCTACAACCAGATTCTGAATTAGGTGATGAGCCGGACCGGATGAGTGAACTGTAGCAGATGTGTTACTTTGAGCCTTCTGCTTTCCACTCTCATCATACGATTTAATGAGTGAGATTAACTCATCTGGCTTCAATTTAGACCACTTTGTTGTCAACCTGATCTGATTAACATTTTTAAACTAGCTACATGTTGGCTGATTTGGAATTATTGTTAGAGCTTCCAGAAGCTTTTGTTGGTCCAACCATTAAGCACCACAATTCCTGCATTCCTCATTTCAGAGAACAGTTCAATAAACCGACCAATTAGTGCTTCCACGGTTTCACAAGGAATATAACTGAAACCCTAAAGTTTCTTAGCTGGAGTTGGTGAGCAATCAAAAACCTGAGCCATGAGTCCAAGGTTTGAGCAATAGTACACTTGTCACAAGGAAACATGGCAAAAATGACTCAAACTTAGAAAGAGCATAACTTAAGCTACGTTTGGAGTTACAACGCCCAGGAGTAGGCAACATAAGGGTCTTGATGAGACGGATCTTGTGGCAAACAGCTAGAAGCGGTTGTCCCTGCTTTCAGTACCAAATTCCTTGATTTAATGCTTTAATTTTGTCAATCAAGATTTTCCGCAATATTTTCGATTTTCAATATCTCTTTCTTTAAGCTTAAGACGCGTAAATCACTGCCAAAAACAATTTACGTCTCTAATGATGTGCTCAATTTCAGTATTTTCCCTTTAATTTGAGATTTTGAAAATTTTCAAAAAACTACCAAACTTAAACTCCCATGAATGATTCTTCAATTTTAAAAGTCCTTAATCATCCAAGTTATAGTTGTTGCACACGGATTTTCCTTTGACTGTGAACAAGAAAAGTTGCACACAAGGAAGACCGTATACCCTTAAATGAACCGCCACAACTGAAATGGACCACACACACTGATTGGGCCTGTACAGACATGATGTTTTGGGTCGCACACAGTTGATCCAGTCACACACTAGCTAAATGAGTGGCACACAATTGGTGTGTATCATACACTAACAAGTTAAGTCATACACTTGTGATTTGGTCGAACAAACTAACTTGGGCCACACACTGTTTAGATTTGGGCCGCACACAAGATCTGGGTTGTACATACAATCTGGTTCATACACAATGTTGATGGGCCACACACTGATGCCTTAATTAATGATTAGGTCGCACACTATTGTTTAGGCCGCACACAAAGAGAAGCCGCGTACTAGTGTTGTATCCATAGCGCACACTTGAAATCAAGTGGTACACGTACAACTTGTACACTTTAAATGAGCTCGCACACTTGAAAAAAAAAGTAAAATATTCAGCCACACACTTGAAATAACACACATGTAGGTCGCACACAATCGTTTTGATTTGTTTGAGATCTTAAATAATAAGGATTTGAATATGTTGCAAATTTTTCATGATTATGGAAACTCTTTTCAACCAACTAGCCTGAAAATCATGAAAACACCAATAACTTTTCCAAAATCGGATCAAACATCAACATTTTCACAATTTTGTGTGCTCTTCATGAAAAACGAAAATAACCAGAAACTTATTATATTTCAGTCGGATCTATCTGTTTCAAAAATCTCAAAGAAAACACACGTTAGAATAACAAAAATTAAATGAACAGAGAGACCACCTTTGAGATTAAAACTAAATCGACACAACTTTTCTTCTTTGTTGTTCGAATGATATCAAAACTGATCCCTTGAATATCTTCAATGGCTCTGATAGCAATTGTAAGCCTCGATAACTCTCCGTGATATCACTCAAAGGCGCGGAAAACTGATTGAATGATAAGATGAAACAAGAACAAAACGATTGTAACACTGCTTTGATTGCACACAAGATCAAAGTCTCGTCTGGTACAATCCTTCGTAAACAATGACTGACCAACTACATAAGCAACAACCCTAGAATGACCTACATGTCCCCTATTTATACATAATAGAGGTGGTTTGGAGTACACTCCCCAAGCCCAAAACGTTTATTAATAACCCATTACATCTAGCCCAATAAACTATAAGCATGCTTAATAAAGACAAGTGTAAACCTACTCAATTTTATGGCCTTACATCGATTTCGCTCAATACCAGGTCATACCCAGAACCAGATATTAAGAAAACCCGATTACATCTATGGTGAGACACTTACATCTATGTGAAAAGCTAGGAGAATAAGGCTATTGACCTTGATGACCTTCTAGATATCTCTAATGTTCATGCTTACATTGATGAAGCGCTACATTAACTGTTTTTTTCTTATCGACGTCCCTCCTTCATATGTGAAGGAGGTATCTCGTTGTGGTTTCTTATTATCTTCTTTTGCTAGGTAACATTACGTAGAAACTTGTTCCTTAAGTCTTAACAGCTCTTTATGCTTCTTGTGTGTCGGGGTATTAAACTAAAATTAGGCCCCGCCCACACTGTCTACATAAACACATGACACCACATGGGTATTGACCACCCTCCTACTAAGATGGTGCCTCGAAATGTATGTAAGTGATCATTGAGATCCTTAGTACCATCGTATTCTTTGTCATAGGTTTTAGAGTTAACGTACGGTGCAACCTATCAAAATCCAACTTCCCTAATAGCACCTTCAATGGTGTTCGTTGGACAATCCAAGAGAGGTAGACAGACCAAACAAACCAAACCTCTCCATTGAAGCTAGTCATCTGGTTAGGCGTGGTCCGCTATAGCGAACAGGTCCAAAAGGAATATGTGGGCCTTGCATCAAAAAAAAAAAAAAGATAAAAATACAAAATCTTGAAATCTAAACCGTTAGAATTAAATAAAAAAAAAGTAATTATTTTAAAATATTACCGTTTGAAAGTTAAAAAAATAAATTCAACTCATTTTACAACTTTAAATATCAATCCAACTCGCTCAAACATTCACTATCTACCCTTTCATTCTTTCACTCTAATTTAATCTCTACCAATCTTACATATAAAAATCAACCTTTAACATTTTAATCACAACTACACAACACAATAAAAGATTCTTTCAAGAAATGCTAAACTCATCCGGTGTTAACCCAAACCCGATATTCTTAAGCTTCGCTCGTGACACCGTCTATATGACTTGAGATAAGTTGTTCAATGTGGAAATCAAAAGTTTCAAAGACATAATACAAAGTTGATATTCTTAAATTTCTTATCATGTGCGAAACAGTTCTTCAATTTATATGGAATTATGGATTTAAACTTTCAGTTTCTTCTGATGATCTCGTATGAGTTTTGAAGGTGATTTAAGTTCCATTGAGAATATTTTACCTAGAGCATTTTTAATGGCATGCAACGGACGGACCAACTCCAAAATTCCCACCATTGGAGGAAGTGGTCTGGTAGGTGTTGGTTTGGTGGATCGGGCCCAGGCAGACGATGTGGGGTGGGTCCCAAATGTATTTTTTATAATATTGATAGCCAAAAGACAAGGGGTACATGCATCAATTGGGTTTGTCCCGATTGGTAAGTGTTATATGCCTTATTGAGCCGGAGGTTTCACTGAAAGCAGCCTTTCTATTCACACGGAGCAAAGGTAAGGTTGTCTACATCTTACCCTCCTCACACTCTATCTTAGTTTTTATTATTAGTGGGATTAACTGAGTATGATGATAAAGAAACTACAGGGGCAAAATATATATTATACATAAAAATAGAAGCATTGAACCCTTTTCAGTTGGGTAAAAACAAACCTAATGCAAGAAGAGAAGTAGTCTATGAGCAAAATGAAGCAATCTTTGTGGTGGGGAATCCAAATGAGGTGAATAACTCATTATTGTTCTTGGTAGTTATACATTAACCGACTGACTGAACCCGAAAACCCACTGAAGCCCAATTACACATTAACGGTCCAGTCACCGGCTCAATTTTGATGACACTTGGGTCGGTTGGGTCCGTTTAGTAACAATTGCTCAGGCCCAAGTCTGGTGGAGCTTAAAGACCAGATGGTCATACACACATGCTTTCATGTAAATGTCAAGGGTCATACGTGACAGTGGTCGATGATTTTCACACGCCCCAAAGCCACACACGTGAAGTTCTAGCTCCCTAACTGGTTTAACCTAACCAGTCCAAGATAAATATCCTGAACATGGTTTACCTGATGAATATGGCATAACGATGTAACAACGTAAGCGCTGTAAGAACAAATGTCATAATGAATGGTAATATGATGCTGGGTAAAGTGTGTGAACATGCTCAAATCTGTTAATAGTTGCTCAAATCTGCAGGTTCGCTTGTGTTTTGACTCAATAAATGTTTGAACTTATAAAATATGGATTCGATACGAGATGATAAAAAGAAACATTTAACTGTACCAGTCAAGAAAGAGAATAGAAAAAGTAAGCACAACTAGAAAAAGCACAAGAAATGTTTGGCTACTGCTGTTTCGCTGGATGGCTTGTGTCAATTCCTTGTTACCCATCTCTACGTTCTTCGTTGCTTCAACCGCCTATAAATAAGTAACAAACATCATTTCAATCATCTTCTTACCAGAAAAGATTATTTTTTCTAGCAAATGAAAAGAACACGAAATCAAATGTATATGTTTAACAGCATTCTGAGTTGCCTGACCTGGTCATACAAATACTCTATTTGTTGAGCCTGTTGCAACACATGTGTTGACATCAGATGATTCAGTGCCGACATCTCTACCATCTTCGTTTCAGTGTCACGCGCTGCATCTAGAAGACTTGACAACTCCACCTGAACCGATTTAACTTACTCAACCATCAACCATAATTTCTAGAGCTGTGGGTCACACGGGTCTTGTGTGCACTAGTCATGTTGGTTAACTTGAATGAAAAATTTATTGTCCAAATTTTTTTGGTATAGTCAAGCGTTAAATATAATTTATTGCCTTAAAGAAAATAAGTTAAGGTGAAAATGTGTATTTTTTTTGTACGGGACACGTTGATTGACCTGAAACACCATTTTAGGAGAATATATGCCTTGAAAGAAATTACTTTGGACAACTTTCAACCTGTTTCCTTCGTTGGCGAATTTTTTATTTTCCTTGTTTGACCCGATAGAGATAAGACACAATCCCTAACAAAGCAAAATTTCAAAAACAAAATATTGATGATAAAATACCTGTAGAGCACGTGTTTCATCATCTAGAAGTTGCTGATGAATTTTCATGGGTTCGGGTTGGATGTCACTAGGGTCCCTGGTCTCTGAAGTTGTCGGTTCCCTAGACTCAAGATTGTTGTTGACATCAGTGGAAGTTTTCACGGGGGCCCGCTTTGGTTTTCTTCTAGGCATAGCTCGGTTAATAGCATCTTGAAATCGTACGGCTCTGAGTTGATCAAACTGTAATGTCACTGAATGAAGCTTTTCACTTAATATTAAAACCTGGAATCAGAGTAATTAAATAGATTAGAAATCATAAACTACAAGCACTTTATAAGGGTCTTCAGATTTGCATAATGAACTTGATTACAATTACATTTTAACATTTGCAGAAAGAGATACTAATTATTTAGGGCTTTGGGGGTCCAAAATCACTTTCAAACTTGCGGCAAGCAATACATAAAAAATAAATATATTTTTGTTTAATAAAAATATATATTTTTCATATACAAGATTTAAACACTTAAAAAGTAGATAAAAAATGATCCTTCGTCGTCATTTAAGCAATTAGTTTCTTAAATAATAAGAGTTTGTCCCACACTTGAACAACTAATTATAATAACTTTTAGCAGCAGAAGCATATGTAAACACTATCTCCTATAATACAACACGCTTTCTTACGGCCACTTATCTTATTCTGATAGTTGAATTAAAGTACGCCAAAATACTAACAAAATGGTGGTTGAGAAAAAGTACACATACCACTCCATGCTTATGTGCAATAGCATCAGCATTAGCATTGTCAGCCCTAATGCCAAGCCAGCCCTTTGAATTCGCTTCTTCATCAGTTATGCTAGTTTTGAGAACATCAATCTGTTCTTTACAGGCTTTAACAAAAATGCTAACCTGTAAAATAGCGGTACAACAATTTTGCGTTTACCCATTTTGGGAATAAATTGTGTATCATATTCCAAATAAGGATAACGTTAAGATCTTACCTCATGTTCAATGCTGTCCCTCTCCTCTTCTGTGGTACGGTGAGGATCTATATAATCCTTCCTATGCTTTTTCAAAAATTGTTCTAAAGTCCCAATGCTCTCTAGTTGAGAATTAAAAAAAGAACAAAAATATCAGTTTATAGGAGATCAAATAAATTGCACAACAATAATCTATGCTGTTCAACAATAATCTATCTAATATTATGAATAAAATGGGCTGAGAAGGCTGTATGCATTAATAATACACAATTACACATTGGGTGACTATCAACTTCCTTTGTAATTAAATTTATTTAGAAAACCCATCTGACCTAGACAAAACAAATCCCAAATCAACCAATTCGTAAGTAAATGAGTCGCAACTGCCAGCTCTGCTTAAAAAGCATATGGTTATAAATATATGTATACCGTCTTCAATGCAGCCTTGGTGAAATTTGATCTTTCCCGAGGTTTGTGAATGATAAAAGATGCCATAAGAGCTGCCCTTTTGGCCTGTCAACATTAACCAGATCAGAAATGAGATGCTAATATTATGAAATATGTACAGAATTACATATAGAACTGTCATTTGGACTTTTGACAATAATCACACATCAAATACTGACGCTACAACTGTCAAATATGTACAGATATACCTTCTAAAAACCAACCTAACTTTTTTTTTTTTTTTTTTATGGTCACAGATTTTACTATGTTTGATGTTAAGCAATGAAGATGTTCTAGTAGATCAGGAAGACACCAAAGCAAAATTACATTTGGATTTGTATCTTTACTAGATATAGCAGTAATTTAGGAATCATGAAATCATATACCCTACAAGAAATTGATGTGCTATCTAAACGGTTATCACAGGCTGGCATAACAGAAATGTATTTCATCTTTAGCACTAAATAGATACAAATGACCACAATATTTAAACCAAGTAGCAATGGTCTAACATCACGAAGCTGCAACCCTTTTAAAAAAAATAATTGAACAAAAGAAAGTATATTGGGTACTGGTAACTAAAGTAAATATAAGAAATGAAAACCAACCTCGTTATATCCCAAAGACAAAGCCCCCCTGTTGACAGCATCTTTAAAGTCTTCAGTCCGATCTCTAACCTTAGCCATGCCTTAAAATCCACCGGTAATCACCTTACTATATTTTTATGAAAGAAAAAATGACATTCAAAGAGGCATCAATCTTTTTAGTTGTCACAGCTAATAGGCAACAACCATGAAATATTGAGAAGGATATGCAAATTGGCAAGTAAATATTTACAGACGAAAAAAATTCCAAAAAAAAGGCGATTTTAGTCAGTAATTTATAACTTCACAAAGAAACCAATGTTACTATATTATGAGCGCTG
Source organism: Ambrosia trifida (assembly GCA_028751855.1). Lineage (NCBI taxonomy): Eukaryota > Viridiplantae > Streptophyta > Magnoliopsida > Asterales > Asteraceae > Ambrosia > Ambrosia trifida. Next base: position 5,509,722 of record CM054123.1, on the reverse strand, counting down.
GCCTAAGAAAACCACTGTTTAAATAAACATTATTACGTTTGCTCAGTATGAACTGAATTAGAAGTCACTATGCGAATAGCACATCAAGATATCAAATAAACAAACAAACCTTACCTCTATACCAGGGAATAGAGAGGCTGCTCCCATATGAAACCCCATCTCAAAACCCCTTTTTTTTACATTATAAAAATACAAGTAGCATAAAGTAATTATACTAGATTGAGGATTTTATAATTAACCATAATCTCCTGATTTCAGGTTGTGAATATTTGACAGAAAGGTTAGTTACATGATTAGGGCAAGAATTAAAGAACATAGCAAAATCCAGATTTTATGGGCAAATATGAAAGATCTGAGCATAGTTGTCAATAGCGATGGTAGGACCCTCTATGAACTTAGTGCTTTGTTCCACAAAATATAGCAAATCAACATTTATGAAAATCAAAAGGCACAGAGAGACCGTTGACCTCTGAAGATAAGAAAGGGTACAGACTCCACAAAGGTCTAGTTTAATAAGCTATGAAACTTAGATAGTAACGGATTTCATAAGCAAAATTGACTGTAAAGGCTACAGTGCAATCTAAACAGATAGGAGAAAAGTAGACATCAAAAGATTCACCGAAAGGCGCCTGATTAGTAGGTACCTGCTGTGTTGCTGAAGGGATACAACACCACTTGTGTATCAACAAACCAATGGACCGAAATACGATTTAATGGCAAATTCTGGTAGGCGTCGATGGGATTCGCGACATTAGGGCACTGGATGTAATCTCTACAAAAGACTATAACAAAAAAAGTAGAAAAAGTATTACGTGTCAATAAGTCTGAAAATAAATACAATGTCTAATGTCTAATTAGTATTTAGTAATATATTAACAATGCATTTATTAAAAACAAAGGTAAAAAATATTACTAACTAAGGATTGATTGCCCTATTTTATATTATATAACTGAATGAACAAACGGTATAAATGATTTACAGGTTCTCTCAAAGATGGGTGTTGAATGAAAATGTATTGTTCGGTAATTATTCTGAATGGTTCATTTGAATGACAATAAGTTGTAATCTCAACCCTTGAACAGGTCTACTGGATCAAACTTAAAGATAGATACCATAGTTGTAAAAAGCCATCGCCTCTTGCGCCTAGGCCCATTTTTTAGGCAAGGCGATGCATTTGCGCTTTGAGTCGAGGAAGTTGCGCTTTAATTCTCCAGGTGATGGTTTAGGCGCAAATTCCAGCTAGATTCCCAAATACAGAGAGTTTCCGACTAAATTCATTAAATTATGGCTAGATTCCGGCTAGATTTCTACTTTTATTTAAGTAAAACTATAATACATCAATATTTTAAAACTTTTGATACTAACTAGATGAAAAATAGTATTATTTTAATATACTTTTACTTTATTTTCTTGTTAGCTTTTTTTATCCCAGGCCCTCGCTTTTTTTGCGCCTCACGCCTAGGCCCCAGGCAAGGGCTATGCGCTTTGAGTGCGCCTAGCGCCTTCGATAACTATGATAGATACTAATTGTTCTTAATCTTATCCTAACATAACTCAATAATAACATAAACATCAATATTATGCGTACATTGGTGATGCGATTATGAACAAATACTCCAATAATATAAAAATCAGTCTAGAAAGACTAATCTTAAAGTTCTCCTCATCTGCATCCCCAATTCAAACAAATTCAACTAACGACTCGCATTTTTCACGTTTCTATGACTATAGCTCCCGCAAGATGACAGAAAAGATCCTAATTCCCTACATAACAGTAACTGATTTCCCAGGCATACATACCTCATTACGGAACAGAACAGAGTACTAAAACTGATAGCTCAATCTTAAGCTGCTTATACCTTTCTTTCATCAATTAGAAATAAAACTTACGCCGTCGTCGATTCAAGCTCATTCAAACATTCAGTTCAGTTCAATTGCTTTCACACACACAAGCATACAATATTGTAAGCTATTGTGAAATGCTTGATTATTCTCATTACATACAAGGGTTTAAATAATACATAGTGTACAACAATACAAGGCAATGTAATAAAGAGGGAATAATTATGTTGACTACTCATAATGCTAATTGATAATCTAAATATGGTATGGGCCGAGATTGATTGCTAACAGCCGAGATTGATTGCTAACAGTCCCCCGCAGTTTGAACCGTAGCCTGTCGAAGGCACAAACAGGATCGAAAGCGAGTAAAGAGCTGCTTGGACAGGCCTTTTGTGAAGATGTCGGCATACTGAAAATCAGCAGGAACATGAAGGACGCGTACGTCACCAATGCGAACCTTCTCACGAACAAAGTGAATATCCATTTCAACATGTTTAGTGCGTTGATGTTGAACTGGATTCTGTGCGAGGTAGACTGCAGATACGTTGTCACAATATACGACCGTAGCTTGCTTGAGTGTAATGCCCAGTTCTAGAAGGAGGTTGCGTATCCAACTGGCTTCAGCAACGGCATTAGCGACTCCTCGGTACTCCGCTTCAGCACTGGAGCGGGCAATAGTGGGTTGTCTTTTGGAGCTCCATGAAATGAGATTATCACCCAGATAAATACAGTAACCTGATGTGGACCTGCGAGAATCGGGGCACCCCCCCCCCCCCAATCGGCATCTGAGTACACTGTGAGAGATGTTGATTTAGATGGAGAGATGTGTAGACCAAAATTGAGGGTGCCCTTAATATAACGTAGGATGCGCTTCAGAAACTGAAGAAGGGGCTCTCGCGGATCATGCATAAAGAGGCAGACCTGTTGAACCGCATAAGTGATGTCTGGTCGGGTAATGGTAAGATATTGTAGGGCTCCTGCAAGACTCCGATAAAGAGTCCCATCAACTGTAGGGGCACTAGATTCAGAACTTAATTTTGAGCCAACTTCAACTGGAGTAGAACACGGCTTGCAGTTGGACATATTGGCACGGGCCAGAATGTCAGATGCATATACAGTCTGAGAGAGAAATAATCCTCCATTCTTTTGCTCGACCTTCATTCCTAAGAAATGGTGTAGCCGACTGAGGTCGGTCATTGCAAACTCGCTTTTGAGCGTATCAATCAGGCGAGAGAGAAGAGTGGTATCCGAAGCAGTGATAATAATGTCGTCGACATATAGGAGCAAGTATGCTGTTTGGTTGCCGCGTCTGTAAACAAATAGAGATGTGTCGCAAACACTGCTTTTGAATCCACACTGCAAAATAAAAGATGAGAAACGTTGATACCAGGCGCGAGGGGCCTGTTTTAAGCCATATAAAGACTTATTTAACCTGCAAACAAAACCAGGATGGTTAGAATCAACAAAGCCCGGAGGCTGGTGCATGTAGACTGTTTCCTTCAAGTTTCCATGAAGGAAGGCGTTCTTGACGTCTAGTTGATGAATTGGCCAAGAACGAGCGACTGCCAGGCTGAACACAGTCCTAATGGTTGTCGGTTTGACCACTGGGCTAAAGGTGTCATCACAGTCGATACCAACGGTTTGGCTTTTGCCATTAACTACCAACCTAGCCTTGTACCGTTCCAATTCCCCGGATGCTTTATATTTGTGTTTAAACAGCCACATGCATCGAATTACCGGGGCAGAGGAAGGTCTCGGCACTAATTCCCACGTATTATTCTCTAATAAAGCTTTGTATTCCGTCGTCATGGCAGCGTTCCAGTTTGGATCCTGTAGGGCTTTTAAGTGTGATTTGGGAAGAGGAGAAACGGTAGTAGTGGTGGGTGTAACAGTGGACAGATTAAACGGTATCTTTGGTTTGGAGATACCGGCACGAGCACGAGTGACCATGGGAATGGGGTGGTGGTTGTGGTGCATTAGCGGAGGGTTGGGGCAGCGACGGTGGGTTGGGCTGGACAGGGAGGTGGTTCGGTGGGGGTGGAGTGGGCTGGACAGGAGGATACATGGGCTGAGGTGGAAATCCACGGGGTGGGCCAAGGTGGAATGGTTGGGCTGCATGCTGTGACGAGGCAGTGGGTGGAGATGTTGGCTGTTGGGCCGAGGGTTGAGTTGGGCCAGTGGGGGTTGTATGGGCCGAATGTTGAGGAAAGGCAAAGGGTGTAGGAGGCGGATCATCACAGAAATCCAGTGTTGGTTTTGGGTCAGTGGAAGACGCCATGGGAAACACGGATTCGGCAAATGTGACGTGCCTCGAAAAAATGGTTTTTCCTGTGGATAGTTCAAGGCAACGGTATCCACGATAGTTTGCCGGGTAACCCAAAAACAGACAAAGGGATGATTTGGGATGAAGTTTATGAGGACGAGTGGAGGACTCGTTAGGGTAACAGGCGCACCCGAACACCCGTAGGTGGTCATAGGATGGGTGTCGTCGGTAAAGGGCGGCACACGGGGTGAGGTTGTTTAAGGTTTTTGTAGGGAGAATGTTGTGGAGGTAGCAGGCGGTATGGATAGCTTCTACCCAAAAACGGGAAGGTAAGGAGGCATGAAGAAGGAGTGACAACATGATGTCGTTGAGACGACGAATCATGCGTTCCGACTTGCCATTTTGTTGGGATGTATGTGGGCAAGAGAAACGAAATTGAATCCCTTGTTTGGTAAAGAAGTCTAGGAAGTTGTGGTTATTAAATTCCCCACCCATGTCACATTGGAATTGTTGAATTTTAAGTTTAAATTGGGTGTTGACAAATGTATGAAAATTTGTAAATTTGGTAAACACCTCGGATTTAAATTTTAATGGGTAGACCCAAGCGTATTGGGTGAAGTCGTCAATTAGCACCATATAATATTTGTAACCGGCGGTGCTAACGACAGGGGAGGTCCACAAGTCACAATGTATTATGGAAAAAGGCATAGATGTGGTGGTAAAGGAATCAACAAAAGGAAGGCGTTTATTTTTGGCCAACTGGCAAGCATGGCAAACAAAATTAGAGTCTAGTTTATTACAAGGTAAAATATTATTTGAACTAAAAAAGTCCATAACATGGCGGCCCGGGTGACCGAGTCGATCATGCCATGAATGGGAAGGAGAAATGGAAACAAATGCTTGTGCCAGTGCGTGCTTATTGAAGGAGTAAAGTCCACTGGTGCTATTGTGGCGGCTCAGTGGCGTGCCATCCCTGTAATCCTTCACAGAAAAACCAAATGGGTCAAACTCGACAGAAACACAGTTATCAATAGTGAATTGTCGAACAGAAATGAGGTTACGGATAAAATGGGGATTGTATAAAACATTTTTGAGTTGGAAAGATTTGTTAGGTGTGTGTAGGGTTTTATTACCGGATCCAAGAACTTGGAGACGGTTGCCATTTCCGACTAATACGGACTTTATATGAGATAAAGGTGAGAGATTAGTGAGAGTACCTTGATCAAGAGTCACGTGAGATGTTGCCCCGGTATCCATGTCCCAATTTTCATCGTCGGGATCCACGGCTAAGGTCTGAAAGGCCTGAGCAATTTGGGAGGGGTCGAGAGCATCCAGATCAGTGAAATGGGCCTCAGCGGACTGGGCTTCACCAGAGTTCTGTTGGGCTGACTGTTGCGGAGCCTGCTGGTGGGCCGATGAGGAGGTCTGCTGGTGGGCCGAGTGTTGGGAGGGGTACCACTGTGGCGTCCAGGGCCCGGATGTTGGATACGGACACGGGGGAGGAGCCCAATAAGGGGGTGGTGTCCAATATGGGTATGATTGGGCCATGTGGGAGTTCGCTGGCAGCCAGGAAGGGTTGGGGTTGTGCCGAGGTTGATTGGTGCTGGTGGATTGACGGTTGTTTGGGTTGCGTCCGCGGCCCCTGGGACGTGTTTGGTTTGATCTTGGACGGTATTCACGGGATGGTTCACGGGCAGGGGGGTTGTGGTCACGAGGGGTAGGTGTGGAAGTGTTGTTATTTTGGGGAGTGTTGATGTGGTTTTGAGCGGAAGTGTGAGCGGCCACCACATGAGCCCCTTCAAGTGTGTCACGTGCCATACGTCTCTTCTCATCGTTGCGCAACATCTCACACGCATCTTCCCAAGAGGGGAACGCTTGATTAATCAAAGTCCCCATGGTATCATATTCGCTAGGCAATCCACGGACCATCTGCAAAACAAGACGCTTTTCATTAACGGGTATATCTAGCAAATCATTTAATTGATCCGCAAGTTCCCGGAGACGAAGAAAATAATCTTCCAAAGAGGGCTGCGATTTCAGAGTCATATTGACGAATTCGTGCTCCCTTGTTATTTTGAAACTGGTTCCGCACTTTTATCCATGCTTCTCGAGCCGTGCGGCATTCCTCAGGCAGGATTCTCTTGAGGTATTTGTCTGATAGAGTATTGTAAATCCATTGAAGAACAATGGAATCGATTTCCATCCAAGATTCGTATCCTGGATCCGTTTCAGCCGGTGACGGACTGCCGTCGATGTGGTCTAAGACCCTGTACCCGCGGGCATGAAGGAGAAAAAGCCGGACCCATGATGTGTACGAAACGTTCACATCGTCTAGGACCCGAACCTTTTGAGTGATGTTAGTCACGGAATAGACTGGATGAAGGGATTGCGGGACAGGTTTTGATGTGGTTTGGTTGTCTTCTGCCATTTCCGTGTTCACAGAGGATCAGGAAAGGAAAGCTAAAACAAAAAAATGTTGCAGCAGACCGAAGTCAAGGGACTGCAGTGAGGGCAGAACCGGCGCGCAGATGACCGAGGTCAAAGCACTCTGCAGCCGAGGAACAGCCAAAGAACCGGAAGTTTTTTTTTTTTAAAGGTATTGAGCAGTGGGCTCTGATACCATGTAAGCTATTGTGAAATGCTTGATTATTCTCATTACATACAAGGGTTTAAATAATACATAGTGTACAACAATACAAGGCAATGTAATAAAGAGGGAATAATTATGTTGACTACTCATAATGCTAATTGATAATCTAAATATGGTATGGGCCGAGATTGATTGCTAACAGCCGAGATTGATTGCTAACAAATATTACATAATTAATTACACACACAAACACTGAATTGCAACCACAGTTTATAACAATACATTCAATCTGCTCCATACTAACAAATTAAATTATTAACTCTCTATATATGCTTCTCTATAACCAATTGACATTACTTAACACTAAAAAGTAAAAACCTGCATAACTGAATATAGAAAAAATGTTAGGATCTGAGTTTGTTTGTTTTGATTGTTTAACTAAATGATGATAATAATGGAATGAAAGTAGAATGAAAGTGCAGCGGAATAATAAACTGTAAATCAAAACAAGAGAGTAAATGTTTTTCGATCGAATGCTTTCATTAATTCAAAGATTACAATCGTACAAGTTACTCCCCCTCAGCCTGATCACACAGTTGTTTGTCAGAGAGAATGTTTTGTGTGTGATGCAATAGAACAGTACATGCACTGTTCTATTTATAGACTGACTCAAACCACTGATGACCTAGGCTGACGTCACCTAAGACAGTGACCTCTAACAGAATAACAAACTTAAACATCTGCTATACAAACTACTGTTACATTGAAAGCACTGATAGTAAACAGCTGTTAAAGATAAACTCTGATGGTCTTGTATCCACTGCTGGAGCCTAAGTGTTGTTGCCTCCAGCAGTGCTTTGGTCTTCAGTACTTGTATCTGCTGTTGCTCTTCATCAGACCTTTGGTCAGCAGTTGTTCTTCATCAGTTGTTTCCTTAGCAGTTCTTTGTATCAGCAGTTGTTGAGCAGTTGTTTGGATAGAACAGTAGTTAGGGTCAGCAGTCTTTTGGGAGAAGTAAGTTGTAAAGACTGTTTATTCAAGGATCAAATAGATAGCATATTTTGGCTTTCCAATCATCTGTTCTTCTCCAGGTCAGCAGACCCAACAATCTCCCCCTAGAACAGATGATGCCAAAACTCAGCTTTATTTATAGATCTTTATTTCTCATCAGACTTTCTCTGATTTGACCTTTGAATTGTAATTCAAAGTTCAAGGCAAATAGGTCTTCTTCATCTCTTTCCAGATCCAGATTTAGCAGTGCTTGGTGATCTTCTGCACAAAGGTTGTAAGCATCATCCATACTGATCTTCTGAACCTTTCCATCTGACCTGAGCAGTGTCAATTCGTGGTTGTCTTTGTTGACCTTCCACTTTAGAATTTTTGAGTCAGTGGATTTGCTGAGATGAACCTTTATTCTTGATGAGTTGGGTGATGGTGGTCTTCCTATGAGTTCTCTGAGTTTCTCTGTTGTGGGATCAGAGAAATAATGGATTTGATTGAAGAGCCCTTCCTTTATAAATGTGTCAGCAAACTTTCTTTGGTCTTCCTCTGACATCTCCTTCTGCCTTTTAAACTGTCTACTTGCAGCAGCTGTGAGATCAGAGGTTTCAAGTAAGCTGTCTAGGTTGAAAGTCTGTTGGGGTCTCTTCATCATTGGCTCATCATTGTAGATTGGCTTTCTTGGAAGGCTGGGATCCTTCTTTCTATTCTCTTCCAGACTTTTATAGGTTTCAACCAATCTAAGCTCTGACCATCTGGAAACAGACCTCATTTCCCCATAATTGGCAGCTACAATCTCCTGCCTCATTCTTTTGAACTTCAAGGCTCTGACTGGGTCTCTGCCTTTGCCAAAATTGGGAATGGAGACTTTAGCTTTGGGATTTTTGGCCATTTCTTCAATTCTGATCAGTTCTTCCCTCAAAGCATGAGTAGTCCAGCCATTGAACTGCTTTTTGTTTGCTTTGTAGGGCTTGGTTGCCATTATCTGTTCAAGTAGGGATTCCCTTACCTCCTTCTCCAGGTCTACACTGAGAGGCATGGTGGACATGGAATTGCTCAGGGTCTTAGCAAAGTCTTCAATCCTTCTGAGTTTGCTAAGCTCTGCTGAATGGATGCCCTGAGCAGTCCTGTCATCCTTCCCTTTGCATTTCTCCCTGATGATGGCATCCACCTGTTCACCCTTGTATTTTAGATAGGTATCAATGTTGAGGGGAACAGGGAAATTTGGGAGAGATGGGAAGGATCTTTCAGAAGGTTGTTCAGTATTATAGAAGGATTGTAATTCCCCCTTGAGTAGATCAAGTTCAAGGGGATACTGAACAACCAATGGTGTAATGGTTGGTGGTGGTCTATGGGTTGTGAATTTGGATGTATGTGGTGAGAATGATGTGAGTGGAATGGCTGTGATGGGAGGAGTGGATTGGGCAGTTGAAATGGTGGTTGGTGATGTGTGTATGTTCTCATCATGCACAACAAAGGTTGATTTTCTCTTCCTTGTGTACATGATTTTTGGTGAAGGTGATTTGGTAGCAGTGGTTGGATTAACATCTGTTGGCCTTTTAGAAGAACCAGCAGATGTTGGAGTTTTGGTTGGTGATGTAGGTTTGGTGGTTGTTGGTTCAGGAGTGTGTGTTGGTTTGGGTATAGTGGTTTCAGTGGTTTGGGTGGCAGTGGTTTCAGTGACAGTGGTTTCAGCAGCAGTGGTTTTATCAACAGAGGTTTGTAACTTAGATGGTGGTTTTCTAACATGCTTGGCAGGTCTTTTCATCCTTTTAGAGGATCCCACATCTTCAGTTTCCCTTTGTTGTTTCTTCTTGAGTTCGATCAATGACTCTGCTTTTACTTCCAAGGTGTCAGCCCTTTGTTGTTTGGACTGAGCAGCCTTTTCAGCTTCTATGTTTGCAGAGTCATCTACTGCCTTATTCTTTTCAGTGGTTTGTGGTGGTGGTGGTGGTGCTTGATGTTGTTGTTGTGGAGCTGATTTGGTAGACTCTGGTTTCTTGGCAGACTTGGCTTGACCTTTTTGAGAAGGTGGGCAACCAAAAGGATCTAATTTTGGTAGCCTATCTCTGCCACTCTCCCCCTTTTTGGCATCATCAGCCGTGAAATCATCATCAGTTTCATCCCTGAGGATGGTGGTAGGGGCAGAGCCAGTAGTCTTCAGCAGATGGTCCTTGATGGCTTTGATGTCAGCATGGGTATCTTTGTACCTTGCATCAACCATATTTCTGATCTCAGCCATGTAGGTTTCATGTGTCTGATCAGCCAATTTCCTGTGAGCTATGATGATGGGGGAAACTGATTTCCATAACTCATTGGCTATATCAGTGGTAGATGGTTGACTCTTGGAGAGATCTGCAATTGAGCTTAGGAGAAGCTTGACATCAGATTTGATGTCAGCAACAGATGTTTCAATAGCAGAAACTCTGGCCGTCAATTCTTGGTATTTTGACTCATCTCCTAAATTAATAGGATCATCTGAGTCCCTACCAGTGGTAGTTTTATCTGATTCAGGCCTAATAGGTGAATCAGATGCCCCTTTTTCTTGGTACTGGGGACTTCCAACTGTTTTTGGAGACACTATGGTGGCTTCAACAGTTGTTGCCTTCAAGGGAGTCTTAGCTATGAAATCACTGTCCTGATGTGAGACATTGGTCTCTACATCAGTAGTGGCTGCTCCACTTGAAAACTCACCTAGAGTTTCATTGAACCCTGGTGGTGTAACCTCCTCTTCTGTTTGGGGGATAGCAGATTGAATATTCTCAGGCTCAGTCACTTGTTGGAGTATACTCTCAGTGACAGGTGGAAGAGAGGAACTGGGATCTTCCTGAGATTTTTCAATAGCTTCAAACAGAGGTTGCATTGTTTGTGGGACATGTGATGGTGTGAGTGGTGGAGTAAGAAGAGAATTAGCCCTGGGAGAGGGGCTTGTGAACATATGGTCAAGTGACTCAAATGCATCATGATGTGTGTCCCTTTGGCTTACAACATGATCCTTTTGAGAGGATTCATGAGGAGGTTGGTCAGGTGGAGGTATGTCCAACTGTTGTGAGGAAGTAATAACAGTGGTTTCAGGTTGCTTTTGTTGTGCAACAGAGGTTTCTTCTGGTACCTCAACATCCAGAAGCCTCATTTGTGGTTGAGTGATGGTTTTTGTGGATGAATGTTTCTTTTTGGAAGTGGCTGGTGTGGGTTTCACAGCACTGGATGTAGTGCCATGATCACCAGGAGCAGTGGGCTCAACAACAGAGGTTTTGACAACAGTTGTTGCCTTTGTCCTCTTTGTTTGTGTTTTAGAAACTTTTGACACTTTTGACACTTTTTCTTGGGTGCTTCCACCCAGCATTCTAGTGAAAGTTTCATCAGTTAAGCTTTTCATTTGCATAGCAGCACCCTTTTTGAAAACTTTTTCAGGTAATAATTTTTGTAAAATTACACTAAGAATTCGTGGGTAAATAAGAAAAGCATTGTTTGACCCAGACTTGACTGCTTTCACATTTGATACCAAGTCCATGAACAATCCCTGGGAAAGATTGAAGTCAGAGTTTGACAACATAGCATATCCCAGATATTGCATCCTTAATGGAATTTCATTAAAGGATGTGGACTTAGCAGAGACACAAAGAAGAAGAGTATGGAAGAAAAATTTCATGACTGGAGGGAAAAACTTTTTGAAAAGAGTTGATCCAGTCATCTGACCATCATACCCTCTTTCTTGGAACTCAGTGTGAAGCTCTGTTTTAGTGAAGGAATCCTTACCTGCCAGGTCATTCAGTGTGAAGGTTGTGGATATGATATCAGGGGTAATAACGATACTGGTTTCTCCAATTTTGGAAATAATGGATGTAGGCTTTTTATCTTGTAAAAGAAACTCGGCATTCAACCAAAATTCTTGGAGTGTATCCAGATAGATGGGGGCGTTGGCGGTTAGGATGGGTAAGTATTTGGAATTAAGAAAAATGTCGATGGTGGAATGAAATGGAGTGTTGTCTTCTGTTTTAATCAGATAGGGGAGACAATTGTGTGTAGCTTTGGCTTGAAGATCCATTTTAATGGATTTCGAAGGTGAAAATGACTGATGATTGATGAAGGGTTTGAGAGTGAAGAAGGCGGTTTACAGTATTTTGAATACAATGAGACAGTGTAACATCTGTTGTGGTAAAATAGGGTTTTTATAGGCTCAGTGAAACCGCTGATGTGGCCAAACATCTGCTTATATGAGCAGACGTGGCAATCATCTGATGGATGTAACATCTGGTGGAGAACAGCTGTTTTGTTAAACAACTGATACAAACAGCTGATGGATCCAACCGTTGGTTTTTTTTTTTTTTTTTTTTTAATATAGTATATATATATATATATATATGGACAGTTGTTTTATCTGAACAGATGTTCTGAAACAGATTTTTCAACTAAACAGTTGTTTTATCTGATCAGATGTTTGGAAACAGACTTTTCAACCAACAGTGGGAATGAATGAAACAGTGGTTGTTTTATCTGATCAGATGTTTGGAAACAGATTTTTCAACCAAACAGCTATTTTAAGACAATATTTGATTTCTGAACAATTTTATTTTTCTTTTTTTTTTTAAAAAAAATTTATTTGGTTAATCCATGTTTAACATGCCAATTCTGGAAATCAGATTTGTAAAGGTAGATGTGTCTAAAGCTTTTGTTAACACATCTGCCAACTGATCCTCTGTTGGAACATGGTGTAAAGAAATCAAACCTTTTTCATAGCTGTCCCTGACAAAATGATGTCTTATGTCAATGTGCTTGGTAGTGGAATGAGAGACTGGATTCTTGATGATATTTTCAGCAGCTTGGCTGTCCAACATGAGTGGAGTCCTAAGTGCAGTTATCCCAAAATCCAGTAGTTGATTTTGAAGCCACATCAGTTGGGCTGTACAGCTTGCAGCAGCAATGTATTCAGCTTCAGCTGTTGAAGTTGAAACAGCTGCCTGCTTTTTGCTTTGCCATGAAACTAAGGCATTCCCTAGAAATTGGCACCCTCCTGAAGTGGATTTTCTTGTGGTGTGACAGCCAGCAAAATCACTATCTGAAAAACCTGAAAGCTCAATGTTTCCATTAGCAGGATACCAGATACCAAGTGTGGGAGCACCTTTGAGATATCTGAATATCCTTTTCACAGCAATAAGGTTTGACTTTCTGGGTGAAGCCTGGGATCTGGCACAGACACAGGTAGCAAACATAATGTCTGGCCTAGATGCAGTTAGGTACAATAAAGACCCAATCATACATCTATAATGTGTTTGATCAACCAGTTCATCCTTGTCATCAACAGTGAGCAGCTTGACTGTACTCATGGGTGTGCTACATGGCTTACAATCATTCATCTCAAATCTGGTTAATAAATTTTTGACATATTTGTTTTGGTGAATGAATGTGCCATTTTGCAGTTGTTTCACTTGAAGACCAAGGAAACACTGAAGCTCACCCATGGCACTCATCTCAAACTCAGCTGTCATGAGTTTTCTGAACTCTTCACACATTTGGTTACATGTGGATCCAAAGATGATGTCATCCACATATATTTGAACAATCATTAAGTGTTTCCCTTTCCATTTAAGAAATAAAGTTTTGTCGATTTTACCTCTTGTGAAGCCAATGGATAAGAGAAATGTGGAAAGAGTTTCATACCAGGCCCTTGGTGCTTGTTTGAGTCCATACAAAGCTTTGTTGAGCTTGTAGACATAGTCAGGATGGAATGTGTCTTCAAAACCAGGTGGCTGACATACATAGACCTCCTCCTGAATCTTGCCATAAAGGAAAGCACATTTGATGTCCATCTGATACACCTTTATATTGTGGTTGACAGCAAAGGCTAAAAAGAGTCTGATGGCCTCTAGTCTAGCTACAGGAGCAAAGGTCTCATCATAATCTATTCCTTCTTCTTGTCTGAAGCCTTGAACCACAAGCCTGGCTTTATTCTTGACAACAATACCCCTTTCATCAGTCTTGTTTTTGAAGACCCACTTTGTTCCTATAGGACAAACATCCTTAGGAAGTGGTACAAGCTCCCATACTTGTTGTCTTTTGAACTGAAGGAGTTCTTCTTGCATGGCTTCTACCCAACTGTTGTCTTTCAGTGCCTCTTGGTACTTGACAGGTTGTGTGAGGGATAAGAAACCTGCAAAAAGACAGATATTTGAGGATTGGCTTCTTGTGAGCACTCCCTCTCTGATGTTGCCAATGATCTGGTCTGGTGGATGAGCTCTTAAGTAAATAAGATCTCCTTGATATGGAACAATGGCATTTTGGGGTGATGGACAGAGGTTTGGTGACTCTGTTGGTGTAACATCTGTTGGTATTTCTGTAGAGCCAACAGATGTTTGGAATGGTAATGGAGGTATGGGTCCAAGTGGTGTGAAACTTGACTGACTTTTGTCAACAGATGATTGACTTTTGTCAACAGATGATAGGTCAGTGGTAGTGAGGGGTGAAGCAGAGGTTTGAGGATAGGACTGGCCAACAGTGGTTGACACAGCTGTGGCAGAGTTTTGACAATTGTTTTGAACAGCTGCTTCCTCTGATGCAGAATAGACTTTGTAGTGACTGGGAATCACAACATCTGTTCTGTAATCTTGCTGTGGAGACTGTGGAATACCTGCATTGTTAGTTTTAACAGTGATATCTTCAAATTTGAATTTATCTAAATCAAATAATTCAGCAGGGTTTGCAGGGATTTTCAGAGATGAAAGTTCATTGAACTTAACATTCAAGGTTTCTTCTATTGTTTTAGTCCTTGTGTTAAACACTTTGTAGGCCTTAGCAGTAGAAGAATATCCCAGAAAATAACCACAGTCTACTTTGGCTGCAAATTTTGAAATGGAATCTTTAAGATTTAAAATGAAACATGGGCAGCCAAAGATTTTGAAGAATGAGATTAATGGTTTGATTTTGAACAAAATTTCATAGGCAGTTTTTTGATGTCTGGGGTTGATCAAAACTCTGTTTTGAACATAGCAAGCAGTGTTTACAGCTTCTGCCCAAAAGGACAGTGGCAAACCAGAATCTGCTAGCATGGTTCTTGCAGCTTCTATAAGAGTTCTATTTTTCCTCTCAACTACCCCATTTTGTTCTGGTGTTCTTGGGATGCTAAATTGCCTCACAATCCCTTTTGACACACAGAAGTCATCTAACTCCTTATTTTTAAACTCTGTTCCATTGTCACTCCTGAAGACTTTTACTGGCAAGTCATACTGCTTTTCAACCTTGGTGACGAAGTCCTTCAATATACCTGCAGTCTCATCTTTAGAGTGTAAAAAGTAAGTCCATGTAAACCTAGAAAAATCATCAACTATGACAAGACAAAATCTTTTTCTCCTTAGACTCATGATTTTAACAGGGCCAAACAAGTCCATATGCAACAGTTGTAAGCACTGACTAGTTTTGGACTCATCAATGGATTTGTAAGAGCTTTTATGTTGTTTCCCTTTTAAGCAAGAAACACAATGCTCATCACATTTAAATTCTTTTGATGGAAGACCTCTGACAAGGCTTTGTTTTGAGAGTGTGTTGATAGTATTAAGGTTGGTATGACCCAGTCTCCTATGCCACAATTCTGTCTCCTTAGTGGAGGCAGCAGAAAACAGACAGACATTTGCCATAGGATTATCCTTTAACATATCAACAACATACACATTGCCACTTCTATGAGCAACAAGCTGTGCTTTGCTCTCAGCAATAATGGTATCAATCTTTTTCACCACTTCTGGCCCAATAATCTTACAAGTTTTCTTTGTGAAAAATGAGCCATAACCTTTGTCACTCATTTGTGAAACACTCAGAAGATTAAACTTGAGATTATCAATAAGATTGACATTTTCAAACTTGAGTTTTCCTGCCTGTACAGTCCCTGAACCCAACACCTTACCTTTAGAATCATTACCAAAGGATATATCACCCCCTCCATGAGCCAAGAAGTCCAGAAGTAGGGCTCTACATCCTGTCATGTGCCTGGAACCTCCACTATCTACATACCAAAGACTATCTAAACAAGCAGAAGCTCCCTGCACATCAGTAAATGATTAGTTTTGGTGAGTGTCCAAAGCCAAATTGGCTTTGGATGGATCCTCAGACCTTTCAGACTCAAGTTTTGGAAGGTGATCAGTGGTTTGGACCAATTTTTGAATTAAGGTCAACAACTGCTGCTGACCATTTGCCAGTGCTTGTATGTCAGCACTTGGGGCAGCAGTTGTTTGATCACTCCCTGACAGTTGATAATACCCATATGGATTTCTGTTCACTCTTGGTTTAGAGGGTCTTTTTGGCTCCTCATAAACATGTGGCAGACTGTGACATGGAGGTTGACCATAACCTCTTGGGTATTTGCTTGTGGGTGGAGCATCTGTTACTTGGACATCTCTAGAAGCAGATGTTTCAAGCCTTTTTGTAACAGATGTTTGGGCAGGTGTGAAGGTCTGTTTGGGCTTTCCTTTTGGAGTACTAACCACAGGGTTTGCAAGAGTTTTTGCTTTGTATTCTTGTATTTTTACATCAAAATTTTTGAGATACAAGCACTCTTTAGTCTTATGATTCTTTTTCCCACATATTGAGCATGTGGCTTTTGAATCACATTCACTTGTTCCTTTGTTGATATCATATGCTTTTAGAAGAAAACAGTTTTT
Source organism: Ambrosia trifida (assembly GCA_028751855.1). Lineage (NCBI taxonomy): Eukaryota > Viridiplantae > Streptophyta > Magnoliopsida > Asterales > Asteraceae > Ambrosia > Ambrosia trifida. The sequence goes on along the minus strand of CM054123.1, from coordinate 5,493,376 downwards.
GGTGACATGATTCTTCTTTTCACAGAAATCACAAAACAAGTTAACAGTCTTTTCTTTCTTCTTCCCCTTTTCAGGCTTCTTTTCAGCAGATGTTTGAGCATCTGCTGGAGAATCTTTCAGGGGAATGACTTTTGCCAAGGGAATGACCCTTGCCTGAGGAGCTGTTTTTCCCTCAGGAGTCTTAAAATCAACAGGTTTATAATTCTCAAGAGTATCACACTCATCAGACCAAGTAGGTTTAAATTCATACTTTTCAAGTTCAGCAAAAGATGAGGAACCTTCTGGTTTTTCAAGAACAATTTTCTTACCATTTGGTTCAGTGATTTTAATCTCTTGACCCTGCAGGTTTGTGGGTACTATCTCAACAGACTTTTGATCCTTTGTGTCAGTGTTTTCAAAAGCTGGAGCAGTGGTTGCAAAACCAAAGCCAAACTTCACATGACTTTTGGTTTGTTTGTTGAGTAGCATCTCAAAACCTCTACATGATTCCACCCATTTTTTACATTCAACTTGGGTGGACTCAAGCTCACTTTTACAACTTTGATATTTTGTTATCATAGTTTGGAGCTGGTCTTTGGTAATAGTTGCTTCATGTTTTAGACTGCTAATCTCAGATTCTTTTGCAGTTAAACTTGTTTTTAAATCTTTTGTGAGTTTTTCAAATTTAACTTCATTATCCAAAATTTTCTTTCTAAGATTTTCATTCACCTCTTTAATGTTAGCAAATGCTATCACACATTTGTCAGAACACAACTCTTTAAGAATTTGAGGAGATACCTTAGCAGCAGCCATCAATGCACAATCACACTTGCACTCACATTCATCAGATGCACCCCAGGGATCTGAGAGATTCACAACCTCTTCTTCAGGTTTCTCACCTGCAACAACTTCACTAACAATATCATCAGTCACAACATCAGATTCATTTACCACTTCCTCAGATTCAATCTCATCAACCATAGCCATGAAACAAAAGTTTTCTGGTTCAATTTCAGCTTTGGCAACCAGTGCAAAATTCTCATCTGTTAGCTCATCAGGTAGACTGCTCCAATCAACAAAGCCTTGTGTAAAGAAGCTCTGTTGACTGGTCTCTGCAGGAGCAGAGGATGGTGCAGCAGTCGTTTGAACAGGTGGTGGAGCAACAGGTGTTTGCACATAATGGATCTGAGGAACAGTGGTTTGGACATACTGGACAGGAACAGTGTTTGAGGACTGTGCAAAATGAGCAGTGTTTTGCACATTTGGTCCAGGGGTATTATAGGAATTCTGATAAGTGTTGGTCTGTGGTCTTTGATTTGGATAGGTTATCATAGGTGTACCATGTTGACCCCTACATTCCCTAGCAAAATGACCAAACCTATGACATTTATAACACTTGATCTTTGATTTATCCAACCCCACCTTAGATCTGCCAGTCAACCCTGGAAACCTTCTCCCTGTTTTCTTGTAAAAATTATTAGTTCTTACACTGAGAAGGGCCAATTGGTGCATAATGTCCATTTCTTCCAAATCATCAGGGTCAAAGTATTTCAGGTCATCATACTCAAAGGATATGTTATCAGATGCCTGTATATCACCACCACTTGCTGTGAAAGCATAGTTAGGTGAATAAGAATCAGAGTTAAAACCTGAGTTAAAACCTGAAGTTATGTCAATAAAATGATCATAACTCTGATCCTTTGTGTTTCCAGGCACCTCATCATGACCCAAAAGTGCTGTATTCCCAAACACATAGTCATCAGACACTTTTCCAGAGTCCTGGAGCTTCTTTTTCTGGTTAAGCTCTCTTTCATAGGTCAAGAGCTTACCATGAAGCTGGGTCAGTGATAGGTCTTTAAATCCTATTGAGTTTCTCATAACAATTGCAATAGTGTCCCATTTGTCTGGTAATGATCTTAAAAACCTATGGTTCAAAGTTGAATGAGGGTAAGTAAGACCAACCAATTTTAGTTCACTAATTAAGCAGTTAAATCTCTCAAACTGTTGAGTTAATGACTCTCCTTTGACATGACTGAATGTTTCATATTGTTGGTTAAGTATTTCACGGTTGTTTTCAATAACCTCCTCTGTCCCACCAAACTGCTCTTTCAGTGCATCCCACAACTCCTTTGCACTGTTACAGTGTAACAACCCAGCATATATATCATTGGGTAGAGCCATGGCCACAATACTGAAAGCCTTAGCATCTAGCTCAATTTTCTGAAAATCCTGGTCGGAGTAGTTTTCAAGTTTCTTTGGCTCAAACACTTTGGGATCTTCAGTACTCGGCACAGTCGGAACATGTGGTCCGAAGATAACCGACTTCCAACACCCAGTGTTTTGTTGAGCTAGAACATGGCTCATCCGACGTTGCCAGATATTGTATTCAGATCTGACAAGCATCGGTGGCTTGTTGTTCGTGCCAGTGTTATGTGGATCGTGATTGATAGAAGCCATTCTCTGATTTTTCAAAAGAACAAAGTCTGTTTAACAACGGTTGAAACGAAATTAAACTATTACTCTGTTTTCAATCAAACTGACAAACGATATCAATAATTGTGAGCTGATTATTAAATTGATTTGTTAGATCGAATTTAATTGACCAAGCTCTGATACCAATTGTTAGGATCTGAGTTTGTTTGTTTTGATTGTTTAACTAAATGATGATAATAATGGAATGAAAGTAGAATGAAAGTGCAGCGGAATAATAAACTGTAAATCAAAACAAGAGAGTAAATGTTTTTCGATCGAATGCTTTCATTAATTCAAAGATTACAATCGTACAAGTTACTCCCCCTCAGCCTGATCACACAGTTGTTTGTCAGAGAGAATGTTTTGTGTGTGATGCAATAGAACAGTACATGCACTGTTCTATTTATAGACTGACTCAAACCACTGATGACCTAGGCTGACGTCACCTAAGACAGTGACCTCTAACAGAATAACAAACTTAAACATCTGCTATACAAACTACTGTTACATTGAAAGCACTGATAGTAAACAGCTGTTAAAGATAAACTCTGATGGTCTTGTATCCACTGCTGGAGCCTAAGTGCTGTTGCCTCCAGCAGTGCTTTGGTCTTCAGTACTTGTATCTGCTGTTGCTCTTCATCAGACCTTTGGTCAGCAGTTGTTCTTCATCAGTTGTTTCCTTAGCAGTTCTTTGTATCAGCAGTTGTTGAGCAGTTGTTTGGATAGAACAGTAGTTAGGGTCAGCAGTCTTTTGGGAGAAGTAAGTTGTAAAGACTGTTTATTCAAGGATCAAATAGATAGCATATTTTGGCTTTCCAATCATCTGTTCTTCTCCAGGTCAGCAGACCCAACAAAAAAAAAAGCTAAAATAAATAAACTTATGCAAATATAATTAAACCAGAAGATAGCCAAACAATATATAGCCCTAAATAATAATATGAATATAGTGACCAAAGCAAAACTAGTTGAGTAAGTTTTAATAAAACCAAAATGTAACTCAAAATTTTGAACCGAATAATGTAGATCTTTAAATTTGCAGAGTAATTTAATAGAGACGTACAAAGAAAAATTAGGGATGAAACGACGTCAGTTATGAAGAAAATCGAAACTAAAACAATTGCAAATAAAAGGTTATAAAGCGTTGAGAGATCAGAGATGGATGTTCTTACTTGAGATGAATCGGTTGATACTTGATCGGGGCAACTCTACATAAATTTGGTAATTTATTTCTAACTAGTGGATTGCCCGGCGCTTCGCGCCGTACATTTCTATCGGCATCATCGTTATGGTATCAACCTAACGCGTTGCGAGGGAAAGTCGATTTTGATCGTTACGGGTTTATTTGTTTGTTACAGTATTGATATGGTACCAAAAGATGTATGTCTTTATAAAAAAAAAAAAATACCGATGTCTACTTCAATAAGTGACTGCAACCAAAGAAATCAAACCAAAAAATGAAACGACCTGATGAATTGATGATGGACAACCGCACGTGATCTTAGCAGATCCCATTGATTTGTCAACAACTTCAAAGACAACATTACATTAACAGTTCATAAGTATCGATTGATTAAAAACCAACTATAATCCCTTATAATTATCCTAAATGACAATAAAGATCACTCCCTCCACAGCCTCTTCAATGTCTACGTGTGTGTGAATGTACAGTGTTTATATATCTTACCATAGCTACTAATTTTGATGAATCCGTTAGCATATTCAATCTCCTCACTTCTCACACAAAATCCCCAATAGTGAGACGTCTCTCTCTCTAGAGATCATCTCCTTCCTTTGATTCCACCACCACAAAGCATATATACACCTCCACAACAACACACAACACCATCACTAACAACCGCAACAACCACCACCAACCGCCAACAACCACCATCCAACACCACCAGCAACCGCCGCTACCAACACCAGTTACTATCTGTGTTTATATAGATGCTGACCATCACCGTCACCACCTACCACCACATCCCCTGTCTATCTCTCTCGCATACTCTCTCTGAAAAGAACAAATCCGAACGGATCTGTGTCAGTGTGACGTCGATGATGATGATGACGGTTAGTTACGCCGTTGATGGTGAGGCCGATTCAACCGGAAAAACCCTCGCCTCCATCTGCTGTGGCCTGATTGATCCCCGAGGTCGCGGGAACCACAGTCGTCGTCGTCGTTGTGTTTGGTGCGGAACCCTAACTGCGTGGCCGTTGCATGTCGTCGTTGAAGCCGGAATCGTTGACGGTAGATTTGTAAGAGGGAGGGAGAAAAGTTTGAGTGTATGATAGAGAGAGAATGATGAGGGAAAAGAATAACCTATTATTTAGTGGTGAAAATGAAAACAAATGGAAGTACCATATTGCACCGTTAGTTAGTGTTTAATATATATAGACAATAACTGTGAGAATATTTTTTTATTGTTTTTTATTTTTTTTTCGAAACTAAAACAATTGCAAATGAGGGTATTTTTTTTTTCGAAATTTTTCCCCATATTAAACATGTATTATAATATTGAAATCTAAAAAAAAAAAAAATTTGGTGTAGAGTAATTACGTGTAGAGTAATTACATAATTACTCTAGTGTAAACTAATGTATTTACTTTAATGACGTAATTACACTAAAAAAATTTAATATTTTTTGTATTATTCATATAGAAAGTATATTTAAGCACATGGAAAAAAAAAATCCTAAAAAAAATATAAAAATTCCCCCTCCCCCTGATTATCACAGTTCTCAAAAAAAAAAAAAAAAAAAAAAAAAAAAAAAACACTTTGTATTTAATCTTTACTCTTTATTTTTATTTTAAAATAATTCGATGTTCAGTTTCATTAAAAACTTTTTTTTTAGAAAAAGGAAAGAAGAAAACACACGTTATTTTTTTTTAATTTATAAGAACTAGGTGTTCACACCCGCGCTACACGACGGGGCAAGTTGACATCAAACAAAAGGTTAAAAAAAATGTAAACGGAATGTTGGAAATATCATCAAACCACCCGCATAATTTCACGTTCACAATAGTAAACAATTTATTTTAAGGATAATAACCGTAGGGAGTGGGTTCTTAAAATTGATAAAATTCATAAACATGATAGTCACCCATATTGTTTAAGAACCAGACCGGACGTCGAACCAGACCCCCTGCCCCAGTGAACCGGCCCAAAAAGCCCATCACCCGGTCCGGGTTTAAAAATATTGTTTAACCAATCACGGGCCAGGTTTAAAAATTATGCGGGGCAAGTTGACATCAAACAAAAGGTCAAAGAAAATGTAAACGGAATGTCGGAAATATCATCAAACCACCCGCATAATTTCACGTTCACAATAGTAAACAAATTATTTTAAGGATAATAACCGTAGGGAGTGGGTTCTTAAAATTGATAAGATTCATAAACATGATAGTCACCCATATTGTTTAAGAACCAGACCGGACGTCGAACCAGACCCCCTGCCCCAGTGAACCGGCCCAAAAAGCCCATCACCCGGTCCGGGTTTAAAAATATTGTTTAACCAATCACGGGCCAGGTTTAAAAATTATGCGGGGCAAGTTGACATCAAACAAAAGGTCAAAGAAAATGTAAACGGAATGTCGGAAATATCATCAAACCACCCGCATAATTTCACGTTGACAATACTAAACAATTTATTTTAAGGATAATAACCGTAGGGAGTGGGTTCTTAAAATTAATAAGGTTCATAAACACGATAGTCACCCATATTGTTTAAGAATCGAACCGGGCGTCGAACCAGAGCCCCTGCCCCAGTGAACCGGCCCAAAAAGCCCATCACCTGGTCCGGGTTTAAAAATATTGTTTACCCCCCCCCCCCCCCCAACAATTACTTAAAACAGTTGTAGCTGTAGGCAAAATTTCTTTACATCTACCTATTCATTGTTGTACTCTTTTTTTTTTTGCACAAAAATAGTTTGCAAAACACAAAACCAAAGTTGCGGAGTGAAACTTTGTTCAATTGATTATATCATTCTAATTGCATCCATATGCATATTAATCTATAGATAGAGAGAGATATGTATGTGAGAGTGGGGGAACCGGTCACAGTCCCGGCGACGCCGACGTTGGTTCCAGCGGTGTTAGTGCTCGACTCCTCCGGAAACCGTGGTGTTAGTGCTAGAGTCTGCAGTATGTTGTATTGACAGAACCATCACCATTGCACGATCGGACAACCGAACACCGCCATATGGTTCGCCATGCTCTAATCCTTGGATTGATATCACTCACGTGCCGGAGTAGTCACCGGAGCGTCACCGGATTTCGTTCTTCCATTCTCTCCTTGAGTTCTCTCTGTTATGACTTACGGATGTATCGATGTGTGCGAGTTGTTAATAAAAGAAACTCTCATGTACAAAACAAAAAAAAAAATGGAAAACTACCTTGGCGCAAAAGTGCGATGCAAAATGATATATATAATAATTTGGTTTTGAAGATTTGGTGACTATAGGAAACAATCATTGTATCCATTTTTTTTCATGTCAATATGAAAAGTGAAAGTGAAAATGTTACAAAATACTAGCGCTACGCAGCAGGATTTCGTTTGGTATCAGTTTGAATTTGTACGATACCATCACTTACATAGCAATCGGAAGAAATATGTTCAAAATGATATTGACACATGTTTTAAATCGATTGAAAACCACACAAAGAAATTTACATCAAACGATATTGTTGTGACGTGCAAACTTAAGGCGAAAAAAAAATCTTAAAGTGATGTTGTGTTGTAGTTTATTTTATTAAACATATAAAAAAATCTATAAAATTATATCTACTTAAAAGTTTGCTTTATCTATCTATATTTTACATATTTTACATTATAAAGGAGGAGACATGAGCAAATATGTCTTAATTGTTTAAAGTTAGGATGACATACCAAAGGTTTCTTTACAGTTTCCTAAATTTTACCATTTTTCTTCCCTAAATGCCTCTAGAAGATAATCAACTTTTATATGAAAATGGAACACACCCAAACTAAATAAACACACGGGATAACAATATTTTTGAACAAATTTCATATAATGGCGATGAAAGATAATAATTTATGTTACCACAATGAATAATCTTATCTCAACTAAACTTGTATGATTTTTAAAACTTTAAAATATAGTGACTAAAGTCTTCCTAGAGTTAAAGTCAAGCTAACCAGAGCACCTTTTTTTATATAATTCAACGTGTGAGAGGATCGTTTTAATAAAAACAAGTTATTGATCATACAAGTCTACCAATTTAGGTGCGGAATCCCTAAATCAGTTACGAAATGATAATATTCGAATCAAAACATGCAATTCACCTTTTAACATCCATTTCATTAATAAACAAGTTGATAAAAGCTTTACAATGATGTTTACAATGAAATATCTTAGTTTCAAAAGTTTCTAAAACACCTAGAGAGAATAACAGGTCGAACCAGACACAAAATGACCAAAAGTTAACTTGAAAAATGAAATCAGAATATATATATAGGCCTGCACATTTGCCCCCCTGTAAGGGTCGAATGTGCAGGTTCGACCCTTCTTCTGGTCGAACAAACACACTGTCTTCAAATCTCCACGTTCGCCTGAATTCTCCTACCTTCGACCTATAACATTCACCTTCGACCTTCTATTTTCCACCTTCGACCCCACGATATCAGCAAAACATAATAGAATGTGCAATCCAATAGCACTAGTCGCAAAACGTGCATCAACAAACTCCCCCTCGACTATTGCTTGGATTGCCTTCGCGCTTCGTCCATCTGCTTATTCATCAGCTTGATGCGCAATAACGCGCTTCACGAGACTGGATATCTCTTACGCCGTTCAACAAGTTTGTCTATTCATGCATGAGCCTCGTGATCCCCATTTTAATTTTATGAAGCGCATTATTCGGTATCTTCAAGGAACAATTTCGTATGGTATTCGTATTGTCAAATCTGCGGTTCATTCTCTAGTCGCTTACTCTGATGCCGATTGGGGCGGATGTCCAGATTCTCGCCGCTCCACCAGTGGATATTGTGTCTTCTTGGGTGATAATCTTCTTTCGTGGTCTTCCAAACGCCAGCCTATTGTTTCCCGTTCAAGTGCTGAAGCTGAATATCGCGGAGTCGCTAATGCCGTTGCCGAAGCTACATGGTTACGCAACCTGCTTCTCGAGCTTTTAGTTCCATTACAGCGTGCTACTGTGGTCTATTGTGATAATGTCTCTGCTGTTTACCTGTCAAATAATCCGGTGCAACATCAACATACAAACACATGTAGAGATCGACATTCATTTTGTGCGTGAAAAAGTTCGGGTCGGCCACATTCGGGTTCTTCACGTGCCGTCCTCTTCTCAGTACGCTGACATCTTCACGAAGGGTCTCTCGAGAGAGCTGTTTCAGACTTTTCGGTCCAGTTTAACTGTCTGCTCCGCGCCCGCTCAAACTGCGGGGGGATCTTAGCGATAGGCTTATCATATATTTAGAATAATTCAAATTTGCCATGTATAGATAGAGTTGCCATGTTTATCTATTTAATGCTCTCCCTATATAAGGAGACTTGTATTGTATCTATTATTCATCAATTCAATATACCATAGACCACTTTTACCCTAAACTAAACACATGTCTTCATGATCGTATTTTTGAAGATACACCAAGATCTTCAAATATTTAATCTTCACCATCCAAATACTAGATTAATTACCATTGGGGTTGGTGGTCGTCCAATGTCAAGGAAAAGCCTTTCAATACACTAAAAGTGTGAGGTCTTGAGTTCAAGTCTCACAAGGAGCAAGAAAATTTACCTTTCAAAAAAAAAAATACTAGATTAATTAGAAAAATCTAGATTTGATTCACACTTAGATCTTTTTATGGCAACCATTAAACCACATGTCAAAATGTGGTTATGATGGCAAGATATTCTAGCCATTATCTAACTATTTTGTTTCAAATATTGCACAAAATCAAATATATCTCTAACCACCTTAGTTAGATACTAACCATAATTAGAGGCTATAAAAACCCCACCCTACATTCATCCTGATCATAACATATCAGCCCCCAAACTTCCATATCTCTACTCCCCACTTCACTCACAATGATTGATTAAAAACTCCCAAGAACACCAAGTTTAGGCCCACAAAGTTCACCAAATTCCCAGCCCCCACTCTCGACATGACATCCAGCCCCATTTCAGCCTCTTTTCCACAAGTTTCACCACAATATCAAACCATATCTTAGAAACAAGCTTCGTACGCTTACCGAACACCGAATCCAAAACATACACCATCGCTTGTGATTTCAGGACACACGTCAGCCCGAATCCTCAACTAGACTTTACTACTCATAATCACTACCTCAGGTGAGTTTTCACGGCCGGCCCCCTTTTACTTTTTGTTTATGGGGAAAAGCATGCTAGTAAAAGAAATACATTTTGAGTTGGATTCAGTTGAATTACATGAGTTAGTCAAGTATCGCACACTAAAATCCCCTATACTATGACCATTAACTTTGGGTTAAGCCATGGTGTATATGAATAGATCTATTTGGGTTGACACCTCCTTTCATGGTTGGTCGCACCAACTAGTCTACAAGGACAAATAATTGCATATTATCCAGTTTCATCTCAATGTTTTGCGATAGAACATTGGAGGGGTTATCATTTAGTATTCAGTTAAGGTTTGGTCATAGGCTCATGGTAATTACAATATACATGTTTATGTTGACCTTAATTGATAGCATTGACACATTGGCTCGGGAGAATACAAAATAATGTTTAATTAAACCTGTGAACTCACCGACTTTTTGTTGACCATTTTAAGCATGTTTTTCAGGAAATTAAGTTCAAGATTCAGGAATCAGTTGGATGCACCTTAGTACAACAAGCTTCTAGTCATTTGGCCTTTCCTATGTTTAGAGTCGAATTATTGAACTCTTATAAAATAAATGTAATAAATAAAGACATGTTGTTGTGATTTTTATGAAAAGTATATTATTATTACTTATAACGTGCCATTTGCTCTATTCATATGATACGAATCACCATGAACGTTGCATCCCGTGTTTCCGCCTTGGCGGGGTGCGACATGACAGGACCCATATTCAATGAAGACAACTGACATATCATCTCTTGTTGAGGATGCGTCAGCTTCCTATTTGCTGCTAGAAAATGAATGTCACTTTCAGATACAAAAGCATGATTATGACCTTCCACAAAGCCATAAACCTTGAATGTCTTTCCATCCTCAGAAGTTAGCTTTACATGTGCTAGACATCCAGTCCAGATAAACGACCTTTTCTTTGCCTTAGCATCCTTATTAGAACTCTCTGCACCCACTTTGAATGGCTTAAAACCCTCCTTATAGCATACAAAGTACTTGAGTCTTAAAACTCCTCTTCGCACGTCTTGGGTACCCTTTCGAATAGAAAATCCACCAGCCTTTGCATATTTGGCATAAAACTCATGTGCATAATCAATACTAGGAAACTCCATGTTTATTACATGTTTGAGTGAATTAGGTTCATTAGGAATGAATGAGTTAATAGCTTTGTCTTCAACAGGAACATCAGATGCAATACCTTCAAAACAAACGCACTTTATAAACTTCAAACGCACGTTGACAATTGATAATTTGAAAAATATTCAAACGCACTAATGATCATCTTAAAACGCATTCTTACATGATTAGTAATTATGTTTTAACTATTTAAACGCACTTATCATATAATTTAAACGCACTCATAAATATGATATTCAATAACATAATTGAAATACCTTCAATCCTTCTGTAATCGTTTATGAGGTTCAAACTATGAATATCCACATCCTGGTTAGTATCTTCGATCAGATCTGAATATCCACCAAAAACATAATGTTTACGAATATCAACATTAAAGAGATTGAAAAAACAGAATAAAAACAGAGCATGATAAGTTGTACCATGAAAAACAATATTATCGACATCTGGAATCAAATTCTCAACAGAAACACAATGATCATCAACCGATAAGTTTAAATCTGATAAACAAAATCAACAATTAAACATAATTCTACAGAAACTGATTTAATTGACTATGATCATACATAGCGAACATGATGAATTAATCGAATTAACTATGAATATGATGATCGTATTGTGATTGAATCGTAATGTGATTGCATCGTAATGTGTTTGATCGACTGATGTTGTGTAATTCAAATTCGAATTTGAAAATCGATCACGTATGTTATGAAATCGTTTACAAAAATATAGAACGTGATTGTAGTAATCAGCTACTTATAAAAAAAAGTTTGATTTGCCCTTGGGTTTGACTGCAATTAAAGTTAATTATAGTTTAGTTAGGTTAATTAGGGTTTGGTTAAGTTGACAGGTGACATCATGTAGTGGCTTCTTATTCTTTGTATGTTAAGGAGCTTTGTACAGAGTACTTTCTCTATCAATATATATATATATATAATTTAATTTAAATAGTATAAATGCAACACTTCATAACATACCACCATTGAATCAAGTTCAAAAGAGAAATATCCTCAAGAATCATTAAATCAAGTTCAAAGAATAATTCATGGAGTTAAGGACATAGATAGTCCCTGTGGTTTGTTTTTATGGTCCCTTTAATTGTAGAAGGGTATTTTTATCATTTTACCAAGTTAGTGTTACTACACAATCTTGTGACAAATTGAAACTATAAACCCAAACACGCAACTAAAAAAGCTAGTACTCAAACATGTTATTAACTCTAATTCATGCCATGGTAACTTATCAATGATTAACACTTTGATATGTAAAACAACATTCAATATAAAATAACTAAACTGGGATTTATTTTAAATATCCCATAAAAATACAATGAAACTATATATCAGCAAAAATGCTGTAATTTTTGGAGTCCACAGCAATAAGCCTTAAGGCAGCAACTGCTGCTGTAACAGACATAAACCCAAAAAATATTACATTGCCCCAATGCCATAATTTCTGCACAGAAGTGAGTTTGTTCCTTTTAGCCACCAGATACATGTGATTTGCTAGTATAAATGTAAGTGGGAAGGTACTGATGGCCCCTGTAAGGCTCATGAAGTCTCCGATGAATGGCAGCGCCGCTGCCAGTAAGGTGGTTACCACTAGGTAACCGCCTCTCACCATGATTCGGAATGACAAGTTTTTTATGGCTAGCGCACTTCCTTTGATTCCGTGTTTTGTATCCAGATACTCGTACATTGGACTTGCAAAAATCTATCATAAATATAAAACAAAATCAGATACACCTTTTGAAAATAGAAACAAGAATAGCGAAACACATGTTTAAAAATACGACTCCCTCAACTCTCAATCTCTAGAATGGTATCATGGAATTGCTCTTTATATGTGTTTCTTACCTTTTTTTTGCGTTTTCTCAAATTGTATGTGAATAGATGATTTAAATTCGTTTAATTTTCAGGTGTTGACAAAGAGAGCAAAGAATCAATATATAAAATGTTTGTGTTGTCATACTCCCACATGGCCAGGAACCTGAGCAAAAAGCTACTTTTTTTTTTTACGAAAAAAGCCCTAATTTTAGAATCTGCTAAGACCATGTTTAATGGTACGTGAATTGGTAGTGGAAGACAAGATTTCAAGCCCCTTCAAGCCCCAACACCGCCCCCCCGGGGCGTGAATCTTCATTTTTTGGTCTATGGCGTGAAAAATTTAACGCCAAAAATGGGACTTGAGATCTTTTTTTGGGAGCCAATTAAAACACTCCATTTGGAGTGGAGGTGCTTGAAATGAGTTAACCGCTACAGGCGGTCTTAGGGTATCAGGAAGGTTGAGCCAGTCGTGACATATATAACGTATAAACACTTGATCTTCTTGTAAACAACAATAGCAAAATACATGTTTGAAAATACACTTGCAGATCTATGATAAGGTCCGAAAAAAAAAAAAACTTGATAGTGTATAATCATGTTCTTGTAATAATAAAAACAAATTAGATAGATACTTGTGACTTGCAAACTTCCAAAAGATGAAATTTGAAGCATTTTAGATACAACATTACAATATGCAAGTCAGTGACACACATGACATATATTGTGTATTAATTTGTATAGATTTGTATATTTTTCAGGAAAATGAATCAGTTATGTCTCCTCGCCTACTTTCTTATCAGTAAAAAGTAAAAGCAAAAAGTTTCTAATTATTTAGTACTAAAATATATATGCTGAGGTCAAATTACTTATTTTTACCTAAATATAAAGCAGGTCAAACGAGTTAAAGAAGCCTCCCAATGTATTTTTCAAATGTTTTTAACCTTCTAAACTTGAAGTTAGCGGGTCAACCCGACCTGACCCAAACCATCTTGAACCCAGTTCAACCCATTACCTAGCCTGCCCACCCGCTAGTTCATTTTGACACCTCCTGTAAAAAGAAAACCAAAACTCGGTACATACACAAACCCTTGTTGAGGGGATTCTTGGTCAAACATTCGGGGGCATATGGAGAAAAGCCAAAGAATTATGTGACATGGATAAAAAAAGGAGGTTAGGAGGTAAGAAGCTTACATGCAAAGCGATGACAGTTTGAAGAAAGGCAGATATATTGGCAAATGTCTTCACCCAAACTGGACCGCTAACACTGCTAAGCAAATAAGCAGATGAATCATTCCCATAAGCCCAATAACCCATGAAGGCAACAGCATATAATGGTAAAACCCCTACTGTAAATTGGAAGTATAAAGCTTTCATCATGTTTCCGACAACCGGCTGTTTCACTGTTGCCTAGGAAATACTCAAATAATGTCAGCAGAATGTAGACAAACTGTAGCTTTTTATGCATATAACTTTCTGAATCATTTATTCATAATATTATATTATGAGTTAATTAAAAAAAAATTGTAATCATATTAAATAATTAACACACGCTGTATTTATAAAAAAAAGTTCAGATTTTTTAGATAAAAAGTGTTTCTTTCAATCCAACTCTCATTAGACACACCAAGAATTCATAGAAAAGTAAGGATTTTTTTTTTGGTAGCTAAATGTTTCGTTCAACCCAACCTGGCCCGTATTTGGCACACAAAGTATTTATGAAGTTAGAACGTTATTTTGAAGAAAAAGAGTTCCGTTTAACCCAACCTAGCCTGGCCCGTATAACATACCAAGTTTATATGAAAAGGTTAGGCTTTTTTCGTTTAAAGAAAAATTCTTTCGTTCAACACAACCCGACCCGAACCATAGCTGATACGCCAAGTATTTAAGAAAAAGTCAGGATCGCTCAAAGAAAAAGTGTTTAGTTCAACCCAACCCAACCAGGCCCGACCTGAATAGCTATAGATTTTGTGGTTTAACCTGTATCTCTGGGAGCATCCCTGTGTTGAAAGCAAAAACGAGACTTGCAGAAGCACCAATGGTTGTAAAGACCCTGCTTATGTCTGACCCTGGAATATCATAGTCCCTAGGAGGAGCACACACTCCTTTAAAGATCACATAAATCAATTCAAGAACATACAGTTATTATATGTTGTGTAAATAGGATCCACAAATAATAGTGTTAGACGACGAATGGGAGAGTATACCATCACGAAGAGACAAGGCAAACGCTACAACGATGTATACAAGACTAAAAAAGGTTGAAAATCCCAGCCAAATCCTTAAAGCCGAAAGATGAGGGATACAAATTGCAAATAAGCCACAAACAAAGCCTGCGATTGCGATAAAATATGGGAGCTTCATGGCATGGTCATCCCTGAAGAGTACATAAGTAGCCTACAAAATAAAACCAAAACCAGTAAAACTTGGCTATCAAAATTTCAAAGCCAATGGGTGGGTTAGGTGATCGATGACAAATGGGTTCGGATGAAACAGATCGTTTTTGTAGGGTTGGGTCATATTTAGAACTTTTTAAAAATAATTAATATGCTGATTACTATTTAACAACATTGTTAGAATAATATTACAAATCTCTAAATACACATATTTAGGAGGTTGTATACATTTAAAAAGACTTTGTGGAACCTCTAACCCGTTCGACTTATTTCCCATTTCAATGAGATAAAACACAACCCAAATCGACCCATTGAAAAGTAAAGGGTCGATATTGCCACCTCTAACAGAACCTCAACGATTTGGGTTGATGGATGGTACCTTAAGAGCCTGACCAGCCAAAATGACATAGCCTACATTTATCATGAAAAGGTTTACGTATTGCAACACCCACGTAAGAGAATAAGCCTTCGGCCCTGCAATTGATCAAAACGCCTCAATTTTCTTTCTAAATTTAGCATTCGCAAACTTATATATACATGTACACACACAGGCGCAATACCATATATGAATCCTGCAAGATCTCTGTATCTGATATGCCTCTTCCCACCAAACTCATGGAGCTCTGCAATAAGGGCATTTGCATAGAGTGATATCGCTGTAGCTAAGACCAAACCCACCACTCCACCTACCCAACCAAGCGGAACCATGACCGCACCAGAGTACCCGAGCACATAAGCACTGTTAATACCAGTTGTAAGAACAAACCCTACTTGAAACCATGAATCTACATCATTTGAAAACAGGTGGTTAAATCTCCATATTACAAGCAATACATGATAATAAAAAAGATCAAACACATTGGATTTAAATAATCCAAACTATTACCACTAGCAGATAATAATCTTTACCCGAAAGGTGACCAATGCCACTTCTAACTTTCACTTTGGTTGCCAATGAGAATCCCACTCTAAACAAAAAGTAACTCCGTGCGCCCCTAATGAACAAATGACTTATTTTTTGACGCAATGCGGAAGCAACTAGGGGTGCAAACGGAGCTTAAACGAGCTCGGGCTTAAAAACAAGCTTGTTTAGTAAGCGAGGCCGAGTTTCGCTTATTGAGCTCGAGTCGTCTCGCGAGCCTAAACAAACCCATTGTTTATATATTTTTTACTTAATATATTAAATACATATTTAAATAATATTAATGATTATTCATAAAATTATTAAAAAATAACTAAATCATAAACAAATAATAATTACAATTAACGTAAATTAATTACTATATAATAAACGAACCGGACTCGAGCTTTGGAAACAAAGCCCGAGTCGAGCCGATCTCGAGCTCGAACTTTCATAAGTTAAACGACCTCGAGCTCGGCTCGTTTGCACCTCCGGAAGCAATAAAACACAAAGGTTTGCCAAGCTATAACTTTTTTTAACAACAAATATTATTCTATTCAACTTTACACTAATAATCCTAAATTACTCTCGCCCAGGTTTGAAACCCGAACCTCCTCTTTAAAAAAAGACATATGAAATTAAAAAAAAAAAAAAAGAGCTTGTTTCCCGTCCTGTTTTAATGTAATTTTATAGTCATGAATTTTTTTTATATATATAAAATAAGAATAGAAAATCACATATTTTGAGGAAAATCTTGAATAACGAAAATGAAATCCCAATTGATGGAATTCGGGGGGATTGCCTCGTAAACAAAAGTAAAATCATAAAATCTCTATAGTAACCTTATCACTACAAATTATTACCGTCCAAAAGACTGTAATTTATATTAGTAAAACCCAATTTTCCTAAAACATTACTCTTAACAAAAATTCAAAATTCATATAATTTTTTACCTCAACGCTACAAACAGATCAAACTCAGTAAAAA
This sequence comes from Ambrosia trifida, assembly GCA_028751855.1. NCBI lineage: Eukaryota > Viridiplantae > Streptophyta > Magnoliopsida > Asterales > Asteraceae > Ambrosia > Ambrosia trifida. Next base: position 5,476,327 of record CM054123.1, on the reverse strand, counting down.
AAACTAACCGCTACTAATCTGATGGGCAGTTTCGGGAATTTCAATCTCCAACTGTTCATCAGAGTAAACTTTGGTCGGTCGAGTCGATACGACGTCGTCTCGATGTCCCTCCATTGAAGACTCTCCTCTTTCTTCTTCTTCAATAGAGAAGAGATGTACTCTCTCTTCCGTTTCATTTTCCCAAGAAGCCAGAACTGCAAATTTATATAAAAATCTGTATGTGTGTATTTATTCTCTTTCTCTCTCACACACACATGCACACACACTGTGTGGGTGTATGAAATCGTAACGAATATTTCGAATTGCGTGCTGCAAATTAGGGAGGGTTGGACTTTTGCACACAAAGCACTGCGGATTATTAGGTTTATGTTATTACAAATTAATCAAATCTATGATAAGTTATGCTTATGTATGATAATATTATATTATATTGTTATTAGATCGTAATTAGAAATTAATCAAAATCAGAGGAGAATTGAATCTCAGAAAGAAAGATAGAAAGAAATAGTCGTTGATGCGTAGCGAGTGGTTGCCAAATTCATTATTTATTTATTTATTTATTTATTTATTATTATTATTATTATTATTATTATTATTATTATTATTATTATTATTATTATTATTATTATTATTATTATTATTATTATTATTATTATTATTATTAGCAGATTCAGATTTTCTATCCAGGGAAAAGGTGACGACATAGCGTCGTAGCTTTTTGTCCATCTGCCTATTATTTTTATGTAATTTTCTTTATCATGTAATGAAAATATAAATTATTTGGTTTAAAAAAATTAACTATTTTTTTTGTGACTTTTAGAGGGTGTTTAGGATTTGCTTATTTAACTTTGAAAGTGCTAGAAGTGTTTATTGACTTAGAGCATTCACATTCGGTCCATCAAATGTATGTGAGTGTGTCCATCAAATTATATAGGGTGAGTGTAAATGGTTGTAAGTGGAGGAGGGAGAAAATATTTAGTGGAAACACTGTTCCACCCTAAATATGAAAAGCTACTGTTCACCCCTATATATATTTTAATATTTTTGTAAGTAGTTGTGAGTGAGGAGAGAGAAAATATAATGATAAAAGTATTATTATTTTAATTAGGAGAGAGAAGAGTTGGGGTGAAGTAGTGATTTTTAGTGTAATTTGATGGATAAGATTTGGTGAAGGGGATGAGAATGCTCTTAGACCATGTGTAATGGTGGGTGAAAGGGCATTTTTTAACACTTGGCATGTAGGGCCACTTTGATGGGTGAAAGGGGCTTGAAATAGGCAAGGAGTGTAATGGTGAGTAAAATTTAGTAGGTGAAAGGGACATTTTTTTAAATTTAATAAACACACTATTATTTTATTTAAATATTTCATTTAATAAAAAAATAAAAATAAAAAAATAAATCAAACGGTGGTCTTATTAATAAAAAAAGTGGTCTTATTAATAAAATAAAAAATAAATAAAGCAAGCATGTCCCACCCACCTCCTTTAACCTCTTCTTCCCACCACCTGCAACTCATCTCCGAGACCTTCTCTTTTTTGAGTTTCAATCCAATGTAAAAATAATAATAATAATAATAATAATAATAATAATAATAATAATAATAATAACAACACGTGGAACATTATGATTGGACTCCTCCATCGATTACACGGCGCGAAATATTTCGCGTAGCCCTTGTTAGCACCCGATTAATTCAAGAGGGGCGGTGTTTGGCGTTAAACGGGCATTAAAAAGCCCCTTCCGCGCCCTTTTGGCGGACCATTACATATGGTCTTATGACTTTTTAAAAAGGAGTTTTTAAAAAAGTGTTGGTGAGAAAATCCAATAAGTCAATAATTTGTTTTTTAAAAAAGGGAAAATGGATTTAAATACTCCCAACTATAGCTTATTGGCGGATAATACTCCCAACTATCACTTTGGCCATTAGTACTCCAAACTTTCAACTTGTTTACTTTCATCACTCCCAGACTTAACGATGTTAGTTTTAATCCTACGTGGCTAACAGAAGCTGACGTGGCATTGATTATGTGTAAAAACCAAAACTTATATGTGGCCAAAATATAAAAACCAAAACTTAAGGGCCATTTTTGACAATAAACTTTCAAACTTATAAATCCCACCCCCTTCTTCTGTAACACCCCCTCCCCCCTTTCTCTCTCTATCTAAACCACCACCACCCACACCTATTAACATTACCTTGCAGGGTCTTCTCTTTCTCTAGCACAGGAAGAAGATGGGCCAGTTATTATTTTTGCAGCTCTGAATCGATTCAACAGTGGTTCCTTAGGGCATTAATGCTTTTATATATCTTCTAATCTAATCGGTACCCTTTCAATTTCTTTGTTTCTCTGGGCGCCGCCGCTGTGTGTAAGTAAAATTCATCTTCTCCAGGTCTATTCAGGTTCAGGGTACCGATGAAGAGATATAAAAGCATTAACGTTCAAAAGAACAAACGAAAAACAGTTAGATCTTCAGTCTTCTCTTCAGCGCCAGGTTCGATCATCGTCGTTTCACTTCCCCTTATTTTCTCTACTCCGTCAACAAGGTAATGTTAATGTTAGGGTTTCAATTAGGGTTGGTTAAAGATTGGTTTTTGGTGGATTTTAACTAGGGTTTCGATTGGGATTTGTGGGGTTTCGTCGAGATTGTTGGTGTCGTGGTGGAAGCTGTGGGTGGTGCAGTGGTGGTGGAATGGGGGGTTTCTGTCAACGGAAGGGGAAAAGGGAGGGGGATTTATAAAATTTTAATAATAATAATAATAATAATAATTTAAATTTATTTAATATGTAATAATAATAATAATAATAATAATAATAAAAGTTTCATAAATATCCCAAAGTTTAGGTTTTTACATTTTGGCCACAAACACTAACCAGGTTAGACCTCCGTTAGTTTGGGAGTGATGAAAGTAATCAAGTTGAAAGTTTGGAGTGCTAATGGCCAAAGTAATAGTTGGGAGTATTATCCGCCAATAGACTATAGTTGGGAGTATAAAAATCCATTTTCCCTTTAAAAAGTATTTGGTTTAACTTATTAGTGTATAATAGCTAAAAGTCAAAAGTCAGGATTTCTGCCTTCTTGAAAATAGTTTTTCCACCCTCATTGAAAAGCCAAAACCAAAAGTGTTTTTGGTTTACACAAACAGCTTATGTAACTCAATCAGGGTGTTTGGGATTGAGTTTGGAAATGAAAAAGTGCTTTTGGTCAGAAGTGCTTATTGGCTTATGATTTTTTGAAAATGAGTTCTAAAAAAAGTGTTTGGATTAGCTTTTAGGATGAGAAACGTCAAAAAGTTAATAGATTGTTTTTTTAATTGTTTCGCTTAACTTATTGTGAATATTGGTTGTTTGGGTGGTAGATTTGTAATTTTTTTCCAAAAGTCAAAAGCCAAAAGCCAGAAGCCAGGATTTCTAACTTTTCAAAAACAGTTTTTCACCCTTTAAAGCCAAAAGTCAAAACAGAAAGTGCTTTTAGGTTACACAAACAAACAGCTTATTGACTTATTGGCTTTTTGAAAAAGCCAATAAGTCAATAAGTTATTTTGAAACTCAATCCCATACACCCTCTTAGGGTGGACGGGGTGCTACCAGAATTGGGCACGGGTACCACACTACCAGCACAGTAACACCGCCGCCACCTATGCTGGTAGGGGTCCTGTGAACCAAATACGGGTTCTATCTAACGGGCTGGTAACAAGTCATATTTATTGTAACAGACAATTTTTATAATATATTTTATTACTTTTTGACCGTTTGAATTTATTTAATATGAAACGGTAACATTTTTTTGACCGTTAATTTTGAAATGGTATAAAATTGTGCACGATTTAAATAAAAAAACACAAACAAACAACTACATCCGAAGTACTTTAAAACACAAACAAAACAAATGGATCCAAAATCAAAGAGTGTTTCGAGGGGTGCAAGTGGAACTTCGAAATCTAGAAGTTCTAGTAGTCGAGGCAAAGCTTCAGGTTCGAGATCGGCTACGGTTGAACCGTATAGGCCCGTGATCAATTTTCCACAAACCCAACCTCAACCCCAACAACAACTGTTGTACTCACAATACGCACAATTCACACAATTCCCACAAAGTCAACCACCCATGATGTATCAACAATATTTTACGCCGCCTCAATTAACAACTTCCCAACTAGAAGACTTCGAGCTCAACCTAGAAGATGAGGACGATGAAGAGGAGGAAACTGTGTCAGAGACACAGTTTGAGCATCATGGAGATGAACAGCTAGACGAGGAAACGGATGACGCGCTTGAAGTTGATGCACGGGGAAAAAGAAATATGCAAAGCGACAGAAAGCTGTGAAGTGGAATACGGCACAAGGGGTAGCTTTGGCAAAAGCTTGGTGCTATGTGTTGGAAAACAGAGAGAAGAGTAACCAAAGAAGCAAGGGTAGTTTTTGGAAAGCTGTCCAAAAACATTACGTGTCACTGTTGGGAGGATCCACCCGAACAGTTGATCAAATTACTTCGAAATGGACTGCCATGAACCCACAAATGAATGCGTTCAATGGACTTCATCAACAAGCGGTAATAATTATGATATATTTAACTTAGCGTTTTATTTAGTTATACAAAGTTCTCTAAATTATATTTAATATACGGTTTTATTTAATTATATAGGAGCGCCTACGAGGGAGTGGATGTAGTAATCTAAACGTCATGCAAACGGCGTTGAACGATTACAGAAAAAGCCACCCTTCGGGTTTTAATCATCAAGCGGCATGGGAGATTGTAAAAGACCACAACAAGTGGAAGAAGCAAGTGTTGATGGGTGAAGAACCATCCGATAGTCATTCCGACAAGAGACTAAAGTCTTCGGAAAGCGGTAACTATCAGGCGACAGCCTTTTTCACACTGGACGATACCACCCCCACTAGCCACATGCCGGATCTCAACGAAGATATCATCCCAACGCGGCCCAAACGAAAAACTAAGAAAGCCACCGCCGCCGAGTCTTCCGGCAAATCATTGGTTGATGAGCTCGAGTCATACCGAGCAATGAAAGAAGACAAACTCAACCAGTTGGTCACCCTACAATCTCAACAAGGCGAAAAAACAATGACGTTTTTAGAGGAACAACGCGAATTGTTGAGACAAATGCAGTATGACCACGACTTAAATATGTATTCAAAACCACACGAGCACCTCAAAGGTAAATCTTTGGAATTGGTTTTAAAACGTAAAGCAGAAATCGCGGCAAAATACGAATGAGACCGTTATTGGGTTGAAGACGACGCGGATGATGAAGGCGACGAGTAGGATGAAGACGTTTGTATTTTTTATTTTTTATTTTAGTTGATGTTTTTGTAATTTTTTTATTTTAATGGGACGGTTTATTTTTTTAAGTTTTACAAACGGTAGTTTTAATTCAAACGGTCATTTTTTTTAGTAAAAACGGTAATTAAAAAAAGGAAAACTAAAAAAATAAAGATTTCACTGAAGTGAATCAGTTAAGTGCTGCCTACAAAAAAATAAATCAGTGAAGTGATGTGACAGTGCAGGATTGATTAAAATCAGTGAAGGAAAAAAAAAACTATGGTAGCAACCCTTGTGCCCTTAGTGTTATAAACTTTAAGAATATAAACTAAGTTGTTTTTATGCGAATTTGTAAGTAGGTTTCTTCCTATTTTATACTTTATTTCCTTTTGTTCTTTTAGTTCTGAATTCTGATCACACTTTTTCAATTAGGTTGGATGCTGGAAAAACATGAAGATAATGAAAAAAAAGTCGAATCCCGAAAAGTTTATACACATTATTGGGGTATGAGAATGTTACCACTTTTTAGGGTTTGAAATGGAGTGTGGCACTAGGTGAGAGTTGACAAATAATTGAAACCGACCCCATACCCTTTTACATAAATTGCAATTCAATACAATATAGGGGTAATGGATTTAAACAATTCAAAGTTTGGGCCATTAAACGATAATAATCCAAATTTTAACGTTGGCCCAGGATAATCCCAAGTGAACATGTGGGTAGAGGTGATCAAAAAAACCGGTTTGGGGACCGAAACCGCAGGAACCGGACCAAACCGGTTTCCCCAAAAATTGGTCCGGTTTATAATACAAATCGTAGGTTCGAGCACCGGTTCTCCATTTCCCGTCAAAAACCGAACAGAACCGGTTCCATCCCAAACCGATTCACAAAAACCGGTTCGAAACCGGTTCTAGCCGTTTGAAAAATAAGAACGTTAGAAACTAGTCGTTGCCTCGATTTTTGATTTTTTTGACCGTTAATTTGCACCCTAAATCACCATTTTGCCACCGCAAGTTAGTATAAATAGGTTTTTGATGTTTTAGGTTGATAACAACACTCAAAAACGCAAAAAAACGAACCCGTAAACCGAAAACACGCAATAGTATTCGCTCGTTTTTTTCGCTTTGCTTCTTTGCTACATCATTCCATGGCTTCATCAAACCCATCTCAAACCGGTTCCTCAAACAAACCCACCATTGTTAGTATTCTTGAGACGACACGAAACGCCAAACTATTTGGCCACGAAACCGGTTTTTTCGACTTGTGTCTTTTGTCGAATTGCGAAAAAAAAGGCACGTTATAGAAAGTGTGGTATCTTTCTCCAACCAAACGCAAACTCTATCTTGAAAAATCATAAAGCTAAGTATTGCAAAATTGTTAAAGAAAATCAGCTCGAAAGTTCTCAAACGACTATTGATACTCAAGGTGGGATTTTTCTTTACGACTTTAACAAGGTTCAAGACCGAATGGCGAAGTTTGTTATTCAAAAAGCTTTACCTTTCAACCACTTCGACGATCCCGAGTTGACAAGCTTGATTCGTGACACGCTCAAACCTCGAATCAACACGTAAGTCGATTTACTCTAAAATGCTATTGTTTGAAATTATGGAAACAAGCAAGAAAAGATTTAATTGTATTTTTTTTCAAACATACAAACCGGTGTGAACTTAACCACCGATGTTTGGCCGGCACCTCACGGTTTACCGGAATCGTACCTTTGCGTCACCACTCATTGGATCGATCCCAGTACGTGGAAAATGATGAAACGTCCGATTGCGTTTGAGTTATTTGAGTATCTACACACCGGTGAAAATATATTTTATGTTTTAGACTATGTAATACAAACTTTCACTTACAAAACAATATATTTTCAATGTCGTTCGACAACTCGTCAAACAATAATGTCGCGGTTGAAAACTTTAAATTAAAATATAATCCGATTTGCGATGGTATTTTTTTTCATACTCGATGTGTTGCATACATTATTAACTTATGTGTGCAAAATGGGCTTGGAATTCCCATTGTTGAAGATTTCAAAAAAAGTTTTCGATTTATGTTACATGAAGTTTTTAAAACAAGTCGCGAACGATATAGAAAATATAAAAAATATTGTAACGATACGAACCGTCCCTTCTTAGGTCCGAATTGGGACGTGCCAACTAGGTGGAATTCTACTTTTACAATGTTCGAAAGTGCTTTGAAACAAAAATAAACTTTACAACATTGTCATAATAGGCTTGCTATGCGTGGTCGAGTTACGGAATTTGCTAATGAGGTTTGGGATTGTATTGAACAACTTACGAAATTTCTTGAGGTTTTTAAAAACGCTACTACAAAACTATCGGGGGTTTATTATCCAACTAGTAATGAAGCATTGCAAGAATTATATTTGATGGTTCAAACAATATATAATTTTGATGAAAAAAATGAATTGTTTGAGAAAATGAAATCCCCAATGGTTGAAAATTTTCTAAAATATTTTGAAGAAATACCACATGTTTTTATGTGTGCATTGGCTTTAAACCCGTGCTTAAATGCTACGGGGGTTTACACTATAATCGATGATTTAAATATGGCTTTACATTTTTATATTACAAAACCAAATTGGGCAACACACATGAAAAATACTTTTGATAAAGATTTCCAAGCATTGTATGATACTTATTTAGAAAAATATGGTCCAAACTTGCAAATGCAAATGGGATAAATGGGAGGGGAAGGAAGTCGTAGTAGCTCGAGCCGGGGTAACCTTAAAATTAATTTGTTTAATATTGTTAAAGACCAAACGGCTAAGAGACAAAGGGGTGAGACCCCAAATAGCGAGCTTGCAAGGTATAAAGGCTCGAATTTTACGGCGACTTTCACCGCCACCGAATTTGAAAATTTGATATCTTGGCTTGGTGGAAAGGAAAGCAATCCAAATTTCCTCTCCTTTTCGCTATAGCCCGTGATCTACTAAGTGTCCAGGCTTCTACGGTAGCTTCGGAATCAGCTTTTTCTCTTAGTGGCAGGGTGCTATCGATACGAAGAAGAAAAGTAAATCCCAAATCGTTGGAGATGTGCATATGCTTAAAAGATCACTTGGACGTGGTGGATCGAGTACAACATAAAACATCTCTTGAATACCAAACCGAACTTGAACGAAGAATACACGACGAAGAGGTGGAAGAAGGACTAAGTGAACCTCTATCGGACGTAGGGATGTCAATGGGTCGGGTTTGGGACGGGTTTAGGTAATCCAAACCCCATACCCGATTAGGTATGCTTGTCCCAAACCCGTCGGGTTTGTATCGGGTAATTACACGTCGGGTATCGGATATACCCGCGGGTTTCGGGTAAACCCGTTAATTTTAAAAACTTATCCATTGGGTGTATCTGACTAAAAACTTGTCGGGTATCTATTGCGTGACTACTAACCAATACATTTAGCATTATCAAATATGTATGTAAATAAATACAATGTATAAATATAAAATAGTTAAATCATATAAAAACACTAAAAAAGATAGATAACAGATATTATACACAAATAATTGGTGTTTTTTTTTTTTTGAAGAAGATGACAATCTAGATGGACAATTAGATATACTATGAATACATATTTTAAAAGATACATATGAAATTACATCGGGTATTTAATCGGGTAAACGGGTATACTTTATCGGGTAATCGGGTCAGGTAAATGGGTATATCATCAAATCCCAAACCCGTCCCAAACCCGCGAAAAAAATAAAAACTAATCCAAACCCGGACCCATACCTGATTACCCAACCCAAACCCGTCCCAAATATGTCGGGTTTCGGGTTTACCCATCGGGTTCGGGTTTGATTGCCATCCCTAATCGGACGAAGAACTCGCATACGATGCTTCGTTGCGCCAAAGTTGTTCGGACGAAGCTTAACAGAAAAAATTGATTGTAATATTTTGAATTATGTTTTTATGTATTTCATTTTTCTAGTTTCTTATTTCGAAAACCGAAAAAAATAATAAAAGTCGAATTTTTATGTTTATATTTTTTCTTATCGTCCTATATTTTTTTTTCTAATTGTGCGCGAAAAAACCGATTTAGAACTGAAACCGAAACAAACCGAAACCGAATCAAAACCAGTCTCCGAAACCGGTCTTACTAATCGACAAAACCGGTCCAAAACTGAACCGTTTTGGAACCGAAACCGGTTCGGCCAGGAACCGGTATTGTAGCGAACTGGTTTGAAACCGAAATCGGTTTGGCAAAAAAAACCGATTTGATCACCTCTACATGTGGGTGTCAAAAATGAACCTCCGTTAAGTCTGAACTAACTAAGTTAGTTCAAGATGACGTGACTGGTGAGGTGGCATGCTGACGTGGACCAGATGCTTATGTGGCATCTAACTTGGCATGCTAACTTGTTTTTTTTTTCAATTATGCTCAATATAAATTTCCATCTTCATAGCCTTTTTAAACAATAGTAGTAGCATCGATCATCTTCATCTTCAACATAACATTATCATCTTCATCTATATCATCTTCATATATATATATATATATATATATATATATATTGGTGGGATTGGGTACTAAACGTACTAATCTGCATACCCAAACCCGGAAAATATTACCATGCGGAAGGAGTCCATGCGCAAAGAACAATAAATCAACTCACTCCCGGTCAACTTCCACATAATGGTCAAGGAGAAAGTCATGCATGATCAAACACCATGCATAAATCAGGGCAATGACTGCGTTGACAAAGCATTAAAGGCGGTAGACCGTTCCACCATTTCCATTAATTTAGCTTTTCTTAAATCACCTTACTAACATAATTAAGGGTGATGGAGACAACCTAACCACGGTTAGGACATGGGTAATGATGGCATACGTCCACTCCTATATAAGGGGTCACATCCCTAGTTGGAGAGGACACTTTCTGCTAACTCGGAGAGCGCTATCACTAAAGATAGTATCCCCATTCACCCCGTTTTTGTCATAAACTACTACCTTGTGTAGTCGTCTCCACATCCACCAATCCATTCTTGTTTGCAGGTCCCTCAATCCGTAGCAGCTAGTGAAGGATCGACCCTGTAGATACAATAATCTTATCATCCCTAACCGGTGGTAAGACTATTTGTTTCTTTATTGGCGCCATCCGTGGGACTCTTATAGTTCAACATTTACGAAAATTGATTTAGTCTATCTTTCATTATATGAGTCGCCGTTTTGCGCATACAAATACTAGGTTATATCACAGGAACTTCTCGGGATAAACAAATTTAATATAAAGTGATAAAATGTGGGTTACAATGTAACATAGAAATTAATGTACTATAATATGAGAAAGCAACAATTTAATCATGTGAATAAGAATAAGAATGAAAATGTATATAAAAGAGAGAATGTTCGTTTGGATAAGGAGCAGAGGTAGAAGCAACCATTGCAGGGCGTAATTGAGGCGGTGGTCTTGAAGGTGTAGCTTTATTAGAAACAACTGATTTTAACTTATTCTACTATGGATGAAAACAAAATTCTCATTTACATTTTTCATTTAGTGTAAAGAATTCATTAGAAACTTGTATATCACACGGGTTATAAAATTTGTTTTATTTTTTTTATTTATTATTAGGTTCGAAAATTTAATATTACATGAGTTTAATTAATAAAATATTAAATGGTTTTTTAATTAGCACAAATACATAAAAAAAAGTAAAGAAAATAAATTTTAAATTAGATAGAATTAAGACAATAATAAGATTTTTATTTATTATATAATAAAGTAATAATACAGATAAAGATTATAAATTAATAAATATTTGGTTAATTGTGTTATTTATAACCTAAATTTTTGACGGGAATTCGAGGATGATAATGGTCTCACCAAGTGACATTTGTCCTATATATAGATATAGATATAGATATAGGCTATTTTAAAAGAAGTTAGTGTTGTAACTCAATCATATTACAAATTTAAAGGTTTAACCCATGCAATTTTGCAAAATTAGGCCTTAAGACCATTCTCATTGGTAAACAAACTTGTGGAAATAATATTAAAAAATTCAATTGTTTGCAAACAAACCCTCAAACGGTTTGTGATGGCAACCATGTTTGCAATAAAATAAACCACCCCACTAACTTAATTACTTGAATAACTTATAATATTTAAGTTTAAAAAAAAACTAAATACACTGTATTTCTTTACTTTTTTTTGTAAACATCACGATATAAATTTTATTAAAAACCGAGTTCTTTTAAAAAAAAAATATTTTTAGATTGAGTTGGGTTGTGAATGTGTGTTAAGGTTGAGTTGTGTAGATTGAAGAGGGAGAAAGTACTTTTTATTAAAATGTTTGTTTGTGAATGTAGATGGTCTAAGTATGTGACTTAAGCCAAACTATAAACACTTTGTATAATTAACTCGTTTGATAATTAAATGAATGAATACCTAACTAAGGGCGTGTTTAGTAAGACTCTTAATGAAGCTCTAAACCATTCAGCGCTGAATGATTCAGCATTTAGCATGTTTGTTTCAGTTTCTGAATGAAATGGTTAAGGCTGAACCATTAAGATTTGGGATGTTGCTGAACCATTAAGCACTGAACTATGCTGAACCTTAATGAAGCCCTCCTACCAATATGGAATAAGAAAACTAACCATTAAGAGATCCAACTTAATGATTCAGTACTTAACAATTCAGACCTTTTAACCATTCAGACCTCTTAATGATTCAGCACTTAATCAACCAACAACCCCTAAACTATTTTAATATAAGTAAAAAAATGAACAAAAGAATATATTCTTAAACCATAATAAGCAAAGCTTCACCGCTCTTTTCTTGTTATTCCGACTTTTACAAATTTAAGTTTGGACCGGGGAATATTGTAAAGCATGATTGATATAAATAAATGAGATTCTCGTCGCAATACAAATTTTATAACATAAACATTCTCATTCTGGATTATATAAAGGGATATTTCTAGGATTTATAAAAAATACAACTTATAAACCAAAAAGTTAAGGATCAGCCATAAGAAAAGTATTAACGGTTTGTTTGGTTCACATGATGTTTTCTTTAAAACAACTAGAATTTAGATTAAATCCTTTGAAATTTTATAATGCGCTTGGTTTGCAAAATCACTAATGGAACTGGAATGTTTATATTTGAAAATTACATCATAACCCTTCCTAATGAACCCCACCTTTATTCTAGGGTGTAAACGAGCTGAGTCGAGCTCGAGTTTTACTAGGCTCGAGCTCGAGCTCAGCTCGAAAGTAAAATCTAAGCGCTCGAGTCCGGTTGGGCTCGGCTCGAGGTAATTTAAATAATTTTAAACGACCTAAAAGCTTTGCTCGAGCTCGCTTCAATAGCTTAAACGAGCAAAAACTCTAATGTAAACTACTGTAATTAGTCTAATGACGTAATTATGCTAATTTTTTTATATTATTTATCTAAAAAGCATGTTTAAGTAGATGAGATTATTTTTTTATTTTTTTGACATTTCACTTCTCATTCTCATGTTTAGTAGGTTAAGGCCATTTGTATTTATCTTTACTCTATCTTTATTTTTAGTGTTTGTAGTTAAAAAAAATGCATTAGGGGTCGAAAAGTAGATTTATGATTTGTATTTGATGCCAACGCTCTTGAAAATCATGGTTATTTAAGGCTAGTAGATGAAGTAGAAAATTTGTTGGGATGACATGCATCTTGCTAATCTCTACTACATTATAAAGAGTGAGCAATGGGCAAAAATGTTCAACTTGATAAAGTTAAAATGAGATATAAAAAGTCATGTGCTTCAACCCTCAAATGTTATATAAGTCTTCCCTAAATTACCCTTTAATGCATTAAGATACTTGTACCATGTAGTAAAGATAAATAAAGGTTTATTTTCTAGACAATTAAGTTTCTATATTTGCTCACAAAAATCCGTTCAAATTGTTATATATAATATCATGTGACGTGGTATGACCATAAGCTTCAAATAATTATATTCAACAAATATTAATTTTACATTTTCTTTCTTTCTTTAAAATTGCATATGTTTATATAATTATACAGTGTCGTTCATCATGAGAATTGCTGAAACAAATTACTTTATCTTTTATCTTTGCAGAGAGTTAATGGTGGTACGAAGTGACGCACACACAACACCAAGTAGTACGGTACGTTTTGATTTTCTGTTGATAAGGTTTTTTTTTTTATTTTAATTATTTAATAAGAACGACAAGGTGCGACCGAGGACGCTGAAAAGAGTAATCATGTTGTAACGAATCTGGCAAAACGTAGACACAATCCGAAAGTGGATTGTATCTGCAAGTTCATCTTCCAGGTTAAACTTGATTTGTTTATTAAAATAAATGTCTTGTTGATACTTCTTTACTTCTCTGTTTACTTGTTTATACTGATATCGAATGGTTGTGTTTTGCTTTATCTACTCTGTTTTGGTTTTTATGCTCATATTTGGTTTTGAGTTCATACTTGACAATACGTATCCATACGGTGGCTTGGTCTAAATTTGTGAAAAAAATATATAGAAAGATTTGGGAATAAAAATTATCTATGCTCATATTTGGTTTTAATAACAGTGCTGATGACTGAATTTTGATGGTCAAAGAAGTTCATTTTCATATATAGTGAAATCTTTTTTTATACTTGGGTGTCCTGTGTACACATCATCTCTTAGATGTTGGAAGTTAAGGACATATGGTTGGACAATTTACATAGTGTGGCATGAAAAGTTATAAGAACGCATATGTTGGATATAAAAGAATATAGTTTCTTTTCAAAGTTTAAACAATGAAGAGAAATGGATTAATTTCATATATATCATTTCGCATTCAAAGACAATTACGTTTTTACACTTTTCCTACAGCTTGGTGGGTTAACACGGCTACGCTTGTGCATCGTTCAAAAAAATATATTTATCTTAACCGTCCCGCAGCAACGCGCGGGTTTCCCACTAGTCATTTAACATGGAGTATTTAAACAGGGGAGAGATAACGTATAAAGCTTCTTAACGTAAGAAGCGTAAGAAGCAATCTCAGCCATTAGATTAAGGATGCAGATTAAAAACCCTAATCATACTTGGGTTAAACTAACCAAGGGTAAAATAGGAAAAAACCGTCTAATTTTTTTTTCAAATCGTAACAGAATTAATTTGAACACTGATTCTTCATCGTTTTCAGATCGATTCATGTTCAGAATGATTACACAATTCAAAAACAAAAAAAAATCGATTACAATGAACGAAAATGTAAGATCAGTATTTGAATCTAAAAATAATAAAAAACAGAGGATTAAAATAATCATATGAACAATTATGAATCGTAATAGTTGTCGAAATACTCTCGATTTTGTTTCAATAAGGATGATTAAACATAAAAATTAGGTTAAAAAAAAGTTGCAGAGGAAGAAGATGAAGTTGGTGAAAAACAGAGCACTTTTAAAATCTCAGACGCACTCACTAATTTACAGACGCACTAATAAAAATTTTTCAGACGCACTCATCAAATTTTAAACGCACTCATTAAAAAGTCTGGAAGCACTCACTGAACATTTAGAAGGATTCAATAAAAAGTTTGGAAGCACTTACTGAACATTTAGAAGCACTCACTGAAAATTTAGAAGCACTTATTAAAAAGTTTGGAAACACTCATTGAACATTTAAAAGCACTCACTAAAAGTTTGGAAGCACTCACTGAACATTTAGAAGGACTCATTAAAAAAGTTTGGAAGCACTGACTGAACATTTAGAAGCACTCATTACAAAGTTTAGAAGCACTCACTGAACATTTTAGAAGCACTCATTGAACATTTAGAAGCACTCACTAAAAGTTTGGAAGCACTCACTGAACATTTAGAAGCACTCATTAAAAAGTTTGGAAGCACTCATTGAAAATTTAGAAGCACTCATTACAAAGTTTGGAAGCACTCATTGAAAATTTAGAAGCACTCATCAAAAAGTTTCAGACGCAGTCATCAAAATTCAGACGCACTCATCAGAATTTCAGACGCACTCATTGAAAGTTTGGAAGCACTCATTGAAAATTTTGGACGCACTCATCAAAACCCAACAAAAAAACAAACGCACCTTTACAAAAAAAAAAAAAAAAACAAACGCACCTTATTAATATCAAACCAAACAAACGCACTCCTTTATCTCTGCTATTCATATCAAACCAAATATCAACCCAAACAAACGCACTCCTATTCATGGCTATCATCTTCTCTGTTCTTTTCTTTTTTTGTGATCCCTTCTAATCAACTACCATGGCTTCTCAATCCATTGTCCAAATCAATGCCGCTACCCATTTCAACACCACCTTAACTTCAGGCAACTTTTCAGTGTGTGGCAAACAGGTCCAGTCCACATTAATCGGATTTGATCTGGTTCACTTTGTCACCGGCACCAAACCAATACCGGCGGAATTCATCGACGTCGAGAAAACAAAACCAAATCCAGCTTTCTCTGCCTGGTATCGATGTTACATCCGATGACGATGCCACAGAAACGGTCGTTGCCTCTATCGTACGCCACCGTCAGCGTTAAGTGACAAACGGTTTTTGCCTCTATCGTTGGCCACAGAAACGGTCGTTGGCTCTGTCGTTGCCTCTGTCGTACGATGCTACAGATCCACCATGAGATGACGGTTTGGTGGGTTGCTACCTGGGTTGCAGCCTGTCTTTGGCGACGATGTTGATTAACTCGATCTGAATCGGTTACTTTTACTGTGAGTCGTTTATTTTTCATTCATTATTTTGTTTTGTTTTGTGTGTTTGTGGTGGTGGTGGTGTTCAGATCTCGATAGGTATGTTTCAAAATGAAAATGGGTTACTTTTTGAACTGGGAAGATATGATTATTTGTGTTTAACTGTGGTTAGGTTAGACTGACAGGTGTCAATCTCTAGGGGCTTCTTACGCTTCTTATTTTAAGAGACTTTATATTGTATACTTTCTCATTTAAAAATCCTTCACAATAACCTAACGGCTAACGCTGAGTTTAATATTGGAAGGAAATGAATAGAAGTGGAAGGAAGGAAGTGGACGAAATGGAAATAAAGAAAATAACATCTATTATTTTACCATCCTACTTAACCTATAATAAAATCCATTAAGTGTAGAGCGTTAAATTGAAAAGGGCAAAGCCCCATGTCTAGGTGACCATCCCATTCCTTCTTCAACCCGACGCAGACCCTCTTGATGTGGGGTAACTTACGGAAATTGGGCACATGTTTTGTATTTTTATTTTTTGCCATTACATAACGGCTATCACTTAAAGAAAACATTAAATTCCTTATATATAAACACCATTTTATCACACCAAAAACCTATATATCCATACATATAACACAACTTCTATCTCCTTACTTTCTAAAAAAATGCAATCATCAAGTTTATCATCATCTTAATTCTATGAACTCGTTTTATCATCGTCACCAAACGAAGGAGCCGAGCTAATAATATCAGCTGTTCAAACAGTCGTGAAGAGTATTGTGGAAGATGTCGGGAATTCACAACCCAAAAAGTGAAAATATATAAAATACAATTGGGTGGCCGCACATATTTCACCGAACCCCCTATATGACCATAATAACTTTAGGCGACTTTTTCGTATGAGCCAATGATTATTTCTAAGAATAGTAAACGATATAGAAATAAATACGAAGATTTTCAACAAAAAATCTGTGTTATTCCTCTAATGAAAGCTTCAACAAACAACCATTAAACTGTTGGGATCAAGAACAACTAATTTCTCATAAAGCAAAGAGCTAGACTGAGAACTTTTGGGTTGATAAGTGAAAGAGTTGGATTGAGAATTCCTGGGTTGACAAGTCAACAGGGGTTTGAGAAGAGCTGGATGACAAACTGTTGGACTATTCTAGCTAGGGATGAGTATATTGTCCAGAATACTAATCATGTCCCAAAGTGATCCCGTACTAAACTGATACCGAATCGAGGGTGTTCAAGATCGGTATCGGCACCCACATTTTTGTTTTTTCGGTTTCGGTATTTCTCGGTATCGGGATGGGATTTAATTGGCAATACCGAAAACAACATTCTGAAAATGAATACCGTTTTAATATCGAAATACGGATAATATACATTAAATACCGAAAATCTGAAAGCTTTGGCCATTTTAAGTTCTTAAATCATCATCCTCAAATAGTTTTTTTTTACTGGATAAATCATTTTTATTCAATTAGATTGCTTGATAAATCATTTTTACTCAAATAAATCTTCATTTTGACATATCCAACACTCAAACAGCTTTCCAGAACCATAAACAGCATCAATGTCCATAACCGAAGAACAATCAACCACTGTTTCATTAACCGAATACGAAGGCTTGTGCTTTCGATTGCAGCCTCTAAAGTAGACTCTGTTAGTAACCGATCAACCAGAAACACAAAATGATCTCCCATTTTTTTATCCTGAAAATTAAACGAAACCCAATTGAAATATATGAATTTATGATATATCCATATGAATAAAAACGTAAATTTAATATTTCTATGGAAGAAAAGAAAGGTAAACTAGGAAAAGAAGAAGAAAGATTAAACTTACAAATTTAATATATTTACTACTATTATTATTGAATATGTTGAAAGCTAAGAATTGAACCAAATTTCCCATCATCGCCTGAACCCAACCTGCGGTATCTTAACGTGACCGATTCATTGAATATGGGTTACTTATTTTTTTGCCAAATCTGTCTTACCCGACCCGACCCAGGTATATTAACGTGCCCGATTCGTTGAATCTGGGTTAATTGAATGTGATAGAAAACTAGGGTTTATATTAGTTAATTGGGACTTATGATTATTTATGGTAAATAGGGATTTCTTTTCTGTTTTAATCCAAAAGTTTAATGTGGTCTAATCTTGATGACACACACTGATAAAATCATGACTTAATTAAAGGCCTTAAATGGGCTATTGCTTTATTGAAAGGTGAAGGAGATGGTGAGTAGTGGTGGTAGTTGTGGTGGTGGTGAAAGGTGAAGATGGTAGTGGGTGGTGGGTCTAATTAGGGAAGAAGACAATGGGGAAGAAGACAATTTTTAAGTGATTTGACCAAATTGCCCCTGACTTAACGTCAAAAAGTTAACTGGGTTAAGTCCATGGACTGTTTTGGCCTATTTTCTCAAAAGTCAGGGAGTGTTCAAGCAATTTTTAAGAGATTGGGCTGGAGTGCAAATTTGGCCAAACCACAGGGACGGTTTTGGTAATTTACTCTTTCTAATAAGTGGGTTGTACATGTTCCAGCAGGGTCATTAGGCCGATTCCAGCAGGCCAAAGGCTCATTAGGCTTTTA
Organism: Ambrosia trifida; assembly: GCA_028751855.1. Classification (NCBI taxonomy): domain Eukaryota; kingdom Viridiplantae; phylum Streptophyta; class Magnoliopsida; order Asterales; family Asteraceae; genus Ambrosia; species Ambrosia trifida. The sequence continues at coordinate 5,457,764 of CM054123.1, read as the reverse complement.
AATAATGGGTTGTACAGGTTCATACCGAATAATGGGTTGTACAGGTTCATACTGATTCCAGCAGGCCTAAAGGCCCAGTAGGCTGATGTGTGTTTTGGTATTGGTACTGATACCGAACCGATAATTTCGGGATCGGGATCAACACTAGGTTTTAGCATATATTGGTTTCAGTATTTTCGGAATCGGTATTGGTATGGTACCGATACCGTCCCAACCTCATCCTTAATTCCAGCTGTTTACTTTGTATTTTCAGCAATTTTGTATTTCAGTAGTTTTTGTATGGGGTCGCTTTCATGGTGACGTTATCATCACTTTCTTTCTTCTTATAAATAGAATAGTTGTCATTGTAATAAGTACCTTATTTTTGGAGCACTCATCTGAGATCGCTAGAATCAGGTGAGAGAAAGCCGAAAGAGAGAGAGAGAGAGAGAGAGAGAGAGAGAGAGAGAGAGAGAGAGAGAGAGAGAGAGAGCATCAGGTGATGGAGTGTGATTGTACACTTGAGGTTTGGATTTAGTGGCTAAAATCAATCGTTTAATAGCTAAATTCGTCCTTGAGGTTTGGTCAAGTTTACCACTTCACTACAATAAAAGTTTTTTTTTTTTGCAATTCAACATCTGAGGTTTAGATTACTTTGCTATTTTTGTCATTTTCATTAACTTAGTTATAAAATCTCGTTAAGGTCAGGGGTAGTTTTGTCCTTTTACCTGCAATTTAAAATTTTAATAAAAAAATATTTTTATTTTCCCAAATAAAACAACCACCCATCATCCTCTTCATTTGCTCACCGGCATAAATCTCAACCCCAATCCACAACCAATAATAACAACAACAATCAAAACCCAAAATTGTTAGACCTGAAATCATGGCCGGAGAGGACGACCAGAGCACAGAGGTCACCGGCCGGCCCTCTCTTTACCCTGTTCTTTCTCCCTGTTAAACCCCCCCCCCCCCCACACACACAAAACACCAAAACCACCCGACGAAAACAATATCGGAGAAGACAAAGAACTAATCGGAGCGCACACAAAAACGTCGGATAAAACCACTCACCCTCTTGTCGGAGCAGAAGGCAGGAGAGTGGGTTGAAAACCCCCACATAAAGTTGCTGAAATTAGGTTATTATACAGTACCGGTTTATCGATACTGATATTAGGGTTATAGCCCTTGATGAAATGAGTTTTTTTTTGCATTCATCGTGTCTCTGTTGGAATTAACTGGTTTGTGTAAAACCCTATAAAAATGATGGATTATTATTATTATTGGGCATTTGAGATGCAGCGTGAAGGGATACAGAGTGGAGAGAGAGAGAGAGAGAGAGAGAGAGAGAGAGGGAGAGAGAGGGGGGGGAGAGAGAGAGAGAGATGGTGGGGGTGGGGTTAGGGCCGTTCAAATCGCTCGCCGCTCGTGGATCGCTCGTCGCTCGTTCGGAAAATGCTCGAAAAATACTCGCTCGATCTTCCGCTCGGTTGTATATGAGCCGATCGGCTCGGTTCGGTTTGTAAATGAGCCAAGCACGAGCAAAGGTACGCTCAGCTCGGTTCAGCTCGAATAAAATTTTATTTATTTAATAATAAATATACACACAAATTACAGATAAATTCATAGCTTTATATATAACATTCTATTGGATTTAATAGTAAAACCATAAGTCATGAGGTGACAGTCTTGACTTCTTTATGTTATTAGTCGTTCATCGCTAATTGTCGCTTGATATCACACCTACCTCCCAATGCAACAACTGTTCTACAACGTATGTCATCACATCACCAGCAGGCCCGTCTTAGGCCTAGTGCAGGGTAGGCAACCGATCTAGGCCCATCATTCTTCGAGGCCCAAACTTATTTTCGTTAAAAATTATATATAGACTTTTTTAAAGGATAATCTATGTATAAAACCCATTTCTAAACTTTAGGCCCATTTTTTTATACTTAAACCTAATAATAATTAAACTAAGAAGGTGTTTTGGTGAAACAAGAAAACGAGTACGGCGATTGTGAGGCTTTATTTCCAAAGCTGAAAGGTTATTTTTTTTTCAAAATTCATGGTATTGTTTTGGTTATTATTATAACAATAATCGGTTTCTTATCTTATTTGTAACTTATTAATTTGGGGCCCATTTTTATTACTCGATCTAGGCCCTTGAGGACCAAAGCGTTTTCGGAGACGACCCTGATCACCAGCCTCAATCTAAGCCTCATTCTTGAACACTGGGATCTCAATATTAGTGTTATCATCGGACATTTCGACCTTAGTTTTCACCCGACAACGAAAACATTGAAGGAAACATCCCAATTTTATAATCGTCCATATTACTCTTCGATCAATTCTCGCTCGAAAAATTTATGCTCGAAAAATGCTCGTTCGGTTTTCAGCTCGATTGTAAATGAGCCGCTCTGCTCGGTTCGGTTTGTAAACGAGCCAAGCACGAGCAAAGCTCCATTTGGATCGGCTCGGCTCGTGAACAGCCCTAGGTGGGGTAAGGTTGATTTTTTTAGGAAAAATAAAAAAAAAATTTAATTGCAGGTAAAAAGACGAAACTAGCCTTGACTTAATGAGGTTTTTTAACTGGGTTAGTGAAAAGGACGAAAATAGAAAAAAAAAATTCAAACCTCAGGTGTTAAATTGCAGTTTTTTTTGTACTGAAGTAGCAAACTGGACTAAACCTCAGGGACGAAATTGGCTATTAACTCATGAGACTAATTATGCATGTTTTATATGTTAATTTTGTGACATATCAGCATCCCTGAATCTTGTGACGAAATAGTCAAGGCAAAAAAAATCTTCGCATCCTCTGAGCGCTCGTTTAAATAAGCGCGCGACTTCCAACAAAATTACAACAATAGTAAAAATAAGGGGAAGCCATCAGTTTTGTCGCACATCTCGGGATCCACAGACGAGGGTAAGTACCTGTCTTCTAACGACGCCCGTCAGATGCTCAATAATAAGCAGACTCGGGACCAGTGGGGACACTCCGAAAAGAAAACTGATTGGACCCCACTAACAAAAAAAACCATTTAAATTGCTCAAGACGGAGTAGATAACTCTTAACTAGGTCAGTTGAGTCGTTATGATGGTTCCGGGAATCATCGAGAGTCGTTACAGTGATCCACGGGATCATTGGGAGTCGGTCCATAACTATGTGAACACGGATTGGTGATTTGTAGAATCGCCGGGTTTAGCGCACACACGTGAGCCTCGAGTCCCGGGAATTGGTGATCGGATGTGAACGTGTTAGTTTTCACGAATTATGTGTTTAAAATAATTATATAACTTGTTGGTATGTGAATACGTGTTTATATGTGTTAAAATAGTATTTAACGCGCCAAAAACCCAAAATGAGGATAACAGGCGATTGGGGATGGGCATTTGGCCCAATTGCTAGTATAATAGGCAATTGGGAGCCAATTGCTAGTTATTATAGGCATTTGATCCAATCACTAGTTATTATAGGTGATTGGCCCCAATCGCTAGTTATTATAGGCGATTAGGCCCTAATCACTAGTTATTATATGTAACAACCCGACTCGGTGGGGCCTAGACGTTACGACAGTTTGGTAACAGACTTGCACAACGGAAGCAACGTTAACTAATATTTAATATTCATACAACCTTTGGTCGCAAAAATAAAACAAATACAATATAAAAATATAACTAAAGTCTAATGCAGGGACGAGACGCGGCGGTCGTCGAAGCAGTTGAGGAGTATAATCCACTAGTCGATCCGATCTCTATCCGTACATATCTCTAGGCGCTCTAAACCGCAATGCTTAAAGCTCGGACCTTCTAACATGATAATCTCTAATCCACACAAGCAAGCATATACCTCGTCATCCCGATCATACAAATGCAGTAGCTGAACACATGCTTAAAAGAGTTTTGGGTCAGCAATTATGCTGGTGAGTCCGTATAAGTAGTAAGTGGATCCAAAACAAGTTTATCATTTCAAAAGCCAGTTTCCAAGTTTACACAGTTTAACACAAAGTTCAACACACGTGATGTACAAGCGACCCCTCAACCCTAACACTAGATCTATCTACTACCATTATAGATCTACTAGGCATAATATATGCCGCAATGGTCTGCAGGCCTCAGTGGAGGGTTTCCCGGTTCCCTAGTCCTGGGTCCATTGTGCGTGGGGGTTTCCCCAAGTAGTACTACCCATATATTAAGCGGCTCACCTTTGAATTAATGAGTGTCGGTGTTATCCGGCAGCTAGTATCTTGTCACATCACAACAGTTATAAAAAGGAAGCATGCATTCACCCCAAAATAGTAAAACAGAAAAAGGGGAATGGTACACTGAACTCACCAGTTAAGTCACGCAGTGATATATCTTGCCAATGCCTCGAACCTGTCTATCCGATATATGCCAAGCCCTCAATGCTTCCTGCTATTGACCGAATTAATTGGTCGTTGACCAACTGTTGACCGAGTCAACTGGGTTGACTCGGGTCTTGCCTCTCATCTTCTTCCTAGCCCTCACACTATGATACTCCAATAGTCACCTCTATGGTCCTGACACCCATGACCACCACATCCATTCTAACAAGAACCTCACCAATTAACTCATCAACCATCTCCTTCACTAACACCGGTACAACCTGTCGTCGGTCACTCAAAACCACTATCACAGTCCCACCTATAACCATCATTTTCTCAGATCTAACATCACCCTTAAGAATATATTTAAGAACTCGATTGAAAGAGGTTATAGGACTTACAAAAATCTGGTCGCCACTATATCAAGCATCACTAATCCAGCCATCACCACTTACACCCCTAATCAGAACCCTAGTTCCACTGCCGTCATCACCCTGTCACCGCCTCTTGTACAAGTCGTCCGGCAGAAGGTATCAACCGAAGAACAGAGATGCACCGCCATACATGGTGGTGCTCCGCCGCTGGGTTGGTGGTCGATGACCGATCTCCTCCTCTGTATCCCTCTCTCTTCCGCTCTCTCTCTCTCTCTCTCTCTCTCTCTTTAAACTCTTTCGGTTCCCTCTCTCTCTATCTCACGATTCTCTCTCTCTAATCATATTATCTTAGGGTTATGTGGGTTATGGTATGTGTGTTGGGTTGTATTGTTGGTGATCGGAGCCGCCGGAGCTCCGCCTGTCTCCGCCTCTGCTCCACCGAGCTCCACTCCTCTCTCTCTCTCTCTCTCTCTACTGGATGTATGTGGGTGTTTTTTTGTGCAGGGAAAATGAAAGTGTTTAGTGGGTTTGTGGTATAAATAGTGGGTGGCCTCAAATGGTTTTTTTAAAACCATTTGAGGTTTGTGAGTGTAGTGTCACAAGGGGGGAAAGGCATGTGCCCTCTCTAGTGTGACTCATCCGTCATGTGTTGGGTGGGGTTGTTTCGGGTATCGGTTCGGTATCGTGTCACGTATCAACCTTTATTTCGTCACAATAATTATAAAATACTTTTGGTTGCGTGTTCGTATTTTTATATTTCTTATTATTATTATTATCCAATTTCTCATCATTATACTTTTTGTCGCGAAAATTTTTGGGCCCTAGGTTCAGGGTGTTACATTCTCCCCCCGTTAATGGAATTCCGTCCTCGGAATTATTTTCGGGCTATCTCTCGTTTTACATCCGGTATACACCATACTCAGTTTCGTTGTTCGGGTCTACACGCCCGTGTGTACATAATTATTTTCTTAAACCCATTCGTAATTTAGGTGGTGGCATACCCAGCCTCACGCTATGTTTAGGTTTAAAACAAATGGTTCAAACCATCGATAGACTTGTGTTCGTTCTTGGTTTGATTCTCAGTTTCATTTTTGACGCATCATTGGTGTTTATATATAGGGTGTACCGCAGCTAACCCACCACACCAATGATACCTTGTAAATGTACTGAAAATCTCCCCAAAAACTTTGTTAGAAAAATGTATTTGTAAACGTATATGGTCGAAAAAATCCTATGTGTATTCCTAAAGTTACTAGTCCTTAAAATCTATGTTCTAATATCGGTTAACTTACCGAATTTAGAGGTCTTACATTCGACTATGTTCTTAGATTTGTATGTTAGTCTTTCTGGTTTTAATGCCTAATACTGGGGTTAATCTTATCTATATTATTCGCTACATTGTTGAATTCTTAACCCTCGAAATTTTCTATGGTAGATGGTGTAGGATATGGCAATAATTTGTCAAGAATCATGAAAAAGTTAGGACACCCAAACTCACTATGTTGATCTTAACCATATCAATGAGGCGCATAATACTTCTCTAGGTGTCGTAGGTCTCGTCTTTTCATAAGATTGAATTGCTATTTGTGAGAATATTACTATTAAGCTTAGACTATGCTCTCTTGTTTCCGCCAAATATTCCTCATAATAGTTGTCATAAATATATTCACTCCCCCCGTTAGATCCTACCTATACAATTTCTAACATGTTTCATAAGGATTACTCGTCGCTATATTAGAATGTTATGGATCTAATCCCAAAGTTTTGGAAGTAATGTAAAGACAACCTGGAATATTAAAAGGATGAAACATATACTAATTCTTACGTTTACCTCATGTAGCTTCAATCCTAGTTCCTTTGGTTTAACGAAAGTTGTGTAGTCGTGATGATTGACAGATTTTCGAACTTAAGTTGTCGCCCTTCTTGTTGTCATTCTAAAACCTGTCATATGATTAAGAATCCAAAACTCTATTCTTAACTAAAATTCATTGTATCCAATACTAATTTAAATCCGAATGAAGGAACTTTGTAACCATTGGTTGAGTTTCTTGCAAAAGTTCAACCTATTCATACGCATGGACCATATATTGATAAATCATACCATCGACAATAACTATTTTATTAGAAAACTAAACTTATCGGATCATCTCTAAAACACGGTATCTTTTCGTAGATCCAAGACACTATATTTGGATTAAATGGATCAAGTTTGGATAGGAGAATCTAAGAATCAAGGGTTAAACTTGCAACTTCCCTCCTTAATCGACATATGATTCTACGGTTATGAATACTTGAACATGAATCGCAATAATAAAATAAACAAGTAACTACTTGGTTAAAAGTAACACTTATCGGGTTATCCATTCGCTAGTTTGATCATAATCCACTTTGGTATTTTGGGTTCTTTCCGATTGCAACGTCAGGTTTTGGCGAGATACCTAGCTCTCACGGTTAGTTCATATCTTGATCAAGAAAGTTACTTAAAAATAATAGCGTACATATAGGTTTCATATATAACAATTAGGACGATAAGTATTAGAGTGGTTATGGATGAATATATATATATATATATATATATATATATATATATATATATATACTTATAAAAATATACCAAGCTTCAAAATCTTTACTACAATCGCTCAAGTCTACCGCACTCTTGGTTGCATTTCTAATATAGTTTATTATCGTAACTCACCATGTTGTACCGAATATAATTATTTCAAGTTCAAGACTCTTACTACGTCGTACAAGCCTAATATATACTTGTTCATGACTCTAAAATAGTTCGTTTTCTTATAGAAGTTTATGATTACCATGGTTAACGCCGATAATTTTGGCGACTCCTCGGATTCTTAGAACTTTTTCGTGCATGTAAATTCACAATTACATGACCTCAAGTGTAATCGTCAATTTACCTCATGGAATTATTCTAGTAATCTCCGTCGTAGCCATCATTCACGTATCACTCGAAACTCGTATACTAGTCACACTGGTTCTAGGTCCTTGTAAGCATTCTAGTGTGTTCGGGTACTCAAGTCTTGACTTATTTCGTTTCTTACTCTGGTCAGTCTTAGGTAATTTCAAGGCATTTCCTAGCTAGGTAATCTTGGAGCCTTAAACGCTAAGTTTTCTAATTTGACATGGTGTGGTATAGGATATCTGGTGATATCCTATTTCGCCACAACTGTTGCTCTGATACCAACTGTAACAACCCGACCCGGTGGGGCCTGGACGTTACGACAGTTTGGTAACAGACTTGCACAACGGAAGCAACTTTAACTAATATTTAATATTCATACAACCTTTGGTCGCAAAAATAATACAAATACAATATAAAAATATAAGTAAAGTCTAATGCAGGGACGAGACGCGGCGGTCGTCGAAGCAGTTGAGGAGTGTAATCCACTAGTCGATCCGATCTCTATTCGTACATATCTCTAGGTGCTCTAAACCGCAATGCTTAAATCTCAGACCTTCTAACATGATAATCTCTAATCCACACAAGCAAGCATATACCTCGTCTTCCCGATCATCCAAACGCAGTACCTGAACACATGCTTAAAAGAGTTTTGGGTCAGCAATTATGCTGGTGAGTCCGTATAAGTAGTAAGTGGATCCAAAACAAGTTTATCATTTCAAAAGCCAGTTTCCAAGTTTACACAGTTTAACACAAAGTTCAACACACGTGATGTACAAGTGACCCCTCAACCCTAACACTAGATCTATCTACTGCCATTATAGATCTACTAGGCATAATATATGCCGCAACGGTCCGCAGGCCTCAGTGGAGGGTTTCCCAGTTCCCTAGTCCAATAGTCACCTCTATGGTCCTGACACCCATGACCACCACATCCATTCTAACAAGAACCTCACCAATTAACTCATCAACCATCTCCTTCCCTAACACAGGTACAACCTGTCGTCGGTCACTCAAAACCACCATCACAGTCCCACCTATAACCATCATTTTCTCAGATCCAACATCACCCCTAAGAATATATTTAAGAACTCGATTGAAAGAGGTTATAGGACTTACAAAAATCTGGTCGCCACTATATCAAGCATCACTGATCCAGCTATCACCACTTAAACCCCTAATCGGAACCCTAGTTCCACTGCCGTCATCACCCTGTCACCGCCTCTTGTACAAGTCATCCGGCAGAAGGTCTCAACCGAAGAACAGAGATGCACCGCCATACATGGTGGTGCTCCGCCGCTGGGTTGGTGGTCGGCGACCGATCTCCTCCTCTGTATCCCTCTCTCTTCTGCTCTCTCTCTCTTTAAACTCTTCCGGTTCCCTCTCTATCTATCTCACGATTCTCTCTCTCTAATCAAATTATCTTAGGGTTATGTGGGTTATGGTATGTGTGATGGGTTGTATTGTTGTTGATCGGAGCCGCCGGAGCTCCGCCTGTCTCCACCGAGCTCCACTCCTCTCTCTCTCTCTCTCTACTGGATGTATGTGGGTGTTGTTTTGTGCAGGGAAAATGAAAGTGTTTAGTGGGTTTGTGGTATAAATAGTGGGTGGCCTCAAATGGTTTGTATAAAACCATTTGAGGTTTTTGAGTGTAGTGTCACAAGGGGGGGAGGCATGTGTCCTCTCTAGTGTGACTCATCCGTCATGTGTCGGGTGGGGCCGTTTTGGGTATCGGTTTCGTATCGTGTCACGTATCAACCTTTATTTCGTCACAATAATTATAAAATACTTTTGGTTGCGTGTTCGTATTTTTATATTTCTTATTATTATTATCCAATTTCTCGTCATTTTACTTTTAGTCGCGAAAATTTTTGGGCCCTAGGTTCAGGGTGTTACATTATAGGCGATTAGGCCCCAATCAAACCATGTTCCGGGATGTCAAAATATACATATAACAACTATTATCACCAATACACAACCATTAACGTCCAAACTCCTCAATAACATTCTAGCAACCTATTCATCATAGAAACATATCAAACACACAAGAATCCATGCATGTACATCATAAAAATCCTATCTTTGCTTGATAATCATCACGTAAAGCAAGTATGAAGGTTTAGGTTTATGTAGGAACTGTTTTTAATAAGTTTTAAAGACACAAACACTTTTAAATCAGTTCTGGACCTTTAGGGAGCAAAACAATATCATATACAAAGGTTTAGGATGAAGAACACACCTTGGATTTGCAAGATAACTAGTTGTAAAGCTTGGAAAGGTAGGTTTCTATGCAAAAACGTGTTCCAGAGGGTGTTTGTAGGTTGAGAGAGGTTATGGGATGTCTAGGGTTGCACAAATGATGTTTTAAAAGTCAATGGTGGTATTTATAGGCGTTTCTAGTCGTCAAGAACAGAACCAGCGATTACATCCTGCAACTGGCGATTGGGGCTGTACACGCGATTAGGAATCAAACATGCATTTAGGAAAGTCAACTAGTGATTAGGATGGTTAAACTAGCATTTAGGAAAGTCAACTAGTGATTATGATGGTCAAACTAGCATTTAGGATTGTAATTGCATGTTGTACACGCGATTAGGAGCCCAATCGTCCCCAATGTCATGCGATTGGACCAATTGCTAGTTCAAGCAGGCGATTGGGACTCCCCAATCGCCCTCTGCAGAGCTGTTCCGCTTTTTCGCGCGTTTAACCCTCCAAATCAGATCCGAAACATGTATAAACACCCAACATCAATCCTAAACTATTAACCAACCCATTCCAAGCAAAAACCCCCAATTTATTATCATTCTAATAGCCCCGAATGCAAGAGTTTTCCAAAATAGCATATTTAGCATGTAAACATCACATCAATATGCAGAACTTACCCTAAATAGCAAATATCCAGATTTCATCACATAACGACGTTGTCCGAAATTATCCTACTGTTCTAGCATCATCCTAGAGTAAACCCTAACCTCAAACAATCAACAAGACACAACATATCATCATTAATCTTTCATACTCATTCAAATGGGTCAAAAGTGTTCGGACTTGTTTATGCGTTAATTGGGCGTTATGCTAGACATAGTAAACTTTTGCGCATGCTAAGTGTTTAATTGCATATGTTGCATGATATCTTGTATTTGGCTAACACGTGGAATGTCGGGTTACCAATGGGACGTCGGGCCTTGTCTGGTCTGGTCAATTTAACGTTCAAACATGTTTTCAACATACACGGTCACGGTCTGGACAATTGGGGATTGATTAGCCTTCGGGTTAGTAGTCAACACACTTATGTAAACTCATTGATAGGTCACCACTAGTTGGGGCTATCACACGTGTGTCGGATCTTTCTTAACACATCAGACGCAACCTAAGGTGAGTTCACGGCCCCACTTTTATTAGTTTTGTTTTCGGGGGAGAAACATGCTTACACACTTTTAATACATGATTTCAAGTTATACTATGGCTATCATTATATTACTATACGGCTCATCTATGTCCCAAGGAAACCACTAATACGGGTATGTAGCGGGGAAATGTGGATAGCGCTATTGGGCCTGACAAACCCCACTCGACGGCTGGAGGCCGGACGGGTGCATATTGTCTCAAACACACATGGCCTACCGGGGATGACGGTAGTCCGAGGGGTACCAAACAGTAACAAACACAGTCAACAATGGTTTCAACCGTAGTAGTAATTAACTTAACGCCTAGCTAGCGTTCACACAGCATAGTAGTAACGGTAACGGTTTTCAAAGGATTTACGAAAAGCTTATTATAAAACCTGTGAACTCACCAGCATTTTATGTTAACATCTTTTTGGCATGTTTCTCAGGCCGTTGAGGTAGCAGCATCGAGTCTAGGCGCACGGAGTCTCACGGCGTCTAGGATTCACTTGCATGTCATTTAGTACTTTCAGACTTTTATGTTTTACTTCTGGTTAGTATAAAGTTTTACGCTTCCGCAGCGATGGTTAGATTTTTGAAAACTTAGTGGTTTGTCACGCGTCTCGCGGTAAAACCCCGCACGTGGAATTTGAGGGTGTGACATCCATCACCTTCACTTTTATCATTTACACAATTTTTATCCTTGGATTTTCTATTTTATTTACAAATGGAGCCCTTGTATTTCAAATAAAAAAAAGTTAAACTTATTATATATATATATATATATATATATATATATATAATAAATGAGTAGCCTTGGGTCGAATGGAGGCCTTAGAGAGGGCCTCTAGGATCCAACTACCTATATGGAGCTCCGAAAATTAGAGTATATAAACCGTTTTATGTTTTTTTCTGCATTCTCCACAACATAATTTTCCATTTCTACCAAACAAACCTCTCTATCCTTCTACTTCATATTTCATAGTTTCTTGATTCTTCATAAAACGATTCAAGGTAATCATTGATCATACTCTTCTAATGTTGATTCATATTATTATTTTCGCTTCATTATTTATTCTTAAGTTACGATTTTTAAACGATTTACGATTCATTCTCCACAACATAAATCAATCATTTTATTGTTTTTTATTCAAATTTTATGAAACATCAGTTATCAATGGAACATATAGGGGATTCATGGAAGTGATATTACAAAACAACGAGACCAAGATGCATAGTTATCATATGGATGGATACGCCTTTTTTGTCGTTGGGTATCCCAACATTTTACATACTTTTGATGCCTTATATTTATTTTATTGGTTATCTTATTTTTATAATTGTGAAAGCGTTTTGTGATCTATTAAATGTTTGTTTTTTGATCTCAGAATGGGCTATGGTGAGTGGACAAATGACAGCAGGGGAACTTACAACAAATGGGATGGCATTGCCCGAACCACCACCCAGGTATCATACATTTATGTTGTACACAACAAATTTTCTAATCAAAATATTATCAAAATATTATCAAAATTTGTCAAAACACGTGACAGCTGATCATCCGATCACGATTTATTCAAATTTTATGTTATCACCTAAGTTACATTTTTTTAAACCAATTATGAAAGATGAAGTATTCTGATCTATTCATTTCAATGATAAAATATCGATTTTGTTAAGAAAATAATATAAGCATTACTATTATTTGCCGATTGAATAACAATGTTAAGAAATATTGAAGCGAAAATAATATAATCATTCATTCGTGTGTTTGAAGAAGTTTATCATTCCGATGTATTCGGTTTTGATCATTCTTTTGAAATATCGATTTTTTTTTTGTTTCTGATTTTTTAGATATATATTTAATCGGATTTAACATTCACTCTTATTTAATCATTGTATGTTAGTATTAGCAATCGGATTTAATATTAGTTTTGATTAATCGGATTTAATATTAGTATTAGTAATATCAATAATCGATAATTAAGTTCAAAAATATTAACAAATAACTACAAGATAATAATCAATCATTCAAATCATGTACATTAAAAATCATATATTAAACCGAAATATATATCTAAAAATAGTAATATTAATAATCAATAAAGAAAATTAAAAATTTAATAAATAACATCAAAATCATAATAAAGAAGATTAAAAATCTTAATAAATTACCATTCTTATTGTTAATTGATTCTATATAAAGTTTATTGTAAAATGGTAACCTACCATTCTTAGGTTAAGAATAATAATTACTGAACTTTTATTTTAGTAATATTATAATTGAATGATTGATTGAGTTTATTATTATTGTTGAGAAACATATTTATTATTCTTAATGTAAATTTATTAAACGTATATTTAGCATACGAATTTGAGAATATGATTCCTTTAATCGCGTAATTGACAAATGATTTTAGAAAATTCGAAATATCAAAATGAAGCTTGGTCAACAACACTAAAACTATATTTGTAATATTAGTATTAATAATATCAATATTAGTTTTGATTAATTGGATTTAATATTCAATTACTGATTTTTTAGTAATTGGATTTAATATTAGTTTTGATTAATCAGATTTAATATTGGTATTAGTAATATCAATAATTGATAATTAAGTAGAAAAAATTAAGAAATAACTACAAAATCATTATCAATCATTCAAATCAATGACATTAAAAATCATATATTAAACCGAAATATATATATATATATATATATATATATATATATATCTAAAAATAGAAATATCAATAATCAATAAATTAAAAATCTTAATAATTTATATATAAATCATATTAAATAATATTAAAAATCTTAATAATTTGCCATAATAAATAAGATTAAAAATCGATTCAAACAACAAATTTATTCATACGAAATCACGCCATGATTCCTTTAATCGTGTAATTGACAAATGATTTTAGGAAAGTTTTAAAAATATTAATAAATAATTACAAAATCATAATCAATCATTCAAATCAAAGTCATAATATGAAAATTAAATTCGGTCAACAATTTTAAACGTGTGTTCGTAAAAATAGTAATATCAATAAATAGGATTAAAAATAAGATTAAACCCTAGAATGATCATTTCGATTTATTCGGTTTTGATTATTCTTTTGAAATACCGATTTTGTTAGTTACTGATTTTTTAGATATATATTTAATCGGTTTAATATTCAATTAGATTTAATCATTCTATGTTAGTATTAGCAATCAGATTTAATATTAGTTTCGATTAATCAGATTTAATATTGGTATTATTAATATCAATAATAGATAATTAAGTAGAAAAAATTTAATAAATAACTACAAAATCATTATCAATCATTCAAATCAACCACATTAAAATCATATATTAAACCGAAATATATATCTAAAAATAATAATAACAATAATCAATAAATTAGAGTAAAAATCTTAATAAGTTACCATAATAAATAAGATTAAAAATCGATTCAAACAACAAATTTATTCATACGAAAATCACGCCATGATTCATTTAATCGTGTAATTGACTACCGATTTTAGGAAAGTTTTAAAAATATTAATAAATAACTACAAAATCATAATCAATTATTCAAATCAATGACATTAAAAACATTCGCGTTTCAAATTGCCTTACCAATTATCTATAAGTTATTATTGACATTTTAAAATTAGCACACTTAAAATTATCATTAAAACAGGTAAAATATCAATAAAACTTATTAATTGCAATATCAAAATGACTGTAGAGGACCGTTTTTACAAAAACAAATTTAGTTGATCATACAAGTCTACTAATCTAGGTGCGGAATCCCTAGATCAGTTATAAAATGATAGTAAATGAATCAAACACGCAAATTCACCTTTTCAACATCCATTTCATTCATAAACAATTGATATAAACTTTACAATTAGGGTTTAAGATGAAATAATCACGTTCTAGACACTTCCTGAAAACCTAGAGAAAAAACAGACCCAACACCCTAACACAAAATGGCAAAAGTTAAACTTACAACAAAATTTCAAGTATTTATAGGCTGCACATTCGCCCCCCGATAGGGTTGAATGTTCACCTTCGCCCATGACAATGGTACGAATCAGCACACATATCATTCAATCTCCACATTCGCCCAGATCTCTCTACCTTCGACCATTTATATCTACATTCGACCTTCTGAATTCCACATTCGCCCCCACGATATCTCTTAAACAACTTTATATGTACAATCCAAAGCATTAGTCGCAAAACGTGCATTAACAATGACAACTTATTTTAAGAAAGTTGTAATATCAAAATGAAACTCGGTCAACAACATTACAACTAAATTTGAATTCTTATGTACAAATATATGTTTTTTCCTCTATTTTACCGTCAATTTCTAATACAGAATCCTTATTAATCACAAAAAATGCTTGAATTCGTCTCATTCTATATCTAATCGATATAAAAAAACATTACATGCAAAATCCTAACAATTCGGTATCAAATAACAAGATATATGAAATCGATTGAGACGAATGGTCCAATTTTGAGAATTTTGAGCATGTATCTTCAACTGACATGAATAGCAATCATAATAAGAATTCGTATATGTATGAACGTGTATGAACATGTTATAATCTGGTAAGAGATTGTTGATAGATGTGATTGGAGTAAGATTTATGATAGATCTAGGTTTGAATTTGGGGATATGTGAAAAAATATATTAGATAATGAAGTACATACAACTTAACAAAAATACCCTTGTACTTAGGGAGTTCTTGACTTCTCTCCCTATCTATGAGTTTTCTATTGAACCTTCCCCTATGTATATATTTGAAAGAGTTAAATCCTACATGGCACTCATATAGGCATTCTCCCTCTTGAGAGTGCCATGTAGTATGCCATGTGGCATTAAGTAATTTTAGAAAAAAAAGTATAAAAACAAAATTGGATTTGTCTCTCTCATCTTTCTCCCATAATTTTTAAACGTTAATATCTATTATCTTCGAGATTTTTAAAGAAAAAAATACACCAAATTAACGAGCGTTTTATTATCTTTCCAACAAGTACCATATTGCTATATAAAAAACGGAGAAAAAACGATTATTTTTTGTGAGGTTTTGTTCATACAAGGAAAAAAACACGTGTTCAGGTAATTCATTAATCATGTATATGCAAGTCACTAATAAAGTTTAAACCAGTAAGGATGAATTCTATTTTCAACCAGAGCAGAATAAGTTACTAGAATAGGTTACTAGAGTTATACATTGTTTTTGGTTAGGTATCAATATTAGTATGTTAGAGTTGTACATTTTTTAGCCTTTAGGATATGTGTTAATATTTGAGTTACATTGGAGTTATACATTGTTTTAGGTTAGGTGTTAGCATTGGAGTTGTACATTGTTTTAGGTTAGGTATTAATATTAGAGTTATACAGTGTTTTAGGTTAGATGTCAACATTAGAATTATACATTGTTAATTGTTTTAGGTTAGGTGCTAGCTGAAACTTTCCTGCATATAACTGTAAGGCACATCAGTCTATTTCATATGTAAAATTAATGTGTCATATTACATTTATCAACCCCGGGACGCTTCCAGGGTATAATCTAGTTTCTCTTATAAGGAATTATTTGATTCCAAATAAAGTTTTGTGATATTATTTATTTATATATTTATAAATAAAATATTAATAAACAATATTAAAAAAAATTTATTATTATAATGTTTCAATTATATCATTCTTTAACTCTAAACCCAAACATAACTGATGAGTCCCAAAATTAACATGTTTTACATGCATATTTTCACCAATTTATCACTTTATTTTATACATTTATCTTGGCATTGTCACGTTTTGTTCTCCTTTGTTGATAATTGTAGGAATTGAAAGTGAAAAGTGAAAAGGAGCAAAAACAGGCGAAAAACACAAGGATTTGAAGACTTTCGGAGAAGATCCAGATGAAGCACGGCCACACTCATACCTGTGCACGGTCGTGCACTTATTCCAGGTCTACCAGTCAACATTTTCCAGTCAACAGAAGGTAAAAATGAGAGTTCCAGACATGCACGGGCGTGCTCCCACCTTAAGCACGGGCGTGCTCAGCTTCAGCGTGTTCTCCAAGGCTCAAACCGACAAAGACTGACAAGACGGTCACTCCAAACAACTTGCACGGGCGTGCCACCCTACTAAGCACGGGCATGCAAGCCCTGGTACAGACAATGCTGCGCAAAAGGACTCTGCAAAAGTACGCGTTGTCGTGCATGGGCGTGCTGGAGAGTTGTCAAGGGCGTGCAAGGGCTATTTTGCCTATAAATAGAGGCCTACACTCCACATTTTGGGCATCCCATTTCACTTGAGTTCTACTCACACTTCAGCCACCTCAGAGGTCTTGCAAGTCACCTTTGGAGCTTGGGATCACTCCATAAAGGCTTGAAGATTGAGAGTATTGAGAGAGTTCACTAAAGATCATCCAAACCACCCTCTTTAATCCACTTCACACTCACCACCATGTATTCATTATTGTCTATTGCTAGTGTGATAGTTGTAGAGCCGATGTTAGGCTAGATTACTTGAGTGCTGCTAGGGTGAAGACTTATTTTGGCATGGATTTATATAGTTCTTTTTAGTTAAGTGGTGTTGTGTTCTTGTTAAATTCTTTTACTTAGAGTCTTGTTTGGTTAACTAAATAACTAATTAACTAGTCTTTGGTCTTGTGGGTGTCTTGATGAGAAATGGGAAGGAATCATGAGTGTACCCATGGTGTGTAAAAACCCATGCACTTGTGAACTTAAAACCCATAAGTGAGGAGGATTCATGAGTGTACTCAGGGTGTGTTACTGATAGACCACTCACCTATTAAAATAGTTATTTGGGTCAAGTAAAGGATGCACGTGTGCCGGTAGGTTACGACTCCTTTATGATATCAAGTGGCTTCTTGTTCGGTCATGCTCCAGCCACCGGCAAGTTGTCCATAGAGGCTTTTGAGTATTAGATGTCATTATTGCGGCTTTGGGAGTTGGATTATTCAGGGTTGGGTATACACAGTCTTGAGTCATCTAGTTGTCATAGTCGAGAGGTGAGCTTACCGGGCCGGGAGACCCTCATTTTCCAAACAAGAGCACAGCTCGTATTGCGATAACAAACACCACTGGAGAATGCTGTAGCAACTCCAAGTTCAGTAAACGTGCGCACTTGTTTACACCACTTAACTAGGTAGTTACTATTAGTCCATTCCAAAAGTAAGTCAGATCCCGAAGCAGCACTTCGTTTGGTATTTTGGTTTATATTCTGATCACTCTTGCTTTCTTTCTTTATTTTATTATCTTTTCTTTTTATCGCAACAGCTTAGAGTTAAGCAGGGGAAGTCGTATCTTAGGGTTCGATACTCGGTACTTGCTATAGACTATACTGCGCTTGATAGGTCCACTTGCCTATTGTGTGGGTTTAAAGTAGTCAGCAGCTATCGTTTTACTTTTATAAATTTAAAACTTAGATTAGTGTTTTAATTAAAAGGTTTTGCTTAATTACCCTTTTTACCAGTCTTGACACTTCTTTTGAGAAAGTGTTGGTTTTGAAAAGGACGTTTAAAAAAGACCTAAACCACACGACATGAAAGTTTTTGGCGCCGTTGCTGGGGTACGACATATTCCAAAGAAATATTCTATGTTTCTTGTTACTAATTATTTTCTAGCTTGTCTTTGTTTGTTTTTCAGATGGATCATATGGATGAAGATCGGTTCGTGACATAGAACTTTTTTTTGACTATGAAGGGTTTTATGTTCAGCAGTTTTGTGAATATTGTGGTGGACTGTCACACCCTGCCTAAGGAGGAAACACGGGGTGCAACTGAAATGATTTCCAAGCACAAAAGTCACATGAGCATTATTTAAGAAAACAGGAAATACCATTTAAAACATTCAAGTTTTACAAAACATAATGTTAATTGTTTAACTGGACACCATTGTCAAAAGCGTTTAAATCAAAACATCACAACAACGGATCAAAAGGTGGTATCCCCCACATAATGCTCGCACGCGACCTTCCCAAGTTCCATGCTCCATGCTAATTTCCTGAAAAACATGCATGAAAATAAATGGGTCAATATAAAGTTGGTGAGTTCACTGGTTTTGTATGTTGGACCTGTAATCCCAAATCCGACTAAATTACTGCCTAGCTAGGGTAATAATTAATATGTGATCTGACATGAGTCCATAACCAAACCTTGACGTGTTTTGCTTCGCCCATTGTCACTCAAGACAACGAATAAATGTGAAATACTAGCACTCTTTTGATATCTGTCATCCGGTCAGAGCGACTGACCAAGAGTGGGGGTGTCAACCCAATAGATCTATCCCGGTGTTTCATGGCTAAGTCCATAGCTAATGGTTATGGTATGATGTAGACACGAGGGCTTAATGGATCCTGAACCTTGATGTCTCATGTTCACATATGTAGTCATGTATGTATGTAACTGAAAACTGTAACTGTAAGCATGTTTTCCCCCTGAAAAATGTAAAACCAGTGAAAAGGGGCAGCGAAACTCACATTGTGGTGCGTCTGGGAATGCACTAATGTGTCTGGGCTAGAGAGATCGATCTATGTGTCCTCCTATGTAAAAGAGACATTTTAGGTCTATGTTTCTTGTACCGTCTACAAGTTGTTCTCTTGTTATGTTTGTCTTTTGTAACTTAACTCTTTAAGTTAAATATGTCTTTTATGGAAAGACTTGTAAGCTAGTGTTCTTTGATAAAATATAGCTTAGTTTCTTGGAAAAAAACATCACTTTTATTTGTGAAAAGCAAGTGTTTTGTATATATTTGTGTACTCATGTTTTGAAGGTCTACCATGTTTAAGTATGCATAACTTATTATTTTCATACTTTACATCTTTTGTGAAAATAATATTTCTTGACAAAATGTTACTTTTTCTTGAAAAACACATGGATTTTGTAAGCTTTGTTATGACTAACAACTTTTAATATCATGCCTTGTGTTAATGAGTTTAGAAAATGTATCCTTTTTCTTTATAAAAATTTTGGCTATGTATACTTATATACATATACATTTCGGCCCTTAGGGGGTGTAAAACACATACATTTACTAGTTAACATGATGTATTTAAAACATGGTTTCACCCACTTGCTTGATTAAGTTACAAGAGTAAACAGACTAGTGAACAACCTTGTATTTTAAAGACTATGTAATAATGAAAACATAAGTTTAGGAAAACAATGTTATACCTCCTAGTGTCTTAAGAAAAGAGGGAGTTAGGGGCCTTGTACAACCTTAGTTATGCTCCTTGTACCCCTAATGATCCCTTGAAAGATAATGTTTATTGTTAGTGACTTGGGTGTGGGAGGTGGTTTGTGGTGGTGTGGTGGCCGAGTGGGTATGGTGGTTCGGCGGTGGTAGCAAGCCGAGAGAGGGAGAGGGAGGAGTGGAGGGGTGGTCAATTGTTTGGTGCACTAATCCTCACTAACCTTGGCCATTTATATAGAGATTAAAATTGGCATGGCATCATGACTTAGGAAAGGTGAAAGTAAGCATCTTTCTAAATATGGATTAAGATCTTGTAAAGGTGATTTTGGTTAGATTTGGAAGAGATTATGGAGGTGATGTGAGCTTGCTTTCTTGGTTAGTGTGGGCTGAAAATCTTGAGGTGTTGGGAGGCCATGGATTAGTCAATCTCATAAGGATTTGATGCATGATAATCATGGTGTCTTGGGTGATTAGAAGTGTCTTAGGTTGACTTGGTAGGATGTTTCATGGAAAGTGTGGAATGGTAATTGTAGTAAGTCAATACTTAAGCTTTCTTAAGTGTCATAAGATGCTTTCCTTATTAGTGTAACATCTAAGAATGTGATGGAGGTGACTAAAGTTTGTCTGAGGAAATCTTGGTGGAAAAAATAATATGAAGGGACTTGTGTAAGAGTGGGAGACACAAACACTACACATATATGCATATGTGTGTCGTGTATGTATGTATACATATGTGGGGGTTTTATTTTTGGCAAGTCAACTACTATGGGATGACTACAAGGCCAAATGTTTAGCTATTTGTGATGGAATCTTAGTGATTTGAGGTGATGCTTCATTGATGACTAGAAGTAAAATCTTTGAAAGATACAATCCTACACACATACATATGTATGCGTCGAATACATACATGTGTATATACATATTATTTTTTTTGAACATTTAAAACTTATGTCTTATAAAAGTGTATACACATATGTTGTAATTAGATGTTAAGTGTGATCTTTGTACAAGTTTAAGTTCCTCAAATATATATATATAATTGTGTTTAATACATATATTTTTAACTAGTCGTATTACTAGTCGTTACAGGCTTTGTGTTCGGGTGATTTCTGTATATGGACATTGTTTGATTTTGTCCTTGATGGAATCACCATTGAAATGGTATGTACAATTGTGTGGGTTTCCCAAACTAGGGTTTTGGTATGATCTCTCTATAGCCATGATAACTATCTGTCTAGTCCTGAATTTGTCTCAACTAGTGGACCTAATGCTAGTCTGTAAGCATCAAATTTGTCATGTCGGAACCCTGTATGGCCCAAATGTATTGAAACATGCAAAATGAAATGTCATACACAATGTGTACATGTAACTAATGTACGGACATGACCTGTGATTTCGACGGGTGTTACATTCTCCCCCTGTTCGAGGAATTTCGTCCGCGAAATTTTAGGTGTTGGTCATCTGAACTATGGGTCTCTTGAAAGAGATGTGGGTATTTGCGTTTCATATGGTCCTCACGTTCCCAAGTGTACTCGGGTCCGCGTTTGGAATTCCAATGTACCTTGACGAATTTGACTTGACTGCGACGAAGTTTCTGAATCTTCCAGTCTGTTACCTCAAGTGGCTCCTCAATGAAATGGAGTTGTTTGTCAATATAGATCTCCTCTGGAGGGATAATCAATGACTCATCAGCAAGACACTTTTTGAGATTCGAAACGTGAAAAGTGTAATGCACTCCACTGAGTTCTTCGGGTAGTTTGAGCTTGTATGCAACTGGTCCGATTCGTGCAAGAATCTCGAATGGACCTATGTATCTGGGATTGAGTATCCCACGTTTTCCGAACCTGGGTACTCCTTTCCACGGAGATACTTTGAGCAAGACTCTGTCACCCACTTGGAACTCTAAGGGTTTACGCCTCTGATCTGCGTAGCTCTTCTGCCTGTCCCTGGCAGCTCTGAGTCTGTCTCGGATCTGGAAAATCTTGTCAGTCATCTCCTGGATGAGTTCGGGACCTGTCATCTGCTTTTCCCCTACTTCTGCCCAACATACAGGGGATCGACACTTGCGTCCATACAACGCTTCGAAAGGTGCTGCTTTGATACTAGTGTGATAACTGTTATTGTGAGAAAATTCGATTAACGGCAAATGCGTATCCCAATTTCCTACAAAATCAATTACACACGCACGAAGCATATCTTCTAGTGTCTGAATAGTCCTTTCGCTTTGTCCATCGGTCTGAGGATGGTAAGCGGTACTCAAATCCAGTCGGGAACCAAGGGCTTCTTGCAATGATTGCCAAAACCTTGAAGTCAAACAACTGTCTCGATCAGAGATTATGGAAATACGCACACCGTGTCTGGATATGATTTCATTGAGTATATCCGAGATAATTTCTCCGTCTTTTCTGTTTCCTTGATGGGCAAGAAATGCGCAGACTTTGTCAAACGATCAACAATTACCCAGATCGTATCATGACCACGAGGTGTCTTTGGCAACTTGGTAACGAAGTCTATGGAAATCTGTTCCCATTTCCATACAGGAATCTCTGGTTGGTGAAGCATACCCGAAAGCTTCTGGTATTCGGCCTTGACCTTTGAACATGTTAAACAATGTTTGACATAGGTCGCAATACAACCCTTAAGGTTAGGCCACCAATAGAACTCCTTGAGGTCTTTGTTCATCTTATCCACACCGGGGTGAATAGAGTACTTGGACTTGTGTGCTTCATCCAGAACTATATCACGCAATCCTCCATACAATGGAACCCATATTCTGTTCAAGAAATATTTTGTCCCGTCAGGTCCTGTCTCCAACTGACCAACCTGACTGTATAGATCTTCATTCCCGATATTACTATCCTTGAGAGCTTCTTGCAGAGCTTGATGAATACGGGCTGTGAGATCGGTATGAATGGTCATGCCCAACGCACGGACACGCAATGGCTTGGTACGCTCCTTTTGGCTTAATTTGTCTGCCACGACATTTGCCTTTCCAGGATGGTACTTAATCTCACAGTCGTAGTCATTGAGTAGCTCAACCCATTGTCTTTGACGCATGTTCAGATCTTTCTGGTCAAAGATATGTTGCAAGCTCTTATGATCGGTAAAGATAGTACATTTAGTCCCATAGTGGTAGTGTCTCCAAATCTTGAGCGCGAACACTACTGCACCCAGTTCTAAATCATGGGTTGTGTAGTTCAGTTCGTGCACCTTGAGTTGGCGAGAGGCATAGGCAATAACCTTGTTCCTCTACATTAGGACACAACCGAGACCTTGATGAGATGCATCGCAATAGACCACGAAATCTTCGGTTCCTTCTGGCAATGAAAGAATCGGTGCGCTGCATAACTTGAGCTTCAAAAGCTGAAAGCTGATTCTTGCAAATCTCCCCATTCGAATTTCTTGTCTTTTTCGGTCAAGACTGTTAGGGACTGGGCTATTTTTGAGAAATTCTTGATGAATCGCCTGTAATAGCCAGCTAACCCTAGAAATTGTCGAACTTCTGTTGGGGTATCGGGTCTAGGCAAATCTTTGATCACTTGAATCTTAGCTGGATCGACATGTATGCCCTTGTCATTCACAACATGACCGAGGAAGTGAACTTCATGTATCCAAAATTCGCATTTGGACCGTTTGGCATACAGTTTCTCGCTCTTGAGCAGAGTGAGAATTTCCCTCAAATGCTGTTCGTGTTCCTCTTGGGTTCGTAAATAGATCAGAATGTCGTCAATGAACACGATCACAAACTTGTCGAGGTAAGGCTTGCACACCCGGTTCATCAGATCCATGAACACTGCTGGTGCGTTTGTCAAACCGAAAGGCATTACTAGGAACTCATAGTGACCATACCGCGTCCTGAAAGCAGTCTTGGGAATGTCATCCTCATGGATACGCAACTGATGATATCCCGATCTCAAGTCAATCTTCGAGTAGAAACTCGAACCTTGCAATTGATCAAACAGATCATCGATCCTTGGAAGAGGATAACGATTCTTCACCGTGAGCTTGTTTAACTCTCTGTAATCGATGCACATGCGGAACGATCCATCCTTCTTATTGACAAATAA
Source organism: Ambrosia trifida (assembly GCA_028751855.1). Classification (NCBI taxonomy): domain Eukaryota; kingdom Viridiplantae; phylum Streptophyta; class Magnoliopsida; order Asterales; family Asteraceae; genus Ambrosia; species Ambrosia trifida. The sequence continues at coordinate 5,433,462 of CM054123.1, read as the reverse complement.
GACTGGAGCTCCCCAGGGTGATGAGCTCGATCGAATGAATCCTTTGTCAAGTAGTTCTTGCAATTGGTTGGACAGTTCCTGCATCTCAGAGGGGGCTAAACGATACGGCGAACGGGCTACTGGAGCAGCTCCGGGAACGAGATCAACACGAAACTCAACCTGCCTCGGGGGTGATAATCCTGGCAGATCTTCGGGAAAGACTTCAGGAAATTCCCTCACGACAGGGATGTCTTCGATTCTTCTCTCCTCGGGTTTCTTCTCGATCACGTGCGCCAAGAACGCAAAATGACCTTTCCGCAAACACTTCTGGGCCTTCATGCAAGATATGAGTCGCAACGGAGTCTTCCGGCATTCTCCTTGGATAGACAAAACTTCACCACTGGGCACTGGAATCCACACTATCCTCGCGACACAGATGACTTCGGCTCGATGCTTCGACAACCAATCCATCCCAATAACGACATCGAAACTTCCTAACTCGACAGGTAGAAGATCGATACAGAACTCATGACCTCCTAGTTCCAACGTATAGTCCTTGAAAACTTCGACGGACTCCATTGTCTTACCGTTGGCCAATTCTATAGAGTAAGGTGTGTGCAACTTATGGGACTCTAAACCGAGGGCTTGCTTAAAGTCGGTTGACACAAAACTCAAATCGGCACCGGTATCGAAAAGTACAGAAGCAGCAAGACTGTTTACAAGAAACGTACCTGTGACAACGTTAGGATCCTCGCGCGCATCTTCTGCACCCATGACAAAAGCCCTGCCACGAGCTTGGCCTTTCAGCTTGGGGCAGTCCTTCCTGAAATGGTCAGCGGCACCACATTCGAAACAACCCGGTTTCCCATCATTGTTCACAACCGCTTTGGATCGGCACTGCACTGTGGGATGACCCATCCGCTTGCACTTCTCGCATTTGATGCTGTCGCACGTCCCTACGTGATGGTACTTGCATTTACTTCAAAACGGGTGGGGCCTGTTGTACGTCTTGCGAGTTTCAGTAGCAGTGGCAGCAAAAACTTTGATGGTTTCGGGCTTCTTGTGGGAGTTGCCTTTCGAACTTTTCCCTTTCTGGAAATGGGACCACTTGCGCTTATTTTCAGTACTTGCACTCTTGTCGGATTCCTTTTGGGTCAGGGAACCCATGCGAACTGCATCATCAGTGAGACTATCAGCAAGAGTGACAACATGCTAAATGGAAGTTGGAGCAACAGTGGTAACCATACTACGGATTTTGGGAGAAAGTCCCCAAATATACTGTTCCACACGCTTGTACTCAGGAGTAACCATGTGAGGAACCAAACAAGAAAGCTCATAAAATCGGGTGGTATAGGCAGCGATTTCCGCCCCGTTCATGGTCAGATTCTAGAATTCGGTTTCCAGTTTCTGTAGCTCACTACGCGGGCAATACTTATCCATCAGCATGGTTTTCAGTTCGGTCCACGAGAGATTATAGGTAGCTACACGACCCAAGGTCTGCACTTGTAGGTTCTACCATGTCAGTGCTTCAGCTTGGAAAGTGCAAGTGACATACTTGATCCTTTGGTCTTCTGAGTAACCACTGATATCAAGTACTGACTCGGTTTTCTCGATCCAATAGACTATACCAATTGCTCCTTCAGACCCACGAAAATTCCAAGGCTTGCATGCCATGAAAGTTTTGTAGGAACACCCACGCACAGTATTCTCTACTTCTGCGGAGTTGGAACGAATGGTTTATTAGTCGATGGAATCGGCATAGGATAGGATTAAGATTAGGGAGGGATAGGAAAGAAAAGCTTTACCAGTCTCGGGATCCTGGGTTCTGCGTCGGCCCGCTGCGCCCGAACCGCCGCTGGAATCGGCACGGTTCGCTTCATGTTGCGCAATAGCCTGTGCAGTTACCCTGGCTAGATCAGCTGAGGTGGTCGGAAAAGCTTCTTCCTCAGAAGTTGATTGAGTAGTTCTTTCGGGAGGCATGTTCTTCTAATACATAAGATTAAAAGAATGAGACACATATCACTGCTTAATATTGTCCACATATGCCCCAAACAGAACAACCACACAATCAACACGCAAATGACAAACACGATCACAAATGCATGAGTCAACACAACAATAGTATAGGAAAATAAAACATCGTACTATTATAGAAGGTTTAACATACTTAATACGATTTTTGTTTCTGCATACAAAATAAAATGGCATACTGCCTTACAAGTTTTTTAAAACTACTACTACTAGTACAATACATGACAACCTACGGGGATGGGGTGGGAAAGCAGCAGACAAGGCTGCGACGGCTGCAGTCAACCTAGCCTCGAGATCGTCAACTCTAGCCTCGAGCACGGCGACACGCTCCTCAGCTACGGTGTGTCCCTGATCGGCGTCGTAAACACGCGTACCTAGGTCCGCTAAATGATAGAGGATAGGATCACGGGTAGCTCCCATCAGATAGAGATCGTCCTCAATGTCTCGGACTCTCCCACGCAGTACCCCAATCTCAGTGTCGTGACGTCCAACAACGTCCCGCACAGAGTAGAGGGCGTGATGCACAGGAGCTGGCTCAAAGCCAGTAGGTAACGGAGTGTCAGAGGGAGGCTGAGATGACTCACCAATCTCAAAGGAAGAGGGAGTCTGGTCATCAGTGTCCTCATCGGAATAGGCCAGGAATCCATCCATGATCGGTAGGTATGTCCTCTTACGAGCGTGAGATCTCAGGCGTAACTTCTTCTTGGGTAGCTCAGGTGCCTCTGGTGCAGGGGGCTGGGGGTCAGCAGGTGCTGGAGGCTTAGGGTCAGCCTGGGCAGGAGCCTCAGCTGGAGCGATAGGAGCCGGTGGAGGAAGTACTCGTTTCCGAGGTGTGTACATCATACTGGCACCCTAGGCTCAGGATGCGGTAGGGGTGCATCCTCCTGCTGTGCCTCTCCTGCTGGCACAAACTCCTCGTCGTCCGAAACGACATGGTCTACCTGCATGTGGTCCTCCTCGACGTCAGAATCGCTGGAATCGGGCTCATAACCCTGCTGAATGTCGGCGGCAGGAGGGCTGTCGGGTACAACCTCCTCCTCAGAATCAGAAATGATGATAGGGTCCTCGATGTGTGCCATGATCATGGAAATCAATGAACACACGTGTGTGTCAGTATGTAGTGTACTTAATATATCTACTAACGTGCAAAGTATGTAACTGGCATGGAACTTGCGTAGCGCGTAAGGATACTTGATGTGATTCTTTCCTTTGGAAAAACATTTCAAAAATCAATTTTCGTTTAGATTATAGTTGACTCAAAAAGAATCTTAGTTCACTATAACCTTGTGCTCTGATACCACTTTGTCACACCCCGCCTAAGGAGGAAACACGGGGTGCAACTGAAATGATTTCCAAGCACAAAAGACACACGAGCATTATTTAAGAAAACCGGAAATACCATTTAAAACATTCAAGTTTTACAAAACATAATGTTAATTGTTTAACTTGACACCATTGTCAAAAGTGTTTAAACCAAAACATCACAACAACGGATCAAAAGGTGGTATCCCCCACATAATGCTCGCACACAACCTTCCCAAGTTCCATGCTAATTTTCTGAAAAACATGCATGAAAATAAAAGGGTCAACATAAAGTTGGTGAGTTCATAACCAAACCTGACTAAATTACTGCCTAGCTAGGGCAATAAATAATATTGATCTGACATGAGCCCATAACCAAACCTTGACATGTTTTGCTTCGCCCATTGTCACTCAAGACAACGAATAAATGTGAAATACTAGCACTCTTTTGATATCTGTCATCCGGTCAGAGCGACTGACCCAGTGTGGGGGTGTCAACCCAATAGATCTATCACGGTGTTTCATGGCTAAGTCCATAGCTAATTGTTATGGTATGATGTATGACACGAGGGCTTAATGGATCCTGAACCTTGATGTATCATGTTCACATATGTAGTCATGTATGTATGTAACTGAAAACTGTAACTGTAAGCATGTTTTTCCCCCGAAAAAATGTAAAAACAGTGAAAAGGGGCAGCGAAACTCACTTTGTGGTGCGTCTGGGAATGCACTAATGTGTCTGGGCTAGAGAGATCGACCTATGTGTCCTCCTATGTAAAAGAGACATTTTAGGTCTATGTTACTTGTACTATCTACAAGTTGTTCTCTTGTTATGATTGTCTTTTGTAACTTAACTCTTTAAGTTAAATATGTCTTTTATGGAAAGACTTGTAAGCTAGTGTTCTTTGATAAAATATAGCTTAGTTTCTTGGAAAAAACATCACTTTTATTTGTGAAAAGAAAGTGTTTTGTATATCTTTGTGTAATCATGTGTTGAAGGTCTACCATGTTTAAGTATGCATAACGTATTATTTTCATACTTGACATCTTTTGTGAAAATAATACTTCTTGACAAAATGTTACTTTTTCTTGAAAAACACATGGATTTTGTAAGCTTTGTTATGACTAACAACTTTTAATATCATGCCTTGTGTTAATGAGTTTAGAAAATGTATCCTTTTTCTTTATAAATTTTTTGGCTATGTATACTTATATACATATACATTTCGGGCCTTAGGGGTGTAAAACACATACATTTACTAGTTAACATGATGTATTTAAAACATGGTTTCACCCACTTGCTTGATTAAGTTACAAGAGTAAACAGACTAGTGAACAACCTTGTATTTTAAAGACTATGTAATAATGAAAACATAAGTTTAGGAAAACAATGTTATACCTCCTAGTGTCTTAAGAAAAGAGGGAGTTAGGGGCCTTGTACAACCTTAGTTATGCTCCTTGTACCCCTAATGATCCCTTGAAAGATAATGTTTATTGTTAGTGACTTGGGTGTGGGAAGTGGTTTGTGGTGGTGTGGTGGCCGAGTGAGTGTGGTGGTTCGGCGTTGGTAGCAAGCCGAAAGAGGGAGAGGGAGGAGTGGACGGGTGTTCAATTGTTTGGTGCACTAATCCTCATGAACCTTGGCCCTTTATATAGAGATTAAAATTGGCATGGCATCATGACTTAGGAAAGGTGAAAGTAAGCATCTTTCTAAATATGGATTAAGATCTTGTAAAGGTGATTTTGGTTAGATTTGGAAGAGATTATGGAGGTGATGTGAGCTTTCTTTCTTGGTTAGTGTGGGCCGAAAATCTTGAGGTGTTGGGAGGCCATGGATTAGTCAATCTCATATGGATTTGATGCATGATAATCATGGTGTCTTGGGTGATTAGAAGTGTCTTAGGTTGACTTGGTAGGATGTTTCATGGAAAGTGTGGAATGGTAATTGTAGTAAGTCTATACTTAAGCTTTCCTAAGTGTCATAAGATGCTTTCCTTATTAGTGTAACATCTAAGAATGTGATGGAGGTGACTAAAGTTTGTCTAAGGAAATCTTGGTGGAAGAATAAGATGAAGGGACTTGTGTAAGAGTGGGTGACACAAACACTACACACATAAGCATATGTGTGTCGTGTATGTATGTATACATATGTGGGGGTTTTATTTTTGGCATGTCAACTACTATGGGATGAATACAAGGCCAAATGTTTAGCTATTTGTGATGGAATCTTAGTGATTTGAGGTGATGCTTCATTGATGACTAGAAGTAAAATCTTTGAAAGATACAATCCTACACACATACATGTGTATGCGTCGCATACATACATGTGTATATACATATTTTTTTGAACATTTAAAACTTATGTCTTGTACAAGTGTATACACATATGTTGTAATTAGATGTTAAGTGTGATCTTTGTACAAGTTTAAGTGCCTCAAATATATATATATATATATATATATATATATTTTTAACTAGTCGTATTACTAGTCGTATGTAGTCTTTGTGTTTGGGTGATTTCTGTATATGGACATTGTTTGATTTTGTCCTTAATGGAATCACCGTTGAAATGTTATGTACAATTGTGTGGGTTTCCCAAACTAGGGTTTTGGTATGATCTCTCTATAGCCATGATAACTATCTGTCTAGTCCTGAATTTGTCTCAACTAGTGGACCTAATGCTAGTCTGTAAGCATCGAATTTGTCATGTTGGAACCCTATATGGCCCAAATGTAATGAAACATGCAAAATGAAATGTCATGCACAATGTGTACGTGTAACTAATGTACGGACATGACCTGTGATTTTGACGGGTGTCACATGGACCTTCATTCTACCACAACTGTGAGGACTACTTGTCCTGGTGTCTTCCAGAGTACAACAACCACTATTCACCCCATTTGGTCCACCACCTTATAACCCTTCACCATTTCCTCAAAACCCCATTGAAGAGGTTTACCATGTCGTTGGTTTCCGATTAAGCTCTTAGCCACCCTCACCACCAAGATCTCCACCACCACCATTTGATCCTATCCCACCATCACCTGATGCACTCGACAGAATGTATCACTTAGGTGATTCACCACCATATATTTTACCACAACCTTACCAATTCTTTCCACCTTTATCTACACCTACACCAATTCCTAGCCCAGTACCTTACATGCCATCTCCATTAGCCCACTTATTTTCCCCACTACCACCAAGTCAATATGAACTAGAACCTGAACCATTACCAGAACTTGAACCCATACCAGATCCAAACCCTCCACTAATTGACTTGAAGAAGTTTGCGAAAAACCTTGAGGTAGTAAAAAATTACCTCTAGTATATTTATCCAATGGAAGATGCCGTTGATGAGGAAGAAATTAAAGCCGAGCCAAAGGAAGAAGTTCGTGATTCTCCATTGGGAGTAGAAAAAGAAATTGCAGCTGTTCTTGTTCCCACTATGGAAGAAAGACTTCACGCGTTCAATTCCTTGATGACGGAAGTACAACTCAACATCCCTTATGCCGATTGTCAACTCAGACTCCCTGCTCACTTCAAATTTCTAAAAGATATCCTCTCCAAAAAGGATACTTTTGAAGAAGGAGTCATCATACCCGTTAACAAAGTCTGTTTAGACATTGTCCAAGGAAGATTACCCCCTGATCGAGTTTTGATCCCTTGCATCGTGGGAGAGAATATCTACACCAGAGCCATTGCTGATTTGCAAACCAATGTCAACATTCTTCCCACCTCAATATTTTAAAAGTTCCAGCAGCAAAATCTGAGACCCACAAAAATGGAGCTTTACCTCACCAACCGTTTGGTGCGGTACCCCCAAGGAGTTGCTGAAGATGTTCTGATTGGTCTTGGTGATACTATTTTCCCCATGGATTTCGTTGTGATAGATATTTCAAGGGACGAGAGTCCTATCATTTTGGGACGACCTTTCCTCAACACCGCATTAGCTTTACTCGATGCGTGGGGAGGAAGGTTGAAAGTAACAATCAATGGTGAAAAGTTGGGTTTTGACTTGAAGAAGACGATGCAATGTACGAGTATCCATGACGATCTGTCTGCCCCCATCACAGATTTCGATCATATTGTAGGGTATTAACTCTGTGACGTTTTGGGGGAAGGAGATGATCTTGAAGAATCCGCTTCCTCAATTGGTGAAAATGATCCGATGGTTTTTGAAAGTTACCGCATTGAGCAAGTTTTTCCAGAAGAAGAGCCCGAAGAAACTCAACTCCCAGAAAGAAATCCTAGAGAGAAATCCAAACCCTCAATTGAAGAACCACCATCCTTAGAACTCAAAGAATTACCCTCCCACTTGGAGTATGCTTTTTTTGGAGACGATTGCAAACTTCCCATTATCATAGCAGCCGATTTGTCACAAGAAGAAAAAGAAAAGTTGATGGAAGTTTTGAAACAACATAAGAAAGCAATCACTTGGAAGCTAATGGATATTAAGGGTATTAGCCCTTCTCTTTTCACACACAAGATCCTTATGGAAGATGATTACCGCCCTTGTGTGCAAAGGAAGCGAAGAGTTAAACCTAAGATGCAAGAGGTCGTGAAAGAAGAAGTAATTAAGCTCCTTGACGCCGGTTTGATCTATCCTATTTCTGACTCACCTTGGGTGAGCCCGGTCCAAGTGGTTCCAAAAAAGGGTGGTATGACGGTCGTGACCGATGCGCAAAATGAACTTATTCCCGCAAGAAAGGTCACGGGTTGGCGGGTTTGTATTGATTATCAGAAGCTCAATGATGTGACAAGGAAGGATCACTTTCCCCTACCGTTCATCGACAAAATGTTGGAAAGGTTAGCCGAGCATCAATATTATTGTTTTCTTGACGGTTTTTCCGGGTAATTTCAGATCCCTATCAACCCCGAAGACCACGAGAAAACCACTTTCACTTGTCCATATGGCACGTTCGTTTACAAGAGGATGCCATTTGGGCTATGCAATGCCCCCGCTACTTTCCAGCGCTGGATGGTGGCTATTTTTCATGACATGATCGAAGACTTTATGGAAGTCTTTATGGATGACTTCTCAGTTTTTCGTAGTTCGTTCGATCATTGTCTGGGAAATCTTGAGAAAATGTTGGCAAGGTGTGAAAACGTGAATCTGGCACTTAATTGGGAAAAGTGCCATTTTATGGTAAAAGAAGGAATTATTTTGGGGCATAAGATTTCAAACAAAGGGATCGAGGTTGACAAGGCCAAAGTTGATGCGATTTCATTGCTTCCCCCTCCTACTACGGTTACGGGAATTCGTAGTTTTCTCGGCCAAGCTGGTCTCTATAGAAGATTCATCAAGGATTTCTCTCAGATCGCTCGTCCTCTCACTCAGCTTCTTGAGAAGAACCGCGAGTTCGTGTTCACAGAAGATTGTCTTGAGGCGTTTAACTGCCTAAAAAGGAAGTTGGTTGAAGTACCGGTTGTCATTTCTCCAGATTGGGACATGCCATTCGAGTTGATGTGTGATGCAAGTAATGTGGCGGTAGGAGCAGTTTTGGGGCAAAGGAAAGACAAATGTTTTCACCCGATTTATTATGCAAGTAAAACCCTCAATGATGCCCAAGAAAACTACACGACAACCGAGAAGGAACTCCTTGCTATGGTATTTGCTTTTGACAAGTTTCGTTCGTACCTTATCTTGTCAAACGCCATCGTCTACACTAATCATGCCGCTCTTGGCCATCTCTTCAACAAACAAGACGCAAAGCCAAGGCTTATACGGTGGATTCTCTTACTGCAGGAGTTTGATATAGAGATAAAAGATAAAAAGGGGGCCGAAAATGTTGCAGCCGGTCATTTGTCTCGTCTCAAAAAAGTACCACCCGACAAAAATGGAGACGAAATCCATGACGACTTTCCACATGAACAAATCCTCCGAATCGAAGACCCCGCTCATACCCCTGGTACGTTGATTATGTAAATTATTTAGCCAGTGGCATGCTTTTCTGAATTGAAGTATTATCTTTGGGAAGACCCATATCTCTTCCGTATTAGCCCCGATCGTGTTATTCGCCGGTGTGTTCACGGGAAAGAAGCCCAAGAGATTCTATGTCATTGTTATGAAGGTCCTACAGAGGGACACCACGCCGCGGGAAATACGGCTCGAAAAGTTTATGAAGCAGGTTTTTATTGGCCCACGATTTTTAAAGACGCTGCTGTTCTCGTTCAAAATTGTGATGCATGTCAGGGAGCCGCTAATATCAATGCACGTGATGAAATGACACAGATCGGATTGATGGTCTGTGAAATCTTCGATATTTGGGGTATAGATTTTGTGGGACCATTCCCACCATCTAGAGGGAATCTCTACATTCTTGTTGCAGTAGACTATGTTTCTAAATGGGTCGAAGCACAGGCACTGCCAATAAATGATGCCAGAGTTGTTGTCAAGTTTTTGAAGATTCTTTTTGCTTGGTTTGGTGTACCAAGAGCTGTCGCAGGTGACCGAGGAACCCACTTTTGCAACAAGCAGTCGGAGAAAGCACTACAGAGATATGGTTGTCAGCAAAGGTTCTCCACTCCCTACCACCCTCAGGCTAATGGTCAGGTAGAAGTTACAAATTGGGCCATCAAAAGACTCCTTGAAAGAACTGTGGGGGTTGACCGAAAAGATTGGGCAGATCGTCTTGACGATGCACTTTGGGCACCACGTACACCATACAAGACTCCGACTGGTACCACACCGTACAGGCTCGTGTACGGAAAGGCATGTCATTTACCGATAGAAGTGGAGTACAAGGCTTACTGGGAATTGAAAGCAGCAAATTTTGAACCTGAAGATGTCAAGCAACACCGACTCTTCCAGCTTCATGAACTTGAAGATATCCGCCAGCAAGCATATGATAAATCCGTCATCTACAAGGAAATGACCAAAAAATTCCATGATCAAAGACTTAGAAGAAAGGAACCGTTCCAAGAAGTTCAGAAAGTATTACTTTATAATTCAAGGCTCAAATTGTTTCCTGGGAAATTGAAGTCAAGATGGACTGGGCCTTATGTTGTGAAAAGGATCTATCCATACGGGGCTGTAGATTTGGAAACAGGGACGGAAGTTATATTCAAACTCAACGGTAATCGGCTTAAATCATATTTCGAGTTCTTGGTCGACGAGGAAGTAGATGAAATGCCAGCACATTCATGATCAGGCCGCCTTTGTCCAGCTAAAGACGTGAAACGTGGCGCTACCGTGGAGGCAGCCCGGATTAGTAGCTTAGGAAGAATAAGTTGAGAGGTTGATGCATACGGTAAGAAATCAATCGAGGGCCCTCAGGTATGATTGTTCCCCTTTTTATTTTCTCACCGCCAGGTATGCCCTCTCGGCATTAGGACTTAGTAGTATTAGTAGTTTTTATTTTCTTAGGTTGTAGATAGCTATATTTATCCATGCCAGGTGTTTTCTCTCTCGGCTCGATTTCGATATACACCCGAATAACTATTAGCTTATTAGGGGAAGACGTAACTATGTCCCACTTGATTCTTGGCATATACTTTTTACAAATCTATAGTTTTTAAATATGCCAACGAATTAAGTGTGAGGTGATAAAATTTTGTAAATTTTACCACCTCTCGAGCCAAGCAAACATAAACCTATTTAAAGGCAAGAGTTTTTAAAATGTTTTTAAAGAGTAATTAAAAATCTTTTTCAAACCCTTTGAGTCCACCCCAAAGACCTGAATAGGGGATTTTTGGAGGTGTTGGCATTGCCGAAAGAACCAACTCAAAGTGATTCTACTTCATATTCGAGTGTCTACCCCTTCCATGTGAGTATCTTGAGCCTTATCTAGCATACCCATTTACATATATAGATACCACCGACGCTCGTTCATTTGATTGAGATAGATATTCACCCTTGGCATGTTACAGTTAGAACTTGTGCATCTTATGCTTTTTGAGACCGCACTCGAGGTGAGAGATTGCAAAAATGATTAAGGCACCTAGGACACACCCTTTCCGTTTTCATTAGCCTTCCATAAATTTATCCCTTACCTAGTTACCCCATTTGAGCCTTAGCCTTTTTCCTTTCATTCCATCTATCACACTTAGCCCCTGTCATGGTTTTGTCGAAGAAAGCACACTATTGGCTATTGGGACACTCTTGGGCCGTCTCGAGATGAAGAAGAAAAGACCAAGACATCCTGGTATTTACCGAGAAGAGTTTTGGCAACTAAAGGAAAGATAGCCACCCAGAGTTGACATACCAAAGAATAAGCTTCACCGAAAGCAAAGTTTTTATTAGTAAAGAAAAAGAGTTTGATGAATAAGTCAAGAAGCTCGACAATAAACGGGCTAAAAAGAAGCAAGTCTATTTGAAGGTTTATTTCTAGGACATTTCTAGCGGAGGTGATTAGGTGTGAAGACTGAAAGATTCGCAGAGTAGAGACGTCAGAGCAGTAAGTCTTTGGGGGAGGAGTTTCATGAAGCCCATCATTTAGAGTTTGACATCAGCCGCAGCCGCCACCTGAGCCAGACACGACAGTAGATCCTCTTCCTGCCTATTATATCACTATACCATTTTTCACCCCTCAAAAGACCTTATGATTTGCAGTTTCTCACCATTATATAGCGGTGGAGATCCGATTTGTGTACAAGTCTATGATCTGTGCATGCCTTGGGATGAATCCGAGTGATCACCCCCAAAATTACACCCGAGTGAAAAGTGAGGATAATATGAAGTAGACACTTGAGGGAAGATTTGATTAGGCGTGCCAAGGCTTTCTAAAACATCTACCAAGGATGTGTTGAGTAGGTGGGACTCATTGGAGGTGAGGTGTTGTGACTTGTCATGACATACTCACTTGTTTTTACTATATTTACATTGCCTAGGTTTGGTTTGCTTGGAGACTAGCAAACGTCTAAGTGTGAGGTGATATGATGAGTCCCAAAATTAACATGTTTTACATGCATATTTTCACCTATTTATCACTTTATTTTATACATTTATCTTGGCATTGTCACGTTTTGTTCTCCTTTGTTGATAATTGCAGGAATTGAAGGTGAAAAGTGAAGAGAAGCAAAAACAGGCGAAAAAGACAAGGATTTGAAGACTTTCGGAGAAGATCCAGATGAAGCACGACCGCGCTCATACCTGTGCACGGTCGTGCACTTATTCCAAGTCTACCAGTCAACATTTTCCAGTCAACAGAAGGCAAAAATGAGAGTTCAAGATATGCACGGGCGTGCTCCCACCTTAAGCACGGGCGTGCTCAGCTTCAGCGTGTTCTCCAAGGCCCAAACCGACAAAGACTGACAAGATGGTTACTCCCAAAAACTTGTACGGGCGTGCCACCATACTAAGAACGGGCGTGTAGGATTTCAGTTTATGAAATGAACTAAAGATAGTTAATGAGAATCTAAGCAATTGAATGTATATGATAATAAATATGCAAAGAGATTCTCAGAGTATGAAATGGTATTTCAAGTAAAACCTTTGAAGGATTTCAGTTTCAATTAAAATCGATGTCTAAAATAGTGGGATTAACCCATCTATTTATAGACAAACAGATACATGAACCTTGTTACAAAAGCAAGACTGCAACAGGCTGTAGTCTTGGAACTTGTACAAAAAGATAAAGTAATGTTATAATACTAAACTATTGAAACATAAGGGCGGTGGAAAGATTCGGTTACAACTGCTGATAAGTGACAAACTACTGATGAGTAGTTTGTCTTCAGTAGTTCTTCAGTTGACTTGTCTGGTTTCACTTAAGAACTTCTAATCTTTACTCTTCAGTACTTGTTGAATCCTTCTTCAGCAGTTTCTTCTTCTTTCTTCAGTAGTTTCATACTTAGCATATTTTGGCAGAAATAGGAATTAGACTAAGGTTAGCAAAAGAGGTTTCTTCAATCCTTTTTGTCCTTACAATCTCCCCTTGGATTGATGAAGCCAAAACCTTATCTAATCCTTTATTGTCTTTTTCCTGCCATCAAGTATTTTCCAGATTTCTTTGAACATGGAAGTCTTGAGTTGGTTCAGTTGTTCATTGGTGAGAGATCCTTGTTCAGGTTCAAGATGTTGAATTGTGAGCAAGTCTTGTGTAGATAGCTTTTTCAGTTCTTCCATAGATTTAAAGGCCTTGCTTGAACGATCTCTCCTTGTGACCAATACTGAGTTGGAATCAGTAAATGACCATTTCATTATCAGAACTTTAGATTGGTCAAAATCTAAAGTATAAGGGACCATGCTGGTTCCCTGGGATGTACCTGAGTGAGGGATGTTTTCTACTTCAGTGACCCTCAGGTGGGATTCTCTTCCTTCTTCTGTTTGCACCACATTAGGTATATCAAAGGTAGGTAAATGATGTTCAGTGATTACCTTTGTATGTAGTTTATCAGTTATTGTCTTCTGTATTTGGTAAGCAAATGTTAAAGGATCCCTGAATTGTGTTTGCAGAGGCTTCTCTCCAATCACAAAATCTCCTTGTACTACTGTATTGCCTTCAAGCAATACCATCTTGAAATCAGTCTTTGTGATCTCCTCTTGCTTCTTCTTGGTAGCAGGCTTTGATGTTGATTGTTTAGTGCTAGAAGTTTTGTACTTCTCTGGATTTGCAGCCTTATCAGCGTTGAATCTTTTGTATGTGTCAAATAATGTGTCTTCTCTCCATTTTGACACTGAGGCTTTTGAACCAAATCCATTAGCTACCAATTCATCTATAACTTCAGCTCTCTTTGCCTTTCTGTCTTTTTCAGTGGCAATTTTGTCAGCAACAAGTTGAGCTCTTCTTGTAAGCTCATCCATGGAGAGCCCTTTGAGTGAATAAGCCTTGGTTTTGCTGTTCTTGATAATGTAAGACATCAGTTGTTGTCTTTTGTCTTCCTTAGCAACTCTTTCAAGTGCAGCTTGTTTATTCAACTCTTCTTCATATAATTTGAGTTTGTCATTGTAGCTCAAATCATCCCTTGCTTCTAGGCTATTCCAGATCTCATCTTCCTTGGCTTTCTTTTGTGCTGCATGTAAACTCTTCTCCAGTAATTCTTTTGACATTGAGATGGGAGCAGGGTTTAATACATGCATTTGAGTGGTTGCAGGCCTTGGAATAGGAGTTGGAATGTCTTCAGTTGCCATAGAAGGCTCTTCAGTTGGAATGTTGGAAGTGTTAACTACTGAAGGGATGATAGAAGTATCAACTACTGAAGGATTGTCTTCAGTATTTTCAGAGTCTTCAGAAGTTTCTTCATTGAGGTCTTCGGATATTTCAGCTTCAACTTCAGTTTCAGGAAGGAGCCTATCTTGATCTTCTAATTGTTTTTGGGCCTCTTCCTCTTCTTGTTGTTGTTGTAGAGCCACTTTTGCCTTTATCTTGGCTTCTAGTGACTCTCTTGGTTACTTAATCTTCTCCCCCTTTTTGGCTTCATCCATTTCTGGAAGGCTGAAAGGTAGAGAAGTTCTACTAGATAACTTTGCAAGCTGTCTTGTTTTGTTGTCAATTTTCTTTAACAGCTCACTTAGTTTGTTGTTGATCACCTCAAATTAATTTTTGGTCTTCAACTCCCAAGTAGTTGTGAAGGATTTGAGGTGATTAGACATGAGGGTGTTCATCATCTGGTATAGGGGACCATCTGGGCTGCATAGGTGGTTCAAGTCTCTGCTAGATGACCCAGGGAATTGGGTAGGCATTTTTAGTGTAGGGGTGTTTTTGGGTGATCTTTAGAGTGTACTGAAGATGCCACTTTAGGGGAATCAGGGTTTAAGTGGTCTTTAACCTGATCTGTTGTGACCAGCTCTTTGAGCTTAGAGACATCAGATTCAAGATCTTCACTAGTAGCCGTTAATTCATGTTTTGTGGAGTTTGAATCATCATCCAAATCAATGGAATCATCTGAAACCATGATGATATCCGCAATGAGGACATTATCAGTTGTATCATGAGCTGGGCCCAACCCAGTTGTCTCATGAACCTCTGTGTCTTGAATCTGAGGATTTCCTACCTCAGGCATAAAGCCTTCATCAGTAGTTGCCACAAATGAGGTCTTAGCAATTTTACTTTTGTCCTAAGATCCACCACTGGATGGTAAATGAGTAGTAGCAGCCTCAAATGTACCTAAAGTCTCTAAGTTTGGGCTTAGGAACCTTGGTTCATCCTCATCTCTTGGGATAGGGCTAATGACATCCACATCTATGTCTAATGGTATTTCCCCTGTTTGATGTGGTTGTTGGGGGAATGACATGTTCAGATGGGATTGTCTCTTTTAGCCCAGAGAGAAGTTTGGCAATTTCTATGGTTGTGTGAGATGGTTCTGGTTCAGTAGTTTGTGGTAAAGGGTCAGCAGTTTCAAAGGATGGATCAGTATTTATGGTCTTTTTAAATTTCCTCCTTTGAAAAATAATGGTTATAGGTGCTCTTTTGGGGGTTTGAGATGGATGAGACTGGGAGGATGTTTCGGTCACATCTTTGATAAGTGCATATAGCACATCAGCAGTTTCAGGCATCTCAATTTCCTGAACTGCCTTTCTTTTAGGGTTGGTGGGTTTGGGTTTTTGTTGTTTGGTTTTCTTGGCCTTTTTAGGTGAGGGTTTGGAAGATGGTGGTTCCATGGGGACTGTTTGTTGTTCCCCTTGGTCATCTTCTGGCAAGGCTGTCGGTTTGTTATGCCTTGAGTATGCTTGTGAGGTTAATGGTTTTAAAACAGTTGTTTTTCCCACAAGCACCTCATCTCCAAGTTCTTTAATTATGCATTGAATTATGAACCTTGGATACAACAAAAGCTTCTTTTTAGAATTTTGGTGATGCAACACCAACTCATTAAAGAAAAGTGTCGATGCCCTGAATTTTGTCTCATTCACAATGGAATGAAAAATAGGTTGAAAAGTGGAGGGCATCTGATCATAAGATCAGTTTTTGGACTCAAGCACATGATTATGTAATGAAACAAAAGTTTATATTTTGGTTCAAAAAATTTCTTAAAAATGATTGCATGTGAGAGAGTACCTTCGTAACCACACTCTGTCATGGTTAAAAGGATTGCAGATTTGGGAAAATGATCTGGTGCATCAGCATCATCCAGACCCAGTCTTATTCCCAATGTAGCCAGGGTGATTGCCATTACTTTCCCTTGTATAGTTGACTTTAGAGAAACAATCTGGTCATTCACTGTCACCGTCTCGGCGTTTGCCCAGAACTCATTAAGAGTTTCAGTATGAAGTGGGGGATCAATGGTGAAAGCAGTGAAGTATTGAGATTGGAGAACTAAATCAATGATTTTGTCATATTGGGACCATGCTTCATCTTTCTCAAAATAGCCTCTTTGATTGTGTCCCTGTTTTAGTACGAGAGCCATGTGGTTTGTGTGTGTGTGTGTGTGGATCGAACAGTGTTTTTGTTTGTTTGCAGGGGAGGGTTTGAGAGTGTTTATGAGAGAGAAGGAGGGAATTTTGCTTTTTGAAAGGATAAGTGATGGAAAAGATGTTTATCGGAAGTTTATAACCGCCCTAGGTCAAACTTCTGAAATGGGAAATGTCTGATTTACCCTTATTGACAAAACTGCTAATGAAGAACAATTTTCATCAGTAGTTCCCATTTTCTCTTCAGTAGTTTGTTAACAACTGATGAGAACATTTATAAACACTTTATTCATAACTTCTGAAGTTTGTTTTATCAGAAGTTAATCATTTTTCAGAAAATATCCCCATACTGATGTTTTTATACATCAGTAGTTTCTCTCTTTTTATTTTTCAGAAGTTTTATGACAGACAATGTAAGTGAAAGTAACAATATGTGCAGGAAAATGAAAGAGGCTTACAAATTTAGCATCCCAAGCATGGATACTAACTTCTTAAATGTTGATGTGTCAAGGGGTTTAGTGAATATGTCAGCTATTTGATTAGCTGTTGTCACATGCTTCACTTCAATCTTGCCTTTTTCATAGCAATCCCTTATGAAATGATACCTGATTTCAATATGTTTAGTTTTTGAAAACTGAACAGGATTTTGAATTATGCTAATGGCAGATTTACTGTCTACAAGCAATGGGGTCTTGGTTTCTTTGTTTCCATAATCAAGAAGTTGATATTGGAGCCATTGTATGTGTGATGTACAACTTGCAGCTGCAATGTATTTAGCTTTAGCAGATGAAGCTGCCACAGATGTTTGTTTCTTTGATTTCCAAGATACTAGACAGTTTCCCAAGAATTGACAACCACCATATGTTGATTTTCTTGACATTTTGCACCCTATATAGTCACTATCTGAAAAAGTTGTTAACTTGGTATTGCTTGAAGCAGGGTACCAAATTCCAAATGTAGGAGTTCCTTTCAGATATCTGAAGATTCTTTTGACTGCAATGAGGTGTGATTCCCTAGGGGCTGATTGATATCTAGCACAAACACATGTTGAAAACATAATATCTGGTCTAGAAGCAGTTAGATACAGAAGGGAACCTATCATACATCTATACATGGTTTGATCAATCTGTTTTTCTTGATCATCTGGTTCAACTTGTGTGGTTGGTGTCATGGGAGTGGAACATGATTTACAGTCTTGTAAAGAAAATTTGTTTAATAATTCTTTAACTGTAGTTCTCCCATTGTACTCATCTTAAATTTTGATTGCATGAGTTTCTTGAATTCATCACACAATTTTGTGTTAGTTGAACCAAATATGATATCATCAACATAAATTTGAACAAGTAAGACATGATTTCCAACATGTTTTATGAAAAGAGTTTTATCAATGGAGCCTCTTGTAAAGTTATTTTTGAGTAAAAAGTTTGAAAGTGTTTCATACCAAGCTCTAGGAGCCTGTTTTAGCCCATAAAGAGCCTTGTTAAGTTTGTACACCCACTCAGGATGAGAAGGATCCTCAAACCCAGGTGGCTGACAGACATACATTTCCTCTTTTATTTTTCCATACAAAAATGCACTCTTAACATCCATTTGAAAAACTTTAATTTTGTTGGAAATTGCATAAGAGTGTGGAGAAAAGGTTTCATCATAGTCAATTCCCTCTTCTTGAGAATAACCTTGTACCACCAGCCTTGCTTTGTTCTTGATAATCATATCAGCTTCATCTTGTTTATTTCTAAAAACCCATCTTGTGCCAATTGGTAGCTTGTTTGGTGGTAAGGGACAGATTTTCCAGACCTGTTGCTTCCTGAATTGGAGCAACTCTTCTTGCATAGCTTAAACCTAATTGTTATCTTTGAGGGCTTCTTGATACTTCTTAGGTTCCAACTGAGAAATGAATGCTGAGAAAAAGCAAAGTTGGAAAGCTGGTTTCTTTTGAGAACCCTTAATGCAATATCACCCATGATTTGATCCAATGGATGATCTTTGTGTTCAATCAATTGTTGTAAACCACTGACAGGTGTAGGTGGCTCTTGTACTTCTTCAAACAAACCACTAAGGTTTATAATGTCTGGTTCAGCTGTTTGAACATCTTCAGTAGTTGTAGGAGCTAAAACAGATGTTTGAGTTTGTACATCAGCAGTTGTTGAATCAGAAGTTTGTGAAACTTTTGATGGTTTAAAAGTTGACTTAATGACTGTATTAGGAGTCCATGGTGCAGGATCCTCATCATCAAACTCTTGATCGCCATAATAAACAGGTTTAGATGAAGTGATAGTCTTTTCAGGTCCGAAATAGAAACTGTCAAGGTCAAAGAGTTCAGCATGATGTGCTGGAATAAGAGTGTGTTTTGACTCATTGAACTTGACATTCAGTGTTTCTTCTACTATCTCGGTTCTTGAATTAAAAACCTTGTAGGCTTTTCTAGTGGAAGAATAACCATAAAAATAACCTGAATCAACTTTTGCAGCAAACTTTGAAATAAAGTCTTTAATGTTTAGAATGAAACATTGACACCCAAAAGCCCTGAAAAAGGAGATAAGGAGCTTGATGCCATTAAGAACTTCATAGGCAGTTTTGGAGTGTCTCTTGTTGAAAAGGACTCTATTCTGAGCATAACATGCAATGTTGACTGCTTAAGCCCAAAAATACAATGGTAGGCCTGAATCAGCTAACATGGTTCTTGCTGCTTTAATTACTGTTCTGTTCTTCCTTTCTACCACACCATTTTGTTTAGGAGTTCTAGGAACACTGAATTGTCTAACAATCCCTTTAGACAGGCAGAATTCATCCAGAGTTTTGTTCCTGAATTTTGTCCCATTGTCACTTCAAATGGTTTTGACAGAGAGAGAATATTGTTTCTCTACTTGTAGAATGAAGAACTTGATGATTTCAGCTGCCTCATCCTTGGAAAATAAGAAGAAGAACCATGTGAATCTTGAATAGTCATCAATGATGACTAAGCAGTACTTCTTCTTACCAAGGCTCGTGATTTTGACTGGCCCAAATAAGTCCATATGTAGTAGTTGAAGACATGCAGTTGTTTTTGATTCTTCAATAGACTTATAGGAGGACTTATGTTGTTTTCCCTTTAGACAGGACACACAGTGTTCTTGACACTGGTATACTTTCAAGGCTAGATCTCTAACCAAGCCCATTTTTGTGAATTTATTTATAGTTTTAAAGTTCACATGGCCAAGTCTCTTGTGCCAGAGATCAGTCTCTGAAGTTGATGCCTTTGAGAAGAAACAGGCAGTGTTGTTCAGTACTTTGTCCTTTTCAATGTCCACTGCATAGACATTGCCACGTCTTTTGGCAATCAACAAAGTATGATCTTCAATGATCTTCTCTATCAAATTCTGGCCTTCTGGTGATATGATCTTGCATGCTGTCTTTGTGAAAAAGGAAGAATAACCTTTATCACACATTTGTGACACACTTAGCAAGTTGTACTCAAGGTTTTCAACCAGATTGACCTTGTCAAACTGTATTTTGCCAGAAGAGACATTGCCATGTCCTAGCACATATCCCTTGGCATTGTTCCCAAAGGATACAGATCCTTCTCTTTGACTGATAAAATAGTTTATCAGGTATCTGCATCCTGTCATGTGCAATGAGCCTCCACTGTCAACATACCAAATGCTATTTAAGCCTTTGGAGACCGTCTACACAAAGTAGCAAATTAGTTAGATTTAGGAACCCAAGCCAATTTGGCTTTGGGTTTGCTCTTGAGAACATGAACAGTTTGTTCTTGACCAGTTTGAGGAATCCATGTCTTTTTGGCAATGGATTTTTCTTTAAGAGCAATGGTGGTATCCTTTCGAACTGACCGCCCGGTAACTATCCGTACCGGTTTTGAATGGACCGCCCGTTATCCACCAGTACCAGTTTTGAACTAACCGGCCCGTTATCCACCCGTACGGGTTTCGAACTGACCGGCCCGTTATCCATCCGTACGGGTTTCGAACTGACCGCCCGTTATCCACACGTACCGGTTTCGAACTGACCGGCCCGTTATCCACCCGTACCGGTTTCGAACTGACCGCCCGGTAACGATCCGTACCTGTTTTGAACTCACCTCCCGTTAACGAACCCATAACAACCCAATCCCAATTACATGGGTTAACATTTGCCAAGAACGATTTTTTTAATTCTCAAGAACATAAACACAATCAATACAATTATAATATTTTTACAAATTTCACATATCTAATCTATATCTTGTATATCCGGATTTTCGTTCGGCGTTGGGAAAACTAGTTCTTTGTACGCATTGATTTGATCTCTGTATTCAGTTTCCCATTTCGCGCCATCTTCATTTCTGTTAGCGATCCAAGCTGCATTCGGTGGAGGCATTGGATACGATCCCTCAAGCGTTAAGGTGATGTAATGGTCATCAATAAAGCAAACTAATACCTTTAAAATAGGTTTTTCAGAACAATCTGGGCCTATAAATAGAAGGAAAACTGTATCACTGCCACGAATGTCGAGTGTATGAACAACAACACCCCACCTCTGTGCATCGAGAAATGCCGACTCTGGAACCACTATCCAATTCTTATATGGTGCGTTTCCCACCCCTTCAAATTTTATACTCTCTACGAGATGATTATAATCCCCTTCGTCATGTGGATCAAAGATGTCCTTCCACAAGGTAGGGTAATTGCACAACTCTTTTAGCATTTGGGACCGGACATTCAAAGACTCTTGTTGATCCAACCCTAACCCCACAGCTACCGCTCGAAACCCGCAATGACCATCCGGTTTCACATCCTTTATTTTGGATATATATGGGTGAAACACAGATGGAATTTGATCCCCATATTTCATTACTAAGTTCTCTGTCTTTGTTGTCCGCGGAAGCATCTGGAAATCGAATTTGTCCCAAATGATTTTCCCCTAGGACGTTGACGGTATGTAAGAGTTGTGACGGTGAGGCTGGTAAGGAATGACAGGCTAGGACTGGGAAGGTCGTAAGAGCTCCTCTTGTGATGGTATGAAAGAGCTGTGCCGGGGAAAGTCAGGCTCCTGGTCAGACCCTCATTCTTCATCCGGCATATGCAAGCTCTTTCTTGCAGATCGTTCTCTCTTCTATTCTTGCTGTTTCTTGGTTGGACGACCACGGGTTTTCTTTTGCACAACAGGCGGTTTGTTGGGGGAGTAGTTGCCTGTGACAACTTGTGCAAATCTGTCCAGGTAGGTTAATTGGGCAAAAATTGGTTTTGTGTCAATCGTTTCCCTTAATGTTGCCCACACCTCATCTACATTTATATCTTCGCAACCAATCTTCGCAGGTTTGAAGTCAAGCTTCCTCCAGAACACGTCTATCGAGAACAAATGGATTTCATGACCTGAAAACGATAACATGTGTTAGAAAGTTAGACCATGTAATAAATTATGTAGTAAAATCATATGGTCACTAGTATTAATTAGCATCAGCTTGTAACTTCTCGAGACGACAGGCACATGGAAATTGGCAAAGCACAACTTTTAAAAAGCTGGCATCCACAAGTGTTCTGGTATGTGCGCATGGACGTTTGCAAACGTTCGAACTCGCCGTATATGAGGTCAAGAGCATGTTTGCTAACCTTCCGAAGTAACTTATCAAGCAATGCTGCCGCTTGTGGTGGTTCATCGCCTTTCTTTGGCTCTCTTCAAAACCTTTTTTAATGTCTCTATATTGCTTATCAACCATATTATCGACGGACTTCACAATTGACAACAACGAGTTGCGACTACCTGGACAGTAAGCTTTTATTTTTGCATGCATGCCTTCAACTCTGTTGGTTGTGGTCTGGCGGAAGCTTAGCGTTTCGCTAGTCCATGCAGACACAAACTTATGACGGTATAGTTTCAACAAGTTATTCTTTGTGTAGTCAAAAACCTCTGAAAAATATAACCATAACTTGTCAGGCGTGTGTATGTAAACAAGTACGTATGTAATTATGTAAAAGTACTCACGTTGACGATCCATCTTTTCCAGATATGACTGAAATTGTGCCAAATTATATTCGTATAGATCTTCAGTCGAAGAGTCACGCAACCACCAAAACGTTCGCACAAATTCCTTCCACTCCTTATCCGTGAACTATTCTTGCTGTTCTTGTTGATATTCTGCGAAATATGAAACCGGCAGAGATACTTGTACGCATTTCGGAAAATCTGATCACACGCGTTCATTAGCGTAAGGTCCCTGTCGGTCACAATCACTCGCGGCTCCATACAGCCTACCAGCATGTTCTTTAGCATCTCCAACAGCCAAACGTAGTTACCAACCTTCTCAGAAGAAAGAAATGCATGGGCAACCGAAAACGATTGGTTTGTCGACGCCATACCCACAACCTGAACAAACGCCATATTGTACACGTTTGTTTGGTAGGTGGCGTCAATCATCAGCACATGCGGGAATGCGCACCACATAGTAAATGAATGTCTGTGAACGAAGAAAATATCTGTGAGGGCCTTCGTGGTCTCATTTGCGCGCGTGTAGTAGGTGAATCCTCTCTCCGAAAGAAAGGATTCGAGGTGCGGCATTGCACATTTGGGACCAACTCCCTTTTCAGCATTCATAATCTGAGCCGCATTGTGTACATCTTTCAGGGTAGTCTTTTTCTCCGGGTTCTTTGAAACGAGCATTCTCCAGATGTTACGCTTGGGAATGTCATTCTCTGCCATCTGCCCGACCAGTTGTCTTTCATCTAGAGAAAGCCTTCTAGCATACGCGTACCCTCTAAGTGTACAAGGGGAGTGTGGTTGTGCTCTAGGTTTTTCACCATTAACCTCCAGACCTGTGTCCGAGCTTCAAGCACCCCTCTCAACTCAAACGGGCAGTCAATTTTTTTGCTACCCGTCTTCCTCAAAAGAGCCACACTCTTATGCTCCCCCCCCCCCCCCCTAAGACTGCATTGAAGCACAACCTTCATGAAAATAAGTTTATTAGAAAATAAGTTTTTTTATAACTTTTTTAAATAATAAATTATAAAAAAGTTCATTTAGTAAAAATTAACAATACTCTTAGCAAAGGAGAAACGTAATCCTAAAGGTGTGTGACCCGAAGACCACTGGTGCATCTGTAGGGAATTAACCTTCACCAAGGATAAAATACGTGTTCTTAGTAATTAATTTATACGTTTATTTTTTTTTTGTGGGTTTTTAAATAAAAATTTATAAAGTACGTATATGTTAATATATTAAAAACAATATTGACTAAAATAGATATCTTCACGCAACGATCTCCTCGTTTCTTTGATCTTTTTATAACGATTACGTAACCATTTATCATTCCCGTATCTTGTACCCAGTCACCCAGTCCACCAACTCATCACGTGTGGAAAACGTCCGATCAGTCTCAAACCAAAATTTGATCGGGTCAGATCCTTCATCCTGATCTTCTACGTGCTTCTCCTCGCCAGCGTTGTCTTCATGGTGCGTTGTCTTCATACGGGTTCTTCCAGGGTGTATTTAAGTCCAGTTGCACCGTATTGTCACGGTAACAAATGCCAGACTGACCCTCCTCGACATTACTAGACTGACCCTCATCGACATTATATGATTTTGACTCGTTGTAAGAATCACCGAAAATGAAGTCGTAATACGACATTTTACTTGTTGTGGATAAAAAATTGAACTCGAATGAGTTTATAATGAAAGTCGATCGAATTTATAGGTAAAATCTAATGGGGTCAGACGCCTCGCTTTGCTCAAAGCGAGGCGCTTTACTTAGGGGGTTTAATTAGAAGCCAGAGGGTTTAATTAGAAAGGTCCAAAAACTTATCGTAAGAGTGCCATCCCCTAATATAAGCCATGCCCTTATATATTATTTGATTAGTTTTGCTAAGGAGGTTGGCGGTACATATCCATGGCTCTAGAACCACCGCCACATATTATTATCTTCCCATTACCAGCACAAGGCCATGTCAACGCCATGTTAAAGCTAACCGAGCTCCTTCTACCAGCCGGTCTACACATCACCTTCCTAATCTCCTCCAAAGACCACCACAACCTAACCGGTCACGCCACTGTCCACACACGCCTTAACTCCTACCCGGGTTTCCGATTTCACGTAATCCAGGGTCTCTACGAAGGCCCAATGGACACTGGCGACAAGCTTACGCTAATGTTTGATTGTATGTCTGAAATAACCACACCGTTGCTCAGAAACATGATTGTTGAGTCTCGGGTAACTTGTGTTATTGCCGATGGGATTTTAGACTTTGCACTTGATGCTGCTAAGGGTACTGGAGTTAATGTTATTTTTTTCCGGACAATTAGTGCTTGTTCTTTCTGGGCTTATTTTAGTATTCAGGATCTTATAAACTCCGGTGAACTTCCTTTTGAAGGTATGTTCTAAGTTTTGGTTAATATAGACCACATATAAATGTACAGATATATCTATTAAGATACGGAGGCCATGGGTTGGAGTTTCAACTAAATCAAATTTAATTTAGATTGGTTTACTTGGGTGACCGGACTTTCGTTATCGTTTTAAAAAAATATGATTGTAGGGCATGTATATCTATTTGCATTCCTTTTTAAGCTAATTTTGGATTGTTATTTTTTTTTAAGGTTAATTTCTTTTTAAGCTAAATTTGGATTGTTATTTAATTTATAGTATGTTTAAAATGTATAAATATAAAAACGTTAGATTAAGCTAGTGGTGACAAAACTCATTAATATTCAACAAAAAGTAAGCTCCAAACATTTACAACCAATTATTAGAGTTTAAATCTGTGTTATGGTTTTGGTCCTTCGACTAGGTAGATGTTTGTCTTTCGTGTTATGTTATGTAATTTTTTTTTTGGGAAATATTAGAGTTTAAATAGTGACGATTATACCTCTGTATTAGAGTTTAAATAGTGACGATTATACCTCTGTATTTAAAAAACAATATAGAAAACTAAATAAATTTAAATCATTCCCGACCGCTATTTTCTTGTCTTTTTCTTTGTTGACCCCACAAAAATCAAAATAAAATTTCATTGCAATCCTCACCAAGTTTTATCAATCAATCCGACAAAACTGCAGGTCTATGTCACAATTAAATAATAGAATCATGAAAATAAAAGTATAAAAACCTTGAATGGTTGGAGTATTTACATACACTCTATTATTTTTTTAACTACAACTTTTACTTTTTAAACTTTTTCTTTTATATAAAAAACCATTAACATCTCATCCATCATATTTATCTTGTTTAAAACATTTTTGTTATTTTATTTATTATTTTTATACATTCACAATAATTTGATAGAAGATTAATAGTAGCTTTTTATATATAAAAAGTTAGTTTAACCTCTTTTATAATTTAAGGTTAGGTTTGAGAAATGGAGGATGAGATAAAGCGAGTTTTAGTAATTTCTTTTTTAATTTTAAAGATTGAGGAGGGGAAGATGGATAAAATGCGAAGACTCTTAAGATTGTTAAACCTATTTGTTATATTTGTTAACTTAAAATAATATTGTTTCACTTTAATATCAATAGATATATAAGCATTCAGAGCATTTATATCCGGTCTTGCATATTTTTGTGAGTGTGTTCTGTATATTTTAAAAATTAATTAAAGGTGGTGGTGAGTGTAGTAGAGAGAAAATGTTACTCTTCGTCAGTAAATTTGGGATGACACTCTTACTCTTAAATTTTTTTTATATTATTTGAAAGTGGTTGTGAGTGGAAGAGAGAAAAACTGATGATAAAAGTATAACAATATTATTTATTTGAAGAGTGAAGATAAAATATAGGGGTTTTTAGTGTAATTTGATAAAGGAAGATGAGGAACTTGTTGCAAATGCTCTCACAATAGGTTCATCATCTCCATTTACATATTACACAAAAATCACTAAATTTTCTCTCTCATGTTCAATTAAATAATACTTCTTTATACTTTTATCTTATTTTTGTGTCTTTCCCCCACTCATAACCCTATCAACATATATTAACAAATAAATACACTATGTTCTCCCAAATATCCCAAAATTTCCTTAAATATACCGATAAACAGTAGGTCCTCATTGCCTTCACTCACAACCCAATCCTAAAATATAGAGGATTTAGTCACAAATATATGGATAACTTAATGTAAATGCTCTAATGTCTAAACAAATTGACTATGTTACGAAATATCTATTAGCTTTTGTATTTATAAATTATCCTATATGTTTATTTATCAAGTCCTATGAATAGTGCTTTTGTTTTTTTCCCATCTTTACTATTGATAGCTGTATTTATACTGTTTTGTTTGAGTATATTACCAATAAATGTTCCAGTACAGATGGTGTGTTGTTGTTGTGTTCCGGTAAGATGGCCCGGTTTGAGCCTTGTTATATTAATTATTACAATTGAAGAAAGATAGATGACCCACTAAGTACTTTCATATTCGAATGCTTAGGATTAATAATAAACTTAATTAATTTATGTAAATGAAGGTACAAACATGGATGAACCAATAGTTAATGTGAAAGGCATGGAAGGGTTCCTTCGTAGACGCGATCTTCCTAGCTTCTGTCGTTCTGATTTAAGTAACCGTACTCTCCAACAGGTTAGCAGTATAACACGCCGGGCTTCGGATGCTCATGCAATAATTCTTAATACCTTTGATGATCTTGAAGGGCCTATTGTCTCAAATATTAAAATACAATGCCCCAATGTCTACACAATTGGACCACTCCATGCTCATCTAAAATCCCGATCCTTAAACAAATCCACATCTTCAAATAGTTTGTTCGAGGAAGATAAGACGTGTATAGATTGGCTCGATCAACAACCACCAAAATCTGTGTTGTACGTGAGTTTCGGAAGCTTAGCCACATTAACAAGGGACCAACTTATGGAGTTTTGGTATGGGTTAGTCAATAGCAAGAAACGGTTTTTGTGGGTTATTAGAGAGGATCTTGTTTCCAAAGATGATGATAAGGTAGCAAGTGAGCTAGAGAATGGTACTAAAGAAAGAGGATATCTGGTTGGGTGGGCTCCACAAGAAGACGTGTTGGCCCACCCAGCCGTAGGTGCTTTTCTGACACATAATGGGTGGAACTCGACTATGGAAAGCATTGTTGCTGGAGTACCAATGGTGAGTTGGCCGTTTTTCGCAGATCAACAAATAAATAGTAGATTTGTCGAAGCGGTGTGGAATATAGGGTTAGACATGAAGGATACATGCGATCGAACTATAGTAGAGAGGATTGTGAATGAAGTAATGGAGGTTAGAAAGGATGAATTTACACAATCCGCCAAACGTATGGCTAAATTAGCTATGGAGTCTGTGGGTGAAGGGGGATCTTCGTATAGAAATTTAGACAGGCTGATCGAAGACATTAAAACAATGTGTGTTCAACATGAAGATGAATAAGTGAATTCTTTTTTATCGCGAGATGTATGCATTAAATTTCTTTGTTTATCTATATTTGCTTAAAGAGATTATGTTAAAAGCTAACATATTTAGGCTATATATATTCTAGGCATGCTTGGTGGAGGGATTTAATTTTCGATTCTGATTTACAAAATTCAAAATTCGAATCAATTCGAATTAGATTATCAAGGTTTATATTCGGTTTTCAGAAATTCGAATTCGAGTCTACTAATTGAATTTGAAACAAATACAGATTTTTAATTTTTAATTCAAATTCAAATTATAGATATATATGTTTTATAACATTATCCCTATTTTAGTAGAGGAACCGCACCAACTTTCTTCTCTCAAATTTAATATTTCTTTCTCATATCTATACAACTAATATATGAAACTCAATATGGACACATGACACTCCCATGTTTATCCTCCAATTATATAGCCTATCAATTTGTGCCAAGTGTCCAAGTGTGAGAATTTATAAAATTTTTCTATTTTTTAAAAAACAAAAATCAATCATTAAATGAGGTAAATCAATGGTAATTGGTAAAGGCTTAGGCTATTTTGACACCCAAGGAATCTAATTTGACACCCTACTCATGCCTCGTATAGACCTATATGGGGCATATTAAAATACAAATTTTGTCTTTTAGCTATCTGATGTTGACCTACACAGAAAACAATAAAGTTTATACTCCTCGTATAGACCTATATGAGGCATATTGAAGTACAATTTTTGTCTTTTAGCTAATTGATGTTGACCTACACTGAAAACAATAAAATAATATGCCTCATATAGATCAATATGAGGCATATTATGGTCTATTTTTATTTTTTATATATTTTTATTTTTATTGTTTTTAAATAACTAAAAATACTAAATTAACTTTAAAAATTCCAAAAATTAACAAAAAAATTAGTTATATTCTGTTCAATATTATTTTAAAAAAAAAATCAACTTTTTGTTACCAACATTATTTTCGGTAAGAACTGTGAGAATTTCCGAAAAAGATCAAATACATTATTTTAAGAGTAAAGATCAAATACAACTTTTTGTTACCAACTTTTTGTTACCGAAAAAACACTTTGTACCGGATATTTCCCTTTATTTTAAATAGTGTTCAAATCAATAAAACTTAATTTTTTTTTTTGGATTTTTAAAAGTTATTTTAGTATTTTTAAACAATATTATTACAATAATATTGTATTTTAAAAAAAATAAAAACAGCCTTGATATACCTAGTATTGGGCAATATGATTAGTATTAAACACTGATAAGCCTAGTATTGGGCAATACATGGCATATCAAGCCTAGTATTGGTACCAATACTAGGCTTGAAAAGTGATAAGAGGGTGACTTGATATGGATCATATTGGGCAATACGACCCATATTAATACATCAGTATGCCTCATATAGGTCTATATGAGGCATATTAGTCCTCATATCACTTCTTCTCAGCCTAGTATCAAACCCAATACGTGGTGGCTTTGATATGCCCCATATTGACCAATACGAGGCAGATCAGGGTCTTTTTTTTTATTTTCTTTATATATTTTTATTTTTATTGTTTTTAAATAACTAAACGGTTTGGGTCGTTACCGGTCCTGGTCGCTACCGGGCCCGGGCGGGTCGAAACGGTCTGGGTCGTTACCGGGCCCGGCCGGGTCGAAACGGTCCTGCTCGCTACCGGGCCCGGCCGGGTCGAAACAATCCGGGTCGCTACGGGACAAGTCAGGTTGAAACGGTCCGGGTCGCTACCGGGCCCGGCTAGTTCGAAACGGTCCGGGTCACGTCGAAACGGTCTGGGTTGTTACCGGGCCCGGTCGGGTCGAAACGGTCCTGGTCGCTACCGGGCCCGGGCGGGTCGAAACGGTCTGGGTCGTTACCGGGCCCGGCCGGGTCGAAACGGTCCTGGTCGCTACCGGGCCCGGCCGGGTCGAAACAATCCGGGTCGCTACGGGACAAGTCAGGTTGAAACGGTCCGGGTCGCTACCGGGCCCGGCTAGTTCGAAACGGTCCGGGTCACGTCGAAACGGTCTGGGTCGTTACCGGGCCCGGTCGGGTCAAAACGGTCCTGGTCGCTACCGGGCCCGGGCGGGTCGAAACGGTCCTGGCCGCTACTGGTCCCGTCGGGTCGAAATGGTCCGGTCGTTACCAGGCCCGGCCGGGTCGAAACGGTCCGGGTCGCTACCGGGCCCGGCCGGGTCGTAACAGTCCGGGTTGTTATCCAGCCAGATAGGGTCAAACCGGTCCGGTTCAAAATGAAATATTTCAGATCCCTTATAATTTTATTTTTAAGTTTATTTTTGTTTTTTTTTAATTTTAATTTTTTAATTTTTATTTACTTTTTAATTTTTTTATTGTTATTTTAATTTTTTTTAAAATTTTAATCAATTTTAATGTGAACCTATCCTAATTCAAACAATCCATACCCAAACAAAAGAAATAATTTTTATAAAATAATACTGTTAACAAAAAGTTGTAATTTTGTTAAAATAATATTGGAATGAATATAACTAACTTTTTGTTAATTTTTGAATTTTTTTAAAGTTAATTTAGTATTTTTAGTTATTTAAAACAATAAAAATAAAAATACAAAAAGATAATAAAAAGACCCTAATATACCTCATATTGATCTATATGAGGCATACTTGGCTATGATATACCTCATATTGACCAATATGAGACATATTGGCACGAAGTTTTAGGTCTGAGATTCCCTTGAAGTTTGTGTGCAGCTTTTTGACTTAAATATGCCTCGTATAGAGCTATACGAGGCATACTTAGGGGTGTCCAAATAGATTTGGGGTGTCCAAATAGTATCACCCTTGGTAAAACCATAATAACTTTCCTTTTTCACAATATTCCTTAATCTTCCACAAATCAATACAGACAACCACTTCCTTCTCCTTCATTATTATCTCTCTAAACAGTAATTCTTTCGAGATCAATACACATTATCAATGCAGTTGCTGTCGAAATCAGGTTATATGCTTTATTTTATCGATTTTGTTCATCGTATTCATCTGTTTATTGTATTTATTGCTCTGTTATCGTGTTTATTGTTAGTAGAACAATATTTGTTATAAATTGTTCTTCAATCGCAACCATAAGTTGTTCTTCTTTTATCGACACCACCATTCCTATGTTTACCGATTAGGGTTTTTCGACGCCACCATGTTTTGTTGATATGTAAGTTTTTGTTTCTGATTTGTATTTTTTTATAATTTGATTTTGGAATATTCACATTCTCGCTGAGGCTTTGTTCTTCATTCACTGTAGTAAGTTTTGATTTCTCCTTTTTCTATTTGATTTTGTCATTTAGGGTTTGTTTAGTTAATTTTTAATTTATTGTGTTTCCATGGTTTGTCTGTTTTAGGTGTTGAATAAGAATTTATCAAAGCATCTGATGGTTCAAATCTAAAAATGGGGTGGTCGAATAAGGCAATGGTCAAAAGGTTTCATTTGGATTTGATATTGTTCAAATCTGACTTATGAGGTTATTTCTCTTCTAATCCCTCAATTTAATATCAATAATCCATGTTATTGATTGATTGATAGCCGCTTAAATCATCAGATCGGAGTCTCATATGTTTCCGTTGAGTGTGCGTCTTCAACTACGATTCATCCAAATCACGATCTTCAATTTTTTCAGATTCTAATGTTTTTTTATTCTAATAATTTTTCAGATTTATTCGATTAGGATTCATGTTTCTCAATTAGTTTGATACTGATTTTATTACTTTAATTTCAATGTTTAGATTTATTCGATTAGGGTTCATGTTTCTCAATAAGAAACATACTGATTTTATTACTTTAATTTCAATGTTTATGGTTATTCGATTAGGTGTTGTGTGTTGTTGATTAGGTTACTTTGGCGATTAGGGTTCATGTTTCTCTTTTTACTGATTTATTTGATTAGGGCGATTAGTCTTCATGTCCTGTTATGTATTGTTCTTTGATAGTTTTCACGTATTATGTTTTCTGAATTTTTGATTCTTTGCTGATGTTTCAATGTTTTCAGGATTCATTGATACCTGATTGAATGTTTCTGTTTCAATAATATGTATGTATATGTATTCAAAACTGTTTCAATGTTTATGTATTGATCCATTCATCCCTGTCTGAATGTTTGTGTTTCAATATATTCAAAATTTTTAAATTTTAAATTCAAATTACACCAAAAATTCAAATTTTTATCTTTCTTTAATAATGGTAAGTAATTAAACATATTAATTATCAATTTTAATTACAAAATTAATTCAAATGTCTATAAAAACCATACTACTTTCAAATGTCATTCTCCTCAAACAATTCATGATCACTAATTTATTAAATAAACTTTCCATTCATTTATGGTTGTAGTTCATCATAGATTCATCAATCAGTGAACGTACTCGGGCATGAAGAACCAAGAAAGTCGGAAGCCAATTCCGATCAATATTCAACGCAGGATTACAAAGTTTTTCGTGACCAATCTCCCGGATCGCTGCAGTGGGCATGATTTGGCTGGGTTTGTTCGGGTGCATGCGGAGATCTATGATCTTTATATTGCCAGAAAGAGAGACAGATTGGGGAATAGGTTTGGATTTGTGTCTCTCCTAGATGTCAAGAACGTGGGGGAAATGGAGAAATCGTTGTCTGGAATACGAATGGGGCATTACAAACTTAGTTTCAATGTTGCACGATTTACTTTAGAAGATGGGGAAGTAGACAACAGGAAGAAGGAGGAGTCTAGATCGAAGCAGAATTTCGTACCAAAGAATAATGAGACAACTCCTAAGGAAGGTTCGTCTAGTATGTATACAGGATCCACGTCGTTCAAGGATGCTTTTATGGGGAAGCAGATTGAAGAGAAAGTGATTAAGATAAAAGATGAACAAGTAGCCACGGACTATATTCGTCGACAAGCGGTTATTCTAAGGGTGGTTGATTTGAAGGCATTGAATGGTATTACTCAAATAGTAAAGGAGTTGACAGAAGATAGAGGTTTTGTGCAGTTCCTTGGAGGTTTTCTATTAATGATCTCCTTCCCTGATAAGAAGGAGGCCGATCAGTTTTTGGTTCAAATAAAGATCAATAAGGAGGTATGCTTCTCGGCTGAGTTATGGTCCGGTCAAACCTTGCCATTCGAAAGACTAGCATGGTTGCGTATTCAAGGGGTGCCTCTACATCTCCTAGACAATGAAATCCTTAACAGGATTGGTGAGCGTTTTGGAAAGGTGGTGAATGAAGCACAACATGATCAGTTTGGTGTAGACTTGTCGTTCGATCATGTTGGGGTGTTAGTATCGGATGGTAGACGTATCCAAGAAGAGGTGGTAGTTTTGTGGAAAGGAAGGAAATATCGGGTTTGGGTTGTTGAGGAGAATAGAGGCTGGATTTCTGATGGTAGTAGCATTGATAACGAAAAGAATCAGGTTCATGAGTCGCCGATGCCGGAAATGGAGTCGCCGGATATTGGTGATACGGAGGAGATGACCGGGACAAACGTTATGGAAAGTATTAATGGCTCAGCGGGAAACAAGGAAAACAATAATGTGGAGAATAATGACGAGGATACAGTTATGGAAGGTATTCAAATTGTCAATAAAGGTCCTATTAATGCTGAAGATAATCATGCGGATGTAAGTGTTGACCGGGAGGGAGGTATTTCTGGAAACAAGTCAAAGGATAAAAGGTATTATTTATCAGTTTCTAAAAAGAACAAAAGGAAAAAAGGGAAGAAAATAATCATTAATGGGTTGGGCTGTGAGAAATCGGGTAGTAGCCTGGATAGGCCCAAAGGCAAGAAACCAAGAAGAAAGTCAAGTGATTTGTTTGGGCTAAATAAGATAATTGGTATTGTGGATTCTTCTTCAAGTGAGGAAGGGCTCGGCCCAACTTCGGGTACGCCTAGTGGGCCTCTTGAAGTGGTTGGGCCTATTAATTCTTTGGTTTCTGGAAATTATGAAGGGGGTTTGGGTCTAGGAGGTAATGAACCAAGTGGTAACGGGCATAATACAGTGGACGTGGTGGCAACATCGGTACAAGTGGATGGTGTTCTCAATGAGATAGCTCACACGGTTACACTGGGACGCAAATTAGGAGTTGATTTGCATAATTTTCAGGATTTGTTAGACGAATCTATTAGAGTTGAAGGCGTACAAGAGGGTGATCAATGAATTGTCTAAGTATCAATGTTAGAGGCATGGGGGTGGTTGGGAAAGATGATTGGGTTAGGAGTTTGACAAAAGGTAATGAGGTCATGTTTTTGGCTTTGCAAGAGACTAAGGTCCAAGGTGTTTCTAAAAATATGTTGGGTAGGTTTTGGGGTTATGGCAATTTCGATTTCGAGGTGGTGGATCCTACTGGGTTATCGGGTGGTTTGGCTAGTATATGGAACCCGAGTTTTTTTGCTAAGGAGGTGGTTCTTAAGGATAGAAATTTTCTCCTTGTAAGTGGGTGGTTGAAAGATTATCAAGTCAAGATTAATATGATAAATGTCTATGGGCCGCAAAGTGATGTTCAAAAGCGGGATTTATGGCAGCGGTTGCGTGATGTGATGGGAAATAGGGATGGTATGTGGATTTTACTCGGAGATTTCAATACGGTTAGGTGTGTCGAGGAACGTAAGAACACTAGATTCAATGCGACTAGTGCCAAAGACTTTAATGATTTTATCGAAGACATGGGTTTATTCGAATATGTCATGAAGGGTAGGAAGTACACGTTTCTAGCGGGTAAAGGTGGTGGCAATAAACAAAGTAAAATTGATCGTGTGTTCGTTTGTTCGAGCGTGTTAAATAAATGGCCGGATGCTTGTTTACGAGCTCTTTCGAAAGGTTTCTCGGATCACAGTCCTCTACTTTTGTCTATGACAAGTAAGAACTTTGGCCCGAAGCCTTTCCGGTGGTTCAATACTTGGGGTGGGAATGAGGAGTGTGTTGCCTTGGTCCATGAGGTGTTAGCTGGGAATTCCGTTTGTAACAAAGCGGATTTACAGTTATGGAATAAGTTGAAGATTTTGCGTGGTAGCCTGCGAACATGGTTACATGGGTATCGCAAAAAGCTTTCAGAGGAAGAGGAGGTTTGCAAAAAAGAATTAGAAGTCTTGGAAGTCTATATGGAACAAAGAGATTTGAGTGAAGAAGAATTATGGACCTTGGAAGAATGTAGACATAGACTCGCAGAGGCTGCTCAAATTAGAAACAAAGATCTTCGTCAGCGGGCGCGGTTGAATTGGGCAACAGAAGGTGACGAAAACTCGGGTTTTTTTCATAGAATTATAAATGGCAGGAGAGCTTCGAACGCCATCCCGGGGATTGAAGTGGGTGGAGAATGGAAGACGGAGCCGATGATGGTTAAACGAGAAGTTCTAAAATTTTTTCGCGACCATTTTAAAGAAAGGTATGCTGATCGGCCTTTGTTGACTTGTGAGAATATGAAGACGGTCCCTCAACAGAAGCAAGAAGATCTAGTTCGAATGTTTACTAAAGAAGAAATCAAGAGTGCGGTTTTTGAGTGCGGGAAGGATAAAGCCCCGGGCCCAGATGGATTTAATTTTAATTTTGTGCAAAAATTCTGGGGAGATTTGGAAGAAGATTTCTTTAACATCATGAATGACTTCTATAATTCGGGAGCGATTAGCCCGGAATGTAGCTCGTCGTTTATTACTTTGGTCCCGAAATGCAAGAACCCGGTCAATATGAAGGACTACAGGCCTATTAATCTAATAGGTATGGTTAGTAAAGTGATCTCGAAGATATTGGCTAACAGGATAAAAGAGGTTATGGGGGATGTCATTTCCGAGTCGCAATCCGCGTTCTTAAAAGATAGATACATTTTGGATGGCCCGTTAGTTTTAAATGAGGTGATTGAATGGTTGAAACGAAGGAAAAGAAAGGCTTTTGTTCTAAAAATAGATTTCGAAAAGGCTTATGATAACATTAATTGGCATTTTTTGATCTCTATTATGGAACAAATGCATTTTCCGGGGAGATGGTGTATGTGGGTGTTGGGTATTCTTAAATCGGCTAGATCCTCGGTCCTAGTTAATGGGTCTCCTACGTTTGAGTTCTCGTGTCAAAAAGGACTTAGACAAGGAGACCCGTTATCCCCTTTCCTGTTTCTGGTTGTTATGGAGGCGCTATCGTGTGTTATGTACAAAGCTATTCGGATTGGTGAATTCAAAGGGATTCAATTAAAAAAAGACGAGGTTAATTTATCCCATCTTTTGTATGCTGATGATGCTCTTATCTTAGGTGAATGGTCGGAAGGTAATGTTCTCAATATGGCACGTATCTTGAGATGTTTTTATGTTGTCTCGGGGCTGAAAATTAACATCAATAAGTCAAATCTTATTGGGATTGGGCTGGGTCAAGAGGCGGTTGATGAGATGGCGACTTTTTTGGGGTGTAAACGGAGTGACTTACCGCTTGATTATTTGGGTATTAGAGTGGGAGCAAACATGAACAAGAGTGGTAATTGGAAAAAAGTGATAGACGTCTTTGAAGCTAGACTAGCGTTGTGGAAGGCTAAACTCCTTTCAATTGGGGGTCGGGTCACTCTTATTAAATCGGTGCTGGCGAGTTTGCCTATTTATTATTTTTCCTTATACAAAGCCCCGGGGAAAGTAATTGACAATCTTGAGAAAATTATGAAAAGGTTCCTATGGTCCGGGTCGAGTGACATAAATAAAATACATTGGGTTAGTTGGGACAAGGTTACTACTCCGAAAAAACAAGGTGGTTTGGGTATAAAGAAATTGAAAGAAGTTAATGAGGCCCTCTTGTTTAAATGGGCTTGGAGGTATCGTCGGTACCCCGGGATGTTTATGGCGTAGGATTATTGATGCGTGTCACAAAAATAAAAAAGAATGGAGTTTTTTGCCGGTCAATAACCACGCGGCTGGAAATTGGAAGAGCATTGTCAAAGTGGTAGGAGAGGTTAAAGTAGATAATGTTCCAATGCATACTTTGATCAAACCTTCGATTGGTAAGGGAGACTCGATTAGATTTTGGCTAGATGCTTGGCAAGGGGATCAGTGTTTAAAACAGCGATGGCCGATTCTTTTCAATCTTGAAACGGATAAAAATTGCACTGTTGCGGACCGGGTAAAGAAGACAGGTTCTAGATGGGTTTTCGAGGCAGATTGGAGCAGACATATAGTAGCAGTCGACGCTTTTCTGCAATGGATTCAGCTTCTTTCGTGTGTCGACAGGTGGGTTTTTTCCGAGGATAGTGATACGTGGACTTGGGATGGTAGTAAAGATGGGTTCTTTTCTACTAAATCAGTTAGAGAACTACTCCAAAGAAGGAACAACGCTGAGGCAAACTTCATTTTAAAGTGGACGCCATGGGTTCCGATAAAGTGTCATATTATGGTTTGGAGAGCGGCGTTAAATAGGCTACCGACAAAGAAGGAATTGATAAAGAGGCAAGTGGTTCTATCGAATGCGTTGTGCCCGTGGTGTGAATCGGAAGAGGAAACGGTACTTCATGCGTTTGCAGATTGTATCACTGCTCACAATGTATGGGAAGTTATTAGTAGGTGGCTCGGCATTCCACCTATATATGCCTTTGATATTCAAGATTTGTTGGAGATTTACAAGACAATCCAAGGTAGTAAGCTAAGAAAGAGGATTGTGCATGGTATAGTGATGGTTTCTATGTGGACGATTTGGAACGCGAGGAACAATATGGTTTTCAATGGCAACAAAGCTAATATTTCGGATATCTTAGCGAGAGTTAAGGCTATGTCCTACTTATGGTTCAAGAATAGAAGTTATGCTGCTAGCGTAGTTTGGAAAGATTGGTGTCGTTCCCCATTGTATATATTGTAATCTTGGTTGTCGCGGCCGGTCCTTGCTTTGAGGGCTGGTTTTGCTGTGTTTAATGAAAGTTAAGTTTCAAAAAAAAATACTACTTTCTAATAAATAAAACTCTATTGTAACACATGACACTCCCATATTGCACCATCAATTATCTCTCCTTCCCATATGTGCCATGTGTCTCAACAATAGAATTTATAAACTTTTTTTTTTAATCCAAAATTCAATTAAAACATAAATATGGGAGTGTTTAAATTAGGTAAGTAATTATGATTATTATTGTCAAAATCGGTCAAGTCACATTAACTTTCTTATATACCTAATTTTGGTGAGATTATATTTTAAAAACAATCACCTTTAATACCATCATTATCCATTCTCCTAAACAACCGATCATTCTCCTAAATACAATTCAAGGTTTGATTTTTGATTTTTGAAATCTTTAGTTAGTTTTTATAATCAAACATTTTGATTGATTTTGTAATTATTTCATTTATTTGTGTTTTAGTTTATTGTATTTATCCCTTTGTAACAAAATTAGATGATGGGAAGACATGTTATGTATATTCAGTGTAATTATTTTATTTATTTGTGTTTTAGTTTATTGTATTTATCCTTTTTCTAGCAAAAGTAATGGCTTATTACATATCGTTTAAAGGGGCACATTTATCATACCCCATTTCTTTAAATTAGGGAAAACTTATTTATATTATGTTATATTTAGAAAGCACAAATGGTTTCCTTATGATTATATTAGTAAAGCTTCGAATAATTGACTGAATTAATTACTACGTATGCTTATATTAAGAAAAATTAAAGTTCACAATAGTAGTTGAATTATTATACGCCATTTTTTTTAAATTAGGAAAATTTCAACTTACCTATATTAACTCACAAATGAATATAATTCGAAGACCGATTACTTAAGGTTTTTTTTTTTAATTTTAATTCATATACACCTTTTACTTATTTTAGGTAATCTAAAAATTAGTATAACATTAGAAATAATATACACGTTTTAGTTAATTTAGGTAATGAAAAAATTAGTATAACATGATTGAATGCTTATTTATAGACGAATTTTATGAATTTGAATTTGAATTAATTAATCTTATCAATCTTTCCTATTAAGAGATTTAACTTCCCTAATTAAATGTTTCTCATATTAGTATAAAATAAAAATTAAAAGCATACCCTTTATTGCAAAATACATTTCTTATCACTTTTATCTTTCAAGTAAAGGATTATGAATCCAAATAATGTCACATTTTTTAATGACTTCAATTGGAAGTTGAGTGCGTACACCATTAAGGTTAACATACTCATACTTTAGAGATCCAGTATTCACACATCGACAATTTTATGTACCTTTGTCAAAAGTTACGAGTAGGAAAGGGGTTAAGTTACTCATACTAGATAAAGATGGGAATCTCGCAAATAAAACAAAAAATGTAGTGTATAAGGAATAGTTAATGATTTTTGAATTACATTTGTATTTCTTACTTTTATAAAATTTGTCCATGTTTTAGATTTATTATTTGATTTGCATATTATGGATGACATGTATTTATATATTTTCAAACTAATTGTTATGATGAGCTGAACTAGAAAATGCCACGCGTAGTAATATACGAAGTTTATTTCGACGATGCCTATGATATTTATGATGATTACCATTTGGCCAATTACGATTATAAATAAGCAATGGCATAGATGATCATGACATTGGTAATTGAAGGTTGGATTGTATTTTAGAGACCCGAGATTCACACATGGCTATCTTTATGTGGTATTGTCAAGAGTTAAGAGCAGGGCAAGGGTTAAGTTACTTGATAGCGGGAGGGTCATAAACAAAACAAAAAAAATGTAGTAAATAAGGAAATATTTAGTGATATTTGAATAACATGTGTATTCCTTACTTTTAAATTTAAATAAAATATTTCTACTATATTTTTTATAGGTTTTACCGCTCCAAATAATTGTTAATTATTGAACCGCGTGTACACGCGGGCAATAATCTAGTTAAATTATAATATTGATTCACTAGCTCATTATCCCAAAAGTGTCCCGGGATTAAAAAATCTAATATGACTTAATAAAAATGGCTACATATACATACTTCAATCCACAGACAAATGCAGCAGTTGCACTACGAAACAGGTACAAACACATAATAAAAATTCCTTTATACATATACACTATATCTAATAAAACACCGATTTTATTAGATTCATACAGCAGCCCCCCGCCAATGATCCAAGCAGGAGCAGCACATGGACCCCAGCTAATGCATGGATCTGTAGAAGAAAGAAACCAAAAAACAATCTTAGAACTTAAGCAGCAAAACATTGAAGAAAATCGGGTAAGCTACCTAAATAACCTATCAATATAGATATCTTAAAACAACTCAAAATAACATACATACTTTTCAACAGGAAAAGGTATTTATCTGCAATGCATCGATTCTGTCTTATGCTGATAGAAAGCCTAAGTACTACACAAGTTGCCCAAGGAAAGCATACGAAACGCCAACCGGCTGGTCATGCAACAGTCACGAGGATTAGAAAGAACCTAGGTATGCCTTTGTTGCATTCACAAAAATAAAGGACAACACCGACACAACAACGGCAACAATCTTTGACGAAGCATTAAGCGCCATTGTCGGGACATCATGCAGAGATATATTCATAAAAGATGGTTTCACTGACCGATTCCAAATACCCAAACCCCTTTACGATGCCATTGGAAACACACATATGATGCACGTACACTATACTAAAGTTGCAGCTTCAGGTGGCAGTCTTTTAGCAGTCAACAAGATATCAGTGACAACCTCCACCCCAGCCGAAACGACCCGCTTAACAACAACCACATAAAAGGAGGCTAAAACAACAGCGACTTCCTCAGCCAAAAGACAGTTGTCGTTTGAAGAACCAGGTAATCTATACGAATCCTAATTGATTCAACTGTTTCTCACTTAGTACAATTAGTTACTCATTTGCGCCTTAATCTTCCAGGAGCTATCAGTGACAGCAAGCGAACAACAACAAATAGTATCAGAAAACATGTTGTGATCCTTCTGCATGCATCTTTTGATAACCATAAACATGTTGCCATCCTTCTCCATACACCTTTTGCTAATCATAAATAGAATGTAACCCTTTTGCTGTGATCAGCTAGAAAACTACACAAAGGCAGCAGCATGTAATCTTTTGTATAACCCCTTTTCCACAACATGTAACAACTGCACATCTTTTGTATAACCATATCAATGATATTGTTCTTTTGCCATGCCAGTTCATGCATACAATTCCACGAATTTCACACAGCGGGCCTGCCGCGAAGCGCCACTTAGTAAATAAAAAACACCAAAAAAACAATATTAACCATAAATAATAATAATAATACTAATAATAATAATAATAATAGTATAAAAAAACCTAACCTACCATCTTAAAGGGCCCACCTTTTTTTAAATAACGATAATAATAATAATAATATAAAAAAAACCTAACCTCCACCTTTCTTCTTCCTTATTTCTTTCATTTTCCTTATTTCTTCTTCTTTTCTCTTCTCTGCAAAAACAATGGTTACCTTCTTTTATTTTTTTTTATTTTGAACGGTAATATACAGGTGGCAAAAGGAGATTGGATGAAAGGATGGATGGACAAGCGCCGAAATATTTCGCGTGGAGGGTTTAGTGCCCGTTTAACATAGGAGGCGGTGTTCGGGCGCTAAATAAACGCCCATTTCCTCTTCCACTACTTATGTCTAATATTAATATTATTATAGCCTTTCTCGATATCCTCCATTTTTAGCATTTCTCTCTCTGATCATACAAACCAAATCATTCATTCAATCAATCGCATCCCTAAAACATCTCTCAAACATCAATAACTTTATTAGCCGAACATAAATCAAGGAATAAAGTCCTTATCGTTGACTTATTCTAGTAATTATATCCCTTTATTGTATTTCCTTTATTATTTGCTTGTATTCTCTATATAATGTAAGTGGTGATGTAATTAGAAGACATCTTGAAATTCTAAAACCTTCTACAAACTTAACTTGTCTTTGCAGTCGAATCATTCAACCTAAGAGCACTACAACAGCACAGGTAATACATTTTTTTCACTTGTTCTTCATTGTTAATATGAATCATATCGCAGTTTTACAGATTTTTCGCGCATTTGTTTATATAATTTTGCTGTTAGACTTATTAGATCTGTTTATTTGCATGCGTATTAGCTTCGTGCCTGTTGTTTAGTTTAAATTCGTCGATACTTGAAACCCTAGCATTGAGCTATAACTATAGATCTTAATAGTTTGATTTTCATTTTGTTAGATTATTGTTCGTTTATGTTTGAATTTTTCTACTGTTCATTGTATTACAAGTTGATTGAATTATTATTATTATTATTATTATTATTATTATTATTATTATTATTATTATTATTATTATTATTATTATTATTATTATTATTTTGTGTGTAGACAGTAGATATCACTTTCGGTTAATGTTTTAGGTTTTCAAATGATTAATTATTTCTTAATTTATTAATTTATTAATTGTGTTTCATGTATTTCGTTTACGTAACGTTTTGATTTTTGGATAATCGATAATTGATTTTTTTTTTTGTGATATTTTCAGGTGCGAATTTGTGGAATTAGAATGAGAAAATACCTTTTGGATTTGTTTCTTTGTGTTCCGTTACTGTATTGTGCCATTTGTTCAATTTTAGCTGCGGATTATGTTCCTGCTGATAAGATATTACTCAACTGTGGCGCAAGCGTAGACTTAACCGATGATGATGGTAGGCGGTGGATAGCTGAAAAAGGGTCGAAATTCGGAGATCCTAGTCGAGTTCTGTAACTTCAGATGCAACTGTCCAAAAACCTTTTGTTCCAACAGTTCCTTACATGTCAGCGCGTATTTTTAAATCCGAATTCACCTACAGGTTCCCCGTTGCTGCGGGGAGAAAATCCGTCCGCCTTTACTTCTATCCGTCTGCGTATGCTAAGATTCCTGATGTCTCCAAAGGTGTATTCTCCGTTGTTTCTGGGTCATATACGCTTTTAAAAAACTTCAGTGTGCATGAAATGTCGAATTATCTGAACTTTGATTACATCTCAAAGGAATATTCGATTAATGTTGATTCTGGGACACTGAATTTAACCTTCACCCCTGCTCCAGGGACTCCTGGTTCATATGCATTTGTTAATGGTATTGAAATCGTTTCGCATCCTGATATTTACGCATCTGAAAATACCAAGATGGTTGGTTTAGGTACTGCTTTTGAGAACAGCAACGCCACGGCTCTTGAAAATGTTATTCGGTTAAATGTTGGTGGTAAGGCTATTTCACCATCTGATGATACTAGGCTTTTTAGAGAGTGGATTGATGATTCAATATATGTATTTGGAGCGTCTGTCGGGGTTCCTGTGGCTACTGATCCAAACATCTCAATTAGTTACCCTTCGGGTATGCCTGATTATGTGGCACCGATTGATGTGTACAAAACAGCCCGGTCAATGGGTCCAACGCCGAAAATCAACCTAGGTTACAATCTAAGTTGGTACTTTAACGTGGACGTGGGCTTTCCGTATCTGGTTAGGCTCCATTTCTGTGAAATTGCTTCGTTCATAAACAAACCTAACCAACGGGTGTTTGAAGTTTTCATCAACAATCAAACTGCAGAGACCGATGCCGATGTGATGCTTTGGGCAACAAAGAAAGATGTTCCTATCATTAAAGATTATGTTGTTATTCCTCTCGGCGGTCCAAGACCAAATATATGGCTAGCATTGCATCCCAACACCGCATTAAAGCCACAATATTATGATGCAATCTTGAACGGTATTGAGATATTTAAAATAAACACGACTGGTGGTAATCTTGCAGGAACACTTCCATCGCGAGCACCAGTACATTGATGCTATTCTTAACTCAGTTATGTAATAAGTTGCATCAAATCAAGTTGGGTGTTTTTAACTTCAAATTAGAGATTTTTAATGAAAAGTATTTCGGTTTTATGTGATTGGTTAACAGGTCGTGTTAGGGTTACCCGTG
Organism: Ambrosia trifida; assembly: GCA_028751855.1. Classification (NCBI taxonomy): domain Eukaryota; kingdom Viridiplantae; phylum Streptophyta; class Magnoliopsida; order Asterales; family Asteraceae; genus Ambrosia; species Ambrosia trifida. Next base: position 5,389,631 of record CM054123.1, on the reverse strand, counting down.
CTGTAGTGAACTCGGGTTAACGTCCAGAATCTTGAAATATTAGCAAATCATGTCGTGTGTGGGTGTTTGTTATCATATTCGGGTTGACTTGTCGTCATATATATGAAACTTATAGATCCATAAAACTCCGCTTAGGAGCTACATGTAGATTAACAGATTAATAAGTATTACATCCAATAGGAAATTTAATGAAATAGTCTAAAAATGCTAACATGACAAACACGTAGTAATAATCGCGTTCGGTTCTTTCCCATGGATATTTTGATCCCGAGTTCTTTGCGCCTTCTTCATCCTCACCAACATGACCTACAAGATAACATCAAGCTGGCTTGTATATCCTTTAAAAGTTATGGTTTAAGGTTAGGATATATCATTTTTGATTGTTTGTTAAAGCTATTTATAATCAATTAACATATTAAGGACCTTTGTATTAGCAGCAAAGATTAGCCCATTTAGCACGTATGTTATTGTTTAGCTATTTGGAATATTAGTAAGCATGACCGAGTTTGCGCCCAACAATCCTACCAACAAACCCAAGTCTGTAATTGAGCCTATCCTTCAACTCATGTCCCCAAACTAAGGGCCTATGCAGATCCTTTGAGCTAAACCGTTGGTTTGATCTGATTTGTTAAAGATTTTTTTTACAAAGCCCAATATCATAAGCCCATATGAGGTTTCATTTTAGAACCAAGTGGAAATAGAATTATAGAACTAAAAGTAGGGTTGTTCACGAGTCGAGTCGAATTGAACGGGCTTTTGCTTATGCTTGGCTCATTTACAAACTGAACCGAGCTGAGGGGCTCGTTTACAACCGATCCAAAAAGTGAGTGAGCATTTTCGAGTGTAATTTTTTTGAGTGAGCGCCAGGCGAGAAACGAGCGGAGAGTAATTTGAACAACCGTGAAATTGCGATGTTTTCTTCAATGTTTTCGTTGTTGAGTGACAACTAAGGTCGAACCGTCCGATGAGGACACTAATATTGAGGTCCAAGTGTCCGAGAATGAGACTTAGGTTGAGGCTAGTAAGACAATGAGCATACTACAGATAACAATTGTCGCATTGTGGCGTATGGTGATATCAAGCGACGGCAAGTTATAACATAAAGAAGTCAAGGCTGCCATGTTACAACTTAGGGTTTTACCATTAAACTTAGTGTTAGATTTTTATTTCATAAAGCGAGCTAGTCATATTTTATTTGCATATAAAGCTATGAATATTACTATGATTTGTGGGTGTATATATAAAAGATAAATAATAATTTATTCGAGCCGAACCGAGCCGAGCGGAACTTTGCTCGTGCTTGGCTTGTTTACAAACCGAACCGAGTCGATCGGCTCATTGCGAACGAGCGATTTGAACAACCCTAGCTAAAAGGAAGTAGTCCACTAGCTTATAGTAAGCTATGAAATAATTATATAAATAATAATTATATATATAATAGATAAATAATAATTTATTCGAGCCGAACCGAGCTGAGCAGATCGACTCATTTACAACCGAGCGGACGATTGAGCGAGCATTTTTTACATTTTCTATACGAGCGACGAACGATTTAAACATCCCTAACTAAAAGGAAGTAGTCCACTAACTTATAATAAGCTATGAAATAAATTTTGGTTTTAACCATCAAAATCTTTGAATGAATATAAAATGATTAAGGAGGGTGTGTCATGTGTGTAGTAAGAGTAAGATAATACACATCGCAGTGATGTGGTGATGGACTAAAACCAAGGACCGCACCCCACGAAGCCATCATGCGTTGTTACTTGTGAGATAGGGTGGAGTGGAGGCTTGTAAAGGTTTGGTGTCTGTTGTGAAAAAAATTAAGGTTGTTACAGTTTGAAATTTGATGTGACATATTGAGTTGGTTGATATTGAAGTTATGAGTTGTGGATGCTCTAAGCTTTGCCTCATTTGGTATATCAAGTAGCTCCCGGCTGCTTGCTCACCTTAAACGATACCATTTTGGGTGGGATGATGGTAAAAACACCCTGCGGAATGCCATTTCCGGGGATTTGGGCCTATTTAGGGAAGTTGTGGACGCCTTGCAGAACCTTAATCAGTGGTTATGTGGCCAATGCATGGTCTTGCATGCTCTCAATAGGGGGTGTTATCATGAAGATGGTGTCGCCAAATTCTTGCGAAATGCTGATGGTAAGGGTGAATTTATCATAGGGATTCCTAAGCCCAGCCAGCCAACAGTCGAACCCGCTACCGAACCGGATATTGGTAGGACGGTGGTTGTAGATATCAGTCTTCTGGAAAGACTTTTTGCTATGCGGATTACTACAGTTAAGAGCATCCCCTCGTCTTGTCGACTAGCATTTACGCAGGCCTTATCCAATACATTGGGTAAGGTGGCGGCTTCCCCTGGGTCGGTCGAGGCCTGGATCAGGTTGTTGTTACTGCCCCGTTGCACGTTACGCACTATCCGACCGTCTTCCAGGCAGGAACGGAGGTCTGGGAATCGTAAATCCTTGCAATGCAGTAGCATCATGCGCTCCTTAGCAATTTGGAAAGATGGCGAGGGCATGGAGGAGCTTGTTCTTCCCCTTCTTTCCCAATCGAATGAAGAGCCGTCTAGAGGGCCAGTCAGCCAAAATGAATCGGAGAATGGGGCTAATATCAAACAATGTCTGAGGAAGGTTGCTGATGGTCACTTCACAGCCGCGGTTAAGGTTTTGTGCTCTTCTGGAGTTGCACCAGTTGGGGAGTCCACCTTAAAAGCCTTGATTGATAAGCATCCGGTTAGGGATCCCCCCCACTTGCCTCATGTCTTGCCTAATAAAGATGCTCTTCAGGTTAACGCTGAATGTGTGTTGGAGAATATTCGCTCCTTCCCCAAAGGAACTTCTTGTGGAAGGGATGGCTTGAGAGCACAACATATTTTGGACGCATTGTGCGGACAGGGGTCCTCTCCGCCATCTGCTCTTCTTGTGGCCATCACTGAGGTGGTTAACATCTGGCTGCGAGGGTTGTGCCCGAAAATTCTGGCGGAATTCATTGCCTCTGCCCCCCTAACCCCCTTATTAAAGCCCGATAACGGAATCCGACCCATTGCTGTCGGGGGTATCTGGCGGAGGTTGGTCTCTAAAGTTGCAATGCGTAAAATTGGGAAGGAGATGTCGGCTTACTTAGGGGACTTTCAATATGGGGTCGGGGTCCCCAATGGCGCAGAGGCTATTCTCCACAGTGCGAATAGATTCTTGAATGCGTTCCGTGACGACGGATCACTGGCCATGCTCACTGTGGATTTTTCGAACGCTTTCAACATGGTTGACCAGACAATCCTTCTGCGCGAAGTCAGTATCCGCTGCCCGTCTATCTACCAATGGGTTCAGTTTTTATACGCCCAACCTGCCAGGCTATATGTAGGAGATACTTGCATCGGGGCCTACACAGGGGTCCAGCAAGGGGATCCTTTAGGACCTCTTCTTTTTGCCCTTGTCTTGCATCCGCTGGTGCTACAGGTAGAAGAACACTGTTCCTTACCCTTTCATGCGTGGTATTTGGATGACGGCACGATTATAGGCAGGGCCGAAGAAGTAGCTAAAGCCCTAGACATCATCCGAGCAGAAGGTCCCCAGTTTGGTCTTATGCTTAATATTAAGAAGTCGGAGATCTTTTGGCCAACATGCAATGGTATTAAAGCGAGGTCTGGTATTTTTCCTAAGGAGATCGGAAGACCACAGACAGGGGTAAAGCTTCTAGGGGGGCTTTTAGTCGTGATGGGGATTACATTAGCTCGATGGCAGTCAAGAGGGCTCAGCGCACAGTTGGACTGATGGGCGTTTTGCAGAAGTTACGGGACCCCCAAAGTGAGCTCTTATTGCTTCGCTCATGTATGGGTGTGGCTAAACTGTTGTTTGGGCTTCGAACGTGCCAACCGACCTTTGTTGGGGAGGCAGTATCCATTTTTGACAAAGGTCTCCGAGGTGCTGTTGAGGATATCGTTGTTTGTGGGGGAGCTTATTTTGGGGATCTTCAATGGCGATTGGCGTCCTTACCGATCAGCTCGGGGGGCTTGGGCCTGTGCTCGGCGGAAGATGTGTCCGCATATGCGTATGTGGCTTCTAGGGCGCAGTCTTGGAAGCTAAAGAAACACATACTAAGGAACAACGGGGTGGTTGGGATGGACGATGATTATAAGCTCGCACTGGACAACATTCGCAGCTCTCTCCCCAATGTAGATGTGGGCGGCTTTACAGATAAAGACACCGCCCCAAAAAAGCCTCAAAAAATCTTGGCGAGTGCGTTTAACTGTAAAGCCATGCAAACTATGGAGGAGGAGTTTAACATGTCTTCGCGCCAGAAAGCGGTGTTTGAATGTCTTAAAGAGGCCCATGCTCAAGATTTCCTCACTACACTCCCAATTGACGGACTAGGGCAACATATGTCGGCTATCGAATATCGGGCGGTCCTTAAATACCGACTGATGATTCCCATGTTCCCCGTCGACGAACCGTGTCCGATTTGTAAAAAAACACGCTTGGATAAGTTTGGAGAACACGCCCTACATTGTAAGGAGTTACCAGGCTTTAAATACAGACATGACCTGGTTAGAGATGTTTTATGGGATGTTTTACGAAGGGCAGGGATTTCAGCCAAGAAAGAGGCCCCTGTGAATTTCTTGACGGACCCACGTGACGGGCGGTCCACATTGAGGCCAGCGGATGTTCTTGTGTTCGGATGGGCGTAAGGCAAGCATGCGTGTGTTGACCTGACTGGGGTATCCCCATTGGTGGGACTTCGGGATTCGGGTTTTGTGGCTGGGCAGGCAGTTTTGAATGCTGAGGGCAAAAAAGTGGATAAACATGAAGCGGCTTGTCTAGAGAACCAGCATGTGTTTGTGCCCTTCGCTTTTGATACTTTTGGAGCGTTGGCCCCGCAAGCAATCAAGCTCCTCGATCGCGTGAAGAAAGTTATGCAAAGTAATTCCCCAGCTGCTAAGGGCCAATGTTTTATTTTCAATAGAGTAGGTTTTGCAATACAAAAAGGGGTAGCGGCGCAACTTGTGGCCCGTTTACCTACGTATCACTTGTAATTTGTTGTCTTTGGTTTAATAAAATTTAACCCTTCTTTAAAAAAAAAAAAAGTTTTTAACTAAAAAATTTATATAACTTATGTGATGCAAAACATGTGTCCTTTTTAATTACCTAAACTTTCTACTTAACCAATATGAGACAACATATAAGTAAAATTATTGAAATAGTCTATATTAAACGTATATATACTTATGAAAAAAATGCGTAACTCATGTTATCATGTAAGAGAGTACTAGAACTTTCATCACTCGTCAAATCATTTCCCACCTGTGAAAGCAATAATCAACAAATTAGCGTCGACTAGACCTGAATTACAAAAACCATGTTATGTTTTAGAATCAACAAGTCGACTACTGAAGCTTACATGTTTTTTCTTCTATATCATGCCAACAAATACATTTTCTACTCATTATTATATATATCATTTCAAAACATACCTTTGCGCCAGGCTACTTTAGCCTTTTTTCGTTTTGGCCACGAGACTTTATTTCCTTTTCTATGCTGCATCTTTTATTTCTTACTGGAACCTTCTCTCATCTTCATTTACATCATTGCGCTACTCTCTCTCTCTCTCTCTCTCTCTCTCTCTCTGCGCTACTTTGGCCGACGATTAAGGCCTGCATCTTGCTACCGCTTCCCAAATCAGACAACGAGGTAGAGTTTCGGCTTGATGCTGAACGCGGGTGATAACTCCAACCAGGAGGTAATCGTATTTTGGGTTTTAGAAAGTCGATAATAATTTTGTTGAGAATTTTTGTTTGCCTAAATCGTCTCCCTATTCTTGGTTATTGAAAGATAAAACTGGATATGTGATATATATGTACTTTACTCTGCTTAGGGTTTTGGAGAAGAACCGGACCTCTATTTTATCAACCAACCGTATGATGAGACGCGATTCGTATTTCAATGGTAAACTTTCTTTATTTTTTTTACTTTAATGTATAATTTTCATGATTCTTATGTTGGGTTTTGTTAGAATTTTAGTGCCAATGACATGTACATGTAGACTCTTTATGGGTTTAATGCGAAAATTTGGGCAACACTGGATTTAATTCCTGATTCTTCTTCATAAGATGAGGGTTTCCCATCCTCTCCACTTTCGTATTTTTGCTTCAGACGGTGACTTACACCCCGGATCTTTGCCTCCAAGGAAGGGTTTGCGATTGGTAATTGCTGATTAAGAGCATGGTGATGGTGGATAGTTTGTTACCATCACGGTTAAAGGAGCCGTCTCAGCAAGCCTTTATTTATATTTGTATTGTATCCATCAGGTATCTTACACGATTTTAAAAGCTTCAGATGGTTTATACTATCACAACATGTTATTAAGTAATTTCAAACGTTTTGACGTGAAATTTGCAGATAAATAAAAGGTGTTTGTGGATTTGGGATATATAAAGAACAGGGAAAGGCCACCGCAAATGGGCGTATGTTGAAGTCCATGGTTCTTGGACAGAGTTATACGATGAATGGTCAATTATGTTATGTTTGTAAGTGGTTAGTAAACTCCAATAGAAGTTTTAGCCTGTGGCTTTTATTATTGCTGAAAACATTGTTTTCAGGCTTTTAGAAAAGAAAACTACATGTAATAACAGCTGCCTCAAGATTTGATTTAGAGATATATGTTAGAAGCATTTTTGCATGTGTATAGGTATTACTCTATTCGGGAATCAGTGGCAGTGTTCGAAGTATATTTCATTTTACTCAACCTGGTATGTTTCTGCACAACTTTCAGTTCGTATATGAACCAAGCTGTTTTTGTTGTATGTGTTTAGTTATTTGAGGTTTTAACTACTACTTTTGCTGTCACAAGTGCAACAGTTAATCAAAGGCCATTAAGGTTGGTGCATAATTCCATCTTTTTTTCCATTTCTGTTAAGAATTGATGATTTGGTCAAGTTGAAATTCTTGATAAATATTTTTTTTCCTCTTTTTCTTTGCAAGTATCCATATGTCCGCAATTCATGTTCCAGGTTAGGCTACGAAATTTGGAACCCTTGATGATTACCTGTTATTTTTCTTTATTTGGATTTCTTTTAATTCATCACTTTCAACCCTTTGAGCGGTCAGTTTGAAGTCTTTTGCACACGTGTTTGACCCGTTCCTCATATAGTTAGTTCACCATGTTTAGCTAAAGTATGAATCAAAATCCAATATGTTGTTGACGATATGGCTATTAGAGCTTTCAAATCAAGGAACATAGGATTTCAAGATATAATCAAATGTAATTCATGCTACATACTTGAAAATCTAAATGAAAAAAAGAAAATATACCAACATTTTAACTAATCAACCAAACTTTAACGTTTTTCTATCAGATTTCTCTAGGAGTTATAGTCATAAAAGTTCTAAGTTCTATTGTGATATGTATAGGAGTTTTACTAAAAATTCCTAAAATTAATAATGTTATATGGGTCAATGGCTCTTACCCCCATAGTAAATCAAGTATTTTTTTACTCGACAGTAATTTTTCCGCCACCTTGATGTAAGATGCATGTCAAAGTGTTTATATATATATATATATATATATATATATATATATATATATATATATACCGTTAATGTTCATGTTTTATGTTTGTTTATTAAGAAAATATAAGGCATGTCCAACTCCAAGAAAAGATCATCTCATGACACTTGAGAGAACTTTATGCTATACAACTTTATTAAGAGTTCTAGGATGCTTTTTCAAAATAAGCAATGTCAAATATATGCATACAAATAGTGATTTGAACATAAAGTACATTGCTTTCATGCTGATTGAAACAACAATTACCTGAAGTTGAATACATAGTCTAGAAGTGTGAATCATGAACTAATATAGAATTATAAACAGATGCAAGCAACTTATACCAACAATTAACATAAACATTTTGTGCAGGTCACAATGTATATGGCAGTGTGTATCAAAATAGACTGATCCTTTAAGAGTTTTGACCGCTGCGTAACGCGAGCTCCAGTGCCTAATTGATAAAGCACAAAATATATTTACAATCATTCATACTGGTAAAATAGTTTTTGCAACCGGTCAAACATACAAAGTATAGTTCCAAAACATTTAGCTTTGTGTATTTTCAGGACTTTTGTATATAGTCAATGACGCCTGCTTTAGCTAACCTCCAGCTTAAAGAAAAAGATACAGCTCCTCAATAACAACATAAGCACAACTTCTAAATTCGCCGCCGCAATGCGCGGCGGGGATCACTAAGGTGCTTCTGTAAGCATAGATTCCACTGGGACGCAATTGCCGGACAGTGTGCCTCAGGTAATGATTATTGATTAATGTAGAGTGACATCAATTACCCTTTTAGAGAACAAATTAACTAACGATTCATTTTATTGCAGATTTCACAAGAATCAAACCAAAAAGAATCATACTATTGGTGCCTACGATGTGCAGTGGTGTGATATTGATTCCTTCAGTTTATTGCGACAACTTCTGAATTCGCCGCCGCAACGCGCGGCGGGGACAATCCTAGTTAAACAAAAACACAAATCTATAACTTATAATAAAAGAATTGAGTTTGTATGAGGTGGCATTCAATGGAGGCCTCAACCTCCCATTGAATGTGTCATGTGACATCATGTGAAACTTTCTTTCAAATTTATTTATTTTGTATTTTTAAATAAAATCTATATCTATATTATCTTAAAATTTCAAATATGTTAATTAATATTTTTTCCTTATTTTCCTCACATTTTTTAAATGTTAGTGAACTATTAATTATTTTAAAATTTCAAATATGTTAATTAATATTTTTATCTTTATTTTTTTTCTTATTTTCCGCTCACAATTTTTAAACGTTAGTAACTTTTATGTATGACATTTTTTTGAAAAAAAAATTACACCAAGTTAACGATCGCTTTATTATCTTTCCAACGAGCACCATATATAGTGCTATACAAAAACGAAAAAAAATGTTTTGTTATTGAGTTTTTGTTCATGCAGAAAAAAACTTAATGTATTTAGGTAATTTCTTAATCATATATAGGCAAGTCACTAATCATATTATGATAGTATATATGTTTTTGAACCTATTATTACATATATGAATTGCCCATGTGACAACCGGCACGTTTAGGTTAACATTTTATAAAACACATAAGTCTACCTTAGCGAAAAACGTTTTCAAACATACTTAACTAGGTCGGTTGAGTCGTTATGATGGTTCCGGGAATCATCGGGAGTCGTTACAATGATCCACGGGATCATTGGGAGTCGGTCCATAACCATGTGAACACGGATGAGAGATTTGTAGAATCGTCGGGTTTAACGTACACACGTAAATCTCGAGTCCCGGGAATTGGTGAACGGATGGGAACGTGTTAGTTATCATGCATTATGTGCTTACAATCATTATGTGACTTGCCGGTATGTGAATACGTGTTTATATGTGTTAAAATAGTGATTTCGCGTAATTGCATGACATTATAGGTGATTACGCGTAATCACCAATAGTATAGGCAATTAGGATCCTAATCGCCTATAGCAACATGTCTTATAGCAACATGTCGTATAGCATCCTAATCACGTGTACAGTTCACGCAATTAGGGCCTAATCGCCTATAATTACATGTGGTATAGCTCCCAATCGCCAGTTATACATGTCTTATAGAATCTTAATCACCAGTAACAGCCCCGTACTCGCCAGAACTGCATATGACGACTAAAAACGCCTATAAATACCACCCTTATGTTTTAAAACATCATTTGTGAAACCCTAATACACCTCAAAGCCACCCCATACCTTATCCAACCTCTGCAACACGTTTTTGAGCAAGAAATCACATTTCCAAGCTTTACACCTCATAATCTCATCATTTCAAGGTGTGTTCTTCATCCCAAACCTTTATAATGATATTGTTTTGATCCCTAAAGGTCCAGACCTGATTTATAAACATTTGTGTCTTTGAAAACTCATTAAAATCAGTTTCAAAACAAACCCAAACCTCTATACTTGTTATATGTGATGTATTCATGCAAGATAGGATTTTTATCGTTTAAACATGATTGTTCTTGTGTTATTATTGTGTTTCTGATCTAAATGAGTTAATATGATGATAACCTAGGAGTTTGAAGGTTCATAGATGTGTAATATTGATATTAGGCGTTTTGACCCGTTTGAATGATTATGGTGGATTGATGATGATATGTTGTGTTTTGTTGATTGTTTGAGGTTAGGGTTTACTCTAGGATGATGCTAGAACAGTAGGATAATGTCGGACAACGTCGTTATGTGATGAAATCTGGATATTTGCTATTTAGGGTAAGTTTTGCATGTTGATGTGATGCTTACATGCTAGTTATGCTATTTTGGGAAACCGCATGCATTCGGGACGACTAGGGTGATGATAAATTAGGGGTTTTTGCTTGAAATAGTTGGGTTAATGTTTTGGGTTGGTTATTGGGTGTTTACACATGTTTCGGATCTGATTTGGAGGGTTAAACGCGCAAAAAGTCAGAACAGAACAGTACTAGCGATTAGGGGTCCCTAATCGCCTATAATATAGGTGATTGGCCCCCAATCGCCTGAACTATAGGCGATTGGGAGCCCAATCGCCATTATTACTAGTGATTACAACCCTACTCGCTAGTTTGACTCTCCTAATCACCAGTTGACTTTTCCTAATTGCATGTTTGATTCCTAACCGCGTGTATTGATGTCATATGTGCATTTTAACATCCCGAAACACGGATTGACACCTAGGAACATGTTAGGAACCCCGTAACATGTCTAATAACTTAGTAACACGTGTTCGGACTTGTTTATGCGTTAATTGGGCGTTATGCTAGATAGGGTGCATGTTTGCGCATGCTAAGTGTTTAATTGCATAAGTTGCATGATATCTTGTATGTGGCTAACACGTGGGATGTCGGGTCACCAATGGGATGTCGGGATTTGTCTGGTTTAGTCGGTTTAACGTTTAAACATGTTTTCAACATACACGGTCACGGTCTGGGCAACCTGGGGACTGATTAGCCTTCGGGTTAGTAGTCATCACACTTATGTAAACTCATTGATAGGTCGCCGCTAGTAGGGACTATTACACACGTATCGGATTTCTAATTTACTGAGGACGCACTCTAAGGTGAGTTTCATGGCCCCTCTTTTATACTCTTTTCTCTCGGGGGAGAAGCATGCCACACGTTTTAACAATGCAACGTTTATGATTTGAAAATGCAACTCTTATGAGACATACCACTTTTGGAAACGCAACACTTTTGGAAACATGACACATTTTGGAATGTAACTCTTTTAAGAAACGTGACACGTTTGGCACTTGGCATATTTCACATTGGCACTTGACGCTTTTAAACATTGATATTTGGCATTTGACACTTGGCGCTTGCCACTTATTTACTATACGATGAAACCTAAGTCCCTATTGAAACCATGAATGTGCGGGGCACAACGGGGGAAATGTGGATAGATCTATTGGGCGTGACGAACCCCACCCGACGGCTGGGAGCCGGGCGGGTGCATATTGTCTCTACTTTGACACTTGGCGCATGGGCAGCAACTTGAGTAATGTTTGTCAGTAATGGTTTTAGCAACACAATCGTAGTAGTAAGGAAATGTTTGTTATGTATTTAAAGGTTTTTCATACTTGGTACTTTTGAGAGGAAACTCTTTACGCTTGAAACACTTTGTAAACTTAAAACCTGTGAACTCACCAGCATTATATGTTGACGTCTTTTTGGCATGTTTTCTCAGGTCGCTAAGGTAGCAGCATTGAGTTTAGGCGCACGGAGTCTCACGGCGTCTAGGATCCATTTGCATTTCTTTTTAAGTGTTATCAGACTTTCATGTTTTACTTCTGAGTTGTAATAAGGTTTTACGCTTCCGCAAGCGATGGATAGAATTTGAAACTTAATGGGTGATTTACGTTGTTTTCATATCATATAGATGTCGTTTATTGTGACCGTTGACTTGGATCCTGGTGTGTCACGCGCCTCGCGGTAAAACCCCGCACGTGGAAATTTGAGGGTGTGACAGCCCATGTTCATGTGCTATAACGATATGCTTAGTATTAAAAGAGGTTGAGATTTTTTAATTTGCTGGAACGCAGCATGAGAACCCCTTTTGATAGTATAAACATTAGAACAACTTTCTTTAATATTAAAAGAGGTTGAGACTCTTTACTTCTTTTATCATTTTTTATTAAGTAATATTAGATTTTTCAACCCCAGGACACTCCAGGGGTAATCAGCTAGTTATATATAATTGCAAAAAGCAACATCGGGTGTAAAATGAGAAAGATTTGTAATTTCGACTCTTATTAATTGACAACCCTTTATAAAAATTACATTGGTTCATAAAGAAATAATATCATTTTCAATATTTAGAACACATCCATCGCACCAAGAATTAATTATGTTTTCTCAATATCTATGCTAATCGCTAACTTTTCCTTTAGACCACCTGTAGTGACATCCAATTCGGGTGTGGAAGGGGCAATTCACGCCCAAATTCACGCGTGAACACCACCCCCGAGGGCTTGAATTGCAAAAAATTGTTTTTGGCGTGAATTTTTCACGCTCGACTTCATTCTTGAACCACCCATCACAATCTTGCAGCGGCTCTTTCCACCGTCTCTTTCCTTTTTATTTATTTTTTCTTTTTTTTTTAATTCAATTTTTATTGTTTAGGTTGAACATTTGCATGTTGAAAAATGAGATTGTGAGAGATAATGGAGATAGAGATATAGTAATTTGTATGTATAGTTGTTGTGAGAGAATATACATGCATATATATATATATATATATATATATATATATATATATATATATATATATATATATATATATATATATATATATATATACTAGTAAGAAACCCGCGCGATGCAGCGGCGACGACAATTTGCAAAGGGTACTCATTTCATTAGTTCATAATCCTCCCGTAATATATTGTATGATAGTTTTGTTAATTTTCTGACTCATTATTAAAGTTTACAAATATCTAGATAACTCTTCGTACATTAAGTTTGTTATTTTGGATTTATAAACCAGGGTGGGGTTCCAGTACAAAAGACATTTTTTTGTACAAAATGTGAGAAGTCTATATTGACAGCGTTTTTAAATTTTAGGCATGATGTTTTATATTTTTTTGGCATAGTATTATTATATAGAAAACATAAAACATATCAATTTAAAACACTAATTAATGTATTCTCGACATGCAATCTAAAACATCATACGAAGAAAGTAATTACTGTGTTTTAAATCATGTATAGAATACATTTGATTGTGTTTTAAATTGTTACGATTGGTGTTTTTCTATATAATGCAATACAAAAGGAATCGGAAACATCATAGACAAAATTTAAAACATAACGACTACATAGAATTCTCACACTTTGTACGGAAAATGTTCTTGTACAAGAACCTATACCTTATAAACCAACAAAATAATGCAACTTTAAAACTTTGTCATTAAAAACAAACACATGTATTGAACTAAGCACAGTGTGACATTGGGCTCTTATCAAATTTAGACTTATATGTTATTACCCCAGAAGAACACATAAGATTAACAAAATAACTCAATTTGGCACGCTTGTGTTCATTTTGGGTAAAAATTGTCTCTTCTAGAGATTTTAGTCAAGATCAGAGGCTTTGATCTCTAAGTCGTACAATCCTTTAACCGTTAAGATCTCCGTTGGTTGGTTTAAGGGAAAACAGTTTTGTCGCTGGACAAGCATCGAGAAAAGCGGAATCGAAGAAAGTGGATAAGCATGCCAAAGCTTGTGCAGAAAACAAACATGGGGTTGTCCCTTTGGCCTTTGATACCTTTGGCTCCCTAACACCAGAAGCTATTCATTTCTTAATCAGGGTCCAACGGGTTATCCACAGCAATAGTTCATCTCCAAGGGGACAGGGGTTTCGTATTCAATAGATTAGTTTCGAAATTTAGAAAGGGGTGGCGGCGCAGCTTGTTGCCCGTCTACCTTCTATTTTGATATAACTTCACAAGTTTAAGAAATATTGTTTTCAAAAAATCAATATTTACCAAGTATAAATATGACAACTCGTATCAGTCTAGAAAAAATAGGTGCACCACTTGTGTTCGGAGCATGCTGATGAAATATGTATTACCATCATTTTTTTAAGTTAAGAAAATGTAATTAAGTTTTATATACATCAATTCCATCTTCTTTTAACTAAAAGATGGGTCAAAATTACCATCTCTTTTTTTTTTAGCTAAAAGTAACTCTTTGAAGGGTAAGAAGTTAACTAAGATAGCAAAAGAAAAATACACACTGAAGGATGCAGAACCTGATTGTGAAATTACAGAAGAATGACTTGTTGAATAACATGAATAAATATGAATTACTTCAAACAAGTCAAACGCTTAGTGATTCTGGATTTAAACTATATTCAAGTTGCTTCTTGATTCTGGATTGCTTGAAAAAAGTTGCTGATGTTAATCAATCGAGGAATAGGATACAACATTTATAAGCTTCATGATAGTATCATTAGCAATTAAGAATCCAGCCTATTAGTTGCATGAATAGGAAATACCTGCTGGACAAATTTTAGACAGGAGAGGTGTAACTTCAATTTTTTCGAAGTGAATCTGGGTGTAACAACAATCTGCACAAAATTGAAACTTGAATTTCATTGCTCATCTACATTACTCATTTATTCACACAACGGTCTCCATTTGCAATCATCTCATTTACACAATCACGCGGCAACGGAGCAACATAATTGTCATAACCGCCATATGAAATCATCTCATTGATGTATTTTTGTTTCCTCAACACTTAACATCCATATATTTCTGATTCTTTGTCCTGTAATCAAACACATGAGGAAACACAATGAAAAATTAGATTTATACAGATCAATGGTGAGAGCGAGAAAGATGTAACTGGCAGTTGCAGACAAGAATGAACTTACCAATATCTTTTAATAGTGAAAAGAGGTTCTTTGAAACCCTAAACCGAAGTCGTCGTAACTGCGTTTATATATCAACCACCATTTTTAGCAGGCAGTGATACGAACCGCCACCATACCAACTCGCCGAATTTGGTACCCTCTGCCTACAGATCTGGTAACAGTAACCAGTCACCACCACTTCAAGTCTTCAATTAGTTCCATAACAAGCTCGCCAACCCCCTTCAAATATAAATCAACACCATAAAATCATATAATTGAACCATTTTTTATACTTCTTAATCAACCGTTCAACTCGGGCCCATTTTAGGCCAAAATCTATTGTGACCCAAACCAAATTGAAACTTTTTTAAAAAAATGGCATGTCTTGACCCGTTATTTGACCCAATCCAACTCGACTCACCTGTTTTGACGGGCAAGGTAATTATCAACCATCATATTCTTGCTTACCGGATGAAGAGTGTGTGAGGTTTGGACTTGGACATCCTTGTCAATAAGAGGCCCTGTCAACAAAAACCCATCATAAATGAGATAAATGAAACTAACATTAAACTATATAAAAATGATTAGCAGCAAGACCACTCAAACCCAAGTCAAAACCATGTATAAAAAAGACACAATGGTGCTGCTGAAATGGGCCCAGACCTGCGAGGATTCATACACAAAAATGAATATGTTTGCAGTCTTTGAAAACATAGCAACATTCGCCTTAAAAAAGACAAACCTAAGCACCACCATCCCAAGTGTAAAATTAACACCATCTGTACCCATTAGAAATCTGGTGTAGACAGCTACTCTTTAATGCATTTTTTTCGGAACTTTGAAGTATGAATCCTTTCCGGAATATTGAACAATATCTCCTGAAAAAAATCCGAGCAGAGAAATTTCTTTGCTAATTAACCAAACCCATTCCAACACATTAAAAATTACCCACTTTTAAGTGTTACCCGACTCAACTGACCAGACCCGTTAACCTGTCAGAAAGTAACACAAAGTGCTTTCCATTTAATGTATGTGCCGAAAATGAGGCTTCATAACAAAACTTCATAGGCGAAAGAAATATCGCATTGAGAAAATGATAAGTTAAAAGGTTAGATTTTGAATTACCATGCATCCTTGCCAGTTTCCCCTTTAGATGGTAGTGGCACACACCATATAATACCCCAGGTAGTTACAGACTCCAACTACCTGCCTCCATATGAATCTTTACAGTCTCCTAAACACCATAAGAAACCGACCCGCCAACCTTTTTTTTTTATCAATTATTGCTGCTCATCCACCACCCATTCTTACAAAAAAAGTTGTATTTTTGGTAATTTAAACAACAGAATTTTAAGGAGGTTTGTGGGAATTCAAAAATTAGAACCTGAGTCAATTGGATTTAATTTCTTTGACTTTTCTGTCTTCTACTTTCCCATGACTTTTTTAAGTAAAGCACCATGCTTAGTTTAAATGTCAACTGTGTCTACAAACATACCTCTTAATAATGACAAAGTTCTCACGGAGGTGTTTAACGGTGTTCTCAGATGAACCAATTGCTTTAGACCAGCTGGTGCTTGCTCAACCTGTACAATAAATCAATAACGCATAAACTTCAATAATTAATCTCAATTCTAATTCCCCAGCAAGTCAAGATCGGGCTACCACTTCACTTCTTGAAAGACTTTAAAATCATTGCAGCGTTTAATACAATCTAGATTCTCAATACATCGACCTTTTTGATCAAACAGATTAACTTCAATTCAACATGCTTACTTTAGTGGTACAGATCAATGAATCAAACAGGCAATTTTAAGAAATGAAATATCACAATGTAATAATAAAAAAAAGCTATCTTGCCCATTCTATATGCATTATAATATAGTATAGATTATCATATAACTAATTTAGTAGTGTTATTAAAAGATTGTGGACTAATAAAGATTCACAACTCAAAAATATGGCGTAACATCATAACTTCATTCAGGAGCAGCCTTCAATGAATATTGGCTTTGTCCACCATACACGGCTTTTGCATCTCCTTCTGTACACATAACTATCAGTCGACTTTTTCTAGCTTAAATTGTTGAACAGCTAACTGTTGTTTGATCAAAAATAGGAAAAAGCTATCAGTTAGCAAAACCATTTGCAAATGAATTAAATCAAAAACTTAGAGACGTTTAAACTTTACACCAGCCTAAAACATTGACAGTCAAACTTAGAGATGTTTAAACTTTACACCAGCCTATCAGTTAGCAAAACCATTCCAATTTTCGTGCATAGAGGAATATGAAACGTGTTTAAGACTCTTGAATTTAGCCTGATTTTGGAATGACTTTGCGCCTCAACACCTAAAGGCGCGACTCACCAGTCGCAGCCCACCTACTGCGCCTCCGTGCATAGGTGCGCAGCTCACACAATGGAATTCAACAAATTTTCCTACATACAACAAAGCAGTTAATTAAAACACACATAAAAACATTCCCTTTTTGCTCAAAAAGTCAAAATTTCATCACAAATAGATGGTTTCATCATAACAATAAGGTAATCAAATAGATCTGTTTATCATAAAAATAAACTAATCAATTGACATATCACAAAATCAACAATATAAACAAACCGCATGTATACCCAAATAAAAAACCAGCTATCATAGCAAAAAGATATAATAGAAACAGTAATTAACCAACGAAACAAAAACTAATCAAAAGAAAAAAACAACGCTACCTCTTTTCGTTGATATTGTGGCCACAACAGCAGAAGTTAAATGAATCAACCTTGAATCAAATAAAAATAAAACATCATGAGAGTCATCTTGGATGATTTAGGCATGATGAAGAATGGAACAGGGGAGTAATCAAACAAGGGTTCTTGAGATAAAAGAAGACAGGCAATAGTACGCAGATGGATCAGGGGCAGCATGACCACTATTGTTTGAAACCCTAGATATAGAATCGCCATTAAGAGAAAGCAAATAGGATGGGGTCGGTGTTGGGAAGATAACCTGCAACTCCATCTCAGTGATAATCCTACTGTCTTGATTGAGAGAGAAGGCAGGGAGATGATGGTGGAACCCTAGATCTTGATCTGGATTGAGAGAGGAGGGAGATTAAAAGAGGAAGGTTGAGGGAGGCATGTTGAGGGTATCTCCAGAGAAAGAAAATGACAGAATGAAGATAGAGAGGCGGTAGGTTTTAGGGTTTTTGTTTAGCGATGGGATGTTTGTTTTATTTGGAGAAAGATTTGAATTTTGAAACAGACAGGTGAAGCGGGACTTTGGATATTTTGGGTTTTGAGGTAACATGCATTGGAAATTTGTACATTGTGCATCAAGAGTCAAATTTAAGAGTTTTTGACAAATGACCAACATTGCCCTTGCTATATGCATATTAGTATAGTATAGATAGGGTTGGGTTAAAATAAAAACCCTCTTGAGTTGTGAAAACTCTAGAAACCCATTTATAGCCATTGATCTACACTCATCAATGGCTAAGATTCATCCAAGCATTTTTTATTCCAAAAAAAAGGTGACTTTGAAATTAAAAGGTACAGAAGGGCATATTTGGTATTTTGCTTTTCCTAGTCCTCTTTTTTCATTCACTTCTCTCTCCTCTCTCCTCTTTTTATCTCCTGCATCTCTCTCATCTTTCTTCCCTCTTTTACATTTATTCAATCTGCATCTCTCTCATCTCTCTTCCCTCTTTTACATTTATTCAAATTTATTACCTTTTAATGGATAACCGATCAGTCAGATTTGTCTGTAACACTTATGTGTTATGTTTTAACATGTCATATGTATCATCAGTTAGTTTTGTCTGTAACACTTATGTGTTACGTTGTAACATGTTATAGGTATCATTGATATTTGTTACAAAAACATGTTACAAAAATGCCAACTTATAATAAAAACATGTATATACATGAAACAACTTTTTGTTACGTGTTACATCTTTTACTTATAGTATATTATGATTTTTGTTACCATGTTACAACTTATAATCCCCATGTTAGATTTATGTAACATCTACAGTAGAAATAAACAAAATGCATTTGATTATATTTAAAGAAATAAAAAGAACATAACAATCTATTAATTATAAGTTTTATAACCATTTTACCAACTTAAAAATAAAACAAATGAAAATCACAAATCAACTTGACATTTCAAAAAACATAATAATCACACGATTCACAAAAACTAAAAAAAAAAAAAAAAACAAAACAAAAAAAACAAACTTGTGAAGCATTTAAAGTAGGAAAAACACCTTCCAGTAAACCACCGTTCCATTAACCAATCTTTTAAAAACAAAAAAAAAACTTATGATTCAGTATACCAAATGAAGAACCTGAAACATTAACATATCTTTTAAAAACGAAAAACTTATGATTCAGATCTGTCAAACTAGAAGCATCATCAACATCACCTGGCCGATGAGCCATCATCAACATCCGACGAGCCATCATTCAACATCAGATCTGTTAATCCAAGACCACCCCCCAAACGATTATTATTACACCTCAGATCTGTGCAAACATCTAGTTATTATTACACATAATAACTGATTATTATTATTACACTTCATCATCTTCATCTAGAACCCCCCACCTTCAAAAAAACCACCACGTTTGAGATCCCACCCCACCCCTTTCAGATCTGTTTCGAGATCTCAACAAATAATAGCCGACCCAAGATCTCCAAGAACCAAGATCTCCATGCCCAGATCTGTATCAAATAATAACAATAATAATAATAATAATAAAAATCGAGATCTGTAACAATAATAATAATAATAATAACAACAATCTCAATTATCACACTGGAAGGCTATTCCATATCCTTTGGTGGTAGACTCACCTTACTAAAGGTTGTACATTGTAGCCTTCGAGACTACTATCTTTCTCAGTTAAGAGCTCATATGGTTGTTATCAAAGAGCTAGAAAGATTTACACAGAGGTTATGTTGGGTTGATATATTCAGGTTCACCAATTTACTAAATCAGATCTTGTTTCGAGAGAGAGAGAGAGAAGGAGGGTAGTGTGTGTGAGAGAGAGAAAATAGTGTGTGTCCGGGAGAGAGAGAGAGAGAGAGGGGGGGGAGGAGTGTGTGAGATAGACAAATGAGAGGTGGTAAATGAGATGTTTATTTAAAAAGGTGGTCAACAAATGAGATGGTGGAAGTTACCATGTTACCCTTTTGCTAAATGATGAAAATGGAGATGTGGAAGCATGACAACCATTAGATGGGTTTCTAGAGTTTGCACAACTCAAGTGGGTTTCTAAGGGATACTTACCCTATATATATAGGGTAGGGATCATACGAGAACCAACTTTAGGGAGAGAACCAAGGAACCAATGTGAACAGAGGGCATTATTGTAAATAACTTTCAACCCTAAAATAAAATCATCTTCTTCCTCCACCATATCATATCTTATCTTCATCTCCACCATATCAATCCATCTAATCCTAAAATAAAACCATTTTATCTTCATTTTCCACCATCTTCCACCATATGAGATCATATCTTTATCCTCCACCATATCAATCCTTCTGTAACTTCCATAGATACGTCACCGGAGCTCTATCTATAACCTCAATCGATCCATCTATAACCTGATTGAGCACGTTAAAGAGGGTAAAAAACCATCCATCGCCAAAACATATTATATATAAATCAACTTCGTCGTCGTTCTGTGTTTATTCACAAATATTGTGGTCTGGAGTTTCGTTTATAATTCTTTATTTCTGTTTGTTGTCGTAATCATGCCAACACCGATGAAGCGATTAGAGTTTCTCAACACAAGACCTCCGTCTTATTATGTAGTCGGATTAGGTCCTGGCGCGACTGGATTCACCACCGGTTATCTATCCACTCATCTGGTAAAGCCTTCTTTATCACGTCTCGTATCCACATTGTTGATCTTCTCACTCATCGCTTTCCTGTTTATTCTGTTGCTGAAATTATTTGATTGGATGCACATTTGTTGTCGGAATCGTGTACAGAGGCCTTTATTGTGAGGTTTCTTAGGCTGCGAATAAGGATGTTTGTGTTCGTATTCTTTAATTAGGTTAACGAGATCTTCATCACAGGTGATGGATACGAGTGCAAATCTTCATCACAGGTAATAACATAGATCGAAAATTGGATTCTAAACGAAACCTAGAACTGTAATGATAACTATTAACAACACTTTCTGTTCAATTTAGTGTTGGTATTTAAGATATATGTAGCTTGCCGTGTTTTAGATTTGGAGAATCGTTTAGTTTTGTGTTTTACGTATTGTTGGATCATGATTCGTTTGCATTAGGACCGTTGATTCACGTTTGTTCGTTTGTTACTAGTATAGGATGGACGGTAAAAAATGTGAAAGCGATAATGATGCACATGTGCATAATTTATATGGTAATGATAAAATTAATGTTAATGCACATGTGCATTAAGGTTGAAATATTGTTATCATTAAGATCTTTCGCTCTAAAGCAAATGTGCATATGTTATGTGGTAATGAAAAAACTAAAGTTATTGCACATGTGCATTAAGATTGAAAGTTTGGTTTTCTTACGTGTTTATTATTTATAGTCAAAGATGTGATAAAAATCAAAGAATGTAACTTTTGCGTTATGATCGAGATATAAAGGTAAAAAAAGTTGCCGGATGCAATTGAGGATGATGACATAATCGTTGATCAGGAGGTTAAAAAAGGTCGATATTAATTATTTAATCAATTTAGATATATATGCACATGTGCATATATGTATATTTATCATGTTAACTAATAAATGTTAATTATTAGTTGTTTAAACACACAAACAATGTGATAAATTTGAGAATATTGGTTTTCTCATGTGTTATTTATTATTTGTAGTTAATATATGGGAAAAAAAGAGTAAAATTTGTATTATAATCAAGGGAGAAAGGAACAAAAAAGTTGTCGGATGCAAGTGAAAATGATGACACAATTGTTAATCAGAAAGTTGAATCAGGTTGGAATTAGTTATTTAGTGATGATGTAATTAGTATTCCCTTGTTCCATGTTATGTTTTTTATTTATTATATAGCAGAGCCTGATTGAGTTTCGTTTTATCTCCCAGAAGCAGAAGCTTGTGATGGCACAATTATTTATCAGGAAGTTGAATCAGGTTTTTAGTTTATTTAGTTAATTTATATAGAATGCACATGTGCATACATGCATTTTTTTTATTGTGAAATATTAAATCTTGAATGTTTACACACAAAATATCCTATATGCAGATAAAGAATTAAAAAAGGAAGGTACAAACGAGGTCAAACAAGCAGAAACATATTGAAATGGCTAATAATAATGGTATGTTGATTTGCGCAATATTTAACATAGATTGTTGATTATGCACAGGTGCATAATTATGGATGAACGTGATATAATGTGTTTTATGACACACTTGTGTGCAGATGCAAGCATAATGAAGAAAAAAACAACAAATCGTGTTAAAACGGTGGCTACGAAGTCAGCTCAAAAGAAGGTTACGAAAAAAGCAAATTGGCGTTTGAAACAAACACACGTTACACCACATCCACTTTGGTTGGGGATAAGGAAATTGTCAAAGAAACAAAGAAGTTTGTATAACATTTTGTGTAACGTATGTTTGGTTTAACATTGTGTTATGTTTGTGAACGTGAGGTTGTGAGATAATTAGAATTTTGTATGTAGGTGGTTAACATAGTTGGTTTGCAATATGGATATTTTTTTGTTATCGTTTGTTTTATTGAGTTAATATGTTTGGTAGAGACTACATGTAGTTGTATGATAAAGAAAAATTGGTATAAAAACTTTGTTATTTGAAGAATGATGCATGCATATATGTATGCCCGAAAGTTAAACAACTAAAAAAATCTAACAATATTAGTGAAATGCACATGTGCATGCAGTACGCGTTTCTTATTTTATAGGTCTTATATAGAGGTGTTTCAAGTTTATTCATGTTTGTTGTCATACACGTGTTTTATTTTCAATTTATGTTATAATATACATGACTAACACTTGACGAGTTCGAGTGTATTTTATATCTCACTTTGCGTTCATTTAATGACCATTGAATATAATTTGTTACCCCTTATATGTAATGCCCAGCGTTTCTCGAATAATATAATAATAATATTTTATTCATAAGACGATGCGTTAATTCGTTAACAATAATATCTCATTAACAAAAAAAAAATACATTCTTAATTCAGTAATAAATTTAAATTATTTAAATTCGCCAAATAACGCATTGTAAATAATAACACGCTCGTAAACAGACACTTATCCTTGTAAATTTCTAAACGCGGCTAAAAATATTTGTAACAAATATACAGTCCAAATGCTCGTTTTAATTCGGCCTACATTCATATAATTTATGAAATATTTATACTATTGACTAAACGGGTCCAGTTCATAAACGAGATCCGAATCGGTAACTGATTCGTATATGAAATAATATTCCGCTTAACCTAGACAAAACCCCACCTATAAAACATCTCATCCTCCTTCATCCTCTTCATCCATCTCCTTCATTCTTACAAGCTCAAACCCTAGCCCCAAACCCTCTTTTTTTTCTTTTCTTCTTGGTCTCCCTGCCCCCTCTCTCTCTCGCACACTCTTCCTCCTCTCCCTCATCCTAATTAGCAGCGCTGCCAACCACCCACAACAATCGGTCAATAATCACCACCACTCCAACCCACCATCCGAGAGACGCCAATGAATCTGTGACGCACAACAGCCATGAAGCGAGTCGGTCAGTAGCCGCTGGGTCTCAATCGTGGGGCTGACGTCTCGGCTCAAGGTGGGGTTGTTTTGGTCAAGTCTGGTTGGGTAGATGGAGTCGGGCTGTGGTGGTCTCGTGGTGGTGGTAATCGGTGGACATGGGGTCAGGTTTGGTAGTTAGAGACGGGTCTCGTGATGGTTATGCCATGTTCGTTGGTGTTGGTTGTTAACAGTAAAACACTGGTTCAAGATCTTGGTCGATGTGGTGCGGCGGCGAGTAGGGGTACCAACTGTAGCTTCGGTTAAGGTTTTGGTTGTGCAACAAACTATGGTTGCAGCCTAGTGGTTCAGCGTGTGAGTCGGGGCATTATTTCTTGTCCGTTTCCTCCAAGCCTTGGTCAAACACGAGTTGACCAGGTCAATGCCGGTCAATCTCTGTCACAAATCAAGTCTGGTCAACCTCAGTCGAAGCTGGTCAACACGGAAGCCGGGGCAGATTACTTTCGTTTCGTGAATAAATGTCGGGAAGGTATATCGCGCACTGCGACTTCGATTCATATATTTTGATTATTAAACTATATATATATATATATATATATATATATATATATATATATATATATATATAGGGTTGGGTTAAAATAAAAAACCCTCTTGAGTTGTGAAAACTCTAGAAACCCATTTGTGACCATTGATCTACATTCATCAATAGCTGAGATTCATCTAACTTAATTTTTTAATTAAAGGTACATGTCCTTTTTGTTTATTATGGTCAAAAGGGTAGTTTTGGAAATTTACCCACACTCTCTCTCCTGGGTCATTTCCACCCATCTCTTTCATTTCTCTCTCATTTGTTTTTTTCTTTTTTTTCTCCAGAATCTCTCTCCACCCCTCTCTCTCTCTCTCTCTCTCTCTCTCTCTCTCTCTTCACACGTTTTCCTTCTAATTCAAATTTTTTACCTTTAAATTGTTAGCAGATTTTTTTGTAACTTCTGTGTTAAATTGTAACATAACATGTATACATGTAACTACAAAATGTAACATTGTAACATTGAAAAACATATGAACTACAAGTATTTTACATGTGTAAATCTGTAACAACTTATAAAAAAATTTATTGTAACATAAATCTGTAACAATGTTATACGAAAAAAACAACAAAATAATTACAACTTAAGAATGTTACAAAGAAAAAAAAACATCCAAAACCAAGCTCTTTTACTCATCTTCATCAACCCATTTGCCTTCACCAAATCAACAAATCAACAAATCACCAAGTACTGATTCAACCAACAACTTAAAATTATTAGAACACAAAAATCAAAAATTCCACTTTGTCATGTAAATGTAAGAAGTCTAAAATGAATACATATCATACCTTTGTCTTTTCCTTGAATATCAAAATACAAAACAAATATTTGTGTTTTCTATATTTAAGAACAAGTTTTAAAAAAATAAGTCAACAATTCAATAGGTGCTTTCTAGATCAAATGATTAAATAAATAAATCATTCAATTTTAGAAACAAACGAAAAAATAAAAAATAAAGGGAAGAACTTAAAGTCTAATGGAAAACTAATGTCAAAACATCAATGCTACCTTTTGATCCTTGAAAAATTTAAAGAACATCTCTTCGTCAAAATAATGGAGGATTGGCTACGGAGGCACCAACAGAGCACATTTCATCAAACAGCTACTACTAGTTTCCACTTTGTCATCACCAACAACACCGTCCACCTCGTCACGACCCCTTTTTTTTGTTAAAACGCACACGTTTTCTTCAGCCCGACGAGCCATCATCAACATCCGATGAGCCATCATTCAACATCAGATCTGTCAAACCAGATTCAGATCTGTCAAACGAAAAACCTTATGATTCAGGGGCGGTGTGGCATCGTCAACATCAGATCTGTCAAATGAAAAAACTTATGATTTAGGGGCGGTGTGGTTGGGACGTTTATGTTGGGACAAGCACAGGGGCGGTGTGGTTGAGATTGTGGTCGTAGGTAGATAGGGTGCGAGTGGGGACGGGTGACAGTTCTAGGAGTCGGGATTGGGTGGACTGTGGCGGCGGGGGTGGGGGTGGGAGGTTAGGGATGGTAATTGTGTGGGCAGAAGGTGTAGGCCAGTCATAGGGGGAGGCAGTTTACTGTGAAAGGTGGAGATGTGTTGTGAAGGTGGAGAGATTAAGATGATGAAGGATGTGTTGGGAAAGTGGAGATATTAAGCTGATGAAAGATATTGTGATGGATCTTGGAGAGACATGAGGAAGACACATTGAATTTAAAACAAAAAATTACAAAGGAGGTGAGAGAAGCTTTTGTGTCAGTATGTAGAAAATTAATCAGTCAACCAGATGTAATTTACCACCTTGCCCTTTTGATCAAATGATAAGAATGAAGATGTGGACTAATAGGAGCCATTAGATGGGGTTTTTTGAGTTTTCACAACTCACCAAGGTTCTCATTAGATACTTACCCTATATATATATATATATATATATATTTAAAGTTATATTTTCTTTCGTGTAGAACGAACCGAACCGACTTGCAATTATAAAACACTTCTATTGAGTCGACAAAAGAAAATGGTTAACACTTATGTATGTACGCTTGTGTAGTATGTTGCGAACTATTAAAATGATTAATACGAAACATATGTTGGTATGTTATAAACAAATATATTAGTTGGCGAAACCTAACCTTGAATGCTTATTTTAACTAGTCGTTTTACTACTTTATTTTTGTAACATTAACTCTTAGTTATCGCTCTCTATAGTCTTAATCAATTTAGTCATTTGTAGCGTATAAACTTGGTTAAATTGTTTTGTGTTGGGTTTGGACATTAGATGTTTTGAAATAAAATAGATGACTTGCGTTGTCTGGTTTCTTACAAAAACAGAGGAAACTCTGCCCAAATTTTTATAAAATATAAGAAACATATTAGGATTTTAAATCTCTAAATTTGTATAATTAAATCAACACAACCTTGAATACTACATTAAAGTATATATTTATAGTGACTATACATACACATATACTTCCGACAAACAAAACCAAGTTTTTATCAGTTCGTTAAGTTATACACACATTAAGACACGTATTGTTTACAATACGAGTCTAGGTAGTTGAATAAACTATCTTTACAACTAAGAAACGAAGCAAGCTTACTTGCATTAGAATTTAAGGCATCATTTATTTGTAATAGGATACAAGAGTTCAATTAATCCAAGTTCAGACTTGTTGCTACTTGCTAGTACTTACACGGTGAATTTCGGGTGAGTTTACGTAACCATGTTTATGCAATTCTTAATAGTTGAAACTTTATACTTAAGCAATTCTACATACATGTCTAGTTGTAAACTTTAATGCCTCATGACTTAGACAAATACTATTAGACTAAACTTAAACTTACATAATCATTAGCTGTGGCCAAGCCGGCGATATTCAATGATAGATCTATTGGATTGATAACCCCACCTAGATTCGTTGACCATTTCTATGGGGAGCGCGGGTGATTGTTATCGTTCTAAACTTTATAAGGAGAACCGTGAATGCGGGATGGACCTAAACTTTATAAGGAGAACCGTGAATGCGGGATGGACCTAAACTTTATAAGGAGAACCGTGAATGCGGGATGGACCTAAACTTTATATGGAGAACCGTGAATGCGGGATGGACCTAAACTTTATAAGGAGAACCGTGAATGCGGGATGGACCTAAACTTTATAAGGAGAACCGTGAATGCGGGATGGACCTAAACTTTATAAGGAGAACCGTGGATGCGGGATGGACCTAAACTTTGTCGGAGGATTGATTATGTGCATACTATACTTCTTGTTTATTCATGTAGACTTAAACTTACAATAGACATATGAATTGCTAAACTTTTATTCTAAAACTTAATTGCTTGACTTGGCTTATGTATTCTCACCAACTTCTAGTTGACCCCCCCCCCCATTTTTCCAACTCAACAGGAAATATTGATGTTTGAAATGAGGAGTTATATGAAGTTTTAAGTTCGATTGTTTGATTGATGTATTAGATTTCATTTAAGACTTTAATGTAATTCAGTATTGTAATAAAATAAAGGATTATTTAAACTTATGTATTACCATGAGCTACTGAACAATCATTCATACGTGACACCTCGATGTTTCCGCCATCGGTTGGGGTGTTACAGATTGGTATCAGAGCCTTGGTTATAGGGAATTAGGTTATTAGAAAAAAAATAATCTAGTCTATAGCCTTAGGACATTAATCAGTACTTGCTTTAGTTGCTTGTAGCTCTACCTTATCCTTATCTCTATCCCTATCCTCCTTCTTATTCCTACCCTAGCTTGGTCTTGCCTACACTCTCTTTCACTTGTTGCAACCCTAATGTACTCCTAGTTTAATAGGGCAAATTCACTGGGCTTAGATCCGAT
Organism: Ambrosia trifida; assembly: GCA_028751855.1. Taxonomy (NCBI): domain Eukaryota; kingdom Viridiplantae; phylum Streptophyta; class Magnoliopsida; order Asterales; family Asteraceae; genus Ambrosia; species Ambrosia trifida. The sequence continues at coordinate 5,361,556 of CM054123.1, read as the reverse complement.
CTGTCTTTATAAGTCAACATTTTCGTACATACGTGGACAAATGAATACAATCTTTGTATTTCATTTTCATTTATTCCCCCTCACTCTCATTTAAATTCTAAGATTTGGAATTAAAAAAAAATAAAAAAATCTTGCACTTCAAATCTATTTTCTTCCTTATATAATCCCCTCGTTAGCCTAAATTTCATGAAACATTTGTGGATCTCACAATCATATTTCATCTTACAAACTTGTAATATTACCTGCTTGTTTAATTATTTTTAACATCCAACCCAAATCATATATTTCTCTCAACATATTACATATCTTGCTTCTTAAATCATATTACCTTCAGGCCAATTTTATTTTAAACTTCTCCCCCTACATATTTTTTAAAGACACCCTCAACCATCAAATTTCATCATATTCAAGATTTTAAAAATCCTTGTTCAAACTATCATCTCGTAACCTATTTTTAGGATATACTCTAGCACCAATATTAAAGAGTGCTAAATTTTGTCAAATATTCATTACCTAGGAATTTCACAAACTAAAGCAAATAAATATTTTTGTCAAAAAGTCTTTTATTCCACAAACTCATTTTCTAAATTTCAAATGTTGGTGTAACAATTTACTGGTGTAACAAATGATCTTAAAAAAAAAGTTTTAATATATTAGGAATCACTTCTTTTTATGGAATAATCAAAGTCAAATACAAAACACCTCAACAAATTCTTAATTTTTTTTGAAATCCAACATCGTGTTTAAAACCTATGACTCATCGAAATATTTTGATCTAAATCAATTTAGTTGTACAATTTAATGACTTTTGCTTTATATACAAAACCAATTTTGAAAATAAAATCTTTCCCTCCACAGGAACAAAATTTACTCTACAATTTTTTTTCATTGACACATACTTATTTTAAACTTGTTCGAACTATTACAAATTTTTGGCAAATACCACAATCATGTTTTCTCATACGCTTGTATCTAACCATTTATTCAAACCCCACGATTATTCTGCATGATCACCTTACTATTTGCGTCTTTTTGAAACCCTATAAATTAAACCCTTTATCAACCATTTACACATTCTCCATTTTCAACAGCCTTGATTTTACTTTGAGTTTTCATCATCTCTCAAAATCCAAATTCACATCCTTTACCTCCTCGAACATGAACTTGATCTCCATGATAACCACACTATTGAAAACTTAATTGTTCGTTGCATCAAACTTGAATATTAGTTATACATGAGGATTTGATTATCTACCTGAACAATTTGATTATTCATGATACTTGAAAGCATGGAAAATAAACTATTTGCTATAAACACACCTAGAGTCATTAACCTTGTATATGGCAACTCTGTTACAACTCACATGCTATACTCGATACTTGATGCATTTACAAACTTGCTTACATGTATATATTATCAATTTGCAACTTATGTGATAAACCAAAAACAATTGTTACACTTAATCAAACAACTGATAGAGGATGAAGTACTTGCTCAACAGTTAGTAGAGTACCAAATAACCTACTCAACGATTGGTAGAGGTCATCATGCCTTTTCAACAGTCGGGAGAGGCCCTACAACCTGCTCAACGACTGGTGGAGGCTATCGAACCTGCTCAACAATCGGTAGAGGTTCCTACTCACTAACTGGTAGGAGTCTTTTCTTGCTCAACAGTTGGACTCATTAATACAAAGGTTGAACCACAGGATTATTTTTGCATTACTTAAATGTGTGTTAGAGTCATAGGAGGACACAAAACCCTAATGTAAGGTAAATTGGTGATTGTGGTCCGGAACGTAATCACGAATTTACAGGTACGTTAAGGTAGTGTGAAATTCTATCAAGGTTTTCGGTAAATAACCAATTATAAACTCTAGTTACCTGGTAGTTCATTTAGTCTTTCTATAGTCAATCAACTCATGCATTTCTTTTAGGATTCCTAAAACTTAAGATTCTTATTCTCCTTGCTATTTCAGATAAAACTAATCCAACCCTTAAAACTCACACATATCAAAACTCTTACCCAAATTATTCGAAACATATTATTCTATTACTTATAAATTCATGTTGTGCCTTAACCCAAATTTTTCCAAGCCACAGTTGTCTTAATTTCTACCAAATCACACTCAACCTTGTGTTTTTAATAACTTCGGGACGAAGTTCCCAAAAGTAGGGGAGACTGTAACGCCCAGCGTTTCTCGAATAATATAATAATATTTTATTCATAAGACGATGCGTTAATTCGTTAACAATAATATCTCATTAATAACAAAAAAAAAAATACATTCTTAATTTAGTAATAAATTTAAATTATTTAAATTCGCCAAATAACGCATTGTAAATAATAACACGCTCGTAAACAGACACTTATCCTTGTAAATTTCTAAATGCGACTAAAAATATTTGTAACAAATATACAGTCCAAATGCTCGTTTTAATTCGGCCTACATTCATATAATTTATGAAATATTTATACTATTGACTAAATGGGTCCGGTTCATAAACGAGATCCGAATCGGTAACTGATTCATATATGAAATAATATTCCACTTAACCTAGACAAAACCCCACCTATAAAACATCTCATCCTCCTTCATCCTCTTCATCCATCTCCTTCATTCTTACAAGCTCAAACCCTAGCCCCAAACCCTCTTTTTTTTCTTTTCTTCTTGGTCTCCCTGCCCCCTCTCTCTCGCACACTCTTCCTCCTCTCCCTCATCCTAATTAGCAGCGCCGCCAACCACCCACAACAACCGGTCAATAATCACCACCACTCCAACCCACCACCCGAGAGACGCCAATGAATTTGTGACGCACAACAGCCATGAAGCAAGTCGGTCAGTAGCCGCCGGGTCTCAATCGTGGGGCTGACGTCTCGGCTCAAGGTGGGGTTGTTTTGGTCAAGTCTGGTTGGGTAGATGGAGTTGGGATGTGGTGGTCTCGTGGTGGTGGTAATCGGTGGACATAGGGTCAGGTTTGGTAGTTAGAGACGGGTCTCGTGATGGTTATGCCATGTTCGTTGGTGTTGGTTGTTAACAGTAAAACACTGGTTCGAGATCTTGGTCGATGTGGTGCGGCGGCGAGTGGGGGTACCAGCTGTAGCTTCGGTTAAGGTTTTGGTTGTGCAACAAACTATGGTTGCAGCCTAGTGGTTCAGCGTGTGAGTCGGGGCATTATTTCTTGTCCGTTTCCTCCAAGCCTTGGTCAAACACGAATTGACTAGGTCAACGCCGGTCAATCTCTGTCACAAATCAAGTCTGGTCAACCTCAGTCGAAGCTGGTCAACACGGAAGCCGGGGCAGATTACTTTCGTTTCGCGAATAAATGTCGGGAAGGTATATCGCGCACCGCGACTTTGATTTATATATTTTGATTATTAAACTATATATATATATATATTTAAAGTTATATTTTCTTTCGTGTAGAACGAACCGAACCGACTTGCAATTATAAAACACTTCTATTGAGTCGACAAAAGAAAATGGTTAACACTTATGTATGTACGCTTGTGTAGTATGTTGTGAACTATTAAAATGATTAATACGAAACATACTTTGGTATGTTATAAACAAATATATTAGTTGGCGAAACCTAACCTTGAATGCTTATTTTAACTAGTCGTTTTACTACTCTATTTTTGAAACATTAACTCTTAGTTATCGCTCTCTATAGTCTTAATCACTTTAGTCATTTGTAGCGTATAAACTTGGTTAAATTGTTTTGTGTTGGGTTTGGACATTAGATGTTTTGAAATAAAATAGACGACTTGCGTTGTCTGGTTTCTTACAAAAACAGAGGAAACTCTGCCCAAATTTTTATAAAATATAAGAAAAATATTAGGCTTTTAAATCTCTAAATTTGTATAATTCAATCAACACAACCTTGAATACTACATTAAAGTATATATTTATAGTGACTATACATACACATATACTTCCGACAAACAAAACCAAGTTCTTATCAGTTCGTTAAGTTATACACACATTAAGACACGTATTGTTTACAATACGAGTCTAGGTAGTTGAATAAACTATCTTTACAACTAAGAAACGAAGCAAGCTTACTTGCATTAGAGTTTAAGGCATCATTTATTTGTAATAGGATACAAGAGTTCAATTAATCCAAGTTCAGACTTGTTGCTACTTGCTAGTACTTACACGGTGAATTTCGGGTGAGTTTACGTAACCATGTTTATGCAATTCTTTATACTTGAAACTTTATACTTAAGCAATTCTACATACATGTCACACCCTCAAATTTCCACCTGCGGAGTTCTACCGCGAGGCGTGTGACATACCAGGATCCAAGTCAACGGTCACAATAAACGACGTCTAAATGTAAAACATACGTAAACAAAACCATGCATAAGTTTTAAAACCATCATTCAACAGTGCGGAAGCATTTTTAAAGTTTACAAAAGTCATGCATAAATAAACATAAGTTCAGAAGTTCATAATCCCAAAACGTGCAGATGAGACCCTAGACACGAGACGACTCCAGTGCGACCACGTGCGCCTATCCATATGCTGCTACCTTAGCGACCTGAGAAAACATGCTAAAAGAGTCAACATATAATGCTGGTGAGTTCACAGGTTTTAATTAAATGTTTACAGTGATCCTTCAAAAACGTTACCATCACAATTACTACTATGCTTTATAAGAACGCTAGCTAGGCGCAGAATAAGATACTCATACGGGTGAAACCATTGCTGACTAAGCCGAGTGTTACCCTTATTCCTATGGGCTACCGTCATCGCCGGTAGACCTTGTGTTGTTTAGAGACAATATGCACCCGCACGGCCTCCAGCCGTCGAGTGGGGCTTGTCAGTTCCCAATAGCGCTATCCACATTTCCCCGCCATATACCCATGTTAGTGGTTTCAAGGGATTTTCGATGAACCGTATAGTAAGATAAGTAAGCCATAGTATAACGTGATAACAAGTCATAAGTCATAAAAGAGTTTAACAAGTCATAAGTCATAAAAGAGTTTGTAAGCATGTTTCTCACCCCGAAAGTAAAAACTGTAAAATATGGGGCCGTGAACTCACCTTAGGTTGCGTATTCCGTTTAAGAGTAAACCGTATGCGTGATATGGGTAAACCGTCTGTAAGATATGATAACCCCAACTATTGGCGACCTATCATAAGATATGTGTCAAGTTAGACTAATAACCCATCGGGTTCATTAGTCCCTAAGTCCAGTCCATGACCATTATGTGTCCAAAAGTATGTTTGACCGACAACCAGACTACGTAAGACAAGACTCGACATCCCATTGGTGACCCGACATTCCACGTGTTAGATAATTACAAGACATCATGCTACATATGCAATTAAACACTTAATACGCGCAACAGTTCACCTAATCTAGCATAATATCCGTTTAACGCATAAACAGGTCCGAATACGTGTTACTAAGTCATTGGGTGAATCCCGGGGTTCCTATCATGTTCCTAGGCGTCAAATCATGTTCCGGGATGTTAAAATATACATACGGCAGCATTACACGCGATTAGGAATCAAACTAGCAATTAGGAAAAGTCAACACGTGATTAGGGCTGGTCAACAGGCGATTACAGGGCTAATCGCCTGTTATACACACGAGTAGGCCTCTCCTACTGGCGAGTACACCCCTAATCGCCCCTAGCATCATGCGATTAGGGTGCTACTCGCCTGTTGCAGCTGGACAATGAAATTTCGCGCGTTTAACGCTCCAAATCAGATCCGAAACATGTAAAAACATCCAATAATCATCCTAACACATTAACAAACATATTTCAAGCAAAACCCCTAAGTTTTCATCATTCTAACAGTCCCGAATGCGAGCGTTTTCCCAAAATGGCAACTTAGCATGTAAACATCACATCAACATGCAAGAACTTACCCTAAATAGCAAATATTCAGATTTAGCCACATAATCACGTTGTCCGATAGCATCCTACTGTTCTAGCATCATCCTAGAGCAAACCCTAACATTATTCAATCAACAACACACCTCATAACATCCTTAATCATCTAAAATCCTTCAAATGGGTCAAAATATCAAATATCCACAATATACCACCAAAACCATCCAAACTCCTAGAACATCATCATACTAACTTATCTCAGCAATAAACATCAAAACAACATAAGAACAACCATGATTCAATCCTAAAAATCCTACCTTTAAACATATATAACACATATAACACATGTAAAGGTGTGGGTTTGTTTAAAAACGGTTTTAAATGGATTTTCAAAGATAAAAACATTTATAAGTCAGGTCTGGACGTTTAGGGAGTAAAACATAATCATTTAAAGGTTTGGGTTTGAAGAACACACCTTGAAATGAAGAGGTGATGATGGAATAAGCTTGAAAATGATGGTTTTGATGCAAAAACGAGTTCCAGAGGGTGTTTGGGTGTTGGGTTATGTTATGGGACGGCTAGGGTTGCACAAATGATGTTTTGGAGGTCAAGGGTGGTATTTATAGGCGTTTTTGGTCGTCCAGCACGTTACACGCGAGTATGCAGACTTATACGCGATTAGGGAGCCTAATCGCATGACTGTTCATGCGATTGGGGCCTAATCGCATGAACAGTGATGTGATTAGTCCCCTAATCGCCAGTAACTTCCTCCAATCGCCCCTATACAGGCGATTAGGCCAGTCTAATCGCCTGTAACCCCTGTTTTGGTGTGTTTTGCGCGTTAAACCCCGTTTTAACACATGTTAGCACATATTCACATACCGACAAGTCACATAATGATTGTAAACATATAATACATGATAAATGACACGTTCCCGCCCGATCACCAATTCCCGGGACCCGAGACTTGTGTATGTTAAAACCCTAATGATGTGCGACTCGACTCGACCATGTGTAACGTATGCGCGACTCGCTAAGGTAGACTTACTAAGTTTTCAAAAGTTAGTTACCGAAAGTTGCCGGGTGTCACATCATCCCCCTGTTGAAAGAATTTTCGTCCCGAAAATTTCCCGAAGTCGAGGAGAGAAAACAAATAAGAAGAAAAATTTTCCGGGTCGTCACATCATCCCCCTGTTGAAAGGAATCTCGTCCCGAGATTCTTTCGGTTTCAACAGTAATGTGTGTCGACCTCTGTGCCCAAGTAACGTTTCCCCAAAATGCAACAAGTGAAGGTCATAAACCAAACGTGCCAGTAATAACCGTGAAACCACTTTCCCCAAAATACGAATATGAGACAAGAGACCCCCGATGAAAGCCTACTGGAGCCTACTATGATCGGTATAACTAATCCACTGGTACCGTCCAAGTAGCATCCCCAAAGGACCCTCATCAACCCAAAGAATGAGAAACCGCGACCAAACCACAAAGAAGACACCCGAACACGAACGCACAACAATGCGGATAAAAGTATGACCGAAGCGTAACAAGAGATAAGAGAGAATACGTACGGGTAACTGTGTCTGGGTCCACCTGGTCCTCCCTAGCACTGATGACGTAATCACGAGCCGGAGCGGTTCGACCGCCACCTTCATCCCCAGCACCACCTGCAGTCCCTTGATTCAGTTTAGGACAGTCCCGTCTGAAGTGCCCAGTCTCTCCACAATTATAACACCCTTGGTTTCTCGGAGGAACTGTCCGGAGATTGACTCTACAGTTTTTGGCAACGTGACCCATTAGCTTACAACGTTTGCAACGAAACTTCTCGCAGTTGCCGCGATGATGGAACCCGCAATGGTTGCACTCTGGTATCTTTCCCGTGTACCCGTTCTGCCTCTGACCTGAGGACGATCCCAAAGCTTCAATCTTCCTTGCCTGCTGATGTGGCTGACCCGCACCCGCGGTCTTTTCAGTACTATCCCACTTCCTCTTGTTGTTTTCAGATCCTCCAAAAATGTGGGGCTCACACTCCATGAACACTTTAAAAGTACACACCTGCTGGCCCAGAGGAGGTGGTGGTGGAGGACAAACGGTATTCCCACCGACGCCTTGCTGAGCGGCCTGTTGAGCGGTAAGAGTCGCAGTCACACTTTGCTGGATCAAATTGTTCAGCTCTTCTCGGGTTATGCTGATGTTTTCCCGACCCCCGCCACCATTACGAACACCACGATCACCAGACATCCTCTGCCGAAAACATGAGACGAGACACTCAGTACCGCAAACAAACCAAGCTACAAATGACCAACGAGCTCAGAATACGGTTTCAGCATGACCGTTAGTCCGAACACAAAGTCCACCAAGATTTTCATGCATTTCGATTTGTGATTTCGTGTGCACCCGAAATAACAAATCGCTCTAAATGGTCCCCAAGGCGTGCTTCGAGCTAGAACTTCAAGTCACCCGATAACCACATCCCAGAATGATACAACTAACTCAAAGATCGATAAATAAGTCCCCTCGGCTGTAATCCAGAGAAGAAAATAAAGTGAAGCTAAAAATGGCCAAGAATGAGATAAGTAATGTGACACTGTATGGTAAGGAGACCGACACCCCGACAAGGTTAGTATATTTGCCCAAAAGACACGACTCCAATGTATGTGACCGTCTAGTGTGTGAGACTCGGCTATAGTCTAGACTCTACATGCAGTCCTAGTTCACTATAACCTGGCTCTGATACCAATCTGTCACACCCTCAAATTTCCACCTGCGGAGTTCTACCGCGAGGCGTGTGACATACCAGGATCCAAGTCAACGGTCACAATAAACGACGTCTAAATGTAAAACATACGTAAACAAAACCATGCATAAGTTTTAAAACCATCATTCAACAGTGCGGAAGCATTTTTAAAGTTTACAAAAGTCATGCATAAATAAACATAAGTTCAGAAGTTCATAATCCCAAAACGTGCAGATGAGACCCTAGACACGAGACGACTCCAGTGCGACCACGTGCGCCTATCCATATGCTGCTACCTTAGCGACCTGAGAAAACATGCTAAAAGAGTCAACATATAATGCTGGTGAGTTCACAGGTTTTAATTAAATGTTTACAGTGATCCTTCAAAAACGTTACCATCACAATTACTACTATGCTTTATAAGAACGCTAGCTAGGCGCAGAATAAGATACTCATACGGGTGAAACCATTGCTGACTAAGCCGAGTGTTACCCTTATTCCTATGGGCTACCGTCATCGCCGGTAGACCTTGTGTTGTTTAGAGACAATATGCACCCGCACGGCCTCCAGCCGTCGAGTGGGGCTTGTCAGTTCCCAATAGCGCTATCCACATTTCCCCGCCATATACCCATGTTAGTGGTTTCAAGGGATTTTCGATGAACCGTATAGTAAGATAAGTAAGCCATAGTATAACGTGATAACAAGTCATAAGTCATAAAAGAGTTTAACAAGTCATAAGTCATAAAAGAGTTTGTAAGCATGTTTCTCACCCCGAAAGTAAAAACTATAAAATATGGGGCCGTGAACTCACCTTAGGTTGCGTATTCCGTTTAAGAGTAAACCGTATGCGTGATATGGGTAAACCGTCTGTAAGATATGATAACCCCAACTATTGGCGACCTATCATAAGATATGTGTCAAGTTAGACTAATAACCCATCGGGTTCATTAGTCCCTAAGTCCAGTCCATGACCATTATGTGTCCAAAAGTATGTTTGACCGACAACCAGACTACGTAAGACAAGACTCGACATCCCATTGGTGACCCGACATTCCACGTGTTAGATAATTACAAGACATCATGCTACATATGCAATTAAACACTTAATACGCGCAACAGTTCACCTAATCTAGCATAATATCCGTTTAACGCATAAACAGGTCCGAATACGTGTTACTAAGTCATTGGGTGAATCCCGGGGTTCCTATCATGTTCCTAGGCGTCAAATCATGTTCCGGGATGTTAAAATATACATACGGCAGCATTACACGCGATTAGGAATCAAACTAGCAATTAGGAAAAGTCAACACGTGATTAGGGCTGGTCAACAGGCGATTACAGGGCTAATCGCCTGTTATACACACGAGTAGGCCTCTCCTACTGGCGAGTACACCCCTAATCGCCCCTAGCATCATGCGATTAGGGTGCTACTCGCCTGTTGCAGCTGGACAATGAAATTTCGCGCGTTTAACGCTCCAAATCAGATCCGAAACATGTAAAAACATCCAATAATCATCCTAACACATTAACAAACATATTTCAAGCAAAACCCCTAAGTTTTCATCATTCTAACAGTCCCGAATGCGAGCGTTTTCCCAAAATGGCAACTTAGCATGTAAACATCACATCAACATGCAAGAACTTACCCTAAATAGCAAATATTCAGATTTAGCCACATAATCACGTTGTCCGATAGCATCCTACTGTTCTAGCATCATCCTAGAGCAAACCCTAACATTATTCAATCAACAACACACCTCATAACATCCTTAATCATCTAAAATCCTTCAAATGGGTCAAAATATCAAATATCCACAATATACCACCAAAACCATCCAAACTCCTAGAACATCATCATACTAACTTATCTCAGCAATAAACATCAAAACAACATAAGAACAACCATGATTCAATCCTAAAAATCCTACCTTTAAACATATATAACACATATAACACATGTAAAGGTGTGGGTTTGTTTAAAAACGGTTTTAAATGGATTTTCAAAGATAAAAACATTTATAAGTCAGGTCTGGACGTTTAGGGAGTAAAACATAATCATTTAAAGGTTTGGGTTTGAAGAACACACCTTGAAATGAAGAGGTGATGATGGAATAAGCTTGAAAATGATGGTTTTGATGCAAAAACGAGTTCCAGAGGGTGTTTGGGTGTTGGGTTATGTTATGGGACGGCTAGGGTTGCACAAATGATGTTTTGGAGGTCAAGGGTGGTATTTATAGGCGTTTTTGGTCGTCCAGCACGTTACACGCGAGTATGCAGACTTATACGCGATTAGGGAGCCTAATCGCATGACTGTTCATGCGATTGGGGCCTAATCGCATGAACAGTGATGTGATTAGTCCCCTAATCGCCAGTAACTTCCTCCAATCGCCCCTATACAGGCGATTAGGCCAGTCTAATCGCCTGTAACCCCTGTTTTGGTGTGTTTTGCGCGTTAAACCCCGTTTTAACACATGTTAGCACATATTCACATACCGACAAGTCACATAATGATTGTAAACATATAATACATGATAAATGACACGTTCCCGCCCGATCACCAATTCCCGGGACCCGAGACTTGTGTATGTTAAAACCCTAATGATGTGCGACTCGACTCGACCATGTGTAACGTATGCGCGACTCGCTAAGGTAGACTTACTAAGTTTTCAAAAGTTAGTTACCGAAAGTTGCCGGGTGTCACAATACATGTCTAGTTGTAAACTTTAATGCCTCATGACTTAGACAAATACTATTAGACTTAAACTTAAACTTACATAATCATTAGCTGTGGCCAAGCCGGCGATATTCAATGATAGATCTATTGGATTGACAACCCCACCTAGATTCGTTGACCATTTCTATGGGGAGCGCGGGTGATTGTTATCGTTCTAAACTTTATAAGGAGAACCGTGAATGCGGGATGGACCTAAACTTTATAAGGAGAACCGTGAATGCGGGATGGACCTAAACTTTATAAGGAGAACCGTGAATGCGGGATGGACCTAAACTTTATAAGGAGAACCGTGAATGCGGGATGGACCTAAACTTTATAAGGAGAACCGTGGATGCGGGATGGACCTAAACTTTGTCGGAGGATTGATTATGTGCATACTATACTTCTTGTTTATTTATGTAGACTTAATCTTACAATAGATATATGAATTGCTAAACTTTAATTCTAAAACTTAATTGCTTGACTTGGCTTATGTATTCTCACCAACTTCTAGTTGACCCCCCCATTTTTTCAACTCATCAGGAAATATTGATGTTTGAAGTCTAAAGCTAGCATGAGGAGTTATATGAAGTTTTAAGTTCGATTGTTTGATTGATGTATTAGATTTCATTTAAGACTTTAATGTAATTCAGTATTGTAATAAAATAAAGGATTATTTAAACTTATGTATTACCATGAGCTACTGAACAATCATTCATACGTGACACCTCGATGTTTCTGCCATCGGTTGGGGTGTTACATTATATATCTGTATCGCGTCCATTTTATAATCATTTAAGAATGGTAATTGACAATTCATTCAAAAGTGTGATTTAATAGTGAAATGCACATGTGCATCAGGGATGACGTCATATGACGTCAAAACAACCGTTTTTTTTTTTGAATTAATAATGAAATATAATAATTTTTGTCTTTTTTCTTTTTTTATTTTTTTATTTATTTAGGTTATATAATTTTTATTTTTATTTTTTGATGGAGGGGTTTTTGTAGACAACCTTCATATTTACAAAAATGCCACCTGTTCACACTGGTTCTTTGGTTCTTTCCCTAAATGGTGGTTCTCAAATGATCCAGATCCTATATATATATATATATATATATATATATATATATATATATATAGGGCAGGGTTCTAGAGAAAACCCTAAATATTTGAGTAAACTCTAGAAACCTTACCACAACCATTGATCAAGCATGATCAATGGTTGTGAAGCATGGTCCCGCCTTCTCTCTCCATCTTGACTTTAATAATAGAGATTAAATGATATTATATTTGGAAAAAGGGTATATTGGTAAATGACAATGCACCTTCTCTCTCCACATTTTCTCTCTCCCTCCTTTCTTCTATTTTTTCTCTACTACTTATTTCACATATTAATTTAAAAGATCCAGATTTATTAATAACATATGTCACACGAGCCCTTTAACACATGTTACTTGGTCTCTTCAAACAAACTCATTTCACAGACATCACTAACACGTGTAATTGGTTCAAATAATCATCACAATAATTTTGGACTAGTATAACAACATAAAAGAACACATGTATATAAAAATTTATTGCAATCGACATTGAGTGTAACAAATTAATTTCATATACATCTAAACAATTAAAAAGATGATACAAAACTATCATAAAACTAACAAAAACACATGAAACTTAAAATTATCCTTCATTATTTAATAGTCATCTTCGGCGTTATGCTTCATTCCCTATTAGGCATCTTCAACTTCATGTTTCAATCCTTAGCACTCCATCTCTAGTCGATCCTTGTGCGGAGTAGCCGGCTTGAACTCCGGTGGTTGTTCATAGAACCTCCTACATTAATTATTTTTAACATATGTTAGCATCAATAGAAAATGTTAATTGGGTCAATTTGGGTGTTAATTGGACATATACTAACATGTGTTAGCATCACTAACACATGTTAATTGAACCCTAACACTTGTTAGTTAGGCATATACTAACAGGTGTTAGCATCAGTGACACATGTTAGTTGAACCCTAACAAATGTCAACTGGAATAGATTCATCAGTAGGCACCATATACACCTTTTTAGTATCACCAACACATGTTAATTGAACCCTAACACATGTCCATTGGGATAGATTCATCAGTAGGCACCAATACAAACATGTGCTAGAATCACAAACATGTGTAAATTGAACCCTGACACATCAGTAAGCACCAATACAAATATTCAAAACCTTCACCAAAATCAAACCTTTTTATGAAAAGATATAAACAGTCAAGTTATATTTGAAAAAAAAAAATTAGTGATATACCAAGTTATATTATGCAATAAAAACACATTACCCCAAGAAACAAAAAAAAAAGTTAATTAAACTATTAGAAGCAAATTAAAAGTATACCAAGAAAATAAAACCCATTTGCTATTTAACACATGTTAATTGGGATAGATTCAGCTCCTAATTCAGAACTAACAGACCTTAAACAAAAAAATATGCAATAAAAACACATTTACCCAATTCAAAAAATATGATCTTTTTAACATCCAATCTAACATAACCAAAAAACTATTCAAAGTCAACAGTTTCAAGGCTCAAACTTGACATGAAATTTTTACTTTTTTTTCCTCCAAAATGTTATAATATCATAATTTTGATACAGTTACCTGCAGCTAAAATCTTTTTGTGCAAAACCAAACACTTCTCATCACTTTTGACTTAAGATAAAAGCTCATTTGACTCTCAAAAGTCAAACATGGTAAAGTTACAAAACAAAACCAATAATTTAACTAATCAACATCAAGTAATCTAAAATGTATACAAAAAAAAACATATACAGGATCATACAGTGAATAATAATAAATCCCATCTCCCACAATCCAGATTCTTTAACTACCAAATTAGTTATAAAAATTCAGAGATCTAGAGAAACAGTCGATTAATAACAGAAACATAAAGATTGAAGAACACCAATGAATTGAAATGGAGAATTAAAAAAATTACAGAGATATATAGTTTGATGCTTACGAGTGCAATCTGTGTGCGACGATGACCGTTTCTGCTGACAGAAAATCTTGAAAAGAGACTAACCATGTATAGTACTTTGCGTTTGGAACAATTAAGGGATTAAGTGTCACATGGATTAAGTTTCTCTATCTAGAGAAACCAGAGATGGTATGGAGGTGAAGATGGACAGATAGTAGCTTGCCTTGATGGTGGTGGTGGTTGCTCATGGTGGTGAGATGATTGAAATGAGAGAGAATGTGGTGGTGAGAGAATGAGAGAGAATGGGTTTATATAGGGAGGGGGAATTATTCAAAATTGAAAAAGGGGAGAATGCTAAAATGACCTTTTATAACCTTGATAATAAAATATTAAGAAGATGGTTAGGGGTGATGTGGAGCAATGTGAGCCTAGTATTGGGTTTACTAAGGTTTCCTCAATTTAGAGGGTTTTCTCTAAATAGTTCCCATATATATATATATAGGATCTGGATCATATAAGAACCAATCTGAGTTGTGAGAACTAAAGAACTTCTCTGGACCAATCACCAAGTGACACATCAACACTTTTATAATTTTTTGTATTTTTTAATTAGGGGCAACAAAGTCTTTTGTACACATCTACTTGTGGGCATTTTAGTAATAATAACACCACACCCCACCCCAAGTAACAGTTTAAATAATAATAATAATAATAATAATAATAATAATAATAATACTGTATCTCTCACCCTCTCTCTCTCTCACACACAGTTCTCTCTCTATCTATCTATCTAACTGTCTCTCTCACTCTCTCTCTCTCTAAAAACCACACAGAAACGATATTAGAAGGCGACGGCGACGGTTAGTGGTTCGAGGTTCTGGTCTCATTCAGGGCTAGGTCGTTGGGTGGGTTTTCAGGGGTTGGTTTGTTTTGGGGGTGGCTCGATGAAGATGGATCTGTTTCAGGGCTGAGGACGGCGGAGAGACAGCGGATGGGATCTTAACGTGGGATGGTGAGTGGTGGAGGTGAATCTGAACGTGGGATGGTGAATGGGGGTTTCCGAGGGTGGGTTTCAGGTTTGGACGGGGGGTTGTGGGTGGAGGTGGATCTGAACATGGTGGGTAGGGGGCGGAGGGGGGGGGGGGTGGAGGTGATGGTGAATGGTGGCGGGGGACAGCAGAGAGACGGCGGTTCGTGTGCATCCTTTCGAGCAGCAGGTTTGTTGTTATTATTACTGTTTATGATGACGGTTTGCAGATGATGGTTTTTTTTGTATAAGGTAAATAAAACAATGGTGTAAAACTCTTTGATTTATGTGTAGTATGATTTCTATAGATGTTGGTCTTTTTACAATGATGTGTAATATAATGCTATAGATGTTTGGTGATTTATGTGTAATACAAGAAAACACTGGTGTAAACACCAGTTTACACCAATGTAAATATGAATGTATAGATGTTTGGTGGTTATTTTACACCATCGTAATACGAATGATATAACAAAAATTATAGATGTTGGTTTTTTACACTAGTGTATTTTTGTAGAAGTTTGTGTATGGCTATTTACACTGGTGTTACACTAGTGTAATTTTGTAAAAAGTTTGTGTATGGAAGATTTACACTGGTGTAAATAATTACACTAGTGTAAATCATACAAAAAATACGAAAGTTTAAAAAAAAGTAAACTAATAAAAAAATAAAATAAAGTTTTTACAAAAATGAATATTTTTAATAATGGAATAAAAAATTAAATGAAATAAACTTAAACAAAATGAATATTTTTAAAAGTTTATGTATGACAGAATGTATAATTTGGTTTTTTTAAAGTAAATTAATTAAAAAATAAAATAAAGTTAAAAAATGAATATTTTAATAATGGAAAAAAAATTAAATGATATTATATTAATTTTTTCTCTCCCATGGTTTTTTACCTAAATACCCTTTTAAGTACTTTAATATATTAAAAAATACTTGTTAATCAAGTCAAGACAAAAAGTCCCATTATTTGATCCCAACCATTGGATCAACAAGATCAATGGTCTACAAGGGTTCTCTAGTTCTCACAATTCAAGTGAGTTCTCATAGTATCCCTTCCCTATATATATATATATATATATGTATAGGTAGAGGATCTTGTAGGAAAATTGGTTTTTGTGAGAATTGTGAGAAGTATTAAGAATTGACATGTAGCCATCATGTTTTGGATTTTGGAATGATGTTTTAGATTGTTTTGGCTTGAAAAACACTTAACATAACAATTTATAAAAAATTAAAACACAATGCAATGTATTTATAGTCATTAAATGGAAAACATAGATAAAACACACTAATAAAAATTACCATATTTTAACATAACCAGCGCCGATTCATGATAACTCAACGTAGAGAGTCGTATTGTTCCTTCGGTGCATGTTGCAGTGAGAAAAACGCCTAAACCGCCCGTTGACAACAATTGATAAAAGAAAACATTCACCATCAGTTTGTTATGTTACCTAGGATCCTGACCACATGCTGACCGTATCGCAACAATCGCCATCATAACGAACCACCGCTTGATTTCCTGTGCCGCCATCTCCAGCCGTGGTCGGAGACGTTTGTCATCACAAGAAGTCGAACTAAGCTCCGTCTTTTCACATAATGTTTCTAGGGATGAGAATGACAAAATTGTTACGAAAACATAAGTCAAAAAACGAAAAATGACTTAAAAAAAGAAACTCATGGACTATTGTTAGAATTGTATGGAGGAATTCTTTTACGAGCATGGTAAAAGAATAGGAATATGTAATCATCTAAAAGTGGCTATTACATTAAAAGGTTCTAGAGGGTCAGACTCTTTTACCCGACCCATCAGAACCTTTAGGACCCGAAACCACATAGCCTTTTAAGGTTCGATTCGGGGTTCATAATTTCAACAATAAAAGGGTACATAGTTCTCATGGTTCCGGATCGGATCGGGTTGGTTCCAGACCCTTTGCACAGCCCTGGTTTTAACTACTTTCATGTATAATTTTATGTTATAAATGTTGAGCTTAATTGCCACTATTGCTGTACTATTTAATTTTAGTTGGTTTTGCAAAGAAAGTGGCCCAATATGAATTGGAAAAAAATGTTGAATTTTAAAGCAAACGTTTGTAAGGTTTTAAGATTAGTTTGATGGTTGTGACACCCGGCAAACTCAGGTTAGTAACATTGACTAAACTAGTAAGTCTACCTTAGCGAGTCATGCATATTACGTACTTAACTGGTCAGTCGAGTCGTTACGATGATTCTGGGAATCATCAGGAGTCGTTACGATGATCCGCGGGATCATCGGGAGTCGGTCCATAACCATGTGTACAAGGATTGGTGATTCGTGGAATAGTCGGGTTTAACGCATGCACGCAAGTCTCGAGTCCCGGGAATTGGTGAACGGATGTAAACGTATTAGTTATCGTGCATTATGTGTTTGTAATCATTATGTGACTTGTCGGTATGTGAATACGTGTTTATATGTGTTAAAATAGTGTTTAACGCGCCAAAAAACCCGATCTGGAACCTTATAGGCGATTAGGAACCAGTAAGGCTCCTAATCGCCACTTCTATAGGCGAGTAGAGATGAATACTGGCGATTAGGGCTTCTAATCGCCAGTATATAGGCTATTAGAGGCTCTAATCGCCTGTACTGGTCTCCTACTCGCCTGGACTGCAAAGCACGAGTCAAAACACCTATAAATACAACCCTTGACTCCCCAAACACCATTTGTACAACCCTAACTGATCCTAAGCCTCCCATACACCTTGAAACACCTCTGGAACTTGTTTTGCTTCAAAACTCACCATTTCCAAGCTTACACACATTTCTTTGATAAAATCCAAGGTGTGTTCTTCATCCCAAATATTTGTAATGTTATTGTTTTGGTTCCCTAAAAGTCCAGACCTTGTTTTGATAAGAATGTGTCTTTAAAAACCTTGGAAATGAGTTCTAAAACAAGTCTACACCATAATACTTGCTATATGTGAAGTATTGATGCATATGATGATTTTTGGTGATTATAACATGAATGTTTCCATGAATTTGATGTACTTCTGATGTGTAGGAGTTGTTAGGATGATTATCTATGAGTTTAAGCTATTGTTATAATGTTTAGATGAAAGTATGCATTTTGACCCATTTGGGTGATTCTTGAAGAATTAGGTTGTTATGATATGATTCATTGCTTGTTTATGGTTAGGAATCATGCTAGAATGATGTTATAACATAGGGATGATGGATTGCAAGTTGTAGGAGGTGTAATCTGATCTTTACCATTTAAGGAAAGATTTCATAGTTAATGAAACCTAGTACTTTGCCATTTTTGGAAATAATCGCAACGAGACCGATAGAGCAGAGATAAATTAGGGGGTTTTTGCTTGGAATGGGTTGGTAAATGGTTTAGGTTTGATGTTGGGTGTTTTTACATGTTTCGGATCTGATTTGGAGGGTTTAACGTGCGAAAACGCGCAACAGCACTGCTACTGGCGAATAGAACTCTAATCGCCTGATGTATCAGGCGATTACAGTCTAATCTCCTGATACATCAGGCGATTAGAAGCCTACTCTCCAGATTGACCTCCCCTATTAACCAGTTGACTTTTCCTAATTGCATGTAAGTTTCCTAATCGCGTGTACTGCTGTCGTAAGCGTATTTTGACATCCCGGAACATGATTCGACGCCTAGGAACATGATAGGAACCCCGGGATACACCCAATGGCTTAGTAACACGTGTTCGGACCTGTTTATGCGTTAATTGGACATTGTGCTAGACTAGGTGAACTCTTGCGCGTATTAAGTGTTTAATTGCATATGTTGCATGATGTCTTGTATTTGTCTAACACGTGGGATGTCGGGTCACCAATGGGATGTCGGGTCTTGTCTGGTACGGTCGGTTTAACAGTCAAAGGTGTTTTCAAACGTTTATGGTTATGGTCTGGACATTCAGGGACTAGTTAACCTGCGGGTTATTAGTCCGGGTACTTATACACATCTTATGATAGGTCGCCGCTATTTGGGACTATCATAGCATAATTACTTAACTGTTTTCAAGGAACGCAATCTAAGGTAAGTTTCACAGCCCCACTTTTACCGTTTTGCTTTCAAGGGAGAAACATGCTACTTACGAACTTATTAAAGGTCATGTTATACTAGGGGCACTTTATGTTACTATACGGCTTTATGGAAAGTCCCAGGGGGAAACCATGAATGTGCGGGGATGCACAACGAGGGAAATATGGATAGATCTATTGGGCCTCACAAACCCCACTCGACGGCGGGGATGCCGGGCGGGTGCATATTGTCTCTAACTCTCGGGTTATCGAGGCATCGGTAACCCAGTCAATCAGGGCTGGATTCATCTTTTGGTACATGTTTAGTAATGGGTTCCCAACCGTAGTAGTAAAAACATTTAACGTCTAGCTAACGTTCTTATGACATAGTATTAACGGGAATGATCTTTGCGAACTTGTAACAACACTTTTATAAAAGAAAACATGTGAACTCACCAGCATTATATGTTGACATTTTTGGCATGTTTTCTCAGGTCGCTAAGGTAGCAGTCAATGGGCTAGGTGCACGAAGTCATGCACAACGTCTAATATTTTGAAGCATATTAAACAATGTTTTGTAAACTATGATATGTCTTTTGGTTGTAAACAAGAAATGCTTCCGCTGCTGGTTTACGGCTCAAAGCATGATATTTTGGTTTTAAAAATATATGTATGAATGCATGTTTGTTGTATGTTTATTGTGATCGTTGACTGAGATCCTGGTGTGTCACGGGCCTCGCGGTAAAACCCCGCATGTGGAATTCGAGGGTGTGACAGATTGGTAACAGAGCCAACGGTTATAGTGAACTAGGACTGCATGTAGAGTCTAGTCTATAACTGAGTCGCACACACTAGACGGTCACAGATAGTCGAGTCTTAACATGTGGGTAACAATATAATTTGTCAGGGGTGTCGGTGTCATCATCTTCTATGCTACATCATCACTTTACTCTTTATCATTCTATCTCTTGGCCCACCCTTACCATGATTCGATGGCGAACGATATACTATTGAACTTTCGTGACGGTGGTGTACATTGGGGCAGTTTCGGCATACTCCTGAGATCTGTCCGGGGATTCGGACATCTCCCTTCTATGCCCTAATGGACACGCTCGTTTTTATACATACTATCCTATACTTATACTTATGACAATACCATGATTGGGTGCTAGTGTTCGGCGACTTGAACTTCAAACTTAAAGCACGCCTGGAGGACCATGTAGAACAGTTTATCATGTCGGGTGCACACGAGATCATAAACTGTGATGCATGGGAGCCTAGTGGACTTTGTGTTTGAACAGATGGACCCGAACTGGGCTCGGTCTAGTTCCTTAAAATTCCCTAATGGGTTGTACCACGGGCAAGCCTAAATCTTTTGTTTCATATTATGACAGAAGATGTCGGGAGCTCGTGGAGGTCGCAGAGGCGGCCGTCCTGGCGGTCGTGCTGGCAGCGGTGGCCGTGGAAACATTAATATGACCCAAGCGGAGTTGAACAACCTGATGCAGCAGCACGTGAACATTTCCATGGCTGCATTCCAAGCTGCTCATAATGCTATGGGTGGTACGTCAATTCCCACCTATTCTACCTTGTTCTGGGGTACTGTACCTTTTCTTGATTTTCGCCTGTGTGTCTGTTCCAGGTGGTGCTGTCAATCCCCCTCCACCCCAGTGCTTCTATAAGAAGTTTATGGATTGCAAGCCCCACAATTTTAGTGGAACTGAAGGGGCAGTGGGACTGCTCCGTTGGCTGGAGAAGATTGAATCGTTTTTCTCGATGTGCAGTTGCCCGGAAGGCGACCAGGTGAAATATGCTTCTGCGACCCTGGAGGGTCAAGCTCTAACTTGGTGGAACTCCACCACCCAGACCATGGGTATTGGGGAAGCTCATGCTATGCCTTGGGCAGAGTTCATTCAGCTGTTGAAAAATGAGTACTGCCCGAGGGATGAGATCCAGAAGCTTGAGCATGAGGTCTGGAATCACAAGATGGTGGGATCTGAGATTGAAGCTTACACTGGTAGGCACAATGAGTTGGCGGTGTTGTGCCCTGATTTGCACACACCGGAATACCGGAGGAGTGAACATTATATTGCTGGGTTGGTGCCGGAGGTTGCGGGGTTGGTAGCTGCGGGTAATCTTACTGTTTATTCTGAGGTGGTTCGGTCGGCTCACAGGCTGACCAATATGAAGGTGGCTGAAGGAGTCTTGCCTCCCCAAGGCGCTGCTGTGAAGGCTCCCGAGAGCAACAAACGAAAGTGGGAAGGACTGGGTAAAGGCTCGAGTTCAGCTCAGCCTCAGCAGGTGAAGAGGTCTGATGTTGGGGGACCGTCGACGGAGCAGAAACCGGGGGGTTATATTGGGAAATTGCCGAAATGTGACCGGTGTGGGTTTCAACACAACGGTCGTTGTGAGGACAGGAACCGCTGCCACCGGTGACATAAGCTTGGGCACCAGGCTAAGGATTGCAGGGTTAATCTTCAGGGTAACCGGAACCCACCTGCTACACCTACTCCGGCTCCTCAGGTTGCTGCTCCCCAGGGAAACCAGGGTAAACAGGGGTGCTATAACTGTGGTGAGCTTGGTCACTACAAGCGTGAATGCCCCAAGTTGAAGCAGGGCGAGGCTGGGAAGAACGGGTCGGGTAATGGAAACAACGGGGGCGGAGGCAAGAATGCTCGCGCCTTTGTGATTGGTTCGAGCGGGGCTCGACAGGATCCTGACACTGTTACCGGTACGTTTCTTCTTGATAATCACTATGCTACGGTTTTATTCGATTCCGGTGCCGATAAGAGTTTTATATCTTTTGGGTTTAGTCAATTGCTTGATAGGGTACCTACACCTTTAGAGGCTAAGTACTTGATAGAATTGGCTGATGGTAAGAAAGTTAAAGCGACGCACGTCCTTAGGGAGTGTCGCCTTGAGTTGTCGGGTTATTCTTTTCCTATTGACCTTATGCCGGTGTCCTTGGGTAGTTTTGATGTTGTCGTGGGTATGGATTGGTTATCCTTGTATCATGCTTAGATCGTTTGTATTGATAAAGTCATCCGACTTCCTCTCCCCGATGGAGAAATTCCGTTGGTGCATGGTGAGAAAAGCAGGGTCCCTTTGAGTATCATTTCGTGTATGAAAGCCTATAAGTATCTTCGGAAGGGGTATTCTGCCATTCTGGCACTTGTTTCGGTTTCGTCAGAGGAAGAGAAAAAGATTGAAGATATTCCTGTTGTTCGTGATTTTCCCGACGTATTTCCTGAATATTTACCCGGCCTTCCGCCTTATCGTCAGGTCGAATACGGTATTGAACTTGCTCCAGGTGCGGCCCCGATTGCCTGAGCCCCATATCGTCTTGCACCTCCCGAGATGCAGGAGCTGTCTAACCAATTGCAGGAGCTGTTAGAGAAGGGTTTCATCCGACCTAGTTCGTCCCCGTGGGGAGCCCCTATTCTGTTTGTCAAGAAGAAAGACGGAAGCCTGCGGATGTGTATTGACTACCGTGAATTGAACAAGTTACCATCAAGAATCGTTATCCTCTCCCTCACATCGATGATTTATTCGATCAACTTCACGGTTCTAGCTTCTATTCGAAGATTGATTTGAGGTCGGGGTACCATCAGTTGAGGGTCCAAGAAGCTGATATTCCGAAGACCGCCTTTCGAACTCGTTATGGCCATTTCGAATTCTTGGTCATGCCTTTTGGTCTCACCAATGCGCCCGCCATATTCATGGATCTTGATAAATTCGTGATTGTCTTCATTGATGATATTCTAGTCTATTCCAAGAACGAAGTGGACCACCAGGAACACTTGCGCCTTGTTTTGGAACTCTTGAGGCGAGAACAGCTGTACGCCAAGTTTTCTAAGTGTAGCTTCTGGTTGCATGAAGTCCAGTTCTTTGGTCATGTAGTTAATGAAAAAGGAATCCATGTTGACCCAGCTAAGATAGAAGCCATCAAGGACTGGGAAGCACCAAAGACGCCATCTGAGGTGCGGCAATTCCTAGGTCTTGCAGGTTATTATCGTCGCTTTATCGAGGGATTTTCGAAGATCGCTCAACCCCTTACCTCGCTTACCCAGAAGGACAAGAAGTTCGACTCGGGTGATTCGCAAGAGTCGGCCTTTCAGATGCTAAAGGCTAAACTCTGTTCTGCTCCTATCTTGTCCTTGCCTGAAGGCACGGACGATTTTGTGGTTTATTGTGACGCTTCTATCCGAGGTCTCGGTTGTGTGTTAATGTAGCGCGAGAAGGTCATTGCCTATGCTTCTCGTCAGCTCAAGGTTCATGAGAAAAACTACCCCACCCATGATCTGGAATTGGGTGCAGTAGTCTTTGCTTTAAAGATATGGAGGCATTACTTGTACGGTACCAAGTGCACTATTTACACCGATCACAAGAGCCTCCAGCATATCTTTGATCAGAAGGTGTTGAATATAAGACAGCTTCGCTGGGTCGAGCTTCTTAATGATTACGAGTGCACTATTAAATACCATCCTGGCAAGGCGAATGTGGTCGCAGACGCCTTGAGCAGGAAGGAATCCGGTAAACCTCGTCGTGTTCGAGCTCTTCAGCTCACTATCCATTCCGGTTTACCTGACCGAATCCGTTCGGCACAGCAAGAAGCTTTGAAGGAGGAAAACCTTAAAGCTGAAACCATGCATGGTGCTGATAGTCACCTTGAGCTCAGGTCCGATGGCCTACATTATTTCGCTGAACGTATTTGGGTCCCTTTATTTGGGGGCTTGCGGGAGCTTGTTCTTGATGAAGCTCACAAGTCCCGGTACTCTATTCACCCTGGCTCCGATAAGATGTGTCAAGACTTACACTATGTTCCAGAGTTTAAAAGTAGAAGGAAAGGAAAGGAAGCGGAAAGAAAGAGGGACAATTTTGTGTTCCAGAGTTTCATTAAAGGAAAGAAATGGAGAGAAGAGGAAGGAAAATTCCTTCAAATAACAATCCTTCCAAATTGGAAGGAAGCGGGAGGAAGGGAAAGTAAGAAAAATATAAAGTAAATCATTTACCAATTTACCCTCTCATTTAATCTATAATAAAATCTTACAAGGGTATAATTGTAAAATATACGTTTCTTTTCTCTTCCTTTCAACTCGGGAACACATAAAATCTTTAGTTTCTTTTCTTTTCTCTTCAACTCGGGAACACGAAATAAAATTATATATTTTCCCTTCTTTTCTCTCATAATATCCCTTTCTCTTCTTTTCTTTTATTTAGTAAACTCGGGAACACAACGTTAAAGATACTTTATTGGTGGCCGAACATGAAGGCGGATGTAGCCTCGTATGTAAGCAAGTGCTTGACCTGTTCCAAGGTAAAGATTGAGTATCAAAAACCGTCCGGCCTTCTGCAACAGCCTGAAATTCCTGAGTGGAAGTGGGAGCGGATTACGATGGACTTTGTGACCAAACTCCCAAAATCGCCCAGTGGTTGTGACATGATCTGGGTGATTGTCGATAGGTTGACAAAGTCTGCGCACTTCCTCGCTATCAAGGAAACCAATGGCCTTGAGTGTTTGGCACGTTTATATCTTAAGGAGGTGGTTTCTCGGCACGGGGTGCCTGTCTCCATTATTTTTTATCGTGACTATCGGTTCGCCTCTAACTTCTGGAAATCCTTGCATAAGGCTCTGGGTACTCAGTTAGACATGAGCACAGCTTATCATCCGCAAACTGACGGTCAAAGTGAGCGGACAATTCAAACACTAGAAGACATGCTTCGGGCATGTGTGATCGATTTTGGCAAGGGGTGGGAGAGTCATCTACCGTTGGTGGAATTCTCCTACAACAATAGCTACCATTCTAGCATCAAGGCAGCTTCGTTCGAGGCTCTTTACGGACGGAAATGCCGATCTTCTCTTTGTTGGGCTGAGGTGGGTGAGAGTCAACTCACCGGCCCGGAACTTGTGTACGAGACTTCCGAGAAGATCGTACAAATCCGTAACCGCATGGCAGCAACTCGGGATCGTCAAAAGAGCTATGCCGATCGTCGTCGCAAGCCTTTAGAGTTTGAGGTTGGCGACAGGGTTTTATTGAAGGTATCTCCGTGGAAGGGCGTTATACGTTTTGGGAAGCAGGGCAAATTGAATCCTCAGTATGTGGGACCGTTCACAATTCTGGAACGGATTGGACCGGTAGCATACAGGCTTGACCTGCCAGCTGAACTCAGTAATGTTCATAATGTCTTCCATGTCTCTAATCTCAAGAAGTGTCTGGCGGATGAATCTTTGGTTGTTCCTCTCGAAGAGATCAAGGTGGATGATCGTCTGCATATTGTGGAAGAACCGGTTGAAATTCTAGACTATAAGATCTGTAGCCTTCGTCGGAGTAAAATACGCATTGTTAAAGTTCGTTGGAACTCAAATCGTGGACCGGAGTTCACGTGGGAATGGGAAGATCAGGTGAAAGCTAAGTATCCCCATTTATTTCCTAAGCGCGTGTTCGAATCAAGACATGTCTCTGCTGAAGCTGAATGAATCTCGGGTCGAGATTCCATTCAATAGGGGGATGATGTGGCAACCGGAAAATTTTTCTTCTCTTTCGTCTCTTCCTTTTTGGCCTTGAACAATTTTCGGGACGAAAATTCTTTCAACAGGGGGATGATGTGACACCCAGCAAACTCAAGTTAGTAACATTGACTAAACTAGTGAGTCTACCTTAGCGAGTCATGCATATTACGTACTTAACTGGGTCAGTCGAGTCGTTACGATGATTCTGGGAATCATCGGGAGTCATTACGATGATCCGCGGGATCATCGGGAGTCGGTCCATAACCATGTGTACAAGGATTGGTGATTCGTGGAATCGCCGGGTTTAATGCACGCACTCAAGTCTTGAGTCCCGGGAATTGGTGAACGGATGTAAACGTGTTAGTTATCGTGCATTATGTGTTTGTAATCATTATGTGACTTGTCGGTATGTGAATACGTGTTTATATGTGTTAAAATAGTGTTTAACGCGCCAAAAACCCTATCTGGAACCTTATAGGCGATTAGGAACCAGTAAGGCTCCTAATCGCCACTTCTATAGGCGAGTAGAGATGAATACTGGCGATTAGGGCGTCTAATCGCCAGTATATAGGCGATTAGAGGCTCTAATCGCCTGTACTGGTCTCCTACTCGCCTGGACTGCAAAGCACGAGTCAAAACACCTATAAATACAACCCTTGACTCCCCAAACACCATTTGTGCAACCCTAACTGATCCTAAGCCTCCCACACACCTTGAAACACCTCTGAAACTTGTTTTGCTTCAAAACTCACCATTTCCAAGCTTACACACCTTTCTTTGATAAAATCCAAGGTGTGTTCTTCATCCCAAACCTTTGTAATGTTATTGTTTTGGTTCCCCAAAAGTCCAGACCTTGTTTTGATAAGAATGTGTCTTAAAAAAACTTGGAAATGAGTTCTAAAACAAGTCTACACCATAATACTTGCTATATGTGAAGTATTGATGCATATGATGATTTTTGGTGATTATAACATGAATGTTTCCATGAATTTGATGTACTTCTGATGTGTAGGAGTTGTTAGGATGATTATCTATGAGTTTAAGCTATTGTTATAGTGTTTAGATGAAAGTATGCATTTTGACCCATTTGGGTGATTCTTGAAGAATTAGGATGTTATGATATGATTCATTGCTTGTTTATGGTTAGGAATCATGCTAGAATGATGTTATAACATAGGGATGATGGATCGCAAGTTGTAGGAGGTGTAATCTGATCTTTACCATTTAAGGAAATATTTCATAGTTAATGAAACCTAGTACTTTGCCATTTTTGGAAATAATCGCACCGAGACCGTTAGAGCAGAGATAAATTGGGGGTTTTTGCTTGGAATGGGTTGGTAAATGGTTTAGGTTTGATGTTGGGTGTTTTTACATGTTTCGGATCTGATTTGGAGGGTTTAACGCGCGAAAACGCGCAACAGCACTGCTACTGGCGAGTAGAACTCTAATCGTCTGATGTATCAGGCGATTACAGTCTAATCGCCTGATACATCAGGCGATTAGAAGCCTACTCGCCAGATTGACCTCCCCTATTCACCAGTTGACTTTTCCTAATTGCATGTAAGTTTCCTAATCGCGTGTACTGCTGTCGTAAGCGTATTTTGACATCCCGGAACATGATTCGACGCCTAGGAACATGATAGGAACCCCGGGATACACCCAATGGCTTAGTAACACGTGTTCGGACCTGTTTATGCGTTAATTGGACATTATGCTAGACTAGGTGAACTCTTGCGCGTATTAAGTGTTTAATTGCATATGTTGCATGATGTCTTGTATTTGTCTAACACGTGGGATGTCGGGTCACCAATGGGATGTCGGGTCTTGTCTGGTACGGTCGGTTTAACAGTCAAAGGTGTTTTCAAACGTTTATGGTTATGGTCTGGACATTCGGGGACTAGTTAACCTGCGGGTTATTAGTCCGGGTACTTATACACATCTTATGATAGGTCGCCGCTATTTGGGACTATCAGAGCACAATTACTTAACTGTTTTCAAGTAACGCAATCTAAGTTGAGTTTCACAGCCACACTTTTACCGTTTTGCTTTCGGGGGAGAAACATGCTACTTACGAACTTATCAAAGGTCATGTTATACTATGGGCACTTTATGTTACTATACGGCTTTTTGGAAAGTCCCAGGGGGAAACCATGAATGTGCGGGGATGCACAACGAGGGAAATGTGGATAGATCTATTGGGCCTCACAAACCCCACTCGACGGCGGGGATGCCGGGCGGGTGCATATTGTCTCTAACTATCGGGTTATCGAGGCATCGGTAACCCAGTCAATCTGGGCTGGATTCATCTTTTGGTACATGTTTAGTAATAGGTTCCCAACCGTAGTAGTAAAAGCACTTAATGTCTAGCTAACGTTCTTATGGCATAGTATTAACGGGAATGATCTTTGCGAACTTGTAACAACACTTTTATAAAAGAAAACATGTGAACTCACCAGTATTATATGTTGACATTTTTGGCATGTTTTCTCAGGTCGCTAAGGTAGCAGTCAATGGGCTAGGCGCACGAAGTCATGCACAACGTCTAATATTTTGAAGCATATTAAACAATGTTTTGTAAACTATGATATGTCTTTTGGTTGTAAACAAGAAATGCTTCCGCTGCTGGTTTACGGCTCAAAGCATGATATTTTGGTATTAAAAATATATATGAATGCATGTTTGTTGTATGTTTATTGTGATCGTTGACTGAGATCCTGGTGTGTCACGCGCCTCGCGGTAAAACCCCGCATGTGGAATTTGAGGGTGTGACACAATTTTGTGCTTTGAGTTTTAGATATCGTATTATTATTTAGTGGCGGAACCATAACTTTTCAAGTAAGGGGTCGGAATTGACTTTTTGCAATATAATATTTTTTTTCTTGTATTTGTTAGGTGGGTTAAAAATACAAACTTTTATTTTGACTTTTGTTTTTATATCGGATGAATGCTGGATGTTTGACTAGAGATTTTGAATCATTTATCTTTTTAAACAAATTGGAATGTTGATATCAATTAATTATTTAGGTTTCAATATAGGGGATAGTGCATGTTGTTGTAGTAGTCCTTTCGGAGGCAAATATAGTTGTGGAGGCGAAGAGGGGAGTAACCGAGTTTGATTTATATGGAAGTGGCGGGAAGGCAATTTGCAAAGTTATTTTGGAGCGAAGAATCCAACATACTATTATTATATGGCTATGTTATACTAGCTTTTATCCCGGGAATGTCCCGGGGTTGAAAAATATAACAATTCTAATAATACTAATACTAATACTAATACTAATATGAATAGTAATAATTATTACTCTTGTAATTAAATAAATAAAAAATGACCTTGCTATAAGTTGACACCATGTGTTGCAGTGTTGCGCGATTCTTTCTCCTAGCTTCTCTTGATGAAGTATACCTATGCAACTTTAGAAGAGTAAAATTGTAATGAAAGCATGACGATTGGGCTGAATTTCAACATCGTACATAAGAACCTGGTTTAAAAGAAAAAACAGGATTAACGAATAACCTGAACACTTTGTGTTTTTTTCCTGTATGAACGAAACCCCACAAAAAATAGTCATTTTTTTCTCCGTTTTTATATAGAACTATGGTAGTCGTTGGAAAGATAATAAAACGCTCGTTAATTTGGTGTAATTTTTTTCTTTGAAAAATCTCGTATATAAAAGATATTAACGTTTAAAAATTATGGGAGGAAACATAAGAGAGAAAAATTTAAATTTGTTTTTAAATTCTTTTTTCCTAAAATAACTCAATTTAAATTTAGTAATTATAATAGATTAGCTTAAACTATATTTATTCTTTTTTTTTAATTGGTCTAGAGGTGTCACATCAAATCCTATGTGGCACATCTCAAAAAAGAGATTGCATAATATTATGACATGTAGGATATCTAGCTTTGCAATATATATATATATAGGGGAAAGGGATTAAAGAAACCTTTCAAAATGAGAAAACCCCCACAAACCCAATGAGTGGTTCACATTGCTCCACATACTCCATAAAGTTTAATGTTTTTTTATTAAGAAAAGGTTATTTTGGTAATTTATCATAACCCACCACATATATAAACCTTTCTTTCTCTCTCCCATTTCAAATTTTCATCTTCCCTCCCCCTTACCCTCTCCCCTCATCCTCTCATTCTCTGTATTTTTTTTTTAAGCTTGAACCACCAAGAACCACCAACACCATGGTCTTATATTGTGCAGCCACACCAACCGAAACCCTATCTCTCTCTCTTTAAGCCCTTCTCTCTCTAACCTTCTTCACTCTCTTGATTTGTCTCTCCATCTGGTTTTCGAGCGACAGCCAACCACCACCATCATCAGTGGTGGCGGCGCGGTGACAAAGGGAGACGGGGAAGGTGGACAGCAGTGGCGGTGGATCCCCATGAATGGACGATTCTTTTAAGAACAAACGACAATGTTGGTTATGGTTTCTAGATCTGGCTAAATCAGTGGAATTTCATGTTCTAGATCCAGATTTTTGGTTGTAAGTTTTTTTTTTCTTTTTTTTTGGGTTTAAAGTTTTGAATGGATGATATCAGATTTTTTTAATCGGTTCTCCAATGGATGATATCAGATTTTTTAAATCAATTATCTAATTAATTCCCCTTGTTCTACAAATTCCATGTTAACATCTCTGTTCTACTTTTTCTATAGATTTATATATATCGATTTAAAATATATAGATTTACTATTACAAATAAATTGTGATACAAGTCAAAATCTGATATCAGTGGGAATTCCATGTTAACATCTCATGATCTCCCATGAGTGGACGATTTTTTAATTTGTATTTATTTATTTTTAATCAATTCATATTCTTTTATTGTTGTTAGATTCATGTTCTATGTGTTTAATCAATATATAGATTTACTAAAACAAACAAATTTATGGGTTTTTATTTGATGTGTTTGTTTAATCAATATATAGATTCATGTTCTATGTGATTTGTGTGTTTAATCAATATATAGATTTAATTAACCTTTTTTATATGTTGTTATTATTAATATGTTTTTTTATTTAAAATTGGTGAATTTTAGTGTCTTTTAACGTATGCAACAATATGCCTGAGTTGTTTTTTTACCAGTACGTGCATGTTTGTATGAGTATTATAATGTGTGGAATGTATGTTTGCATCTGTTTCCTATATTTGCGTCTGTTCCGTATGTAACAACAGAACTAAGTTGGTATAAATTATGAAAAGTTTCGATTTGAAGGTTCCTGTATGTATATAAAATATGAAAAGTTTCCTGTATGTGCCTATATATTAATATGTTTTTTTTACATATTAATTAACCTTTTTTATATGTTATTATTATTAATATGTTTTTTTAATCAAAATTGGTAAAATTTAATATCTCTTAACATATGCAACAATATGTCTGATTTGTTTTTTACCAGTATGTGCATGTTTGTATGAGTATTATAATGTGGGCGGGAATGTATGTTTTGCATCTGTTTCCTATATTGCGTCTGTTTCGTATGTAACAACAGAACTAAGTTGGTATAAATTAGTTACCGATTTTTTACCAGATAGAAAAGTTTGATTTTTTAACTTTTCATGAGGTACACATGTTTTACTTTCAATAGCAGTTGCATATGTTAATAAAAAAAAGTCACTTATCAGGAATGTAATATTGCATATGTCTTTTAACATATGCAACAATATGTCTGATTTGTTTTTTGCCAGTATGTGCATGTTTGTATGAGTATTATAATGTGTGGAATGTATGTTTGCATCTGTTTCCTATATTGCGTCTGTTTCGTATGTAACAACAGAACTAAGTTGGTATATATTAGTTACCGATTTTTTTACCAGATTCAAATGTTTGATTTTTTGCATATTATAGAGAAAGAATTGGGATGAAATCTATGTTTGCGTCTGTTTCGTATGTAACAACAGAACTAAGTTGGTATATCCAGTTGGTTAACATACGTTAAGACATTGGGGGGGGGGGGTTTACATGTAAATTGATGATTTTTGTTTTATTTTTTGCAGGTGAGCATTTTTTTTTGCATTAAAGATGAAGATAATTATCAAGAATGAAGTGTAGACAATTTTTTTTTTTATTTATGATACTTTTTTTAGCATTTGTTGATTTGTAATGACCGTTTTGTTTGTTTTTTAGCATTTTGTAAGAAACAATTCTTGTGTACATTTGAATGTTTTTTGATCAATAAAGTTTTTAGCACTTTGTAATGACCGTTTTGTTTGTTTTTAGCACTTTGTAAGTAACAAAATGCCTATAACCATATTAATTCTCGTTACGTATGCAACAATTCTGGTGCTTGTACAATAAAACGAAAAAAAAAACATGGTATAATAAAAAAAATAATAAATCAGCATTTTTTAAATAATATACACTGGCAACTCAGTTTTAACCTACGTAACACAACACATGTTACATATGTAACACAGGCATCTGGCAGATTTAGAACAATGATCACAAAAGTATGAGAGAGATGATGTGACATGTGTCAGGTCAACTTGTCATAGATGTTTTTTCAGAAAATGTCATTTGACCCTTTTGCCCTTTTTTTTTGTCATCTAGCCTATTAAATTAAATCAAAAAGCATGAATTAAATGTGGACCATTGATCTACTTTGATCAATGGCTAGAAATGGGTTTACATGGTTTACTCATTTTTGAGGGTTTTTATTATAACCATCCCCTATATATATATATATATATATATATATATATATATATATATATATATATATATACTAGATTATATCCTGGGAGCGTCCCGGATTGAGAATTCTAATTTGAAATATCAATTTTACATCTGAAATAGACTGATGCGTTTTACAGTTACATGCAGGAAAGCTTCGGGTAGCACTTAACCTAAAACAATTAACAATGTATCTCCAATGTTAGTGCATAACCTTAAACAATGTATAACTCTAATATTAAAACCTAACCTAATACAATGTACAACTCCAATGCTAACACATGTTGTAAATAAAATTCATATTTACTGGTTTGAACATAACCAATGACTTGCCTATACATGATTAATGAATAACCTGAACACTTTGTGTTTTTTTCCTGTACGAACAAAACCACACAAAAAAATAGTCGGTTTTTTCTCTGTTTTTTTATATAGCACTATGGTACCCGTTGGAAATATAATAAAACGCTCGTTAATTTGGTGTAATTTTTTTCTTTAAAAAATCTCGTATATAAAAGATATTAACGTTTAAAAGTTATGGGAGGAAAGATTAGAGATAAAAATCTAATTTTGTTTTTAAATTTTAAATTATTATTTTACTAAAATAAAGTCTTTGCCACATGAGATGACACATGACACACTCAATGAAAAGAATACCATCTTTGAATGCCATGTCATTAAAATGGCTTTGGTTTATTATATGTATAGATATGTTTTAAGATTTTTTTTGGCTTTATTTCTATTTAACAATAAAAAATTCCTATAAGTAATTATTGTGATGTTATTTTTTTTTCATGGCACTTGATTTTGATTTTTTTTGGTTGTGATTTTGTTACGGCCAAAAATAGTATGAACCGGATTTGTGGAAATTTAGGGATCTGTATACATAACAAGCTAATTTCTAAGTTTTTCTCATTTTCATCTATATAAATATAACCATTTTACTATCTATTGTTCTGGTTTTTGTTTATGTATAAGTCATCAAACCTTATTTTTACAAATGTATTTGAGAAACAACTGAACTATTACTCAAATTTCTATCTATTACAATATGTTTGATTTTACACGCATATTTTTAACACTTAAAAAAGAACTATTATTCATGACAATAATATGGTTATGTTTACAATTGTATAATTGAACTTATTTTTGTATAATTGAACTTATTTTTACCTTAGTAATATTGTTTTAGCAAGGCTTGGTCAATAAGGACACCCTTCACTATCTACATGGTTTATATTGGGCAATATGAAGCATATGATTGAGGTCTTAGTGTCACAAAAAATGCTCCATATGATTGTGGTCTTAAAATGAGGAATTGAGGTGTTCTACCAATACCCTTTAAGGATTCACTTAAAGTATACTTATGGTGACTTTTTTTACATCTACATCTACATTATTATTATTATTATTATTATTATTATTATTATTATTATTATTATTATTATTATTATTATTATTATTATTATTTTATTATTTATATAATAAAAGAAAACATATGAGGGACACATGGCACTCCCTCATGAGTTCTCTAATTTTACTAATTAATATAATAAATTCAAATATAATTATATTAATTGATATTAATTGATTTGCAAAATCATAATATAAATACATTAATAATTATAGTTGTAACAGAAATCATTAAAAGCAGATTTAATGATTTCTGTTATTAATATAAATACTAACCGAATTAAAAATTATTTAAACATTAGTGATTCTTTTTTATATAGCATATTTATATGTTATTAACTTTAAATTTAAATCATGTACCTTAAATAAACCTATTTATAAAATTTTGATCTTTTATTCTACGTTTAAAACTATGTTTGTTATGATGTTTGACAAATGATTATTAAGTTTTTTATTATTTTGGTCATTGTTTTAGATGTTAAATATGCTCAGCAAGTACATACTAATTCTAGATGTTGAAAAGAGTTTAAAAGTCAAATAAGCAAATTAAGACACAATGTAATTGGTTAAGCTTTTTTGTTAGACTTTCATATTGTTCTAAACAAATAAATAAAGTAAACCAATCAACATTGCCAATGATCTCCAGCCCAGCTGGTTTGAGGTAGGGTGGGTTTTCCCTTAGGGGTTCCCATCCTGGGGGAGGTCACAGGTTCGATCCATGCACACCACAAAAAAATTCCCCGTGACGGTTTGAGCTTAGGCAAGGAGGACACCGGTGCGTGGGTAGGGATTCGAACTTGGGACCAATAGGTTAGGGTTGTATAAGGATTTCCATTGATCTAAACCTTTCAAAAAAAAAAAAAAAAAAAAAAAAAACCAATCAACATTAATCTATTGCTATCTATACTAATAAAAGACAACACATGGAATACTAAGAACTCCCTCATAAAGTCTCTCATTTTCTTATTTAAAATAATACATTTATTTTAATTTATTTCTTTATTTAAAAATAATTATTTTTAATTTTTATTACTTACAACTATAACTATTAATTTAATTATCAAAATTTGGTTTTATATATATATATATATATATATATATGTGTGTGTGTGTGTAGAGGATCCGGTAGGAAAATTGTTTTGTGTAAGAAGTGTAGGAAGAGTTTTCAACCGTTTGATCAAATCTGATTAAATCTTTAGATGAAGGACATTATAGACTTTTTGGCCATTTTATTAATTATCCTACACCCACTAATTTAGCAACTAAAATCTGGATATTTATGAAGTTTAATCATCCTAAAATAACTAAATCCTATTATTCGCATAAAATGAAAAACAATATTATTACACCAAAATCGAAAGTTTCACACACTATAATCTCCGCAAACTATAGTGTCCGAAGACAAAAACACTACTCGATTTTATAAAACACTACTTAATCGTATAAAACACTACTTATTTGTATAAAACACTAGAAACAAACTCATCCTCAAAATTCATAAAACACCATTATAAAATTTAATGGTGACTGTTGAAACAAAAACACTAGAAATCCCATTATAGAATCAAAAACACCATTACAGATTCAAAAACACCATTACAGAATCAAAAACACTAGAAAACCCAAGACGAAAGCATATTACCCAAAAACAAAGCATATTCCCCTAACGATGACTGTTCAAATAAACTTATCCTCAAAATTCATAAAACACCATTAAAAAATTAATTAATAAAAGAAAATAAACATAAACTGTCGGTCGATACTAGTCAGGGTAAAATAAACATAAACAAAGCATTCTCCCTGCATGTTAGTCGGTGGTGGTCGATGGCGTCTGAATTAAAACAACGGGTCGGGGTTTTTTTTTATCTGTAAAACAGGACGAGAAGAACGAGTTTTAGATGAGGAAGCCAACGATTAGTAAGATGAAGAAGCCGATTTTATCAAAATGAAGAAGTTGAATATTAATGAAGATGAAATAAATGTGGTTATTTCTACGTGAAAGAGAAGAGAGAGGTGAGTGAATATGAGAGATAAACAATTATAATCTATTACTATAATTGAACATTAGAAGAGAGAGAAAGTGACATGAATTAAGGGATATAATCAAATGGTTTCTATATAAAAAACAAGAAAATGACATTCCTACCCTCTTTTAAAACACTTATTGGACCATCCTACCCTTAATTATTAAATTATAATTGGTATAATCTTAACAAACCTAAATTTTTAATCTAAACCATTCATTTCTAGATCAAACGGTTGAAAACACTTCCTACCCTTCCTACACAAAACTATTTTCCTACAGGAACCTTACCCTATATATATATATATATACACACACACACACTAGCTAATTACCCGAGAGCGTCTCGGGGTTGAAATATTAATTTAAATTGGTCAAGAGCGAGGAGAACTTTGAATAAAACCAATAACACATGAATGTCGTGCACAACATAAGGATCAATTTTCAATAATAATAGTAATAATAATAATAATAATAATAATAATAATAATAATAATAATAATAATAAGATTCAAGTGAACTTGCCTGGTTCGAATGAAATTGCCTTCAAACCACCACCCATCGAACCACTTACCTCCACCCCAGACAAACCCACCACCATACCCGTCGCCTCCACAGCCAAGAACCACCACCAAAAACCCACCACCATACCGTTGCCTCCACTGCCATTAACCAAAATCTCTCAATCATTGTATGTCCATAGTATTCTAATGAGTAATAACTCATATTCCCTAACAAAAAACCTAATCAGTAATCATCTAAACAATCACCTATGTAAGCTGCAACTATTCAAAAATTCATCAATCTCTAATGACTCCTATACTTCCTAACCTAATCAACTAAACCATAAGTACATGTCATAGAGGCTAGAAAAAATACATAACTCTAATATCAATATTCAATACCTAACCTAAAACAATCTATAAATCCAATGCTAACACCTAATACTTTAACTTGAGGAATCACTAAAAACCTTGCCGAATAGGTAAAAGATACATAACATATCAACCATACATATGAAATCGATTAATGTCTCCACGGTTCATGTATCATCTTAACCAATAAAATATACTTATGCTTACATTATGTTCCTAAGATTCAGCATAATATTACCTCTTCAAACCTAATTTCATGTATAGATTATATTTCATTTATATAAGAAAGGAATGTAAAATATAATATTAACTGTTATCAAAATATAAATAATATGCTTCAATATAACATATTAACAACTACCTTAATCATATCGTGTAATTATGATTATTTATTAAATATAATACAATTCATAAACTGCACCATGACTCTATTTAAGATTTAGTGAGAGGTTTGTGCCTATTTAATTATGTTATTGCATCAAAAGAAAAGAAACTATTTGTGCAACAACAAAGGATTCATTATATATATACTTAAAAACAAACGTCGGTGCCACCTATTTGGGCCAATGCCACAATGCCACGAGGCCATATGCTTTTTTCTTTTAAGCTTTGGGGGGTGTAGTTTGTTGGGTATTTGTGCTGGGTGACAAAGGTTGCATGTGGGCTTTAAACATGATTATGTAATGGTTGACCAGTTTTACAACTTCATAATTACTAACTTCAAATTAATGTACAACATCTGCTTCGTAGTGTACAAGGTTTTGTAGAGTTAAGGTTTGGTCACTCCTCCATTCCCTTTTCAGATTTTTATGCAAATTTTAATATTTATTTGTTTAGTCAATACTGGATGGTGATAATGACAAGAAAAATGGTTGTAATTTACTTCCTTTTTTTTTAAATTCAAACGAATTTGAGTTATTAGCAAAATTTGTGTTGGGCGGTGACTCATACGAGGCGTAGAAGGGTGTGTAACCTAAAAGCATTTAAGGTGTAACTAACATCACCCTTTTTAATTTCAGTGTGTTGCAAATATACGCCACACCACTACGCGTTGTGGGAAAATCTACGTCATAGTCGCAACGTGGGTTCGATTACCGTCATTTTAAAACCATCCACGACATAGTTTTGCTACCTATAATATGGAGCATTGTCATTACGCAACAGACGACAAGGTATTTTAACCGGTTCAGCGCGCCGCAACGCGCGCGCAGGGCTACAACCTAGTTATCCTTGTATTTAAACTGTAAAATTGGAACACAGTGTACATAGCTCAAAATTACAAAACTGTGCCTTCATATCTTACTTTCATTTTTACATCACGGTAACAAAAGATAGTGTCTAAGTCCTTGCATTGCATTACAAAAGTGTGGTTGTATCCACAATAACAAAAGGTAGTGTTGCGGCTAATTGCTTTTTTTATGTGGCGTCTGGTTTGTTGTTTTCAATAGTTGGCTCCTGTTTTGCCTTTGTCGTTGTCTTTTGCTTTGTTGATGCGAAAATACCAACAATAATTGATGCTTTCAGAACAACCTAAATCAGTCATCATGTAAAAAAATGGAATAGTCTAGAAATTAGAAAGACTAAGTCACAATCAAATATTAAACGTTGATTTTTCACAGGTTAAAATCTTATGAATTTATCAAATAAATGACATGTTCGTTACATACATAATACATAAACACCATAAGCATAAAGCATTCAAAACTTTTTTTTTAAAAAGGACAACCCATCATTCTATGAGTGCTACTCAGGTGAAATAATGACTTGTATTAAGATATAGACGCTAAAAGTTAACAGACAGTAATGGTGTATAATTGTATACATAAGAAAATGAAATTAGCAAATAATGTTATTGTAAGAGTTGATTATTTATAGACATTCTGAAAAATGTTTTGATTACGATAAAGTTCTGCTATACTTCCACATGTGTTTGAAATGAGTTTTCTTGTCGGTTATAAAAATTCACATATACTTGAATACATTTTGTTATCAAAAACAATGGTTGCATATAAATTACTTTTTCATACCAAGCTTGATCCTGCATTTTGAAGGCTCCCTAAGCTATCGAGCCGAGCTAAGGCCCACTAAATCAAGCCCTGTCAGGACTCAGGATCAACCACAGTGCAACTTATAAATATAGGACATATATCTCCTCTACTTTAAATACAACATAGTGGTATCTATCTCTATATTAGATTATTAGTTTTTATACTTGAGGAAGATAGCTAGTAATAGTTCAAGAACTCAAGAATCTTGATAAATAATTACATATTAAAAAAAAGAATCAAACATCAAGATATGTAAGTATGCAAACCTGACCAGAGACCCGTGACCCATATTAGTATAAATCAGCATAATAGCATCAGATTCCAGCATCAATCATGTGAGAAAAACAGGCTGCAAGTGGTTGAACCGTTTCCCATTCTTCCAGAAGCTATTGAGGCGGATGCTGCTGAGGCAGTGGCAGCTAACACGCAAGTTGCATTGGCAACTGTGGCTAGGGTGTCATTGGTGATGGCGAGTTTTGCTTTTGATACGGTAGCTTTTGCGTTGGCAGCTGTGGCGGTGGAAGCTTTGGCTGCAATGCTGGCTGTGACTGCCGCAGCCATGGTTGCAGTGACCAGTGCGAAGGCATCTTCCACAACTCTCATAGCTGCAGCTCCGTTAGCTTTGGTTAAGGTTGCTGTTGCGGCATTTGATGCAATTCTGGGTGCGGTGTAGGCGACTTGTTCATCTGCGTAGGCACATCATTAATTAACATTAACAATGGTTATTATATAAGAGAGCTTGAAACCGATTACATATTTTAGTAGGGTACAATAATGCATAGAACTCAAGGTTGAATTTCTTAAAAGCAATGAAATAAGAGATCGAATGTGGTATATATGTATTTTCTTAATACATTATTAAGATGACTATATGAAACACAACATCTCAAATGATAAATAGTAATGAGGAAATACCTTATTGGAAAAGGGCCTCGTGGTAGTCCAAGCGCGATTCCGGCAAGAACAATCACATATGATTCTGGCATGAACAATCACATAAGACATTAACTATTAATAACATGAATGTAATTAAACCTAAATTAATTGTCTTACAAAAACAAAACCAAAAAATCAAAGACAAATACATATAGATCTGAAATTAAAAAATACAGATCTACCTTTATTCATCTGCTCATATCATTCATTCTATCGGTTTTAAGTTTTGTGCCTAGTGAGGGATTCATGTAAAGAAATGAGCTAGTGAAGCCCATTAAAATTTAAGAAAATTCATTCAACAACAATTCTAGCAACCTATTACTTCCCTAACACCGATTTATTCAGCTTTGTCAAACAGACCCCAAATAACATGTATTGTTCAAAGCATTCATGTGGAAAATTAAATATGTTATCTAGCTAACAAATCTATTGCAACACATCAAAATTTCAAAATATAGTTTTGGCGATTCCAAAGAAACGCCAAACAATCGCCTACCATATATCATTATAATCTATTCAACAATCGCTTAAAAAATGAAAAAAAAAACTGAAAAAAAAAACTATAAAAAAAACCCAGAAAAAACGGAAAAAAATGAAACGCCTCAACTAATATAGTTTAGGCGATTCAAAAGAAACGCCAAATCTAATATAGTTGAGGCGTTTCAAAAGAATCGCCAAAACTATATTAGTTTAGGCATTCCAAAAGAATCGCCAAAACTAAATAGTTTAGGCGATTTAAAAAAGAAACGCCTCAAACGGGTCAAATGGGTCATAAGTATGCAAACGGGTCAATCAAATACATACAAACCTCATGCTACAATAATTAACAATTCAGATAAAATCCGAGTATAATTAAAGGTAAGTAAGACGGAAAAACAATATAAACACATACTAACCCATAGATTGGACGCTTCCGGAGGTTTTGCCATTTGTTAACAAACAACCTATACTCTGTGTGTGTACGGACACCTGAAACACACAGTAAAAGTGCTTTGAATTGGAGATTAAAACAACAATCCTATTGGACTTTGGATGTCGATAAGTTTACATAGATCAGCAATTTTGTTTTTGGTTACCATCATTCATTGATAGCAAAGCATAAACAAAAAGATAGTTCAGAGGATGAATGGTTTACCTTGTCAACTCTATATTTTCCATTATTTTTTGTACGCTTCCGTTTCTCAACAGTCCACCCTTTTAAATTTATTAGTAGTTCCTACGGATCTATAGTAATTTCATGTTTTTGTCGGCGTGAAATTATCTGTTGAAGAACACAAAAAATGTTCATAGTAATGTACATAAGCTATATGCAGATGCAAAAAACATAAATTGTAAATTTGGTGACATAGTAGCTATGTTATGCAAACAAAAGAAATCAGATTTACCTCATCGATGTTGTTGGATTTATATAATTCGAGAAGGCTGAATTCCTTTTCCTTTTCCACCTCCAATTCAGAAATATTGCATCTTTTTCTCTTTTGCGTTGATCCATCTCCCTGCATCATGTGGTTACTGGTTTTGGTTAGTTTTTCTTAGTTTCATAGAAATGTGACATGAAATATCAATGCAAATAATATTCACATTAGTTTCACCCAAGTCTAGAGGTAGAGACCGGAAGATCGCCAAGGTTCCATAAACATGTACTACGGGTACAAATTCTCAATTCCATGAACTGGATAATATATATGCATTATATGTGCTAAATATTAGTTGCTTTACTAATTAAGGTAATTACGCAAAGTTATATCTTGATCATTAACTTGAGTTATGTCTTAAATGCTTCAATCCTCAAAGATATAAGACACCTGAACTATTGAATCTATCGACTTAAACTATTGTTACTTTTATGCGTTTTGAGTATGAAGTAGATCGAGCAATTGATCAACCTAAGAATCCTCTATTCTGGAAACGTACAGTTCTTGGTTCGGCAAAAATCCTTCAAATTAACCTACATTTGTCATGAAACTTCGTAGTATAAGATGAAAATGAAAAAAAAAAAGAAGAAGAAGAAGAAGAAACAATCTTACATAATTGATATGGATATATAACTGAATAACCTGACATTAGGATCTTGCGAGGAGTGCCGGACGAAGTCTTGCTTGCCTTGCTGTAATAGAACATGTGACAAATGAACAGGTCGAGTCGCCAAAGTATGAATATCTATATAAATAAGCAAAAGGTTAAAGTTTTATACATTAAATTCTTAGTCATGTAGCTTTTCTACATATGCAAAATCCTTACTTTTTTTTGTATCCCCATTTGTCATGAACCTTACCTGATCAATCACATGGACACACTTTAATTACAAAGCAATTTTCTCCTGAAAGAGTTACAGTTCCAGCTGACCTCAACAACATATGAGGGGAGCATGGACCAGCATTTGGATTGCTCCTTCAAGACCAAAAAACCATAGGGTGGTGGTGGCGTGGGAGAGTGGCATGTGTGATACCCCGCAATTTCAGGTTCTCACTTTAACTAAACTCTAGTTACATTCCTTGCATCCTACTTAGCTAGGGTTAGCTAGATAGGACACACGTTGCACAGTCATAGGTTAATAACTGCATGAAGTGGTAATTCGGGGAATTACCATACTGTATACATGATTAGTGAACCTCGGACGTTGGTAAACAATGAAGTTAAATAATTGTGAATTAATTGATTGAGATTGATTGCAATTACGTGCTTTTATGATACTGTGTGAAACTATGTGCAAACTGTATGTAATTACGTGAACTTAAACCGAATATGTTAATAAACATCGTAACAGGTGGACCGGTAGGATGGTTGGGATCTTAACACATGGGGTTACACGTATTATGGTCCAAAATAGCGAAAACAACGATGAAAACACGTTGTACAACGAAGCAGGTAACCCGACGCGGGCCGAAGAGCTGTGAGCGGCCGCTCACAGCCTTCGAGCGGCCGCACGCGGGCACCAGACTTCACCAAACCGCCTTAAACTACTATTTAAGCAACCTTAAGCCTCTTGTATCTCCTAAACTCAAACCCTAATAGCCCCCACTGCCCTATTTACGAAATATCAACCCCTAAACACCTGCTAAGGCTCAAGAACATCGATCGGGAAGCTTGGAGAGCATTCGGTTGATTGTTTTGAAAGGCTTGCGGTATAATCTTCAATCTTTTGTATTTTAATCATCTTAAATATGTTATAAAACCTTATAACTAAGTTTGTCCAGGTCTGAAACCTTTTCATAAAGATTAAAACTTGAAGTTTATAAAGTATGAATGGGTTAAACATAATCCTATGCGATTAGAAATTGATAGGTTGCATGATTATGCATGTTCTTGATGTTTTAGACTTCTAGGGTTTGTGAATGATGATGTTTGTGATGTATAATTAGGGTTTTGATCAGATGTGGTTCGTATTAATGTTGTATGATGATTATTAGGTGTTATTGATTGATAATATGCAACTAGGGTTTGATATAATTTATAATATTGCATGATTAGAATCTGGACAGAATCTGAATGTCGACTTGTAGGGTCTGTTTCGTGGCTTGAAAATAATTGTTTTGATCGATTCTTTGCATGAATAGATTGTACATGGTCTTAGCATTTTAGAATGGGCAAAATAATCTGATTTGGATGTCGTTTGATACGTTTTTGGAATTTTCTTTGATTA
The DNA here is from genome assembly GCA_028751855.1 of Ambrosia trifida. Taxonomy (NCBI): domain Eukaryota; kingdom Viridiplantae; phylum Streptophyta; class Magnoliopsida; order Asterales; family Asteraceae; genus Ambrosia; species Ambrosia trifida. The sequence goes on along the minus strand of CM054123.1, from coordinate 5,318,089 downwards.
AACGTCATGTCAGATTTTCGGATTAACAAACTGAGTCAACTTTAAACAATCATAACTCGAGTTTTACAAGAAATTAAGTTATGAAATTTGGACAGTAGGTTAACATTGGAATAACTTGCCTTTTTCAAGTGGATTCATCCCGTTTGGATGAATACACAATTGTTGGGAATTTTTCTACTAACCTGACCTGCGGTAGAAACTTTCTGGACATATCTGTGATGTACGATTTTTCATGATTTATGTGTTTGATTTTGAGACAAAACAAAAATATGGGTTATTAAATGAATCCCAAATAATATTCAGTAATACTTTGGGAGTTTAACTCACTGATTTAGTATTGTAAATAAATTAGTTTTGGTGACGCACAATCTGTCCTAAAAACGCAGATTGTGTATTTTGTGTTTGTGTGACTAATTGGAGTCCTATGTGGTATGTGTTGATATATATTTGAATGGGCACTTATATGAGATGCATATGAAGTGTAAAACTAATGGTAACCAACATTTTAACCAACGGGTCCGTAGGATTTACTTATGCATGTAGAATCACTAGGTGTCACTTACACGCTTTTGAACATTTAAACGTCTTGGACAAACGGATTATATGGTGTAATGGTGTTACACATATACTCCCTTAGTGACACATGTACTAGGGAGTCGGTAGCACACCCTACTTTGGAGTTGGATTTATTTGCTTGCATTCTAAGGTGAGTTTCACTACTCTTTTCTCAAAAGCATGCGTCTCGGGTTGAGACAACTTACTTAACATTTTCTAGTCCGGTTTGGGGCTACTATTTTCTAGTCCTGTTTGGGACTACTTACACATCCCGGGTTGGGATGCTATGGATCCTTGTGTGGGTCGGTTTTTGACTCCTTGTGTGAGTCGGGTTTTACTAGTTCGCAAACTGTGTCCTTGATGAACTAAACCAACTTTATCATCTGTAAGTCCTCACGTACCGAATGAGTTGTCGGGTTATGGCAAGCGGGTTATTAGTTGATAGCGCTATTAGGTCTTACAAACCTCACACCGGCTCGGGGAGCGCGGGCGTGAACTATAACTTAACGAACTTTATCATTGTGGATAGACAATGATGTCAGGCATGCGGCTCACATTTGTGGCTACACGTACATAGCAGTTCGGTATATTCGGTGTTAGTTATCATGAATGGGCTAGCTACCCTTGACATGCGACGAACTAGTGTTTACATGGTTCTTGGAACCAACTCAATTACTTGTTTACGTGGTTTTGGAAACCAGCGCAGTTACACACCATCTACTTTACTTAGTGAACTCACCAACATTGGTTGTTGACCCACGATTTACATGCTTTTGCAGGTAGTTAGCTTCCGGTGCCAGGATTAGAAAGCACTGCACACTTCACTGCATTTGGGGTCTTGGGCATACACCTAAATTACATATTATGCTTTTACATGTTCTTTCATGTAGTTTTAATTTGGGCGCGGTGTTTTGTGCATGGTTTTTAAAAGGTTTAAATTTGCTTTACGCTTTCGCAGCTTAACTAAACTTGGTTTTTGAAAGCGAACTAAATGATTTGGGCATTTAGAGTTCGTTCATATGAATTATGGCTATGGGATCTTGGTATGTCATGCGCCTCACGGTATAAACCCCGCAGTGGAAATTTGAGGGTGTGACAGCATGGAGGGTTTTTTTTAATTAAACAACCAACCACAACCATCCTCCTCACCATCACCTTTTGCCACACGCCACATAGGGGGTGGTTTGGTAACGTGGAGAGGCTTCACACACCCTTCCATGCTCCCACACCGTGTAGTCTAAAAAGATGAAATTTAGTAGTGATTTTAAAAATAACTCACTAATAAAAGTCGATCATGCTTGGATGAGAGAGACATAGCCAACAGTCTTTACCTCCCCAAGAGCATTTCCATAAACTTCTTGTGTGATCCTGTTGTTGAAAAACGCTCATATATTAAAAAAAAATTAATTACTCATTAATAACAAAAAAAAACTCCTAATTATCTTCATGTTTAATGTACTAAGAGCATGTTTGGCTCTCCTTTTTTCCACCTCCTTATAACTTATAACTTTTCTAAAAAGCTAATAAGTTACAAAAAGTGTTTGGCAAAAGGAAAAGGACTTTTTGTTTTAACTTTTTATAAGCCTATAATAAGTTGTTTTGAAAAAGTAAGGGATGAGTGACTTTTTGAACCTCCTTATAACTTATTGATGGTTATTTACCTACATGCCCTTATTATATCCTTACACATTCCCTCCTTATACCCTTTTTGGTCATTTTACCTAAATAAGTTAAACCAAACACTTTTTTACAAACTAACTTATCAACTTATTGTTTTTCCCTACCACATAAGCTAATCCAAACACTTTTTTAAAATCTCCTTTTTAAAAAGTCATAAGTTAATAAGTCCTTTTAACAAAAAGTTCTTTTTGCCTCAAATAAGTTTATCCAAACATGCCCTAAACTTCGAACACTTGTGTAGGAAAGCATATTGTTAAAGAAATTTTTTAACAAATGGAAATTTGTACCATGTACGATATGAGAAAGATAATTTGGTAAAAAAAAAGCCTTAACGCCCCAAATGAAACTATAAAACATCCTGCAGAAATTAGCAAGTTCACCAAATGAAACTAAGATCTGAAATGTAAAGCCATTGTTGTTGTCGTTAACCAAATAAATTAATCGATTTTCTGGAGAACAAATGAACTGATCTAACAATCTAATTGATTTCCACATGATGAATAAACTAATCGATTTTCTGGAGAACAAACGAAACTAATCGATTTTCTGGAGAATAAACGAAACTAATCTAATAAACAATCGATTTCCGGATAACGAATGAAACTAATCTAATAAACAAATCAATTTGAGGAGAATGAATGAAACTATTCTAATAAACTAAGCGATATCCAGAAAACAAACGAAATTAATCTACTACACTAATCGATCTTCTGGAGAACGAATGAAACCAATCGATTTTCTGCAGAATAAATGAATTTAATCAAATCATTGATATGCCACTGCGCGTGTTTACTAAAATCATCATAGATTATTCCCCCATGACACAGACAATAGCTTCCAGAAATTGCAGAGCAGCAGGATCCGAAGCCGCGGCTGCTACAACAACGGAATATTCCATAGCATTCGGTAAACTGATCGATTTCCGGAGAAAGAATGAAACTAATGGAATAAACTAAATGATTTCCAGAGAACGAACCAAAGTAATTGGTTTTCAGGAGAACGAATGAATTAATCTAATAAACTAATATAAAGAACTATGAATTAATCAAATAAGCTAACCGATTTCTGGAGACCTAATGATTTACTGTAATAACCTAATCAATTTAACCAAATAGATTTTACAAAGAACAGATCAAATTAATCAAATAACCTAACCGATTTATCTAATTACGAATGAAATAATCGAAAAACCTATTCGATTTTAAGAAAGATTCTCGTGTTGTTGCCACTTGAATCCATCGTATGTTTTGCGATGAGCTGCAATAAGACCCTAACCCTACATCGCTCTTCCCAGGCTCTGTGAAAGTCAATATGCGCCAGCGACTATGGTCAGTCTATCGTCAGGGACAGGGAAAGGGATAGGGACCGGAAGCGAGTGTACCAACGCCTCCGTGTATGTGTTTTGTGTCTGATTCAAAAGGCCTGTAGAGAAAACAGGGAAAAAAGAGAGAACATGGAGAGAGAACATGGAAAAGGAGGAAGAAGATTATGTAGGGTTTCTGAGGATAGCACAAAACATCCGATAATATAAACCACCCTTCACATATTTTTTTAATAACATCAAACCAATCTGATTGAATAATCGAACCTAAGATTGGTGAAGGATGATGGAAGGTTGAAGAAAGACAGATAAAAGAGAGAGTGTTGTTTATGTGTTTGAGAGAGAGAGAGAGAGAAGCGTGAGATAACAGGGTTTTCTCAACAAAAACACAAAAAAAATTTAATTAGATGATCATAAAAGAAACAGAACAAAGATGGATTACAGAACATTTAATAAGGATTCGATCGCAGTATTATTGATTGAGAGAAGTATTATTGATTGAGAAAACAAAGGAGGCGGATTTGAGAGGAGAGAGAGAGAGACTGTGAGATAATGAGGATGCTGATCAAATTTTAGGGTTTTATATTCTTCCTTTTTTTACTTAAAATACGAAAATACTCAAAAACAACAAAAACTCTCAATTATTAAGCCACGTGGCATTCTCAATGGGAGATTGAGGCCTCCATTGCACGCCACGTCAGCATATATCAATTCTTTTATATATATTAATAGATATAGGATTAGGTTCCATTAGGAACCACCCTTTCGTGCAAGAACCGCGAGAACACCGACGTAAAATGTGAATTTTAAATTTTTTTTCCCACCGGTGTAAAAATGGGTAACCTCAACGTAAGGAAAAAAAATAAATTTACGATGAGTTTACAGTGGTGTAAAGACCTGGGCCCACCCTATTTTGTCTTATTAGGAAAGGGAATATTCCCTTTTATTTTTTATTCTACTTAATTGTGAACCACGCATTCTTTTTGGATTAAAATAAGTTTGTGGTGGAAAAGTGTGTTCTGTAGTTCTTGCATGAAAGTGTGGTTCTCATTTTACCATTTCCCTATATATATATATATATATATATAGTCAAGATCCTATACAAAGGGTGTTTTCTGTAAGAAGGCTAAGAAGGAATTATGACCATTAGATGAGTTTAATCTAAGGTGTAGATTAATTGAGTGAGAATCTTGTAATTAGTGTTATAATTTTATTAATTAATTAGATCATTTAGGGGTAGGATAGTAAACTACATCTATATTTAAATTAAACTCATTAAAACAAACATTTACAACCTGACATCTCTCACCTTCTCTCATCCTTAATTCACGCCTCGCATAACCAAACCCATTTATTACCATCATTAATTTGGCTATAACAAGCCAAGGGTTTGTGGTTGCTGATTTGGCGTCCCTCTACAATGAAGCAACAATGGTTTGTCTTAGATTTTTTTTTGAATAGTGAACTTCATTAAAAAACAAAGCTAGCCCTCAAAGCAAGGACCGCCGGCCAAAGATTATAACATGTACAACGGGTTCTTGACCCAACAATTCCAAACAATATCCTTAAGAATAGATCTATTCTTCAACCATAAAAACGAGCAAGCCTTGATTCTCGCTACCACTTCAACTACGTTCGGATCGGTCCCATTGAAAACCTTGTCGTTCCTCGCCTTCCAAATCTCCCAACACGAAATCATCACAATACCTTTAACAATTCTCTTACTCTATTTTGAGCCACTACCCGCAAGGTGAAGTTTTAAGATATCTTGGAAATCAAACAACCAAATAGGATTTAGATTACACCATTTACCTATTGCCGTCCAAACCCCACAAGCGAAGATGCAACCAGTAAACAGATGTAATAAGGCTTCTTGACCCGTATCACAAATCGGACACGATGGGTCAAGAATATTTATTCGCCTACTAATAAGGGCCATCCTTGTAGCAATCCGATCTTTCTCAGCCCTCCAAACAAAAAGGTTAATCTTTAATGGCACCCAAGACTCCCATGTCATCGTTTGAGCAATCCGATCCTCATTAGCGATTTGTATTTTGGACTTAACTTCAACAACAGAAAAGTCTACCTTAGTAGTTGAATCACCCCAAGCCCATTTGTCATATGAACCATTAAGCTGTACTGAGGAGAGGAGAAATTGTAAGTCTTGAAGTTCAGAAATTATCTCCCTTGTGGGAATATGGGTTCGCCAATTAGTAGTCAGCCGAACTTCACCATTCCACAATTGAATTCTATCAGCCACATAACAGTTCTTTATGCGTTCTAACTCAAAAAGTCTCGGCCATCTATACTTAAGAACATAGTTACCAATCCAAAGATCGGACCAAAACCGAATCGACTTACCATCGCCTAAACACGGACGAAAAACCAAATCAGCGGCTGATCATTAATTTTAAACTGAAGAATACTCTTAACCACATCCTTCCAGCAACCTTTAATCCGTTTATTTACCGGGAGAAAAGCCCATCGACCTCTACCCCCATGGATGGACTCAATGATCTTGACCCAAATACTATTGGGATGGACTTTAAATCTCCACGCCCATTTAGCTAAAAGCGCTATATTAACATCTTTAACTTTTGAAATACCAAGACCGCCATTCTTCATAGATTTAGTGACTATATTCCAAGCCACCCAACTAATCTTCTTATCGTCACTCGAGCCGGCCCACAAGAAATTTCTCATCAATCTTTCAATTTGATCCGTCACCTTTGAAGGAGCCTTGTAAATAGATAGATAATACACCGGGAGACTAGCTAACACCGATTTGATAAGTGTTAATCTACCTCCCATAGATAAAAGATTAGCTTTCCAAGACGCCAACCGGCCTTTAATAGTGTCAATCACCGGTATCCAATTGTGAATTCTATTCATATTAGCACCGACTTTGATGCCCAAATAATCAAATGGAAGCTCTCCCACCCTACACCCAAGTATAGTCGCCATCTCACCAACTTGACGTGATTCAACCCCTACACCAAAAAGTTGAGTTTTTTTAATATTAATTTTGAGGCCCGAACAAATATAAAAAATCCGAAGCAGACGAGCCGTCTCTTGGATATTATCTAAAGTCCAATCTCCCGTAATCAAAGCATCATCCGCATATAGTAGGTGATTAATAGAAAGGTCGCCATTAAACACCCGAAGATCTTTTATAATTCCCAAATCACATGCTTTAGAAACCAAAAAAGAGAAGACCTCCATCACAATTAAGAACAAGAATGGCGAGAGGGGGTCTCCTTGCCTAATTCCTTTTTGACATTGGAAATCAAACGTAGGTGACCCGTTAACCAACACCGAGGATCTGGCCGAATGGAGAATACCACTAACCCATAAACATCAACAATTAGGAAAGCCCATTTGCCTCATTGTAGATAATAGAAAGCCCCAATTAACGTTGTCGTAAGCCTTTTCAAAATCAATTTTCAACATGAACACTTTTTTTCCAGATTTTTTAATCCACCCAAAAGCTTCATTAACAATTAGAGGCCCATCTAAAATGAAACGGTCTTTAAGGAAGGCCGACTGAGTATCAGAGATGATCTTTCCCATAACTTCTTTCATCCGTAAAGCCAGCACCTTGGAGATAATTTTGCTAATCACTCCAATCAAGGTTATCGGCCTGTAGTCTTTCAATCCAACTGGGTCTTAACTTTGGGAATTAACGTGATAAAAGCGGTGCTGCAACCTCTATTAATTTTCCCCGAGTCGTAAAAGCCATTGAGCAGATTAAGAATGGCGTCCTCCAAAGAAAGCCAGAAGTGTTTAACAAAATGAAAGTTAAACCCATCTGGACCTGGGACTTTATCTGAGCCGCAATCCCAAACAGCCAGCTTGATTTCGTCTTTGGTAAATGGCCGAGTAAGGAAATCTGCATCAGCTAAAGAAATTATGTTAATATTATCACAAGTAAGATAAGGCCGATTGGGAACCATATCAGAAAAATGGTTCCTGAAAAAATGGTGCACCGCCTTTTTAATCTTTGCCGGTTTAACTTCCCACGCCCCATTGATCAACATGCCCTTAGATGATGCATTAGCAATGAATGTTATTTACTATTTAATGATAAAAATAAATGTTTATGGTTTGCTTGAATTATATGCAGGTGTGCCGTCTATTATAACCAGCAATATCTAAAACAATATCTCTATAATCATGGAATGTGATCAACAATTTGGGATAAAAATACAAGCGTAAGTTCTATGTGTTTCCCAAAATAATCTTCATCTCATAACACATAAAGTATCCGAGTGTTTTTTTTTCTTTTAGGAACGAAGACGAAGTTAGTGTTAGAGTGTTTTTAGTTGGTATTTTGCAAAATTATGTTTTCTGGTTGGAAACTCCCTTTATTCCGTTGAAGATAAAACACTTTTTAGTTAAACCACTTTGTTTGAGTTTAAAACACCAGACTGTTTGTTGTTGGATGGTTTGAGTATAAAACACATTCTGGATGTTAGTGTGTTTTATGTTTAAATGAGTTAGTTTGTTGAAGATAAAACACATTCGGGTTGTTAGCGTGTTTTATGTTCTAATGAGTTAGTTTATTGAACATAAAACGCAATCTAATTGTTACCGTATTTTTGAACAAATGAGTTAGTTTGCTGAATATATAACACATTCTGAATGTTAAATGTGTTTTTCTAGTGATGGATTAGTTGGTTGAATATAAAACACATTTTGATTGTTATTCTGTTGTGTTTTATAATCATATTGAAATGTTCATATAGGACAGTATAAAATACATCCCTATAATAATTGTTTAGTATCATGGAGTGTAGATAATATTGTAAATCAAATCCCTAAAATTGCTCATTGTCCATAAGTGCTTCTTCCTTTACATATTTTAAAAACCCATCAAATTACCTTAATACCCATTGGTCAAACTTTAATCTATGCCACGTGTCACGTCCACAAGCCTTCTTACCATTCTCACAAATATTAGACTTTGTACAGGATCCTCTACCTATATATATATATATATATATATATATATACTATGTCTTTGTAAATTAATTAATATGATTATATTTTAATACAAAATTAGAAATAAATTACTAGACATGATTTGAAAATGTTTATTAGCTAATAGAAGTAAATATTATTAAAAAAATATTAATTTTTTTAGATAGCGTATTTATATGTAATTGAATTTAAACTTAAATCATGAACATTAATTAACCTATTTTTTAATATTTGGTCTTTCACTCTAAGTTTAAAACTATATTTGTTATAGTGTTCTGAACAAACAAAATAAAACAAATCAATCCACATTAATTAAATATTTGATTAATTAAAACTAAATATGCTTAGCTATTTTCGTGTTATAATAGCTTGATATATAAAATATATTTTATATATGAACAATAATTGTTTGAAATTTTCATTGACTGTGTTGTTTCAAGTTACTTCAACAGAGATACATTAATATCTAAGTGACAACAGTCTTTTCATTAGTAATTCATTTTAGCTTCATTTTCACGCTATTAAATCACGAAATCTTTTTTTTTTTTTTTTTTTATAATTACAGTCATATTGAACCAATAAATGGCATTATGTTTAAGGACCTTGATGTTAGAAAAAAATGATTATACGCTCAAGGTTAGAAATATTTTGGCTTTGCAAGAAACTTGATGTCAAATCCAAATTAACGATACTCAATTAGGATGGTTTAACGGATGAGGAGATATTTTTAAATTAATTTCATTTTTTACATCTTAGCCTAAACAAATTTATCTTATTACTTTTGATTATTTTTGTTGTACCCGCAGTCTACAAGGTAACAGCCACAGTATGAAAGATATATGTTGAAAAGTTTGGAAATAATTTTATGTGAATATGAATGTCTTTACAAGAAATTATTTAGGGGCTGATGAATATTTAATACTTTTTGGTTGTAAAAGCAATTTTATTTATTTTAAATATAACATCTAATCTAATTTTTCTTAATTATATTTTTAATTTTATATATAATATATATAATTTAAATTGTTTAATCTGTGTATCACACGGGTACATAACCTAGTTAGTAATATTGGAGTGAATGACATGTTATCTTTCCGGAAGTCAGAAAAGACTCGGTTGAAAATACATGGAAAGTTCATATGACTTATGCATATAATCATTTACGTATTGTCAACTCCGCCGCAACGCGTGGGTTCCCCACTAGTTACATTTAAAACATATGGTATAACCTTTTAAAACATATTGTTGACTTTTAAACCAACTTTCCCTCACAATTTTTAAGCGGTGTTAATTTATCATATGTTAATAGTTTAAAAAAATAGACAATAAAAACAAGTATATTCTATTTAACTTGAGTATAATAGTAGTATAGATTTTTTTTTGTTAAATTAAACAAACTAGTTGTATAAAATCACGCGCGTTGCGCGTTTTACAATCGAGATTTAGAAAAGGTGTTAATCAATCAATGAATTATACAATCGAGATTCCATTTTGGTTGTAAACGTTAAAAAAAATAAAGAAATCTACACATAAGGTAACACATGAAATTTGTAACGAAATTATATAAGATTATGTAATTTATATTAATAGTATATAATATAATAAAATTTTTTAATAAAATAATACGAATAAAATAATAGTATATAATATATTAATTAGGGATGAGCATACAAGGCCGAATACCGATTCCATTCCGTCCCGATCCCGATACCGTACCAAATCGATACCGAACCAAGTGGTTTCGGGATCGGTATCGGTACCCATATTTATGGATTTTCGGTTTCGGTATTATCGATATCGGTACGGGATCGGTATGATATCGGTATTTTAAGGTAAAATACCGATACCATACCGGTACCGTACCGATACCGTAAAGTATTTGAATAAAATAATAGTATATAATATATTAATTAGGGATGAGCATACAAGGCCGAATACCGATCCTATCCCGTCCCGATCCCGATACCGTACCGAACCGATACCGAACCAAGTGGTTTCGGGATCGGTATCGGTACCCATATTTATGGATTTTCGGTTTCGGTATTATCGGTATCGGTACGGGATCGGTATGGTATCGGTATTTTAAGGTAAAATACCAATGCCATACCGGTACAGTACCGATACCGTACCGTTTGGTATCGGTATTGTCGGGATCGGTATAATATAATAATAGTATATAATATAATATATTAATAGTATATAATATAATAAAGTTTTTAAATAAAATAATAATATAAATAAAATATTAATATGATCCTATCCCGTCCCGATCCCGATACCGTACCGAACCGATACCGAACCGAGTGGTTTCGGGATCGGTATCGGTACCCATATTTATGGATTTTTGGTTTCGGTATTATCGGTATCGGTACGGGATCGGTATGGTATCGGTATTTTAAGATAAAATACCGATACCATATCGGTACCGTACCGATACCGTACCGATACCGTACCGTTCGGTATCGGTATTGTCGAGATCGGTATAATATATTAATAGTATATAATATAATATATTAATATTAATATTATATAATATAATAAAGATTTTAAATAAAATAATAATATAAATAAAATATTAATATTTATACTATTCAATTGATGTTACTATTCATTTAAATTTGAAAATTAATATATTTTAAGTAATTAATATGTTACGTGATTAGTAATATCAGTGTCGCCCCCCCTTCCCCCCCCCCCCCCCCCCAAAAAAAAAAACACATTATAAAACTAATAAATGAAAATTAAACAAGTTGATCTCACGGTATTATAAGTTAAATGAGATCGACCTAGGCTAGCTTACCACCATCACTAATTTCATAATATTCAGATTCAGGGGCTCATCGGATATAGGATTTCTAGTTAGAGCACCTACAATGGTGGTTTGGAATTCCAAATCAATCAACCATTATAGGAGGTGACATGGATATGGTTTGCTTTGGTTTGGTCCGGTTGTCTTGACAAGTTCAAAACCTGCAAATGGGACCCACCATAAATAAACATATGCACATATTATTATTATTATTATTATTATTATTATTATTTTTTTTTTTTTTAAATTACGTGTGAGATAAAGGTTTAAAATTATTTATTGTTGTATGAAAAAGTGAGTTAGAATGGTGGTAGATTGAAATGATGTGGCATGGGTTCAAAATTTTGGATATGGCATGGGTTCAAAATTTTGGATAATTTAGTGGATGCTCTTAGCCAAAGTAACTAAAGGTGGTTAGAGTCAATTGGAATAAAAGTAGGAGGGTGGTAGTGAAACTTCTTATTTTGAAACACTTGGAGCATTTTCTGAATATTTCCTATAAAATTTCCGTTTAGTTCGGAATTTTATTTCTTTCAATTGGCCCTCTCTTCCTCTCTTTTTCTATCTCTAAAATTCTTTCCACCTCCTACCCTTGAATTTCTCACATCTTCATAAGCCATTTCTGCATGCATGGTGAGTTATTACATATATGAATCTTGGAACGTATGTTATCTTGACAAATAAAGTTTGGTAATCCATTTGTTATTGGTGTTTTAATTCGTATTCGATCTAATATTTTACAAACGTTTATAGGTTTGTAGAAAAAAGAAATGGCATATAAGGTGGATAAAGTTCACGGGTATGATTACCTGTTTAAGATAGTTCTAATTGGTGATTCCGGGGTCGGAAAATCCAACATTCTTTCCAGGTTTACGCGGAATGAATTCTGTCTGGAATCTAAATCAACCATAGGTGTCGAATTCGCTACAAGGACTATCCAGGTTGGTAATTGGATTCCTCACAATTTCCTGTGATAACGTTTTGAAGGTCACATGTCCGACAACATTAGCTCATTTCATGATTCCATTGGTTAACAGGGTGTTAGCGGGGCTAATGTTTTATGGATTAAAAAAAAAACAAAAAGAAACCAAGAATTCAAGATTAATAAGCCAGTTTTTTTAATCTTACGATAATAACGTGCAAAAAGTCTATGAAATGTTACCACTAGCCCATAGCCTTATTATATAATGAGGACATACGTAGTGGAGATAATACTTAGCGCCCCTCCCCTTCATTTGATTGACTGCAAGAGTCAAGGCACAACTTTCAAGAAAAAATAGCGTTAAAAATTTAATGCTTGAGAGTTGTTTTGGGATTTTATGGCCTTTTAAGGCCCCTATGTAGCGGTGTGAAGGACCTTAAGGGGCGCAAATTTTGTTTTTAGGTCCTTTAGCGCTTGAGTACACATGGTCTAAGTGGGATTGATGATTGCCCTCTCATAAATATGATGTGGGTTTGAATTCCTACAAGTGCATGTGGAGTAGGTTGTATTTAGGAGGAAAAAGATGTCACTACAACAAATACGCGATAGAAAAAAAAACGTTCTAATGTTGGATTAATGTTTCTACTTTCTAACGTTGGATATGATACCAGTTAAGTAGCTTCAAACACACATACAAACAAAAACATCTATCTATTATAATAATTGAAAGCAATAATTGAGTGTCTACACATCACTTTCCTAATTAAATTTTCTCAACCACGGGATGCTCCGAGGTATAATCTAGTTAACTATAAGAACATTAGAAATCCAATCCAATATTCAATTATAGCAAAGGGGTTCCCACCAAAAGTAAAACCAACGAATTCTGGATTGTTGGCACCTCTTTCTTAGAAACTTAGTGGGATGTGTCGGTAATCCATGGGTAACTACATATGGATATCTTACGACGTTGGTTTTTGTTGACGCGATACTCATTTGTTAAATAGTGATTATCTTCAAGAACACTACATAAACGCAGGTTGAGGGTAAGATTGTAAAGGCCCAAATATGGGACACAGCTGGTCAAGAGAGGTACCGAGCAATCACAAGTGCGTATTACCGAGGAGCCGTAGGCGCCCTCTTGATCTATGACATAACAAAGAAGCAATCCTTTGAAAACGTGCGACGCTGGCTAAGGGAACTCAAGGACCATGCGGATGCCAACATTGTCATCATGTTGGCTGGAAACAAGGCGGATTTGAGCCATCATAGAGCGGTCCAGGAAACCGAGGGTAAAGCTCTAGCCGAGCAAGAAGGGCTCGTATTCCTGGAGACTTCTGCACTTGAAGCATATAATGTTGAAAAGGCTTTTCAGATGATTTTGTTGGACATATATAAGATCGTGAGTAAGAAAGCCTTGGCAGCTCAAGAAGCAGCCTCTTCTTCTACACATGTTCCTAGCCAAACAACCGCTATAAAAGTTGGTGATTATGGCAAAAATTCAAGGAAATGTTGTTCTAATTAGAAAAAAGAAAAAAAGTGAACACAAATTATTGTGTGTAATATTTCACTTTTGTTACAAAGTTAAATGACCATTATAATATGGTAACTTTGATTTACTAAAGTGTTTATAAATGCTTTTGTTGTATGGTTTTTCCAACATATTTAAAGGCTTGTTTGCATGTAATAAAATGCATATCATTCCTCGGTTATATCGGTGTTATTATATAGCTCTCGTCTATCGACTCAACGTCCTGGTATGATAATAGAGGTGGATAAAACTTTTTTTTTTTTTTTTGTAAACCCGAACCAGTTTGAAACACTCGTTTGAGGTTTGGCACGGTTCCTTTCTGAACCGGTTTGATTATTTCATAGAGGTAGTTCGTTTTCATATGAATTCACACAGGGCCGTCCCTAAGAATTCAGGTGCCTAGGCCCAGTCACGAAAAATATGCCCCTTAGCCTTAGGAGTTAACGAAAGAAATAAACGTAAGCTATTTTTTTATTTTGAAAATAATATGGTGACTGAAAATACAATGACAAGTTTGACCGACAATGACATACGTTTTACCCACATAAACTTTTTTCAAGTACTCATATAGTCCCATTAAAAAAAAAACCCCTCGTAAATTCATAACTTTACTAAAATACCCTCATCATCTTTGAATATTTACGCATTTACCATCATATTCCTTATTAAACCTTTACCCTGTAAATTTTTTGGCCGATCTGTAAATTTGTGCAGATCTGATATGAACAATTTTCAACCGGTTCAATAAGGTTATTGTCGACCCTCCAATACATGTAAATCTGCCATTGTAACAGGCTAGATGTGCCCCACTAAAAATTGGGCCTGGACCGGGAGTCCTCCCTGCACCTAGAGGTGTACAAATCGGTTTTTTTACCAAACCGGTTCGCTACAATACTGGTTCCTTTCCGAACCGATTTCGGTTTGGAACTAGTTCGGTTTTAGACCGGTTTGGTCGACCACAAAATCGGTTTCTTACCCTGTTTTGGTTTCGATTCTGTTTCGGTTTCAATTCTGGTTCGGTTTCGGTTCTAGTCCGGTTCACTTTCGCACTGTTTAAAATCGTATAAATTGCTTTAACTTTTGATAAATTTTTGGGTTTTTTAAATAAGGGAATTGAATTTTAATTAAAAAAACAAAGTTTTATTTGTGGTTATGGCCAAAAATGTATTTTTCTTAAACCGGTTTCGGTTCGGTTTTGGTTTTTTACCGGTTTTTAGCGGTATTGGTTTCTGTTCAGTTTCGGTTTGTGTGTCGGTTTCGGTTCGGTTTTGGTTTTTTACCGGTTTTTAGCGGTATTGGTTTCTGTTCAGTTTCGGTTTGTGTGTCGGTTTCGGTTCGGTTTCTTTTCACCGGTTTTCGGTTCGGTTTGTATTTTTTTTAGTGTCGGTTTCATGTGGAACCGTTTTTGACCGGTTTCGGTTCCGGTCGGTTTTATCAGTTTCGGTTCTTGAACCGGTTTTTTTTAACACCTGCACCCCACCATGGCCGGTCCTCGCATCAAATGTTGTTTTCCTAAAAAGAGCACCCATAACCATTATTTTTCAAAGGAAGAAATTTAAAAAGACCATAACTACTGATCCTTCCTTTGAAACTGCTGACCCTTCACCACAAACTACTAAACTAGAACCATCTCACACAACAATAGAAATTGTCAAACTTCTTTCTGGGCTAAAAGAAACAATCCCATCAGAACATGTCATTCCCCAACAACCACATCAAACAGGGGAAATACCATCAGAACTTGACATGGATGTGGATGTTATTAGCCCTATCCCAAGAGATGAGGATGAACCAAGGTTTCTAAGCCCAAACTTAGAGACTTTAGGTACATTTGAGTCTGCTACTACTCATTTACCATCCAGTGGTGGATCTGAGGACAAAAGTAACATTGCCAAAACATCACTTGTGGCAACTACTGATGAAGGCTTTATGCTTGAGGTAAGAAATCCTCAGAACCAAGACAAAGAGGTTCATAGGACAACTGGGTTGGGCCCAACTCATGATACATCTGATGATGTCCTCATTGAGGTTATCACTAGAGATTCAGGGGATTCCATTGATTTGGATGATGATTCACACTCCACAGAACATGAATTGACGGCTACTAGTGAAGGTCCTGAATCTGATGTCCCTAAGCTCAAAGAGCTGGTCACAACAGATCAGGTTAAAGACCACTTGAACCTTGATTCCCCTAAAGTGACATCTTCAGTACACTCTGAAGATCACCCAAAAACGCCCCCCACACTAAAAATGCCTACCCAATTCCCTGGGTCATCTAGCATAGACTTGAACCAACTATGCAGCCCAAATGGTGCCCTATACCAGATGATGAACACCCTCATATCTGATCACCTCAAATCTTTCACAACTACTTGGGAGTTAAAAACCAAAACTCAATTTGAGGTGATCAACAACAAACTCAGTGAGCTATCAAAGAAAATTGATAACAACACAAGACAGCTTGCCAAGTTATCTGGTAGAACTTCTCTACCTATCAGGCTTCTAGAAGTGGATGAAGCCAAAAAGGGGGGGAGAAGATTAAGGAACCAAGAGAGTCACTAGAAGCCAGGATAAAGACAAAAGTGGCTCTACAACAACAACAAGAGGAGGAGGAGGCCCAAAATTTTTTTTTAGAAGATCAAGATAGGCTCCTACTGAAAGTGAAGATGAAGCTGAAACATCCCAAGGCCTCAATGAAGAAACTTCTGAAGACTCTGAAAGTACTGAAGACAATCCTTCAGTAGTTGATACTTCTATCAACCTTTCAGTAGTTAACACTTTAAACATTCCATCTGAAGAGCCTTCTATGGCAACTGAAGACATTCCAACTCCTATTCCAAGGCCTATAACCACTCAAATGCCTGTATTAAACCCTGCTCCCATCTCAATGTCAAAAGAATTACTAGAGAAGAGTTTACTTGCAGCACAAAAGAAAACCAAGGAAGATGAGATCTGGAACAACCTAGAAGCAAGGGATGATTTGAGCTACAATGACAAACTTAAATTATATGAAGAAGAGTTGAATAAACAAGCTGCACTTGAAAGAGTTGCTGAAGAAGACAAAAGACAACAACTGATGTCTTACATTATCAAGAACAGCAAAACCAAGGCTTATTCACTCAAAGGGCTCTCTATGGATAAGCTTACAAGAAGAGCTCAAATTGTTGCTGAAAAAATTGCCATTGAAAAAGACAGAATGGCAAAGAGAGCTGAAGTTATAGATGAATTGGTAGCCAATGGATTTGGTTCAAAAGCCTCAGTGTCAAAATGGAGAAAAGACACATTATTTGACACATACAAAAGATTCAAGGCTGATAAGGCTGCAAATCCAGAGAAGTACAAAACTTCTGAAGTATCAACTTCGGTAGTTAGAACTTCTGGTGCTAAACAATCAACATCAAAGCCTGCTACCAAGAAGAAGCAAGAGGAAATCACAAAGAACCGATTTCAAGATGGTATTGCTTGAAGGCAATACAGTAGTTCAAGGAGACTTTGTGATTAAAGAGAAGCCTCTGCTGACACAATTCAGGGATACTTCAACATTTGCTTACCAAATACAGAAGACAATAACTGATAAACTGCACACTAAGCTAATCACTAAACATCATTTACCTACCTTGGATATACCTAATGTGGTGCAAACAGAAGAAGGAAGAGAATCCCACCTAAGGGTCACTGAAGTAGAAAACATCCCTCATTTAGGAACTTCCCAGGGAACCACCATGGTCCCTTACACTTTAGACTTTGACCAATCTAATGTTCTGATAATGAAATGGTCATTTACTAATTCCAACTCAGTATTGGTCACAATGAGAGATCGTTCAAGCAAGGCCTTCAAATCTATGGAAGAACTGAAAAATTTATCTACACAAGACTTGCTCACAATCCAACATCTTGAACCTGAACAAGGATTTCTCACAAATGAACAACTGAACCAACTCAAGACTTCCATGTTCAGAGAAATCTGGAAGAAACTTGATGGAAGAAAAAGACAATAAAGGATTAGATAAGGTTTTGGCATCATCAATCCAGGGGGAGATTGTAAGGAAAAAAAGGATTGAAGAAACCTCTTTTGCTAACCTTAGTCTAATTCCTATTTCTGCCAAAATATGAAAAGTATGAAACTACTGCAGAAAGAAGAAGAAACTGTTGAAGAATGATTCAACAAGTACTGAAGAGTAAAGATCAGAAGTTCTGAAGTCAAACCAAACAAGTCAACTGAAGAACTACTGAAGACAAACTACTCATCAGTAGTTTGTCACTCATCAGCAGTTGTAACAGAATCTTTCCACCACCCTTATGTTTCAGTAGTTTAGTATTATAACATTACTTTATCTTTTTGTACAAGTTCCAAGACTACAGCCTGTTGTAGTCTTGCTTTTGTAACAAGGTTCATGTATCTGTTCCTCTATAAATAGATGGGTTAATCCCACTATTTTACAGATCGATTTTAATAAAACTGAAATCCTTCAAAAGCTTTACTTAAAATACCATTTCATAATCTGAGAATCTCTTTGCATATTTATTATCATATACATTCAATTGCTTAGATTCTCATTAACTGTCTTTAGTTCATTACATCCAGGGGGAGTAATAACTCCCGTTGAAAGTGAAACTTTACAACTTATTCCGTTGTGCAAACTGCTTTGATTAACTTGCAATACACATAAGTGTTCATAAGCAAACAACTGTTAAAGAACTAACTGATCCAACAATTGGTATCAGAGCTATGCAAGAAGAGTTGCTCCAATTCAGGAAGCAACAGGTCTGGGAAATATGTCCCTTACCACCAAGCAAACTACCAATTGGCACAAGATGGGTTTTCATAAATAAACAAGATGAAGCTGGTATGATTACCAAGAACAAGGCAAGACTAGTGGTACAAGGTTATTCTCAAGAAGAGGGAATTGACTATGATGAAACCTTTGCTCCAGTTGCAAGACTTGAAGCCATCAGGTTATTTTTAGCTTATGCAATTTCCAACAAAATTAAAGTTTTTCGAATGGATGTTAAGAGTGCATTTTTGTATGGAAAAATTAAAGAGGAAGTGTATGTCTGTCAGCCACCTGGGTTTGAGGATCCTTCTCATCCTGAGTGGGTGTACAAACTTGACAAGGCTCTTTATGGGCTAAAACAGGCTCCTAGAGCTTGGTATGAAACACTTTCAAACTTTTTACTCAAAAATAACTTTACAAGAGGCTCCATTGAGAAAACTCTTTTCATAAAACATGTTGGAAATCATGTCTTACTTGTTCAAATTTATGTTGATGATATTATTTTTGGTTCAACTAACACAAAATTGTGTGATGAATTTAATAAACTCCCGGTTCTCGCGATATTTAGCGTTCTCAAGATAACCCTCCCCATATATATTTATACTATATATAATGCATGAGGGAATAGTACTTTATGATACCCAAAAGTTAAGAACTTTATTTTTATTAACAACCCTAAAATCGGGGTAAAATAGTCATTGAAACATTTTCACACTTTAGTACCTCATTTTAGTTACATTTTAATTCCCTTGTTTTTAGTTAGTAGTTACACTTTTTCTCCCCTCCCCCCCCCCCCCCCCACAAAATTATAATTCTTTTATTTAATTATATAATAACATTTTAACTATTATGTTTTAAAAACATTTAAAAAGTAACGTAACGACCTACTCATTTTTGTCGACATTTTAATCGACCATAACTTTTTCGTACGTTAATACTATCTAAAAAAATACACCGCAAAAACGAGCATTATTCTCTTTAATTTGAATATAGTATTTCTATTACTTTTTAATAAAAAAAAATTGATATGTTAAGTGATTAACAATGTCTAGGGTTGAACAATAATTGAATCGTTAACCAATACTAAACAAAAAACAGAAGAAACCAAACCAAAATTAACTTAATTAAAACGAATATTTCATGTATTTGCATATTTTTAGCTTTCATACTATCATTTCATGTATTTATACCTCCATTTCATATATTTATTAGTAAATATTTTAGCCAAAGTTTGGTTATGAACCAACATAACTAAACCGAATTGAAAACTGACAATCTAACCAACAAAACCAAACCAATTAACCGATTGGTTAATAAGATCAATTAACTGATGGCCGGCTTCGGCTTCGGTTGAGATTCATAATCAAACCAAACTAAATCATGCACACCTTTAGAAGCGCATGTGTTATTTGCCGCATTGTGCAGACATCATTTTAAAAAACTAGAGCTTTACAAATATTTCTCTTCGTTAACCTCCATTTCCACTACATACTTTATATCTCCTGCACATTTTCTCTTCATCAATGCTACACTAAGATTACTAATGTTGCAGTCCATGTTCTTTTTTAATACATTGATTATGATCTAACATTCAGTATTTAGTTATCGAAGTTTTTTTGTTTTTGTTTAGGCAAGATCAAGATAAAAATCAATGGTATTAGATCTAACACGCTTTACGCTTTTATATACTTTGATTTTTACTGTTGTTCGTATGGAATGAACTGTTATGGTTTATTTTGAACTAACATATAGGGTTTGGAAGAATCGATCGATTAGTGGCCAAAGTAGCTTTGCATAGAGGTGATATTAAACTTGTTGTTTACGATCTATTCATCTATGTGGAGTACATAGTTTGTAATATTACTATCTTTTAGTTTTTTAAAAATTAATGTGTTACGTGACTAACAATATCCAAGAGCGAGCAATAACCGAAAACAGACATAACCAACCTAAATCAATTGAAAACTGAATTAACCAAACAACCAAATTAACTTAGAATTGGTTATCAGGTTTTTTGTATACCATTAGTTAACCAAAATTAACCAAACTAAAAATCGAAGATTTCATATATTCTTGGCTTCCCTTTCATGTATTTGTAGTTTTATACACTCATTTCATGTACATCTAAGCCAAAATTTAGGACAAAGTTTAGTTTTGGTTATTAAAAAAAATAACTGAACCAAATTAAAAGCCAACAATCTTACAAAATAAACTGAACCAATTAGTCAATTGGTCAATAAGATCGTTTAGCCGATGACTTTGGTTTTTCTTGAGACTAATAACCGAACTGAACTGAACCAAACCATACACAGCTTTAAGAAATTTTTGTGTTCTCCGTCGCATCGCGTGGGCATCCTGCTAGTGTGTGTGTGTGTGTGTATATATATGCATAATAAGCGTAATGACATTATATTTGTTTTTGTATTTTTAAAGATTTATTATATTTTATGTGTTTTTGACAATGTACAATGGTTCTACATGATATCACTTATAATGATCGTTTTGTATATATATTTATTTTTTGATCGGCCAATTAAAATTACTCACGGACTACTGGAGTATTTATGTGCTGAGAAATTGATATGTTTTCACATATAATTATCACCTGTTTTATACTCTAAAGTGTGCTTTTATCTTTGTGTTATCAAGATTTATCTTTCTTTATTGATAATTGCAGGTTCGGAGGTCCGGTGATGAAAAGAAGTGAAAACCCGTACAAAACGGCACAAAACAGACGAAGATTTGAAGACTTTGAAGCCCTGCCAGATATGACACGACCGTGCTTACGACCGTGCAACTGTCCCGGGTCAACAAGTCAACATTTCGAAGTGAACAGAGGTCAATTTCGGCATTCTAGGATGTGCACGGGCGTGCCCCAGTGTATGGCACGGCCGTGCTTTACTCCAGCGTGTTCTCCAAGGCAAAAACTGACCTAAGTACGGGCATGCATCTCCCCTGGCACGGGCGTGCCAGCCCTAAGTACAGACAATTCTGCACGAAAGGATTCTGCAATAGTACCCGCTGTCGAGCAGGGGCGTGCCAAGATTCATTCACGGGCGTGCAAGGCCTGGAAGGCCTATAAATAGAGGCCTCCACCCCACATTTTGAAGCATCCCTTCCCACTCAAAAACCAATACTTCCCCATGAAGTTTCTGCTCTCTTTGAGGTTTGTAGGTGTCCTTTGGAGCTTGAAATCACTCCATAAATACCTTGAGTGAGAGAGAAACACCACAAAATCATCAAAAACCCTTAGAAATCTCCATACAACCTTCCACCATGTCTTGCACACAAACCCAACCTTGTGAGCTTGTTGTATCAACCATGCTAGGCTAGATTTCTGTTGGTGTTGTTAGGGTGCGGATGGATACTTGGTATGATCTAATATAGCTTATCTTTTATTTTAAAGTGGTGTTTTGTGTTCTTAATATTTCTTACTATTCTAAACTTTGTTTAATGGTCTAATTAACAAATCACTTAGTCTTTGGTCTTGTGAGTGTCTTGATAGGAAGTGGGAGGACTCATGAGTGTACCCATAGTGTGTAAAAACCCATGCAATTGTGAGCTACCCTAATCCCATGAGTAGTTATTAGTCCATTTTTGGGTAGAAATACACACACTTTAAGACTTAATCCTCTACTATCAAGATCTCATTTAGGGTCGGAACGGTCCTTATACTCAGTCCTAATGATAAGTCAATACTTAATCTTGCACCTTAGTTTCATGGTCTATGTGAAGCTTTGATATAGGTTAAGGATTGATGAACTCGTGTTGAAATAAAACGGTCTTTATTTTATTTCATCATTATACTGCCGACAGTTAATGATAGACCATTCACTTTTTGATAAGTTAATTAAACCATGTAGGGGATGCATGTGTGCTGGTTAGTCACGACTCCTCTATGATATTAAGTGGTAACTTGCTCGGTCATGCTCCGGCCACCGACAAGTTGTTCATAAAAGTCTAGAGTGGTTTGATGTCTCTATCGCAACAACGGGAGGTGGGTAATTCGGGGTTGATTCGACACAGTCTCGAGTCACATTCTTTTCAGTGTTGAGAGGTGAGCTTACCGATTTGGAAGAACTTCGTAATAACATTAAGAACACAGTTGTTTGTACAGTTTTGCGAAAACAGTCACCTCTAGAAAA
This sequence comes from Ambrosia trifida, assembly GCA_028751855.1. Taxonomy (NCBI): domain Eukaryota; kingdom Viridiplantae; phylum Streptophyta; class Magnoliopsida; order Asterales; family Asteraceae; genus Ambrosia; species Ambrosia trifida. The sequence goes on along the minus strand of CM054123.1, from coordinate 5,295,371 downwards.
TGCAGTTGCAATTCTAAGTTAAGCACAAGTGCGCACTCAAACACACCACTATAAAATAAAGATAACTATTTTCATACCAGGTACCATCTGATCCCGAAGCAACACCATTGTTTTGTCATTGATTTCGCTTAAAAGTTTTCAACTCTCTTTTTACTTTTCTTCCCGCATTTTAAAAAGTCTTTTAAGTAATTTTAGGAAGCTGAGTAGTAAAAATCGTGTCCACGGATTCGATACTCGATACTTGCACATTTCTATTCTATACACGATAGGTGCGCTTGCCTGTTGTGTTGGGTTTAGAACGTTGAGCAACTATCATTTTAAATTATAAATTTAAAACTTGTAAGTGTATTTCTGTTTTCTAACTTGCTCATCTTTACTCCAAAGCTTTTGGCATCTCCCCGGGGACTTTGCCCTTTTTTGAAAAGAAGTTAAGTTTTCTTAAAACACCCACACGACATCAAGTTTTTGGTGTCGTTGCCGGGGACACGACTGTTTTAGAGAAAGGTCTTCTTAAAAGTACTCATTTTTTTACTTAGTGTTTTTGCTAAAAAGTTTCTGTTTGATCAGTATGCTCTTGAAGGTTTACTTGCTAGTGAACACTTATGTGTTTAGCAAGTTCAATCAGATTTGCATAGCGGAATAAGTAAGTAAAGTTACACTATCAACAGGAGTTATTACTCCCCTAGATGTTTGCAAACTAAAGACAAGTTAATGAGAATCTAAGTATTGAATGTGAATGACAATAAATAATCAAATAGATTCTCAGTAAATGGAATGGAAATAACAATAATGAGCTTTGAACGCTACTAGAAAAATAACCTATCTTGACACACATTTAATGACACGCGCCTATTCATGACACTCAAAAACGCATGTCATTAAAAAATTGTCGTTTTTTTTTTAAAAAAAATTGGTTAAATAATGACACACTTTTTTGCGTGTCAACAATCTAATGTCAAGAATTCCAAAACATGACAGTTATAACAATTGTGTGTCATGTTTAGCGTCAAGATTTCACACATTTCTAATTTCCCTCCCACACATTTAAGTCCCGCCCTCTTAGTGTATCCTCATAATTATTATTAGAAACAAAAACCCTCATTCAACAAGCAAAACAACAGAAACCCTCATTCTGAAACCCTCAATCGAAACCCCTCATTCTGAACCCTCAATCGAAACCCTTCCATTATCAGAAACCCTCATTCTGAAACCCCTTAATCGAAACCCTCCAATCGAACCTAAATCGAAACCCCTCAATCGAAACCTCCATTCTGAACCTCATTTGGAAACCTTAATCGAAACCCTCATTCTGAACCACATACTTTGACACTTCAGTAAGTTCAATCGAACTTTGTTTGTTAATAGTTATTTAGTATTTGATGTGAATTTTGTTTGTTAATAGTTCTTTAGTACTAAGATAATATTGGTCATCTAAAGTTGAATGTGAGTCATGTGAATGGGTCGAATGAAAAAAAGAGGACAAACGTTAGTGAATTATTAGAGATAATATTGGTTTATTTGGTCAGTATGTTTATCTTAGTAGGTGATTAGTATCTGAGTTAGATAAAGATTGCATGGTTAGCAAGGTTAGGAGTAGTGTATGATGCGTACGAACCCCAATTGTATTTTTATAGTGACATGGGTTCTGCTATGTTCATCTACATTCTTTTTCTTAAAGATGTTCTGACTATCAACATATATCCTTTTGTTTTTATTTAAACAGGTTTACATTATAGATTATGGTTTTGCAAAAAAAGTATAGGGATGCCCAGATACACAAGCATATACCATACAGGTATTAGAACTGATTATGCAAAAACTCGAGTAAAAACGATATCATTATTTTGGTTGTGTTTTGGTATCATAACGGATATGTTCTCGCAAATATTTGTTTTAGGGAAAACAAAAATCTCACTAGTACCGCTCGTTATGCTAGTGTTAATACCCACCTTGGTGTTGGTAAGTAATCTTTCTTGTTGGGAATATCTTATGATAAAATCTTTTTTATAATAATTCTGATGAGCTCAGTTTATTTGTAACGCCTCTATTTCTGGATTAAGCAAGAATAATGTATTCTTTTGGAAGCATGAGATTTAAAAACAATGCTTGCTTATTCCGTTATCTTCTAGTATTTCACTTGATTAATTATGATTTTTGTTATTAATATCTGTAGAGCAAAGCAGAAGGGATGATCTGGAGTCTCTTGGTTATGTGCTTATGTATTTTTTGAGAGGAAGGTTGAATATATAACAACTTTGTTTAATTGTTTTTTTTTACTTTTTAAAATTATTCACTAACTTTTTCGTGTATTTATGTGGTTGCAGCCTTCCTTGGCAGGGGTTGAAAGCCGACACTAAGAAGCAAAAATATGATAAAATTAGTGAAAAGAAGATGCTTACTCCTATAGAGGTATTAGTAAGATCGAACATATTTTAAGCAGTTCTTTATTATAGTTAAATGACATCTTTTTAGTAAAAAACATTCATTATTAACCTCTTAATAATGTGACTTATGTATGAACAAAATCTGCAGGTGCTATGCAAGTCTTATCTAGCTGAATTCACATCATATTTTCATTATTGTCGATCATTGCGGTTTGATGACAAACCAGATTATTCATACCTAAAAAGGCTTTTCGGTGACCTTTTCATTCGAGAAGGTGCAAAGACTAAAAATTATACTCTATAAGATTTGTTTTTGTTCGTTCTTATTGGACCCTATTATTATAGCTAATTAGGATAAGCCCACGGGCTCAGTTAGGTTTCTAGGGTTCCTTGTGATCTGTATATATTGTAACCTAACCTTTCAATAATATTAATTCAGTATTCTATTATCTTACATGGTATCAGAGCCAACCTAGGCTCTATACCGTTTCCGCTACACCACCAGAAAATATAAACCCTAGCCGTCACCGCCTTAGAAAAACCCGAGACAGGGCGGCGAGCCACCATCGCCGTCGCCGCCGCCCTGTCCACTGTTCGTTTTAGTTTTCCGTTCATTTTTCTCTTAATTTTATGTTTCTAAACATTGTTTAGTTTCACCGCTGCCATTACGACTGCCCCACTCAACTTCTATTGGACTCCTTCAATATTCCCCACCACACTTGGATTAATTAAAACTAATTGAGGTGTGTGGCTGTGGCTACCTGCTTGCTTTTGTTTTCTTAAATCGAAGCTGTAAGTTCCATAGGTGTGTGCTAGCTTACCTCACCACCTAACTTGCCAGTTTATTCTATTTAATTCCCGCCCAATCTTTTCTCATATGAGGTTGGTTGCTTGTGTTGTGTGGAGCATAAATCCTCACCGCCACTTGTCAACCGATTTTCTCGATTTACAGCCGAGAATTATACGACTTCCTAAGTCAGTTCTACCTCTTGCCACCACTACTTTACAGGAATACGGTCCAGCCCTGTTTCTGTTCTGATCGGCTTCTCTTGCCGGATCTCTCTCTTAGATATAGGGATCTCACCTTCTATGCTGTCGAGATCTCCGACTCCAGCCCTCCTTCTAGACTGTTAGGACTGCTTCTCGGGTCGTCGTTTTTTCTGATGTTTCTTCTCTAAATTCCTAATCGGTCGTCTCTCTTCCTTTGAACGCCGCTGACCACATCTATCTCAATATCTCTTTCTCCCTTAGGTAGCATCTTTGCTCTCTCATGACCTTTCTCAACCGATTGTCTCTTTCTGCCTCTCGCTCTCTCACATCCATCCAACCGATTTTCTTCAACCAAACCGTGTCTCTTACGTTTTCTTTTTGGTGTCTTATGGATTTGTTATGGTGATGGTGTTTGCTATGATCGTCGGATTGCAAGAATACGGGACTGACCTGATGGTTGTGGATTTATGGCATAATTTTGGACTTACAAGTCAAGTCAAGAACCAAGATCAAGACTAGTTTTTTTTATGTATTTTTTTATTTATGTTTTTTTTGCAGTCTAAGCGTCCGATTTTCTACCGCTTCGACTGCGGGGGAGTATTGGACCCTATTATTATTATGGCTAATTAGGATAAGCCCACGGGCTCATTTAGGTTTCTAGGGTTCCTTGTGATCTCTATATATTGTAACCTAACCATTCAATAATATTAATTCAGTATTCTATTATCTTACAGTTCTCATATATATAATGTCCTCATATGAACAATGTGTTATCATCACCGCCATTGTTATTGTTATTATCTTTTGTTCTTTTGAAATAGATATATGGGCTGCTTTTCTATTTCAGGTTATCAGTTTGACTATGTTTTTGACTGGACTGTTTTGTAGTATCCCCAAGCTGGTTCAGGTTCCAGTTCCAGGAGGCGGGTAAATATTTGTTCCGCTTTACATACTTCCTATTTACCTTTATTTTTTCGAAGTATTCGCTTCTGTAACTGTAAACCTCTATTACAAATCAGACGGTTGGCAAGTTTCCACTGAATCCAGGGCCTTCAGCAGAAAGAGTAGAAAAAACCACAGGTGTGTTTTTCTGTTTATGTTGTGCTTTGCTTTCTATGTGTGTGTGCAACTCTGTATGTAGTAGTGTGTGCATATAATTATACTATGTCAAGGTTCCTTATGGTATGTTTTGTATAAAGCAGGCTGGAAAATTTGGTGATAATTTTTGTTATTTTTTTTATACGTTTTAGTGAGACCAGAGGTTAGAGAGAGATTTTTAGGCATGGTGGAGTCATTTGCCAGGCGTACTAGTTTGCATGGTGATTAATTACTCAAGACACAAATCTTCAGAACACGCAACACCATCTAAACAAGTGAGTTGTCCTAATTCACACCTTTTTCTGATGACAGTTCATTGATCTTTTGGTAAAATGAATAAAAGTGGTCATTTATATCATCCATACTGTGAGCCACCTGCTAATACTCACAATGAAATATCAAAGGTGCTAGATGGGTGGGTTGGGCGACTTATCTAACGCTCTGTTGCAAAACAAGGCTGAGTTGACCGATTACTCCCCGAGTACTCACTCCAGGGTAGGTCGCCGAGTATAGCCGATTACTCCGAGTACTCCCAGCATAGGCCGACTTTACCTCCGAGTATTCCCCCGATTAGTCTGAGTGCTCGCTCCAGGGTAGGTCGCCAAGTACAAGGCCAAACCGAGTTTTACAACACTGATCTAACGTATCACTTTTATGGGTTAATTATGATTACAAAAATGATATTAGCTAAATAATAATCTAAATCTTTGAATAAAACTATTTGTGAGGTTGTTTGCATTTAAAATAGACTATTAGACTTTGTGCAACTTTTGACCCACTTGACCCATTTAACCAATTATTTTTAGCTTATTAATTTTTATTTGACTTGTTGGGATAAGTGGCAACTTAAATCAATCCATTAGTAAGTAAATTGGTGAGAAATCTGATCTCTAGTATTGCATTATCTTTGTACAATTTTGTTCAAAGTGATGCTAATTTTCTAAACGACACCCCAGTTTTATTTGACTTGCTTCACACTTTCACAAACAAAGCGTAGGCAATCTCAATCCATTTGTAAGTCGTAAGTAAATTGGTGGGATTTGCGACCACTAGTATCCCTTGCGTTTTCTTTGTCCGACTTTATTCAAGTTTACCTACATGAATGGTATACCTCAAACAAGAGAACGTTGTACGCTTTTAAACTGTGATTGATACTTGATAGGCATCGAATTCGGATGAAATAAGTCTAGTTATCGTAAGGCCATAAGGGATATTGCATTAGTTTGCCACCTAAGTATATGCATCCAGGAATCTAACAAAAAAACATACAACATGTGTGATGGCCTATGAAGTAGTCTTAATAGTTGGGTGACCTAATCCTATCCATAATAAAAGCTAGTTCTAACTCATTGTGACTCATTATCCAACATGTCTACCACATATAATGTCTAGTTTTCATCTCTTATGCATAAATTTACAATTATAATTCTATATATTCGGAACTCAAATAGAGCCCGCATTACACGAACCAGTAGTACTTCAAAACGAGTAGTTGTATCAAGCAGCAGACCAAGCTCATCCGGTGAGCCTAGTGAGAGCCGGTCAAACCGGCTAGGTTCAGGTAGCGGTCGCATATCAATTCTTTTAAATGTGCAGTGTCCGTGTCAGCTAGGGATTACAGAATGTGGTTATTATGTAATGATATTCATGAAAGAGATTGTTACGGACGGACTTGGAATATTGGACAATGTAAGTTGATCGAGTCAAATTCTAGTCACTCTTGTTTTCATGAAACTAAAACCATCGCGAACCTTAACCTTTAATCTTATTAATTTAATTGTCTCAGATTGGGGGAGGAGTGGATGTTTACACGGATGCGGATATTGATTTTATCCGTGAAGAATGGTCAAGTTATGCCGCAACAATCATTTTCAAGTGATCCGTATGTCTAGGTCTAGATCGACTAGCGTAATGTATTGATACAATGTTTTTGTGGCCGTTAATACTTGTGGTAGGATTCGACAAATGATTGTAATGGGTTTTTTGGTGGTATATATAATATATGCAATTTTATTATCAAATTTATTGATTTTGTAATTATAAATATAAATATAAATCCAGGGATATTAGTCATTTTGCAGAATTTTTTTTAGGTAAAAAAACCATGACACGCAAAATGAGTGTCATAAAGGTGTGTCATAAATGCATGTAAAAAATGTCATAAATGAGTGTCAAGAATGTATGTCATTAAAGAGTGTCATGAAAGCGTGTCATAAAAGAGTGTCATTAACGCGTGTCATTAAAGGATGACACGCGCTCGCATGTCATAAAAATTTAATGACATGTTCTTCCTTGACACTTTTTTGTGTGCCATAAACACCCTTTTATGACACGCAATGCGCGTCAAAAAGGGTTTTTTTTTCTAGTAGTGAGGATTTCAGTTTCAATTAAAATCGATGTCTAAAACAGAGGGATGAACCCGTCTATTTATAGACTTACAAATGCATGAACCTCAATCAAAAAGCAAGTCTGCAACAGGTTGCAGTCTTGAAACTTGTACAAAAAGATAAAGTAATAATAAACATTTAAATTACTGAAACACACTACAACAAAAATAGCTTTTAAGGACCTTTTGTGTGGGACGCTTGTAAAATAGGGTCCTAAAAACTATTTAATAGGACGAATGGACTTTTGGGGTCCTTTTATAATATACACTACTAAACCCGTGTCCTAAAAAGCTATTTAATAGGATGGACAATTCTTTGGGGTCATATTATCATATAACTTAATAAGACACTTAAAATGTAGATCCTAATAAAGTAATTTATAAGACATTTAGTTGTTGGTGTCCCTTTATGTCATAATGTAATATGACACTGGGGGTCCTATTATAATATAGCTTAATACGACACTTTGTAGTTAAGTCATAAATGTTCGATATTATAGGACCTTTTCTAGTCGAAGTCATATTAGAAAATAACTTAATAAGACACTTGACACATGCGTCTTATACGTTTAACCTTTATATGACGCTTAATCATTATGGTGTTATTATAATACACTGTAATAGGACACATGATATTTGAGTCATAAAGCATCAGTTTTATAGGACGCTTATTCGCTAGAGTTTTATTATAACAGAACTTAATAGGACACTTAACACTTGGGTCTTATAACCTTAATATTTCTAGGACGCTTACACTACAAATAAAAAGCCATATAGTGACACACATTTTTAATAGTATTTAACTTTCATGTCACAAATTTATGTTTTAGTGACACTTTGTATATGTCCAACACGTTTAGAACAAACTTTTAGTGGCATATAAATTTTATGCCACTAGAATAGGTTTTTAAATGGCACTTTGGGTATGACACTAAATTTTGTGAACGTTTTTCTTTTCTAAAATTTTCCCTCTTTTGTGCCACAAAAGTTTTCTAGTGTATTTGTCACTAATATCTTAAGTGCGTCATGTATGATCCATTATAACTCTGTAATAACTAAGACCTAATATTCCATTTTAAGATCCATCGACGCCAATTAAAATGTAATAATTCTTATCACTTTCTTTGACTATTTTTAAAAAAAAAGTAACAAAGTCTTTCATATGTGTGTTTTATCTTTGGCTAAAACAAGGTGCTTAGGATTTCATACTCAAACTTTACGTACAAAATAAAAAGCCTTTGATGGCGGCTGGGAGGGGGGTGGTTTAATGAGACAGGTGGGGGTGTGAAATGTGAACAGAACACAAGCCTTTATCTATTTCTACATGTAATTGAATTGGAATACATCAAAAATTTTAATAATCTCAAAATTTTCATCCGTTTCCCGCTTCCTTGTTTAAACTTTCTCCCTCTCAAATAAAAAGCCCTCCCTCGCAATTGACATTTTCCTTCGTTAATTCTCATAGATTCACAGTCCCGCCTCTCATATTTACCCTACGCACATCCTCATCCCTTCCTTCTCTTCTCGTTCCTCACATCTTTTTCAATTTCTACTCTTTTAAAGAATCCACCAAACCCTATTCCTCTTTCACAACAAACTGCCAACAATTCTGCATCATGGATCGGGAATGACTACTCAATGAAAAATCATCACACGAGAAGGTAATATGTTTGATTAGGTTTGGCATCTATAATCATCTTAAAACAATTCTTTCCCTTTCACTATCGCCTCTCTTATTCCATTACATGTATCCTAGTTTCTTGTTATTCTGACGTTGTCATCAACAACGCCCCTACCCTAGTTCAGGTACAAAAATTAAGTTTCTACTAAAGGTATATGCTCAATTTAGGATTTCTGAACACAAAGTGAGTGTCAAACTGTCTCTCTTACAGAGTTTCCCGGCCTAGGGTTTCATATACCAAATCACCAATTTCCTTATGAAAAATCGATTTTGATATGATTCAAACCAATTTTAGATTGATTATCGTATTGATTACTGATATCCTCCATCATGGCTCAAGATCTAGGCCATGAGCAGTGGAAAAAGATAATTATGTTTGAATCACATATTTTTTTTGTAAGTATACAGGGGTAATAGGATGGGTCTATTATTTGAGCTTGATTGATGCTGAGTTTTTTTATTTTTTCTCCATGTTTGCAAGTGGAATTCGTTCACCACTTGAGGAGTTTCTGATTGATGAACAGAGGCTGGTGTTGAAAGAAACGCAGAGCTTTGAGGTTTTGTCGTCGTTGCTGAAGTCGCCATCCTGGTTTAAGGGTAAACTATTTCAGCCTTATATTTTGTTTTAGCAACATTTTGTTTTTCCCCTAATCTGCAATACTTCTTAATATGATTTAGAGAGAGTCCAGTTTGCTTTTGTAACATGTCTTGCAATCTGTCTTTGTACTATTTGAAAAATGTCAATGCATTACCCTTATAGTAATAAGAAAAGTAAAGTTATATAGTTATTTAAATAAATATAAGGAACACACATTATTTACAACCAGCAGTAAAAGAGATACTTCCTGCATTTTCTTAGGAAAAAGACTGATAGTTGGGCTGCAAATTAAAGTTAAATCCCAGATTTAAGGATGAAAAGAAAAGAAGAAAAATAAGAATAGAACTAGATGATCATTAACAGCCTTGTAAAGGAACACATATGTATTTTAAAATTCAATTTAGTATAGTGTAGAGAAAATACTGAGCATGTGCAAAAGAAACTACTTAACTTTGCATTACTTTTCTTATTAGCTGCAAAAGAAATTTGTCTTAAACATACTTGTACACCATGATCATATATGCTTCAATCCATTCATCTAACATGCCTGTAGGTAGTGAAAAACACTTTTGTATATGTATCAAAACTCAAAAGTCAAAACAAATATACAATATCAATATATTAGGATATAAGAGTTTATTTTAATCTAGAAAGGCCTTAAATTAACAATTCGCTTGGCCCCCAAATTAGTGAGCCACCCCTTACATGGGAATTGTTCATAGGCATGAGAAAATTACAGTGTAACATTATGGCGTTTTAGGTTAAACAATGAAAGACACCTATATTATAAATATGAGTTGAAAGTTAGACGTGAAAAATACTTATTTTATCAATACGACTTGAACATATGTAGTGCCCTTTTTTATATTATTAATATGAGTTGATAGATAGACTTGCAAAATACTTATTTTATCAAAGATTTAGTCTGTTATTGTAGTATAATAGATTTAATGATCATAATCATTGCATTGAGTATTTATTAAAAAAGATTTTTTTTTAAAAAAAGTTGACCTAAGTGTTTGCAGGTCTGCCCAATGTTGTCCGACCTGTTGTAACTCACTATCCAACCTGCATGATCTACTATCTCTGCTACTGACTAACACTTGTTATCTAGAAACCCCAGAGTTCATGGCACTAGAGTTGTATAAAGAAGATTATAATGAACTTGTAGATATATATGCCTTTTGGATGTGCGTACTTGAATTGGCGACATTTGAGTATCCATATATTGAAGATTTGAAGGTGCAAAATTGCAAATGTTGCTGAAATATGTAAGAAAGTGACATATGTAAGTGATTTATGCCACCCATTGTTTTTGTTCATTTCGTTTGTTTTAATTTACCTATTAGTAAAGTACATGTCTATATGTTTTATAACAGAAGCTTTATGCGTAAAAGCAATTTACATTTTTTTACTATTTTTTTAAGTTTAGAATAGTAAGTTTGATTGTCACCAACTAGCAAGTTCGTGAGTATTAAATAAATAAAGGTAGAAAACTTTGTTTTATTGATTTTAAGCTATTTCAATACTATTATTATTTCTTGGATCATTTACTTTGTTATAATTATTAGTATAAATATAACTTAGTATGATCCTTGACTAATATGCTCATATAAATTATAATGTAATTATTTTTTCAGGTTCCTATGTGTCGTTACCCTTGGGGCACCTTGAGATGCTCATCGTTTGGACTATCGTTCTCACTCCAACCAAACCATCTAGTTTGCATTATATTTTTTCCACCTTATTGTATCAATGAATTCGGAAACAAAATGGCTTTAGTATTAATTGTCATCTCAACTTATAATCTTGTCTTGCAGTTCCTTTAAAATATAACAACGATGATCTTCATTGCTTTATTGGACCAGTTGTTGCTTTAAAGATGAAAATCGAAGAAGAGACAGGTTTGTGTTACCTTGATTATAAATAGTTTACATTAGTGCAAATTACTTATAGTAGTTGCTAATGTATACATGATATTACAAGTGGCTTAGTTAGGTCTCTTTTTCATTGATTTGTGTAGATTCTCTATAACATTCAGTATTAACAATTGCATTTACGTTTTTCTCTAGGGATCAAATGTATGTGAGAGATGGATGAGTAACTAAAATTGCTAAGAATAAATTTGTGATTGAAAGAGTGCAAGAAAAGGTACTTTACATTTTTTAACCATATGTGTCGCAACAGTAATTAACAAAAAGTTTAAATTTTTGTTCAAAAATGTTTCTAGTTAACTTGACTCACCCATTTCAACCTGTATTAGTATGCGTTTCTATTTGCATCACCTTTATAATAATTGTAAGAGGATGGGTGAAGAGCTTGGACCCAAATGAGCTAGTTGGTGGTGCAGAGATTGGACCGGAATGGTGTGAGGTAAATGTTCAAGTACCAATAAAAATAGATGAAAAGTTGGTGAGACCATATGGGTTATTTTCCACAATTCAAGATTGTATTGGTGCATCGATTGCATGACCTTGTCCTTTCATCTTGGTATGTATTTGTTAAACTTATGATATTAATAATTTTAATAACCTGAAACTTAATGCTTATAAATGGATGGTTTATTTGTAGGTAGTATGGATGGTTTATTTATTAATCTTGTGATACGAACAATTTTAATAGTATTAATCTTATACATGGATGGTTTATTTGTAGGTAGTTCGTGAGGATTGAGGACGCATGATGACTTATGATTCTATGTTGCTTGTTTCTTTCATTGCTTTTAATTTCTTTGTTAAATGTTATAAGACTTTATGTTGGATAATGCTATAACTTATTTATGTTTAGTGTTTTTGTTATGAATATGCTTATTTGAAATATAAAAAAGTTTTTTTTTTCTTTCATTAGTTGATGTTATATACACTATATCATAAAATTGTGTTTGTGTATGGTTAAAAAAACGTTGTATCATATGACTTGTTAGGACTTTGAAATTTTGTTCTATTAAACTTGTTAGAGCATTGTAAAAGTGTCGGGAATATGCTTTTCTTAGGACGCTATATTGTTTGTTCATTGACATATTTTGCGACCATAAAATTGGTTTCATAATCTTATTTGGGATATTAGGACCCGTTTTTTGGTACTAAAGCTCCTATAATGTTACATCATAAGGGTCCTATAAATTAATTTTTTAGGACTCTTGTATGTGTATTAAAAGATTAAAAGTAGGTAAGCACATGTTAAAACATAGTAAAAGTGTCCTAATATGTTTTATTAGGAGTTTTTTTTGGGACATATTATGCGACCTTAAAATTGGTCTCATAATCTTAGTTGAGATATTAGGACGCTTTTTAAGTTTCGTGACTTATTACGACCCCCTTACATGAAACGCTTTTACCGTTGGTCCTATTAAATAAAAGGTCCTATAAAACAACATTTTAGGACGCTTTTGTGCGTACTAAAAACCCATTTTTGTTGTAGTGACATAAGGGCGGTGGAAAGATTCTATTACAAGTGTTGATGAATGACAAACTACTTGTCACACCCTCAAATTCCACTTGCGGGGTTTTACCGCGAGGCGCATGACAAACCAGGATTCAAGTCAACGGTCACAATAAACAACACTATATGCATAACACAAAACCCAAAAGATATAATTATAAAAGCATAAACTGTTGCGGAAGCTTTAAATGTTTACAACCCAAAAGACATAGTTCAAATGTTTAATGAAGACCATGCTCTAAACCCTAGACGCCTGTGCTGACTCGTGCGCCTAGATCCAGTTGTTGCTACCTTAGCGACCTGAGAAAAACATGCCAAAAGACGTCAACATATAATGCTGGTGAGTTCACAGGTTTGTTCAAAAAAATGTTATCCAAATGTTACCATGTCCATACTATATCAATGCTACCAAGTACGCTAGCTAGGCGTATGTTTTATTACTACTACGATTGGAAACCATTACTGGACACGTTTAGCAATGTTTAGCATGTTTAGCAGCCCGTAATGTTCAGCACGATAATGTTCCTGTTCGAGACAATATGCACCCGCCCGGCCCTCCAAGCCGACGAGTGGGGCAGGTCACGCCCAATAGATCTATCCACATTTCCCCCGTTGTGCAAACCCGCACATTCATGGTTTCCCCCGGGACTTTCCAAAAGATCGTATAGCAATATAAAGTTAAAACCATAGTATGACATATGTTACCAAAACTGTTTAGCGCATGTTTTCTCCCCCAAAAGTTAAAGCATTAAAAAGTGGGGCCGTGAACTCACCTTAGATTGCGTTCCTCAAATGTAAGTAAAAGATGTTTAGCCCTTGATGATCCCTCTACCGGAGATCTATCAAAATGTTCACATAAGTGTTCCGACTAATAACCATAAGGTTATCTAGTCCCCGATTGTCCAGATCATAACCAAGTATGTTTTTAAAACGTGTTTACGTGTTTAACCGACACACTAGACCGACCCGACATCCCGTTGGTGACCCATTACCCTAACTAATCAAGTACACATAGATTACACGCAAGGTTCAAGCATAAAACACTTAGTTTGTATCAAAAATCTCATTTTTGTTAACGTAGGGTCGAAGACTGTAAGTGGCCGAAGGTGTCCTTATTTGGTCGAATGTGTCCTTGAAATTCCACCTTCGCCCCTTTTCCTCCCACCTTCGCCCACTTGTAGCACCTTCGCCCCTTCAGCTTCCAGGTTCGACCCCTGGAATCCACCTTCGACCGTTCGACTGGTCGAAGGTATTCCAGGTTCGCCCCTGATGTCAGATTTTTCCAAAAACGCGTCGAAAAACATCCGAAAACATCACGAAACATCATGAGTTACAGCAGTCAAGCATCATTAATATATTCCTACGAAACCCTACCAATTTTACCCCAAAATCTATCCGTTTGGCAAGTTTCCTAAAATAGTAAATTATGGAGATGTCACATCATCATGCATGAAAATATTACCCAATTAGGAAACTTTCTGAAATCGATCAATAATCAGTTTATCATACTCGAACCATCATGAACAAGAAACCCCTATCATAACCTTATCATAATCATCCAACAACAAACCCTAAATCTAACTAAAAACCCCTTTAATCGCCAAAACACCATCAACAATCAAAGGTAACATGTTTCAATCATAACCCATCATTAATAACAGCCCTAGGTTGTTGTCATATCATCTATACAACAAGTAATCATCAAACAATGCATAATATCATACTAACACATGTTTATTTGCATAAAAACTCATTGTTTATGAATAGGTTTTGGTTAGGAAAGGTTTTTATTCATAAAATAGGTTGATATCAGATCTGGACCCTTGGGGTTTAGATTAAAACAAGTCAAAATTGTTTAAAAAGGATTTGTAATGAAGAACACACCTTAGATCTTCACTTGTAATGATTTAGAGAGTTAGGTTATGAAAAACAAGCTCAAAAACTCCTTCCCCAATGATAATAGCTGGTAGAGAGTGTTTGGAGGCGTTTAAGGTTTGTGAAATGGTGAAAAATGGCTAAGGATGGTATTTATACCCAGTCCAGGTTCGCCCAGTTTATGTGGTCGAATGTGGAACTTTTCCACATTCGCCCCTTTTTAATGGTCGAATGTGGAATCTTTCCACATTCGCCCACTTTGTTTCCACATTCGCCCATTTCCCAAGTCCCATTTCCACATTCGCCCATTATTTCCACATTCAGGTCATCAGCACTTTTTAACACATGTTAACCTTTTTCCAGTTTGTCGTGTTTAACGCATTCTAACACATCTTAACACATAAGCATGCATCCATAGTCTATACTTAGCATGTTTAGGCACGTATAATCATTTGTACATCATTCAAGCAAGTATAAGCATACAATTCACCACACGACCCATAATCTACACATATACTTAATTAGTTCATGTAATGTCACCAACGACGGAATCCGGTACTAATGTATTCTCAAAACGACTCCCAATGATCCTCCAGATCATTGAACCCTGGACAATCCTAATTTGACCCGACTCAACTAACCCAGTTAAGTTTGTTTATAAACGTTTCTCGCTAAGGTAGACTTAGATGTTACTATTATGTTTAAGCCGAACATGCCGGGTGTCACACTACTGATGAGTAGTTTGTCTTCAGTAGTTCTTCAGTGGACTTGTCTGGTTTGACTTCAGAACTTCTGATCTATCTTCTTCAGTACTTGTTGAATCTTTCTTCAGTACTTTTGTCTTCTTTCTTCAGTAGTTCTATACTTAGAATAATTGGCAGAAGTATGAATTAGACTAAGGTTTGCAAAAGTGGTTTCCTCAATCCTTTTTGTCCTAACAGTTTCATCTTAAATGTTCTTAGATAGTGTATTAACTTGCGTCACTCGCCAATTCTTACACCTCCTCTTGAAGAACCCGAAAGATATTTTAGAGCCAAAAGAAAAGAACAAAAATTAAAAATGGTACAAGTTGATAGAACCATCTCCGATTTTGCTAGAACTTCCATCAATGCTTTGGGCCCTAGCATCGCTAGACCCGCCGTTGATGCCGACCATTTTGAAATTATGTTCCATGTCATCCACATGATACAATAAAACTGCACTTTTCATGGTTTACCCGATGAAGATCCCCATGCTCATATCGCAAATTTCCTCAAAATTTGTGATACTTTTAAGTTGCATAACGTCACCCTTGACGCTATCCGACTTCACATGTTTCCCTTTTCACTAAAGGATCGTGCCAAAGCATGGCTAAACTCATAACCCGCAGGTTCCATTACCACCTGGGCTGACCTTACCCAAAAGTTTCTCTCAATATATTTTCCCCCCAGTCAAAACCGCAAAGTTAAGAAATGACATCACCACCTTTTGTCAAGAAGAGGGAGAATCACTCTCTGAAGCTTGGGAGAGATTTAAAGATATGCTGAGAAAATGCCAACACCATGGTCTTGAACTTTGGTTACAAGTTTCATCCTTCTACAATGGGCTGATAAATCAAGCAAGGCAGACACTTGATGCAACCGCAGGAGGTATTTTTGGGAACAAGAGACCGCGAGAAGCCTATGATCTCATCAAATAAATTGCAGTTAACAGTTATCAGTGGTACAACCCTCGGAGCCGTCCATCAAAGACCGGCGTCTATCAAATCGATTCCACCACTTCATTGCAAGCTCAAATTGAGGCACTTTCAACTCGCCTCAACCAAATGAGCAAAGAACAAGTCAATGCCATCACCGCAGCAGAGTTGCAGCAGCAAGACGGGAGTCTTCCTCATGCCACCGTAGAAAAAGTTGACTTCATTGGTACAAACCGCCCGCCAAACAATCCTTACAGCAATACTTATAATCCTGGCTAGCGTGACCATCCAAACTTCGGGTGGAAAAACAACAAAAATACCATGCAGCCATCTGGATTCAGTCAAAAAACAACCAACAACGCCCACCAAACAACGGTTACCCATCCGTAGATGAAAGACTCGCAAAGCTCGAAGCCCGATCAGCAGCAAGAATGGATGAAAAGTTCAACAACACCGACAAGAGGCTTCAAGGACTCGAGGCCTCCATCAAAAATTTGGAGGTACAGTTGGGCGTAATGGCCAAATCTCTTGCAGAAAGACCCGTTGGAAGCCTTCCAAGCAACACTGAAACCAACCCAAAAGCCAATGTAAGTGCTATAACTCTTCGAAGCAGTCGCGTTTATCCTAAGCCAACGGTACCTGCCAATGAAGAAGTTATGCCACCCAACCCGCTCACAAATGAACCTACTCAAAACATAACCATTCCCAATATCGCCGCACCAGAAAACACAACCGCCAGCTCACCAATGCCGGTTAATGAAGGGCCCGCAATCAACCAAAATCCTCCAGTTTCTCCACCACCAGAACCGCCATCAAAGACAGTACAGAGGGAATATCGGCCTAACATACCTTATCCCGGACAATTGATCAGACAGAAGACGGACGAGCAATACCAGAAATTCACTTAGCTCCTAAGTCAAATCCATGTCAACTTGCCTTTTATTGAGGTCATTCAGCAAATGCCCAAGTACTCAAAATTTCTGAAGAATTTCTTGAGCAACAAAAGAAATCTCGAAGTAGCGGTCAAGGGAAATGCACTAGAGTGCGCGGCACTACTCCAGCAAAATCTTCCTCCAAAGTTGACCGACCCAGGGCAGTTTTCTTTACCATGCTCTATAGGCAATTTGCCTACAAATTATGCCTTAGCAGATCTTGGTGCGAGTGTGAATGTTATGCCCACTTATATCTACAAGCAACTCAATTTGGGCGACCCGCGACTGTTGATAGCCACGATCGAGTTGGCAAAGGGTATCATAAAGAAGCCCGAGGGGATTGTCGAAAACCTGCTCATCAAAATAGGGAAACTTGTCTTCCCCGTCGACTTTGTTATTGATGTGACGTAAAACACATCTATTCTCCTATTTATTTTGAGTTATAATTGAGTCTTTTGTATATAGTTTTTAGTAGTTTTAGGCATGTATTCGTTTGTTTCTCAATCTGTATCATTTTATAAATTTTTATTAGTTTTTACTACTTACTTACTCATTTTTATATTTTGTTAGGTGTTCATGATCGTTTGAGCGTAAATAGGGAATCTCGATCGGAGCGAAAGCACCTAATACTACAATAATAATAATAATAATAATAATAATAATAATAATAATAATAATAATTATAAAAAGACTAGGGCCGCCCAAGTCTAGAGGCGGTGCACGAGAATTTTTTTTTGGGGATATGTTATATGAAATTAGACGGCACATAGAGGACAATTATTATTCATTCGAAAAGAATAATTATTCAACAAAACACATTCAAGCGACGAAGGAAGCTGTGATCGAACATAAGGAACTTTAGAAGAGTTGTGGAGGAGAGAAGGTCCCGAGCACGTCAAAGATTAATATTCAAGTAGCCTCGGGTTTGATTTACTTTTCGCTTCATATTTTTATAGACATGATTAAAACTATTTTTATTTATTTTGTGATGATGTTTCTAAATACTATAAGTGGCTAAACATTTTTATGGCTGCTTAGGATGATGATTTAGATAATAATATGATTGAATGACGTTTGATTTCTGTTTGGATGTGTATAATTACATGATTTTAACTTTTATTGTTGGATTTGATATATTTGTGTTGGTGTTGATTTTATTTGAAGTTTGTTTATTGGTTTTGTGGAGCTAGGCATGTAGAGATACCCCCTAGGTCTAGAAATCAATCTAGTTCGTCAACTTAGATTAGCGTGCTAGTATTTGGAGTTGGAGTACGACACAAGTATAACAAACTAATATAATAAATTAATTAAAACGTGCAGTCCATTCTTGAGGGTAAGAAATCTAACTCGAGATTGCTAGGTAACTAACTAGGCATTGTTCGGTAGTTGACAAGCGCTAGGGCGGGGGTCACTACTTGTTCGTGTTTAGAGTTTTCCTAGGTATTCCTAGGTTTTCTTCAGTAGCGTTTAAGTCTTCTTCATAGTTTGAGGGTTTTAATCCAGGGGAGGTTTTAATATGATTTCTGTGGGATTTTGGAACGCCAGGGCGATCCAGATCTATTTTAGCATTTCTACACTTGTTTCGCCTTGATTCTAGCTTACTAGCCTTACCTGCAGGAGGAGAGTAGTTGGATGAAATTAGGGTCTCCAAACGGGTTTCTTAGTCAGGATTGAGTATTATGTCTAAGGATTCTTACCTAGGTAGCCAGTCTTTCCCTTGCTTGATTTTTCCATCACTTTAGTTCGGTTTTTATTCTACTTTTAATTAGTTTTTAATTTAATTTAATTTAATTTAGGGTAATTTAGTTACTTAATAATTAATCAACTTTTATATTTTCAATTTAAACCCCCCATTAGTTATTAGTTTAAACAAGCAATTCAGTGACAGTTTAATTTTCTGTGTTTAATTGAGTTTTTTGGTTCGATACCTGGTCTTATTTGCTTGCTACAAACGAACGGTACAGTTGCCGGTTGTACGTGGTTTAGTTGAGCCTAGGGTTTTAACTTGTGCACATTTATATATAGTATAAGGTTATATTGGAAACCCTCGTTATAGTGAAAACTGTGGAAACTTTAAGTTCCCGAGCTTTTTAGGGCCTTAAAATTTTAGGGTATGTAATATACATGATTTTAAGGATTTTGAGCTAAAAAAGTCAAAAACTCGCCGAGCACTTTTACTTTAAAAAAATAAATTATTTTTCTGGTAACACATTGTTAACACATGTTAATTTCACTTAACATATGTTACCCAAAAACTTATTTAAAAAAAAAAGTGCTCGACGCTTTTTTTTTTTTGCTCAAAATGCTTAAAATCATGTATGTTACATGCCATAAAATTTCCAGGCCCTAAAAAGCTCGGAAAGTCAGAGTTTCTAGAGTTTTCACTATAACAAGGGTTTTCTCTGGATCCTAACCCGTTATATATATATATATATATATATATATATATATATATATATATATATATATATATATCAGCACGCATCAAGTTTTTGGCACCGTTTCCGGAGACGCAATTGGAATTCTTGATAACTTCCCAAACCGTTTGTCTGGTCTTTTACTTTATAAACAGTTTTTGCTTTTACCTGTTATTATTATTTTTTATTTGTTTTTATTCGTAATATATATATTCCTTTTAACATGTGTGAGATCTGTGGAGGACCTCATTTTACTAAAAAAACGCCCAAATTCATCGGGGTATTCCGCAGGTTACTAGGCTAACACGTATTTGCAGCCGCAGCCATATCAGTCATACCGGCCTTCATACCCATAGGCTAACCGGTGGTTTAACCCTGCAACATCTGAGTCACTATATAGATTAAAAAGTCGGCTTGATCGTCTACAAGCTGAGATATGTGAGGAAAGGCATGGTGGTAGCTCCTCAGAATATCCACCTAGCCAACTTTTGTATCCACATCCTGATTATCGGGATGTCTCATCTCACACTAGACCTGACTTTGCCGCCTTTCTTGCTAACTCAGACGCCTTCCTTGCTAATCAACAGCTCATGCTCGAGGATATGCATTCTTTGCTATCCAAGCGCACCGACTATTTGAGGGAACAAGATGCGGCACTTGAGAGGCTACAGGCTCAGGTGGATGAACTGAAGACCACAATGGACGTTGAAGTCCCACCTCCAGTTCAGCAGGTTTATTTCACATATCATGATCCAGACGAGATGGTAACTCTTATATTACCTGATTGTATCAGGCCCGTTGCTGAAACTGTTTGTCCTTACTCATCTGATTTTGTGCATGATTTAACTGACACATATGATTCTTTACACTTGTCTTGTGGGGATGATATTTTGCAGGATTCAGGGTTAGAGCCAGACACCATAATGGACGCCTTAGTCCCACCTTCAGTTAAGCAGGATGAGCAGCCTTGCCAGATCTCTAGTTCAGCAGCATATCCTTGGGAGGCAGATGTCTAGAGTCATAATGAGGAGATAAAAAGGATAGCCTGGGACGCGTACAGGAAAGCCATGATGGAGAAGATAAGGGAGGATGAGGAAGATATGGATTTTTCAGAATCCACAGGCTGGCTGTTTGAGGAAGAAGTGGTGGAAGAGGAAGACACCACTGACCTGCTTGAAGAAGCAGCTGATTGGGAAGTAGAGTTTGGTGACGAGTAGGTTGATTTGTCAGCTCCAGAAGTGGACAAAGATTTTGACCTAGTAGGTGACCTCGATATCTTAGAGGCATTATTGGAAGGGTACCCGACTGTGGAAATAAAAGAGTCACCAAAGGAAGTTGAAGAAGAAGTGGTGGATGAGGAAGAGCACCATTGCTGGCCCGTGAAGACCTTAGAGGATAGAGTGTCACCGGCTTACCCAAAATCATGAGTGAAGGCGAAGAGGAACCTGGACCGACACAGGCTGAGGGCTAAGAGTTGCAGAGACAACAAGTCCCCTCATTACATGCTAAGAATCATGTTTGGTCCAGGTAAATTTAAATATTGGTGGCCCGACCCGTTTAAATTCGATAAAATATTTTTCAATTCCATTAGCATAAGTTTGTTAATTAATAAGGACCGGGTGGAATTAAACGGGTTGGATAGGGTCCAGATAAAAGGAAGCCCCCTCATTAAGTTTAAGTGTGTGGAGGCTGTGTAGAGTTTGTATAAGTTGCGATTGGTCCATCCTTCGGTAGTGGTTCTTAGGATTTTATCTTTCTATTTTATCTTTGTTTTTTGTGTCTTTGAGTTTGTTTGCAAGTTTTCGTGTTTGCTTGGATAGAGGAAATTTCACCATGACTGGATCCCATGTATTTTATTTTTATATATATATTTTATGATTGGGAGTTTTCGTAAAAGGTTTGGGTAATATAAGATAATTTTTCTAAAAAAAAAAATTAACTTTCTGTGAAAAAAGACTCTTCACGTAATGTGAGGAGTCTGGGCTGACCTGTTCACCTCATGCGACCAGCTATTACCCCGGAAAGTTATATTTTTTTCCGCTTGCAACACGTGTTGTGATCACCAGTGTCCTTCACGTTGAGCGAGAACCAAATTTTTTTCTTTCTACCCATTTGGTTCTACCAGCATTCACCGCCATTTTGCGAAGTAGGTACGTCTTCTTGTTTGTTGTTATATTACGAGTCTAAGTTAGTAGTTTGAGTCTTTTTATTTTTTTGTGGTTCGGTATTATGCTCGGGTTTTGTTTGTTTTGTTTTGTACAGGTTTGGATTGCACCACTCGTACTCAATCTCCATTCGGGAGATTCCGGAGTTGTTATCATTTATTAAGGCAAGCCCAGAGTTTACCATTGTGTCAGAGCCGATCGCTACCATGATGCTATACGATCGAGCTGGATTGGACTAGAGCCTACGAAGAAAAAATTAACTAGCTAAGTCATTTCCAATTTGCCCTCGTCTTTTTATTTTTGTATTTTATTTTTGTATTCGGAATTTATTTTTGTTTTGAGTCGTTTTCTATTCCTACATTGAGGGCAATGTAGAGTTTAAGTGTGGGGATGGGAAACTGTCGTTTGTGTCAAAAAAATTAAAAAAAAACAAAAAAATTGAAACAAAAATGTCCCTGATTTTGAAGTTTCCATTATAAAATATGGGAAATGATATATAAAATCAAGTGTCTGGTTTTCAAATATTATATGTATTAGAAGAATAAATAGTCAAAAGCGTGTTGACTTGGGATGTGTGGGTAGGCCCAGCCGGTAGAAAGGTTTCCTTTGAGATAATACATCTAAATATATTAGGATACCTTGTGGGTTCTTATCAAGAAAAAAATGGGAAGCTAAAACCGCCAATAATAGTATAAGGAATGCCGTTATAAGTTTAAAACCGTTAGAATTTCTAATCAAAAGTTGAAGAAAAAAAGAGCTGGATATAAAATAAGGGCAAGACCAATGGTGTCGTTTCTAGGGATAGTGACTCCGAACTCGACTCCCTCTAGGATTGTCTGAAATAAATATCTAAAAAAGCTCATGAATTAATTAGAAATCAAAGCGAAAATGCTGAAGCTTAAGGTGCCTGGACACTGGGATAGCGACTTGGATTGGTCACACACTCTGAGTTAAGTATGCTGAGATGAAAATGAAAAAAACAAATGATTTTAAATTCTCTCGGTTTTCTACATAAAACGGTTAGGAATAGTTAATTGGTTGTTCCTTTTGTTTCATAAGCTTGAGGCGGGATTTGGTGAAATTGTGGCTTCTTTAGTGTGAGACCCTAGGTAGACTAAATGAACCTAAAAATTAAACTAACATGATAACGGGCTTAGAAACCGGCGGTTGGGTTTAAGAGGACAAGTATACCTACAATCGCAGTTGGCACGTGATTAGATTTTTTAAAATTAAAGTAACCTATGTTTTGAGGTCAGATTACCTGATTGTGAATCCATAGCATAATTCTTTTTCAGTGGCGAAAAAGAGTTAAGTGTGGGGATGTTTGATATGTCGTAAAACACATCCATTCTCCTATGTATTTTGAGTTATAATTGAGTCTTTTGTATGTATAGTTTTTAGTAGTTTTAGGCATGTATTCGTTTGTTTCTCTATCTGTATCATTTTATAAATTTTTATTAGTTTTAGTACTTATTTACTCGTTTTTATATTTTGTTAGGTGTTCATGGTCGTTTGAGCGTAAACGAGGAATCTTGGTCATAGCTCGAGCACCTAATACTACAATAATAATAATAATAATAATAATAATAATAATAATAATAATAATAATAATAATAATAATAATAATAATAATAATAATAGAAATGACTTGGGCCGCCCAAGTCTAGAGGTGGTGCACGAGAAATTTTTTTGGGGGATATCTTATATGAAATTAGACGGCACATAGAGGAGAATTATTATTCATTCGAAAAGAATAATTATTCAACAAAACACATTCAAGCGACGAAGGAAGCTGTGATCGAACATAAGGAACTTTAGAAGAGTCGTGGAGGAGAGAATGTCCCGGGCACGTTAAAGATTAATATTCAAGGAGCCTCGGGTTTGATTTAGTTTTCGTTTCATATTTTTATAGACATGATTAAAACTATTTTTATTTATTTTGTGATGATGTTTCTAAATACTATGATCTAAATACTATGAGTGGCTAAACATTTTTATGGCTACTTATGATGATGATTTAGATAATAATATGATTGAATGACGTTTGATTTCTGTTTGGATGTGTAGAATTACATGATTTTAACTTTTATTGTTGGATTTGATATATGTGTGTTGGTGTTGATTTTATTTGAAGTTTGTTTATTGGTTTTGTGGAGCTAGGCATGTAGAGATACCCCCTAGGTCTAGAAATCAATCTAGTTCGTCAACTTAGGTTAGCGTGCTAGTACTATTTGGAGTTGGAGTACGACAAAAGTATAACAAACTAATATAATAAATTAACTAAAACTTGCAGTCCATTCTTGAGGGTGAGAAATCTAACTCAAGATTGCTAGGTAACTAACTAGGCATTGTTCAGTAGTTGACAAGTGCAAGGGCGGGAGTCGCTACTTGTCCGTGTTTAGAGTTTTCCTAGGTTTTCTTTGGTAGAGTTTAAGCCTGCTTCATAGTTTGAGGGTTTTAATCCAGGGGAGGTTTTAATCTGATTTCTGTGGGATTTTGGTACGCTGGGACGATCCAGATTCATTTTAGCATTTCTACACTTGTTCCACCTTGATTCTAGCTTACTAGCCTAACCTGTAGGAGGACAGTAGTTGGATGAAATTAGGGTTTCCAAATGGGTTTCTTAGTCAGGATTGAGTATTATGTCTAAGGACTCTTACCTAGGTAGCCATTCTTTCCCTTGCTTGATTTTTCCATCACTTTAGTTCGGTTTTTATTCTACTTTGAATTAGTTTTTAATTTAATTTAATTTAGGGTAATTTAGTTAATTAATAATTAATCAACTTTTATATTTTCAATTTAAACCCCCCTAGCTATTAGTTTAAACAAGCAATTCAGTGACAATTTACATTTCTGTGTTTAATTGAGTCCTTTGGTTCGATACCTGGTCTTATTTGCTTGCTACAAACGAACGGTACACTTGCCGGTTGTGCGTGGTTTAGTTGAGCCTAGGGTTTTAACTTGTGCATATTTATATATCTATACTACTTTATAATACATATAGGATGGGTAAAATGGTAATTTACCAAATATCTTAAAATCTCAACATGTACAACTCTTTATACATTTAGTACAATCCCACTAAGCTTTGAAACCCACCACACTTCAATGTTGAAACACGCCTCCTCAAACAAGCGGCGATTTCGAAATTCAAAGGCGGATATTTCAAAATTCAAATGCTTTTTTCACTTCATTCGTACTCTCTGCTCCCGCTCTCTAAAACGAAAACCCTAATACAAATTCACTTAGTTTCATTATTCCTTCTACCAATGATCTCCAAACTGATACATCTTGGTGGTTTATGGAAAGGATTGCACTAGATAGGGGGTTCCAGGAGCATAGACTGAACTATCAGGTCTTCTCCATCAATCAGAACCCTAACATTTAAACCCCAATTAGTCCACTTCAAAACCCATCATCTTCATCTGTTGTATTCTCTCTTAGTGTGCAACACACACACACACACTCCCTCTCTATGATGAACACCACATTCAGATCTGGATCGGTCTTGTTCTATAAAAACCCCTCACCACCGTAAGAACTTTAAATCACTTCGGGCCTCTCTATGTTCGTAAGAAAATCAAACTTACAACATGGTAAGAAAATATAAACCTAATCGATCATCTGGTTTGTTAAAGACGGTGAATATAGTTTTTGGTGTTGTTTTACAGGAATCGGGAGGGATAAAGGCTGGGAAACTGCGAGACATTCTTAACGGTATAGTATAATTCTCTCAGTATATTTAGACTTTCAAGCAATGAAACGAAAATTAAAAAAGATTTGGTATTTGTTGGATGATTTGATATTTAATTTCAGCGTTTCTGTTTTGGCAGATTATGTGTTTTTGGTCGTTGTTGATGGTATTTTACTTAGGGCTCGAGAAATCCGACCTTAATGTTGGTTCCAGCCACAAAAGAAACAAGAGGTTGGACAGAGTTGCACAACTTGTGTCTACAAGCTGCTAAGGATATGGTTCTTGCACAGCTTATGCTAGCGAACTGCGTCGCTGTGGTAAAAAGCTGGGATCACAAATTACGTGGTAAGGTTATTTTGTGTTTAGTCTCATTTATTAATTTTATAAAACATTTAAACAGCCGAATCTAAGATACTTAACTCATGCAGCTTCATAACCTTCCTATTAATGCAGAATATGTAATAGGTGAACATCAGCCAACCTGTACATCAGAAACACACCTTTACCTTCATCCAAATATTGAGGAAGCGAAGCCTATTGCTGTTATGTAATTACTCTTTGTCATCCCATATTCAAGATAAAACATGAATTTGTACATCTATGATGACAAACAAGTTCGTTGACATCTACAAATAAACTGAACAAATAGAGCAATGATGTGTTGGGAAACACACCTTGTTAATATGCTCATTTTATGTATATTTTAGTATTTGATTAGTACATTTTAGGTATTAAGTTATTGAGTATTAATCGTATTATAAATTCATTGATTTTAGTATAAATGTATTAGTTTATTATAATTTATTATATTATTTTTTTTTGGATATTTTGTTTCATAGGTTTTATATATCACATTTATCTAAAATGGTGGACTTAATCAAATGTGAGGAGTACGATGAAGTGTAGCAAGTGAAGTTGATATATAAATTGGTTTCGCATTATTTAAATGAACGTTGACAGGCAAGGACTTTTGTGGGATCAATAGTTTGAAATACAAGTCAAATTGGGCCATAATTTAATAGTATGGAATTTCATCAAATGTCAAATGGGCTCACATTTGATGGGTTGTAGTTAAATGGAAATTGGGTGAAGGCCCACACTAATAGTCGGTTAAGGGATTTGTGAATTATTTGAACGGCAGACGACGAAGAATCATGGATTCTTTTGGGACGCACACAAGAGACACAACAGAAAAAAGTTTTAGATCGCACGAGAAAAAAAAGTAAAGAGGAGGCATGCGGGCGACCAAGATGCAAGGCTAAATCTCTTGTGACTTTCCCCGGGTGAACGGTTTTAGTTTTCTTTTACATTAGACTAAGTTTATTTATGTTTGAACTGGTATATCTTGACCACTTGTGTTTGAGTTGTTGAAACGTTTATCTATATTTGAATTGTCTGTCTTTTACCAAACGTATTGGCAATTTCTTGCATTGTTAGCGGGGTGGTAATTTGTGGGTAATTGATATTTTTGAGCGGACAATTAGGTTGTACGGTTATTATTAAAAACTGTCCTTAGTTGTTAATTCAACTCATAAATCCCGAGGCCATGTCTATGTGGTGTTCTAATAATTAAACTAAGTTTATGTTAAAGTCTATACCTGGATCTTGGGTGAAAGTTACTTTTTCTTAATTTGATAACTCTTTAATTTTTAATTGTTTACTCATTTTTTATCAAACAAAACCCCAATTCAAAATCTGTAGTTTATTAATTTAATTTTCAAACTTATACTGACCACGTGTTCTCTGTGGAGACGACCTTACTTACCCGTACTAGTATAGGTATTTAAGTCATAAATACTTGTTTTTGATTAGCCCACGACAGCTACATCAAAATGGCGCCGTTGCCGGGGAACACATGCGCTTAGTTTAGTTTTCTTGTTACTTTCGTTTTTCTCACAAAAAAAAAATAAATAAACAATAACAAATTAAAAAAAAATAAAAAAAAAACCCAAAAAAAATATTTTACTTTTCTAGTATTTTAATTTATTTTCTTGTTTAGTTCGGTATTACGCAAAGTTCTTTGTTTGTCTGTGAGCAGGTGACTTAAAATTTTATGCATCATACACGCCGTTCAGGAAAGACTTCACCTCTAATTTTTTATCCCGAAATTGAGAAAACAGCTAGAAAGAACCGGACACTGCATCAGAAAAAAATTGGTCCAAGTGAGTTAGCAAAAATAGAGACATCATTATCAGATATGAGCAATCACAGTAATCTTGCCAACCAGGGTAACCAGCATCCACCACAACAAAATCCATTACCAAATACGCCAGTACCACCCTTTCCACAATTTAACCAACCTCCACCAGATCAACCACCAGCTCAACCATTTAACCCAGCACCACAAAATATTCCACCACAGCCTAACCCACTTCGGGTTGTTCATAGAGATCGTTCAGGAACCCATTCCACTCACCTGAACCGAGAGCCACATCCACATAGGGCGGAAAGTATTTTCAATGAAGATAATATTCGTGCCAGAGTAGATGAATGGGATGATGGGGAAGATCAAGAAGGTTATGATAATGGTCAGGAGTGGACTGATGAGGAAGATTATGGGGAGAATCAAAGAGGTCAGTATGATCTACCACTGAACAGGGATCAAGATGGACTTAGGTATCAAAACCCGCATAGGATGAACAGGGCACCAATGAACCTTCCTCACAGGCAAAGACGTCCACGAGTACAAGATCATCACGTTAGAGGAGTGGACAGTCATTTCAGGCCTCAGATAGCACCGAGCTCGTCACCTATAGTTATGCCCGTAGCTCGTGGAGGTAGAACATTTGAAGCTAAGCCTCACCTTTTGAACATGCTGCCCACCTTTCACGGGAAGGGTAGTGAGGAACCATATGCGCATATTGCAGATTTTGAGGCAGTTTGTGGAATGATTGGGGGTCATGGGTTTACACCAGATCAGGTAAAGTTGGTGTTGTTTCAGTTCTCATTGAAGGATGCTGCACGTAATTGGTTTACATCTTTACCATATGCAAATATCTATGACTGGGAGGAGTTACAACAACAGTTTCTTGAAGAATATTACACTCCTCAGAGGACTAGTGAGGCCAGAGCAGCCATTAGAGAGTTCCAACAATTACCAGGTGAGTTGTTTTATGAAGCATGGAAGAGATTTAATTAGTTGCTTAGAAATTGTCCTCATCACGGTATTCAAAGATGGGAGTTAATTACTGCGTTTCATGATGGGTTGTCGAGTGATGATATCAGGGATATTAAGGCTACCACTGGGGGTACCTTTTTAAGAAATCATGTGGATGTGGATTGGGATTATCTAGAGACAGTAGCTGCAGACTCCAAGAGACAAGCTCAGTCTGACCGAAAGAAAAAGCATTCAATAACCAAACCAGCCAGTACGAGTATCACAAGTGCCAGGGTAGCTCAGTTAGAGAAAGAAAAAGAAGCTTTAGAGCGCCAATTGGCGAGTTTAAAAGGTTTTGGAGGAAAAGACACACTACATGCAGCTCAGTCTTATCCAGTATGTAAGGTGTGCAGTGAACTGGGCCATTCTGCACAGGATTGTCCAGATATGTACAGAGCAGCTAAAGAAGAGGTAAACATGGTGTATGGTCAGGGGGGACAGTCATACCAGAACAGACAGCTTGGGTACAATAATCAGAACCAAGGGGGTTATAATAAAGGAAATCAGAGAAATTACCAGCAGGGTTTTGATCAGGGCAGAGTGGGTAATCAGTCTAGTGGGTCAACTAATGAAGTTCTAGAGATGCTGAAGCAGATCAGGAAGGAACAAGAGTTGCAGGCTAAAGCATACCAGACCTTGGAAACACAAGTGACTCAGCTAGCATCAGAGATGGCTCAGAACAGGAGAGACCCAGGTAAGCTTCCTAGTGACACCAACCTCAACCCACAACATCAGAAAGCAGGTTCTAAAACTACTAGAACTGCACAAATTAATGCTGTAAGTCTTCTCTCTACTGATGTTAGTGATGGGTCAGAAAATGGTGGTGACCAGGGTAAAATTTCACAAACTAAAACTGAAATGAAAAATCTTAAAAAGAGGTTTTGTGAAAAGTATTTTAATGAAAACCCCACTGAGTCCAAGGATAAGTGTGGGGGAGTTAAGGTTGTCCCCTTCCCATTGGCTTTAGTGAAGCCAAATTTAACATCAGGTTTGGGTAAACAAGGTCCACCTAAACTCCAAGATCCGGGAGCGCCCCTTATTTCAATCCAAATTGGGGATATTAGCATTGATCGGGCACTCCTAGATCTTGGAGCTTGTGTCAGCATCCTCCCGGGCCACTTATATGACCAGTTTGACTTTGGTCCTTTAAAGAAAGTCCACACCACCATGGTGTTGGCTGATCAAAAGCCTATACAGCCTAGGGGAATGTTGACTAATGTCACAGTGAAGGTGGAAGGTTGCCAGTACCCAGTTGACTTCTTGGTTTTAGATAGTGAGCCGAATGAGAAAAATACAAAGTCTACAGTCATTTTGGGTAGACCATTCCTAGCCACTGTTCATGCTATCATTAATTGTGCTAGTGGATTGGTCACTATGAGGTTTGGGAAAAAGGAGTTGTGTTTTAATGTGTTTTCCAATCTAACTACTAATCAATCCGAGGAGGAGTGTTTTATGATTAACAGGATCGAGGTAGCAGATGAAGACGACACAAGAAAGAGAAGGAAAAAGAAAGCCAAGAAGCCACCTGAATTTGATAAAGAGAAGCATAGGCTGGCATTGTTTGGACCAATCTGGAGGACTGTGGATGACCTACCTGAGTGCTGGAGGAGCACATACCTTGAGGCATTGGGACACAAACATCCCACTAGACCACCATGAGTAGATATGTCGGGTATGTTTACTTGTAGAGTTTGTATAGTTGTGTGGAGTATTACAGTTTCAGGTTTGTTTATCGGCCGCGAATGAAATGCTATACGGTTCGATTGGGAGGAACTGCAGGGACCCATACGCACACTGCCTATATCCAGGGGAGTCTGTTCCTTTTATTAGTGTTGTACATTTTTTTATTTCTACTTTATTTTATTCCTAGCTCACATTGAGGACAATGTGTCGTTCAAGTGTGGGGGTGGGGGAAATTTCATTTTTATTTATTTTTGAGTCTTTTAAAAAAAAATCAACAGAAAAAATTCAAAAAAAAAAATAAGTTAAAAAAAAATTAAAAATGAAAATGTCTTGAAAATTGTTCTTAAAAAGCACTCTAATCAGACATAAAGCGGCTCTATCCGTACCTACCAGTTGTTTCTTGATTGTTTTGGCAGTAGATCCTTAGTCATGGTCTAATTTGTAGAAAAGTAATATGAACCGTTTTCAGCAGGTATTTTTAAGGAAAAAAGTTTAGAATTGCCTGACTAGGTTTAAGAAGCTATTGGTAATAAATGCATGCACACATCGGCAACCCATTTACCCACTTCTGTGAGATCTTGAGCCTACTAGATGATAGGTTGATTCATATACATTTTCATTTGTTGAGAGTAGGCCAGATGTTTCTCTGTTGCAGATCTTGTGTGATTTGATACATGCTGAGGTTGTAGACTAGATATGCACATACATGATAAAGGCAATTTAGGATTTCCCTTTTTCTTTTGATACCCACTTATTGTCTTGTGTTCACCCGTTTAACCAAATATTACCCTTAGTAGCCATGTTGAGCCTACACCCTTTCGATTGTTAAACCTATAAAGTTACCCAAATTGACCCGTTAGCCGTTGAAAAAAAAAAAAAATTGATGACATCCATTGTGTTATATGTTTGTGTTTATGTGTTTGAGTTCTATTAAGTGTTGAAAAAAAATATGTGTATATATATGTGAAAAAAATGAAAAAAAAAGGAAAAAGAAAGGAAAAGAAAAATAAAGAGATGTTGTTCGTTATGGGTCAATTCTATCCCATGTTTTGCTTGTTTAGTTCGTATCATGAATAAAGGATTGTCAATCACTTTGATTACACCATTTTTATTTTAGCCACTTTCTAGCCAAATCTATCCTACCTTTACCCTAAGCCCAAAACCCGTAAGTCCTTTAGATATGTGCATTGTCTATAGTTGAGGTGTGATTGTTATACAAGCCTATGATAACAGAGTTACATACTTGGTTTTTGAGTGAATAATACTAGCGCATTACATGCTAGTCCAGATACTAAACCGAGTGGAGCGAAAAATTGTGAGGGGTGTGTTGCATGAAAATAAAAACCGGAAGCATGTTAGGCTTAGTCGGGTAAATTCTGTTTTTAAATGGAAATCAATTTGACTTGTTGAATTAACACATCTAATACTGATCTGTAAATGGGGTATGACTTTGGACCTTAACTAGGGTATGATGGGGCAACTGGGGTGCTAATCTGTAATAATGTTTTGAGCAGAGTAAATATAATTTTTTTTTTCGAGACGAAAAAAAGATAAGTGTGGGGGTGTGATGTGTTGGGAAACACACCTTGTTAATATGCTCATTTTATGTATATTTTAGTATTTGATTAGTACATTTTAGGTATTAAGTTATTGAGTATTAATCGTATTATAAATTCATTGATTTTAGTATAAATGTATTAGTTTATTATAATTTATTATATTATTTTTTTTTTTGGATATTTTGTTTCATAGGTTTTATATATCACATTTATCTAAAATGGTGGACTTAATCAAATGTGAGGAGTACGATGAAGTGTAGCAAGTGAAGTTGATATATAAATTGGTTTCGCATTATTTAAATGAACGTTGACAGGCAAGGACTTTTGTGGGATCAATAGTTTGAAATACAAGTCAAATTGGGCCATAATTTAATAGTATGGAATTTCATCAAATGTCAAATGGGCTCACATTTGATGGGTTGTAGTTAAATGGAAATTGGGTGAAGGCCCACACTAATAGTCGGTTAAGGGATTTGTGAATTATTTGAACGGCAGACGACGAAGAATCATGGATTCTTTTGGGACGCACACAAGAGACACAGCAGAAAAAAGTTTTAGATCGCACGAGAAAAAAAAGTAAAGAGGAGGCATGCGGGCGACCAAGATGCAAGGCTAAATCTCTTGTGACTTTTCCCGGGTGAACGGTTTTAGTTTTCTTTTACATTAGACTAAGTTTATTTATGTTTGAACTGGTATATCTTGACCACTTGTGTTTGAGTTGTTGAAACGTTTATCTATATTTGAATTGTCTGTCTTTTACCAAACGTAATGGCAATTTCTTGCATTGTTAGCGGGGTGGTAATTGGTGGGTAATTGATATTTTTGAGCGGACAATTAGGTTGTACGGTTATTATTAAAAACTGTCCTTAGTTGTGAGGAAGTTTACAGGAGCCTCCTTTTTGGCAGAGATCCCAGCTCTTCTCAAGATATCCCACAAAACATCCCTCACCCAGTCATGTCGATATTTGAAACCAGGGAGCTCCTTGCAATGAATTGCATGCTCCCCGTATTTATCCATGCAGGTTTTACGGCAGATGGAGCATGTTTCATCTTCCGGGTACATAGGGATCATCAATCAGTACTTGAGTATAGCCATGTACTCTACTGCAGACATGCATTGACCCAAACCCTCAATCGGGATAACGGTCAAAAAATCCTGAGCATGAGGGCCCTTTAGGCATTCAATCACTGCCTTCTGGCGAGTGGACAACTCAAAAACTTCTCCCAGGCTCTGAGCAGTTTTGCTAAAAAGAGCATTCGCCAAAGTTTTTTGTGGCTTTGGGGGGGCGGTGTCGTTGTTAGAAAAACCGCCAATATCAAAATCCGGGAGATAGACATTTAAGCGTTCGAGCGCCTGTTGATAGTCTGGGTCTAGTCCAATGACCCCACTGTTTCGGAGGATATGATCCTGAAGTTTCCAAGACTGAGCTCTGGACGCCACAAAGGCATAGACCCCAACATCTCGAGCTGAAAGGAGGCCCAAACCACCTAAACGCATCGGCAAGGAAGCCAAGCGCCACTGGAGGTCCCCGAAGAAGGGGCCGCCACACACAACTATATCTTCAATAGCTTCGCGGAGACCATCATCGAAAAGGGATACCGCATCCATCATGAAGTGGGGTTGGCAAGTTCGTAACCCAAAAAGTAACTTAGCGACCCCCATGCATGACCTGAGCAGCAGGAGTTCACTCTAGGGATCTCTAAGGCGGGGCAGTAGTTTCATGAGGGCAACCGCACTCGTAGCCCGCCGCCTTGCTAACTCCTCAATAAAGGCAGGATCTCGGCTAACAGCCCCACCAAGGAGCTTAACCCCTTTCTTAGGTCTTCCAATCTCTGTCGGGAAAAGCCCTTCCTGGCTTTTCAACCCGTCACACGTCGGCCAAAAGACCTCTGTTTTCTTAATATTGAGATGAAGCCCCAGAGATGGCCCATGCACGTTGATAATGTCTAAAGCCTTAGCAACCGCAGCTGCGTTGCCTATAATCGTCCCATCATCCAAATACCAAGCATGGAACGGGAGATTACAGTTTTCCTGAACCCGCATGATGAGAGGATGTAAGGCAAGAGTAATCTAATTTTAATATAAAAAGTTAAAATATAAAAGCATATGGATTAGTGTTAATGCCCTTTCGGTTACATCTGACCCATATCATACTTTCAGTCAATGTTTAGTGAAACCAAACGAATGGAACCATTTCTTAATTGCTATACTTTTGGGTTTAGGTCCTTTTCCATCGTTTAGATGCATGTATACTCTTATTTTTGTTGTATCTGTTTACTTAACTTCTTGACCGGCCGTCTTCTCTATCCAAGACATGTGTTTTATGTTTTTGGAGGTCATAACTAAGAGCCATGGTATTCATTTTATTCTTAATAATGAAAGATGAGAAAAATAGTGGATCGTTGCGGTTTAAATCAATTGTCCATTTGGTCAGTTTATGGGAACCCATTGTCCATTAGTTCCAAATGTCACAGGTTCGATTTTTGTAACCCTCTTTTATTTTAAAGTTTTGGAGCAGTTAGTTTTAGGGGCAGGGGGTGTTATGTAGTTTTGGTTTCATTTTTGTCTTTGGTGTCAGTTTTAAGTGGGAATATTCTTTGGCTTCAGCGTGCATCCATCACCGTATATTGGTCCTGGTTAGGCCTTTGCGTCATTCCCTACATGTTAATACTAATCTTTAGCATAATTTCATTGGTATTCTTGCAGAGCCTTTGAGGCGGCAAATGGGCACGTATGTTGGTTGAATCATGGGTCAAAACAGCTTCGGTTAGAAAATGGCAGGTTAGACAAACACCGACATCGTTTACTCACATTTTTGTCCCCTTTTTTTATGAAATAAAAAATTGTTTTTAATATGATAAATATGCTTTAAATGGTGCTAAAACACAATGGTTTTTGGAGTCCTCCAAATAGTACTAAAACAGGGAAGGGGATGCTAAAGATGTTAGAATGATGCAGCCCAAGAATTTGGACGCCAGGTCTAATAATGGAGATGGGGGTACAACATTTTCAATGCAAGGCTCACTAAAATTGCAAAAGGTATACACTTTCTTCATTTTCATCTCTTAATTCTGTGAGAAGCATTAAAAACGTAGGAAATATGTTCAAAGGAGTTGCATTTTTTAACTACAAAATGTCAAAACATGTTTATATGGAGCCATTTGCTTACTTGGTTTCTTTAACCTCACATAAAAAAATAAAATCCTCTTGGTTTTTTCTATTTTTTCCCCTTTTCATATAAGAATTAGATGAATATGAAACAAAGGTGGTGTTATGGTAACTCAAGCAATAGATAAGGTAATCTTACTCAGTGGATTTCTAAATTAGATAGGTGATTATCAATTAATATAATTTTATTTATTTGTATTCTTACTTAGAATGGTTTATCAGCAAATTTGATCTTGACCTTGAACAATATGTCATCCCTGCTCAACCTACTTCTGTTATATATCAGTTAATTTGATCGAAAATCCAATATAATGACAAAGGGCTTTTTGTGAAGCTTCTATTTATGCAAATGTTCTCGATTAAAACTATATTAGGTGATTAGTACCTATACCCCAATCAAGTCACGTTGTGTTCTATACCATTTTTTATTTTATTTTTTTAAAGCCTCTAAAGATGTAATAATTATTATATTTTTGTTGGATTATTGAACATGATAAATTGTGCGTGTGTGTTAGGAAATTGTCGAAGGAGGTGGTAAGATGTTATGATAAATTGTGTGTAGTGTGTCAGGATATTGAACATGATACAGTCCTCTGTTTGACTTTCCAAAGTCAAATAGAAAGCAAATTTGATTTTCAAAGAGTGAACCAATATTTGTATTAAATTAAACAATATCTACATTAGGAGATTGGGTTTTGATATTTAAGGAATCCTTATGACTTTAAAGTTTTAACAGTACCATGATTGAGTATGTTGCTTAACAAAAAAGGTTGCCAAAGGGCATTATATAATGTCAGACCTCACAGGCAGCACTTTTTGTTGATTTATAGCAAGTTAATCCGTCTGGTGGGTTGAGTCGGCTTAACGCTATAAAATGGGGTGAGGATGTGAGTAACCCATGTGGAGGATGGTATTCAACTCACCATGGCTCTAGCCAATGCAATGAGGGTTATAGCTAAAGCAACTGTGGTGGCTGCAAATGCTCCAACTGAGCTTACTAGGCTCATAAGGTCATCTGAAGTGCTTGAAGGGACAACTCGAACCATAGCAGCCATCAAGATTCAATCATTTATAGTTCACATCTGAACATACATGTTTCTTTATTTGTATTTTATTAGTAACCAATTAAATCCCATTACTTTCTGATGTTGAAAACTTGTATCTTAGACCCGTTAAAAGTCAAAACATAATTTCTGAACTCTTTTTTGCTATGGTCATTCCTATGGTATATAGTATCGACATAGGCATGGAAAACACTAAACAAGTTGGGAGTGGTGAAGTTTCAAGCGGTGATTGGGGACAAATTGTGAGGTGAAATTTTTTAATCAAACTTAAGAACAACGCATCAAGATTCTATCAAATTGTGATATCTAAATTCGGTCAAGTACACTCTAAAATGGTAGTTGAAAAGAAAATATATTTTATATATATTTTGAAATATTAATCCTACTTAAATACCTTATTAACACATGATCTAATTGTAAATTTCTAGATACTATAATGTGGGTTTTAGATATAGATCAAGCCCTCTAAAGATTCTTTTATAATAATAAAATGGTTTATTTTATATGTAACCCTCATAATATTAAGATTAAGTTGTTACTTGCAAAGAGTAATTGAGTTGAAATAGTTAGTTAAACAAGAAATGAATCAAATAGGTCTAAAGTTGGATGAACACTAACTGAACCATATTGAGCCATGTATGACACATTCATTGGGTTATATCGTAGATAGACAATACCGATGTTATGAATAAGAAAGCAAACAAACGTATTGTAAAATATCACAGGAGGACTGATAAATTAACAAAAACCAATTATCGTGTTGCAAATTGTCGCTGCCGCCGCATCGCGCGGGTTTCCTGCTAGTATATATACCCACATCAGTTATCCTCAACATGGGCGAGAGTAATATTCCTATTATTCTCGGCCGACCATTCTTAGCTACTGCCAGAGTCACAATAGATATGAGTGAGGAGATTCTTACACTTTGGGTTGGGAGTAACAAGTTGCACTACACAGCCGGTGGAAGAGAATATGAGGTGGAAGACCCATTTGACGTAGCTCACTTCATCGATAGATAACTAGACTATCAACTAAAGAAAGCCAAAGGTATAGCAGTGGCACCACCAGAGGAATCGGCAGTATGGCTTGACAACACGAAATGGATAGATGAATATTGGGACAGTCATCAGAGAACTGGATGGAGAAAGAGAGAGGGATGAAAGAAAATCACCATTTGTGTCCAAGAGGCCGGAAAGGAAGCAGTGTGAGCCTCACACATTTTTTCAAGCCAAAGACGTGAAACGTGGTGCTACCGTGGAGGCAGCCCGGATTAGTAGCTTAGAATGAATAAGTTGAGAGGCTGATGCATACGGTAGACGAGTCAGTCAAGAACCATCAGGTATGGTCGTTCACTCTTGATACTTTCTATCATTCAGGTATGCCCTCTCGGCATTAGGACCAGTAGCTTGTTTTTATTTTTATTTTTATTTCTGTTACTAATAAGTTATTGAAGTTCATGCCAAGTGGTTTCTCTCAAGAAAGCAGACAAGGCATCTGCGGGGATCGACCGCACACGGAGCGTTAGAAGACAAAAAGGGGAGATAATTGTTCCTTTTGACTTGCCCACTTTTCTTTGCACACACATATATTACTATTATCAATTTAAAAATTGTGTAAAAGAATTAAGTGTGAGGTGTTTAAAATTTTTGTAAAATTTAAAACACCCCAAAGCAATCTAGCAAACCGTAACCAGAAAGGCAATGTTTTTTTTAAATAGAGTTTTTGGCAACAAAAACATTTTCAAACCCTTTGAGTCAGCCCAACGATTTTGCGGGAAATTATGGAGGCTTTTGGTTGTCAAAAGAACAGCTTAGGGTGTTCCCGATTCCTTAAACAACCCCTACCCTTACATGTGAGTATTATTGAGCCTTATCGAGCACACCATTTCATATCTATACTACACATGCTTGATCATTTGTCTTGAGAGATATTCCCCGATTTGCATGGCGCGATTAGAACTTGTGTGACTTATGCGCTGCAAGACCACATCAGAGGAGAGTTTGTGAAAATGATCTAGGCAACTAGGACTTACCCATTCCGTTATCATTAGCCTTCCATAAATTTTCCCCAACCCTAGCCACCCATCTTTGAGCCTTAGCCTTTTCATTTCCTTACAATCATTTAGCTCCTGCCATGCCGAAATTAGGGAAGTGTTGAGGTGTTGAGGAAGCTTTTTGGCAATTTTGGACTTTGAAGCATAAGCCGCACATCAAAAATTAAGAATCAAGATCATGAAGAGGCTACAAGAGAAAGCCATCAAAACAGCATACTAAGTGTCAGCAATCACCCAGCAGGTATCATGTGAAATTTGTGTTTTGTAAAAAAAAAAGTGTGTGAATAAAGATGTTGCCGAAATAAAAAGAATCGCGGGAACTTCAAAAGAAACGTTTTGCAAGATTGTCTAAAGAGACCAGTAATCGACCCAACCTAGTGGAGGCTATTAGGCGGCCCTCGTGCCAAACGATTAACGAGAGAAGGCCATAGTCGAGCTTCAAAATCTAAGGAGGAGATTAGCAAAGCCAACTTAAGAAGATCACAGAGATTCCGACAAACACCTCAAGCACCAAACCCAAAATTAGTCATGGTGGCAGACTCCATTCCTACCCTATTTTTCACCATCCCACTAAAATAGCCCTCAAAAAGTCCTTTTGATTCACACACTCCACCTTAATAAAAGTGGTGGAGTTGCGATTTTCACCCAAGCCTATGATTCGAGTCGTCCATCGGGTAGAATCTGAGTGATCACCCCAAAATGAAACCCGAGTGAATGAGAGGAGTGAGGAAAAAGAAAAAAGGGTCACCTTAGGAATTGTTGTAATAAGTCATACCGAAAGCCATGCCCGAAATCATGAAAGTTTATTAAGTTAGACTCTTAGGAGGTAAGTTGAGCTCGGCACATCGAGTTAAACTTAAAAATTTTTATCCCACAAAAATTGCCTAAACGTTCGGTTTGCTTGAGGACAAGCAAAAGCTCAAGTGTAAGGTGTTATGATGTGCCGAGAAATTGATATGTTTTCACATATAATTATCACCTGTTTTATACTCTAAAACATGCTTTTATCTTTGTTTTATCAGGATTTATCTTTATTTATTGATAATTGCAGGTTCGGAGGTCCGGTGATGAAAAGAAGTGAAAACCAGCACAAAACGGCACAAAACAGACGAAGATTTGAGGACTTTAAAGCCCTGCCTGATATGGCAAGGCCGTGCAACTGTCCCGGGTCAACAAGTCAACATTTCGAAGTCAACAGAGGTCAATTTCAGCATTCCAGGATGTGCACGGGCGTGCCCTAGTGTATGGCACAACCGTGCTTTACTCCAGCGTGTTCTCCAAGGCAAAAACTGACCAAGGCTGACAGGACGGTTAGAAAGAACAGCAAGCACGGGCGTGCCAGCCCTAAGTACAGACGATTTTGCGCGAAAGGACTCTGCAACAGTACCCACTGTCGAGCAGGGGCGTGCCAAGATTCATGCACGGGCGTGCAAGGCCTATAAATAGAGGCCTCCACCCCACATTTTGAAGCATCCTTTCCCACTCGAAAACCAACACTTCCCCATGAAGTTTCTGCCTTCTTTGAGGTTTGTAGGTGTCCTTTGGAGCCTGGGATCACTCCATAAATACCTTGAGTGAGAGAGAAAACCCCCAAAATCATCCAAAACCCTTAGAAATCTCCATACGACCTTCCACCATGTCTTGTACACAAACCCAACCTTGTGAGCTTGTTGTATCAACCATGCTAGGCTAGATTTCTATTGGTGTTGTTAGGGTGAAGATGGATACTTGGTATGAATTAACATAGCTTATCTTTTATTTTAAAGTGGTGTTTTGTGTTCTTAACACTTCTTTTTTTTTTTTTAATAGAAAATTTCATTAAAAACGACGAGCCCTCAAATCAAGGACTGCCACAATAATTACTTGATATACAAGGGATATTTCCCCCAATCCTTCCAATCAATATCTTTAAATCTAGTCCGGTGCTTAACCCAAAAGAAAGACAAAGACTTGACGCCCGCCACGATCTCTACCACTTGAGGCTTTGCCTTTTGGAAAATAATCTTATTGCGTTCCAACCAAATTTTCCAACATGTCACCATGATAATACCCCTTATAATCTTCAATTTCCATTTAGATTTATGACCGATGAACTCCATTTTTAACAACACTGGAATCGAATCGACTTGACCACCATTAATTTTGCACCAATCCCAGATCTTGTTCCAAACAACCGATGGACAACCGCAATCCAAAAAAACATGTGCAATATTTTCAGAAGTCAACTCGCAGAATGGACATTTCGAGTCTAGAAGAAAAATATTCCTTTGTAACAGTGCCATACGAGTCGGTAACCGGTCAAGCTCCAACCTCCACACAAAAACATTAATCTTAATTGGCACCCAGGCTTCCCACCTCATATAACGCGCCACCGCCGCACCGTTTTTCCTTCCCAGCCATCTTCGCACAGCAGCCACCGAAAACTGACCCTTACTATCATGAATCCACTCCCACGTATCCTGCACAGATGACAAACTGATTTGATCCAACACAAAACGCATATCCTGCTCTTCTGAGATCGCAGCCACAGAATCCGTAAGAAATCTCCACAAATCTGCAGTGCACACTTTTCCTTCCACCATACATAAATGCTGCTGAACCGCAACATTTCTCTGAGAGTCTTGAGCATACAAACATGGCCATCTAATCCTCATAGGCACATTCCCGAACCACACATCTTTCCAGAATAAAATACCTTCACCATTACCAAGCTTCCCTTTTAAACTATAAGAAAAAAAATTACCTTCCACCACCACACCTTCCAATAACCGCACAATACTTTTCCAACACCCCGTATACCCATTATTAAGAGGAAGAAAGCACCAACGTTTTTTCCCACCATGAATGCTCTCAACAACCCTTTTCCATATTCCTTCATTATCGATCTTGAACCTATACGCCCATTTAGCAATCAAAGCTGTATTCA
The DNA here is from genome assembly GCA_028751855.1 of Ambrosia trifida. Taxonomy (NCBI): domain Eukaryota; kingdom Viridiplantae; phylum Streptophyta; class Magnoliopsida; order Asterales; family Asteraceae; genus Ambrosia; species Ambrosia trifida. Next base: position 5,254,424 of record CM054123.1, on the reverse strand, counting down.
TATCCCCAAGACTAGTCACTCCCAACCCTCTTCCTTTATAGGACGAGTCACTACTTCCCAAGCAACCCAATGAATACCTCTACCTTCCTTACAACCCGACCATAAGAACTTTCGCATATTTTTTTCAAACATATCCACTACCGCAATTGGAGCTTTAAAAATAGATAGATAATATATCGGTAAAGATGAAAGCACCGACTTTAGTAAAGTGAGCCGACCCCCAATCGATAAAAGTTTGAACTTCCAACTAACCAACCGATTCTGAATTGTCTCTACCACCGAAGCCCAATTAGCCACACGATTCACGTTTGCCCCCACCATAACACCAAGATATGTAAAAGGCATTTTACCAACCCGACACCCCAAAAAATCCACGACCCTAGATACCTCATCATCCCCCACCCCCAACCCAAAAAGAGTGGATTTATTTAAATTGATTTTCAGCCCTGAATAAAGAAAGAAAATCCGAAGAATCCGATTAATATTAACCAGATTAGACATATTCCAATTTCCCATTAATAATGCATCATCCGCATATAACATGTGAGTCATAACCGGGCCATCTTTAGCAACTTTGATGCCTTCCACCATCCCCATAACCCGAGCTCTACTTATCAACCCGTCCAACGCCTCCATAACTATAAGGAATAAAAAAAGGAGAAAGAGGATCACCTTGTCTTATCCCCTTTTGGCATTGAAACTCAAAAGTCGGAGATCCATTAACCAAAACCGCCGAACGAGCCGAACATAAAATACCTTTCACCCACATAACCCATTTCTGAGGGAAACCCATTTGAGATAAGATAGAAAGAAGAAACTCCCAACTCACATTATCGTAAGCTTTTTCGAAATCTATCTTCATTAAAAATACCTGTTTCTTTTTCTTTTTAATCCAACCAATAATCTCATTAAGCACCAGCGGCCCATCCAATATATTCCTACCCGAAATAAAAGTCGATTGGGACCCAGAAATCACCTTCCCAATAATCTTCTTCATCCTACTAGCCACAACTTTAGAGATAAGTTTACTAATGACACCGATCAGATTAATAGGCCTGTAATCTTTTAACCCAACCGGAGTCTTCGTTTTAGCGATCAGCGTAATAAAAGAAGTACTACACACTTTACTTATGGAGCCGTTTTGAAAGAAATCTTCAAAAATCTTCATAAAATCATCCCCCAAATACCTCCAAAAATGCGTAATAAATCTAAAATTAAAACCGTCAGGCCCTGGTGCCTTGTCAACACTACACTCAAAAGCCGCTTCCTTAACTTCTTCTCTGGAAAATGGAGCAATCAGATCATCAACACAGTCCTCGGGAACCTGTTTCAAGTTATCACAAACTAACTTGGGTCTAACAAAAAAAATCTTCCTTAAACAGATTCCTATAATATCTTAACACCTCCCTTTTAACAACCGAGGGTTTAGATATCCATCTCACATCCACCATTAACCCCAGAATCGAATTAGTCGCCCTCCTGCCTTTAATACACCGGTGAAAGAAACCCGAGTTTTCATCCCCAAATTTCCCCCATTACACTCGAGCCTTTTGTTGCAAGTCCCGATTCTTACGCCAATTAAATTTTTCCACCTCGTGCTTACAATGATCCCAAATCCACTCTTCCTCCTCCTCAAGAACACGTTCCTCCATAATCTTTTCTAGAGCCACTAACTCTTCTTTGATCACCAAAATCTCTTCATTTTCTTTTTTGCCAATATCTTTCCACCAAGACTTAATCGCAATTTTCACAGTCGTAAGCTTTTGTATAAGCAAACATCGGAAGGACCTTCAACCAAACACCCTTCCAATGCATCGACAACCACCTGCTCACACCCTTCCTTGTCCAACCATGAATTGAACCACTTGAACGGCTTAGCCCCAAAGTTGTAATCCGAAACAGTCAGCAACAAAGGACAATGATCTGAGAACTCTCGGGGCAATGTTCTAGGAGTCGCCTCCGGCCACCTGTTAAAAAATTCTTGACAAACTAAAAACGGTCAATCTTGCTCATCTTAATATCTTTTCCGGAACCTGATATAAAAGTAAACATGTTCCCCCTCAAGGTATACTCCTACAAATTAGCATTGTCTACAAAGAAATTAAAATCAGCTGCCATGCCACTATTAAATTTTGAATTTTTCCGCTCCTCTTCCCACCTAACCACATTGAAATCCCCAAATAATATCCACAAACCTCCATCCTCCTGAACCAAACCAAGCAGTTTATCCCATAAAATTTTCTTGTCATTCGCTTTCTGTGGAGCATAAACATTGACGACATTCACAACAGTCCCATCTTCCACCAAAACACCCGTAGTACATATAAAATTTTGATCCTTTACCGACGTGATCTTTTGAAACTTTTTTGTATTCCACATGCTCACTAACCTCCCTGATTTCCTATTAGTTGCAGCCACCTCAATCCAAAAATCACTACTATTCCATAACTTAGCAAAATCAAACAGATTATTATTGATCACCAAAGTCTCTTGAAGCCCCAAAAAATCCATCCCATTTTTTCTAATTAACTCTTTCACCCAAGAAACCTTCCCAACTTTTCCAACCCCTCTAACATTTATAGAGAGACAATTCATGACAAACCTGATTGAAAACCTTCACCTTGAATAGAAGTATGAATCCTATTCTCGAATCCATTAAGTTGAGCGCCCAATTTAATACCCATGTCACGAGTACTATTAACCTCTTTCTCCACCTCCCCCACATCCTCCTCATCCAAATTCTCCTCCAACTCGCCACTACTCTCACACGTCTCCGGCACCTCCTCACCCCCTGAATCACCCATCAAAACCTGAAAGGAGTTATCCAGCTCTAGAGGGTCCTGTCCACGAGTCTTTACCACGTTCACATCTTTACCCATAATAAAAGGATTAAGGTCAAATGGGTCTGAATCAAAATCCAAAGGTTTGGACTCCTTGGTGGGCCTTTCATTGCTACTAAGGTACTCCCCCCGCCCCACTGGACTGGCCCACTTCTTTAAAACGAGACTGTTTTTTTCTTTTCAAAATTTTGGCAGGCTCGCACGTGACTGCATCATTAGCCAATGGACCATTAACTTCCTTCGTTGACTTTTCCATCCCAATAAAATTCTCACCTCCAGGATTCATGGAAACCGAATTCACATTAATTCCCTCATTAAAGTATAATTTATTACTTTCCAAAATTGGTGAATGACAATTACGCTCCTCCTCCGGCATCCGTTCCGACTGAATCACCGGAGACGGGTCTGAAGAGCCATCCACCTGGTCTTCCATCTTCTCATCTACCCTGTTCCCCACCTCTGCATCAAGAACAAAATCCTCCAACCAATCCTGAGGATCTTCCGTTACCCATATCTTAATAGTCTTCCCATTCCACCTAATAAACACCTCATCTTGAATACGAGTACCATGATTAACAAGAACCTCAATGAAATGGAAGGATGCATCAATACCACTGCAATCCACCCTCGCCGGCTTTACTACTTCACCAAATAAACTTCCAACGTCGTTTACCACCTTGTTGTCTGAAATGCACATAGGAAGTCCAAAAACTTTTAACCATGCAATCCTTTCAAACTGCGATGGCTGCCCTTCCCACACTTCAGCATCAGCAAAGCAATCAGGTCTACCTTTTATTTCTGTCAAAGCCATCTCAGCATGTTCCTTACTTTTGAATTTAACCAAAATCTTAAAACCACCCAAACACCGGATCATAGCCTCCTGGAGTTTCATTTCTTTCAAAATCCCACGTATATTTTGTAATGCAAACAAAGAAGTGAGCCGTGTCAGAATCACTCTCCCATGCAACATCACAAAGGCATTTGTATTATCGTCCACCTCCACCAATCTACCTTTTGCAGCCCCTGTGAATGCTTCTTTATAAGACATAAACCCCGAACTATGATTCATTGTAACAAGTTCCTCTTCGGCTCCAACCCCCTGTCTTCTCGCTTCTTTCTGTTTAAAAGGAGATTTTGGTTGATTAATCTCCCCTTCTTCAAGTACAAACCTTGCAACATTGCACTTTAATCTAAAATCACCCAATCGGACAGCATACATATTACGGACCATTTCCGCAATGTCCTTAACATCAAGCATGTTAACAAATCCGAATCTCTTCCCTACCTTATCCCGCTTTCAAGAGATGTAAATATCAAAAATATCACCCATACCTCTAATCGCCTCAGCAACGTCATCTCCCCTACACCGATCTGGAAGATTGGTAATGAAAAACTTCGTTAATCTAGCCTGCAAACTCACCGGAATAGGTTTCTGGCGAAACTCCTTGCCCATCATTAGAGAGCATTTCTGTTCTAATTCACGGTCGTTCTTAACACTTCTTACTATTCTAAACTTTGTTTAATGGTCTAATTAACAAATCACTTAGTCTTTGGTCTTGTGTGTGTCTTGATAGGAAGTAGGAGGACTCATGAGTGTACCCATGGTGTGTAAAAACCCATGCACTTGTGAGCTAACCTAATCCCATGAGTAGTAATTAGTCCATTTGTGGGTAGAAATACACACACTTTGAGACTTAATCCTCTACTATCAAGATCTCATTTAGGGCCGGTACAATCTTTATACTCGATCCTAATGATAAGTCAATACTTAATCTTGCACCTTAGTTTTATGGTCTATGTGAAGCTTTGATACAGGTTAAGGATTGATGAACTCGTGTTGAAATAAAACGGTCTTTATTTTATTTCATCATTATACTGCCGCACAGTTAATGATAGACCATTCACTTTTTGATAAGTTAATTAAACCAAGTAGGGGATGCACGTGTGCTGGTTAGTCACGACTCCTCTATGATATTAAGTGGTAACTTGCTCGGTCATGCTCCGACCACCGACAAGTTATTCATAAAAGTCTAGAGTAGTTTGATGTCTATATTGCAACACCGGGAGGCGGGTAATTCGGGGTTGAGTCGACACAGTCTCGAGTCACACTCTTTTTAGTGTTGAAATGTGAGCTTATCGGTTCGGGAGACCCTCATAATAACATTAAGAACACAGTTGTTTGTACAGTTTTGCGAAAACAGTCACCTCTAGAAAATGCAGTTGCAATTCTAAGTTAAGCAGAAGTGCGCACTCAAACACACCACTATAAAATAAAGATAGCTATTTTCATACCAGGTTCCATCTGATCTTGAAGCAACACCATTGTTTTGTCATTGATTTCTCTTAAAAGTTTTCATCTCTCTTTTTACTTTTCTTCCCGCATTTTAAAAAGTCTTTTAAGTAATTTTAGGAAGCTGAGTAGTAAAATTCGTGTCCACGGATTCGATACTCGGTACATGCACATTTCTATATTATACACGATAGGTGCGCTTGCCTATTGTGATGTGTTTAGAACGTTGAGCAACTATCGTTTTAAATTATAAATTTAAAACTTATAAGTGTATTTCTGTTTTCTAACTTGCTCATCTTTTCTCCAAAGCTTTTGGCATCTCCCCCAGGACTTTGCCCTTTTTTGAAAAGAAGTTAAGTTTTCTTAAAACACCCACACGACATCAAGTATCATCACGCCACTAGTGTTACCATACAATCATATTCCACCACCAAGTCATCACTTCAGGAGGAAACACATAATTATAAAAAAAAAATCTATTTGTGAAATTCGAACCCAATACCTTATAGTGCGTAAGCGTTATCCCAGCACTAAGATGCCATTCAATATAGTTCCTTTGGATCGTTTTGTATATATGATATTGCTTTTTTGGTTGAATTAATAATTAATAAATTAAATCAAACAAACACAAGTGTACCGATTTAAGACTCAACCAATAGGCTAACCACAAGTATATATACTCAAAGAAACACAAGTGTACCAAGTTAACACTTAACCAATAGGTTAACCACAAGTATAAATACTCAAAAGAAACACAACTGGAATACTGAAGACTCAAAAGAAACACAATCCGTGAGTGAATACATTCAACCAATAGGAAATCAGTCACATAAAATTGAAAGATGGTCAAAGTCTTTTTCTTCTTCTCCACAATTTAACCTCCTTCATCATTCATCTCATCCTCATGAATAAGAAATCTGGTTCGATGGCTGATAAGGTATGTCCTCTTTGAGTTTTGATCTTCAATATTTATTTTTCTAATTATTATGTTGATAATTCATAGTAAAATTGTAGAATTGTTAATGACTGCCAAATGCATGTAGAAATCATCACTGTAATTATAATATCTATTTAAAAAACTAATAATAATTTGACTGTGTCTTCGATCATTTCACCCGTGTTCCTTTTTTTATTAACCGAATCGAAGCTTCATATATTGAATTTGATTTGAGAGTAAATTATGAGCGTATTTTTTATATTAAAATATAATTAAAAATATATATATATTAAGGTCCCAGCTAGTTTTGTCAGCCAAGTGTGTAAGTGATTAGTACGAGGTTTGGAGTGGTTGACAAATAGTTTGGTCATCTTTCGCTTTACAACTTTTGCATGATTTGTCGCCATTCCATTTGGCGATCTCTCGCTTTTCTACTCATCTTTACGGTTGACATTACACCTATAAACCTATTTAGGATTTTCGGTGTTGCCAAATGGTTTGGCAATGACCCCTTTGTATTAACAAAGCAAGGTTAATTTAGCCGTTTTGCCCTGATCTTGTAGGTTGTACTTTATTATAATTATCAAACAAGCTAAGAGAATACAAAGCTCATGCTTGTTTGAGTTTATTATTATTCCGAATATTTTGAACCTCATTCAGTCTTAGGGGCGAAGCCCTTATGTAATAGGAACGCTCCCTTGGCAGCAGGGTCCAAGGGGCGGCAACCCCGGACTTATAAAATAGTTTTAGTTTTTAAAAATTCATTAGAATTTTAATTTTCTGCAAATTGACTTAAAATTATTTGGAGGAAAACTGTCTTCATTTTAAGAGGTATTTTGATTTTAACAAATTGCTTGGGAGTAGTTACTTGCCCCAACTCTAAATTCGAATTACCTTCATTTGGTTGGTCTCTATGTATCACGAGATCAAATATATCACACATTTGTTCTTGCATAGTTATTTATGAGGTTTATCCGATAGGACTTAGAGTAAACCATCGAATTGTTGCAGTTTGAAAGTGATACATGACTCTCAGATGAATCCGGTTGTTTTGAAATTCCCCAAAAGAGAGTATACCACATAAAAAAAATATTATTAATTTGATGCTCAATATATTTCGTTTAGTTCTATGGTGGTATATGTGTATGATTTTCTATTCCATTGTAAGTATATGACTTGTGGATTATGTATTCCAGGACATATGGGATGAAGATGTTAATGAATTGGAGGAGGTATAAATATTGTATAAATCATTACATCTTTGAAAAACATTTAAACTTGTGATTTCTTAATTTCAGGCTCAAGAAAATGCTCGGTTTAAACAACAGGGTGTAGACCATCGACTTAAATATGGACTTATCTGGATATTCGTCACACTACAACTTGTGGCATCAGCAATTACAAATGGTGTCGGGTATCTGCTGACCGATTCTGATGTTCCTGTCCAAGCTATTGGGTTAACCTGTTTACACGCACTTCTATATCTCTTGTTGCTGCCCTGGTTTTTTGATGCAATGGAAAGCCTTCTCCACTTTTGGTACAAGTGGAGATACCCTATCTTCATATTCTCAGCCTTGTAAGTACCCATACATCGAAAACACATTTTGTTTATTCTGTTTTAAAGTCTGATAGCGAACTTGGTTGTTTTCTATACAGCTTTTGCTGGTTATTTTGGTGGCTGCATGTGTCTTGCAATTTGTCCGTTATGTCTTACTCAAATGCTATGATGTGTGCGCTTTCACGAGGTATCTTAGTTTATTTCCTTTAACTATTTTAGTTTAGGTTCCTCACCAGTGGGAGTATTAGTGGTGCTACTTTTATTAGATCAAGTCCTATAGTGTTGACACATGGTTTTGGTTTGTAAAAGGACTGAACTTTGTATGAAAACATGTCATCTTTGTTTGGGTGGTTTGTTCAAAACAACTTTATATGTATCTCTCAAATACCTTCAAGAATCCGTTCAAGACTTCGAATCACGAATTGAGATGCAGAATTATATCCAAAGGGCCCTTTGTCGATCTTTTTTTTTTTTTTTTTTTTTTTTGTCAAAATGTCAAATCTCATCTAAACTTATTTAATCAACTCATGTGTAATTTCATCAGCTTACTGTATTTGTCATCAAATTTCATCATGCGGCCCATGTTTATACTATTTTTTTGTGACTTGTAATGTTTTGAAATTCAAAACCTGCGGCCCAATATTTGGGTTTAAAACTTACAGTTCTCAAAAAGAAGCAATTAATCCCAACCTTTGGGGGCAATCACACTAATTGTTCTTTCAAAGGGGACAGCTGCCCCCCTCATAACCTCACAGTCCATTCATGCGTAACCAGTTCAATAGGCTTTATTTATGAATTTGTATTAAGGGCTATTTGACAACTTTTGTGTGCATGCAAGTGTTAAGTAAATAAGAGGCTTGACCGAGCAAAAGACTCTGAACTAGTATGTGTGGGTAGAGAAAGTAGTGGTGAGTTGAGAAGGTGGTTCACCAGTGACCGAGTGAAGGTTATGAATTCAAGTGAAGCAAAAGGGTAAAATTTATTTTACCATCATTTTAAAACTAAATAGTAAGAGACTCGTTCTGCCTTTCAAAAAAAAAAAAAAAAAAAAAGACTCGTTCTGATTCAGATGTATTCATTTAGTGAACCAAACGCACATAATGCTAAAAATGGTTCAGATGTAGCCTTTAATGGTGTTGGATCACTTGTTAACTTTTAAACTAATTCTTATCAAGAACACTTACTTGGATTTATCAAAGTATTTAGCACAGCGGAATAAGTATAAGTGTTCTAAGTTAAAATTTCACTTTTAACAAGAGTTATTACTCCCCCTCAGTTAATGAATTAAAGCAGTAAATGAGAATCAAAGTAATGAGTAAATAAAACAGTAAATGCTTTCAATGATTCTTAAAATATATTAGAAGTGTTACTAAAAAAAAAAGATATCTAAAATAGAGGGGATGAACCCATCTATTTATAGATCAATAATACGTACATTGAAAGTATTGAAATGATTATAATAATACTACAACAGGCTGTAGTATTGCAACTTGTACGTAAAGTAACTTATACTAAAATAATACTAAACTGCTGAAGATCTAAGGCGGTGGGAAGCTTCCAAGGAAGTACTAATGATTGATAAACTTCTGATGAGTAATCTTCAGGAGTTTGTCTTCGGGAGTTGTTCTTCAGATGTTTGTCTGGTTTATCTTCAGAACTTCTGATCCTTACTTTTCATCACTTGTTCTCAACTTCTTTAGGACTTTGTAATCTTCTATATCAGCAGCTTCTATACTTAAACAAAATATGCAGAGGATATAAGACTAAGGTTTATACTGGCTTGTCAATCCTTTTTGACCCTACAAATGGAATTATTAAGAGGCTACAGTGTACGATTAGACATAGATTTTTTTTAAACTGATCTATTCATTTCTTAAAACTTGCCAAGTTACATCAAAATAGAAGGTAGATGGGTAACAAGTTGCGCTGCCACCCCTTTCTGAATAATAAACAATAATCTACCGAAGACAAACCCCTGCCCCTCAGAGATGAACTATTGTTATGGATAACCCGTTGGATCCTGGTCAAGAAACAAATAGCTTCTGGTGTTAGGGATCCAAAGATATCAAAGACTAAGGGTACAAAGACATGTTGGTTCTATGCACAAACTTTAGCGTGCTTATCCACTTTATTTGATTCCGCTTTTCTCGATGCTTGTCCAGATATAAACCCGTTTCACTTAAACCAACCAAAGGAGATACCCCCGTGAGGTCCACACATGCATGTTTCCCCCAGCCCAACCAAAGACGAGCAGATCGATAAGTCGCAGAGTAGACCTCCCTTCCGTAGGGTCCGTAAGAAAATTCATAGGGGCCTCCTTCAATTCTTTTAAAAAAAAATCAATGTACGCAAACACCTACGCCACAAATTAACATCCCTGTCAATTTGATGCTCTACGATTGTTTAAAGGGTAAAACCTTAGGGTTAAACACCTATTTACATAGCTATACAACCGCTTAACTAACCAAAACTTAAACACCCGCTAAAATTGAAACAACTTATAGTATTCCCATAGTATTCCCCTATTATTACCTTACCTTGTTTTCCAAGACCCGTATTTTTGTATAGAATAGGATATGTATCTTTCTTTATTGATCTTCTGGTTTGTGTCCTCTAAACTAAAGGCTTTGGAAGCTTGGATATGTGTCAAGGCAATATTTACAAAGAATAAGAGTGATAGGGCCGCCACCCTTGAACACCAATTTATAAACCCAACCCTAAAGTTTATGCCATCCCTTGATGCCTATTGTGAGAAACTTAGCGGCATTGCTACACAACTTGCAGAAGTTGACTAGCCCATGACTAATCAGTGCCTCATCTTGCAACCTTTGCAAGGTCTCCCGCCAGAACCATTGGCAGCAAAACAGCAACCGGAACAACTCTGGCCTCTCCAATCAGTTGAATAACAGGCTAAACAATAGGTTCTCTAGCAACCAGAACAACCCGTGGCCCAACTGGTGGATGTCTCAGTCACCAGCTCCTTGGTTTCCACCTCCTCCCATCCCATATCAAACCATCCATGCCACGGCTTATCCGTGGCCTCAAAGTTTTGATCCAACTTTTGCCAATCAGGCCACACAGCCTCAATCATCAGCAGCCCAATCAACCTAGGTGATCCTAACAGAGGTAAACCTTACGGACGCGGACGCACTTGCTAAAGATTTTAATATTTTGAATGTTGAAGCTGACTCGGATGAGGACCCACGGGATACGGACACGGGAACAACAAATCATGTCACCAAGGACCCATTGTAACATCACGTATTTCTCAATTATTTTTCACTCGATTCCTATTTACTTTTATCCTTATATTTTTATGTTTTCCATTTATCATGGTGTTTAAAAAAAATTAATTATATGTTTACAACTTATCCATTTTCTAAGTAAATAAACAAAATATATAATTTATAATTATACAGTAAATATTTTTTTTTATTAACAACCATAACGATCATTATATAAATATAAGTTCATATAAAAATTTAGATATATCATTATATAAATATATTTTAATGTAGCCCCCGAGGCAATCCGGTTCTTAAAAAGAGTTCAAAAGGCGGTGCAGACAACTCACGTAATCACATATAGTTTGCACATAGTTTCACAGAGTATCATAGAAGCACGTAATTGCAATCAATCTCAATCAATTAATTCACAATTATTTAACTTCATTGTTCACCAACGTCCGAGGTTCACTAATCATGTATACAGTCTGGTAATTCCCCGAATTACCACTTCATGCAGTTATTAACCTATAACTGTGCGACGTGTGTCCTATCTAGCTAACCCTAGTTAAGTAGAATGCAAGGAATGTAACTAGAGTTTAGTTAAAGTGTGAACCTGAAATTGCGGGGTATCACATCATCCCCAAGTTAAAAAGAATTTCGTCCCTTAATTCAGTAAGTAAACAGTAAAGCCAGCTTAGTAGTGTCTTAGTAATGTGTGCTTGGTTCCTGGATGTCACATCATCCCCAAGTTGAAAGGAATTTCGCCTCAAAACTCATTTTGAGCGAGCTTCTTTATGTTCGGCGTTTGATCTATGCACAGGTTCAGGTTCAGTAAAGAGGTGTGGATATTTGAGCCGCATCTGATCTCTGCGCTCCCACGTATATTCCGGTCCTAGACGGGAATTCCATCGGTCCTTGACAATAGGTATAGTGCTTTGTCTGAGTTTCTTGACGCCATGCTCAAGAATCTCCACTGGTTCTTCCACGAACCGTAGCTGGTCGTCCACCTGGATCTCCTCCAGTGGCACTACCAGTGTCGTATCCGATAGGCATTTCTTTAGGTTTGATACGTAGAATACGTTGTGCACTCCACTGAGTTCATTAGGCAGATTCAACTTGTAAGCTACCGGACCAATCCTTTCGACAATCTCGAACGGTCCAACGTATCGTGGGTTCAATTTTCTCCGTTTTCCAAAGCGTATCACCCCCTTCCAAGGTGACACCTTCAATAGAACCTTGTCCCCAAACTGGAACTCCAAAGGTTTCCTACGCTTATCAGCGTAACTTTTATGTCGATCACGAGCAGCAGCCATCTGGTTTCTGAGTTGCACTATCTTCTCAAAAGTTTCGTGCACGAGTTCGGGACCTGTTAGCTGGCTATCCCCAACTTCAGTCCAGCAGATGAGAAACCTACACTTGCATCCATAAAGTGCCTCAAAAGGCGCACACTGATTCGAAGGGTGGTAGCTGTTGTTATAGGAGAATTCAATCAAAGGCAAGTACTTATCCCAACTGTTGCCAAAATCCACCACGCACGCTCGTAGCAGATCTTCCAATGTTTGGATGGTACGTTCACTTTGTCCATCCGTCTATGGGTGATAGGCTGTGCTCATATCTAAGCGAGTCCCCAAAGCGTTTTGGAGAGTAGTCCAAAAATGAGAAGTGAATCGCGCATCGTGATCAGATATGATAGAAGTAGGTACCCCATGCCTAGAGACTACCTCCTTGATGTAGAGATTGGCTAATTTCTCCAGCGAGTCGATTTCCTTTATTGCTAGGAAATATGTTGATTTGGTTAAACGATCCACGATAACCCACATCATGTTATTGCCAGTTGGCGTTCTAGGGAGCTTTGTTATGAAATCCATGGAAATCCCGTCCCATTTCCACATAGGGATTTCTGGTTGCTGGAGTAGGCCTGAAGGGTTCTGATATTCAATCTTAACCTTCGCGCAAGTCAAGCACTTAGTAACATAAGTGGCTATCTCAGCTTTCATGTTTGGCCACCAGTAAAGAGTTTTGAGATCTTGGTACATCTTGTCCGAACCAGGATGTACCGAATATCGAGAGGTGTGAGCTTCATCGAGCACCAGTTGTCTGAGATGCCCAAAACGTGGTATCCAGACTCTAATCATAAAGTATTGAAGACCATCTGTCCTTAGTTCCAGATGCTTATCAGCACCATGTAGAGTTTTAAGCCCGATGTTTTCTTCTTTCCAAGCCTCGCCCTGGGCTTCACGTATTTTATCAGGAAGATTAGAGTGTATAGTGAGTTGTAAAGCTCGCACCCATTTAGGTTTCGTTTCCTTACGACTAAGGGCATCAGCTACTACATTACCTTTCCCTGGATGATATTTGATGGCACAGTCGTAATCATTCAGAAGCTCGACCCATCGACGCTGTCGGATGTTCAGCTCCTTCTAATCGAATATGTGTTGGAGGCTCTTGTGGTCAGTGAAGATCGTACACTTCGTCCCATAGAGATAATGCCTCCAGATCTTTAGAGTAAAAACCACTGCTCCCAGTTCCAAGTCATGGGTGGTGTAATTCTTCTCATGAACCTTTAATTGACGTGAAGCATACGCGATCACCTTATCACGCTTCATCAGCACACACCCTAACCCTTGGATAAACGCATCACAGTACACCACAAAGTCCTCTGTATCCTCAGGTAGTGATAGTATAGGTGCACTGCAAAGCTTCGACTTCAATAATTGAAAAGCAGACTCTTGGGCATCTCCCCACTTGTAAGTAATCCCCTTTTGTGTCAAAGCAGTGAGGGGTTGAGCGATCTTAGAGAATCCCTCAATGAATCTGCGATAGTATCCCGCAAGGCCAAGAAACTGGCGCACCTCTGTAGGAGTCTTAGGAGCCTCCCACTTTTTAATTGCATCAATCTTGGCGGGATCGACATGTATTCCTGCCTCGTTAACCATGTGTCCTAGAAATTGGACTTCTCGAATCCAGAAGTCACATTTAGAGAATTTCGCATACAACTACTCATTTCTCAAGAGTTCCAAGATCAGCTACTGGTGTTGCTCGTGCTCTTCCCTGCTCTTAGAATAAATTAGTATGTCATCTATGAACACTATGATGAATTTGTCCAAATAGGGCTTACACACACGGTTCATCAGATCCATGAACACAGCCGGTGCATTGGTTAGCCCAAATGGCATCACCAGAAACTCATAATGTCCATAACGAGTTCGAAAGGTTGTCTTCGCCACATCCTCCTCTCGGACTCTCAGTTGATGGTATGCTGACCTCAAGTCAATCTTAGAGTAGTAACTCGACCCTTGTAGTTGGTCGAACAAGTCATCAATACGAGGCATAGGGTAGCGGTTCTTAACCGTCACTTTGTTCAACTCCCGATAATCAATACACATGTGGAAAATCCCATCCTTCTTCTTAACAAACAGAACTGAGCTCCCCAAGGTAAAGAACTAGGTCTAATAAAGCCCCTATCCAATAGATCTTGGAGTTGGGTAGACAGTTCTTGAAGTTCGCCTGGTGCTAGGCGGTATGGTGCGCGTGCAACTGGAGCTGCTCCAGGTGCAAGATCAATTTGAAACTCCACTTGACGAACATGTGGAAGTCCAGGTAGCTCCTCAGGGAATACATCTGGGAAATCTCGGACTACTCTGATGTCCTCAATCTTAGTTTCAGCTTCAGCTCGAGTGCCAGATATGTTAGCCAGAATGGCTGGACAGCCCTTTTGAATACACTTCTGGACTTTCAAGAAGGAGATGATACCCACCATGGCACCACCACGATCACCCTGTATAGATAAAAGTTCTCCACTTGGGAGGGGGATACGAACAATCTTCTCCTGACAGAGAATTTCAACATGTTTTTTGGACAACCAGTCCATGCCAACCACGAGATCAAAGCTTCCTAGGGTGATAGGTAAAAGGTTGATGGCAAACAATTGCCTGTCTAGCTCGAGCTTGCAGTCACGATGAATATGGGTTACCTCAACAGGCTTCCCATCAGCTAATTCTATAATGTACAGGGTATCAAGAAGAGTAAGAACCATCCCTAATTGTTTGCTAAGCTTTGATGACACAAAACTATAGTCCGCACTAGTATCATATAAAATAGAAGCAAGAGTGTCGTTCAAGGAACACGTACCCACCACGACATTGTTATCAGTCCTAGCTTCCCCAGAGCCAATCACAAATGCTCTACCACGAGCCCCATGGTTGTTGTTGTCGTTGTTGTTGTTGCTGCTGAAGGACTTATACCTCACACTATCCCACGTTCTCTTGCTATCACCGAAAGTAGAAGATGAAGCACCTTGCTTCGGAAAAGTACCATGCTCAACAGCCTCGTAAGTGAGTTTGCGAGCCAGGTGAAAGATTTGTTAGATTTTGGGTAGGTGAGCTGCAGTGGCCATGCCTCGAATCTGAGAGACCCACCCTTTTGGTATGAAGCTCGATCCGTTTGTAAGGTAGGCTAATTAGATTTGAGCATATAGTAGCTAACTCCTGTAGCTTGGTAGTGTAGGTATCGATCTCAGACCCAACCGTCTTTAGATAACAAATTTCTAACTTTCTTCATGGGGGTTACATTCTCCACCCAAGTATCTGTAACTCATCGAGTGTGCATGTAGCATACATTACCTCATCCTGCCTGGGCAATTGCACATGGCAAAGACTTATACTATCAAAGTAATCAGACGGTCTCCTTCAGTTCCGTTGGAGTTATTAAGGTCTACAACCAATAAAAGCCTTGAAAATACGATGGCAGGTTGTTGTTGTGGCATGTGTGTTCAAGGAATAAGAAAGTTCAAATGTAGAAGTCAGGGGAAACGAATGATTTAGCAAAATGGATCTTTACTAGCTTGGAAAGTTGCGAGGGCCTGAACCACCCTATCATTTATCATAAGAATTTAGTCTTGTCTAAGTTAACAAAGGTAAGGGAAAGAAAAGACAGGTAAGAAAAGGTAAGAGCCAATCGTCACCACGCTCTGTCTAGATAGTAGAGTCTTCATCCTCACTTTCCATGTGCTCGTCCTGCTCAGGTTCCCCTTCCATCCCTTATTCTTCCTCTTTCGCGGTGTCAGTGTTATATGGACCTCATCACGTAAAGTCTCCTTCTCCAGTCCTATGTAAGCCAGCTTACAGTCACGATGAATATGGGTTACCTCAACAGGCTTCCCATCAGCTAATTCTATAGTGTACGGGGTATCAAGAAGAGTAGGAACCATCCCTAATTGTTTGCTAAGCTTCGATGACACAAAACTATAGTCCGCACCAGTATCATATAAAATATAAGCAAGAGTGTCGTTCAAGGAACACGTACCCGTCACGACATTGTTATCAGTCCTAGCTTCCCCAGAGCCAATCAAAAATGCTCTTCCATGAGCCCCATGGTTGTTGTTGCCGTTGTTGTTGTTGTTGCTGAAGGACTTATACCTCACACTATCCCACGTTCTCTTGCTATCACCGAAAGTAGAAGATGAAGCACCCTGCTTCGGAAAAGTATCATGCTCAACAACCTCGTCAGTGAGTTTGCAAGCCAGGTGAAAGATTTGTTAGATTCTGGGTAGGTGAGCTGCAGTGGCCATGCCTCGAATATGAGAGACCCACCCTTTTGGTATGAAGCTCGATCCGTTTGTAAGGTAGGCTAATTAGATTTGAGCATATAGTAGCTAACTCATGTAGCTTGGTAGTGTAGGTGTCGATCTCAGACCCAACCGTCTTTAGATAACACATTTCTAAATTTCGTCACAGGGGTTACATTATCCACCCAAGTATCTGTAACTCATCGAGTGTGCATGTAGCATACATTACCCCATCCTGCCTGGGGCAATTGCACATGGCAAAGACTTATACTATCGAAGCAATCAGACGGTCTCCTTCAGTTCCGTTGGAGTTATTGAGGTTTACAACCAATAAAAGCCTTGAAAATACGATGGCAGGTTGTTGTTGTGGCATGTGCATTCAAGGAATAAGAAAGTTCAAATGTGGAAGTCAGGGGAAACGAATGATTTAGCAAAATGGATCTTTACTAGCTTGGAAAGATGCGAGGACCTCAACCACCCTATCGTTGATCATAAGAACTTAGTCTTATCTAAGTTAAAAAAGGGAAGGGAAAGAAAAGACAGGTAAGAAAAGGTAAGAGCCAATCGTCGCCACGCTCTGTCTAGATAGTAGAGTCTTTATCCTCACTTTCCATGTGCTCGTCCTGCTCAGGTTCCCCTTCCATCCCTTCTTCTTCCTCTTTCGCGGTGTCAGTGTTATATGGATCTCATCACGTGCAGTCTCCTTCTCCAGTCCTATGTAAGACAGCTTAGTGGTCAGCTGCACCACTTGTTCCTCCACTCTTGATTGTTAGCCATTAGTAGGTTTCGTCTTCCCTTGAGATGTTACACTACGTCGTAGGCTTTACATAACTCCCCAAGAGTGTGTGTAACAAGCCCCGATCTGATGTGTTCCCATGAATCTACCATATACTTATGAGAAACAGGGATATGCATGCCATACAATCCCTCGCTCGTACTGGACGTAAATGTACTGGAGTAAGAATAAAATTCTATGTAAGTAACCCAGTCTCGTCTGAGTTTCAAATGAGAGTAAGAAAGGCCAGATAACAAGGAACAGAAACTAATTGTCTCCTTGCTTAGTGAAAAAGGATAAGTCTCAGTATTTGACTTTCTTCGAATTTGATTCGGTTTATTGGTACCATGTCATGCGCATCGTGCAGCTTCCTGTGTACGTGCGCCACAACGCTCGCAAGGGCTCTCTCCCCTGTACTATTGTTGTTTCCTCATCCACGAGGTTTGTTAGGATACTACTCTCAGTAATGCGCCACCTGGTGTAACCCTGGGTTCCCACCAGTGACGTGTTCAGAATTAGATCTAGAACTAGAAGATAACGTATCTCCCGAAACCATGTGTTGTTGGTATATGTAGCTAAAAGCTAGTTGTGCACTTAAGTTGTGAGTGTACTTATGCTATGATGATTATATACTAGACTCAACATGCAGTCCTAGTTCACAATAACCAATGGCTCGGATACCAATCTGTCACACCCTCAAATTTCCACTGCATGGTTTAATCCACGAGGCGCATGACATACCAGGATCCCATAGCCATAAGTCATATGAACGAACTTTAAATGCCCAAACCATTTAGTTCGTTTTCAAAAATCAAGTTTAGTTATGCTGCGAAAGCGTAAACCAAATTTAAACATTTTAAAACCATACGCAAAACAACGCCCCCAAATTAAAACCATATGATTGAAAATGTAAAAGCATAATATGTAATTTAGGTGTATGCCCAAGACCCAAATGCAATGAAGTGTGCAGTGCTTTCTAATCGTGGCATCGGAAGCTAACTACCTACAAAAGCATGTATATCGTGAGTCAACAAACAATGTTGGTGAGTTCACAAAGTAAAGAAGGTGAGTAAGTAAATGCGCTGGTTTCCAAACCACGTAACCAAGTAAAAGCATAGGTCTCCCAGACCCAAATGTTCAAGTGTTATCAGTTTAATCATGTCAGGGGTAGCTAACCCACTCATTGCAACAAAACAGGAGATTATTGGGAACCTTCATAAATGTGTTAACATACATTAAATTGCCTTAGGAACTAGTGTCTATCAACACTAGCATAACAGATGTGGTCAGAATTTCATGCCCATGCTCCCAGCATCGCAAACATAAGGTTGCTGCACAACCTAATAGCACTATCAACTAATACCCCGGTCGCCTCCAGTGATTAACCCAATAATATGTAGAGACTTTTTCAGTGATAGAGTGTTTAGTTCACAAAGGACCAATAAGTTTTAAACTGGTCAAAGCGCAATCCACCCGAGGATTCGTAACGGACTCTCCTAAAGAGTCAATGTCCAAGTAGTCCCGAACCGGACTAGAAAACGTTTACCAAAGTTGTCTCACCCTGAGACGCATGCTTTTGAGAAAAAGTAGTGAAACTCACCTTAGTATGCAAGCAAGTAAATCCAATTCCAAAGTAGGGTGTGCTATCGACTCCCTAATACATGTGTCACTAAGTGAGTATATGTGGAGTATCATTACACCATATAACCCATTGGTCCAAGACGTTTAAATGTTCAAAACCGTGTAAGTGACACCTAGGGATTCTACATGCATAAGTACACCCTACGGACCCGTTGGTGAATATGTTGGTTATCATCAGTTTTACACTTCATATGCATCTCATATAAGTTTCCATTCAATTACATGTCAAATACATACCACATAGGACACCAATTAGTCACATAAACTCATAATACACAATCTGCGTTTTTAGGACAGATTATGCGCCATGAAAACTTATTTATTAAAAATACTTATCCAGTGAGTTAGACTCCCAATATTTCACTAAATATTCTAGGGGGTCTACTAGACAAATCGATATTTTTATTTTATGATAAAACCTTGCACAAAAATTATGAAAATTCATGGAACACGGCTACGTTCAGAAAATACACACAACAGATCAGTTTAGTAGAAAAATTCTCAAAAATCGTCTATTCTTCCAAACAGGATGAATCCACTTGGAAAAGCCGATTTATTCGAATTTTAACCTACGATCCGAATTTCATAACTTAATTCTTTGTAAAACTCGAGTTATTATTGTTTAAAGTTGACTCAGTTTGTTAACCCGAAAATCTGATATGACCTTTAATCAAAGAAAATTCAAAAAACATATCAAACGACATCCAAATCAGATGATTTTGCCCATTCTAAAAAGCTAAGACCATGTACAATCCATTCATGCAAAGAATCGATCAAAAAAATTATTTTCAAGCCACGTAACACACCCTACAAGTCGACATTCAGATTATGTCCAGATTTTAATCATGCAATATCATCAATTATATCAAACCCTAGTTGCATATTATCAATCAATAACAATCAAAAACCATCATAAAACATTCATAAGACCTAACATGATCAGAACCTATCATAACACATGCAAAACCATAAACCCTAAAGATCATAAACATCATAAACATGCGCAACATGCAACCTATCTCTTTCTAATCGCATAAGATTATGTTTAACCCATTCAATCTTTATAAACTTCAAGTTTTAATCTTTATGAAAAGGTTTCAGACCTGGACAAACTTTGTTATAAGGTTTTATAATATATTAAAGAATATTAAAACACAAGAGATTGAAGATTATACCGCAAGCTCTTCGAAACAATCAACCGAATGCTCTTGAAGCTTCCCGATCGATGTTCTTGCGCCTTAGCAGGTGTTTAGGGGTTAATATTTCGTAATAGGGCAGTAGGGGCGATTAGGGTTTGACTTTAGGAGATACAAGAGGCTAAAGGTTGCTTAAATACTAGTTTAAGGCGGTTTGGTGATACCTAATGCCGCGCGCGGCCGCTCGAAGGTTGTGAGCGGCCGCTCACAACTCTTCGGCCCGCGTCGGGTTACCTGCTTCGTCGTACAACGTGCTTTCATCGATGTTTTCGCTATTTTGGACTATAATAAGTGTAACCCCATGTGTTAAGACCCCAACCATCCTACCGGTCCACCTATTACGGTTTTTATTAACGTATTCGGTTTAAGTTCACGTAATCACATACAGTTTGCATATAGTTTCACATAGTATCATAGAAGCACGTAATTGCAATCAATCTCAATCAATTAATTCAAAATTATTTAACTTCATTGTTCACCAACGTCTAATGTTCACTAATCATGTATATAGTCTGGTAATTCCCCGAATTACCACTTCATGCAGTTATTAACCTATAACTGTGCAACATGTGTCCTATCTAGCTAACCCTAGTTAAGTAGAATGCAAGGAATGTAACTAGAGTTTAGTTAAAGTGTGAACCTGAAATTGCAGGTATCACATAACATGCGCAAAGGTTCACCAAGTCTAGCATACAGTTCAAATAACGCAAAAATGAGTCTGAACACGTGTTATCAGGTTATTAGACATGCCACGAGGTTCCTAACATGTTCCTAGATGTTAAACCATGCTTCGGGATGTCAAAATACACTTACAATAGCAAAACACATGATTAGGAATCAAACAGGCAATTAGTGTAAGACCCTAACCCGTAATCACGCAATGAACGCCTAATCATACGGGTTTTGAACTTACTTAAAACCACTCCTGATTTAAAACTTAGATATTTAAGAAAAGCTTAAATTATCGTGATAAATACTTTTTGATTTCTACACTTTAACTATTACAACATATGATGATATTTCGCAATTTCACGGGAGACTCTTGAATTCTATTGCGGAAGCTTGATGAGTGTTCAAGCGTGTTCGGTTCTTCTCGTGACTTGATCCTTACTCTGGGACGTCCATCAAATGTTTACCTAGCACCACCACACAAAGAATGGTTAGTGGGTTGTCAATAATACATTTAAACTAGTATGAGAGTCGTTACACGTTGAAACGGAACGAACCAGGCCAAACGGCCCTATCTTAGGAGTACAAACTGCTGCAACTTATGCGCAGCAGCTGTTCGGATCGCCTTTACCCCTTCTAAAACTCAAAATCCGACTTCGACATTCAAATAAGAATTGTTCTACGCTCCGAGAGCTTTCCAGGCATATAAAGAACACCTCCTAACGATTTTTCTACGATTTTATATGCAATTTTAAAGATCGTGTCAACATGCTGTTCTCTGTGAGCGGCCGCGCGGTCTCTGTGAGCGGCCGCTCACAGCTTCTGATGTGATTTTAGTGATTTTTAAGCATGGGAATCATGTCGCAACCGCATTTGATGATTCCCAAAGCCTAAGTATTGACTTGCCGACTAAATAAACCTTTGTTTGACGGAAATCATTGCCCGGTTTATGTCGCCATGATCCGGTTCTTAGTTTTGAATGTTTCTGGCGACTTTTACACAAATCGAACCATTTAGACATTTAACTTAAGCAAAACATTATTCGACTAAAGTGTTTGTCCGATTTGTTCATTATGACTTTGTTATTAGATTTATCCTTTAATAAATCTTTATAAATTCCCAAAATGCCCCTCCTAGCCAAATCTTTCGATTTAGCCATTCATGGCGACTCTTCTTGAAACTTCTAAGTCCGTACGGACTTAGATTTTCAACATTTCTCAAGATTGTTCTAATGTGGTCGATTCTAAGCGCCTTAGCGCGCATTAGACATAGTTATGGGATTAACTTACCTACTTGGCACCCTCACTTCATGTGATGCTTTAGCACCCATATTGCTTCGCCCGAAGGCTTTTATTTAACTACGGACTTACCCGGTAGTGTTGACCCATTCTCATGCCTATCAAACCATCCATATGAATCCTTGACATCAAGTGTTCTTTTTTTTTCCTTCCATTTAGTAACCTATGTAAACATCTCATTTCACACACATTAATAGCCCGGGATCCAAATGGCGATCCACCACCAATCGGCCCGTCAACATTATAACATCTAAATGCTTAGCATAGGAGCATTATGTACCGAGTTCAATTGATGCTCACAACATCATTTGACCCGTTTAACTAATTATTCATACAATCTTCAATCTTCAAGTTTTATTCATGAGTTTTAATGAAAATAACATTTTAACTCATTAGACCCATTCACAAAGATTTTTCCATTATTTAGTTAGGCGTCCCAACCGGACTTATCAATTTTATTTATTTAGGCGATTCTAGCCCATTACAAGCTAGTAACCCATTCTTTACAATCGATATAAGAATTCATGATTCAAGAATGTTTACAAGATCTTCTAGTTTCTAAGAGGCTTATTTAAGATAAGTCACTTACCTTGGCCACAACTCATGCGTTCTATGATCCATTTGCTTCGTTAGGTTCATCCCATCCAAGCTCCTACCTAGCTTGATAAGACCAAACCTTCACTATACTCACAAGATCGGTCAAGTTAGTCATCATATCCAATAACCAACACATCTCATGAGTTTATTCACACCATTATATCATATTCAAATCTCGGGTCAGTTTGACTTCTAAAAGTCAACTACCCTTAGCATGATCATGTGCACTAGAATAGGACAAAGTCTCTAGTTTGGGACTATCCCTTCATTTATCATATCAATGTCATCAAACGTATTGCACATACAACTTCCTAATCATCATTAGGCTACTAAATATCATATGGTGTGATCTATCCTCTAAGCATGTACTTCATATTTCATATGCAAGTATTTCCATGTTTTACTCAATTAAGTTATCACCTTAGTTTGCAAACAAGGTCATTGTGGCGTTTCATCAAACACCTTGTAGGCATCATTTACAACTTAGTTTCTAAACTCCATAGGTCTTATGGATGCTACCTCCTTCCACCCTACTCATGATGGTTAGGCAATTCATCATCCAAAGCATAATTATACCATGTTTCACATTATAACAACTCCAAAGAACCACCATGATTACTAGATGTATGTGGTTTCAACCTAGAGGTTGAATCCCAAATTTCACATATTAACATAATCATATTAGTATAATCAAATACATAAATAAAATGAAATTCATAACCGAATTAGACTTGATTGAGGTTCCCTAAAGCTAGAGTAACCACTAAAAATCCAAAATTCCACATTTTTGTAAAAACCCTCAATTTACACCATGTTCAAGAATGAATATAGCATCAATTTCTACCAAATTAAAGGTACCTTGATGTTTAGTAAGCCTTAGACGACTCGTTTCTTGCTAATGCACCGAAAAACCCCTTGATTTGGCTTGGATTTGAGCAAGGGTTTGATGTTTAGGGTTTGGAGGTAAAGGAGATTGCTTTCTCCTGATGATAATCGACACACACACATAAGTGTGTGTTCTTTCCTTTTCAACATTATACACACATAAGTTTGCCATTTTGCCAACTATGGTCCCTCCAAAATCCCCGAATGTCATTTTCTAGTTAAACTTAGCTAGTCAAGCTAGATTTTCTTGTAATACTTGCTTATTTATAAGATTGGTAACATTAACTGGATTAGTTCCATATTAGAACATAACCCAAGTTCTTATTGTTCGAGTCTCGTTTTATTATTTTGCTAATCACGCTTAATGGCGTAATTAAGCGTAACGGATGATTTTGGGATGTTACAAGTCTACCCCCCTTAAAGAGGTTTCGTCCCCAAAACCTTTCTTTTGTATTTGCTTTGGTTACCCCCAAAGTACCTTGGTTCTCTAAACCGATTTGAGAACCGCTCGTTCATTTGTCATTCTATAGTTTAAACAACTAGTACTGCATACTTAAGGCGATTCTTCGTTTGCTCGGCCTCCTAACCTTTCGATTTTTATATGAAAGCCTTAGCTTTCATAATGTGACTTTAGTTACTCTATTCTTTCGGTTAACTAGGGGTAATACCTACATACTTACCCCCTACCCGCCATTTTGGCTACTTATGTTCTTCGTAGGTCTTCCTTAGATCCGTAGACTACCCCCGTCTACCATTATCCCGAATGATGTAATGTTTTAAGGGGTCATTCTATCATGCACCTTAGGGCATCTACTGTAATACTCGATTGTAGCATGCATAGGCATACATGTCTATGCGTCTATTTCTAACAAGTAATTTGTCTTGGTTTCCAAGATTAACCTGGTTTTTTTTAACATAGTCGTTTTCTAGCTTCTTGGACTCATCCCCGAATCCAACCCTCGTTTCCTTTTGGTTTGCTAGAATGTTATAAACAAACCTTGCTTTACATTAAGATTTTCCTTTCTTTGGCTAATCCTTATTTTAAGAATTTGCCATTTATTTGGTTTACCCAAGTTCCCATTTTGCTAACTCGATTGGTGGTCATTGCCCCAACCGACCCGTTTAAAGACTTTTGAGTTTTAGGTTTCAAGTCGTTTATATATTTAGAACGCTTAGTTTCTAAAAGTCCTCTTTCCGATTACCGATCTCAATATAAATTGTGGTCGGTTTCCTTTTCATAAGACCTGGTGTTGATTCGTCATTACAACGTATTGTATCGACTAATCTCTTATTATCCCGATTTTCATTAGATTGTACCGATTATACAATCCAATGTTTTCGCAGTTTACACGAGGGTTGAATGATTTACTGGTCTATCACGGCCCCAACCCGTTGTTTTAGGTCATTAATCCGAAGATTCACGACTTACCCAAATGTGATTATGACTCAACCCTTGATTAAGGTTCAAGTCCCTCTTTACGAATTTAACCTTCTATAAAAGTCCGAGTTTAATTATGACTTAACCTTGATTAAGGTCCAAGTCTGTTTTCAAGCTAAATCTGTTTATGACTCAACCTTGATTAAGGTTCAAGTCTATTTCCGAACTGAATCTATTTATGACAAAACCTTGATTAAGATTCACCAATCTTTGTATCAACCCAGGATAACTCGTATCGTATATTGCCCGTTTTGCTAGCCCAGCGTATAAGCTGGTGCCTCGCTTAAAGTCTTGCTGGGTTCGCATCCCTGCCGTGTTAGACAGTGGACTACGTCCAAACGCTCCAGTTTTTGTCCTCTTTGCTAGCCCAGCGTATTCTAGCTGGTGCCTCGCTCAAGGTCTTGCATGGATCGCATCCCTGTCGTGTTAGACAGTGGACTACGTCCAAAATCCCCCTGGCACCTCACACTTACTAAGCCTTTGTTACATAGGTTGTATATGTATTAATCATAAGAAACCCATGGTATCATATCTTTAACACTCACCTGGCCAGGGTAAGTAATTCACATATGGTACACACAGACTTATTATAATTAAGGCATCACACCCTATGCAAGCAAATTTTCAGCTCATGCTTGTGCCCCCTATTTTATTTGGTAAAACCTTTTTCATTGATATTTATTGGATATTTGGTTTTACCTTTACTCATTTTAAACCAACGATATGTTTTCGTTTCATAAAACTGTACGTGATCATATTCATTGATGTGACCACTACACGGCTTTGGTATTCCTTATGTTTTAAACATTAAACAGGATGATTATCCTCATTCATGGTTTCCGTGTTTAGATTTGCCTTTGTGCATTGGTTCTTCACTATTGTGAATAATGCACATTTCCAACTTAGTTTCACTTGGGAATTTGTACTCTGAATGTGAATTCCCATCCAGTTTTCCCAAGTCTTATGTTGCTGTATGCAACTATCATTCATCGAGTGAAAGTTGCGCACTACTAAGCATGACATGGTTTCGAGCGTGTACCTGTTGATACTTGCTCCTGTGTTCCCTTTCGTTACCGATCCATTAGCGAGAGTAGTTACTTGACTTGGTCCTTAGCGAGCATGTTATCAGCCGTGCTCCCGAACTCTCCACCACTTCGTTGGGTGAATCATTCAATCACATCTTGATCGAATTAAGATGTTCTTATCCCTGTCACATTTACAATTCCAATTGATTAGTAACACGACATGTCAGTATTAGTATGCATCACTTCAATAGTGATGTTAGAATTCTTGTTATACGAGATTTTCGTTTCCCGAATCAATCTTTTGGATAGGCCCCATGAGTACCTAACCGTTTCCTTATCAAGATTTTGAGATAGTGTGTATCTACACGATATCACTATTGATTACCTATAATAATTTCCGATCAAAACGGATGTTTATTATAGGTATTACTTACTGGATTCCTTGATCAAGTCTCGAACTGAACACCCTTCAACACTTTGAGCGCACGGTTTGAGTCCAAGTATCCTTCCCGACACTCGGATCCCTCAAACCTATGGATCTGATACCACTTGTAAGACCCTAACCCGTAATCACGCAATCAACGCCTAATCATACGAGTTTTGAACTTACTTAAAACCACTCCCGATTTAAAACTTAGATATTTAAGAAAAACTTAAATTATCGTGATAAATACTGTGACAACTCGGGTAAATCTCTCTTTTGGTTTCTATCTTTTGCTTGTTTCCTTCGTTATTTCTTTTGTTCTTTTGATACTTGTGCAATTTTCGGGACGAAAATTCTTTTAACGTGGGGATGATGTGACACCCGGCAAATTCTGGTTAACAACGTTGTCTAGATGAAAGTCTACCTTAGCGAGTCACGCGTATGTTGTACTTAACTGGGTTAGTTAAGTCGGGTTATGGTTCGGGAACTATTGGTTAGTCTAGAAGATCATTGGATGTTGGTCTAAAGGTTCGTTAGATGTCAGTCCTTAACCAAGTGTACAAACGGTGACGATTTGTAGGATCGTCAGGGCATACGGAACGTACGAGTCTCGAGTCCCGGGAATTGGTGAACGAGTGTAAATATGTGTATTTACTTGTGTTATGTGTTTACAATCATTATGTGACTTGTCGGTACGTGAATATGTATTAACATATGTTAAAACGGGGTTTAACGCGCAAAACGCACAAAACCAACCCCTATAGGCGATTAGGAAGCCTAATCACCTATAGGGGAGGCGAGTAGGGAACTTTAAGGGCGAGTAGGGCCCTAATCGTGTGTATGTAGGGGCGATTAGGCCCAATCACATGAACATTCATGCGATTAGCAGCCCTAATCGCATGAAACTGCTGCATACTCGCTAGTAACGGGCTGGACGACTAAAAACGACTATAAATACCATACTTAACCTCCTAAACTTCATTATACAAACCCTAGTCGTCCCATAACCCGCCCCAACACATAAACAACCTCTGGAAGGCGATTTTTGATCAAAACACAAGGTTTCAAGCTTGAATCATCATACTTTCATAATCCTAAGGTTTGATTTTCATCCATAACTCTTTATAAACGTTTTTAATCAATCCCTAATGGTCCAGACCTGTTTTTAAACGAAAAAGCTTTCTGAAAATCGTCAGTAAGGGTTGTTAATCGGATTATAACTAATATGCATGCATTATGGGTATGTATGATTAGAAAGCTAGGATTTTTATGATTCATGATGATGATTTGATATGTTATTATGTTAGATCAGTATTGATATTGATAGTATGATGATAGAAATCTCAGTAATTGGATATTAGGGTTATGATTACGCATGTTAGTATGATGTTGCATGCTATGTGAATGGTGTTTGGATTACTTGGTTGCATGCAGGACTGATTATACGAGGTTAAACGAAGGATTTTGGGTTAAACATGTTTAGGATAGTGTTTGGGATGATATTGGGTGGTTACACACGTTCTGGATCTGATTTGGAGCGTTAAACGCGCGAAAAACCGGAACAGCAAGGTTACAGGCGAGTAGCATTCCTAATCGCCTATGTTATAGGCGAGTAGGGTGCTAATCGCCTATAACTCAGGCGAGTAGAGGCCTACTCGTGTGACAGTAGGGGTGATTAGCCCTAATTGCTAGTAAGTTCAGGTGATTAGCCCTAATTGCTAGTAAGTTCAGGTGATTAGCTCCTAATCGCCTATAATAGAGGCGAGTAGGGTTTCTAATTGCTAGTTGACCAACCTAAATGCTAGTTGACTTTTCCTAATCGCGTGTACTGCTGCTGTAAGTGTAAATTAGCATTCCGAGACCCGATTTAACATGTAGTAACATGCTAGGAACCCCGTAACATGTCTAATAACTTGGTAACATATATTTGGATGTAATTCGGTGATACGTGAACTATGTGCTATAACTTGTTGTGCGTTAACGTATGTTAAGTGTGAATGCGTTATTGTATGTTGTGGAGCGTAAACATAACACGGGGAGTCTCGGGTCACCAATGGGATGTCGAGTCTTGTACTTTGGGTCAGTTAAACAGTCACGGTGTTTTCAAACGAACTTGGTTATGGTCTGGACATCTAGGGACTAATTAACCTGCGGGTTATTAGTCTAAGTACTTGTAACTGTCGTATGTTAGGTCGCCGCTTTACAGGACTAGCATAGCAGCTGAGTTTACTCGGGTTAAGGAGTAACGCAACTTAAGGTGAGTTTACGGCCCCTCTTTTAAACTGGTTTCATACTTTCGGGGGAGAAAACATGTGTTAAAACGATTATTTGGTAACTACTGTCATACTATGGGTTTCTATTGTGTACTACACGATCTTTGGAAGTCCCGGGGGGAACCATGAATGTGCGGGTTTGCACAACGGGGAAATGTGAATAGCGCTATTGGGAGTGACCAACCCCGCTCGTCGACTTGGAGGGTCGGCGGGTGCATATTGTCTCAAACAGGAACAACAGGAACATTTGGTACTTTTCGGGCACAACATCTGGTATTCGAGTTAGTAATGGTTTTCCAATCGTGGTAGTAACAAAACGTACGCCTAGCTAGCGTATACTGGTTTTCGATTTATTATAGTACGGATAGGTGGACTTGGTACTTGGATACAAAACCTGTAAACTCACCAGCATTTTTGTGCTGACGTAAACTTTTACATGTTTTCTCAGGTCGCTAAGGTAGCACGACTGGACTAGGGCGCACGCGTCTGCACGGCGTCTAACTAGGGTTGCATGGTCTTATGAACGTTGAACTATTATTTCATTGTTGAGATACTGTTTTTGAATAAGCTTCCGCTATAAACGGGATTTTAAACTATGTTTTGAAATTGCATTTATATTCATTTAGATTTGATTATTGTGATCGTTGGTTTGGATCCTGGTTTGTCATGCGCCTCGCAGTAAAACTCCGCAAGTGGATTTTGAGGGTGTGACAAATACTTTTTGATTTCTACACTTTAACTATTACAACATATGATGATATTTCGCAATTTCACGGGAGACTCTTGAATTCTATTGCGGAAGCTTGATGAGTGTTCGGGCGTGTTCGGTTCTTCTCGCGACTTGATCCTTGCTCTGGGACGTTGTAACACCCCAACCGATGGCGGAAACATCGAGGTGCCACGTAGTGATGATTGTTCAATAGCACATGGACTAAAGTGTAAACTTGAATACATTGATTAAATAATTTACTACATTGATATGAATTACAATGATACTAACTGTCTACTAAATTTAAATACAATAAATCAAAATGTAAATATAAATCCGAAAGCTTAAAGGATGCATCTCAAAACGACCTGAAACATGTACAAAATCATTTGGTCAATACACAAAGTATTGGTGAGCATACCCTGTTTAAATAAATCTAGTAGAAAAGTGTTTAGCAATTCATGTGCGGTACCATTTGCAATTATGTAATAAGTAATATCCGTTCAAAACCAAACCTGAAGAATAATGACTAACACATGACTAACCAACTGAATAATGAATTAACAAGACAATGACCAAGATTCTCAACAGAGTCTCAAGGGGGTATACCATAGTACTATTCATTGAAAAGCTAGGCCGCCCAGCGGTTAATGATTTTGACAAGTCATAGACACACCAATTAACATAAAGCAAACACACATGAGAATTGCATTTAGTAAAAGAAATAGAAACTTGATAGTAAGTACATGAATCACCCCAGAATAGTAAAACAGTAAAAAGGGGAAAGATATACTCACAGTTTGCGAAAGCGATCAAAATCCACTTAAGCGGTCGTGAGCTAAGTAATGGGAATTCCGAGGAATTCAACCTATAATGTGTAAACATACTAATAAGGAAATGTCTAAAAAGTCTAAGGTAACTAGGGTCTAAGGCATTAGGGTTTGCTAAGTCGATTTGGGGAATTAGAGTTTTTATGATAAGTCAAAATAATATGTCAAAATTTGTAAATATGGTTTAGGTAATATAAATATTACCAAATTAATATTTAGATACAATTTATGTTTGAATAGTTAAAACAAAATAATTTCGATATTTACTTTAGATAATTATTGTAAATAAATACAATAATCATAATTATTGAAATAAGTAATTATGAGTTACACAAAGATCCATCAATGATAATAAAGACTTTCAATCATAAGACATTTCTATTTTTATAAGAAAAAAATATTTATAAAATAGATGTTAAGTAGTGTAAATAAATAAATGTTTAATTATATCTAATTATACATAAATAATATTAGAAATACAAGACATGATCCAAAAATGTTATTTTTATAGAAAATAGATGCTTTCTGATGTAAACAAGTGAAAATAATTTTCTCATAATTTTTATAAAATTATTTATATTTAAAACTGATTTAATGAGATTAAATCACGTTTAATTGATTAAAAATAGGAAATTTAATAAAAACAAGTGTTTTCTGATCCAATAATTTTTTATTTCAGTTCATAATGAATAGAAATAATTTCACAAAAATTTTGAGATTAAAATCATTAAAAATGAATTTTTAATCAATTAATTATGATTAAAACAATTTAAATTAATAAATTCATGAAAATAGTTATTTTTCAGAAAACTAAAAATATGACAATTTTCTATGAGGTATCAAGAAGCTATATCTAAATTTTCATAATTTTTGAAGCAAAATTGAATTTTCTATAAATATTCTAAGTTTAAATGAATTTTAAATAATTATAAGGTAAAGGAAAAGTAATAGAATAATAAATAAATAAAAAAAAATCAGAAAAAGGGCATGCACCATGTGGGAATCGAACCTGGGTTGTTTGGTTTATTAAGATACACACACAACCACTAGGCTGCACATCAGTTTGTTTATTTATTTCAAAACATAACATATTTATACAATAACCCAATGTTCATCTTCTTCCCCAATTCTCCTTCTAAACCCTAACCCTAACACCCAAATCAATAATGCGATTCAGAGATCTTTATCATCCGATTTTAAGGGGCTTTTGAAGAAGAACAACGAAAATAATAAACGGCATGAAGAATTTGAACTTACAACATGTAACCATGCTCGAAATTGGGGCTTCAAGGTCCGAACTACAACCAACCAATTAAGGGCTTCTTGGACGTGTTTTGAGACAGTTAGAAGTGGGTTTAAGTCGTGTGAATGTGCAGAAAACTGATGATAGTTTCAATTTATACGGTAGACGACTAAAAAGCGAGTTTGAAGTGTACCCAAACCTCCGGTCGTTACCCATGTTATAATGAGTTATAACATCATAGAAACGCATGATTAAGACCATTTAAATGAGGGAAAACGTTTGGTTACCAAAGGGTAACGTATGGAAAACGAAATGGAACGTTAAGAAAGCATTAAAAATGCCTTTACTCACCTCGCCGGAGCAAGGGCCGCCGCCGGCGGTGGGCTGCCGGAAAAACGAGGGGGAGGGGCTGGAGGCACAAGTTTGTTAAAAAAGTTTGGGGTTTTGACAGATTTGGTCCCTCCATGTTAACTTGGTTAGATATCTTAGGTGTTTGGTTAAGTTTTTCTTATAAAAAAAATTAACTTACTTAACTTAAAAGTTTCTAAAACTTTTTAAAACTTTATAAAACTAAAATTTTTTTTTAAACCTTTTACGAATACGTTTCAACATACGCGTTTGATTAAAACTTATACCCGATACATAAGAAATATATAAATGATAAGTTTTAAATTCGTTTTAAAATTAAATTGAAAACGACGAAACTTTCAGGGGCTATAATGGAAATATTTGAAGGGCTATTATTGTCAATTTGACGAAAGACGAGGGTGACGGATGTCACAGTCTCCCCTACTTTAGAAAATTTCGTCTCGAAATTTCTTTCAAGTGGAGTCTACTATGAAACAAAAGGCGTTGTATAAATCAAGTAGGTTGAAAAATTTCATCATTTACGATTTGACAAGTTTTAAAATAGTTGTCTAATATCCTAGATAAAAGTTTCAAAATCTTTAACAGATGTCCCGAGGTTAGTAAGTTGAGAGTTTAAATGAGAAAAAAAAAATCTTGGAAATGTGTAACGGATGAGGGGCAGAGGTACTTTAGAAAAGTTTCTGACTATATGTTATTAGTGTATGTGGCAAGTATCCAAATAATCGAGTGTGTAAGAGTATACAAGGTTCGTTCTTTCTGTGTGGATGGTTAAGGGAAAGACTCTAGGAAGACGAATTAAAGCTCGTGCCCAAACATTATTATCGAAATGCTAGCTATTAGTCAACGATCTAATGAAGAGGTAATTATATAGTAATGGGTAACGGGTCGGTTCTTGGTTAGACTCCTAGTCCGTTCCCGCAGTATCGTTTATGCTTATATATAGGGTGTACCGCAGCTGACCCACCACACTCCCGATACTTTGGTCCCGTACTGATTGTCTACCAACAACCTAATTAGAATTACACACCACCCTCATGTACCTGTAAGCCCATGATTGCGTTCCGGACCGTAATCATTGATTTACCTTACACTTAGGTGTTATGCTTTTCCATAACCCTATCCTAAGTAATACATGAAACATATGAGTGCAATCAACATGTAATATCCACTGTAGTGAAATAATGTTCAACCGTGACATGGTTAGAGGTCCTTCCCTTTCGGGTTTACCCTTTAACCGTAATAAGAGTAACGTGTAAGCAATAGACATGGTTAGAGGTTCTTCCCTTTCAGGTTCACCCTTAACCGGTAGTTTTTGTTCACATCGTTGGGCACTAAACACCTATATTGATAAACTCCGAGATTTATTCCGTTCCCCTCGGATTAAATAAATACTCTAATCCGAGTCGTACGTGGGCACTGGCTCAGATCCCATACGAGCTATCAACTAGTATGTTCGTTGGCCATGATGATGAACAAAATAATGTAAAGTATAACAGGGTTTTGCTCAAAACAGGAAAGAAAATGTGCATACCAAATATGCGTCCAAGTAAGTATAGCATAAAATTTCGATTGAAAAGATAATAGAACATAAATCGAGTAAATCGCACAATTGCACAAAATGAAAGTAAACGTGTTGAATTAACGCAAATAGGCAATGTGAAATTAATCACAAATGACGTGTTAGAAATAACTATGAATAAAAATGGTGCAAGAGTAAAATAACGAAATAACGTGTATAGCCTACTGGCATGCAAGTTAAAATCTAGTAATTTTACATATATGCGTTATACTATAAAAGGCATTTAACAACATTCTGATGAAAAGATGTGTCCATTGTTTTGTTAAACCAAAAGTTTTGCAACTGAAAGAGTGTAAGTGTAAAAGGTAAATTTTCACAGTTTACTCGACCTTGTGATATTGTTGAAAGAATAGTAGTGATGCATGAGAATAAATTTTTTTTTAGAAATCGAAGTGTGTTTTAGATTCAAAACAGGTTCATTTGCAAAATCTTCGTAAATACACATTTTCATGTGTTTACGAGAAGTCGAGTTTGAAAAATGTTAAAAGGCTTATTATTAGTTGCAAATTTCTCTCGAAAATATATATTGGATACGTCATATGAAAACAGAAGATTTACATTTGGTCTTTAAAATATGCAATACAAGTTTGTAAAATGCAAAATGAAACCATTCCATGAAGTAGGTGTAAATCGAATGTGTTTTAAAATACCAAGATTTAAAATGACGTGAATGATAAAATTAACGTATGTAATAGATTACCAATATTTAAGAAAGTTCATAATCAACGAGATGTAGAAATAGATCCTTGAGATGTGGATTTCACTCCTAACTCAAAGATGTATTTCAAAAGTGAAAACGATTGTGGAATGAAACCAATCACTAAGTTAAGGATATCACTCCCAGCTTAGTGGTTAAGTTTCTTTTTGAAGGAAACACTCTTTGAGGTGTGGATGTCGCTCCTATCTCAAAGATATATTCCAAAGATAAATAACATATAGAGGAGTGAAACTAATCACCAAGGTATGGATGTCACTCCTAACTTGATGATATCGTTTCGTTTGTGAAATACGAGTGTCTTCTTCGCCAATTAAAATATCGTAAGAATAACGAGAAATAATCATAACGAAAATATCTTGAAAGAAAATAATAGGAAATAAGAGAAATATAAACGAGAGGACTCGTGAAGGTAAGCTTAGTTATAGACTAGGCTAAAAGGCATTCTAATAACCTAATTCCCTATAACCATGGCTCTGATACCAATCTGTAACACCCCAACCGATGGCGGAAACATCGAGGTGCCACGTAGTGACGATTGTTCAATAGCACATGGACTAAAGTGTAAACTTGAATACATTGATTAAATAATTTATTACATTGATATGAATTACAATGATACTAACTGTCTACTAAATTTAAATACAATAAATCAAAATCTAAATATAAATCCGAAAGCTTAAAGGATGCATCTCAAAACGACCTGAAACATGTACAAAATCATTTGGTCAATACACAAAGTATTGGTGAGCATACCCTGTTTAAATAAATCTAGTAGAAAAGTGTTTAGCAATTCATGTGCGGTACCATTTGCAATTATGTAATAAGTAATATCCGTTCAAAACCAAACCTGAAGAATAATGACTAACACATGACTAACCAACTGAATAATGAATTAACAAGACAATGACCAAGATTCTCAACAGAGTCTCAAGGGGGTATACCATAGTACTATTCATTGAAAAGCTAGGCCGCCCAGCGGTTAATGATTTTGACAAGTCATAGACACACCAATTAACATAAAGCAAACACACATGAGAATTGCATTTAGTAAAAGAAATATAAACTTGATAGTAAGTACATGAATCACCCCAGAATAGTAAAACAGTAAAAAGGGGAAAGATATACTCACAGTTTGCGAAAGCGATCAAAATCCACTTAAGCGGTCGTGAGCTAAGTAATGGGAATTCCGAGGAATTCAACCTATAATGTGTAAACATACTAATAAGGAAATGTCTAAAAAGTCTAAGGTAACTAGGGTCTAAGGCATTAGGGTTTGCTAAGTCGATTTGGGGAATTAGAGTTTTTATGATAAGTCAAAATAATATGTCAAAATTTGTAAATATGGTTTAGGTAATATAAATATTACCAAATTAATATTTAGATACAATTTATGTTTGAATAGTTAAAACAAAATAATTTCGATATTTACTTTAGATAATTATTGTAAATAAATACAATAATCATAATTATTGAAATAAGTAATTATGAGTTACACAAAGATCCATCAATGATAATAAAGACTTTCAATCATAAGACATTTCTATTTTTATAAGAAAAAAAATATTTATAAAATAGATGTTAAGTAGTGTAAATAAATAAATGTTTAATTATATCTAATTATACATAAATAATATTAGAAATACAAGACATGATCCAAAAATGTTATTTTTATAGAAAATAGATGCTTTCTGATGTAAACAAGTGAAAATAATTTTCTCATAATTTTTTTAAAATTATTTATATTTAAAACTGATTTATTGAGATTAAATCACGTTTAATTGATTAAAAATAGGAAATTTAATAAAAACAAGTGTTTTCTGATCCAATAATTTTTTATTTCAGTTCATAATGAATAGAAATAATTTCACAAAAATTTTGAGATTAAAATCATTAAAAATGAATTTTTAATCAATTAATTATGATTAAAACAATTTAAATTAATAAATTCATGAAAATAGTTATTTTTCAGAAAACTAAAAATATGACAATTTTCTATGAGGTATCAAGAAGCTATATCTAAATTTTCATAATTTTTGAAGCAAAATTGAATTTTCTATAAATATTCTAAGTTTAAATGAATTTTAAATAATTATAAGGTAAAGGAAAAGTAATAGAATAATAAATAAATAAAAAAAAAATCAGAAAAAGGGCATGCACCATGTGGGAATCGAACCTGGGTTGTTTGGTTTATTAAGATACACACACAACCACTAGGCTGCACATCAGTTTGTTTATTTATTTCAAAACATAACATATTTATACAATAACCCAATGTTCATCTTCTTCCCCAATTCTCCTTCTAAACCCTAACCCTAACACCCAAATCAATAATGCGATTCAGAGATCTTTATCATCCGATTTTAAGGGGCTTTTGAAGAAGAACAACGAAAATAATAAACGGCATGAAGAATTTGAACTTACAACATGTAACCATGCTCGAAATTGGGGCTTCAAGGTCCGAACTACAACCAACCAATTAAGGGCTTCTTGGACGTGTTTTGAGACAGTTAGAAGTGGGTTTAAGTCGTGTGAATGTGCAGAAAACTAATGATAGTTTCAATTTATACGGTAGACGACTAAAAAGCGAGTTTGAAGTGTACCCAAACCTCCGGTCGTTACCCATGTTATAATGAGTTATAACATCATAGAAACGCATGATTAAGACCATTTAAATGAGGGAAAACGTTTGGTTACCAAAGGGTAACGTATGGAAAACGAAATGGAACGTTAAGAAAGCATTAAAAATGCCTTTACTCACCTCGCCGGAGCAAGGGCCGCCGCCGGCGGTGGGCTGCCGGAAAAACGAGGGGGAGGGGCTGGAGGCACAAGTTTGTTAAAAAAGTTTGGGGTTTTGACAGATTTGGTCCCTCCATGTTAACTTGGTTAGATATCTTAGGTGTTTGGTTAAGTTTTTCTTATAAAAAAAATTAACTTACTTAACTTAAAAGTTTCTAAAACTTTTTAAAACTTTATAAAACTAAAATTTTTTTTAAACCTTTTACGAATACGTTTCAACATACGCGTTTGATTAAAACTTATACCCGATACATAAGAAATATATAAATGATAAGTTTTAAATTCGTTTTAAAATTAAATTGAAAACGATGAAACTTTCAGGGGCTATAATGGAAATATTTAAAGGGCTATTATTGTCAATTTGACGAAAGACGAGGGTGACGGATGTCACAGACGTCCATCAAATGTTTACCTAGCACCACCACACAAAGAATGGTTAGTGGGTTGTCAATAATACATTTAAACTAGTATGAGAGTCGTTACACGTTGAAATGGAACGAACCAGGCCAAACGGCCCTATCTTAGGAGTATAAACTGCTGCAACTTATGCGCAGCAGCTGTTCGGATCGCCTTTACCCCTTCTAAAACTCAAAATTCGACTTCGACTTCCAAATAAGAATTGTTCTACGCTCCGAGAGCTTTCCAGGCATATAAAGAACACCTCCTAATGATTTTTCTACGATTTTATATGCAATTTTAAAGATCGTGTCATCATGCTGTTCTCTGTGAGCGGCCGCGCGGTCTCTGTGAGCGGCCGCTCACAGCTTCTAATGTGATTTTAGTGATTTTTAAGCATGGGAATCATGTCGCAACCGCATATGATGATTCCCGAAGCCTAAGTATTGACTTGCCGACTGAATAAACCTTTGTTTGACGGAAATCATTGCCCAGTTTATGTCGCCATGATCCGGTTCTTAGTTTTGAATGTTTATGGCGACTTTTACACAAAACGACCGATTTAGACATTGAACTTAAGCAAAACACCATTCGACCACGCGCAATGCGTATAGTTTATGTTGTCAAGTCATTAAACACTTGATCAACTAAAGTGTTTGTCCGATTTGTTCATTATGACTTTGTTATTAGATTTATCCTTTAGTAAATCTTTATAAATTCCAAAAATGCCCTTCCTAGCCAAATCTTTCGATTTAGCCATTCATGGCGACTCTTCTTGATTCAAACCCATTGTTTTGGTGTAACACCCCAACCGATGCCGGAAACATCGAGGTGTCACGTAGTGACGATTGTTCAAAAGCACATGGACTAAAATGTAACTATTAATAACAAATAACTTCCATTTTTCAAAACGAAATACAAAGAGTCTTAATAGAAATCTCAAACATAGAAAATAAATGTTCAATTTTTTATTTAAGCACTAGGTCCAGCCTAAGCGTGAAAGCAAGTAAGATCACCCGTCACCTGAAACATGTACAAAATAATTTGTCAACACATATAATGTATTGGTGAGTACATCTGTTTGATATATATATAATAGAAAACGTTTCGCAATTCTTGTGTTGTATACCGTTTGCAATTTTGTAATTTAAGTAATGTCCGTTCAAAATCAACCCTAAGATTTTCTATTTTATAGAAAAATATCCACGAAATAGATTTTATGATTTATATTTAATTAATCAATTTATTATATATAACTTAAATATAAATAGAATAAATAATACGAGATATGATCCAAAAATGATATTTTTATGAAAATTAACTATTATGATGTGAAATACTGAAAATAATATTTCCATAATTTCTTTAAATTTATTTGCATTTAAAACGTATTTAATGAGTTTAAATAGGGTTTTAATGATAAAAAAAATAGTAAAAATAACAAAAATAATCATTTTCTGAAAAATTAAATTTTATTTCAGTTTATTATTAATATAAATAAATTCCCAGAAAATTTGAGGTTAAAATCACTTAAAATGAATTTTTAATCATTTAATTATGATTAAAACAAATTAAATCAAGAAAAATACGAAAATAATATATTTTTCAGAAAATAAAAATGCTACAATTTTCTTTAGGGTGTCAACATGTTTCACCTAAATTTTCATAGTTTTTGGAGTAAAAATGAATTTTCTAGAAATATTATAAGGTTTTAACTAATATATATAATTATAAATAAGTAGAAACAATAAAAAAAAGAAGCAAAAAGAAAAAGAAGAAAAAAACGTGGCTGTGAGGATCGAACCTGTGCATCTTGTGTACAACCATTCACACACAACCACTAGACCAACACACTACTTTGTTAATAAATATCAAAAAAATATATTTAAACTACACCTACACTTCATCTTCTTCCCCAAATCATAACCCTAACCCTAGATTTCATGACCTTCAATTCGTAATGGTTAGACCCCGAATCAAGAGGGCTTTTAAAGAACATGATTAAAGAAGCAAAATGGCACTAAAAATAGACGCTTACAATATGTATTTTGGCCGGAAATAGGCTTCAAACACGCGACCAAGAACCACGAATTGGAGCCTTTTTAGACGTTTATACTAGGTGTTTTTTAGTGAGTTTTGAAGGGAATGAGCATAGGAACCTAAAGCTATGCTTGATTTATATAATGGTCGTAGAAAAGGGGCGTTTCTTCAAGCTTTTAAGATTCCGGCGGTTTCAATACGAAATCGAATTCAATGATGAACTAAAACGCGTTTAAAGTCGAATTAATCATTTGAATTCGTGTTATGTGGAAGGAGAAACGTATATAGGTAAAGAAATAGCATTAAAACGCAATAAAGACCAAGAAAACAAGCTCGCCGGAGATTCGCCGGACTTTCGCCGGAAAAACGTGAATAGTAACAGCCCAGATTTTTTTTTTTTTTTTTTTTTTTTTGCTTTGAAACATGACAATTTCGGTCCCTCAAGTTAGTTTGGTTAGTTTAGTCCCTTGATTTCTTATAAAACTTAACCAAACATAATATTTTTAACCAAACCTTTTAAAACTTTAAAACTATATATTTTTTTTTCTCTTTTATAAACTCGACATAATATTATCAAGTTTTTATCTTTTTCATCAAACTTGATGTTTTCCAACATCCCTCGATTAATTTATTTAAAGTTTTATAATAAAACGTATATAAATAAGATTTAACGAATAACGCCACTTATGTTTTATTTGTAATTCCAAAAGATCGTAATATGAGGACTACAATGAAATTACGATAAAATTTAGAAAACATGCAAATGTTACAGTCTCCCCTACTTTAGAAAATTTCGCCCCGAAATTACTTCAAGTGAAGGTTTCTGGTTGTAAAATATATGAGGATATTATTGATAAAAACAATTACGAATTGATCCAAGAAAGGTTTACAAACTCGATTCATAAGGTTCCTAAAAACGAGTATAAGATCTATAGAAAAGTTATAATCGTTTAGGTTCAACGTGCAATTATGGAGCATAGATTTTATAAGAATAAGATTGCCATTAGCAACCTCCACAGTAAAAGGATGGGTAAGGTGAGAACAAATACGAGCAAGCAAAAGTTCAAATACTAACGAGACAAAACTCCTATCCGCACCGGTATTAACAAAATTGAGGCATATAAGTTAGTAATAAGAAATGTACCATTGACAACGTCGTAGGTAGCTTGATCTTGGTTAGCATTGATGTTGAAAGCACGACCACGGGCTGGAGCTGCTTGAATTGCTGGAACTGCTGGGGCTGCTGGGACTGCTGGGGTTTGCTGACGAGCCTGAATAAAAGCCGTAAGATGAGGGCATCTATTTTGCATATGGTTAGGATCACCACAAGCGTAACAAACTCTGGGTTGATCAGATCCCTGGTTTTGGGTAGCAGTCTGTGGGTTATTCATGGGTCGATTGGCAATACGACCAAAAAGGGGTGGTATGACCCAGTCTTCCACAAGCATCACACTTACGACAGGGTAAATTTGTGGGATGATGATAGTAGCAAGTAGCGCATTGAGGTTGTTTCCCAGTATAAGCCCTTGGGGTTGATTGAGGTGCAGTAGGTGGGTTTGCAACAGGAACCTGGTTAAGAGGTGCAACTACAACATAGTTTTGGTTTCCACCTTTTTGTTTCTTATTGGAACTAGAGGCAGAAGCAGAGTTTTCTTGGGAAGGTTCAGTGGTAGCAGGGGTTGAAGTGGTTTCAGTAGGTCTTTTAATACCCTTACGAGTTAGAGTACCATCCTTGACATGCTTGTCAGTAAGAGATGCTGCAAGACGAATGGCATCCTCTACAGTAGCAGGCCTACTTCCCATAACCGAATCATGGATCTGAGGTGGCAGTCCCTCAATATACTTCTCAATAGCCAAGGACACCGGGTTTACCATACGAGGAATCAGCAAGCTCAGCTCATGGTAACGGTTGTTGTAGGGAACGTTGTTTCCACTATCCTGCTTGAGGGGATAGAACTCATCCTCCAGTTTCTTCATCTCGTTACGAGGACAAAACTCAGTAGTCATGGCAATTTTGAAATCATCCCAAGACATAGCCAAAGCAGCTTCCGTCCCTCGAGCATGTTTTTCACCGTTCCACCAAGTGAGTGCTCTCTTTCGAAGAACACCCGTGGCGTGACGAACACGTAGGTTGTCTGGACTGTCGCTATTAATGAACGTATTCTCCATACTTTCGAACCATTCGAGTAACCCAGTGGCTCCCTCAGTGCCATTAAACTTGTTGGGATGACAAGAGTTGAAGTGCTTGAAAGTGCACTTATTCTCTGTGGTTCCACCGTTTCCACCCGCATTCCCGTTTGAGTTCCCATTCGAGCTACCGTTTGGGTTAAGGTTTGGG
The DNA here is from genome assembly GCA_028751855.1 of Ambrosia trifida. Classification (NCBI taxonomy): domain Eukaryota; kingdom Viridiplantae; phylum Streptophyta; class Magnoliopsida; order Asterales; family Asteraceae; genus Ambrosia; species Ambrosia trifida. The sequence goes on along the minus strand of CM054123.1, from coordinate 5,212,767 downwards.
ATAATAGCATTAATGATGCTAGGAACAAGCGTTTCCAACTTATCATTAAGCATGGATGCAATACGACGATCAGATTTCAGTTTAGCCTGACGCTTCGAGGCTCTCTTACGAGATTCGCGATCAGACATCTACAAAAATGCAACAATAATTATGAGATTTGATTCCCAAAAAAAAATCTTGGGAATGCCATAGTTTATATTAGGACAGGTAACACATAACATGAGATATAGTAATTATAAATTGATATAAGAAAATTATGAATATCATAAAGAAAATCATGATAAAACTTCAAATGAAAAAACAATACCAAGTATAAAATGAGGTATAAGAGTGTTTCCAAAGAAACTGTTGACTAACTAAAGTAATTGAAATATTATTAGTGACTTGTGGGGGCGTTCTTTAGCCTGTAAGTGAATGCTCATCCCGAGAGTTCCCAGGTCGGCATACGGGTCCCTCGTATGATTGGGATTTATGCGAAATGTCAGGCCTAGACAGAAAACTCAGAATACAGGTGCTCACCCTTCCAGATTGCACGTGCCCCATCACAAATAAATTCCAAAACTCTAGCGGAACTTGAGATGTGGAAATATATCCTTGAGATGTGGATCTCACTCCTAACTCAAGATATACTTCAAAAGTAAAAATACGATGGAGTGAAACTGATCACTAAGATAAGGATATCACTCCTAGCTTAGTGAGTAAGTTTCTTTTGGAGGGATAGATTCCTTGAGATTTGGACGTCTCCTATCTCGAAAGGAAAATATTTCAAGATAAATAAAATAAATAAATAAAACATATAAGGAGTGAAACTATTCACCAAGGTATGGATATCACTCCTAACTTGGTGTTTTCGTTTCGTTTGTGGAATATGATCTTCTTCGAATATAAAGTAATAGGAGAAAAACTATCTAAAGAAATATGAGTATAAAAGAGAGCATATACAGGGTAGCTTAGTTATAGTCTAGGTCAAAAGTATTTACTAATAACCTAATTCCCTATAACCATGGCTCTGATACCAATCTGTAACACCCCAACCGATGGCGGAAACATCGAGGTGTCACGTAGTGACGATTGTTCAAAAGCACATGGACTAAAATGTAACTATTAATAGCAAATAACTTCCATTATTCAAAACGAAATACAAAGAGTCTTAATAGAAATCTCAAACATAGAAAATAAATGTTCAATTTTTTATTTAAGCACTAGGTCCAGCCTAAGCGTGAAAGCAAGTAAGATCACACGTCACCTGAAACATGTACAAAATAATTTGTCAACACATATAATGTATTGGTAAGTACATCTGTTTGATATATATATATATATATATAATACAAAACGTTTCGCAATTCTTGTGTTGTATACCGTTTGCAATTATGTAATTTAAGTAATGTCCGTTCAAAATCAACCCTAAGAAATAAGTATCAAGAATCAAGAATCAAAACATTTTTTAGTAATATGAATCACAAGACAATGACCAAGGTCTCTCAACAGAGTCACAAGGGGTATATACCATAGTACTATTCATTGAAATGCTAGGCCCTCAAAGGTTAATGATTTTGACAAGTCATAGACACACAAATTAACACAAGCAAACACACATGAGAATTGCTATTTTAGTAAAAGGAAATACAAACTTGATAATAGGTACATGAGTCACCCCAAAAGTAAAATGAAAAAGGGGAAAGATATACTCACACTTTCGCTATTTGTAATTTCCACGAAAGTTCGTCGTAAGGACTTAGAATTCCGAAGAACTCAACCTATATATGATAGAATACTAATGAGGAAAATAACTTAAAAGTCTAAGGCAACCAAAATCTAAGGCATTAGGGTTTACTAGACTTGTGTAGGGAAGATTAAGTTTTTAATAATAATTTAACCAATAGTTTTGAAATAATTATATCACGATTTAGAATTAATTATGTGACTAAAACACTTTTGTCTCCCACACTTAAAAAGATTTTCTATTTTATAGAAAAATATCCACGAAATAGATTTTATGATTTATATTTAATTAAACAATTTATTATATCTAACTTAAATATAAATAGAATAAATAATACGAGATATGATCCAAAAATGATATTTTTATGAAAAATAACTATTTTATGATGTGAAATACTGAAAAAAATATTTCCATAATTTCTTTCAATTTATTTGCATTTAAAACGTATTTAATGAGTTTAAATAGGGTTTTAATGATAAAAAAATAGTAAAAATAACAAAAATAATCATTTTCTGAAAAATTAAATTTTATTTCATTTTATTATTAATATAAATAAATTCCCAGAAAATTTGAGGTTAAAATCACTTAAAATGAATTTTTAATCATTTAATTATGATTAAAACAAATTAAATCAAGAAAAATACGAAAATAATATATTTTTCAGAAAATAAAAATACTACAATTTTCTTTAGGGTGTCAAGATGTTTCACCTAAATTTTCATAGTTTTTGGAGTAAAAATGAATTTTCTAGAAATATTATAAGGTTTTAACTAATATATATAATTATAAATAAGTAGAAACAATAAAAAAAAAGAAGCAAAAAGAAAAAGAAGAAAAAAACGTGGCTGTGAGGATCGAACCTGTGCATCTTGTGTACAAACATTCACACACAACCACTAGACCAACACACTACTTTGTTAATAAATATCAAAAAAATATATTTAAACTACACCTACACTTCATCTTCTTCCCCAAATCATAACCCTAACCCTAGATTTCAAGACCTTCAATTCGTAATGGTTAGACCCCGAATTAAGAGGGCTTTTAAAGAACATGATTAAAGAAGCAAAATGGCACTAAAAATAGACGCTTACAATATGTATTTTGGCCGGAAATAGGCTTCAAACACGCGACCAACAACCACGAATTGGAGCCTTTTTAGACGTTTATACTAGGTGTTTTTTAGTGGGTTTTGAAGGGAATGAGCATAGGAACCTAAAGCTATGCTTGATTTATATAATGGTCGTAGAAAAGGGGCGTTTCTTCAAGCTTTTAAGATTCCGGCGGTTTCAATACGAAATCGAATTCAATGATAAACTAAAACGCGTTTAAAGTCGAATTAATCATTTGAATTCGTGTTATGTGGAAGGAGAAACATATATAGGTAAAGAAATAGCATTAAAACGCAATAAAGATCAAGAAAACAAGCTCGCCGGAGATTCGCCGGACTTTGGCCGGAAAAACGTGAATAGTAACAGCCCAGATTTATTTTATTTTTATTTTATTTTATTTTTTTGCTTTGAAACATGACAATTTCGGTCCCTCAAGTTAGTTTGGTTAGTTTAGTCCCTTGATTTCTTATAAAACTTAACCAAAGATAATATTTTTAACCAAACCTTTTAAAACTTTAAAACTATATATTTTTTTTTCTCTTTTATAAACTCGACATAAGATTATCAAGTTTTTATCTTTTTCATCATAAAACTTGATGTTTTCCAACATCCCTCGACTAATTTATTTAAAGTTTTATAATAAAACGTATATAAATAAGATTTAACGAATAACGCCACTTATGTTTTATTTGTAATTCCAAAAGATCGTAATTTGAGGACTACAATGAAATTACGATAAAATTTAGAAAACATGCAAATGTTACATTTGGACTCAATGACTTGTTTAAAAACTTCTAAGTCCGTACGGACTTAGATTTTCAACATTTCTCAAGATTGTTCAAATGTGGTCGATTCTAAGCGCCTTAGCGCGCATTAGACATAGTTATGGGATTAACTTACCTACTTGGCACCCTCACTTCATGTGATGCTTTAGCACCCATATTGCTTCGCCCGAAGGCTTTTATTTAACTACGGACTTACCCGGTAGTGTTGACCCATTCTCATGCCTATCAAACCATCCATATGAATCCTTGACATCAAGTGTTCTTTTTTTTTTTCCTTCCATTTAGTAACCTATGTAAACATCTCATTTCACACACATTAATAGCCCGGGATCCAAATGGCGATCCACCACCAATCGGCCCGTCAACATTATAACATCTAAATGCTTAGCATAGGAGCATTATGTACCGAGTTCAATTGATGCTCACAACATCATTTGACCCGTTTAACTATTTATTCATACAATCTTCAATCTTCAAGTTTTATTCATGAGTTTTAATGAAAATAACATTTTAACTCATTAGACCCATTCACAAAGATTTTTCCATTATCTAGTTAGGCGTCCCAACCGGACTTATCAATTTTATTTATTTAGGCGATTCTAGCCCATTACAAGCTAGTAACCCATTCTTTACAATCGATATAAGAATTCATGATTCAAGAATGTTTACAAGATCTTCTAGTTTCTAAGAGGCTTATTTAAGATAAGTCACTTACCTTGGCCACAACTCATGCGTTCCATGATCCATTTGCTTCGTTAGGTTCATCCCATCCAAGCTCCTACCTAGCTTGATAAGACCAAACCTTCACTATACTCACAAGATCGGTCAAGTTAGTCATCATATCCAATAACCAACACATCTCATGAGTTTATTCACACCATTATATCATATTCAAATCTCGGGTCAGTTTGACTTCAAAAAGTCAACTACCCTTAGCATGATCATGTGCACTAGAATAGGACAAAGTCTCTAGTTTGGGATTATCCCTTCATTTATCATATCAATGTCATCAAACGTATTGCACATACAACTTCCTAATCATCATTAGGCTACTAAATATCATATGGTGTGATCTATCCTCTAAGCATGTACTTCATATTTCATATGCAAGTATTTCCATGTTTTACTCAATTAAGTTATCACCTTAGTTTGCAAACAAGGTCATTGTGGCGTTTCATCAAACACCTTGTAGGCATCATTTACAACTTAGTTTCTAAACTCCATAGGTCTTATGGATGCTACCTCCTTCCACCCTACTCATGATGGTTAGGCAATTCATCATCCAAAGCATAATTATACCATGTTTCACATTATAACAACTCCAAAGAACCACCATGATTACTAGATGTATGTGGTTTCAACCTAGAGGTTGAATCCCAAATTTCACATATTAACATAATCATATGAGTATAATCAAATACATAAATAAAATGAAATGCATAACCGAATTAGACTTGATTGAGGTTCCCTAAAGCTAGAGTAACCACTAAAAATCCAAAATTCCACGTTTTTGTAAAAACCCTCAATTTACACCATGTTCACGAATGAATATAGCATCAATTTCTACCAAATAAAAGGTACCTTGATGTTTAGTAAGCCTTAGACGACTCGTTTCTTGCTAATGCACCGAAAAACCCCTTGATTTGGCTTGGATTTGGGCAAGGGTTTGATGTTTAGGGTTTGGAGGTAAAGGAGATTGCTTTCTCCAGATGATAATCGACACACACACATAAGTGTGTGTGTTCTTTCCTTTTCAACATTATACACACACAAGTTTGCCATTTTGCCAACTATGGTCCCTCCAAAATCCCCGAATGTCATTTTTTAGTTAAACTTAGCTAGTCAAGCTAGATTTTCTTGTAATACTTGCTTATTTATAAGATTGGTAACATTAAATGGATTAGTTCCATATTAGAACATAACCCAAGTTCGTATTGTTCGAGTCTCGTTTTATTATTTTTCTAGTCACACTTAATGGCGTAATTAAGCGTAACGGATGATTTTGGGGTGTTACAATTAGGAAAGTCAACAAGCAATTAGGAAAGTCAATCAGGAAATTAGAGGGCTATTGGCCTCTATATCATGCGAGTAGGAGGGCTACTCGCCCATAGAGCATGCAATTAGGGGCTACTCGCCCCTTTATCAGGCGGCGAGTAGGAATCCTATTCGCGCGTTTAACCCTCCAAATCAGATCCGAAACATGTAAAAACACCCAACATCAAACCTAAATCATTACACAACCCATTCCAAGTAAAAACCCCCCAATTTATCATCATTCTAACAACCCTATATGCAAGCATTTCCCAAAATAGCATAATATTATGAAAACATCACATCAAGCATGCACAACTTACCCTAAACGGTAAATATCCAGATTTCATCACATAACAACGTTGCACAACAACATCCTACTATCACTACATCATCCTAGAGCAAACCCCAACATCATTCAATCAACAAAACATACTACAACACCCTAAATCCTTCTAAATCATTCAAATGGGTCAAAACACATATTATCATCAAAACACAACAAACAACCTTCAAACTTATAGATAAACATCCTAACAACTCATTTATATCAGAAATGCATCAAACACATAAGAATCCTCATGTTTTAACCATAAAAATCATATCTTGCATGAATACACCACATATAACACATAATGAAGGATTAGACTTGTTTAATAACTGATTTCAAAGATTTTCAAAGACACAAACATCACAAAACCAGGTTTGGACCTTTAGGGATCAATATAATAACATGATAAAGGTTTAGTATGGATAACACACATTAGGTTTTGCTAAAGAATGATGTGTAAAGCTTGAAATGATGGATTCTAGGGCAAAAAAACGTGTTCCAGAGGGTGATTATGGTGTAGGATGGCTTTGGGGCGAGTTAGGGTTTCACAAATGATGTTTTACAACACAAGGGTGGTATTTATAGGTGTTTCTAGTCGTTCCAGAGGTTACAGGCGAGTAGGGGTTGCAGGAGGCAATTAGAAGCTCCTAATCGCCTCCCCTTCAGGCAAGTAGGCCTCTAATCGCCCCTAATGGGAGCCTACTCGCCCCTGCAACAGGCAGATAGGCCTCCTAATCGCTTGCAGCAGGGTGTTATGGGTTTTTGGCGTGATAAACGCTATTTTAACAAATATAAGCACGTATTCACATACCGACAAGTCACATAATTATTATAAACACATAATGCACGATAACTAACACGTTCACATTCGTTCACCAATTCCCGGGACTCGAGACTTGTGTGTGTGCGTTAAACCCGGCGATTCTACCAATCACCAATCCTTGTACATATGGTTATGGACCGACTCCCAATGATCCCGTGGATCATTGTAACGACTCCTGATGATTCCCGGAACCATCATAATGACTCAATTGACCTAGTTAAGTGTAATGTAGGCATGACTCGCTAATGTAGACTTACTAGTTTGACAAAAGTTATTAACCCGAGTTTGTTGGGTGTCACAATAAATTCTAACCTAAATAAATTAAAACAATACAAATAACCCAAAACAAAAGTCCCTGCTTATTGATTGTTTTCATAACTAAATGGTGTGGTATTCTCTAAGGCTACACGGTGTGGTGGCATTGAAATGGGTCATGAAGCCCTTCCATGCCAGCCTACCACACCATTTCCAGCGTGGAGGAAGGCTTGGGACACATTAGGGAGGCTACTCACCGGCGTGGGGCAAAATATGGTGCAACCGTGTAGCATTTTAATTGGTGGTCAAAACTAGTCGTTTTCAAACGACTAGTTGACTCAATTTTTTTAATCTAACTTATGTAGACATAAATATAAATCTACTATAACCTATTTAACCATACAAACACATTCTTCACTATAAAATTCATCAACAAACTTACCATTTTCATCATTTATACGAAATGGAATATCAAAATTCATCATCATGTTATATAGACCCAAGGCTTCTAACGTCTTCATCTGATGAAGAAGCGCAATAAATAATATCAGCAGTTATGTAAGTCGTTAAAGCTATCAACGACACCAACGAGAGTGAGGTTTCACATCACTAACACCAACGCGACCGAGTCACCGCACATGGGCTGTTGGTAAGTGAATATTTTGCACCCAATCCAACGTATAATGATATGAGTTTTAAGCGGCGTTTTAGTATGAGCCAATATTTATTTCTGAAGATTGTAAATGACTTAGAATCTAGATTTGAATTTTTCAACAGAGAACCGATGCGCGAGTACTTTTGGATTTAACCCGTTCCAAAAAGTCACGGCCGTGATTAGGCAATTGGCTTATGGAACTAGTTCCGACATTCTGGATGACTACTTAAATATTTCAGAACGTGTGGCGAGGGATAGTCTTCATTATTATTGTGAGTGCATTATTACACTATACCTAAAACATATTTGAGAAAACCAATGTTTACAGACATGAAACAAATTTTTGGTTGCTTATGCCGATTACCATAGTTTCCCCAGGATGATTGATAGTCTAGATTGTATGAATGGGAGTGTGAATTATGTCTAAGTGCATGGCAAGGCCAACACACTATTGGATATCATAGAAAACCAGCTATGATGCTTGAAGCGGTTGCATCACAAGATCTTTGGATTTGACATGCATTTTTTTAGAATGACCGGTTCAAAAAATGATCTAAATATACTTAACCAATCACCCATTTTCAATGACTTCATAAATGGTGTTGGGCCAAAGGCCACTTTTAGTGTAAATGGGGTAGAGTATAAATACGTATATTATCTAACAGATAGAATTTACCTTGAATATGTTGGGTTTGTAAAATCATTTATAACCAAAACCATGTTCGATGATAATAGAACAAAGTTTAACAGAGCCTAAATGACGGCAAGAAAAGATGTGGAACGAGCTTTTACTGTCTTGCTGAAATGATGGACCATTTTTAAGGTAACTTGTAGGATTATGGAAAAATATAGGGTAAGACACGTGATATGCGTGTGCCTTATTTTACACAACATGATCTTGGAGGATGAAGGAAAAGCAATTTGCAAATATGAGGAGGAAACACCACCAGATTATGTAGGCATTGGTGATGAAGCAAGAGATTTAAACATACAAGATATTTTTTAATAGCCAAATGCATCACAACATTCAAGCGGATTTGGTTTAACACATTTGAAAAATTCTTCGATACAACGCTAATGACGACGATGATGATCATGAAGATCAAGATGACGAGAAAGATAATTAATTTTTATGTGTTTTTTGGTTTTAGTACATTTTTTGGTTTTATGAAATATAAATGTTTTTATTTATGTTAATAAAAATAAAAAATGTAACATCCGACCCCTCTTACCACCCATACTGTCTGCTTTGCCCCTGATGGGTTGCTCATCCAGGAGCTCACACTTTTGTTTTTGGTTACCCCGATGGAGACTTCCCAGGAGGTCACTCATTCTGGTACTGCTCCTATCTGAGCACGCTTAGTTGTGGAGTTCTTCTCTCATCCACTAACATCAAGCCCCAAAACGCATTGGTGATTTCAGAGGCATTGGATTACATATGAACCAACAATCTCTCCTGGCGACGACCAATGTGGAATTTGCCTAGGGTGCCACATTCACACCCCCATAGTCTCATCATCCTCAACGAGGTTTGCCCCACCATCCCAAACATCACAGGAGTGGCTCTGATACCATCTGTAACATCTGGTCTCTCTTACCACCAATATTGTCCGCTTTGCCCCCGATGGGTTAACCATCTAAGAGCTCACAGTTTTGATTTTGGTTGCCCTGGTGGAGACTTCTAGGAGGTCACCCATCCTGGTATTGCTCTCACCTAAGCATGCTTAACTATGGAGTTTCCCTCTCATCCACTAGCATTAAGCCCTAAAACGCATTGATGATTTAAGAGGCATTGGATAACATATAAACTAAGGCTCTCTCCTGGCTACGACCAATTTGGGATTCGCCTAGGATGTCACAAAAAACAAACCAAAATCCATAACCCATAGCCCATACCATCCACGGCAGCTCTACGTCACCACCACCCGTGAATTTTACAATATATATATATATATATATATATAAATTGAGTGTTTCATTGAGATAATGTGGATGACACATGTCACTTCATGCCATCCACAACAGCCTGAGCACACCGTGTAGTCTAAGAAGTGTACACATAGAAACTTCATTATCTCAACATATACAGTAAAACCATTCAATTATTCGGTTATAACGCAAACCATAACCAAAATCGACCTCTCATTTTACAAACACATGACTACCTAACCAAATATGTTTGGTACAAACAATTGAATGAAACCTAACAAATTTTGACTTTTTGCCAAATAAGTATGTTTGGTGTAAAATATGATTTCCGTATGCAACTGAAACTCCCACAAATTAATCATTTATATTCACAAATTTAAACAAATCTTTCCAAATTCATCATTACGTATTTCATGCGTTGAGTTTGATTCTCACATCATCATTACCCATGTAGCAAACACCTGTTTGTAAATTGTAATTAACGCATTAAAAATACAACAATACGAATTCGTTGAACTATGAAGCCATGCTATGGGACTCCAGGGATCATAAGCGGTCTTTTGTTAAGGGTTTTACAGTGTTTATTTGCTGCTGCTTCTATTGTTGTCATGGCTTCTTCTACTGGCTTTGCTAGTGCCACTTCGTTCTGGTATTTTTCTTGCAAGTGGCATACTTTAATGTTGTTGATTATATTTTGTTTTGATTATTGTTTGGTGGTTGTGGTTATCGGTGGTTATGTAGAATTTGTTGGGTATTTTAAGGTTTATGGTTGTGGTGGTTTTATTATATGAATGGTTTGATTTATCAAGTTGCTATTAGAGGGAATCTGGAAAATCTATTGAATTGTCCATATGTAGGTTACATTTCTAGATTTGTTCATGTTTACATTCATTTAGAAGGAGATAGTAATTCGTGCTTTGTTTAAAAAAAAAAAAAAAAAAAATCACGCCCAAAGCTTCAACTAGTGAGATACCCGTCCGTTGTGACGGGTTTTCGAACGGGATTAAAAAACGTGAAAGTTTATTAATTCATGTATATAATATCTCAAATTTAGTTATATAGCTGCCACTGTAGATAAAACGACCAACTTACATCTAAAACATACAATATTCAATACGTGTCGGTTTGGATAAAACACCAACATACATATAAAACATACAAAATTCCATACGGGTCGATTTGTATTTAATTATGGAGCACTTGGCTCTGCCGTATCCATATAATATATAATTTATTTAACCATATATATTTATATTTGTTTACAAGTAGGCAGCAAGATTGGTATGGATAATATATTATTCAACTGGGATTAGTAGGCGTAGAAATTGCTTAATTCTTGTACATGTCAACTCAATTTTTTTTTTTTAATTTTGTTGGCGCAATTTAACATATTTGCTTCATTATGTATAATCCAGAAGTTTTTAAGGGAAAAAAACAAATAATAACGAAATAGTTTCAAACACTTAACAACATATTTGATTTACAATTACGTAAAACAAAGACAACAAAAAACCAAAAAATAAATGCAATATACAATTTCGCATTACTAAATGCCTGGTTATGGCATTTAAAGAACATGTTAGTATTTAAAATATATCGCTAACTTCTTATGACCTTACTAGTAGGAAACCCGCGTGATGCGGTGGCGACAATTTACAACGTGGCACTTGTGATCTATTAGTTTATCAATTCTCTCGTGCTACAAAAGCATATTTAAAAAAATGAAGGAAAAGTAGGAAACTAACTATTGTTGACAATTTAAAACTATTTTTATTTCTTTTGCATTGCAAGACTTTGTAAGGTATGCATGTTTATATATAGTTTGATGCAGAATATCTAAAATTTAACTTTTCACTAATAAATTCTAAATCGCCAAAGTGTAAGAATCCTTCTTGAATTGGCATGAGAAGTAAACAAAAACCAAGAATGAATACACGTATTACACAAGTTTAATAATGAAAACGATATAAAGTGGTTCTTTCTCTTGGGAGGAGGCGAGTACTCATGGTTGCACGACTGTGATCTTCCATGGCAAGGTGGTGCAGAGTAGAAATAACGATGTGGTGAGCAAGAGCAGCGATGTGAAGGTGATCCGATGCAGTCGGTGTATCTATAGTCGCCTTGTAACAACAGTAATCATAACAATTTTGAGTGAATTGACATATGTAAAAGGCATACCTATACATGATTTGACAAATATATTAAGAAATAAGGCAACTTCAACCAACGTACAAATGGATCTAGTTCAGTCAAAGAGTTAAAATTGTCTTAGTTCAAATTTAATGTGTGCAGCCTCCTAGTTCATTGTAACTTATTTTTATTATGAAAAATACCAACGTAAATCGTATTATAATATATTGGTATTACCATGTAAAACCTATGACAATACAAAACTTTATCTTTCTCAAATGCTTTCCGATTCCTCAAATGTTGAGAAGTCTACACAAGTCCTGGATTCTAGCCTGAATTTCTGGCCCGGACCTTGTTTGAAGCTAATTGTAATTGGTGGAAGCGCATCTTCTTTTGTTGGACACATATTACACCCGTCCCCTTCTTTTGCAAAGAAATGTAAGGCAATGCTGCCAATAGAATAACATTAGTCTCAAAACAACAATACACAAACAACAGTCAAACCAAACTTCCCAAAACTTTTGAGCAGCCCATTTAATAACCCGAATACCCAACTGACAAACGTAATATGATTTTATTTATATAAACGCCAACATCAGATTCATTCATCCTTTCTCTCTAGTTTTATACCCATCCGTTGGACGAAAACATCAATGTCTTAATGCCGGCACTACACTAAATTTAGTTATATAGTTGGCGCTGTAGATAAAACGACCAACTTACATCTAAAACATACAATATTCAATACGTGTCGGTTTGGATAAAACAACCAACATACATATAAAACATACAAAATTCCATACGGGTCGGTTTGTATTTAATTATGGAGCGCTTGACTCTGCCGTATCCATATAATATATAATTTATTTAACCATATATATTTATATTTGTTTACAAGTAGGCAGCAAGATTGGTATGGATAATATATTATTCAACTGGGATTAGTAGGCGTAGAAATTGCTTAATTCTTGTACATGTCAACTCAATTTTTTTTTTAATTTTGTTGGCGCAATTTAACATATTTGCTTCATTATGTATAATCCAGAAGTTTTTAAGGGAAAAAAACAAATAATAACGAAATAGTTTCAAACACTTAACAACATATTTGATTTACAATTACGTAAAACAAAGACAACAAAAACCAAAAAATAAATGCAATATACAATTTCGCATTACTAAACGCCTGGTTATGACATTTAAAGAACATGTTAGTATTTAAAATATATCGCTAACTTCTTATGACCTTACTAGTAGGAAACCTGCGCGATTCGGTGGCGACAATTTACAACGTGGCACTTGTGATCTATTAGTTTATCAATTCTCTCGTGTTACAAAAGCAAATTTAAAAAAAAAACGAAGGAAAAGTAGGAAACCATCTATTGTTGACAATTTAAAAATATTTTTATTTCTTTTGCATTGCAAGACTTTGTAAGGTATGCATGTTTATATATAGTTTGATGCAGAATATCTAAAATTTAACTTTTCACTAATAAATTCTAAATCGCCAAAGTGTAAGAATCCTTCTTGAATTGGCATGAGAAGTAAACAAAAACCAAGAATGAATACACGTATTACACAGGTTTAATAATGAAAACGATATAAAGTGGTTCTTTCTCTTGGGAGGAGGCGAGTACTCATGGTTGCACGACTGTGATCTTCCATGGCAAGGTGGTGCAGAGTAGAAATAACGATGTGGTGAGCAAGAGCAGCGATGTGAAGGTGATCCGATGCAGTCGGTGTATCTATAGTCGCCTTGTAACAACAGTAATCATAACAATTTTGAGTGAATTGACATATGTAAAAGGCATACCTATACATGATTTGACAAATATATTAAGAAATAAGGCAACTTCAACCAACGTACAAATGGATCTAGTTCAGTCAAAGAGTTAAAATTGTCTTAGTTCAAATTTAATGTGTGCAGCCTCCTAGTTCATTGTAACTTATTTATTTTATGAAAAATACCAACATAAATCGTATTATAATATATTGGTATTACCATGTAAAACCTATGACAATACAAAACTTTATCTTTCTCAAATGCTTTCCGGTTCCTCAAATGTTGAGAAGTCTACACAAGTCCTGGATTCTAGCCTGAATTTCTGGCCCGGACCTTGTTTGAAGCTAACTGTAATTGATGGAAGCGCATCTTCTTTCCCGTCCCCTTCTTTTGCAAAGAAATGCAAGGCAATGCTGCCAATAGAATAACATTAATCTCAAAACAACAATACACAAACAACAGTCAAACCGAACTTCCCAAAACTTTTGAGCAGCCCATTTAATAACCCGAATACCCAACTGACAAACGTAATATGGTTTTATTTATATAAACGCCAACATCAGATTCATTCATCCTTTCTCTCTAGTTTTATACCCATCCGTTGGACGGAAACATCAATGTCTTAATGCAGGCACTACATTAAATCAGTATGGGTCTAATAGGTAACTAGTCAAACAGGTTAAAAAGTCGCCCGAAAACTTAATTTATGATGGACGTAACTTCCAAACTCAATTTTGTACGATGAATCATGTTAGTAATTAACAATAATGTTTCAGTAATCATAATTAACCTGATAATTGTTTAACATTTATTCCCGACACATTTTAGCCCATCATCAAACTAACCTAACCCAACCATATTTCTATTCTTAAGTCTTATACTTTTATGTGTCATATATTTTTAATCTTGTCAATAGAATACCAAAAAAAAAAAAAAATTAAGTTATCATATAATACGAAGAAACTTGCAATTTGTTCATTCTAAAGCAATCTTCCGTCCGAAATGTTGATGGTGAGGAACGATGACTGTAAGGATATTGAGGCGCTTCTGCGTTAAAGCTCTATGAACGCCAAGCATTAGTGTAGACAAACATACCAAATTGTGTTGTAAAAAAATGGAAACTTTTAGACAAAAAGTGTTAAATTCAACCCAACATGAATAAGCTTAACTTGTATCAAGATTACCCATGTTGAGGCTAATGTACAACACCTTATTCTTCACCCCTATATATTGATGATGCCATCCAAATACATAAAAAGGAAATATTTTCGTTTAAATCTTCCATATTTCTCATGTTGACCAACGCTTCGATACATAAGCCAGTTAACATCATATCAACGTCATTTTCACACTATTTGATCCCATTTTTTTAATAAGATTACATGAGGTCTGTCACTCTTATTGGGGTAATTAGTAAAGTTGAGTCCAAATCATGTCCGATGTGTAACTACGAACAGGAATCAGCCGTGCATTTGTTTACAGGTTGTATGATTACTGAAGAGTGTGGGCAAGGATAGGCGCGTGGTGCAAGTTGAGTCCGTCTTTGCATTTGAAATTAAAGACTTATTGGGTCTAGCAAATGATATCGCGGTGCAAAGTAAAGGTAAAAAAATCATTAGAGGCATTATTATGGCGACCATCTGGTAATATGGAAGACACGAAATGAAAAAAGCTTCCAAGGTAGATCGGCTAGAGTTGTAGGCATAGTTGCGACTATCAAGTCTTTGACTTTCTTTTGGATCCAGAATAGATCTAGTCTAAAGGTATTTTTGTGGAAAGAGTGGGTTAAATACCCATTGTGCATGTTGTA
The DNA here is from genome assembly GCA_028751855.1 of Ambrosia trifida. Classification (NCBI taxonomy): domain Eukaryota; kingdom Viridiplantae; phylum Streptophyta; class Magnoliopsida; order Asterales; family Asteraceae; genus Ambrosia; species Ambrosia trifida. The sequence continues at coordinate 5,197,400 of CM054123.1, read as the reverse complement.
ACTCGGATTTTGGTTTTCCCGATGTGGTCCTCGTTTTGAGGACTTCTGCGTTTTTTGAATGAAGTTGATAGTTCAAAAAAAAAAAAAACATGAGGTCCGTCACCTACTTCAATCAAAACATTTGCCTGAGATCTATAGTTCCAGTAATGTAGATATTATAATAAAAGCTTTCACCCTAAACAATAAAATAAACATTAACTCATAAATTAACAAATAGGCACATATGCCAAGTTTACACTAAGAACACATAAGGTTGTATTGTTGTACCCTGAAAATAAGAACGATACATAAATAAATACACACAAAAAAAAATGATAGCCTTCAAAGCCATAAGTATCTTAACATAAATAATTAGTTATCAAGATTCTAAAATGCTCCATATCTCTATTTTAGTCAATAATTCTATAGCATTTGGGCTGATAAATCAATGTCTCTAGCACTTGGCTTGATAAAACCTTCCTTGACTCCATTGTCAAATAGAGGCCAGAAATATGTTGTAACATCCATCAACATTTAGGAGGCCAACCTGGTAGAATAATTCGACGTTTATGGAAGCAATCGTGTGACTTTAAGAAACTCAAATCGGTGTGGTAAAATGCCAGGTTGGGTAAACGAGTCAAAACGGGTATTCTATATCTATGGAATTAACACTGAGCTAAAACACATTTTGTGCTAACTTAAAAAATTTTTTTTACGTATCTTAGTTTCAAATATGATTAAGATCTGCTTATTTATGTAATAATAATTAAGAGTTTGAATAAAAATGAGTTTACTATAAATATAGTTATTTTCAGCAAATACAAGTTTCATTTTAAGCTAAGTTGGTTTATGTTACATATTTGACCCCGTTAGAGACATAATATAACTTGAACCGACACACACAAAAGTAAATGAGTCAAAATTGCACCACCAATCTTAAGAATTAAAAATTACAACTCACGGGTTCTTTATGGATTCCAAGTTATGACCATGTGATCACTTTTAAAACTTCCTCTATGGTTCCATATCCTCCTGAAAGCATTGACACCATGAATATGAAAAAAATTGTAAAATTTCAAAAAATTTGAACATAGTTATAAGGATACCAGAAGGTGCAATAAAAGCATCAGCTTCTCGAGCCATTTTAGCTTTCCTTTCATGCATATAATGTGTATATCTCTAATTGAATAACATGAAAAAAATTAATACACTTCTAATTCACTCAATTTGTTGCACATTAAAATAACTATCCACTCATAATTCACAATAATGTATTGAATCTCATATAAAGTAACTCATACACATAAAAAATAATAACATGAAAACATTCTATTCCCTTATTTCACACTCCATCAGGTTATATAATAATATATCTAATCAAGTATTACTTATTCCTCGACGACGTCGTTTCCTTCACGATCTCACACCTAACATAGTTTTCAAACTATTATTAGGTCATATCATCACAACATTCTGTTTTCCGTCGTTTCAGACTATTATTAGGTTATATATTCTTCTTTCCTGCCCCATTCTCTCCGTCAGCCTCCCCCCTCATCTCTGTCTTCTTCCACCTCCTTCCCAACGGTCATTTTTCAAATTTGATTGTAGCCCATTCGACCCTCATAGTCCCTTCGACCCCTGTTCTTTCTCCATTCGTCGTCCTTCAGTTTTTAGAGAATTCCATTCGACCCTTTCCATTCTCATTCGCCTCTTTCCTTTTTCTTTCGTTTCCTTTTCATCCCATTCGACCACTTTTTTTTTCCTTTCTATCTTTGATGTGGTCCGGTCCAACTCCTGTCTCCTTGAAAGGAGAATAATAATAATAATTGTACTAATATAAAATAATAGTAGTAATAATAATATTATATTAATTAAGATTTCCTAAGTTTCTTGTTTCTGACTTTGCTCCGTTTAATAATAATAATAATAATAATAATAATAATAATAATAATAATAATAATAATAATAATAATAATGGGGTAAGGAATTAGGTGGGGTTTCGTTTTGAGGGCGGGCAACTTGTGGTTGCTACCCTTAACGCCCTGTAAAGGGTTTTTGCTCGTTGTTTCCTTTGCCCCCCCCCCCCCCCCAACTCTTCTCGAGTTCGGCGGTTTACATTTTGCACATGGCCCCTGCCAGGAGGGCCCGGAACGCCAAGTCGCGTAGTTCTGCGCAGGGCTCTGTTAGTGGTCTGAGGGCCTGCCCCTTTAAACTTTTTCACGACTGTAAAGATGGCAAACCGGGGCATGGCGGATTTCTGCGCCTTCTTAGACACATCCAAAGCACCCACCTCAACACAGAAAACCGAAGGCTATCTCTGAAGGAGGCTATCTCGAAGGATCGGGACCTTTTTTTAGATGTCGGGGAAGTTGTCAGGGAAGGAGATAAGTGGTTATGTGGGAGGTGCATGGTGATGCATGCTCTCAGTAGAGGATGCAAGCATGATGATGAGGTTGTATCGTTCGCCGTGGTCTCTGAAGATGTCGAAGATTTCATTGTTGGGATACGGAAACCATGTCCAACGGTAGACGACGCAAACCCACGTCACCCAACCGGGATGGTTGGGGATGTTGCCCTCCTCGAGCGTGTCTTTTCCCTCCCTATTCAGACTGTTAAAAGCATCCCCCCTAGTTGTCGTCTGATGTTTGCTCAAGCGTTAACAGGTGCTTTACGCAAAGTAGTGGCGTCGCCAAGCTCGGTTGACAATTGGGTCCAATTGTTATTGCTTCCACGGTTAACCCTGAGGGTGATCAGGCCGTCCTCCAGGCAAGAGCGAAGATCAGGGAACATGAAATCTCTGCAGTGTAGTAGCATCATGCAAGCGCTTGGAGAATGGAAAGATGGGTCTGGGTTTGCGGTCTTGGTTTCTTCCCTTTTGGATAGCACAGGGGAGGTTTCGGTATCTAGGGGAGAAGCCAAAATGGGAGAGGACAATGCAAGCGAACCTAATATAAAACAATGTCTTCGAAAAGTCAGGGATGGTCATTTCACGGCGGCGGTAAAGGTGTTGTGCTCTAGTGGAGTCGCCCCCCTATGTGAATCGACCATGAAGGCCCTCATTGATAAACACCCAGTGGTGCCGCCTCCATCCTTTCCTTCTAACCCCATCGCCCAACCCGCTCTATCAGTAGATGAGGGTTGTGTGCTTAAATGTATCCGATCTTTCCCTAAAGGGACATCTTGTGGTAGGGACGGGATACGAGCCCAACACCTGTTGGATGCTATTGGGGGTGAAGGCTCAGTGACTTCCTCGGGGTTGCTCGCGGCCATCACCGAAGTTGTCAACCTATGGCTTAGGGGGGCCTGCCCTAAGACGCTGGCCGAGTTCATTGCATCGGCCCCCCTCACCCCCTTATTGAAGCCCGATAATGGAATTCGGCCTATTGTTGTGGGGGGCATTTGGCGAAGGCTAGTTTCTAAGGTGGCAATGAAGAAGGTTGGGAAAGACATTGCCCAGTACCTGGGGGACTTTCAATTTGGAGTAGGGGTACCAAATGGGGCAGAGGCGGTGCTTCACAGTGCCAACAGGTTCCTCAACTCTTTTCATGCGGATTGGTCTCTGGCTATACTTACAGTAGACTTCTCCAATGCCTTCAACATGGTCGACCGTACAGTTTTTCTCCAAGAGGTTCACCAGCGATGCCCGTCCATTTATCCGTGGGTCCAGTTCCTTTATGCCCAGCCGGCTAGGCTGTATGTGGGCAATGATTGTATTGGGGCTACCACCGGAGTGCAGCAAGGAGATCCTTTGGGGCCCCTTCTCTTTGCCCTTGCCTTAAATCCCCTTATCATGCGGATTCAGGAACACTGTAACCTACCGTTTCATGCCTGGTATTTGGATGATGGGACGATTATAGGCAACACAGTGGAGGTTGCCAAGGCTTTAGACATTATCAATGTGCATGGGCCATCTCTGGGGCTTCATCTCAATATTAAGAAAACAGAGGTCTTTTGGCCGACGTGTGACGGGTTGAAAAGCCAGGAAGGGCTTTTCCCGACAGGGATTGGAAGACCTAAGAAAGGGGTTAAGCTCCTTGGTGGGGCTGTTAGCCGAGATCCTACCTTTATCGGGGAGTTGGCAGGGCGACGGGCTACGAGTGTGGTTGCCCTCATGAAACTACTGCCCCGCCTTAGAGATCCCCAGAGTGAACTCTTGCTGCTCAGGTCATGCATGGGGGTCGCTAAGTTACTTTTTGGGTTACGAACTTGCCAACCCCACTTCATGGTGGATGCGGTATCCCTTTTCGATGATGGTCTCCGCGAAGCTATTGAAGATATAGTTGTGTGTGGCGGCCCCTTCTTCGGGGACCTCCAGTGGCGCTTGGCATCCTTGCCGATGCGTTTAGGTGGTTTGGGCCTCCTTTCAGCTCGAGATGTTGGGGTCTATGCCTTTGTAGCGTCCAGAGCTCAGTCTTGGGAACTTCAGGATCATATCCTCCGAAACAGTGGGGTCATTGGACTAGACCCAGACTATCAACAGGCGCTCGAACGCTTAAATGTCTATCTCCCGGACTTTGATATTGGCGGTTTTTCTAACAAGGACACCGCCCCCCTAAAGCCACAAAAAACTTTGGCGAATGCTCTTTTTAGCAAAATTGCTCAGAGCCTGGGAGAAGTTTTTGAGTTGTACACTCGCCAGAAGGCGGTGATTGAATGCCTAAAGGGCCCTCATGCTCAGGATTTTTTGACTGTTATCCCGATTGAGGGTTTGGGTCAATGCATGTCTGCAGTAGAGTACAGGGCTATACTCAAGTACAGATTGATGATCCCTATGTACCCGGAAGATGAAACATGCCCCATCTGCCGTAAAACTTGCATGGATAAATACGGGGAGCATGCAATTCATTGCAAGGAGCTCCCTGGTTTCAAATATCGGCATGACTGGGTGAGGGATGTTTTGTGGGATATCTTGAGAAGAGCTGGGATCTCTGCCAAAAAGGAGGCCCCTGTAAACTTCCTCACAGACCCCACGGAAGGGAGATCCACCCTGCGACCCGCAGATCTGCTTGTCTTTGGTTGGGAGAGGGGGAAACATGCCTGTGTGGACCTCACTGGGGTATCTCCGCTGGTTGGGTTAAGGGAAACAGGGTTCGTAGCTGGGCAAGCATCAAGAAAGGCGGAATCAAAGAAAGTAGATAAACACGCTAAAGCTTGTGCAGATAACCAACATGTCTTTATCCCTCTGGCCTTCGACACCTTTGGCTCCCTGGCGCCAGAAGCTATTGGTTTCTTGATCAGGGTCCAACGGGTCGTCCACAGCAATGTTTCATCCCCAGGGGGGCAAGGTTTTGTCTTTAGTAGACTAGGGTTTGCAATTCAAAAAGGGGTGGTGGCGCAGCTTGTTGCCCGTCTACCTGCTATTATGATGTAACTTTCGTATTTTGTTTTAATGAGAAATAATTACAGATTAAAAAAAAACACATTGTACATTGTTATTAATGTTTTCACCATACTCAAACGTATAAACAAAAAACTGTAAGAATGCCAAGGCTGATATACAAACAATTGCATATGTATATGGATATGTGTAGAGTATTTGCATACCATAAATTAATACATCGCATAAACTGAGTAATATACAAGTGATAAATTGATATATACACATATATAAAGTATTTGCATACCATAATGTAACTTTTTTGAACTCATCAGTAGCTAGTTGGCTTCACATTTTGACATCACTCCATCCTTTATACTCTCCATTGAAGGAAATAAAAGCTGCAAAGTGAGTAATTGTTGCATTATACAATATATAAGTCATATAATTTCCTTTTGTTATCTAATACTATTAACAAACACATGAATATAAGAAACCTGAGAGATCAAAAGAGACATGGAGGAGATAAACACAAGAAAAGATAGTGATTTTGATAGTCTTCAAGTTTCAAAAAGACTGCAACTATGGACAAAACAGATTAACGTTAATAGGAGTTACTGCAAGTATTGTTTCGGGGGAGTCTAAGAGCTTTATCGTCTTGTTCAGCAGGAATTCTAGATGTGCCATGAACTTACCGGTATCTGACAATGGTACGACCAACACCATGCCCTGATTTTCTGACTAAATTGGCATGTTGTGTACCTGTTCGTTCAAGTTTCTCCATCATAACACTCAAAACATGAAGAACGCACAACTCAATCACAATTCACAGACGATACAATGTTAAGAAGCAAGTACTCTTGCGAAATCTACTGTAGCAAGCTAACAAATCTCAAAACGTCATTTTGCTGGTAGTGAAGTTCTATAATGATACGAAACGATATAAGCGAACTGCAAAACTAATAATAGTAAGAAAAACATTGTATTCAAATACTGTAACATACCTAGAATTGATCCAAATCTTTTAAAACTCTGCACACCCATTTAAAATATGAGTTCCAATAAATGCATTTCCTCAAGAAAACATAGGACCATGTTCACCTGTTGAAACACAAAGAAACAAAATAAAATACATAATCCCAATGCATTTATTGATCCAGAAGGTTGAATAACTATAATTCTGACCCATTGAAAATCAACAACATATCCTTCAACAATTCTTCTTCAATTCGACATATCCGCAGAGGCATGATGTGTAATCAGAATGCGTAATATAAAAAAATAATCTTATTTAGTTATATTTTCTTTTATCATTTGCGGATGAATCAATGGAGAGTTCACATTGCATATCTTCAGGTGGATAAATCAATTCCATAGGGGCAAACCTTAAGTTCACAATCTGAACTGACATATATCCATAATTTGTCTTTCAAGTTTTAGAAAAATCATGGGTTAGTATTGTTACTAACCACCGTCCGACACTGCTTGAACATTTGAAGTCCCTTCTTTTGCATTACTTGAAACAGAAGCTTTCCCGCTTTCCACACCCATAGCAGTACCATGTTCAGCACTCACCTCCTTCTTCAACACAGAACCCAAAACCAAATGATCAGAGTATTCTTGAGCCTTGTATAGCATTGCACAACCATATTTATAATAGGATCTCACACATTCAGGCGCAAGCTCCCCATAATGTGTAGCCCTAATCAACATGATCCACAATTTAAGATTTTTTTTTCACTTCGTAATTTAACATTTAATACTAAACCCAATAGCTTAATTGTGCTAACTAAGCTTTCTAAATATCTAATTATAAAATTATTCAAAAGCAATCAGTGGCTTTAACATAATCTTCATCTTTATTGGCCTTGGATCCTCTCTCCATCAGATCTTGTGCGTACGCAAGTGGGGTTTTCCCTTATTTATTCGACGTAAGAACAGATGTTTCAGCAATCCTTTCAACCCTGATCATGAACCGGGAAGAGGAGAAGACGACAGGAAGTGATTCCTTGCGGGGAGTTTTATAGATGAGGATACAAGTGGGAACCGATTGAGCTAGAAATTGTGGGAGAATGGGGATAACCACCCTATTATTCTGGCTGAGATTTACTCTCAAGAATAACCACCCAATTTGAATGGTCCAGATTAAAGTGAAAGCAGTTTTTTTTTTTTTTTTTTTTTTTTTTTTTGTCAAAAGTGGTAGTTACCATAGGGCTGAGCAATATAATAATAATGGGAAAAAGGCATGCCTCATGAGTTTTCAGTTTTTTCTAGGCCCGTAGGACTCTAGAAGGTTTATGGTTAATTATGATAAATTAACTTTTGGAAAATGTCAAATATCATAAGTTTATTAATATTTATAACAAAATACATGATTATCAACATAAGTAAAAAAGATATGTAAAAAAGATATGTATTCAAATATTAAAGCATTTCAAAAAGTGATATTTACCTTTTTTTTTAATCGGTATGCGTTGTTTAATAATATAGATATAAAAATTATGTTATAAGATATTTTGAGTTAAGCTAAGACCAAGTTGATCGACTATATTCGATTCCGACCGAGGTCAATTGATTCTGATTAACTAAGCGGAGAGGAAGAAAATCGCATCGGCCTCCTAACTTGTAGTAGTTACTTGGCGAGTACTCTGTCTCCGAAGAGTAGTTTTCAAATAACTCATATTCATAGGACTGTAGTAGGCCTATAAGTAAAACCAACCAATGCTTCTTTATAAAATGGTTTATATATAACGTTATGAAAGGTTTGGTTTATAATAGGTTTGTATGTAAAACGTATGAGACATATATGCATCTTCAAGTTGGAAACCAGTGGCGAAGCTTGGTTCTTGAATTAAAGGGGGCCAGACTCAATTTTTTTTCAATCGGTACTGGTAAATTGGCGGGGCCGGACTCAACCCGGACTCAATTTACCTACGAAAATCGTAAATTTTCACTATTGCGCCAAAAAACAGGGGAGGCCATGGCCCCTGGCCTCTATATAACCTTCGCCCTTGTTGGAAACAAACTTATTTGGTTGTACATCAGGTCAGGGCCCAACCTTTTTGGTGGCCCTAAACAATTCTAAGGTGAGGCTTTTTTTCGAAAAAGAGATTTATTTTGTTACGACCTTAACAATCGGTAATTAATAGGTTTAGCATATAATGTTTACTATAATAAATCGAAGCAGCTAGAAAAGAGAGATGAAGTTAGAAGTGTAGTTGAGTAATCACGTACTTACAGAAGCTATAAGTTAGAAAATGAAGGCCTTGAATGCCTCGTAAGAACATATTCTTTTTTCTTTTCTTTCTTTTTTTTTTTTTAATAGAAATGAATATATATCTATTAAAATAATAACCAAGTTACATCTGGATAATGGGTAAGCGAGCAACAAGCTTTTTGAAAGTTACCACTTTTTGAAAGCGTGTTTGAGCACCTCACGCCATTCTAAACCAAGGCTTCTTGTTTATACCAATCAAAATGCCTTGCAGAGTTGTTGCATTTTTGTATCTTTGACATTTAGTTCGACCGAGTAGACTCAAATTGCCATTTGATAGTTGTATGCAAACGAGTATGCGCTAGGCCTTTTGCTAGAATATGCCAACTGGAAGTATGAAGGTGACAGGTACCGTGGGTTATTCAACGACTAGTTCTACGTGTGAACAAATTAAGAAGAACTAATTTGATTGGCGGAAACAAGCAAACTGTTGAAAATAACAAACCAGTTTTGGAACAAACAAAGAGTTAAGTAAACGAACCACACTCACTAAAAAACTACATTTGCAGAGTGTGTTTTTTTTTAACTTTAGCTTGTTGGCAATCAATCAATCATGCAAGTCTAGCAAGATTTACATCTCCTAATCTTTAGGGGGGGAGGGGGTGAAAGTCATGGACTCTTAAAATAGGGAGGCCAGACCCAATACGTAATTAAATATTTGGGCAGAATACTAGTAAATTTACAATATTGCGAAAAAAAGGGGAGGGGTGTAACCCCCGGCCTCTTCTATCCTCCCCCTTGTTTTGCCAACTTGAAAATCATCTGGTGTTTGTAAGAAAGCTGTTATCTATCTATACATATAATAAACCAAAGTCATTTTAATGACATGGCACTCAAAGAGGGTATTCTCTTCATTGGGTGTGCCATGTGTCATCCTATGTGGCAAGGCTTTAATTTAGGAAAATAATAATTTAAAATTTAAAAACAAAATTATATTTTTATCTCTAATGTATCCTCCCATAACTTTTAAACGTTAATATCTTTTATATACGAGATTTTTTAAAGAAAAAAATTACACCAAATTAACGAACGTTTTATTATCTTTCCAACGGGTACCATAGTACTATATAAAAAACGGAGAAAAGAACGATTATTTTTTGTGTGGTTTTGTTCGTACAGGAAAAAAACACAAAGTGTTTGGGTTATTTATTAATCATGTATAGGCAAGTCATTAGTTATGTTCAAACCAGTAAATATGAATTTTATTTACAACATGTGTTAGCATTGGAGTTGTACATTGTTTTAGGTTAGGTTTTAATATTAGAGTTATACATTGTTTAAGGTTATGCACAAACATTGGAGATACATTGTTAATTGTTTTAGGTTAAGTGCTACCCGAAGCTTTCCTGCATGTAACTGTAAAACGCATCAGTCTATTTCAGATGTAAAATTGATATTTCAAATTAGATTTCTCAACCCGGGACGCTCCAGGGATATAATCTAGTATTTCATAAACACAAATATTCTTAATTAGAATCAATAAGCTTATGTTGATTATAGACTAGATGTCTAGATCCATATGCCATTGATTTTTATGGCGAAAGGTTCAGCTAGGGGTTAATTTCTTATGGTTTTCCCCCTTATTTAACAACTTATCATATGTGGATCACTAGCTAGAAACATGTAATTGAATGTAAAACAAATATTTAATAGACGATACGTAATTCTAGTAATGATTGTAATTATTTAAATGTATTTATCTCTATCCAAAGATAGAGGACTATTTGTATCATTATAAATATTGTACATCAATAGAAGAGAGGCATGGTTTTATCTCTATCATGGTATCACCCTAAACTTAACCTAATTCTTCCCTGCCGTCGCATCCTCTCTTCTTCTTTTCTTTTCTTACGCGATCGGCAGCACCTCTTCTACCTTCGATCGGGCGAAAGTCATGGACTCTTAAAATAGGGAAGCCAGTCCCAATACGTAATTAAATATTTGGGCAGAATACTAGTAAATTTACAATATTGCGAAAAAAAGGGGAGGGGTGTAACCCCCAGCCTCTTCTATCCTCCCTCTTGTTTTGCCAACTTGAAATCACCTGGTGTTTGTAAGAAAGCTGTTATATTTCATAAACAAAAATATTCTTAATTAGAATCAATAAGCTTATGTTGATTATAGACTAGATGTCTAAATCCATATGCTATTGATTTTTATGGCGAAAGGCTCAGCTAGGGGTTAATTTCTTATGGTTTTCCCCCTTATTTAACAACTTATCATATGTGGATCACTAGCTAGAAACATGTAATTGAATGCAAAACAAATATTTAATAGACGACGCGTAATTCTAGTAATGATTGTAATTATTTAAATGTATTTATCTCTATCCAAAGATAGAGGTCTATTTGTATCATTATAAATATTGTACATCAATAGAAGAGAGGCAAGGTTTTATCTCTATCATGGTATCACCCTAAACTTAACCTAATTCTTCCCTGCCGTCGCATCCTCTCTTCTTCTTTTCTTTTCTTACGCGATCAGCAGCACCTCTTCTACCTTCGATCGGGCGAAAGTCATGGACTCTTAAATTAGGGAGGCCAGACCCAATACGTAATTAAATATTTGGGCAAAATACTAGTAAATTTACAATATTGCGAAAAAAAGGGGAGGGGTGTAACCCCCGGCCTCTTCTATCCTCCCCCTTGTTTTGCCAACTTGAAAATCATCTGGTGTTTGTAAGAAAGCTGTTATATTTCATAAACACAAATATTCTTAATTAGAATCAATAAGCTTATGTTGATTATAGACTAGATGTCTACATCCATGTGCCATTGATTTTTATGGCGAAAGGTTCAGCTAGGGGTTAATTTCTTATGCTTTTCCCCCTTATTTAACAACTTATCATATGTGGATCACTAGCTAGAAACATGTAATTGAATGTAAAACAAATATTTAATAGACTATACGTAATTATAGTAATGATTGTAATTATTTAAATGTATTTATCTCTATCCAAAGATAGATGACTCTTTGTATCATTATAAATATTGTACATCAATAGAAGAGAGGCAAGGTTTTATCTCTAACATGGTATCACCCTAAACTTAACCTAATTCTTCCCTGCCGCCGCATCCTCTCTTCTTCTTTTCTTTTCTTACGCGATCGGCAGCACCTCTTCTACCTCCAATCCTATTTCCTGCCACCATAATCTACCACCATGACTTCCCCTACCAATTCTTCCACCTTCGTTTCTGCCATAACGGTTGAATCAAAATTGCATCCCACAACAACCGTTTCCAATATTAAAAACTTTATCCCCATAACCCTTGAAATTGAATCTTCCCAATATGCCTCTTGGGCAACCCTATTCAAATTACACTGCAAGGCTTTTATGGTTGATGATCATTTAAAGCCAAGACCTCCACCCGCTGACACTGAATCTTCTATCTCCTATGATGAATGGGAACGTATTGATGTCATTGTTCTACAATGGTTATACAGTACAATCTCTAACGACATCCTTCACACAATTATCAATAATATCTCCAATGCTTATGAATCATGGGTTGCCATCGAAGATCTATTTCATGACAACAAGGCGGCACGAGCCATCTATCTCATGCAAAAATTTTCCAACACTCGTTTGGATGGGTTCCCCAACATGTCCGCCTATTGTCAAGCTATCAAAGTTCTTCCAGATCAACTTGCAAAAGTAAACGCACCAGTTGACGCTGACCGTTTGGTTCTACAACTCCTCGCGGGCCTTAATGCCGAGTACGAAGGTATCTCCACTATTTTGAAAAATACTCACCCTTTACCATCCTTTTATGTGGCCAGATCCAAGCTTATTCAGGCTGAAACTAACAAGTCCGAAAGAGCCTTACACTCATCACAAACTGTCACACCACGACAAAGGCGGAAACACGTGGCGCGACGGTTCAAAAGCATAAAGTCAAGGTTATTGCTAAACACAAGTAATTTAAGAAAATGGGTCATTTATTATGACGTCAAATCTGTTTTCAAACATTACACAAAAGTAAATTGTTTTTGAATTAATCATAGAGGTTTCTCATATATATCCCAAATGCCTTAGGAAATAAAAGTGAAACCCCACAAAAGTTCGACGTCGCATTGGAGATTCCCCGACCCAGCTCGCCGGATCCTTCATCATCTAGTTACCTGAAAGATATGTTTAAAAAGTTTCGTCAATATAAATATATATTGGTGAGTTCACAGGTTTTCAGTTTCTAAAACTTGAATACTTGGGAATACCATGTTATGACAATATATAGGAGTTGCAAATTCCTATAAATCTACTTGAGACTATAATCAAACCAAGACATATAATAATTGTGCCCCGCTCCAAGTCGTTACTCGGTTTCCCACGACTTAAGTTCAGAATATTTGCACCCCAGGCATATCCTAATGCACAATCGACGCTATCGATTAGGGGTGGGCCTTGTCAGGCACCAATAGTACTATCCGAATATTCCTCCGGTTTCAATTCCCGAATAAATGATTATAGAGGCGAGGACTCAACCCCGAGTGGCGGTCACACCTCAAGTATTAAATCCGTCAAACATTATCCCTAACATATCTTTCCCCCGGAAAACGTAAAAATAGTTTAAAATGGGGCCGTGAAACTCACCTGAAACTGCGTCTGGCTCAAAAGGGTGGATAGCAAAGGGGTGGTCTCGCACCTACAAACGTCCTAGACGTATAAGTCACTATTCCTATAGTGCATGTGCCTTGGCAAGTTGTACACCCAACTCCCGACCACAAGTTGTTCCAAATCCCGTTTAATTAAGCGTGTATCCTAGGTTTTGTTGGCGTTACATTACCCTTTGTGTTACAAGTTATATATTACTCTTGTTAACATTTCTATAACTTGTATCTTATTATCATCGACTCGACTTCACTTAACATATAATTATTTTCCCATTTAAATAATTATACTTAAGATCGCATCGCTCGATATAATATATATTTCAATCCTCGACCCGACTCACTTTGCCGTACATTTGTTTTCCCATTTAAACAAATATACTAAGATCTTGTCGTTCGATTGTATATTCTTAACGTCCGATTCAACTCACCACACCGTATATTTATTTTCCCATTCAAATAAATATACTAGGATTTCGTTGGTACGACATACACATATATATATCCTTGTCTTCTCGTCGCGGCTTTCCTTCCCGCATATCTACTTTCCCATTAAGTAGATATACTAGAATTTTGCCGAGACGAGCGTACAAATATATATAAATGTGTAATTTTTCCTCGTTAAGTATATATGTTAGTTTAACGTCTTATTTGTTCATGTCATGTGTCTTCTCCCACGAATTAATTCCTCCAACACTTAGGAAAGTGTTTATTTGTTTTCACCCATAATGTATATATATTTTACTTCTTAAAATATATATTTTTCTTATCTTGCCGCAATGGCATTTTTCTCATGTTTTGTCCGTGTATGGTTCGTTAACGCGTCTTAGTTCGATATCTTAACTTGATTAGTTAATTTTTCCAAGTTTTTCCCAACATGTATTTTATAGAAATATTATCCATATTTCTTCCTCTTTTCACATGTTACTTGGATGGTTAAAATACTTATGTATTTTTAACCCAACTTGTCAACTTAACTACAAAAATGTTTCCAACACTTTTATATTCCCATTTATATAAAAGTATTCATTTTTGTATAAGTTTACCAAGTTTGTTTAATATTTTTATAAAATCTCTATTTTATAAAAATCCTTATGTTAAAACCCTTTATATTTTTATAACTTTCAAAAATACATTTTTATACAAAATACCCAAGTATTTTTACTAGTATTTACAAAAATCATCCTTAGACTTTATTACTTGCATTTTTGACACCAAACTTTCCATACTTGTATTTTTGGACTAATAGTTTCTAAAATGTCCATTTTAGTCCCTTAACTTTCAAAGTTACAACTTTAGTCCCTTAACTTACAAAAGTTGCATTTTTCTACTCTAACTTTCAAAGTTAGCATTTTTCACTCAAAATAGTTAACTTTGAAGATTCAACTTTTTATTGGTAAGTTATTTTTGTATCAAAACACTTATGTTAGTCTTATATTCCATATGGAAGACTAATTATATGTGTGTTTTATGTATTTGTCCATTTCCTCAAAATATCATTCATCCAAGTGAGTTAACTTTAATTTTCCATCTTATTCATTTATGAACTTCTAACATGTTTTACCACATATTATAACTTAAATGATCATAATAAGATGAATTAAAGTTAGTTTTAACATATTCAAGTTCATTTCAAAATCTTAACCAAAACATCATCCTACTTAGTCTTACATGTAAACATTATATATTTTCAAGACTAATACATTATCATCAACAAATCCATGGTTTATTTTCATATCTTTAATCTTCCATTTTACACATGAAAACCTATTAAAGATTATGTTCAAAACCATTTTTAAACCCTTCATGTACAACTTGCTACTAGGAACACATACATGAATAATAACAATCAAAAACAAGATTAAGAAGCTTACTACTAGCACAAGGCTAGGGAAGACAAAAACCTTGAATTTGAGAGGGGTTTAGTGTGTTCTTCCTAGTGGTTTAGCTCCAAGCTCTTGAAACACACAAAAGGGGTTTGGATGATGGATGATTTTAAGTATTTTGGAGATGTAGGAACTTGAAAGAACAATGTGTGTATGTGTATGTAAACCCACGGCCAAGAGAGGGAAGAAAAGAGATTTGTTTTGCTTTGCTTTTCAATCTTCTAACATGTGTTATTTATATAATTATCACATGTAATGATGCCAAATATTCAAGAGATCTTATGGAAGATCATATGTGTACTTGGGAGATTTTTGCAAAGAGGATATGTGTGTGTGTATAATGTGCCGTATGTATGTATGCATGGATAGGTGGTTTCTTGCAAATCTTGGTTAAATCTTTATAAGGCATCATGATCCTACTTACAAGACTTAACAAGACATGCTTCTACTAGTGTCATGATGGTTTAGTGGTGTGTCTTGGATTACTTGGGCACTTGGCCGAAAATTATACAAGAGGGAACAAGGATAAGTTGCTTTTGTACTTATGTTCACTCATACCTTTTCCTTACACATTTTGTTTTATGTTAAGCATGCTTTACTTAGCTTTTAGGTTATAATTATCAACACAAGTTGCATGGACATCTCCTTGGCCTTTAGGCCGGCCCTTAGAGGGGTTTGGGTGGGGTCCACAACTTCAAATATTTACCCATTGTTTGTTATGTTTAATCCCCCGTCGTTCGGGTGTCGTTCGGGTATTTTTCGGGTTTTAATCACGCGTTATCCGGACATTAAATATACCTTTAATAACCCTTAAATATAGTCTATTTTAAGCGTTGATTGGTTATTTAGGCCTTTACCGGGTGAAATTATGAGTTATACGCGTATCGGGTGCGGTACGCGCATTTTATTCGTTACCGGGAGATTTGTACAAGACGTTTTCATTTATGGTTTTGGAGTTCCAAAACCCATTATATCTTACGAAAATACCCTTTATTTTATATCCTGGGTGTCCGGGATCCGTTTCGTTTATTTAATTATTACCGGGTAATTGCCAACGTCCATACCGGATAGCTTATTCGCACATGATCCAATCAGGCTTTACCATTAAACGTATGCATTCCTATGCACTATTTGGAAATTGCTATCCCCTAAGGCCTTGATAATTAAATCACACATAATTGCATTTAATTACGTTAATCATATATTAATTAATTGTACGGAATTACCTTATTTTTGCCGGTTGTTACACAAACTGCCTCCACCGGCCTTTCCGCAACTACCAATAACCGCCCCACTCCAAATACCACCACTGATAACAACAACAACCGACCACCGAACCCTAGCCCATTTGGCCGAGGACGCAGGGGCCGCAATGGCCGTCGTGACCGAGGCCAAGGTAGCTTCGGTCGTCACCAGCAGCAGTTTTCCTATTGGTTTTCACCATACACTCCTTGGTTTCCCACTTGGCCTGGCTACTCGTCTGGTGGATCGGCCTAACAACCATCACAACAACAAGCCCAACAAAATACCTTTCCTTGGTTTCCCCCACCTTGTCCCTATCCCAACAGTGCTCGGCCCACTCATAATGCAGCCCAACAGCCCGGTCTTCTTGGCCCGCGACCTTCACTGAACCACTATGCGGCTTACAGCCCAACGGATATTGAGCAGGCTATGTATACAATGTCTCTGCAGCAGCCCGACCTGACACAGTACATGGACACTAGTGCATCCTCTACCATGACTCACGAGCAAGGTGATTTTCATTCCTTTTCTAACTCTTGCATTCCTCATCATATTATTGTAGGCAACGGTAACACCATTCCGGTTATAGGACAAGGCACGAAATACCTGCCCCCACCATTCCCTCCCTTTATACTCAAAAATGTCCTATACTCATCCAAATTAGTTAAAAACCATATTTCTGTTCGTTGATTTACTAGGGATAATTTTGTGTCTGTTGAATTTGATCCGTTTGGTTTTCTTGTGAAGGACCTCAAGACGCAGGCTCCGCTCCTGCGGTGCAACAGCAGCGGTGATCTCTACCCTCTGGTGCTCGGGTCCTCCTCCTCACAAGCCACTGCTCTTGCTATCATCACTGCTGACCTCTGGCACCAACGTCTTGGCCACCCAGGACGTCAACCTTTGCTTTCAATTAAAAATAATAACTCTATTTCTTTTGATCATTTTCGTAATAATGCTTGTGATTCATGTGTTTTGGGTAAAAGTATAAGACTTCCGTTTTTTGCATCTACTACTTCTACTGTTTTACCTTTTGATATTATTCATAGTGATGTATGGACGTCTCCTATTATTAGTACTTCTGGTCATAATTATTATGTTCTTTTTCTAGATGATTTCTCAAATTTTTTATGGGCATATCCTCTCACCCACAAATCTAATGTTTTCTCCGCCTTCACTCAATTTACATCCACCATAACCACCCAATTTAACCGGACCATAAAAACTTTTCAATGTGATAACGGACGTGAATATGTCAATAACGCCTTTCAAAACTTTTTCACCACAAATGGCATCCTATATCGATTATCTTGCCCCTACACGTCCTCACAAAATGGCAAAGCCGAAAGAAAAATACGTACCATCAACAACCTCATCCGTACCATCATGTCCCATGCATCCCTACCCACCAATTTTTGGCATTTTGCATTAGAAACCGCCACCTATCTCCTAAATATTCTTCCCACCACCACAACCAAAACAAAAACCAAAACACCCACCGAAATTCTTTACAATACCACCCCTACCTATGACCATCTTCGTGTCTTCGGTTGCCTTTGCTACCCTCTCACTCCCTCTACCACTACTCACAAGCTTAATCAACGTGCCCAACCTTGCGTCTTTCTCGATTACCCACCTACCCATGGGGGTACCGGTGTCTGGACTTGAAAACCAAACAGATCTACATCTCTAGACACGTAGCGTTCGACGAAACTACCTTCCCATTTAAGTTCACCATCGACCCCACACCACAATACTCATTCCTTGACCCCACTGCCACATTCCCTCATCACCTCTCCCAACATATCTAAACCCAACCTCAGCCCGTGCCACCTTCTGTCCACTCGCTTGACCAACCCTCACAGGCCCAAACCACTACCCCGGCCCAACCCACCTCAACCCACCACACCACTAATTCCACTCGGCCCACACACAATACTGTCCATTCGTCTGACCAAACCCAAACCCAACCCACGGCACCCATTCCAACCTCACACACTGTCCCACCATCAGCGGCATCTACTCAAACTCCACCACCTACCCGAACCATTCACACCCGCTCTATGAGCGGTATCTAAAACCAAAACAACCATTTAACCTACACACCTCCACTACCCCAACTATTGTTCCCATACCGAAAACCCCACCGATGCCTTAAATATACCGGAATGGTACTCTGCCATGTCTACGGAGTACAATGCATTAGTTAGAAATGAGACTTGGGAATTGGTGCCTCGTAGGCCTGACATGAATGTTATAAGAAGTATGTGGTTATTTAAACATAAATACAGGTCGGATGGCTCATTGGAACGCTACAAAGCTTGCTTAGTTTGTGATGGTCGCTTACAACAGGTTGGTGTGGATTGTGGTGAGACATTTAGCCCGGTCGTTATACCGGCTACTATTCGGACGGTACTCTCTATTGCACTATTCAAGCACTGGTCCGTCCATCAATTGGACGTTACCAATGCTTTTCTTCATGGGAATCTCCATGAAACCGTCTACATGCACCAACCTATGGGTTTTCGCAACAAACGGTTCCCTGACTATGTCTGCTCTCCTAAGAAATCGCTCTATGGTCTCAAACGGGCCCCTCGCGCCTGGTACCAGCGGTTCACTAACTTCGTGCTCATAATTGGCTTTCAGCATAGCAAGAGTGACGCTTCACTCTTCACCCTCCACCAGGATCATCACACAGCTTACTTACTATTATACGTGGATGACATTCTTCTGGTTACTTATTCTGATAAACTTCGTCACTCTCTGATGGCCAAGCTAGCAGGCGAATTCGCCATGAAAGACTTGGGTCCTCTCAGCTACTTTCTTGGTATCTCCGTGTCTCGCACCAAAGACACCATGTTTCTTTCACAGCATACATATGCATCTGAGATTATTACTCACGCAGGCATGCAATCTTGTAATCCTGTAGCCACACCAGTTGACACAAACAATAAACTCAGCTCCAATGTCAGCGACCACTTTCATGACCCGACACTTTATCGTAGTCTTGCAGGTGCTCTTCAGTACCTCACGTTTACTCGCCCGGACATTTCATACGCTGTGCAGCAAGTTTGTATGCATATGCACTCTCCTCGGGTCGACCACTTGAATGCTTTTAAAAGAATAATCAGATACATCAAGGGGACTCTCAATTTCAGCTTACAACTTCACGGCACCTCCTCCCAGTCCGTCGTCTCCTACACTGACGCTGACTGGGCTGGTTGTCCTGACACCAGACGTTCCACCAGTGGCTACTGCATTTATTTTGGGGACAGTCTCATCTCCTGGTCCTCTAAACGACAGAGCACAGTCTCTCGCTCCAGTGCTGAAGCAGAGTATAGAGGAGTCGCTAATGTTGTCGCAGAAATTTGTTGGCTACGGAATCTTCTACATGAGTTACAGCATCCTCTGTCCCGTGCAACCTTGGTCTATTGCAACAACGTCAGTGCCATCTATTTATCCGGGAACCCGGTACAGCACCAGCGCATGAAGCATATAGAGCTCGACATCCATTTTGTTCGCGAACATGTTAAACGGGGCGATGTACGGGTTCTCCACGTCCCATCCAGATATCAGGTCACAGATATTTTTACCAAGGGCTTGCCTCGGATTTTGTTTGAAGATTTCAGGGACAGTCTCAGCATCCGGTCTCCTCCCGCTTCGACTGCGGGGGTGTAATAGACGATACGTAATTATAGTAATGATTGTAATTATTTAAATGTATTTATCTCTATCCAAAGATAGAGGACTCTTTGTATCATTATAAATATTGTACATCAATAGAAGAGAGGCAAGGTTTTATCTCTATCAATATTTTATTTTCTTCTAAAATTCTGGGTTCTTGTTATATCTTTAGTTTATTTTAAATGCATGTCACGGAAACAAAACATGTCTGTGTCTAACAAACTAATTAGTATTGAGTCGATGTCATTTAGCATGTTCTAATTTGTTTGTATGTTTGATAATAGCTTTTTAATTTCAGCTATGGGACTACAAGTTTTATGGAGTTTCGGACTTGCATGTCTTGATATTCATGCTCTAAGAAAAAACAAGGATCTGCAAAGTCCAATCTTATTAAGCCTTGTTGTCATTGGTGACTGGGTACGTTCTTTTACTTTTCAAAATCTACAAATGCACTTGATGTGAAGCAAAATACACTAATGTGACATGACAATGGTGAAATAAACAAAAAAATTATACATAGTTTTCTTGTATCCGAAAGTCAAATGACACTGTATGCTTCTGGATGGTAACACCTATAAGAAAGTTTGCTATCACAATGTAATACAACTAGTACCATTGGTCTAGTCGTTACTTGGTCACACATATTACGTCATGTGTTCAAGCCTCCACCCGTTTATAATTTTTATATTTTCACTTAGGGTTGTTTGGTTTATTAAGTGCTGAATGGTTAATTGCTAAATCATTAAGTTGGATCTCTTAATGATTAGTTTTCTTGTCTCAAAATTGGTAAGAGAGTCTCGTTAACATTCAGCCTTGTTCAGTGCTTAATGATTCAGCAACATCTCAAATCTTAATGGTTCAGCCTTAACCATATTATTTATAAGCTTAAACAAACGCGCTGAATGGTTCAAAGTCTCATTAAAAAACTTACCAAACAGCCCCTTAGATTTGATAGCTCATCACATATTCGTATGTTTGTGTGTGTATATATATTGAATAAATAATTTTTCTAAATATTAATAGATGTTTTGTAGTTTCTAATATTTAATATATCGTAAGGCTATCTTACAATAAAGTATACAAATCGAGTATTGAATTAAATACCTTATGTTAATAAACGTGTGTGTGTATATATATATATATATATATATATATATATATATATATATATATATATATATATAGGGTCAAGATCGTGTACAAAGTGGTTTTTTTGTGAGAAGTGTGAGAAGTATTAAAAATTGATACTTAGGCATCATTTTTTGAACTTAGTCGTGATGTTATGGATTGTTTTGCCTATAAAAACACCAAACATAACAATTAAAAACCAAAAACAATGTATTTTTGGCTTAAAACTTAAAACACCATGTTAAGAACATTAGCAGTGTGTTTTAAGCGTTAAGTAGTGTGTTTTAGCTGTTTTTTTAAATTTAATGACTATAATACATTGTATTGTGTTTTAGATTGTTGTGTTTGGTGTTTTTCAAGTTAAAACAACCTAAAACATCATTCCTAAATCCAAAACATGATGTCTACATGTCAATTCTTAGTCCTTCTCACACTTCTCACGAAAAATGTACTTTGTACAGGATCCTAAACCTATATATATATATATATATATATATATATATATATATATATATATATATATAGGGGTGGATATTTTGAAAACCCACTCGAGTTAAGAAAACTCTGAAAACCCATCAAAACAACCATCTAAAAAAGATTTTTTTTTGAAAAAAATACACAAGGTAACATACATGTTTTTAAGCGTTTTGGGCCAAAAAAAATAAAAAAAGCGCCGAACGAATATTTAAAAAAAAAAATAAACAACGCAAACTTTGTAACAGCGTTGTTAACATATGTTAAAAAGCAGAAACATATGTTAATAGCGCTGTAACATATGTTAAAAGGCAGAAAACATATGTTGACAGCGCTGTTACAAAGTTTGCGTTTTTTATTTTTTTTTAAATATTCGTTCGGCGCTTTTTTTTTATTTTTTTGGCCCAAAACGCTTTGAAACATGTATGTTACCTTGTGTATTTTTTTCAAAAAAAAAAAAAAAACTTTTTTAGATGGTTTTTTTACGGGTTTTCAGAGTTTTCTTAACTCGAGTGGGTTTTCAATTTATACCTTCCCTATATATATATATATATATATATATATATATATATATATATATATATAGGCTAAGTATCCTGTGAAAACCCTCTTGAGTTGTGCAAACCCATGAAAACCCTATGTAACAACATTGTTTTTTTGTAATTTTTTTAGAATAGCTTGTATACTTAATTTTATGACTTTCGGCCTTAAAAAATCAAAAAAGCGCCGAATAGATTTTTTTAAAAAAATTACGTAACACAGATGTTACATATGTAACAATGCTGACAAATGATAAAATCGAGTTTTGTGTAACACGGTGTAACAAAATAATCTACTCGGCGCTTTTTTGATTTTTTTTTGCCAAAACTAATAAAATTGAATATAAAAGCTATTCTGAAAAAATCAGGAAAAAAAACAAGTTTTTACATAGGGTTTTCAGGGTTTGCACAACTCAAGAGGGTTTTCATTTTATCCTTCCCCTATATATATATATATATATATATATATATATATATATATATATATATTGAATAAATAATTTTTCTAAATATTAATAGATTTTTGTAGTTTCTAATCTAATATTTAATATAACGTAAGGAGATCTTACAAAGTATACAAATCGAGTATTGAATTAAATACTTTATGTTAATAAACGTATAATTATAATAAGAATTCAATAAATCAAGAATGATAAAAGCATATGTTGCTGGAAATCAATTAACCGAAGAGATCAAACGGGGTTAGGATCAAATAAAAAAAACATTTTTTTTAAAAAATGGTGAAAACGATTTTAGTCAATTTATCTTATATTTGAAGAGTTGAAATTAGTTTGAAAGAAAAAATCAAATGTTAAATTAGGTGAAGGGTATAAAAGGAAAATCTATATTTGGTCACTTTTTAATCAACACACAAGGTACATGCCAATTCCTCCATTATTGTAAAACGTCTATAACTTTTCATACGATACTTTTTAGGAAAAAAAAATCCACCATATTAACAAGCATTTTTTATCTTTAATATGAGTATCATATTTCTATATAAAAGTTAAAATACAAAAACGTGTTAACCGAGTTTTAATTTGCTGTTTTTTGTGTTTTATACCCCAGTTATTCATTGCGTTTTTAGTTTGTTACTCATTGTGTTTTACGTTTCTCCATTGTGTCTTATGCAACTGGATTTTTGAATTTGTTTTCAAAACTATAACATGGCACTCATATTAAAATTAAAAAGACGCTCAATTTTATGGGATATTTTTTTAAAACAAGATAACGTATACAAAAGTTACGAACGTTTTAAAATGAGGGGGGATAAAGCATGTGACTTGAATGTGCATGTTCTTTTTTTCTCTTTTGAACTAAACTACCCTTCCAACTTGTTTTTTCCTTTGGACACCCATGTCACACTCTAGTGGCATCTCACCATTCTCATTCTTTTTAGCCTTTGTAGAATAACTCAACCCAGATATAACGTTTCCCGATTTCATAAGTCTAATTAAAAAAGTAAGTAATTAAAAAGGTAACACGATTTATAGGATTATGAAGTTGTGTTTAGGTTTTCTTTATAAGTTAAACAGGGACATCGGTGGCCGAGTCCAAACGCTGTTTGGTAGGATCTGTCTGATTAATTGCTAAATCATTAATATGGTATGAATGGTTCAGCACCCCTTATTAGCTGAATGGTTAAGAGCTTAATGAAACCATTTGGATGCTTTTTTTACGTTAAAACAAACACTCTTAATGTTGAATGATTAAGAGGTTTATAAAGAGGCTAACAAACACCCATAACCTAGTTATATTATTACTAGGACATTTGAATACATAAACACGATGACTCCGGAAAAAAAAAATTCTTGGTCTGCCACTCTAACCAGCAATAGCCAAATTATAATAAAAAGTCTAAACTACCGTTTCATGAAAATTACAGAAAAGTTAGGGTGGATGGGGTGGTCCGTGATGGTCGTGACCATCACAACCACCGCCCCACCATTTTTATCACGGTCGCGAGGGAAACAATCCGTGAGAGCCATCACGGGACAATTGAATCATTTTGACCGTTAGCCAAAAATCCGTGATAGCAAAACGCGTTGTCATTCCACCCTATGACTTTAGTGATGAAATGTATAGGATTAGCTGGCACAAGGTGATTGGGTGTGATGACCACCCCACCCACCCTTAGAGACACTAAACAAAATTGCAGATTTATGTGCAAATTGCTTCTAATTTTGTTTAGTTTTCAAGATTACATGATCCTGTGGGAATTTTCAGGTGACTGCTATTCTAGTACTTGCAGCTGCATCCTCGTCCGCTGGAGTAATGGTTCTGTATGCAAGAGACTCGGACATATGCAAGTTAAACCCTAAACTTTCGTGTCATTTGTTCCAGATTTCTATAGCTTTCGCTTTCTTTGCATGGTTTCTACTTCTTATCTCTTCTCACACAATTCTTTGGTTGTTGGCCTCGGTTTCTTGAATACATTGGCTGCAAATATTGTTGTTTTTTTTTTCGAAGAACTCTCTTTCTTGGGTTAGATTTCCTTGCCTTTTTACTTCCGCCTTTATACGATGAATGGTTAATTAGTTACTGTGAAATCAAAATGTCTATAATTTGATCACTTAAGACTTTTAAAAGTCAAGAGTCAAGTACCAAACTTGACTTACATCCCATGTATACATTATGTTTGGTCTTTTCCACTTGAAAATGAAGTAGAGAAGAGAAATAAAAGGAAAGAAAATCATTAGGGACCAACTACTCTTTTGCGTCTAAACTTGGCTGGCCCCTAATGGTTTTCTTTTGCACTGAAAATGCATCTAAACAAAGTTCTTCGCGTTTAAAGAAAAGGTTAGCTCCTTTGCGTCTAAATAACAGTTCCGCGTCTAAAGTTGACCTTAAAAATTAAAGCGTCTGAAGACTTTATACGTGTAATCATCTGATTGGTAGATGCAAAGGAGTGGCTGGTCCCTAATGTTTAGACACATCAGGTGTTTATTTTCGTAAATTTGGTTGGTCAACTGTCTATTTTGGTGATTATCCCGTCGTTATATTCTCACATAATAACCAAAAACAAGACCATAGAATGGTACTTATCCATTTCATTCATTTGTCTGTTCCATTCTCTCGTCCATTTCATTTCCTCGTACCAAACAGATCTATAATTGTTTTTTGTAACGTTAGAAATAAGTAGAAATTCCTTTGTTATTTTCAAAATAAATAAGAATTTAAAAACATGTACACACGCTTATACCTATAAAAATTAATGGTTAAGATGACTTGATCTATATATACATGTTTAGATGATCTAAATAGCTGAGAGGAGTAAAATGAGAAAACTATCATTGATTAATTATTTTTTCAGGTTGCATCGTTTTCTTTTAAATGCAAATAACTTTTATATACTAATAAACTGGATTAGAAACCCGTACATTACTTGAATATGAGTTTTTGCAATAATAAGCAACAATATTCGTGGAAGAATCATGATCTATCTGGACAATTCACCTTTGTTCTTCTAAGGTTTGACAGGTTTGACATGATTGATAAATAATTATAAAACTAGTTTTTATCCCGAGAGCGTCCCGGGGTTAAAAAATATAGGGGAAATGGATTTAAATACTCCCAACTATCGCCTATTGGCGGATAGCACTCCCAACTATCACTTTGGCGGATAGCACTCCAAACTTTCAACTTGTTGGATTTTATCACTCCCGAACTAACTGAGGTCTAACCCAGTTAGTGTTTGTGGCCAAACTGTAAAAACTTAAACTTAAGGGGACTTTTTAAAACTTTTTATTATTATTATTCATTTATTCATCATATCTTCCATCATCATCATCATCTTCCATTTTGCAGAAGTTACATAGAGAGAAGAGAGGGAGAGAGAGAGAGAGGAGAGAGGCAGAGAGAGAAAGCGACCACCATCACCTACACCAACTGCCGGTGACACCACCACCATCTTCATCGCTGGTGACACCATTACCACCTGCAACCACCATTATCTTCAACTCTAATTCTTGCTTCCCAACTTATTATTCTTCAAATCTTCACATACCCGTCTTTTTTTCACCTCAACTTCATCTTCCCCAAATCAAAACCTAAGAACCCTAGTTTATCAATTGAACCAATTACAACAATTATTACGATAACTATACAATAAAAGGGAACAGTTCAATAAATTCTTCTAAACTAAAAACCCTCTGACGACCCTAAGCAAAAACCTCTTAACAGGATTCTGAAGTTTGAACCGCCTCTTGAAAGTATTGATGACAATGAAGTCGCTCGGTTTGCTCGTACCCACTTGTTCATCAACGACAACCTACGTGTTAATCTCCATGCCCAACAATGGAGAAAGCAGGTAAAAATGGGGCTTTCGTGTTTAAGAAGGTTGCTTGACTGGTGATAGTTTTTAATATGGATTCATATGTTTATTTTACACTGTTCAAAAAATGGGGCTTTCGTGGTTATTGAACTTGGTGGGTTATTGAGGGTTTTTGTAAATGGTTGAGGGTTTTGGTGGCAGATGGTGGTTGGGGTGACAGGTGATGGTCAGGTAGATAGGGGTGGTTCTAGGTGGTCGATTGGGGGGTGGTTAAGGTCGGTAGTGAAGGTCGGTAGTGGGTAATCGGAGGTGGTGAGTTGCAGGGGTGAATGGGGGTGGTCAGTGGTGGAGGTGAAGGGTGGTGGTTGTTAGGGGTGGATGGGGGTGGCTGCTGGAAGTTGGTGGTGATGAGTGGCTGATGGAAGAAGAAGAAGAAGATTAGGTTAAAGGTTGGTGAAAGGTGGTGGTGGGATGAGGCAGATGGTGGTGGTGGTGGTGGCGGGGTGGTGGTGAGTCTCTCTCTCTCTCCGCCTCTCTCTCTCTCTCTCTGAACTCCTTCTCTCTCTCTCTGTTAATATATATATAGATATAGTCATATAGATAATCATAATAATAATAATAATAATAATAATAAAAAGTTTCAAAATGGTCCCTTAAGTTTAGGTTTTTACATTTTGGCCACAAACACTAACTGGGTTAGACCTCAGTTAGTTCGGGAGTGATAAAATCCAACAAGTTGAAAGTTTGGAGTGCTATCCGCCAAAGTGATAGTTGGGAGTGCTATCCGCCAATAGGCGATAGTTGGGAGTATTTAAATCCATTTCCCCAAAAATATAATCATTCTAATAATACTAATACTAATACTAATAGTAATAATTATTACTCTTGTATACAGTGGCGGATCTTGGCCACAAAATCAGTAATAATGTTTTTCATTTTTTTCATTTTAGTAGCAACATTTTTCAAATTTCGTAAAAATAAACCAAATTTTCCACTAATTTTCCAATACGCGCGTGAAGTTGAGCCGCAACGTCCGCAACCCCTGCTCTTCAAGTATGTCCGCCCCTGTCTTGTAATTAAATAAATAAATAAAAATAACCTTGCTATAAAGTGACACCATGTGTTCAGTGTTGCGCGATTCTTTCTCCTAGTTTCTCTTGATGAAGTAGGGAAAATGGATTTTAATACTCCCAACTATCGCCTGTTGGCGGATAATACTCCCAACTATCACTTTGGCCATTAGCACTCCAAACTTTCAACTTGTTTGCTTTTATCACTACCAAACTAACTGAGGTCTAACCTGGTTAGTAGTTTTCGTGGCCAAAATGTAAAAATCAAAACTTATGTGTGGCCAAAATATAAAAACTAAAACTTAAGGGGCATTTTTGAAACTTTATATTGTTATTATTATTTAAAGTTTTAACCCCCCTCCCCCCTCCCCCTCCTTCCTCCTGCTAACAAACCCACCCCCACCCTTTTCTCTCTCTAAACCACTACCACCACTCTTCACCTTCATCCACCACCACCACCCTTCACCGTTATCAGCCACCACCACCCTTCACCTTCACCGTCTAAACCCCACCCTTTTCTTCTTCGGGTAACACCCAAATCCGACCATCACCGGTTGCCTTCCTCGGCTCCGGTCATCTTCTTCGGCCGGGTCTCCGTCTCTGGCGAGCCACCAACGACCCACAGCCAACAGACTTGTAAGCTCTCTCCTTCTCTATCACTGAACCGGTCACCCGCGACCTATATTATCGATAACCAAGGTCCCACAGTCACCTTCTCCGGTCGAGCTCCTTATCCGGTGCCGACCATGACCATCCACAAAACCCATCGACTATTTTTGTAATTATCCCATACAAAATACCAGCGTCCAACAAGCCCTATACAATCGTCACTGAACTCACTTCACCTGCAAAACCCGAATGAATCCGACCATCAAAAGCTTACCCTTTCTTGCCCTCGTCTAAAAGCTTACTACTTAAATGCTTACTGCTTGAACTCCCGTTTCCTTTCTCATCTCTCAAGATGTACAATTTCCCACTTCCCTTCAGTTATTTCAAGATTCAAGCATTTAGAGACTTTAGTTGGTGCCTTGACTGACAAATTGATGAATTTCAAAGTTTTTTATGTGTTCATTAGTTATGCACACCAACTGTTCGACATTTTGCCTCTGAGAGCTTTTCTCATACTCTGATTTTTTTTTTCAGTTTTGTTGTTAGGATGCTTATGTTGAAGATTGCCATTTCTTAAGCCCCTAAAGAAAGTTACCAACCTTGTGGTAAGCCAGCCTCAATTGTGTTTTATGACTTTGCCATTGAATTTTATGAGTGTTTGGAATTTGGGTGTTTCTTTTTAAATGGGTTGATGACGGATCCGGGTTTTACCCAAAGAAGAAAAGGGTGGGGTTTAGACAGTGAAGGTGAAGGGTGGTGGTGGTGGTGGATGAAGGTGAAGGGTGGTGGTAGTGGTGGTGGTTTAGAGAGAGAAAAGGGTGAGGGTGGGTTTGTTAGCAGGAGGAAGAAGGATGGGGGGGGGGGGGTTTATAAACTTTAAATAATAATAATAATATAAAGTTTCCAAAATGCCCCTTAAGTTTTAGTTTTTATATTTTGGCCACACAGAAGTTTTGATTTTTACATTTTGGCCACGAAAACTAACCAGATTAGACCTCAGTTAGTTTGGGAGTAATAAAAGCAAACAAGTTGAAAGTTTGGAGTGCTAATGGCCAAAGTGATAGTTGGGAGTATTATCCGCCAACAGGCGATAGTTGGGAGTATTAAAATCCATTTTCCCGAGAAAGTATGCCTATCAATCTTTAGAAAAGTAAAATTTCAATGATAGCATGATGATTGGGTTAAATTTCAACATCGTAGCTAAGAACCTGGTTTAAAAGAAAAAACATGGTTAATGAATAACCTGAACACTTTGTGTGTTTTTTTTTTTTTTTTTTTTTGTGTATGAACGAACAACCACAAAACATAGTCTTTTTTTTCTTCGTTCTTTATATAGCACTATGTTACTCGTTGGAAAGATTATAAAACACTCGTTAATTTGGAGTAATTTTTTTCTTTTAAAAATCTTGTATATAAAAGATATTAACGTTTAAAAATTATTTGAGAAAACATAACAGAGAAAAATTTAAATTTATTTTTAAATTATTTTTTCCTAAAATAACTCAATTTAATTTTAGTAGATTAGGTTTTATATTATTATTTGTCTTTTTTAATTGGTGTATAGACGTCACCTCACATATTACATGGCACCTTTCAAATGAGAGATTGCCTCAATAGATGACATGTAGAATTTTCCCTTTTGCAATATATATATACTAGCTTATTACCCCGGGAGTGTCCCGGGTTTGAAAAATCTAATATTACTTAATAAAAAATGATAAAAGAAGTAAACAGTCTCAACCTCTTTTAATGTTAAAGAAAATTGTTCTAATGTTTATACTATCAAAACGGGTTCTCATGTTGCGTTCCCAGCAGATTAAAAAATCTCAACCTCTTTTAATGCTAAGCATATCGTTATAGCACATGAACATGGGCAATTCATATATGTAATAGTAGGTTCAAAAACATATATACTATCATAACATGATTAGTGACTTGCCTATATATGATTAAGATATTACCTAAATACATTGTGTTTTTTTCTGCATGAACAAAAACTCACTAAAAAAAACATTTTTTTTTCGTTTTTGTATAGCATTATATATGGTGCTCGTTGAAAAGATAATAAAGCGATCGTTAATTTGGTGTAATTTTTTTTTTTAAAAAAATGCCATACATAAAAGTTACTAACGTTTAAAAATTGTAAGCGGAAAATAAGAAAAAAATAAAGATAAAAATATTAATTAACATATTTGAAATTTTAAAATAATTAATAGTCACTAAAATTTAAAAAATGTGAGAGAAAAATAAGGAAAAGATATTAATTAACATATTTGAAATTTTAAAATAATATAGATATAGATTTTATTTAAAAATACAAAATAAATAAATTTAAAAGAAAGCTTCACATGATGTCACATGTCACATTCAATGGGGGTTGAGGCCTCCATTGAATGTCATCTCATACAAACTTAATTCTTTTATTATAAGTTATAGACTAGGTGGAATCCCGTGTGGAAACACACGGGAGGAGTGAGTCCAGCCTTATCCGCTGTTTGGGAAACACCAACACATCAACAAACCAAACGTCTGCTGCGAAAAACCACTGTTTAGCAACGTCTATTTATATCTTTTATAATAATTAGTATTATATACATAAAAAGCAAAAGCAGACCCACTGTTAACTGTTGTTCCTTCCACAATAACAGTTAATAACACTGATCAGATATTTAATAACCGAAATGTTACAACCAAGGAATAAAAAGTCTACAGACGGATTAAAAAGTTGTAGTCAATATGTAGCAATATATAAAAAATCATATATAATCAACGTTAAACAAAACAAACACAATCAATTTTAAACATCAATATACATAGCTAGTTAAAGGAATTAATAAACTTAAGCTTCAATTCCGTTGAAGCTTCAAGCTGTACATGCAGATCTTTCAATCTTGCCAAAAATTCTACGTTCTTAATCCCGGACTCTGAATTGCGCAGCACGGACAAATTACGAACAGCAGTCGGAGGCATTGACTTCAAAGTACGTTGCACATCGTCTCGGATAAAGGTGACCAAGTGAAAACGGTCAAAACAAATCTTCAAGTCTCTTGTAGTCTTCAAATCTTGATAGTATTGTGCTGTAATTTGATTAAGAACAAATTCCTTCCTTTCATCTTCACGGTTATCACTTGGGGCTGCCATTGATGCAATTGCTGAAGACTGAAATGTAAATGTTAATATTAATTAAAATGATTTATTATGAACTTCCGGATGTCTTTACTATTTTATACACTGATAACGCGTGAAAAATGAAAGGTCATACGGTAGAATAGTTATTATACTTGGGTTAACGTGTTAAACATAAAATGTGCACATTTCCAAGTTAGACTCTATAAATATAATAACCAAAAGTGTTGTCAACCTACCCCAAACAAATTTGAAAACAAATACACATTTGTAAGTTGTACCAATGTTAGTGCAGCCTTCTAATTTTGTTTGTATTCGATTCAACTTTTGACATAATATTCTTTGCTCTATCTTTATTTTCCTACTCTTTTATTATTTTTCTGATTGAAGTCTTATTTTTTTTTCCTTCCATAAAGAACAATGGTTGCAGCACAAGCACAAGAGTTTTCAATGGTTAACGAAATTGATGTCAACCGAAATGATGTTGCTTTGAAAGTGAAGATTATTCGTCTTTGGCGTGAATTTGATCGTTAAACCCTATGGTTTTATCTTTGATTAATTGTTCGCACTCATAAATTGGCATCCATCTTGTTATCAAAAACGTTAAACCCAATGGACATTTTACAAGAGCCAAGGACAATCCTTATCTAGAGTTGGGTTGTATTTAAAGGATCCTGTTTTTTCACATGGGCAGTTTTATGTTGCGCTATCAAGGGTCAAAAGTCGAGATGGACTGAAGATAGTAATACTGGAAGAAGATGACAAACTTACGAACAAAACATCAAACGTTGTGTATAAAGAAATATTTGAAACTTTATAAATAACTTTATAAGATTTTGATTTCTTTGTTTTTTTTAGCTTTATTAATGTAATATTCAATGTTTATTAACACTATATCACTTTGAATGTTCATGTTGATAATAAATCCATTAGAATAAATACAATATTATTCATTTGATTCAATTCTTTGTTTATATTGTTGTCAAATTAAACATTACTTAGTCAATATATCAATCATTTTGTAACATTAAACTGTCAATTGACATTTTGCATTTAAGATAAAATTTCGTACATCTTGTATATCAAACATTTAGTAACCAAAACAACCTGCATACTAAAATTCTTAATTTCCAAATTTTCATTTTACTTTTGGATGAACCTTGGGTACCCACAGGATTCTAACTATATATATGAAGCACAGAAAGTATATCCACAGATGTATAAATTTTGTAAATAAAGATCCTTAACATACAAAGTATAAGAAACCACTATATTATGCCACCAATCCACTTAACCAAACCCCAATTAACCTAACTAAACCCTAATTAACTTCAATTGCAGTTAAACCCAAGGGCAAATTAGAATTTTTTTCTTTATAACTGATTAATGCAATCACGTTCTATATTTTTGTAAACGATTTCATAACATACGTGAACGATTTCAAATTCGAATTCGTATTATACAACATCAGTCGATCAAATACATTATTCGAAGAACAAACAAATCAAGTACACCAAATAAAAAACTGAACCTGTAAATATAGAACAGTGAAAAAAACGATTATAGAGAATCATTCCAAAAATAAAAAAATAAACAAAGCATAGTTATTGAATGTAAATGAAGAAGATGGAATGTATAAACGTAAATGAATGCTTTGATTTTTAAAAACCCACCACATGAAACATGCTCTGTTTTTTATAAAGAAACAGAGCATGGTACTGAAGCGAAATTGTGAGAGTGCGTCCAAATAAAAAACACTGAATGTAATTAGTGCGTCCAAATTTTGTATCCAAATGATAAATGGTGCGTCCAAATTTTGTATCTAAATATAATTGAACTAGACTATTTCCCGCGTTGACACGCAGTTCAACAACATCTTAGCAGGAAATTGTTGGCGTAGGAGTTGGTTAATTCCCATACATTTTATCTACATTTTTTGTGTGAGTTAATTACACCATTGGTTCTTGTACTTTGTAGAAAGTAACAACCTACAATACTAATAGTTTAAAGTAACACTATGAGGTCTTAATGTTTGATTTGGTATCATCCTTTTTTTTAATGGCCAACAAACCGTCGCTCCACGCGGGAGGTACGTGGCAAATTTCCCTCCGCTCGTGAAGCAGACGGCCTGCCAGAACACACCTGAATCACGTGAACCCCGTGGAATGTGTAAGTAGCACAAACCCTAATTTTAGCGTCGATTATTTTGTTTCAGATATCAAAGAGCATATTCTTTTTTCCGGGTCGATCCTTCCATGTGGGCTCGTTCACGCCAAATCCCCAGTTTACAAAATCCCCCAAAGCACATCCTTGAAATCAAAATGCAAGAGTTGAAATGCATGTTTTGATGATAGGTTGGTTTTAAATTCTAGGGTTTTTTGCTTTTGTAATGAAATGTGGAAGTTTGCAATGTACTCTTTGTAATGTGTAAATTGTCAATGAAATGCAATTTGTTTTCTGTTTATAGTTCCAATTTGTGATTTATGTGTTTTGAAAAACTAAAGTTGTTAGTCATACCATTAAAGAATTTAATTTTTGATAAGTCTAAATGGGTGGTCATTAGTGGTTATTAGAATAATACCCATTACCCAACCGATTTGGCGTTTAACTAAGATGATAAGACCAAGTGTAATCAAATGATGAAATCTGATGAGGACCTTAACCAAAACTTTCAAAGCTAAATCAAATCAGTTAGTGTAATTTTTTCAACTTGTAAAAGGAAATCACTTAACAAAACCAACAACTCAAAGCCGAAAAATCATATCTATGGAATTTGTTGTGACATAATGAATCATGTGCAAGTAGAACAAAGAGCAGCCAATACAGTTTTCAATTTTCATCATAACAGGAACTAACCAAATGCCAAATCGCTGCAGCAACAGAACAGGAAGTCAAAAGATGATCAGCGTCTTCATCCCCTTCGCCGCACAGCTTACATGTTGTAGAACCGTGAATAATCTTTCGTTTCTTCAAGCCTTTTAATGTCAGGAGTCTATCTTGGATTGCCCTCCACCCGAAGATGCTAACCTTTCTAGGAACGCCCTTGACCCATTCAAACGGATAAAATGGTGCAGCGTTTCGTGTGAGCAACCTTCTGCAAACATCAACCGTGAACAGCCTGGTCTCACTTTATGTCCAGCTCCATTCATCCTGAACCTGTCTGATACATACACCATTAATCAGAGCCGCGCAATGCAGTAATTCTTGATTCTCGGTCTCACTTTCTGTCCAGCTCCATTCATCCTGAACCTGTCTGATACATACACCATTAATCAGAGCCGCGCACTGCAGTAATTCTTGATTCTTTATGTGAGACAATGGCTGCCTTTTCCATTCCCAAGCTTGAACTCTGACGACAACCGACACATTCTTATGGGCTTCTATTGCAAATAGAGCAGAAAACTTGATCATTAAAAGACAGTCCCCAACCCACCACCCAAAATCGGATATCTTCGCCATTGCCGATCTTGCCCTTTATTAAGCATTTGATATCCAAGTTTTGATCCCTGAATTCCCAGAATTAATATTTGAATTGTATGTCCAAAGAGAAGAAGTATGGGCACATTGGTCTACCAGCTTGACTTTTCATATCTGTGTAGCATGAGCCATAGATCTCTTTGTTTCCACACTGCCCGGGTGGAACGCGGTTGCATCGGTTGCAGCATGCCATGCTATCTCGGTGGCATCTGTCTTAGTTCTAATGTACTCGCATCTTAATCCGCACGATGAAAAGCATCCTACAACCATACGAATAGCTGTCCGTTCAGACACCATAATCCTTTCCGCTGATTCTTTCGTCGTATTTAATGTAATATCCGCATACGCCTTCTTCAAAGCAAATCTCCACACTCTTATGTTGACTTTCTTTCCAACGAAAATCAAGCCACGACTACCATAAGAAGCAAAATCAAAAGATACATGAAAGGCTTCGATGATCATAGCATCAACTATTATACAATGCAATAATTAAAGAACAACAATCAGACACCAAAAGCCTAATTACCCGATTTCAAACCTCATTACCTCGATTCTGGCCCTAATATTTCATTAGTAATCGACTTAGTAGTCAAAACCCGTATCGCCTCTGCATATGGAAAGGAAAGATTTTTTAGTAGGACACTCACCAGCTTGCCACTATTCATAGTAGGATAGCACTACAAAATTCATAAATAGACATAACAATAATTATAAACGAAAAAACCCCGATAAAAAACACAAACAGAAGTGACTAACCTGTAAGCTAATTTCAGTTGTTGTGTAGCAATCAATCCTCCTCCAACAATCTTTATGGAGTGGAACCGTTTCCTACAACTCAAATATTAATTCACAAAAGTATATATTTGTATTAAATAGTTAACAATCCTTTCCTAAATAACAATCAGGTAGTACAGCAAAAGGCACCATTAACATTATATTCTACTAAGAAACCACTCATAGTCATAAACAATTAAACACACAACAGATATAGGTTACAATTTCTAACCAAATCAACATCTTCCTTCTTCACGGCTTCCATAATATTGTCTGTCTCCCCCACCCTTAGCTCTTCGTGTTCAGCTCACTACAAGATATAAACTTAAGAGTTAATTGCCAATTTAGTCCCCGAGGTTTGTCAGAAATTGCTACTTTCATCCAAATCTTTTTTTTTGGTCAATTTAGTCCCTGTGGTTTCATTTTTTTGTCATTTTAGTCCTTGAGGTTTGTTAAAAATTGTCACTTTCATCCAAATCTTGTTAGTCCATAGGGACTAAAATGACAAAAAAATGAAACCATAGGGACTAAATTGACCAAAAAAAAGATTTGGATGAAAATGACAATTTTCGACAAACCTCAAGGACTAAATTGGCAATTAACTCTAAACTTAATAATATCAGTTATTCCAAATCACGTCCAAATGCCACAAAAAACTACCAGAGTACACCTTAAGACAGACAAGCAAAGTGAATTCATATTTATAGAACATGAACCATCAAATTAAAAAATTGCAACTATGACATACTAACAATTAATCAGCTGCCACAAATTACAATTCCTTTTCACACATATCTAATATGCGTGAATATTAAGAATCAACAAACTAAACTAAACTAATAGAACAAACCAATAATTCAATAATTATGAGATATAACCTCAAACTTAATCTACATTGACCGATGTACCTCTTGTAAATGTTTCTCAAGAAACTGAAGCTTTATTTCCGCCTCTCGATGATCATGCGTCAAATCACCCAGCATCTCCCCAATTGACGTATCAAGATTATAACAATGCAACTCTAGTTGCGAAAACCGTGAACTAAGACCCTCCAGAAACCGCATAACATTATCAGTATGTTCAGAAACACTGATGTTCTTGCATCCAACTTTTATTAAATTCCTGCCAATAAAATTCACAATTTCAATATCTCCAATTCAAAAACAACATATATTTAAACTGAAACATCAAACTTCTAAACTCAATCAAACAACAACAACAACAACAACAGTAATATCTAGATCCAATACAGCACAATAAAACACAAATCTTTAAAACCAAATCAAAAAACACAAAAAAAAAAAAAAACAAACAAACAAAAAACAAATCCAAATATTATTACAGAAACATAAAAAAGGTTAAAAAAGTGCATAAATCGAAACCTAAAACATCAATTGAACCTTAAAAACCCCTAAATCGAAACCTAAAACATAAACGAAAACTAAAGAACAGTGAAGATAAATAATCGATGTTTAGTCAAAAGAGATATAACAAACATTAATCAACACTTTAAAAACAGATCTGGAAAATCAGTCAAACACAACACAGAGAAAAAGAGAGATGAACATCGATTTATTGAAATAAGAATCGAATAGAGATAACCTGTTCGTAGAGATGAACGAAAACCTTGAATCGGCCTGATTAGGGTTGATGCTTGGAAGGAGGCGACGAAGATAATGTGGTCTAGGTTATGTCTGTGTTTTTTTAGGGCTTTTTATATTTACTCGATTTTTTATTAAAAAAAAACAAAATTCTTATAAAAACTCACAAATTGCCATGTGGCACAATGTGGGTGTAGAAGAGATGGAGGTGTAATGTGGGAGTGCCATGTGTCCCACATTGTTTTCTTTTATTATATGTATAGATATAGATAGATAGATGCGTCCAAATTATAACAATTTTCACCAACAGTAGAAAGTTCATATAAATGTTTTTTTAGAAATGATATTGCTATATACATAATATCAACAAAAATGAAACTTAAAGGACCTAAGTTTCCAAATTACGAAAGTTATAATTCAAATCCTCCTTCCCACCCGTGCACGTTTTACTGCCAGCCATTGTCGTCGGAGGCGACTTGAATTCCGGTGAGCCATAAGCAGGGGCCATAAAACACCATTTAAAGCTTATTTTTGTTTGAATTGAATTCCATGCATTTCTAATTGATAAATCAATGTTTTACTATGTATTAAACTAACAAATGCTTTTTAACCGTGCGTTTAAAATAAAAGGCATTCAGGTATGAGTGCGTCTAAAGCAACATAAGTGCGTTTAAATCTTAAGGATAAGATATTATGTGCGTTTCAGTAAAATAAACATGCGTTTATATGTGCAAAGGTGATCCTCTGTCTTCACCTTTTCCTTTTAGCCCTCTATACTGTTTCAATATCTTGCCATATGCTAGATGGACTGATTATATTTCTTTAGCTTATTTAAGACTGAATTACAAGTTTTGTCCTTTAAGTTTATACCATTTTTCAACGACTGTCC
Source organism: Ambrosia trifida (assembly GCA_028751855.1). Taxonomy (NCBI): domain Eukaryota; kingdom Viridiplantae; phylum Streptophyta; class Magnoliopsida; order Asterales; family Asteraceae; genus Ambrosia; species Ambrosia trifida. Next base: position 5,159,453 of record CM054123.1, on the reverse strand, counting down.
TTTAACTTTAAAATTGATTGGTTTTGTCCTTTATCTTTTAAAATCTTGCACGTTACGTCCTTTGACACTAACTCAGTTAATTTTTTTCGTTAAGTGGAGGGTAAAATTGACTTTTTACCCATTTATTTAGAAAACCCCTCCCCCCTCTTCTCTCTCTCATTTGTCAGCACCACCACCCACCTCCATCCCTTCCACCACTGTAACTCCATCGCTCACCACCATCCACCTCCATCCACCTCCATCCCCACCACCACCCCTTCCTTTCCGTCAAAACCCTAACCCCAAATCCCTAATATCAGACCAAAAATGACAGTCGCCGACCACCACCAGACACCGGTCCACCACCACCACCTGGCCGACCACCAACACTACCACCCCTTCCATTCCATTCCATCAAACCAAACCCTGACCCCAACACAAAACAAATCCGAGCACAACCACCTGACCACCATCATTACCCCATTCCCCTGTACACATACACTTTAGAGAGAGAGAGAGAGAGAGAGAGAGAGAGAGAGAGGTGTACACGACTGTTAAAGCTTGGAATCTGATGGTTAATACCTGTGTTTGCCGACAACCTGATGAAACAAACGTTGTCGCCGCCGCCGTGAACCACCACCATCTCCTCATCTTCCTTTCTTCCGGTTTCCCCCTCTCTCCTTTCTTTTCTCTCTTCGACCCCTCTCTCTCTCTACAGATCTGTGTCTCTCTCTCTCTCTCCCTAAATATGAACCGGGTGGGTGTGTGTGTTGGTTGGGAGTGATGCCATCGGAGCTCCGCCGTTCACCACCGCGTAGGGTGGTGGCCTGAGATGGTGTGGGTGGGTTTGGGGTTTTCTTCGAGCAGCAAGAAAGGTTGTCGGGCAGCAAGAAAGGTTTGGGGTTTTCTTCGAGCAGCAAGAATGGTTTGGGTTTTATAAAGTGGGGAATGGTAGGGTGGTGGCCTGAGATGGTGTGGTGGTGGTCGTCGGGTAGGTTGTGGTGGTGGCAGGGGAATGGTTGAGAGAGGGAGGGGGTTTTATATTAATTTTAAATTTTACATTTTGTCCAAAACTTTAACTTAATTACCAAAATAGGCCCTAGAATAGTAAAAAGACGATTTTACCCTCACATTTCAGTTAAAATCTAACTTGGTTAGTGTCAAAGGATGTAACGTGCAAGATTTTGAAAGATAAAGGACAAAACCAATCAATTTTAAAGTTAAAGGACAGTCATTGAAAAATAGTATAAACTTAAATGAAAAAACTTGTAATTTAGTCCTTATTTAATTAATCATACAAATTTTGTTTTTTTTAAGGTGCTCACAGTTAAGGCCACTCATTTCCGTTTGGTGGTAGACGAGAATGCTAAAGACATTTATTTTCATATCATGTTTTTGTTGTGGTCATCCAAGTTATTTCACCTCATCAATGGTATATAGAGGTGAGAGCTTTACGCATGAAGGTTATCCCCTGTTTTTTGATTCCAAAAATGCAAGGTTTGGTTATCCCTTGTTTTGACTTGGAATAGGTGGACTTACCATTTATTTTGGAAATCGAACTAGCTTGTCTGTTGTTTTGTTAATATAGTCTAATAGTATTGTTATTCGGTGTGTGATTTGTGCTATAGCGTATTAGTATATCATTTTCGTTTATTTAAGTTGTATGGATCTTGTTCTATTGTACTAGACCGTAGTAGAATACTATCATAGAATAAGCTTTGTTAATGCTCGAAGAAATATTGATAAAGATGAATTGAATTGGAATTCAAGAAATCAGTATACATCGAGATCGTGTAGGATAGGTATTGTGCCACTAATGCATTTATGTTGGTGTAGCCAAATTGACAACAAATTCAAGGTGCGTTTATTTTTTTCAAGGTGCGTTCAAATAGTTTCAAGGTGTCTTCTTTTTTTTTCAATTGTTAGTCCAAGGTGCGTTTATTTTTTATGTTGGTGCGTTTGTTTTTTTCTTTTATTTTAAGGTGCGTTTAAAGATAATATCAAGTGTTGTTGTTTCACATGTTGATATGTAATTAGTGCGTCCAAAATTTCTATCCAAATGAAAAATGGTGCGTCCAAATTTTGTATCTAAATATAATGGTGCGTCCAACTTTTGTATCCAAATGATAAATGGTGCGTCCAAATTTTGTATCTAAACGAGTTTACGTCACCCCGCGCGTTGCAACGGGTCGTTGATTATGAATGTGTTTAGTATTGTTATATGATATGCGAAGATTTATAAAATCTTTCTGGTTGTTTTTCGAATCGTGAATTAATTGGTATTTGCGATTTGAGCAAGAATGGTAGGGGTTCGCATGGGGCTAGACAATTGGCGAAGTTTGTTAATGGTTTCCATATATGTAAATTAGGTGGTTTTGGGTAAGTTAAAAATGTTAAAAAGGTCGGACTATTCAACTTTTTTAAAATAGAAAATAAATAGACGGGTAAATTGAGTGGAGAAGAAGAAGCGGGTGAGATTGGAGAAGAAAAGTGGTACCGACTCATGACTACATCATCCACTATGGCGTTTCAGTGTTATGTGAGAGGTCGTATCGGCTATTGAGAAGGCGTCGATTGACGTAACAAAACGATTACCTCGCTTGATTACCTAAAAGTATATAGATTCTTGCCTGATGGATAAATAGAGGTGGTTGTCAGTGATGTATAGTGATGAGCGACTATGGCAAAAGTCGGTGTACAATTGCAACAACGAATCAAAGAGCAAGGTAGATCGAATGACGTAACCGGTGAGCGTGTAATTGATATTTAGATGACCGACGATTAGAAAGTAGCCCTAAATGGATGATGGTTACTAATCGTCGGAGTTTTTACACTGATTCAAATTCCTTGAAAAATAAAATGAATATATTTTGTTATTATTTAAAATTTTTAAATTCCGTTTTTTCTTTACAAAAATTGTCAAAAATAATCTAAAAAACGGTTTATTCAACCTTTTTATGGATGTTGATTTTGGATTCAATATGCTTCAGAATTTTGATGAGAAAAATAGGGGAAAATTTTAATTGATGTGTTCTTCGCTTTTAAATATTAAATAAATGGGTTAAAATTAATTAAACGTAATAAATCGTAAGTAAACTTGTTTTTTTATGGATAGATAATATATAGTTTGTGAAACGGTGCCAATGGATGGGTAAAGGGTCATGACTATTGAAGGAGATTCATGTTAAATTATAAAAAAAGGTGGGTATTGGACAACAGAAAAGTGGTGATGATTAGAGGTAACCCAAGTTGCAAACTATATAGTTTGTGAAACGGTGCCAATTGATGGATAAAGGGTCATGACTATTGAAGAAGATTCATGTTAAATTGTTGAAAAGGTGGGTATTAGACAACAGAAAGGTGGTGATGATTTGAGGTAACCCAAGTTGCAAATTGTATAGTTTGTGAAATGGTGCCAATGGATGGATAAAGGGTCGTGACTATTGAAGAAGATTCATGTTAAATTGTGAAAATGTGGGTATTGAACAACAGAAAGGTTGTGATGATTAGAGGTAACCCAACTTGCTAATAGTACATATATATATATATATATATATATATATATATATATATATATAGGTAAAGGATATATTGGAAACCCTTGTTATAGTGAAAACTCTGGAAACTCTAACTTCCCTAGCTTTTTTTATATGAAAATTTTAGGGTATGTAATATACATGATTTTAAGCATTTTGAGCCAAAAAAATCAAAAAAGCGCCGATCACTTTTAAAAAAAAAATAAATAAGTTTTCGGGTAACACATTGTTAACACATGTTAATTTCGCTTAACATGTGTTACCCGAAAACTTATTTAAAAAAAAAAGTGCTCGGCGTTTTTTTGATTTTTTTGGCTCAAAATACTTAAAATCATGTATATTACATGCCCTAAAATTTTCAGGCCCTAAAATATTCAGGCCATAAAAATCTCGGGAAGTCAGAGTTTCCAGAGTTTTCACTATAACAAGGGTTTTCTTTAGATCCCATATAATATAATGGTGCGTCCAAATTAATGAATTCCATTACTCCAAGTAAATGAGTGCGTCCATGAATGTTTTGTGAAGTGCGTCGAAATTAATGAATTCCATTACTCCAAATTATTAATGAGTGCGTCCATGATGTTTGTGAAGTGCGTCCAAAGATTGAAACGCGTCCATGATTGAAGATATTATTTGCGAAGTGCGTCCATGAATTTTATTGAAGTGCGTCCAAAGATTTGATGATATTATTGCTTCTGGTCTGCAACTTTTACTTATTAGTATGTATATTAATTCACAACAGTCGGCGGAACAGCTGACTTTGTGAAATCCGATTTTTTCCGCCAAAGTTTTATTCTTCCGACTTTCGCCACAGTTAGGTTGTCCACCCTGGTCAACATCAGTAACGATCGCTGTAACGACGACCGTAACCACCACCAGAATCACATCTTTGCCACCACCGCTGTCGCCTGATTAGGAAGGAATATTATGGTGTGGATTTCAGCCGGAGACGATGCACCCGACGGAAGGGGATTACGGTTTTTTGCAGACGGTCCTTTCCGACGACTCAAAGACACTTAAGTGTAAATCGGTGGCATGCAACACTGTTCTCTAAACCCGCGATATGATTGTTGTGCTGATGGTCGGAAAGAATGTGGTGGTGGAGAGCTGTTAACGATAGTAGTGTGTCGTCATGTTAGTAGTGTCGGTAGGGAGCCGGTTGACGGTGACAGTTTGGCCGGTTGTTAATGGAAGTTGCTGCCGGGTATGGCGGTGATGTGTGTGTATATATATGTTTATAGCTTCTATGAAAAGGTCATCTGTGTGTGTATATATATATGTCTACACCTTCTGTTGTTCTTCTTTGTGAAGAAGAGGTTGAATTATCTAACGAATGTACTTGGAGGGTCAGTGAATCTTGATGGAAGGTTAAGGGACTTGGGGTTAGGTGTGTGGATGTAGTGTGTTATGTGGGGTGGGGGGGGGGGGGGGGGTGGGGGGGAGTGTTTATGAAGTGTTGAATTTTTAGTTTGTACCTCAGGTGCCTTACCTACTTCCACTTGGCATCTTATATATAATAATTATGCAATTTTTTTATAGTAAGATACATTTTTAAAGCATTTAACATTTGATTAGCATTGGGTAACAAACATTCATCAAAGGTTGACGACCTTACGTTTTAGATTGTCCAATACGAACTGTATTAGATATTGGTAACAAGATATTGTATAGCAAAGCACGGACGGTAATACTTTGCGCCTACAAATAAAACATTTGCTTTGCGCCTAAAACAAATGAATAGGCGTATAAATTTGTATTACGTATGATGCGTAGTCGCATCCACATGTTCTTCGTATATCCTCGTGCGTAGCACGGGTGGAATCTACTAGTTTTACTTATTTGTGAAGTGCATTCATGTCGTCATGTGATCGTGTCGTTACTTGCTTGGATTGGAGTGGCATGAAATTCTCGTTACTTATTTTATTCTATTTTTGGGTAAGTGATAACTACATGATATGAACATATATATACATAATTTTGCCTGAACTTGAAAAACAGAGCATTATATTTTTGTTGTTTGAGATTTTGGTAGATGATTGATTTGATTATATTTTGCTTGAACTGGAAAACAAGGTGCGTCCAAAATGTTTAATGAGTTTGTCCAAATATTAATTATTATATACTGAGTGTGTCTAATAATAAATTATTATATAATGAGTGCGTTTAAAGATCCCTGTTATCATACTCATCTTCTTCTTCGCCTGCAACCTTTTTATAACCTATTTTTTTTATCTTTAATTCTTTTTCTATTATCAAAATCGTTAGTTTCTGTTAAGAATACATGTGTTGATTTATGATATTGAACATGGTTCGACTGATTTTATCTATTGAATTATAATGCTCTATTTTTCATCTTCGTCTGGAATACGTTTTTAATTTGATTTAATCGAATGTTTTTTATTGCTTAATGATTCTGAACGTTTAATCGATTTGAAATCATGTTCAATAGTTGAAAATTTTTGTTTGATTATAAGTTTTAATCGATTGTTTTGAATGTCTGTTGTTACGATCTCTCAGAAATTAAAACGTTTTTTTCCTAATTTACCCCTGGCTAGATTAACTCAAATATGATTAGGTTTGTTAATTACCATCTTGCCACCGCCTAAATCCAATGGTTCAGAAAGCTTCTTACGCTTCTTACGTTAAGACGTTTTGTACGTTATCTATTCCCTTAATTATTTAAGTAAATGAATTAATAGTGAATAAATGCTTAAAGAAGCATGAGATTTTTAATTGGATATGGATGAAACAAGATAAAATCCAAATACCTATAGAAACAAACACACAAAGATAACAAATCAGATAACAAGCTAGGATATTTACCGGGACCTCGTTATTGTTATCGTGTTCCGTTATTATATAAACTTCGTTGATTTCATATACGTACTTTTTTTTTTTTTTTTTTACACAAATACCATTCTATTTATTTAAAACAAAATACGAAATTTACATCACAATAGAAGGTAGACGGGCAACAAGCTGCGCCGCTACCCCTTTCTAAATTGCGAACCCTAGTCTACCAAAGACAAATCCTTACCCTCTGAAGATGAACTATTGCTGTGGACGACCCGTTGGACCCTGGTCAAGAAACGAATAGCTTCTGGCGCTAGGGAGCCAAAGGTATCAAAGGCCAAAGGGATAAAGACATGTTGGTTCTCTGCACAAGCTTTAGCATGCTTATCTACTTTCTTCGATTCCGCCTTTCTCGATGCTTGCCCAGCTACAAACCCTGTTTCCCTTAACCCAACCAAAGGAGATACCACTGTGAGGTCCACACAAGCATGTTTCCCCCTCTCCCAACCAAAGACAAGTAGATCTGCTGGTCGCAGGGTGGATCTCTCTTCCGCAGGGTCGGTGAGAAAAATTTACAGGGGCCTCCTTTTTGGCAGAAATCCCAGCTCTTCTCAGGATGTCCCAAAAGACGTCCCTCACCCAATCATGCCGGTATTTGAACCCAGGGAGCTCTTTGCAATGAATTGCGTGCTCTCCATATATATCCATGCAAGCTTCAACCGGTACTTAAGTATAGCCCTGTACTTCACTGCAGACATGCATTGACCCAAACCCTCAATCAGGATAACGGTCAGAAAATCCTGAGCATGAGGACCCTTTAGGCATTCAATCACCGCCTTCTGGCGGGATGAAAACTCAAAAACTTCTCCCAGCCTCTGAGCAGTTTTGCTAAACAGAGCATTCGCCAAAGTTTTTTGTGGCTTTGAGGGGGCGGTGACCTTATTAGAAAAACCGCTAATATCAAAGTCTGGGAGATAAACATTTAAGCGTTCGAGCGCCTATTGATAGTCCGGGTCTAGCCCGATGACCCCACTGTTTTGAAGGATATGATCCTGAAGTTCCCAAGACTGAGCTCTAGATGCCACAAAGGCATAAACCCCAATATCTCGAGCTGATAGGAGGCCCAAACCGCCTAAACGCATTGGCAAGGATGCCAAGCGCCACTGGAGATCCCCGAAGAAGGGCCCACCACCCACAACTATATCTTCAATAGCCTCCCGGAGGCCATCATCAAAAAGGGATATGGCATCAACCATCAAGTGGGGTTGACAAGTTCGCAACCCAAAAAGTAACTTAGCGACCCCCATGCATGATCTGAGCAGCAGGAGTTCACTTTGGGGATCCCTAAGACGGGGCAAGAGTTTCATAAGGTTAACCGCAACCGTAGCCCGCCGCCCTGCCAACTCCCCAATAAAGATAGGATCTCGGCTAACAGCCCCACCAAGGAGCTTAATTCCCTTCTCTGGTCTACCAATCCCTCTCGGGAAAAGCCCGTCCTAAACTTTCAGCCCGTCACACGTAGGCTAAAAGACATCTGTTTTCTTAATGTTGAGATGAAGCCCTAGAGCTGGCCCATGCACGTTGATAATGTCTAAAGCCTTAGCAACCTCAGTTGCGTTGCCTATAATCGTCTCATCATCCAAGTACCAAGCATGAAATGGGAGGTTACAGTGTCCCTGAACCCGCATGATAAGGGGGTGTAAGGCAAGAGCAAAGAGAAGGGGCCCCAACGGATCTCCTTGCTGCACTCCGGTAGTAGCCCCAATACAATCATTACCCACATACAGCCTAGCAGGCTGGGCATAAAGTGTGACATCCGCCACCCTCATCTTTCATCTAATTGATAATAATAGCCCTTCAAAAATTTCCTTTGTAATCCCTGTAAGGTTCGTAGTTTTCAAATTTAGTTTTTGAGCGAACTAAAATTTATCACTTGTATTTATCATGTATCGGGTAAAAGTTTTAATCAAATGTGTATGTTGAAACGTATTTTGGAATGGATTCTATAAAACTTTCAAGTTTATGAAGTCTTAAATTTTTTAGTTAACTTAAGTTAACAAAGGTTAAATTTTATTAAGAAAAGTTAATAAAATCATAACATATTTAACCAAACTAACTTTGAGGGACTATTTATGCTATTCCTGAAACTTGAATTAAAAAAAAAAGGGAAAAGTCAGCCAAAGAATCACGTTCTTCCGGCCGGCTTCCGGCGAGGTACTCCGGTGACGGTTTTAACCGTATTTAAATCGTTCTTTTCGACTTCTATACGTTTCTCTATCCAGACCCAACATTTTCCAATGATCTAATAAAGCTTTAAACGCGTTTAAAACTGTTTTAATTGGGTCCGTTGTGTGTAATGGTTGGATTCCTTAATCGTGTCAACGCCCATTTTTTTATCAACCGTTATAAAAACCGATTACACTCAATCATTTCTGCATTCATTCTCCTCCCTCTTTAAATCTCCTTTTGTTTTGTTCTTCACTTACACGGTCGGTGCTTCAAGCTTTTCTGGACAGAACGCCGATATCAAATCGAGCACCATTTAAGGTAAACAACCTACCTTTTTTTTTACTCACTTCTACTGTTCGAATTAAGTTCCATGCTTTAATCTGTCAACCGCTATTGAACGTGAATATATTTGGTAACCAAAATCAGGGTCGGTTATAGGTGTTAAACGGAGAAGATGAACGGGAGCAACTTGGTTATATTAGTCTGGATTTGTTTTATTTATTTATTTATTAAAGAAACTCTAGTAGGCGCATAAGTCTACTGATTTGGATTTTTTTTTTTTTGAAAGGTTAACTTCATTCAAAAAAGGCCGCGAACGGTCCTCAAAGTAAGGACCACCGGGCAAACAAACGTTACATCACCACAAGCGGGTACTTACACCAATCCTTCCAATCTAAAACATTCAATCTAGATCTATTTTTAAACCAAAAATAAGACGTAACTTTTATGCTTTCAAAAACTTCCGGTGCCCTGCGACGTTTTCCTTGAAAGATCCGGTCGTTGCGTTCCATCCAAATAGACCACATAGTGGTGAAGACTATGCCTCTCAAAATATACTTTGCATCTTTTGAGATCGATTGTCGGCTGGGAAGTAACAGAACGTCATCAATATCAAAGATAATAGAGGGGCTTAACCTGCACCAAGCGTCCATTCGACTCCAGACCTCCATGGCAAACCAGCAACCCGTAAACAAATGCAAAACCGACTCGGTGTCCACCTCGCAGAGGTCACAATGCTGATTAGGAATATTAACACCACGATGAACCAGATTGACTTTGGACGGAAGACGATTTAATGCGGCTCTCCAAACCAATATCTTACATTTTAGAGGGACCCAACCTTTCCATTTCATATTCACCCGAGTAGAACTGTGCGGCTCAGCGGCTAACAAAAGACGGACCTTTTTCACAGAGAAATTTTTTGACGAGTCGGCATTCCACGTCCAAGTGTCATTCCCTCCCTTCCATTCTACCTCATAGATGTCTGACATGAGATTGAATAGCTCAGAAATCTCCTCGCTGGAAGTCGGCCTCGATCTCCAACCCTACTCTAAGTGTTTGACGTTATTATCAACCATGACCCTATCCGAAACTGTAGCCCATTTTTTCTTCTCCAATCTAAATAGGTGAGAGTATGTCAAGCGAAGCGGTTCTTCTCTAATCCATGAATCCATCCAAAAACTAATGGTAGAGCCGTCCCCTATGGAATCGCTGAAAAAACTTCCAAGGGTTCGACCATTCCATATAGTTTTTTCACCAATTTTAACGATTTGTTTCCAACACCCGCTTGCGGAAACCGAACACGGCAGAAAAGACCAGGACCTACTCATCCCATGACATCCAAAAATCACTTTCTTCCACAAACAATTAACCCCTACTTTAAATCGCCACGCCCATTTAAGGAGAAGTGCATCATTAACGTCTTCCAAGTTAGACACCCCTAAACCTCCCAATTTCTTTGGTTTAGTAACGATGTCCCAAGCCACCCAATTAATTTTCTTTTCCGTACTACAACCCGCCCATAAGAATTTCCTCATAATCGCTTCCATACTCTCTATAACCGCCTTAGGCGCTTTATAAAGAGAAAGATAATAAATGGGAAGATTTGCAAGCACCGCTTTTACTAGAATTAAACGACCACCAATAGATAGGTGCTTCGCCTTCCAACTGGCAAGCCGGTTATTAAGCACATCTACGACCACCTTCCAGTTTTTTATACGGGTCATCTTAGCTCCAACTTTAACTCCCAAATACTCAAACGGAAGATCCCCACGCCTACACCTCAAGATCTCCAATACACTATTAACCTCACCCTCTTCTGTACCAACCCCAAAAAGATTGGATTTGTGAATGTTTATACGAAGGCCCGAACATAAATAAAAGATTCTAAGAACACGAGCCATATTTTGAATGTTCTCTCTAGACCACTCCCCCATTATTAACGCGTCATCCGCAAAGAATAGGTGATTAATATTTGTATTGCCACACGAAAAATTAATCCCTTTGATGATTTCCACATTATTCGCTTTAACAAGCAAACAAGATAAGCATTCCATAACAATAAGAAAAAGAAACGGGGAGATTGGGTCATCTTGTCGAAGGCCTTTTCCACTCTTGAATTGAAAAGTAGGAGAACCATTAACGAGCACTGAAGCATAAGCCGATTCCAGAATACCCTTGATCCATTTACACCAAACCGGCGGAAAACCCATTTGAGACATAATTGACAATAAAAAGCACCAGTTCACATTATCATATGCTTTTTCAAAGTCAATTTTCAACAAGAATGCTTTTTTCTTTCTTCTTTTAAGCCATTCCAACACTTCATTTACCACAAGAGGCCCATCCAAAATAAAACGATCCGATAAGAAAGCCGACTGAGTCTCCGAAATTAATTTACCCAACACCTTCATAAGGCGGTTAGCAAGGATTTTGGAAACAACCTTACTAATCACCCCAATCAGCGTAATGGGTCTATAATCTTTGAGCCCCATTGGCGATTTAACCTTTGGGATCAAAGTAATAAACGCCGAACCACACCCTTTGTTAATAATGCCCGTCTCATAGAATTCCGTCATGATCCGAAAAAAATCTTCTTCAAACAACTCCCAAAAATATTTAATAAACCGGAAATTAAACCCGTCAGGGCCTGGAGTTTTTGTAGAGCCGCAATCGAAAACCGCATCTTTAATTTCCTGTCTCGAAAACAAACCAGTCAAGAGCGAAGCATCCTGATCATCAAGCTGGCGCAGACCATCACAAGAAATGCTCGGCCTATGAACCTTTTCCTCTTTAAAATGTGCTCGAAAAAATCTCAAAATTTCTTGCTTAATAACAACCGGCTTTGATATCCATTCACCATTAATTTCCAAGCCCGGGATAGAATTTCTCGCTCTTCGGCCATTGACAAGACTATGAAAAAAATTAGTATTTTCATCGCCAAGGGTGGCCCACTTCGCCCGTGATTTTTGTCTCATATCCCGATTTCTAAACATTTCAATTTCTTCTAAACTTTTTTTGCACTCTGTCCAAACCCATAGTTCCTCTTCATCTAGGTTTTTTTGTTCCATCAAAAGCTCCATTTCTTCCTGTTCTATTTTTAATCGGTTAACATCCTCATTTTCCTTCGACCGAACCTCATGAATCCACGGTTTTAATCTCGCACGAATGGCAGCCAACTTGTTAACGAAATTCATGTCAGCCGGTCCGTTATTCTCCCAACCAACTAAAGCACTCTTAACAATATCTTGGCACCCGGGTCTATCCAACCAAGAATCAAACCACCGAAACGGTTTGGGCCCAAAATTAGTATCAATCAAAGATAAGCAAACTGGAGCATGATCAGAATGCTCCCTTTTCAAAGCTCTAACGCAAGCATTCGGCCATTTATTAAAGATATTATCGCAGACGAGAACCCTGTCAATTCTACTCAACTTGCAAACACCGCACCGATTTGCCATGTAGGTAAATTTCAAACCTTTCAGGTCGTATTCACGAAGACCCGCCTCGTCAATAAATTCATTGAAGTCTCTAGCACAAGCTGAATCAAAAAGCGAATTTTTTCTTTCCCCCGGGTCTCTAACAGCATTAAAATCCCCGAAAACAATCCACCACCCTTGACCCCTATGAATCGCCAGAATAATTTTATCCCACAAGTCCTTTTTCTCCCCATTAACTTGAGGAGCATAAACGTTTAAAACATTCAGCCTAGTCTTGCCATCCGATAGAAGACCAGAAACCAGCAAGAAGTTTTTATCCTTCGAAACCAAATCTTTCTTAAAAAATTTCGGATCCCACACACTTAGAATCCCACCAGAATTTCCAATAGAGTCCACCTTTTCAAACTCATAACCCGAACCACCCCAAACTTTAGTAACCAGACTATCATCAATCTGAGCAGACATAGTCTCTTGAATCCCAATAAACGAAACCCCCATATCTAACTTCAACCTACTAATCCAACTCGGTTTATTCGCAGTACCCAAACCCCTAATGTTAATAGATAAACAATTCATTTAATACCTGGTTGTAAGCCTTCTTCATTAATCGACTGCGTGATGAGTTCGTCTTGCATATCTAGGTTAACACCCAACTTGTCTCCCACTGATTTTGTAGCCAGAACTTCATTTTGTTGCAAAGTTTTGACCACCTCATTGTTACCTTCAACAACTGCCGCATCATGATGACAATGCTCACCCTCCATACTATCCAATAATTGCTCAAAGGATTGTACAGGACTTGATGAATACCGTTCAGTATTCACACATCCAGGGGAATCACTAACATGTGTACCAATATTCTGGGCCGCTTTGGGTTCGGGTACCCGATTTTGAGCCAAAGCCTCCTGGGTGTCCATTGGGCCGATAAGAGGAGCAAGGTCAAACGGATCACTTCTAGAAGCCTTGGGCCTATTTTTCTTCTTTTGTGGGCCTGATGAATGACCCGATCCACTGCCAGATCGCTTAAAGCGGATAATTTTTCTTTTTTTTGAAAGGTTACAAACAAACCCCCTACTCTTTGTTCTAAGGGTGCATGCAGTCCCTTCTCCTAATAATTCTCCTTTCTTCATGGACTTGCCATTCAAACCTCCTTTGACCACCGGACTTTTCTCAGTATCATTACTACCATTAATGGGAGTTTCCAAGCAATTCTCCTCCACATTAATACTTGCCATACATGCCTCCCCGTTGACTAAACTAACTTTATCCGGCGTGGGAACCGGTGAAGCCATCACGTCCATCGGGATTGTATTGGACTTTGCATCCATCGTCGAACCTGCGTAACTACCCACATCCACAAAATCCGGCATCCAGTTCCCTTGCTCCTCCAAAACCCAAATTTTATATTTCATGTTATTCCAATTAAGAGTAACCTCTTCGGAGACCATAGTACCATCCCCACGTAAGACACCAACGTATTCGAAAGACAAATCCTTATCCTTTTCGGTGATATTTGCTTTGTGAACAACTGGACCAAACATGCCACCAATCGTATCGAACACGGCATTGGAACATAGATGCAATGGAACGCCCTTAACGTTTAACCAAGCAATCCTCTCAAACCCATAGGATTGTCCTTCCCAGATGGACACGGAAGAAATTCGATCTTTCATATGAATTGCCGCTTCATACACCATAGTAGCCGTCTCTTTATCATCAAAGGATATCAACACCTCCAATCCACCAAGATACTGGACAAACCCCAAATCAGGACAGATCTTGTTTAAAGTAACATAAATCTCCTTCAACGCATCCACATTCACCATCTTTGCAATAATAGCTTTACCGTATAAACTAGAGAAAGCCTGGACATTACTGTCAATGGATACTGATCTTCCTACTAGAAGATCTCTGAATGACTTAGAACCTGAGACGAATGAGTCTAAGTTGACTCTATTATTTCCCTCACTCTCTTTTTTATTATCATTATAAGTATCATAAGGTTGTCTCTCACCATTTTTTGTGTATATATTATTATCATTATTAGATTTATAATGGAATCTCTCTCTGTGATCATCAATCTCTCCTTCCTCTAAAACAAAACGGGCGATATTAAACCAAAGCTTATTATCGCCAATCCGAATCCCACGAAGGTTATTCAATAAATCAGTACTATGTTTCACGTCTAACATAGAGATAAAACCAAATCGATTGCCGTTCTTATCACGTTTTCTGGCAATATAAAGATCATATATCTGACCGAAAGGCCTTACCTGTGTTGCCAGATCATTCCCACTGCACCCTTCTGGTAGATTCGATACGAACAATTTAGTAATACGACCTTTGATGTTGTCGGAGATCGGTTTTTTCCGCCGCCGGGAATCCATGCGAGAGAGAGCGGCAATCTTGTGATCTTGCTTAGATACAACTCAATCTGTACTGATTTGGATATCATATTTTTTTTTTTTTCTTTTCGTCACTGTGATATCAAATGGAAACAACTAAGCTTTTGTTTATGGTTTGCTTCTTCTATGAGCAACTCATGAAGGTTGCTTTAACCATATATATACCTATGCATGTAGATTATAAAATGGATTTTTTTTTGTAAATTAATAAATAAATTCGTTGCTTTTGTAGGTAACACTATTTTACCCAACTAGTTAGTTTAGTATATATATTTTCATGTTTTTTTTTCTTTTCAAAAGTAACAGAGATAATTTCACATATCTTTATGATTCTAATTTTTAAACAACGATTTTAACGACTATTACCCACAAAGCGAATGCATCAAACCACTATGAAAAAGGATTTTGCACAACTGATCTCGAATGGTTATATATCGTTGGGTTTCTTTATTTCTTTGAAGGCGAGAATTCAATTTCGATATCAAAATCGCTTACAATTTATATTCCAACTTCTCTAATTTCTCCAATTAAGTCTTGAAATCCTAAGTGTCTAATCTAGGAGAACTTAAGTCTTTCAATTTACAATACTTCATATTATTCATTTAGGTTGAATTCTTTGGAGTTCCCTTTGCTTACTACGCCAGTGGAATTATTCCTACTTGCTAACGGTGAGTATATCTTTTTCCCCTTTTTACCGTTTTACTATTCTGGGGTGACTCGTGTAATTACTATCAATTTTCTATTTCATCTTACTAAAATAGCAATTCTTATGTGTGTTTGCTTGTGTCATTTCGTGTATCTATGACCTGTCAAATCATTAACCGTTGCGGCCTGGCATTTCAATGAATAGTACTATGGTATATACACTTGTGACTCTTTTGAGAGTCCTCGTCATTGTTATATATTACATTACTACTAGCGCATACTATATATATCTGCTTTCCTTTCATAGGGTTGATTTGACCCGGATACCACTTATTACATTTTGCAAAATAACACATGAATTGCTAAATTTTACCTTACTATATATATCAAGCGGATGTACTCACCAATACATTATATGTGTTGACAAAATTATTTTGTACATGTTTAAGGTGACGTTTGATCTTACGCGCTTTCACGCTTAGGCTGGACCTAGTGCTTAAATAAAAGATTGAATATTTATTTATCTATGTTTGAGATTTCTATTAAGACTTTTGTATTTCCTTTTTGGATAATGAAAGTTTGTTTGCTATTAATATTTACAATTTAGTCCATGTGCTATTGAACAATCGTCACTACGTGACAACTCGATGTTTTCACCATCAGTTGGGGTGTTACATAAAGGAACCAGACCCACGGATAGATAGACGGGCACCGCTGGTGAACCTCTTGGAGAAAGGTTGTGCGGTCAACCATGTTGAATGCATTGGAGAAGTCTACTGTAAGCAGAGCCAAGGATTCATCCGCATGAAAAGAGTTGAGGAACTTGTTGGCACTGTGAAGCACCGCCTCTGTCCTATTTGGTACCCCTACTCCAAATTGAAATTCCCCCAGGTACTGAGCAATGTCTTTCCCAACCTTCTTCATTGCCACCTTAGAAACTAACCTTCGCCAAATGCCCCCCCCCCCACAGCTTTAGGGCATTTCAAACTAACCTTTGAATCTGCTTAACGTTTTTGAATATCCTTTGGTTTGGCCGTCCCGTTATGCCTTGTTACGGTCAAATATTTTGAATTTGGATCGATGCGATAGGATTAGGTTACATTGTACTCATAATCACGGCCGGCCCTTAAGAGGTGCGGGGAGGACTCTTGGCCTGGGCCCAATTTTCAAGGGCACATTGACCCTCCGGCAATCCAAATTTTCTTAACAGTGATGTTCTTAATTCGATGGATTTTTGTATGTTTGAGCCCCAAAATTGTTAATCAAGTATTAATCAAAGTGAATGATAGTTTATATAAAAAAGAAAGTAAAGAAATGTTGAGAGAGGTTAAGAATTAAAGAAGAAAATGAAATGATTTGAGAAAAAAATTGCAGATTTATTTATGAGTGTAGGCCTAAATAGGATGAAGAATATGAAATGAAGAGGGCTCACACGTAGTTTTTTTTTTTTTTTTTGCTTTTTACCGGTTAGTTTTGACTTCCTTTTTAACTTTTATTTTTGTTACGAATCAAAAAAAATTGCCGAACTTTCACACATTTATATTTTCACCCTTTGTAGGATTTGAACTCCCAACCTCTCCCAAGAGGGTTTGTTCCCTCTACTGTTAGACTACAACCTAAGTAGAAAATAAAATTTAATCCATCAATTTGATATTACTTTAATCGTAGATTAAAAATAGTTTACATTATTTATTTCGTTAAAGCCCAAAGCTAATAGGCATAATTTTTACAGCTTGACCCGGCCACCTGAATTTTCAGGATCAGCCCTGCTCATAATCGAGTCAATATTGCTATGGCTGTTGCAATAAATTATTTGATTCAGTTATCTGTACTTTGTTACCCTAAGCGTTCGCTTTGTCACGTGCATATTGTTTTTTTTTTTTTTTTTTTTTTTTTTTTTTTTTTTTTTTTTTAGGCAAACAAACATTTATGTCTGACTATCCAGGGGAGTCCCACACTATGGATAGACCCCCATAACCAACCCAATGGGTGGCTAGCGTAGTCAGGCCCGCCAATGCAGTTCCCGAAACCGGGGAAAACCCAACCCTTCATCCTCTCGTAGGGACGACGGTGAAGGATTGATAAAACACGGGCGAGATCAGGACTCCAACTCGTGACTATAGGCCAGAAATCATCCATCATTTCTCATTATGTCCCTCGTGGAAATCGACAAAATGTAAATTGAATTTAGCTTATTTAAGCACCTAAGGTGCTGTTTGTTTTTTCTGCATGAAAATGTCTGCAGTCTGCGGACCACATCTGCAGACATCTGTATGAGAAGAGGTGGACCAAAGATCTGCAGTCTGCAAGAAGAAGACTGTTTGTTTATTAATGTCTGCAGGCTGCTGAAATAAACTGATTTTTTACAACAGTCTGGTGGTAGACGGTGGTGGTGGTGGACGGTGGTGGTGGACCGTGGTGGTGGTGGTGGACGGTGGTGGTGGTGGACGGTGGTGGGTGGTGATGGACAGTGGTGGTAGTGGTGGACGGTGGTAGGTGGTGGTGGACTGTGGTGGTGGTAGACGATGGTGGTGGTGGTGGGTGGTGGTGGTGGACAGTGGTGGTGGACGGTGGTAGTGGTGGATGGTGGTGGTGGGTGGTGGTGGACGGTGGTGGTGGACGGTGGTGGTGGTGGACCGTGGTGGTGGTAGACGACGGTGGTGGTGGTGGTGGACGGTGGTGGTGGACAGTGATGGTAGTGGTGGACGGTGGAAGGTGGTGGTGGACCGTGGTGGTGGTAGACGATGGTGGTGGTGGTGGGTGGTGGTAGTGGTGGTGGTGGACGGTGGTGGTGGTGGTGGTGGACGGTGGTGGTGGGTGGTGGTGGACGGTGGTGTTGGTAGACCATGGTGGACGGTGGTAGTGGTGGACCGTGGTGGTGGTAGACGATGGTGGTGGTGGGTGGTGGTGGTGGACGGTGGTGGTGGTGGGTGGTGGTGGTAGACGGTGGTGGTGGTGGACGGTGGTGGTGGTGGGTGGTGGTGGTGGGTGGTGGTGATGGTGATGGACGGTGGTGGTGGACGGTGGTGGTGGTGGATGGTGGTCGATGGTGGTGGACAGTGGTGGTGGTGGACCGTGGTGGTGGTAGACGATGGTGGTGGTGGGTGGTGGTGGATGGTGGTGGTGGTGGTGGTGGGTGGTGGTGATGGTGGACGGTGGTGGTGGTGGGTGGTGGTGGTGGTGGGTGGTGGTGGACCGTGGTGGTGGTGGACGGTGGTAGATGGTGGTGGACCGTTGTGGTGGTGGTGGACCGTGGTTGGTGGTGGTGGTGGATCGTGGTGGTGGTGGTGGTTGAGGAGAAGAGAAGTGGAGAAGACCTTTGAAGACCTTAGAAGACTTTGGAACAAGGCTGCACCAAGAAGAGGTCAGGAAGACCTTTTTGAGTGAAAGGTCTTCCAAAAAACAAACAATCTGCAGACACTAAACGTCTGCGCGCGTCTGCGTGGTGCAGACAAAGGAGGTCAGAAGTGCTTTTGAGCAAAAAACAAACAACTGTTTTCAAAATTTCTAGTATTTTAAGATATTTTCATAGAAGGTATTTATGGAAAACATTTATACATAGAAATTAATTTATGACGTATTTTCATAATCTCAATAAATCATTAATGACATTTACAAAAATATAATATATCCGTTATCTTACAATACATGTTGCACCCATCTTCTAACCTATATATCTACTCAAGAACTTTGATGGTTGCATAGATAAAAAAACATGAAATTTCATCGTAAAAGATATCTTGAAGTTGTTTCATGTGTCCTTCTAATGATCGGAATCATGTCACCACCTTTAGCCTCAGAGGCCGCATTCGCCAAAAACACGGTGCATGTTGAAAGTTATCGTCTTGACAACCTAGTGGTTGGTTGTGGGATGGATAGCGAAAACCCCGAGTTTAGACATCTTAACAATGGTCAAGAATACCTTCTTCAGTTCGATGACGATGTTCGATATTCTTGTGAGTTTAGATGGGAAAACAAACATATTAGGTTTCCTGTTTTTAATGATACCCTTAGCAAGCTTTGCACCGGAGGCGTTATCAAAGATTGTTCGTGGCGAGCCATGGAGACAAAATTTGAATTTCTTGAAGATGATTGGGTTCCTATGTACTATTGGTAAATTAAATTATTTGCCTATTAATGTAATAAGAATGACAATGTTCAAAATTTTGATGGCTCGTTTAATGAGTTTATGTTGTCTTTCACTCTTTCTCTTGTAATATTCATATGTTTGAATATAGTTGCCGTTTAAAAAGGATAACCAAAGCCATAAACTATTAATTTAAGGACTTTCACGTATGAAAAAACCATAATATTCTAATCTCGATAACATTTATAACATTAAGTACCCGCATAAGATCATGTGGTGTGGTTTCGGTGAACACTTTGGTAAGAAAATGTGTCATCTTTTCCCAAGTGGACCCTCCCCCAAAATAAAATCGGTGACTTTCGGGGAAATTCCTCTCCCTCCCCGAGCTCTTTTTGTGTGTTTTTGTCTTTATCTTCTTAAAAAACAATACTCCATCCGTCCCTGTTTAAATGTCTATCTTTCCATTTTTCGTTGTCCCAAATTAAATGTCCATTTTTAAAAATAGAAATGCAATTTTCAATTTTGCCCATAAAATACAAAACACAATCACCACTTTTGAGGATACTATTGTCATTTTACCACATACAAACAAAATATTTCTTAAAATGTGTGTTTTTTGACCCACAATATTTAAATAGGGACGGAAGGAGTAATAAAAAGGAAGGAAGAAGGGAGAAGGGTGAAGAAGGGGGAACCATTTCCTTAATTTGGGGGAGGGGAAAAAGAAATCGTGACGTGACGCTAATGCGGAATTTGAGAGAGTTGAGAGAGGATGTCATCACACCCCATAGCCTAATGTGGTGTTTTTGCCATCCGTTTCCTGTGCGGCACTCAAGCATAATGTTGGAGTTTTGTACACATATTTCAAAATTTTAATGCAGTGGAAAAAAAATGACCCGATCCAAACCAAAACTGTGGTTCTCCCACCAAAAGTCCAGATGGAAACCAACTATAACTGAATCACAACCATAGTACGTTTACTGCCGGTCCTGAAAATTCAAGTGTCCGGGCCGAGCCGCGAAATATGTGTCCCTTAGTCTTAGGTCTTTTAAGCAATGTTTTCATAGCTGAAGCGGACGTTGAACCGGTGTCTTTATCGGTTCCCTAATCGGACCGGTTGAACCGGATATAGAATTAAAAGTGTCGTAATAATTATAAAAATTAACATTTTGGCTGATTGGCTCATAAAAAAACCACCATTTTTTAAAATTACATAATAATTTGAAGGACCATTATTTTATGTCTAAACTTCAAAAGTTTTTTAATAAAATAAATTAAACTTGCATCATGTGCAAAAGCGTGAGACAATTACTGTTTTATAGTACTACTATATATTAAAATTTACTGTGAAGGCTACACAATTAGTGCACCACAACACAAATCTCAACTAACACACTTCAACTTTTTTTAATTTTGTCATATCCTTCCAATCTAGTTTATCATGTATGACTCATCTTCTTCTTTATCTACTCTTCATCTTCTTGCGTTTATAATTAGTGATGTTCAAGATTATATCTTTTTTTTAGGTTGAAAACAGAAAGAAAATACTTGCAAAAAGAAAACACTCGTCGCCGCTCAAAGTGCCCCTTTAGAAATTGGACCCAGGCCAGGAGTACTCCCCGCACCCCCTCAGGGCCGGCCTTGACGTTTAGAACCAAATGCCTCAAACCGAATGTAGAATACTCTCGCAAGACACCTTTATAATCTCCAAATCCCTAATCCAGATTTATCTCTATCAAGCCCACATGTTTATCTTTACTAGGCTAGGACTTATCTAATCAATTCTATAACTTATAATAAAAGAATTGAAGATTGATGAGTTGTAATTCAATGAAGGCTTAAGAAAGCCATTTTAATGACATGACATTTAAAGAGACATTCTCATCCTTGAGTGTGTCATGTGTCAAGCCATGTGGCATATAAAAAAAATAAATAATAATATAAAACCTAATCTACTAAATTTAAATTGAGTTATTTTAGGAAAAAAGATTTAAAAAAAATTTAAATTTTTCTCTCTTATGTTTCCTCCCATAATTTTTAAACGTTAATATCTTTTATATACGAGATTATTTAACGAAAAAAATTACACCAAATTAACGAGCGTTTTATTATCTTTCCAACGAGTACCATAGTACTATATAAAAAATGGAGAAAAAAACGACTATTTTTTGTGAGGTTTCGTTCATACAGGAAAAAAAAACACAAAGTGTTCAGGTTATTCATTAATAATGTTTTTTTTCTTTTAAACCAGGTTCTTATCTACGATATTGAAATTTAGCCCAATCACCATGCTTTCATTGGAATTTTACTCTTTTAAAGATACATATGTATACTTCATCAAGAGAAGCTAGGAGAAAGAATCACGCTACACTGCAACACATGGTGTCACCTTATAGCAAGGTTATTTTTTTATTTATTTAATTACAAGGTAATAATTATTACTATTAATATTAGTATTATTAAAATTGTTATATTTTTCAACCCGGGACATTCCCGGGAAAAAAATGCTAGTTAGTTAAATAAAATAATTCAAACTAATATGTTAACTATCTAAATGACTAAATGGATAATTTAAATAACCGAACACTTAATTTATTTAACCTAGATTAATAAACAATAAATTATTTATTTTTCTTTTATTAACTAAATTAACTTAATTAAAAAATCAAGCATGTCAATTTTTTATTTATTTATTTAATATTCATCCTCTGAATCTTATCAATTATTGTAACTTCTAAAGTAATAATCATCACCACAACTCTACTCAATTATTCTCTAAGAATAATCATCATAACGTGCATTTCATATTAGATCGTTTAACCATTAAACCACCATTACTTAGTACTTAGGGGCTGTTTGATAGCCTCTTAATGAGGCTATGAACCATTTAGTGCTGAATAATTCAGCATTCAGCGCGTTTGTTTCAGTTTCTGAATAGAATGATTAAGACTGAATCATTAAGACTTGGGATAGTTGAACCATTAAGCACTAAACTAGGTTGAACCTTAATGAGGCTCTCCTACCAATGTGTGACAAGAAAACTAACCATTAAGAGGTTTAACTTAATGATTCAGCACTTAACCATTATGACCTCTTAACCATTCAGACCTCTTAATAATTCAGCACTTAATTAACCAAACAGCCCTATAGTTGTTGCTCTCTGTTTAACCCCAATAACATGAATGTTGCTGATGGAAAAGGCGAATATAGAGGCGTACAATATACGGGCAAATGTTATTGTAAAAATTGTGGTGTTTAGGGTTATCATGATGCTCGAAATTGTCCATATAAATATGATATCAAATGAAAACTTAATGAACACTAATGTACATTATGATACATATAAGGAATACACTGATGTTAATGTATATGTACATTAGTGTATATTTAAAAGTACATTAGTGTATATTAAAAGAGAACACATGTATTGTTTATATATATTTATATATAAAAAGAGAGATTTAAAAAGCAAGTTGAGATATGAAGTTCATATATTGTTCATAATTGTTCTTGCAGATCTTATATGGTTTGATGTTAAAGAGTTTATTGTTATGTTAATATGATTTGATCGAATAAGAAGCCAAACCTCAGTTCGGATTCTGGATATGGATCTGAAATAATTATGGAGCATTTAATTTCGGAGAATTGTTTCCTAAGTTTGTGCCACATATTTGGAAAGGTAGTAAATATCCCTGAATGACATTGAGAATTATTTCGAAATTTTTAAAATTTCAGTTTGAATTTATTTGAATTTCGAATTCAAACTTTTAAATTCGAATTTATATTAATTCTCCCAATCTAGATTAATAACTTCCTTAAAATAATACAATCATCATTAATAATATATATCTAACCGAAAATCAATTAAATAAAATTATTAAATTTCTATTTTCTAATTTTTTAAACTAATTCAAATTCTCACTATATAAACAATCCTAATCTCGGTTATATAATTATTTTGAGAATTTATAAAACTTACATCTCAACTTTTAAATCTACATGACTTCATTTTTAAAAAACTTGATACGATTTGTTTTATGCTTTATTCAGTAGTATTTATTTTAGCAAATTACATTTGCAATATATTGTTTACAAGCATAATCTTTTTAATATCTTCTTTTACATTTTCATTAGATATATAATGATGTATATGATTATCTTTTAATCTTGATGCTTTTAATTGTTGAAAAAGCTGAAAAAATTAATTACGTGCTTGTTTTCGTTACAAGGGTAAGACTCATTTTGTTTCATTAAGAAGTTTCAAAGATTATACCAATGTCTGCTGAAACCTTACTTTCAGAAAATAAGGTATTTCTGTAATTACTTTATTATATAGATGTTTTAAAATTCAAATGATCTTTTTAATTAATATAATTTATTTATTTTTTTAAAAATATGCAATATATTTTTTTATTACAAAGTACTTACATCGTTACGTTTTTTAATTAAAATTTAGTAAAAACATAAAGTATAAAACTACTATATGAATTTAATCATTGAATTATGATAGTTGTGTTTCTAAAAATAAACTGTGTTTTAAATGATAATAATTAAATAAAATTCATAAAAATCAATGTATAAGTTTTCAACTGTAAAGTTTCAAAAATTTTGAATTTTCAGTTTCAATTTTTCAAATTTTTGAATACGAATTTTATATTTTTTATTTTAAATCATATTAATTATTAATAACTTACTTTAAATAAACAAATCGTCATTATTAATATATAGCTTAGACCGTAAATCAATTAAATTTTCTGATCAAAGCTGTAAATATCAATTACAACAAACAACAACAACAACAACAATACCCAGTAAATCCCCCCAAATAGAGATACTATTTATAGGGTCCGGTGAGGGTGGGATGTAGGCAAACCTTACCCTCATCCGAGACCCTCAGCTCCAAAAAAACTGTAAATATCAATTCAAAACACTAAATTAATTAAATTTATTATTACATGTTTAGTTTATTCAATATGTGACTTTCATTATATGTTTCATTTATTGAATATGTGATTTTCATTTAAATTATGTTTAGTCATAAATCGACATATATATGATAACCCTTATTTTCTCAACTGTTTATAAGTTATAAAAAAATAAAAAATATAAACCATAACCATTAATGTATACAATTTATAAAATAATATTTCAAAATTTTTAATTTTGAATTTTGAATTAATTTAAATTTTGAATTCAATCTTTTAAATTCGAATTTATATTAATTCTCCCAATCTAGATTAATAACTTTCTTAAATTAATTCAACCATCATTAATAATATATATTTAACCGAAAATCAACTAAATAAAATTATTAAATTTGTATTTTCCATTTTTTTAAACTTATTCAAATTCTCACTATGTAAACAATTTTAATCTTAGTTATGCAATCATTTTAAGAATTTATAAAACTTACACCTCCAACTTTTTAATTTACATGACTTCATTTTTAAAAAACTTGATACGATTTGTTTTAGGTTTTATTTAGTAGTATTTATTTTAGCAAATTACATTTGCAATTTATTGTTTACAAGCATAATCTTTTTAATATCTTCTTTTACATTTTCATTTGATATATAATGATGTATATGATTATCTTTTAATCTTGATGCTTTTAATTGTTGAAAAAACTGAAAAAATTAATTACGTGTTTGTTTTCGGTACAGGGGTAAGACTCATTTTGTTTCATTAAGAAGCTCCAAAGATTATACCAATGTCTGCTGAAACCTTACTTTCAGAAAATAAGGTATTTCTATACTTACTTTATTATATAGTTTTTTTATCTTCAAATAAACTTTTTAATTAATATAATTTATGTTTAACAAAAAAAAATATGCAATATATTTTTTATTACAGGGTACTTATATCGTTACGTTTTTTATTAAATTTTAGTAAAAAAAATAAAGTATAAAACTATTATATAAATTTAATCATTGAATTATGAAAGTTGTGTTTCTAAAAATAAAATGTGTTTTAAATGGTAACAATTAAATAAAATTCATAAAAATCAATTTATAAGTTTTCAACTGTAAAGTTTCAAAATTTTTGAATTTTCAGTTTCAATTTTTCAAATTTTTGAATACGAATTTTATATTTTTTCTTTATTTTAAATCATTTCAAATATTAATAACTTACTTTAAATAAACCAATCATCATTATTAGTATATAGCTTAGACCGTAAATCAATTCAATAAATGTTTACATTTTTTAATGAAAACTGTAAATATCAATTCATAACACTAAATTAATTAAATTTATTATTACATTTTTAGTTTATTGAATATGTGATTTTCATTATATGTTTCATTTCTTGAATATGTGATTTTAATTTAAATTATGTTTAGTCATAAATCGACATATATATAATAACCCATATTTCGTTAGTTGTTTATAAGTTATAAAAAAATTAAAAAATAAAAACCATAACCATTAATGTATACAATTTATAAAATAATATTTTGAATTTTTTAAGTTTTTAGTTTGAATTTATTTGAATTTAGAATTCAAACTTTTAAATTCGAATTTATATTAATTCTCCCATTCTAGATTAATAACTTCCTTAAAATAATTCAATCATCATTAATAATATATATTTAACCGAAAATCAATTAAATAAAATTATTTAATTTCTATTTTCCATTTTTTAAACTAATTCAAATTCTCACTATATAAACAATCTTAATCTCAGTTATACAATCATTTGAGAATTTATAAAACTTACATCTCCAACTTTGTAATCTACCTGAATTCATTTCTACATGGTTGAATGTACAATTTGTTTCTTTTAAAAAAACTTGATACGATTTGTTTTATGTTTTTTTCAGTGGTATTTATTTTAGCAAATTACATTTGCAATATATTGTTTACAAGCTTAATCTTTTTAATATCTTCTTTTACATTTTCATTTGATATATAATGATGTATATGATTATCTTTTAGTCTTGATGCTTTTAATTGTTAAAAAGCTGGAAAAAATTAATTACTTGTTTGTTTTCGGTACAGGGGTAAGACTCATTTTGTTTCATTAAGAAGCTTCAAAGATTATACCAATGTGAGCTGAAACCTTACTTTAAGAAAATAAGGTATTTCTATACTTACTTTATTATATAGTTTTTAATCTTCAAAGAAAATAAGCCTTCTCCCCATTTGGATCCACATATCTCTCAATCAAGAACTTAATTTTTTTCCCTTCTTTTGCTGCAAGTCATCAGAATCAAAGACATTTTGTTCTTTTGTATTATGTAACTTTCAACATATAAAACAAATTTTATACTACAATCTTTATAGAATTTTTTTCATTTTACTTGTGAATCTACCGGGTGTACACCCGGGACTCTAACCTAGTTTATATATAAAGAGAGAGATTTAAAAAGCAAGTTGTGACCATTAATTAGTGTGAATTCAAAAATTTGATGGATGTTAACTCATATACATTGATTAGTGTGAATTGAAAGATTATAACCTTTACCTTAAATGTAAGAACCAGTTAATGATTAATCCATAGCTATTGATAATCAAATTTCTAAGTTAATAAAAAGTAAATTCTTTAACTATAAATTGCATATATACCCTTTAGATCAAGCTATAATAATGGTTCTTATTCGCTCTCATTTATATATATAGGATTAGGTTCAAATAAAAACTAGCTCGAGTTGGAAGAACCGTGAGAACACCGACGTAAAATGTGAATTTAAAAAAAAATTACACACCAATGTAAAAATTGGTAACTCCACCGTAAAAAAATGAATTTTTTTTACGATGGTTTTACACTTGTGTAAAAAGTACAGCACACCAATGTTGACTTTTTCAAAAAATGAATTTTCCATTCAATATTTATTATCCTTTAATTTACAACCACGCATTCTTTTTTGATTAAATTAAGTATGTGATTATAAAGTGAGTTCCCATGGTTTTTCCAACTCAACCATCAAATCATTTTGAGAAAACCTTGCGAACCCTATCATAGCCATTGATCAAGATTGATCAATGGTCTAGATACATCCACTATTATTATAATAAAATGTAATATGAAAAAGTAGGAGAGAGGGCTAATAAGGGGTATAAGAGTAAAAGACCTCATACATTGTGTTAGGATCTGAGTTTGATTGTTTTGATTGTTTAAGTAAATGAAAGATGAAAGAAGTAAACTATAAATGGAAAGTGCAGCGGAATGATAAACTATAAATCAAAACAAGAGAATAATTGTTTTAGAATCGAAAGCTTTCATATATGATTGAATGATTACAAATGATTTACAATTATTTCCCCTCAGCCTGATCACTCGTGTAAGTTTGTCTAAGAGAATGTTTTGAGTGATGAATAGAACAGTACATGCACTGTTCTATTTATAGACAATCTAAACTACTGATGACCTAGGCTGACGTCACCTAAGAAAGTGACCTCTAATAGAATAACAACATAAAACATCTGATGAGACAAACACTGTTACATAACCTCTGATAGGTAAACAGCTGATAGGTAACCTCTAATGGTCATGTAACATCTGTTGGAGCCTAAGTGTTGTTGGCTCCAACAGACCTTTAGTTTTCATTTCTTAGATCAGCAGTTGTTCTTCATCAGACCTTTGATCAGCAATTGTTCTCTATCAGACCTTTGCAAGCAGCAGTTGTTCCAGCAGTTGTTAGGGTACATCAGATGTTATAGTCAACAGTTTTTTGGGAGAAGTAACTTGTAAATGCTGTTTTTATTAAGGATCAATATGTAGTATATTTTGGCTTTCCAATCATCTGTTCTTCTCCAGGTCAGTAGACCTAACAATCTCCCCCTAGAACAGATGATGCCAAAACTAAGCTTTATTGTTGATCTTTATTCCTCATCAGGCTTTCTCTGATTTGTCCTTTGAATTGTAATTCAAAGTTCAATGAGAAGAGGTCTTCTGCATCTCTTTCAAGCTCTAACTTCAGCAATGTTTGGAAATCATCTGCACATAGGCTATGTGCATCATCCATACTCAACTTCTGGGCTTCTCCATCTGATCTGAGCAAAGTCAATTCGTGGGTGTCTTTGTTGACCTTCAATTTTAGAATTTTTGAACCAGAGGATCTGTTGAGCTGCAAGTTTATTCTAGATGAGTTTGGTGATAGAGGTCTCCCAATGAGTTTCCTGAGTTCTTCAGTTATGGGACCAGAGAAATAATGGACTTGGTTGTAGATACCCTCTTTTACAAATGTATCAGCAAACTTCTTCTGGTTTTCTTCAGACATTTCCTTCTGTCTTTTGAACTGTCTCTTGGCAGCAACAGATAGGTCAGAATTATCAAGCAAGTTGTCAAGTGTAAAGGCCTGTTGAGGTCTCTTAACCATGGGAGCATCTGAGTAAATTGGTTTTCTGGGCAGTGTAGGATCAGTCTTTCTATTCTCTTCCAACTTCTTGTATGTTTCAACGAGCCTTAGCTTAGCCCTTCTTGCAACTGACCTCATCTCCTCATATTTAGCAGCCACAATCTCTTCTCTCATTCTTTTGAATTTTAAAGCTTTGGCTGGATCTCTGCCTTTCCTAAAGTCAGGAGCAGAGATTTTCATATGAGGATTCTTGGTCATTTCTTCAATTCTTAGAAGTTCTTCTTGAAGTGCATGAGTGGTCCAGCCTGCAAACTGTTTCTTGTTTGCTTTGTAGGGCATGGTTGCCAAGATCTGGTCAAGTATAGATTCCCTTACCACCCTTTCCAAATCACTGCTGAGAGGAATGGTGGACATGGAGTTGCTCAGGGTCTTAGCAAAATCTTCAATCCTTCTCAGTTTGCTAAGCTCTGCTGAATGGATGCCCTGAGCAGTCCTATCATCTTTCCGTTTGCATCTCTACTTAATGATCAAATCAGCCTGTTCAGTTTTAAATTTTATAAATTGATCTATGTTTCTAGGAACAGGAAAATTTGGAAGAGATGGGAAAGATCTTTTAGATGGATCCTCAGTATTGTAGAAGGATTGCATTTCCCCCTTGATGTGACACCCCAGGAAAATCCCACATCGGCCGTGGCCAGGAGAGATCCTTGGTTCATAAGTAATGTCTTGCCTCTTAAATCACCAACGCGTTTTGGGGCTTAATGTTAGTGGATGAGAGGAGAACTCCACAGTTAAGCGTGCTCAGGTGGGAGAAATTTCAGGATGGGTGACCTCTTGGGAAGTCTCCACTTGGGCAACCAAAAACAAATCCGTGAGCTCTGGATGGGCAAAGCGGACAATATTGGTGATGAGAGGGGCAGGGTGTTCCAGATGGTATCAGAGCCACTCCTGTGCCATTCGGGATGGTGGGTGCACACCTCATCAGGGACGATGAGACTCTAACAGGGGGTGAATGTGACACCCCAGGAACACACCTCATCAGGGACGATGAGACTCTAACAGGGGGTGAATGTGACACCCCAGGAAAATCCCACATCGGCCGTGGCCAGGAGAGATCCTTGGTTCATAAGTAATGTCTTGCCTCTTAAATCACCAACGCGTTTTGGGGCTTAATGTTAGTGGATGAGAGGAGAACTCCACAGTTAAGCGTGCTCAGGTGGGAGAAATTTCAGGATGGGTGACCTCTTGGGAAGTCTCCACTTGGGCAACCAAAAACAAATCCGTGAGCTCTGGATGGGCAAAGCGGACAATATTGGTGATGAGAGGGGCGGGGTGTTACACTTGAGTAGATCAAGCTCAAGAGGATACTGAGTAGCCAATGGTGTCATGGATGGTGGTGGTTTATAGGTAGTTATATGAGAAGTGTGTGGTGAGAATGATGAAATTGGAATGGCTGGAATGGGTGCAGATTTGGATGTTGAAGTGGAAGGTGGTGAGGTTTGGATATTCTCATCTTGTACCATAAAAGTTAATTTTCTCTTCCTTCTGTATAAGATAAGTGGTGATGGTGGTGTTGCAGCAGTGGTTGTGTTAACATTTGTTGGCACTTGTGCAGGACCAGCAGATGTTTGGGATTTAGGTGGTGAAGTGGTTGTTGGTGGCGTATTTGTAGTTGTGGTGGTAGGTTCAGTGGTTGGTTTGGTGGTTGTGGTTGTACATTCAGTTGTTTTGGTGGTAGCAGTGGTTTTGGTGGCAGCAGTGGTTCTGGCAGCAGATGTTTTAGCAGCAGCAGTTTTATTAGCAGTTTTAGATGGTGGTTGCCTTGTGTGTTTTGCAGGCATTTTCTTCCTTTTAGAGGAGCCAACATCCTCAACTTCCTGTTGCTGCTCTATCTTCCTTTGCACTAGAGCCTCTGCTTTGACTTCCAATGTGTCAAGCCTTTTCTGCTTAGCTTCAGCAGCCTCTTCAGCAATGACATTTGCAGAGTTGTCAACTTCTTTTGCCTTGCCAGTTTTGACAGTTTCAGCATAAACAGAGGTTTGAACATTGGGTTGTTGTTGTGGTGCTGTTTGGGTAGACCCTGGTTTGTTGGCAGCTTTTGATTTACCCTTTTGTGAGGGTGGGCAACCAAAGGGATCTAGCTTTGGCAATCTATCTCTGCCACTCTCCCCCTATTTGGCATCATCAGTAGTGAACTCATCATCATCTTCATCTCTAAGAATTGTGGTAGGGGCAGAGCCAGTGGTCTTCAGCAGATGGTCTTTTATGGCTTTAATATCTGCTTGGGTATCTGTGTACCTAGCATCTACCATTGTCCTGATCCGAGCCATATAAGTTTCATGAGTTTGGTCCGCTAGTTTTCTATGAGCTATGATGATGGGGGAAACTGATTTCCATAGCTCATTAGCGATTTCTTCTTTAGATGGTTGACTTTTAGTTAGAGAAGCCAAAGATACCATGATTGTCTTGAGATCTGTCTTGATATCAGCAACAGAGGTTTCAATGGAGTGAACTCTATCCGTCAATTCTTGGTATTTTAACCCATCACCTAAGTTAATAGGATCATCTGGATTCCTACCAGTGGTAGTTGTAACTGGTTCAGTCCTAGGAGGTGAGTCCATAGAATAAGAACAAGATGCTCCTTTGTCTTGGTTCTAGGGACTTCCAACTGATTTTGGGGTCACTATAGTGGCCTCATCAGTTGTTGCCTTTAAGGAAGTCTTAGCTATGTAACCCCTGTCCTGTTGTGAGACAATGGTCTCTACATCAGTAGTGGCTGCTTCACTTGAAAACTCACCTAGAGTTACATTGAACTCCAGGGGTGTAACCTCCTATGTTCGTGGGTTAGCTAATTGATTTTTCTTAGTTTCAGTCACTTGTTGGTGTGTATTCTCATTGATAGGTGATGGAGAGGAACTGGAAATGTCCTGTTTTATAAATAGCTTCAAACAATGGTTTCATTGTTGGAAGGACATGTGATGGTGAGGGTGGAGGAGTGAAAAGAGAAGTAGCCCTAGGAGAAGGGCTTATGAGCATATGGTTAAGTGACTCATATGACTCATGATGTGTGTCCCCTTGGCTTACAACATGATCCTTTTGTGAGGATTCATGAGGAGTTTGGTCAGGTTGAGATATATCCAACTGTTGTGAAGAAGTACCAACAGTGGTTTCGTGTTGCTTTGGTGCTACGACAGGGTTTTCCTCTGGTATCTCATCTTCCAGAGGTCCCTTTTTGGTTTTCTTGGTGGTTTTTGTGGATGGATGTTTTCTTTTGGAGGTGGCTGGAATGGGTTTCACAGCACTGGATGTAGTGCCATGATCACCAGGAGCAGTGGGCTCAACAACAGAGGTTTGGACAACAGTTGTTGTCTTAACACTCTTTGTTTGTGTTTTAGAAAGTTTAACTTTTGACACTTTTTCTTGGGTATTTGGACCCAGCATTCTTGTAAAAGTTTCACCAGTTAGACTCTTCATTTAAAATGATTTACCCTTATTAAAATCTTTTTCAGGTAAAACATTTTATAGGATTACACTTAGAAGTCTTGGGTATATCAGAAAAGCATTGTTTGATCCAGACTTTATTCCTTTCACATTTGCTACCAAATCCAAGAACAGGGCCTCAGATAGATTGTAGTCAGATTCTGACAACAAAGCATATCCCAAGTACTGAACTTTTAATGGGATTTCATTAAAAGAAGTGGATTTAGCAGAGATACAAAGGAGGAGTGTATGAAAGAAAAATTTCATGACTGGTGGGAAAAACTTTTTGAAAAGAGTTGAGCCAGTCATTTGTGAATCATAACCCCTTCCTGAAACTCAGTGTGAAGTTCAGCCTTAGGGAAAGAGTCATTACCTAACAAGTTATTCAATGAGAAGGTTGTGGATATCAGTTGGGTGGTAATGGTGATATTTGTATCTCCAATTTTTGAGATAATGGTAGTAGGCTTCTTGTCATGTAGAAGGACATCAGCATGTAACCAAAATTCTTGGAGAGTATCGATGTAGATGGGTGCATCAACAGTTAGTATTGTCAGGTATTTGGATTTGAGAATGATATCGATGGTGGTATGGAACGGGATGTTTTCATCTGTTTTAACCAGATAGGGAAGGTAATTGTGGGTGGCTTTAGCTTGAAGATCCATTGTAATGGATTTCGAGTGTGAGGATGAAAGGAATTAGAATGAGGGTTTGAGGTCGAAGAAGGCGGTTTTAGTATTTTGAATATAATGAGACAGTGTAACATCTGTTGTGGTAAAACAGGGTTTTTATAGCCTTTGGTGAAACCGCTGATGTGGCCAAAACTCTGCTTTTGAGAGCAGACGTGGCAAACATCGGGTAGCTTACAGCTGTTGCCAAAGGACTGATACAAACAGCTGTTGTTCTACCAAAGTGCTGATGCTAACAGCACTTGTTTTTTTAATATATATATAGAATGGAAACAGTTGTTTTATCTGATCAAACGTCTGAAAACAGATTTTTCAACCAAACAGTGGTTGTTTTATCTAATCAGATGTTTGAAACAGATTTTTCAACCAAAATGCTATTTTTAAGGATGAATTTTGATTTTCTGAAACATTTTGATGTTTTTATTTAAAAAATTTTTGTTTTTTAATCCATGTTTAGCATACCAATCCTAGAAATCAGTTTTTCAAAAGTAGATGTGTCTAAAGCTTTTGTCAACACATCTGCTAACTGATCCTCTGTTGGAACATGGTGCAGAGAAATCAAACCTTTTTCATAGCTCTCTCTGACAAAGTGATGTCTGATGTCTATGTGCTTTGTGGTTGAATGAGAGACTGGATTTTTGATGATATTTTCAACAGCTTGACTGTCCAGCATAAGTGGAGTCTTTAGTGCAGTGATACCAAAATCCAGTAGTTGATTTTGAAGCCACATTAGTTGGGTTGTACAGCTTGTAGCAACAATGTATTCAGCCTCTACTGTTGATGTTGAAACGGCTGCTTGCTTTTTGCTTTGCCATGAGACTAAGGCATTCCCTAGAAATTGCCAGCCAGCAAAGTCACTATCTGAGTAACATGAAAGCTCAATGTTTCCATTAGCAGGATACCAGATACCAAGTGTGGGAGCACCTTTTAGGTATCTGCATATCCTTTTCACAGCAATAAGGTTTGACTTTCTAGGTGAAGCCTGAGATCTTGCATAGACACAAGTGGCAAACATAATGTCTGGCCTAGATGCAGTTAAGTACAATAAAGACCCAACCGTGCATCTGTAATGTGTCTGGTCAACCAGTTCATCCTTGTCATCAATAGTGAGTAGCTTGGCTGTGCTCATGGGTGTACTACATGGCTTACAATCATTCATCTCAAACCTGGTTAGTAAGTTTTCAACATACTTGTTTTGATGAATGAATGTGCCATTTTGCAGCTGCTTCACTTGGAGACCAAGGAAGCACTGCAGTTCACCCATAGCACTCATCTCAAACTCTGCTGTCATGAGTTCCCTAAACTCTTCACACATTTTGTTACATGTGGATCCAAAAATGATGTCATCCACATATATTTGAATAATCATTAAATCTTTCCCTCTCCATTTTAGAAATAAAGTTTTATCAATTTTACCTCTTGTGAAACCAATGGATAAGAGAAAGGTGGAAAGAGTTTCATACTAGGCCCTAGGTGCTTGTTTGAGTCCATACAAAGCTTTGTTGAGCTTGTAGACATAATCAGGATGGGATGTGTCTTCAAAACTAGGTGGTTGACATACATAGACCTCCTCCTGAATTTTGCCATAAAGGAATGCACATTTAATGTCCATCTGATACACCTTGATGTTGTGGTTGACAACAAAGGCTAGGAAGAGTCTGATAGCTATTAGCCTAGCTACAGGAGCAAAGGTTTCATCATAGTCTATCCCCTCTTCTTGTCTGAAGCCTTGAACCACAAGCCTGGCTTTATTCTTGACAACTATACCCCTTTCATCAGTTTTGTTTTTGAAGACCCACTTTGTACCAATTGGACAGACATCCTTTGGCAGTGGTACAAGTTCCCATACTTGTTGTCTTTTGAACTGAAGGAGCTCTTCCTGCATAGCTTCTACCCAACTGTTGTCTTTTAGTGCCTCTTGGTACTTGATAGGTTGTGTGAGAGATAGAAAGCCTGCAAAAAGAAAAATGTTTGAGGATTGGCTTCTTGTGAGCACACCCTCTCTGATGTTGCCAATGATTTGGTCTGGTGGATGAGCTCTTAGGTAGATTAAATCTCCCTGATATGGTATGATGGCATTTTGAGGTGAAGGACAGAGGTTTGGTGACTCTGTTGATGCAACATCTGTTTGCACTTCTGTAGTACCAACAGATGTTTGAAATGGAGGTTGGGGGCTGGGTCCAAGTGGTGTGAAATTGGGCTGACTTTTGTCAACAGAGGTTGGACTTTTGTCAACAGATGATTGAACAGTGGATGAGGTTGGTGAAGCAGTGGTTTAAGGGTAAGACTGGCCAACAGTGGTTGACACAGCTGTGGCAGAGTTTTGACAGGTGTTTTGAACATCTGCTTCCCCTGATACAATATAGACTTTGTAGTGACTTGGAATCACAACATCCATTCTGTAGTCTTGTTGTGGAGACTGTGGAATACCTGCACTATCAGCTTTAGAAGTAATATCTTCAAATTTGAATTTGTCTAAATCAAACAGTTCAGCAGGATTTGCTGGGATTTATAAGGATGAAAGTTCATTGAACTTTACATTCAGAGTTTCTTCTATTGTCCTAGTCCTTGTGTTAAACACTTTATAGGCCTTGGCAGTAGAAGAATATCCCAGAAAATACCCATAATCTACTTTGGCTGCAAATTTTGAAATGGAATCTTTGAGATTTAAAATGAAACATGGGTAGCCAAAGATTTTGAAAAATGAGATTAATGGTTTTATTTTGAACAAAATTTCATAAGCAGTCTTTTGATGTCTTGGGTTGATTAAAACTCTATTTTGAACATAGCAAGCATTGTTTACAGCTTCTGCCCAGAAGGACAGTGGCCAGCCAGAATCTGCTAGCATGGTTCTTGCAGCCTCAATGAGAGTTCTATTTTTGCTTTCAACCACCCCATTTTGTTCTGGTGTTCTTGGAATACTGTACTGCCTCACAATTCCTTTTGACACACAGAAATCATCCAACTCCTTATTTTTAAACTCTGTTCCATTGTCACTCCTAAAGATTTTTACTGGCAAGTCATATTGTTTTTCAACTTTGGTGACAAAGTCCTTCAAGATACCTGCAGTCTCATCCTTAGAGTGTAAAAAGTAAGTCCATGTAAACCTAGAAAAATCATTAACTATGACAAGACAAAATCTTTTTCTTCTTAGACTCATGATTTTAACTAGGCCAAACAAGTCCATGTGTAACAATTGAAGACATTGACTTGTTTTGGACTCATCAATGGATTTGTAAGAGCTTTTATGTTGTTTCCTTTTTAAGCAGGAAACACAATGCTCATCATACTTGAATTCTTTTGATGGTAGACCTCTTACAAGGCTTTGTTTGGAGAGTGAGTTGATAGTTTGAACCTTCTTTTCAACAGATGTTTGAGCATCTGCTGGAAGGTCTTTCAAGTGAATGACCTTTTCCTGTGGTGCTTTCTTACCATCAGGGGATTTGAAATCAACTGGTTTGAAGTTCTCAAGAGTATCACACTCATCAGACCAAGTAGGTTTAAATTCATATTTTTCAAGTTCAGTGAATGATGAGGAACCTTCAGGCTTTTCAAGAATGATTTTCTTGCCATTAGGTTCAGTGATTTTAATCTCTTTACCCTCCAAATTAGTTGGTACTACCTCAACTAACTTTTGTTCCCTTTTGTCAATGTTTTCAAAAGCTGTGGCAGTGGTTCCAAAACCAAAACCAAACTTCACATGACTTTTGGTTTGTTTGTTGAGGAGCATCTCTAAACCTTTACATGATTCCACCCATTTTTCACATTCAACTTGGGTGGCCTCAAGCTCACTTTTGCAACTATGATATTTAGTTATCATAGTTTGGAGTTGGTCTTTGGTTATAGTTGCTTCATGTTTTAAACTGCTGATTTCAGATTCTTTTTCAGTCAATTTTGATTTTAAGTCTTTTGAAAGTTTTTCAAATTGAACTTCATCATCTAAAATTTTCTTCCTAAGGTTTTCATTCACCTCTTTAATGTTAGCAAATGTTATTTCACATTTGTTTGAACATAAATGTTTTAGGATTTGAGGAGATACCTTAGCAGCAGCCATTAATGCACAATCACACTTGCACTCACAATCATCATATGCACCCCAGGGGTCTGAGAGATTCACAACCTCTTCTTCAGATTTTTTACCTGCAACTACTTCATCAACAATATCATCAATTACATTATCAGATTCAGTTACCACATCCTCAGATTCAACCTCTTCAACCATAGCCATGAAACAAAAGTTTTCTGGTTCATTTTCAGCTTTGGCTACAAGAGCAAAATTTTCATCTGTTAACTCTTCTGGTAGACTGCTCCAATCGACAAAGCCTTATGTGAAGAAACTCTGTTGATTGGTCTCTGCAGGAGCAGAGGGTGGAGTAGTAGTCATTGGCACATGTGCCTGAGCAACAGAGGTTTGCACATAGTGAATCTGAGGAACAGTGGTTTGGACATACTGGACAGGAACAGTGTTTGAGGACTGTGCAAAATGAGCAGTGTTTTGCACATTTGGTCCAGGGGTATTATGGGAAACTTGATAAGTGTTGGTCTGTGGCCTTTGATTTGGATAGGTAATCATAGGTGTACCATGTTGACTCCTACATTCCCTAGCAAAATGACCAAGTCTATGACATTTATAACACTTAATCTTTGATTTATCCAACCCCACCTTTGACCTGCCAATCAACCCTGGAAATCTTCTGCCAGTTTTCTTGTAAAAATTATTAGTTCTTACACTGAGGAGAGCCAATTGGTGCATAATGTCCATTTCTACCAAATCATCAAGGTCGAAGTACTTTAGGTCATCATACTCAAAGGATATGTTATCAGATGCCTGGATATCACCACCGCATGCTGTAAAAGCAAAGTTTGGTGAATAAGAATCAGAGTTAAATTCTGAGTTAAAACCTGAAGTTATGTCAATGAAATGATCATAACTCTGATCCTTAGTGTTACCAGGCACCTCATCATGAGCCAATAGTGTTGTATTACCAAATACATAATCCAATTGAGTTTCTCATAACTATAGCAATAGTGTCCCATTTGTCTGGTAATGATCTTAAAAACCTATGGTTCAAAGTTGAATTAGGATAAGTTAGACCAACCAGTTTTAGTTCACTAATGAGACAGTTAAACCTCTCAAATTGTTGAGTTAATGACTCTCCCTTTACATGACTGAATGTTTCATATTGTTGGTTAAGTATTTCATGGTTATTTTCAATAACCTCTTCAGTCCCACCAAATTGTTCTTTCAGTGCATCCCACAACTCTTTTGCACTGTTACAGTGTAACAGCCCAACATTGATATCATTGGGTAGAGCCATGGCCACAATACTGAAGGCCTTAGCATCTAACTCAATTTTCTGAAAATCCTGCTCAGAGTAGTTTTCAAGTTTCTTAGGCTCTTGAACCTTGGGATCTTCGGTACTCGGCACCATCAGAACATGTGGTCCGAAGATAACTGACTTCCAACACACAGTGTTCTTTTCAACCAGAACATGGCTCATCCGACGTTGCCAGATATTGTATTCAGATCTGACAAGCATCGGTGGCTTGGTGTTCGTGCCAGTGTTATGTGGATCGTGATTGATTGAAGCCATTCTCTGATTATTTCTAAAACAAAGTCTGTTCATAAACGGTTGAATCGAAAATAAATAATTACTCTGTTTTCAATCCGACAAACAAACGATATCAATAATTGTGAGCTGATTTGTTTATATTAAATTGATTTGTTTATATTAAATTGATTGGTTAGATCGAATTTAATTGACCAAGCTCTGATACCAATTGTTAGGATCTGAGTTTGATTGTTTTGATTGTTTAAGTAAATAAATTATGAAAGAAGTAAACTATAAATGGAAAGTGTAGCGGAATGATAAACTATAAATCAAAACAAGAGAATAATTGTTTTAGAATCAAAAGCTTTCATATATGATTGAATGATTACAAACGGTTTACAATTACTCCCCCTCAGCCTAATCACTCGTGTAAGTTTGTCTAAGAGAATGTTTTGAGTGATGAATAGAACAGTACATACACTATTATATTTATAGATCTAAACTACTGATGACCTAGGCTGACGTCACCTAAGACAGTGACCTCTAACAGAATAACAACATAAAACATCTGATGAGACAAACACTGTTACATAGAAACCTCTGATAGGTAAACAGTTGATAGGTAACCTCTGATGGTCTTGTAGCATCTGTTGGAGCCTAAGTGTTGTTGGCTCTAACAAACCTTTAGTCTTCAGTACTTAGATCAGCAGTTGTTCTTCATCAGACCTTTGATCAGCAGTTGTTCTCTAACAGACCTTTGCAAGCAGCAATTGTTCCAGCAGTTGTTAGGGTACATCAGATGTTAGAGTCATTAGTCTTTTGGGAGAAGTAACTTGTAAGTGTTGTTTTTATTAAGAATCAATATGTAGTATATTTTGGCTTTCCAATCATCTGTTCTTCTCCAGGCCAGCAGACCCAACACATTGAGCTTTGTAATTTACACCTTGCATGGCCTTTCTCTGAGTAACCGTCACTTCATTCTCTCTATTTTCAACCTTTCTCTTTCTACCTCATCAAAACCGTTGTCTCTCACAAAGTGATCATCATCTCCTCCCCCTGTCACACCCCGCCTAGGCGGAAACACGGGATGTAACATCGAAAAGTTTCTAAGCACAAGAGTCAAGCAAGCATCAATATCATGAACTTAGATATATTAAAAGACATTATTGTATAACATCCCAAAGGAAATATTGTATTAAAAAACCAAAATTTTCAATAGTACTTGTACTAAAGTTTATTCAAACAAAACATCGGTTTAATTATCCCACGATGCCAGTGCGCAACTCTCCGAGTTCCATGTTCCTTGTTTAATTTCCTGAAAACATGCAAATGAAAAATGTCAACAATTAAGTTGGTAAGATCACGGGTTTTGTTGTAATTGTAAACCATGGGTGACTGGATTATTGTCTAGCTAAAACAATAATCATTATGTGACTGTCATGAGCCTGTAACCAAACCTTGACGAATGTTGTGCCTCACCCATTGTACACTAAAGACAATGAATGTAATGTGAAAGACAAGCACTCCTTTGATATATGTAATTCGGTTAGAGCGACTAACCAAGAGTGGGGGTGTCAACCCAATAGATCTATTATGGTATTTCATGGCTAAGTCCATAGCTAATGGTTACAGTATGAAATGTGATACGAGGGCTTTATGAGTACTCTGAACCTTTTGTCTCATGTTCACATAATAGTCAAAATGTAACTGAACTTACACGCATGTTTTTCCCCCAAAGAATTAAAACAGTAAAATAGGGCCGTGAGAACTCATCTGTTTGAGATGTCTGTGGTCTAGTGAGGATGTAGGTAGTCGTGTCCTGACAATGATACCCTATGATCATGATGGACATGGTAAGACATCCGGTCGTTGTTTATCATACAAATTGTTCACCCGACATTTGTAGACCCAAGTGTGTGGGCCTGGACTTTGTGTATGTGATGACTCTTAGTCTTTCGTGTTGGATAAGCCTGTATTTACTAGATTGGCACCGATTATAACCAAAATGGGCCCTCTTTGTATTGTCACGGGTCCAAGTGGCTCCCAATGGATCATGTGTGATCAACTTGTGAGATAATAAGTGCTTAAATATATGCTTTAACCAACACAGCACACTAGAATTTGTTAACATGTATGTTTGACTCTAGCATGTGTTATCTCATGGTAGCCGAAACTAACTTCTACCATAGCTTCAGAAGTTACTCATTTAATGGATCGAAATCGATTGATCCTTGCTTGATGATCATGGCCGAAGCCTTTCAATGTGCAAGGATGTATGTCTAGTCGAAATCGATTATGGTTTCCTTAATAAACTCCTTAGTTTTCAAGTGTTCTAAACTATAAGTTTTGTATAATAAAAATGGTTCATAGTGTGATAGATCAAGTGTGTTTTGATGTTAAAACCTTGCTCGAGTTATGGATGCATTGATCTAGCCGATTGTTAACATAAAGAGGTGAAGAACCCTGACAATTACTACTAAGCCATGCCTATAAAGCTTCGTTTATGTAAACATGTTATCCATGTGATGGATTACGAAAAATAAAGGTATAGTTTAGTGATAATATCGCTACATTGAGGTGTTATCATAACAATGTGATTGTTAGTTTAGTGAATTACTCATGAGTGAAGCAATGTATGTGACTTTTGTGGGTATAGGGCCGATTGTTTTTAATCAATGGTTAGTGAGTTGGGTGAACATAGTAAGGTTGATTATAGGAGAGCTTAGATAACATACCTAGTTACAACATGATGTGGATAGCCGATGGTTGTGGCCTTCGGATCTCGCCTTGTGTCTTCGGTTGTCTTGAGGGATGGACTAGAGTCTTCGGCTGATTAGAGGTAAGGGAATGGGAGATGTGTGGTGAGTTGTTGGTGCAAGGATTCAAGCTTCTCTAGTCCTCCTTATATAGTGCAAATCATGGCAAAGTGGCTTCTCACTTTCAAGTTCTCATTGATAAGGAAAAGCTTCTAGTTTGGTGTAAGTTTTGTGTCATAGTGGTGTTGCCATCGAAGCATATGCTGGCCAATCCTAGTGCTTCCAAATCCAATTGCTTTAGGCAAGTATTGAGTCTAAGGATGTGGAGTGTACTTGTTTAGGATTGATGTGTTGCAAAACACATCTAATTTCCTTTGTAGTTTGTAGTCATTTTCGAGTCCTTTTATTAGTATTTTATTAGTTTTAGGCTTGTACCTGTATATTTTATTTATTTTAGCGTTTAATTAGATTTTTATTAGTCTTGCGTCAGTTTTACTATTTATTTATTTATTTTATTATTCTATAGGTGTTTGGAGAAAATGAGCTCAAAATGAAAGAACTTTAATCGAGACATGGACACTTGGGAGCAGTGTTCATGGACATTGGAGTGTAGACAAGAAACTTTGGTCGAGCCAAGAACACCCGAGTCTAGAGCACCGAGTATAATACTATACTATCAATAATAATAATAATAATAAATGTAATAATTAAAGTTGAATGGACTTTTAGTCCATATATGTGTGGACTTACGTAGAGTAAAAAGAAAAAGAAAAAAAAATATAAAAGAGTTATGGCCCAATGAAACATAAAAACCTACATGACCACTATAAACTATTTCAATAAATACACGGACAAGGAACTAGCGAAGAAAAAGGACGAAGGGGATACAGTGCGGCACTTGCAAAATATTGGTGGAGACAAATCGATTGGAAGATATTCAGCCGCTAAAGACGAAAGAGGGCATATTTGACATCACGTGAAGTTTGAAGAAGGAATATTATTTTTGAAGGGGTTGAAGGCCAGGGAGGCTTGGTACAAGATTAAAGGCTCGGGTTTGATCACTAAACGTTATAGTTTTTATATTTATTTACTCCGTGTTCATAAATATTTAGACCATGAGTTTGTGTTATTTTGAACCTATGTTTTTAGCTTTTTCCATGACCACGATTGGCTAAACTTTTAGTGCTACCTAGGTATTGATGACGGGTGACAATTGACTAATAATTTTCGGGTTGGATTTATATAATATTTTGGATAATGTTTTGGTAAAGGTTTTCTAACAAGGTTTCTTTTGTATACGCGTGCTTAATATCTAAATATTAATTTTTGTTTCGCTTAATTCTAGTTTAATAGATTTTGTATCTTTTAATCTAGGATTTTGTTAGTATCTTAGACTTAGTGTTTTTGATATATTTTGAGGTTGCTAGACGTAGTAAACCCTAGAAACAATTTAATTAATTATTCGGTAATTTAGCATTCTACCACCTTTGAGACCGAGAGGAGATTAGGTGTCAGTGTGTCTAGCTTGGTAGGTATTCGGGACCGTGGTCTGCACGAGAGTGAGTCACCCCTAGCGTGCCTGTTTTGGTTAGCACCCTATGTTAGAAACCTGTTAGAATAACTATCCCTTGCATCCCTTACACATCCCGGATGTATTGTTTCTGAGGGGGCCGAGAGGACATTCAGATTTAGGATACCTTAGCATAGTTTGGAGAGACCGAGAGGTGATCCGAACCCGAGACCGGTGAGTTTACACACTTCCCTAGATTCAGTATTGCGACATGTTGGAGAATGATTCGCGTTCCAGTGTTGGTCTAGTTTAGTGTATCTTAAGATCCCGGTAGCCAAAACCCATTTATCCAATCCCGAGAGCTATACGTCAGTCACCTTGATTCTTACCTAGGTAGCCATTTTCTCATTATTTTATCTCTTCCAGTTCTACTTGTTCGTTTGCTTTGTTTGCATTTTATTTAATTTAATTTTATATTTTTCTTTTTAGTAGTTAATTAAATCATCATCACCTTAATTTATTAGACTAGGACTCGACGAAAGCTTAGTACCGAGAGCCGCTATTACAGTGTCCACGGTTCGACACTCGGACTTATTTACTTTACTACTTTCGACCGGTACACTTGCCGGTAGTGTGTGGTTTAGTGGGTATTTCCCATTTAAAACTTGTTTTGAAATTAATTAGACTTAAATTATATATTTATCACACATTTCACGCATCAAGTTTTTGGCGTCGTTGCCGGGGACACTATTGCGCTTTCGAGGACGGCCCGAGTCGGGGACCTAGTCATTTTATTGTTTTCTTAGTTTGGTATATTTTTATTTTTAATTTTATAAAAAAAAAAAAAATATTTTTGTTTATTTGCTATTTGTTTTTCTTATTCTAGTATAGTTTTAGTCTCTTTGTGTACATAAGAAGTACTTCGTTGCAGTCCTAGAACATTTTGCCCACCATATAGATCACATAGAAATGGCTGCACGTAGGACTGTCGCTGAACACATCAACATTACACCCATTCACATCCGGTCCAGTATTACATTACCCAAAGTTGAGTCGAACAATTGGACCATTGAACCCACTCTGATCAACACCATATCTGATTCAGTTCAGTTTCACGGCATGCGTGA
Organism: Ambrosia trifida; assembly: GCA_028751855.1. Classification (NCBI taxonomy): domain Eukaryota; kingdom Viridiplantae; phylum Streptophyta; class Magnoliopsida; order Asterales; family Asteraceae; genus Ambrosia; species Ambrosia trifida. The sequence goes on along the minus strand of CM054123.1, from coordinate 5,115,650 downwards.
TGAAGACCCATATGGCCATTTAACTAGATTTAGTAGAGTCTGTAGCACCTTCCAGCTTAATGGTGCCACTGATGATGCCATTTGTTTGCGTTTGTTCCCGTTCTCACTTACTGATCAGGCCCTCACATGGCTGGACTCCCTCCCACAGGGAGCCATCACCTCTTGGACAGATCTTCAAACGAAATTCCTGCAGAAGTATTTCCCCCCTGCTAAAACTGCTCGTCTTAAAAATCTTATCTATGCCTTCACTGAGCAGTCAGGGGAGTCCTTCTATGAGACATGGGACAGATTCAAGGCACTTTTGAATAAGTGCCCTCATCATGGTCTTGAGGACTGGAGAGTCGTGGAGAAATTCTATACTGGAGTTTCTGATGCGACCAAAAGATTTCTTGACTCTACAGCAGGCGGTAACATGATGAAAACCAAAACCGCTGCTGAATGCCTTGAGATGATAGAGGACCTAGCCACTAGCACCTACATCGAGCCTGGCTCTGGGGGCGTTACTGCTGCCCCTAAGGGTATCCATTCTGTTGAGAGTAGCATTGCACTAGCCGCCCAGGTAGAATCTTTAGCTAAGGTCATGAAGGACATTCAGGTTAAGATTAGTGCTAAGTGTGAGATTTGTAGAGGGGGTCATGAGACCATAGATTGCCACGTAGGTCCCAGTGAGGAGTTGAACTATGTCCAAAGTTACAACTCTGGATGGCAGGGTATAGGAGATCCTAAGTCTGAGATTAGTGAGTTAATAAAGAAAAGTGAGGAGAATCAGGCTAGGACGAATAAACTCCTAGAGACCATAGTAATGCAGCGTGAGACCCGTTATCAGGAGCAACAAAAGAAAAATCAGGAATTTGAGCTGTTATTTAGGAATCAGGGGTCCACGCTCCAGAGTTTAGAGAGGGTCATAGGAGAGTTAGTTGGTAAGATGACCAGGAATTCGACAGATGTTCAGGTGAATGCGGTGTTTACCAAAAGTGGGAAGAGCACGGGAGTTGATCACCCGGTGTCGAGAGAGAGTGAGGTAGTTGAAGAGGAGAGTGTCGATGAGGAGATTAGGGTAGAGTCTCCGGGCAAGGTGCACCCTACTAGGCTAGACCCAGCAAGTACCGCACAGCCCAAAAGTAGGTTGAAGGAGAAACAGTCTGAGGGGAAGCCCAAAAAGGTTTATGTTCCACCTGCCCCTTATGAACCAGTACCGCCCTATCCTGGTAGGTTGAATAAGAGTGAGAACTTAGAGCAATATAGGCACTTTATTGATGATCGTAGAGATATGCCTAAGTATGGGAAGTTCTTGAGGGAGATGTTGTCTCGTAAGGAGAAGTTGAAAGAGCTTTCCCAAGTCACTCTGAGTGAGGAGTGTTCGGCTGTCGTTCTTAATAAACTACCCGAGAAGATGACTGATCCTGGGAGTTTCACTATCCCTTGTCAGATAGGAGGTTTGACAGTTAGGAACGCCCTCGCTGATTTAGGTGCTAGCATTAATCTCATGCCCTATTCCATGTTTAAGAGATTAGATCTTGGGGAGTTGAATCCAACTAGGATGTGCTTACAGTTGGCTGATAAATCTGTTAAGTATCCTATGGGCATTTTAGAGAATTTGCTAGTAAGGGTGGAGAGCTTCGTGTTTCCCGTTGATTTTGTCGTACTTGATATACGGGAGGACGAGCATGTTCCGTTGATCTTAGGACGACCCTTCTTACGCACTGCAAGGGCATTGATAGATGTCTCGGACGGTCGGATTACACTGCGTGTAAGGGATGACTCCATCACCTTTGGTGTTAATAGGTCTAGGGAGAGTACGAGTAGTCAGGTCGAATCTGCGTGCTTTCTTGGCACTTTCATGTCACATGTTGACCGGTGCATTGACTATATCTGTGGAGCAGACTTATTAGATAGGCGGTACCAAACAGAAGAGAGGCATGAGGTAGAGATAGAGACTGTAGTTCCTATGGAGCATGATCCGGGCTGTGTAGCCGGTGAGCCTCCCGATAGGTTAGAGGTAGTTAAGGTTGTTGAGAGTTCTGAGGAGGTGATGGATGAGCCCCCGGTTCATATTTTGCTATCCTCCGAGTGTGAGAGTGAGCACCAGATAGATGCGGAGAGAGGGGTACTGTTTAAATCTAGTCTTGAGGTAGTGAATAAATCTAAGTGTGGGGATAGGATCCTGATTCACCACTCGCATTTAAGAATATTTTCTGGTGATCTTAGATTTAGGTGGAAAAGATCATACCTTGGGAGAGATAACATAAGTAGAACGATTGATTTGCATGAGGATGGTGTAGATATCCTCGTTGATCCAGGTTAGAGTGCTTGATAAGAATAGGATCACATGGGTGAAAACCCAAATCTGTAGAGTTTGTATATATTTATTTATTTTTGTATGTTATTTTGTCTGTTTGCGTTTGTGCGTTTTTGTTTCCTCTTATTTTGCAGGATATTATGCTTGTCTTTAGCGCGCAAATATTTCATCTGTACGAGGTTTGAGGATTCTGACTATGGCCGCGAAGGAAATGCTATACGGCTGTAGATGATGGACGGACAGAACACTTTCTGCGAGCTATCGCCACATATTCCAGGGGAGTTCGTTCCATTTATTTTGTTATATATTTTATTTTTGCATTTTTATTTTTAGTTCACGTTGTATCCTGGAGCACATTGAGGACATTGTGCCTTTCTAAGTGTGGGGATGGGAGACTTCGTCTTTATTTTGCTTAGTTGTAGGTTGAGTCGAAAAAAAAAAAAAAACGAAAAATTGAAAAAAAAAAAAAAAAAAAAGTCCCTGATTTTTTGTGCAATTTTATATGGAAAATGATAGTAAAATTGGGATTTTTGGTTTTCAAAATATTATATATATGAGAATATAAACAGATTGAAAGCGTGTCTGCTTAAGATGTGTCGGTAGGCCCAGCTGGCTTTGAAAGGTTCCCATGATTGTCTTAATATACCTTAATAAATCATGAAATCTTGTGGGGTCTCATCTTAGGAGAAACGGTAGAACTGAAACCGCTGATGGTAATTAGGGGTACCACTGTAGGTTGAAAGCCCATATGTATTATTAATTAAATGGCACACTTGATCCTTTTTATGAGAATAAATCCGGTGAAAAGTGGCGCCCAAAAAAAAAAAAAAATATATCCACATTTCCATCAATTGAGCTAGACCAAAAAAAAAAAAAATAAAAAAAAAATAAAAAAAAAGAACTGAAGCCTCTGATCTAAACTCCCGCGAGGTCAAGTTGAAAAAAAATAATACCGAAGCTCATGCTGTCGCTCTTGGGGATAGTGACTCTGATTGAGACAACCTCTGGGTTAGGTATGAAAAAAACAAATGTGTCTAAGCTCATAAATTTCATCCATCATCCATCATAAATTTAATTTCTAATACATTAGGGAGTTAGGTTTGCAGTGGTTGGTAAATCTATATGGTTTAACCTTTGCTTTGAAAGCTTGAGGTGGGATTAGGTGAAGCTGGATATCTTGAGTGTGAGACCCATAGATTGATTGTAATAATATGAACTTAATTGCTTTACATGATTGGGGCCTGATTAGCTGGTGGTTGGGTTTATGTGGACAACAATACCGGCAGTTTTGGTTGATGCGTAATTAAATCTTAATTAATAAACCTAAAAGTTTTTGAAACCAAAAATTCTAATTATGATTCCATTGCAGTCTTTTTCAGGGACGAAAAAGGTTTAAGTGTGGGGATGTTTGATGTGTTGCAAAACACATCTAATTTCCTTTGTAGTTTGTAGTCATTTTCGAGTCCTTTTATTAGTATTTTATTAGTTTTAGGCTTGTACCTGTATATTTTATTTATTTTAGCGTTTAATTAGATTTTTATTAGTCTTGCGTCAGTTTTACTATTTATTTATTTATTTTATTATTCTATAGGTGTTTGGAGAAAATGAGCTCAAAATGAAAGAACTTTAATCGAGACACCGACACTTGGGAGCAGTGTTCATGGACATTGGAGTGTAGACAAGAAACTTTGGTCGAGCCAAGAACACCCGAGTCTAGAGCACCGAGTATAATACTATACTATCAATAATAATAATAATAATAAATGTAATAATTAAAGTTGAATGGACTTTTAGTCCATATATGTGTGGACTTACGTAGAGTAAAAAGAAAAAGAAAAAAAAAATATAAAAGAGTTATGGCCCAATGAAACATAAAAACCTACATGACCACTATAAACTATTTCAATAAATACACGGACAAGGAACTAGCGAAGAAAAAGGACGAAGGGGATACAGTGCGGCACTTGCAAAATATTGGTGGAGACAAATCGATTGGAAGATATTCAGCCGCTAAAGACGAAAGAGGGCATATTTGACGTCACGTGAAGTTTGAAGAAGGAATATTATTTTTGAAGGGGTTGAAGGCCAGGGAGGCTTGGTACAAGATTAAAGGCTCGGGTTTGATCACTAAACGTTATAGTTTTTATATTTATTTACTCCGTGTTCATAAATATTTAGACCATGAGTTTGTGTTATTTTGAACCTATGTTTTTAGCTTTTTCCATGACCACGATTGGCTAAACTTTTAGTGCTACCTAGGTATTGATGACGGGTGACAATTGACTAATAATTTTCGGGTTGGATTTATATAATATTTTGGATAATGTTTTGGTAAAGGTTTTCTAACAAGGTTTCTTTTGTATACGCGTGCTTAATATCTAAATATTAATTTTTGTTTCGCTTAATTCTAGTTTAATAGATTTTGTATCTTTTAATCTAGGATTTTGTTAGTATCTTAGACTTAGTGTTTTTGATATATTTTGAGGTTGCTAGACGTAGTAAACCCTAGAAACAATTTAATTAATTATTCGGTAATTTAGCATTCTACCACCTTTGAGACCGAGAGGAGATTAGGTGTCAGTGTGTCTAGCTTGGTAGGTATTCGGGACCGTGGTCTGCACGAGAGTGAGTCACCCCTAGCGTGCCTGTTTTGGTTAGCACCCTATGTTAGAAACCTGTTAGAATAACTATCCCTTGCATCCCTTACACATCCCGGATGTATTGTTTCTGAGGGGGCCGAGAGGACATTCAGATTTAGGATACCTTAGCATAGTTTGGAGAGACCGAGAGGTGATCCGAACCCGAGACCGGTGAGTTTACACACTTCCCTAGATTCAGTATTGCGACATGTTGGAGAATGATTCGCGTTCCAGTGTTGGTCTAGTTTAGTGTATCTTAAGATCCCGGTAGCCAAAACCCATTTATCCAATCCCGAGAGCTATACGTCAGTCACCTTGATTCTTACCTAGGTAGCCATTTTCTCATTATTTTATCTCTTCCAGTTCTACTTGTTCGTTTGCTTTGTTTGCATTTTATTTAATTTAATTTTATATTTTTCTTTTTAGTAGTTAATTAAATCATCATCACCTTAATTTATTAGACTAGGACTCGACGAAAGCTTAGTACCGAGAGCCGCTATTACAGTGTCCACGGTTCGATACTCGGACTTATTTACTTTACTACTTTCGACCGGTACACTTGCCGGTAGTGTGTGGTTTAGTGGGTATTTCCCATTTAAAACTTGTTTTGAAATTAATTGGACTTAAATTATATATTTATCACACATTTCATACATCAAGGATCTACTTATGTGTTAAGAGCTTGGTTTGTCTCCTAGTGGCATGCAAGAGTGATGAGACAAGGTTGTTGTCAAGCTATGGTGAGGTTCATAGGGGTGTAGGGCAGCCACGACTTCAAGGGTAGGTGAGGAAAGATAGGGTGATGTTGACACAAGAATGTTTGTCATTGTGTTGTTTCTTTCGGCCGATCACAAGCTCCTAAAGAGGAAAGGTGATTGTTTTCAAAAGAAATGATAAGTAGTTGTTTGTTTCCTTACTTGATATAAGTGTGGTGAGGTTATAATGAGGTAATGGCTTTGGTGTCATGCCTAGGAACCTTTGGCCGAGCATGTGCAAGGGTTTAGAGGGTAGTTGACTTACATAGGGAGGTGGACTTGGTTGTCTTGTTACCTTATTTAGTGAAAGTTGACTTCCATGGTGTTAAAGTCGGCTAGGCATAGGACAAAGGTGGAGATCTACGAGATGTTGATGTGTCCTAGCTTGTTCTTGTAGTCATGAGTTCTCTTGTAAAGTCCTTTTCGGTCGCACACTATGAAAAGTAGGAGAATGTTTGTCCTGTTCTTGAGAAGGAAAAGTAGGAGTCCTAGGTAGTTGAAGTGAGGTAATAACTAACTAATTATGTGTAAGTCTAGGTGGTTTAAATGGGTAGAGGCTTTTCTTGTGTATACTGGCATAGGTAGTTGAGTAGGTATGCGTGTATAGTGGTATATGTGAGGTGTCGTGTGTGTATGTGTATATGTGAGCATGCTTTGTGGAGTTCCATGATAAATAGCTCTATTATGATCAAATCTTATCATATTTTGTGAGTAAATCGGCCTATACATATGTTAGTAGTGTTGTAATTGTTGATGGTGTCAATTAGATAGTCTCTACTTCCTCGTTGATATAGGAATATCATCCGGTTTCACAAGGGTAAGAGTTAGTTAAGTTCTATGCTTTTTGGTGATGACATTAACATGTATTTTGTTTTATAGGTATCATGTGTTTACTAAATGTAAACCCATGGTGGTTCTTGCATTCACATACGTGTGTTAAAGGTGAGCAATCATGTGTTAGCGTGTAATAGCCTCATGAAATGCTTGTTTGGTGGTATGTCCGGGTGTTGTATGACTAAACAAGTGTACTATGTTGAGTTCTCTGATTAACTCATGCTTCGCTAGACTGGGGGGTATAGTGTGTGCAAAATATCTAATTATGCACATGAAATGACAAAAATAAGTCAAATGCGTACGGGTGTTGACCCGATTCATTGACTGGTGTCACATTCTTCCCTTGTTTTTTGGAATTTCGTCCGCGAAATCGAGTTGTGCTACTGGGTTAAGATGTTTCTGAGTAGAAGGCTGGATACTTGGGCTTTGCCTGGTTTTCACGTTCCCAAGTGAACTTGGGACCGTGCTGTGAGTTCCATTGGAACCTGGACAAGCTTGATTTGTGTTCCCAACGAAGTGAAGTTGTTGTCGATGCGAAATTCTTCCGAAGGAATAATCTATGATTTGCAGGATAAAAAATGTCGTGGACATCGCTGAGTTCTCTTGGAAACTTAAGCTTGTAGGCCATGGGACTAATCCTCGAAAGGATTTCAAATGGCCTGTGTAGCGGGGATTGGGTTTGCCATGCTCGACAAAACGTGGTACACCCTCCATGGTGAGACCTTTTTGTCACCAACCTGAAGTTCGAGTGGCTTGTTCCTTCGATCCGTGAAGCTCTTCTGTCAGTCGCGAGCAGCTTTCGAGCAGTCACGAACCAGGTACATCTTGTGAATTTCTTCCCGAATCAATTTGGTTTTGACTTTCGAACACGTGAGGCATTGGCTATCATTTGATGCAATTTCTCAGCAGCCTTCCTTTACGTCTCGGCACATCTTGCTGGCTTCAGGGTGAACCGCGTACTTGAACTTGTGAGCCTCTTCAAGGACTGGATCTTGAAGCCCTCTAATGCATAGTGCTTAGCTGAGTTGGCAGTTGATTGATACGAAATGCACGGTTGCCAAGGTTAAAAGCACAATCTCTAACAACTTCCTCAAGTGCAGGTGAATACTAATGGCTAACTCTATGGTGCAAGGTGTGTTCAACTTATTTGTTTTCAATCCAAGGGATCGTTTGAGATCAGTTGACACAATACTTTAAATTGGCACCAATAACAAAGAAGGAAACAAAGGAGCATAATGGTTGTTAGCAAGAAACGTACCGGTGTCCAGCTCTGGGTCTTCACGAGCCTCATCAGCAACCATGACAAAAGCTCTGCCACGAGCTCGACCCTTGAGCTCTGGGCAATCTTTCTTGAAGTGGTCAGCAGCACCGCATTCAAAACATCCTTGTTTCGCACCGGGATTTTCAACAACCTTAACTCTGCGCTGGGCAGTAGGTGTAACATTTCGCATTTAATACTTGTACGTTACGCACCGACATTAATAAAAACGTCAAGTTTCGTATTTACCTTCGCATTTATTATTTTTGTCGCATTTATGGAACCCTAATACTATATAATATTATATATATGTGTGGTTTGTATGTTATATCAAAAAAAAAAAAATTAAAACCTGCCTTGGCCGGGAATCGAACCCGCGCCAAAGGCCGGGTTAAACCAACACTTGTGCACAAACCAACTGGGCTAGCCAGTTCCTTGTGATAAACCCGGGTTAACATTAATCTTATACGCGCGTTAAACTCCCACAGTTGACAAGGAAAAGTCAACTGTGGTATTCCTTGGTGATCAATCCAACAATTTACGCGTGATCGGTATATTTTTGGCAAACTCGTGCATTAACCGGCCCAATATAACATAATTACACCTCAATTACACGGCATCGTTGACCCATTTTGATTAATTAGACGCGTATGATTATATGGAAAGTCAACCTCCTAATTAACCCTAACCCTAATCCCTTAGTATAAATTGAGGGTCTGCGTAGCTTAACAACTCGCTCACAACACTCTCTTCACCTCCAATTCTTTCAATTATACTCTGATCGTTGCTAGCAAGCTCGTAGTTTGACTTTCTCCTTGACCCGACTGTTATCATTCATACCACACTGTGAGTCTCAATCTTTTGTTGGGTTTCATTCATCGGCATTCAAGCAACTATAGCCCTAACATTAATCGGGCTATAGTTGCCTGAATCGTTCAATTGAATAATCTAGGGTTCGTCGATCTTTATTTGGGGATAAACTGTTTCAGGCTTTACGTATTTATTTATTTTCAAACTAAAGATCTCACAACCACCGGCCTAGGCCAAGTGGTTGTGACTCTGGTCCGCTACAGGGGTCACCCGGGTTCGAGTCCCGGCTCTGACCGGTTTTTGGTATTCTTTTCTTTTCTTTTCTTTTTAGCAAACAATAATTATATATATATATATTAATCCTTTTAATCTTTTAAATTCTTTTTAAAATACCAAAACTATTTTATAAATTCTAAAAAAATTTTATTTGTTTAATCTGATATAAAAGTGTTATTTACAATTTTTATTTTTCAGAAATTCTTTTATTTAATATTTATAATAATTAAATCATTTTTATACAATTATAATTATAAAAATCCATTTATATATCAAAACAATTTATTTAAATTCTCCAAAATTTATCCTGACTTTTTATAAAGTCAACCTTTACTGAAATAATTTTTAAATCAGTAAAATCATTTATTTTATATTTTTAAACAATTTTTGTTAGATTTAATCATAATTAATTCATATTAAATCCAATTTTCATCATTTTTGCACCAAAATTTTATACAAATTATTTTTAATCATTTAGAACAGAAATATGATTTTTAAAATAAGATTTCTTTAATTTTAGTATTTTTGATTATTAAAGTTAATAATTGACTATTTATAAATAAATAGGTTTAAAAATCTATTTTAAATGAAATAATTTTATAAAAATTATTTTATTGCTTCAAACACTTTATTGTACTCATACAAAATTCAAACTTTATAAAAAGACTATTTTTCATTAATTATCCAATTTTCTTTATTTAATTAAGCATTTTAATTTAAATCTCAACAATTGATTATCCCCAAATCAAAACCCTAGGATATACTTATAAACTAGTTAGACTTAGACTTATTTGTTGCCTTATACGTAGGGTAACACTTGGCAAATTATTTGGGCTACTCTTATACTATATCTCATTACCAAAAACTATACCAAGGTGAGTTTACGTAATCCTGTTTATGCGATTCTTTATACTTGCAACAATTTTAAGCAATTCAACATATATGTCTAGTAGTAAACTTTATTGCCTCATGTATTAGTCAACAGTTTCAACGAGTTTCAACGAGTTTCAACATTTACATAATCATTAGCTATGGCCAAGCCGGCGATACTCAATAATAGATCTATTGGATTGACAACCCCACCCGGATACGTGTACCTCCTACATAGGTCACGTGGGTGATTGTTATCGTTCAACATATTACTAAGGTGAACCGTAGATGACGGGATGGACCTAAACTAGTCGGAGGTTTGATTATGTCAACATATTATACTATGCATGTAGACTTAAATTACGATAGACGTACGAATTGCTAGACTTTTATACTTAAACTATATGCTTAACATGGATTATGTATTCTCACCAACTTCTAGTTGACCCCCCCCCCCCCCCCATTTTTACAACTCAACAGGTGATAACGATGCTTGAAGATTAGAGTACTTATGAAGAAATAAGGAGTCTATGCATGCTTGATTCTTGTGTGATGTATTAGATTTTCACATTCAAACTCTTATGTATTTCAATTTTTGGATATTTACAATTTAATATTTATTTCAATTAAAATTTGATTACCATGTGCTACTGTATACTCATCAATACGTGACACCTCGATGTTTCCGCCATCGGTTGGGGTGTTACAGATTGGTATCAGAGCCTTGGTTATAGGGAATTAGGTTATTAGAAATAATCTAGACTATAACCTTAGGGACTAAAACAGTACTTGCTTCTCCTACTTGTAACCCTAATTGCTTCCCTAATCCTATCCTTATCCTATACCTTATAACCCTAAACCTACATGTGACTACTCTTAATTGTCTGCTGCAATCCTGATCCATCATTAGATTAATAGGACAAAATCCTCAGGTTTAACCTGAACCCCCTTGAGATCTCGTCGAAGTTCTAGATTTTAATAACGAACACGTGCAATCTGGAAGGGTGAACGCCTGTATTCTGAGTCTTCTGTCTAGGCTGGCATTGCGCATATATCCCAATCAGACGAGGGACCCGGATGCCTACCTGGGAATTCTCGGGATGAGTGTTCACTTATAGGCTAAAGCATGTCTTCATATGTTATTAGAATTTAGAATCTTTGATAAGTCAACGTTTTCGTTTATTCGTTTTAATTAATGAATAAATGATTACATTCCTTATATGAACTCTCATCCATTTCATTGTGTCTATTACAGATCATGCCTCCTCGTCGCAGCACTCGCAACAACAATGGTGAGAACCACGAAGAAGGTGGTGATAACCATAACCACAACCATGACCAAGTTCCTAACCACAACAACAATGGGGTCGATGCTCAACTGGCTGCGATCATTTCTCAACAAATGGCGCAGCAAATCGCAACTCTGGTTCCCAATTTACTTGCTCAGGTCATCCAATTGAATGGGAATGGTCACAACAACGGGAACGGGAATGGCAATGGCAATGGCAATGGCAATGGACCCCAAGCTTGCACCCTCAAGCATTTCAACTCTTGTAACCCTCCAAAGTTCAGCGGTGAAGAAGGAGCTACTGGACTTCTCCAATGGTTTGAGGGTATTGAGAATACCTTCATCAACAGTGAGTGCCCCAACAATTTCAAGGTTCGTTACGCCATGAGTGTTCTCCATAAACGAGCACTCACATGGTGGAATGAAGAAAAGCGTACTCGTGGGGCCGAAGTTGCTCTTGCTATGACTTGGGACCAGGTCAAAGAGATCATGAAGGAGGAGTTCTGTCCTCGCAATGAAGTTAAAAAGCTTGAGGATGAGTTCCACACCTTGGCTCAGGATAGTGGGGAAAATCTTGCCTACAACACCCGCTTTCATGAGCTTAGCTTATTGTTGCCACACAAGGTTACTCCTCTGCCGGTAGCCATCGAGAAGTACATCGGTGGTCTGCCCATGCAAATCCAGGACACTGTTTGGGGTAGAAATCCTGCAACTCTGGAAGAGGCCAAACGTCTAGCAGCCACTCTTACTGATAATCATGTGAAGAATGGTACTCTGGTTCGCAAGGGCTCTAAGAAGACTGTTGCCAAAGACACTCCACAGCCTGCAATTGAAGTCAAGCCTGAGACCTCCAGCAACAAGAAGCGTAAGGCTAGAAACTATATGGTTGCTGCTACTCCACCTGCTACCCAAAATCCAGCCAAGAAACCCTATGGTGGAACACACCCTCTTTGCAACACCTGCCAGTTCCATCATCTTCCTGGTAGACCATGCCGCCAGTGTAATAACTGTAAACGGTATGGACACTACACCAATGCCTGTCAAGCCCCTGCTGCCCAAAACAACCAAAACAACCAAAACAACCAAAACAACCCTGCCAGAAACAACCCTGCTCCCAACCAACAAAACAACAGGCCTACTCGTGGTCAATGCTACGAATGTGGCAGCCCCGATCACTACATCAACAACTGCCCTAACCGTAACCGTAACCAAAACCAAAACCAGAACCGCAACCAGAACCAAGGTGCTCGAGGTCGCGCCTACAATCTCAACGCTAACCAGGCTCGTGACAACAACGAAGTGGTGAATGGTACGTTTCTCATTAATAATCACTATGCATCCATATTATTTGACTCAGGAGCTGATAAGTCATTCGTGTCACTGAAGTTTGAACCTTTACTTAACTTACCCCACACTAATCTAGAAGATCCTTTCGTGGTAGAGGTAGCTAACGGGAAGTCTATTTCGATCAGTTCTATTATTCGTAACTGCTTGTTGAATCTCGATGATCATACCTTCCCTATCGATCTTATTCCCATGCATCTTGGTAGTTTTGATGTTATAGTAGGCATGGACTGGTTGTCAACTCATCGTGCCGAAATTCTGTGCTTCGAGAAAGTCATACGCATTCCTCTCGAATCTGGTGAGATTTTGAAGATCTATGGTGAGAAACCCTGTGGTGAGCTTAAGCTTATGTCTTGTACTACTGCCCAAAAGTACTTACGAAAGGGGTATACAGCCTTCTTAGCTAACGTGATAGAGAAGAAGGACAAAGGCAAAAGTATCCAAGACATTCCTATTATTCGAGACTATCCTGAAGTCTTTCCAGAGGATTTACCTGGTTTGCCTCCTGCTCGACAAGTGGAGTTTCGTATTGATCTTGTTCCTGGTGCTAATCCTATTGCTAAAGCTCCTTATCGTCTTGCACCCTCTGAGATGCAAGAACTTGCTAGTCAATTACAGGAACTTTCTGATAAAGGGTTCATTCGCCCTAGTTCTTCTCCATGGGGAGCCCCTGTCTTATTCGTTAAAAAGAAGGATGGTTCTCTTCGGATGTGTATTGACTACCGTGAACTCAACAAACTCACTATCAAGAATCGTTATCCGCTTCCTAGGATTGACGATCTCTTCGATCAACTTCAAGGAGCAACCCACTTCTCGAAGATTGATCTCCGTTCTGGTTATCATCAGCTTAGAGTCCACGATGAAGATATTCCCAAGACAGCTTTTCGCACTCGCTACGGTCACTATGAATTCATGGTTATGCCTTTCGGTTTGACCAATGCTCCCGCGGTATTTATGGATTTGATGAATCGGGTTTGTAGACCCTATCTCGACAAATTTGTGATCGTTTTCATCGATGATATTTTGATTTACTCTAAGTCAAAATCCGATCACGAGCAACATCTTCACTCTATCTTGAGTCTCCTAAAGAAAGAACAACTGTACGCCAAGTTCTCCAAATGTGAATTTTGGCTTAAGGAAGTTCAATTTTTGGGACATGTCATTGATATGAACGGGATTCATGTTGATCCTGCGAAGATCGAAGCTGTGAAGAATTGGAGTGTTCCTACCACTCCAACAGAAGTCCGTTCTTTTCTTGGGTTGGCTGGTTATTATCGTCGATTCATCGCCAATTTCTCCAAGATCGCTGTTCCTCTCACTACCTTAACTCACAAGGGTAAACCCTATGAGTGGGGACCTAAGCAAGAGGAAGCATTTGAAACTCTTAAGCTGAAACTCTGTGAAGCTCCTGTCTTATCTCTACCTGATGGTAATGATGATTTCGTGGTCTACTGTGATGCATCGAACCAAGGACTTGGTTGTGTTCTTATGCAACGAGGAAAGGTTATCGCTTATGCATCTCGACAACTCAAGATTCACGAGAAAAATTATACCACCCATGATCTTGAATTGGGCGCTGTTGTCTTTGCACTCAAGATTTGGAGACATTATCTCTATGGGACCAAATGTGTGGTGTTCACGGACCACAAAAGTCTCCAACATGTCTTCGACCAAAAGAATCTTAACATGAGGCAACGACGTTGGGTTGAATTACTTAACGACTATGATTGCGAAATTCGCTACCATCCTGGCAAGGCGAATGTTGTGGCTGACGCACTTAGTCGTAAAGAGCGTGTCAAACTCCAATGTGCTAGAGTTCGTACCGATCTCCAAGATCGCATTCTCCAGGCTCAACACACCTCAGTCACCCAAGGTAACATGTACGATGAAATGTCTTGTGGTGCTGAGACTCAACTTGAAACCAAACCCGATGGTCTCCTTTATTTTCTTAATCGACTGTGGATTCCCGACCGTGATGATCTTCGTACTTTTCTCATGAACGAGGCTCATAAGTCTCGTTATTCTGTTCATCCTGGAGCTGACAAGATGTACCAAGATCTTCGTTATTCTTATTGGTGGCCTGGTATGAAGAAAGACATTGCTCTTTTCGTTGCAAAATGCCTCACTTGTTCCAAGGTTAAGGCTGAACATCAACGACCGGCTGGTATGCTTGAACAACCAGAGATTCCTGTCTGGAAATGGGAGAGCATAGCTATGGATTTCATCACTAAACTCCCTCGCACACCCAAAGGTTTTGACAGTATTTGGGTAATCGTCGATCGTTTGACCAAGTCCGCTCACTTTCTACCTATTCGTGAGAAGTATTCTGTGGAAAGGTTGGCAAAGATGTACGTAAGTGAAATCGTATGTCGTCACGGTATACCTTTGGACATTATTTCTGATCGCGACGGTCGTTTCACCTCTCACTTTTGGGGATCTCTACAAGATGCTCTGGGTACTAAGTTGAACCTGAGCACTGCTTATCACCCTCAAACGGATGGTCAGACTGAACGAACCATCCAGACACTTGAGGACATGCTCAGGGCATGTGTCATCGATTTTGGTGGCGCATGGGATTCTCATCTTCCTTTGGTTGAGTTTTCATACAACAACAGTTATCACGCCAGCATTAACATGGCTCCTTTTGAGGCACTCTATGGTCGGAAATGTCGTTCTCCTGTCTGTTGGACTGAGGTTGGTGAAGCTCGTATTACTGGACCCGAACTAATCCAGGAAACCACAGACAAAATCCAGCTTATTCAGGATAATCTTCTCAAGGCTCGAAGTCGCCAAAAGAGTTATGCTGATAAACGTCGTAAACCCTTGGAATTTCAAGTTGGGGACCTTGTGCTACTTAAGGTATCCCCTTGGAAAGGAGTTATTCGTTTCGGTAGAAAGGGAAAACTAGCTCCTCGATACGTAGGCCCCTTCAAAATTCTTGACAGAGTTGGGAAAGTGGCTTACAGACTTGAGCTTCCTTGTGTATACTGGCATAGGTAGTTGAGTAGGTATGCGTGTATAGTGGTATATGTGAGGTGTCGTGTGTGTATGTGTATATGTGAGCATGCTTTGTGGAGTTCCATGATAAATAGCTCTATTATGATCAAATCTTATCATATTTTGTGAGTAAATCGGCCTATACATATGTTAGTAGTGTTGTAATTGTTGATGGTGTCAATTAGATAGTCTCTACTTCCTCGTTGATATAGGAATATCATCCGGTTTCACAAGGGTAAGAGTTAGTTAAGTTCTATGCTTTTTGGTGATGACATTAACATGTATTTTGTTTTATAGGTATCATGTGTTTACTAAATGTAAACCCATGGTGGTTCTTGCATTCACATACGTGTGTTAAAGGTGAGCAATCATGTGTTAGCGTGTAATAGCCTCATGAAATGCTTGTTTGGTGGTATGTCCGGGTGTTGTATGACTAAACAAGTGTACTATGTTGAGTTCTCTGATTAACTCATGCTTCGCTAGACTGGGGGGTATAGTGTGTGCAAAATATCTAATTATGCACATGAAATGACAAAAATAAGTCAAATGCGTACGGGTGTTGACCCGATTCATTGACTGGTGTCACATTCTTCCCTTGTTTTTTGGAATTTCGTCCGCGAAATCGAGTTGTGCTACTGGGTTAAGATGTTTCTGAGGAGAAGGCTGGATACTTGGGCTTTGCCTGGTTTTCACGTTCCCAAGTGAACTTGGGACCGTGCTGTGAGTTCCATTGGAACCTGGACAAGCTTGATTTGTGTTCCCAACGAAGTGAAGTTGTTGTCGATGCGAAATTCTTCCGAAGGAATAATCTATGATTTGCAGGATAAAAAATGTCGTGGACATCGCTGAGTTCTCTTGGAAACTTAAGCTTGTAGGCCATGGGACTAATCCTCGAAAGGATTTCAAATGGCCTGTGTAGCGGGGATTGGGTTTGCCATGCTCGACAAAACGTGGTACACCCTCCATGGTGAGACCTTTTTGTCACCAACCTGAAGTTCGAGTGGCTTGTTCCTTCGATCCGCGAAGCTCTTCTGTCAGTCGCGAGCAGCTTTCGAGCAGTCACGAACCAGGTACATCTTGTGAATTTCTTCCCGAATCAATTTGGTTTTGACTTTCGAACACGTGAGGCATTGGCTATCATTTGATGCAATTTCTCAGCAGCCTTCCTTTACGTCTCGGCACATCTTGCTGGCTTCAGGGTGAACCGCGTACTTGAACTTGTGAGCCTCTTCAAGGACTGGATCTTGAAGCCCTCTAATGCATAGTGCTTAGCTGAGTTGGCAGTTGATTGATACGAAATGCACGGTTGCCAAGGTTAAAAGCACAATCTCTAACAACTTCCTCAAGTGCAGGTGAATACTAATGGCTAACTCTATGGTGCAAGGTGTGTTCAACTTATTTGTTTTCAATCCAAGGGATCGTTTGAGATCAGTTGACACAATACTTTAAATTGGCACCAATAACAAAGAAGGAAACAAAGGAGCATAATGGTTGTTAGCAAGAAACGTACCGGTGTCCAGCTCTGGGTCTTCACGAGCCTCATCAGCAACCATGACAAAAGCTCTGCCACGAGCTCGACCCTTGAGCTCTGGGCAATCTTTCTTGAAGTGGTCAGCAGCACCGCATTCAAAACATCCTTGTTTCGCACCGGGATTTTCAACAACCTTAACTCTGCGCTGGGCAGTAGGTGTAACATTTCGCATTTAATACTTGTACGTTACGCACCGACATTAATAAAAACGTCAAGTTTCGTATTTACCTTCGCATTTATTATTTTTGTCGCATTTATGGAACCCTAATACTATATAATATTATATATATGTGTGGTTTGTATGTTATATCAAAAAAAAAAAATTAAAACCTGCCTTGGCCGGGAATCGAACCCGCGCCAAAGGCCGGGTTAAACCAACACTTGTGCACAAACCAACTGGGCTAGCCAGTTCCTTGTGATAAACCCGGGTTAACATTAATCTTATACGCGCGTTAAACTCCCACAGTTGACAAGGAAAAGTCAACTGTGGTATTCCTTGGTGATCAATCCAACAATTTACGCGTGATCGGTATATTTTTGGCAAACTCGTGCATTAACCGGCCCAATATAACATAATTACACCTCAATTACACGGCATCGTTGACCCATTTTGATTAATTAGACGCGTATGATTATATGGAAAGTCAACCTCCTAATTAACCCTAACCCTAATCCCTTAGTATAAATTGAGGGTCTGCGTAGCTTAACAACTCGCTCACAACACTCTCTTCACCTCCAATTCTTTCAATTATACTCTGATCGTTGCTAGCAAGCTCGTAGTTTGACTTTCTCCTTGACCCGACTGTTATCATTCATACCACACTGTGAGTCTCAATCTTTTGTTGGGTTTCATTCATCGGCATTCAAGCAACTATAGCCCTAACATTAATCGGGCTATAGTTGCCTGAATCGTTCAATTGAATAATCTAGGGTTCGTCGATCTTTATTTGGGGATAAACTGTTTCAGGCTTTACGTATTTATTTATTTTCAAACTAAAGATCTCACAACCACCGGCCTAGGCCAAGTGGTTGTGACTCTGGTCCGCTACAGGGGTCACCCGGGTTCGAGTCCCGGCTCTGACCGGTTTTTGGTATTCTTTTCTTTTCTTTTCTTTTTAGCAAACAATAATTATATATATATATATATTAATCCTTTTAATCTTTTAAATTCTTTTTAAAATACCAAAACTATTTTATAAATTCTAAAAAAAATTTATTTGTTTAATCTGATATAAAAGTGTTATTTACAATTTTTATTTTTCAGAAATTCTTTTATTTAATATTTATAATAATTAAATCATTTTTATACAATTATAATTATAAAAATCCATTTATATATCAAAACAATTTATTTAAATTCTCCAAAATTTATCCTGACTTTTTATAAAGTCAACCTTTACTGAAATAATTTTTAAATCAGTAAAATCATTTATTTTATATTTTTAAACAATTTTTGTTAGATTTAATCATAATTAATTCATATTAAATCCAATTTTCATCATTTTTGCACCAAAATTTTATACAAATTATTTTTAATCATTTAGAACAGAAATATGATTTTTAAAATAAGATTTCTTTAATTTTAGTATTTTTGATTATTAAAGTTAATAATTGACTATTTATAAATAAATAGGTTTAAAAATCTATTTTAAATGAAATAATTTTATAAAAATTATTTTATTGCTTCAAACACTTTATTGTACTCATACAAAATTCAAACTTTATAAAAAGACTATTTTTCATTAATTATCCAATTTTCTTTATTTAATTAAGCATTTTAATTTAAATCTCAACAATTGATTATCCCCAAATCAAAACCCTAGGATATACTTATAAACTAGTTAGACTTAGACTTATTTGTTGCCTTATACGTAGGGTAACACTTGGCAAATTATTTGGGCTACTCTTATACTATATCTCATTACCAAAAACTATACCAAGGTGAGTTTACGTAATCCTGTTTATGCGATTCTTTATACTTGCAACAATTTTAAGCAATTCAACATATATGTCTAGTAGTAAACTTTATTGCCTCATGTATTAGTCAACAGTTTCAACGAGTTTCAACGAGTTTCAACATTTACATAATCATTAGCTATGGCCAAGCCGGCGATACTCAATAATAGATCTATTGGATTGACAACCCCACCCGGATACGTGTACCTCCTACATAGGTCACGTGGGTGATTGTTATCGTTCAACATATTACTAAGGTGAACCGTAGATGACGGGATGGACCTAAACTAGTCGGAGGTTTGATTATGTCAACATATTATACTATGCATGTAGACTTAAATTACGATAGACGTACGAATTGCTAGACTTTTATACTTAAACTATATGCTTAACATGGATTATGTATTCTCACCAACTTCTAGTTGACCCCCCCCCCATTTTTACAACTCAACAGGTGATAACGATGCTTGAAGATTAGAGTACTTATGAAGAAATAAGGAGTCTATGCATGCTTGATTCTTGTGTGATGTATTAGATTTTCACATTCAAACTCTTATGTATTTCAATTTTTGGATATTTACAATTTAATATTTATTTCAATTAAAATTTGATTACCATGTGCTACTGTATACTCATCAATACGTGACACCTCGATGTTTCCGCCATCGGTTGGGGTGTTACAGTAGGATGACCCATCCTCTTGCATTTGTCACACTTGATACTGTCACAGGACCCCACGTGGTGATACTTGCATTTGTCATAGAGGGGATGGGGTCCATTGTACGGCTTGAGAGCCTCAGTTGTAGTGGCAACAAATGCTTTCACCGTCTCTGGCTTCTTGGCAGGTTGATTGCTTCCCTTCCTGAAATCGGACCATTTACGCTTCTCACCAGAACTTCCACATTTCTCTGACTCCTTCTGCGATAACATGCCCATACGCACTGCATCATCGGTGAGGCTGTGTGCAAGAGTGACAGTGCCCTGAATCGATGTCGGTGCAGCAGCAGTAATCATGCTTCGGATTTTGGGTGAGAGTCCCCAGATGTACCTCTCAATCCGCTTGAACTCAGGAGTGACCATATGCGGAACCAATTGGGAAAGTTCATGGAAACGAGTGGAGTAAGTTGTAACTTCGGCACCACTCATGGACAGATTCCAAAATTCGGCCTCTAGCTTCTGAAGCTCACTGCGAGGGCAGTACTTTTCCATTAACAACGCTTTTAGTTCAGTCCATGGGAGATTATAGGCTGCCTCTCTCCCCATGGTCTGTACTTGTAGATTCCACCATGTCAGAGCCTCGTCCTGAAAGGTACAGGTGACATACTTGACTTTTTGGTCCTCTGCACAACCACTTATATCAAGTACAGATTCGGTCTTCTCAATCCAACGGACAACCCCCACTGCTCCTTCTGATCCGCGAAAGTTCCATGGCTTGCATGCCATGAAAGTTTTGTAGGTACACCCATGCTCGGTGTTTTCTACTTCTGCGGCATCGTTAATAAAGGGTTGTTAATCGAATGGATTAGGCATAAGATCACGACAAAAGAAGAAAAGACGAAAGCTTTACCATGCTCGAGATCCTGGTTCCTGCGTCGGCCTGCTGCACCCGAACCACTGGTAGAATCAGTGCGGTTCACCTCATGTTGTGCAATGGCTTGTGCAATCACCCGGGCTAGGTCTGCTGTAGTGGTTGGAAAAGCTTCATATGTCGAACTTGATCGAGTGTTTCTTTTGGGCGGCATGTTCTCCTAATATAACAAATTAATAGAATAAGACACACATCACTGTATAATATTGTTAACATGTGCACAAATAACACAACAACCATAATAGCAAACCATCATAACCACGAGGATATAACATAGGAAGTCATATTGTCATAGTTTTTCATAGGATTTGTCATACTCTGTAGATACACGAAGTGCGACTAATGCTATTGAATTGCAAATCTTATTATGTTTTGTCAATGATGGACGGTCGAAAGTGGAATGAAGACGGTCGAATGTAGATCAAATGGTTGAAGGGAGAACTCAAGAGGTCGAATGAAGATTTTATGTATATATGTGTTGATTTGCCCAGTTAGTATGGTCGAACTTGCACATTCGCCCAATCGAATGGTCGAATGTGCAGGTCTATATAAAGGTTGTATCATTTTGTAACTTTAACTTTTGGTCATTTTATTTCCCTCTCTGAGTGTTTTCTCTCCCTAGGGTTTTGTTAAGTCTGTATTGAGTCTTAATCATTATAAACAAGGTTTTGTAAAGATTATCAATGATGTTTATGAATGAAAGAGATATGTTTGAATTGATTTGCGTGTTTTGCTGATTATATTATCATTTTGTAATCAATTTAGGGATTCCGCACCTGAATTGATAGACTTGTTTGATCATAGTCTTTGTTTGACAATCCGATCCTTCACATACAAAGTGGTATCAGAGCCATAAGGATCAAACAACTACGAATTGATAATATAAGTGTTGATTTGGACCCAATTTTGATCAAAACTTTTCTGTTTTCATTGAACATTTGAAATTGATGAATATTGATTGATTTGAACAAGTTTTCATGGATAAAATCTAAAATTCTCTTTGTTAAACTTGTTCCAAATCCAATTCGAAGCAAAACCTACAAAAGATCATCAAATTTCATCAACATTTGAAAATTTTGGATCAAAATAATTGATTTTCAAAGAATAACCGTTTTTCAAAATGAAAGGGTCGAACCTAGGGAGAAACGGTCGAGAGTGTGGTTTTTAGGTCGAACCAGGGATTTTTAGGTCGAACGTGGAGGTTAATTCGGTCGAACCTAGATATTTTTAGTGTGTTGTTGTTCATTCGACCATCTGTTTTAAATTCGACCAATCGGGAGGTCGAAAGATGATAGTTTTGGTCGAAAGTGAGAAGAGTCTGTTACATTCTACCTTCGAGTCTTTAGAAACGGTCGAATCTGGACATATTTCCACATTCGCCCCCACGATTTGGGACAAACGGTCGAACGTAGAATCTGTTGAAAAATTTTTCTAATCGTTTCGTGTTTTATACTTTGCAGACGATATGTGGAACTTTCCAACAACACCACGACCTAATACAACACCACAACAACAAGCAACAATGGATCCTTGGTCGGTAGCAGCTCAGAAGACGACTAGTCAATCATCTCAACCAATCAACTATTTGGCGATGACTAGTTTGATGCCCCAACAAGTTGCACAACCACAACAACAACCCATGACTGATTACTGGGGAGTTGCAGCAGCGGTGATACACTTTCAGACTACCAATGCGATTTCGACGCTTATTCATGACTTATCTTCGGGTAGTGGGAGCCGTCCACCAAAGTTGATGGAAATGGTGGATTACAACCAATGGAAGACCAAGTTTAAGATTCATTTAGAGGGAATGGGAATGGAAGGCACGAAAGCTTGGCAAATGATTGCTAAGGGGTATGTAGCTCCGGTCTTGGAGAACACTGGTGAGCCGATTCCATTAGAGAGTCTAGCTGAGGATGAGAAGAAAAAGTTTGCGGTGGAAAAGAAGGCGTTTTCCCAATTATCCCAGGCCATTAACACTGATCTTTTACATCAGTTTGGGTCGTGCACCACTTCGAAGCAATTGTGGGATACGTTAAGGAATCATCACGATGGGAATGAGAAAACAAGGGAGCTTAGAATGGAGGAGTTGAGAAAGGAGTTTGAGAACTTTAGCTATATGGGAAATGAGACACTGAAGGAGTTGATTCCGAGGTATTGCCATTTGTTGACTGAACTCTCAAGTTATGAGATCAATATACCGATGTCTGAGCTGGTAGATAAGTTCGTTGATGCATTACTACCATACTGGAATCAACACATTGAGGTCCTTAAGGAGAAAGATGAATATCAATATTGGACCATCAATGAATTCATCCAGAAGCTTGAGAACAAAGAGATGGAGGAAAAGAGGAAAGCAAAATGAGCGCAAGTTCCTCAGAATCCAGAGTTATATCATGGGGGTACATCTTCATCTCTGACTAGTTCAAGTTCTAGTAATACTGTTGCTCCATACATAGCTTGTGTTTCAAGCATTGTTGAACCAACCAAAACACCCATAAACTATCTTGCTCAAACTTCATCTTACACACCACCATCTTACCCTACTACTTACATCCCACCATTTTCACCAATGCAACAAGCTGCATGCTATTCAGCCAGTTTGAACCAACCTCAACAACAATCATACATTCCTCAAATGAACCAAACTCAAATGAACCCAAGTCAACAAAATCAAAGCCCAATTGTGTTGGAGACATCAAACTTGAACAACGTTACTGTTGAAGTTGCACAGCAACATGTAGCCTTGGTTTCTGCTATGGTCGCTTCGTATAATGGGTTAGTAGCTAGTCAAATTGGTAATAACAACTTAACCAGTGAGGGCTACACTCAAATTGACAAGGAGGAGATGGAACTCATTGACATCCAGTGGGCATTTGCCAGTGTCATGAGGCGAGCGACTGAGTTTATAGAGAAGACGGGCAAAACTGATCTTTCTACATCTCCCAACACCACATATGGCTTCAACAAAGCCAAAGTCACATGTTTTAACTGTGGTGGGAAAGGTCACTTCAAAAGAAAATGCACGCAGCCAGCACAACAGGGGAACAGAAATCCTTTCAACACTAATTACCAGAACCGTCAATCACAAAATCAGGTATCATATCAAAGCCAAAACAACTCCAATTTTCAACCACAAAATAATTACCAAAACCGTCAAAACCCCTCACCAAAAAACTCTGTTAGACAAACCACTACACAAAACCAAAACCAAAACCAAACACCACACAATCCAACCAGAAATATCATTCCAATTTCTACATCAAACAGCCAAACCCAACCAGATAACCAGAACCAGGCTTTGGTAATCCAGAAAGATGAGGGATTTGATTGGACTGGAATGCAACTTGGTGTTGAGGAAATCACTGCTGGTAATGTGGCATGTGTTGCACAGAAGATAGATTTGGAGGAACCGGTGTCAGTTGAAGATGATTTGGAGACTGAGAAAATATCTGAGGTGAAGATTAAGGAGTTGGTTGATGAAAATGATGTTTGTGTTGAAGAGAAGTCAGGATTGATTCTTGACTCAGTCATTGATGTTCCCGAACAGTGCGATTCAGCTTATTCTGACTCGGAGAGCGAATCTGATTCTGAAGCTAGTGTTAACTCACTAGATGATGACATTGATCAACTTCTAGCCGAAGCTGATTTTCTTATTACCCGCAAATCATGCATAGTGGATAATGCTTTTACCAGAATCGATTATTCTAAATTCTTTGCTGGAAAGGAAGCACATTTTGCATTAATGGCGATGATAGAGCCTCCGAAACAGGTAAGTTCTGAATCTTCTTTAGACATGAACACTGATAAGTATTGCGGTGCTAGCGATAGATTGACAGAGGATAATAAGCAACTCAGGGTTCAACTTGAGAGTGCTAAGGTCAACTGTCAATCGTATAAAAAAGAAGCAAGTGAATTCAATAAGGTACTTGATGGTTATAAGAAAGACATTTTTGATCTTAAGAAAACACTATCTTTAAAACAACTGGCCATTAACAATTACATCAATGAATTGGAAGAAACAAAACTTGAAATGGCAACCATCAAGTGCTTTGCTGAGAAAGTCAACAAGAAGCTTGAAAGCTACAAACTTATTGCATATGTTGTTGACCATATTATTGAGGAACCTTCACAGCCAAGTAGTGCAAACTATAAGGCCGTCCCATCTCCAGTGTTGTTTGAAAATCATACTTTGCATTCAATAACACCGGAGAGTTCAGTTAAGTCTGACTCTACATCGGATGATGAGTCTAACACTTCCAGTGTGGGAGATCCTAATTCCGATTTTAGACCTATTTTGGGACTGATTGATGAAGGAGTGATAGCTGTAACTGATGATTCTGACTTTGAGGATGATAAATCTGAGAAAGTGAGTGATATTCCTACTGAGAATCACATTATTACCAATGAACCGGTGTCACCTTCTCAGATTATACATCCAATGGCTAACGCTCATCGAGTGAATCAGTCAGTTAAGCAGGTTGAGAAGAATGAACAAAGTGACAAACCCGTCAAAGTGTTTTATCGGATGGAAGGATCCGATACAATAATTTCTGACGAGGAATATCCAATTAAGTTTGCCAATTATTCCAAGATTGAGAAAATTTGGTAGGAGAGTACCATTTGGTTCCCAAAACATGAGAGAACAAATGATGTACCTCCAGAGGTTTTAAAGAAAATTTATTTGGATGTTCCAAAAGAACCAAAGGTTCATGTCACAGAGTTTATTAAGCCAAAGGAGAAGGCGAATAGTTTTCTTGAGCCAACTTACTCAAAGGACCCAGCTCCTGAGAGTTTAAGAACAAGGTGTGTGGATAATCAATATCATATCACTACTTATGCAAAGTCGAACGCCAAGAACAACTTTGAGGAATACCGTGCGTGTTTTAAGTGCGGGGAGAGAGGGAATTTAGTTGCTCACTGCCCGTATGTTAGGCACAAAAGGCACGAGCTTGAAGTGAAGCAAAAATATCAAAGTCCAATCGATAATCATTGTTATCTACAAAGACGATTTGTCCCTCTACCAGCACCGATATACAATCAAAGCAGATATTTTCAAAAGAGGGATAATCGTCAGATGACATATGATCGTCGTAACTGGATCGCAATGGAAAAGCCTTTTAAGAAACCTGTAGTGAACACAACTGTTGAAAAGCAAAAGGTTTCGTTAAAACCTGCAGTCAAACCAACAGTTGGACCTGTATCTGTTAAATCAGAGAAGGTAACCAAGAAAGTTTCCATCAAAGACGAAGTAAAGAAACCAACTGAGACCCCAAAATCTCAAATCCGGATCTTGAAACGTTTGGAACAATTCTGGTCACCAGTGGGATCTCAAGGTGCTTCAACTTCAAAAGTGAATGAGAAATCTGAAACTGAAAAGGATTTAATTGATCAGAAAAAGATCAATTCAAATTCAACTATTTGTGAGAAATATTCTTTGAAACTGAATGTTTAAAGACCCAAGATCAAGCAGGCTTGGGTCCCCCAAAAAATCTAATCTTTTTACTTGATATGTGCAGGGAGCTTCAACTGGCCCTGTGAGTAGTCTTTGGATTGTTGACAGTGGAGCTTCTGGTCACATGACAGGAGACTTATCGCTGCTGTTCGACATAAGAAATATCAATGGCGGATACGTAGCATTTGCTGGGAACAAAGGAGGATACATTACTATGGAGGGTAGTGTGAGTAATGGTATCGTGAGTTTTGAAAAGATATCGTATGTAAAGCAAATAGACTATAATCTGCTCAGTGTCAGTCAAATCTGTGATAAGCAGTTCTCTGTATTCTTTGACAACAAATCTTGCTATATTCTCAAGCCAGGATTCGTACTTCCAAAAGAGTGGGTTATGCTGAAAGCACCGAGAGTGAACAATCTGTACATTCTCGACATGTCAAAAGCAATGACAACCCAAGGCCAAGTCACGTGTTTCCTCTCCAAGGTTACTGAAAAAGAATCTATCATGTGGCATAGGAGGATGGGACACATTCACCTTAGAAAAATCAATCATTTGGTGAAGAATGAACTTGTCGAAGGCGTAAATGTTAAACATTTCCGTTTGAATGACAAGTGTGTGAGTTGCAAGAAAGGAAAGCAGCACAAGCAGTCCTACAAACCAAAGAAAGTCAATTCAGCTGAATTACCACTTGAGCGTTTGCACATGGATCTATTTGGACCGGTCAAGCATAAAAGTCATGCTGGTGAATTGTACTGTCTTGTGGTTACTGATGATTATTCCAGATTTTCATGGGTTATGTGCTTGCATCATAAGAGCGACACGTTTGATAATCTGAAGGTTTTGTTCACTCAATTAGAAAATGTCTATGGTGTAAAGATCAAGAGAATTAGGAGTGATAATGGGACGGAGTTCAAGAATGCACAAATGGATGCTCTTTGCGAAGACAAAGGAATTCATCATGAATATAGTGCTCCATATACCCCTCAATAGAACGGTGTCGCAGAACGTAAAAACATGACTCTAATTGAAGCAGCTAGAACAATGCTTGCGGATTCCAACCTTCCAGTAATGTTCTGGAATGAAGCCATTTACGCAGCTTGTTATAATCTCAATCGTGTTTTAACAGTAAAGAAGTTTGGCAAAACTTCTTATGAGCTGTTGAACAGACGGAAGCCGAATATAGAGTATCTAGAACCGTTTAGAGCACCGTGTACAATGCTTAATCCATCTGAGAAGTTCGCACCAAAAGCTGAAGAAGGATTCTTTGTTGGATATGCAACCCCGCTCAAACGGGTATTCAACAAACGAACTCGCCAGGTAGAGGAGTGGGCTAACGTTGAAGTTCAGCGGTATACTCAGAATGTACAGGGTAGCGGTCCAGATTGGATGTTTGATTACAAAGATTTCTTTGAATCATTTAATCTAGATAGCTTGTTTGAAGAGGCTGTATTAAGATTATACTACGAGTGTGAAAACGCAGTGACATCACCGTTGGTGCGTCCGATCACCGTAACCCCCCAAACAGCTTCTAATGATGCCAATGCTCCCGCAGCTGAAGAAGAGGTGTTCCAGGAAGCTTCCACAACTCTCAATTCATCAGAATCGGAAGATGATGATGATGTTACAAGTGAAGCTGTTCCAGATGTTGCTACAGAGACACCTCCAGTGAACCCAAATCCAAATGGTGGTTCATCATCACACTTGGGTAATGATCTGGATTCAACAGAGAATTTGACTACTCAAACGGGAGTGCAAGTACCTGAGTATCCGAAATCTCGGATACATCGTATTCACCCGCTTGAGCAAGTTATTGGTGATCCTGGTGGAAGTGTTATGACGAGAGGACAACTGAGGAATGCTAACTCACAAGAGAACCTTGGCGCTCTAGCCTTATATGCCAAAATTCAAAAGTCAGGTTGTCAGAATGACTGGTCTTTTGCTTGTTATGTTTCACAGGTTGAGCCGCAAACATACAAGGATGCTCTTTTGGATGACGCTTGGGTAGAGGCAATGCAAGAGGAGTTATTACAATTTCAGAAACTAGGAGTGTGGACACTGACAGATTTACCTCCAGGCAGGAAAAATATTGGAACAAAATGGGTCTTTAAGTGCAAAAACGATGACAGAGGAGTGATTGTTAGAAACAAAGCTCGATTGGTCGTACAAGGATTTCATCAAGTGGAAGGAATTGATTATAATGAGATTTATGCACCGGTTGCATGCTTAGAAGCTATCCGCATGTTTCTAGCGTTTGCATCTTATAAGAAATTCAAGGTGTATCAAATGGATGTTAAAAGCGCGTTTCTTTATGGTGTGGTCAAGGAAGAAGTTTACGTAGGTCAACCACCAGGCTTTGAGGATCCTATCCACCGGGATAAGGTCTACGTTCTAAACAAAGCTCTCTATGGGTTGCACCAGGCTCCACGGCAATGGTATGAGGAGCTGAGCACGTATCTTCTATCCAAAGGATTCAAACGTGGTTTGGTAGATTGCACACTGTTCACAAAACGAACAGGAGATGACTTGCTTCTAGTGCAAATTTATGTTGATGACATTATTTTTGGATCTACTAATGAACTTTTGTGCATGGAATTCGAAAAAGTTATGCAGGAAAAGTTCGAGATGAGTGCGACGGGAGAGATGCAGCTTTTCCTAGGCTTGCAGGTGGATCAAAGACCAATGGGGATCTTTATTCACCAAACCAGATATGTTTCTGAAGTCTTGAGCCGATTCCAGATGGATGATTCAAAGCCGATGGATACCCCGATACAACCTAATCATGGGATTGGTGTTGACGCTAAGGGGGAGCTGACTGATCCTTTTACATACAGAGCAATCATCGGATCTCTGATGTATCTCACCGCATTCAGACTAGACATAATGTTCGCCACATGTCTTTGTGCACGTTATCAATCGAAGCCGAAACAAAGTCATTTAGCAGCTGTCAAACGTATCCTTAGATATCTGAAGGGTTGTCCGTCGAGAGGACTTTGGTACCCTAATGATGATAATTTTGACCTAATTGCTTTTAGTGATGCAGATTGGGGAGGCTGTGACAAAGACAACAAATCCACGACGGCTGGATGTCAGTTTATGGGGAGCAGGCTCGTGACCTGGCAATGCAAGAAACAAACTGCAGTCGCCTTATCAACATGTGAAGCAGAATATGTCTCAGCCTCAAGCTGTTGCTCACAAGTTCTCTAGATACAACAACAGATGGTGGACTACAGTTTGCAATTTCTTAAAACCCCTATTTACTGTGATAATGAGGCCGCCATTGCATTAACAAAAGATTTAGTCAACCACTTGAAAGCTAAGCATATCCGGATCAAATATCATTTTATCTGTGATTGTTATGCAAAAGAGTTGATCGATATGGTCAAAATCCACACTGACTATCAACGTGCAGATCTTTTTACCAAAGCTTTTGATAAATCAAGATTTGAATATCTTTTAAAAGCTAATGGTATAAAAGAAACACAAGACTAATCATCACCTCGGTTTATCGCTTTTTAGTTTTAGTTTTTACCGTTTTTCAGAAAAATTCTAAAAAAAAAAAAAAAAAAACCAAAAATATGTTTTTCATTTTAGGGGGAGTTTATTTTTTTAGAAAAAACAAAAACATTGAAAAAGTCAAAAAGCCATAAAAATTAGAAAAACCCAAAATTATTTCCAGGAGAAAAAGAGGAAATGATAGTACATCAGTGGGGATCTGACACATGCTAAAGAAGTGTAATGCAATATAAGGTGTGTGTTTGAGTCTGTGTGATGTGTTGATAGGCTTCGTAGACCTATTACTGCGTGCCTGATAAATATATATCAAACGAATTATTGTGTGGATGAACTCCTCATGGGCATATGGTCTTAGTACCGTAATTTCATTTGATAGGGTATTTGTACAAAATTCGGAGGTTTCGGGTCGTTATGTTTTTAGTTATCTGGGGATAGCCTCTCTGATCTTCTACTGTAAGTCATTACGGATCTAGATTAGACAGGGTATCGTTATAAAAGAACTGTAAAGCCAAATCCTAAAGTTATTGAATTGAGGAACTTTCAATGTATGACGATAATCAAAGATTATCCAATGCATCGTATCCAATCATTGATGCAAATCATGATTGATATCAGCCCTCAACCTGGTAGAGTGCACAAGTTACTTTGTAGCATTGAGTTGCTGACCTGTACACCTCTGTGCCTCATACCTTGTAAATTACAGATGACGAAAGCATAATCACGCGTTACAATGAGTCTTTGTGCATTTACTTCTTGATACGGGAGTATGTCGTGTGTGTAGGAACCACAGACAATTGTGTTTATACTATAAATAACCGTATCAGTCTAAAGCACTGCACAATAGTCTGCATGTGAGCTTATGTGGACAACAATATCAGCAGTTACCAGATCACACATTGTCTTTAATGATAATAAATCAAAAGATCAACGGTGTGATCAGATTTCTCAATAACTGATATGATCCTCTTACCGGAAATCACAAAACATTTACTGCTTTACCTTTACATTTCTGCATTTTACATTTCTCGTCAAAAATACAAAACTCAAAAAGATTTTAGGTGTGTTTTAGCAAAAATTTTCAGAAAATCCAAAAGATTTTACATTTCTATATTTGTTTTGATAACCGATGGTGGTTGATGGTGATTTTCTGAAACTTGATGGACCATTTGAGTTTTGTCATCTTTAAATGAGAAATAATGAATGTCAGATGCTTAAAAGTTGAGAAAAATATGGAATGGGACTCGATTTTGAGATTTGGTAAAAAGTTCAAAAATTCCAATCTCCATTCGCCCCTTCGATGGGTCGAATGTGGAATTTTGCTGTTACATTCGAACCTTCCAAACGGTCGAATGTGAGTGTTCTTATGTCTGATTGTACATTCGAACCATTTTTCTTCCTTCGAACCTTTAAATAGGGTTGAAAGTGGAAAAAATTTCACATTCGCCCAAGTAAAAGGGTCGAATGTGGAGCCTATATATACCTATCTGCACCTTCGACTCCCCATTTAAAAAAAAAATCATCACAGAATCATTGATTCTGTGTTCGATCCCTTGACTGAATCAAAACATGGTTTATGGACTGTTATAGGGATAATTGATGTTAGGGATTCAATGTTTAAGTGTTTAAGGGGGAGAGGATGTCAAAATCCAGGGTTAATTCACAACAGATTAATGAATTGATTGTTCAAAACCTTCAAACCCTAGATTTTAGGGAAAAACACTTAAAAACTGAATAATTATTACAATTGATGGTTGGAAAAGGTTGATCGGTCATGTTAGAAGCCTTAAAAATCAAAATGGCATGTTAAAACAAACAAAATCAAAATCTGATAATTTTGAAGATGAACAGCCATATTCGACCATTTCAAAGGGTCGAATGTGACTTTTTGGTCGAATGTAGTTGGTTCAAATGGTCGAAGGTGGACAAAAATGGTCGAATGTACATTTTACAATTGATTTTACACATTCGAACCTTATTTCCCACATTCGAACCCCATTTCTCACATTCGAACTCACGAATGGTCGAATGTGGATTTCCAAAATCAAAAATTTTGAATTTTGAATATTTTGTCCGTTTTTAATGTGTTTTCTTGTTTTGTTTTGCAGATTAATCATGTCTGAACCACAAAGTTCTAATATTCCCGCAGGATCATCAGAGAAGGCGGCCGGAAAGAAACCAGAAGAAGATATACCGTTCAAAGAGGCACATAACTGCTGTGCTTATCTTAGTGATCTAAAGAAACATACCGAATTCACCGGTATTGTTGATTTTCTGAAGAGAAGTCGAGTTGTTGATGCCATTGGTACTCCTGCCATAATTTACAGAGATTGTCAAAAGGAGTTCTGGACGAATGCAAGAATGGACTTTTGGGACAATGAGTCTGCTATTGTGAGTAAGATTTAGGGGGAGCTAGTGATAATATCTGAAGATGACATTAGACAAGCATTGAAGCTGACTGATAAGCAGACTGATCCTAGAGTTCTATCTTGGATTGAACAAAGAAAGTGTTTCTTGAGAATGAAGTACAATGGACCGATTACTGATGGTTCATTACATAAAGGTAAATTGTGCCCACAGTTCAAATATCTTGCTCACGTCATGTTACATGTTTTCGGATCTGTGAGTGGAGGATACGATGTGATGAGAAAGAGTATTAGCTCTTTAATGGTTGCCCTGATTTTGAATAAACCATTCAATGTATCTGGAATGATACTTGAACACATGCTTGAACCATTGAGAGGCTTGAAGAGTAAGAAGTTCTTATTATATCCAAGATTCCTGCAAATGATCTTTGATCAGAAGTACAAGAAGTTGAAGAAAGATCCTATTCAGATTGTAGTTCAGGATCACATGAGTTTGAACACATTAGTAAGAATGAAGGGATACAAAGGTGTACCTATGAATGAGAGACCACCGTTGAAGAACTTGTCTGGTCACCTGATCAATCCAGGTTATGAAGATCCAGGTGTTGATAAAGCCAGGAATGCTAACAGTGATTCTAATGAAGATAATCCTTTATGTCCTGTTGATCCTGAAGCAAAGAGGAAAAGGCAAGTTGTGAATGTTGGTGCGAAGAGTGGTAAAGGGAAAGGTAAAGAAAAAGAGATTGATGCTGAACCACCTAAGAAGACATCTCGGAGAAAGAAAAGTGTTGCTAAGAAAGGTATACACTTGGTTGATGAAGAGTCGATGGATTCCGAAGAGACTCAGGTAGAAGAGAGATGGGATTCTGATAATGAGACTGTGAAGACTGTATGTGATGAAAGGATCGACAAATCAACAAAGAAATGATCAAACAAGTTTGATTTAGGTGCGGAAACCCTAAACCAATCACAAAATGATAATCAATCAGATCAAAACAAGTAAATCATCATTCAAAGCTTTTCTCATTAATAATCAAAACTCAATTACACGTTAATTTGATCAAAACATGAAGGACACAATGTGAATTAAGTTTACAAAAACACTAGAGAGACACACTGAACTTGGAGAGAATAATAATGACTAAAAACTACATTCAAAAATCAGCTTAACCTATTTATAGGCTGCACGTTCGCCCACAGTGTTCGTGCGAACGTGCACATTTGACCAAACAGTCTGGTCGAATGAAGCAATACATAACTAACAAAATCTTCCTTCGCCTCCTGTCTCTCCTTCGTATGAATTATCTTCCTTCGCACCCTTGATTTTCTTCCTTCGCCCATATAAAACTTCCTTCGTCCACTCGACAAAACTTATTAACATATGTTTATTGTAAATCCAAAGCATTAGTCGCATAAATGCATCTACAAAGACCACCATGCCCAAGGCCACTGTGGCTGGTGAATCTGAGAGTCTGAATAGAACATTGGAAGAACAAAGAATGAAAAGTCCGATTGTGATGGACGATGTTGACGAAAGTCTTGGTTTGGGATCTGATGATTTTGGTGGATCGCCACAAGCTGGAACTAAACAGAAAAACCCAACCTACAAGAAGAAGGCTAAAGCTGTTGAGATTGAAAAGCCAATGAAAAAGAGGGCTAAGGACATTGAAAGCTTAATTGCAGGAAAGAAAGTTCCTGTAATGTCTAGTTCTAAATCTCCCGCGACAGCCCCAGCAGCCAAGAAACAGAAAACATCTGCTGCTGAGCAAAACATTCCAACTGGTGATTTTAATGCTGCGTTGGATAGAGTCTTGAATAAGTTCAAGAAAAAGACTCCAGTTGCCGAGGCTTCAACACCACAGGTTACTGTATCAGGAGATGTGATGGATGCAGCGAACCAGAAGCTGACTGGAATGATGAAAATCATTAACCAGCAACAAACTGAGATTGAGCAGTTAAGAAAGAATGATAGGAAGATGTTGGATGTAGTTGAATCTTCACAGGAGAGCCATGAAGAGTTAGCAGCTAAAATCAAACTATGCAGGAAGAGAATCAAAAGCTGTTATTGCATGAGTAGAGAAATACTCGAAGGTATATCACTATGAGGCTTGAAAACAAGAAGTTGAGAGCAAACAACAAGAGCATGAAAAATATCATTGATGATTTATATTCGAGAGCTCCTAAATTGAAAGAAGGAGAAAAGGATAAAGAAAAAGAAAAAGAAAAAGAAGAAGAGTTTGTTGATTTCGAACCATCTGAGTCAGAGAAAGATGAAGAAGATGATGAGGATCTAGAACAGGATGCCGGTGATGCTCCTGAATAGAAGAAGAAGAAGAAGGATGGTGATGATAAAGACGATTCGGGTGATGATTCTGGAGATAATTGTAACACCCCGGTTTTTGGCCTGGAATTTTTCGCGTCTATAATAATATGACCAGTGAAGATATTAGTATAATCATAGAAGCATAAATAGAAACCGAACTTAAAACCGAATAATTATTTAAAATATTATATGAGAATGCACGTCACGAGATCGAACCGATATGCATTACGAACACGAACCCGTTGTACCCATAGTGATTAGTCACCATGGGACACATGGCACTTTGGCCATGTGCCCCATGGCATAGTATAATCGATACACACACATATATCATGTCAGCTTAAAAACCCCTTCCCTTGACACCCATCCCCACTTAACATTTATAAAAAGTCTCACTCTTCTTATCTCATACACCACACAAAGTTCTGAACATTAGAAAGAGAGAGGCGTAGAGATAAAGAGAGAGAATCGGGCAGGAGAAGAAAGATATAGGGAGAAGGAGATCGGTAAGCGACCACCATGTACGGAGGAGCTAGTGGCGGAGCATGGTGGTGGTTCACGGTGACCTGAGGGTAAACTACGTTGGCGTTACCTCATCTCCGACAAGAACTCATGGTGGCGCAACCTTTATCAGATCCGAAGAAGGAACACGATGGTGGTGATGCTTTTATCGGATGACGGCGGCGACATGATTAGGAATTCTGATTATGTATCCGATGGGTTGGCTATAAATGTCGGAGGTCCGCAAGGGGTTGTGGAGTTTCTTGACGGTCGTAGCTATGGATGGGTTCATTACCAAGCTTGGTGTTGGTGGGAATGAACCGTGATGCTTGGTTCATGGATGGACGCGGTCAACGGGTCAGTCAACTTGGAGGAATTCGAGAGGTATAAACCATGACCCAAAGTAGAATATCTAACAATTCCTATTATACATAAACTTCCGCAAGAACACGTGTGGGACCTTTTAGACCGGACCCGACTCGACTCGACAAACAAAATTAAATACATAATAAATCTATATAACGTATGAACCAAGTAAACAAAATATGTTTGGGATATATTGGATTGATTGTTTAAGAATAATATGGTTAGAATATTATTATGACCATTTAACTGATTTAGCTAATAAACTAAGTCTGAGGTTGAGACTATTGAACATATATCATAAAAATAAGTCAATAACTTGAATAGGAATAACATGTAAGACTTTGGGTTGATGGATATCCGTAAGTAACTTCGGACGATGGATAATAACATATAATATATGGACCTTGATTATGACAACAAAATATTTGAGATCTAGGCGAACCAACAACATAGATGGATACGTAACTCTTTAAGGCAAACAATTAATAAAATGTCTGATTGTATATTGTTAGTTCGATTGGGACTTAGAAGACCGTATATATATTTGCATACTGTTGCTTCAAAAATTTGAACTAGTGAGATTACATGAACTTATATATAGAGTATGAACCAATAAAATGGACTAATATATGTATGAGTATTATGATTATTTGACTTCATATAAATAGCATGTTAATGTTGATTGGATAATAAGATGGATATGTAAAACATTTGGACACTAAACGAGTAATATAATTATTATAATATCAAGAGACATTATGACCTGGGACAAACCATCTAATGAGTTAGACATGTCTATGGACTCTCGGACAATTAGAGAATAGCCAGAAATACAAGTAGTCAACCTTAAACAGCCAAAGGTCCTTGCTCACCCACACGTGTAACTGCGATGTAGGTTATAGGCATTAATGTTTACAAACTTGAATAGGATCTTGCCAATAAATGATAAATTGGATCTTGACTTGGAATGATACATGACGGTGGGATGAGATGTGAAACGCTGCTAAGGTGAGTTCCGTGTACCATCCCCTCTTTTTGTGTTTTAACTGTTTTGGGGGAACATATGCTTGTGTGTGTGATTGAATTGTTTTGATGTGACAAGATACTTGCTGCCAGATAACCATACTGACACTCATTAACCCATGGGATTGGGCCACTTAATATGTGGGTAGTACTACTTGGGGAAACCCCCACACACAGTGGATCCGGAAGCCTGGAAAACCCTCCACTGAGGTCTACAGGGCCGTTATGACATATATTTTGCCAGGTGAATCTATAATGGCAGTAGATAGATTCGGTGTATTCGGATTGAGGCATCGCTTGTACATGACCATGTGTTATGTTGTGGAACTTGTGAACTGGTTTTTGAGACGATAAACTTGTTTTGGATTTAGTAAACTATTACACGAACTCACCAACATATTTGCTGACCCAAAACTCTTTTAAGCATGTGTTCAGGTACTGCAAATGGATGGATGGCAACCGTGAGGTATATGCTTGCTAGTAGCAGATTAGAGGTTATCTGGTTAGAAGATTCGGCTATATGTGTTGCAGTTAGAGCATCTAGAGATAAGCGGGATAGAGATCAGATCGGCTAGTGGACTACACCTCATTAACTGCTTCGACGACCGCCGCGTTTCGTCCTTGCATAGATATTAGATTATTTATTTAAGTTGTGTATTTTATTTTTGGATTAGAAATTGTATAAAACTAGAAATATTAGTTATCGTTGCTTCCGTTGTGCAAGTCTGCTACCAAACTGTTATTTCTTCCAGCCCCCTCCTGGTCGGGTTGTTACAATAATAGTTCTGCTAGTGATGATGATGATGACGATGATGATGACACTGATAAGTATAAGTGTGAGAAGAGAGATACAGGTAGAGATGCAGGAGAATCTAGTTCAAAAGCTCCTGGTGGTAATACTGACGATGATGACATATTCTGGAACGAGAAGATCATATCTTTATCTGAAAAAGATAAGAAGTTATATCGCCAGATGTTGACTGATAGAGTCTGGACGATTGAGATGACTGGTAGATTTCCAGAGATATTTGAGTCAGATGATATGAGGTTTGAACTGGAGTATAATGATCCTGATTTGGAAGATGGAGAAGTTTCTGTAGCTGTGTCTAAAGAGATCCTAGAAGGTCTGGCTAAACAGGTTGGTAAATCTCTTGAAGAGCTGATGAGTGAGAACCAAATACCGAACATTCCTAAGAAAGAAGCAGGAAATCACTCTGATGATAGAGATGTTCCAGTATTTGAAGAAGTTGAGATAGAGGATATTACTAGTGAGGAATATCCAGAATACTTCAAAAATGATAAAGATTCTGGATTTCCTGAATTTTCTGAAGAGATGTTGAGCCAACCTGAGAAACTTGCTCGTGAGAAAAGCAAGAAGTTTGTTGATGAAGTGTTCAAGAACTCAGATTGTCAAAAGCCGACTGTTGAACAATCTGACGATCTGAAAGACTTGCTGAGGAAGCTTAAAGAAAAAGAAGCTAACCGCCCTAAGACTGAAGTTCGGGGTAGTTTCTACAAATTCCATAACGAACTATTCAAAGGTAAAGCTCTTGGATGGAAATATTTGAGACAGCTGAGGTGTGTCGCTGTGAAGTGGGAAAAAGGAATTCTGTACTTCAACATATTCCACGATATAAAGACACTACCTTATTGGGCTGTTCGCGATATCTGCAGACACACAATGTCAGGAGCTTCAGTAAACAACAATCTTGTTGGTTACTTTGCAGATCGCATGGCGAGAGAGAGTAGAACGAAATGGGAAGTGTTCACCCCTCAGTATCCTAAAAGGATAGTTCACAAGAAGGAGAAAGATCAGATAACGGGGTTGAACAAGGTTACTTTGAAATATAAACCACCGACTGTTCTGAAACATATACATTTGATGCCTATTCCACAACATTTCTCTAAAGACTTTATGTGGTGGTATTATGACTGGAAGACGGCAGAGGCTATTATCGTATTGAAGGACAGGAAGAATGACTTCAAGAAGATACATATCTTTGACCTGATGTGGTTGATAAATTGCTCTCATGAGGATATTATCATGCTATATTACAATCCAATTTACTGTGAAGAGAAAGATAGTGAACATGTTGCTAAATACCAACGTGTGGTATTTTTATGTTTTGCATGGGATGTCAACGCGGGTTGTGATTTTGATAAGAAGCTGGGGAAGATTGTTGAAATTCAGAAAACTGAAAAGAAGAAACCGAAGCAAACTTATGAACCAGTTATGACAAAGGAACAGAAGAAGTTGCTGCACATTAAGCTGATGAATAAGAGAATGGATGAAGAGCGAAGGCTGAAGCAATTCAAGCAATAGTCTAGGGGGAGTTTGTAGATACACGAAGTGCGACTAATGCTATTGAATTGCAAATCTTATTATGTTTTGTCACTGACGGACGGTCGAAAGTGGAATGAAGATGGTCGAATGTAGATCAAATGGTCGAAGGGAGAACTCAAGAGGTCGGATGAAGATTTTATGTATATATGTGTTGATTCGCCCAGTTAGTATGGTCGGACCTGCACATTTGCCCAATCGAATGGTTGAATGTGCAGGTCTATATAAAGGTTAAATCATTTTGTAACTTTAACTTTTGGTCATTTTGTTTCCCTCTCTGAGTGTGTTTTCTCCCTAGGGTTTTGTTAAGTCTGTATTGAGTCTTAATCATTATAAACAAGGTTTTGTAAAGATTATCAATGATGTTTATGAATGAAAGAGATATGTTTGAAGTGATTTGCGTGTTTTGCTGATTATATTATCATTTTGTAATCAATTCAAGGATTCCGCACCTGAATTGATAGACTTGTTTGATCATAGTCTTTGTTTGACAATCCGATCCTTCACATACATACTTGGTACGTAGTTTGTTTGAATACAAAATAGATTAGGTATTCTGCCTTGCAAGTTTTCAAATACTACTAAAGAAAAAGACAATAATGATAATCCTACTGGGGTGGGAGGGGAAATGCAGTAGCCAGAGCGCCAATAAAAGCTCTCAATCTCTGCTCCAGATCTTCCAGTCGCTGCTCCAAAGCTGCAACCCTGCTTTCTGCCTCCTTACGCTGCTGCTCTACCTCGCGCATGCGTGCAGTAAGGCCTGCCAGAGTGCACAACACTGGGTTCCTGGCCCTGCCCCCTAGATTGAGGTCATCCTTCAAATCTCGAGTCCTCTCGCAGAGAACTTTCAGCTGAGTGTCATGGTGCCCAACCATATCCCTCACGGAGTGAAGAGTATGACGAGCGGGAATCAACTCAAATCTGGTGGGCACAGGGGCGTTAGTGGATGGCTGAGATGGCCCACCAGCCTCATGTATAGAAAGAACTTCATCGTCAGAATCATCATCGCTGAATGCAAGGAATCCAACAACAGTAGGTAGATACGTCCTTTTGCGGGCTTGGAACCTCTTTAGCAACTTTTTCTTAAGTGGGTTTGGATCCTCCGGTGCTGGCGCTGTTGGGGCAACTGGCGCAGGTAAAGGGCGAGCTCGTTTCCTCGGGGCGTACCTCGGGCGTACTCCACCGTGAAGCGTGCAGAATGAGCGGTATGAAGGCTCACGCGGCTCAGCCGGTGGTGCCTCTGGAAGTACCAGTTCATCCTCCATCTGAGCCTCCCCAGCTGGTACGTAGACGTCGACATCTGGGTCTGGGTGACCTATCTGCATGGCATCATCCTGTATGTCTCCTTCAGGATCTGAAATGTGGTAGTATGGTTCGTCCTCCTACTCAGTATGCGGACCGTCATGCACGGTGCGGATATCTTCCTCGGTGTCGGATAAGATAATGAGGTCAATGCGTGATGCCATGATCCTATAAATCAATAGCACACGTGTGTGTGAGGAATCGTGTAATCTTAAGTTTTGTGCTTACTCGTTTATGTGATATGTCTAGCATGGAACTTGCGGAGCGCATCGGGATGAATGGTGTTTTCATCTTAGGAAAACGTTTCAAAAACTGTTTTGTTTAAGTTATAGTTGACTCAAAATAAGAATCTTAGTTCGCTATAACCTTGTGCTCTAATACCAATCTGTCACACCCCGCTTAGGCGGAAACATGGGATGTAACATCGAAAAGTTTCCAAGCACAAGAGTCACGCAAGCATCAATATCATGAACTTAGATATATTATAAGAACTTATTGTTTAACATCCCAAAGGAAATATTGTCTTAGAAAACCGAAATTTTCAATAGTACTTGTACTAAAATTTATTCAAACAAAAGATCGGTTTAATTATCCCACGATGCCAGTGCGCAACTCTCCGAGTTCCATGTTCCTTGTTTAATTTCCTGAAAAATATGCAAATGAAAAATGTCAACAATTAAGTTTGTGAGATCACG
Organism: Ambrosia trifida; assembly: GCA_028751855.1. Taxonomy (NCBI): domain Eukaryota; kingdom Viridiplantae; phylum Streptophyta; class Magnoliopsida; order Asterales; family Asteraceae; genus Ambrosia; species Ambrosia trifida. The sequence goes on along the minus strand of CM054123.1, from coordinate 5,075,322 downwards.
GGTTTTGTTGTAATTGTAAACCATGGGTGACTGGATTATTGTCTAGCTAAAACAATAATCATTATGTGACTATCATGAGGTCGTACCCAAACCTTGACGAATGTTGTGCCTCGCCCATTGTACACTAAAGACAATGAATGTAATGTTAAAGACAAGCACTCCTTTGATATCTGTAATCCGGTTAGAGCGACTAACCAAGAGTGGGGGTGTCAACCCAATATATCTATTATGGTATTTCATGGCTAAGTCCATAGCTAATGGTTACAGTATGAAATGTGATACGAGGGCTTTATGAGTACTCTGAACCTTTTGTCTCATGTTCACATAATAGTCAAAATGTAACTGAACTTATACGCATGTTTTTCCCCCAAAGAATGAAAACAGTAAAATGGGGTCGTGAGAACTCACCTGTTTGAGATGTCTGTGGTCTAGTGAGGATGTAGGTAGTCGTGTCCTGACAATGATACCCTATGATCATGATGGACATAGTAAGACATCCGGTTGTTGTTTATCATACAAATTGTTCACCCGACATTTGTAGACCCAAGTGTGTGGGCCGGGACTTTGTGTATGTGATGACTCTTAGTGTTTCGTATTGGATAAGCCTGTATTTACTAGATTGGCACCGATTATAACCAAAATGGGCACCCTTTGTATTGTCACGGGTCCAAGTGGCTCCCAATGGATCAAGAGTGTTCAACTTGTGAGATAATAAGTGCTTAAATATATGTTTTAACCATCACAACACACTAGAATTTGTTAACATGTTTGTTTGACTCTAGCATGTGTTATCTCATGGTATCCGAAGCTAACTTGTACCATAGCTTCAGAAGTTACTCGTTTAATGGATCGAAATCGATTGATCCTTGCTTGATAATCATGGCCGAAGCCTTTCAATGTGCAAGGATGTATGTCTAGTCGAAATCCGATTATGGTTTCCTTAATAAACTCCTTAGTTTTCAAGTGTTCTAAACTATAAGTTTTGTTAAATAAAAACGGTTCATAGTGTGATAGATCAAGTCGGGTTTTGATGTTAAAACCTTGCTCGAGTTATGGATGCATTGATCTAGCCGATTGTTAACATAAAGAGGTGAAGAACCTTGACAATTACTACTAAGCCATGTCTATAAAGCTTCGTTTATGTAAACATGCTATCCATGTGATGGATTACGAAAAACAAAGGTATAGTTTAGTGATAATATCGCTACATTGATGTGTTATCATAACAATGTTATTGTTAGTTTAGTGAATTACTCATGAGTGAAGCAATGTATGTGACTTGTGTGGGTATAGGGCCGATTGTTTTTAATCAATGGTTAGTGAGTTGGGTGAACATAGTAGGGTCGATTATAGGAGAGCTTAGATAACTTACCTAGTTACAACATGATATGGATAGCCGATGGTTGTGGCCTTCGGATCTCTCCTTGTGCCTTCGGTTGTCTTGATGGATGGATGGACTAGAGTCTTCGGCCGATTAGAGATAAGGGAGTGGGAGATGTGTGGTGAGTTGTTGATGCAAGGATTCAAGCTTCTCTAGTCCTCCTTATATAGTGCAAATCATGGCAAGGTGACTTCTCTCTTTCAAGTTCTCATTGATAAGGAAAAGCTTCTAGTTTGGTGTAAGTTTTGTGTCATAGTGGTGTTGCCATCGAAGCATATGCTGCCCGATCCTAGTGCTTCCAAATCCAATTGCTTTAGGCAAGTCTTGAGTCTAGGGATGTGGAGTGTACTTGTTTAGGATCTACTTATGTGTTAAGAGCTTGGTTTGTCTCCTAGTGGCATGCAAGAGTGATGAGACAAGGTTGTTGTCAAGCTATGGTGAGGTTCATAGGGGTGTAGGGAAGCCACGGCTTCAAGGGTAGGTGAGGAAAGATAGGGTGATGTTGACACAAGAATGTTTGTCATTGTGTTGTTTCTTTCGGCCAATCACAAGCTCCCAAAGAGGAAAAGTGATTGTTTTCTAAAGAAATGATAAGTAGTTGTTTGTTTACTTACTTGATATAAGAGTGGCGAGGTTATAATGAGGTAACGGCTTTGGTGTCATGCCTAGGAACCTTCGGCCGAGCATGTGCAAGGGTTTAGAGGGTAGTTGACTTACATAGGGAGGTGGACTTGGTTGTCTTGTTACCTTATTTAGTGAAAGTTGAATTCCATGGTGTTAAAGTCGGCTAGGCATAGGACAAAGGTGAAGATCTATGAGATGTTGATGTGTCCTAGCTTGTTCTTGTCCTCATGAATTCTCTTGTCAAGTCCTTTTCGGTCGCACACTATGTAAAGTAGGAGAATGTTTGTCCTGTTCTTGATAAGGAAAAGTAGGAGTCCTAGGTAGTTGAGGTGAGGTGATAACTGACTAATTATGTGTAAGTCTAGGTGGTTTAAATGGGTAGAGGCTTGTCTTGTTTATACTTGCATAGGTAGTTGTCACACCCCAACCGATGGCGGAATACATCGGGGCGAGACTTGGGATAGATTGTTCAAAGACTTCATGACACTAGAATTCGTGACAATATGATTTAAAGATAAAATTTCATTCATAGCATAATTATCGTCTAAAAAGATAACAGAATACAAATTGTTTTCATGAAAAGAGAAATACGACATCAAAATATAGAATTTAAACTAGCGTGAGTTTCTAGTCCAATCCTAAGTAGGTTTCTTGAATATCCTGCATCAAACATTTCCTGCAACATGTATAAAATATCCGTCAACACATAAAGCATTGGTGAGCATACTAGTTTTAGTTTACATACATAGTATTTTAGAATGGTTTACTCAAATCTCATACTATAGCATTGCACATACCTATCATACAAAAGACATAACTCAAACCCGCGAGTACCACAGCATATACCTAACATATTCATGTTAGGCCGTTTAAATCTTAACAATGACCCATAAAGGGGGCGGTGTGCTAGTCCTATAGCGCTATACATGTTAAGTGGGCTAATAATAGTTAATGAATTATGTTTAAGTATCTAAGAATCATAAGCATGGCAAGTAGCATATAAGTATGTTTAATAGATTGAGCATGATAGTTTTAAGAGTATGAAATCGTTTAAGTTTTGATAGTGATACATGTTGAGCCCCAAAGAATAAACAATAAAAGGGGAACAAGTATGAACTCACCTTTGGGTGCGTTTAGTAAGGTTCCAAAGACGGGTCTTGGGAGATTAGTTCCTTAGCCTTAGTTAACTAAAATTAGAGAATAAAGGGTCTTAGGTTTGAGTTTAGATTATAGATTCACGAGAGTCATGCAAGCCTTTTAGGCAAACCAAGCACAAATTGCCTTTTGGGCAATCCGGATGGTCATGAGATTAAGTTAGACCAAGCACAAAACCATCATAGATGATTCGGATGGTATAAAGTTAGAAATGTGAATCCATTTGATAGGTTCATGTCATAACCACTTCGCTTATGGAATAAACGTGGGTTTTGGACACGGGATTTCCCCTTTCTAGTGTGGATAAATCCGTAGCACAAGAAGGGTCAAGAGAGTTGGTAAGGTAGGGTGTAACCACAAACCTTCCAAAGATTAATAATAAACTAGTAAGATAGAAACTTGAAAGTATATGTTTATATTATTATATAGTATAATTCAGAAAACAACCACCTTTGGAACCTCTTTTAGGTGCTCTACCCTTATCACACTTTTGTGGATAAATATGAGGAAGATCCTATAGGTTTCTCCAAGGGGTTAGAAGAAGAAAAGAAGTGAAGAAAGAAGAATAAAGTTGGAGTTTATGAGAGAACTCACTTAGAAGTGGACTTCCACTCTTAGGATTTCTTTGGAGAATTGGGAGGTTTAAAAAGGATTTAGAAATGAGCAAGTGTTAGAATGGGTAGGAGTGATGTATTTATAGTTGGGGTGAAGAGGTTGGGTATTTAATGAATTAATTAGGGTGGTTAGAAGTGAATTAAGTGATAAATATATCTTTTAAAAGAAAAAAAAATAGAATCATACTAAAAAAAAACGTACGGAACCTATTTTTGAAATGGTATAACTTTGTTACAAAAGTCAAATGTCACTTTTTCATTTTTTTAAGTATCATTAAATATATATATATATATGTTTTATTAATAATAAGTATATATTAAGATCTTAACTAAATAAGTTTCTTGTAATAACGCCCAAATTGAATAGGATAAATTATAATGACGACTCGTCACGTATTGGTAGAAGTAGCATACAAGAAGCGGATCAAGGCAAACTTGAAATTTGTTAAATATAGATTTTAAAATACAAGAATATTAAAAATCACGCGACGTTACATAAAGTTTGCGTTACGTAGAATTTATAGAATAAATGAAATAAATTAAGATTAAATGCAATTGATAAAATACTTTTCCATTGATCACAAGCTCGGGATTACAAGGGTACAAAATGGAAAGATACAAGAATACAAGGACTAGAACAGAAAATACGAAAAGTACAAATGTTACAGTCTCCCCTACTTTAGGAAATTTCGTCTCGAAATTTATTTAACTGGCTTGACTGAAAAGATGTGGGTACTTTTTCTTCATTTGCTCTTCATGTTGCCAAGTGAATTCGGGTCCATTCTTCGATTCCCAATGAACTTTAACTAGCGGAATACGTTTTCGTTTGAGTTGTTTGACTTCACGATCCATTATTTCCACTGGTTTTTCGACGAAATGCATGGTCTCGTTGATTCGTACGTCGTCAAAAGGAATGTGTATGTTCCCTTCGGCTAAGCATTTCTTCAAATTTGAGACATGAAAGGTGGGATGAACATTATTGAGTTCTTGGGGTAATTCAAGCTTGTAAGCTACTTTCCCGATTCGTTCAATGATCTTGAATGGTCCAACATACCGTGGAGCCAACTTTCCTTTCTTTCCAAATCTGACTACTCCTTTCCAAGGAGACACCTTGAGGAGTACTTGATCACCAACATTGAATTCAAGGGGCTTTCGCCGCTTGTCAGTATAGCTTTTCTGACGGCTTCGAGCAGCTAAGAGTTTATCACGGATCTGGATGATTTTGTTGGTCGTTTCTTGGATGATTTCGGGACCAGTGATTTGTGCTTCACCAATCTCGTGCCAACATATAAGAGAACGACACTTTCGGCCATAAAGAGCTTCGAAAGGAGCCATTTGGATGCTGGTATGGTAACTGTTATTGTACGAGAACTCGACCAATGGTAGATGAGCATCCCAGTTTCCACCAAAGTCGATTACACAAGATCGAAGCATGTCCTCAAGTGTCTGGATCGTACGTTCAGTTTGACCATCAGATTGAGGATGAAAAGTTGTGCTAAGATTAAGCTGAGTTCCCATGGCAGCCTGAAATGTTTCCCAAAGACGGGAGGTAAATCGACCATCACGGTCTGAGATGATGTCAAGAGGAATACCATGACGACAAATGATTTCCTTGGTGTAGATATGGGCTAGCTTTTCAACCTTGTAATCTTCACGAATGGGAAGGAAGTGAGCTGACTTGCTTAATCGATCAATGATCACCCAAATACTATCGTGACCGGATGATGTTCGGGAGAGTTTAGTAATGAAATCCATAGCAATGCTTTCCCATTTCCACATGGGGACTTCGGGTTGTTCGAGCAAACCCGATGGTCGTTGGTGCTCGGCTTTTACTTTGGAGCAAGTGAGACATTTGGACACAAAGAGAGCAATGTCCTTTTTCATACCGACCCACCAATAATTACGACGGAGATCTTGATACATTTTATCCACACCGGGATGAATGGAGTATCGAGATTTGTGTGCTTCATTCATTACAAGAGTACGAAGGTCATCACGATTGGGAATCCAAATACGATCAAGGTAATAAAGAATTCCATTTGCCTTAGACTCCAAGTGTAATTCGGCACCACAAGACATTTCTTCATATAGAGTATTTTCATTGACCGACGTATGCTGAGCGTCTCGAATACGGTTGAAGAGATTATTTTGAAATTGAGAGCTGCGAAGACGGTCGGTTTCTCGGATATTGCATAGAACTGCATGACCTTTTCGACTAAGAGCATTGGCTACTACATTTGCTTTACCAGGATGGTAGCGAATTTCGCAGTCGTAGTCGTTTAACAATTCGACCCATCGTCGTTGTCGCATGTTAAGATCTTTTTGATTAAAAATGTGTTGGAGGCTTTTGTATTCGGTAAAAACAACACATTTCGTACCATAGAGGTAATGTCTCCAGATTTTTAAGGCAAAAACCACGGCACTAAGTTCGAGATCGTGAGTGGTGTAGTTCTTCTCGTGGATTTTGAGTTGCCTTGATGCATAGGCGATGACTTTGCCTCGTTGCATAAGAACGCAACCAAGACCTTGATTCGATGCATCACAATAAACCACGAAATCATCATTCCCCTCAGGAAGAGCTAGAATAGGAGCATCACAAAGCATGTCCTTGAGGGTTTGAAAGGCTTCTTCTTGTTTAGGACCCCAAATGAAAGGTTGGGATTTTTGAGTCAAAGCGGTGAGAGGTGTAGCAATTTTGGAAAAGTTGGAGATGAACCGACGGTAGTAACCCACCAATCCTAGAAAAGAACGAACTTCGGTAGGATATTTTGGTGCACTCCAATTCTTGACAGCTTCGACTTTGGCAGGATCAACATGAATGCCTTTTTCATTTACAATGTGCCCAAGGAATTGAACTTCTTTTAACCAAAATTCACATTTAGAGAACTTGGCATAAAGTCGCTCGGCACGTAAAAGTTCTAGAATCAAACGAAGATCTCGTTTATGGTCGTCTCCGGATTTGGAAAAGATCAAAATGTCATCAATGAAGACAATAACAAAACGATCCAAATAAGGTTTACACACTCGATTCATTAGATCCATGAACACTGCGGGTGCATTGGTTAAACCGAAAGGCATCACCATGAACTCGTAGTGACCATATCTTGTGCGAAAGGTGGTTTTTGGAATATCTTCTTCGTGGATTTGAAGTTGATGGTATCCCGAACGAAGATCAATTTTTGAGAAACAAGTAGCTCCTTGGAGCTGGTCAAAGAGATCATCAATGCATGGAAGAGGGTATCGGTTTTTGATAGTGAGTTTGTTAAGCTCACGATAATCGATGCACATACGGAAGGATCCGTCTTTCTTTTTAACAAACAAAACAGGAGCACCCCATGGAGAATTACTCGGGCGTATGAAGCCTTTTTCGAGCAGTTCTTGGAGTTGACTAGCAAGTTCTTGCATTTCGGAAGGTGTGAGACGATATGGAGCTTTTGCAACGGGTGTGGCACCAGGTATGAGGTCAATGCGAAATTCAACAGAACGAGCGGGAGGAAGACCGGGTAGATCTTCGGGAAAGACCTCGGGAAAGTTACAAATGACAGGTATGTCTTTTATGTCTTTTTCTTTGTCTTTGGTTGTTACCACATGAGCCAAGAATGCAACATATTCCTAACGGAGATACTTTCGAGCTTTGGTACAAGACATGAGCTTGAGTCCTTTGGAGGCTTTTTCACCATAGATTTGTAAAGTGTCACCGCTAGGAAGCGGCATACGGATAAATTTTTCGAAACAAACAACTTCGGCACGATGCTTTGCAAGCCAATCCATGCCTACTATGATGTCAAAACTTCCCAATTGCATAGGATTTAGATCTATGGAGAAATCATGGTCATTAAGATTCAAGGTGCAGTTTTTGATGATGAAATCAATAGAGATGGGTTCGCCATTTGCGACTTCAACGGTGAAAGGTTCCGATAATTTATATCGTGCACAAGCAAGTAAAGGTTCAAATTCTAGAGACACAAAACTCTTATCCGCACCAGTATCAAAGAGTATAGAAGCATAAGATCCATTAACAAGGAACGTACCGTTTACAACATCATTTTCAGTTTGATCTTGGGCCGCATTGAGGTTGAAAGTGCGACCCCTTGGTGGTTGATTTTGAGCCATACCTTGAGCTTGAGTTGGGTTGTTGCGGGTACATTGAGGAGCAAAATGGCTAGGATCACCACACTTGAAACATGCACGCCCATTGCCAATGGCTAGAGGAGGTTGGTTAGCAGCTCGAGGTTGGTTGACAACTTGAGGTTGGTTGTTTTGGGTTCTAGGGCCGGTTTTGCAAGTTTGGACAAGGTGCCCATAGCGGTTACAATTGGTACAGAAACGGCAAGTAGAGGTTGGTGGGTGATGAAAATGGCACGTGTTACATTTTGGGAAAGAGCCGGTGTAGGGTTTCTTGGCAGGCACTTGGTTAAGAGGAGTTGGAGCTTGAGCTTCGGTGGATGGAATGGTAACGGCATAGTTTTGGGTTCGGGACTTGCGTTTGCGGTTATTGCTATGGGTTGATGGGGTTTTGGCTTCCTTTGGTTTGTCGGTGGGAATGGTGGTGGTTTGATTGACAGTTTTGGTGGTGTTTGGGATAGTTAAGGTTCCATCTTTCACTTGGTTATCCAAGATTTTGGAAGCTAAACGAATGGCTTTTTTCTAGGGTGGTGGGTTCGGCTCCTTCAACGATATCACGAACACTCGTTGGGAGGCCTTTGAGATACTTAGCTATGATTCTCTTAGTGGTGTTGAATTAGTGAGGTACAAGGACAAGGAGTTGCTTGAAACGATTGGTATAGGTTGGGTTATCACCACTGTTTTGCTTGAGTTTCCAAAACTCATCTTCGAGTCGCTCAATCTCTTGCGCTGGGCAGAACTCCTCAATCATGAGTTGTTTGAGTTCTTCCCACGGCAGAGCTAAAGCGGCTTCGTTTCCACAGGTGACTCTCTCGCTTTTCCACCACTCGAGTGCCCTTGATTTGAAGACACTAGTGGCGTGACGAGTGCGGAGCTCCTCGGGGCATTCGCTATTGATGAAAACTAGCTCGATATGGTCGAACCATTCGAGCATAGCGGTAGCACCATCGTTTCCCGTGAAAGTGTCGGGTCGATGTAGGTTAAATTGCTTAAAGGTGAAGGAGGTAGTTTTGGAGGATTCGGCTTTTGAGTCAACAGAACCATGTGGGCTTGCTGAGGCTTGGATTTTGCTAACCACTTCGGGTATGACCTTGGCCATTTGCTTGGCCATGAAAGAGAGCATTTTCTTGTTGGTGCTTTGTTTTGAGCTTCTTCGGTTGGACATGGAAGACATCTAAGGGATAAAGAAAAAGGGATTATGAGCTTTGATCAATGGTTTATTTGTATAAAGATTGCATTTTGTTTCGTTTTTAGCAATGTATTTAGCATATAAAACACATAATGTCAAGTAGTTCAAGTAGCATGAAGTTTCACATTGTTAATAAAGCACACCACATAAGCATAAACAAGTATAGTGCACTTAGTTAACATGAAGGAGTTTTGAGTTATGTTGGTTCGTGATTATTAGTATTGTTTGGAGGTTGCTAGAGTACTTGAGATGCGAGTCTTGAGAGCCTTTGCGAGTAGTAAAAAAAAATAAAAAAAATAAATCGAATATATGTAGTGAAAACATAGCATGAAAACAACATTGAAAATAATATTAACATAAAATGAGGGGCTTGTTTTAAGCAAGCCATTGGAGTGTTCTGAAACGGAACTAAGACTAACCAAAGTGATTCGAATTTACCTTTGAGTTTGAAAACATGCTTTGGCCTAATAGGTGGAAATACTCTCGCCGAAACTTTCGATTAACGGTATTCACCCTTCCAGTTACTACATGTTCCTTGTCATTAGTAAATTTGAGACTTTGGCGAGATTAAAAAAAAAATAATCAAGGATTGAAACTAATCGCTAAGTTGCGGATTTCACTCCTATCTTAGCGAGGTCGTTTCTTGAGTGTGGTTTGTACACTTTGTCCAATGTAGTAAGAAAATTAATTCTAACCTTCAATTGGTAAGTGTCCACTAGAACGAGAATTGTGAAATTTCCACTAAGGTGAGGATATCACTCCTATCTTGGTGTAGTTTCAAAAACACAAAGAATTTACGCGGATTGAAAGTTAACACCAAAGTGAGGGTTTCACGCCTATTTCGGTGATTTTCTTTCGTTTGTGATATACGAGTGTCTTCGAGTGTAGAATAATCCACCAAATAGTAAGGTAAATTTTTTAAGACCAAAGGAATAAAGTAGGAGCAAGATAGGGAGAACAAGTATACTAAGCATGATAAAAGGAATGGTCAAAAGGTACTTAACTATAGTCTAGGTCAAAAATGGCAATTTTTCCAAATTCCCTATAGTTATGGCTCTGATACCAATCTGTCACACCCCAACCGATGGCGGAATACATCGGGGAGAGACTTGGGATAGATTGTTCAAAGACTTCATGACACTAGAATTCGTGACAATATGATTTAAAGATAAAATTTCATTCATAGCATAATTATCGTCTAAAAAGATAACAGAATACAAATTGTTTTCATGAAAAGAGAAATACGACATCAAAATATAGAATTTAAACTAGCGTAAGTTTCTAGTCCAATCCTAAGTAGGTTTCTTGAACATCCTGCATCAAACATTTCCTGCAACATGTATAAAATATCCGTCAACACATAAAGCATTGGTGAGCATACTAGTTTTAGTTTACATACATAGTATTTTAGAATGGTTTACTCAAATCTCATACTATAGCATTGCACATACCTATCATACAAAAGACATAACTCAAACCCGTGAGTACCACAGCGTATACCTAACATATTCATGTTAGGCCGTTTAAATCTTAACAATGACCCATAAAGGGGGCGGTGTGCTAGTCCTATAGCGCTATACATGTTAAGTGGGCTAATAATAGTTAATGAATTATGTTTAAGTATCTAAGAATCATAAGCATGGCAAGTAGCATATAAGTATGTTTAATAGATTGAGCATGATAGTTTTAAGAGTATGAAATCGTTTAAGTTTTGATAGTGATACATGTTGAGCCCCAAAGAATAAACAATAAAAGGGGGACAAGTATGAACTCACCTTTGGGTGCGTTTAGTAAGGTTCCAAAGACGGGTCTTGGGAGATTAGTTCCTTAGCCTTGGTTAACTAGAATTAGAAAATAAAGGGTCTTAGGTTTGAGTTTAGATTATAGATTCACGAGAGTCATGCAAGCCTTTTAGGCAAACCAAGAACAAATTGCCTTTTGGGCAATCCGGATGGTCATGAGATTAAGTTAGACCAAGCACAAAACCATCATAGATGATTCGGATGGTATAAAGTTAGAAATGTGAATGCATTTGATAGGTTCATGTCATAACCACTTTGCTTATGGAATAAACGTGGGTTTTGGACACGGGATTTCCCCTTTCTAGTGTGGATAAATCCGTAGCACAAGAAGGGTCAAGAGAGTTGGTAAGGTAGGGTGTAACCACAAACCTTCCAAAGATTAATAATAAACTAGTAAGATAGAAACTTGAAAGTATATGTTTATATTATTATATAGTATAATTCAGAAAACAACCACCTTTGAAACCTCTTTTAGGTGCTCTACCCTTATCACACTTTTGTGGATAAATATGGGGAAGATCCTAGAGGTTTCTCCAAGGGGTTAGAAGAAGAAAAGAAGTGAAGAAAGAAGAATAAAGTTGGAGTTTATGAGAGAACTCACTTAGAAGTGGACTTCCACTCTTGGGATTTCTTTGGAGAATTGGGAGGTTTAGAGAGGATTTAGAAATGAGCAAGTGTTAGAATAGGTAGGAGTGATGTATTTATAGTTAAGGTGAAGAGGTTGGGTATTTAATGAATCAATTAGGGTGGTTAGAAGTGAATTAAGTGGTAAATATATCTTTTAAAAGAAAAAAAATAGAATCATACTAAAAAAAACGTACAGAACCTATTTTTGAAATGGTATAACTTTGTTACAAAAGTCAAATGTCACTTTTTCATTTTTTTTAAGTATCATTAAATATATATATATATATATATATATATATATGTTTTATTAAATAAATATTAAGATCTTAACTAAATAAGTTTCTTGTAATAACGCCCAAATTGAATAGGATAAATTATAATGACGACTCGTCACGTATTGGTAGAAGTAGCATACAAGAAGCGGATCAAGGCAAACTTGAAATTTGTTAAAATAGAATTTAAAATACAAGAATATTAAAAATCACGCGATGTTACATAAAGTTTGCGTCACGTAGAATTTATAGAATAAATGAAATAAATTAAGATTAAATGCAATTGATAAAATACTTTTTCATTGATCACAAGCTCGGGATTACAAGGGTACAAAATGGAAAGATACAAGAATACAAGGACTAGAACAGAAAATACGAAAAGTACAAATGTTACAGTAGTTGAGTAGGTATGCGTGTATAGTGGTATATGTGAGGTGCCGTGTGTGTATGTGTATATGTGAGCATGCTTTGTGGAGTTCCATGATAAATAGCTCTATTATGATCAAATCTTATCATATTTTGTGAGTAAATCGGCCTATACATATGTTAGTAGTGTTGTAATTGTTCATGGTGTCCATTAGATCGTCTCTAGTACCTCGTTGATATAGGAATATCATCTTGTTTCACAAGGGTAAGAGTTAGTTAACTTCTATGCTTCTTGATGATGACATTAACATGTATTTTGTTTTATAGGTATCATGTGTTTACTAAATGTAAACCCATGGTGGTTCTTGCATTCACATACATCTGTTAAAGGTGAGAAATCATGTGTTAGTGTGTGTAATAACCTCATGAAATGCTTGTTTGGTGGTATGTCCGGGTGTTGTATGACTAAGCAAGTGTACTATGTTTAGTTCTCTGATTAACTCATGCTTCACTAGACTGGGGGGTATAGTGTGTGCAAAATGTCTAATTATGCACATGAAATGACAACAATAAGTAAAATGCGTACGGGTGTTGACCCGATTCGTTGACTGGTGTCACCCCCCCCCCCCCCCTCCAAAACACCTCTTCTAATTCTTCATACGAAATCCAAAATTTCATCTGATACATATAACCAGTGAGCCACCATCTACACCCAACTTATTATCCTTGATAGGTGGTGCCGCTATTGTGTAAAATAATAATGACATCTTTCATGTGGAATCTTTCATCGCTAAGTAGGAGACGTGCGTCTGTTGACTCTTCAAAAAGGTATGTCCTGTGTCAAGTAGTTGCAATCTGTTATGTAGTATTAGTAAAGTTTTGCAAAAGATACATAAAATGAATGGGTTTAACTCCCTTTATAATGTAGTTGGGGTTATGTTGCTTAAAGAGGGGGGGTTAAGTAGTTTATGTCAGATACATCCAAAATGGTTTTCAGTAAACAAAATATCTTCTGCACAGGAAGAAGAACAGGCGAAGACACAGCGTTATGATCCTGTCAGATGACACAACGCATCATAAGGGTAGGACGGATGTGGGAACAACATACTCAAAGTTGGGGGAAGCAAAGCGTCAGTTAGGTATGTCATTCAAGGTGTCATTCAAAATAACATTAAATTAGTATTTTGAAATAAAGAAGAAAGATCCTGCATTATTTAATATTTTGTAATACTAGAGTTATACATTGTTTTAGGTTAGATACCAATATTAGTAAGTTAGAGTTGTACATTTTTGAACCTTTAGGATAAGTGTTAATATTAGAGTTACATTGGAGTTATACATTGTTTTAGGTTAGGTGTTAACATTGGAGTTGTACATTGTTTTAGGTTAAGGTATTAATATTAGAGTTATACATTGTTTTAGATTAAATGTTAACATTAGAATTATACATTGTTTAAGGTTAGATGTTAACATTAGAATTATACATTGTTTAAGGTTATGCGTTAACATTGGAGATACATTGTTAATTGTTTTAGGTTAGGTGCTAGCCAAAGCTTTCCTACATGTAACTGTAAGCGCATCAGTCTATTTCATATGTAAAATTGATGTGTCATAGTGGATTTCTCAACCCCAAGACGCTCCCAAGATATAATCTAGTTACAGTATAAATGTAATTCAGGTAAATCGGGGAAATTAATTCAAAACAATAAATTAAAAAAACAAATGTATGTATTCAATTAGGACAATAATAAAAATTTATAATAGTTACTTATTAAATTGTGTAAATTTGTTGGGTATCAAACAAATATATTTACTTAATTATTTAGTAAATTAGATAGTTAGCAAAGGAGTAAATTGCCATTTTCGTCCCCGAGGTTTGATCATATTTGCTGGATTAATCCAAAACAATTTTTTTTTCTCACCTGGACCTTTCAGGTTAATGTTTAATTGCCAAATCAATCTAAAAAGTAAACCCAGTTAACTTGGTTAGGGGGCATTATGGTCATTTTCCTTGTTAAATGAAGAGCAAATTGGTAAATTTACAATATTTAATTGTTTTTGCTTTTTTTAATCCACTATATTTGCTCCCCTTTTAATCAAACCAATAATAAATAATAAAAGAAATATTTTTTTTTGATCGGCGAACAACTGTGTGGCAACCACCCTTGCGGGGCGTTGTGCCCAAGAATAGACTACTCGGCCTCCAGCAGCCCCCGCCTTCTCCCGATTCGCGGAAACCCGAGCCCCACCCGCCTGAGAAATATAATTAATATTTTAAAAACTCAACTCCCTCTTCACCTTTCACCCACCTCCTTCTTCACCTTTCACTGCCACTATTAACCACCATCTCCTCCACCTTCCACCACTTGTAACAAAACATGGTACAACAGACAATCATTGGATGTAATTTTGCTACATGAAGTTGTGATAATGGACCCTGTGCTATATATATTGATTACAAGAAGGAAAGATGAATTGCAGTTATTTAAGATTCTAGTTTAAGGGTTAGGATGAAATACACAAGATACTTTTTCTAGGAAGGGTGAGAAGGATTGTGATCCATTGATCATATATTTGAAGGGCTGAGATTAGTTTGTTTGAAAAAAATAAATAATAAATTAGAGAAAGGGCATAAAAGGAAAACAACATTTGTTGACTTTCTCTCTCCACATGCAATGCACATGTCAATTCCCCCCATCATTTTAAAACGTCTATAACTTTTTCATACGACATTTTTTTTTCAAAAAAAATTCACCATATTAACGAGCGTTTTTTTATCTTTAATATGAGTACCACATTGCTACATTAAAATTGAAAAAAAAAATTCGTGCTAAATGGGTTTTTTTTCTCCGTTGTGTCTTCTACACGTTCATTGTGTTATAGTATGCATGTGTGCTTTATAAATATGTTATTTATGTTTTTTTAGTCTACACATGATTTAACTTTGTCCATTGTGTTTTTAGTATGATTTTAATTGTGTTTTACGCAAATGAGTTTTGTATTTAGGTGTACATTGTGTTTTATTATGTTGTTCATTGTGTTTAAGTCTATTATTCATTGTGTTTTAGTTTTCTATTCATTGTGTCTTTAGAATGTCGTCCATTGTGTTTTATTAGACTGTTCATTGTGTTTTATACCCTATTGTTCATTGCATATTTAATTGGTACTCATTGTGTTTTACATTATCTCCATTGTGTCTTACGCAACTGGGTTTTCAACTTTTTTTACAAAAGTATTCATTGTGTTTTAATCTTCTGTTCATTGTGCCTTTATTATGTCGTCCATTGGGTTTTACACAATTGGGTTTTTAACTTTTTTTTCAAAAGTATTCATTGTATTTTAGTCTTTTGTTCATTGTGTCTTTCGTATGTCATCCATTGTGTTTTAGTCTTCTATTCATTGTATCTTTAGTATGTCGTCCATTGTGTTTTACTAGACTCTTGATTGTGTTTTATACCCTATATTTAATTGGTGTTCATTGTGTTTTACATTCCATTGTGTCTTACGCAAGTGGGTTTTGAAAATTGTTTTCAAAAGTATAGCAATATGGTACTCATATTAAAGATAAAAAGACGCTCAATTTTATGGTATAATTTTTTTTTCAAAACGGATGACGTATAAAAAAGTTACGGGCATTTAAAAATGAAGGTGGAAATGACATGTGACTTGCATGTGCATATGTTTTTGACAAAATTACCCCTCCCACTTGTTAATCCTTTGGACACATGTCATTTTCTAGTGGCTTCTCACCCTTCTCATTTTTGTAGCCTTTGTAGAATAACCCAACCCGTTATAGGTTAGGATTAAATACACAAGATACTTTTTCTAGGAAGGGTGAGAAAAATTGTGATCCATTGATCATATATTTGAAGGGTTGAGATTAGTTTGTTTGAAAAAAATAAATAATAAATTAGAGAAGGGCATAAAAGGAAAACAACATTTGTTGACTTTCTCTCTCCACATGCAATGCACATGTCAATTCCCCCCATCATTTTAAAACGTCTATAACTTTTTCATACGACATTTTTTTTTCAAAAAAATTTCACCATATTAACGAGCGTTTTTTAATTTTTAATATGAGTACCACATTGCTAAATTAAAATTAAAAAAAAAATTCGTGCTAAATGGGTTTTTTTTTCTCCGTTGTGTCTTCTGCACGTTCATTGTGTTATAGTATGCATGTGTGCTTTATAAATATGTTATTTATGTTTTTTTAGTCTACACATGATTTAACTTTGTCAATTGTGTTTTTAGTATGATTTTAATTGTGTTTTACGCAAATGAGTTTTTGTATTTAGGTGTACATTGTGTTTTATTATGTTGTTCATTGTGTTTAAGTCTATTATTCATTGTGTTTTAGTCTTCTGTTCATTGTGTCTTTAGAATGTCGTCCATTGTGTTTTATTAGACTGTTCATTGTGTTTTATACCCTATTGTTCATTGCATATTTAATTGGTACTCATTGTGTTTTACATTATCTCCATTGTGTCTTACGCAACTGGGTTTTCAACTTTTTTTACAAAAGTATTCATTGTGTTTTAATCTTCTGTTCATTGTGTCTTTATTATGTCGTCCATTGGGTTTTACACAATTGGGTTTTTAACTTTTTTTCAAAAGTATTTATTGTATTTTAGTCTTTTGTTCATTGTGTCTTTCGTATGTCATCCATTGTGTCTTATGCAACTGGTTTTCAACTTTTTTTTTCAAAAGTATTCATTGTGTTTTAGTTTTCTATTTATTGTATCTTTAGTATGTCGTCCATTGTGTTTTACTAGACTCTTGATTGTGTTTTATACCCTATATTTAATTGGTGTTCATTGTGTTTTACATTCCATTGTGTCTTACGCAAGTGGGTTTTGAAATTTTTTTTCAAAAGTATAGCAATATGGTACTCATATTAAAGATAAAAAAACGCTCAATTTTATGGTATAATTTTTTTTTTAAAAACGGATGATGTATAAAAAAGTTACGGCATTTAAAAATGAAGGTGGAAATGGCTTGTGACTTGCATGTGCATATGTTTTTGACAAAATTACCCCTCCCACTTGTTAATCCTTTGGACACTGTCATTTTTTAGTGGTTTCTCACCCTTCTCATTTTTTGTAGCATTTGTAGAATAACCCAACCCTCTAGTTTAAAACTATATGTCTATATATATATATATATATATATATATATATAGGGGATGGTTATAATAAAAACCCTTCAAAATGAGTAAACCTTGCAAACTAAATCCTAGCCATCCATCCATTTAATCTATGGTCACCATTTTTTCTATAATATTAATTTAATTAAATATGTGATAAAAGACAAGAAAGGGTAATAGGGTAATTTGGTTTTTCTGAAAAAGAGACTGACAAAAGCTGATATGACACCCCCATCACATCATCTCTCTCTTACTTTTTTCACATTGTTATATAAATTGTCAGATGCCCGAGTTACATATGTAACATACGCAGTGTTACGTACGTAAAATCCGTCACGATAGTTTTATATTAATTTAGAAAAATCCTAACCTGTTAATTTTTTTATTACAACATGTTTGTTTTGGTTTTACTGTACCAGCACCAGAGTTGTTGCATACGTAACGAAAGGTCCATATGGTTAGGGTTTAGGGTTTAGGGTTTAGGGTTTAGGGTTTAGGGTTTAGGTATTTTTTGATATTCACTAGTTTTAAGATTCATGTGAAATTAGTACTACATTGCATTACATTACAAAAAACTTGCAGAAAACATACTACTAAAAAAAGCGATACATCATATTATTCATCCGCCTAAAACATACTAGTCAAGAAATATATTACAATGAAACTGTATCAACAACAAAACATACAATTAAAGATTCATACCCCACCATGCATGCAATAACCCCGGCATCCCGCACTGCAACCAACAGTAGCTGACGGCATCCGATAACCATACTTTGCATAAAAAGCCCACTGTTCCTCAGTATAACCTATACCCTCCCATTCAGCCCTAATACGCCCACCTCCCGGATACGTGAACGGCAGCACGGGTTTGTTAAGTTTAGGTTCATATGGTTCTTCATATTCAGCCCCTAGGTCTGATTCATAACCAACCGCCCATTCAGGTGTGTGATTTACATCATGCACATCATCCTCCGTGTCATATAGTCTTCTGGTGGCGGATATTCTTCGGGGAAGACGTAATCAAAGGCCGCATTCCAATCAAAATTGTCACACCCTCAAATTCCACATGCGGGGTTTTACCGCGAGGCGCGTGACACACCAGGATCTCAGTCAACGATCACAATAAACATACAACAAACATGCATTCAAGATTATATTTAAAACCAAAATATAATGCTTTGAGCTGTAAACCAGCAGCGGAAGCATTCTTGTTTACAACCAAAAGACATATCATTGTTTACAAAGACATTGTTTAATATGTTTCCAAAATAATAGACGCCGTGCATGACCTCGTGCGCCTAGTCCGACAACCGCTACCTTAGCGACCTGAGAAAACATGCCAAAAAAAAATGTCAACATATAATGCTGGTGAGTTCACAGGTTTTCTTTCATAAAAGTGTTGTTATAAGTTCGGTAGGATCATTTCCCGTTACTACTATGTTATGAGAACGTTAGCTAGACGTTAAGTGTTGCTACTACTGCGGTTGGGAATCCATTACTAAACCGGTATAAGTGTTGAAGCCAGCCCAGACGGACGGGATTACCGATGCCTCGGTAACCCCCAAAGTATTAGAGACAATATGCACCCGCCCGGCTCCCAGCCGTCGGGTGGGGTTTGTAAGGCCCAATAGATCTATCCACATTTCCCCCGTTGTGCATCCCCGCACATTCATGGTTCCCCCTGGGACTTTCTGTAAAAGCCGCATAGTACGTAAAGTAACCATAGTATAACATGATCCATGATAAGTAATCAAATAAGTAGCATGTTTCTCCCCCGAAAGTAAAACGGTAAAAGTGGGGCTGTGACACTCACCTCGGTTTGCGTTACTTGAAAATAGTTAAGTAGTTATGTTACGATAGTCCCAAATAGCGGCGACCTATCATAAGATGTGTATAAGTATTGGACTAATAACCCGCAGGCTAACTAGTCCCCGTATGTCCAGACCGTGACCATAAACGTTTGAAAACACCTTTAACCGTTAGACCGACCGTGCCAGACAAGACCCGACATCCCATTGGTGACCCGACATCCCACGTGTTAGATAAATGCAAGACATCATGCAACATATGCAATTAAACACTTAGCACGCGCAACAATTCACCTAGTCTAGCATAATGTCCAATTAACGCATAATCAGGTCCGAATACGTCTTACTAAGTCATTGGGTGTATCCCGGGGTTCCTAACATGTTCCTAGGTGTCAAATCGTGTTCCGGGATGTCAAAACGCGTTCACGACAGCAGTACATGCGATTAGGAAGGTTACACGCGAGTAGGCAATAGCCTATAGGCGATTAGGGGCCTAATCGCCTGATACATCAGGCGAGTAGGGTCCCAATCGCCCCTATTCCTGCACAATCGCCTATAGCTCAGGCGATTAGGATGCCTAATCGCCTGCAGCTGCTGTACAACGAGTTTTCGCGCGTTAAACCCTCCAAATCAGATCCGAAACATGCAACAACACCCAATATCAAACCTAAATCATTTACCAACCCATTTCAAGCAAAAACCCCCAACATATCACTGATCTAGCATGTTCTATGCAATTATTCCCTAAAATGGCAAAGTACTAGGTTTCTTCTACCAACCTTATCTTTCCTTAAATGGAAATAATCAGATTTCAAACTCTACAACATGTAACTCATAAAATCTCTGATCTAACATCATCCTAGTGTGAATCCTAACAACATTGCATCAACAATCTCACCACAATCATCCTAAATCCTCAAGAACACACAAATGGGTCAAAATATGCATTTTCTTCAAAACACCATAATAATGGCTAAGATTCTAAGACAACCTTCCTAATGGCCTCTACATATCAGAAGTACACTCATATCTTAAAAACATTCATGTTAAAATCACCAATAAGACCAACATTTGCATATAAACTTCACATATAACAAGCATTAAGGTGTAAACTTGGTTTAAGACTCTCTTGAAAGGTTTTTAAAGACACATTTGGTAAAACAAGGTCTGGAACTTTAGGGGAACTCAAAATAACAACTTTACAAAGGTTAGGGATGAAGAACACACCTTGGATTTTGCTAAAGAAAGGTGTATAAGCTTGAGGATGGTGATTTTTGTAGCAAAAAGAGTTCCAGAGGTGTTTCAAGGTGTGTGGGTGGTTTGGGAGCAGCTAGGGTTGTTCTAGAGGTGTTTGGGGAGTTAAGGGTTCTATTTATAGGTGTTTTGACCCGGACCCTGCAGTATAGGCGAGTAGGCTTTCAGATCAGGCGAGTAGGGACCCTACTCGCCTCTATTCATGCGAGTAGGCCTCCTACTCGCCCCAAGCATCCTGTAATCGCCCCTAGTACACGCGATTAGGGGTCCCCAGGCTCCTAATCGCCTGTAATGTGCTGAAATGGGTTTTTGGCGCGTTAAACACTATTTTAACATATTTAAACACGTATTCACATACCGATAAGTCACATAATGATTCCAAACATATAATGCATGATACCCAACACGTTTACATCCGTTCACCAATTCCCGGGACTCGAGACTCGTGTGTGCGTTAGACCCGGCGATTCCACGAATCGCCGATCCTTGTACCCATAGTTATGGACCGACTCCCGATGACCCCGCGGATCATCATAACGACTCCCGATAATTCCCCCGAATCATCGTACCGACTCGACTGACCTCGTTAAGGACGTAATATGCATGACTCGCTAAGGTAGACTTACTAGTTTAGTCAACGTTACTAACCTGAGTTTGCCGGGTGTCACATCATCCCCCTGTTGAAAGAATTTTCGTCCCGAAAATTGCCCAAGGCCAAAAAGGAAGAGACGAAAGAGAAGAAAAATTTTTCCGGTTGCCACATCATCCCCTTGTTGAAAGGAATCTCGACCCGAGATTCATTCAGCTTCAGCAGAGACATGTCTTGATTCGAACGCGCGCTTAGGAAATAAATGAGGATACTTAGCCTTCATTTGATCTTCCCGTTCCCATGTGAACTCCGGTCCACGATTAGAGTTCCAACGGACTTTAACAATGCGGATTTTACTCCGGCGAAGGCTACGGATTTTATAGTCAAGAATTTCAACCGGTTCCTCCACGATGCGCAGACGATCATCCACCTTGATCTCTTCGAGAGGAACAACCAAAGATTCATCCGCCAAACACTTCTTCAAATTAGAAACGTGGAAGACGTTATGAACATTACTGAGCTCAGCCGGCAGATCAAGCCTGTATGCTACCGGTCCAATCCGTTCCAGGATTGCGAACGGTCCCACATACCGAGGATTCAATTTGCCCCGTTTCCCAAAACGTATAACGCCCTTCCACGGAGATACCTTCAATAAAACTCTGTCGCCAACCTCAAACTCCAAAGGCTTGCGACGACGATCGGCATAGCTCTTTTGACGATCCCGAGCTGCTGCCATGCGGTTACGGATTTGTACGATCTTTTCGGAAGTCTCGTACACAAGTTCCGGGCCGGTGAGTTGACTCTCACCCACCTCGGCCCAACAAAGAGGAGACCGGCATTTCCGCCCATAAAGAGCCTCGAACGGAGCTGCCTTGATGCTAGAATGGTAACTGTTGTTGTAGGAGAATTCCACCAACGGTAAGTGACTCTCCCACCCCTTGCCAAAATCGATCACACATGCCCGAAGCATGTCTTCTAGCGTTTGGATTGTCCGCTCACTTTGACCGTCAGTTTGCGGATGATACGCTGTGCTCATGTCCAACTGAGTACCCAGAGCCTTATGCAAAGACTTCCAGAAGTTAGAGGCGAACCGAGGATCACGATCAGAAATAATAGAGACGGGCACCCCGTGCCGAGAGACCACTTCCTTGAGATATAACCGTGCCAAACGCTCGAGACCATCGGTCTCTTTGATAGCGAGGAAGTGCGCAGACTTTGTCAACCTATCGACAATTACCCAGATCATGTCGCAACCACTGGGCGATTTCGGGAGTTTGGTCACAAAGTCCATCGTAATCCGCTCCCACTTCCACTCGGGGATTTCAGGCTGTTGCAGGAGGCCGGACGGCTTTTGGTATTCGACCTTGACCTTAGCACAGGTCAAGCACTTGCTCACGTACGAAGCCACGTCCGCCTTCATGTTCGGCCACCAATAAAGTATCTTCAGGTCTTGATACATCTTATCGGAGCCAGGGTGAATAGAGTACCGGGACTTGTGAGCTTCATCAAGAACGAGCTCCCGCAAGCCCCCAAATAAAGGAACCCAAATACGTTCAGCGAAATAGTGTAACCCATCGGATCTGAGTTCAAGGTGGCTATCAGCGCCATGCATGGTTTCAGCCTTAAGGTTTTCCTCCTTCAAGGCTTCTTGCTGTGCTGAACGGATTCGATCAGGTAAGCCGGAATGGATAGTGAGCTGAAGAGCTCGAACACGACGAGGTTTAGCCGTTTCCTTCCTGCTCAAGGCGTCTGCGACCACATTCGCCTTGCCAGGATGGTATTTGATGGCGCACTCGTAATCATTAAGAAGCTCGACCCAACGACGCTGTCTTATATTCAACACCTTCTGATCAAAGATATGCTGGAGGCTCTTGTGATCGGTGTAAATAGTGCATTTGGTACCGTACAAGTAATGCCTCCAAATCTTTAAAGCAAAGACCACCGCACCCAATTCCAGATCATGGGTGGGGTAGTTTTTCTCATGAACCTTAAGCTGACGAGAAGCATAGGCGATGACCTTCTCGCGCTGCATCAGTACACAACCAAGACCCCGGATAGAAGCGTCACAATATACCACAAAATCGTCCGTACCCTCAGGCAAGGACAAGATAGGAGCAGAACAGAGTTTAGCCTTTAACAACTGGAAGGCCGACTCCTGCGAATCACCCCAGTCGAACTTCCGGTCCTTCTGGGTAAGCGAGGTGAGGGGTTGAGCGATCTTCGAAAATCCCTCAATAAAACGACGGTAATAACCTGCAAGGCCTAGGAATTGCCGCACCTCTGATGGCGTCTTTGGTGCTTCCCAGTCTTTAATGGCTTCAATCTTCGCTGGGTCAACGTGAATTCCTTTCTCATTTTCACGCAACCAGAAGCTACACTTAGAAAACTTGGCGTACAACTGTTCCCGCCTCAGAAGTTCCAAAACAAGACGTAGGTGTTCCTGGTGGTCCACCTCGTTCTTAGAATAGACTAGAATATCATCGATGAAGACAATCACGAACTTATCAAGATAGGGCTTACAAACACGGTTCATCAGATCCATAAAGATGGCAGGTGCGTTGGTGAGACCAAAAGGCATGACCAGGAATTCAAAGTGGCCATAGAACTTGGGGCAGTTACGCTTGTAGTGACCAAGCTCACCACAGTTATAGCACCCTTGTTTCCCCTGGTTTCCCTGAGGAGCAGCGACTTGAGGGGCTGGGGCTGGTGTGACCGATGGGTTTCGGTTTCCCAAAGGGTTGGACCTACAATCCTTGGCTTGGTGCCCAATCTTATGGCACCGACGGCAACGGTCCTTATCATCGCAAGAACCGGTGTGATGATAGTTGCACCGATCACACTTTGGCAACTTCCCAGCATAAACCCCCGGTTGTCGTTCAGACGACGATCCCCCTGCATCAGTCTTCTTCACCTGTTGAGGCTGAGCCGAGCTCGAGCCTTTCCCCACCGTTTCCCACTTCCGTTTGTTACCCTCAGAAGCCTTCACAGTAGCGCCTCGAGGAGGCAAGACCCCTTCAGTCACCTTCATGTTGGTCAGCCTGTGAGCTGACCGAACTACCTCAGAATAAACAGTGAGATTACCCGCAACAACTAACCCAGCAATCTCCGGTACCAACCCAGCAACATAATGCTCAATTCTTCGGTATTCCGGTGTGTGCAAATCGGGGCACAACACCGCCAATTCATTGTGCCTAGCAGTATAAGCTTCAATCTCAGAACCCACCATCTTATGATTCCAGACTTCATGCTCAAGCTTCTGGATTTCATCCCTCGGGCAGTACTCATTCTTCAGCAACTGAATGAATTCTGTCCATGGCATAGCATGGGCTTCCCCAATGCCCATAGTCTGGGTGGTGGAGTTCCACCAAGTCAAGGCTTGACCCTCCAGGGTCGCAGAAGCATACTTCACCCGGTCGCCTTCCGGGCAGCTGCACATCGAGAAAACAGATTCGAGTTTCTCCAACCATCGGAGCAGTCCCACTGCCCCTTCAGTGCCGCTAAAGTTGTGGGGCTTACAGTCCATAAACTTTTTATAGGAACACTGGGATGGAGGAGGATGGACAGCACCACCTGGAACAGACACACAGGTGAGTATCAAGAAAAGGTAAAGTACCCCAGAACGAGGTAGAATAGATGAGAATCGACGTACCACCCATAGCATTATGAGCGGCTTGGAATGCAGCCAAAGCAATATTCACGTGCTGCTGCGTCAGATTATCCAGCTCAGCTTGGGTCATATTAATGTTCCCGCGGCCACCGCCGCCACCACGACCGCCAGCACGGCCGCCCCTGCGACCTCCACGAGCTCCCGACATCTTCTGTCACAACATGAAACAAAAGATTTAGGCTTGCCCGTGGTATAACCCATTAGGAATTTCAAGAAAGTAGACCGAGCCCAGCTCGGGTCCATCCGTTCAAGCCCAAAGTCCGCCAGGGATTCCATGCATCACAGTTTATGATCTCGTGTGCACCCGACATGATAAACTGTTCCACATGGTCCTCCAGGCGCGCTTTAAGTTTGAAGTTCAAGTCACCGAACACTAGCGCCCAATCATGATATTATCATAAGTATAAGTACAATATAATATGCATAAGAACGGGCGTGTTCATTAGGGCATAGAGGGGAGATGTCCAAATCTCTGGACAGATCTCAAGAGTACGCCGAAGCTACCCCAATGCACACTGCCGTCAAGAGAGTTCAATAGTATATCGTTCGCCATCGAATCATAGTAAGGAGGAGTCAAGAAATAGGATGATAAAGAGTAAATAGATGATGTAGCGTAGTAGACGATGACACCGACACCCCGACAAGTCATATCGTTACCCACTTGCTAAGACTCGACTAATTGTGACCGTCTAGTGTGTGCGACTCAGTTATAGACTAGACTCTACATGCAGTCTCAGTTCACTATAACCGTTGGCTCTGATACCAATCTGTCACACCCTCAAATTCCACATGCGGGGTTTTACCGCGAGGCGCGTGACACACCAGGATCTCAGTCAACGATCACAATAAACATACAACAAACATGCATTCAAGATTATATTTAAAACCAAAATATAATGCTTTGAGCTGTAAACCAGCAGCGGAAGCATTCTTGTTTACAACCAAAAGACATATCATTGTTTACAAAGACATTGTTTAATATGTTTCCAAAATAATAGACGCCGTGCATGACCTCGTGCGCCTAGTCCGACAACCGCTACCTTAGCGACCTGAGAAAACATGCCAAAAAAAATGTCAACATATAATGCTGGTGAGTTCACAGGTTTTCTTTCATAAAAGTGTTGTTATAAGTTCGGTAGGATCATTTCCCGTTACTACTATGTTATGAGAACGTTAGCTAGACGTTAAGTGTTGCTACTACTGCGGTTGGGAATCCATTACTAAACCGGTATAAGTGTTGAAGCCAGCCCAGATGGACGGCATTACCGATGCCTCGGTAACCCCCAAAGTATTAGAGACAATATGCACCCGCCCGGCTCCCAGCCGTCGGGTGGGGTTTGTAAGGCCCAATAGATCTATCCACATTTCCCCCGTTGTGCATCCCCGCACATTCATGGTTCCCCCTGGGACTTTCTGTAAAAGCCGCATAGTACGTAAAGTAACCATAGTATAACATGATCCATGATAAGTAATCAAATAAGTAGCATGTTTCTCCCCCGAAAGTAAAACGGTAAAAGTGGGGCTGTGACACTCACCTCGGTTTGCGTTACTTGAAAATAGTTAAGTAGTTATGTTACGATAGTCCCAAATAGCGGCGACCTATCATAAGATGTGTATAAGTATTGGACTAATAACCCGCAGGCTAACTAGTCCCCGTATGTCCAGACCGTGACCATAAACGTTTGAAAACACCTTTAACCGTTAGACCGACCGTGCCAGACAAGACCCGACATCCCATTGGTGACCCGACATCCCACGTGTTAGATAAATGCAAGACATCATGCAACATATGCAATTAAACACTTAGCACGCGCAACAATTCACCTAGTCTAGCATAATGTCCAATTAACGCATAATCAGGTCCGAATACGTCTTACTAAGTCATTGGGTGTATCCCGGGGTTCCTAACATGTTCCTAGGTGTCAAATCGTGTTCCGGGATGTCAAAACGCGTTCACGACAGCAGTACATGCGATTAGGAAGGTTACACGCGAGTAGGCAATAGCCTATAGGCGATTAGGGGCCTAATCGCCTGATACATCAGGCGAGTAGGGTCCCAATCGCCCCTATTCCTGCACAATCGCCTATAGCTCAGGCGATTAGGATGCCTAATCGCCTGCAGCTGCTGTACAACGAGTTTTCGCGCGTTAAACCCTCCAAATCAGATCCGAAACATGCAACAACACCCAATATCAAACCTAAATCATTTACCAACCCATTTCAAGCAAAAACCCCCAACATATCACTGATCTAGCATGTTCTATGCAATTATTCCCTAAAATGGCAAAGTACTAGGTTTCTTCTACCAACCTTATCTTTCCTTAAATGGAAATAATCAGATTTCAAACTCTACAACATGTAACTCATAAAATCTCTGATCTAACATCATCCTAGTGTGAATCCTAACAACATTGCATCAACAATCTCACCACAATCATCCTAAATCCTCAAGAACACACAAATGGGTCAAAATATGCATTTTCTTCAAAACACCATAATAATGGCTAAGATTCTAAGACAACCTTCCTAATGGCCTCTACATATCAGAAGTACACTCATATCTTAAAAACATTCATGTTAAAATCACCAATAAGACCAACATTTGCATATAAACTTCACATATAACAAGCATTAAGGTGTAAACTTGGTTTAAGACTCTCTTGAAAGGTTTTTAAAGACACATTTGGTAAAACAAGGTCTGGAACTTTAGGGGAACTCAAAATAACAACTTTACAAAGGTTAGGGATGAAGAACACACCTTGGATTTTGCTAAAGAAAGGTGTATAAGCTTGAGGATGGTGATTTTTGTAGCAAAAAGAGTTCCAGAGGTGTTTCAAGGTGTGTGGGTGGTTTGGGAGCAGCTAGGGTTGTTCTAGAGGTGTTTGGGGAGTTAAGGGTTCTATTTATAGGTGTTTTGACCCGGACCCTGCAGTATAGGCGAGTAGGCTTTCAGATCAGGCGAGTAGGGACCCTACTCGCCTCTATTCATGCGAGTAGGCCTCCTACTCGCCCCAAGCATCCTGTAATCGCCCCTAGTACACGCGATTAGGGGTCCCCAGGCTCCTAATCGCCTGTAATGTGCTGAAATGGGTTTTTGGCGCGTTAAACACTATTTTAACATATTTAAACACGTATTCACATACCGATAAGTCACATAATGATTCCAAACATATAATGCATGATACCCAACACGTTTACATCCGTTCACCAATTCCCGGGACTCGAGACTCGTGTGTGCGTTAGACCCGGCGATTCCACGAATCGCCGATCCTTGTACCCATAGTTATGGACCGACTCCCGATGACCCCGCGGATCATCATAACGACTCCCGATAATTCCCCCGAATCATCGTACCGACTCGACTGACCTCGTTAAGGACGTAATATGCATGACTCGCTAAGGTAGACTTACTAGTTTAGTCAACGTTACTAACCTGAGTTTGCCGGGTGTCACAAAAATCTTCGTCACTTTCAAACCCATCGTCCGCCTGCACTACGGATATAACAGGTTCTAATGGCGGAATATCCGGGGCAACAGGGGGGGCGGGTTCATGTTCGGCTGCGACAGGAGGGATGACCAAATCAACCGGTGGGGTGGTTCAGGTACAATTGCAATGTCCGGTTCATTTTGAGGTGGCTCGTGTACAATTGGGATGAGATGGTCACGGCCCTCAAAAACCTCCCAAGGCGGAGTGTTGGGCTTGGAATCCATGCTTTGACAAAAAACAGGACCTGTAACGTATGTTATAGCAGATTAAGTGTTGACATTGGAAATATGAAACAGGGGAAAAAAACTACTCTCTATTAAAAACATATAGGTAACAGAGAAAAACTAATGCTGCAAAAAACAAAAAAAAAATAATCTATGACTAAAGGTGGAAAAAACACGATTGTTACATGTGTAACAGGGTTTTTTCTGGAAACACATACAAACTGCTGTAGTCTGCACCCAGCATCCATTTTTTGCTGGTATAGAAAGCAAACTTTGACTACAAAACAGATACGCTACACACGTAACACCCGAGTATTACATGTGTAACAGGAAAACACAGACAACACTTATCTAATCTGCAATGAACAGAGAACAGAGTTTGATATGGTAAAACACAGAAACCATAATATCTTTTTGAAAAAAAGATATGCTACACACGTAACAGTCTAACTAAACACAAAGATTATACAAAGATATGTCTTCGATTACACTCAGAAAATTTACTATTATTTTACTATTATGTTCTAAATCTAAATGACTCCATAATCAATCATCCAAAAAAAAAAATCCTTTTCGATGGTTTCAATTACAAAAAAAGATTAATAAAAAGTCTAAACTTGATTATTATAATATATCAGAAAAAGAATTTAACAAACAGGGGGCATTTTTCAAACAGGGGGCATTTTTCCTGTAAATAAGACATAGGTAACATAAAAAAACTCATACATGATAAAAGAAAAAAAATAGACAGTCATGGTGCAAGAACACACGAGTATTACATGTGTAACAGGAAAAACACAGACAACACTTATCTAATCTGGAGTGAACAGAGAACAGAGTTTGATATGCTAAAACACAGAAACCATAATATATTTTTGAAAAAAAGATATGCTACACACGTAACAGTCTAACTAAACACAAAGATATGTCTTCGATGGTTTCAATTACAAAAACAGCCACATCAAAAGTCTAAACTTGATTATTATAATATATCAGAAAAAGAATTTAACAAACAGGGGGCATTTTTCAAACAGGGGGCATTTCTTCTGTAAAAAAGACATAGGTAACATAAAAAACTCATACATGATAAAAAGAAAAAAAAATAGACAGGCATGGGGCAAGAACACACGAGTATTACATGTGTAACAGGAAAAACACAGACAACACTTGTCTAATCTGCAGTGAATAGAGAACAGAGTTTGATATGCTAAAACACAGAAACCATAATATATTTTTGAAAAAAAGATATGCTACACACGTAACAGTCTAACTAAACACAGAAGCCATAATATATTTTCGATGGTTTTTATTATGTTCTAAACCTAAATGACTTTATATTATATTAGTGGTTTTCCATAATCAATCATCCAAAAAAAATAATCTTTTTTGATGGTTTCGATTACAAAAAATGAAGATATTTTAGTAAGAAGTTTGGTTGAGACATATAATCAAATACCTGGTCTACATCCACAAACGTAGAAACTTGCAAAAGAATTTCAACAGTAATTTTAGCATCAAATGAGCAAACTCAACTACAGTATGACAATTCAAACGTGACCACAATCATTAAAAGATGTTTACATATCATAAATTACTATCCCCTCAACCAACCCTCTAACCCTCTGTTTTATGAAAACATTGAATAAACTTCTTATTTTGATAATAATATTATTATATTAATCTTCTTTTTTTTATTCAAAATCACTATCCCCTCAACCAACCCTCTAACCCTCTGTTTTATGAAAACATTGAAAAAAAAATGTGTGATTAATTACATACCTGGTAATTCGGAAGCTGTTCGAGCTCAAGCAGTGGATTGGGACGATTTCGGCTCCGGTTCGCCACCTGAGATCTCGGTCGAATCTGTTTGTTTAACGTAGGAAACCGGATTAGAATCATAAGTGGCTATGTTACTTAAAGTTTAATTAAACTAAAGAATAAAATATTATATATGAATGTGAACATACCTTGGATAATATGGCGTAGGAACAAGGACAGCGATCACTTTGGAATGGTGATGCAAAACATTAAAGCTTCATCCTGGATTGTTAGAGAGAGAGAGTGTGTGTGTGAGAGAGAGAGATGAGTTGTTTATATAGGAGGGAGAATAAAGAATTCAAACTTTTAAATGGGGGGAAAAGCAAAATTACTAATATAGCCCTCAAGGCATAAAATAATACATTTATTAATGGGTGATGTGGAGCATTATGGTCCACTAGTTAGGGTTTCATGAGTTTTCTCATTTTGGAAGGTTTCTCTTTTCCCTTTCCCCTATATATATATATATATATATATTCGTTTCCTACGTATGGGATAATCATCTTTTTTTTTCATTTCCATATTGGTGAAATAAATGTGTGCTTAATGAACCTCATAAGAACATTCTCGTAGATTACATACAATTTTGAAGCATTTAAGGCATACAAGAGCCAATTTGAACAATATTGTCGCCTTAAAAAAACAATAAACTTTAGATTGCTTGAATTTATATAAATCCTAGTTGATCAAAAGAACAATTCGGTTAGTTTCCTCATTTATTTTCCACACACAATAATTAACCCCTTAACATTTCCATTTAATCATTGTAGCTCTTAGATACAATTTGTATTCAAACTCCAACCATAAATTTAGTTTTTGTTTCAATTTCCTATATGCAGAACAGAAATGAGAGACGAGGGCTTGGAGGCATATATATATATATATATATATATATATATATATATATATATATATATATATATATATATATTTGATGACTTAAACGACTATGATCAAGAAATGCTCCTCTCCTTTGATATTCAAGCATCTCTTTAATCTCTCAATTACTTACGTGTTCTCCTTAGAGGTGGAAACCAGCAGATGAAAATGAAAGAGGGGAGTTGGGTGTGTAGGTTTGCGTGTGTCTGCAAGTGTGTCAAAGAAAGAAGGAAAGGTGCAGCGATTTAGGAGAGAGTGGGGGTGGGGTGAGGTAGATTTTAATTATATAATGGAGTAAATTTCATTTAACTAATCAAATTAACTGCTTTTACCTTTTGGATTGATTTGGTAGTTAAGCATTAACCTGAAGGGTTCAGGTGAGGAAAAAAATTATTTTGGATGGATTTAGCAAATCTTATCAAACCTCAGGGACGAATTTGACAATTTACTCTTAGAAAAAACAATAATTAGTTAATATATTTTTTTTAAATATCAAACTCCAAACAACCAAACAAAGCACAAAGGCCATAAACAACAGCAAGAACAGAAAGCACAAACCAACTTTGAACATGTTATGCAAATTTTAGCAGTTTTAGATCTTACTAAAAGCCCAAACCTAAATCAGTTTCCATTATAATTTGGAATACAGAAAACACAAGTATGGTAACTATAGGTAAGAAAGATGATAAAATTACAGACTATGCTCGTCTACGGACACGCCTGACATTAGGATCATCGTCAATCACCATGTGGACCGCGCCTGCTGCTAAATCTAAGCCAATGATGCTGCTGCCACTTCTCTTCCTAGTTAACCCTCCTTCACCCGATCTCTCATCGACCGCTGCTGATGCAACTGTTTCTAGAAGCTCTGATAGCAACAAAGGACATGTTTCCTCTACATATTTGAACCCTTCGGTTTGCATCACCGCTACAAAAACATAACATTCAAATTCATCAGAAAACTATGCGACTATTAGATCAGAATATACACAAAATATAGACATAAATAATATCAATCTGGATACATGCGCAGATCATGCCATGAATCCTGCAAATATATTACTTCAAATCTTAAAAAACCAACTCTAGTCAAGAATTACTAAAAAATAAAAAGGCAAACCCGGTGCACAAGGCTCCTGCATGAGCGGGGTCCAGGGGGTGCTGGGCCAACTTGGGCCTGATGTACGCATCCTTACCCTGCATTTCTGCAAAAGATTATTTCCATGACTCGAACCCATGACCTCCACATCACATGGCAGTAACCTTTCCGTTGCGCTAAGGGTGGCCCCTTAACTTAATATACTACACGATTGAAGTAACAGTAGACCTGATGGTGAATAAAAGCATCTGTGATCCGACTTTAAATGTTTCTCAAGCATGAACATCTTAGGTACAAAATGCATATAATCTCAATCTGAACGTAACGTATGAAAGAAAGGGTGAGATCCAGAGATAAACAGGACTCAAAATCAAACATAAAGCCTCCATAAACTGTTGTTCCCTACATTAATATCTAAAAGCTACCAGAAGCATTTGAACTACACTTGGATGCAGATCAGTTTGACAAAAATATACAAACAGTTACCACGGCTCACAAAGAGGTCCAGTGATAAATTGGACCCGACATCAAACATAACGCCTGCCACAAACATTTGTCGCTCAGATTACTAACTAGAAACTACCAGAAGCATTTAAACTAAGCTTGAATGTAGATTAGTTTGACAATTATATATAAACAGTTACCAGGGTTCACAAAGAGGTCTGGAGATAAATTGGACCGAACATCAAACATAACGCTTCCCATAAACAGTTGTTCATAATAACCAGAAACTACCAGAAGCATATAAACTACGCTTGAATGCACATCAGTTTGCCAAAACCAGTGTTGCAGAAGGCGGCCGCCTAGGCGCTAGGCGGAAGAAGAAATCGGAATTTCACCCTAGGCGATGAATTAGGCGAAATGGGGATTAGGCGGAGTCTGGGCGGGCCTAGGCGTTGGTATTTTTTATTTTTTTTTTATTTTTTTATTAAATTTTTAAGTATTTCTTAGTATTATTCGTATATATCTTAACATATTTTCAAAAAACACCTAAATTTGTGTGTGTATATATATATATAAAATACGTATAAAATACCAAAACGCCTAATTCCGCCTAATTTTCGCCTAGTCCCGACTAGTCTTAGGCTGGACCTCACCGCCCGCCTAGCGCCTCCTGCAATCTTGGCCAAAACAATATAATATACTATACTAACCACTAACCACAGCTCACAATGAAACAGGCATAAATTGTAGGCTAAGTGTCGTACACATGAATATACACAATACTATAGACTTACACACTTCTCATGACTCATGAGAAATATTTCTTCATATTCTCAGGAGAAATATTAATATTTCATCATAAGATCCCTCAAGATTACCAAAAGACAACTTAATTCATGTTGTCAAATGTGCTTTGACAGGCATGCACAAGAACAAATGTCTGGCATTATTAACAGTCAAAGTATTGAAATTGATATAACCTTAACACTGCACCGCTCAGATTGTACAGTCAACACGCACCTCCCAAGTTGGTGGAAGCAAATTTCAGACAAATGGCCTTAAGTTGAGAACAACGGTGTTGATCAGCAAGAGAAAGAGTTGTCGCCACTGTATCAACATTAACTTCTTCGCATAACTTTGCTTCACATAACTGTTTCAAGCGATCTAGACCAAAACGATCAGCAGCAGCCAACAGATGTTGAATTATGTTTGTTGATGTGGATGTTGACATTGAGCCCGTAGATTGTTGTGTATCAGGCAGGGTATCTGAGTAAATGAAAGAAAGCATGCCCTGCAAAAACATACTCATTAATATAACCACCGTTAAATTAAATAAAAGGAAAACGGCAATGCAGTCAATGTCTATTACTTTGAAAATGGAGGGTTCAACGTCCTCCAACTTTACTTCATCCATATTCGGATTTCCAACAAGCCCAAAAAATTGGGCTCTAAATACAGGAGAGCGAGCAGCGAGTATCAACTTGTGGGCCTTAAAAGTCTCATCGCCGATACGGAAAAGTATATCACAGCCGGTTTCAGTTTCTAACAAGTACTTGAGATTCTGGCCCATGTCAGATGGGGGTATAGCAATGGCGACATGTTTGGGCCCCTCGACGCGGTTTCTGACAACTCCAACAGTGCAATGCATTGAAAGGCAATCATCCTTCAGATAGTCGGATGTTTCCAAACTTTGCCTTCTGAAGAAACGTTTGTAACCCCTGAAATGAATAGATGATGTTTGGATGAGGAGCCAAAGCAACAAAACAAATAATTGAATAAATCACGTATTGATTTTACTTTTCCTCTTGTACAATCAACTTTGCAAATTAACATTATTAAAGGTGTTGCGTTGCATGTTGAAAGATGTAGTTTATGTCCAGTAATTGACAAAACCCAATTTCCCCTACTGCTACTTCCAGCTAAACTTTACATGCAGCATGATCACCAGTCACCAATCACAGAAATATGTCCCAGTAATTATTGTATTACATTTAGAATGACATATTGACACTCTTTCTTGTATGTGATGAGCACCATTCAAATAAAGATACTTAGGGGATGCTTAGTTAATTTGAACCTGGTTACTTACTTTCACCACTAAGTTATCAATTTCGGTGTTTCTTAAGCAATCACTCCGTCTATGTTGTAATTATGGTTTTGAAGTTTGATTGCTTGATTATTTCCTTGCATATCGGTTGTTTCTTTTAACACACACGTTGATATGTCCTTCAAAAACAAAATCAATAACTCATTTTACCGATTAAATAGAATTCTGCTTCAAATCTATGGTCACATGATTTTAATTTTCTTTCATAAAGACATATTTCTCAGATTTTACAAAGGGTTATCTAAGATTTGATGTTATAACTTATAAGCTTAATTAGGTAAGCATGCCAAACATATGTGTGACCATTGTAGAAAAGGAACACAGAAGAACAAAACACAATCTGCTGCTAATTTGCACTTTGCTAATGTTTGCTACTGATCAATGTTAATATACAAATACAGCAGCAGTTTTATGTTGTCAAAAGGCATTCACTAGCTGGATTACCCAACCAACTACCATGAGGCTTGCACAACATAAAAGAAAGCTTTGGAGGGAGGTTGCAAATCACGAGAGATATGAAAAAAAGCATGTCTGATTACGCCTATTCCTAATCCTAAACGGGCATCTTAAAAGGAAATCATATTCCATGAATGATATCTATCTGGTGTGATGCAGCAGTTGGCTTATGCTGTTCTTTGATAATT
Source organism: Ambrosia trifida (assembly GCA_028751855.1). Lineage (NCBI taxonomy): Eukaryota > Viridiplantae > Streptophyta > Magnoliopsida > Asterales > Asteraceae > Ambrosia > Ambrosia trifida. The sequence continues at coordinate 5,039,999 of CM054123.1, read as the reverse complement.
TCTGATATTGTTTTCTGTTGTGAAATTATCTTGTTAGCTGTTAAGGTATTTTCTTTTCTTGTTTGATGTCATTTCTTTTAGCTGCTTTCTAGGCATGGTTTTAAAAATCGGTCGAGGCGCACGCCTTGAGGCGTGCTTCAAGGCGATTCGGGACAAAAACAAGTCTGAGGCGTCGCCTCAGGGGTTTTTTTTTAGGTGTGCCTCACAGGCCTGAGGCGGTAAGAAAAGGTGCGCCTCAGGGGTTTTGAGGTATACTTTTGATGTTTTAGACTTTTTGTGACATTTCATGTCTTCTTTTATGTGTTTTTGATGAATTTGATGATGAAATTAGATGGTGTTTTATTTTTTATAAGATATATATATATATATATATATATATATATATATATATATATATATATATATATATATATATATATATATATAGGGGGCGGTTATTCTACAAAAATAAAGAAACGTGCGAAGGATGCGAAGGATATTTATACATGATAATTACGTAATGATAATTACGTAATGTTTTTTATGTTCATGAAAGCATTACGTAATTATCATTACGTAATTATCATTACGTAATTATCATGCATTTGTACATGATAATTACGTAATGATAATTACGTAATGTTTTTTATGTTCATGAAGGCATTACGTAATTATCATTACGTAATTATCATTACGTAATTATCATGCATTTGTGCATTACGTAATTATCATTACGTAATTATCATGTACAAAGTGATCCTTCGCACGCTTCGCACGATTTTATATTTTTGTATTTGATCCTGCCCCTATATATATATATATATATATATATATATATATATATATATATAGGGTAGGGATCCTAAGAGAACCAACCCCTATTTGAGAACTGAGAGAACCATTCTGAGCCACACATTTCATATAAAGGCAAAAAAAAAAAAAATTTTTTTTTTTTTTTTTTTTTTTTTTTTTTGCTTTAATCGCACATTTTTATGCAAGGAAAAATTTTTTTTATTTTTTTTGAATTTTTTTTTCATTTATACATATGTGTATATGACAATTATACATATGTGTATATAGCAATTATACATATGTGTATATAGCATTTTTCAGCTATACATATGTGTATATTTCAGTTATACATATGTGTATATAGCATTATACATATGTGTATAATGCAATTATACACATGTGTATACTGAAAAAAAAAACAAAAAAAATAAAACCTAAGAGAACCAACCCCTATTTGAGAACTGAGAGAACCATTCTGAGCCACACATTTCATATAAAGGCAAAAAAAAAATATATATATATATTTTTTTTTTTTTTTTGCTTTAATCGCACATTTTTATGCAAGGAAAAATTTTTTTTTTATTTTTTTTGAATTTTTTTTTCATTTATACATATGTGTATATGACAATTATACATATGTGTATATAGCAATTATACATATATGTATATAGCATTTTTCAGCTATACATATGTGTATATTTCAGCTATACATATGTGTATATAGCATTATACATATGTGTATAATGCAATTATACACATGTGTATACTGAAAAAAAAAAATACAAAAAAAATAAAAAAAAAACTTTTCCTTACATATAAAGCAGCGATTTTTGCAAAAAAAAAAAAAAAAAAAAAAAAAAATTTGCCTTAGAGAAATGTGTGGCCTAGAATGGTTCTCTAGTTCTCAATTTGGGAAAAGGTTCTCATTTGAACCAAAAAAAAAAATAAATAAATAAATAAATAAATAAATAAATTTTTGCCTTAGAAAAATGTGTGGCCCAGAATGGTTCTCTAGTTCTCAATTTGGGAAAAGGTTCTCATTTGAACCAAATCATATATATATATATATATATATATATATATATATATATATTTTAATTTATTTTTTAATTCTGCCTTGGGCTTACGCCTCAGTTCGCCTCGAGGCGAAGGGAAAACGCTTCGAGGCTCGTTTCCGCACTTTTAAACCTTGGGTATGCTTTTGATGTTTTAGACTTTTGCGACATTTCATGTCTTCTTTTATGTGTGTTTGTGATGTTTTTGATGAATTTGATGATGAAATTAGTTAGTGTTTTATTTTTATAGGATATATGATTTTTTTTAATTTGTTTTTTAATTCCGCCTCGGGCTTACGCCTCGGTTCGCCTCGAGGCTTACGCCTCGTGAGGCGAAGGGAAAACACCTCAAGGCTCGTTTCCGTACTTTTAAACCTTGATTTCATCTCAAAGCATGGTGAATAGAAAATTAGCGTTACAGTTAGGGCAACAAACGAACCGAACGAACACGAATAATGCCTTGTTCATGTTCGTTTGTTAAGGAAATTATGTGTTCACGAATGGTTCATGAACACTTAGAAAACAAATTTTTTTATGTTTTGTAAGTGTTTGTTTGTTATTTTTGTTCATGAACGCATACGAATACAAACGGACATTTATGAACACAAACAAACACAAAGAACTGTTCATGAACGGAAAAAAACAAAAAGAGACATATATTAACTTTCGAATAACCTAGATTCACCCAAAGTAAAACCTAATTATACGAACATACCTAGTACTTCACATTGGTAAACATAATAAAGTGGTGTCTCAAAAAACTAAGCTCGCATCTTAAAATTGAAGTCTTTATTAATTATTTATTTAATGATTATAATAAAAGTAGGGTTTATTGATATCATATAGCCATATACAAACAAACACGTTACCTCCCATAAATTGTTTATTTATTTGGGTAAAATAAATAAAAATTAAAGAATACAGAAAAATTATAAAAATTAAAAATAAACAAACAAACACGTTACCGAACGTTCACGAACATAAACGAGCGAACACGGCCTTTGTTCATGTTCGTTCGTTTAACTAAACAAACGAAAATTTTTTTGTTCGTGTTCGTTCATTTATTAAATGAACGAACACAAATGAACTTTCCGCCAAACGGTTCATGAACTCTTCGTTGAAAGTTCAGTTCATTTGCAGCTCTAGTTACACTAAACATGGTAATGAAGAAAATTATTATTATATTTTGTTCTAGAACATGATCCTATTTCCTAAAGAACTTTTATACCCAATTCATACTTTTATCTTGCAAGATTCAAGAACAAAAACCCATATTTCCAAGTTCCACCACCATCAGAAAACAAAGCACTAATTCATCAAATTTATAACATTATAAACCAAAATAATGTAAACACATACCTATTTTTCTTGATTTTCCAACAATTTATACACACCTGATAAAGTAAATTCTACACTATAAAAAAAAAGACTTGTAATCACACATACCATTTCAAAGCATAGTGTATAGAAACTAGCCTGCAGCAAACATAACAAGCTATACACAGCTGATGAAGTAAATTCTATACTACACATAAATTTGTAATCACACATACCACATCTCAAAGCATTGTTAGAAACTATCCTAAAGAACTTTTGTACACACACATCAATCTTGTCAACACCAGCGTAAAACCAAGCACTAATTCATCAAATTCATAACATTACAAACCAAAATAATGTAAAAACCTATTTTTCTTGCTTTACCAACAATTCATACATAGCTAATAAAGTAATTATGTACTATTTTAACAAGACTTTGTAATCACAACCTTGGTTTTAAAAAGCGCAAAGCGCACAAAAGCGACGAGGTCTAAAACCGAGGCGCAAAGCGCAAAAGCGGTGGACTTTTCGTACGCGAGGCGCAAGACAATTATATATTTTTTTATATATATGCTATAGGTTTTTAGCATTATTTACTCAAAATACAGATACAAATATATATGATTTAACTAAAATGTACAACCTTTTTAGCTACATGTATAACAATTTTAAGCACAAAAACATCATGTGTACAAAAAGCGCGCTTTTCTTGCGCTTTTCGTACACTGCTCGCCTAGGGTTACATAAGGCGCACGGATTTGCGCCTAGGTGCGCTTTGCGCTTAAGCGCGCCTGAAGCGCGCTTTTTAAAACCAAGATCACAACTTGCGGTAAACACAATAATGCAACAATTATTATTCTTATTATGATTTGCTCTTGAAACATAATCCTAATTCCTAAAGATCTTTTATACCCATGGTTGTAAAAATCGTGCCTAGCCTCCGATTAGTCTCCAATTAATCGCTCATCTAATCAGCCCATTAATCGCTAGGCGATATACGGTGGTCAAAACCGGTCCTAATTAACCAAAAATGATGGCAGTCTAGCGATTCTCCCCAAAACCTTTGAATTCTGTCCATACTCTGTAAATTCATAATCCTATCTACTTAAAAAAAATGTTTGTGTATGTGCAACTGAAATCACATATGAAATCCGAACCCGATTAATCCCTAATTCCCTATTAATCCCGATTATTCGCTAGTCAATCAACCAACGCCTAGTGATTCTTACAACACTATTAATACCCAATTCATAAAACCAAGCCCTAATTCATCAAATTCACAACATCATAAATCCCAAACCAATTCCAACCCAACTAACAAAATTCACAATCAACCAATAACATACATACCACATGCTCCCTCTATACTTAAGCGTATACGGACCGCTCTCCAACGCCCGATCAAAATGACTATGCACCTTATGCTTCTCTTTCCCACTCTGATCCAACAAGGTAAGCTCAAACAGCGCCCGAACATCAGACCCGTCACTCGCTAACGCAATAAAAACCGAAACATACGTGGAATTGTCCTCCAAATTCTTCCCGTCAGGGTAAAAATATATGGCCCAGTCATAGCCGCCAACTGTAAAGGTGTCACTTGATATGTATTTGCCGGCGCCCATTCCTTTGGCTAGGGAATAGCCGCGGATTGTGAAGTTGTGGGAGCCGTTAATAGATTCGTTGATTGATTTGGAGTTGGAGTGGGTTTTGTTGTCGAGGTTGTTGGAGTGCATTTTGGAAGGTTAGCATAAGGGTTTTGATGGGTTGTTGGGGGTATTGGATAGGGAGGTGTGGGGTGGTTGATGGTGGTGGTGCCGGAGATGGTTACGGTGGTGGTGGTGGTGGTGGTGGTGGTGGAGGGTTTAGAGAGAGAGGAAAGATATGATGATTGTGAGTTTGTATGTAGTGATAATTTGGGAAAGTCTATAAACATATACTAGACCATAATGTTAAAAAAAAAAAAAAAACATTTTTTTTTTTAGTATTTTACCGTCGCAGGTTGCGGCGGCGTGCTGCAGGTTGAACCGTGCAGTAACACATGAAGTGTAAAACAAAATGCGCTACACACAATTCGTAAAAACACAATGCATAAAAGACAATTACTAAAACGTGTAAATACAACGTTTTTAACTTGGTTCGAAGCTAAAATCTACATCGAAACGTGGTCCAACTGGAAGCGCACATTTTATAAGTACGAAAACGTATTAAATTTGACATTACTCGTTTTTCAAAAGGAAAAAAAAAAGATTAAGTAGAAACAGTAGACCAAATCGTATTTATACCGATACATATTTAAGAATTCGCACGTAAAAAATAGTTTGTTTCCAAGTAAAGGTACGAAAGGGGGTAAATATGAATTTTTCCAAAAGAAAAAAAAAATTAAGTTCAAACATAGACCAATTCGTATTTATGCCGATACATATATAAAATTTTCACAATTAAAAAAACAGTTTTCTATGAATATGTAGACCAACTAAGAAAACAATAACAATAAGAGGAAAACGTATTATATTTGATCTGACTTGTTACCGAGAAAAATTTGTATCAAAATATAAAACAACTTGGATTTATACTGAAATGTAGTTAAAATTAAGCTCGTGAGAGACTAATCATAAAGGAAAAAACTAAAAGTTAAATGTTCAAATAGTAATTTTAATGAAGTGTAAGGTTAAATAATAAAAACTAAAAAACAACTTATTAAAGACTTTGTTACAATTCATAACCTTGGTTTTTTAACTTTTTAAGTAGCTAAAGTAATACACTCCGAAGAGCTCTCCTTAAGAGGCAATAGCCTCTCTCAAGTAAGTTAACCACGCTTGGCCTTAAGTGTTAATATACAGTAATAATTTTGTATTAATGGTTTTGTATTTGAAAATGTGTAACGGAAAATTTATTTTTTTTTTAAATGTTAATTCATGTTTAACGATTTTTCATCTATTTTCTTTATTGTTGTATACAATCTTCAAGATTTGATTGCTACGAGAGTTAAGAAAGACTATTATGAGAATATCATGAAAATACGGAGGTTTTTTTTGATGTAGATTTTAGCTTCGAACCAAGTAACACATGAAGTGTAAAACAAAATGCGCTACACACAATTCGTAAAAACACAATGCATAAAAGACAATTACTAAAACGTGTAAATACAACGCTTTTAACTTGGTTCGAAGCTAAAATCTACATCGAAACGTGGTCCAACTGGAAGCGCACATTTTATAAGTACGAAAACGTATTAAATTTGACATTACTCGTTTTTCAAAAGGAAAAAAAAAAGATTAAGTAGAAACAGTAGACCAAATCGTATTTATACCGATACATATTTAAGAATTCGCACGTAAAAAATAGTTTGTTTCCAAGTAAAGGTACGAAAGGGGGTAAATATGAATTTTTCCAAAAGAAAAAAAAAATTAAGTTCAAACATAGACCAATTCGTATTTATGCCGATACATATATAAAATTTTCACAATTAAAAAAACAGTTTTCTATGAATATGTAGACCAACTAAGAAAACAATAACAATAAGAGGAAAACGTATTATATTTGATCTGACTTGTTACCGAGAAAAATTTGTATCAAAATATAAAACAACTTGGATTTATACTGAAATGTAGTTAAAATTAAGCTCGTGAGAGACTAATCATAAAGGAAAAAACTAAAAGTTAAATGTTCAAATAGTAATTTTAATGAAGTGTAAGGTTAAATAATAAAAACTAAAAAACAACTTATTAAAGACTTTGTTACAATTCATAACCTTGGTTTTTTAACTTTTTAAGTAGCTAAAGTAATACACTCCGAAGAGCTCTCCTTAAGAGGCAATAGCCTCTCTCAAGTAAGTTAACCACGCTTGGCCTTAAGTGTTAATATACAGTAATAATTTTGTATTAATGGTTTTGTATTTGAAAATGTGTAACGGAAAATTTATTTTTTTTTTAAATGTTAATTCATGTTTAACGATTTTTCATCTATTTTCTTTATTGTTGTATACAATCTTCAAGATTTGATTGCTACGAGAGTTAAGAAAGACTATTATGAGAATATCATGAAAATACGGAGGTTTTTTTTGGAGTGTAATGTGTCTTAAAAAGAATTTTGAATTTTTGTCTTTTTAGTATAAAGCTTTTAAAATTGTTATCATAAAATTGATCAGGTTATCTTAGAAAACTTAATTCTTATATTTAGGTGGCTAGTGTATCGTGTAGGTGTGAATGTGTGATCATTTTAAGTTTCTAGAGATTTTCTGTAATAATTTACAAGAAATGTTAAACTTGTTTGTTGTTAGCTAACTGGTGTCATTGTGTCAATCATATTCTACAGGATAATTGTGTTGGCTGTTTTGTATTATATCCAGGCATTCAACTCACTTTTCCACACAACCCTATACTATGGCTCTCTTAGACTAGTGGTACTGTACCGATACCGACAATACCGATACCAAAAAGTCCAAAAAACCAATACTGATACCGAACACACACGGTATGGTACGGTATCGGTTCGGTATCGATACGGTACCGGTATGGTATCGGTATTTTACCTTAAAATACCGATACCGTACCGATACCGATAATACCGAAACCAAAAATCCATAAATATGGGTACCGATCCCGAAACCCCTCGGTTCGGTACGGTATCGGGTTCGGGATGGAACGGGATCAGTATTCGGCCTTGTATGCTCATCCCTAGTGGTACGGGACAATATAAATGGGTTGTACTTCGCGCCACTAATGGCGGACCCATGAATTTTTTTCATGGGATGCGACATCTCTAAGCCCCTGGGTCGTTTATCCATCAGGTGGCTCGGGTCGGATCGTGTCGACTCGTATACCAAAAATAACAATACTAAAATTATATAATTAACAAAAGGAACCAAAAGCCAAAAGTAATTTAAACGTCATTAAATATGCATAACAAAATTATAAAATCTAAAGTTGTGGATACATATCGGCTAATCGTAGCAGTTTTGGAACATCAAACGCACCAAAATTATAACAAGGGCTCAAGCTATTGATACAAACAAGTAATTCAGATGTTACCTCGTTAAAATGGTTTTCAAATTCTTGAATTTACTATCTAAAATCGAACTGAATAGCTAGATTCATTTGAATTATCTACATTAGACTATAGTCTCACTCATTTTACTTGATCTTATCTATGTGAAATCTAATTAAACCTTATAAAAAATAATAGATAATAAACTAAATGAATGGACAAATAAAATAAAGTAAAAAAGAAATTAAATAAAAAGAAAAGCATATTAAAAGTTAGGTGACTTTGCTTGTCACCATACTTTTACATATTTTATCTTCTTGCACTTAAAAAAACAAATAGCTCATATTCTTCACATCAAATTAAGAGAGACCTGCAACCTTTCCACCAAGTCCTTGCTCGCCGGAAAAAATATACACACACCAATTTTTCTACCAAACGTATGGATCACAGATCTTGCTTCAAGACTTACAAAGGGGTAGAGGAAGGCTTCTTTCCTTGTTTTTCCTCGGTTTCAAAAATCCAAGGGGTGTGATTGAAATTTTTTTGGGGTGCGAACGGGATAAACGCGTATATATATGCACTAAATTTTATTTTTTCAAGGTGGGCGCCCGCACCCATTGAACAGGGTATGGGTCCGCCAATGCACGCCACATTAGCCGCCACCTTATCAGGGTGGATTGTCCTTCTTTTAGGGATTAACAAAAGGTATCGGGACAACCCTCCCCCTTTATTATTAGTTATTTATTTTTTTTAACTTTATTAATTTTTTTAATTCTATTTCAAATTAATAAATAAATAATATAAAATTAAATTAAATACTAAAATTAATAAAAAAAATTACAATAAAAATAAAGTAAAAAATATTAACCGACTACATAACATTAAAAAAAATCAAACTCTACTCGTCATGTCCGTTGTTTCAAATGTAGTCAATCGAATCCGCTTGAAGATGATAATGTATGTGCTCGTTACGTAATGAGAATTTGTTTCTCTTACTGTTCCAGGTGGTGGTGCGCTACCAGAACACGAGTGTATAAGAAATTGAACAACCATGATGGTATTCTTAAATAATTTAGTGTTGTTACCTTTATGGAAGCATTAGAAATGGTAAATTTAGGATCTTAACTACTTTCGCTTTATGTTAAACATGTTTGTTCATTTTTTTAACGAAAAAATACTCTTTGAGCGTGCCATCTATTCCTTTTCAGTGACATTTAATTGAGTGGAACTGGAAGGAAATGTGGCAATTGAAACATGGAACACAAAGCGTGCCATTTATTCTTTTTCAGTGACATTTAATTGAGTGGAACCGGAAGGAACTGTGGAAATTGGAACATAGAAGACATATATTATGAAACCGACTCAACAAGTATGACATTCACTATTTTTTTAACTCTTGTGACGCAAAAACAAAATATAGTAGCTTCATCATAGAACCACACAAAGTAGAGTTGCGATTTCGATCTATTTGCTTATAAGGGGACATGTTGAGTTCTTTCTAATAGGAAAACAAGTAAGATTTTTTTAGTCGACTTGTTAAATATTTAGACTATGGTTATAGTTTTGGTAATTATATTCATCACCCTAATTGTTCTAAAAAAGTAGGGTTAAGAAGTGTTTTGGATAACTAACATGGCTCGACCTGCAACAACAAAAAAGTTACTGGCCCGTTACCAAATCTCCTCAACCACCAAGGTCACCCATATTCTTTTTTTATCAACTTTGTTTATAGAATTGTAATATAAAATACCAAATCAATTGAGAATTCACAATTAGACCTAAAACATTATTTAAAAAATGGCCCACAAAATTGGTGCTTTCAGGTCGTAGAGCAGCCTACCGATGCAGCGAAAGCGGGGGTTGTATATCAATTTATTGAGTCTAAGCGCAAAAAAGAGGTGTGCATTTGGATGTTATTTATTTAAATTAACTTCCAATATATGATATTATTGTCATTTATTTAGTTTCCTAAAGAACATTTTTGTATACACATTTTGAGGGATAACTGGAAGAATTTTATGGTGTTGGTTTGCGATTTTGTTTCTCTTGTTGTGTGTTTCCTGTTGTGTTGCTTCTGCTGCTTCTGTTGTATGTTGTTGTCCTTTGCTATTGTTTCCTTAGTTGGTTTCATGCTATGTTATGGCACTTCTGATTTAATGAAACTTTTTTCTAGCTGTTGAAAAACATTTTCTATGTATAAGTAGTTTGTTTCATCCATTATAGTCTAAGTTTCAAGATTCACAGTTTTTTAGGCTACCATTATAACCATGTTTTTGTGAAGATGAATTGATTTTAGTTTTTTAGGCTGCTATTGTTTCATTCGTGTTGATTTACTCGTAGATAATGTTGTGAACCATGATTTTGTAAAATTTCAAAACTATGTTGATGTAAATAGAAGTCCCTTCAGTAGACTTACAATTATTATTAATGTGTTTATGCTTTTTAATTATGATTAATATTGTTGAATTATTTCATGTTATAAAAAAAAAGTAATGCGAAAGAAAACCATCATCATCAGAATCTCCACCACCAAAAACAACCCGTCCAACCACTTCACAACCACCATCAACATGATGGGAAAAATGCGAAACCGGTACAAACGGTAAGTAAATAAATAAATGCGGAATTATCTTCGTTTGACCAAATATTTTCCCGATCCTAATGAACCTGTAAGGATGCAAACAAATAGGGTATACTAAATAAAATAAAGAGACAAAAAATTTTAGCGTGGAAAACCTCTAAAAAAAGAGAGAGTAAAAACCACGAGACTACTAGAGCCGCTTAAAATCCACTATCGCCAAATATAGCAATACAAAGTCTTCTCTAGATAAAATTAGAGGTATACACAAATCATCATACACTTGAAACAAATCACTTCAAGTATATGGAATAAAATAAACAAAGACGAGTAAGCAAGTAAGAGGTATCACCAAAGGAATTATCGATCTCTGGAACGTCTCTTATTTTCAACAAAATACTCCAAATCAATATTGAAATGCAATCTTCTTTTGTGTCTTGTAAAATCGAGCAGAAGTAAACTCCAAGAGAAACAAAGGAAAAACCTCTTTGTTTTGATAACCACTCTCGCACAAAAAAGAAGCAGGAGGCGTAACATATATATTAGCAAACCCTACTAAAATATTAATATATATATATATATATATATGTGTGTGTGGGACTTTATGACTAAAGCCCAAAATAAGGTCCACCAAAAATTAACACCTCAGATGAATAATTTGGGCAAGAGACAAATGGACCCTGACCCTTGACTACCTCGAAAAATGAGCAGAACATATATAATTTTTTTATCTTTTTCTTTTAAATGATATAATATAGTGTTGGGTTTCCTCTCATAGGCAAAAAATACCCAACAAATCTCCCCCTTTTTGTCTATGAGAAGGAGTTCGCCATCCCGGCAATGGTGCAACATACCTTCAACTTTTCCCTTGCTAAAGCTTTAGTTAACATATCGGAACCATTATCATCGGTATGAACTTTATCAAGTTCAAATAGCTTATCTTCAATGGCATCTCTTATCCAATGATACCTTACATCAATATGTTTTGCCTTTTTGTAAAGCGTAGGATTCTTTGCAAGGTGAATAGTACTTTGATTATCACAAAGGACCATGTAGCTCTCTTGCATAAAGCCAAGCTCTTTCATAAATCTTTTCAACCACAATAGTTCTTTGCCTTCTGTTGCTGCGATATACTCCACCTCTATAGTAGACAAAATAACACACTTTTGCAGTCTTGACTGCCATGACACAGCCCCCTACAAAAGTCATCAAATAACCCGAAGTAGATTTCATGTTGTCCTTATTTCGTGCCATATCAGCATCTGTATAACCAACAAGCATCGGCTTTCCACTCCCAAATGTTATACCCAATTTGGAAGTACCACGTAGATATCTAAGGATCCACTTAACTGCATCCTAATGCCTTTTACCTGGATTAGACAGGAACCGACTAACAACACCTACTGCATGTGCAACATCATGCCTTGTGCACACCATAGCATACATCAAGCTTCCAACAGCCAAAGCATATGGAACTATATCCATATCTTCAATCTCCTCCTTTGAAGAAGGGCAATCCCTATCAGTTAGTTTAAAGTTGGGAGTAAGAGGTGAACTAACCGCTTTGGCTTTAGCCATGTTGAATCTGCAAAGCACCTTCTCAATGTATTGCTCTTGTGACATGTGAAGCTTTTTTGAAGCTCTATCTCTAGTAATCCGAATGCCAAGAATCTGTTTTACTGGCCCCAAGTCTTTCATAGAAAAAGACTTACTTAATTCTTTCTTCAGTTGAACAATCCTCTCTGCATTCTTGCCTACAATCAACATGTCATCAACATAAAGTAATAAAATGATAAAATCATCATCACCAAACCTCTGAAAGAAAACACAGTGATCAGACATAGTCTTTCGGTAGCCTTGCTTCCCCATAACAGACTCAAATTTCTTGTACCACTGTCTCGGTGCTTGTTTCAACCCATAAAGACTTTTTTGAAGCTTACAAACATAGTCTTCTTTACCTTTAACCTGAAAAACCTTCAGGTTGTTCCATATAGATTTCCTTATCCAAGTCACCATGAAGGAAGGCTGTCTTGACATCCATTTGCTCAACCTCAAGATCAAGACTAGCTGCCAAACCAAGAATCGCTCGAATGGAACTCATCTTCACGACTGGAGAAAAAATCTCATCAAAATCAATACCCTTTCTTTGACTGAACCATTTGACCACCAATCTAGCTTTGTACCTAGGCCGTGAGGTATGTTCTTCAGTCTTAACTTTGTAGACCCACTTGTTCTTCAAAGCTCTCTTGCCCTTAGGCAACTTCACTAACTTAAAGGTATTGTTCTCATACAAGGAGTTCATCTCATCTTGCATGGCTTCAACCCACTTCCTTTTATGCTCATCTTCCATAGCCTCTTCATAACACTCAGGCTCTCCCCCGTCAATGATTAAGACATACTCATCAGCAGAAAAACGGGTAGAAGGATGACGGTCACTGGTAGACCGCCTGAGTGGGACAAATGTTGGCATACCTGGTACTGGTAACTCTGGATGAGAACCCTCATCTGGCTCTTGATCCTCTTGAACATCATCATTATTTGTACCATGTTCATCATTCTGAATATTATCTTCATTATGTGGTTCAGTGTGCTGAGGAGGAACCAAATCCAAATCAATAGGATCACCAGTATGTTGAGGAACTACCTTTGTCTTCTCAATATCTTTTAAACCTTGATCTTCTACAAACTCAGCATCAAAACTTCTTACAAGTTTCTTCTAAACTAGATCATAAAACCTGTATCCAAACTCATCTCCCCCATAACCAAGGAATATACATGACTTGGTCTTCACATCAAGCTTTGTTCTTTCATCTTTGGGAATATGCACAAAAGCTTTGCATCCAAAGACCTTCAAATCCTCATATGAAACATCTTTGCCACTCCAAACCCTGTTAGGAACATCAAAAGACAAAGGAACACAAGGAGTAAGATTAATAACATGTACTGCGATGTTCAAAGCTTCACTCCAAAAGGAATTAGGCAACCCTGCATGTGATAGCATACATCTAACCCTCTCAGCCAAGGTTCTATTCATCCGTTCGGTTAAACCATTCAACTGGGGTGTCTTTGGAGGAGTCTTTTGGTGTCGAATACCTTTCTCTCTGCAATAAGCATCAAAAGGACCAATGTACTCACCTCCATTATCTGTTCGAATACACTTGAGCTTCTTACTAGTTTGCCTCTCAACCAATGCATGAAACTGCTTAAACACATCTAATACTTGATCTTTAGACTTTAAGGTATAAGCCCATATCTTCCTAGAATGATCATCAATAAATGTGACAAAATATAAGCAACCCCCAAGTGTTCTAGTCTTCATAGGACCACAAACATCTGGATGTATTAAATCAAGTATACCATCTCTCCTATGAGGAGGATGACTCTTAAAGGAAACTCTCCTTTGCTTACTAGCCACACAATGAGAACACTTCTTCAATTGAACATCATGCGAATCGGGCAAGGCATCTTTCTTCAACAATATAGACATCCCCTTCTCACTCATGTGAGCAAGTCTCCTATGCCATAAGTCGGTCATATCAGCATTCATTAATAAACGAACCGAGTTTTTGGAGATCCTCGGATGTGTCCTGTATAACTTTGAACTTCTTTCACCTCTTGCCACGATCAAAGAGCCACGAGTGAGTTTCCAAACTCCATCACCAAAGGTACTGTGATAACCATCGTCATCAAGTAAACCTGCGGAGATCAAACTAAGTCTAATATCTGGAACATGTTTAACATTGTGTAAAACCAACTCCATCCCAGTATCAAACTTCAAACAAATATCCCCAACACCTATGTGAGCGAAAGATTTTAGCTAAAACAGGATTATACGATCATACAAGTCACAAAACCAGGTGCGGAAACCCTAGTTCTGAACAAATTGATAAAACACAAATCAAAACGCAATCAAGATCATTTTCAACATCATTTCATAGATTAACTTCTTTCAAATAAGCTTTTACAATCAGTTTTACGTTAATCTAGAACACACAAACAATATCTCAAAACAACCTCTAAACCTGACCTGAACACAGACACAACTGACAACTCTATTACATAATCAAAATCACAAAACCTATTTATAGACACTGCACGTTCGCCCCTTTTCACTGGTCGAACGTAGGCATTTTCCACATTCGCCCACTTCCAGTGGTCGAATGTGTCTTCATGTCAGTTCCATTCTTCCTTCGTCCGTTATCCATCTACCTTCGCCCAAACTTATCTACCTTCGCCCCATATTATTTACCTTCGGCCAATCACTAACACATGTTAATTATGTTTATCCAATCCTTAGTCGCAAAACGCATCAACAAACTCCCCCTCGACTATTGATTGGATAGTTTTCTCTGTTGGTCCATTGTCTTGTTCATCAACTTGATTCTGAGCTGTTTCTTCTGCTCAGTAGTCATTGGAGGCTCAAATGTTCTCTTCACTGGTTTAGATACATTTGCTATCTTCACTGTCTTACCAAGCTTACCCTCCAAGTTGCTTCCTGCATTGATGTCATACGCAAAACAAACTCCAACCACTTGAGTGTATTTTCTTGCTTGAGCAAAGTCATTTGGTTCAAAGTAGATTGGATTGTAGAAAAGCATGATGATGTCTTCAAACGTGCAATTAATCAACCACATAGGATCAAATACATGAACATGCTTGTATTTATCCTTTCCATCTCTCAACACGATCACCGCTTCAGCCTTTCTCCAATCATAGTACCAGAAGATAAAATCAGCACTAAAATGCTGTGGCATCGGCATCAACGGTATCTTCCTCATCACATTAGGTGCTTTGTAGATCAAAGTAACTCGCTTCAGATTGGTTTGTGGATCAATATCCCTATGCACTTTTCTTCTGGGATATTGAGGCTGAAATCTTTTCCATCTTGTACGACTTTCCCAAACCAATTTATCTGCGCACCAACCGACATGTGATCCATTTACTTCGGCACCTGACATTGGGAATCTGCATAAGTCTCTAACCGCCCAGTATGGTAGAGTAAGCAAGTCACAGAATCTGTTGAAGTACAGGATTCCGGTTTCCCATTTTGCAGCAATACATTTCAGCCTGCCTAAGTAAGTCCACCCGAGAGCTCTGCCTTTGAACTTGGCATTATGAAATCTATAAAAATTACCTTGAGCTTCAGGCTTTGGTCGGTTCTCATCCATTTCCTTCAATTTCTTCAAATAATTCTTCAACTCATCAGACTGGTTAGAAGAATCTTTCTTATCAGTACCGAATACCTTTTCCACAAACTCTTCACTCCTTTTCTGAGCTTTCTGTTTTGCTGATTTATTTGGTATCTCAGTAAAATCAGGAAATACTTCATTTTCATCATCTTGTCTGAAGTACTGAGGGAACTCTTCATGAGTTATATCTTCCATCTCCACTTCATTGTTCTCAGGAGTCTGCATATCATCTGAATGACTTCCAATATCCTTTTCAGGAATATCTGGAATCGATTCATCCATCATAAACTCTTCAAAAGTTTTCCCTACCCTCTGTGCAAGACCATCCAGTATTTCCTTTGCCACAGATGCAGGTAATTCCCCTTCTTCAAGATCAGGATCTTCATATTCCAATTCATATCTTAAATCATCAGTTTGGAATATCTCAGCGAAGCATCCTGTGAACTCAATGGTCCACTCTCTCTTTTCCAACATATCTTTGTACAACTGTTTAGCATCATCAGATAGAGATCTCACCTTCTCATTCCAGAAAATACTTTCATCTGAATCAACGTTTCCACCTTTCTTTTTAGAACTTGATTCTCCAGTATCTTTCTTCTTTGGTGTTCTCTTCTCATAAGTGAATCTGGAAGTATTATCTCCTCCATCATGATCACTACCACTGCTAAACTCATCTCCTTGCTTTCTCCCAGCACCTTCAGCATCATCATCATCATCATCATTGTTGTCATCATCATCATCATCGCTTTTCTCCGATCCATCATCATCCTCATCATCATCTTGTTCTTTTTCAGATTCAGAATCTTCAAAATCAACTTGCTCTTCTTCCTCTTCTTCATCTTCTTCACCCTCTTTCAACTGGGGTGCCCTACTATAAAGCTCGTCAATCAAATTACTAAGGCGTTTGTTTTCATTCCTTAGCTCTTTGTTATCTGCCTTAATCAGTTTGATCCTGCCCTTGTTTCTTTCACACTTTCTTTCAAGCTTCTCATTCTTAGCTTCAATCATCTTAATCTTATCATTTATCTGATCCTGATTAGATTTCGAAGCAACCACGATCTGAAGCATTTTCTCCTCATTTTGCTTAAACTTAGCAATCTCAGCCTGTTGAGCAACCAACATCTTCATCATATCTTCCATTTTCTTATTCACTTGCTTCATAACATCGTCATCCACAGTTACTTTCTTCGACTTTGATTTAGATGGCTCAACTTCAACTACTTTCTCCTTCTGAGGCTTTCTGAACATATCGAGCACTTTATCCAAATCGACATTGAATTGATCGATTGGTAAAGTCTCTGCCTCTTTCGTTTTCTTCTGCTTCTTGGCGACAGGTGAAGATAGCTTAGATGATGTACCAGCATCAGGTACTCTTTTACCCTTCAATAACTGAGCTAACTCTTTCTCCCTCAGCTCTTTTGTACTCGACTTCTTGGCCATGGTCTTTTGCTTCTTTGTCTTTCTAGGCAAATTAACTACCACAGTATCTCCAACACTCAACTCTGCTAGGTCAACACCTAGACTCTCATCTTCAACAGATTTCTTTCTTCTCTCAGCTTCTTCAATCGACTTGTTCAAGGATTCAGACTCACCAACCATAGTGGCCTTACGTTTGGTGGTCCTTACATTTTCATCATCAGAATCCCACTGCTCATCAACCTCAGTCTCCTCTGAATCTACCGACTCTTCGTCCACCAAACCTGATCCTTTCTTCGCTGTCGATTTCTTTCTAACCACTTGTTGCTTAGAGCTTCCCTGATCCACAGTCTTTCCCTTGCCCTTCCCTTTGGCTCCAGGATTGACTACTTGCCGTTTCCTCTTAGTGCTTGAATCAACATACACTAAGGGATCATCGTTGTCCGAATCACTATTATCATGTCTTGCTTTGTTCTTGCCAGGATCAGTGTAATCCTGACGAGCCAAAGCACCAAATAATCTCCTGTTAGGTGGCTTCTCACTATCAGGCACACCTTTGTAACCCTTCATTCTCATCAATGTTCTAATGTTCATATGATCTTGACCTAGGATCATAGTTGGATCCTTTTTCAACATAGGATACTTATAGTCAAAGATCATCATTAGAAATCTAGGATATAACATGAACTTCTTGTTCTTCATTCCTTTCAGCATCTCCAGCATATGATCAAGAATCATCCCAGATACGTTAAATGGTTTGTTGAGTGTCAACGCAACCATTAACGAACTTAAACTCCTTCTCATGACATCATATCCACCGCTCACACACCCAAATATGTGGATAAGAACATGTGCAAAATACTTATACTGCACTCCCAGCTTCCCCTTATACATAGATCCGTCAGTAATTGGACCTTTGTATTTCATCCGTAAGAAACACGCTTTCTGCTCTGTCCATGACAACTCCCTGGGATCTTCACTATCTTCAAACTTTATCTGTAACGCTTCTCGAATATCAGCTTCAGTCAAGAACATCTCCATATCCTGAATCTTGCTCTTGATGATCGTTTGATTCTCCCAGTAGTCATACTTCGCATTTTGGTAGAAATCTTCAATGATGTCTTTGTATATGATGGTTGGTGTGGCTAATGCATGAACTATTCTGCTCCTCTTCAGAAACTCTATGATCCCGGTGAACTCCGTATTCTTCTCTACATCTCCGAGATATGCGCAACAGTTATGCGACCTTTCAAATGGCCAACTGCTTGGAACAGACGTTTCTGCCTCTGGCACCGGATCTGTAACAATAATCTCTGCTGGAGTTTCCACATTTTCTACTGGTGCTTCAACGTTCTCGGATTGATCAGCCATCTGCACATTAAAATCAAATAAACACGTCAAAATACAAAAACGACAAAAATTACAAAAATTCTGGTCAAAAATATACTGCACATTCGTCCGTCTTAGAATGGTCGAATGTGAGTTTATTTGGTCGAATGAGAAAATTATGGTCGAATGTGAAAATGATCTGATTAAAAAGTCACATTCGTCCATATTATTCCACCTTTGCCCAAATCAATTCCACCTTCGCCCGTTTATTTCAACCGAAGGTGAAATAGATTTCCCCCAAAATTTAAAATTTTGCCAATTCAGTTTTTAACATGTAATTTTGATCCTAATATGACCTAACATGACCGATTAACACTTGTTCAAAACCAATTGTCAAAATTATTCAGTTTTCATGAGTTTTAAAGTAGAATTAGGTTTTAACTGGTTCAATCGATCAAACGAACATCTAATCATTGTTAAAAACCTAATTCCTTTTGTATTCTCCCCCTAAAACTTATGAAAAGTGATCGGAAACAAAAACCAGTAATTAACAACATCTTAAACCCCTAAAATTGAAACCCTAGGTCCGGTTTAAAGTCACGACGATTCTGATCTGTAATGATGTCCATTACCTGTGAAATTTATCTCAAAATGATCAGGAATAAGCAGGGAACAAATCAGTGTATCAAAAGAAAAACGAGCAACAAGGTCTGGTTGTCAAAGAAATTTGAAAAATTTTTGTGAATGAGAGGTTCGAACGTGGAATGGCTATATATAAAGGTCCACCTTCGCCCGTTTGGTATGGACGAATGTGAGATCTTTCCACATTCGTCCCAAATTAATGGCCCGAATGTAAAAAGTGTCACCCGAAAGTGGAATGTATACCCGAAGGTGAAGATAATACCCGAAGGTGAAAATATTCCACATTCGTCCAAATGAAAACCGGTCGAAGGTGATGAGTTTTCCACATTCGACCCAATTAAGGGGCGAATGTGAAATGGAAAAATCTGAAAATTTCGCCAAATCACGAATTCGAATCCCGTTCAACATTTTTCAATCTGTTAAACTTCCAAAACTCAAATTTTCACATGTTTGAATAATACAAAGCCCAGATGGTGTTATCAAATCTCAGAAATTGACCATCAAGCATCCCCGGTTATCAAAAATAAAGCAGAAATGCAAATCTTTTGGATTTTCTGAAATTTTATCAAAACACACCTAAAATCTTTTTGGATTTTGTATCTTTTTGACAATAAAAGTAAAATGTAACAAAGTAAAATGCATCAAAGTAAATGAAAGCAGTAAACATTTTGTGATTTCCGGTAAGAGAATCATATCAGTTTACTGAGAAATCTGAGCACAGCGTTGATCTGTTTTAATATTATCATTAGAAACAATATGTGACACGGTAATTGCTGATA
Source organism: Ambrosia trifida (assembly GCA_028751855.1). Lineage (NCBI taxonomy): Eukaryota > Viridiplantae > Streptophyta > Magnoliopsida > Asterales > Asteraceae > Ambrosia > Ambrosia trifida. Next base: position 5,019,934 of record CM054123.1, on the reverse strand, counting down.
TTGTGGTCCACATAAGCTCACATGCAGACAATTACGCAATGCTTTAAAATGATACGAATTAGATGTATTAGACTAACACATTGTGGTTCCCACACACACGACATACTCCCGTATCAAGAAGTAAATGCACAAAGACTCATTGTAAAGCGTGATTATGCTTTCGTCGTCTGTAATTGTACAAGATATAATGCATAGAGGTATACAGGTCAGCAAATTAATGCAGCAAAGCAACATATGCACTATACCAGGTTGAGGACTGATATTAATCATGATTTGCATCAATGATCAATACGATGTAATAGATAATCTTTGATTATCATATAACATAGAAAGTTCCTCAATTCGGTAACTTTAGGATTTGACATATAGCTCTTTTATAAAGACATCCTATCTGATCTAGGTCCGTAATGACTTACAGCAGAAGATCAGATAGGCTATCCCCAGACAACTAATAACATAACGACCCTAAACCTCCGAGTTTTGTACAAATACCCTATCAAACGAAATTATGGTACTAAGACCATATGTCCATGAGGTGTTCAGCCACAAACGCGTAGTTTGTTATGTTTGTATCACTAATGCACGCAATATTTAGTCTACGAAGCCTATCAGCACATCACACGTAGTCAACATACGTCTCATTAAACTATACAATTCTTTAGCCTGTGTCAGATCCCCACTGATGTACTATCATTTCCTCTTTTTATCCAGGAAATCATTTTGGTTTTTCTAATTTTTTAGGTATTTTGAAAATTTTTCAATGTTTTTGGTTTTTCTGATAAAATGACTACCCCTAAAATAAAGAACATATTTTTGGGTTTTTAATTTTTCTGAAAAACAAAACAAAAAAATTTTTTTGAAAGAAACAATCCACTTGAAAGCATCAACTTCTTTGAGGATTAAACAACCCCTTCGAAAGCATCAACTTCTTTGAGGATTATGATAGTAAAGAGAAATTCCCAATTAGCAAAGAGAAATTCCCAATTTAGCAAAACTTTAAAACTAAAACTTAAAAAGTAAAAAGCGATAAACCGAGGTGCCGATTAGTCCTGTTTTTCCTTTATATTGTTTACTTTTAAAAGATATTCAAAGCGGGATCTGTCAAAAGCTTTTGTAAACAAATCTGCACGTTGGTAGTCAGTATGGATTTTGACCATATCTATCAATTCCTTAGCGTAACAATCACGGATAAAATGATATTTAATCCGGATATGTTTCGCTTTAGAATGATTTTCAGTATTTTTAGTTAATGCAATTGCGGCTTCGTTGTCACAGTGTATAGGGGTTTTAAGAAACTGCAAACCGTAATCGACCATCTGTTGTTGGATCCAGAGCACTTGCGAACAGCAACTCGAAGCTGAAATGTACTCGGCTTCACATGTAGACAGTGCGACGGAAGTCTGTTTCTTGCATTGCCAGGTAATTAACCTGCTCCCTAAAAACTGGCAACCGGCTGTTGTTGATTTGCTGTCTTTGTCACAGCCGCCCCAATCTGCATCACTAAAAGCAATAAAATCAAAATCATCATCATTAGGGTACCAAAGTCCTTTTGATGGACAACCCTTCAGATATCGAAGGATACGCTTGACCGCCGTCAGATGACTTTGTTTCGGCTTCGATTGATAGCGAGCACAGAGACACGTTGCATACATAATATCTGGTCGAGACGCTGTCAAATACATCAGAGATCCGATGATTGCTCTGTATGTAAATGGATCTGTCAGCTCCCCCTTAGCGTCCACTCCAATCCCGTGATTGGGTTGAATCGGGGTATCCATCGGCTTAGAGTCCTCCATCTGGAATCGGCTCAAGATGTCGGATACATATTTCGTCTGGTGAATGAAGATCCCGTCGGGACTTTGGTCCACCTGTAAGCCGAGGAAAAACTGCATCTCCCCCATAGCGCTCATTTCAAACTTTTCTTGCATAACAGATTCGAATTCCCTGCACAAAAGTTCGTTAGTTGAACCAAATATAATATCATCAACGTAAATCTGTACTAGAAGCAAGTCATCTCCCGTCTTCTTCGTAAAGAGGGTGCAATCGACGAGGCCGCGCTTGAATCCTTTGGAGATGAGGTATGTACTTAGCTCCTCGTACCATTGTCTTGGAGCCTGGTGCAAACCATATAAAGCTTGGTTTAGCACGTAGACCTTGTCCCGGTGGATTGGGTCCTCAAAGCCTGGTGGCTGCCCGACATAAACCTCCTCCTTGACTTTCCCGTACAAAAATGCGCTCTTGACGTCCATTTGATAGACTTTGAATTTCTTGTATGAAGCAAACGCAAGGAACATTCGAATAGCTTCAATTCGAGCTACTGGTGCATAGATTTCATTGTAATCAATCCCTTCGATTTGATGGAAACCCTGCACGACCAATCTGGCTTTGTTGCGAACAATAACTCCACGATCATCCTTTTTGCACTTAAACACCCACTTAGTGCCTATTTTCTTCCTTCCCGGCGGCAAATCTGTGAGCGTCCAGACTCCCAATTTCTGGAATTGCAATAACTCCTCCTGCATTGCCTCAACCCAGGCATCTTCATTCAAAGCGTCTTTGTATGTCCTTGGCTCTACCTGCGACACATAACATGCATGTGACACCCGGCAAAATCTGGTTAACAACGTTGTCTAGATAAAAGTCTACCTTAGCGAGTCACGCGTATATTGTACTTAACTGGGTTAGTTAAGTCGGGTTATGGTTCGGGAACTATTGGTTAGCCTAGAAGATCATTGGATGTTGGTCTAGAGGTTCGTTAGATGTCAGTCCTTAACCAAGTGTACAAACGGTGACGATCGGTGGGATCGTCAGGGCATACGGAACATACGAGTCTCGAGTCCCGGGAATTGGTGAACGAGTGTAAATACGTGTATTTACTTGTGTTATGTGTTTACAATCATTATGTGACTTGTCGGTACGTGAATATGCATTAACATATGTTAAAACGGGGTTTAACGCGCAAAACACACGAGATTAACCCCTACAGGCGATTAGGAAGCCTAATCGCCCATAGGGGAGGCGAGTAGGCCACATATGGGGCGATTGGGTGGCTAATCGTGTGAAGGTATAGGCGATTAGGCCTAATCGCGTGAACCTTCATGCGATTAGCATACCTAATCGCGTATAGGAGCTGCACAATCGCTAGTTACGTGCTGGACGACTAGAAACGCCTATAAATACAATGCTTAACCTCCTAAACTTCCTAATACCAACCCTAGTCGTCCCATAACCGCCCCAAACACATAAACAACCTCTGGAAGGCGATTTTGATCAAAAACACAAGGTTTCAAGGTCTAACCATCATTCTTTCATAATCCTAAGGTTTGATTCTCATCCATAACACTTTGTAAACGTTTTTAATCAATCCCTAATGGTCCAGACCTGTTGTTAAATGAAAAAGCTTTCTGAAAACCGTCAATAAGGGTTGTTAATCGGATTATAACTAATATGCATGCATTATGAGTGTGTATGATTAGAAAGCTAGGGTTTTTATGATTCATGATGATGATTTGATATGATATTATGATAGATCAGTGTTGATATTGATATTATGATGAAAGGAGTCTCAGTAATTGATTATTAGGGTTATTGTTATGCATGTTAGTATGATGATTGCATGCTATGTGTATATGTTTGGATTACTTGATTTCATGCAGGACTGATTATACGAGGTTAAACGAAGGATTTTGGTTTAAACATGTTTAGAATAGTTATTGGGATGATATTGGGTAGTTACACACGTTCTGGATCTGATTTGGAGAGTTAAACGCGCGAAAAACCAGAACAGCAAGGTTACAGGCGAGTAGCCTTGCTAATCGCCTATGTTAGGGGCGAGTAGCCCCACTCGCATGACAACAGGGGCGAGTAGCCCCACTCGCGTGGCATCAAGGGCGAGTAGCCCTACTCGCGTGACATCAGGGGCGAGTAGCCCCAGTCGCGTGACATTAGGGGCGATTAGCCCTGGTCGTGTGATCATTCATGCGATTAGCCTCCCTAATCGCGTGTACTGCTGCTGTAAGTGTAAATTAGCATTCCGAGACCCGATTTAACATGTAGAAACATGCTAGGAACCCCGTAACATGTCTAATAACTTGGTAACATATATTTGGATGTATTTCGGTGATACGTGAACTATGTGCTATAACTTGTTGTGCGTTAACGTATGTTAAGTGTACTTGCGTTATTGTATGTTTTGGAGCGTAAACATAACACGGGGAGTCTCGGGTCACCAATGGGATGTCGAGTCTTGTACTTTGGGTCGATTAAACAGTCACGGTGTTTTCAAACGAACTTGGTTATGGTCTGGACATCTAGGGACTAATTAGCCTGCGGGTTATTAGTCTAAGTACTTGTAACTGTCGTATGTTAGGTCGCCGCTTACGGGACTAGCATAGCAGCTGGGTTTACTCGGGTTAAGGAGTAACGCAACTTAAGGTGAGTTTACGGCCCCTCTTTTAAACTGGTTTTATACTTTCGGGGGAGAAAACATGTGTTAAAACTATATTTGGTAACTACTGTCATACTCTGGGTTTCTATTGTGTACTACACGATCTTTGGAAGTCCCGGGGGGAACCATGAATGTGCGGGTTTGCACAACGGGGAAATGTGAATAGCGCTATTGGGAGTGACCAACCCCGCTCGTCGACTTGGAGGGTCGGCGGGTGCATATTGTCTCAAACAGGAACAACAGGAACAACAGGAACTACATCGGGCATACTTTTGGTATTCGCGTTAGTAATGGTTTTCCAATCGTGGTAGTAACAAAACGTACGCCTAGCTAGCGTATACTGGTTTTCGATTATTATAGTATGGAAAGGTGGACTTGGTTCTTGGATACAAAACCTGTAAACTCACCAGCATTTTTGTGCTGACGTAAACTTTTACATGTTTTCTCAGGTCGCTAAGGTAGCACGACTGGACTAGGGCGCACGCGTCTGCACGGCGTCTAATTAGGGTTGCATGGTCTTTTGAACATTGAACTATTATTTCATTGTTGAGTACTGTTTTGAATAAGCTTCCGCTGTAAACGGGATCTTAAACTATGTTTTGAAATTGCATTTTTATTCATTTAGACCTGTTTATTGTGATCGTTGGTTTGGATCCTGGTTTGTCATGCGCCTCGCGGTAAAAATCCGCAAGTGGAATTTGAGGGTGTGACAATGCAAACGACCAATCATTTTGACTACCAGATTTTTGAATTTTGGCATACAATGCTAAAGCACCAAAACTCTCTGGTGAGTTAACGCTTTTTAGCTGCCCTCTGGTCATAACACCACTTCCAGGATCACCGATAACTTGCTCTAGCGGGTGAATACGATGAATCCGAGATTCCGGATTAACAGGTACAATCACTCCCGTCTGAGCAGTCAAGTTTTCTACAGCATCCTGATCATGACCCGTGTTTGATGATGAAGCAACATCTGGATTTGGAGTTAGGTTCACAGGTTGCGCCTCTAATTCTTCTGCATGTTCAAGAACGGCTTCTTCAAATTGTTCATCTTCAGATTCTGAAGTGTCTAATGAAGTTGAAGCCTCTTGAAACATCTCTTCCTCTTGTATAGGAGCACTGGTATCATTAGAAGCTGGTGGGGGGTTCACGGTGATTGGACGCATCAACGGTGAAGTCGCCGCGTTTTCACACTCGTAAAGTAATCTGATTACAGCTTCTTCAACCAAGCTATCTAGGTTGAATGATTCAAAGAAATCTTTGTAATCAAACATCCAATCAGGGCCCGTGCCTTGCAAATTTTGAGTGTATCGTTGAACTTCCACGTTAGCCCAATCCTCTACTTGACGAGTTCGCTTGTTGAATACCCGTTTGAGCGGGGTTGCATATCCAACAAAATATCCCTCCTCAGCTTTAGGACTAAACTTTTCTCCTGGATTCAACATCGTGCATGGCGCCCCAAATGGTTCTAAATACTCTAAGTTGGGCTTTCGTCGGTGTAACAGTTCATCAGATGTTTTTCCAAACTTCTTCACTGTTATAACCCGATTTAATGTATAATTTGCTGCATAAATCGCCTCATTCCAGAACATTACTGGAAGATTTGAATCAGCGAGCATTGTTCTAGCCGCCTCAATTAGAGTCCTATTCTTTCTTTCAGCAACACCGTTCTGTTGCGGGGTATACGGAGCCGAATATTCATGATGTATCCCTTTGCTTTCACAAAGTTTATCCATCTTAGCTTTTTTGAACTCCGTCCCGTTGTCACTCCGAATTCTTTTTATCTTCAAACTGTAGATATTCTCCAATCGAGTGAACAGAACTTGTAGGTTGGTAAAAGTGTCGCTTTTGTTCTTCAAACACATCACCCATGAAAATCTTGAATAGTCATCAGTGACGACTAAACAATAAAGCTCTCCAAGATGACTTTTGCGCTTGACTGGTCCAAAAAGGTCCATGTGCAATCGCTCTAGCGGCATCTCAACAAAGTTAACTTTCTTCACTTTATGGGACTGTTTGTGTTGTTTGCCTTTCATACAACTTACACACTTGTCGTTCAGATGGAAATGTTTCACGTTTACTCCATCGACAAGTCCATTTCTCACCAATTGATTCATTTTCCTCAGATGAATGTGCCCCATTCTGCGGTGCCACATTATCGATTCTTTTTCGGTCGCCTTGGATAGAAAGCATGTTATCTGTCCCTGTGATGTCATCGCCTTGGACATGTCAAGAATATAGAGATTGTTGACTCGAGGTGCCATCAACATAACCCACTCCTTTGGAATTTTGAAGCCCGGTTTGAGAATATAACAGGATTTGTCATCAAAATGCACAGAAAATTGTTTATCGCATATTTGACTGACGCTCAACAGATTATAGTCTATCTGCTTGACATAAGAAATCCGCTCGAAAGTCACAATCCCATTACTCACGCTTCCTTCCATTGTAATATATCCTCCTTTATTACCCGCGAAAGCGACATACCCTCCATTAATGTTTTTCACATCAAACAGCAATGCGAGATCCCCCGTCATGTGGCCTGAAGCTCCACTATCAACAATCCATAGACTGCTAATAGGGCCAACTGAAGCTCCCTGCACACAAAAAGTAAACATTTAGTTCTTTCGGGGGACCCAAGACTGAGTCTTGGGCCTTTGAACATCGGCTTTCAAAGAAACATCTTCATTAACTTTTTCAACAACTTTCTGTTTTGGATCAATCTTTTTCTGATTGTTCAAAACATTTTCCTTTTTCTCACTTACCTTTGAAGTAGAAGCTCCTGGAGTACCATTAGGTGTCCAAGATTGTTCAGGCCTTTTAAGAATACGAATTTGAGATTTTGGTTTCTCAATTGGTTTCTGAACATTGTTAACAAAAGTAACTTTCTTGGCAACCTTATCTGAGTTAACAGACTTAGGTCCAACATTTGATTTGACAATTGGTTTTTGTGGAACCTTTTGTCTATCAACTGTTGTGTTCACCACAGGCTTTCTCCAAGATTGTTCCATAGCAATCCGATTTCTTTGATCATATTGGATTTGACGATTGTTCCTCATTTGAAAATTGTTTTGATTATAAAGCTGTTGTTGTTGAGGAACAACCCGTCTATGTGGTGGAACATAATGATCAATCGGCTTTCTCATGGAATTTCTAACTTCAACCTCATGTCTTTTATGCCTTACATATGGACACTGAGCAAGTAAATGCCCGCGTTCTCCACATTTAAAGCATTTTCTATATTCTTCAAAAACATAATGAGCATTTGGTGGAGCAAATGATCTAACAGGATATTGATCATTGTACTGTTGATTCCTCAAACTCTCAGGAAGTGGTCCTTTCGAGTAAGAGGGCTCATGAAAACCATTTGCTTTGTCATTTGGTCGAATGAACTCGGTGACATGGACCTTTAGTTCTTGAGGAACGTCCGAAAACAATTTCTTTAAAATTTCTGGTGGAATTTCGTTGGTTCTCTCATGTTTTGGAAACCAAATAGTGCTTTCTTGCCAGATTTTATCAAGTTTAGAATAGTTAACGTTTTTTATTGGAATTTCCTCATCAGAAATGATCTTATCGGATCCTTCCATCCGATAGAACACTTTGACAGGTTTGTCACTTGGTTCATTCAACTCATTCTTTTTAACAACATTCTTAACACCATTATCTTTCTTAACATCATTCTTTTCAGACTTTTTATCACGATTAGCATTTGCCATCGGATGAACATGATCAGATGGTGACACTGGTTCAGTAGTAATGATGTGATTTTCTTTTGGAATCTCACATACATTAACAGTTTTATCACTACCAGTATCATCATTCTCTGAGTCTGAATTCACACTTTCAGCATAAACACCCTCATTATTCAAGCCTAAAATCGGTCTCACATCGGAATAAGGATCACCAATACTCGAGGTATTAGATTCCATTTCCGACGATGAGTCTGATTTTACCGAACTCTCCGGTATAACTTGGTGATAGTTATGATTTTCAAAAAGAACCGGAGATGGTACAGACTTGTAATTGGTGGTGTTATCATCAATAATATGATCTACCACATAAGCAACATTCTTATAACTTTCCAGCTTTTTGTTCACCTTTTCAGCAAAGCATTTTATGGCTGCCATTTCCAACTTGGTGTTTTCAATTTCATTGATATAGTTGTTTATTGCCAATTGTTTCAATGACAAAGTGTTTTTCAAGTCGGAAATGTCCTTTTTATAGCCATCTAATACTTTGTTGAAAGCATTCAACTCTTTGCGAGTAGATTGACTGTTCATGATAGCACTATCACGTGAAATTCGGAGTTGTTTATTCTCCTCAGTCAATCTATCACATGTTCCACAATATTTATCACTCATAACATCAGTGCTAGATTCAGAACTTACAGGTTTTGGCGGTTCAGTCATGGCCATCAACGCGAAATGAGCTTCCTTTCCAGTGAAAAACTTAGAATAGTCGATCTTGGTGAAAGCATCATCAGCAATGCACGACTTCCTCGTCATCAAAAAGTCAGCTTCTGCCAGCAGCTGATCAATATCATCATCTAAAGAATCAACGCTTGCCTCTGTGTCTGATTCGCTCTCAGAATCTGAATAAACTGATCTACACTCTTCAGGAACATCAGTAACAGAATCAATCACCATTCCAGAACTCGTTTCCTCAGCCTTAACCTCAACAGGTTCATTCTCCACTTCCATCTCAGTCTCAGAATCATCACTTTCACACTCCTCAGTTTCTTTCTTCTCATCAACCGTCACCGACTCTTCCATATCAACCTGATAAGCAACACATGCCACATTCCCACCAGTAGTCACTTCCTCAACTCCTATTTGCATACCTGACCAGTCAAACCTTTCATCCTGTTGAGTCACCAAAGCTTGGTTCTGACTCGCATTCTGTTGAGTCTCATTAGGTGTAGTGATAGGTACAACTGTTCGGTTTGTGTTGTTAGGAGATTGGTTTTGAATCTGGTTTTGAGTGTTTGGTTGTCTGTTTTGGTTGTTAAAGTTTCGGTTTTGATAGTTGTTGTTATTTTGGTAAGAAACTTGGTTTTGTTGTTGACGGTTCTGGTAATTTGCATTGAAAGGGTTTCGATTACCTTGTTTAGGTGGCTGGGTGCATTCCCTTTTAAAATGTCCTTTTTCTCCACAATTAAAACACGTAACCTTCTCCTTGTTGAATCCATAGGTTGTGTTGGGAGAAGTTGCTAAATCAGTCCTTCCTGTTTTCTCGATGAACTCTGTTGCTCTTCTCATGATACTCGCAAAAGCCCATTGAATGTCAATGAGTTCCATCTCTTCCTTGTCAATCTGTGCATAGTCTTCGTTGGTTAAGTTGTTGTTCCCAATCTGACTAGCAACTAACCCATTGTAGGATGAAACCATTGCTGAGACTAATGCAATGTGTTGCTGAGCAACCTCCACAGTCACATTTCCCAAGTTAGATGTATCCAAAACCACCGGTTGTTGATTAGGTTGAGTAACTTGGTTTATTGGTTGTTGTGATTGGTTAGCGGTGTAAAAACCTGCTTGTTGCATTAGGGAGAATGGTGAAATGTAGGAATTGTATTGTGGTGGTGTGTATGATGGTTGTGAGTAGGATGAAGTTTGTGTCAAGTAGTTGGTGGTTGGTTTTGATGATTCCATGACATTGGAAATACATGCAACATGTGGTGCAATGCTTCCTGAGCTCGAGTTACCAACTGGAACTGAAGTGCCTCCAAAATACAGACTGGGATTCTGAGGAATCTGTGACCTTCTAGCTTTCCTCCTATCCTCCAACTCTTTGTTCTCCAGCTTTTCGATAAACTCTGAAATAGTCCAGAATTGATAAGCATCCTTCTCTCTGAGAACTTCCACATGCTGATCCCATTGTGGTGGTAAAGCATCTGCAAACTTATCCACCTGCTTAGTCATTGGAATCTGTACACCATAACTAGACAATTCAGACAACAAATGCATATATCTAGGAGTTAGTTCTTTTAGAGTTTCATTATTAATAAAAGAAAAATTCTCAAACTCTTTGACCAATTCTTCCATTCTCAGACTCCTAGTCTTCTCATTACCATCATGCTTCCTCTTAAGCTTATCCCAAAGCTGCTTTGATGTAGTACATGTCCCAAACTGATGCAACAGGTCACTTGTGATTGCCTGTGTCAATTGGGAAAAAGCCTTCTTCTCCACCACATATTTCTTCTTCTCGTCCTCAGTTAAGCTTTCCAAAGGAATCATCTCACCTGTATTCTCCAAAATCGGTGCTGTGTAACCTTTAACAATCATGCTCCATGCCTCTGCTCCTTCCACTCCCATGCCTTCCAAATGGATCTTGAACATGGTATGCCACTGATTATACTCTTGCATTTCCATGAGCTTCGGTGGCCGAGTTCCACTACCTGTAGACAAATCCTTAATCAAAGTAGAAATAGCATTAGTGGTTTGAGTATTTACAGCCGCTGCAGCTGCTCCCCAGTAATCAGATTGTAGTGCCGGATGTGCTACACTTTGAGGCATCGTGCTCGTCGTTGTCATGTAGTTAAGTGGTTGTGAAGACTGTGTGTTCGTCTTTTGCGCTGCCACTGTCCATGGGTCCATCGTTTGCTGTTGTGGTTGTGTTGTTGCTGATCCCGGAGTAGTTTGAAAACGCCACATGATCACACACTAAGAAAAATCTCAACACTTAGAAAAATTTTTCAACAAAATCCTAGATTCGCCCGAAATACTCTAGGTTCGTCCAAACTTTATCACTTTCGACCCTTCTGATACTATGTTCGCCCAAACAGTAACACCCGAACGTAGATTTGACCAGAATGTAAACACAGACTAACAAACTTTTCACTTTCGCCCAAAACAAACTGGTCGAAGGTGGGATTTTGTACCCGAAAGTGAAAAATTCTACACAAAATTTTAGGTTCGACCACTAACTCCTCAGGTTCGCCCACTTTTCAACACGTTCGACCACTCAACTCAAGTCAGGTTCCAGGTTCGCCCACCACGATCAGATTTCATTTTTTGAAAAACGGTTATTGTTTGAAAAACGGTTATTCTGATCTCAGATTTTCAAAAGTTCATGGATTTGAATGATCTCAATCAGGTTATGTTTCGGAATAGATTTGGAGCAACTTTAATTCTTGGAAAACTTGAATTCGACCACAAATTCTTCTTTAAATCGATCAAAAACACTTAAAAACAATGTTTATGTAAAAACAGATGTATTTTGGTCAAAAACATGTCCAAATCAGCTCTGATCTTATCAAATTTGTTATTGTATGATCCTTTATGCTCTGATACCACTTCGTGAGCGAAAGATTTTAGCTAAAACAGGATTATACGATCATACAAGTCACAAAACCAGGTGCGGAAACCCTAGTTCTGAACAAATTGATAAAACATAAATCAAAACGCAATCAAGATCATTTTCAACATCATTTCATAGATTAACTTCTTTCAAATAAGCTTTTACAATCAGTTTTACGTTAATCTAGAACACACAAACAATATCTCAAAACAACCTCTGAACCTGACCTGAACACAGACACAACTGACAACTCTATTACATAATCAAAATCACAAAACCTATTTATAGACACTGCACGTTCGCCCCTTTTCACTGGTCGAACGTAGGCATTTTCCACATTCGCCCACTTCCAGTGGTCGAATGTGTCTTCATGTCAGTTCCATTCTTCCTTCGTCCGTTATCCATCTACCTTCGCCCAAACTTATCTACCTTCGCCCCATATTATTTACCTTCGGCCAATCACTAACACATGTTAATTATGTTTATCCAATCCTTAGTCGCAAAACGCATCAACAACCTACAATCTTTGACAGCCCATTATTACCCATCTTAACAATCCCGAAGTCACCAGGGGTATAAGATGAGAAAAATTCCCTTTGTGATGTCACATGACAAGTAGCACCACTGTCAACAACCCAACTCGAACCATCATGTGTAATGTTCACCATATCATAATCACAACAAATAAAGAACTCTTCAGTAGCAGTATTAACTTCAGCAGTGTCGTTGCCACCATCATCTTTCTTATGGTTATTCTTTTGATTGTTGTAATTAGCCTTCTTGTTCTCATTCTTCAGTTGTCTGCAGAATTTGATAGTGTGTCCTTTCCTACCACAATGATGACACTCATAATCAGCAAACTTACCTATGGACTTACTACGATGCTTCCCTCTATTACCCGGACCTTTACTCTGACTTCTCCCCCTGCTCTCTGTGACTAAGACATCTGAATGTGAAGAGGAACCCTGTGATTTTCTTCTCATCTCTTCAAATAAATACCGCCTTTAGCCAATTCCATAGTAATAATACCATTTGCTGCAGAGTTAGACAACGATGTCCTAAAAGTCTCCCACGAATCCGGTAAAGTACCAAGAAGCCATAAGCCATGTACCTCATCTTCAAACTTAATAATACCCTGAAAGACATTCAAATGATCAGTAACAGGAGTTCCATCATTGTACTTAAAGTTTATCAACTGTTTAATCATGAACAATTTATTGTTCCCGGTCTTTCGAGCATACAACTCTTCAAGCTTGTAACACAAAGTACGAGCATGTGTCTCACCACTAATATGGTTCAAAACATTATCATCAACCCACTGGCGAATATAACCACAAACCTTTCTGTGTAAGATATTCCATTCTTCATCTGTTTTACCCTTATGTTTATCCGTTTTAAATACAGGCATATAATAATCTTTCACATAAAGGAGGTCTTCCATCTTGCCTTTCCAAACATCATAATTAGAAGCATTCAAATTCACAATCCTACTTGTATTAGCTTCCATCGTTCAAACAAGTCTCAACCCAAGAACAAGAGCCAATGGCTTTGATACCACTCTGATGGGAAAAACGCGAAACCGGTACAAACGGTAAATAAATAAATGCGGAATTATCTTCGTTTGACCAAATATTTTCCCGACCCGAATGAACCTGTGAGGATGCAAACAAATAGGGTATACTAAATAAAATAAAGAGACACAAAATTTTAGCGTGGAAAACCTCTAAAAAAAGAGAGAGTAAAAACCACGGGACTACTAGAGCCGCTTAAAATCCACTATCACCAAATATAGCAATACAAAGTCTTCTCTAGATAAAACTAGAGGTATACACAAATCATCATACACTTGGAACAAATCACTTTTAGTATATGGAATAAAATAAACAAAGACGAGTAAGCAAGTAAGAGGTATCACCAAAGGAATTATCGATCTCTGGAACGTCTCTTATCTTCAACAAAATACTCCAAATCAATATTGAAGTGCAATCTTCTTTTGTGTCTTGTAAAATCGAGCAGAAGTAAACTCCAAGAGAAACAAAGGAAAAACCTCTTTGTTTTGATAACCACTTGAAGGGGTAGGGTACTATTCCCTAGCGCTCTCAGGCGCACCCTACCCATTATCCAGATCCTCCGCCTAAAAACAACACACCTAAGAAGATAACACAGCAGCGCCAAAGTGCACGGCTCACTCTGCGCAGAAGCACCAGTTGACAGCGCCTGGGTACATCCCCCTTGGAGCCCAGCTTGCCACTTCCCGTCAGATGTCAGCTGACAACTGGTCAGCCGCCTGACACCGTCTGACGCCAGAAGAAAATGAGTCCCTTCTGTAGAACCAGCCACAGTGCGCCACGTGTACCAATGACAGGGCACCGCCCAGCCGGCCAACCACGTAGCGCCACGTGGCCCAATCAAGAGCAGCCCTCCTCAACTTGGATCACTTTACCTAACTAAGGATTGAGATCCGACTAAATGGGCTCCTAAGCAACCGGCCCGGGCCTCGGGCCTAAGCCCATTAACAATCAAAGTGGGCCCGATGACCTCAGGCCCACGCACCTCCTATAAAAGGAGGACTTGGCCTCCTTTCTTGAGGGGTCAATCAACCAATTAGAATCAACACACTTGTATCATTACTTGTATTCCTTGTCAATAAAGATCATCCTTTTACAGTGGACGTAGGGCTCACGAGACGGAACCACTTATACCATTGTCTTTTATATTACTCTGCTTGTCGTTTGTGCACATAACCATAGATTAACCATCGTTGTGAGCAAAGGATTATACCCTGCAGCGAACACAAGTCATTGCACCCCACACCTATTATCCCATTATACTCGTTTCTTCACCACTCTCGCACAAAAAAGAAGCAGGAGGCGTAACATATATATTAGCAAACCCTACTAATATATATATATATATATATATATATAGGTAGAGGATCCGGTAAGAAAATTGTTTTGTGTAGGAAGTTTTTTCAACCGTTGGATCAAATCTGATTAAATATTTGGATCAAGGGCATAATAGACTTTTTATTCATTTTATTAATTATCATAACCCACTAATTTAGCATCAAAATTATGGATTTTAATGAAATTCAATTATCCTAAAATAACTAATTCTTCCACATTTTCATAACAATATTCAATCTCTATAACACTTCATCGATTCTTCATTATTTTTCAAATATATAATTTTTATCTGTTGGTTGTTCGATTATGGCAGAAGGTTAATAAAACACTATTTAAAACACTACTATAAAAACACCATCAACAAATGATCTAAAACCCAATTATAAAACACAATTTATCAAGACCAGCGATTTAAGATACTTAATAACACAAAATTAAGAAAACAAAAAAAATACAAAAACGATTATATAAAACACTATTATAAAACACCATTAAAACATTAAGAAAACAAAAAATACAAAACCAATTATATAAAAAACTATTATAAAACACCATTAAAACATTATCTAAAAAATAATTATAATACACCATTATAAATACCAGTGATTGAAGATACCTAAGAACAAAAAATTAAGAACAAAAAAAGTATCTAATAACACTATTATAAAGATCAGCAATTAAGAAGTAAGAACACAAAATCACAAAACTAAAAAAAGAATCCAATTAATCTCTACCATAGACTCATCACTAATTAAAACATTATTACAAAAATCTGATTTCCCTCTATTTGAGTCGTTTTTTGTTCGAATGCGTCTGGATCAACAAACGGTTTGGGGTTTTTTCTTTTTTTTCCTTGCGTAGTGTTTTTACCCCGATTTGGATCTGTAAAACAAGACTATAGTTATTAGGTTTATATGACGGTTGTTAATAAAAAAAAGAAGAAGATACAAAGAGGAAGACGATGACTAAAACCTGCTTTGTTTTTTTAAATTTTGATTCTATTGAGAGAGAGAGAGAGAGAGAGAGAGAGAGAGAGAGGTGAGTAAATAAGAGAGATAAACAATTTAGCTTGAATTAAGGAGGAGTTTCTAGATAAATAAAAGAAAATGACTTTCCTGCCCTCTTTTAAAACACTTATTGGACTATCCTACCCCTGACCATTAAATTATAATTAGTATAATATTAACTAACCTAAACTTTTAATCTAAACCATCGATTTCTAGATCAAACGGTTGAAAACACTTCCTACACTTCCTACATAAAACTATTTTCTTGCCGGAACCCTACCCTATATATATAAATATATATATATATATATATATATATATATATATATATATATATTATCTTATTAAGGAGGAGTGATGTACAACATGGTAATTTTCATTTCTGTACAACTTAATAAGCAACATGTACAACATATTTAAGCAAAAAAATTAAGGGTATTATTGGCATAGTAGTGACAATTAAGACACTTAGGAGGGTATATTAGTAAATTTAACATAATCCAATACCTCACACCCTAAAATATTATCCCAATTATGCCTTTATGTCCAACTTTTAAAACACAAAATACAGCATAACTATGATGCATCTTAAATGTGAGACCTTTCAACCCCCCCTCCCTCTATATTATTATATATCTATACATCTAATAAAACAAACTCAATGAGTACACTTGGCACTCCCATATTGCACCTCAATTCATCTCTCTTCCCATATTGTGCCATGTGTCCTCCTCTCATAATTTATAAAATTGTTCTTTTTAAAAAAATTAAAAATAGAGTAATAATCTATACATATGGTAACAATTATCACTTACTACTTTCCTAATCTAATTAACCTACTCAATCAATTACCCTCATTCTCTCTCATCATTCTCTCTCATTCTCTCTCACACGCCAATTATTCTTTCTTCTCGGCGATTCCTCTATCTCCATCCGATCAAAAGCTTCCATCATCATCGTTCATCTTCTTCGTGTATATCATTCAAGGTAACGATTTCTTCATTGTTTTTCATAGGATTTCTGTTAAATATCGTTGTTTCTTATAATTATTTACTGATTTAATCGATTTTTATGTTTCTCTGTTTCTTTCCATGTTTCCATCGCCGATCATTCGTCTTCCTATCTCTCATTCAAGGTAATCATTTTTTCTACTTTCTTGATATGATTCCTTTTATATATTGTTTTTTTTTTTGTAATTATTTTCAGATTTAAGTGATGAATGATATTAGGTCTTTCTTTTTTCTCTGATCGTCGCCTATTTATATTCTAATATTTCATTCATATTCTAATATTAAACTTTTATTTTTGTATTGTTGATGGTTTTTAATAATTTTTCAGATTTGGGGCTTTAGGTTTCATCTTTCTTATTTTCTACTATGAGATTATATTGTGACTTTTAAGTTTCAGTGTTTAGGTATTGTTATTTGTTTTCAATGATTAGGTATTATGTTTGTTGAATTCAAAAATTATGAGATTTTAATAATTTTCAGATTTGTGATATGATCATTTTCAGTGTTTAGGTATTGTTATTTGTTTTCAATGATTAGGTATTATGTTTGTTGTTTTCAAAAATTATGAGATTTTAATAATTTTCAGATTTGTGATATGATCCTTCATGTTTTCTCAGTAGCAAAAACACGAAAATTTCCCGTGTATTATATATTTCTTCATGATATTATGTTGGCTCGATGATGTTTGTCTTCGGGGGAGGTTGAATGTTCATATGTTCTTCGAGGTGTTCTTGAGGATCATAATATTAGATGAAAGGTAAAAGAATGTTGGATATTTTTTAGTGATTAATCCGCTTAGGAAAGCTATTCGGGTCCGGGTCCTGTTTGTTGATTCGGGTCTCATTTATTAGCATTTTATTTGTTTCCTAAGTTGATGGCTTAAAGTTTGGAAGGATAATTATAAGAATTAATTGTTATAAATGGTGGTTTGAAAAGTCTTGGATGTTAAAAGGAAGGGTCGAGTTTTTTGGTAAGAGATTGATTGATTGTATTATAGGAAAGTTAATATCACAATTAGTTGTACACTTTCCATATAGTCATAGTCAAATGTATTAACTATAATTGCTATAATTATGAATCTTGGTTTGAAAAGTTGTTGAATGGAATTGATGGTGGAATTGGTTTGTAAAGTTATTGCACTAATTTTAATACATTTTTAAAATTCTGATTTGTTTTTTTAGTACTTTTTTATGGCGGTTGCAGGTGTATATCGATTGTGTTGCACCAGTGAGCAACGGTGTAGGCTGTTTGCTCAGGGTAATAGTACTCTGGCAGATTCTTGCATAGACCAATTGGAGTTTATTGTTGCACGGGCACAAAGGATTGGAGATCCAAAATATCAACAGAAGGTACATAATTTTGCTCTTTAGTGTTAACAATTCTTGCATTTTGATATTTATCATGATTTATACAATATTGGAAACATCTAATGTTAATAATTATAATTACCATATCATTAATAACCTTTAAACACAAAATTATTAATCAAATATAAATACATTTATAAATTTACTTTTAAACATTCAAAATCAAAATTTAAAAAAAAAAATCGGTTTTTAAAATTAAAGACATTTAAACACAAAATAAATGCTTAATTCTTTGATTTGTCACATTACTATTTTTAGTGTATAATTAGCATTTATCATGATTTACACAATATTGGAAACATCTAATGTTAATAATTATGATTACCATTTCATTAATAACATTTAAACACAAAATTATTAATCATATATAAATATAAATACATTTATAAACAAAGTTAAATTTGAATTTTTATCATCACACTTAATACGTCTATTTTCAATTAAATTACTTTATTTTCAAACATTCAAAATCAAAATTTAAAAAAAAAATACGGTTTTTAAAATTAAAGTCATTTAAACACAAAATAAATGCTTAATTCTTTGATTTGTCACGTTACTATTTTTAGCGTATAATTGACATTTATCATGAGTTACACAATATTGGAAACATCTAATGTTAATAATTATGATTATCATTTCATTAATAACTTTTAAACACAAAATTATTAATCATATATAAATACATTTATAAATTTATTTTTACACATTTAAAATCAAAATTAAAAAAAAATGGTTTTTAAAATTAAAGACATTTAAACACCAAATAAATGCTTAATTATTTGATTTGTCACATTACTATTTTTAGCATATAAATAGCATTTATCATGATTTACACCATATTGGAAACATCTAATGTTAATAATTATGATTACCATTTCATTAATAACATTTAAACACAAAATTATTAATCATATATAAATATAAATACATTTATAAACAAAGTTAAATTTGAATTTTTTTCATCACAATTAATACGTTTATTTTCAATTGAATTACTTTATTTTCAAACATTCAAAATCAAAATTTAAAAATGAATACGGTTTTTAAATTTAAAGACATTTAAACACTAAATAAATCCTTAATTCTTTGATTTGTCACATTACTATTTTTAGCGTATAATTAGCATTTATCGTGAGTTACACAATATTGGAAACATCTAATGTTAATAATTATGATTACCATTTAATTAATAACCTTTAAACATAAAATTATTAATCATATATAAATACATTTATAAATTTATTTTTAAACATTCAAAATCAAAATTAAAAAAAAAATCCAGTTTTTAAAATTAAAGACATTTAAACACAAAATAAATGTTGAATTATTTGATTTGTCACATTACTATTTTTAGCGTATAAATAGCATCTATAAGGTAATAGTCGGTTAAAATTATTGAGTAATGCTCCTTTTACTTATACATGGGTCACTTTAGATAATGTTCCTTCCTATAAACGGGTCAAATAAGGTAATAGTCGGTTAAAATGTTGTTTTAGTGGTGTAGGTTCATGTTTGTTTACTTATAAATTGGTCGATTTGGGTAATGTTCAACTTTTCCAATGGGTCAAATAGGGTAAAAGTCACCAACAGTGTGTTTATGGTGTTTTGATTAGATTGATGTTCCTTTTACTTATACATAGGCCATAGGTGAATTGGGGCAATCTTCCCTTTTCTTAACGGGTCGATTTGGGTAATGTTTGCCTTTTCAAATGTGTCAAATAGAATAAAATGTGCTCGAAGCTTTTTTTAGCGGGTCGATATGGGTAATGCTCATCTTCTCAGACGTGTCAAATTAAATTGTGAAATTTAGGTGGTAGTTAGTTTCTTATTTTTATTTTTATTACTTTCTTATTGTTGAATATGCCATAAGTCTATTTTTAACACATACCATTTAAGTCGCCTTATTCAGGTTGGATTGTATTTAAGAAACCCTGTATTCTCACATGGCCAGCTTTATGTCACATTGTCAAGAGTTAAAAGCAGGGCAGGCGTGAAGTTACTTATACTTGATGCTGGTGGGAAAGTGATGACTAAAACAAAAAATGTGGTTTATAAGGAAATTTTCAGCGATATTTGAATAAATGTGTATTCGTTGCTTTTAAATTTTAATAAAATTTTTCTACTTTATTTTTCTTATACGTTATACTACTCCAAATAATCGTACGTTGTTGAACTGCGTGTCAACGCGGGCAAATATCTAGTACTTCATTATAATCAATTTCTTGAATGCTAATAGTCTTTTCATAACCCCAAACAAAATCTTAGAGCTAATTTCATGCTTTGAAACATTGTCTTGTCCAAAAAAATTATGTCTTCATTAGATGAGAAGAGAACAAAATCAATGAGAAGTTAAGATGCTTGCAAGCTATGGTTCTCGGATGCTAAAAGGTATAAAGATGTGAGTTAATCTTTATATACATATATACATTTTTTTTCTACTTGTTCATATGTTCTTTGACAATTACAAAAATTTATCCTCATAATATATCATTGTTTTGCTCCATTTAAATTTAGTTATTTGCTATAGACAATGGGAATACCAGTGACGTTGGATGTAATAATCAACTATGTTGGATCGTTGTAGAATCAAATTCAGGTAATTTAATTGTGCAACTAACAATTTAAACAATAAACAAACAATATTCAGAATTATTGATGAGAAAATATTTTTCAAAATTAATTAGTACAGTTTTTCTCTTCTTTGTGCATTTTTAGTTTCTCTCCATGAAGCTTTCAGAAGCCAGCATGTTCTATAACCTATTGACCTCAAATCTACTAAAACGGATGATATGGCCCCTATGAAGGTGACAGATGGCTTTCCTAACTATCCTTGTTAAGAAGTTGTGTATCTTGAATCATATATATTGTTAACTAAATAAAACGGACAAATTTATAAATATAACATTATAGATTTGCTAATACGTTTCTAATATATTATAAATATTACTTCCATTTACTGCACGGGATGAAAACTGATGTTGCAGGGAACAAATGGACATGAAGGACAGATGATGGAGAGGATGGTTGGAGAAGGGTATGGAGACTTTCCTCAATTTCAATCAACATGGTCTCCTTGAACGCCATGAAATAGTTAAGTCAATATATCTATATATGAATGCTCAAATATAACTTTATACGTAAATTATATTTGTTCTAAGACTTTTAAGGTATTTCTTGATCTATTTAATGTTCTTGTTAAATGTTGTATAAAGTGTGGTTCACAATATTATTTTGCTTTCGGCAATTGTATATTGTTTAAGTTCTAATTCTAATTAATAAAATAAATTAAACACTAGCATAAAGAGAAAACAAAAACTTAACTATGTGTTAATTACTTATATTATTTGTGTTAAGATATAAGAAATCGAAAAGCCATAAATTCACGCTCACGCTAATGAATCAACCCGAATCTTTATCTTCTATACTATATTATAAAGCATAAGTGAAGGATACCTGCAAAATTTAAGTAAATACAACCTTTATTGCTTATAGTACAATGCTTATTGAACTCATTTAGGGAGTAAAATTGTCTTTCTACCTAAATATTAAATTATTGAATAAATTAATTTAAACATAATTATAAAATTGATGAGAAAATTAACAATAATGTGGCGACTCTTTATATTCATAACCTCCATGTCATTATTATGTTTGTATCAATGTTTCTTATAAATAGTGGTCATGTATTTGGTATATAAATGAAGTGGTGACTCTTCACATACATAACTTACATATCTTTCAATGTTTATAGTAAATAAACTACATCATATATTATGTATTTATATCTTTTTTTTAAATTTATGTGGTTGCAGGATGGTATGATGTGACACTTCTGCACACAAATGAATATGTAGGCTTGAAGTTTGCCAACACACCCAACCCATGACACATTTCAACCCATTAAAGTGAGCGATATATGTAGGCTTAACGTTTATTCAAGCAAATATGGTAGAGATACTTCATGAGCAACGTCATCATCTTCCTCGATGGTTTTTTGTTTTCTCTGTTACTATAATTCGATTTGGTAGTTTTAACTATATTTACTACTAATTTGTTTGGTCCAATATATTTGTTACGAAGCTTGTCAAACTAACATAAAACGAGATTATCTATGCAAATCATTGACTCCGCTGCATCTCACGGGTACCCTAAAATAATAGAAATATGTTGCGCACTACAAACTGCATTTTAGTAATTACATCACTTCCACTACAATCTTATGGTCATTAAGAGATACAACGCCACTTCACTACGCTAAGCACCGTTCTACGATGGCATACTTATCTGCCTTCGAGATACATAAAAGGGTCCCACCGAAGGACGTGGGCCAATCTAAGGGTGTTGCAAAGAATCAAACGACCTATTGTGATGTACCCATTTAAAATATTCATAAGATATACTTATGAGTTTCAGTTTTTAATAACATATATTTTATACATCGTTGTTTTCTACTTCAACATAACGAATAACCAACAAACACGATGCACGAGGGGCAAAACAGATACACCCGCCGCAACGCGCGGGCATTCCTACTAGTATATATATATATATATATATATATATATATATATATATATATATATATATATATGGGACTTTATGACTAAAGCCCAAAATAAGGTCCACCAAAAATTAACACCTCGGATGAATAATTTGGGCAAGAGACAAATGGACCCTGACCCTTGACTACCTCGAAAAATGAGCAAAACATATATAATTTTTTTTTCTTGTTCTTTTAAATGATATAATATAGTGTTGGGTTTCCTCTCATAGGCAAAAAAAATACCGAACACAACACACACAAGAAAACAATCACCTACTATCTTGTACATTAGAAAAAGGAAATTCACCTTTGTGGTACAAGAAGTTGAAGATGAAGCTGAAACCACACCTTCACCACTATCCACATCTAAACCATCATCAGATCCCATCCCTGTCATTCCATTATCTTTATTCTCACTCACACATCATCCTACACATCAACACCACAACCACAACCATCTAGAAGACCACCACCTACCATAACAACCATAACTCCACTTGCTGAGAAGTATCCTCTTGAGTTAGATGCAATTCAAGGGGAGATTCAATCTTTTTACAATATTGAAGATACTTCTCAAAGATCTTTCTCATCTCTCCCTGGAATGCCTAAGCCCGCAAATGTTGATGAATTTCTGAAAATAAAGGGTCAACAGGCAGAGGATATTGCCACCGAGAAATCCAAAGGGAAAGATGACAGGGCTGCTCTCGGCATCTTATCAGTAGAACTTAGGAAACTCAGGAAGATTGAGGATTATTTTAAGGATCTGACTAAAGCCATGTCTAATAAACCCATCAGTGGTGTTTTGGAAAAGGATGTAAGGGAAGCTTGTCTTGATCATATTATGGCTAACTAACCATACAAGGCTCAAAGAAAATAGTTTGCTGGTTGGACAACTCAAGCCCTAAGAGAAGAAATCAAAAGGATTGAAGATCTGACCAAAGCCAATGCTAAGGTCAATCCTCCTAACTTCAAGAAGGGCAACGATCCCATCAGAGCTTAGAGTTAGAGAAGAGTTGTTAGTAGCTAACTTTGGTGAAATGAGATCAATAGCCAGATGGCCAGAAAGCAGGCTAATGGATGCCTACAAAGCTCTTGAACAAAGAAGAAAGGTGGATCCCACACTTCCCAGAAAACCAATCTACCCTGATGACAAAGTGATAATTCATCCTAGATAGACCTTGACAATTGATAGTCTTCTCTCAACATCTGACTTCACCATTGCTGCCAACAAACAATACAAAAGGTAGAAGCAGATGTCTGTAGAAGACATCCAAAAGTTTGAAGATTCCTTTATCAAGGAATGGATAAATTTTCAAGTGTAATTCTTCACTGATCCTGTAGGTGATGAATTTAGAAGAATAACTGGTAGGCCCACATCACCAAACTCATCACAAATAATCCTGCAACCCCAAAACTCCTCAGACCCAAAAATTCTAAAGTGGAAGTCCAATAAAGACACCCACGAATTGACTCTGCTCAGGTCTGATGGAGAGGCTCAACATATAAGCATGGAGGAAGCTTATGGTATGTCAACAAGTGATCTCCAAGATTTGCTTAACTTGAAGTTGGAAAGGGATGCTCAAGATATGGTCTTTCTTAACTTTGAACTCTCATTCAAAAGTCAAGTAAGGGAGAGGATGATGAGGAATAAAAATAAAAAATAAAGTCTATGTTTTGGCATCATTTGTTCTAGATGGAGATTGTTTGGTCTGTTGGACCTAAGAAGAACAGATGAAGTAGAAAGCCAAAACATACTAAACCTCTGATCCATAAACAACACTTAGGATACAAGATTCTCCCAAAGGTCCATTACGTCTAAATTGTTGAGGACTAAACAACTCATCTGGAACCAATTGCTGAATCAACATCAGCTGTGAAGAACTCTTGAAGCCAAACAACACTTAGGTGTTGTTTGTTTTTTCTGCATGAAAAGATCTGCAATCTGCGAACCACATCTGCAGACATCTGCAGGAGAAGAGGTGGACCAAAGGTTTGCAGTCTGCAAGAAGAAGACTGTTTGTTTGTTAACGTCTGCAGGCTGCTGAAATAAACTGAAATTTAAATAAATTGCTTTTGACAAGAGTCTGGTGGTATACGGTGGTGGGTGGTGGTGGTGGACGGTGGTGGTGGTGGGTGGTGGGTGGTGGTGGTGGACTGTGGTTGTGGTGGACGGTGGTGGTGGAAGGTGGTGGTGGACGGTGGTGGTGGATGGTGGTGGTGGTGGACAATGGTGGTGGTGGATGGTGGTGGGTGGTGGTGGTGGACTGTGGTGGTGGTGGACGGTGGTAGGTGGTGGTGGAGGACGATGGTGGTGGTGGACGGTGGTGGTGGTGGTGGATCGTGGTTGGTGGTGGTGGTGGACCGTGGTGGTGGTAGACGATAGTGGTGGTTGTGGTGGGTGGGTGGGTGGTGGTGGACGGTGGTGGTGGTGGTCGACGGTGGTGGTGGTGGGTGGTGGTGGTGGACAATGGTGGTGGAAGGTGGTTGTGGACAGTGGTGGTGGTGGACGGTGGTTGTTGTTGGTGGTGGTGGACGGTGGTAGTGGTGGTCGACAGTGGTGGTGGTCGACGGTGGTGGTGGGTGGTGGTGGATGGTGGTGGTGGAAGGTGGTGGTGGATGGTGGTGGACGGTGGTGGTGGTGATGGACAGTGGTGGTGGTGGACCGTGGTGGTGGTGGACCGTGGTTGGGGGTGGTGGTGGTGGACCGTGGTGGTGGTAGACGATAGTGGTGGTGGGTGGGTGGGTGGGTGGTGGTGGTGGTGGTGGGTGGTGGTGGGTGGTGGTGGCGGTGGACGGTGGTGGTGGTCGACGGTGGTGGTGGGTGGTGGTGGTCGACGGTGCTGGTGGTCGACGGTGCTGGTGGTGGGTGGTGGATAGTGGGGGTTGGTGGTGGTGGTGGTGGTGGTGGAAGGTGGTGGTGGACGGTGGTGGTGGACCGTGGTTGGTGGTGGTGGTGGTGGTGGTGGACGGTGGTGGTGGTGGTGGTGGGTGAAAAGAGAAGTGGAAAAGACCTTTGAAGACCTTAGAAGACTTTGGAACAAGTCTGCACCAAGAAGAGGTCGGGAAGACCTTTTTGAGTGAAAGGTCTTCCAAAAAACAAACAATCTGCAAACCCCAAATGTCTGCACGCGTCTGCGTGACGCAGACAAAAGAGGTCCGTGACACCTTAGTAAAATCCCACATCGGCCGTGGCCAGGAGAGATCCTTGGTTCATAAGTAATGTCTTGCCTCTTAAATCACCAACGCGTTTTGGGGCTTAATGTTAGTGGATGAGAGGAGAACTCCACAGTTAAGCGTGATCAGGTGAGAGTAGTTTTAGGATGGGTGACCTCCTGGGAAGTCTCCACTGGGCAACCAAAAACAAATCCGTGAGCTCTGGATGGGCAAAGCGGACAATATTGGTGGTGAGAGGGGCGGGGTGTTACAGATGGTATCAGAGCCACTCCTGTGCCGTTCGGGATGGTGGGTGCATACCTCATCAGGGATGATGAGACTCTAACACGGGGTGAATGTGACACCCTAGGAAAATCCCACATCGGCCATGGCTAGGAGAGATCCTCGGTTCATAAGTAATGTCTTGCCTATTAAATCACCAACGCGTTTTGGGGCTTAATGTTAGTGGATGAGAGGAGAACTCCACAGTTAAGCGTGCTCAGGTGGTAGCAGTTTCAGGATGGGTGAACTCCTGGGAAGTCTCCACTGGGCAACCAAAAACAAATCCGTGAGTTCTGGATGGGCAAAGCAGACAATATTGGTGGTGAGAGGGGCGGGGTGTTACAAGGTCATAAATGCTTCTGAGCAAAAAACAAACAGCACCTTAGGCTTCAACAGATGATTCAAACAGACGTTTGACTTATGTAACAATGCTTGTAATGGAACAGTTGTTTGTATCAATTTATTAATCTACTTAGATGTCATTGTCATAGCAGTCGTCAGCATTGATCACCAAAGTTTTTATTTGTCTAAATAGAATAGTGCATGTACTATTCTATTTATAACTTTCACACTGATTCTATATACAATTAAAACTATGAGTATTCGATCTGGGGGGGGGGGATGTAATACTCTGTGCTAAACTTTCATGGTTTACAAAAGTACTTGTTGAAAAGCAATTCTTCAGATTTGTTATGTTTTAAAGTTTACTTTCTGCTACACTTTCTATATCTGTTTATCATTTATTAAACACCATAACAAGTCAACCTCAGATCTCAACAATCATCACACTACAAGAAACTGGAGCAATACCAGTGACGCTTTTAGCAGCGACGAGACCTTTACCAGTGACAAGCGTTGGATCCAGGTGAACATACAATCTGACCATTGATCAGTGGCACGATCCTACGGACGGGGTTTTATCGTACTTAGGGTTTTAGCGGCGATACCTTTACCAGCGACACCTTTACCAGCGACTTGTCGCCGTTAAAACCCCTAAAATCCTCTTGGCGGGGTATTTCCCTCCTTTTCCCTCACACGACCCCAAAAACCTATTGGCAGCTTGTTGCTCCATATCGATCCTCTCAACTTCAACCAGCAGATTCACCTCAAAAACCTCCAGCCACCTCCGACAACCCACCGACTTCAACCACCTCCGGCTTCAACAACACCCCTCCGACAAAAAAATAATTTTGGTTTTCGAACTTTTACCTGCGACACAAGTCGCTAGTAAAGGTCTGACGATGACGTGGCTTCCAATAATTAGTGACGTCTTTTTTTGTCGCTAAAGCTCAACATATTGCTTCTAAGGCAACAACGACAGATCAATACCAACGACACATTACCGGCGACATGTCGTCGGTAATACTTTTACCAGTGACATGTGCCACTTTTACCAGTGACATTTGTCGCCGCTATTGCTCCAATTCATTGTTGTGTCATCATCATGACATATCATTTGATACCAATTTATTTGTTTTTTTCGGGTTCATATCGCAACTTTAAAGTGTATTGAGTGACAGTTGTACAGAGACGAATGTTGATCCTTTACAATTTATATATATATATATATATATATATATATATATATATATATATATATATATAGGGGGCGGTTATTCTACAAAAATAGAGAATCGTGCGAAGCGTGCGAAGGATATTTGTACATGATAATTACGTAATGATAATTACGTAATGTTTTTTATGTTCATGAAAGCATTACGTAATTATCATTACGTAATTATCATGCATTTGTACATGATAATTACGTAATGATAATTACGTAATGTTTTTGTATGTTCATGAAGGCATTACGTAATTATCATGTACAAAGTGATCCTTCGCACGCTTCGCACGTTTATATTACTTTGTATTTGATCCTGCCCCTATATATATATATATATATATATATATATATATATATATATATATTGCAAAAGGATTAATCCTACATGTCATACTCTTATGTAATCTCTCATTTGAGAGATGCCACATAGGATGTGATGTGTCAACTCTAGACCAATTAAAAAAAGGAATAAATATATATATATATATATATATATATATATATATATATATATATATTGCAAAAGGATTAATCCTACATGTCATACTCTTATGTAATCTCTCATTTGAGAGATGCCACATAGGATGTGATGTGTCAACTCTAGACCAATTAAAAAAAAGAATAAATATGGTTTAACCTAATCTATTAAATACCCAATCTGCTAAATGTAAATATTAAACCTTTATTATTTTCTCTCTCATGTTTTCTCCCATAACTTTTAAACGTTAATATCTTTTATATACGAGATTTTTTAAAGAAAAAAATTACACCAAATTAACGAGCGTTTTATTATCTTTCCACCGAGTACCATAGTGCTATATAAAAAACGGAGAAAAAAAACGACTATTTTTTTGTAACCTGACAGGTATTGTATAATAATAATAATAATAATAATAATAATAATAATAATAATAATAATAATAATAATAATAATAATAATAATAATAATAATAATAATCATTAATCATATATTGGCAAGTCATTAATTATGTTGTCATATTAGATATTTTATTATGTCATATCAGATATTTCAATGCGGGACGCTCCCAAGATAAAAACTAGTAAAAAATATAAAATATAAAAAAAACCCGCTTATTCCTTTATAGTACACGCACCACCGCTCTCACCACTCACCAACGTCATTGTCGTCGTCGCCACCAACCACCGCCACCACCCACCACCGTCACCCACCCACCACCGCCGCCTTCCAACACCACTACCACCGCTACCCACCACCACCCATCACCGCCACCCATCACCACCATTACTCACCATCGTCACCCACCCACCATCACCTCCATCCACCTCCACCCATCGCCATTGTTGCCACCACCAACCACCGTCGTCACCACCACCCACCATCGTTGTCGCCACCCACCACCATGCTACCGCCACCAACCACCACCGCCACTACTCACCATCGTCGCCCACCCACCATCACGACCATCCACCTCCACCTTCCACCATCGCCGCCACTCACCGCCGTCGCTACCATCACATATCACCACCCACCATCACCATCACCGGCACCGACCACCACCCACCACAACCACCCACCACCGATTTTATTCATCTTTTCCTGCCTATCCAACAACATAAAATAATTTTCTGTTTCATTCCCACATGGCAACCAAACAAGACATGGAATGGTAATGATCCATTCCATTACCTTGTCCATTCCATTCCCTCTCCATTCCATTACCTCATACCAAACAGACCCTAAATTTGGATATTTGATCCTAACCATCCTTTTTAAATCAATTCTCATTACATTAACCGATATAACTAGATAATAACGGGCACCTAAAAGTTATGATAAATTATGTGTCTATCATTATAGGTGTAACAATTATATAATGATAACGTATTTTTTATCAAATCAAGTCGTTAGTATATCATTTATTTATACGTGCATTCAACAAATATGCTACGGTTATTTTTCTTACCTACTTGTACAAAACATCATATTTTCCTACCTGTTTTCAACATAATGACACGTTTCCAAGGGTCAAACATTATAATACCACACGGTATTAATTCTCTTACTCGTTTTTATGTGACGTAAAACGTGTTGTTTTTAGGGAAATAAATCCTTCGCAAAATTGCATTTCAAGATATTTTTGAAGTAATAATTAAAGTCGTATAAAAGAAAACAGTCGTTATTGTTTGTTGTTGTTGTTTTTTTTTTTTTTTTTTTTCAAATTTATCGCAATTTGAATAATTGGATATATATATATATATATATATATATATATATATATATATATATATATATATATATATATATATATATACTAGGTTAGAGCCCCGTGTGTACATGCGGTACCTATCCATGTCAAATGAAAAAAAAATTCTATAATGATTGTAGTATGCAGATTTATTTATTGAAAATTACGTAATACAATTCGTGTGAATTTTGGTTGATTGTATATTATCATAAAAAAGTTTAATGTTACCCAATAACATATATATGAATCAACAAATGTTTGAGTTGACGTAATTTAAAAACAAATAATGAAATGAATAAACATATATTTATTGTACCGACATACAAATGAAGATTAAATTCAAAGTAAATAAATGTAGTTTAACAAATCATACAACCCAAAAATTATAAAAAAAAAATTAAAAAATTTATGCAAAATATGATCGCATACTTATTCACAAACTTCAAAATATTTTTTTATAGACAACATTTGCTATTTATTATTAACACTGTCATCTTTGCCCAATATTAGTATCTTTAGGCCATCTCTACTTTTGTCACTTGGCAGCGACATAAAACTGTCCATGTGTAAAACAGGATCTTTCAAATACAGACCTACCCTAAATAGGGTTTGTCCTTGACTCTTATTTATTGTCATTGCGAAACATAAAGTAAGAGGGAATTGTCTTATGTTAAATTTGAAAGGAATCTTCTTATCAGATGGGGACAGCCTAATTCTTTGGAAAAAAGTTCGCATTCCAATGTTACTCCCTGAATTATTTTAGCTTCTATAACACGATTTGACATGGCAAGACGATTTGAAACTTGTGGCTTTGAAAAGAATTTATGTCCACTTATAGGATCCCTGAACCATTTGATTAACAAAACAGTGAAATTTGTCAAAAACAACTCTGGTGAGGAAAAGAAAGACATTTGGCATTATAATTATATTATCGTCAAGAATTTAAGGTAAATATATCCAGAAGACCCTAAACTGTTTTGACGGTTTGACTCATAACCAATGACCTAAAAATCAAGCTAAAACCACGGTGAAAATCAATACTAAATGAGATTAAAAATGTTAATAAGTAACCTCAAAAAATGTAATCAATAATGCAAGTCAATTAAATTGGCTCAATAATATTAAAAATAATAGAAAAATTAAATTGGGTCAGTAATATTAAAAATAAATTTGTAAATATAGTAATATAAATAAATGAGATTAAAAATGTTAATAAGTAACCTCAAAATTGTAATCAATAATTCAAAACAATTACATTAAAAACATCCGTATTTGAAATTAACTTACCAATTATCGACAAATTATTATTGACATCTTAAAATTAGCATATTACTATTAAAATGATTTTGATGATTATGTTTTAATGAAAACTGATTACAGAAAGTCATAATATAAAAAAATAATTTCGGTCAATAATATTAAACATAAATTCATAAAATTAATAATATATAAATGAGATTAAATTTTTTTACTAAATAACATTAAATTCTTGCAATTATTATTAATGTCAATAAATAACATTAAAACTCTTAATAAATAACATTAAAAATGAATAAATCTTTTTAATTGCAATCAAGACCAATCAGAATTCGTAAAAATAGTAATATAAATAAATGAGTTTAAAAATCTTAATAAATAACTTTAAAATCGTAATCAATAATTCAAATCAGTTACATAAAAACATCCGCGTTTCAAATTGACTTACCAATTATCGACAAATTATTATAGACATCTTAAAATTAGCATATTACTATTGAAATGATTTTGATGATTATCTTTTAATAAGAATTGATTAAACAAAAGTCATAATATAAAAAATTAAATTTGGTCAATAATTTTAAACATAAATTCGTAAAATTAGAAATATACATAAATGAGATTAATTTTTTTTACTAAATAACATTAAATTCGGTCAATTATTATTAATGTCAATAAATAACATTAAAACTCTTAATAAATAACATTAAAAATGAATAAATATTATTAATTGCAATGGAGACCAATCAGAATTCGTAAAAATAGTAATATAAATAAATGAGATTAAAAATCTTAATACATAACCTTAAAATCGTAATCAGTAATTCAAATCAATTATATTAAAAACTTTCGCATTTCAAATTGAATAAATCTTATTAATTGCAATGAACACTAATCAGAATTCGTAAAAATATGAGATTAAATAACTATTGAAGTTAATGGTTGCGAAAATTTGGGTAAAGATTGGTTTATCAATCAATCAGTCAATCAATCTTCGCTACATTTATAAATCTAATTTACTCTATAAATTGATGACCAATTATGCCATAATTGTGTAAAATTCATTCAATTTTAGAAATCTAATTTCAAAACACAAAACCTTCTTTCGCAAGTTACACTCTATACTTAGTTAAGTATCAATTCATAACAATTAGATAACTACACATTCATAACATACTTTTTTAGAATAAAAGATTTGTATAATAAGTGTTAAAATTAAAAAAAAAAAAACTTTAGTAGTTAATCGATTCTTAAAATTTGTATACATAGATATATGTTTAAAATGGTTGTCTAGAATATTCACTGAGTTAATATTTCTACTCCTAATCGATTCTATATTTTGAATAATATACAACTGAATGCTTTATTGTATTTAAATTATGGATTAAATTGATTCATAATGAATCATTAATACAAAAAAATGGTAAAATTGATTCATAATCAATCATACATAAATTCGATAAATAAATTATGGTAAGTCGAAATTACAGATTTAATTGATTTATAATCAATAATACATAATAAAAAATTGATTAAAATTATATATAATTATGGATTAAATTGATGTTCCATCTTACGGATTAAATTGATTACTAATTACCAAAAATAATTTTGTATTAAAATTAAATTCGTTTTATTAAGTTATGGTAAATCTAACATACTGATTATAAATTGATTTATAATCAATCATACATAATAAAAGATTGATTAAATTGATTCATAATTACCAACAATAATTTCGTATTAAACTTAATTTCGTCTCATTAAATTATGGTAAGCTAAAATTAGAGTTAAATTTAATAAATTTAATGAGACATAATTTCGTAAAATAATTTAATGAGACAAAAAAATGGTAATAAATTTAATGAGAGTTATTATAGTAAAGCAAATATAGTAAACCTAAATTTATTACCATTTTTTTGTCTCATTAAATTATTTATATTTCAAATTGACTTACCAATTCAAATTCAATTTCATTAATTTCATTAGTATTAGTAATTATTAGTAATTAGTAATATATTCGTAAAATAGTAATAGAAAATTCAATTCGGTCAATAAGATATAAATGGGTTTAAAAACCGTAATATTAGTTTTAGTATTAGTTGGAATGCTGTTGCACAATCAAGTAATTCTGTGTAGAGCAACTGAGATGGATTTGATAAAACTATCTATATAGATGAAATGCAAAAATGGAAGGCATGTATTAAGACGTCAATTAATGAAAATTGATTAAAATTAGCGAATTTATTGTCATCATATTTTAAATAGCATTTATGACTAATTAGAACAGTATAATATACAAATTAACTGATAAATTAGTATTAATTAATTATTAAAGTCGTATAAGTAAAATTGGTAAGTTTCCATTATGTGTTTAGTATTTTGGTGTAAAAGATTTATAAGTTTTGAAATTCAAAAATAAGATATACTAAATGTGGTTTTTTTGTTTGAACATTTTTACAAGTAATAATTATGACTTACGAAATTCAAACGTATTATAAAAATGATTGGTTTGTTAGTTGTTTACATATTATAAATACGTCTTTTACATCTAAATATATATGGATTGATGTTATATATCAAACATGGTAGTTTATAAAATGTCAACTAAATATATAAATTAACATACTTTTCTGTAACAAAATCTATTTAATTTAGTATACAATTATAATATAAGTGATTTTTTTCCTTATATATTTGTATTATGGAAAGTTTAAAGTTTAGTATGAATATAGAAAGCGTAAATTATGATAGAGCATTAATTATGTAGTGCAAATTAGTATTTGAAATTTAAATATTGTCCTAAATTACTCCACCTATTATTATTATGGTTAACCTAAATTACATTAATTATTTTAATTGATTGACAGTCAATATAATTAATACAAAAGAATAAATGTGAATTAATATTCAAATCTTAACAAATCACATTAAACGCTTAATATAGTTTTCAGGATCAAATCTTGACTGATTATTAAAGTCGTATAAGTAAAATTGGTAAGTTTCCATTATGTGTTTAGTATTTTTGTGTAAAAGATTTATAAGTTTTGAAATTCAAAAATTAAATATACCAAATGTGGCTTTTTTTTTGTTTATTCATTTCTACGAGTAATAATTATGCCTTACGAAATTCAAACTTATTATAAAAATGATTGGTTTGTTAGTTGTTTACATATTATAAATACGTCTTTTATATCTAAATATATATGTATTGATATTATATATCAAACATGGTAGTTTATAAAATGTAAACTAAATATATAAATTAACATATTTTTCTGTAACAAAATCTATTTAATTTAGTATACACTTATAATATAAGTGTTTTTTTTCCTTATATATTTGTATTATGGAAAGTTTAAATTTTAGTATGAATATAGAAAGCGTAAATTATGATAAAGCATTAATTATGTAGTGCAAATTAGTATTTGAAATTTAAATTTTGTCCTAAAATTACTCCACCTATTATGGTTAACCTAAATCACATTAATTATTTTAATTGATTGACAGTCAATATAGTTAATACAAAAGAATAAACTCTTGGGTACATATCATTACCCCATATTATTGACGACATAGCTTCAACAACTTTTTTATTAAAAGTCCGCCCTGCTCCTAATGATCCAAAATTCGGTTTATAAATCAAAACCCTAACACACGAATGCGTATAATCAGTCAATAAGCTGGTAAACAAAAACACGAATAAACAATTAACAAAATCAATTTAAAGATAAAGAAAACACTGAATTATAAAAATTTAAAGATTTAAAAAACATGTACCTAAGCAATTACAACATTACATTTGACATTGGTGTGCCCCAAAACAATAGCATTTGTCTCATTTGCATTTTCATATTCAAAGAGTATATACAATGCAGTAGAAAAAGCTTATCGAGTAGTCTTAAAAAACGTAAATATTAAATACGCTAACTTAAAAATAAATATGACAAAAAGAAGTAATAAAAGAAACATGAATTATTATAAACCCGACTCCTTTATAATTTTTGAAAAAAATTATGCTTGGCGCCTAAGTTTCTTGGTCAACCAATAATTAATGCATTCAAGGATATTTACTACCTTTCCAAATATGTGGCACAAACTTAGGAAACTAATAATCCAAAATTAAATGCTCCATAATTATTTCAGATCCATATCCAGAATCCGAACTGAGATTTGGCTCCTTACTCGATCAAATCATATTAACATAACAATCCACTCTTTAACACCAAACCATATGAGATCTTTAAGAACAATTATGAACAATATATGAACATCATATCTCGACCTTAAAAGTCATGCATCCCATCCAACATAATAGTTAACATCACTAATCACAAACACATAATAATAAAAGATATAAACAATGACATTCTGCTTTTAAAAAAATAGCTACTTCGCATTAATAAACACACATACACAAAAAAAAGATCTACCACATACCTTTTAGTTGCAGCGGTGGATGGTATTCTAGTATTAAAATGAAAAAACATCTAAACATTCAATATATTTCTTCACAACGGTTTGAAGATCGTTTGCACTTTCAGGAGTGATTCCATATTATAACTAACCGATTCCTTTACCAAAAAGAGTGGTTCCATATTAATCAAATGAAAAAACATCAAAAAAGAGTCAATATATACAATCCGATTACTTTACAAAACGATGACATAAAGAAAACGAATCTGGAACCTTTATAAACCACGATTTCTTCATAAAGGTTTGAATATTGTTTCCACATTCTGAAGTGATTCCATATTATTACTAACCTTTATAAAACACGATTTCCTCTTTGAATATTAAACCGGTTTATGTCAAAGTAATTGATTGATGTTACGATAACATAAAAGTTTTCCAGGTTTGAGGATCATATGATATGCTTATTTTTAATGTTTATGAATCGGAACACGTTACAATGGATGAACTTCCTTCAATCTACGTGAAAAAGAGACATACCTAGAAGGAACAATGAATAAAAAGAAGAGTGATGAATGTGGTTTGGAAGATTTGTTAGTGAGAATTTGAGAGTGTAATGGAAGAATGTAGGAAATTAAAATGTAGAAAAGACTATTTATAGGGAGCAAGTTGGAGCTCCATATTCAATATGGATACCTTAAACTCTCTCCTAAGCCTTCATTCAACCCAAATGATCTCAATTATTATATAGATAGAATAGATTCCAAAAGAAATATGGCTTCTGTAGAAAGGAATTTCTTAAGGTGATAAATTCATTTATTTTTTCAAATCACCATTGCATGAGGGGATGGATGGCTCTCTCTCCTCCAAGTCGTCATCTATATCGGCACCCTTTTCTCTTTTCCTTGCTAACATAGTCGTCATCTATATCGGCATCCTCCTCTCTTTTCCTTGCTAAAGGAAAGAAAAGAATTTTCACATCCTCTCGTTTTCACATCCTTTTTATCCGTGTCTATCTTTTCCACAAACGCAATGAATCCCATGTTAAAGATGGTCCAAGTTATATATAAATTGGGTTGAAACACAAGACTGGAATCGAATAATGTAGAAACCTAATGTTAAAATAGACATTTACTAAAACATGAGCCAAGATAGATGATTCTATAAAATGATTTGTTAAATTAATTCAAGTGTCCTTTCTATAAAAAAAAATGTTCATTTTATTCTGAATTCATGCTTATGTGTATAAGTTAATATAATTACACTTGTACATACATGACACATACGCGTATATATGTGTATATATATTTATATTTTATAAAAATTATTCTAATTTAAATATTAGTTTGTTTTACACTTGTATGGTGTACCTAGCTCGCCAAATGTCATGCTTAAACGTGGAGGTTTTAAATACTTTATTCAAAACTTTGCGGTTCTTATGTTGTGTCTTGGTAAGCAACCTACATTTTCTTGGGCACAAAACATTCGTTATATACTTATATTATTATTATTATTTTGAATATATGAAATATATCACTGGACCCCACCCACGTATATCCGCAATGCATTACCAATTTATTTATTTATTCATTCTCATTAACAACTTTGTTTATAAGTTTAATTGTATCTAGCTAGTACTTGTAAACCTATTTTGTATTTACACTACCTTATTTAGTAATTTAGATGATTAGATGTAAATGAACATATTATAGTTCGTATATTGGTTTATGGTTCTAAATGGTTCGCGTAATGATTGATGTATTGATAGATAGACAAGTAATATTCGAGATTATCATTTTTAAACCGTCAACACGTAATAATAAATCATTGTCACCCTATTTTCAAACGTATATTAAAATGAAATCATTAAAAAAAATATGACACGAAAATTCAACTATAAATATTGGTGACATTTGCCCCCATGGAAGGTAGGTATAAACCGATAAACGGTATCATATTTGTGTTACAAATAGTCGATCTACCTTCAACCTCCATCCATAAATTCAACGCAAACTCATCTCTTCATCATCATATGTTAAGTACCAGACTTGATTTTAGAATAATAGATGAGAAGACTAGAAGAAAACAAGAGAGAAATTAGACTAATTTTTATATTTTTCCTTTTTGCCAACTAATACCATAATAGCCTTTTAAATAGGCATACAATTACATTAAGGGAAACGTAAATCATGGAGATCATGGACTAATGGATTAACTAAAATGTAGCAATTCATGCTAAATTATTGGTAGTAGTGGTTTGACTTGGAAAATGCATAAAATAAATAAGTAGTCTTGACTTGGACCAAGCCATGCATTAATCGCATGCATGTTTCATGGGGTCCTGGCCTTCCTTTTGTTTAGCCTTGGGTTTAGCAGGCACATAACATTCCATCCCGCTCGAATTCGCCTTGTCCTCAAGGCGAAAACCCGGATACGATTTGGTGGAGACCAAGGCGGACGCCACTCGGCTCGTACAGTAGCATTTGGAGAAGTCATAGCAAACCATGGTGGTCGCCATTCTTGTTTCCCGTCTGCCTCTTCGTTTGGTGCATGAACTCCAACAAAGCCATATGTCGACTCTTGAAACTCATTCGATGCCCCACTTCCATAAGAACCAAATATGTTGAAAGTTGCATTCTGATATAATTGTGGCCTTACAAGAGTTGGGCTAATGGATTTGAACCAACGTGGATCACTGAGAGAATTTGAAAACATAGGAAATTTGTAGAGCATATGAGAAGTGATGTCATTATCTGTTTGCTTTAGTGTTGTTTTAAATCGTGGAGGTGACAACGGTGGTTCTAATAAAGTGATTGGCGTTGTTTTTGGCGTTGGTTTTAGGGTGGTTTTTGGTGCGGACGATCCCGGTAACGGGGTTGGTTTCTGGGCTGTCACTGAGATCGATTGTGCCCATTTCGAGGTTGTTGGTGGTGGTATAGTGTTTACAGCTAGTTGTGGCAGTGCAATGGCAAAAACGGTTGGTAGAGGTGATGGTATGGGAGCGGAAGTTGGTTGTGGTGAGGCGGCAGTGGGTTGTGTAGAGAAAATGGTGGTGTAGGTTGCCCATCTTCGGGACTCGTTTTTGAGAAGATCCCTCATCTCAAAAAGCGTCGACTCGATTCGAGCCATTGTAGCATTCCATTCACGAGTGTCCATAGAGGGGATCAAGACCGCTCTGATACCACTGTTAAGTACCAGACTTGATTTTAGAATAATAGATGAGAAGACTAGAAGAAAACAAGAGAGAAATTAGACTAATTTTTATATTTTTCCTTTTTGCCAACTAATACCATAATAGCCTTTTAAATAGGCATACAATTACATTAAGGGAAACGTAAATCATGGAGATCATGGACTAATGGATTAACTAAAATGTAGCAATTCATGCTAAATTATTGGTAGTAGTGGTTTGACTTGGAAAATGCATAAAATAAATAAGTAGTCTTGACTTGGACCAAGCCATGCATTAATCGCATGCATGTTTCATGGGGTCCTGGCCTTCCTTTTGTTTAGCCTTGGGTTTAGCAGGCACATAACATTTTTGTTACAACCCAAACAGGAGAACTCATCCCAAAAGACTAGTCTAATGGAAGAGAGAGCCCACTTGGGTTATAAACCCCACATTGGTTGCCCATACAACCGATGTGGGACAAGTCCCATACCTTGCAATGATTTCAGTCCATAACAATCGACCCTCCTTAAGGGCCAACGTCCTCGTTGGTCACGGTCACGTTGGTCACGGCTGTCTCTCTACAGGCCACCACTCCGTGGGCCACCACTCCGAGTTTGGCTCTGATACCATTGTTACAACCCAAACAGGAGAACTCATCCCAAAAGACTAGTCTAATGGAAGAGAGAGCCCACTTGGGTTATAAACCCCACATTGGTTGCCCATACAACCGATGTGGGACAAGTCCCATACCTTGCAATGATTTCAGTCCATAACATCATATATCTTCACTACATTCAAAAAAGCTAAGTTTAAAAATATACATATAAAAAAAATAAACCATTAAACACAAAGAAAATGGCCATGGAGTCTATTGTTTCAGAGCTAGAAGGAACTCTTTTAAACAACAAAGATCCTTTCTCCTACTTCATGCTAGTAGCTTTCGAAGCCTCGGGTTTAATCCGATTCGCACTCTTGTTATTATTCTGGCCAGTTATTAAGCTACTTTATGCAAGTGGGAAGTCGGACATTGGCCTGAAATTGGCCATCTTTCTTGCAACTGCCGGAGTTCCTATGTCGGAGATTGAATCGGTTGCAAGAGCAGTTTTGCCCAAGTTTTACTTTGATGATATCGATTTGGATGCGTGGAAGGTGTTCAGCTTGTGTGATAAAAAGGTGGTTGTGACCAAAATGCCAACGGTTATGGTTGAGTGGTTTGCAAAAGAGCATTTAAGGGCTGATGGTGTTATTGGGACCGAGCTTGTGGTGAGCCGGTTTGGGTTCGCCACAGGGTTGGTCTATGGTGGTGGGTTTGGGTCATCAGTTGTTGATCGTGTAGCAACGATGTTTAACGGTCAACAACCAAGCCTAGGGCTTGCAAGATGCCATTCTGATTCTTCGTTTTTGTCCCTATGCAAGGTAAACCACATGCAAATAAATCAGATAAATTGGATTTTAATAATTTAAACAATAATCCATTATGGCCGATAAAAATTCATATCGGCAATGTAATCCCACTCTAACTAAAGAGCAACTCCATTTGCACTAACTTTCAGTTTGGTCGTCCCAAACAATTTATAACATTCCGATTGTGACTAGAAACCTTCGGTCGTTCCTTAGGAGTCACATTGGGATTGTATTTTTACAACAAAGGTGAATTTCACGAATATCATTAGAATTTAGAAACATTGCTAGTACGAACCAACGTAGATCTTTTAACCATATATATAAGATGTAAAAAACTTAAGATACTAATTTTTGACATTTTACATCCATGCAGAAACAAGTAAATGCACCATACATAATCAAAGACCAGAAGCAGTGCCCCGTCAAGGAAACACGGCCAATGCCAGTGATCTTTCACGATGGTCGGCTTGTGAAACGGCCAACTCCTTCAATCGCGCTTCTCATCCTTATCTGGATCCCCATGGGTGTCATCCTCGCAATCATTCGTATAACTATTGGAGCTATTTTGCCAATGTGGGCAATTCCTTATATGGCATGCATATTCGGCGCCAAGGTCATAGTGAAAGGAGTTCCACCACCACCGACAGGGTCCAACGGTGGTGTGCTCTTTGTCTGCACCCACCGAACATTAATGGACCCTGTAGTGCTATCTACCGTCCTTCAACGGAAGATCCCAGCAGTCACATACTCCTTATCAAGATTATCCGAGATCCTATCTCCGATACCCACCATTCGTTTGACCCGGATCCGCAATGTGGATGCCGAGAAAATAGAAAAAGAACTATCCAAAGGTGACTTGGTGGTTTGTCCTGAGGGTACGTGTATATCATTTATCAATTATTTATAGGAGTACAATAATAATACCTAAAAAAATAAAATTGAAATATAATTATAATTATAATAACAGTTCAAAAAAAAATTATAATTATAATAATCATAAGTATAAAACCTACTAAGCCAATGATCTCCAGCCCAGCTGGTTTGAGGTGGGAAGGTTTACCTCCTTTGAGGGTTCCTGCCTGGGTTTAGTCTCAGGTTCGAATCTCACGCTCCACCGAAAAAATAACCGCTTGGGTTTGAAAAGAGAAACTCGTGTGGTGCTATGGGATTCGATCCTGGGCAGTGGTCGCTTTCCAAAACATGATTTACTGCTGAAACATTATCTGCAAAAAAAAGTAAAACCCAATAAATCAAAAGTTTACGTTATATCACAATAAACCCTAACTAATATTTTCAAATTGTCAAAAATTTATAGGTACGACTTGTCGAGAGCCCTTTTTGCTCCGGTTCAGTGCACTTTTCGCAGAACTAACAGACCGGATCGTGCCAGTGGCAATGAACTATCGAGTCGGGTTCTTTCATGCAACGACCGCCAGGGGATGGAAGGGGTTAGACCCGATATTCTTCTTCATGAACCCTAGACCCGTTTATGAGGTTACATTCTTGAACCAGTTGCCTGCGGAGGCTACATGCTCGTCGGGAAAGAGCCCATACGACGTCGCGAATTATGTACAAAGAATATTGGCAGCCACATTAGGGTTTGAGTGCACAAATTTTACTAGGAAAGACAAGTACAAAGTGTTGGCTGGAAATGATGGAACGGTGTCGTACACAACGGTGATGGATCGGGTTCAGAAAATTGGGAAAACCGTGAAGAAGGTGGTGGGTACATTTAAACCGTTTTTGTTTAACTGATTGATGGTAATTATTTTTACAATTGTTTGTTTTGTACATGTAATAATTTTTTTTTTCAATTCTTGGTTATTGTTTTTGATTTTTGAACATTCTTTTCGATGTTATTTATTAATGTACTATAATATAAATCATTTTATTAATATCAGAAATGGTTCTAATTCACACACTTATAGGGATGGCAATGGGTTGGGTTTGGGACGGGTTTAGGTAATTCCAACCCCATACCTGATTAGGTATGCTTGTCTTAAACCCGGCCCAAAACCCGTTAGTTTTGTGACCCGCGGGTTTCGGGTAAATCCATTAATTTCTAAAACTTACTCATTGAGTATATCTGACCAAAACCCCGACTGGCATCTAATAGGTAACTATTAACCAATTACATTTACCATTATTAAATATATATGTAAATGATTACAATGTATAAATATAAAATACATAAATCATATAAAAACAATCAAAGACATAGATAACAAATAGTATACACTAACATTTTGGTAATTTTAGCACAAGATATATTAGAAATTATATTGGGTATCTAATGGGGTAAACGGGTATACTTTATCGGGTAATCGGGTCGGGTAAACGGGTATATCATCAAATCCCAAACCCGTCCCAAACCCGCGAAAAAATTTAAAACTAATTCCATACCCGGACCCATACCCGATTACCCCGACCCCAAACCCATCCCAAATGTGTCGGGTTTCGGGTTTACCCATCAGGTTCAGGTTTGATTGCCATCCCTACACTTGCGTTAACATTTTCGCAAATTGTAGGATTGATAAATCTGTGCTCTCTCTTGTACAGTTAGAAGTTAATCTCTATATTTATTATTGCATATGAAATTTGTATATAACGAGTTGACGCTAACCCGCGCGTTG
Source organism: Ambrosia trifida (assembly GCA_028751855.1). Lineage (NCBI taxonomy): Eukaryota > Viridiplantae > Streptophyta > Magnoliopsida > Asterales > Asteraceae > Ambrosia > Ambrosia trifida. Next base: position 4,977,252 of record CM054123.1, on the reverse strand, counting down.
CAGCGAGATGTTGATTATAGATGTTTTTAATGTTATTATATGAGATGTGAAAATTTTAGGTTTATGTGAGTTGAAAATAATGTTAAAATTAAACATTACTCCCTCCGTCCCATTAGAAGTGTCCATATTCCCTTTTTTATTTGTCCCATTTCATGTGTCCACTTTAAAAAATTATTAGCCAATTTTCAAATTTACCCTTAAAAACACAACTAAAATAAACAAAGAATATGATGGACCCACATATGACAAGGGTATTATTGTCATATGGCAAACAAAAAAAAGTAATCATTTAATATGCCTAAAACTTTGTGTTTTTCAAACCAAGACACTTCTAATGGGACGAAGGGAGTATACATTTATACAAAGTGAATCAAAATTAATTATACGCATAGTACATACCCATATTGTCCAAGACCCCTTTATTTAACCTAACATTAAGAAGAAGAAAAAACTAACACATTGAGTAAAGTTCTTATTTTTTTAAGTTTAAATTACCAACGATGTGGTTAGTATACAACCAACACAGTAAAACACATAAATTAATCCCAAGGGCATAGGGTAAGATAGGACTTGAGAAGTTACTATAATAAGGTGAGTTAGATATGCATGACTATAAAAGTTACGTAATTTTATGAACATTTGATTTACATTAGTTTGTATACTCATTATAATGACTCATTTAACGTCTTTAAATAATAATATATAATTAACCTTTTTCGGTATTACCCTTGATTCTTTTTTTTTGAACGGCCAACAAATTGGAATCACTCACGGAACACTGGAGTATTATCGTGCCACCAATGTTTCCACGAGATCATATTCCACCACCAAGTCACCAATTCAGGAGGAAACTCATAATTATGAGAAAACCCTCTTTGTGAGATTCGAACTCAGAACCTTATGGCCCCAAAGTCTTATCTCACCACCAAGATGCCACTAAGCTATAATGCCTTGGGCATATTACCCTTGATTCAAATACAAAAATTTATAGAATTTAATTATAATTTTAACTCATTTGTTTATTATGTTAGCTTAACTCGATCGGTTTCAATATTTGTTAAGTTAATTTAAAGCACAAATCATATTCCAATTTTCTACCCATTGAAATTATTTGTGCTATTGATTTTGATTTGAATAATAATTTAATATAATTATGGTGTGCTAACCGTAGATAACATATTTACTTTTAACTTTTGTAAAATAAATACGGAATATTATTTTCAAGTGACAGATGTTTATTTTAAAGTACAGAGAGTTTGTCTAAATACACGAGAGAGAATACGACCACCAAATTAACTCTAATTAGATATTGAATAAATAATAATATTTAGGGTATGGTAAAACAGTGAGTGGGTAAGCTAAAAGTGTACTGTCAAAATGTAAAACTCGTCTCCACTGTTTACTTTTCAACATAAAAAGAATAAAGGGAAAATGATCAATATAGCCCGTTGACCGGACATTTTGCACAAATAGCCCTCTCCACCGTCTTTGGAGAGACGGGACACGGCTCCCAACCAGCCTAAACCGTCTTCGAGACGGTTTGGTTTTATAGCCAATTGCAAGCCAACACGTGGCGTCTCTGATCCCGAGATGTACCGTCTCTCTCCAGACGGGTCAGAACCCTCTCCCAGACGGTTCACGTTTCCCAAGACGGCTGACCCTTCGGTTCAACCGTCTCCCAGACGGTTCACGTCTACCAATGCCGGCTGACCTTTCGGCTCAACCGTCTCAAAAGACGGGTCACATTTCCCAAGACGGCTGACCCTTCGGTTCAACCGTCTCTCAAGACGGTACACATCTACCAACGCCGGTGAGTCCCGATGAGCGGCGACGCTTCGGTTGTCCGGCTCAGCACTATAAATACCCGTCTCCCGTCCATTTCCCGTCATCCAACCCCGTCTGAACACTATCCACCACCGTACAACTCCGTCTAAACACTATCTACAACCCGATGACCACCATCCAACACCGTCCAAACAATATCTACCACCCCACCACCACCGTCCAACACCGTCCAAACACCGTCCAAACAATATCTACCACCCCACCACCACCGTCCAACACCGTCCAACACCGTCCAAATCATCGAAAAATGGCACCTCAAAGATGGACGGAAGAACAAGAGATTGCCTTGATTGCGGCATGGCTTCATGTTGAAGAGAGCACACACCTTAACAACAAATGGTTCCGGATACTGAATGAATACAACCGGCTCGTTGGAGGGTCAGAACGTACCACCGAGTCCCTAAGCCGCAAGTTGAGTGATTTGACGACAAAGTGTCAAATCTTCAACGGCCACCACAACCGGACTCTTTACGACGTACCCTCTAACTTTCCCGAAGACGTGGCAATTAGACACAGTCTAAGGCAGTATAAAAACAGGGAGGGTAAAGAGTTTAAACATGTGTCCGTTTGGCAAATGATAAGACATCGTCTTAATTAATTTGTAATTAATTTTTATTTAATGCAATTAATGGTTATATTTTTATTAATATTAATGCAATTTTGTCTTTTTGTTTTTATATTTAAGGTAAATATCTCATTAAACGTACTATACTATTACAATCACAAATAAACAATAAATACTATTACAACAACAATTAAAAAACTACACTATTACAACAAACTTCCCAAGAACTAAGAAGCAACAAGTGAAAACTAAGAAGCAACAAGTAAAAAACTACATTATTACAACAAACTTTCCAAATTTACTTCCAGAACTAAGAACTTTGTTTGAAGTAATAGTAATGTCTAACCAACTATTGAGGACTACATCTTAGTGTTAGATGTTTTGTCCTCCACAGCGGCGGTAGTAGCAGTGGTCTACATAGACGTTGTTTCGAATGGTGTATGTGCTCTACATAGACAAGTCCGAAACGTTTCCTCGTTTTATGTAACAATAGTTCTCAGTGAGCACACGTCGAACATCGAGACATAAATTCGAAAAGCGAACGAACTTGCCTAAAATGTAGACCACCACATCATCGATCCATTACACGGGTTGCAAACCACGCGCAGATGGAACAACAATCCAAGTAGCCGTACGCAGATGAAACAACAATCCAAGTAACCGGGACATATTTTCCGAAGCCGGTAGGCTTCGGCTGGGAAAGTCAAAAAGGCTTCGGCTGGGAAAGTAAAAAAAACGTCATTGGATTGGAAGATGAAAGCTTAGAGGAGACGGGTGGGTGCATGGAAGATGAAAGCTTAGAGGAGAGGGGTGGGTGCAAATTTCGTTAAGTGAATTGGGGTATTTATATACACTCGTGAGACGGTTCAGACGGTATCACAAAACGGCTTAAGACGACTTGGGAAATGTGACCCGTCTGGGAGACGGTTGAACCGAAGGGTTAGCCGGCATTGATAGACGTGAACCGTCTGGGAGACGGTTGAACCGAAGGGTCAGCCGTCTTGGGAAACGTGAACCGTCTGGGAGAGGGTTCTGACCCGTCTGGAGAGAGACGGTACAGCCTCGGGATCAGAGACGCCACGTGTTGGCTTGCAATTGGCTATAAAACCAAACCGTCTAGAAGACGGTTCAGGCTGGTTGGGAGCCGTGTCCCGTCTCTCCAAAGACGGTGGAGAGGGCTATTTGTGCAAAATGCCCGGTCAACGGGCTATATTGGTCATTTTCCCAAGAATAAAAACATCTCAATCCTTCTTGGTCAAAGCACACACAACAACAGCACCGCACCAAGGCTACCACAAAAATGGCACCATAGTCTTAGGTGTATTTGGCATCGGCGGTGAAACCGGTTTCCTTACCTGTCTCTGTTTAGCCTGGTCGCAGCGGTTCTCTGTTTTCAGGCAAATATGAGGGTTGAAGATCAGGTTTTCCGGTCGTCGACGAAGACCAGGAATTTTTCATTTAAGAGGAAGAGAAAGACAGAGAAGTGGATGGGGGTTAGGATTTTGATTCTGCAATCGGCTGCGGCGGTAGTATCCGGCGGTGTTGTGATGGTGAAATCACCGCTCAATTCGGCGATCCGATCAACCGTTGCATGTGATTTTCACGACTTGGTCTGTCTAAGAGGGGTGTGGTGGCCACGGTTTTAGGCGGTGTTGAAAGCCAAGTGAGGGGGACAGTTGGGAAGAACGAAAGAAAACGACGTCAGGAATATGGTCAGCGTTAAGTTGCACGCCTAGCCGCCTCTCTCCCTCCCTCTCTTTCCTTCTCCAGCGGTGGTCGGCCACCGTGGTCACCTCTGAAGTTTGGTAAGTCTGGTATATGATTGTAACCTGTGGTTTGTGTTAGAAGAATAACAAATAGAAATTACGATGTGATTAAATATATTTATACACAACGAAAAATTGCCTTGAATTCGTGTTATAACCGTTTAAATATTTCTAGAATCCGCCCCCGCCGGTTGCCATTGATGTCGTTTGTAACAGTTGCTAATCGAGGAGACAACGATTAAGAGAAGGAAGGGTAAAGCGTTGAAGAAAGAAAGGGTTGTTGAAGAGGGAACGGAAAAATAACGGAAAAGTACTCCGTTAACTTGCAACGTTAAGTTGCTATTTGTATTTATATATAATGTACGGATTTATCAATCCCAAGCGAGCTAAGACTTAGACAAAGCATGTTTTTCAGGCTCAACTCAATTTTCAAGTTTTTCATCATTTGAAAGTATAGATCATACACATCATTAGATTATGGGGTATGGATCGGGATAGACAAAGGGGAAGATGATGTGAACTCTTTCCCGAAGGGGAACACCCCCCCCCCCCGAAACAACTTCGATGAGCCCGGGGTTAAAGTACCGTCCTCCCCGTCCCACTTCCCCATAAATTTTGTACCGTTGGAGTGTGTACCGTTAGCTTTTGACCGTTTAAAAAAACGTTTATATATATATATATATATAGGGTAATTATAAATTGCAAACCACCCTTAGTTGAGTAAACCCTTGAAACCCAAATGTATAGTATACAATGTTCCACGTCTATATATTGCAATTTGTCTTCAAGGGTATTTTTGGCACATTAGATTAGTATAATATCTCTCACCTGACACTTTGACCATAAGCAAGTATCTCCCCTTTCTCTCTCAAACACTTTAATCTCTCATGTATCTCTACTAAAGTACCAGACTCACTAGTACTCTCATATTTCTCCAGCAATCACTTCTATACTCAACACAAAACACCATTTATCAACAAACTCTAATCAGGATTTACCTCTAAATATGGTACGATGGAGGGATTTTTGGAGATGAAAACAGGCCTTTGAAAAGCACGAGAGATGATGGGTTTGTACTTCCAGATCTGGGTAACTACCACCACAACTCAGACCCGGTGAAAGCAAGCGACAAGAGAAAAGAGCTGAGATGATGTTTTGTGGATCAATTCTTTTTTTTTTTTTTTTTGCTATCCATTAAGGGATGATGACGGATCAAGATCTTTTATGTAGGTGTTTTTTTTTTGTTTTTTTTTTACAAATCACCACGAGAAGATGATGATGGTTGATGGTGGTGGTTTGTAAGTGGGTTGATGATGATGGATCTTGGTGGTAGTTTGCTGATGATTAGTGGTGATTAGGGACGGTAGGTTTATGGTGTGGTGCATATGAGAAGATGATAGTGGTGGTTTGGTCACGAAGATGGGAAACAAAGTAGTGGCTGCCGACGGTGGTTAGTGGCTGTAGTGTTAGTAGTGGCGTCGGTCACAGTCAACTTCGGTCAATGGTGTTGTGTGATGGTCTAAGGTGGAAGGAGGATGTAGCTGGTGTTTTTTTTCGGTGTTCAGAGACGGTAGGTTTTATGCTGTGGTGCATATGAGAAGATGATAGTGGTGTTTGGTTTGAAAATGACTTTGTCTATATTAAAGCTTGATTTTCATCTAAAAGCATTTGTTTTTCATTTAAAAACTTACGATTTTATTGTTTTGTGTTATAATTCTACATGTTTTTGTTGTTGGTTTATAATTTATTATATTTTTTAGTGAGATACGTCGTGAAACATATGTTTTAGTTATTGGTTTATAATTTATTACATGTTTTTAGTGAGATAAGTCGTGAAAACTTATGTTTTTGTTGTTTTGTGTTATAATTCTACATGTTTTTGTTGTTGGTTATAATTTATCACATGTTTTTAGTGAGATAAGTCGTAAAAAAAATATGTTTTTGTTATTGGTTTATAATTTATTACAAATGTTTAGTGAGATAAGTCATGAAAACATATGTTTTTATTGTTGGGTTAGAATTTATTATATGTTATTGGTGAGATGAGTTGTGAAAAAATATGTAATTGTTACATGAAACATCTTTTATATAAGGTTTAAAATAACGTGGAGAGGAGAGAGGAGAGAGGAGAGAGAATGTAAATAGTACTGTAAAGCATGAAAAGTGTTTGAAGAGAGAGAACCATGATATATTTAGTTGATCATCATACCCTTCAAAGCTTCAAAATGAATCTTTAATTTATATCAAAAGCTGGAAATAATTTTGACCATAGATCATAAACAATGGATGGTTGTGATTGGGGTTTCATGGGTTTTCATAAGTGGGGAGGTTTTTCAAATTATCCCTCCCCTATATATATATATATATATATATATATATATATATATATATATATATTAAACTTCAAAATTCATACCACAATACCACCAATTCAAACCTATTCCACACAACACACCTCATATTTTATAAACTTTACACTCTAATTTTTATAAAACCACATAACAATTTCAAGCATTTTCACCTCTATAATTTTATACAAGAATGAGTTCGTCGTCAGAAGAGGCAAATGTTGTCAATTTTTTAGCGAGCACGATAGTTGAAATGGCAAAAATTATGTTGGAGTTTGTAAACGACAGTAGTGACGACGAAACAACTTCGGAAGCAAGAACAAGGTGCGCCGCATTAAACAGAGATCGTGAGGGTAGATTTTATTTCGTATACTTTTTAAATTTCTTATTATATTTTGTTAATTTTTTTTTGTAAAATTTGTTATTGTATTTCATATCTTATATTTTTAAAATTGATTTATGTTATTATATTTTATTTCTTATACTCTTTATTTTATTTAAAGGTGCACATGATCGTTTGGTGGTTGACTACTTTGCTGATGACTGCGTATACACAGACGACCTATTTAAGCGTCGCTATCGAATGAGTCGCCGATTGTTCCAACGAATTGCCAATGACTTGGCTAATTATGATGAGTTTTTCACACTACGATATGATGCTAGAGGAAAACGAGGTTTTACGACTCTACAGAAATGCACTTCTGCGCTTCGTCAGTTGGTGTACGGGACTGCTAGTGATTCATGGGATGAATACTTAAGGATGTCTGCTAACTTGAGTCGGGAGTGCTTGTATTGGTTTTGCGAAGGGGTCGTGAACTTATATAGCAAAGTTTACTTGCGTAGGCCAACGAAAAAGGACATCGAAAAGCTCTACGCGCACCATGTAGAGAAACACGGCTTTCCTGGCATGCTTGGAAGCATCGATTGCACACATTGGCCATGGCGTATGTTGGGTCTGCTGACCTGAAGAAGAATAGATGATTGAAAAGCCAAAATATACTAACAGTTGATCCACATAAATAAACAGCCTTTACAACATACCCTTCCCAAAAGACAGTTAACCCTAACAACTGATCCACCCAAACAACTGCTATGACAACTGCTGCTACAAAAGACTGCTAGAAAACAACTAATAGAGAACAACTGATGACCAAAGGTCTGATGAAGAACAACTGCTGATCAATTGCTGAAGACTAAAGGTCTGTTGGAGCCAACAACACTTAGGCTCCAACAGATGATACAAGACCATCAGAGTTTTCCTCAACAGTAGTTTGCCTTACAGTGTTTTGTAATATAACAGTAGTTTGTATAGGGCAGATGTTTTATGTTGTTATTATGTTAGAGGTCACTATCTTAGGTGACGTCAGCCTTGGTCACCAATGGTTTAGTTTTGTCTATAAATAGAACAGTGCTTGTACTGTTCTATTGGTCACTCACAACATTCTCTCAGACAAACAATCATAGAGTGATCAGGCTGAGGGGGAGTACTTGTAATTGATTGTAATCTTTCAATATAATGAAAGCTTTCGATTAAGAAAACATTTATTCCTTTTGTTTTGATTATAGCTTATCATTCTGCTGCACTTTCCATATATATTCAGTTCATTCATTTCTCATTCTACTTTAAACAAATCAAAACAATCATTCTCAGATCCTAACAATTGGTATCAGAGCTTGGTCAATTAAATTCAATCTAATCAATAAATTTAATATAAACAGATCAGCTCACAATTATTGATATCGTTTGTTTGTCGGATTGAAAACAGAGTAATAGTTTATTTACGATTCAACCGCTTATAAACAGACTTTGTTTTCGAAAAATCAGAGAATGGCTTCAATCAATCACGATCCACACAACACTGGCACGAACAACAAGCCACCGATGCTTGTCAGATCTTAATACAATATCTGGCAACGTCGGATGAGCCATGTTCTAGCTCAACAGAACACTGGGTGTTGGAAGTCGGTTATCTTCGGACCACATGTTCCGATGGTGCCGAGTACCGAAGATCCCAAGGTTCAGGAGCCTAAGAAACTTGAAAACTACTCCGACCAGGATTTTCTAAAAATTGAGTTAGATGCTAAGGCCTTCAGTATTGTGGCCATGGCTCTACCCAATGATATATATGATGGGCTGTTACACTGTAACAGTGCAAAGGAGTTGTGGGATGCACTGAAAGAACAATTTGGTGGGACTAAAGAGGTTATTGAAAACAATCGTGAAATACTTAACCAACAATATGAAACATTCAGTCATGTTAAGGGAGAGTCATTAACTCAACAATTTGAGAGGTTTAACTGTTTCATTAGTGAACTAAAACTGGTTGGTCTAACTTACCATCATTCAACCTTGAACCATAGATTTTTAAGATCATTACCAGATAAATGGGACACTATTGCTATAGTTATGAGAAACTCAATTGGATTCAAGGACCTATCACTGACCCAGCTTCATGGTAAGCTCTTGACCTATGAGAGAGAGCTTAACCAGAAAAAGAAGCTCCAGGACTCTGGAAAAGTGTCTGATGATTATGTATTTGGTAATACAACACTTTTGGGTCATGATGAGGTGCCTGGAAATACTAAGGATCAGAGTTATGATAATTTCATTGACATAACTTCAGGTTTTAACTCAGGTTTTAACTCTGATTCTTATTCACCAAACTATGTTTTTACAGCAAGTGGTGGTGATATCCAGGCATCTGATAACATATCCTTTGAGTATGATGACCTAAAATACTTTGACCCTGATGATTTGGAACAAATGGACATTATGCACCAATTGGCCCTTCTCAGTGTAAGAACTAACAATTTTTACAAGAAAACTGGAGAAGGTTTCCAGGGTTAACTGGCAGATCAAAGGTGGGGTTGGATAAATCAAAGATAAAGTGTTATAAATGTCATAGACTTGGTCATTTTGCTAGGGAATGTAGAAGTCAACATGGTACACCTATAATTACTTATCCAAATCAAAGGCCTCAGACCAACACTTATCAAAATTTATATAATACCCCTGGACCCAATGTGCAAAACACTGCTCATTTTATACAGTCCTCAAACACTGTTCCTGTCCAGTTTGTCCAAACCACTGTTCCTCAGATCCACTATGTGCAAACACCTGTTGCTCAGGCACCTGTGCCAATGACTGCTGCTTCATCCTCTGCTCCTGCAGAGACCAGTCAACAGAGTTTCTTCACACAAGGCTTTGTTGATTGGAGCAGTCTACCAGATGAGTTAATAGATGAAAATTTTGCATTAGTTGCCAAAGCTGAAAATGAACCAGTAAATTTTTGTTTCATGGCTATGGTAGAAGAAGTTGAATCTGAGGAGGTGGTGACTGAATCTATAGTTGTGACTGATGTTGTTGTTGATGAAGTAGTTGCAGGTGAAAAACCTGAAGAAGAGGTTGTGAATCTCTCAGATCCCTGGGGTGCATCTGATGACTATGAGTGCAAGTGTGATTGTGCATTGATGGCTACTGCTAAGGTATCTCCTCAAATTCTTAAAGATTTATGTTCTAACAAATGTGTAATAGCATTTGCTAACATCAAAGAGGTGAATGAAAACCTTAGAATGCAAATTTTAGATGATGAAGCTAAATTTGAGAAACTTTCAAAAGAGTTAAAAACAAATTTAACTGAAAAAGAATCTGAAATAAGCAGCTTAAAACATGAAGCAACCATAACCAAAGACCAGCTCCAAACTATGATAACTAAATATCAGAGTTGCAAAAGTGAGCTTGAGTCCACCCAAGTTGAATGTCAGAAATGGGTGGAATCATGTAGAGGTTTTGAAATGCTACTCAACAAACAAACCAAAAGTCATGTGAAGTTTGGTTTTGGTTTTGAAACCACTGCTCCAGCTTTTGAAAACACTGACAAAAGGGATCAAAAGTTAGTTGAGGTAGTACTAACAAATTTGAAGGGTCAAGAGATTAAAATCACTGAACCTAATGGTAAGAAAATTGTTCTAGAAAAACCAGAAGGTTCCTCATCATTCACTGAACTTGAAAATTATGAATTTAAACCTACTTGGTCTGATGAGTGTGGTACTCTTGAGAACTTTAAACCAGTTGATTTCAAAACTCCTGAGGGGAAGACAACACCACAGGCAAAGATCATTCCCTTGAAAAACCCTCCAGCAGATGCTCAAACATCTGTTGAAAGGAAGGTTGAAAAAGGGAAAAAGAAAGAAAAGCATGTCCACTTGTTCTGTGATTTTTGTGAAAAGAAGAATCATGTTACTAAAACTGTTTTCTTCTAAAAGCATATGATATAAACAAAGGAACAAGTGCATGTGATTCCAAGGCCACATGTTCAATATGTGGTAAAAAGAATCATAAAACCAAAGAGTGTCTGTATCTCAAAAATTTTGATGTCAAAATACAAGAGTACAAGGCTAAAACTCTTGCAAGTCAGGTGGTGAGTACTTCAAAAGGAAAGCCCAAACAGACTTTCACACCAGTCCAAACATCTGTTACCAAAAGTCTTGAAACATCTGCTCCCAGGGATGTCCAAGTAACAGATGCTCCACCCACAAGCAAGTACCCAAGAGGATATGGACAACCACCATGTCATAATCTGTCACATGTTTATGAGGAACCAAAAAGACCTTCTAAACCAAGAGTGAACAGAAGTCCCTATGGGTATTATCATCTGTCTGGAAGTGATCAAACAACTGTTGCCCCAAGTGTTGATATTCAAGCACTTGCAAATGGTCAACAACAGTTGTTAAACTTGATTCAAAAACTAGTTCAAACCACTGATCACCTTCTAAAGCTTGAGTCTGAAAAGTTTGAGGACCCATCCAAAGCCAACTTCGCTTTGGACACTCACCAAAACTAATTCATTACTGCTGTGCAGGGAGCTTCTGCTTGTTTAGATAGTCTTTGGTATGTAGATAGTGGAGGCTCCAGGCACATGACAGGATGTAGAGCCCTTCTTCTGGACTTCTTAGCTCATGGAGGGGGTGATATATCCTTTGGTAATGATTCAAAAGGTAAGGTGTTGGGTTCAGGGACTGTTCAGGCTGGGAAACTCAAGTTTGAAAATGTCAATCTTATTGATAATCTTAAATTTAATCTTCTTAGTGTTTCACAAATGAGTGAAAAAGGTTATGGCTCATTCTTCACTAAGAAAACCTGTAAGATTATTGGGCCAGAAGTGGTGAAAAAGATTGATACCATCATTGCTGAGAGCAAAGCACAACTTGTTGCTCATAGGAGTGGCAATGTGTATGTAGTTGACATGTTGAAGGACAATCCTATGGCAAATGTCTGTTTGTTTTCTGCTGCCTCCACAAATGAAACAGAATTGTGGCATAGGAGACTGGGTCCTACCAACCTTCAAACTATCAACTCACTCTCCAAACAAAGCCTTGTCAGAGGTTTACCATCAAAAGAATTCAAATGTGATGAGCATTGTGTTTCCTGTTTGAAAGGAAAACAACATAAAAGCTCTTACAAATCCATTGATGAGTCGAAAACAAGTCAATGTCTACAATTGTTTCACATGGACTTGTTTGGCCCAGTTAAAATCATGAGTCTAAGAAGAAAAAGATTTTGTCTTGTCATAGTTGATGATTTTTCTAGGTTTACATGGACTTACTTTTTACACTCTAAGGATGAGACTGCATGTATCTTGAAGGACTTTGTCACCAAAGTTGAAAAACAATATGACTTGCCAGTAAAAGTCTTTAGAAGTGACAATGGAACAGAGTTTAAAAATAAGGAGTTGGATGACTTCTGTGTGTCAAAAGGGATTGTGAGACAGTACAGCATCCCAAGAACACCAGAGCAAAATGGGGTGGTTGAGAGGAAAAATAGAACTCTTATTGAAGCTGCAAGAACCATGCTAGCAGATTCTGGTTTGCCACTGTCCTTCTGGGCAGAAGCTGTAAACACTGCTTGCTATGTTCAAAACAAAGTTTTGATCAACCCAAGACATCAAAAGACTGCTTATGAAATTTTGTTCAAAATCAAACCATTAATCTCATTTTTCAAAATCTTTGGCTGCCCATGTTTCATTTTAAATCTCAAAGATTCCATTTCAAAATTTGCAGCCAAAGTAGATTGTGGATACTTTCTGGGATATTCTTCTACTGCCAAGGCCTATAAAGTGTTTAACACAAGGACCAGGACAATAGAAGAAACTTTGAATGTAAAGTTCAATGAACTTTCATCCCTAAAAATCCCAGCAAATCCCGCTGAGTTGTTTGATCTAGATAAATTCAAATTTGAAGATATCACTGTTAAAACTAACAATGCAGGTACTCCACATTCTCCACAACAAGATTACAGAACAAATGTTGTGATCCCAACTCACTATAAAATCTATTCTGCATTAGAGGAAGCAGCTGTTCAAAACAACTATCAAAACTCTGTCACAGCTGAGTCAGCCACTGTTGGCCAGTCTTACCCTCAAACCACTGCTTCACCCTTCACATCCACTGCTCAATCATCTGTTGACAAAGGTCAAACATCTGTTGACAAAAGTCAGTCCAGTTTTACACCACTTGGACCCATTCCCCCACTTCCATTTCAAACATTTGATGGCACTACAGAAGTGCAAACAGATGTTAGACCAGCAGAGTCACCAAACCTATGTCTTTCACCTCAAAATGCCATCATACCATATCAGGGAGATCTAATCTACCTAAGAGCTCATCCACCAGATCAAATCATTGGCAACATCAGAGAGGGTGTGCTAACAAGAAGCCAATCCTCAAATATCTGTCTTTTTGCAGGTTTTCTATCTCTCACACAACCTGTCAAGTACCAAGAGGCACTAAAAGACAATAGTTGGGTGGAAGCTATGCAAGAAGAGCTCCTTTAGTTTAAAAGACAACAAGTATGGGAACTTGTACCACTGCCTAAGGATGTTTGTCCAATAGGTACAAAGTGGGTCTTCAAAAACAAAACTGATGAAAGGGGTATAGTTGTCAAGAATAAAGCCAGGCTTGTGGTTCAAGGCTTCAGACAAGAAGAAGGAATAGACTATGATGAAACCTTTGCTCTTGTAGCAAGGTTAGAAGCTATCAGACTCTTTCTAGCCTTTGCTGTCAACCACAACATCAAGGTGTATCAGATGGATATCAAATGTGGTTTCCTATATGGCAAAATTCAGGAGAAGGTCTATGTATGTCAACCACCTGGTTTTGAAGACACATTCCATCCTGATCATGTCTACAAGCTTAATAAAGCCTTGTATGGACTCAAGCAAGCACCTAGGGCTTGGTATGAAACTCTTTCCACCTTTCTCTTATCCATTGGTTTCACAAGAGGTAAGATTGATAAAACCTTATTTTTGAAATGGAAATGGAAGGATTTAATGATTGTACAAATATATGTGGATGACATCATTTTTGGATCCACATGTAACAAAATGTGTGAAGAGTTTAGGGAACTCATGACAGCAGAGTTTGAAATGAGTGCTATGGGTGAACTTCAGTGTTTCCTTGGTCTCCAAGTGAAGCAGCTGCAAAATGGCACATTCATTCATCAAAATAAATATGTGAAAAATTTGTTAACTAGATTTGAGATGAATGATTGTAAGCCATGTAGTACACCCATGAGTACAGTCAAGCTACTCACTATTGATGACAAGGATGAACTGGTTGACCAAACACTTTACAGATGCATGAATGGGTCTTTATTATACTTAACTGCATCTAGGCCAGACATTATGTTTGCCACTTGTGTTTGTGCAAGATCCCAGGCTTCACCCAGAAAGTCAAACCTTATTGCTGTGAAAAGGATATTCAGATACCTAAAAGGTGCTCCCACACTTGGTATCTGGTATCCTGCTAATGGAAACATTGAGCTTTCAAGTTATTCAGATAGTGATTTTGCTGGCTGCCACACCACAAGGAAGTCTACATCAGGAGGGTGCCAGTTTCTATGGAATGCCTTAGTCTCTTGGCAAAGCAAAAAGCAAGCAGCTGTTTCCACCTCAACAGCTGAGGCTGAATACATTGCTGCTGCAAGCTGTACAGCCCAACTCATGTGGCTTCAAAATCAATTGCTGGATTTTGGGATAACTGCACTAAAGACTCCACTCATGTTGGACAGTCAAGATGCTGAAAATATCATCAAGAATCCAGTTTCTCACTCAACCACAAAACACATAGACATTAGACATCATTTTGTCAGGGATAGCTATGAAAAAGGTTTGATTTCTCTGCACCATGTTCCAACAGAGGATCAGTTGGCAGATGTGTTGACAAAAGCTTTAGACACATCTACCTTTACAAATCTGATTTCTAGAATTGGTATGTTAAACATGGAATAAACAAAATAAATGTTTTTAATAAAAGCATTAAAATGTTTCAGAAAATCAAAATCCATCCTTAAAAATAGCTTTTTGGTTGAAAAATCTGTTAAGGATAAAACAACCACTGTTTCATCCATTCTATCCACTGTTAAGTTGAAAAATTTGTTTCAAACCTCTTATCAGATAAAACAACTGTTTTATTATCTATATATATATATACATATATACATACATATATCTATCTAGATTAAAAAAATCAAGTGCTGATAGCATCAGCACTCTAGTAAATCAACAGCTGTTTGCATCAGATCTTTGGCAACAGCTGTACACCACCAGATGTTTAATCATCAGATGTTTGCCACGTCTGCTCCACAAGCAGAGTTTTGGCCACATCAGCGGTTTCACCAGAGCCTATAAAAACCCTGTTTTATCACAACAGTCGTTACACTGTCTCATTGTATTCAAAATACTGAAACCGCCTTCTTCATTCTCAAACCCTTACTATAATTCCACTCACTCTCACACTCGGAATCCATTACAATGGATCTTCAAGCTAAAGCCGCCCACAATTACCTCCCATATCTGGTAAAAACAGATGACAACACTCCATTCCATTCCACCATCGACATCATCTTACAATCCAAATACCTGACAATCCTAACCGCTGACGCCCGTATCTATCTTGATACCCTCCAAGAATTCTGGTTGAATGCTGAGTTTCTTCTTCAAGACAAAAAGCCTACTTCCATTATCTCAAAAATTGGAGAAACAAGTATCGTCATTACCCCTGAACACATATCCACAACCTTCTCACTCAATGACCTGTCAGGTAAAGACTCTTTCCTTAACGCAGAGCTTCACACAGAATTTCAGGAAAGAGGTTATGATGCACAGATGACTGGGTCAACACTTTTCAAAAAGTTTTTCCCACCAGTCATGAAATTTTTCTTTCATACCCTCCTTCTCTGTGTCTCTGCTAAGTCCACTTCCTTTAATGAAATCCCATTGAGGATTCAGTACTTGGGCTATGCTATGTTGTCAGATTCTGACTTCAATTTATCCCAGGGACTGTTTATGGACTTAGTGTCAAATGTGAAAGCCATAAAGTCTGGGTCTAATAATGCTTTTTTGATTTACCCAAGAATTTTGAGTGTAATCCTTCAAAAGGTTTTACCTGAAAAAGATTTTAAAAAGGGTGAGTCTATTCAAATGAGGAGTCTAACTAATGAAACTTTCACAAGAATGCTGGGTTCAACCACCCAAGAAAAGGTATCAAAAGTGTCAAAAGTTTCCAAAACACAAACAAAGAGGACTAAGACAACAACTGTTGTCCAAACCTCTGTTGTTGAGCCCACTGCTCCTGGTGATCATGGCACTACATCCAGTGCTGTGAAACCCACACCAGCCACTTCCAAAAGAAAACGTCCATCCACAAAAACCACCACTCAACCAAAAAGGGGACTTCTGGAAGATGAGATACCAGAAGATAACCCTGTTGCAACACAAAAGCAACAAGCAACCACTGCTGCTACTTCCTCACAACAGTTGGTGATATCTCAACCTGACCAAACTCCTCATGCATCCTCACTAAAGGATCATGTTGTAAGCCAAAGGGAAACACATCATGATACATTTGAGTCACTTGGCCATATGTTCACAAGCCCCTCTCCCAGGGCTAATTCTCTTTTTACTCCTCCACCTTCACCAACACAACATGTTCCACAAACCATGCAACCTCTGTTTGAGGCTATTAAGAAAACTCAGGAAAATCACAGTTCCTCTCTTTCACCTATTAATGAGAGTATACCTCCACAAGTGACTGGGACTGAGGAAATTCAATCAGCCATCCCACAAGCAGAAGAGGAGGTTACACCCCTAGAGTTCAATGAAAATCTAGGTTAGTTTTCAAGTGGAGCAGCCACTACTGATGTAGAGACCATTGTCTCACAACAGGACAGTGGTTACATAACTAAGACTCCCTAGAAGGCAACAACTGATGAGGCCACTATAGTGTCCCCAAAATCAGTTGGAAGTCCCCAGAACCAAGAAAAAGGGGCATCTGGTTCTCATCCCTTGGACTCATCTCCTAGGACTGAACCAGTTACAACTGCTACTGGTAGGAATTCAGATGATCCTATTAACTTAGGTGATGAGTTAAAATACCAAGAATTGACGGCCAGAGTACAGTCCATTGAAACCTCTGTTGCTGATATCAAATCTGATGTCAAGTCAATATTGGAATCATTGGCTACTCTCACCAAGAGTCAACCATCCACAGCTGATATTGCTAGTGAGTTATGGAAATCTGTTTCTCCCATTATCATAGCTCACAGAAAACTAGCAGATCAGACTCATGAAATCTACATGGCTGAAATCAGAAATATGGTAGATGCTAGGTACAAAGATACCCATGCAGACATTCAGGCCATTAAAGACCATCTGCTGAAGACCACTGGCTCTGCCCCTACCACTATTCTCAGAGATGAAGATGATGATGACTTCACAGCTGATGATGCCAAAAAGGGGGAGAGTGGCAGAGATAGATTGCCAAAGCTAGATCCCTTTGGTTTTCCACCTTCACAAAAAGGTCAATCAAAGTCTGTCAACAAACCAAGGTCTACCCAAATAGCACCACAACAATCCAAGGTTCAAACCAGCAAAGCTAAAGAAGTGGACAACTCTGCTAATGAAGAAGCTGAAAAAGCTACTGAAGATAAGCAAAAGAGGGCTGACACTTTGGAAGTCAAGGCAGAGGCTTTGATACAAAAGAAAAGGGAACAACAGCAGGAAGTTGAAGATGTGGGTTTCTCTAAGAGGAAGAAAATGCCTGCCAAACATATCAGAAAACCACAATCTAAACTGGCTGTTAAAACCACTGTTATCAAAACCACTGCTGCCACCCAAACCACTGATACCACCACAACATCTGAACCTGTCACCACTACCACCAAACCAACATCTGAACCTATCACCACAGCCACCAAACCAATCACTGAACCTACAACCACATCACCACCTAAATCCCAAACATCTGCTGGTCCTACAAAAGTGCCAACAGATGTTAACACCACTACTGCTTCTACACCACCATCACCAAAAATCTTGTACAAAAGGAAAAGGAAATCTACCTTTGTTGTACAGGATGAAAACATTCACACATCACCACCTACCACTTCAACCACACAATCTACACCCATATCTGCCATTCCACTTTCATCATTCTCACCACACATATCACAATTCACATCCCATAGACCACCACCAACCATCACACCATTGGCTGTTCAGTATCCCCTTGAACTTGATCTACTCAAGGGGGAAATGCAATCCTTCTATAATGCTGAACAACCATCTGAAAGATCTTTCCCTTCTCTTCCGCATTTTCCTGTTCCCCTAAACATAGACACATACCTAAAATACAAGGCTGAACAGGCAGATGCCATCATAAAAGAGAAATGCAAAGGGAAAGATGACATGACTGCTCAGGGCATCCATTCAGCAGAGCTTAGCAAATTGAGAAGGATTGAAGATTTTGCTAAGACCCTGAGCACCTCCATGTCTACCATGCCTCTCAGCAGTGACATGGGAAGGGAGGTTAGGGAATCACTTCTTGAACAGATCTTGGCAACCATGCCTTATAAAGCAAACAAGAAATAGTTTGCAGGCTGGACCACTCATGCTCTCAGAGAATAACTCTTAAGAATTGAAGAGATGGCCAAGAATCCCCCAGCTAAGGTCTCTGCCCCTGATTTCAGTAAAGGCAGAGATCCAGTCAGAGCATTGAAATTCAAGAGAATGAGACAAGAAATTGTGGCTGCTGACTATGGGGAGATGAAGTCTGTTGCAAGGTGGTCTGAGCTGAGGTTGGTTGAAACCTATATGAAACTGGAATAAAACAGGAAGAAAGACCCTAACCTGCCCAGAAAACCTGTCTACTCTGATGAACCACTGATGAAGAGACCTCAACAGGCTTTTACATTAGACAATCTACTTGATACTTCTGATCTATCAGCTGCTGCTAGAAGACAATTCAAGAAAAAGAAAGAAATGTCTGAAGAGGATCAGAAGAAGTTTGCTGATATTTATATAAAGGAGGGCCTCTTCAATCAAGTACACTTTTTCTCAGATCCCATTACTGAAAAGCTCAGAGAACTTATTGGGAAACCTCCTTCACTAACCTCATCCAGAATAAAGGTGCATCTCAGCAAATCCCCTGACTCAAAAATTCTAAAATGGAAGGTCAACAAAGACACCCATGAATTGACTTTGCTCAGGTCAGATGGAGAAGCTCAAAAGCTAAGCATGGATGATGCATATAGCCTGTATGCAGATGACCTCCAAACACTGCTGAACCTTGAGCTTGAAAGAGATGCAGAAGACCTCTACTCTTTGAACTTTGAGTTACAATTCAAAGGTCAAATCAGAGAAAGTCTGATGAAGAATAAAGATCAAGAATAAAGTCTAGTTTTGGTATCATCTGTTCTAGGGGGAGATCGTTGGGTCTGCTGACCTGAAGAAGAACAGATGATTGAAAAGCCAAAATATACTAACAGTTGATCCACATAAATAAACAACCTTTACAACATACTCTTCCAAAAAGATTGTTGACCCTAACAACTGATCCACCCAAACAACTGCTGCTATAAAGGACTGCTGAAAAACAACTAATAGAGAACAACTGATGACCAAAGGTCTGATGAAGAACAACTGCTGATCAAGTGCTGAAGACTAAAGGTCTGTTGGAGCCAACAGCACTTAGGCTCCAACAGATGATACAAGACCATCAGAGTTTTCCTCAACGGTAGTTTACCTTACAGTGTTTTGTAATATAACAGTAGTTTGTATAGGGCATATGTTTTATGTTGTTATTCTGTTAGAGGTCACTATCTTAGGTGACGTCAGCCTTGGTCACCAGTGGTTTAGATTTGTCTATAAATAGAACAATGCTTGTACTGTTCTATTGGTCACTCACAACATTATCTCAGACAAACAATCACAGAGTGATCAGGCTGAGGGGGAGTACTTGTAATTGATTGTAATCTTTCAATATAATGAAAGCTTTCGATTAAGAAAACATTTATTCCTTTTGTTTTGATTATAGTTTATCATTCCGCTGCACTTTCCATATATATTCACTTCATTCATTTCTCATTCTACTTTAAACAAATCAAAACAATCAATCTCAGATCCTAACAGCGTAATTGCCCCACTGCATGGAAAGGGCAGTTTACGCGAGGTGACATTGGAGAGTCGTCAATTATTTTAGAATCTGTTTGCTCACAAGACCTTTGGATTTGGCATGCATTCTTCGGAGTTGCTGGTTCATGTAACGATTTAAATGTTCTAGCAAGATCCATGGTTTTCGACCGCATCATTAGAGGTACCGGTCCTGATGATTCTTTCATGCTCAACGGGGTAGAATATAAGCACGGGTATTATCTAGCGGACGGGATATACCCAAGTTACTCAACTCTTGTGAAAACGATACAAATTACCACAGATGAGAAAAGGAAAAAGTTTGCGAAGTGCCAAGAATCGGCGAGAAAAAACGTCGAACGGTTATTCGGTGTTTTAACGGCGAAATGGCATGTTATTGGGCGGCCCGCACGTGCATGGCATCCAGAAAACTTGAGATATATTATGTACGCTTGTACGATACTACATAACATGATAATCGAAGATGAAGGCTATGCTATATGTGAGTATGACCCGAATGACGTTGAAGAGAATATCGAGCCGGTTGACGAGGGACAACAACAATCGAACAGGTGGGCACTACAGGATAGTACTGTGCACGGCAACCTTTGCACGAGTTTAATCGACCATATTTGGAACAATTTCCGTGTCGAAAATAACGAAAATGTTGCTAACGAGTAGTTTGTATTTTTTTACTATGTTTAGGTTTGTATTTTAAAATCGTTTTTTTATGTATCATCCGATTTTTTTTTTGGTATTATTTTCGTTTTTTTTATTTCCATGTAATTTGGTTTTTAATTTTTATGAAAAAATATTAATGAAAAATAAAATCTATAAATAAATAAAAAAGAAAAATAATAAAAAAAGGAAGGGGGAAGGGGATCCATTTCCCCTAGAAAGGGGAGGAAAAGAGAGAAGATGATGTGGCGCTGATGTGGACAAGGGGGAGGAAAGGGGGAAGGGGACCATACCCCATAGTCTTAGCAATGTTAAACAAATACGTTGATTTGAAACGTAAAAACCAGAACACAAAATATAGAAAAGAATTACCAAACTTATTTACAAAATTGAATGATATACGGCTATGTGAAGGTATTCAATAGCAATGGCACCGGATTTAAAAAATATAAAGGGTAACATTTTATAAAAATTATTTTAAGGGATAACAAAAAATTTGTTTTACGGTTAACATTTTATAAAAATACCATAAAAACCAAATTTTTTTTCACTCCGCCAGGATAATCGAGTGGTAACAGACTAACAGACGCCCCCTAGTTTGCAGCTATATATGCCCCTGTTCAATAGATATGTGTGTCTAACCACAACTAGATTCACATTGTCATATTATCTTGAACTAGACACAACTATATAAAACCAAAACACATAGTATTGTGAATACTTTTAAATTAGTCTGTGATTGAAGGTCGAACCAACATTGATGATACAATCAATCCAAGGCTTCAGTGGTTCTACTTCGTAGTAAAGGCCAATGGGCCTTTAGCATCTGAAGCCCACCAAGAAAAGGATAAATACTCCAAACGCTCATTGTAAGGTACTAGTAAACCTCCGAACCAAACACTTCTCTCTTTACTTTATCATTTCGGAAACCTATACTTATTTTCACGCCTGAGGGTGGTCATAGAGAGACCCTTCCTCTTCCCTGTAACGAGCCTAACATTATTTTGTTTTGCATATTAAATAGTTCCTATTTCATCCTCAATTGATCCCCGTCATTCCGAATCAACCCCGAGGATACTATTTTTCCTCTTCATCTATCATAGCACAAAAATTTATGTGTCAAAATGGTATGAACCCAAAGACACAAGATCTAACAATGAATTGGAAAGGTTTTATTATCAAGACTCCTAATCAAAGATCTATTACAAACTCAGAAATCAAATATAATAACATACTCTAAACAACTTCAAGAATACAAACTGTAAACAAAGAACCAGATAGGACTTCACAAGACCTCAACACTTATTCGAGATTAATAAGGGCAGCACAAAACCAAATAAACCCTAATCGTTAAAAGTTGTGAGTGAGAGAGAATAAAGAGTGAACGACTGATAATTGTGGCTAACCCTAGAACAGGAGATGAAACCATCCTTTTATAGAGGCCATAGAAGGTTCTAAAGAACAAGCACAATCTCCACCTTTATCCACCTGTGGATCAACAATCACATGGATTGTGCTAGTAGCCAACGGCTGAGATCACCCAACTTAATAACAATAACTAGGTGGGCTCTTTTATAAAGACTGGGCCATCATTCACGAGATAACGACTGGGCCATCCATGAGCTTGGCTTCTGACTTCAACACGAACTGGGCTCCTCAGCAACAGTCTCTCCAATGAGTCCAGCAACATCAATCCATCAACACCCAAATCCAAAGTCTAATTAAGTCCAATTATTAACATGTAACAAAACCATAAAAAAACATGTTATAACAATATGCAACAATAAGTGACAATATAAAATACCTATATTTTAATACCCTCGCCCCTCAATTTGCTTATCTAAATGGGTCAAGCAGTTGTAGCCGTCAACAAAACTTTTCATGCTGGTATACCAGCAGACCTTTTGTAAAAACATCAGCCAACTGATTTTGAGACTCTATCTTAATTGTTTTAATCAATCCCCCAGTGACCAAATCCCTTAGAAAAACAAGTCAATTCCAAAATGTTTTGTTTTGTCATGAAAAACTGGATTTGCTGTTATTGTAATAGCAGCACTATTGTCATAAAACAACTCTACTGGGGTTTGTATTAGAATACCAAGTTCAGACAACAAGTCTTTTAACCAAATGACTTCACAAGAGGCTGCACACATTGCCCTAAATTCTGCCTCAGTAGAAGATCTAGAAACAATAGATTGTTTCTTAGTTTTTCAAGTAATCAAATTGCTACCTAGAAATACACAAAAACCAATAACTGACCTTCTAGTCTCAATGCATTTGCCCTAATCAAAATCAGCATAAGCTACAAGTCTTGAGATTTTAGATTTTGAAAACATGATCCCTTTCTTAGGAGCATTTTTTAAATATCTTAGTAACCTCATATCAATTTTCAAATGACAAGTACAAGGCTTATGCATATACTTTTTTAGAACATGCACTGTGTAAGTTATATCAAACCTTGTATTAGACAAATAAATTAACTTCCCAACAAGTTTTTGGTATCTAGCAACATTTTCAAGGGGAACATTGTCATTAATTAACATATTATTTAATACATGAATCTATTCAATTGGACTACTTATAGGCTTACAACCAGTCATACCATATTCATTTAACAACTCAATGCAATACTTCCTTTGAGATAAATATAATCCTTTATTAGATCTAATCACCTCTATACCTAATAAATATTCTAGTTTGCCAAGATCCTTTATAAGGAATTTAGTTTTAATAGCATATTTGACTTTCTCAATTTCTTCTACCGAATTACCAGTAATAAGAATGTCATCAACATACACAGGTAACACTATAAACACAGAATCATCATGTTTAACAAACATAGAAAAGTCACATTTACTTTGAACAAAACCAAATTCAATTAAGGCACTAACCGGTTTGGCATTCCACATTCTTGGTGCCTGTTTTAGACCATAAAGAGACTTCCTAAGTTTAATAACTTTTGTATTGTCTATATTTTTATCATATAACCCTTCTGGAATAGACATGTAAACATCTTCTTTTAGATCACCATATAGAAAAGCATTGTTGATGTCAAGTTGAAAATTTTTTCAATCTTGTTCAACTGCCAAAGATATTATGCATCTAACAGTAACAAGCTTGACTACTGGTGAAAAAGTTTCATCAAACTCTATACCTTCTTTTTACTAAAAGCATTTGGCAACGAACCTAGCTTTATGCCTTTCTATTTTACAAATTGCCTTATATTTTATTTTAAAAACCCATTTGCACCCTATTTTGCTTCTACCTTTAGGAGATCCACAATATCCCATGTGTTATTCCTATGTAAAGCCTCTAATTCCTCATTCATAGCTTTTATCCAATTAGGATCTTTAGAGGCTTCATAGTAATTTCTAGGTTCAACACTTTTATTCAAAATAGAAGCAAAACATTGGTTTTCTATTGACAAGCTTGAGTAATTAACTACTTTCTCTAATCCATATTTAACCTTTCCTTCTGTTATAATATCATTAAACCTTTTAGGGACTTGAGACACTCTCTAGTAGACCTTCTAACAGTAGATTCAGCTACATTATTAGTGTCACCCTTAGAATCTAAGCTATTATTTTCATTTTCAGTAGTCACACTCTCTGCCCTATCAGGTTCTAGACTAACACTCCTAGGTTGTTGTTTAGTAGCCAAGCCACTAGTGGTTCTGTCTACAGAACCTGATTGCTGAGATCCCTGTGTTCCTGAATCTAAATTTTTTGAGTCTAACCTAGTTTTAACCTTTCTCTCATCATTGGGCTCATTTACACCTAAGGTATCTGAATCTGTGTTTTCATATAGGTAAAAAAAAATTGTGATTGTAACTTGTTTAAAAGAATTTGTGTTAAACATTTCATAAACCAATTTTTATTTGAAAGGAAAAAGGTTTCATAGAATTTTACATCTCTTGAGAAGAAAAAAAGTAGTTTTACTATCCAAATTAAACACTTTATATACTTTTTTCTCATAAGAATAACCTATAAAAACACATTTTTCAGTTTTGCTTTCTAATTTGTTTGTCTCATTCAATATAGTACAAAAACATAGAGAACCAAATATTCTAAGGTGTTCTAGGAAAGGTTCAAATCCAAACATCAACTCATAAGGAGTTTTTCCAGCTAGCACAAAAGAGGGTGTCCTATTAATCAAATAAGCAGCAGTCAATACACATTCAGACAAAAAACAAACAGATAAATTACTTTGAAACAACAAAGCACGAGCAACATTAAGTAAGTGTCTATGTTTTCTCTCAACCACTCCATTCTAGGTGTATATGCACAAGTTGTCTGGTGTATAATACATTTTGAATTGAAAAGGTCTTTGAATTGTTTGTTAACAAATTCAGTTCCATTATCAGATCTAAAAATCTTTACTTTCTTTTTAAACTGAGTGTCAACAATGTTTACAAAGTTAACCACATATTCAAAAACTTCGGTTTTAAATTTCATCATACACACCGAGATAGCTCTTGTGAAATCATCCACTATAGTTAGGAAGTACTTATTTCCATTCCTATCAGGAACTCTATAAGGACCCCATACATCAAGATGGATGATATCACCTAATTGGACAGTCTTATGTTGGCTTAAAGGAAATGGTCCCCTATGCTGCTTAGGCCTATGACAAACTTCACATGTGTCACACCCTCAAATTTCCACTGCGGGGTTTATACCGCGAGGCGTATGACAAACCAGGATCCCATAGCCATAAGTCACATGAACGACTCTAAATGCCCAAACCATTTAGTTCGTTTTGTAAAACCAAGTTGAAAAGTTTTAATCAGACAAAATTTAGTATAGCGGAAGCGAATAAACAAAATAGTTAAATAAAGTCTGTGCAAAACACCGCGCCCAAAACCAGGAGTAAATAGTTAAACGTAAAAAAAATAGTTTAAATGTTATTTATCCCATGACATATCGTGATGCATGTCCTAGTCGTGCTCCATACCTAGTTACCTGCAAAAGCATGCTAACGTATATCAATATAAAGTCGGTGAGTTCACAAAGTATAGCAAATGAGTATATAAATGCGCTGGTTTCCAAAACCACGTAACCAATTAAAAACGTAGGTCCTCCAGACCAAAATATTCAAGAGTTATCAGTTCAAGCATGTCAGGGGTAGCTAACCCACTCATTGCAACTAAACAGAATTATTGGGACACCTTCAGTAACATAATAATTTGCCTCAATAACTGGTGTCTATCAACACCAGTTCTCAAATGTGGTCAGAAGTTCATGCCCGTGCCTCAAGCACCTCAGGCATGAGGTTGCTGCACAACCTAATAGCGCTATCAACTAATACCCCGTTCGCCTCCAGCGATTAACCCAATAATATGCAAGGACTTTCCAAATGATAGAGTGTTTAGTTCGCAAAGGACCAATAAGTTTTAAACTGATCAAAAACCCGATCCACACAAGGAATCGTAAACCCGATCCACACAAGGAGTCAAACCTGAGTAGTCCCAAACCGGACCAGAAAACGTTTACCAAAGTTGTCTCGCCCTGAGACGCATGCTTTTGAGAAAAAGAGTAGTGAAACTCACCTTAGTTTGCACGTGAATGATCCAAATCCCTCAAACAGTAACGAGCTACCGACTCCCTATTACAAGTGTCACTAGGTGAGTATACGTGCATACCAACACATCATGCAACTTGATTGCCCAAAACTTCTAAAGTTCCAATCGTGTAGTGACGCCTAGTGACTCTACATGCACAAGTAAGTCCTACGTATCCCGTTGGTGATCATAATGATTATTATCAGTTTTATACCTTATACACATCTCCTATCAGTATTCATATAAGTTCATGTCAAATACATATCATATAAGACTCCAAATAGTCACATAAACACATAATACACAATCTGCGTTTTTAGGACAGATTGTGCGCCACGAAAACTAATTTATTTAAAATACTTAATCAATGAATTAAACTCCCAAAGTTTTACTGAATATTCTTTGGGATTTATTTAATAACCCATATTTTTTTTTTGTCTCAAGACCAAACACAAAAATTATTAAAATTCGT
Source organism: Ambrosia trifida (assembly GCA_028751855.1). Classification (NCBI taxonomy): domain Eukaryota; kingdom Viridiplantae; phylum Streptophyta; class Magnoliopsida; order Asterales; family Asteraceae; genus Ambrosia; species Ambrosia trifida. Next base: position 4,950,552 of record CM054123.1, on the reverse strand, counting down.
ACAACACAGCTATGTCCAGAAAATTTCCACAACAGGTCAGTTAAGTAGAAAAATTCCCAAAAATTGTGTATTCACCCAAACGAGGTGAATCTACTTGGAAAAGCCAAATTTTTCCAATATTGACCTCCTGTCCAAATTTCATAACTTAATTGTTGGTAAAACTTGATTTATACCTGTTTAAAGTTGACCCAATTTATAACTCCGAAATTCTGATATGACCTTTAATCAAATAAAATTCTAAAAACATATCAAACGACATCCAAATCAGATGATTTTGCCCATTCTAAAAAGTTAAGACCATGTACAATCCATTCATGCAAAGAATCGATCAAAACAACCAATTTAACTTCAAAATACAGCCCCTACAAAACACCCTAATGAATCTGCCAGAAACTGAAACTTGCTCCCCAAGTTATTCACAAACCCTAATCATGCATAAAAATCTCTAATACATGCATAACTCATATTATTCTGATTAAAAACCTATATTATCATACAAAAACCTTAATTATGATTACTAGCAACAATTATCATCATCAAATCACAATTAACATTAAAGAACTCTCATTAACACATGTTATGCGATTATATACATGCATGCTCTATGATTTTTTTTTTTAACTTTTCAACATTATTAATCATCATAAATCATGTAAAGATTATACCTTTCAAAGAAAGAGTCCTCAAAGCCTAGAGATTGCACCACAACTAGCTTGAAGGAATGAGTAGGATTGACGTTTGTTGAAAATCAAAGGAAAGGGGATTGGGGGTGGGTTCACGGCGCAACAAGGAAGAAGGGTTAGGGTTTTATTTTTATTTTTTTTTCTCCTAACTATAAGAGGGCTTAGCTTGTTGCCCAAGCAATTGGGTATTAGGGCCCCTTTTAGTCCATTAACCGGGCCCGTTAGTCATGTTCTAGTTCAATACCGGGGCCCGATGATATTAACCACCCTAAATTGCATAAAAACTATTGTTTTTATTATTTCATAACATATTAATCATAAGGTGCACGTAACTTGCATGGTTTACATATAAATTTTCAGTCAAGCGATAATTCACATAAGCATGTACTCCACACAAACATGTAACACTACGTTCATCACAATCCCATTGTGCTTATTATTATGTTTGCCAGATAAATCACCAACGTTCGGGATGCAGGACTCGTGTGTGTGACAAAACAAGGTTTTTCCTACTTATAACATATGTTAATAGCATCTAACATATGTTAAGCCTACTTAACTAATCCTAGTTAAGTATTTGATCACTATGAATATGCAAGTTAACTAGAGTTCAGTAAAAAGTGTTAACCTGAAAATGCGGGGTATCACAACATGCATCAGTATTATCAATTTTAGACAAACTCAGTTTGGTTTTTAGAGCATTAACAACCTGATCAGAAGGATGTCCTATTCTAGCATGCCATAGACTATACAACTTCTTATTATCTAGACACACCTTATTAGATAAACAAGCATTCCTACACATCTAAAGGCCATCCATTTGTCTACCAGTCACCAGGGTTTTCTTGGTTGACAAATCCTGGATATAACAGTTGTGTACATCAAAACCAGTATACAACTTGTTATCTCTAGCTAACTTATGGACATACAACAAGTTAACAGTGTATTCAGGAACAACAAGTACATCTTGTAAAACAACACCATTAGCCAAATGCAAGGTACCAATTTTAGTTACCAAAGCAAATGTACCATTAGGATGTTTAACTTTAATGTTAAGTTGAGAGACATCTACATAATCACTTAAATTTTTTTTGTTATTTACCATATGCTCATTGGCTCCTGAATCACAAATCCACCCAATCCCTTTTAGTATCCCATTACTACTAAGAAAACAATACACATTTGAATTCACAGAAGAAGTCCAAAAGAAACTACCTGTAACATTGAAGTTTTGAGCAACATCACGAGGTTTTTCATTCTAGAGACTCATCAGTTTAGCAAGTTGTTCACTAGATAAAGAAGGAATAGACACATTAGGATTACTAGTAGAACTGTTAGCTACAACTGCCTTCTTATTAGGATTCCCCTTGGACCTCATCTAAGTAGGATAACCTATTAGTTCAAAACACTTATCTATATAATGACCATTTTTATTACAGTGTGTATACTTCAACAAAGGATTAGACTTCATATTTCTTTTATTGAAATCATTTACTTTAGACACAAAGTTAACAGTTTGAGTTGACTTAGCACCACTTGAAGAATTCCTATGTGAGTCTTCCCTAGATACTACTGCAAAGGCTTCTTTCACAGAAGGAAGCATATCCTTTGTAAGTAGATTAGTTCTCACACCCTGATAACCATCATCTAATCCCATCAAAAACTGCATTAGTTTAATTATATGACTATAGTTACTAAAGTCCTTTGAGGCATCACAAGTACAGGAAGCCAGTTGTAGAATCTAATCTAGATGTTTCCACATGACATTAAGCTTATGATAATAATCAGCAACAGTTAAACCATTTTGTTTAAAAGAGTTTATTTTCATATGTAGATAAAAAACAACAGATCCATCTAATTTATTATATGCTTCTTTTAAATCCTTCCACACGTCAGCAGCTAACTTGTAATATACTTGTCCTAAGTACAATTCCTCTAATATGGATTTCAGAATCCAAGTTAGAACTACTGAATTGCATCTATCCCATTGTCTCATTAACACAACATCATCATCAGGTTTAACACATTCACTATTAATGAAGCCAAGTTTATTTTTTAACTTGCAAAGCTAGAATCGTAGCATTAGACCAAACAGTGTAATTCTTAGTGCCCTTCAGTTTAACATTCACAATGTTCAAGTTAGCAGAATCACTAGCATGAAGATACAAAGGATCACTAGCATCAAGTTTACTAACAAGAGTAGCACCAAGCCGAGCATCACCAGACTAACTATTAGTATCAGACATGATTACAAATCAGAACAATATCACACAGTAACCACGACAGGTAACCAAACAAACAAATAACAAAAACTATGAAGTCACACAAGCATGCAACAGACGAAACCCTGCCAGTGATCAAGATTCCAGGTTCATCACTTAAGGGTGACTGGACATGTCTTAATAGGGGTGTCTGACACCTAAGATCTAAGCACACAAAAGCACTCACAGATCAGCTAATATGACTTCACCAAAAAATCAAACACAAACGACGAATCAACCCAATCAACCAGTCAAGAACCACAGCAAAGAGGCTCGACCAAATAATGAGCCAACTCTGGTCCCCTTAACCCGGACAATGCTCCTAGACTCGACAGAAATAAAAAAACAAGAAAAGGAACAATCTCACCAAATAGGGACCCAAGTCAGGGTTTTGACAAAAAAAAACTCGTGGTTCATAACCATCACTTTGGGTTACAAACCAGAGAGCAATAGAGAATATGCTTCCAAATGTATCCAAGAATCCTTAAATAGCAGCTCACCCATTCAAACCAAAACCTAGATCTGAAAAAACTTTACAGATCTAAGGTTGATCAGACCTAAGATAGATCTGATCAACTACACAACAGATCTGACTGATGAAAGATCACAAGACCTTCAAGAACCCAAGACACGAAACATAAACCCTAAAGAATAGCGGAAGACACCACAATCTGAGCCTTATGGCTCTGATACCATGTCAAAATGGTATAAACCCAGAGACACATGATCAAACAATGAACTGGAAAGGTTTTATTAATAAAACTCCTGATCACAGAATTATTACAAACTCAGAAATCAAATACAATAACAAACTCTAAACAACTTCAAGAATACAAACTGTAAACAAAGAACCTGACAGGACTTCACACGACCTCAGCACTTATTCGAGATGAATAAGTGCAGGACAAAACCAAAGAAACCCTAATCACACAAAGTTGTGAGAGTGAGTGAGATCACCCAACTTTATCCACCGTTGGATCAACAATCACACGGATTGTGTTAGTAGCCAACGGCTGAGATCACCTAGCTTAATAACAATAACTGGGTAGGCTCTATTATAAAGACCGGACCATCATTCATGAGATAAAGACTGGCCCAGCCACGAGCTTGGGCTTCTGACTTCAACACGAACTGGGCTTGTCAGCAACAGTCTCTCCAATGTGTCCAGCAACATCAATCCATTAGCACCCAAATCCAAAGTCTAATTATCAACATGTAACAAAACCATAAAAAAATGTTATAACAATATGCAACAATAAGTGACAATATAAAATACCTATATTTTAACATTCTGTCTTGTAAATCGAGTCAAACTTGACCCTTTAAAACTCTTCTCGAGTGTAGATCAACTATATCCAACAAAATTTACAACTATAAAGAAACCACTTTTAGCACTATATTAAAGGAATACACATACTGTACTGAGACCCACTAAACTAGCACACAAGAAACAAGATAGTCTAATTGTTTGCACACAATATCTACATATTAGGCTATGATTTATGCAGTCCAAAGCGGCGTCAATGGTGACACGAGGCCAAGGAAACACTCACGATCACCACCACATAGAGGCGCGAAAAAGGGACATAGGGCGAGGGTTTTCGGTTACTTGTGGATGGGGAATCTCCCCACCCTACACCCAGTTTACTACATTAAAAAATCAACTCTTCAATTTTCTTACATTACTCTAAGGTTATGCATTATCGGGTAAGGCCCCGGCTATGTCAGCATCAAAAGTCCGTTAAATGTAACATCCCGGAAATCCATTTCGCTTAATTACGCTAATAGGCGTGCATAAGAAATGACAAGATGAAATAAATAGTAGAATGAACCCTTACGGATAATAAAACGGGATGATAAGAATATGGGTTATGTTCTAATATGGAAATAACCTCGCTAGAGTTATCTAAACATGTAAGTAAATAACACTAGGAACTATGTTGGTTAGTTAAGTTTCATAATAAAATTGTGAAAGGGGTAAACTTGAGGGATCATTAATGTAACTATTGGTCAAAATAAGAAGGTCAAGAAGACCCATTTGGGTGTATACGTATTCAGCCCCAAAGGGGCATTCTAGAGCCAAGAACAAAACCCTAATCACACCAAAATTGAAGAAGAAATGCAAGAGATTGAATGATGGCAGGATGGGGGTATGAATTAGATGGTTGTCTTCATGTTTAAAGCTTATGGTAAGAACCCTAGTACCCAACTCATCCAAGTTTCGAACCCCACATGTGGGTTTTGAGCAAATGATGTTAAATTCGTATTATTGCTTGATTTTAAGTGATATTGATCATCTCAAATGGTCTAGAGGTGAGCTAATCACTAGAAGTTGCTTGTTGCAAAAGATGATGATATTGGGTTTTCATTAGAGCTTTGATGTTGTTAAATGAGTGGTAAATCCATGTAATTGTAGGAATAATGTGTAGTTGATGATATGCATGTGGAAATTGGTCATAATTTAAGGTGATTATGTTGTTGTGGTAAAATGTGTGTATTAGGAGCTTGTACTTCGAGCTTAGAATATTGTATGTACACCATGTGTTTGATGAAATGTCTAGATGAGTATGAGGTATGAATTTGTATGCAAGACTCGACAAGTATGAAAGTAATGTGATAGTTGGTGCAATTGATAGTAGGTTAACATGGGGATTTCGTCTTAGAGAGAAATCATGTGGGAATTAGTTGATTGTATGATTTGGTAAGAAGTATGCATTAGTAGTGTGTACACTATGCTTAAATATTATGATGTACACGATGCGTTGATTAATTGGTGTGATGAATGATCTTGTATCTTAATGAGATGTGAATATGATGTTTATGGTGAATCTTATATGATCTAGTACATCAATATGGACATATGTTTCTAAGTAGGATGTTGGTATAGTTGGAAGTTGACTTTCTGGAAAGTCAACAATGTAGAATAACATAGTTAGGCTCCCAAACTTGATTGTGTGATTAGACACACTATGTGACGCATAACATGTTAAAACTATGAGACATATATGATAATAAGTGGTATTACTATGTGAGAATAAATGTGGTTGTGAATGTATGTTGTAGATATGATAGAAGTTGACTAATGAAAGTAAATGTGATATGTGGTTGAGAATGGTTGTTAGTGTGTTATGATCATGTATGCAAGCAATGATGTGAACATGATGATATGAAAGGATAGGAAGGATGGACTCAACCATGGGAAGCCAATGGGTCAGGTGGAGGCAAGTAGCAAGCATCAACTTGGAGGACATAAGGTAAGTGGTTCTTATTCCACTTAGGATAATGAATCTTAACATGTATATGTGTTTGTAAGTAGTATGAGGACCGTGAGATGATGGAACGTAAATAACAAGGTTAAGACTTGAATTGGAGTTTATAATGGAATAAACGTGGCTTCGAATGGATCGGCGTGGATGGGTCTAGAAGGGGTGGAAAGGAGAAACAAAATGGGAATGTGCAGAGTCCACCGTAAGGGTACGGTGGCACCGTTCCCTTACGGTGGCCCCTGCAATGTTTTTCCCCACCGTAGGGCAGAGGGGATACCACCGTTGGGTTTTGTGGTCCACCGTAACCTTACGGTGGCCACCGTAAGGTTACGGTGGGACCTGGAAATTTATATTTTTTTTAGTTCATTCTATCGTATGTTGATGTTTCGCTTACGTACGCGACTCGTAATAGCGTTTAACGCATTAATTAATATTGTTGGACCTCGTGTAAGGCTATGTAAGGGTGTAGCATGGAATACTAATGTTAGTTTTGTAATATGATCATAGTACGGAATGATACAAGTGCGTGTAGTTTAATTGATACGTTGCTCGATGGTATCAAATAGATAAGTAGATTGTCATGATTAAGTAGATTGAGAATGTGCTGTACATATGGGTACACATGCTCGGGTTTGAGAGAGAGTTTCATGCATGTAAGGGTTGGTAATTATGAGTAGATTGAGTATAGGGCTAGAACGTCATATTTGTCGTAGAGATTAGCGAAGAAAGAGTAACATGACGGGTCAAGTAAGTTATATGAAGGACTTGTATGATTGTATGTATGGTGGTATTATATGAAGGAGTTGTATGCTTGTATGTACTGTAGAATTATATGGAGGAAGTGTATGCTTGTATGTATTGTGAAATTATATGGAGGGGAAGTGTATGTTGGACGCATTGTGGGGTTATTAACCTTTGTTATGTGAATGATAGGAAACGTAGGTATGTACGTATGATTGCAGGAGACGTGGAGGTTCGGATCGGGGTAACCCACCCGAACTCGAATGAAGGCTGTTGGACAAGATCACAGAGTATTGTTGGATGTTACTTCCGCGTCATGAGTAGATTACATGAGGTTACCTATTGAACTAACGAAATGGTTTTGTGGTGAATGCAGGATGTCTTGTCTATCTTGAGAAGTAAGGAAAGGATGGAGATCGAGCGAGGAGGCGGATTGTACGTGGTCACGGTCACATAATCAAATGGAGACGAGTCACGTAGAATGTATTAAGAAATATTTTAAGATGTAACACCAAAAATACATTTTAGAATCGGTTTCTAAACGTTCAAGGTTGTTATTAAAGGAAAGAATTTTTCGGTTGGCTTTTCCGCTGCAAGTTTCTGTAAATTGGTTTAGGGTGTTACAAGTTGGTATCAGAGCCCTGGTTTGAGTGAAATCTTGTAAAAGGAAGTAAGTACTTGAACTCAAACTTGTGTGCTCCTGAATGCAGTGACCCGTACAATCCAAGACTCGATCAAGGCCCAAAGGTAGAATTTAATATTAACTCACATGACATGTTAAAAGCTAATTGCGGTGTTTATGTTAAGGTGAGCTTTTGTGGATAATGAAGAGGTCTCAAGGACACGATTCAAGATAGATCGTGGGAATTGTAGATAAGATGGAATAATCACAGGTACGCGATAATTAACTATTGGTACCGGTGGTAGGAAAGTCCTCAGGGATGGTAAAACATAGAAGGGAAAAATAACCATGTTGTTTAGGAACGAAATTGAAATATAGCACGAAGCTGAAAACCAGTCCCTAGGCATAAGGTAATGATTACACGAAGGCACGTGGATAGCATGTGGACTGTGCGCCTGGCCAGTGCACAAGAAGCATGCGATGCACGTGAGACCGTGAGAATCATCACAGGTATGCCTGGTAAACTTGGAAAGTAAGTGGTCGTGTGGGTTAGTGGGTGGAATGAAACTTCTATAAAAATGTGAATGTGAAGGGGGATTCCCTTATAAGGTACCCAACTAAACGTATGTATATTGTGCCCATAAATCAACTATGGCAATAAATGTAAGGTTGGAATGAAAGGTTTGAGTCCGTAGATAAGTACGGATCAAACCAATATGAATAAAAGGTTGGAATGAAAGGTTTAAGTCCGTAGATAAGTACGGATCAAACCTATATGAATGAAAGCCTGAAATGAAAGGTTTGAGTCCGTAAGCAAGTACGGATCAAATCAAAATTGTAGGAAACCCTTATGGGTCAAAATTGTAGAAAACCCTTATGGGTCAAAATTGTAGAAAGCCCTTATGGGTCAAAATGGTTGGGAAGATCCTTATGGGTCACAATGGTTGGAAAGGCCTCAATGGGTCAAGAGGTTGGAAGGACCTTAACGGGTCATATGGTTGAAACCATGTAAAATATGCTGGAAAGACCTTAGCGGGTCAAACGGTTGGGAAGACCATAAAGGGTCAAAAAGGGGTGAAATTATAGAAACTGTGGAAATGACCTTGAACGGGTCAAATAGTGTGAAAATATGGAATTACCCAAGTAATGGGTCAGATTCGTTGGAAAGTTGTAGAAATATAGAATAGTCTATGAAGTGAGTCAATTGGGTAGGAATGAAGGAGAGAATACACTATTCTGTCTAACCAAGATAAGCACAAGTTAGTAACTTAATTTAGATATGCATGTCATGTGGTCTGCAAAATGCATATATATGGGTAGTGGAAGGTGGTAAGGCATGGTATTAGTGTGAGTTATTTTGTAGAAACCTATAGAAAACGAATGAACGGTCGATCTTTTGAAAGATTCGTACCCCTATATGCAGAAAATGAATGATGTGGTGAGATGCCAGAATGTGATGTAGGAATTATTAGAAAATAGTAGAATATGGCGCAATTACCTCGAAAAGTCAAATTGTAGAAAAATTTACAAGATAATGAATAATTTGTAAAGATTTGGCATGGGAGAATGCAATAAGTAATGTAGTATAGCACATAAACAGGAGATCAGGAAGGAAATGTATATAATTAGACATTACAAGTGAAAGAAAACTTGTATGGACCAATGAAGGTCGATTTTCATGAACGTAAGGTATATGCCTAACCAATAAATTTTGTAGATACGAATGGTCGAAATTGTGGATTTGAGGAAATCTACAAGATAGGTGATATGAAGTTAATGAGTTGGAACTCCTTGCGAATGAACTAAAGCAAGATAAGTATGGCGTGGACTGGTAAAGGAGCAAGTCAAGCCGACATATGGGCGGTTGGTAAACGTTGAAAAAGGAAGGTTAGTAAATTTAGATATTTTGTGATTGTTAAATAGAAAATTGATATGTTGAATAGTAACCCCGTATGAATGAATGGTAGCTCAAGCATGATGTAGTTCGAAAGGTTTGACCTTAAAGGTCAAAAGATGGATGAATCTTAGCTTAGACTTGGTGTTGTTAAGCGATGGACATATGTGTGTACAGTAAGTAGTGCTTGAAATGAGCTAACAAACAAATTAGTGTGAATAGAATGGCTTTGAAATTTACCAAAAAGGGGTGGGGATGTATATGGTAGATGTACCGATTCAGTAGTGCCTATGCAATTATGCCTAACTCTCAAGTTAAGCAAGAAGGAATGGGGAATGAAATGGCATGTATGTTGTGAAAGCGATAACCATGATCTAAGGATTGGGATATACGCATGTATATAGTCTAACTAATTACATGATTGAAGGAACTTAAAAGGAATGCTAACAGTGGGATATTGTAGTAATCCTGTGATGGACGCCTTGTGACTAATATGGGAATGAACGACTAAGTAGGATTTATTGGTTAAATATGTAACTAATCGATTTATTATGTTTAATAAATGCGATAGGCCTCTTAAAAAAATAAGAGCGTAAGAACAAAACATAGAAATACGTTTTGCCATGAGTAAAGTTATTTTACAGTCTATATGTGGGCTTGCAATGTGGCATGAAACTTTGAATGAAGTGAATGAGTATATAGGTAAGTAGAGAATTCCTGGTATGGTAGTAATGAAAGAGGTTTCGGGGACGAAACCCTCTTTAAGGGGGGTAAACTTGTAACATCCCGGAAATCCATTTCGCTTAATTACGCTAATAGGCGTGCAAAAGAAATGACAAGATGAAATAAATAGTAGAATGAACCCTTACGGATAATAAAACGGGATGATAAGAATATGGGTTATGTTCTAATATGGAAATAACCTCGCTAGAGTTATCTAAACATGTAAGTAAATAACACTAGGAACTATGTTGGTTAGTTAAGTTTCATAATAAAATTGTGAAAGGGGTAAACTTGAGGGATCATTAATGTAGTGCTATGTTGGTTTTGAATCAGATTTCGGATCAATCTATATTGATTGACTGCCCCTTCTTTGGTAGAAGTAATTATTTCTTGTAAAGAACCCATTTCGGTACTAAGGGTAGGTTGATAACCCACAGCGGAAGGCATTCTACCCAACAAGGCGGAACAATAATTGGTATCTTTATTACATTGGCTAAAACTTATTTGTTCTTGTATTCAGCCCCAAAGGGGCATTCTAGAGCCAAGAACAAAACCCTAATCACACCAAAATTGAAGAATAAATGCAAGAGATTGAATGATGGCAGGATGGGGGTATGAATTAGATGGTTGTCTTCATGTTTAAAGCTTATGGTAAGAACCCTAGTACCCAACTCATCCAAGTTTCGAACCCCACATGTGGGTTTTGAGCAAATGATGTTAAATTCGTATTATTGCTTGATTTTAAGTGATATTGATCATCTCTAATGGTCTATAGGTGAGCTAATCACTAGAAGTTGCTTGTTGCAAAAGATGATGATATTGGGTTTTCATTAGAGCTTTGATGTTGCTAAATGAGTGGTAAATCCATGTAATTGTAGGAATAATGTGTAGTTGATGATATGCATGTGGAAATTGGTCATAATTTAAGGTGATTATGTTGTTGTGGTAAAATGTGTGTATTAGGAGCTTGTACTTCGAGCTTAGAATATTGTACGCACACCATGTGTTTGATGAAATGTCTAGATGAGTATGAGGTATGAATTTGTATGCAAGACTCGACAAGTATGAAAGTAATGTGATAGTTGGTGCAATTGATAGTAGGTTAACATGGGGATTTCGTCTTAGAGAGAAATCATGTGGGAATTAGTTGATTGTATGATTTGGTAAGAAGTATGCATTAGTAGTGTGTACACTATGCTTAAATATTATGATGTACACGATGCGTTGATTAATTGGTGTGATGAATGATCTTGTATCTTAATGAGATGTGAATATGATGTTTATGGTGAATCTTATATGATCTAGTACATCAATATGGACATATGTTTCTAAGTAGGATGTTGGTATAGTTGGAAGTTGACTTTCTGGAAAGTCAACAATGTAGAATAACATAGTTAGGCTCCCAAATTTAATTGTGTGATTAGAAACACTATGTGACGCATAACATGTAAAAAAAATGAGACATATATGATAATAAGTGGTATTACTATGTGAGAATAAATGTGGTTGTGAATGTATGTTGTAGATATGATAGACGTTGACTAATGAAAGTAAATGTGATATGTGGTTGAGAATGGTTGTTAGTGTGTTATGATCATGTATGCAAGCAATGATGTGAACATGATGATATGAAAGGATAGGAAGGATGGACTCAACCATGGGAAGCCAATGGGTCAGGTGGAGGCAAGTAGCAAGCATCAACTTGGAGGACATAAGGTAAGTGGTTCTTATTCCACTTAGGATAATGAATCTTAACATGTATATGTGTTTGTAAGTAGTATGAGGACCGTGAGATGATGGAACGTAAATAACGAGGTTAAGGCTTGAATTGGAGTTTATAATGGAATAAACGTGGCTTCGAATGGATCGGCGTGGATGGGTCTAGAAGGGGTGGAAAGGAGAAACAAAATGGGAATGTGCAGAGTCCACCGTAAGGGTACGGTGGCACCGTTCCCTTACGGTGGCCCCTGCAATGTTTTTCCCCACCGTAGGGCAGAGGGGATACCACCGTTGGGTTTTGTGGTCCACCGTAACCTTACGGTGGCCACCGTAAGGTTACGGTGGGACCTGGAAATTTATATTTTTTTTAGTTCATTCTATCGTATGTTGATGTTTCGCTTACGTACGCGACTCGTAATAGCGTTTAACGCATCAATTAATATTGTTGGACCTCGTGTAAGGCTATGTAAGGGTGTAGCATGTAATACTAATGTTAGTTTTGTAATATGATCATAGTACGGAATGATACAAGTGCGTGTAGTTTAATTGATACGTTGCTCGATGGTATCAAATAGATAAGTAGATTGTCATGATTAAGTAGATTGAGAATGTGCTGTACATATGGGTACACATGCTCGGGTTTGAGAGAGAGTTTCATGCATGTAAGGGTTGGTAATTATGAGTAGATTGAGTATAGGGCTGGAACGTCATATTTGTCGTAGAGATTAGCGAAGAAAGAGTAACATGACGGGTCAAGTAAGTTATATGAAGGACTTGTATGATTGTATGTATGGTGGTATTATATGAAGGAGTTGTATGCTTGTATGTACTGTAGAATTATATGGAGGAAGTGTATGCTTGTATGTATTGTGAAATTATATGGAGGGGAAGTGTATGTTGGACGCATTGTGGGGTTATTAACCTTTGTTATGTGAATGATAGGAAACGTAGGTATGTACGTATGATTGCAGGAGACGTGGAGGTTCGGATCGGGGTAACCCACCCGAACTCGAATGAAGGCTGTTGGACAAGATCACAGAGTGTTGTTGGATGTTACTTCCGCGTCATGAGTAGATTACATGAGATTACCTAAAAAAAATTGAATAACCTACCATTCTCATCATCCAATTCTGATTTGTAAGATGAAATAATAATTTTTGCCACTTGTTTGGGGATTGCGCTTTTACGTGAGCCTGCTCAATCTTCACAACCCGTGAACCACATACAAGAGCAAAGCAAGTCATGCGGAATCGTGATGGTGCTCATAATCGTTTGGTAAAGTAATATTTTTATTCTAAAAATCCAATGTATAACGATGTGACAACCAGCAAATTCCGTTCAACGGTTAATGTGACTTTAATCGTGTTTTTGAAGTAATTCACATGATTTAAGGTTAATTATACTTAATTGAGCCGTTACGAGTCCTGCAATGTCCTTCTCGAAGTTCGTGGACGCCCTGAAGCCTTTAAAGGAAGACTTCACATATTTAACGTTAATGAACTGACATCAGTAAAAAGTTGTCAAACTGGACTAACATAAGGCTAATATATGTAAATACGACACGTATTTATTATTTATACGATCGGATGTGAAATCGGCGCGGTGAACGGCCAAAAACGCAGTGTTTCGGAGAACGCAGAGAGTAATTGACGCGGGAATTAGCCGTCAAAATGAGTGGTTTTAACTGTTATCAAACTTTTGGAATAATTATTTATTGTATATAATGTCACTTATTAAGTTTCAAAAGTAAACGGATCGTTTAAATGAGGGATAACACGATTGAATCGATTAACGCGATTTAAACGCATGTTCTGAAAGCACGTGTCGGATGAAAAAAATAACATTTAAATAGCTCACTTTAGATGTGCTTTTAATTTCGAACATATCCGACTCATTATTTTGTTATTTTATGATCGTAAATTTAATCGAGGCATAATACGTTAATACGGGTTCGTATACGCGGTATTAATCTACCTACCCAAACCCTAGCTAAAAAAGCCAACCCACCACCCATCCCCTTCATTTTCTCAGCCGCAAGCCCCCCACCTCACAGAAACCCTAATTCCACTCTACTCTCTCTCACGCTATCTCTCTATCTCTCTTGGTGGTGACAGCGTGGAGGCTGGGTAGTGGTTCAGGCCCGAAAACGAGCAGAACAGTAGCACAAAGGAGGTGACAGGGGTCGGGTTGAGAGTTTTGTTGGGTTTTGGCCGAGAAGTGGATGTCTAGGTTTAGTTAATGGTGACGAAGGGTGATGAGATGCAACTGTTATGATGGTTTCGGTGGTGGTGAGCAGTAGTGGTGGCTAAGTAGGTGGTGACGATAACAGATCTGGCAAAATTGAAGTGGTTGTTGTCGGTTGGGGCTCGGATATGTTGTGGGAGGTGTCGATTGCGGTGGTTTGATGCTGTTTGTTCCGAGGTTTCACAGAAGGTATAAAATGTGATACCCCGCATTTTCAGGTTCTAACTTTAACTAAATTCTAGTTACTTGTAGTTACGTTCCTTGCATTCTGCTTAACTAGGGTTAGCTAGATAGGTCACACGTTGCACAGTTATAGGTTAATAACTGCATGAAGTGGTAATTCGGGGAATTACCAAACTACATACATGAGTATTGAACCCCGGACGTTGTTGAATTGTGAAATTAGATAATTGTGAATTAATTCATTGAGATTGATTGCAATTACGTGTTTCTATGAAACTATGTGCAAACTGTTTGTGATTATGTGAACTTAAAACGAACGTGTTATTAAAAACCGTAATGGGTGGACCAGTAGGATGGTTGGGGTCTTAACACATGGGGTTACACTTGATATGGTCCAAAATAGCGAAAACGTCAGAGAAAACACGCGATACAATGGACCAGACCACCCGGAGCGAGTCCAGGCTGAGTGAGCGGCCGCTCGTGGGTGTCAGACAAACCAAAACCGACTTAAAACTCTATTTAAGCAATCTTAAGCCCGAAGTACCCCATAAACTTAACCCTAATCGCCCCCTACTGCCTATTTACGAAAATATTAACCCCAAACACCTGCTAAGGCTGAAGAACACCATTCGGGAAGCTTGGAGAGTAATCGGTTGCTGGTTTTGAGGTGCTTTCGGTATAATACTCAACCCTACATGTTGTGATTATCTTTAATGTAGTTTAAAACATCATAACCAAGTTTGTCCAGGTCTGAAAGACTTTTATAAAGATTAAAACTTGTTGTTCTTAAAGATTAATGGGGTTAAACATGATGTTATGTGATGATTATTGTATGTATTGCATGAGTTTGCATGTTCTTGATGTTTTAGACTTCTAGGGTTTATGATTAATGATGTTTAACTTCTATCTTGCTAGGTTTTGATCAGGTTATGTCTTATTGATATGGTAGGATGATTGTTGAGTATTATTGATCGATTATATGCGTATATGATTAATTATAACTAGGGTTTATGTATGTTTATAATCTGGACAGAATGATTAGATCGACTTGCAGAGGCTGTAACGTGATGTTAAATTGTTTGTTTTGATGATTTATTTGCATAAAAACATTGTACATGGTCTTAGCTTTTCATAATGGGTAAAATCAACTGATTTGGACATCGTTAGATAACTTTTTGAAATTTTCTTTGATTAAAAGTCATATCAGATTTTCGGATTAGTAAACTGGGTCAACTTTAAACGATCATTACTTGAGTTTTACAAAGAGTTAGATTATGATATTTGGACAGTAGGTCGAAATTGATGAAACTTGACTTTTCCAAATTGATTCATCCCGTTTGGATGAATACAAAAGTTTTGGGATTTTTTTTTACTAATCTGATCTGTTATGAGCATTTTCTGGACATAGCTGTATTTTGTGATTTTTCATAATTTTTGTGTATGGTTTTGTCATGAACTAAAAATATGGACTTGTCCGGTAAACCCCCTGGAATATTCAATAAACTTTTGGGAGTCTAATTCATTGGATAAATATTTTTAATAAATTGGTTTTCACAGCGCATAATCTGTCCTAAAAACGCAGATTATGTAATGTACACTTATGTGGCTATTTGGAGTCTTGTATTACTTGTATTTGACATGAACTTGTATGAGCACTTATATGAGGTGTATATGAAGTGCATAACTGATGTTAATCATTGTGTTCACCAACGGGTCCATAGGGTTTACTTATTTTGGGTAAATTTTGAAATTTGGTTTTTCAATAACGAACTAAATGGTTTGGGCATTTAGAGTCGTTCATGTGACTTATGGCTATGGGATCCTAGTATGTCATGCTCCTCGCGGTATAAACTCGAAGCGAAAATCTGAGGGTGTGACATAAAAGGTGGCCGATGATGGTGGTCTTGTGATCGTCGGTGATGGAAATGGTAGTGGATCGGCCGGTTGTGTTTGTTTTGGGTCGGGTTTGACTGTGGTATTGACTGTGGTCTGTTCTTCGTGTTCATTGATTTGCATAAACATCTATCAAGGGATTCGCACCTTAAGAGATCTGACCTAGCTTATTACCGATCCATTCATAGGACCTACAACTGGTATTGTATGGTTCAAGCTTGATTCTTGCAAATATTGATTCGATTCGAACGTGTTTTTCGTTTAAATCTTCTATTTTTCGTGTCAAAAGATCTTTCTTAATCAAGATTATTGTTTTACATAAAGTTTTGTGTTGATTTGGTGGTATTTTGATTGATAAAAAAAATTCTGGATTGAACAGCCAATTTTCACGAAAAAATTGGATCTGCATTAACTATCTTCATAAAACTCTATCTTCTCACACTGTCTTCTCACACTCTATCTTCTCACACTATCTTCTAATATTCTGTCTTCTCACACTCTATCTTCTCAAAATCCTATTTTCTCACACTCCATCTTCTCATATAACTATCTTCTCAAAACCCTATCTTCTCACACTCTATCTTCCCACATAAACATCTTCTCATAAACGTCTTCTCATAAATATCTTCTCATAAATAACTATATCTTCACATAGACAACAACTTCGCAGACCTATTAACTTCGCATTGATTAATTTTCGAAATTAAAAAAAAGATATTCTTTCGTGAATTTTTTTTTGGGGGTATTTTAATTACACAAAAAAAATTGGTTTAGGTTTGTTGAACCGGTTCTTAAGGGTTCTTAAGTGTCGAACGAACAGAGGGACTTTAGCCTAGTTGGATTTTGATTTTGACTCAGGTATACCAAAATCTATTCGAAACGTTCTGCTGTGTGCTTTAAAGGAGTTAAAATGGACTTTAGATATGCAATTCAAACTGTTCCCAAACTGGTAAAAATTGAGGATTTTGAGGACTGGCGAACCAAATTCGAATCATTCATCAAATCTGAGGATGAAAGAATATGGGACTGTATCATCTATGGGTGATGTGTTGTAAAACACATCTCTTTTCCCGTGTATTTTGTATAATATTTTATTGGGTTTTTACTCGTTTTGAGTCGGTTTTATTAGTTATTTATTATTTTATTATTTTATAGGTGTTCGTGGAAAAGAAGCTCAAAACGAAAGAATTTTAATCGAGACACGAACAGTTGAGAGCAGGTGGTCATGGATGTTGGAGCCTAAACGAGTAACTTTAGTCGAACCAAGAACACCCGAGTCGAAAACATAAGGTTATACTACTACTACTACTACTACTAATAATAATAATAATAATAATAATAATAATAATAATAATAATAATTTAGAAAAAAATATAATAACAATGTACATGCCCTTGGTCATAGCCCAAGGCCCAAGGAGTAACATCGACAACGAGACACATATTATAATTGGGAGGAGGTTATTATTTCAACATGAACAGCCGCCAAGAAGACATCATCAGGACAATAGCACTTTGAAGATCGATTAAGGTGAGAAGAGAGAAGTGAAGGGCAGGAAGGTCCGGGTTCAAAAGTGAAGCTACGGGTTCGACTATAATAAATTTTAGTTTTCATATTTATTTACTTTGTGTTTGTGAATATTGAGACCATGACTATGTTTTATTTTGAACCTATGTTTTTATCAATTTCCATGATTATGAGTAGCTAGATCTTAAACCACTACCTCGGTTGAATGATGATCGCATGTTAATTTTATAGTTCTCGGTTTTGGATTTATTTTTGAATGGTTAATGTTTTGGTAAAAGTTTAGTTGGTGTTTATTATGATGTGTGTGCGTATCTAAGTTTGATTTATTATTTTTGATAGTTCTATGATCGTCTTAGTGAATGTCTTTCATGTTTGGATGATTATTAGGGTTACCTGCTTAGTGCTTGTAGCTTAGTTTGTGGTTTTGGATCCGAAAGCCATAGGAACTTGATAAGAGAATTTAGAGGACTTAAGTATTCTTCCATTCTTGAGACCGGGAGGTGATGGAATGTTGGGTTGTCTAAAGCTTTAGGTGTTAGGTTTTAGGTGAGACCGGGAGGTGAGCCTATCCTAATTGTCTTTAGTTTCTTGCAATTCCAACTCATAGTTAACCCAATTAAATTACTCCTTTACACCTTTGGGTGTATTGTGATTAGAGAGACCAGGAGGTGATCGAGTCATTAAAGTACCTTTACATTCTTAGTGGGGTGAGACCGGGAGGTGATCCGAGCTAGATAGCTAGTGTTTTATTCTTTAGGATTCTTTGGGGTGTGTTGGTGAGACCGGGAGGAGATCTAGCACGTCTTAGGGTTTCTTATGTTATCTTTAGAATCTGGTATCCATTCAGGTTTCCATTACTGAGAGTTGTGAGTTTGCATGTAGGATTCTTGACCTAGGTAGTTGCCTTCCTATCCTGATATTTTCCTCAGTTATCCTTGCTGTCTGTTTATCTTATTTATTTAGTTTATTTATTTTATTTAATTATAAAAAACCAAAAATCATTTTAAAAATCATTTATTTTAAAGTCTTAGTCGAGTCTAGGTTTGTTTTCTAGTTGTGTCCTGAGGGTTCGATACTCGGATTTACTTAGTCTGTACTGCATTGATAGGTACACTTGCGTGTCATGTGGTCTGTGGTCTAGTTTAGTTGAGTCTGTTTTATATTACTATGTGTCTAGGTTGTTTATATTTTTATCGACCATACATAGCACATCAATGGGTATGTCAAACCGGCCTATGAAGGAGATGACGGCATCAAGCGAGTACCAACGTACAGTGAAATGAAAGAGTCTGATAAATAAATGTACGATGCTGAAGGCAAGGCTTTTGCAACAATTAACATATCTTTGTCAGATGCGATTCGTAGTCACTTTAGGCTTTATTATGATTCATACGACCTATGGAAGGCTTTAGGAAGACGATTTACAGTGAACAGTCACACTCATTAGAGTTCTTCAGAACAAAGCTCAAGTTGTCATTCCTCAGAAAGCAGTGAGAGCCCAAAGGTGTTACTACCAGATCAACAGGATAAATTAAGTGAGGGAGCAAGTGATCAAGCTTCAATGGCAGAAAGTGATGAGGGCAAGAAAAAGGAAGCAGAGGAAGTTGTTGATGCTGAAGAGGTCATTGATGAGACTGAAGTTAAGACTGACATCATTCATCTTGAGGACACAGAAGGGATGTCTACCAAGGAGTTCATCGCATACACGTCTGAATTAGACTCCATCGACACAAAAGTACACATTTCTCTCTCTTCTGTTGTTAATGCATGTAAGAAATGTGTGGATTATGCTGAGAGAATTGCCTTATTAGTTGCTGAAAATGATAAAGTAGCTAAACATAACACTGACTTAGTTGTGCTACTAGATCAAGAAAAAGTGTTTAATCTAGGCAATATGATTCGAGAGGACAATCTTAAGAGGAAGCTTAAAGCTGTAGAAAATGACCTTAAGACATTAGACCTTGTAGTTAAGGATAAGATCTGTTATCTGGATCTAGCCCATCTCGCCATAGCTGACAAACAAAAGGTCATTGCTGAGAAAAATAAGGAGATAGATGAGCAAAAGATTAAGATAGTTGAACTTAACAGGCAAGTTGAACAGTGTCGCAGTACCAAGTACCTTCATAACATCATCATAGATTCCCAAAAGGATAAGAATGAGTCAGCAGGGTTAGGATACAATGATGTTCCTCCCCCCCCCTTTAATGGGAAATATTCATTCTTGCCTACTAAGGAAGAGTTCATTCATGTGGTAAATGGTAAACAACCTGTAGTCAAATCTCAGGATATCGACTTGCCTAAGAGTCCTAGTTCTGCAGAAAAGGAATCTGTTGGATCCAACAACAGCAAAGAAAAGATGAATAAGGTTGTAGAAGTTAAGAAGAACGAAATTAAACCCTCTTCTTCACAGCCTACTCCTCAATATAAGCTTGAGAAAAGATCCTGATTCAATTGCCGCATTAGAGGGCATGTTGCTAGTTGTTGCCCGTTTAAGATAATTGAAAAATCTGGTGAGAGTAAGTTGTATAAGAAGTCTGTTCAAAAGCAACAACAGGGAGTTGCTAAGGATGGGAATCGGATTGATAAGGGTAAAAATGAAGTACCATGTTCTAAACACAATCAATCAAAAACACAGTCTCAGACTTCATGTTCGGGACAATTTGATAGACCAAGAAATCAGTCACCAAGATACAACAATTACAATGGTCAATCAAATAGGTACCAACATAAAAATCGATACCAGAATGATGGTTATCGAAGTTTTCACAAAAGAAATTTTCAAAATCAACATGTAAACTCTCGAAGAGATGATTATAGGAGTTTCCATAACTCAAATAATCAACAAAGAATTTTCAGAAATTCAGGGTATGATAATCGGAATCAATACTTTTCAAGTAATCACTATCAAAATATTTCCAATTACCAGTCTCAAAAATCAACAAGCAACAGATCCAAGTCACTTGAAAGATGTCATGGACATTTAAATGAGTTTATTTATGTGAATGAACGAGGTCAAACCAAGACTACTAGAGTCTGGGTTCCTTGTACTAACTGAACTGCTGAGTGAGTGCAGGACTGTTGATTTGTTCGACAGTGGTTGTTCCTGTAAATTATCTGAGGTGAATTATAGGTTACCAATGGTAACGAATGGTTTACTTCGGTGAAGATATTCTTCCCACTCTTTAAAGTTTTACATATTATTCTCTTTTCACATTGAAAACCTTTTGTCGGTTTAAAGGGGGAGCCTGTTTGTTTTTAAATTTCTGTTTTTATTTTCAGAAAAAACAAAAATTTGGGGCGAGAAATTTCCCTAAGCCAAAAAGAGTGTAGTTGTGTGCGTGTGTTTAGGGGGAGTAATATAATTTTTGAAAAATACAAAAACATTAAAAAATTCAGAAAATGAGAAATCATGGTGTGAAAGAGAAGAAATGATAGTACATCAGCAGTTGGACTGCCACACTAAAAAATAAACTTAAATGTGCTAAATATGATAACAGCTCCATCATATGATGTACCGGTAGGCAAGACACATGAATAAATCAGCTTACTATGTGATATAAACATAAAGGACTGTGTACCAAGTGGGTAACACATCATTGGCGTATGATTTTATAATCTTAAATCTTGCGTTGATAGATTGCCAAAATCTGAGGTTTCGGGTTTTAAATTGTTGTAACATCCGGGGATAACCTGACTGTCCTGCTGCATCCAGAAACATGCTGACCTAGGCACAGCCAGGATATCTTAAAAGAGCAAAAAGAAAAAGGGAAATGCCAAAACCCTTATATGCTGATGGCAAACTCAAAAAAGCATCAAGCTAATATGCGTACCAAAATAAAATGGCATTTGTCCAAACCTTGGTTGAGTTCACATTGGTCACTTTGCTGCATCCAGATATATGCTGACCTGTACAATGATGTGACTTGTACCTTGTAAATTATACGGATATCAACAATATATTCACCCGTTACGAAGAAGCTTTATGCATACCTTGATCGTGGGGATATGTCATGTTGTGGGACACACTGGTATAATGGTATAAATCAATTAATCATATCACAAGGGAAAAGCTTTGAAACTTTCGTGTAGCTTGCTTAAGTGGATAAACAATATCGGTAATCGTCTTGGACTGTTTTTCACAAAATTAAATTAAGAAAAATAACTGAAAGTGTGAAACAGTTTAACAAAGCTGATATGATCTTCTTGCACATGATTCTCCCAAAAAGATGCATTGTAAATATTTTTAGTTTATTTTATTATATTCTAAAACAAAAATACCAAAAATATTTTCTTTTTTAAGGTCTTCCATTTTGAACTGATAAATTGTGTTTTTGCATATGCATTTTGCATATCGGGATAAATTATTGGTTTATCTTTAATGTGAATTAGACTAATGTGTCTTTCGAGATGTTGTTTGTAGTAGTGCACAGATTGATGTTGTTGTCAAAGTGCAATGCAGAAGTCAAGTTGCATAGATTGATGTTGTTATCAAAGTGAAGTGCAGAAGTAAAGATTTCATGCTGAGATCCTCCATCTCCATCTACATTAATGCCCACTCATAAAAGTTGAAAGTTTTGCTCACCAGATGAAGAATATGAAGATCATGATGATCAGTTGACTCAAAGTGGTTACGAAACTCAAAGATTGGATTCATCAGCTTAGGGGGGGGGGGGGTTGTTAGTACATTGAAGCTGAAGCAATCCAAAGACTTAGAGTCATCAAGTTGCATAAAGATGAATACATCTAGAAGCTATTTTCAAGGGGGAGTTTGTTGGTGCATTTCTATGTGACAACAGCTTACTAGATACAATAGCTAGTAGATAGTCGTTTTGTATAACGTGTAATCATCTTTATTGTACCCTAGCAAACGATACTTAGTCAGAGAAGATATCTAAGAAGATATCCGAGAAGATATCCAAGAAGATAGTTATCTTCTCGAATATCTTCTTTAGTCTGACTCAGGGCCATGCTAGTATAAACACATGGAATGGGGCATATGCTAAGGTTGACAGTTTTTGACAGTTTTGAGAGCTTTGAGAGTTTGTTCATTTGAGTGTTGTTAGTGTGTCTACAACGTTGTCTTGAATTGATTGTAATTAGTTTATAATCAATAGAAGACAGTTTTTAGTATTATCCTCTGTTATTCGTGTTCTTTGTGTTCATTGATTTGCATAAATATCTATCAAGGGATTCCGCACCTTGATAGATCTGATCTAGCTTGTTACCGATCCATTCAAAGGACCTACAGGTGGTGACAACAGAGGGAGTTGGTTTCATTGTTGGTGGTTGTCTAGGGTGTTCGGGTTTCGTTTTGTTTGATGTTCGGGTTCAGCTTGGGATCTCGATTACTAGTCAAAACATGAGTCTGTTCAACACGCAGTCAAACCCGGTCAAGGGGTCAAACCGAGTCAGATCAGTCAACACTCGGTCAAACATGTCGATTCGGTCGAATATGTCGTTCTAGACGCGTCAAGTCGTGCGCGCACCTTTCGGTATAATCATTTGTGTTTACTTTTCTTTTCATCTTTTTAAGTTATAAACACATATAAAACCGGTGCTTAACTCGCGAACGGACCGAAAATAATAAATGAAAAGGTATAAAGTAGGATGATTAGTATTGTATATAAAGTGCGACTTCTTGTTGTATTACTGGACTAAATATGTTGGACTATATGGTATATAAATTGTTAATATGAATTTATTTAAAAGTTGTGGACGTATAAATGTCTCATTTATTTCGAAATTGTATACTATATAACAGTCTTGTGTTACAAGTTGATGTTGGGAAAATTTGTAGACAACTTGAGTTGTATGGTTTGTACAAAAACAGAGGAAACTCTGTCCAATTCTTATAAAAATAAGAGCATAACGAATTGATATTGTTTCTCATGTTTATAAATAAATCCTCCCAAGTGTTTTGTATACAAAATTGAATCGTTTTCGACAAACATTTAGTTGTAACAACAAAGACGATACTTGGACAATATTTCCAAAACAAATGTGTAATGCTTACCGAGCATCAAATGTGTCGATTTTCAAAAGTTTTTGGTAACTAAACATTGTTTGTGTTCGGATTTAAAGGACATGAATACTCGATTTATTTGAGAATGAGTTTGTGAAGATTAATATTTTGAAATCTTTATAATACTTGGATTTTTGGGAAAGAAGTAACAATTATTGATCGATTTTAATAATTGTATTTATGTTTCCTCAAAGTATATCTTTCCAAAAATAATTATACAAGGCAAATACAATTATCTGAAATACGAGACGAGTTACGGCTCGGGATGAGTTATACATTTGTGGTATTAGTCCAACATGGTTTACACACGAATGGTAACAGGTGCGCAACTTGGGTACTATGTCATATGTGAACACATGAGTTATGATAAGTCACGATCGGTTCGTCGAGTTAAAACACTTAGAACTCGGGTTGGTACACACAAGTCTAGATAATTGGATAAACTATCATTTAAGCAGAAAATAAGCTAGGCTTATATGTGATATACTTTTAAGGTATCCTTTGTTTTCTATCTAAGCAAAGAAATTAAGGGGAGTTTCACAGCCCCTTTTACTGTTTTGTTTTGGGGGAAAGATATGTTTTGTTAAATATTTTTGCATGCCAAAATGTTTTTAAATGTTAATACGTGATAAGTGGCATGATGAGTACTTGGCTTTGTTGTTTTACACCACTCGGGGTGAGTCCTCGCTACTGAAACCATTTACTCATGTGTTGTGTATGTGCTAAAATCGAGAACCGAAGGAATATTTGGCTAGTACTATTGGTGCTTGACAAGACCCGCCCCTAATTGATAGCGTCGATTATGCAACTGTGTATGCCATGGGTGCACATATTCTGAGCTAAGTTGTTATTTTCCGAGAAACAACTACTGCTCGCGGGTCAATATTAATCTTGGTTTGGTTATGGGCTCAAGGGATTGCTCGTCATAGTTTGTAGGAGTTAACTACTCCTTACAAAGGTCACTGCTTGTGTTTGTTCCGCACATGTTGTTAAAATGTTTTGTAGTTATGGAACTAAAACCTGTGAACTCGCCAATATTTTATATATTGACGTCTTTTTAAACATATCTTTCAGGTAACTAAGTGCTGAATACATACGCAGCTAGTACGGTGGAATATGGGATGTCGGACACTTGTCGAGGGTTTCATCGATATTTACCAATGGGTTGGGACATAGATGGAAAAATCCCATGTTTGAAATTCATGTATGTTGTTTTGTGTAAGGTTTAAGACAAGGTACTCTTTTTTGACATCTTAATAAAATGATCTTTTCTAATTAAATATAGTTTGTGTTAATCTTGACTTTGATATGCTTTCGAGCGTTGCGCCACGTGTATCCGCCATTGGCGTGGTGTGACAAAAGTGGTATCAGAGCCAAGGTTATAGCAAACTAGTATTTTTTGAAAATCTAGACTATAACCGGTTTCGGCTCGAAAACAAAAGTTTTCAAAACTAAAACACAACGAAATATTTTTAGAAAAGAAAGAAAATTGTACATGGGTTGTACAAGTGGAAATTCCGACCGACTAGCCAAGTTTGTCAACATATGAAATATTAGAAAATAAGGATAGGAATGTTTATGTAGTGTAGGGATCCGATTTTCACCTTTGTCCGCACTCTTGCATCAATCACCGGTACCATCAAGTGGGAAGGATGTTGTGGTCTACTATGAACTCACCCGCTTACCTGTAGACGGGATGATCGGAAGGACTAACCTCTATTGCGCTAATGGATGTCGCAATGTTGTCTATGTTGTGAAGGCAAAGCTAGTCCAAGTCTTTTGTTGTATGAATCCTTTGTTTTTGGATCAGGAAGCTCGGAACTAGCGGGCATAGAAATTACCTTTCAACGCAGATTATCATTACGGGCCGGTGCACACATAATAATATTTTGGGGTGCACGGTAACCTTGGTGGACGCTAGGGCCAAGGTTGGTAATCACTCCTTGTCTTGTTTATTCTTGTTCTCTAGGTTCAGACTTTGTTTTTGATTGGCCAATGAGATTCAGGATCCATAAAGCCCTTGTGTCAACATCACACCGTAACCATTAGCTATGGACTTAGCCATGAAACACCGAAATAGATCTATTGGGTTGACACCCCCACTCATGGTCAGTCGCTCTGACCGGATGACAGATATCAAAATAGTGCTTTTATTTCACATTTATTCATTGTCTTTAGTGTACAATGGGCGAGGCACAACATGTCAAGGTTTGGTTATGGGCTCATTTCAGATCACATATTAATTATTTCCCTAGCTAGGAAGTAATTTAGTCGGTTTTGGATTACATGTCCATTCATTTAAAACCCGTGAACTCACCAACTTTGTGTTGACCTATATTTTTAAATGCATGTTTTTTAGGTAACTAGCATGAAGCATGGAACTTGGGGGGTCGCGTGCGAGCATCAAGGGATACCATCTTTTGAATTGTTGTTGTATTGTTTTTAGTCATTAACAATTTCATACAATGGTTTTATTCAAGACAATTTAACTTAATATTTTGTAAAACTATGTTGTCTTATGGAAGTCCCTCTTTTAAATAAATCGATGCTTGTGTGACCTTTGTGCTTGGAAATCATTCAAAATTGCATCCCGTGTTTCCGCCTAGGCAGGGTGTGACAGATTGGTATCAGAGCACGAGGTTATAGCGAACTGAGATTCTTTTGAGTCAAACAATAATCTAAACAAAATTGATTTCGAAATGTTTTCCAAGGAAAGAAATACAACACTTATCCCTACATGCTATGCAAGTTCCACGCCAGTTACATATTCCACACATTAGTAGACATAGTAAGTACACCACATGATTACTGATACACACGTGGGCTATTTATTTATAGGAACATAGCACACAACGATGACCCTATTATCATCTCGGATTCTGAGGAGGAGCATGTACCGGAGAGCCCACTAGCCGATGACGTAAAACAGGGTTACGAGATCGACTCTAGCGATTCAGACATTGATGAGGACCACATGCAGGTGGATCAGGTTGTTTCTGATGACGAGGATGTTGTGCCTGCTCGAGAGGCACATTAGGAGGAGGAAGATGCACCCCACCGCTGCTAGAGCCCCGGGTGCCATCTTTCTGTCCATATCGCCCGTGTCCAGGTGGGGTACATATGATGTACACCATTTGGAAATGTGTGCTCCCTCCACCTGATCCTATCGCTCCAGCTGAGGCTCCTACCCAGGTCGACCTTGAGCCTTCGGCACTGGCAGATCCCCAGCCCCCAGCTCCAGAGGCACCAGAGGCACCAGAGCCACCCAGGAAGAAGCTGCTTCGGAGATCTCAGGCCCGCAGGAGGACATATCTACCGACTGTTGATGGTTTCTTCGCCTACTCTGACGAGGATACCGACGGCAGGGCCCCTTCTACTTTCGAGATCGGTGGGCCATCCCAGCCTCGCTCTAACACTCCACTACCTACTGGCTTCGAGCCAAATCCTGTACGCCACACCCACTACTGTGTATGGGACATGATTGGGCATCACGACACAGAGATTGGGGTGTTGCGTGGGAGGGTTCAGGAGATCGAGGATGACCTGAATCTGACAGGTAAGACCAGGGATCCCGTGCTCTATCAATTGGCAAAGATGGGTACACGCGTGTATGAGGCGGAGCAGGGACGTGCAATAGCTAAGGAGCATGTTGCAGAGCTTGAGGCGAGATTGGATGATTTAGAGGCGAGGATGACTGCAACTGTTGCAGCCTTGTCTACTGCTTTTCCACCCCCATCCCCGGAGGATATCATATGTTGTACTTGTTGTACTAGTTTAAAAACTTGTAAGGCGGTATTCCAGTTTATTTTGTATGCATAAACAAATTATATCAAGAATGTTAAACTTTATATGAAAAGTTTGATGTTTTGATTCATATAATGTTGTTGTGTTTGTGTCTTGCATTTGTGATCTTGTTTTGTCGCTTGTTATGATTGTATAGTTGTTTGGTTGGTGCATATGTAGACAATATTATACAATGATATGTGTCTCATTCTTTTAATCTTATTTATTAGAAGAATATGCCTCCCAAAAGAACTACCCGATCGAATTCTAAGGAAGAAGCTTTTCCAACCACCTCAGTGGACCTAGCCAGGGTGATTGCAGAGGCTATCGCGCAACATGAAGCAAACCGCGCCAACTCCAGTGGCGGTTCGGGTGCAGCAGGCCAACGCAGAACCCAGGATCCAGAGACTGGTAAAGCTTTTGCCTATTCCTTCTTGATCTTGATCTTATATCGATTCTCTCGTTGATAATCCATTCTTTCTGACACCTCAGAAGTAGAAAACACCTTGCGCGGGTGTTCCTACAAGACTTTCATGGCATGAAAGCCTTGGAATTTTCGCGGTTCAGAAGGAGCAATTGGTATTTTCCGTTGGATTGAGAAAACTGAGTCAGTGCTTGATATGAGTGGTTGCTCAGAAGATTAGAAGATCAAGTACATCACTTGTACTTTCCAGGTCGAGGCATTGACATGGTGGAATTTACAAGTGCAGACCTTTGGTCGTGAAGCTGTCTACAATCTCTCATGGATTGAGTTGAACACAATGCTGAAGGACAAGTATTGCCCACATAGTTAGCTTCAGAAGTTGGAGACCGAGTTCTGGAATCTATCCATGAACAGGGCGGATATCACTGCCTATACCACTCAATTTCATGAATTTTCTCGATTGGTTCCACACATGGTTACCCCCGAGTACAAGAGGTTAGAAAGATACATCTGGGGACTCTCTCCTAAGATCCATAGCAGGGTCACCACTGCCGCTCCATTTTCCATTCAACATGTTATCACCATTCCTCACAGCCTTACCGATGATGTGGTACGCATGGTCTCACTGACACAGAAAGAATCAGACAAGAGTGAAAGCTCTAGAAACAAGCGCAAGTGGTCCAACTTAAAGAAGGGGAAGAGCACAAAGGGTCATACCAACAAGAAGCCCGAAACCGTGAAAGCTTGCATTGCCGCTGCTACTGAAACACACAAGCCATACAATGGGCCCCACCCACTCTGCAAAAAATGAAAGTACCATTATGTGGGGACATGTGACAGTATCAAATGCGAGAAGTGCAAGCAGATGGGACATCCCACTATGCTGTGCTGGGCTAAAACGATTGAGAATTCTGTCTCAAAATTAGAAGGTTTTACATACATATTTTCAACCATTTATCACCCGAAATCATGCTTTTATCTTGGTATTATCATGGATTGTCTTCTTTTAATGATAATTGCAGGCATTGAAGGTGGAAAGTGAAAAGAAGTGAAAACAGGCACAAAAGACTAGGAATTGAAGACTTTCGGAGCTGATTCAGATGAAGCACGAACGCCCTACGACCGTGCACCTGTCCCGTGTCAAGAAGTCAACATCTCCAAGTCAATCAGATGAAGCACGAACGCCCTACGACCATGCACCTGTCCCGTGTCAAGAAGTCAACATCTCCAAGTCAACAAAAGGCAAAAGTCAGCTTTGTAGACATGTACGGGCGTGCCAAAACCCTTGGCACGGCCGTGCTCCTTCAAACGTGTTCCCCAAGGCTCAAACCAACTAAAAATGACATGTCTGCAACAATTACTGGCAAGCACGCCCGTGGCAGCACCTGGAGCACGACTGTTCTTGTCCTGAAGAAGGCAACTTTTGCAACAAAGACTCTGCAACAGTACCTACTATCGAGCGTGGGCGTGCCAAACCTTGAGCATGGGCGTGCAGGGGCTGATTTGCCTATAAATAGAGGCCTCCAATCCAGATTCTAAGCATCCCTTCACCCATCCATTCCACCCGAGTTTCTCTCACTCATCATCCATCTTTAGGGTCTTGTAAGTGACCTTTGGTGCTTGAAATCACTCCATAAACACTACATTGAGTTAGAGCTTGAGAGACATCACTACAAATCATCCCAAAAACCCTCTTTAATCCTCAAAAAAACCATTACTATGTGTTCTTCCAACACCCAACTTAGAGTCAAAGTTGTAAAGCCAATGATCGGCTAGGATACTAGGGTGTTGCTAGGGTTAAGTCCTCTTTGGTATGAATTATATAGTTTTTATTTGTTAAGTGGTATTTGTGTTCTTGTCTAATTCTTTTTACTTAAAACTTTGTTTGATGAAATAACTAACTAATCACTTAGTATTTGGTCTTGTGGGTGTCTTGATAGGAAGTGGGAGGACTTATGAGTGTACCCATGGTGTGTATCAACCCATGCACTCATAAGCTAACCTAATCCCCCGAGTAGTGATTAGCCCATTTGTGGGTAGAAATACACGCACTTAGTGGCTTAATCCTCTACTATCAAAGATCTCACTTAGGGTCGGTACGGTCATTATACTTTGTCCTGGTGATAAGCCAAGACTTGATTTTGCGACTTAGCTTCATTGTCTATGTGAAAGCTTTGTCGCAGGTCAAGAATTGGTGAACCCGTGTTGAAAGAAAACGGTCTTTATATTCTTTCCTTATTGTATTGCCACAAATCAATAATAGACCAATCACTTTTTGAAAGACTAATTAATTCAAGTAGGAGATGCACGTGTTCTGGTTAGTCATGACTCACCTATGATATCAAGTGGTAGCTTGTTCGGTCATGCTCTGGCCACCGGCAAATTGTCCATAAATGTTTAAAGTAATTAAATGTCTTTATCGCAACACTGGGAGGTGGATTCCTCGGGGTTGGGTTAACACAGTCTCGGGTGATCCTCTCCTCATTGTTGAGAGGTGAGCTTACCAGGTCGGGAGACCCTTAATTTAACAACAAGAA
The DNA here is from genome assembly GCA_028751855.1 of Ambrosia trifida. NCBI lineage: Eukaryota > Viridiplantae > Streptophyta > Magnoliopsida > Asterales > Asteraceae > Ambrosia > Ambrosia trifida. Next base: position 4,920,030 of record CM054123.1, on the reverse strand, counting down.
CACAAGTCGTTATGCGAAAACGGTCACCTCTGGAAAATGCACTTTACAACTCTAAGTTAAGCATAAGTGCGCAACTTGAATACACCACTCAACTAAGTAATTACTATTAATTCTTCCCAAGATTAGTCGGATCCCAAAGCTACACTCCTTTTTGGTTATTGATTTCTACTGTGGTCATTCTCGCTCCCCCTCTCTCTCTCTCTTTTCTATCTTTTAATTTTAATAAAAAGCAACTTAAGGCTGAGTAGGGGAAGTCGTGTCTTTGGGTTCGAAACTCGATACTTTCTAGAGTCTATACTACTCTCGATAGGTACACTTGCCTATTATGTGGGTTTAGAACGATCAGCAAATATCGTTTTATTATATAAATTTAAAACTTGAAAAGTGTTTCAACTTAACGTTTTGACTTAAAGATCTTTTTGAACAAGTTTTTGGCGCATCCGTCAGGGACTTGTTCCCTTTAAAAAGAAAAGTAATTTAAGTCATTTAAAATCTTTAATCCACACGACATCAAGTTTTTGGCGCTGTTGCCGGGGACACGACGTATTCCAAAGAAAGGTTTTAAGTTGCTAGTTACTAATTGTTATGCCAGTTTGTTTTGATAGCTTTTCAGATGGATCATCAAGTTGTTGAAAGTGGTTGCTACGTTCAACAAGGATGTGGCTATTGTGCTGGACCTCCTTTTCCCCACAGTTGTGAAGACTATTTGTTTTGTATTCTTCCATGTAGCTATTGCGGTGGACCTTCTTACCCCCATAAATGCGAAGAATACATCTCTCCTTGTCTTCTCACTTTTGAGTCTTACCCTTGTGAACCTTCACCATATTCACCCTCATCTGAACCTCCTCCGCCTTTACCTTCCTACGAACCACCTCCATATAACCCGTCACCATTTCCACACTCTCATGTAACACCACTTTTTGATTCTCCAACTTTATCACCTTATCCTTTTAAAGAAAAATACCCCCCCCCCCTGAAAATTCACCACCATTTTTGCCACTAAATCCTTTCTACAAGTCCGAACACGAGCCTATGCCCGAGTCCGAACCTCCTCTCATCGACTTAGAAAGGTTTACTAAAAATATTGAGATAGTCTAAAACTATCTTTTGAAGAAATTTGCAATGGAAGATGAAGCAAGAGTAAGGGAATTGGAAGTATAACGAGAGGAAGTGGGTGCAGACAAGATGGAAGAAAACATGGGTGGAAGTGGAGAGATGAGCGAAAAGCTGCAAGAAGGACGGAAAGAACCAGACTGCGGCAACTCAGGAAAGGAAGAGGTAATATCTCCGTTGCCACTTTTCACGAGTGATAACCCCACAACAGCTGAACTTGTTCACCACTCCGAGGTAAATCGTATCACTCGGAGGATCACTTCACTACTTGCACCTAGTGAAGTTTGATCCAGGAAATTTCAAGTGGTGGTGGCGCGACTTATCAGGTTTGACTATCAATTCCAAAATCTTAGATTGTGGGACTGAATTTAGTTAAAGTAGTATTTCCGGGGCTAGCCTGATGAAGAATAAGTTGAAAGGTTGGTGCATACGGTAAGAAAAGCAATCGAGGACCCTTAGGTATGATCGTTTCCTTTTAGTTTCTAACTGCCATGTATGCCCTCTCGGCACTAGGACTTAGTAGTTCATTATTAGTAGTTTTTATGTTTTTAGTTTATAGTTAGCTATATATTCATGCTAAGTAATTTCTCTCGGAAGGGCTCAGTTGTTTGATAGTTGTGACTTGTGAGTATCACCCGAACAGTTTTCTTTTTAGAAAACTAATTAGAGGAGCGTTTGTCTTTGTCCCACTTATTTCTTTAAGCATAAAATATATCAAAATCTATAATTTTAAAATATGATAAGGAATTAAGTGTGAGGTGGTAAAAATTTTACCACCTCCTGAGCCAAGCAAACCAAGAACCTATTTAAAGGAAAAAGTTTTTCAAAATATTTTTATAGTAAGCAAAAACTTGTTTTAAACCCTTTGAGTCCACCCAAAGAACTGAACAGGAGATCTTTGGAGGTGTTGTCAAAGCTGAAAGAACTAACTCAAAGTGTTTCTACTTCATATTTGAGTGTCTACCCTTTTCATGTGACTATCTTGAGCCTTATCGAGCACACCCATTTTTGATATAGATACGACAGATTTTCGTTCGTTTGACTATGAGAGATATTCACCTTTGGCACGTCATAGTTAGAAATTGTGTACCTTATACATTTCGAGACTGCACAAGAGGTGAGAGATTGTGGAAATGATCGAGGCACTTAGGACACACCCATTCCATCTTTCATTGGCCTTCCATAAATATATCCCTAACCTAGTCACCCCACTTGAGTCTTAGCCTTTTTCGTTTCACCCATCACATTTAGCCCCTATCGTAGTTTTGGCAAATAAGGCGTGTTGCAGGCTATTTGGGGCACTCTTGAGCAGTCTTGAAATGGAAGAAAATAGACCAGATATCATGGTATTCACCAAGAAGAGTTTGGAAACTAAAGAAAAGATCGCCACACAGAGTTAGCATACCAAAGAATAAGCTTTACCAAAAGCAGCAATTCTTGTAAAAAAAAGTTTGAGGAATAAGTTAGAAAGCTCGACAATAAACGGACCGAAAGAAAACAATTCTATTTGAAGATTTATTTCTAGGACATTACTAGCAGAGGTTATTAGGTGTGAAGACCGAACGATTCGCGAAGTAGGGACATCAGAGCAGTGAGTCTTCGGGGGATAAGTTTCATAAAGCCCATTATCTAGAGTTTGACATTTTCCCATTACACCGCTGCCGCTGCCCGAGCCAGACACGACAGTAGACACCCATCCTACCCGCTTATCACTTCATCATTTTTACCCTCGAAAGACCTTGTGATTCACTACCTCTAACCCATATATAGCAGTGGAGATTTGATTTGTATACAAGCCTATGATTTGTGCGTGCCTTGGCTTGAATATGAGTGATCACCCCCAAAAACAACCACCGAGTGAAATACTCATAAAAATATGAAGTAGACACTTGAGGAACATTTAATTAGGCACGCCAAGGCTATCTAGAACATCTACCATGGATGTATTGAGTAGGTGGGACTCTTAGGAGGAGGGTTGTTGTGACTTGTCACACCACACTTGCCTATTTTTACTCTACTCTCTTTGCCTAGGTTTGGTTTGCTTTGCTTGGGGACAAGCAAACGTCTAAGTGTGAGGTGATGTGATGTGTCTCAAAATTAGCAGGCTTTACATACATGTTTTCACCCATTTATCACTCGAAATCATGCTTTTATCTTGGTATTATCACCTTTTGTCTTCTTTTAATGATAATTGCAGGTATTGAAGGTGGAAAGTGAAAAGAAGTGAAAACCGGCACAAAAGACAAGGAGTTGAAGACTTTCGGAGCTGATTCATATGAAGCACGGCCGCGCTATGACCGTGCATGGCCATGCACCTGTCCCGTGTCAAGAAGTCAACATTTCCATGTCAACAAAAGGCAAAAGTCAGCTTTGCAGACATGCACGGGCTTGCCATAACCCTTGGCACGACCATGCTCCTTCAAACATGTTCCCCAAGGCTCAAACCGACCAAAACTGACAAGTCTACAACAATTACTAGCAAGCACACCCGTGCCAACACCTGGAGCACGGCCGTGCTTGTCCTGAAGGGGGCAACTTCTGCAACAAGGACTCTACAATAGTACATGTTGTCGAGCGTGGGCGTGCCAAACCTTGAGCAAGGGCGTGTAAGGGCTGATTTGCCTATAAATAGAGGCATCCACTCCACATTTTGAGCATCCCTTCACCCATCCATTCCACCTGAGTTTCTCTCACTCATCAGCCATCTTTAGGATCTTGTAAGTTACCTTTGGAGCTTGGGATCAATCCATAAACACTACATTGAGTGAGAGCTTGAGAGAGATGACTACAAATCATCCAAAAACCCTCTTTAATCCTAAAAAAAAAAAACACTACTATGTGTTCTTCCAACACCCAACTTAGAGTGCAAGTTGTAAAGCCAATGATTGGCTAGGATACTAGGGTGTTGCTAGGGTGAAGAATTCTTTGGTATGAATTATATAGTTTTTATTTGTTGAGTGGTGTTTGTGTTATTGTCTAGTTTTTTTTACTTAAAACTTTGTTTGGTGAATTAACTAACTAATCACTTAGTATTTGGTCTTGTGGGTGTCTTGATAGGAAGTGGTAGGACTTATGAGTGTACCCATGGTGTGTAACAACCCATGCACTCATAAGCTAACCTAATCCCGCGAGTAGTGATTAGCCCATTTGTGGGTAGAAATACACACACTTAGTGGCTTAATCCTCTACTATCAAAGATCTCACTTAGGGTCGGTACGGTCTTTATACTCGGTCCTGGTGATAAGCCAAGACTTAATTTTGCGACTTAGCTTCATTATCTATGTGAAAGCTTTCGGGTAGGTCAAGAATTGGTGAACCCGTATTGAAAGAAAACGGTCTTTATTTTATTCCCTTATTGTATTGCCACACAATCAATAATAGACCAATCACTTTTTGAAAGACTAATTAATTCAAGTAGGAGATGTACGTGTTCTGGTTAGTCATGACTCACCTATTATATCAAGTGGTAGCTTGTTTGGTCATGCTCCGACCACCGGCAAGTTGTCCATAAAAGTTTTAAGTAATTAGATGTCTTTATCGCAACACTGGGAGGTGGATTCCTCGGGGTTGGGTTAGCACAGTCTCGGGTGATCCTCCCCTAATTGTTGAGAGGTGAGCTTACCTGGTCGGGAGACCCTCAATTTAACAACAAAAACACAACTCGTTATGAGAAAACGGACACCTCAGGAGAATGCACTTTGCAAATCAGTTAAGCATAAGTGCGCAACTTGAATACACCACTCAACTAAGTAATTATTATTAATTCTTCCCAAGGTTAGTCGGATCCCAAAGCAACATTCCTTTTTGCTTATTGATTTCTACTTTGCTCATTCTCTCTCTCTCTCTCTCTCTCTCTCTTCTATCTTTTACTTTTATTAAAAAGCAACTTAAGGCTGAGTAGGGGAGTCTTTCGGTTCGATGCTTGGTACTTGCTAGAGTCTATACTACTCTCGATAGGTGCATTTGCCTATCGTGTGGGTTTAAAAAGATCAACAAATATCGTTTTATTTTATAAATCTAAAACTTGAAAAGTGTTTTAACTCAAAGTTTTGAGTTAAACATCTTTTTGAACAAGTTTTTGGCGCATCCGTCGGGGACTTGTTTCCTTTAAAAAGAAAAGTAATTTAAGTCATTTAAAACCTTTAATCCACACGTCATTAGGAGCTATCGACCATTTCAAGAAAGACTACCCCAAGTTGAAGGGTCAAGCTCGTGGCAGGGATTTTGTCATGGGAGTGAATGATGAACACGAGGACCCCAGTGTAGTCACAGGTATGTTCCTTGTTAATAATCATGCTGCTTCTGTACTTTTTGATACTGGTGCCAATCTAAGGTTTGTGTCAACCGACTTTAAACAGACCCTCGGATTAGAGTCAAATAAGTTGCACACACACTACTCGATAGAATTTGCCATTGATCGAATTTTCTTACAATAACAGTTACCACACCAGCATCAAAGCTGCACCTTTCGAAGCGTTGTATGGACACAAGTGTTGATCGCCCGTGTGTTAGGCAGAAGTAGGGGATAAGCAACTGACAAGCCTTGAGCTCATACAGGAGACAACCGACAAGATTTTCCAGATCAGGGGCAAGTTAAAAGCTGCCAGGGACAGGCAGAGGTGTTATGCTGACAAAAGGCGTAAACCCTTAGAGTTCCAGGTGGGCGACAGAGTTCTAATCAAGGTATCTCCATTGAAAGGAGTACCCAGGTTTGGGAAGCGAGGGAAGCTTAATCCCAGATACATAGGTCCATTTGAGATTCTTACACGAATCGGACTGGTTACATACAAGCTCAAGCGGCCCTAAGAACTCAGTGGTGTTCATGACGCGTTTCACGTTTCGAATCTCAAGAAGTGTCTTGCTGATGAGTCATTGATCATCCCTCCAGAGGAGATCCACATTGACGACCAACTCCATTTCATAGAGAAGCCACTCGAGATAACAGACAGGAAGGTTCAGAAACTTCGCCGCAGTCAGGTCAAACTAGTCAAGGTGCATTGGAACTCCAAGCGTAGACCTGAGTACACTTGGGAGCACGAGGATCATATGAAACACAAGTACCGACATCTCTTCCAAGAGACCACCAGTTCAGATGACCAAAACCAAAAATTTCGCGGACGAAATTCCTCTAACAGGGGGAGAATGTGACACCCGTCGAAATCACAGGTCATATCCGTACACTTAACTTCACGTATGCATTGTGAATGTCATTACATTTTGCATGTTTCATTACAATTGGGTCGTACATGGTTCCAACAAGTTCATCCCGATGCACACAGTCTAGCATTAGGCACACTAGTTGATACAATTTCATAACTAGTCGAATAGTTTATCATGAAGTATAGAGAGATCTCACCAAAACCCTAGTTTTGGGAATTCATGCAATTGAACATAATACTACAATTGTGATCCAATCAAGAACAAAAACAAACAATGTCCATGTACATAAATTGTCCGAATATATGGTCCATAAAAGACTAGTAAACTAACTAGTAAAAATGCAAACAATACGCTCGTATAAGATCAATAAAATCGGCCATATTTTGGATAATCAAACACTTGTATTACAATTAAATACAACATAATACCATATACACACATGATGGATATGTATCTATGTTTAATATATATATACACACACACACACATGTATGCGACGGCATACATATATATATATATATATATGTGTGTGTGTGTGTGTGTGTGTGTGTTGTGTTTGAAATTATGCATAAAGCATACACTAGATACATCTTTCACCACCTTAGATTTTACACCAAAATGGTAATTAACCTTTATCACTACATCAACCTAGAAACATTGACTTACCACATTTGCCATCCAACACTTTCCATACACTAAGATCATGATCCAACCACATCATTCCTAGGATTACACTAATATGGCAAGTAATCATGTCCCTCATGCATCACCTTTAGATGCAGTGACTTGACCTAAACCTCCCTCACAATCCCCAATTTTCGCCCCCCCTTCCCAAGAAACACCATGCACACATCAAATCCACATGCACCCACAATCTAGCCAAAATCACGTTTCCCATGACCTTGCACCAAAATAGAAAGATGCATTCCATACACTTTGGAAAAGGGACCCAACCTTACCAAAACTTCTAGTATATATAGGACCATGAAAGAGGACTTAGGTGCACCACTAAACAAATAACACACACCTCCCTACCTCTCCCTCTCGGCACCACCCCACCGCCAAGCCACCATCACCCCACGGCCACCACCACCACTCGGACACCACCCTACCACTCGACCCACAACCAAAGACCACCACTTTCAAGGGAATTTTAGGGGTACAACGAGCATAACCAAGTTGTACAAGACCCCTAACTCCTCATTTACTTAGGCACTAGGAGGTATAATCTTACTTCAAACTTGTGTTTTTATTTTCTTTCATACACTAGGTTGTTCACTAGTGTGTTGTCACTTGTAACTGAACCAAGTAAAATAAGTAAATTCATGACTCAAAATACATAATTTTAGTTGGAACATTCATGTATTTACATACACTATGGCCAAAACATACACAAAACACATGTATACATGTTGGCCAAAATCTTTATAAAGAAATTAGTGTGATTTCATAACTCACTAACATAAAACATAATGTTGATAGTTGTAAGTCATGTGTGACATGTTTAGATCTATAACAAAGCTTGCAAAAGTGCTTATGTTTTCAAGAAAAGTTGTATTTTGACATGGGATATTCTTATTTTCACAAAAGTTACTAAACTTATGCAAATAGGAAGTTAAAGACACCTAAACTTTGTAGATCTACACACATGTCAAGTTAAAAGGTTGTAAAACCTACAACACATGGACACATACACCCATACAAAGTGTATAAAAATACATGTTTTTACAAATAAAAGTGATGTTTTCACTAAGGATAATGCTATCTTTTTACCAGTCACTAGTTTACATAAAGATGGTAGATCTTGCAACACAAAACATGAGGTTCATATTATGGGTAAAGTTACACCTAGAAACCTTAAATATTGAACATTTTAAAGGTAAACATTGTAAATTTTGGGAAACAAAGTGTTGAATACACAAATCCCTACATCAAAGACACACCTAACTTAAGGGGTTAAGTTACAAGGACAAACATAACAAGAGAACAACTTGTAGACAGTACAAGTAACATAGACCTAAAATGTCTCTTTTTACATAGGACACGTAGGTCGATCTCTCTAGCTCCAGGCTTGTTAGTTCATTTCCAGATACATATGGTGAGTTTTTCACGGCCCCTTTTCACTGTTTTATGCTTTCCGGGGGGAAAACATGCGTACAGCTTTCAGCTACATTCATGACTGTTATATGAACATGAGACAATAAGGTTCAGGATCCATAAAGCCCTCGTTTCATACATCACACCGTAACCATTAACTATAGACTTAGCCATGAAACACCGGAATAGATATATTGGGTTGACATCCCCACTACTGGTCAGTCGCTTTGACCATATGACAGATATCAAAAGAGTGCTTGTGTTTCACAATTATTTATTGTCTTTAGAGTACAATGGGCGAGGCACAACATGTCAAGGTTTGGTTATGGGCTCATATCAGATCACATATTAATTATTGCCCTAGCTAGGCAGTAATTTAGTCGGTTTTGGATTACATGTCCATTCATTTAAAACACGTGAACTCACTAACTTTGTGTTGACTTATATTTTTACATGCATATTTTTTAGGTAACTAGCATGAAGCATGGAACTTGGGGATTCCCGTGTGAGCATCATGGGATACCATCTTTTGAACTATTGTTGTATTGTTTTTAGTCATTAACAATTTCATACAATGGTTTTATTCAACACAATTTAACTTAATGTTTTGTAAATATATGTTGTCTTATGGAAGTCCCTCTTTTAAATAAATCGATGCTTGCATGACCTTTGTGCTTGGAAATCATTCGAAGTTGCATCCCATGTTTCCGCCTAGGCGGGGTGTGACAGATACGGTCGGCTCGTTTCCTGACTTCGCAATCATGTATGAACAGTCCGCAGCTAAATAGGAACAACCAATACAATCGATTCAGGTGAGGGTTATCAAGCTTCTAACCAAGATAAAACGATCAAGCCTCTTAACTAATCAGGGTCGATTATCTCCTCCAATTGGAGAGAGAACACCTGGCCCTCGAAGACAACCCAAGCATGAGTTAGATCAACGACTTACACATAATAGCGACACAACAACGCACAAGGCATGACTCTCATAACCGACCCACATAGGATCCCATGCCCGTAACACGCTGGTTTTGCAGGGATGTACACTAGGTCTTTACTGGTTGTTAGATATAATATTCCACGCATCGTACCAGTCACTGTTCGCTTCGGTAGCTGGTACATCCTCATACGTCTGATCCTTTGGAACAACTGTGTACGGAAGGCATCCAACTTCTATACAAGGAAGCTTTCGTCTCCCCTTCCCATTTGATGCGGGGGTTTACATTAGATTACTCATATGAACAGGTGTTCGAGGTCTTCCACGTTCGAACTTTAAGGGTAATATTGAAGAGAGTTCATTAGGTTTGTTAGAATCGCAATCAAGGGTTATCGAAAAGATCTCCCTTTTAACCCGTTGGCCAATCAGAAGTTTAGTCTGAAATTAAAGAACAAGAATAAACAAGATAAATAGTGATCACTAACCCCGGCCCTTAGAGCCTACCAAGGTTCCCATGCACCTCAAATTATTATTACGTGTACACCCGTAATGGTAATTTGTGTTGCATGGTTGTCTCAGTACCCTCTAGTTCCGAGCTTTTTGATCATGAACAAAGGATTCTCACAACAAATGACTTGGAATCCGTTCGCCTAAGCAACATGGCGACATCCACTAGAACGATAGAGGTTAGTCTTTCCGATCATCGTATCCACAGGTAAACGGGGAATTCATCGCATATCACAACATCCTTCCCACTTGTTGGTATTGAAGATTGATGCAAGGGTGGGGAGTGAGGTGAAGCGTGACACGACATCCTTACTGGCAAAATATCCATACTACATATATATATTAATTAACCTTAGTTAGAAAATCAGATTTCAACACAACACAACACAAACATTCCTATCCTTTATTGTCTAACATTTCATATATTGACACACATGGCTTGTTGGTCGGAATTTTCCCTTGTACACCCCATGTACAAATTTTCTTTCTTTTCTAAAACTATTTCGTTGTGCTTTAGTTTTCAGAAAATCTTTGTTTTTGAGCCAAAACCGGTTATAGTCTAGATTTTTTTTTTCCAAAATACAAGTTCACTATAACCTTGGCTCTAATACCACTTCTATCACACCACACCAATGGCGGAAACACATGACGCAACACTCAAAAGCATATCATAATCAAGATTAACACAAACAATATTTAATTAGAGAAGATCATTTCATTAAGATGTTAAAAATAAGTACCTTGTCTCTAACATTACACAGACATTAACATAAAGTTCAAATATAGGGTTTCTCATCTATATCCCATTAGGTAAACATAAATGAAACCCTCGACAAAGGTCCAACATTCCATATTCCACCGTACTAGCCACAAATCTATCAGTGCTTAGTTACCTAAAAGATATGTTTGAAAACACGTCAATATATAAAATATTGGTAAGTTCACAGGTTTTAATTTCATAATAGAAAACATTTCAACAACCAACATGTGAAAAATAAAACAAGCAGGGGCAATTTAAGGGGTAGCTAGCTACTAAAAACGATGACGAGCAATCCCTTGAACCCGTAATCAAACCATGACACGCAATGCCTTGCTAGTTGTTTCTCGGAATATAACAACTTAGTTCAGAATACGTGCACCCCTTGTCTTTATCGGGATGACGCTGTCACCCAGGGGTGGGCCTTGTCAGGTACCCATAGTACTATCCAAATATTTCTTCGATTTCATTCACCTGAATTAATGGTTATAGTGATGAGGACTCACCCAAGTGGTGTACAACAAACCCAAGTACTCATCATGCCATTTAACATATTTCCACATTTTACAACACTTTAACAAAACATATCTTTCCCCAAAAAAAATAGTAAAATGGGGCTGTGAAGCTCGCCTTAATATCAATGTGCACGCAGCAGTAGAGAATAGCTATAGTCCAGAATCAAACACCTACAAGTGTTCTTGTCATATAACACACTAGATCCTTAGTGTGTGTTTTACCGGCAAGTTGTACACCCAACTTCCAAACCACTATTTAGATACTATTCCCCGTTTAATTAAAACACATGCCCTATGTCTGTTGGTGATGGATTACCCCCGTTACAAGTTTCTCATAACTTATATTTTAATATCCTTTATTTTCAAAGTTAGTTCGTCGACCGGAACCAAGATCATTGCCCGATTTAACCACGTTATGATCTTTCTATTTAATATATATATATATATATATATCAATATATATTAACTAACTTGAATAACATTATCTCAATCTCGACTCACTTTACCGTATAATTACTTTCTCAATAAATAATTATCCCAATATCTTGTCGATCGGGATTTCATATTCAATATTCGATTCGACTCAGTTTACCATAAATTTATCTTCCCATTTAATAAATATTCTAGGATCTTGTCGACTCGTTATTACATTTTATATTGTCAAGTTCTCAAACTTAACATATGCTTAAACGTGTAATCTTTAGAGATTATTTTATGTTAGTTCTCCCACAAAAAATTTCCAACACTTAGGAAAGTGTTATGTATTTTTCACCCATAATTATTTTTATATTTTTTAGTCCATAAAATATATATTTCTATGTTCACATTCGACTCAATAACGTATATATGTTTCTTGTAGGAAGTTATACAATATATACTTATCCGTCCGATTTACATTGTTGCCCGATAACTCGTCATAATACAATACGTTCTTGTCTGATTAATCAACTTATATACTTTCCGCATCCCGAATCATATAAGTTACACATATGTATTTTCAAAACCAAGACCCGGTTATTTTTAACATAAAATGCTCCAACATTTTATATTCCTATAGATATAAAAATGTTCATTTTTATAAAATTTCATTATGTCTTTAAATTGCTAATTTTAAAAACCTTAATTTTTATTTTTCTCATCATCTTTGGAAGTTTAATATTTTTATAAAATCCTATATTATAAAAATACATTTTATACAAAAACATTTTTTTGTAAATTTTGTAGATATTTTCATTATAAGTCATGGAAAGTCACATATTTCCATTTTTAGCACCAAATTCCCAAAAGTCGCATTTTTAGTCATAATTTCCCAAAGTAACTTATTACACCCTTGAACTTTTAAAGTTATCAAGTATCATTTTAATTTTCAAAAGTTACATTTCCTTCCTTAATCCTTCAAAAGTGGCATTTTTCAATTAAACTAGTATGCTTAGTTTTTTCAACTTTGTTGTTATGGATTATTATCATGATCTAACTCTATTAATAGTCCATAACAAGTTCATTAAGGATATCAAAAAGTGTATTTGGTGGATTAAGTAAAAAATGACCATATTTGGTGTTTCAAAGTTAGTAACTTTGAATATGAAACTTTTATATCTTGTAACATTTTATGGATTCATCATGAGATTTTGTTTTGGATGGTTATTTTAAGATGATCAAAGCCACTTTTAAGATTATTCAAGTTACATTAACAAGATATGTTTAGATCATCATTTTATTCAAGTGTATATGTATATTTTCAACTTACATAAACAACTACAACATCAATCACAACCTACAATCCTGTACATGGTTTTAAACATACATTTTAGTCTTTTGAAACATGTAATGTTTCATGTTTAAAACCAATGTTACATACTATGCTTAGATCTTTATAATTGTAAGTGTATGTTTTACATTTTAACTTACAAAAACAACTATAATTCTTACCCTAAACCCATGGTCCATACATCCCCGTTTAACCATCCATTTTAGTTTTGTAACAACATGTAGATTCTTATGTTTAAGAACCATAACCCTACCCCATGTACAACTTGCTTTAAAAACATGAAAACATGAACATTTAAGAATAAAAAGCAAGATCAAGAAGCCTACTACTAGCACAAGGATAGGGAAGACGAAACTCTTGATTTGGATAGGGTTACGTTTGTTCTTACAAGGGTTAAGCTCCTAACTTGAAAACACACTTGATTTAGGGATGGAATGGAAGTGATTTTGTGATTGATTTGTTTGAAAAACAACGAAGTGGTGGGGGATGGTGGGTTCGGCCGTGAATGCTCTTAAGGGAGGAGAAGAGTGTGTTTGTTTGATGTGGTGCATTAATTGATCAAGCATGAAGGTTTATAAACTATCATGTGTGTACTTGGATTAGACATATCATAAGCATGCTCCAACATTATGATTATGCCAAGGTTAAGAAGCAATGCTAGGGTGGCTTAAGCCTCACCTAGGAGCCGGCCTAATGGCCTTTATGGGACCCGCCTTTTTGCCCAAAATATCTCCTAACTTATCTAGTTAGATTCCAAACGTTTCGGTAGGGTTTTTGAGGTTTTATCACAGGTTTATTTTAAGCAATTTCGGACATATAATCGACCCCCAATTACCCTTAAACATTGATTAGTTTAGGCATTGGTAAGTTATTTAGGCTCTAATTGTGTGAATTTATAATTTACGCCTATATCAGGTGTGATACGCAACTTTATTCGTTACCAGGAGATTTGTATTTGGAATTCCCATTTCTGGTTTTGGAGTTTCAAAACACATTATATTTCATGAAAATGCTATTTATTTTATATCCTGGGTTCCGGGATTGTTTTTGGTTATTTAATTGTTACCGGGTAATCACCAACGTCCGTATTGGACCATTTTATTTGCACGCGATTACACCGTGCTTTCAATTAAACAAATGCATTCCTATGCATCCTATTGGGAATGTGCTATTCAGCAAAAGTTAAATTAATATCATTAATTTAGAATTGCACCTAGTTATCGTTAATTACATATACTAATTATGTACGGAAACACGCCGATTTTTGCTGGATGTCACACTAAATCAGTCCAAAATCAAAATTATGCACTATATCCGTCCCCAACATTTCTTAAAATGTGCGAGATTAGTCCAAAATCCTAACGAAGTTAAATTTGATTGTTAACTTTGGACTGATCTAGCAATTTCTCAAAACCACAGGGACGGAAATGGGAATTCCACGTTTGTATTTTTTTCATATATTTTAAATAAATAATATTTTTATACCTTTTTATCATCAAATTTTCTTTCTCATTCACTCATAACCACTTTCAAAAATATTAAAAAATAACTGGAGAGGAACAATATTCCCAAAAATATACAGATGAACATAGAAAAAACCCGTTGCCACAACCTCCACCATCGGAGATCACCGACTCTCCCCCATCTCCTTTCTCTCATCCGGTCTCTCTAGGTCTTGGTGATGTGTCAGCTCTCTCTCTCTCTCTCTCTCTCTCTCTATATATATAGATATATATATATATATATATCCCCCTCCCCCCCCCCCCCCCCCGCTCCCTCTCAGTGATTCGTGTGAATAGTTAAGGTGGTGGTAGGGGCTGATGGGGTTAGTGATGGTGAAGAGGTTTTAATAAAAGGGGAATATAACACATGTGTAATGATAAACAAAATTTGAAAAATCAAATAACATGGAAAAATACTATTTTAAACCTTGGATCAGAATGTGTTTAAAGTTTGTGTGATTTGAAATGAGAAAGAAAATGTTGTGATTTTTAGTGTAATTTGATAGATGAAGATAGGGTGTAGGATGTGAATGCTCTTAGATATGTATATGTTGTATAATGTAATAATTCTTTTGTTTAGTTTTTTTGAAAGAAGTAAAAATATGAAAATGAAAATACAAATGTGAAATTACTATTCCTTTCTATTTATTTTTTAATATTTTTGAAAATGGTTGTAAGTGAATGGGATAGAAAATGCAATGATAAAAATATATAAAAGTTATTTAATTAAAAAATATGAAAAAGAAAATACAAATATGGAATTGTCATTTTCATATCTGCTGTTTTGAGAGAAATTGTTAGATCAGTCTAAATTTAACAATCAAATTTAACGTCACCAGGATTTTAAACTAAACTAGCACAATTTAAAAAACGTTGTGGATAAATATAGCACACAATTTTAATCTTAGAATGATATAGCAATTTCTTTACTACCACAGGGTCAAAAATGGCAATTAACTCATTGTTGTGATTTAAAATTGTTATTTAACTAATTAATATACAAGATTATATCATGTGTTTTCATTCAACACTACAAATGAAATACGACAACGTTGCTGGTAATAATAATGCCGCTCCTACCATACAAATGCTTGGTCGGCAAATATAATAATCGACAAGCCACCACTTTATAATATTATGTCAATGCAAAATTTTTATGCCTTTAGAAGACATCTACAACTTTTGATTTATTATACACATGAATATTGTATTTTTTTAATATGAAAACAAGGTTTTTCTAATTCATCAACCAAATAATTGCGACTTTTTAAATCCTAAAAAATCAACTATCACACATATTGATATATATGTTATCTACTCTAAACATTTATTCTTAAAATAATGAAAAGGAATTTATAGATTCCAATAATTAGGTAAAAAAAGAAAAACATGTCACACGATTTAGATGCTAAAGAAGTTTTAAAACGATAAAAGAAAAATATCCCTTAATAACATATCATCAAGTTAAATGTTAATAGTTTTCAACTCCTTTTGAAATATTAAAATACTTTTTCCTGATTCTTTTTTCCATTGGATATGATGTTATCCGGATTTGTAAATATGCCTAGACATGTAGTTTCAATTTTTATTTTTTGGACAATAATTTTATACGCCTAATCATTATGAGCGGGCAATTAGGGACACAACTTTAACTTTAAACATGATAAGAAGAAAGGTTTCAGGTAGACTTTCCCGACTTGTTTATAAAGTCATGTTCTGATTGACCCGTGTTGAAAAGGTTCACCACTTAATCTAAGTATTTAAAAATATAAAAAAAAACTATAATTTTTTTCCCTTTCTCATTTTACCTGGTAAGTCATAATAATTTTATTGTTTTTACACCAAATTATCTTTTTGTCACGCTTATACCCACCATTAAATATGTTAACGTATTAACTATTACAACCCAACAACTCACTTATAACTTGTTAGCATGTAATATATGACTCATTAAAAAAACGGGTTAAACGGGTTGTGTTCCGGTTAGCTTGATTTATGTGTGCGGGTCAAGGTTAGAATCTTTGACACGAGTAGTAATACATACAGATCGGGTTTGAGTTACACTTATATTTACCATACAATCTATTAAGTCTAAAAATTCGAACACAAACCACATTTGTGGTAAACATCAAATGATTATACCACTACGTCATAAGTATGTAGTTTGATAGTCTACAAAACCTTTTATGTTAATTTCTAGTTTACTTATAAGTGATCATGGCAAGTCAAGCTAACACTAATTTGGCACAATCAGAGTTCATGAGTTGCCTCGTGATACTTCATCCATCCAAATTGAATCAAGCTCATATTGCTATTCCACTAAATAATTTGATTGTGTAGTTAGACTGTAAGGAGTGGGGGCGGGAGAGAGGGCGGGAGGGGCTTTCCTGGGCGGGAACACCGCCGCCGGTGGGGCGGGAAGGCTGGCGTGGGGCTGGGGGCGGGGAGAGAGTCACCGGCGTGGGGGGAGTAGGGGGGACACGTGGCAGCAGCAGATTGGTCAGTTTTTTTTTTTTTGTTTTTTTTTTAACTTTAACACAATATAATATTATTTTCTTCCCCCCCTCTTCCCCCCTTCCACTCCCCACAATTATTTTCCCCCCCACAAGGGTCCCACAAGTGCCACATGGCGCTTCATCCCCCTCTTTCCCGCCCCCCCCACTCCTTATAGTCTTACCAAAGTGTTTGTAACCTGGGGATATCAAAAACGCGAAAATGATCAGTCACTCATATCAATAAATATGTAAATTTAGAAGTATTATTAAAGGTGGGCAGAGTGAGCTTCCGAATTCTTTTTTCCAACACTTGTAGCCTAGTTGGTTGAGAGCCTAAAGTTTCCTATGAGAGGCTTGGGTTCAATTCCCACTAGCTACATTTGGAGGACATTCGTGGATGGGAAATGAGGGATGACCCGGCCATTGGCTTGGGTTCGAGTCCTGATCCCGACCGGTTTTACCGACTATTTCACCGTCGTGCCTTCGGGCGGGTGAGTGGTCGGGTTTTCCCGGGAATTGGTGACAATTGGTGGCCCGGGTACTCTCGAGTACCTGATTCGCCAAAAGGGTGCCCGAGAGTGCTCGGAATTGATTCGTTGGCCGTTAAAAAAAAAAAATTAAAGGTGGGCCTGTTAGCTAATAAAATAAAGAAAAAATGATTAGGTGGTTATCTTTTTCTTTAGTTATAACACTATTGTATATTTTTTTATACAAGTAAACTATCAATTTATAAGTCTAAAATAACGTGGTTTGGTTAATGCTATCTGATTTGGAGATTATATTTCATACCTCTAGAATATATTCATCAATCATACCATATAAGCTATTTATAAAATGTCAATGTTTCACCGGTCTAGAACGAACACCGGTGACCATTACCCATTTAACCCTGTCATCATCCTCCGTCGACCCACCGTTGACTCTGGCATCAGTGGAGGGTTTGAGATGTATTATGATGACGGAACCCGGTCCGGTTTACAGCCGTTAGCCGCGAGTATGTCCGAGTTTTTGTTGGGTTCTGGTTTTGATCAGTTATTGGATCAGTTGACTCAACTTGAAGCCAATCAGTTGGGGATTATTAACCGGAATTTACCGGCATCAAAGGCAGCTATTGAAGCACTTAATAATATTGAAATTCAAGAAATTCATGTGTTGAGAGAATTATGTTGTGCAGTTTGTAAAGATTTGTTTGAATTAGAAACAGAAGCTATAGAAATGCCATGTAAACATTTATACCATGCAGATTGTATTATTCCATGGTTAAATTTGCGTAATTCGTGCCCCGTGTGCCGCCACGAGCTTCCTACGGAAGGTCAAGACTCGGGTTATGGTACCGAGGAGGCGGTTGGGTTGACTATATGGAGGTTGCCAGGTGGCGGGTTTGTGGTGGGGAGGAGAGAGAGGGAGGGGGAGGCTTCGGGTTTTGCGGGTATGGATGGTGGATTTGAAATTAGTGGTGGTCCCATGGGACCGACATGGGGTTTACGAGGAAATGGTGGATGGGGATGGCGGGGTGCTTTGCGTGGTATGTTTTCTTGTTTCGGCGTTGGTGGGAGAAGGGGTTTGTTGTCCAGTTCGAGTTCAAGTTTGAGTTCGGATGATGGAGCAAGTGGTGGTAGTAGATTTATTCCGGCTATCTTCAGCAGCTCCTCGCGGCGGCATAGGGCCAGGGCGTTTGATACTAACAATCAGACCCAAATTTGGTGACTCAGACCAAACCATGTTGAATTTTGAGTGTAAATAAAACATGAAAGTAAGTTTGAATTGTTTGAATCCATAGCATAGTGACATTTTGAGAATAACACATGAAAATAATTTCATATTATTTCATATATGTTTCTAAGGTTATGAATGATTTCTGTTCCAAGTTATATCTGAATTGTTTTAATTAGCTTAAGATATAGAAATAATTAATATGTAATGAGTTGGGCCTTTAACAAAACGCACTAGGCCCATTTTGATAGTCATGGAACATGGAGTAGAGATTAATAATAAAAAAAAAAAAAGTAATTTACCAAAACCGTCCTGTGGTTCGGCCTAATTTGTCACTTCAGCCCAATCTTTTACAAGGTGCATGAACACTACTTGATCTTTCAAAAATATGCCAAAATAGTCCAACGACTTATCCCAATTAACTTTTCTTCGTTAAGTCAGGGGTATTTTCGTCGAGTCACTTATAAACTCATCTTCTTCCCCACTCTTTTCTTCCCTAATCAGACTCACCACCCACCACCATCTTCACCCTTCACCACCACCACCCACCATCTCCTCCACCTTTCACCACCCACCACCATCTTCACCACTAACTTGTAAAGCTCCAAGTCTAGCCCATTAAGCAAACCCTCTTCCCCAATCTCTCTTCAACCAACCTCGTAACTCATTACTTTCACCTATATTTTGTGAATAAAGGATAATTCAGTACACCTTTTTAACACCTCTAACTTCTAGTTTTCTCACAGCTTACCTCTTTGGGCCTTAATAAACTTTTCTGTTAGTTTAGTGGGTAGTGGTGGTGGTGGTGAATGGTGGAGGAAATGGTTGGTAGTGGTAGTGGTGGTGGTGGTGGTGAAAGGTGAAGATGGTGGTGGGTGGTGGGTCTGAATAGGGAAGAAGATGAATTTATAAGTGATTGGACGAAAATGCCCCTGACTTAACAAAGAAAAGTTAACTAGGTTAAGTCGTTGGACTGTTTTGGCATATTTTTTAAAATATCAAGGAGTGTTCATGCACTTTTTAAAAGATTGGGCTAGAGTGGCAAATTGGGCCAAACCATAAGGACGGTTTTTGTAATTTACTCAAAAAAAAAAAAGTTTTGTAAACCCTCACGGAAGAATCCGACCCGAATAATTTGAAACTAGATAATGCCAAACTGGTCTCAGTTCGTGATTAGATCCGACTGCTTGGCAGCAAGCAGCGGTTCCCCTCCCTGGCTGGAAAACCTGGCCCGAACAAAGGGCCATCTCAAAGAACTATAGGGCCTTCGGGAGCCCTGTGCGAGTAGAAAAAATAAGCCTCATACATGTAAACTATATAGAAACAATGAGTTCCTAATTGGGAAATGTATAATTGTTTAAAAGTTCATATAGGGTTAAGTTGCTCTTAGAACGCAACTTGAATTGATTAAGTTAGCACACAAAATCAGCTTGCGATAACTAGAGGTAATCAAATTGTAAGGTTCGGAAAAATTAAATGGTTTAATTGAGTTTCCATTATAATTTATTTTATTTTATTTTATTATTATTATTATTATTATTTTTTGTGATTCTCCAACTACGTAAATATGGTGGTGAATCTTGGTGGTTAACCCCACCAACGGGTAAATTGAAAATGGAAAAAACGTACAAAAACAAACCTGGAAAGACTCGAACTTGTGACCAATATTTAAATCAAAAACAGGCTCAACCATTTGGGCCCAGTAAGGTGGCACACCTTGCACACCCTCTGGGATGGCCTTGCCCGAACCGGTTTGTACCTTTTGAAAAATTCAGAACGTTGGAGCTAGCCATTGGGTCCGTAGGTTCCGTTCTTTGACCGGATTTGCACAAAAAAAATCACCATTTTCCCAACCAAAGTTGGTATAAATAGGTTTCTGATGTTTTGTGTTGATCACAACACTCGGAAACGCAAAAACAACCCCGAAAAGACAAAACCCGCTTTCGCTTACGTTCGTTTATCCACTTTGCTTGTTTGCTACTTCACTAGTTCACTACTTCACATTACGGCTTTCTCACAACCACGTCTTCCTTATCGGATCAAAGTCGGAAAGTACTTATTGGGCCTTGCTTTTGTAAACGTTAGGTTGGGTGTGGGCTAACATGTTTTGTAAAAAATGGTTATTTTGAGTGTTCAGTACTAAATCACATTTTAGATATTAGTCGGCAACCAAGCCAGTTGGGTTAATTAAGCTTACAGGTCTAAATAGGTCATTTTAAAAATGGTTATTTTAATTCAGGTCATAACAAGATTTGGAAAAAATGGATACGGTTCAAAACAAGTTAGGTTTTTAATAACAACTAGTAATATCCTCGCGCGCTCCGCTGCGCGTTTGTCGGTCATTATTTGCTTGATTTATTGTAGTATCAATGCGATACCGATACTCGCCATAACAATCGATACGTATTTTTTACATTGATTGAGAATCATAAAGATGAATGAGTTTTTCTTCAATTTTAGGTTGCATCGATACGTATTTTTTACAATTTAACAAGGCTTCTCTTTGGTGTTTCAGTGTATGTGTTGTTTTCTATCTACTTTCTGGGGTCAAGACAGTTTCATTTTGTTTTACTTGTCATGCGTTTGTTTAATATAAGTAGGATATGTAACTGCCCCCTGTAACTGTATAACCCCCGTACTATGTGTTATGTATGTAACAAGATGTTTGCCATCTTAATAACATCTTAACTATGTGTTATGTACTATCATAAAACCCATATACAACCCTACTTAAAATACGTTAACAATTTTTAACATATTAAAATATGTAACATTCATACATACTATATGCAAAACAGTTAAATGTTCGACTGGCTAGCATATTAGTAGTGTTAAATTACGGAAACACGGCAGACTTATAGGTGTATCATCGACAACATATGCAGGATGGTAGTAACAAAATACATGTCATACATGTCACCCAAAAGACAGTTTAAACACTAAGCAGCCCCCTTCCCCAACTATTCCCCATTACTTCCTCAGTGTTGCTGCAGCCTCGACCTCCCCTTTCTTTGTATTAACTGCTGAACGCAAAATATGTGCCGCATACTTTGTCCGCAGCTTCTTGATATCCCCGTCCTTTGAGCGTTAATGTTTACTGAAATTGCACTCAAAGGGCACATTAAGCCCCATGAACTTCTCCATGTGTCTCATGAGGTAGACGCCACAATCTGTGCCATTTCTAGCCGTAGCCCATTCTACATCCAACCTGTGTATTTATGCCCCTCCAAGCGCAGCTGCTTTCGGATGATTGATGTTTTTAAGAAACTGCACAAACATGTGCTTCTGCAATAAACGTGCATGTGTTATAAGATACCAAAAGTAAGAAAAAAAAACCATCCAAAACAACTTACGTATTTATACGCCGTATCTTTCTTGGGAAACTCGATGTGATCCTTGCAGCCACGCCTCCCTTGCTTTTTGTCACTATCAATCAGCATTATGGCAATATTTTTCAACTCGAATACCAACAAGTAGAAGTGGGCCCTTTAAAGTATAGGAAAAAACACGATTTCATATTTCTTGAAGTCATGGTTCTTCTCATAAGACGGCACTGAAGTGACCATCGCAGTCGAAAACCTTGTCATCCTTAGGATGCATAGAGGTGAGAACACTGTTACATCCTGAACCCGGCTTAGTCCTTTAGCATCCTGAGGATGTTACTCAAAGAATATGAGGTAAAATCATCCTGCATTCATATAACAATAAAATAGTTCGTTAGTCTATCCTCATGATGCACATAGGTCAGAATGCTGTTACATCCTGAAGCCTGACCAGTCCTTCAGTATCCTGAGGATGCTACATAAAATATAGGTTAGTGCTATCTTAAAGATTTCACCACCAACAATTGTCCCCAAAAATATGTTACCGTAAATATCTTAACGGTTATAATATTTTTAATTCCGATGCTTATCTTCTGAGGATGATTAGACATCTGATAGGATATCAACAGCTATATTTTGGTCGATGATTTAGGGATGACCATTACACCTTATCACCTTTCACCGTCTATATCTAGACTTCAATCCCTCCTTTATAATCACAACAGGATTATCAGAAAGGTTATTTCTTCTTTCTGCTCTGCTTTTCTTTGTTTTTACCAATCTTCGAATCTTTTTGTACAAAGAATTCTCAGGATGGGTAAAAAATCAACAAGGGCTGCAGGAAGTATAGGAATCCATAAGAAATTAATACAATAAAACCTGTTACAAGATCCTGCAATTGAAGTATGTACATTCATAGACAAAGATATCCTTTCTATGAATAACTCAGGGGCTTTCCCTGAATTAACTGTGTTCCGGCCATATGACCAGAATGCGAAGTCTGATTTTGCATCCTCTATATGGATCTGCTTCCTGTACCTGCCTTTCCACCTGGGTTTAAGATGTCCATTCTCCCGTTCATCAAAGAGTTCTTTGATATAACTGGGATGGCCTATGCCCAGGCTATGCCTGAGGTTTGGAGGATCCTAATGGTCTATAATAAGATCATCGAGAATCATGGTATCAATCTTCAGATTAGTGACCTGTCTTACCTATATAAGTTGAAAACTCATGGTTCCAACTGTTATGTTCTTCAGCTTACAAAGATCCTTATTTCCTGCATGATGTCATTAAGCCTGACAAGTCTTGGAAATCAAAGTTCTTTTTTTATGAAGAAGGATTCCATTCCTTAAGGGGATGATATCCCTATCTCTTGGCTAAAAAGTGGTAAAGATTATTTAGGATGTTTAATGAAAATTTAGTAATGATATCCTGAAGGTATCACTAATACTCTGAAAATTTTGTGTGACAAGTGCTTAACTTGCCAAACTTGCTCCTCCTCTGACTGATTCCATTATTAGGTACAAAGCTTACCTGTCTCAGTCTAGAACCTTTGAAATAGAAGTGAGCTACATTACTAGTCAAGCCACGGAGATGTCTAGTAAGTATTACCTGTTACATCCTGAGAATGTTTTTGTCTTGTTATGTGTACCTGTCTAAACCTGTAGTTCTTTACTATTTTCATCAAAGAAATCCACCTTCTTCGACCTTGATGATATTGACAGTCAGGATGTTAAGGTAACCAAGATCACTTCGCCATCCAGCTCTAAGATGACTAGTCTTCCTCCTCCTACTAAGTCAAGGGCACCTGCATCCTCTAAGAAGAGGAAGACTGCTAATGCCTCTACCTCAGCCCAAGAGACTACTCCTTTGAGAGTCTCAGTTTCGAGGATGTCTTGGGCAAGATTTCCCAGTTCACTTCTTCAGGTATGATGCTATCATGAAGATGGCATAACATATTTATACAAATATTAAAGATAAAATACTTACCTGTACTTTATCTCTTGTAGGGACATGAATATCTGCTGAAGTCCCTGGATGAAGTAGCCAAGGAGATGAATGACACCAAGGCCAGCCTGGAAGATATGAAGAAGATTGTTCAAAAAAGAGCAAGCATCTTGAGAAAGAGCGGGACAAGGTGCAGAATGAGCTCAAACTGGCGAAATCTGAGCAGTCCAAGACTGTGCAGGAGAAGATCGGGAGTCTGGGTGTCAAAGAGGTGGTTTATGAGCCTATTCCTGATGCTGATCCTGAAGATGCACCCAAGGAGCCTGAGGATGCAAAGGTGAAGGAAGCCGAAGCTAAGGTGGCTAAGGTGGTGAAGGAGTTACAAGTGGGCAATGAAGGATATAATGGCTAGGCTGGAACCCACTTTTTTTAGAATATTTGTGGTTGTTTATGATGGTAGTTTGTGGTTGAACGAAAACAATTTACTTTTTTTATGCTTGTATAGATAATGAAAGAGTTGGGGTGGAGGGATCTTGGTTTCGAGACGAAGCCCCAAATCTTTTATTTGACCCGGACCATAGATGTTGACCCCTGGTGGATGGGTACTGGTTTAGGATGAAGCCAGGGGTTGACATCAAATTTTGGCTATAATAAATAATATGGTAACTACTTTTGACGCTACATCCTTGTGTTCCTTTTTTGATTCTTTTGGTATCCTGCAAACATCAACAAATGTCAAGTATAAAGGAATAATACAAATATTACCTTCGTCCAATTTGATAAATGGTCTTCGAAGTATTCTGATGACATCTTGAAGATGTCCCCAGTCTTGGTTATGTCCTTAGGATCTTTCTCATCATTCTGAAGATGTCTCCTGTGTTTGTCACATCCTTAGGATAATCTTCATCATTCTGAGGATGTCCCCAGTGTTGTATCTTTCAGACAGACTTAAAATCTTTTTCCCTTTCCGGGAAAGGATTAAAAACTTTTGATAATAACCTGTAGAAAGGTAAACTTAGTTGTCACACTGGCGATAAAGCCTTTTATAAACTGGGGTCATGGCCATAATGATGAACTTTAGAAGTAACTGACGACAAGGCCTAATGTAGCATCTTGAGAATAACTGGCGACAAGGCCCTTTAGGAATTACTGGCGACAAGGCCCTGGTGACTAGACCAAATACGAGAAAGAGACATTAAAAAATGTCTAAACCTTAAGAGCTCCATCGTATATCTCAAAGATAATGAAATTGTCAGCCACTTTTACATGGACTGGTCCCACCATCCCGAGAATATACATGGGCGTCGTGCGCTCCATGCGAGGGTTGCTAACCCAATGTGAAAGGTGAAAACCTTTAAGCCTTAGGAAGGTGTCAGACACCTTAACGGAGGAGAGGGTGGCCAACCCCCTAGTCTTCTAAGCATTCCATCTTCAGGATGGTACTGCAAAATTCTCAGGATGGACTATTTCTAGACCATGTTTAGTAAAAATATAATCGATTGAAATAGATAAAGGATAAGTACTTACATATGGAGATGTTTCATCTCTGTCAGCATTCACCTTTGTCTTACCAGTAATCCAAACCATGGTTTCTCTTCCAAAGAGATCAGTCACTTGAGTCTTCATATATGATAGCATTGTAAGTGAATTGCATTCCAGGATCTTTGTAGAATTTCGTCTTCCATATTCATAATCGATCAAGTAGGGTCCTTCCTACTTATTAGGAGCTAACTTCCCATCACTTGGCTTGGTGGTATTTTGGAAGGCTTTTCTTAAGACCAAATCTCCCACCTGGAATCTTCTTATCCTTATATTCTTGTTGTAGGTTTTGGTTATCATTTGTTGATAAGGTGCCATCCTCAATCTGGCTGTATCCCTAACTTCATCTACTGTTTCAAGATCTTGAAGCAATACTTCTGAATTGATAGTTGCGTCCTGAAGATATCTTCTTGCTGTGGACATTACCATCTTGGTTGGGAGCATGGCTTGTATTCCAAAGATCAGGGAGAAAGGTGTTTGGCATTCTTGAAAGTGGTTTTCTTCTGCCCATTTTCCTTTCTTTTCTCCAAGCCTCTTCTTCAAGTTGTTGATGATGATCTTTATTAGAGGATTCTGCTTGTCCATTAGCTTGAGGATGGATAGGTGTTGATGTTATCATTTTGATTCCGAGTAGTTAGAACAATGTTATCCTTAGGATGTACAGTGCTATCTTTAGGATGCACAGTGTTATCCTCGGGATGCAGTTCTACAGTTGCTGACTTCAGGATGTGAATGATGGGAATCTTGGATCCTTCTGGTAAATTCAAGGAGGATCCTAAAGTTGCCAAGGCATCAGCTTCAGCATTTTCTTCCCTAGGTACCTGTGTTAATGTAAATTCTGCAAAACAAGATGCTAATTTCTTGACTATTTCAAGATATTCAACTAATTTTTTACCTTTGACTGCATAAGATCCGTTAAAATGGTTAGTAATTAACAAGGAATCAACAAACATTTCTATATTTGAAGCATGCATATCCTTAGCAAGTTGTAAACCAGCAATGAGAGCTTCATATTCAACTTCATTATTGGTTGCTTGAAATGCACATCAAATCGCATGAGGTATTTTGTCCTCTTGTAGCGATTTTAGTAGTAATCCTAACCCTTTGCCTCTCATATTTGAAGCACCACCAGTATATAAAATCCATTTTCCCAAGCTTTTATTTACTTGTTATAATTCTTTTTCAACTTCACTTAGGATGTCACTACTGAAATCAGCCACAAAATCTGCTAGAGCCTGAGATTTGATTGCATTTCTAGGCTCGTATACTAAGTTAAAGGCACTTAATTTCACTGACCACTTAACCATTCTACCTGACATTTCTGGTTTTCTAAGCACATTTTTAATGGGATAGTTACTTTGTACATGTATCCTATGTGTTTCAAAGTAATGCCTTAACTTAGTAGATGCCATTATCAAAGCTAAAACAAGTTTTTTGAGATGAGAATACCTGGTCTCAGTATCTAGTAGAGTTTTACTTACATAGTAGACATGATGATGTTCCCCCTCGAAGTCTCTTACTAATACTGCACTTATAGCATTCCCAGAAACTGCAATCAGAGGTTCTCCATCCTCAGGCTTCATCAGGAGTGGAGCTGCTGCTAGATACTCTTTTAGCTTCTTCAATGCATCCTCGTGCTTTTGTCCCTAGTCGTATTTGTTGTTAGGATGTCATAGAATTCTTTGCATTTTTCTGAGGATTTTAAGATAAATCTGTTCAAAGATGCTATCCTGCCAGTCAATGCTTGTACATCCTTGACATTTGTTGGAGATTTTAGATTTAAGGATGGATTTATTTTGTTCTGGACTGGCTTTAATTCCTCTCTTGGTTATTAAGTATCCAAGAAACTTGCCAGGCGCAACTCCAAAGTTGCATTTGGCAAGATTCAACTTCATATTATAAGCATCCAGGATGTCAAAGGTTCCTTTGAGATCCTGAAGATGGCCTTCAGCTTTCTTGGACTTCACTACCATGATGTAGACTTCCATTATGTCCCCAGTCTTTTCTTTGAACATCATGTTGACCAACCTTTGTTATGTTGCTCCTGCATTAAAAATGAAATTAGAGATTGTTCAATATAGTTAGGAATGTTCTTACCGATCTGCATAGTGATATCCTTGTTGTTTTCATCGAGGCAGACTGATTTGACATCTTGGTCAGAATGTGCTTTGACATCCTGAGGATGGAACTATGCATCTTGCTTTAACTGCTATGCTTGTTTCGATTGGGATGGAGCCTTCATTGATGTTGTGTAGCAATCCTTTGCTTCTTGCTGGTCACTGTTGACTTTGATGACTCCCCATGGAGTTGGTAGCTTTACACATTGATGATATGTTGATGGAACTGCTTTCATGTCAAGTATCAAAGGTCTCCCTAGGATAACGTTGTAACTGGATAACAAATCTATCACACAGAATCTTTGGATAGAGTTCATTCCCTCGACATACACAGGTAGTTTAATATCACCAACTGTGCTCTTGGTATCTACACTAAAGCCAACCAAGACAGATGATCTAGCCACTATCTTGGTCTCGGGGATGTTCATCCTTTTAAGGGCTTCCAACTGTATTATGTTAACTGAACTCCGTCCATCTATTAATATCCTGCAAACAAAATGGTTAGCAATATATAAAGTAATGACCAAACCATCATGGTGAGGCTTTAGAACGTTTTCTCGATCCTCTTCTTCAAAGCTAATCACTTTTGCATTCGTCAGGATGGTAGTCTTTGTGGGTCTTTCTCCTTTTTCTGATTTCATTTCTTTTGCATACCTTTTGGCTGCTGAGTAGGATGTCCCACAAATATCTGATCCTCCTGAAATAAAATTAATAATGCCAGCATCCTTGGGTGGAGATGCTGCCCTTTCTGGGATGCCAGTGCTATCCTGAATCTTTGACTTCTTTCTACCCAGCAGATCCTTAAGATGGCCCTTGCTTAGGAGATATGCTATTTCTTTTCTCAAAGCAATGCAATCTTCAGTAACGTGTCCAAAATCTTCGTGGAAAGCACACCATTTGGATTTGTCCTTCCATCCTGACTTGTTATCTTTCCTTGGCCATCTTGCTTTGTCTCCAAGATCCTTCATAGCGTACATTAAACCTGTTACATCCACAGAAAAACAATAGTCCGAAAGTTTAGGGCAATCCTCTTCATCGTCATCCTCAACCACATTGACCTTTTTATTATCAGGTATAGCATATGGTTCATGTTTTTAAGGTTCGTATGTGGAAGTGGACTTCCGATTAGGATTGTTGTATCTTGAAGATGTCTCTATCCTCTCCTGTATCTTCTTGTCATCTTCAAGACGGATGAATCTTAAAGCTCTATTCCGAACTTCATCGAGATTCCTACAAGGGTTCATCACCAATTCTTTATAGAAAGGCGAATCCTTCTGTAGTCCCATCTTGAAGGCTTGCACTGCTGTTGTAAACATCTAGATTTGGGATGTCAAGTGCTTCCTTCCCAAACCTTGTGACATATATTCCCTTAATGATTCTCCCTGTGGCTGTGTCACCCTGTACAAATCACTTGTCAAACGTTCAAATGTTCGACTGCAAGAAAACTGATTATTAAACATGTTAATCAAATGTGCAAAAGAAGTAATTGAATAGGGAGGAACACTTAGTAGCCATTTTAAGGCTGGACCAGTGAGGGTAGAACCAAATCCTTTGAATAAGCATGCTTCTTTCCAGTTTGCTGGAACGGGGATTATTTCCATCCTTTCCCTGTATTGTGCTACATGCTCTTCAGGATCAGTAGATCCATCATAAAGCATCATGCTTGGAGTCTGGAATCTCTTTGGAATCTCAGCATCACATATTGGAGGTGCAAAGCGAGACACCCTGTGACATGCTGAAGATACCTCAGGGATGGGCTGCATTATCCCTGGCATACTAGACACCATATCCTTGATTTTCTAAAGCTCTCTTGCCAACTGTGGACTTATACCTGTATCCTGCAAAGAAGCAACATCGTTAGTAGCAAAAGTACTAGAACTTAAATTGTTACCATTGTTGTATCCTCGGGGGATGGTTCGGTGGTATATCCTCGAGATGGCTCCACAACATATCCTTGAGATGGCTCGGCAGTGTATCTTGCATCTCTAGTTGTAGCCATCCTGGGTGCTGAAACAGTTTCTGGTGCAGAGAATCCAGTGCTCATGGGGATGAAATCTCCTTGATGAATGCTCCCAGAGATGCCAGAATAGAAATCCAACACTCTAGGCTGCGACAATGTCCCCATGTCTTCTGCCGGTCTCTTTGAGGATGTTTTGAGAGATTGAATTTCTCTCATCAACATCTGGTTGGTATCCTGTTGTTGCTTTATTTGATCCTTCACCATTGCAAACATGGGAAGGAGCTCATCATTTGACACGAAAATAGGGGGAGTGGATCCAGATGTTGTTATCCCAGATCTAGCAGTATTAGGAGCAACAATCCTGGTAATTTGTGTAGAACTCTTGGGAAAGGTGGGAGGAGGTGCTAGAGTAACATTTTTGGCAGAGGTTGTGGATGGTGTGAAAGAAGGCACAGATTTTTTTGAGGAAGACATAGTTGTCAAGATTTGTAAAACGAGTTAATTGAGAAAAAGTTTTAACAAAGTTTTTTAAAATAGCACCACTTGCCCCACGGTGGGCGCCAAATTGTTTTGGTCAAAAATTACCTAGTAGAAATAATTTTGTATTCCAAATTAGTAAAAGTGAGGTAGAGTGCTAAATGTGTGAAATATGTTAAAAACTCATTTGTTTTCTGAAGATGGCAAAGAAATAACAATATGACAACTATGCTCGGGATAGCAAAGAAATTGATCAGGATGCACAGTTATATCCTGAGGATGTGACTGTCTGACATAATGATGAAATAGGCAAAGATCAATGAATGTAAATATAATGCAATAAAGGAAAGACACTCGATGTACGAGGAAAGCCCTTGATCAATGTAGATCACCGGCACAAAACCTCGGGAGGAGTCTAAGCCCCTGCCTTGTTTGTTAATATTAATAAGGTAAAAATACCACAACTTTGGATAGGTAATGAACGAGTATCTAAGATTACAATATGAGTGTTGTGTATGTGTAGAGAGTATCAGGTGTTCTATGAAGTGTTAAGCTAGTGAGAAGTGTCTTATTACTCATTGATCACCCCCTATTTATAGTTACATGAAAGTAAATAATGAATCCCATGATATCCGCCGTCTTTAATGATCTTGTGGGCTGTCTCATGTGACCGTTGTGTTGTTACAACTGAATATGACCGTTGTAGCAGTTGTTTCAGCCGAATATAGTTGTTAAATGGCTATTTCTTCCTTTCTCTCCTATATTTAATGCTTGTCGGTTACAAGTTTGACTTCTTCTTTGAGCTTGGACTTGTTCCACAGGCATAGCTCTTCAATGATCAGCTCCTCTGACTTAAATGAGTCAATATAGCCGTTAGGGAGGAGTTACAAACCTTAATATTGATTAAGTTTACCTGCAATAATATCATAATAAGATAATTCATTAGTCCATCCTTAGGATGCACAGAGGTGAGAACACTGTTACATCCTGAACCCTGCTTAGTCCTTTAGCATCCTGAGGATGTTACTCAGAGAATATGAGGTAAAATCATCCTGCATTCATATAACAATAAAATAGTTCGTTAGTCTATCCTCAGGATGCACATAGGTCAGAATGTTGTTACATCCTGAAGCTTGACCAGTCCTTCAGTATCCTGAGGATGCTACAGAAAATATAGGTTAGTGCTATCCTGAAGATTTCACCACCAACAGAAAATATAGGTCCATGTAAACGTATTTCCACATAGCATCGTCATCCTTTATCACCCCCTCTCCTAAATCGACCCCCTTATGTGAAAAGGTGACTTATGAACATAAGTCACGTTCCTTTCTCGGAGGGGGTTTCGCTTGGTTGCATCCATCTTTGCAATCAGATGTTGACGCATCGCCAACGTCATGTGGTCATCATCACAATCCAGATTTCCACCCAAGCCATACTCATTGTATATCTTCTTTTGTGCGTCATATGAACGAACGGGGACCACCATCGGATATACCGGTGTTGTATGCCCTACTGATGTACCAACCCCGTTCGCTGCTGCATATGCGACTTTCTATTTTCATCCGATGGATAGGAAACTGAATATTTAATTACAATTAGCGGTGTGGACTTACCTATACTATCATCGGCCTTCGCCTTTCCACGCGCCTTGCTCACAGCCAATCCTGGCTCTGGAGATATATCAGAAGAGTCTGTAACACATGCAACAGGGAGGTGATTACGCATGTTAACATTTTTTTGGTTTGAAAAACAACCTAAATCCTACCTGGCTTGGCGGGCACCTCTTTCACACACGATTTTGCATTCAGATCCACACCGGCAGAATCTGTAACATACGTCACAACCATTGTTAGACATAAAAGGATCTGATCCCACATTTGGAACCATCCTATCACAATCTGTAACATACCTGATTCACCTGGTAGCTCTTTCATACCGGATCCCATTTTTGGAGACATTGGCACAAATTCTGTAACATACGCATTACAAACTGTTTGGAACATAAGGAGGAACATTAAAATTTTTATATAATTATTTTAAAAACAGAACTCAAACCTGACCCCCGCTGATCTCCTTCTTCTGACTGTGTTAGGCCAAAGCTAAAACTTGGTGCATCATTGCCATCTGATGTTGCCATATATGGAAGTATCCAGGAGCATCTTGTAAATGTAAATTAAAACCACATTGTTGACGCTTGTGGAGTTTAAATATATTTGATTTGTCTTTAGCGTACCTGCTTGTTTATCTTGACCCGCTTGATTAACCTGTGACCCCCCATCTCTAAACTCTACCCTATCCCGCTGCACTTTTGTAGGACATATCCCCACAAGGCCTGTAAACAAAAAGTAGATGTTTTTCTGTTAACGATTGTCTATCTTACAAGTTATATATTTACATCGAAATAACATTACAATACCTGATTTGTGCACTTGTTCATCATTTTGCGCCGCATCAAAAATATGCCTTAGCGCATCCACAGTGTTGGTCGCAGCCTCTGCGTTGGCCAGGGAGTCTGCTTCACATCATGTAACAACATACATGACGACACAGTCATACTATACGAATATTTGTACTTACAGACTTTATCATCTCATACCTGGCTCATCGTTGTTGTACGTGGTCACTTCTGCTTCTGCTGTGCAAATTCCCTCACATCCTGAAA
This sequence comes from Ambrosia trifida, assembly GCA_028751855.1. Taxonomy (NCBI): domain Eukaryota; kingdom Viridiplantae; phylum Streptophyta; class Magnoliopsida; order Asterales; family Asteraceae; genus Ambrosia; species Ambrosia trifida. Next base: position 4,887,441 of record CM054123.1, on the reverse strand, counting down.
CATAAGGTTAGACTACCGCGTGAATCTGTTGATTGTTTGACTGTTTTACTGCTAGATATTGAAATGTTAGAACAATACCTGTTTTGTCCTCTTCCATTTGTTCATCTGCTTTTGCGACCCCAACAATCAAACCTGGATCATCATTGTCCTCTTCCATTTGTTCAACAGTCCATTCCTTGTTTAGAGTCTCGCCTTAACATAATGTAACATACGTCAGAACACAAGAAATAAGACACCCTTATATATTTAAAAATTTTATAATTGGACACCTGGCCCCTCGTTGTTGGTGGGCGCCTCAAGTTCTGATGTGGACATCTTCTCCTGTCCTGAAACACAAGTAATAGTTGACCCCTAGAATTTTTTTCTATAATTTTTTTGTATATGATCTACATGTCTATAAAAAACAATACATTTATACCTAGTTGATCGTTTTGTGTTGCTGCCAATGGTTATGTGCTCACCAACTCCTCTTCAGTAGCATTGGGTACCACATCGTCTAACCCATTGTGCACATAAACAAAATAGTAGTAGTAAATACCCCCCCCCCCATGGTGACTTATGTGTAGGCTATGCGTATGTAACAGAACTTTACGGTAGGTAGTCTGGTTACCTTGTTGTTGTAGGGCCCCTTCTTGTCCTGCTACATGCTTCTCATGTGTTTCATCTTCACAAACCTCAGCAAATTTGCTGGTTAAATTCTTGACCAGATCTTCATTTCCTATTAACACATGTTAATTATATAAACAGTAGAACATAGCGCCCACGGCAATTGTCTTTGCACGGTTTGTTTTTTACCTTATTTTATCTATATTTAACTACATGTAAAAAAAATTACAAATTTCAACTTACCAAGTCCTGACACACCACTCTTTTTGGTTATTAAAGTCCCATTGCCTTCCCTTTGTCCCATAACCGTTGATTCGCCACCAGTATTGGCTCAGAATCGGACTGTCAAATGCCTTGTCCTCATCCGACGTGCCCTGAACGGTATTTTTTAGATCGTGTCAATGGGGACTTGTTCAGCGGCGAATCACCCAACCTCAAACAATCATCCTCCTCTACATGAGAGCATTGCATTTAACAATGAGATTAGCCGATTTCACATATGGATGCTCAACTAAATTCCTAGTTTACAAAAGAAATTTTTGACATAAACAATTGACTTACCTACTGCAATGGTGCTGCATTTATTTATTGCTGCTACCACATTGCCGATTTACGCATCAGCCGTTACACGCGCAACAGATTCATCCTCATTCGCCTTCACCATTTTGTTAATCAAAGCATCGTACCTTGATTTGACGGCAAAAACTTCTTCTCTACCTAGATACTCCTCATATAACTTACAGATGACGGATTCAACCCTCTTTTTTATTCTAATCATCACATCTACCAAATCCCCAACAACTGCTACCCTTTTCTGTTTATGAATTGAAATTAGGATACCATCAAATGTAGTACATGAATTATCTTTTTTGTAATACACTACATGTTACAAACCTGGACGCTTGGTTCATCTAATCCAACCTTCACATCGTCGTACGAAGACAAAGCCTTTAGAGTTTCCCTTTCCGAACCCCCTCCTTTTATTTCAAACTTTTCTTGGTCTCTTAACCTTTGGAATGTCCAGAAAGTCATAGGATACATCGAAGTATCAATATCAACACCTTTGCATTTAAAACTATCCACGTATAAAAGTTGAAAATAGAAAGTCACATGCGTGGTTAGTAATAAGTAAAAAATTAGTGTCACTAATAACCATGTAATTAAAATGTAACATACGTAAATAGCAACATACCGTTAAAAATGTTAGTGGGCCGGTAAAAGGTGGATCCAAACTGTCTCGTCTCCAACCAATCTTACAATTCTTTAGTACCTCAACTACTAACTCACACTAGTCCATCCCCACAAAATTCAAGACATCCATAATATACTCGAGTATGTTATCCTTCAAACTGCCTTGTTTGTGACAGCCAACCATGATAGTATAGAAGCACATTATAAAATCCATATGGAAATTAAAATCATCCTCACCATTGGACTCTTTCTCAATCATATCAACCATTTTCTTAGGAGATATAAATCTGCTGTGTGGGTACCTCTTTTTCCATCTGGCTATGCCTTCATCATGCGCTTCCTTACGCTCCAGCGCATTGAAAGACACCCCTCCAATCGGAATACCAAAGATCTTGTGCACGACCTTAGCATCGATGCAAAGTGTCCCGGATGGCACAGTCAACTCTAAACTTTCCGGGTTGAAGTTATCTACAACATAATGCCCTAACTTCTCTGCTATCCCATCCATTTTGAGATTGAGCAGCCTGCCCAACCCCATATCCGTCACTGCTAAACGTTGTTCGTCACTTAGTATTTTTATGCACCTTGATAACTGTGTTGGTGATGATCTAGTACGTATTCCCAGCCACTCATTCAACTATGACCTTTTGCGTTGCCTACGAGGCTCAAGCGCATCGTTCCATGTTTTGTCTACCCTCTTCTGTTTTTTCACCTTCAGTGGTCTCACTTTTTTTCCCCTGGCTATTCCTGCTAAAATTTCTATCGCTCGTGTTTTTTATCGTGTTATCCTAACCGGTGAAGATAAAGACACATCATACACAGGGATGGCTTGTTTAGCTATTACACATGTAACAATTATAAGTTCAAACTACTTTTTCACGATATCAGTGTAAATAACACTTTATTATGTTGTATCACCACACCTTTCTTATTTCTTGTCTCAACTGCACCACATGCTATACTATTGACTGGTTTTACAAAACATATAAACACCCAATGTAACACCCCAACCGATGGCGGAAACATCGAGGTGTCACATAAGAATGAGTATACAATAGCACATGGTAATCAAGTTTTAATTGAAATTAATTTAAAGTGCAAATATCCAAAAGTGAAAATACATAATGAGTTTTAAATGGAAATCTAATACATCAAAATAACCAAATAAGCATAGACTTCAATTTGTCTTCTCATGCTAACACTCTAGTCTTCACGCATCATTATTTCCTGTTGAGTTGTAAAAATAGGGGGGGTCAACTAGAAGTTGGTGAGAATACATAAGCCATGTCAAGCAATTAAGTTTAAGAATAAAAGTTTAGCAATTCATATGTCTATCGTAAGTTTAAGTCTACATGAATATACATGAAATGTTGAATCGACAAAATCAAACCTCCGACTAGTTTAGGTCCATCCCGTCATCCACGGTTCACCTTAATAATATGTTGGAACGCTAACAATCACCCGCGCTCCCCATAAAAGATGGTCAACGAATCTAGGTGGGATTGTCAATCCAATAGATCTATTATTGAGTATCGCCGGCTTGGCCATAGCTAATGATTATGTATTGTTGAAACGAGTCTAACTGTTGTTGTCTAAATCATGAGGCATTAAAGTTTACAACTAGACATGTATGTAGAATTGCTTAAGTATAATGTTGCAAGTATGAAGAATTGCATAAACATGGTTACGTAAACTCACCTTAGCAAAGTATTAAGTCTCGAGAAAAAGTATACGTGTAGCCCCAAAGTTGCCAAGTATTACCCTATGTATAAGGTAACAAATAAGTCTAAGTCTATCTAGTCTACAAGTATATTCTAGGGTTTCGAATTGGGGATAAGTATTCGTTGGATTAATAAATAAAATGTTTAATAAATAAGAGAAATTTGATAAATAAATAAACAAAAGTCTTTTTGTAAATTTTAAATTAAAGATGGTCACAATATAAAGTTTTAAGTATGAAAATAATTTTTATAAAATTATTTTCTTAAAAATAGAATATTAAATCTATTTATTTCAAATTGTCAAAATATAACTTTAATATTTAAAAAATAATAAAATTAAAGAGTTATTAAATTAAAAATTGTATTTCTGTTCTAAATAAATAGAAATAATTTATATAAAATTTTGGTGCAAAAATATTGAAAAATGAATTTATTATGATTTATTTAGATTAAAACTAACAAAAATTGATTAAAAATATTAAATAAATGATTTTTTCAGAAATAAAAATCATTTCAGAAATGTTTAATGTTATTTAAACTCAGAATAATTTTTGTGGAAATCTATATAATCGTTTTGATATTTTTATAGAACTTTATAAATAAAATAGAATAAACTTGAAATATTTATTATATATATTAAATAAATAATTTTTGGAAAACTAAAAATTGTACGTTAAACTTTTCTACTAGAATAACATAAAATATTTTTGTAGAATTTATAAAAGAGTTTTAGTATTTTAAAACGAATTTTAAAAATACAAGGGAATATATATATAAGCTTTAAATGAATAAAAAAATGTTTTTGTTGATGCCGAGAATCGAACCCGGGTCTGGGATCGGTTCGGGTTTTAATCACAAGCCTAGCCACCAACTAGGCTAGACCCTGAGAACGAATAATTTAGATTTGTAATTGATTATATAATATATGTTGAAACTGATTTTATAAACCTTTTTTAAAAGAAAAGATTAAAACCGTTTGGTGTGGGACTCGAACCCGTGTGCTATGATTAACAAGCATCAGACACAACCACTTGATCTAGATCAGTGGTTGTGTTGGGTTCATGTCTGTTTAAAATATAAAATCATGTTCTGCACGTGTTCTTCCCCAATTCAAATCCATTCGTGCCCTAATTTAATAATAATCCGGTTTACACAACAATAACCCAATTGATCATAGGGTTATTGTTGTGTAGAAGCCGATGAACAAAACCCATAAAAAATAAACAACTTACAAAAACGAATCACGTTTAGGAGTGTGGTCAAACAGAAAAGTCAAAGCACAATCAAGAAGCCTTGAAAACTGAATTAAACCAGAAATTGAAGATGGAGAGAGATGTTTCGGCGAGTTGAGAGTAATTTGAGAGGTTCAATTTATAGGGTGAGGGTTCGGGTGAACGAATTGGAAAGTTGACTCGTGTTGATGATGATGACGCGTAAATTGGTAGAAATTGGAAAGTTTTAACGACAATTGATGGTGTAATTGAACGCGTAATAGTCAGACCATTCACCAATCATTCCTAATCAAGAATCAAAACGCGTTTTTAATTAAGGTAAATTGTTCATCACAGTTGACTTTCTAAGTCAACTGTTGATTATACCAATACATTATATAATTAAAACGTGTTGAAGTTTAATCAAATGTGTTGTGTAGACCAGCTGGTTGTGTTGTTTGGTGTAGTGACCCGGCTATGGGCTCGGGTTCGAATCCCGGCCCAAGCCCTTTTATTTTTGATAATTAAATCACATATATTTGTATAATATATATATATATATATATATATATATAGCATAGTATTAGGGGTCCAAATGCGTCACGAAATAATTTTAAAAGATGATAAATGATGAAAGTTGACGTTTTATTCATAATAATCGTAACGTACAAGTATTTTAATGCGAAATGTTACAGTCTCCCCTACTTTTAGGAACTTCGTCCCGAAGTTGGAGTTGGAGAGTCTGGTGGAAAAAGATGTGGGTATTTATTCTTCATCTGGTCCTTACGTTCCCAAGTGAACTCTGGACCTCGTTTAGATTCCCAACGAACCTTAACGATCGGAATGCGGCTGCGCTTGAGTTTCTTGACTCCAGTATCTACGATCTCGACGGGTTTCTCGACAATGTGCATAGTTTCATCGATTTGTACATCTTTAAGAGGAACATGGAGGTTCTCATCTGCTAAGCATTTCTTGAGATTCGAAACATTAAAGGTTGGGTGAACATTGCTTAGCTCAGGTGGAAGATCACGTTTGTAAGCCACTTTTCCAATCCTGTCAAGAACTTTGAATGGGCTTACGTATTGAGGAGCTAGTTTTCCCTTTCTACCGAAGCGAATCACTCCCTTCCAAGGGGATACCTTAAGAAGTACAAGGTCCCCGACTTGAAATTCCAAGGGCTTATGACGTTTATCAGCATAGCTCTTCTGACGACTTCTAGCCTTGAGAAGATTATCCTGAATGAGTTTGATTTTATCTGTGGTTTCCTGGATCAGTTCGGGTCCAGTAATCTAGGCTTCACCAACCTCAGTCCAACAGAAAGGTGAACGACATTTACGACCATAGAGTGCCTCGAAAGGAGCCATGTTAATGCTGGCATGATAACTGTTGTTGTATGAAAACTCGACCAAGGGAAGATGAGAATCCCATGCGCCACCAAAATCGATGACACATGCCCTGAGCATATCCTCAAGTGTCTGGATGGTCCGTTCAGTCTGACCATCTGTTTGAGGGTGATAAGCAGTACTCAGGTTCAACTTGGTGCCCAAAGCGTCTTGTAAAGAATCCCAAAAGTGAGAGGTGAAACGACCATCACGATCAGAGATAATGTCCAAAGGTATACCATGACGACATACGATTTCACTTACGTACATCTTTTCCAACCTTTCCACAGAATACTTCTCACGAATAGGTAAGAAATGGGCTGACTTGGTCAAACGGTCGACGATTACCCAAATGCTGTCAAAACCTTTGGGTGTATGAGGGAGTTTAGTGATGAAGTCCATTGCTATGCTCTCCCATTTCCATACAGGAATTTCTGGTTGTTCGAGCATACCAGATGGTCGTTGATGTTCAGCCTTGACCTTTGAACAAGTGAGGCATTTTGCAACGAAAAGAGCAATATCTTTCTTCATACCAGGCCACCAATATGAGTAACGAAGATCTTGGTACATCTTGTCAGCTGCAGGATGAATAGAATAACGAGACTTATGAGCCTCGTTCATAAGAAAGGTACGAAGATCATCACGGTCAGGGATCCAAAGTCGATTAAGAAAATAGAGTAGGCCATCAGGTTTGGTTTCAAGTTGAGTCTCAGCACCACAAGACATTTCGTCGTACATGTTACCTTGGGTGACTGAAGTATGTTGAGCCTGGAGGATACGATCCTGAAGATCAGTACGAACTCTCGCACAATGAAGTTTGATACGCTCTTTACGACTGAGTGCGGTAGCCACAACATTCTCTTTGCCAGGATGGTAGCGAATTTCGCAATCATAGTCGTTAAGTAACTCAACCCAACGCCGTTGCCTCATGTTAAGATTTTTCTGGTCGAAGACATGTTGGAGACTTTTGTGGTCCGTGAAAACCACACATTTGGTTCCATAAAGATAGTGTCTCCAAATCTTAAGAGCAAAGACGACAGCGCCCAATTCAAGATCATGGGTGGTATAATTCTTTTCGTGAGTCTTGAGTTGTCTAGACGCATAAGCAATAACCTTGCCTCGTTGCATGAGAACACAACCAAGACCTTGGTTTGATGCATCACAATAGACCACAAAGTCATCATTACCATCAGGTAGAGACAGGATAGGAGCTTCACAGAGTTTCAGCTTAAGAGTTTCAAATGCTTCCTCTTGCTTTGGTCCCCACTCATAAGATTTACCCTTATGAGTTAAGGCAGTGAGAGGAACAACGATCTTAGAGAAGTTGGCAATGAATCGACAATAATAACTAGCCAAACCAAGGAAGGAACGGACTTCTGTTGGTGTTTTAGGAACACTCCAATCTTTAACAGCCTCGATCTTTGTGGGATCAACATGAATTCCGTTCTTATCAATGACGTGTCCCAAAAATTGAACTTCCTTAAGCCAAAATTCACATTTCGAGAACTTGGCATACAGTTGTTCTTTCTTTAGGAGACCCATAATTGAGTGAAGATGTTGTTCGTGATCAAATTTTGATTTAGAGTAAATCAAAATGTCATCGATGAAGACGATCACGAATTTGTCGAGGTAGGGTCTACAAACCCGATTCATTAAATCCATAAACACTGCGGGTGCGTTGGTCAATCCAAATGGCATGAACATGAATTCATAATGACCATAACGTATACGAAAGGCTGTCTTAGGAATATCTTCATCGTGGAATCTAAGCTGATGGTAACCAGAACGAAGATCAATCTTCGAGAAGTGGGTTGCTCCTTGAAGTTGATCGAAAAGATCGTCAATCCTAGGCAAGGGATAACAATTCTTGATGGTGAGTTTGTTGAGTTCGCGATAGTCAATACACATCCTGAGAGATCCATCTTTCTTCTTAACGAACAAGACATGGGTTCCCCATGGAGAAGAACTGTGGCGAATGAAACCTTTATCAGAAAGTTCCTGTAGTTGACTGGCAAGTTCTTGCATCTCAGAGGGTGCAAGAAGATAAGGAGCTTTGGCGACAGGATTTACACCAAGAACAAGATCGATCCTAAATTCCACTTGTTGAGCAGGAGGCAAACCAGGTAAATCCTCTGGAAAGACTTCAGGATAGTCCCGAATGATTGGGATGCCTAAAATACTTTTGCCCTTGTCCTTCTTTTCTATCACGTTAGCTAAGAAAGCCGTATACCCCTTTCGTAAGTATTTTTGGGCAGTAGTACAAGACATGAGCTTAAGCTCGCCACAAGGCTTTTCCCCATAGATCTTCAAAATATCGCTAGATTCGAGAGGAATGCGAATGACTTTCTCAAAGCATAGAATTTCAGCACGATGGGTTGACAACCAATCCATGCCTACTATGACATCAAAACTTCCAAGATGCATAGGGATGAGATCGATAGAGAAAGTATGTTCGTCGAGGTTCAACACACAGTTACGAATAATAGAATCGATCGAGATAGACTTCCCATTAGCTACCTCTACCACTAAAGGTTCTTCTAGGTTAGTTTGGGGTAAGTTAAGTAAGGGTTCAAACTTTAGTGATACAAATGACTTATCAGCTCCCGAATCAAATAATATGGATGCATAGTGGTTATTAACAAGAAACGTACCATTAACCACCTCGTTGTTGTCGCGGGCCTGGTTAGCATTGAGGTTGTAGGCGCGACCTCGAGCACCTTGGTTCTGGTTGCGGTTCTGGTTCTGGTTCTGGTTCTGGTTCTGGTTTCCAAGTCTAGGGCAAGCATCCCTATAATGTTTCGTGCTTCCACATGCATAGCACTGGCCACGAACAGGCCTACCATTTTGAGCATTAGGAGCTGGATTATTTCTGGCAGGGTTGTTTTGGGTGGCAGGGGTTTGGCAAGCATTGGTGTAGTGTCCATACCGCTTGCAGTTATTACATTAGCGACATGGTCTGCCAGCAAGATGGTGGTATTGACAAGTGTTGCAAAGAGGGTGGTTCCCGCCATACGGCTTCCTGGCTGGGTTTTGTGCTGTTGGTGGGGTGGTAGCAACCATGTAGTTCCTAGCCTTGCGCTTCCTGTTGCTTGAGGTCTCGGGATTAACCTCAATAGCGGGCCGAGGAGTGTCTTTTGCAGCAGTCTTCTTGGTGTTCTTGCGAAAGAGAGTACCGTTCTTCACATGATTATCGGTGAGAGTAGCCGCCAGACGTTTGGCTTCCTCCAAGGTGGCAGGATTCCTTCCCCATACCGTGTCCTTGATTTGCATAGGCAGATCACCGATGTACTTCTCGATGGCTATAGGTAAGGGAGTAACATTATGGGACAGTAACAAACTGAGCTCGTGAAAGCGGGTATTGTAAGCAAGGTTTTCCCCACTATCTTGAGCAAGGGTGTGGAACTCGTCTTCTAGTTTCTTAATCTCGTTACGGGGACAGAACTCATCTTTCATAACCTCCTTGACTTGATCCCAGGTCATAGCTAGTGCAGCTTCGGTTCCTCGAGTGCGCTTTTCCTCATTCCACCAAGTGAGTGCTCGTTTGTGAAGAACACTCATGGCGTAATGAACCTTAAAGTTATCGGGACACTCACTGTTAATGAAGGTATTCTCAATACCCTCGAACCATTGTAGAAGACCCGTAGCTCCTTCTTCTCCACTGAACTTAGGGGGATTACAGGTATTAAAGTGCTTAAGAGTGCAAGCTGGGAGACCATTCCCGTTTCCATTCCCGTTTCCATTGTGGTTTCCATTACCGTTTCCGTTGCCGTTTCCGTTTCCGTTTATTTGGATGACTTGAGCCAGTAAGTTAGGAACCAGAGTCGCGATCTGTTGTGCCATTTGTTGAGAGATGATCGCAGCCAGTTGAGCATCAACGCCATTGTTGTTGTTGTTATTGTTGTTGTTATGGTTAGCGTCGTGGTTATGGTTATGGTTGTCGCCACCTTCCTCGTGGTTCTCACCATTGCTATTGCGAGTGCTGCAACGTGGAGGCATGATCTGTAAGAGACACAATGAAATGAATGAGGTTATATAAGGAATGTAATCATTTATTCATTAATTAAAACGAATAAACGAAAACGTTGACTTATCAAAGATTCTAGATTCTAATAACATAATGAAGACATGCTTTAGCCAATAAGTGAACACTCATCCCGAGAATTCCCAGGTAGGCATCCGGGTCCCTCGTCTGATTGGGATATATGCGCAATGCCAGTCTAGACAGAAGACTCAGAATACAGGCGTTCACCCTTCCAGATTGCACGTGTTCATAATTAAAATCTAGAACTTTGACGAGATCTCAAGGTGGTTCATGTTAAACCTGAGGATTTTGTCCTATTAATCTAATGGTGGATCAGGATTGTAGCAGACGAATAAGAGTAGTCACTTGTAGGCTTAGGGTTGTATAAGGTATAGGATAGGGATAAGATTAGGGAAGCAATTAGGGTTACAAGTAAGAGAAGCAAGTACTGTTTAAGTCCCTAAGGTTATAGTCTAGATTATTTTCTAATAACCTAATTCCCTATAACCAAGGCTCTGATACCAATCTGTAACACCCCAACCGATGGCGGAAACATCGAGGTGTCACGTAAGAATGAGTATACAGTAGCACATGGTAATCAAGTTTTAATTGAAATTAATTTAAAGTGCAAATATCCAAAAGTGAAAATACATAATGAGTTTTAAAAGGAAATCTAATACATCAAAATAACCAAATAAGAATAGACTTCAATTTGTCTTCTCATGCTAACACTCTAGTCTTCACGCATCATTATTTCCTATTGAGTTGTAAAAATGGGGGGGGGGGGGGTCAACTAGAAGTTGGTGAGAATACATAAGCCATGTCAAGCAATTAAGTTTAAGAATAAAAGTTTAGCAATTCATATGTCTATCGTGAGTTTAAGTCTACATGAATATACATGAAATGTTGAATCGACATAATCAAACCTCCGACTAGTTTAGGTCCATCCCGTCATCCACGGTTCACCTTAATAATATGTTGGAACAATAACAATCACCTGCGCTCCCCATAAAAGATGGTCAACGAATCTAGGTGGGATTGTCAATCCAATAGATCTATTATTGAGTATCGCCGGCTTGGCCATAGCTAATGATTATGTATTGTTGAAACGAGTCTAACTGTTGTTGTTGTCTAAATCATGAGGCATTAAAGTTTACAACTAGACATGTATGTAGAATTGCTTAAGTATAATGTTGCAAGTATGAAGAATTGCATAAACATGGTTACGTAAACTCACCTTAGCAAAGTATTAAGTCTCGAGAAAAAGTATAAGTGTAGCCCCAAAGTTGCCAAGTATTACCCTATGTATAAGGTAACAAATAAGTCTAAGTCTATCTAGTCTACAAGTATATTCTAGGGTTTCGAATTGGGGATAAGTATTCGTTGGATTAATAAATAAAATGTTTAATAAATAAGAGAAATTTGATAAATAAATAAACAAAAGTCTTTTTTTAAATTTTAAATTAAAGATGGTCACAATATAAAGTTTTAAGTATGAAAATAATTTTTATAAAATTATTTTCTTAAAAATAGAATATTAAATCTATTTATTTCAAATTGTCAAAATATAACTTTAATATTTAAAAATATTAAAATTAAAGAGTTATTAAATAAAAAAATTGAATTTCTGTTCTAAATAAATAGAAATAATTTATATAAAATTTTGGTGCAAAAATATTGAAAAATGAATTTATTATGATTTATTTATGATTAAAACTAACAAAAATTGATTAAAAATATTAAATAAATAATTTTTCAGAAATAAAAATCATTTTAGAAAATTTTAATGTTATATAAACTCAGAATAATTTTTGTGGAAATTTATATAATCGTTTTGATATTTTTATAGAATTTTATAAATAAAATAGAATAAACTTGAAATATTAATTATATATATTAAATAAATAATTTTTGGAAAACTAAAAATTGTATGTTAAACTTTTCTACTAGAATAACATAAAATATTTTTTTGTAGAATTTATAAAAGAGTTTTAGTATTTTAAAACGAATTTTAAAAATACAAGGGAATATATATATATATATATATATATATATATATATATATATATATATATATAAGCTTTAAATGAAAAAAAAATGTTTTTGTTGATGCCGAGAATCGAACCCGGGTCTGGGACCGATTTGGGTTTTAATCACAAGCCTAGCCACCAACTGGGCTAGACCCTGAGAACGAATAATTTAGATTTGTAATTGATTATATAGTATATGTTGAAACTGATTTTATAAACTTTTTTTAAAAGAAAAGATTAAAACCGTTTGGTGTGGGACTCGAACCCGTGTGCTCTGATTAACAAGCATCAGACACAACCACTTGATCTAGATCAGTGGTTGTGTTGGGTTCGTGTTTGTTTAAAATATAAAATCATGTTCTACACGTGTTCTTCCCCCAATTCAAATCCATTCGTGCCCTAATTTAATAATAATCTGTTTTACACAACAATAACCCAATTGATCATAGGGTTATTGTTGTGTAGAAGCTGATGAACAAAACCCATAAAAAATAAACAACTTACAAAAACGAATCGCGTTTAGGAGTGTGGTCAAACAGAAAAGTCAAAGAACAATCAAGAAGCCTTGAAAACTGAATTAAACCAGAAATTGAAGATGGAGAGAGATGTTTCGGCGAGTTGAGAGTGATTTGAGAGGTTCAATTTATAGGGTGAGGGTGAGGGTGAACGAATTGGAAAGTTGACTCGTGTTGATGATGATGACGCGTAAATTGGTAGAAATTGGAAAGTTTTAATGACAATTGATGGTGTAATTGAACGCGTAATAGTCAGACCATTCACCAATCATTCCTAATCAAGAATCAAAACGCGTTTTTAATTAAGGTAAATCGTTCATCACAGTTGACTTTCTAAGTCAACTGTTGATTATACCAATACATTATATAATTAAAACGTGTTGAAGTTTAATCAAATGTGTTGTGTAGACCAGCTGGTTGTGTTGTTTGGTGTAGTGACCCGGCTATGGGCTCGGGTTCGAATCCCCGCCCAAGCCCTTTTATTTTTGATAAATAAATCACATATATTTGTATAATATATATATATATAGCATAGTATTAGGGGTCCAAATGCGTCACGAAATAATTTTAAAAGATGATAAATGATGAAAATTGACGTTTTATTCATAATAATCGTAACGTACAAGTATTTTAATGCGAAATGTTACACCCAATGTAAGCAACTGATAGCTTAACCAGATGATAACATCTGATTTACACACGTAACACCAAAACTATTGAAAAAACACATAACACCTCACCTTTGCTTTTGGCCACTTGGCGAAGACGTCTGTTACAAAAAAAAGACACCTTATCCTTCTGTGGCTTCACGCTTGAATCATCATCATCAGAGCTTCCCCCCGTTGACGGTCATGCATCATCATTATCAGAACCTTCATTGGATGATCGTCCTGCATCATCATTATCTGAAGTTTGCACCCTTGATGGCCCTAGATCATCATGATCTGAAGCTTTGCCGATTCTTTTACGCAGCCTCTTTAAGTGGATAAGTGGCGTGTCAGAATCATAGTCTACATATCCATAAAATAGGTCACTTTAAATAAAATTACAGGAACCTAAAATTACATTACTATCATTTAAAAAAAATATCCTCATTACTGCCCCCAAAAGTCCCTGTAACACCTACCTAGTTGATGTTTTGCTTTTTCATACTCACTACTTGATATTCCAGTGTCCTTACTATGCCTGGTTGCTGCTGTGTCATTAGACAAAATGACCACTTTTCTTTTCCTCCTGTTTCAAACATTATATTGATAAGGGTTTCATGAGGGGTGTCACATTCATAAACTATCATCAACCTATTGAGTCCATAAAAGATAAATACTACAAATACTACATAGCAAATTTGACAAATCCCCATTTTTTCTGTTTACATCATCAATGTACTGTTTGCCTTACTTATTCAAGAATTCCTTGTACCAAAATAGAGAAACACCCATTTTTTACAGTAAAAGGACATAAAACAACGAAGCACATACCTTTTAGATGATTTCTTCGAACCCAATCGTCGGCTAAACGAATATAAGCTCCACATGAACGATTTCATCGTTTCGTTGATGGGTAATCACTAATTGGTATATTTGTTTTCTTCAAATTGTGTTGTTTGGGAAGACGATACATTGTTGATGGTTCACACAGAGAGAACAAGGTTGAAAGTTTGGGAAGACGATACACTGTTGATGGTTAACACAGAGAGAGAACAAGGTTGAAATTTGAATTTGGATACTATACGAATAAGAGAGAGGGAGAGAGGTTATTGATGGAGAGAGGTGATGAAATGATATGCTGCAGATTCATGCAGTTACCAACACCCTTGTAATGTCAAATTACCCATATGCCCTTTATTGTATTTTTCACCATTATAATATTAACCATTCAATCTACACCATTGATCTAGTTTGATCAATGGTTATGAGAAGGTTTACATGGTTTCTTCAAATTGAGTGGGTTTTTATTCTAACCATCCCTATATATATATATAAAGATAAATCAAGCCAACCAAACTTGCTCATGCTCAGTTAATTTACAAATCAAACCGAAACCATCTGAGCGCGTTTTTCCAATAACACCAATCTATAAACCTAATGAAATAAAATAAAATATAAGCAGCAATGATTTAAAAAACAAATTAAAACTTGTAGATATTGTATTTCCGTTATGCATTTGTTATGACTTGAAACTAATTTTTGATATGTCTTTGAAATAACAATTGAATTATCCTTTTATTAGGTGACCCTGGGGGTGTTCTTTTTTATCCGAAACCCAAAACCCGACTCGAATTCGGAGTCACACGAACCCGGATAAGACAATACCTGAAAAACCCAAACCCGAATAACTCAAACCCAACCAACCCGAACCTTAAATGCATTGGTTATCGGGTCAATTTTTACAAACATAAAACCCGAACAAACTGACCCGAATAACCCGAAATCTGAAACCCGAATAAGAACCCAAACATGTAATGTCTTTTTTTATATATATGTTTAGTATAGATTCTTTGGCATCTTAAACATCAAGTTTTAGATATTTTCAACATTATCATATCATGTCATTAAATAATGTTTGAATTTTGATAATATTTTTTCTTAGTATCACATTGAATTTTCATGATATTTTTGCAATAAAAAAACATTTTTCATATTACATATTAACCCGAAAACCGAACAACCCGACCCGAACTAACCCTGGCCCGAATAACCTCAACCCGACCAACCCGAACTTTAAATGGTTCAGTTATCGAGTCACTTTTTGTCAACAAAAAACCCAAAAAACCTAACCCGAAACCCGAAAAAATAACCCAAAGACCACCCCTACGTGACCCAGACTGAAAATTTTAATATATAGCGATACAAGATAGACCCCAAGAACAAACACTCTGGGTTCGCCACTGGAGCCATATGGGTGAACTTGCCATGATATTCATCACGTAATCATCTTTCAGTGGTTTCAAGATCTTTCAGTGCTTTCAACATCTCTTAACTCATCATCAACTGTTTGTTTCAACGTCTGTTGTGTTCAACAGACCTCATTAAAATATCATGTTGTTAAATAAGGTTTGAATTTTGATAATACTTTTCTTAGTATCACATTGAATTTTCATGATATTTTTGCAATAAATTTTTTTTTTCAAATTACCTATTAACCCGAAAACCGAACAACCCGACCCGAAAAAACCCGGGCCAGAATAACCTCAACCCGACAAACCCGAACTTTAAACGGTTCAGTTATCGGGTCACTTTTTGTCAACAAAAAACCTAAAAAACCTGACCCGAAACCCGAAAAAATAACCCGAAGACCACCCCTACGTGACCCAGACTGAAAATTTTAATATATAGCGATACAAGATAGACCCCAAGAACAAACACTCTGGGTTCGCCACTGGAGCCATATGGGTGAACTTACCATGATATTCATCACGTAATCATCTTTTAGTGGTTTCAAGATCTTTCAGTGCTTTCAACATCTCTTGACTCATCATCATCTGTTTGTTTCAACGTCTGTTGTGTTCAACAGACCACATTATCATATCATGTCATTAAATAATGTTTGAATTTTGATAATACTTTTCTTAGTATCACATTGAATTTTCATGATATTTTTGCAATAAAATTTTTTTTTTCATATTACATATTAACCCGAAAACCGAACAACCCGACCCGAACTAACCCGGGCCCGAATAACCTCAACCCAACCAACCCGAACTTTAAACGATTCAGTTATCGGGTCACTTTTTTTCAACAAAAAAATCCAAAAAATCTAACCCGAAACCCGAAAAAATAACCCAAAGACCACCCCTACGTGACCCAGACTGAAAATTTTAATATATAGCGATACAAGATAGACCCCTAAAACTAACACTCTGGGTTCGCCACTGGAGCCATATGGGTGAACTTGCCATGATATTCATCACGTAATCATCTTTCAGTGGTTTCATGATCTTTCAGTGCTTTCAACATCTCTTGACTCATCATCATCTGTTAGTTTCAACATCTGTTCTGTTCAACGGACCTCATTATCATATCATGTCGTTAAATAATATTTGAATTTTGATTATACTTTTCTTAGTATCACATTGAATTTTCATGATATTTTTGCAATAAAAAAACGTTTTTCATATTACATATTAACCCGAAAACCGAACAACCCGACCCGAACTAACTCGGGCCCGAATAACCTCAACCCAACCAACCCGAACTTTAAACGGTTCATTTATCGGGTCACTTTTTTGTCAACAAAAAACCCAAAAAACCTGACCCGAAACCCGAAAAAATAACCCGAAGACCACCCCTATGTGACACAGACTGAAATTTTTAATATATAGCGATACAAGATAGACCCCAAGAACAAACACTCTGGGTTTGCCACTGGAGCCATATGGGTGAACTTGCCATGATATTCATCACGTAATCATGTTTTAGTGGTTTCAAGATCTTTCAGTGCTTTCAACATCTCTTGACTCATCATCATCTGTTTGTTTCAACGTCTGTTGTGTTCAACAGACCTCATTATCATATCATGTCGTTAAATAATGTTTGAATTTTGATAATACTTTTCTTAGTATCACATTGAATTTTCATGATATTTTTGCAATAATTTTTTTTTCAAATTACATATTAACCCGAAAACCGAACAACCCGACCCGAACTAACCCGGGCCCGAATAACCTCAACCCGACCAACCCGAACTTTAAACGGTTCAGTTATCGGGTCACTTTTTGTCAACAAAAAACCCAAAAAAACTGACCCGAAACCCGAAAAAATAACCCGAAGACCACCCCTACGTGACCCAGACTGAAAATTTTAATATATAGCGATACAAGGTAGACCCAAGAACAAACACTCTGGGTTCGCCACTGGAGCCATATGGGGAACTTACCATGATATTCATCACGTAATCATCTTTCAGTGGTTTCAAGATCTTTCAGTGTTTTCAACATCTCTTGACTCATCATCATCTGTTTGTTTCAACGTCTGTTTTGTTCAACAGACCTCATTATCATATCATGTCGTTAAATAATGTTTGAATTTTGATAATACTTTTCTTAGTATCACATTGAATTTTCATGATATTTTTGCAATAAAAAAACAATTTTCATATTACATATTAACCCGAAAACCGAACAACCCGCCCGAACTAACCCGGGCCCGAATAACCTCATCCAGACCATCCCGAACTTTAAACGGTTCAGTTATCGGGTCACTTTTTGTCAACAAAAAACCCAAAAAACCTGACCCGAAACCCAAAAAAATAACCCAAAGACCACCCCTATGTGACCCAGACTGAAATTTTTAATATATAGCGATACAAGATATACCCCAAGTACAAACACTCTGGGTTCGCCACTGGAGCCATATGGGTGAACTTACCATGATATTCATCACGTAATCATCTTTCAGTGGTTTCAAGATCTTTCAGTGCTTTCAACATCTCTTGACTCATCATCATCTGTTTGTTTCAACGTCTGTTCTGTTCAACAGACCTCATTATCATATCATGTCGGTAAATAATGTTTGAATTTTGATAATACTTTTCTTAGTATTACATTGAATTTTCATGATATATTTGCAATAAAAAAACATTTTTCATATTACATATTAATCCGAAAACCGAACAACCCGACCCGAACTAACCCGGGCCCGAATAACCTCAACCCGACCAACCCGAACTTTAAACGGTTCAGTTATCGGGTCACTTTTTTTCAACAAAAAATCCAAAAAACCTGACCCGAAACCCGAAAAAATAACCCAAAGACCACCCCTATGTGACCCAGACTGAAAATTTTAATATATAACGATACAAGATAGACCCCAAGAACAAACACTCTGGGTTCGCTACTGGAGCCATATGGGTGAACTTGCCATGATATTCATCACGTAATCATCTTTCAGTGGTTTCATGATCTTTCTGTGCTTTCAACATCTCTTGACTCATCATCATCTGTTTGTTTCAACATCTGTTCTGTTCAACGGACCTCATTATCATATCATGTCGTTAAATAATATTTGAATTTTGATTATACTTTTCTTAGTATCACATTGAATTTTCATGATATTTTTGCAATAAAAAAACATTTTTCATTTTACATATTAACCCGAAAACCGAACAACCCGACCCGAACTAACCCGGGCCCGAATAACCTCAACCCGACCAACCCAAACTTTAAACGGTTCAGTTATCGGGTCACTTTTTTGTCAACAAAAAACCCAAAAAACCTGACCCGAAACCCGAAAAAATAACCCGAAGACCACCCCTATGTGACCCAGACTGAAATTTTTAATATATAGCGATACAAGATAGACCCCAAGAACAAACACTCTGGGTTCGCCACTGGAGCCATATGGGTGAACCTGCCATGATATTCATCACGTAATCATCTTTTAGTGGTTTCAAGATCTTTCAGTGCTTTCAACATCTCTTGACTCATCATCATCTGTTTGTTTCAACGTCTGTTGTGTTCAACAGACCTCATTATCATATCATGTCGTTAAATAATGTTTGAATTTTGATAATACTTTTCTTAGTATCACATTGAATTTTCATGATATTTTTGCAATAAATTTTTTTTTTCAAATTACATATTAACCCGAAAACCGAACAACCCGACCCGAACTAACTCGGGCCCGAATAACCTCAACCCGGCCAACCCGAACTTTAAACGGTTCAGTTATTGGGTCACTTTTTGTCAACAAAAAACCCAAAAAACCTGACCCGAAACCCGAAAAAATAACCCGAAGACCACCCCTACGTGACCCAGACTGAAAATTTTAATATATAGCGATACAAGATAGACCCCAAGAACAAACACTCTGGGTTCGCCACTGGAGCCATATGGGGAACTTACCATGATATTCATCACGTAATCATCTTTCAGTGGTTTCAAGATCTTTCAGTGCTTTCAACATCTCTTGACTCATCATCATCTGTTTGTTTCAACATCTGTTCTGTTCAACGGACCTCATTTTCATATCATGTCGTTAAATAATGTTTGAATTTTGACAATACTTTTCTTAGTATCACATTGAATTTTCATGATATTTTTGCAATAAAAAACATTTTTCATTTTACATATTAATCCGAAAACCGAACATCCCGACCCGAACTAACCCGGGCCCGAATAACCTCAACCCGACCAACCCAAACTTTAAACGGTTCAGTTATCGGGTCACTTTTTTTCAACAAAAAATCCAAAAAACCTGACCCGAAACCCGAAAAAATAACCCAAAGACCACCCCTACGTGACCCAGACTGAAAATTTTAATATATAGCGATACAAGATAGACCCCAAGAACAAACACTCTTGGTTCGCCACTGGAGCCATATGGGTTAACTTGCCATGATATTCATCACGTAATCATCTTTCAGTGGTTTCATGATCTTTCAGTGCTTTCAACATCTCTTGACTCATCATCATCTGTTAGTTTCAACATCTGTTCTGTTAAACGGACCTCATTATCATATCATGTCGTTCAATAATATTTGAATTTTGATTATACTTTTCTTAGTATCACATTGAATTTTCATGATATTTTTGCAATAAAAAACATTTTTCATATTACATATTAATTCGAAAACCGAACAACCCGACCCGAACTAACTCGGGCCCGAATAACCTCAACCCGGCCAACCCGAACTTTAAACGGTTCAGTTATCGGGTCACTTTTTGTCAACAAAAAATCCAAAAAACCTGACCTGAAACCCGAAAAAATAACCCAAAGACCACCCCTACGTGACCCAGACTGAAAATTTTAATATATAGCGATACAAGATAGACCCCAAGAACAAACACTCTTGGTTCGCCACTGGAGCCATATGGGTGAACTTGCCATGATATTCATCACGTAATCATCTTTCAGTGGTTTCATGATCTTTCAGTGCTTTCAACATCTCTTGACTCATCATCATCTGTTAGTTTCAACATCTGTTCTGTTAAACGGACCTCATTATCATATCATGTCGTTAAATAATATTTGAATTTTGATTATACTTTTCTTAGTATCACATTGAATTTTCATGATATTTTTGCAATAAAAAACATTTTTCATATTACATATTAATTCGAAAACCGAACAACCTGACCCGAACTAACTCGGGCCCGAATAACCTCAACCCGGCCAACCCGAACTTTAAACGGTTCAGTTATCGGGTCACTTTTTGTCAACAAAAAACCCAAAAAACCTGACCCGAAACCCGAAAAAATAACCCGAAGACCACCCCTACGTGACCCAGACTGAAAATTTTAATATATAGCGATACAAGATAGACCCCAAGAACAAACACTCTGGGTTCGCTACTGGAGCCATATGGGGAACTTACCATGATATTCATCACGTAATCATCTTTCAGTGGTTTCAAGATCTTTCAGTGCTTTCAACATCTCTTGACTCATCATCATCTGTTTGTTTCAACGTCTGTTCTGTTCAACAGACCTCATTATCATATCATGTCGTTAAATAATGTTTGAATTTTGATAATACTTTTCTTAGTATCACATTGAATTTTCATGATATTTTTGCAATAAAAAACATTTTTCATATTACATATTAATCCGAAAACCGAACAACCCGACCCGAACTAACCCGGGCCCAAATAACCTCAACCCGACCAACCCGAACTTTAAACGGTTCAGTTATCGGGTCACTTTTTTTCAACAAAAAATCCAAAAAACCTGACCCGAAACCCAAAAAAATAACCCAAAGACCACCCCTACGTGACCCAGACTGAAAATTTTAATATATAGCGATACAAGATAGACCCCAAGAACAAACACTCTTGGTTCGCCACTGGAGCCATATGGGTGAACTTGCCATGATATTCATCACGTAATCATCTTTCAGTGGTTTCATGATCTTTCAGTGCTTTCAACATCTCTTGACTCATCATCATCTGTTAGTTTCAACATCTGTTCTGTTCAACGGACCTCATTATCATATCATGTCGTTAAATAATATTTGAATTTTGATTATACTTTTCTTAGTATCACATTGAATTTTCATGATATTTTTGCAATAATTTTTTTTTTTCAAATTACATATTAACCCGAAAACTGAACAACCCGACCCGAACTAACCCGGGCCCGAATAACCTCAACCCGAACAACCCGAACCGAACTAACTCGGGCCCGAATAACCTCAACCCGGCCAACCCGAACTTTAAACGGTTCAGTTATCGGGTCACTTTTTGTCAACAAAAAACCCAAAAAGCCTGACCCGAAACCCGAAAAAATAACCCGAAGACCACCCCTACGTGACCCAGACTGAAAATTTTAATATATAGCGATACAAGGTAGACCCAAGAACAAACACTCTGGGTTCGCCACTAGAGCCATATGGGGAACTTACCATGATATTCATCACGTAATCATCTTTCAGTGGTTTCAAGATCTTTCAGTGTTTTCAACATCTCTTGACTCATCATCATCTGTTTGTTTCAACGTCTGTTTTGTTCAACAGACCTCATTATCATATCATGTCGTTAAATAATGTTTGAATTTTGATAATACTTTTCTTAGTATCACATTGAATTTTCATGATATTTTTGCAATAAAAAAAACAATTTTCATATTACATATTAACCCGAAAACCGAAC
Source organism: Ambrosia trifida (assembly GCA_028751855.1). NCBI lineage: Eukaryota > Viridiplantae > Streptophyta > Magnoliopsida > Asterales > Asteraceae > Ambrosia > Ambrosia trifida. The sequence continues at coordinate 4,865,179 of CM054123.1, read as the reverse complement.
AACCCGCCCGAACTAACCCGGGCCCGAATAACCTCATCCAGACCATCCCGAACTTTAAACGGTTCAGTTATCGGGTCACTTTTTGTCAACAAAAAACCGAAAAAACCTGACCCGAAACCCGAAAAAATAACCCAAAGACCACCCCTATGTGACCCAGACTGAAATTTTTAATATATAGCGATACAAGATATACCCCAAGTACAAACACTCTGGGTTCGCCACTGGAGCCATATGGGTGAACTTACCATGATATTCATCACGTAATCATCTTTCAGTGGTTTCAAGATCTTTCAGTGCTTTCAACATCTCTTGACTCATCATCATCTGTTTGTTTCAACGTCTGTTCTGTTCAACAGACCTCATTATCATATCATGTCGGTAATTAATGTTTGAATTTTGATAATACTTTTCTTAGTATTACATTGAATTTTCATGATATATTTGCAATAAAAAAACATTTTTCATATTACATATTAATCCGAAAACCGAACAACCCGACCCGAACTAACCCGGGCCCGAATAACCTCAACCCGACCAACCCGAACTTTAAACGGTTCAGTTATCGGGTCACTTTTTTTCAACAAAAAATCCAAAAAACCTGACCCGAAACACGAAAAAATAACCCAAAGACCACCCCTACGTGACCCAGACTGAAAATTTTAATATATAACGATACAAGATAGACCCCAAGAACAAACACTCTGGGTTCGCTACTGGAGCCATATGGGTGAACTTGCCATGATATTCATCACGTAATCATCTTTCAGTGGTTTCATGATCTTTCAGTGCTTTCAACATCTCTTGACTCATCATCATCTGTTTGTTTCAACATCTGTTCTGTTCAACGGACCTCATTATCATATCATGTCGTTAAATAATATTTGAATTTTGATTATACTTTTCTTAGTATCACATTGAATTTTCACGATATTTTTGCAATAAAAAAACATTTTTCATATTACATATTAACCCGAAAACCGAACAACCCGACCCGAACTAACCCGGGCCCGAATAACCTCAACCCGACCAACCCGACCAACCCAAACTTTAAACGGTTCAGTTATCGGGTCACTTTTTTGTCAACAAAAAACCCAAAAAACCTGACCCGAAACCCGAAAAAATAACCCGAAGACCACCCCTATGTGACCCAGACTGAAATTTTTAATATATAGCGATACAAGATAGACCCCAAGAACAAACACTCTGGGTTCGCCACTGGAGCCATATGGGTGAACCTGCCATGATATTCATCACGTAATCATCTTTTAGTGGTTTCAAGATCTTTCAGTGCTTTCAACATCTCTTGACTCATCATCATCTGTTTGTTTCAACGTCTGTTGTGTTCAACAGACCTCATTATCATATCATGTCGTTAAATAATGTTTGAATTTTGATAATACTTTTCTTAGTATCACATTGAATTTTCATGATATTTTTGCAATAAATTTTTTTTTTCAAATTACATATTAACCCGAAAACCGAACAACCCAACCCGAACTAACTCGGGCCCGAATAACCTCAACCCGGCCAACCCGAACTTTAAACGGTTCTGTTATCGGGTCACTTTTTGTCAACAAAAAACCCAAAAAACCTGACCCGAAACCCGAAAAAATAACCCGAAGACCACCCCTACGTGACCCAGACTGAAAATTTTAATATATAGCGATACAAGATAGACCCCAAGAACAAACACTCTGGGTTCGCCACTGGAGCCATATGGGGAACTTACCATGATATTCATCACGTAATCATCTTTCAGTGCTTTCCACATCTCTTGACTCATCATCATCTGTTTGTTTCAACATCTGTTCTGTTCAACGGACCTCATTTTCATATCATGTCGTTAAATAATGTTTGAATTTTGATAATACTTTTCTTAGTATCACATTGAATTTTCATGATATTTTTGCAATAAAAAACATTTTTCATTTTACATATTAATCCGAAAACCGAACATCCCAACCCGAACTAACCCGGGCCCGAATAACCTCAACCCGACCAACCCAAACTTTAAACGGTTCAGTTATCGGGTCACTTTTTTTCAACAAAAAATCCAAAAAACCTGACCCGAAACCCGAAAAAATAACCCAAAGACCACCCCTACGTGACCCAGACTGAAAATTTTAATATATAGCGATACAAGATAGACCCCAAGAACAAACACTCTTGGTTCGCCAGTGGAGCCATATGGGTGAACTTGCCATGATATTCATCACGTAATCATCTTTCAGTGGTTTCATGATCTTTCAGTGCTTTCAACATCTCTTGACTCATCATCATCTGTTAGTTTCAACATCTGTTCTGTTAAACGGACCTCATTATCATATCATGTCGTTAAATAATATTTGAATTTTGATTATACTTTTCTTAGTATCACATTGAATTTTCATGATATTTTTGCAATAAAAAACATTTTTCATATTACATATTAATTCGAAAACCGAACAACCCGAACCGAACTAACTCGGGCCCGAATAACCTCAACCCGGCCAACCCGAACTTTAAACGGTTCAGTTATCGGGTCACTTTTTGTCAACAAAAAACCCAAAAAACCTGACCCGAAACCCGAAAAAATAACCCGAAGACCACCCCTACGTGACCCAGACTGAAAATTTTAATATATAGCGATACAAGATAGACCCCAAGAACAAACACTCTGGGTTCGCTACTGGAGCCATATGGGGAACTTACCATGATATTCATCACGTAATCATCTTTCAGTGGTTTCAAGATCTTTCAGTGCTTTCAACATCTCTTGACTCATCATCATCTGTTTGTTTCAACGTCTGTTCTGTTCAACAGACCTCATTATCATATCATGTCGTTAAATAATGTTTGAATTTTGATAATACTTTTCTTAGTATCACATTGAATTTTCATGATATTTTTGCAATAAAAAACATTTTTCATATTACATATTAATCCGAAAACCGAACAACCCGACCCGAACTAACCCGGGCCCAAATAACCTCAACCCGACCAACCCGAACTTTAAACGGTTCAGTTATCGGGTCACTTTTTTTCAACAAAAAATCCAAAAAACCTGACCCGAAACCCAAAAAAATAACCCAAAGACCACCCCTACGTGACCCAGACTGAAAATTTTAATATATAGCGATACAAGATAGACCCCAAGAACAAACACTCTTGGTTCGCCACTGGAGCCATATGGGTGAACTTGCCATGATATTCATCACGTAATCATCTTTCAGTGGTTTCATGATCTTTCAGTGCTTTCAACATCTCTTGACTCATCATCATCTGTTAGTTTCAACATCTGTTCTGTTCAACGGACCTCATTATCATATCATGTCGTTAAATAATATTTGAATTTTGATTATACTTTTCTTAGTATCACATTGAATTTTCATGATATTTTTGCAATAAAAAAACATTTTTCATATTACATATTAACCCGAAAACCGAACAACCCGACCCGAACTAACCCGGGCCCGAATAACCTCAACCCGACCAACCCGAACTTTAAACGGTTCAGTTATCGGGTCACTTTTTTGTCAACAAAAAACCCAAAAAACCTGACCCGAAACCCGAAAAAATAACCCGAAGACCACCCCTATGTGACTCAGACTGAAATTTTTAATATATAGCGATACAAGATAGACCCCAAGAACAAACACTCTGGGTTCGCCACTGGAGCCATATGGGTGAACTTGCCATGATATTCATCACGTAATCATCTTTCTGTGGTTTCAAGATCTTTCAGTGCTTTCAACATCTCTTGACTCATCATCATCTGTTTGTTTCAACGTCTGTTATGTTCAACAGACCTTCAACACAACTTCTAATGGAAAAGCACTATGAGAATATGTAACTCGAAGGGTCTTGTTATTTTAGAAGTATTACGAATATTATGCGAATACAAAAGTGGTCTTTTTATTATAAAAAGAGTTTATTGATAACATAGGCTTACAAATGACCAAGTTGAGCATGCCAACGTGAAGTAGATCGATATTGTTTAGACTAGGAGAAAGATGATACAAAAGTGTCCTTGTTGAGGTCTTACCTCTCATGTAAAAAACCAACAAAATGGAATTCAGTAACACGTTGCTTATCTCGAACAATAAGACATTTGTAAGTTTGTGTGTGCCATTAACGACGACAAGAACAAAATGACCGATATGAGTAATGGAATGAAGCGCGTCGTATCCAATGCTTCTAAATTGGGAATGCACTTGTCAACTACATCACATACAGTAATGGGAATCAAGTCCATTAATAGTTGATCCACTAAAAATATTCCTTATAATAGGTACAAAAACAGAGGATCCGTCGACCGTCATTGGCCCAAAACCAGGTGAAGGCCCAACAGTGACCCAATTTCTGGCAAAAAATGGGCAAGAAAACGGATTCAACTTAGCATAATTCGGAGCTCCGGTATGCAAGGGTTAATACTTCTAGAAGAAAGTGGTGGTCAATGTTGTTAGGCCGGCGGTGATGGACCATTGAGAACGAATTAATAAATAGTGACAACATTAAATCTATATAAGGGGATTAATGTTTTAAAAGCTAATAAAGTTACAGATTTTTAAATATTCATCTAAAATGCTAAATCGACATATCATTTATTAAAAATCGCATTAGAAGATTTTATTGAAATACAAATCTGGGAAAATGATCAAATACGGTAGGAATGATAAGAAAGATTTTAGTCCGTTTGTTCTTGAATTTTGAGATTAGTTTTTTTTTTATATGACTAAGGGGCTGTTTGGTAGCCTCTTAATGAGACTCTTAATCATTCAGTACTGAATGATTCAGCATTCAGCGCGTTTGTTTCAACCTCTGAATGGAATGGTTAAGGCTGAATCATTAAGACTTGAGATGTTGCTGAACCATTAAGCACTGAATCATTAAGCACTGAACTAGGCTGAACCTTAATGAAACTCTAATACCAATGTGGGACAAGAAAACTAACCATTAAGAGGTCATACTTAATGATTCAGCACTTAACCATACAGACCTCTTAACCATTCAGACATCTTAATGATTCAGCACTTAATCAACCAAACAGCCCCTAAATATTAGCTTCTAGCAAGTGAGCTTGCCTCACTTGAGATTAGTTGAGAATAAGGATGGCAATGGGTCAGGTTTGGGACGGGTTTAGGTAATCCTAACTAGGCCTGTAAACTAACCGAACGAACACGAACACTAGGCGTGTTCGTGTTTGTTCATTTAACTTTAACCGAACACGAAAACAAACACATAATCGAACACATTTTTGTGTTCGTGTTCATTCATTAAGAAATTTGCCGTGTTCATGTTCGTTTATGTTCGTTCATTTAAACCTAAACGAACAGTTCATGAACATAAACAGACACAAATGATCAATATAAATGAACACAAATGAACATAAACGAACATCAATGAACGTAAACAAACACCAATTAAAACTATGTATAAGATGAGCTATAGCTGGAAAAATAATGAACTTACATCAATAAGCTTTAGCCAAAACAATTAATGGTGGATGGCATATGCCAAGCTTCTAATCGTGGTAAATGATAAAACCCACAAAGCTATAGAGAAAAAAACGATAAGAGAAGGTGGGTCATACTTGCGGCGTTGTGGAGGTAGGAGGCTGGAGAGTGGAGACGGGGCTGTGGATGTGGTCAGCCGGAAGTGGAAGAAGGTAGGGTTGTGGAGTGTGTTGAAGAAGGGAGGTGGAGCTGTGAAGTGTGGAGAGCGGCTGATATATTTAGAATGTTAGGGTTAGGTTTAAGTTTTTAGAACATATCAAATATATTGTATATAGTATAATATGAATTAAGGTTACTTTAACTAAAGAGAAATAAATAATAAAAATAACTTAAAGTTTAATTAAATGAACAAAAATAAACAAACGAACATAAACGAGCATAAATAAACGAACATAAATAAACGAACATAAACGAACGTTCATGAACACAAATGAACGAACAAAACGTGTGTTCATGTTCGTTCGTTTAACTAAACGAACAAAAAATTGTGTTCGTGTTCGTTCATTTATTTAAATAAACGAACATAAACGAACTTCCCACCGAACAGTTCACGAACAATTCATGAACGTTCGGTTCATTTACAGGCCTAATCCTAACCTCATAAGGATTAGTTATGCTTTTTCCCAACCCATCCCAAAACCAATTGGGTTTGTATTGGGTATCGGGTATACGTGTGGGCTTCGGGTAAATCTGACTAAAAACCCATCGGGTATCTATTGGGTAACTACTAACCCATAGATTTAGCCTTATTAAATATATGCATGTAAATGATTACAATGTATAAATATTTAAATCATATAAAAACACTAGAAGACTTAGATAATAGATAGTATACACTAATTATTAGTGTTTTTTCAGCACAAGTTAACAATCTAGATGGACAATTAGATATATTATGCATACATATTTAAAAAGATATACAAGAAATTATATCGGGTAAAAAGGGTATACTTTATCGGGTAAACTGGTATATCATCAAATCTCGAACCCATCCCAAATCAACGAAAAAAATAAAAACTAATTCGATGCCCGGAACCATACCCGATTACCCGACCACAAACCCGTCTCAAATATGTCAGGTTTCGGGTTTGATTGTCATCCCTAGTTGAGATGAGGGGTAGAGCATAAACGAAAAAAAGAAATTTTTTGACTTCCTCACTCTACATGCAAGACATGTGTTAATTCCTCAATCTTTTTAAAATATCGATAACTTTTGTATATGACATTTTTTTTAAAAATCACCATAATAACGGGCATCTTTTTATCTTTAATATGAGTATATATTGCTATATAAAAATTTAATACATATGTATGTTAACTGGGTTTTTTTAACTTCACTGTGTTCTCTATTCATCCATTGTGTTATTGGTCTGTACATATGTGCTACAAATATGTTCATTGTGTTTTTTTAGTCTGCACGTATTTTAACTCTGGTCATTGTGTATTTAGTATGTTTTCCATTGTGTTTTCCATTGTTTATTGTTTTTACGTAACTGGCTTTTTTTTTTATTTCAAAAGTATAGCAATACTATAATCATATTAAAGATAAAGAAACGCTCGATATTGCAGATGTTTTAACTCTATCAATGTGTTTTAATATGCGACACATTGTGTTCTAGTCTGTTATTTGTTGTTTTTCTAGGCTGCTATACATTGTGTTTTAGTTTGTTATCCATTGTGTTTTAGGCTACTATCAGTTGCGTTTTTAATTTGATATTCATTGTATTTTTCTATGTTCATTGTGTTTTACTTAACTGGGTTTTTGTATTTTTCTCGAAACTATAACAATATTGTACTAATATTAAAGATAAAAGTACGCTCAATTTTATGGTATAATTTTTTTTTTAACAAAATCAGGTATAAAGGGTCACGAATGTTCAAAAATTTTGGAGAAATAACATTTAACTTGCATGTACGTACTTCTTGACATATGAGAGCATGTGCATCTTCTTTTTTTTTTTTTTCCTCTTGGATAAAACTACTCTTCCACTTAGTCCGTTCTTGGATACGTCACTCTAAAGCAGCTTCATACACTTTTTAAAATCAAAAGACTTTATAGAATAACTCAACCCTAGCTTACAAATCTATCCTTAATAAATAAAAGATGTATTTGGTCAATGTTGGGAAATATATATATATATATATATATATATATATATATATATATATATATATATATATATATATATTATTTTTGAAAGACTTAGTTCAGTGGAAATCCTTGTACAACCCTAACCAAGCGGTCTCAAGTTAAAACCCCTACCCACACACCGGTGTCCTCATTGCCTAAGCTCAAAGCGTCACGGGGAATTTTTTTTATGCTGTGCATGGATCGAACCTGTGACCTATCCCCAGGATGAGAACACCTAGAGCAAAACTCGTCCTAACTCAGACCAGTAGGGCTGAAAATCAATGTTGAGAATTATGAGCTTAAGATTGTTTTTCCCCTTGGTTAATAATTACATATTAATGAATAAATTAATTAAATGTTCTATAAAAAACATTAGTTATGACTTAAATCAAATTGAACCAAATCTGATTTCCTTCTTTAGTTGTGCCCATCACAAATTCTGGGATTTCGTAAAACACACGTTTCTAACCTAATACAACAAATACGTATTAGCTCAAGAAAAAGAATAAGATAACAAATATAATATACCCGTTTATCACAAGTTGAAACACTAAATACAAATATTTAGGTTGTTTAACATAATTTTCTAGTTGATAGTTGGTGTATTGAGATTCTCTACATATACACATCACTAGATTATACCCCGGGAGCGTCCCGGGTTGAGAAATTTAATATGATACATCAATTTTACATATGAAATAGACTGATGTATAACTCTAATATTAATATCTAACTTAAAACAAATTAACAATGTACAACTCCAATGCTAATACTCAACCTTAAAGAATGTAGAACTTTAATGTAACTATAATATTAACACCTATCCTAAAGACTAAACAAATGTACAACTCTAACATACTAATATTGATACCTAACTTAAAACAACGTATAACTTTATTAACCTATCCGGCTCTGGTTGAAAAAAAATTCATATTTACTGATTTAAACATAATTAGTGACTTGTCTATACATGATTAATGATTGTTTTTTTTTTCTCTATGAACAAAACCTCACAAAAAAATTTCTCCGTTTTTATATAGCACTATGGTACTCGTTGGAAAGATAATAAAACACTCGTTAATTTGGTGTACTTTTTTTCTTTAAAAAATCTCGTATATTAAAGATATTAACGTTTAAAAATTATGGGACGAAACATGAGGGTGAAAAATCCAATTTTGTTTTTAAATTATTTTTTTCCTAAAATATCTCAATGCCACATGGGATGACACATGACACACTTAAGGAAGAGAATGTTTCTTTGAGTGTCATGTCATTAAAATGGCTTTGGTTTATTATATGTATAGATTATTATTTATTTTAAACAAATCTCTGTCATAAGTTATCATATTATTATTTTAAAAAATTCATGGGTATCACCTAATCTCAGGCCCGACCCAAACCCACAATTTTTTTTAAACTAATCCTAAACCTGACACAATACATGTCGGGTTACAAAAAATAGTCGTTTTTTTTCTCCGTTTTTTATATAGCACTATGGTACTCGTTGGAAAGATAATAAAACGCTCGTTAATTTGGTGTAATTTTTTTCTTTAAAAAATCTCGTATATAAAAGGTATTAACGTTTAAAAGTTATGGGAGAAAACATGAGAGAGAAAATAATAAAGGTTTAATATTTATATTTAGTAGATTAGATATTTAATAGATTAGGTTAAACCATATTTATTACTTTTTTTTTAATTTGTCTAAAGTTGTCACATCACATCCTATGTGGCATCTCTCAAAGGAGAGATTGCACAAGAGTATGACATGTAGGATTAATCCTTTTGCGATATATATATACTAGATTATTATACCCTGGGAGCGTCCCGGGTTGAGAAATTTAATATGATACATCAATTTTACATATCAAATAGACTGATGTATAACTCTAATATTAATATCTAACCTAAAACAAATTAACAATGTACAACTCAAATGCTAACACCTAACTTAAAAGAATGTAGAACTTTAATGTAACTCTAATATTAACACATATCCTAAAGACTAAACAAATGTATAACTCTAACATACTAATATTGATACTTAACTTAAAACAACGTATAACTCTATTAACCTATTCGGCTCTGGTTGAAAAAAAAATTCATATTTACTGATTTAAACATAATTAGTGACTTGTCTATACATGATTAATGATTTACTTGAACACTTTGTGTTTTTTTTTCTGTATGAACAAAACCCCACAAAAAAATTTCTCCGTTTTTTTATATAGCACTATGGTACTCGTTAGAAAGATAATAAAATGCTCGTTAATTTGGTGTAATTTTTTTCTTTAAAAAATCTCGTAAATTAAAGATATTAACGTTTAAAAATTATGGGAGGAAACATGAGGGTGAAAAATCTAATTTTGTTTTAAATTATTTTTTTCCTAAAATATCTCAATGCCACATGGATGACACATGGCACACTCAAGGAAGAGAATGTCTCTTTGAGTGCCATGTCATTAAAATGGCTTTGGTTTATTATATGTATAGATTATCATGTATTAATTTACATAATATAGATCATTATCAACAATCAACATTGATGGTTAAGGTTATTTAATATTCATTCCATTAAAATTGCTTACCTCATCTTATGATCCTATCATCCAATATAGGATGATGGAATTAAATACATTAGAAAGTGCCATTATTTCCAACCCTGAATAATTTACAAAGCCACCAAGTTAATCACAATTACTAAAAGATTAGCATGTTACATCAACTTAAAACAAATCTTTTTACCTAGTATTTTTCAACATCATCTTTAAACTTTTACTACATCAACTTTAAGCAAATCTTTTTACCTAGTATTTTTCGACATCATCCTTTTTACAATTGGGCCTCCAAGGTCTTCTGATTCTTCACATGTTTAGCTTGATGCTGAGACCAGTAGGCATGTGCCGCTAGTACTCGGTCCAGAAGATCCTGGGGCACCGGTTCACCCCTTCTTTGTTGGGGCGAGATGCTCGCTGTGTGAACGAGCGTTTTCCATTTATCCTGAAATTAAGATGTGATTTAGAATGTTTGCCTTTTACGTTTTAATTATCATTTACCTGATTTGGTTAATGTGTTATCTCTACCAGGTCAAACGGGTAAAAATTAAAAAGAATTGGCTAGAGAAGAAACGGGTCAAACAGGTCAACATTCGCCAAAGTAGATTTTTTTTATGCATAGATTCCCCATCTCCAAATCATTTGATTCAAAACATCAACATTTAATTGAAATAATATTCTCTTATCATATTTGACCAACAAATCGTTTATTAAAAATGTCATCATCATACTCAGTGGGCGTTAAAACTAGTGCAACTTTAATTTTGCCTCCCAAGGGCCACACATATATACATTATATGCGCACACCGTAAGTGGGCGTCGTTTATTAAAAATGTATGGACCATAAAGCGTTTCAGGCCATCCTGACCAGACCCGCCCAACCCGTTATCCATTGTTCAGAATGTTGATGTGTTACCTTCAAGTCAACGTAAGTACGATGGTTTGCATCATCAAAAGCGCGCATTTTAACATCGCGCCATCTGTAGAATATTATCACAAAGAGTTGTTAGAACTTAGAACCCATGTTTGCTACAGCATTAAGTATCTTGATTGTTATATTCACACCTTCCGGCTCCTAGTGTTTCAACTGCTGCCACAAGTGCTTCTACTTCTGATACAGAAAATGGCCTCCTAGTTCTTCTTTGAGAAAACTCATATCTTTTGGTTGGTTTTTCACTCAGAGGGACGACCGCGAGTACCTCAGCATCCACTGCTGGAGCAGGGACAAGAGCTTTTGAATCTTCCAATGGTTCTGCCGTTGTAACTTCAGCTGCGAAAGTTGTACTTAGTTCATTCTTCTCAACAGGGTTTTCCATAGCAGTCACTGGAAAAGGAGGATCCGGGGAAGAATTTGACAAACCCCCGTCGATATCAGGACTAGGAGACCTAACAGTAAGACGATACGATATTAACTAAAATTCCATTCTTCTCAAATTTCTGGAGTAAGTAGTTAAACATCCTAACTCGGTCAGAGGACGTCAACATTTTGACCTCATAACATATATGCATTACCTTGAATCAGAACGTTATAAAGCTTACGGGTTCTGATATATAAAATCTAAAGGTTTTAATGAGCGACACAAAGATGATCACCAAAACAAAAACTATGTAGCGTCAAGTACCTGGATAGTTGTCGCTGAGTTTCTTGTGGAACGAGAAATGGAGAAGCTTCGGGTAAACTCGGCTCCAATGTAAATCCTAAAGTTTCAAGGTTACAATTTTGGGAAATCCCAGATTGTTGGAGCGTTCTATTGTCATCTCTTACTTTCTTGCCTTGAACAAGCACCCCGACATGTAATTTACCATTTAGAATAGCCGTAACAGCTTCCATCACACTCCTCTGCGGAAAATATAACCAATCAGTTTAACTAACCTGGAAGTGCTTACTATATATGTCACCGATCCAATTATTTTAAAATTATACCTTCAGTGAGCCTACAGTTGCAGTTTCGGGCACCTCAACATACAGTTCAGGCACTTTAAAGGACTTGATGCTAAACTTTACTAAATTTGATATGCTTTCACTACTTGCCTTCTTAATACAAGAATTTCTTGAGCTTTGATGAAACTTCCTCCTTTTATATACAACATCTGCTTGAAACCGTTCTCGCATGTATAGATTTTTTCGTTTATGGTAAAAGGATTTAACTCCACCACCTAAAAAATCAATAATCGAATAACAATCAGATACTTCATCAGTTCCATAAAAACACATATATTTTTGGTTCCTAAAAATACGCCACTTACCAGTACCGTTTGAGATCTCATAATCTCTTAGTGTTCGAGCGACTTTCCAGTATCTAGAAGGAATCATTCTCCTAATTCTTTTGTATCCAGCACGTGATTGTGACCCAAACGTCCTTAGTCTGGTTTTACTGCGGTTATTATACCTAAAATACTTTTCATCATCATCTCTAATATTTACTTTCACATTTCCCCTATGCCTTGGACTGGGAAAAAGATCTTTACAAAAGGATAGATGTACACTACTAGATGTCTTGTTTAGCACACGGGTATTCACACATGGTTCCAAACGCTCCTTCAAACTATACGTCATAACTGAAGTCAACCCTACATTTGGTTTCTCTACGGCCTTAGGGTGCATGTCAGCTCTATTATCACCAAAGTTAGCATTACATAAGTTGCCAGAATTGTCTTCAATGGCTTCCATTATCAGATTAGAGTCGACATTCTTTTTTAAATCAATATCTGTAACAATAGAAGCATGATCCGAACCAGAATCATCCTCGGAATGTGGTGATTCCTTTAAAGGAGAGTCTACATTAGTCAGTTGAGCAACAAACTCACTCTCCGCACCGCTAGCCAGATCATGTTGCTCTGAAACTACGGGTTTGACATCGACTTTGACTTCAAGTGGTTCATTTTTTACACCTTCAGAAATGCTAATTTGTCGCTTTCCTTTCGAACTAGTACTAGAAGTAGAACTTTCACTCTCCTGTTCCTGTAATAACTTGTCGGCTACATCTGCTAACAACTCAAAAGCACAAATTCCACCATCTCCGGATGCTTTGTTGCATAAACTCCTCCTCTAAAGAAACAAATAAACACATCAACACAAATACACAATTCTCAGCCGAAAACAAATTTAAGCTTCTACACTAACCCTCAAGGATCTACGAGCTTTAGGTATCACAGGTGCCAGTAAATCACGAAATCCTCCACTATATGTTCTCCTCTTCACTACCATAGTTAGGCAAGCATGCTAAACACAAGATCATCAACCGAATGAAGCAATAATCGTTCCTGCCACATTTAACGACAAACATATATAAAAGATTCAGAATCAAGAAACCCAAATCATTTCATGAATATAAATGTTCCAAGATCCAGATGATAATGAGGACCACCAACACACGTAAATTACCAATTATGAATCGGACATTTAACATTTTAACGATATCACTGTACATTTATATGCTATCTCTTTAAAAGAGGAAAAGGTTGCTAATTAAAGGCAAACATTATTGTGACAAAGATGAAAGACCATCTGGCATATATATGCATGCCAACAACAACATTTAGATTTTAACATATTAACCAACAAATTTCCTCATAAAAAAAGAGATGTTGACCCTAAAAGCGGTGATCAGATATTGAAATAAAACACAATTTTCAGATAATTAACACAGAACTTAGATCTAATAACCTGGAAATTTTTAATAAAAGATTAACATTAGTCAATAAGCCACCAATTATGAAATCAAAGTCATGATTAGTCAAATAACAGCAGCAAAAAAAGCCTAAACAAGGAATTGAAAAGTTGAATTTAATATCTAAAAAAACTATACAGCAATAAAGTTCATAATTATTATACTCAATCAAACAAAATTCAAAACAATTTTCGCCTTGATTAGAACGAAAGTGCTGATAACAAATAAATTCAACGCGATCAGACAAATAAATACGAATTATAAAAGTTCGATCCGATCTCCGTACAATTAAAAGAATTTACTAAACAAAAACCTGAGGTTTAGCTTAAACCATACGAAGATCGGACCGTACATCAACCAAAAACACAAACTACACCAAACAAAACACGGATTTGCAAGCAAAAGCAAGAGGAAACATAAAGAAATAATCACCGAACAGATTGAGCAGAAAATGATGGAGATCGGGGTAATTTTGAGGATTCTTATGTAACACGAAACTATAGTGTTTGATTAAAATAATTACCTGGAGTAATCACGAAGAGATTATTATTATTATTATTATTATTGTAGCAAATTATGATGAAAAATTGGAAGTACATTCAAGGAAAGATGTAGAATTGTATTATGATTGGATTTGGATTGGGATGAGCACAGTTGTTTAAACCCTCTATATATATATTTTGGGGATGTGGTTTAGTAGTTACGTACCATAGATTCTGACTATGGGTGGGTTTTGGTTGAAGGGGTAAAAAGGTAAATTCGGGGTTAGATGGGACTAGAATAATTTAAGTACAATAAAATAAGTTAAAATTAGATAAGGCTATGCGCCTTTACAATTTTCCCGGGTCCACTTTTTAAAATTTTTGTATTTGAGGGGTTGAATTAGGTCGTTTTCATGAGCTTCAACTCTTTAACGGTGGGTGTAGGACGTTGCCTTCTCACTTTTACTATGCGGATGATATTATTTTTATCGGAGAGTGATCAAGGCTTAATGTGCTTATTCTTAACCGTTTCCTTATATGCCTTTATCTCATTTCGGGTCTCAAAGTTAATTACATGAAATGTCAACTATATGGTGTAGGGGTGGAGGAACACAAGATTTCTTCTTTTTCCAACTAGCTTGGTTGCAAAGAGGGGTCGTTCCCTTTTATTTATCTTTGGATTTCTATTGGCACGAATATGATAAGAATTAAATTTTGGCACCCCGTTGTTGATAAGTTCAATAAAAGCTCTCTAATTGGAAGGCTAGAACCTTGTCGTTCGCGGGTAGACTTACTCTCATCAAAATGGTCCTTGGTAGCCTTCCTTCCTCTTTTTCAAGCTCCAAAGTTTGTCCTTAATAAGCTTGAGGCCTTGCGAGGGATTTTCTTTGCGGTAAAACCGGGGGAAGAAGCAAACTTAGGTCGGTGCGTTGGGATAGATTCTTGAAGCCTAAAAGCTTCGGATGGTTAGGGATCGGGAGTATAAAGGAATTCAATTTGGTAATGTTGGCGAAGTGGTGGTGGAGGTTTAAGAATGGAACTCCTCAATTGTATATTGAAGTTGTTAAATCGATTCACTCTCTAATCATAACAAGCATCTCATGTCGATCATAGATGGGTTCATCCCCTCTATTTTAGACAATCTTTTGCAGTATCATTTTTCATATATACACTTTGAGAATCATTCAACAACTTTTACTGTTTTATTTACTTATTTCTTTGATTCTCATTTATTACTTAGTGCGTTAACTGAGGGGGAGTAATAACTCTTGTTATTTACTATCTTTAGACGTCACAAGAATCCCAACAGATCAAAGGTAGGTTTTTCAGTTTTTGGTTCCAATTCGTATGTTGTTTGATATTTGCTGGTTTTGAATGAAAGAAACATGAAGACTTTATGGAGAACCCATCAATGATCAACGACAATGGTGGCTTTTCATTTTCAGTTGTGTGTTTACTTTTACATATTTTTTCTTTTATGCATTGTCTTTAGAGGTTTGCAATTATCCAATTAGATTAGTATAAATGGTTTGACGTAATTCTTTTTATTTAAATAATAGAATATGGAACAAGCTATGCATAAGCCATCAATGGAGGTGCCAACCCTACCAATGATGATCAATAACAACAAAGGTTTTCACACTCAGGTGCGTGTTTTATATTAAGCGTTGTTAAATGAAATAATATTAAATATTAAAACCCACAAAATGGTCTTGATCATGTATAAGAATTGTCTCGATTCTTGGTATGCCCTTCGATTTTGGATATTTCATATAGTACCAAATGGTTTGGTTTACTTATAATATTTGAAAATGTTTAGGCTGTGTACTTCTTAAATTGCAGTGCGGTTTTTATTTATTTAAGTTGTATTGTTTATATTAATGGATTATGTTTAACAATACAATAATTGGAGTACTTTTTTAAGTTTTAACTATATCCATTTCAGCTTTTTTTATGCATTCTTTATCTAGATTCGGTCAATTAATCAATGAAGCCGAACAAAATTTTATGTTGTTTGCTTTCATAAACTAAGTTTGGCATACGGTTTAAATTTAATATCGTTATAACAAAATCTTTAAACACACTTTAAAGTCATGAAACTATACACATCTATGTTGAATTTGGAATTTTAAAGATGACACATATGTGTTTGACTTTTCAAATTTAGGGTGGACTATTTTTTGGATTGATGTTTCTGCTCTTATACACATGTATTTTCGTTTTGCATATTCTCAAAATCAATTTTTTTGGAAGGTGACTTTCATTAGGAGTGACCCATTGTCACTCTGTCGGTCCGATTTGAACTGACAGTCCGCCAAGGCTGGCCTGGTGATGTTCTATCGGGCCCCGTGCAAGATCATCGACCTTGGTGGCTTCCCCCGGAAACCGTACCGCCTTCACATAAATTAATAAAGCTTTTCCATGAAATAAGTTAAATTTTAAGTTGACAGTCGGATTAAAACCGTGCTGACGCTCAGGATCGAACCCCTTCAGTGGGGTTGTCACCATCAATTAATAAAGCTTTTCCATGAAATAAGTTAAATTTTAAATTCAAAGTGTGTCATAAATTAAGGGATAATTAGAAAAGGCACTACTTCATATTTTGGCTTATATTGCTTCAGTTAATGCAGAAACCAAATGACTTGAGCAAGAGTAACATCATAGATAACCACAACTTCGTAAACGGTTTGCAAGCATGGCATTTAATATGGTGTGCTCCATTTCTATCAGTTCTACAAACAATACCAAAATTATGTAAGCATCATGTTTGTAAGGTCAAAGAGGATTGACAAGCCAGAATAAACCTTAGTCTTACATCCTCTCATTGTTTTGTATTAAGTTGTTGAAGTAAATGATCTTGAAGTCCTGAAGAAGCTGATAACAAAGTCCTGAAGAGTAAAGAATCCGAAGTTCTGAAGATGAACCAGACAGACATATGAAGAACAACTCCTGAAGACAAACTCCTGTAGTTTACTCATCAGAAGTTTGTCTCTCATCAACACTTTAATTAGAAGCTTCCCACCGCCCTGAATCTTCAGTAGTTTAGTTTTATATTGTTATATGTTACTTTAAGAACAGGTTGCAGATACTACAACCTGTTGTAGTATTAGTTTAATCACTTGTATTCGTCCAATGTTCGTACTCTTTTGGTCTATAAATAGATGGGTTCATCCCCTCTATTTTAGACAATCTTTTGCAGTATCATTTTTCATATATACACTTTGAGAATCATTCAAAAACTTTTACTGTTTTATTTACTTATTGCTTTGATTCTCATTTATTACTTTAGTGTATTAACTGAGGGGGAGTAATAACTCCTGTTAAAAGTGGAATCTTTACTTAGAACACTTATACTTATTCCACTGTGATAAACACTTTGATAAGAATTTGTTTACAATCTAGAAACTGATTCAACAATTGGTATCAGAGCATCTGGTTCATCTGATCAAATATCAATCTAACAAATTGAGAATCAGACACAGGCTCTTATTGATATTCAATATAGGATTTCAGTTCACTTTTTAAACATCCACCACTTTAAGAAACCATTGATCAATCAAATTTCTTAAAAATGGACCCTCATAATACTGGATCTGCCAATAAGCCTCATATGCTAGTCAGAAATGAATATAATATCTGGCAAAGGAGGATGTCACATACTTTATCTCAATAAAATACTAGATGTTGTAAGTCTGTCATGTATGGACCCCATAAACCAGTAATAACAGATCCAGAAACTAAAGTAGAAAGAACAAAAGAACCAAAAGACTACACTGAAGAAGATTTCCTAAAACTTGAGCTGGATGCTAAGGCATTATCTATGTTGGCAATGGCTCTCCCAAATGAAATATATGCTGGGCTTTTACACTGTGAAAGTGCCAAAGAGTTGTGGGATTGCTTAAAAGAACAGTTTGGAGGAACTAATGAGGTGATTGCCAACACTAGAGAAATTCTTGCTCAACAATATGAAACTTTTACTCATGTTAATGGAGAAACTTTGACACAACATTTTGAAAGATTTTCTTCTTTAATATCTAAGTTAAAATTAAATGGCCAGACCTACACAAACTCATCTATGTTGCATAGATTTTTAAGGTCTTTACCAGAAAAATGGGAAACTTATTCTATAGTCCTCGGATCTGGACCGGATTTTGATTCTCTCTTACTCACTCACAAAATTACATGGGAGATTACTCACTTTTGAAAGAGAAATCAATCAAAGGAAAAAGTTACAAAATTCTGGTAAAACTGCCGATGACTATATTCCAGGTAGTACAACACATTTGGGACAAGACTCACTAACTTGTTCAAATGATTTTGGATCTTTTGATCACATTGACATAACTTCTGGGATCTCATCAGAAAGGTCATATCCAGGTTATGACAATGAAGAAAATAGTCAAACTACTGATAACATGTGTTTTATTATGGATGATTTAAAAATTTTCAGTTGTGATGACTTAGAAGAAATGGACATACTTCATCAACTGGCCATGTTAAGTATTAAAACTAACAAATTTTACAAAAGGTCAGGGAGAAAATTTCCAGGACTGAACAGTTCTACAAAAGTTGGTTTTAACAAATCAAAACTGAGA
Organism: Ambrosia trifida; assembly: GCA_028751855.1. Classification (NCBI taxonomy): domain Eukaryota; kingdom Viridiplantae; phylum Streptophyta; class Magnoliopsida; order Asterales; family Asteraceae; genus Ambrosia; species Ambrosia trifida. The sequence goes on along the minus strand of CM054123.1, from coordinate 4,846,251 downwards.
TGTCACAAGTGTCAGAAGTTGGGACACTTTGCTAGAGAGTGTAGAAGCTCTAGCTACAACCAACCACAGTCTGGAAACCAAACTAACCCTAGTTATAATAGGAATGGAGGGACTCAAGGAAGTGCTCATTTTGTACAGGCACAAGCTCCACAAATCCAATACGTGCCTCAAAACAATATGTACAGATGCATGTTCAACAACAAAGCCAACAACAAATGCCTTCCAGTCCTGCTGCTCAACCTCCACAAACTCAACAACCTTCTCAACAAAGCTTATTTACTTCAGGGTATGTTGATTGGAGCAATCTTCCATATGACACAACAGAGTGCAGTTCTGATGAAGACAACAAATTGTTTGACATCAATTGGGGTGAACCTGATAATGGCATAAAGAACTTTGCCTTAATGGCTTTTGAGGGATGCTCCTCTAATGTTGCCTTATCACAGGTATCATCAAAAGAGTCTCTTTTAAAACTTTGCTCAAAATCATGCAAAGAATCATTTGCTTTAATAAGAGAGACCAATGTGCATCTACAAGGCAAAGCCAATGACTCGGAAAGAAAATACACTCAAATGAAATATGATTTAGAAAGAAAACTGGCTTCAAAGACAAAAGAAATTTCTAAATTAACTTATAATGCTATTGAAACCCAAGCACAAATAAAAAGCATGATATAAAACCTAGGAAATGTCAGAAAAGAGCTTGCTGACACCAAGGTTGACTGTGAAAATTGGGTGGAGTCATGTAGAGGTTACCAAATGCTGCTTAACAAACAGACTACATCAAATGTTAAGTTTTGCATTGGGTACAACCACATAGAATCACCAACTGATTTTACTCCCAAAATTGCTGATGATGGGAGTAAAATAGTTCAAACTTCTGATATGAAAGTCTGCACATATTTTCATCAGAACTTTCTTAAAAATGAAAAAGAAAGTCATGTAGAAGTAAAATCAGCTGATATTAAGTCATTAGTAGTTTCATCTACATCAGGAGTTGAGACTCTGAAAACTGCTGATGACCTAATTCAAAATCCTAATACTGTCAGTACTTTGCCTTCCATAACTCCTGAAAATTTAAAAAGTAAGGCAAAATCATGTGAAATATGTGGTCTGTTTAACCACATAACAGAATTTTGCAGATATAGAAAAGGAAATCAGTACAATAAGAAGATCTTACAACTGGTTATGGGAAAACAAATCAAACAAGATTTTGAAATTACTTTCTGTCCCAACAAACAACAACCATGTAACACCTTTTCTTAGAAACAGACTAAATCTCAACCAAAGCCTTTTTCTTAAAATTCTTTAGTAGTTGGACCCAAATCATCAGCAGCTTCACAAACTGCTGAGGTTGAAAATCTCATGAATATGGTCAAACTACTGATGACCAAAGTTGATGGTGAGCCTATAAAAGACTCTAACATTGAGCTAAAAAGCAAGTCCGTGGCTAACATGACATGCATTTCTAAAAATGGTCCACAACAAACTGTTCTTCCTGTTCTCAAGAGTAAACCAAAAGCCAAAATGGCTTGGGTTCCTAAAACTAACTAATCTACTTTTTGTGCAGAGGGTCTCCAGAGGTCTAAATAGCATTTGGTATGTTTATAGTGGAGGCTCAATGCACATGACAGGATGCAGGTACCTGATCAACAATTTTATAAGTCAAAGAGAAGGCTTTGTGTCCTTTGGGAACAATGCCAAGGGATATGTGCTAGGATATGGCAATGTATCCTCTGAAAAAATGCAGTTTGACAAGGTCAATCTAGTTGAAAACTTGGAGTACAACTTGCTGAGTGTCTCTCAAATGTGTGAAAAAGGGATATTCTTCCTTTTTCCCCAAAACAACATGCAAGATCATATCACCAGAAGGCCAGAAGTTGATAGAGAAGATCATACAAGATCATACCTTGTTAATTTCCAAAAGATGTAGCAATGTTTATGCAGTGGACATTGAAAAGGACAAGGTATTGAACAACACTACCTGTTTCTTCTCAAAGGCATCAACTTCAGAAACAAACCTTTGGCATAGGAGACTTGGACATGTGAACTTTAAAACCATAAATAAAGTCACTAAAATGGGCTTGGTCAGAGGTCTACCCTTGAAGGAATATCAGTGTAAAGAACATTGTGTTTCCTGTCTTAAGGGTAAACAACATAAGTCCTCCTATAAGTCTATTGAAGAATAAAAAACAACTGCATGTCTTCAACTACTCTATATGGACTTATTTGGGCCAGTTAAAATCATGAGCCTTGGTAAGAAGAAGTATTGCTTGGTCATCATTGATGACTACTCAAGATTTACATCAGTCTTCTTCTTATTTTCCAAGGATGAGGCAGCTGATATTATTAAATTCTTCATTCTACAAGTAGAGAAACAATATTATCTCTCTGTCAAAGTCATCAGAAGTGACAATGGGACAGAGTTTAGGAACAAAACTCTGGATGAATTCTGTCTGTCTAAAGGGAAAATGGTGTGGTAGAAAGGAAGAATAGAACATTGATTGAAGCAGCAAGAACAATGTTAGCTGATTCAGGCCTACCTCTTTATTTTAGGGCTGAAGCAGTCAACACAGCTTGTTATGTTCAAAATAGAGTCCTTGTCAACAAAAGACATTCCAAAACTGCTTATGAGATTCTTCACAGCATTAAGCCTTTGATCTCCTTTTTTAGGGCTTTTGGATGTCAATGCTTTATTCTGAATATCAAAGACTCTATCTCAAAATTTGCTGCAAAAGTTGATTCAGGTTATTTTCTTGGTTACTCTTTCACAAGAAAAGACTACAAGGTTTTCAATTCAAGAACCAAGATAGTTGAAGAAACACAGAATGCCAAGTTTAATGAGTCAAAACACACTCTCATTCCAGCACATCCTGCTGAACTTTTTGATCTTGAAAATTTTAATTTCGGACTTGAGAAGACTGTTATTACTTCATCTAAACCCACTTATTATGGTGATCATGGGTTTGATGATGGTCCTCCATCATGACCTCCCAATACAGTCAAATCAACTTCTAAACCAACAGAAGTATTGAAAATTTCTGATTTTTTAGACCAAACAACTGCTGAAACACCACAATCTTCTGATTCAGTTCCCAAAACTTCTGAAACTGTACAAACAGCTGAATCAAACATCATCAATCTCAGTAGTCTGTTTGAAGAAGCTCAAAAGTCCACTCCTATGGGCTTACAACTGATAGAACACAGAGATCGTCCATTAGAACAGATCATGGGTGAAATTGCTACAGGGGTAGTTACAAGAAATCAACTCTCCAACTGTTGCTTCTTTTATGCATTTATTTCACAGTTGGAACCAAAGAAATACCAGGAAGCCCTCAAAGATAACAATTGGGTAGAAGCTATGTAAGATGAGTTGTTACAATTCAAGAAGCAACACGTCTGGGAAATTTGTCCCTTACCTCCTAACAAGCTACCAATTGGCACAAGATGGCTTTTCAGAAACAAGCAAGATGAGTCTGGTTTAATCATCAAGAACAAGGCAAGACTGGTGGTTCAAGGTTTCTCAAAAGAAGAAGGAATTGATTATGATGAAACTTGTAAGTCCCTAAACAACACAAGATATCACTCAATAGTTTAACCGAATGTGGAATGTAGGATTAAATTACAAGAACAAAAAGAAAATATATTATGGAAAAACATTGTGCCGCTGTTTCGATCGCACATGGTTTCAAAAAACCGTTTGGTACGATCACTAAGAAGATTGCACACATTCTCTAGGAACGTCTGATACAATCTTTAGGAACCTTGCACACAATCTCTAGGATTGTCTGGTACAAGGTTCTCCAAAGTGGGCTACATGATTACAAAATATGAGAGGTCTACCTAACAATAAACTAAACATGATAATACATAGGAGACTCTAAACAGTTGGCCCACATGGTCTAGCCCAAGCCCAAGTCCTATTCTAAGCCCAATAAATATAAACGTGTACAATAAAGATAAGCGTAAAACTATACAATTTCTGGGCCTTATAATATCCCCCTAGTTTTGTGCTATCTTTATTATGGCTTAGTAGAAATCTTCATATGATGATCTTGAATCTTGGGTCTTCTTTTCCAGTGGTCCAGCAGTGAATGAGCCCACCCTCTATAAACCTACCGGCCCAAGACCCAATGAAGACCATAGCAGCCCAAAACCGCCCAAACTCTACTCCCTTAAAACTTAATCCACGACCCAAAGACAAATGGTCTGGATCCCATAGCATCGTAATCCCACAAAGATTCAAACGGCCAAGCCTAAAACCGAATTAATCACGAAAATAAGGAGCCCAAATGCTGTTAAGCCCGCGGCGAAATTGAAGGACATAAAGAGTGTGCCGATTTGTTATCCGGCCAAAAATTCCTTCGCGCCCAAGAATTAAAATCAATGCACAGATTTTGTCAATCAATTCCTTCTAATCCATTATAAAAATCTCGGCGCCCTTTTTTATTTCCATTTTGCCGAAAGTTTGGCACCAAATTTCAAAACATTAATTGCATTCCTAAACTTGTGCTCCAAAAATTTTGAAAATTCAGCCATTTAAAACATTCCAAAACCAAGGTATATTATCATTAACTATTTTAATTTTGAATAAACTTATCCCTTAAACACCTCCTCCAAAAAAGGAAAACACAATAAATCAATAATACCTCAAATCGGTCCTGTCCAAGATCCGAAACAATGATCAATATCCAAACTTCTACCAAAATAGTCAAACTTTGAATAACACCCATGATCAAACTTGCCGGACCCAAAAAAAAAACTTAATCCTCAAGAACAATGAAGCATACTGCAACTCGGTCAGATTCATAACCAACCAAACTTTAATTATCAACCACATATACAACCATAAGTGAAAACATATGAACCAAAACATGATGAATCATAACCCGAAAATTATGATCTCAGCCAATAAAGAACATCCCTATGAACATATGCCGATCATGAATCACCAATCACGATTCATAAAAAAAATAAAAAACCACAAACCTTATGAATTGGAGAACCTCTCTTTTGATGAACATACATCCCCCGAAAATATGCTAATTCTTCTTTTCGTTCTTCGAGTGATATCAAAACCGAGCCCTTGAATGGATTCAATAGCTCTGATACCACTTGTAAGTCCCTAAACAACACAAGATATCACTCAATGGTTTAACCGAATGCGGAATGTAGGATTAAACCACAAGAACAAAAAGAAAATATATTATTGAAAAACATTGTGCCGCTGCTTCGATCACACATGGTTTCAAAAAACCGTCTGGTATGATCACTAAGAAGATTGCACACATTCTCTAGGAACGTTTGATACAATCTCTATGAACCTTGCACACAATCTCTAGGATTGTCTAGTACAAGGTTCTCCAAAGTGGGCTACATGATTAAAAAATATGAGAGGTCTACCTAACAATAAACTAAACATGACAATATATAGGAGACTCTAACCAGTCGGCCGACATGGTCTAGCCCAAGTCCTATTCTAAGCCCAATAAATATAAACGTGTACAATAAAGATAAGCGTAAAACTATACAATTTCCGGGCCTTATAATTTATAGGAGAGAAAATGAGAAAAATGCAAAAACATGTGAAAAAGAGAAGACTACGAAAAGAGTTTTTGTTGTATCACTTGTGAAAAAGGCTGACACACGTAAGACCAGTATTGAAATGGTCAGGCTCTAGGTTGATGTGTCGGTAGGCTTGGTCCTGACGACTAGAAAATTGGCTGATCTTGTGACACAATTAATGATAACGTCTGGCCTTAGTAGGAAACGTCACTTGGAATTGGTACATTTTTTATTTGAATGCTCGTGTGACGTCCCGATACACACTGTGTTCCAGGTCTGAAACCTTTTCTGAAAAACTCATGTATCTCCTTTGTTTTGTGTAAGCAAAGACCTGGGGATGCTAGGCAATGTCAGCTTTTGTTGCATCCAGATATATGCTAACCTAGCTGTATATTATCACGCTGTAGATCAAAAACGCCAAAAGAGGCCAATGAGCCCAAAAATATGCCAAAGAGCACATCAAAAGAGGCCCTCTAGAGCCCAAAACACCAAAACCTATATCATTTGAGAAATCAAATTGATTTGTATATTATACCACTCTATTTCTTAATGATTTATTCTTTTCTCTTTTCAACCAAGTCCCAGTTAAGGTTTCAGAATTCTAGAACAGACATCATGAAAATATGTGGTAGGGAATCTGCTTGCATGATAGAGTGTATCGCATATAATTCTAGGATTTGATTGTGATTTTCTTGAGTGTCCATAATTAATACACCAAAACATGACAAATTAATCACAAACAGTCAAATAAGAAGGTCTAAGGCAATAATATAAGTTTAAGTGGACAAATATACTGGCAATTGCCCGGACCGACCGTAGTAGATCTGTGTTGATAAGTGTCCATGAGTCTAAATCACAGTGATATTTTCCCCTAAGAATAACAAAGTTTGGTTATTTTTATTTTTTTGTTCTTATTTTTTTGCTTTTAAATTTATTTTTATTTTAGTTTTAGTTTTATAAAATCAACCATTCTTGAAGATTTGACCGATCATCCATAGTGAAAGAAATATAATGTTTTGAAAATTTTATGTGAAAGTACTCGGAAGTATTAGGTGTTCATGATACTAGATCTTCTGTTATATTTAAATGTTTGCTTACAAAGTTCTGAGAATGTGCAGAATTTGATTTGAATCAAGAAACAGGGGTTGATGAAGAATCATTTACAGTTGCTGACAAGCATGAAGCATCGTGATGAGAAGATGTACCTGAGACAGAAGAACTTGATGTGATTGCATGTTCTGATAATGAAACACATGCAGAAGTACCTGTGATCCTGCTTGAAGACAATTATTGGAAAAGAAAGAGATATGGGAATCCTCCTCTCACATCCTCTTTAGCAAATGATTAAGTGAATGCTAATATGATTCAAGTGTGGATCTTACTCCCATAGAAGAAGAAAAGGCCCGAGTTTGAGAGTACAGAAAAGAAGACTTTTAACAAAACAACACCAACAACCCAACAACAATCTAGGGGGAGATCAAAATGCTGGATTCATGTTATGAAGACCATTTGATAGCATCAGTCTAGGGGGAGATTGTTGGGTCTATAATAATGAGACTGACGCTATCAAATAAATAGTAGTGATCCATATTGGTGTTTTACTATTTAGGACCGAGAACACTTGGGTTCTCAGTTATTTGGGTGTTCAGGCCGAGAACTCATAAGTTCTCAGTTGGGCTTGGGCTAGGCCATGTGGGCCAGTGTTGGATACCTAGTATATAATGTTTTATTTTAGTCATTTGTTAGGTTAGCGGTTTACATTTTCCAATAAAACACTCTCTAGTATCAGACGAATCCTTTAGAGATCGTATGCTATTGAGGTTGTTAATCAATCATTTATTGTGTTCTTGAATCATATAATCACTCGATTCCGCCTACTGATTATATTACTTGATACCATTGTTAATTCGGGACTTACAAAACTTTTGCTCCAGTTGCAAGGCTTGAAGTCATCAGGTTATTTTTGGCTTATGCAATTTCCAACAAAATCAAAGTTTTTCAAATGGATGTAAAAGTGCATTTTTATATGGCAAAATAAAAGAGGAAGTGGATCTTTGTCAGCCACCTGGGTTTGAGGATCCTGCTCATCCCAATTGGGTGTACAAACTTGACAAGTGTCACACCCTCAAATTTCCACTTGCAGGGTTTATACCGCGAGGTGCATAACATACCAAGATCCCATAGCCATAAGTCATATGAACGAACTCTAAATGCCCAAACAATTTAGTTCGTTTTGAAAAATCAAGTTTAGTTAAGCTGCGGAAGCGTAAACCAAATTTAAACCTTTTAAAACCATGCGCAAAACAACGCGCCCAATATTAAAACCATATGAAGTAAAATGTAAAAGCATAATATATAATTTAGGTGTATGTCCAAGACCCCAAATGCAGTGAAGTGTGTAGTGCTTTCTAATCGTGGCACCGGAAGCTAACTACCTGCAAAAGCATGTATATCGTGGGTCAACAAACAATGTTGGTGAGTTCACAAAGTAAAGAAAGTGAGTAAGTAAATGCGCTGGTTTCTAAAACCACGTAACCAAGTAAAAGCGTAGGTCTCCAAGACCCCAAAAGTTCAAGTGTTATCAGTTTAATCATGTAAGGGGTAGTTAACCCACTCATTGCAATTAAACAGGAGATTATTGGGACACCTTCAGTAATGTGTTTAACATACGTTAAACTACCTTAGGAACTAGTGTCTATCAACACTAGCATAACAGATGTGGTCAGAAGTTCTTGTCCATGGTCCCAGCATCGCAAACATGAGGTTGCTGCAAAACCAAATAGCGCTATCAACTAATACCCCGTTCGCCTCCAGCGATTAACCTAATAATATGTAAGGACTTTTCAAGTGATAGAGTGTTTAGTTCACAAAGGACCAATAAGTTTTAAACTGATCAAAGCACAATCCACCCAAGGATTTGTAAAAGCCCAACCCACCACAGGAGTCAAAACATCTCAACCCGAGATGTAACAATAGTCCCAAACCGGACAGGAAAACGTTTGCTAAAGGTGTCTCACCCTGAGACGCATGCTTTTGAGAAATATTAGTGAAACTCACCTTGGTATGCAAGCAAGTAAATCCAAACTCCAAAGTAGGGTGTGCTACCGACTCCCTAATACATGTGTCACTAAGTGAGCATATGTTTAATACCATTACACCATATAACCCGCTTGTCCAAGGCGTTCAAAAGTTTAAAACCGTGTAAGTGACACCTGGTGATCCTACATGCATAAGTAAACCCTACGGACCCGTTGGTGAATATGTTGGTTATCATTAGTTTTACACTTCATATGCATCACATATAAGTGCCCATTCAAGTACATGTCAAATACATACCACATAGGACTCCAATTAGTCACATAAACTCACAATACACAATCTGCGTTTTTGGGACAGATTATGCGCCATGAAAACTAATTTATTAAAAATACTTATCCAGTGAGTTAGAATCCCAAACGTGTACAAACTATTCTAGGGGGTCTACTAGACAAATCCATATTTTTAGTTTGCGATAAAACCTTGTATAAAAATTATGAAAATTCACGGAACACAGCTACGTTCAGAAAATATACACAACAGATCAGTTTAGTAGAAAAATTCCCAAAAATCGCGTATTCATTCAAATGGGATGAATTCACTTGGAAAAGCCAAGTTATTCCATTTGTTAACCTACTTTCCAAATTTCATAACTTAATTCCTAGTAAAACTCGAGTTATGAATGTTTAAAGTTGACTCAGTTTGTTAATCCGAAAATCTGATATGACCTTTAATCAAAGAAAATTCGAAAAACATATCAAACGACATCCAAATAAGATGATTTTTCCCATTCTAAAAAGCTAAGACCATGTAGAATCCATAAAGAATCGATCAAAAAAATTATCTGCAAGCCACGCAAAAGACCCTACAATTCGACATTCAGATTCTGTCCAGATTTTAATCATGCAATATTATCAATTATATCAAACCCTAGTTGCATATTAGCAATCAATAACACCTAATAATCATAATAAAACATTAATGAGAACCACATCTAATCAAAACCCTAGCGATACATCATAAACATCATCATTCATAAACCCTAGGAGTCTAAAGCATCAAGAACATGCATAATCATGCAACCTATCAATTACTAATCGCATAGGATTATGTTTAACCCATTCAATCTTTATAAACTTCAAGTTTTAATCTTTATGAAAAGGTTTCAGACCTGGAAAAACTTAGTTATAAGGTTTTATAACATATTAAAGAAAATTAAAACACAAGAGATTGAAGATTATACCGCAAGCTCTTCAAAACAATCAACCGAATGCTCTTGAAGCTTCCCGATCGATGTTCTTGCGCCTTAGCAGGTGTTTAGGGGTTAATATTTCGTAAAAGGGCAGTAAGGGCGATTAGGGTTTGAGTTTATGAGATACAAGAGGCTTAAGGTTGCTTAAATACTAGTTTAAGGCGGTTTGGTGAAACCTGATGCCCGCGCGCGGCCGCTCGAAGGCTGTGAGCGGCCGCTCAAAGCTCCTCGGCCCACGTGGGTGGCCTGCTTCGTCATACGATGTGTTTTCATCGATGTTTTCGCTATTTTGGACCATAATAAGTGTAACCCCATGTGTTAAGACCCCAACCATCCTACCGGTCCACCTATTACAATTTTTATTAACGTATTCGGTTTAAGTTCACGTAATCACATACAGTTTGCACATAGTTTCACAGAGTATCATAGAAGCACATTAATAGGAATAATGGAACACAGAGAAGTGCACATTTTGTACAGGCACAAGCTCCACAAATCCAATATGTGCCACAAGTACAATATGTACAGATGCCTGCTCAACAGATGCAGAGCCAACAATCAATCCTTCCCATTCCAGCTGCTCAACAACCTCCACAGACTCAACAACCCTCACAACAAAGTTTGTTCACCTTAGGGTATGTTGACTGGAGCAGTCTTCCTTTTGACACTACTGAGTGCAATCCTGATGCAGACAACAAAATGTTTGACATCAACTGGGGAGAACCTGACAATGGCAGAAAGAATTTTGCGTTAATGGCATTTGAGGGCTGCACCTCAAAATCTGCCCTGTCTCAGGTATCAAAAGAATCTTTAACAAAACTTTGTTCAACTTCATGTAAATAATATTTTGCTCTCATAAGAGGACCAATGTGCATTTACAAGGCAAAGCAAATGACTCTGAGAGAAAATTTACTCAGATGAAATGTGATTTAGAAAGAAAACTTGCTGCAAAGGCAAAAGAAAATTCTAAATTGAAACCTAAGCACAACTTAAAATCATGATAGAAGACCTAGGAAATGTCAGAAAAGAGCTTACTGACACCAAGGTTGTTTGTGAAAAATGGGTAGAATCTTGTAAAGGGTACCAACTGCTGCTTAACAAACAAAGTGCTTCAAATGTTAGGTTTGGCATAGGGTACAATCACACTGAAACACCAACTGATTTTTCCCCCAAAACTACTGAAGATGGGAGAAAAATTGTTTCAGATGAAACTTCTGAAGAGAAAGAATGCACATCTTTTCATGAAAACTTTTTAAAAACTCACAAAGAAAGTTCTTCAGAAGTACTGATAAAATCTGACTTTAAGCCATTAGTAGTTTCATCTACATCAGGAGTTGAGAACCTGAAAACTACTGATGACCTAAAGCAAATCAAAACAGTCAGTTCAAATGAAAAAGAAAAGGCAAAAGAATGTGAAATTTGTGGTTTGTTTAACCACAAGACAGAATTTTGTAGATACAGAAAAGGAATTCAGTATAACAAGAAAATTTCACAACTGGTTGTGGGAAAACAAATCAAAAATGATTTTGAAGAAACTTTTTCTCTCAAGAAACAACAACCAGCAAACACCTTTTCTCAGACAAAGATGAAAACTCAACAAAAATATTTTTCTCAAAATTCTCTTTCAGTAGTTAGACCTACATCATCAGCAGTTTCACAAACTGCTAAGATTAAAGATCTCATGCATATGGTACAACTACTGATGACCAAGGTTGATGGTGGTCCTCAAAAGGATACCACCATTGCTCTTAATGAAAAAATCCATTGCCAAAAAGACATGGATTCCTCAACCTGGTCAAGAACAAACTGTTAATGTTCTCAAGAGCAAACCCAATGCCAAACTGGCTTGGGTTCCCAAATCTAACTAATTTGCTACATTGTGCAGAGGGTCTCCAGAGACTTAAATAGAATTTGGTATGTTGACAGTGGAGGCTCAATGCACATGACAGTATGCAGATACCTGATAAACAACTTTATCAGTCAAAAAGGAGGATATGTATCCTTTGGGAACAATGCGAAGGGATATGTGCTAGGATATGGCAATGTCTCTTCTGACAAAATACAGTTTGACAAGGTCAATCTGGTTGAAAACCTTGAGTACAACTTGCTGAGTGTGTCACAAATGTGTGATAAAGGATATTCTTCCTTTTTCACAAAGACAGCATGCAAGATCATATCACCAGAAGGCCGAAAGTTGATAGAGAAGATCATTGAAGATCATACTTTGTTGATAGCCAAAACATGTGGCAATGTCTATGTAGTGGACATTGAAAAGGACAAAGTACTGAACAACACTGCCTGTTTCTTCTCAAAGGCATCAACTTCAGAAACTGATCTCTGGCACAGGAGACTTGGCCATGTGAACTTTAAAACCATAAATAAAGTCACAAAAATGGGTTTGGTCAGAGGTCTACCCTTAAAAGTGTACCAGTGTCAGGAACACTCCTGTTTAAAGGGAAAGCAGCATAAGTCCTCCTATAAGTCTATTGAAGAATCAAAAACAAATGCATGTCTTCAACTACTCCATATGGACATATTTGGACCAATAAAAAGCATGAGCCTTGGTAAGAAGAAGTACTGCTTGGTCATCATTGATGACTATTTAAGATTCACATGGGTATTCTTCTTATTTTCCAAGGATGGGGCAGCTGAAATCATCAAGTTCTTCATTCTACAAGCAGAGAAACAATATTCTCTATCTGTTAAAGCCATTAGAAGTGATAATGGGATAGAGTTCAGGAACAAAACTCTGGATGAATTCTGTTTGTCTTAAGGGATTATTAGACAATTCAGTGTTCCCAGAACTCCTGAACAAAATGGTGTGGTAGAAAGGAAGAACAGGACATTAATTGAAGCAGCAAGAACTATGTTAGCTGATTCAGGCCTACCTCTGTATTTCTGGGCTGAAGCTGTTAACACTGCATGTTATGTTCAAAATAGAGTCCTTGTCAACAAGAGACACTCCAAGACTGCCTATGAAGTTCTTCATGGCATAAAGCCCCTTATCTCCTTTTTCAGGGCTTTTGGAAGTCAATGTTTCATTCTAAACATTAAAGACTCTATTTCAAAGTTTGCTGCTAAAGTTGATTCAGGTTATTTTCTTGGTTATTCTTCCACTGGAAAAGCCTACAAGGTTTTTAACTCAAGAACCAAGATAGTAGAAGAAACACTGAATGTCAAGTTCAATGAATGAAAGCACACTCTTATTCCAGCACATCTTGCTGAACTCTTTGACCTTGACAGCTTCCATTTCGGACCTGAAAAGACTGTTACTTCATCTAAACTTACTTATTATGGTGATCAGAGGTTTGATGATGAGGATCCAGCACCATGGACTCCTAAAACAGTCATTAAGTCAACTTTCAAACCTTCAGAAGTTTCACAAACTTCTGATTCAACAACTGCTGATGTACAAACTCAAACACCTACTTCAGCTCCTACAACTACTGAAGATGCTCAAACAGATGAACCAGACATTATAAACCTCAGTGGTTTGTTTGATGAAGTACAAGAGCCACCTACACCTGTCAGTGGTTTACAACATTTGATCGAACACAAAGATCATCCATTGGAACAAATCATGGGTGATATTGCATCAGGTGTTCTCACAAGAAACCAGCTTTCCAACTTTTGCTTCTTCTCAACATTTATTTCTTAGTTGGAACCTAAAAAGTACCAAGAAGCCCTCAAAGACAACAATTGGGCGGAAGCTATGTAAGATGAGTTGCTTCAATTCAAGAAGCAATAGGTTTGGGAAATCTGTCCCTTACCACCAAACAAGCTACCAATTGGCACAAGATGGGTTTTCAGGAACAAACAAGATGAGGCTGGTATGATCATTAAGAACAAGGCAAGACTGGTGGTATAAGGTTACTCTCAAGAAAAATGAATTGATTATGATGAAACCTTTGCTCCAGTTGGAAGGCTTGAAGCCATCAGGTTATTTCTGGCCTATGCCATTTCCAACAAAATAAAAGTTTTTCAAATGGATGTTAAGAGTGCATTTTTGTATGGAAAAATCAAAGAGGAAGTGTATGTTTGTCAGCCACCTGGGTTTCAGGATCCTTCTCATCCTGAGTGGGTGTAAAAGCTGGACAAAGCTCTTTATGGGCTAAAACAGGCTCCAAGAGCCTGGTATGAAACACTTTCCAACTTTTTGCTCAAAAATAACTTTACAAGAGGCGCCATTGATAAAACACTTTTTATTAAAAATGTTGGAAATCATGTCTTACTTGTTCAAATTTATGTTGATGATATCATATTTGGTTTAACAAACACAAAATTGTGTGATGAATTTAAGAACCTCATGCAATCAAAATTTGAGATGAGTACAATGGGAGAACTGCAGTACTTTTTAGGACTGCAGATTAAACAACAAACTAATGGAACTTTTATACATCAATCAAAATATGTTAAAGAATTATTGAACAAATTTTCTATACAAGACTGTAAATCATGTTCCACTCCCATGACACCTACCGCACAAGTTGAACCAGATGATCAAGGAAAACAGGTTGATCAAACCATGTATAGATGTATGATAGGTTCCCTGTTGTATCTAACTGCTTCTAGACCAGATATTATGTTTTCAACATGTGTCTGTGCTAGATATCAATCAGCTCCTAGGGAATCACACCTAATTGCAGTCAAAAGAATCTTCAGATATCTGAAAGGAACTCCTACACTTGGAATTTTGTATCCTGCTTCTAGCAATACCAAGATATCAGCTTTTTCAGATAGTGACTATGCATGGTGCAAAATGTCAAGAAAATCAACATCTGGTGGTTGTCAATTCTTGGGAAACTGTCTAGTGTCCTGGCAAACAAAGAAGCAAACATCTGTTGCAACTTCAACTGCTGAAGCTGAATACATTGCAGCTGCAAGTTGTACATCATAGATACAATGGCTCCAATATCAACTTCTTGATTATGGAATCAAAGAGACCAAGACACCATTGCTTGTACACAACAAATCTGCCATTAGCATCATTCAAAATCATGTTCAGTCTCAAAAACTAAACATATTGAAATCAGGTATCATTTCATAAGGGATTGCTATGAAAAAGGCAAGATTGAAGTGAAGCATGTGACAACAACTAATCAAATAGATGACATATTCACTAAACCCCTTGACACATCAACATTTCAGAAGTTAGTATCCATGCTTGGGATGCTAAATTTGTAAGTGTTTCTTTTACTTTTCTGCACATATTTTATTTTTCACTTACATCTGTTTTTAGTCCAAAACTTCTGAAAAACAAAAGGAGAGAAACTACTGATGAACAACACATCAATATGGGAATATTTTCTGAAAAATGATTAACTTCTGATAAAATAATCTTCAGAAGTTATGAATAAAGGGTTTATAAGCATTCTGATCAGTTGTTAACAAACTACTGAAGAGAAAATGTGTTAGGACAAAAAGGATTGAGGAAACCACTTTTGCAAACCTTAGTCTAATTCATACTTCTGCAAAATATTCTAAGTATAGAACTACTGAAGAAAGAAGACTAAAGTACTGAAGAAGGATTCAACAAGTACTGAAGAAGAAGTATCAGAAGTTCTGAAGTCTAACCAGACAAGTTCACTAAAGAACTACTAAAGACAAACTACTCATCAGTAGTTTGTCATTCATCAGCACTTGTACCAGAATCTTTCCACCGCCTTATGTTTCAGTAGTTTATTTGTTTAGTGTAACTTTGTCTTTTTGTGCAAGTTCCAAGTATGCAACTTGCACTACAAGAAAATGAAGCTAATGCAACCCTGGTAAAATGTTGCATTAGGCCTTGAAAAGGTTGCATTAGGCCTAATGCAACCTTTTATCAAAGGCTGCGTTAGGCGAAGTTGCATTAGATGTAATGCAACTTTTTTATTAGCAAATGCAACCCTTTTAAAATGAGTTGCATTTACAATTTGATTGCAACCTTTTTAGTATGCAACATTTTTACATTCTAATGCAACTTTTTTAATACTTATACGCAACCTTTATTACATTCTAATGCAACTTTTTTAATACTTATACGCAACCTTTATTGCGGTTTTAGTTACAAGTATGCAACCTTTTCTACACTCAAATGCAACTATTATCATGTATTTAGCATAAAAATGCAACCTTTTTTTTCCAAATAAATGCCACATTTTTTTATAATTTTTAGTGACAATGGAAACATGTTTACATTCAAATGCAACTTTGTAACACTATTGTTTTAAACACCACAGCAACTATTAATATGTATTTGTATCTAAGCTAAGCTATATCAATAGTATCATAGATAGCATAAATAATGTATTGTACATTCATAAAGTTACTCGATTATTTACAGCATATTCAAACTAAAGTAAATTTTCTTCAAAGATCTTGAATAGGGGATTGGGCAACCTCTTCTAGTCTCCCTTGTTCGACTAGACTGTTCAAACTTTCGAGTAAGACTAATTCCCCAACAAACACTCTCAAAGATGAAGCTGTCGCTAACCAAGTGAAATAACCACTGCAAATAAAAAGATGATGATGTTAGTCCTACATTATCAATTTAGAATTAAAAAAAAGGTGTCATAATAAACGCCTCATACTAACAACAAAGCCAAATGTATTCTTTCGTACGTATCATAATCAACAAACACAACAAAAAAAATCAAAACATAGAAGGATACAATACAATAACCTCAATAGCAACTTCAATCAGATAAGATTAATCATTTTTCCTTAAGTGATTCACCTGAAACAATAATATATAATTGATTTACTGGAACTTCACAATAAATACTTAAAAACTCATATAAGTCCAACCTGCACTCTAAGAAAATAAGCTTAATACATAGTAACAGATTCAAAATCTCCTTAATGGGGTCACTTGATTGTGATTTTGAATCAAATATGTTCTGTCCCAAGTTTACATTCATAAGAGTTCAACAAAATAAACATTACATACCCCATGTGATTCAACCTTAGCAAGTCCAGGCTTATTCACCAAAAAACATAAACCTTGTTCTCCTTATTGAATCTTATTCGAGACCCATTCATGGGTTGTTTATCTCCTTCATAGTAAAATATTAACATTCACGAAGTTAGATAACATCACATAATGTCCGATGAAACAAATTAGTTGTAAAGAATGTCGCATTATATACATATTCGCACTATATAGAATATAATCCACTCACCTTTTCCTGTAGGTTTCTTGACTCTTGAACGTCTTTACCCAAACTTCGAATTTTGGGTTACTTGCCATTACATGCCCCTAATGTGATCACAACCATCTTGCACATGCTAGTTCTCTCTGTGACTAAAAATCCCCATATGCATAGCAAGGTTTGTAACTTTGTATATAGATAATGGTACCTGGTTATCATTCCATAGAGTGTCAACCAAATGGTAATTCTGTATTTCTTGCCTTTTATAAAAACAACTAACAAATTTATTTGATAGCAGCCTATTAGCAAATTTTAAAAACTAGCGGGATTACACCGGCACACTTAGATGGGCGGGAATTTGGTTGGTTTTTTTGTGCACTATAAAAGACAGTCATAAGTTATGACTCATAACTGCGTAATAGTATATCGACATGAATACTAGTTTGACCGGTTACATGAAAAAGGTTTGAAATTGTTGCTTCTAATATTCAGATGTTCTTGAAAAATTGTGATAACAGGAGGTTATAAATCAAACATAAAGTTTCAAAAAGTATCTTTGGATTTCTTCCTTCAACTCCATATTGCTTTAATACAATAGTAGTTTTACAATATGTCAATTCATATACACTTGACATAGCATATTAACATAAGATAATAAGTGTGTAATTTGCTTCAGCAGTACACTATGGTTGAATTTGACCGGGGGTGGGAAAACATGATGCCTAATCAACTTATATGATGAAAAAAGCACATATGTGGACATGTAACATAATAATCAAATTGATATATACTATGATAGGAGTTTATTATTAAATTTTTTGTAAATTAAAATATAAAATATAATGACTACAATGGAGTTGGACAGTTGGTTCAAGAATACACCAATATCATGATCAAAGTAGGAATTAGAAAAACAAACATGAAGCCTATAAAACATATCAAACAAAACCTATAATCTATCGATTTCTCTTAAAACCAAGAAAGTTAATGGAGTATATTAAAGACTTGTTCTAATACCTGAAAATGAATGCAACTAAAAAAAGAAGGTGAAAGCAGGTGTCTAGTTGTTCAAAGCCAGGGACTTTATGGTTCAAGAAGTTAAAGAATTTCCTATACATAGTTCAAACCACATTGAATAAACATAAATCCAAATATACTCCTGTAAACAAAGGCACGAAACTAATGTTAAAAGGAATAGAATAATAACTAGAAAATCCTCACCTTCAAGAATAATCATGGTAGACGATTCGAGAATTATAGTAGAGAACCACTCTTGCTTGCCCTCATCCACATGTCTCGTATAATAGATGAAACGATATTGGATAGGTAGGCCGACTTAGGGTTAAGTGGGGGAATAGAGGTTGAGATCGATGAACTGGAGACCTAAATTTAGGATCAGGGGAGTGAGAAACTGAGAATTAATTTAGAGGGAAACTAAATTGGGGAGAGAGTTTAAACTTTTTTGGGTGGGGAAAACAAAACTAATTGATGACAATTTTACATAGCTATAAGGGCGGACGGGGCGCTATCAGAATTGGGCACGGGCACCTCACTACCAGCACGGTAACATCGCTGCCACCCGTGCTGGTAGGGGTCTCGTGAACCGTTTTCTGTTTGTAGTTAACGGGCTGGTAACCGTGTATTTCTTTTTTTTATTTACTTTAATTCCTTTTTTATTTATGTATAACCATTTTAAAACAACATTTTGTTTATTTTTTTAAATAAATAAAACACAAAGTAAATAAAAACATAAGACAATATTTATTAATAAAAAACATAAATAAAAATACATAAAAACATAGAAGATAACGCTTAGAGTTGACGCATGAGTTGCCAGGCCTGGACGGATGGAAAACATGTTTGTGTGGGCCTCACCATGTTTTCTCCCTTGGAGGTCTTCGGGAAATTGGGTTTGTGTCGAGGCAAACGGTTCTGAAGATGAGGTCAAAGAAGGTTGTCAAGCATGAAATAGCCAGCATTGAGAATCAAACATGTGTTTGTACCTTGTGCACGCATTCAATACATTTGGATCCCTCGGTTTAGAAAATGAGCCCGAGCTTCGATTATCAAGTTCGAGCCGGATCGTGAGCCTAATTTGGCCCACTAATTATATACTTTTAATTAAAAAATTAAATATATATCTAAATAATAATTACTATTTATAAAATTACAAAAAAATAGCTAAATTATACAAAATAATAATATTTATAATTAATAAATAAATAATAAACAAGCTGAGCCCGAGCTTTAAAAACAAAATTCGAATTGAGCCAGGCTTGAGCTCAAGCTTTCATAACATAAACGAGCTCGGGCTCGGCTCGGCTCTGCTCGACTCGCTTGAACCTCTAGAAAATTCCCTTTCAAAAGCTTGAAAAACAAAACTCGAGTCGAACCGAGCTTAAGCTCGAGCTTTCATAACATAAACTAGCTTGGGCTCGGCTTAACTTATTTGCACCTTCAGAAAATTCTCATTAGATTTCCATCCAAAACTTTATCAATTTTAGGAATCATTACTTCCCTCTACTTCTCAAAATTCCCTCCAAACTAATTCGTAATCATTACTTCCCTCTACTTCTCAAAATTCCCTCCAAACTAATTCATATTCTCGCTAACTCCCCGATCCTAAATCTATCTCTTTCTCAAAGACTTGTTATTATTTCATTATTTTCCCTTCGATCTTAATTCTTAATCATGACAACATATTGTTACATTATGGTATTGGACAACATATTTCTATGGTATTAGTTGGTGGAATGGTATCTTTATTCTATCTTGCATACAAAATAGACCTGTATATTCGACATCATAATTAGAATTCTATACAATTATGTCTGCAAAATCTCTTTGACTTTTGTGAGTCAAAGTTAATGAAATTGAACAGATTCAAAATTTCCCATATGGCCTTTTGTTCATATTCTGGGTGATATCACACTTCTGATCTGGATTGTCCAAGGCAATGATTATATAACAAGTTCATTATCAAGGCATCCAAAAATTTGACACTTAAAAACCTAATTGGGTGACAAGGGCGCCAAACTTCCATAAGTCCCCGACTTGTATATTGACAATTCTGGGCCTTCAGATAATTGCAAACAATCTTATAAGCACCACCATATTAATTCTAGCTGAACACACATATTGAACATGCTGCGCAAAAACAAGTTAACATTGCATATATATACTGACCTTTGGTGAAATCCCATATACGAGCACCTTATCAATCATAACATAAGCATACAACAAATAAGTTAAGTGTGTGCGTGCGCACACATATTAATGCAAATAATTTGGATGTAGTCTTTAAAATAAGAGTCCATTTGACTTTTAATAATGCAACCTATTAAAATAAGAGTTGCATTTTAATTTTCACAATGCAACCTTTCAATGAAAAAAAGTTGCATTTCTTAGTAAAATACGCAACTTTTAAATAAAAAGGTTGCAAATTCAATATAATTTTGCAACTTTTTATAGAAAGGGTTGCATTAGATCTTCTAAAGCAACCTTTATGTTCAACTATGTTGCATTAGAGTCAAATGCAACTCATTTGAAAAAAGTTGCTTCTAAAAAGTTGCATTAGACCTATTTTGTAGTAGTGTTGTTACAGACTTGCTTTTAGGCAAGGTTCATGTACTTTGTAAGTCTATAAATAGAAGGGTTCATCCCTCTGTTTTAGACATTGATTTTAATTGAAACTGAAATCCTTCAAAGCTTATTATTTTTATTTCCATTTCATTTATTGAGAATCTGTTTGAGTATTTATTATCATTCACATTCAATACTTAGATTCTCATTAAACTTGTCTTTAGTTATTAAACATCAAGGGGGAGTAATAACTCCCGTTGATAGTGTCACTTTACTTACTCGTTCCGCTGTGCAAATCTGATTGAACTTGCTAAACACATAAGTGTTCACTAGCAAGCAATACATCAAGAGCATTACTGATCCAACAAATGGTATCAGAGCACTGGTTTATCTGATCACATATCAATCTAACACATTGAGAATCAGACACAGGCTTTTATTGATATTCAATAAATGATTAAAAGTTCACTTTTATCAACATCCATCACTTTAAGAGATATTTGACAAAACAATACTCTTAAAAAATGGATCCACATAATACTGGTTCTGCCAATAAACCTGCTATGCTAGTTAGAAATGAATACAATATCTGGCAAAGGAGAATGGCACATACATTATCACAGACTAACACTGGTTGCTGGAAATCTGTGATATGTGGTCCTCACAAACCAATAAATATTAATCTTGAAACTAAAGTAGAAATACCAAAAGACCCAAAGGACTATACAGATGATGATTTCCTAAAACTTGAGCTTGATGCTAAAGCTTTCTCTATGTTGGCAATGACACTCCCAAATGAAATCTACTCTGGACTATTACATTGTGATAGTGCCAAAGAGCTTTGGGACTGCCTAAAAGAACAGTTTGGAGGAACTGAAGAGGTGATTGCCAACACTAGAGAAATCCTGGCTCAACAATATGAAACTTTTGCTCATATAAATGGGGAAACTTTAACTTAAAAATTTGAAAGATTCTCCTCATTAATATCTGAGCTAAAATTAAATGGTCAGACCTACACAACTGTATCTATGCTTCATAGATTTTTAAGGTCTTTACCTAAAAAATGGGAAACACACTCTATAGTCCTCAGATCCTCACCAGACTTTAGCTCCCTCACTCTTACAAAATTGCATGGGAGATTGCTAACTTTTGAAAGAGAAATCTATCAAAAGAAGAAACTGCAAAGTTCTGGTAAAATTGTTGATGACTATCTACCACGTAGTACGGCACTATTAGGACAAGATTCACCTACTTGTTCAAATAGTTTTGGATCTTTTGACCACATTGACATAACTGCTGGGATCTCATCAGAAAGATCATTCCCAGGTTATGACAATGATGAATATAGTCAAACTGCTGATAACATGTGTTTTATCATGGATGATTTAAAAAATTTCAGCAATGATGACTTAGAAGAAATGGACATCTTACACCAACTGGCCATGTTAAGTATTAAAACAAACAAATTTTATAAAAAGTCAGGAAGGAAATTTCCATGACTAAACAGTTCTACAAAAATTGGTTTTGACAAGTCTAAACTTAGATGTCACAAGTGTCAGAAGTTGGGACACTTTGCTAGAGAGTGTAGAAGCACATTTTGTACAGGCACAAGCTCCACAAATCCAATATGTGCCACAAGTACAATATGTACAGATGCCTGCTCAAAAGATGCAGAGCCAACAATCAATCCCTCCCATTCCAGCTACTCAACAACCTCCACAGACTCAGCAACCCTCACAACAAAGCTTGTCCACCTCAGGGTATG
This sequence comes from Ambrosia trifida, assembly GCA_028751855.1. NCBI lineage: Eukaryota > Viridiplantae > Streptophyta > Magnoliopsida > Asterales > Asteraceae > Ambrosia > Ambrosia trifida. The sequence goes on along the minus strand of CM054123.1, from coordinate 4,823,922 downwards.
TTGACTGGAGCAGTCTTCCTTTTGACACTACAAAGTGTAATCCTGATGCGGACATCAAAATGTTTGACATCAACTGGGGAGAACCTGACAATGGCAGAAAGAATTTTGCCTTAATGGCATTTGAGGGCTGCACCTCAAAATCTGCCCTGTCTCAGGTATCAAAAGAATCTTTAACAAAACTTTGTTCAACTTCATGTAAAGAATCTTTTGCTCTCATAAGAGAGACTAATGTGCACTTATAAGGCAAAGCAAATGACTCTGAGAGAAAAATCACTCAGATGAAATGTGATTAAGAAAGAAAACTTGCTGCAAAGGCAAAAGAAAATTCTAAATTAACTAATAATGTTATTGAAACCCAAGCACAACTTAAAATCATGATAGATGACCTAGGAAATGTCAGAAAAGAGCTTGCTGACACCAAGGTTACTTGTGGAAAATGGGTAGAATCTTGTAAGGGTACCAACTGCTGCTTAAGAAACAAAGTGCTTCTAATGTTAGGTTTGGCATAGGGTACAATCACACTGAAACACCAACAGATTTTTCCCCAAAAACTACTGAAGATGGGAGAAAAATTGTTTCAGTGAAACTTATTAAGAGAAAGAATGCACATCTTTTCATGAAAACTTTCTAAAAACTCACAAAGAAAGTTCTTCAGAAGTACTGATAAAATCTAACTTTAAACCATCAGTACTTTCATCTACATTAGGAGTTGAGAACCTAAAAACTACTGATAACCTAAAACAAATCAAAACAGTCAGAAATTTGCCTTCAAATGAAAAAGAAAAGGCAAAAGAATGTCAAATCTGTGGTTTGTTTAACCACAAGACAGAATTTTGTAGATATAGAAAAGGAATTCAGTACAACAAGAAAATTTCACAACTGGTTGTGGGAAAACAAATCAAAAATGATTTTGAAGAAACTTTTTCTCCCAAGAAACAACAACCAGCAAACACCTTTTCTTAGAAAAAGATGAAATCTCAACAAAAATCTTTTTCTCAAAATTCTCTTTCAGTAGTTAGACATACATCATCAGCAGTTTCACAAACTGCTGAGATTAAAGATCTCATGTATATGGTACAACTACTGAGGACTAAGGTTGATGGTGGTCCTCAAAAGGATACCACCAATGCTCTTAATGAAAAATCAATTGCCAAAAAGACATGGATTCCTCAACCTGGTCAAGGACAAGCTGTTAATGTTCTCAAGAGCAAACCCAAAGCCAAACTGGCTTGGGTTCCGAAAATCTAACTAATTTGCTACTTTGTGCAGAGGGTCTCCAGAGGCTTAAATAGCATTTGGTATGTGGACAGTGGAGGCTCAATGCACATGACAGGATGCAGATACCTGATAAACAACTTTATCAATCAAAGAGAAGGATCTGTATCCTTTGGGCACAATGCAAAGGGATATGTGCTGGGACATGGCAATGTCTCTTCTGGCAAAATACAGTTTGACAAGGTTAATTTGGTTGAAAACCTTGAGTACAACTTGCTGAGTGTGTCACAAATGTGTGATAAAGGATATTCTTCCTTTTTCACAAAGACAGCATGCAAGATCATATCACCAGAAGGCCGAAAGTTGATAGAGAAGATCATTGAAGATCATACTTTGTTGATAGCCAAAAGATGTGGCAATGTCTATGCAGTGGACATTGAAAAGGACAAAGTACTGAACAATACTGCCGGTTTCTTCTCAAAGGCATCAACTTCAGAGACTGATCTCTGGCACAGGAGACTTGGCCATGTGAACTTTAAAACCATAAATAAAGTCACAAAAATGGGCTTGGTAAGAGGTCTACCCTTGAAAGTATACCAGTGTCTAGAACACTGTGTATCCTGTTTAAAGGGAAAGCAGCATAAGTCCTCCTATAAGTCTATTGAAGAATAAAAAACAACTGCATGTCTTCAACTACTCCATATGGACTTATTTGGGCTAGTAAAAATCATGAGCCTTGGTAAGAAGAAGTACTGCTTGGTCATCATTGATGACTATTCAAGATTCACATGGGTATTCTTCTTATTCTCCAAGGATGAGGCAGCTGAAATCATCAAGTTCTTCATTCTACAAGTAGAGAAACAATATTCTCTATCTGTCAAAGTCAATAGAAGTGATAATGGGATAGAGTTCAGGAATAAAACTCTGGATGAATTCTGTTTGTCTAAAGGGATTATTAGACAATTCAGTGTTCCCAGAACTCCTGAACAAAATGGTGTGGTAGAAAGGAAGAAAAGGACATTGATTGAAGCAGCAAGAACTATGTTAGCTGATTCAGGCCTACCATTGTATTTCTGGGCTGAATGTATGTGCTAAAAGGATCGACAAATCAACAAAGAAATGATCAAACAAGTTTGATTTAGGTGCGGAAACCCTAATCCAATCACAAAATGATAATCAATCAGATCAAAACAAGTAAATCATCATTCAAAGCTTTTTCATTAATAATCATGACTCAATTACACGTTGATAAAGTGAAAACAACAAGGTATGAACGTGAATTAAGTTTACAAAAACACTAGAGAGACACACTAGACTTGGAGGGAATAATAATGCTAAAACTTACATTCAAAAATCAGCTTAACCTATTTATAGGCTGCACGTTCGCCCACTTTGTTCGTGCGAACGTGCACATTCGACCAAACACTCTGGTCGAATGAAGCAATACATAACAATCAAAATCTTCCTTCGTCTCATGTGTCTCCTTCGTATGAAATTCTTCCTTCGCACCTTCTCATTTCTTCCTTCGCCCATATTACAACTCCTTCGCCCATTCGACTCTTACTATTAACATATGTTTATTGCAAATCCAAAGCATTAGTCGCATAAATGCATCTACAAACTCCCCCTCGACTATTGCTTGGATTGTTTAACTCTTCGTTCCTCATCCATTCTTTTGTTCATCAGCTTGATATGTCGCTGAATCTTCTGTTTCTTAGTCAGCACCGGTTCATGAAATGGCTTCGGCTTCGTCTTTTTCACTTCAGACACCTTCTGTATCTTCACAAACGTACCGAGCTTCTTGTCATAATCACATCCAGCATTTATATCATAAGCAAAGCACAGAAATACCACACGTTGGTAGTTGCCTGCTTGTTCAGCATCCTTAACCTCAGAATAAATCGGATTATAGAACAACATTATTATATCCTCATGTGAACAATTAATCAACCACATGGGATAAAAAATGTGTATCTTCTTGAAGTTCTTTTCACCATCTTTCAGCACGATCACAGCCTCTGCTATCTTCCAATCATAGTACCACCAAATAAAATCTTTGGCGAAGTGTTGTGGAATCGGCATCAAAGGAATCTTCTTCAACACTCGCGGTGGCTTATACTTCAGTGTCACTTTGGGCATTCCAGTAATCATGTCAATATCCTTTTTATGAACGATTCGTTTTGGATATTGAGGTGCAAATAAATCCCACTTAGTTCGACTCTCTCTCGTCATCCTCTCAGCAAAGTATGAAATTTGATAATTTGACGCTCCCGTTATACGGTGACGACAAATATCACGAATAGCCCAGTAAGGGAGAGTCTTCAGGTCATGGAATCTGTTAAAGTACAGAATTCCCTTCTCCCACTTGACTGCTATGCATTTCAGTTGCTTAACAAACTTCCAGGCCAACGCACGACCTTTGAAAATTCCACTGTGAAGTTTGTAGAAGCTATCTTGTATCTCAGCTTTAGGACGGTTATTCTCCTTCTCTTTCAATTTCCTTAAAAGTTCTTTCAAACTATCAGATTGCTCGAACTGTGGCTTATCATGCCCTTTGAACACTTCATCTTCAAACAATTTGCTCTTTTCCTTAGCAAGTTTCTCGGCCTGGTTTAGCACTTCATCAGAAAATCCAGGAAATCCAGAATCTTGATCATTCTTAAAGTATTGTGGATATTCCTCACTTGTAATGTCTTCCATCTCAACTTCTTCAAATGCAGGAACGTCACGGTCATCTGAATGATTCCCGGCTTCCTTTTCAGGTATCTTTGGAATGAAATTATTAGCAAGTAACTCTTCCAAAGTCTTTCCAACCTGTCTAGCTAAACCTTCAAGTATTTCCTTAGAAACCGCCACAGAAACCTCTCCATCTTCTAGATCTGGGTCATCAAACTCCAACTCATATGGCTTATTACTAGACTCGAATATTTCTGGAAACCTGCCTGTCATGTCAATCGTCCAGACTCGATCTGTAAGCATCTGACGATACATGTGTTTGTCTTCTTCAGATAAAGACTGCAGTTTTTCATTCCAGAAAATGTCATCATCTACATTTTCACCTGGAGTCTTTGAGCTTGACTCTCCACCTTTGCTCGAATCACGCTTCTCATACTTATATTTATCAGCGTTGTCACCATCATTGTCATCATTACTATCAAAAGCAGAGCTGTTTGCATCACTTGATCCACCATCTGAATTACCATCATCTCCATCATCTTTCTTCTTTTTCTTTTGAGAATCGTTACCAGCATCTTCATCAAGATCTTCATCCTCTTCATTGTCAGATGGTTCAAAGTCTACCTGCTCTTCATCTCGCTCTTTATCTTCTTCACCAGCTTGAAGTTGAGGAGCTCGAGAGTACAAGTCTTTTATCAGATTGTCCATGTTCTTGTTACTCTCCTTCAGCTTTTTGTTCTCCACTTTTAGAGCAATATACCTTTTGGTGTTCCTCTGCTCGTGTTTTAGCAACTTTTTGTTCTCTTTCTTCAACTTTTTGATTGTTTCCTTCAACTCTTCACTGTTATCATGAGATGTGACTACAACTTCCAACATCTTTTTATCATTCGACTTCAATTGCTCAATCTCGGTTTGCTGTTTATTGATAATGCTCATCATTTCAGATAGCCTTTGGTTCACAACAGTCATCACATCACTATCAACTGTGACCTTCTTTTTAACAGGCATCTCAGCAACTTCATGCAGTTTGCCTTTCTTCAGCTTCTTGAGCACATTGTCTAACGCTTCATTGAACTCATCAACAGGTAATTCACTTCCCTGTTCTGTGCTAGAAGTAGTAGCAGTCTTTTGCTTCTTAGATACAGGTGCAGTAACCGGTGACTTGGGACTAGAAACTGGTGGTAGTTTCTTTCCAGCAATGAGTGATTCAATCTCCCTCAATCTCTTTTGATTCGGTTTCAGTACGTTCTCTTGTTTCTTGTACTGAGGCTTCTTCTTTGATTTCACAGCCTGTACTGGTGAACCAGGAAAATCTTTTTCTACATTAAGACCCTCTTCATCTTTATCAACAGGAATTGGGCTCTTATTACCTTGATCTTCAACAGACTGGTTTAAACTAACAGACTCACCAGCCACAGTGGCCTTGGGCGTGGTAGTCTTCAACGTTTCAGTTTCCGAATCCCAGTGTTCATCTTCTTGCGTCTCTTCAGAATCAATCGACGCTTCATCCACAATATGCACTCCTTTCTTAGCCATTGTTTTGCTTCTTCTCGGTGTACTCTTCTTTTTAGCAGGTTTAGGAACAACCTCTATTCTGATCTCTTTCTCCTTACCCTTTCCACTCTTTGCACCAACATTAACAACTTGTCGTTTACGCTTCGCATCTGGATCAACAGGATGTTATGGGTTATCTGGATCTGAATCACTGTTAGCATGTCTCACTTGCCCTTCACCTGGATCAGTATAGTCAATCCTTGCCAAATGTCCAAATAAACGTCTAACTGGTGGACGTTCATTCACTGACAGACCTTTATAAGCTTTCATCCTTGCGAGTGTATTGATTGACATATGTTCTTAAACGACAATATGCTTAGGATCCCTTTTCAAATATTTGTATTTATGATCAAACACCATCTGGAGGAATCGAGGATACAGCAAAAACTTCAGATTCCTCGTGCCGTTCACAGGCTCTAACAAATGTTCCATTAGCATCCCTGATACATTGAACGGTTTGTTCAATACCAGTGCCACCATCATCGAGCTAATACTCTTACGCATCAAATCATATCCTCCAGCAGCTGAACCAAAGACGTGTATCAACACATGTGCCAAGTATTTGAACTGTGGACACAGCTTTCCCTTATGCAATGAACCATCAGTGATTGGTCCATTGTACTTCATCCTCAAAAAGCACTTTCGTTGATCCATAAAACTAAGCTCTTTGGGATCCGTCTTCTCATCTTGCAGATTCAACGCTTCTCTAATATCCTGCTCAGATACAATCACCATCTTTCCTTGGATCTTGCTAATCAAAGACGATTCGCAATTCCAGAAATCCAACTTCGCTTCAGTCCAGAATTCTAGTATCATGTCTCTGTAAATAATGGTAGGTGTAGCAATCGCGTCTATCACCCAACTTCTCTTCAAGAACTCTATGATCTCGATAAACTCAGTATGCTTTTTAACATCTCCAAGATACGCACAGCAATTATGCGCATTCTCGAATGTTAAAAGCTCTTCAGTCACTTTCTTTGCAGGCTGTGAGGATGATCCGGCTTGTTCAGTAGGCTTCTCCTGTTCAGACATGGTTTGATCTGCAAAACAAAACAAAGAAACATGTTAAAAATCGACAAAATATTCAAACTTTGAAAATTTGGTAATTAAACTTCTCATTCACCTAAACGGGGGTGCGAATGAGAAAATTTGGTGCGAATGAGAAAATATAAAGGTACTAATGTAAAGAGTTTTTAATAAAATGTTTCATTCGCCCAATTATTGTTCATTCGCCCAGTTAACCATCTCATTCGCCCAGATTAATCACCTTCGACCATTCGTAATGGGCGAAAGAGACTGTTCATAATTCAAATTTTTAATTTTGAACATCAGTTGATTTTAACTAGTTATTTTGATTCATTTAACAAGTAACAACACCGATTAAGGTTTCCAAGTCAACAGTTTTATCAATTACACATTATATCAGTGTTTTCTTATTAAACCTAGGGTTTGAAATAAAATGATGATCAATTGATCAATCTGATGATTTAGAATCCTTGGTTTATGGATTTTCTCCCCCTAAAACACAGATATAATGAATCCCCAACATCAATTGCAACAATGAACATGTTTAGAAATCTAGGGCTTGAAACTGAAAAACAACGATTATTCCTTGTTTTTGAAGTGATAACCTGTAAAAATGAGTGGCAAATGATCAGCTAAGATAGACAAACACAATGGTATAAAGCAAAAGATCAGGGCAACAAGTGGACTTCACTTCAAAAATTTTGAAAATTTTTTGTGAAGGTTCGAATGAGACTGAATGAGTATATATAGGCAAACTCCTTCGACCATTCTCACCGGTCGAATGAGATACTTTTGTCTCCTTCGACCCTAGTTAAAGGTTCGAATGAGGCATAAGGGTTCGAATGAGACAGATGTTCAAGAACACTCTCATTCGCCCGTTTTAAACATACGAAGGAGCATTAAAAATCCCACGCTCGACCAAACGAATGGGCGAACGAGAACTGGGATTTTTGATAAATTTTTCAAATCTCAAAATCGAGTCCCGTTCCAATTATTTTTTAACTTTTAAATATCCAACATTCATATTTTCACATTTAAAAGATTACAAAGCTCAAATGGTTCATCAAGATTTAGAAAATCGACATCAACCACCATCAGTTATCAAAAAGAAGATAGACATGTAAAATCTTTTTGGATTTTCTAAAGTTTATGCTAAAACACACCTAAAATCTTTTTGAGTTTTGTAATTTTTGACGAGAAAATAAAATGCAAAAATGTAAATGAAAAACAGTAAATGTTTTGGGATTTCCGGTAAAGGGATCATATCAGTTATTGAGAAATCTGATCACACCGTTGATCTTTTGAATTATTATCATTAAAGACAATGTGTGATCTGGAAACTGCTGATATTGTGATCCACATAAACTCACATGCAGACTTTTGTGCAGTGCTTTAAACTAATACAGTTATGTATAGTATAAACATAATTGTCTGTGGTTCCCACGCACACGACATACTCCCGTATCAAGAAGTAAATGCACAAAGACTCATTGTAAAGCGTGATTATGCTTTCATCGTCTGTAATTTACAAGGTATAATGCACAGAGGTATACATGTCAGCAAATTAATGCAGCAAAGTAACATGTGCACTTTACCAGGTTGAGGACTGATATTAATCATGATTTGCATCAGTGATTAATACGATGTAATAGATAATCTTTGATCATCATATAACATGGAAAGTTTCTCAATTCGGTAACTTTAGGTTTTGGCATAAAGCTCTTTTATAAAGACACCCTGTCTGATCTAGGTCCGTAATGACTTACAGCAGAAGATCAGAGAGGCTATCCCCAGACAACTAATAACATAACGACCCTAAACCTCCGAGTTTTGTACAAATACCCTATCAAACGAAATTACAGTACTAAGACCATATGCCCATGAGGAGTTCATCCACACAACAATTTGTTTGATATGTATGTATCAGACACGCAGTAATAGGTCTACGAAGCCTATCAGCACATCACACAGACTCAGACACACGCCCTATATAGCAGTACATTACTTAGAATGTGTCAGATCCCCACTGATTTACTATCATTTCCCCTTTTACTCCAGGAAATCATTTTTGATTTTTCTGATTTTAATAAATTTTTGAATTTACTGTTCCCAAGGATAAGCTGGATCATTTCAAATATGTGACTGCCCAGATATCGTTTGTTCACAGAAATCTGACGGCATTAATCTAAGGGAAGAAGATATAGCAGTCAGCAAAGAAATTTTCTAATTTTTATGGTTTTTTTTTTTGAAATTTTTCAATGTTTTTGGATTTTCGAATATTTTTTTTTTTGAAAAACAGTAAAATTAAACTAAAAAGTGATAGACTGAGGTGGTGATCAGTCTTGTTTTTCTTTAATACCATTAGCTTTTAAAGATAATCAAATCTGGATTTGTCAAAAGCTTTGGTAAAAAGATCTGCGCGTTGGTAATCAGTGTGGATTTTGACCATATCGATCAACTCTTTAGCATAACAATCACGGATAAAATGATATTTAATCCGGATATGTTTAGCCTTTGAGTGATTTACTAAGTCTTTTGTTAATGCGATTGCGGCTTCATTATCACAGTAAATAGGGGTTTTAAGAAATTGCAAACTGTAATCCACCATCTGTTGTTGGATCCAAAGAACCTGTGAGCAGCAACTCGATGTTGAAATGTATTCTGCTTCACATGTGGATAGTGCAACTGCGGTCTGTTTCTTGCATTGCCAGGTCACGAGCCTGCTCCCCATAAACTGACATCCAGCCGTTGTGGATTTGTTGTCTTTGTCACAGCAGCCCCAATCTGCATCATAAAAAGCGATTAGGTCAAAATTATCATCATGAGGGTACCAAAGTCCTTTCGATGGACAACCCTTCAGATATCTAAGGATACGCTTGACAGCTGCAAGATGACTTTGTTTCGGCTTCGACTGATATCGTGCACAAAGACATGTTGCAAACATTATATCCGGTCTTGACGCGGTGAGATACATCAGAGATCCGACGATTGCTCTGTATGTAAATGGATCAGTCAGCTCCCCCTTAGCGTCAACTCCAATCCCGTGATTAGGTTGTATCGGGGTATCCATCGGCTTCGAATCATCCATCTGGAATCGGCTCAAGACTTTAGAAACGTATTTGGTCTGGTGAATAAAGATCCCCGTTGGTCTTTGCTCCACCTGTAAGCCTAGGAAAAACTGCATTTCTCCCATTGCGCTCATTTCGAACTTTTCTTGCATAACTTTTTCAAATTCCCTGCACAGAAGTTCGTTAGTAGATCCGAAAATAATATCATCAACATAAATTTGCACAAGAAGCAAGTCATCTCCTGCTCGTTTCGTGAACAGTGTGCAGTCTACCAATCCGCGTTTGAATCCTTTCGAGAGAAGATACGTGCTCAGCTCCTGATACCATTGTCTCGGAGCTTGGTGCAACCCGTAGAGAGCTTTGTTTAAGATATAAACCTTATCCCGGTGAATAGGGTCCTCAAAGCCTGGTGGTTGACCTACGTAAACTTCCTCTTTGACCACACCGTAAAGAAATGCGCTCTTTACATCCATCTGATACACCTTGAATTTCTTCCAGGATGCAAACGCCAGAAACATTCGTATAGCTTCCAAGCGTGCAACAGGTGCATAGATTTCATTGTAGTCGATTCCCTCAACTTGATGAAAACCTTGAACAACCAAACGAGCTTTGTTTCTCACTATAAATCCTCTATCATCCTTTTTACATTTAAAAACCCATTTGGTTCCGATCTTCTTTCTTCCCGGGGGCAAATCTGTCAGCGTCCAAACTCCAAGTTTCTGAAATTGTAACAACTCTTCTTGCATCGCTTCAACCCAAGCATCATCCAAAAGAGCTTCCTTGTACGTCCGCGGCTCAACCTACGAAACATAACAAGCGAAAGACCAGTCATTTTGAAAACCAGATTTTTATGTTAATAGTAAGAGTCGAATGGGCGAAGGAGTTGTAATATGGGCGAAGGAAGAAATGAGAAGGTGCGAAGGAAGAATTTCATACGAAGGAGACACATGAGACGAAGGAAGATTTTGATTGTTATGTATTGCTTCATTCGACCAGAGTGTTTGGTCGAATGTGCACGTTCGCACGAACAAAGTGGGCGAACGTGCAGCCTATAAATAGGTTAAGCTGATTTTTGAATGTAAGTTTTAGCATTATTATTCCCTCCAAGTCTAGTGTGTCTCTTTAGTGTTTTTGTAAACTTAATTCACGTTCATACCTTGTTGTTTTCACTTTATCAACGTGTAATTGAGTCTTGATTATTAATGAAAAAGCTTTGAATGATGATTTACTTGTTTTGATCTGATTGATTATCATTTTGTGATTGGTTTTGGGTTTCCGCACCTAAATCAAACTTGTTTGATCATTTCTTTGTTGATTTGTCGATCCTTTTAGCACATACACTGAAGTAGTTAACATTGCATGTTATGTTCAAAATAGAGTCCTTGTCAACATGAGACACTCCAAGACTGCCTATGAAGTTCTTCATGACATAAAGCCCCTTATCTCCTTTTTCAGGGTTTTTGGATGTCAATGTTTCATTCTAAATATTAAAGACTCTATTTCAAAGTTTGCTGCTAAAGTTGACTTAGGTTACTTTCTTGGTTATTCTTCCACTAGAAAAGCCTACAAGGTTTTTAATTCAAAAACCAAGATAGTAGAAGAAACACTGAATGTCAAGTTCAATGTGTTACACACTCTTATTCCAGCACATCCTGCTGAACTTTATGACCTTGACAGCTTCCACTTTGGACCTGAAAAGACTGTCACTTCATCTAAACCTACTTATTATGGTGATCAGAGGTTTGATGATGAGGACCTCAAACAGTCGTTAAGTCAACTTTCAAGCCTTCAGAAGTTTTACAAACTTCCGATTCTACAACTGCTAATGTACAAACTCAAACATCTGCTTCAGCTCCTACAACTACTGAAGATGTTCAAACAAGTGAACCAGACATTATAAACCTCAGTGGTTTGTTTGATGAAGTACAAGAGCCACCTACACCTTTCAGTGGTTTACAACAACTGATTGAACACAAAGATCATCCATTGGAATAAATCATGGGTGATATTGCATCAAGTGTTCTCACAAGAAACCAGCTTTCCAACTTTTGCTTCTTCTCAGCATTCATTTTTCAGTTGGAACCTAAGAAGTACTAAGAAGCCCTCAAAGACAACAATTGGGTGGAAGCTATGCAAGATGAGTTGCTTCAATTCAAGAAGCAACAGGTTTGGGAAATTTGTCCCTAATCACCAAACAAGCTACCAATTGGCACAAGATGGGTTTTCAGGAACAAACAAGATAAGGCTGGTATGATCTTTAAGAACAAGGCAAGACTGGTGGTACAAGGTTACTCTTAAGAAGAAGGAATTGATTACAATGAAACCTTTGCTCCAGTTGCAAGGCTTGAGGCCATCAAGTTATTTCTGGCCTATGCCATTTCCAACAAAATAAAAGTTTTTCAAATGGATGTTAAGAGTGCATTTTTGTATGGAAAAATCAAAGAGGAAGTGTATGTTTGTCAGCCACCTGGGTTTGAGGATCCTCTAATCCTGAGTGGGTGTACAAGCTTGACAAAGCTCTTTATGGACTAAAACAGGCTCCAAGAGCATGGTATGAAACACTTTCCAACTTTTTGCTCAAAAATAACTTTACAAGAGGCTCCATTGATAAAACTCTTTTCATTAAAAATGTTGGAAATCATGCCTTACTTGTTCAAATTTATGTTGATGATATCATATTTGGTTCAACAAATACAAATTTATGTGATGAATTTAAGAAACTCATGCAATCAAAATTTGAGATGAGTACAATGGGAGAACTGCAGTACTTTTTAGGACTGCAGATTAAACAACAAACTAATGGAACTTTTATACATCAATCTAAATATGTTAAAGAATTATTGAACAAATTTTCTTTACAAGACTGTAAATCATGTTCCACTCCCATGACACCTACAACAGTAGTTGAACCAGATGATCAAGGAAAACAGGTTGATCAAACCATGTATTGATGTATGATAGGTTCCCTTTTGTATCTAACTGCTTCTAGACCAGATATTATGTTTTCAACATTTGTGTGTGCTACATATCAATCAGCTCTGAGGGAATCACACCTAATTGCAGTCAAAAGAATCTTCAGATATCTGAAAGGAACTCCTACACTTGGAATTTGGTATCCTGCCTCTAGCAATACCAAGTTATCAGCTTTTTCAGATAGAGACTATGCAGGGTGCAAAATGTCAAGAAAATCAACATTTGGTGGTTGTCAATTTTTGGGAAACTGTCTAGTGTCCTGGCAATCAAAGAAGCAAACATCTGTTGCAACTTCAACTACTGAAGCTGAATACATTGCAGCTGCAAGTTGTACATCACAGATACAATGGCTCCAATATCAACTTCTTGATTATGGAATCAAAGAGACCAAGACACCATTGCTTGTAGACAGCAAATCTGCCATTAGCATCATTCAAAAACTAAACATATTGAAATCTGGTATCATTTCATCAGGGATTGCTATGAAAAAGGCAAGATTGAAGTGAAGCATGTGACAACAGCTAATCAGATAGCTGACATATTCACAAAATCCCTAGACACATCAACATTTCAGAAGTTAGTATCCATGCTTAGGATGCTAAATTTGTAAGTGTTCTTTTACTTTTCCTGCACATATTTTATTTTTCACTTACATCTGTTTTTAGTCCAAAACTAATGAAAAACAAAAAGAGAGAAACTACTGATGAACAAAAAATCAGTATGGGAATATTTTCTAAAAAAATGATTAACTTCTAATAAAATAATCTTCAGAAGTTATGAATAAAGTGTTTATAAACATTCTCATCAGTTGTTAACAAACTACTAAAGAGAAAATGGGAACTACTGATGATAATTGTTCTTCATCAGCAGTTTTGTCATTAAGGGCAAATCAGACATTTCTCACTTCAGAAGTTTGACCTAGGGCGGTTACAAACTTCTGATAAACACCTTTTCCAACACTTATCCTTTCAAAAAGAAAAATTCCCTCCTTCTCTCTCAAAAACACTCTCAAAACCCTTAACCTGCAAAAATATTGTTCGATCGACCCACACACAAACCACATGGCTCTTACACTAAAACAAGGACACAATCAAAGAGGCTACTTGGAGAAACATGAAGCCTGGTCCCAATACGACGAAATCATTGATTTAGTCGTTAAATCATGTTTAACATATTGAAAATAGGAAAATCAATAAAAATAAATGTTTTCTGAACCAATAATTTTTATTTCAGTTCATGATGATTAGAAATAATTTCCCAAAAAGTTTGACATTAAAATCATTAAAAATGAATTTTTAATTAATTAAATATGATTAAAAGAATTTAAATCAATAAAAATATGAAAATAAATGACATTCCAGTAAATAAAAATATGATAATTTTCTTTATGGTGTCAAGATGTTACACCTAAATTTTCATGATTTTTAGAGCAAAAATGAATTTATTATGAATTAATTACTATTATTATGATTTATATATAATTACAAAAAAAGAGTAAAAAAAATAAATAAACAGCCAGGAGCTGCTGTGTACAAGGCTCGAACTCTTGTCCTTTACATGGAATACGCATATCTTAACCACTAGACCAAATGAGTATTTTGTTGAAAAGTTCGAAATGGAATTTTATTTAAACAATTGTTAAAGCTCATCATCTTCCCCAATTCTATCACATAAACCCTAACCCTAGAACCAAAATCAATTGACCTAAATAAATCATGATTAATCATCAAATTTATCGGGATTTTGATTGCAAAATGAAACTAAACAAAACGGCATCAATGAAATCGACTTACAAGTTTTGTTGAAGAAGAACTCGATGGAGTCGACCAAGAACAAATTTTGACAAATCAAAGGTAATTGAACGTGTAAGAGGTGGGTTAGATAGAGGGTTAAGACTCACGAAATGTTACAGAGGGTGAATATAGGCTCAGTTTAAAACTATCTAAGCGTTTTAGGCTTCTTGGTCTTGATCGGACTTAAAGCCCGACGGTTTCAAACGAGTCAGTTATAACCCACTTTAATTACGTTAATTGAACATTATAGGCTTCTTAGTTAGTTATAAATGATGGAGAATAATACTCAACACCATAAAATCGAGTTTAAAAGGTGAAAAAATAACTTTTTTAAGGTCGCCGGACCAAAACTCCGGTGACCGGAAAATTGGCCGGAAAAGCGAGGGTGACATGAGGAGGAAATTCTGATTTTTGAAAGTTTTGGGTATTGGCAGAATTAGCCCCTCCACCTTAACTTTGTTAATATTATCATGTTTTGGTTATGTTTTCCCTTCCAAAAGTTAACCAAGTTAAGTTAACTTATTTTACCTTCGAAATATATATATTTTTTTAAAAAAACTTAAACTTTTTATAAACTTAACCAAATCAAAAGCATTCCTTTTATGTTTGTATATAATAGATTAAATCAAACATGTTTATAAAACCAAATTTTTAAGGTTTATTATTAACTCAATCTATTAGTTTGAGAATAAACGAAAATTATAGGGACTAAATTTGACAATGAATTAACGATGGAGGTGATGGGTGTCACAGTCTCCCCTACTTTAGAAAACTTCATCTAGAAATTCCTTTCAAGTGGAGGTTTCTATGAAACAAAAGGCGTTGTAGAAGTCAGGTTGGAGAAAAAAAAATTTCATCATTTATGATTTGACAAAAATTTAAAATAGTTGTCTAATATCCTAACTAAAAGTTTCAAAATCTTTGACAGTTAACCCGAGGTTAGGAAGTTGGGAGCTTAAAATGAGAAAACTCTTGGGAGTGTGTAACTTGTGAGCGCAGAGGCACTGATGAAGCAGTCTCCCTTACTTTAGAAAGGTTTCTGACCTAACTTTACTAAGGACATGCAACGAGATTTCAAGTAAAAGAGTGTGTAAGTGTATACAAAATTCGAGTTTTCGGGGTAGGCGTCAAAAGAAAGATTCCATGAAGATTGAAGCTTGTATAAAATTGTTCTTATCGAAATTGATAGCCGTTGGTCAACGACCTATTAAAGAGGTTGGCCCAACGCTATTAAATAGCCCAATAAACAATATAAAATAATGGGGTAGGTTCTTGGTCAGACTCCTAGTCCGCCTCCGCAGTATTGTTTGTGCTTATATATAGGGTGTACCGCAGCTAACCCACCACACTACTGATACTTTGGACTCGTACTGATTGTCTACCAATATCCTAAGTAGAATCACACACCACCCCCATGTACCTGTAAACCCATGATTGCGTTCCGGACCGTAATCACCGATTTACCTTACACTAGGGTGTTATGCTTTCCCATAACACTAACATAAACAATACCAAAAACAAATGCGTGCAACCAATGTGTAATAGCTACTGTATTGAAATAGTGTTCAATCATGACGCGGTTAGAGGTCCTTCCCTTCCGGGTTTTCCCTTTAACCGTAATGAGAATAACATGTAAGTATCAGACATGGTTAGAGGTTCTTCACCTTTCGGGTTCACCCTTAACCGGTAATTTCTGTTCACCTCGTTGGCTCTAAACACCCATATTGATAAACTCTGAGGTTTACACCATTCCCCTCAGGTTAAAAAAAAATACTCTAATCCGAGTCGTACGTGGGAACTGGCTTAGATCTCATACGAATTATCAACTAATATGTTCATTGGCCATGATGATGAACAAAATAATGAAGTATAACAGGGTTTTGCTCAAAACAGGAAAAAAAATATGCATACCAAATATGTGTTCATGTAAGTATATAAGTATAGCTTAAAATTTCGATTAAAAGAATAGTATAATACAAATCGAGTTAATCGCACAATTGCACAAAATGAAAGTAAATGAGTTGAATTAATGCTCAAAATTAGTGTTGTAAGAATAACTACTAATAATTAGTGCTCGAATAATTGCAAATAACGCGTGAGAATAATCACTAATAAAAGAATAATACGAGAATAAGATAATGTGCGAACATAACTATAAATAAAACGGTGTAAGAAATAAATAATAAACTTTACTGCAAATAAGAGTGCACGGAACAGATGTATAGCCTACTGGCATAGGCGTTAAAATTTAGTAGTTTTGCATATATACAATAAAAGACATTTAGCAACATTTCGATGAGGATATGTCCAATATTTTGTTAGACCAAAAGTTTTGCGGCTGAGAGAGTACAAGTGTAAAAAGATAAATTTTCATTTATAAATACGTAGTTTACTCGAACTTTATGATATACTTGAAAGAATAGTAGTAATGCATGAGAATAACTTTTTAGAAATCGAAGAATGTTTTAAGTTCAAAACAGATTCACATGCAAAGACTTCGTAAGTACACACTTTAATGTGTTTACGGGAAGTCAGGTTGAAAATTGTCTTAAGGCATATTACCAGTTGTAAGTTTCCTCATTCTTTTTTCCCAAAAAAATATATTGGATCCATTATATGAAAATAAGAAGGTTTACATTGTAAATATGCAAAACAAGTTTATAAAATACAAGAGGAAACCATATAAATCAAATGTGTTTCAAAAGACCAAGATTTAAAAATGGTGTGAATGTTTAAAAACCAACGTGTATGACACGAAGAGCTTATATAGTTACATTTCTGAAAACAGGTTTCAAGCTTTGAAAAGAAGATCGAGTCACAGCAAGGAAAGTGATAAGGATTGTGAATGATCCCAGAACCCTTGACGAATTTTGGAAAATAGGATTTTCTGTATTTAAACATTTCTTTAACTTGTAGGTTGAAATCTCATTAAAATCGAAAGTTTTTTAATTGTTATGAAATGTTTGAGAAAATCTAAGTGTTACATGTTAGGACTGGGTAAACTTGAAACTTTTTAATTGTCTAACTTTTACGAAATTTATACATTGAAAGATCGTTTGTTTTGTAAGGATCATTAAGGCATCTCTTTGGGCTCATAGTAGGCAACTTGTTTCAAGGCACATGTGCCTAATAAAGTGTGTACTAATCTGGCGAATAGGCTTTGCGAAAAGACATACAGGATAAGTTGCCAAGTTAATCGTTTTAGAGAGTAGTGTACTAGTGTATATCGTGTAGATAGGCATTTATGTATGTGTTTAGTATGACCAAAAAGGGGTAACTAATGGTAGTTGGCTATTGCTTAGGTGACTGAGCGTGGTTATGATAGTGAATCAGTATAAAATAAATGAGGATATATTGTGTTAGGAGTATTGTAGACATGCAAAAGGATACAAAGGTCATAGTTTAGGGATATACTGTGACATCGATCAAATGAGTTTATAAATATGATGATATAAAATAGGTTTTGATTAGTAAGTTTGGGACACCATGTTCACTTTGAACTGTGTGTTGACGCAACATTCCCAAAATCAGGATGTGGTCGAAGTTAAACACAGAGTTTAAAGATTTAAGTTGTAGTAGAAATGTTGTAACTCAAGGGAGAAATGCTTTGTAGTGTAAAAGTCAAAAATCATAAATGAAATAGTGTAAGTTTTAATGTGATAATATAGCGAACAAAAGGTTTAATAATGATGAAAAGGATTCCAAAAGCGAATGATTAATGAATAATGGCATATGAAACATCAAGTGATTAAATTGAGTCTTCAAATGATAAACAAACATAAATATTAATGATATAAAACATTGGAATTGTTTCCATAGGAAACTTTGACTAACTCAAGTATTTGAAATTTCCTAGTGACTTGTGGGGACGTTCTTTAGCGTATAAGTGAATGCTCATCCCTAGAGTTCCCAGGTAGGTATCCGGTTCCCTCGTCTGATTGGGATTTATACGAAATACCAAGCCTAGACAGAAAACTCAGGATACAAGCACTCACCCTTCCAGATTGCACGTGCCCTATCACTAGTGAATTCCAAAACTTTAGCGAGATTAAAAACGAGATGTAGAAATAGATCCTTGAGATGTGGATTTCACTCCTAACTCAAAGATGTATTTCAAAATTGAAAACTACGGTGGAATGAAACCAATCACTAAGTTAAGGATGTCACTCCCAGCTTAGTGGTTAAGTTTTGTTTTGAAGGAAATACTCTTTGAGGTGTGGATGTCACTCCTATCTCTAAGATATATTCCAAAGATGTATAACATATAGAGGAGTAAAACTAATCACCAAGGTATGGATGTCACTCCTAACTTGGTGATATCGTTTCGTTTGTGAAATACGGGTGTCTTCTTCTCCAAACAAAACATCGAAAGAATAACAGGAAATTTTCATAGCGAAAATATCTTGAAAGAAAATATAAGAATAAAGAGAAATATACACGAGAGGACTCGTGAATGTAAGCTTAGTTATAGACTAGGCTAAAAGGCATTCTAATAACCTAATTACCTATAACCATGGCTCTGATACAAATCTGTAACACCCCAACCGATGGCGGAATCATCGAGGTGCCACGTAGTGACGATTGTTCAGTAGCTCATGGACTAAAAGTGTAAATATTGATACATTGACTAAATAGTTTATTACATTGAAATGAAATACAACGATTCTAAATGCCAACTAAACTGAAATACAATGAATCAAAATCTAAATATAAATCCGAAAGCATAAAGAATGCATCTCAAAATAACTTGAAACATGTACAAAATAATTTTGTCAATACAAAAATTGTATTGGTGAGCATACCCTGTTTTGAATACATATAGTATAAAATCGTTTCGCAATTCATGAGTTGTATATTGTTTTCAATAATGTAATAATTAATATCCGTTCCAAATCAACCCTATGAAAGTGAAATGAAATTTATATATAGTATGCGCTATTGACATTAGTAATGAAACACATAGCTATTAGGACAAAAAGGATTGAGGAAACCACTTTTGTAAACCTTAGTCTAATTCACTTCTGCAAATATTCTAAGTATAGAACTACTGAAGAAAGAAAACTAAAGTACTGAAGAAGGATTCAACAAGTACTGAAGAAGAAGTATCAGAAGTTCTGAAGTCTAACCACACAGTTCACTGAAGAACTACTGAAGACAAACTACTCATCAATAGTTTGTCGTTCATCAGCAGTTGTACCAGAATCTTTCCACCGCCTTATGTTTCAGTAGTTTTGTTGATGCACTATTATGTGGACGTCACTGTGGAATAGACTAGGGTTGAGTCATGTATTGTGTTACATGAGATTGTGGTGATCCATAAGGGCATTTTATGGATCTGATGCATTTGTAATTATAGACCATAATCATAAGCTAGATTCGACCATTCGAAAGGGTCGAATGTGGAAAAGTTCCACATTCGACCTCCTTAAGTGGGCGAAGGTGGCTTTATGATTATGGACTATAAATAGCAATCTCATGTTTGGTTTTCATTTGTAGATTTGAGTTTGTGCTTTGAATGCTCTCAAGGGGGAGGTCATGCCCGACCTCCCCCGGCCTCGAGATAGACGTTTATCCTACTGATGACAGTGTCTGTAACCGTTTCTAAATTAATATGAATCTGTGATGACTATGTTATCGTATATTTCTGTCTCATCTCGAATCTCCCATCTGAAACCGAGTTGTTTTCGCTTAATCGATCCGTGGATTCGGTTTTTAACCCGATTCTCAACTGGTATTAGAGCTATGGTACCGATTTAAACGATCTAACAGTCGTTCGAATCAATCACAGCTCGTTTTCATGATTTCAGATGTTAAAATTCAGTTTTTGATTGAAAGGTTGAAACCCTAGAAATCCTAGATTCTTAATTGAACCCAAAATCATGTGATTTCACCATGTTTTTGTGAATTCGAGGGTTAGGTTTTCATTTCCGCACCTTTCTGTACAAGTTTCATCATCACATTCGAACAATCAGAGTAGTTATGGGCTGATTTGCAGAAAATATCGAAGAAGAACACGTTTTCTGCAAACGGTCGAATGTGCAACAGATTAGAACTTACGAGTGGTCGAACGTGGCTTGTAAACAGTCGAACGTAGGTTTTGAAGGTCGAATCTGCTAATTTGAATTGATAAGAACGGTCGAACCTGGAAGTTTTCCACATTCGACCTCACGACTGGTCGAATGTGGAATCTTAATTTTTGTCAGGATTAAGTGAACTTAATTCGACACAATCATGGTACCTTCGACCATACACAGGGTTCGAATGTAGCATTATTTCCACCTTCGCACCTTCGACATAGAGAATGAAAAATTGGTATTTTAAGGGGTAAAAAATTTTGAAATTTTTTTGAATATTTTTGGGAGAATGGTGATGATGTATACATAAATTATTGAAGAAATGATGATGATGAAACGCTATATTGTGGGGTAGTCATGAGAATCAACAGTATGATAATCAGATTCAAATGACTATTATGGGCCAGAAAATAGACAAATTTTATTCCGCAAGATGAAGAACAATCAACCCAGTTTCAGTGTGATTGAAGGAACTTGTTCAAATAAAGTTGTTATGTACAAGCATATCAAGATTGAGATCTCAATGTTCCGAAAGTAATGAGGGATCCCAGTAGGAGTCATGTGGTACGTAGATTCAACGAAAGTTTCAAGGTTACAGTCCTGAAGAATTTCAAGAGCTGTTGGTGGTTATTGTTGGCCCTATAGAAAACTTCAGAGTCTGAAGCATTTCAAGTCCACAATTGTACCGGTAGTTCCTACTGAAAACTTCTGATTTCTTGATTCACTCGTCTACGGCTAGTATTTTGTCGAACAGATGAAGTTACTCAAGAACATTTAAAGAGAAGAATGTGTTAATGCAATCACAGTCAGCACAGATAAAGAATTTCATAGAAGTACAAGTGTCCGAGTGGATTGTTTTGCATATAGTCACATTTGAGATGTTTAATTGGGTACTGACAGTTAGACTTCTCCAGTTGGTGTGAAGGGTGATGCAAAGATTAAGTGCATATATGAGACGTGAATTAGTGGTAGTACCTACGTGTTACGTTGAATATCTGATCGGTCAGTATGGAATCCTTCTAGCAGGGGTCTTATCAGGTTAGTTGGATTGCGCGTGATGTACTTGGTCAAGATGACATTCCTGGGTACTGATGCTACGAGACTGCAGTGCATTACATTGTCAACTTCACATTGGCATACTAGGTGATCTGGTTGTAATTCAGTGGTTCACTGATTTCGCAATTGACATATGTGGTCTAGCTGACTTCCTGCGTATTGATGCTGAGGGTCTGTGGTGCATTACTTGGTCGGTTCACGAAGGATATTGTATTTCTAACTCAATGCAATAGTGCATGTATTGAGGGGGAGACCAGTGATTTTGACTGTTGATGTGCAAGAGATTTGTGGATTCGCCAGCAACGTCCAAGGGGGAGATTGTTGATGCACTATTATGTGGACGTCACTGTCGAATAGACTAGGGTTGAGTCATGTATTGTGTTACATGAGATTGTGGTGATCCATAAGGGCATTTTATGGATCTGATGCATTTGTAAATATAGACCATAATCATAAGCTACATTCGACCTCCTTAAATGGGCGAAGGTGGCTTTATGATTATAGACTATAAATAGCAATCTCATGTTTGGTTTTCATTTGTAGATTTGAGTTTGTGCTTTGAATTCTCTCAAGGGGGAGGTCATGCCCGACCTCCCCCGGCCTCGAGATAGATGTTTATCCTACTGATGACAGTGTCTGTAACCGTTTCTGAATTAATATGAATCTGTGATGACTTTGTTATCGTATATTTCTGTCTCATCTCGAATCTCCCGTCTGAAACCGAGTTGTTTTCGCTTAATCGATCCGTGGATTCGGTTTTTAACCGGATTCTCAATTTTATTAGTTTACTATTACTTTATCTTTTTGTGCAAGTTCCAAGACTGCAACTTGTTTCTGACTTGCTTTTTGGCAAGGTTCATGTATATGTAAAGTCTATAAATAAATGGGTTCATCCCTCTCTTTTAGACATTGATTTTTATTGAAACAGAAATCCTTCAAAGCTTATTATTGTTATTTCCATTTCATTTATTGAGAATCTGTTTGAGTATTTATTATCATTCACATTCAATACTTATATTCTCATTAAACTTGTCTTTAGTTTTCAAACATCCAGGGAGAGAAATAACTCCTGTTGATAGTGTAACTTTACTTACTCATTCCGCTGTGCAAATCTGATTGAACTAGCTAAACACATAAGTATTCACTAGCAAGCAATACATCAAGAGCATTACTGATCCAACAATAGCAATGACCAAAGTCTCTCAACAGAGTCACAAGGGGTATATACCATAGTACTATTCATTGAAATGCTAGGCCGTAACGGTTAATGATTTTCACAAGTCATAGATACACACAAGTAACATAAAGCAAACACACATAAGAATTGAATGTAGTGAAAGAAAAGCATTTAGTCATAGTGTACATGAATAGCCCCAAAAGAGTAAAACATGAAAAAGGGGAAAGATATACTCACAGTTTGCGAAAGCGATCAAAATCCAACTTAAGCGGTCGTGAGCTAAGTAATGGAAATTCTGACGAATTCAACCTATAATGTATATGAATACTAATAAGGAAATATCTAAGAGTCTAAAGTATCTAGGGTTCTAAGGCATTAGGGTTTGCTATGTCAATTTGGGGAATTAGAGTTTTTTTTATGATGAGTCAAATTAATATAAAAGTTGTATTAAAAAATAATATACCATAGTTTGTAAATATGGGTTAGGTAATATAATTATTACCAATTGAATATTTAGATAAAAATAGGTTTTGAATAATTAAGACAAATTAATTCAGTTAATTACTTTAACTAAATTATTGTAAATAAATACAATAATCATAAATGTGTAAATAAATAATTATGAGTTACACAATGATCCAAACAAATGAGAATTTAGATTTTCAAACATGAGAACATTTCTATTTTATAAGAAAAGTATTTATAAATTAGTTGTTAAATGCCATAAATAAATAATTGATTAGTTATGTCTAATTAAACATAAATAAGACTAAAAATACAATACATGCTCCAAAATATTATTTTTATAGGAAATGAAAGATTTCTAATGTAAATAAATGAAAATAACTTTCCCATAATTTTTCTAAACTTATTTATATTTAAACCTGACTTAATGAATTTCAATCATGTTTAAATGATTGAAAATAGGAAAATCAATAAAAATAAATGTTTTCTACACCAATAATTTTTATTTCAGTTCATGATGATTAGAAATAATTTCTCAAAAAGTTTGAGATTAAAATCATTAAAAATGTATTTTTAATCAATTAAATATGATTAAAAGAATTTAAATCAATAAAAATATAAAAATAAAGGAAATTCCAGGAAATAAAAATATGATAATTTTCTTTATGGTGTCAAGATGTTACACCTAAATTTTCGTGATTTTTAGAGCAAAAATGAATTTATTATGAATTAATTACTATTATTATGATTTATATATAATTACAAAAAAAAAAGAAAATAGAGTAAAAATAAATAAACAGCGAGGAGCTGCTGTATACAAGGCTCGAACTCGTGTCCTTAACATGGAATACCCATATCTTAACCACTTGACCAAATGAGTATTTTGTTGAAAAGTTGGAAATGGAATTTTATTTAAACAATTGTTAAAGCTCATTATCTTCCCCAATTTTATCACATAAACCCTAACCCTAGAACCAAAATCAATTGACCCGAATAACTCATGATTAATCATCGAATTTATGGGGCTTTTGATCGCAAAATGAAACTAAACAAAACGGCATCAATGAAATCGACTTACAATTTTGTTGAAGAAAAACTAAGAACAAATTTTGACAAATCAAAGGGTATTGAACTTGTAAGAGGTGGGTTAGATAGAGGTTTAAGACTCGCGAAGTGTTACATGATGGAGAATAATACTCAGCGCCATAAAATCTGGAGAATAATACTCAACGCCATAAAATCGAGTTTAAAAGGTGAAAAAAATAGTTTTTTTAAGGTGGTCGGACCAAAATTCCGGTGACCGGAAAATTGGCTGGAAAAGCGAGGGTGACAGGAGGAGGAAATTCTGATTTTTGAAAGTTTTGGGCATTGGCAGAATTAGCCCCTCCAACTTAACTTTGTAAATATTATCATGTTTTGGTTATGTTTTCCCTTCTAAAAGTTAATCAAGATACGTTAACTTATTTTACCTTTGAAATATATATTTTTTTTAAAAACTTAAACTTTTTTATAAACTTAACCAAATAAAAAGCATTCCTTTTATGTTTGTATATAAGAGATTTAATGAAACATGTTTATAAAACAAATTTTTAAGGTTTATTATTAACTCAAAATCTATTAGTTTGAGAATAAACGAAAAGTATATGGACTAAATTTGACAATGAATTAATGATGGAGGTGACGGAAGTCACTATATATATATATATATATATATATATATATATATATATATATATATATATATATATAGGTCAAGTATCCTGAAAAAACCCTGTTAAGTTGAAAAAACTCTAGAAACCCATCATATGGTTCAGATCTGTCCACGTAACCATCTTTTGAAATCAACTGAAGGGTATTTTTGGTACCCTTTATTACTCTCTCCTGACACATACATACTTTCACACATTTAGATGAAAAGTCTCTCTCTCTAAATTACCTCATTAAACAACCTACCACCATCTCTTACCCAAAAACCAAACTATCATCTTTCCTCTCTTTCCCTAGCCAAATTCAATTTCTCTTTTACAAGATTACAAAAGCTTCTCCACTCAATGTCTCTCATTTTCTTTTACAAAAAGTATTCCAAATTCAATTTCTCTTTCATTTTCTTGAAATCATCACCTCATTTTCTTTTACAAAAAATATTCCAACTTCAATTTCTCTTTCATTTTCTTGAAATCATCACCTCATTTTCTTTTACAAAAAATATTCCAAATTCAATTTCTCTTTCATTTTCATGAAATCATCTCTTTATATTTTGATTTCATCTATAAATTTCGATCGGAGATCCAAAGAAAACACTTTTGTAGGTGGTTAGATCTATGATGGATGAGCCATGGTAAATAAGTTTGGCTACCAAAACCAAACCCAAAATAAGAAACTAGTATTTAATTTTAATATTATTTCAATTAGTGGGGGCTGTGTAGATTAAACCGGCCGATGATGGTCGTCACCGATGTCGGAGATAGGTAACCGTAGGTGGGTTTGTTCAACCGTGTTCCTGGACGGCGAGCGAAGCTATGAGGGTATGTTTTGGTTAAAATGGTTCAGAGTATTTTGGGTGTTTTAGTATTCGTAGGTGTTTTGTAACATCATTTGTTTTGTTGTTGTTGTTTTTTTTTTTTGTCTTTTTCAGCATCACCAGAGAGGGCGATGGGTGTTGCAACATCATGTGTTTTTTTGTCATCGGTATCATAAAGAGCTCTAAAACGTTGTTTGTTATGGTATTTTAAAATTCAATAATGATTTGATTTGTTTTTATTTTAACTAGTTGTATAAAATCACGCGCGTTGCGCGTTTTACAATCGAAATTTAGATGAGGTGTTAATCAATCAATGAATTACACAATCGAGATTCCATTTTGGTTGTAAACATTAAAAAAAAATAAAGAAATCTACACATAAGGTAACGCATGCAATTTGTGACGAAATCATATAAGATTATGTTATTTATCATCATCATCATCATACTCCGTTAATCCCACCAATAGCAAAAGCTAAGGTAGGGTCTGAGGAGGGTAAGATGTAGACAGCCTTACCTCTATTCCGTGGGAATAGAGAGGCTGCTTCCAGTGAGACCCCCGGCTCAATAGTGGTTTTGTATCAAGCCTTAGACATAAGGCACATAACACTTAGCAATGGGGACAAACCCGATTGGTGCATGTACCCCTTGTCTTTTGGCTATCAACGTAACCACCTGATGCATGATTAACCGTCCGTCATTTTTTACGTTATTTTCACTAAATTAGTAAAATAACGTTAAAATTAGTGCAACTTTACTTTTGCCCCCGAGGGGCACACATATATACGTTATATAGTATATAATATAATAAAGTTTTTAAATAAAATAATAATTATAATATATTAATAATAAAACCCTAATGAATAAAATATTAATATTACTATTCATTAGGGTTCTATTATTAATATATATATATATATATATATATATATATATATATATATATATAATTGTTTCTTAAAAGAAATAATCTTTTTATTTTTTAAATGGATCTTAACTCTGAAGTGTGTTTTTCTAGCTTTTTTATATTCTATTTGGTGATGGTTTTTATTAGAGATTTAGATTTTATTTTGCAAGAACAATTTCTGGGTCATAAAGTTTTAATGGAGGTTACGCACACCTTTTTCTTTTATGATAATTTCTGGGTTACAAGGTTTACATCTTTAGGACTCGTCGGAACGGATCTGAAGTAGTTGTGACCGTTCATTGGGTTGACACATGTTTTGATTCTTGTTTGCAGAGAAGAGATATGCAAAAAAAAAAAACATTAAAAGAAGTACGTAACATGTGTTACTCGAACAAGTGTTGCTAAAACATACGGGGAGTATATGTGGTTTTTGTATGTAACAGGTCTTGTAACATAGGGGAAGATATGTAAACACGTCTTGTTACAATGTAAAAATTATTCACATTGCTCTTTACAATGTAACCTATTTTATTTATCATGTTTTTGTAACATGTTCTCTTTTTACAATGTGAAATTTTTATTAAAATTGCTCTTTACAGTGTAACCTATTTTTATTTATCATGTTTTGTAACAGATGTAAGTACATGTTTGTCGTATTGTTAACAAATGCTATTCACAAATGTATTAATGTAGAGAAATAAAAATTATACATACAACATGTTACAACGTAACAAATAAGATGTTAACTCAAATCTGACAAATCTGTTAGCTATTAGAAGATAAAAAATGAAATTAAAGGTAAAAGATAGATGAGAGGGGTGAGAGATTCAAGAGGAAAAAAAGAAGAGATATGAGAGAGAAATGGAAGAAAAGAGATGAGAGATGATGTACTGTATGTAGGAGGGAGAGAGAATTTTTTTTTTTTTTTTTTTTTTGTAAAACATAAATATTGCCCTTTTTGCACTTTTTGGTATCTTTGAAGTTTAAAAAATAGTTAAAAGGTAAGAATTAATATAAGTCATTGATCAAGATCAATTGATGGCTAGGATAGAGTTTCTAGAGTTTTCACAACTCAAGAGGCTTTTTATTTTAACCCAACCATATATATATATATATATATATATATATATATATATATATTTAGGGTCAAGATCCTGTACAAAGTGTTTTTTAGAAGTGTGAAAAAGTGTTTTGGCCATTATATCATCTTAATCAATGGTTTAGATTTAATGTGTCGCATTTTGGTAATTAGTGTTTAATTATTAATAATAAAATACAAGGCTGAGGGGTATTAATGTAATTTGTGCACCCACATTAAATGAGCATATGAATAAAACCAATTGAATGCCAATTATTCTTTCTAGTAATCTTACGTCTAAATTGTTAGTCAAGTCAACCTTTTGATCATTTATGGTAGACTAAAACATTGGAATATGGTTTTGTTATGCATATAGCATAGAACAATATAGCAGATTTTTGTTTTCTAATTCAGCCAAGAGGATGAAGAAGGTCAGTGATGAAGTTGTAATATAGATAAAACACACTGAATTATGTATGATGAAGATAAGACACTGCGTCTAGTGTGTTTTTTTATGTGTTACTGTTTGCGTATGATAAAGATAAAACACACTGGATTATGGAGAAGATGATGATAAAACAAATGGGACTGTTAAAACATAGAGTTAAGAATATGGTGATAAAACACACGGGTATGAACGTAAAACACCTTCTGGATAAAGCAACTTACAAGACTATAATAAAACACCATACCTTGTATAAAGAATACCTAAAAATAAACCTTAAACATAAAAAAGTAGCATTCCGATTGGGTTTGTTGTCAGATGGTTTGTGTTGTTTTTAGTTTATACAAGGTTTTATGGTTTTCAAATTGTAGTGTTTTGGGTTCATGTTATAGTGTTTGTGTTTTGTGGGTTGTATATGCAGGTTGCTGTATGTTCTTGTTTTGTGTGTTTTAAGTTCATGGACATTCAAATAGTAGTGTTTTAGTTCATGTGATACTTCGATAAAAACATTGTGAATATGAATCTGGATATGGACGTTCAAACAATAGTGTTTTATGGAGAAGATGATGATAAAACACACAGGACTGTTAAAACACAAAGTTGAGAACATGGTGATAAAAACACACGGGTATGAACATAAAACACCTTCTGGATGAAGCAACACATAATATAACAAATGAATAAACACATTCATTTAAAACACCATAGTATGAACAGAAAACACCATAGTATGAGATTTGGAAAATTGATGTAGTTGAATGTGAATGGCAATACGAGCAGAATGATTCTTTATAATCATCATTTTCGCAAATGCTTTCCTCATACACAACCATTATCTCTCATAAATTAATTTATAAAATCTCCTTTCGAATTTTTTCGTTGAAATCTTTCTCAATGGATCTTCATAACAAAAGTTTTAAGATAGAATGATATTGATTGATGAGCAGGTAATGTAATTTTTCTTTGAGGTTATTTTTGCATGTTATTATTCATGTTATTAATATAAATGTTATTAATATAAATATTGTTTCTGTCATGTTTTCGTTTAATTTATGTTATGTTATTTAAGTTCTTTCGTTGATGTTTAGTGGAAAGAAAGTTTTAAGATCGAAATGGTATTGTTTGATGAGCAGGTAATGTAATTTTTCTCTAAGGTTATTTTATGTTGTTATTGATGATATAAATATAGATTTTGTTTGTGTCATGTTTTTGTTTTACCTTATTTTGTTTAAGCTGTTGTTTTTGATGTTTAGATTTTCTTTTATATTTATTTTAAGGGTGATAAGATTCAGGCCTTCATAAAGAGTCCTTTGATCCACCTTTTTGACCATCAAATTGAAGAGGATGATGTCGTTATTCTATCGAAGTTTGGTGTTGGTGAAAACAAGGATCCATTCAAAGTTGTAGCACATGATTATAAGATCAACTTTTATCGTTGTACTACTGTTAGCCATATTGTTGGTTGGCAAGGTGTAGAGTATGGATTTAATTTAATTGCTTTTAAAGATATTCTTAAAGGCGAATCCAAAGAACTTTTTTCTGTTGGTTTGTGTGACACCCGACATGTTTGGCTTAAACATTTTAGTAATACCTAAGTCTACCTTAGCGAGAAACATTTATAAACAGACTTAACTAGGTTAGTTAAGTCGGGTTAGGATAGGATTGTCTAGGGTTCAATGATCTGGAGGATCATTGGGAGTCATTTTGGAAATACACTAGTACCGGGTCCCGTTGTTGGTGAATTACATAAACTAAATTAAGTGTTATGTGTAGATTGATTCTTATATGGTGGATTATATGCAAATACGTGTTTAAACGAAGTGTAGATGATCATCCATGCTTATATATGTTAAACATAGATTAAGATTGCATGTTCATGTGTTAGGATGCGTTAAAATGCGTTAAACACGACAAACTGGAAAGACTAGAAAACATAGGTCCAGGTTCGACCCATAGCGTGGGGGCGAACCTGGGAAATGATCTTGGTTCGACCCTTAATGAAGGGGCGAACCTGGGATGTGAAAACAATAGAATTTCATTCGACCAGTTAAGGTACATTCGACCCTGAGAAAAGGGGCGAATGTGGGTACATTCGACCAGGTGAAAGGGGCGAATGTGGACTAGTATAAATACCAAACTTTGTCATTTTTCACCATTTCACAAACCCTAACCGTCTCTAAAAACTCTCAAACGATTTTAATCACTAAGGAAGGAGTTTTTGCTCTTTTTTCCATAATCTAACCTACAAACAAGATCTAATCAAGAATCCAAGGTGTGTTCTTAATCCTACACCTTTTCAAAGCATTTTAATTCGTTTTCATCTAACCCTAAATGTCCAGATCTATTCTAAGGATGTTTCTATCAATATAAACCTTTTAAACATCTTTCTAAACCTAAACCCTATCATTAAACATAGGTTTTCATATCAATAAACATATGTTAATTATGTGTTATGTGATATTATGTGTTGTATAATGATTTGCTGCTGTACTAATTCTAGAAACATGATCTAGGGCTGATATTGATGTTAATTTAGGATTGTTTATGGTCACAATTAGATGATTAATAATACCATGTCTAAATTGGGGGTTTTAATAAAGCTAGGGCTCGATGCATGCTACTATGATCAATAGAACTTTTAAGATTTTCAAACACACGACAAACTGAGCACTTTTAAGATGATTATGGATTGATTTCAAAAAGTTTCCCAATTGGGTAAGGATTTCATGCATGAGGTGACACTTTCATGATTTTTGCCATTTTGGGAAAGGGCTAAAATGAGTAGGTTTTGGGGCAAAATTGGTGGGGTTTTGTGGGGATATGTTGTTCATACCTAACTGCTGTGATTGATGATGTTTTGGGATGTTTTCAGATGTTTTTGAAGCATTTTGGGGAAGAACAATCTGCCAGGGTCGAACCTGGGCACCTTCGACCAGTCGTGGGGTCGAAGGTGGAATCCCAGGGTCCAACCTGGACAGAAATGGGCGAATCTGTTACAAAGGGTCGAACGTGGCCTTAAAAGGGGCGAAGGTGGAACAAAATTTCCTTGTTCGACCCTATGGAATCAAAAATGAGATTTTTGATGCAAACTAAGTGTTTTATGCTTGAACCTTGTGTATAATCTATGTATACTTGATTAATTAGGGTAATGAGTCACCAACGGGATGTCGGGTCGGTCTAGAGTGTCGGTTGAACATTTAAACACGTTTTAAAACATACTTGGTCACGATTTGGACAATCGGGGACTAGATAACCTTATGGTTATTAGTCAGAACACTTATGTGAACATTTTGATAGATCTCCGGTAGTGGGATTATCAAGGGCTTGGCTTTCTTATATTACCGAAGAACGCAACCTAAGGTGAGTTCACGGCCCCACTTTTACTGCTTTAACTTTTGGGGGAGAAAACATGCGCTAAACTATTTTGGTAACATATGTCATACTATGGTTTTAACTTTGCATTACAATACGATCTTTGAAAGTCCCGGGTAAAACCATGAATGTGCGGGGATGCACAACGGGGGAAATGTGGATAGATCTATTGGGTTTGACAGACCCCACTCGACGGCTTAGAGGGCCGGGCGGGTGCATATTGTCTCGAACTGGTAACATTGGTAACATTGCTGAACACACGCGGGCCGAACATTGGTAACTGTCTAGTAATGGTTTTCCAATCGTAGTAGTAATAAAACATACGCCTAGCTAGCGTACTTGGTAACATCTATATAGTATGGACATGGTAACATTTTGGTAACTTTTGGTAACATATTGAACAAACCTGTGAACTCACCAGCATTATATATGTCGACGTCTCATTTGGCATGTTTTCTCAGGTCGCTAAGGTAGCACCGGTTGGACTAGGCGCACGGGTCTGCATTGGCGTCTAGGATTAGTAGCATGTTTTGAAATAAGTGTCTTGAATACTTTGAAACACTGTTTTGTAGCAATTAAATTCTTTAATTGCTTCCGCTTATGAAATCTATGTTTTTGGTTTTACGTACTTCATATAGTGTCGTTTATTGTGACCATTGACTTGAATCCTAGTTTGTCATGCGCCTCGCGGTAAAACCCCGCAGTGGAAATGTAACACCCCAACCGATGGCGGAAACATCGGGATGTCACGTATTGACGATTGTTCAGTAGCTCATGGTAAATAATAAATTTCATTAAATGATTTAAATAAATTACATACAATTGTTCTAAGAATTTATACATCAAATGAGAAATACTAAATATGCATCTTCAAGCATTAACTCTAATCTTCAAGCAAGCTATAACCTGAAACATGTTAGGTTTGAAAATATTTTGGGTCAACAAAAGTTGGTGAGAATTACATAGGTTTTGATAATTGAATAAAAACTTGTACAATTCGAGTGTCATGGCAAGTCTAGTCCATATGTGAAAACAAAACAATCGGGTAAATCGAGTGCATAATCAAACCTTGTGACTAGAATATTGTGGTCCATCCCATACGCTCATGGTTCACTCGATTATGTTATAAATTCGAAACAATCACCCACGCTACCTATGTAGGAGGTACACGTATCCGGGTGGGATTGTCAGTCCAATAGATCTATCATTGTATACCGTCGGCTGATCAATGTTAATGATTATGCTAGAATAATGTGCTTACCCTAGTAATGTTTAAGACATAATGCAACATAGAATAACACATAGACACTTATGATTGAATTGTAAATTGAATGTTGTAACATGTTTCACCCCAAAATAGTGAAATGGAAAAGGGGCTATGTAAAACTCACCTGAATTTCACTGTGCAAGTACTAGCAAGTAGCAATAAGTCTGAACTTGGATTAATTGAAATCTTGTATCCTATTACAAATAACGATGCCTTAATTTCTAATGCAAATAAACTTGTTTCGTTTTCTTAGTTTTAAAGATAGTTTATCCAACTACCTAGACTCGTATTGTAAAATAATACGTGTCTCAATGTGTGTATAACTTAACGAACCGAAAAGAACTTGGTTTTGTTTCTCGAAAATATATGCGTACGTATAGTTATTTGAAATAAATACTTTAATATATTATTCAAGGTCACGTCCTGATGTTACTGATAAAGACACATTTTGGCTCCAGAAAATAATACTTGCGTGGCTCGACTCAAAAGTTGACTCGTTTCGCAGATTGGACCGTATTATATGTACTTATTAATAAATATAAATATTTCTATTTTTTTTTTCACGACGTAAGATTTGAAAGTTAGAATTTATTTGTAAAAACTTAATCTTGCCTACACATAATTATAAACTTGGAAGGCCGATTTGTTTCTTATATTACATAAAATTTGGGCAGAGTCTCCTCTGTTTTTGTAAGAAACCAGACAACGCAAGTCGTCTATTTTATCTCAAAAGCAATCGCCTAAACTCACAAGACGCAATACAATATAACTAGCCTTTTTATACACAATCAATGGTTTAAATTAGTAAAACTATGACGAGAACTATATGCTTGATAAGTAATTCTTGTATATGTAGCCCAACATTTGATAGGTATCACAATAGCTTGTATTGTATGTGTATAAGTTGTCCATTATTTGATAGTCCGAAAATGAAATAATGACCCGTATATGGTTAACATATAGTCCAATTCTATAAAACACGAAACGAACCCACTAGCCCAATAAAGTTAAGAAAGTATACGTTTCACTAAAAAGGAGTTTATACAAATAATATAATGTTTTGTCACAATTTGGTTCGGTTCGCTTAAGATTTTATGATTTATATACATATACGATATAATTAAAAATAATAACTTAAGGCGTTCTATACCTTCCCGTTTTCTCAAACTCGCGAACCGACATGTACGTTCCTCGAACTGAACCTCGCTAGATCTGACCGCGTTGACCGGGTCTGAAACTTCTGACCAATGTTGACCATAGCTTTACCAGGTTTGACTTCGGTTGACCTGTCTTGTTCTGCCTTTAAACTGACCCGAACGAGCCTCTTGACCCAACCATCAGACTTGACCAGAAACAAGGTGGCCAGACCTGACTCGAAAGAGAAAGAACAATTTGCGAGATCTGTTGCTGCTGCTTGTTTATTTGCGGCCAGTCACCACCACCACTCCTCGACAACAGCGTCAATCGAACACAACAGTCACGAGACCCGACTCCAACCACTTAAACCAAACATTACCCCTGCTACTACACCATCTGACCTGAAACAGAAGAACAGATCTGGTTTGTTTGACCGGCGTTGACCCGAGAAGGAAAACCCATCTGACCGTAGCTCCATCTAAACAGAACGAGAATAGCACCACCACCTCGTCGCTGCACTAAAATAAACCGGATCTGAGTCCTTGTGTTGATGCTTCAGCCACGTGCGTGGTCGGCTGGTGATGTGACTGTGTGCGTGGAGGGTGTGCAGCAGAAGAAGAGGGAGTGAGGGGAAAGAAAGATGGGGATATGGTGGTTGTTGGTGGCGGGGCTTAGTGGCTCGGGTGGTAGTCAGCGGCGGCAACGCTGCATCTAGGGTGAAAGAGAGCAGGGACTGTATGGCGTAAATGGATGCTCGGGTGGTGGCGATTGTTGGCGGCGGCGCCGCCTGGGGTGAGAGAGAGGGTGCGGGAGGAGTATGGTGGAGGAATGTGGTGGCTCGAGTCTTGGTCGTTGGTGGCTGCAGAGTTAGAGAGGAAGAGAGGAGTAATGAAAGGGTTGTAGGTTATTAAGGTTTTATTGTGTTAGGATGAAGAAGAAGAAGAAGACTTTGTGGGGTTTAAATATGTAGGGTCTTGGGTAGGTTAAGTGGAAAGCATCACGTATACGAACTCGTACCGACTCGGTCTCGTTTAAATTACATTACTTACTTAACCGCTAAAATAGTTATTTATTTATTTATTTTTTATATATATATAAACCGACTTAAAATGAGTGGTTGGACCATATATTAATTGTATATGTATTCATCGCCGCTTTAAGATTTATAAGAATTTACTGCGTGTCTGTTATTTGGCATGTTATTACTTGTAACAAGTTATTATTATTTTCGACACTATAACAGGACAACTAAATAATTTAACTTAGTAATGAATTAAAACGTATTCCTTGATAACAGGCTACTATTGTTAACGAGTGAAAGTCGTTTTATACAATAAATATTATTATATTATTAGAGAAAAGCGGGGCGCTATAGGAAATTTGAGGGTGTGACAGTTTGTTTCTTAATTTAAATTTAATATTTAGTATATTAAAAGTTTTGGTTTCATATTTTGAATTATATGCACGTTTTATAGATGTTGCAAGTGGTCTCATTTGGCATGGAGGTCTAGATGTGTTTGGACGACCTCCAAAATAAACTAAGAGGATGAATTTTGATATTCAAGACTTAGAGTAAGCGTTTCCGTTTTTGTTGTTTGTAACTTATTTTTGTTACTTTCATTTTGGCCTTTAAATTATTGTTGTTTACTTTTATTATTTAATTTCTATATTTTTTATAATATATTTATCTATGATTCTGTATTGATTTTATGTAGTGATTCGATGTTGCTGTGTACTATGTGGAATTTTTATGTAAAACAGTTTAGCAAATTCATCTCTGAAAACGCTGGTAATAACCATATAATGGTTGTTATATAGCATGGCAAGGTTAAGGAGTCCAAAGGTAATTTATTTTAAACTACTGTTATTAATACTTTGTCACTTCATTGTGGTTTAATATATGCATATGTATATATTTAGATCAATTTATAGTTGAAAGTGACAACTTTGGAACTCGGATGTTTCTGAATGTAGATTTAAATGAGGTGAAGGAGTTAAGAAGGCGGTACAGTGTCATTTTTTTATTTATTTATAATTAAATTAGAAAATTTTGAATTCTTTTATTAACTCGAGCTATTTTTTTAGTCTTATATTGAAGCATGGACAAGATGTTGTTTCTACTTCTCAAACATTACCTTCTAAACACTCTGTTTACCCATTGCTTCGGGAATTCATTGTTGGTTGTGAATATAAACATGTTGACGAGCTTATGGAGATTAATATGGTTATATTTGTAAGTCCCGAATGCTAGATCTTGTGAAATGCAATAGATTGTTATCACTTATAAACACCTATTTGTTAGGTGTTTTAAGTGATTAATCCAGAAAAACAAAGATACTAGAAGAACATGAATAAAACCGACACACACAATGAATAACATGATGATTCCATTACTGATTGATGATGAATAACCTTGGAATACACTGACTAATACGCACCTATTCACGTGTGCTACAAAGATAATCTCAAAACCCCAACCCTAGAGCTGTGCACACACTTAGCTTATATAGGAAGGCTCCTGGGCCTGCGCACTTAACACAAGTGCGCAGGGCCCGTATGACAAGTGCGCAGCCTAGGGTTTCTTGACTAAACATTGTGTTAATTACATACTAAGTCCTTCAACTATCAAACTATACAACTGGCTATCAAAAGTCTATGATCTGGTAACTGTGGTCTCAATATAACCCAACAATACTCCCCCTAGACCACAGCTACCAGTTCTTCCGTCTTCAATCAATCTCGACCTCGCTTTGCCCCCCCTCAGCTTGTTCTGGGGGGTCTTGAATGTACAGCGCCACTGGATCTTCTTCAACCACTTGAGGAGCTTGAGTAGATTCTGTTGAAGGTCTTTCCAGATCAGCTACTGTTTCAGGATCTTGTATTTGTACCTCTGAAGTAGTCTCGGCTTCAGATTGAGTAACTTCTGCAGCAGCAGCAGCAGAAGTAGCTTGGGCAGCTTTCTCCCTGTCTTCCTTTTCTTTGTCTGCTGCATTGATCCTGTCAACTATCTCAAGTAGTTCCCGCTTTAGCTTCATTGCCCGATCAACCGCCCTTCCAAATAAGACCGCTTCTTCAAACAACGCGTTCCCGGCACCCACATTAATCTGATTCGCAAACAGCATGTTCAGATCTGACAGATTAAGTGCAAACACATCTACTGGATCCAAAATTCTCATAGCCTCCGAATCGTCCTGCAATCTAATGACTGCTTCACTAGTGTTGCTGTCATAAAACCACTTCTTAAAGTCCCTCAGCATCACTGGAAGCTAAGATCGAATAGGAACTCGTGTGACGACCTGAGGAGGGTCAATCACATAAGTTATCATGCCACGTTTTGTTGCTGGATCGATTCTTTTCTTGGAGATCCTCCTTCTTGGTTTCTGTGGCTTGAAGATTTGGAAATTAGTGTCACATTCTTTCCTTATAAACCACTCAAGCATGGACCCCGTGGTGTCGTGGGTGCGGTTGATGAATGGGGCCCTGCTAAGCTCCCTGATATCCCATCGAGGGAGAGACTTCAGTTCTTTTCTACCCTTGAAGTACTGTATCACTCCCCCTCTTCTCTTCACAGCAAACAATCTTTTCTCTTCATCATACTTCCAGGAGATAATCTTCTCCTTGTGAGCTTCCCTAGTGTGATGGATGTTTTGATGCATGGCTGGAATGGTGAAGGGCCTTCTAGGAAACCAAGTTGATCTTTCAGGATCCAACTTGTGCCCATCTGACGTCTCATAAACAACCTCTTCATCCATTCCCATCTCCACAAATCTCTCGGGCATCTCATCTTCACTGATCTCATCAACCTCACTTCCTCAGCAGCTCTTTCTTTCTCTTTCTCTTCCTCCAAAAACTTCCCGAAATCAAAAACCTCATCAAATTTAGCACTAGTAGCACCAGTTTGCTTCTTCTTGAACTCTTGGAACATATCAAAAATTTGCATCTGAACCTGATTCTGAAACTTGATCAAGTATCGTTGATCTTTGATGATTTTCTCCATCTTCCTGTTCTTGTGCTTGAGCTTCTTCACTTTCTTTCTCAGCTCTTGATTGTTGTGCACATCGCTTTTCAGGGTACAGATTTCCCTGGCAGCCGTCTTTCCAACCTCTTTCACTAGTTTCTCATACAGTTCCTGATGCACCGGTTTGCGACGTGGTGCAGTAGGAGCTGAGGAGGATGGTTCAACCGGCTGTTGAGCTGGAGCTTTGGGGGCTGGGGCAGCAGCAGTGGAAGGCCCTGGTTGTTCTGCCCCAAAGATGGATTCCAAGATCACTTGTTCCTCGATATCATCCTGAGTCATTACACGAGGAATCTCTGACTGAGGAAGTTGTTCTCTCCTTTTCTTTCTTGCTGCCCTCTCGAACTCAGCAACTTCTTGTAAGACTGCAGCAGTCTCAAGCTGTTCGGGTGTCAATGTGTCTCTTCCTTCTTGTAGTAAACCAGTTGGCCTTTTCCTTTTAGTGGGCTTAGATGGAGCTGGTTCAGTAGCCACTCTTTTCCCCCTGGCCTTCTCACGAGCAATCTCTTCAGCAGTTGGTTGAGCTGAAGAAGGAGTGGGTTCAGATGGTACAGGTGCAGAAGCAGCCGTGGATTGTTGACGAGTTTCAGTAGCATCCAGTCTTCTCTTCTTGATCTTGTTGTAAAGTTCCATCACCAAAGGATATCGCTGGGCTGCATACATATTCTCCAGCATGGGTTCCCAATCAGGTGTGTTGCACTCAGTAAAGAATCGTGCACCCTTGGTGAAATTGTATTGATCACCAGGGGGAAGATTCTCGTGTTGTGCGTTGATCATCATCTGCACGAACCTTGGGTACATAACCCATTTGCCTGACCCAGCTTCAGCATTCTTTACCATGTAATCGAAGATCATGCCCGACAAGTTGAAGGCTTTGTTCTTGCAAATCTTTATCATTGCTGTCGACCATTCAGTACTGAGCGCGTTGTAGCCTCCTTTCCTATGACATAAAGACATAATAAATACGTGACTGATTAGTCTCCAGTCTCTTGTCAGCTGGATTTTCTTGATGTCGCCTCTCTTGTCAAAATCTCCCATGTAGCCGAAATTCTTGAACTGTTGGTGAATATCTGCTTTGGGCATGAATCTGACAGTTCCTGGCTGATCTTGCAGTCTCAGCACGTTCCGAACAGTATCTTCAGTGATGACTACAGCCTTGTATCGGACTGTAGCGTTGATTCGCTTAACTCTTCCAGCAGTTTCAACTCGAGCAGACCTCCAGAAGTCTTCAATGTGAGAACAGTAGACTGGTACAATGTGCTGCACAGCATATCCGACTTTGCTATGTCTGATCCAAGTCACTACGTCTTTAAACTTCACATCACCAGTCTCAAGATTCATCGGCTGATTGTGCATACCTCTCGGATCCCAGTTGAGTGCTATCTGTTTAAACCAAGAACACGAAAAGCCAATTAGATCTCTTGAATACGAATCCCCGACCAATGACTGACCTTAGACTTAAACTTAGACGGACAACGTACTTAGACTTAGATTTTATTATTGTATTTTTTTTTAAGTTTTGTAATTATAACAGTCATAGGATTAAGGTTTGAAGGATTGGTTTCATCAATGTCCATGATACGTTTGATTTTCAGTTTTAACACCATTAACGTCCGGGTTTAAGTATGCAGTCCGTTCAAGTGTCTCAATGGTCAAGATGAATGTCACATTTTGTTTAAAGTCCAAGTGCGCATGTTCACAAGTTCGCAGGCCAAGTCGCAGTCAATTGAGTCAAGTACTTAGTCAAGTACGCACATACTTGACTGAGCACTTAGGTTAGTGCGCAAGAAATGGCCGGGTAAGAACTCAAGTGCGCAGATCGGTCATGATTTGGGCATGGTAACCCCTTGGCAACACAGTCAAGTCTGCGTACTAGATAAGTACGCAGACACTTAAACCTTCGTTTAAGATTTTTTAAGTTCACACTTATGTACGCAGGTCATTAGGGTTTCTTGTGGCTTTAATAAGTATAAGACAATTGCGCAGTCTCCATGAGACAAGTGCACACTTGTTCATCCTTAAGTGCGCAATCTTCATAAGTTAAAAACCCAATGAAACAACTAAATCCCCAACATATGCATCTTAATCATGCTTTTAGGCCCTGTAATCACAAATGAAAGATAATTAGTATATATCAACTACCTTATCACGAATAAAAATCAACAGGAAGAAGAAAAAGGTTGTGATTAAGGGTTGACTAGGGTGTGATAATAGGAATTTTGGGGATAATGATGATGATGATGATGAACGATGATGATGATCAGATGTGGTTAGGGTAAATTAGGGTTAGGATAAAACTGTTTAAAAAGAAAATTAATAGAGAATATATACAGTGACCAAATGGGTTGCGCACTTGAGCCAAGTGCCCAGGGCCCATGAGACAAGTACGCATGGTTCAAAAAATTTTGGCCCAATGAGAGTTTAAAAGCCCAAATCCATTTTAATAAGTGGGGTTTTACCAAGTCTCACCTTCTGCATTCAAGATCATACTAACCATACCTGCCAGAACCCGTTTCAACTTCCCGTTGGATAGCTGCAACCTAAGAACAATTGTCGGTATGCTTGTCCACTTAAATCCATGCCTTTTCTCTTTCAACATGTGTTTGGTGATGCTGTTTATCATGTTCTTCGGTAATATTGACGAAAATTTTATGGACCCCACAGTGTGCTAGGTATTGGCCTACCGATCCTCAAGGTTTATTGAAAAATAATGATGAGAGCTTTAGGTCTATGTTACCATAAACAAAGAAGATGATCATTATCTTGATCAGATGACGAGAGCTTCAGGTCTATGTTACCATAAGTAGAGAAGATGATCATCTGATCGTTTGGTGAGCTATCTAGATATGTTTGCACGTCACTAACATTGCGTGTCTTTTGCTGCTCAGTTTCAAAAAATTTCTTTGTCTTAGCCCCGCATTGGTAGCTTGCACTCTTAGGTGTCTTTTGATTTACCTATGCACAAAATTTTCTGTGTCTTTTAATTTCTCAACCTGTGTATGACCGGACAGTGGGAATCCAGCTTTCTGTGTAGATCTTCATTGTTAATCACCTATTAGCAGTTTACTTGATTCCAGGCTGAATCTACCGACACATCGTTGCTTGAGGCCACAACATCCTCTGGGTCCTATTCACATGCTGACGAGATATGATTAGTTCCTATCATTTCCTGAAGTAATTTTGCATTAGGGATGGACTAGTTTTGCTTTCTCCCCCAAAAATCTTGTTTTAAGTAAAAAGAAGATTTTTCTATAAAATATGCACAAGTAAAATTTTTTTTTATTCAAAATTTATCATCTCAAGCCACGTAACCAACTGATGAAACAAGGTTTTGTCAAAAGTTTTTGTAAAGATATCTGCCTTTTGATCAGCAGTATCTATTGGCAACACCTGTATATATCCTTTGTCGTGAGCATCGCGAATTGAGTGAATCCGAATTTCAATGTGTTTGGTTTTAGAATGATCAATTGGATTCTTCACGATGTCACGACAGGCATCATTATCAATAAAAATAGGTGTATGCATGACGTTCAAACCGTAGTCCAAAAGCTGATTTTGGATCCATAACACCTGACAACAACAACTGGATGCAGCTGTGTATTCAGCTTGAGCAGTGGAGATGGACACTGTAGTCTGCTTCTTGCTCTGCCAAGACACTAGCCTGTTACCCAGAAATTGACAACCACCAGAGACAGATTTTCTGTCAATCCTACAACCTGCATGATCACTATCAGAGTAAGCGATTAAATCAAAATTATCACTCTTAGGATACCATAAACCAAGTTTTGGTGTCCCTTTGAGGTAGCGGAAGACTATTTTCACTGCAGTTTCATGCGATTGCTTAGGATTGGACTGAAAACGTGCGCAGCATCCAACTGCCCACATGATATCTGGTCTGCTAGCTGTTAGATACATCAGAGAGCCAATCATTGATCGATAAGTATGTGGATTCACTGAAAGGCCTTGAAGATCTGGTACAAGTGTTGTTTGGGCCGCAAAAGGAGTATTGGACGGCTTGCAGTCGGTCATGTTGTATTTTGCCAGAATATCTCTTGTATACTTGGCTTGATGGATGAGAATTCCGTCTTCTTTCTGCTGAACTTCCAAGCCTAAGAAAAACGACAATTCTCCCATCATGCTCATTTCAAATTGAGACTTCATAATGCTTTCAAATTTCCTGCACAAATTTTCATCAGTGGAGCCAAAGATAATATCGTCAACATAAATTTGAACAAGGATAGAATGCTTGTTGACTTCTTTGGTGAATAGAGTCATGTCAATCTTCCCTCTGGTGTACCCATTCTGCAGCAAATATGACGATAAGGTCTCATACCAAGCTCGAGGAGCTTGATGAAGTCCATAGAGAGCCTTATCCAATTTGTAGTATTTGTTGGGATGATGAGGGTATTCAAAACCTGGGGGTTGACAGACGTAGACTTCTTCCTTGATCTCCCCGTACAGGAATGCACTCTTTACGTCCATTTGAAAGACTTTGAAGTTCTTGTATGAGGCGTATGCCAGGAAGATACGGATGGCTTCAAGTCGAGCAACTGGAGCGAACACTTCCTCATAATCAATACCTTCCTGCTGACGAAAGCCATGAACTACCAGACGAGCCTTGTTCTTAATCACCACACCTCTTTCATCCATTTTGTTGAGAAACACCCATCTTGTTCCGATAGGATACTTCCCTTCAGGTAGATCCACAAGTTCCCAAACCTTGAGCTTTCTAAACTGATACAGCTCATCCTGCATGGCTTCAACCCAACTTGCATCTCTGACAACATCTTCAATGCTGAAGGGTACAGTTTGAGATAAGAAGGCTGATAATGCAATATTAAGTTTATCTGCCTGATACCTAGTGAGAACACCCTTAGAGATTGGTCCAATGATGTTCTCCACAGGATGATTCTTAGATGACTTAAATCCCATGATAGGTTCTTCTTGAATTTGGGAAGGCAGATTAGAAAGGTGATCTATAGGAGTTGATGAGCTGGATGGATCATTTGCAGACTGTTGTGCTGAAGATGTTTCTTCTGAAGCTGGAGCACTTTTAGGAGATGGAGTAGTTTCAACAGTTGCATCACCATTTGTGGACTGAAGAGGAACAATCGGATCAGCTACGAGTGGAGTAAATCGGGTGGTGAAAGGCGCAGCATCGTCTTCGGAAGAGTAAAGAGTATCTTCAAGAGGAGAAGGATCGGCTGCTTGATTGTCAGTTGATTGTTCTTCAATGATACTGAAATTTTTGAAAACAACGTCCACGTCAAAGAACCAGTCAGGACCGGCTCCTGTGTTAGTAGAGTTGGATTCCTGCCAATCAACATAGAAAGACTCGAGAACCATTTTGGTTCGTTTGTTCTACACTCTATAAGCCTTTTGACTTGAAGAGTATCCAACAAAGAAGCACTCATCTCCAACTGCATCAAACTTCATTATGTTCTCGTAGTTGTTAAGCAGCGTACATGAGCATCCAAAAGGCCTGAAGTAGTCAATCAGAGGTTTTCTTTTAAAAAGGAGTTCATAACCTGTTTTCCCACGCGTCTTTACAATTAAGACTCTGTTAAGAACATAACAGGCGGTATTCACAGCTTCAGCCCAGAAGATGATCGGCAATTTGGAGTCGATTAGCATGGTTCTGGCTGCTTCAATAAGTGTACGATTCTTCCTTTCAGCAACTCCATTCTGTTGAGGAGTTCTCGTAGCACTGTACTGAAGATGAATTCCTTTGTTGTTGCAGAAAGTCACGAAGCTTTGATTTTTGAATTCAGTTCCATGATCGCTTCTGATTGATCTAACTTTTGTCTTCACTATGTTCTCAATGAGAGGAACAAACAGCATCAATATCTCAGCAGCTTCACTTTTGTATTCTAAGAAGTACACCCATGTAAAGCGAGAAAAATCATCTGTTATCACCAAACAATAAGACTTTTTAGCTAAACTTTTAACACTGATAGGACCGAAAAGATCCATATGCAATAATTGAAG
Organism: Ambrosia trifida; assembly: GCA_028751855.1. Lineage (NCBI taxonomy): Eukaryota > Viridiplantae > Streptophyta > Magnoliopsida > Asterales > Asteraceae > Ambrosia > Ambrosia trifida. Next base: position 4,780,116 of record CM054123.1, on the reverse strand, counting down.
AGGTGAGTCTATAGAGTTCACTGTTTTGGACTTGTGCGATTTCTTGTGTTGTTTTCCTTTGGCACATGCTAAACACTTTTCAGAAAATGGGAATTCCTTGGAAGGAAGACCTCTGACAAGATTTAGTTTTGAAAGCTTGTTAATGTTTTTAAAGTTAACATGTCCTAATCGCCTGTTCCATAACAGTGACTCTGACTCGGATGCTTTAGAGAGTAAGCATGTCATTTGACATTCTGATTTAGCATCTCTTATATTTATCACATATGTGTTATTTTGTCTAGGGGCTTTTAGCATGATCATATTGGTAGGCGAAGTGAATCCAGGTTTCAGAAAGATGCACTCCATGTCATTGAATAACACAGATATTCCTTTGTCGCAGACTTGTGACACGCTCAATAGGTTGTAGCACAATTCTGGAACATAGTTCACATCTTCTAACGTCAGTGCGTCAGAGACCACATCTCCTATTCCTACAATCTTTCCGCCCTTTTCATTTCCAGCGAAGGCAACGAACTCTCCATCAATAAATCTGTAGTTCTTGAGAAGTTCCTTTAGGCCAGTCATGTGTCTAGAAGCCCCGCTATCAACATGCCATAGATATCTCATCAGTGCTATCAGCCATTTCTGTAACTTATTCTGAAATACAATAGAAAAACACAAGAAATACACATATAAATACAAGAGACTCTATGTACAATCACGACTCAAACCATTACTTAGTTGACTTTGGGAATCCAGGTTTGGTTTAATTTTGATCTATCGTGATTTTCACCCAAACCTGACTCTTGTCTTTTCAAAATTTTTGTGGTTTTATCAAAGATTTTTACTGTTTCTTGAAGGTTTTTAATCTGATCAGAAAGACAGTATAGTTCTTTGACATCACTGAATTTTAAATGACATGTTTTGACCACATGACCCTCATTTCCACATCTAAAGCATTTTGAGTGCTTTGGCTTGATCTTTGGAGAGGGTCTGGATGATGATGGTTGTGATGCTCTTCTCTTGATCTTGCTTGAGCATGAGCTTTCACTGGAACATGGTTCATCAATGTTGTTGTTGCTTGATTCCTCATTTGTGTTGCAGTCTGGCTCGCTAATGTCACTTTCTGTATCATTTTGTGATTCTTCAGGAATTGTGTTGTCTGTTTCACTTTGGATTCTTTAGAACATGACATATCTGTTGATGATGGAGTAAACTCTGAAATTTCTTCAGTAAGAAATTTTCCAAACCTGTTTCTTTTTAATTCTGGTACAAACGGAGATGGTCTATATACATTTTCATTATCAGAGAATGCATCATTAAGATCAACACAAACTGGCATAACATTGTCAACACAAATATCTGAGCGTTTGATAGGACTCTTCCTATCATCAGGGTCCACAACGCCCTTTAAATTAAGTTTAGATGTTAATGTAGTACAGTCATCCGGCCTAGATAAACTATTACAGTTATCCATCCTAGACAAACTATTACAATCATCCAGTTTAGTTAAATTATTACATTCATCCGAATTCAAAGTAGTTTTAGACTTGTCATGACTCCAGATGAACCAATTCACTGTAGAGTAATTGGCACCTGGGTGACCTAACCCCATCGTTTGTCCACCACAACTTTCATCATCGTCCACCTGATCCTGTTGGGTCATATCTGCACTGCTTTTACTTATGTTAGAGTTTGACTCAGATTTGACACATTCTTTTTCAAAAAGGTCATTTTTTGGATGTGGTTTTGGAATGGGTATATATTCACTTTTGCTCAAAGGTAAAAATAGAGATTTTACAATTCCCTTTTTATCCTTATACCCAATTCCATCTTTGATGAATGATTTCCTTGAACAATCAAGGATATCTGTATGAGCATGCTTGCTTACATTCCATTTGTCCACAACAATTTGGAGATGATTTGTTTCATTTCTAGATATTTCTAGTTTTTCAGTTAAGTCATTTATTAAAAAATCTTTTCTGAGAACAAATTCTTTTAGAGTGTGCATTTCAGCTATTGTTGCATTTAACTTTCGCTGATATGCTAACTCATTTTCTTTCATTTCAGTGTTGATTTTTCGGATGTCATCCATTTCTCTTAAAATTTTCCTATTGTGGGACAAACAGTAAGCAACAGCTGTAACGCACCTTGGTGAGCACAGCTTTGATTTTATTTCAAGAGGAATACTTACCAGATCTCTCTCCTCAACTTTCTTTTGCACGCCCTGAGGTTGTTGATCAGCTTTACTTGTGGAAGTCTTCTCAGCAACTAAAGCTTCCTCGGTAGCAACCTCCTTTCCCTTGTCCTCACTCAGCACACCTTTTAGACCAGCATTCTCCATCCTTTCTCCTTTTGGCATCTCTGCTGATGACCCTTCCAAAGAGCTCACACCAAGTGTTGATTTAGTGCAGATCTTTGCCATCAGTGCCTTGTTTACTTCAGCCTCAGCCACAGCGACTTCCTCTCCCCAGTCAAAATCTTGAACCACCAGTGCCTTCTGCTGATTGGCTTCGTTTCCATCTGTGATTGCCACCATCCTCTTTGCCGGTTTAATTTCAGCTTGATTCAATGTTGGACATTCATACTTGAAGTGTCCGAGAGTTTTGCAATTGTAGCACCTGATTTTTGACTTATCAAAGCCATCCTTTCCCATTCCAACCCTTCGACCTATTCTGTCCTGAAACCTCTTCATCCTTAGAGTAATCATAGCCATTTGCCATTTTAGGTCCATCTCCTCCATATCATCTGGATCCACTTGATACATGTCTTCAGGATTCATCATCTCATTGGTCATGAAAGTGTTGAAGAGTTCAACATGTTCATTAGCAAGCTTTGTATGTTGTGGGTTGAGAGTCCTTGCCACTGGGTCGGAGTATGGAACTGTCTTTCCTGAACTGGAGCTACCACCACCCATCCATCAACATACACATGAGACAAGCTTGAACCCATGTTACCCACAGGGGTCATTAATGCCAAATTTTTCATTGCAGTGCTGGGTACGACCTTCGGATTGGTCTGGTTCATCTCTCTCTTCGTGATGTCCATCTCAAACGACTTCAGGGTGTTGATAAGGTCAGCCAAGGTAGACTGGGCGTCTAGATATTCTTTCCTGATCAACATACATTGGATGCTCCATTCTTTTGGCAGGGAGTCTAGCAGCTTCTTGATTGAATTTCTGTTGTTCACAGGAATTCCCGCCTTCTTCATCTTGGTCAACATACTCATGAACCTTTCAATATGAGAGCTCAAACTTTCCCCACGAATGCTGTTGAACATGTCATATTCTTTCTGCACCATGTCTTGCTTATACTGGCGCATCTCTTCATTCCCTTCATAGTACTCATTTAACGCAAACCACAGATCATGCGCAGTGCCATACTCCTCAAACATGTTATAAACATCGTTTGATAAGGCCATGGTAAGGGCACCATAAGCCTTATGATCTCTCTGGAGTAGCTGTTTATCGACATCAGTGTAAGTGGTTGGATCAGGGTTAAATTCTTCTCCTGTGGCAGTGGTTCTCATTGGAATGTGTGGGCCCAACTGGATGGAATTCCATTGGGTGAAGTCCGTGACATAAAAGAATGATCTCTTTCTATTCTTCCAACTTCCATAGTCTTCAACACCTTTTAACTTAGGAACTCTAGTTGTGGTTCCGGTTTCAAGTTCTTGTTGAGTGATAGGATTTACTGTTGAGTGGTTATCGTTACCGGCCATGATTTAGGTGAATTTTAATAGTTTTGTTTATCAGATTTTAGTTAACAGTCCAGAAAAGTGTCCAAGTCCTTAAGTACGCAGTTATGTGCGCAGAAGTCCAGATCAAGTATGCAGCAACCTGTAAGAATGTAAACAGTCTTGTCAAGTTGTAGTCTTTTGTTAAGTGCGCAGGCCGGAAGTACACGTGTAGCTGTGTTTCTTGATAAGTGCGCAGATCAGTCAACACTTTGGCATGATAAGTGCTCAGTATTTACTGATCAGTCTGCGTACTAAATTAAGTGCGCAGACACTTAAACTCTCGTTTAAGATTTAAGTTCGCAGAAACCCTAGCCAAGTACTCAACACTACACCTATCAATAAGTGCGCGCAAATCCAAGATTTCTGTTTAAGTGCGCAGAAACCCTAGATAAGTGCTCAAGACAATGGACAGCAACAAGTACGCATGAGCTTGATTGCGTACTAAAACCAGATATTTAAGTACTCACACTCACAAGTATGCAATATATGAAACAAGTGCTCAAACCCAGAAACAAGTGCTCAACTTATGAGATAAGTGCGCAGAATGTATGAAATAAGAGCGCAAAATAGGCTGTGAAAAACACAAAAACTCAGCTGAATCCTTTCCAAAACATTTTCTACCTAAAATGACTTACTATTAACTTTTAGAAACACAATTTTCACGAAATTTTAAGCCAAAATATAAGAAAAACACCTAAATTTGAAAGTTCATAAAGAAAATAATCTTGATAATAAAAACTAACAAGATGAGGGTTTTGGTATCTTAAAGTAGATACAATCTAGAGCACAGAGGCTCTGATACCAAATTGTAAGTCCCGAATGCTAGATCTTGTGAAATGCAATAGATTGTTATCACTTATAAACACCTATTTGTTAGGTGTTTTAAGTGATTAATCCAGAAAAACAAAGATACTAGAAGAACATGAATAAAACCGACACGCACAATGAATAACATGATGATTCCATTACTGATTTGATGATGAATAACCTTGGAATACACTGACTAATACGCACCTATTCACGTGTGCTACAAAGATAATCTCAAAACCCCAACCCTAGAGCTGTGCACACACTTAGCTTATATAGGAAGGCTCCTGGGCCTGCGCACTTAACACAAGTGCGCAGGGCCCGTATGACAAGTGCGCAGCCTAGGGTTTCTTTACTAAACATTGTGTTAATTACATACTAAGTCCTTCAACTATCAAACTATACAACTGGCTATCAAAAGTCTATGATCTGGTAACTGTGGTCTCAATATAACCCAACAATATTATTTTTTAGTTATGACTAATATTTGTTCTTCTTATTACAACTTTTTTTTCTTAAGTAATAACTTATATATTTTAATTTTTTTTCAGCCAATGTCTTGTGTTCTAGTTGCGACAATAAAAATTGTGCAAGAAGGCTATGGTTGGTCTTATGGTGCGTGTTGCAGATGTTTAGGTAATGTGATTAGTAAATCAGAATTGTTACAGCTTCATGAAAGTGTTACTGAAGAAACTCTCAAACTGCCTGCTTCTGCGTTGTTTTGTTCGAAGTGTGAATGTCTTTGTACCTCTACTGTTATAATGTAATTAGATCTAATTAATTACAATTTTTTTACATAAGATGTTTGCTTTTAATTATTAGTATATATGTTTTAGATAACTTTTTCGTGTATCTGTTTTAGGTTCAAGGTGCATGTCAGGGTTCAGGATGAGACCGGTAGTCTATCGTTTGTGATGTTTGACCGAGATGTTATGAGAGTTGTCGGATCTTCTGCAAGTCATATAAAAGAAAGGCAGTTGAAACTTGGTGATAGTGAAAGTTTTCCTCAAGAATCGTTTCGCTTGCTTGATAAGATGATGCTTTTTAAAATTGATGTTTCTGAATACAATCTTACAAACGACTCCCATGTTTACACAGTTTTGAAAATATATTATAATCCAGTCGTAATTTCTGAGTTAATTGCCGTTAATAGTAATGCATATTGTAATGTGGATGAGGTATTAAGTTAAAACCATATTTAAGAATTGGTTATTATCTTTTAGCTTTGAATGCTGTCTCAGCAGTTAAATTTTGTATTTTTGTTTTGTATGTACAATCTTTAGGCCAGTCAAGCAGATTTGGAATTCAAGTCTTTTAACCAATCAAAATCTGAGTAGGGTGGTAGCCAACTAATGTTAAAGGTGAGTATGTTTTTGTGTAAGTTTATTAAATTGTTTGTCAAGCTTTTGTTTCTATTTAACACATAATTATTTGTTTTTCTCAATTGTTTGAAGGATGTTGTATCTGTTACCGGTGACTCGTCTGCTGTTGATGCTGTAATGGATTGTACTATAACTCCCAATGGAAAAAGAGGTTTTGAAGATTTTGATAAACTAAACGTTGGTGAGCTATCCTCTACATGCAAAGGACCCTGAGAGATGTAAACCTAAGAGTAATCAACTTTTTGAGTAAATGTGTATTTTTGTAGACAAGAATTTATTTTTTTATAATATTATTGTATTAAAATTTTTTGTATATCAGTTGGAATTGAACTATATTATGCTGATCTTACATACTTTTTAGAAACCGTACTTTTCAGTACAGATAGTCTGTTAAGTAATATCTGTTTTGATGAATTTCCTATTGTTCAAAGACTGTTGTGCCATAATGCAAAATTATCAAATATAAGTGCTACTCAGTATCATCAGAAATATAACATATTGTATTTAAACAGATCTTATATTCATTGTCAGTCAATATTACCAGAAATATAACAGATGCTATTTAAACAGATGTTAACTAAATTATCATTGTTTTCCATCTGTTGGCCTATCAACTATTAGGTATTCAACAAACTGTTGTTATCAGGCTCTTCCTTTTCTTTTGCTGATTCCGATGGAATACTTTGCCCGATCATTTCCCCCAATCTGTCTGTCATAAGATCATCTATTGAGAACATAGTTTTTTTTGTTTTTTGTTCTTTCGAGCTGGTTGGTCTTCATCATCATAATTTGGCTTTGGTGGCAGAGTTGGATCAACTTTCCTTCGTTCCTCAAGCTGTTTGTAATACTCCATCAGTGTTGATTCCTTCCAGTGAGAAACTTGTGACATCTCTCCATAGCCAGCATCCACCAAATCCTGTCTTTTTCTTTTTAAATTTAAAAGTCTTTTAGGGTCACTTTGTTTTCCCTTCTTCCAGTTTGGTGGAGTTTGTTTCTGGTTAGGTTCTTTAGCCATCTCTTTAATTCTATTAAGTTCATTCTTCAATGACTTAGAATCCCAACCGGCAAATTGAGTTTTAGTGGCTTTGTAAGTTTTGGTTTTCATTATTTCATCAAGACATCCTTCTCTCAAAATGTTTTCTACATCAGAATCAGGTTCCCCGTTAGACACTTTCTTCGACAGCTTGCTTGAGTATTCTTCTAAAATTGCTAATTTACTTAGTAAATCCTGCCATATTAGTTGTGTTTCCCTGTCATCTTTTCCTACACTTTTAGTCTTTAAAAGGATGTCAACCTATTTGTCTTTCAACTCCATATACTTCTTAAAATTCAATGGCATTTCAAAACCTTCAAGAGATGAGAAAGACCGTGACAATGGATCATCTACTGAGTAAAAAGAGTCTATCTCAGGTTTGACTGATTCTAAGTCAAGGACACGTTCTGAAAGGCCTTCTGGTACTCTGAAGATACATGCTTGATCTGTGGTTGGCACATTACTTTGCATATTTTCAATTGGAACAGATGTTGTTTCGATTGGTGTTTGGGCTGGTAATTTTGTTGTTTCTTGGTGATCAATGTTTACAGGGAATGTTAGGTTTTCTTTGCCATGTCTTCTATGTATTTTTCTTCTTTTTGAGCAGCCTATATCATCCTCTTTCATTGGCAGCTCTTTTCTTTGTTTAATTAATGCGGCAGCTTTGGCTTCTCGTTCCTTTTTTGCTTTCAACTTATTTAACAGCTCTGTATCTACCTTTTGGTTTGCACTTTCATCAACTCTCTTCTCTAAAGCCACTGTAGATTGATGCTCAACAGTGCTTATGACTGGAACAGATCCTTGATTATCAACTGTTTGCACATTAGCAGGGCTTGATGTCTTTGTTTGTGCTCTCTTGTCATGTGGCAGGTTTATTAATTTCTCCTGGCCTTTCTTCTTTTCGGCATCGTTGTTATTTTCTGAATTTTCTTCATAGATTGTTGTTGGGGCAGAGCCAGTGGTCTGGAGAAGATGGTTTTTGATGGCCTTGATGTCAGCTTGAGTATCTTTGTATCTAGCATCCACCATATTTCTTATCAATGCCATGTGAGAATTATGATTAAGGTTGGCCATTTCTCTGTGAGTTTGGATCATTGGTACAACGAATTCCCATATCTTACTGGCAATAGATGATGGTGTGCCATTGTAGAAGTCAATTATTTCTTGCATTGTAGATTCAAGTTTGTTTACTCTTTCCATCAATTCTTGATCTTCGAAGTCATCAGATTCATTAATAGGATTATCAGAAATTCTAGCAGATGTGTTTGTGGTATTTATTTCAATGATGACAGTTGAGTCATTGTCAAAAGATGTGGATGTTCCTTTTTGTTGCTTCTCCGGACTTTCAACCGGTACAGAGTCGTCAGGTATAGTGTCAACAGTTGTTACCTTCTCAGTTTCTGAAGGATTTGATTGTGCCTTCTCAGTTGTAGGAGGTATAGAGGAAATGGTATCTGGCTGAGTTTGTGTTTTCATTCTTTTGGTCTTTTTGGATTTAGCATTATTTGTTGGCTATCCTCTTGTGTTTTCTACGGCAGATTTTGTAGTATATTGGACAGTAGTGGTAGCAGTTGTTTCAGAAACAGGTGTTGCAACGACAGATGTTGAAAGTGCACTTTCTTTGATTTTAAATTGTAACATTTTTGTGAATGTTTTTTGTGACAAGCATTTAATTGTAGTAGGTTCACCTTTTTTAAAATTCTCTTCAGTAAAAAGGTTTTTCAAGTAGAAGCTTATCAGTCGTGGATACAATAGGAATGACTTACTGTTAGTAGAGTTCATGCCTTTCAAATTGCGAATTAAATCAGAGAATACAGCCTTTGATAAATTGTAATCATTGTTTGTTAAAATTGCATACCCAAGATACTGTATGCTCAATGGTATTTCATTAAAAGAAGTTGTCTTTGCGGATAAACAAATCAGAAGAGTATGGAATAAAAACTTCATTGCTGGGGGAAAATCGGGTTTCATTATTGTCGCCCCGGTCGCTGTTTCTGCATACCCTCTTTTAGTAAACTCTGCATTGAGTTCATCTTTCAAGAAAGAGACTTTACCTTGCAAAGATGGATTCTTCGGTGAACTGAATATCTGTATCTCCAATTTTCGAAACAATTTTTTTTATCATCATTTAAAAGTTTTGTGTTCACCCATAATTCTTTTAGAGTTTCCACATATATTGGTGCATCAGCGTTGAGAATTGTTAGGTATTTCGAATCTGCCAAAATATCTACTATTGAATGAAATTGTGGGTTATCCTCTATTTTAACCAAGTATGGTAGATTGTTATGAGGGCTTTTTAATTGAAGATCCATGCTGAAGATTGAAGAAGATGATGTGAAATCTATTTAGGTTGTGGAAGGGGGAAAACCGTCTTTGTGTATTTAAAACTCAATAAGACAGTGTTACTTTTCTTTTTAAGGAAGAAAAGAATGAAAAAGGGTTGCTGATATGGCAAAAAATCTGTTTTTGTGAAATGACATGGCATATATCTGACGAAAAATTTTGAAAGTCAACATCTGTATCATATACTAACTCTGTTTTTTTGTTATACTGTTGAACAGTCAACATATCTTTATGAAACAGTTTCATACAGTAAATAGACGATACATTTCAACAGTGGTTGACTTTTGGTGAAGCAGATGGTTATTTATATAAAAACGTATAATATGAAGTTTAATTAGTAATATTAACTTATTTATACAAGTTTGTAAAATTAATCGAACATTATACTGTTGATCATAGTCAACAAATGTTTTTGAAACAGTGTAATACAGTAAATAGAAGATATGTTTCAACAGTAGTTTACTTTTGTTAAAGTAGTTGATTATTTGTATAAAAACGTATAATATGAAGTTTAGTTAGTAATATTAAGTTATTTATAGAATTTGTAAAATTAATTGAACAAAATATTGATCATATTATATTGTATTCTAAATATTTCTTTTGTTTTGATTATTAATTATAAAATCTAAGGTATTTGATCTTAGTGTTGAAGTTAGGTAATACATATAAAAATTTATATAATATCAAAATATCTTTTGCTGAAAAAATATGTAATTTACCTTTTTTTGTCAAAATATTAATAATGATAATAATAATAATAATAATAATAATAATAATATTTCTAAGAAGTGTTCAATATTTTCCTGTCCAAATTTAAATCTTTGAGCCAATGTTTAAAGTTAATATAGAAAATTGTTTTTCTTTAATTATTCTTTATGTATAATGATAAATATAGCTTCTCTTATAAGCTATATCTAAAAGTAAATTAAATATTATTTTATTATAGTCCTTTTTTTTAAAAAAAAGAAGAAGTTTACGCTATAAGTTTCCCTTCAAGCGTTCATTATAAGCTTCCTTTTATTTATATTGGACTATATAATGTACTATTTGTTTAATGAACGTTTGTGAGTAACTTCATTGGAGCTCCTACTTTCAATAGTTATCAATGTTTATTTATTTCTTCTACAATACTATTTTTTTTTATTTATAATTTATAATTTATAATTATGTAAATTTGTATTGAAAGTATGAGCTTTAGTGATGTTTCTTGTAAATTTGTATTGATACTTAATATTTTGGTCGTATTTTTTTTAAATAGACATATATACTTTTTTATCCTTCCTAGAAAAACAAAATTACATTAAAATATCGGCCAGACGGGCAACAAGCTGCACTGCCACCCTTTTCTGAATAGCAAATCCTAATCTACTAAAAACGTAAAGCTAGCCACCCGGAGTCGAGACCCTTCTAGAATATTAATTAAAATAAAATATGTAAGTTAATGTTTTCAAAAAAAAAAATAAAATACTTTAAGTTAAGGACTTTAGTTATGAAGTTTGAATTATTTTTGTAAATATAGCTTATAATGTTATTTTAGTAACATTTAATTCTGTAATAAATGATTTTGTTATAGTTCAAATTTATATTTGAAAATTAAATTTACAAATAACTTGTTTATTCACTTTCACTCTATAAATGAAGTCAAATATCAATGTTCCTTTCTCAATCTTATATGCCTTCAAGTTTTTTCAATTTCAAAGTCTGTATCACTTACTTATAATGATACTACGATCAAATTTCCTTCCATCAATATTCTAAAAGATTCTTACAATCAAAGGAAAAACCATTATTAACAATCCATCTGCAGTGAACTTCGGATTGTTGTATTTTGAAGATTCTTATAGCTAAAGAAAAACATCAAGCTGTTAGTACTACATGCAAATCCTGTTTATGAAGGCCTGGTGGGTTTTTAATGTAGGTGCAACAGAACTTAAAGACCGGCGTTCGTTTTGGTTGAGTGTTTGTTTTGAATTCTATTTCAAGAACATCATTCTTTAGTGTTTTTTCTTCGAAGCGTTCTTTTATGTTTATTGGGACTTTTTTTTTAGTTTGTTAACTTTGTTGTTGTAAATTTATTAATTGAAATCAAAGTAGTTTTTTTAATAATATTTGCATTAAGAAAACCGTTCGTAGTAACAGTGGGTTTCTTTTTAACATCTGTTATCCTAATCGAGAGATTATCTATTTGTCCATTTATGTTTCCATTGTTGTAACACCCTTAAGTACTAAATATCTGTTTAGTTTTATTAACTGATTTCGTGACACAAAAGATGTTACTAAACAATATTTTTTTTACATCTAAAAAGTTTCTGTAATTTAAGTTTATACTGATACTTTAATTACAAATTTAATCGTCTAATAAAATTATAGTGAAGGTTGTGAAATTATTCTTCTTTTTACAGGTTATAGAATCTATTTGTAAATAGTGTTCCAGTTTTGTTTGACAAGATCTGTTAAAAACTCAATAGCTGTTATAAATTGCCAAGAAAGTAATGATTAGGATTTTGAATTTAGTTTATTAACAATATTATTTTATTATTATTGCTCTGTTGCATTTTTTTTTCTTTTTATAATAAATAAATACTTAATAAATGAAAAGGCCCAAAATAATGATTACGTTTTTGAAGTTACTTAGAAAGTTTAAGAATTCAATATTTTTCAATTAAAGTCAAATTCATAATGCATATACATAAATAATATAATTATATTTATTATTTTTAGTTCTATATATAAGAAAATAAAAACAACCGTTTCATGTCGAATTTAGATAAAACAGAAGTTAAACATTTATTATTATAATATAAAATGTAAAACATCTCGTATTATATTTGTACAAATCTTAATAAATAGTTATTGTGGTTTGTTAGGAAATTTGAGTGTTAAATAAAAAAAATTAGAATATGAAAAGTTGTTTCAGTAGTTAAAATAAAATATGAAGAGTTGTGTCACACACTCCAATTTCCACGTGCGGGATTTTACCGCGAGGCGCGTGACACATCAGGATCCAAGTCAACGGTCACAATAAACGACACTATATGATACGTAAAAATGACATAAGCAAACCATTAAGTTTTCATAAATGATCCATCGCTGCGGAAGCGTAAAACTTTATTACAACACGAAATCAAAAGTACGAAAGTCTGAAAATACTAAATGAGATGCACATGAATCCTAGACGCCGTGAGACTCCGTGCGCCTATCGACAGCTGCTCCCTTAGCGACCTGGGACAAACATGCTAAAAAACGTCAGCAAATAATGCCGGTGAGTTCACAAGTTTTTAATGAATACCGACTCCAATGAATACTAACTCCCAATTGAATACCCATGATCAATCCAGACCACATACATGCAAATCATATGAATACCTGTTACTACTGCGATTGGAAAACCATTACTGGACTCGAAACTGTGAATACTGAATACATGCCCGAATGAATACCGAATACTGAATGCTGCATACTGAATACCTAAGAGACAACATGCACCCGTCCGACCTCCAGTCGACGAGTGGGGCCGGTTAAGCCCAAATAGATATATCCACATTTCCCCCGTTGTGCATCCCCGCACATTCATGGTTCTCCCCGGGACTTCCAAAGATCGCATAGTAATATAATGAATACTCTAAAACATAATGAATACTTGAATACATAATGAATACTACAAAACCCAATGAATTCGTGAATACCAAAACGTAGTTGAAACGCCTTTTATGAAAACATAGTTGAAATGCCTTTTATGAAAACATAGTTGACACACGTTTAAAGAACACAACATGTTTTCTCCCCCGAAAATGTAAAATCAGTAAAAGAGTGGGTCCGTGAAACTTACCTTAGAGTGCACCTTCAGATATTTAGAATCCCAACACGTGTATGATGACCCAACTTAGTGACGACCTATCAATGAGTTTACATAAGTGTGATGACTACTAACCCGAAGGCTAATCAGTCCCCACGTTGTCCAGACCGTGACCGTGTATGTTGAAAACATGTTTAAAAGTTAAACCGACCAAACCAGACAATACCCGGCATCCCATTGGTGACCCGACATCCCACGTTTTAGCCACATACAAGATATCATGCAACTTATGCAATTAAACACTTAGCATGCGTAAACATTCACCCTATCTAGCATAACGCCCAATTAACGCATAAACAAGTCCGAACACGTGTTACCAAGTCATTGGACATGTCACGGGGTTCCTAACATGTTCCTAGGCGTCAATCCGTGTTTCGAGATGTTAAAATATACATACAGCAGCATTACACGCGATTAGGAACCAAACATGTGATTAGGAAAAGTTAACTGGTGATTAGGAGAGTCAAACTAGTGAATAGAATTGTAATCACTAGTAAAGTGGTGAATAGAATTGTAATCACTAGTAAAGTGGGGAATAGAATTGTAATCACTAGTAAAATGGCGAATAGGGCTCCTAATCACCTATAGTTCAGGCGATTGGGAGCCAATCGCCTATATTGAGGGCGATTAGGACTCCTATTCGCTAGTACTGCACTGTTCCGTCCTTTTTGCGCGTTTAACCCTCCAAATCAGATCTGAAACATGTGTAAACACCCAATATCCAACCCAAAACATTAACCCAACTATTTCAAGCAAAAACCCCCAATTTATCATCACCCTAGCCATCCCGAATGCATGCGGTTTCCCAAAATAGCATCACTAGCATGTAAGCATCACATCAACATGCAAAACTTACCCTAAATAGCAAATATCCAGATTTCATCACATAACGACGTTATCCGACATTATCCTACTGTTCTAGCATCATCCTAGAGTAAACCCTAACCTTAAACAATCATCAAAACACATCATATCGTCATTAATCCTTCATAATCATTCAAACGGGTCAAAACGCCTAATATCAATAATACACATCCATGAACCTTCAAACTCCTAGGTTATCATCATATTAACTCATTTAGATCAGAAACCAAATAATAACACAAGAACAATCATGTTTAAGCAATAAAAATCCTATCTTGCATGAATACATCACATATAACAAGTATAGAGGTTTGGGTTTGTTTTGAAACTGATTTTAATGAGTTTTCAAAGACACAAATGTTTATAAATTAGGTCTGGACCTTTAGGGATCAAAACAATACCATTACAAAGGTTTGGGATGAAGAACACACCTTGAAATGATGAGATTATGAGGTGTAAAGCTTGGAAATGTGATTTCTTGTTCAAAAACGTGTTGCAGAGGTTGAATAAGGTGTGGGGTGGCTTTGGGGTGTATTAGGGTTTCACAAATGATGTTTTAAAACATAAGGGTGGTATTTATAGGCGTTTTTAGTCGTCATGTGCAGATCAGGCGAGTACAGGATGGTTACAGGCGAATAGAGCTGTAATCGCCTATACCTACTAGCGAGTAGGCTGTAATTGCCTATACCTACTAGCGAGTAGGCTGTAATTGCCTATACCTATTGGCAATTACGCGTAATCACCTATAATGTCATGCAATTACGCGTAATCACTATTTTAACACATATAAACACGTATTCACATACCGACACATCATATAATGATTGTAAGCACATAATGCATGATAACTAACACGTTCCCATCCGTTCACCAATTCCCGGGACTCGAGATTTACGTGTGCGCGTTAAACCCGGCGATTCAACAGATCGCCAATCCTTGTACACATGGTTATGGACCGACTCCCAATGATCCTGTGGATCATTGTAACGACTCCCGATGATTCCCGGAACCATCATAAGGACTCAACTGACCTAGTTAAGTATGTTTAAAAACGTTTTTCGCTAAGGTAGACTTATGTGTTTTATAAAATGTTAACCTAAACGTGCCAGGTGTCACAAGTTGTTTTACATATAATTAGATTTTATTTATCAATTTGAATTATTTTTTTTGTATTTTAAATTTATACTGATATACTTTAACAACAACTTTAATTTTTTTTTACAAAAGATGTTCTTACGCTGAGTTTCTTGATGGTTTTCTACATCTACTGATTTTTTTTGTAACAGGAATTGTTTTTACTGTCAACTGATTTTAAAAAAGTCGCAAAATAATGATTATGATTTTGAAGTTTCTTTATTGACATAACTATTTTATTATTATTTTTTGTGATAAAATATAGTTTCGTTTTTTTAAGTTGTAACATAAGTAAAAGTGTTCACATTATTTATAATCAAATGAGTATAAATAAAATACGTTTTGTTGTTTAATAAAAATAATAAAAAATAATGATAATATGTAAATTTTTGGTAATATTTGTCACACCCTCAAATTTCCACTGCGGAGTTTTACCGCGAGGCGCACGACAAACCAGGATCCAAGTCAACGTTCACAGTAAACAACACTGTATGAAAATACGTAAACTCAAAAATATAGTTTTCCAAATGTAACAACCGTAGCGGAAGCATTTAATCTGTTACAAAACCGTGTTCCAATGTATTCAATACACTTATTTCAAAACGTGCAACTAAGCCTATGTGGGTGAGTTCACAGGTTTGTTCAATATGTTACCAAAATGCTGGTGAGTTCACAGGTTTGTTCAATATGTTACCAAAATGCTACCAGATGTTACCATAGTGTTACCAAAGTGTTACCATGTCCATACTATATCACTGTTACCAAGTACGCTAGCTAGGCGTATGTTTTGCTACTACTACGATTGGAAAACCATTACTAGACTGTTATCAATGTTCGACCCGAGTGTGTTTAGCAATGTTACCAATGTTACCAGTTCGAGATAATATGCACCCGCTCGGCCCTCCAAGCCGTCGAGTGGGGTCTGTCAAACCCAATAGATCTATCCACATTTCCCCCGTTGTGCATCCCCACACATTCATGGTTTTCCCCGGGACTTTCAAAGATCATATAGCAACGCAAGTTAAACCATAGTATGACATATGTTACCAAAATAAGTTTAGCGCATGTTTTCTCCCCCAAAAGTTAAAGCAGTAAAAGTGGGGCCGTGAACTCACCTTAGGTTGTGTTCTTCAGTAATATAAGAAAGCCAAGCCCTTGATAATCCCAACTACTAGAGATCTATCAAAATGTTCACATAAGTGTTCCGACTAATAACCATAAGGTTATCTAGTCCCCGATTGTCCAGATCGTGACCAAGCATGTTTTAAAACGAGTTTTGAATGTTCAACCGACACACTAGACCGACCCAACATCCCGTTGTGGACTCATTACCCTAACTAATCAAGTATACATAGATTACACACAAAGTTCAAGCATAAAACACTTAGTTTGCATCAAAAATCTCATTTTTGAATGTATAGGGTCGAACCAGGGTTTACAGTTCCACCTTCGCCCCTTTTCTACCACGTTCAACCCTTTTGAGCTACGTTCGACCCTTTTTGAGCCACATTTGACCACGGATGTCCAGGTTCGACCCTGGGGTTCCACCTTCGACCCCACGACTGGTCGAAGGTGCCCATGTTCGACCCTGGCAGAGTGTTTTTCCACAAAACGCTTCAAAAATTTCTAAAAACATCACAAAACATCACCAATCATAGCAGTCAAGTATGAATAACATATCCCCACAAAACCCCACCAATTTTGCCCCAAAACCTGTTCGTTTTAACCCTTTCCCAAAATGGCAAAAATTATGGAAATGTCACATCATGCATGAAATCTTTACCCAATTTGGAAACTTTTCGAAATCCTTTCATAATCATCTTAACATGCTCAGTTTAATGTGTATATGAAACGCCCCAATAGTTTTATTGATAATACTATCATGCAACAAGCCCTAGATTTATCAAAATCCCCAAATTTGACATAACATCATCATTCATCTAATTGTAACCTTACACAATCATATACCCACAATAATAGCAGCCCTAGATGTCACACCCTCAAATTCCACGTGCGGGGTTTTACCGCGAGGCGCGTGAGACACCAGGATCTCAATCAACGATCATAATAAACATACAACAAACATGCATTCATAAATATATTTAAAACCAAAATATCATGCTTTGAGCCGTAAACCAGCAGCGGAAGCATTCTCGTTTACAACCAAAAGACATATCATTGTTTACAAAACATTGTTTAATATGCTTCAAAATATTAGACGCTGTGCATGACTCCGTGCGCCTAGCCCATTGACTGCTACCTTAGCGACCTGAGAAAACATGCCAAAAATGTCAACATATAATGCTGGTGAGTTCACAGGTTTTCTTTTATAAAGCGTTTGTTATAAGTTGTGAAGATCATATCCGTTACTACTAGGTTATAAGAACGTTAGCTAGACGTTAAGTGTTTGTTTACTACTGCGGTTGGGAATCCATTACTATACGTTTATAAGTTGTTGAAGCTTGCCCAGCAGTTTTGGCTATAACCGATGCCTCGGCGAGCCAGTAATAAGAGACAATATGCACCCGCCCGGCCCAGCCGTCGAGTGGGGTTTGTGAGGCCCAATAGATCTATCCACATTTCCCCCATTGTGCATCCCCGCACATTCATGGTTTCCCCCCTGGGACTTTCCATAAAAAGCCGCATAGTACATGTAAAGTAACCATAGTATAACATGACCTTTAATAAGTAAGTAAGTAGCATGTTTCTCCCCCGAAGGTAAAACGGTAAAAGTGGGGCTGTGAAACTCACCTCGGATTGCGTTACTTGAAAACAGTTAAGTAATTATGTTATGATAGCCCCAAATAGCGGCGACCTATCATAAGATGTGTATAAGTATTGGACTAATAACCCGCAGGCTAACTAGTCCCCGAATGTCCAGACCGTGACCATAAACGTTTGAAAACACCTTTAACTGTTAAACCGACCGTGCCAGACAAGACCCGATATCCCATTGGTGACCCGACATTCCACGTGTTAGATAAATACAAGATATCATGCAACATATGCAATTAAACACTTAATACGCGCAATTGTTCACCTAGTCTAGCATAATGTCCGATTAACGCATAATCAGGTCCGAACACGTCTTACTAAGTCATTGGGTGCATCCCGGGGTTCCCATCATGTTCCTAGGTGTCAAATCATGTTCCGGGATGTCAAAACGCGTTCACGACAGCAGTACATGCGATTAGGAAAGTCACACGCGAGTAGCTTCAGCCTATTGGCGATTAGGGGCCCAATCGCCTGATATATCAGGCGATTAGGGTCCTAATCGCCTTCATGCATGCCTAATCGCCTTCAGCATCAGGCGATTAGGATTCCTAATCGCCTGCTGCTGCTGTGTAACGGATTTTCGCGCGTTTAACCCTCCAAATCAGATCCGAAACATGCAACAACACCCAATACCAAACCTAAATCATTTACCAACCCATTCCAAGCAAAACCCCCACCAACATATCACTGATCTAACATGTTCTAAGCAATTATTTCCTAAAATGGCAAAGTACTAGGTTTCACCAACCAACCTTGCAAATGGCAAAGTACTAGGTTTCACCAACCAACCTTGCAAATGGAAACAATCAGATTTCAATCTCTACAAACTTGCAAATCATCAAACCTCTGATCTAACATCTTCCTAGTATGAATTCTAACAACATTGCATCAACAATCATACCATAATCATCCTAAATCTTCAAGAACATTCAAATGGGTCAAAATACACATTTTCATCAAAACACAACAACAATGGCTCAAACTCTTAGATAACCTTCCTAATAATCTCTACATAACAGAAGTACAAACATATCATGGAAACAATCATGTTATAATCACCAAGAAGACCAACATATGCATGTAAACTTCACATATAACAAGCATTAAGGTGTAGACTTGGTTTAGAACTCTTTTGAAAGGTTTTTAAAGACACAAACTTAGTAAAACAAGGTCTGGACCTTTGGGGAACCAAAATAACAACTTTACAAAGGTTAGGGATGAAGAACACACCTTGGATTTTGTTAAAGAAAGGTGTGTAGGCTTGGAGATGGTGATTTTTGTAGCAAAATGAGTTCCAGGGGTGTTTCAAGGTGTGTGGGTGGCTTGGGATCAGCTAGGGTTGTTCTAGAGGTGTTTGGGGAGTTAAGGGTTCTATTTATAGGTGTTTTGACCCGGACTCTGCAGTATAGGCGATTAGCAGATCATGTCATGCGATTGGGGGCCTAATCGCATGCTACATCAGGCGATTAGGTCCCAATCGCCTGCTATCATCCTCCTACTCGCCTATATATAGGCGATTAGGCCCTCTTCCAGATCCTAATCGCCTGAAACCCACCAAGCTGGGTTTTCGGCGCGTTAAACGCTATTTTAACACATATAAACACGTATTCACATACCGATAAGTCACATAATGATTCCAAACATATAATGCATGATAACTAACACGTTATGGACCGACTCCCGATGACCCCGCGGATCATCGTAACGACTCCCGATGATTCCCAGAATCATCATACCGACTCGACTGACCCCGTTAAGAACGTAATATGCATGACTCGCTAAGGTAGACTTACTAGTTTAGTCAACGTTACTAACCTGAGTTTGCCGGGTGTCACATCATCCCCCTGTTGTAAGAATTTTCGTCCCGAAAATTGCCCAAGGCCCAAAAAGGAAGAGACGAAAGAGAAGAAAAATTTTCCGGTTGCCACATCATCCCCCTGTTGAAAGGAATCTCGACCCGAGATTCATTCTGCTTCAGCAGAGGCATGCCTTGATTCGAACGCGCGTTTAGGAAATAAATGGGGATACTTAGCCTTCATTTGATCTTCCCGTTCCCACGTAAACTCCGGTCCACGATCTGAGTTCCAACGGACTTTAACAATGCGGATTTTACTCCGGCGAAGGCTACGGATTTTATAGTCGAGAATTTCAACCGGTTCCTCCACAATACGCAGACGATCATCTACCTTGATCTCCTCGAGAGGAACAACTAAAGATTCATCCGCCAAACACTTCTTCAGATTAGAGACATGGAAGACATTATGAACATTACTGAGTTCAGCTGGCAGATCAAGCCTGTATGCTACCGGTCCAATCCGTTCCAGAATTGCGAACGGTCCCACATACCGAGGATTCAATTTGCCCCGCTTCCCAAAACGTATAACGCCCTTCCATGGAGATACCTTCAACAAAACCCTGTCGCCAACCTCAAACTCCAAAGGCTTGCGACGACGATCGGCATAGCTCTTTTGACGATCCCGAGCTGCTGCCAAGCGGTTACGGATTTGTACGATCTTCTCGGAAGTCTCGTACACAAGTTCCGGGCCGGTGAGTTGACTCTCACCCTCCTCGGCCCAACAAAGAGGAGACCGGCATTTCCGCCCGTAAAGAGCCTCGAACGAAGCTGCCTTGATGCTAGAATGGTAACTGTTGTTGTAGGAGAATTCCACCAACGGTAGATGACTCTCCCACCCTTTGCCAAAGTCGATCACACATGCCCGAAGCATGTCTTCTAGCGTTTGGATTGTCCGCTCACTTTGACCGTCAGTTTGCGGATGATACGCTGTGCTCATGTCCAACTGAGTACCCAGAGCCTTATGCAAGGATTTCCAGAAGTTAGAGGCGAACCGAGGATCACGATCAGAAATAATAGAGACAGGAACCCCGTGCCGAGAGATCACTTCCTTGAGATATAACCGTGCCAGACGCTCGAGGCCATCGGTATCTTTGATAGCGAGGAAGTGCGCAGACTTTGTCAACCTATCGACAATTACCCAGATCATGTTACAACCACTGGGCGATTTCGGGAGTTTGGTCACAAAGTCCATCGTAATCCGCTCCCACTTCCATTCGGGAATTTCAGGCTGTTGCAGAAGGCCGGATGGCTTTTGATACTCGACCTTGACCTTGGCACAGGTCAAGCACTTGCTCACATACGAAGCCACGTCCGCCTTCATGTTCGGCCACCAATAAAGTATCTTTAGGTCTTGATACATCTTATCGGAGCCAGGGTGAATAGAGTACCGGGACTTGTGAGCTTCATCAAGAACGAGCTCCCGCAAGCCCCCAAATAAAGGAACCCAAATACGTTCAGCGAAATAGTGTAACCCATCGGACCTGAGCTCAAGGTGGCTATCAGCACCATGCATGGTTTCAGCTTTAAGGTTTTCCTCCATCAAAGCTTCTTGCTGCGCTGAACGGATTCGATCAGGTAAGCCGGAATGGATGGTGAGCTGAAGAGCTCGAACACGACGAGGTTTAGCCGTTTCCTTCCTGCTCAAGGCGTCTGCGACCACATTCGCCTTGCCAGGATGGTATTTAATAGCGCACTCGTAATCATTAAGAAGCTCGACCCAGCGACGCTGTCTTATATTCAACACCTTCTGATCAAAGATATGCTGGAGGCTCTTGTGATCGGTGTAAATAGTGCACTTGGTACCGTACAAGTAATGCCTCCAAATCTTTAAAGCAAAGACTACAGCACCCAATTCCAGATCATGGGTGGGGTAGTTTTTCTCATAAACTTTGAGCTGACGAGAAGCATAGGCGATGACCTTCTCGCGCTGCATCAGTACACAACCGAGACCCCGGATAGAAGCGTCACAATAAACCACAAAATCGTCCGTGCCCTCAGGTAAGGACAAGATAGGAGCAGAACAGAGTTTAGCCTTTAACATCTGGAAGGCCGACTCCTGCGAATCACCCCAGTCGAACTTCCTGTCCTTCTGGGTAAGCGAGGTGAGGGGTTGAGCGATCTTCGAAAATCCCTCGATAAAATGGCGATAATAACCTGCAAGGCCCAGGAATTGCCGCACCTCAGATGGCGTCTTTGGTGCTTCCCAGTCCTTAATGGCTTCAATCTTAGCTGGGTCAACGTGAATTCCTTTCTCATTAACAACATGACCAAGGAATTGGACTTCACGCAACCAGAAGCTACACTTAGAAAACTTGGCGTACAACTGTTCCCGCCTCAGGAGTTCCAAAACAAGACGCAAGTGTTCCTGATGGTCCACCTCGTTCTTGGAATAGACTAGAATATCGTCAATGAAGACAATCACGAACTTATCAAGATAAGGCTTACAAACACGGTTCATCAAATCCATAAAAATGGCCGGTGCATTGGTGATACCAAAAGGCATGACCAGGAATTCAAAATGGCCATAGCGAGTTCGAAAGGCGGTCTTCGGAATGTCAGCTTCTTGAACCCTCAACTGATGGTACCCCGACCTTAAATCAATCTTCGAATAGAAACTAGAACCCTGAAGCTGGTCAAACAAGTCATCGATGCGAGGAAGAGGATAACGATTCTTGATGGTAACCTTGTTCAATTCCCGGTAGTCGATACACATCCGTAGGCTTCCGTCCTTCTTCTTGACAAACAAAATAGGGGCTCCCCACGGGGACGAACTGGGTCGAATGAAACCCTTATCTAACAGCTCCTGCAACTGGTTTGACAACTCCTGCATCTCGGGAGGTGCAAGACGATATGGGGCTCGGGCAATAGGGGCCGCACCTGGAGCAAGTTCAATACCGAATTCGACCTGACGATAAGGCGGAAGACCAGGTAAGTCTTCAGGAAATACATCGGGAAAGTCACAGACAACAGGAATATCTTCAATCTTCTTCTCTTCCTCAGACGAAACCGAAACAAGCGCCAGAATGGCAGAATACCCCTTCCGAAGATACTTATAGGCTTTCATACACGAAATGATACTCAACGGGACCCCGCTCTTCTCACCGTGCACCAACAGAATTTCTCCATCAGGGAGAGGTAGTCGAATGACCTTATCAAAACAAACGATCTCAGCATGATACAGAGACAACCAATCCATCCCCACGACAACATCGAAACTACCCAAAGACACCGGCATAAGATCAATAGGGAAGGAGTAACCCGACAACTCAAGGTGACACTCCCTAAGGACGTGCGTCGCCTCGACTTTCTTACCATCAGCCAATTCTATCAAGTACTTAGCCTCTAAAGGTGTAGGTACCCTATCAAGCAATTGGCTAAACCCAAGAGATATAAAATTCTTATCGGCACCGGAATCGAATAAAACCGTAGCATAGCGATTATCGAGAAGAAACGTACCAGTAACAGTGTCAGGATCCTGTCGAGCCCCGCTCGAACCAATCACGAAGGCGCGAGCATTCCTGCCTCCGCCCCCATTGTTTCCATTACCCGACCCGTTCTTCCCAGCCTCGCCCTGCTTCAACTTGGGGCATTCACGCTTGTAGTGACCAAGTTCACCACAATTGTAGCACCCCTGTTTGCCCTGGTTTCCCTGGGGAGCAGCAACAGGAGGAGCCGGAGTAGGTGTAGCAGGTGGGTTCCGGTTACCCTGAAGATTAACCCTACAGTCATGAGCCACATGCCCGGCCTTGTTGCACCGGCGACACTGGTTCTTGTCGCAACGACCAGTATGATGGAACCAGCACCGTTCACACTTCGGCAACCTCCCCTGATAACCCCCCGTTTTCTGTTCAGACGACGATCCCCCCACATCAGACTTCCTCACCTGCTGAGGCTGAGCCGAACTCGAGCCTTTCCCCACAGCTTCCCACTTCCGCTTGTTACTATCAGGAGCCTTCATAGTAGCGCCTCGAGGAGGCAAGACTCCTTCAGCCACCTCCATGTTGGTCAGCCTGTGAGCCGACCGAACCACCTCAGAATAAACGGTGAGATTACCCGCAGCAACCAACCCTGCAATCTCCGGTACCAACCCAGCGACATAATGTTCAATCCTTCGGTATTCGGGTGCGTGCAGATCAGGGCACAACACCGCCAACTCATTGTGCCTAGCAGTGTAAGCTTCAATCTCGGACCCCACCATCTTATGATTCCAGACTTCGTGTTCAAGTTTCTGGATTTCATCCCTCGGGCAGTACTCGTTTTTCAGCAACTGAATGAACTCCGCCCAGGGCATAGCGTGGGCTTCCCCAATACCCATAGTCTGGGTGGTGGAGTTCCACCAAGTCAGAGCTTGACCCTCCAGGGTCGCAGAAGCATATTTCACCCGGTCGCCTTCCGGGCAGCTGCACATCGAGAAAACCGATTCGATTTTTTCCAACCAGCGGAGCAGTCCCACTGCCCCTTCAGTGCCACTAAAGTTATGGGGCTTGCAATCCATAAACTTTTTGTAGGAACACTGGGGTGGAGGAGGATTGACAGCACCACCTGGAACGGACACACAGGTGAAAATCAAGAAAAGGTACAGTACCCCAGAACAAGGTAAAATAGGTGAGAATCGACGTACCACCCATAGCATTATGAGCGGCTTGGAATGCAGCCAGAGCAATATTCACGTGCTGCTGCATCAGGTTATCCAACTCCGCTTGGGTCATATTAATGTTCCCACGGCCACCGCCGCCACCACGGCCGCCAGCACGACCGCCAGCACGGCCGCCTCTGCGACCTCCACGAGCTCCCGACATCTTCTGTCATGACATAAAACAAAAGATTTAGGCTTGCCCGTGGTATAACCCATTAGGAATTTCAAGAAACTAGACCGAGCCCAGTTCGGTTCCATCCGTTCAAGCCCAAAGTCCGCCAGGGATCCCATGCATCACAGTTTATGATCTCGTGTGCACCCGACATGATAAACTGATCTACATGGTCCTCCAGGTGCGCTTTAAGTTTGAAGTTCAAGTCACCGAACACTAGCGCCCAATCATGGTATTATCATAAGTATAAGTACAAGACAGTATGCATAAGAACGAGCGTGTTCATTAGGGCATAGAAGGGAGATGTCCAAATCCGTGGACAGATCTCAAGAGTATGCCGAAGCTACCCCAATGTACACCGCCGCCAAGAGGGTTCAATAGTATATCGTTCGCCATCGAATCATAGTAAGGATGAGTCAAGAAATAGGAGGATAAAGAGTAAATAGATGATGTAGTGTAGAAGATGACGACACCGACACCCCTGACAAGTCATATTGTTACCCACTTGTTAAGACTCGACTAGTTGTGACCGTCTAGTGTGTGCGACTCAGTTATAGACTAGACTCTACATGCAGTCCTAGTTCACTATAACCGTTGGCTCTGATACCAATCTGTCACACCCTCAAATTCCACGTGCGGGGTTTTACCGCGAGGCGCGTGACACACCAGGATCTCAGTCAACGATCATAATAAACATACAACAAACATGCATTCATAAATATATTTATAACCAAAATATCATGCTTTGAGCCGTAAACCAGCAGCGGAAGCATTCTCGTTTACAACCAAAAGACATATCATTGTTTACAAAACATTGTTTAATATGCTTCAAAATATTAGACGCTGTGCATGACTCCGTGCGCCTAGCCCATTGACTGCTACCTTAGCGACCTGAGAAAACATGCCAAAAATGTCAACATATAATGCTGGTGAGTTCACAAGTTTTCTTTTATAAAGCGTTTGTTATAAGTTGTGAAGATCATATCCGTTACTACTAGGTTATAAGAACGTTAGCTAGACGTTAAGTGTTTGTTTACTACTGCGGTTGGGAATCCATTACTATACGTTTATAAGTTGTTGAAGCTTGCCCAGCAGTTTTGGCTATAACCGATGCCTCGGCGAGCCAGTAATAAGAGACAATATGCACCCGCCCGGCCCAGCCGTCGAGTGGGGTTTGTGAGGCCCAATAGATCTATCCACATTTCCCCCGTTGTGCATCCCCGCACATTCATGGTTTCCCCCCTGGGACTTTCCATAAAAAGCCGCATAGTACATGTAAAGTAACCATAGTATAACATGACCTTTAATAAGTAAGTAAGTAGCATGTTTCTCCCCCGAAGGTAAAACGGTAAAAGTGGGGCTGTGAAACTCACCTCGGATTGCGTTACTTGAAAACAGTTAAGTAATTATGTTATGATAGCCCCAAATAGCGGCGACCTATCATAAGATGTGTATAAGTATTGGACTAATAACCCGCAGGCTAACTAGTCCCCGAATGTCCAGACCGTGACCATAAACGTTTGAAAACACCTTTAACTGTTAAACCGACCGTGCCAGACAAGACCCGATATCCCATTGGTGACCCGACATTCCACGTGTTAGATAAATACAAGATATCATGCAACATATGCAATTAAACACTTAATACGCGCAATTGTTCACCTAGTCTAGCATAATGTCCGATTAACACATAATCAGGTCCGAACACGTCTTACTAAGTCATTGGGTGCATCCCGGGGTTCCCATCATGTTCCTAGGTGTCAAATCATGTTCCGGGATGTCAAAACGCGTTCACGACAGCAGTACATGCGATTAGGAAAGTCACACGCGAGTAGCTTCAGCCTATTGGCGATTAGGGGCCCAATTGCCTGATATATCAGGCGATTAGGGTCCTAATCGCCTTCATGCATGCCTAATCGCCTTCAGCATCAGGCGATTAGGATTCGCGCGTTTAACCCTCCAAATCAGATCCGAAACATGCAACAACACCCAATACCAAACCTAAATCATTTACCAACCCATTCCAAGCAAACCCCCCCCCCCCCAACATATCACTGATCTAACATGTTCTAAGCAATTATTTCCTAAAATGGCAAAGTACTAGGTTTCACCAACCAACCTTATCTTTCCTTAAATGGAAACAATCAGATTTCAATCTCTACAAACTTGCAAATCATCAAACCTCTGATCTAACATCTTCCTAGTATGAATTCTAACAACATTGCATCAACAATCATACCATAATCATCCTAAATCTTCAAGAACATTCAAATGGGTCAAAATACACATTTTCATCAAAACACAACAACAATGGCTCAAACTCTAAGATAACCTTCCTAATAATCTCTACATAACAGAAGTACAATCATATCATGGAAACAATCATGTTATAATCACCAAGAAGACCAACATATGCATGTAAACTTCACATATAACAAGCATTAAGGTGTAGACTTGGTTTAGAACTCTTTTGAAAGGTTTTTAAAGACACAAACTTAGTAAAACAAGGTCTGGAGCTTTGGGGAACCAAAATAACAACTTTACAAAGGTTAGGGATGAAGAACACACCTTGGATTTTGTTAAAGAAAGGTGTGTAGGCTTGGAGATGGTGATTTTTGTAGCAAAATGAGTTCCAGAGGTGTTTCAAGGTGTGTGGGTGGCTTGGGATCAGCTAGGGTTGTTCTAGAGGTGTTTGGGGAGTTAAGGGTTCTATTTATAGGTGTTTTGACCCGGACTCTGCAGTATAGGCGATTAGCAGATCATGTCATGCGATTGGGGGCCTAATCGCATGCTACATCAGGCGATTAGGTCCCAATCGCCTGCTATCATCCTCCTACTCGCCTATATATAGGCGATTAGGCCCTCTTCCAGATCCTAATCGCCTGAAACCCACCAAGCTGGGTTTTCGGCGCGTTAAACGCTATATAAACACGTATTCACATACCGATAAGTCACATAATGATTCCAAACATATAATGCATGATAACTAACACGTTTACATCCGTTCACCAATTCCCTGGACTCAAGACTCGTGTGTGCATTAAACCCGGCGATTCCACGAATCACCAATCCTTGTACACATGGTTATGGACCGACTCCCGATGACCCCGCGGATCATCGTAACGACTCCCGATGATTCCCAGAATCATCATACCGACTCGACTGACCTCGTTAAGAACGTAATATGCATGACTCGCTAAGGTAGACTTACTAGTTTAGTCAACGTTACTAACCTGAGTTTGCCGGGTGTCACACTAGATCATGTTTCTATCAATAATATAGCAACAAATCATTAAACAACACATAATATCACATAACACATAATTAACATATGTTTATTGACATGAAAACCTATGTTTAATGATAAGGTTTAGGTTTAGGAAGATGTTTAAAAGGTTTTTAATCATGAAAACATCCTTAGGACAGATCTGGACATTTAGGGTTAGATGAAAACGAATCAAAATGCTTTTAAAAGGGTTTAAGATAAAGAACACACCTTGGATTCTTGATTAGATGTTGTTTGTTGGTTAGATTATGAAAAACAAGAGCAAAAACTCATTCCTTAGTGATTAAAATCGTTTGAGCGTCTTTGGGGGCGTTTAGGGTTTGTGAAATGGTGAAAAATGACAAAGTGTGGTATCTATACTTACTCCACATTCGCCCCTTGTATGGGGTCGAAGGTGCCACCTTTGCCCCTTACAAGGTCGAATGAGCTTGTTCTGTGGTTTGTTCCAGGTTTGCCCCCTTAACCATGGGTCGAACCAAGACTCATTTCCAGGTTTTCCAGTTTTGTCGTTTTAACGCATTTAAACACATTCTAACGTATGATCATGCAATTCTAACACATGTTAAGCACATATAGGCACGTATAGTCATGTTCACACCTTGTAGCACGTATTATCATGTTATGTTACACGTGTGTTAATAACCTACCTGTCCTACTTGATTCAGTTCATGTAATACCACCAACAACGGGACCCGGTACTAGTATATTCCCAAAACGACTCCCAATGATCCTCCATATCATTGAACCCTGGACAATCCTATCATAACCCGACTCAACTAACCTAGTTAAGTCCGTTTATAAATGTTTCTCGCTAAGGTAGACTTATGTTTTACCAAAATGTTTAAGCCGAACATGCCGGGTGTCACAATATTTTAGTTCTTTAACAATAGTAAAATACAGTACATCTATCATTAATGAGTGTCGTATTTTGCAAGTTTCTATCTATTTGCTTTATTTGAATATAGATGTTATGCTAAAGTTATAAATTCTCAAACTTTTGTAATTATGAATTTGAAAAGACTAATATTGTTTAAAACATTATTTTATTATTTTATTTTTTGTGATTGAAAAGACTAATAGTGTTTTTGCCTTCTTTTGTAAGAGTCGACAAATGCAGCAATATTCGTTTGGAACAGATGTTATAAAAAGTCTCTACATCTGAACCCATTCTACTAAACACAAATTCGCTTGAAACAGATTTTATAAAAATTAGCAAAAAAGTAATTATTACGATTTTGAATTTTCTGTTGTAATATTATTATATTATTATCATTATTGATGTTGTAATTGTCTTTCATTATATAAAAAATAAATAAAAAGTCCCAAAGTAAGTTTCAACGTTAGATTTAATTGAAATCGAATTGATAAAGTTGAAAAGCAACTTTACGAATATTTACTATATTCACCCTATAAATGTAGAGGAGTTCACAATATTCATTTACCATCATTAAAGGTAGAAGAATTCGCAATATTCGTTTAACTATTCTCACATACATGTTTCCATCCCATATTCTTCAAATATCTTTCCACAAATTTTTGAAAGATTCTTACAATCAAAGGAAAATAGATTATCTATCAAACTAAAACATCAATTCATTATTGTTATATAGTATTCATCAGCATCATGTCCCTATTTTCAATCTTTAGAGCTTTTAGAGTTGGATGACATTTAAATACGAGCTGTCTTCATCTACTGGTTTTCATTGTTTTGTTTGTAGTTTTGTTTCGATGATGCTGGCAAGAAAGTTCATTTTCTACCTTTGGTTATTAGAAGACTTTTTTTTTATGTTTTCTTGTATTTTTATGTAGTTTGTAAAATCAAATATCTAACTCAAATTATCGAATTGTATTAAATATAGTTGAATTGTATAACAGCTGTTTGACCTAAATTTGTTAAAGAGAAGAAAAAAATATTGAACAAACGGTTGAAAACCAGAAATTAATTATTGAAATATATATTGTATTATTATTTGTTCTAAATACAAATTTGAGTATAAAAAACTGAATACTTATATCAATAAATAGTGTTAAAATCAGTAGATGATTTATATTTAATAAACAAACATTAGAAATGTAAATTTATATTTCTAAGTCAACAACTGTTTGAAGCAAACCGCTGGTAAATGCTCCAAAACTTTTGTGTGACAACAGCTGTTGAAAAGGAAGCATCGGCTTCAATAATCTTATTAAAAGCCTCTACATCTATAATAAAAGTACACTGAAAGTTATGATACTTTTCTTCTACAAACAGGTTATAGAATCTGTTTGTAAATAGTGTTGGAGTTTTGTTTGACAACATCTGTTGAAATTTCAACGGATGTTATAAACACCAATAAAAGTAATGATTACGATTTTGAATTTATTTTATTAACAATATTATTTTATTATTATTATTCTGTTGCATTTATTTTACTTTCTATAATAAATATAATAAAAACTAATTAAAAAAATAAAAAGCGCCAAAATAATGATTACGATTTTGAATTTACTTAGTGAAGTGTAAGAATTAAACTTTTTTCAATAAAAGTAAAATTCAGAATGCATATACGTAAATAATTTAATTATATTTATTATTCTTAGTCGTATATATAAAAAAAAATGTTTCATGTCAAATTTACATAAAACATAAGTTACACACTAATTATAATATAAAAAATGAGATTAAAACATCACATGTTATGGTTGTACAAATGTTGGTAAATAGTATTAGTGGTTTGGAACGAAATTTGATTGTTAAATAAAAAAAAAAATAGAATATGAAGAGTAGTTTCATTGTAAATATAGAATATGAAGAGTTGTTTTACAAATATAAAGATTTTATTTATCAATTTGAAAATGTTTCTTTTTTTTTTTAACTTTATACTGATACTTTAATAACAACTTTAATTGTGTCACAAAAGATTGTTCTTACGTTGAGTTGTTTTACGTGTTTTCCATCTACAGTTTTTTGACGGTTTTTTCCTTCTACAGATTTTAGTGACAACAGATCTTATAAAAGACGTCCAAATATTGATTATGATTTTGAATTTACTTTATTAAAATTTTTATTTTATTATTATTGTTTCTTTTTGTTATAAAATGTATTTTCGTTTTTTTAATTTATAATATAAGTAAAAGTGTTCATATCATTTATAGATTCAAATGAGAATAATTAAATACTTTTTGTTTTGTAATAAAAATAATGAAAATATGTAAATTTGTTGTAATATTTTTTATTTATTTAACAATAGTAAAGTAAATTACATATATCATTAATGACTGTCGTATTTTGTAACTTTCCATCTACTTCCTTTATCTGAATAGTTTTGCTGTTAAAGTTATAAATTCTCGACCCATTGTAATTATGAATTTGAAAAGACTAATATATTGTTTAAATGTGTATAGTACTAAATTATTTATAACATTATATTTTGTTATTGTATTTTTTGTTCTTGAAAAAAGTTATATTGTTTTACTGTATATAAAAAGCGAGAATTCGTCATTTTAGTTTTTAAGTTTATTTTTCTTCTTTTATTGGTTAATCAAAATAATGGTCGACATATGCGGCAATATGCATGTTAGTTCGTTTAAATTTCTAACAAACAGCGTTTTCAAAAAATCTGTTAATCAAAGAAAATGTATTACAAATAAACCTTTGCTATTCAAGTTCGAATTGGTGTTCTCGGAAGATTTTTAAAATTCTTACAATCAAAATAAATTTTTATATTTGAAATCCAACTGATAAAGTTAAAAACCAACTATACGAATACTTAGTCTACTCACCCTATAAAGAGGATGAATTCCCAATATTCATTTTCAATCTTTAAACATTCGTTTAACTATTCTCACATATATCTTTCCATCACATATGCATAATGATTTTACTTTCAAATATCTTTGCACAAAGTTTCGAAAGATTCTTACAATCAAAGGAAAATAGAATTGATGTTTTTCAATGATTCATACAATCAAAGGAAAACATCAATTCCTCATTTATATTGTATCCAGCACCTCCGGTTCCTTATTTTCAATTTTTAGGTCTTTTAGAACCGGATGACATTTAAATACGAGCTGTTATCGTTTTCTGCTTTTCAAAAAATGGTTTTTAATGTTTTAAAATGATGAAGAACTGTGGAATCTTGAAGTAATCGAAGTGGCACAAAACTGCTTGAGCATCATATTTTAGAGACGAACCTGAAATATAATCATGTTATTGCTACCAAAGTATCAACTTAACGATGGATGGCCTCATCAATTCCTTTAGAAAATTTAAGGTCAAATGATAAGTTCGGTGAATATCAACAAAAAAATATGTAGATCTTTTAGTAAAATTTTGATAGAGAATAAGAAAAGATTGAATGATATGTCAACAGATGATTTACTTCTTAATAAACAAAAATTAAAATTTTTAATGATAAGTCATTGTTAGTTTCAACTGTTTAAGACAAACAATTGGTAGAATAAACTTTTAAAGTAACATATGTTTTTATCAGCAGTATTTTAAACACAGTTTTTTAAAAAAATCTGCTAAATTGACGCACTAGTTTTGTGAATGGAACAGACGTTACGAATTCTCAACAGATGATTGATCTTTTGTAAACAAATAAAAAAAATGTAAATATGTTATAGTTGTTAGTAGGAACTGTTTAAGTCAACAACTCTTTGAACCACACACTTGAATTTACATCTGTTTTAATGAACAGTCTTTTAATACAGTCTTTAAAAAATTATTGTATAATGACTGCTTGCTTTTAAAGACGTTACCAAATACGGTTTTTCATTCATCCTTTAGTTGAATACTGTAATGGATGACAGCTGTTTGACAACATCCGTTGACAAGTCATCAAATATTGTATAACTTGAACTTAGAATAGGTTTCTATAGCAAAGTTATTTTTAGGAAATTGAACATAATGATAATATTCATACTAATAATTTAAACAGATTTTTATAATAACTTGAGTGACTTGTATGTAAATATTCAGTTTACATATATTAAAATATTAGTTATAGTGAGTATATTTCATGTTATTTCTTAAAAAAACGTTTGTCATGGAAATATTATTAATTTAAAACATAATAAGTTGTCATTAAAAACTATAATTACACATTTTATAGATGGTGATATTTTTGTAGAATTTTTATTGTTATAAAATATATGTTCATTTTTTAAATTATAGGAACAATAAAAGAGTATAAATCATATGTAAGAACAATTGTTTTAATTTTTTAATTAATATAAAATAATAATGTTTAAATTTATGGTATCTTTCCATATAGACCCTTTTAGGGATGTGAAGTTACTTTATTAACATTTTTATTTTATTATTATTGTTTTTTTGTTATAAAATATAATTTCGTTTTTTTAATTTATAACATAAGTAAAAGAGTTCATATCATTTATATTTATAGAGTCAAATGAGTATAAATTAAATACTTTTTGTTTTTTAATAAAAATATTAAACAATAATGAAAATATGTAAATTTGTTGTAATATTTTTAAGTTTGTAACAATAGTAAAGTAAATTACATCTATCATTAATTACCATCCATCTACTCCCTTTATGTAAATAGTTGTGCTATTAAAGTTATAAATTCTCGACCTATTGTAATTGAATTTGAAAAGACTAATATATTGTTTAAATTAAATGTATAGTAGTAAATTCTTTATAACATTATATTTTATTATTTTATTTTTTGTGCTTGAAAAAACTAATATTTTTTTACTTGATAAAAGGCGAGTAATTCGTCTTTTCAGTTTGTAAGTTTATTTCTCTTCTTTTATAGTGTTTAAGAACAATAGTTTTAATTGTTTAATTAATGTAAAATAATAATTTTTAAATTTATGGTATCTTTCCATCTAGATCGTTCGTTTTGTATAGTGCTCATCAAAAACTTTTAGGGGTGGGTCGACTGCTTTGTAATTATGAATTTGAAAAGACTGATGTAATTTAAATTTATAATTATTTTGTTAAATATTGATTACAAGTTAAAAAGTCGAGGCCATCATCTGTAACTTTTTTTATAGTGTACAATGGTGAATAAATCTACTTTTGGAAAAGTAAAATTTCAAAAAGTAACTTCTAACTTTATATTTACTTTAAATCCAACTATTAAATTTGAAAACCAACTTTACAAATAATTGTTATATTTCAGCCTATAAAAGGGGATAAGTTCTCAATATTCATCTTCGGAAGTGCTCTCTGTGGCTCGGATGTCGATGACAAGCGACTCTGTGCTTCGATTCTCACTTTACATCTCTTTATTCAATATGCATTATGATATTGCTTTTAAATTGGTTTCCACAAATTTTTTGAAAGATTCTTTCAATCAAAGGAAAACATCAATTTATTATTACATATATACATCCAGTTCCTATTTTCAATTTGTTAAGAAGAAAAGGGGAATTGATGTTTTTCGATGATTCGTACAATCAAAGGAAAACATCAATCCATTATTATTTTATTATATATATGCTGCACCGGTTCCTTATCGTCAATCATCTTGGCTTTTAGATTTATTATCCTGGATCTTGTATTTTAAATTGAGAAATGTCTTGATGAATATTTGCATGAATCTTCTTGATCTTCGGATAAGTGTGAGAGTCATATTTCCTTTTGGTGGTGACTAACAAAGAGATGATCCCTTTAGTCGTTAGGGCTTTTAGAACTGGATGACATTTAAATATATTCCGATGATGCTGGCAAGAAGTAACATTCACTATGATTTTGTTGTTAGAAATCTTTTTTTTATGTTTTCCTTGGATATTTATGTAGTTTGTAAAGTCACATATTGTAATTCTATTGTCATTAAAGTAGTGTTTTAAATACATTTGTATTTATTTTATTATAAGTCTTCCATTTTGTATTTATTTTTCTTAAATTAAATATTTAACTTAAATTAATGAATTATAATAATATGGTTGAATCGTATAACAACTGTTTGACAGAGACTTTGTTAAAGGGAAGAAAAAAGATTTCATCAATTGTTAATCACAGATTAATTATTGAAATGTGTTTGATATTATTATTGCTCTAAATACAAATTGTGTATAATAAAACAGTCTGCTGTTAAAATGAATAGATGATTGATCTTTATTAAACAAACATTATAAATTTAAATGCATTATAGTTGTTAGTAGCAACTGTTTAAGCCAACAACTGTTTGAACCAAAACTTGAATTTACATCTGTTGTAATAAACAGTCTTTTAAATACATTGTTTTAAAAATTCTGCTATATAGACGGTGGGCTTTTAAAGGCGTTACCAAATACGGTTTTTCTTTCAACTTTAGGTTGTCTTATCTCAACGGAATTTAATTGGTATTGTGAATGGAACAGAGCATAACATTTGGTGTGTCATTTGTTAATGCAACAACTGTTTGAAAGAAACCGTTGAATTAACAACTGTTTGAATCAAAAGTTTTTTTACAACCAGGTGTTTTAAAAAAACCTGCTTAATTTATGTAATGAACGGAGTTGCGAAACCAACAGGCGTTGAATTACAAAACGTTGAGTAACAAATGATCTATTGCATCAGTATATTATTAACTGATGTTGTGAAATGAACTGACGTTACTAAATAAAGTTTTTCTTTTAATGATAGATCGAGTGTTTTGGAGGGTTTGGTCTGTTGACGTGTCAGTGGTTACCGTACAGCGGATAAGGGTTGCCTCAGTATAATATTAACTGATGTTGAGAAATGAACAAAGGTTACAAAATACAGTTTTTCTTTTAACGATAGATCGAGTGTTTTGGAGGATTTGGTCTGCTAACGTGTCAGTGGTTACCGTACAGCGGATAAGGGTTGGCTGAGTCTTCCCGTGTGTTTCCACACGGGATCTCGCCTAGTATATATATATATATATATATATATATATATATTTAGGTTCCTGTACAAAGGCTAACTTTTGTGAGAAGTGTAAGAAACAATAAAAACTTGACATGTGGCATTATTATTTATTTTGCAATAAGGGTAGATTAGTCAATTTAACTAATAATTATAATTAATCGATTAATTATTTTTGGAAAGTTTACTTACATTTACTTTTTTTTTTTGGAAGATTATATCTTTTTTTTTATTCATCCATAGCATCACCAAACATCTAGATAAGGCCATTAATCCATATGGTGTTTTTTTTTTTTAACACAATGATATTTGTATTTTGCTTTTTCAATCCATGGTGTTTTTATCATACAGTTATATTTTGTATTTGTTTTTAAATCCATGGTGTTATATGTACAAATCATGTTCCATATTCTTAAAACACCAAAGAAATTTGAACACAACTTCATATCACGTATGAGTATAAAACACAATTAGAAGATCATTATACAATAATATTTTGTATTTGTTTTCAATCCATGGTGTTATATGTACAAATCATGTTCCATATTCTTAAAAACACCAAAGAAAACTGAACACACCTTTATATCACCTATGAGTATAAAACACAACAGGATGATCATGATAAAACACAACATCCCCAACCATCAAAAATCAAGAACTTTTAAACAATTTCGATTACCATGAACCAAAAAACAAATAAAAAAAAGGAAACAAATTAAACACCATGTTTGAAACCCGAGTAATACACAAAGAAACCTAAAAAAACCTTCGTACAACTGAGGAGCGTAAAACACAACAGGATGCAATATAGTGATTCCAGGTGTTTAAAACACCATGCTCGTAGTTTTTCACCCACGATCTCTGACATTTTTTTTGCGTCTTTGCCCGAAAACACCACAACACCCACGCTTAATAAAGTAAGAAACGATTAAGATATGAGAAACCAATGAAGGATGAAGTTTGTTTTTTTGTTAGAAGGTGTTTAATCGTTGGTTAGAGGAGGCAGAATAGGGTGGAGGAGAAGAGAAGCAGGAGAGAGTTTTTCTCTCACATAATAAGTGTGTGTTTGACTTTCATTAAAGATAAATTGGTGGTTACCAATTTAACACACATTCAATTCACATGTTTACCCCTAGATAATTAAGTTAATTAATTACAATCTTGCCATTGATCAATCTTAGCTATCCATTAATTTATCCAATGGTCCAAAACACTTCTTACACTTCTTACAAAAAAACACTATTTGTACAGGATCTTGACCCTATATATATATATATATATATATACATACATATATAGGAAAAAGATCAAATAGGAACCAAGAGCCTAGTTAAGAACTTAGGAACCAATCTAAGTCATTCATCTTTAATCTTGATCTATGGGGTAGTTATGTAATTAGACAATTAAATATTATATTTTAATTTAATTAAAAGTTTTATATATG
Organism: Ambrosia trifida; assembly: GCA_028751855.1. Taxonomy (NCBI): domain Eukaryota; kingdom Viridiplantae; phylum Streptophyta; class Magnoliopsida; order Asterales; family Asteraceae; genus Ambrosia; species Ambrosia trifida. The sequence continues at coordinate 4,742,987 of CM054123.1, read as the reverse complement.
GCAGTTAGTTATCTTCCTACAATTAATATGCAAGTTTTTTTTGACTTTCCTTAAATCTCTCAACCTATTATCATCTCTAATCCCAAATCAAAAAAAAAAAAAAAAAAATCACGTTCGATTGAATCGAAATAACTTCCAATCGAATTCAGAAGATTTAAATTGATTGAATTGAAAAAACTTTCGATTTAAAAGAATCTAAAATCGGCCAACGATTCAGATTTCCAAGTTATGGATAATAATTCTATACATAAAAATATTGAATCACAATCTCATGTGATAGAAGATCATATAACCGTTGTATATATGTGTTTGATGATGATGATGAATGAACAAAAAAAACTGATATACACCAATGTATATCTATGTACATCAATGTATATCTGTGTTGATGATGAATGAAAAAACTGTTGGATCAGTATATTGCTCTTTTGTATGAACTTGCTAGTGAACACTTAAGTGTTTAGCAAGTTCTTGATCAGTGATAGCACAGCGGAATGTTATGAGTTTAAAGCTACACTTATCAACAGGAGTTATTACTCCCCCTGGATTCAAGAACTAATAAATGATAAGTATTTATTGAGAATCTAAGTATTGAATGAGAATGAAACACTTTGACAGATTTTCAATAAACATGAAATGGAAATAACAATAATAAGTGTTGAAGGATTTCTGTATTAAAATCAATGTCTAAAACAGAGGGATGAACCCTGCTATTTATAGACTTTACAAATACATGAACCTTGCCAAAAAGCAAGTTCAGAAACAAGTTGCAACAGGTTGCGGTCTTGGAACTTGTACATAAAGCAAAAAGAAATACTAATGTAATAAACTACTGATACAAAAAGGCGGTGGAAAAGATCTTCATGTAAGTACTGATGAATGACAAACTACTGATGAGTAGTTTGTCTTCAGTAGTTCTTCAGTAGAAGTGTCTGGTTTGAACTTCAGAACTTCTGATGACTTTTCTTCTTCAGCACTTCTGAATCTCTTCTTCAGCAGTTTGATCCTTCTTCTTCAGCAGTTCTATACTTAGAATATTTTGACAGAAGTGAATTAGATTAAGGTTTGCAAAAGTGGTTTCACCAATTCTTTTTGTCCTAACAAGCTCCCCCTGGATTGATGAAGCCAAAACCTTACTAATTCCTTATTGTTCTTTTCTGTCCTTCACAATTTTCCATATTCCTTTGAACATGGAATTCTTGAGCTGGTTCAGCTGTTCATCAGTAAGAGACCCTTTCTGTGGTTCTAAGTGTTGGATTGTAAGCAGGTCTTTAGTTGATAGTTTCTTCAGCTCATTCATCGACCTATATGCCCTGCTTGTCTGATCTCTTCTTGTCACAAGTACTGAGTTTCTATCAATAAAGGACCATCTGATGATTGGTTCTTTAGACTTGTCAAAGTCTAGAGTGTAGGGAACCATGGTGGTACCCTGGGTTTCTCCTGAGTGTTGGATGTTTTCACCTTCAGTGACTCTCAGGTGGGATTCACTTCCTTGCTGTTGTTCCATCACATTAGGTATCTGAAATGTTGGCAAATGATGTTCAGTTACTACCTTAGTGTGCAGTTTGTCTGTGATGGTCTTCTGGATTTGATATGCAAAGGTGGAAGGATCCCTGAATTGTGTGATCAGAGGCTTTTCTTCTATGTCAAAATCAGAATGGACTACTGTACTACCTTCTAGTAGTACCATTCTGAAATCAGTCTTCACATTCTACTCTGATTTCTTTCTCTGAGTAGCTGGTCTTCTTTGAACACCAGAAGTTCTAACTACTAAAGTTGAAACTTCAGAAGTTTGAAACTTCTCTGGATTTGCAGCCCTTGCAGCCTTATATTTTCTATATGTGTCCACTAATCTTTCTTCTTTCCATTTGGACACTGAGGCTTTTGAACCATAACCATTAGCTACTAGTTCTTCTATCATCTGGGCTCTCTTGGCTTTTGTGTCTTTACTTGTTGCAAGTTTGTCTGCAATAAGTTGAGCTCTTCTTGTCAGCTCTTCCATAGAGAGTCTCTTCAATGTGTGGGCTTTGATTTTGCTGTTCTTTGTAATGTAAGACATCAGTTGATGTCTTTTATCTTCCTCAGCAATCTGGTCTAGGCTAGCCTGCCTTTGGAGTTCAGCTTCATAAGCCTGAAGCTTTTCTTCATGGCTTAGATCCAAGTCATCCCTTTCTTCCAGTGTTTTCCAGATCTGATCTTCTCTGGCCTTCTTTTGGGCTGCCACTAAACTCTTCTCAAGTAGTTCTGCTGATTGAGAGATTGGAGAAGGGTTTAGCGCAGTCATTGTGGTAACTGTTGTAATAGGCCTAGTAGGAACAGAAGTTGGTTGAATAGGAGCAGTTGATCTGGAAGGGTCAGCAGTTTGAGTCTTGGAAGTGTTAACCTTTGATGGGTTGACAACAACTGAAGGTTTGTCAACTACTGAAGGATTGTCTTCTGTACTTTCTGATTTTTCATCAGAAGTTTGGCCATCAGAGGTTTCTTCATTGTGCCCTTGGGATTCATCAGTCTTTTCAGCATCTTCTACTTCTTGAATAGAGACACCAAATTGTTGGGCCTTTTTTTCTTTTCTGGCTTGATCTTTTTGATCTCTTTCTAGGATAGCCACTCTTGCCTTTCTTCTGGCTTCAAGTGTATCCATAGGTACCTTGATTTTCTCCCCCGTTTTGGCTTCATCAGCTTTTGAAGTTGAAGCTTGGGAGAACTGACCTGTAAGATGAGCAATCTGTTTGCTGTTGTAGTCAATCTTGTTGGACAGATCATTCATCTTCGTCTGTATCACTCCAAATTGGTTCTTCATGGACAGCTCCAAGTTTGCTGTGTATGTTTGGAAGTGATTCTTGATGAGGGTGCTCATCATGTGGTATAAGGGACCATCTGGGCTGTATAGCTGGTTCATGTCTATGCTTGTTTGCCCAGGGAATTGGGTAGGCATTTGTAGCGAGGGGTGTGTTTTTGGTTGATCTTCTTGTTGTACAGAAGATGCCACTCTAGGGGAATCATGGATTGAGTGGGCTTTAACCTTAGCTGGTGTGACTAGCTTCTTGAGCTTAGATACACCAGGTGTAGGACCTTCACTTGTAGCCGTCAATTCAGTAGTTTGGTGTTTTGAAACATCATCCAAGTCAATGGAATCATCTGAATCCCTGATTACATCCTCTATGAGGACTGTATCAGTTACATCATGAGCTGAGCCCAACTCAGTTGTCTCATGTACCTCTTTTTCTTGGTTCAGAGGATTTCCTACCTCAAGCATTAAGCCTTCATCAGTAGTTGCCACAGTTGAGGTCTTAGCTATGTTACTTCTATCCTCAGGTCCACCACTGGGTGGTAAATGAGTAGTAGCAGCCTCAAAAGTACCAAAAGTTTCTAAGTTTGGGCTTAGAGACTCTGGTTAATCCTCATCTCTTTGGTTAGGGCTTTAAGTGTCCACATCCATGTCACTTTTTGAGGCTATGTCCCTTGTTTTATGTGGTTGATGGGGACTGACATGTGTAGATGGGACTTTCTCTTTTAGCCCAGAGAGAAGTTTGGCTATTTCAATATCTGGTTCAGAAATTTGGGGTGCTGGTTCAGTAGTTTGGGCAGTGGGTTCAGCAGTTTCAAAAGAAGAATCAATGGGAATAGTTTTCTTAAGTCTCTTTCTTTTGAAAAGGATTGTGATTGGTGCTCTTGGTGGGGTTTGAGATGGATGAGACTGAGAGGATGTTTCAGTCACATCTTTAAGAAGTGCAGATTGCACAATAGTTTGTTCAGGCATCTCAACCTCCTGAACAGCTTTTCTTTTAGGTTTGGTGGGTTTTTGTTTTTGTACCTTGGGTTTCTTGGCCTTTGGTGGAGTAGGGTTGGAAGATGAGGGTTCCATGGGGACTGGTTCTGGTTCCCCTTGGTCATCTTCTGGCCAGGCAGCCTGTTTGTTGTGCCTTGAGTATGCTTGTGAGGTTAAGGGTTTTAAAATTTCAGTTTTACCCATAAGCACCTCATCACCCAGGTCTTTTATTATGCATTGCATAATGAACCTTGGATATAACAAAAACTTTTTCTTAGTGTTATTGTGATGTAACACCAACTCATTAAAGAAAAGTTTTGATGCCCTGAAATTTGTTTCATTCACAATGGAATGAAAAATTGGTTGAAAGGTTGAGGGCATCTGGTCATAAGACCCTGTTTTAGGACTCAAGCACATAATTATATAATGAAACAAAAGTTTATATTTTGGTTCAAAATACTTTTTAAAGATAGTAGCTTGTGAGAGAGTACCTTGATAACCACACTCAGTCATGGTTAGGTGGATTGCAGAGTTGTCAAACTTTTCAGGGGCATTCACATCATTCAACCTTAGTCTGTTTGCAAGTATGGCCGGTGTGATGGCCATTTGTCTCCCTTTAATTGTTGAGTTGAGAGAGATAACTTCATCATCCACCAGCACTGTCTCAGCATTAGCCCAGAACACATTGAGAGTTTCAGGATGTATTGGTGGGTCTATTGTGAGAGCGGTGAAATATTGGGATTTGACGACGAGATCAATGATCTCATCGTATTGGGACCAGCCTTCTTGTTTTTCTAAGTAGGCTCTGAGATTGTGTCCCTGTTTAAGAACTAAAGCCATGTGGTTTTGTGTGTTTGGAAATCAAACAGTGTTTTTGTTGCTGGTTCAGGGGTTTGAGAGCTTTCTTGAGAGAGAAGGAGGGAATTTTTGTTTTTGAATGGATAAGTGTTGAAAAAAGATATTTATCAGAAGTTTTTAACCGCTTGGAACTTCTTTATTAGAAGTTTTAAACCGCCTAGGTTAAAAACCTCTTTATCAGAAGTTTTAAACCGACTAGGTCAAACTTCTGATGTGGGAAAAGTCTGATTTGCCCTTTTTGACTAAACTGCTGATGAAGAATTATTTTCATCAGTAGTTCCCACTTTCTCTTCAGCAGTTTTGAACAGCTGATGAGAAATACTTTATAAATACTTTATTCATAACTTCTTAAGGTTGTTTTATCAGAAGTTAATCACTTTTCAGAAAATATCCCCATACTGATGTTCTGTTCATCAGTAGTTTCTCTCTTTTCAGAAGTTTTTCAATTTTTGAAAACAGATGTAAGTGAAAAATAAAAAATTTGTGCAGAAAAATAAAGAGAAACACTTACAAATTTAGCAACCCTATCATGGATACTAACTTCTGAAATGTTGATGTGTCAAGGGGTTTAGTGAATATGTCAGCTATTTGATTAGCTGTTGCTACATGTTTCACTTCAATCTTGCCTTTTTCATAGCAATCTCTTATGAAATGATACCTGATTTCAATGTGTTTAGTCTTTGAAAACTGAACAGGATTTTGAATGATGCTGATGGCAGATTTGCTGTCTACAAGCAATGGTGTCTTGGTCTCTTTGATTCCATAATTAAGAAGTTGATATCGGAGCCATTGTATCTGTGATGTACAACTTGCAGCTGCAATGTATTCAGCTTCAGCAGTTGAAGTTGCAACAGATGTTTGTTTCTTTGATTGCCAGGACACTAGACAGTTTCCCAAGAATTGACAACCACTAGATGTTGATTTTCTTGACATTTTACACCCTGCATAGTCACTATCTGAAAAAGCTGATAACTTGGTATTGCTTGAAGCAGGATACCAAACTCCAAGTGTGGGAGTTCCTTTCAGATATCTGAAGATTCTTTTGACTGCAATAAGGTGTGATTCCCTAGGAGCTGATTGATATCTAGCACAGACACATGTTGAAAACATAATATCTGGTCTAGAAGCAGTTAGATATAAAAGGGAACCTATCATACATCTATACATGGTTTGATCAACCTGTTTTCCTTGATCATCTGGTTCAACTTGTGTGGTTGGTGTCATGGGAGTGGAACATGATTTACAGTCTTGTAAAGAAAATTTGTTTAATAATTCTTTAACATATTTTGATTGATGTATAAAAGTTCCATTTGTTTGTTGTTTTATCTGCAGTCCCAGAAAGTACTGCAGTTCTCCCATTGTACTCATCTCATATTTTGATTGCATGAGTTTCTTAAATTCATCACACAATTTTGTGTTTGTTGAACCAAAAATGATATCATCAACATATATTTGAACAAGTAAGACATGATTTCCAACATGTTTTATGAAAAGAGTTTTATCAATGGCACCTCTTGTGAAGTTATTTTTGAGTAAAAAGGTTGAAAGTGTATCATACCAGGCTCTTGGAGCCTGTTTGAGCCCATAAAGAGCTTTGTCTAGTTTGTACACCCACTCAGGATGAGAAGGATCCTCAAACCCAGGTGGCTGACAAACATACACTTCCTCTTTTATCTTTCCATACAAAAATGCACTCTTGACATCCATTTGATAAACTTTTATTTTGTTGGAAATGGCATAGGCCAGAAATAACCTGATGGCTTCAAGCCTTGCAACTGGAGCAAAGGTTTCATCATAGTCAATTCCTTCTTCTTGAGAGTAACCTTGTACTACCAGTCTTGCCTTGTTCTTTATTATAATACCAGCTTCATCTTGTTTGTTCCTGAAAACCCATCTTGTGCCAATTGGTTGCTTGTTTGGTGGTAAGGGACAGATTTCCCATACCTGTTGCTTGTTGAATTGAAGCAATTCATCTTGCATTGCCTGCACCCAATTGTTGTCTTTGAGGGCTTCCTGGTACTTCTTTGGTTCCAACTGTGAAATAAATGCTGAGAATAGATAAAAGTTGGAAAGCTGGTTTCTTGTTAGAACACCTGATGCAATATCACCCATGATTTGATCAAGTGGATGGTCTTTGTGTTCGATCAGTTGTTGTAAACCACTGACAGGTGTTGGAGGCTCATGTTCTTCAAACAAACTACTGAGGTCTATTATATCTGGTTCAGCAGTTTCAGTGTCTTCAGTAGTTGTAGGTGCTGAAGCAGATGTTTGAGTTTGTCCTTCAGTATTTATTGAATCAGAAGTTTGTGAAACTTCTGATGGTTTTGAAGTTGACTTAATGACTGTTTGAGGAGTCCATGTGTAACACCCCAAAAACTTAAAGTAATAATAAGGTGGTGAAAAATAATATGCATATTATTTGTGTATAAGTATGAGTATGTATGTATGCGTATATATGTATATATGTGTATATGTTGTACCCCTAGTTGTAAGTAGTGCATTGGTAGTTGTACATTTAACAAACATTAAATTACCAAGTTAATTACTTGGGTCAAAATGGTGGAAACTAGTTGATAAAATAGAGGGGCCAAACATGAGATAACACTTACCTTGAAGGGTTAAATATGGGGGATGGTATAACTAAGTAAATAAGGGGACAAAACAAGGAAAATGGGGGAATTCTAGACAAAACAAAAGAATCATCAGGAGAGGGGAGGTGGGTGGCGACAACAAGGGCCTTCACCTCATCCATTCTTTTGCTAAAATTGGAAGGAAGAACTACCTCTAATTTCCTTGCATGTCCTTGGATTACTAACCCTCTAGTGGTGCTAATCATCTTGGTAAGTAGTAGAATCAAGTTTTATGAGCTTAGAGGTGGTAGGATGGATTGTATGATTTTGTTGTGATAATTACTTGTTGTGATTTGGAAGGCATGCTTGCTAGGTGTAGTAGTGTGAAATTGAAGAGATTGTATGTTAATTGTTGATATTAGGGTTGAATTGAGAATATATTAAGTGGGTGTTGGAATGAAGGTTTCTGTTGACTTTTAAAAGTCAAACAGGACCTCAACACCAAGAAAACTCCATTGATTATGTATTGTTGTTAATTAGAAAGGTAGATTTGTAAATGTTAGTGTAGAATGGGAGATATTGCATCATACAATGTTATGACCACTTGAATGTGTGGATATGCACACCAATTGTATGATGAAATGCCTAGTATTTTAGAATAGGCGAAATTGTGGAAAAATACATGATGAATGTGATGGTAGATGTTGTAGCTATGTGATTATGCTAATTTATCTACCTTGAACCAAGAATAGTAAAGGGTAAAGTACGAAAAGCTAAAGTATGAATTCCTTCGCTATGTAGGCGTGAAGGTGGAAGGTACAAGCGGTTACAAGGAGCAAGGAGCGCACGATAAAGGTAAGTTGGTTACTTCCAACTACGTAGTCTAATGAGTATGTTAGTCATAGTTGTATGTATGCATTTTGCGATTGAAATTGGTAGAACGGGAGTAACATGAAGTATCCTTGTGGCTACACAAGGGTATTAATTGGTAGAATGGTTTAAATGGTGGAAGCACCCTTAACGGGTCAAAATAGTAGGGATACCCTCGATGGGTCAATATGGTGGAAGTACCCATAACGGGTCAAAACAGTAGTAACACCCTTAACGGGTCAAAATGGTGGGAACACCCTTAACGGGTCAAAATGGTGGGAATACCCTTAACGGGTCAAAATGGTAGGAATACCCTTAACGGGTCAAAATGGTAGAAGTAAGGATTTCATTATGAATCCATGGACTCCTTGGATCCCTTGGACAAGACATTCATATGGTTTATAACCTACTAAACGTTTGCCTTGTTGATTTGTAATAGGTAAAGCACATCAATGAAGATCAAGTCTCAAGCAAGGATGGGTTATGCACGCTCGCGTTCTTTTGGGTTGGGTACCATGATTATATTAGGATCTTTGAGTCTTTTAAACAAGTTGTTAATGTTTTGTAGATGGTTTTGGATATGGGTCAAAGATTCGCATGGTAGCCAACTTAGGCTTGTCTTTTGTAAACTTAACTATTGTCGCCAAGGTTGTTGGCACGTTGTTGGACATGACGTTTTGGATATATAAATATGTATATAATGGATGTTTAAATATTGTCTATATGTTTAAAAAAAAAAATCGAGTCCTTACAAGTTGGTATCAGAGCCAAGGTTTGAGCGAATCAAGTATATTAGGTACTTGATATCAAACCGGAAGCTCGTAGGGGCGTGCATTCGATCCGAGACTTGATCAAGGTATGTGCGGGATAATGGGTGGGAGAGTTACCAAATGAGAAGCGGGAATGTCGGGAATTGCGGGTAAGAATGGCAGGAACGATATGGCGTTGAAACGGGAAAAGCGTGGGCAAACCTGCAGTTGGCGTACCCTACGCCAGTTTTGGCGTAGGATACGCCAGACCAGCTTGCCTACGCCAACCTGTTCTGGCCTACGCTACCCTGCCTCCTTTTGCCTACGCTAGTGGCGTAGGCTACGCCATTTTTGGCGTACCCTACGCCAAACTCGCTGCCAGCCTTGGAAGCTGATTTTTCAGCTTGTTACGCTTCCGTACCTTGCCCGAGCAACTCCCAACCTTGTTTATAGACGCAATTATACACATGGGATTGCGTATCCGTGTATACATATAGTAAGTAATGTGGAAGCCCAAATATTGGGAGTAGAAAAATTTACTTTCGAAGAAAGAATGAGTGATGATTGAAATACCGTTATATGGTATACATGTTAAATGGTTGTTAATGTTTCAGAAACATGGCGGACGAAGGTGATAACATGGTGGGGGAACGTACCCAACATGGTGAAGTGAAGGAAATGGTAGCAACAGAAGTGGGGGAGGCTATAAAAGTAAACCTCCCCAAGATAATAGAAGAGGTGGAGAGTAACATCATGGGGATAGTGGAAGGTATGTTGACAAGCAAGTTCAATGAATTGAAGAAATTGATTGAAGAGGGGTCGTCCGGCTCCAAGAATGTTAAGAGATGTACATACCGAAACTTCATGTCATGCAACCCCACCGTGTTTAAGGGAGAAATAGATCCACTCGAATGTCTAAGGTGGATCTCGGATATGGAGGGGGTGTTTGCACGAAGTCATTGTGAAGGCGAAGATGAAGTAATGTTTGCCACGGGGCAATTGCGACTCCGCGCAAAGGATTGGTGGGACAGTTATAGTAAGGAAGTGGGGCAAGAACGAGTAAGAACCATGACATGGGCTGAGTTTAAAGAGCCCTTCCTGAAGCATCATTGTCCTCAAACTGCAATCGATCGCATTCAGGAAGAGTTTCTACACCTCCGCCAGAAGAATGAAACCATTGATGAGATCACGAACATATTTCTCGACAAAATGAAGTTTTGTCCAGAATTGGTGGGAACGGAATGAATGAAGATTAACAGGTATCATGCCATGTTAAGGGCAGAATACCGGGAGTTTATCACTGCATCGAAGTGCAACACATTGGGTGAACTCATCGATTGGGCTCGTGAACGAGAAACGGAATTAAAACGCCAAGAACAACGGGGTGAGAAGAGGAAGGCTGAAAAGACTTGGGAATCTCCAAAGAAGGCTAAGGGGCATGAACAGGGCAAGAAGGATCCTAAGAAGGGAGAAACACCGAGTTGTAAAACGTGTGGGAAACCGCATACGGGGGAATGCCGCTTGGGGCAAAAGACGTGCTACAATTGTGGGAAGACGGGACATCCGTTTTACAAATGCCCTAGTCCGGTTCAGTTGTGTTATCATTGTTATGAACCCGGGCACTTCAAGGCGGATTGTCCCAAGCTCAAGAAGGAGGCGCTGAAAGAAGGAAAGAAGAATGAAGCTTCGAAGGCTCATGGAAGAATGTTCCAAATCACCGCCGAAGAAGCAAAGAACCACCCCGAGGTGGTGTCGGGTATGTTACTAGTCAACAACACTCCTATGTATGCGTTGTTTGATACAGGGGCAAGTAGGTCTTTTGTGTCTACCAAAGTGATTTACCACCCCTCCTTTATCATAGAAACCTTGGCAAGCCCATTAGAAGTAGAAATTGCGGATAGTAAAAACTATTTATTACACAACATATGTAGAAATTGTACTCTCACGGTGGAAGGGGAGGATTTTAGGGTAGACTTGGTACCCATGACAATGGGGGAATTCCAAGTGGTGATAGGCATGGATTGGTTGGCCAAACACCACGCGGAATTCCAATGTAAGAATAAAACCATATACGTTACCTCACCTAGTGGGCGGCGGGTTAGTTTTATAGGGGATAGAAAGGTCAAAGCCAAGTTATGCACCTTGGTGGAGACCATGAAACATGTGCGTAATGGGGGAAGGGCATTCATGGCCTATGTGGTTGATACCACTATCACCACCCCCAAGATTGAAGAAGTACCGATTGTTAGGGAGTTTCGGGATGTATTTCCGGATGATCTTCCGGGGCTTCCTCCCGAACGCGAAGTGGAGTTTAAAATTGAATTGGTGCCCGGGGCTCAACCCGTTGCAAAAACACCATATAGGTTGGCACCCACCGAACTCCGAGAGTTGATGACACAACTTCAAGAGTTACTCGATAAGGGCTTCATTCGCCCGAGTGTGTCCCCGTGGGGAGCCCCTATATTGTTTGTGAAAAAGAAGGATGGGTCTATGCGAATGTGCATAGACTACCGGGAGTTGAATAAATTAACAATAAAGAACCGCTACCCCTTACCCCGTATTGATGATTTATTCGATCAACTACAAGGGGCGAGTTGGTTCTCAAAGATTGACCTTCGTTCCGGGTACCATCAATTGAAGGTAAGGGATGAAGATGTGGCCAAAACGGCGTTTAGGACCCGGTATGGGCATTACGAGTTCCTAGTAATGTCCTTCGGGTTGACAAATGCTTCGGCCGCATTCATGGATTTAATGAATCGGGTATGTCGTTCGATGTTGGATCGTTTTGTGATAGTGTTTATAGACGACATTTTGATTTACTCCCGAAGTGAATCAGATCACGCGGACCACTTACGGGAAGTCCTCGAGACGCTTAGAAAGGAAAAGCTTTATGCTAAATTTTCTAAGTGTGCCTTTTGGTTGAGGGAAGTCCAGTTTTTGGGGCACGTAGTGAATGAGAAGGGCATTTCTGTAGACCCTTCGAAAGTAAAGGCGGTGGTGGAATGGGTTTCTCCTAAGAACCCGAGCGAAATTCGAAGTTTTCTGGGCCTAGCCGGTTATTACAGAAGATTTATCCAAGATTTTTCAAAGGTGGCACTACCTTTGACCCAGATGACAAAGAAGAGTGAAAAGTTTGTGTGGGGCGAAGACCAAGAAAGAGCCTTTCGAATGCTAAAAGAGAAGTTGACCAGTTCGCCTGTTCTGACCTTGCCTGAAGGGTCGGATGATTTTGTAGTTTATACGGATGCCTCGCATCAAGGGTTGGGGTGTGTTCTGATGCAACGGGGGAAAGTCATCGCCTACGCATCAAGACAACTCAAACCCCATGAATGTAACTACCCAACCCATGATTTGGAATTGGGGGCCGTAGTGTTTGCGTTGAAAATCTGGAGGCATTACTTGTATGGGACAAAATGTACCATATATTCCGATCACAAAAGCCTCAAGTATTTCTTCGAACAGAAAGATCTCAACATAAGACAACGGAGATGGCTAGAGTTGATCAAGGATTATGATTGTGACATTGTGTACCACCCGGGCAAGGCTAATGTGGTGGCCGATGCTCTAAGTCGGAGGGAATACCCACCCCCGATTCAAGTTAAGGCCTTGGGTGTTGTAATTACACCTACCCTTTTGGGTGAGATACGAAAGGCCCAAGTCGAGGCCTTGCAAGCCAATGACCCAAAGAAGATAAGAATGAAAGGGATGATAGACAAGTTGGAAGAGAATGCGGATGGGATGAAGACCCGATATGGGCGGGTATGGGTCCCTTGGACATGTGAAGTCAAGACTTCACTACTTGACAAAGCCCACAAGTCCCGGTTCTCAATCCACCCGAGGGCGACCAAGATGTATCGGGATTTAAAGAAAGACTATTGGTGGCCGGGAATGAAGCGCGACATCGCTAAGTATGTGGAGAAATGTTTGACCTGCTCTCAAGTCAAAGCCGAACACCAAAAGCCTTACGGGAAATTACAATCACTTGAGGTCCCGGTGTGGAAGTGGGAGGAGATCACTATGGATCTCGTGACAAAATTACCGAAGACAAGGAAGGGTTATGATGCGATTTGGGTAGTGGTGGACCGACTCACTAAAAGCGCTCACTTTTTGGCTATCCGGGAGGCCTACACCTCCGAACGGATGGCAGAAATTTATGTGAATGAGATTGTATCCCGGCATGGTGTACCCGTGTCTATTGTGTCGGATCGGGACACTCGATTCACATCCCGGTATTGGAGGAGGTTCCAAGAAGAAATGGGTACGAAGTTGTTGGTTAGTACCGTCTACCACCCCCAAACTGACGGACAAACCGAAAGAACCATTCAAACCCTCATAGATATGTTGAGGGCATGTGTCCTAGATTTTGGGGGAAGTTGGGATGAACACTTACCATTAGTGGAATTCTCGTATAATAATAGCTATCACAGTAGCATCCAAATGGCACCATTTGAAATGTTATACGGGAGAAAATGTAGAACCCCGGTGTGTTGGGGAGAAGTGGGTCAGCGGGAGTTAGCTCCAAGTGATTTGGTGGCTCTCACTAACGAAAAAATTAGCCTAATACGGGCTAGAATTCAAGCCGCTCAAGACCGACAAAAGGCGTATGCGGATCGTAGAAGACGACCGATCGAATTTCAAGTGGGAGATTTTGTGTTGCTAAAAGTCTCCCCTTGGAAGGGCATCATCAGATTTCGTAAGCGCGGGAAGTTAGGTCCGCGTTATATAGGACCCTTCAAAATTTTGGCACGGGTCGGGCAAGTGGCTTACCGGTTGGAGCTACCGCCATCCTTGAGTGGGATCCATGACACCTTCCATGTGTCCCAGTTACGGAAGTGTCTCGCAGATGAAACCGCGTACGTGCCTCTTGAAGACATAGAGGTAGACGATAAGTTGAATTATGTAGAAAAACCGGTAGCTATAAGAGATTCCAAGGTGAAGCGGTTGCGAAATAAGACCATAAACCAAGTCTTGGTTCAATGGCAACATCGGAAGGGTTCGGATCTTACGTGGGAATCCGAAGAAGAAATGCGGAAACACTACCCCGCTCTTTTCGGTACGTATCTAGGTTTCGAGGTCGAAACCTCTTTTAAGGGGGGTAGACTTGTAACACCCCAAAAACTTAAAGTAATAATAAGGTGGTGAAAAATAATATGCATATTATTTGTGTATAAGTATGAGTATGTATGTATGCGTATATATGTATATATGTGTATATGTTGTACCCCTAGTTGTAAGTAGTGCATTGGTAGTTGTACATTTAACAAACATTAAATTACCAAGTTAATTACTTGGGTCAAAATGGTGGAAACTAGTTGATAAAATAGAGGGGCCAAACATGAGATAACACTTACCTTGAAGGGTTAAATATGGGGGATGGTATAACTAAGTAAATAAGGGGCCAAAACAAGGAAAATGGGGGAATTCTAGACAAAACAAAAGAATCATCAGGAGAGGGGAGGTGGGTGGCGACAACAAGGGCCTTCACCTCATCCATTCTTTTGCTAAAATTGGAAGGAAGAACTACCTCTAATTTCCTTGCATGTCCTTGGATTACTAACCCTCTAGTGGTGCTAATCATCTTGGTAAGTAGTAGAATCAAGTTTTATGAGCTTAGAGGTGGTAGGATGGATTGTATGATTTTGTTGTGATAATTACTTGTTGTGATTTGGAAGGCATGCTTGCTAGGTGTAGTAGTGTGAAATTGAAGAGATTGTATGTTAATTGTTGATATTAGGGTTGAATTGAGAATATATTAAGTGGGTGTTGGAATGAAGGTTTCTGTTGACTTTTAAAAGTCAAACAGGACCTCAACACCAAGAAAACTCCATTGATTATGTATTGTTGTTAATTAGAAAGGTAGATTTGTAAATGTTAGTGTAGAATGGGAGATATTGCATCATACAATGTTATGACCACTTGAATGTGTGGATATGCACACCAATTGTATGATGAAATGCCTAGTATTTTAGAATAGGTGAAATTGTGGAAAAATACATGATGAATGTGATGGTAGATGTTGTAGCTATGTGATTATGCTAATTTATCTACCTTGAACCAAGAATAGTAAAGGGTAAAGTACGAAAAGCTAAAGTATGAATTCCTTCGCTATGTAGGCGTGAAGGTGGAAGGTACAAGCGGTTACAAGGAGCAAGGAGCGCACGATAAAGGTAAGTTGGTTACTTCCAACTACGTAGTCTAATGAGTATGTTAGTCATAGTTGTATGTATGCATTTTGCGATTGAAATTGGTAGAACGGGAGTAACATGAAGTATCCTTGTGGCTACACAAGGGTATTAATTGGTAGAATGGTTTAAATGGTGGAAGCACCCTTAACGGGTCAAAATAGTAGGGATACCCTCGATGGGTCAATATGGTGGAAGTACCCATAACGGGTCAAAACAGTAGTAACACCCTTAACGGGTCAAAATGGTGGGAACACCCTTAACGGGTCAAAATGGTGGGAATACCCTTAACGGGTCAAAATGGTAGGAATACCCTTAACGGGTCAAAATGGTAGAAGTAAGGATTTCATTATGAATCCATGGACTCCTTGGATCCCTTGGACAAGACATTCATATGGTTTATAACCTACTAAACGTTTGCCTTGTTGATTTGTAATAGGTAAAGCACATCAATGAAGATCAAGTCTCAAGCAAGGATGGGTTATGCACGCTCGCGTTCTTTTGGGTTGGGTACCATGATTATATTAGGATCTTTGAGTCTTTTAAACAAGTTGTTAATGTTTTGTAGATGGTTTTGGATATGGGTCAAAGATTCGCATGGTAGCCAACTTAGGCTTGTCTTTTGTAAACTTAACTATTGTCGCCAAGGTTGTTGGCACGTTGTTGGACATGACGTTTTGGATATATAAATATGTATATAATGGATGTTTAAATATTGTCTATATGTTTAAAAAAAAAATCGAGTCCTTACACCATGGTGCTGGATCCTCATCATCAAACCTTTGATCACCATAATGGAAGTTGTCAAGGTCAAAGAGTTCAGCAGGATGTGCTGGAATGAGAGTGTGTTTTGACTCATTGAACTTGACATTCAGTGTTTCTTCTACCATCCTGGTTCTTGAGTTAAAAACCTTGTAGGCTTTTCTAGTTGAGGAATAACCAAGAAAGTAACCTGAGTCAACTTTGGCAACAAACTTTGAAATAGATTCCTTAATTTTCAAGATGAAACATTGACACCCAAAAGCCCTGAAAAAGGAGATAAGGGGCTTCATGCCATGAAGAACTTCATAGGCGGTCTTTGAATGTCTCTTGACAATAAGAACTCTATTTTGAACATAACATGATGTGTTAACTGCTTCTGCCCAAAAGTATAAAGGTAGGCCAGAATCAGCTAACATTGTTCTTGCTCCTTCTATTAAAGTTCTGTTCTTCCTTTCTACCACACCATTTTGTTCAGGAGTTCTGGCAACACTGAATTGTCTAATAATCCCTTTAGAGAAACAAAATTCATCCAGAGTTTTGTTCCTGAACTCTGTCCCATTATCACTTCTAGTGGTTTTGACAGGTAGAGAGTATTGCTTCTCTACTTGTAGAATGAAAAACTTGATGATTTCAGCAGCCTCATCCTTGGAATATAAGAAGAATACCCATGTAAATCTTGAGTAGTCATCAATGATGACCAAGCAGTATTTCTTCTTACCAAGGCTCATAATTTTTACAGGCCCAAATAAGTCCATATGGAGTAGTTGAAGACATGCAGTTGTTTTTGATTCTTCAATAGACTTATAGGAGGACTTATGCTGTTTTCCCTTTAAACAGGATACACAGTGTTCTTGACAGTGGTATACTTTTAAGGGTAGACCTCTGACCAAGCCCATTTTTGTGACTTTATTTATGGTTTTAAAGTTCACATGGCCAAGTCTCCTGTGCCAGAGATCAGTTTCTGAAGTTGATGCCCTTGAGAAGAAACAGGTAGTGTTGTTCAGTACTTTGTCTTTTTCAATGTCCACTACATAGACATTGCCACATCTTTTGGCTATTAACAAAGTGTGGTCTTCAATGATCTTTTCTATCAACTTCTGGCCTTCTGGTGATATGATCTTGCATGCTGTCTTTGTGAAAAAAGGAAGAATATCCTTTATCACACATTTGTGACACACTTGGCAAGTTGTACTCAAGGTTTTCAACCAGATTAACTTTGTTCCCAAAGGATACAGATCCATCTCTTTGACTGATAAAATTGTTTATCAGGTATCTGCATCCTGTCATGTGCATTAAGCCTCCACTGTCTACATACCAAATGCTATTTAAGCCTCTAGAAACTCTCTGCACAAGATAGCAAATTAGTTAGATTTAGGAACCCAAGCCAGTTTGGCTTTGGGTTTGCTCTTGAGAACATTTACAGTTTGTTCTTGACCAAGTTGAGAAATCCATGTCTTTTTGGCAATGGATTTTGCATTAAGAACAATGGTGGTATCCTTTTGAGGACCACCATCAACTTTGGTCATCAGTAGTTGTACCAAGTTCTTAAGATCTTTAATCTCAGCAGTTTGTGAAACTGCTGATGATTCAGGTCTAACTACTGAAAGAGAATTTTGAGAAAAAGACTTTTGTTGAGATTTTGTCTTTTTCTGAGAAAAGGTTTTTGCTGGTTGTTTCTTGGGAGAAAAAGTTTTTACATAATCATTTTTTATTTGTTTTCCCACAACCAGTTGCTGATTTTTCTTGTGGAACTGAATACCTTTTCTATATTTGCAAAATTCTGTTTTGTGGTTGAACAGACCACAAATTTCACATTCTTTTGTCTTTTCTTTCAAAGACAAGTTTCTGACAGTTTTGATTGGTTTTAGGTCATCAGTAGTTTTCAGGTTCTCAACTCCTGATGTAGTTGAAACTACTGATGGCTTAAAGTCAGATTTAATCAGTACTTCTGAAGAACTTTCTTTGTGTGTTTTTAGAAAGTTTTCATGGAAAGATGTGCATTCTTCCTCTTCAGAAGTTTCACCTGAAACAATTTTTCTCCCATCTTCAGTAGTTTTGGGAGAGAAATCTGTTGGTGTTTCAGTGTGATTGTACCCTATGCCAAACCTAACATTTGAAGCACTTTGTTTGTTTAGCAATAATTGGTACCCCTTACAAGATTCCACCCATTTTTCACATGTGACCTTGGTGTCAGCAAGCTCTTGTCTGACATTCCCTAGGTCATTTATCATGATTTTAATTTGTGCTTGGGTTTCAATTGCAGAGTTAGTTAATTTAGAAACTTCTTTGGTTTTTGCAGAAAGTTTTCTTTCTAAATCACATTTCATCTGAGTGAATTTTCTCTCAGAATCATTTGCTATTCCTTGTAAGTGCACATTTGTCTCTCTTATGAGAGCAAAAGATTCTTTGCATGAATTTGAACATAGTTTTGTCAAAGATTCTTTTGATACCTGTGACAAGTCAGATTTTGAGGAGCATCCCTCAAATGCCATTAAGGCAAAGTTCTTTCTGCCATTGTCAGGCTCTCCCCAGTTGATGTCAAACATTTTGTTGTCTGCATCAGGATTGCACTCTGTGGTGTCAAAAGGAAGACTTCTCCAGTCAACATACCCTGAAGTAAATAAACTTTGTTGAGAGGGTTGTTGTTGCTGTGGAGGTTCTTGAGCAGTTGGAAAGGGAGGGATTGATTGTTGCCTCTACATCTGTTGAGCAGGCATCTGTACATATTGTACTTGTGGCACATATTGGTGTTGTGGAGCTTGTGCCTATACAAAATGTGCACTCCCTTGTGTACCATTATTCCTGTTATAATTGGGGTTAAAATTGTTTCCAGACTAAGATTGGTTAAAGCCAGAGCTTCTACACTCTCTAGCAAAGTGTCCCAACTTTTGACACTTGTGACATCTAAGTTTAGATTTGTCAAAACCAATTTTTGTAGAACTGTTAAGTCCTGGAAACTTCCTTCCTGACCTTTTGTAAAATTTATTTGTTTTTAAACATAACATGGCCAGTTGGTGCAAAATATCCATTTCTTCTAGGTCATCACTGCTGAAACTATTTAAATCATCCATGATAAAACACATGTTATTAGCAGTTTGACCAAAGTCATTATTGTCATAACCTGGGAATGATCTTTCAGATGAGATCCCAGCAGTTATGTCAATGTGGTCAAAAGATCCAAAACTATTTGAACAAGTTGGTGAGTCTTGTCCCAATAGTGCTGTACTACCTGGTAGATAGTCATCAGCAGTTTTGCCAGAACTTTGTAACTTTTTCTTTTGATCAATTTCTCACTCAAAAGTAAGTAATCTCCCATGAAGTTTTGTAAGAGTGAGGGAGCTAAAGTCTGGTGAAGATCTTAAGACTATAGAGTATGTTTCCTATTTATCAGGTAAAGA
Source organism: Ambrosia trifida (assembly GCA_028751855.1). Lineage (NCBI taxonomy): Eukaryota > Viridiplantae > Streptophyta > Magnoliopsida > Asterales > Asteraceae > Ambrosia > Ambrosia trifida. The sequence goes on along the minus strand of CM054123.1, from coordinate 4,723,829 downwards.
TCTCAAAAATCTATGAAGCATAGATACAGTTGTGTAGGTCTGACCATTTAGTTTTAGCTCAGATATTAATGAGGAAAATCTTTCAAATTGCTGTGTTAAAGTTTCCCCATTAATGTGAGCAAAAGTTTCATATTGTTGAGCCAAGATTTCTCTGGTGTTGGCAATCACCTCTTCAGTTCCTCCAAACTGTTCTTTTAGGCAGTCCCAACGCTCTTTGGCACTATCACAATGTAATAGGCCAAAGTAGATTTCATTTGGGAGTGCCATTGCCAACATAGAGAAAGCTTTTGCATCAAGCTCAAGTTTTAGGAAATCATCAGTATAGTCTTTTGGTTCTTTTGGAATCTCTTCCTTAGTTTTAAGATTTATATTTACTGGTTTATGAGGACCATATATCACAGATCTCCAACAACCTGTGTTGGTCTGTGATAAGGTATGTGCCATTCTCTTTTGCCATATGTTATATTCATTTCTTACAAGCATGGCAGGTTTAGTGGCAGAACCAGTATTATGAGGATCCATTTTAAAGAGTATTGATTTGTCAAATATCTCTTAAAGTGATGGATGTTGATAAAAGTGAGCTTATAATCCTTTATTGTATATCACTAAGAGCCTGTGTCTGATTCTCAATGTGTTAGATTGATATGTGATCAGATAAACCAGTACTCTGATACCAATAGTTGGATCAGTATATTGCTCTTTTGTATGAACTTGCTAGTGAACACTTAAGTGTTTAGCAAGTTCTTGATCAGTGATAGCACAGCGGAATGTTATGAGTTTAAAGCTACACTTATCAACAGGAGTTATTACTCCCCCTGGATTCAAGAACTAATAAATGATAAGTATTTATTGAGAATCTAAGTATTGAATGAGAATGAAACACTTTGACAGATTCTTAATAAACTTGAAATGGAAATAACAATAATAAGTGTTGAAGGATTTCTGTATTAAAATCAATGTCTAAAACAGAGGGATGAACCCTTCTATTTATAGACTTTACAAATACATGAACCTTGCCAAAAAGCAAGTTCAGAAACAAGTTGCAACAGGTTGCAGTCTTGGAACTTGTACATAAAGCAAAAAGAAATACTAAAGTAATAAACTACTGATACAAAAAGGCGGTGGAAAAGATCTTCATGTAAGTACTGATGAATGACAAACTACTGATGAGTAGTTTGTCTTCAGTAGTTCTTCAGTAGAAGTGTCTGGTTTGAACTTCAGAACTTCTGATGACTTTTCTTCTTCAGCACTTCTGAATCTCTTCTTCAGCAGTTTGATCCTTCTTCTTCAGCAGTTCTATACTTAGAATATTTTGACAGAAGTGAATTAGATTAAGGTTTGCAAAAGTGGTTTCACCAATCCTTTTTGTCCTAACAAAAACGAATATACACCAATGTATATCTGTGTTGATGATGTTGAATGATGATGAATGAAAAAACGAATATACACCAATATACACTGTTGTATATATACCGAGATATAATTTTAATAGTATATACAATAAATACATTTGGGTATACCATAAACACTAATTTGCTGTTTCCAAATATACATGAGTTTCTTATTAATTAGAGAAAATTGCTCGAATGGTCCCTGTGGTTTGCACTTTTTTCACCTATAGTCCTCAAGTTTTCAAAATTACAGACATAGTCCCGAAACAGTGCGAAACAGTGAATTTTTTAACTCGGATAGTCCCTGGAGGATAACTGAGGTTAAATAATCCAGTTAAGTGGGTGTGAAATTACAAAACTACCCTTACTATATAAAAAAAAACCCTTAATCCCTACACCACCACCACCACCACCACCAACTTCACCACCCTATCACCATGGCCGGACCAGACCAGAAGTCCAGAACCAGACCAGGTCTGGTCTGCCCGACCCGAACCGAACCACAACCACAACAGCCACCATCATCATCGGCCAAACACCACCAACAACCACCCGAACCAAAGCCAACCACCGCCAATCGGACCAAAACACCACTAAGCTCCACCTTCACCCAACAACTGTAAACCACCAAAGCCGTACACATCATCTTCCCATCGAACCCAGACCAAACCCCCCAACAGAACATCATCGGCCATCATCATCATCACAACTACCACAACCCACAGATTGTTAATCGAAGAGGAGAAAAGATTGGGTTTTACCTCCTTGACCAGATCTGACCCAGTTGGTACAGCTACCACCGTGAACCGTCGTCGTCCTCCTTTTCCTCCTCCCAAGCTCTCTCTCTACTTTCCTTCTGCATCTCTCTCTCTCTCTCTCTCTTCGTCGTTCCTCTCTCTCTCTCTCACTTAATAATAATAATAATTGGTGAAAGGGTGAAGGTGAGGGGGTTGGTTGTGGTGTTCGGCTGTCGGAGCTCCGCCGAAGGCGGTGGCAGGAGCACCTCCGGCTCCTCCTCATCTCTCGAGCTCTCTCTAAGAAGCAGCAGTAGAAGTGTGTGTATCGATGCTTTTATAGGTAGGGTTTGGGTGTTGGAATCGGGTGGGATGGGTGGAGATGGGGGTCGGTGGTGGTGGAGGGTGGAGATGGGTGGTGGTTTGTGGAGGTGATGAGGTGAAGAAGATGAAGTGGGGAAGATGAAGTGTGGGACCCACTAGTGTTATATTATTTTTTATTAAAGTAAGGGTGGTTTTGTAATTTCACACCCACTTAACTGGATTATTTAACCTCAGTTATCTCCAGGGACTATCCGAGTTAAAAAAATTCACTGTTTCGCACTGTTTCGGGACTATGTCTGTAATTTTAAAAACTTGAGGACTATAGGTGAAAAAAGTGCAAACCACAGGGACCATTCGAGCAATTTTCTCTATTAATTACCTAATAAATGATATTGAACAAAAGACATTAATACCCCTTTATTAAAATAACAATTAATTAAAGTTTTACTTATTTACAATCATGCCATTGAAGATGGATGGCTTAGATTGGTTCCTATAGTTCCTACTTAAGGGTTGGTTCCTATTTGAACCCTACCCTACATATATATATATATATATATATATATATTATATATATATATATATATATATATATATATATAGGGTTAGGATATTTTGGAAACCCATCCTTATTCGGTAAACTCTGGAAACTCTGACTTCCCAATTTTTTTTTTTTGAAAAAAAATAAGGCAAGTAATATACATGATTTTAAGCATTTTGGGCCAAAAAAATTAAAAAAGCGCCGAGTAGTTTTTTTTTTTAAAAAAAATAAAATTTTGACTAAACATGTTAAGCGATAATATCAGGTGTTAACCATCTGTTAATTATATGTTAACAGTAGACGTTTTTTATTTTTTTTAAAAAAAAAAAACGTTCGGCGCTTTTTCGATTTTTTTGGCTCAAAATACTTAAAAAAATTTATATTACATACCCTAAAATTTTCATAAAAAAAAAGTCGAGAAGTTAGAGTTTGCAGAGTTTACCATATAACAAGGGTTTTCTCTATATACTTCCACTATATATATATATATATATATATATATATATATATATATATATATATATATATATATATATATATATATATACCAGTAGGGAACCCGCGCGATGCAGCGGTGGCGGCAGCGGCAAATTACAATGTGGCACTTGTTTTGTGTTAGTTTACCAAATGTCTCGTGATATATTGCGTAGTACTTAAGCTAGTTTTCTTATTCATATTACCTGTTATAACTCAATTAAGTAAACTTATCAATCCTCATATGCGGTAGATGCAATGTGCGACTAGTGCTTTGGATTGAATAACAAACTTGTATTTTGATGGTTGTCGTTGGTGCGAAGGAGATTATGAAGGTGCGAAGGAGGCTTTTTGTAGGTGCGAAGGAAGAAGAGAAGGTGCGAAGGAAGAAGCTGTGGACAAATGTGAATATAGTTTATTATGTAACTTGGTTCGACCAGACAGATTGGGCGAACCTGCACATTCGCACAATCAATTTGGGCGAATGTGCAGTCTATAAATAGACAAGTTTGATTTTTGAATGTAACTTTGGTCATTATTATTCCCTCCACTTTCTGATATTCTCTCTAGTGTTTTGTTTAACTCTTTTCACGTTCTTACCTTGTTTGTAATCATATTTCAACGTGTAATCGAGTTGTTAATTAATGAAAAGCTTTTGAAAATGATGATCTGTGTGTTTTGATCTGTTTGACTATTATTTTGTGATAGTTTTAGGGATTCCGCACCTAAAACTAACTTGTTTGATCATTCTTTGTTGTTATACGATCCATTCACGCACATACAAAGTGGTATCAGAGCCATTCTGGATCAAACAACCACAAATTAATAGTTTCTCAGTTGATTTGGACCCAATTTTGGTCAAAAAGTTTCTGTTTTCATTGAACAAACTAATGTGATAAGATTTTGATTGATTACAACTTGATTTCGAGGTTAAATTGGATAATTCTCTTCATTAAAGTTGTTCCAAATCAATTCCGATTCAAAACCTGATTTAGATCATCAAAATCCATCAACATTTGATAAGCATGATCAAAATTAACGAATTTTCAAAGAATAACCGTTTTTGAAATCTCAGGGGTCGAAAGAGAGAGAGTGGTCGAAAGTGGAATTTTATTTGGTCGAAAGAGGGATGTTGTGGTCGAAGTAGGTGTTTTAGTGGTCGAACGTAGACTTTCATTGCTTATTTTGTTCATTCGCCCAGTTGTGTCACCTTCGATTGATCGAACGGTCGAAGGAGCAGAAAAACGGTCGAACGAGAGAAGAAAGCGGTCGAAAGAGATTTTGTGATTTCAGTCCACATTCGTATCAATCAAAACGGTCGAAAGAGAAGATTATTTCTCATTCGCACGTTCGATCATACGAAAGAGAATCCTGTTTTAAAACATTTCTAATCTTTTCGTGTTTAATCGTTTGCAGGTCAAGATGTGGAACTTCCCAACAACGCCAAGACCTACTCAAGCACCACAACAGCAGACAACACAAGATCCATGGTCGGTTGCAGCCCGGAAGACTAGTCCACCATCCCTGCCAATAAATTACATGGCTATGACTAGTTCGGCTCCTCAACAAGTTGTTCAACCAGTACAACAACCTATTGACAACTATTGGGGAGTAGCGGCAGCTGCAGTTCATTCGCAAACGACCAATGCCATATCCACACTTATTCATGATCTATCCTCAGGAAGCGGCAATCGTCCACCAAAGCTAATGGACATGAAGGAGTACAACACATGGAAGACGACGTTTAAGATTCATGTTGAGGGACAAGGACTTGAGGGAGGCGAGGCATGGCAAATGATAGTAAAAGGGTATGTTGCTCCTATTCTGGAGAATACTGGAGAACCGATACCTTTGGAGAATTTGGCGGATGATGAGAAAAAGAGGTTTGCAATAGAGAAGAAGGCATTTTCTCAGCTATCTCAGGCGATCAACACTGATTTGCTGCATCAGTTTGGATCGTGCACAACATCCAAACAATTGTGGGATATGCTGAGAAACCGACATGATGGTAATGAGAAGGCGATGAAGCTGAGAATGGAAGAGCTTCGGAAGGAATTTGAGAATTTTAGCTACATGGGCAATGAGACCCTAAAAGAGTTGGTTCCACGGTATTGCCATTTGCTCACAGAACTGTCGAGCTATGAGATCAGCATACCAATGTCAGAATTGGTGGATAAATTTGCTGATGCTTTACCACCCTACTGGAACCAACACATTGAAGTGTTGAAGGAAAAGGATGCATACCAGTATTGGACTATCAACGAGTTCATTCAAAAGCTGGAAAACAAGGAAATGGAGGAGAAGAGGAAAGCCAAGAGAGCTCAGATTCCACAGAATCCAGATCTGTATGTGAGTGGTACATCTAACTCTCTTTCTGCTTCAAGTACTACTTCAAATGTTGCTCCTCACATTGCATGTGTATCCAATGTTGTTGAACCCACAAAAGCACCCATCAACTACCTTGCCCAAATTCATCTTACACACCATCATACACACAACAACCTTATCAAACACCAAACTTTATTCCACCTTTTTCACCATTACAACAAGCTGCATGCTACATTGCAAGTCAACCTCAACAACAACAACAATATACTCCTCACATGAATCAGATGCAGATTACTCAAGCACAATCAAGTCAAAGCCCGATTGTGTTAGAGACCTCGAATCTTAACAATGTGACTGTTGAAATTGCTCAATAGCACGTTGCTTTAGTGTCTGCTATGGTTGCATCTTACAACGGTTTGGTTGCGAGTCAAATTGGAAACTACAATCTCACCAATGAGGACTACGCTCAAATCGACAAAGAGGAGATGGAGCTTATGGACATTCAGTGGGCTTTTGCAAGCATAATGAGGAGAGCCACTGACTTTATTTAGAAGACTGGAAGAACTGACCTTTCAACTTCTCCCAACACCACATACGGATTCAACAAAGCAAAAGTTACATGCTTCAATTGTGGTGAGAAGGGTCACTTTAAAAGAGAGTGCACACAGCCTGCACAGCAAGGTAATCGAAACCCGTTCAATTCAACATACCAAAACAGACAAAACCAAAACCAAAATCAAGTTTCATACAACAGTCCCAACATCTCAAGCTTTCAACCACAAAACACTTACCAGAACCGTCAACAAAATACCAACACTAGACAATCCACAACTCAAAACCAACCTCAACAAAATCCAAACCGAACTATTGTTCCTATCTCTACACCTAACACTCAAAATCAAAACCAAACTGACAATCAAAACCAAGCACTTGTAATTCAGAAAGATGAAGGTTTTGATTGGACGGGTATGCAATTGGGGGTGGAGGAGATTACTGCTGGGAATGTGGCTTGTGTGGCACAGAAGATGAGTCTGGATGAGAATGAGGAGATTGAAGAGGAGGTTGTGACTGAGAAAGTGTCGGAGTTGAAAATTGAGGAAGTGAATGAGGATGTGATTGCTGAGAGTGAAGACAAGAAATCCGGGATGATTCTTGATTCTGTCACGGATATTGGGGACCACTACGATTCAGCTTATTCGGATATGGAGAGTGAATCTGATTCAGAAGCTAGTGTGAATTCACTAGATGATGACATTGATCAACTGTTAGCTGAAGCTGATTTCCTTATGACCCGCAAGTCATGTATGGTGGATGATGTGTGCACCAAGATTGACTACTCCAAATTCTTCACAGGGAAGGAAGCTCACTTCGCTTTGATGGCAATGACAGAACCTCCTAAACCGGCAAGTTCTGAATCTCAATCTAAAGTGTGTGTTAAATGTGTTAAATGTGCTAATTTTGAAAAACTGACAGATGAAAATAAGCTTCTCAAGGTCCAACTTGAGAGTGCCAAAATAAACTGTCAGATTTATTAAAAAGATTTAAAAGATTTCAACAAAGTTCTTGATGGTTATAAAAAGGATGTGTCTGAACTTAAAAAGACATTGTCAATTAAACAACTTGCCATTAATAACTATATTAATGAAATGGAAAACACTAAGTTAGAAATGGCAACCATCAAGTGCTTTGCTGAAAAAGTAAACAAGAAGTTAGAGAGTTACAAGCACATAGCATATGTAGTTGACCATATCATAGAAGAACCCTCCCAGTTGAATAGTGCAAACTATAAGGCGGTCCCATCTCCGGTATTGTTTGAGAACCACAATTTACATGCAATACCACCGGAGACTTTAGTCAATTCTGACTTCACATCAGAAAACGAGCACAACACTTCTAGTGTCGGAGACCCATATTCTGATGTGAGACCTGTTTTGGGAAACAATGAGGGTGTGGTCGCTGTTGATGATTCAGATGAAGAAGATGAACAATCTGAGACGGTTGAAAATGAAAGTGATATCCCTGATGAAAATCATATAATCACTACTGAGCCAGTCTCACCGTCTCAGATCATTCATCCCATGGCAAATGCTCATCGAAAGAATGTGGTTAAGAAAACTGAAAAGTCTGTTGGTAAATGTGTTGAAAAGAAAGAGATAAAGAAAATTGAGAAAAATGTGATTAAACCGGTTGAAAAGAAAACTGAAACTAAATCTGAGTAAAATGTGGTGAAACCAGTTGAAAAGAAAAATGAGGTTAAATCTGAGAAAACCAATGAAATGGGCAACGAATCGTGTGACAAACCTGTCAAAATTTTCTATCGGATGCAAGGCTCCGATAAGATTTTATTTGATGATGAATATCCGATTAAATTTGTCAATTATTCCAAAATCGAAAAGATCTGGCAGGAAAGTACGATTTGGTTTCCAAAATTTGAAAGAACCAATGACATTCCTCCAGAAATTTTAGATAAAATTTATTCGGATAAAGATGCCAAGGTCAATGTCACACAATTTGTTTTGCCAGTTGATAAAGCAAACAGTTTTATTGAACCGACTTACTCGAAGGAACCAGCTCCTGAGAGTTTAAGGAAACAATGCATGGTTGATCGTTATCCCATTGCTAGTTTTTCCAAGTCGCCGATCAAAGAAAACTATGAGGAATACCGTGCGTGTTATAAGTGCGGGGAAAGGGGACATTTACTTTCCGCCTGCCCGTACGTACGACACAAAAGGCACGAGGTGGAGATGAGGCAACATCATGCTTATCCGGTTGACAACTACGGTTATCCACAAAGACGGTTTTATCCTCAGCAAGAACCGTATTATAATCAAAACAATTTTTACAACAAAAGGGAAATCCGTCCGATGACGTATGATAAACGCAACCGGATAACCACTGAGAAATCTGCTAAGAAACCTGTGATGAACTCAACTGCTGATAACAAAAAGGTTGCTCCTAAACCTAATGGAAAACAAGCAGTTGGACCTGTCTCTGTTAAATCAGAGAAGGTAACCAAGAAGGTTGCATTTAAAGATAAAGTAAAGAAACCGGCTGAGACATCAAAATCTCAGATCCGGATCTTGAAAAGATCTGAGCAATCCTGGTCATCTAAGGAATCTGAAGGAGCCTCAACTTCACAGAATGAGAAGAGTGAGAAAAAGAAAGTTGTGAGTGAGAAGAAAGGGGTTGAGTTAACCCAAGATGTTTGTGAATTCAAAGAATCTTTGAAATAACCCGTTCAAAGACCCAAGACCAAACAGACTTGGGTCCCCCGAAAGATCTAACTGCTTTACTTTATATGTGCAGGGAGCTCTAGCTGGCCCTGTTAGCAGCCTATGGATTGTTGACAGTGGAGCTTCTGGTCACATGACAGGGGACCTCACGCTACTTTTTGATATAAAAAATATAAACGGAGGTTATGTAGCGTTTGCTGGTAATAAAGGAGGCTACATTACGATGGAGGGTAGTGTAAGCAATGGGGTCGTGACATTTGAGAGGATATCATACGTGAAACAGATAGATTACAATCTGCTCAGTGTTAGTCAAATCTGTGATAAACAATTTTCTGTGTATTTTGATGACAAATCCTGCTATATCTTGAAACCTGGGTTTGAACTTCCGAAAGAGTGGGTGATGCTAAAGGCACCGAGAGTAAATAACTTTTATATTCTCGATATGTCCAAAGCAATGACCACCCATGGCCAAGTCACGTGTTTCCTCTCTAAGGCTACAGAAAAAGAATCTATAATGTGGCACAGGAGAATGGGACACATCCATTTGAGAAAGATGAACCAGTTAGTGAAGAATGAACTTGTCACGGGAGTTAATGTAAAACACTTCCATTTGAATGGCAAGTGTGTTAGTTGCAAAAAGGGAAAGCAGCACAAACAAGCCCATAGACCAAAGAAAGTCAATTCCGTTGAACTGCCGCTTGAGCGTTTGCACATGGACTTATTCGGTCCAGTCAGACGTAAAAGTCATGCCGGGGAGTTGTACTGTCTTGTGGTGACTGATGATTATTCAAGATTTTCATGGGTCATGTGCTTGCATCAGAAAAGCGACACTTTTGACAATCTGAAGGTTCTGTTTACACGTCTGGAGAATATCTATGGTCTGAAGATCAAACGAATCCGGAGTGACAATGGGACGGAGTTCAAAAACGCTCAGATGGAGGATCTGTGTGCAAACAAGGGAATTCATCATGAATATAGCGCTCCGTATACACCCCAGCAGAACGGTGTCGCAGAAAGAAAGAACAGGACTCTAATCGAGACGGCGAGAACTATGCTTGCGGATTCAAATCTTCCAGTCATGTTCTGGAATGAAGTTATTTACGCAGCATGTTACACTTTAAACCGTGTTTTAACAGTGAAGAAGTTTGGCAAAACTTCTTATGAGCTGTTGAACCGACGCAAGCCGAATCTGGAGTATCTAGAACCATTTGGTGCCCTGTGTACAATGCTGAATCCTTCGGAGAAGTTCGCACCAAAGGCTGAAGAAGGTTATTTTGTTGGATATGCAACCCCACTAAAACGGGTAGTCAACAAAAGAACTAGAAAAGTCGAGGAGTGGGCTAATGTCGAAGTACAAAGATACACACAAAATGTACAGGGTGGAGGACCAGATTGGATGTTTGATTACAAAGACTTCTTTGAATCATTCAATCTAGATAGCATGGTTGAGGAAGCTGTACTTCGCTTGTATTACGAGGTCGAAAACACCGTAACTTCACCGTTAGTGCGTCCGAGCACTGTAAACCCCCAAGCAGCTTCTAATGATACCACTGCTCCTGTGATGGAAGAAGAGGTGTTCCAAGAAGCTTCTACAACGCTTAATTCATCAGATTCAGAAGATGAAGACGATGATGCAACAAGTGAAGCTATTATGGACAATGCTACAGTGACACCACCAGTGAACCCAACTAATACTGATGCTTCAACATCGAATGTGGGTAATGATCTGGTTTCTACAGAGAATTTGACAACTCAAACGGGAGTACAAGTACCTGATTATCCGGAATCTCGGATACATCGGATACACCCGCTTGAACAAGTTATTGGTGATCCTGGTAGCAGCGTGATGACAAGAGGGCAGTTGAGAAATGCTCAAGCACCAGAAAATATTGGCAACCTTGCTTTATATGCCAAAATACAAAAATTTGGTTTTCTAAATGACTGGTCTTTCGCTTGTTATGTTTCGCAGGTCGAGTCGCGGACTTACAAGGAAGCTCTTTTGATGATGCCTGGGTGGAAGCAATGCAGGAGGAGTTGTTACAATTCCAGAAACTCGGTGTATGGGCATTGACAGATTTGCCCCCTGGAAGAAAGAAAATTGGAACCAAATGGGTGTTTAAGTGCAAGAAGGATGATAGAGGAGTCATAGTGAGAAACAAAGCTCGTTTGGTCGTTCAAGGTTTTCATCAGGTTGAGGGAATCGACTACAATGAACTCTATGCACCGGTTGCACGCTTGGAAGCTATCCGAAAGTTCCTAGCGTTTGCATCATGGAAGAAATTTAAGGTGTATCAGATGGATGTAAAGAGCGCATTTCTTTACGGTGTGGTCAAAGAGGAAGTTTACGTAGGTCAACCGCTAGGCTTTGAGGACCCTATTCACCGGGATAAGGTTTATGTGTTAAACAAAGCTCTCTACGGGTTGCACCAGGCTCCGAGACAATGGTATGAGGAGCTGAGCACGTATCTTCTCTCGAAAGGATTCAAACGCAGACTGGTAGACTACACACTGTTCACGAAACGAGCAGGAGATGATTTGCTTCTTGTACAAATTTATGTTGATGATATTATTTTCGGGTCTACTAACGAACTTATGTGCAGGGAATTTGAAAAAGTTATGCAGGAAAAGTTCGAAATGAGCGCAATGGGAGAAATGCAGTTTTTCCTAGGCTTGCAGGTGGAACAAAGACCAACGGGGATCTTTATTCACCAGACGAAATATGTTTCTGAAGTCTTGAGCCGATTCCAGATGGATGATTCGAAGCCGATGGATACCCCGATACAACTTAATCACGGGATTGGAGTTGATCTTAAGGGGGAGCTGACTGATCCATTTACATACAGAGCAATAGTCGGATCTCTGATGTATCACACCACGTCTAGACCTGATATAATGTTTGCGACATGTCTTTGTGCGCGATATCAATCGAAGCCGAAATAGAGTCATCTTGCAGCTGTCAAGCGTATCCTTAGATATCTGAAGGGTTGTCCATCGAAAGGACTTTGGTACCCTCATGATGATAATTTTGACCTAATCGCTTTTAGTGATGCAGATTGGGGCGGCTGTGACAAAGACAGCAAATCCACAACGGCTGGATGTCAGTTTATGGGGAGCAGGCTCGTGACCTGGCAATGCAAGAAACAAACCGCAGTTGCACTATCCACATGTGAAGCAGAATACGTTTCAGCATCGAGCTGCTGCTCACAGGTTCTTTGGATCCAACAACAGATGGTGGATTACGGTTTGCAATTTCTTAAAACCCTATTTACTGTGATAATGAGGCCGCAATCGCATTAACAAAAGACTTAGTAAATCACTCAAAGGCTAAACATATCCGGATTAAATATCATTTTATTCGTGATTGTTATGCTAAAGAGTTGATCGATATGGTCAAAATCCACACTGATTACCAACGCGCAGATCTTTTTACCAATGCTTTTGACAAATCCAGATTTGATTATCTTTTAAAAGCTAATGGTATTAAAGAAAAACAGGACTGATCACCACCTCAGTCTATCACTTTTTAGTTTAAATTTTTACTGCTTTTCAGAAAAATTTCAAAAATCCAAAAACATTGAAAAATTTCAAAATGCATAAAAATTAGAAAATTTCTTTGCTGACTGCTATATCTTCTTCCCTTAGATTAATGCCGTCAGATTTCTGTGAACAAACGATATCTGGGCAGTCACATATTTGAAATGCTCCAGCTTATCCTTGGGATCAGTAAATTCGAAAATCTATAAAAATCAGAAAAATCAAAAATGATTTCCTGGAGTATAAAGGGAAATGATAGTACATCAGTGGGGATCTGACACATTCTAAGTAATGTACTGCTATATAGGGCGTGTGTCTGAGTCTGTGCGATGTGTTGATAGGCTTCGTAGAGCTATTACTGTGTGCCTGATACATACAAATCAAACGAATTGTTGTGTGGATGAACTCCTCATGGGCATATGGTCTTAGTACCGTAATTTCGTTTGATAGGGTATTTGTACAAAACTCGGAGGTTTAGGGTCGTTATGTTATTAGTTGTCTGGAGATAGCCTCTCTAATCTTCTGCTGTAAGTCATTACGGACCTAGATCAGACAGGGTGTCTTTATAAAAGAGCTTTATGCCAAATCCTAAAGTTACCGAATTGAGGAACTTTCCATGTTATATGATGATCAAAGATTGTCAATTACATCGTATTAATCACTGATGCAAATCATGATTAATATCAGTCCTCCACCTGGTATAGTGCATATGTTACTTTGCTGCATTAATTTGCTGACCTGTATACCTCTGTGCACTATATCTTGTACAATTACAGACGACGAAAGCATAATCACGCTTTACAATGAGTCTTTGAGCATTTACTTCTTGATACGGGAGTATGTCGTGTGCGTGGGAACCACAGACAATTGCGTTTATACTATAAATATAAGTATCAGTATAAAGCACTGCACAAAAGTCTGCATGTGAGTTTATGTGGATCACAATATCAGCAGTTGCCAGATCACACATTGTCTTTAATGATAATAATTCAATAGATCAACGGTGTGATCAGATTTCTCAATAACTGATATGATCCCTTTACCGGAAATCCCAAAAAACATTCACAGTTTTTCATTTACATTTTTGCATTTTATTTTCTCGTCAAAAATTACAAAACTCAAAAAGATTTTAGGTGTGTTTTAGCATAAACTTTAGAAAATCCAAAAAGATTTTTCATTTCCATCTTATTTTTGATAACTGATGGTGGTTGATGTCGATTTTCTAAACCTTGATACACCATTTGAGCTTTGTAACTTTTAAAATGTGAAAATATGTTTGTTGGATGCTTAAAAGTTGGAAAATAATTGGACTGGGACTCGTTTTTGAGATTTGGAAAATTTGTCAAAAATCCCATTTCTCATTCGCCCATTCGGTTGGTCGAATGTGGGATTTTACATGTTCCTTCGTATGTTTTAAACGGGCGAAGGAGAGTGTTCTTGAACACAAGTTTCATTCGAACCCTTTTGCCTCATTCGAACCTTTCACTAGGGTCGAAGGAGACAAGAGTTTCTCCTTCGTGCGTATAGAATGGGCGAAGGAGGATGCCTATATATACCTGTTTGTCTCATTCGAACCCCATTCAAATTTTTTCAGAAAAATCACTCTAACCTCACCATGTTGCTTGATTAGTTTGAACCTTTCCATTGTGTTCGTCACTTCATACTGATCATTTTGCACTATCATTTACAGGTTAATATTCAGGATTGAAGGATTTAATTCCTGATTACTGTTTCGAGCCCCAATTCATTAAACTGATTATAAATGAATTCATTGTGACAATTGTTGTTTAGGTTTCATTACATATGTGTTTTAGGGGGAGAATAACTTTAAACATTGGATTCAAAACCAACTGGTTGATCAATTGATCAATAGTTGTGTTTCGAACCCTAGTTTCAATTGAAAACACATATATAATGTATAATTGATGAATCTGCTAGTATAAGATAGTCAATCGGCATTATTAGGATCTGTTTCAATCAAAAGAACATGATCAGAAAACTTGAATTTCAAAATTGAAAATTCAAAATTAAGAACAGTCACCTTCGACCATTACGAATGGGCGAAGGAGATAAACAAACGGTCGAATGTAGAATGTTTGGACCAATGAAATCTTTTATCAAAAACCATACATTTGTACCATCTATCTTTCTCATTCGTACCTTGTTAATTCTCATTCGTACCCCCGTTTGGGCGAAAGAGTAGGTTTATTACCAAAAATTTTCAAAGTTTGAAATTTTGTCGATTTTTAACATGTGTTTTTTATTGTTTTGCAGATTTAACGATGTCCGAGCAAGAGAAGACGACGGAACAACCTGGATCATCATCACAGCCTGCCAAGACTGTTTCTGAAGAGCTTTTAGCCTTCGAGAATGCGCATAACTGCTGTGCGTATCTCGGAAAGGTTAAGAAGCATACGGAGTTTGTTGGAATCATAGAGTTCTTGAAGAGATGCAGGGTGATAGATGCTATTGCTACACCGACGATTATCTACAAAGATATGATACAAGAATTTTGGTCGGAAGCGAAGCTTGATTTCTGGAAATGCGAATCATGTTTGACGAGCAAGATTCAAGGGCAGAGAGTCATTGTTTGTGAAGAAGATTTGAGAGAAGCATTGAATTTAGATGATGAGCCGACAGATCCTAAGGAGTTCAATTTTATGGATCAGCGAAAGTGCTATCTCAGAATGAAATACAATGGACCAATCACTGACGGTTCATTGCACAAGGGAAAACTGTGCCCTCAATTCAAATATCTGGCACATGTTTTAATACATGTATTTGGATCTGCAGCTGGAGGATATGATTTAATGCGAAAGAGTATCAGTTCTATGATGGTTGCCTTAGTGTTGAACAAACCGTTCAATGTTTCAGGCATGCTGATGCAACATTTACTAGAGCCTGTGAACGGCACGAGGAATCTTAAGTTTCTACTTTATCCTCGTTTCCTCCAGATGGTGTTTGACAACAAGTATAAGGAGCTGAAAAGAGATCCTAAGCACATAGTTGTTCAGGAACATATGTCGCTTAATACACTTGCTAGGATGAAGGCGTATAAGGGATTGTCAGTTGATGAACGTCCTCCAGTAAGACGTTTATTTGGACACCTAGCCAGAGTTGATTATACAGATCCGGGTGAAGGGCTTGTGAGACATGCAAACAGTGATTCTGATCCTGATGATCCATTACATCCTGTTGATCCTGATGCGAAACGCAAAAGACAGGTTGTGAATGTCGGCGCAAAGAGTGGAAAGATAAAGAAGAAAGATATAAGGTTAGAGGTTACAACTGAACCCGAAAAGAAGAAAAGCACGCCAAGAAGAAACAAGACGATGGCGAAGAAGGGTTTACATATTGTGGACGAAGCGTCAGTTGATTCTGAAGAGACGCAGAAAGATGAACAATGGGATTCTGATGCTAAAACGTTAAAGACCACCTCGCCCAAGGCCACTGAGGCTGGTGTGTCTGCTAGTCAGAATGTAGAAGATCAAGGGAACAAGAGTCCTATTCCTGTTGATGAAGATGAATTGATTATGAACATAGATGAAACTTTTACTGGTTCTCCTGTACAAGCTGCTAAGTCACAGAAGAAGAGACAGGAGAAACCGAGTATCAAGAGAAAGAAAGAGATTGAATCATTGATAGCTGGTAAGAAACTACCACCGGCTACTAGTTCTAAGTCACCGGTTACTGCACCAGCACAGAAGAAACAAAAGACTGCAACAACATCGAGCACACAACAGAGTGAAGATATACCTGTTGATCAGTTTAACGAGGCATTGGATAACGTGCTCAAGAAGATTAGAAAAGGCAAACTGCCTGATGTTGTTGAACCACCCATGAAGAAGAAAGTTTCGGTGGATAGTGATATTATGAGTGCTGTGAATCAGAGATTGTCTGAGATGATGAATATAATCAACAAACAACAAACTGAGATCGAGCAATTAAAGACCAATTATAAAAAGATGTTGGAGGTCGTAGTCACATCAGCTGATGATAATGAAGTTTTGAAGAAAACGACTAAGAGATTGAAAAGAGAGAATAAGAAGTTGCTGAAGCACGAGCAACGAAACACCAGAAGAATTATCGTCTTGAAGGAGGAGAATAAACAGTTGAAGAAGAGTAACAATCATATGGATGATTTGATCAAGAACTTGTACTATCAAGCTCCTCAACTTCAAGCTGGTGAAGTAGATAAGGAAAGAGAAGAAGAACAGGTCGATTTCGAACCATCTGATGAAGAAGAAGATGAAGAACTTGATGAAGATGTAGGAAATAACACTAAGAAGAAGAAGAAAGATGATGGAGATGATGGAGGATCAGATGGTGGATCAAGTGATGGAAACGGCTCTGCTTTCGATAGTAGTAGTGATGATGATGATGATAACGCTGACAAGTTTACATATGAGAAGCGTGACTCAAGTAAGGGTGGAGAGTCGAGCTCTAAAACTCCTGGAGAGAATGTGGATGAAGATATATTCTGGAATGAGAAACTGCAGTCGTTATCTGAGGACGACAAGAACATGTATCGCCAGATGCTCACAGATCGAAACTGGACGATTGACATGACAAGCAGATTTCCAGAGATATTCGAGTCGAGCAAAAAACTATTTGAGTTGGAGTTTGATGACCCTGATCTTGAAGATGGAGAGGTTTCGGCGGCAATTTCAAAAGAGATACTTGAGGGTTTAGCTAAGCAGGTAGGAAAGACTTTGGAAGAATTACTTGCTGACAATTTCATTCCAAAGATACCTGAGAAGGAAGCCAGTAATCATTCTGATGACCGTGATGTTCCTGCGTTTGAGGATGTTGAAATGGAAGACATAACGAGTGAGGAGTATCCACAATACTTCAAGACAAATCAAGATTGTGGATTTCCTGGATTCTCAGATGAATTGCTAAATCATGCCGAGAAACTGGCGAAAGAGAAGAGTAAAGCGTTTGAAGATGAAATCTTCAAAGGGCATGACAAACCACGGTTCGAGCAGTCGGAGAGTTTGAAGGAATTCTTGTGAAAATTGAAAGAGAAAGAAAACAATCGTCCGAAAGCTGATATTCAAGGAAGCTTTTACAAACTTCATAGTGGTATTTTCAAAGGTCGTGCTTTGGCTTGGAAGTTTGTTAAAGAATTGAGATGTATTGCAGTGAAGTGGGAGAAGGGGATCTTATACTTCGATAAATTTCATCATTTGAAGACTCTTCCCTATTGGGCAATCCGTGATATTTGTCGTCACCGTTTAACGGGAGCGTCAAATAGTCAGATTACCTACTTTGCTGAAAAGATGATGAGAGAAAGCCGAACCAAGTGGGATTTGTTTAAACCACAATATCCTAAACGTATTGTTCACAAAAAGGATATTGATCAGATTACAGGTATGCCCAAGGTGACGTTAAAGTACAAACCACCGCGAGTGTTGAAAAAGATTCCTTTGTTGCCAATCCCACAACACTTCGCCAAAGATTTCATCTGGTGGTATTACGATTGGAAAATAGCAGAGGCTGTGATTGTATTGAAAGACGGAGAGAAGAACTACAAGAAAGTACACATTTTTGATCCCATGTGGTTAATAAACTGTTCACATGGGGATATAATCATGTTGTTTTACAATCCGATTTATTCTGATGCGAAGGATGCTGAGCAAGCAGGAAAGTACCAACGTGTGGTATTTCTGTGCATTGCATATGACATTAATGCTGGGTGTGACTATGGCGAGAAGCTCGGGAAGTTTGTTGAGAAGCAAAAGGTGCCTGAACTGAAAAAGAAGAAGCAAAAGCAATTTCAGGAACCGGTGTTGACGAAAGAACAGAAGATTCAACGACATATCAAACTGATGAACATTAGAATGGATGAACAGCGTAGACAGCAATCCAAGCAATAGTCGAGGGGGAGTTTGTAGATGCAAAAGTGCGACTAGTGCTTTGGATTGAACAACAAACTTGTTTTTGATGATTGTCGTTGGTGCGAATGAAGATTAGTAGGTACGAAAGAGAGTTTCTGAAGGTGCGAAGGAAGTATAGAAGGTGCGAAGGAATTTGCTGTGGACGAATGTGAATATAGTTTATTATGTAACTTGGTTCGACCAGACAGTTTGGGCGAACCTGCACATTCGCACAATCAATTTGGGCGAATGTGCAGTCTATAAATAGACAAGTTTGATTTTTGAATGTAACTTTTGTCATTATTATTCCCTCCACTTTCTGATATTCTCTCTAGTGTTTTGTTTAACTCTTTTCACGTTTTTACCTTGTTTGTAATCATATTTCAACGTGTAATCGAGTTGTTAATTAATGAAAAGCTTTTGAAAATGATGATCTGCTTGTTTTAATCTGTTTGACTATTATTTTGTGATAGTTTTAGGGATTCCACACCTAAAACTAACTTGTTTGATCATTCTTTGTTGTTATACGATCCATTCACTCAAATTTCCACTTGCGGGGTTTTACCGCGAGGCGCATGACAAACCAGGATCCAAGTCAACAATCACAATAAACATCTCTATATGAAAAACGTAAAGAGACATAACCAACAATTTTATAAGCGGAAGCGTTAAAGTAGCATTTAATGAACTATGATGTCATCCCAAAAGTTATTCAAAATACTATTATTACAAAACGTGCAACTATGCCTAGACGCCAATGCAGACCCGTGCGCCTAGTTCCATTTGTTGCTACCTTAGCGACCTGAGAAAAACATGCCAAAAGATGTCAACATATAATGCTGGTGAGTTCACAGGTTTGTTCAATATATTACCAAAACGTTACCATGTCCATACTATATCAATGTTACCAAGTACGCTAGCTAGGCGTATGTTTTATTACTACTACGATTGGAAACCGTTACTAGACACGTTTAGCAATGTTTAGCATGTTTAAGCAGCCCGTATGTTCAGCATGATAATGTTCCTGTTCGAGACAATATGCACCCGCCCGGCCCTCCAAGCCGACGAGTGGGGCAGGTCACGCCCAATAGATCTATCCACATTTCCCCCGTTGTGCATCCCCGCACATTCATGGTTTCCCCCGGGACTTCCAAAGATCGTATAGCAATATAAAGTTAAAACCATAGTATGACATATGTTACCAAAATAGTTTAGCGCATGTTTTCTCCCCCAAAAGTTAAAGCAGTAAAAGTGGGGCCGTGAACTCACCTTAAATAGCGTTCTTCGATTACAAGTAAAGATGTTTAGCCCTTGATAATCCCTCTACCGGAGATCTATCTAAATGTTCACATAAGTGTCCCGACTAATAACCATAAGGTTATCTAGCCCCCGATTGTCCAGATCGTAACCAAGTATGTTTTAAAACGTGTTTGAATGTTTAACCGACACACTAGACCGACCCGACATTCCGTTGGTGACCCATTACCCTAACTAACCAAGTACACATAGATTACACACAAGGTTCAAGCATAAAACACTTAGTTTGTATCAAAAATCTCATTTCTACATCAGAACGGTCGAACCAGTCAGTTTTAAGTCTCCTTCGCACCTTTTCAGTCTCCTTCGCCCGTTTTACATTTCGTTCGACCGTTTGATGCCTCCTTCGCCCGTTTTACCACGTTCGCCCAACAAAAACCCAGGTTCGACCCTGGATTCCCTCCTTCGCACCTTCGATCGGTCGAAGGAGGCCAGGTTCGCCCCTGTTGTGTAAATTTTCCTAAAAACGCTTCAAACACATTCAAAACGACTCGAAACATCATCAAACACAGCAGTCAAGCATGGATAACTTATCCCTGCAAAACCCCACCGATTTCCCCCGATAATACTTCCGTTCCAGCCCTTTGCCAAAATGGTAAAGATTATGGAAACATCACTTTCATGCATGAATAATTTACCCAATTTGGAAACTTTTGAAATCGATTCATATTCAACCTGAAATGCTCAGTTTGTCGAGTGTTCGATCTTTTCTTATCAATTCTATTGTTCATAAATATCATGCATCAAGTCTAGATTCGTTAAAACCCCCAAATACCCATAATATCATCATATCCAATCCTAACCCTAAACAACAATAATCTAACATCAATAACAATCCTATATCATGTTTCTATCATAGACATAGCAGCAAAATCATCGAACAACACATAACACCACATAATACACAATTTACATATGTTATTCACCATGAAAACCTATGTTAAATGATAATGTTTTGATTTAGAAAGATGTTTAAAAGGTTTTTAATCATAAAAACACCCTTAGAACAGATCCGGACAATTAGGGTTAGATGAAAACGAATTAAAATGCTTTTAAAAAGGTTTAGGATTTAGAACACACCTTGGGTTCTTGTTTAGATGTTGTAGATGGGTTAGATTATGAAACAGAAGAGCAAAAACTCCTTCCTTAGTGATTAAGATCGTTTGAGAGCGTTTTGGGACGGTTAGGGTTTGTGAAATGATGAAAAATGACAAAGGTTCGTATTTATACTGATCCTCCTTCGCCCCATTTCAATGGTCGAAGGTGGTCTCCTTCCACCCTTCCACAGGGTCGAATGAGCCCTGTCCTGGTCGAAGGGAATTCCTTCAATTCCACTTCCCTGGTTCGCCCATCTACAAAGGGTCAAACCAGACAATTACTCTCCTTCGACCACCCAAAGTGGTCGAACCAGAATCCCTTTTTTACTAGTTTTCCAGTTTGTCGTGTTTAATGCATTTTAACACATCATAACACATAGGCATGCATCCGTAATCTATATTTAACATATTTAAGCACAGATAATCATTTACACATCATTTAAACTCGTCTATGTATATAATCCACCACACGACCCGTAATCTACACATATACTTAATTAGTTCATGTAATGTCACCAACAACGGAACCCGGTACTAGTGTATTACCAAAACGACTTCCAATGATCCTCCAGATCATTGTACCCTGGACAATCCTAACTTGACCTGACTCAACTAACCCAGTTAAGTTTGTTTATAACGTTTCTCGCTAAGGTAGACTTAGATGTTACTAATATGTTTAAGCCAAACATGCCGGGTGTCACATCATCCCCACGTTGAAAGAATTTTCGTCCCGAAAATTGCGCAAAGCCCCAAAAAGAAAGAAACAAAAAGAACAGAACGAAAAGGAAATTACCGGATGTACCGGATGTCACATCATCCCCACGTTGCAAGGAATCTCGACCTGAGATTCATTCCACTACAGCAGTAACATGCCTCGATTCAAACGCGCGCTTCGGAAAAAGATGAGGATACTTATCTTTCATCTGATCCTCCCGTTCCCATGTGAACTCCGGTCCACGGTTCGAGTTCCAACGGACTTTAGCGATGCGGATTTTACTCCGACGAAGGCTACGAATCTTGTAGTCGAGGATCTCGACAGGTTCCTCCACAATGCGAAGACGATCATCAACCTTGATCTCTTCCAGTGGTACAATGAGAGATTCATCAGCCAAACACTTCTTCAAGTTAGACACATGGAAGACGTTGTGCACACTACCGAGCTCCGCCGGTAAGTCAAGTCTGTATGCCACCGGTCCAATCCGATCCAGGATTGCGAATGGTCCGACATAACGAGGGTTAAGCTTGCCACACTTTCCAAAGCGTATGACGCCCTTCCATGGTGAAACTTTCAGAAGTACCCTGTCCCCAACCTGGAACTCTAAAGGTTTTCGACGGCGATCGGCATAGCTCTTCTGACGATCCCGTGCAGCAGCCAAACGTTGACGGATCTGTACGATTTTCTCCGAAGTTTCGTACACAAGTTCCGGACCAGTGAGCTGACTCTCGCCCACCTCAGACCAACAAAGTGGTGATCGACATTTCCGTCCGTAAAGAGCCTCGAACGGAGCTGCCTTGATACTAGAGTGATAGCAGTTGTTGTAGGAGAACTCCACTAACGGCAGGTGGATCTCCCAACTTTTGCCAAAATCGATAACACATGCCCGAAGCATGTCTTCCAAGGTTTGAATCGTCCGCTCACTCTGTCCATCAGTTTGCGGATGATAAGCCGTACTCATATCCAACTGAGTACCCAAAGCCTTGTGCAGAGCCTTCCAGAAACGCGAAGCGAAACGAGAATCACGATTAGAGATAATAGAAACAGGCACCCCGTGCCGAGCAACCACCTCCTTAAGGTAAAGTCGAGCCAACCGCTCGAGTCCATCGGTTTCCTTAATAGGTATAAAACGTGCCAATTTTGTCAGCCGGTCAACAATCACCCAGATCATATCAAAACCACTAGGTGATCTTGGCAGCTTGGTGACAAAATCCATCGTGATTCGTTCCCACTTCCATTCTGGAACCTCTGGTTGTTGCAGGAGACCAGACGGCCTCTGATATTCCACCTTGACTTTAGCACAAGTCAAACATTTGCTGACATAAGAAGCTATATCAGCTTTCATGTTCGGCCACCAATAAAGTATCTTCAAATCCTGATACATCTTATCGGAGCCAGGGTGAATAGAATACCGGGATTTGCGAGCTTCATCCAAAACAAGCTCGCGCAATCCCCCGAACAATGGGACCCAAACACGTCCCGCAAAATAGTGTAAGCCATCAGTCCTGAGCTCAAGATGCTTGTCAGCACCGTGCATCGTTTCAGCCTTAAGGTTTCCTTCCTCCAAAGCTTCCAACTGTGCAGAACGGATTCGGTCAGGCAATGACGAATGAATGGTGAGCTGTAAGGCTCGAACACGACGAGGAGTCGCAGACTCCTTCCTGCTCAAGGCGTTCGCCACAATGTTCGCCTTGCCAGGATGGTATTTGATGGCACAGTCATAATCGTTCAGGAGTTCAACCCAGCGACGCTGCCGCATGTTCAACACCTTCTGGTCGAAAATATGCTGAAGACTCTTGTGATCGGTATATACTTCACACTTGGTACCGTACAAGTAATGTCTCCATATTTTCAACGCAAAGACTACTGTACCCAGTTCCAAGTCATGAGTAGTGTAGTTCTTCTCATGAACTTTGAGTTGACGAGAAGCATAAGCAATAACCTTCCCACGTTGCATCAACACACAACCGAGACCACGAATAGAAGCGTCACAGTACACAACAAAGTCATCCGTACCCTCTAGCAAGGATAAGATAGGTGCAGAACAAAGTTTATGCTTCAGCATCTGAAATGCTGATTCTTGTGGTTCATCCCAGTCGAACTTTCGGTCCTTCTGGGTAAGAGCAGTGAGGGGTTGAGCGATCTTCGAAAATCCCTCAATGAAGCGACGATAGTAACCTGCAAGACCTAGGAATTGCCGCACCTCAGATGGCGTCTTTGGTGCTTCCCAGTCTTTAATAGCTTCGTTCTTAGCCGGATCGACATGAATTCCCAGTTCATTCACCACATGTCCTAGGAATTGAACTTCACGTAACCAAAAGTCACACTTCGAGAACTTAGCATACAACTAATCCTGTCTCAAAAGTTCCAAGACCAACCGCAGATGTTCCTCATGACCCGCCTTGTTCTTGGAATAAATCAGAATATCGTCAATGAACACGATGACGAACTTATCAAGGTAAGGTTTGGAAACGCGGTTCATTAAATCCATGAACACCGCCGGTGCGTTAGTGAGACCAAAAGGCATGACCAAGAACTCAAAATGGCCATAACGAGTGCGAAAAGCAGTCTTCTGAATGTCAGCTTCCCTGACGCGCAACTGGTGATAACCGGACCGCAAATCAATCTTCGAATAGTAGCTGGAGCCCTGAAGCTGGTCAAAGAGATCATCAATGCGAGGAAGAGGATAGCGATTCTTTGAAAAACGTAAATTCATCAGATTCAGAAGATGAAGACGATGCACCGGTTGCACGCTTGGAAGCTATCCGAATGTTCCTAGCGTTTGCATCATGGAAGAAATTTAAGGTGTATCAGATGGATGTAAAGAGCGCATTTCTTTATGGTGTGGTCAAAGAGGAAGTTTACGTAGGTCAAACGCCAGGCTTTGAGGACCCTATTCACCGGGATAAGGTTTATGTGTTAAACAAAGCTCTCTACGGGTTGCACCAGGCTCCGAGACAATGGTATGAGGAGCTGAGCACGTATCTTCTCTCGAAAGGATTCAAACGCACTTCTGTGCAAGGACGATTTGCTTCTTGTACAAATTTATGTTGATGACATTATTTTCGGGTCTACTAACGAACTTCTGTGCAGCGAATTTGAAAAAGTTATGCAGGAAAAGTTCGAAATGAGCGCAATGGGAGAAATGCAGTTTTTCCTAGGCTTGCAGGTGGAACAAAGACCAACGGGGATCTTTATTCACCAGACGAAATATGTTTCTGAAGTCTTGAGCCGATTCCAGATGGATGATTCGAAGCCGATGGATACCCCGATACAACCTAATCACGGGATTGGAGTTGCCCTTAAGGGGGAACTGACTGATCCATTTACATACAGAGCAATCGTCGGATCTCTGATGTATCTCACAGCGTCTAGACCCGATATATGTTTGCGACATGTCTTTGTGCGCGATATCAATCGAAGCCGAAATAGAGTCATCTTGCAGCTGTCAAGCGTATCCTTAGATATCTGAAGGGTTGTCCATCGAAAGGACTTTGGTACCCTCATGATGATAATTTTGACCTAATCGCTTTTAGTGATGCAGATTGGGGCGGCTGTGACAAAGACAGCAAATCCACAACGGCTGGATGTCAGTTTATGGGGAGCAGGCTCGTGACCTGGCAATGCAAGAAACAAACCGCAGTTGCACTATCCACATGTGAAGCAGAATACGTTTCAGCGTCGAGCTGCTGCTCACAGGTTCTTTGGATCCAACAACAGATGGTGGATTACGGTTTGCAATTTCTTAAAACCCCTATTTACTGTGATAATGAGGCCGCAATCGCATTAACAAAAGACTTAGTAAATCACTCAAAGGCTAAACATATCCGGATTAAATATCATTTTATCCGTGATTGTTATGCTAAAGAGTTGATCGATATGGTCAAAATCCACACTGATTACCAACGCGCAGATATTTTTACCAAAGCTTTTGACAAATCCAGATTTGATTATCTTTTAAAAGCTAATAGTATTAAAGAAAAACAGGACTGATCACCACCTCAGTCTATCACCTTTTAGTTTAAATTTTTACTGTTTTTCAGAAAAATTTCAAAAAAAAAAAAATCCAAAAACATTGAAAAATTTCAAAATATATAAAAATGAGAAAATTTCTTTGCTGACTGCTATATCTTCTTCCCTTAGATTAATGCCGTCAGATTTCTGTGAACAAACGATATCTGGGCAGTCACATATTTGAAATGCTCCAGCTTATCCTTGGGAACAGTAAATTCGAAAATCTATAAAAATCAGAAAAATCAAAAATGATTTTCTGGAGTATAGAGGGAAATGATAGTACATCAGTGGGGATCTGACACATTCTAAGTAATGTACTGCTATATAGGGCATGTGTCTGAGTCTGTGCGATGTGCTGATAGGCTTTGTAGACCTATTACTGCGTGCCTGATACATACATATCAAACACATTGTTGTGTGGATGAACTCCTCATGGGCATATGGTCTTAGTACCGTAATTTCGTTTGATAGGGTATTTGTACAAAACTCGGAGGTTTAGGGTCGTTATGTTATTAGTTGTCTGGGGATAGCCTCTCTGATCTTCTGCTGTAAGTCATTACGGACCTAGATCAGACAGGGTGTCTTTATAAAAGAGCTATATGCCAAATCCTAAAGTTACCGAATTGAGGAACTTTCCATGTTATATGATGATCAAAGATTATCTATTACATCGTATTGATCACTGATGCAAATCATGATTAATATCAGTCCTCAACCTGGTATAGTGCATATGTTACTTTGCTGCATTAATTTGCTGACCTGTATACCTCTATGCATTATATCGTGTACATTTACAGACGACGAAAGCATAATCACGCTTTACAATGAGTCTTTATGCATTTACTTCTTGATACGGGAGTATGTCGTGTGCGTGGGAACCACAGACAATTGCGTTCATACTATAAATATCAGTATCAGTTTAAAGCACTGCACAAAAGTCTGCATGTGAGTTTATGTGGATCACAATATCAGCAGTTGCCAGATCACACATTGTCTTTAATGATAAAAATTCAAAAAGATCAACGGTGTGATCAGATTTCTCAATAACTGATATGATCCCTTTACCGGAAATCCCAAAAACATTTACAGTTTTTCATTTACATTTCTGCATTTTATTTTCTCGTCAAAAATTACAAAACTCAAAAAGATTTTAGGTGTGTTTTAGCATAAACTTTAGAAAATCCAAAAAGATTTTTCATTTTCATATTATTTTTGATAACTGATGGTGGTTGATGTCGATTTTCTAAACCTTGATACACCATTTGAGCTTTGTAACTTTTTAAATATGAAAATATGATTGTTGGTTGCTTAAAAGTTGGAAAATAATTGGGCTGGGACTCGTTTTTGAGATTTGGAAAATTTATCAAAAATCCCATTTCTCATTCGCCCATTCGGTTGGTCGAATGTGGGATTTTACATGTTCCTTCGTATGTTTTAAACGGGCGAAGGAGAGTGTTCTTGAACACAAGTTTCATTCGAACCCTTTTGCTTCATTCGAACCTTTCACTAGGGTCGAAGGAGACAAAAGTTTCTCCTTCGTACGTATAGAATGGGCGAAGGAGGATGCCTATATATATACCTTTCTTTCTCATTCGAACCCCATTCAAAATTTTTTCAGAATTTCCATCTTAACCTCACCTTGTTGCTTGATTATTTTGAATCTTCCCATTGTGATCGTCTCTTTCTACTGATCATTTTGCACCATCTTATACAGGTTAACATCATGGATTGAAGGATTAAATCCCTGTTTTCTGTTTCGAGCCCTAACTATTCAATCTGTTTCAACTCAACTTCATTGTAACAATTATTGATTAGGTTTCATTGTATATGTGTTTTAGGGGGAGAATTAACAAAAACCATGGTTTCAAAACCAACTGTTTGATCAATTGATCAATAGTTGTGTTTAGAACCCTAGTTTTAATTGAAAACACAAATACAATGTATAATTGATGAATCTGCTAGTATAAGATAGTCAATCAGCATTATTAGGATCTATTTCAATCAAAAGAACATAATCAAAAACCCTTAATTTCAAAATTGAAAATTCAAATTAAGAACAGTCACCTTCGACCATTACGAATGGGCGAAGGAGATAAACAAACGGTCGAATGTAGAATGTTTGGGCGAATGAAACCTTTTATCAAAAACCATACATTCGTACCATCTATCTTTCTCATTCGTACCCCCGTTTGGGCGAATGAGAAGGCTGATTACCAAAAAATTTCAAAGTTTGAAATTTTGTCGATTTTTTAACATGTGTTTTTGTTTGTTTTGCAGATTTAACGATGTCCGAGCAAGAGAAGACGACGGAACAAGCTGGATCATCATCACAGCCTGCCAAGACTGTTTCTGAAGAGCTTTTAGCCTTCGAGAATGCGCATAACTACTGTGCGTATCTCGGGGAGGTTAAGAAGCATACGGAGTTTGTTGGAATCATAGAGTTCTTGAAGAGATGCAGGGTGATAGATGCTATTGCTACACCGACGATTATCTACAGAGATATGATGCAAGAATTCTGGTCGGGAGCAAAGCTTGATTTCTGGAAATGCGAATCATGTTTGACGAGCAAGATTCAAGGACAGAGAGTCATTGTTTGTGAGGAGGATCTGAGAGAAGCGTTGAACTTAGATGATGAGCCGACAGATCCTAAGGAGTTCAGTTTTATGGATCAGCGAAAGTGCTTTCTCAGAATGAAATACAATGGACCAATCACTAACGGTTCATTGCATAAGGGAAAACTGTGCCCTCAATTCAAATATCTGGCACACGTTTTGATTCATGTCTTCGGATCTGTAGCTGGAGGATATGATTTGATGCGAAAGAGTATCAGTTCTATGATGGTTTCCTTAGTGTTGAACAAACCGTTCAATGTTTCAGGCATGCTGATGCAACATTTGCTAGAGCCTGTGAACGGCACGAGGAATCTTAAGTTTCTACTTTATCCTCGTTTCCTCCAGATGGTGTTTGACAACAAGTATAAGGAGCTGAAAAGAGATCCTAAGCACATAGTTGTTCAGGAACATATGTCGCTTAATACACTTGCTAGGATGAAGGCGTATAAGGGATTGTCAGTTGATGAACGTCCTCCAGTAAGGCGTTTATTTCGACAACTGGCACGAGTTGATTATACAGATCCGGGTGAGGGGCTTGTGAGACATGCAAACAGTGATTCTGATCCTGATAACCCATTACATCCTGTTGATCCTGATGCGAAACGCAAAAGACAGGTTGTGAATGTCGGTGCAAAGAGTGGAAAGACAAAGAAGAAAGAGATAAGGTTAGAGGTTGCGACTAAACCTGAAAAGAAGAAAAGCACGCCAAGAAGAAACAAAACAATGGCAAAGAAGGGTTTACACATTGTGGACGAAGCGTCGGTTGATTCAGAAGAGACGCTAGAAGATGAACATTGGGACTCAGAGACTGAATCGTTAAAGACCGCCACGCCCAAGGCCACTGAGGCTGGTGTGTCTGCTAGTCAGAATGTAGAAGATCAAGGGAACAAGAGTCCTATTCCTGTCGATGAAGATGAGTTGATTATGAACATAGATGAAACTTTTACTGGTTCTCCTGTACAAGCTGCTAAGTCATAGAAGAAGAAACAGGAGAAACCGAGTATCAAGAGAAAGAAAGAGATTGAATCATTGATAGCTGGTAAGAAACTACCACCGGCTACTAGTTCTAAGTCACCGGTTACTGCACCAGCACAGAAGAAACAAAAGACTGCGACAACATCGAGCACACAACAGAGTGAAGATATACCTATTGATCAGTTTAACGAGGCATTGGATAACGTGCTCAAGAAGATTAGAAAAGGCAAACTGCCTGATGTTGTTGAACCACCCATGAAGAAGAAAGTTTCGTTGGATAGTGATATAATGAGTGCTGTAAATCAGAGATTGTCTGAGATGATGAATATAATCAACAAACAACAAACTGAGATCGAGCAATTAAAGTCAAATGATAAAAAGATGTTGGAGGTCGTAGTCAAATCAGCTGATGATAATGAAGTTTTGAAGAAAACTATCAAGAGGTTGAAAAGAGAGAATAAGAAGTTGCTGAAGCACGAGCAACGAAACACCAGGAGAATTATCGTCTTGAAGGAGGAGAATAAACTGTTGAAGAAGAGTAACAAGCATATGGATGATTTGATCAAAAACTTGTACTCTCGAGCTCCTCAACTTCAGGCTGGTGAAGAAGATAAGGAAAGAGAAGAAGAACAGGTCGATTTTGAACCATCTGATGAAGAAGAAGATGAAGAACTTGATGAAGATGCAGGAAATGATACTAAGAAGAAGAAGAAAGATGATGGAGATGATGGAGGATCAGATGGTGGATCAAGTGATGGAAACAGCTCTGCTTTCGATAGTAGTAGTGATGATGATGATGATAACGCTGACAAGTTTACATTTGAAAAGCGTGATTCAAGTAAGGGTGGCGAGTCGAGCTCTAAACTCCAGGAGAGAATGTGGATGAAGATAAATTCTGGAATGAGAAACTGCAATCGTTATCTGAAGACGACAAAAACATGTATCGCCAGATGCTCACAGATCGAGTCTGGACGATCGACATGACTAGCAGATTTCCAGAGATATTTGAGTCGAGCAATAAACTATTTGAGTTGGAGTTTGATGACCCTGATCTTGAAGATGGAGAGGTTTCGGCGGCGATTTCAAAAGAGATACTTGAGGGTTTAGCAAAACAAGTAGGAAAGACTTTGGAAGAATTACTTGCTGACAATTTCATTCCAAAGATACTTGAGAAGGAAGCAGGTAATCATTCTGATGACCGTGATGTTCCTGCGTTTGAGGATGTTGAAATGGAAGACATAATGAGTGAGGAGTATCCACAATACTTCAAGACTAATCAAGATTGTGGATTTCCTGGATTCTCAGATGAATTGCTAAACCATGCCGAGAAACTGGCAAAAGAGAAGAGTAAATCGTTTGAAGATGAAATCTTCAAAGGGCATGACAAACCACGGTTCGAGCAGTCGGAGAGTTTGAAAGAATTCTTGAGAAAATTGAAAGAGAAAGAAAACAATCGTCCGAAAGCTGAAATTCAAGGAAGCTTTTACAAACTTCATAGTGGTATTTTCAAAGGTCGTGCTTTGGCTTGGAAGTTTGTTAAAGAATTGAGATGTATTGCAGTGAAGTGGGAGAAAGGGATCTTATACTTTGATAAATTTCATCATTTGAAGACTCTTCCCTATTGGGCAATCCGTGATATTTGTCGTCACCGCTTAACGGGAGCGTCAAATAGTCAGATTACTTACTTTGCTGAAAAGATGACGAGAGAAAGCCGAACCAAGTGGGATTTGTTTAAACCACAATATCCTAAACGTATTGTTCACAAAAAGGATATTGATCAGATTACAGGCATGCCCAAGGTGACGTTAAAGTACAAACCACCGCGAGTGTTGAAAAAGATTCCTTTGTTGCCAATCCCACAACACTTCGCCAAAGATTTCATCTGGTGGTATTACGATTGGAAAATAGCAGAGGCTGTGATTGTATTGAAAGACGGAGAGAAGAACTACAAGAAAGTACACATTTTTGATCCCATGTGGTTAATAAACTGTTCACATGAGGATATAATCATGTTGTTTTACAATCCGATTTATTCTGATGCGAAGGATGCTGAGCAAGCAGGAAAGTACCAACGTGTGGTATTTCTGTGCATTGCATATGACATTAATGCTGGGTGTGACTATGGCGAGAAGCTCGGGAAGTTTGTTGAGAAGCAAAAGGTGCCTGAACTGAAAAAGAAGAAGCAAAAGCAATTTCAGGAACCGGTGTTGACGAAAGAACAGAAGATTCAACGACATATCAAACTGATGAACATTAGAATGGACGAACAACGTCGACAGCAATCCAAGCAATAGTCGAGGGGTAGTTTGTAGATGCAAAAGTGCGACTAGTGCTTCGGATTGAACAACAAACTTGTTTTTGATGATTGTCGTTGGTGCGAATGAAGATTAGTAGGTACGAAAGAGAGTTTCTGAAGGTGCGAAGGAAGTATAGAAGGTGCGAAGGAAGATGCTGTGGACGAATGTGAATATAGTTTATTATGTAACTTGGTTCGACCAGACAGTTTGGGCGAACCTGCACATTCGCACAATCAATTTGGGTGAATGTGCAGTCTATAAATAGACAAGTTTGATTTTTGAATGTAACTTTTGTCATTATTATTCCCTCCACTTTCTGATATTCTCTCTAGTGTTCTGTTTAACTCTTTTCACATTCTTACCTTGTTTGTAATCATATTTCAACGTGTAATCGAGTTGTTAATTAATGAAAAGCTTTTGAAAATGATGATCTGCTTGTTTTAATCTGTTTGACTATTATTTTCTGATAGTTTTAGGGATTCCGCACCTAAAACTAACTTGTTTGATCATTCTTTGTTGTTATACGATCCATTCACGCACATACAGTTGCTGCAAGCGACACGCTGATGTCTGCTGAATCTGTAGCTGAAAAACAATATTTTTTTAGTTACTACTGAAAATCAGATATAATTAAGTTAACACATCAGTATTGATTTTTTGTATGTACAACAAAGAAATTCAAATGGTTAGAATGTAATTTAAAAAACTAAATAATAAAATATATCTAAGTCATGGAAACACCATCAAGCATTAGGATAATAATCTAAGTTCAAATATGTTTTTTTGTTAATTTGGTGATCAACTTCATCCATTCCGTTTGAGAAGTCACCAGCTTATGACAAATTTAGAAACAATGGGACTTCAAAAAAGCTTGATTTCTTTACTGCTTGTACATGTAGACATGCCAAAAAAATGCATGTAACTAGTCAAACGGGTCACCCACCCAAAAATGCATTTTTAATACATAAACACCAACTAAATGCACACAAATTGGATTGAGATTAAAAGAAAAACAACCCAAATCGGCCAATTCATTTAAATATGGGACTAAATTGCTACCTCTTAGTTGATAAATCCACATCCAAGCTAATAACCATGCTTTTGTTCCTACCAACAATACAACTTAAGTTTCCAGCACAGATCAATCAGCAATGCACTGATGATCAATCAAGTGAATCCGAAAGGGACCAACTAAGTAGAGGTTACCATAAAAAACCTGCAATCATAATTCATAAAAAGATTAAAAAACCAACCCACGTACATTTAAATAACGTAAAGCTAATGGCTCACATATGGTATAAGATAAAACTAAGAACAACTTGAAAACAAGAAAACCTGCAATCATAATTCATAAAAAGATAAAAGACAACAATGCACATATATTTAAATAACGCAAAGCTAATGGCACACATATCGTATAAGATAAAACTAAGACCAACTTGAAAACATCTGAAAACTTGAGAAATCGAGCTTCATTTGCTTTTTAAAGAAAAAAACAAATTCATGTTTTCAAATTAGCAACCATTTTCGCGTTTACCTTAATCATAGCTTAATGAGAAACTAAGACAATGACTTATAACAATGGATTCCTCCACAGGAAAATATAAATTGCATCAAAGTACATTAAATTGTGTTCTTACTTCCAATGTTCGAACGATGTCGTGTGTCTCTGATTTTTTTGTTACTTCGAGACAGTATGCACTCAAATATTTGCTAAATATTACAGCACGACCATTCCAAATATTATGGTCGGAATCGTTGAAAGATAGCAGAGTGTTTATACCACCCATATTATAATTATAAACAGAAATAAGGAAATGATGTTTAATTCCAAAATTAAATGTTTGTACCCAGATGCATCTCTGTGAAAGCCCATTTGTACCCCATGCCAATGACTCTATGATGCTATTAATTGAAACCCCTCTTGCAGCGAAAAGAAGTGGTGTTCTACCAGAGAAACTGGTTTGTGTTTTTTGCAATTATAGTTTTTTGCAAATACACGAAATAGATCGGCGCAAGCATAACAACAAATCATGGCAACTTAATGGTTACTTTTTCTACAAAAACATAACTTGAATACTTACTTGTGAATAATCACAAGAGCAAATTCATAAACAGAAAGTTAAGTGAAAAAGATTACATATATTACTTGTTAAGGGCATAAAAACCTTCTCACCTTTATTACACCTCCTTAAACAAACAAACAAACAAATGCTACTAACTAAATCCCACATATAATATTAATGTTCCAGAGTTGTTCCTGATTAGAAATACATATTTTTACTTGTGTAGTATAGCAATCCAAATAAAACAAATTAAACTGCTAGTAACTTCATTTTCACCTGTTGGTGGGAGTGATGCAGGGTGACACCGTATGGTTGGCGGTTGCCAGAGGAGTGGAAACTGGTACATATGAAGAGCAAACAACAGGGTCCAGATTGGTGCTACCCAAGAACCCAATATGGAAACTTCCCCATCCATCTTCACACCCAAAGAATAGAAACAAACTCTTCATAGAATCATTACTTTTTCTTACCAGAGAAGAGGTCTTCAAGGACAAAAAAAATTAGGGCTCATATGAAGAATAAGCCACTGTAAAGTGGATACTGGAGTCGTAGCAATTCAACAAAAATTCTTGAATGAGATAAGGATCGCTGGTATTCTAGAACCCCCAAATTGAACAAAAATTCTTGAATGAGACACAGAGAGAGAGAGAGATTGTGTTAGAGAGAGAGATAGAGAGATAGAACATGGTATGGATGAAGAATGAGGAGAGAGAGAACATGGTATCACCATGGTAGGTTTGTGAGATCAGGAATGAGGAAAGAGAGTGCACATGGTATGGATGAAAGGTACAGATCGTGTCTACGGATTTAGATTTGAATGAGCGGTGTAGATCATGATCCTTGTAGTCCTCTCTTATTGGCTATGTGTTTTTAAGGTTGGATTGTGTTTCTTGAGGCTTTATGAGATATACATTGTGTTTATTGAGATATACATTGTAGCTAAAAGAATGTTATATGTGTGGTTAAAAGTATAGCAACTTGTTAAGATGGATCATGACATGCCATCTGACATGGAACATGACGTGGCAACTAACATGGCACAAGATAAGGCATCTAACGTGGCAGTTGAATTGCACTATGGTTATGACACGTGTCACAAATATATATGTACTTAAATGTAAAATTATGTGTAGGTAAACATTCACCAATATATATATATATATATATATAATTTTCAAATATATACACAAACAAATACAAAAACAAGTATATAAAGACATGCAACCAAGTTATCATTGTTAATAAAAACATCATCGTTCACGAAACCTAACCAAATACTTAAAGAAACAAAAGAACAATTATCCATAAGTTAATAACGAGTTATATAAATTTACTAAAAAAATTCAGTCATGAGTACTTTCATCACTCTCTAGTGTATCACCTTGAGATTGTTCTGATATGCTTGATGGAGGAGGCATAATATATTACCAATCAATGCTTGTTCCATAATTCCACATTTAGTTTTCACTATTTGAGGTTGATCCACTAGCTCGTCATAAGTAGGACACTTTGATTTTTTAGTGGTACACAGTGTGTTATCAGCTATAACTGGATCACGTCCCCATCCATGTAGACAAATAGAGCTTCGTCCAAGTACATTCTCAATAATCTTCTTATCGCTCATTGATTCCACTGTATGTTGGTTTCTCAGCATCATTATTTCATCCTTTTAGCGAAAAAGAGGACAAAAACTATAAATTACCAAATAATGAATATTTAGCGGTATAAATGAATATGTAAACTTACATATATTGTAGTCGTTGCATTAGATATCAAACCTTTTTGCACATCCCAATGTGTAAGCCGCAAAGCCTCAAGTTAACCAGATGAAGATTCCGAATCTAAGCCACGCTCAATGTGATATCATATTGTACTTTCGATCCATTTCTGCTATCTAGTTTTCGTCTTGCACGTGCAAAAAATATTAAGATGCGTTATTGATTGTCATACCATCAACAATTTCTTTCTCTGGTCCTTCAGATTGCTCTACGTTAGTAACCAGGTTTTGTTGTAGATAAGACTGTTCACAAAGTAGCACAAAGACGGTGAACTAATAATTAAATATGTAGTCTAATATATATTTCAAAAGAAGAAAATAGCATATAATGTAAGACATTGAAGATAATAAAAAAATGATAAAATGAAAGCAAGTAAACTAGTAACCTGAGATTATTTCAATTTCATAGGTTGAGAGTGAATCGATTGAATGTGTTACGTATAAAATATATCATGCTAATTTAAAAAGAAAACGCATACGCATAAATCAGTTACTCAATAGCAAAGGCACATACCAGAACTCGATTTTTTCTGCCAGTAGATGCCATATACTTTGCATCCTTTTCCAAATTTGTGTTGTTCTTGTCTTTTCTCTTCTTGTTTTTTGAAATACGAATTGTACCCTTAAATGAAGACTTCATTAAACGCAAACCTAGTTCTTTCATTTTGGCTTCGTTCTATTTGATTGTTTCTATTCTCACTTTCTTGTACTCCATAATGTCTTCACTTTTATAAAAGTAGATTTGTAAATGTTCTAGTATTTTCTGTTGTTCTCATTTTTATAAAAGTGGATATGTAAATGTTCTCATGACCAACAAATATATCAGTTAGTAATGCCAAAATTATTAGATATGTAAATTTTCTCATGACTAGTATTTGTACCCGCGTGTTGACGCGAGGCACTATTTAGAACACAACATAATTAGGTAACTAACAAAGAACAGTTCAAGAACAAAAACATTTGATATTATCATGTCTTAAAACCTTCCCTTGCTCCATTTTTTGCACATAAACATATTATTCGTGAGCATTAAATGCTAAGTATTGATTACCAGTTATAAGGTACATACCATGATAAAGAAAAAAAAATAGTTTGTTTATTAAAATTCTCAAATTTTAAGGACTTAGCAGGTCAAAATGCTAATTAATGTTTATATGTTATCTTTACACATTTCGCTATCTGTTGCCATCTATTTATCAAACTTTAGCAAAAGGTTAAATAATATACCGGAATAATCAACTTAAAAAAATTATTAATAATAATAATGCATTTTTAAACATCGGTGTCTAAGAAACTATAAACCTTTGCTGTAGAACTATAAGATAATCATATATTAGTTCAATGGTTGTTGCATAAAATAGCATATTAGCAACTATAGTTTTTAATAAAGATGAAAAAAACTTGAAGAACCTCAAACAAAAGTAGGAGGAAAACCTCCAAGTGAAGATCCATTACATGGCACAGAAGATTATTCAGGGATTCTTGATTTTACTGATTTCGACATCCGTCTTCCGATGCTTGTATATGTATCACGTGAAAAACTGTCACACCCTCAAATTTCCACTTGCGGAGTTTTACCGCGAGGCGCGTGACAAACCAGGATCCAAGTCAACGGTCACAATAAACAACACTATATGAAATACGTAAACTAAAACATAGTTATCATAACAAAAATCTGTAGCGGAAACATTAGCCAATTACAAACCAAATACCAACGTGTTCAAAATGTTTATTTCAAAAGTATGAACCTAAGCCTAGACGCCATGCAGACTCGTGCGCCTAGTCCGACTGTTGTTACCTTAGCGACCTGACAAAAACATGCCAAAACGACGTCAACATATAATGCTGGTGAGTTCACGGATAAAAATGTTACCAAGTGTTACCAAATGTTACGAGATGTTAACAAGTCCAAAAACTGTCAATACTATATCAACGACACCAAAGTACGCTAACTGGACACGTTTAGCAATGTTTAGCAAATGTTCAGCCTGAATAATGTTCAGCATGTTTAGCAAAGTTCGAGACAACATGCACCGGTCCGACCTCCAGTCGACGGGTGGGGCAGGTCACGCCCAATAGATCTATCCACATTTCCCCCGTTGTGCATCCCCGCACATTCATGGTTTCCCCCGGGACTTTCAAAGATCGTATAGCAACACAAAAGTAGATCATAGTATGACATATGTTACAAAGTATAAGATTAGCGCATGTTTTCTCCCTCCAATAGTAAAACCAGTAAAAGTGGGGCCGTGAAACTCACCTTAAGTTGTTTTCTTCAATATGATAAGAAAAGCCAATCCCTTGATAACCCCAACTACGGGAGATCTATCAAAACGTTCACATAAGTGTTCCGACTAATAACCATAAGGTTATCTAGTCCCCGATTGTCCAGATCATGACCAAGTATGTTTTAATGTGTTTGACTGTTCAACTGACACACTAGACCGATCTGACATCCCGTTGGTGACCCATTACACAAATTAATCAAGTATACATAGATTACACATAAGGTTCAAGCATAAAACACTTAGTTTGCATCAAAAATCGCACATAAAGCACTTCACAAGCCCAGGTTCGACCCCTTTGGGGTACCTTCGACCCCTACACAAGTTCATGCAACCTAATACAAGTTCATTTGACCTTAATACATGTTCCTTTGACCTTAACACGTGTTAATTCGACCCAAATCAAGTTCGTTCGACCAAACTGAGTGACAGACTATAGGTTCGACCCCCCTGGTCCCCACCTTCGACCCCACGTGTGTAACCTCAAGAATTTTCCCATTTATTTTGCATTAAAGTATTTCCCGATCCATGATATAAAGTCTAATTTATTTCTAAGTATTCTTATCTTTATCCGTGCACTCTGTTTTTCTAAGTTCCTTTTATCATTGTACTTAAAAAAAAAAAATCTTCAATCATGACATATGTCCCATCCTAATTCTATTTATAAAATCGTCATTTTATAAGACGGTGTTTTTTTTTCTAATTCAAACTAATGATTTTTTTTTCTTAAATAAAGCCTTGAGTCAAATAGTCAAAGTCCTGGTCAAGTCCTAGTCAAAGTCTACTTGCAACTCTACTTGTTTCTATTCTCTACCTCTATCCTACTTCATATCCCTACTTTAGTCCCTACAAGAAGATTGTTCTCCATCACAAGATCTGCTCTTAGACTAATAGGACAAATCCTCAGGTTTAGCCTGAACCACCTTGAAGATCTCGTAGAAGTTCTAGATTTTAATAACGAACACGTGCAATCTGGAAGGGTGAACGCCTGTATTCTAAGTTTTCTGTCTAGGACTGGCATTGCGCATAAATCCCAATCAGACGAGGGACCCGGATGCCTACCTGGGAATTCTCGGGATGAGTGTTCACTTATAGGCTAAAGCATGTCTTCACTATGTTATTAGAATCTAGAAGTTTTGATAAGTCAACGTTTTCGTTTATTCGTTTTAATTAATGAATAAATGATTACACTCACTTTCCTTAAACTAAGCTCTAAAATCTCAAAATTTTACAGCTTAAATCAATCTCATTTCATAACCATCTATGGATTTCACAATCACACTTCACCTTACCATCTTAGCCACTTTTTAAATATTCAACACCCTACCCAAATCATATTATTTCATTTCTCCACATGTTACTTATTTTTAAAAACTATAACCTCATACCTTAGCACAAACTAAAGATTTCTAAATCTTGTTGTATTTTCATTACCTAGTAACTTTACAAAGTACATATTTTTTTGTCAAAAGATGTCCTCGAACATAAATTCAATTGTTTATTTATTGACGTAACAAACGATTTTCTATATAATGCTTTAAACTATTAAAAATCACTAATAGAACCTTGATCTTCAAAACCTAATGTCATGTTTGAAATCTCTAACTAACGGGAATATTTTAATCAAAGCCTACTTAGCTTGTACTATTTAACAACTTTTGCTTTATGTACAAAACCAATTTTGAAAATAATTTTTTTTTAATCCATAGGAATAATATCTAGTCTCTAGATTCTCCATCGACACTCACTCATTTTCAACTTGTTCAAATTTTTACAATATTTGGCATATACCACAATCATGTTTTCTTATACACTTGATTATAACCTTTGATCCAAACCCCAAAATTTACACTGCTACATAATCTCCTTACTATAAAATAAACTCTTTATCAACTATCTTCACATTCACTATCTCTCACAACCTTGATTTTGCTTCAAGATTTTTCATCATCCTCTCAAGAACTAAATTCATATCCTTCACCTTCTCACACATGAGCTAGTTACCCATGATAACCAAACTATTGAAACTTGATTGTGTGTTGCATCAAACTTAATCCTTAGTTATACATGAGGATTCGATTATCTACCATATTTGAACATTTGATACTAGAACTCATGAAATATAAACTATTTACTATAGACACACCTAGAGTCATTAACCTTGTCTAGGGCAACTCTATTACAACTCACATGCTATACTTGATACTTGATTGCTTACAGGTACATATTATCAATTTGCAATTTATGTGTGTGTGTAAATTGGTACACTTAATCAAACAACTGATAGAGGATGAAGTACTTGCTCAACAGTTAGTAGAGTACCAAATAACCTACTCAACGATTGGTAGAGGTCATCATGCCTGCTCAACAGTCGGTAGAGGCCCTACAACCTGCTCAACGACTGGTAGAGGCTATCGTACCTGCTCAACAATCGGTAGAGGTTCTTACTCATTGACTGGTAGAAGTCTTTTTCCTGTTCAACAGTTGGACTTATTTTTGGATACATTGTATACAATTCAATCACAAGGTTATTTTGCATTACTTACATGTGTGTTTAGAGTCATAGAAGGACACAAAACCCTAATGTAAGGTAAATTGGTGATTGCGGTCCGGAACGTAATCATGAATTTACAGGTACGTTAAGGTGGTGTGAAATTCTATCAAGGTTTTCAGTAGAGAAACTAATTATAAACTCTAGTTACCTGGTAGTTCATTTAGCCTTTCTATAGTCCATCAACTCATGCATTTCTTTTAGGATTTCTAAAACTTAAGATTCTTATTCGCCTTGCGATTCCAAGACACACCTAATCCTACCCTTAAAACTCACAGATAACAAACCTCTTATCCAAATTATTCGAAAGCATATTATTCTATAAATTCATGTCGTGCCTTAACCCAAAATTTTCAAAACCACGGCTGCCTTAATTTCTACCCAACCATCCTCAAACCTGTGTTTTTAAATAACTTCGGGACGAAGTTTCCAAAAGTAGGGGAGACTGTAACCTCAAGAATTTTCCCATTTATTTTGCATTAAAGTATTTCCCGATCCATGATATAAAGTCTAATTTATTTCTAAGTATTCTTATCTTTATCCGTGACCTCTGTTTTTCTAAGTTCCTTTTATCATTGTACTTTGAAAAAAAAAAATCTTCAATCATGACATATGTCCTATCCTAATTCTATTTATAAAATCGTCATTTTATAAGACGGTGTTTTTTTATTTTCTAATTCAAACTAACGATTTTTTTTTATTTCTTAAATAAAGCCTTGAGTCAAATAGTCAAAGTCCTGGTCAAGTCCTAGTCAAAGTCTTAGTCAAACAGTCAAAGTCCTAGTCAAATAGTCAATTCATCATAAAACCTTACTTTATGGTGTTGACCAATTTTAATGGCTAATTGAATCCAAAACTAGTATAAAAACCCACCTATGAACCATGACACTTGTCACCTCTAAATCGATTGTTTCAATCCGATTAAATTTTCCCTCATACTTTTCTTCTATAGTTCATTACTTCTACAATTGAAGCTTTGATTATAAGCTCTTGTAATTGGCAACTTTGGGGCAACACATATTCTATTTTCACGAGACATAACATTTTGCTAAGGTGAGTTTTACATAGCCCCTTTTCTATTATTCACTATTTTTGGGGTGAAACATGTTACAACATTCTATATGCATATCAATCATAAAGTGTCTATGTGTTTTTCTATGTTGCATTATGTCTTAAACATGACTAGGGTAAGAATTCTAGCATAATCATTAACATTGATCAGCCGACGGTATACAATGATAGATCTATTGGACTGACAATCCCACCCGGATACGTGCCTCCTACATAGGTAGCGTGGGTGATTATTATCGCATAACATAATCGAGTGAACCATGAGCGTATGGGATGGACCACAATATAACAGTCACAAGGGTTGATTATGCACTCGATTTACTTCTAGTATGTTTTCACATATGGACTAGACTTGCCATGACACTTGAATTGTACAAGCTTTATTCGATTATCAAAACCTATGTAATTCTCACCAACTTTTGTTGACCCAAAATATTTTCAAACTTAACATGTTTCAGGTTATAGCTTGCTTGAAGATTAGAGTTATTGCTTGAAGATGCGTAGATAGTATATATATATTTTTTTTGATGTATAAAGTTTTAGAACAATTATATGTAATTTATTTAAATCATTTATTGAAACTTATTATTTACAATGAGCTACTGAACAATCATCAATACGTGACATCCCGATGTTTCCGCCATCGGTTGGGGTGTTACAACGTGGGTTCGAATGTGGCCAGGTTCGACCCCTGCAACACTATTCTTCCTAAAACGCATCAAAACTATCCGAAAATACCACGAAACATCATGAAACACTGCAGCCAAACATGAATAACATATCCCTACGAAACCCTAACAATTTTGCCCCAAAACCAGTTCGTTTTACCATTTACCCAAAATGGTAAAATTATGGGAACGTCACATCATGCATGAAAACATTACCTAATTTGGAAACTTTTCGAAATACTTTCATAGTTATCTCAAAATGCTTAGTTCAATGTGTGTATAAAAACCCCCAATAGTTTTATCCATAATACTAACATACAACAAGCCCTAGATTTATCAAAATCCCCAAATTAGACATGATATCATCATCCATCTAATTGTAACCTTAAACAATCATAAACCAACACCAATAGCAGCCCTACATCATGTTTCTATCATTAGTATAGCAGCAAATCATTAAACAACACATAATATCAAATAACACATCATTAACACATGTTTATTGATATGAAAACCCATGTTTAATGATAAGGTTTTGTTTAGAAAGATGTTTGAAAGGTTTTTAATCATAAAAACACCCTTAGAACAGATCTAGACATTTGGGGTTAGATGAAAATGAATCAAAATACTTTGAAAAAGGCTTAGGATTAAGAACACACCTTAGATTCTTGATTAGATGTTGTTTGTAGGTTAGATTATGAAAAACAAGAGCAAAAACTCCTTCCTCAGTGATTAAAATCGATAGAGAGTGTTTAGAGGCGACTAAGGTTTGTAAAATGATGAAAATGACAAAGTGTGGTATTTATACCCAGGCTACATTCGACCCCCTTCCTGGGTTGAATGAGAATACGTTGGGTCGAATAAGCCTTTTGTTGGTTTCCCCTCCCTAGTTCGACCCTCCTACAGGTCGAACCTATACCTTTGTTTTCAAGATTTTCTAGTTTTGTCGTTTAAACGCGTTTTAGCACATTATAACACATGAACATGCAATCCTAACATATGTTTAGCATATATAATCATGTTTACACCTTTGAAGCACGTATTTGCACATTGTATCACACATATGTATCAATCTACGTATCCTACTTAATTCAATTCATGTAATTTTACCAACAATGGGACCCAGTACTAGTGTATTCCCAAAACAACTCTCAATGATCCTCCAGATCATTGAACCCTAGACAATCCTAACCTAACCCGACTCAACTAACCCAGTTAAGTCCGTTTATAAATGTTTATCTCTAAGGTAGACTTAAGTTTTAGCAAAATGTTTAAGCCGAACATGCCGGGTGTCACATCATCCCGACATTGAAAGAATTTTCGTCCCGAAAATTGCACGAAGCCCAAAAATGAAAGAGACGAAAAGAAGGAAATGAAAAGAAAATTACCGGTCATTACATCATCCCCACGTTGAAAGGAATCTCGCCCCGAAAATCATTCAGCTTCAGCGGTAATATGCGTAGATTGAAACGCACGCTTCGGAAAAAGATGAGGATACTTAGATTTCATCTGATCCTCCCGTTCCCACATGAACTCCGGTCCACGATTCGAGTTCCAACGAACCTTAACGATTCAAATTTTACTCCGACGAAGGCTACGAATCTTATAGTCAAGAATCTCAACAGGTTCCTCCACAATGCGAAGACGATCATCAACCTCGATCTCTTCTAGTGGTACAATAAGAGATTCGTCCGCAAATACTTCTTCAAGTTAGACACATGGAAGACGTTGTGGACACTACCGAGCTCTGTCGGTAAGTCAAGTCTGTATGCCACCGGTCCAATCCGTTCCAGGATTGCGAACGGTCCGACATAACGAGGGTTAAGCTTGCCACGCTTTCCAAAGCGTATGACGCCCTTCCATGGTGAAACTTTTAGAAGTACCATGTCCCCAACCTGGAACTCCAAAGATTTGCGACGGCGATCGGCATAACTCTTCTGACGATCCCGTGCGGCTGCCAAACGGTTACGAATTTGTACGATTTTCTCCGAAGATTCGTACACCAGTTCCGGACCAGTGAGCTGACTCTCACCCACCTCAGCCCAACAAAGAGGAGATCGACATTTTCGTCCGTAAAGAGCTTCGAACGGAGCTGCCTTGATACTAGAGTGGTAACTGTTGTTGTAAGAGAACTCCACCAACGGTAGGTGACACTCCCAACCTTTGCCAAAATCGATAACAAATGCCCGAAGCATGTCCTCCAAGGTTTGAATCATCCGCTCACTCTGACCGTCAGTTTGCGGATGGTAAGAG
Organism: Ambrosia trifida; assembly: GCA_028751855.1. Classification (NCBI taxonomy): domain Eukaryota; kingdom Viridiplantae; phylum Streptophyta; class Magnoliopsida; order Asterales; family Asteraceae; genus Ambrosia; species Ambrosia trifida. The sequence goes on along the minus strand of CM054123.1, from coordinate 4,679,693 downwards.
GTACTCATATCCAACTGAGTACCCAAAGCTTTGTGCAGAGCCTTCCAGAAACGCGAAGCAAAACGAGAATCACGATCAGAAATAATAGAAACAGGCACCCCGGGCCGAGAGACCACCTCCTTAAGGTAAATTCGAGCTAACCGCTCGAGTTCATCAGTTTCCTTAATAGGTAGGAAATGCGCCGATTTTGTCAACCTGTCGAAAATCACACAAATCATATCGCAACCACTTGGTGACTTCGGTAGTTTGGTGACAAAATCTATCGTGATCCGTTCCCACTTCCATTCTGGAATCTCTGGTTGTTGTAGGAGACCAGACGGCTTTTGAGACTCCACCTTGACTTTAGCACAAGTTAAGCATTTGCTCACGTATGAGGCTATATCAGCCTTCATGTTCGGCCACCAATAGAGTATCTTCAAATCCTGATACATCTTGTCGGAGCCAGGGTGAACAGAATACCGGGATTTGTGAGCTTCATCCAAGACAAACTCCTGTAATCCCCCGAACAAAGGAAACCCAAACTCGTTCTGCAAAGTAATGTAGGCCATCGGACCTAAGTTCAAGGTGCTTATCAGCACTGTGCATAGTTTCAGCTTTAAGGTTTCCCTCCTTCAAAGCTTCCAGTTGTGCAAAATGAATTTGGTCAGACAAAGAGGAATGAATGGTGAGCTGTAAAGCTTGGACACGACGAGGTTTCGCAGATTCCTTCCTACTCAAGGCGTCTGCCACAACGTTCGCCTTGCCAGGATGATACTTAATAGCACAGTCATAATCGTTCAGGAGTTCAACCCAGCGACGCTGCCGCATGTTTAGCTCCTTCTGGTCGAAAATATGCTGGAGACTCTTGTGATCGGTGTATATGGTGCATTTGGTACCGTACAATTAATGTCTCCAGATTTTTAACGCAAAAACCACCGCACCCAATTCTAAGTCATGGGTAGTGTAGTTCTTCTCGTGAACCTTAAGTTGACAAGAAGCATAAGCAATGACCTTCTCGCGTTGCATCAACACGCAACCGAGACCACGAATAGAAGCATCACAGTACACAAAAAATCATCTATACCCTCGGGTAAGGATAGTATAGGTGCAGAACAAAGTTTAAGCTTCAGCATCTGAAATGCCGATTCCTGCATTTCATCCTAGTCAAACTTTTGGTCGTTCTGGGTAAGAGAGGTGAGGGGTTGAGCAATCTTCGAAAATCCCTCAATGAAACGACGATAGTAACCCGCAAGACCTAGGAATTGCCGCACCTCACATGGCGTCTTTGGTGCTTCCCAGTCTTTAATAGCTTCAATCTTAGCCGGATCGACATGAATTCCCAATTCATTAACCACATGCCCTAGGAATTGAACTTCGCGTAACCAGAAATCGCACTTTGAGAGCTTAGCATACAACCGCTCTCGTCTCAAAAGTTCCAAGACCAACCGTAAGTGTTCCTCATGATCCGTCTTGTTCTTAGAATAAACAAGAATGTCATCAATAAACACGATGACGAATTTATCAAGGTAAGGCTTGCAAACGCGGTTCATCAAATCCATGAACACCGCCGGTGCGTTAGTGAGACCAAAAGGCATGACCAAAAACTCAAAATGGCCATAACGAGTATGAAAAGCAGTTTTCGAAATGTCGGCTTCCTGAACGCGCAACTGGTGATAACAAGATCGCAAATCAATCTTCGAATAGTAACTAGAGCCCTGGAGCTGGTCAAAGAGATCATCAATGCGAGGGAGAGGGTAACGATTCTTGATGGTCACTTTGTTCAGCTCCCGATAATCGATACACATGCGAAGACTTCCATCCTTCTTCACAAACAAGATAGGAGTTCCCCACGGGAAAGAACTCGGTCGGATGAAACCCTTTTCCAAGAGTTCCTGTAACTGGCTGGACAACTCTTGCATCTCGGGAGGTGTAAGACGATGCGAGGCTCGAGCAATAGGAGCTGCACCGGGTGTAAGATCAATACCAAACTCAACCTGGCGATGAGGAGGAAGACCAGGTAAGTCATCAGGAAACACATCAGGGAAATCACAAACCACATGGATATCCTCGATCTTCTTCTCATCATTAGACGAAACAGAAACAAGTGCCAGAATGGCCGAATAACCCTTCCGAAGTTACTTAAGGGCTTTTATACTGGAAATGATACTCAGCGGAGCACCGCTTTTCTCGCCATGAACCGAAAGAGTCTCTCCATCAGGGAGAGGGATCCGAATGTCCTTATCGAAACAAACGATTTCCGCACGATACAACGATAACCAATCCATGCCCACAACGACATCGAAACTACCCAGGGATACCGGCATAAGTTCAATGAGGAGTGACCAACCCGACAGTTCCAAGTGACATTCCCTAAGAATATGTGTCGCTTCGATGTTCTTACTATCAGCCAATTTTATCAAGTACTTAGCCTCTAAAGGTGTGGGTACTATCTTAGCCGGATCGACATGAATTCCCAATTCATTAACCACATGCCCTAGGAATTGAACTTCGCGTAACCAGAAATCGCACTTTGAGAGCTTAGCATACAACCGCTCTCGTCTCAAAAGTTCCAAGACCAACCGTAAGTGTTCCTCATGGTCCGTCTTGTTCTTAGAATAAACAAGAATGTCATCAATAAACACGATGACGAATTTATCAAGGTAAGGCTTGCAAACGCGGTTCATCAAATCCATGAACACCGCCGGTGCGTTAGTGAGACCAAAAGGCATGACCAAAAACTCAAAATGGCCATAACGAGTATGAAAAGCAGTTTTCGAAATGTCGGCTTCCTGAACGCGCAACTGGTGATAACCAGATCGCAAATCAATCTTCGAATAGTAACTAGAGCCCTGGAGCTGGTCAAAGAGATCATCAATGCGAGGGAGAGGGTAACGATTCTTGATGGTCACTTTGTTCAGCTCCCGATAATCGATGCACATGCGAAGACTTCCATCCTTCTTCACAAACAAGATAGGAGTTCCCCACGGGAAAGAACTCGGTCGGATGAAACCCTTTTCCAAGAGTTCCTGTAACTGGCTGGACAACTCTTGCATCTCGGGAGGTGTAAGACGATGCGGGGCTCGAGCAATAGGAGCTGCACCGGGTGTAAGATCAAAACCAAACTCAACCTGGCGATGAGGAGGAAGACCAGGTAAGTCATCAGGAAACACATCAGGGAAATCACAAACCACAGGGATATCCTCGATCTTCTTCTCATCATTAGACGAAACAGAAACAAGTGCCAGAATGGCCGAATAACCCTTCCGAAGTTACTTAAGGGCTTTTATACTGGAAATGATACTCAGCGGAGCACCGCTTTTCTCGCCATGAACCGAAAGAGTCTCTCCATCAGGGAGAGGGATCCGAATGTCCTTATCGAAACAAACGATTTCCGCACGATACAACGATAACCAATCCATGCCCACAACGACATCGAAACTACCCAGGGATACCGGCATAAGTTCAATGAGGAGTGACAAACCCGACAGTTCCAAGTGACATTCCCTAAGAATATGTGTCGCTTCGATGTTCTTACTATCAGCCAATTTTATCAAGTACTTAGCCTCTAAAGGTGTGGGTACTATATCTAGCAATCGACTAATGTCTACAGATATGAAACTCTTATCGGCACTAGAATCAAACAAGACAGAAACATATCGATCATTAAGAAGGAACGTACCGGTAACTGTGTCAGGATCCTGCTTTGCCTTTGCAGAGCCAATGACGAAAGAACACGTATTCCTGCCGCCGCCTCCATTGTTCCCGTTACCGTTCCCACCCTTCCCATTCTCGCCCTGCTTCAGTTTGGGACAATCACGCTTGAAAATGCCCCATGTCACCACAGTTGTAGCACCCCTGCTTTCCTGGAGTCCCCTGAGCAGCAGGAGCAGGAGCAACAGTATGAGCCTGAGTCGACGGAAGTCACACCCTACAGTCATTAGCAAGATGCCCCAACTGATGGCACCGATGACAACGAGCTCGGTCACAACCCCCAGAATGGTGAAAACCATACTTGTTACACTTGGGATGCTTCCTAACATACCCACTCGACTTCTGCCCTGAAGACGACCCAGACGTATCAAACTTCTTCACCGGTTGAGGCTCTGCTGGCACGACACTCTTCCCCACATTATCCCACTTTCTCTTGTTACCCTCAGAACCCTTCACAGTAGTACCCTTAGGAGGCAAAACACCTTCTGCCACCTTCAAGTTAGTTATCCTATGTGCCGATCAGACGACTTCAGCAAGTGTGGGAAGATTCTCGGCAGCCACCAATCCTGCTATCTCCGGCACCAACCCAGACATGTAGTGCTCAATCCTCCTATACTCGGGTGTGTGCAAATCAGGGCACAACACCGCTAGCTCGTTCCGCCTCACAGTGTCCTCCTCTATCTCGGACCCAACCATCTTGTAGTTCCAGACCTCATGCTCCAACTTCTATACTTCCTCCCTAGGATAGTACTCGCTCTTCAGACGATGCACAAAATCCGCCCAAAGCATAGCATGAGCTTCCCCCAAACCCATGTTCTGAGCAGTAGCATTCCACCACGATAACGCAGGACCCTCGAATGCCGCAGTGGCATACTTAACCCGGTCCCCAGCAGGACAGTAACACATCAAAAATACAGACTCAGCCTTCTCCAAATATCGGAGCAGTCCCACCGCCCCCTCAGTCCCAGCAAAGTTATGGGGCTGACAATCCCGAAACTTTGTGTAAGAGCACTGAGGTTGAGGTGGATTAACAGCAGCACCTGAGACATGACACACGAATAAACCATAAAGGAACAGACATACACCCAAGAATGAGGTAGAGTTGATAGAAATCAACTTACCACCTAGAACGTTATGTCCAGCCTGGAAAGCTGCCAAGGCCATATTCACTTGTTGCAACAAGTTGTTCAGTTCCTCCTGGGTCATGTTGATGTTACCACGACCACCGCCACCACCATGGACACCACCACGGCGTCCACCACCACGAGCACCAGACATGATCTGACAATCAAAAATCGAGAGATTCGGATTCATCACTAGTGTCAACCACTAGAAGGTACAAGAGTTAAACCTAGGTCCAATCCAGGAATATTCATTCAAACTCAAAGACCACTAGGATTTTCATGCATTTCAGTTTATGATTTAGTGTGCACCCGAAATGATAAACCGCCCTACATGGTCCTCCAAGTGTCCCCCTAGTTCGAACTCAAATCACCGAATACTGGCACCTAGTAACATGCTAGTACAAGCATATGTGTAAGAGAACATGTGTAAGCAAGTGCGTCTATTGGAGTATAGAGCGGAGATGTCCGAATCCTGGATAGATCTCAGGAGTATACGAAAACCACTCCAATATACAACACTGTTGTGCAAGATTCAACTAGTCAGTTCCTTCATCTTCATATCCCGAAGAAGAAGACAAGAGCAGGTAAAACCCAAGTAAGAGTAGATGATATAACACAGAAGTAAGATGATGATGTAAAGACGCCCCAACAAGGTTAGTACGTATCCTACTAAAACGATTCATAGTATGTGACCGTCTAGTGTGTGTGACTCGGCTATAGACCAGACTCTACATGCAGTCCTAGTTCATTATAACCTGGCTTTGATACCAATATAACACACCCTCAAATTTCCACTTGCGAAGTTTTACCGCGAGGCGCGTGACAAACCAGGATCCAAGTCAACGGGAACAATAAACAACACTATATGAAATACGTAAACTCAAACATAGTTCTCATAACAAATATCTGTAGCAGAAGCATTAGCCAATTACAAACCAAATACCAACATGTTCAAAATGTTTATTTCAAAAGCATGAACCTAAGCCTAGATGCCATTCAGACTTGTGCGCCTAGTCCGACTGTTGTTACCTTAGCGACCAGAGAAAAACATGCCAAAATGACGTCAACATATAATGCTGGTGAGTTCACAGGTTTGTATAAAAAGGTTACCAAATGTTACGAGACAACATGCACCCGTCTGAACTCCAGTCAACGGGTGGGGCAGGTCACGCTCAATAGATCTATCCACATTTCCCTCATTGTGCATCCCCGCACATTCATGGTTTCACCCGAGACTTTCAAAGATCGTATAGCAACACAAAAGTAGATCATAGTATGACATATGTTACAAAGTATAAGTTTAGCGCATGTTTTCACCCCCAATAGTAAAACCAGTAAAAGTGGGGCCTTGAAACTCACCTCAAGTTGTGTTCTTCAATATAATAAGAAAAGCCAAGCCCTTGATAATCCCAACTACCAGAGATCTATCAAAACGTTCACATAAGTGTTCTGACTAATAACCATAAGGTTATCTAGTCCCCGATTGTCCAGATCATGACCAAGTATGTTTTTGTAACATTACGCATTAAATTCTTGTACGTTACGCACCGACATTTAATAAAACGTCAAGTTTCATATTTACCCTCGCAATTATAATTATCGTCGCATTTATTATTTTTGTCGTTATATGGAACCCTAATAATATGTATATTATTATATATATGTGTGTGAATATGAAATAAAATCAAAAAAAAAATAAACTGCCTTGGCCGGGGTTCGAACCCGCGCCAAGGCCGGCTCAACAAACACACATGCACAAACCAACTGGGCTGAGCCCGTTTCTTGTTTAAACCCAGACAAACATAAAACTTATACGCGAATTAAAATCCTCACAGTTGACAATAAAAGTCAACTGTGGGATTACCTTGTTGCCCAATCCAAGAATTAACGCGTTATTATGCTATCTATGGTAACCTCGTGCTAATACCGGCCCATTATAACATGATTGAACAACAATTACACGGCAATTGTGCCCTAATCTTCTTAATTGGCCGCGTATTATCTTATGGAAAGTCAACGAACCAATTAACCCAAACCCTAATCAATCAGTATAAATAGAGGCCTTCTGGACCTTGTACAATCGCTCATACCTCTCCCTCAATCTCTATTACTCTCTATTACTGCCTTAATCGTTGATTATTGTTCGTGGTTGACTTTTCTCATTGACCCGATCATAATCATCCTTACAACACTGTGAGTTCGATTTTGTTGTTTGGTTTAGTTCATCGGCATCCAAGCAACAATAGCCCCAACATTAATCGGGCTATTGTTGCCTGAATCAATCAATTGATAATCTAGGGTTCATCGCGTATTCAAATTGGGGATAATACTGAATTTGCATATTGTATTTAATTATATTAAACCAGAAGTCATCACAACCACCGGCCTAGGCCAGGTGGTTGAGACGCTTGTTTGACTCTGAGGTCACCCGGGTTCGAGTCCCGGCACTGACCAGTTGTTTTGCATTTTTTTCATTTCTTTTCTTTTTAAACCATATAATTAATTATACATATATATTAATCCTTTAAATCTTTTAAAATTCTTTTTAAATACCTAAACTCTTTTATAAACTCTATAAAAATTATTATTAGTTAATCTGATATAAAAGATTTATTTACAACTTTTATTTTTCAGAAATTCTTTTATTTAATATTTATAATAATTAAATCATTTTTATACTATTATAATTATAAAAAATCCATTATTATATCAAAACAGTTTATTTAAATTCTCCAAAAATTATCCTAACTTTTTATAAAGTTAAACTTTACTGAAATAATTTTTAATTCAGTAAAATCATTTATTTATTATTTTTAATCAATTTTTGTAAGATTTAATCATATTTAATTCATAATAAATCCAATTTTCATCATTTTTACACCAAAATTGTACACAAATTATTTTTAATCATTTAGAACAGAAATATGATTTTTAAAAATAGATTTCTTTAATTTTAGTATTTTTGAATATTAAAGTTAATAATTGGCTATTTATAAATAAATAGATTTAAAAATCTATTTAAAATGAAATAATTTTATAAAAATTATTTTATTGCTTCAAACACTTTATTGTACTCATTCAAAAATTCAAACTTTATAAAAAGACTATTTTTCATTAATTATCCAATTTTCTTTATTAAATTAACATTTTTAAATTAAAATTAACAATTGATTATCCCCAAATCGAAACCCTAGGATACACATATTAGTTACATAGACTTAGACTTATTATATATTACCTCATTATAGGGTAATATTTGGCATCACTTTGGGCAACACAATTATCATATCTTTCAAACAAGTTAACATTTGCTAAGGTGAGTTTACATAGCCCCTTTTATCACCACTTTTGGGGTGGAACATGTTATAACACTTTTCAATGCAATTCAATCATCAATGTGTTTGTGTGTTTTCTATGTTGCATATTGTCTTGAACATGATTAGAGTAAGCACATTCTAGCATAATCATTAACATTGATCAGCCGACGGTATACATTGATAGATCTATTGGACTGACAATCCCACCCGGATACGTGCCTCCTACAAAGGTTACGTGGGTGTTTGTTATCGCATAACATTATTCATTGGGACCATAAGTGTATGGTATGTATTATTTATAACAGTCAGCAGGGTTGATTATGCACTCGATTTATTTCTAATATGTTTCTCACATATGGGCTAGATTAACATGACACATGAATTGCATAACATTTTATTCATTTATCATCAAAAACCTATGTAATTCTCACCAACTTATGTTGACCCAAAATACTTTCAAAATTAACATGTTTCAGGTAACAATGAAGCTGAGGCTTGAGTTAGCATGAGGATTTATCTTGAAGTTATTTGAAGTTTTTATTTGGATGTTATGTATTTGAATTCTTAGACATTATTTCACATTTTGGATATTATGTTTGAATAAATTATTTAAAATTTATATTATACCATGTGCTACTGAAAACAATCATCAATACGTGGCACCCCGATGTTTCCGCCATCGGTTGGGGTGTTACAGATTGGTATCAGAGCCTTGGTTATAGGGAATTAGGTTATTAGAAATAATCTAGACTATAACCTTAGGGACTAAAACAGTACTTGCTTCTCCTACTTGTAACCCTAATTGCTTCCCTAATCCTATCCTTATCCTATACCTTATAACCCTAAACCTACCTGTGACTACTCTTAATTGTCTGCTGCAATCCTGATCCACCATTAGATTTATAGGACAAAATCCTCAGGTTTAACCTGAACCCCCTTGAGATCTCGTCGAAGTTCTAGATTTTAATAACGAACACGTGCAATCTGGAAGGGTGAACGCCTGTATTCTGAGTCTTCTGTCTAGGCTGGCATTGCGCATATATCCCAATCAGACGAGGGACCCGGATGCCTACCTGGGAATTCTCGGGATGAGTGTTCACTTATAGGCTAAAGCATGTCTTCATATGTTATTAGAATTTAGAATCTTTGATAAGTCAACGTTTTCGTTTATTCGTTTTAATTAATGAATAAATGATTACATTCCTTATATAAACTCTCATTCATTTCATTGTGTCTATTACAGATCATGCCTCCTCGTCGCAGCACTCGCAACAGCAACGGTGAGAACCCCGCAGAAGGTAGTGATAACCATAACCACAACCATGACCAAGCTCCTAACCACAACAACAATGGGGTCGATGCTCAACTGGCTGCAATCATTTCTCAACAAATGGCGCAGCAAATCGCAACTCTGGTTCCCAATTTGCTTGCTCAGGTCATCCAATTGAATGGGAATGGTCACAACAATGGGAACGGGAATGGCAATGGCAATGGTAATGGAAATGGACCCCAAGCTTGCACCCTCAAGCATTTCAACTCTTGTAACCCTCCAAAGTTCAGCGGTGAAGAAGGAGCTACTGGACTTCTCCAATGGTTTGAGGGTATTGAAAATACCTTCATCAACAGTGAGTGCCCCAACAATTTCAAGGTTCGTTACGCCATGAGTGTTCTCCATAAACGAGCACTCACATGGTGGAATGAAGAAAAGCGTACTCGTGGGGCCGAAGTTGCTCTTGCTATGACTTGGGACCAGGTCAAAGAGATCATGAAGGAGGAGTTCTGTCCTCGCAATGAAGTCAAAAAGCTTGAGGATGAGTTTCACACCTTGGCTCAAGATAGTGGGGAAAATCTTGCCTACAACACCCGCTTTCATGAGCTTAGCTTATTGTTGCCACACAAGGTTACTCCTCTGCCGGTAGCCATCGAGAAGTACATCGGTGGTCTGCCCATGCAAATCCAGGACACTGTTTGGGGTAGAAATCCTGCAACTCTGGAAGAGGCCAAACGTCTAGCGGCCACTCTTACTGATAATCATGTGAAGAATGGTACTCTGGTTCGCAAGGGCTCTAAAAAGACTGTTGCCAAAGATACTCCACAGCCTGCTATTGAAGTCAAGCCTGAGACCTCAAGCAACAAGAAGCGCAAGGCTAGAAACTATATGGTTGCTGCTACTCCACCTGCTACCCAAAACCCAGCCAAGAAACCATACACCGGACCTCACCCTCTGTGCAACACTTGCAAGTATCACCATCCCACACAGGTGCCATGTCGATTCTGTACTAAGTGTCAAAGATATGGTCACCTGGTGAACGTCTGTCGATCTCCTGCTGCCCAAGACAACAACAACAACCCAGCTCCCAACCAAAACCAACAAAACAACAGGCCTCCTCGTGGTCAATGCTACGAGTGTGGTAACCCTAATCACTACATCAACAACTGTCCTAACCGTAACCGTAACCAAAACCAAAACCAGAACCAGAACCAAAACCAAAACCAGAACCGCAACCAGAACCAAGGTGCTCGAGGTCGCGCCTACAATCTCAACGCTAATCAGGCCCGTGACAATAATGAAGTGGTGAATGGTACGTTTCTCATTAATAATCACTATGCATCCATATTATTTGATTCTGGAGCTGATAAGTCATTCGTGTCACTGAAGTTTGAACCTTTACTTAACTTACCCCACACTAATCTAGAAGACCCTTTTGTGGTAGAGGTAGCTAACGGGAAGTCTATTTCGATCGGTTCTATTATTCGTAACTGCTTGTTGAATCTCAATGATCATACTTTCCCTATCGATCTTATTCCCATGCATCTTGGTAGTTTTGATGTTATAGTAGGCATGGACTGGTTGTCAACTCATCGTGCCGAAATTCTGTGCTTCGAGAAAGTCATACGCATTCCTCTCGAATCTGGTGAGATTTTGAAGATCTATGGTGAGAAACCCTGTGGTGAGCTTAAGCTTATGTCTTGTACTACTGCCCAAAAGTACTTACGAAAGGGGTATACGGCCTTCTTAGCTAACGTGATAGAGAAGAAGGATAAAGGCAAAAGTATCCAAGACATTCCTATTATTCGTGACTATCCTGAAGTTTTTCCAGAGGATTTACCTGGTTTGCCTCCTGCTCGACAAGTGGAGTTTCGTATTGATCTTGTTCCTGGTGCTAATCCTATTGCTAAAGCTCCTTATCGTCTTGCACCCTCTGAGATGCAAGAACTTGCTAGTCAATTACAGGAACTTTCTGATAAAGGGTTCATTCGCCCTAGTTCTTCTCCATGGGGAGCCCCTGTCTTATTTGTTAAAAAGAAGGATGGTTCTCTTCGGATGTGTATTGACTACCGTGAACTCAACAAACTCACCATCAAGAATCGTTATCCACTTCCTAGGATTGACGATCTCTTCGATCAACTCCAAGGAGCAACGCACTTCTCAAAGATTGATCTTCGTTCTGGTTATCATCAGCTTAGAGTCCACGATGAAGATATTCCCAAGACGGCCTTTCGCACTCGCTACGGTCACTATGAATTCATGGTTATGCCTTTCGGTTTGACCAATGCTCCCGCGGTATTTATGGATCTGATGAATCGGGTTTGTAGACCCTATCTCGACAAATTCGTGATCGTTTTCATTGATGATATTTTGATTTACTCTAAGTCAAAATCCGATCACGAGCAACATCTTCACTCTATCTTGAGTCTCCTAAAGAAAGAACAACTGTACGCCAAGTTCTCCAAATGTGAATTTTGGCTTAAGGAAGTTCAATTTTTGGGACATGTCATTGATATGAACGGAATTCATGTCGATCCTGCGAAAATCGAAGCTGTGAAGAATTGGAGTGTTCCTACCACTCCCACAGAAGTCCGTTCTTTTCTTGGGTTGGCTGGTTATTATCGTCGATTCATCGCCAATTTCTCCAAAATCGCTGTTCCTCTCACTACCTTAACTCACAAGGGTAAACCCTATGAGTGGGGACCTAAGCAAGAGGAAGCGTTTGAAACTCTTAAGCTGAAACTTTGTGAAGCTCCTGTCTTATCTCTACCTGATGGTAATGATGATTTCGTGGTCTACTGTGATGCATCAAACCAAGGTCTCGGTTGTGTTCTCATGCAACGAGGAAAGGTTATTGCTTATGCGTCTCGACAACTCAAGACTCACGAGAAAAATTATACCACCCATGATCTTGAATTGGGTGCTGTTGTCTTTGCACTCAAGATTTGGAGACATTATCTCTATGGGACCAAATGTGTGGTATTCACGGACCACAAAAGTCTCCAACATGTCTTCGACCAAAAGAATCTTAACATGAGGCAACGACGTTGGGTTGAATTACTTAACGACTATGATTGCGAGATTCGCTACCATCCTGGCAAAGCGAATGTTGTGGCTGACGCACTTAGTCGTAAAGAGCGTGTCAAACTCCAATGTGCTAGAGTTCGTACCGATCTCCAAGATCGTATTCTCCAGGCTCAACACACCTCAGTCACCCAAGGTAACATGTACGATGAAATGTCTTGTGGTGCTGAGACTCAACTTGAAACCAAACCTGATGGTCTCCTTTATTTTCTTAATCGACTGTGGATTCCCGACCGTGATGATCTTCGTACTTTTCTCATGAACGAGGCTCATAAGTCTCGTTATTCTATTCATCCTGGAGCTGACAAGATGTACCAAGATCTTCGTTATTCTTATTGGTGGCCTGGTATGAAGAAAGACATTGCTCTTTTCGTTGCAAAATGCCTCACTTGTTCCAAGGTTAAGGCTGAACATCAACGACCATCTGGTATGCTTGAACAACCAGAGATTCCTGTCTGGAAATGGGAGAGCATAGCTATGGATTTCATCACCAAACTCCCTCGCACACCCAAAGGTTTTGACAGTATTTGGGTAATCGTCGATCGTTTGACCAAGTCAGCTCACTTTCTACCTATTCGTGAGAAGTATTCTGTGGAAAGGTTGGCAAGGATGTACGTAAGTGAAATCGTATGTCGTCACGGTATACCTTTGGACATTATTTCTGATCGCGATGGTCGTTTCACCTCTCACTTTTGGGAATCTCTACAAAAAGCTTTGGGTACTAAGTTGAACCTGAGCACTGCTTATCACCCTCAAACGGATGGTCAGACTGAACGAACCATCCAGACACTTGAGGACATGCTCAGGGCGTGTGTCATCGATTTTGGTGGCGCATGGGATTCTCATCTTCCTTTGGTTGAGTTTTCATACAACAACAGTTATCACGCCAGCATTAACATGGCTCCTTTTGAGGCACTCTATGGTCGGAAATGTCGTTCTCCTGTCTGTTGGACCGAGGTTGGTGAAGCTCGCATTACTGGACCCGAACTAATCCAGGAAACCACAGACAAAATCCAGCTTATTCAGGATAATCTTCTCAAGGCTCGAAGTCGCCAAAAGAGTTATGCTGATAAACGTCGTAAACCCTTGGAATTTCAGGTTGGGGACCTTGTGCTACTTAAGGTATCCCCTTGGAAAGGAGTTATTCGTTTCGGTAGAAAGGGAAAACTAGCTCCTCGATACGTAGGCCCCTTCAAGATTCTTGACAGAGTTGGGAAAGTGGCTTACAGACTTGAGCTTCCACCTGAGCTAAGCAATGTTCATCCGACCTTCCATGTTTCGAATCTCAAGAAATGCTTAGCAGATGAGAACCTTCATGTTCCTCTTGAGGATGTGCAAATCGATGAAAGCATGCACATTATCGAAAAACCCGTCGAGATTGTTGACACTGGAGTCAAGAAACTCAAGCGCAGTCGTATTCCGATCGTTAAGGTTCGTTGGGAATCTAAACGAGGCCCAGAGTTCACTTGGGAACGTAAAGACCAGATGAAGTCGAAGTATCCGTATCTTTTTCCACCAGACTCTCCAACTCCAACTTCGGGACGAAGTTCCTAAAAGTAGGGGAGACTGTAACATTACGCATTAAATTCTTGTACGTTACGCACCGACATTTAATAAAACGTCAAGTTTCATATTTACCCTCGCAATTATAATTATCGTCGCATTTATTATTTTTGTCGTTATATGGAACCCTAATAATATGTATATTATTATATATATGTGTGTGAATATGAAATAAAATCAAAAAAAAAATAAACTGCCTTGGCCGGGGTTCGAACCCGCGCCAAGGCCGGCTCAACAAACACACATGCACAAACCAACTGGGCTGAGCCCGTTTCTTGTTTAAACCCAGACAAACATAAAACTTATACGCGAATTAAAATCCTCACAGTTGACAATAAAAGTCAACTGTGGGATTACCTTGTTGCCCAATCCAAGAATTAACGCGTTATTATGCTATCTATGGTAACCTCGTGCTAATACCGGCCCATTATAACATGATTGAACAACAATTACACGGCAATTGTGCCCTAATCTTCTTAATTGGCCGCGTATTATCTTATGGAAAGTCAACGAACCAATTAACCCAAACCCTAATCAATCAGTATAAATAGAGGCCTTCTGGACCTTGTACAATCGCTCATACCTCTCCCTCAATCTCTATTACTCTCTATTACTGCCTTAATCGTTGATTATTGTTCGTGGTTGACTTTTCTCATTGACCCGATCATAATCATCCTTACAACACTGTGAGTTCGATTTTGTTGTTTGGTTTAGTTCATCGGCATCCAAGCAACAATAGCCCCAACATTAATCGGGCTATTGTTGCCTGAATCAATCAATTGATAATCTAGGGTTCATCGCGTATTCAAATTGGGGATAATACTGAATTTGCATATTGTATTTAATTATATTAAACCAGAAGTCATCACAACCACCGGCCTAGGCCAGGTGGTTGAGACGCTTGTTTGACTCTGAGGTCACCCGGGTTCGAGTCCCGGCACTGACCAGTTGTTTTGCATTTTTTTCATTTCTTTTCTTT
This sequence comes from Ambrosia trifida, assembly GCA_028751855.1. Taxonomy (NCBI): domain Eukaryota; kingdom Viridiplantae; phylum Streptophyta; class Magnoliopsida; order Asterales; family Asteraceae; genus Ambrosia; species Ambrosia trifida. The sequence continues at coordinate 4,664,666 of CM054123.1, read as the reverse complement.
TTAAACCATATAATTAATTATACATATATATTAATCCTTTAAATCTTTTAAAATTCTTTTTAAATACCTAAACTCTTTTATAAACTCTATAAAAATTATTATTAGTTAATCTGATATAAAAGATTTATTTACAACTTTTATTTTTCAGAAATTCTTTTATTTAATATTTATAATAATTAAATCATTTTTATACTATTATAATTATAAAAAATCCATTATTATATCAAAACAGTTTATTTAAATTCTCCAAAAATTATCCTAACTTTTTATAAAGTTAAACTTTACTGAAATAATTTTTAATTCAGTAAAATCATTTATTTATTATTTTTAATCAATTTTTGTAAGATTTAATCATATTTAATTCATAATAAATCCAATTTTCATCATTTTTACACCAAAATTTTACACAAATTATTTTTAATCATTTAGAACAGAAATATGATTTTTAAAAATAGATTTCTTTAATTTTAGTATTTTTGAATATTAAAGTTAATAATTGGCTATTTATAAATAAATAGATTTAAAAATCTATTTAAAATGAAATAATTTTATAAAAATTATTTTATTGCTTCAAACACTTTATTGTACTCATTCAAAAATTCAAACTTTATAAAAAGACTATTTTTCATTAATTATCCAATTTTCTTTATTAAATTAACATTTTTAAATTAAAATTAACAATTGATTATCCCCAAATCGAAACCCTAGGATACACATATTAGTTACATAGACTTAGACTTATTATATATTACCTCATTATAGGGTAATATTTGGCATCACTTTGGGCAACACAATTATCATATCTTTCAAACAAGTTAACATTTGCTAAGGTGAGTTTACATAGCCCCTTTTATCACCACTTTTGGGGTGGAACATGTTATAACACTTTTCAATGCAATTCAATCATCAATGTGTTTGTGTGTTTTCTATGTTGCATATTGTCTTGAACATGATTAGAGTAAGCACATTCTAGCATAATCATTAACATTGATCAGCCGACGGTATACATTGATAGATCTATTGGACTGACAATCCCACCCGGATACGTGCCTCCTACAAAGGTTACGTGGGTGTTTGTTATCGCATAACATTATTCATTGGGACCATAAGTGTATGGTATGTATTATTTATAACAGTCAGCAGGGTTGATTATGCACTCGATTTATTTCTAATATGTTTCTCACATATGGGCTAGATTAACATGACACATGAATTGCATAACATTTTATTCATTTATCATCAAAAACCTATGTAATTCTCACCAACTTATGTTGACCCAAAATACTTTCAAAATTAACATGTTTCAGGTAACAATGAAGCTGAGGCTTGAGTTAGCATGAGGATTTATCTTGAAGTTATTTGAAGTTTTTATTTGGATGTTATGTATTTGAATTCTTAGACATTATTTCACATTTTGGATATTATGTTTGAATAAATTATTTAAAATTTATATTATACCATGTGCTACTGAAAACAATCATCAATACGTGGCACCCCGATGTTTCCGCCATCGGTTGGGGTGTTACAGTTTTAACGTGTTTGACTGTTCAACCGACACACTAGACCGACCCGACATCCCGTTGGTGACCCATTACACAAATTAATCAAGCATACATAGATTACACATAATGTTCAAGCATAAAACACTTAGTTTGCATAAAAAATCGCACATACAGAGTTGTAAGGTCGAATTAGAACATCATAAGCCCATGTTCGATCCTGGTTCGACCCTTTTGGGGTACCTTCGACCCCTACACTAGTTCTTGCAACCTAATACAAGTTCATTCGACCTTAACACATGTTCCTTTGACCTTAACACGTGTTAATTCGACCTAAATCAAGTTCGTTCGACCAAACTGAGTGACAGACTGCAGGTTCGACCCCCTCGTCCCCACCTTCGACCCTACGTGGGTTCGAATGTGGCCAGGTTCGACCCCTGTAGCAATATTCTTCCTAAAACGCAACAAAACTATCTGAAAACACCACGAAACATCATGAAACACTGCAGTCAAACATGAATAACATATCACTACGAAACCCTACCAATTTTGCCCCAAAACCAGTTCGTTTTAACACTTACCCAAAATGGTAAAATTATGGAAACGTCACATCATGCATGAAAACTTTACCCAATTTGGAAACTTTTCAAAATTCTTTCATAGTCATCTCAAAATGCTCAGTTCAATGTGTGTATGAAAACCCCCAATAGTTTTATCCATAATACTAGCATGCAAAAAGCCCTAGATTTATCAAAATCCTCAAATTAGACATGATATCATCATCCATCTAATTCTTACCTTAAACAATCATAAACCAACACCAATAGCAACCCTAGATCATGTTTCTATCATTAGTATAGTAGCAAATTATCAAAAAACACATAATATCACATAACACATCATTAACACATGTTTATTGATATGAAACCCCATGTTTAATGATAAGGTTTTGTTTAGAAAGATGGTTGAAAGGTTTTTAATCATAAAAACACCATTAGAACAGATATGGACATTTGGGGTTAGATGAAAACGAATCAAAATACTTTGAAAAGGGTATAAGATTAAGAACGAACCTTAGATTCTTGTTTAGATGTTGTTTGTAGGTTACATTATGAAAAACGAGAGCAAAAACTCCTTCCTCAGTGATTAAAATCGATAGAGAGTGTTTAGAGGCGACAAGGGTTTCTAAAATGATGAAAATGACAAAGTGTGGTATTTATACCCAGGCTACATTCGACCCCCTTCCTGGGTCGAATGAGAATACGCTGGGTCGAATGAGCGTTTTGTTGGTTTCCCCTCCCTGGTTCGACCCCCTATAGTGTAACATCGCAAAATTTTCCCAAAAATTTTAATACATAAAAAGCCCTTATATATATATATATATATATATATATATATATATATATATTATTACACCTTTATCATTAATATTATACAAATGTGCCTAAGTCTTTATTTATCCTAACTCACAACTTATATACATACATAAATGTATATAAATAATAATAATAATAATAATATGATTCTAAATTCTTTTTTTTTTACATACAAGATTTTTTTTTAAATAAAGCCTTGAGTCAAATAGTCAAAGTCTTAGTCAAATAGTCAATTCATCATAAAACCTTACTTTATGGTGTTGACCAATTTTAATGGCTAATTGAATCCAAAACTAGTATAAAAACCCACCTATGACCCATTATACTTTGCACCTCTAAATCGATTGTTTCAATCCGATTAAACTTTCCCTCATACCTTTCTTCTATAGTCTATTACTTCTACAATTGAAGCTTTGATTATAAGCTCTTGTAATTGGCAACTTTGGGGCTACACATATTCTATTTCTCGAGACTTAATACTTTGCTAAGGTGAGTTTACGTAACCATGTTTATGCAATTCTTCATACATGCAACATTATACTTAAGCAATTCTACATACATGTCTAGTTGTAAACTTTAATGCCTCATGAATTAGACAACAACAGTTTCAACGAGTTTCAACATTACATAATCATTAGCTATGGCCAAGCCGGCGATACTCAATAATAGATCTATTGGATTGACAATCCCACCCGGATACGTGTACCTCCTACATAGGTAGCGTGGGTGATTGTTATCGTTCCAACATATTATTAAGGTGAACCGTGGATGACGGGATGGACCTAAACTAGTCAAAGGTTTGATTATGTCGATTCAACATATTATGTTTATTCATGTAGACTTAAACTTACGATAGACATATGAATTGCTAAACTTTTATACTTAAACTATTTGCTTGACATGGCTTATGTATTCTCACCAACTTCAAGTTGACCCCCACATTTTTCCAAACTCAACAGGAAATACTAATGCTTGAAGTCTAGAGCTAGCATGAGGAGATATTTGAAGTTTTAAGCTTTGTTTGATTATTTGATGTAGACTTTAATGTAATTCAATTTTGTAATGAAATAAAGGATTATTTAAACATATGTTTTACCATGAGCTACTGAACAATCATCAATACGTGACATCCCGATGTTTCCGCCATCGGTTGGGGTGTTACATATAGGTCGAACCTATACCTTTGTTTTCCAGATTTTCTAGTTTTGTCGTTTAAATGCGTTTTAGCACATTCTAACACATGAACATGCAATCCTAACATATGTTTAGCATATATAATCATGTTACACCTTTGAAGCATGTATTTGCACATTGTATCACACATATGTATCAATCTACGTATCCTACTTAATTCAATTCATGTAATTTCACCAACAACGGGACCCAGTACTAGTGTATTCCCAAAACAACTCTCAATGATACTCTAGATCATTGAACCCTAGACAATCCTAACCTGACCCGACTCAACTAACCCAGTTAAGTCCGTTAATAAATGTTTTTCGCTAAGGTGGACTTAAGTTTTACCAAATTGTTTAAGCCGAACATGCCGGGTGTTACAAAAACGACCCGGTTATGACCACAACAAAAAGGCAAGAGCCATGAATGCACTCGTTCATGCCTCTGCGATCATGTCAAACGGGCCATTCATTCTCAATCTCGACGGTGATCATTACATCTACACCTCACAAGCCATGAGGGAAGGCATGTATTTCATGATGGACAGAGGCGGTGACCGAATTTGTTATGTCCAGTTTCCTCAAAGATTAGAAGGCATTGACATGTCTGATGTAACACCCCAACCGATGGCGGAAACATCGGGATGTCACGTATTGACGATTGTTCAGTATCTCATGGTAAATAATAAATTTCATTAATTGATATAAGTGCAACAATAAATAAATAAAAACCATTACCACTCTAACGACTATATTTTGAATCAGATTTCTCACCATCTTCTTAACTATGCTGCATATTCCTAAGTTCATTCTTGCAAATTCCAAGATACCTAGGGTCACAAACAGCATGGACATCAAGAGATAACATTGACCCCAACATTGAAAATCGACTAATGAATATGAAAATATAATCGGACAATATACCTGTATTAAGAACCATTAGAGATTCGGAAAAGTGGACAGATTGTAGGCGAACTATGGAAAACATAATATTCATAAACCTGGAACATTGAATATATTACAAAATCAAAGCTTCAAATATGTATTAGGAACCATTAGAGATTAGGCGAACTAAGCAACATTTATAATTCACAAACCGACTAATGAATATGAACATATAATCGGACAATATACCTGTATTAGGAACCAATAGAGATTTGTCGAACTAAGCAACATTTATAATTCACAAACCTTGCTATAAAGAAAACCATATGGAACATAATGAATGAGGGCTTAGTATCTACAAAAATCTTAGCTTCAGAAGAAAATATTATGCATATTGCAAAAAAAAAAAAAAAGAAAAAAGAAAAAAAGACACAATCAGATAACTGCATGCAAATAAAGTAAGGATTTGGGGATGAAAAGCAAAGTTACAAACCTAAAGTTGTTGAAGGTCTAAACACTTTGTTTATGTTTTTTTATCTACATCCTTTTTATTGTTGGCAGGGGTATTTATGGTAATATATAGTTCATTCTTTTATGTCATCCATAACAATGCAAATTCATTTTTCTAAGTCTCAACCAACAATCAACTCTATGATTTCCTATCTAAAACAAACAAATTGAGTCTCATAACATATCATGAAGTAATGGACAATTTGGCAAGGGTTAGTGCCAACACCTTTACTCTGCTTGCTATACCTTTGGGGAGGCATACTACTCAGGTTTATGAGCGTGTAGACTGCAGATAAACAAAACCACTTATCTTTTATAATATAACATTAAAAATAAACCACTTAATTTATATAATATATTAAAAAATAAGCCATAACAAAATGTGTTAATGAGTATTGTTGACCGTATATTTGTTTCTAAATCGAAACAAAGGAGAATTATAATTTCTTCACAAAAAAGATTTAATTATAGTTGTACCTTTATAACATGGAATATATATCATGATGTGCTTTTCTGCATCAGTTAATTTAAAAGCATAATATTCATTTTTGTAAAAACCGGCGGAAAGTTTTGATAAAATCCACCATCAATTCCATTCAACAACTTTCCAAACCAACTCCAATTTCCTCTAAAACAATCAATCAATCTCTTACAAAAAAAACTCGGCCCTTCCATTTAACAGGCAAGACTTTTCAAACCACCATTTATAACAATTAATTCTTATAATTAACCTACCAAACTTTAAGGCACCAACTTAGGAAACAAATAAAATGCTAATAAATGAGACACGAATCAACAAACAGGACCCGGACCCGAATAGATTTTCTAAGCGGATTAATCACTAAACAATATCCAACATTCTTTTACCTTTCATCTAATATTATGATCCTCAAGTACACCTCGAAGAACATATGAACATTCAACCTCACCCGAAGACAAACATCATCGAGCCAACATAATATAATCTATACATAAAGAACTATACCAATCACATATGGTTCATTTCAAACCAAGACTAATTTTTTTTTGAAAGATAACTTCATTAAAAAACGAGCAAGCCACAAAAAGGCGACCGCTCACAAAAACCAATTACAACATATACACGGGGTATCTAACCCAACCATTCCAGTCAATCCTATTACAGTTCGATCTATATTTTATCCAAATAAACGATAACGACTTAACTGTAGCCATAACCTCAACCACTTCAGGGGTAGACTTATTAAAAACCGCCTTATTACGCTCCTTCCAAATAGCCCAACAAGTGACCATAGCAATACACCGAACTATCTTCTTTCCTCTTACGGACGTCTGAAGCGTATCCTGTGAAGCAATCATATCTTCAATCGAACTGCTATTAGTATTCTGAATTCGGCACCAACTCCAAACCTTGCACCAAACTTCAAAGGAAAATCTACAATTAACGAAAACATGGCTGACCGTTTCTTCCTCGGACCTGCATAAAGAACAAGTAGTCGCCGGCAACTGGACACCTCTTTTAACCAATTCTGAACACGTAGGCACTCTCTCCTTTCCGATCCTCCACAAAAGAATATTGACTTTTATCGGAATCCAATTCTCCCACCACATTCTTTGAACCGGTTGATCATAAAGATTTCTTCTCAAAGCTATTTTAACGTCAGCAACACAGAAACCTTTTCGGTGATTATTATCCCAAACCCAATGATCTCTACTACTATTGAGCTTAACATTAGAGAGTAAAAAGACCGCATCTTGAGCTTCTAAGATACCAGCCACTGTCGTCGCTCCCTTTAACCAATCACCAACCAACCTAATATTCCCACCTTCCATTCTTATCCGGTTACAAACAACAACATTCTTATCTGCATCTGAATTGAAAAGAATAGGCCAGCGCCTCCACAATGGGGTGGTACCAACCCAAATGTCCTTCCAAAAGTTGATGCGACTCCCATCCCCAAGGTCACAAGAGATCAACTGCTCAATTCCTCTGCCATCAAACCGAATGTTTGTCAAAAGCGAAACAATGGATTTCCAGACCCCAGGAACCGCTTTATTAATTGGTAAAAACGTCCATTTATTCCTACCACCATTAATGCTAAGGATCGATTTTTTCCACAGCCCTTGCTAGTCAGATTTGAACCTCCAAGCCCACTTAATAAGTAACGCCGCATTCACCTCCGAAAGCTTAGAGATACCCAAGCCCCCGAACCGTTTGGGTTTAGTAACAACATTCCAAGACACCCAATGTATTCCTTTCCCCTCTTTGCTGCCCATCCATAAGAACTTCCTCATAATTCTCTCAATATTTTCCAGCACTTGTGTCGGCGCTTTAAAAAGCGATAGGTAATACACTGGAAGGTTTGCTAGCATAGATTTAATCAATGTTAATCGACCTCCAATGGATAATACTTTGGCTTTCCAAGACAGCAATCTGTTGCGAATAGTATCTATCACCGAATCCTAATGAGAAATCCGGTTCATGTTCGCTCCGACTTTGATCCCCAAATACGTAAACGGGAAGCTGCCCACTTTACACCCAATAGATTCTGCCAAGTTGCTGACCTCCAAACTCGAGACTCCTAAGCCGAATAAAAAAGGTTTCTGAACATTAAACTTCATACCCGAACACATTTTAAAAACCCGTAACAGCCTGGCTAGCATAACAATATTCTTTCTCGAGCAAGTCCCCAATATAAGTGCGTCGTCTGCATATAACATATGCGAGATACTAATCCCATTACCTGGTAAAGAAAGCCCTTCCATATACCCCAATCGGCACGCTTTATTAATCATGCAAGCAAAAGCCTCCATGATAAATAAGAATAAGAAAGGAGATAGAGGGTCGCCTTGTCTGAGCCCTTTTTCACAGTTGAACGCAAACGTTGGCGACTCGTTGACTATCCCTGCTGACCTGGTGGACTGAAGAATGCCTCTAATCCAAAGGCACCACTTTGCCGGAAACCCATCTACTTCAAGATATCAATCGAAAAATCATAGTTCACGTTATCATATGCTTTCTCGAAATCGATCTTGAACGAAAACGCCTTCTTCTTACATTTTTTAGCCCAACCAATAATCTCATTTAGAACTAGTGGACCGTCTAGAATGTATCTATCCTTGATGAATGCCGATTGCGATTCCGAGATAACATCGTCCATAACATTCTTGATTCTAGTCAAAATAACTTTTGAAATAACTTTACTAATAACCCCAATTAAGTTTATAGGACGATAGTCCTTTAAACCCAATGGCATTTTAGTTTTAGCTATGAGAAAATTGCTCGAATGGTCCCTGTGGTTTGCACTTTTTTCACCTATAGTCCCCAAGTTTTCAAAATTACAGCCATAGTCCCGAAACAGTGCGAAACAGTGAAATTTTTTAACTCGGATAGTCCCTGGAGATAACTGAGGTTAAATAATCCAGTTAAGTGGGTGTGAAATTACAAAACTACCCTTACTTTAATAAAAAATAATATAACACTAGTGGGTCCCACACTTCATCTTCCCCACTTCATCTTCTTCACCTCATCACCTCCATAAACCACCACCACCCATCTTCCCCACTTTTGTTGACCATGGCTTGACCCTTCTCTTTGACCCATTTCCTTGAACCCGACCTCTTGACTAACCCGGTTATAACCCACCTTTTGACCCGAACCTTCTACATCATCTCCACATGATAACAATAACCACAACAATCCCTGTAACCACCCAAAATCACCATCGTGGACCCACCTCGAGCATTACCTCCTGTCAACCACCACTGTACGACAACGAACCATCACAACCTTCCACCGTAGCCACCATGACCATCATTATCTTCATCAAGAGCAACTAATCTACACCAATAACCACATCGAGGTAAATTCAAAGGAAGAGGATGAGCTAATTGGGGGTTTTACCTTCTTAATCAGATCCAGTCTGATTTGTACAACAACCGCCGTCACCACCGTGACCCGCCATCCCCACGACCACCGCCGTCCCCTTCCTTCTTCGATTTCTTTCTCTATATCTCTGCGCCTTATTTCTCTAGTTCTCCTTCTCTCCCTATGTTTACAGTAAATGTGTGTGTGTATATTCGTGAGATATGAGAGAGAGAGGGTGTTAGGGTGGTTTTTGTGCAGACAAAAATGAAAGGGAGTGTTGGTTTGGGGGTTTTATAAAGAGGTGGGTAATGGTTTTCTCAAAACCATCCTATGGAGGTGATGAGGTGAAGAAGATGAAGTGGGGAAGTGGGGAAGATGAAGTGTGGTGGTGGTTTATGGAGGTGGTGGTGGTTTGTGGAGGTGATAAGGTGAAGAAGATGAAGTGGGGAAGATGAAGTGTGGGACCCACTAGTGTTATATTATTTTTTATTAAAGTAAGGGTAGTTTTGTAATTTCGCACTCACTTAACTGGATTATTTAACCTCAGTTATCCTCCAGGGACTATCCGAGTTAAAAAATTCACTGTTTTGCACTGTTTCGGGACTATGGCTGTAATTTTGAAAACTTGGGGACTATAGGTGAAAAAAGTGAAAACCACAGGGACCATTCGAGCAATTTTCTCTTTAGCTATTAAGGTAATGTACGACAAGCTGCAATCTTTATTGATACATCCCGAATCAAAAAAATTCTTCAAACAATCTCATAAAATCGTCTTCTAACAAGTCCCAGAAATGTTTTATAAACCGGAAATTAAAACCATCCGGCCCCGAAGCCTTGTCAGAGCCACAATCAAATACCGCTTTTTTAACTTCTTTTCTGCTGAAAGGGGCTATCAGATCTGCTCTCTTTTCCATAGGCACTTTCTTGAGGTCGTTACATACAAATCTCGGCTGTCTACTAACCCTTTCACGAAACAGCTCTCTATAAAATCTCAGAATTTCTTTTTTAACAAGAGGAGGATGTGAAACCCATTCTCCATTAAGCATAACACCCGGAATGCTATTGGACGCTTTCCTGCCGTTAATACAACGGTGGAAATACGCCGAATTATCATCCCCCATAGAAGCCCACTTCACCCGTGCTTTTTGTTTCAGATCTTTATTTTTCAGCATAGGTAATCTTTCTACCTCTTTCTTACTCTCTTCCCAAATCCAAACCTCCTCATCCTCTAAATCATCCTCCTCCACTTTCGCTTCTAAACGAGATATATCATGTTTTAGCATATCTAAATCAGCCCCTTCCTTAGTAGTTATCTCTTGCCACCAAGATTTCAACGCCACTTTAACAGCCTGAAGCTTCTTGAATAAAGAAAGATTCGAAGTCTCAATGAACATGTCTCTTTGCAAAACATTTTTAACCATCTCCTCGCATCCATCCCTATCAAGCCACAAGTTAAATCATTTAAAAGGTTTAGCACCATAATTAAGATCAACCAAAGTCAATAAAATTGGAGTATGTGTTGATGCACTATTATGTGGACGTCACTGTCGAATAGACTAGGGTTGAGTCATGTATTGTATTACATGAGATTGTGGTGATCCATAAGGGCATTATATGGATCTGATGTATTTGTAAATATAGACCAAAATCTAAGCTAGATTCGACCATTCGAAATGGTGCGAATGTGGAAAAGTTCCACATTCGACCTCCTTAAATGGGCGAAGGTGGCTTATGGTTTTACACTATAAATAGCAATCTCATGTGTTGGTTTTTATTTGTAGATTTAAGTTTATGCTTTGAATGCTCTCAAGGGGGAGGTCATGCCCGACCTCCCCCGGCCCGAGATAGATGTTTATCCTACTGATGACAGTGTCTGTAACCGTTTCTGAATTAATATGAATCTGTGATAACTTTGTTATCGTATATTTCTGTCTCGTCTCGAATCTCCCGTCTGAAACCGAGTTGTTTTCGCTTAATCGATCCATGAATTCGGTTCTTAACCGGATTCTCAACTGGTATCAGAGCTATGGTACCGATTTGAACGATCTAACAGTTGTTTGAATCAATCACAGCTCGTTTTCATGATTTCAGACGTTAAAGTTCAGTTCTTGATTGAAAGGTTGAAACCCTAGAAACCCTAGATTCTTAATTGAACCCAAAATCATGTGATTTCACCATGTTTTTGTGAATTCGAGGGTTAGGTTTTCATTTCCGCACCTTTCTGTACAAGTTTCATCATCAAATTCGAACAATCAGAGTGTTTATGGGCTGATTTGCAGAAAATATTGAAGAAGAACACGTTTTTCTGCAAACGGTCGAATGTGCAGAAGATTTGAATTTACGAGTGGTCGAACGTGGAGTGTATTCGGTCGAACGTAGGATTTTGAGGACGAACCTAGAAATTTTCTACATTCGAACCTTACGACAGGTCGAACCTGGAAACTTTCCACATTCGAACCTCACTACTGGGCGAATGTGGAATTTCAACCAATCATGGTACATTCGACCTTACTAAACGGTCGAACGTAGCTTTATTTCCACCTTCGCCCCCTCGAATTTTTGAAGATTTTTGGGAGAATGATGATGATGTCTACATAAATTGTTGAAGAAATGATGATGATGAAACGTTTTATTGTGGGGTAGTCATGAGAATCAACATTATGATAATCAGATTCAAATGACTATTATGGGCCAGAAAATAGGCAGATTTTATTCCGCAAGATGAAGAACAGTCAACCCAGTTCCAGTGTGATTGAAGGACCTTGTTCAAACAAAGTTGTTATGTACAAGCATATCAAGACTGAGATCTCAATGTTCCGAAAGCAATGAGGGATCCCAGTAGGAGTCATGTGGCACGTAGATTCAACGAAAGTTTCAAGGTTATAGTCCTGAAGAATTTCAAGAGCTGTTGGTGGTTATTGTTGGCCCTATAGAAAACTTCAGTTTCTGAAGCATTTCAAGTCCACAATTGTACCGGTAGTTCCTGCTGAAAACTTCTGATTGCTTGATTCACTCGTCTACGGCTAGTATTCTATCGAACAGATGAAGTTACTCAAGAACATTTAAAGAGAAGAATATGTTAATGCAATCACAGTCAGCATAGATAAAGAATTTCATAGAAGTACAAGTGTCCGAGTGGATTGTTTTGCACATAGCCACATTTGAGATGTTTAATTGGGTACTGACAGTTAGACTTCCCCAGTTGGTGTGAAGGGTGATGCAAAGGTTAAGTGCAGATATGAGACGTGAATTAGTTGTAGTACCTATGTGTTACGTTGAATATCTGATCGGTGAGTATGGAATCCTTCTAGCAGGGGTCTTATCAGACTAGTTGGATTGCGCGTGATGTACTTGGTCAAGATGACATTCCTGGGTACTGATGCTACGAGACTGCAGTGCATTACATTGTCAACTTCACATTGGCGTAACTAGGTGATCTGGTTGTAATTCAGCTGCTCGTTGAATTCGCAAATGATATACGTGGTCTAGCTGACTTCCTGCGTATTGATGCTGAGGGTCTGTAGTGCATTACTTGGTCGGTTCACGAAGGATATTGTATTTCTACTCAATGCAATAGTGCATGTATTGAGGGGGAGACCTGTGATTATGACTGTTGATGTGCAAGAAATTTGTGGATTCGCCAGCAACCTCCAAGGGGGAGATTGTTGATGCACTATTATGTGGACGTCACTGTCGAATAGACTAGGGTTGAGTCGTGTATTGTATTACATGAGATTGTGGTGATCCATAAGGGCATTATATGGATCTGATGTATTTGTAAATATAGACCAAAATCTAAGCTAGATTCGACCATTCGAAATGGTGCGAATGTGGAAAAGTTCCACATTCGACCTCCTTAAATGGGCGAAGGTGGCATATGGTTTTGGACTATAAATAGCAATCTCATGTGTTGGTTTTCATTTGTAGATTTGAGTTTATGCTTTGAATGCTCTCAAGGGGGAGGTCATGCCCGACCTCCCCCGGCCCGAGATTGATGTTTATCCTACTGATGACAGTGTCTGTAACCGTTTCTGAATTAATATGAATCTGTGATGACTTTGTTATCGTATATTTCTGTCTCGTCTCGAATCTCCCGTCTGAAACCAAGTTGTTTTCGCTTAATCGATCCTTGAATTCGGTTCTTAACCGGATTCTCAGTATGATCTGACAACTCCCTAGGTAAAGCCCTAAGGCACGCCCCATGCCATCTACTAAAAACATCTTGACAAACAAGCATTCGATCAATTTTACTCATTTTGGCCGCATTACCCACTCCTGTCATATACGTGTATCTGTTCCCCTGCATAAAAAAACTCCTGCAAACAAGCTTCGTCAATAAAATGATTAAAATCCGAGGCCTCCCTGCTGTTGAATTTCGAGTTCTTTCTTTCTTCCACCCATCTGACCGCGTTGAAATCCCCAATCAACATCCACATACCCGAGCTACCCTGCATAACATTAAGTAATCTCTCCCAAAGGTTTCTCTTTTCGCACACCTTCTGTGCGGCGTACACGTTAACAATATTAATCAAACTACCATCTTCAACAAGAGAGCCTGAGACCACAATATAGTTATTATCCTTGACCGTATTAATCTTAGAAAACTTCCTGAGATTCCATAGACAAACCAAACCCCCCGATTTTCCCCTCGCCCCAACAGTCTCAACATCAAAACCCCCATTTCCCCAAACAGAAGCAAAATAAAAAATCACCCCATCACCTAACATAGACTCTTGAATATAAAGGAAATCCATCTTATTCTTTAAGACCAACCCCTTAACCCAATCTGGTTTACCAACAGAACCAAACCCTGTAACATTTAATGAAAGAACATTCATCGCAAACCTGTTTGTAACCCATCACCTTCAATGGAGTCCGAGATCAAGCTTTCGAACCCCTGTAGATTAACTCCTAATCTCTCACCAAAATCGATTGTGGCTTTCGTTTCATCCGTGTTGTCCACCTTATTATCTGGAACGGAAACTTCCTCTTCATTGGTAATCTTCTTAGAATTCACGTTCATCTCTTTGTCTTCTAGTTGCTCTTCAAGTAAAACAGAAAACAAATTTGCAAGAATAACCGATTTACCCCCTCTTGTTTTAGATACATTATTATCCAGCCCCAAAATAATGAGCTCTAAATTAAAAGGATCATCCTCATACTTGGGCCCCTTATGAGGTCTATCATTACTACTATTTTGGGCCTTGCTAGAGAATTGGGCTTCTTCTACTACCACCGGTTTACTCTTTTTTCTTTTGGCCCGAATTGTACTTGTTTGACCTTTAGAGATTATAGGAGCATTAAAGTCTCCATTATTATCTACTGAATTACTTACCGGATTATTCGCCACCTTTCCTTCCTCCACTTGCTGGCTAATCAATTTCTCATTAAAAGTTTCCTTATTCTGGTCGGTTTCCAAAATAACCCTTGCCGGAGTAAACTCCGGCTCCGGTATGTCCATGTCGTCAGAATTGTCCGGGTCGGATTGTTTGTCCTGCTCAAACTTAGTGTCACCATCTTCAACAAATTCTGTTATCCATTCCCTATCCTCTTCCTCGATCCAGATTTTGAAGTTCTTCCCTCTCCATTTCAGGAATATCTCATCCTGAATCCTTGTCCCCTTATCAACCACCACACCTATGTATTGGAATGACGAATCCAATTCAAGCCTTTTCGTGTCCGATTTCTGAATCATCTTACCAAAGAAGCTACCAATATCATTAATCACCCGATCATCCAGTAGACTGAGCGGAATTCCAAATACCTTCAACCACGCAATGCGCTCGAATGGTGTCTCTTGTCCTTCCCAAATGACTGCCGATCGAAATTGCTCTGGTCTACCCAGAAGTTCATCCTTGGACATCAATGCATGCTCATTCGTCTTGAAGGAAATCAACATCTGTAAACCCCCCAAGTATTTAACTACCCCCTCCCCAAGACCCATCTCAAGCAAAATACTTTTGATATTCCTCAGATCCTGCAACGTATTCACCCCATAAGGAGAGACTTCCCATGCAAGTTATCAAAAGAACAAATACTGTCGTCTACCGTAATACTTTTTCCTACCGAGGCCCCTATGAAATCTTCCTTAAAGGACATGGTATTCACTAAGTAACCATTCTTAGCCCCATGCATCGTGTTGTCAACCGTAGTACGATCCTTTGGGATCTGAGCTTGCATCTTAGGAGCCGTATAGGTTTTTCTAGCGTCTACTTCTCCTTCTTCCAGAACGAATCTAGCAATGTTAACTTTCAGTTTGAACTCACCCATACGGATAGCTGATAAAACCTTCTCCATCTCTCTACTATCTTTGACATCTAATAGAGAAATAAATCCGAACTTTCTTCCTTCCTTGTCTCATTTCTTTGCAATATAGATATCCTCAACTTATGGTTCATTTCAAACCAAGACTAATTAACCAACTAAAAGTTTAAAAAACCGGCGCCAAGTTTTGATAAAATCCACCATCAATTCCATTCAACAACTTTCCAAACCAATTCCACTTTCTCTAAAATAATCAATCAATCTCGTACCAAAAAACTCGGCCCTTCCTTTTAACTGCCAAGACATTTCAAACCACCAATTATAACAATTAATTCTTATAATTATTCTTCCAAACTTTAAGCCACCAACTTTGGAAACAAATAAAATGCTAATAAATGAGACCCGAATCAACAAACAGGACCTGGACCCGAATAGCTTTCCTAAACGGATTAATCACTAAACAATATCCAACATTCTTTTACCTTTCATCTAATATTATGATCCTCAAGAATACTTCGAAGAACATATGAACATTCAACCTCACCCGAAGACAAACATCATCGAGCCAACATAATATCATCTATACATGAAGAACTATACCAATCACATAAGGTTCATTTCAAACCAAGACTAATTAACCAACTAAAAGTTTAAAACTTCAATAATATAGAGGATTAATACCTAAGAAATATGAAGAAGCCTAATATCCTCAACTTATGGTTCATTTAAAACCAAGACTAATTAACCAACTAAAAGTTTAAAAAACCGGCGCAAAGCTTTGATACAATCCACCATCAATTCCATTCAACAACTTTCCAAACCAATTCCACTTTCCTCTAAAACAATCAATCAATCTCTTACCAAAAAATTCGGTCCATCCTTTTAGCAGCCAAGACTTTTCAAACCATCATTTATAACAATTAATTCTTATAATTATCCTTCCAAACTTTAAGCCACCAACTTAGGAAACAAATAAAATGCTAATAAATGAGACCCGAATAAACAAACAGGACTCAGACCTGAATAGCTTTCCTAAGCGGATTAATCACTAAACAATATCCAACATTCTTTTACCTTTTACCTAATATCCTCAACTGTGACTTAAAGCAAAAACAAAGAATACAGATATTAATCGCCCAAAATAGTTAGATATTACCTAACAACGATTACAGTGATGAACCCTAAAACATCAACCCTAAAACTAAAAAATTAGTAAACCTGAACAATAATACACGAAAACTCCAATATTCAAAGGTAAATAATCAAAATCAGTCAAAACAGAGACACAAAATTTTTTTTCTAATCGACAAAGAAATCAGAAAAAAACATGAAAAAATATAGAGAAAACAAAGAGATGAAGAACGATTGATTGAAATAAGAATGGAAGAGATAAAACCTTGGAGAGGAGATGAAAAACACGGTAATGGAACTCTGATTCGAATGATCGCCTTGATTAGGGTTCTTGGCTTGGAGAGGAGGATGTGAAGGAAATTGGGATTTAGGTTATAAAATGTGTGATTTTTTTGCCTTTTATATTTTTCTGATTTTTGATTAAAAAAACGAAAATTTTAAAAAACCTCACATATTGCCATGTGGCACAATGTGGGAGGAGAAGACATTGAGAGTGCAATGTGGGAGTGTCATGTGTCCCACATTGCTTTCTTTTATTAGGTGTATAGAATAGATTATTAAAAACAAATCTTCAACAATTACCCACACATGTACAAAAATGTGTAGATATTTAGCCACACATTTACATGTGTAGGTAAATTAAGTGTGGGTAAACACCCAAAATTCTTATAGTGTATAACTTGAGTTTTATCATTTATAACTTGCGTTTTATTAGGTGTAGCTTGCGTTTTATCATAAAACGCGAGTATACCTTCAACAAAAGACAAGTTATCAACCTAACATTTTTTTTAAAGTATAGCAATAGGGTATGCAAATGAAAGAGGATAAAAAACTTATTTTTATGTTGTATATTTTTTAAATAATGTCGTATGAAAAAATTATGGCCGTTTTAAAAATATGGTGAAACTTGAAAAAAGTCAACAATTATGGTGATTGACAATAATACGCTTTTGGTTAGTGACATGTGTCAGCCTTTATTCATTCTTACACTTTTTACATTAAGGTAATTTTTACAACAGTGTCACCCAAAATTAAGATAAGACAGAACTACACGGATAGTCCTTAAGGTTTATAGAATATAACATCTTAGGGTACTAACTTCATTTTTTAATATGTTAAGCGTTTATGGTTCTAGTTTTGTAACATGTTGGGGTACTAAGGTCAACTCCGTTGGTTTTTCTAGTTAAGTTTTGATAAAATGACTAAAATGCCCTATTATAACTAAATATTCTTGTAATTAACTCTATTTGATTACAAGGATAATTTTTGCAACTTATTGAAATTAGAATTAGAATTATCTATTAATAGAGTTAAGATCCTGTACAAACTATATTAAGTGTAAAAACTGTGAGAACTGATCTCAACCATTTAAATTTTAAATCAATGGCTAGTGTTGATTAGAGAGCAACCCTTTACAATTAGTAATTTGTTTTCTTAATGTTAAGGGCAATTTAGTAATTGTGTTGTTTTTAATTAGAAAATGGTCAAAAACAATCTTACAAAGTCGCATAACTTCCAATCCTAGACCCACTTTCAATGAAAAACTCGTTCTCCTTTTATATTCCCTCCCGCTAACAAACCCACAAAACCCATCGTCATCATCGTGCTCTTCATCCTTGAAGCCATGCGATAATTTGTAGGTATGTTTTTTTAATTAGATGCTGATTAAAAACTAAATATTTGTCCTGGTTGTATAATTTTCATTTCAATCTCTCCTTTTGTATTGTTTTACCCATCAAACTGCATCCGGGTGTTCTTCATGGAGGGAGCATGAAAGTAGGTCATCATGGAAGGAGCAAGTAAAAAATTGCAAAATTTATGGCAACACATTGTGTAAGAACTAGTATGTGTTGTTGGGTTTGTAAGTTTTGTATTGTGCTAATATGAAACACAATTGGTGCTGATATGTGTAATTGTTACGTGCTCTCAAAGAATTGTAATAAACACTTATTTTTGCAGGTTTTCAAATGATAAATTCAATACCATGGAGTTTAATGATGATGAGAACACGATTACATGTTAGGGAGTTTTTTTTATCATATGCTCGAAGTTGACATACAACATACAAGCACTAAAGAATGATGCAATATTCATGATAAAAGAAAGGGCAAGCATATAAGTTTGTTGGAAAACATAAGCTGAAGAAAGAGATGAACTTGACATGGCATGGACTTTTGTTATCTTCCTTTTATTTTTGGCAATTTACTTTGTTAAATTGGATTTTGTTCTTTAATTGCCTTTATACGAAGGATGACCAATGGTCTTGAGGTTTATTTTGATCAATAGCAGCACATATTTGAATTGTAAACTAGCACATTGAAAATTTTGTTAGTGTTTGGCAATTTATGTTTTTCTAGTTTGGATTTAGTCCATTAATTGACTTTACAGTAAATCATATTTGGAAATATTCTTCACTTCATCATTTCACTTTATAGTAATGTCTTGACAAAATAAACCTAATACGACATTATTCTTTTAAATGTAATCAATGTATAATGGCTTGCTTGAATTTTGGTTTCTGTGATCTTATTAAGCAATCTATGTATTTATATTAATAAAAACTTCTATGATTTTATTGGATTTATATAAGTATATATCAGCACTTCAAAGGACATGTGTTTATATCAGCAGCACATGTATTTATATCAGCACTTCAAAGGATTTATATCAGCAGCACACGTGTTTATATCAGCACTTCTAGGATTTTATATAGCCAGCACTCATATTAAATTATTAATAGAATCAGCACATCAGGGATCTTGTATAAAAAAACACATATTTATATAATCAACATTTTGAATACATAGAAAAATTCGATTGAAAAAAATGAAAAAGAAATGAGAAACCGTTGAGGAACAATGGTCAACAACGATTTGGAATGGAATGAGATTAATCAGTAGGAAAACTTCGAAAAAATTGGAGCATGAGAATTTTTCGCCAGTTATGAATTGAAAAGCATGAAAATAGGAATTTTCATAATACTAATATAATGTCAAAGACTAAACTACCCTTATTAATTAAAGGTAAGTTATGCCATGTGTCATTAATCTATTAGTTCCTAGAGTTTTTAGATATAAATTGGTTTGTATATGATCCTACTTCTCTATTAATATTACTAAAACATAAAAATTTGAAGCTATAAAGATATATTAAATTAAATAATTATACTTTTTGCGTTTTAGTATGTATCTTTTTATAAAACAATAATTTTATCCATATAAACCACAGTCTATGAGCGTAACTCGTATCTGTGATTAAGCACCACGTCACTTCTCATCTCCACCTCCATTGCTGTCATGCACTATCTATATTTAAAACGCATAGAGTTGATGTGTTGCTTGATGCAGAATTAGCTATTAATATTATTAAAGCGCATAGAGTACGTATAATTATTTACTTTAATATATTTATATAATTCTATATATTAAAAATATAGACGACCTTGTCAATTATAGATAACGTATGACAACAATCGCAGTGGAAATGAGAGTATACGTGATGCTTAATGGCAAATACGAATTAGGCTTATTGGTGATGGTTTACATGGATAGAAGTATTGTTTTATAAAAAACATATATACTAAAACGTATATATTATATTTATTTAATTTTTTATATTTATATAATATAAAATTTCTAAGTTTTATCAATAATAATAGATAATTCTATATATTAAAAATTATAGTTGACCTTATCAAATATAGATAACGCATGACGACAATGGCGGTGGAAATGAGAGTTAACGTGGTGCTTGATGATAGATACACGTAGGCTTATCGACGGTGGTATATATGGATAAAAATATTGTTTTATAAAAATATATATTAAAATGTGTAGAGTATTATTATTGAATTTAGTATATTATTAAAATTTTAAATTTAATAATATTAATTTCAATAAATTGCAAAAAGTATCATGTAAATCAAATAGAGTTAGTTACAAGAATGACTTATCTAGTTATTTTTTTTGGGCATTTTAGTCATTTTATCAAAACTTAACTAGAAAAACTAGCGGAGTTAGTATTAGTACCCTAACATGTTACAAAACTGAAACCATAAACCCTTAACATGTTAAGAAACAAAGTTAATACCCCTAAGATGTTATTTTCTATAAATTATAGGGACTATTCGCGTAGTTTTCTCTTAACATAACTTGTTTAGTCAAACAACACGATAGAAAAATGCACCCCACTTAGTAAATGTCCATCATGAGAATACAAATTCAATGGTCTTTCTAGAAAAAGAAAAATAAAACCAATCACTGTCTTGAGAAACGGTCAACATAGGTAATTATAAATTATGGTAAAAGAAGTCGATATACATTAAATGAAACGCTAGATTTTGGGAAAGTTCATCGTCAAGACTATAGATGCCGTAGTCAGGCTACGGTAGTCTTTCACCCATTTGAAGTTGCTAACTTGGATTATTAAAAAATTGTTTTTTAAATATCGGTGTTCCAAGCATCAATGGATGACCACTCCATATATACACTCTTTTTTCTAGCTGTGATCATGATGTCCTTAGATTGCGTTGCACTAGATACCTTATATGCAAATCAAGAAATAAAAGATGGTACAGCCACCCTTGTTTCCGAGGGGGAAATGTTCGAACTAGGCTTTTTTAGTCCCGGGAAATCGAAGAACAGATACTTGGGGATATGGTACAAGAAGATATCAAATGGAACTGTTGTATGGGTTGCCAACAGGGAGACACCAATTCCAGATACATCTGGCATGCTCCAACTTAGCAGAAAGGGAAACCTTGTGATTCTTAGTGGCAGCAACCCCATGGTCTGGTCATCCAATTCAATGGTGTCTATGCCGAGTAATAGCACTGTGTTGCAGCTTCTAGATACCGGAAATCTTGTTCTGTGGAATAAAAATAAAATGATTTGGCAAAGTTTTGATTATCCTGGTAACACATATCTAGCAGGGATGAAACTTGGCAAGGATTTGGAAACAGGGTTAGAGAGGTCCATGACGTCTTGGAAAAGTCCTGAAGATCCTTCAATAGGTGCGTATAGCAATATAGTTGACACAAATGGATATCCACAAACTTTAGGGAGGAAGGGTCAAGTTTTACTAGCTAGACTTGGACCGTGGAACGGTCTTGGCTTTAGTGGCTTTCCTATTGAAAAAGAAAATCAGATTTACTCCTTGAATTTTGTCATCAATAGGAAGGAAATCTATCACAAATATGAACTTAAGAGTTCAGTTGTTCTAAGAGTAGTTTTGACATGGGATGGCAAGACACTATTTTTGTATTGGAATGAGAGACTAAAAAACTGGGTTGTGTATGCGGATGTTATGGTAGATAGTTGTGATCGTTTTTCCCTTTGTGGTCCTTATGGAATCTGTAGCATTAACAAGCATCCACCTTGTACTTGTATGAAAGGTTTTGAACCAAGAAATCCAGAAGAATGGGAGGCATCTGATTGGGTAAGTGGTTGTATACGCAAAACTCCTTTAAGTAATTGTAATGTGAATGAGAATGGGGATGGGTTTTGGAAAATTGTTGGAGTGAAGGTACCAGACACACGACGGGCATGGTATAATGTAAGCATGACCCTTGGAGAATGTGAGATTGCCTGCAAAAGCAATTGCTCTTGTACTGGTTATGCAAATTTAGATATCAGAAATGGAGGAAGTGGATGTTTGCTATGGTTTGATAAGCTAATTGACACAAGAGTATATGATGTAAATCAAGATATGTACTTAAGAATGGCTGCCTCTGAGTTAGCAGGTACACATATTTCTTCTAAAATTTGATTATATTTTTTGGTTACTAATTTATGTGCTAAACTGTTGGTATTATTTCATAATGACAGGTGATCATGTGGACTCACAGTCTGGTTTAAATGACAAGAAAGGATTGCTAATAGTGGTGATTTTAACTTCATCAACTATGCCTCTTCTCTTTGCAGTGGTTTGTGCATATAGAAAGATAAAGAAAAGGCCTCACATGAAAGGAAGAGGTAACACAAATGAGCAAGTAATGTTGACAATTTTTCATGTTTATATACACATAAATTTTAAAGGTCACCCATTGGAGCATATCGTATTGTAGAAAACATGCATGTGCTTGATGAAAAGGATAGAAGTATGCACATGGAACATTTTGATGGTTTACAATTTTTTAGCCTGTCTGAAGTAGCCAAGGCCACATGTAACTTTAGTATCTCTAATAAGATTGGAGAAGGTGGATTTGGTCGCGTTTATAAGGTAATATTTTATGCTTTATAAAAAGGAGGCATTTGTTATCACTATCATTAATTGAAATGTAAAAGGTACAACGCTATAAGTTAATACTAAATTTTTAATCATGTTCATAACCATAATCTATTAGGGTGTTTTGGAGGATGGAAGAGAAATAGCTGTGAAGCAGCTCTCACAAACATCCCAACAAGGTCTTGATGAGTTCAAAAATGAGGTCATTTGTATAGCAAAACTTCAACATCGGAATCTTGTGAAGCTTCTTGGATATTGCATTCATAACAATGAACTCATTTTGATATATGAATACATGCCTAACAAAAGCTTGGATTTTTTTATTTTTGGTTTGACTCACTCTCTATGATTTACCATAGTATATTCCTTTCACATTTATAGAATGATATATCACAATGTAGTCACTTTTGTTCAGACGAAACAAGAAGTTTGATGCTTAAGTGGCCTCAACGGTTCCAAATAATACATGGGATAGCTAGGGGTCTTCTCTATCTACATCAAGACTCAAGACTTCAAATTATCCACAGAGATCTCAAAGCGGGTAATATTTTGTTGGATGGTGATATGAATCCAAAAATATCTGACTTTGATCTTGCTAGAAAGTTTGTAGGACATGATACCACGTCTAAGACAAAGAAAGTGGTTGGAACATAGTAAGCACCCCCCCCCCCCCCTAAATTTAATTCTTTCTTTTATTAGTGAGAAAAGTATGATAAGATTGTAAGAGAAACTCTAAAACTAACTTGTAACTTTTCTTCTTTACTTGACTGTAGTGGTTACATTTCTCCTGAGTATGCATTACACGGACGTTTCTCTGTAAAATCTGATATATTTAGTTTTGGTGTTATGGTGTTGGAGATAATTACTGGGAAGAAAAACAAAGAATTTTGTCATGACGAACACAATGATAACCTTCTTGGACATGTAAGTTAAGTTGTAAATCTAAATCCTAATATCTTGACCAAAAGCTTAATAATTATTTCTTGTAAATATGTGCTTTCATTTGATGTAGGCATGGAGACTCTACAAAGACGGAAGGTCCATTGAATTAGTTGGTGGATCTTTTGAAACCTCATATGTCATTTCCGAAGTACTAAGGTCAATACATGTTGCATTATTATGTGTGCAGCATCATGCAGAAGATAGACCAACTATGTTGACAGTGGTGCTTATGTTGGTTAGTGATGGATCATTACCTGAACCTAAGCATCCTGCTTTTTTCACAACAGAGAGGTACCATGAACTTGAATCTCTTCCATCAATCAATGATTGTACTATAACGCAATTGTCTTATCGGTAGTAAGCACATGTTTATGCAATGAAGATATTTAAATACATGTAATATCAAATATAATAATGAGCTGGCTTGTTTTGTATCATATCCATTTGGAAATTATCAAGGATTATGTTTTCTTTTGCATTTTTATTTATATGACCATAAATTCCTGAAAGCTACTTTTGAAAGTAGTGGTATTTTCTTCAAGTCGTAAAACTTGTGTAATCCCTTGTATGACTTTTTCTATTAATCAACGAATTGAAACGAAAAAAACAAATAAACAAAAAAAATCAACTATTTATACTAGTTCTACCTTGCTTCACATGCAAGCTCATCGATTGCAACATAAAAGCTTAACAAACAAACAAATAAACTATTTAAACTAGTTCTACCTTTCTATTAATCATGCTAACCAAACCAGTTCTTGTGTTGCCATCTTCGCTTCTTAAAGGAGATACCATCAGCTTTCATGTACTACACCATGAAACAACACTTTTACGAATTAGAAACACATAACGAGTGGTTGATATGCAAGTGCTAGGGTCACTTGCATAGTCATCACAATACTCCTTGAATTGGAACCTTGATGCCTCTTCAAACAAACTCCATAGCCAATTGTACTCTTGATGCACCTGAAGACTCGTCTGATGCAATACAAAAGAGGCTCTCAATGCTACATATAGACGAAGTACGCCATCATTGATCGTTATATCCGGCCGAGTAAACGTTAATCAAATTAGACTACACACAATTTTCTATACTCTACTGGTGTAACACCCGGTAAATCCGAGGAATTATCGTACACAAAATTGAATGTACTTTATTTTACTACGTTCGAAATGGCTATTTTCAATGAATGGATTTGAATTTAGTAATCCCTAGTTATTACGACATGATCGTTTTTCTTATCAAACAAGAAAGGATTCCCAGGTTTTCACATAAATCGAGGCGTGATTTGTCTCACAACATCTTGATTTAGTTATCATACACTTGGTATTTGAATAATGTCTAAACGAACTCATTCAGTTACTTATTTTATCTTCTATCCATTAATGATATCTCATATCATATCCTTTTGGTTTTGTAAGCTTTCCATACAAGTGGTTATTTGAAATTACCATCACTTCTATTATATCATCAACAATGTGTTTGTTTCTAGGAATCTTCCTTTCTTTCAACTCAATTATACTTTTATCATCATATTCTAAATGTACTAATATTTAATTATCTTACAATAAAACAAAATCTATATTTAACACCTTAAATATTTTCTATCAATATCTCATATTGATTATTTTTCACATAATAGATTTTATTGTGACTCGTGTTGTTATATTATATTTAACCATTTGCACAACAACAAATTTTAGATTTTCACAAACCTATACGGACGTAAAGGACTCTACGGCCCGTAGAGGTTGTCAGAGCAATTAATGTCTTCTGAAAAAAACAAACCTCTACGCCTCGTAAAGGTCACTGTGGCCTGTAAAAGGAGTTTTGTTAGGTAGCATTAAACCCTCTACAGGTTGTAAAGGGCTTTACGACCTGTAAATGAGTATGAGGTACCATGTAATCAATGAACAACTGACTTACAGGTTGTCAATATGAAAAAACAACACATTTACGGGTTGTAGAGGTCGTTACGACCGGTAAATATGTGGTTGTTGGGTGCATTTAAAACCCTATATGGCCCGTAAAGACCGTTATGGGGCTTATAGGTCCATATATATCTTCCTTGCCTAGAACCATTTCTCAAACGACAAAAACAAAACCTTAAAAACTCTCCCGGGCATAGCCTGAAATCTGATCAATAGCAAGCTATCACAGTGTCTTTCGGGAACCTCAATGTTATTTTGGGTGAATGGGGGTACTCGTTTGACGTATCTTATGTCTTGGAAATGTTTTTAGACCTGTGGTTGAACATGGTGAGGATGAGGTTAGATCCATTGTTCGCTGTAGTGACAAAATGGCACTGTCCGATTTAAACCAGCTGCCCAATTTAAACTAGGAGTATGTAGAAGAATCGGAGTCATTAGGCGTGCCGTCAAGCCATCCACAGTACGCGTACGAGACTTACCAGTCACACGAAAAGGGTGATTGCAGCTTCAAGGATTCACATGAGAAAGCTGTCAACGACTTCCAAGGAGGTGAAACACCTAAACTATTATGCTTTAGGCATTTCCTTTGAAACGCCTAAACTACATTAGTTTAGACAATTATTGATTGTTTGGGCATGTGTTACAGATTAGGCGATTATATTGATTGATTGTTTGTTTGGGCATGTGTCAGTATTTGGGAATTTATTGATTCCTTTTATATATCTTTTTTGCAGTAATGGCAGACGCTGAGTGGGGGACCTACACGAGTGGGACCATAATAGATTCCTGCCCGGGACTTACGCGTACGACAGGTTTCTGAGGTTGCGGGATAAGAGTATTGGTAGATCGATGGGGATTTCTTAGGTCACTATTAGAACCTCAGTGCAGAGCAGAGGGCTAGGGCGTGGATTCTGGTCGGTAACCCCTAGGAAAAGATGTTTGGCGACTACAACGCGCCGTTACATCGGTCGTTAGCAATAGAGTTCCTATCTACCTTTCGCGATCGGTCACTAAAGGTTGATGCGGATCGTGAGCAGCGGCATTCGCCCGAGATCCAGTTTTATATTTTGGTCCACGAGTATTGTCACACCCTCAAATTCCACATGCGGGGTTTTACCGCGAGGCGCATGACAAACCAGGATCCAAGTCAACTGTTACAATAAATGACAAATATATGATATGAAAACAACGTAAACTGCCCATTAAGTTTTCAAAATCTATCCATCGCAGTGGAAGCGTAAAACTTTAATACAACCCAAAAGCAAAAACATGAAAGTCTGATAATACTCAATAAACATGCAAATGAATCCTAAACGCCATGAGACTCTGTATAGTAACTCAAATGAATACTCCAATACATAAAGAATACTCCAATACATAAAGAATGCAAGAATAACAAAACATAGTTTGTCACATCTTTTATGAAAACATAAGTTGACACACGTTTAATGAATACAACATGTTTTCTCCCCGAAAATCAAAACCAGTAAAGAGTGGGGCCGTGAACTCACCTTATGTTGCTTTCTTCCCAAAACAAGTAAATCAGCTTAATAGATAGTACCAACTACTAGTGACCTTTCATGACGGGAGTATAGGATGTTAGACTAATAACCCGCAAGTTGATAAGTCCCTAATAGTCCAGACCATAACCGTGTACATTTGAAAAGATGTTTAAACGTTTAACCGACCACACCAAACAAGACCCGACATCCCATTGGTGACCCGACATTCCACGAGTTAGCCAAATACAAGATATCATGCCTACATGTGCAACTATACACTTAACACGTATAAAAGTTCACCAAATCTAGCATACAGTTCAATTAACGCATAAACAAGTCCGAACACGTGTTACCAAGTTATTAGACATGTCGCAGGGTTCCTAACATGTTCCTAAGTGTTAATTTATGTTCCGGGATGTCAAAATACACTTACAACAACAAAACACACGATTAGGAATCAAACATGCAATTAGGAAAGTCAACTAGTGATTAAGATGGTCAACAGGCAATTAGGAGTTGTAATCACATGAAGTGTATGTGGATAGGAAAGTCAACTAGTGATTAGGATGGTCAACAGGCCATTAGGAGTTGTAATCACATGAAGTGTATGTGGATAGGAAAGCCAACTAGTGATTAGGATGGTCAACATGCAAGTAGGGGGGGCCTAATCGCCCCATTTTACATGCGAGTAGGGCTATCCACATGACACTCAGGCGATCAGGACTCCCCTAATCGCCCCCTGCAGTGTCAAGCCCTATTTTGCGCGTTTAACCTTCCAAATCAGATCCGAAACATGTCAAACACCCAATATAAAACCCTAATCATTAAACAACCCATCCCAAGTAAATAGCCCCAATTTATCATCAATCTAATAACCCTAATTGCAAACATTTCCCAAAATAGCAATATTATCATGAAAGCATCACATCAACATGCAAAACTTACCCTAAACGGCAATTATCCAGATTTCATCACATAATAACGTTATACAACAACATCTTACTGTTCCTACATGCTCCTAGAACAAACCCTAACATCATTCAATCAACAAAAGACATCATAGCATCCTTAATCCTTCAAAATCATTCAAACGGGTCAAAACACCTATTATCAACAATACACAACTATGGACTTCCAAACTCATCAACAATCATGCTAACAACCTATTTATCTCTGAAACATATCAAACACACAAGAATCCATATGTTTTAATCATAAAAATCCTATCTTGCATGAATACACCACATAGAATACGTATTGAAAGACTAGACTTGTTTAGCAACTGATTTTAAAGGTTTTCAAAGGCACAAACATTATGAAACCAGGTCTGGACCTTTAGGGATCATTATAACAACTTTACAAACGGTTAGGATGGATAACACACCTTGGATTTTGCTAAAGAATGATGTATAAGCTTGAAAGGATGGATTTTATGGTGTGGAATAGCTTTGGGATGAGTTAGGGTTGCACAAATGATGTTTTGGGGCATAAGGGTGGTATTTATAGGTGTTTCTAGTCATCAAGGAGGTATCGGGCGAGTACGTTGCTGTTATAGGCAATTAGGGCTTGTAATCGCCTATAACATCATGTGGATAGGGCTAATCACCCAACCCTACTCGCTTATAAGGCATGCAATCACCTATAAAGGCCCCTAATCGCATACAGCATGACAATTTGGGTTTTTTGGTCCTTTAAACACTATTTTAACACATATAAGCACGTATCCACATACCGAGAAGCCACATAATGATTCTAAACATATAAAGTATGACAACTAACACGTTAATGCTCGTTCACCAATTCCCGGGACTCGAGACTTACGTGTGTGCATTAACCCGATGATTCTACAAATCACCAATCCTTATACACATGGTAATGGACCTACTCCCAATGATCCCGTAGATCCTTGTAATGACTCCCGATGATTCCCGAACCAACATAATGACTCAACCGACCCAGTTACGTATGTAATATGCATGACTCGCTAAGGTAGACTTACTAGTTTGACGAAAGTTATTAACCGGAGTTTGCCGAGTGTCACATCACCCCCCCCCCCCCCCCCCCGTTGAAAGAATTTTCGTCCCGAAAATCGCCCGAAACCGAAAAGGGAGTGATGAAAAGAAAGAAAAAAATTTCCGGCTGTCACGTCATCCTCCCGTTGAAAGGAATTTCGTCCCGAGATTCACTCAGCTTCAACAGTAACGAGTGGCAACCCAAATACACAAGAAACCTGATTCAAAAGAACCCTGGTCCACCACGTGAACCGTAATGAATCCAGACAATACGAGAGGTGACTCTTGCACGCATGCAACTAAGCACCCAATGCCCAAAGCAATGCTCCCCAAGAATACGAAAAGACACTGTTATAAACTGTCACATAACAAACCCATCCCAACCAGAGATGCTGAAGACCCTTGTGATCGGTATAAATGAAGTACCAGGTACCGCCCAAGCAGTGTCTCCAGATTACCTCTTCACATAGAATTGACACACCCGGGACCCGAACAAGATGCAACACGACTCACGATAACCTAGGGCTTACCCCTCCAAGGCATAAGCACGAAGTGTAGTAATAGATAAAACTTAATGTATATGAAGCTCTTAACAATACGAGAACCAAAATGAAACCGAAGTATAGTGACAAATAAGAAGACATACCGGTAACAGTATCAGGATCCTCATGGTTCGCCCTCCAATTGATGACGTAAGCACGAGCAGTCCGAGCACCGCCCTCGTTGTTTCCACCCTCGCCCTTTTTCATCTTAAGACAATCACGCCTGAAGTGCACAGTATCGCCACAGTGATAACATCCCTGCTTCCCCTGAGGAGCGGTAGCAGTGGTAGTAGTCTAGGGCGGCTGCAGCCGAAGAGTAGCCCTATAATCTTTAGCATGATGACCAATATGTTGACACCGACCACAACGTAACTTCTCACAATCACCCGTATGATGAAACCCACACACATTACACTTCGGGAGCTTCCCAGTATACCCTCCCGACTTCTGCTCAGATGGTGATCCCAAAACATCCTGTTTCTTCACCTGCTATTGAGACGACCCAGAGTTCTTTCCAGCACTCTCCCATTTCCGCTTGTTGTCCACTGGGGCTTTCATAGCAGTACCCCTAGGAGGTAAGACACCCTTGGCAACCTTCATGTTGGTTAGCTTGTGAGTTGTCCGAACAGTAGCAAACATAGTAGTATGATCAGTAGCAGCAATATGCCCAACAATCTCTGGCACTAATCCAGCGATGTAGTGCTCAATCCTCTGGTACTCAGGTGTGGCCAAACCGGGGCACATCACAACTAACTCATTATGTCGCGCAGTAAACTCCTATATCTCAAACCCAACCAACTTCAGATTTCAGAACTCATGCTCTAGCCTCATGATCTCATCCCTCGGGCAATACTCAGCTCGCAGCATCTGAATAAACACAGTCCATGGCATGTCATTGGCCTCACCCAGGCCAAGAGTCGCACTGGTAGAGTTCTACCAAGTCAGGGCATGACCCTCCAAAGTAGCAGTAGCATACTTAACACGGTCAGTATCAGGGCAGTTGCACATAGCGAACACATACTCAATCTTCTCCAACCATCAGAGCAGTCCCACCACCCCTTCAGTCCCACTAAAGTTGTGGGGCTTACAGTCCATGAACTTCTTGTACGAGCACTGGGGTGGGGGTGGGTTGACAACACCACCTGGGACAGAACACATAGATCAACAACAAAGAGAAGGACACAACACCCAAGAATAAGGTAGAGTTGATATTAGTCTACTTACCACCAGAAACAATATGCGCAGCCTGGAATGCAGCCAAGGCCACATTCACCTGCTGCTGCAACAGGCTGTTCAGTTCCGCTTGGGTCATGCTAATGTTACCACGACCGCCGCCACCACGACCGCTAGCACCATGGCCACCTATGCGTCCGCCATGAGTTCCCGACATCTTGTGCCAAAACAAGAACAAAGGATTTAGGCTCGCCCATAGTGTAACCCTCTAGGGGTCACAAGATGTTGATCTAGGTCCAATTCGGGTCCATCTGTCCAAACACAAAGTCCACTAGGATTTTCATGCATTCCAGTTTATGATCTCGTGTGCACCCGACATGATAAACTTCTCTACATGATCCTCCAGATGCACTTCAAGCATAAAGTTCAAGTCACCGAATACTAGATTCAGAATTAAACAGATGATGAGATGAGGACACCGACACCCCGACATATGTTACCCGTATGCTAAGACTCAAACATATGTGACCGTCTAGTGCGTGTGAGACTCGGCTATAGACTAGATTCTACATGCAGTCCTAGTTCACTATAACCATTGGCTCTGATACCAATCTGTCACACCCTCAAATTCCACATGCGGAGTTTTACCGCGAGGCGCGTGACAAACCAGGATCCAAGTAAACAGTCACAATAAACGACAACTATATGATATGAAAACAATATAAACTGCCCATTAAGGTTTCAAAATCTATCCATCGTAGTGGAAGCGTAAAACTTTATTACAACCCAAAAGCAAAACATGAAAGTCTAATAATACTCAATAAACATGCAAATGAATCCTAGATGCCGTGAGACTCCGTGCGCCTATCGACTGTTGCTACCTTATCGACCTGAGAAAAACATGCTAAAAATGTCAGCAAATAATGCCGATGAGTTCACAGGTTTTTATGAACAACGACTCCAAAAGTTTCAAGAATACCCTTGGCCAAACCAGACCACATGCATACCAATCATATGAATACCTGTCACTACTACGATTGGAAAACCATTACTGGACGCGAATACGTGAATACATGAATACTGCCTGAATGCATACTGAATACTTGAATACCAAAGAGACAACATGCACCCGTCCGACCTCCAGTCGACGAGTGGGGCCGGTCACGCCCAAATAGATCTATCCACATTTCCCCTGTTATGCATCCCCGTAGATTCATGGGTTTCCCCGGGATATCCAAAGATCGTATAGTAACTCAAATGAATACTCCAATACATAAAGAATGCAAGAATACCAAAACATAGTTTGACACATCTATTATGAAAACATAAGTTGATACACGTTTAATGAATACAACATGTTTTCTCCCCCGAAAACCAAAATCAGTAAAGAGTGGGGCCGTGAACTCACCTTATGTTACTTTCTTCCCAAAACAAGTAAATCAGCTCAATAGATAGTACCCACTACCGGTAGGCTGATTAGTCCCCAATAGTCCAAACCAAAACCGTGTACGTTTGAAAAGATGTTTAAACGTTTAACCGACCACACCAAACAAGACCCGACATTCCACGTGTTAGCCAAATACAAGATATCATGCATACATGTGCAACAATACACTTAACACGCATAAAAGTTCACCAAATCCAGCATACAGTTCAATTAACACATAAACATGTCAAAATACGTGTTATCAGGTTATTAGACATGTCGCGAGGTTCCTAACATGTTACTAGGTGTTAATTTATGTTCTGGGATGTCAAAATACATTTACAACAGCAAAACACACGATTAGGAATCAAACATGCAATTAGGAAAGTCAACTAGTGATTAGGATGGTCAACAAGCAATTAGGAGTTGTAATCACATGAAGTGTATGTGGATAGGAAAGTCAACTAGTGATTAGGATGGTCAACAGGCAATTAGGAGTTGTAATCACATGAAGTGCATGTGGATAGGAAAGCCAACTAGTGATTAGGATGGTCAACATGCAAGTAGGGGGGACTAATAGCCCCATTTTACATGCGAGTAGGGCTATCCACATGACACTCAGGCAATTAGGACTCCCCTAATCGCCCCCTGCAGTGTCAAGCCCTATTTTGCGCGTTTAACCTTCCAAATCAAATCCGAAACTTGTCAAACACCCAATATAAAACCCTAATCATTAAACAACCCATCCCAAGTAAATAGCCCCAATTTATCATCAATCTAATAACCCTAATTGCAAACATTTCCCAAAATAGCAATATTATCATGAAAGCATCACATCAACATGCAAAACTTACCCTAAACGACAATTATCCAGATTTCATCACATAATAACGTTATATAACAACATCTTACTGTTCCTACATGCTCCTAGAACAAACCCTAACCTCATTCAATCAACAAAAGACATCATAGCATCCTTAATCCTTCAAAATCATTCAAACTGGTCAAAACGCCTATTATCAACAATACACAACTATGGACTTCCAAACTCATCAACAATCATGCTAACAACCTATTTATCTCAGAAACATATCAAACACACAAGAATCCATATGTTTTAATCATAAAAATCCTATCTTGCATGAATACACCACATAGAACACGTATTGAAAGACTAGACTTGTTTAGCAACTGATTTTAAAGGTTTTCAAAGGCATAAACATTATAAAACCAGGTCTGGACCTTTAGGGATCATTATAACAACTTTACAAAGGTTTAGGATGGATAACACACCTTGGATTTTGCTAAAGAATGATGTATAAGCTTGAAAGGATGGATTTTAAGGTATACACGTGTTCCAGAGGTTGGTTATGGTGTGGAATAGCTTTGTGGTGAGTTAGGGTTGCACAAATGATGTTTTGGGGGCATAAGGGTAGTATTTATAGGCGTTTCTAGTCGTCAAGGAGGTATCAGGCGAGTACGTTGCTGTTATATGCGATTAGGGCTTGTAATCGCCTATAACATCATGTGGATAGGGCTAATCGCCCAACCCTACTCGCTTATAAGGCATGCAATCGCCTACAAAGGCCCCTAATCGCATACAACATGACAATTTGGGTTTTTGGCACTGTTAAACACTATTTTAACACATATAGGCACGTATTCGCATACCGACAAGTCACATAATGATTCTAAACATGTAAAGTACGATAACTAACACGTTAATGCTTGTTGGATCAGTATTGCTCTTTTGTATGAACTTACTAGTGAACACTTAGGTGTTTAGCAAGTTCTTGAATCAGTGATAGCACAGCGGAATGTTATGAGTTTAAAGCTACACTTATCAACGGGAGTTATTACTCCCCCTAGATGTTTGAGAAACTAATAAATGATAAGTATTTTTGAGAATCTAAGTATTGAATGAGAATGAAACACTTAGACAGATTCTCAATAAATATGAAATGGAAATAACAATAATATGCTTTGAAGGATTTCTGTATTAAAATCAATGTCTAAAACAGAGGGACGAACCCTTCTATTTATAGACTTTACAAATACATGAACCTTGCCAAAAAGCAAGTTCAGAGACAAGTTGCAACAAGTTGCAATCTTGGAACTTGTACATAAAGTGAAAGTAATACTAAACTAATAAACTACTGATACAAAAGGCAGTGGAAAAGATCTTCTCATAAGTACTGATGAATGACAAACTACTGATGAGTAGTTTGTCTTCAGTAGTTCTTCAGTAGAAATGTCTGGTTTGGACTTCAGAACTTCTGATGACTTTTCTTCTTCAGCACTTGTGTAATCTCTTCTTCAGTAGTTTGATCTTCCTTCTTCAGCAGTTCTATACTTAGAATATTTTGACAGAAGTGAATTAGACTAAGGTTTGCAAAAGTGGTTTCACCAATCCTCTTTGTCCTAACAATCTCCCCCTGTATTGATGAAGCCAAAACCTTTTTAATTCCTTATTGTTTTCTTCTGTCATTCATGATCTTCCATATTCCTTTGAATATGGAATTCTTTAGCTGGTTAAGCTGTTCATCAGTGAGAGATCCTTTTTGTGGTTCTAGATGTTGGATTTGAGTTGATAGCTTCTTCAGATCATTCATCAACTTATAGGCTCTGCTTGTCTGATCTCTTCTTGTCACTTGTACTGAGTTGTTATCAGTAAAGGACCATCTGATGATAGGTACTTTAGACTTGTCAAAGTCTAAAGTGTAGGGAACCATAGTGGTACCCTGGGATGCTCCTGAGTGTTGGATGTTTTCAACTTCAGTGACTCTCAGGTGGGATTCACCTCCTTGTTCTTGTTGCATCACATTAGGTATTTGAAAAGTTGGCAAATGATGCTCAGTAACTACCTTAGTGTGCAGTTTGTCTTTGATGGTTTTCTGGATTTAATAGGCAAAGGTGGAAGGATCCCTGAATTGTGTGATCAGAGATTTTTCTTCAATGTTAAAGTCAGAATGGACTACTGTACTTCCTTCTAGTAGTACCATTCTGAAATCAGTCTTCACATTCTCCTCTGATTTCTTCTTTTGAGTAACTGGTCTTCTTTGAACATCAGAAGTTCTAACTACTGATGTTGATACTTCAGCAGTTTCAAACTTCTCTGGATTTGTAGCCCTTGCAGCCTGGTATTTTCTGTAAGTGTCCATTAATCTTTCTTCTTTCCATTTGGACACAGAGGCTTTTGAACCATAACCATTAGCTACTAGTTCTTCTATCATTTGGGCTCTCTTGGCTTTTGCATCTTTACTTGTTGCAAGTTTGTCTGCAATAAGTTGAGCTCTTCTAGTCAACTCTTCCATGGAGAGTCTCTTTAATGTATGGGCTTTGATCTTGCTGTTCTTAGTAATATAAGACATCAGTTGATGTCTTTTGTCTTCCTCAGCAATTCTGTCTAGGCTAGCCTGCCTTTGAAGTTCAGCTTCATAAGCCTGTAGCTTTTCATCCAGGCTTAAGTCCAAGTCATCCCTTTCTTCCAGAATTTTCCAAATCTGATCTTCCTTGGCTTTTTTCTAAACTGCCACTAAACTCTTCTCAAGAAGTTCTGCTGATTGAGAGATTGGAGAAGGGTTTAGTACAGTCATAGTGGTAACTGTTGTAATAGGCCTAGGAGGAACAGGAGTTGGTTGAGTAGGTTCAGTTGATCTGGAAGGCTCTTGTTCAGCAGTTTGAGTGTTGGAAGTGTTAACATCTGATGGGTTGACAACTACTGAAGGTTTGTCAACTACTGAAGGATTGTCTTCAGTACTTTCTAAGTCTTCATCAGAACTTTGTCCATCAGAGGTTTCTTCATTGTGCCCTTGGGATTCATCAGACTTTTTCGCATCTTCTATTTCTTGAATAGAGACACCAAATTGTTGGGCTAGTTTTTCTTTTCTGGTTTGGTTTCTTTGTTCTCTTTCTTGGATAGCCACTCTTACCTTTTTCCTGGCTTCAAGTGACTCCATAGGTTCCTTAGTTTTCTCCCCCTTTTTGGCTTCATCAGGTTTTGATGTTGAAGGTTGGGAGAACTGACCTGTAAGATTAGAAATATGTTTGCTCTTGAAGTCAATCTTGTTGGACAGATCATTCATCTTTGTCTGTATCACTCCAAATTGGTTCATGATTGACAGCTCCAAGTTAGCTGTGTAGGTTTGGAAGTGATTTTTGATGAGTGTGTTCATCATATGATATAAGGGACCATCTGGGTTGCATAGCTGGTTCATGTCTATGCTGGATTGCCCAGGGAATTGGGTAGGCATTTGTAGTGAAGGGTGTGTTTTTGGTTGATCTTCTTGTTGTACAGAAGATGCCACTATAGGGGAATCAGGGATTAAGTGGACTTTAACCTGATCTGGTGTGACTAGCTTCTTGAGCTTAGATACACCAGGTGCAGGACCTTCACTTGTAGCCGTCAATTCAGTAGT
Organism: Ambrosia trifida; assembly: GCA_028751855.1. NCBI lineage: Eukaryota > Viridiplantae > Streptophyta > Magnoliopsida > Asterales > Asteraceae > Ambrosia > Ambrosia trifida. The sequence goes on along the minus strand of CM054123.1, from coordinate 4,627,807 downwards.
TTTGTGTTTTGAAACATCATCCAAGTCAATGGAATCATCTGAATCCCTGATTACATCCTCAATGAGGACTGTATCAGTTACATCATGAGCTGAGCCCAACTCAGTTGTCTCATGTACCTCTTTTTCTTGGTTCAGAGGATTTCCTACCTCAGGCATTAAGCCTTCATCAGTAGTTGCCACAGTTGAGGTCTTAGCTATGTTGCTTCTTTCCTCAGATCCACCACTGGGTGGTAAATGAGTAGTAGCAGCCTCAAAAGTACCAAGAGTTTCTAAGTTTGGGCTTAGAGACCCTGGTTCATCCTCATCTCTTTGGTTAGGGCTTTGAGTGTCCACATCCATGTCAAATTCTGAGGCTATGTCCCCTGTTTGATGTGGTTGTTGGGGAGTGACATGTTTAGATGGGACTTTCTCTTTTAGCCTAGAGACAAGTTTGGCTATTTCAAAATCAGGTTCAGAAAGTTGGGGTGCTGGTTCAGTAGTTTGGGCAGTGGGTTCAGCAGTTTCAAAATTAGCATCAATAGGAATGGTTTTCTTAAGTCTTTTTCTTTTGAAAAGAATTGTGATTGGTGCTCTTGGTGGGGTTTGAGATGGATGAGACTGAGAGGATGTTTCAGTCACATCTTTAGGAAGTGCAGATTGCACAATAGTTTGTTCAGGCATCTCAACCTCCTGAACAGCTTTGCTTTTTGGTTTGGTGGGTTTTTGTTTTTGTTCCTTGGGTTTCTTGGCCTTTGGGGGTGTAGGTTTGGAAGATGAGGGTTCCATGGGGACTGGTTCTTGTTCCCCTTGGTCATCTTCTGGCCAGGCAGCCTGTTTGTTGTGCCTAGAGTATGCTTGTGAGGTTAAGGGTTTCAAAATTGCAGTTATACCCACAAGCACCTCATCACCCAATTCTTTGATTATGCATTGCATAATGAACCTTGGGTATAACAAAAACTTATTTTTTGTGTTATTATGATGTAACACCAACTCATTAAAGAAAAGTTTTGATGCCCTGAATTTTGTTTCATTCACTTTGGAATGAAAATTTGGTTGAAAGATTGAGGGCATCTGGTCATAAGACCCTGTTTTAGGACTCAAACACATAATTATATAATGAAACAAAAGTTTGTATTTTGGTTCAAAATACTTTTTAAAGATTGTAGCTTGTGAGAGAGTACCTTGATAACCACATTCTGTCATGGTTAGGTGGATTTCAGAGTTTGCAACCTATTCAGGGGCATTCACATCATTCAACCCCAGTCTAATTGCAAGTGTGGCCGGTGTGATGGCCATTCTTCTCCCTTTGATTGTTGGGTTGAGAGAGATAACCTCATCGTCCACCATCACTGTCTCAGCATTAGCCCAGAACTCATTGAGAGTTTCAGGATGTATTGGTGGGTCTATTGTGAGAGCGGTGATATATTGGGATTTGACGACAAGATCAATGATCTCATCGTATTGGGACCAGCCTTCTTGATTTTCTAAGTAGGCTCTAAGATTGTGTCCCTGTTTTAGAACTAAAGCCATGTGGTTTGTGTGTGATTGAATCGAACAGTGTTTTTGCAGGTTCAGGGTTTGAGAGCTTTTTGAGAGAGAAGGAGGGAATTTTTGCTTTTTGAATGGATAAGTGTTGGAAAAAGGTATTTATCAGAAGTTGTAAACCGCCTAGGTCAAACTTCTTTATCAGAAGTTTTAAACCGCCTCGGTCAAACTTCTTTATTAGAAGTTTTAAACCGCCTAGGTCAAACTTCTGATGTGGGAAAAGTCTGATTTGCCCTTTTTGACTAAACTGTTGATGAAGAATTATTTTCATCAGTAGTTCCCACTTTCTCTTCAGTAGTTTTGAACAACTGATGAGAATACTTTATAAATACTTTATTCATAACTTCTGAAAGTTGTTTTATCAGAAGTTAATCACTTTTCAGAAAATTTCCCATACTGATGTTTTGTTCATCAGTAGTTTCTATCTTATTTGTTTTTCAGAAGTTTTCAATTTTGAAAACAGATGTAAGTGAAAAATGAAAAATATGTGCAGAAAGGTAAAGAGAAACACTTACAAATTTAGCATCCCAAGCATGGATACTAACTTCTGAAATGTTGATGTGTCAAGGGGTTTAGTGAATATGTCAGCTATTTGATTAGCTGTTGCTACATGTTTCACTTCAATCTTGCCTTTTTCATAGCAATCTCTTATGAAATGATACCTGATTTCAATATGTTTGGTTTTTGAAAACTGAACAGGATTTTGAATGATGCTAATGGCAGATTTGCTGTCTACAAGCAATGGTGTCTTGGTTTCTTTGATTCCATAATCAAGAAGTTGATACTGGAGCCATTGTATCTGTGATGTACAACTTGCAGCTGCAATGTATTCAGCTTCAGCAGTTGAAGTTGCAACAGATGTTTGTTTCTTTGATTGCCAAGACACTAGACAGTTTCCTAAGAATTGACAACCACCAGATGTTGATTTTCTTGACATTTTACACCCTGCATAGTCACTATCTGAAAAAGCTGATAACTTGGTATTGCTTGAAGCAGGATACCAAATTCCAAGTGTTGGAGTTCCTTTCAGATATCTGAAGATTCTTTTGACTGCAATGAGGTGTGATTCCCTAGGAACTGATTGATATCTAGCACAGACACATGTTGAAAACATAATATCTGGTCTAGAAGCAGTTAGATACAAAAGGGAACCTATCATACATCTATACATGGTTTGATCAACCTGTTTTCCTTGATCATCTGGTTCAACTTGTGTGGTTGGTGTCATGGGAGTGGAACATGATTTACAGTCTTGTAAAGAAAATTTGTTTAATAATTCTTTAACATATTTTGATTGATGTATAAAAGTTCCATTTGTTTGTTGTTTAATCTGCAGTCCCAGAAAGTACTGCAGTTCTCCCATTTTACTCATCTCAAATTTTGATTGCATGAGTTTCTTAAATTCATCACACAGTTTTGTGTTTGTTGAACCAAAAATGATATCATCAACATATATTTGAACAAGTAAGATATGATTTCCAACATGTTTTATGAAAAAAGTTTTATCAATGGCACCTCTTGTGAAGGTATTTTTGAGTAAAAAGGTTGAAAGTGTTTCATACCAGGCTCTTGGAGCCTGTTTGAGCCCATAAAGAGCTTTGTCTAGTTTGTACACCCACTCAGGATGAGAAGGATCCTCAAACCCGGGTGGCTGACAAACATACACTTCCTCTTTTATCTTTCCATACAAAAATGCACTCTTAACATCCATTTGATAAACTTTTATTTTGTTGGAAATGGCATAGGCCAGAAATAACCTGATGGCTTCAAGCCTTGCAACTGGAGCAAAGTATTCATCATAGTCAATTCCTTCTTCTTGAGAGTAACCTTGTACTACCAGTCTTGCCTTGTTCTTTATAATCATACCAGCTTCATCTTGTTTGTTCCTGAAAACCCATTTTGTGCCAATTGGTTGCTTGTTTGGTGGTAAGGGACAAATTTCCCAAACCTGTTGCTTGTTGAATTGAAGTAATTCATCTTGCATTGCTTGCACCCAATTGTTGTCTTTGAGGGCTTCCTGGTACTTCTTGGGTTCCAATTGTGAAATAAATGCTGAGAAGAGACAAAAGTTGGAAAGTTGGTTTCTTGTAAGAACACCTGATGCAATATCACCCATGATTTGATCAAGTGGATGATCTTTGTGTTCGATCAGTTGTTGTAAACCACTGACAGGTGTTGGTGGCTCATGTTCTTCAAACAAACTACTGAGGTCTATTATATCTGGTTCAGCAGTTTCAATGTCTTCAGTAGTTGCAGGTGCTGAAGCAGATGTTTGAGTTTGTTCCTCAGTATTTGTTGAATCAGAAGTTTGTGAAACTTCTGATGGTTTTGAAGTTGACTTAATGACTGTTTGAGGAGTGCATGGTGCTGGATCCTCATCATCAAACCTTTGATCACCATAATAAGTAGGTTTGGATGAAGTGACAGTCTTTTTAGGTCCAAAATGGAAGCTGCCAAGGTCAAAAAGTTCAACAGGATGTGCTGGAATGAGAGTGTGTTTTGACTCATTGAACTTGACATTCAGTGTTTCTTCTACTATCCTGGTTCTTGAGTTAAAAACCTTGTAGGCTTTTCTAGTTGAAGAATAACCAAGAAAGTAACCTGAATCAACTTTGGCAGCAAACTTTGAAATAGATTCCTTAATGTTCAAGATGAAACATTGACACCCAAAAGCCCTGAAAAAGTAGATAAGGGGCTTCATGCCATGAAGAACTTCATAGGCAGTCTTGAAATGTCTCTTGACAATAAGGACTCTATTTTGAACATAACATGATGTGTTAACTGCTTCTGTCCAAAAGTATAATGGTAGGCCAGAATCAGCTAACATTGTTCTTGCTCCTTCAATTAAAGTTCTGTTCTTCCTTTCTACTACACCATTTTGTTCAGGAGTTCTGGGAACACTGAATTGTCTAATAATCCCTTTAGACAAACAGAATTCATCCAGAGTTTTGTTCCTGAACTCTGTCCCATTATCACTTCTAATGGTTTTGACAGGTAGAGAATATTGCTTCTCTACTTGTAAAATGAAGAACTTGATGATTTCAGCAGCCTCATCCTTGGAAAATAAGAAGAATACCCATGTAAATCTTGAGTAGTCATCAATGATGACCAAGCAGTACTTCTTCTTACCAAGGCTCATGATTTTTACAGGCCCAAATAAGTCCATATGGAGTAGTTGAAGACATGCGGTTGTTTTTTATTCTTCAATAGACTTATAGGAGGACTTATGCTGTTTTCCCTTAAAACAGGATACACAGTGTTCTTGACACTGGTATACTTTTAAGGGTAGACCTCTGACCAAGCCCATTTTTGTAACTTTATTTATGGTTTTAAAGTTCACATGGCCAAGTCTCCTGTGCCAGAGATCAGTCTCTGAAGTTGATGCCTTTGAGAAGAAACAGGCAGTGTTGTTCAGTACTTTGTCTTTTTCAATGTCCACTGCATAGACATTGCCACATCTTTTGGCTATCAACAAAGTGTGATCTTCAATGATCTTCTCTATCAACTTCTGGCCTTTTGGTGATATGATCTTGCATGCTGTCTTTGTGAAAAAGGAAGAATATCCTTTATCACACATTTGTGACACACTCAGCAAGTTGTACTCAAGGTTTTCAACCAGATTGACCTTGTCAAACTGTATTTTGCCAGAGGAGACATTGCCATGTCCTAGAACATATCCCTTAGCATTGTTCCCAAAGGATACAGATCCTTCTCTTTGACTGATAAAATTGTTTGTCAGGTATCTGCATCCTGTCATGTGCATTGAGCCTCCACTGTCTACATACCAAATGCTATTTAAGCCTCTGGAAACTCTCTGCACAAGATAGCAAATTAGTTAGATTTAGGAACCCAAGCCAGTTTGGCTTTGGGTTTGCTCTTGAGAACATTTACAGTTTGTTCTTGACCATGTTGAGAAATCCATGTCTTTTTGGCAATGGATTTTTCATTAAGAGCAATGGTGGTATCCTTTTGAGGACCACCATCAACTTTGGTCATCAGTAGTTGTACCATGTTCATGAGATCTTTAATCTCAGTAGTTTGTGAAACTGCTGATGATGTAGGTCTAATTACTGAAGGAGAATTTTGAGAAAAAGATCTTTGTTGAGATTTTGTCTTTTTCTGAGAAAAGGTGTTTACTGGTTGTTGTTTCCAGGGAGAAAAAGTTTTTACAAAATCATTTTTGATTTGCTTTCTCATAACCAGTTGTTGATTTTTCTTGTTGTACTGAATACCTTTTCTGTATCTGCAAAATTCTGTCTTGTGGTTGAACAGACCACAGATTTCACATTCTTTTGTCTTTTCTTTCAAAGACAAGTTTCTGACTGTATTGATTGGTTTTAGGTCATCAGTAGTTTTCAGGTTCTCAACTCCTGATGTAGTTGAAACTACTGATGGCTTAAAGTCAGAATTAATCAGTACTTCTGAAGAACTTTCTTTGTGAGTTTTTAGAAAGTTCTCATGGAAAGATGTGCATTCTTTCTCTTCAGAAGTTTCACCTGAAACAATTTTTCTCCCATCTTCAGTAGTTTTGGGGGAAAAATCTGTTGGTGTTTCAGTGTGATTGTACTCTATGCCAAACCTAACATTTGAAGCACTTTGTTTGTTTAGCAATAGTTAGTACCCCTTACAAGATTCAACCCATTTTTCACATGTGACCTTGGTGTCAGCAAGCTCTTGTCTGACATTTCCTAGGTCATTTATCATGATTTTAATTTGTGCTTGGGTTTCAATAGCAGTGTTAGTTAATTTAGAAACTTCTTTTGTTTTTGCAAAAAGTTTTCTTTCTAAATCACATTTCATCTGAGTGAATTTTCTCACAGAGTCATTTGCTTTCCCTTGTAAGTGCACATTAGTCTCTCTTATGAGAGCAAAAGATTCTTTGCAAGAAGTTGAACAAAGTTTTGTCAAAGATTCTTTAGATACCTGTGACAAGGTAGATTTTGAGGTGCATCCCTCAAATGCCATTAAGGCAAAGTTCTTCCTGCCATTGTCAGGCTCTCCCCAGTTGATGTCAAATATCTTGTTGTCTGCATCAGGATTACACTCTGTGGTGTCAAAAGGAAGACTGCTCCAGTCAACATACCCTGGAGTAAATAAACTTTGTTGAGAGGGTTGCTGATGTTGTGGAGGTTGTTGAGCAGCTGGAAAGGGAGGGATTGATTGTTGGCTCTGCATCTGTTGAGCAGGCATCTGTACATATTGTACTTGTGGCACATATTGGTGTTGTGGAGCTTGTGCCTGTACAAAATGTGCACTCCCTTGTGTTCCATTATTCCTGTTATAATTGGGGTTAAAATTATTCCCAGACTGAGATTGGTTAAAGCTAGAGCTTCTACACTCTCTAGCAAAGTGTCCCAACTTTTTACACTTGTGACATCTAAGTTTAGATTTGTCAAAACCAATTTTTGTTGAACTGTTGAGTCCTGGAAACTTCCTTCCTGACCTTTTGTAAAATTTATTTGTTTTTAAACTTAACATGGCCAGTTGGTGTAAAATATCCATTTCTTCGAAGTCATCACAGCTGAAATTTTTCAAATCATCCATGATAAAACACATGTTATCAGCAGTTTGACCAAAATCATTATTGTCATAAACTGGGAATGATCTTTTAGATGAGATCCCAACAGTTATGTCAATATGGTCAAAAGATCCAAAACTATTTTAACAAGTTGGTGAGTCTTGTCCCAATAGTGTTGTACTACTTGGTAGATAGTCATCAGCAGTTTTGCCAGAACTTTGTAACTTTTTCTTTTGATCAATTTCTCTTTCAAAAGTAAGTAATCTCCCATGAAGTTTTGTAAGAGTGAGGGAGCTAAAGTCTGGTGAAGATCTTAAGACTATAGAGTATGTTTCCCATTTTTCAGGTAAAGACCTTAAAAATCTATGAAGCATAGATACACTTGTGTAGGTCAGACCATTTAGATTTAGCTCAGATATTAATGAGGAGAATCTTTCAAATTGTTGTGTTAAAGTTTCCCCATTAATGTGAGCAAGAGTTTCATATTGTTGAGCCAGGATTTCTCTGGTGTTGGCAATCACCTCTTCAGTTCCTCCAAACTGTTCTTTGAGGCTGTCCAAAAGCTCTTTGGCACTATCACAATGTAATAGGCCAGAGTAGATTTCATTTGGGAGTGCCATTGCCAACATAGAGAAAGCTTTAGCATCAAACTCAAGTTTTAGGAAATCATCATCTGTATACTCTTTTGAGTCTTTTGGAATTTCTTCTTTAGTTTCAAGATTAATGTTTACTGGTTTATGAGGACCATATATCACAGATTTCCAGCAACCTGTGTTGGTCTGTGATAAGGTATGTGCCATTCTCCTTTGCCAGATGTTATATTCATTTCTTACTAGCATAGCAGGTTTATTGGCAGAACTAGTATCATGAGGATCCATTTTAAAGAGTATTGATTTGTCAAATATCTCTTAAAGTGATGGATGTTGATAAAAGTGAGCTTATAATCCTTTATTGAATATCAATAAGAGCCTGTGTCTGATTCTCAATGTGTTAGATCAGTATTGCTCTTTTGTATGAACTTGCTAGTGAACACTTAGGTGTTTAGCAAGTTCTTGAATCAGTGATAGCACAGCGGAATGTTATGAGTTTAAAGCTACACTTATCAACAGGAGTTATTACTCCCCCTGGATGTTTGAGAAACTAATAAATGATAAGTATTTTTGAGAATCTAAGTATTGAATGAGAATGAAACACTTAGACAGATTCTCAATAAATATGAAATGGAAATAACAATAATATGCTTTGAAGGATTTCTGTATTAAAATCAATGTCTAAAACAGAGGAATGAACCCTTCTATTTATAGACTTTACAAATACATGAACCTTGCCAAAAAGCAAGTTCAGAGACAAGTTGCAACAAGTTGCAATCTTGGAACTTGTACATAAAGTAAAAGTAATACTAAACTAATAAACTACTGATACAAAAGGCGGTGGAAAAGATCTTCTCATAAGTACTGATGAATGACAAACTACTGATGAGTAGTTTCTCTTCAGTAGTTCTTTAGTAGAAATGCCTGGTTCGGACTTCAGAACTTCTGATGACTTTTCTTCTTCAGTACTTGTGTAATCTCTTCTTCAGCAGTTTGATCTTCCTTCTTCAACAGTTCTATACTTAGAATATTTTGACAGAAGTGAATTAGACTAAGGTTTGCAAAAGTGGTTTCACCAATCCTCTTTGTCCTAACAATGCTCGTTCAGGTGTGACAGAGCCTCCAATATTCGTGACCCATTGATTAATTACATTCACCGTTGCATTACTAATTTTATCACTGAACGGTCGAACAACGACGAGCGGGTCATGAAGACGGACTTGTTATACTTGTATTGTATTATCATGGGCAAATCATGTGCCCTGCATTGGTGCTTTGCCGAGTACTTTGTCACGTTTCCCCATACGCATGAGATGGGAAACCTACCATGCAGGGGGGATCATCAGCATGGTCGCCGAGTGTTGTAATGCCGATGGGTATTTTACTTATTGTGAGGAGCATCTGTCGGCGCCAATGAAACTCAAGTATTATTATTATTTATTATGATTATTATAGATATTATTTGAAGAAAAAAATAGTCTTACCTCCTGTTAGGGAAGATATGACTAGAGTTCCACATGATTAATCCTTCACTAATATCTCTATAACACTAGAGTTCCTGCAAAGAAATATGATAGTCTGGTAGGGAGACGACTACAGATGTAGTTGTTTGTAAAAAAACTGGGGTGACGAGGATACTATCTTGGATAACTTTTAGGGTTAGCAAAAAGTATCCTCTCTATTAGGAATATCATCCCTTATATTGAGTTCAACATATGCCACCATCATCCATAACCCTAATGTAATGGGCCAAGGCCCGATTAGGGTTGTCTCCACTACCATAAGTTATATTAGTAAGGTAATAAATTAAGGCGATAATTAAGGAAATCATGGAACAGATACCGCTTTACGGTCCTGCGCATGAGGTTTTCCAAGATTGTAGGAGAGTGGATGACGTCGTGCTGCATGCGCATTGGGATGATGATTACGCAGTGTCTTTGTGTTTCGCAAGTTAGGACCTGGGTTGGGATGATCTAGTTAATGGTTTAGTACCCAATCCTATCAGGTCCCCCAGTCCAGTGTGTCTTCTATGACAGCTCATCCACTTGTTCGTGGTGTATCCTTAGGTTTGGTGTGTAGTATGCTGAGGTAACGTGGGAACATTGATGCGGGAGGATTATTGTGGAGAAACGCATGCGCGAAAGACTGGAATGCAGAAATGCACTTATGTGTGAGTGAATGTGCACTGCGGACAACAGAACTTACCAGTTTACGTCAATCCTCCGCGGCGCGTGTGCTGTCTCCTCGACTGTCGTGGGACACGTGTTGCGTGCTCCGTGGCTGAGCTTTTGAAAAGTCGCCTGCTCAACCGTAAACATACGTCAGCAGCATTTATTGCACACCCTATATATAGATTTCAAAATCCCATTTCAAATCCCATCTCTTTTTCCTTGTTTCTTGTCTACTCTGATTCTTAATCTTGACATAATGGCCAAAGAATACTGAGCAACAGAAGGAAGATTTTTCTTCCAAGGGCATTGATACCACCACCATCATGTGGGAGGTTGGTTCCTTTGCCGCGTTTCTTAATCAGTACAGAATTAAAGAGGCTTGGGAGCCGGAGTTTCCAGCCGAGGGTAAAACGGCACTGCAATCCACCGAAGGAAGGATAACCATGTATGAAGTTTTCTTCACCGGGTGTTGTTTCCGGTTGCCTACTACCAAGTTCGTTGTGAACACCCTTTTGACATATGGCATTCATCCTACTCAGAGGAGGCCCTATGGGCTTCGTCGCATAACTCATTTTGAAGCCATATATCGTGCACTAGTCATGGAGCCTTCTTTTGAGAAATTGAATGTGTTCTACGTTTTGGAGGAAGTTCAAGGCGGTGGGTGGTATAGCTTGGGGATCTAGCGCAAGGTGGTTCAAACTGACTACCGAGAATCCAAAGTCGATGTATGATTGGAAAGAAAATTTTTCCTATGTGAAAAGAGGAGTCATTCCTGCGCCGCTATAGTGGATGGCTCTTAGTGTTATGGAGAAAATTGCTGAGTTTCCTCCCATGGCCAACTACAAATAGCAAACTTGGTACAAGACACTATGTGAGCATGCTACTCCGTTGTCGATGCATCGATGCCCCGAGGGAGTGTTGGTTATGCACAGTCTGAGCTAACTAGGTGTCCCTACTAGATATATGATCCGCGTCTGCCTGTGGAATGTACGTATCTGGCCTAATTAACCTAGATTTTAATGCTTTCTTTAAATGTTAATCCGAGTATTTCTATATGTGCAATAGGTGTGATAAAGTTTGACTTGTTTTCTCAAAGAGGGGCAACAACGGTTATGTTCCAACCCACTCCTGTTGGTGCGCAGTATGTACTGAACAGTTTGTTGCTGAATTTCTTGATGCTAGAGTTCGTGAATCCATCTCCGCATTTTCACCGAACAGGTAAAAGCTGTTTTCACCAACCTTTATGGTATTGTTGTTATGTAAACACCTGCCATGTCCGAAAGGTGCTCACTAGTCGACGCGTTGGCGTACTAACTCGCCACACCCTTCTTGGCAGGTGCGGGTATTGAGCCACGTAGGAAGGTTGTAAACTTGTAATAGATCTAGAGGCTTCCTCTCTAGGTCGTAGGAAGCTGGCATGAACAGGTTGCAATTGTGTCTTTCCGTTAATGCTTTCATTTAGATACTGTTGTTTGAGCGTTTTCTAATATCCATGTCTTCAAGTGCTAGTCTGAAGACGTCAAGGACACAGTTTAAGAAATCAAAGGGTTTGCCTTCCTCCTCCACTCCGCATAGCAATGATGAGGCCACCGAATAAGAGGAAGAGCACCACCTTAAACGGCGCAGGCAGCAATCTCCTGGACCAATTGTGGAAAAAGTGCCTGACGAGCTGTTTTAGCAGCGAATAGATGACTTGGCCAGGACTCGGGTACAAATTTCTGGTTAAATGGCTGAGCTTGTCACCATGGAGACAGTGAAAGCTGTTCCTGCCATCCCGATCAATGTGGCTCTTCTGCGAGGTGTCACGAAGGGACCAAAAGTTAAGGTGACGATGAACCCTCCACCTTCGCGGAAGCCCAGTTACTCCAAGACGCTCAAGATTCCCTTTGTTAAGTCATTCCTTCATTATACAGTATTGTGCCTCTATCCAATAAGGGATGTGGTTATAATTTGTCTTATTGTTGTGAAGTTGAAACCCCATTAACTGCTCCCTCCTCCTCTATTAATCTTCCAACGGCCGAGGAGTTGGCCACAGAAGTGCGACGAGCAGAGTAAGAGGCGGGTCGGGTCAAGAAGGAGTTGGCAATGCGGAAGCTCTAAAAGACCAGCAAGAAGAAGAGAAAGCTAAGGGGGAGAAGAAGGTTGACTCAACTCCCCCTATGAAGCCAGTTAAAGAAGAACCTGTTAATGTTTCTTAACCGGGGCATGCAGAAGCATATCCTAATGCTTCGGTTGCTGCCCTATCTGAGCCTGATGTACAAGCCAAGGGCTCAACTGATGTGCCGTTTGATGCTATTGAGACAACCACACATGAGCCAAAAAAGACGCAAGACGAGCCTATTGTTGCTCACACTCAACCGATGACGGAGATGTCCCGAGATTCCTGTGGGTCAGGATATCAAAGGAGTGGGAGGGGCAAGAGCGCTGCCCGTATTTATGATTCCACCCAGTCCTACAAGCCGCGGTGGGACTTATAGAGACTACAAGGTTCATGAACCCCTTGTTCGCGGAGGAGTTTGTTAGTTATGTTGTACCTCCTAGCGAGTGTGATTACCAAGATAGCCTTAGCCGCCGTGCACCTTTCACTGACATGGCTGTGAATGCTACGCTGCAGGTGGTGGCCTTGGTTCATTGACCCGTTGTGAAAATGGCTTTATCCATGCGTGGGAAAATATGAGAGACTCCCAGGCTTGCCTTGCTAGCAGGGAGGAGGATTTCCAGAGCGTGCAAGTGGATATCTGGGCAGAAATGGATCGTTATAAGCAGTGTGTCCGTGCAGCCGAAGAGGAGGTGAGGAAGTTGAAGGCTGATCAAGCGCAGGCATCTCAACGCTGGAAGAAGTCATGCTAGCGAACTAACGTTGACATGTAACGTTGTCAGGGGCAGATTGAAAATCTGAAGGGCGATGTTGCTCGTCTGACCAATGATGCTGAGGACCAGCGGAAAACCCTTTCTGGGAAGGAGGCGGAGTTGGCAGACACAATATTGAAGTTGAATCAGCGCGACCAAGAGTTGTTGAATGCAACTTCTATGGTGTTCGAGCTCGAACTTGAGGTAGCCTACTTGGGCAAAGAAAAAAATAGTTTGGTGGAGGAGAAGGTTTTGTTGGAGTCCTCCCACACTGGTCTTGAAGCGGAGCAAAAGAGGGCAAACACTGCGCACCATGACAGAGCTGCTACCGTGTTGGCCGCACATGAGCGAATCAAATGGATGATGCAGCCCGAGCTTCACGAGGTAAATATTAAATTTCACCATGTCACTGCATACATATAATGTTGTCCAATGTGTTTGTCAATTTTTGGATATTTTGCAGGTTTTCAAGCATGCGTGGAGTGAGCCTAAGTTCGGAGATGCCATCGGCAAGATTGGCAGTACGACGTTGAAAACCGGCATGCAGTTAGGCTTTGATGAGGGATTTTACCACTCTACAGCGGGGAAAAAGCTTGAAGAAGGGGTGCACAACCGCTAGCCCTATGATTTAGATATGAGAGCAGCCCAGGAAGAGTTTGAGCGGCTTACATTTGAAGTCTTTGACTTGGTGGACGAGTGTGTCAAGATAGACGACTCTCTAGCGGCGCTGCGAGAATACTTCGAAGAATCTGATAGGCTTGGGGCAGAGCTAGAGGAGTAAGCACGCAGAGAGGAAGAGGAGCGCAGGGCTGCCATGACCGGTGGGACAGGTGGATCTACCTCAGCTAGCTCACGGGATGGTGCTCTTGCGGAAGCGTCAAATGCTAATTACCTTGATGACCGTTATCTTGATGCCATTGACTTCTTTTAAGCCCCCTTGTATTTATCAGATTTCTTTATTTTCGTTTTTGTACCTGAAACAATTTTAATTTCAATGCACTGTTTGCTATGTTTCTTCGCTTTGCGCAATGTGTAATGATTGCCTCCTCCGTGATGATGTCATTGTCCTTACAAATCTTCTTGTGTCATGTGTGCACTGAAACATTTTTCCTGTTGATGAGAGGGATTTAACGACGCTTGTCATCTACTTGACTTGACAGCTAATAAGCCTGACTGATGTGAGTCCATTCCATTAATGGATAATTAATAGTTTGTATTTTCTTTACTATAAATAGCATAAACTAATCACCATCATAACCATAGATTCTCCATAATTTTTACAACTTTAAAGATGTCTGAGCGCCATTTTAAAGCTCCAATCCATGATCATGCAGAGAAAATTGCTGCTGAAGGACTGATAACCCTTGTAGCCCATCCAGCTCATGTTGGACATCCCATTGATGCCTTGGATCGTTTGGCAGTTCATTGTGGTTGGGTTTTATCCCAAGCAGAATTGGAACTTAACACTCATGGTGATGCGGATGAAGGCGCTCAGAAGATGAAGTATCTTACTGACTTGGGGGATGTAGCTGTGCTGCCCAAAACTCCCAAGCTTGTGCTTCGTCAGGTGGACGACAAATGGCAACATGCTCCCAAGCTATGATATAAGATAGCATAGCGATACATTTTTTGCGTCTCATGGTAGTATAGGTAGACACCATGTAGACATTGTTTAGGTATCCTTGTCGATTTTGTAACTAGTTCCAAGGATATATGGAAGGATGCATAATCCCTATAAATGTATAAAGTCATTTTTTTTATATTTTATTTTGTTTTAACAAACTTGCATATGCATAAAATATGAACGCACTTTATTAATAACAATCATGATAGGCATGAAAAGCCTTTATTACAAATGGGGAAAAGAACAAACTAAATATAGCATGTGCGTAACTGCGCTGCATTCCAAGCGCATGAAAAGCCTTTATTGCCTCTTGTAGTTTGCTTCTCGGATGGAGGCGATTTTGCGCCGTTCTTCCAACAGGTCCAAATTCATGTTCAATTCTTTATCATTATCAATCGACTTTGCGATTAATACCCTTGGAGATAGACATCCCAGTTCAGTGGGTATCACTGCCTTAGACCTGTACGTTAGACTGAATGGTGTTTCCCCGTTGCTGGTCTTGGATAAAGTGCGATGGGCCCATAGAACATGGGAGAGCTCATCTACCCCTCCAGTGCGCTTTGCTGGGCTTTGATTCCCTCTATAATGCTTCTATTTGCCCACTCAACTTGCCCATTCCCTTGCGGGTGTGCCACATAAGTGAAAATCTGCTTGATGTCCATGGACGCGAGACATTTTTGCAGATGTTGATCTGCAAATTGCGTGCCATCATCACTTATAACTTCCATTGGCAGGTCAAATCTGCAAATTATAAACTCCCATATGAAATTCTTGATACTACGACCGTCGATTGTAGCCAGTGTCTTGGCCTCTACCCATTTCGTAAAGTAGTCAATTGCCACCACTAAGTACTTAACATTTCCAGCACAGTGGGGAGAGGACCTGCAAGGTCAATCGCCCATTTTTGGAAAGGCCACGCTGGTATTACTAGTACCGGGTTGTTCGTTGGCCAGAAGGTTCCTGGTGGGTGCCTCTGAAAAGAGTCACACTTTCGCAATTATGTCATCGTGTCCACATGCATGCCCGGCTAGTAGTATCCCGCATTCATTAACTTGGCGGCTACCATTCTTGGCCTGCATGTAACCCACAGATACCCTCATGTATGTCTTTGATCAAGTGCGTGGCCTCCGCAAAGTCCACACAGCGTAATGGTTTGAGATACGAGCGAGGATAAAGGATTCCATCCATTACCTGGTAGTGCAAGGCTTTGTTTTTGAGTTTGCGGGCCTTGGCCTTGTTGTTTGGAAGGATGCCAGAAGATAAGTAGGCCTTGATGGGGGTCAGTCATGAAGTTTGCTCAGTTTCGACTACATTGACTTGCCTTTGGGGTACAAATGGATGGTTAAGCACTTCTACACGGACCTATTTTCGCATGTGTTCAAACACTTTGGAAGCCTTCTAGCTTAGCGAATCCGCGGGCTTATTTTTGCTTCGTTTGACATGACTGACCATACAATAATCAAAACCCCTCATTAATTCTCTGGCGTGTTCCAAATATAGGATCATCAAAGGCTCTCTGGCTTCATAAGAACCATCAATGTGATTGGCTACGAGCATGGAGTCGACGTGAGCTTCAACATGGTGAGCTCCCACATTCTTTGAAATGTGTAGGCCGGCCAACAAGGCCTCGTATTCTGCTTCATTGTTGGTTGTATGAAAGTCCAGACGTATGGCATAAGTGAATTCTTTTCCTTTCGGGGTAATTAAATGCAACCCCGTGCCCACCCCATCATCATTACACGCGCTATCAATAAACATTTCCCATTTCTTGGACTCATCCTTAGGTGTGTATGGCTCCATTTCCATTTGACAATTTGCTATCTTGTCGATGGGAACTTCTGTGGCGAAGTCCGCGAGGATTTGACCTTTGAAGGATGGCCGTGTTTTTATGTGATGGACTATTCTCCTAGCTCGATGGCCCATTTAGCCGACGGTCATGATAATTCCGGTTTATTCAGTAGTTCTTTGATCCTGTAGTCTCTCAAGACATTAATGGGATGTCCCTGGAAGTATCTGCGCAAGCCCCTTGAATCGTGTATTAGGTCAAGGACTAACTTCTCCATTGTTGAGTATCTTGTCTCGGCATCTAGCAGCGTTCGACTGACATAATAAATTGGAGTTAGAACTCCCTTTCGGCCAACCATTAACACTGCTCCTACTACCGCCGGAAGGTTCCTGGTGCGTGCCTCTGACAAGATTCACACTTTCGCAATTCTACCACCGCGTACACATGCATGCCTGGCCAATAGTATCCCGCATTCATTAACTTGGCGACCACTATTCTCGGGCCTGCGTGTAACCCACATATACCCTCATGTATGCTTTGATAAATTACATGGCCTCCGCGAAGTCAACATAGCGCATGGTGGTCCGATATACGAGCGACGATAAGGGATTCCATCCATTAACTAGTAGTGCAAGGGTTTGTTTTTTGAATTTGCGGGCCTCGACCATGTTATCCAGAAGGATGACAGAAGTCATGTAGGCCTTGATGGGGCTCAGGCATGAAGTTTGCTCAGTTTGGACTACATTGACTTGCCTTTAGGATACAGATGGATAGTTAAGCACTTAGCACGAACCTCTTTTCCCATGTGTTCAAACACTATGGAAGCCATCTAGCTTAGCGCATATGCAGGCTTGTTTTGGCTCCGTTTGATGTGACTGACCTTACAATAATCAAAACCCCTCATTAATTCTCTGGCGTGTTCCAAATATAGGATCAATGAAGGCTCTCTGGCTTCATCAGAATCATCAATGTGATTGGTTATGAGCATGGAGTCGACGTGAGCTTCAACATGGCGAGCTCCCATCTTCTTTGCAATGCATAAGCCTACCAACAAGACCTCATACTCTGCTTCATTGCTGGTTGAATGAAAGTCCAGACGTATGGCATAAGTGAATTCTTTTCCTTCCAGGGTAATTAAGCGTAACCACGTGCCAACGCCATCGTCGTTGCACGCACCACTAGTAAACAATTCATACTTCTTGGACTCATCCTTAGGTATGCCTGGCTCCATTTCCATTTGACTTTCTGCTATCTTATTGATGGGAAATTATATGGCGAAGTCCGCAAGGATTTTCCCTTTGAAGGATAGTCATGTTTTGTAAGTGATGGAGTGTTCTCCCAGCTCGATGGCGTATTTAGCCAACCGTCCTGATAATTCTGGTTTGTGCAGTACTTCATTGATCCTATAGTCTGGCAAGACATTAATATAATGTTCCCGGAATTATTAGCGCAAGCGCCTTGAAGTGTGGATTAGGGCAACGACTAACTTCTCCATTATTGAGTATATGGTCTCTGCATCTGGCAACGTTCAGCTGGCATAATAGATTGGAGTTTGAATTCCCTTTTGGTTATTCATTAAAACTGCTCATACTGCCCGTTTGTTCTTGTATTCATCCTTAGGTGTGTCTGGCTCCGTTTCCATTTGACATTCTACTATCTTGTCGATGGGAACTTTTGTGGCAAAGTCCGCAAGGATTTGCACATTGAAGGATGGCCATGTTTTGTATGTGATGGAGGGTTCTCCCAACTCGATGGCCCATTTAGCCAACCATCCTGATAATTTCGGTTTGCACAATACTTCATTGATCCTGTAGTCTGTTAAGACACTAATAGGATGCCCCTGGAAGTATCTGCATAACCGCCTTGAAGCGTGTATTAGGGCAAGGACCAACTTCTCCATTGTTGAGTATCTGATCACTACATCTAGCAGCGTTTGGCTGACATAATAGATTGGAGTTTGAACTCCCTTTCGGTCAACCATTAACACTACTCCTACTGCCCGTTTAGATATAGACAAATAGAGTGTAAGCGACTCTTCTGGCAAGGGCGCCTTGAGGGTTGGTAGATTCATTAAGCATTCTTTCATCTCTTTTAAGGCCTTTTCTACTTTCGCTATCCAGCGAAAGTTCAATTTCTTCAAACAGTTCTTTAGGGTGTCGACTAAGGGGAAAGATTTAGATGCATAATTCGACAGGAAGCGATTTAGGGCCACCAGACGACCCATCAATTTTTGCACTTCCTTCACTGATGATGATGATGGTATCCGCTCAATTGCTTGTATTTTTTCAAGGTTTGCGCGGAACCCATCCTTTGTGACGATAACTCCCAACAATTTTCCCTCTTCCATCCTAAAAGAGCACTTACTCAGGTTTAGCTTCATTTTGACATTGCGGAGCTGGTCGAAAGTCTTCTGGATGTCAATCAACATCTGATCTTCTTCTTTCCTTTTGATGACCAAGTCATCCACATAAACTTCTAAGTTCACTACGATCTGATTGACAAACGATGTGCTATTAAATGTTGATAAGTAGCTCCCCCATTTTTAAGTCCAAAAGGCATCAGTGTGGAAGGTTGTTTTATCTTCGTCTTCCTTAATCATGTTTATTTGGTGGAACCCTTATATGTATCAAGGAAGCATTTGAACCTGTATGGTACTAGGGAATTAACTTTTAGATCAATCTCCGCCAAGGGGTAGCAGTCCTTAGGGGAAGCTTTGTTTAAATCCTTGTAGTTGACGCACATGTTCTAGCAACCGTTGGATTTCCCCACCATTACTGGATTAGTCACCCATGTTTGCTATCAGATTTTTCGCAGAATTCCCGCGTTCAATAATTCAGTTACTTGCTCATTCATGGCCCTTGTTTTTCCTTGCCCCATGCTGCGCTTTTTCTGGATTATGGGCTCGACTTATTTGTATACATTGAGCTCTTGTTCCGCAATGTGGCACGGGACGCCCACCATGTCTGCTAGTTGAAAAGCAAACACGTCCATGTTTTTTATTTACAACTGCTTTAGATGAGTGTGTATGGTGTCGGATATTGCAGGGACAAGAATAACTGTTTGCTCTGAAAATTTAAGGACCCATTTTTTCAGCTCAGTTTGCTATGGCAGTCTTTGTTCCTGCGTATGAAGGCGATACCTGTGCGAGTTGGAAAACCTACCATTTGATGTGGCATGGACGCGTTACAATTAAACTTTTCCAGCCCTTCTTGCCCAAGCAGCACGTCATGCGACGAAGTGACTGGCAGAACCATGAAATCATAGGTTTCTGTTCTTGAATGTTTTCCGTCTGAAAGTGTGATGGGAAACGTGAGCATGCCCAACTGAATGATCGTCTTATGTTTGAAACCAGAGATGGGCTTTGATACTGGAATTATCCGAGCTTTGTCTTACTCATCCAACTGATTGAAACACTGCTCGTACATGATGTTCGTACTGCTACCGTTATCCGAAAACACGTAACGAGTACAGTAGTGACCAATGACTTCTGTGATGATTAGCGGAGCAGTGGATGAAGCTCCACCGTGTATCTTAGGCACAATTACATCTGCCTCTTTTTGGCCACTGTGAAAGTTCTTTTATTTCTCGACCCATGATTAACCATGTAATAGTTGTGGCGCGAGCTGTGATGAACATGACGTGTATTGAGATTGCAAACGCGCTTCTGGGAGTCTTCTCCTGCGTCTGTTCCTTCCCACGGATTTTCCAGACGTTCTTCACAAGGTGCGCTAACTGCCCAGACTTTATCGCGTTCTCCATTTCCATTTTAAGCTATAGAAGTTGTCCCTCAAATGACCATAGTCATCATGGTATTCAAAATACTTTAAAGTATCCACATTCTTTCTTTTATCTCTTAGTTCTCTTGGCTTTTGGAACTGGATCCTTTCAGTTTTCAAAACTTGAGATGGGGTCTTTGTCAATGGGGTCTATCATAGTTCTTCTTGATTGCCCCTTCTGATCCTGTGGTTGCTTGTTGTTCAAGTAGTTTCGTGTGTCTTGAGTGGAGGAATACTTCCCCTCTTCTGCTGCTCCTAAAATTCATGACCAAACCGATTGTTTCCCTTTGCCTTTACTACTTGATCCTGCGTTATGGCTGTTGTTGTGCTGAAAGCTTCTTGCTTGCTGGAAGGAGCGCTATGATGACGCGTATATCTTAGATGCCTCAATTAATTTCTCCCAGGAAGTCAGTATACAATCCTTCCGGATGAGGCAGTTCATCAGCTCCTCGCTGCGGACTCCTTGGATGAATCCCGCGCGCTGAGCTCCTTTTCGCATCCCATCTTTAAGGCTTCTTTATTTTCGTTATCGTTCCGCACGCACAATAGGATGTGTGCCTTGTCTTTCTTGTGCTTGCACAGGTGAGAAAAATGATTCTTGAACTTCCTTATCAGATCATCAAAATCAACAAGACTTCCCACGGGTAGGTTTTCGTACCATACCCTTACTGCGCCTGTTAGGGTTTGGGCGAACAAGTGGCACCAAACTTGTTCTGGCCATATGACAGAACTTCCAGTGCATTCGAATTCATGAAGATGGTCGTCTGGGTCACGTAGGCCATCATATATCCTGATACTACTAGGGAGTTTGAACCCTTGTGGTATGGGAGCCAGAGCAACGCGCTGGCAGAACCTTGACCTTTCAACAAAAGCTCTTTGCCTGTAAGGCTTGTAAAGGTCTTCGTTCATACTAGCATGGTTGCTTGCCACCGACTTTAATTGTTTCTTGAAACTCGAGTCGTAATTGCCTTCATCATCAAATTCTTTATTGCCGTCAAGCTCATCGCCTAGGATGACATAGTCCTGATCGTGAGTATTTCTACCACGATCTCCACCACATACCGCCTGACGAGATCCTTTTGGGAAACGGCTACCCTCATTCCTGCCTTGATTTGCTTCACGTTATTGGCCTTGAGTTCGATAGCTTAATGTCTTTTGAGTGTCTCTCTTGGCTTTTGCCAAGACCATTCTTTGGTATTTTGCCACATTTTTGGCGTTTTCCATAGCCAGCCACTCGTCTGGGTCTAGGGGATTTTGATCAGCATCCTTGTTCTGACCTAGTGTAGCCCCATCCTTGTCAGGAATGAAGTTAAATGTCAAATTTGGTGGTTTCTAGGTAACCTTCTTCGTGATAGTGTTTGGGGTGACAACATCAACTTGGTTTTCGATTGTGGCATCGACATCCACAGGGATTGAAGAAACTCCGGTGGTTAATTCCATAGGTATCAGTTTGAAAGATGAGAGTCCTATGGATGGCGCTAACGATGAAACAAATAGTCTTACTTCCTGTTAAGGATGATATGACTAGAGATCCACAAGAATGATCCTTCACTGATATCTCTATAGCATTAGAGTTCCTACAAAGTAATATGATAATCGGGTAGGGAGACGCCTATAGATGTTGTTGTTTGTAAATAAAACTAAGGTCACGAGGATACTATCTTGGTTAACTTTTAGGGTTAGCAAAAAGTGTCATCTCTATTAGGGATATCATCCTTTATATAGAGTTCGACATATGCCATCATTACCCATAACCCTAATCATAATGGGCCAAGGCCCCATTAGGGTTGTCTCCACTACCCTAGGTTATATTAGTAAGGTAACTAATTAAGGCGATAAATAAGGAAAGCATAGAACAAATACCGCTTTACCGTCCTGCGTGCGAGGCTTTTTATGGCTGTAGGAGAGTGGATGACGTGCCATTACATGCGTATTTGGATGATGTTTGCGCAAGTTAAGAGCTAAGTTGGCCTGATCCAGTTAATGGTTCAGTACCTAACCCCATCATCATCATCATCATCATCATACGGCTAGCACGCTAGTTGACTGCTAGCCGGCAGGAGTTGTATCACAACATGATTTGCAGTCTCGTGTCGCACCGCTTATACGGCTAGCACGCAGCAGGCCAGGACATCTTCGCAGCAGGCCGGGATGTCCTCGCATCATCCGCCGACTGATGATTCGTAGTTGTAGTTTTATATTTGTTTGTTTATGTAAATGTTTGTGACTACGCTTGTTTATATTATGTTATCACTTGCTTATTTATATTTATTTGCTTGTTTATATTATATTATCACTTGTTTATTTATATTTGTTTGTTTATATAAATGTTTGTGTTGACGCATACACGCTTATCGAGACAAACGTAACAAAAAATAACATTTTATACAAATGACCAGAATTTCGTAATCAAAATTAACAAATATAACATAACAACATATGTAGTAAAAACATTTTTATAAAAAAACACGTTTATTGAGATGGCAATAATAAAAACGACACGTTTTCTAATTATAGTTACGGTATAAAACAACATTTTAAAGAAAATTGCATAATAAAACATAGCATAATTTTTTTTTTGAAAAAAAACCAACATTTTATCCGATATATCCCACACACACCTATCCAACCCATCCATCCCACCCAAATTGGAGATCAAAATAATTGGACATTATGAGTCGTATAGCCCTCTACGACTTGAGATTCAATGTGTTATAACTCCGATGTGCAAAATTCATTTATTATTGGTAGGAGATGAAGCGACACATATTTGAGTTGTAAAGAAATAAAGAGATGAAAATGCATAGAAGACTACCATGATGGAGAAAAAAATATTACTTTTTTTTTTTGAAAGGCAAAAAAAAAAAAAATATTACTTATAAGGCTACCAATCTTTTCACTAGAGTTAAAATATTATTTTAGTAAATACTATAACTCAAATATTTATTCTATTATCTTACTTTGGATAATTTGGATATATATTATATTATGTTTGGCTTATTTGTCTTTTGTAAACTTTCTATGTATTTATAGGAATTTTAACATACTATTTTGAGGATCAATTTTCATTCCCAAAAAAATATTTAGACGACGATCTCGATGAGACGGTGATGATTGCGACCACAGACGGTGATGATTGCGACCACGACGATGACGATCACAACCACGACGACGAACACGACAATAATTCTAGATTATTACTTGAAAGTTACCACATTTGACTTTCTAAACTTTAAATTGATTCTTGGAAAAGTCAATTTTTTTCAAGGGTATTAAAACAATCAACCGAAGTAATAAAACAATCAAATAGTTCACACTTGACTTATCATAGTCATGCGAGCCACATTTTATCTTCAAACTACAAGAATGGTTATGATTGTAGAAAAGAAAAACCAATAGCCATCAAACTTGAAAAAGGAAGTAACATAACTTTGAAAAAATTGGACCCCCAAAACTAAAAAAGGTCAACCAGATTTTCTAAAAGTTCATACTATTTGGACACCCTAAAAAATTAAATTGACACCCTAAGTATGCCTCATATAGATCTATATGGGGCATATCTAAGTACAATTTTTGTGTTTTAGCTATCTGATGTTGACTAACACAGAAAACAATAAAGTTGATACTCCTCGTATAGACCTATATGAGGCATATTGAAGTACAATTTTTGTCTTTTAGCTAATTAATGTTGACCAACACAAAAAACAATAAAGTAATATGTTTCATATAGATCAATATGAGGCATATTATGGTCTATTTGTATTTTTTTTATATATTTTCATTTTATTGTTTTTAAATAACTAAAAATACTAAATTAACTTAAAAAATCCAAAAAAAATAACTATATTCATTAAAATATTATTTTTTTAAAAAAATTACAACTTTTTGTTACCAACATTATTTTATAAAAATTATTATCTTTTGTTTGGTTTTGTTTTGGTTGGTTTTGAAGATGTTTGTTTTGTTTTGGTGAGTTTGAAGAAATTATATAAACAATACAAAGTTTGAAGAAGTTATAAGATTTGTTGGAGAAAGTGTTTTTTTTTTTTTTAAATCGATTGACCGTTGTATTTAATACATTCAAAACAAAACAAAACAAAACAAACATCTTCAAAACCAACAAAAACAAACCAGAAAATTAAAAAAAGAATATGCCTCGTCTTTGAAACAAAAACATCTAATTTTTATAAAATAACGTTCAAATCAATAAAACTTTATCTTTTTTATTTTTGGGGATTTTTAAAAGTTATTTTAGTATTTTTAAACAATAATATTGTATTTAAAAAAAATAAAAACAACCTTGATATGCCTAGTATTGGGCAATATGAGTAGTATTAAACACTGATAAGCCTAGTATTGGGCAATACGTGGCATATTAAGGCTAGTATTGGTACCAATACTAGGCTTAGAAGGTGATATAGGGGTGCTCAGATATGGGTCATATTGGGCAATACGACCCATATTAGGGTCTTTTTTTATTTATTTTTTATATATTTTCATTTTTATTGTTTTTAACTAACTAAAAATACTAAATTAACTTTAAAAATTCCAAAAATTAACAAAAAAATAGTTATATTTAATCCAATATTATTTTAAACGGTCTGGGTCGTTACCGGGCCCGGTCGGGTCAAAACGGTCTGGGTCGCTACCCGGGCCCGCTCGAGTCGAAAATGTCCGGGTCGATACGGGACGGGTCAGGTTGAAACAGTCTGGGCCGTTACAGGGCCCGACCGGGTCGCTACGGGACGGGTCAGGTTGAAACGGTCTGGGTTGTTACCGGCCCCGGTCGGGTCGAAACGGTTCGGGTCGTTACCGGGCCCGGTAGCGACCCGGACCGTTTCGACCTGGTCGGGCCCGGTAACGACCCGGACCGTTGCAACAATAAAAATGAAAATAAAAAAAATAAAAAAAGACCCTGATATGCCTCGTATTAGTCAATATGAGGCATATCAAAGCCACCATATCAGTTTTCAAGCCAAGTATTGGTACCAATAATAGGCTTGATATGGGTCGTATTGCCCAATATGATCCATATCAAGTCACCCTCTTATCACTTTTCAAGCCTAGTATTGGTACCAATACTAGGCTTGATATGCCACGTATTGCCCAATACTAGGCTTATCAGTGTTTAATACTACTCATATTGCCCAATACTAGGTATATCAAGGCTGTTTTATTTTTTTTAAAATACAATATTATTGTAATAATATTGTTTAAAAATACTAAAATAACTTTTACAAATCCAAAAAAAATTAAGTTTTATTGATTTGAGCACTATTTAAAATAAATGGAAATATCCGGTACAAAGTGTTTTTTCGATAACAACTGTGAGAATCAAAGGAGGGTATTTTTTTTATTTTTTTTTCAAATTTTTTTCCCATATTGTTAAACATGTATTATAGTATTGAAAACAAAAAAAAAAAATTGGTGTAGAGTAATTACATAATTAATCTAGTGTAAACTAATGTATTTTCTTTAATGACGTAATTACACTAATTTTTTTTTTTTTTGTATTATTCATCTAAAAAGAATGTTTAAGCATATGCGAAAAAAAAATTCTAAAAAAAAATATTTTTTTACTCCCTTTGATTCTCACAGTTCTTACCGAAAAACATTTTGTATTTGATCTTTACTCTTAAAATAATGTTGGTAACAAAAAGTTGAATTTCTTTTTAAAAATAATATTGAACAGAATATAACTAATTTTTTTGTTAATTTTTGGAATTTTTAAAGTTAATTTAGTATTTTTAGTTATTTAAAAACAATAAAAATAAAAATATATAAAAATAAAAATAGACCATAATATGCCTCATATTGATCTATATGAGGCATATTATTTTATTGTTTTCTATGTAGGTCAACATCAATTAGCTAAAAGACAAAAATTGTACTTCAATATGCCTCATATAGGTCTATATGAGGAGTATAAACTTTATTGTTTTCTGTGTAGGTCAACATCAAATAGCTAAAAGACAAAATTTGTATTTTAATATGCCCCATATAGGTCTATACGAGGCATGACCAGGGTGTCCAAATAGATTTCAAGGGTGTCCAAATAGCCTAAGCCTTTTCTAAAACTCAAACTAACCTGTATAATCCCCTTAACACACCATACATTGTGTTTAAAACAAGAATATTTGGATCATCAGGTATAAACATGGTTAAATTATATATATAAACTAGGTGAAATCTCGTGTGAAAACACGGGAAGTCTATATTATATTTTAATAAAATTAGTCTCCAATGTTTACTAAACACCAAATCAAGAAGTCAATCATCTGTTGCAAGCAAAGTCTGTTTTACTAAGGTCTGTTCCAGAGCAGCGAGTCTGTTAAGAAGATCTGTCTGAAACAACTGTTGCTTCAAACAACTGTTGCTCCTCTTTTAGGCAAATCTCTTTATCAGACACACTGCTATGGAACAGACCTTAGTAAACAAACCTTACTAATTCATGATCAAGTGAATTATCTATATGTTTTAAACAGACCTTACTAAACAAACCTTAGTAAACAGACCCACTGCTCTGAAATAGACCTTAATAAACAAACCTTACTAAATAGACCCATTCATGAATCCTCTTGATCTTTTGATTATTTTCCTCGCATCATAAGCCATACCATTGCTGAATCACCCGGTTGCTATATTTGAAATGGCCCTTTTTAATGAGATAATATGCTATATTCAAATAAATGCAATCGATGTTGTGAGGAGTAAAGAGTATTGTATACTCAATAATACCAATACATGTTTTTTCGAGGGAATAGCATAGTCATGAAACGTGCAAACGTAACAGTCATTATGTGGTCAAAAATACAAAAGAAGTCTTATCTCGACACATAAGATATAAAATATCTCGACACGTAACGCTGGCCACGCTGACATATTTTTGCAAACCTCAAAAACCACATCTAAAATATTCAAACCCATTAGGTGGTTAGCTAACACATATCAATAATTAAATGTTAAATCACATCTGAAATATAAATACTGCCTCAATGTCCTCTCGCATATGTCTGAGCTTCAAATTAAAAAGTGCCAACCATTCATCCAAATCTTCAACACAGAATATGGCTTACACCAACCCTTTCAATACCTGCAGAAGCATAAAGCTTAAGATATTAAGAATGCTTCAACAAATGTTTGGTAGCAAACTAAGCATGTGGCATGGAATTGGGAAGATAGCTTATCATACAATACTTACTACATAGAATCCATGTTATATGCTGACTGTGCATCATACTGAGTTAAATAGATTTAGAAGCCTAGCCGTTCCAAAGTGAGTTTCTTTTTCATTGAATTAATGCAATCTTGAAAGTCGATCTTAATAGATAAGAAGCGATAAGGATATGGGTCAAATGGTTGAATAGCTTAAAAGTTGTTAGACATATAATTCTTGTTTCCCACATATATTATATCATAGTATATCATAAGTATATATTTATATCCTAAGTTTAGTGAATAGGTATGTTAGTTAATAATCTAACTGACACGTCGGTTATATAACAAAGGGACACACCCCTTCATCATGTATAAATACCCAAACATTGTATCATTTGTGTATGTATTGAATCTTTAAGTTTCACATATTCTCTCTTAAATACAATCCCTCAAATCGATCCTGCGGTCCTTCATTTGGTATCAGAGCAATGGAAAGCGAAATAGACTAAATAGAAAAGAACAATACTTGGACACTGACTACACTTCCCTCAAGTCAGAAACCAATAGGTCTAAAATGGGTATTCAAGGTCAAGAGAGACGCAAGTGGACAGATCACCAAATACAAGGCCAGATTAGTAGCAAAAGGATACGTACAACAAGAAGGAATAGACTACAATGAAGTATTTGCACCAGTTGCAAGAATAGAAACAATCAGGCTACTATTAGCATTAGCAGCACAGAAAGGATGGCAAGTACATCACTTAGATGTAAAATCAGCATTCTTACATGGTGAATTAAAGGAAGATGTCTACGTTTCACAACCAGATGGATTCATAAAGAAAGGAAAAGAAAATCTAGTCTACAAGCTAAAGAAAGCTCTATATGGTTTGAAGCAAGCACCAAGAGCATGGAACATAAGGCTGAATAACATCCTAAAGGAAATTGGATTTATAAGATGTCCACAAGAGCAAGCAGTATACAAGAGAACTTCAAAGGAGTCAACAATAATTATAGGAATTTATGTCGATGACATAATAGTGACAGGAAGTTCAATCAAGGACATATCAAGCATCAAGAAAGAAATGCAAGGCAAGTTTGAAATGAGTGATTTAGGACCACTCACTTACTATCTAGGGATAGAAGTACATCAAACACAAGGAAAGATACAAATGAAGCAATCAGCCTACGCGAAGAAAGTCATTAAAGAAGCCAGACTAGAAGATTGCAATCCAACGAAATATGCAATGGAATCAGGTCTAAAGCTCACTAAAGAAGATGAAAGTGAACCAGTAAATGAAACAGAATATAGAAAGCTAATTGGAAGCTTAAGGTATCTTATACATACCAGACCAGATATCACCTACGCAGTTGGATACGTCAGCAGATTTATGGAAAAGCCAAAAACAACTCACATGAAGGCAGTTAAGCACTTAATAAGATATATCAAAGGCACATTGAATTATGGAATTCAATACAACAGAAATAAAGAAGCAGAAATCACTGGATACAGCGACAGCAATTATGGAGACCAAGACGATGGAAAAGGAACAACAGGAACAATATTCTACTACAAAGATTCACCTATCACATGGACAAGTCAGAAACAAAGTACAGTAGCACTATCATCATGCGAATCAGAATTTATGGCAGCTACATCAGCAGCATGTCAAGCAATATGGCTACAAGGAGTACTCAGCGAACTCACGGGTGAACAACCAAAGAAGATAACACTACTAGTAGACAACAAGTCAGCAATACAACTTATGAAGAACCCAGTGTTTCATGGAAGATCAAAGCATATCAACATAGGGTATAACTTTATCAGAGAATGCATAGAGAACGAGCAGATACAAGTTGATCACATCAGTGGAGAGATGCAGAAAGCAGATATACTCACCAAGGCACTACCAAGAATAAAATTTCTCGAGATGCGACGTCTCATAGGAGTTGTAGACCTTAGGGAAATCAAGAATTAAGGGGGAGAATGTTAGACATATAATTCTTGTTTCCCACATATATTATATCATAGTATATCATAAGTATTTATTTATATCCTAAGTTTAGTGAATAGGTATGTTAGTTAATAATCTAACCGACACGTCGGTTATATAACAAGGGGACACACCCCTTCATCATGTCTAAATACCCAAACATTGTATCATTTGTGTATGTATTGAATCTTTAAGTTTCACATATTTTCTCTCAAATACAATCCCTCAAATCGATCCTGCGGTCCTTCAAAAGTCTCCCAAATAGTTTCTAATGTAAAAACCACCTAAATTATTCTATCCAAAAATAAAGATTATTATTGAAAGATTATTTTTCATTCAATATTTGACATGAGTATCTAAACTAAGTAAAATGTGTATGTGTGTATATGAAAACATGATAGAACCTAAACTAATGATGGGAAAATATGAACTTACAAGTTGCCACTGTCATCTCCAACTTAGCACCGGTTCCACCTTAAACTCGCCTAAAACCATAAAGATGGTTCACAAATGTTAAACATATGAGAACTGGATAACTGCATATTTGACCAAATATATAAACCGAACATCTAACCAAAGAACTTCCTACGTTAAAGCACTAAAGAAGGTTAAATA
This sequence comes from Ambrosia trifida, assembly GCA_028751855.1. Taxonomy (NCBI): domain Eukaryota; kingdom Viridiplantae; phylum Streptophyta; class Magnoliopsida; order Asterales; family Asteraceae; genus Ambrosia; species Ambrosia trifida. Next base: position 4,598,204 of record CM054123.1, on the reverse strand, counting down.
ATTGCATGAAAAGATAAAGATCAGTCTTTACCTTCTTTCAATGGAGGACAGAATTGATAGGTGCCCAGTTTTGCAATGCCCTGCTCATACCCAGGCGAGTTGTGCCAATTTGACCTGTTGTAGCAGATATCACTAAAAAAAATGAAATTTTACATAGGGGATAGCGGTAATAACCGGAAGGGAGGGGGTAACTTGTAATCACCTGAGATACTAAGACCCAATGTTTTAGTCTCTGAAAGAGGAAGAAGAAGTGCAACTCGTTGATTTTACCATCATATTCATCACTTCCATCACATTAATCTGCTCAATAAACCAAGGTTACTAAATGCAAACAAAAATACAAAGACTAACAGTAGTGTGACCATTGACTGTAAATGATCCTATAGTACTATAATAAAAGGATCAGTAGCTAAAGTAATTCAGAGTTAGTACTGATGAGTGTTTAAATGTGAGGATCATTTACATTTTGCACCAATTATTTTATCTTTCAAGCTACCTCAGATGTAAATGCCTCAGATTCTTCTGCTGCTGTCAAGACATACGTATAAAGATTTGTTAGATTATTTAAAATCTCTTTTCTGAGTAATTTATAGCAATTATTCATATAGGGATTGTGTAATATGCCTCAAATTCTATAATTCAGCTAAAGTTATGTCATTTCAACAGATGATCACATTTATTTTGCAAGAATTATTTCATCTTTCTAGCTACCTATATGCGTTTTATGCTAGACAAGTGTGTAGTCTGTTTACTAAATGTGTTGTAATTCCAAACAAAAAAAGTGAAGGGCCCCATTGACCGTAAGATAAGAATTTTACTGGAAATTGAACTGCATAGCTAACATTTCACAAGCCGCCTAATTAACCAATGGACAATAATATCAGGCATATACTTTTTCCAGTGTATCGCTAAACATGAAATAGCCCTCGCTATTTCATCGTTATTGCTACGTATCATATAGATAGTGTAACATCCCGAAAACTCGCTAAATAATCATTTAGATGAATCAACAACCCGGATTTTTATACAGTGGAGTCGTTGACGAGTTTTGGCGCGTAGGACTTTATTTAAACATGTTAATAAGTAATGTTTGGTGCTTACATCTTGCTTTAGAAGAAGTAGAGGGGCCCGATTGTTGTTATTGGGAGATGGTTTTGTAACTTTGGTAAGAAGTTGCCGGTAAATAAAAAACTAAGGGCCCTAAGTGAAACTGTGGGTTTTATAAGCATATTATAAAGAAACCCTAGGGCCATGAGCAGCCTTAGGTGTGTAAGGGCAAGGAAAGAAAGAGGAGACGTGAGATGGAGGTATTCGGTAGGGAGATTTATCAATTTCAAATTTAGATTGAAGTTAAGGAGGATTGGTGGTTATTGGATAAAGAACGGATAAAAAACGAAGGATTCCAGCAAGAAGGCAGGAAATCCGGCGGACTGTTCCGGCGACAGGCGGCCGCTCCGGAATCGGACTGTGACGGAATCAGAATGGTAGGAAAGTTTGTCGTCTCACGGTCGCGTGGATATATTATTTGAAGAAAACGGAGTTCGGATGATAAGGTTATGGGCTGCGTGAAGACAGATGCGCAGAAACATCGATTCCGGCCATTGTTTTGCTTTCCGGCAACTATAGCGGCAGATTACGGCAACGGTAACTGGTGGGTTTGAAAGGGTTCAGAGGTATGAACACGTGGACATATTATTTGCCTACAACGGAGTTCGTTTGGGTCTGTTTTTGTCTACTCGAATGTTGGCTTGCAAAACCGAACGAACTGGAGGACTGTTCTGCGATCTGGCAGCAGCTAAGGCGTTGGCGGCTGATGCCAATATTTTTCTAATGACGGGCATATCGATACGAGGGCGTGGATATGTGGATCACACAAAACGGAGTTTGTATGGTCAAGTTATGGACAAAACAAGGTTCGGTTCGCAATTTGTACGGGAGTTCTGAATAGACGCGTATTGGACGACACGTACGCGAATGTATTATTCAATATAACTTTATAATATTAATTGGGGCACTTTTGGGATGTGAGAAAATGACGGGGGACGGCTTTCCGGAACGTTTTCGGTAACGTTAAATTATGGATTTTTTGTATTCGAATGGATATGTGGTTGCACGGTTCGGGACAGTATTAAGCTGAGCTTGTAGCTTGCTGACTGGAATAATGGATCGGGTATTTTGAGGTATAGAGCTTGATGGAGATGCTTTTTGTGATGGCAAGTTCACGTTTAAGGGGGTATTCACGAGACGGTGTGCAAGAGGAAGGAAGCTTCGCAACCGGTGAGTTCTAGTCCCCCTCTTTTTACGTTTTTATATATTATTTTTTGTCTATCATGAAATGGTTTTCCGGAAATGTTAAAATGTCGATTAAATGAAAGAGCTTTACGACTTTGATGTTTTTATGAACCTTTTCCAATGAGACGGTTCTATGACGGTTAAACGAGTCAAGAGGTTTAGAGATACCCTTTGCAGTGTATGTGTCGGTTTAAGCCGTTTAGTCTCATGCCGAGGTATGGTCAGGTTGGGTGTTTATCTTGTGGTAGTATAAAATGGGTTGTATAGTCGAGGCAATACGATTAGGGGTTCAGTATGAGAAAATGATTAGTTAAATTCTTAGAATTAAATGAATGCGGTGATGATGGTTATAGGAGGTGTGTGGTTAATCCATGTTATAGTATGAGGTGACCCTAGACATAGTGAATGTGTGTGTGGGTGCCTATATGTTTTGTGTGATATAGCATCCCTGAGGTGCTGAAACGGATTATTGGTAATGGTTTGTTACCTTCGGGGTGGCAACGAGTTACCAATGTCGAGGTCGTCGATTTAAGTGGTTGTGTCGACGCGTCTATAAGGTCGTTACCTTCGGGGTGGCAACGGGTTACTAATGTTCGGGACCGTCGAACTAAGTGGTGGTGTCGACGTGTCCATATGGTCATTACCTTCGGGGTGGTGGCGGGTTGTTGAGCTGGGCTGGCAACGGGTTGTTACCTTCAGGGTGGCGACAGGTTGTCACAAGGCTCATGCACATTTTTGTGACTTAACTAATATTGTGTGATAGGCTTCCCATTTTATGTGCCTTACGTTTTTGTGTTAGACGATGCGGTGGGTAATGTGTATTCAAGACGTGAATGCAAATTAATCGAGTTTCCTTCTGTTGTTTTGTACTAATGGATTTCTTGTATAGTAGTGAGTCATTTCTAGGCAAGAAGTCAGTTGTAATGACAAAGGGAAATGTAGAATGACAAGCAGGTCATGGGTAGAAGTGGCTGAGTTTGGTTAGCGGGTCAATGTGCCTAGAAACCTCCACATAGTCGGTTGCCAGATTGAGGGTAGTATGACTTAACGGGTTAGGTTTTATGTTGGGTCTTAATGATTATTGAGAGATTTTAAACCAAGGTGCTTTTGTTTAACGAATAGACTGTTTTGTTATCAACTTTAACGTTTCAACTTAACTATTAGAACTCACTCAGCGTAGCTGACTTTTGCATGTATGTTAGATTGTTTTGCAGGTCGGATTGAGTTGGTAATGCATCTTGGCTAGCGAATGGGATTACTCGTGATAGCATGGATGACATTCCTAGTTTTGAAATTTATTAGCAAACTATTTTTTTTAAAAACAATTTGTACCATTTTAATTATTTTTTCGCTGCGTGATTTTATTAAAATTGTTGATTTTAAAACCATACACTGTAATGAGACCCAACGGTAGGGTCCCCGGGTTTGGGGCCTTACAGGTAGCTTGTCGCTATCGTCTGCTATTTGATATTGACAATTATGGATCATTTTGATAACTGCATAATATTATGTTTTATTGGTAACTTGGCATCATGTCAAGTAAACTCCTACTACAGAAGATACGCATTTCAACATACAACACAATGCCAACATTTGTTGTCTTTAACTGATATGTCCCATCCATGCCAGAAGATACGCATTTCAGTATACAACTGCAGCCTCACATACACATTTCAGAAGATACGCAATTCTAATAAAAACATGATTAAATCATAACTTAAACGTCTTATCCATGAGCATAACTGTATCCTTTCAAAAGCTTATGTCAAAGTCAAAACCAGTTAACTATGGCTATTAGTTTCCATAAAATATGAAGTGAAACACAGTCAACTAATTTGTATGGATGTTTTAACATCGTGAGGTTAACAATGCATGCCAAAGATAAAGTTTTATATTTCACAAATGGAATTTGAAGATTTTCAAAGTTGCATATCATTTAAAAATCAAAAGAATTGGTAAACCAGAAACGTAAAACACTTGGAAATGGATCAGAATAAAAATCTTCATCTAATATTTACTTTGCTTTCATTGTGTCAAAAAGAACCTGCCAAAAGATATTGTACATGTGCTTTTTCAGGTACATTTTCTTCACTATTTCTCTGCCATCAAGTCCCAAACGTCATCGTTTCGATGGGTTTTTAAGCAAATACTGAAGGTGTTTGGAAAGAACAATTGTTCCTGAATGCCTAGTGGGATGTAGAAGACCACTCACAATGTGTTCAACAATCTCTTTTGTACCTCTTGCATATGTTCTTAGCACCTAATCAACAACACACAAGGATATAGTCTATTAATAACAAAAAAAAAAAAAAAAAAAAAAAAAACATACATGTATATTAATTGAACAAATTATAAGAAAACTTGATATGGATTTACCATACGGAATAACATTAGCCATTGCTTCAATTGTCACTCTTCCGAATGTTTCTCCAATCTCCTATGCTCATTTAGTAAGCCAAAATTTAATTTTAATTTTGGGTGTTTCGAGATTGTTATTTCAACAACTTGTCTACTTATCGTGTTACTCAAAGCTGATAAGAGTCATGTCGAAACAATAAAAAAGAATGTCCTAACTACAAAGTAGAGGTGACAACTGTTCAATTCAAAACAGAACATTTCTAGCATGGGTCGGCCACAACACCATTTTTTGCAACTATTAAAAATTATATTAGTAGCTTTTACTTGTAAATGATTATAAAAAAATATTATTATAGTAACAATCTAAATATTTGAGTAAAATGATTAAGAAAGCATGCGATAGAAATAGCTTTTAGGCAACTTTCAGCTCACTTGACACATTTTAGTTAACTCGTTTGAGATAAAAACACAAAGCACAACTTATAAGTAAACATAACATGTAGTAAACGTAATACCTGGGAATTTATAAGATAGACATCCGCTGTAGAATAAAGCGAGGCAACCCGTGTCGTTGCAAACACCATGAAGTGTCTACCATTAAGAAACTACAACCACAATTATAGAAAGTCAGAAACTTTATATATACTTTGACAAATTTATAGTCAAATACTTTATAATTTAGTGTGTTATCTATACACATGCATAGAAACAAGTCATATAAACAAACAATCCCCAACAAATAAAACTAATGCAATTTTTTTTTAACCAAACAACGATTGTTTCTCCATACCAATGTTAGGGTCAGCACACCCATTGGCACTGGTCTTATATCTTTATATTAAAAGACGACAACAGATAAATTCAAATCTGTTTGAACTAAATTAGCCATTCCTTCTAACATCCTACCAATTAATAAGTTCATAAATTAAGCATTCTACATTTCTATCAATTAATTTCTAATCATATAATTCATCTCAAACCAAAACACACCAATCAAATTAAGTTCGTAACACATAAGCTGCTCTTCGACTATTGGCTAATTTAATTCAACAGTGTTGAATTTATCTGTTTTCTTCTACCTATCCTTTGCTCCAGCAACTGCTCCTTGATTCATTTTCGATTATATAACTTTTTTCTACATATATTCCGCTTAATCATTATAAGTTTCACATATCCTATTACGAGCGAATCAGCATACATTAACATAGACAAATAAACAAACAAAATCAAATAGCTATAAACTCAATGACGATTCAAACTCACTATAACGAGCAATAAATCATCGAGAAAACTGAAAACACACTTGTAGGATCAAATCAGCAGGATTCTACTTAATCATTTCACTATTCTACTTGACCATTCCATTTCTATATAGTGAAAGTTGAAGTAGAAGTGATTTGATGCCAAATATGTGAGAGCAAAATTACTAATAATAACAAATGTTTTTTAATTGCTTTAGGGTTTATAAAAGGGTTCTAAAAGTAACTTCAACCAGCCGTGGCACTTGTCTTTGATAGGCTGGAGAAGCTTCAGTGCATTCACAAGCCCTGTATAATACTAACCAGTAAAAGAATACCCAAGCAAAAAATGCAAACATGAGACAAAAATTAAACAGTTACAATTTTTTTTGTAAGATGTGCACACTCTTCAACCTAACAGAAAATAATCATAAGATGAGAAGCCTATTAATTAAAACTATTAGAACATAAAATACAGATTAAAGGGTTGTTGGCAGATTTACAAGGATATACGAAAATCAACAACAATAACTGATAAAGAATGATGATTATATTATTGAACTTGATCGAATTGATCGAATGATTACAGAGAGTGTTCGTATATAATAGGTTTTGATAATGAAACTTGATAACCGTAAAAGTGAAACAGACATAAGGTATATATACATATGATAACTAATCTAATCGACGTGTTGAAGACCCGAAACGTTGTGTCCTTTAGATGAATCGTTGCAAAGTGTGTTGAACCGGTTTGTTTATATTGAACCGGTATCTAGCTTATAATAATTAAACGTCCAATACTCTCCCTTAAGCTAGATTGGTAGTACGTTTAACATAGTGCGTAGTCTTGTGAAGTCCTTTGGTTGTAGTGCCTTGGTGAAGATATCCGCTATTTGATCTTTTGTGTTGCAGTACTTGATCTCCACATCTTCGGTTTTGATTATGTCTCTTATGAAGTGAAATTTGATCCTAATATGTTTGCTTTTCCCATGATAGACCGGATCCTTTGTGAGATTTATGGTAGATTTATTGTCACAATATAAAGTAATTGCTTTATTTGTGTCAAACTCTAAATCTTTTAAGATCCCTTTGAGCCATAGAGCTTGACATCCAGTGAGAGATAAAGCAATATATTCTGCTTCTGTTGATGATAATGCTACCACCTTTTGTTTCTTTGATTGCCATGAAATTGCTCCTGATCCTATATTGAATATATATCCTGATGTGCTTTTGCTATCATCTATATTTCCTGCATAGTCACTATCACTAAAACCCTTCAATTCAAATGAGTTTTGTTGTATACGATTCCATATTCTGAAGTGCCTTTTATATATCTCAATATATGTTTTCCTGCTTCCCAATATGACTTCTTTGGTTGATCCATGAATCTGCTGATTTTGCTGACTGCAAACATTATATCAGGTCTTGTGTTTGTTAAATACATGAGGCTTCCAACTAAACTTCGATATAAGCTTGGGTCAATGTTCTCTTCGTTGCTATTCTTGATCAACTTTAATCCATATTCCATTGGAGTTGAGGCTTTAATGCTATCCGCCATTCGAAATCTTTCAAGTATGTCTTTAGCATATTTAGTTTGGGAAATCTTTATTGCTTCTTGATCATAAGTGACTTCCATCCCTAAGAAATAATGTAGTTTTCCCATGTCTGTCATTTCAAACTCCCTTTGCATGGATTCCTTAAATGAGATTATTTCCTCCATGCAGTCACTAGCTATGATTAAATCATCTACGTATAAACACACCACTAGTCTGGAGGTCTTTGTCTTCTTTAAAAATAAGGTATGTTCAAATGTGCATCTTTTGAAGTTATTTTGTTCAAAATATTGATTGATCCGACTATACCACGCTCGTGGAGCTTGCTTCAATCCATACAGTGCTTTCTTAAGAAGACATACCTTATTTTCATTCCCCTTTTCTATAAATCCCAGAGGCTGTTCTATAAATACCTTCTCTTTTAGTTCTCCATTCAAGAATGCAGTTTTCACATCCATTTGGTATAGATACCATTTATATTGAGCTGCTAGGGCAAGTACTAGTCTTACAGTCTCAAAACGGATTACTGGTGCAAATACTTCCTGATAATCTATCCCATATTTTTGTTTGTAACCCTTAACCACTAGACGAGCTTTGTGTTTATCTATATTTCCATGTTCGTCGTATTTGGTTTTGTATATCCATTTTACTCCTATGGGTTTTTGATCCTTTGGTAAATCAACCAACTCCCAGGTTTCGTTCTTTTGTATAGATTCTATTTCCCTTTTCATTGCTTCCTTCCATTTTTCATCTTTACTTGCTTCATCATAATCAATTGGGTCTGAGTCAGTGTAAAGTGCAAAGTTTGCAGCTTCTTGATGTCTCTGATATAAATCCCTTACTTCTGGACTACTTAATGGTTGGGTTCTACTATGAATATCTGCCATTGAGCGTATTTTTAAAGGTGGACTTTGACTGGATGTTGTGGCATCTAGATTTTCATCCTCAATTTCGATTCCTTGCTCTTCCTGCCTTTCATTTTCAGATGCATTGTGTATGGGTGAGTATTCTTCATTTCTTGATGTCTGATCATGTGTATTGTCCTCATTGTTTTCCGTGTTTTCATCTTGAATCACAATATCTTCATCTTCAATTTCTTTCCAAGTTTTGTCTTCATCAAATATAACATCTCGGCTAACTATAGTCTTTCTTGTAGCTGGATTGTATAATTTATAAGCTTTACTATTCTTACTATATCCAACAAAGATGGCTCTTTCTGTTTTATCATCAAGTTTACCCCGCTTTTGTTCTGGAACATGTGCATAGGCAAGACAGCCAAATATTCGTAGATTTGATACATCAGGTTTGATTCCAGTCCAGGCTTCTTCTGGAGTTTTATCACTGATACTCTTAGAAGTTGTTCGATTTAAGAGATATGTTGTGCAACTTACAGCTTCTCCCCAATATTCATTCGGGAGTTTCTTTGTCTTCAACATGCTCCTACTTAATTCCATTAAGGTTCTATTTTTACGTTCTGCAACTCCATTTTGTTGTGGTGTATAACTTGTGGTCAGTTGATGATGTATTCCATGTTCTTGTAAGTATTCTTGGAAAGCATTTCCACAATATTCTCCGCCTCTGTCAGTCCTAAGGTATTTTATTCTTTTGTCTGACTGATTTTCTGCTAAGGCTTTAAATATTTTGAAGAAATGTAGTGCTTGTGACTTTTCTTTGTGGAAGTATACCCAGGTTTTTCTTGTAAAATCATCTATGAAAGTAATGAAGTATCTGCATCCTCCTATTGTCTTTGTTCTCATTGGTCCACATATGTCTGAGTGAACAAGTTGTAGTGGATTTTCTGCTCTCCATTTTGCTTGTTTGCTAAATGGTTTTCTTGCATGTTTTCCTAAAGCACATCCTTCACATACGTTTTCTGTCTTATATATCTTAGGTAACCCTTTCACTGCATGTTTGTGTTCCATTTCAATTAACGTTTCATAGTTAATGTGACCATATCTTTGATGCCATAAGTCTGAACCGGTCTTTGTGGATGTGTATAGTACTTTTGGCAAGTCTTGATTTGGGTATAAAGGAAACATCTTGTTTTGAGTCATAGGTGTTTCTGTGATTGTCTTTCCTTCATGATTTTTTATGGTGCACATTCCTTTACCAAAAAACACATCATATCCCTTTTGCAGTAATTGTCCCACACTAAGTAGATTGTGCCTTAATCCTTCCACATAAAATACATTTGGTATTTTGTTTACCTTATCATTTACTCTTATGCATACTTCCCCACTTCCCAATACTTGTAGTCTCTTATCATCACCTGTTCTAACTTCTCGTCTATCTTGATCATTAAATGTGATGAATATATTCTTATTTCCTGTCATATGATTACTACATCCGCTGTCTAAGTACCAACAATTCTTATCCTTATTTTCTTCCATGTTGAATATCATGAACATGGTATCTCGTTCTAATTTATTTCCTTCTTTACACACCATTGCGGATTCTTCTTTCTCACTTTCTTCCTTATTTGGACAATTTCTAGCTATATGACCTAATCCTTGGCAATTATAACATACAATGGGTCCGTATCGCCCTGGTCTGCCTCCTCTTCCTCTTCCTCTTCCTCTGTAGCTGTTACTATATCTATTCCCTCCTTTACTTCTTACTTGAGTCCCATCTTGTACTTGGAATGCTTGATCGATGACGTGTGTGTCATATTGCTTAAGTCTTAATTCATGGGATTGTAATATTCCCATAAGTTCTTCAATTGATAATTCTTCTAAATCTTTGGACTCTTCTACAGCTACTACTACTGATTCATATTTTCTGGTCATACTCCGCAATATTTTCTCAACTACTCGCTTATCGCTTATATCTTCTTCATTCATTCTTAACTGGTTAACTATTGTTGTAACCCTATCAAAGTATCCTTCTATTGTTTCTATTTCTGACATTCTTAGGATGTCAAATTCGCATCTAAGGGTTTGTAACTTTACTGTCTTTACGCGACGCTCTCCATGATATGATTTGTATAATATTCCCCATGCTTCCTTAGATGATTTTGCATTTGCAATTCTTTCAAATATTGTATCCGTTGATGCTTGAAATAAGTAGTGAAGTGCCTTCTTATCCCTTTTATTTTGTTCCCTATGTTCTTTTCTTAGTGCTTCACTTGCATCATTTGGTAATTCCCTAACACCATCTTCTACTATATTCCACAAATCTTGAGACTCTAAAAGTACTCTCATTTGAATGTGCCAATGATAGTAATTTTGTCACAATAATTTTGGAATTTGGGTTTGTACTCCTCCTTGTGTTGTCATAATTTCCTTTCTTTAATAATTTATTGGTATATATATATTGAGATTAAGGTTTAATCCCGAAGCCCAAGAAGGATAAATAAGGAAAATTCTTAGATATTCTACTTCTGTCTTTGTATTCGTTTTTTTTTTCGGGGTTTGACTTTTCAGGGTCAACGTTTTTCAAAATAATAATAAACAATTCTTTATTCTAAATTCCCTCCTAAGATCCGATGAAGAACGAAGATAATCTGGGTGGATCCTAAATATGTTTTCAAACTATCTGTATGCGATTCTTTGTGTAGATACTAACCGTTCAATAATCGCACAACGAATAATAAATCGAGTAATATAATACCCTGTTCTACGAAGGGAAAAAATAATCAAAACAGATTTAGGATCAAGGGATTTACAGACAATTTTTTTTCTGTGATTTGATAAGAATTTCCGTTGGAGTAATATGTGCAGATCCTCTTGTGACTGTATTGATTCTTTTCACCCCCTTTGAAAGATTTGAATGGATACTCTGTTTCCTTATTTTTTTCGTTTGAATTCTGCAACCGGATTTGATAATTGTATTGAGTGATTCTCCGTCTTCTTGGCTCTGATACCAGTTTTGTTGGCAGATTTACAAGGATATACGAAAATCAACAACAATAACTGATAAAGAATGATGATTATATTATTGAGCTTGATCGAATTGATCGAATGATTACAGAGAGTGTTCGTATATAATAGGTTTTGATAATGAAACTTGATAACCGTAAAAGTGAAACAGACATAAGGTATATATACATATGATAACTAATCTAATCGACGTGTTGAAGACCCGAAACGTTGTGTCCTTTAGATGAATCGTTGCAAAGTGTGTGGAACCGGTTTGTTTATATTGAACCGGTATCTAGCTTATAATAATTAAACGTCCAATAAGGGTAGCAAAATAAGGAGAAAACTAACAGATGAGAAAAATTGTGTCTTTGTTAATGCATATGTTTCCCTCGCCACAACTTAAACACCCCCTATTAAAATCAATGTATCCCACAACTTCAATTTATTCTCCTACCACATTCAAACAATTTCAAATTCTTCTCCTACATACACATACACATATTTAAACAATAAATAATAATATTTGATTATGGCATCTATAACTACAAAAGTGAAGACACAAATAAGTTCGTTGACTCAAAATAAAACATAATTTGTAAAGTCTATATCCATTGTCTAAATACCCTCTTTTTCATTCACATACTTTCGGTTACATATGACAATAGTTAGGGCATGAATCCAACAAACATTACCATAAAAACACATCACAACAACAAAAATGGGTTTTTAGTACGCACAAAAGCGTCCTAAAATGCTATTTTATAGGACCTTTTATTTAATAGGACCAACGGTAAAAGTTTTTCATGTAAAGGGGTCGTAATAAGTCCCGAAACTTAAAAAGTGTCCTAATATCTCAAATACGATTATGAAACCAATTTTATGGTCGCATAATATGTCTATGAACAACAAAAAAACTCCTAATAAAAACATATTAGGACACTTTGTAACGTGCTTATCTACTTTTAATCTTTTGATACACATACAAGCGTCCTTAATAATTAATTTATAGGACCCTTATGATGTAACATTATAGGTACTTTAATACCAAGAAAAGGGTCCTAATATCCCAAATAAGATTATGAAACCAATTTTATGGTCGCATAATATGTCTATGAACAACCCATATAACGTCCTAAGAAAAGCATATTCAAACACATCACTACAAAAAAAATAAGGCTAATGCAACCAAGGAAAAATGTTGCATATAATAAACATCTTATATTTTACTTTAACATATGTCCAAACTCAAAACAACAATGTAATAAAACTAGAGTTGTCAATTACAATGATAAAAACTAACGGAAACCTCCATCTCATCAATAAGATCTTGAAATACTCCAATCGGTAACTTTTCCATAATGCTTCACATTTTAGCATCAATAGTTGCTGGTTGACAATCAAAAGCTTTCTACATAGATTCTACCTCAACTCTTTTTCCTTTGTTGGTCCTTTTCAATTTCTTTTCAAATTTCAAGTAGCTATGTTTTTCAACTTCAAGGCCCGCTTTGAATGATCTCAATGAACTGTTGATGCAAACCTTATATGATTGCAATAATGGTCTTGTTTTCAACACCAGTTTACTAGCGTATATATAAAAGGACCCTAAAAGGTCATTCATCCTATTGAATAGTTTTTTAGGACCCTATTTTACAAGCGTCCCACACAAAAGGTCCTTAAAAGCCCTTTTTGTCGCAGTGCATTAATTGTATTCATCAAGCAACTATTTTTTCATTCTTATGTTAATGTGCTTAATATTTCCCGTCCTGTCCTACCTGATGACACATAGAAACCCAAAAAGTCCAAGTAATCAACAATCCACATTCTTCAAATACCCATATGAAAAAGTTATGGTACAGTGGCTACCTTAATCGGGAGGAAAGACTGATCAATGCATGGTTAGACTACGACGAGTTGATTTTGCTTGTGACGTTAGTATCCACAGAACCTGATAGTCAAAGTATACCAAGATTTTTCATCATCTATGAGTTTCTTGAATTACACCCATCAAATCGGTAGAAAAATCATAACAAATGTAGATGCATATGTGTGGCTATCGTTTTTGGATTGTACAAGATTGCCAAAGTTTGAAGAGATGAAGTTTTGAAGATGTTCATTCGACCATGTTGTGGGGTCGAATGTGTTTCATAAAGGTCGAATGAAGATTGAAGTTTATCAGAATGTTTATTGGTTGTTCATTCGAGCCTCATAGAGGTCGAATGGGTTCCTTCGACCTGTGCAAAGGTCGAATGGAATTGTCTATATATAGGTTGAAGTTGATTTCAAGTTAGAACTTTTGGTCATTAGTCGTGTGTATTTGTGTGTTTTTTCAGAAAGTGTTCTAGAGAGTTCCAAACTAGGTTTTCATTAATATTTAAGCATTGTAAAGTTTTTATCAATAAATTATTAATGAGAATGACTTTGAAAATGGATATTATTGTGTTTTGATCTGATCATCATCATCATTTTGCATGTGATCTAGGGTTTCCGCACCTAGATTACTCATACTTGTGTGATATTATTATTGATTTGTCAAATCCGATCCTTCACAAAGTGGTATCAGAGCTCTGCTCAATCACACAACTGCAAATTGATAATTTTCAATCAGGTTTTTCATCAAAAACATCAAAAGTTTTTCTGTTTTGCATGAACTTTGCATGAACATGGAGATTGATTGATTTAGACTTGTTTTTACGGATAAAATCAAAATTTCTTTCACAAAACTTGATCTCCCTTAGATCCGAATCAAAACCTACCTATTTTCATCAAAATCCATCAACTTTTGCATAATTCAGATCAAATTGGTTGTTTTTTGAAGAAAAATTGATTTTCATAATGGGTCGGGTCGAAAGAGTTTGAGTTAGGACAAAGGAGTGTGATTTTTGGGTCGAATCAGTCAAATTTAGGTCGTACCAAGTTGATTTAGGTCAAACCAAGTGGGATTTTTGTGATACCCCGCAATTTCAGGTTCTTACTTTAACTAAACTCTAGTTACTTATACTTACATTCCTTACATTCTACTTAACTAGGGTTAGCTAGATTAGTCACACATTGCACAGTTATAAGTTAATTACTACATGAATTGGTAATTCGGGGAATTACCAAACTACTTACATGGGTATCAAACCCCGGACGTTGGTGAATTGTGAAAATAGGTAATTGTGGATTAATTGATTGATGTTGATTGCAACTACGTGTTTCTGTGAAACTATGTGCAAACTGTATGTGATTACGTGAACATAAACCGAACGCGTTATTAAAAATCGTAATCGATGAACCATTAGGATGGTTGGGGTCTAAATAGACGGGGTTACGCTTGATATGGCCCAAAATAGCGAAAACATTTTAGAAAACACGCAATACACTGGACTGGGCCACCCGGAACGAGCCGAGGCGAAGTGAGCGGCCGCTCACTTGGACCGAGCGGCCGCTCGACGGGTGCTGACGAGTTAAACTGACTTAAAACCCTTATTTAAGAAATCTTAAGCCCCAAGAACCTCAAACCTTAACCCTAATCGTCCCTAACACCCCACATACGAAAAATACATCCCCTAACACCTGCTAAAGCTCAAGATCATCATTCGGGAGGCGTAGAAGGTCTTCGGTTGGTGATCTTGAAGTGCTTTCGGTATAACATTCAACCTTTGTCTGAAATTTTATGTCCCAAAAAAATTCCTTCCTTTACCATAAAATGACACTTTTCCCAATTGAGTGCCAAATTTACTTCTTCACACCTTGCCAACATTTTCTTAAGATTCCCCAGACAATGATTGAACGAACTTCCAAAAACCAAGAAATCATCCATAAAAACCTCCCTAAAGTCTTCGATCATGTCATGAAAAATAGCCACCATGCAGCGCTGGAAAGTAGCAGGGGCATTGCATAGCCCATGTGGCATCCTCCTGTAAGCGAACGTGCCATATGGACAAGTGAAAGTGGTTTTCTCGTGGTCTTCGAGGTCAATTGGGATCTGAAAGTACCCTGGAAAACCATCGAGAAAACTATAATATTGATGCCCGGCTAACCTCTCCGACATCTGGTCAATGAACAGTAGGGAAAAATGATCCTTCCTTGTTGCATTAATGAGCTTCCGATAATCAATACAAACCCGCCAGCCCATAACCGTTCTTGTGGGAATAAGTTCATTTTGTACATTGGTCACGACTGTCATACCACCCTTTTTTGGAACCACTTAGACAAGGCTTACCCAAAGTGAGTCAGAAATGGGATAAATTAAGCCGGCTTCAAGCAGCTTAATTACTTCTTCTTTTATGACCTCTTGCATCTTGGGGTTAACTCTTCTCAGCCTTTGTACACAAGGGCAGTAATCATCTTCCATGAGGGTCTTGTGTGTGCAAAGTGAAGGGCTAATACTTTTAATATCCATCAGCTTCCAGGCGATTGCTTTCTTTGTCTGCTTCAAAACTTCCATCAACTTTTGTTTTTTCTTCTTGTGACAAATCAACTGCTATGATAATGGGAAGCTTGCAGTCTTCTTCTAGAAAAGAATACTCCAGGTGGGATGACAATTGTTTGAGTTCCAATGATGGTGGTTCTTCAATTGAGGGCTTGGCTTCTTCTTTGGGACTTTGTTCTTGGAGCTGAGTTTCTTCGGGCTCTTCTTCAGGAAAAACATGCTCAATGCGATAACTTTCAAAAATCATTGGATCATTTTCACCAGTTGAGGAAGCAGGTGTAACACCCCAACCGATGGCGGAAACATCGAGGTGTCACGTAGTGATGATTGTTCAGTAGCTCATGGTAGTACACAAGTTTAAATAATCCTTTATTTCATTACAAAATTGAATTACATTAAAGTCTACATCAAATAATCAAACAAAGCTTCAAATATCTTCTCATGCTAGCTCTAGACTTCAAGCATCAGTATTTCCTGTTGAGTTGTAAAAATGGGGGGGTCAACTAGAAGTTGGTGAGAATACATAAGCCATGTCAAGCAATTAAGTTTAAGAATAAAAGTTTAGCAATTCATATGTCCATCGTAAGTTTAAGTCTACATGAATAAACATGAAATGTTGAATCGACATAATCAAACCTCCGACTAGTTTAGGTCCATCCCGTCATCCACGGTTCACCTTAGTGATATGTTGGAACTATAACAATCACCCACGCTACCTATGTAGGAGGTACACGTATCCGGGTGGGATTGTCAATCCAATAGATCTATTATTGAGTATCGCCGGCTTGGCCATAGCTAATGATTATGTAATGTTGAAACTCGTTGAAACTCGTTGAAACTGTTGCTGTCTAATTAATGAGGCATTAAAGTTTACAACTAGACATGCATGTAGAATTGCTTAAGTAAAATGTTGCAAGTATAAAGAATCGCAATAACATGGTTACGTAAACTCACCTTAGCAAAGTATTAAGTCTCGAGAAAAAAAAAATATGTGTAGCCCCAAGTTGCCAATTACAAGAGTTTATAAGCAAAGCTTCAATTGTAGAAGTAATAGACTGTAGAAGAAAAGTATGAGGGAAAGTTTAATCGGATTGAAACAATCGATTTAGAGGTTGCAACTGTAATGGTTCATAGGTGGGTTTTTATACTAGTTTTGGAGTCAATTAGCCATTAAAATTGGTCAACACCATAAAGTAAGGTTGTATGATGAATTGACTATTTGACTAAGACTTTGACTGTTTGACTAAGACTTTGACTAATCAATTTAAGGAATGTGTTAAGTTTATTTTCTTTTGAAATACTACACAAGATGATAGTTGGCTCAGTTGGTTGTCACTGTGTGTTGGTTGGCTATGGACGCGGGTTCGAGTCCTGGTCCACACAAATCTTTTTTTGGCAATTATTTCCCTAAAACTATATTATTCTAAATTCATAATATGATTATATAAGCCCGAAAGTGACTCGAAATATTTTTAAAACGTACAAAAGTGTCGAGATACAAATAATTATTAGTTTAAGGTATTTAAAACATATATTGTTTAATACGATACATTCTTTTTATCAAAAAAAAAAAATTAGGGGAAATTCGCGATGTTACAGTCTCCCCTACTTTTGGAAACTTCGTCCCGAAGTTATTAAAAACACTGGTTTGAGGTTGATTAGGTAGAAATTAAGGCAGTTGTGGTTTGGGTTAAGTCACGACATGAATTTATAGGTAATAGAATAATTTGTTTCGAATAATTTGGATAAGAGGTTTGAGATGTGAGTTTTAAGGATTGGATTAGGTTCGTCTGAAGTAGCAAGAAGCATAAGAATCTAGCAAAATACTAAACTTATGTTTTAGGAATCTTATAAAAAATGCATGAACTGATTGGCTATATGAAAACCAAATGAACTACTAAAACCTTATTAGAATTTCACACTACCTTAACGTACCTGTAAATTCATGATTACGTTCCGGACCGCAATCACCAATTTACCTTACATTAGGGTTTTGTGTCCTTCTATGACTCTAAACACACATGTAAGTAATGCAAAATAACCTTGTGATTGAATCGTTTACAATGTATCCAAAAATGAGTCCAACTGTTGAGTAGGAAAAAGACTTCTACCAGTCAGTGAGTAAGAACCTCTACCGATTGTTGAGCAGGTGCGATAGCCTCTACCAGTCGTTGAGCAGGTTGTAGGGCCTCTACCGACTGTTGAGCAGGCATGATGACCTCTACCAATCGTTGAGTAGGTTATTTGGTACTCAACTAACTGTTGAGCAAGTACTTCATCCTCTACCAGTTGTTTGATTAAGTGTACCAATTATTTCTCACATAAATTGCAAATTGATAATATGTACATATAAACAATCAAGTATCAAGCATAGCATGCGAGTTGTAATAATGTTGTCCTAGACAAGGTTAATGACTCTAGGTGTGTCTATAGCAAATAGTTTATATTCCATGATTTCTAGTATCAAATATTTAAATATGGTAGATAATCGAATCCTCATGTATAACTAAGGATTAAGTTTGATGCAATACACAACCAAGTTTCAATAGTTTGGTTATCATGGGTAACTAGTTCATGTTTGAGAAGGTGAAGGATACGAATTTAGTTCTTGAGAGGATGATGAAAAATCTTGAAGCAGAATCAAGGTTGTGAGAGATAGTGAATGTGAAGATGGTTGATAAGGAGTTTATTTTATAGTAAGGAGATTATGTAGCAGTGTAACTTGTGGGGTTTGGATTAAAGATTATAATCAAGTGTATAAGAAAACATGATTGTGGTATATTCCAAATATTGTAAAAATTTGAACAAGTTGAAAATGAGTGAGTGTCGATGGAGAATTTAGAGACTAGATATTATTCCTATGGATTAAAAAAAATTATTTTCAAAATTGGTTTTGTACATAAAGCAAAAGTTGTTAAATAGTACAAGCTAAGTGGGCTTTGATTAAAATATTCCCGTTAGTTGGAGATTTCAAACATGACATTAGGTTTTGAAGATCAAGGTTCAATTAGTGATTTTTAATAGTTTAAAGCATTATATAGAAAATCGTTTGTTACGTCAATAAATAAAAAAAAATGAATTTAAGTTCGAGGACATCTTTTGACAAAAAAATATGTACTTTGTAAAGTTACTAGGTAATGAAAATACAACAAGATTTAGAAATCTTTAGTTTGTGCTAAGGTATGAGGTTATAGTTCTTTTTTAAAAAATAGGTAACATGTGGAGAAATGAAATAATATGATTTGGGTAGGGTGTTGAAGATAATCGAACAAGTGGCTAAGATGGTAAGATTAAGCTGTAAAATTTTGAGATTTTAGAGCTTAGTTTTAAGGGAAGTGAGTGTAATCATTTATTCATTAATTAAAACGAATAAATGAAAACGTTGACTTATCAAAGATTCTAGATTCTAATAACATAGTGAAGACATGCTTTAGCCTATAAGTGAACACTCATCCCGAGAATTCCCAGGTAGGCATCCGGGTCCCTCGTCTGATTGGGATTTATGCGCAATGCCAGTCCTAGACAGAAAACTCAGAATACAGGAGTTCACCCTTCCAGATTGCACGTGTTCGTTATTAAAATCTAGAACTTCGACGGGATCTTCAAGGCAGTTCAGGCTAAACCTGAGGATTTTGTCCTATTAGTCTAAGAGTAGATCCAGTGATGGAGAGCAATCTTCTTGTAGGGATTAAAGTAGGGATAAGAAGTAGGAGGGAGAATAGAAACAAGTAAGGTTGCAAGTAAAAGGAGCAAGTACTGGTTAAAATCCTATGGTTATAGACTAGATTATTTTTTTTTTCTAATAACCTAATTCCTTATAACCATGGCTCTGATACCAATCTGTAACACCCCAACCGATGGCGGAAACATCGAGGTGTCACGTAGTGATGATTGTTCAGTAGCTCATGGTAGTACACAAGTTTAAATAATCCTTTATTTCATTACAAAATTGAATTACATTAAAGTCTACATCAAATAATCAAACAAAGCTTCAAATATCTACTCATGCTAGCTCTAGACTTCAAGCATCAGTATTTCCTGTTGAGTTATAAAAATGGGGGGGTCAACTAGAAGTTGGTGAGAATACATAAGCCATGTCATGCAATTAAGTTTAAGAATAAAAGTTTAGCAATTCATATGTCTATCGTAAGTTTAAGTCTACATGAATAAACATGAAATGTTGAATCGACATAATCAAACCTCCGACTAGTTTAGGTCCATCCCGTCATCCACGGTTCACCTTAGTGATATGTTGGAACGGTAACAATCACCCACGCTACCTATGTAGGAGGTACACGTATCCGGGTGGGATTGTCAATCCAATAGATCTATTATTGAGTATCGCCGGCTTGGCCATAGCTAATGATTATGTAATGTTGAAACTCGTTGAAACTCGTTGAAACTGTTGTTGTCTAATTCATGAGGCATTAAAGTTTACAACTAGACATGCATGTAGAATTGCTTAAGTAAAATGTTGCAAGTATAAAGAATCGCAATAACATGGTTACGTAAACACACCTTAGCAAAGTATTAAGTCTCGAGAAAAAAAATATGTGTAGCCCCAAAGTTGCCAATTACAAGAGTTTATAATCAAAGCTTCAATTGTAGAAGTAATAGACTGTAAAAGAAAAGTATGAGGGAAAGTTTAATCGGATTGAAACAATCGATTTAGAGGTTGCAAGTGTAATGGTTCATAGGTGGGTTTTTATACTAGTTTTGGAGTCAATTAGCCATTAAAATTGGTCAACACCATAAAGTAAGGTTGTATGATGAATTGACTATTTGACTAAGACTTTGACTGTTTGACTAAGACTTTGACTGTTTGACTAAGACTTTGACTAATCAATTTAAGGAATGTGTTAAGTTTATTTTATTTTGAAATACTACACAAGATGATAGTTGGCTCAGTTGGTTGTCACTGTGTGTTGGTTGGCTATGGACACGGGTTCGAGTCCCGGTCCACACAAATCTTTTTTTGGCAATTATTTCCCTAAAACTATATTATTCTAAATTCATAATATGATTATATAAGCCCGAAAGTGACTCGAAATATTTTTAAAACGTACAAAAGTGTCGAGATACAAATAATTATTAGTTTAAGGTATTTAAAACATATATTGTTTAAAACAATACATTCTTTTTATCAAAAAAAAATTAGGGGAAATTCGCGATGTTACAGCAGGTTCTTCAAAATCTTTTCCCTCCCCCAGAACATCACAGAGATAAAACCCTGCAATATGATCGAAGTCGGTGATGGGGGTAGACAGATCGTCTTGGATACTTTGACACCACATAACTTTCTTCATGTCAAAAACCAAATTTTCACCATTGATTATTACTTTAAGTCTACCTCCCCAAATATCAAGTATTGCCAATGCGATGTTGAGGAAAGGTCGTCCCAAGATGATAGGACTCTCCTCCCCAGGAATATTGATCACCACAAAATCCATCGGGAAGATAGTATCACCGAGATCAATCAAAATATCTTCAGCAACTCCTTGGGGTACCGCACTAAACGATTGATGAGGTAAAGCTCCATTTTTGTGGGTCTCAGATCTTGCTGCTGGAACTTTCGGAATATCGAGGCAGGAAGAATGTTGAAGTTGGTCTGTAAATCGGCAATAAATCTGGTGTAGATACTTTCTCCCACGGTGCAAGGGATCAGAACTCTATCAGGGGGTGTTTTTCCTTGGAAAATGGCTGAACAAACTTTGCTGACAGGTATGATGACTCCTTCTTCAAGAATATCCTTTTTGGAGAGGATATCTTTTAGAAATTTAAAGTGAGCGGGAAGTTTGAGCTGACAATCAGCATAGGGGATGTTGAATTGCACTTCCATCATCAAGGAATTGATCGCATGAAGTCTTTCCTGCATGGTGGGAACAAGAACATCTTCAAATTCTTCTTCTGCTCCCAATGGTAGATCACGAACTTCTTCCTTTGCTTGGGCTTTCATCTCTTCCTTATCAGTTACATCTTCCATAGCATAAATATACCTAAGGTAGTTTCTGATTACCTTAAGATTTTCCGCAAACTTCTTGAAGTCAATCAGTGGAGGGTCTGGTTCAGGTATGGGCTCAGGTTCAGGCTCAGGTTTCGGGTTATATTGACTTGGTGGTAGTGGTGAAAATAAGTGGGCTAATGGAGATTTCATGTAAGGTAATGGGCTAGGAATAGGAGTAGGTGTAGGTGTAGGTAAAGGTGCATTGAATTGGTAGGGTTGTGCCAAAATATATGGTGGTGATTGACCCAAGTGATACATTATGTCGAGTGCATCAGGTGATGGTGGAATAGGATCAAATGGTGGTGGTGGAGATCTAGGTGGTGAGTGTGATTAAGAGCTTAATAGGAAACCATCGATGTGGTAAATTTCTTCAATGGGGTTGTGAGGAAATGGTGAAGGGTTATAAGGTGGTGGTTTAAATGGGGTGAATAGTGGTTGTTCTACTCTGGAAGATACCAGAACAAATAGTCCTCACAGTTGTGGTAGAACGAAGGTTCACCACAATTTTTACAAAACTGCTGAACATAAAACCCTTCATAGTCGAAAAAGTTCTCTGCCACG
Organism: Ambrosia trifida; assembly: GCA_028751855.1. NCBI lineage: Eukaryota > Viridiplantae > Streptophyta > Magnoliopsida > Asterales > Asteraceae > Ambrosia > Ambrosia trifida. The sequence continues at coordinate 4,575,924 of CM054123.1, read as the reverse complement.
AACCGATCTTCATCCATGTAATCCATCTGAAAAGCTAGCAAAAACAAGCTGGAAAATAATTAGTAACAAGCAACTTAAAACCTTTCTATGGAGTATGTCTTACCCCGGCAACGGCGCCAAAAACTTTGATGTTGTGTGGATTAGGAATTTTTTAAACGTCCTTTTTGAAACCAACACTTTCCCGAAAGAAGTGTCAAGACTCGGTGAAAAGGGTTATTAAATGAGACCTTTAAATTAAAACACTTATCTAAGTTTTAAATTTGTAAAAGTAAAACGATATCTGCTGACTATTCTAAACCCACACGATAGGCAAGTGGACCTATCGAGCGTAGCATAGACTATTGCAAGTACCGGGTATCGAACCCTAAGATACGACTTCCCCTACCCAGTCCTAAGTTGTTGCAACAAAAAGAAACATAAAATAAAATAAAGAAAGAGAACGAGAGTGACCAAAGTAAAAAATCAATACCAAACAAAGTGCTTCTTCGGGATCCAACTTACTTTTTGGGACGAATTAATAGTAGTTATTAAGTTAAGTGGTGTGAACAAGTGCGCACTTATGCTGAATTTGGAGTTGCTACAACATTCTCCAGAGGTGTTTGTTTTCGCAAGACAAGCTGTGTTCTTGTTTTAAAATGAGGGTCTCTCGAACCGGTAAGCTCACCTCTCAACTATGACAGACAGACTACTCAAGTCTGTGTATACCCAACCCTGAATGATCCAACTCCCAAAGTTGCAATAATGACATCTAATCACTTAAAATATTTATGGAAAACTTGCCGGTGGCCGGAGCATGACCGAACAAGAAACCACTTGATATCGTAAAAGAGTCGTGACCAACCGGCACACGTGTATCCTTTACTTGAACCAATTAACTATTTTAAAAAGTGAGTGGTCTATCACTAACTGTGCGGAAGTATAGTGATGAGAAAAAAACAAAGACCGTTTTCTCTTAACACGGGTTCATCAAACTTTAACTTGCACCAAAGCTTTCACATAGACAATGAAGCTAAGTCGCAAAGCTAAGGTCTGAATTATCACTAGGATCGAGTATATAGACCATACTGACCCTAAATGAGATCTTGGTAGTAGAGGATTAAGCCACTAAATGTGTGTATTTCTACGCACAAATGGGCTAATCACTACTCATGGGATTAGGTTAGCTTAAGAGTGCATGGGTTGTTATACACTAGGGCTGTAAACAAACCAAACGTTCGGTGAACAGTTCGTAAACCGTTCGGCGGGAAGTTCGTTTGTGTCCGTTTGTTTAATAAATGAACGAACACGAACAGGAAATTCCGTTTGATTAACTAAACAAACAAACACGAACAAATGTCTCGTTCGTTTGATTGTGTTCGTGAACGTTCGGCAATGTGACTGTTTACGTTCGTTTATTTATATCCATTCGTGTATGTTTGTTTATGTTCGATCACTAGTTAAAACTTAGGATAATTATGAACTTTTGAATCAGGAATTTCATGTATTCATGCCTATGCCGAAGTAATTTTAGATAATTATGTTTAAGTTAGTACAATTTGACTTATCGACATTGTTTAGTAGATGTACTTTGTACAACGGTTAATATTAACAATGTTTTTGTAGTTAGTTGCATATTAAATGTTTGTTTTTTTGTTTGTTTGTCTTCAAAACCCGTGTTCACGAACAGTTCGCAAACAGCTGAATTTCTTAACAAACAAACACAAACATAGAATTATGTTCGTTAGTGTGTTCGTGAACGGTTCGTTTGTCCAAGAAACCTTAACAAACAAACACGAACAAAGCCTTGTTCGTGTTCGTTTGGTTCGTTTACAGCCCTATTATACACCATGGGTACACCCTTAAGTCCTCCTACTTCCTATCAAGACACACACAAGACCAAAGACTAGTTAATTAGTTAATTAATTCATCAAACAAGGTTTTAAGTGAAAAGAATTTAACAAGAACACAACACCACTTAACAAATAAAAACTATATAATCCATACCAAAATAAATCTTCACCCTAGCAACACTCAAATAATCTAGCCAAACATTGGCTCTACATCTAGCACACTATAATGGGTGTTTAAAGAACACATTGTTGTGAGTGTAATATGGATTAAAGAGGGTGGTTTGGGTGAGTTTTACTGATCTCTCTCTCTCAAATCTCAATCACCAAGTATTTATGGAGTGATCCCAAACTCCAAAGGTCACTTGCAAGACCCAGAGATGGCTGAAGTGTGAGTGAAACTCGGGTGAAAAGGGATGCCCAAAATGTGGAGTTGAGGCCTCTATTTATAGGCAAAACTGCCCCAACACACCCTTGACGACTTCTGGAACGCCCATACTCGACAACGCTTACTGTTCCAGAGTCCTTTTATGCAGAGTTGACTGTACCAGGGCATGCACGCCCGTGCAGGGTGTAGTGGCACGCCCGTGCAGGTTGTTCTAAGTAACCGTCTTGTTAGTCTTTGTCGGTTTAAGCCTTGGAGAACACGCTGCCTTAAAGCACGACTGTGCCACAAGGTGGGGCACGCCCGTGCACATCCGAAAACCTCAATTTTGCCTCCCGCTGACTGACTTGGAATAAGTGCACGACCGTGCAAAGGCATGAGCGCGGCCGTGCTTCATCTGGATCATCTCCGAAAGTCTTCAAATCCTTGTCTTTTACGCCGGTTTTCCCTTCTCTTCACTTTCCACCTTCAATACCTGCAATTATAATTAAAAGAGAACAAATCGTGACAATGCCAAGATAAAAGCATGAAATTAGGTGATAATTAGGTGAAAACATGTATTTAAAACCTGCTAATTTTGGGACTCATCACCAGGCATTAAGCTGAAAGGCTCCTCCTAAGGTTTCAAAATGAAAGGGAGGCCCAAAAGAAGGTCCAAAGGCTAACAAATAAGCAAAACCACCAGCAAGACAAAAGGTGAAGCCTCATGTACCACCCAAATCTGTCAAGCAAAAACCTGTAAAGGCAAAGCATGACCAGATTTGGAAGTCGAAAGCAGTTAAGCAACATTTGTGGGTTTATCTAGCTTTATTGGCACCATCTACATCAACTGTTGTTGATGAGAAAACACCTACTCCTCACGATAGGTAGATGGAGTTACCTATGCTTGATGACCTAGGCCGACCAAAGACTTTCAAGGCCTATGTCCCATCCTAAACTAATCTTTGAATGAGTGAGCAGGGAATTCTAGGAGGAACTACCAGTAGTTCTTTGATTATTAAAAATGGGACATTCTAGCACAAAATTGGTGACATATCGCTCCCGTAAATTGATCAGAACATCTTTGGAGGATATGTAACCTTGGCTAATCAAACGAGGGAGTTTGTTGTGAAAAAGAAGAACAAAAGAGAGAGCAAATGTCTGATGAGATTAAACCCATGACCCGGTGTTTCGACTTAATGATGTGCCATCATTTACACATATAAAACATGAATAAATAGTCTCATAATAGGACATATTTGGGCTTAAATTGATAATTAAAGCTACTTAATCGTTCCTATTTGTGTTTATCAGGAAATTGGAGCTCCAACCCGAAAAGATGTGATTTTTAGGTAAAAAACAGCTAAAACTGCAGATTCCTGAAGATACGAGGCCCGAAGCATGTTCCAACGATGTGTAAAGACCTTTTCGAGGCTTAAACGATAATAAAATCAGTCCATAGTTGACCAAGCACGGCCACACTCATTGGTACAAGGCCCTGCGCACTTTAAAAACAAAGCAGCCAACTTAGGAGACAAGAAACATCATGTTGTCACTTTAACGGGCGTGCTCAAAAGTGAGCACGGGCGTACTCATCATCTAGTACAGAGAGACTATTCTCTGCAGCAACAGAACGTACATGGGGCAGATGCACGGGCGTGCCTACACCATGTACATGGCCGTGCTCAGCCTGATTTGCCTATAAATAGGAAGCTCAACTCAACCATTTCATGTACCATCAAGGGTTGACTTCCACCCTTCTTGCAGAGTTCTTCAGGTCTTGTGGAAGGCCTTAGGTCCGACTTAACACCTCCACAAGGTTAGGAGCTTCCTTACCTTAGTTTCTCGATCAAGAAATGGCAACGTATGAGTAGTTCACATGCAATAAAGTCGAGGGTCGTGAGAACCACATTAGATGCATTGGATCAAGGATGTTAGAAGTTGTGTATGAATGGAAGACCGTCATGTTCTTTTATTGATTATCTTTATATGGTTGTATCCATCTAGTATTCTCCGAACCTATTCAATTTCTTAGACTTTTTATATTATTAGTATTTTATTTTTAGTTACTTGGTGTGTTTATCTTCTTTACTAATTCTTGTTTATTTATCTTTTGTGACAGGTTCCATTAGTAGTTAACTTAACAAATAGTAAAATCAACCAAAACTTAAATTATATAAAAACTATCATAGGGTCTGTACGGCTTCTAGGGACTCGTACACTTCCCCTGTGCGTGACCCATTTAGTTGCCAGAACGTCATCTCTTATTTATTTCTTTTATAACTCTGAAGGGACCGTTTAAAAACCATTCTCCACATCAATAATTAAAACTACTACTATATCTAATATAATTACTCTACTTATTCGGAGGGTTCCTAAGACTTGCATGTCTTCTTAACCTACTATTTTTATCTTCTATTTTAAAACTAAAACGTTTTCACAAACTATTTTTTTTAGAACCCTCCGTTTTATTTTATTTTTAAAACCCGATTAACAAAAGTAATGAAAGGTTGGGTAGGGAAAGTGAGTTCTCTGTAATACGATACTCGGTATTTACCTTAAAAATCTATACTAAGCACGTCAGGTTCTCTACCTATGTGTTGGATTTAGTATCTAACTAATTAATTATCGTTTACTTGTAAATTTAAAACTTGTCAATGGTTTAGTATAAATCCTCTTTTTCCCAAAACCAAAGTTTTAATGGTTTAAACACCAAAGTTTTTGGCACCGGAAAAATGATATTTTTCCTAATTACTAAAAACCAAGCACATTAAGTTTTTGGTACCGCTACCGGGGAACACAATTAATTTCCAAACAAAGACCCAAGTCACTAAGTTAATCGGTTTATTTTTCTTTTTCATTTTAATTTCAACTTTATTTTTCTTTTTATTTTTGTTCTTCTTTATTTTTCTTTTTCATTTTATTTCTTCTTTATTTTTGATAAATGCGATTGTTATGACTTTTCTTTGCAGGTTTACTTCCGGATTGGCTACCTTGGAGAATTCCCGTAAAGGACGTTGAAATTGCCAAATTTATCAACTTTTATTTTGGAGGGTTTTTATTTCTTCTTTATTTTAATTTAAGAGAGGTTTGTTATACCGTGAAGATCGGCAGGTAAGTGTAGGAAAGAGCAAAAAATGAGCCGGGGTAAATTTTTCAAAATTTTTGAACTTAAATTGCTATCAAATCTTAAAATGGGGTTTTAAAATCGTTCTGAAAAATCCATCCGGAATTCTAAAACCATATTATTAAAAATAGTTTAAAAATTGAAAACCGTGAAAAACCGGATGATGCGGTGATAAGCAAGCCCATGCTCATCCCTGAGCACGGTCGTGCTTGACTTGTAGATCAGTGGGAGTATTTAAAGGGTTTTGCCCAGTCAAACCCTCATTCATCCCGTCTCCTACCCTCTTAAAACTGCCATTTTCCACCATTTTTCTCCATTTCTAGTTGTAATCTTCTACATTCGGTATGTATAATCACTCCTAAACAACTTTTATGTGTTCTTAGGTCCAGATCTGTTCAGATTCTTGAGTTTTTGAGTTTCACCATTTCTTGAATAAAAAAACTAGATTCCTAGCCTATTAAGCCTAAATTTGAGCATGAAACCTTAAATGATCAGGGTAGTGTTAGGAACATAACGGGGTAAGAAAGTTTAGGAAATATTGCAAAAACTTTCGTGGGAATTCTGACAGGTTTGAAACCCGTCATGTCAGACAGGTGCACGGCCGTGCGTTCTTTGAGCGTGGGCCTGCTCACCTTGAAGACACTGTTTGAATTTCTGTTGACCCGTCTGAAAGTCAAAGTCAAAGGAATGCCCATGCACACCACTATGCATGGTTGTGCTCTACCTGGAAACTCCCCAGAACTTTTTAATTTTCAATGTTAACCCGGTAATGTTGTTTAAAAATAGTTTTAAGTAAAAAAACAGTTTAAACAGTTAAACAGTAGTTAATCAGACTAACAGACTGAGCCGCACTGCCATACATACTCTTGTGCACGGGCGTGTAGCCACTGGTGCACAATACTGCTACGTTTTCTGCATTTTATATTCTTAGAGACTGAACTAATTTTGTTGTGTTTTACAGGATTCATGGCATCTCGCAGGAAGAGACAAGCCCAACGATCACCATCTGTAATATCGGACTCGCATCATTCTCAGCAACCGGGTGGCTCACTGCCACTCAACATTCCTTCACACCAGATCGCTGAGGCCGATGGACCCATCCCCGATGGAGTCCACCCGTGGTTATACTTTAATGAACATGGGGAGGAGAGTAACGCCTACAGACATTTGATGCGGATTATGCCATGATAGACAGGTGAATAGAGACCCGTGGCTTTTGATTCTGTTGGACTGTCCTCTCGGTTCGACAATATCTTTTTCCACCAGTGGATCAGGTTCCTACATATTGCAGAGCACACTTACAAAGAGCTTACTTTGGATTTCGTAGCTTCATTTTCTTACTCTCCATGTACGGGACTGGATTATAAGATCACTGAGTGGTGTGTGAGATTCAGGATGGGTTGGATATGGTATAGGCTTACTCTTGCTGAGTTTAGGGTTAGACTGAGATTGTACAAGCAACGGAAGATTCATTCGCTTATCTTTACTGAGAGCCTCTCCAACTAGCTATCTGGTGTTGAGCCAACTGATTTTTGGATCCAGATTTCTAATGTACCCTATGACACACGAAAGCACAAAAGGTCTAGCTTTGGGGACCCGCTTCATAGTTTCTTCACATGGTTGTTGCTAGTACAGTCGGGGGCACAAAGACAACACAAAGGGAGTCAATGAGAGTGAGGTTTTCTACATTTACAATATCATTGAGGGTTCTCATTGCAACGTCGCCCATCCACTTGTAGAGTTCTTCACCCGCTGATATGGCACCACCTATGCCAGCCATATTTTTGTTGGACTCTACATCACTTGTTGGGCCACCAGCCTAGGAGTTATTCACGCCCATGCCGAGGCCAACCTTACCCTCGTAGGACAGGTCTTCCCACTTGACACGAGGGTGGTGGTTAAGGTCGGAAATGTTTTGAGGTTGGTTGATAATGAGAAGAGGATGTGGAACGAAGAAGTTGCATTTGAGGGGCAGTTTGGGGAGACACATATCTCTCCAGCAGCAGGAGCAGAGTCATTGACTACAGCAACAGCTAGAGCAATAGCCAAAGATGCAACAGTAGGAGCAGCCGGGGCAGGCCGTCAGGGCCGCCAGAGGAGGAGCATCTTGTGTACCATCATGGACCGGCTCGATACTATCTCCACAGAGCTCACTGCATTCTAGGCAGATTTTGCCCTCCACATGGCTTAATTCCTGCTCCCGCTCACACTCTTGTCCTCATCACAGCCATGCATTTTGATTTCCAGGTTCAGATATGGTGATATTTGGTGCTTGGTTTGGTGGTTGTTTGTTTGTGATGACGTTATGACTTAAGACACTATTTTTTCTTTTCTTTTCTTTTATTTATTATTTGTATGGTTTATTACGCTAGAGCCGGTGCACTAGTATTCTATTCTCAGTAGTAGCTTTATTTTACTTGTTTTTATCCTATTTTTTATTTTTAGTTATTTAGGATAGGTTGAGGACAGCTTGCTAAGAAGAGGCGGATTGTTGGACGTTCGCACTTGTTGGATGTGGGTTTCGACCACACACTGGTGGATTCACCACTATCAGGGGAGTATTAGTTTCTCTTGCTTCCTTTTTCCATTTCTATACTTAAAATTTTTGCAAAATTTTAAGTGTGGGGTGGACCATTTTTGCTGCTTGTCTATATATATTTAGTTGGTCATTGTCGTTATGCACTATCCGATACCTTTTAGCCGCTTGATACCCGTAGCGCCACTCAAAATCACCTAGGGCGAATTAGTAAAATCTATTAGACTAATTCGAGTGAACGCTTTATTGCGTGTGGTATTAGTAAATTTTAAAAGACACTTCTAAGATCTTTAAAAGTTTATATTTTTAAGACCCAAGAAGAGTGGAGTTTTACCAAAACTTCAAGTTTTAAATTTATAAAATAAAACAATAGTTGGTTAATGATCTAAAACTCACGCAATAGGCAAGTGACCTATTGAGAGTAGTATAGAATGAGCAAGTAACGAGTATCGAATCCAAAGACACATCTTTCATTACTCAGTTTTAAGTTGTTTTAAAATAAATATAAATAAAAGATAACTAAAGTGGTCGAGACAATAACCAATAATCAAACGAAAGTGTTTCTTGGGGATCCGACTTGTCATGGTACGAACTAATAGTAAATGTTTAGTTAAGTGATGTGTCCCAAATTACGCATAACCGCTATCAATTAAAGACGGTCCATGTTCTTAGTTGTTATTGTGAGGGTCTCTCTACCCTGGTGAGCTCACCTCTCAACGGCGAGGGGCGGATTACCCAAGATTGTACATGTCCAACCCTGAATAAACTACCTCCCAAAGTTGCGATATTGACATCCAATGGCTCTATCCTTTAATGAATAACTTGCCAGTGGTCGTGCCATGGCTGAAAAGCTACCACTTGATATGGTAGAGGCGACGCCGCCTCCCGCGTACGCTCATCCCTTACTTGAATTAATTAATTTTTCAAAAAGTGATTAGCCTATTACTAATTGTGCGGAAATATAGTAATAGAAGAAAATATAGACCGTTTGCTTCCAACACGGGTTCACCAATCCTTGGTTTGCGCCAAAGCTATCACATAGACCATGAAGCCAAGTCGCTCAACCATGCCTTGGCTTATCACTAGGGCCAAGTATAAAGACTGTACCGACCCTAAGTGAGATTTTGATAGTTGATGATTGAACCACAAAGTGTGAATGTTTCCAAACACAAATTGTTTACTCTACACATGGAGTTAGGTTAGCTTACAAATGCGTAGATTTATACACGCCACGGGTACACTCATAAGTCCCTCCACTTCCTACCAAAACACCCACAAGACAAAATACTAGTTGATTGATTACTTAGTTCGTTAAACATAGAAAAAAGTAGAAAGAATTAGCAAGAACACAAAACATCACTTAAACTTAACATAAACTATATAAATCTATACCAAGAAAGTCTTCACCCTAGCAACACTCTAACAATCCTAGCCAAATAATGGCATTACAATAGGCTCACTAAGGGTGATTTTGTAGGAAATCATGGTGAGAGTTGAAAGAGGATTTTAGGGAGTATTTGGGTGAATGTATGTGGTTTCTCTCAAAGCTCACTTGATCTAAGTGTTTATGGAGTGATCCCAAAATCCAAAGGTCACTTCCATGACACTACAATAGCAGAAATATGGGAGAGAATCGGGTGGAAAGGGTGCTAAAATGAAGAGTGAATGTCTCCTTTTATAGAGCTACCAGGAGGTGCACAACCGTGCTTCAGGGTGTGCATACCCGTGCCAAACATCTGGGGCCAGCCCGTAGTCCTTTCGTGCAGATTTTGTCGAGTTTTCTGTGTAGCACGGTCGTGCTATTTTGTTAGTTTTGGTCTCCTAAGCCTTGTTGTGCACGTTTAGAGGGGTGCACGACCGTGCCAAGTGATGAGCATGCCCGTGAAAGTTGACTTATTCATTCTGGTTGACTTGGAAATGTTTACTGGTTGACTTTGGCATGAGCACGACCAGAGCACGGCTATGTGCCATCTGCTGTAGTCTGGAAAGTCTTCAATTTCCTTTCCTTAGTGCTAGTTTTTGGTCCTTTTTACTTGTTGCTTCCAAAAACCTGCATTTATCTATCAAGAATGATTTAACTATGTTTTATAAGGATAAAAGCTTAATAAATGTGCAAAAAGAAGGATAAATACATATATAAAATATGTGTAAATCTTGGCACATCAACGCTATTAGGCATCTTGCCCAACGGTTCACACTAGAGGGATAGTCGAAATATGACAATTTTTATAAAAATCCAAAAAGTCCACTTAATATATATAAATAAAACAGAAAATAGGTTTCATGGAAAGTAGAAAACGGCCCGAAAGTTATGCATAAAATCTAAACTTTATCCTACCCGCTTGTCCTTGAGAATTTCTTGAGACATGTTCGACCTTAGTCTGACACGGTTAGAACTTGTGTGTATATAAATATCTTTGTTTAAAATTAGTAACTAGGTAAAAATGATAGGGGCATTTAAGAACCTTCTCAAATAAAACATAACCCTAGAAAACCCACTTTGAGCCTTACCCTTTCGTTTCTTCACCTAATAAAATGAGTACCAACCATTCGTCATGAAAGCAGCTTCAAATATTGTTTTCATCATCAAGGTCTCGAGACAACAAGCTAGGAAAAGGTGATACCACAACATTGAAAATGAGGGAACAACACAAGACGGGGCCAAGAGGGAGATTTTGTATAAAAAACATAGGATAGAGCCCAAATAAAAGAGAAAGATCAAAATAAAGGGAGCCTAAAAGAAAGCAATAAAAGATCTACAAAGTTAAATATTTGGTCTTTGACCGGTGAGACCTTAAAGAACTAGCACTTTGTTCTCTCCCTCGTTGCACTCTCTCTCTCTACATTATCTATGTGATCTCTCATCTCTCTCTTGCTTTCCCCCATCGGTTTCTCAAGATGCATCCACTTGATCGTCATTTGCTTGTGTGCTTCCACTTTGCTCAGCAACGTCGGCCTCCACAATTGATAGAGATCATCTTTGCCAAGACTGGTCAAGAAAGAAGATCGTGGCATAGGATGGAGTAGAATGCACTCTTCTGTGGACAATCAAAGAATGCTGCCAAGAGACGGGCCAGACGATACGAAAAGTGTGTCAAATGTGGAAATTGGACACATGAAGGCAAGTGCAGCAAAAACATGACTCCCTCGTAGTTAGAGTATACGATGCTGATCCAAGAAGGTGCAATTTGGTAAAAAGGCAAGCATCGTGTATAGAAAGGAAGCAATATCGACTACACTGTGAGGGAAGAATAACGATGTTGAAGGACCGGGTATAAATACTGTGACAACCGGCAAATTCCATACAAGGTTTAACGTGATGAAAATCGTGCTTTCAGAGTAATTAACATGGTTTAGAGTTAATGTTGATTAAATGATCTGCTACGAGTCCTACGATGTCCTTCTCGAAGTTTGTGGACGCCTTGATGCTTTAAAGAAAGACTATGCATATTAAACGTTAACGAACTGACATTAGTAAAATTTTGTCAAACTGGACTAGCATAAGGTCATTGTTGATGCACTTTCTGTGGACGTCACTGTTGAATAGACTAGGGTTGAGTCTTGTATTGTATTACATGAGATTGTGGTGATCCATAAGGGCATTTTATGGATCTGATGCATTTGTGAATATAGACCAAAACATAAGTCTTGGTTCGACCTTCTTGAAGGGGCGAAGGTGACTTTATGTTTTGGACTATAAATAGCAATCTCATGTGTGTTTTTCAAATGAAGATTTTGAGTTTGTGCTTAGAATGCTCTCAAGGGGGAGGTCATGCCCGACCTCCCCCGGCCCCGAGATAGATGTTTATCCTACTGATGACAGTGTCTGTAACCGTTTCTGATGTAATACAAATCTGTGATGACATTGTTTTCGTCGATTTCTGTCTCATCTCATATCTTCCATCTGAAACTGAGTTGTTTTTGCGTAATCGATCAATGGATTCGGTTTTTAACCGGATTCTCAATTGGTATTAGAGCCGTGGTACCGATTTGAACGATCTAATAGTAGTTTGAATCTTTCACAGCTCGATTTCATGATTTCAGATGTTAAAAATCAGTTTTTGATTGAAAGGTTGAAACCCTAGATTCTTAATTGAACCCAAAACCATGTGATTTTTCCATGTTTTTGTTAATTTGAGGGTTAGGATTTCATTTCCGTACCTTTCTGTACAAGTGTCATCATCAAATTCGAACAATCAGAGTGTTTATGGGCTGATTTGCAGAAAATATTGAAGAAAAACACGTTTTTTTGCAAAAGGTCGAATGTGCAGTAGATTTGACATACGAGAGGTCGAACGTGGGTTGTAAATGGTCAAATGTAGGTTTTGGAGGTCAAATCTGCTAATCTGGGTTGATAACAGAGGTCGAACCTGGAAGTTTTCCACATTCGACCTCACAACTGGTCGAATGTGGAATCTCAATTTTAGTCAGGCTTAAATGAACTTGGTTCGACCCAATCATGGTACATTCGACCTAACTAAAGGGTCGAACGTAGCTTTATTTCTACCTTTGAACCCTCGATATATGAAATGAAAATTTGGTATTTTTAGGGGTAAAAAATTTCGATATATTGAAGGGGCAAACCTGCAGGTTCGACCTCTTCATAGGGGCGAAGGTGACTTTATGTTTTGGACTATAAATAACAATCTCATGTGTGTTTTTCAAATGAAGATTTTGAGTTTGTGCTTAGAATGCTCTCAAGGGGAGGTCATGCCCGACCTCCCCCGGCCCCGAGATAGATGTTTATCCTACTGGTGACAGTGTCTGTAACCGTTTCTGATGTAATACGAATCTGTGATGACATTGTTTTCGTCGATTTCTGTCTCGTCTCATATCTTCCGTCTGAAACCGAGTTGTTTTCACGTAATCGATCCATGGATTCGGTTTTTAACCGGATTCTCAGTCATTCTATGAAAATACGGCGCGTATTTTCTATTGAAGCGATCAAATGTAAATTTGCGCAACAAATGGCCAAAAACGCAGCGTTTTGGAAACAAGGAAAGTAATTGACGTGGGAATCGGATGTTAAAATGTGTGGTTTTTAACCGTAGTCTTACTTTCGGAATAATTATTTATTATAAATAATGTTATTCATTAAGTTTTGAAAGGAAACAAATGGTTTAAATGAAGGAAACAACGGTCGATTTAATTAATGCGATTTAAACGCGTGTGTTGAATGCACGTGTCTAATGCCGAAAATAATCTTATTTTTGCTTGGTTTAGTTATGTTTTTAATTTCGAATAAAACCGACTAAATTATTCAGATTAGTATCGAATCAAAATAGAAACCGAGACGCTACTCATTTAAAATAAGTTCGATACACGGTATACTACCACCAACCCAAAACCTAGTTATTTAAGCATCTCAAACTCCTTTCTCTTTCATTTTCAGAGCTGCTAAACCCCCACTCCCCATCTCTCTAGAAATCCTAGTTTTCTCTCTCTCTACCTTCTTTCACCTCAATCCCTGTCTCTCCATTCGTCTCCCTCCCTTTCCTTACTGCAGCCGACCACTCCCACCACTCTTGGGGGTGGCTGCATGATGTTTTTATGGCCAAAAAGAGGAAGGGCCGACGTTGTGATGGTGGTCTCAGAGGTGAGGAGTGGTAGCGTAGTGGTTACAGACCTAGGAATGGGTTTTCGTGAGCTGTGGGGGCCGGAAATGGATGTGTCAGAGGTGGAGGTGGTCGATTGTGGGCGGTTACGATGGGTTTGAATGGTGGTGGTAAACGATGGTTATGGTAGTTTAAGGGGTGTAGGATCGGATTTCAACAAAGAAACAATATGATCACAGGAGTACTGATGTATCAGGTGTGGAAACCCTGAATATCATGCAAAATGATAAAAACCGTAATCAAAACACAATAAAAATCATTTTCAACTTGTTATCATTAACTTTAAGATCATAAAATGTTTACAGGTACAAGTTAACAAAAACACACACTTAAAGGTGTAAATGAACTCTCTCGAACACACACACAACTGACCAACAACCCTAATAACCTCACCACCTAACACCTATATATAAAGAAACTCATTCGACCCATCGTGAGGTCGAACCAACCTTTTCGACCTTGACAAAGTTCGAATTAATTAATCTAAGCTTCATTCGATTGTAATCCATAATCTACAAAGACATATATGAAATATGCATGTACAAACTCCCCCTTGTATGTAACTCGGATTATTTCTTGTTATCTCTCTCAATACCCTGCATCATCTATTCAGCTTTCAATGTGTTCCCTTGTTCTTTCGCTTGAATCGGCTTATTCACCTTCAAAGCATGTTTCCCAAGCAACCCCTTGTAATCACATCCCGCATTTACTTCAAATGCAAAGCAAAACTTTACTACAACTTGAAATTTCCATTCTTGTTAAATGTCAAGTCCATCAAAGTGAATCAGATTATAATAAAGCGTCTCAATGTCATTCTTCGAGCAATTAATCAACCAGATAGGATCAAATATCCTTAACTTTCTGTATATCTTCCTTCCATCGTAATATACCATCCTTTGTTTCCAGCAAAGGCAACATAACCTTCATTGATGTTCTTGATATCGAATAGGAGCGTCATGTCCCCTGTCATGTGCCCGGAAGCTCTACTGTCAACAATCCAAAGACTACTAAAAGGGCCAGCTGGAACTCCCTGCACCAATCAACAAATGATTAGGTTTTACGAGGGACCCAAGCCTTTGTGGTCTTGGGTCTTTGAGTATCATCATTTGAGACATGCAAAGAAACTTTTTTTTTCAGAAGCATTCAAAACATCGTTCTTTTCAGCAATCGGTTTCTCCAAAACTTTCGTTTTAGGAACAACTTTCACCGATTCTTTTGAGGTTGAAGTAGAACCACCTGAAGAACCCTTAGGTGACCAAGATTGCTCCGATCGTTTCAAAATACGAATTTGTGTTTGAGGTTTAGATTTAACATCCTCAGTTTTCTTAGAAATGGTTTTCGGAGGAGCATTCTTAGTTACCTTGTCTGATTTAACAGACGAAGGTCCAGCGACTGACTTAGCAGGCGGTTTAGGATAACCCTTCTGCTTATCATTCACTGTGTTCACCATAGGTGTGTTCAATTTCTTCTCCATGGCAATTCGATTGCGATTGTCATAAACAATCGGTCGGTTTCCTCGTTGTGGATAAATTTGTTTTTAAAGATAACCAGCATTCGAATTCCTATGGTTCTATCAATACTCAACCTCATGCCTCTTGTGTCTCACATATGGGCAGTGAGCAAGTAAATGCCCTCTCTTCCCACATGTGAAACAGGCACGGTATTCCTCAAAAGGATGAATATCATGATATTTAGCAAATGTGTTAACCGGGTATTGGTCATCAATACACTTTCGCCTTAAACACTCTGGAGCGGGCTCCAATGAGTAAGTCGGTTCCACAAATGCATTAACTTTGTTCATGGGTTTCACAAATTGAGTCACATGAACTTTTTCTTTCTTAGCCTCACGACCGTACAGTTATCTAATTAACTCTGGTGGAAAGTCATTTGTACGTTCTGATTTTGGAAACCTAATAGTACTTTCTTGCCAGATTTTATCAATTTTCGAGTAATTGAAAAATTGTATTGGGTACTCAGAGTCGCCAAATATTAGATCAGATCCTTGCATCTGAGAAAAATTTTTGACCGATTTGTCATCTGATTCTTTTGCATCTCAATAAAATCTGGCACAACACTTATTCACGGCACGCGAATAACATCATGAGTTATTCATGCCACGCGAATAACACACTTAAGTTGCAAAATGATTAAACTGCATTTAATGAATCCAAATATTTACCCTTCATACCCCACGATTATTTGGCTTATTCGCGCCCCGCGAAGGTGTCATGGAGTTATTCATGGGGGCGAGGAACCCTTCAGCCCATAAAAATCCATAGTTTCACATTAAAAAGAGGTTAGGCATTTTGGAGCAAAGGGAGTCGACTTCAAGAGTTTAGAGAGGACGATTTGGAGCATTTTTAGCAGATTCATTTAGTCCGGTTGATGTTCGAGCGATCCAGAACAAGTTTTGAAGCATAAATCATGAACATGCGCAACTAAACATTGTTTTTTTAATCAACTATCACACTGCAACAATTTTTAATAATTTTCATAAAATCAATTTAGTTAATTTGTTAGTTTAATTATTATTTTACCAATCAACACTTTCCACACACTCCCTAAGGTTCGACAACCCTACTTCCTATACCACAGTCAGTTGTAGCTAAGTTTTTATTTATTTTTTTGATTAGCACTTCGACACGCGTTTATTTTGTGTAGGCCACAAAAACATGTCGTGTTTCAGTAGCGTTGCTATCTGTTAGAAAATGTTGTGTGAGAAAGTTGGTTGCTTATGGACAAGAAAGCCAAAGTATGATGGTTCAAGAAAAGTTTAGTTTGATTTTTTAGGTTAAATGGAGTAAATTTCTGATACAAATTTCACTTATATCGTTAATGAGTTTGCTACAACACTTGAAATGTATATTATGCAGATCTATCAGCTCGTTTTATGCTTATCATAAGTACTACGGATAGTGGACCGCATATTGAGGATGGATCTTTGGCTTGCTTGTCGACGGTCTTTGGTTGATTGCTAATAATATGTTCCATATATATTTTTTTCTTAATGGGATTGGTCGCTTTTAGAATCTTGTATAGAGTAGTGTTCATATTAAAGATTGTTGATTTCTAATTTAAATATTACATACTAATCAATGGAGATCATGGCAAGATAAGGATTTTGACGTTCTTTCACAACTTCAAAAAATCTTATGTTAGGTGATCAAACCATGCATTCTTCTGGCCTATTGTAGATTTTATTGTTATTGTTATTATTATCACTGTTTTTGTTATTGTTATTATAGTTATCATTAGTGTCTCATTAAAAAGCCTTGTAAATCTATTGCAACAACTCTATGGTCGAATATCTGTGTTGCTTGGACAGCAACAAATCTCAAGTGTTGGAAAAAAATGCAACAAATCTCAAGTTTTACACTAAGGTACTTTATCTTTCTCATTGCTTTCGTCTTTGAGAATGCTTTTAGCTCTCTCATATGACATTGCTTATAGAGTGAGGAAGTTATTGATCACAGGTTAAGTTTGTTTTTGGAACTTGCATATTGGTTATATTTATTTTATCCGGCCTTTTATTGTCTATGTTGTGTGCGTGATTTTGGGCAGGAAGTACTGTGGTTTTTATTAAGAGAATCTTTTTTTCTCTGTAGGTAAATAATATAAAAACTACTCATAAAATTGGACACTGATGGTTAAAAGGCAATAAGGTTGACCTCAATAGTCGAAGCATACATCGTTTTTCAATACAGACTCAATGTCAATCTATTCTTATTACTCAAAAACATAACCGTTTACAAGGGCTATATGATATTCATTAGTCATGTTTTAGCCTAATTAACATCCTGTTACCTTATGGAATTAATTTTCAGGGCTGTAAATCAAAATCATCGTTAAATAATATTCGCTTACGCCTCTTACAGATTTCCGTTCTCCTCTTGAGCCACCTCTTAGTGATCATTATATTGAGACTAATTTTATTGCTTACGTATCATGTTAGTTATGTGTGCATATGCATTATGCATACATACATATACTAAAAAAGCATGATAATAATTCATTATGAAGAGAGAAATTATTAGGTCTTAGCTCTGAAAGATATGGGTTTGATAAAGTTTTATAGCCAAATACTTAGAAATAGGAAACAAAAACTCTTTATGTACAAATATGCCAACACACAAATTGCAGCCTTGGTTTAAGTTAAACACTCGAGTCGCGACTTTACTAAAAGGGCAAAAGGCGTGTGTTCTCAAACTGAATTAGCTCATAATCCATACAATCGACACCAACAAATAGCTGAAGAAATTTTCTAATAGAAATGAGAATTAAGCCTGAGTCAACCACTGAGATAACTTTTTATCAGGAAGACATGAAAAACAACAATTTTGATCCGCTACATGCTCTCTCCCCCGTAATATGGTCTGATCCTTTAGTAGTTAAGAGTTTAGACGTTTCGTAGGCTATTTGCAAGAGTGTGGATATGATTGCGAATTCTATCAAAGAACCTATTCCAAAGTACAAAATTGTTGCAGTTGAATTCGATTCACTTCCTTGGCAACCTTCCACCTTTTGCTAAAATTAAGATGTTATAAATTGATTAGTTGATTAGTATATAATAACTTTTATTTTTTATATTCATTCAGGATTGAAAGTTTATGCAACATATTATAGGGAGTTAACAATAGAACCATCGTTTAAAATGGGCATTCGGTTTGAGCACCACAGTTCAAGTTGTGTGTCCGGTTTGCCTATACAAAACCTACCTAGAAACATGTATAATGATTAATGTTCCTATTTTTTTCTCAATATTTGTATGAAATGATTCGTGACATATTTTTCCACTATTGGGTAAATATACATAAAGTTCATTATACAATTTCTCATTAATTAGTTTACTATGTCGTGACTCTTAAGCATACAATAATATAATTGTTTACTAACACGTTTATAGTGGAAACATTATGTTAGTATTAGTTATGATATCAAACTTTTCTTAAGACTAACAGTTTTATTTCTAGGCTTTTACTAATTAAACTGAAGGAGACATATACTCAACCAACATGATAGTTACCGATAACCCGCATTTGTGGATGGAGAGTATTTTAGGTCGGAGGAAGGGACGCCTCTTATGCTACTAGACCAATACTAGTGAACTTGATAATTCTTGCAGTTCAAAATGATCCGTGACATATCTTGCCACTATTAGGCAAATGTAAATTTGCACTTAACTTTTTATTCTCATTATATATGTGTTATATGGTTTATGTAACTTTTTTATTATCATAGGATCTATCTATAGTCTTAAGAGCGTATATTGCTCAATCGGTTCTTATTGTTTTCCCTTAGATCTGGAATAAAATCGGAAAACAAACTATTCTACAATAAAACCTGATAAAATTCGCAAACCGAAAACCGTATAATGATTATTCACGGTTTTCATTTACTGTTCTTAGTCGGTGTATTTCACGGTTTAATCAAACATAATAACCTTAAAGTTTTTTTCGAAATCCATTGATTATGTTTTCGGATTTCGATTCCAGGAAAATTGGAAAAACTTTATGTTTGTATTTTCTAGATGTTCATCATTGTTCATCCTAAAAGTCGAAAATCATTTATGTTTTGCTTCAGATCCAAGAAAAGTTTTGTTTCCCTAAAGCTTTGGGATATCTCCAAATTTTGAAATAATTAAAAGATATGTTTCAAAATTAAAAGATATTAGGAGATATTAGAATCCCCTTATAAACAAAATGAGAACCTTAATCCCCAAGTTTTCGGATCTAAAGCAACTGAATAATGGTTCTCGGGGTTTCCCAGTTCTCGGATTAATATTTTGAGAAACCTTATAACCAAGAACTCCATATTACAAAGGTCTTAGGTTCACGGAATTGAGTTTTCAGAGTCAGGTTTACGGGCTTTGAAGTTCTCGGATTTAGTTCACGGATTTAGTTCTCAAATAAAAGTTCTCGAATATTGGTTCGTAAACTTAGGCTCTCAGATTAAATCTGTAACCAAGAACCCTTGGTTTTCGAAGAACCTACCTTAAAATCAAGAAATCAAAGTGTTTTTCGAAAACCTGATATGTTTCCGAGAACCTGATGCGTTTCCGATAACCCTATGTGATTTCTGAGATCCCAACTCATATTCTGGAAACCTGGTTTAATTTTGGAAAACCGATTCCATTTCGAGAACCCTTTTGTACCCTAAGTTTTTCGAGAACCTTATTTTCCGCAAACCTCAATTTTCCGCAAACTTGAACCTACTAATTCGGAAACCTCTATAAAAAGTCAGGGATAGCGCAAGCATGAGGCTTCAATCTGCGAAAACATAAGGTTTCAATCTACGCTAACATGAGGTTTCAATCTGTGCCCCCAAACCCCAGAAAACACACCGGGGTTTCAATCTGCGCTAACATGAGGTTTATTAAATAATTAAACAGTTTTGATAACCTTAACATTTCAAGTTTTTAAAACCTACTTTTCCTAACTTGAATAACACACTTATGTTTCACTTCTGCCCAAAGGTGATGTGTTACACTTATGATGTTATTTAAGCCTAGTTAGACATTATAACGTGGTTCACCTAAAATGTCATGAAAGGTTTCACATCTGTCCAAAGATGATGTGTTACTAGTCGTGTAATGTGAACTTAGTGTATTGCATTAAAACGTGGATGTCTTACTTTTGCCCAAAGGTGATGTGACACATTCATTGTTTGTAAACTTATACTTAAATAATTACACATAGCCAAAGCGAAAGTTTCATTTAAGTAAAACTAATTTTGGTGTTATAATAATTTTATCACAAGCTTCCTTAGTAAAATGGTCCTTATTATGCCTGCCTTAGATTCTAATTTCCACATAGATCACTCTAAGTTCTTCTATTGCCTTAGTATCTTATTATTCTCATCTAATATCTACCTCAGCTCCCAATTATGGGATAACTACCTTGACTGGTGACAACTATGCTGCCTAGAAAGATTCCTTAATGCTGACGCTTGCTTTACTGGATTTTGACTATGCACTAAGAGAGGATGCACCTCCTAAACTCACTAACAAAAGCACCTATGCTGAAAAATTGGTGCATGAGAAATGGGAGAGGTGCAACAGAATGTCTCTCATGTTTATGAAGAATTCCATTAGCATGCCAATCAAAGGATCCATCCCAAACTCGAAAGTTGCTAAAGAATATATGGCTTCGGTGAAGGAGCGATTTTGAGGAACGTCTAAGGTGCATGCTTCTACTTTTATCCTGAAACTGGTGACTACTAAGTATGATGGAAGGAGCGGTATTCGTGAGCACATCATGATGATGAACGACATGGCCTTTAAGATTAAGGGATTAAACATGGAGATCAATGATGGTTTTCTAGTGCATTTCATCATGATTTCTCTCCCTTCTGCTATGAAATCTTTGAGATCAACTACAACACACAGAAAGCTAAGTGGACTATGCAAGAGTTGATAGCTATGTATGTCCAAGAAGAAGAGAGGATGAAGCTGGAGAAACCAAATGTTGCTTACCTTACCACTGCTTCTCCAAAAAACACTTAATATTGGGAATGGAAAGCCACTAATCGTTGAAGCCATGGGAACATTAGAGTTAAAATTAAAAATTGGTTTATGTATTAAACTTTATGATACCTTGTATATTCCAAAGATTACTCGAAATCTTGTATCAGGACCAAAGTTACACATGGACGGTTTTGATGTTTCCCATGGTCATGGCAAACTTACTATTTCTTATGATTCTCAAGTGTTTGGTTATGGTTTTCTGGATGGTGGTCTCTATATAAGCTAGAACTAGATCATGATTTTTCCAAGTCTTTGTTATCATATAATATTAATGAATCACTAACAAAGAAAAAACGAAAACGAGACTTAGAAACTTCATCCATGTTGTGGCATCAACGTTTAGGCCACATCTCACGAGAACGCTTAACTCGACTCGTGAAGGATGGAGTCTTACCTCCTCTCGATTACAATGATTTTGGAACATGTGTCAAATGCCTTAAGGGTAAAATGACATCAGCGAATAAGAAGGGTGCCACGAGGAGCTCTAATTTTCTAGAACTCATTCACACTGACATTAGTGGCCCTTACCCCATCTTCGGAATAACTAGACATACTTCATTTATCACTTTTATTGATAATTATTCCCATTATATGTACTTGTATCTCATTAACGAAAAATCTGAGTCACTAACAACTTTTAAAGATTATAAATCTGAAGTTGAAAAACAATTTGATCATCAAATTAAAGTTGTTAGATCAGATAGAGGCGGTGAATATTATGGTAGACATACTGATGTGGGTCAGGCTCCTGATCCATTTTATGAGTTTTTTAAGGGCCATGGGATTGTGAACCAATACACCATGCCAAGTAGTCCTCAGCAGAACGGTGTTGCTGACAGTAGAAAAAGAACCCTAATGGACATGGTACCAGTATGTTAGCCAATTCAGAATTACCTCTATTCCTCTAAACTGAGGCCTTAAAAGAGTCGTTCATATGCTCAATACAGTTCCTTCCAAATCTGTCCCTAAAACTCCTTGTGAACTTTGGATAGGAAGGAAACCGAGTCTAAGATATATGAAAGTATGGGCTATATTGCCGAAGCTAAACTCTATAATCCCTTCCTAAGGAAACTTGACCCTAAAACAGTTAGTTGTTTCTTTATCGGATATCCCGAGCATTCAAAGGGTTATCATTTCTATTGTCCTTCCCATGTCACTCCAATTGCAGAAGCCAAGCGTGTCTCATTCCTCGAGGATTATAAAGTCAGTGGGAGCAATGAAAACAATGAAAATTCTTATGAAGATTTGCAAGAAGTACAAGACGCGAAGGGGGGAGGGGAGAGATTCATCGCTCATTATAACTCCAGTTACTCCTCTTGGGGTACCCTATGCTGAACCTAAAGTTACTGCACCAACTCCTTCACTCTCAGAACTCATCGCACCAGTTCTTACTGCACCAAAAAATAAAGGTACATCAAACGATCAGTACCAACAAAATGATGAACCCGATAATCAGCCCAGATGGTCATCTAGCCCATAAAGGCCTACCAATTTTGATGATTATGTAACCTTCCTAACTGAAGCTGAAATGGATGCCGGAAGGTTCAATGATCCTACCTCTTATAATGAAGCCATTAGCAATGATCAATCTTCTGAATGGAATAAAGCTATGATTGACGAGCTTGACTCCATTACAAAAAAATGACGTTTGGGATTTGGTTGAATTACCTAACGATGCAAAACCCGTAGGATGTCAATAGGTCTTCAAAAAAAATAGATCCGAATGGAAACATTGAACGCTTTAATACTATATTGGTTACAAAAGGCTACACTCAGAAAGAGGGAATCGGTTGTCAAGAAACCTTTTCTCCCATTTCGCGAAAAGATTCCTTAAGGATCGTTATGGCCCTCTAGCTCATTTTGATTTAGAACTGCATCATATGGACGCTAAAACTGCTTTCCTTAACGATGACTTGGATGAAGATGTATTCATGAAATAACCTGGAGGTTTTGTGCCTGAAGGTCAAAAGCATCTAGTCTGCAAGTTAAAGAACTCCATATACGTGCTAAAGAAAGCATCTCATCAATGGTATCTAAAGTTTGATGAAGTCATGAAGAAACAAGGTTTTATGAAGAATCAAGTGGATCAATGCACCTACCTCAAGATGAGTGGGAGCAACTTTACTATACTTGTCCTTTACGTAGATGACATTCTTTTGGCAAGTAATAGCTTAGATATGTTGCATGAGTCGAAGCGCTTACTTTCGTGAAATTTCGACATGAAGGATCTCGGAGAGGCATCTTACATTATTAGCATCGAAATACACCAAGAAAATGGGATCTTAGCTTTATCCCAAAGGGCCTACATTGAGCGTGTCCTAAACCGTTACAACATGCAACATTGCTCTCCTTCTGTAGCTCCAGTAGTTAAAGGAGATGTTTTCGGGAATTTCCAATGTCCGAAAACAAAGGTTGAAAAGGAGCAAATGAGAATGATACCTTATGCATCAGTAGTCGGAAGCCTTATGTATGCTCAAGTCTGTACTCGTCCAGATATCGCTTATATTGCTGGAATGTTAAGCCGTTATCAGTCTAAGCTTGGCCCTGATCATTAGAACGCAGCTAAGAAAGTTCTTCGATATCTTCAAGGGACAAAAGACTTTATGCTGACTTATAGAAGCAGTAATAATTTGGAAGTGATAGGTTATTCTGATTCTGACTTTGCTAAATGCAAAGATGACAAGAAATCCATGCCGGGGTATATCTTTATGTTAGCAGGTGGACCTATCTCATGGAGGAGTCATAAACAACAATTGACAACAACATCCACTATGATGGCAGAGTACATTGTTGTTTATAAAGCAACCTGTCATGGAATTTTTCTTAGGAACCTTATTAGTGGACTCAAAATTGTTAAATCCATTTCTAGACCATTGAAGCTATATTGTGATAACTCAGCTGCCGTTATAGTTTCTCGAATAGTAACAGTTCAACTGGCGCTGGTTTATACCTTGATACAAAGTATTTGTTCATACATGAACGAGTTAAGGAAAATAACCTTTTTATTGAGTATATAAGTATTAAGGATATGCTTGCGGAT
The DNA here is from genome assembly GCA_028751855.1 of Ambrosia trifida. Lineage (NCBI taxonomy): Eukaryota > Viridiplantae > Streptophyta > Magnoliopsida > Asterales > Asteraceae > Ambrosia > Ambrosia trifida. Next base: position 4,551,894 of record CM054123.1, on the reverse strand, counting down.
CCGATGACTAAAGGTCTCCCTCCTAAGGTATTCGAAGAACATTATTCGAAGATGGGCTTTTCTAAAGACATTATTTAGTAGCATACTGTACTTACTTACATTTATTAATAAAAGTTTCCTCACTTATTTGATTTGTTTGTCTCTAAATATGTTCATTCTAGCTTAAAAGGCATATAGACAATAATTATACAAATCAATCATTAAGGGCATATTTGTCAGTTTCATCCTAACTACTTAGGTTTTAAATTTGAGATGTCGTTTGATTAACAGGGGTCCTGTGTTGAATACTGACTCAACGACTGTATTTCTCTACTATGTTTTGGGTTTATAATTAAAATTAGTATTAAAATCTGATCAAAGTTATCTAATACTCATAATAAATTATTGCTCAGCCAAGTGGGAGAATTTAAGAATATATTTTATATATTCTAGTTATGTGGCCATTATAATCGTTTAATATAAATATAAGTATGTCATAGAATCTAAAGATTTATCTTTTTTTAATATGTTAAAAAAATTACTTGTGCTTAGAAAGTGTAATAGACTTATATAATTTAAAATAAAGATATATGGGACTTTGTTGTGTTAACAACCTTTTGTTACTTTAAATGCATAATTCGACCTTATAATTAGCATTGAAAATCACTGAACTTGCATGTGAAGCATACTTGATGAGAGTAAATTAAGGTAGCTTTTATGTAACTCTATTTCTTTACCTTGCTTTCATTTTGATTAACCTACTCTTTGATTTTGTTTTGAAAGACGTCCAAATTGATTACATCAACATCATGGCATCCCTCCAAACCAGGGTCGGCTCAAAAGTTCTCCGGGCATAAAGCAACCATAAAAATAGAGGCCTTTTTGTTAGATGTTCTTTAGGAGTTTAGCATATTTTTTTTTTTAAGTCTTTTACAGTTACATTTCATCTAAATAACATATCAAGTTATCAACACAAAAATTAGACGTTATTTTCTAATTTTTCATTTATCATAGTATTCATATACCTGCTTAGGAAAAAAATGGGGTAAGGAATACTGCTTTCATATTAATTTTTATTTATTTAATAACAACGGTAATGAAAAAAGGTAAGGAATACAATTTTATTTTTATTTAAAATATTTGAATAAAACTTAAGGAAAAAAATCAAAAAACTGTATGGGGAAAATAAAAAGGTCGGAAATAAAATATTAATTTAGTTTTGAGTTGCACCTTATATATTTTTTTTTTTTCACTTCTTCTTCGCAACCAACATTACACTTCTTACAGGAAAAGATTCAGATCTAAACTTTGTTTATTTACCTTTATTTTTATTTTATTTGGTTTACCAATAATTTGAAGGGTCAAACAATAAAAAAAACACCAAGAAACAATTCAAACTTTGGATCTCTGGTGTAAAAAGTTATTCGGCCAGAGCGTCGGACCTTCTGGTTCAGCATGAATGGAGCGCCTTAAAATTTTGGAGCCTGAAACCCTTGTTTCATTTTACTTATGCTAGAGCGGTGTCACACCCTCAAATTACCACTTGCGGGGTTTTACCGCGAGGCGCATGACAAACCAGGATCCAAGTCAACGATCACAATAAACGACACTATATGAAGTACGTAAACCCAAAAACATGAATTTCATAAGCGGAAGCATTTAAAGAATTTAATCTCTACAAAACAGTGTTCCCAAGTATCCAAGACATTTATTACAAAACGTGCACTAGAATCTAGACGCCAATGCAGACCCGTGCGCCTAGTTCCGTTCATTGCTACCTTAGCGACCTGAGAAAGACATGCCAAAAAGATGTCAACATATAATGCTGGTGAGTTCACAGGTTTGTTCAAAATGTTACTAAAGTGTTACCATGTCCATACTATATCAATGTTACCAAGTACGCTAGCTAGGCGTATGTTTCATTACTACTACGATTGGAAACCATTACTAGACACGTTTAGCAATGTTCAGCATGTTTAAGCAGCCCGTATGTTCAGCATGATACCAATGTACCTGTTCGAGACAATATGCACCCGCCCGGCCCTCCAAGCCGACGAGTGGGGCAGGTCACGCCCAATAGATCTATCCACATTTCCCCCGTTGTGCAAACCCGCACATTCATGGTTTCCCCCGGGACTTTCCAAAAGATCGTATAGCAATATAAAGTTAAAACCATAGTATGACATATGTTACCAAAACCGTTTAATGCATGTTTTCTCCCCCAAAAGTTAAAGCAGTAAAAGTGGGGCCGTGAACTCACCTTAGATAGCGTTCTTCAAATATAAGTAAAGATGTTTAGCCCTTGATAATCCCTCTACCGGAGATCTATCAAAATGTTCACATAAGTGTTCCGACTAATAACCATAAGGTTATCTAGTCCCCGATTGTCCAGATCGTAACCAAGTATGTTTTAAAGCGTGTTTAAATGTTTAACCGACACACTAGACCGACCCGACATCCCGTTGGTGACCCATTACCTTAACTAATCAAATACACATAGATTACACACAAGGTTCAAGCATAAAACACTTAGTTTGTATCAAAAATCTCATTTCTGCATCAGAACGGTCGAACCAGTCAGTTTAAGGTCTCCTTCGCACCTTTTTAATCTCCTTCGCCCGTTTTACCTCTCGTTCGACCGTTTGATGTTTCCTTCGCACGTTTTGCCACGTTCGCCCACTGAAAAGCATGGTTCGACCCTGGGATTCCTCCTTCGCACCTTCGACTGGTCGAAGGAGGCCAGGTTCGCCCCTGTTGTTCTATTTTGCCTAAAAACGCTTAAAACACATTCAAAACGACTCGAAACATCACCAATCACAGCAGTCAAACATGATTATGTTATCCTAACAAAACCCCACCGATTCTGCCCCAAACCATATCCGTTTCAGTCCTTTCCCAAAATGGTAAAAATTATGGAAACGTCACTTTCATGCATGAAATCTTTACCCAATTTGGAAACTTTTGAAATCGACTCATGTTTGACTTAAAATACTCAGTTTGTCGATCATCCGATCATCCCTATGGGTTCTATTGATTATAAACACCACATGTTACGTCTAGATTCGTCAAAATCCCCAATTTACACATAATATCATCATCCAATCGATTCTAACCCTAAACAACAATCAATCAGCATTAAAAGCAATCCTACATCATGTCTCTAACATAGATAAAGCAGCAAAGCATTGAATAACACATTACACCACATAATACTCAATTAACACATGTTATTTATTATGAAAACTCATGTTAAATGATAGGGTTTTGTTTTAAAAAGATGTTTGAAAGGTTTTTAATCATAAAAACACCCTTAAAACAGATCCGGACAATTAGGGTTAGATGGAAACGAATCAAAATGCTTTTAAAAAGGTTTAGGATTATGAACACACCTTGGATTCTTGTTTAGATGATGTGGATAGGTTAGATTATGAAAAAGAAGAGCAAAAACTCCTTCCTTAGCGTTTTAGGTCGTTTGAGAGTGTTTTGGGACGGCTAGGGTTTGTGAAATGATGAAAAATGACTAAGGTTGGTATTTATACTGATCCTCCTTCGCACCAATTGATTGGTCGAAGGTGGTCTCCTTCGCCCCTTTCACATGGTCGAATGAGACTTGTTTGGTCGAAGGGAATTCCTCAAATTTCACTTCCCTGGTTCGCCCACTTGCATGGGTCGAACCAGATAATTTTTCTCTCCTTCGACCACTCGAAGTGGTCGAACCAGAGCCCCTTTTTAACTAGTTTTCCAGTTTGTCGTGTTTAACGCATTCTAACACATCTTAACACATAAGCATGCATCCTTAGTCTATATTTAACACATTAAAGCACAGATAATCATTTACACATCATTTAAACACATTTATGTATATAATCCACCACACGACCCATAATCTACACATATACTTAATTAGTTCATGTAATGTCACCAACAACGGAACCCGGTACTAGTGTATTACCAAAATGACTCCCAATGATCCTCCAGATCATTGTACCCTGGACAATCCTAACTTGACCCGACTCAACTAACCCAGTTAAGTTTGTTTATAAACGTTTCTCGCTAAGGTAGACTTAGATGTTACTAATATGTTTAAGCCGAACATGCCGGGTGTCACATCATCCCCACGTTGAAAGAATTTTCGTCCCGAAAATTGCGCAAAGTCCAAAAAGAAAGAAACGAAAAGAACCGAACAAAAAGAAACTTACCGGATGTCACATCATCCCCACGTTGAAAGGAATCTCGACCCGAGATTCATTCCGTTTCAGCAGTAACATGCCTCGATTCAAAAGCGCGCTTCGGAAAAAGATGAGGATACTTAGATTTCATCTGATCCTCCCGTTCCCATGTGAACTCCGGTCCACGGTTCGAGTTCCAACGGACTTTAACGATGCGGATTTTACTCCGACGAAGGCTACGAATCTTGTAGTCGAGAATCTCGACAGGTTCCTCCACAATGCGAAGACGATCATCAACCTTGATCTCTTCCAATGGTACAATGAGAGATTCATCAGCCAAACACTTCTTCAAGTTAGACACATGGAAGACGTTGTGTACACTACCGAGCTCAGCCGGTAAGTCAAGTCTGTATGCCACCGGTCCAATCCGATCCAAGATTGCGAACGGTCCGACATAACGAGGGTTAAGCTTGCCACGCTTTCCAAAGCGTATGACGCCCTTCCATGGTGAAACTTTCAGAAGTACTTTGTCCCCAACCTGGAACTCTAAAGGTTTTCGACGGCGATCGGCATAACTCTTCTGACGATCCCGTGCAGCAGCCAAACGTTGACGTATCTATACGATTTTCTCCGAAGTTTCGTACACGAGTTCCGGACCAGTGAGCTGGCTCTCACCCACCTCGGCCCAACAAAGTGGTGATCGACATTTCCGTCCGTAAAGAGCCTCGAACGGAGCTGCCTTGATGCTAGAGTGATAGCTGTTGTTGTAGGAGAACTCCACTAACGGCAGGTGGATCTCCCAACTTTTGCCAAAATCGATAACACATGCCCGAAGCATGTCTTCCAAGGTTTGAATCGTCCGTTCACTCTGTCCATCAGTTTGCGGATGATAAGTCGTACTCATATCCAACTGAGTACCCAAAGCCTTGTGCAGAGCCTTCCAGAAACGCGAAGCGAAACGAGAATCACGATCAGAGATAATAGAAACAGGCACCCCGTGCCGAGCAACCACCTCCTTAAGGTAAAGTCGAGCTAACCGCTCGAGTCCATCGGTTTCCTTAATAGGTATAAAACGTGCCGATTTTGTCAGCCGGTCGACAATCACCCAAATCATATCACAACCACTAGGTGACCTCGGCAGCTTGGTGACAAAATCCATCGTGATTCGTTCCCACTTCCATTCCGGAACCTCTGGTTGTTGCAGGAGACCAGACGGCCTCTGATACTCCACCTTGACTTTAGCACAAGTCAAACATTTGCTGACATAAGAAGCTATGTCAGCTTTCATGTTCGGCCACCAATAAAGTATCTTCAAATCCTGATACATCTTATCGGAGCCAGGGTGAATAGAATACCGGGACTTGTGAGCTTCATCCAGAACAAGCTCGCGCAATCCCCCGAACAATGGGACCCAAACACGCCCCGCAAAATAGTGCAAGCCATCAGTCCTGAGCTCAAGATGCTTGTCAGCACTGTGCATTGTTTCAGCCTTAAGGTTTTCCTCCTTCAAGGCTTCCAACTGTGCAGAACGGATTCGGTCAGGTAATGACGAATGAATGGTGAGCTGTAAGGCTCGAACACGGCGAGGGTTAACAGACTCCTTCCTGCTCAAGGCGTCCGCCACAACGTTCGCCTTGCCAGGATGATACTTGATGGCACAGTCATAATCGTTCAGGAGTTCAACCCAGCGACGCTGCCGCATGTTCAACACCTTCTGGTCGAAAATGTGCTGAAGACTCTTGTGATCGGTATATACTTCACACTTGGTACCGTACAAGTAATGTCTCCAGATTTTCAACGCAAAGACCACTGCACCCAGCTCCAAGTCATGAGTAGTGTAGTTCTTCTCATGAACCTTGAGTTGGCGAGAAGCATAAGCAATAACCTTTCCGCGCTGCATCAACACGCAACCGAGACCACGAATGGAAGCATCACAGTACACAACGAAATCATCAGTGCCTTCCGGCAGGGATAGGATAGGTGCAGAACAAAGTTTAAGCTTCAGCATCTAAAATGCTGATTCTTGGGGTTCATCCCAGTCGAACTTTCGGTCCTTCTGGGTAAGAGCAGTGAGGGGTTGAGCGATCTTCGAAAATCCCTCAATGAAACGACGATAATAACCCGCAAGACCTAGGAATTGCCGCACCTCAGATGGCGTCCTTGGTGCTTCCCAGTCTTTAATAGCTTCGATCTTAGCCGGATCGACATGAATTCCCAGTTCATTCACCACATGTCCTAGGATTTGAACTTCACGCAACCAAAAATTACACTTTGAGAACTTAGCATACAACTGCTCTTGTCTCAAAAGTTCCAAGACCAACCGCAGATGTTCCTCGTGATCCGCCTTGTTCTTGGAATAGATCAGAATGTCGTCAATAAACACGATGACGAACTTATCAAGGTAAGGCTTGCAAACGCGGTTCATCAAATCCATGAACACCGCAGGTGCGTTAGTGAGACCAAAAGGCATGACCAAGAACTCAAAATGGCCATAACGAGTGCGAAAAGCAGTCTTCTGAATGTCAGCTTCCCTGACGCGCAACTGGTGATAACCGGACCGCAAATCAATCTTCGAATAATAGCTGGAGCCCTGAAGCTGGTCAAAGAGATCATCAATGCGAGGAAGAGGATAACGATTCTTGATGGTCACTTTGTTCAGCTCACGATAATCAATACACATACGAAGACTTCCGTCCTTCTTCTTCACAAACAAAATAGGAGCTCCCCACGGGGAAGAACTCGGTCGGATGAAACCCTTTTCCAAGAGTTCCTGTAACTGGCTGGATAACTCTTGCATCTCAGGAGGTGCAAGACGATACGGAGCTCGGGCAATAGGAGCTGCGCCCGGAGTGAGATCAATACCAAACTCAACCTGACGATGGGGAGGAAGACCAGGCAAATCTTCAGGAAACACATCAGAAAAGTCACGAACCACCGGGATATCCTCGATCTTCTTCTTATCGTCAGAAGAAACGTTAACAAGTGCCAGAACGGCCGAACAGCCCTTCCGAAGATACTTACGGGCTTTCATACTAGAAATGATACTCAGCGGAGCACCGCTTTTCTCGCCACGAACAGTAAGAATCTCTCCATCAGGGAGAGGGATCCGAATAACCTTGTCAAAACAAACAATCTCCGCACGATACAATGATAACCAATCCATGCCAACCACAACATCAAAACTACCCAGAGGTACCGGCATAAGGTCAATGGGGAAAGACAGACCCGACAGTTCCAAACGACATTCCCTAAGGGTGTGTGTCGCTTCAATTTTCTTACCATCAGCCAACTCTATTAAGTACTTAGCCTCTAAAGGTGTGGGTACTATATCTAGCAATCGACTAATATCCAAAGATACGAAACTCTTATCGGCACCAGAATCAAACAAAACAGAAACATAGCGATCATTAAGAAGGAACGTACCGGTAACTGTGTCTGGATCCTGCCTAGCCTCTGCAGATCCCATGACGAAAGCACGTGCAGTCCTGCCTCCGCCGCCATTGTTCCCGTTACCGTTCCCGCCCCTCCCATTATCGCCCTGCTTCAGTTTGGGACAATCACGCTTGAAATGCCCCGTGTCACCACAGTTATAACACCCCTGCCTCCCCTGAGTCCCCTGAGCAGCAGGAGCAGGAGTAGCCGCAGGAGTCTGAGTTGGGGTGAGCGTTACCTTGCAATCCTTAGCATGGTGCCCCAACTGATGTCACCGATGACAACGAGCCCTATCACAACCCCTAGAGTGATGAAAACCACACCTGTTGCATTTGGGATGCTTCCCAACATACCCACCCGTCTTCGACCCAGAAGAAGACCCAGATGTGTCAAACTTCTTTGCCGGCTGAGCTGGCACCACACTCTTCCCCACACTCTCCCACTTCCTCTTGTTCCCCTTAGCAGCCTTCACAGTAGTACCCTTGGGTGGCAAAACGCCTTCCGCCACCTTCAGGTTAGTCATCCGATGAGCTGATCGGACAACTTCAGCAATAGTGGGAAGATTCCCAGCAGCCACCAACCCAGCAATCTCGGGCACTAGTCCAGACACATAGTGCTCGATCCTCCTGTACTCGGGTGTGTGTAAGTCAGGACACAACACCGCCAGCTCGTTCCTTCTCACAGTATACTCCTCAATCTCCGACCCAACCATCTTGTAACTCCAGACCTCATGCTCCAACTTCTGTATCTCCTCCCTCGGACAGTACTCGCCTCTCAAAAGCTGCACAAACTCCGCCCAAGGCATAGCAATAGCCTCTCCCAAACCCATGTTCTGAGTGGTAGCATTCCACCATGACAATGCAGGCCCCTCAAAAGTCGCAGTAGCATACTTCACTCGGTCCCCAGCAGGACAGTTACACATAACGAACACAGATTCCACCTTCTCCAGCCATCGGAGCAGTCCCACCGCTCCCTCAGTTCCAGCGAAGTTATGGGGCTGACAGTCCCTAAACTTCTTATAAGAGCACTGAGGTGGGGGTGGATTGACACCACACCTGAAACACGGTACACGAGTAAAACACAAACGAAAGGACACGAAACCCAAAAATGAGGCAAGGTCGACAGAAATCAACTCACCACCCATGGCATTAATCCCGGCCTGGAAATTAGCCATAGCCATGTTCACTTGCTGCTGGAGCAAGTTGTTCAGTTCAGCCTGGGTCATGTTGATGTTCCCACGACCACCACCTCCGGCACGACCACCGCCGCCAGCACGGCCACCGCCACCACCACGACGTCCACCACCGCGAGCACCAGACATGATCTAACAAACCAAGAAATCGAGAGATTCAGATTCACTTCCAGTGTCAACCACTAGAAATTTACAAGAGTTAACCTAGGGACAAATTCAGGACTATACATCCAAACTCGAAGTCCATCGGGATTTTCATGCATTCCAGTTTATTATTTCGTGTGCACCCGAAATGATAAACCGCTCTACATGGTCCTCCAGATGTACCCCTAATTTAGACCCCAGTCACCGAACATTGTCGCCTATGTGGCAATAGGTGCAAGTGTAAGAAGGCATGTGTGTGCTAGAACCAACAAAGTAGCCCTTCCTTCTTCAATCCAGAAGAAGAAAACAAGAGTATGTAAGAATCCAAATAAAAGCGGATGATGTAACGGAGAAACATGATGATGATGTAAGGACACCCCGACAACGTTAGTACATACCCCATTAATAGACCCAAAGTACGTGACCGTCTAGTGTGTCCGACTCGGCTATAGACCAGACTCTACATGCAGTCCTAGTTCACTATAACCATTGGCTCTGATACCAATCTGTCACACCCTCAAATTACCACTTGCGGGGTTTTACCGCGAGGCGCATGACAAACCAGGATCCAAGTCAACGATCACAATAAACGACACTATATGAAGTACGTAAACCCAAAAACTTGAATTTCATAAGCGGAAGCATTTAAAGAATTTAAACTCTACAAAACAGTGTTCCCAAGTATCCAAGACATTTATTACAAAACGTGCACTAGAATCTAGACGCCAATGCAGACCCGTGCGCCTAGTTCCGTTCATTGCTACCTTAGCGACCTGAGAAAGACATGCCAAAAAGATGTCAACATATAATGCTGGTGAGTTCACAGGTTTGTTCAAAATGTTACTAAAGTGTTACCATGTCCATACTATATCAATGTTACCAAGTACGCTAGCTAGGCGTATGTTTCATTACTACTACGATTGGAAACCATTACTAGACACGTTTAGCAATGTTCAGCATGTTTAAGCAGCCCGTATGTTCAGCATGATACCAATGTACCTGTTCGAGACAATATGCACCCGCCCGGCCCTCCAAGCCGACGAGTGGGGCAGGTCACGCCCAATAGATCTATCCACATTTCCCCCGTTGTGCAAACCCGCACATTCATGGTTTCCCCCGGGACTTTCCAAAAGATCGTATAGCAATATAAAGTTAAAACCATAGTATGACATATGTTACCAAAACCGTTTAATGCATGTTTTCTCCCCCAAAAGTTAAAGCAGTAAAAGTGGGGTCGTGAACTCACCTTAGATAGCGTTCTTCAAATATAAGTAAAGATGTTTAGCCCTTGATAATCCCTCTACCGGAGATCTATCAAAATGTTCACATAAGTGTTCCGACTAATAACCATAAGGTTATCTAGTCCCCGATTGTCCAGATCGTAACCAAGTATGTTTTAAAGCGTGTTTAAATGTTTAACCGACACACTAGACCGACCCGACATCCCGTTGGTGACCCATTACCTTAACTAATCAAATACACATAGATTACACACAAGGTTCAAGCATAAAACACTTAGTTTGTATCAAAAATCTCATTTCTGCATCAGAACGGTCGAACCAGTCAGTTTAAGGTCTCCTTCGCACCTTTTTAATCTCCTTCGCCCGTTTTACCTCTCGTTCGACCGTTTGATGTTTCCTTCGCACGTTTTGCCACGTTCGCCCACTGAAAAGCATGGTTCGACCCTGGGATTCCTCCTTCGCACCTTCGACTGGTCGAAGGAGGCCAGGTTCGCCCCTGTTGTTCTATTTTGCCTAAAAACGCTTAAAACACATTCAAAACGACTCGAAACATCACCAATCACAGCAGTCAAACATGATTATGTTATCCTAACAAAACCCCACCGATTCTGCCCCAAACCATATCCGTTTCAGTCCTTTCCCAAAATGGTAAAAATTATGGAAACGTCACTTTCATGCATGAAATCTTTACCCAATTTGGAAACTTTTGAAATCGACTCATGTTTGACTTAAAATACTCAGTTTGTCGATCATCCGATCATCCCTATGGGTTCTATTGATTATAAACACCACATGTTACGTCTAGATTCGTCAAAATCCCCAATTTACACATAATATCATCATCCAATCGATTCTAACCCTAAACAACAATCAATCAGCATTAAAAGCAATCCTACATCATGTCTCTAACATAGATAAAGCAGCAAAGCATTGAATAACACATTACACCACATAATACTCAATTAACACATGTTATTTATTATGAAAACTCATGTTAAATGATAGGGTTTTGTTTTAAAAAGATGTTTGAAAGGTTTTTAATCATAAAAACACCCTTAAAACAGATCCGGACAATTAGGGTTAGATGGAAACGAATCAAAATGCTTTTAAAAAGGTTTAGGATTATGAACACACCTTGGATTCTTGTTTAGATGATGTGGATAGGTTAGATTATGAAAAAGAAGAGCAAAAACTCCTTCCTTAGCGTTTTAGGTCGTTTGAGAGTGTTTTGGGACGGCTAGGGTTTGTGAAATGATGAAAAATGACTAAGGTTGGTATTTATACTGATCCTCCTTCGCACCAATTGATTGGTCGAAGGTGGTCTCCTTCGCCCCTTTCACATGGTCGAATGAGACTTGTTTGGTCGAAGGGAATTCCTCAAATTCCACTTCCCTGGTTCGCCCACTTGCATGGGTCGAACCAGATAATTTTTCTCTCCTTCGACCACTCGAAGTGGTCGAACCAGAGCCCCTTTTTAACTAGTTTTCCAGTTTGTCGTGTTTAACGCATTCTAACACATCTTAACACATAAGCATGCATCCTTAGTCTATATTTAACACATTAAAGCACAGATAATCATTTACACATCATTTAAACACATTTATGTATATAATCCACCACACGACCCATAATCTACACATATACTTAATTAGTTCATGTAATGTCACCAACAACGGAACCCGGTACTAGTGTATTACCAAAACGACTCCCAATGATCCTCCAGATCATTGTACCCTGGACAATCCTAACTTGACCCGACTCAACTAACCCAGTTAAGTTTGTTTATAAACGTTTCTCGCTAAGGTAGACTTAGATGTTACTAATATGTTTAAGCCGAACATGCCGGGTGTCACAAGCGGGCCCTACTTCAAACCCTAAAATAAATGTAAAGGTTTGGCTAGGTAAATATCTATTACATCGCTATAATATTTAACAATAACTAGAAGTGACCCCGCGCTACGCGAAGGGACAAACCAATTTTGAATGAAAGTTAAATAGAAATGTAGATGAATAGAAATAATAACACTAAATAAAAAACCTAAAAACTAAAATATTGTAAAAATAAGAAAAATGCTTTAGTTTCCCCAACGCCATTCGGTTGTAGGAGTTTTGTATATTTTTGGCCAATTCTGGTTTCTAGCCCATGTCGGTTTGGCCAAAACATGTTCTATTCCTTTTCAAAGAACCTAAACTTGTTTTCAACCCAACTGGTTTGAGAAAAAAAAAGTTATGTCTAGGCAAAGTTAATGTAACTGACACTTTTCTGACCTTTTTTTTTCTATTTTGTTGTCAAAGATATTGAAATATAAGTTTACTAAAACATCGCTTCAACATCCATTTAGTCTCAACACTTACATGTATTTGAAAGCACGAATAGAAAACTTGACCCAACATTAATATACAGTAATAACTACAACGAGTCATCTCCTCACGTACCTTCAAATTATTATTTGTGCAAGCGTAATGTTTTTATGTAATGTTCCTAATAAGTAATACAATGCTTTTTAGGACCATCAGTTAAAAAAGAAGTATAATCTATAGTTGGATTTAGTCGACAAGTTATGTAGTTTTTAAACATTTGATAGACAGTTAAATAGCTTAATATTATTACATAACATATTAAATATAATGCATTTGATAAACTATTAAATAACATACACTTATTACATATGATAATATCGTTTTTTTAATTTAAAGAATATATTTTTTTTTATTTTATGTGTCGTGTCAAAGGTATGATATTTAGAAATACATAACTTTAAGTCTATTTATTTGCTCCTTAGTTATATATAACAAAATAATACTATTACTTATTTTGATTTTATAAATTGTTTAATTTTGTTTTTTTTTTCTAATTATGTATATATTTCTACCTAATTTTTTATTTATATAAGTATAAAAATTATTGTTGAGAAAATGCATTTTTTTTAAATTTAAAAAAAAAGAGAAAATGCATTTAGTTTATTTAATTAGAATAATAAATTATTAAATAAAGTATTAATTAATTAGAAGTTTATATTAAATAATATATTAATAATGTGATTAAGATTTCAGGTAAATTACAATGATGCCCTTCTCTAATAAAGTTAAATTACCATGTTGCCCATCTAGAATACATTATAGTACTAATAGCAGGAGTCCGCGCGTTGCGGCAGTGCTGTATAATGTTTGGATGTTGCATTTGGTCAAATTTATGATTTTCGACCCGATTCGACCTGAAAATTCAAATTGAATTATATACAACTTGAATTTCTTTTTATAAAAAGTACATATATATAAATTTGTTTATTTAGCTCGATTCGAATTCAAACATAAATCAAATTGTAATTTAATTAACCTGAATAACTCGAAAACAGTCGCGCTAAACATCCATATTCCACCTATTACTTTTACCTGTTATATTATAGAGATTCAAACCATATCCTCTATTATTGATTAAAAAAGAACATTACGTTGTTACCCGAAAGCATGATGGGTAAAGTGCATTCATGGTAGTTTGTTAATCTCCACAGGTTAATTCCAAAATATAACGAACATGTGAGTTTGTTTGTGGTTAATTTATTGAAGATAAGACATACAAAATATAGGAGTTTAAAATTGTGAAGGGTGTAATATTATACAAACTATTTTTTTTTTGTTTCATGTTTTTGCCTTTTTTTAACCTTCAACTATTAATCATTAATTTCTTGTTTTTTTCCATTAATTAATAGAAATTAATAGTTGTATTAAATTTGTCTTATCACTCTAATGAAATTACAATTTTACCCTTATGCATAAACATGAAATGACAACTTTACTCGTCCAACATCCACTATATAGTAAAAATAATGTAGATAGTGTAGATATAGATATAGATATATAGATAATAACTAAAATTAATAATTATAGCAACAACATCAACGTTTTATGACAATTAATTAGTCTTGAAGCAAAATTGTTTCCTTTGTTGTATGGTTTTTTTTTCTTTTTAGAAAAGTGAACTTCATTAGAAACGAGGTAAGTCCTCAAAGCGAGGACCGCCAAACAAACGTTTACAACATATACACTGGGCTACACAACCAATCTTTCCAAACAATATTCTTAAATCTAGATCTACTTTTTAACCATAAAAACAAACAACTTTTAATCGTCGCAACAACCTCAAGGACCTTCGAAGCACTTTCCTTGAAAACCATATCATTTCTTGTCTTCCAAATCGCCCAACAAGTCGTCATAACAATACCTTTGATCACTCTTTTCACCCATTTATTCCCAATCCAATGTTGATGTTGTGTTAATATATCGTTAAAATAAAAAATAAGAAGAGGAGAAATATTACACCATTTACCCACGGCCGACCACACTACAAATGAGAAACCGCAACCCGTAAACAAGTGCATAACATCCTCGTCCATAGCTTGACATAAGCAACATAACGAATTCTGAATATTAACTCTTCGATGAATAAGCGCTATCTTTGTAGGGATCCTCTCCTTTTCCGCCCTCCACATAAAAACATTGACTTTTATGAGAACCCAATTCTCCCATGTTATTTTTTGATCTGAGCGAACTTCTTTCGATTCTCTAATTCGTTTCTTAACATCAGCTACTGTGAACATTTCTTTCCCAACCTCGGTACCCCAGCTCCATCGATCTTTAGAACCGGTAACAACAGCGTTTTTCAACAGGTAGCACAGGTCTTGCATCTCGGATATTAATTCAACTGTCGAAATGTTGGATGTCCATTCAGGTAAAAAATGCAGACCACCATTATAATTCTGCAATCTATCGGCAACGCTACACTGCTTCCTCTTTTCAATACTGGGTAAACGAGGCCATTTATTTCGAAGTAATGCAGTACCAATTCATAAATCGTTCCAAAAAGATATTGTCCGACCATTTCCGAGAGTTAGACAATCAAGGAACGGACATGTACTCCCTGAATATGGAATCTGTCCAACTGAAGAACAATATTAGACTAACACCCTTTAACTCTCTTATTCATAGGAAGAAAATCCCACCTGCCTCTACCACCATGGAGAAAACCAACCACTTTCACCCATATGCTATTAGATTGTGTCTTGAATCTCCACGCCACTTGGCAAGAAGCGCCATATTAACGTCTTTCAATTTCGTGATACCCAAACCTCCATTCTTTTTAGACTTTGTGACAATATCCCACGCCACCCAACTAATTTTTCGTTCCTCACTACCGTTTTAGTTCTGATACAAACACAGATGGCTTATATGCAATTTTATCAGTACAAAATGCAGATTTTAAATCAACACAAGTAGGCACGCAATCATCAACACAAACATTTGAACGTTGGATAGGTTTCTTCCTATCATCAATGGGCATTACGCCCTTTAGGTCAATCCTAGACTTAGGTCCATTATAGTCATCCTTCCTAGATAAACTATTACAGTCATCCAGCCTAGATAAATTATTACAGTCATCTGAGTTCAAAACATTTTTAGTCTTTTCATTATTCGAAATAAACCAATTAACTGTAGAGTAATTGGCTGCTGGGTGATCTAACCCCAACGTCTTTCTACCACAACTGTCGTCACCTTCCACCTCCACCTTTTGTGTCACATCTGCATTGCTTTTTATTATATTAGTACTAGACACAAGTTCAACAGATTCATTTTTACACAGGTCATTTTTCGGATGTGGTTTGGAAATTGGTATATAGTTATGTTGACTCTGTGGTAAAAATATGACTCTTTCAAGCCCATTTTTATCCTTATATCCTATTCCATCTTTGATGAATGACTGTCTTGAACAATCCACTAAGTTAGCATGAGGATTTTTGCTTGCATTCCATTTGTCCACAATTATTTGAAGATGATTTATTTCGTTTCTTGACTTTTTCAATTTTGTTGTTAGATCATTTATCAAAAAATCTTTTCTGAGAACAAACTCTTTGAGAGTTTGCATTTCCTCAAGAGTTGCATTTAACTTTCGTTGATATGCTAGCTCATTTTCTTTCATTTCATTGTTGGTTTTTTGAGGATCATCTTTTTCTTTTAAAACTTTTCGATTGTGGGACATACAGTAAGCAACTGTTGTGACACACCTTGGTGTGCACAGTTTTGTTTTAATTTCGAGAGAAATATTTACCAGATCCTTCTCATCACTTTTGGTGCTTGTCTCCTTCTGTTTTCCTTTAGCTTTGGTGTCTTTTGTCTTTTCAGCAATCAGTGCTTCCATCGCAGCTTCACTCTTTCCTGTGCCTTTTAATCTCTCAACCTATGTATGACCGGACTCAGCTTGTGCATACCTAAAACATAGTGGGAATCCAGCTTTCCATGTATAGTTAATGTTATTCACCTGATAGTAGTTTACTCAATTTGATTTTAAATGTTTGAATTGAATAACAATCCTCAAGTACGCCGATAAGTACGCAGTGGTTTTAGCAAGCCCTCAGTGCACAAGTACGTCGACAACTTGATAGAGTACCGATCAGAGAACGCAAAAATAAGTACACCGTGAAAAAGTCGCAGCACACTAAATATTTGTTCCAAATGTTTCCTTTGGTAAGTACGCAGACATGAACACAAGTACGCAGCACCAAGAATCCTGAAACAAAATAACAAGTACGCGTTTAGAATTTCGAGAACACACAAGTACGGAGACTCCCAAAACCCTAGCAAAGGTGTGGACAAGCTGCTACCAAATTGTGTTCGTATTCGGTTAAAGTTAAATGAACAAACACGAACTTACCTTTGTTCGTGTTCGTTCGATTCGTTTATAGGCCTAATAACGATAGTGTGCGCATTTTCTAAACACCTAGGACGTGATTTTGCCTAGAACTATTGAGGTCGTCAGATAGAAAAATGAGGATTCCTTTCACTTTTGGCGAATTTCAATTCTGATACAACTAATTCCAACATGCTAGTTAAACAAAACTAACAAAGTGGTTATAACGTATGTATAAATTTGGAGGTTTGACAGTAGAGCGAAGCCGAAGGAAATTAATTTTAATTGTTAATATCAAACGAAAACGAATGACCCATATTTTGGTTACCTTTTATAGGCATGAATTGGTTGATGATGGGTTGCCTTATATGATTTGTATTCGTTACTTTATATATCATATTTGCAATAGATTTTAGCATCGGAATGCCCACCAGGTCCCATCAACAAACCACAAACGTCTGAAATTTTTGTTATCAGCAATAGATTACTCAGGAATAGCGTACCGGAGACATAAAAGATAAAACCTAAAAATTATATGCACAAAACCTACAATATTGTTTATGGGGAGAGATAACGTATAAAGTTTCTTAACGTAAGAAGCGTAAGAAGCAATTTCAGCCATTAGATTAACAAGATGGCTGGATCCAGATTAAAAACCCTAATCATACTTGGGTTAAACTAACCAAGGGTAAATTATGAAAAAAACGTCTATTTTTTTTTCAAATTGTAACAACAAAAAACAATCGAAACAAAAATTTTCAACAATTGAAATCGATTAAACCATTCTGAATGATTACCATTCAAAATAACAAAAAACATTCGATTACAAATGACGAAAACGAAAATAGTTATAAAAACAGAGATTTACACTGAAACGATTTTAATCATAGGAAAAAGCATACAAATATGAATAAACGCTTGTAATTGTTGTCAATTACTTTTGATTTTGTTTCAATAAGTATGATTAAACATAAAAATTAGGTTAAAAAAAAGTTGCTGAGGAAGAAAATGAAGTTGTTGAACACAGATACTTTTAAACGCACTAACAAATTTTAGACGCACTCATGTACAACATTTAAACGCACTTATAAAATTTTAAACGCACTCATTAAAAAGTTTGAAACCACTAATTGAAATTTTAGACGCACTCATTGAAATTTTGGACGCACTTATTAAAAAAATTGGAATCACACATTGAAGAATTTTGGACGCACTCATCAAAACCCAAACAAAAATCAAACGCACCTTTACCAAATAATTAAACACACCTTACATAACCAACAAAAGAAAACAAACGCACTCATCACATTCACTCACAAAAAAACAAACGCACTCCACATTCACTAAAAAAAACAAACGCACTCCAACGGTTCCTTTATTATGAAAACTTTGTTAAATACTTGCAAATTCTTGAAGGACTTAATCCGAGTATGAAAACTTTGTTATGAACATTTGTCACACCCTCAAATTTCCACGTGTGGGGTTTTACCGCGAGGCGCGTGACACACCAGGATCCAAGTTAACGGTCACAATAAACGACTACTAAATGATATGAAAACAACGTAAATTGCCCATTAAGTTTTCAAAAATCTAATCATCGCTGCGGAAGCGTAAACTTTATTACAACCGTAAGTAAAACATAAAAGTCTGGAAGTACTAAAAGACGTGCAAGTGAATCCTAGACGCCGTGAGACTCCGTGCGCCTACCGATAGCTGCTACCTTAGCGACCTGAGAAAAACATGCTAAAGAACGTCAGCAAATAATGCCGGTGAGTTCACAGGTTTTTAAGTAAAACATTTCATGAGCTTTTGAAAGACTATCATGATACCACCGACCGATGAAAACACTCGTTAAACGCTTGAACTCCATAACGAACTTCCCAAACGAACTATCGCCCATCGTGATTAACGAACTACCATTCCATGGCCAATGAACTACTATATCATAGCTAACGAACGACCACATAGGGGTTAACGAACTACTATATCATAGCTAACGAACTACCACATAGTGGCTAACGAACTACCGCATCGCGGCTAACGAACTGCCACAATGTAGGCCATATAATACTGAACATAAATGAATACTTTGAACCCAAATGAACCCTCCCAAACGTAATGAACTTGCGAAAACAATTGACACACGTTTAAAGAACACAGCTTGTTTTCTCCCCCGAAAATGTAAAACCAGTAAAAGAGTGGGGCCGTGAAACTCACCTGATGTTGCTTTCTCCCTAAGAAAAGTAAACCCGCTCAATAGACGGCACCAACTACCGGTGACCTAACATGACGAGCGTATAAGATGTTAGACTAATAACCCGTAGGTTGATTAGTCCCCAACAGTCCAGACCATAACCGTGCATGTTGAAAACATGTTTGTACATCGAACCGACTCAAACCAGACAAGACCCGACATCACATTGGTGACCCGACATCCCACGTGTTAGCCACATACAAGATATCATGCAACATATGCAATTAAACACTTAGCATGCGCAAGCATTCACCCTATCTAGCATAACGCCCAATTAACACATAAACAAGCCCGAACACGTGTTACCAAGTAATTAGACATGACACGGGGTTCCTAACATGTTCCTAGGTGTCAAACCGTGTCCCGGGATGTTAAAATACACATATAACAGCAGTACATGCGATTAGGAATCAAACATGCAATTAGGAAAGTCAACTAGTGATTAGGATGGTCAACTAGTGATTGGGGCTGTAATCACATGCAGTTACATGTGATTAGGGTCCCAATCGCCCCTCATACAGGCGATTAGGAAGCCCTAATCGCCCCCTACAGCAAGTTTCCGCCTTTTCGCGTGTTTAACCCTCCAAATCAGGTCCGAAACATGTGGAAACACCCAATATCAAATCCAAAACATTTATCAAACTATTTCAAGCAAAACCCCTAATTTATTATCATCCTAACAGTCTCGAATGCTAGCGTTTTCTCAAAATAGCATAACTCGCATGTAAACATCACATCAACATGCAAAACTTACCCTAAATAGCAAATATCTAGATTTCATCACATAACGACATTGTCCGACATTATCCTACTGTTCTAGCATCATCCTAGAGTAAATCCTAACCTCAAACAATCAACAAAACACATCATATCATCATTAATCCTTCATAATCATTCAAACGGGTCAAAACGCCTATTATCAACAATACACATTTATGAACCTCCAAAATCCTAGGTTAACATCATAATAACTCATTTAGGTCGGAAACATATCAATAACACAAGAACAATCATGTTTTTATAATAAAAATCCTATCTTTGCATGAATACATCACATATAACAAGCATGAAGGTTTGGGTTTGTTTAGAAACTGATTTAATGAGTTTTCAAAGACACAAATGTTTAGAAACCAGTTCTAGACCTTTAGGGAGCAAAACAATATCATTACAAAGGTTTGGGATGAAGAACACACCTTGAAATTGCAAGATTATGAGGTGCAAGGCTTGGAAATGTGATTTCTTGAGCAAAAACGTGTTCCAGAGGTTGGATAAGGTGTGGGATGGCTTTGGGGTGTGTTAGGGTTTCACAAATGATGTTTTACAACATAAGGGTGGTATTTATAGGCGTTCCTAATCGCATGTACCTACTAGCGATTAGGCCCCAATCGCCCTTAAAAATCTCCCAATCGCATGACTTACTGGCGATTAGGCCAATCACCCCCTATTGTCATGCAATTACGCGTAATCACCTATAATGTCATGCAATTACGCGTAATCACCTATAATGTCATGCAATTACGCGTAATCACCTATAATGTCATGCAATTGTGCGTAATCACCTATAATGTCATGTAATTACGCGTAATCACCTATAATGTCATGCAATTACGCGTAAACACCTATAATGTCATGCAATTACACGTAATCACCTATAATGTCATGCAATTACGCGTAACCACCTATAATGTCATGCAATTAGGCGTAATTTCTATTTTAACACATATAAACACGTATTCACATACCGGCAAGTCATATAATGATTGTAAGCACATAATGCATGATAACTAACATGTTCACATCCGTTCACCAATTCCCGGGACTCGAGATTTACGTGTGTGCGTTAAACCCGGCGATTCTACAAATCACCAATCCGTGTTCACATGGTTATCGACCGACTCCCAATGATCCCGTGGATCATTGTAACGACTCCCGATGATTCCCGAAACCATCATAACGACTCAACTGACCTAGTTAAATATGTTTGAAAACGTTTTTCGCTAAGGTAGACTTATGTGTTTTTTAAAATGTTAACCTAAACGTGCCGGGTGTCAGAACGTTGAAAATGGTGACATAAGGCCATCCACAACTGTTGACACATGAAGCACGTTGAAAATGGTGACATAAGGTCATCCTTTGTTCCTCATCACAGTGGATTCTTCTTCTCAAATTATATGTCAGATATTTGCTAAGCCAGGTCATAAAGCATCTTCATGTTATTTTTGTTACCTAGTCTACTGGATATGGAGGAATCGGTAGTGGTCATTCTAATTGGAGAGGAAAATAGACGACGTCATGGTGGTGGTGGCGGAGAGAGAGGGCGGTGGGTTATCATACGGTTCTGGTGGTGGTGGTGGCAGCGGCGGTGGTGGTGATGGTGGTGGTGGTGGTCAGATCTCGATCGGTTTGTATCAAAATGAGGATGGGTTAGGTATAGAACAGGGAAGATAGGTTTTTTTGTGGTTTAACTGTGATTAGGTTAAATTGACAGGTGTCAATCTCTAGTGGCTTTTTACACTTCTCATGTTAAGAAACCTTATATCATATACTTTCTCTATTTTTTATAGTTGATTAGCATGGACTTTGATAAGCTAGAAACATGGTAACTAAAAGATAAGGATTACTTTGATACACATAGTCAAACTACATGTCAAGTTCAATATATTTTGTTACTGCTAACGATTAAATATAATACATTTGTTAATACAATTTACTATTTATACTTTTAAATATTTAGATTGTGTAGATGTTTGATGTATAAATCACTTTACTCTATCGTGGTATTTCATCAGATGCAACTATGTAGTGAGATATCGTATACTTTATATCTAGGATATGGGAGATTATAGAAGCACTTGATTGTGTACTGTGTTAGGAAGTATATGTTTACTGGCTGTGGGTGTTTAACCTTTTAAATACCATCACATGTTCATGCTATTTTGGTGTAAAAGAAGGCTATTTTTATATTACGTTTACTTTAACTCAATTTCAAGTTTGACGATTTACATATTTGCCGTTAGATTGTTGATCATTTAAAACTAAGAGTAAAATATACCATCACCTCCCCTCCTTCCCCTACCTCCGACATCACCTCCTTCCCCTCACCCCTAAACCACCACTTCCCCTCCTTCCCCTACCTCTGACATCACCTCCGACCTCCCCTCCTTCCCCTACCTCCGATATCACCTCCTTCCCCTCCCCTCCTTCTCCTCTCCCACCACAGTTCGCCTCACCCCTAAACCACCACTTCACCTTCGACCTCTCCTCCTTCCCCTACCTCCGACATCACCTCCTTCCCCTCACCCCTTCTCCTTTATCCAACCCTGTAACGGCTCCTTTTGGAGCTTTCAAATCGTTTCCGGAAACCCCTTAATCGTTTCCGGCTCCTCCTTTACCCTAAACCCAATGGTCACATTTTCAAACCCACCTACCCAACCCATTCGACATGTTTTGTACCTATCAGCCATCATACGACCTGCTATGTCCCTGTCTTCCCTCATTTGACCTTTTTCAGCCATCCATTCGCCCCCTTTTCATCCTACCGAGCCTTCGTTCGACCCTTTTGACCCCAGCCCCTCATTAATCCCATCCCTCAACTTTCATTTTTTTTTATTCTTTAAAAGAAACCTTTTTTAAAAGGAATTTATTTTGGTACTTTTAAAGATGCCATTTTAAAAAGAATTTCAAGTTCCCTGGTTTTTTTTGTGGGGTATATTTATTAAGGTGTGGGGTTTATTTATTTTTATTTTTTATCTCACTAGTGTTTCAATTTACTCAAGTTTATGATTAAATAATAATAATAATAATAATAATAATAATAATAATAACAATAATAATTATTATTATAATAAATATAATAAGTTTCCATCCCGTACGCCTCTTCGTACGCGTCGTCAGACGTGGCCTAATGACGTAAAAAAGGGCAGCTACGGCTGCCGGGTAGAAGGTGAGCAATTTTTGGTTGCTCCCCTCCAAACTCCTGTGTTCTTGCGGGTGGTGGTTTAGGCTTGTGCTAATTTGACCCAACTCGTCTCGAGTAGGGGTTTCTTATTTTTTCTTGCCTGATTATTGGGTTTGGTGTTTGCGTGCATATGGCTCCGAACAAAAGGGATCGGAATGTTAAACAAGGGTCTGTTTTGTATGAGATAATGGAATGGAGGGGGAATGGAATGGATGAGGTAATGGAATGGACAAGGTAATGGAATGAATCATTACCATTCCATGTCTTGTTTGGTTGCCATGTGGGAATGAAAAAAAACATTACTTTGAGTTATTGGTAGATAGGTAGCAAAAGACGAAGGAATAAAATCGGAGGTGAGTGGTTATGGTGGGTAGTGGTCGGTGGCAGTGATGGTGGCTGGTGATATGTGGCGATAGTGGCGGTGGTGGGTGGCGGCGGCGGCGGGTAGCGACGGTGGAAGGTGGAGGTGGACGGTCGTGATGGTGGGTGGGCGACGATGGTGAGTAATGGCGGTGGTGGGTGGTGGCGGTGTGTGGTGGTAGCATAGTGGTGGGTGGCGACGGCGATGGTAGGTAGTGGGTGATGGTGGTGGGTGATGTTGGATGGCAACGGTGGTGGCTGGTAGCGGTTGATGGCGACGACGACGATGACGGTGGTAAGTAGTGATGACGGTGGTAGGTGGTGGCGGCATTGGTGGTAGGCGACGGTGGTGGGCGGTGACGGTGGTGGTGGGTGGTGGCGGCAGCGGTGGTGGGTGGTGATGATGGTGGTGGGTGGTGGTGGTGGTGGTGGGTGGTGGATTTTGGTGTTGTTAGTAAAAGGTGAATGAGGGATGAAATGAAAAAAAAAAACATGGGGGGTGGATGGAATGGTTTTAATTGAATGGAATGCCTTGTGGAATGAGTGAATCCACTCCATTAACCAACCAAACACACTATTTTTCATTACCTCGTAATGGTCCATTCCATTCCGCCTTTCATTCCATCATACCAAATGCTACCAAACAAGGAGATTTTGGCCCTGGCTTGAGTAGTGGTTTGAGAACATGCCCATTTAAGCATTTCCATGAGTGTAAGGATGGTAAGCCGGGGTCTTCAGGGTTTCTCACCTTCTAGAGCACATGCAGAGTTTTCATTTCAAGACAGAAAAAAGGAGGGTGTCCTTACAAAATGCAATCCCCAAGACTTGGACCTTTTTTATGGATGTTGGGGGCGCCCTTAGGGATGGGGCTAAATGGCTATGTGGGAGGTGCATGGTGATGCACGCTCTCAGCAAAAGGTGCAATCACAGTGCTAATGACGTCCTCTCATTCTCTGTGGTTACGGGAGATGTGGAAGATTTCATTGTTGGGATCCAGAAACCTCGAAATGTGGTTGTGGATATGGCACCAGGTCCTTCAGGAGGTGTGGTTGGGGATATATCCCTCTTAGAAAATGTTTTCTCACTGCCCATTCAAACTGTCAAGAGCATCCCTCAAGCTGTCGATTGGCGTTTGCCCAGGCCTTGACAAGTGCCTTACGCAAAGTGGTGGCTTCACCAGGCTCCGTTGAAAGTTGGGTCAACACTACGTCAAAAATGGGCTTTAGCCGCACATAAAAACTGTGACGATATACCTTTCGTCACACCTATTTTTTTCAGGTCAAGTATGACCAAAGGTCGAGTCATCGTAGGCATCATACGGCCACATTCACCTTCAGTGGTGATGTATTGTAAAATACATCTATTTCTAGTATAAAGTTTGTATAATTTTCAAGTTGTTTAGATAGTGCTTTTATTAGTTTTAGGCTTGTATCGGTCTATTTTATTTAGTATAGGTTTTTATAGAATTTTATTAGTTTTGTGTCAATTTTAGTACTTATTTATTTATTTTATATTTTGGTAGGTGTTCGTATAGACGCTGGAGCCTAAACGAGTAACTTTGGTCAAGTCAAGAACACCCGGGCCGAGAGCACGGAGCTTGAATAGTATAATAATAATAATAATAATAATAATAATAATAATAATAATAATAATAATAATAATAATAATAATAATAATAATAATAATAATAATAAAAGTCAAATGGTGACTTTTGATGTCACTATGGACGGCCCAAAAGGCCACAAAAGACATTTATGTAGGGCATTTATATTATTTTGGAAGGAGGATGATTAAGAATAATAACAGCAGCGGCAGATTTTTTTTTTCGAGGAAGAAACGTCAAGAGGAGCAGCGAGAATTATCAAAGGAGGGGATCGACTTTTGAAGCAGAATTATAAGAGAAGGGGGTCAAGGGTTGAAGCTAGGTGTGAGTACGGGTCGGTTTCAATTCAATTATTTATTATTTATCTATTTGAAACCCGTTGTGAACACCATGAATTTAACTGGCTTTTATTGTTTTGATTTTATCATGACTTTTATTGGCTAGACCTTTTCGCTACCTAGGTTAAAGATGATTACGCATGTTTGATTTATTTTCTTTTGGTTTTGGAACTTTTGGTTGTGGGTGAATTTTAAAGTAAAGAACTTTTTATTTTCTGGTTTGATGTGTATGCGTATTTAGTTTTGTTTAATTAATTTTTATAAATTCCACTTGTGTTTTTGTGAATGTCTTTCATGTATGAATGCAGGTTAGGTTGCGGACTTGGTGTTAGCAACTAGTTTATGGTTAATTTCTGCAGGTTATCCATAGGAGTTGTAATTGTTAGTTAAATAAGTCTAAGTATTCTACCAATTCTCAATAGCTGTGAGGTGCGAGATTGTTGGTCTGTCTAGGGTGTTAAATTGCTAGTTCTAGAGGCTTTGTGAGAAGATCTTCCTAGTTTCCCTAGCATTCCTTGTAGGCCAAGTCTTATCTGAAATATTGTAGTTACCCCTTGCACTTTAGGGTGTATTGTGACTTTCGCGCTGTGAGGTAGACTGTCTAGCGGGTACTTTAAGATTCGAGTAGGTAAGCCTGTGAGGGTAACCTCTCAACCTGTGGTTTAACAGCACAACAGTATTCTAGGGTTTCCCCTTGAGAAGGGTCGAGGGTGTCTAGTTTATTCTTGATGTTTAGTATTTTAAGATCCCGGTTCCACACCAGTTCCATGGCCATTAGAGACTTATCATTCATGTGTAGGATTCTAGCCTAGGTAGTGCTTTTCCATCATCTGATCCCAGTTGCAGTTTCCAGCTTGTGTCTTTAGTTATTTTAGTTTTATTTTTTTTATTCGCATTAGTTTGTTAGAAAACCCCCCAAACCATAAAAACAATTTAAGTCAGTTTGTAGATACATCAAGTCTAGTTTACGTTTTCCATTAGAGTCTTGTGGGTTCGATACTCGGACTTACTTTAGCTGTACTGCACTGACCGGTACACTTGCCGGTTGTGTGGTTTAGGTTTAGAGAGTCTTAGTTTATAAATTTAAAACTTAAAGTGTCTAGTTTAGGTTAATTTAGGTAGTTTTTATTAAACCACTTTGAGCACATCAAGTGGTCATAGCTACAAAAAAGTGTTACTAAAGGACACCAGCATTTGTTTTCTAGAGTTAAGCATTCCCTCCAATAAATGTGGCTAAAGGGTAGCAACGGCCGCATGAAATTATTTTAAGTGTGACTGTTTCTGTTATATAGTCACATGAATTTACTAAAAAGTTTGTTTTAGCCACATCAATTAAAAAAAACGTGACAAAAAGGGTGTTCTAATCAAGCATCATATCCATTAAGTGTGGCTAAAGAATAGTAACGGCCACATGAATTTCTTGTAACTGTGGCCGATTCTATTATATAGTCACATCAATTAACCATAAATGTGGCTATTGTTTATCCTTTGGTCACATGTAAATTTTTTTCCTATATCATTTGTTATCATTCCGTCACAAAATAAAAAACCAACTGAAGATGGTGTGGCTGTTGTCTAACCTTTGGTCACACATTAACTTTTTTTCTAATGACGTTTGTTATCATTCCGTCACACAACAAAAATCAGATTGATGATGGTGTGGCTATTGACTAACCTTTGGCCACACATATTTTTTTTTTCTCATGACACTTGCTATCATTTCGTCACTTAAAAAAACAAGGTAACAATGGTTTAGCTAACTAGCTATGGTAATATAAGGTCATATGAAATTTTGTAATTTTATATGTCTATCATTTGGTCACCCATATTTCTTCCGGTTCTATGTGCCATTATCTTGTAATTAACTATCTGATTTTTAAATTTTCGTAAAAATACAAACAACAGAAAACATTAGAAAACTTATAATCCAAATGATATTAACAATAATAAACCAAAATTCATACACAATCAAAAGCTATCTACAAATTAAGCAACTAAAAAGGGTGTTGCATCACTTCTAGTAGCACTTGCAACATTAGTAAACCAGGTTGCTCCAATTGTTGGCATAATAGTTCTAATGCAGGTGCTAATGTTATTTCTTCTTTTTGTATATCCTGTTAAGAATTGAGAAATAGTAAAGAAGCATTCTTAATAAAAATCTAACAAACACCTAATGAGACTAATAAAATTAAAAGTGCTGAAAACATACAGGATGTTACATAAGCATGTTGTAAACATCTTATAACCCAACACATCCCAATGAACATCAAGTATAGAAAGTAATTTTGTCCTCTTTTCTCATGAACAGGTCAATTTGGGTTGTGTTTAATCTCAAACAGGTTGAACGTCACCCAAAGTCTATATTTAGTGCAGATACTCTAAAATATTGTTTCATTCAAAGATACGGAATACTAGAATAATACCCGTGATTCCTTCAGAAACACTTCCATCCAAGCAATCTTCATTTCATATGATAAAAATGTTAGAATTAACATCACTGCGGACAATCAAAGCAAACAATCAACTAAAATTATGAATGATCATAAAAAGAGAGATATACCTGAAATTCCATGCGTTTCGAAAATTAAAACTTGGCAGCAAAAAATTCTAACTTCCTTCATTTCTTCACTTTCAGTGTGAAGAAAAACCTTAATATGAATATTTTGAAAGCAAGACAAATATGGTGGGTAATTATAGGAGAACACAAAAGATCAACACAAATATTAAAGGAAATAGATTTTAATTAGACTCGTCTCAATAAAACTGCCTCTATCAGGCGGTGGTGGTTTGAAAATAGATGATTTTCATGTCAAGCCACGAATAAGCATACCTTGTTCTAGTTAGTGTGATCATGTAAGGTTCGACCAGTGAATACATCCCATTTAGCACCCTTATTCAAACACACACCTCTTTTTTCCTTTCTCACTTGCTCTTCACCTCGTGAAAAGGATCTGCCAAATAAAAAGAGCTTTATGTTAGAACCAAAATTTTAATCTATGTGCATACAAAACATGGGATTGAGTATCCTGAAAACTTTACTTGAAGTCAAGAATGCTTAAAAGCCCCAACAACAAAAGACAGCGCTTGAACAAATGTTAGTTTCATAGTGTTTAAAGTAAGAGGTAATGTGAGCACACAAACAAACAACAGCAGATAGTTAAGTTGTGATTTTTCCATGAGTTCTAAGAAATCAAACAACTCTAATTCTGAAACATAATATAATTGACATTGGTTGTGTTACATGTAATTATGAACTACAAGTTTGAAAAGAAATACAAAAAATTTTAAAGAAACAAGTTCCATACTTCCATGTGAATCACTCATGTATACCCAGAACAAAAACATTGTTCTCAAATTATATAATGTAATATTGGCCATATTACAAGGTCATATAAGAGGCATAACAATATCTTTATAAAAACACGAGACCGGGTATTGTGAAAATTTTACTGTAGGTTTATAATTTTAAAAGCCCGAACAACAAAAGTCAGTGCTAGAACAGATGTTTGTTTCAAATTGTTTTTTTATGGAATGAAATGATAAACATTTAGTGAATTGTTATAAGCATAAAAAGTAATCTGAACACACGATTAAGAAACAACATTGAGATAAGTTATGATGTTGTCCATGAGTTCTAACAAATCAAACAAGTCCAATTCTCAAAATCAAAACAACTCCTATAGCTTGTACCATAAATCATTATGAACCCACTAATATGAAGAAAAAAATCCAAATACAAGTTCCCTGTGAAATTGTGAATCATTCGTGTACTTGAAACAATAAATACACATAATAATCAATTAATCATATTACAAGGTCATACAAGATGCACAAAAGTACAAAATAACAACTAACAAGCAAGCCTAATATAGAACACATAGTTATCTTATTATCATCACCAAATTTGGGCAAAAAAATAAAAACCATCTAACAAAGCTTTCAGTGAGTAACCAAGCTTTATAGTTATATCAAAATCACTACAAGAAAAGACTCGTTATAAGTTCTTAATAATATTTGTTAGAGATTTCCGATGGTCACCCAAAAGTAAATATTAATTTGGCAGACATTAAACATATAAACACACAGTACCTGAAAAGTTAAAAGAAGAGATAAAACTATTTCATTGTTCCTTTTTTTTTTCCTTATAATGGCTTATAAGTGCAAGCCCCAGAGAGAAGTGGTTTAGTGAATTAGAGAACAAGAACAAAGCATTAAAAGGACGATGGAAACATTTTACATAAAATAACAAGAATACCATATATGCCTACAAAACAAGCACGTGGATCAAATAATCCAATAGACTTGAGATTAACTATGTTTTTATACATAAATGTGACTACTTTATCAACATGGGTTGTTTGAAAAGTTTATCTTCATGAGACTGACCTTATACAAGAAAAATTAACCATTTTCTTGAACACCGTTAAGAGAGAACTGTTAATCATTCATTAGGATCCATATTACAGTCCTTGTAAGTCCAAGATCTTCTCTACCGGGTATCAAACAAACAATCGAGTGCGGAAAACAAGATTGAATGTGAAGAACAAAAGATGAAACCGATTAAATCAATAGAACTGCTGCTTCACCTTGCACACAATCTCTAGGATTGTCTGGTACAAGGTGGTGGCCAGAGAATTACAAATGAGAGGATTAATGAATGTGTAACCCTAAAATGAACTAGAACATAACAATATATAGGGTCCACTAGACCCTTGGCCCACATGGCCTAACCCAAGCCTATTAACTTAAACTAAGCCCAATTAACATAAACAGGCTTAATAAAGACAAGCGTAAACCTACTTAAATATAGCCCAACAATATCCCCCTAGGTTTATGCTGTCTTTATCATGGCTTAGTAGGAAGAATCTTCAGATCTTGATCTTCCAATCTTGGGTTCTTTCTTGTTCTCTTGGAGGTAGCTTCACAACTTTAATCATCATCAGCTTTTGCTTGAACATATTGCTAAAATAGAATGTGAGAGGAGGATTCTCAGAAGCTCTTTTCTTTGTCAATCTTCTCTTTCAAGCAACTTCACAGGTACTTCTTCAGTTGTACTTTCATTGTCAAAAGAGGATCAACTTCTTGTTCTTCTGACTCAGGTACATCTTCTCAGTGTGGTGATTCATGCTTGTCAGCAACTGGAACTCTTTCATTCTTCATCAATCCCTGTTTCTTGATTTGTATAAATTCTGCAAATTCTCAGAATTTTGTAAGCAAATAATTTATATAACAGAGGGTCCAGTATTCACATGAACACCAAGTACATCCGTGTACTTCATTTTTTTTTTAAATCTCAAAAACCTGAATTTGTTTGAGAATCGGTCAAATCCTCAAGAATGGTTAATTTTTATAAAAGAAAACAAACAAATTAAAATAAAAATTCAAACTATTTACAATGCATATTTTTGGTGAGAATCATGTGCAAGAAGATCATATCAGCTTTGTTAAAATGCAACACACCGTTAGTATATATGTTTTGGTGTACTTATTAAAGTGCAAGAAAGCAGTCCAAGATGATTACCAGCATCGTTTATCCACTTAAACAAACATACACACGCCTTCAAGTCCTATATTTTTCTTATTTTCTTAACGTGTGTTAGACCGAAATAACTGTGTGTCCCACATCATGACATACCCCCGCGATCAAGGTATGCACAAAGCTTCTTCATAACAGGTGAGTAAATTGCTGACATCTGTATGATTTACAAGGTCAAGATCATCGGTGATCAGGTCTGCATATATCAGGATGCAACAAAGAGACCGATGGATTCTCGACCAGGGTTAGGGCAAATACCAAATGTTTCGGTATGATCGTTGCTTTAGGCTTTAGATATGTGCCTTTAGCTTGAATTCTCCTTGAGAATATGGGTTTTGGCATTTCCTTATTGCTCTTTTAAGACGTCCTGACTGTGCCTAGGTCAGCATATATCTGGATGCAGCAGAAGGACAGCCAAGACATCCCCAGATGTATCAACAATTTAAAGACCTGAAATCTCAGATTTTGACAATCTATCAACGCAAGATTTAAGACCATAAAATCATACGCCAATGATGTGTTACCCACAAGCTACACAGTCTTTTATCTTTAGCATTAATTTTGGACTGAGTTCATTGTGCAGCTTGCCTGCCAGTACATCGTATAATGGAGCTGCAATCACACTTGATTTAATTTTCTTTTCGATTTTTAAAGTGTGACAATTTAACAGCTGATGTACTATCATTTCTTCTTTTTCGCACCATGAAATTCTCATTTTCGAAAATTTTCTATTGTTTTTGTATTTTTCTGAGGATATATATCCCCCTAAATTTGTGCTTAAAATTGAGAATTTAAAGAACAAATTTACAACCTAAAACTAAGAAAAATCTTTTTGTGTTTTTCTAAAACCATTCTCGAATTAAAGACCAATTACATTCAAAATTTTAATGCATCAGGTTTTGAGCGTACCTCTCTAGCTGATTTTACCTCCATTTTCTCCTTCAAAGGAATCATACTCACTGTTTAAGAATCTAAACCAAACGTATAACAGAGAGATGTCACCTGTCATGTGCGTGGAACAACCGTTATCAACATACCAGTGGTC
Source organism: Ambrosia trifida (assembly GCA_028751855.1). Lineage (NCBI taxonomy): Eukaryota > Viridiplantae > Streptophyta > Magnoliopsida > Asterales > Asteraceae > Ambrosia > Ambrosia trifida. The sequence continues at coordinate 4,519,961 of CM054123.1, read as the reverse complement.
GTCGACAATCCTCCTTGGATGTCCCTGCACTAATAAAGGAGATTAGTTAAACATTGGTACCCAGGCCATCGCGGTCCTGGGCACTCCTGAAGCATCTATGTAAGACACTTCTCTCAAGCACATGTCCTTTTTCTCATTTAGACATGGTGTTGCTGCCGCCTTTGCTTTCCAAACTTGCTTAGGCTTAATAATCGGTTTTGCTACTTTCGGAGTAGCAGCTTTCGGTTTCTCAGGTTGCTTCGACTTCCGTGGTTGAACAACCTTCCGTTTGCTCTTGGCAGCGTTCCAGTCTCCATCAGACGGTTTAACTTTGGGATTTGCATTGTTCCTTGCCTTAGGTTTTTGAACCATCATTGGCTTGGAGTAGTAGTTATCCCTAGGCATAACCCTCTGATATTGTCGATAGTAGGGCACATAAGGACGATGTGCGCAATTTCTTGCAATGTGACCGGGTCTTCCACAAGTGTAGCATGTCTGCTTCTTTGCAACAGGAGCATATCCCGGTCTGTTAGATCCCACTGATGAATGTGAGTGATGGGATCTGTTGGATGATTTGTTTGCAGGCTTCCCAGTCTTCCTGCTCTGCTTAGAACATCTTGAACACCCGTGTGAACAAGATTGTGCTTGTGATGAGGACTGTCCTTGAGCTTTCTGTTTAACTTCAGGAACCTGTTCATAAGAGTTAGCACAGGTAGTTTTTCTATGTGGTGGCACATATTTATCGGTTGTGCCAATAACAGATAACTCGGAAACAGTCTTTTGCACATATGGTATAGCATCTGCAGACAAATTAGATTGTTTCACACAAACACCTGCATTGTTAGTGCAAACAATATCATCCCCCTCAACCTTAACCTCTACTTTTTCTAAATCTGCACATGAAGTAGAAGCATCAGTAATGTTCACACATTTAAATTCAGGGACTATTGGCTTTACCACACCTGTGCCAACAGTCATGGATGAGGGATCCTCACATTCTTGTTTAATCTCGACTGGCCTTGAGCTCACAGATTCTTCAGATTGTTTTGGCTCAGTCGAGGGTATCAAACAAACAATCGAGTGCGGAAAACAAGATTGAATGTGAAGAACAAAAGATTAAAACGATCAAAATAATTATATTGCTGCTTCACCTTGCACACAATCTCTAGGATTGTCTGGTACAAGGTGGTGGCCAAAGAACTACAAAATGAGATGTCTAATGAGTGTGTATGAATGTGTAACCCTAAAATGAACATAAACAAAACATTAAATAGGGTCCACTAATCCCTTGGCCCACATGGCCTAACCCAAGTCCATTGACTAAACTAAGCCCAAATCTAATAAACTAGCTTAATAAAGACAAGCGTAAACCTACTTAAATATAGCCCAACAATATCCCCCTAGGTTTATGTTGTCTTTATCATGGCTTAGTAGGAAGAATCTTCAGATCTTGATCTTCCAGTCTTGGGTTCTTTCTTGTTCTCTTGGAGGTAGCTTCACAACTTTAATCATCATCAGCTTTTGCTTGAACATATTGCTAAAAGAGAACATGATAGGAGGATTCTCATAAGCTCTTTTCTTTGTCAATTTTCACTTTCAAACAACTTTTCAGGTACTTCTTCACTTGTACTTTCATTGTCAAAAGATGATTCACTTCTGGTTCTTCTGACTCAGGTACATCTTCTCAGTGTGGTGATTCATGCTTGTCAGCAACTGGAACTCTTTCATTCTTCATCAACCCCTGTTTCTTGATTTGTATAAATTCTGCAAATTCTCAAAATTTTGTAAGCAAATAATAGATATAACAGAGGGTCCAGTATACACATGAACACCAAGTACATTCGTGTACTTCAATTTTAAAATCTCAAAAAAAAAAAAAAAAAAAACCTGAATTTTGTTCGAGAATCGGTCAAATACTCAAGAATGGTTAATTTTTATAAAAGAAAACAAACAAAAATAAAAATTCAAACTAATTACAATGAATCTTTTTGGTGAGAATCATGTGCAAGAAGATCATATCAGCTTTGTTAAAATGCAACACACCGTTAGTATATTTGTTTTGGTATACTTATTAAAGTGCCAGAAAGCAGTCCAAGACGATTACCAGCATCGTTTATCCACTTAAACAAACATACACACGCCTTCAAGTCCGATATTTTTCTTATTTTCTTAACGTGTATTAGACCGAAATAACTGTGTGTTCCACATCATGACATACCCCCGCGATCAAGGTATGCACAAAGCTTCTTCATAACAGGTGAGTAAATTGTTGACATCTGTATGTTTTACAAGGTCAAGATCATCGGTGATCAGGTCTGCATATATCTGGATGCAACAGAGAGACCGATGGATTCCCGACCAGGGTTAGGGCAAATACCAAATGTTTCGGTATGATCATTGCTTTAGGCTTTTGATTTGTGCCTTTAGCTTGAATTCTCTTTGTCATGTTTGGGTTTTGGCATTTCCTTATTGCTCTTTTAAGACATCCTGACTGTGCCTAGGTCAGCATATTTCTGGATGCAGCAGAAGGGCAGCCAGGACATCTCCAGATGTATCAACAATTTAAAGACCTGAAATCTCAGATTTTGGCAATCTATCAACACAAGATTTAAGACCATAAAATCATACGCCTATGATGTGTTACCCACAAGCTACACAGTCCTTTATCTTTAGCATGTTTTGGACTGAGTTCGTTGTGCAGCTTGCCTGCCGGTACATCATATAATGGAGCTGCAATCACACTCGATTTAATTTTCTTTTCGATTTTAAAGTGTGACAACTCAACAGCTGATGTACTATCATTTCTTCTTTTTCGCACCATGAAATCTCATTTTCTGATTTTTCTATGTTTTTTTATTTTTCTGAGCGTATATCCCCCTAAATTTGTGCTTAAAATTGAAAATTTAAAGAACAAATTTATAACCTAAAATGAAGAAAAATCTTTTTGTGTTTTTCTAAAACCATTCTTGAATTAATGACCAAACAATTTCAAAATTTTAACGCATCAGGTTTTGAGTGTACCTCTTTTGCTGATTTAACCTCCATTTTCTCCTTCAAAGGAAACATACTCACTGTTTAAGAATTTAAAATAAATGTATAACAGAGAGATGTCACCTGTCATGTGCGTGGAATAACCATTATCAACATACCGGTGGTCGTCGACAATCCTCCTTGGATGTCCCTGCACTAAGAAAGGAGATTAGTTAAACATTGGTACCCAGGCCATCGCGGTCCTGGGCACTCCTGAAGCGTCAATGTAAGACACTTCTCGCAAGCACGTGTCCTGCTTCTCATTTAGAACTGGTGTAGCTGCCGCCTTTGCTTTCCAGACATGTTTAGGCTTAGCACACGGTTTTGCTACTTTCGGAGTAACAGCTTTCTGTTTCTCAGGTTGCTTCGACTTCTGTGGTTGAACAACCTTCCGTTTGCTCTTGGCAACATTCCAGTCTCCATCAGACGGTTTAACTTTGGGATTCATGTTCTTCCTCGCCTTAGGTTTATCAACCTTCATGGGCTTGGAGTAGTAGTTATCCCTAGGCATAACCTTCTGATGTTGTCGATAATAGGGCACATAAGGACGACTTGTGCAGTTTCGTGCAATGTGACCGGGTCTTCCACACGTGTAACATGTCTGCTTCTTTGCATAAGGAGCAGATCCCGGTCTGTTTGATCCCACTGATGAATGTGAGTGATGGGATCTGTTGGATGATTTGTTTGCAGGCTTCTTAAAGTTTCTGCGCTGCTTAAAACATCTTGAACACCCGTGTGAACAAGATTGTGCTTGTGATGATGACTGTCCTTGAGCTTTCTGTTTAGCTTCAGGAACCTGTACATGAGAGTTAGCACAGGTAGTTTTTCTATGTGGTGGAACATATTTATCGGTTGTGCCAATAACAGATAACTCGGAAACAGTCTTTTGCACATATGGTATAGCACCTGCAGACAAATCAGATTGTTTCACACAAACACCTGCATTGTTAGTGCAAACAATATCATCCCCCTCAACCTTAACTTCTACCTTTTCTAAATCTGCACATGAATTAGAAGCATCAGTAATATTCACACATTTAAAATCAGAGTCTGTTGGCTTTATCACACCTGTGCCAACAGTCATGGATGAGGGATCCTTACATTCTTGTTTAATCTCGACTGGCCTAGAGCACACAAATTCTTCAGATTTTGGCTCAGTCGAGGGTGTGGCATTTGATTCAGACGAGCCACTTGATTCAGACACTTGTGGTGGCTCTACTGAATCCCCCGTTGATTCAGCTGCTCTAGAGGACTCACAGCTGGATTCACTCGATTCAACTGATACCGATTTCTCAGATTCGGTTGTTTCGGGTGATTCACATTTGGAGTCACTTTCAGAAGTTGGTGGGTCAGCTGGTTCAACGGTATGCTGTGCCATGTACTTTTCACAGAGATTTTTGAAAGTTTTCATGAAATCAAACTCAAATGGCACATTTGAGTCTGATTGGCCGGTCGGTTCAGTTTGCTCAATTTTCGGTTCAGTTTCAAAAACGGTTTCTTTTAAGACATCATTCAATTTAGTTGTGTCATTTGAAACTGGAACTTCATCTCTCCTCACATCAAAAACTCTGTCAATTTCTTTATTTTTCTCAAAATTTAACGTCTCGGTCTGCTTTGAAGCGTCTTGAGACTTGACAAAGGTTTTTGATGGAGCCTGCTCCTGCTTAGGTTGTTTGTTCTTGGGTTTAGAAATTCGGACAGGGACCGATTTAGGTTTGGAGATCTCAACTTGATCCCTCGATGGTCGACTGGTTGGCTCTTCTATTGGAGGACCGTATCCTTTAACAGGCAGAGCCAACAATTCTTCATCCGACATGGGAATTGAGGAATAGTTTTCATTAAAAGGTGGAGGAATTTCCACAAATCCAATTCCCTTATTCCTCACATCCTTTGGTCTGAACCTTAACTGGGTATTGATTATTTTTTCAACTTTGGGACTAGAACAATCGAATTTTTTAAAATGAAAATCGGCATTTTCAAATTTAGATTTTAAGTCGATCAATTCCGCGGTTAAAGTATCAGACAGTCGTTTGAAGTGTAAATATCGACACTTGTGATCACTCACCTCCTGATGCAAGCGCTTGATATCGAGTTTTTGTTGTTCGACCATTTCTTTATAAGAATTAAATTTCTTTTTAATGTCCCAAGTGGCCATTTTCTTGTATTCAAGCTGCTTGAATGCGGAGAGAGTTTCTTCTCTAAAACCTTTAATTTTTAACCTGCATCGTTCAGTACAACAGGATTCAGCTAAAATTTCAGCGTGTACCTCAGATGCGGATGGCACGTGGTCATTCAGTTGTGCCATGAACACTTGAGCAGCGTGAGCGGCAGGAGCAGCAGATGTGATAGGAGCAGCAGGTGTGACAGAAGCAGCAGGAGCGGCGGAAGTGGCGGGAGCGGTAGGACCGGAAGAGCAGCATGAATCATAATTTGAAGATGAAGTATCAGAAGCGGACGAGTGCACTGCAACAGAGGTGTCACTTTGGGTCTTCAGTGTGTGACGCTTATCTAACTCCTTAATGAATGAGATTAACTCATCCGGAATCATTTTGGACCAGTTTGTTTCTGTAATGATCCGATTGACGTTCATAAACCAGCTGCATTTCGGTTGATCTGGTATTCTTTTTAAAGCGTACAGAAGAATTTTGTTGACCCAACGATTTGACACTACGATCTCTGCTTTCTTCATTTCTGACAGCAGCTCGATAAATCGGTCAATTAGTGCATTCACGGTTTCACCAGGAACGTAACTGAAACCCTCAAGTCTTTGTTCAAACACCTCACTTTGTTCAAACCCTCAAGTGTGTGGTAAAGTAGGTAGGGTTGATGGAGCCGTGTCCGAGGTGATGGTATGTCCGAGTTGAAAAGAGTGTCCGAGCTCCAGGGAGTGTCCGAGTTGTAGGTACTTTCGAAGGTGAAACGAGTGTCCGAGTGGAGATGAAGAGTGTCCGACCGGTGGGAGGTGTGTCCGAGGAGTGGCTCTGTGTCCGAGGTGTGACTGTGTCCGAGTGAAAGCTATGTCCGAGGTAGAAGGGTGTGTCCGAGGTGGAGTGTCCGAGTGACTAACTGTGTCCGATAAGATGAAGTGTGTCCGACCTGGTGTGTCCGAGTTGGAGCTGTGCCGAGTGGAAGTCGTGTGTCCGAGGGGGTTGCTTGTGTCCGAGGTGGACTGCTGTGTCCGAGCTCTCTGCTGTGTCCGACCGGTTGGTTTGTGTCCGACCCAATTCCTTTTTTTTTTTTTGTTGTGAGAGATTGTGTGACAGCTCTTTCTTGTAGAATCACGTGATGATTCTTTTTGTTTTTGAAAAAGATATATATATATATATATATATATATATATATATATATTGTTTTTTAATTATTTATCTTTCAAAAACCAAACTTTTCGAAAATCTTGGAAACAAATTATGCTCCCCAAAATAAATCCGAATTTTAAGGAAACACTTTGTGAAACACCCAAAACAAATCAAACAGCCTCCTTTTCACTTTTCTTTTTAGGTTCTTCACGTTTTTTAATTAAAACAGATCTGCAAGAAATTCTAAAACACCAAAACGATTAAAATAAATAAAATTAAAAATGGATGCGAGTTAAACCTGTTGAACCGACAAAACGCAGCAGCAAAAACTCCTTTTTGTTCTTCGAATGATACCGAACCGAGCCTTCGAAAGACTTCTTAGGCTCTGATACCAATTGTAAGTCCAAGATCTTCTCTACCGGGTATCAAACAAACAATCGAGTGCGGAAAACAAGATTGAATGTGAAGAACAAAAGATGAAACCGATTAAATCAATAGAACTGCTGCTTCACCTTGCACACAATCTCTAGGATTGTCTGGTACAAGGTGGTGGCCAGAGAATTACAAATGAGAGGATTAATGAATGTGTAACCCTAAAATGAACTAGAACATAACAATATATAGGGTCCACTAGACCCTTGGCCCACATGGCCTAACCCAAGCCTATTAACTTAAACTAAGCCCAATTAACATAAACAGGCTTAATAAAGACAAGCGTAAACCTACTTAAATATAGCCCAACAGTCCTTAAGTGCAGCGTAGATCTCAGCATCCGATACTCTGTTTACAATCTCCTTGAGACTCTGTACCATCTTCGGAGATGCCGCCGGTATTCCGTGGACTTCTCTGTCGACGTTAGTGCCTCTGCTGGCCACGGTTGCAATTAGACGAACCGGATGAGATAGAACAAAGGGGGAATAGGAGTGTGAACAATTTCGAGACGTTGACACGGCAGTCGGTTTCAGGGAGATTTAGTAGATGGATTTTGGTGTAAAGACTCATGGAGGTTCTATGTATTAGACTATAAGGAGTGGTGGGGGGAAGAGGTGGGGGGAAGCGCCATGTGGCACTTGTGGGGCCCTTGTGGGGGGGAAAATAATTGTGGGGAGTGGAAGGGGGGGGGGAAGAGGTGGGGGGAAGTGCCATGTGGCATTTCTTTTTTCTTTTTTTTTTTAACTTTTTATAATAATAATAACAATAATAATAATAATAATAATAAAAATAAAATAAACCGAAAAATATATTAAATTAATTTAATAATAAATAATTAATATTAAATTAATAAAAAAATAATTAATATTATATTAATAAAAAAATAATTAATATTTAATTTGAAAGTTTGAATTTCAAATTTTCCTCCACTGCTCCACACAGTACAAACATTAATTTTCCCACCATACGTTTGAATTTGAAATTTTAAAATTGAAACTTTGAATTTCAATTTTTCCCCCCCACTGCTTCATACTTCTAACCCTATAAATACAACCCTAACCAAATTCTCATTCACACCTATTCCTCTTCCCTAAAGCAATGAATAACATGGGTGACGGTTTTCAACCTCCTCTCCTGCAGTACTCTCGCCGGAGACGGGGACGGGGCCGCCCTCAGAGACTACCATTCACCTCCTCTCCTCTGCCTACTGCTGCACAACCTCTTCCTCCTCCTCCTCAACATTGGTTATTTCCCGCTCCTCCTCCTGCTGCTGCACAACCTCCACTTTGTCCTCCTCCTCCTCCTCCTCAACATTGGTTATATGGGCCTCCTCCTGCTGCTGCTGCTGCACAACCAACATCTCCTCCTCCTCCAGCCGATGATGACTGGACGGATGAGGAATTAGTCTGGGCCATGGAGTATGTAATGGCCCAGACAGGTATTACTTCCCGTCGGATGCGAGATCCGATGGACGGGATAGCTCACGCTCCCTCTCACCCGAGTACGTCACCCTCCCCTGGGAATGGGACAACTACTCTCCATAGCGGAGAGATTTAGGATTAAATAAGTAATCTAGGATTTATTAATGTTTAAATAAGTAATTTAGGAATTATTAGGATTATGTAATGGTTATTTATGTAATGGTTATTAAGTTATTTAATTATGTTATTGTTATTTATTTTTTTTTATTTAATTTCTTTTTTTTATTTAATTTCCTTTTTTTTTATTAAAAAAAACGGTATATGATTAATTATTGTGGGTATTTTTTTTTAATTAAACAAATCCTCTCCACCCAATAAAATTGTGACACTTGGCAAACAATACTCCCCCACGCCGGTGCTTCCCTTCCCGCCCCACCCCTCCACGCCAATTCCACGCCGCCTTGCGGCGGTATTCCCCCCCTTCCCGCCCCCTCTCCCGCCCCACTCCGCTTAGTCTTACAGTATGATTTGTAAGGAAAGAGGATGGGGAAAGGAAGTAGTAGATGGATTTTGAGGGGGGAAATAAATTAGGGTATATTTAGGCGAGCAGGAAATTTAAATTTTTGTGGCTGGTTAAATTTGGAGAAATTCAATTTGTATAGGGGAATGTTTGGCAAATAGCTTTTATAAGCTTTAAGATTCAAGCTTTTAAGAAAAAACTCATACTCAATAAAAAGTCTTGTTTGGTTGAAGGAGTTGGAAGCTTTTAGGTTAGAGAAAAAGCTCAATAGTGAAAAGCTATTAGTACTAGTTTTCAAGAAAAAAAAAACTCTACTAGCTACAAGCTTTTAATTAGTAAATAACATAAATACTCATTCTATTTTAAAAATAAAATAAAAACATTCTTTACAAGTTTTTAATTATGCCCATTTTAGTCATTTTATACATTTTATTAAAAGATTCAGCTACTTTGATAAACACCAAAATATATTTAAAAAGCTTCCAGCTAACAGCCTTCAGCTAATTTTGCCAAACATACCCCTAGATGGTCAAGCTTAAACTAGCTCATCTGAGTTTCACTCACCGAGTACACCGTTTATATATTTTTTTAGTGAAATAGTAATAAGAATTACTATATAAAAGTTATGAAAATATAACTAAATTATACATAATATAATAATTATAACTAATAAATAATAAGCATACCGAGCTTGAGCTGAGTACAAGCTTCAAAAACTACTTACGAGCCAAGCTCAAGCTTTAGAATCAAAACTTGAATCAAGCTGAGCTTGAGCTCAATTTTCATAAGTTAAATGAGCTTGAGATTGAGCTTAACTCGGCTCGTTTGCACCCTAATTAATAATATAGTACACTTATTAATAGTGGCATAAAAAGCAAATAGCATAAAAGCTATATTATAATAAAATAAATTATACATATACACATGCATATACAAACACCTACATACACTAACACTAATGCATATACATATATACATACATACATGGACACATACATACATACACAAACACACACACATATATATACACACTAACAAATATACATACACACACATACACGTACTTGTTCGTACATAATACACACATCTATACATATATATACGTAGACACATGGTCCATTAAGACATAAACAATCTACCATTACCATTGTGCTCCATTAAGACCCAGTATGGCCCATTATGTCAACCTACTATTGCCTATAGTGATATATTAAGGCCTAATATGGTCCATTGAGACATATATGACCTACTATTGTCAATTGTGATCCGCTAAGGCCTAATATAGTCCACTAAGATATATATAATCTACAATTGCACATTGTGATACATTAAGGCCTAATATGGTCTATTAAGACGTATATAATCTTTGCCCATTGTTATCGATTGAGGCATAATATGGTCTATTAAGACATATATATGATCTATTACTGTCCATGGTGATCCATTATGGCCCAACATCGTCCATTAAGACATAGATGATACACTATAGTCCATGAAAGCCCATTAAGGCCCAATATTGTCCAATAAAACATATATGAATTATTATTGGCAATTGTGATCCATTAAGGTCCAATATGGCCCATTAAAGTGTGTGTCACCTATAATTGTTTATTGTGATCCATTAAGGCCTAATTGTCCATTAAGACATGTATGATCTATTATTGTCCATTGCGATTCATTAAGGCCCAATATGGTATATTAAGACGTATATAGATTATAGTCTATTATAGTCCATTGTAATCCATTAAGGCCCAATATGATATATTAAGACATGTATGATCGATTATAGCTCAGTAGTTCGTTTTGGCCTAACATGATCCATTAAGTTATGTGTCATATGGTTATGATCCATTAAGACCAAATATGGCTAACTTCCAATCTACCCAGATACCTAAATATAAATAAAATAAAAAATAATCACAAGCGCACCAGATGTATCTATTACATTCAAATATAAATTGAAATATTCATAAAAAAAAGTTATTACTTTTTTTTTAAAGGCGAATTTCTTGCTCCTTGTGAGACTTGAACTCAAGACTTCACAATGTTAATGTATTAAAAGGTTTTGCCTTACCACTGAACCACCAACCCCAAAGACTGAAAAAAAAAAGTTATTCCTTTAGTACGCTGAACCTTATTCTATCTTTTATGAACTAGAAAATAAATATCATCTCAAAATCCTAATGACCTGCGCATAATGTCATCAAATCTTTCCTATTTTTGAAGGCTCAGACAATTATAAAAAGTATACATTTCAAACCATACATAAAAAAGTATACATTTCAAACCATACAACTAAGTTATATATATTTATTCCTAAACTAATTACAACTAGGGATAAGGAAATGGTACCGAGTACCAATATTAAATTTCATTTACCGAATCATTTTCAGAATCAATTTGGTACCTTACATTCCGGTATCAATACTTTTGGTACCGCTAATGGTATTTTACCGATTTTACTCACGTATACCGGTACCGTAGTGTATCGAGCATTCCCAGTATCGGTATCGGTACCCATATTTTTTCGATATTTGGCACCGGTATTTTCGGTTTTGGCATCGAGCTCATCTCTGGTTACAACAAAAAATATATATAAGTTTGAAAATAAATTATAAAAATTTTATTGAAAAATTATAATTTTATATATTTTGTATATTTATGTTAAATGATGTATTTTTTTAATTGATATTAGCATTTAAGAGGAAATTTTTAGCATGAAATATTTTGAGGGGGAGTTTTAGGAGGGAAACCAAAATTTTGGAATTTTAAGAGATAAGTATTAAAAGAGAGAAATTGTAATATTTAGTCACTTGAAATTTTGTAATTTTAAGTGTAACTATTGCTTAACATTTGATTACACATATTTTTATATGATATTTGCTACTATTTCGTCATAAAAAAAAAAAAGAAGGTGGTGATGGTGTGGCTAACATGTATATAAAGCCACATGAAATTTTACAATTTTGACTGTGGTTATTGCCTAACCTTTGTTTACACATATTTTTTCCCATGTCATTTGCAATCATTTTGTCACACAAAAGTAAACAATGTATTAGTATGGCTAATAGTTATGTAAAGTCACATGAATTTTTGTAACTTTAAATGTGGCTATTGTCTAACTTTGGTCACATATATTTTTCCATGACTTTTGCTATCATTCCATCACACAAAAATAAACAAAGTGACGATGGTGTGACGGATGCATATGTAAAGCCACATTAAATTTTGTAATTTTAAGTTAAGTGTGGCTATTGTCTAGCCTTTGGTCACACAATAATATATGTGGCCATGTGTATCCTCTTTTAGCCACACCATCAAAAAAATACTATGACAGTAGATCACATTTGTCCACACTTTTCTAATGTGACTACTAAATGTCACAGTTTCTTTATCAACGTGTGGCTAAAGGATTTGAAAAGTTATGTTTCTCGTCACATGAAACAAATATTGTGGCCATAGATCCCATTTGGACACAATATTTTTAGTGTGGCTAGTAAATGTCATGGTTTTTTCTTGAAGTGTGGCTAAAGATTTTGAGCTGTTATCAATGGTCACATGTATATTTAATATGTGTGGCGAAAAGTGGGCCGGAAGTTTTTTAAATCTTAGAAATCAACTTTAGCCACACATTTAATCAAAAATGTGGCATGGCAATTTTAGGAAATGTGTTGCTTAAGGCACATTTTGGCGTAATGCAAACTGCTTTTATTGCTGCGGTGTACCCTGCGGGTGGTCAAACCGTCCACTAGGCAGGAGCGAAGGTCTGGGAATAGGAAATCATTGCAATGTAGCAGCATCCTGCAATGCTTTCTTTGTGGAAAGACGGTTCTAGGTTTCCAGATTTGGTTCCTTCTCTCTTTAATTGTGTGGGGGGTGTTTCTTTAATCAAGCAGGAAGTAAGGGGGAGTGAGGCTACTGAAAAGAGCCCAAATGTCAAACAATGCCTCCGGAAAGTAAGGGACGGTCATTTCACAGCTGCTGTCAAGGTGTTGTGTTCTAGTGGGGTTGCTCCTTTTGGGGAGTCTACTATGAAAGCCCTCATTGATAAACATCCGATGTTGCCTTCTCCGTCGTTGTCCTCTAACTCCGAAATCTTGCCCGTGCTTGTTGTGGATGAAGACTGTGTGCTTCGATGCCTTCGATCTTCCCCTAAAGGGACTTCCTGTGGGAGGGACGGTTTGAGGGCCCAACATCTGTTGGACGCCCTTAGCGGAGAGGGGTCCATGGCTTCCACGGGTTTGCTGTTAGCTATTACTAAAGTCGTCAACTTATGGCTAGGGGGTTGTGTCCCAAGGTACTTGCTGAATTTATTGCTTCAGCCCCCCTTACCCCTCTTCTGAAACCTGATAACGGGATTCGACCCATTGCAATAGGGGCCATTTGGCGCAGACTGGTATCTAAAGTGGCTATGAAGAAAGTTGGTAAGGAAATGGCTACGTATCTGGGGGACTTTCAATTTGGGGTGGGGACTCCTAATGGGGCAGAGGCGGTGCTCCATAGTGAGAACAGGTTCCTTAACTCCTTCCATGAAGACGGTTCTTTGGCTATGCTCACTGTGGATTTTTCAAACGCATTCAACATGATCGACCGCACTGCCCTCCTTCAAGAAGTTCTTCAGCATTCCCCGTCTATCTATTTGTGGGTCCAGTTCTTATATGCCCAACCAGCTAGGTTGTATGTCAGTAATGATTGTATAGGGGCCACTACGGGGGTTCAGCAGGGGGACCCTTTAGGTCCCCTCCTTTTCGCCTTGGCATTACACCCTATGGTTCTCGGGGTGCAAGAAAATTGTAACCTCCCATTTCATGCGTGGTACCTTGATGATGGGATGATTATTGGTGATGCCACCGATGTTGCGAATGCCTTAGACATCATCCGGAAGGAAGGGCCATCCCTGGGGCTTCAACTGAATATTAAGAAAACTGAGGTTTTTTGGCCGTTTTGTAATGGGGTGAAACTTAGGGATGGGCTTTTCCCCAGTGGGATTAGCAGGCCAGAAAAGGGTGTAAAGCTCCTTGGGGGGGCTGTTAGTCGGGACTCTTACTTTATATGGGAATTGGCAGGGCGAAGAGCCTCACGCGCAGTTGATCTTATGAAACTTTTGCCCTGCCTTAGGGATCCCCAGAGTGAACTTCTTTTGCTCAGATCTTGTATGGGGTCGCTAAGTTGCTTTTTGGTTTGCGGACCTGCCAACCCGCCATGATGGATGAAGCGGTATCATGTTTAGACAAGGGTTTGCAGGAAGCCATCGAAGACCTAGTGGTATGTGGGGGTCCGTTCTTTGGTGACCTACAATGGCGACTAGCCTCCTTGCCGATGCGTTTGGGAGGATTAGGGCTCCTCTCAGCAAAAGATGTTGGGGTGTATGCTTTTGTGGCATCGCGAGCTCAGTCTTGGAATCTCTAAGACCACATCTTAAGGAATAGTGGGGTTGTCGACATGGACTTGGACTACGTGCAGGACCTCGAAAGGATAAATTACTATCTCCCAGGTTTTTATATTGGCGGTTTTTCTAACCAGGAAACCGCCCCCCCAAGCCTCAGAAAACTTTGGCGAATGCCCTTTTTGGCAAAATCGCACAGAGCCTGGGTTAAGGTTTTGATTTGTCCCCCCGCCAAAAAGCAGTTATTGAATACTTGCAAAGCCCCCATGCCCAAGATTTCCTGAATGTTGTTCCAATCGAAGGTTTGGGCCAAACCATGTCTAGGGTTGAATACAGGACAATTCTTAAATATCGTTTGATGATCCCCATGTACCATGAAGATGAAGTCTGTCTTATTTGCCATAAGGCATGCTTAGACATAAACGGGGAACACGCGGTTCACTGTAAGGAGTTGCTTGGTTTCAAATATAGGCATGATTGGGTCCGAGACGTTCTTTGGGAGATTTTAAGAAGGGCTGGGATCTCAGCCAAGAAGGAGGCTCCTGTGAATTTCCTCTCGGACCCCGTAGAAGGGAGATTCACCCTACGTCCAGCAGAACTGCTTGTCTTTGGGTGGGCCGGGGGAAACACGCTTGTGTCGGCCTAATAGGTGTATCTCCCCTGGTTGGTTTGAGGGATAGTGGTTTTGTAGCAGGGCAAGCGGTGCGGAAAGCGGAGGCGAAGAAAGTTGAGAAGCATGCTAAAGCTTGTGAGGAGAACCAACACGTTTTCGTACCCCTGGCATTTGATAAATTTGGCTCCTTGGCACCAGAAGCCATCCATTTCGTGACCAGAGTCCAACGAGTTATTCATAGCAGGGTCTCGACTCCAGGGGGCATGGGTTCGTTTTTAGTAGATTAGGGTTTGCTATCCAGAAAGGGGTGGCGGCACAGCTTGTTGCCCGTCTGCCCGCTATCTTGATGTAATATTTCGCGATTATGCTTAATAGTGAAATATAAATTAACACTATGTGACACCCTGCATTTTCAGGATATTACTTTTACTGAACTCTAGTTAACTTTCATGTACAGTCGTGACTAAACACCTAACTAGGGGTAGTTAAGAAGGTCTTTCGATATGTTATGGGATAATAACATATGTTGGATAATATTAACGTACGTTATAACTAGGAAGGTTTTATCTTGACACACACACGAGTCTATCCCGAACGTTGGTGATTTGTCAAGCATACATAATCATATGATCTATTGGGTGATGATGAATGTGAATTAACATGCGTTTGTGAATTACATGTTTATGTGGATTACTGTTTTAATAGATAGTCAGTACGTAAACCCTACGAATTATGTGCATTCTGTAATTAACATGTTATGAAATGATAAAAACAATAGTTTTTACATAAGTTAGTATGAATAATATTATCGAGACTATTCTCGGGATTAAAACCGTATTAACGGGGCCGTTTATCAAGAAAAGGCCCATAAACCCGAAACTTTGGCCCATGATCTTAACCCTAGTGTATTATGTTTATAAAAAAAAACACAAACCCTAGCCTCCATTTGCGCCGTGGGTTTTCAAGAGGGTGTACCCTCTTCTTCACTTTCAATCTTGCATCAATTCCTTACAAGTTCAAGTGATTCGGGTGCTATCTTGGAGTTTTAAGGACTTAAGCGATTCAAGGTATATATTTTATGTGGTGTATGATAAGTTTTAAGGCTGGAAAAGTTGTAAAAACCCTAAGAAATACTTATGTTAAAATCGCAAATCAACATGTGTAGGATATCTTGGATGTTTGTTATGTATGTTAATGAGTATTGTTGATAAAAATCATATCTAGAGCACATGGTACATAAAAATCAGAGGTTAAACGTGATAATATGGATTTTGTTGTGTTAATATGAGTTTATTGCATGATTGTGGGTTAGTGAGGATGATTAGGGTTTATAAGAGTCATGTTGTTAAAATTCTTATTTCTGGCAGATTATCTGTAACAACTTGTATGGCTGTTATAGGGTGATTAACATGTGTAATCTTATTGCTTTATGATACTAAAACAAAACTTATGATGTTAGCTTTTCAAAAAGTCCAAAATCATGCGTTTTGGACTTGTTTTGATATGTATTCATGATTTTATAAGCTTAAAGGTCATATCAGATTTTCGGAATTATAAATTGGGTCAACTTTAAACGGTCATAACTTGAGATTTTCAAAGGGTTAACTTATGAAATTTAGACAGTAGGTCAACATTGGAAAAACTTGGCTTTTCCAAATGGATTCACCTCGTTTCGGTGAATACAAAACTTTTGGGAATTTTGCTACTAAACTGACCTGTTGTGGAAATTTTCTGGACATAGCTGTGTTGTACGAATTTTAATAATTTTTGTGTTTGGTTGTGAGACAAAACAAAATATGGGTTATCAAATGAATCCCAATGAATATTCAGTAAAAATTTGGGAGTTTAATTCATTCGTTAAGTATTTTAAATAATTCGTTTTTCACAGCGTACAATCTGCCCTGAAAACGCAGATTGTGTAAGGGATGTTTACGTGACTATTTGGAGTCTTATATGGTATGTATTTGACATGAACTTGCATGAATACTTATATAAGATGTGTATGAGGTATAAAACTGATAATAATCAATATGATCACCAACGGGATACATAGGACTTACTTGTGCATGTAGAGTCATTAGGTGTCACTACACGGTTTGAACTTTAAAAGTCTTGGACAAACGAGTTGTATGGTGTGTTGGTTATGCACATATAATCACCTAGTGACATTTGTAATAGGGAGTCGGTAGCTGATTTCTGTTTGAGGAATTTGGATTATTCACGTGCAACCTAAGGTGAGTTTAACTACTCTTTTCTCAAAAGCATACGTCTCGGGTTGAGACAACGTACTTAACTTTTTCTAGTCTAGGTTGGGACTACTATTTTCTAGTCCGGTTTGGGACTACTTACACATCCCGGGTTGGGATGCTATGGATCCTTGTGTGGGTCGGTGTTTGACTCCTTGTGTGAGTCGGGTTTTGCTAATTCGCAAATTGTGTCCTTGATGAACTAAACCAACTCTATCATCTGTAAGTCCTTCACATACCGAATGAGTTGCCGGGTTATGGCAAGCGGGTTATTAGTTGATAGCGCTATTAGGTCTTACAAACCTCACACCGGCTCGGGGAGTGCGGGAGTGAACTATAACTTAACAGATTTTATCATTGTTGATAGGCAATGATGTAAGGCATGCAGCTCACATTTGTGACTACACGTACATCAGCAGTTCGGTATATCGGTGTTAGTTATCATGAATGGGTTAGCTACCCTTGACATGCGATGAGCTAGTGTTTGCACGGTTCTTGGAACCAATTCAATTACTTGTTTACGTGGCTTTGGAAACCAGCGCAGTTACATACTCATTTACTTTACTTAGTGAAGTCACCAACATTGTTTGTTGACCCACGATTTACATGCTTTTGCAGATAGTTAGCTTCTGGTGCCAGGATTAGAAAGCACTGCACACTTCACTGCATTTGGGGTCTTGGGCATACACCTAAATTACATATTATGCTTTTACATTTTCTTTCATATGGTTTTAATTTGGGCGCGTTGTTTTGCGCATGGTTTTTAAAAGGTTTAAATTTGGTTTACGCTTCCGCAGCTTAACTAAACTTGGTTTTTGAAAACGAAATAAATGGTTTGGGCATTTAGAGTTCGTTCATATGACTTATGGCTATGGGATCCTGGTATGTCATGCGCCTCACGGTATAAACCCCGCAGTGGAAATTTGAGGGTGTGACAGATTGGTATCAGAGCCATTGGTTATAGTGAACTAGGACTGCATGTTGAGTCTAGTCTATAATCATCATAGCATAAGTACACTCACAACTTAAGTGCACAACTAGATTTTAGCTACATATATCTACAACACATGATTTCGGGAGATATGTTATCTTCTAGTTCTAGACCTAATTCTGAACACGTCAATGGTGGGAACCCAGGGTTACACTTGGTGGCGCATTACTGGGAGTAGTATCCTAACAAACCTCATGGATGAGGAAACAACAATTGTACAGGGGAGAAAGCCCTTGCGAGCGTTGTGGCGCACGTACCCAGGAAAGCTGCACGATGCGCATGACGTGATACCATCAAACCGAATCAACTGTAAAGAAATTCAAATACCGAGACTTATCCTTTTTCACTGAGCAAGGAGACAATTAGTTTCTGTTCCTTGTTACTTGATCTTTCTTACTTCCATTTGAAATTCAGACGGGACTGGGTTACACATATAGAACTTATTTCTTACTTTAGTACCTTACACCTAGTATGAGCGGGCGGACGTATGACTGCATATCCCTGTTACTCATAAGTATATGGTAGATTCATGGGAACACATTAGATTGGGGCTTGTTACACACACTCTTGGGGAGTTACGAAGGTCTGCGATGTAGTGCAACATCTAAAAGGAAGACGAAATCTACTAGCGACTGACAGTCACGATTGGAGGAACGAATGGTGTTGTTGACCCTTGAGCTGACTTACACAGGACCGGAGAAGGAGACTGTACGTGATGAGAACCATATAACATTGACATCGCGAAAGAGGAAGGATAAGGGATGGAAGGGGAACCTGAGCAGAACGAGCACATGAGAAGTGAGGATGAATGATCTACTATCTAAGACAGAGCGTGGCGACGATTGGCTCTTACCTTTTCTTACCTATCTTTTCTTTCTTTTTCCTTTACTATCTTAGGTAAGACTGAGTTCTTATGATCAACGATAAGGTGGTTGAGGCCCTTGCATCTTCCAAGCTAGTAAAGATCCATTTTGCTAAATCATTCGTTTCCCCTGACTTCCACATTTGAACTTTCTTATTCCTTGAACGCGCATGCCACAACAACAACCTACCATCATATTTTCAAGCCTTTATTGGTCGTAAACCTCGATAACACTAACGGAACTGAAGGAGACCGTCTGATTGCTTCGATAGTATAAGTCATTTCCATGCGCATTTGCCCCGGGCAAGATGGGGTAATGTATGCTACATGCACACTCAATGAGTTACAGATACTTGGATCGAGAACGTAACACCCTGTGATGAAACTTAGAAATTTGTTATATAAAGACGGATGGGTCTGAGATCGACGCCTACACTACCAAGCTACAGGAGTTAGATACTTTGTGCTCGAATCTAATTAACCAACTTTACCAGCGGATCGTATTGCATACCAAAAGGGTGGGTCCCTCATATTCATGGCTTGGCCACTGCAGCTCACCTACCTAGAATCTAACAAAGCTTTCACCTGGCTCGCAAACTCATTGATGAGGCTGTTGAGCATGGTACTTTTCCGAAGCATAGAGCTTCATCTTCTACTTTTGGTAATAGCAAGAGAACGTGGGATAGTGTGAGGTACAAGTCCTTCAGCAAACAATAACCACAACGGTAACAACAACAATGGGGCTCGTGGAATAGCAATTGTGATTGGCTCGGGGGAAGCTAGGACTGATAACAATGTCGTGACGGGTACGACACTCTTGCTTCTATTTTATATGATACTGGTGCGGACTATAGTTTTGTGTCATCAAAACTTAGCAAACAACTAGGGATGGTTCCTACTCTTTTTGATACCCCGTACACCATAGAGCTAGCTGATGGGAAGCCTATTGAGGTAACCCACACCCATTGTGACTGTAAGCTCGAGTTGGATGGGCAATCGTTTGCCATCAACATTTTACCTATCAGCCTTGGAAGCTTTGATCTCGTGGTTGGCATGGACTGGTTGTCCAAGCATCCCGCTGAAATTCTCTGTCGGGTGAAAATTATTCGTGTCCCCCTCCCAGGTGGAGAACTTTTATCTATACAGGGTAATCATAGTGGTGCCATGGTGGGCATCATCTCTTCTTGAAAGCCCAGAAGTGTATTCGTAAGGGCTATCCAGCCATTTTGGCTAACATATCTGACATTCGAGCTGAAACTGAAACTGAAACTGAAACTAAGATTGAGGACATCCCAGTAGTCCGAGATTTCCGAGATATTTTCCCCAGAGGAACTACCTGGACTTCCACCTGTTCGTCAAGTGGAGTTTCAAATTGACCTTGTACCTGGAGCAGCTCTAGTTACATGTGCACCATACCGCCTAGCACTAGGCGAACTTCAAGAACGGTCTACCCAGCTCCAAGAGATATTGGATAGGGGCTTTATTAGACCTAGTTCTTCGCCATGAGGAGCTCCAGTTCTGTTTGATAAGAAGAAGGATGGGAGTTTCCGCATGTGTATCAGAAGTTGAACAAAGTAACGGTTAAGAACCGCTACCCTTTGCCTCGTATTGATGACTTGTTCAACCAGCTTCAAGGGTCGAGTTTCTATACTAAGATTGACTTGAGGTCAGGATACCATCAACTGAGAGTCCGAGAGAAGGATGTGGCGAAGACAGCCTTTCGAACTCGTTATGGACATTATGAGTTTTTTTGGTGATGCCATTTGGGCTAACCAATGCACCGGCTGTGTTCATGGATCTAATGAACCGTGTGTGCAAGCCTTATTTTGACAAATTCGTCATAGTGTTCATAGATGACATACTGATTTATTCCAAGAGCAGGGAAGAGCACGAGCAACATCTGCAGCTGATCTTGGAACCCTTGAGAAATGAGCAGTTGTATGCAAAATTCTCTAAATGTGACTTTTGGATTCGAGAAGTCCAATTTCTTGGACATGTGGTTAACAAGGCAGGAATACATGTCGATCCCGCCAAGATTGATGCTATTAAAAAGTGGGAGGCTCCAAAACTCCCACAGAGGTGCGCCAGTTTCTTGGTCTTGCGGGATATTATCGTAGATTCATTGAGGGATTCTCTAAGATCACTCAACCCCTCACTGCTTTGACACAGAAGGGTATTACTTACAAGTGGGGAGATGCCCAAGAATCTGCTTTTCAATTATTAAAGTCGAAACCTTGCAGTGCACCTATACTATCACTACCTGAGGGTACAGAGGACTTCGTGGTGTACTGTGATGCGTCTATCCAAGGGTTAGGGTGTGTGCTGATGCAGTGTGATAAGGTGATCGCGTATGCCTCACGTCAATTAAAGGTTCATGAGAAGAATTAAACCACCCATGACTTGAAACTGGGAGCAATGGTTTTTGCTCTAAAGATCTGGAGGCATTATCTCTATGGGACGAAGTGTACGATATTCACTGACCACAAGAGCCTCCAACTCATATTCGATCAAAAGGAGCTGAACATGCGACAGCGTCGATGGGTCAAGCTTCCGAATGATTATGACTGTGCCATCAAGTATCATCCAGGGAAAGCTAACGTAGTAGCTGATGCCCTTAGTCGTAAGGAAACGAAACCCAAACGAGTGCGAGCTTTACAACTTACCGTACATTCTAATCTTCCTGATAAGATACGTGAAGCCCAGGGCGAGGCTTTGAAAGAAGAAAACATCGGGCTTGAAACTTTACATGGTGCGGATAAGAACTTGGAACTGAAGACGGATGGTCTTCAATACTTTATGAATCGAGTCTCGATACCACGTTTTGGGGATCTCAGACAACTGGTGCTCGATGAAGCTCACACCTCTCGATATTCGATACATCCTGTTTCGGACAAGAGGTACCAAGATCTTAAAACTCTTTACTGATGGCCAAACATGAAAGCTGAAATAGCCACTTATGTTAGTAAGTGCTTGACTTTTGCGAAGGTTAAGATTGAATATCAGAAACCTTCAGGCCTACTCCGGCAACTAGAAATCCCTATATGGAAATGGGACGAAATTTCTAGGGATTTAATCACAAAGCTTCCTAGAACGCCAACGGGCCATAACATGATTTGGGTTATCATGGATCGTTTAACCAAATCGGCACACTTTCTGGCAATAAAGGAAACGGACTCACTGGAGAAACCAGCAAATCTCTACGTCAAGGAGGTAGTCTCTAGGAATGGGGTGCCTACTTCTATTATATCTGATCGCGATGCGCGATTCACTTCTCATTTTTGGACTACTCTCCAAAAACGCTTTGGGAACTCGCTTAGATATGAGCACAGCCTATTACCCACAGACGGATGGACAGAGTGAACGAACCATCCAAACATTGGAAGATCTGCTACGAGCGTGCGTGGCGGATTTTGGCAACAGTTGGGATAAGCACTTGCCTTTGATTGAATTCTCGTATAACAACAGTTACCCCAATTCAATACAGTGTGCGCCTTTAGAGGCACTTTATGGACGCAAGTGTAGGTCTCCTATCTGCTGGACTGAAGTTGGGGATAGCCAGCTAACAGGTCCCGGACTTGTGCACGGAACTTCTGAGGAGATAGTGTAAATCAGAAATCGGATGGCTGCTGCTCGTGATCGACAGAAAAGTTACGCTGATAAGCGTAGGAAACCTTTGGAGTTCCAGGTTGGGGACAAGGTTCTATTGAAGGTGTCACCTTGGAAGGGGGTGATACGCTTTGGAAAACGGGGAAAGTGAACCCGCGATATGTAGGACCATTCGAGATTGTCGAAAAGATTGGTCCAGTAGCTTACAGGTAAATCCTTCCTGATGAACTCAGTGGGGTGCACAATGTATTCCACGTACCTAATCTGAAGAAATGCTTATCTGATATAATACTGGTAGTGCCACGTGGAGGAGATCCAGGTGGACGATCAGCCACGGTTCGTGGAAGAACCAGTTGAGATTCTTGAGCGGGGCGTGAAGAAACTCAGACAGAGCACCAAACCTATTTTTAGGGTGCGATGAAATTCCCGTCTAGGACCGGAATAAACGTGGGAACGCATGGATAAAATGCGGCTCAAATACCCAAATCTTTCTACTGAACCTGAAAATGCTTATGAACTAAACTCTAAACGTGAAGCGACTCACTCAAAGTGAATTTCGGGGCGAAATTCCTTTCAACTTGGGGATGATGTGACATCCGGTAACCAAGCATACAATTTTACACTGGCTTCACTGTTTACTTGCTGAATTTCGGGACGAAATTCTTTTCAACTTGGGGATGATGTGACACCCTGCATTTTCAGGATATTACTTTTACTGGACTCTAGTTAACTTTCATGTACATTCATGACTAAACACCTAACTAGGGGTAGTTAAGAAGGTCTTTTGATATGTTATGGGATAATAACATATGTTGGATGATATTAACGTACGTTATAACTAGGAAGGTTTTGTCTTGACACACACACGAGTCCTGTATTCCGAACGTTGGTGATTTGTCAAGCATACATAATCATATGATCTATTGGGTGATGATGAATGTGAATTAACATGCGTTTGTGAATTACATGTTTATGTGGATTACTGTTTTAATAGATAGTCAGTACGTAAACCCTACGAATTATGTGCATTCTGTAATTAACATGTTATGAAATGATAAAAACAATAGTTTTTACATAAGTTAGTATGAATAATATTATCGTGACTATTCTCGGGATTAAAACCGTATTAACGGGCCCGTTTATCAAGAAAAGGCCCGTAAACCCGAAACTTTGGCCCATGATCTTAACCCTAGTGTATTATGTTTATAAAAAAAAACACAAACCCTAGCCTCCATTTGAGCCGTGGGTTTTCAAGAGGGTGTACCCTCTTCTTCACTTTCAATCTTGCATCAATTCCTTACAAGTTCAAGTGATTCGGGTGCTATCTTGGAGTTTTAAGGACTTAAGCGATTCAAGGTATATATTTTATGTGTTGTATGATAAGTTTTAAGGCTGGAAATGTAAGACCCTAACCCGTAAACACGCGATTAACTTTAAAACTTACGGGCTTTGGTCTTATTGAATAACACTCCCGATTTAATACTTTGATATCTGTGAAATCCAACCCATTATGATTTCTACATTATAGGTCCCAACAAAATTTTTGTAATTAGGTTTACTAAAAACATGTACTAAATCCTGCGTTTAATCGGGAACTTCAAATGCGGAAGCTTTATGAGTGCTTGAGTGTGTTCGGTTCTTGTAACAAGTCTTGATCATCATCCACCCAGTGCAACCGAGTACCTGTGGGTTAAACACGATTAATTAACCCATTAAACGTTACTAGAATCGAGTAGGATGGAAAGTATAAGAAAAAGAGTTTTGTTACTATAGTTTCCAGCATTAATCCCCTTTTAGGTCCTGGATCCCCTTTTTAGGTTATGGATCCTCTTGAGGTTCTGGATCCCCTTTTAGGTCCTAGATCCCCTTTTTAGGTTCTGGATCCTCTTGAGGTTCTGAATCCCCTTTTAGGTCCTGGATCCCCTTTTTAGGTTCTGGATCCTCTTGAGGTTCTGGATCCCCTTTTAGGTCCTGGATCCCCCTTTTAGGTTCTGGATCATATCCAAAAAGGGGAACCACGACTCGTTAAGGCTATAGGTTTTACAAAACCTCATTAGACCATTCAAAAAGCATAATAATCATTTTGTGAACTTATTGGACTCTTGTTTAACTAAAAACATCATCCGGTTTATGTCATTAAGACCCGATTCCCAGTTTTAAATGTTTATGTTGATTTTTACCTAAATCGACCCGTTAAGGCCTTGGACTCTACAAGACACTTTTTAATCACACCAAAGTCATTGAAATCATATTGTCAACTCATTAGACACATGTTCAACTAAAAGCATTTCCGTTTTGTGTCATTATGACTTGGTTATTAGATTTAACCTTTAGTAAATCTATAAATTCCCAAAATGCCCCTTTATAGCCAAATCCATAAGTTTAGCCATCCATGGTGACACTTTTGATTCAACCCATTGCTTTTAACTCATTGACTTGTTTAAAAACCTCTAAGTCCTTCCGGACTTAGATTTTCACCTTTTCTTAAGTTTTCTCTTATCTAGTAAATTCTAAGCGCATTAGCGCGCATTAGACATGGTGATGGAAATAACTTACTTGTTTGACACCCACACTTTATGTGAGTAGCTTTAGTACCCACATTGCTTCGCCCAAAAGGCGTTTATTTAGCTATGGACTTACCGGGTGGCGTTGACCCATACCTCGCACCCATATGGATTACTTAGGCAACGAGTGCCCAATTTTCCAAGTGTTCTCCTGCATACACTCTAGATTGACCACATTAGTCTCTTGGGACTCAATGGTATTGCATTTACCATTTGACCCATTATCCACAAGTTTCTTAAAGTTTAGATAACTGGATTTTAATGTCGGGTTCGAATGGTGAGGGAATCACCCCTTCGACCCGTTAAGACTCATGATTACTTAACTTCCTTATTCATGTGATTTTCATCCAAAATCTGAGTTTAGACTCTTGTTTACCATATGGCTTTATTGTTTGACCCAATTGATGATTTCCATCATTTGATCAACACCATATGACTCATTTATGACTATGAATTTTGTTTTGACATGAAATCGCATCAATCACTCGATTAGTAGGTTTCACCCCTTGAGGTCATACCTTTTTTCCCACTTCAAAGTTTAAACACTTATATCAATACAAGAGTTGTATTTGTAGACTAGTAGTGTAAGTATTACTTACCTCATATCCGTTTCGCTTCCATACGTATTGAGCTTGCATCCGTTTGACTCGTTTGCTCCCTAGTCCTTGTACCTAACTTAGGGACATGTCAAACCCTTTTTTTTGTTAGAACACATAATATGGATTTGTTTCATAATCCATGGCATCATGTATTCATTTTTCCTCAAGCTCAACATTTGCATTTCTAGTTTTCATGTTCATACATGTTCTACACATTTATTTTCTCATTCAAGCATTTCAACAAACACCTTATATGCACTAATTTCATCATGTTAGTTCTAGGTGTTCAAGACTTTCTAGATTCCACCATGGCTTAGCTAACCATTTGCACATGATCAATTCACCAATTAGCATACATACATGATACATATCACATATAGTTGCAAGATTTACCACATATTAGGGTAATTCATGTTTAGGGTGAAAACCCACTACTTATACATAATGAGAATTCACAAATTCATATGAATCAACATCATATAACAATTCATCATGTGTTATAGCTTCCTTGATGTCTACTAACACATAGAAATCCATAGAAGCTAGGAATTCACGTTTTTAATGTGAACCCTAATTTACCATGTTCCACATATATGTGTTTTAGGTGAAATCAAATGGGTCTAAAGATACCTTGTGATGTGTAGAACACTAGATAAACAAGAATTTCATCATGCATCAAGAAACCCCCTTGATTTGAGCAGATTTGTGCTTGGTAGATGAGTTAGGGTTGGAGCCCTTCTTGGGGTCTCCTGAAGATCACACGAACACACACACACACATTGTGTATGTTTTATTTGTTTTATTAATAAACCCCACTTTATCATATTGGCAACTATGGCCCCTCAAGTTTTTCCAAAGTCTTTTGTTGTTAAAACTCATTTAGCAAAACTAGTGTTATTCCCATAATAGGACATAACCCAAGTTCTCATTATTCGAGTATCACTTTATTATTTTGCTAATTACGCCTAATGGCGTAATTAGGCGAAAGGATGATTTTGGGGTGTTACAAGTCTACCCCCCTTAAAGAGGTTTCGTCCCCGAAACCTTTCTTGTGTTGTTGCTTTGGTCACACCAAAGAACCTTAGGGTCTATAATCAAATTTGAGCGCCGCTCAATCCCATGACATTCTATTGTCTAACAGTTAGTATTATAAACTTGGGGTTGTTACCCTATTACTCGACCTTCTAACTTTTTGATTTTTTTTTTTGTGTGAAGGCCTCGACTTTATATCACTACTTTGAGTCACACTACTCTTTTGTTTAACTATACGTTACTTCATTGCATAACATCCATATGCATAACCTTACATGGTATTCTAGCTACTCATGTATTTCTCCTAGACCCGTCTTAGAAACGCAGACAATCCCCGTCTACTATTATCCCGAAGGATGTAATGATTTAAGGGTCCATTCTATCATACACCTATGCATATGCATACATGTTTTTGCATCATTTACTAACAAGTAATTTGTCTTAATTTCCAAGACTAACACGGCTTTTCAACATAGCCACTTTCTAGCCTCTTGGATTCATCCCCGAATCCAACTCCCGTCCTTTTTGGTTTACTAGTATGTTATAACATACTTTGCTTTACACTAACATTTTCCAAGTATCATAATCCAAGGTACAATCCATTACGGTTCGCCCGGTTTAAGCCTCACACCAAGTGAGTTATCCGGTTTACTATGCTCGGGCTCACCTGTAACAGCCCAAGCTAACCCGTACCACGGTATTGTCCGCTTTGCCGCAGTTCACGGTTTTTTGTTGGTCTTACTCCCGAAGGACTGACCAAAACGTGTCTATCAGGGTTGCACAGCGGATCTGGGCCCTTTCAAGATATTGTCCCCTTTAGTCTGCCAGCAGCGTAGTCTGGTCAGCCTCAAGGTTTTCAACTAGTTGCACCTCCAACGTGTGGTAGGCTACGCTATAACGCGTCTGATAGAGAGGGTTCCCCCACCCCTTATAAGGAAGTGTTTGTTTTCCTTCTCAACCGATGTGGGATCTTACATCACCCGTAACACATCTATGTTGTGTTCGATAATTTGAACTTGGGTTTTCCCCCAAATTCCCGTTTTGCTAGCTTGGTTGGTGGTTATTGCCCCAACCGACCCGTTTAAAGACTATTGAGTTTCAGATTTCAAATCGTTTATATATTTAGAACACTTAGTTTCTAAAAGTCCTTTTTCTGATTTACCGATCTCAATATAAATTGGGGTCAGTTTTCTATTCATAAAACACGGTGTCGATTGGTCAATACAACGTATTGTATCGACTAATCTCCTGTTATCACGGTTTGCGTTATGTTGTACAGACTATATAATCGTAGCATTGAGTAACAGGTTTTACTAGATTGTACCAAATCCACGGTTTGCACTAGATTGCACAAAATATACAATCGTAGTGTTATGTCACATATTTCACCAGATTGTACCGGATCCACGGTTTGTACTAGTTTGTACCGAATCCACGGTTTGCGCTAGATTGTACCGAATCCATGGTTTGCACTAGATTGTACCGAATCCACGGTTTGCACTAGATTGTACCGAATATACAATCATAGTGTTAAGTCACAGATTTCACCAGATTGTACCGTATCCACGGTTTGCAATTTTTTTTTTACTCAAGAGTTAAATGATTTATTGATTTATCATGGCCCAAGTCTGTTGTTTATAATTTATCAACCAAAATCGTAGTTATGGTTAATATTATGGATTTCTCATGCCTCTTAGGCAATCATGGCCCTCTAGACCCTGTTTATCTAATCCATGATTTTTTTTCTCCCGACACCTCACACTTACTTAGTCCTTGTTACACAGGTTGTATATGTATCAATTGTAAGAAACCCATAGTATCATATGTTTAACACTTACCTGGCCAGGGTAAGAAATCCGCATATGGTACACATGGACTTGTTATAATTAGTACATCACATCCTATGTAAGCAAAGCTTCAGCTCATGCTTGTGTCCCTTATTTCATTTGGTAAAAACCTTTCCTTGATAAATTATACCATGTCAGATTTTTACCTTCATTCATTAAGAATAAACAATGTGTTTTTGTTCTAATAAGCTTTGTGTGATCACTCTCATTGGTGTGATCACAACGCCTTTCTAGCATCCTTTAATTTTAAGCATTTTCTTGGGATGATTACCCCCATCCCAATTTCGATATTCAAGTTACTTTTGGGTATTGATTGTTCACTATTGTAAACAATCCACATTTCCCATCTTGCTTCTTGCTTGTGTATGCAATTCCCACTCTCCGGGTGATAACTGCATACTAAGGCACCTACTATGATTCAGAGCGTGTACCTGATTGATACTTGCCCTTGTGTTTCCCTTTCTTTATCGATCCATTAGTCTAAGTCGTTACTTGACGTGGTTCCTGGGTGAGCATCCTACCAGTCGTGCTCCCGAACCCTCCACAACCGTGTTGTGTGATTCATTCGATCCTATCTTGATCGAATACCGTGTTCTTTTCCCTGTCACATTTTCAATTACAATTGATTAGCCACAAGACATCTCATTGTTAGTATGCATCATTGCAATAATAATGCTAAAATACTTGTTACACAAGAATTTCGTTGCCCGAATTAGTCCTTGGTTAGGCCCCATGCCACCTAACCATTTCTTTACCAAGCTTTTGAGACAAGCTAAAGTCTCATGACATTCGAATTACTTATCTATAACAATCTCTGATTGAACCGGATTGTTATTTCAGATCATACTCACCGGATTCTTTGATCAAGCCTAGAACCGAACACCCTTCAACACTTTGAGCGCACGTTACTAGAATCGAGTAGGATGGAAAGTATAAGAAAAAGAGTTTTGTTACTATAGTTTCCAGCATTAATCCCCTTTTAGGTCCTGGATCCCCTTTTTAGGTTATGGATCCTCTTGAGGTTCTGGATCCCCTTTTAGGTCCTAGATCCCCTTTTTAGGTTCTGGATCCTCTTGAGGTTCTGAATCCCCTTTTAGGTCCTGGATCCCCTTTTTAGGTTCTGGATCCTCTTGAGGTTCTGGATCCCCTTTTAGGTCCTGGATCCCCCTTTTAGGTTCTGGATCATATCCAAAAAGGGGAACCACGACTCGTTAAGGCTATAGGTTTTACAAAACCTCATTAGACCATTCAAAAAGCATAATAATCATTTTGTGAACTTATTGGACTCTTGTTTAACTAAAAACATCATCCGGTTTATGTCATTAAGACCCGATTCCCAGTTTTAAATGTTTATGTTGATTTTTACCTAAATCGACCCGTTAAGGCCTTGGACTCTACAAGACACTTTTTAATCACACCAAAGTCATTGAAATCATATTGTCAACTCATTAGACACATGTTCAACTAAAAGCATTTCCGTTTTGTGTCATTATGACTTGGTTATTAGATTTAACCTTTAGTAAATCTATAAATTCCCAAAATGCCCCTTTATAGCCAAATCCATAAGTTTAGCCATCCATGGTGACACTTTTGATTCAACCCATTGCTTTTAACTCATTGACTTGTTTAAAAACCTCTAAGTCCTTCCGGACTTAGATTTTCACCTTTTCTCAAGTTTTCTCTTATCTAGTAAATTCTAAGCGCATTAGCGCGCATTAGACATGGTGATGGAAATAACTTACTTGTTTGACACCCACACTTTATGTGAGTAGCTTTAGTACCCACATTGCTTCGCCCAAAAGGCGTTTATTTAGCTATGGACTTACCGGGTGGCGTTGACCCATACCTCGCACCCATATGGATTACTTAGGCAACGAGTGCCCAATTTTCCAAGTGTTCTCCTGCATACACTCTAGATTGACCACATTAGTCTCTTGGGACTCAATGGTATTGCATTTACCATTTGACCCATTATCCACAAGTTTCTTAAAGTTTAGATAACTGGATTTTAATGTCGGGTTCGAATGGTGAGGGAATCACCCCTTCGACCCGTTAAGACTCATGATTACTTAACTTCCTTATTCATGTGATTTTCATCCAAAATCTGAGTTTAGACTCTTGTTTACCATATGGCTTTATTGTTTGACCCAATTGATGATTTCCATCATTTGATCAACACCATATGACTCATTTATGACTATGAATTTTGTTTTGACATGAAATCGCATCAATCACTCGATTAGTAGGTTTCACCCCTTGAGGTCATACCTTTTTTCCCACTTCAAAGTTTAAACACTTATATCAATACAAGAGTTGTATTTGTAGACTAGTAGTGTAAGTATTACTTACCTCATATCCGTTTCGCTTCCATACGTATTGAGCTTGCATCCGTTTGACTCGTTTGCTCCCTAGTCCTTGTACCTAACTTAGGGACATGTCAAACCCTTTTTTTTTTGTTAGAACACATAATATGGATTTCTTTCATAATCCATGGCATCATGTATTCATTTTTCCTCAAGCTCAACATTTGCATTTCTAGTTTTCATGTTCATACATGTTCTACACATTTATTTTCTCATTCAAGCATTTCATCAAACACCTTATATGCACTAATTTCATCATGTTAGTTCTAGGTGTTCAAGACTTTCTAGATTCCACCATGGCTTAGCTAACCATTTGCACATGATCAATTCACCAATTAGCATACATACATGATACATATCACATATAGTTGCAAGATTTACCACATAGTAGGGTAATTCATGTTTAGGGTGAAAACCCACTACTTATACATAATGAGAATTCACAAATTCATATGAATCAACATCATATAACAATTCATCACGTGTTATAGCTTCCTTGATGTCTACTAACACATAGAAATCCATAGAAGCTAGGAATTCACGTTTTTAATGTGAACCCTAATTTACCATGTTCCACATATAAGTGTTTTAGGTGAAATCAAATGGGTCTAAAGATACCTTGTGATGTGTAGAACACTAGATAAACAAGAATTTCATCATGCATCAAGAAACCCCCTTGATTTGAGCAGATTTGTGCTTGGTAGATGAGTTAGGGTTGGAGCCCTTCTTGGGGTCTCCTGAAGATCACACGAACACACACACACACACACATTGTGTATGTTTTATTTGTTTTATTAATAAACCCCACTTTATCATATTGGCAACTATGGCCCCTCAAGTTTTTCCAAAGTCTTTTGTTGTTAAAACTCATTTAGCAAAACTAGTGTTATTCCCATAATAGGACATAACCCAAGTTCTCATTATTCGAGTATCACTTTATTATTTTGCTAATTACGCCTAAAGGCGTAATTAGGCGAAAGGACGATTTTGGGGTGTTACAGGAAAAGTTGTAAAAACCCTAAGAAATACTTATGTTAAAATCGCAAATCAACATGTGTAGGATATCTTGGATGTTTGTTATGTATGTTAATGAGTATTGTTGATAAAAATCATATCTAGAGCACATGGTACATAAAAATCAGAGGTTAAACGTGATAATATGGATTTTGTTGTGTTAATATGAGTTTATTGCATGATTGTGGGTTATTAAGGATGATTAGGGTTTATAAGAGTCATGTTGTTAAAATTCTGAGTTCTGGCAGATTATCTGTAACGATTTGTATGGCTGTTATAGGGTGATTAACATGTGTAATCTTATTGTTTTCTGATACTAAGACATAACCTATGATGTTAGTTTTTCAAAAAGTCCAAAATCATGCGTTTTGGACTTGTTTTGATATGTATTCATGATTTTATAAGTTTAAAGGTCATATCAGATTTTCGGAATTATAAATTGGGTCAACTTTAAACGGTCATAACTCGATATTTACAAAGGGTTAAGTTATGAAATTTGGACAGTAGGTCAACATTGGAAAATCTTGGCTTTTCCAATTGGATTCACCTCGTTTGGGTGAATGCACAATTTTTGGGAATTTTTCTACTAAACTGAACTGCTGTGGAAATTTTCTGGACATAGCTGTGTTGTACGAATTTTAATAATTTTTGTGTTTGGTTTTGAGACAAAAACAAAATATGGGTTATCAAATGAATCCCAATGAATATTCAGTAAAAATTTGGGAGTTTAATTCATTCGTTTAGTATTTTAAATAATTCGTTTTTCACAGCGTACAATCTGCCCTGAAAACGCAGATTGGGTAAGGGTTGTTTACGTGACTATTTGGAGTCTTATATGGTATATGTATTTGACATGAATTTGCATGAATACTTATATGAGATGTGTATGAGGTATAAAACTGATAATAATCAATATGATCACCAACGGGATACGTAGGACTTACTTGTGCATGTAGAGTCATTAGGTGTCACTACACGGTTTGAACTTTAAAAGTCTTGGACAAACGAGTTGTATGGAGTGTTGGTTATGCACATATACTCACCTAGTGACATTTGTAATAGGGAGTCGGTAGCTGATTTCTGTTTGAGGAATTTGGATTATTCACGTGCAACCTAAGGTGAGTTTCACTACTCTTTTCTCAAAAGCATGCGTCTCGGGTTGAGACAACGTACATAACTTTTTCTAGTCCGGGTTGGGACTACTATTTTCTAGTCCGGTTTGGGACTACTTACACATCCCGGGTTGGGATTCTATGGATCCTTGTGTGGGTCGGTGTTTGACTCCTTGTGTGAGTCGGGTTTTGCTAGTTCGCAAACTGTGTCCTTAATGAACTAAACCAACTCTATCATCTGTAAGTCCTTCACATACCGAATGAGTTGTCGGGTTATGGAAAGCGGGTTATTAGTTGATAGAGCTATTAGGTCATACAAACCTCACACCGGCTCGGGGAGTGCGGGAGTGAACTATAACTTAACAGATTTTGATGTAAGGCATACAGCTCACATTTGTGACTACACGTACATCAGCAGTTCGGTATATCGGTGTTAGTTATCATGAATGGGTTAGCTACCCTTGACATGCGATGAGCTAGTGTTTACACGGTTCTTGGAACCAACTCAATTACTTGTTTACGTGGTTTTGGAAACCAGCGCAGTTACATACTCATTTACTTTACTTAGTGAACTCACCAACATTGTTTGTTGACCCACGATTTACATGCTTTTGCAGGTAGTTAGCTTCTGGTGCCAGGATTAGAAAGCACTGCACACTTTACTGCATTTGGGGTCTTGGGCATACACCTAAATTACATATTATGCTTTTACATTTTCTTTCATATGGTTTTAATTTGGGCGCGTTGTTTTGCGCATGGTTTTTAAAAGGTTTAAATTTGGTTTACGCTTCCGCAGCTTAACTAAACTTGGTTTTTGAAAACGAACTAAATGGTTTGGGCATTTAGAGTTCGTTCATATGACTTATGGATATGGGATCCTGGTATGTCATGCGCCTCGCGGTATAAACCCCGCAGTGGAAATTTGAGGGTGTGAAAGACTAGGTGTATTTGTAAGCGCAATAAATATACTATGAGAATTGGAATTAAATAATTTCATCTTTGTTGGGTTCGACGGCAATAATCCTAACATGAAAATTGTATTCTAACAGACCTAACTTATCTTGGTTTATATTTTACTAGACCAAAACCCAGTTAGTTTTTTGCCTACGTGGCTTGCCATATTGGCGGATAACGTGCAAAAAATGTCCTCGTTGCCAAAAAAATCAGGCAAAAAAAAAAAAAAAAAAAACAAAGACAAGTTAGGTCTATTATATTCCAATTTTTAAGTTAGGATTATTGTTTTCCAACCCGACAAAATTAGGAATATTTAATTCTAATTCCCCTATATACCAATAGTCTTTGCGGCTAACCAAAATTTTGAATTATGCCCTTAACTTACCAAAATACACAGATGGTATTTGTGGTTTACACTTTGTAACGCATTTAGTCTCAAACATTTGCCAAAAGTATATGGATGGTCAGGGGCGGACCTAGCTCAATGCTAGGAATCGCGCCCGCTGCCCCTAGAGTTCGCGCACGTAGTGGATTTTTTTTTTTTTACGATTTTTCGAAAATGTTACCACTAAAATAAAATTTACGTTGCTAATAAAATTTAATATACGTTACTACCAAATGAAATTATACGTTACCACGTCACGTTACTTGAAAAAATATTTATCGAACTCGAGTAATAATAACCAAAAACATTAACTAAAACTGATTATCTAAACATGCTCAAAACCAGTATCTCAAATTATAATACAATTAAACAAGCCCACTCCGTTACCCCAAGTCCAACAAGGTCACCCCACCCCACTTCCACCTTCACGGATAAAAAAAACGTTTGAGACTTTCTTTTTGTTTAGATAGTAGCAGTCATTCAACAAGAAATCAACAAACCCTACCATGCCCTCCTCTACCCTCCACCATCCCACTTCCCTCCCGCCCTCCGCCTTGCACTGGCCCAGCCAGGCAGCGCCGGTGTCGCCTCTACAGAATCCGCTAGGACTTCTTTCTCTACCGTCCCGCCCTCCACCAAATTGTGAGTTATTTTCCTTTTAATTTAATTGAATTGCTCATGTGTTTTATAATTTGTGAATGCTTTTGTTAATTTAATTGCTCATATGTTTTAGGGAATTAACTTGAATATTGTTAATATTGAATGTATAGTATGTTTGGAACTTGGTAACTTACCACGTCTATGTCTTTAAGGAATTTAGTAATTATAAATTGGATTTTGGATGTTATAATTGATTATATTGTTTTTGATTAATTGTCCGGTAAATACACTTCAGGTTTGAAAACCCTCTTAAAGCTTTACATATAAAAGACTATGACATAGTTTGGCTAGTATAAATTAATTCTACCATGGTGTATAACTTGTCAATTTGAGGCTAAAATAACCAATAAAATGTATTATGTTTGATTGATTCAGTAATGCACTCTAACTGTTTGATAAAAGGCCTCATTGAATTGTATGTTGTACAACATTAAAAGCTTGTTGTACAACATTCTATTGCACAAATAAGGGCAGTGTACTTGAGGCGCGCGCCACAGGTCAATTTTTGTCACGAAGCGCTCCTCAGCTGCGCTTCATGTACGTCGTGTGCCTTAGGTGACATAAGACGATGCCCTTTGCGCCTCGGTGCACCTAGCGCCTGAGGCGCGCTTTTTTAAAACCAAGATTATATGAAACAAATGCGGTAAAAAAATTGAACGTTACTCCTAAAAAAATTTCTAGATCCGCCACTGTGGATGGTCCTCCTGGTATGCATTTTGTAACACATATTAGTACATAATTTGAACATGCCGAAAACTTTAGATTTGTTAGAGCATTCACATTTGGCCCTCCATAATATCGTGAGACAAAACCACATATTTTTTTATGTGGTTTTGAGTGGAGAAAACGGGGAATATACTCTTTATTGATATATTTGAGGATATTTGGGAATATTTTAGGAAAACAGTTTTCCTGTATGTATTTTTTAACATTTATTGAAAGTGGTTGTGATTGGAGAAGAGAGAAACTGTAATGATTTTTAGTGTAATATATGGTTTTGATTGGTTGTGAGTGGACGTAAGATGAAGAACTATTGTGAATGCTCTTTGCCTGCGACAAATAGGGATGACAATTGGTCGGGTTTGGGACGGGTTTAGGTAATCCCAACCCCATACCCGATTCGGTATGCTTGTCCCAAACCCGTCCCAAAACCCGTCGGGTTTGTGTCGGGTAATTACCCATCGGGTATCGGGTATACCCGCGGGTTTCAGGTAAACCCATCAATTTTAAAAACTTACCCATTGGGTATATCCGACCAAAAACCCGTCGGGTATCTATTGGATAACTACTAACTAATTACATTTAGCATTATTAAATATATATGTAAATATTACAATGTATAAATATAAAATACTTAAATCATATAAAAACACTCAAAGCTATAGATAACAAATAGTATACATTATTTTTTGGTAATTTTTAGTATAAAATGGCAATCTAGATGGACAATTAGATATATTATGCATACATATTTGAAAAGATATATAAGAAATTATATTGGGTATCTAATCGGGTAAACGGATATACTTTATCGGGTAATTGCGTTGGGTAAACGGGTACATCATCAAATCCCAAACCCATCCCAAACCTGTGAAAAAAATAAAAATTAATCCCATACCCGGACCCATACCCGATTACCCGACCCCAAACCCGTCCCAAATGTATCGGGTTTCGGGTTTACCCATTAGGTTCGGGTTTGATTGCCATCCCTAGCAACAAAATTCAGAACAAAGTACAATTCATGTACTTTTAAAAGGCGAAGAATCAAATTCAAAATTTTGAATGCTCTTTTTCACAAGAACAATCATGTACTTTTAAAAGGCGAAGAATCAAATTCAAAATTTTAATTTTTTTTTTTGAATTAACCAGATGATACCTCCAACTATTTTCAATAAAACTAATAACTATTTTGGATATTAAGTTTTCAACAATTAAGTTATTAGAAAGTTGCCGTTCAAAAAAAAAGTTATTAGAAAGTTGGAATAAGTTAGGGGTAACTTTGTAAAATAGTAACCAACTTTCAAAAGTGTTTCAATTAGGTCACTCAACAATTTTTTTTGTCTCAATTAGGTCACTCAACATTCACTTAGTATGTAAATTAGAGGTTTTTTCATCTATTTTGTAGGTAACTATGGTAATGTGGCTTTTTGTTTATTTTTTTCCTATCTATTAATGCCGACGTTAAGTGATGATGTGGATTTAGCATATTTTTTTTAATTTTTTAATATAATTAACATGTTATTTTCTTTTTTTAATACATCTACATATATTTAAAATCCTGACTCCAACATCTTCTCCTCCATGTCATTCTTGACACATACAAAATTTTACAAGACTCGATTTGAATGTTTAGTCATTTAATTGGGCCAAAAAAGGATGAGTGACCTAATTGGAACACTTTTAAAACTTGGTTACTATTCTATGAAATATTCCCAATAAGTTATGAAAAAACTTTACGAAACATATTTCTTGGATCATGTTTCAAGATATTCTTTTAATAATATTTGCTCTATGAGAGTTTATAGTAAAATAAAGTAGGTGAGTGATGGATTTATCGAATAATATTTTACCACGTCAACGCCTACGTGGCACTGATTAGCGGCCACCGATTGCTCACGGCAGGGTGTTGTGAGTAAAGGTTAGCGGGTTTTTTTACCAAATATATTTAATTATTTATCGCAATTAAAAAAACGTTAAATTAAAAATCAAAGAATAACATCATCTTCTATTAAACATGAAACAATTATTTTAAAAAGGATAAAATAACATCGCCTGCCAAAAACATAAAGTAAATAGTGGAAAGACGACTATATTAGAAATCGCCCTCTCATTAGTCTCCAAATTGCAACACTTGGGTACTTATCATTGTGTATGGCTCGGTATTGGTCACGAGCCACCTCAATCAACTCTTCATCGTTTAAACCCAGGTTCTCGTTTTGAGCATTCATGTAGAAACCTTCAAAAATGGTGCACTTCGCCTTCATGGAACAATATTTTCCATAAATCGCGTCAGTTGGACGACGGTTTTCACCCATTTGTTCGTTGAATCGGGTGACAACCCCTAGCCAAAAAGTTTTGCTTCGCACGAGATGTTCTCGTTGCTCTTGTTGGTGAATATAACAATTCACCAAGGCGAGTTCTTCCTCTAGAGTCCACGTTGGTGCTCGCACACGGTTTATTGGGGGCGGGATTGGATTTGGGTTTTGGTTGGCCATTTTTGATCAAGTGTGTGACACCCGGCATGTTTGGGTCAACATTTTATAAACACATAAGTCTACCTTAGCGAAAAACGTTTATTAAACATACTTGACGGGTCAGTCGAGTCGGAACACAGTCCGTATTTGTCACACCCTCAAAATCCACTTGCGGAGTTTTACCGCGAGGCGCATGACAAACCAGGATCCAAACCAACGATCACAATAAACAAGTCTAAATGAATATAAATGCAATTTCAAAACATAGTTTAAAATCCCCGTTTACAGCGGAAGCTTATTCAAAACAATTATTCAATAATAAACCAATGTTCAACGTTTGTAAAATCATGCAACTCTAGCTAGACGCCGTGCAGACGCGTGCGCCCTAGATCCACTGTGCTACCTTAGCGACCTGAGAAAACATGTAAAAGTTTACGTCAGCACAAAAATGCTGGTGAGTTTACAGGTTTTGTATCCAAGTACCAAGTCAACCTGTCCATACTATAACAAATCGAAAACCAGTGTACGCTAGCTAGGCGTATGTTCTGTTACTACCACGATTGGAAAACCATTACTAACTCGAATACCAGATGTTGTGCCCGAAAAGTACCAGTTGTTCCTGTTGTTCCTGTTTGAGACAATATGCACTCGCCCGGCCCTCCAAGCCGACGAGCGGGGTTGGTCACTCCCAATAGCGCTATTCACATTTCCCCGTTGTGCAAACCCGCACATTCATGGTTCCCCCCGGGACTTCCAAAGATCGTGTAGTACACAATAGAAACCCATAGTATGACAGTAGTTACCAAATAATCGTTTTAACACATGTTTTCTCCCCCGAAAGTATAAAACCAGTTTAAAAGAGGGGCCGTAAACTCACCTTAAGTTGCGTTACTCCTTAACCCGAGTAAACTCAGCTGCTATGCTAGTCCCGTAAAGCGGCGACCTAACATATGACAGTTACAAGTACTTAGACTAATAACCCGCAGGTTAATTAGTCCCTAGATGTCCAGACCATAACCAAGTTCGTTTGAAAACATCGTGACTGTTTAACCGACCCAAAGTACAAGACTCGACATCCCATTGGTGACCCGAGACTTCCCGTGTTATGTTTACGCTCTCGAACATGTAATCATGCAATCATACTTAACATACGTTAACGCACACCAAGTTATAGCACATAGTTCACGTATCACCGAATTACATCCAAACATATGTTACCAAGTTATTAGATATGTTACGAGGTTCCTAGCATGTTACTACATGTCAAATCGGGTCTCGGAATGCTAATTTATACTTACAGCAGCAGTACACGCGATTAGGAAAAGTAAACTAGCATTTTGGACTGATTGCATATAAAAACTAGCAATCAGGGCTGATTGCATATAAAAACTAGCAATCAGGGCTGATTGCATATAAGTTCATGTGATTAGGGCTGATTGCATATAAGTTCATGTGATTAGGGCTGATTACATATAAGTTCATGTGATTAGGGCTGATTGCATATAAGTTCATGTGATTAGGGCTGATTGCATATAAGTTCATGTGATTAGGGCTGATTGCATATAAGTTCATGTGATTAGGGCTGATTGCATATAAGTTCATGTGATTAGGGCTGATTGCATATAAGTTCATGCGATTAGGGCTGATCGCATGTAAGTTCATGCGATTGGGCCCTGATTGCATGTAAAACTGGCGATTAGCAATCCTAATCGCCTGTAACCTTGCTGTTCCAGTTTTTCGCGCGTTTAACGCTCCAAATCAGATCCAGAACGTGTGTAACTACCCAATATCATCCCAAACACTATCCTAAACATGTTTCAACCAAAACCCTTCGTTTTGCCTCGTATTATCAGCCCTGCATGCAATCACGTAATCCAAACACCATTCACATAGCATGCAATCATCATACTAACATGCATAACAATAACCCTAATAATCAATTACTCAGATATCATCATCATAACATTAATATTATTCTGATTTAACCTAGTAACATGTTAATCCATCATTATGAATCATAAAAACCCTAGCTTTCTAATCATAAACACCCATAACACATGTATACTAGTTAGAATCCGATTAACAACCCTTACTAACGATTTTTAGAAAGCTTTTTTCGTTTTAGAACAGGTCTGGACCATTAGGGATTGATTAAAAACGTTTATAAAGATTCATGGATGGAAACCAAACCTTAGAATTGTGAAAGAATGAAGGATTATGCTTGAATCCTTGTGTTTTGATCAAAAATCGCGTTCCAGAGGTTGTGTGTGTGTTGGGGCAGGTTATGGGACGACTAGGGTTTGTATAATGAAGTTTATGAGGTCAAGTATGGTATTTATAGTCGTTTTTAGTCGTCCAGCACGTAACATGCGATTATGCAGCTTTACACGCGATCAGGAAGCCTAATCGCATGTAAGTTCATGCGATTCAGTCATGCGATCAGTCCCCCTACTCGCCCCATATGTGCCTACTCGCCTCCCTTATGGGCGATTAGGCTTGCCTAATCGCCTATAGGGGCTGGTTTCTTGCGTTTTGTGCGTTAAACCCCGTTTTAACATATGTTAACACATATTCACATACCGACAAGTCACATAATGATTGTAAACACATAACACATGTAAATACACATATTCACCCTCGTTCACAAATTCCCGGGACTCGAGACTCGTATGTTCCGTATGCCCTGACGATCCTACAAATCGTCACCGTTTGTACACTTGGTTAAGGACCGACATCTAATGAACCTCTAGACCAACATCCAATGATCCTCTAGACTAAACCGATAGTTCCCGAACCATAACCCGACTTAACTAACCCAGTTAAGTACAATATACGCGTGACTCGCTAAGGTAGACTTTCATCTAGACAACGTTGTTAACCAGAATTTGCTGGGTGTCACATCATCCCCACGTTAAAAGAATTTTCGTCCCGAAAATTGCACAAGCACCAAAAGAACAAGGAAATAATGAAGGGAACAGACAAAAGATAGAAATCAAAAGAGAGATTTACCCGAGTTGTCACATCATCCCCACGTTAAAAGGAATCTCGCCCCGAGATTCATTCAGCTGCAGAAGAGACATATCTCGACTCGAATGCTTCCTTAGGAAAGAGGTGAGGATATTTAGACTTCATCTGATCCTCCCGTTCCCACGTATACTCCGGTCCCCGGTTCGAGTTCCACCGAACCTTAACGATACGAATCTTGCTGTGACGTAGGGTACGAATCTTGTAATCAAGGATCTCCACAGGTTCTTCCACAATCCGAAGACGATCATCAACCTTGATCTCTTCTAGTGGAACGATGAGAGACTCGTCAGCCAGACACTTCTTCAGGTTTGACACATGGAAGAAGTTATGTACGTTACCGAGCTCCGTCGGTAAATCAAGACGATATGCCACCGGCCCAATCCGTTCCAGGATCGTAAATGGGCCGACATACCGCGGATTGAGTTTGCCACGCTTCCCAAAGCGTATGACGCCCTTCCATGGTGAGACTTTTAGAAGTACTTTGTCATTGACTTGGAATTCCAA
Source organism: Ambrosia trifida (assembly GCA_028751855.1). Classification (NCBI taxonomy): domain Eukaryota; kingdom Viridiplantae; phylum Streptophyta; class Magnoliopsida; order Asterales; family Asteraceae; genus Ambrosia; species Ambrosia trifida. The sequence goes on along the minus strand of CM054123.1, from coordinate 4,478,324 downwards.
TGGTTTGCGACGATGATCGGCATAACTCTTTTGCCGGTCCCGTGCCGCTGCCAACCGGTTACGAATCTGTACGATCTTTTCCGAAGTTTCGTACACTAGTTCAGGCCCAGTGAGTTGACTCTCACCCACTTCAGCCCAACAAAGAGGAGAACGGCATTTCCGTCCGTACAGTGCTTCGAACGGAGCCGCCTTGATGCTCGTGTGATAACTGTTGTTGTACGAGAATTCTACTAACGGTAGATGAGCTTCCCAACCCTTGCCAAAATCGATCACACATGCCCGCAGCATGTCTTCTAAAGTTTGAATCGTGCGCTCACTCTGACCGTCAGTCTGTGGATGATAAGCCGTACTCATGTCTAGTTGGGTACCCAAAGCCTTGTGCAAAGATTTCCAGAAGTGAGAAGTAAAATGGGAGTCACGATCCGAGATAATAGAAACTGGCACCCCGTGTTTAGAAACAACTTCCTTCAAATAAAGACGAGCCAAACGGTCCATGGTGTCGGTCTCCTTAATAGCAAGAAAATGGGCTGATTTCGTCAACCGATCGACAATCACCCATATCTTGTCATTCCCGCTTGGTGATTTAGGAAGTTGTGTGACAAAATCCATAGTAATCCGTTCCCATTTCCATTCCGGAATTTCAGGTTGTTGCAAGAGACCCGACGGTTTCTGGTATTCCACCTTGACCTTAGCACAGGTCAAACATTTGCTCACGTATGAGGCTATATCCGACCTCATGTTTGGCCACCAGTAAAGCACCTTCAGATCTTGGTACATCTTATCCGAACCAGGATGAATAGAATACCGGGACTTATGAGCCTCATCAAGGACAAGCTCCCGTAGTCCCCCGAATAAAGGAACCCATATGCGTTCTGCGAAGTAGTGCAGGCCATCAGGCCTTCTCTCGAGGTGCTTGTCGGCACCGTGCATAGTTTCAGCTTTAAGGTTTTCCTCCTTCAAAGCTTCTAACTGGGCAGAACGGAGTTGATCAGGTAAGGATGAATGAATGGTGAGCTGCAATGCCCGAACGCGACGAGGTTTAGTTGATTCCTTCCTGCTCAAGGCGTCTGCTACAACATTCGCCTTGCCAGGATGGTACTTTATGGCACAATCATAGTCGTTCAAAAGTTCAATCCAACGACGCTGCCGTATGTTCAAATGTTGTTGGTCGAAAATATGTTGGAGACTCTTGTGATCGGTGTAGATGGTGCATTTGGTACCGTACAAGTAATGTCTCCAAATTTTCAACGCGAATACCACGGCACCCAACTCCAAGTCATGGGTGGTGTAGTTCTTCTCGTGCACCTTGAGTTGACGAGAAGCATACGCGATCACTTTCTCGCGTTGCATCAACACGCAACCGAGACCATGAATAGAAGCATCACAGTAAACAACAAAATCATCAGGACCCTCAGGTAAAGACAAAATAGGAGCCGAACACAGTTTAGACTTCAGTTCTTCAAACGCTGACTCTTGTGGTTCACCCCAGTCGAATTTCCTATCCTTCTGCGTGAGAGTAGTTAGGGGTTGAGCGATCTTCGAGAACCCCTGAATGAAACGACGATAGTAGCCCGCAAGGCCTAGGAATTGCCGCACCTCAGTTGGCGTCTTTGGTGCTCCCCAGTCCTTGATTGCTTCGATCTTAGCTGGATCGACATGAATTCCTAGTTCATTAACCACATGTCCTAGGAACTGAACTTCGCGTAACCAAAAGTCACACTTTGAGAACTTGGCGTAAAGTTGTTCCCGTCGCAAGAGTTCCAAAACTAACCGCAGATGTTCCCCGTGTTCGGTCTCGTTCTTGGAGTAGATCAGAATGTCATCAATAAATACAATGACGAATTTGTCCAGATATGGTTTGCAAACGCGGTTCATCAAGTCCATGAAAACCGCCGGTGCGTTCGTAAGACCGAAAGGCATGACCAAGAATTCGAAATGGCCATAACGTGTTCGAAAGGCAGTCTTTGCAACGTCAGCCTCCCTGACGCGCAGCTGGTGATAACCGGACCTCAAGTCAATCTTGGAATAATAACTAGAACCCTGAAGCTGGTCGAATAGATCATCAATACGTGGGAGAGGATAACGGTTCTTAACGCTCAATTTGTTCAATTCCCTGTAGTCTACACACAATCGGAAACTCCCATCCTTCTTCTTGACGAATAGAATCGGGGCTCCCCAAGGGGAAGAACTTGGTCTGATGAAACCCTTGTCCAAGAGTTCCTGTAATTGACTAGACAACTCCTGCATCTCGGGAGGTGCAAGACGGTAGGGGGCCCGAGCAATAGGAGCAGCCCCTGGTACAAGATCAATACCGAACTCGACTTGACGATGAGGAGGAAGACCAGATAAATCATCGGGAAAAACATCAGGAAACTCGCGTACCACCGGAATGTCGTCGATCCTCTTCTCATCACTAGAGGAAACAGATAAAAGCGCCAAAACGGCTGGATAACCCTTTCGAAGACACTTAAGGGCTTTCATGCTAGAGATGATGTTTAGCGGAACACCACCCTTGATACCGTACACAGAAAGGAATTCTCCATCAGGGAGAGGAATCCGAATAACCTTATCGTAACAGACAATCTCCGCGCGATACAAAGATAACCAATCCATTCCTACCACAATGTCAAAACTACCCAATGGTACTGGCATAAGGTCGATGGGGAATGATAAACCCGACAACTCTAATTGACACTCCCGAAGGATACTAGTAGCTTCAATCTTTTTACCGTCAGCCAACTCAATAATATACTTGGTCTCTAATGGTACAGGTACTACATCTAGCAGTCGACTAACTCCCATGGATACAAAACTCTTGTCGGCACCAAAATCAAATAACACGCTAACAGAACGATTATTGAGAAGAAACGTACCGGTGACTGTGTCAGGGTCCTGTCTAGCCTCAGCGGCTCCAATGACGAAGGCACGTGCATTTCTGCCGCCGCCCCCGTTGTTCCCACCCTGCTTCAGTTTTGGGCAATCCTTCTTGTAATGCCCAGTGTCACCACAGTTGTAGCATCCTTGTCTTCCTGTAGTCCCTTGAGTAGTCGGAGCTGAGTTAGTAGTCGGGGCCTGAGTCGATGGAAGTGTAACCCGACAATCTTTAGCATAATGCCCAGTTCGCTGGCAGCGGTGACAACGGTTATTGTCGCAGTTCCCTAGATGGTGACGTCCACACTTGTTACATTTGGGCAGTTTCCCCGCATAACCACCCTGCTTGTTACCCGAAGAAGAAGAACCCCCATTATCAAACCTCTTACCCTGCTGTGTTGGCCCAGATCCTTTCCCGTCATTTTCCCACTTGCGCTTGTTGTTCTCTGGGGCCTTAACAGTCGAACCCTTCGCAGGCAAAATACCCTCATTCACCTTTAAGTTGGTCATCCTATGAGCCGATCGAACCACCTCTGCGTATGTAGGATGATTTCCCGCAGCCACTAATCCAGCAATTTCCGGTACTAACCCCGAGACATAGTGTTCAATCCTACGGTATTCTGGCACATGCAGATCGGGACACAGCACTGCCAACTCATTCCGCCTCACAGTATACTTCTCAATTTCCGACCCCGTCATCTTGAGGTTCCATACCTCGTGCTCCAGCTTCTGTACCTCTTCCCTCGGACAATACTCCCGCTTCAGCAACTGCACAAAATTCTCCCATGGCATAGCATATGCCTCCCCAATACCCATATTCTGGGTGATGCCATTCCACCAAGTCAATGCCACATCCTGGAATAACGCAGCAGCATACTTTACCCGATCTTCTGGGAGACAGTTACACATCAGAAATACTGACTCCACTTTCTCCAACCACCTAAGCAAGCTCACCGCACCCTCAGTGCCAGAGAATTCCTGGGGCTTACAATCCCGGAACATCTTGTAGGTGCACATGGGTGGGGGTGGGTCAACAGGACCACCTGAAATGAAACGTATGAGAAACCACGAATAACGTAAACAAGGTTCACCAATGAGGCAAAGAAAATGGATAAATCAACTTACCACCACCGTTGTGCCCTAACTGAAAGGCAGCTTGGAGTAAGTTGTTCAGATCAGCCTGCGATAGGTTAATACCTCCACCACGACCACCAGCACCACCGCGACCACCACCACGTCCACCATTGCGACCACCTCCACGTCCTCCTCGTACTCCAGACATGATTCTGGCAGAAAGAACGAGAAAATTTAGTTTCGCAGATAAAGATAACCACTAATGTTCACAAGATCAAAGCTAGATCCAATCCAGGACTATCCCTTCAAACCCAGAGCTCACTAGGGCTTCCATGCATTTCGGTTTATGATTTTGTGTGCACCCAAAATGATAAACCGCTCTACATGGTCCTCCAAGTGTTCTCCTAGTTCAAAGTTCAAATCACCGAACATAGACTCTTAGCTACACACCGTAATACTATGGTAGTTTATGGCAAGTGTTTCTATTGGAGTATGAAAGGGAGATGTCCGAGCCTTGGACAAATCTCAAGAGTACACGATTTACTCCAATATACTACCCCGCCTAGAAAGTACGTAACCCGACTTAAGATAGAACGGATGATGTAACGTGGAAAGACCAACAATTTAGAGACACCCCGACAAGACTATACGTAAACCACCATAATGTTTAGTACCATGTGATCGTCTAGTGTGTGCGACTCGGCTATAGACTAGACTCTACATGCAGTCCTAGTTCACTATAACCATTGGCTCTGATACCAATCTGTCACACCCTCAAAATCCACTTGCGGAGTTTTACCGCGAGGCGCATGACAAACCAGGATCCAAACCAACGATCACAATAAACAAGTCTAAATGAATATAAATGCAATTTCAAAACATAGTTTAAAATCCCCGTTTACAGTGGAAGCTTATTCAAAACAATTATTCAATAATAAACCAATGTTCAACGTTTGTAAAATCATGCAACTCTAGCTAGACGCCGTGCAGACGCGTGCGCCCTAGATCCACTGTGCTACCTTAGCGACCTGAGAAAACATGTAAAAGTTTACGTCAGCACAAAAATGCTGGTGAGTTTACAGGTTTTGTATCCAAGTACCAAGTCAACCTGTCCATACTATAACAAATCGAAAACCAGTGTACGCTAGCTAGGCGTATGTTCTGTTACTACCACAATTGGAAAACCATTACTAACTCGAATACCAGATGTTGTGCCCGAAAAGTACCAGTTGTTCCTGTTGTTCCTGTTTGAGACAATATGCACTCGCCCGGCCCTCCAAGCCGACGAGCGGGGTTGGTCACTCCCAATAGCGCTATTCACATTTCCCCGTTGTGCAAACCCGCACATTCATGGTTCCCCCCGGGACTTCCAAAGATCGTGTAGTACACAATAGAAACCCATAGTATGACAGTAGTTACCAAATAATCGTTTTAACACATGTTTTCTCCCCCGAAAGTATAAAACCAGTTTAAAAGAGGGGCCGTAAACTCACCTTAAGTTGCGTTACTCCTTAACCCGAGTAAACTCAGCTGCTATGCTAGTCCCGTAAAGCGGCGACCTAACATATGACAGTTACAAGTACTTAGACTAATAACCCGCAGGTTAATTAGTCCCTAGATGTCCAGACCATAACCAAGTTCGTTTGAAAACATCGTGACTGTTTAACCGACCCAAAGTACAAGACTCGACATCCCATTGGTGACCCGAGACTTCCCGTGTTATGTTTACGCTCTCGAACATGTAATCATGCAATCATACTTAACATACGTTAACGCACACCAAGTTATAGCACATAGTTCACGTATCACCGAATTACATCCAAACATATGTTACCAAGTTATTAGATATGTTACGAGGTTCCTAGCATGTTACTACATGTCAAATCGGGTCTCGGAATGCTAATTTATACTTACAGCAGCAGTACACGCGATTAGGAAAAGTAAACTAGCATTTTGGACTGATTGCATATAAAAACTAGCAATCAGGGCTGATTGCATATAAAAACTAGCAATCAGGGCTGATTGCATATAAGTTCATGTGATTAGGGCTGATTGCATATAAGTTCATGTGATTAGGGCTGATTACATATAAGTTCATGTGATTAGGGCTGATTGCATATAAGTTCATGTGATTAGGGCTGATTGCATATAAGTTCATGTGATTAGGGCTGATTGCATATAAGTTCATGTGATTAGGGCTGATTGCATATAAGTTCATGTGATTAGGGCTGATTGCATATAAGTTCATGTGATTAGGGCTGATTGCATATAAGTTCATGCGATTAGGGCTGATCGCATGTAAGTTCATGCGATTGGGCCCTGATTGCATGTAAAACTGGCGATTAGCAATCCTAATCGCCTGTAACCTTGCTGTTCCAGTTTTTCGCGCGTTTAACGCTCCAAATCAGATCCAGAACATGTGTAACTACCCAATATCATCCCAAACACTATCCTAAACATGTTTCAACCAAAACCCTTCGTTTTGCCTCGTATTATCAGCCCTGCATGCAATCACGTAATCCAAACACCATTCACATAGCATGCAATCATCATACTAACATGCATAACAATAACCCTAATAATCAATTACTCAGATATCATCATCATAACATTAATATTATTCTGATTTAACCTAGTAACATGTTAATCCATCATTATGAATCATAAAAACCCTAGCTTTCTAATCATAAACACCCATAACACATGTATACTAGTTAGAATCCGATTAACAACCCTTACTAACGATTTTTAGAAAGCTTTTTTCATTTTAGAACAGGTCTGGACCATTAGGGATTGATTAAAAACGTTTATAAAGATTCATGGATGGAAACCAAACCTTAGAATTGTGAAAGAATGAAGGATTATGCTTGAATCCTTGTGTTTTGATCAAAAATCGCGTTCCAGAGGTTGTGTGTGTGTTGGGGCAGGTTATGGGATGACTAGGGTTTGTATAATGAAGTTTATGAGGTCAAGTATGGTATTTATAGTCGTTTTCAGTCGTCCAGCACGTAACATGCGATTATGCAGCTTTACACGCGATCAGGAAGCCTAATCGCATGTAAGTTCATGCGATTGGGGCCTAATCGCATGAACAGTCATGCGATCAGTCCCCCTACTCGCCCCATATGTGCCTACTCGCCTCCCTTATGGGCGATTAGGCTTGCCTAATCGCCTATAGGGGCTGGTTTCTTGCGTTTTGTGCGTTAAACCCCGTTTTAACATATGTTAACACATATTCACATACCGACAAGTCACATAATGATTGTAAACACATAACACATGTAAATACACATATTCACCCTCGTTCACAAATTCCCGGGACTCGAGACTCGTATGTTCCGTATGCCCTGACGATCCTACAAATCGTCACCGTTTGTACACTTGGTTAAGGACCGACATCTAATGAACCTCTAGACCAACATCCAATGATCCTCTAGACTAAACCGATAGTTCCCGAACCATAACCCGACTTAACTAACCCAGTTAAGTACAATATACGCGTGACTCGCTAAGGTAGACTTTCATCTAGACAACGTTGTTAACCAGAATTTGCCGGGTGTCACAGTATTGTCCAGGGTTCAATGATTTGGAGGATCATTGGGTTAATCACACACACACACACACACACGTTACAAGTCCTGTTGTTGGTGAATTACATAAACTAAATTAAGTGTTATGCGTAGATTGATTCTTATATGGTGGATTATATGCAAATACATGTTTAAATGATGTCTAGATGATTATCCATGCTTATATATGCTTAACATAGGTTAAGATTGCATGTTCATGTGTTAGGATGCGTTAAAATGCGTTAAACACGACAAACTGGAAAGAATAGAAAACATAGGTCAAGGTTCGACCTATAACGTGGGGGCGAACCTGGGAAATGATCTTGGTTCGACCCACAATGTAGGGGCAAACCTGGGATGGGAAACCAATAGAAATTCATTCGACCAGTAAAGGTACATTCGACCCTAAACAAGGGGCGAATGTGGGTACATTCGACCTTGTGAAAGGGGCGAATGTGGACTAGTATAAATACCACACTTTTTCATTTTTCACCATTTCACAAACCCTAAACGCCTCTAAACACTCTCTAGCAACTTTAATCATTGAGGAATGAGTTTTTGCTCTTGTTTTCCATAATCTAACCTACAAACCTCTTCTAAACAAAGATCTAAGGTGTGTTCTTCATCCTAAATCCTTTTTAAAACATTTTGATTCGTTTTCATTAAACCCCAGGAGTCCAGATCTGATTCAAACATGTTTTCATGGATAAAAACCTTCCTAACATCTTTCTAAACAAAACTTATTCATAAATAATGAGTTTTCATACAAATTAGCATGTGTTAATGGTGTTTTATGTGGTGTTATGTATTGTTTGATGATTAATTGCTGCATAGATGTTATAACAATGATCTAGGACTGTTATTGATGATGATTTATGATTGAGATAGGTTACAATTGATTATTAATGATGTTTTGCACATTTTGGGGATTTTGGGTTAGATCTAGGGCTTGTTCATGATGATAGTGATAAGGAAATGATTGGGGGTTTCTTGTTCATGATAATCTGAGTATATTAAGTTGATTATTGATTGATTTCAGAAAGTTTCCTAATTGGGTAAAGATTGCATGCGTTTGATGTGACATCTCCATAATTTTCCATTTCGGGTAACCTGTAAAACGGACGGATTTCGGGATAAAATTGGTAGGGCTTTGTAGGAATATGTTAATGATAGTTGACTACTGTGATTGGTGATGTTTCGTGATGTTTTCAAACCGTTTAGATTCGTTTTGGTGTGTTTTATGAAGTTTTGCAGCAAAGGGTCGAATGTGGAACTCATTCGACCCTTCGTGGGGTCGAATGTGGCTCAAAAGGGTCGAATGTGGCTCAAATGGGTCGAAGGTGGCTCAAATGGGTCGAATGTGGCTCAAATGGGTCGAAGGTGGCTCAAATGGGTCGAATGTGGCTCAAATGGGTCGAAGGTGCCTCAAATGGGCCGAAGGTGGCTCAAATGGGTCGAATGTAGCACCATAGGGTCGAATGTGGGTGTCTGGGGTCGAATGTGGGTGCCTGGGGTCGAATCTGGGTGCCCGAGGGCGAATTAATACGTGTTAGGGTCGAATAAACACACGTTAAGGTCGAACACACATATGTTAGGGTCACTTAAACATGTGTTAGGTCAAATGAACTTGTGAATGTGTTGAATGAACATCATGAGGGTCGAACCAAGGGTCCATGGGTCGAACCAGAAGCCCTTGGGGGCGAACCAAACACAGGAAACTCCCGATTCGACCTTACGACTTCGTATATGCGATTTTTGATGCAAACTAAGTGCTTTATGCTTGAAACTTATGTGTTAGCCTTATGTGCATGACTAATTGATGTAATGGGTCACCAATGGGATGTCGGGTCTGTTTGGTATGTCCGGTTAACATTTAAACACACTTTTTAACAAACGTAGTCAAGATCTGGACAATCGGGGACTAGGTAGCCTTCGGGTTACTAGTCACCCCAATTATGTAAACTCATTGATAGGTTGTCATTAGTTGGGATTATCATACACGGGTCGGATCTCTAGTTATCAAGAAGAAGCACTCTAAGGTGAGTTCACGACCCCTCTTTTATACTCTTTTCTCTCGGGGGAGAAGCATGCCACACGTTTTAACAATGCAACGTTTATGATTTGAAAACGCAACTCTTATGAAACTTACCACTTTTGGAAACGTAACACTTTTAGAAACATGACGCCTTTTGGAATGTAACTCTTTTAAGAAACGTGACACGTTTGGCACTTGACACTTTTAAACATTGGCATTTGGCATATTTAAACATTGGCACTTGACACTTTTAAACATTGACACTTGGCATTTGGCACTTGGCGCTTGGCACTTATTTACTATACGATGAAACCTAAGTCCCTATCGAAACCATGAATGTACGGGGCACAACGGGGAAAATGTGGATAGATCTATTGGGCGTGACGAACCCCACTCGACGGCTGGGAGCCGGGCGGGTGCGTATTGTCTCTACTTTGGAACTTACACATGGGCAGCAACTCTGAGCATGTTTGTCAGTAATGGTTTTGGCCGCATAATCGTAGTAGTAAGGGAACGTTTGTTATTTACTTGGAACTTTTGCACACTTGGCATTTTGTGAGGAATCGCTTTACACATGAAAACATTTACGAACTTAAAACTTGTGAACTCACCAGCATTATATATGTTGACCTCTTTTTGGCATGTTTTCTCAGGACGCTAAGGTAGCAGCTATCGATTTTAGGCGCACGGGGTCGCACATGCGTCTAGAATCATGGTTCACGTTTTTGGATTGTCAAACTTTAAGAACTTACGTTTCAACATTATACGTTTTGTAAAACCTATTTTGCTTCCGCTGTGTTTTGAATCATCATTTTCAAACTATTGTATGGTTTGGTTTACGTATCTTATCGCATATAGTTGTCGTTCGTTGTGACCGTTGACTTGGATCCTGGTGTGTCACACGCCTCACGGTAGAACTCCGCAAGTGGAAATTTGAGGGTGTGACAGATTGGTATCATAGCCAATGGTTATAGTGAACTAGGACTGCATGTAGAGTCTAGTCTATAGCCGAGCATCACACACATTAGACGGTCACACACAGTTACGAGTCGTGTCATGTGGTAAACATACTAACCTTGTCGGGGTGTCCGTGTCCTCATCACACAATATCACATTATCTATCTTTTGTTATTCCTACCTTGGTTCTATCTTCTTCTTCGGGTTTGAAGATGAAGGGGCTTATCGCTTATACTTGGCAGTAGTGTACATTGGGTGGCTTCGGCGCATTCTTGAGATTTTCCGGGATTTGGATATCTCCCCTCTATGCTCTAATGTACATACTTGCCTCCACACACACACTATCCCGCATTACTAGTTGACATACTACACTCCTGAGTGACTGTTCACTTTGGGATCCTCGTGCGATAACAGTTCCTTTTAGGAATGTGGGTGACGGGTGATTTGAAGTTCTAGCCAGGAGCACGCCTAGAGGACCATGTAGGGCGATTTATTTTTTCGGGTGCACACGAAATCATAAATCGAAATGCATGAAAATCTTGGTGGACTTCGTGTTCGGACTGATGGTCATGCTGGAACCGCGTTCTGAATTCACTTGGTCACTTGTAGCTTGATCTGTTGGTGGTATTGAGTGTCTTGTCTCATGTTTAGCAGAACATGTCTGGTCGTGCTGGTGGACGCCGTGGTGGCGGCGGGGGTCGCAATGGCGGTGGACGAGGTGGTGGGAACATCACCATGACGCAGGCAGAGTTGGAGCACTTGTTGCAGCAGCAGTTGAATGTTACGTTGGCTGCTTTCCAGGCTGCTCAGCAGACCTTGTGCCTATCCGAACACAAGAACACCCGCTGGCCTCAGGGTGGACCGTCCGTCAAGTGGGTCCGTCAAGAGATTCACGGGAGCCTCTTTTTTTTTTTTCTGAAATCCCTGCCCTTCGTAACACTTCCCATAGAACATCTCTAACCAGGTCCAGTCTGTATAAGCCTGGAAACTCCTTACAATGTAGGGCTTGTTTTCCAAACTTGTCCAAGCATGCGTTTTTTACAAATCGGACACGGTTTGTCGACTGGAAACATAGGAATCATAAGTCGGTATTTGAGGAGCACCCGATATTCGATAGGTGACATTTTTTAAACAAAAAATAAAATAGTTTAATTCAAACAAGATACATTTAACAAATACTAAATAAAAAAAACTATTATTTCAACTCGTTTTCACCTTCATCATCATTATCGTCTTCGTCAATACGGTTCAACAATAGATGCTCAACCGAATCAGTTAGAAGATTCAAGTGTGTTTCTCTATGAGGTATCTTCATTCGGATAGCTACTTTCTTGTTGTAGTTTAGTAATGGGTTTGACGATTAAACTTTATCGTCAAATTCGGCACAAAAGGTTCCGCTCGTGTCCTCCAAGAGGAAGATATGCAACATAATAGATGCATACATAATGTTTCTCAATTTTCTCTTTTCAAATATATGTGATGGTTGGGCAACGATAGTCCACTATTTGTTTAACACTCTAAATGCCCGTTCAATACTTTTTCTTGTCGACTCATGCCGTCTCTTGCAATACAAATGTTTGATGTCATAGATATGCGGGTGAAAGTACAAGGTTTTTCGTGTTTAACATTGCATTTTTATGCGATTTTATGGTTTTAGACACACTACTTTGATAAGATTTGTGTTTTGTAGGTCTAACGTAGTTTAAGTCTCATTTCGGAGCTTAACGAGACCATTGGATGGAACTAGATGGATATGGGAGGAAAAACAAATGAAAAGTACACAATTGGGATCTAGTTGCGTCAGCGACAGGGGATAGGCTTTTTGCCGACAGACAAAGGCATTCGTCAGCGAAGCCGTCGACAGTGCCAACTCATGTCGGCCATCCCTTTTGTGTCGTCGACGTGTCTGGTATCATCGACGATGCGCTACGCAGACACATTCTTCAAATTTCGAGGTTTTAAGACTTTTTAAGGGATTTTATATTTTCTTTGACCATTGAATTGGGTTAGAGGTTATATATTATATATTTAAACTTTGCGGATATCAAACATTATCTTTCATTCCCAAAACACATACATATCATACCAAATCATCCAAGATCATGGTCATTTAACCCATCTTCATCACCGATCACCAAATCTTCATTCACCAATCAAAACCCTTTTATTCCCCAATATTTCTCATGGCCATTTCTTCCCTATTTTCATTCACAATTGAAGCATCCACCATCATGGGCAGCTTGTCTCCTTTGGAATCACCCAGTGTAGACTTGTAACTGAGGGTTCATAAACAATTAGGTATTTTCTTAGTTATTTTGTATTTGAGTATTTGAACAAACATGTTTATTGTATTAATCGTGTTTTGAATTCACGTTTATAATTGTTTCTTACGCCAATTATTAGTGAAATGAATTCGGTTAATTATGCTTTAGCATCTCATTAGGGTTTGTATGTTCTATAGTAATGATGTGTAATTTAGTCCATCTTTGATGTTGATGAAACTTGACACCTAAGCCTATTGAAATAATTAACCCATTAATCTTCATAGCAATTATTTTAATTAATCCCAATTTGTGATAGAACTCTAGGTTGCTTGTTGAACCTGGTGTGATCTCTATTTTTTAAAATCATTATTCATAAACAATTATTTTCATTCAAGTCTTTATTGTTAATCAAGTAATTGTTTTTCACTTTTCAATTACTACTTTGAATCATTAATTGGTTCACAACTCTAAAAAAATGAACAAATTGCAACTTCATAATTAAATTAACATCTTCATAAAGTGACGTTTTAAATCAAATAAGAACCATTTTCAACGAACATAGACTCTTCATGGTTCGACACCCTTGTTACCACTAGCCACATAGTGTGAGGTAATTAGGACTTTGTAAATACTATTTTTGACCAGACCGCGACTTCCGATCAAATTTTGGTGTCGTTGCCGAGGAGTTCTTGCGCTTTGTGTTTTTGTGATTAGTTGATTTTTGTGATTATCTGTTTAATTGTTTGTTTGGTTTTTATTTCATTTCTATATTGAGCCACCATAACATGCTATATTTTATAAAATTCTATTCATTTCCACATGTTGTATTATTTTGAATTGAGTGTACCATTATATTTGCATACGGTAGAACTTGCACCCTTAACACGTTTACCGCCCTAGGCCAATTGTGAACATAAGAATGATCAAGGCATTTGGTTAAACCTTTTTCCTTTTAAATCATATTTGTCATACCATACCCATTAAATTATCCCTTAGTTAACCAATCTTAAGCCTTAACCTTTCATTTGACCCGTTTAGCCATTTTAATTTTAAACCCGAGTGATTAAACTTCGATTTTAAGTTCTTCCTTTGTATTGTAAATAGTTTGCAATAGTTATTGTCAAAAAATATGAAAAAATATTAAAGTTGATTATAAAAAAAGCACAAAAAAATATGCTTTAGTTTAGACGTTGAATAGAAGGCGTAACATTGCCTTGAAGATGTGTTAGTTTATCCAGTTTGCTTGATATAATGAAAACCAGATTTTTATCACCTTAGTCACTTTTAAATATCCCATTCTATACCCTTCGCCCAGCCACATTACAACCCTTTAAACAACTTTTTGACTTGTGTTCATTTTTGTGTAATTTGGTGAAGTGTGATTAAGTTGTAATCCTATACTAACATGCATTTAATTGGTTTTGAGTGTACCGTATATATATATATATATATATATATATATATATATATATATATATATAGGGTAAGGTTCTAGAGAAAACCCTAAATATTTGAGTAAACCCACTAAACTCTATCACAACCATTGATCAAGCATGATCAATGGTTGTGGTTAATGGTCTCACCATTTGACTAAAATACACCTTCTCTCTCCACCTTTATTGATATTATATTAGGAAAAGGGTAGATTTGTCCATTAACCCACATTATCTCTCCACTTTTTTTTTACCTTCTCTCTCCATCATTTCACCTTCTCTCTCCACCTTTTTGCATTTTCTCTCCATCTTTCATTTCACCAACACTCTCTCTCAACCTCCTACTTTTCTCTCTACAATTTATTTCACTTATTAATTTAAAGATCCAGATTTATCAATAACGTATGCCACATGAGCCCTTTAACACATGTTACTTGGTCTCTTCAAACAAACTCATTTCACAGACATCACTAACACGTGTAATTGGTTCAAATAATTATCACGTTAATTTTGGACTAGTATAACAACATAAAAGAACACGTGTATATAAAAATTTATTGCAATCGACATTGAGTGTAACAAATTAATTTCATATAAATCTAAACAATTAAAAAGATGATACAAAACTAACATAAACTAACAAAAACGCATGAAACTTAAAATTATGCTTCATTTTTAATAGTCGTCTTCAGCGTTATGCTTCATTCCTTATTAGGCATCTCCATCTTCATGTTTCAATCCTTAGCACTCCATCTCTAGTCGATCCTTGTGCAGAGTAGCCGGCTTGAACTCCGGTGCTTGTGCATAGAACCTCCTACATTAATTATTTTTAACATGTGTTAGCATCACTAGAAAATGTTAACTGGGTCAATTTGGGTGTTAATTGGACATATACTAACATGTGTTAGCATCACTAACACATGTTAATTGAACCCTAACACGTGTTAGTTGGGCATATACTAACAGGTGTTAGCATCAGTGACACATGTTAATTGAACCCTAACACATATCAATTGGAATAGATTCATTAGTAGGCACCATATACACACCTGTGTTAGTATCATTAACACATGTTAATTGAACCCTAACACATGTCAATTGGGATAGATTCATCAGTATTCACCAATACAAACATGCGCTAGAATCACTAACATGTTTTAATTGAACCCTGACACATTTGTAAGCACCAATACAAATATTAAAAACCTTCACCAAAATCAAACCTTTACTTTAATATATACAAATACATACATTTTTGTGAAACTACTCTAAAATATATACATATTTACATACAAATAGTCAAGTTATATTTTGAAAAAAAAAATAGTTTTTTTATTTTTGTAGTTAAAACATTTTTATTCTATGATTAAATAAATATTTACATGCAAATTTAATTGGAATAAATTCATCAGTAGGCACCATATACAAACATGTGTTAGCATCACTAACACGTGTTAATTGAACCCTAACACATGTCAATTGGGATGGGTTCATTAGTAAGCACCAATGCAGACATGTGTTTGGATCACTAACAGGTGTTAAATGAACCCTGACACATCCTATAAGCACAATACACAAAAAATCAAAACCTTCACACAGAATAAACATATATATAAGAAATAAAAAGTAAAACTATTAGAGAAAAATTAAAAGATATACCAAGAAAATAAAAAACATTTTCTATTTAACACATGTTAATTAAACCCCAAAACATGTTAATTGGGATAGATTCAGCTCCTAATTCAGAACTAACAGACCTTAAACAAAAAATATGCAATAAAAACACATTTACCCAATTCACAAAAATATGATCTTTTTAACACCCAACCTAACATAAACAAAATAATAATAAAAAAAAAAACAAAAAGGTTAACATAAGTTTTTTTTTTTCATTCAAGCATTTGATCAAACACTTGGTGTGCGAACAAACTATCCCCAAAATTGTTTATATATTATAAAATCATTATCCCCATTAACAACTTTATGATTCAATCACTGTTTAATTCTTCAAACAAATATCATTTACATATACATAATTTTCATCAACATACATTCTTCAAAACAAATTTGTATAATTATGCCTTTTGCTCTAGTTCAAATCAATGCATAATTAAACCTATGAAAATACCACAAAATTCAAAAGCAATACAAAAAGTCAAAACGAACCTTGAGTGCCTAATTTTCCTCTCAAAAAATCTTTTATTCACAGATCCATATGTCTGATTGCCCACTTGTCTAGTGGTTGTGTGGTGGTGACAGAGGTGAAGTGGTGGTCTGGTGGATCTCGACTGCCTGCATCATCGTCTGTAACCACAACCACCATTATTGATTGCTCACCCCACTTTTTCTAGTTCCAGATCTGTTCTTGACTGCCTGCATCATCCTCTTCAAGCACAACCACCATTATTGATTATCCACCCCACTTCTTCTAGTTCTAGATCTTGATTTAGTTGTTGAGGTTTTGAGTTTGAAATAAGAGAGAGAACTTTTGTGCAGGGTGTGTATGAATGAATTTGAAAATGAAAGAGAGGGAAAAGAGAAAAAGGCAGGTTAAAAGAAAAGGTGTCAGATCTTCAATAAGAGAGAGAAGCATAATTGTCAAAAATACCCTTGATGGTTGGAAATGGTTTGATGATGTGGTACAATGAGAGCCACAAGATGGGTTTGCTAAAGTTTCCTCAAAAATTAAGGTTTTCTCTAAATACTTCCCCTATACACACACACACACACGTGTGCATCAATGCTAGTCAATTGAACCGAGTAGGGAGAACATTATGTGGGATGTGCGTGTGTTTATTTTCTCAAAAGGTAGCCTAATCTTGGGTAACCACTTGAGTTTTAAAAGAATGCTTTATTTGATGTTGAGTAGTTCTTTATTATAGAAAACATAGGAACCGGATATGACATTAGACTATAAGTCATTTACGTTTGAGGATAGGGAATGCATTTTGTGTTTGGAACTATGAAAGTGTAATAAGTTTGTTTGAGGACAAACAAAAAGATAAGTGTGGAGATGTGATACGGGGGTGAAAGTACATGGTTTTTTCATGTTTAAGATTTCATTTTATGTGATTTTATGGTTTCAGACACACTACTTTGATAAGGTTTGTGTTTTGCAGGACCAACAGAGTTTAAGGTGCATTTCGAAGCTTAACGAGACCTTGGAATGGAGCTGGATGGATCTGGGAGAAAAAAATGGAAGAAAAGCACACAATTGGGATCAAGCCACGTCGGCGACAGGGGAGAGGCCTGTCGCCGATGGACAAAGGCATATGTCGACAATGCCAACTCGCGCCGGGCATCTCTTTTAAGGCTTTTATTGGGATTTTATGACTTCTTTGACCGTTGAATCGAGTTAGAGGTTATATGTTTGAACTTTGGGATCTCAAACATTATCTTTAATTCCCAAAACACATCCACCAAATCATCCAAGATCATCATCATTCAACCCATCGTTATCACCAATCACCAAACCTTCATTCACCAATCAAAACCCTTTTATCCCCAATATTTCATGGCCATTTGTTCCTTCTTTTCCCTCACCATTGAAGCATCCACCATCATGAGCGGCTTGTCTCCTTTAGAATCACCTGGTTTAGACTTGTAACTTAGGGTTCCTAAACAACTGGGTATTTTCTTAGTTATTTTGTATTTAAGTATTTGAACAAACATATTTATTGTGTTAAGCTTGTTTTGAATGCACTTTCATAATTGTTTCTTGCACAAATTACTAGTGAAATGAATTTGGTTAATTATGCTTCAGCATGTCATTAGGGTTTGTATATTTAGAGTAATGAAATGTAGTTTAGTCCATCTTTAATGTTTATGAAACTTGACACCTAACCTTATTTAAACAATTAACCCGTTAATCCTCATTCAAATTATTTATTTAATTGCAATTTATGATAGAAATTGAGGTTGCTTATTGAACCTAGTGTGATCTCGTTATTATAATCATTGTACAATCAATTATTTTCATTCAAGTCTTTATTATTAATCAAGTATTTGTTTTTCACTTTTTCAATTATAACTTTGAATCATTATTTAGTTGACAACTCTCAAACAAATTTCTTAAATGGGCAAATTGCTACTTCATGATTAATTTGGCATCGTCATAAAGTGACGTTCTAAGTCAACTAAGAACCATTTTCACCGAACACAGACTCTTCATGGTTTGACATCCTTGTTACCACTAGCTACATAGTTTGACATAATTATGACTTTATAAATACTATTTTTGACCGGACCGTGACTTCCGATCATTCATCCGGGTAACGAAAGAGTTTTTACCAACGTATCCCACTCCGGATAAATACCATCAATAAGATAATACGCATACTTGCACTCCATGTCATTTACATAAAATGATGAATTCGGTGCAACCCCGTCTATGACATCATCGAACATATTTGATGATCATAAAACATCGATAACAATGTTTGCACTAGTCATACCAAAGTATGATGCCAAATCCAGAGATCTTTATATGTCACTGCTAGGAATTTTAGGGTTGGACTATCGTGGTCACCTTGATTGTGTTGGAATTTCCAAGCAATTAGACAATCAAATCTTAGTGTGTGTTGGAATTTAAACAAATAATGATTATTTTTAGCAGATTTTTGCACAGGATCAAGTCTTAAATTTAGAAAACACGTTAAGATACGATTACTCAAAACATTATGATGGTAAGATACCGAGGTCGTCCAAGGATACAATAGCTATTAGTACCGAAATGTCGTTAACGTCTAGTCAAGCCAATAAGGGAGTGGTTTTCGTTTATTTTTATAAAAACAAAAAATAAATCAATAAACAAAAGATGATGGGTTTTGAAATCAGATTTTAAGAAATGGCCATTTGGGTGTACACTTCCCCTTGATGATATCATTAACTAAAGTTATTATGGATTCCTAATAGTTTACCTTTAATAAACACCATACGCCCTTGGAAGGTTATTGGTACTCTACGAGGCAACCGACCAAAACCGTTCTTTTAAGACCTAGTAAAAAGTTGTGTTATGTAATGCATAAAGTAGTGGGAACCCCCTTTTTGAGGGTATCATCGCACCTCAACCACATTGGAAGGAAGCAACAAGGCGGCCGATCCACAAGGTTGGGATCTAATCCCAACTTGTTAATGTTGGTCCTAGAAGCATCAGCCTCACTTTGAATCAAATGGCAATGAGATTTCAACAATATATAATCAATGTGCGGAATGAGAAATCAAACTTTCAAAAACAATAGAACACACAAGTTTTTATGAAGTTTTGAGTTTTATATAGTGACCACCTTTTAACAAGGAACACCTTTGGACTTTACAAAAGAATGACTCGAAAGAATTCTTATAGCTGTTATGAATGTGGTGTGGAGTATGTATAAAAGATATATCTAAGAAGAGCATATATTTGCTATGTATATCACACACTTTCACATTCACACTTGGCACTCTTCTCCTTCATATGATGTCTTCTATTTACAGAGAAGTGTTGACCCCAAGTTGATGAATAAACCATTGGTTTCTTATCATCTTGTAGTTTTTTTCTTATCATCTTGTAGCTTTGCAGGTTGAAAAGAGAAATAAAGTCTTGCATGAATGATTGAGGTCAAGTTGCATGCATTTTAACTTTCCCACTTGTCAAGATTTCAGATTTCTTCCTAGAAATCTGAAGTCTTTATCTAGGATTGGTCATATAGTCAATATCAGAGTTTGTCCCATAGATCTGGTTCCTTTGTCCAAGATTTCAGTCTTCTTTCCCAGATTTCATCAGATAGGAGCTGTAGTTGTTTTCCATTGTCTATGAATTCAAAGAGATCTTGTTATTGAATCTTTCTTGATCTTTATCTCTTCATCTGGAACCTTTTCTGGATGTTCTTCATTTTGTTCAGCTTCTTGGTTTCTAGCTTCAGTTTTCTTCAACACTTCATGTTTTCTTATTTAGGTTCTAACAGTTAACAGAAGTAGCAAAGCGACTATATAAACGTTGGGATTTAGTATTAAGTAATAATTAGTCATAAGGGATTTATGTCACCAAACTTGTTAACGTCAGGCATCTCATTTATAGGTTGAACAGGGCAACCGAGCATGGACTCCAGCCACGGCACATGCCATGGTACTTAGGCACGACACAGGCCATGGTACTTAGACATGGTACGTGGTCGACTATGACCCCGCCCTCCCCAAGGTCTTCTAATCTTGAACGGATATGTTTTTTTGTCATTTTTTGTTGAGGCACAAAGCATGCCTAGGAGGCTCACAGAACTCCGTTTTTTCATGTTTTTGCTTCGTCTGCTATGGTGTGGCTCGATTTATCCCGAAAATAAAAAAAGTGGGATGAAAATTATACTAAAAATATGTTTAATTTTATGCATATTAAGGATACCTAGCATCTTGGGAAAACCGTGTATTAAGGGGCCTCATATAAAAGTTTGATGTGTAGATATCGGACTCTTCAAATATCACCTTTTGTAAAGGTTAATAATAACATCAACGACAACGACGACGATGATGAAGATGATAGATGACGAATATTAGTAAAGTAAAACGATACCTTCACATACATTGTCAATATTGTCCCTGCATAATCTTTCAAACATTGTTAAATACTCATCCCATACGTCAGTCATCATGCTTTTTGCTAGTTGATGAATTGCAGTTGTACAATTTTGCAAAGCAAATAATACAATTTTACGTCTAGCATCTTTTCTTTATGTTAGATATGTATACTCGCGTTCTAAATCGCCAGAAATTCTCAAAAAAAGGTTTTCAACTAATATGAAAGTGATGAAGAAAATGTAGAATATCGTACAACGGGTTTCAGAAAAATAATCATTCACAAACGCTCATGAACACCCAACTGATCGCGTTCAAACGTTGGTTGTCTAGTATGTGGTTGTAAGGATTCACCTTTGCCTTTAAAACATTCAATCGTCGCCTAAGTTGCAGTAATAATCAAATATTTGATCATTCCCGAGTCGGATGAAAAGTAGGAAACCTTTATTTAAAAAAACTAGAGAGGTTATGAGAGGTTTGAATGATTTATGAGTGTGTGGTTGGAAGATACGTGTGATAGATTTTTGTAAAAGATGTATATATAAAGAATTATTAAATATATTTTTTTCAAATAACATGACCGTTTCTCAAAGGTTGGCCCACCATTTTCATGTCATTGCTGCTCGTGGTGTGTTTGACCAAGCCCCCCATAACACCAAAGCAACGGTCTTTGAGGCGCTATACGACTGATTTGACCGGGAATGATGCCACACCATCTAGTCTAAGGTATTACTCGTGGTAGCTAAGTAGTTACCAACACGTGAAGAAATGATCTCTTTCACAATCTACTAATTTCTCTCTGTTATGTGTAGTGAAGCAACAACAGTGAGTAGAAACAAGTAGGGATTCTTTAAGATACTTAGATGGGTTCTTTCTTGAATATAGAGGTAGTTTCCAGATGACAATGCTATGCAGAGATGCTTTAAGATACCTGGATGAGATGTTTCTTGAATATAGAGGTAGATTTCAGGAGATCGAGCTCTTGAAGGAGATAGGCTTCACACAAGGAAGGGGAATGAAGAAGGAAAACCTCAAAGAAGAAAGGGGGTGGTTTCTAAGTTGGAATCGTAAAAGAGTCACATCAGTTGCAGTTGTCTTCATTTTCTTCGAACGACCAACAAACAAAATCCCGACTATCCAGGGTAACCGAATAAAGATGACCCCATACTTCTGCGATCACAAACTGCGCATCTCCAGATCCATGGAAGACCTGCCACCCAAAGGCCAACTGAGGTAAAACCCGATTAGGATCGGATTCGAACTTGAGACCTGTGGCCTTCTACCCAAATCTTCATTTTCCCTCTAATGGCAAATAAACTAAAGCTCATTGGCACAACTATCCTCGTATGGAACAGTAAATATAATATACAAATAAAATAATGATAATTTAAAAATAAATAAATCAAACAATTTACTCTACTTAGTATCTAATCATTATTATTCATATCCTTAAACTTACTAATCACTAATGATGAGCTCGATATTAGTACCGATAATACCAGCACCGAAAATACTAATTTTAAAAATCGACAAAATTTAAGACTTGTACATAAAATGTTCGGTATTGTACAGTACCCTAGCGATATTTGAATATAAAAATAAATATAGAAAGAGATAGTTGCCCACCCATACTCATCCCCGAAAATAGAACATATAAACAACCCATCCAAGAGTTCTCTGCAATCTAGAAATGAAGAAACATAAGGAGAGAGGGCTAAAAATCTCATAAGAGTAAGTGATTTCCAAGTGTTGCTACAACAAGGAAAATGACCAGGATTAGGTTAAGAGATGCTTAGGTTTATAAGTTAAGGGTATGTTAGGTTAAATTTATGATTTAGGGGATCCTCTAGCTCCTGGAAGGACCTGCACAAGGTAGCAGACACCGTTAGCCTTAACGCAGGAGGGGGCCTCCTGCGTGAGAATAAGTATATATTCGATTGGAGTTTAGGAATAATAAAGTAGAGAGTATAAGAGTAAGGAGAAGAAGTGAAAAGTGGGTGTGTGGAATGACAACCTAAGGGTCTCCTTATATAGGCAGTGGAATTCTGCCCAGGAGTTCCCTTATGGTAGCATCCTTACTATACCTGGTTAGGATTGACGCTCTTTTGTTCCCTGCAGTGAGACTTTGCCCATTCAGTACATTTTCAGCTTTTACTACTTCCTAGGAATGGCTTGGAGCTGTGTGATGTTTTGTCTCATGCCCATAGTAATAAGCCAAAGTACCTTTTTACATTTCCAATGTTTTTACTGTTTGCTTTCTGCTGCATAGCCGTATGGCAGCCGATTGCCTTATATTAGCTGTTCAGCTCCAATAAGTCAGGCAAACCTTAACACTTCACTTTGCTTTAGTTTTTGATAAGGGATTAAACGTGGTCGTTTTAGGACCCTAAAACGACCTGTTATAAGCATTTGTAAAGAAGTTATAAGTGCTTGTGAGTTGTAAATTATCTCCTGCCTCGGTGGCAATGTTAGCCAACCTTACCTTGGTACCAAGGAGTTATCAGATTCCAAGCTCCCTCATGGGAGCCTTATATTTGTGTAGTGCCTTCGCCAATTTTTTATGTAAATTTCTGTCCCTTCGTTCTTCATTATGGCCCTATTTTTAATTAATATTAATAGCCATCATTGCTTTCTTAGAAGCAGACTTACGTCCCAAAATGGATCGGATAATTCTCAAGAGTGCCAATTGCGTCCCCGGCAACGGCGCCAAAAACTTGATGTGTGTAAATATATATATATATAAATAACACAAGCTTTAATTAAAACGACTCACCTAAAAACTACACACGCACGGCAAGTGTACCGGTCGCAACGCAGTAAACAGATAAGACCGAGTATCGAACCCAAAGACGCGAATGCAACTCTAGATCACAACCTATACCGAATCCTAGCCTAAATAAATATATACTTATGTGGGGGGGGGGGTTAAACTAATGATTAAAAACTTAAAAGAAACTAAATACAAATAAAGTAACCTCAGCTGCTTATAGGAACTAGGAACTTGGAGAAATCGGATAGGAAGAAGGTTGGTTACTTAGGTAAAATCCCTAGACACTAGCAATAAATCCTGAATCTGGTAATTAACTTGAGACCCTATTCTTACCTAATAAACCTCCTGTCAAGGATAGCTCACTAGACTCAAGGCGGGACAAGTGTAGAAATGCTAAGATGGATCTGGATCGCCCTAGCGTACCAAAATCCCACAGAAATCAGATTAAAACCTCTCCTGGATTAAAACCCTCAAACTATGAAGCAGACTTAAACTCTACTGAAGAAAACCTAGGAAAACTCTAAACACGGACAAGTAGCGACTCCCGCCCTAGCGCTTGCCAACTACCGAACAATGCCTAGTTAGTTACCTAGCAATCTCGAGTTAGATTTCTCACCCTCAAGAATGGACTGCACGTCTTAGTTAATTTATTATATGAGTTTGTTATACTTGTGTCGTACTCCAACTCCAAATACTAGCACGCTAACCTAAGTTGACGAACTAGATTGATTTCAAGACCTAGGGAGTAACTCTACATGCCTAGCTCCACAAAACCAATAAACAAACTTCAAATAAAAATAACACCAACACACATATATCAAATCCAACAATAAAATTAAAATCATGTAATCCTACACATCAAAATTAAAAACCAAGAATCATTAAAAACTGCAAATTACGTGTCTAGTTCATAAACCTAAGCAACCATAAAAGTCTAGCTACTCATAATATTTAAAAACATAAATTCAAAGTTTATAAAAAACAATTTCATCATGTCTCTAAAAATATAGAGCGAAAACTAAACCTAACCCACGGCTCGTTGGCTCTTGATCTTTACCGTGCCCGTGGCCTTTTCTCCTTCCGTGCCCTTCTGCTCGTCACCGCTTTTGACCGGTTGACTTTTTCCTTCTCTGCGAATGAATGGATTGGAAAATTGTGAAAATGGAATTAATGATATGTCCCCTCTTTAATCATGCGGCCTCCTCAATATATTAATAGATATATGCCGCCCAAAAATATGCATCCATCTCTCCAATTGTGAATGAATGATATTGATATATCCTTTTGAATGAATTGTTGTCCAAGTTTCTATTCCTCTCTGCGGCGCCTCCTAGAATTCATCATATATCCTCCACATCAAAACCTCTTTTGTTTTTTTGTCAACATTTGTGGGCTTGGGTCAACCGTGACTTTTGTCACATTTCTTTTTATAGTTTTTTTTTTTCTTATTTATTATTAATCAAATATATTATTATTATATATATATAGTATTATAACTCCGTGCTTTAAACTCGGGTGTTCTTGACTCGACCAAAGTTGCTCATTTACGCTCCAACATTCACACGAACACCTACCAAAATATAAAATAAATAAATAAGTACTAAAAATTAATAAAAAACTATAAAATGACAAAAATAGGCCAACAAACGAATACACGCCTAAAACTACTAAAAACTATATACAAAAGACTCAATTATAACAAAAAATACATAAGAGAATAGATGTGTTTTACGACACATCACCCTTCGTTCTTCATTATGGCCCTATTTTTAATTAATATTAATAGCCATCATTGCTTTCTTAGAAGCAGACTTACGTCCCATCAGCTGCTGCGTGCGGCTACTGATTTGACGGGCGCCCAGGCTGATGTCATCCTACTAGACAACTGGGCAGTTTACTTCCTTGGTAACCGTTTTTGATCATTAAATTCAAATTTTGAATTTATAAAAGGAGATAATTCCTCCTAATTTCTCATTCCATTCCCTTTTTAGTAAAACTTCCCTCTTTCACCCACGACCGCCTCTTCACCGACGTCTTTCTTTTCTTCTATAAAACCTGGTAAGTAACTTCCTTTTCTTTCACACTTGCTTTTCATTATGTCTAAAAACGATCTTGCTTCTCAGTGTACTCGGTTATCTAAATACGATGCCGAACAGTTTTGTTCGGAGGTCGGTATCCCTGTGTCTTTTAAACCCTCCGTTCCGAAAGGGAAGACTCCAGTAACCTCTGTTTCCCAAGGCAAGATATCCGTTTACACTCGTCAGTTCGACCACGGTAACCTTCGGTACCCCTTTTCTAAATTTTTTCTTAATGTTCTCGAGTATCATCAACTTGGTCTTGATCAGTTGTGTCCCTCTGGTGTAGCCCGAATCATCCACTTTGAAATCGTGTGTCGTTGTCTTGGTCATGAGCCTTCTCTGGCCATGTACCGTCGATTCTTTAGGTTGGCTAAAAATGGGAACTGGTTTACCATTGAAAAAACTCAGTGTGAATCGGCCCTAATTTCGAGTGTTATTTGTCTTGTGTCTACTTGGAAAGATAAGTTTTTCTTTTTGAACTCTGATGCTTCTCTGAATGAGAGGGAGCCTGACCCTGACACTTTTGATCAGAAGCTATTGGAAAAGCTTCGTGTTTTTCCTACTCGTCTCCGCAACTTTCCTGAAGATTTTCTGGTCATGATGGGTCTGAGTGTTAATTGGGATGATCCTGAAACTGAACCTGTGATTTATCATGGTGGGGAGCGTATGTGTCGTTAAGGCTTACTTTCTCTCCCCAACTTTTGCTTAATTGTTCCCTTTTTTGATTTCTTTCCCTTTTTTTTGCAGAAATGAGTACCCTTGATTTCCTTTCTCTGGACGACATTGCTGATGTTAAGTTCAAGGTCCGTACCTCGGGGGAGGGGAAGAATGCGGTTGTAAGGACCGAGCATGTCCGTTTCCAAGGGGAGTATACTAGCGTTATTTCGTCATCCTCAACTGCTGCGGAGCCTTCGGGGAAGAAGTCTGTTACTGTTCGTCACCCCAGCAAGCGACTTCAGGGTGTTTCTTCTGGCCCAGGGAATATGCCTGCTATCCCCTTGGTCATTGAAGAGGAGGATGGAGACTCTTCCTTGATAGCTTCCGCCATGGGATGTGTACTGCCTTAGGGAAGGGCAAGTTGACATTGTCTTCCCCTAAGAAGGATGATGCTTTGTTCAAAAAGCCTAAAAATGTGGTGATCAAAGGTGGAGATCAGAAGTTGTTGTTGTCAAAAGCTTAGAGTGGTGAGAGCTCGAAGCCGATTGCTGATGTTGGTGTTGATTCCCTTGTTCAGTAGGGTCATGGTGAAGGAGTATTTGTACCAAATTGGGATATTAAGAGTACTGACGTGTTGAAGAAGGCTTCCGTCTGCCGGGATTTGATTGACCATTGCATCCCTGATGCAGAAAGGGCCACACACAGGGAGTGGGTGGACAAGGATCTGATGAAAAAGATGTATTATCATTTTGGTCAATTTTTGTCTTTGTTCCCGGACGGGATGGCTAGGTGGGGTGGTTTGTTACTTCGGAGGGAGCAAGTTGAAGGTGCCTATGAGAAGCATGAGATTGAGTTGGTGAAGGTGAAAGAGGAACTAGCTAAGTATGCTGCACGGGAGAAGGATCTGGTGCACGAGTTGGCCGTATCCAGGACCCAGCTTGGTTTGGAGAAGGAGAAATTTGACAAGATGTTCAAAGGGTTAAATGATGAGAAAGCGAAAGTTGCGGAGGAAAGGGAGGGTCTGGCTTAGGCTAGGGAGGCGGTTAACAAGAGCAGGTTGCTGTGGAGAAGGTTGGTATGGAGCTCAGGGCTCAAGTGGATCGTTTGGCTGAAGAAAAGGAGGGACTGGTTTCTAAGGGGTTGCCCGTTTTGTCACCAACTTGCTGCATTCCCAGGAGTTCAATGCTCCGTTGGCTGACATTTACGCCAAGGCCATAGCCTTCGGTCGTCATGGGGGATTCAAGCAGGTTTCAAGGCAGCCGAGGAGGGTCAGAGGATCGAGGAGCTACCATCTTCTAAGCCTTCTTCTGGGGAAGAGTTTGTGAATGTTGTGAAGGCGATGGAGCTTTCCACTTACCCTTACATTGCAGGCATTGCTAAGGCTTCCCAGCAGCCCATATCCTTCCTACAAGATTTGGAGCCGGAAGGTTTGAAGAAGGAGGTGGCCAATGAGGTCTTTAGCTCATATGTGTCAAAGAGGCCCCTTAGGATCATGTTGGAGGGAGCTGATGGTGGGGAAGGTAGTTCGAAGCGTCTTAAACCTGCTGATTCGTCAAAAGTTCCTGATTTGGAGCAGGTATTTGAGAATCCTTCCCCCCTCCAGGCTTTGAAGATTGATTCTACCCCTCCTGCTGATGAAGATGATCCGTTTGCAGGCCTTGACACTAAGGCCCTCTATGGAGATGTTGGTAACCAAGCTCTGGCTTTCACTGGTGAGGGTGATGCCACCGATGAAGCCGAAGATTCTGTCACTCCATGATCTAACCATGTTTTAAGATTCCTTTATGTTTTAGCAGTCTTATGTAATGAAACTCTTTTGTACCTAGCCTTGGGGCTTTTATTAATGTGAATGCTCCCCCTCTAGGGGTGATGCCTTATTTATGTTTGATGTTTGGTTGTGCTGGACATATTACTTGTCGTTTATAGTGTTTGCAATGTCTTTAACCTTTTGCCTTGAGGTGGATGCTGCAGTCACCTAACCCAGGCTACTAAGCTAAGGAGCCGATGCAATACTTATCCTATCAGCTTGTTTGTTTGCAACCTTATTTAATGGTGGTTTATTTGAAATGTTCGTTTTTGTTTGATGTGAACATGTATGAGCTGTCTTGGTGTGAGGAGCTCACACTCTTTCATAAGTTTAGGTATTCCTTCTAAGGACTTGTCCCATGGAGTTGTGGATTGTATTAGGAACTCACCCTATATACAGGAAGGTTATTATCCTTGTTACCTGTTGAGCAGTTGTGGCCTAGGAGCTCATCCCCGTTTCATGGGTAGGTATAGCGTCGGATCCCATGGAGCCTTGTTAGGAGGGGCTCACCCTTTGATAAGATAAGTGACAAGTGCATTGTTCTTAAAACAAAGTTCATTCATTCATTAATCATTTCATTAGGGATACATATTAGCATTACAACCATCAAACATATAATCGTTTTAAATGTTTGTCATTCTAGTGCCTTGGGACCATGTTGCCATTGGAATCGGCTAGCTTGTAGGATCCTCCTTTGTAGGCTTCCTTGATGACATAAGGACCCTCCCATCGGGGACCTAGCTTCCCTACACTCTGCTGCCTGCTAGCTTCGTTTCATCTTAATGCAAGGTCCCCTGGCATGAAGACCTCTTTTCTAACCCTTGTGTTGTAGTAGGCTTCGAGTTTCTTTTTGTACCTAGCCTCCCTGATGGAGGCTTGGTCCCTTGATTCTTCAAGGAGGTCTAGGTTGAGTAGGACCTCCTAGTCATTGTGTCGTGCGCTTTGTCAAACATTCCTTCCTGAGCTTACCCCTATCTCTGCTGGTATGACAGCTTCGCTTCCGAAGACAAGGCTGTAGGGTGTCTTCCGGTGGCTTGTCTTCTCTATGGTTCTGATAGCCCATAGAACGCTTGGGAGCTCGTCAACCCATTTCTTGCCATATCTTCCCAGCCTTGCTTTAATACCTTCGACGATGCTTCTATTCATGTGCTCAACTTGTCCATGGGACTAGGGGTAAGCTAATGAGCTGAAGACTTGTTTGATGCCCAGCTCAGAGCACCAGCTGCTGAATGGCTTGTTGGCAAACTGTTTTCCGTTGTCAGTTACGATCTCCCATGGTAGCCCATATCTGAAAATTATCTACTCCCATACGAAATTTATCACATGCTTCCCTGATATGGTGGCCAACGGCCTGACCTCCGGCCACTTGGTGAAATAATCAATAGGTACCAGAAGGAACTTCACCTTTCCTGGAGCCTGTGGGAAGGGACCCACTATGTCCATGCCCCATTTATAGAAGGTCCAAGCAGAGATGATGGGTACAAGATCGTGTTTCGGGTTGGTCTTCACCGGTGTTTGCAACTTACATGCTTCACACTTTCGGATTGTCTCGAAGGCATCTTTGTGCATGGTTGGCCAATAATAACCGAGGTTCATAAGCTTTGATACCACAGCACGAGGCCCGACATGTATGCCACATATCCCCTCGTGTATCTCCCTAATGAGATAGTCGCTTTGATTGGGTCCGACACACCTGAGCAGGGGTGCCAAGTACCCCTTTTGTAGAGCTTGTCATCTTCAACCACATATTTCCTCGCCTTGATGACCAACCGCTTTGCTTCTGCTCACTGTCTGGCAGCTTCCCTTCTTTAAGGTAGGACATGATGGGAGTCATCCATGTAGACTCTGTTTCAGTGACAATATCTTGGACCTCTTTGTCATCAATGGATGGTTCTCGAAGCACCTCAACCAAGACCTTTTCGTTAAGTGAGCAAATGTTAGGGAAGCCAGCTTGCTCAGGGCATCCGCCTGCTTGTTCTTAGTCCTTGATACTTGTTCTAGTGTGAAGGCTTTGAATTCCTTGATGAACTCCTTGACCTTGTCTTTATACTTGATCATTGAGGGCTCCTTAGCTGTGTACCCTCCATTTACTTGCTTGACTACCAGGTTTGAATCGACAAACACCTTAACTTCTTGTACTTTCATTCTTCTTGCCAACCTTAAACCGGCTAGTAGGGCTTCATATTCAGCAACATTGTTGGTGCAGGGGAAGTCTAGACAGAGTGCATAAGGGTACTCAGTTCCGTGGGGGTCCCTGATAATAAGACCATCCCCAGAACCTTCTACACTTGAGGCTCCATCAGTGAAAAGACACCACTTCCCTTTGAGGTCAGGTTGTACTTCTTCGACCTCATTCATCTCTTTTTCTGTTTGCAGGACGGGTAATTCAGCTAGAAAGTCAGCAAACACTTGCCCTTTGTAAGCCCTTCTAGGTACGTATTCTATCTTGTGCTCCCCTAGGACAATAGCCCATTTTGCCAACCTCCTCGAATCTTCCGGTTTTTCTAAGATGGAGCGTATGGGTTGGTCGGTGATTACCCTCATTGGGTGAGCTTGGAAATATTGCCTTAGCCTCTTGGCCGTGTGTACAAGTGCCAGCACAAGTTTTTCCATGGGAGCATAATTGATTTCAACATCTTTGAGGGCTCTGCTGACGAAATAGACAGGTATTTGCTCCTTTCCTCAATCAACCAAGAGGACTGAGCTGACTGCTTCTGATCCTGCAGATAAGTAAACTGTAATTACTTCCCCCTTTTCGGGTGCTGCCATTTCTGGCAGGGAAGCTATGTATTTTTAAGCTCAAGGAAGGCAGCCTCTGCCTCTTTTGTCCAACGAAAATCCTTTTTATCGATACAACTCTTGCGTGTTTTAAAGAAGGGCAAGGACTTTTCCACGGATTTAGGTAAGAAACGTTTCAGGGCAGCGATTTTATCGTTGAGGCTCTGCACTTCCTTCTTTGTGGCAGGTGACTTCATGTCTAGGACAACTTGGATTTTGCTTGGATTTGCCTTGATGCTTTTCTTTCCGACTATATGACCAAGGAACTTCCCTTCCTCAAACCCAAAGGAACACTTTACTGGATTGAGCTTCATGTTTATCCCTCGGAGGTTATCAAAAGTTTCTTGGACGTCTTTGATCATTGCCTCCCCAGACTCGCTTTTGATGACTAAGTCATCTACGTAGGCTTCCATGTTTCTTCCGATCTGCTTGGAGAAGGCCTGGTCTACCAACCGTTGGTAAGTGGCTCCTGCATTTTTCAAGCCAAAGGGCATCTTTCGGTAACAAAAGATCCCTTTATCGGCGTGGAAGGCTGTTTTCTCCTCGTCTTCTTGCTTCATTTGAATTTGGTGATACCCCTTGTAGGCATCTAGGAAGCACTTGTATTGGAAGCCAGTGAGGGAGTCGACCTTCCAATCAATTTCTGGCAGGGGGTAGCAGTCTTTAGGGCAAGCTTTATTAAGATCCTTGAAGTCAAAACACATCCTCCAAGTTCCATCTTGTTTGGCTACCATGACTGGATTCGACACCCATGAGTGGTATTGAACCTCCCTTAAGATGCCAGCTTCTACCAACTTTTCAACCTCTTGACATGCAGCCTGGCTCCTGGCAGGGGCCAAGCTTCTTTTCTTTTGGACGACAGGTTTTTAGGAGGAAGCTATGTTGAGGGAGTGCTCAGCCAAATCTCTTGGGACCCCAGTCATATCTCCGGGACACCAGGTAAATACATCTTGGCTTTCCTGCAAAAGGTTGATTAGTTCAAACATAACCTTATCAGGGAGTAGGTTGTTTACTTTGATGGTTTGCTCCGGATAGCCAGGGTTTATGCTGACATCTCGAATGGGGTTGTCAGCAGGTGCCTCTATCTCCCGAGGGTGTTTGGCTTCCTCCACGGAGGCTCTTAGAAGGGCTTCAGCTGACGGCTTCAAGGTTGCAATTCCGTTGGGAGTTGGAAGCTTCATGAGGCTATGCGTCGTTGAGACTACAGCATCAAAGGTGGCAATGCCCATTCTTCAAATGAGGATGTTATAGCTTGACGGGTATCTGATTACGGAGAAAGTCAGTTCCTCCATTCTTGACAAGTCCCCATCTCTGAAACAGATGCTTAGGGTGAGCTTCCCTAGGGGATGTATATGTTCCCCAAAGAAACCCACAAGAGAGGCGTCTGATGGTTTGAGTTTGGATCTGATTTCTGGGCTCAGCGATTCGAAACACCGTTCGTACATTACTTCCGATGAGGCACCACCGTCCATGTACACCCTGTCTACTGGGAAGCCATCCAGTTCAGCTTCCACTATTACGGGGGTAATTATCAGTTCATCTGGAGCAGGGGGAAAGCAGATGTATTGTTTGTTCCAAGGCTCAGTACGAGCCCTCTTGATCTGTTGGGTCCCTTCGTATCTGATCATGTTGACCTCTTTGTCTTTCTTCCCATCATCCTTCCTTCCCTTGATGTCTTTGATCAGGTGAGCCAGCTCACCGGACTTAACGGCCTCTTCTATTCTCTTTTTCAATTGATAACAGTCGTTTGTGTGGTGTCCGGTGTCGTTGTGGAAGGCACAGTGCTTGCTGGCATCTCTCTTGTTGGCAGGCTTGGACAAGGGTTTGGGAGGTCGAAAGGTGTACTTGACCTCCTCGGTGGAAAGTATCTCCTGAGGGGTCTTGGTAAGGACTGTGAACACGTGCCTTTCTCTTTCCTGGTACCTTCCTGATCTGGGGGACCGTTGTCTTTCCTCATTCCTTCTGGACTCGAATGGTCTTCCAGATCGTTTCTCGTTGTAGGGTTGGAAACTAGGTCTTCGGGAGTTAGTTGAGCCATCTCTCCAGCTTCCCCGATCCCGTTTCTTGGTATCCTGCCGAGTGAGAGCTTCTTCTCCCTAAAGGAAGGCTTCTGCTCTCTCGAAGGCTTCCTCCATGGTTTGAGGAATATCTTCATGAAATCTTCTTAACAACTTTTTGGGGCAAATGGCCCCCATGAATCCCGACACTCGAATCTTTTCCGTGGCACCACTATATTGTAGGCCCTCCCTCTTATATCTCTCGATGAAGCTACGGAGATCCTCGTGTTCCCCCTGTTGGATCTGTTATAGTATGGCAGCATCTTTAGTGCACTTCCTCAAGGGATTAAAGTTTGAGGTGAAACTACTCCTCAGATCATCAAATGAGGAGATGCTCCGAGCGGGGAGGCCACCAAACCATAAATAGGCTGGTCCTACCAATGTTTGCATAAACATGTGGCAGCACTCGATGTTGTTCCATTTTTCCATAGTGGCTGCTCCAGAAAAAACGTTCAGGTGGTCGTCGGGATCCTCAGTCCCGTCGTATGTTTTCACGTTAGCTGGCATTTTGATCTTAATGGGGAAATCAAAGTGTGCTATGTGCTCGGCAAAGCATTATAACGAATTGGGACGGTATGGCTCTGAGCGGGTAGCCTCAATTCTTACTTCTGTCATAGAGGTTTGAGCAAGGGGTTGGGGAACACCCGAACCCTGACCTCCAGGAAGAGATGTTGCTGGTGCTTGGTTTAACGGAAGTGGGTACTGCCCTGGGTACCCTCCGGGCCATGCAGGGAAATATGGCGGTATATAAGGTGAATATTGAGGCTGGGAGTAGTTGGGGTACATCGTTCCTGAAGGAGTAACAGGTCCTCCAGCAAGACATCCAGCTCCTGCCAGGGAGGTAGCAACGACATTGCTGGCTAATGGCAGGGACATCAGAGCTTCTACAAAAGGAGAGAGGTGTTGAGGACGACAAGGAAACTTGTGTGGTTTCCAACAACTATCTTGTCGTGTGTTCTTGGACCCCGGGGGAGAGCACAGTATTGCTAGGACCCTCCCATGAAAAAATACCTCCCTGACTGTTCAAGTAGGGGTGAGGATTCGTGTTGATACGTTGGGTTGCTGGGGATGTGGTAGTTCCCCATAACGGAGGAGCAGGTGAGAGGGTGACAGTAGGTTCTTCGTCATAAGACAACCTGAGTTTTACACCTCTGGACCTTTCCTCTCGTACATAGCCATTCATGAGGTCTCGGAGTTGCAAGAAGTTTCTTCGTACTCCCTCCAGGGTGATATCCATTCGTTCAATGGGTAGCAACACGTCGTCTGTAGGAGACGAATAAACAGCCCTTGAGGCCGGTGGAGTTTGATAGTTGAGCATGTCTCCTAGATACGGTTCGACGTGTGGTCCGTCCGTTCCAGGTGTTTCATGGCCTGCAGCGTCACCAGAAGTGTGACTGCTGGTCGGAGTTTCTAGAAGACCCCCGTCTTGGTGGCTATCTCCACCTGTCATCACAAAAGAAGGTTACTTAGGAACACATGGGACTGAAGAACTTTCAACAGCTTTGTTCAAAGTAGCGACAGCCCCACGGTGGGCGCTACTTGTTGCTACAACAAGGAAAATGACCGGGATTAGGTTAAGAGATGTTAAGGTTTATAAGTTAAGGGTATGTTAGGTTAAAGTTATGATTTAGGGGATCCTCTAGCTCCTGGAAGGACCTGCACAAGGTAGCAGACACCGTTAGCCTTAATGCTGGAGGGGGCCTCCTGCGTTTGGACTCCGGCGTGAGAATAAGTATATATTCGATTGGAGTATAGGAATAATAAAGTAAAGAGTATAAGAGTAAGGAGAAGAAAGGAAAAGTGGTTGTGTGGAATGACAACCTAAGGGACTCCTTATATAGGCAGCGGAATTTTGCCTAGGAGCTCCCTAATGGTAGCATCCTTACTATACCTGGTTAGGATTGACTCTCTTTTGTACCCTGTAGTGAGACTTTGCTCATTTAGTACATTTTCAGCTTTTACTACTTCCTAGGCATGGCTTGGAGCTATGTGATGTTTTGTCTCATGCCCATAGTAATAAGCCAAAGTACCTTTTTACATTTTCAATGTTTTTACTGTTTGCTTTCTGCTACATAGCTACCGTATGGCAGCCAACACTACTAGAAAAATACCCTTTCTTGACAATTTTTTTTATGACATACCCTATTTAATGACATGCAAAAGTGCATGTCATAAAAAAATATCATCTTTGATAAAAATTGATAATTTCTTGACGTTTTTTTATGCGTGTCAATAATTTTCCGTCGTAAAATAAAAAGCATGACGGTTTTGAAATCAGCGTGTCATGGTTTTGTGTCACCTAAATCTGAGTCCTCTCTGCACGCTTACCAATAAACCTTTCCTCTCTCCATCTCTCATAACAAAATAAACACACAAGAAACCTCAGATCCATAATCTTCTGCTCAAATCAAACATCGCCTCCCCCATTTCCCCTAACCCTAATCGATTATCTACTCAAATCCATAACCCTCCTCAAATTAAACCCTCCTTCTCCGATATTACATTTATCTTCGTTTCAAAATCAGGCTGCTCCTCGTATCAGACATCGCCTCCTTCTCAAATCAAACCCTAGATTTGAAGTTTGAAGTTCAAATCAGACATTGCTCAAGTAAGTTTTCTGTTATTTACATTCCCTAAATGAATTGTTTGTGATTAATTTTGGGGGTTCTGAATTGGGTGTCAATTTAGGGTTTTTTCTTATCTAAAACAAAAACAAGTTAAGTAAATCAAGCCAAGTGAGGAAGCCTAAGTATGGCTTTAAACGAATGATCGGTTGTTATTGTGTTTTTATTATATCCAATGTTTATAGTGGTTCAACATTCTAATGGTAACAACCGGATATAGCTAGATGGTTATTTTATTTATTAATTTTTTTTTGGCTATGTACATGGATGAAGGTAGATATCTATGTTCATAATTAAACGATCACCCTTGATAATAGAATTTGTTGAAAACAGGTTTCCACTTGCTTCAAATGCCAAGCAAAAGTCGAAAAAATACACATTCACAGAGGCTGGTAAACTTTATGTTAGTATTTCGTCTTCTTGGTACAATAATCAACAAAATATATCCAACAAAAATAACACGACAGGTATCGTGTGAATATTAATATCTAATGCTTTTAGTGCCTTAGTGGTCTTACCATTCGTCTTGTAAGAGCACTTTCTGAGTGTTTTGCCTTTACTTGTCTATGTGAGTGCTTTCTTCTCAACACTACCAATGTAATCTGCATAATTATTTAGTAATTAATATATGGTACTGTCAACCGGGTAGCATGTATACTGTACATATGGCTTTTTAGACATATATGGTATATATATATATATATATATATATATATATATATATTTAAACATGTATAGAGCTTATTTATGTTTATATTTTGGGTAAGTGGTGTTAGAAACATAAGAAAAATATACAATAGTATAAACAATAGATTGTGCCTTGCATACCAAAATCTTGGCCTGGGATCCTATCGCCTTGGTGCGCCTCACGCTTTTTAAAACCAAGGTGTCAGATGCAATTCATGTTCCTAGCTTATCTCATTATGTGGGTAGTAAGTAGATCAGTAAACTTGTATTCATTTTTCCATGAAGTTACAATTTGAGCATGACACACCACATTAACTGTTTTTCTGTATTTGAACTGCTATATCACAATCAATTAGGTAATGCTAACATGTTTAGCTCTTCACAGGGCTGTGTTTATATTGTCGATGCATATAAAGTGTACTGGACTAGCTGTTCAAAAGGTGTTCATGCTGGAAAGATGGTACTCAGATTGGTCGAAACGATTGGTGAGTTTTTTTATGACTTTAGATTGCTATATCTTCTGTGTCATTCATAGTATCAATATTTAAAAAGCTCATAAACTTGAATAGTCATAGCTGATCAAAACGAGTAACGCAGATGTTTATCTTGCTGGGACTGTCATGCTGATTTTTGCAATGGGATTGTATGGGTTATTTATCAGTAACTCCACTGATAATGTAGCTCCAGCTGATGATCGCGCGCTCAAAGGCTCTACCTTGTTTGGGATGTTTGCTATGAGAGTAAGTAGCTTGTGCGCGCACACATAATATAATTAGAACTGCAACTTATGTCATGACCAATCAATAGCGGTGCATCTTGGCAAGCCAATAAAAATGTCTTGCTGAAAGTTAGCTCTCTTGGTTTCAATGTAACGTTTCAAATCCTTAATCCAACGTGACTTATGTGGAAGTGGACGTTGAAGTTATCTGCAGAAAAGATGGAGTACGTGGTCAGTTAGGTGGGCTTTCTGAGTATTCTCCAGAATTGACAAAAGAGTGTAGTCGAAGAAGAAAAGGCTAAGGGATATTATTGACAACTGGCCCATAATATCCTAATCCCATTCAGTACAGTTGATCAAAATGATTAGTCTAAGGGATATTTTTGACAACTGCCTGAAGCGTCGAGATTTGTTGACACCTGCCCTCTCTCCTGCCAACGCAAATTGAACCAGAAGTCATCAATAGTATCATTTTTGGATGATCAGAAACCATCAGCGGTTCATTTATCACATCGAATCGATCAAAATTTTTTGGACAGGTAATTTTGATTTTAAAAGAATGAACTTTTAATCATCTATTGTATACCAAATTGAAATTTAATTATAATACAACTCTTGTTTCCTAACAGTGATCGGCACATGGTGATTGTTGGTCATCAATAAGAACCGAATCAGTTTGCATTGGGGCTTTCTAATGGAAGTGTTCAAGTTTTGAAGCCAGTTAAATATGATGGTATATGGGGGGTGTCATCACTGGCAGAAAATGGCCCCACAAGCCCCAGAGGTGACCTGGCTCTATCTAGTTGAATATAAAAGTTACTCCCTCCGTCTCATTAGAAGTGTCCATATTCCTTTTTTTATTTGTCCCATTTCATGTGTCCACTTTAAAAAATTATTAGCCAATTTCCAAATTTACCCTTAAAAATACAACTAAAATAAACAAAGAATATGATGGACCCACATATGACAAGGGTATTATTGTCATTTGGCAAGCAAAAAAAGCAATCATTTAATATCCCTAAAACTTTGTGTTTTTCAAACCAAGACATTTCTAGTGGGACGGAGGGAGTAAAAAATACTTATTTTGCTACATACTCTGTTCATTAATAATAAAATCAGCATACTGAATTATGTCTTTTCAATCGTTCGCTTAACCGCAGTTTCATGCTTTCTAACAAAATTCGATTGGTATATTTGTGAGATTTGGTGTATTTGTCTTCCTTTAATTCTTTACCTTTAAATTTTGCTTTTATGCCTTTTTTTTTTTTTTTTGGAAAGAATCAATTTTGCAAAGTAATTGTTAGTGAGTTGTAAGTTCAATTGTATGTGTTCTGTTTAGAAATAGTTGATTCTCGATTACATCTTTGATCAGTAGTTGATGTTTTCATCTTGATTTTCAAGTTTGCTATGTTTTATTTGGTAATTGATGTTTTCATGTGTAATTTGAATCTGTTTTCATATGTTGATTACTTACTTACTATACGTGGTTTTACTTAACTAAAGAAGAAAAACTTCATCACATTTGAACTTTTTTCCTTGAATTTGAACCTAATTTGTAATATATATTTTGACAGATTGGTCCCCTTCGTTGTTGGTCACGAGGTCTATGTCTTTCTAGGTCAATCGGGGACATGGATGTTGGAGAGTTTATAGTTCCCATACCATATGTAAAGCAAGTCAAGGTAACCAATTAAGAAACTAACCGTTAGTAACTCCGCATACAACTTGCTTTTAATCTCCGTTTAGGTACCCATAGTTGGATTTTTTTTTCTTCTAACAACATGGAAATCATTTTTTTTGTGCTAAAGTTATCAAATGCTGGTGGAAGGCTTATAATAGTTTCTGATGGCATTTGGGATGCCGTGTCATTAGAGATGGCCGCAAAATCTTTTTTGTCGTGTCATTAGAGATGGCATGGAAACTGATATTTCTTTGCTTTATTGAAAAAACAAAGAAATATTAGTTTCCACTTTCCAGATTTATAAATCTTCCCCTGCCTCACTTGCATAGTTTGGAATGTTTCTTCTATTCTATCAATTGTGGGAATTAATTATAATAATATACAACGGGTTGTATTCATTTGTATTTGTTTGCTTATCTGTCAATTACCCTCCATATTGAATATTTACAGAAAATCATGATCTTCTTATGTCTTTTTTATGATCTACTGATTCAGTATTGGAAACCAACCCATGGAGAGAAGATTCAAAAGCCGTAGATGTGCTAAACCGCAGGGAAAATCAGCTTTGCACGATGAAAACCCGAATGAGTCGCAGGTCTGACTTCTGTTTTCTTACTAATGCAATTGTGTGTGTGTGTGAATTTAGCAAGACAAAAGAAATAGATTCTACTATTCTAGAAAGAGATGACTTGTGTGTCTGTTGTCTCAGGTTGGGGGAGGAGCGGATTATTACAAGAATGAGGACATGGATGTCGTTGGCGAAGAATGGTCAACTTACTCCGCGACATTTATTTTCAAATGATCAAAACTTGATTGAAGGCAATGTATTGTCGATACAATATTTTTGTAAATGTTAGAGGTTGTCTCGGATTGGTTTGTAATTTGATAAGTATGTATTATATAATAAAATGATGTTTTTGTTATTAGTTTGCTAATTATTTTGCATATAATAAAATGGCTATAAATCTAGGAGGGTAAATATGTAATTTTACAAGATTTTTTTTAGATTAATAAGTTATGACACGCAAAAGAATGTCATAAAATTCTGTTATAATATGTGTCGAAAAAATGTCAACAAAAACTGTCATAAAAATGTGTGTCATTAAAAAGTGTCATAATGTGTGTCAATAAATGCTGTCATAAATGTGTGTCATAAACAGATGACACGCGAAAATATGTCATCTTAAATTTATGACACCGCTATCCTTGACGTTTTTTTTCTTGTCATCAGACCCTTTTCTTGACACGCAATGCGTGTCAAGAAAGACCTTTTTTCTAGTAGTGCAGACTGCCTTATATTAGATGTTCAGCTCCAATAAATCAGGCAAACCTTAACACTTCACTTTGCTTTAGTTTTTGATAAGGGATTAAACGTGGTTGTTTTAGGACCCACGTCATCACCAAGAGTCCTACCCTATCAAATCAATATGTCCTAATTTCCCTTTAGCATGTTGAAACTAGAGAAAATCGGTAAAATACTAGTATAGTAGCGAACCGAAAGTATCAATCCTAAAAACGCTAAAAAGCGTACCAAAAATCATTCCGTATACAATAATTTCGGTACCAATTCGGTTTCTCTACCATTTGTGTATCCTTACTAACCGCAGCCGATGTCACTTTTTTATTCATCTTATTCCTTTTGTTCTATTTAAGGTAATATTTTATTTTATTTTTATAAGGTGTTTAATATATAACTTTAATTATAAATTATATCTATTATTTTGTTTTGACATGTGATGGGTGAAGATGAATTTATATTAAATTTATATCGATTTAATATTTTGATGCAACAATATTAGGTTGTGTTTTTATATGCTCATCGTGTGCTATCATCCGTTTTTATATACATGATTTAGCACTAGCACGGTAATATAAAATACCACATGCCGATAGCATATATCAACCAACCAGAAAATAAATAAATAGACAAATAAGATAAGTTAGCATTAAAAGAGTCCTTCCAACTTCACATGCAATCTTGAAATTTTGCTTGTCCAATTCATTTGGAGATAAGAAACTAGACATGATGCTTTCCTTCACAATAAAGTAACACATTTAAAGCTTTACAAATCTCTTCCCTCACCTTTAAGTGCATTTTCATTTCCTTCTATTGCATCCATGATCCAACTACACATTTGCACTACCTGGTCATAGTTAAAAATAAATAGCATTTGTAATATTTAGGTATCATATCATATCATATCAAATTGATTGGTCTGCTAGGCAACTGATGTGGCAAACTTTCTTCCAACTGATTTACCGATATTGATATGTACATGTATATAGGAGATATGGTTTTATGCATAATAACATTATTTATTTGAGAACAGAAATAAACGTAATTTGTTCATATTTATGAATACATATTGCATGCTAACTATTTTCTTATGTTTCACACATTTTTAAGATTAATTTATTCGTTCATAGAACCTACTTGCGCCACTAATACATGGGTTATATTAAACATAGGTTATATTACCAACATATGACCTACACAAGTTTCGGTGAACGTTTAAAAGTTTAAAAAAACATAGGAATAAATTTGTTTAATACTATTTTAAGAGTCAGGAGCAAATACACAGTAAAAGAAAATTATGAAGTAGAAAGAGTATCAAATGGACTCCAATTGAACTCATTCAAGTGGCATTGAAACCGTCTTATCGAACCACACGATCTTAGTTTCTATGTTTTTGCTTTTTTGGATTTTTAGCATGTAATTTTAGAATCTTTGTTATATCATTGTGTTTTTATGTAGCATTATGTCTTTTTTTTTTTATTTTCATCATTGTTTCCTTTTTGCGATTTAATGTGTCTTTTTTCTTAATCATTGTGTTATATTTTTTGGCTCATTATGTCATATTTCATAATCTATTGTGTTTTTTGTATCATTCTCATCCTTCTCATTTTTGTTAAACTATGTAGGATAACTTGACCCAGTATTTTAAATACCTATTTCCGCCACTAATATATAGGTTGAGAAAGGTTCTTATACAAATGGTTCTTGTTTTACAATAGGTCTTAAAATGAGAAGTGAAGGAGGGACTTTTTTTATTTTTGATATTTTTTCTAATATTATTAAAAATGAATTTTAGTAATGAAATCTAAACAATAAAAAAAACTTTTAGTGTAATTACTTTTGTGGAACCTTTAAGTAATTACTCTAGTGTAAACTACTATAATTACTCAAATAGTATAATTACTAAAAGTAAATTTTTTTATATTATTCATCTAAAAAGTATGTTTAAGCTGATCGAAGAAAAAAAATCAAAAAAACAAAAAATTTCTGTCTTCACTTCTCATGTTTTGTAAGTTAAACCCACTTATATTTGATCCTCACACTGTATAGGTTACATTAAAAACACATAACCCACAGAAGTGTAGGTGAATGTTTAAAGTTTGAAAAACATATGAATAAATTAGTTTAATGGTATTTAAATACATGTATCAAAATTCTTTAAAAAATATATGAATTATCAAATAAAAATTAAATGATTTAGAGTAGTTTTTTTTTTCTCGCAATATTTAGTGTTCTAAATGAAACATGAAGACACAATGAGTTATTAGTTAGTGTTACTTATCTTAATAGAGGTGCGTGGTGTGATAGACTCATAGTCGTTGCAGAGTATAATCCTTTGCTCCATACATTGGTTGGATCCGAACCTGAAATAGAGAACCTATGGCTCGTATGATAGGAGACGATCACCTAAATTCACAAGGACTTGTAACAGCAGACACAAAAATGGTGTTTGACCGGTAGGTTGTAAGTGTGTATGATCGAGTGATCTGAAGTCCAAGTGGTTAACCAAGGAGGTATGAGCTCCTTCATAAAAGAAATACACGGGCCAGATACCATTAACACATAACCACGATGATGGGCTTAGGCCCGGGTTATGGCTTACCTCCTTTTGGCCAAAACAGTTAGTATTGGAATAGGAAATCATAATTGAACTAGATATAATAAATCTAGGAGAGAGAGAAAAGTGTACTGCCCGGCCAATGGTCCACATGGCGTAATGCCAGTGGCTACAGGGAGATCTTATCTGTCTGCGTCAGTCTATGTCAGTCTGCGCCAGTCCGTTTCAGTCTGCTCCTTCTGGAAGGTCGTCTAAGGTGACGCCTGACACAAAGGTGAACAGCGTAGCAAGTGGGGACAGGGGGATGCACCTTCACTGCGGTAAACCATCGTTATGTTGTGCGATGGATCTCACGCGGATGGATTGCCCTCCACGTGTGGCTCCTAATGTACCCTAGACCCCGCGGAGGTCTGTTGCCTTAAAACACTTAGCCTTATGAATGGCATTGGTGACTCAGCCCGCAAAGGTCTTATGAGTCAGCAATGTTGTGGGGTAAGGTCTGTCTCCACGCTAGGATTTAGGACCCTGTCCCTTTAAGTCCCCCTGTCCAGTGCGTCTCCAGATCTTGTGGAAAGGTCGGGTGGGGCGCTCGATTAGAAGTAGTGAGACATGGGTGAAATCTCATCCATTTTAATATCATCATCATCATGCTTTACATTTGTTACTTGAATCTAAAAACCAACTCTGGCTTTATGTTTAGCACTGATGAGAACTCCGCGGAGATCCAGTGTCCTTTATCTTGTTTAGTGTCAAATGTATGCTAAAAAGTAGTTATTGCAGCTCTTTAACATATATCAAGATAAAAGCGACCCATTATTAAAATGGTGTCTAAAAAGTAGAATGGTTGATTAAGATCTATGCGGATGATGTCTTTTTCATTGTATTCACCAATCGTAGGATGATGACGTGTCGAGCATGTTTCTGAGGAGAAAACATGCGGAGAACGTCCTTTGGTTTACGTCAAACCATCATCGAGTGATGACGAGGTAGGCGTGACCCTGAAAAGGAATCATTTGAAGAACGTCTTTTTGGTTTTACGTTAAGCCATCACCGAGTGATGATGTAGCAGGCATGATCATAAGAAGGAATCATGCGGAGAACGTCTTTATGGTTTTACGTCAAACCATCGCCAAGTGATGATGTGACAGGCGTGATCTCGAGAAGGAATCATGTAGAGAACATCTTTTTGGTTTTACGTCAAAGAATCGTCGAGTGATGATGCGGCAGGCGTGTTGGTGAGGTGGAACCCCGCGGGTGAGGTGTCTTTCCTTTTCAGAGTAGTTAATGCACAACCTTTGTATTAAATTTCAATATGATTATGATTAGAAGTAACTGCGCCAGAATTTGAAAAGGTTGCAATTAATTTTGGAAGGATATCGAGGAGGTGTTTTGAGGAAACCGAGGAGGTTGGTGGATGTGTCAGTTGATAGACAGCATGTCTGTCAGTATGGAGAGACGTGTCCAGCATGTGTCAGACAAAAAACATCTTATTTTAGGTGCATGGCCGTCCACGCACGCGAGTGTAACTGCTGTTGGTCGAGTATGACACATGGCGCGTTTCCGGTGGTCTGTCACCTGAACCGTCAAGACTTTTTTACAGTTGTTATCCCATCTAATTAATGCAACGGGTATAAATATTCTTCCCCTTAGCCATTTTTCACACTTTCAAAATTTTCTCAAAGTTTCTCTCTCAAATCTCCCTTCTTTTCCGATGAATCTTCAAGTTTTCCGGCTATCTTTTTCTATTTTTCCGACCATCTCTCTTCTCCTTTATGTCAGAAACCTCACTGAATGTCGAAACTCCTTCTGAATCCATGGAGGAGAAGACGAAGACTGTCAAACTCATCGGAAACACCACTATTATGTGGAGTAAAGCTAGATTTGATAATTTGTCCGACAACAGGAGTTGGAGGTTGCTTGGGAGCCGGAGTTGCCAGTGGTTGGAAGCAATGTGTTAACCAACCCTCCGGGCATGATTGCCCTATACAAGGCCTAATTTACT
The DNA here is from genome assembly GCA_028751855.1 of Ambrosia trifida. Classification (NCBI taxonomy): domain Eukaryota; kingdom Viridiplantae; phylum Streptophyta; class Magnoliopsida; order Asterales; family Asteraceae; genus Ambrosia; species Ambrosia trifida. Next base: position 4,433,862 of record CM054123.1, on the reverse strand, counting down.
AAGTGTGGGCTTCGTCTCCCGGCCACCAAGTTCCAAATTGACATCTTGGTAGCCTATGGGATTCACATAACCTAGTTGAGTGGGTTTGGGATGCTCAGGCTCATCCACATCGACGCATGTTGCCGTTCCCTAGACGTTGAACTGACGTTTGAGAGGTTCAACGTCTTTTATGTTATGACCATGTCCGAATCATGGTTTAATATCGCCATGTGGTCCAAGGTGCAACCGATATGGACAACTCCTCCTAAGTCGATGCACGACTGGAAGGAGAAGTTTTCCTATGTGAAGCAGGGGTTATCCCCGTCTAGATGCCGTGGAAAGTTATTGGCAAGCGCCAAAAGCTCCCCGAGTTCCCGGTGATGCGGGGTAAAAGAACCAAGAGTGGTTCTTGCATTTGACCGCGAATGCCTCCCCTTTTGGCGCAAATTCATGGCCGGAGGTGTTCCTGGTGTATCTTGGGATGAGCCAGTTACGCATGATGCCGAGTCGGGAGCCCTATATCTGCAATGAGGGTAAGTGCCCCCTTAACTTGTCCCTGTATTATATTTTGTGATTTTTTTCTAAGTCTGGTTTGTTGCACGTGTTACGAAGTTTGATGCATTCCTAGCGCGCGACAAGGCCAGGATCAAGTGGATAGCTCCTCTAGCGGGTAGGCCATCGCCGGTTGAATAGATGTTGGGCAGTATCTAACTCCCAAACTTCGTGAACCCGCCTACGCACTTCCGCTACACGTGTGTGCTTCCTATTAATCCTGATATAGTGTCCTTTTTTGTGCTAACAGGGATCCCGTGTGTAATAATTTCTGATGAAGAGTCTTCTGGGTCTTCAGAGGAGCTGGTTCATCCCAAACGATCCTCTAGGGTCCCGGGCACTTGTGGTCATTGGAAAATGGTGCTGCAGTCTCATGCTTATAAATTCAAAGTTGATTATGTTGAATTATTTGAGACAACGCCTTTGAGTGCAGGTGGTGAGGGGACATTCACTGGCCAGGAGGACAAGTAGAAGGAGTCCTCTTTGTAAGGACAAAAAGGATTGACAAAGCCACTTTTGATACCTCAGTCTTAATCAGATTTTGTAATATTTTGCTAAGTATAGGAAACTGCTGAAGAAGAAGATTACAAGTACTAAAGAAGCCAAGTACAAGTGCTGAAGAGTAATGTTCAGAAGTTCTGAAGACAAACCAGACAACTTCTCTGAAGAACTACTAAAGACCAAACTCCTGAAGAATACTCATCAGAAGTTTGTCTCTCACCAGCTATTCTGTTTGAAACTTCCCACTGCCTTATACTTCAGTAGTTTAGTATTATATTACTTTTGTTAAAGTCTTTTGTATAAGTACCAATGCTACAGCCTATTGTAGTATTAGTATTATTATATTGCTTCAATACTTCTCATGTACGTATAATTTCAGTCTATTAATAGATGGGTTCATCCCACTATTTTAGACAGTTCTTGTGTAGTTAATATTTCCAATATATTGAGAATCATTGAAGCATTTACTGTTTTATTCTTTAACTATTTTGATTCTCATTTACTGCATTAAGTTCATAGATCAAGGGGAACTAATAACTCCTATTAAAAGTGAAACATTAACTTGAACACTTATATTTATTCCACTATGCAATTTACTTTGATAGATCTTACACAAGTGTTCATAATAAAAACTGTTTAACAAGAAACTGATCCAACACTCTTCCTCCACCACCGAAGAAACTGAAGCGCCACAGGAGATGGCGAAGAAGAAAAGGTGGCTAGTGAAGGGCCGAAAGGAGAAGACACCGAAGGGGGTGGAGGGGGGAGTCTATCAGACTGAATAGTCTAGCCCTTCCCCCCAAAAAGAGGTTACAAAGAAGAGCGAGCAGCCGCAGTTCTCCTTCAGCATTACCCCTCCTAAGGAGCGCCAGCCTATATTTTAGAAAATCTGAAGAAGGGGCCCGGTAAGTGCCTTAGGATTTTTTTTGCTATATCATTTAAGCGTCATTTTATTGGTTGATTCCTTATACTTGTGTTTTTTGTTGTAGCTCGTACGGGCCAAAGATAGTCCCGACTCCTCCGCCTTTGCTGAGAGAAGAGGAGATCGCTCAGCAGCGCATAGCTGAAAAGGTTACGCATGGCGAAGCTGAGAAGAAGGAGGAGGAAGAGTGGGTTTCCCGTGAGAAGGAGGAGGCGACTGCAACGGTCAAAGCTGAAACCGCCTACTAGAAGTCAGAGGAAGACCGCCTGCGGGCAGAGCATGAGGCGGAGAAGGAAGCAGCAGCAAAGGCTGAGGCCGACGCCGCCTTGTTAAAGGCTCAGGGCAAGCGGCCCGAAGCCACCCCAGTGGGAGGCGCTGGGGATGGGCGAGATGTTGTGTGGTCCTTTTATGAAGGAGGGTGATAGGACTAAGTCTGTTGAAGGCCTGTCACCGCATGGGGGGGGGAGCAGTTGTGAAGACTTCCACATACTCCATGTCCGATAGGATCTTTAGGCCCCACTGGAGCTTGCGGGAGAACTCCCACTTTGCGAACCTTCTTTACGCCAAGGAGTTCATTGATAATGTTGTCCCTCCCAAGGAGCAGGAGTATCAGGACGGGGTCGAGCGTCCAAACCTTGTTACTGACCTCTGCGTCAATCCGACACTGAATGTGGCTATCAAGGATTCCTTGAAGCATCGTGATCAGGAAATTCAGTGTAGCCTTAGTGAGCTCAAGGAAGAGAAGCTAGCGTTGGCACAGAGGGAGGCCCGAATACGCGAGACGGAGATGAAGCTCTTGGCCGATGTCGAGTGTTACCGCGGTCGCGCTTATGTAGGCGAGGACAAGGTGAAGGCACTCAAAGCGGAGCACGCAGTGGCACAAAAGAGGTGGACAGAGTCTTGCACTCGCACCAACACTGATATGTTGAAAGCCAGGGAGCGAATTCAAGTTCTAGATAATGGAACTCCTAACTGCGTGATGCTGCTGAGGGCCACGCTAAGGCCCTGGAGGAACGTGACTCCAAGGTCGGAGACGCCCACTCCGAGCTCCAAAATAAAGACAACGAGTTAAGATCGTGGGATTGATAGTGAAACATGCTAGAGATGATGATGAGTCGGGCCACCACCACTTGAAATTTTCTGGATCAAACTTCAGTATATGCAAGTAGTGAAGAAGTCAATCACCCCGACACACCACAGGTGGCATGTCGAAATAACACCACTTCTTCCTAGCGAAGTGATCCTCCGAGTGATATGCTTTACTCTATGAGTCGTTAACAAGTTCAGCCATTGGGGGCCTATCACTCATGAAAAGTGGCAAATGAGACATTACCACTTCATTTCCTGAGTTTCCTCAGTCTGGGTCTTTCCATCCTTCTTGCACCTCTTTGTCCACTACGTCGCTCCCACCCATGTTTTCTTCAATCTTGTCTTCACAAGCTTCCTTTTGTTGTGCTTCCAATGCCCTTTGCTCTTGCTTCATCTTACATTTCAAATTTCTTCAAAAGATTGTTTTTTACTATCTCTAGATTTTTAGCAAACTTCTCTAGGACAATGAGAGGAGGTTTGGACTCAGGCATAGGCTCGAGTTCGAAATCGGAGAAAGGGTTTCATGATGGAGATGGAAAAATTGATGGTGAATTTTCAAGGGGGGGGGGGGTATTTTTCTTTAAAAGGATAAGGTGAAAAAGTTGAATAATCAAAAAGTGGTGGTATATGAGAGTATGGAAATGGTGACGGGTTATACGGAGGTGGTTCGTAGGAAGGTAAATGTGGAGAAGGTTCATGTGAATGTGAATATGGAGAAGGTTCACAAGGGTAAAAATTATGACTGTCAAAAGTGGGAAGACAAGGAAAAAGGTATTCTTCGCTTTTATGGGGGTAAGAAGGTCCATCACAATAGCTACATGGAAGAATACAAAATAGGTAGTCTTCACAACTATGGGGAAAAGGAGGTCCACCACAATAGTCACATCCTTGTTGAGCATTGCAGCCATTTTCTATAACTCGATGATCCATCTTGCAAAACAAAGAAAACAAGACAAACCGGTTAAATTAGAAACTTAAAACCTTTCTACGAAATATGTCGTGTCCCCGGCAACTGCGCCAAAAACTTGATGTCGTGTAGATTAAAGGTTTTAGTGACTTAAATTACTTTTCTTTTTAAAGGAAACAAGTCCCTGACGAACGCGCCAAAAACTTGTTCAAAGAGAGGTTAAGTCAAAACTTTAAGATGAGACACTTTTCAAGTTTTAAATTTATAAAATAAAACGATAAATGCTAAACGTTATAAACCCACACAATAGGCAAGTGTACCTATCGGGTGTAGTATAGACATAAGCAAGTACCGAGTATCGAAGCCAATGACAAAACTTCCCCTACTCAGGTTTAAGTTGCTAAAATAAAAGTAAAGATAAATGAAAATGAGAGAAAGCGAGAATAACCGACAAGAAAACCAATGTCCGGAGAAAAGTGTTGCTTGGGGATCCAACTAACCTTTGTATGAATTAATAGTAAATGATCAATGGAGTGGTGTATTCAAGATGCGCATCACCGCATAACTGTGAAGATGCGTATTTCCGCATAACTATATAGACGATTTGTGTTCTCATTTGTTATGTAACATCGCGAATTTCCCCTAATTTTTTTTTGATAAAAAGAATGTATTGTTTTAAACAATATATGTTTTAAATACCTTAAACTAATAATTATTTGTATCTCGACACTTTTGTACGTTTTAAAAATATTTCGAGTCACTTTCGGGCTTATATAATCATATTATGAATTTAGAATAATATAGTTTTAGGGAAATAATTGCCAAAAAAAGATTTGTGTGGACCGGGACTCGAACCCGCGTCCACAGCCAACCAACACACAGTGACAACCAACTGAGCCAACTATCATCTTGTGTAGTATTTCAGAAGAAAATAAACTTAACACATTCCTTAAATTGATTAGTCAAAGTTTTAGTCAAATAGTCAATTCATCATAAAACCTTACTTTATGGTGTTGACCAATTTTAATGGCTAATTGAATCCAAAACTAGTATAAAAACCCACCTATGACCCATTATACTTTGCACCTCTAAATCGATTGTTTCAATCCGATTAAACTTTCCCTCATACCTTTCTTCTATAGTCTATTACTTCTACAATTGAAGATTTGATTATAAGCTCTTGTAATTGGCAACTTTGGGGCTACACATATTCTATTTCTCGAGACTTAATACTTTGCTAAGGTGAGTTTACGTAACCATGTTTATGCAATTCTTCATACTTGCAACATTATACTTAGGCAATTCTACATACATGTCTAGTTGTAAACTTTAATGCCTCATGATTTAGACAACAACAACAGTTTTAACAAGTTTCAACAATACATAATCATTAGCTATGGCCAAGCCGGCGATACTCAATAATAGATCTATTGGATTGACAATCCCACCTAGATTCGTTCACCATCTTTTATGGGGAGCGCGGGTGATTGTTATCGTTCCAACATATTATTAAGGTGAACCGTGGATGACGGGATGGACCTAAACTAGTCGGAGGTTTGATTATGTCGATTCAACGTTTCATGTTTATTCATGTAGACTTAAACTTACGATAGACATATGAATTGCTAAACTTTTATTCTTAAACTTATTTGCTTGACATGGCTTATGTATTCTCACCAACTTCTAGTTGACCCCCCCCCATTTTTCCAAACTCAACAGGAAATATTGATGCTTGAAGTCTAGAGCTAGCATGAGGATTATTTGAAGCTTCGTTGTTTGTTTAACGTATTAGATTCCATTCAAGACTTTAATTTAACTCAATATTGTAATGGAATAAATGATTATTTAAACATATGTATTACCATGAGCTACTGAACAATCATTCATACGTGACACCTCGATGTTTCCGCCATCGGTTGGGGTGTTACATGTTACATAAAGGGTCTCCCAAACCGGTAAGCTCACCACTCAACAATGAGGGGAGGATCACCCGAGACTGTGTTAACTCAACCGCAAAGAACCCACCTCCGAGTGTTATGATATTGACATCAGACGACTTTAAACTTTTATGAATAACTTGCCAGCGGCCGAAGCATGGCCGAACAAGCTACCACTTGACATCATAGAGGAGTCATGGCTACCCCGCTCACGCTTATCCTCTACTTGAATTAGTTATCTTTTCAAAAACTGACTGGCCTATTACTAATTGTGCGGCAATATAGTAATGGAAGAGAATAAAGACAGTTCGCTTCCAACATGGGTTCACCAATTCTTGGTCTGCGCCAAATCTAACACATAGACTATGAAGCTAAGTCGCAAAACCAAGTCTTGGCTTATCACTAGGGCCAAGTATAAAAACCGTACCGACCCTAAGTGAGATTTTAATAATAGAGGATTAATCCACAAAGTGTGAGTGTTTCCAAACACAAATGGGCTAATCACTACTCGTGGAATTAGGTTAGCTTACAAGTGCATGGCTTGTTACACACCATGGGTACACTCATAAGTCCTTCCACTTCTTATCAAAACACCCATAAGACCAAATACTAGATTATAGATTAATTAAATCGTTAAACAAAGTTAAAGTAGAAATAATTAAATGAGAACACAAAACACCACTCAAGAAATATAAACTATATAATCCATACCAAAGTAGTCTCCTCCCTAGCAACACCATAAGATCCTAGCCAAGAGATGGCATTACAACATTCACACTAAGTTGGTTTTCAGATAAAAACCTAGTGAGGGTTGCGAATGGATTTATAGGATTTTCGGGATGATTTGATGTGATTTTTATCAAGCCAACACTCTTGTAGTGTTTACGGAGTGATCCCAAGCTCCAACGGTCACATACAAGACCCTATGATAGCATAAATGTGAAAGAGATTCGGGTGGAATGGGATAGAAGGGATGCCAAAGTGTGGAGTGGATATGTCTATTTATAGGCAAATCAGGTGGTGCACGCCCGTGCTTCTTGGTGTGGCATGCCCATGCTCGATAGCTGGTACAGTTGTAGAGTCCTTTCGCGCAGAAATTTGCTGTCTTCAAGGCTTGCACGCCCGTGCAAAAGGGATGGCATGCCCGTGCATGTTAGTATTGCACGAATGTCTGCCAGTCTTTGTCTGTTGGAGCCGTGGGGAGCACGTTTCAGCTGGCATGACCGTGCACGCCCGTGCACCTATGTAAACTTGACTTTTTGCCTCCTACTGACTTGAAAATGTTGACTTGTTGACCCAGGACAGGTGCATGGCCATGCACTGCCTGAACGCGGCCATGCTACATCTGAAACAGCTCTAAGAGTCGTCAATTCCTCGCCTTTTTTGCCGTTTTTTCTTCTTTTCGCTTTTTGGCCTCAAAACCTGCAATTATCAACAAAGAAAGATAAATCATGATAAAACTAAGATAAAATCACGATTTTGGGTGGAAAACAAGTGAAAATATGTGTGTAAAACATGTGATTTTTCGTCACATCACATGCGCCCGACCCATCGTCATTTGAGGCCCCGTCGATGTATAGGGACCATTTTTCCGTTCCGTCTTTGGGTCACGCTAGTTCTTGTTCCGCTAAGCAGTCTTGAATCCTATCGAAGGGTATTTCCGTTGCAAAGTCGGCGACTACTTGTCCTTTAATTGCGGGTTTGGGCTTGTAATTGATGGTATGTTCCCCAATATCAATTGCCCATTTTGCGAGGCAACCCGACAATTCTGGTTTACAAAGTATATCGTTGATTCGGTAGTCATTTAGGACGTTGATAGGGTGTCCTTAGAAATAGCACTGCAATCTTCTTCATGCGTCCATCAAGCGCTGATACGTAGCTCCCGCCTTTTTCACGCCGAATGACATTTTTGTGTAATAAAAAGTACCCATGTATTTGCGGAAAGCTGTCTTGTCTTTACCTTCCTTTGCCATCTGAATTTGGTGGTAATGAATCTACCTTTAGATTGATCCCGGGCAAAGGATAACAGTCTTTTGGACACGCCTTGGTGAGGTCTTTGTGGTCAACGCACATGCTCCATCCCCCCGTTGCCCGACCCTAATTGGGTTTGCGACCTAGGTTTGGTACCCAATAGGGTAAAGGATGCCTGCGTTGAGTAGCTCTGTGACTTGTTCATTCATGGCCTTTGTTTTCTCCGGCCCATGTTGTGTTTTTTTCTATACGACTGGCTCTACCGATCGGTATGTGTTGAGCTTGTGTTCCGTGACACCACACGAGACGCCAATAATATCCGATGTTTGCCAAGCAAACACGTCAATGCTCTTAATGAGCAGTTGTTTAAGATGTGCACGAATGGTGTTAGAGATTGCATGGCTGGTGACCACCGTTTGGTCCGGAATTCAGGGTTAAGAACCCATTTTACCAGCTCCATTCGGGTTTCAATTTTTGCCATCTTTGGGGGCTTCATTGTGTTGGTCGCATATAGTATTCAATGTTGGGTCGTAAAGCGTCCCACTTGTTCCTCCTAGTAGTCTTCCTCCACTACCTAGGGTGTTGCAGCGTGTCGTGAACTTTGTGTAGCCCTCTGTTAAAGTAGGCTATACTGACCTCGAGGGTTCTCTCCCATGTATTCAATAATTGGTACCCTCGCTGGTACTCTATTGGTAGTTCCCCATCTGTGAAGCTGGTTTGGATTCTAATCCTAGTGATGCAGCACATGGCCTAGCTCTCATCCTTCACCAATGGCGTGCTTAGCATTAGGCTAAGAGTTAGAGGATCACAATCTTCCTAGGGCATGTTATGTGAATATACGCAGCCAAAAGCTAATTTTGCACGTAAGCTGTGAGTGTAGCTAATGCAATGCTATGCAATGACAGTTATAGGCTAGACTCAACATGCAGTCCTAGTTCACTATAACCAGTGGGTCTGATACCAATCTGTCACACCATCAAATTCCACTGCGGAGTTTATATCGCGAGGCGCGTGATACACCAGGATCCTCACAGCCATTAATTACAAGAACGACTCTAAATGCCCAATCCATTTAGTTCGTTTTCAAAAATCAAGTTTAATGTTTAACCAAAATGTTTAAAGTAATAAGGAAGCGTAAGAAAGTATTAAAGTAAAACATCCTGCGCAAAACACCGCGCCCAAAACAAAAGTAATGTAAATAAATCAAAATAAGTTTTAATAATGTTTAACATCCAGTGACACCAATGATGCATGCCCTAACGTGTTCCGTACCTAGCAACCTACAAAAGCATGCTAGCTTGTGTCAATATAAAGTTGGTAAGTTCACAAAGTAAAGTACGTAAAAGTTTAAGTTTCCAAAACCAATAACTAATAACCACTAGTTCAGAGTATGCCAAGGGTATCTAATCCATTCATGATAACTAAACACATGAAGTACAGAACTGCTATTTTAACAGTGCACTCACCCTGTGACCTGGTTTTTGCCTCTCATCATTGCCTATAAAAATGATAAAATCTTAGGTCGTAGTTCAACTAGTAACCCGCTTGCCACAACCCGGCAATTCATTCGGTATAAGTGAAGGACTTCCGTGATAGTAAGTCGTTTAGTTCATCAAGGACATAAGCTGTGAAACTAGTAAAACCCGATTCCTACCATGAACCAACCCATCCCAAAACCAGGGTTAAAATAGTTGTCTCAAACCGGACTAGAAATGTTAAGTAATTCCTAACTTGGAATAAAGTTGTCTCCAAACCCAAGACGCATGCTTTTGAGAAAGGAGTAGTGAAACTCACCTTAGGCTGCAAAAGCTAAATCCAAATCCAAAAGTAATAGGAACTCGCTACCGACTCCCTATTATATATGTCACTACGTGAGTACATGTGCATACACAACACACAACAAGACTTGTTTGTCCAAGACATCCAATGATGTGAAAATATTTAAGTGACACTATTAATGTACTACATGCACAAGTATCCCTACGAACCTGTTGGTGAAAACTATGTTTATACTCAGGTATACATACTGTATAAGTCTCATACAAGTGTACATACAAGTTCAAGTCATAACCAAGTCATACAAGCCTTCAAATATGCACTTATACACAATAGTCATAATCTGCGTTTTCGGGACAGATTATGTGCTGTCAAAAAAATTGTGTGAAACATCCTTACACAACATATTAAACTCTCAAAATTTTACGGAACATCCCTGTGTGTTCTATTGCCATGTCACTATTTTTTTTGTGATAAAACTATGTTGAAAAATTATGAAAAATCATTTACCACAGCTAGGTTCTGAAAACATTTACCTAAAGACACTTTACGAGAAAAACTCTTAAAAATCGTGTATTCATTCAAACGGGGTGAATCTACTTGGAAAAGCCGCGTTATTCATGTATCTATCTACTATCCAAAATTTGCGTCCTAACTCCTTGTAGAACTCGAGTTATGGTTGTTTAAAGTTGACTGAATTTACAAATCCTAAAATCAGCTTTAACCCTTATTTGTATAAAATTCCAAAACATATTAAACGACATCCAATTCGCACAAACTCATATATTCCAAAAATCTAAGATTATGAATAACATGTTAAAACCAAGAATCAACCAAGACAAGTAGTTTAGGATCACATTACGTGTCCTACAAATTACTATACACAATCTGTCCGTTTAAAAGCATGCAATTATCTTAACTTTTACGAACCATTGATGTATAATATCGATTAAGAATGTCACACGTACTGTTGGATCAGTTTGCTCTTTTGTTTAAGTAAGAACTTGCTATCTTTGACACTTAAGTGTTTAGCAAGCCCTTGTATATCAGATTATAAGCACAGCGGAATGTATAAGTTAAAGCAACACTTTTTATACTTAGGAAGAGTTATTACTCCCCCTTGATGATTGAAACTAATAATGACAAGTATTTATTATGAATCTAAGCAGTAAATGAGAATTAGATACTTAGACAGATTCACAATAAATACTGAAATGGAATAGAACAGTGAAAGTGTTTGAAGGATTTTTCTATTAAAATCAATGTCTAAAATAGAAGGTTGAAGCCTCCTATTTATAGACGTTTACATACATGTATCTTGCCCAAAAAGCAAGTACAGAAACATCAGAAACAAGTTGCACAAGTTGCAACATTGAAACTAACAAATACAGCTAAAAAAGTAATAATAAACAATAAACTACTGATACAAAAGGCGGTGGAAAATATCTGATGCTAAGTGCTGATGAATGACAAACTACTGATGAGTAGTTTGTCTTCAGTACTTCTGAAGTGAACTTGTCTGGTTTGGACTTCAGAACTTCTGATGAAGTTTCTTCTTCAGCACTTCTCATATCTTCTCTTCAGCAGTTTCTTGTCTTCTCTTCAGTACTTCTATACTTAGCCAAAATGACAGAAGTGAATTAGACTAAGGTTTCCAAAAGTGGTTTCACCAATCCTCTTTGTCCTAACAATCTCCCCCTGGATTGATGAAGCCAAAACCTTACTAATTCCTTATGATTTTCTTCTGTCTTGAACAATCTTCCATATCTCTTTGTACATGGTGTTCTTGAGCTGGTTTAACTGTCCATCAGATAGAGATCCTCTCTGTGGTTCCAGATGTTGAATTGTGAGCAGGTCTTGTGTTGACAGTTTCTTTAGATCACTGATCTTCTTGTAAGCCCTGCTTGAAAGGTCTCTTCTTGTCAACAATACTGAGTTGTTATCAGTAAGTGACCATCTGATGATAGGTACCGTTGACTTGTTAAAGTCAGAGGAATAGGGAACCAGACTTGTCCCTTGGGTTGATGATCCTGAGTGTTGGATGCTTTCTGTTTCAGTTAACCTCAGGTGGGAGTCTCTTCCTTGTTGTTGTTGTTGCATATCAGGCATCTGAATAGTTGGGAGATGGTGTTCAGTCACTACCTTGGTATGCATCTTGTCTTTGATAGTCTTTTGGATTTGGTAGGCAAAAGTGGAAGGATCCCTGAATTGTGTTAACAGAGGTTTCTCCTCAATGTCAAAATCTGAATGGACTATTGAACTTCCTTCAAGTAGTACCATTTTGAAATCAGTTTTGACATTGTCCTCTGCTTTCTTTCTTTGAGTAGCAGGCCTTCTTGTTGATATACTAGAAGTTCTAACTACTGATCTTGAAGGATCAGCAGTTTGAAACTTCTCTGGATTTGCAGCCTTGGCAGCCTTGTATTTTCTATAAGTATCCATCAGTCTTTCTTCTTTCCATCTGGATACTGAGGCTTTTGAACCATAGCCCTCTGCTACTAATTCATCTATCATCTGGGCTCTCTTGGCCTTTCCTTCTTTGCTTGTGGCTAGTTTGTCTACAATGATTTGTGCTCTTCTTGTTAGCTCTTGCATAGAGAGTCCCTTGAGTGTGTAGGCTTTAGTCTTGCTGTTCTTTGTGATGTAAGACATCAGTTGTTGTCTTTTGTCTTGTTTAGCAATCTCATCAAGGCTAGCCTACCTTTGTAGTTCAGCTTCATAGGCCTGAAGTTTTTCTTCATGGCTTAAGTCTAGATCATCCCTTTCTTCCAGAGTTTTCCAGATCAGATCTTCTCTGGCCTTCTTGTTGGCTGCAACTAAACTCTTCTCTAGTAATTCAGCTGATTGAGAGATTGGAGAAGGGTTTAGTACAGTCATTGTTGTAACTGTTGTAGTAGGCTTGATAGGATCAGATGTTGGTTGAATGGGAGCAGTTGTTCTGGAAGGGTCAGTAGTTTGAGGTTTGGAAGTGTTAACCTCTGATGGGTTGACAACTGCTGATGGTTTGTCAACTACTGAAGGATTGTCTTCAGTACTTTCTGATTCTTCATCAGAACTTTTGCCATCAGAAGTTTCTTCATTATGCCTTAGGGATTCTTCAGAGGTTTGGGTCTCATCTTCTTTTTCTGTGGCTTCAATTTCTTCTACTGAGACACCAAACTGTTTGGCCAGTTTTTCTTTTCTGGCTTGATCCTTCTGATCTCTTTCAAGGATGGCCACTCTTGCCCTTATCCTGGCTTGGAATGACTCCTTAGGTTCCCTAATTTTCTCCCCCTTTTTGGATTCATCAAGTTTAAGTTTAGAGGTTGAGGGTTGGGAGAATTGACCTTGAAGATGAGCAATCTGTTTGCTGTTGAATTCTATCTTGTTGGACAGATCATTCATCTTTGTCTTGATCACTCCAAATTGGTTCTTGATTGACAGCTCCAAGTTAGCTGTGTATGTTTGGAAGTGATTCTTGATGAGAGTGTTCATCATGTGGTACAGGGGACCCTCTGGGCTGCATAGCTGGTTCAAGTCTATGCTTGTTTGCCCAGGGAATTGGGTAGGCATTTGTTGTGAAGGGTGTGTTTTTGGGAGATCCTCATGTTGTACAGAGGATGCCACTCTAAGGGTTTTAGGGATTGAGTGGACTTTAACCTGTGCAGGGGTGACTGGCTTCTTGAGCTTGGATACCCCTGAAACAGGACCTTCATAAAGTGCCGTCAATTCAGTAGTTTTAGTTTTTGAAACATCATCCAAATTAATGGAATCATCTGAATCCCTGATGTTGTCCTCATTGAGGACTGTCTCAGTTAAATCATGAGCTGAGCCCAACTCAGTTCTCTCATGAACCTCTTGTTCTTGGTTCTGAGGATTTCCTACTTCAGGCATTAAGCCTTCATCAGTAGTTGCCACATCTGAGGTCTTAGCTATTTTACTTCTATCCTCAGATCCACCACTGGGTGGTAACTGAGTAGTAGCAGCCTCAGATGCCCCAAGAGTCTCTAAAATTGGGCTTAAAGACTCTGGTCCACCCTCATCTCTTAGGTTAGGGCTAGTGATGTCCACATCCATGTCTGATGTTGTGGTTATGTCCCCTGTTTGTTGTGGTTGTAGGGGAGTGACATAATCAGATGGGACTTTCTCTTTTAGCCCAGAGAGAAGTTTGGCAATCTCTATTGCCTCTGGTTCAGAAATTTGAGGGGTTGGTTCAGTAGTTTGGGCAATAGGTGAAATAGGTTGGTCAGCAGTTTCAAAAGAAGAGTGAGTTTCAATAGTTTTTCTAAGTCTTTTTCTTTTGAATAAGATTGTTATGGGTGCTCTTGGTGGGGTTTGAGATGGATGAGACTGAGAGGGTGTTTCAGTCTCACCTATTTGAAGAGCAGATTGCTCATGAGCATGTTCAGGCATCTCAACCTCCTGAACAACTTTTCTTTTGGGTTGGTGGGTTTTTGTCTTTGTTGGCTTGGGCTGTTTGGCTTTTGGTGGTGTGAGTTTGGAAGATGTGGGCTTCAGGGGGACTTGTTGTTGTTCTCCCTGATCATCTTCTGGCCAGGTAGCCGGTTTGTTATGCCTAGAGTATGCTTGTGAGGTTAATGGATTTAAAGTTGAAACTTTTCCCACAAGCACCTCATTACCCAGTTCCCCTATTATGCATTGCATAATGAACCTTGGGTATAACAAAAACTTTTTCTTGGTATTATTGTGATATAACACCAACTCATTGAAAAATAATTTTGATGCCCTGAATTTGGTTTCATTCACAATGGAATGAAATATTAGTTGAAAAGTAGAGGGCATCTGGTCATAAGACCCTGTTTTTGGACTCAAACACATAATAATATAATGAAACAAAAGCTTGTGTTTTGGTTCAAAATATTTTTTGAAGATTGTAGCATGGGAGAGAGTACCTTGATAACCACACTCTGTCATGGTTAGGTGAATATCAGAATTAGCAACATGATCAGGGGCAGTTACATCATCCAGGCCCAGTCTTGTTGCCAGTGTAGCCGGTGTGATGGTCAGTGGTTTCCCTTGTATTCTTGAGTTGAGGGAAATGATTTCATCATCAGCCGTCACCGTCTCAGCATTTGCCCAGAACTCATTTAGAGTTTCAGTATGAATTGGTGGGTTTATTGTGAGAGCAGTAAAATATTGGGATTTTACGACAAGATCAATGATCTCATCGTATTGGGACCAGCCTTCTTGTTTTTTCAAGAAAGGCCCTTTGATTGTGTCCCTGTTTTAGAACGAGAGCCATGTGGTTTGGGTTTTGATCGAACAGTTGATTTGCAGGTTTAGGTTATTGAGAGAGTTTTTGAGAGAGAAAGAGGGATATTTTGAATTTGAAAGGATAAGTGTTGAAAAAGGTATTTATCAGAAGTTTTTAACCGCTTGAATCTTCTTTATTAGAAGTTTTTAAACCGCCTTGGTTAAAAATCTTTTTATCAGAAGTTTTAAACCGACTAGGTCAAAACCTCTGATGATGGGAAAAGTCAGATTTGCCCTTTTTGACTAAACTGCTGATGAAGGATTATCTTCATCAGTAGTTCCCATTTCCTCTTCAGTAGTTTTAAAAGCTGATGTGAAATGTTTTATAAATACTTTATTCATAACTTCTGAAGGTTATTTTATCAGAAGTTATACACTTTTCAGAAATTATCCCCATACTGATGTTTTGTTCATCAGTAGTTTCTCTCTTTTCAGGAGTTTTGTTTCAGACATTTTTGTCCTTTTGTAAGTGAAAAATGAAAAATATGTGCAGAAAAATAAAATAAACACTTACAAATTTAGCATCCCAAGCATGGATACTAACTTCTGAAATGTTGATGTGTCAAGGGGTTTTGTGAAGATGTCAGCTATTTGATTAGCTGTTGCTACATGCTTCACCTCAATCTTGCCTTTTTCATAGCAATCTCTTATGAAATGATACCTGATCTCAATATGTTTGGTTTTTGAGAACTGTACCGGATTTTAAATGATGCTAATGGCAGATTTGTTGTCTACAAACAAAGGTGTCTTGGTTTCTTTGATTCCATAATCAAGAAGTTGATATTGGAGCCATTGTATCTGTGATGTACAACTTGCAGCTGCAATGTATTCAGCTTCAGCAGTTGAAGTTGCAACAGATGTTTGCTTCTTTGATTGCCATGACACTAGACAGTTACCCAAGAATTGACAACCACCAGATGTTGACTTTCTTGTCATCTTACACCCTGCATAGTCACTATCTGGAAAAGCTGATAACTTGGTATTGCTTGAAGCAGGATACCAAATTCCAAGTGTTGGAGTTCCTTTCAGATATCTGAAAATTCTTTTGACTGCTATAAGGTGTGATTCCCTTGGTGCTGATTGATATCTATCACAGACACATGTTGAAAACATAATATCTGGTCTAGAAGCAGTTAGATATAAAAGGGAACCTATCATGCATCTGTACATGGTTTGATCAACCTGTTTTCCTTGATCATCAGGTTCAACTTGTGTGATTGGTGTCATGGGAGTGGAACATGATTTACAGTCTTTTAAAGAAAATTTGTTTAATAATTCTTTAACATATTTTGATTGATGTATAAAAGTTCCATTTGTTTGTTGCTTGATCTGCAGTCCCAGAAAGTACTGCAGTTCTCCCATGGTACTCATCTCAAATTTTGATTGCATGAGTTTCTTAAAATCATCACACAGTTTTGTGTTTGTTGAACCATAAATGATATCATCAACATAAATTTGAACAAGTAGGACATGATTTCCAACATGTTTAATGAAAAGAGTTTTATCAATGGCACCTCTTGTAAAGTTATTTTTGAGTAAAAAGGTGGAGAGTGTATCATACCAGGCTCTTGGAGCCTGTTTGAGCCCATAAAGAGCTTTGTCCAGTCTGTACACCCACTCAGGATGAGAAGGATCCTCAAACCCAGGTGGCTGACAGACATACACCTCCTCTTTTATTTTTCCATACAAAAATGCACTCTTTACATCCATTTGATAAACTTTAATTTTGTTGGAAATGGCATAGGCCAGAAATAACCTGATGGCCTCAAGTCTTGCAACTGGAGCAAAGGTTTCATCATAGTCAATTCTCTCTTCTTGAGAGTACCCTTGAACTACCAGTCTTGCCTTGTTCTTGATTATCATACCAGCTTCATCTTGTTTGTTCCTGAAAACCCATCTTGTGCCAATTGGTTGCTTGTTTGGAGGTAAGGGACAGATTTCCCAGACTTGTTGCTTATTGAACTGAAGCAGTTCATCTTGCATAGCTTGCACCCAATTATTGTCTTTGAGGGCTTCCTGGTACTTCTTTGGTTCCAACTGTGAGATAAAGGCTGAAAATAGGCAAAAGTTGGAGAGCTGGTTTCTGGTAAGAACACCTGAAGCTATATCACCCATGATTTGATCAAGTGGATGATCTCTGTGTTCAATCAGTTGTTGTAAACCACTGACAGGTGTAGGTGGCTCATGTTCTTCAAACAAACTACTGAGGTCTATAATATCTGGTTCAGATGTTTCCTGATCTTCAGTAGTTGGATCTACTGAATCAGAAGTTTGAGTTTGTTCCTCAGTACTTGTTTGATCAAAAGTTTGGGGAACTTCTGATGATCTTGAAGTTGACTTGATAACTGTTTGAGGAGTCCATGGTGTGGGATCCTCATCATCAAACCTTTTGTCACCATAATAAGTAGGTTTTGATGAAGTAACAGCCTTCTCAGGTCCAAAGTGGAAGTTGTCAAGGTCAAAAAGTTCAGCAGGATGTGCTGGAATAAGAGTGTGTTTTGACTCATTGAACTTGACATTCAATGTTTCTTCTACTATCCTGGTGTGAGAATTAAAAACCTTGTAGGCTTTTCTAGTTTAAGAGTAACCAAGAAAGTAACCTGAGTCAACTTTGGCAGCAAACTTTGAAATAGATTCCTTGATGTTCAAGATGAAACATTGACACCCAAAAGCCCTGAAAAAGGAGATAAGGGGCTTCATGCCATGAAGAACTTCATAGGCAGTCTTGGAATGTCTCTTGACCACAAGAACTCTATTCTGAACATAACATGATGTGTTAACTGCTTCTGCCCAAAAGTACAAGGGCAGTCCAGAATCAGCTAACATTGTTCTTGCTCCTTCTATTAAGGTTCTGTTCTTGATTTCTACTACACCATTTTGTTCAGGAGTTCTGGGAACACTGTATTGTCTAATAATCCCTTTAGACAAACAGAATTCATCCAGAGTTTTGTTCCTGAACTCTGTCCCATTATCACTTCTAATGGTTTTGACAGGTAGAGAATATTGTTTCTCCACTTGTAGAATGAAGAACTTGATGATTTCAGCAGCCTCATCCTTGGAGAATAAGAAGAATACCCATGTGAATCTTGAGTAGTCATCAATGATGACTAAGCAGTACTTCTTCTTACCAAGGCTCATAATCTTGATAGATCCAAATAAGTCCATATGGAGTAGTTGAAGACATACAGTTGTTTTTTATTCTTCAATAGACTTATAGGAGGACTTATGCTGTTTTCCCTTTAAACAGGATACACAGTGTTCTTGACACTGGTATACTTTCAAAGGTAGACCTCTGACCAAGCCCATTTTTGTGACTTTATTTATGGTTTTAAAGTTCACATGGCCAAGTCTCCTGTGCCAGAGATCTGTTTCTGAAGTTGATGCCCTTGAGAAGAAACAGGCAGTGTTGTTCAATACTTTGTCTTTCTCAATGTCCACTGCATAGACATTGCCACATCTTTTGGCAATCAGCAAAGTATGATCTTCAATGATCTTCTCTATCAACTTCTGGCCTTCTGGTGAGATGATCTTGCATGCTGTCTTTGTGAAAAAGGAAGAATATCCTTTATCACACATTTGTGACACACTCAGCAAGTTGTATTCAAGGTTTTCCACCAGATTGACCTTGTCAAACTGTATTTTGCCAGAGGAGACATTGCCATGTCCTAGCACATATCCCTTAGCATTGTTCCCAAAGGATACAGATCCTTCTCTTTGGCTGATAAAGTTGTTTATCAGGTATCTGCATCCAGTCATGTGCATAGAGCCTCCACTATCAACATACCATATGCTGTTTAAGCCCCTGGAAACTCTCTGCACACAATAGCAAATTAGTTAGATTTAGGAACCCAAGCCTGTTTGGCTTTGGGTTTGCTCTTGAGAACAGTTACAGTTTGTTCTTGACCAGGTTGAGAAATCCATGTCTTTTTGGCAATGGATTTTTCATTTAGAACCATGGTGGTATCCTTTTCAGGACCACCATCAACCTTGGTCATCAGTAGTTGTACCAAGTTCATTAGTTTTTGAATCTCAGCAGTTTGTGAAACTGCTGATGAATCAGGTCTAACTACTGATAAAGAGTTTTGAGAAAAAGATTTTAGTTGAGATTTTATCTTTTTCTGAGAAAATGTGTTTTCAGGTTGTTGTTTCTTGGGATTAAAGGTTCTTTCATAATCATTTCTGATTTGATTTCCCACAACCTGTTGTTTAATTTTATGATTGAACTGAATTCCTTTTCTGTATCTACAAAACTCAGTTTTGTGGTTGAACAGACCACAAATTTCACACTCTTTTGCCTTTTGTTTTTGATCTAAAGGCAAATTTCTGACATTTGTGTAAAGATTTTGCTCATCAGTAGTTTTCAGGGTCTCAACTCCTGATGTAGATGAAACTACTGATGGCTTGTTGTCAGACTTTGTTAATACTTCTGAAGTACTTTCTTTGAAAATACCAGGATTTCTGTTTAGAAAGTTTTCATGGAAAGATGTGCAGTCTTTCCCTTCAGAAGTTTCATTTGAAACAATTTTTCTCCCATCTTAAGTAGTTTTGGGAGAGAAATCTGTTGGTGTTTCAACATGATGGTACCCTATGCCAAACTTAACATTTGAAACACTCTGTTTGTTTAGCAATAGCTGGTACCCCTTACAAGAATCCACCCATTTTTCACAACTGATCTTGGTGTCAGCAAGCTCTTTTCTGACATTCCCAAGATCTTCTATCATCATTTTAATTTGTGCTTGGGTTTCAATAGCTGAGTTAGTTAATTTAGAGGCTTCTTTTGTTTTAGCAGTAAGTTTTCTCTCTAAATCACACTTCATTTGAGTGTATTTTCTTTCTAAGTCATTGGCTTTTCCTTGTAAGTGCACATTTGTCTCTCTTATGAGAGCAAAAGTTTCTTTGCAAGAATTTGAGCAAAGTTTTGTCAAAGATTCTTTTGATACCTGTGACAATGCAGATTTTGAAGTACAACCTTCAAATGCCATTAAGGCAAAGTTCTTTCTGCCATTGTCTGGTTCTCCCCAGTTGATGTCAAACACCTTGTTGTCTGCATCAGGATTGCACTCTGTGGTGTCAAAAGGGAGACTGCTCCAGTCAACATACCCTGAGGTGAAAAGACTTTGTTGAGAGGGTTGTTGAAGCTGTGGAGGATGTTGAGCAGCTGGAAAGGGAGGGATTGATTGCTGGCTCTGCATCTGTTGAGCAGGCATTTGAACATATTGTACTTGTGGCATGTATTGCTGTTGAGGAGCTTGTGCCTGTACAAAATGAGCACTCCCTTGAGTTCCATTATTCCTATTATAATTGGGGTTAAAGTTATTTCCAGATTGTGATTGGTTAAAGTTAGAGTTTCTACACTCTCTAGCAAAGTGTCCCAACTTTTGACACTTGTGACATCTCAGTTTAGATTTGTCAAAACCAATTTTTGTATTACTGGTCAATCCTGGAAATTTCCTTCCTGACCTTTTGTAAAACTTGTTAGTTTTAATGCTTAGCATGGCCAGTTGATGTAAAATGTCCATTTCTTCTAAGTCATCACTGCTAAAGTTTTTCAAATCATCCATGATAAAACATAGATTATCAGCAGTTTGACTTTGGTCATCATTGTCATAACCTGGGAAAGATCTTTCTGATGAGATCCCAGTTGTTATGTCAATGTTGTCATAAGATCCATAGGAACAAGTTGGTGAGTCTTGTCCCAAAAGTGTTGTACTACCTGGTAGGTAGTCATCAGCAGTTTTACCAGATGATTGTAATTTCTTCTTTTGATCAATTTCTCTCTCAAAAGTAAGTAATCTCCCATGGAGTTTTGTAAGAGTGAGGGAGCTGGAATCTGGTGAGGATCTTAAAACAATGGAGTATGTTTCCCATTTGTCTGGTAAAGACCTTAAAAATCTATGTAGCATAGATACTGTTGTATAGGTCTGACCATTTAACTTTAGCTCAGATATTAATGAGGAGAATCTTTCAAATTGTTGAGTTAAAGTTTCCCCATTAATATGAGAAAAGGTCTCATATTGTTGAGCTAAAATCTCTCTGGTGTTGGCAATCACCTCTTCAGTTCCTCCAAACTGTTCTTTAAGACAATCCCAGAGTTCTTTGGCACTTTCACAATGTAAAAGGCCAGAGTATATCTCATTTGGGAGAGCCATTGCCAACATAGAGAATGCTTTTGCATCTAGCTCAAGTTTTAGGAAATCATCATCTGTATAGTCTTTTGGTTCTTTAGGAACCTCAACTTTAGTTTCAAGATTTATGTTTACTGGTTTGTGAGGACCATATATCACAGATCTCCAACAACCTGTGTTGGTTTGTAACAAGGTATGTGCCATTCTCTTTTGCCATATGTTGTATTCATTTCTTACAAGCATAGCAGGTTTAGTAGCAGAACCAGTATTATGTGGATCCATTTTAAAGAGTATTGATTTGTCAGATGACTCTTTTAAGTGATGGATGTTTGATAAAAAGTGAACTTTTGATCTTTTATTGAGTATCAATAAGAGCTTTGTGTCTGATTCTCAATTTGTTAGATTGATATGTGATCAGATAAACCAATGCTCTGATACCAATTGTTGGATCAGTTTGCTCTTTTGTTTAAGTAAGAACTTGCTATCTTTGACACTTAAGTGTTTAGCAAGCCCTTGTATATCAGATTATAAGCACAGCGGAATGTATAAGTTAAAGCAACACTTTTTATACTTAGGAAGAGTTATTACTCCCCCTTGATGATTGAAACTAATAATGACAAGTATTTATTATGAATCTAAGCAGTAAATGAGAATTAGATACTTAGACAGATTCACAATAAATACTGAAATGGAATAGAACAGTGAAAGTGTTTGAAGGATTTTTCTATTAAAATCAATGTCTAAAATAGAAGGTTGAAGCCTCCTATTTATAGACGTTTACATACATGTATCTTGCCCAAAAAGCAAGTACAGAAACATCAGAAACAAGTTGCACAAGTTGCAACATTGAAACTAACAAATACAGCTAAAAAAGTAATAATAAACAATAAACTACTGATACAAAAGGCGGTGGAAAATATCTGATGCTAAGTGCTGATGAATGACAAACTACTGATGAGTAGTTTGTCTTCAGTACTTCTGAAGTGAACTTGTCTGGTTTGGACTTCAGAACTTCTGATGAAGTTTCTTCTTCAGCACTTCTCATATCTTCTCTTCAGCAGTTTCTTGTCTTCTATTCAGTACTTCTATACTTAGCCAAAATGACGGAAGTGAATTAGACTAAGGTTTCCAAAAGTGGTTTCACCAATCCTCTTTGTCCTAACACGTACATAATACAAGACTCCTCACATGTAAATATGGTCAAAACATGCAAGTTTCATCATAAAAACACAACTGAGCAATGAAATCCTTTCCCGAATAGGGGTTAGGGTGTTGGGGTTTAATTTTTCGAGTAGGGGCTAGGGTTTCGAAAATATGAGTACGATTATGACAAAGAGGGTTAAAAATTGATTTATATATGTTGAAATTCAACTTGGCTGCCAAGTTACCCCCGTCGCGTCACGCGGTGGGGTTGTGCTTATTCCGTCGCGTGACGCGGCGCGTCACAATTTTTTTTTGTCTCATATTTGGGCTTTGTACATCTAGAGTACCACCACAAATAATGAACCTAATATTTTATGAACCGAAGTACCTTCTCGGTTCATCGGGTTTTGGTTACGGACTTAATAACGCGTTTCGATTAAATACACAAAATTGGACATAAGTTCACAAATAAGTTCACGTAAACACATAATTGCAAATAATACCAACGAGTTATTCTACAATTATTTGTGTTGTTATTTCACCAACATTCGGGGTTCAAGACTCATGTATACGATCTGGTAATTCCCCGAATTACCATTTATGCAGTTATTAACCGATAATCGTGTACCATGTGACCCACTTAACTAATCCTAGTCAAGTGCAATGCCATGAACTATCGTGTAGGTTAACTAGAGTTAGGTTAAACTATTAACCCGAAAATGCGAGGTGTCACATCATCCCCAAGTTGAAAAGAATTTCGTCCCAAAATTTGACAAGTTATCATTGGAGCAGGTGTCAATAGAGAGAAAAATTTGAAAAATTTTCTGGGTGTCAGATCATCCCCAATTACGAGCTCTGAGTTTTCCTAAAAGAGTGGTACCAACATGGTGTTGTTTTGATTGCCCTTGTCAGATAAGATTTCCCACAAAACAAGGGATGCCAATCATTACCTACACATAATATAAAACATATGTAGGAAAATGTTTAAACCTTTAAAAAACATTTGATTGCATTATTACTAAGGGTTTTTGTAAATATAACATAAATAATGATATGTAGAAAGTAAAAACTTCAAAAATATATTAACCATTAATAATAAAAAGTAAAATTTAGATTTCTTCTCGCACTAAAAATATCTTCTGATATTAACCTAACCCCTAAGTAATATATGTTATATGTGTATAATTAAAATCATACATGTATAAAAAGGAGTATTGGTAATAAATAATCTCAATTATCAGTTGTTGGCTAACACTGATCCAAGCTAACAAAATGTGTAGTGATGGTTCCATCTTTTAACATATTGTCTACCAATGGACCATGACTAATATATTGTCTACCTTTTAACTATCACTTATTGGCCGCCACCTGTCCCAATTAATGTGGCATGCTTACGTATCAAATTCCCTTTTGCGTATCAAATTTACTCTTAGTATTATGTTAGTGATGGTCCGTTGGTGGACAATATGTTTAAAGATGAGACCACCAATACACATTTCTTTAGTTGGGATCGTTAGCGACCAATAGCTAAGAGTTAGGATTATTAACAGAGGGATGATGTGACAGCCGGAAAACTTAGGTTAATACTTTTTTTTACAAACATATAAGTCTACTTTAGCAAAATATTTTACGTAACGTACTTAACTAGGTTAGTTGAGTGGGTTTGATGATTCGGGGAATCATCGTGAGTTAGTTCATCCTTGCATAGTGTCTATAATTGTCCATAGTTCAATGTTCGGGAAATCATTGGGGAACACATACGTACACATGAGTCTAGAGTCCCTTTGTTGGAGGAATTACATAATTAAGATAACCTATTGAGTATTATATGCCCATGATTGATTAATAACATATGAATGCATGATTTTGTGATTTGGTTTGTTAACATGTGTTAAAATAGCTAAATTGAGTCGTGGATGCGAATGAGAAGATGAGACTCCTCATGCGCATAACAAAGCATACGAATGGAAATTTTAGAATCCCATTCGCATGGAAAACCACCTGTTCGCAAGGTTCGGTATGCGAATGGGACCAGACAATAAATATATCTCTTTGCCTCATTTTTAGGGCTGTAAACAAACCAAACGTTCGGCAAACGATTCGTGAATTGTTCGGCGGGAAGTTCGTTTGTGTTCGTTCGTTTAATAAATGAACGAACACAAACAAGATATTCTGTTCGTTTAGTTAAACAAACAAACATGAACAGAGGTCGCGTTCGTTTGTTTATGTTCGTGAACATTTGGTAACGTGTTCGTTTATGTTTGTTTGTGTTCGATAGTTCATTAAGGTTTCTAACTTTTTATTTTTAATTTAAGTACTTCAAATTTCTCATTGTAGATTATTTAATATATATTAGTGTATCAC
This sequence comes from Ambrosia trifida, assembly GCA_028751855.1. Taxonomy (NCBI): domain Eukaryota; kingdom Viridiplantae; phylum Streptophyta; class Magnoliopsida; order Asterales; family Asteraceae; genus Ambrosia; species Ambrosia trifida. The sequence continues at coordinate 4,409,343 of CM054123.1, read as the reverse complement.
ATATTAATATTAATTCACTTATTTTGATTAATTATTATTTTGGTTGGATTAAATAAGGATTTCGTTTAATGTGAAATTTTATGTTTTTATGAAACATTATGTTATGGTAATTATGTGATCAAACTTATATCAAGTAGTTTTGGGTATTGGGTTAGTATATTTTGGTGACGATGTATGTGATAAAAATGTTAATTTTATTCGAAATTTAATATGTGTTAGTTTGTCCACTGTTTTGTTCATGAATGCTTGTCTGTGTTGGTTTACATTCATTTGTGTTTGTTTGTTTTCACTTTTTCCCGATACCTAAATTTAACAAATAAACACAAAAGAATGCGAACATGTTCATTGAACACGAACAGAAAATCTCGTTCGATAAGTGTTCATGAACAATTCATTAACACATTATTTCTTTAACAAACAAACACAAACATGAAATCTCGTTCGGTAAGTGTTCGTGAACAGTTCGTGAACACGTGATTTCCTTAACAAACAAACACGAACAAGGTCTTGTTCATGTTCGTTTGGTTCGTTTACAGCCCTACTCATTTTCATCATTTCACAACCCTAACTCGCCCCCAAGTTCTCTCTCTCAAACCCCAACATGTAGAAACACGTTTTTGCCCTTATTTCTTAGATCCTATAGCCAAAACAAGTTTTATATCAATATCAAGTAAGGATTCAAGGTGTGTTACTGCCACACCCCGCCTAGGCGGAAAAACGGGATGCAACCACGAAAGGTTTTCAAACACAAGATTTGAGCAAACATTCTTATTTATTTATAAAAGTACCAAACGTGTTCGACAACAACAAACATCGCAAAATAAATTTTAAATCCTTCACGGGGTCAAAAGTTTGGATAACACGATAGGTGATTGTCGTGAATGAATGCCCAAACATATCCCAAGTTCTATCCATATCTTAGTTACCTGAAAAACATGCATAAAAAATTTGTCTACAAAATGTTGGTGAGTTCACGGGTTTTGTAAATAAAATGTAAAGTTTAATGAAATCCTTGAATGAGCCATCATTGTCTAGCCAAGAACAATGATGATAAATCATCATGACTCCGTAACCAAACCTCAACAAGTGGTGCCTCGCACATCGCACAAAAAAGACAATGTATCATCTTAAAATAAATGCAAGCACTCTCATATCGTATATATCCGGTTAGAGAGACTAACCAAGAGTGGGGGTGTCAACCCAATAGATCTATTCGTGTGTTTCTAGGCTAAATCCATAGCTAATGGTTACGGTAAACTAATATACGAGGGATTTAGTAAGTACTCTAAACATATCGTCTCATGTACACCGGTCGGCTAGGAATTCATTCTAAAACTAGTAAACAATGCATGCTTTTCCCTAAAACATAAAACAGTAAAAAGGGGCCGTAAGAACTCACCTCAAGTCCGCGTGTAGTCTAGCAAGAGTGTATTTCCGACAACTAAGTATCCCGATCTATATGTCTTATATACATTCTTGGGTATCTTAGATTTATACAAATAGGTAATCAATGGTACTCTTGGTTCACCTAATCTCTAGCAGTATGTTTGTTTAGTTTTCCTTGGAGACAACTATGTTGCTTGAAAATAATAGTTTTGATAGGAAAAATAGATCTTGTTTCCTAACACATGTTATTAATCATGAAACACATGTTCTTATTTGAGAATGAATTATTTAATTCACAACTACACTTGGTCTTTGTCATATGTAAACACAAGTATCACATATACATACATTCACATATACACTTGCGTACATTTATACCTATATCTACATATGTGTATTCCAACACATTACCATAGGTAGTTATATCCATGGGACCTATACTTATACATACATACCCATATACATATGCATCTTGGTAGCCCATGTACATTACTATCTATGCTCATGAGTTTGTTATACACATACATACATACCATATATATACGCACGCACACATACGTATACATACACATGGACCTTGCTTTCATGACCAAAGTAAAGTAGCACCATAGCTTAGGTTTCTTACATATCTAAATACACATGGACATCATGCACACACACATACATGTACACATTCCCACGAATGCACACACACATATATACGCACGCTTATACATTCATGTTACACATAGGGTGTTGTTTTGTTAAGTAAGATAAATCATGAACTAAGGTGAACCATGTGATACTAATCAAAGTAAATAAGAGAAAGCGTTAAGGTTCGTAACTCATAGTGGATCCAAGATGGAATGCAAGATGCTAGCTAACCTTAGGTGCTCCTAGAACTTGATAGATGTGTGTGTGTGTGTGTCGCAAATGGGGAGAGGGAAAGATAGGTTTGTGTGAGCTTGTGGTGTTGTGAACTTCTACACAATGCCTCCTTATATAGTGGTGGGGGTGGGAAGGAAGTAGGATGGAGATGAACACTTTGGGAAGGTCAACTCTTATGGATCTAAGGGTTATTAGGAATCTTGCCATGTTTTGTTAACACTCTTATTTGTCTCAAATCCAACTAGCATATCTCATGTCCAAGTCATGTCTTAGATGGAGGCTAATATTATGATTATGTTGGGTAGATACTTAGCATAAGTGACATTACAAGAGGTCAACCTTGGATTCAAATCAACACATGCTTAATTAGGAGTTGACTTTGGTTAAAAAAAACAGAATTTGAGAGCCTAGGGGGGCGACAGTTTGGGCATATCAAGAAAGGGGTCACCATCTTTTGTTTTAGGAAAGTATCTTGGCATGGGTTTATGATGCCTTGGAAGATCTATCCATGTTAGTGTGTGGTTAAATCTCTTTAAGCTTTCTAATCAAGGAATCTCTTTGTTTAACCATGTTACAATTGGTGACATTACAGTAGATTATGTTGGCTCAAGATCTTATAATGTGACTAATCTTGGAGTTTAAGGTTCTACATCTTTCCATAATGTGACAACACAAATGTTTGTGGATGATTAGATGTATTGTGGTGTTTAAACAAAAGATCTTGTAAGGGTGTAAAGGGGCGACGGCTAGGGGGTTTCCAAGAGAGCCAAGGGTTAGCTAATTTGGGTTAATAATCTTCTATGTTTCAAAGTGATTAAGGGATCTTCCTATATATGGGTAAAGTCTTGGAAGTTGACTAAGTATGTATGGAACTCAAGGGACATAATCATGTCTTAAGATCACATTACCTAGTCAAGTGAAGTGACTTTACATGGATTATGTTGGAACACAATCTCTTAAACCTTGTCCATACATAAGATCATTCAAGATCTTAAATGAACATGTGTTTTAATAGGGTTGACTTGATAAAAAAAACAATATAGGCATGGGGGGTGGCAGCCGAAGAAAAAAAGAAAAGAAAATGGGAAGAGATTTGGTGGTAGCTATATGGGGTTAGAATGCTTTATAAATTCTAGTGTTGATTAGTGATTTAACCATTTTTAGTTAGTAAAAATGTATGATGGAATAGTTTATTAAATGTGAGACAAAATGGATGTAAGAACTATATTATTTATGTCTTATACTCTTTAGCACATGTGGGTATTTATACACATATATATATGTGTGTCACATTCTCCCCCTGTTCAGGAAATTTCGTCCATGAATTTCGACGTGGCTTATCAGATACTGGGAATCTTTGAAGAGAGAGGGGTACTTTCGCTTCATTTGGTCCTCGCGTTCCCAAGTGAATCGGGTCCGTGTCGGGAAATCCACCGAACTTTAATGAGCTTAATTTGGATACTTCTCAACTTCTGGACTTTCCAGTCCTTGACCTCGACTGGTTCCTCAATAAAATGAAGTTGATCGTCAATCTGGATTTCCTCGGACGGAATGATCAACGATTCATCCGATAATCAGTTTTTGAGGTTCGAGACATGGAACGTGTCATGAACTCCACTTAGCTCGTCGGGCAACTTAAGCTTGTACGCGACTGGGCCAACTCTTGCCAAGATTTCAAATGGACCAATGTATCTTGGATTCAGCTTGCCGCGTTTACCAAAATGAGGTACTTCTTTCCAAGGAGAAACTTTCAGTAGGACCTGGTCGCCCACTAGAAATTCTAGAGGTTTCCTCCTCATATCAGCATAACTTTTCTGCCTATCCCAAGCAGCTTTCAATCGGTCCTTGATTTGAAAGATTTTGTCAGTCGTCTCCTGGATGATCTTCGGGCCTGTCAATTGCTTGTCCCCAACTTCTGCCCACCACAACGGTGATCGGCACTTGCGTCCATAGAGAGCTTCAAACGGTGCGGCTTTAATGCTAGTGTGATAACTGTTGTTGTATGAAAATTCGATTAGTGGTAGGTGGGCATCCCAATTACATCCAAAGTCAATCACACATACACCAAGCACATCCTCAAGTTTCTAGATCGTTCTTTCGCTCTGTCCGTCAATCTGGGGATGGAAGGCCGTACTCATATCCAATCAAGTACCGAGGGCTTCGTTCAACGTCTGCCAAAACCTAGAAGTAAACTGACTATCCCGATCCGAGATGATGGAAACTAGAATACCGTGTCTAGATACGATCTCCTTAATGTAGAGTCTAGCCAATTTATCAGTTTCCTTGATTGGAAAAAAGTGAGAAGACTTGGTCAGGCGATCCACATATACCCAAATTGTGTCATGATCGTTAGCTTGGTCACCAAATCCATCGAGATCTGATCCCACTTCCACACGGGTATCTCAGGTTGTTGTAACAAGCTAGAGGGTTTTTGGTACTTAGCTTTGACCTTAGAGCACGTGAGGCACTTTCCCACGTACATAGCAATGCTACCTTTAATGTTAGGCCACCAATATAGTTCCTTCAAATCCTTTACATCTTATCGGATCCTAGGTAAACCGAATATCTTGACTTATGGGCCTCTTCGAGTACCAATTCCCTCAATCCACCAAATAATGGATCCCAATCCTATTAGCAAAGTATAACGTCCTGTCGGCCCTAGGTTCCAATAGCCTAACCATGGCGTGCAAAGCTTCCTCCTTGAGGTTGGCCTCCTTGAGAGCTTCCTGCTGGGCTTCACGAATGCGGTTTGTGAGATTTGAATGGATCGTCAATCCTAGTGCGTGAGCACGTAGGGGTTTGATGCGTTCCTTTAGACTTAAGGCATCCGCTACGATGTTTTCCTTTCCTGGGTGATACTTAATCTCACAGTCGTAATCGTTCAGCAATTCAACCCATCTTCTCTGTCTCATGTTCAAATCCTTCTGATCGAAGATGTGTTGCAATCTTTTGTGATCTGTGAAGATAGTACACTTGGTTCCATACAAGTAATGTCTCCAAATCTTGAGTGCAAAAACTACAGCTCCTAGTTCCAAGTCATGCGTAGTGTAATTCTTCTCGTGAACCTTGAGTTGATGAGAGGCATACGCAATCACTTTAGCCCTTTGCATCAAGACACACCCAAGACCTTGGTGTGAAGCGTCGCAGTAGACCACAAAATCATCCGTACCATCAGGCAGAGACAAAATCGGTGCGCTGCACAACCTTTGCTTCAACAACTGGAAGGCAGATTCTTGCTTATCACCCCATTCAAACTTCTTATCCTTCTGAGTCGGAATGGTTAAAGATTGAGCTATCTTAGAGAAGTTCTCAATAAATCGTCGATAATATCCAGCGAGTCCTAAAAATTTTCGCACTTCCATTGGCGACCTGGGCGCTTCCCAATTCTTGATTGCCTCAATCTTTGTTGGATCGACATGAATACCTTTTTCGTTCACTACATGTCCAAGAAAGTGAATTTCGTGAATCCAAAATTCGCACTTAGAGAACTTAGCATATAACTTCTCATTCTTCAGTAGCTCAAGGATCAACTTCAAATGTTGCTCATGCTCCTCTTGAGTTCGTGAGTATATCAATATATCATCAATAAAGACAATCACGAACTTGTCCAAATATGGCTTGCATACTCTATTCATCAAATCCATAAACACCGCCGATGCGTTGGTCAATCCAAAAGGCATGACTAAGAACTCATAATGAGCATAACGCGTCTTAAAAGCCATTTTAGGTATGCTTTCTTCTTGCACACGAAGTTGATGATATCTAGACCTTAGATCAATCCTAGAGTAGTAACTAGAGCCTTGCAGTTGATCAAACAGATCATCAATCCTCGGGAGAGGGTAGTGATTCTTGATAGTGAGCTTGTTCAGTTCTTGGTAGTCTATTCACATACGGAAGGATCCATCCTTCTTCTTCAAAAACAACACAGGTGCGCCCCATGTAGAGAAACTCAGCCGAATAAAACCCTTATCCAACAACTCCTGCAATTGGCTCGAAAGATGTTGCATCTCTGATGGCGCTAAGCGATAGGGAGAATGGGCGATCGGTGCTGCTCCGGAAACCAAATCAATGCGGAACTCTATTTGCCTCGGAGGCGGTAGTCCAGGCAACTCTTCAAGAAAGACCTCGGGAAATTCCCTCACGACAGGGACGTCTTCGATCTTCAGCTCCTTCAACTTCTTCTCCGTTACGTGTGCTAGAAACGCGCAATAGCTCTTACGAAGGCACTTATGGGCTTTCATGCAAGATATAATCCGTATCGTGGCTCGGCTGTTTTCTCCTTTGACCGAAAGAACTTCACCATTGGGAAGGGGAATACGGACAATCTTTTCTCGGCACACGATCTCCGCATGGTTCTTCGACAACCAATCCATGCCAACTACGACATCGAAACTACCCAACTCGATTGGCAGTAAGTCGATACGAAACTCATGATCTCCCAAGTTTAGAGTACATCCTTCAATGACTTCTTCAGACTCAATAACCTTACCGTTGGCCAATTGTGTAGAATAACGTGTGCCCAACTTACTAGAGTCTACACCAAGGGTCCGTCTAAAGTTGGTCGACATAAACTTAAATCGGCATCAGTATCGAAAAGTGCGGAAGCATAAGTGTTGTTAACAAGGAACGTACCGGTAACGACATTGGGATCCTCACGAGCTTCACCAGCTCCAATCACAAAAGCTCTACCTTGAGCTTGGTTCTTCAACTTCGGGTAGTCCTTCTTGAAGTGATCCGCAGCACCACACTCAAAGCACCCTGGTTTCCCGGCAGGGTTACCACCAGCCTTAGCACGGCAACAGGAAGTCTGATGCCCGATCTTCTTGCAGTAGTCACAACGAATGTTGTTGCACGACCCGACGTGGTGATTGTTACATTTTTTGCAAAGAGGGTGCGGTCCATTTTACTTCTTGCGGGGCTCAGCCGCAGCAGTAGTAGTTGCAACAAATGCCTGGGCAGTCTCCTGTTTCTTTCCAGGCCGATTTACACCATTTTTACCCTTCTTGGTGTCTGACCAATTTCTTTTGTCACCCGCATTTCCTCCTTTCTCAACCTCCTTCTTAAGCAATGCGCCCATACGCACTGCGTCATCCGTAAGACTATAAGCGAAGGTGACGGCTCTTTGAATGGTGGTGGGTTCAGCAGCAGTTACCATACTGCGAATCTTAGGGGAGAGTCCCCATATGTACCTTTCAACTCGTTTGTATTCCGGAGTAACCATGTGGGGTACCAGATGAGACAGCTCATGAAAGCGAGTAGTGTAGGCGGTGACCTCCGCTCTAGTCATGGTTAGATTCCAAAACTCCGACTCAAGCTTCCGTAGTTCACTTCAGGGGCAGTACTTCTCCATAAGCAAGGACTTCAAATCACTCCACGAGAGACCATACGCAGCATCTCTACCCAGAGTCTGAACTTGCAGATTCCACCAAGTCAACGCCTCATCCTGGAAGGTGCAGGTAGCATACTTGACCTTCTGATCCTTAGCACATCCACTGATATCCAAAACTGATTCCATTTTCTCGATCCAACGACAAATACCGATTGCTCCTTCTGACCCACGGAAACTCCATGGTTTTCAAGCCATGAAAGTCTTGTAGGAACAGCCATGAACTGTGTTCTCACCTTCTGTGTCATAAATAATGATACATCATCAATAACAGTAGTGATTACAAGGCAATAGAGAGTACAACGAATTGATATTTTACCATTGTCGTTGTCACTCATCCTTCGCCTGCCATTTCCGCCAGATCCACCACTAGAGTCTGCGCGGTTAGCGTCGTGCTGCGCAATCACGCGGGCTAGCTCTTCAGACGTGGTTGGGAATGTGATGTCCTCGGTATTGCGGGTGTTCCTTCGGGGCGGCATGACTTCTTTCTAAAAAATCAGATATAAGAATGACACACATATTTATAGAAAATATTGTCAATCATGTGCTCTCGAATAAACAACCCTGAACTTCACAATACCCACGACATGCGTTTTCACACAACCATCGGATACAATGACAATAATGCATACTCATATAAACATATAACAAGAATAACTAACTGAATCATAGCATAAACTGATAATAATAGAGAGACATCAATAAACCATAACATCGTCATTTCATTAATTTATTTCTGTTTTTAGTACATCGGTTTGTGATAATGATACAAGATAAGTAGAACACTACAACCCAAACCATATAATGAAATGACCTAAAAGATACACTTACCGGTTAGGTTAGATAACAAAAGCTACAAACTACCATAACTACAACCTAGCTACTCAGGAGGTGGAGAAAAGGTAGCAGCTAAGGCAGCAACAGCAGCTCGTATCCCATGATCCAACTCGCCCATCCTATGCTCGAGAATAGCCACACGTCTCCACACCTCCTCACGCCCACGCTCAGCCTCCATACGTCCGCGCTCAGCCTCCTCCATTCGATCTTGAAAATTGGTAAGGTGCTCAATAATGGCGGCCCTCGTATTACCTTCAGCCTGCGCATCGGCATCCAACTCATCCATACGATCACAGACATCGCGGATCAAATCATCATGGCTACCTATCATGCCACGCACCGAGTGGAGGGTACGACGCATAGGTAAGGTACCAAGAGGACCGGGGGCAGGAGGGTCAGCAGGGGGCAGGGAGGACTTGACACCATGAGCAGAAATAAAGATGTCGTCATCGGAATCCTCGTCGCTATGGGCCAAGTAGCCTGCTACGGTAGGTAGGAAGTTCCACTTGCGGGCCTGGGACCTCCTAAGCAACTTCTTCCGAGGAGGCTCGAAAGACTCAGCAGTATGGCTAGGCTGGGCTGGCGCCACAAGCTCCATGGGCTGGGGCCTGCGCACACGCTTCCTAGCAGTGCAAACAACACGCGTACTGCCAAGAATTAGACGACGAGAGCAGGAAGAAGACTCCGGCACATCGGCGGGCGGCTCCTCCACACGTGGGAATACAGCTAGCGGCTCCGAAGCCACAGGGGTTGGGGCAGCGGCATCCGCAGCATCGCCCTGAGCCTCACCTGCAAGAACGTCAGGCTCATCATCCGAAACGTCGGGATCTACCTGCATACCATCTCCTACAACGTCCACATCCTCGTCCTCCTCGAGCTCCGAATCAGCGAAGTAACCATCGACGTCATCATCACTAGACGTCTCAGGAATAGCAAAGGAATCATCCTCCGAATCCGAAATAACAATCACATAAGTAGGGGTAGCCATGATTTTGCAAAATCCAAAATACACATATACACATCGATAAGCGTCAAGAACTCATGTGCTATACTCGCGTGAATGCAATGTAGAAAAAGGGCATGAAACTTGGGCAGTGCATCGTGATGAAAACATTTTTCATGCAAGGGAAAACTTTTCGTTTGAAAATCATTGTAGTTATAGTTTAGTTTTTAGAGAAAACTAGTTCGCTATAACCTTGAGCTCTAATACCAATCTGTCACACCCTGCTTAGGCGGAAACATGGGATGCAACAACGAAAGGTTTTCAAGCACAAGATTTTAGCAAACATTCTTATTTATTTATTTATAAAAGTACCAAACGTGTTCTACAACAACAAACATCACAAAATACATTTTAAAACCCTTCACCGGGTCAAAAGTTTTGAAGACACGATAGGTGATAGTCGTTAATGAATGCCCAAACATATCCCAAGTTCCATCTATAGCTTAGTTACCTGAAAAACATGCATAAAAACTTTGTCAACAAAATGTAATGTTCAATGAAACCCTTGAATGACCCATCATTGTCTAGCCAAGAACAATGATGATAAACCATCATGAGACCATAACCAAACCTCGACGAGTGGTGCCTCGCACATCGCACAACAAAGGCAATGTATCATCATAAAAGAAATGCAAGCACTCTCATATCGTATATATCCGGTTAGAGCGACTAACCAAAAGTGGGGGTGTCAACCCAATACATCTATTCATGCGTTTCTAGGCTAAATCCATAGCTAATGGTTACGCTAAACTAATATACAAGGGCTTTAGTGAGTACTCTAAACATATCGTCTCATGTACACCAGTCGGCTAGGAATTCATTCAAAAACTTGTAAACAATGCATGCTTTTCCCCAAAATATAAAACAGTTAAAAGGGGCCGTTAGAACTCACCTCAAGTCCGCGTGTAGTCTAGCAAGAGTGTATATCCGAAAACTAAGTATCCCGATATATACGTCCTATATACATACATGGGTACGTTAGATTTATACAAATAGGTAATCCATGGTACTCGTGGTTCACCCAATCTCTAGCGGTATGTTTGTTTAGTTTTCCTTCATGACAACTATGTTGCTTGAAAATTATAGTTTTGATAGGAAAAATAGATCTTGTTTCCTAACACATGTTATTAATCATGAAACACATATTCTTGACACATTACCATAGGTAGTTATATCCATGGGATCTACACTTGTACATACATACCCATATACCTATGCATCTTGGTTGCCCATGTACATTACTATCTATGCTCATGAGTTTGTTATACTCATACATACATACCATATATATAGCACGAACACATATGTATACATACACATGGACCTTGCTTTCATGACCAAAGTAAAGTAGCACTATAGCTTAGGTTTCTTACATATCTAAACACCACACACGCACACATACATATATACGCACGCATATACATTCAAGTTACACATAGGGTGTTGTTTTGTTAAGTAAGATAAATCATGAACTAAGGTGAACCATGTGATTACTAATCAAAGTAAAGAAGCAAAAGTGTTAAGGTTCATACCTCCTAGTGGATCCAAGATGGAATGCAAGATGCTGGCTATCCTTAGTTGCTCCTAGAACTTTATGGATGGGTGTGTGTGTGTCGCAAATGGGGAGAGGGGAAGAGAGGTTTGTGTGAGCTTGTGGTGTGGTGAACTTCTACACAAGGCCTCCGTATATAGTGGTGGAGGTGGAAAGGAAGTAGGATGGAGATGAACACTTTGGGAAGGTTAACTCCTATGGATCTAAGGGTGATTAGGAATCTTGTCATGTTTGGTTAACACTCTTATTTGTCTCAAATCCTACTAGCATATCTCATGTTCAAGTCATGTCATAGATGGTGATGTCATAGATGGAGACTAATCTTATGATTATGTTGGGTAGATACTTAGCATAAGTGACATTACAAGAGGTCAACCTTGGATTCAAATCAACACATGCTTAATTAGGAGTTGACTTTGGTTAAAAAAAAACAGAATTTGAGAGCCTAGGGGGCGACAGTTTGGGCATATCAAGAAAGGGGTCACCATCTTTTGTTTTAGGAAAGTATCTTGGCATGGGTTTATGATGCCTTGGAAGATCTATCCATGTTAGTGTGTGGTTAAATCTCTTTAAGCTTTCTAATCAAGGAATCTCTTTGTTTAACCATGTTACAAGATGGTGACATTACACTAGATTATGTTGGCTCAAGATCTTATAATGTGACTAATCTAGGAGTTTAAGGTTCTACATCTTTCCTTAATGTGACAACACAAATGTTTGTGGATGATTAGATGTATTGTGGTGTTTAAACAAAAGATCTTGTAAGGGTGTAAAGGGGCGACGGCTAGGGGGTCTCCAAGAGAGCCAAGGGTTAGCTAATTTGGGTTAATAATCTTCTATGTTTCAAAGTGATTAAGGGATCTTCCTATATATGGGTAAAGTCTTGGAAGTTGACTAAGTATGTATGGAACTCAAAGAACATAATCATGTCTTAAGATCACATTACCTAGTCAAGTGAAGTAACTTTACATGGATTATGTTGGAACACAATCTCTTAAACCTTGTCCATACATAAGATCATTCTAGATATTAAATTAACATGTGTATTAATAGGGTTGACTTGATAAAAAAATAATATAGGCATGGGGGGGGGGGTTGGCGGCCGAAAAAAAAAAGAAAAGAAAAGGGGAAGTGATTTGGTGGTAGCTATATGGGGTTAGAATGCTTTATAAATTCTAGTGTTGATTAGTGGTTTAGCCATTTTTAGTTAGTAAAAGGTATGATGGAATAGTTTATTAAATGTGAGACAAAATGGATGTAAGAACTATATTAATTATGTCTTATACTCTTTATCACATGTGGGTATTTATACACATATATATGTGTGTCGTGTATATGTACATATATATGTAGATATGTTAGTTAGAAAAATACTAGTTTTTATACCGAAATTCTATAACACTTCCCATTATATTATTAAATAAATGGTCATTTACATATGTTTTTGTAAAATAGTTCGTAGTCGTTTAAGTTCGTGTCACCAAGGTTCGAAGATATGGGTGAAGTTATACTCGTTCGGACCTTGCTAGACTTTCTTGGGGGACTTATGCTTATAAAATGATATGAATTATGCATGGAAAAATTAAATGTTGACTAGAAAGTGTACGGATTTTGACCTGGTAAAGTGGCGGGTGTCACAGTTACTCATCTAAACGATTTTCAATACGTTTTTATACATTTTTTATAAACCCTAAATGTCCAGATCTGATTATAAAGAGTTTTCTTAAATAAAAACCTTTCTAACATCTTTCTAAAATAGATCTAGACCTAAATAATGAGTTTTCTTACAAAAAAACCAACTGTAAATGATGTTGGTGAATATCTTATGTGTTTTGTATTGATGAAATGATGTGTGAGTGATGATTTAGGACTGATTTGGAACATGATATATTGATGTATGAATGATTATTGGTTGTTTTTATGAACTTTTACCCATTTTTGGGGTTTATGTTAGAAACCTTGGGTTTGTAACATGAATATGATGATGATGATAATATGATTAGGGATTCATTAGGGTGAGTTAATCTATGCTTGATGATCTGGAAATGATGTTATTTCAATACTTTCCTTTTTGGGTAAATTTCTCATGCAATTGATGTGACATCTCCATAATTTGCCATTTTAGGTAAAATTGTGATTTGTTATGAGAAACGGATGAATTAATGATTAAAAAAAGGTGTAGTAACATGTTATTAGGGTAGATGAGGTTAACTACAGTGTTTGGATGCATTTCGTGAGGTTTTTTATTGGGCTTGAAGGGTTCACGTTTGTCAAAATAGCTTAACAATTGTGCAGGTACGAATGGGCACCCATTCGCATGGTTAAAGTGTGCGAATAGGAGAAACAAAAACCCATTTTCATCATATAAACTCATTCTTTCAAAAGTCCATTATGATGATGAGAATGGCTAATCTTAAAACCTTTTCACATGGTGTAAGTATGTGAATAGGAGAACCTAAAAACTCATTCTCATCATATCAACTCATTCTTATCAAAAATCCATTCTGATGGTGAGAATGGCTAATTTTGAAGCCCATTCACATGGTCTAAGGATGTGAATGAGACTGGAATAGTCTCATTCTCACCAATGTAGAAAATTATGAATCTTTGATATAAAATAAGTGATTTATGTATTGTACTTGTATGTGAAGTATATGTACTTGCTAAGCAAATAAAACGAGTCACCAACGGGATGTCGAGTCTTGTGTGGTCCTGTCAAGCATTCAAACACGTTTTCAAATATACATGGTGATGGTCTAGCCAATTGGGGACTAGTTAACCTACGGGTTATTAGTCAAGACACTTATAAACACTTTATGAGAGGTCACCGGTAATAGGGACTATCATCACACGTGGTTAACTTATTTTGAAGGAACGCAACCTAAGGTGAGTTTCTCAGCCCCACTTTTACTATTTTCGTTGTTGGGGGAGAAACATGCTACATATTTTGGATATGTAAAGATCATGTTAGACTATTGTTATCTTTTGTTTACTATACGACTCATCTAAATCCCAAGGAAACACTAATATGGTGGTACATAGCGTGGGAAATGTGGATAGATCTGTTGGGCCTGACGAACCCTACCTGGGTCAACTGGGAGTTGGACGGGTGCGTATTGTCTCGAACTAAAAGGCCTACCAGGGATGACGGTAGTCCAATGGATAACAACGTATGAAACATCTTTGTCAGCAATGGTTTCTAATCGTAGTAGTAACATACTTAGCGTTTACCTAACGTTCGCATAACATAGTAGTAACAGGATTGATCTTTCAAAACTTATGAAATGTTTTTGTAAAACCTGTGCACTCACTAGCATATTAAGTTGACACTTTTAGCATGTTTCTCAGGTCGCTAAGGTAGCGGAGTTGGATAGGCGCACGGAGTCTCGCGGCGTCTAGGTTCATGTGCATTGCTTTTGAAACGTTTTAGACAATCATCTTTTACTATCATTTTGGGGATTGTAAACTTATTTATGCTTCCACAGTCTTGTTTGGTTAAACTTTTAAACTACGTGACTGGTTTTATTTTGTTATTTCCATATCATGTAGTTGTCGTTTATTATGACCGTTGACTGGTATCCTGGTATGTCACGTGTCTCGTGGTAAAACTACGCACGTGGAATTTGAGGGTGTCACAAAGGGGGTATGCCACATGACAGCATTGGAATGTTTTAAAGAAGTGACAACGTTGTAGGAAGACTTCACTCCAGAGCCGGCTAGGAGGGTGGGCCGGGTGGTCACCGGCTCAGGGCCCGACCCTCAAATAGGCCTGAACGTTTTTTAAAATATGCACACACACAGATATATATATATATATATATATATATATATATATATATATATCTGTGTGTGTGTGTGTGTGTGTGTTTTGTACCTTAAAGTCTTGTTAGTGGAGTTGGAGAAACCATATTAGTTTAATGTAGAGGTCTCAAGTTCAATCCTTGACTCTAACACTATACTCATTTTTTTATAATTCATTCCTTTTTACAAAATTTTAGGCCTAAAATTGTATCGCCCGAGGCCCAAATTTTATTTAGTGTTTTCGGAGACGGACCTGCTTCACTCAAGCAAGATGTGCACACGTAGAATTATAAGTAGGTTTTATAAGTTATCGAGTGTTGATCCTTTACAAAAAAAAATAAAATATGCACACACACACAGAGATATATATATATATATATATGTGTGTGTGTGTGTGTGTGTGTGTGTGTGTGTTTTGTACCTTAAAGTCTTGTTAGTGGAGTTGGAGAAACCATGTTAGTTTAATGTAGAGGTCTCAAGTTCAATCCTTGACTCTAACACTATACTCATTTTTTTATAATTCATTCCTTTTTACAAAATTTTAGGCCTAAAATTGTATCGCCCGAGGCCCAAATTTTATTTAGTGTTTTCGGAGACGGCCCTGCTTCACTCAAGCAAGATGTGCACACGTATAATTATAAGTAGGTTTTATAAGTTATCGAGTGTTGATCCTTTACAAAAAAATAAAAAAAATGAAAAATTCATGATAAAACGACATATTTCTTTTACGATACACACATTTTGTCATTTTATATTAGATTTGTCTATTATAAGAAGTATTCGAAGGATAAACTAGTTTAACAGGATATATTTCTTTTAGAAATATCATTTATAACATTGTATCCAGATATCCATTTTTTGATCGAAACAGGTAACCAGGGAATGAACATGTTATTTATTATCTTCTAAGTTCCAATCTTGGATAATATAGAAGTTGTAGTTTTTCCAATGATAGCTACAAATAATATATATTTCAAGAAAGTAATAACACTAATGGACAAGCATTCGAAGGATAAGGGTCATAGTAGCCATTGGACAAAGATAGCATAGGAATTTCACGCGTTTTCTTTTTTTTTTGCTCTAGCCTAAAAGCATATTTTTAAACTAGAAATAAATTATAAAATTGTTTGTAATAATTATTTTCTCAAATTTGGATTTAGAAAGCGGTTCGACGAATGTATTTATAGAAGGAAATTCGAATTTTCGTGAAATACTGTAATTAAAAGCACTTATAATTAAAAGCAAGTTTAGTAAGTTATCAAATCGTCCAACATTTGTAGTCTAGTTGGTTGAGGGTCTAAAGTTTTCTATGGGAGGCTTGGGTTCAATTCTCACTAGCTACATTTGGAGGACATTGGTGGATGGGAAATGAGGGATGACCCGACCATTGGCTTGGGTTCGAGTCCTGATCCCGACCGGTTTTACTGACTATTTCACCGTCGTGCCTTCGGGCGGATGAGTGGTCGGGTTTTCCCGAGAATTGGTGGCAATTGGTGGCCCGGGTACTCTCGAGTACCTGATTCGCCAAAAGGGTGCCGAGAGTGCTCAGAATTGATTCGTTGGCCATTCAAAAAAAAAAAAAAAGTAAGTTATCACATCAGAGTTTTACAAATATTTTGAAAACATTCATATTTTCTCTCACTCTACAAATATCTATCTATCTATACATCTAATATTTAAAAGCAATATGGGACACTTGGCATTCCCACATTGCAAGTTTAATTATCTCTCTTCATCTCACTATGTCACATGTCACCTTGTGGGTTTTTATAAAAAAATTGTTTTTTTAAATTAAAAATCAATGAAAATATATAAACTCAAAAGCAGATCGCATGTTTTGTTTGTAAACCACAAATCAGCCGTCACACCTATTCCCAAACTCAAAACCCTAGAGCGGTGATCTAGGGCGATTGAAGCTAATCGTACATCTCCAAACCAAGGTAATCTCAAGTTGATTCTTTTTTCAATTAATCTACGTTCATCTATCTTTATTCTGTGTTTTCATTCACTGATTTTCCATATCTAATTTTAAAGTTTCGATTAAGGTTATTTTCTGTTTTTCTCTGTCTTCTGTTTTACTGATTGTTCTTGAGTTTTTGTTTATTATTGTTCAGTGTTATTAATTGTTTTGATTTTGTATTCATGTTTTAGGGTTTATGTTTTAGGTTTCGATTTAAGGATTTTTAGTGTTCAATTCATGTTTTAAAGTTTTCACTTATTGTTCTTTATTTTTCTTTTATTATTGTTCCTACTGAGTAGGTAGCTTCTAAGGAAGTACTGATAAGTGACAAACTTCTGATGAGTAAACATCATGAGTTTGTCTTCAGGAGTTGTGATGTTTGTCTGGTTCATCTTCAGAACTTCTGATCTTCAATACTCTTCAGGACTTGTTTATCAGCTTCTTCAGGACTTAGTGATCTTCTACTTCAACAGCTTAAACAAAACATTCAGAGGATGTAAGACTAACGTTTATACTGGCTTGTCAATCCTCTTTGACCCTACAATCTTCCCCTGGATTGATGAAGCCAAAACCTTTGTCTATCTTTATTTATAAGATCCTCTTTTCCTAGAATCAAGAATTCTCCAAATTTCTTTGATCATTTGGAATTTGAGTTCTCTGACTTCTGATTCTAGAAGTAGTCCTTGGTCTGGTTCAGTGTTCTGAATGGCTTGAAGATCTTCGTCTGACAGTTTCTCCAATTCTGTTTTGTAATGTAGGACTTTTGATGTGAAATCTTTTCTTTCCTGAACCATGGAATTGGACTTGTGGGTGAAGTACCATTTGACAATTGGAGATTTGGAATTGAAGAAGTTGTCATTGAATGGTACTATTTGTAGGTTTGAAGATAGGTCTAATGTTGGTAGTTTTTTTCCTTTTCAATTGTTATCAGATTGGATCTAGTTTTATGTTCAACAAGTGCAGTACCAAGTATAGCACTAGAAATGGGAATTTGATGTTCAGTGATTACCTTGGTCTGTTTTTGATCTGTGATGGTCTGCTTCAGTTGATATGCAAACGTTGTTGGATCCCTATCTTTTTTAACAGAGGCTTTTATTCAATCATGAAGTCATCTTCAACAATGGTGTTCTTTCCAATCAGCACCATTTTGAAGTCTGTTTTTATGTGTTCCTCTGGTTTCTTCTTGGTAGCAGGCCTTGTTAGTTTAGGGTGAAGACCAGAAGTTTTAACTACTGAAGTTTGTGAAACTTTAGAAGTTTTGAACTTCTTTGAATTTACTAGTCTTTCAGCCTTGAACTTCTTGTAAGTGTCATATAGTACATCTTCTTTCCATCTGCACACTTGATTCTTTGAACCATAGTTATTATCTACCAATTCTTGTATGATTTGGGCCCACTTCAACTTTCTTTCTTTTTCTGTGGCCAGCTTGTCAGATACAAGTTGTGCCCTGTGTGTAAGTTCATCAATTGAGAGTCCCTAAGTGAGTGCTTCTTTGTCTTGCTGTGTTTGCTGATATAGTTCATCAGCTGTTGTGTTTTATCTTCTTCAGCAGTAAGAAGTTTTTGCTCAACAACTCTTTCTTGTTCTTCTAACTCACCTAACTTTTCTTCATAAGCTATCAATTTGTCATTAAAGCTTATGTCATCCCTTGCTTCTAAGCTGTTCCAGATCTCATCATCCACAACTTTCTTCTTTGCTTCTTTTGAACTCTTCTCCATTTGTTCTTTTGAAAATGGTATGGGAGTATGGTTCAAAAGAGTTTTAGGAGTGGGAACAGGCTTTGGAATATCAGCTAGAGTAGATTCTGTTGCTTTAGAAGGCTGTTCTGGTTCAGTGCACGCAGTATCAACTATTGAAGTGTTGATCTAAGCATCAACTACTAAAGGATTGTCTTCAGCAGTTTCTTTTATAATGCCTTTGGATAACTTCTGAGCTTTTTCTCTAAGGAGCCTTTCTTATTTTTATACCAGTCATGTCTTTCTTTTAAAGCAATTTCTTGCCTTGTTTTGACTGTTTCTTTTTTAGCATCCTTGAGTTGTTGTGCCTCTCTAGCCTTTTTAGAGGCTTCAAGAGAAACAACTTGTGGTTCCTTTGACATCTCCCCCTTTTTGGCTTCATCCACTTCTGGAAACCAAGGAGGTGGAGGTGCTACACCAGATAAATGATCCAATTGTCTTCTGTTGTCTTCCATATTTCTTGACAACTCACCAAGCTTGTGATCAATTGCGTTATTTATCATCTCTATTTGAGTTTTGTTCTTTAACTCCATAGCAGTTACAAAGGTTTGGAGATCAGATGAGATAAGCTGGTGCACTATCTAGTATAAGGGACCATTTGGGCTGCATAGCTGGTTCAAGTCTATGCTAGATGACCTAGAGAATTGAGTAGGCTTTTTTGAGTGTGGCGGGTGTGTTTTAGGGTGATCCTCAGTATGAACTGAGGATGCCACTTTAGGGGAATTGGAGTTTAAGTGGTCTTTAACCTGATCTTCTGTGACTATCTCTTTGAGTACAGATACATTAGATTCAGGACCTTCACATTCAGCCGTCAATTCATTTTGTGGAGATTTTGAAACATCATCCAAATTAATGGAATCATCTGAACCCCTGATAACATCATCATTGATGAAGTCATTAGCTATACCATGAGCTAGGCCCAAGCTAGTTGTCTCATGAACCTCTTTTTCTTGGTACTGAGGTTTTCCTACTTCAGGCACAAGGCCTTCATCAGTAGTTGTCACATTTGAGGTCTTAGCTATGGTACTACTATCCTCAAATCCACCACTGGATGGTTTAAGAGTAGTAGCAACCTCAAATGTACCTAAAGTATCTAAGTTTGGGCTTAGACACCTTGGTTCCTCCTCATCTCTAAGGTTAGAGCTGATAACATTCTCATCAATGTCCATATCTGTGTTTTGATCCCCTGATTTAGGTGGTGATTGGGGATTGACATTTTCAGATGGATTGTTTTATTTTAGCTCGAAGAGAATACTAGCTATCTCAACTGTTGTGTGTGATGGTTCTTGTTCAGCAGTTTTGGGGTCAGCAGTTGGGTTTGTTTCAGTTGTTTCAAAAGAAGGGTCAGTGGTTATTGTGTTTTTAAGCTTCTTTCTAGAAAACTGAATGGATATGGGTGCTCTTGAAAAAGTATGAAGATGCCCTGTATTTAGTTTCATTCACAATGGAATGAAGAATTGGTTGTAAAGTTGAGGGCATCTGATCAGAAGATCCAGTTTTTGGACTTAAACACTTGATAATATAGTGAAACAAAATTTTATATTTTGGATCAAAATATTTTTTGTAGATAATAGCATGTGATAAAGTACCTTGGTAACCACACTCAATTATGGTTGATTGAATTGATCCACTAGGAATTTGATCAGGCGCTTCAGCATCATTCAGACCTAGTCTGATACCCAGCGTTACCGATGTGATTACCATAGCCTTCCCTTTGATCATCGTCTTCAGGGAAGTGACCTTACCATTCATGGTAACAGACTCGGCGTTTGACCAAAACTCATTGAGAGTTTCAATATGGATTGGTGGGTCAATAGTGAACACCGTGTAATATTGAGATTTTACAATATTACGACCAAATCAATGATTTCATCGTATTAGAACCAGGCTTCATCCTTTTTGAAGTAGCCTCTTTGATTATGTCCCTGTTTAAGAACTAGAGGCATTTTTGTTTGATAGAACCGTTGCAGGTTTCAGAGAGGGTTTGAGAGAGAGAGAAGTTGTTTTTTGAAACGGTAATAATGAAAAGAGGGGTTTTTGGAAGTTTAATAACCGTCCTAGATTAAACTTCTGATAATAGGAAAAGACTGATTTGCCCTTTTTGTCTAAAACTTCTGATGAACAATTGTTCATCAGCAGTTTCCTATTTTGCTCATCAACAGTTTTGAACAACTGATGAGATTTGTTTAACAATACCCAAAATTAACGTCTGATGATTTTATTATCATCAGCAGTTTCTCTTTTCAGAAATATTCCCACACAGATGTTTTGTACATCAGCATTTTCTCTCATTATGATCATTAGAATTCTTGTGACATGAGTAACAAAAATAAGTGAAACTGAAATATGTGCAGAAAATGAAAACACTTACAAAAATTACTCCAAATTTAGCATCCCAAGCATGGATACTAACTTCAGAAAGGTTGTTGTGTCAAGAGGTTTTGTGAAAATGTTAGCAATTTGTTTTGCTGTTGACACATATTTGACTTCAATCTTGCCTTTTTCATAGCAAACCCTGATGAAATGATACTTGATTTCAATGTGTTTAGTCTTTAAAAACTGAACAGGGTTTTGAATGATGCTAATGGCTGAGGTACTGTCTAGGAGCAATGGTGTCTTGGTTTCTTTGATTCCATAATCAAGCAATTGATTTTGAAGCCATTATATCTATGAATTACAGCTTCCAGCTGCAATATACTCTGCTTCAACAGTTGATGTTGCCACAGATGTTTGCTTCTTTAATTGCCATGACACTATACAGTTTCCAATGAATTGACATCCACTAGATCTTGATTTTCTTGACATTTCACACCATGCATAGTCACTATCTGAAAAGGCTATCAATCTGGTACTGCTGGTAGCAGGGTACCAAATTCCTAGATTAGGAGTTCCTTTCAGATATCTGAAAATTCTTTTGACTGCCACAAGGTCTGATTCTCTAGGAGCTGATTGATATCTAGCACAAACACATGTTGAAAACATAATATTTGGTCTAGAAGTAGTTAAATAAAGAAGGGAACCTATCATACATCTATAGGTGGTTTGATCAACCTATTTTCCTTGATCATCTGGTTTAACTTGTGTGGTTGGACTCATGGGAGTGGAACATGATTTACAGTCTTGTAAAGAAAATTTATTCAATAATTCTTTAACATATTTAGATTGATGTATTAAAGTTTCATTTGCTTGTTGTTTGATCTGCAGTCCTAAAAAGTACAATAGTTCTCCCATGGTACTCATCTCAAATTTAGATTGCATGAGTTTCTTGAATTCTTCACACAGTTTTGTATTGGTTGAACCAAAAATGATATCATTAACATAAATTTGAACAAGCAGGATGTGATTTCCAACATGCTTTATGAAAAGAGTTTTATCAATGGAACCTCTTGTGAAGTGATTTTTAAGTAAAAATGTTGAAAGTGTATCATACCAAGCTCTAGGAGCTTGTTTTAGCCCATATAGAGCCTTGTTAAGTTTGTACACCTAATTGGGATATGCAGGATCCTCAAACCCAGGTGGTTGACAAACATACACTTCCTCTTTTATTTTGCCATATAAAAATGCACTCTTTACATACATTTGAAAAACTTTAATTTTGTTGGAAATTGCATAAGCCAAAAATAACATGATGGCTTCAAGCCTTGCAACAGGAGCAAAATTTTCATCATAATCAATTCCTTCTTCTTGTGAGAAACCTCAGACCACCAGTCTTGTAACCTCACGAATTTTCCCATTTATTTTGCATTAAAGTATTTCCCGATCCATGATATAAAGTCTAATTTATTTCTAAGTATTCTTATCTTTATCCGTGCACTCTATTTTTCTAAGTTCCTTTTTATCATTGTACTTAAAAAAAAAATCTTCAATCATGACATATGTCCTATCCTAATTCTATTTATAAAATCGTCATTTTATAAGACGGTGTTTTTTTATTTTCTAATTCAAACTAATTATTTTTTTTTCTTAAATAAAGCCTTAAGTCAAATAGTCAAAGTCCTGGTCAAAGTCTTAGTCAAACAGTCAAAGTCCTAGTCAAATAGTCAATTCATCATAAAACCTTACTTTATAGTGTTGACCAATTTTAATGGCTAATTGAATCCAAAACTAGTATAAAAACCCACCTATGAACCATTACACTTGCCACCTCTAAATCGATTGTTTCAATCCGATTAAACTTTCCCTCATACTTTTCTTCTATAGTCTATTATTGAAGCTTTGATTATAAGCTCTTGTAATTGGCAACTTTGGGGCTACACATATTCTATTTCTTGAGACTTAATACTTTGCTAAGGTGAGTTTACGTAACCATGTTTATGCGATTCTTTATACTTGCAACATTATACTTAAGCAATTCTACATACATGTCTAGTTGTAAACTTTAATGCCTCATGATTTAGACAACAACAACAGTTTCAACGAGTTTCAACATTACATAATCATTAGTTATGGCCAAGCCGGCGATACTCAATAATAGATCTATTGGATTGACAATCCCACCCGGATACGTGTACCTCCTACATAGGTAGCGTGGGTGATTGTTATCGTTCCAACATATTACTAAGGTGAACCGTGGATGACGGGATGGACCTAAACTAGTCGGAGGTTTGATTATGTTGATTCAACATTTCATGTTTATTCATGTAGACTTAAACTTACGATAGACATATGAATTGCTAAACTTTTATACTTAAACTATTTTCTTGACATGGCTTATGTATTCTCACCAACTTCTAGTTGACCCCCCCCCCCCTATTTTTACAACTCAACAGGAAATAATGATGCATGAAGACTAGAGTATTTACATGAGAAGGCAAACTGAAGTCTATGCTTGTTTGGTTTTGTGATGTATTAGATTTCCACTTAAAACTCATTATGTATTTTCATTTTTGGATATTTGCACTTTAAATTAATTTCATTTAAAATTTGATTACCATGTGCTACTGTATACTCATTCTTACGTGACACCTCGATGTTTCCGCCATCGGTTGGGGTGTTACAAGTCTTGCCTTGTTTTCGATGATTAAACCAGACTCATCTTGTTTGTTTCTAAAAACCCATCTTGTGCCAATTGGTAGCTCGTTAGGAGGTAAGGGACAAATTTTCCAGACCTGTTGCTTCTTGAATTGCAGCAACTCATCCTGCATAGCTTCAACCCAATTGTTATCTTTAAGGGATTCTAGGTATTTCTTTGGTTCCAACTGTGAAATAAATGTAGAGAAGAAGCAAAAGTTAGAGAGCTGGTTTCTTGTAACTACCCCTGCAGCAATGTCACCCATGATTTGTTCAAATGGATGATCTCTGTGTTCTATCAATTGTAAGCCTATAGGAGTGGACTCTTATGTTTCTTCATACAAACTACTGAGATTAATGATGTCTGATTCAGCTGTTTGTACAGCTTCGGCAGTTTTGGGAACTGAATCAGAAGATTGGGGTGTTTCAGTAGGTGCTTGGTTTATTGAATCAGAAGTTTGTGAAACTTCTGTTGGTTTAGGAGTTGATTTAACTGTATTGGGAGTCCATGATGGAGGACCATCATCAAACCCTTGATCACCATAATAAGTGGGTTTTGTATGCGCTTAGGATCGTCAAATCTACAAAGAGATTGATCAAACAAGTTTGATTCAGGTGGGGAATCCCTGAATCAATCACAATTATGATAATCAAACAATCAAAACACAGAAATCATCTTTCAAAGCTTTTTCTCATTCATAAACAACTTGAATTACACGTTTTAATAATGTTTACTATCAAATCTAACGTGAAAATAAGTTGACACAAACACTAGGGAGAGACACAAAACAGGAGGGAATAAAATGACCAACAACTTACTTTCAAAAATTGCTTAACCTATTTATAGGCCTGCACATTCGCCCATATTGCATGGTCGAAGGTGCAGGTTCGCCCAATCACATCGTGCGAACCAAGCAAGACATAACAATTAATTCTACATTCGCACTCCAGTCTCTCCTTCGTACACTTTCTTCTCCTTCGCACCTATCAAATTCTTCATTCGCCCACATTTTCTTCATTCGCCCGTTCGATAAACAACACTAACACATGTTTATTGTAATCCAAAGCATTAGTCGCACAAAATGGATCAACAGGTTTAGATGAAGTAATAACAGTCTTCTCAGGTCCGAAATTAAAATTGTCAATATCAAAGAGTTCAGCAGGATGCGCTGGAATGAGAGTGGTTTGACTCATTAAACTTGATATTCAGTGTTTCTTCAACTTTCTTGGTTCTGGAATTGAAAACCTTGTAGGATTTTCTTATGGAAGAGTATCCAAGAAAGTAACCTGAATCAACTTTTGCAGCAAACTTTGAAATAGAGTCGTTGATATTTAGAATAAAGAATTGACATCCAAAAGCCCTAAAGAAGGAGATTAAAGGCTTGATGCTATGAAGAATTTCATAAGCAGTTTTGGATTGTCTTTTGTTGACAAGGACTCTATTTTGAACATAACAAGTTGTGTTGACTGCTTCAGCTCAAAAATGAAGAGGTAGGCCTGAATCAGCTAACATTGTTCTTGCTGCTTCAATCAGGAGTTCTGGGAATGCTGAACTGTCTAACAATCCCTTTAGACATACAGAATGCATCCAAATTTTTGTTCCTGAACTCTGTCCCATTGTCACTTCTTATGACTTTGATAGAGAGAGAATATTATTTCTATACCTGTAGAATGAAGAATTTAATAATATCAGTTGCCTCATCCTTGGAAAATAAGAAGAAGATCCATGTAAATCTTGAATAGTCATTAATGATGACCAAGCAGTATTTCTTCTTACCAAGGCTCGTGATCTTGAATGGCCCAAATAAGTCCATATGGAGTAGTTGAAGACATGCAGTTGTTTTTAATTCGTCAATAGACTTATATGAGGACTTATGCTGCTTACCCTTAAGACAGGAAACACAGTGTTCTTTACACTGATATTCCTACAAGGGTAGACCACTGACCAAGTCCATTTTAGTGACTTTATTTATGGTTTTAAAGTTCACATGGCCAAGTCTCATATGCCAAAGGTCTGTTTCTGAAGTTGATGCCTTTGAGAAGATGCAGGCAGTGTTGTTCAGTACCTTGTCCTTTTCAATATCCACTGCATAGACATTGCCACATCTTTTGCAATTAACAATGTATGATCTTCTATAATCTTCTCTATCAACTTTTGGCCTTCTGGTGATATAATCTTGCATGTTGTTTTGGTGAAAAAGGAAGAATATCCCTTGTCACACATTTTAGAGACACTCAGCAAGTCATATTCCAAGTTTTCAACCAGTTTGACCTTATCAAACTGCATTTTACCAGAGGATACATTGCCATATCCTAGCACATATCCCTTGGCATTGTTCCCAAAGGACACAGATCCTTCTTTTTGGCTTATAAAATTGTTGATCTGGTACCTGCATCCAGTCATGTACATTGAGCCTCCACTATCTACATACCAAATGCTGTTTAGACGTCTGGAGACCCTCTGCACAAAAAGTATATTAGTTAGTTTTAGGAACCCAAGCCATTTTGCCTTTGGGTTTACTCTTGAGAACAGGAAGCGTAGCAGTTTGTTGTGGACCATTTTTGGAAATCCATGTCATGTTAGTCATGGACATGATTTTAAGCTCAATGGTAGAGTCTTTTAGAAGCTCACCATCAACTTTGGTCATCAGTAGTTGACCATGTTCATGAGATTTTTAACCTCAGCATTTTGTGAAACTACTGATGGTTTGGGTCTAACTACTAAAGAATTTTGAGAGAAATGCTTTGGTTGAGATTTAGTCTTTTTCTGAGAAAAGTTGTTAGATGGTTGTTGTTTGTTGGGATATAAAGTATTTTCAAAATCTTGTTTGATTTGTTTTCCCACAACCAGTTGTAAGATCTTCTTATTGCACTGATTTCCTTTTCTGTATCTACAAAATTATGTTATGTGGTTAAACAAAACACCTATTTCACATGATTTTGCCTTTCCTTTCAAATTTTCAGGAATTTTAGAAGGCAAAGTACTGACAATATCAGGATTTTGAATTAGGTCATCAGCAGTTTTCAGGGTCTCAACTCCTGATGTAGATGAAACTACGGATGGAATAATATTAGTTGAATTTACTTTTGCATGACTTTCTTTTTCATTTTTAAGAAAGTTCTGATGAAAAGATGTGCAGACTTTCATATCTGAAGTTTGAACTATTTTACTCCCATTATCAACAGTTTTAGGAGTAAAATCAGTTGGTGATTCTATGTGGTTGTACCCAATGCCAAACTGAACATTTGATGCAGTCTGTTTGTTAAGCAGCATTTGGTAACCCCTACATGACTCAACCCAATTTTCACAGTCAACCTTGGTGTCAGCAAGCTCTTTTCTGACATTTCCTAGGTTTTCTATCATGCTTTTTATTTGTGCTTGGGTTTCAATATCATTATTTGTTAATTTAGAAATTTCTTTTGTCTTTGAAGCAAGTTTTCTTTCTAAATCACATTTCATTTGAGTAAATTTTCTCTTAGAGTCATTGGCTTTGCCTTGTAGGTGCACATTTGTTTCTCTTATTAAAGCAAAAGATTCTTTGCATGATTTTGAGCAAAGCTTCAAAAGAGATTCTTGTGATACCTGAGATAAGGCAGAATTAGAGGAGCATCCCTCAAAGGCCATTAAGGCAAAATTCTTTCTGCCATTATCATGTTCTCCCCAATTGATGTCAAACAATTTGTTGTCTGCATCAAGACTGCATTCTGTTGTGTCATATGGGAGACTGCTCCAGTCAACATACCCAGAAGTAAATAAACTTTGTTGAGAGGGTTGTTGAGTTTGTGGAGGTTGAGCAGCAGGACTGGAAGGCACCTGTTGTTGGCTCTGTTGTTGAACAGGCATCTGTACATATTGTATTTGAGGCACATATTGGATTTGTGGAGCTTGTGCCTGTACAAAATGAGCACTTCCTTGTGTTCCTGTATTCCTATTATAACTGGGGTTAGCTTTTTTTCCAGACTGGGGTTGGTTATAGCTAGAGCTTCTACACTCCCTAGCAAAGTGTCCCAACTTCTGACACTTATGACATCTCAGTTTTGATTTGTCAAAACCAACTTTTGTTGAACTGTTCAATCCTGGAAATTTTCATCCTGACCTTTTGTAAAATTTGTTAGTTTTAATACTCAACATGGCCAGTTGGTGCAGTATGTCCATTTCTTCAAAGTCATCACTACTGAATTTTTTTAAATCATCCATAATAAAACACATATTATCAGTAGTTTGACTATTTTCTTCATTGTAATAACCTAGATATGACCTTTCTGATGAGATCCCATAAGTTATGTCAATGTGATCAAAAGATCCAAAATCATTTGAACAAGTTGGTGAGTCTTGTCCCAAGAGTGTTGTACTACATGGAATATAGTCATCAGCAGTTTTACCTGTATTTTGTAACTTCTTCTTTTGATTGATTTCTCTTTCAAAAGTGAGTCATCTCCCATGTAATTTTGTGAGTGAGAGAGAATCAAAATCTGGTCCAGATCTGAGGACTATAGAGAAAGTTTCCCATTTTTCCGGTAAAGACCTTAAAAATCTATGCAACATAGATGAGTTTGTGTAGGTCTAGCCATTTAATTTTAACTCAGATATTAAAGAAGAGAATCTTTCAAACTATTGTGTCAAAGTTTCTCCATTAACATGAGTAAAAGTTTCATATTGTTGAGCAAGAATTTCTCTGGTGTTGGCAATCACCTCATCAGTTCCTCCAAACTGTTCCTTTAGGTAATCCCATAGCTCTTTGACACTTTCACAATCTAAAAGCCCAGCATGTATTCCATTTGGGAGAGCCATTGCCAACATAGAGAATGCCTTAGCATCAAGCTCAAGTTTTAGGAAATCTTCATCAGTGTAGTCTTTTGGTTCTTTTGGTCTTTCTATTTTATTCTCTGGATCATTTATTACTGGTTTATGGGGTCCATACATGACAGATCTCCAACATCTAGTATTTGTTTGAGATAAAGTATGTGCCAACCTCTTCTGCCAGATGTTATATTCATTTCTAGCTAGCATAGTGTAAGACCATAACCCATAATCACGCGATCAACGCCTAATCCTACGGGTTTTGACCTTACGTAAAACCACTCCCGATTAAAACTTTTTAATTTATGAGTAACATAAACCGTTGTGATCAAATACGTATTCGATTCACATTTATTTATACATTTTAATAGTTAAAACATATACTAAGATTTTACGTTTTGTCGAGAATTCTTTGAATTCTAATGCGGAAGCTTGATGAGTGTTCGGGTGTGTTCGGTTCTTCTCGCGACTCGATCCTTGCTTCCGGGATTTCCATCAAAGGTATACCTAGCACCATTACATAGATAATGGTTAGTTGTGTTGATAATAACACCTTTTAAATAGTTAACATGTTGATACACGTCAAACGGAACGAACGAGTTTGGAATACAAAGCAAATATTTTGGGATTACATTCCTCCGTAAGCTACGCTTCCACCGTAAGCTACGTTGGTCACTAGATAAAATTTCCCAAGAGGGGCTGGCGTAAGCTACGCTGGCCACTAGACAAATTTTGCGAGAGCTCCTGGCGTAAGCTACACTGCTAGTGTAAGCTACGCTGGACACTGGGCAGATTTCCTGAGAGGGCCTGACGTAAGCTACGCTGCAACGTAGCATACGCTGGCTACTGGCTGAAAAACTCATTGTTTTTGCTTGCTTTTCCCCACTTTCCGCATCGCGTTTACTTATGTTCAAAGCCATTTCGGGGAACACTTGAGGACTCATTGATACCATATTATCATGCATATAAGATACCATTTCTGAAAATCAAATACACCCTTTCGGTTATTCAATGATTTTGTTGATTTTACCCAAATCGACCCGTTAAGGCCATGGATTATACAAAGCCTTATTTGACCTTTCAACAGGCATAACAATCATATTGTTGACTCATTTGATGCTTGTTTAACTAAAAATATCACCCGGTTTATGTCCCTATGGCCCGGTTCTTGGTTTTTAAATGTTTATGTCGATTTTTGCCCAAATCGACTAGTTAAGGCCCTAGACTATACAAGACACTTCTTAATCACACCAATGGCATAGAAATAATATTGTCATCTCATTGGACACATGTTCAACTAAAAGCATTGTCCGTTTTGTGTCATTATGACTTGGTTCTTAGATTTAACCTTTAGTAAATCTTTAAATTCCCAAAATGCCCCTTATAGCCAAATCTTTCAATTTGGCCATCCTTGGCAACACTTCTTGATTGAAATCCATTGTTTTTGACTCAATGACCTGTTTAAAAACTTCTAAGTCCTTACGGACTTAGATTTTCACTATTTCATATGATTGTTCTCAATTTGATCAATTCTAAGCGCATTAGCACGCATTAGACATAGTTTTGAAAATAACTTACCTAATTGGCACCTACACTTCATGTGGGTTGCTTTAGCACCCATATTGCTTCGCCCAAAGGCAGTTATTTAACTACGGACTTACCGGGTGGCATTGACCCATGACTTGCACCCATTATGATTTCTTAGGCATCGAGTGCCCAACTTCCTATTGATCTCCTGCATACATTCTAGATTGACCCGTTAGTCTCTCGGGACTCAATGGTGATCATTCACCATTTGACATTAAGTCTTGCTGTTCATAATCCTATGATAATCCAACTTTAACTATAGGCAAGTGGCAATCCCACTTGACCCATTTACCCATATTGCCTATCTTCCTTATTCACGCGATTGTTTTCCTTATCAAAACTTGAGTTTAGATTCTTGATTACCACATAGTTTTGTCTATTGACCCAATTGATGATTTCCATCATTTGATCAACACACTTTGGTTCGTTTATTACCATAAATCTTGTTTTAACATGTATACGCATAAATCGCCCATTTAATAGGTTTCACCCCTTGGGGGTCATACCTTCTTCCCACATCAAAATTTAAAACCAAGGTATACAACACTTGACCCATGTTCATAGTATAGTAGTGTAAGTAAACTTACCTCGCATCCGTTCTTGTTTCCATAAGTATCCGACTTGCATTTGTTTGACCCGTTTGCATCCCTTGTTCTTGTACCTAACTTAGGGACATGTAAAACTTGATTATTAGAATACATAACATGGAATTAATTCACTATCCATAAATCACGTATTCATTACCCATTTATAGCTAAATCCATAGCCATTTTCTTACATAGAATATGCAATTAACTTGGCTTATTACAAACCTATATCACATACGATTGATAGCTCTTACATGATTCTAACTTCTTAGTTTCACTAGTGTTCACCAAATTGGCATTTAATCAAACACGTAGTGTGCACCCACCAATTTGTTTAGTTTCAAAGCTCAAGATTAGCCAAAGCATAACCATTTGTCTAATCATCATCATATTAAAAACTCTTAAGAGTCACAAGGATTACTAGATATAAGTTGATTCAACCTAGAGGTTAAACCCCGAAATTCTACACAAATCCATAAGCATGTGATCAAAACCAAATACACATATTAGTGTGATTTGTAACCGGATTATACATGTTTAAGGCTCCCCAAGACTAGGGTAACCCATATTAACCATCAATTCCACGTTTGTATCAAAACCCTAGATTTTCATAGAAATCAAAAACGAATTATGGCATCAATTTCGGCCAATAAAAGGTACCTTGTTGTAGTTTAGGACCCATATGAC
The DNA here is from genome assembly GCA_028751855.1 of Ambrosia trifida. Classification (NCBI taxonomy): domain Eukaryota; kingdom Viridiplantae; phylum Streptophyta; class Magnoliopsida; order Asterales; family Asteraceae; genus Ambrosia; species Ambrosia trifida. Next base: position 4,378,143 of record CM054123.1, on the reverse strand, counting down.
CCGTTTCTTGCTCATGCACTGAAAGCCCCTTGATTTTGGCTTGGATTGAGCTTGAGCTTGAACTTGAGGTTTAGGTTTGGTTGTTGGAGGAGATGATCTCCTGATCATCACTCACGACACACACACACCAAGTGTGTGTTTTTATTGTTTTATTATTATTAATAAAACTCACTTTGTCATTTGGCAACAATGGTCCCTCAAGTTTTAGTCTCGGTTTGCTTATAGATTATAATATTAACTAGATTAGTATCTTCTAGTGGGTTTTAGTCTCGTTTTTATCCATTGACTAAAACATCCACCCGCTAAATTCGCTTTCAATACTTTATCAATTACGCCTAATGGCGTATTTAGGCGAAACAAGATTTCGGGGTGTTACACATAGGAGGTTTATTGGCAGTATTATGAGGGTCCATTTTTAAGAAATTTAATTGATCAATGGTTTCTTAAAGTGATGGATGTTAAAACAAAGTGAACTAGTATCCTTTATTGAATATCAATAAGAGCCTATGTCTGATTCTCAATTTGTTAGATTGATATTTGATCAGAAGAACCAGAGCAATGATACCAATTGTTGGATCAGTGTAGTCTTATAAACATATTCATATCAAGAACACTTGCTAAGATTTATCAAAGTATTTAACACAGAGGAATAAGTATAAGTGTTCTAAGTTAATATTTCACTTTTAACAGGAGTTACTACTCCCCCTCAGTTAATGTACTAAAGTAGTAAATGAGAATCAAAGTAATAAGTAAATAAAACAGTAAATACTTTCAATGATTCTAAAAATATATTAGAAGTGTTACTACAAAAAGGATTGTCTAAAATAGAGGGGATGAACACATCTATTTATAGACTAACAATACGTACATTGGAAGTATCAAATTGATTATAATAATACTAAAACAGGTTGTAGTATTTGCAACTTGTACATACAGTAACTTATACTAATATAAAACTAAACTGCTGAAGATCAAGGGCAGTGGGAAGCTTCTAAGGAAGTACTGATGAGTGACAAACTTCTGATTAGTAAACTTCAGGAGTTGTTCTTCAGATGTTTGTCTGATTCATCTTCAGAACTTCTGATCTTTACTCTTCAGGACTTGTTTATCAGCTTCTTCAGGACTTGGTGATCTTCTACTTCAGTAGCTTAAACAAAACATTTAGAGGATGTAAAACTAAGGTTTATACTGGCTTGTCAATCCTCTTTGACCTTACATATATATATATATATATATAATGAATATTGTTATATTTAGATCAATTTATAATTGAAAGTGACAAGTTTGGAACTCGGGTGTTTCTCAATGTAGAAATAGATGAAGTCAAGCATATAAGAAGGAGATATTGAAACTTTTTTCTTTCTTTTATTAATTTGTTCCATTTTTTAGTCTTATATTGAAGGAAGGACAACAAGCTGGTTCTACTTCTCAAACACCACTTTCTGACCAGTCTGTTTACCCATTGCATGAAGAATTCTTTGTTGAATTTGAAAAGAAACGTGTTGACGAGCTTACTATGATTGATAGGGTTTTAATATTTTTAAGTTATCATTAATATTTGTTGACGTTATTACACCTTTTTTTCTTAAGTAATAGAGGTTTTATATATTTTTTTTCCAGCCAGTGTCTTGTGTTGTTGTTGTGACAATAAAAATTGTTCAAGAAAGCTATGGTTGGTTTTATGATGTGTGTCGTAAATGCTTCAGGAAGGTGGTAATAAATCAGAATACTTACAGTTTCATGAAAACGTGACTGAAGAAACTCTGAAATTGCCTGCTACTACTTTCTTTTGTTCCAAGTGTGACTGTCAGTGTACATCTGGCACTACAAAGTAAGTAGAGATAATTATGTACAGTTTGTTGTTTATATAATGTCACACCCTGAAATCTACCTTCAGTCGTGACCCATTGGTACCTTTATTACGCAGCATAAAGATAGTTCTAAGACTCCAAAAGCTAATGAACGCCTCTAAGAGCTTGCTAGGGTATCGAATTTCAATAATTCAACCTAATCCAACCGTGTCGTGCCAATTGATACCTGAGAAAAACATGCTTAAAAAGTCAACATAAAGTTGGTGAGTTCACGGTTTTATATTTGTTTCATGTAAAACTGTTTTCCTTTAAATCATGGAAAATAATGGTAAAGCATTGTGAGAAAGTTCAGATTTATTACTCAAAACCAAATTGGAGAAATTCTTGTAAAAAGTCCCCATGGAATCCTCACCGGGTATTCCATAATAACTTTGGAAAATGGTTCTTTTTGAACGGTTAAAAACAAAAGACATTCATTTGGATTATAAATGAAAGTCCTTGCATGAGCCAATAACCAAACCCAGGCTAGTATGTGCCTCACGAAGATCGCGATCTCGCTACAATGCCAACTAGCAGCTGGTTATAGAAGCGAATAGTCGTGAGGACTTAACTGTATAGTTGAACGATGACAAGGACCCTATGACCCTTAGATGTGTGATTAAGGGCAAATTGGTCCTATGAAGTGAACGAGGACAATCCAGCCCTCTGAAATAAACAAGGACAACCCAGCCCTCTGAAACGAACAACGACAACCCCGTCCTTAGCGACAACTCATGCATGTTTGCAATTCTAGTTTAATTGTATAAAACTAGTGTGTTTCGATTTTGAACATTGCATAAATCGTTTATGAGAATTCGATATCCAATTGTTAAATTGGTTTTAGAAATGCATAACTTTCCCGGCTAAAAGATAGTTTATCCAACTATCTAGACTCGTGGGTAATAACCCAAGTCTTAAGTGTTTTAACTCGACGAACCGATTGTGACTTATCTTAATTACGTGTTAACACACGACATAGTACCCAAGTTGCGTACTTGTTCTATTCGTGTGCAACCCACGTTGGACTAATACCTCGAAACATATAACTTTCCCTGAGCCCTAGTTCGTCTCGTTAGTCGGATAAATGTATTTGTCTTGTACGTTTATTTTTAGGAAAGTATACTTTGCAAATTACTATTCTTGTTATTAATTCTCGATTAATAACAAATGTTACTTCATTTCCAAATCCGAACATTTCAAGGTTTTCAAAGAATAGATTTTTATAAAAAGATTCCCAGATAAATTCGAACGTTCATATATTTTTGAATCCGAACAATACACATTATTTAGTTACTAAAAACCTTTTGAAAACTCGTCATACTTGAAGCTTGACAAAAATTGTATATTTCTTTTGCGAATATTTTTTGGGTTTTACTTATCTTTGTTACAAATAATTCTTGTGAAAACGTCGTGATTCTATATAAATACCTTTATTAAGACACTTGGAGAAATCTTTTATAAAAACATACACAACCATATTAATTGTGTTGTGCCTCGAATTTTATAAAAATTTCAACAGATTTCCCAAAATCAATTTCAAAACACAAGACTACATTTCATTTATCCGCAATTCCAATTCAACGAGATTTATACTTTTCGATGCTTTGTATAAACTATACTTATATATATACATATCGTTCAACAGTGTAGCCCCATATATGATTTTATTAGTCACGCTTTTATTTGGAATATCGCCTTACTATTATTTTCCCTTAATAGCTTTTCGGTTCGCATTTATAGTTTATAAATAGATATATCTATGAATATAACCACAAAATTAAACACGAATGATTTATACCAAAATGCACGCCTCTCGAATTACGCGTTGACTGACGCTTGCGTTTGACCATCTTTGACCACATGTTGACCGAAGCTTGACCATCCCGATCTGGCCCACCCGCCCAGATCTGACCCGAATCATCTTGTACCGAGCCTTGAGACCGTTCCAACAAACAACCCGATCCCAAAACTTAAACCACTATTGAACTCGAGCAACTAAACCCACAACCAAACTGGAACTAGACCCGAGTTAGCCTAAAAACTGCCACCTATAGCCACCCGAGACGTGACCTGAACACAACTATGACCGGATTCTGACCAGTTCCGGTCTCTACGACCCAAGACTCGACCAACACAGCTGAGAAACGAGACCCACTAGATGTCCAGCCCACCGGAACCACCATAAGTTGCCAGACCTAAGCTGAGGACCACCGGGTCTATACCCACCACCGAACCCGACACCTCCAGCCGAGAGCCTTAAGAACCGACGCCTTGCACCACCAAACCCATCCACTCAAACCTACACCTGAGCCCTCACCACCTCGATATACCATTATCACAACTGCCACCACAACAGGAACCAAACCCGACCCCCAAAACCTCCGATTCTCCATTATTTATGCCCGATTGGCTTGGAAATGCAGCGCCGCCGCCACCACCGAGGCATGGTGGTGGTGGTCGGCCGAGCTATGTACAGGTAGGGCTGCAAACGAACTGAACTTTCAGCGAACAGTTCATGAACCGTTCGGCGGGAAGTTCGTTTGTGTTGGTTCGTTTAATAAATGAACGAACACGAACAAAAAATTCCGTTCGTTTAGTTAGATAAACGAACATGAACAGAGGTCGCGTTCGTTCGTTTATGTTCGTGAACGTTCGGTACCGTGTTCATTTGTGTTCGATAGTTTATTAAAGTTTTTAATTTTTATAATTTTTTATATTCTTTTATTTTTATTTATTTTACCCAACGCCCTTCTCGAGTACTAAGTATGTTTGGGCCATTAGGTTATATTTTGGGGGATCAGCTAACTAATGTCTTAATGTATGTGAATTCAATGTTATTCAAAAGTTAATACATGTTCGTTTGTATTTGTTTCCGTTCATGAACACTTCTTTGTTTTCATTTGTGTTTATGAACACTTGTTTGTGTTCATTAATGTACGTTTGTGTTCGTGTGCGTTCATGAACAAAATTAACAAACGAACACAAACGAACATGAACATGAGTGTTTTCTTAACAAACGAACACGAACAGAAAATCTCGTTCAGTAAGTGTTCATGAACTGTTCGTGAACACATAATTTTCTTAACAAACGAACACGAACAAGGCCTTGTTCGTGTTCATTCGGTTCGTTTGCAGCCCTATGTACAGGGACGATGGAGAGAGAGTTACAGAGAGGGAGAGACATGGAGAGATGTGTGTGTAGAAAGGGAGAGAGATAGAGAGGTTATAGAGAGGGAAAGAGATGGATCTAGGGTGTTCTAGAGAGATAGAGAAGATTCTAGAGAGTGTGTAGAGAGAGAGAGAGAGAGAGAGAGAGAGGAGATGGCAGCCAAATGAAAAGGAAAGGAGAGGTGGAAGCTTAGTTAGTTAGGTTTTGTGGGTAGGTGGGGGTATAACGCGTATCGAACTCGTTTTACGCATCGTGTCTCGAAAAAGTAACAACTAAAACGTGCCGTAAATGTTCATAATATATAACTTAAATAAACCGAGCAAAAATATAATTATTTTTGACATCCGACACGCGCGTTCAACACACGCGTTTAAATCGTGCTAATTCGGTCGGTCGCTGTTTCGCTTATTTAGATGATCTGTTTCCTTTCGAAACTTAACAAGAAATATTATGTATAGGAAATAATTATTTCAGGAGTCCGGTAACGGTTAAAACTGCATATTTTGGTGTCTGAATCCCAAGGCAGTTTCTCTCCGCGTTCCCAAAAATACGGCGTTTTTGGTCGTTTCTCGTGCTGATTTCGCATTCAATCACATAGATAGAAAAAATGCCTCGTATTTACATATTTTAACTCTATGTTAGTCCAGTGTGACAACTATTTGCTAGTGTCAGTTCGTTAACGTTAAATGTGCGCAAATCTTTCATCTAAACTTCAAGGCGTCCACGGACTTTGAGTGTAACAACCGGCAAAAATGAGGGAATTCCGTACTAATTAATTAATATGTGATTAACGTAATTAAGTGCAAATGCGTGTTAATTATTTAACTGATGCCTTAGAGAATAGTAATTCCCATATGATGCGTATGAATGCATACGTTTAATGGTAAGACATGATAGGATCATGTGCGAATAAACTTATTCGGTATGGACGTTGACGATTACTCGGTAAAAAAATTAAATAAACGAAAAGGATCCCGGACACCCAGGATATAAAATAAAGGGTATTTTCACAAAATATAATGAGTTTTGAAACTCCAAAACCATAAGTGAAAACTTTCCATACAAATCTCCCGGAAACGAATAAAGTGCGTGTACCGCACCCGGTACGCGTATAACTAAAAAATTCACCCGACAAAAGCCCAAATAACCAATGAACACTTAAACTAGGCTATGTTTAAGGGTGATTAGAGGCACTTTTGATGTCCGAATAACACGCGAATAAAGTCTGAAAAAATACCCGAATGACACCCGAACGATGAGGGATTAAACTTAACAAAACATTGGTAATATTTTGTGTTGTGGATCCCACCTAAACCACCCCAAGAACCGGCCTAACCCCCCCCCCCCCCCCCCCCATGCTTGTAATTCTTCTTTTGTACCTTAAAATCTAAACTAGATTATGGACGGTATGGGATGGATATGAGATTGGATATTATAATGATCTTGTGTCCTTGGAGATCATGGAAATCCTTCATTCTCCTTGCAAAAATCTCGGCCATACACCCCATTATAATCCAAGTAAGATCACTCAAGGATCATACTAGTACATCCACAATCTTTACCAATCCAAGCTAGATCATATGAAAGATTATATGTCCTAGAAAAAAAATTATAAAACCTCCTTTATTAAGGGTATATGAGACTATTAAAAGTGTTAAAAAGTAAAAATAATCCAACATTATAAAGATGATCCTTTAAAGTCCACTAGTTTAGTAGGAAAATGCTAATCTTTAAAGTTAGTATGGAAAAATACAACTTTTATAAGTTAAGGAACTAATGTTGTAACTTTAAAAGTTGAGGGACTAAAATGGATATTTTAGAAACTTAAGTCTAAAAATGCAACTATGGAAAGTTTGGTGTCAAAAGTATAAATAATAATTTTCCAAGGTTGATTTGGTAAATATTAGTAAACATACTTATGTATTTTGTATAAAAGTGTATTTTTATAAAATGGAATTTTACAAAAATATGGACTTTTTCTAACATAAGAATTATTATAAAAACAAAGGTTTTTATAAAAATGTTAGACAAATTAAAAACTTTGGAGAACTTATATAAAAAAGAACACTTTTATATAAATGGGAATATAAAAGTGTTGGAACATTTTTGTATATAAGTTGTCAAGTTTTGTGTTAAAAATACAAAAGTATTTTAAAATATTCCAAGTAATATGTGTTGAAAATTAGAAAATTGAATAATATTTCTAGAAAACACGTATTGAAAAACTTGGAAAAATTGACTATATATATATATATATATATATATATATATATAAGTTAAGAAATCGGACTTGGACGTGTTGACGAACAATAACGTAAAAGCGGACAAACAAGAAAAATATCGTTACGGCAAGATAAGTAAAAATATATTTTAAGAAGTTAAAATATATATAACTTGGGTGAAAAATTACATAACACTTTCCTAAGTGTTGGAAAATATTCTTGGGAGAAAGTATGACGTGAATAATCTAAAGATTAAAAACGAAACGAACGTATGGACTTAACGAGGAAAATACATACATATATCTATGTTCGGCTCGACGAAATTCTAGTATATTTACTTAATGGGAAAGTAAATATACGGGAAGGAAAACCGAGACGAATAAATAATATATATATATATATATATATATATATATGTATACCGAACCGACGAGATCCTAGTATATTTACTTAATGGGAACGTAAATATACGGTGTTGTGAGTCGAGTCGGGCGTTAAAAATATATTGTCGAACGACAAGACCTTAGTATATTTATTTGAATGGGAAAATAAATATGCGGTAAAGTGAGTCGGGTCGAGTGTTAAAAATATATTATATCGAACGATACGATCTTAAGTATAATTATTTAATGGGAAAATAATTATACGTTAAGTGAAGTCGAGTCGAGGATAATATTATACAAGTTAAAGAAATATTAATGCGAATATATATATAACTTGTAAGAAAGGGGTAATCCATCACTAACGAACCTAGGATACACGTTTAATTAAACGGGGAATTGGAATAAATCGTGGTTTGGGAGTTGGGTGTACAACTTGCTGATGCACATGCACTATAGGTATAGTGGCTTATACATCTAGGACGTTTGTAGGTGTTTGACCCCAAGCTTTCTTTATTTGAGCCAAGCACGTATTCAGGTGAGTTTCACGACCCCATTTTAAACTGTTTAACATTTTTCGAGGGAAAGATATGTTAGGGAAAATGTTTGATGGGATAATTACTTGAGTTGTGATCGCCACTCGGGGTTGAGTCCTCTCTTCTATAACCATTAATTCAGGGAAATGAAACTGAAGGAATATTTGGATAGTACTATTGGTGCCTGACAAGGCCCACCCCTAATCGATGGCGTCGATTATGCATCGGCGTATGCCAGGGGTGCATGTATTCTGAAATCAAGTCGTAGGATACTGAGTAACGACTTGAAGCGGGGCATTATTATTAGTCTTGGTTTGGTTATAGGCTCAAGTAGAATTGTAGGAATTTGCAACTCCTATAAATTGTCATAACATGGTATTTCCCAAGAAATAAAGTTTTGGAAACTAAAACCTGTGAACTCACCAATATTTATATATTGACGATTTTTAAACATATCTTTCAGGTAATTGAATGATGAAGGATGGCGTGGCTAGCTGGGTTGGGGGATCTCACTCTTGAGCGTTGGTTGTTTTGTAGGGGTTTCACTTTTATTTCCCAAGTGTTGGGATATATTTGGGAAACCTCCTTTATTGTATTAAAACAATTTGGTTTATGGTTATGCAAACTTAAAACATGGTTACGACGCCTTAATAAATGATCCCTTTTTGTAATTACTTATAGTTTGAGTTAATCTTGACTTTATGCCATTGAACCGTTGCACCACGTGTTTCCGCCATTGGCGTGATGTGACCGAAAGTGGTATCAGAGCCAAGGTTATAGCGAACTAGTATTTTTTCAAAATCTAGACTATAACCGGATTTGGTTCAAAAGTTAAAGTTTTTCCAAAAATATAAAAACGCAACAAAGTAAATTTTTTCAAAAGAAAGGAACAGTGAGTATGGGGAGATTCCGACCAAAGCTAGCCATGGGTGTCAATATATGTTACGTTAGTATTAGAAGTTAGGAAGGTTGTGATGGATTAACGCCTTAACTTTCTAATTGAGAATTCATATATATTAGTACGGTTCTTTTTGCCAGGGATATCTGACGTGGGTAGCATAGCACCCGATCTCAGTTACGACAGTAGTATCCAGGTAGTAGAGGTGCCACCGGCCGCACCAGCCGAGATCGTGGTACTCGACCCAGAGGACGACCCCATGGATATAGAGGCCGCCGCAGAGGGTGCGGGTGGCGAGAGCTCTAAGGAGACTGACCCGAGCGAGGACCAGGAGTAGGACCTCACTGGAGACGATGCTGTCATACCCCCGGTCGCCGCCGCCGGCGAGCCGTTGGCTGAGGTGCCACTTGCCGATTTACCCGTGGTGCCCCTCCCCGCAGCCCCACTACCACCTCACCCAGTTCTAGCCGTCAGGGACTGTGAGCGTTGGATTTTATCTAAAAAAGGATTATTTGATCATACAAGTCACAAATCTAGGTGCGGAAACCCTAGATCTGAACAAATTGATAAGATGCTAATCACGACACAATCAAGATCATTTTCAATATCATTTTCATAGATTAACTTTCAATCAATAAGCATTTACACTGTTTATGTTAATCTAGAAACACAAAGACACTTTCTCAAAAACACTCCTAAACCTGCACTGAACCTGGACACAAATGATAACTCTCTTTTATTCACAAACACTCAAAATCTATTTATAATGTCTGCAGGTTCGCCCCTTTTCATGGTCCGAATGTGGACAGATTCCACATTCGCCCAGTGTGACTGGTCGAATGTGGAAACTTTCCACATTCGCCCCTTTTTACTCTACATTCGCCCCTTTTGTCCATTGAATTTCCACCTTCGCCCATTTTGTCCACATTCAGGTCATCAGCACTTTTAACATATGTAATCAGCACTTTTTAACACATGTTAAAGTCTTGGTCGTTTTCTGATTATCTGAACCTTCGACATTCTGTACCGAATCACTAGCTAGGGACATACATGAATAATGCACTAACAATCTCCCCCTTGGACCTAGCTAGTGATGTACCAAAACAGAAAGTTATCAATTTCTTCAAGTCTTGATTGAAAACTTTCCATCTATCATGCACGTTTGTGTCGAAGTTCCTATCTATCTCTCCAGTAAGCTTTGAAATCTCAGACAGACTCAAGAAATCTTGGCTTTGTCATTTGTTCATTCAGAGATGAAAATAGACGATAATCTTGATTTCTTCAATCTTCATCATTTCTTTAACTTCTTACTAACTTCTGTTGTTCTGGTAATCTTGATGTTCAGGTTTGGGTCTTGTTCGGTTACACAATTTGTCGATGAATCTTGAGTAGTGCACCTGTTGTATTTGATTCTGCAGAAAAATTTACTAAAAACTGCACAAACTACAACCGGCGTTAAACACGACAAAAAAATCTCGGAAGTACTCTTCACATTCCTTTTGACCCTCAATAGTTCTCCCCCTGAACTATACAACATTTTCAATATGTACCAGAAACTTAAAAATTTGAAATCTTTTTCAACTTTTTTAAGTATCTGAGCATTCTCATTCAGTATCCCAACATCGGTTATCGAAAATAAAGTTGAAACAAAACTTTTTGATTTTTCAAAATTTAAGCTAAAACACACCAAAAATCTTTTTGAATTTTCCAATGTAATTGCATAAAAGTAAATTCAACAAATTTTTTGTGAATTTTTCCGGTTAAGAGGATCATATCAGTATTGAAACAGTCAGTCATAACTCTTTTTGATAAATTTTCTGTTTTTGTCATTGAGCATCCTACAACCATTACCAGTATGTTTGTCCATTTAAACTCAAAATCATCATTCATTGCTCAGCATTTTAGATACATTATAGTAATATTAGATACTGAAAAAACTATGGTCCCCGCATTCGCGACACATTCCCGTATCAAGAATTGCGTAAAGTTTCATTGTAACGCGTGATTATACTGTAGTTATCTGTTAGTTACAAGGTATGAGGCACAGTGGTGACAGGTCAGCAAATTAATGCTTCAAAGCGACTTATGCACTCAACCAGGGTGAGGACTAATATCAATCATGATTTGCATCACTGATTAGATACGATGCATTAGATAATCTTTGATTATCATCACACATATTAAGTTCCTCATTCGGTAACTTAAGGTTTTGTCATTAAAGATCTTTTAATAAGATACCCTGACTGATCTAGGTCCGTAAATCAATACGACAAAAGATCAGTTAGGCTATCCCCAGATAACTTCCAATATAACGACCCGAAACCTCCGATTTTGGCAATCTATCAAACGAAATTTCGGTACTAAGACCATATGTCAACGATACGTTGATCCACATGATTATCAGTTATTGATTTTAAATTTATATCACCATGCTGAACTTTAAACTTTGATTTCAAGCCTACCAATATATAATTATAGTGGCTACTCAATGTTTATCAAATTATTTTTGTTTTTAGAGTAGTCTGACAGTCCACTGATGTACTATCATCTCCTCTTTTTCTCCAGGAAAACTCATTTTAGATTTTCTAATTTTTTTATTTTGATTTTTCTGAAATTTTTCTCCCCCTAAAAATCTAAAAATAAGCATATTTTTGGATTTTTAAACTTTTGAAGAAAAAGAAAATAAAATGATATCCGATGCGGTTTACCCACTGAGTTTTAAAAAAAAATTTTCACTCAGATTACTAAACTCATTAAGATTTTTCAATTAGCAAACCATTTTGTCGTATCTGTTATTGAAATCCAACACCTGAGAGCAATGGCAAGAGATTGCAACTTTTTCCAGCTTCACAGGTTGGAGACAGACTACAAACACTCTCCTCTCTGTTGAAATCATGTTTTCCTTCTTCAATAACCCTTCCTTAACCTTCACATCTCCAATAAATAGTGTGTATACAGATGCTCCACTATCAACTATCAAAGAATAGCTAATAGGTCTGTCTGGAACAACCTGCACACTTATTAAACAATTAGCATGAGAGAGGCACCCATCCCTTCACAATGATGGGTCGTCCAAGGTCATCAATTCTCGGAACATCAATCCATTCTCCTTTTGAAAAATCAATTGGTTTTTCAATGGATTGATTTGAAGTAGAAATTGCTATTGACTTAGAAAGTGATTTGGGTTTCCAAACACGTTCAGAGTTTATTTTAGATTTTGTTGAAATCGTTTTGATTTTTGACTTTTCAGGTTTCATGTTTGACACCTGCTTCTGAACTTTGTTTGGAATCTTTTCAGACTTAACTGATGAAGACCCAGGTTTAGAGTTATTCTTAGACTTAGCCTGAGAACTCCCCCTTACCTTAGCAACCCTATCACAATCTCCATTTTTATTCAAGGCAATTTTGTTACGATTGTCATACACAACCTGTTTCCCTTTTTGCTTCTTGATTGGTTTTGGGGATACAGACTTTCTGACATTGCCTGAATTTCTAGCAAATTTCACTTCTGTCTTTTTCTGTTTAACATACGGACAGTAAGCAACTAAATGCCCACACTCTCCGCAGTTATAACAAGACCTATACTCTTCAAAATCACATGCATACCCGTCATCCCAATACCAATAGGGACAATGAGCAGCAATATGTCCAACTTCACCACATTCAAAACAGTTTCTCCATTCAACATAACCATGAGAATACTGTGGTGAGTTGTTTCCCCAATAACCATCAAATCGAGATTTATATGAATAATCATAATAGTCATATGATCTAGATGAAAAATTTCTTGAATTCTTTTGATGAGAATTTTTCATCTGATCATTTCCTTTCGATTTGTATGGTTTTGATCCCTTTACTTTAGGACCATTCTTATTTTCAACATTTTTCTTTTGATCCTCTTTATTCTCATGTTGGTTAGGACTGAGTTCAAAATGAAGATGATCAAATTGATTTCTAAATTGATTTAACAAATCAAGATTATCAACAAAAATACATTTAAGTAGAGATTGATCGATATTCTCGATTAGAAAATCTTTGTTTAACATCAATTTGTCATGTCCTTCCAACATGTAGGATCCTTCAACTCCTTCAGGAAAACTGAATATAGGTTTTTCTTCAGATTCAGATTCTGAAGTTGTTTCAACATTTTCAGTTTTCTGTTCAAACACTTGTTTCACTTCAGAATCAAAATTAACAACGCAAGGTGTTGTGATTTCCAACTCTGATGTGGAAGTATTCTTTGAAACACTTTTATTTATTTCTAACATTTCTTTCTTTAAAGATTCAATTTTATTTAACAAATCTTTTTCATTCTTTTCAAAAACTTTAATTTGATTTTTACAATTATCTAGTTCATTAGCTAGTTTCTGTTTGTCCTCAATAAGTGTCATCAATTCACAATTCAACTTGACACATTTAAAACAACTAGTACTTACCTCATCATCTGATTTATTACCATTATCAGATTTTGCATCACCATTTGAACTATCACTCTGTTCTGATGTACTTTGTTCTGAACTCGTATCAGAACTCAAATCACTCTTTGACACTTCACTGGAGTCATCATGTCTCATTTGTTTGACTAAACATACAACATTCCTATGAACACCTTCTTTGTTAACACACTTGTTAACTTGTACCATTTCATCGGTTGGTTTCGGTGTCATTGGAAATCTCCAACTATTGTCAACTTGAGAATTTTGTCTCAGTAAACGTTGTCGCTTTCTTTCAGCTTCTACTAGAGCTTGGATCTCCTCTTCCGTTCTACATGTCCACATGATCACGAACTTGGAAAAATTCAACACTTAGAAAATCTTCAAAAATTGCCTTAATTTTCGAAATTTTTAGGCACTAAATTCTACGTTCGCCCCTGGTAATTCTACGTTCGCCCCTTTTGATTCCACGTTCGCCCAAAAGTATCAGCCGAATGTAAAATAATCACCAGAATGTAGAATATTAAAATTCAAAATCCACGTTCGCCCAAAAATTTCCAGGTTCGCCCAAAAAGGTTCCAGATTCGCCCAGATCAGTTCCAGATTCGCCCAGATCAGTTCCAGATTCGCCCAGATCAGTTCCAGGTTCGCCCAGTTTAACAGATGAAGATTCCAGGTTCGCCCATAAGGTCTAGGTTCGCCCAGTTCAGTCAGATCTCACTTTTTGAAAAAACGGTTATTGTTTGAAAAACGGTTATTTTGATCTCAGATTTTCAAAAGTTCATGGATTTGAATGATCTCAATCAGGTTATGTTTCGGAATTGATTTGGAACAACTTTAAGTCTTGGAAAACTTGAATTCGACCACAAATTCACCTTTAAATCGATCAAAAACTATGTTTTTTAAAAGTTTTTGTAAAAAACAGATGATAATTTGTCTAAAACATGTCCAAATCAACTCTGATCTTATCAAACTTGTTGTTGTATGATCCTCTATGCTCTGATACCACTTTGTGAGCGTTGGATTTTATCTAAAACAGGATTTTATGATCATACAAGTGACAAATCTAGGTGCGAAAACCCTAGATCTGAACAAATTGATAAGATGCTAATCACGACACAATCAAGATCATTTTCAATATCATTTTCATAGATTAACTTTCAATCAATAAGCATTTACACTGTTTATGTTAATCTAGAAACACAAAGACACTTTCTCAAAAACACTCCTAAACCTGCACTGAACCTGGACACAAATGATAACTCTCTTTTATTCACAAACACTCAAAATCTATTTATAATGTCTGCAGGTTCGCCCCTTTTCATGGTCCGAATGTGGACAGATTCCACATTCGCCCAGTGTGACTGGTCGAATGTGGAAACTTTCCACATTCGCCCCTTTTTACTCTACATTCGCCCCTTTTGTCCATTGAATTTCCACCTTCGCCCATTTTGTCCACATTCAGGTCATCAGCACTTTTAACATATGTAATCAGCACTTTTTAACACATGTTAAAGTCTTGGTCGTTTTCTGATTATCTGAACCTTCGACATTCTGTACCGAATCACTAGCTAGGGACATACATGAATAATGCACTAACAGGGACTTCCCTGCGGATTGCGCAGGCCCCTCACGACCTGCCCCAGCCCGGTCTGAGACCGTTGAGTCCCCCTTTGATCAACACGCCCACGTCGATCATGAGCCTCTCCCAGCCCCACACATCCCCGTCCCTCCGGGCATGAGGCTTGTGCCTCATGTTCGAGGACGGAATGCCGGATGGATATCTAGCGATTCTGACGATAAGTCGTCAGTGGCATCCGTGGACCATGTGGCACTACCTATCCCACCTACTGACCATGAGGAGCCCGCTGCTCCAGTACCCGAGGCTGCCCCCGCTGCACCTATAGCCCCTCTTGCCCTCCCCGAGCCTATACCACATGATGTGCCAGCATCTGCCGGGCACATACTCGAGGGTAGCTCAGCCCGCAGCTCTGAGCTGCGTAGAGTGGGCTTGACTGCTTTCGCTACCGCGAGCCCCGCCACCCCCACCGTGGTAGTGTCCACTCCAGAGTGGGCCACCACCACCCAGCTCCTTTAGCTGAGCCACTGTTACCGACCCCTGCACTTATGAGTTTACCCCTCCCCACCTTGCCCATGTTACCTCCACTCCCCGACATACCCATGATGCCACCCCTCGCACCGGATACTTGGTGTGCAGTGGATCCCTATCTGATGCCCTCCTCCTTTGCACCGGGACTGCTGAGCTTTACCCAGCCATTGGTACCCCTACCCCCAATTGTACCAGACATAGTAGGCCCATCCTAGTCGACATACTTCGATTTACCCGGCCCCTCGCAGCCGGCATGCTTTGACATGCCCGGGCCATCGCAGCCCTACGGCATGGCCCCGTTGCCCGGACCCGTGTTGACCACTATGGCCACCCTGGAGAGCGACTTTCAGGCATTGGCCGACACGGTGCAGCGCACCGTCTCCCACATGGACTCTCAGGCGCGCGTGATGTGGGCCCGGATTATTGACGCCCGGGACGCACTCGCACACTCTGCCGAGGAGCTACTAGCTATGGATGCCTTATGGGGCATCACGGGCGACAGTCATTTCGCCCATAGACGGGCCCTTTATGACCATATCATGGCCATCAGCATGGCTATCAGCATCGGTTCTGTAACATTTCGCAATTACACTTGTACGTTACATCATCATTAATAATAAAACGTCAAGTTTCAGTATTTAATTATTTTTGTTGCATTTTGGAAACCCTAATACTATATATATTATATGTATATATGGATAAATCATGGATAATTGTCAAAAAAAATAGGTGCTTGGGCCGGGAATCGAACCCGCGCCCAAGACCGGTTCAAACAACACAACACACACAACCATCTGGGCTAGCCTTCATATCTGTTTCAAACCCGGCCATTTATAATTATATGATGTGATTCAAAACCCTCACAGTTGACTTGGAAAGTCAACTGTGATACACGACTTGCCTTAATCAACCTCATTAACTCGTGTTTAATCTACGATTTGCATCATTACGTGATTACCGGTCTGTTATGACTCGGCTACACGATTATTGATTATCAATTGTTACCAAATTTACCATATACGCGTTCCACAATCAATTCAGAGTCAACCCTACCAATTCATCATTCCAGATCGTTGCACTATAAATTGATCATTGTAGGACCTTCACAACTCGCCATTACATCTCTCTCAACCTCCATTTCTTCACAATTATACTGTGTTCTTATACTACGATCGCGTTTTGACTATTTTGGTTTGACTGGCCAATCGTGCTTGTTTCTGCTTTGTAAGTATAATTTTTTTTGTGGGATTTGATCATCGGCATCCACACATCAATAGCCCTATGGTTAATTGGAATATTGATGTGTGAATCAAACGATTGCAGAATTAGGGCTCGAATGTTTGATTTTGGGGATAAACACGTTTTGGCGTATAGTATTTATTTTAAATAAAACTGAAATCAACACAACCACTCGTCTGGACCAAGTGGTTGTGTCTGATGCTAGCTTCCTGAGCCACCCGGGTTCGAGTCCCGGCAGTGGTATCCTTTTTTTTGTTCCTTTTTCATTTTTAACAAATAAATATATATAATACATATAATCTTATAAATTCATTTTTAGTTATTAAAACTCTTTTATAAATTCTAAAAAAATTATTTTTAGATAATCTCATGTAAAAGTTTCACCCACAATTTTTAGTTTTCAAAATTTAATTTATTTAATATATATAATAATTAAATCAATTTTATTCTATTATATTTATAAAATTCCATTAAAATATCAAAACAATTTTATAAATTTCCACAAAAATTATTCTGAGTTTGTATAATGATAAAACTTTTCTGAAATGATTTTTAATTCTGAAAAATCATTTATTTAATATTTTTAATCAATTTTTGTTAGTTTTAATCATAATTAAATCATAATAAATTCAATTTTTAATATTTTTGCACCAAAATTTTATACAATTTATTTCTGAATATTTAGAACAGAAATATAAATTTAAACTAATAATTCTTTAATTTTAGTATTTTTAAATATTAAAGTTAAATTTTGACAATTTGTAATAAATAGATTTAATATTCTATTTTAAAGAAAATAATTTTAAATATTATTTTTATACTTCAAACACATTATTGTGAACATCCTAAATTCAAACTTTATAAAAAGACTTTCATTTATTTAATTATCAAATTTCCCTTTATTTATAAAAACATTTTATTATAATTCAACAAATGAATATCCCCAAATCGAAACCCTAGAATATACTTGTAGACTAGATAGACGTAGACTTATTTGTTGCCTTATACATAGGGTAATACTTGGCAATCTATTGGGCTACACTCATACTATTCCTCAAGACCTAATACTATACTAAGGTGAGTTTACGTAACCATGTTTATGCGATTCTTTATACTTGCAACATTTTATTTAAGCAATTCAACATGCATGTCTAGTTGTAAACTTTATTGCCTCATGAATTAGTCAACAACAGTTTCAACGAGTTTCAATGAGTTTCAACATTACATAATCATTAGCTATGGCCAAGCCGGCGATACTCAATAATAGATCTATTGGATTGACAACCCCACCCGGATACGTATACCTCCTACATAGGTAGCGTGGGTGATTGTTATCGTTCCAACATATTACTAAGGTGAACCGTAGATGACGGGATGGACCTAAACTAGTCGGAGGTTTGATTATGTCGATTCAACATATTATGCTTATTCATGTAGACTTAAACTTACGATAGACATATGAATTGCTAAACTTTTATACTTAAACTATTTGCTTAACATGGATTATGTATTCTCACCAACTTCTAGCTGACCCCCCCCCCCCCCCATTTTTACAACTCAACAGGAAATAATGATGCATGAAGGCTAGAGTATTTTCATGAGAAGACAATTTGAAGTCTATGCTTGCTTGATCTTTGTGATGTATTAGATTTCCACATTAAAACTCATTATGTATTTCTATTTTTGGATATTTGCACTTTAAATTTATTTCAATTAAAATTTGGTTACCATGTGCTACTGTATACTCATTCTTACGTGACACCTCGATGTTTCCGCCATCGGTTGGGGTGTTACAGATTGGTATCAGAGCCTTGGTTATAGGGAATTAGGTTATTAGAAAATAATCTAGACTTTAACCTTACGGACTTAAACAGTACTTGCTCCTCTTACTTGTAACCCTAATTGTTTCCCTAATCCTATCCTTATCCTATACTTTATATAACCCTAAGCCTACATGTGACTACTCTTATTCGTCTGCTGCAATCCTGATCCACCATTAGATTAATAGGACAAAATCCTCAGGTTTAACCTGAACCCCCTTGAGATCTCGTCGAAGTTCTAGATTTTAATAACGAACACGTGCAATCTGGAAGGGTGAACGCCTGTATTCTGAGTCTTCTGTCTAGGCTGGCATTGCGCATATATCCCAATCAGACGAGGGACCCGGATGCCTACCTGGGAATTCTCGGGATGAGTGTTCACTTATAGGCTAAAGCATGTCTTCATATGTTATTAGAATTTAGAATCTTTGATAAGTCAACGTTTTTGTTTATTCGTTTTAATTAATGAATAAATGATTACATTCCTTATATAATCTCATTCATTTCATTGTGTCTATTACAGATCATGCCTCCACGTCGCAGCACTCGCAACAGCAATGGTGAGAACCACGATAAAGGTGGTGACAACCATAACCATAACCACGGTCCTAACCACAACAACAATGGTGTCGATGCCCAACTGGCTGCGATCATTTCTCAACAAATGGCGCAGCAAATCGCAACTCTGGTTCCCAATTTACTAGCACAAGTCATCCAAATGAACGGCAACGGGAACGGTAACGGCAACGAGAACGGGAATGGCAATGGTAATGGAAATGGAAACCACAACCGGAATGGAAATGGTCTCCCAGCCTGTACCCTTAAGCACTTCAATTCTTGTAACCCTCCAAAGTTTAGTGGTGAAGAAGGAGCTACATGACTCCTCCAATGGTTTGAGGGTATTGAGAATACCTTCATCAACAGTGAATGCCCCGACAACTTCAAGGTTCGTTACGCCATGAGTGTTCTCCACAAACGAGCACTCACTTGGTGGAATGAGGAGAAGCGCACCCGTGGGGCCGAAGTTGCTCTTGCTATGACATGGGACCAAGTCAAGGAGGTCATGAAGGAAGAGTTTTGTCCTCGCAACGAGGTTAAGAAGCTTGAAGATGAGTTCCACACCCTAGCTCAAGATAGTGGGGAAAACCTTGCCTACAACACCCGCTTTCACGAGCTTAGCTTATTGTTTCCTCACAAAGTCACACCCCTGCCGGTAGCCATCGAGAAGTACATCGGTGGTCTGCCCATGCAAATCCAGGACACCGTTTGGGGAAGGAATCCTGCAACTTTGGAAGAGGCCAAACGTCTAGCGGCCACTCTTACTGATAATCACGTGAAGAACGGTACTCTCTTCCGCAAGGGCACTAAGAAGACGGTTGCCAAAGACACTCCTTAGCCTGCTATTGAAGTTAAGCCTGAGACCTCAAGCAACAAAAAGCGCAAGGCAAGGAACTACATGGTTGCTACCACTCCACCTGCTGCCCAAAACCCAGCCAAGAAGCCGTATGGCGGGAGTCACCCTCTCTGCAACACTTGTCAATACCATCATCTTCCTGGTAGACCATGCCGCCAGTGTAATAACTGTAAGCGGTATGGGCACTACACCAACGCCTGTCAAGCCTCTGCTGCCCAAAACAACCCAGCCAGAAATGCCCCAGCTCCCAACCAACAAAACAACAGGCCTGCTCGTGGTCAATGCTACGAGTGTGGCAGCCCTGATCACTATATCAACAATTGTCCCAATCGTAACCAAAACCATAACCAGAACCAAAACCGCAACCAAAACCAAAACCAGAACCGCAACCAGAACCAAGGTGCTCGAGGTCGCGCCTACAATCTCAATGCTAACCAAGCTCGTGACAACAACGAAGTGGTGAATGGTACGTTCCTTATTAATAACCAATATGCATCCATATTGTTTGATTCGGGAGCTGATAAGTCATTTGTATCACTGAAGTTTGAACCTTTACTTAACTTACCCCAAACTAATCTAGAGGAACCTTTAGTGGTAGAGGTAGCTAATGGGAAGTCTATTTCGATCGACTCTATTATTCGTAACTGTGTGTTGAACCTCGACGATCATACCTTCTCTATCGATCTCATCCCCATGCACCTTGGAAGTTTTGACGTTATAGTAGGCATGGACTGGTTGTCAACCCATCGTGCCGAAATTCTGTGCTTTGAGAAATTCATACGCATTCCTCTCAAATCTGGTGAGATTTTGAAGATCTATGGTGAGAAACCCTGTGGCAAGCTTAAGCTCATGTCTTGTACTACTGCCCAAAAGTACTTACGAAAGAGGTATACAGCCTTCTTAGCTAACGTGATAGAGAAGAAGGACAAAGGCAAAAGTATCCAAGACATTCCAATTATTCGAGACTATCCTGAAGTCTTCCCAGAGGATTTACCTGCTTTGCCTCCTGCCCGACAAATGGAATTTAGAATTGATCTTGTTCCTGGTGCTAATCCTGTCGCCAAAGCTCCTTATCGTCTTGCACCCTCTGAGATGCAAGAACTTGCCAGTCAATTACAGGAACTTTCTGATAAAGGGTTCATTCGCCCTAGTTCTTCTCCATGGGGAGCCCCTGTCTTGTTCGTTAAAAAGAAGGATGGTTCTCTTAGAATGTGTATTGACTACCGTGAACTCAACAAACTTACCATCAAGAATCGTTATCCACTGCCTAGGATTGACGATCTCTTCGATCAACTTCAAGGAGCAACCCACTTCTCGAAGATTGATCTTCGTTCTGGTTATCATCAGCTTAGAGTCCACGATGAAGATATTCCCAAGACAGCTTTTCGCACACGTTATGGTCACTATGAATTCATGGTTATGCCTTTTGGATTGACCAATGCTCCCGCAGTGTTTATGGATTTAATGAATCGGGTTTGTAGACCCTACCTCGACAAATTCGTGATCGTCTTCATCGATGATATTTTGATTTACTCTAAATCAAAATCCGATCACGAGCAACATCTTCACTCCATCTTGGGTCTCCTAAAGAAAGAACAACTGTATGCCAAGTTCTCAAAATGTGAATTTTGGCTTAAGGAAGTTCAATTTTTAGGACATGTCATTGATATGAACGGGATTCATGTTGATCCTGCAAAGATCGAAGCTGTGAAGAACTGGAGTGTTCCTAAAACTCCAACCGAAGTCCGTTCTTTCCTTGGTTTGGCTGGTTATTATCGTCGATTCATCGCCAACTTCTCCAAGATCGCTGTTCCTCTCACTACCTTAACTCACAAGGGTAAACCCTATGAGTGGGGACCAAAGCAAGAGGAAGCATTTGAAACTCTTAAGCTGAAACTCTGTGAAGCTCCTATCTTGTCTCTACCTGATGGAAATGATGATTTCGTGGTCTATTGTGATGCATCGAACCAAGGTCTTGGTTGTGTTCTCATGCAACGAGGAAAGGTTATTGCTTATGCGTCTAGACAGCTCAAGACTCACGAAAAGAATTATACCACCCATGATCTTGAATTGGGCGCTGTTGTCTTTGCTCTCAAGATTTGGAGACATTATCTTTATGGGACCAAATGTGTGGTGTTCACGGACCACAAAAGTCTCCAACATGTCTTCGACCAGAAAAATCTTAACATGAGACAACGACGTTGGGTTGAATTACTTAACGACTATGAGTGCGAAATTCGCTACCATCCTGGCAAGGCGAATGTTACGGGTCATACAAAACCTAATTAACCTAGGTAGATAGGGTAAATAGGGTATCAATCCAAGGAGCGTGTGGTTAGTGAATATTATTTAGGTGATTAAGCAGCGGTGCTTATGAAGATGCTAAATTAATTATGAAGATTGCAGTTTATCATTTAAGAGTTTGATTGAAAAGTTGTTTATTATACCAAGAATTTAATTGAAATTATAAGAATAAAAAGTAATGATGTTTGTAAACAATTTGATTAAAAAGATTACACTAGGGATTCAACAATTGAACACTAGGGTTTCAACAACTGGGTAAACAATAATAATGTGATTGGTGTTAACGGAGTGATTGTTCAATAAGCTTAGGTATCAAGTTTTATCAATATCAAAGATAGATTAAACTATACTTCATTACCTAGAACATACAATCCTATGTTTGTGTTAAAGCAAGGAACCATGTTCATAACATTAGAAATTGGCACAAGATCAATTAACTAAAATGAGTTCAACATAAGGTTAATCACAATTCAACACAGTTAATTCAAACACACAAAAACACAATCAATAGTTTAAGAACAATACCCAATTTGCTAACCCTAGATCTTCAAAAGTTACATCCCCAATGTGATACAAAGGGATTAGCCACTCATGGCCATGAAGCTTGATTCTTCAAAAGTTGGATCTCTTCTTTTCTTGTGCTGCGACCTCTGTCTGCTCCCCCTTGATTAATATGCGAACCTCTTTTTGAAAAAAAATTGGATCGCCGTCAAAAAAGAATCATAATCAAAAACTCCCACCGCCTTCTTAATTGGCTCAACAATAATAGTGCCTTCCAAAAATAATAAAATTTCCAAAATAATAATTTCTCATTTTTTTTTTGTCCTCGAGATGCCTAACGCCAAATGCCCAATGCCATATATGGCATTCTCTTTTTTATCTTTTTATTATTATTATTATAAATGGTGTTATAACCCTGTGCTCTAGACTCGGGTGTTAAGGTCTCGAATATAATTTGTACTGTTTTAGCCCCGCTCCATACGATCACCTAACAAAAATATAAAATACATAAATTAATAGTAAAAACAACCATAAAGTAATAAAATATATACAATACTAAAATAATAGAGTACAGACATAAAACTAATAAAAATACTATCTAAACGACTTAAAAATATACAAAACTGGCAAATAAACATGATGCGTGCAACCGCGCATCACACCCCCACACTTATCTTTTTTCGTCTCGAAAAAATTATATACACTCTGCTCAAGACATTATCACAGACTAGCACCCAAGTCGCCCTATCATACCTTAGCTAAGGTCCAAAGTCATACCCCGTTTACAGATCAGCATTAGATGTGTTAATTCAGCAAGTCAAATTGATATCCATTTAAAAACAGAATTAACCCGACTAAATCTAACATGCTTCCAGTTTTTATTTTCATGCAACACACCCCTCACAATTTTTCACTCCACTCGGTTTAATATCTGGACTAGCATGTAATGCGCTAGTATTGATCACTCAAAAACCAAGTATGCAACTCTGTTATCATATGCTTGTATGACAATCACACCTCAACTGTAGACAATGCACATATCTAAAGGACTTACGGGTTTTGGGCTTAGGGTAAAGGTCGGATAGATTTGGCTAGAAGTGGCTAAAATAAAATGGTGACACCAACATGATTGACAATCCTTATTCACAATACACATAAATAAACATAACTTTGGGCATATTTGACCCATAACACATACTTCTATTTTTGTATTCTTTTTTTTTTCTCTTTTTTTTTTCATTTTTTTTCACACATATATTTTTTTCTAACATAAATACAGTCACTTAACACTTTGGATGTCATCAACACTTGGTAAAGGTACTGGTTTATTTGGGTGATTATGTGGTTTAGCAAACGAAAGGGTATAAGGCTCAAAGTTGGCTACTAATGGTAATATTCTTGGGTAAACCGGTTAACACAAAACAAATAAAAGGTGTCAAACAAAAAGGGAATCCTAAATCGCCTTTATCATCTATGTGCATATATAGTCTACAACCTCAGCATGTATCAAATCACACAAGTTCTGCAACAGAGAAACATCTGGCCTACTCTCAACAAATGAAAAAATATATATATAAGTCAATCTATCATCTAGTAGGCTCAAAATCTCACAAAAGTGGGGAAATGGGTTACCGATGTGTGCATGCATTTATTACCAATAGCTTGTTAAATCTAGTCAGACAATTCTAAACTTTTTTCTTAAAAATACCTGCTGAAAACGGTTCATACTACTTTTCTACAAATTAGACCATGACTAAGGATCTACTTCTAAAACAATCAATAAACAACTGGTAGGTACCGAAAAAGCTGCTTTAATGTCGGATTAGAATGCTCTTTTTTTAGGAACAATTTTCAAGACATTTTCAAAAAAAATTTAAGACACAAAAATAAATAAAAACGAAGTTTCCCCACCCCCACACTTGAACGGCACATTGTCCTCAATGTGAGCTAGGAATAAAATAAAGCAGAAATAAAAATAAAATACAACAGTAAAAGGAACAGACTCCCCTGGATATAGGCAGTGCGCGTATGAGTCTCTGGAATTCCTCACAATCGAACCGTATAGCATTTCATTCGCGGCTAATAGACAAACCTGAAACTAAGACTTAAAGAAAACTAAAAACGTAAAATTCTGGGATGCATGATACACCGATGGTGTACAGATTTACCTTGTCTGAATGGAGATTGAGTACAGGCAAGTTATCTGATTGCAAGTTAAACTCCAAGCATTCCCAGAAATCAAAAGAGACTCAAAATACTAACTAAAAATAAAAGAAAAATAAAACAAAATATACAAAATATACAAGAATCGTACCTGATGTTCATTCATGGTGGTCTTAAAGAACATTTGCCTACCGAGTTTCCAATGTATGCTCGGTAGTTTACCTTCCATGCCCCAATCTGTTCATTCTCTTTCAACTTGTCTATCGAGTCCAAGCATGAAGGTTTTATCCCACATTTTCCTACCGAGTTTCCAACATACACTCGGTAGTTCAAATGCCAAATCCACAATTGCTTCCAAGTGATTGGCATGGGAATTGAGTCATTCTTGTTGCGGGGCCGCTTTACAATAAATTGCCCAATGTCCTCCCAGCTCGCCTTCCTCTTCTTCATCTTTGAACCTTCATCCTCCACCTTGTTGGGTGCCATAATCAACATGTGATGAGATTCGTGAGAAACTTTCACCTCAACCACCAGATCTTTATGAGATACTAAGTCTTCAGTTGGAGTTAACCATTCAGAAAGACTTACAGTATCTTCATCTATATGAGCATCTACCACTACACCACTAGCCAACTCATCACGCTCACGTTTAAGTTGGGCAAATTCCTCGGCTAGTTTATGAACCTGCATGACCAAAGCTTCATGAGCTCTGTCTCTCACTTCATTTCGCTGTTGCGACTCTTTTATCATATTTATGATAGCATCAAACTTGGAATCTAGTGAGTTTTGAGGTTCTTCATATGCCGGTTGAGGGCTATTAGTATAGTAGTCATCATATTCCTCATGGTTTCGATATTGTTGTATCCTTTGGCTAAATGAACTCCCTTGATACCTGTTATTTAACTGATAATAGCCTTGGGAGTTTGAATAGCGTGGCTGACGCTGTGAAGAAGATAAATGTGAACCTCCAGGTTTTTCGAGCCCAAAAATAATACGATCTTGTCGTTCTTTAAATGCTTCCATTTTCTTACGGGCCACTGGACAATCTCGCCACAAATGATACGGGCTCCCACAACAAGGACAATTATTATCATCATCTTCCCAATACATTGTGATGATGACGATCAAGTCTTGCTAATTTCCCAATCTTCAAATTTTACACAAGTGGCATGCATGCATTATCTGTCACCTGCACACTTAACACACCAGGCGTAAAAATGAACAAAAAGAAATAACAAAGGCAAATTAAACAGTTAATCACAATAATCAACTAAAAACTAAACACTAAGCGCACTAGCTCCCCGGCAACGGCGCCATTTGATGAGCCGGTCGTTACGGGTCATACAAAACCTAATTAACCTAGGTAGATAGGGTAAATAGGGTATCAATCCAAGGAGCGTGTGGTTAGTGAATATTATTTAGGTGATTAAGCAGCGGTGCTTATGAAGATGCTAAATTAATTATGAAGATTGCAGTTTATCATTTAAGAGTTTGATTGAAAAGTTGTTTATTATACCAAGAATTTAATTGAAATTATAAGAATAAAAAGTAATGATGTTTGTAAACAATTTGATTAAAAAGATTACACTAGGGATTCAACAATTGAACACTAGGGTTTCAACAACTGGGTAAACAATAATAATGTGATTGGTGTTAACGGAGTGATTGTTCAATAAGCTTAGGTATCAAGTTTTATCAATATCAAAGATAGATTAAACTATACTTCATTACCTAGAACATACAATCCTATGTTTGTGTTAAAGAAAGGAACCATGTTCATAACATTAGAAATTGGCAAAAGATCAATTAACTAAAATGAGTTCAACATAAGGTTAATCACAATTCAACACAGTTAATTCAAACACACAAAAACACAATCAATAGTTTAAGAACAATACCCAATTTGCTAACCCTAGATCATCAAAAGTTACATCCCCAATGTGATACAAAGGGATTAGCCACTCATGGCCATGAAGCTTGATTCTTCAAAAGTTGGATCTCTTCTTTTCTTGTGCTGTGACCTCTGTCTGCTCCCCCTTGATTAATATGCGAACCTCTTTTTGAAAAAAATTGGATCGCCGTCAAAAAAGAATCATAATCAAAAACTCCCACCGCCTTCTTAATTGGCTCAACAATAATAGTGCCTTCCAAAAATAATAAAATTTCCAAAATAATAATTTCTCATTTTTTTTTGTCCTCGAGATGCCTAACGCCAAATGCCCAATGCCATATATGGCATTCTCTTTTTTATCTTTTTATTATTATTATTATTATAAATGGTGTTATAACCCTGTGCTCTAGACTCGGCTGTTAAGGTCTCGAATATAATTTGTACTGTTTTAGCCCCGCTCCATACGATCACCTAACAAAAATATAAAATACATAAATTAATAGTAAAAACAACTATAAAGTAATAAAATATATACAATACTAAAATAATAGTATACAGACATAAAACTAATAAAAATACTATCTAAACAACTTAAAAATATACAAAACTGGCAAATAAACATGATGTGTGCAACCGCGCATCAGACCAAATGTGTGGTGTTCACGGACCACAAAAGTCTCCAACATGTCTTCGACCAGAAAAATCTTAACATGAGACAACGACGTTGGGTTGAATTACTTAACGACTATGATTGTGAAATTCGCTACCATCCTGGCAAGGCGAATGTTGTGGCTGACGCACTTAGTCGTAAAGAGCGTATCAAACTTCAATGTGCGAGAGTTCATACTGATCTTCAGGATCGCATTCTCCAGGCTCAACATACATCAGTCACCCAAGGTAACATGTACGATGAAATGTCTTGTGGTGCTGAAACTCAACTTGAAACCAAACCTGATGGTCTTCTCTATTTTCTTAATCGACTGTGGATTCCCGATCGTGATGATCTTCGTACTTTTCTCATGAACGAGGCTCATAAGTCTCGTTATTCTATTCATCCTGGAGCTGACAAGATGTACCAAGATCTTCGTTATTCTTATTGGTGGCCTGGTATGAAGAAAAACATTGCTCTTTTCGTTGCAAAATGCCTCACTTGTTCAAAGGTCAAGGCTGAACACCAACGACCATCTGGTATGCTCGAACAACCAGAGATTCCTGTATGGAAATGGGAGAGCATAGCTATGGACTTCATCACCAAACTCCCTCGTACACCCAAAGGTTTTGACAGTATTTGGGTAATCGTCGATCGTTTGACCAAGTCAGCCCACTTCTTACCTATTCGTGAGAAGTATTCTGTAGAAAGGTTGGCAAAGATGTACGTAAGTGAAATCGTATGTCGTCATGGTATACCTTTGGACATTATCTCTGATCGCGATGGTCGTTTCACCTCTCACTTTTGGGATTCTCTGCAAGATGCTTTGGGTACCAAGTTGAACCTGAGTACTGCTTATCACCCTCAACCAGATGGTCAGACTGAACGGACCATCCAGACACTTGAGGATATGCTCAGGGCATGTATCATCGATTTTGGTGGCGCATGGGATTCTCATCTTCCTTTGGTTGAGTTTTCATACAACAACAGTTATCACGCCAGCATTAACATGGCTCCTTTCGAGGCACTCTATGGTCGTAAATGTCGTTCACCTGTCTGTTGGACTGAGGTTGGTGAAGCCCGTATCACTGGACCCGAACTAATCCAGGAAACCACAAACAAAATTCAACTTATTCAGGATAATCTTCTCAAGGCTAGAAGTCGTCAGAAGAGTTATGCTGATAAACGTCGTAAACCCTTGGAATTTCAAGTTGGGGACCTTGTACTACTTAAGGTATCCCCTTGGAAAGGAGTAATTCGTTTCGGTAGAAAGGGAAAACTAGCTCCTCGATACGTAGGCCCATTCAAAATTCTAGACAGAGTTGGAAAAGTGGCTTACAAACTTGATCTTCCACCTGAGCTAAGCAATGTTCACCCGACCTTCCATGTTTCGAATCTCAAGAAATGCTTAGCAGATGAGAACCTTCATGTTCCTCTTGAGGATGTGCAAATTGATGAAAGCAGGCACATTATCGAGAAACCCGTTGAGATTGTTGATACTGGAGTCAAGAAACTCAAGCGCAGTCGCATTCCGATCATTAAGGTTCGTTGGGAATCTAAACGAGGCCCAGAGTTCACTTGGGAACGTAAAGACCAGATGAAGTCGAAGTATCCACATCTTTTTCCACCAGATTCTCCAACTCCAACTTCGGGACGAAGTTCCTAAAAGTAGGGGAGACTGTAACATTTCGCAATTACACTTGTACGTTACATCATCATTAATAATAAAACGTCAAGTTTCAGTATTTAATTATTTTTGTTGCATTTTGGAAACCCTAATACTATATATATATTATATGTATATATGGATAAATCATGGATAATTGTCAAAAAAATAGGTGCTTGGGCCGGGAATCGAACCCGCGCCCAAGACCGGTTCAAACAACACAACACACACAACCATCTGGGCTAGCCTTCATATCTGTTTCAAACCCGGCCATTTATAATTATATGATGTGATTCAAAACCCTGACAGTTGACTTGGAATGTCAACTGTGATACACGACTTGCCTTAATCAACCTCATTAACTCGTGTTTAATCTACGATTTGCATCATTACGTGATTACCGGTCTATTATGACTTGGCTACACGATTATTGATCATCAATTGTTACCAAATTTACCATATACGCGTTCCACAATCAATTCAGAGTCAACCCTTACCAATTCATCATTCCAGATCGCTGCACTATAAATTGATCATTGTAGGACCTTCACAACTCGCCATTACATCTCTCTCAACCTCCATTTCTTCACAATTATACTCTGTTCTTAAACTACGATCGCGTTTTGACTATTTTGGTTTGACTGGCCAATCGTGCTTGTTTCTGCTTTGTAAGTATAATTTTTTTTGTGGGATTTGATCATCGGCATCCACACATCAATAGCCCTATGGTTAATTGGGCTATTGATGTGTGAATCAAACGATTGCAGAATTAGGGCTCGAATGTTTGATTTGGGGGATAAACACGTTTTGGCGTATAGTATTTATTTTAAATAAAACTGAAATCAACACAACCACTGGTCTGGACCAAGTGGTTGTGTCTGATGCTAGCTTCCTGAGCCACCCGGGTTCGAGTCCCGGCATTGGTATCCTTTTTTTTGTTCCTTTTCATTTTTAACAAATAAATATATATAATACATATAATCTTATAAATTCATTTTTAATTATTAAAACTCTTTTATAAATTCTAAAAAAATTATTTTTAGATAATCTGATGTAAAAGTTTCACCCACAATTTTTAGTTTTCAAAAATTAATATATTTAATATATATAATAATTAAATCAATTTTATTCTATTATATTTATAAAATTCCATTAAAATATCAAAACAATTTTATAAATTTCCACAAAAATTATTCTGAGTTTGTATAATGATAAACTTTTCTGAAATGGTTTTTAATTCTGAAAAATCATTTATTTAATATTTTTAATCAATTTTTGTTAGTTTTAATAATAATTAAATCATAATAAATTCAATTTTTAATATTTTTGCACCAAAATTTTATACAATTTATTTCTGAATATTTAGAACAGAAATATAAATTTTAAACTAATAATTCTTTAATTTTAGTATTTTTAAATATTAAAGTTAAATTTTGACAATTTGTAATAAATAGATTTAATATTCTATTTTAAAGAAAATAATTTTAAAAATTATTTTTATACTTTAAACACATTATTGTGAACATTCTAAATTCAAACTTTATAAAAAGACTTTCATTTATTTAATTATCGAATTTCCCTTTATTTTTAAAAACATTTTATTATAATTCAACAAATGGATATCCCCAAATCAAAACCCTAAAATATACTTGTAGACTAGATAGACTTAGACTTATTTGTTGCCTTATACATAGGGTAATACTTGGCAATCTATTGGGCTACACTCATACTATTCCTCAAGACCTAATACTATACTAAGGTGAGTTTACGTAACCATGTTTATGCGATTCTTTATACTTGCAACATTTTATTTAAGCAATTCAACATGCATATCTAGTTGTAAACTTTATTGCCTCATGAATTAGTCAACAACAGTTTCAACGAGTTTCAACATTACATAATCATTAGCTATGGCCAAGCCGGCGATACTCAATAATAGATCTATTGGATTGACAACCCCACCCGGATACGTATACCTCCTACATAGGTAGCGTGGGTGATTGTTATCGTTCCAACATATTACTAAGGTGAACCGTAGATGACGGGATGGACCTAAACTAGTCGGAGGTTTGATTATGTCGATTCAACATATTATGCTTATTCATGTAGACTTAAACTTACGATAGACATATGAATTGCTAAACTTTTATACTTAAACTATTTGCTTAACATGGATTATGTATTCTCACCAACTTCTAGTTGACCCCCCCCCCATTTTTACAACTCAACAGGAAATAATGATGCATGAAGGCTAGAGTATTTTCATGAGAAGACAATTTGAAGTCTATTTTTTTTTTTTTTTTTTTTTTGAAAATAAACTTTCATTAAACAAAGCGAACACAGCCCTCAAAGCAAGGACCGGCCGCGCCAACCAAGATTACAACATATACAATGGAGAACGACACCAATCCTTCCACACTAAACTACCAACATTGCTTCTATTTTTAAACCATAGGAAAGACATAGACTTGACTCTCGCTACGACTTCCGAAATATTAGCTTTGTTGCCGTTGAAAACCAAGTCGTTCCTCGCGTACCATATCGTCCACATTGTGACCATAACGATGCCGTGCACTAGCCTTTTTTTAACCTTTCTGCCCTGGATTTGTTTGTAGACCTGCAGCAGATCGTGAATGTCAAACGCGAAGATAGGAGCAATACCAATCCATCGACTTATAGCATCCCACACGTTAGAAGCTAGAAAGCAATCAGCGAAAACATGTATAACTGTCTCCTCATCTGCGTCGCACCAGGGGCAAAAAGTATCCGGTAAACCAACATTCCTCTTGATCAATTCTTTCTTTGTAGGAAGCCTATTCATTGACGCTCTCCATACCATAATTTGGCATTTCAACGGCACCCAAGACGTCCATTTTAAAACGAAATTGCTGTCCACCACAGTCCGCTTTTGTATATAATCTCGAACCGATTTAACAGAGAAAACTCCATCTGAACTTCCCCCCCAAAACCAGTCATCACTAGACTCCCACAGAGTTATGCTATCGATGCAAGAGACGAGCTGCAGCCACTGTTGAAAAGCATCCACGGACACAATCTGGGAAACCCATTCAGCTTCGAAAACCCACCTGGATCCTCTCCACTTCACACGGTCAGCTATGGAGCAATTTTTATCCGTTTCAAGATTATAAAGAATCGGCCAGCGCTGTTTAAGAGCCTCACTACACAATTTGAAGTCTATGCTTGCTTGATCTTTGTGATGTATTAGATTTCCACATTAAAACTCATTATGTATTTCTATTTTTGGATTTTTGCACTTTAAATTTATTTCAATTAAAATTTGGTTACCATGTGCTACTGTATACTCATTCTTACGTGACACCTCGATGTTTCCGCCATTGGTTGGGGTGTTACAGGTTCACCGCTGTACCAGTACCCACCTCCCCCACCGCAGTGATGCAGCTGCTGCCGAGACGCCACTATGACTGTACAGTATCAGGATGACGTAGTAATAGCTTATCTTTTTACCTATCTTGGTGGGTTGTGCCAGTGAAAGTAGTATGATCTTTTGTCTGTATTTCAAAAATGATGCAAGTGGGACGGTGTACCTACCATTTTGTTGTATTTAACAAATGATGTACTCGTGGTTGGAATTAATGGAAAATCATGTTATTCTGGTAAAATATGTTGTTATTACATTATACATCTTGTGATTGTCTGTGGTTGTTATTCATTATTTATTGTGTGGATTGTGGTTTGTGTGTGATGTGATGGTGATGATTATATTCATGTTGGGTGTTGTTACTTATGCGTTGTGTATGACAATATTTGTATGAATGTTCATCAAAATTAACCTTTGATAATTATTATTGCAGAATAATGGCACCGGCCACGCGAAGTAACACAGGCAACGATGGATTGCCTACAACCCCCGCTGAACTGGAACAGCTGATCTCGAAGCACGTTGCCCGAGCCATCGCGGAACACAACGCCGCATGTACTGACGCATCCAGAGATCGAACCGGGAGCGACCGCCGTGAGACCTCCCCCACTGGTAAGAGGTTTATGAAAAAGTGAAATGTTGGGAGCTTGTCATAATGCTCCTATTCCATAGTAACATATTATCTTATTATTGCAGAAACCGCCTCACGTGAACGTGGTTGCACGTTCAAGGCCTTCTTGGATTGTAAACCAATTAATTTCAGCGGTACGGAAGGTTCAGTTGGGTTACTTAAATGGTTCGAGAAAACTGAAGCAGCGATCCGCATTAGCAGCTGCACTCCTCGTCAGACAGTAATGTACTCAACGAATCTGTTTTTGGACCAGGACCTGACTTGGTGGAATAGCCAGGTCCAGTCATTGGGAGATAATGTAGCATATTCTCTCTCATGGGTGGAACTGAAAGAACTCATGATCGCTGAATACTTCCCGGCGAGCGAGGTACAAAAGCTCAAATCCGAATTCTGGAATCTCACGATGGTAGGTGCGGACGTGGCAGGTTATACGTCCAGATGCCATGACCTTTCTAGGTTGGTTCCTCGGTTGGTCACACCAGAGAATAAGAAGATTGAGCGGTATCTATTCGGGTTGGCACCTCAGATCCGTAGCATGGTCACCTCCTCCAATTCCACGACTATGCGTGAGGCCATTGACCTTGCTCTAAGCCTTACAGAAGATGCCATCCGAATGGGCACCCTAATTCAAAAGGTGTCGGGATTGAAGATTCAGAGACTAGCAGTGTTAAGGGAAAGAATCTGGGTTCGAGTGCGAGTGTCGGGTCTAGTAAGCAGGTGAATAGGGCAAAGTTTGGGAAGCGGAAGAGGAATGAGGGAAAGAAGGAAGGGTCAACCGGGGGTTCTAACAAGAAGGGTAAGGGGTATGTGGCAACTGGGCGTGGGAATGGTGGAAAAACAGGTTTTCAGGGGAAGAATAATGAGGTGATTTGTGGAAAGTGCCGCCGTACGGGGAACAAGACCGAGGAATGTAGGTCGGGAGCAACAAAAACTGGTGGAGCGAGGCCATGCTTCGCGTGTGGGTCGCCCGACCACTGGAAGAGGGACTGCCAAAAACTAAACAATCAAGCACGTGGAAGGGCGTTTATGATTGGTGCTGGTGACACACGACAGGACCCTAATGTGGTCACCGGTACGTTCCCTCTTAACGATCATTATGCTTCTGTTTTATTTGATATTGGTGCCGATTTTAGCTTCGTATCTGTTGACTTTAAACGATTACTTGGGCTGAAAACAAGTAAGCTAGATACACCTTATTCTATAGAATTGGCAAATGGTAAAACTATAGAAACAAGTGAAGTGGCGAAGGATTGTAGATTGAATCTTTGTGGGCACGAATTTAGTATTGATCTCTTACCGGTAGTATTGGTAGCTTTGACATAGTCGTTGGTATGGATTGGTTATCTGCACGTCGCGTCGTCGTTGTTTGTAACGATAAAATAATTCAAGTTCCTCTCACGAGTGGTGAAACTCTTTCGATTCAAGGGGAAAGGCGTGGGACGCCATTGAGAATTATTACGAGCATGAAGGCCCGGAAGTGCTTGCGAAAGGGTCTTATCGCATTCTTGGTAGATAAGAAGGCCGGCGAACGAAAGCTAGAAGATATACCGATAGCGAGAGAATTTCCTGATGTGTTTCCTAAAGATTTGCCGGGGTTGCCTGATGTGTCGTAAAACACATCCATTTTCCTATGTAGTTTGAGTCATAATTTAGTCTTTTGTATATAGTTTTTAGTAGTTTTAGGCGTGTACTCGTTTGTTTGTCTATTTGTATCATTGTATAGTTTTTATTAGTTTTTAGTACTTATTTATTTATTTTATATTTTATAGGTGTTCGTGGAGAATGGGCTTAAAAATGAAGAATTTTAATTGAGACACGAACACTTGAGACAGGTGTTCATGGACGTTGGAGCGTAAACAAGTAACTTTGGTCAAGTCAAGAACACCCGAGTCAAGAACACGGAGTATAATACTACTAATATTATAATAATAATAATAATATAAAAAAAATGTTGAGACTTGGGCCGAAGCCCAAGCCAAACAAATGAAAAACCTAAATTAACAATTAAGGTCGGTCATAGGGGATATAATATATCATTGATTGGATTGATACATGGGAGCAAAGCCAACAGCCGCTACAAGGCAATATTCATTCTACGCCGCACAGGACCAAGAACCAAAAAGCGGTGACGAGCAGAAGGGCACGGAAGGAGAAAAGGCCACGGGCACGGTAAAGATCAAGAGCCAACGAGCCGTGGGTTAGGTTTAGTTTTCACTATATATTTTTATAGACATGATGAAATTGTTTTTTTTTTTATAAACTTTGAATTTATGTTTCTAAATATTATGAGTAGCTAGACTTTTATGGTTGCTTAGGTTTATGAACTAGACACGTAATTTGCAGTTTTTAATGATTCTTGGTTTTTAATTTTGATGTGTAGGATTACATGATTTTAATTTTATTGTTGGATTTGATATATGTGTGTTGGTGTTAATTTTATTTGAAGTTTGTTTATTGGTTTTGTGGAGCTAGGCATGTAGAGATACCCCCTAGGCCTTGAAATCAATCTAGTTCGTCAACTTAGGTTAGCGTGCTAGTATTTGTAGTTGGAGTACGACACAAGTATAACAAACTAATATAATAAATTAACTAAGACGTGCAGTCCATTCTTGAGGGTGAGAAATCTAACTCGAGTTTGCTAGGTAACTAACTAGGCATTGTTCGGTAGTTGGCAAGCGCTAGGGCGGGAGTCACTACTTGTCCGTGTTTAGAGTTTTCCTAGGTTTTCGTCAGTAGAGTTTAAGTCTGATTCATAGTTTGAGGATTTTAATCCAGGAGAGGTTTTAATCTGATTTCTGTGGGATTTTGGTACGCTAGGGCGATCCAGATCCATCTTAGCATTTCTACACTTGTCCCGCCTTAAGTCTAGTGAGCTATCCTTGACAGGAGGTTTATTAGGTAAGAATAGGGTCTCAAGTTAATTACCAGATTCAGGATTTATTGCTAGTGTCTAGGGATTTTACCTAAGTAACCAACCTTCTTCCTATCCGATTTCTCCAAGTTCCTAGTTCCCATAAGCAGCTGAGGTTATTTTATTTATATCTAGTTTCTTCTAAGTTTTTAGTTATTAGTTTAACCCCCCAATTTAAGTATTTATTTATTTAGGCTAGTATTCGGTAGAGGTTGTGATCTAGAGTTGCATTCGCGTCTTTGGGTTCGATACTCGGTCTTATCTGTTTACTACTTTGCGACCGGTACACTTGCCGTGCGTGTGTAGTTTTTAGGTGAGTCGTTTTAATTAAAGCTTGTGTTATTTTTATATATACATTTACACACATCAAGTTTTTGGCGCCGCTGCCGGGGACGCAATTAGCACTCTTGAGAATTATCCGATCCGTTTCTAGTCTACTATTTTGTGAATAATTTTTTTTCTTTTTTTCTTATTATTATTATTTTTTTTTTATTCTTAATATATAATTTTTTTTTATCATGTGCGAGATCTGCGGAGGACCCCATTTTACCATAAGATGCCCTCATTCATATTCATCGGGGTATTCCACGGATTATTATGCTAACGAGTATTTGCAGCCGCAGCCATATCAGTCATACCAGCCTTCATACCCACAGGCTAACCAGTGGTTTAACCCTGCAACATCTGAGTCACTAGATAGAATACAAAGTCGGCCTGATCGTCTACAAGCTAAAATGTATGAGGAAAGGCATGGTGGAAGCTCGTCAGAGTATCCACCTAGCCAACATTTTTATCAACATCCCGATTATCGGGATGTCTCGTCTCACACTAGACCCGATTTTGCCGCCTTACTTGCTAAACAACAGCTCATGCTCGAGGATATCGATTCTTTGCTATCCAAGCGCACCGACTCTTTGAGGGAACAAGATGCGGCACTTAAAAGGCTAGAGGCTCAGGTGGATGAACTGAAGACCATAATGGACGTTGAAGTCCCACCTCCAGTTCAGCAGGTTTATTTCACAAATGATGACCCAGACGAGATGGTAACATTTACATTACCTGATTGTATTAGTCCCGTTGCTGAAACTGTTTGTCCTTACTCATCTGATTCTGTGCATGATTTAATTGACCCATATGATTCTTTACACTTGTCTTGTGAGGATGATATTTTGCAGGATTCAGGGTTAGAGCTAGAGACCATAATGGACGCCTTAGTCCCACCTCCGGTTCAACAGGATGAGCAGCCTTGCCAGATCTCTAGTTCAGCAGCATATCCTTGGGAGGTAGATGTCTGGAGTGATGATGAGGAGATAGAAAGGATAGAGTGGGACGCGCACAGGAAAGCCATGTTGGAGAAGATAGGGGAGGCTGAGGAAGATATGGATTTTTCAGAATCCACAGGCTGGCTGTTTGAGGAAGAAGTGGTGGAAGAGGAAGACACCGCTGACCTGCTTGAAGAAGCAGCTGATGGGGGAGTAGAGTTTGGTGACGAGTTATTTAATTTGTCAGCTCCAGAAGTGGACAAAGATTTTGACCAAGTGTCACCAAACAAGGAAGATGAGAAAGAAGCAGTGGTGAAAGAAGAAGAACACCACAGCCGGCCCGTGCAGGCATTGGATATTACATTGCTACTAGCGCCACCACCATGGCCACCACCACGGGAGAAGGCGAAGACGCACCTGGACCGACACAGGGTAAGGGTCAGGAGTTGCAGAGACAACAAGTCCCCTCATTACATGCCAAGAATCAGGTTTGGTCCAGGTAAATTTAAATATTGGTGGTCCGACCCATTTAAATTCGATAAAATATTATTCAATTCCACTAATTTAATTTTTCTAAATAATATGGACCGGGTGGAATTAAATGGGTTGGATCGGGTCCAGATAAAAGAGAAGCCCCCTGATTTAGTTTAAGTGTGGGGAGGCTCTGTAGAGTTTGTAAATTTATATTTATACATATTTATTTATTTATTTATTTTTTTCTTTCTTTTCTAGCTTTTCATTTTTTTTTTATTTTTTATTTGTGGTTCGTCCTTCGATAATGGTTCATAGGTTTTTATCTTTCTATTTTTTTCTTTGTTGTTTTTTTGTGTCTTTGAGTCTGTTTGCAAGTTTGCGTGTTTGCTTAGGTAAAGGAAATTTCACAATGAGCGGATCTCATGTATTGTCTTTATATATATTTTATGAGTGGGAGTTTTGAAAAAGGTTTGGGTAATAAAAGAGAATTTTTCTTAAAAAAAAAAATAAAAAAAAATAATAATTAACTTTCTGTGAAAAAAGACTTTTCACGTAATGTGAAGAGTCTGGGCTGACCTGTGCGCCTCATGCGACCAGCTATTACCCCGGAAAGTTATATTTTTCTTTCACTTGCAACGCGTGTTGTGATCACCAGTGTCCTTCACGTTGAACGAGAACCAATATATATATATATATATATATATATATATATATATATATATATATATATATATATATATATATATATATTTCCTCTACCCATTTGGTTCTACCACCATTCACCGCCATTTTGCCAAGCAGGTACGTCTTCTTGTTTGTTGTTATATTATGAGTCTAAGTTAGTAGTTTGAGTCTTTTTATTTTTGTGTGGTTCGGTATTATGCTCGGGTTTTGTTTGTTTCGTTTTGCGCAGGTTTGGATTGCACCGCCCGTACTCAATCTCCATTCGGGTGATTCCGGAGCTGTTATCATTTATCAAAGCAAGCCCAGAGTTTACCATTGTGTCAGAGCCGATCGCGAATGAAATGCTATACGATCGAGCTGGATTGGACTAGAGCTTACGAAGAAAAATTAACCAGCTAAGTCTTTTCCAATTTGCCATTTTTTTTATAATTTTTTTTATTCGGAATTTTTTTTTTTATTATTTTTTGTTTTGAGTCGTTTTCTATTCCTACATTGAGGGCAATGTAGAGTTTAAGTGTGAGGATGGGAAACTGTCGTTTAGTCTGTATATAAAGTCATTTTAAGTCAAAAAAAAAACAAATGAAAAAAAAAAAAAGTCCCTCATTTTGAAGTTTGCATTATATAAATTATGGAAAATGATAGGTAAAGTTAGGTGTCCGGTTTTCAAATAGTATGTATAATAAGAGATTAAAATTGATTGAAAACGTGTCTGATTTGGGATATGTGGGTAGGCTCGGCCGGTAGAAAGGTTTCCTTTGAAAAGTAATAATCTAATTATGTTAGGCTATTTTGTGGGTTCTCATGAAGGAGAAACGGGGAGACCAAAACCGCCAAAAATAGTATAAGAAGCACCGTTATAAGTAGAAAACCGTTAGAATTTCTAATCACTTAAAAAAAATATATAGAAATCAAAGCAAAAATGCTGAAGCTTAAGGTGCCTGGCCACTGGGATAGCGACTTGGATTAGTCACACCCTCTGAGTTAAGTATGCTGAGATGGAAAAAAAAATGCTGAAGCTTAAGGTGCCTGGCCACTAGGATAGCGACTTGGATTGGTCACACCCTCTGAGTTAAGTATGCAAAAAAAAAAAAAAAAAAGTGATTTTAAATTCTCTTGCTTTTCTACATAAGACGGTTGGGAATTGGTCAATTGGTCGTTCCTTTAGCTTCATAAGCTTGAGGCGGGATTAGGACGAACTGTGGCTTCCTTCGAGTGAGACCCTAGATAGACTAATCAACATGAACTTAACATAAATAAAAAGGGGCTTGGAAACCGATGTGGGTTTAAGAGGATCAATATACCTGCAATCGCAATCAATACGTTAGTAGATTATTAATTAAGTAACCTATGTTTTGAAACTGGATGTAAACCTAACTGTGATTCCATAGCATAATTCTTTTTCAGGGACGAAAAAGAGTCAAGTGTGGGGATGTTTGATGTGTCGTAAAACACATCCATTTTCCTATGTAGTTTGAGTCATAATTTAGTCTTTTGTATATAGTTTTTAGTAGTTTTAGGCGTGTACTCGTTTGTTTGTCTATTTGTATCATTGTATAGTTTTTATTAGTTTTTAGTACTTATTTATTTATTTTATATTTTATAGGTGTTCGTGGAGAATGGGCTTAAAAATGAAGAATTTTAATTGAGACACGAACACTTGAGACAGGTGTTCATGGACGTTGGAGCGTAAACAAGTAACTTTGGTCAAGTCAAGAACACCCGAGTCAAGAACACGGAGTATAATACTACTAATATTATAATAATAATAATAATAATAATATAAAAAATGTTGAGACTTGGGCCGAAGCCCAAGCCAAACAAATGAAAAACCTAAATTAACAATTAAGGTCGGTTATAGGGGATATAATATATCATTGATTGGATTGATACATGGGAGCAAAGCCAACAGCCGCTACAAGGCAATATTCATTCTACGCCGCACAGGACCAAGAACCAAAAAGCGGTGACGAGCAGAAGGGCACTGAAGGAGAAAAGGCCACAGGCACGGTAAAAATCAAGAGCCAACGAGTCGTGGGTTAGGTTTAGTTTTCGCTATATATTTTTATAGACATGATGAAATTGTTTTTTTTATAAACTTTGAATTTATGTTTCTAAATATTATGAGTAGCTAGACTTTTATGGTTGCTTAGGTTTATGAACTAGACACGTAATTTGCAGTTTTTAATGATTCTTGGTTTTTAATTTTGATGTGTAGGATTACATGATTTTAATTTTATTGTTGGATTTGATATATGTGTGTTGGTGTTAATTTTATTTGAAGTTTGTTTATTGGTTTTGTGGAGCTAGGCATGTAGAGATACCC
This sequence comes from Ambrosia trifida, assembly GCA_028751855.1. Taxonomy (NCBI): domain Eukaryota; kingdom Viridiplantae; phylum Streptophyta; class Magnoliopsida; order Asterales; family Asteraceae; genus Ambrosia; species Ambrosia trifida. Next base: position 4,337,213 of record CM054123.1, on the reverse strand, counting down.
CCTAGGCCTTGAAATCAATCTAGTTCGTCAACTTAGGTTAGCGTGCTAGTATTTGTAGTTGGAGTACGACACAAGTATAACAAACTAATATAATAAATTAACTAAGACGTGCAGTCCATTCTTGAGGGTGAGAAATCTAACTCGAGTTTGCTAGGTAACTAACTAGGCATTGTTCGGTAGTTGGCAAGCGCTAGGGCGGGAGTCACTACTTGTCCGTGTTTAGAGTTTTCCTAGGTTTTCGTCAGTAGAGTTTAAGTCTGCTTCATAGTTTGAGGATTTTAATCCAGGAGAGGTTTTAATCTGATTTCTGTGGGATTTTGGTACGCTAGGGCGATCCAGATCCATCTTAGCATTTCTACACTTGTCCCGCCTTAAGTCTAGTGAGCTATCCTTGACAGGAGGTTTATTAGGTAAGAATAGGGTCTCAAGTTAATTACCAGATTCAGGATTTATTGCTAGTGTCTAGGGATTTTACCTAAGTAACCAACCTTCTTCCTATCCGATTTCTCCAAGTTCCTAGTTCCCATAAGCAGCTGAGGTTATTTTATTTATATCTAGTTTCTTCTAAGTTTTTAGTTATTAGTTTAACCCCCCAATTTAAGTATTTATTTATTTAGGCTAGTATTCGGTAGAGGTTGTGATCTAGAGTTGCATTCGCGTCTTTGGGTTCGATACTCGGTCTTATCTGTTTACTACTTTGCGACCGGTACACTTGCCGTGCGTGTGTAGTTTTTAGGTGAGTCGTTTTAATTAAAGCTTGTGTTATTTTTATATATACATTTACACACATCAAGTTTTTGGCGCCGCTGCCGGGGACGCAATTAGCACTCTTGAGAATTATCCGATCCGTTTCTAGTCTACTATTTTGTGAATAATTTTTTTTCTTTTTTTCTTATTATTATTATTTTTTTTTTATTCTTAATATATAATTTTTTTTTATCATGTGCGAGATCTGCGGAGGACCCCATTTTACCATAAGATGCCCTCATTCATATTCATCGGGGTATTCCACGGATTATTATGCTAACGAGTATTTGCAGCCGCAGCCATATCAGTCATACCAGCCTTCATACCCACAGGCTAACCAGTGGTTTAACCCTGCAACATCTGAGTCACTAGATAGAATAAAAAGTCGGCCTGATCGTCTACAAGCTAAAATGTATGAGGAAAGGCATGGTGGAAGCTCGTCAGAGTATCCACCTAGCCAACATTTTTATCAACATCCCGATTATCGGGATGTCTCGTCTCACACTAGACCCGATTTTGCCGCCTTACTTGCTAAACAACAGCTCATGCTCGAGGATATCGATTCTTTGCTATCCAAGCGCACCGACTCTTTGAGGGAACAAGATGCGGCACTTAAAAGGCTAGAGGCTCAGGTGGATGAACTGAAGACCATAATGGACGTTGAAGTCCCACCTCCAGTTCAGCAGGTTTATTTCACAAATGATGACCCAGACGAGATGGTAACATTTACATTACCTGATTGTATTAGTCCCGTTGCTGAAACTGTTTGTCCTTACTCATCTGATTCTGTGCATGATTTAATTGACCCATATGATTCTTTACACTTGTCTTGTGAGGATGATATTTTGCAGGATTCAGGGTTAGAGCTAGAGACCATAATGGACGCCTTAGTCCCACCTCCGGTTCAACAGGATGAGCAGCCTTGCCAGATCTCTAGTTCAGCAGCATATCCTTGGGAGGTAGATGTCTGGAGTGATGATGAGGAGATAGAAAGGATAGAGTGGGACGCGCACAGGAAAGCCATGTTGGAGAAGATAGGGGAGGCTGAGGAAGATATGGATTTTTCAGAATCCACAGGCTGGCTGTTTGAGGAAGAAGTGGTGGAAGAGGAAGACACCGCTGACCTGCTTGAAGAAGCAGCTGATGGGGGAGTAGAGTTTGGTGACGAGTTATTTAATTTGTCAGCTCCAGAAGTGGACAAAGATTTTGACCAAGTGTCACCAAACAAGGAAGATGAGAAAGAAGCAGTGGTGAAAGAAGAAGAACACCACAGCCGGCCCGTGCAGGCATTGGATATTACATTGCTACTAGCGCCACCACCATGGCCACCACCACGGGAGAAGGCGAAGACGCACCTGGACCGACACAGGGTAAGGGTCAGGAGTTGCAGAGACAACAAGTCCCCTCATTACATGCCAAGAATCAGGTTTGGTCCAGGTAAATTTAAATATTGGTGGTCCGACCCATTTAAATTCGATAAAATATTATTCAATTCCACTAATTTAATTTTTCTAAATAATATGGACCGGGTGGAATTAAATGGGTTGGATCGGGTCCAGATAAAAGAGAAGCCCCCTGATTTAGTTTAAGTGTGGGGAGGCTCTGTAGAGTTTGTAAATTTATATTTATACATATTTATTTATTTATTTATTTTTTTCTTTCTTTTCTAGCTTTTCATTTTTTTTTTATTTTTTATTTGTGGTTCGTCCTTCGATAATGGTTCATAGGTTTTTATCTTTCTATTTTTTTCTTTGTTGTTTTTTTGTGTCTTTGAGTCTGTTTGCAAGTTTGCGTGTTTGCTTAGGTAAAGGAAATTTCACAATGAGCGGATCTCATGTATTGTCTTTATATATATTTTATGAGTGGGAGTTTTGAAAAAGGTTTGGGTAATAAAAGAGAATTTTTCTTAAAAAAAAAAAAAAAAAAAAAAAAAAAAAAAAATTAATTAACTTTCTGTGAAAAAAGACTTTTCACGTAATGTGAAGAGTCTGGGCTGACCTGTGCGCCTCATGCGACCAGCTATTACCCCGGAAAGTTATATTTTTCTTTCACTTGCAACGCGTGTTGTGATCACCAGTGTCCTTCACGTTGAGCGAGAACCAATATATATATATATATATATATATATATGTATATATATATATATATATATATATATTTTCTCTACCAATTTGGTTCTACCACCATTCACCGCCATTTTGCCAAGCAGGTACGTCTTCTTGTGTGTTGTTATATTATGAGTCTAAGTTAGTAGTTTGAGTCTTTTTATTTTTGTGTGGTTCGGTATTATGCTCGGGTTTTGTTTGTTTCGTTTTGCGCAGGTTTGGATTGCACCGCCCGTACTCAATCTCCATTCGGGTGATTCCGGAGCTGTTATCATTTATCAAAGCAAGCCCAGAGTTTACCATTGTGTCAGAGCCGATCGCGAATGAAATGCTATACGATCGAGCTGGATTGGACTAGAGCTTACGAAGAAAAATTAACCAACTAAGTCTTTTCCAATTTGCCATTTTTTTATAATTTTTTTTATTCGGAATTTTTTTTTTATTATTTTTTGTTTTGAGTCGTTTTCTATTCCTACATTGAGGGCAATGTAGAGTTTAAGTGTGAGGATGGGAAACTGTCGTTTAGTCTGTATATAAAGTCATTTTAAGTCAAAAAAAAAAAACAAATGAAAAAAAAAAAAAAAAGTCCCTCATTTTGAAGTTTGCATTATATAAATTATGGAAAATGATAGGTAAAGTTAGGTGTCCAGTTTTCAAATAGTATGTATAATAAGAGATTAAAATTGATTGAAAACGTGTCTGATTTGGGATATGTGGGTAGGCTCGGCCGGTAGAAAGGTTTCCTTTGAAAAGTAATAAATTAATTATGTTAGGCTATTTTGTGGGTTCTCATGAAGGAGAAACGGGGAGACCAAAACCGCCAAAAATAGTATAAGAAGCACCGTTATAAGTAGAAAACCGTTAGAATTTCTAATCACTTAAAAAAAATATATAGAAATCAAAGCAAAAATGCTGAAGCTTAAGGTGCCTGGCCACTGGGATAGCGACTTGGATTGGTCACACCCTCTGAGTTAAGTATGCTGAGATGAAAAAAAAATGCTGAAGCTTAAGGTGCCTGGCCACTAGGATAGCGACTTGGATTGGTCACACCCTCTGAGTTAAGTATGCAAAAAAAAAAAAAAAAAAGTGATTTTAAATTCTCTTGCTTTTCTACATAAGACGGTTGGGAATTGGTCAATTGGTCGTTCCTTTAGCTTCATAAGCTTGAGGCGGGATTAGGATGAACTGTGGCTTCCTTCGAGTGAGACCCTAGATAGACTAATCAACATGAACTTAACATAAATAAAAAGGGGCTTGGAAACCGGTGTGGGTTTAAGAGGATCAATATACCTGCAATCGCAATCAATACGTTAGTAGATTATTAATTAAGTAACCTATGTTTTGAAACTGGATGTAAACCTAACTGTGATTTCATAGCATAATTCTTTTTCAGGGACGAAAAAGAGTCAAGTGTGGGGATGTTTGATGTGTCGTAAAACACATCCATTTTCCTATGTAGTTTGAGTCATAATTTAGTCTTTTGTATATAGTTTTTAGTAGTTTTAGGCGTGTACTCGTTTGTTTGTCTATTTGTATCATTGTATAGTTTTTATTAGTTTTTAGTACTTATTTATTTATTTTATATTTTATAGGTGTTCGTGGAGAATGGGCTTAAAAATGAAGAATTTTAATTGAGACACGAACACTTGAGACAGGTGTTCATGGACGTTGGAGCGTAAACAAGTAACTTTGGTCAAGTCAAGAACACCCGAGTCAAGAACACGGAGTATAATACTACTAATATTATAATAATAATAATATAAAAAAAATGTTGAGACTTGGGCCGAAGCCCAAGCCAAACAAATGAAAAACCTAAATTAACAATTAAGGTCGGTTATAGGGGATATAATATATCATTGATTGGATTGATACATGGGAGCAAAGCCAACAGCCGCTACAAGGCAATATTCATTCTACGCCGCACAGGACCAAGAACCAAAAAGCGGTGACGAGCAGAAGGGCACTGAAGGAGAAAAGGCCACGGGCACGGTAAAAATCAAGAGCCAACGAGCCGTGGGTTAGGTTTAGTTTTCGCTATATATTTTTATAGACATGATGAAATTGTTTTTTTTATAAACTTTGAATTTATGTTTCTAAATATTATGAGTAGCTAGACTTTTATGGTTGCTTAGGTTTATGAACTAGACACGTAATTTGCAGTTTTTAATGATTCTTGGTTTTTAATTTTGATGTGTAGGATTACATGATTTTAATTTTATTGTTGGATTTGATATATGTGTGTTGGTGTTAATTTTATTTGAAGTTTGTTTATTGGTTTTGTGGAGCTAGGCATGTAGAGATACCCTCTAGGCCTTGAAATCAATCTAGTTCGTCAACTTAGGTTAGCGTGCTAGTATTTGTAGTTGGAGTACGACACAAGTATAACAAACTAATATAATAAATTAACTAAGACGTGCAGTCCATTCTTGAGGGTGAGAAATCTAACTCGAGTTTGCTAGGTAACTAACTAGGCATTGTTCGGTAGTTGGCAAGCGCTAGGGCGGGAGTCACTACTTGTCCGTGTTTAGAGTTTTCCTAGGTTTTCGTCAGTAGAGTTTAAGTCTGCTTCATAGTTTGAGGATTTTAATCCAGGAGAGGTTTTAATCTGATTTCTGTGGGATTTTGGTACGCTAGGGCGATCCAGATCCATCTTAGCATTTCTACACTTGTCCCGCCTTAAGTCTAGTGAGCTATCCTTGACAGGAGGTTTATTAGGTAAGAATAGGGTCTCAAGTTAATTACCAGATTCAGGATTTATTGCTAGTGTCTAGGGATTTTACCTAAGTAACCAACCTTCTTCCTATCCGATTTCTCCAAGTTCCTAGTTCCCATAAGCAGCTGAGGTTATTTTATTTATATTTAGTTTCTTCTAAGTTTTTAGTTATTAGTTTAACCCCCATTTAAGTATTTATTTATTTAGGCTAGTATTCGGTAGAGGTTGTGATCTAGAGTTGCATTCGCGTCTTTGGGTTCGATACTCGGTCTTATCTGTTTACTACTTTGCGACCGGTACACTTGCCGTGCGTGTATAGTTTTTAGGTGAGTCGTTTTAATTAAAGCTTGTGTTATTTTTATATATACATTTACACACATCATTGCCACCACCTCGACAAGTCGAATTCCGTATTGATCTTGTTCCTGGAGCTGCTCCTGTAGCGCGATCGCCATACCGCTTAGCTCCGTCTGAAATGCACGAATTGTCCAGTCAATTGCAGGAATTGCTGGACAAAGGATTCATAAGACCGAGTTTCTCACCTTGGGGAGCTCCTGTCTTGTTCGTGAAAAAGAAAGATGGCACTTTTCGTATGTGCATTGATTATCGGGAGTTGAACAAGTTAACCATTAAGAATCGTTATCCTTTTCCCAGAATCGATGATTTGTTTGATCAACTTCAGGGATCCAGTTTTTATTCCTAGATCGATCTACGATCCAGTTATCATCAGTTGCGCATCCAAGAGGAAGATGTACCGAAAACGGCTTTTAGGACTCGTTATGGTCACTATGAGTTCTTAGTGATGCCATTTGGTTTAACTAACGCACCGGCAGTTTTCTTGGATTTGATGAATCGCGTGTGCAAGCCGTACTTGGATAAGTTCGTTATTGTTTTTATTGATGATATATTGATCTATTCTCGCACCAAGAAAGATCATGAAAATCACCTTCGTTTAATCCTGGAATTATTGCACAAGGAGAAGCTTTATGCCAAATTTTCAAAATGTGACTTCTGGATTCGAGAAGTCCACTTCCTAGGCCACGTGGTGAATGAAAAAGGTATACATATCGATCCCGCCAAGATCGAGGCAATCAAAAATTGGGACGCACCTAAAACTCCTACCGAAGTTCGACAATTTCTTGGCCTTGCGAGTTACTATAGAAGATTCATTGAGAATTTTCCTAAGATAGCACAGTCCTTGACCATGCTAACCCAAAAGGATAAAAAGTTCGAGTGGACAGAAAAACAAGAATCGGCATTCCAATTGTTAAAGGAGAAGTTATGTGGCGCTCCAATATTATCACTTCCCGATGGTACAGAAGATTTCGTGGTCTATTGTGACGCTTCGCATCAAGGTTAGGTTACGTGTTAATGCAACCGGAAAAGGTGATTGCATATGCTTCCAGGCAATAAAAAATACACGAGAAGAATTACACTACACACGATTTGGAATTGGGTGCAGTGGTATTCGCTCTCAAGATTTGGAGGCATTATTTGTATGGAACTAAGTGCACGATCTTCACTGATCATAAAAGTCTGAAACACATCTTTGATCAGAAAGATTTGAATATGCGACAACGGCGATGGGTTGAATTATTAAACGATTACGATTGTGAAATAAAGTATCATCCCGGGAAGGCGAACGTTGAGGCAGACGCCTTAAGTCGCAAGGAACGAGTTAAGCCATTACGTGTCCGAGCTTTGGGTTTGACTATTCACACGAATCTAACGGACCGAATTCGTGAAGCCCAAATTAATGCTCTGAAGCCTAAGAACGTTAAAGGTGAAAGGTTGCGAAAAAGGGTTAATTCGTTGGAGCCGAAGGCGGATCAAACCCTGTATTTCATGAATAGAATTTGGGTTCCAGTACATGGTGGATTACGTGAACTAGTATTGGCTGAAGCTCACAGCTCTCGATATTCGGTTCACCCCGGTGCGGACAAAATGTTCCATGACTTGAAAGAACATTATTGGTGGCCGAATTTCAAGAGGGATATAGCGGCTTACGTTGCACGTTGTTTAACTTGCGCAAAGGTCAAAGATGAACACCAGAGACCGTCCGGTCTGCTCCAGCAACCGGAAATACCTGAATGGAAATGGGAACAGATTTCCATGGATTTCATTACCAAATTACCCAGGACAACAAGCGGCCATGATACGATTTGGGTAATTATTGATCGATTGACAAAATCCGCACACTTCCTTCCAATTCGCGAAACGGATAAATTGGAAAAATTGACCCGTTTGTACATTAAGGAAGTGGTGTCTAAACATGGTGTATCTATCTCCATCATCTCTGACCGAGATAGTCATTTCACCTCAAGATTTTGGGAAAGTTTGAACGAAGCCCTCGGTACTCGCCTAGACATGAGTACTGCATATCATCCTCAAACCGATGGTCAAAGTGAACGAACCATCCAGACCTTGGAGGATATGTTACGGGCTTGTGCAATCGATTTCGGTGGTAATTGGGATACACACTTACCATTAGTGGAATTTTCATATAACAATAGCTACCATACGAGCATTCAGGCTGCACCTTTTGAAGCTCTATATGGACGTAAGTGTAGATCCCCGCTATGTTGGGCTGAAGTCGGAGAGAAACAACTTACCGGGCCCAAAATTGTTCAAGAGACGACGGATAAAATCTTCTTGATAAAAGAACGTCTCAAAGCGGCCCGTGACCGGCCGAAAATTTACGCAGATATGAGGCGAAAGCATTTGGAATTTCAAGTCGGAGACAGGGTCCCACTGAAGGTGTCACCTTGGATAGGTGTCGCGTGTTTTGGAAAGCGCGGGAAGTTGAACCCACGGTATGTTGGTCCCTTCAAAATTTTGTCCAGAGTAGGCCCTGTGGCATACAAGCTCAAGTTACCACAAGAGCTTAGCGGGATACATGACACATTCCACATGTCGAATCTGAAAAAGTGTCTATCTGACGAGACCCTTATTATCCCTGCCGACAAGATCCACATTGACGATAAGCTACATTTTATCGAAGAACCAATCGAGGTGACTGATTGGAAGGTCCAAAAACTGAGACGCAGTAAGATCAGGTTAGTCAAAGTGCGTTGGAATGCCAAGCGTTGACCGGAGTTCACGTGGGAAAGGCTGGACCGGATGAAGCAGAAATATCCCGCCCTATTCGAGAAGACCCATGTACCGGAGAACTCGAAGTGAATTCCGTCCATTCCGGGACGGAATTCTCTTAACGGGGGGAGAATGTAACAACCGGCAAAAATGAGGTAATTCCATACTAATTAATTAATATGTGATTAACGTAATTAAGTGCAAATGCATGTTAATTATTTAACTGAGGCCTTAGAGAATAGTAAATTCCCATATGATGCGTAGGAATGCATACGTTTAATGGTAAGACATGATAGGATCATGTGCGAATAAACTTATCCGGTATGGACGTTGGCGATTACCCGGTAAAAAAATTAAATAAACGAAAAAGATCCCGGACACCCAGGATATAAAATAAAGGGTATTTTCCCAAAATATAATGAGTCTTGGAACTCCAAAACCATAAGTGAAAACTTTCCATACAAATCTCCCGGAAACGAATAAAGTGCGCGTACCGCACCCGGTACGCGTATAACTCAAAAATTCACCCGACAAAAGCCCAAATAACCAATCAACACTTAAACTAGGCTATGTTTAAGGGTTATTAGAGGCACTTTTGATGTCCGAATAACACGCGAATAAAGTCTGAAAAAATACCCGAATGACACCCGAACGATGAGGGATTAAACTTAACAAAACATTGGTAAATATTTTGTGTTATGGACCCCACCTAAACCACCCCAAGAACCAGCCTAACCCCCCCCCCCCCCATGCTTGTAATTCTTCTTTTGTACCTTAAAATCTAAACTAGATTATGGACAGTATGGGATGGATATGAGATTGGATATTATAATGATCTTGTGTCCTTGGAGATCATGGAAATCCTTCATTCTCCTTGCAAAAATCTCGGCCATACACCCCATTATAATCTAAGTAAGATCATTCAAGGATCATACTAGTACATCCACAATCTTTACCAATCCAAGCTAGATCATATGAAAGATTATAAACGTTTGTGTCTTTGAAAACTCATTAAAATCAGTTTCTAAACAAACCCAAACCTCTATACTTGTTATATGTGATGCATTCATGCAAGATAGGATTTTTATCGTTTAAACATGATTGTTCTTGTGTTATTATTGTGTTTCTGATCTAAATGAGTTAATATGATGATAACCTAGAAGTTTGAAGGTTCATAGATGTGTAATATTGATATTAGGCATTTTGACCCGTTTGAATGATTATGAAGGATTAATGATGATAGGTTGTGTTTTGATGATTGTTTAATGTTAGGGTTTACTCTAGGATGATGCTAGAACAGTAGGATAACGTCGGATAACGTCGTTATGTGATGAAATCTGGATATTTGCTATTTAGGGTAAGTTTTGCATGTTGATGTGATGCTTACATGCTAGTTATGCTATTTTGGGAAACCGCATGCATTTGGGATGGCTAGGGTGATGATAAATTAGGGGTTTTTGCTTGAAATAGTTGGGTAAATGTTTTGGGTTGGATATTGGGTGTTTACACATGTTTCAGATCTGATTTGGAGGGTTAAACGCGCAAAAAGGATGGAACAGAGCAGTACTAGCGAATAGGAGCCCTAATCGCCCTCATTATAGGCGATTGGCTCCTAATCGCCTGAACTATAGGCGATTAGGAGCCCTATTCACCATTTTACTAGTGATTACAATTCTATTCACTAGTTTAACTCTCCTAATCACCGGTTGACTTTTCCTAATCACATGTTTGATTCCTAATCGCGTGTAATGCTGCCATATGTATATTTTAACATCCCGAAACATGAATTGACACCTAGGAACATGTTAGGAACCCCGTAACATGTCTAATGACTTAGTAACACGTGTTCGGAATTGTTTATACGTTAATTGTGCGTTATGCTAAGATAGGGTGAATGTTTGCGCATGCTAAGTGTTTAATTGCATAAGTTGCATGATATCTTGTATGTGGCTAACACGTGGGATGTCGGGTCACCAATGGGATGCCGGGTATTGTCTGGTTTGGTCGGTTTAACGTTTAAACATGTTTTCAACATACACGGTCACGGTCTGGACAACTTGGGGACTGATTAGCCTTCGGGTTAGTAGTCATCACACTTATGTAAACTCATTGATAGGTCGTCACTAAGTTAGGTCATCATACACGTGTCGGAATTCTAAGTATCTGAAGGCGCACTCTAAGGTGAGTTTCACGGCCCCCACTCTTTTACTGGTTTTACATTTTCGGGGGAGAAAACATGTTGTGTTCTTTAAACGCGTGTCAACTATGTTTTCATAAAAGGCGTTTCAACTATATTTTCATGAAAGGTGTGTCAACTACGTTTTGGTATTCACAAATTCATTGGGTTTTGGAGTATTCATTATGTTTTCAAGTATTCATTATGTTTTAGAGTATTCATTATATTACTATGCGATCTTTGGTTGTCCCGTGGAGAACCATGAATGTGCGGGGATGCACAACGGGGGAAATGTGGATAGATCTATTTGGGCTTGACCCGCCCCACTCATCGACTGGAGGTCGGACGGGTGCATGTTGTCTCTTAGGTATTCAGTATTCAGTATGCAGTATTCAGTATTCAGTATTCATTCGGGCACGTATTCAGTATTCACAATATTCGAGTCCAGTAATGGTTTTCCAATCGCAGTAGTAGCAGGTATTCATATGTTTTGCATGCATGTGGTCTGGATTGACCCTGGGTATTCATTTGGGAGTCAGTATTCATTGGAGTCGGTATTCATTAAAAACCTGTGAACTCACCGGCATTATTTGCTGACGTTTTTAGCATGTTTGTCTCAGGTCGCTAAGGTAGCAGCTGTCGATAGGCGCACGGAGTCTCACGGCGTCTAGGATTCATGTGCATCTCATTTAGTATTTTCAGACCTTCGTACTTTTGATTTTGTGTTGTAATAAAGTTTTACGCTTCCGCAGCGATGGATCATTTATGAAAACTTAATGGTTTGCTTATGTCATTTTTACGTATCATATAGTGTCGTTTATTGTGACTGTTGTCTTAGATCCTGGTTTGTCATGTGCCTCGCGGTAAAACCCCGCACGTGGAATTTGAGGGTGTGACAGATTGGTATCATAGCCAATGGTTATAGTGAACTAGGACTACATGTAGAGTCTAGTCTATAGCCGAGTATCACACACGTTAGACGGTCACACATAGTTACGAGTCGTGTCATTTGGAAAACATACTAATCTTGTCGGGTTGTCGGTGTCCTCGTCACACAGTGTCATATTATCTATTCTTGGACTATTTCTACACTTATTCTATCTTCTTCTTCGGGTTCGAAGATGAAGGGGTTTATCGCATATACTTGGCAGTAGTGTACATTGGAGTGGCTTCGGCACATTCTTGAGATTTTTCCGGGATTTGGATATCTCCCCTCTATGCTCTAATGTACATACTTGCCTACACACACACTATCCTGCACTAGTACTTGTCATAGTACACCCTTGAGTGATTGTTCACTTTGGGGACCTTCGTGCGATAATGGTTTCTTTTAGGAATGTGGGTGTCGGGTGGTTGGAAGTTCTAGCTAGGAGCACGCCTAGAGGACCATGTAGAGCGATTTGTTATTTCGGGTGCACACGAAATCATAAATCGAAATGCATGAAAATCTTGGTGGACTTCGAGTTCGGATGGACCATCATGCTGGAACCCCGTTCTAAATTCGTTGGTCACTAGTAGCTTGATCTAGTAGTGATGCTGAGTATCTTGTTTGTGTTTTGGCAGAACATGTCTGGTCGTGTTGGTGGACGTACTGGGGGACGCCGTGGTGGCGGCGGGGGCCGCAATGGCGGTGGACGAGGTGGTGGGAACATCACCATGACTCAGGCGGAGTTGGAGCACATGTTACAGCAGCAGTTGAACGTTGCGTTGGCTGCTTTCCAGGCTGCTCAGCAGACCGTGGGAAATACTAATCAGGTGCAGTCTGGGTGCACCTACAAGAAGTTCATGGACTGTAAGCCCCATTACTTCAATGGGACTGAAGGGGCAGTGGGACTACTTCGGTGGTTGGAGAAGATCGAATCGGTGTTTGCTATGTGTAATTGTCCCGACGCTGATCGCGTCAAGTATGCTTCTGCTACTCTTGAGGGACACGCTTTGACTTGGTGGAACTCCACCACTGCGAATCTTGGCCTGGGTGAGGCCAATGCTATGCCGTGGTCCGAGTTTGTTCAGATGTTGCGAGCGGAGTATTGCCCGAGGGATGAGATCATGAAGTTGGAGCATGAGTTCTGGAATCTGAAGATGGTTGGGTCGGAGCTAGAGGAGTTTACTGCTAGGCACAACGAGTTAGCTGTGATGTGCCCCGGGTTGGCTACACCGGAGTACCGGAGGATTGAGCACTACGTTGCTGGGCTAGTGCCGGAGATTGCTGGGCTTGTTGCCGCTGCTGATCAAACTACCATGTTGGCCACTGTTCGGGCAGCTCACAAGCTGACCAACATGAAGGTTGCTGAGGGCGTTCTACTTCCGAGGGGTGCTGCTGTGAAAGCCCCTGCAGACAACAAGAGGAAGTGGGAGAGTGCTGGAAAGAACATTGGGTTGTCTCAACAGCAGGTTAAGAGGCAGGACGTTATGGGAGTGTCATCTGAGCAGAGGACTGGGGGTTATACTGGGAAACTCCCAAAGTGTGGTGAGTGTGGGTTTCATCATACGGGTGATTGTTAGAAGTTTCGTTGTCGTCGGTGCCAGCGTTTTGGTCATCATGCTAAGGACTGTACGACCACTCTTCAGCTACAACCGGCACAGGTCACTACTGCTACTACCACTGCTACTGCTCCTCAGGGGAGGCAGGGATGTTATCACTGTGGAGAGGCTGGACACTTCAAACGGGATTGTCCCAAGTTGAAGCAAGGCGAGGGTGGCGGTCGAACTGCTCCGGCTCGTGCTTATGTTATCGGTGCTAGGGAGAACCAGGAGGATCCTGATACTGTTACTCGTGAGTATTCTTTTCTTGACTCCCGTTATACTCGTATTTATTTCCATTTGCATTGTTTGGCGTTTCGTATTCATCATGTGCATTCAGTCCGGTACTTGGTCATCGTTTTGCATTCATGGGTCTGGTGTAGGTCCTTTGGAGATGCTACTTGGACGGTACCGGTGTGTTGTTTATACCGATCACAGTAGTCTCTAGTAGGCCTTCGACCAGGAGGATTCATTGTTTTGTATTCACTTTGGGGGAGGACGGTTCCCCGGCATAGAGTATCTGTTGATGTCATCTTTCGTTCGTGATTATCATTTCGTTTGCGTTCTGGGAAATGTTACTTGGGTTAGGTCGACACTCATCATTGTCCGAAGAGTGAATCTCGGGGCGAGATTCCTTTCAACAGGGGGATGATGTGACGACCGGGAAAATTTTTATTTTTATCGCTTCGTTCTCTTTGACTTCGGGAAATTTTCGGGACGAAAATTCTTTCAACAGGGGGATGATGTGACACCCGACACGTTTAGGTTAACATTTTATAAAACACATAAGTCTACATTAGCGAAAAAACATTTTCAAACATATTTAACTAGGTCAGTTGAGTCGTTATGATGGTTCCGGGAATCATCGGGAGTCGTTACAATGATCCACGGGATCATTGGGAGTCGGTCCATAACCACGTGAACACAAAGGTGATTTGTAGAATCACCAGGTTTAACGCACACACGTAAATCTCGGGTCCGGGGAATTGGTGAACACAAAGGTGATTTGTAGAATCACCAGGTTTAACGCACACACGTAAATCTCGGGTCCGGGGAATTTGTGAACGGATGGGAACGTGTTAGTTATCAAGTATTATGTGCTTACAATCATTATATGACTTGTCGGTATGTGAATACGTGTTTAACGCGCCAAAAACTAGGATACATAGGCTATGGGCGATTAGGACATGTGGGATAGCCCTAATCGCCAGTATAGTAGCGAGTAGAAGGATCTTATAGGCGAATAGGGGCTATTCGCTAGTAACTACTAGCGATTAGCAGCCCTAATCGACTGTAGCAGCCCCGTACTCGCCTGAACTGCATGTGACGACTAAGAACGCCTATAAATACCACCCCTTATGTTTCAAAACATCATTTGTGAAACCCTAATACACCCCAAAGCCACCGCACACCTTATCCAACCTCTGCAACACGTTTTTGAGCAAGAAATCACATTTCCAAGCTTTACACCTAATGATCTCATCATTTCAAGGTGTGTTCTTCATCCCAAACCTTTATAATGATATTGTTTTGATCCCAAAAGGTCCAGACCTGATTTATAAACGTTTGTGTCTTTGAAAACTCATTAAAATCAGTTTCTAAACAAACCCAAACCTCTATACTTGTTATATGTGATGCATTCATTTAAGATAGGATTTTTATCGTTTAAACATGATTGTTCTTGTGTTATTATTGTGTTTCTGATCTAAATGAGTTAATATGATGATAACCTAGGAGTTTGAAGGTTCATAGATGTGTAATATTGATATTAGGCGTTTTGACCCGTTTGAATGATTATGAAGGATTAATGATGATACGTTGTGTTTTAATGATTGTTTAAGGTTAGGGTTTACTCTAGGATGATGCTAGAATAGTAGGATAATGTCGGATAACGTCGTTATGTGATGAAATCTGGATATTTGCTATTTAGGGTAAGTTTTGCATGTTGATGTGATGCTTACATGCTAGTTATGCTATTTTGGGAAACCGCATGCATTCGGGACGGCTAGGGTGATGATAAATTAGGGGTTTTTGCTTGAAATAGTTGGGTTAATGTTTTGGGTTGGATATTGGGTGTTTACACATGTTTTAGATCTGATTTGGAGGGTTAAACGCGCAAAAATGATGGAACAAAGCAGTACTAGCGAATAGGAGCCCTAATCGCCCTCATTATAGGCGATTGGCTCCCAATCGCCTGAACTATAGGCGATTAGGAGCCCTATTCTCCATTTTACTAGTGATTACAATTCTATTCACTAGTTTGACTCTCCTAATCACCAGTTGACTTTTCCTAATCACATGTTTGATTCCTAATCGCGTGTAATGCTGCCATATGTATATTTTAACATCCCGAAACATGAATTGACACCTAGGAACATGTTAGGAACCCCGTAACATGTCTAATGACTTAGTAACACGTGTTCGGACTTGTTTATGCGTTAATTTGGCGTTATGCTAAGATAGGGTGAATGTTTGCGCATGCTAAGTGTTTAATTGCATAAGTTGCATGATATCTTGTATGTGGCTAAGTTGGGTCATCATACACGTGTCGGAATTCTAAGTATCTGAAGGCGCGCTCTAAGGTGAGTTTCACGGCCCCACTCTTTTACTGGTTTTACATTTTCGGGGGGAGAAAACATGCTGTGTTCTTTAAACGCGTGTCAACTATGTTTTCATAAAAGGCGTTTCAACTATGTTTTCATGAAAGGTGTGTCAACTACGTTTTGGTATTCACAAATTCATCGGGTTTTGGAGTATTCATTATGTTTTCAAGTATTCATTATGTTTTAGAGTATTCATTATATTACTATGCGATCTTTGGAAGTCCCGGGGAGAACCATGAATGTGCGGGGATGCACAACGGGGGAAATGTGGATAGATCTATTTGGGCTTGACCCGCCCCACTCGTCGACTAGAGGTCGGACGGGTGCATGTTGTCTCTTAGGTATTCAGTATTCAGTATGCGGTATTCAGTATTCAGTATTCAGTATTCATTCGGGCACGTATTAAGTATTCACAGTATTCAAGTCCAGTAATGGTTTTCCAATCGTAGTAGTAACAGGTATTCATATGTTTTGCATGCATGTGGTCTGGATTGGCCCTGGGTATTCATTTGGGAGTCAGTATTCATTGGAGTCGGTATTCATTAAAAACCTGTGAACTCACTGGCATTATTTGCTGACGTTTTTAGCATGTTTGTCTCAGGTCGCTAAGGTAGCAGCTGTCGATAGGCGCACGGAGTCTCACGGCGTCTAGGATTCATGTGCATCTCATTTAGTATTTTCAGACCTTCGTACTTTTGATTTCGTGTTGTAATAAAGTTTTACGCTTCCGCAGCGATGGATCATTTATGAAAACTTAATGGTTTGCTTATGTCATTTTTACGTATCATATAGTGTCGTTTATTGTGACCGTTGTCTTAGATCCTGGTTTGTCATGCACCTCGCGGTAAAACCCCGCACGTGGAATTTGAGGGTGTGACACCCCCATGCTTGTAATTCTTCTTTTGTACCTTAAAATCTAAACTAGATTATGGACGGTATGGGATGGATATGAGATTGGATATTATAATGATCTTGTCCTTGGAGATCATGGAAATCCTTCATTCTCCTTGCAAAAATCTCGGCCATACACCCCATTATAATCCAAGTAAGATCACTCAAGGATCATACTAGTACATCCACAATATTTACCAATCCAAGCTAGATCATATGAAAGATTATATGTCCTAGAAAAAAAATTATAAAACCTCCTTTATCTCTTGAAAGTTCACGGCAATAACACCCCTCCCACACACATTCAAGATCATCCAAAATCCCACTAGTACATTAGAAGTTCTTGCAAATCCATGATAGATTATATATGATCTTTGGAATATTTGGAATATTTATAAAAGAAGCATGTGGTGAATACTTGATCATCAAAGGCAAACTTCTTCTTCTTTTTCTTTCTTGTGGCCGTAGGATTACAAGGGCAAACACGCACATTTCTTACAAACTTTAACACCTCCAAATCACTCCTAAACATCCATCTTTCAAACCCCCATTGTGTGTTTCAAGCTTGGAGCTTAACCACTAAGGAAGAACACACTAAACCCCATCATAATCAAGCATTGAAAGCTTCCCTAGCCTTGTGCTAGTTGTAAGTATTCTTGATCATGTTTTGTCTTTAGAAAGTTTATGTTTATTAGCTTAAAGCAAGTTGTACAAGGGGTGGACTTGAATAAGCTTTTCATAAGAAAAACATATGGTTTTAAAGACTAAAATGGTGTTTAGTTAGTGTAAATAAATTGAAAGTTTAGTGATGGATGTTAAGTATTCTTGTAGTTTTCATTAAAATGATGAATACTTGAAGAAAAATAGTGATTTGGGTAACACTTGTTAATGAAACTTGGATGAACTTGAAAATGATTTTAATCATCATAACATAAGGAAATAAGACTTGTTAAAGTGATATTTTTGCTAGGAAAATTGTATTGTAAAAATCACATTATTAAAGTCTACTAACTTGAAAAATGAAAATTGGACTTGTTGGACAAAATACACAAATCACACATATTAGTAGCCTTATTAAGGGTATATGAGACTATTAAAAGTGTTAAAATGTAAAAATAATCCAACATTATAAAGATGATCCTTTAAAGTCCACTAGTTTAGTAGGAAAATGCTAATCTTGACAGTTAGTATGGAAAAATACAACTTTTATAAGTTAAGGGACTAATGTTGTAACTTTAAAAGTTGAGGGACTAAAATGGATATTTTAGAAACTTAAGTCTAAAAATGCAACTATGGAAAGTTTGGTGTCAAAAGTATAAATAATAATTTTTCAAGGTTGATTTGGTAAATATTAGTAAACATACTTATGTATTTTGTATAAAAGTGTATTTTTATAAAATGGAATTTTATAAAAATATGGACTTTTTCTAACATAAGAATTATTATAAAAACAAAGGTTTTTATAAAAATGTTAGACAAATTAAAAACTTGGGAGAACTTATATAAATATGAACATTTTTATATAAATAGGAATATAAAAATGTTGGAACATTTTTGTATATAAGTTGTCAAGTTTTGTGTTAAAAATACAAAAGTATTTTAAAATCTTCCAAGTAATATGTGTTGAGAATTAGAAAATTGAATAATATTTCTAGAAAACACATATTGGAAAACTTGGAAAAATTGACTATATATATATATATATATATAAGTTAAGAAATCGGACTTGGACGTGTTGACGAACAATAACGTAAAAGCGGACAAACAAGAAAAATATTGTTACGGCAAGATAAGTAAAAATATATTTTAAGAAGTTAAAATATATATAACTTGGGTGAAAAATTACATAACACTTTCCTAAGTGTTGGAAAATATTCTTGGGAGAAAGTATGACGTGAATAATCTAAAGATTAAAAACGTCAAACGAACGTATGGACTTAACGAGGAAAATATATATATATATATATATATATATATATATATATATATGTTCGGCTCGACGAAATTCTAGTAGATTTACTTAATGGGAAAGTAAATATACGGGAAGGAAAACCGAGACGAATAAATAATATATATATATATATATGTATACCGAACCCACGAGATCCTAGTATATTTACTTAATGGGAACGTAAATATACGGTGTGGTGAGTCAAGTCGGGCGTTAAAAATATATTGTCGAACGACAAGACCTTAGTATATTTATTTGAATGGGAAAATAAATATGCGGTAAAGTGAGTCGGGTCGAGTGTTAAAAATATATTATATCGAACGATACGATCTTAAGTATAATTATTTAATGGGAAAATAATTATACGTTAAGTGAAGTCGAGTCGAGGATAATATTATACAAGTTAAAGAAATATTAATGCGAATATATATATAACTTGTAAGAAAGGGGTAATCCATCACCAACGAACCTAGGATACACGTTTAATTAAACGGGGAATTGGAATAAATCGTGGTTTGGGAGTTGGGTGTACAACTTGCTGAAGCACATGCACTATAGGTATAGTGGCTTATACGTCTAGGACGTTTGTAGGTGTTTGACCTCAAGCTTACTATTCTCTATTTGAGCCAAGCACGATTTCAGGTGAGTTTCACGGCCCCATTTTAAACTGTTTTACGTTTTTCTGGGGAAAGATATGTTAGGGAAAATGTTTGACGGGATAATTACTTGAGTTGTGATCGCCACTCGGGGTTGAGTCCTCTCTTCTATAACCATTAATTCAGGGAAATGAAACTGAAGGAATATTTGGATAGTACTATTGGTGCCTAACAAGGCCCACCCCTAATCGATGGCGTCGATTATGCATCGGCGTATGCCAGGGGTGCATGTATTCTGAAATCAAGTCGTAGGATACCGAGTAACGACTTGGAGCGGGGCATTATTATTAGTCTTGGTTTGGTTATAGGCTCAAGTAGAATTGTAGGAATTTGCAACTCCTATAAATTGTCATAACATGGTATTTCCCAAGAAATAAAGTTTTGGAAACTAAAACCTGTGAACTCACCAATATTTATATATTGACGATTTTTAAACATATGTTTCAGGTAATTGAATGATGAAGGATGGCGTGGCTAGCTGGGTTGGGGGATCTCACTCTTGAGCGTCGGCTGTTTTGTAGGGGTTTCACTTTTATTTCCCACGAGATCCTAGTATATTTACTTAATGGGAACGTAAATATACGGTGTGGTGAGTCAAGTCGGGCGTTAAAAATATATTGTCGAACGACAAGACCTTAGTATATTTATTTGAATGGGAAAATAAATATGCGGTAAAGTGAGTCGGGTCGAGTGTTAAAAATATATTATATCGAACGATACGATCTTAAGTATAATTATTTAATGGGAAAATAATTATACGTTAAGTGAAGTCGAGTCGAGGATAATATTATACAAGTTAAAGAAATATTAATGCGAATATATATATAACTTGTAAGAAAGGGGTAATCCATCACCAACGAACCTAGGATACACGTTTAATTAAACGGGGAATTGGAATAAATCGTGGTTTGGGAGTTGGGTGTACAACTTGCTGAAGCACATGCACTATAGGTATAGTGGCTTATACGTCTAGGACGTTTGTAGGTGTTTGACCTCAAGCTTACTATTCTCTATTTGAGCCAAGCACGATTTCAGGTGAGTTTCACGGCCCCATTTTAAACTGTTTTACGTTTTTCTGGGGAAAGATATGTTAGGGAAAATGTTTGACGGGATAATTACTTGAGTTGTGATCGCCACTCGGGGTTGAGTCCTCTCTTCTATAACCATTAATTCAGGGAAATGAAACTGAAGGAATATTTGGATAGTACTATTGGTGCCTAACAAGGCCCACCCCTAATCGTTGGCGTCGATTATGCATCGGCGTATGCCAGGGGTGCATGTATTCTGAAACCAAGTCGTAGGATACCGAGTAACGACTTGGAGTGGGGCATTATTATTAGTCTTGGTTTGGTTATAGGCTCAAGTAGAATTGTAGGAATTTGCAACTCCTATAAATTGTCATAACATGGTATTTCCCAAGAAATAAAGTTTTGGAAACTAAAACCTGTGAACTCACCAATATTTATATATTGACGATTTTTAAACATATGTTTCAGGTAATTGAATGATGAAGGATGGCGTGGCTAGCTGGGTTGGGGGATCTCACTCTTGAGCGTCGGCTGTTTTGTAGGGGTTTCACTTTTATTTCCCACGAGATCCTAGTATATTTACTTAATGGGAACGTAAATATACGGTGTGGTGAGTCAAGTCGGGCGTTAAAAATATATTGTCGAACGACAAGACCTTAGTATATTTATTTGAATGGGAAAATAAATATGCGGTAAAGTGAGTCGGGTCGAGTGTTAAAAATATATTATATCGAACGATACGATCTTAAGTATAATTATTTAATGGGAAAATAATTATACGTTAAGTGAAGTCGAGTCGAGGATAATATTATACAAGTTAAAGAAATATTAATGCGAATATATATATAACTTGTAAGAAAGGGGTAATCCATCACCAACGAACCTAGGATACACGTTTAATTAAACGGGGAATTGGAATAAATCGTGGTTTGGGAGTTGGGTGTACAACTTGCTGAAGCACATGCACTATAGGTATAGTGGCTTATACGTCTAGGACGTTTGTAGGTGTTTGACCTCAAGCTTACTATTCTCTATTTGAGCCAAGCACGATTTCAGGTGAGTTTCACGGCCCCATTTTAAACTGTTTTACGTTTTTCTGGGGAAAGATATGTTAGGGAAAATGTTTGACGGGATAATTACTTGAGTTGTGATCGCCACTCGGGGTTGAGTCCTCTCTTCTATAACCATTAATTCAGGGAAATGAAACTGAAGGAATATTTGGATAGTACTATTGGTGCCTAACAAGGACCACCCCTAATCGTTGGCGTCGATTATGCATCGGCGTATGCCAGGGGTGCATGTATTCTGAAACCAAGTCGTAGGATACCGAGTAACGACTTGGAGTGGGGCATTATTATTAGTCTTGGTTTGGTTATAGGCTCAAGTAGAATTGTAGGAATTTGCAACTCCTATAAATTGTCATAACATGGTATTTCCCAAGAAATAAAGTTTTGGAAACTAAAACCTGTGAACTCACCAATATTTATATATTGACGATTTTTAAACATATGTTTCAGGTAATTGAATGATGAAGGATGGCGTGGCTAGCTGGGTTGGGGGATCTCACTCTTGAGCGTCGGCTGTTTTGTAGGGGTTTCACTTTTATTTCCCAAGTGTTGGGATATATTTGGGAAACCTCCTTTATTGTATTAAAACAATTTGGTTTATGGTTATGCAAACTTAAAACATGGTTACGATGCCTTAATAAATGATCCCTTTTTGTAATTACTTATAGTTTGCGTTAATCTTGACTTTATGCCATTGAACCGTCGCGCCACGTGTTTCCGCCATTGGCGTGGTGTGACATCGAGAAAGGCATCTCATAACGGCTTATTTAATCTAAAATCAACTATAAAATAGGTTGATTCGTCGGTAACGTGATTAGGTTCAATTTAAACATTGATCCGAATTTGTCGGTTGTCACATATAACATGATTCTTTGCAATGATTAGTATGTATGTTTTTAGATAATTTTTTCGTCTATCTGTTTTAGGTTCAAGGTGCATGTCAGGGTTCAGATGTACTGGTAGTGTATCCTTTGTGATGTTTGACAAAGATGTTATGAGATTGTCGGATTATCTGCAAGTCGTATAAGAGAAAGGCAGTTGAAGGTGAATAATAGTGAAAGTTTGCCCCAAGAATTGTTTCGGTCGGTTGATAAGATGCTAGTTTTTAAAATTGATGTTTCTGAATACAATCTTACAAACGACACAATCATGAAAATGTGTGATGATCCAGTTATAATTTTTTAGTTGATTGCGGTTAATGGTAATGGAGGTTATAATGTGGATGAAGAATTAAATTAAAGTCATTTGTAGGAATTGTTGTGTATCTATTGACTTTCAAACCTTCCTCAACAGTTAACTTATGTATTTTTCTTTTGTATGAACACTACTTAGGTCAGTTAGGCAGATTATGAATTCAAATTTGTTAACCTTTCAGAATCTTCGCATGGGGGTAGTCAAGTGATGTTAAAGGTGAGTATGCTTTTGTGCAAGTGGATTAAGGTGTTTGTAGAGTTTGTGTTCTTATTTAATAGTTCATTATTTCTTTTGTGATTTGTTTGAAGGATGTTGTCTCTGTTACAGCTGATTTTTAAGTTGTCGATGTTGTACCGGATTCTACTATAACTCCCAATGGAAAAAAGAAGTGTTGAAGATGCTGATATACTAAATGTATGTGAGTTATCCTCTACATGAAAAGGACCCCGGAAGAAGCGATCTAAGCCCAAAAGTTATCAGCATTTCGAGTAACATATGTTGTGTTATGCCGATTTAGTACAAAACACCTATTTTTTAAATTATTGGACTAGAGTCGGTTGTATATCAGTTGGAATTGAACAATATTAAGCTCATGTTGGATACTATCTAGAAAAATAGGTGTTCTTTGTTGAGTTTCTTGAATAACCCATGCTTCACAAGACTAGGGGGTATTGTGTGTGCAAAACGTCTAAATATGCACAGATAATGACAGTAATAAATGAAATGCTTATGGATGTTGACCTGGATCGTTGACTGTTGTCACACCATACCCTTGTCGTCACAATAAGCTTTTAGTGCGTTGGTGACGTAGTCGCCGTCTGTTTCATCACTTCTTGAATTGTTTCTTGCGTAATAATAATGCGCCTTGAACGCATTCATTGCCTTGTTTATCTCGGTCCAGTTGGACGAGAGACTATCGTTTGCTCGATAGAACTCTCGATCCATCAACTTATGGAACGAACTGGTTTATCTCGATCCAAAAGTCGATTTTGTGGCGATTATTTCCTACAAAAACAAAGTGGTCATTAGTCATACGTAAATATATATATATATATATATATATATATATATATTTAACAACATATATTATGTTTAAAAAAGCATTAGATTACCTTGAGCCGAGGATTCCGACTCGCTTATCCAAGCTTTCGTTAAGGCAAGCTCTTCGGCGTTTGTCCACTTAATCAGTAGGCGGTTGGCGTCGGCTGCCGTTTTCTCCTTCGTCGTCTTCTTCTTTTGACTTCTTCTTACATTTAGCTTCCTCGAAGACAATGGCGAAGCTTGGTTCTCGAATCGGCGGGGGGCAGACTCAACTTTTCCGATCGGTAATTGCAAATCAGCGGGGGCCGGACACAACCCCGACTCAATTTACCTACAAAAATCGCAAATTTCTACCACTGCGCCAAAAAAGGGAGGGCCAGGGCCACCCCTGGCCCATTGTATGCTTCTCCCCTGCCCGACGATGATCCCACAATATTTTGTGGTTGAGTTTTGGGTACGCTTTCGGGTTGGGTTAAAGGGGTTTGTGGTTGTGAAGGAATGGAGGAATCGTCAAATGAAAAATTGGGATACATACGCCCACTAATGTAAGTCGCGAAACCTGCGTATTCAGGACACGGTGTCAGAAATTGGGGCGGACGGTTTGGTGTCGGGCGAACTGGTGGTGTATTCGGGTTTTCGATGTAGTTGTATGGGTTGTTCAGGTCATAGCCTCGGTTGTATGGGTTCATTTTTATAAAAATATATATATATATGAGGAAATGTATAAAAATGAGGTTGGAGAAACGGTTGGAAAGGTTTGAAGTGATGTGAATGTGGAGTTTATTAATAAAAATTGTGAAGTTTATATGATAAAAAAAATTAACCGTTAGCCCAAACGGTCATATTTTATTTATTTATTTTTAATAATTAACGTTCAACAATAGGTCCCACCCAATCGGTGCCCTCCACATACCTTTCCTACCTCCCCCAATGCCAGTGGAACCCGCCCCGTCATAACGATGGTTCATGCCCTTGTGGGGCGGTGTAGATTGGCTTGAAGGTCCTTTCCCGCCCCTTATCCCCACTCTGTTCACTCTAAGGATGTAAATCTTTCCAACCATAGAGTAACTTAACAATTAACCCTTATCATTTCACCACTACCTTATGAATTAAACATAATCATTTTGTCAACAAAATCAATCACAAGTTATATTTAAACTTTTATAAACAAAATCCATCACAAGTTATGTTTAAACTTTTATAATATTTATTATATTCAAATTCCAACATCTAATCAAAAAGGTAATTCTACTTCTAAATTCAGTCAGTCATTCAAATTGTGAATTTCAAATCCAAATCTCAAGTTACAGTATTTCACCACTTGCAAAGTCTCAACTCTAGGAAGACATGGATTTGTGTTTAGTAGATAAGGCTTTACAATACAAAAAAGGCCGGTATCATAACTTATTGCCCATCTGCCTGCTATATTAATGCAATTATTGTAGAAATCATTATAGTTTAAAAAAATCACAATGTTCCTTGAAAAATATATATTTTCACAAATAACAAAACTATTAATATATCCATTATTTTCAAATTAAATGATTCCCAAATTTGCCCTCTCCTACCTTCTTTTCCTCAATAAGTACCCCCCTCGCACTCTTCATTCTCTTCACTCCTCTTGTCTACTCTTCTATATACCTCTGTTTCTCCTTCAACAATGGAGATTAGCCTTACTAATCTGTTCTACATTCTCATATTAACCGCGGCATTGACCGCGGTCCATGCTCGCATTCCAGGAGTCTACACTGGAGGCCCATGGGAATCCGCCCATGCAACCTTCTATGGTGGCAGTGACGCTTCTGGCACAATGGGTGTGTCTTCAACAGACTTTTCTTCCTTTCCAATATAATTATATAAATTGTTACAAATTCAATTCAATAAAATAAAAAATAAAATAACTTTTAGAAATTCAATTAAATTGAATTATGTTTTGTAACGTATCCAGGAGGAGCATGTGGTTATGGTAACTTATACAGCCAAGGCTACGGAGTGAACACCGCGGCATTAAGCACCGCGCTGTTCAATAATGGGCTAAGCTGCGGGGCGTGTTTCGAGTTGAAGTGTACGGATGACCCTCAATGGTGCCTTCCCGGCAGCCCTTCTATTTTAATTACCGCCACCAATTTTTGCCCGCCAAACTTCGCTCAACCGAGCGATGATGGTGGGTGGTGTAACCCGCCTCGCCCACATTTCGACCTCGCCATGCCCATGTTTCTTAAGTTCGCGAAGTACCGTGCGGGGATTGTCCCGGTTTCTTACCGCAGGTTAGTTCTGTTTATGTAACAATGTTTAATATTTCCGTTTTAGGAAAGGTATGGCACCCCGGTAAATTTTTATTAATTAAAAGAGTTAATCGTACAAAATTTTAGGTACTTAGCTAACCCGGGAAAGCTGATTCTGGCCCGGGTTAAAAAATCTACTTATTTTAGGTTAATTTCTTTAATCTTATGATCTTTAAGGCTTGAACCCAAGACTTTCCAAAAACTAAATGTTTTAAAGGCTTTGCTTTTACCAATAGACCACCACCCCATTAGTCGGTTAGAAAATCTATTGTTGAGCGTAACAATAATTATTATTTATGTAGTAATTATCAATAAAAAGTTTAAGGGAATTAGTCAAACTTGGGACGCCAAAATTCCCGGGAAAGGAAATGAAATGAACTATTGGGTTCAACAATTGATAATATTTATTTTGTAGGGTTTCGTGCCGGAAACAAGGAGGTATACGGTTCACGATAAATGGGTTCCGCTACTTCAACTTGGTTTTGATCAGCAATGTTGCGGGTGCGGGTGATATCACACAGGCATGGGTAAAAGGTTCCAACACTGGGTGGATGAGTCTTAGCCGTAATTGGGGTCAAAACTGGCAGTCGAATGCAGTGTTGATTGGACAATCGCTTTCGTTTCGGGTTAGAGGCAGTGATGGCAGGACTTCTACCTCCAAGAACATTGTGCCTTCCAATTGGCATTTTGGGCAGACTTTTACGGGAAAGAATTTCCGGGTTTAAAAGTTGGAATCGGGTTGTGACCCGAATTGGTTGGCGGGTCAAGTTATCTATTGGAAAAAGAATATATTTTTAATTTAGGAAAATGGAGAAAAAAAAAAAAGAAAATAGGGGAGTGCTTTTGTTGACTTTTTTACTATTGGGAAGTACTTTGTCCTTGTAATATAGCTGAAGTGGCTATGGTTGTTATGCCTTCGAGCCCGCAGCTTTGGATTTTCTCTTTTATAAATACACATTTTATAAACGTTATGGCTTATTAATTAATATGGTTTGTTTAGTAGGGTGACCCACGTGATAGATTAATGATTAACATATTGCTACTTTTCTTTTTATAATAACAAACCTAATATTTAATAGCTAAGGTTTTCGGCCATTGCTCATGGGCCACCCGCTCTCTCCTCTTTTAAAGAAAAATCACTTATCTCTCTACTCCCCGTATCATAAAACTAGCTAAGCTATCTTGAATTATGGATGGCTGGCATTATGGTAGTGAGACGGATTTTGGAAAGGCATTGATGATCCCAACCAAATACTCGTTATAAAAGTATGTTTTATATCCGGTTCAATACCCATCGGTTAACAGACACATCCATAGATATCAAATATACCTGCTGGTTTCTTAGTAAAAATAGACGATAGGATTTCGAAGTCTCTTTCTTTTTTCTTGTCTTTCTAACTTTGTAGAGTTTTATGTTATGAAGAGCTATGTCGAATTAAAATATAATAAACTAGATTCTACCCCGGAGCGTCCCGGGTTGAAAATCTAGTATGACACATCAATTCTACATATGAAATAGACTGATACGCTTTATACTTACATGCACGAAAACTTTGGGTAACACCTAACCAAAACAATTAAAAATGTATCTCCAATGTTAATAAATAACCTTAAACAATGTATAATTCTAATGTTAACATCTAATCTAAAATAATGTAGAACTCTAATATTAATATCTAACCTAAAACAATGTACAACTCCAATACTAATGGTCTGTTTGGTATGAGCTAATGGGATGGAGAGGGAATTGAATGGACGAGGTAATGGAATGAACAAAGTAATGGAATGATCATTACCATTCCATGTCTTGTTTGGTTGCCATGTATGAATGAAACAAAACATTACTTTGTGTTGTTGGATAGGCAGGAAAAGACAAAGGAATAAAATCGGTGGTTAATGGTTGCGGTAGTTGGTGGTCGGTGGCGGTGATGGCAAGTCACCGGTATGTGGCGGTAGCGGCGGCGGGTGGCGGCGACGGTGGCGACGGTGGAAGGTAGAGGTGGATGGCTGTGATGGTGGGTGGGCGACGATGGTGAGTAGTGGCGATGGCGGTGGTGGTTGGTGGTTGGTGGCGGTGTGTGGCGGTAGCCTGGTGGTGGGTGGCAACGACAATGGTGAGTGGTGGCGACGACGGTGGTGAGTGGTGGCAACGATGGCGATGCGTGGAGGTGGATAGAGGTGATAGTGGGTGGGTGACTATGGTGAGCAGTGGCAGTGATGGGTGGTGGTGTGTGGCGGCAGTAGATGTGGGTAAAGGAAATTGCGGTGAGTAACGGTGGTAGGTGGTGGAGGCGGCGGTGGGTGGGTGACGGTGGTGGGCGGCGTTGGGTGGTGTTGGATAGCGACGGTGGTGGGTGGTAGCGGGTGGTGGCGACGACGACGAGGGTGGTGAGTGGTGACGACTGTGGTGGGTGGTGGAGGCAGCGGGTGGTGGCGACGACGATGAGGGTGGTAAGTGGTGACGACGGTGGTGGGTGGTGGTGGTAGTGGTGGTGGAAACATGAGAGAGAAAAATCTATTTTATTTCGTATATAAAAGGTATTAATGTTTAAAAATTATGGGAGGAAACATGAGGGAGAAAAATCTAATTTTGTTTTTAAACACTTTTTTTTTTCTAAAATCACTTAATGTCATATGGACATACCACATGACACATTTTAATGAAAAAGTTGGTCTCTTTGAGTGCGAAAAAGAGTGCGATGTGTGATTTACTGCTTTCGTTTTACCTGCATAAAGTTATGGTCATAAAATTTTTGAAATATTTTATATGTTTATTTTTTTTGATAAAATAAATCTCACAAGATAAGTTTTTTTATAGTATACAAATAATATAATTAAATAGGGGCCCTAATTAAATATATATCCTATCATTTTCCACAAAACAAAGCTATTAAAATTATTAAAATGATCTAGACAATTGTCAAAGGAAAATAATAATTAAAGTTAAAATTTTAGGGTGCATGGTTTTTGTATTCAGGTGAGGCCCTAAAACCATATTCACACCCTAACGTGCTAAGTTTTAAATAATCTCAAATATATCCGAATGTTTAGGGTTTCGGGTATGCCGGGTTTTTTTCCCATCCTTGACTTGAATAAGCTTTGCACGAAAAGTTTGTGACCGGTCGTTTGTGCCCACAAACCACCGGTCACGGACCGTATGTTTCCTCTCTCTTCCATGTCTTCCTAAGTCTCTTGGAAACAATCCCGAGATGGTTTTAGGAACAACATAGAAATGTTTTGTGTCATCATAGCAAGATTCTCATTCTTCAATCATGTTTAAGATCAAAACAAAGAACACCCATGTCCACGGTTCAGTATGCACATGCTGAATCAATCTAACCGTAAAAATAATAATATTCTGTTTTTCTTAAAATTCTAATACACATCTAGTCTTATCCTAAGCAGATAACAATAGCCTTTCAAAAAAAAACCAAAAAAAAAAACAGATACCAATAATTTAAAGTGGAAAGATAATATAAAAAATGTCAAACACAAGGGTAACATGCAGATGTGGCAACTATAGTCACATGGCAAATGCATGCATTGTACAGTAACACTCACTGAACCAATAAGATATAAGGTTGCTGCCACAAAGATATCCTCTGGTATCAATCATTCAACAAATCTTTTTTCTAATCACCTCAATTGACCGTTCCAAATGAAACCCATCACCATTTTGACTTATTGCTTGTGTATAATGTCACCAAAGACCAAATATTATCGACCCACAAATGGCTTAGTTTGATGATTTTGATGTAGTGAATGGGTCGCAAAATAAATAGATAAACCAAATACAATGTTCCTAAACTCTTTTTGTTACCGGCTGGCAATGGGTAACCTGTTAAGATACGATAAGACCTGTTTGACTGAAAAGTACACTATTTGATTTTTTGACTTTTTTTAATACTTAGAATTAAGATGCAAAAATCTTTCATTTCCCTTTTTTGGTACATAAAACATAAAACTGTGTTATAAACATGAGATATAAATGAGTTAAATGAGTCGTGTTCATGTTTAGAACTTATTTGTTCGCGCGCGTCAGAGACCTGTTAACCTGTTAGGGACACGATTTGCCAGCCCTAGGTACGACGGTATAATCATTACCATAGTCAAAAGATGTTACATACGAGCGGAGGAACATATAACGTCTATGAACGTTGCTTGTCTAACCATGCCTGCTATGTAAATAAGATTTGGGACGTGAACTTTTAATACGACAATTACGCAACATAAATGTATCGAGTTTGGATTTAGTTTAACAGCTTAAGGTCAGCTTCGCTTCAAGGTGAATCCGGTAACATGTTTAGCTCTCAGGTTAACATGATAGGTTTCCATTTGGTTTCCATCTTTACATTTTTTAGCATTATGAATTAACATGTGTAGGATGAACATAATGTAAATTAGTTGTTGAGTCTAGGGGCAGACCTAGCTCAATGCTAGGTGCCGCGCCCGCTATCCCTCGAGTTCGTGCGTGTAATGGAAAAAAAAATTTTTACTATTTTTCGAAAACATTACTACTAAAATAAAATTTACATTGCTACTAAAATTTAATATACATTACTACCAAATGAAATTATACGTTACCACGTCACGTTACTTGAAAAAATATTTATTGAACTCGAGTAATAATAACAAAAGAAAATTAACTAACCTGATTATCTAAACAAGCTCAAAATCAATATCCGAAATTATAATACAATTAAACAAGCCAACTCCGTTACCCCAAGTCCAACAAGCCCACCCCACCCCACCCCCACCCCACTTTCACCTTCACGGATAAAAAAAAAACGTTTGAGACTTTCTTTTTGTTCAAATAGCAGCAACCATTCAACAAGAAATCAGCAAACCCTACCCTGCCCTCCTTTGCCGTTCCACTTCGCTCCCATCCTCCGCCCTCCACTGGCCCAGCCAGGCAGCGTCGGCGCTGCCCCTACAGGCTCTGCTGGGACTTCTTTCTCTACAGCCCCGCCCTCCACCAAATTATGAGTTATTTTTTTTTAATTTAGTTGAATTGCTCATGTGTTTTATAATTTGTGTATGCTTTTGTTAGTTGAATTGCTCATATGTTTTAGGGAATTAACTTGAATATTGTTAATATTGAATGTGTAGTGTGTTTGGAACTTCGTAAC
Source organism: Ambrosia trifida (assembly GCA_028751855.1). NCBI lineage: Eukaryota > Viridiplantae > Streptophyta > Magnoliopsida > Asterales > Asteraceae > Ambrosia > Ambrosia trifida. The sequence goes on along the minus strand of CM054123.1, from coordinate 4,306,014 downwards.
TTACCAAGTCTATGTGTTTTAGGAATTTAGTAATTATAGTTTTGGTTTTGGTTGTTATAATTGATTATATTGTTTTTGATTAATTGTTCAGTAAATGCACTTCAGGTTTGAAAACCCTCTTAAAGCTTTACATATAAAAGACTATGAAATAGGTTGGCTAGTATAAGTTAATTCTACAATGGTGTATAACGTATCATTGAGGCTAAAATAACCAATAAAATGTATTATGTTTGATTGATTCAGTAATGTACTCTAACTGTTTGATAAAATGCCTTAGTGAATTGTATGTTGTGCAACCTTAAAAGCTTATTGTACAACATTCTATTGCACAAATAAGGGTAGTGTACTTGAGGCGCGCGCCTCAGGCCAATTTTTGTCACGAAGCGCTCCTCAGTTGCGCTTCATGTACGTCATGTGCCTCAGGTCACATAAGACGATGCCCTTTGCGCCTCGGTCCGCCTAGCGCCTGAGGCACGCTTTTTTAAAACCAAGATTATATGAAACACCTGCGGTAAAAAATTTTAAACGTTACTCCTAAAATAATTTCTAGATCCGCCACTGTTGTTAACCATTCGTTCTACGTTCAAGTGACTCGTTAGCCTTCAAGTGCTGGATTAAACACTCAATAACCTCTTAATCATAGCTTTTTCCCCTAAATGCACAATGATTATAAATGAAATCTTCACAATGGAAAGCTTGTATGTATGTATGTTAGGATAATAGATTTCATTTTTGACCCGTTTGCTTGTTTACAAGTCAATTTTAGTTATGTTATACAATTAACAAGTCAAATGGGTAAAATCAAGATGTTAAACTAGAAATGAAGCATGTCAAATGGTTGAAAGTCAGACTGTCCGTAGGGGACATGCGGACAGCTCGGTGCAAGCGAGATGTCCACAACAACCCTACGCGAACCCCGGTGCAACGACTCAACGTCAGCAGGCTCACGACGCGAGAGAAGCTTTTTTGTGTTGGATTTGCAGGCTTTGGTGGCGAGTGGTCGGGCAAACGCCACAACAGGGTCAAATGACCGGGTTATTTGAGAGTCACGACGGTGGCTCACGCCGGTGCTCACCCTAGCCACAACGTATAGTCTCACTCAAAAGTGTATATTATAATTTCTATGCATGTAGAAAGTTTTAGGTTAACCCGACCCGTACTTTATCCATACTAGATTAACTTTTTTGACACGTTACCTCACCCACCTATTTTAAAACTTCCAGTTGTGAGCCTACAACCTTTTACATACATAAAGTACGATTTCCCAAGCTAGATAGATTGTACAACTTACACCACAAACGTTGAATAATAAATACTACCTCTGGCCTATAAAGATTGCAACTTTATTGATTTGGCACATTATTTAAGAAAAAAAGATTTGATGATCTATAAAATATGTGACATACCATTCAATAAAGACTTAAGAGACTAAACCATGTGGACCTAAACTGATATAGCTACTATTTTTTATGGTGCCATTTTAAATGGTTTAGAAATTATAAAATAAAAAATGTAGCAAGACTATAGACATCTGAAAAGGTAAGTGTCTCGCTGCTTTTATAACAAGTGTAAGAAACTTGGTGGAGTTAAAATACATATAGTAAAATAGGTGGGGTGTGGAGATTGGCAAAGAAGGATGGGCCAAAAGAGGTTGGGCCAACCCAAAATAAATATAGAAAATCCTAAATATAAATTACTTTTCATGCTTAGACTACGAAGACCCACGCCCATTTGCAGAAAGTGAAGGAGGAGGAGGGGTGAAAATAATAATTTTGATGATGTAACATATATGAGTTTATGTTTGAAGGGTGAAAATTGCAGAAAGTGAAGGAAGGGAAGGGGTGAAAAGAATAATTTTATTATTAATGCTTGTGTGTTAAAAAAAAAAAAAAAAAAAAAAAAAAAAAAAAAAAAAAAAAAAAAAAGGGTCAATCAAAAATCAACACCTCAATCCCAAGCCCCCCAACGCCCATGAGAATTTTCCCTTCAAAGGGGCTCACGCCCATTTCACCTAAGGGTGGGGTGGTGTAGATGGGGTGAAACTCATTTCACGCTACAACAACCACCCCCAACCCACACTCTTAAATTTTTTTTTTTTTTTTTTTGTTTCATTTAATTTGTTAGTTACACGAATAGAAGTGAAACACACTTAAGGATAATTCAAATCAGATTATTTAGAAAATTTTAATTTAAATTAGTTAAAAATATTTTAAGTTAATTGGAGAAAAATATTGTTTGCTACATTTGTTTAAATAGTTTGAATTATTTGTTTAACATAGGTTTATCTAGTTGGTTTTAATTAATTGTTTAATCAGTGTTTAAGTTGGATTAGGAGTAGTATGGCATTAGTTAGTATAAACAGATGGTTAGATATATTGTAATTTGTGTGCTATGAATGCTAATAAAAAGAGTCGAGCAAGTTCGTTTAATCTTGTGTTTTATTTCTTTTCTTTCTTTCTTTTTTTGTTTAATCAAGGGCCTAATTCTCTGAAAATTTCAACTTCAGACCATAGAATCACATCCAAACACTATCTCCTCAAGCCAGTTTCCAATTATTTGGCATCCAAACACCCCCTTGCATATTCCAAATGCATGAAGAAACTTCACATTTGTTAGTTCGTTCCCAGAAACCTGTAGCTCATTGTTACTCATTTGCTTATAAGTATAAGATGTCGGTCTATCCCTAAAGCCATTAACATGAACACTCATACTATAGTCACTATTAACCTGATTTTAAGTTATTCGCATGATATTGAAACAATAGGGAAACCAACATATGAACATGTTATGTGTCAATACATCATATCATACAAAAAGCTTAGCAAAATTTGAAACTCCAGCTTATTTATTTAAATTTATTGTGTCAAAAACATGATATAAAAATGATTTAAAAGATATTGAACTTTATTGAAACAAATGAAACATATTACAAATAAAGAAAACAAACCAAAAACACTCAGGTATACAAACAACAATTCTCTCAACCCTAAACTCTCAGATCTAACAGATCAACATCTAAACACGAAGGATTACACAAGACAATGATCCAGAACAAGATGTTCCACTGGATATTACGAAACCCAAATCTAGATGAAGAGAGAGGTTAAAAACTAGAGAGAAAATAATATCTGAACACTTAACTTGAATGAAGAAGAGAGAGGGAGAAAGGCTTTTTATATGACACTATAGGTCGATCTGTGTGAGAAACCATCTGAGCCATTGACTTGTAACAAACTCATCTCAGCCGTCTATAAGAAACACAATCTAAAATGCGGGCAAATGGCCATCTGGACTCTATCAAACTGGACTCTAACATCTGGACTCCCATAAGCCCATGAAGGTTATGTAACATATATGGAGTTTTACTTTATCAACACCAATATTCCTAGCAAGACTCTTTCCATCTACAAGCCCAATGCTCCCAAAATATCACACGATCAAAACGTTTACGGCACCATTTCAATCCCTGCACAATCACTTATGCAAAATGTTCAAATACTTATAGATATTAAATTGATATGGAATATATAATTTCAATACCCCACCCCCCCCCCCCCCCCCCGCACACACACACACAATTTAATATCGAAATGGGTCAAACATACTAAAAGTCTTACACAACTCTTCATGTTGTGCAACTCCAACAGTTTTAGTCATAACATCAGCAATTTGTTTTTTAGATGACACCTTCACAGTTTTAATAAAACCTTTAAAAGTCAAATCTCTTAGGAAAAACAAATCCATCTCAAAAGTGTTTTGTTTTGTCAAAAAAAACACTGGATTGGCTGCAATTTACATTGCAGCATTGTTATCACAATGCAAAGGAACTAGTAACCTGACAGGGAACCTGTAATTCTAACAAGATGTTTATTAACTATAAAATTTCACAAGCAGTAGAGCACATGGCTCTATACTATGCTTATGCTGATGATCTAGAAATAGTTGACTGTTTTTTGCTTTTCCATGAGACCAAAGCGTCTCTTAAAAATATGCAAAAACCAGTGACTGATTTCCTAGTATCAACACATTTTGCCCCGTCAGAGTCTGAGTAGGCTGTAAGACTGAACTCGAAACTTTTCTTAAACAAAATACCCTTTCATGGAGCCCTTTTTAGATACCTTAACAATCTTAGTGCCACTTTTAAATGCCCATTAGTGGGTTTGTGCATGTACTGGCTAAGGTAGTGAACTGCATAGGAAATATCTGGTCTAGTATGAGCTAGATAGATCAATTTTCCTATTAACTGTTGATATCCAGTTATGTTCACTAACACATTTGAATTCTCAGTACATACACCAGTGATAACATGATTAGGTTTCATTAGGCTATTAGCTAGCTTGCATGCAAGCATACCATACTCAGCTAATAGGTCAACAGGGGCGAAGCTTGATTCGCCAATCGGCGGGGGCCGAACTCAATTTTTTTGATCGGTGGGGGCCGGACTCAACCCGGACTAAATTTACTTACGAAAATCGTAAATTTCTACAAATGCGCCAAAAAACAGGGGGGCCAGGGCCACCCCTGGCCCTCACATTCCTTCGTCCCTGTAGGTCAAGGCAGTATTTTCTCTGGGACAAACACACACTTTCTTTATGACTAACAACTTCTGAACCCAGAAAATATTTGAGTTCCCCTAAATCCTTTATTAAAAACTTGTCCTTAAGACATTATTTATTACTATTTATCTCATCAACACAATTACCAGTCATAACAATATCATCCACATAGACCAATAAGATCACAATTTTTTTATCACAGATTCTAATAAATAAAGAATAGTCACATTTGCTTTGGTTAAAACCTAAATCACATAAGACTCCAACTAGTTTTTCATCCCACATTCTCGGAGCATGTTTTAAACCATACAAAGACTTATTCAGTTTACACACTATTGTTTCATCTTTAGAGCAATAACCCCTGGGAAGTGACATATACACATCCTCATTAAGATCACCATACAAGAATGCATTGTTAATGTCAAGTTAGAACATTTTCCAACTGTTTTGAACAACAATTGACATAACACACTTAATAGTCACAAATTTAACAACAGGAACAAGGTCTCATCAAAATCAACCCCCTCCTTTTGACTGTAACATTTGGTAACAAGTCTAGCCTTAAACATTTCTATTTCACCACTAGCTTATACTTGATTTTAAAAATCCATTTGTACCCAACTAGACTCCTTCCCTTAGGAAGTTCAACAAGACTCCATGTGTTATTTCTATTCAGTGCTTCTATTTCATCATTCATAGCACTGCCCCAATTTGGATCAAGTGCAGCCTCCCTATAATTTCTAGGTTCTATGCTCTTGTTTTGTTTAACAATTAACATACTAGCAAAGACCCCATTCCTACAAGAAAGATTAGCATAGTTGACCACTCTTTCTATGCCATATTTTACTTTACCTTCTATTATAAAATCATCAAGTCTCTTGGGTATGTAGAACTCCTACTACTTTTTCTAACACTAGTTTCAACAATAGAATCACTACCCTTAGAATTTGAAGTTTTATCATGATCTGGTATCACACCCTCAGCCCTATCACTAGCTCTGTTATTATCACTTTGTAGTGAACTGGATTGGTCACTATTAGTGTGTGTTTCAGAGCTGGATTGCTGAGACTGATGTGTCTCAGACTCTTTACTACCTGAATCCCTTCCATCATCATCGGGCTCTTCAAGATGTGTAGGTGTCTCACTTTCAAAATGGTCAAAGAAGTTTAATGAATCTAATTGAGTTATAGCATTATCATTAAATTTTTCAAAATTATTTTATATTTAAAAGAGAAAATAGTTTCATAAAATTTAACATCTTTTGAAAAAGAAATTGTTTTATATTCTAAACTATAAACTTTATATCCTTTTTTTTCATTGGAATAACCCATAAAAACACATTTTCTGCTTTACTACTTAACTTGTTAGATTCATTCAGAATGGTTGCAAAACAAAGAGACCCAAACATCTTTAAGTGACCTAGGAAGGGTTTAAAACCATGTATTAATTCGTATGGAGTTCTACCATCCAAGACTGATGAGGGAGTCCTATTGATCAAATAAGCAGTTGTTAAAACACACTCAGTCCAGAACCTTATGGGTAAATTACTTTGAAATAACAAGTCTAGAAAAAACCCATTGTTTGATTTCTTTTTGAAACTCCATTTGAGTTTCTATGGGATTCTTCCCTAGAAACAATTGCAAAAGCCTCCTTTACACTAGGTAAAATATCTTTTATCAATAGATTTGTTCTAACATTTTGATACACATTGTCTAGACCCATGAGAAACTGCATGACTTTAATCATACTACTAAAATTATTGAAATCCTTAGCAGCATCACAAGTACAAGCAGGTAATTGCAATATTTGATCAAGTTGTTTCCACATAATATTCAACTTATGGTAATACTCAGACACAAGCATACCATTCTGATTAAAAGAATTGATTTTCTGATACAAATAAGAAACTACAGATCCATCAATTTTATCATATGTCTCTTTTAACTCACTCCAAACATCACTAGCAAGTCTAGAAAAAACATGTCCATCTTCAGTAATTGAGTTTAGAATCCAAGTTAAGACTATAGCGTTGCATCTATCCCATTGTCTAGCCAATACAGGATTAGTTTGAGATCTAACACAAGTTTTATCAATAAAGCCCCATTTATTTTTTATACTTGTAAAGTAAGTGTCATAGCATTTGACCATACAGAATAATTCTCAGACCCCTTGAGTTTAATTGAAACTATAGTTAGGTTACTTGAATCAGAAGCATGAAGATACAATGGATCACTAGCATCAAGTTTACTAACTAAAGTTTCATTCACAGCTAAGTTCATATTAACATTATTATCACCATTATTATCATTAGGTCCAGCATTACCAGGACCAGGAATCTGGGCAGGACCAGGATCCACATTATCACCCATGATAAATCAGATAATAACACAACAGAAACAATCACAAGAAGCAAGTACAATAACCAAACACAAATCAGCAGAACAATTGCAATCAAACAGAGCAAATACAACCTTACTAATGAAAGATCACAAAAAAAAAAAAACAATCAAAATCAACAAATCCTAGACACTAAGCGAAGCCAAGCCAGTGATCCATATTAGTGGTTCCTCAAAGGGGCCCCACTGCAGGTCTTAACTTGGGTGCCTCAAGAACTAGACAAAAAAACTCAAGATAGACACAACCAAACAATTAATAGTCTCGCCCACCAGTCCACCAAACCCGCCCAATCGACTTCTAGACTCAAAACAATACAGAAATAAAAAGATCACAAGACAGGAACAATCTCACTGAGAGGGTTGCCCATATTACGGTTCTCCAAACTCACAGACTCTAACCTTCACTTAGGGTTACACGTCTGTGAGGCAATTGAAGTAATATAGAAAATTTTTTCACTCCAAAGCAGCTAGGATCACTAGATATCTTCTTGATCTTCAACAAATCTGACCAACCAGATAATAGATCCAAGAACCCCCAAATAAAGAGTTGATATATATGAATATCACAACCCCAAAGAACAACAATCAGCGGAAGACACAAACCCAGATCCACAACCCAGGACACAAGATCGAATGATATATTCGACAAAGAACGATATCAGAGACATGATAACAACCTACAGCTCTGATACCATGTCAAAAACATGATATCAAAGATACTAAACTTTATTGAAACAAATGAAACATATTACAAATAAAGAAAACAAATCAGAAACACTCTGGTATACAAACAACAATTCTCTCAACCCTAAACTCTCAGATCTTACAGATCAACATCTAAACACGAAGGACTACACAAGATATTAATCCAGAACAAGATGCTCCATTGGATATTACGAAACCCTAATCTAGATGAAGAGAGACTGGAAAAACTAGAGAGAAAATAATATATGAACACTTGACTTGAATCAAGAAGAGAGAAATAGGCTTTTTATATGACACTATAGGTCGATCCGTGCGAGAAACAATCTGAGCCATTGATTTGTAACGAACTCATCTCAGCCGTCTATAAGAAACACAATCTAGAATATGGGCCAATGACCATCTGGACTCTATCAAACTGGACTCTAACATCTGGACTCCTATAAGCCCAATATACTTTATCAACACCAATTTGCCCAGCAAGACTCTTTCCATCTACAAGCCCAATGCTCCCAAAATGTCACACGATCAAAATGCTTACTGCACCATCTCAATCCCTGCACAATCTGTTTTGCAAAATGTTCAAATGCTTATTATAAGAAAACCCATATTATATAGGATATTAAATTGATATGGAATATATAATTTCAACATATTGCAGCACTCAAGATAACATTGAATGAACCTTTTCCTTCTTGTATAATAAACATGTTCGTTCATATCATTATATCAAGTTTTTTTTCTTTTTCTTTTTTTTTTTTAACTTTGAACTTCATTAAAACAACAAGACAAGAGCACATCTTCAAATCGAGACTGCTCAAAACAGAAACATTACAACCAATATTATGGATATGCAACCCAATCCTTCCACAGTGTCTTTGTATCTAGCCCTATGTTTCAACCATAAAAACGACATGGATTTAACATTTGCCACAATATCTTTCGAGAGCCACTGATTGTCATTATATACCTTGTCATTCCTCGCTTTCCAGATGAACCACATTGTAATCAAAATAATCCCTTGAATTATATATAACCTTACCCTTCTTCCCAATCTGGGCCGATTTGGACAGGAGAAGTAGATCGCTAACCTGAAAAGCAAAGGTTTTATCGATTCTGCACCATCAGTAAAACCACATCCTGTGAATAAGTGCTCAGCTGTCTCATCTGAAAAATTACAAAAAAACGCAGCTTGTTGACCCAATATTGATTTTCCGATGCTGCAGCGCTTCACACACGGGGATTTTATTCATTTCGGCTTGCCATGCGAATATTTTACATTTAAGCGGCACCCAGGAGATCCAATTGCACCGAAAATTCTGACTATAATCCCTTTGTTTCTGCAGCAAACTCCTGACCGAATGCACAGAGAAGACGCCCCCAATCATTTCCACGTATCTTTCGAATCTGTTAGCAGGGGCGGATCTAGGTTGACGGGTACGGGTTCACCCGAACCCATTGAGTTTCGAAATTTTAGTAAGAAGTCTGTATATAAATCTAGAATGAACCGATAAGTAAAATATAAATGAACCCATATCCAAGATTGCTGAAGTGGTACAGTGGCTAAAGGTTTTACTTATATCAATTACGGCCCAGGTTCGATTCTGTTCAGGCACTTTATTTTTAGTTCATATTTTTTTAACAATAATGCCGTTAATGAAACCGTTTCATTTAACTACCTTGCCCCATATACAACAAAACCAAATCAGGAAGCCCAACAAAATTACGTATTAATATGAAAGCTACAATTAGGCCTAAAACAACAATATAGCATATAAACAATTGATGCGGTGATGCCCTCCACCCAAACAACGGAGTAGCCTTCATATATTAATATTATTAATTTTTATCATTCTTAAACATATTCTTTACTAACCTACAATTAGCAGGTTTAACATTTAAACTAGGTTATGAATTATGATGGATGAAACAGTTTGAAATCATTTTGTTTATTTCTTTATAAAATTCAAATATTAGTTTAACCGTAAAAATAGTTTGAAAGATTTTTTTAGACAATAAAGCATGTGAAGATGGAATTGTGTAATAGATTGGGTAATGGATACTTGAAACGATTCTTGCATGTGTCCAAGATGTAATTCATTGTTTTCAAAAGATGAAATCTCATAGGAAACAACTTCCATAATTCGTAAAGACGATTAGATTTATATTATATGTTTTAACAAGGATTTTTTTATTATTAGTGTATCGTATTTTTATTATGTGATGAACCTTACCCGACCCGAATCGTCGATCCGACCCGAAAATTAAGTTTGATTCTATGAAATTAGAGCATCTAAAAACAATGAACCCATTGAAAAAAATTCCTGAATCCGCCACTGTCTGTTAGGACGATAGCACTTGTTGTTTGAATACAATCTTGCCATTCAGCAACCTCTTCCTGTGAAACTGGGTGCCTCGACCAGCTCCAGTTCCACAGACCTGCACAGAATCTATCATTTATAGTGCAGGTCTTTTCGGATTCAAGGCGAAAAAGATGCTGTCCATTCACCTGATTCTTTCTCATTTCAATAATAAATCAAATGAAGTTTGTTACCTTAATTTCCGTCATTTTCCATTGTGCATGCTGCTATCATTCTCGTCTCATGCTCTGTTCAATTATAAGGATGGATGTGAAGACTTACTTGTTTACTTGAATCATATTCATTCAACATTCCAACAGAATAAAAATTGAGAACTCAATACTGTATCTGATTAATGTTTAAAAATAAAACGCCATCCGTGGGACTCGAACCCACGACCACGTGGTTAAAAGCCACGCGCTCTACCAACTGAGCTAGAACGGCTTTTGTTTATATTCAACTTTTAACTTTATTTATTAAATTGTATATAATTATTTTTATAAACATTACTGTCTACACCTCAATATAAAACATAATAACAAAAAGAATCTAAAAGTATCATAAACATTCTATCCATCCCCTGTTTCCTTTATGACAATTTTTCCAATTAAAGGCGTAGTAAGGCCACACGATATGGCTTCGGCAAAACGCATTAGCAGGCTGTGGTGTGTCGTCAACCTCCACTTCGTGCGTCTCGGCAAACCCAATCGGCAGGTGGCTAGCCACACGTGTGTCTGTGTAGCTACTGATGAAACTGAGAGGGAGAGGGTGAGAGAGGTGGCCCCATTCCAAAATCTAACAAATCACATTTTTAGTTAGGCTTTTATACTTTTTAATTTAATTTATAAATTGGTTGTGACATGGGAAGCGTACGAAGCATGTAGAATTTCCGGTGATTTAGCACCTTATGACAAGTAAAAGAAAAGCAGTGGAAAAACCTTGTATTATAAAACAAATCTCATTCTAACAATACAAAAACCCCTGCAATTGGATTCCAATATCACAACTGTCTGTACACCCATACTCTCCTTTCTCAACTATTACCACTACCAGAGCCCAACCCCGAACTTGCAGGTCTCGGATAAGAAACGGGCTTGCCATCCTCATGTTTCCGAGTCGGTTCTCTTCTTGAAACATCAGCAGCTTTCTGCAAATCTTGAAGCTGCTCTAATGCTTTGACCACCTCGGCAGCAGTGGGCCTGTGCTTGGGGTCCTTCAAGAGGCATTTAGTTGCAAGCATTGCGGCTCTCATGGCTACGTTTCGTGAGTACTGCCCAGATAGCCGTGTGTCCATGATTTCAAGAATCCGCCGTTTGCTGGTCAAGTACGGCTTTGCATACTCAACGAGTACTTGCTCACCAGTTGGACGGTTCTTGTCTATGCACCGCCTACCTGTCAAAATTTCAAGAAGCACCACCCCGAAACTGTATATGTCGCTCTTTGCGGTTAAACGACCTGTTAAAAATGCACCGTTTATAAAAAAAGGTTAGATCGAATGTTCGGACCATTTATGAAACCGACACTGTCAAGCACCTTTCAAAACAATTATGGTTAGGTTTTCTTAGATAGTTCATAATTAACATGACACGTCGAGTGCAACTTTTCAAACTGTCCACGATTAGAACCACAAGGTAGCATTTCATATCATCATATTTGATTTATTTTTCCAAGGGTTTTTAATCGTATCAAGTTGAAAAGTTGAACCTGAACACAAACTACATACTTATTCTTGTAAAAGACATAAACCTCAAGTCCTAACCCGAACACACATAAAATCATGCAACTAGAACACCCGGTTTAACAAGTCAAACAGGTTGAGGGATTGTATCAAGTTGTAAACGTGTTAATTGGGTAGATAGGTTGTAATAAATGGGTTCGCAGAACAGCCTATTTAACTAAATGGGCTATAAATGGGATGGCAGGCCAACCTGTTGAATTAAACGGGTTAAACAAGCCAACCCAAACACGACTTATTTAATTAAACAAGATGACATTAAATAAGCACAAGTTGAAATTCAACTTTCTTTAAGACAATTGTAAGCAAATTGTCCCACTTGTAACTATCAATTTTAACAGTGTTTAATTGTTTATCTGTTTGGGACCGCAATAATCAATTTTCTTTAAATCAAAATTAAAGCCTTGAGATTATAAAATGGAAGTCTCAAGCACTTAAAGAAGCTTATTTATTTAGATTACCACAACTATTTTTCACTTGGCTTACCAGTGGCCATGTATTCAGGAGCTGCGTATCCATAGGTACCCATAACTCTTGTAGATACATAACTTTTCCCATCCACTGGTCCATCCTTTGCCAACCCGAAATCAGAAAGTTTGGCATTATAGTTCTGAAAGTAAACAATATAATATAAAGTTACTCAAAAAAAAATCATTTAGATAAAATATATAACAGTTAACAAATGCGGTACAAGGTCAAATAAAAAGACATCAATTTGATCAAACATACAGAGTCAATCAAGATGTTTGATGACTTGAAATCGCGATAGATCACTTTTGCTTCCGGGCTGTGAAGGTAGGCAAGCCCCTTGGCAGCTCCAAGAGCAATCTTAATTCTTAGATTCCAAGAAAGCGGTTCAAAGTAGGAACTCCCTGTGTATAAATAAAGTCAATTTAATACGATTCGACTTTGAAATTGTGCGAAAAACAGAGTCGGAATCAGTAAAAAATGGCAAAAACTCACTTCTAAACAGATGGTTTTCCAAGCTGCCTCGAGGCATGAACTCATACACCAACATCCTGTGGTCATCTTCTAGGCAGTAACCAATTAACTTAACAAGATTTGGATGATTTAGCAGCCCTAAATAATTAATTTCAGTCTGCAATAATATTTAAAAAAGCCCAACTTAAATCAAGTGAAAAACAACTCTAATTCAATAAATCAAATAAAAAAGATACAAACTATGGCACTCACCAACCATTCCTGATGACCTTGAAGACCTTCTTGATTCAACCTTTTAACAGCAATGACAGTTCCCGTACCTGGCTTGGCAGCTGCAAGCGATTGTTCATCGATCCACCCTTTAAAAACCGACCCGAAACCGCCTTCTCCAAGAACACTATCGGGTCGGAAATTTCGAGTTGCTAACTTAACAACATTAAAACTAAAGGGCTTCAAATCCCCTGATTGTAATATCTCCGCTTGACTCCTGGGGCTTCGAGGACTCGGTGGCACCGAAGCAGATGCAACTTTACCTATTAGAACACTCAAAACACCATCTCACTATTACATATCTTGATCATCAAAGTTGAGTTCCTAAAGTTAACTAAAGCAAGGCTTTTTGATAAAAATCTACAACAATTCATCACAGATTATTAATTATAAAAGTGAAAATGAGCTTTCTTTTTTAAGGGTTTGCTTTAGTTACATTTAATAATTAATTATAAAGTGGAACAAATATGAACAAGATGATATTATTAACTCACCATCTGAACGTGAGCTTTCAATCTTCAATCCAACACTAAAACAAGAACCCATATCAAAACTTCTTCCTCTCAATTCACCCCGCCAATTAATAATCTCACCCTTCTCCAAAAACAATGAACAGAACTCACTGAGGCATTTAATCAAACAGTTGGAGGGTATCTTTTTCCTCACGATTTAAACAACAAAACACCAATTGGGATCACACCCTTCTTATAAAAAAAGGAATAAAGACAGAAAAGGGTGTTGTTTGGGATGAATAAGTGATGGAACTGTGGAATGAACTCGGTGGGGCATTTAATCAAACAGTTGGGAGGGTGTGAACAGGTTTATGAACTTACAGTAGATATGTTATAAAAATAGGTGCAAATATATATGAGGGTGTTAAATAGGTTGAGTGACTTTCACGAGAAGCTTTCCGGAAAGGACCCTCAAAGACAAAATATTTGACTTGTATCCATTAATTTCTGACCTGCAACTTGCTTTTAGCCCCTCTAATAGCGTATACATATTTAGGGTAAATTGTATAACATTTATTGTGATTGATATTATCGTATACATATTTATAGTAAACTAGCTGATTACCCCGGGAAGGTCCCGGGGTTGAAAAATTTAATATGATTTAATAAAAAATGGTAAAAGAAGAAAACTCAAATCACGAAAAGAGTAAATAACTTAAACATAATTAATCTTAGTTAAAACATTTATTTAAAAAATTAAAAAAATAAAAAGCATAAACCATATTAAACATAATACAATATTAAAAGGATAACCTTCAACATATAATCATCTTCACGTAATTTAAAATATGTTACAATTTGACTTTGACTTATATAGATGTAGAATTTATGATGGAGGTTGAAAAATATAATCATTCTAATAATACTAATACTAATAATTATTACTCTTGTAATTAAATAAATAAAAAAATAACCTTGCTATTAGGTGACACCATGTCTTGCAGTGGTGCGTGATTCTTTCTCCTAGCTTCTTTTTATGAAGTATACCTATCCATCTTTAGAAGAGTAAAATTCCAATGATAGCATGACGATTGAGCTGAATTTCAACATCGTAGATAAGAACCTGGTTTAAAATAAAAAACATAATTAATGAATAACCTGAACACTTTGTGTTTTTTTTTTTCTGTATGAACATAACCCCACAAAAAATAGTCGTTTTTTTCTGCGTTTTTTATATAGCACTATGGTACTCGTTGAAAAGATAATAAAACGTTCGTTGATTTGGTGTAATTTTTTTATTTAAAAAATCTTGAATGTAAAAGATATTAATGTTTAAAAATTATGAGAGGAACATAAGAGAGAAAAATTTAAATTATTTTTTCCTAAAATAACTCAATTTAATTTTAGTAATTGAGAGATAGAGATATAAATTTAGGTTTTTATGTTTATCTTTTTTTAATTAAAAAAGGAAATAATTCAAAAGCACTAAAATCTTTCAGTTATGATGCCACGTGGCAGTTTAATGGAGAGGTTGAAGGCACCATTGCACGCCACGTCAGCAATGTTCAATTCTTTTATATATATTAATAGATTAATAGATTGTATAGCATTTATTGTGATTAAAATTATGTTATCTCTATCCTAAATTAGAGGAATCAATTGTAATTATAATTTTTTTTTTCATGAAACATAATTTCCATTTTAACAAAAGAGGCAAATTACATAAGAATAGCAGGTAGGCGGGCAATAAGCTGCGCCGCCACCCCCTTCTGGATAGAGAACCCTAATCTAGAGAAAACAAATCATCGCCCCTGGGGAGTCGAGAAGTTGTTGTGGACCACCCGCTGGACTCTCGTCAGAAATCTGATCGCTTCCGGGGCCAATGAGCCAAAAGTGTCAAAGGCCAAAGGGACAAAAGCATGTTGGTTATTCTCGCACGCTTTAGTATGCTTTGCCACCTTGTAAATCAATAGAAGGGGGCACGGTTTATCTTCTATCACTCTCGATGCCTATTTTTATTTTTAATTGTCTACACCACCTTTGTTTATTATTATTACTAGTTATTACTAGATTATACATCGGGATCGTCCTGGGGTTGAGAAATGTATTATGTAATATGACACATCAGTTTTACATATGAAATAGTTTATGCGTTTTACAGTTACATACAAGAAAGCTTCGGGTAATACCTAACCTAAAACAATTAACAATGTTCTCCAATGTTAATGCCTAACCTTAAACAATGTATAATTCTAATGTTAACATCTAATCTAATTTAAAACAATGTATAACTCTAATATAAAGGGTCAAGTTATTTTACATAGTTTAACAAAAATGAGAATGGTGAAAATGATACAAAAAACACAATAGATCACGAGATATGACACAATGAGCCACAAAATATAACACAATACCAAAAAATATAACACAATACTGAAGAAAAAAGACACAATGAATCTAAAAATGACATATGATGAAAATAAGAAAAGGACACAATGCTACATAAAAGACACAATGATATAAGGTAAATTCTAAAAACTATAAGCTAAAATCCAAAAGAGCGAAAACCTAAAAACTAAGATCGTAGGGTTCGATGAGATGGTTCCAATGCCGTTTGAATGAGTTCAATCGGAGTCCGTTTGATACCATTCCTACGATTTCCTATTTTTCTTTCACTGTGTATTTGATCCTAACCCCTAATATTAATATCTAACCTAAAACAATGTACAACTTCAATGCTAACATCTAACCTAAAACAATGTATAACTCCAGTGTAACTCTAATAATAACACATATCCTAAAGGCTAAAAAATGTACAACTTTAACATAGGGGAGCACATAGCGCTGAATACTGATCTCGTCCCGTACCGAACCGAGGGTGTTCGGTATCGGTATCGGTACCCACATTTAGAGATTTTGGTTTTGGTATTATTGGTATCGGTATTTTAAGGTAAAATGCAGACACCATATGTGACGACCCGGAAAATTTTTCTTCTTATTTGTTTTCCCTCCTCGACTTCGGGAAATTTTCGGGACGAAAATTCTTTCAACGTGGGGATGATGTGACACCCGGCATGTTCGGCTTAAACATAATAGTAACATCTAAGTCTACCTTAGCGAGAAACGTTTATAAACAAACTTAACTGGGTTAGTTGAGTCGGGTCAGATTAGGATTGTCCAGGGTTCAATGATCTGGAGGATCATTGGGAGTCGTTTTGGGAATACATTAGTACCGGGTTCCGTTGTTGGTGACATTACATGAACTAATTAAGTATATGTGTAGATTATGGGTCGTGCGGTGGATTGTATGCTTATACTTGCTTAAACGATGTACAAATGATTATACGTGCCTAAATATGCTAAACATAGACTATGGGTGCATGCTTATGTGTTAAGATGTGTTAGAATGCGTTAAACACGACAAACTGGGAAAAGGTTAACATGTGTTAAAAAGTGCTGTTAACATGTGTTAAAAAGTGCTGATGACCTGAATGTGGAAATAGTGGGCGAACGTGGAAATGGAACTTGAAAAACGGGCGAACGTAGAAACAAAGTGGGCGAATGTGGAAAAGTTCCACATTCGACCATTACAAATGGGCGAATGTGGAAAAGTTCCACATTCGACCACATAAAAGGGGCGAACCTGGACTGGGTATAAATACCATCTTTAGCCATTTTTCACCATTTCACAAACCCTAAACGCCTCCAAACACTCTCTATCAGCTATTATCATTGGGGAAGGAGTTTTTGAGCTTGTTTTTCATAACCTAACTCTCTAAATCATTACAAGTGAAGATCTAAGGTGTGTTCTTCATTTCACATCCTTTTTAAACAATTTTGACTTGTTTTAATCTAAACCCCAAGGGTCCAGATCTGATATCAACCTATTTTATGAATAAAAACCTTTCCTAACCAAAACCTATTCATAAACAATGAGTTTTTATGCAAATTAACATGTGTTAAGGTGATATTATGCATTGTTTGATGATTTCTTGTTGCATAGAGGATATGGCAACAACCTAGGGCTGTTATTAATGATGGGTTCTGATTGAAACATGTTACAATTGATTGTTGATGGTGTTTTGTCGATTAAAGGAATCTTTGTTAGATTTAGGGCTTGTTTTTGGATAATAATGATAGAGTTAGGATAAGGGTTTCTTGTTCATGATGATTTGATGATGATGAGCTGATTATTGATTGATTTCAGAAGTTTCCTAATTGGGTAATATTTTCATGCATGATGATGTGACATCTCCATAATTTACTATTTTAGGAAACTTGTAAAAACGGATAGATTTTGGGGTAAAATTGGTAGGGTTTCGTAGGAATATATTAATGATGCTTGACTGCTGTAACTCATGATGTTTCGTAATGTTTTCGGATGTTTTTGGACGCGTTTTTGAGTAAACAACACAGCAGGGTCGAACCTGGAACACCTTCGGCCAGACGAATGGGCGAAGGTGGGTTCCAGGGGTCGAACCTGGAAACTTGAGGGGCGAATGAACCACGAGTGGGCGAAGGTGGAAGAAAAAGGGGCGAAGGTGGAAGTTTGAACCCACATTTGACCAATCCAAGTCACCTTCGACCACTTACCACTACATTCGACCCTATGTTAACAGAAATGAGATTTTTGATACAAACTAAGTGTTTTATGCTTGAACCTTGCATGTAATCTATGTGTACTTGATTAGTTAGGGTAATGGGTCACCAACGGGATGTCGGGTCGGTCTAGTGTGTCGGTTGAACATTTAAACACGTTTTAAAACATACTTGGTTATGATCTGGACAATCGGGGACTAGATAACCTTATGGTTATTAGTCGGAACACTTATGTGAACATTTTGATAGATCTCCGGTAGAGGGATTGTCAAGGGCTAAACATCTTTACACATATTTGAAGAACGCTACTTAAGGTGAGTTCACGGCCCCACATTTTACAGTTTTTGCTTTCGGGGTGAGAAACATGCTTACAAACTCTTTTATGACTTATGACTTGTTAAACTCTTATGGCTCATGACTCTTTATCACGTTATACTATGGCTTACTTATCTTACTATACGGTTCATCGAAAATCCCTTGAAACCACTAACATGGGTATATGGCGGGGAAATATGGATAGCGCTATTGGGGACTGACAAACCCCACTCGACGGCTGGAGGCCGGGCGGGTGCATATTGTCTCTAACAAAACAAGGTCTACCGGCGATGACGGTAGCCCATAGGAAACAAAGGGTAACACACGGCTCAGTCAGTAATGGTTTCACCCGTATGAGTATCTCATTCTGCGCCTAGCTAGCGTTCTCATAAGCATAGTAGTAACTGTGATGGTAACGGTTTTCGAAGGATCACTTTAAACGTTTAATTAAAACCTGTGAACTCACCAGCATTATATGTTGACTCTTTTAGCATGTTTTTCTCAGGTCGCTAAGGTAGCAGCTGTCGGATAGGCGCACGAGGTCGCACTGGAGTCGTCTCGCGTCTAGGGTCTCATCTGCATGTTTGGATTTATGAACTTTTAAACTTATGTTTTGTTTCTGCATGACGTTTGTAGACTTTAAATGCTTCCGCACTGTTTGAATGTTGGTTTTAAACTTATGCATGGTTTTTGTTTACGTATGTTTTTACATTTAGACGTCGTTTATTGTGACCGTTGACTTGGATCCTGGTGTGTCACACGCCTCGCGGTAGAACTCCGCAGGTGGAAATTTGAGGGTGTGACACCATACCGGTACCGAACCGATACCGTACTGTATGCTTTGGTATCGGTATTGGGTTTTGGGAGTTTTCGGGATTGGTTGGTACCGATACCGTCTCGAGCTCATCCATATTCTAACATGCTAATATTGGTACCTAACATAAAACAATGTATAACTCTAGTATTAACACCTATCATAAAGGCTTAAAAAAATGCATAACTCTAATATCAATATTCAATATCTATCCTAAAATAATGTATAACTCTAATATTAACACCTACATAAAAGAGAAAAAAATGCATAACTTTAATATCAATATTCAATACCTAACCTAAAACAATCTATAAATCCAATGCTAACACCTAATACTTCAAACAAAAAAATAGTTTTTTTTCTACGTTTTTTATATAGCACTATGGTACTCGTTGGAAAGAAAATAAAACGCTCATTAATTTGGTGTAATTTTTTTCTTTAAAAAGTCTCGTATATAAAAGATATCAACGTTTAAAAATTATGAGAGAAAATGTAACACCCCGCCCCTCTTATCACCAATATTGTCCGCTTTGCCCATCCAGAGCTCACGGATTTGTTTTTGGTTGCCCAAGTGGAGACTTCACAGGAGGTCACCCATCCTAAAATTTCTCCCACCTGAGCACGCTTAACTGTGGAGTTATCATCTCATCCACTAACATTAAGCCCCAAAACGCGTTGGTGATTTAAGAGGCAAGACATTACCTATGAACCGAGGATCTCTCCTGGCCACGGTCGATGTGGGATTTTCCTGGGGTGTCACATTCACCCCCTGTTAGAGTCTCATCGTCCCTGATGAGGTATGCACCCACCATCCCGAACGACACAGGAGTGGCTCTGATACCATCTATAACACCCCGCCCCTCTCATCACCAATATTGTCCGCTTTGCCCATCCAGAGCTCACGGATTTGTTTTTGGTTGCCCAAGTGGAGACTTCCCAGGAGGTCACCCATCCTGAAATTTCTCCCACCTGAGCACGCTTAACTGTGGAGTTCTCCTCTCATCCACTAACATTAAGCCCCAAAACGCGTTGGTGATTTAAGAGGCAAGACATTACTTATGAACCAAGGATCTCTCCTGGCCACAGACGATGTGGGATTTTCCTGGGGTGTCACAGAAAACATGAGAGAGAAAAATCTAATTTTTTTTTTAATATTTTTCCTAAACTAACTTATTATTATTATTGTAGGTCCTAGGAATTGATCGATTACAAGATTGATCAGGTTAACCAAGGTGCGGAATCCCTTGATTAACGTTTATGCAATAATCGAATATAACACAATCACAAATGAACACGAGAGATTATTATTAAATCGTCTTCTATTGATTATAAACAAATTACAACCAATTCAAGACACCACACACAAAACTTGGAGGTTGCTCACACTAGACTGTGTAACTCTCTAAATGATTGATGTGCCGAGAAATTGATATGTTTTCACACATGATTATCACTTATATTATACTTTAAATCGTGCTTTTATCTTTGTTTTATCAGGATTTATCTTTCGTTGTTGATAAGTGCAGGTTCGAAGGTCCGGTGATGAAAAGAAGTGAAAGCCCGCACAAAACAGACGAAGCTTTGAAGACTTTGAAGCTCTGCCAGATATGGCACGGCCGTGCTCACGACCGTGCAACTGTCCCGGGTCAACAAGTCAACATTTCCAAGTCAAAAGAGGTCAAAATCAGCATTTTAAAGTGTGCACGGGCATGCCCCAATGTATGGCACGACCGTGCTTTACTCCAGCGTGTTCTCCAAGGCAAAAATCGACCAAAACAGACAAAAATGGTACAAAGGAAGCTGAGCACGGGCGTGCTAGTTACATGAGCACGGGCGTGACAGACACATCAGGGGACATTCTACGCGAAAGGACTCTTCAACAGTACGCGTTGTCGAGCATGGGCGTGCCAAAAATCCGTCAAGGGCGTGCTTGAGCTGATTTGCCTATAAATAGAGGCCTCCACCCCCACATTTTCACCATCCCTTCATCCATCCCTTCCCATTCGAAAACCAACACTTCTCCGGGAAGTTTCAGCCACCTTTGGGATCTTGCAAGTGACCTTTGGAGCTTGGGATCACTCCATAAACACTTGGTGATGAGAGTTGAGAGAGAGAGATCACTAAAACTCACCCAAACCACCCTCTTTAATCCCAAATACACTCACAACTATGTGTTCTTCTAGCACCCAATATAGTGTGCAAGATGTAAAGCTAATGTTTGGCTAGATTAGTTGAGTGTTGCTTGGGTGAAGACTTATCTTGGTATGGATTATATAGTTTTTATTTGTTAAGTGGTGTTGTGTTCTTATTAAATTCTTTTCATTTAAAACTTTATTTGATGAATTAACTAACTAGATAACTAGTCTTTGGTCTTGTGGGTGTCTTGATAGGAAGTCGGAGGACTCATGAGTGTACCCATGGTGTGTAAAAACCCATGCACTTTAGAGTTAACCTAATCTCATGAGTAGTGATTAGCCCATTTGTGGGTAGAAATACACACACTTAGTGGCTTAATCCTCTACTATCAAGATCTCACTTAGGGTCGGTACAGTCTTTATACTCGGTCCTAGTGATAAGTCAAGTCTTAATTTTGCGACTTAGCCTCATCGTCTATATGAACGCTTTGGCGAAATTTAAGGTTTGATGAACCCGTGTTGAGAGAAAACGGTCTTTATTTTCTCTCATCATTATACTGCCGCACTGTTAATGATAGATCACTCACTTTTTTAAATAGTTAATTGGTTCAAGTAAAGGATGCACGTGTGCTGGTTAGTCACGACTCTTTTATGATATCAAGTGGTTTCTTGTTCGGTCATGCTCCAGCCACCGACAAGTTGTCCGCAAAGGTTTTGAGTGATTAGATGTCATTATCGCAACACTGGGAGGTGGATCATTCGAGGTTGTGCATCCACAGTCTTGAGTAGTCCATCTGTCATTGTTGAGAGGTGAGCTTACCGGTTCGGGAGACCCTCACATTAAAACAAGAACACGGCTCGTCTTGCGATAACCGTCACCTCTGGAGAATGCTGTAGCAACTCCATGTTAAGCATAAGTGCGCACTTGTTTACATCACTTAACTGAATAACTACTATTAATCCGTCCCAAGAATAAGTTGGATCCCGAAGCAACACTTTGTTTGGTATTGATTTTTACTTTGGTCACTCTCATTCTCTCTTTCTTTATTTTACCTTTTCTTTTATTAAAAAGCAACTTAAGGCTGGGTAGGGGAAGTCGTGTCTTTGGGTTCGATACTCGGTACTTGCTGGAAGTCTATACTATACCCCATAGGTACACTTGCCTATCGTGTGGGTTAGAATAATTCGCAACTATCGTTTTATTTTATAAATTTTAAAACTTTAAAAGTGTTTTAACTTAAAGTTTTGACTTAAACTCTTTTAGATCAAGTTTTAGGCGCATCCGCCAGGGACTTGTTTCCCTTTAAAATAAAAGTTAATTTAAGTCATAAAAACCTTTAATCCACATGACATCAAGATTTTGGCGCCGTTACCGGGGACACGACGTATTCCATAGAAAGGTTTTAAGTTGCTAGGTACTAATTGTTTTGCCAGTTTGTTGTTTTTATAGCTTTGCAGGATGGATCGAAGAGTTGTTGAAGGTGGTTGCTTCGTTCAACAAGGATGTGACTATTGTGGCGGACCTCATTTTCCCCACAGTTGTGAAGACTGATTATTTTGTATTCTCAAGTGTAGCTATTGCGGTGGACCTTCTTATCCCCATAAATGCGAAGAATACATCTCTCCATGTCTTCCCACTTTTGAGTCTTACCCTTGTGAACCTTCTCCATATTCACCCCCACCTTAACCACCTCCATATAACCCGTCACCGTTTCCACACTCTCATATAACACCACTTTATGATTCTTCAACTTTATTACCTTACCCGTTCGAAGAAAAACACCCCCCTGAAAATTCACCACCATTTTTACCATCACCAAATCCCTTCTCCGAGTCCGAACCTGAACCTATCATCGACTTGGGGAAGTTTTCCGAAAATCTCGAGATAGTCAAAAACTATCTTTTGAAGAGATTTGCAATGGAGGATGAAGCGAGAGTAAGGGAATTAAAAGTACAAAAAGAGGAAGCGGGTGCAGAAAGGATTGAAGAAAACATGGCCGGAAGTGGAGTGATGGACGAAGAGGTGCAGAAAGGGTGGAAAGATTCAGACTACGGCAACTTAGAAGAGGATGTGGTAATATCTCCATTGCCATTATTCACGAGCGATAGCCCCCCAATGGCTAAACTTGTTCACGACTCCTGGGGTAAAGCGTATCACTTGGAGGATCACTTAACTAGGAAGAAGGGCATTATTTCGGCAAGCCACTTGTGGTATATCGGGTGACCGACTTCTTCACTACTTGCACATAGTGAAGTTTGATCCAAGAAACTTCAAGTGGTGGTGGCACGACTCACTATCACCTCTAGCATGTTTCCTTGTCAATCCCAAAATCTTAAATTGCGGAATTGAATCTGGTTAAAGTAGTATTTTCGAGGCTAGCCTGATGATGAATAAGTTGAGAGGTTGGTGCATATGGTAAGAAAAGCAATCGAGGACCCTCAGGTATGATCGTTCCCTTTTATTTTCTAACCGCCAGGTATGCCCTCTCGACACTAGGACTTAGTAGTTTATTATTAGTAGTTTTTATATTTTTCTTAGTTTGTATTTAGCTATATTTTCATGCCAAGTGATTTCTCTCAAAGGAAGCTTTCGTGTGGAGGCAGCTGCGGAAATCGACCACACGCGGACCGTTGGAAAACAAAGAGGGGAGATACTTGTTCCTTTTGACTTGTCCACTTTTTCTTTGCACACACATATATTACTATTATTAATTTAAAATTATGTAAAAGAATTAAGTGTGAGGTGTTTAAAGGTTTTGTAAAATTTAAAACACCTCAAAGCAGTCGGCAAATCGTAACTAAAAAGGCAATGTTTTTAAAAAGAGTTTTTGGAAACAAAAATATTTTCAAACCATTTGAGTCCGCCCAACGATTTTGCGGGAGATTAGGGAAGTTTTTGGTAGTCAAAAGAGCAGCCTAAGGTGTTCACGATTCCTTAAATAACCCCTACCCCTACATGTGAGTATTATTGAGCATTATCGAGCACACCATCACACACACACACACACACATATATATATATATATATATTACTCATGCTCATTCATTTGTCT
This sequence comes from Ambrosia trifida, assembly GCA_028751855.1. Taxonomy (NCBI): domain Eukaryota; kingdom Viridiplantae; phylum Streptophyta; class Magnoliopsida; order Asterales; family Asteraceae; genus Ambrosia; species Ambrosia trifida. The sequence goes on along the minus strand of CM054123.1, from coordinate 4,281,685 downwards.
TGAGAGATATTCCCCGTTGGCATGATGCGATTAGAACTTGTGTGACTTATGCGCTACATGACTACATCAGAAGGGAGTATGTGAAAATGATCTAGGCAATTAGGGCTTACCCATTCCGTTATCATTGGCCTTCCATATATTTCCCCCACCCCTAGCCACCCATATTTGAGCCTTAGCCTTTTCGTTTCCTTACAATCATTTAGCCCCTGCCATGACGAAACCAGGAAAGTGTTGAGGTGTTGAGGAAGCTCTTTGGCAACTTTGGGATTTTGAAGTTTAAGCCGCACATCAAGTATTCAAAATCGAGATCGTGAAGAAGCTACAAGAGAAAGCCATCAAAAGAGCATACCAAGTGTCAGTTATCACCCAACAACCATCATGTGAAATTTGTGTTTTGTTAAAAAAAAAAAGTGTATGAATATAGATGTTGTGGAAGTAAAGGAATCGAGAGGCCTTCAAAAGAAAAGTTTTGCGAAACTTTCTAGAAAGACCAAGTGATCGACCCAACCTAGTGGAGGCTATTAGGCGGCCCTCGCGCCGAACGATTCATAATCATAGGCCACAGTTGAGCTACAATGTCTAAGGAGAGAATAGCGAAGCCAACTTAGAAGATCCGCGAGATTCCAACAAACACCTCAAGCACCAAATCCGAAGTTAGTCATGGGGTAGACTCCAATCCTACCCTACCTTCCATTATCTCACTAAATTAACCCTTGAAAAGTGCTTTTAATTTACACGCTTCACCTCAATAAAAGTGGTGGCGTTGCGATTTGCATACAAGGTTATGATTCGTGTCGTCCATCGGGTTGAATTTGAGTGTTCACCAAAAATAAAACCCAAGTGAATGAGAGGAGTGAGGAAAAGGAAAAAGGGGCACCTTAGGAATTGTTTTAGTAGTCTCACCAAAAACCAAGCCCGAAATCCCAAAAGTCTATTAAGCGGGACTCTTAGGAGGTAAGTTGAGCTCGGCACATCGAGTTAAGCTTACAGTTATTATCCAACAAAAAAAATTGCCTAACGTTCGGTTTGCTTGAGGACAAGCAAAAACTCAAGTGTGAGGTGTTATGATGTGCCAAGAAATTGATATGTTTTCACACATGATTATCACTTATATTATACTTTAAATCATGCTTTTATCTTTGTTTTATCAGGATTTATCTTTCTTTCTTGAAAATTGCTGGTTCGGAGGTCCGGTGATGGAAAGAAGTGAAAACCCGCACAAAACGGCACAAAACAGAAGAAGATTTGAAGACTTTGAAGCTCTGCCAGATATGGCACGACCATGCTCACGGCCATGCAACTGTCCTGGGTCAACTAGTCAACATTTCCAAGTCCAAAGAGATCAAAATTAGCATTTTAAAGTGTGCACGGGCGAGCCCCAATGTATGGCACGGCCGTGCTTTACTCCAGCGTGTTCTCCATGGCAAAAACCGACCAAAACTGACAAGAATGGTACAAAGGAAGCTGAGCACGGGCGTGACAGTTACATGAGCACGGGCATGCCAGACACCGCAGGGGACATTCTGCGTGAAAGGACTCTGCAACAGTACGCGTTGTCAAGCAGGGGCGTGCCAAAACTCCGTCAAGGGCGTGCTTGAGCTGATTTGCTTATAAATAGAGGCCTCTGCCCCACATTTTCACCATCCCTTCCCATTCAAAAACCAACACTTCTCCAGAAAGTTTCAGCCACCTTTGGAGTCTTGCAAGTTACCTTTGGAGCTTAGGATCACTCCATAAACACTTGGTGATTGAGAGTTGAGAGAGAGATCACTAAAACTCACCCAAACCACCCTCTTTAATCCTAAATACACTCACAACCATATGTTCTTCTAACACCCAATTTAGTGTGCAAGATGTAAAGCCAATGTTTGGCTAGATTAGTTGAGTGTTGCTAGGGTGAAGACTTATCTTGGTATGGATTATATAGTTTTTATTTGTTAAGTGGTGTTATGTTCTTGTTAAATTCTTTTCATTTAAAACTTTGTTTGATGAATTAACTAACTAATTAACTAGTCTTTGGTCTTGTGGGTGTCTTGATAGGAAGTGGGAGGACTCATGAGTGTATCCATGGTGTGTAAAAACCCATGCACTTGTGAGGTAACCTAATCCCGCGAGTGGTGATTAGCCCATTTGTGGGTAGAAATAGACACACTTAGTGGCTTAATCCTTTACTATCAAGATCTCACTTAGGGTCGTTACGGTCTTTATACTTGGTCCTAGTCATAAGTCAAGTCTTAATTTTGCGACTTAGCCTCATTGTCTATGTGAAAGCTTTGGCGCAATTTAAGGTTTGATGAACCCGTGTTGAGAGAAAACGGTCTTTATTTCTCTCATCATTATACTGTCGCACAGTTAATGATAGATCACTCACTTTTAAAAATAGTTAATTGGTTCTAGTAAAGGATGCACGTATGCTGGTTTGTCACAACTCTTTTATGATATCAAGTGGTTTCTTGTTCGGGCATGCTTCGGCCCCCGACAAGTTGTCGGCAAAGGTTTTGAATGATTAGATGTCATTATCGCAACGCTGGGAGGTGGATCATTCGGGGCTGGACATGCACAGTCTTGAGTAGTCTGTCTGTCATTGTTGAGAGGTGAGTTTACCGGTTCGGGAGACCCTCACAATAAAACAAGAACACGGCTCGTCTTGCGATAACAGTCACCTCTGGAGAATGCTGTAGCAACTCCATGTTAAGCATAAGTGCGAACTTGTTTACACCACTTAACTGAATAACTACTATTAATTCGTCCCAAGAATAATTTGGGTCTCGAAGCAACACTTTGTTTGGTATTGATTTTTTACTTTGGTTGCTCTTATTCTCTCTTTCTTTATTTTACCTTTTATTTTATTAAAAAGCAACTTAAGGCTGAGTAGGGGAAGTCGTGTCTTTGGGTTCGATACTCGGTACTTGCTGGAAGTCTATACTACACCCGATAGGTACACTTACCTATCGTGTGGGTTTAGAATAATTCTCAACTATCGTTTTATTTTATAAATTTTAAAACTTGAAAAGTGTTTTAACTTAAAGTTTGGACTTAAAGTCTTTTGGATCAAGTTTTAGGCGCATCCGCCGGGGACTTGTTTCCCTTTAAAATAAAAGTTAATCTAAGTCATAAAAACCTTTAATCCACACGACATCAATGATCAACCTAAACCCTAAACCCACATATTCTTTATATAGAGAAACATGTTCGCTGGCCTTGGGCTTCAGGCGAAGATGCTTTGGGCTTCAGGCGAAGATGATTATCTTCGCCTCTTGCTCATCTTCACTAATACATTATATTCGTCTAGTGGGCTTCTTCGCTTACTACAAGTTCGCTAATTACAATAAAGATGATTACACGTTATACAAATGACTATCTGCCAATGTGGGGCTAGCCCACTTGGTAGAGACATATGTCTCTTAGATGGGAGGTCCAAGGTTCAATCCTTGGCAAGGGTGTTGTAATTTAGAATTATTGGTGTAATATATAGGAGATGTAACAAAAAAAAAAAAATGACTATCTACTAAGCTATTCTATCTACTAATCTGTTGTCACACAGAAATGCACCAACAATTATTATTATTATTATTATTATTATTATTATTATTATTATTATTTTAGAGTTAATTGTCAATTTAGTCCATGAGGTTTGATAAAAAAATGTCACTTTAGTCCAATTTTTTTTTCTCATATGTGTCCCTGAGGTTACCCATTTTTGGTCATTTTCATCATCTGCCTTAACTCCGTTAAAAAAAAGTCGAGTTAATTCAAGGGTATTATCTATATCTTTCATTTTTTGCCATTTTCATCCACTCTCTTTTAACCCTTCATAACTATAAATATACAGACCATAAACCACTACCACCATGGTCTAACTTTGTCGGCGCCGCCGCCACCGCCTAACGCAACCACCACCCTCTAACACAACCACCATTGTTTAACACCACCACTACTACCATCTAACACAATCACCACCGTCTAACCTCAAATCAGAGCAAACCCTAACCCCCAAATAAGAGCTAACTGCTTCAAATCCTGTTTCTAGCAAGTACGATCTATTCGCCTTAATCTTAGCTAGGTTGCCATAAAGTAAGCCCAAATCGTAGAACCTCGAAACCTACCCTACCACAGATGTTCCCCTTCACATTTCTGACAACTGTAACTATTGATGAACCAAGGTAAGATCCAAAAGTCTCACAAAGTAAGCCATAATTAGTGGTTAGATGTAAGCCCTACTAAACTTCTAATTATTGTTGATGACTTTGGATAACACCTATAATAGATTTGTACAGTTGATTTGGACTGCGTAATGAGGAATCGATGATGGAAGTTGATAGTGACAGTGGTGGAGTTGGGTGGCGGAGGTTGTGATGGTAGTTCACAAAAGGAGAGACACGGTGGGGATAGTGGTACTAGTTGGGGTTGCCACGGTGGTAGTGGGTTATCTGAAGAGGGAGGAATCAATTTTTATATAAGCACTATAGGGTTTTTTAATTGTTTTATTTTTATTAAAAATAAAAGGAGTGGATGAAAATGGCAGAATAAAAAGGAGTACGCTACGTGACCAAAATGCCCCTGACTTAACTGACTTTTTTTTACAGAGTTAGGGGGTTGGATAAAAATGATAAAAATAATTGGGTAACCTTAGAGACACAGATGAGAAAAAAAAATTTGGACTAAAGTGGAATTTTTTGTCAAACCTCATGGATTAAAATGGCAATTAACTAATTATTTTATTATTATTAATCTATCCATTTTGCCTTTATTGCTAGAGTATGATCGTTTTTCACGCACGCAACACGGTAAGAGTTTGATCATTGTCGGTTTGCCTTGTAGAAAAATATTAAAGCGAACGCCAATACCATTTCCATTATGGTAAAATACCGGCAACGATTTTGTTTTCTCGTAAACGGTTGGGTTCGTTACTGTACCGCAACGATAATGTTATTTGTTATAGCCTACAATACCATGCATTTTTAACTCTTTAACGAGGATATGGTCTCTAATTTAACAATTAAATGGATATTGTGTTAAGTGATTAATATATTAAACAAGTTGTGCATGCATGTACAACAACGTAATGCATGAGCTACAACACACTTACTATGAGAAAGTTTAAAATACAAAGGGTCCTTATTGTGCGATACGAAGGATTTTTAAACGATGCGTGATTTTGATTTTGTGTGTGTGCGTGATTATGATTGTGTATTTGTGTGCATGCATTATTTTGATTTTTGGTGTTTTGTGTAGAATGAAGATGGTTTTGTCTTTTGTTAATGGTGGTAGGTTTTATGTTATGATGATTCTCTGACATTAGAAATTGTATTGTGAACATGTTGGTGAATCTGCAGGTGGTAGTGACCGTGGATACGGTGGTGGATGGTTTTTAAGTGTGCGGGGAACACTTGAAGCTAAAGGTGATGGGTGATGTTCGATGGTCGTTGATTGGAAAGTTGGTGATGATGTTGCAGGTGGGATGGAGACAGGGAAGGTGAATGAGGCATGTTGTGGGGTGCATAATTTGGATTTTGTGAGTGCATTATGTTGATTTGATAATTTGTACGTTTTATAAGATCACACCCCCACTTATTATTACTCAATTTGTTTTGGCATATGAGTTATACGTTATGGGATTGCTAGAAGTAATTTTAATATTAAATATATATCATAACTATTTTTAAAGATACTATTAGAAAGCATGGTGTTGGTACATGTTTTGTGACTGATGATTATCAGTCTTTGCCAAAATTGATAGCAACGAGTTAAGGGGGACTTTGCTGGTGCATGTTTGTGATCGTTGCTATGCAATTCAGGACAAAACGAGAATAAGCAAGTATATAGGTGAACTTGGAAAGTCATGTGGACTTGTCCTTAGGCGAATTTATCTTAGGATGAACTAGAGTACTGGGTGAACCTGTGGTGACCTAGACGAACATGTTATAAGTTCGTTTGAAGCCCAACCCAAGCGAACTAGCTAAGCCCATAAACTATATATATATGTGTGTGTGTTTTATGTTTAGGGTTTCGCGAAGAGTTATTGTTGCAGTTCTAGAGAGGCAATGATCAAGTGAGATCTTAGGCTAGTCACTAACCCGAGGTTGTGCTCACCTCTGGTCGCAGTCCATTCACAATATATGATATTGAGATGTACACTCTTTCGGTTTGTAATATGTGTTGACTATAAATAAACGAGTTTTGGAAATTCTATATCATGTTCTTGTTCATTTACGTGTTGATTATAGTTTATGGATTTGCCTCTTATAGTTCAAGAGTGATCTATAGAGTTTGTATTGATCTAGATGGATTAACATTCTTTGTAGGTACATGATTTGTGACTGATTATTATCAGTCTTTGTTAGAATTGATAACAACAGTCAAGGAGGAGTTTGGTTGGTGCATTTTGTGATTGTCGCTATACAATCCAGAAAAAAGTGGGAATAAGCAAGTATATAAACAAGCCTGGATAAGTCAGGCAGACTTGTCCTCAAGCGAACATAGCTTGGGACGAACTAGAGAGTGGACAAACTTGGGGTGACTCAGACAAACTAGTCTGGTCCATAACCTACACATATATGTGTTATGTTTAGGGTTTCTGGGAGAGTTGTTGCAATAGTTCTAGAGAGGCAAGTATGAAAAAGAGATCTTACGCCAATCATTGAGCCGAGGTTGAGCTCACCTCGGATCGGCAGTCCGTTCACTATATATGATTATAGGGACGTATACTCTTTCTGTTTGTAATATGTGTTAACTATAAATAAACGAGTTTTGCTTCTTTGATATCGTGTTCTTGTTCTTTTACAAGTTGATTATTGCTTATGGATACTCGTCTTAGTGGTTCAAGAGTGATATAGAGTTTATGTCGATCCAGATGGATTATCACATTAAATGTGAAAATATTCATATTTATAATATTATATACAATGGTAAGGTTATTGTATAAATGTATTTTAACCTACAAATTGGTCATAACGAGTGAAGTGAATGAGGGATTCGGTTTTTGAACTTTTTTCACATCTTGTTAAGCATGATTTCTAGTCTTGAAATCCAAAGAAATTTTTTTTGTAATTACTCTAGATTAGTGTGTGTGTGTGTGTGTGTGTATATATATATATAGGGTAAGGTTCTAGAGAAACCTAAAAAATTTGAGGAAACTCTATAAACCTTACCACAACCATTGATCAAGAATGATAAATGGTTGTGGTTCATGATCCCACCATTTTATTATAATAATAATACACATTAATTAGTATTATAATAGAAAAAAGGTTAGTTTTGGAATTTGGCCATTGCATTTGGGTTGGATTCTTCATGACAGTAACCATCATGTCATCCCCCCCTCTCTTTCTCCCTCTTTCTATATATATATATATATCACAAAACCCATTCTCTGTAATCCCCACTATCACCATCTTCTATCCCTTACTACTATAGCACCATCTAACCACTACCATACAAATTGATTCCTATATCTAAGCACCCAGATCGAATCATAGAAAGAACCCACTATTGTCATTACCATAGATTGAGATGAAGAAACATAATGATATCATTCACATGGAGCTTATCGTCAAATAGTAGCCTGAAATCTCATCGTTCATCTTCAAGGTATGTTATTTTTGGGTTATTGCTTTGTTTCATCGTTTTGTGTGTCACACAAGCTTCATAATTCAACATCTATATCATCTCTATCATTCCTGTTGAACAAGCTTCATAATCATCACTTCATCCCTATCATATCTGTTGAACAACGATTTCAAGCACAATCGACCCTTGGAAGAGGATCAAGCTATTCGTGGCAGGTATGTTTTGGGGGTTTGGGTGTAGGATTATGGTGTTACTGATCCAGATCTAAGAGGCTATGGTGTTACAGATCGAGATCTGAGATGGGAATCATTGTATAGTGGTAAGCACGTTAGTTTTTTTATGTTTTTGTTTCATATCTAATATGGGAATTTGCTTTTGTTATGCTTTTTGGTGCTTCTTTTATGTTTTTTCATCAGATCCGTGTGTTGAAACATAAACAAAATGGTTATAATATATACGATTTGGGGGGGGGGGGGGGGGGGTTCATTCCTGATTATTGATTTATTTTATAAAAAATGCATAAAAGTAGTTGGATGAGATGTTACATACAGAAGAAAAAAAGAAAGATCTGGTAACATGTGTTAATAATTTTGCTAACCTGTGTTAATTTGCAGGTTTATTTTATAGAAAAGATGGGGCTGGGTAGGTGAGTGTACAGGTTTGTTACTTGTGTTACTAAGTAAGTCATTATCTTGGTTGTTTTTTTGATAACATTTAAGCTATACAATGTTAATGATGTCTACCCACAAATGCAGTGAGCTTTTGTTTAGAAGCATTGGTAATGTGGAGGCCACTCGTAATATGTTAAAGTCTCTCAAGTCGCGTATGCACGTGTTAGATATTGTAATCGATTGTTGGGCTGAGGTTGTAAACTATGAAGATATGTTCAAATAAGACGAAGCGTATTTGCGCCTCTTTGTCAGGACAAAAGCAGTGGTAAGTAGAAACGATTTACTAATTGTAAGTAGGTTCCAAAATATCACATATGGTTTACTAAAAATGTTCTTAATGGCAACCCAGTTCCCATGGATGCTCTACGATAAAAATTGTAACAAGAAGAAGAGGATGAGCAAGTTCGCTAGTAACATGAGAGCCGCCCTGCCTGTGTACCAAAAGAACACTGATTTTAATAAATATGACTTTATGTTTTTACCATATGCATGTCATGTGTAAGATTTGGTAGCATATGTATTAGTAAACTGTTAATAAATATGTATGGTTGATGATCAAACTTATGGTAGGTGACTTGTATGTATTTTGACATACCTGGAAATGGTGATAAAAAGAAACATTAAGACAACACCCTCCTGCCCCTTTACTAATATATGCATTGTGACCTGTGTATGTTTTGGTAACATATGTTGGTAGCTTGGGAAAACGTCATTTCCTTTAGGTAGGACAAGTTTGGTTTGATAAGGATCTCATGTTTTAGTTACCTAACAACCATATTTATGTCGTTCAGAAACCTACTAACGTATATATGTCTTTTTGTCGGATACACGACCTAAACCGTGTTAGTTGAAATCTTCAAACACATATTAACACATCACTAACATGTGTTACTTCTGTTAGTATGTTAGAAGTTAATGGTGAATGTATGGAAGGTAGTTATAAGGTCTTTTGTGTTTTGGATATATATATATATATATATATATATCCATTTAAAGTTAATGGTGAATGTATGGAAGGTAACTATAATGTCTTTTGTTTTTTGGATATATGCAATCCATGTGTTTGATGAAATGCTTGACTTGGTTAACATGTGTTACTTTTGTTAGTATGTTTAGATAATGAGTTGGTCACACCGATTAACACCTCATCTATTTTTTTTGCAGTTGATAATGAAGACCCCCCCACCTGTTATGTTAACATACGAAGTCCAAGAAAGCCGAGAAAAATATGTAGAAAAACTTTTGAATAACGTTTTCTTTTTGGTACTCAATGTATAGAATTACTAGATTTATTTTGTTAAAGTGGTCAATAGTTTGTAATGATACTTTGTAATAACGTGTGTTAATAGTTTGTATGCTTTATTTCTAAGTAAACTTATGAAGTGGAAACTTTGTAATAACGTGTGTTACCAAATAACTTGTGTTAATCTCTCATGCAACATTAACACATGTTACCCTTCCACGCAGTTCATTTTGATGTCCTGGGTAGGTTTTTCTCTTGTTCAATCTTATTATAGTTAGACAAACAATCTATTAATGCATGTGATAACATTTAACACATGTTAGTTTATTTTTTGTCCCATTTGTTTGTCTGATCTTACCCTTTGTATTTCTTTGATCGATTGTGTGATCGTTTTCAAACCTTTATGGATTTTATTATAATGGTAAGTCAAAATCCTGGTATAGATAGGGTAACATATGTTAACATCAGGCAACTTTATAGATACCCTTGATGCAATATTTTTTCATAATTTTTTGATTCACCAGCAAGATGGGAGGTCACCTGAGATGGGATAACACATGTTACAAAAACTTCACTTGTGCCTATAGGTCTTGGGGGTAAATTTTATGTATAAGTTAAAAACTAAGTCATGCTTGATCTTAACATATGTTAGAAATAACACATGTTAACACATGATGAAATCACATAACACATGTTACCTTACCATTCATTTAGAAACACTCACGAATATGCACAATAGATAGCTAAGAACACAACAATGGAGAACATATGTCAGGGATACTATCACCTACCATCCATTATAGAGTTATATAAAAATTGTTATATGTACATCACATGTTAAGGTCAATATTTTAGCAAAAGAGTATACAATATAAGATACATAACCCGCAGCCAATTACCATACAAAGATTCACTGGCGACCGTAAGATATGTGTTGCGAACATCTTTCTCAGCCTCCTTAACTCCGCCAGCTTCTTTGTGCCATTTGTGCTGAAGCTGGCGTCGAAACGTCCCCCCTTGCCTGTGAAATTTTCTATATGTCGCATCAAGAACACCCCACAGTCATCAACGTTGTTACGTGTTGCCCAATCAATCTTCTCCCTTTGTATCCTTAACTCATTGATTATTTCAGCCTTCGGGTGCTTGACTTCACGTAGATACTTCACTAGCATATCCTTTTGGTTAATAAATTAACACATGTTAGGAAGAAATTAACACATGATAACTAGCAACTAACACTTTTTAATTAGAAAAATAGCAGCATGTGTTGAATAAAAATGCACTATTATTAACCAACTTACAATCTTGCATGGGGTGTCTTTCCCAAAGTACTTGTCGCTGTCCGCAATTGGAACCCCCGTACCTGGGAAGGCTGCAGAGGAAACTCAATCATGCCTTTCTTGCCAGATGGTCTAGCCATATCTACACATGATAACCTTTTGCCTGTAACAAACACATGTTATTATAGTTAGACAAACAGTCTATCAAAATGGTCAATCTTAACAAAATGATAACACATGTTAAAGCTAAGTAGTGGTGATGCAGGAGATAGTTAAGCTTACCCTTATTCCCAGATGTTCCAGGCGGTTGCGCTGAACGTTTGTCTGTAACACAAGTTATTATAGGTAGTCAAAAAGAGTATGCAATAGTTAAGCTTACCCTTATTCCATTTAAAGTTAATGGTGAATGTATGGAAGGTAATGGTGAATGCCTGACTGGCTTAACATGTGTTACTTCTGTAGTAAAAAAGAGTATACAATAGTTAAGCTTACCTTTATAACTACCTTCCATACATTCACCATTTAGTATTTGAAATTCCATAAGTTAGAATCTCACTCCTTTAATTGGGCTTTGCCCCAAAATATATTCTTGATACCCATCTTCATATTAACATTCATATTTATCAACCTATTGTTAACATATGTAATCTATCTGGATTCAAAATGCATAACCCACATAAAAAACCACAAATAATCCCAAATAATCCTATCTTTCAATTACATCTTCTTCATAAACTAATTAAGAAAACATGAATATCAAATACCATATCAAAAAACCCCAAATTTAAGTCAAATAAAGCCCATAACAAAATTTACACAGTTGAAACAAAAATTCAAAACTTTCAAAATTTCAAGACATATAACAATGAAGATTCTATCTTTCAATCATATCTTCTCTATAAACTAATGTAAAAATTTTTATTGAAGAAATAAATTAGTTGTTTACCTGTAAAGTGGTTATGGAGGACTGACGTTCATATGATGAAGGTGAGAAGCGGTGAACGATTGACAGAAAAGGAGACCACAACAGGGACTACCATCTTCCATATTTGCCCCAAAGCACCGCCATTAACTGGACTCTAAAAACCCGTAATATCTCTGATTGAACCACCTCCACCAATCCTTCGTGAAAACAGAGACCACCACAAGATTCACTTAGCCCTACTCCTTTGACTAGTGTTGTTCACGAGCCGGAGTTACCATATACTAACCATCGAACCTTCCTTCTTTCCCTGCAACTTTCTCTCTCTTCATTCTCTCTCTTGGGTGTGTGTGAATTGAAAATGAAGAAGAAAAAGTTTTGAAAGATAGAGGTATGATGGGGTGTAATTGATGGTGACTTGATTAGGAGAGAGAGAGGGCTACTAAAATTACTCAAACAACCTTTTGAATATAATATGGAGATAATGTTTGTGGGTGATGTGAACAAATTTGAGCCAAGTACTAGGTTTGCTAAAGTTTCCTCAATTTGAAGGGTTTTCTCTAAATACTTCCCATATAGATTATGGAAGATATGTAGGAAACATGCTTAACAGATGGAAGATAAAATTTTCAAAAATAAAATCCCTTTCATTTCTCGTATTTAGTAGGTTAAGACTAATTTTAATTTGATCTTTACGCTATATATATATATTTTTTTTTTTGAAAGGTGTGGTTCAGTGGTTATCTCCATGCCCGCAAAACAACATGCCCCCGAGTTTGAAAGATGTGGTTCAGTGGTTATTTCAAAAATAAAATCCCTTTCATGTAACCGCTTCTTCTCGTGGGGATTGGACCTGATACCAAGGCAGAAAACCCTCAAGGAAAAGAACCTTCATACCTCACCCCAACCAATTAAGCTGAGGGTCATTGGCTATACCATATATATACACATGCTAGAACGTTAAAGAAACTAAAGATACTCGCGTTAAGTATTTTAGTAAATAAACAAAAGTTATTACTTAGCAACAAATGTATTAGATTATCCAATGGATTAAAAGCATATAATATATAGGATAAGGCATGAAAAAGAAAAATCAAAACAAACTTAAAGCGCCACCTATCACAAATGTAGTGGCCTACGTAATTCCTGTAGTTTTGTAACGGGGGTAACTTTGTAGAAATATAACCAAGTTTGCTAACTGTTCCAATTAAGTCACTCAAACATTTTTTGTCTCTCTAAAGTCATTCAAGTTTCATTTAGTGTTCCAATACTATGTAATTATCAGGTTTCCAGGTTAAAGTGATGATGTGCCAGGTTTTAATATTTTTTAATAAATTTTTTAAACTTGTAAAATTTAAAAAAAATATATTTTTTCTAAATCTTCATTTTATAAAACTCACCTAATAAAAATAATATCCACGTAAGCATTAAAATGAAAGAAAAAATAAAAATAAAAAAAGAAGGTGACCTGATGACCTGGTAATTACATAGTATTAGAACAACAAATGAAACTTGAATGACTTTAGAGAGACAAAAAAAGTTTGAGTGACTTAATTAGAACACCAAGCAAACTTGGTTACATTTGTGTGACATTTCTCCTTAATAATGTGTTAAGGCTACACGGTGTAATAAAAACACCCCTCTCCACCTCAGCAAATTTGAAACAATAGCCTCCCCCATTGATTCCTGAGCGCCATTAGGAGCCGTTATTTCATGCTCGATGCCACAATAACGACGACCAACGACATTATTTGGTGGGCCCCATTATTTTTTGACCGTTGAGCTGTCAAGTTTTTTTTTTAAATAAACTAATTAGTACTACCGTTGAGCTGTCAAGTTTTTTTTTTTTTAAAATAAACTAATTAGTACTACTTTCTTACCTCTTCTCTCTCAAGTAAAAAAAAAAAAATTAATCCCTTCTCCAATCTAAAAATCTCATTCCAAAACCTAGTTCCACTATGTTTCCGTTCAACAACAACCCAAACACATTTGATCCTAATAACCCAAAAACATACAAACACGAGACATTCCAAGGGTGACGAATCCCAATACCAGGCAAGGCGAATATCGCTCACTACCCACCGATAATTCACCATGATGGGACATGCTATTGTAACAACCCCCATGACCCCACATATGCCAATGCCCGGTTTTGTATATTATTCTACACAACCCCCAATGTCTCCCTACATGTCTCAATCTCAACCCGTACCCGAAACCTAAGACAAACCCAAAAACCAAGGCGCATTAGTTAGTACCAAAACTTGTAGACATCGTAGGAAGCAACAGGAGGAAGAACGTGCTGCCAAGTCATATGAGAAGTGGACACCCAAGGAGGAGTACACTCCGGCACGAGCGTGGCTCAACGTTTCCGAACACCCAATTATATATATATATATACATATATAAAATGTTACCTAATTTTATATTTAAACTTTTTACTTAAAAATGTTTAATTTGTTAACATAGGTGACGGTCAAGAGCAACCCGTGTTCTGGTGTCGCATTCCCGAGAAATAATTCAAGGAGATGAACCGCACACCTTACCGCTTCAACAACTCATTCTCAGGAAAATTGACCGTAATGAGAACAAAAATCACAAATGTTAACAACATTCACAACTGCCTTCTAACAATTCAAGAGTAAGCGGTTCTAGCGATGTGGATGTCATGACGGCCGCCTATTAAGATTCAAAGTTACATACGGCTCTACGTTTACTTTCGAAAACTCGTGGAACGTATTTCAATAGTCTCCAAAGTGATATCTTGTGCCACCAGGCCCTACCGGTCATTCATCTAAGCAATCCAAGAGTACCTTTGGCACATAGGAGCCTCACTCGTCTGTAGGTGGATTGGATGCTAGTTCCCAATTCAACTTAAACGACATCACTGATGACCTTGAGTTTGAGGAGTTGGTTGAGTTGGCACGCCCGCACGGGAGAGATAAAAGTAGGGCAGCTGCACGAGCGAGGTTTAGAAGCAAAGCCACCTCGTCGTTAACAACAACGGATAACGAGGGTGGTTCAAACTTCTCAAAGTTGGACGAAAAACTTGCTCGTATTCTTTTGCTGAAGGAATAAGAACAACAATTACAACTTGAAAGGCAAAAGGTGCAAGATCTTAAATTCTTTCAGAAAGATTTCTCGCATCTTACCGATGACAACCGAAAGATAATGGAGCTAGAGAAACAACATATTCGAGATAAATATCTCACCAACTATTAGTCTTTTTTTTGCTGTATTAGTTTTTTTTATTTAAATTTTATTTTTTAGTGAATGCTATGTTTTATTTAAATGTTATATATATATATATATATATATTTTACTTAAATTTAAATAGAAAATTAAAAATATAAAAATGATTGAGGAGGCTTTATTCTATTTCATATTTCACGTTAGTTATTAGGGATGCTTTATTCCAAAACCTTTTGAGGTGGCGCCTATATGGCAGTGATGTGACAGAATGGAGCAGACACCGTGCAGCCTAAGTATCATTTTTGAATCCCGCCTCACTTTTGAAAACTATTAAAACCTAATTTTTCATCATTGATTTTTGTGATCAATGGTTGTCTTTGTTGATGCACTTTATGTGTGGCCGTCGCTGTCGAATAGACTAGAGTTGAGTCGTGTGTTGTATAACATGAGATTGTGGTGATCCATAAGGGCATTTTATGGATCTGACGTATTTGTTTAGATTTGACCTAGTTGGTTTGAACCATCGAGAGGTCGAACCAGAAATAAAAGGGGCGAACCAGTTGGTTCGCACCGAGATAGATGTTTATCCTACTGATGACAGTGTCTGTAATCATTTCTGATGTAATACGAATCTATGTTGATATTGTTTTCATCTATTTCTGTTTTGTCTCCAATCTCCGTCTGAAACCGAGCTATAATCGTTTAATCGATCCATGGATTCGGTCCCCAAACCGTTTCCACAGTCCTTGAACCAGGGAAAAAACTTTAGAAAAAAAATATTTGTCCTTTTTGTAACAAGGGTAAAAGAGTTTTCTTTTCAAAACATATTCAGCCCCTTTACTTTAGTAATGATATCAAATTCTGTTGTTTTCCTTTTTAACTTTACTAACGACTATGTTAGCTTTCTTAGAAAATTTCACGTCGGTTTAATACGTGTGAACAACTTTTAACTAACCGAATTGGTACCAACCGAGCATCCTTCGCGGAGTGTGGGGTAAAAATCATTGTTTTTATATATTAAACAATCTTATACATGCTTGTGTATTAAGTTGTGAAATTATAATTATAGAGTTAATAAGCAAAACTAAAAACAAAAGAAATATTCTGGTTACACAGGTCGTGTTTGTATCAACCCACAAAACTCATGACATGACATGATTTTTAAGTCTATGTCATGTTTCAGTTTATGTCAAGTTCACCCCGCCATCTCACGAACAATAAAACAAGATTCTTTTAACTTATGGTAGATGGCTGTCAGGTTTGAATAAAAAATCACATGATTACGTACGTGCATGAAATCCTATAAACAATCTATTGATTGATTTCATCTTTGGTCGACCGACTTAATGTTTAAACTGGATTAGTCGGTTTGTTTTACGGTTTTAACCAACTAATCATTAAAAAAGGCCGGATCGAACCAGAGATATTTATAGAACTATCAGGGCCGTCCCTGAGGGTTCAGGTTCCTAGGTCAAGCTACGAAAAATGTGCCTCTTACCTTTAAGCCTTGACGAAATAAATAACGTAAGCTATTTTTCTTTAAACGACGATTAAAATATTACAATGAGTTAATGACATACCGTATTAAGCTAATAGGTAACCGAGGCTGAATGAAGCTTCTTTAACATTCGTTTTAGCCCAAAGCTTTTGAATTGGATTAGGGGAAAATTTTGTTTGCTTCTGTGTGTCGAATGTTTCTTCTTTTCTTTTTGTTTTTTTATTTATTTAAATTAAATGAGTAATGAGATTTTAAACTTGTTATGGGTTACTAGTATTTGGGTTATATTATAATTTAAAAGATGTGTTTAATAGACTCGAGTTTAAATGTTTAAAGATGCGTTTAGAAAACATATATATATATATATATATATATATATATATATATATATATATATATAGGGTCAAGATCCTGTACAAAGTGTTTTTTTGTGAGAAGTGTGAGAAGTATTAAAAATTGATACTTAGGCATCATTTTTTGAACTTAGTCGTGATGTTTTGGATTGTTTTGCCTATAAAAACACCAAACATAACAATTAAAAACCAAAAACAATGTATTTTAGGCTTAAAACTTAAAACACCATGCTAAGAACATTAGCAGTGTGTTTTAAGTGTTAAGTAGTGTGTTTTAGCTGTTTTTTAAATTTAATGACTATAATACATTGTATTGTGTTTTAGATTGTTGTGTTTGGTGTTTTTCAAGTTAAAACTGTCACACCACGACAATGGCGGAAACACGTGGCGCGACGGTTCAAAGCATAAAGTCAAGGTTATTGCTAAACACAAGTAATTTAAGAAAATGGGTCATTTATTATGACGTCAAATCTTGTTCAAATATTACACAAAAGTAAATTGTTTTTAAGATAATCATAGAGGTTTCTCATATATATCCCAAATGCCTTGGGAAATAAAAGTGAAACCCCGCAAAAGGTTGACGCCGCATTGGAGGATTCCTCGACCCAGCTTGCCCGGTTCTCCTTCATCTAGTTACCTGAAAGATATGTTTAAAAGTTTCGTCAATATAAATATATTGGTGAGTTCACAGGTTTTTAGTTTCCAAAACTTGAATACTTGGGAAATACCATGTTATGACAATATATAGGAGTTGCAAATTCCTATAACTCTACTTGAGACTATAATCAAACCAAGACGTATAAAATAAATATGCCCCGCTCCAAGTCGTTACTCGGTTTCCCACGACTTTAGTTCAGAATATATGCACCCCAGGCATAACCTAATGCATAATCGACGCTATCGATTAGGGGTGGGCCTTGTCAGGCACCAATAGTACTATTCAATATTCCTCCGGTTTCATTTCCCTGAATAAATGATTATAGAGGCGAGGACTCAACCCCGAGTGGCGGTCACACCTCAAGTAATAAATCCGTCAAACATTTTCCCTAACATATCTTTCCCCCGGAAAACGTAAAAATAGTTTAAAATGGGGCCGTGAAACTCACCTGAAACTCTGTCTGGCTTACTAGGCGGATAGCAAAGATGGTCTCGCACCTACAAACGTCCTAGACGTATAAGTCACTATTCCTATAGTGCATGTGCCTTGGCAAGTTGTACACCCAACTCCCGACCACAAGTTATTCCAAATCCCGTTTAATTAAGCGCGTATCCTAGGTTTCGTTGGCGTTAGATTACCCTTTGTGTTACAAGTTATATATTACTCTTGTTAATATTTCCTTAACTTGTACCTTATTATCATCGACTCGACTTCACTCAACATATAATTATTTTCCCATTTAAATAATTATACTTAAGATCGCATCGCTCGATATAATATATATTTCAACACTCGACCCGACTCACTTTGCCGCACATTTGTTTTCCCATTTAAACAAATATACTAAGATCTTGTCGTTCGATTGTATATTCTTAACGTCCGATCCAACTCACCATACCGTATATTTATTTTCCCATTCAAATAAATATACTAGGATCTTGTCGGCACGGCATACACATATATATATCCTTGTCTTCTCGTCGCGGCTTTCCTTCCCACATATCTACTTTCCCATTAAGTAGATATACTAGAATTTTGCCGAGACGAGCGTACATATATATAAATGTGTAATTTTCTTGTAAGTATATACGTTTGTTTTACGTCTTATTTGTTTACGTTATATTTTTCTCCCACGAATAATTCCTTTAACACTTAGGAAAGTGTTCATTAGTTTCACCCATGATATATATATATTTTACTTCTTAAAAATATATATTTTCTTATCTTGCCGCAATGGCATTTTTCTCATGTTTTGTCCGTGTACGGTTCGTTAACGCGTCTTAGTTCGATATCTTAACTCGATTAGTTAATTTTTCCAAGTTTTTCCCAACATGTGTTTTATAGAAATATTATCCATATTTCTTCCTCTTTTCACATGTTACTTGGATGGTTTAAAATACTTATGTATTTTTAACCCAACTTGTTAACTTAACTACAAAAATGTTTCCAACACTTTTATATTCCCATTTATATAAAAGTATTCATTTTTGTATAAGTTTCTCAAGTTTGTTTAATATTTTTATAAAATCTCTATTTTATAAAAATCCTTAGGTTAATACCATCCATATTTTTATAACTTTCAAAAATATACTTTTATACAAAAATACCCAAGTATATCTACTAGTATTTACCAAAATCATCCTTAGAATTTATTACTTACATTTTTGACACCAAACTTTCCATATTTGCATTTTTGGACTAATAGTTTCTAAAATATCCATTTTAGTCCTCTAACTTTCAAAGTTACAATATTAGTCCCTTAACTTTCAAAAGTTGCATTTTTCCACTCTAACTTCCAAAGTTAACATTTTTCACTCAAAATAGTAGACTTTGAAGATTCAACTTTTTATTGGTAAGTTATTTTTGTATCAAAACACTTTTGTTAGTCTCATATTCCATATGGAAGATTACTTGTATGTGTGTTTTATGTATTTGCTTATTTTAACAAAATATCATTCTTCTAAGTAAGCTACTTTAATTTTTCATCTTCTTTATTTATGAACTTCTAATATGTTCCACCATACATTATGCCTTGTATGATCATAATAAGATGATTTAAAGTTACTTTTAACATATTCAAGTTCATTCCACAAATCCTAACCAAATCATCATCCTACTAAGTTTAAGTGTAAATTTTATATATTTTCAAGATTATTACATTATCATCATCAAATCCATGATTTATTTTCATATCTTTAATCATCCATTTTACACATGTAAAACCTATTAAAGATTATGTTCAAACCACCTTTTAAACCCTTCATGTACAACTTGCTTCTAAGAACACATACATGAATAATAATAATCAAAAACAAGGTTAAGAAGCTTACTACTAGCACAAGGCTAGGGAAGACAAAACCTTGGATTTTGAGAGGGGTTTAGTGTGTTCTTCCTTAATGGTTAAGCTCCAAGCTTGAAACACACAATAGGGGTTTGGATGATGGATTGTTTTAAGTGATTTGGAGATGTAAAAACTTGAAAGAATGATGTATGGGGGAGGTGGGAAACTCACGGCCAAAAGAACAAGGAGAAGAGGAGTTGTTTTGCTTTGATATCCAATCTCTAACACATGTTATTTATAACCTTATCACATGTAATCTCCCATGGATTTTGTGATTATTACCAAAGATTCAAGAGATTTATGGAGTACAAAAATAATCTTGGGTGGATGTGAAAATAGTGGTGGCCGTGGGTTTTTGAAGGGACAAGGGAGAGTTTGCTTGTAAATCTTGGTTAATCTTATGATCTCTCATAATCTTTATACAAGACCCTTCACCCATGCATGCATACTAGTGTGATGATTAGCTAAGTTTGTCTTGGCTTATTAGGGCCTCTTGGCCGAAATATTTCACATGGGGGACAAGGATAGAGCTTGCTTTTGTACTAATGTCTACTTACACCTTTTGTCTTTACATATGCATGCTTTATCTTAGACTTTAGGTTATTATTATTAACAAAGCATGGATATAACAAGGCCATAAGGCCGGCCCTTTGATGGGTGTAAGTGGGGTCCACAACTTCAAATATTTACCCATTGTTTGTTATGTTTAATCCCCCGTCGTTCGGGTATTTTTCGGGTTTTAATCACGCGTTATCCGGACATTAAAAATACCTTTAATAACCCTTAAATATAGTCTAATTTAAGCGTTGATTGGTTATTTAGGCCTTTGCCGGGTGAAATTATGAGTTATACGCGTATCGGGTGCGGTACGCGCATTTTATTCGTTACCGGGAGATTTGTACAAGACGTTTTCATTTATGGTTTTGGAGTTCCAAAACTCATTATATTTTATGAAACTACCCTTTATTTTATATCCTGGGTGTCCGGGATCCTTTTCGTTTATTTAATTATTACCGGGTAATTGCCAACGTCCATACCGGATAACTCATTTACACATGATCCAATCATGCTTTACCATTAAACGTATGCATTCCTATGCACTATTTGGAAATTGCTATCTCCTAAGGCCTTGATAATTAAATCACACATAATTGCATTTAATTACGTTAATCATATATTAATTAATTTGTACGGAATTACCTTATTTTTGCCGGTTGTTACAAAAACAACCTAAAACATCATTCCTAAATCCAAAACATAATGTCTACATGTCAATTCTTAGTCCTTCTCACACTTCTCACGAAAAATGTACTTTGTACAGGATCCTAAACCTATATATATATATATATATATATATATATATATATATATAAGGGAAAGGGATACCGGAAACCCTCTAAAACGAGGAAACTCGGGAAACTCTAACTTCCCAAGCTTTTTATCATCTGAAAAAATTATGGTATGTAATATACATGATTTTAAGAGTTTTGAGCCAAAAAAATCAAAAAAGCGCCGAGTGGATATTTTAAAAAAAAATAAATAAGTTTTTTTTTGTGTTACGTATGTTACAGAAAAACAGACATGTTACATATGTAACACAAAAAACTTATTTATTTTTTTTTAAAAATATCCACTCGGCGCTTTTTTGATTTTTTTGGCTCAAAACTCTTAAAATCTTGTATATTATATACCCTAATTTTTTCAGATGATAAAAAGTTCGGGAAGTCAGAGTTTCCCGGGTTTTCTCGTTTTGAGTGGGTTTTTATTTTAACCACCCCCTATATATATATATATATATATATATATATATATATGGGTTACTAGTATTTGGGTTATATTATAATTTAAAAGATGTGTTTAATAGACCCGAGTTTAAATGTTTAAAGATGCGTTTAAAATATATATATATATATATATATATATATATATATATATATATATATATATATAAGATTTTTTTTTAAAATGTGCCCCTAATATTTCCGGGCCCTGATCGGTTGGACTCCCGACCCACCTAAGGGACTGCCATGAGAACTATTTTTCAACTATATTTAGTGAAGCTTTCAAGTTGGGCTGCCAAGCATTCAAAATATATACATATTTTTAGTGAAAGTCAAAATATAAGCAATGATAGGAGCATTAGCGGAAATGTTACGTCTATCATTAAAAGTTTGTCGACTTTTTATTTAAAGATGTTGCTTCTAATGTGTATATGTGGTTATAAATTATGAATAAATTTAATCTAGAATCTTTAGATTCAGAAGATTTTGGCCCTATCGTTTATTGAATCATCATACTTACTTTTTCTTCTTAGACTATCTGTTGTGGCTCGCGACCGGTTAGCTGCGAGTCACATAAATTCCACGTGGCTAGCTGGATCCATAACATGGTTGAACGAGAGCTGGCGCGAGCTACTAGCCGTTAGTGAGCTCACGTGTGGTAGCGAGGTCAACTAGCCGTTGGCAGTCAACTAGCCGTTGGCTAACGGCTAGTTGTCCTATTTAAATAAAAAAAAACTAAT
Organism: Ambrosia trifida; assembly: GCA_028751855.1. Taxonomy (NCBI): domain Eukaryota; kingdom Viridiplantae; phylum Streptophyta; class Magnoliopsida; order Asterales; family Asteraceae; genus Ambrosia; species Ambrosia trifida. The sequence continues at coordinate 4,259,437 of CM054123.1, read as the reverse complement.
TTTTATTCACTTAATAAATCAAATACAATATTCAATCAAGCTACACTTAAAAAATCACGCAAACAAAAAATGGACTCGGAATGGCAAAATTGATATCAACCCGAAATGGATTTTTTGGATGAAGAGTATGATGTTACAACGAACGAATTCAAAGTTAACCTAAGCCAAATGCAACCGATTTCACTTTCACCGGAATTAGTCCCGGATACACAACCACCATCAACTCAAAGGCGAGGTGGAAGAGGTGGTGCTAGAGGTGGTGGCCGAGGTCGACCCGTTGGAAGGGACAAAACAAAGAGACAAAACAAAGGCTAAACAACCTGTTAACGAAGCCGATGCGGAGTTCTTGGGGGAAATAACCAAAATAAGGACGACAATGGAGATGACGGCCAATGCTAAAGTTCATAAAGTTTGAATGAGGGACATGGACTTTTTAGCGAGAGACTTTAGCAACATACCAATGCCTCGTCGAAAGATACTTGAACTAGAACAAGCGCGTCTCGTGAAGGAATACGAGATGGAACAAGAACACCCCATCGACGAGGAAGAGTAGTTTATTTATTTTAATTAAGTATTTTTTTATTATTGTAAAAGTTGTCCCAAACCGGACTAGAAAACGTTTTGTAAGTTGTCTCAAATCCGAGACGCATGCTTTTGAGAAAAAGTAGTGAAACTCACCTTAGTATGCAAGCAAATAAATCCAAACTCCAAAGTAGTGTGTGCCACCGACTCCCTAGTACATGTGTCACTAAGTGAGTATATGTGTAATACCATTACACCATATAACCCGTTTGTCCAAGACGTTTAAATGTTCAAAATCTTGTTAGTGACACCTAGTGATTCTACATGCATACGTAAACCCTACGGACCCGTTGGTGAATATGTTGGTTATCATTAGTTTTACACTTCATATGCATCTCATATAAGTGCCTATACAAGTACATGTCATATACATACCACATAGGACTCCAATTAGTCACATAAACTCACAATACACAATCTGCGTTTTCAGGACAGATTATGCGCCATCAAAACTAATTTATTAAAAATACTTATCTAGTGAGTTAGAATCCCAAAGTTTTACCAAATATTCTAAGGGGTCTACTGGACAAATCTATATTTTTAGTTTGTGATAAAACATTGAACAAAAATTATGAAAATTCATGGAACACTGCTACGTTCAGAAAATACACACAACAGATCAGTTTAGTAGAAAAATTCCCAAAAATCGTGTATTCATCCAAACGGGATGAATGCACTTGGAAAAGCCAAGTTATTCCAATGTTAACTTACTGTACAAATTTCATAACTTAATTCCTTGTAAAACTCGAGTTATGATTGTTTAAACTTGACTCAGTTTGTTAATCCGAAAATCTGATATGACCTTTAATCAAAGAAAATTCCAAAAACATATCAAACGACATCCAAATCAGATGATTTTGCCCATTCTAAAAAGCTAAGACCATTTACAATCCATTCATGCAGAGAATCGATCAAAATCAACAATTTAATGTCGCGTAACAGACCCTACAAATCGACATTCAGATTATGTCCAGATTCTAATCATGCAATATTATCAATTATATCAAACCCTAGTTGTATATTATCAATCAATAACACCTAATAATCATCACACAACATCAATAAGAGCCACATCTAATCAAAACCCTAATGATACATCATAAACATCATCATTCATAAACCCTAGGAGTCTAAAACATCAAGAACATGCATAATCATGCAACCTATCAATTTCTAATCGCATAAGATTATGTTTAACCCATTTAATCTTTATAAAAAGGTTTCAGACCTGGAAAAACTTAGTTATAGGTTTTTATAACATATTAAGAAAGATTAAAACACAAGAGATTGAAGGTTATACCGCAAGCCTTTCAAAACAATCAACCGAATGCTCTCCAAGCTTCTCGATCGATGTTCTTGAGCCTTAGCAGGTGTTTAGGGGTTAATATTTCGTAAGTAGGGCAGTGGGGGCGATTAGGGTTTGAGTTTAGGTGATACAAGAGACTTAAGGTTGCTTAAATAGGTGTTTAAGTCGGTTTGGTGTTAGCAGGTTCCCGCGCGCGGCCGTTCGGACCCTGTGAGCGGCCGCTCACAGGTCTTTGGCCCGCGTGGGTGGCCTGTTTCATCACACGACGTGTTTTCCTTCGATGTTTTCGCTATTATGGGCCATAGCAAGTGTAACCCCATGTGTTAAGACCCCAACCATCCAAATGGTCCACATTTAACGATTTTTGTTAACACGTTCGGTTTAAGTTTCACGTAATCACATACGGTTTGCACATAGTTTCACAGAGTATCACAAAAGCACGTAATTGCAATCAATCTCAATCAATTAATTCACAATTATTTAACTTCATTGTTCACCAACGTCCAAGGTTTACTAATCATGTATACAGTATGGTAATTCCCCGAATTACCACTTCATGCAGTTATTAACCTATAACTGTGCAACGTGTGTCCTATCTAGCTAACCCTAGTTAAGTAGGATGCAAGAAATGTAACTAGAGTTTAGTTAAAGTGAGAACCCAAAATTGCGGGGTATCACAGTAACGTTTCTAGATATAACCATTTACCCAAAAATAAAAATAAATTAATAATTTCAAACTATGGTGTTGTTCTTGTTCACTCAAACGTACCGGATGAAATCAAACGTACAGGATGAAAAGTGGTATTTTCAACATTGTTTGTTTAACTTATGGTAAAATTATATAATAATCTAAAGAAAAAGTTGATCTGAAAATAAGCCATGAGTTTCGATACAGAGTCATCTAAAACTAGGAAGTCGTAGAAAATATATTAAACATACTCTAATTGAACTTATTCTTGCGTTATTAAAACCGTCTCATCAAACTCTATAATCTTAAATTGTAGGTTTTCACCTTTGGATTTTTGGCTTGTAGATTTTATAATGTTTGTTTCAAATCAGTGTGTGTAAATTTAAGAGCCTACAAATGATAATTCAACCTGATTTGAAAACAATTATAAATCATACTAGCTAGGTGTCCCCGCGTTGTGACGGGAAACAATATTTGGTTAACATGTGCATTGTGTGTTGTACTTTAAAAATTATACTGTAAAACCTAAATTTAAAAGGTCAATAAGAAATGTATTATAATATAGTATAAATGATTTCGAATCATTTTTGCTTGTTTTCGTTTCGGTTATTACTTAACCATAACATATCATTTTTTAAATTAAAAAAACTATAATAATACTGTACTCAAATTAAAGAGAAAAAAATGCTCGTTTATACGGTGTAATAATATTAGGAAAACTATTAACGTATAAAAAAAATTATGGACGTTTAAAAATCGTAAGGGTAGTTGGTTAAAATAAGGGTGAAAAGTGTAATTGTTATTTAAATAAAAAAAAAGTTGAGTAAAGTTGAGGGGGAAAATGTGCAACTATTGTATAAAAAGACATATTTGTCTTAAAAAATTAGTATTGTATGTTGTACTCTAAAGAATTATGCTTGTAAAATTTAAATTTTAAGAGATACTTATGAAATATAGCATAAGATAGTATAGATTAGAATACTTGGTACGGTGATCAACAAGAAAAGTCGGGATTCCCCTTAAGTCTTACACATCGTTTGAAATTTCGATTCATAAAAAAATCCACGTTGTTAGAAATAACAAAAGTTCTCATTTGTTCTACGGTGGTCATGTGGTATTGTGGTGGGTCAGGATGGCGTGGGGGGGATCGTACGAACCCAAAAGTAGTTCAAACGTGACTTTTAAAACTCAAAAGTGAAAACATAAAGAATTGACTAGACTCAAACCACAAGGAGGGACGGGACGCTACCAGAATTGGGCACGGGTATCCCATGACCAGCACGGTAACATCACCGTCACATGTGCTGGTAGGGTTCTCGTGGACCGTTTTCTGGTTGTTGTTACCGTGCTGGTACAAAGAAACGGTCTTTTCTTGACCAATGATAATATGCCACGTTTTACCTTCACCTTTGACCGTGATATTTTGACCGTGTTTTATTTTTGACCATTTACATTTTGACCTTGTTTTATGTTTTACCCCTATACAAATCATACTTTCACATAACATAAACACGGTGAACTTTCATTAAAAATTTAAACACAATTACACAATAAACATTAAACAACCGTAAACATTAATTATTAATTATATCTCGCAACAATCGCCATGACGCAAAATGGGTGAAGTTAGTCATTTGTTCACGGTAGTAGTCGCGCACGAGTGAGTTGGATTGCAAAATGTCTGCTTGAACATTAGGGTGCCTCTCCACCGTGGCTTCATAAAGGACGTTTCAACAGAGACACCTGGACCAGAGAAGAAACCACCTACGAACGATCGAATCCTTGGAGCGGTCATTTATTCCGGTTAAATTATTGAATATCCCCGACACCCGGTGCCAAAACGAAATTGGGGTATCGACTTCATGAACCCATGTGTTTCTCACTACGAGGTAGGCCCTCGTTAACGCGATATCCTCATTTGCATTCCACGGGACACTTTTTACGAAACGATTAAAGTATAACCGGGTTATTGTGTGATTTTGTTGTGTTGGATTAAGGTGTTTTTATAGACCAAATCGTAACGGTACAGATTCCAGATTCCAAATTGTTGCAACGGTTTAAATGTAACGGTAACAAAATTAATTACCGTCTGACTGTACAACGGTTAGTTTTCTCAAATTTAAATGAAATATAATGAAATAATCAGTGGAGTGTTGCCTACAAAAAAAATGTTTCAGTGAAGTAAATCAGTGAAATGATGTGGCAGTGTATAACTGGTTAAAATCAGTGAAAGAAGAAACACATTCTAGTAGTGCCCCTTATACCCTAACATTTGTATAAGTAAATTTCCGTAGAAGGTTATATTGAAACCTTATTAGAGTGAAAATTAAAAAAAAAAAAAAAAAATCCTTTGTAACGAACTTATTTTTATTTTTTTAATGAAAATTTCAGGGCATGTAATATAAATGATTTTAAGCATTTTAAGCCAAAAAATCAAAAACGCGCCAAACATTTTATTTAAATAAATAATTTTTCGAGTAATGTGACACCCGACAAACTCAGGTTAGTAATTTTTATCAAACTAGTAAGTCTATCTTAGCGAGTCATGCATACATTATACTTAACTGGGTCAGTTGAGTCGTTTTGATGGTTCTGGGAATCATCGGGGGTTGTTATGATGGTTCAAGGAATCATCGGGAGTCGTTACAATGATGCAATGGATCATTGGGAGTCGGTCCATGACCATGTGTACAAGGATGGGTGATTTGTAGAATCGCAGGATTTAATGCACACACGCAAGTCTCGAGTCCTGGGGATTGGTGAATGGATGTGAACGTATTAGTTATCAAGTATTATGTGTTTATATCATTATATAACTTGCCGGTATGTGAATATGTGCTTATATGTGTTAAAATAGTGTTTAACGCACCGAAAACTCACAACAACCTGCAGAGGGTGACTAGGATTCCTAGTGGCCACCTGCAGGGGGCGACTAGGCCCCTAGTCGCCTTTCAGAAGTAGCCACTAGCATTCCTAGTGGCCACCTGCCGTTCCTAGTCGCGTGTAACATCAGAAACGACTAGCAACTGCTATAAATATCATACTTGACTTGCAAAACATCATTTGTGAAACCCTAACTCGCCCAAACCTATCTTACACTATACTTAACCTCTGGAACCCGTTTTTGCCCTAAATCTACCATTTTCACGCCTTAAACATCATTTCTAGCAAAATTTAAGGTGTTTTATTCATCCTAAGCTTCTGTAATCTCGTTATTTTCATCCCTAAAGGTCCAGACCTGGTTTTGTAAAGTTTGTGTCTTTGAAAACCTTTGAAAAACAGTTTTAAAACAAGTCTAATCCTTTATATGAGTTCTATGTGCTGGATTCATGCAAAGAATGGTTTTTGATGATTAAAACATGGGGATTCTTGTGTGTTTGATGTGTTGTTGATACGGATAAGTTGTTAGGATGATTATCTAGGAGTTTGAAGGTTGTTTGATGTGTTTTGATGATAATATGTGTTTTGACCAGTTTAAGTGATTTAGGAGGATATGAGTTGATTTGATGATTGTATGATGTTAGGGCTTATGCTAGAATGATGTAGTAACAGTAGGATGATGATTTGCAACGTGATTATGTGAAGAAATCTGATTATTTGCCATTTAGGGAAAGTTATGCATGCTTTGATGTGATGTTTTCATAATATTATTCCATTTTGGGAAATGTCTGCAATTAGGGTGTTAGACTAATGATAAATTGGGGGGTTTTCATTTAGGATATGTTTCTTGATGATTTTGGATTGAAGTTGGGTGTTTTTACATGTTTTGGACCTAATTTGGAGGGTTAAACGAGCGAAAAGTGGCTCCAGGACTGCATGGGGCGACTAGGATTCTAGTGGCCACCTGCAGGGGCGACTAGGGTGCTAGTGGCCACCTGCAGGGGGCAGCTAGGCCCCTAGTCTCCTGTCAGAGGTAGCCACTAGCATTCCTAGTGGCCAGTTTGATTCCTAGTGGCTAGTTTGATACCTAGTCGCATGTTTTGATGCCTAGTTGTGTGTTTTGCTACTGTAAGTGTATTTTGAGACCCTGAAACATGGTTTAACACCTAGAAACATATTGGGAACCCCGTGACATGTCTAGAAACCTGATAACACGTGTTTGGGCTCGTATATGCAGTATGTGGACTGTATGATAGACTTGGGGAACTGTTGTGTGTATTAAGTGCATGTTTACATGTGATTGCTTGGTTACTTGTATTTGGCTAACACGGGGGATGTCGGGTCTTGTCTTGTGTGGTCAGATTAACGTTCAAACATGTTTTCAAACGTACACGGTTATGGTTTGGACATTCAGGGACTAGTTGACCTACGGGTCATTAGTCCGGATACTTATATACATTTTATGATAGGTGGTCGATACTAGTGATTATCATTGCATTGTCTTTTATCTTTTAGAAGACCACAACCTGGTGTGTCACGCGCCTCGTGGTAAAACCCCGCACGTAGAATTTTAGGGGGTTACATATTGGTATCAGAGCCAATGGTTATAGTGAACTAGGACTGCATGTATAGTCTGCTCTATAGCCGAGTCGCACACACTAGACGGTCACATATGTATGAGTCGTGTTAGGTAGTGCATCTATTGATTTGCAGGGTGTCAGTATCATAATCTATGTGTTACATCATCTATTCTTGTCACACCACGCCAATGGCGGAAACGCGTGGCGCGACCGTTCGAAGGGCATAAAGTCAAGATTAACACAAACTATAAGTAATTAAAAAAAAGGGATCATTTATTTAATAAGTCGAAACGAGTTTTCATGTTCATACATTCTTAAACACATATAGTTTAGCCAAAAGTAGAGGTTTCTCAATTATGTTCCAACCCCATGGAAAATAAAAGTGAAACCCTGTCAAAATATCCGACGTTATGTAAGATCCCCGCCCGTACTAGCCATGCGACCTTCCAGCGATTAGTTACCTGAAAGATATGTTAAAAATCGTCAATATATAAATATTGGTGAGTTCACAGGTTTTAGTTTACAAAACATTTCAACAACATGTTTGGGAAATAAACACCAGTAGTGACTAATTGTAGGAGTTGCAAGTTCCTACAATCTACTTGAGCCCATAACCAAACCAAGACTAGCAATGCCCCGCTCATAGTTGTTTCTCGGAAAATAACAACTTAATTCAGAATACGTGCACCCCAGGCATACACAGTTGCATAATCGACGCTATCGATTAGGGGTGGGCCTTGTCAGGCACCAATAGTAGTATCCAAATATTCCTTCGGTTTTCGATTTCACACATACACACAAATAAATGGTTACAGTAGCGAAGACTCAACCCCGAGTGGCGAACAACAAATTAAAGTATCCAACATGTCACATATTTCCTTAACATAACATATCTTTCCCCCGAAAGTAAAAACTGTAAAATGGGGCCGTGAAACTCACCTCAGGCAAAGTATGCAAATCAGAAATCAGAGAATAGCTCGTCCAAGGTCAAACACCTACAAACGTCCTAGACGTATAAATCACTAAGTCTATAGTGCATGTGTTTTGGCAAGTTGTACGTCCAACTCCAAAACCACTATTTAGTTCAATTCCCCGTTTAGTTAAACGTGTACCCTAGATCTGTTGGTGATGGATTTACCCTTGTTACAAGTTACACTTATATTTCCATGAATATTACTTAACTTGTATAATGTCGTTCTCGATTCGACTCACTTGTCGTATAATTATTTTCCCATTAAATAATTATACTAAGAGCTTGTCGATCGATATAATATTTTTAACACTCGACTCGACTCACTTTACCGTATATTTATTTTCCCATTATATAACTATACTAGGATCTTGTCGATCGTTAATATATTTTCAATACTCGACTCGACTCACTTTACCGTATATTTATTTTCCCATTAAATAAATATACTAGGATCTTGTCGATTCGATATAACATTTTCAATACTCAATTCGACTCACTTTACCGTATATTTACTTTCCCATTAAATAAATATACTATGGGAAAGTAAATATACTAGGGTCTTGTCGATTTGATAACATATTTTCATGGTCAAGTTCATATGCTTGTTTTAAACGCTTAATCGTTAGATTATTTACGTTATTTTCTCCCACGAATAAGTTTCCAACACTTAGGAAAGTGTTACGTATTTTCACCCAAATTATATATTTTAAATCCTTAAAATATATGTTTTTCATTTCCACATTAGACGCAATAACACAAATACTTATCCGTCCGTTTTTACATTTTAGTCCGTTAACGCGTCGTAACGTGAACACGTCCATATCCGATCATTTAAACTTATATATATTTTGTTAATCTTACAAAGTTTCCAGCAATATGCATTCTTGAAATTAATTATCCTTTAATTTCCTTCATATTTTTGCTTGGAAATTGGTAAATTAACATTTGTATTTCATAACCAAGATTGATTATATGTATAAAAATGTTCCAACACTTTTATATTCCCATTTATATAAAAGTGTCAATTTTTATACAAGTTTTCATCAAGTCTTTAAACTATCCATTTTTATTATAAAAACCTTTGTTTTTATATTTTCCAATATGTTTGGAAATCTATATTTTTTTTTATAAAACCTTATTTTTATAAGAATACATATTTTATACAAAAATATACATTTGTAGTTTACTAACTTTTTACACAACAACCTTGGAAAGTTAATATCTTACATCCTTGACACCTTAACTTTTCAAAGTCACATTTTCAGATCCAAGTTTCCAAAATGGCATTTCATGTCCCTCAACTTTTAAAGTTACTAAATAGTCCTTTAACTTTCAAAAGTTATATTTCCTTCCTAATCTTTCAAAAGTGACAATTTTCTACCAAACTAGTAAACTTTATTATGTCAACTTTGTCATGGTAGATTATGATTATGAGTCAACATTTTTAATAGTCTATAATAACCTTATTAAGGATAATAATAGGTGTATTTAGTGTAATATATCCAATAAGTCCATCTTGCATTCTTCAAGTTTGTAAGCTTTGAAGATGTAACTTTTAATTTTTCATTTCTTATCAAGACCAACTTTATATTAAGTTTTAGATGGTTATTTTAAGATGATTTAAACAATTTTTAAGTGTTTTCAAGTTACATTCACAAACTATACTTAGATCATCATTTTATTCAAGTTTATGTGAACTTTTGGAAACTACAAAAACACTATGTAACCATCACCAAATTTTCGGCCCTATCATACATTTTTATACCTCCATTTTAGTCTTGAAAAGCATATGTTTTATCATGTAGAGTTCCATTATGTTAACCCATGTACAACTTGCTTTCTAGATAACAAAACATAAGGATCAAGAACACTTACAACTAGCACAAGGTTAGGGAAGATAAAACACTTGATTTTGAAGTGGTTTAGTGTGTTCTTCCAATGTGGTTAAGCTCCAAGCTTGAAACACACAATTAGGGGTTTGGAGATGGAACTTTTATGGATGAATCTTAGTGATTGAAAGTTGAAAATGGATGTGTATGTGTGTGTGTATACCTACGGCCAAAGGAAAGGGGAAGAACAAGAGTTTTTATTTATGCAATGTTGTAGCTCATCCCCTCTTTTATAAATCCTCCCAAGATCACACAAGGACATAAGATGTATGCTTAGATCTTCCAATCCCTTAAATCATGGGAAAGGGTACTTAAAGATGATCTCAATGGATATGGGGTGGGGGTGTTGGGCCGAATACTTGCAAGGATTTGAAGGGTTTTATAATATTTCACAAGGACATGCAAATCTTCTACAAAAATCTCCACACATTATGTTATAATCCTTCTCATATTTGGTTGTACAAAACAATAATCTTATGAGATATGGGGTGTTTTAGCCGAAATCTACTAAAAGTATGGAGGATTTTTATAAGATCTCACAAGGACACTAGAAATCCATTCACAAATCTCACCACCCATGCTTATAATCTTCCAAATATCTTTATATATTTAGTGGTACAAAGAAGGAGATTATGGGAATGGTGAAGGGTTGGGGTCGGTTGGGTTGGGGGGTTTTGTGGGGTCCACAACATAAAATATTTACTAGATAGCTTGGTTATGTATCAAACATAACGTTCGGTTTTCGTTCGGATTTTAATCAGATTTTAATTACGCGTTATTCGGAAATAAAAATAGACTCTAATAACCCTTAAACATAGCCTAGTTTAAGTGTTGGTTGGTTAGTTAGGTTTTCGTTGGGTGAAATTATAAGTTATACGTGTATCGGGTGCGGTACGCGCACTTTATTCGTTACCGGGAGACTTGTATTTAAGGTTTTCATATAAGGTTTTGGAGTTCCAAAACACATTATATTTCATGAAAATACCCTTTATTTTATATCCTGGGTGTCCCGGATTATTTTCGTCTATTTAATTTTTACCGGGTAATCACCAACGTCCGTTCCAGACAAGTTTATTCGCACGTGATTTCATCGTGCTTCAACATTAAACATGTGCATTCCTATTCATCTTATGGGGAATTTTTTATTCTCTAAGGCATCAGTTAAACAATTAACACGAATTTGCACTTAATTACGTTAGTCACACATAATTAGTTAGTACGGAATTACCTTAATTTTGCCGGTTGTCACAGTTCTGTCTCTTATCTGTTTCTATCTTCTAATCCTATCTTATCCTCGTCTTCGGGTTTTGAGGACGAAGAGGCTAACTTGTTGACACGGCAGTGGTGTACATTGGAGTAGCTTTGGCATATCCTTGAGATCTGTCCAGGATTCGGACATCCCCCTTCTATACTCTAATGGACACACTCGCCTACACACGCTATCTTGCACTTGTACTTGCAACAGTATGATTCTAGGTGCTAGTATCCGACGACTTGAGCTTCAAACTAGGAGTACATTTGGAGGACCATGTAAAACAGTTTATCATTTCAGGTGCACACCAAATCATAAGCTGAGATGAATGAAAATCCAGGTGGACTCTTTGTTTGGATTAATGGTCCTGGATATGGGCCTAGATCTCATTCTCATGATTACTAGTGGTTTGTACTAGTGATGAATATGAGTTTTCTGTTCTATTGTTTGGCAGAACATGTGCAGCACTCGTGGTGGTCGTATTGGTGGCCATGGCGGCGGTGGTCGCGGCGAGGGTCGTGGTAACGTGAATATGACTCTGGACGAGCTGAACAACCTGCTTCACCAGCAAGTGAATGTTGAACTAGCTACGTTTCAGGACACTCAGCAGGCTCTTGGTGGTAAATTGATTGCTGTCACTCTTATCCATATCTTGAGTGTTGTATTTCGGTTGACTAATCAGGTGTCGTTGGTTCAGGTAATGCTGATAATTAGCCACATCCAGTGCAGCCCGTGTGTACTTTCAAGATGTTAATGGAATGCAAGCCTCACAACTTCAGTGGGACTAAGGGAGCAGTGGGACTGCTCATGTGGCATGAAAAGATTGAGTCTGCTTTTTCTATGTGCAATTATCCAACTGCTGATCGTGTGAAGTTTGCTACGGGGACTTTTGAAGGTCCTGCTCTAACTTGGTGGAACTCCACTACATCGACCCTGGCTTGGGAGAAGCCAATTCTATGCCGTGGACGGAGTTTGTTCAGAGGTTGCAAGCAGAGTATTGCCCTCGGGATGAGGTGAAGAAGTTGGAGCATGAGTTCTGGAACTATAAGATGGTGGGATCTGAGATTGAGGAGTACACTACCAAGAACAATGAGTTGGCTGTGATGTGCTCGGAGTTGGCTACGCCAGAGTATCGCAAGATTGAGCACTACATTGTTGGATTAGTGCTAGAGATTGCTGGGTTAGTTGCTGCTGGTGATTCTGCTATGTTATTGAGCACTGTTCGGTTGGCTCACAGGCTGACTAACATGAAGGTTTCTGAAGGTGCTTTTCCTCCCAGGGGCGCTGATGTGAAAGCCCCTGAGAGCAACAAGAGAAAGTGGGATGGTTCGGGCAGGGGTTCTGTATTTGGTCTGCCTCAGTAGCAAGTGAAGAAGTTTGAAGCATCGGGGTCATCGTCTGGGCAGAAACAGAGTTGTTATATTAGGAAGCATCTTAAGCGTAACAAGTGTGGGTTTCATGATTCGGGTACTTGTGATAGGTCCCGCTGTCATCGGTGTCAGCAGATTGGTCATCATGCTAAGGATTGTAGAGTCAATCTTCAGCTGCTTCCGGCTCAGACTGCTGTTCCTGCTCCCACTCCTTAGGGAAATCTAGGAAAGCAGGGTTGTTATAATTGTGGGGAAACTGGACATTTCAAGCGTGATTGCCCAAAGTTGAAGCAGGGTGATGTGGAGAAGATTGGGAATGGTAGGGGTAACGGGGGTGGCAGCAGGAACACGCACGCCTTCGTGATTGGCTCGGGTGAGGCCTGACAGGATCCTGACACTGTTACCGGTACGTTTCTTCTTAATGATCGCTATGCTTCGGTTTTGTTTGACACTGGTGCCGATAAGAGTTTCATATCTGCTACTTTTAGTCCGTTGCTAGACATAGTGCCTACACCATTAGAGGCTAAGTACTTGATAGAATTGGGTAATGGTAAATGACTGAGGCTACAAATGTTCTTAGGGAGTATCTCCTTGAGTTGTCGGGTTTGTCCTTCCCTATCGATCTTATGCCAGTTGATTTGGGTAGTTTTGATTTTGTCGTGGGTATGGATTGGTTATGTTTGTATCATGCCGAGATTGTCAGTTTCGACAAGATCGTTCGACTTCCTTTTCCTGATGGTGAGATTTTAACGGTTTTTGGTGAGAAGAGCGGTGTTCCTTTGAGTATCATTTCTTGCATGAAGGCCTACAAGTATCTTTGGAATGGTTATACCGCCATTCTGGCACTTGTTTCTGTTTCATCGGCTGAAGAGAAGAAAATGGAAGACATTCCTGTTGTGCGTGACTTTTCTGATGTGTTTCCTGATGACTTACCTAGTCTTCCGCCTCAACGCCAGGTTTAGTTTCGTATTGATCTTGCACCTGGTGTAGCCCCTATCGCTCGAACCCCTTACCGTCTTGCACTTCCCGAGATGCATGAGTTATCTAACCAGTTGCAGGAGTTGTTAGAAAAAGGATTTATTCGGCCTAGTTCGTCTCCGTAGGGAGCCCCTATTTTGTTTGTTAAGAAGAAAGACGAGAGTCTTCGTATGTGCATTGATTACCGAGAGCTGAACAAGGTGACAATCTAGAACCGCTATTCTCTTCCACGTATTGATGATCTGTTCGACCAGCTTCAGGGTTCTGGTTTTTACTCGAAGATCGATATGAGGTCCGGATACCACCAGTTAAGAGTGCGTGAAGCCGATGTTCCGACGACTGCTTTTCGTACTCGTTATGGCCATTTTGATGCCTTTCGGTCATACCGATGCGCCAGCGGTGTTCATGGACTTGATGAACCGCTTTTTGCAAACCTTATCTTGATAAGTTCGTCATTGTCTTTATTAACGACATTCTGATCTATTCCAAGAGCATGGTGGACCATGAGGAACACTTACGGCTTGTCTTGGAACTATTACGGAGAGAACAACTTTACGCTAAGCTCTCAAAGTGTGAACTCTGGTTGCACGTGTTGGATCAGTTGTTAACTTTTAAACAGATTCTTATCAAGAACACTTGCTTGGATTAATCAAAGTATGTCACACCACGCCAATGGCGGAAACACGTGGCGCAACGCTCGAAAGCATATCAAAGTCAAGATTAACACAAACTATATTTAATTAGAAAAGATTAATTTATTTGGATGTCGAAAACGAGTATCTCGTTACAATGTTGCACAAAGCGTTACATAAAACAATGAACATTAAGTTTCAATGTGGGGGTATTTCCGTTTATGTTCCAACCCATTGGTAACCATAGATGAAATTCCGACCAGTATCCGACATCCCGAATTCCACCGCACTAGCCCCATATCTATTTAGCACTTAGTTACCTGAAAGATATGTTTAAAAAGACGTCAATATATAAAATATTGGTGAGTTCACAGGTTTTAGTTTCATAACAACAACATTTTCACAACCATCGACTCGACTCACTTTACCGTATAATTATTTTCCCATTAAATAATTATACTAGGATCTTGTCGATCGATATTTAGTTTCATGACAACATTTTCACAACCATCGACTCGACTCACTTTACCGTATAATTATTTTCCCATTAAATAATTATACTAGGATCTTGTCGATCGATATTTAGTTTCATGACAACATTTTCACAACCATCGACTCGACTCACTTTACCGTATAATTATTTTCCCATTAAATAATTATACTAGGATCTTGTCGATCGATATTTAGTTTCATGACAACATTTTCACAACCATCGACTCGACTCACTTTACCGTATAATTATTTTCCCATTTAAATAATTATACTAGGATCTTGTCGATCGATATTTCGTGTTTACAACATGTGCGAAACCTGCACAACTTGTGGCCGTTGTAAGGAGTAGCTAGCTCCTACAAACAATGATGACGAGCAATCCCTTGAGCCCATAACCAAACCAAGACTAATAAATATGCCCCGCAATCACAAGTTGTTTCTCGGCAAATAACAACTTAGTTTAGAATATGTGCACCTCTTGTCTTTACCGGGTTGACGCTATCAACCAGAGGTGGGCCTCGTCAGGCACCAATAGTACTATCCAAATATTCCTTCGGTTTCATGCCCCTGAATTAATGGTTACAGTAGCGAGGACTCAACCCCGAGTGGCGAACACAAACTCAAGTACTCATCATACCACTTATCACGTTTTTAACTCTTGAAAACATTTGTCATGTAAAACATTTGACAAAACATATCTTTCCCCCAAACGAAAACAGTAAAAAGGGGCCGTGAAACTCACCTGATGTACAGCGTACACTCAAATAGCAGAGAATAGCAAGTCCGTGGTCAAGCACCTACGAACGTCCTAGTGCATGTAAGCCACTAAGTCTATAGCGTGTGCTTTTCCGGCAAGTTGTACACCCAACTCCCAACACCACCATTTACATATAATTCCCCGTTTAATTAAACATATGTCCTAGGTCCGTTGGTGATGGATTACCCTTGTTACAAGTTATATATATTCGCGTTAATATTTCCTTAACTTGTATAATATTATCCTCGACTCGACTTCACTTAACGTATAATTATTTTCCCATTAAATAATTATACTTAAGATCGCATCGTTCGATATAATATTTTTAACGCTCGACACGACTCACTATACCGTATATTTATTTTCCCTTTCAAATAAATATACTAAGGTCTTGTCGTTCGATAATACGTTTTCTACGCTCGACTCGACTCACCATACCGTATATTTACTTTCCCATTAAGTAAATATACTAGGGTCTTGTCGTTCGATAGTATATTCTTAACGCCCGACTCGACTCACCATACCGTATATTTACTTTCCCATTAAGTAAATATACTAGGATTTCGTCGGTTCGGTATACACATATATATATGTATATTATTTACTCGTCTCGGTTTTCCTTCCCGTATATCTATTTTCCCACTAAGTAGATATACTAGAATTTCGTCGAGCCGAACATATATATATATACATACATGTACTTTCATCGTTAAGTCCATACGTTCGTTTAACGTTTTTAATCGTTAGATTATTTACGTTATGTTTTCTCCCACGAATATTTGTCCAACACTTAGGAAAGTGTTATGTAATTTTTCACCCAAGTTATATATTTTAACTCCTTAAAATATATTTTTACTCATCTTGACGTAATGATATTTTTCTCGTTTGTCTGCTTTAACGTCTTAGTTCGTTAACACGTCCAAGTCCAATTTCTTAACTTATATGTAATTATATAGTTAATCTTTTTCCAAGTTTTCCTCAATATGTGTTTTATAGAAATATTATTAAATTTTCTAACTTCCTACACATATTACTTGGAGGTTTTAAAATACTTTTGTATTTTTAATACAAAACTTCACAACTTATATACAAAAAATGTTCCAACACTTTTATATTCCCATTTATATAAAAGTGTTCATTTCTATATAAGTTCTCCCAAGTTTTAGTTTGTCTAACATTTTTATAAAAACCTTTGTTTTTATATAAATCCATATGTTAGAAAAAGTCCATATTTTTATAAAACTCCATTTTATAAAAATACACCTTTATACAAAATACATGTGTATGTTCACTAGTATTTACCACTTTAACAAGTCTTATATCCTTAAGTTAAGATAATTAAAATCACTTTCAAGTTCATCCAAGTTTCATTAACAAGTGTTACCCAAATCACTATTTTTCTTCAAGTATTAATGAACTAAAAAAAAAACTACAAGAATACTTCACATCTATCACCAAATTTTCGGCCCATCCACACTATATTAACACCATTGTAGTCTTTAAAATCATATGTTTTATCATGAAAAGCTTAATCAAGTTAACCCCTTGTACAACTTGCTTCAAGCTAATAAACATAAACTTTTAAAGACAAGAACAAGATCAAGAATACTTACAACTAGCACAAGGCTAGGGAAGCTAACAATGCTTGATTTTGATGGAGTTTAGTGTGTTCTTCCTATGTGGTTTAGCTCCTAGCTTGAAACACACAATGGGGGTTTGGATGATGGATGTTTAGTGAAGGAATTTGAAGTGTTTGAACTTGAAAGAATGTGTGTGTGTGTCTTGATAACCCACGGCTCAAAGAAAGAAAAAAAAAAGAAGAGTTTTGCTTTGTTTTGATCAAGTATAAGGTCACATGATCTCTTATAATCTTCCCATGATCTTCCCAAGATCACATACAATCTAACTTGGATCCAAAATCCCTTAAAACATGGATTTCTTGTACTAAATGAATCTTGATGGATCTTTATATATGTGTGTATTGCCGTGAATATATGAAGGAGGAAAGAGTTTTGTAAATCTTTCAAGATTCATAATATCTAGCACTTGATTTGTAATCTCTTATAATATGAATATGTTGTACTAGGATAATCTTTGATGGATTTTTAGAGGGTGTATGGACCGATTTCTTGCAAAGCTTGGAAGATTTTCATAGATCTTATAAGGACACTAAAGATCTTCACAAAATCTCACCCATGATTTCCTAATCTTTCCTAGATTCCCAAGTGTTATTTTGTACAAAAAAAAAGATTTGTGGCATGATATGTGAAGGTGGTAGAAAATCTTCCATGGGATTTGCGGTCCACCAAGCCAAATATCTAGTGTTTATTTGCTATGTTTAAACATTTAGCTTTTTGGGTTTCGTTCGGGTCCTAATCGGATTTTAACTATGCGTTATCCGGACGTTATAGTAGCCTCAAATAACCTTTAAACATAGCCTAGTTTAAGTGTTGATGGGTTAGTTAGGCTTTCGTTGGGTGAAATTATAAGTTATACGGTACGCGCACTTTATTCGTTACCGGGAGATTTGTATGTGAAGCTTTCACTTATGGTTTTGGAGTTCCAAAACACATTATATTTTGTGAAAATACCCTTTATTTTATATCCTGGGTGTCCGGGATCCTTTTCGTTTATTTAATTTTTACCGGGTAATCGCCAACGTCCGTACCGGACAAGTTTATTCGCACATGATCCTATCATGCTTCATCATTAAACGTGTGCATTCCTATGCATCTTATGGGGAATTTGCTATTCTCTTACGGCATCAATTAAATTAATCCAATTAATTTAAACATGCACTTAGACCGTTAATTACATATACTAATTACGTACGGAAACATATCGATTTTTGCCGGATGTTACAAAGTACTAGACTATTGCCCGCGTGGACACGCGGTTCAACAATTAATAATTATTTGGAGCGGTAAAACGTATAAAAATATAGTAGAAATATTTTATTAAATTTTAAAAGTAAGGAATACACATGTTATTTAAAAATAGTAATGTGAAAAATCAAAGAAATTAAGCATTTATTTTGTGTTTAAATGTCTTTAATTTTAAAAACCGGATTTTTTTAATTTTGATTTTGAATGTTAAAGAATAAAGTAATTCCAATGAGAATAGGCGTATTAATTGTGATGAAAAAAAATTCAAATTTAATTTGCTTATAAATGTATTTATATATAATTAATAATTTTGTGTTTAAAGGTTATTAATAAAATGTTAATCATAATTATTAGCAGTAGATGTTTCCAATATTGTGTAAATAATGATAAATGCTAATTATACGCTTAAAATAGTAATGTGACAAATGAAAGAATTAAGCATTTATTTTTTGTTTAAATGTCTTTAATTTTAAAAATTAAATTTTTTTAAATCTTGATTTTGAATGTTTAAAAATAAATTTATAAATGTATTTATATATGATTAATAATTTTGTGTTTAAAGGTTATTATTGAAATGGTAATCATAATTATTAACATTAGATGTTTCCAATATTGTGTAAATCATGATAAATGCTAATTATACCTAAAAATAGTAATGTGACAAATCAAAGAATTAAGCATTTATTTTGTGTTTAAATGTCTTTAATTTTAAACACCGGATTTTTTTTAATTTTGATTTTGAATGTTTGAAAATAAAGTAATTCAAATGAAAATAAGTGTATTAATTGTGATGAAAAACATTCAAATTTAACTTTGTTTATAAATGTATTTATATTTAAATATGACTAATAATTTTGTGTTTAAAGGTTATTAATGAAATGGTAATCATAATTATTAACATTAGATGTTTCCAATATTGTGTAAATCATGATAAATACTAATTATTCGCTAAAAATAGTAATGTGACAAATCAAATAATTAAACATTTATTTTGTGTGTAAATGTCCTTAATTTTAAAAACCGGATTTAAAAAAAAATTATTTTGAATGTTTAAAAATAAAGTAATTCAAATGAAAATAGGCGTATTAATTGTGATGAAAAAAAATCAAATTTAACTTTGTTTATAAATGTATTTATGTGACATCTTGGAACCAAGCACGCATTTTTCTAGCTGTCTTTATTGTTTACTTGCTGAATTTAGAGCCGAAATTCTTTTCAACTTGGGGATGATGTGATACCCCGCAATTTCAGGTTCTTAATACAATCAAAACTCTAGTTACTTGAACTTAGCTTTCTTGCATTCTACTAAATTAAGACTAGCTAGATAAGTCACACGTACACACACGAGATGTATAAGCACCTATGAGTTATCATCGCTTGACAAACACATGATTAAATTTACGAAAATTAACAAATATTAATCTATGTATGTACATATGAATAAATCTCTTATACCCCTATATGTGCTTATATATATATATATATGCACATGATACATATACTACACTTTGATAAGAATCAAGCTAGTTTCCACTAAGACTACTAACAACTAAACCAACTTATACTATCAAGTGATGACCAAGAAAACTCTATCCTTGTTAAACACCTTCTAGAAGCCAACATACATACATACATACATACATACATACATACATACATACATACATACATACATACATACATACATACATACATACATACATACATACATACATACATACATACATACATACATACATACATGTAAATGCACACACACACATGATCAAGAACACATGCTTTTTCCTAAATCCTAGTTATTGATGTGTCACTATCCTCTAGAAGCTTACACCTCACTTTCCTTTTGTCTTTCTTCTTTTGTGGCCGACTACACAACTCAAGGCACCCACATGTCCCTTTCACCTATGATCAACCTAAGATTACACCTAATTAGCATGGACAACTAAGTATAGCTTCATTTTCACATTTGGAACCTTCCTAAAACTACCCTATTCCAATCGGAATTATGGAGGACAAAATGAATCATCACTATCCTATAAATAAGACAAGCTACACCCTCAAGACAAGTCCTTTTCTTCCATATATACCTCGGCCGAAAAGCATGAAGAAAGAAGGATACTAGCATCACTTGTCACTATCCCCTAGTGTCCAAGACTTACACTAAAGTAGAGCTTGATTAACCTCACAAGTACAAGCCTTACACCATGGAATGTCCCTAAATAACCTATACTAAGCTAGCAATTGGATGGGACAAGAAACACACATCACTATCATCAAATTTTGATCCCACTCCTTTGTCTTATGTTCGGCCGAAAGCTACATAACATGAGGGCTTGCACCTTAGCTGGCAACTTACACCAATTTAGCAATAAGACAAACATTCCTAATCTACCTTGCTAGGAAAACCTCTATCTCTTTGAAATCTCTTACACCTAATCGGCCAAGGACAAAGAATGGAAGGCATGACACTTACTTATATGGAAGTAGATATAAGACAAGGAATGAGGCACATCCAAGAAGAGATAGCTTACCATTCCTTTGATAAATCCACATTCTAATCAGCCTACAATCAAAGGATGATAAGAATTATAAACATGAACCTCCATCTAGGTAGAGAGCTTTACCACAATTGTTTTTGTCATCACATGAATCGACCCCTATATAAAGGGAGCCCCTTGATAATCTCAAACCACACCAACACATTCTTTCACTCTCAAAACTCTTGGGTCTTGATCACCTCTAGACGAAGCCACCAAGGGGCGAAGGAAGCAACCACAAGGCTCCTTAATTCGGACCATCTTTTGGTAAGAAATATTACACCTTTAAGCTCTTTCTTTTCTTGATCTACCTCCCTTGTTAACCCGACCCCTCGGCCTTAGAAACATCACACTTTAATCACATGACACTTTATAAGATAATGGGTTGCAAAACAGTACTTTTCGGATATAAACCTCATGAGCATTATATTAGTTCTAGTGCTTGTTTTTATGATCTTGTCTTGACACTAACAACAATCGACTTTATTAAAATCTTGAGTGATCAAGTTATAGTTTTGATCCCCAAACATAACTTGGATAACCATGTAATAGATCGGTTTTGCACAAATACAAACTCACTTAGCTTGAGTTCAAAGCTAAGGCTAACAACATAGTGATCAAACTTGGAATTGTTACAAACTCGAAAATATGTTGTGTGGTAGTTCTACAAGGTTTGGTTAAGCTTAAAACAATCAAGTTTGATTCATTAGATAACCGACTTTATCTTTTATACAAGTCGGCTACCACTAACTAACGTGTGTTATCAAAGCTAGAACATGTGTTCACACTAACTAAGGTAAAATAATGTCCTAAACCCATGATAAGGTGTTTAAGCCTATCACAAGCACAAAACCAAGGTTCATATAACTCAATAACCAAGTCCATAAGTGTCGGGTAGACAAATTGTGTGATAAAACTTGTGATTTACCATGCTATATTAAATCATAGGGCAAGTACTGTCCGAACCATAGTAGCTACGTAATTTGGCTCCAGCAGATCACAAGCATCTCTATAAGGTGAGTTTCACTACTCTTTTCTCAAAAGCATGCGTCTCGGTATGAGACAACCTTCTAAACTTTTTCATAGTCCGGTTTGGGACTACTTTGACACATCCCGGGTTTGGGGTGCTATGATTCACTAGGTGAATCTGCTTTTACTAATTCATGTTGCATGTCCTTGATGAACTAAACCAACTCTATCATTGAAGTCCTTCTAAATACCGAATGAACTACCCGGGGGGGGGGGGGGTAAGCGAGTTACTAGTTGATAGCGCTATTAGGTTTCACAAACCTCATATCATGCTGGAGAGCATGGGTGTGAACTTTAACTTAACGTATTATCATTGTTGATAGACAATGATGCAAGGCACTTTGCTAACTAATGTGAGATCTCGTTGTTTAGCAGTTCGGTATTACCGGTTTTAGTTATCATGAGCAGGCTAGCTACCTCTGGCATGTGAATTAGCTACTACTCAAAAACAGGGTCTGGATGACCTACGTATTTACTTAACTTTGTGAACTCACCAACTTTATGTTGACACACGAATATTATACCTTTTTGCAGGACACTAGTTCGAGGCACGAATAGGGCATGCATCATATAGCATCATGGGGATATGAATACTTATCTATTTTCGAATGTTTAATTATCAATTATGATTTCGAACGCGTTGTTTTACGTAGACTATTTGGATAACTATTATCTTTAAATTTCGCTTCCGCAACTATTAAAATATTTGATTATCTATGAAACTTGTTTTACAATAATGAACTAAATGGTTTGGGCATTTAGAGTCGTTTATGTGACTTATGGCTATGGGATCCTGGTATGTCACGCGCCTCGCGGTATAAACCCCGTAGTGGAAATTAAGGGTGTGATAATTTATATTTATATATGATTAATAATTTTGTGTTTAAAGGTTATTAATGAAATGGTAATCAATAACATGAGCATGGGAAATATTGATGAGCAACTAAATAAAAAAGATTAGAAACTCTTACCGTGAGGTTTTACCGTCTCTGAGATTGAAGCTAATAATCGCATGTCCTGTATATCGAGATGAAAAAACTCGTGTATTAAATGATGAAAGCATGAATATATAACATAATAGGTAACTGTATCAAAATCAAGAAAGATCATTATCTTTATTCTTTTTTAGGTTTTCAAACATTGTCCATACATATTGTCCATACGAAACATTTCCATACGTGCTTACCTGAAAATCTAAATAAAATGACATTATTCAAATAATTAATTCATATAAATAAGCAAACATGAAACATCAAACAAAAGAAAAATCAAGACCAAGAACAAAATTTTAAACAAACTGTTTGATTATAAAAACTAACTAAAGATTTCGAAATCATAAATCAAACCTTGATATCAGAAGCATGTAAGCAACAGTTGCTCGGGTACAAATCCGAAACAAATGGATATATGATACATACAAAAATAAAAAAAGTAGGTTTTTTTTACCATGATTTCACATTTAATGTACTTGTCTGCAAATGATCCGCAATTTTACTGTTATCACGAATTTAATATAAATTATGTAAAATAGCTTCTAAACCAGCAAGAGAAAAAAGTTATGATTGAATGATCCTATTAATAAATTAATATGCTTGTTAACATACGTATCATATATATACGTACCATATATATATACATATATATATATATATATATATATGCATATATACATATATATATATAGGTTTAGGATCATGTACAAAACCTATTTTTTGTGAGAAGTGTGAGAACCAATAATAGTGCAGCCTATTTTATTATATAGAAGGGTAACATTGTAAATTGCATTGCTAATCTTATTTTCGGAGATAATGGCTAATTAATTTCGTGTTTAATTTAGGAGAATTCTTAGGGATTTTGTTTAACATCTCACGAATTTTTATAGAGTTTTTATTAATATTCAGCACATTATCATTCATTTACTGAATTATATACGACCAAAACAGCATTCATATTGGTGTGTTTTATTGATGTGAGCACATGGTGTTTTACTGGTATACCATAAGGTTTGAAGGTATAACACACCTTTTGTGTTATTTTTATAAGGAGTTTTACTGATGCAAAAAATATGGTTTTTTATGCACATTGGTGTTTTATTATAGTCTTGTAAGTTGTTTCATCAACAAGGTGTTTTACGTTCATACCCGTGTGTTTTATCACCATATTCTCAACTTTGTGTTTTAAACAGTCCCGTGTGTTTTATCATCATCTTCTCCATAATCAAGTGTGTTTTATCTTCATCATACACAATCAGTAACACATTCAAAAAAACAACTATACATACATTTAAAATGTGTTTTAAATTCAAAAAAACACTAAACCACACAAAAATCCTTTAAACATAAAACACAACAATATGAATGTTGTTTAAAATAATCCACCATAAAAACACACTGATCCATTATCACCTCATGTCGTCTTCATCTTCATCCCTAAAAAAAACACTCCGATTATTTATGTTTGTGATGGTGGCTGTCGAATGATGGTTCGGTTGATGGTGGTGGTTTGTGGTGGTTGATGGCGGTTGTGTAGGTGGCGCAGGGAGAGAGAGAGGAGAAAGAGAGAGAAAGAGAGAGAGAGAGAGAGAGAGAGAGAGAGAGGTGAGAGACACTTAAATGTGAATTAAATGGAGGACGTAAATAGGAAGATTGAATTTATTAGGCCTTCCATATTTTTAATTAGACCTTTTAAATGTGAATTAAATGTAGGGTGTGTTTTACAATTATACCCCTAAGTAGCCTAATTAGTTATTATAACTATAACATTATTTACAATAATGCCACTCATTAATCTAAACCATTGATTAAGATGATCTAATGGTCTAAACCACTTCTTACCCTTCTCACACAAAACACACTTTGCACAGGATCTCGACCATATATATATATATATATATATATATATATATATAGGGGATGGATATTATGAAAACCCACTTTTTAGGGCCTGAAATTTTTAGGGCATGTAATATACATAATTCTAAGCATTTTGAGCCAAAAAAATCAAAAAAAGTGTCGAGCGGTTTTTAAAAAAAAATAAAGTTTTCGGGTAACATATGTTACCCGAAAATTATACATGTTACTTTCGTGTAACATGTGTTACCGGAAAACATTTTTTTTTTTTTAATTTTAAAAACCGCTCGGCGGTTTTTTGATTTTTTTTTGGCCCAAAATGCTAATTATCATGTATATTACATGCCCTAAAAATTTCATAAAAATAAAAACTCGGGAAGTTAGAGTTTCCACAGTTTACACTCTAAAATGGGTTTTCTTCATATACTTACACTATATATATATATATATATATATATATATATATATGCATTTAAATGAAGATAGAAACCTCAATGAATGAAACATGCAATTGGAATTCAGATTGATGTTGCAGTTTGTGAATCTTGTCACATTCACATGATCAAATATAAATGAATGTGAACCAATTAACACCTGCACTAAACAAACCATTGATTATTTTCCTTTAAATTGTCGTCTTTACGCCTTGGATCCACATACACAATAACACACAATACATACAGATTGAAACCTAAATCATTAAATCAGTAAAAAAAAAGACACAAAAACATTAATCGCCAAAAACAAATGAAGATATAACGATATCAGAAAGAAACATAGGAGAGGCGATTGACGAACAACGATTGTGTTACAGGAGAATGGAATGAAAATACCTTGAAAAAGGATCGCCAAGGATGGAGAATGATTGGTTGGTTCGTTTGACTGTTATAAGTTTTAGAAGAGGATGGAGAATGATTGGTTATGAGGATGATCAGTTTTTTAGGAATGATAATATGCTTGACCAATTTTTACCAAAATAATCATTCAATTACCAAAATAATGTTTAGGAAAGTTATTAAAACACCTTGACCGATTTTGACTAAATTAATAAAATGATTTTCGATTTAAAAAAAAGAAAATTTTATAAATTTCAAGGTTGTGCCATGTGACACAATATGGGAGGAGAGATAATTGAAGGTGAATTGTGGGAGTGCCATGTGTCAAAAATGACTTTTGTTTATTATATGTATAGATTTAGCACAACGGAATAAGTATAAGTGTTCTAAGTTAAAACTTCACTTTTAACAGGAGTTATTACTCCTCCCCAGTTAATGAACTAAAGCAGTAAATGAGAATCAAAGTAATGAGTAAATAAAATAGTAAATGCTTTCAATGATTCTCAAAATATATTAGAAGTGTTACTGCAAAAGGATGTCCAAAATAGAGTGGATGAACCCATCTATTTATAGACCAACAATACGTACATTGGAAGTATTGAAATGATTATAATAATACTACAACTGGCTGTAGTATTACAACTTGTACATAAGTAACTTTATACTAATAGAATACTAAACTGCTGAAGATCTAAGGCGGTGGGAAGCTTCCAAGGAAGTATTGATGAGTTACAAACTTCTGATGAGAAATCTTCAGGAGTTTGTCTTCAGGAGTTGTTCTTCAGATGTTTGTCTGGTTCATCTTCAGAACTTCTGATCTTTACTCTTCAGCACTTGTTCTCAGCTTCTTCATCACTTTGTAATCTTCTATATCAACAGCTTCTATACTTAAACAAAATATGCAGAGGATATAAGACTAAGGTTTATACTGGCTTGTCAATCCTCTTTGACCCTACAATATCCCCTTGGATTGATGAAGCCAAAACCTTTGTCTATCTTTATTTATAAGATCCTCTTTTCATGTAGTCAAGAATTCTCCAAATTTCTTTGATCATTTGGAATTTGAGTTCACTGACTTGAGCTTCTGGAAGTAGTCCTTGGTCTGGTATAATGTTTTGAATGGCTTGAAGATCTTCATGTGACAGTTTCTCCAATTCAGTTTTGTACTGTAGGACTTTTGATGTGAAATCTTTTCTTTCCAGAACAATGGAATTGGACTTGTGGGTGAAGTACCATTTGACAATTGGTGATTTGGAGTTGAAAAAGTTGTCATTGTATGGTACTATTTGTAGGTTTGAAGATAGGTCTGATGTTGGTAGTTTTTCTGCTTCAGTTGTGATCAGATTGGATCTCCTTCTTTGTTCATCTAGTGCAGTACAAGGTATATCACTAGAAATGGGAATGTGATGTTTAGTAATTACCTTGGTCTGCTTTTGATATGTTATGGTCTGCTTCAGTTGATATGCAAATGTTGTTGGCTCCCTATCTTGTGTTATCAAAGTCTTTTCTTCAATCATAAAGTCATCTTCAACAATGGTGTTACCTTCGATCAAAACCATCTTGAAGTCTATTTTTATTTGTTCCTCTGATTTCTTCTTTGTTTTAGCAGCATGCTTTCTTTTTGTAGGATTAGAAGTTTGTGAACTTCTAATGTTTTGAATCTTTCTGGGTGAGTCTGCTTCAAGGCTTTAAACTCCTTGTAGGTTTCAAACAAGCTAACTTTTTCCCTTTTTGAAAGCTGAGCCTTTGTGCCATAATTGTTGGCTGCCAATTCTGCTATAACTTGAGCTCTCTTCAACTTTCTCTCTTTCTCAGCATTTTTTCTTTCTGAGAGTAGTCTTGCTCTGGCTTCTAATTCTTCAGTTGAGAGGCCCTTGAGAGACTGTTTCTTTGATTTGCTATTTTTGACAATGAAGTTCATGAGTTGTTGTCTCTTATCATTCTCAGCAACAAGTAGTTATTCTTCTTCAGCTCTCTCCAGCTCATTGACTTGTTTTGCCTAGATCTTGAGCTTGTCTTCATAGCTCACATCTTCCATTGCATCTACCTTTTCCCATAACTCATCTTCCTTAGCATGTTTCTTCTTCTTTAAGTCTTTCTCTAATTCTTCTGAACTGAAGGCAATAGGATTAGGGTTTTAGACAGGTGAAGTATTAGCAAGGTTAGGTTGTGATTGTGATTTTGGAGATTTGGGTGGTGTAGATGTTTGTGGTGTAGCTTGAGTTGCAACTTCTAATGGATTGTCTTCAGCACTTTGTTTGACCTAATCAGCAGTTGTTTCTGTGCCTTTGGAAGATTTTTCTTTTTCTGCTGCTTGTTCTCTCGGCATCTTTACTTGAGCTTCTTGAAGCATATGTCTTTGTTGTAAGTCTCTTGCTTGTTTCTCTTGTTGAGACCTTTTGTTTGTTTCTTTTCTTACCTGGGCTTCATGAGCTTTCTTAGATTGTTCAAGGTCAATCTTATCAGGAATCTTATCTTTCTCACCCTTTTTGGGTTTATCAACCTCAGGAAACCATGGTGCAGGAGGGGCAACACCAGGTAGATGTTCGAGCTGTCTTTTATTTTCTTCAACTTTTCTAGACACCTCTCCCAGTTTATGGTCAATGTCATTGTTGATCATCTCCAATTGTGTTTTGTTTTTAAGCTCCATGGTTGTGATGAATGTTTGGAGATGAGCGGAAAGGAGTTGATGAACGATTTGGTATAAAGGTCCTGTTGGGCTACATAAATGGTTAATGTCTATGCTTGTGGCACTAGACGAAGATGGTTAGTTAGGTTGTTTTTGTTGTGAAGGGTGTGTTTTTGAGTGATCCTCAGTATGAACTGGGGATGCCACTTTTGGGGAATAGGGGTTTAAGTGGTTTTTAACCTGCTCATCTGTGACCAACTCATTGAGTTTGGATACATCAGAGTCAGGACCTTCGGAACCAGCCGTCAATTCCTTGAACTTTGAATCATCATCCAAATTAATAGAATCGTCTGAATCTCTGACAATATCATCAATAATGAAGTCATCAGTTGTATCATGAGTTAGGCCCGGCCTAATTATCTCATGAACCCCTTTTTCTTGGTACTAGGGTTTTCCTGTCTCAGGCATAAAGCCTTCATCAGCAGTTGCCACATGTAATGTCTTATCAATGTTACTACTGTCCTCTAATCCTCCACAAGGTGGTAAAAGAGTAGTAGCAGCCTCAAATGTACCTAAACACTCTAAGTTTGGGCTTAGAATCCTTGGTTCCTCATCATCTCTTGTGTTAGAGTTGATAACATTCTCATCAATGTCCATATCTGTGTTTTGATCCCCTGTTTTATGTGGTGATTGGGGATTGACATTTTCTGATGGAATGTTTTCTTTCAGCCCAGAGAGAATACTAGCTATCTCAACTGCTGTGTGTGATGGTTCATGTTCAGCAGTTTTGGGGTCAGCAGTTGGGTTTGTTTCAATAGTTTCAAAAGAAGGGTCAATAGTATGGTCTTTTTAAGTTTCTTTCTAGAAAACCGAATTGATGTGGGTGCTCTTGTGGGTTTTTGAGATGGATGAGACTGAGAGAAAGTTTCAGTCACATCTTTTAAAAGTGCAAATTGCACATCAGCAGTTTCAGGCATCTCATCTTCCTGAATTGCTTTTCTTTTTTGTTTGGTGGGTTGGATTTTTGTTTTTTTCGTTGTTTAGGATTTTGGGGAGTGGGTTTGGAAGATGTTGGTTCCTTGGGGACTGTGGCTTGTTCCCCTTGGTCATTTTCAGGCATGAGTGCCGGTTTGTTATGCGTAGAGTATGTTTGCGAGGTTAAAGGGTTTAAAATAGATGTTTTACCCACAAGCACCTCTTCTCCAAGTTCTTTAATAACGCACTGCATAATGAACCTTGGATACAACAAATATTTCTTTTTATCATTTTGGTGATGCAACACCAACTCATTGAAAAAGTATGATGATGCCCTGTATGTAGTTTCATTCACAATGGAATGAAAAATAGGTTGTAAAGTTGAGGGCATCTGATCAGACGATCCATTTTTTGGACTCAAACACATGATAATGTAATGAAACAAAAGTTTATATCTTGGATCAAAATATTTCTTGTAGATAGTAGCATGTGATAAAGTACCTTGGTAACCACACTCAGTTACGGATTGACAGCCCGCCTAGGTTGATTCTCCTCATTTTTCATCGGAGAATCCATAGTCATTGTTAAGTATATTTTATCCATATATTTTCTATACGTACAACGCCGTTCAAACCAATACAAAATTGCATAGTAGCATTGCACTTGAATTTTATAACGATTTCCAACCTATTCTATATATACAAAATTGGGTATGCTCACCAACATATTATGTATTTACAAAATTATTTTGTACATGTTTCAGGTGCAGCTTAACAACTCTTAGTAGCATACACATAAGGCTTGGACCTAGTTTAATATTAAATAAAAGATATGTTCATTGTTTTTGGAGACACTGTTTTATTTTTCATTTTCATGTATGACTTTTTGAGCATCTTGAGATAATAAATACTTACGTTTTATTAACATGAGCTATTGAACAGTAATGATATCTTGATAATTCCGTTATCAATTAGGGTGTTGCACATATCTATTTGTTTGCTTGTATCCAATCTAACTAATAGTGTATTATTTTATTGAAAGACTAAGTTATGTACCCGTGTGATACATGGGTTGAACAATTTAAATTATATTATATCAAATTAAAAATATAATTAAGAAAAATTAGATTACATGTTATATTTAAAATAAATAAAATTGCCTTTACAACCGAAAAATATTAAATATTCATCAGCTCCTAAATAATTTCTTGTAAAGACATTCATATTCACAAAATACTATTTCCAAACTTTTCAACATATATCTTTCATACTGTGGCTGTTACCTTGTAAACTGTAGGTACAACAAAAAAAAATCAAAAGTAATAAGATAAATTTGTTTAGGCTAAGATGTAAAAAATGAAATTAATTTAAAAATATCTCCTCATCCGTTAAACTATCCCAATTGAGTATCGTTAATTTGGATTTGACATTAAGTTTCTTGCAAAGCCAAAATATTTCTAACCTTGAGTGTATAATCATTGTTTTCTAACATCAAGGTCCTTAAACATAATACCATTTATTGGTTCAATATGACTGTAATTATAAGAAAAAAGATTTTGTGATTTAATAACGTGAAAATGAAGCTAAAACGAATTACTAATGAAAAGACTGTTGCCACTTAGATATTGTATTTCTCTGTTGAAGTAACTTGAAACAACACAGTCAATGAAAATTTCAAACAATGATTGTTCATATATAAAATGTATTTTATATATCAAGCTATTATAATACGAAAATAGCTAAGCATATTTAGTTTTAATTAATCAAATATTTAATTAATGTTGATTGATTTGTTTTATTTTTTTTGTTCAGACACTATAAGAAATATAGTTTTAAACTTAGAGTGAAAGACCACATATT
Source organism: Ambrosia trifida (assembly GCA_028751855.1). NCBI lineage: Eukaryota > Viridiplantae > Streptophyta > Magnoliopsida > Asterales > Asteraceae > Ambrosia > Ambrosia trifida. The sequence goes on along the minus strand of CM054123.1, from coordinate 4,228,459 downwards.
AAAAAATAGGTTAATTAACGTTCACGATTTAAATTTAAATTTAATAACATATAAATACGCTATCTTAAAAAAATGAACATTTTTTTAATAATATTTACTGCTATTAGCTAATAAACATTTTCAAATCATGTCTAGTAATTTATTTCTAATTTTGTATTAAAATATAATCATATTAATTAATTTACAAAGACATAGTATATATATATATATATATATATATATATATATAACTAAATTTTGATAATTAAATTAATAGTTATAAATGTAAGTAATAAAAATTAAAAATAATTATTTTTAAATAAAGAAACAAATTAAAATAAATTTATTATTTTAAATAAGAAAAATGAGAGGCTTTATGAGTGAGTTCTTAGTATTCTATGTGTTGTCTTTTATTAGTATAGATAGCAATAGATTAATATTGATTGGTTTACTTTATTTATTTGTTTAGAACAATATGAAAGTCTAACAAAAAAGCTTAACCAATTACATTGTGTATTAATATATATATATATATATATATATATATATATATATATATATATTGAACTAAATTTTGATAATTAAATTAATAGTTATAATTGTAAGTAATAAAAATTAAAAATAATTATTTTTAAATAAAGAAACAAATTAAAATAAATGTATTATTTTAAATAAGAAAATGAGAGGCTTTATGAGGGAGTTCTTAGTATTCTATGTGTTGTCTTTTATTAGTATAGATAGCAATAGATCAATGTTGATTGGTTTACTTTATTTATTTGTTTAGAACAATATGAAAGTCTAACAAAAAAGCTTAACCAATTACATTGTGTATTAATTGGCTTATTTGACTTTTGAACTCTTTTAAACATCTAGAATTTGTATGTACTTGCTGAGCATATTTAACATCTAAAACAATGATCAAAATAATAAAAAACTTAATAATCATTTGTTAAACATCATAACAAACATAGTTTTAAACGTAGAATAAAAGATCAAAATTTTATAAATAGGTTTATTTAAGGTACATGATTTAAATTTAAAGTTAATAACATATAAATATATGTTATATAAAAAAATCACTAATGTTTAAATAATTTTTAATTCGGTTAGTATTTATATTAATAACAGAAATCATTAAATTTGTTTTTAATGATTTCTGTTACAACTATGATTATTAATGTATTCATATTATGATTTTGCAAATCAATTAATATAATTATATTTGAATTTATTATATTAGTTAGTAAAATTAGAGAACCCATGAGGGAGTGCCATGTGTCACTCATGTGTTTTCTTTTATTATATAGTATAGAAGTGTAGATGTAGATGTAGATTAGATTTATACCCCAGGAGCGTCCCGGGGTTGAGAAATCTAATATGACATATCAAATTTACATACAAAATAGACTGATGCGCTTTACAGTTACATGCAGGGAAGCTTCGGGTAGCACTGTCACACCCTCAGATTTCCACTTGCGGGGTTTTACCGCGAGACGCATGACAAACCAAGATCCAAGTCAACGATCACAATAAACAACTCTATATGAAGATTCATGTCATTCAAAAAGACATAGTTTTCATAAACTTAAAAAAACCAGTATCGGAAGCATTTATCAGGTTACAGACCATAGACCAAAAGTACCAAGTGTTATTACAAAACATGAACTATGCCTAGACGCCAATGCAGACTCGTGCGCCTAGTTCCATTTGTTGCTACCTTAGCGACCTGAGAAAAAACATGCCAAAAAGACGTCAACATATAATGCTGGTGAGTTCACAGGTTTGTTCAATATGTTACCCAAATGTTACCAAAACGATACCATGTCCATACTATATCAATGTTACCAAGTACGCTAGCTAGGCGTATGTTTTGTTACTACTACGATTGGAAAACCATTACTAGACTGTTACCATGTGTTCAGCCCGATGTGTTGTAGCCACGCTACGAGTGTTACCAGTTCGAGACAATATGCACCCGCCCGGCCCTCCAAGCCGTCGAGTGGGGTTTGTCAAGCCCAATAGATCTATCCACATTTCCCCCGTTGTGTATCCCCGCACATTCATGGTTTCCCCCGGGACTTTAAAAGATCGTATAGTACACAAGTTTAAACCATAGTATGACATATGTTACCAGAATAGTTTAGCCCATGTTTTCTCCCCCAAAAGTTAAAGCAGTAAAAGTGGGGCAGTGAACTCACCTTAGATAGCGTTCTTCGGTTACAAGTAAAAATGCTAAGCCCTTGATAATCCCTCTACCGGAGATCTATCAAAATGTTCACATAAGTGTTCCGACTAATAACCATAAGGTTATCTAGTCCCCGATTGTCCAGATCGTAACCAAGTATGTTTTAAAGCGTGTTTAAATGTTTAACCGACACACTAGACCGACCCGACATCCCGTTGGTGACCATTACCCTAACTAATCAAGTACACATAGATTACACACAAGGTTCAAGCATAAAACACTTAGTTTGTATCAAAAATCTCATTTCTGCATAAGAACGGTCGAACCAGTCAGATTGAGTCTCCTTCGCCCGTTCTAAGTCTCCTTCGCCCGTTTTAAGTTTCGTTCGACCGTTTGATGTCTCCTTCGACCGTTTGACCTCGTTCGCCCAAATTTTCCCAGGTTCGACCCTGGATTTTCTCCTTTGCCCACCCGACTGATCGAAGGAGTCCAGGTTCGCCCCTGTTGTACAAATTTTCCTAAAAACGCTTCAAACACATTCGAAACACCTCGAAACATTATCAAACACAGCAGTCAAGTATGAATAACTTATCCCTACAAAACCCCACCGATTTCCCCCAATAATACGTCCATTTCAGCCCTTTCCCAAAATGGTAAGAATTATGGAAACGTCACAATCATGCATGGATTATTTACCCAATTTGGAAACTTTTGAAATCGATCCATATTCAACTTAAAATGCTCAGTTTATCGAGTGTTCGATTTCTCCTTATCAGTTCTATTGATCATAAATATCATTTATCACGCCTAGATTCGTTAAAACCCCCAAAATACCCATAACATCACCATTTATCCAATCCTAACCCTAAACAACAATAACCTAGCATCAATAACAATCCTATATCATGTTTCTATCATAGATACAGCAGCAAATCATTGAACAACACGTAACACCACATAATACACAATTCACATATGTTTATCATCATGAAGACCTATGTTTAAATGATAAGGTTTTGATTTAGAAAGATGTTTAAAAGGTTTTTAATTATGAAAACACCCTTAGAACATATCCGGGCAATTAGGGTTAGATGAAAACGAATTAAAATGCTTTAAAAAGGTTTAGGATCAAGAACACACATTGGATTCTTGTTTAGATGTTGTAGATAGGTTAGATTATGAAAAAGAAGAGCAAAAACTCCTTCCTTTGTGATTAAAATCGTTTGAGAGTGTTTTGAGACGGTTAGGGTTTGTGAAATGATGAAAAATGACAAAGTTTGGTATTTATACTAATCCTCCTTCGCCCCATATTAGTGGTCGAAGGTGGCCTCCTTCGACCCTTCCACGGGGTCGAATGAGCCCTGTCCTGGTCGAAGGGAATCCTTTCAATTCCACATCCCAGGTTCGCCCATTTACAAAGGGTCGAACCAAACAAAATTCCTCCTTCGACCACTCGAAGTGGTCGAACCAGAACCCTTGTTTATCTAGTTTTCCAGTTTGTCGTGTTTAACGCATTTTAACATACCTTAACATATGAGCATGCAACCTTAGTCTATGTTTAACATATTTAAGCACGGATAATCATTTACACATCATTTAAACACATCTATGTATATAATCCACCACACGACCCATAATATACACATATTTAATTAGTTCATGTAATGTCACCAACAACGGAACCCGGTACTAGTGTATTACCAAAACGACTCCCAATGATCCTCCAGATCATTGCACCCTGGACAATCCTAACTTGACCCGACTCAACTAACCCAGTTAAGTCCGTTTATAAACGTTTCTCGCTAAGGTAAACTTAGATGTTACTAAAATGTTTAAGCCAAACATGCCGGGTGTCACAAGCACCTAACCTAAAACAATTAACAATGTATCTCCAATGTTAACGTCTAACCTTAAACAATGTATAACTCTAATATTAAAACCTAACTTAAATAATGTACAACTCCAATGCTAACACATGTTGTAAATAGAATTCATATTTACTGGTTTGAACATAATTAATGACTTGCCTATACATAATTAATGAATAACCTGAACACTTTGTGTTTTTTTCCTGTATGAACTCCCACAAATAAATAGTAGTTTTTTTCTCCATTTTTTATATAGCACTATGGACTCATTGAAAAATAATAAAACGCTCGTTAATTTGGTCGTTTTTTTCTCCGTTTTAATATATCACTATGGTACTCGTTGGAAAGATAATAAAACGCTCGTTAATTTGGTGTAATTTTTTCTTTAAAAAATCCCCTATATAAAAGATATTAACGTTTAAAAATTATGGGAGGAAACATGAGAAAGAAAAAATCTAATTTTGTTTTTAATTTTTTTTCCCTAAAATATCTAAATAAGTAAATCTTTTATTTTAAATTCTAAGATATGTATATCTTGTATAGGGTTTTAATTAATTTTATTATTATATTTTAATAATAAAAGCAAAATAAAAAAAATTTAATCACTTTCATCTCATTATGCCACGTGGCACATTCAAGGGAGGGTTGAGGCCACCATTGAATGTCACATCATCTTAGTTCAATTCTTTTATTAATAGACTAGCTTATACCCCGGAAGCGACCCGGGTTGAGAAATCTAAGTAAAATGAATAAAATTAGAAGTATCTAAACTATAAAAATGGTATCTATGTATCAACTTACATTAGATACTTTAAAAAAAATACCAAAAGATCCATTTCACCTTACAACATCAACACCTAAAACAGAATATTAAGATCCCAATTAGCACTTCAATGGGACAGAGATTGTTTAGCACCAATACATTCAGTCAAAGGTCTTTAACTGCATACAATAAGATTTAAGCTATTTCAGAATATGGTAGAAAAAGAAAACATAGCAATTACCTGTTGGAGAGTGTCCCGGGTTGAAATATCTAATATGACATAATAAAATATCTAATATGACAACATAATTAATGACTTCTCAATATATGATTAATGATTATTATTATTATTATTATTATTATTATTATTATTATTATTATTATTATTATTATTTTAAACAAATCTCTGCCATAAGTTATCATATTCTAATATAAAAAAAAGGGGTAATTGGGTCGGGCATCACCTAATCCCAGGCCCGACCTAAACCCACAATTTTTTTTTAAACTAATTCCAAACCTGACACAATATCTGTCGGGTTACAAAAAATAGTCGTTTTTTTTCTTCGTTTTTTATGTAGCACTATGGTACTCGTTGGAAAGATAATAAAACGCTCGTTAATTTGGTGTAATTTTTTTTCTTTAAAAAATCTCGTATATAAAAAATATTAACGTTTAAAACTTATGAGAAGAAATATGAGAGAGAAAATAATAAAGTTTTAATATTTACATTTAGTATATTAGGTATTTAATAAATTATGTTAAATCATATTTATTCCTTTTTTTAATTGGTCTAGAGTTGTCACATCACATCCTATGTGCCATCTCTCAAAAGAGAGATTGCATAATATTATCACATGTCATCAAAAATACTTTGGTTTATTATATATATAGATATAGATATAGATATAGATATAGATATAGATATAGATATTGATTATAGATAGTTATACGAATAATAAATGCAAGATTGTAAATATATGTGATTTATGATTTTATATGAAGCAAGTGATTTGTGATGTTTTGGCCACAAAGACATCAATAAGAAAATAAAATAATCCAAAAGTAGAGACATAATTTTCTTGCACATGGTGTCTTGATCGATAAGGATTGTAATTGAGAACATACGTCAACTATCGAAAGTCACATTCATACCATACAACTTGAAACGCTTTTTCATTACTTTTGTGAGACCTTTACAATGGCTCAAATCGCAATATTCAATCACTATCATCGGACTTGCACTTGAACAAAAGATGATTCAAATTTCATAGACATGATCCTTGATTCAGAGTATTCGCTTTTGACAGTTATCCTATTGTAACATGTGGTGCTTAACATATGGCTAGTAAAATAATGGGTTTCTAAATTTTCGTCATTCATGTTCGATGGTTTTGGCCCATGGAACAAATTGAATATTTTTTTAAGGATTACGTGGCTTTCGTCCCCTGGAAAATTTTTTCAAGCTCCGTTACTGCAAGTTGCTAAGCACCTAAGCGGATAATAAATTGTAACTTACATGAACAAAAGTGGGTTATGTAGCAAACACAAAAAAAAAAAAAAAAAAAAAACATACTATTTGATTGAACTAACACAAAAAAACATAAATTATTTTTAATATATTACAAGGTAAAGTGTCGGATAAAAATGTATCGAGGATCAAAACTAGTACTACAATACAATATCTTCTACACAGCAAATTCTTGAACCCAATGACATCAATAAACACATGGCTCCTTGCCTCCTTACTAGGTATAGGTTGAATAGCCTGTGTACCAAATGCTTCACAACTCTACCAAGACCAGAGGATTGCTTTAAAACGTCCACCCAAAAGCCTCACACATCCTCTACGAACACTATTATGGATGTCTTTTGTAGATCCATGCACTGTCCAGTTTTATTGTACTCGATACATGTCATAGTTTTTCAAACCCTAAGCTTATTGTAATTAGTTGATATCTAACTACTTATCTCTGCATTTTCTTCCTTATTTACTTTATGCTTTAGTCTTTCCATTTGTTTTCAGATAATTGGGAGTAGCAACTGTTAGACGGTTTGCAATAAAGACTTCATGGACGCTAGCTAGCTAGGACCGATGTACACATCCAACGACGAACGACATCAAGTGTGGCTACACCCATGGCTCTTTTGAATTCAAATTAACTTTCGAAAGATATGTATCATGTTTGCAATAAAGACTTCATGGACGTTAGCTAGGGCTAGGACCGATGTAGGCATCCAACCACGAACGACATCAAGTGTGGCTACACCCATGGCTGTTTTGAATTCAAATTAAAGTTCGAAAGATATGTATCATGAATGATTTGCATAAATGGTAGAGATATAATTTTAGAAATTACATTTGGGGGGTATTGGGTGTTAGCAAACTAAAAATGGGGATGCATGTGTTAGCAATCAATCTCGGCTGTTAGCAATCAATCTCGGCCCATACCATATTTAGATTATCAATTAGCATTATGAGTAGTCAACATAATTATTCCCTCTTTATTACATTGCCTTGTATTGTTGTACACTATGTATTATTTAAACCCTTGTATGTAATGAGAATAATCAAGCATTTCACATTAGCTTACATGGTATCAGAGCCCACTGCTCAATACCTTTAAAAAAAAAAAATTCCGGTTCCTTGGCTGTTCCTCGGCTGCAGAGTGCTTTGACCTCGGTCATCTGCGCGCCGGTTCTGCCCTCACTGCAGTCCCTTGACTTCGGTCTGCTGCAACATTTTTTTGTTTTATCTTTCCTTTCCTGATCCTCTGTGAACACGGAAATGGCAGAAGACAACCAAACCACATCAAAACCTGTCCCGCAATCCCTTCATCCAGTCTATTCCGTGACTAACATCACTCAAAAGGTTCGGGTCCTAGACGATGTGAACGTTTCGTACACATCATGGGTCCGGCTTTTTCTCCTTCATGCCCGCGGGTAAAGGGTCTTAGACCACATCGACGGCAGTCCGTCACCGGCTGAAACGGATCCAGGATACGAATCTTGGATGGAAATCGATTCCATTGTTCTTCAATGGATTTATAATACTCTATCAGACAAATACCTCAAGAGAATCCTGCCTGAGGAATGCCGCACGGCTCGAGAAGCATGGATAAAAGTGCGGAACCAGTTTCAAAATAACAAGGGAGCACGAATCGCCACTCTTGAACACGAATTCGTCAATATGACTCTGAAATCGCAGCCCTCTTTGGAAGATTATTTTCTTCGTCTCCGGGAACTTGCGGATCAATTAAATGATTTGCTAGATATACCCGTTAATGAAAAGCGTCTTGTTTTGCAGATGGTCCGTGGATTGCCTAGCGAATATGATACCATGGGGACTTTGATTAATCAAGCGTTCCCCTCTTGGGAAGATGCGTGTGAGATTTTGCGCAACGATGAGAAGAGACGTATGGCACGTGACACACTTGAAGGGGCTCATGTGGTGGCCGCTCACACTTCCGCTCAAAACCACACCAACACTCCCCAAAATAACAACACTTCCACACCTACCCCTCGTGACCACAACCCCCCTGCCCGTGAACCATCCCGTGAATACCGTCCAAGATCAAACCAAACACGTCCCAGGGGCCGCGGACGCAACCCAAACCACCGTCAATCCACCAGCACCAATCAACCTCGGCACAACCCCAACCCTTCCTGGCTGCCAGCGAACTCCCACATGGCCCAATCATACCCATATTGGACACCACCCCCTTATTGGGCTCCTCCCCCGTGTCCGTATCCAACATCCGGGCCCTGGACGCCACAGTGGTACCCCTCCCAACACTCGGCCCACCAGCAGACCTCCTCATCGGCCCACCAGCAGGCTCCGCAACAGTCAGCCCAACAGAACTCTGGTGAAGCCCAGTCCGCTGAGGCCCATTTCACTGATCTGGATGCTCTCGACCCCTCCCAAATTGCTCAGGCCTTTCAGACCTTAGCCGTGGATCCCGACGATGAAAATTGGGACATGGATACCGGGGCAACATCTCACGTGACTCTTGATCAAGGTACTCTCACTAATCTCTCACCTTTATCTCATATAAAGTCCGTATTAGTCGGAAATGGCAACCGTCTCCAAGTTCTTGGATCCGGTAATAAAACCCTACACACACCTAACAAATCTTTCCAACTCAAAAATGTTTTATACAATCCCCATTTTATCCGTAACCTCATTTCTGTCCGACAATTCACTATTGATAATTGTGTTTCTGTCGAGTTTGACCCATTTGGTTTTTCTGTGAAGGATTACAGGGATGGCACGCCACTGAGCCGCCACAATAGCACCAGTGGACTTTACTCCTTCAATAAGCACGCACTGGCACAAGCATTTGTTTCCATTTCTCCTTCCCATTCATGGCATGATCGACTCGGTCACCCGGGCCGCCATGTTATGGACTTTTTTAGTTCAAATAATATTTTACCTTGTAATAAACTAGACTCTAATTTTGTTTGCCATGCTTGCCAGTTGGCCAAAAATAAACGCCTTCCTTTTGTTGATTCCTTTACCACCACATCTATGCCTTTTTCCATAATACATTGTGACTTGTGGACATCCCCTGTCGTTAGCACCGCCGGTTACAAATATTATATGGTGCTAATTGACGACTTCACCCAATACGCTTGGGTCTACCCTTTAAAATTTAAATCCGAGGTGTTTACCAAATTTACAAATTTTCATACATTTGTCAACACCCAATTTAAACTTAAAATTCAACAATTCCAATGTGACATGGGTGGGGAATTTAATAACCACAACTTCCTAGACTTCTTTACCAAACAAGGGATTCAATTTCGTTTCTCTTGCCCACATACATCCCAACAAAATGGCAAGTCGGAACGCATGATTCGTCGTCTCAACGACATCATGTTGTCACTCCTTCTTCATGCCTCCCTACCTTCCCGTTTTTGGGTAGAAGCTATCCATACCGCCTGCTACCTCCACAACATTCTCCCTACAAAAACCTTAAACAACCTCACCCCGTGTGCCGCTCTTTACCGACGACACCCATCCTATGACCACCTACGGGTGTTCGGGTGCGCCTGTTACCCTAACGAGTCCTCCACTCGTCCTCATAAACTTCATCCCAAATCATCCCTTTGTCTGTTTTTGGGTTACCCGGCAAACTATCGTGGATACCGTTGCCTTGAACTATCCACAGGAAAAACCATTTTTTCGCGGCACGTCACATTTGCCGAATCCGTGTTTCCCATGGCGTCTTCCACTGACCCAAAACCAACACTGGATTTCTGTGATGATCCGCCTCCTACACCCTTTGCCTTTCCTCAACATTCGGCCCATACAACCCCCACTGGCCCAACTCAACCCTCGGCCCAACAGCCAACATCTCCACCCACTTCCTCGTCACAGCATGCAGCCCAACCATTCCACCTCGGCCCACCCCCTGGATTTCCACCTCAGCCCATGTATCCTCCTGTCCAGCCCACTCCACCCCCACCGAACCACCTCCCTGTCCAGCCCAACCCACCGTCGCCGCCCCAACCCTCCGCTAATGCACCACAACCACCACCCCATCCCATGGTCACTCGTGCTCGTGCCGGTATCTCCAAACCAAAGATACCGTTTAATCTGTCCACTGTTACACCCACCACCACTACCGTCTCTCCTCTTCCCAAATCACACTTAAAAGCCCTACAGGATCCAAACTGGAACGCTGCCATGATGACGGAATACAAAGCTTTATTAGAGAATAATACGTGGGAATTAGTGCCGAGACCTTCCTCTGCCCCGGTAATTCGATGCATGTGGCTGTTTAAACACAAATATAAAGCATCCGGGGAATTGGAACGGTACAAGGCTAGGTTGGTAGTCAATGGCAAAAGCCAAACCGTTGGTATCGACTGTGATGACACCTTTAGCCCAGTGGTCAAACCGACAACCATTAGGACTGTGTTAAGCCTGGCAGTCGCTCGTTCTTGGCCAATTCATCAACTAGACGTCAAGAACGCCTTCCTTCATGGAAACTTGAAGGAAACAGTCTACATGCACCAGCCTCCGGGCTTTGTTGATTCTAACCATCCTGGTTTTGTTTGCAGGTTAAATAAGTCTTTATATGGCTTAAAACAGGCCCCTCGCGCCTGGTATCAACGTTTCTCATCTTTTATTTTGCAGTGTGGATTCAAAAGCAGTGTTTGCGACACATCTCTATTTGTTTACAGACGCGGCAACCAAACAGCATACTTGCTCCTATATGTCGACGACATTATTATCACTGCTTCGGATACCACTCTTCTCTCTCGCCTGATTGATACGCTCAAAAGCGAGTTTGCAATGACCGACCTCGGTCGGCTACACCATTTCTTAGGAATCAAGGTCGAGCAAAATAATGGAGGATTATTTCTCTCTCAGACTGCATATGCATCTGACATTCTGGCCCGTGCCAATATGTCCAACTGCAAGCCGTGTTCTACTCCAGTTGAAGTTGGCTCAAAATTAAGTTCTGAATCTAGTGCCCCTACAGTTGATGGGACTCTTTATCGGAGTCTTGCAGGAGCCCTACAATATCTTACCATTACCCGACCAGACATCACTTATGCGGTTCAACAGGTCTGCCTCTTTATGCATGATCCGCGAGAGCCCCATCTTCAGTTTCTGAAGCGCATCCTACGTTATATTAAGGGCACCCTCGATTTTGGTCTACACATCTCTCCATCTAAATCAACATCTCTCACAGTGTACTCAGATGCCGATTGGGGGGGGTGCCCCGATTCTCGCAGGTCCACATCAGGTTACTGTATTTATCTGGGTGATAATCTCATTTCATGGAGCTCCAAAAGACAACCCACTATTGCCCGCTCCAGTGCTGAAGCGGAGTACCGAGGAGTCGCTAATGCCGTTTCTGAAGCCAGTTGGATACGCAACCTTCTTCTAGAACTGGGCATTACACTCAAGCAAGCTACGGTCGTATATTGTGACAACGTATCTGCAGTCTACCTCGCACAGAATCCAGTTCAACATCAACGCACTAAACATGTTGAAATGGATATTCACTTTGTTCGTGAGAAGGTTCGCATTGGTGATGTACGCGTCCTTCATGTTCCTGCTGATTTTCAGTATGCCGACATCTTCACAAAAGGCCTATCCAAGCAGCTCTTTACTCGCTTTCGATCCAGTTTGTGCCTTCGACAGGCTACGGTTCAAACTGCGGGGGACTGTTAGCAATCAATCTCGGCTGTTAGCAATCAATCTCGGCCCATACCATATTTAGATTATCAATTAGCATTATGAGTAGTCAACATAATTATTCCCTCTTTATTACATTGCCTTGTATTGTTGTACACTATGTATTATTTAAACCCTTGTATGTAATGAGAATAATCAAGCATTTCACATTAGCTTACAGCATGTGATTGATTTGGCGGTATCAAAGAACCATTCTGACTCCATACAGTGATGCCGCCAAACCATATAGGGGCTTCTCAATGATGCCGCCAAACGGTTTAGGGGCTTCTCCCATTATACCGCCGATCCAGATGTGGGAATTAATACCGCCAAATCAAATCAAGGAATGGTGGTTATTAGTGGTTAGTGGTGATAATAATCAAAAGACTTGCAATGGTAATGGTGAATGTATATGAATATATGAATCGTTAAGCCACATGTGATTCAAACATTGATAGGAGAAACAACCACTAAAGTTAAAATCCAAATACAAGCGTTAAACACTAAGACAACATTACATAATCATATAACATGACGAGAAGTTGCTTCACAACGGCATTTGTATAGCTCATCTGCCATGTGTCGTCGATAATTCACACAAGCATCTTCGACGTCGATTTCTAACGACAACGATTTTTTTTTCACAAGCCTCTCCATCATCATACAAACCAACACACCTGCATTATCAACCTTTCCGTTGTCTTGGGGCACATCTAATTCAACTAAACCAACAGAAATTGGTGTTTTGTCCACACGATTAGACTTCAGCCAGTAACGAATACGTTTTAGAAACCATTCGAAAAAAAGCCTAACCATCTCCATATAGTGAGAAACTTCGTGTCGCATTTCGTTTCTCCATCTCTTATCAGTCCAATACTGGGTAATTACCATGTTTCTCAGATCAATTAGGATAAGCAGCCAGTCTCCCACCCCGATCGATAAAGGAAGGTAAACGCGGTCAACCTCCCAGAATGGCGGGTAGGGTTCCATTCTTCCAGCCATGTCGAGGGCAACTGAAGAATTCGAGTCCTTCATTTCATCATAGAAGGTAGGGGGTAACACTGTCCAACGTAGCTGTGAAGTAGGATCTCTTAAAAGCTTTGCTAGTCTAAGTCGCATCAGTCTTACCGTCCACGCTTCAACATGCTGAAATCATAATAATGCATAAGGTTCGTTATTGAGTTAAGCATATCAATTTACTTTCAAGATAATTAACGTGAAAATTACCATTGCGGATAGCGCCCTGTTGGGTTGGCACCCTAGAAGTGTACCCCAAAATTTTTTGTCTAGTTTGGCGGAAATGAAGCGAGTATAGCAAAATGGGGCATCCCCATTTGTATAAAAGTCGACAACATCAGCAGACCAGTTGTTTCTGCATTGTTGGTTTTCTTGTGGGTTTTCTTTGGGCTTGTCTTTGTCGTTTTCGGCTGGTTTCACTTGTGGGTTACTTGAAGACGAACCAGCCGTGGAAGGTTTTGATGGCTTGCGTAAACGCCTCCAAATTTGCTCGGTCGATTTAACCGTTTTAGGAGCTGGTTGTGAACAATAAAAGCCTTCTCCATTGTTTTCCATTCTTAGAGATTTCAAATACGAGTTGGTAAGAGAGAAAGAAGTTGAGTGAGTCATGTTTGTGAATCAGCTGCTTTTAAAGAGGTGAAGCCTTGTAATGGTTTGGCGGCATCTACATGAAGCCTCGTAATGGGACAGCGACATTGATGCCTCACAATGGGACAGCGGCATTGATGCCTCATAATGGTTTGGCGGCTTCTACATGAAGGCGGCATGTAGATGAAGCCAAATAATGGTTTGGCGGCATCTACATGAAGCCTCGTTATTGATTTGGCGACATCTACATGAAGCCTCATAAAGGTTTGGTCATGTTGAAAACGACCCAGGCTGCCATTTTTGGGCCTCTGTACAGTCTGGCAGCGCCTCCCAGTCAGGTAACAGGACTTTCGGACGCCTTGTCCTTGGCTAATACACGGGTGTCCCACGAAGTCCGGGCCGTTTTCGGGTATTCGGGGCCTGATCCCTGTGGCCCGAAAACAGCTAAGAGGTCATTTTTCAAAAAACTTACTATGTTGAAAACGGCCCAGGCTGCCATTTTTGGGCCTCTGTACAGTCTGGCAGCGCCTCCCAGTCAGGTAACCGGACTTTCGGACGCCTTGTCCTTGGCTAATACACGGGTGTCCCACGAAGTCCGGGCCGTTTTCGGGTCTCCGGGGCCTGATCCTGGTGGCCCGAAAACGGCTAGGAGGTCATTTCAAAAAACACACTATGTTGAAAATGGCCCAAGCTCCCATTTTTTGGCCTCCCAGTCAAATTTAAAAAAGTGCATAAACACATTAATACGTAAACACATATTACATAAACACATAATACATAATGACCAATACATAAACACATAATACATAACGACCAATACATAAACACATAATACATAAATCATAATCCTAATTTACTTATTTAAAGCTTACATAAACACATAATATTATCCTAAATTACTTGGTACTCCTCCTCATATGGATCCCGAGGAGCAGGGTTGTAGCCTGCTGGTGGGGGGGTGGCTGGACCCTGGTTTTGGGGGATCTGTGTAGTATCTTGCGTCCGGGGGGTGGGTGCTGATAACCTTAAACGGTCCAAATCCCTTAAAGCCATGGCATAATCCACAACCCAGACCAACTCATCTACAGTTAACTCATTATCTGCTGGGGGAGGAGGAGTGATTTGAGTGGGAGCATGAGGAGGAGGAGTTATTTGAGTAGGAGCAAGAGCAGGAGTTATTTGAGTAGGAGCAGGAGGAGTTATTTCCACAGGAGGAGGAGTATAGAATGAAGGTTGTGCAGGAGTAGGAGGAGATGAAAATGGTAGTCGCCGTCCCCGGCGAGAGTATCGCCGGACATTTGAAGATCCGTGACATTCGTGATAACCGCCACCCATAGTTTGTAAACCCTTTGAAGAGAGACAATTGTGACTCAGATTGAGTCTTGATATGGTATTTATAATAGTTGATGCCTGATAATGGTTTGGCGGCATCATATAAGTCATAAAAAGTAGATGCCTCAGAATGGTTTGGCGGCATTGATGCCTCAGAATGGGACAGCGGCATTAATGCCTCAGAATGGGACAGTGGCATTGATGCCTCAGAATGGTTTGGCGGCATCATAAAAAGTTGAAGCCTATTTAAGGGATACTCACCCCAATCCATCCTCACCCCAAACTTTCTTCCCAAAAAACTAACCATATCTCAAAAACCTGCTTCTTCCCCCCCCCCCCACCACCCAAAAGAAATAAGATTCAAAGCAAATGGCTTCTTTCGTTCCTTACCTGGTTAAATTATACTGGGGTGGTCAGTTTTCATACGTAAACGGGGTTGTTCAAGATGATAACTCGTTGCTATCATCCAGCTTTGTTATGCGAGAGAAGATGTCATTTGAACAACTGGTTGAATGTGTATGTGCTCATGTTAATATTAACAAAGAAGCTGTTACTGTCAAACTCCTGCTCGGATACACTTATGCTGGGCACTCTCAAACTAGCAAAATTTTCAACAATGACGGGGTTGATATGATGGATTATCTAGCCGCTGAGAGACGTGGTGATTTCGTTGCGGATATCTACGTTGAATGGCAACAAGACCCTCCGTTACAACAGCTTACTTTTACTAACCTGCTACGTGACGTGTCGAACGTAAATGTTGTAGCACCCTTCGGGTCTCAGCATGCTGCCGATAACGAAGAAAATGACGAGGCAGGATCCCCTATGACGGACGAAGAATCTTTCCAAGAACCTCAATATGTTGCCGGTAATGACAATAATGACGGGTTTGATGAATCCGGAAGCGGAGACTCTGAAGAGACGAGAGATAGTGATGACGAACAACCCGCATCAGAAGACTCTGAAGACTCCGTAAACGAGGTAGACCCCTGTTAGGATCTGAGTTTGATTATTTTGATTATGTCTTTAAATCCAATTGAGTTTCTCATCACAATAGCAATAGTGTCCCATTTGTCTGTTAGTGATCTTAAAAACCTATGGTTCAAGGTTGAATGAGGGTAAGTAAGACCAACCAATTTTAGTTCACTAATTAAACAATTAAACCTCTCAAACTGTTGAGTTAATGACTCTCCTTTGACATGACTGAATGTTTCATATTGTTGGTTAAGTATTTCACGATTGTTTTCAATAACCTCCTCAGTCCCACCAAACTGTTCTTTCAGTGCATCCCACAACTCCTTTGCACTGTTACAGTGTAACAACCCAGCATATATATCATTGGGTAGAGCCATGGCCACAATACTGAAGGCCTTAGCATCTAACTCAATTTTCTGAAAATCCTGGTCGGAGTAGTTTTCAAGTTTCTTTGGTTCAAACACCTTGGGATCTTCAGTACTCGGCACAGTTGGAACATGTGGTCCGAAGATAACCGACTTCCAACACCCAGTGTTTTGTTGAGCTAGAACATGGCTCATCCGACGTTGCCAGATATTGTATTCAGATCTGACAAGCATCGGTGGCTTGTTGTTCGTGCCAGTGTTATGTGGATCGTGATTGATTGAAGCCATTCTCTGGTTTTTCAAAAAACAAAGTCTGTTTAAAAACGGTTGAAACGAAATTAAACTATTACTCTGTTTTCAATCCAACAGACAAACGATATCAATAATTGTGAGCTGATTATTAAATTGATTTGTTAGATCGAATTTAATTGACCAAGCTCTGATACCAATTGTTAGGATCTGAGTTTGATTGTTTTGATTATGTTTAACTAAATATGATATAAGTGAAATGAAAATAGAATGAAATTTCAGCGAAATAATAAACTGTTAATCAAAACAAGAGAGTAAATGTTTTCAGATCGAATGCTTTCATTTATCTAAAAGATTACAATCGTACAATTACTCCCCCTCAGTCTGATCACACAGTGTTTGTCTGAGAGAATGTTTGTGTGTGTGATGCAATAGAACAGTACAAGCACTGTTCTATTTATAGACAGACTCAAACCACTGATGACCTAAGCTGACGTCACCTAAGACAGTGACCTCTAACAGAATAACAAACATAAAACATCTGCCTATTACAAACTACTGTTACATTGAAAGCACTGATAGTAAACAGCTGTTGTAGGAAAACTCTGATGGTCTTGTATCCACTGCTGGAGCCTAAGTGCTGTTGGTTCCAGCAGTGCTTTAGTCTTCAGTACTTGAATCAGCAGTTGTTCTTCATCAGACCTTTGGTCAGCAGTTGTTCTTCATCAGTTGTTTATTCAGTAGTCCTTTGTATCAGCAGTTGTCATAGCAGTTGTTTGGATAGAACAGTTGTTAGAGTCAGCAGTCTTTTGAGAGAAGTAAGTTGTAAAGACTGTTTATTGAAGGATCAACTGTTAGCATATTTTGGCTTTCCAATCATCTGTTCTTCTCTAGGTCAGCAGACCCAACAATCTCCCCCTAGAACAGATGATGCCAAAACTCAGCTTTATTTATTGATCTTTATTCCTCATAAGACTTTCTCTGATTTGACCTTTGAATTGTAGTTCAAAGTTCAGAGCAAACAAGTCTTCTTCATCTCTTTCAAGTTCCAGATTCAGCAATGTTTGATGATCTTCTGCACATAGACTGTAAGCATCATCCATGCTAATCTTCTGAACCCTTCCATCTGACCTGAGCAATGTCAATTCATGGTTGTCTTTGTTGACTTTCCATTTTAGAATTTTTGAGTCAGTGGATTTGCTGAGTAGAATTTTTATTCTGGATGAGTTGGGTGATGGAGGTCTTCCAATGAGTTCTCTAAGCTTCTCTGTTGTAGGATCAGAGAAAAAGTGTACTTGATTGAAGAGCCCTTCCTTGATGAATGTATCAGCAAACTTCCTCTGATCTTCTTCTGACATTTCCTTCTGTTTCTTGAACTGTCTTCTTGCAGCAGTTGATAGATCAGAGGTGTCAAGTAAGCTGTCCAAGGTAAAGGTCTGTTGGGGTCTCTTCATCATTGGCTCATCAGTGTAAACAGGTTTTCTTGGTAGGCTGGGATCCTTCTTTCTGTTTTCTTCCAGACTCTTGTAGGTCTCAACCAGCCTTAGCTCAGACCATCTAGAGACTGACCTTATTTCCCCATAGTTGGCAGCTACTATCTCTTGCCTCATCCTTTTAAACTTCAAGGCTCTGACTGGGTCTCTGCCTTTGCCAAAATTAGGAGTAGAGACTTTAGCCTTGGGGTCTTTGGTCATTTCTTCTATTCTTAGAAGTTCTTCTCTTAATGCATGTGTGGTCCAACCATTAAACTGCTTCTTGGTTGCTTTGTAAGGCTTGGTTGCCATGATCTGTTCCAGAAGAGATTCCCTTACCTCCTTTTCCAAGTCACCACTGAGAGGCATGGAGGACATGGAGTTGCTCAGGGTCTTAGCAAAGTCTTCAATCCTTCTGAGTTTGCTAAGCTCTGCTGAATGGATGCCCTGAGCAGTCCTGTCATCCTTCCCTTTGCATTTCTCCTTAATGATGGCATCCACCTGTTCACCCTTGTATTTCAGATATGTATCAATGTTGGGGGGAACAGGGAAGTTTGGGAGAGATGGGAAGGATCTGTCTGATAGCTGTTCAGTATTGTAGAAGGATTGTAATTCCCCCTTGAGTAGATCAAGTTCAAGGGGATACTGAACAACCAATGGTTTAATGGTTGGTGGTGGTCTATGGGATCTGAATTTGGATGTGTGTGGTGAGAATGATGTGATTGGAATAGCTGTGATAGGAGGAGTGGATTGTGCAGATGAGGTGGTGTTTGGTGATGTATGTATGTTTTCATCATGTACAACAAAGGTTGATTTTCTCTTCCTTGTGTACATGATTTTAGGGGATGGTGATTTGGTAGCAGTGGTTGGATTAATATCTGTTGGTCTTTTAATAGATCCAGCAGATGTTTGGGATTTGGCTGGTG
Source organism: Ambrosia trifida (assembly GCA_028751855.1). NCBI lineage: Eukaryota > Viridiplantae > Streptophyta > Magnoliopsida > Asterales > Asteraceae > Ambrosia > Ambrosia trifida. The sequence goes on along the minus strand of CM054123.1, from coordinate 4,209,551 downwards.
ATGTAGGTTTGGTGGTTGTATGTTCAGGTGTGTTTGTTGGTTTGGGTACAGTGGTTGGGGAAGCAGTGTTTTGGGTGGTTTCAGTGTTTTGGGTGGCAGTGGTTTCAGTAGCAGTGGTTTTGTCAACAGAGGTGTTTAACTTGGATGGTGGTTTTCTGTCATGCTTAGCAGGCCTTTTCATCCTTTTAGAGGATCCCACATCTTCAGTTTCCTGCTGTTGTTTCTTCTTGAGTTCTACTAGTGACTCTGCTTTAACTTCCAAGGTGTCAGCTCTTTTCTGTTTTTCTTGAGCAGCCTTTTCAGCTTCTATGTTTGCAGAGTCATCTACTGCTTTGTTCTTGTCAGTGGTTTGTTGTGGTGCTGTTGGTGTTGCTTGTTGTTGTTGTTGTGGAGCTGTTTTAGTAGACTCTGGTTTGTTGGCAGACTTGGCTTGGCCCTTTTGAGAAAGAGGACAACCAAAGGGATCTAGCTTTGGTAGCCTATCTCTGCCACTCTCCCCCTTTTTGGCATCATCAGCCATGAAAACATCATTATTTTCATCCCTGAGAATGGTGGTAGGGGCAGAGCCAGTAGTCTTCAGCAGGTGGTCCTTGATGGCTTTAATATCTGCATGGGTATCTTTGTACCTTGCATCCACCATATTTCTGATCTCAGCCATATAAGTTTCATGTGTCTGGTCAGCCAGTTTTCTGTGAGCTATGATGATGGGGGAAACGGATTTCCCTAGCTCACTGGCTATATCAGCAGTTGATGGTTGACTCTTGGAAAGGTCTGCAATGGAGGCCAGTATAAGCTTGACATCAGATTTGATGTCTGCTACAGAGGTTTCAATTGTACAAACTCTGTCCGTCAATTCTTGGTATTTTGACCCATCTCCTAAGTTAATAGGATCATCTGAGTCCCTACCAGTGGTAGTTCTACCTGATTCAGTCCTAATAGGTGAATCAGATGCCCCTTTTTCTTGGTACTGGGGACTTCCAACTGTTTTTGGAGACACTATAGTGGCTTTAACAGTTGTTGCCTTCAAGGGAGTCTTAGCAATGTAATCACTGTCCTGATGTGAGACAGTGGTCTCTACATCAGTAGTGGTTGCTCCACTTGAAAACTCACCTAGAGTTGCATTGAACTCAGGTGGTGTAGCCTCCTCTTCTGTTTGTTGGATAGCAGATTGAATGTTCTCAGGACCAGTCACTTGTGGGAGTATGCTCTTAGTGACAGGTGGAAAAGAGGAACCGGGATCTTCCTGAGATTTGTCAATTGCCTCAAACAGAGGTTGCATGGTTTGTGGAACATGATGTGATGGTGAGGGTGGAGGAGTAACAAGAGAATTAGCCCTTGGAGAGGGGCTTGTGAACATTTGGCCAAGTGACTCAAATGTATCATGATGTGTGTCCCCTTGGCTTACAACATGATCCTTTTGGGAGGATTCATGAGGAGTTTGGTCAGGTGGAGGTATGTCCAACTGTTGTGAGGAAGTAACAACAGTGGTTTCAGGTTGCTTTTGTGGTGCAACAGAGGTTTCTTCTGGTACCTCATCATCTAGAAGCCTCATTTGTGGTTGAGTGGTGGTTTTTGTGGATGGATGTTTCTTTTTGGAAGTGGCTGGTGTGGGTTTCACAGCACTGGATGTAGTGCCATGATCACCAGGAGCAGTGGGCTCAACAACAGAGGTTTTGACAACAGTTGTTGTCTTTGTCCTCTTTGTTTGTGTTTTAGAAACTTTTGACACTTTAGACACCTTTTCTTGGGTGCTTCCACCCAGCATTCTAGTGAAAGTTTCATCAGTTAAGCTTTTCATTTGCATTGCCTCACCCTTTTTGAAAACTTTTTCTGGTAAGACTTTTTGTAAGATTACACTAAGATTTCTTGGGTAAATAAGAAAAGCATTGTCAGACCCAGACTTGATTGCTTTCACATTTGATACTAAGTCCATGAACAATCCCTGGGAAAGATTGAAGTCAGAGTTTGACAACATGGCATAACCCAGATATTGCATCCTTAATGGGATTTCATTAAAGGATGTGGACTTAGCAGAGACACAAAGAAGAAGGGTATGGAAGAAAAAATTCATGACTGGAGGGAAAAACTTTTTGAAAAGAGTTGATCCAGTCATCTGACCATCATACCCTCTTTCTTGGAACTCAGTGTGAAGCTCTGTTTTAGTGAAGGAGTCCTTACCTGCCAGGTCATTCAGTGAGAAGGTTGTGGATATGATTTCAGGGGTAATAACGATACTGGTTTCTCCAATTTTGGAAATAATGGAAGTAGGCTTTTTGTCTTGGAGTAAAAACTCAGCATTCAACCAGAACTCTTGGAGAGTATCGAGATAAATGGGGGCGTTAGCGGTGAAGATGGGTAGGTATTTGGAGTTTAGAAGGATGTCGATGGTGGAATGGAATGAAACGTTGTCATCTGTTTTAACCAGATAGGGGAGACAATTGTGGGTGGCTTTGGCTTGAAGATCCATTGTAATGGATTTCAAAGGTGAAGATGAATGAAAATTTGATTGAGGGTTAGAGAATGAAGAAGGCGGTTTTCAGTATTTTGAATACAATGAGACAGTGTAACGTCTGTTGTGGTAAAACAGGGTTTTTATAGGCTCAAGGAAACCGCTGATGTGGCAAAACCTCTGCGTACATGAGCAGACGTGGCAATCATCTGATGGATGAAACATCTGGTGGAGAACAGCTGTTTTTGGCAAACAACTGATACAAACAGCTGATGGAACCAACTGTTTTTTTTTTTTGTATAGATATAGTATAAATATATAAGGAAACAGTTGTTTTATCTGAACAGATGTTCTGAAACAGATTTTTCAACTAACAGTTGTTTTATCTGATCAGATGTTTTGAAACAGATTTTTCAACTAACAGTTGTTTTATCTGATCAGATGTTTTGAAACAAATTTTTCAACCAACAGTGGATATGAATGAAACAGTGGTTGTTTTATCTGATCAGATGTTATAAACAGATTTTTCAACCAAACAGCTATTTGAAAAGATTTAAATTTTCTGAAACATTTTATTATGAATTTTTTTAAAAAAAAATTATTTGTTTAATCCATGTTTAACATACCAATTCTGGAAATCAGATTTGTAAAGGTAGATGTGTCTAAAGCTTTTGTTAACACATCTGCCAACTGATCCTCTGTTGGAACATGGTGCAGAGAAATCAAACCTTTTTCATAGCTGTCTCTGACAAAATGATGTCTTATGTCAATGTGTTAGGTAGTGGAATGAGAGACTGGATTCTTGATGATATTTTCAGCAGCTTGACTGTCCAACATGAGTGGAGTCTGAAGTGCAGTTATCCCAAAATCCAGTAGTTGATTTTGAAGCCACATGAGTTGGGCTGTACAGCTTGCAGCAGCAATGTATTCAGCTTCAGCTGTTGAGGTTGAAACAGCTGCCTGCTTTTTGCTTTGCCAGGAGACTAAGGCATTCCCTAGAAATTGGCACCCTCCTGATGTGGATTTTCTTGTGGTGTGACAGCCAGCAAAGTCACTATCTGGATAACTTGAAAGCTCAATGTTTCCATTAGCAGGATACCAGATACCAAGTGTGGGAGCACCTTTGAGGTATCTGAATATCCTTTTCACAGCAATAAGGTTTGACTTTCTGGGTGAAGCCTGGGATCTTGCACAGACACAGGTAGCAAACATAATGTCTGGCCTAGATGCAGTTAAGTACAGTAAAGACCCAATCATGCATCTATAATGGGTTTGATCAACCAGTTCATCCTTGTTATCAATAGTGAGCAGCTTGACTGTACTCATGGGTGTGCTACATGGCTTACAATCATTCATCTCAAATCTGGTTAATAAATTCTTTACATATTTTTTTGGTGAATGAATGTGCCATTTTGCAGTTGTTTCACTTGAAGACCAGGGAAACACTGAAGCTCACCCATGGCACTCATCTCAAACTCTGCTGTCATGAGTTTTCTGAACTCTTCACACATTTGGTTACATGTGGATCCAAAAATGATTTCATCCACATATATTTGAACAATCATTAAGTGTTTCCCTTCCCATTTAAGAAATAAAGTTTTGTCTATTTTACCTCTTGTGAAGCCAATGGATAAGAGAAATGTGGAAAGAGTTTCATACCAGGCCCTTGGTGCTTGTTTGAGTCCATACAAAGCTTTGTTGAGCTTGTAGACATAGTCAGGATGGAATGTGTCTTCAAAACCAGGTGGCTGACATACATAGACCTCCTCCTGAATTTTGCCATAAAGGAAAGCACATTTGATATCCATCTGATACACCTTTATGTTGTGGTTGACAGCAAAGGCTAAGAAGAGTCTGATGGCTTCTAGTCTTGCTACAGGAGCAAAAGTCTCATCATAATCTATTACTTCTTCTTGTCTGAAGCCTTGAACCACAAGCCTGGCTTTATTCTTGACAACAATACCCCTTTCATCTGTTTTGTTTTTGAAGACCCACTTTGTTCCTATAGGACAAACATCCTTAGGAAGTGGTACAAGCTCCCATACTTGTTGTCTTTTAAATTGAAGGAGTTCTTCTTGCATGGCTTCTACCCAACTGTTGTCTTTTAGTGCCTCTTGGTACTTGACAGGTTGTGTGAGGGATAGGAAACCTGCAAAAAGACAGATATTGGAGGATTGGCTTCTTGTGAGCACACCCTCTCTGATGTTGCCAATGATCTGGTCTGGTGGATGAGCTCTTAAGTAAATAAGATCTCCCTGATATGGAACGATGGCATTTTGAGGTGATGGACAGAGGTTTGGTGACTCTGTTGGTGTAACATCTGTTGGTACTTCTGTAGTGCCATCAGATGTTTGGAATGGTAATGGAGGAATGGGTCCAAGTGGTGTGAAACTGGACTGACTTTTGTCAACAGATGATTGACTTTTGTCAACAGATGATAGGTCAGTGGTTGTGAGGGATGAAGCAGTGGTTTGAGGATAAGACTGGCCAACAGTGGTTGACACAGCTGTGGCAAAGTTTTGACAATTGTTTTGAGCAGCTGCTTCCTCTGAGGCAGAATAGATTTTGTAGTGACTGGGGATCACAACATCTGTTCTGTAATCTTGTTGTGGAGACTGTGGAATACCTGCATTGTTAGTTTTAACAGTGATATCTTCAAATTTGAATTTATCTAAATCAAATAGTTCAGCAGGGTTTGCAGGGATTTTTAGAGATGAAAGTTCATTGAACTTTACATTCAGAGTTTCTTCTATTGTCTTAGTCCTTGTGTTAAACACTTTATAGGCCTTAGCAGTAGAAGAATATCCCAGAAAATAACCACAGTCTACTTTGGCTGCAAATTTGAAATGGAATCTTTGAGATTTAAAATGAAACATGGGCAGCCAAAGATTTTGAAGAATGAAATTAATGGTTTGATTTTGAACAAAATTTCATAAGCAGTTTTTTGATGTCTGGGGTTGATCAAAACTCTGTTTTGAACATAGCAAGCAGTGTTTACAGCTTCTGCCCAGAAGGACAGTGGCAAACCAGAATCTGCTAGAATGGTTCTTGCAGCTTCTATAAGAGTTCTATTTTTCCTTTCAACCACCCCATTTTGTTCTGGTGTTCTTGGGATGCTGTACTGCCTCACAATCCCTTTTGACACACAGAAGTCATCCAACTCCTTATTCTTAAACTCTGTTCCATTGTCACTCCTGAAGACTTTTACTGGCAAGTCATATTGTTTTTCAACTTTGGTGACAAAGTCCTTCAATATACCTGCAGTCTCATCCTTAGAATGCAAAAAGTAAGTCCATGTAAACCTAGAAAAATCATCAACTATGACAAGACAAAATCTCTTTCTTCTTAGACTCATGATTTTAACAGGGCCAAACAAGTCCATGTGCAACAATTGTAGACACTGGCTGGTTTTGGACTCATCAATGGATTTGTAAGAGCTTTTATGTTGTTTCCCTTTTTAAACAGGAAACACAATGCTCATCACATTTAAATTCTTTTGATGGTAAACCTCTGACAAGGCTTTGTTTGGAGAGTGTGTTGATAGTATTAAGGTTGGTGTGACCCAATCTCCTATGCCACAATTCTGTCTCCTTAGTGGAGGCAGCAGAAAATAGACAGACATTTGCCATAGGATTGTCCTTTAACATATCAACAACATACACATTGCCACTTCTATGAGCAACAAGTTGTGCTTTGCTCTCAGCAATGATGGTATCAATCTTTTTCACCACTTCTGGCCCAATAATCTTACAAGTTTTCTTTGTGAAAAATGAGCCATAACCTTTGTCACTCATTTGTGAAACACTCAGAAGATTAAACTTGAGATTATCAATAAGATTGACATTTTCAAACTTGAGTTTACCAGCTTGTACAGTCCCTGAACCCAACACCTTACCTTTTGAATCATTACCAAAGGATATATCACCCCCTCCATGAGCCAAGAAGTCCAGAAGAAGGGCTCTACATCCTGTCATGTGCCTGGAGCCTCCACTATCTACATACCAAAGACTATCTAAACAAGCAGAAGCTCCCTGCACATCAGTAATGGATTAGTTTTGGTGAGTGTCCAAAGCCAGTTTGGCTTTGGATGGGTCCTCAGACCTTTCAGACTCAAGCTTTGGAAGGTGATCAGTGGTTTGGACCAATTTCTGAATTAAGTTCAACAACTGCTGCTGACCATTTGCTAGTGCTTGAATGTCAACACTTGGGGCAGCAGTTGTTTGATCACTTCCTGACAAATGATAATACCCATATGGATTTCTGTTCACTCTTGGTTTAGAGGGTCTTTTTGGTTCCTCATAAACATGTGGCAGACTGTGACATGGAGGTTGACCATAACCTCTTGGGTATTTGCTTGTGGGTGGAGCATCTGTAACTTGGACATCTCTAGAAGCAGATGTTTCAAGCCTTTTAGTAACAGGTGTTTGGACAGGGGTGAAAGTCTGTTTGGGCTTTCCTTTTGAAGTACTAACCACAGGGTTTGCAAGAGTTTTAGCTTTGTATTCTTGTATTTTTACATCAAAATTTTTGAGATACAAGCACTCTTTGGTCTTGTGATTCTTTTTCCCACATATTGAGCATGTGGCTTTGGAATCACATTCACTTGTTCCTTTGTTAATGTCATATGCTTTTAGAAGAAAACAGTTTTTAGTGACATGATTCTTCTTTTCACAGAAATCACAGAACAAGTTGACAGTCTTTTCTTTCTTCTTCCCCTTTTCAGCCTTCTTTTCAGCAGATGTTTGAGCATCTGCTGGAAGATTTTTCAGGGGAATAACTTTTGCCAGGGGAATGACTTTTGCCTGAGGAGCTGTCTTTCCATCAGGTGTTTTAAAATCAACAGGTTTAAAATTCTCAAGAGTATTACACTCATCAGACCAAGTAGGTTTAAATTCATACTTTTCAAGTTCAGTAAAAGATGAGGAACCTTCTGGTTTTTCAAGAACAATTTTCTTACCATTTGGTTCAGTGATTTTAATCTCTTGACCCTGTAGGTTTGTTGGAACTATCTCAACAGACTTTTGACTCTTTTTGTCAGTGTTTTCAAAAGCTGGAGCAGTGGTTTCAAAACCAAAACCAAACTTCACATGACTTTTAGTTTGTTTGTTGAGTAGCATCTCAAAACCTCTACATGATTCCACCCATTTCTCACATTCAACTTGGGTGGACTCGAGCTCACTTTTACAACTTTGATATTTTGCTATCATAGTTTGGAGCTGGTCTTTGGTTATGGTTGCTTCATGTTTTAAGCTGCTTATTTCAGATTCTTTTACAGATAAATTTGTTTTTAAATCTTTTGAAAGTTTTTCAAATTTAACTTCATCTTCCAAAATTTTCTTTCTAAGGTTTTCATTCACCTCTTTGATGTTAGAAAATGCAATTACACATTTGTCAGAACACAACTCTTTAAGAATTTGAGGAGATACCTTAGCAGCAGCCATCAATGCACAATCACACTTGCACTCACAGTCATCAGATGCACCCCAGGGATCTGAGAGATTCACAACCTCTTCTTCAGGTTTTTCACCTGTAACAACTTCACTAACAACATCATCAGTCACAGCATCAGATTCGGTCACCACCTCCTCAGATTCAACCTCATCAACCATAGCCATGAAACAAAAGTTTTCTGGTTCATTTTCAGCTTTGGCAACTAATGCAAAATTTTCATCTGTTAACTCATCAGGTAGACTGCTCCAATCAACAAAGCCTTGTGTAAAGAAGCTCTGTTGACTGGTCTCTGCAGGAGCAGAGGATGAAGCAACAGTAGTTTGCACAGGTGCTTGAGCAACAGGTGTTTGCACATAGTGGATCTGAGGAACAGTGGTTTGGACATACTGGACAGGAACAGTGTTTGAGGACTGTGCAAAATGAGCAGTGTTTTGCACATTTGGTCCAGGGGCATTATAGGAATTCTGATAAGTGGTGGTCTGTGGTCTTTGATTTGGATAGGTGATCATAGGTGTACCATGTTGACCCCTACATTCCCTAGCAAAATGACCAAGTCTATGACATTTGTAACACTTTATCTTTGATTTATCCAACCCAACCTTAGATCTGCCAGTTAACCCTGGAAGCCTTCTCCTAGTTTTCTTGTAAAAATTGTTAGTTCTTACACTAAGAAGGGCCAATTGGTGCATAATGTCCATTTCTTCCAAATCATCAGGGTCAAAGTATTTCAGGTCATCATACTCAAAGGATATATTGTCAGATGCCTGAATATCACCACCACTTGCTGTGAAAGCATAGTTTGGTGAATAAGAATCAGAGTTAAAACCTGAGTTAAAACCTGAAGTTATGTCAATGAAATGATCATAACTCTGATCCTTAGTGTTTCCAGGCACCTCATCATGACCCAAAAGTGCTGTATTCCCAAATACATAGTCATCAAACACTTTTCCAGAGTCCTGGAGCTTCTTTTTCTGGTTAAGCTCTCTCTCATAGGTCAAGAGCTTACCATGAAGCTGGGTCAGTGATAGGTCTTTAAATCCAATTGAGTTTCTCATCACAATAGCAATAGTGTCCCATTTGTCTGGTAGTGATCTTAAAAACCTATGGTTCAAGGTTGAATGAGGGTAAGTAAGACCAACCAATTTTAGTTCACTAATTAAACAATTAAACCTCTCAAACTGTTGAGTTAATGACTCTCCTTTGACATGACTGAATGTTTCATATTGTTGGTTAAGTATTTCACGATTGTTTTCAATAACCTCCTCAGTCCCACCAAACTGTTCTTTCAGTGCATCCCACAACTCCTTTGCACTGTTACAGTGTAACAACCCAGCATATATATCATTGGGTAGAGCCATGGCCACAATACTGAAGGCCTTAGCATCTAACTCAATTTTTTGAAAATCCTGGTCGGAGTAGTTTTCAAGTTTCTTTGGTTCAAACACCTTGGGATCTTCAGTACTCGGCACAGTTGGAACATGTGGTCCGAAGATAACCGACTTCCAACACCCAGTGTTTTGTTGAGCTAGAACATGGCTCATCCGACGTTGCCAGATATTGTATTCAGATCTGACAAGCATCGGTGGCTTGTTGTTCGTGCCAGTGTTATGTGGATCGTGATTGATTGAAGCCATTCTCTGATTTTTCAAAAAACAAAGTCTGTTTAAAAACGGTTGAAACGAAATTAAACTATTACTCTGTTTTCAATCCAACAGACAAACGATATCAATAATTGTGAGCTGATTATTAAATTGATTTGTTAGATCGAATTTAATTGACCAAGCTCTGATACCAATTGTTAGGATCTGAGTTTGATTGTTTTGATTATGTTTAACTAAATATGATATAAGTGAAACGAAAATAGAATGAAATTTCAGCGGAATAATAAACTGTTAATCAAAACAAGATAGTAAATGTTTTCAGATCGAATGCTTTCATTTATCTAAAAGATTACAATCGTACAATTACTCCCCGTCAGTCTGATCACACAGTGTTTGTCTGAGAGAATGTTTGTGTGTGTGATGCAATAGAACAGTACAAGCACTGTTCTATTTATAGACAGACTCAAACCACTGATGACCTAAGCTGACGTCACCTAAGACAGTGACCTCTAACAGAATAACAAACATAAAACATCTGCCTATTACAAACTACTGTTACATTGAAAGCACTGATAGTAAACAGCTGTTGTAGGAAAACTCTGATGGTCTTGTATCCACTGCTGGAGCCTAAGTGCTGTTGGTTCCAGCAGTGCTTTAGTCTTCAGTACTTGAATCAGCAGTTGTTCTTCATCAGACCTTTGGTCAGCAGTTGTTCTTCATCTGTTGTTTATTCAGCAGTCCTTTGTATCAGCAGTTGTCATAGCAGTTGTTTGGATAGAACAGTTGTTAGAGTCAGCAGTCTTTTGGGAGAAGTAAGTTGTAAAGACTGTTTATTGAAGGATCAACTGTTAGCATATTTTGGCTTTCCAATCATCTGTTCTTCTCCAGGTCAGCAGACCCAACAACCCCAGTCAACCGATGACCCAACAGACACCACCAAATCACAACCTGGCCCTCCAGTTAAAGACTACGATCCTCAAGATGATGCGGAGCTAACAGATTACATGGTTCAAGAATACGAAGAGGATGACTTCGTGTTATGGAACCCAAAAGCAGGGGACAATATCCGTCTTGGTATGTATTTCAAATCAAAAGAAGAGGTAGACTGTGATGTTAGACAGTGGAACATCCGTCGTGGACGGGAGATGTATGTCAAGGCAAGCAAAACAAAGGTATACACGGTCGTATGTTACACCAGACACCCAAAGTTTGTAAATCCTTTCTCTGGCGGCCGCAAGTGTGAGTGGCATTGCACGGCATCAATTCGGTCTGACTCACATTACTGGCGAATTACTGTATGGTCTACAAAACACAGCTGTTATTCTTCTGCCATACGTAATAGCAACAGAAGTTTAAAAGCAAAGGATATTGCACAACACATTTTACCGCAAATTCGTACCGACATCAAGCTTAAGGTAAAACATATCCAAACCCATGTCAAGCAGGTGCTGAATGTTGATGTTTCGTATTCCAAGGCGTGGCGAGCAAGAAGAAAGGCTATAGAAACTATCTATGGTGACTGGGACAGCAATTTCAAGGAGCTACCCACATATCTTATGTGGCTGCAGACGAGGAACCCAGGCACCGTTGTTACGTTCTTTAATCATCCGAACGGAGATCCGAATTACCCCACGTTTAAATATATTTTTTGGGCGTTCGGTCCTTCTATCCGTGCTTTCCATCGATGCATGCCTGTCATTTCGGTGGACGCGACTCATCTGAAAGGACCCTACCGAGGTAAGCTGATGCTTGCGGTAACAAAAAATGCAAACAACTACATCCTGCCTGTGGCGTATGCCGTCGTTGACGAAGAGACTGTACATAGCTGGTGTTGGTTTTTCCAAAACCTTTCTGAATACGTTACCCTTAATAGCATGGGGCCTTTGTGTGTGATATCAGACAGACACAACGGCATAATTAATGCTATGGAAAACCTTCCACAGTGGAAGGAACCCAACGCCTACCATCGTTACTGTCTTCGTCACATCAGAAGCAATTTCAGCGGGAGGTTCCGGAACAAAACCCTACGGAAACTGTGTTGGTCTATTGGTAGCACATCTCAGCACGTAAAGTATCGGTGGGCTGTTAGCGAAATGAGGTTGAAAAATCAAGAGGCATGGGACTACCTTAACAACATTGATAAGACTAAGTGGACTGTTTATCGTGATAAAGAGCATCGTCGGTGGGGTAACCTAACGACCAACATTTCGAAGTCCATGAACAACGTCTTGCGTGAAGCGCGAGTACTGCCTATCACAGCTCTGATTCACTACACCTTTCTCAGAGACGTCGAACAATATGTTAAGCACACTCAAATTTCGAGCAGTTGCAACACCCCTCTACCCCCTCGCATATGGAGCAGGTATGAGAGCCTTTTGGGAGTTGCTATGCAGCATGAAGTGACGATGTACGATGCGAATGCGATAAGGTGCAATGTTCTTTCACGGGTTGAGACAAATGACCGGGGCGGAAATGACTACACCGTGGAGTACAAAAAAAAGGTATGCTCGTGTGGCAAATGGCAAATGCAAAGATTTCCATGTTCACATGCAATTGCTATTTGCAATTGGTTGGGTAAAAGCCCTCACAGTATTACTAGTTGGAAATTCCACACAGACACGTACGTTCAGCAGTACAACAGTCATTTCTACACCTTGGGCCATAAGTCTGAATGGCCGGCGGCAGAGTGGACAATTCAAGGGGACCCGTCGATGATTACTACACATCGAGGCAGAGTACGTCAGAGAAGAATACAAAATGAGATAGATGTGAATTATGACGATCGCCCCAGGCGTCATGCATGCACTCGATGTGGAGAAACAGGCCATAACAGGAAGAGTTGTGGAAATGCAAGGCGTCAACGAAATCAGTGAATGACACTACATGGTTGTGTCAGTCGTATCATCACTGTCATCTTTTTTAGGTTGTTTAGTTTGCATTATCTGTATCGTCAATCACCCTTTGCTTTCATGGATGAGTTGGGTGACTCATCTCATCATGTTCTGTACGAGCTTTATTTAGTAATGGCAACCTTATTATCTTACTGTTAATTTTAATACTACTAGTATTATTACTAGACAGTTTCTAAAATAAAAGTAAATACATGTAATAATGATAGATTTATTTAAAATAAATAATACAAATTTATTTAACAACTATTTTTCCAAACTACTCAATCAAACTACACAATCTACCGAGTTACAAGACAATCTATTTCCGAGATCACCAATTCCAATATTCTACCACCGTTTCTTGTTGCAGAGTTCATTAAGTTTCTGTTTCGCACCTTCCATCACAATTGCTTTATTGAAGTCAACAATAGCTTGTGGACCCAGAAACTCATTTTTCCAGTCTCCGGGAACTCAGGACCGCATTCAGATTCAAACCCATCTGAATGCGACAGGGGAAGATCAATCAATATGTTGAACATTGGTACCAAATCTAAAGGTACCCAATGATCAACCCAGGCTACCATACCAAAGTAGCCTTAATACCATTTGGCGGCATCAAAGGTGATGCCTTAATCCCATTTGGCGGCATCATATCCTTAATCCCATTTAGCGGCATTAATGGATACCGCTAATCCATTGTTAGGCATCACAGTGTGGGCTTGCAGAGACTAGGGTGATACCGCCAACCCATTTAGCGGCATCCCCATTTATAGTTTTTTTTTTCATGCCCACCAAATGCACTTTCATTTTGGAAATCTCTACTACTAATGCAAAGGATTCTATGTATGTGCATGTGTGCTTATACATTTTTCATTACTTATACATTAACTATATAGTATTTATTAGTTTTGAATTGTGAGAATGATTCTACTATATCTGTTTGAACCTCTCTTTATAGCGTTTGTTACAAGTTGTCGCAAGATTTATTTTATATTTCCAAGTGCTGTTTGTTGGTATCCCTGATTATAGGTGACAACAATTGATATCTACACATACACCCACCTCGCGGCCAGACTTCAAAAGAATTTTCAAGAATTAGAATTTAGAAATATAATTCAAAATTGTTTTTTCTTTCAAATGCCTGTTTATATGCTTATTTTGACTTAAACATAAATATTTTTTTTCAGATTTTTCGTGATTATCTATTCATGGAATAAATAATGATCCGATGGTTTTTACTCAGGGGATATTTGGGCTTAACTTAGTATTTTTTTCATACTCGGGGAATCTTTAGGCTTAACTTAATATTTTTATTGAATCATTGTGGTTCTAGTATGAATCTGGGGCCCACTCAGGGAATCTTTGGGCTTAACTTAATATTTTTAAGTGCTGAATTATTAAGATGTAACATTTGCATGTTTTCTAAATTTTATCGTAATTTCATTATAGTCCTCATATTACGATCTTTTGGAATTACAAATAAAACATAAGGGGTTATTCGTTAAATCTTATTTATATACGTTTTATTATAAAACTTTAAATAAATTAGTCGAGTGATGTTGGAAAACATCAAGTTTTAAGATGAAAAACATAAAAACTTGATAATATTATGTCGAGTTTATAAAAGAGAAAAAAAATATATAGTTTTAAAGTTTTAAAAGGTTTGGTTAAAAAAATATTATCTTTGTTTAAGTTTTATAAGAAATCAAGGGACTAAATTAACCAAACTAACTTGAGGGACCGAAATTGTCATGTTTCAAAAAAAAAAAAAATCTGGTCTGTTACTATTCACGTTTTTCCGGCGAAAGTCCGGCAAATCTCCGGCGAGCTTGTTTTCTTGATCTTTATTGCGTTTTAACATGAATTAATTGTGGGTTTACGTTTTCTCCCACTTAATGATACGTTCCCCTTAGAAATTAAGATGAAACTGCGTTTAAAAGCTCTCTAGAAACCGAGTGGGTTGTGTAACCGCCGGAATTTATAAAAGCTTGTGAAACGCCTCTTTTCCAAGACCACTATATAAATTAAACGTATCATTAGAAACCTGTGCTCATTCCTTTCAAAACCCACCAAAAAGTCTCACATAAAAACGGCCAGAAAGCTTCCATTTTGCGAAAACGTGTTCGGTGCTTGAAGCTCGGTTTGCGACCAAGTTACACTTCGTGAGTCTTCATTTTATATGCCGTTTTGTTCTTCATTCATCCCTAAACAAAAGCCCTATGGTTCAGATGCTTAATCGTGTTGAATCGTGGTTGATTGTTTTAAAGATTAGGGTTAGGGTTTATGTTAGAAATTGGGGAAGATGATAGTGGTGAAATATTGTTAAAGACTTTTAATTTTCAAATAAGTAACAAGACAAGTTTCTAGCCTAGTGGTTGTGTGTGGTGTATGTCAAGAAAGGTGCTCAGGTTTGAGTCCCTTGAGGCCCGAATTTTATTGGTTTTGTTTCCTTCTTCATTCATTCTTTTCCTTACATATTTTCTTTTTATTAATTAAATATATATTATTCATAATCTTAAAATATTCATAGAAAATTCATTTTTACTTCAAAAATTATGAAAATTTAAGGAAAATATCTTGACACCCTAAAGAAAAAAAATCATATTTTTAATTTCAAGAAAATACATTATTTTCATATTTTTTTCTGATTTAATTTATTTTAATCATAATTAAATGATTAAAAATTCATTTTAAGTGATTTTAACCTCAAATTTTCTTGAGATTTATTTTTATGTATAATAAACTGAAATAAAATGTAATTTCTAATAAAATGATTATTTTTGTTATTTTTACTATTTTTAATCATTAAAACAATATTTAAACTCATTAAATATGTTTTAAATGCAAATGAATTGAAAGAAATTATGAAAATATTATTTTCAGTATTTCACATCATAAAATAAATATTTTTCATAAAAATATCATTTTTGGATCGTATCTCGTATTATTTATTCTATTTATATTTAAATTAGATATAATAAATTGTTTAATTAAATATAAATCATAAAATATTTATCGTGGATATTTTTCTATAAAATAGAAAATGTTTTTAAGTGTGGGATACATAAATGTTTTAGTCGCTTATTTAATTAATCGTGATATATTTATTTCAAAACTATTGTTCAAATTATTATTAAAAACTTCATCTACCCTACACAAGTCTAGTAAACCCTAATGCCTTAGATTTTGGTTGCCTTAAACTTTTAAGTTATTTTCCTCATTAGTATTCTATCATATATAGGTTGAGTTCTTCGGAATTCTAAGTCCTTACGACGAACTTTCGTGGAAATTACAATTAGCGAAACTGTGAGTATATTTTTCCCCTTTTCACCGATTTACTATTTTGGGGTGACTCATGTACCTTTTATCAAGTTTCTATTTCCTTTTACTAAAATAGCAATTCTCATGTGTGTTTTCTTGTGTTAATTTGTGTGTCTATGACTTGTCAAAATCATTAACCTTTGAGGGCCTAGCATTTCAATGAATAGTACTATGGTATATACCCCTTGTGACTCTATTGAGAGACCTTGGTCATTGTCTTGTGATTCATTATACTAAAAAATGTTTTGATTCTTGATTCTAGATACTTATTTCTTAGGGTTGATTTTGAACGGACATTACTTAAATTACATAATTGCAAACGGTATACAACACAAGAATTGCGAAATGTTTTGTACTATATATATATATATATATATCAAACGGATGTACTCACCAATACATTATATGTGTTGACAAATTATTTTGTACATGTTTCAGGTGACGTTTGATCTAACTTGCTTTCACGCTTAGGCTGGACCTAGTGCTTAAATAAAAGGTTAACATTTATATTCTATGTTTGAGATTTCTATTAAGACTTTTTTGTATTTCGTTTTCAATAATGGAAGTTATTTGCTATTAATATTTACATTTTAGTCCATGTGCTTTTGAACAATCGTCACTACGTGACACCTCGATGTTTCCGCCATCGGTTGGGGTGTTACAGATTGGTATCAGAGCCATGGTTATAGGGAATTAGGTTATTAGTAAATACTTTTGACCTAGACTATAACTAAGCTACCCTGTATATGCTCTCTTTTATACTCATATTTCTTTAGATAGTTTTTCTCCTATTACTTTATATTCGAAGAAGATCATATTCCACAAACGAAACGAAAACACTAAGTTAGGAGTGATATTCATACCTTGGTGAATAGTTTCACTCCTTATATGTTTTATTTATTTATTTATTTATCTTGGAATATTTTCCTTTCGAGATAGGAGATGTCCAAATCTCAATGAATCTATCCCTCCAAAAGAAACTTAATCACTAAGCTAGGAATGATATCCTTATCTTAGTGACAAGTTTCACTCTATCATATTTTTACTTTTTGAAGTATATCATCTTTGAGTTAGGGGTGAAATCCACATCTCAAGGATATATTTCCATATCTCAAAATCCGCTAGAGTTTTGAAATTTATTTGTGACGGGGCACGTCCAATCTGGAAGGGTGAGCGCTTGTATTCTGAGTTTTCTGTCTAGGCCTGGCTTTTCGCATAAATCCCAATCAGACGAGGGACCCGTATGCCGACCTGGGAACTCTCGGGATGAGCATTCACTTATAGGCTAAAGTACGCCCCCACAAGTCACTAATAATATTTCAATTAATTTAGTTAGTCAACAGTTTCTTTGGAAACACTCTTATACCTTGTTTTATACTTGGTATTGTTTTTCATTTGAAGTCTTATCATGATTTTCTTTATGATATTCATAATTTTTCTTATACTAGTGGGAAACCCGCGCGTTGCGGCGGGACTGTTAAAAAGAACAAAAAATAGGCAAAAACATTGAATTACGCATACGCGTGGCGGCGAGTACACTCACCATATTAAAAAAAAAAGTTAAAAATTATCATAGAAAAGTTAAGTAAGTCAAAACCGTAATATAACCACATAAAAAAGAAAATAAAAAACTAAAAACAAACTTTCATGACTTATTCGCCTATGGTTAGATGACTTGTATATTGTCACACACAATTCTCTTTTGAACGAAACTTACATTCAAATGTATGTAAAAATAGAACCTATAAAGAAACTTCGCTTTTCTCCATAATATAAGTTTTCATTTTCAATCATTTCCCTTTAGGTATTAGGAATACAAATTATCAAATAATACTTATCTATCAAACATCCAGAGTTTGTTCTATTAATCATTCAACTAAATTATAACGTATTAAAATCATCATAACAATTCGATATCAAATTTAAGCATATTACATTATGTTAAATACTTTTTGTAGAAGAAAGTTCACTTTCATCTAATTTAATCATGATTAGTTGGCGTAATTACATGAGACCTTTGTTTAAAATTCATTATAAACATAAACTTTTTTATCTGGTCATAGAATCTGGTGATGTAAAGTTAAGATCAGATTAGGCGTGTTCACGTGTATGAATATAACATAATGATTTCAAAATGCAAAGCGTTACCGCTTGATTAAAAACACAACTTTCATTATTGATTTCTCGATTTCTTATAGTATTATCAAGTTTATAAAATGTTAACTTTTATAAAGTATCTAATTCTATATAAAATATTATAACAAAACATGTAACATTATGAATTATTTTTTATATTTTTCTATTTAATGTGTTTAAAGTAATTGTAAAATTAATTGTCATGAGCTCTCATAAACATCACTTAACTCTTGACTTCATTGTGATTAAATATGATGCTCTAAAGACAAAATTGCCCTTAAAAAGTAGTTATTATATGTATTGGATGTTGTATCATAAGCAATTGAACTTGTACTTCTTAAATTTTAAGAAGTCCTTGTCAAATGCTTTATAATATAGTATAGATAAATTTATAATTACTATATCTCATGTTATGTGTTACTTGTCTTGATATAAACTATAACATTTCCAAGATTTTTGGAATCAAATCTCATATTTATTGTTGCACTTTTGTAGATGTCTGATCGCGAATCTCGTAAGAGAGCCTCGAAGCGTCAGGCTAAACTGAAATCTGATCGTCGTATTGCGTCCATGCTTAATGATAAGTTGGAAACACTGGTTCCTAACATCATTAATGCTATTATCCCAAACCTTAACCCAAACGGTAGCTCGAATGGGAACTCAAACGGGAATGCGGGTGGAAACGGTGGAACCACAGAGAATAAGTGCACTTTCAAGCACTTCAACTCTTGTCATCCCAACAAGTTTAATGGCACTGAGGGAGCCACTGGGTTACTCGAATGGTTCGAAAGTATGGAGAATACTTTCATTAATAGCGACTATCCTGACCACCTGCGTGTTCGTCATGCCTCGAGTGTTCTTCAAAAGAGGGCACTCACTTGGTGGAACGGTGAAAAACACACTCGAGGGACGGAAGTTGCTTTGGCTATGTCTTGGGACGATTTCAAAATTGCCATGACTACTGAGTTTTGTCCTCGTAACGAGATGAAGAAACTGGAGGATGATTTCTATCACCTGAAGCAGGATAGTGGAAATAACGTTCCCTACAACAACCGTTACCATGAGTTGAGCTTACTGATTCCTCGTATGGTAACCCCGGTGTCTTTGGCTATTGAGAAGTATATTGAGGGACTGTCACCTCAGATCCATGATTCGGTTATGGGAAGTAGGCCTGCTACTGTAGAGGATGCCATTCGTCTTGCAGCATCTCTTACTAACAAGCATGTCAATGATGGTACTCTAACTCGTAAGGGTACTAAAAGACCTACTGAAACCACTTCAACCCCTGCTACCACTGAACCTTCCCAAGAAAACTCTGCCTCTGCCTCTAGTTCCAATAAGAAACGAAAAGGTGGGAACCAAAACTATGCTGTAGTTGCACCTCTTAACCAGGTTCATGTTGCAAACCCCACCTAATACACCTCAAACAACCCCAAGGGCTTATACTGGGAAACAAGCTCAATGTGCTACCGGCCACTACCATCATCCCACCAATTTACCCTGTCGTAAGTGTGATGCTTGTGGAAGACTGGGTCATACCACCCCTTTCTGTCGTGTTGCCAATCGACCCGTGAATAACCCACAGACTGCTACCCAAAACCAGGGAGCTGGTCAACCCAGAGTTTGTTACGCTTGTGGTGATCCTGACCATATGCAAAATAGATGCCCTCATCTCACGGCTTTTATCCAGGCCCGTCAGCAAAACCCAGCAGCCCCAGCAGCCCCGGCAGTTCCAGCAATTCAAGCAGCTCTAGCTCGTGGTCGTGCTTTCAACATCAATGCTAACCAAGATTAATCTACCTACGACGTTATCAATGGTACATTTCTTATTACTAACTTATATGCTTCAGTTTTGTTAATACCGGTGTGGATAGGAGTTTTGTCTCGTTAGTATTTGAACCTTTGCTTGCTCGTATTTGTCCTCACCATACCCATCCTTTTACTGTGGAGGTTGCTAATGGCAATCTTATTCTTATAAAATCTATGCTCCATAATTGTACGTTGAACCTAAACGATTATAACTTTTCTGTAGATCTTATACTCGTTTTTAGGAACCTTATGAATCGAGTTTGTAAACCTTTCTTGGATCAATTCGTAATTGTTTTTATCAATAATATCCTCATATATTCCACAACCAGAAACCTTCACTTGAAATAATTTCGGGGCGAAATTTTCTAAAGTAGTGGAGACTGTAACATTTGCATGTTTTCTAAATTTTATCGTAATTTCATTATAGTCCTCATATTACGATCTTTTGGAATTACAAATAAAACATAAGTGGCGTTATTCGTTAAATCTTATTTATATACGTTTTATTATAAAACTTTAAATAAATTAGTCGAGGGATGTTGGAAAACATCAAGTTTTACGATGAAAAAGATAAAAACTTGATAATATTATGTCGACTTTATAAAAGAGAAAAAAAAATATATAGTTTTAAAGTTTTAAAAGGTTTGGTTAAAAAATATTATCTTTGGTTAAGTTTTATAAGAAATCAAGGGACTAAATTAACCAAACTAACTTGAGGGACCGAAATTGTCATGTTTCAAAAAAAAAAAATCTGGTATGTTACTATTCACGTTTTTCCGGCGAAATTCCGGCGAATCTCCGGCGAGCTTGTTTTCTTGATCTTTATTGCGTTTTAACATGAATTAATTGTGGGTTTACGTTTTCTCCAACTAAATGATACGTTTCCCCTTAGAAATTAAGATGAAACTGCGTTTAAAAGCTCTCTAGAAATCGAGTGGGTTGTGTAACCGCCGGAATTTATAAAAGCTTGTGAAACGCCTCTTTTCCAATACCACTATATAAATTAAATGTATCATTAGAAACCTGTGCTCATTCCTTTCAAAACCCACCAAAAAGTCTCACATAAAAACGGCCAGAAAGCTTCCATTTTGCGAAAACGTGTTCGGCGCTTGAAGCTCGGTTTGCGACCAAGTTACACTTCGCGAGTCTTCATTTTATATGCCGTTTTGTTCTTCATTCATCCCTAGACAAAAGCCCTATGGTTCAGATGCTTAATCATGTTGAATCGTGGTTGATTGTTTTAGGGATTAGGGTTAGGGTTTATGTTAGAAATTTGGGGAAGATGATAGTGGTGAAATATTGTTAAAGACTCTTAATTTTGAAATAAGTAACAAGACAAGTTCCTAGCCTAGTGGGTGTGTGTGGTGTATGTCAAGAAAGGTGCTCAGGTTCGAGTCCCTTGAGGCCCGAATTTTATTGGTTTTGTTTCCTTCTTCATTCATTCTTTTCCTTTCATATTTTCTTTTTATTAATTAAATATATATTATTCATAATCTTAAAATATTCATAGAAAATTCATTTTTACTTCAAAAATGATGAAAATTTAGGGGAAACATCTTGAAACCCTAAATAAAAATATCATATTTTTAATTTCAGGAAAATACATTATTTTCATATTTTTTCTGATTTAATTTGTTTTAATCATAATTAAATGATCAAAAATTCATTTTAAGTGATTTTAACCTCAAATTTTCTAGAGATTTATTTTTATGTATAATAAACTGAAATAAAATGTAATTTCTAAGAAAGTGATTATTTTTGTTATTTTTACTATTTTTAATCATTAAAACAATATTTAAACTCATTAAATACGTTTTAAATGCAAATGAATTGAAAGAAATTATGGAAATATTATTTTCATTATTTCACATCATAAAATAAATATTTTTCATAAAAATATCCTTTTTGGATCATATCTCGTATTATTTATTCTATTTATATTTAAATTAGATATAATAAATTGTTTAATTAAATATAAATCATAAAATATTTATCGTGGATATTTTTCTATAAAATAGAAAATGTTTTTAAGTGTGGGATACATAAGTGTTTTACTCGCTTATTTAATTAATCGTGATATATTTATTTCAAAACTATTGTTTAAATTATTATTAAAAACTTCATCTTCCCTACACAAGTCTAGTAAACCCTAATGCCTTAGATTTTGGTTGCCTTAGACTTTTAAGTTATTTTCCTCATTAATATTCTATCATATATTGGTTGAGTTCTTCGGAATTCTAAGTCCTTACGACGAACTTTCGTGGAAATTACAATTAGCGAAACTGTGAGTATATTTTTCCCCTTTTCACCGATTTACTATTTTGGGGTGACTCATGTACTTATTATCAAGTTTCTATTTCCTTTTACTAAAATAGCAATTCTCATGTGTGTTTGCTTGTGTTAATTTGTGTGTCTATGACTTGTCAAAATCATTAACCTTTGAGGGTCTGACATTTCAATGAAGAGTACTATGGTATATACCCCTTGTGACTCTGTTGAGAGACATTGGTCATTGTCTTGTGATTCATTATACTAAAAAATGTTTTGATTCTTAATTCTTGATACTTATTTCTTAGGGTTGATTTTGAACGGACATTACTTAAATTACATAATTGCAAACGGTATACAACACAAGAATTGCGAAACGTTTTGTACTATATATATATATATATATCAAACGGATGTACTCACCAATACATTATATGTGTTGACAAATTATTTTGTACATATTTCAGGTGACGTTTGATCTTACTTGCTTTCACGCTTAGGCTGGACCTAGTGCTTAAATAAAAGTTGAACATTTATTTTCTATGTTTGAGATTTTTTTAAGAATTTTTTGTATTTCGTTTTCAATAATGGAAGTTATTTGCTATTAATATTTACATTTTAGTCTATGTGCTTTTGAACAATCGTCACTACGTGACACCTCAATGTTTCCGCCATCGGTTGGGGTGTTACATAAGAGCTCTGAATGGTCAAGTACCGAATCATTAAGTTGGACCTCTTAATGGTTAGTATTCTTGTCCCACATTGTTAGGAGAGCCTCATTAAAGTTTTGCCTAGTGCAATGCTTAATGATTCAGCAACATCTCAAATCTTAATGGGTTAGCCTTAACCATTTCATTTAGAAGCTGAAACAAACGCGCTGAATGCTGAATTATTCAGCGCTGAATGGTTCAGAGCCTCATTAAGAGGCTTACAAAACAACCCCTTAGTGAACTTGAATTTCAGAGCTATGTTGACATCCAAGTGACCCTGATTTCCCTAATTTTCTAGGTTGGGTAGCGGATCACGGGTCTACAGGCTATGCTTTACACTTAATTTTATTTGAACTTTGTAAATTATATTGAACTTCCTAAATGATCGATAGGTATGAGTTAATTCCCTTGCAGATTATGACATAGGTGTTCGGTTGCTAAACGGATTACCCTAGATTAAAGGTAATTTATGAATTATGATGTTTCATCTTAGGGGCTTGCATTTGTAATTTCCGTTTGATTTCATTTGTTGAAATTAAGGGCAATTTGTTGGGATGTCAAGGCACATTGGATAGCACCTTTATATGGCAATGATAAAGGAGCAGTAACTTACCAATCATTCATTATCTTCGACACATGGATCATGGATGTTTGCTATCTATGAAGTAACTCAACATCTAGCATCATGTTAGCAATCAGAATTAATGGCCACATTCATTGTGGTTGACTAGCAAATCAGAGTTAATGGCCACATTCATTGTGGTTGACTGTATACTCGTACATAGCTCCTTCCATATATATAGTTTCCATTGTTATGTCAATTATTGTAATTAGTTTCCATTAATTCTGATTGCTAACACATCATAGTTTAATTTATTTCTTGAATTCCAAGTGATTAATGAAATTTATTTTTGACAGGTGTTGGTAGCTTATAAAGACCAAAAACATGATCTTTTCCTTCCTTCAAATGCTCAAATAGCAAGTGCTGGAATCACTTGACTAACTTTTTTTTTTTTTTTTTGAAAGGTGAACTTCATTAGAAACCGCTACCGGTCCTCAAAACAAGGACCGAAGCAACAACCATTACAACATATACAACGGACACAAGGCCCAGTCTTTCCAAACCAAATTCTTAAACCTGGATCTAGCCTTTAACCAAACAAAACAAAGAGACTTGACTTTAGCAACAACTTCAACAACCTTAGCTTCTTTGTCTGAAAAAACCTTTTCATTCCGCGTGTTCCAAATAACCCACATTGTGACCATAACAATCCCATTTATGATCTTTTTCGCATCCTTACCAGAGCTCCCATTCCCTATTAGCAAAAGGTCTTTAATGTCGAAGGCAAAAATAGGAGTTATATTGCACCAAGATCCTATCGCCGTCCAAACACCAAAAGTCCACCCACACCCGGTATACATATGTAAAGACGTCTCCTCGTCAACATTACAAAGAACACAAGTATCGTCAGAAATCTGCACCTGTCTCCTTCGGAGGGCAACACGGGTGGGAATACGGTCCATCTCAAGTCTCCAAATAAAGATTTTAACCTTTATAGGAACCCATTGAATCCATTGCATAACAAACGATCTGTTGTGACCCCTATCTTTTATCAACATTTTTTTGAATTCTGCCACATTATATACTCCTTCCGAACCTGGATCCCAATGCCAACCGTCTGCATCTTCGGTCAGGGATAGCCCTTGCAGCCGCAAAGTAAGCTGCAAGAGCTCAGCAGCTTCAATCGGATCAACAAAACTCCTATTCCACCTACACTTTAGAGTAGCATTCACATTATCCCAAGAATTGTCCACTGTGGCTTTTTTATCCATTGCAATGCGGAACAGGTTCGGGAATTCATCTTTAAAAAGGCTATTCCCATTCCATCTATCAACCCAAAATCTCACTTGTTTCCCATTTCCAACAATTCCTTTAAACTGAGCATTAATCTTCTTAGATTGAACATGTAATTTATTCAAACTAGAAACAAGCGCTTTCCACCCTCCGGACAAAGAACTATTACAAGGGAGAATCTCCCAAGTTTTATTGCGGCCATGACAAAAATCAATAATCCTTCGCCATAAACAAAGTGGTTCAACCTTGTACCTCCACACCCATTTCACCAACATAGCGACATTAACATCGGCTAATTCGAGACGCCCAAACCGCCATCTTTCTTTGGCATAGTAACAATATCCCACGCAACCCAATGGATCTTTCGAACATTTTCATCTCCCGCCCACAAAAAAACGCTTCATTATGCTTTCCAAAACTTCAATAACTTTAACCGGCGCTTTATAAAGAGAGAAGTAATAAATTGGCAAACTAGATAACACCGATTTAATAAGAATGAGCCGGCCCCCAATCGATAGACATTTCGCCTTCCACAATTTAAGCCGAGATTTGCATTTATTAATCACCAAATCCCAATTCCGTATCCGATTCATATTAGCTCCCACTTTAATACCGAGATACTCGAAAGGAAACGAACCAAGCCTACAACCACACAATTCCGCCAAAGAACTAACCTCGGAATTCGAGCTATTAATCCCAAAAATACTCGATTTTTGAAGATTAATTTTTAAGCCTGAACACATGTGAAAGATACGAAGAAGACGAAGCATACTTTGAAAATTATGAACGGACCAATTGCCAATGATAAGTGCGTCATCCGCATAAAGCAAATGAGAAAATAATGGACCGTAATTACCAAGCTTAATACAATCAAAGCAACCAACGGTGACGGCCTTATTAATCAAGCAAGTGAAAGCTTCCATGACAATGAGAAAAAGAAAAGGGGATAAAGGGTCACCTTGCCTCAAGCCTTTTTCACACTGAAAAATGAAAGTAGGGGAGCCATTCACTAGAACCGAAGAGCGGGCCGATTTCAAGACACCTTCTATCCATAAACACCAAAGATCCGGGAAACCCATTTTCTTCATAATAGAAATCAAGAATAACCAATCCACATTATCGTAGGCCTTTTGGAAATCTATCTTGAACACAAAAGCCTTGCCGCCCCTCTTTTTAAGCCATGATAAAATTTCATTAATAACAAGTGGACCATCTAAAATAAACCGTTCAGATAAGAAGCCACTTTGCGAATCCGAAATGATAAAGTTCATCACCTTCTTGATCCTATTTGCCAAAACTTTGGAAATCACTTTAGACATTATACCAATTAAAGTAATGGGCCTGTAATCCGACAACCCAGTTGGATTTTTAATCTTTGGAATAAGAGTAATAAAAGCCGCACTATACCCATGATTAATATGCCCCGAGCTATAGAAATGCGAAAATAAATTGAAGAAATCATCCTCAAAAAAGGCCCAAAAATGCTTCAAAAAATTGAAATTAAAACCGTCTGGCCCCGGAGCACGATCCCCACCACAATCAAACACCGCTCGTTTAATTTCTTCTTTTGAGAAAACCGCCACGAGTTCGTCTCTAACATTGTTGGGTAAAACCTTTATATTTTCGCACTCAAAAAAAGGTCTACCTGCACAGTTAGAAGAAAACATAAAACGAAAAAATTGGAAAATATGTTTTTTAACAAGCGTTGGTTTCGACACCCAATTCCCGTCCACCATAATCCCGGGAATATTGTTTTTAGCCTTACGCCCATTCACCACCGTGTGGAAAAAAGCAGAATTCTCGTCTCCATGTATTGCCCATCGGATCCGAGATTTTTGCTTAACATCAAGAAAACGATAGTGCTCGATCGAATCCACCCCCTTTTTACATTCTTCATAAATCCACACCTCCTCATCTTCCAAATCATTATCTTCCAATTTTTTCTCATAAGACACAATAGCGGCTCTCATTTCGTCTAATTCCGCCCCCTCCTTATTACTGATCTCAACCCACCATTCTTTAAGAGCTTCTCGAACTTTTTGAAATTTTGTAGCGATCACTACATCAGGATTCCCATGAAATTGATTACCATCCAAGATATCAGTAATAATCTTCTCACACCCTTCTCTTTGAAGCCACGAATTGTACCAACGAAAGGGCTTAGGCCCAAAATTGGTATCTACCAACGATAATAATAACGGACAATGATCGGATCTATCTCTTGGTAAAGCCCGAAATGTAGCTTGAGGCCATTTGTTCAAGAAATTATGACAAACTAACACTCGATCAATCTTACTGAATTTAAAACCTTTATCATTCCCCACCATGAAAGTAAACTTGCTACCTTGCATTTTGTACTCAGTTAACCCCATTGTATCAATAAAATTATTGAAATCCCCAGCACTTATCGGGTTGAATTTAGAGTTTTTACGATCTTCAGGAAAACGTACCACATTAAAATCGCCTAAAAGAACCCATAATCCCGAATAATTCTGCATAATACTCATCAATTGATCCCACAGTTGCCGCTTTTGAACAACCTTATGAGGCCCATAAACGTTCACAATATTAATAGGGGAATTGTCCGAAACAAGAAAACCACTAGAGAACAGAAAATTCTGATTACAAATAGTCACTTTTCTATCAAATACCTTCTCATCCCACACACTTATAAGACCACCGGACCTTCCGTTAGCACCAATTTTATCACAACTAAAGCCTTTACCACCCCACAAACGATCTATGTTAACCGAATCGGCATTAACCAACTGAGTTTCCTGAATGGCAATAAAGGACACACCATTCCTAACTTTTAACCTTTTCACCCAATCAAGCTTCCCATTCTCCCCAAGCCCTTTAACGTTAATAGACAAAAAATTCATGAGGTACCTTTTTGTATGCCTTCAATTTCTACTGTGTTGCGCACCATATCTTCAAAATTATTTAATTTAACTCCCAATTTGTCACCCATAAGAATAGTAGCTTGCATCTCTGATAGAATTTCACCATCAGCGGTTATGGACTCGGTTGCATCACTCCCTCCATTCCTTGATTCCATACTCTTCTCCGGTTGGGAGTTTAAATCGATTCTTTTACCCACATCCTCTTGAGTCGAAGAATCTTCTTCCCTCAAATTGTCCCTGTTGTCCTTGAGCATTTCGGTCTCCTCAACCCCACAACCCAGATTTTGATTAACTGTTTCGTACCCCACAGAGCTATTAAGGCCCAAGAGAGCATCTAAACCAAATGGATCAAGACCATTTGGATCAAAATCCAGCCTGGACCTCTTAGATGGATTGGGCCGTTCATCAACCGAAACCATTTTGGGCTTGTACAAACAATTGGCTTTCTTTTTCTTTTTCAAAATAAGGTTTTTAGCATCAGGGCCCAATAACTTTTCAGCCATATTATGTTGGTCCACGTCAACAGTAGGATGAAAATCTTTAGAAAATTGAAAAGAATTATCCAAAGGTTTGAAAGTGACCTTCTCAAAAGGCAATGATTGAGACATTAAATTTTCATTCAATTGCTTTGACCCCTCATTATTAGAAGGAGATAAATTCGGACTTTCCAAAAATTCTGCATTGACTCTCTCTTCCTCAACATGCATTGGCGAAGTACCGGAATTTGGATCGGAATCCGAAAGAATGTGAGCATCGGATTTTTTAAACAAGAAATCTGGGATCCAATCACCGATCTCCTCCATCACCCACACCCGGAATTTTCGCCGCCTCCATTGAAGCACCACCTCTTCCATAATCCTCCTTCCTTCTCCGACAAGAACGGCAACGTAATCAAAAGATAGATCTTTATCCCCCGGTTTAACATTTGCTTTATGAATAACTTTTCCGAACAACGCCCCAATCCAATTCAAAGCCTCATTACACATAACATTTAAAGGTATCCCTTGTACTTTAAGCCAAGCAATCCGTTCGAACGGAAAGGATTGTCCTCTCCAAACCACAACCGTCTGAAAGAGATCAGTTTTAACCAAAAGCTTTACCCTAGCATCTTCCGTGTCTCCCTCAGAAGAAAAAGTGATTAAAACCGATAGGCCCCCCAAATATTGCATATTAAAATCATACGGACAATTGTCTTTTAGTATAATCGGTAACATCTTTAAACCTTCTACATCGAACATAGACACAACAAGAGCCTTACCATGAATGTCGCTAAACTCATTCATAATATCAGGGATGACCACCACTTTCTCTTCTTTCCTATCTTCTTTGAAGCCTGTTAACTTCTCTTTAAAAGAATAACCTTGTGCCTCGACAGTAGGATTCTGTTCTGCTACAATCTTATTGCTCTTATTAACCGGTGCTTCTTTTAATGGTGGAAAAGTATCCTCCTGGTAAATGCTTCCCTTAGGTTCCGAAAACATCGCTATATTGGCTCGCAATTTGAACGAACCAAGCCATAAGTTCTGCATTAAATCTTCAAAGACGTCTTGATTTCTGGACCATTTAACAGTCACGAATCCAAATCTCCTCCCCATCTTATCTTTCTTTCTTGCTATGTAAAACTTCAACACTTCAGCATGATCCTTTAATAATCGTTCTAAATCTGCTCCGCTACAGCCCTCTGGTAGGTTGGTGATGTAGTATTTTATTGCTCCATCTTCGTTTGATCCAGTAAAAGTTTGGTTCTCCTTGCCCGGCCGTCTTCGGTCACCCATGTCTACGGCACTAGTCCTAATTCTCACCTTTTAGAACTTTTAGCAAAAATTTTCTTCAATGATTTCACTTGACTAACTGAATATCGATATTTTCATCATCAAGGCCAAATCAGGGCGAAGAACTGCTTAGCATAATGCATTGAATTTTGTTGTTCTTTAAGAGTGTAAAACTATTAAAATATGTTGTAATAGGAAGCATTTTAAAACGGGAAAATGGATTTAAATACTCCTAACTATAGCCTATTGGCGGATAATACTTTTAACTGTCACTTTGGCCATTAACACTCCAAACTTTCAACTTGTTTACTTTCATCATGTTGGGAATCATGGTATCAAATACACAGCGGAAGCAGTTTTATTTATTAATAAAATTGATTATATACAATATATAATATGAGCCGATTTTATATATATATATATATATATATATATATATAAAATATGTTTAATTTTATTAATCCAATTAACAAAATATTCCCAATCAGGATCTTGGTTAAACGCGTATAAACAAATAAATTATAAACAACCATAGGGGGGTTAGTAATCAACCTTTGACGACTACACCGGAGTTGTAACACGCGGGTTACAACGAATCCTCGCTAGTAGGAAGCCAAGTGATCAAGATATCCCCCTGCTAACTCATCGCTCAAGGGGTATTCCAGACGAGCCAAGTGATCAAGATATGCCTTCATTTTTAGCACACGAGTGCTAACTGGCGTTTCTAGAACATACAACTTGTTCTCCGCCTTGAGAACAATTTTCAAGTTACGGTGCCAGTCCATGAATTTGGAGTGGTTAAGTTTGTCCTTCTCTAAGATGGACTTGAGAGAGAATTGGGAGGCGGAATTGTTTTCAGTTGACATCTACAAAGTTCAAAATCTAATTTATTAGTATTTCATGTTTTAAGTATCCTAATTATTTTATGACCCAAAAAGCAAAATTAATTAGGATGAGATCC
Organism: Ambrosia trifida; assembly: GCA_028751855.1. NCBI lineage: Eukaryota > Viridiplantae > Streptophyta > Magnoliopsida > Asterales > Asteraceae > Ambrosia > Ambrosia trifida. The sequence goes on along the minus strand of CM054123.1, from coordinate 4,179,424 downwards.
CGATTCATCAATAGACAATGAACTGGCTTAGCACTGTCCACTGGCATGATTAGGTAGGTAAACAACGATTGTTAATTGTGTCCACTACACAACTCTCCTTTTTGGGGTTATCGCTAAAAGCGATGTATGTTTAACCCCAATTATGCCCACTTGTCTAACAAGCGATGTTTGGTCCTTTACTGTTAACTGTAACACTGGCCTATGTTACACAGGAACCACGATGATTACCTTCACTCATGATCAACGCCCAGATGCAGGGTCAGCACTAACATTTGGGTTCGATATAGAATGGAGTGTTAACTCGTTTAAGGGTGGCATGAAACATCAATTTAAAATTGGGATTTTATTTTAATATTTACCATAAATATATTGAATGACTCGTTAGCATGATGTGAGTCACACAATAGTTTATAAAATCCAATTTTATTTTGTTCGTGATAATTGAAACTCCTTTCAACACTCAACACGGTATAGTTTTAAATACCCTATTTAAACTACGTTGGTCGTATTATCGCGAATGGACTTGTTTTAATATTAATAAAACTCCTTTTATTAAATATGCTTTTCGGTTTTTATAAAACTTGTTTTAATAAAACCGTTGTCATGATTGTGAAAATTTTATTTATTTTGGGTTATCTAAATTATTTACAATAAATAAACCATAACCACAAAACATAATAATAAAATTAAACGAATCGAGCCCCTAATAGGTTGTCCGTTTCGTTTTAGCCAGAAACGAAACGAACCAGTCAAAAGGGTTTCAAAACTATTTTTGATATAGCTCCCACTTGACCCGAGATCTCTATCTTCATGGAACCTGTTCGCCTTTTTATCTTCGTCTTGATCTTGTACTTGTAGGATTACAAATAAATTTGAAATAGAAATAAAACAAATCTATTCAAATCCTATCTATTACACCGGATCCAATATCCGTAATAAAAAATACAAATCAATAAAAAAAATTAAAACATCACAAACACAACCATGACAAGGGTCAAAATACCTAGGGCTCTATTCACATACAATCCATGAACAACAAAAAGCTTTTGATCTTTTGTCAAAAAAAAAATAATAATAATAATAAATTTTTTTTTGACAAATAAAACATAGATCAAAATTATAACTATACCATCTATACGCGCGTAACCGTGGCTCTGATACCACTGTTGGGAATCATGGTATCAAATACACAGCGGAAGCAGTTTTATTTATTAATAAAATCGATTATATACAATATATAATATGAGCCGATTATATATATATATATATATATATATATATATATATAATATATGTTTAATTTTATTAATCCAATTAACAAAATATTCCCAATCAGGATCTTGGTTAAACGCGTATAAACAAATAAATTATAAACAACCATAGGGGGTTTAGTAATCAACCTTTGACGACTACACCGGAGTTGTAACACGCGGGTTACAACGAATCCTCGCTAGTAGGAAGTTCACACCCGAGCACTGGCCAACCGATAGCAACACTTTGCAAGGTGGAGGCGGCAATGGTGGTGGTTTGCGGCGGACAAAGGGGCGACGGCTCCTAAGGGTGGCTGCAAATCTTGAGAGGAGACAAGTGTTATGTTGTTTTATCTTTTTTCAAAACATTTGTCATTAGAGTTTGATCTATCACACCTATTTATATAGATAAAAGGCACTTGACCACTTAATTAGTCAAAGTCATTCACTTGACCATTTGACTAGTCAAGGACTTGACCATTTGACTAGTCAAAGTGTAAACTTTACTATTTAGTCCCTCGAGTTCAAAACTATTATTATTTCAGAAATAATAATCCACCAACACATAAACTTATTTGATTCGTGTACCAACGTGTAACTCTTCGGATCGTACCGGGTCGGGTTACGTTGACCTCGACTTTTAATTACATCGGATATACTATATATCCAACAATCTCCCACTTGGACGATTTTAATTAAATGAGTCAACGTGCGCAGAGTTGGACGCCTAGCTGCATCGCATTGCACCCAAACCAGTATGACACTTTACAGTCGTCAACTAGTTCTTTGAGTTCAAGTAACGCTTTACTTAACCAAATACTATAGCCCTGATAATGCTATCAATAAGTCCCTTCTGTATAGACATCCGTTGATCATAAGACATGGATCATTCATTCTTATATAGTGATCAACCATTCTCTATTCTCGTCGCTAATTCAAAGTGGTCTAACGAACTACCTTAGTCCGAGCGTGGCCACGCGTTTATACCAGTTTGAATTAACGAGGGCGCCAGAATGTCTAGACTTCTAATCCTATAGAAGTACAGAATTCCATCAGCGTCATATAACTCCCACTTAATCTTGGATTTCTCCCAACGCTACCCTTATTGCTACCCATGTTTCAGGACAGTGTTAGATAACATCAAGGATAGTCCTTGATCAATGTAGTTTAATATGTGCCTTACGAAAAAGGACAGATTGAACATATCAATATCAAAACATCTCATGACACAGATCCATGGAGATCGTTTTGAAGCGAGTTACATCCAATATCATTCCCTAATGATATCTGTGAATTATGATTCTCAAACCATTGAGTTATTCATCTCATGAATACAATCATCTCAATTCACAATAGTCTTACATTCAAATTCATTCCCATGTAATTTGATTGACTACGGATATTTAGAATACTCTTATTCAAGGATTTAAACATACAAATAATGAACACGGTCACAAAATATTTAAATTTGCATTTAACCCATTAAATCAAATAAATATTCAATGTAACTGTTATAGTTCAAAATAAAACACCAATACTAATTACAGATCATGCCCACTGTCTAGCAACTCTAAGCCCTATCTTTCCAGCATGCTCCTCATGTTTAGCTTGAGGTAAAGGCTTAATAAAGGGGTCAGCCAGATTTAGATCTGTATGAACTTTGTTTATCACGATGTCTCCACGTTCTACTATCTCTCTAATATAGTGGAATTTCCTGAGTATATGCCTTGTGACCTTGGTTCCTTTGCAAGAGCAATGGCACCAGTGTTGTCACACATTATCTCGATTGGTTTCTTTATGCTAGGCATAACATCGAGATCACTAATGAACTTCTTCATCTAGGCAGCCTCCTTTGCAGCATCCGATGCAGCATTGCATTCTGATTCACAGGTGGATTAAGCAACCACACTTTGCTGAAAGCTGTTTCAAGTTACAGCCCCACCATTCAGAATGAAAACATATCCCATTTGTGACCTTGAATCATCACGATCAGTCTGGAAGCTTGCATCAGTATAACACTTCACTGACAGCTCCTCATCTAGTCCTCCATATATTAAGAACATGTCATTAGTCCTTCTCAAGTACTTAAGAATGTTCTTCACTGCAGCCTAGTGACTCTCTCCTGGGTTCTGTTGATATCTACTCGTCATGCTAAGAGCATACGAGACATCAGGTCTAGTACACAACATGGCATACATGATGGAACCAATAACAGAAGCATATGGAACTCTTTCCATTTTCTTCCTTTCCTCTTCAGTGTTTGCACACTGCTTGTTATTAAGAATGGTTTCATGTGCCATGGGCAAGAGCCCCCTTTTGACTCTTGGATTGAGAAGCGTCGTAAGACCTTATCAATATATGTACTTTAACTCAAACCCAATAACCGCTTTTATCTATCTCTATAAATCTTTATTCCCAGAATATAAGCGGCTTCACCTAGATCTTTCATTGCGAAACATTTACCCAACCAGGTCTTAACATCTTTAAGCATAAGGATATTGTTTCCAATGATTAGTATGTCATCTACATACAGTATAAGAAAAGTGATATAGCTCCCACTAGATTTCTTGTAAACACACGGTTCATCTTCGTTCTTGATAAAACCAAACTCTTTGATTTTCTGATCAAAACGGAAATTCCAGCTCCGAGATGCTTGCTTTAATCCATAGATGGATTTATTCAGCTTGCACACCTTATTAGGATTCTTTGGATCGACAAAACCTTCAGGTCGAACCATATAGACATCTTCCAGTAATTGTCCATTAAGGAACGCAGTTTTGGCATCCATCTGCCATATCTCATAGTCATAATATGCTGCAATGGCAAGTAGAATTCTAATAGACTTAAGCATGGCTACTGGCGAGAAAGTTTCCTCATAATCAATTCCTTGAGTCTGAATAAAACCTTTCGTTACAAGCCTTGCTTTGTAGGTTTGCACATTCCCATCCATGTCAGTCTTCTTCTTGAAGATCCATTTGTTTCCCACAATCCGACATTCGGTAGGAAGATCAACCAAATCCCAGACTTGGTTATCATACATGGATTGCATCTCTGCATTCATGGCTTCTTGCCATTTCTTGGATTCTGAATCCAAGATTGCAGCTTTGTAAGTAGTAGGCTCAGCTTCATCAATCATGAAGATATCATCATACTTTACCGGTGCACGACGATCCCTAATACTTTTCCGAACACTTGGTGTTTCTGTTGTTTCTTGAGTCCTCTCAGGCTCAACTTCAACAACTGGATCAGTTACATCTGGTTCTGTCTGAACAGCTGGTCCAGTCACTTGTGATTCTCGAATTTCTTCAAACATGGTTATCTCCAATCCCTCGCGCCAGAAGCTCTTCCTCTAAGAAAATGCCTCTGTGTTTGGTGAAAATCTTATTTTCAGTGGGGTGGTAGAACAGGTAACCGATCTTTTTACCGTATCCAACGAAAACCACTTTTTCGCCTCTGTGATCTAGTTTATCCGAAGATTCTAGAGTGACATAAGCATTACATCCCCAGACTTTAAGGTAGGATACATGAGGTTTCTTTCCATGCCATATCTCATAGGGCGTTTTATCAACCTTTTTCGTTGGAGCTATATTCACAAGTCTTGCGGCAGTTTCCAAAGCATAACTCCAAAAGGATTTTGGAAGGTTTGTTCGACACATTATTGATCGAATCATATCTAATAGAGTTCGATTTCGCCGCTCAGACACACCATTATGTTGCGGTGTTCCAGGTGGAGTGAGTTGTGAAACTATTCCACAATCCTTTAGATGGTCGATGAATTCCTGACTAAGATATTCACCGCCTCGATCTGATCAAAGCATTTTAATAGTTCTATTTAGCTGATTTTCTACTTCGTTTTGGTACTCCTTGAACTTTTCAAGAGTTTCATGTTTATGCTTCATAAGATAAACATAACCATATCTACTGAAATCATCAGTGAATGTAACAAAGTATCTTTCTCCATGTCTTGACATTGTTCTGAATGGACCACATACATCTGTATGTACAAGTCCTAGCAGATCATTGGCTCTTTCTCCAACATTTGAAAAAGGTGCTTTTGTTAACTTTCCACTTAAGCATGATTCGCATTTTTCAAACGACTCCGAACCTTTGGAATCCAGGATTCCTGCGGTTTTGAGTTGTTTAACACGATTCTCACTTATGTGACCAAGTCTACAATGTCACATATACGTATCATTAAAGTCCAACTTATTACGTTTATGGGAGATATTGCATAATATGTTATCGTTTTGGATTTCTATCTCATAGATCCCATTGTTAGGTTTTGCATCAAAGTAAAATACATCGCTAAAATAAGCAGAAATAAATTCCCCATTGAAACGATAATTAAAACCTTGTCCTCGCAAAGCCGAAACTGAAACAATATTTCTAGTCACACTAGGAATGTAATAAACATTGTTCAAAACAAGTTCTAAACCAGAAGGAAGTAAGAGAACACATTCTCCTATAGCCTTCACAACAACTCTTTGTCCATTGCCAACATGGACCTCCAAGTCGCCTTGTTTCAGCTTTCTAATCTTTCTTAGTCCTTGCAAAACATTACAAATGTGGAAACCACATCCTGTGTCAAACACCCATGTTTTGCTAGGAAAAGCAAAGATTTCAATAACATATATACTTGAGGACTCTCCTCCTGAAGCCTTAGCTTGCTTCAGCTCAGCTAAATACTTAGCACAGTTCCTCTTCCAATGCCCAGTTTCATCACAATGAAAACACATGGCATCTTTCCGAGGTTTTTTATTGGCAACAGATTTGCCTTTGCCCTGATTGCCCATTTTCTTGGTGTTAGGTTTCTTAACTTGTCCCTCCTTGATCACTAGCACTGGTGCAGTCTTGCTAGGTATGTTCACCTCAGCAGTTTTGAGCATCTGATGCAGTTCTGCAAGTGTCTTTTCCATCCCGTTCATATTGTAGTTCATAATGAACTGGTCATATGACTTGGGCAATGAGTTTAGGATAATATCCCCCTGCTAACTCATCGCTCAAGGGGTATTCCAGACGAGCCAAGTGATCAAGATATGCCTTCATTTTTAGCACACGAGTGCTAACTGGCGTTTCTAGAACATACAACTTGTTCTCCGCCTTGAGAACAATTTTCAAGTTACGGTGCCAGTCCATGAAGTTGGAGTGGTTAAGTTTGTCCTTCTCTAAGATGGACTTGAGAGAGAATTGGGAGGCGGAATTGTTTTCAGTTGACATCTACAAAGTTCAAAATCTAATTTATTAGTATTTCATGTTTTAAGTATCCTAATTATTTTATGACCCAAAAAGCAAAATTAATTAGGATGAGATCCCGATTCATCAATAGACAATGAACTGGCTTAGCACTGTCCACTGGCATGATTAGGTAGGTAAACAACGATTGTTAATTGTGTCCACTACACAACTCTCCTTTTTGGGGTTATCGCTAAAAGCGATGTATGTTTAACCCCAATTATGCCCACTTGTCTAACAAGCGATGTTTGGTCCTTTACTGTTAACTGTAACACCGGCCTATGTTACACAGGAACCACGATGATTACCTTCACTCATGATCAACGCCCAGATGCAGGGTCAGCACTAACATTTGGGTTCGATATAGAATGGAGTGTTAACTCGTTTAAGGGTGGCATGAAACATCAATTTAAAATTGGGATTTTATTTTAATATTTACCATAAATATATTGAATGACTCGTTAGCATGATGTGAGTCACACAATAGTTTATAAAATCCAATTTTATTTTGTTCGTGATAATTGAAACTCCTTTCAACACTCAACATGGTATAGTTTTAAATACCCTATTTAAACTACGTTGGTCGTATTATCGCGAATGGACTTGTTTTAATATTAATAAAACTCCTTTTATTAAATATGCTTTTCGGTTTTTATAAAACTTGTTTTAATAAAACCGTTGTCATGATTGTGAAAATTTTATTTATTTTGGGTTATCTAAATTATTTACAATAAATAAACCATAACCACAAAACATAATAATAAAATTAAACGAATCGAGCCCCTAATAGGTTGTCCGTTTCGTTTTAGCCAGAAACGAAACGAACCAGTCAAAAGGGTTTCAAAACTATTTTTGATATAGCTCCCACTTGACCCGAGATCTCTATCTTCATGGAACCTGTTCGCCTTTTTATCTTCGTCTTGATCTTGTACTTGTAGGATTACAAATAAATTTGAAATAGAAATAAAACAAATCTATTCAAATCCTATCTATTACACCGGATCCAATATCCGTAATAAAAAATACAAATCAATAAAAAAAATTAAAACATCACAAACACAACCATGACAAGGGTCAAAATACCTAGGGCTCTATTCACATACAATCCATGAACAACAAAAAGCTTTTGATCTTTTGTCAAAAAAAAAAATAATAATAATAATAAATTTTTTTTTGACAAATAAAACATAGATCAAAATTATAACTATACCATCTATACGCGCGTAACCGTGGCTCTGATACCACTGTTGGGAATCATGGTATCAAATACACAGCGGAAGCAGTTTTATTTATTAATAAAATCGATTATATACAATATATAATATGAGCCGATTATATATATATATATATATATATATATAATATATATGTTTAATTTTATTAATCCAATTAACAAAATATTCCCAATCAGGATCTTGGTTAAACGCGTATAAACAAATAAATTATAAACAACCATAGGGGGTTTAGTAATCAACCTTTGACGACTACACCGGAGTTGTAACACGCGGGTTACAACGAATCCTCGCTAGTAGGAAGTTCACACCCGAGCACTGGCCAACCGATAGCAACACTTTGCAAGGTGGAGGCGGCAATGGTGGTGGTTTGTGGCGGACAAAGGGGCGACGGCTCCTAAGGGTGGCTGCAAATCTTGAGAGGAGACAAGTGTTATGTTGTTTTATCTTTTTTCAAAACATTTGTCATTAGAGTTTGATCTATCACACCTATTTATATAGATAAAAGGCACTTGACCACTTAATTAGTCAAAGTCATTCACTTGACCATTTGACTAGTCAAGGACTTGACCATTTGACTAGTCAAAGACTTGACCACTTAATTAGTCAAAGTCATACACTTGACCATTTGACTAGTCAAAGTGTAAACTTTACTATTTAGTCCCTCGAGTTCAAAACTATTATTATTTCAGAAATAATAATCCACCAACACATGAACTTATCTGATTCGTGTACCAACGTGTAACTCTTTGGATCGTACTGGGTCGGGTTACGTTGACCTCGACTTTTAATTACATCGGACATATTATATATCCAACACATCACTCCCAGACATAACGACGTTAGTTTAATCCTACGTGGTTAACAGAAGCTGACGTGGCATTGATTATGTGTAAAAACCAAAACTTATATGTGGCCAAAATATAAAAACCAAAACTTAAGGGGCATTTTTGATAATAAACTTTCAAACTTATAAATCCCCCCCCCCCCCCCAACCCCCCCTCTCTCTCTCTCTCTCTCTCTCTCTCTCTCTAAACCACCACCACCACCTATCTTCCTACCACACTCGAACCCATCTTACAGACACACTCTTTACAATTAAAAATCTTTAACTGCATACGTAACACTCAAAAAAAAAAAAAAAAGTCAGTGCAAACATACAGAAGAGTGAAATAAACAAGCAGACACTTTGAAAATCAAATGAATCGAAAACTATATACAAATAAAAGCAGAGCCATGATGAACATGATTTTGAACTTGCTTCCAATGCTTTCATGCCATGGAAACTTACATACCCTTAGATCTTTAGTTTCATCTCACACTTCATTTAGGGTTTCGATTGGTACCAGGTTCTCCGTCAACAAGGTAAGGTTAATTTTAGGGTTTCGATTGGGGTTGGTTTAAGATTGATTTTTGGTGAATTTTAGCTAGGGTTTCGATTGGGATTGGTGGGGTTTCGTCGAGATTGTTGGTGCCGTGGTGGTTGTGGTGGAAGCTGTGGTGGTTGTGGTGGAAGGTGTGGGTGGTGCAGTGGTGGTGGAAGGTGTGGTGGGTGGTGGTTGTTGGTGATTTAGAGAGAGGAAAGGGGTGGTGGGGGTGGGGGGGTGCAGGCGGTGGCTGTGATGATGGTGGTGCAGCGGCGGTGCTCCGCCTCTCTCTCTCTCTCTCTCTCTCTCTCTCTCTCTCTCTCTCTCTCTCTCTCTCTCTCTCTCTCTCTCTCTCTCTCTCTCTCTCTCTCTCTCTCTTGATAATAATAATAATAATAATAATAATAATAATAACAATAATAATAATAATAAATATCCCAAAGTTTATGTTTTTACATTTTGGCCACGAACACTAACCAGGTTAGACCTCCGTTAGTTTGGGAGTGAAGAAAGTAAACAAGTTGAAAGTTTGGAGTGTTAATGGCCAAAGTGATAATTAGAAGTATTATCCGCCAATAGCCTATAGTTAGGAGTATTAAAATCAATTTTCCCTTTTATAAAGTATGTTGTTTGTAACTTATTGCACGTCTTCTTACATAACCAAGCTCAATATTGTGATCCACTGCGAAGCACGACTCCAACAACTAGTTCCATTTATTTTACGTTTCAAAGCCATTGAACTTAAACTTTTTATTATTATATTTTTTGTTAATTGAGAATGAAAAAGCATTCTATAAAGTCAAAGAAACAAACTGAAAAAAAAAAAAAAAACAGTTAGGCAGTTGGCAAGTTTGACAAAGAGGGAACAATTTATGCATCCAAAAGTCTATCATAGACAATGATATCATGTATTCAATTATTCATTGCGTATTTACGTATTAATTTATATTCAATAATATTTGTCTCTTTATGTTTAACTACACAGCAACCCAACAAATGCATATGATTCCCATATATTTAATATTATACCTAATTGGTGGATGCTAAAAAGTTCCAAGGTGCTAGGAATCGATCTGGCGAATTGGTACAGCTTTGTCAGAATCGACTTTGGTTAGATTGGGTGAGGCTTGGTGTTGAGTTTGAGGTGTAAATCAATGGAAATCTGGGAGAGAGATGCTTATTTCGATCATGGGATGTTACTTGCTAAGCCTGGATATGGGATGTTTTGTTAAGATTTGGTGACGAATAAAATGGTCTCGTTTGGTTGTTTAAAAAAAGATACATGTGTTTTTTATAATAAGTTAAAAACTAAAATGTCTGTCATATTCAAAAGCTATTTATTGGTGAAGAAAGTAAAAGATTAAAAGAACGTATATGCTATAAGAGTGCCCGGAGTGGGGGCGGGAATGGGGCGGGAAGGGGGGAGGGGGAACACCGCCGCCATGGTGGCGTGGAAGGGGCAGGAAAGGTGAGGGCGGGGGCAGCTTCCTTGGCGTGGGGGGGTGTTAGTGTCATGTGGCTGCATTTGGTTGGGCATTCTTATTATTTGACCGTTTGAAAAAAAAAATAATAAATAAAATAAAATTTCAAATATGACCGTTGGGGGGTAACGGTTTAAAAAAAAATAATTTTTATTATATATATATATATATATATATATATATAAACAATACCATCTTCTACACAAACACACTCTCTTTTTTTCATAATCCTCTCCAAACTATCATATTTTTTAAAAAAAATTGCAAGATGTCGGACGACTCTTCGAGTTCAGATGATGTGTTTGATCAACTCGCTTTGGATGAGTTGGGCGAAGGTGCCGCAGAGTTGTTAATGGCGAGCGTTCAGAAAGACGTTCAAGCTATAGCGGATGACGAAGGGACCTTCGAACCACCCAAGCGTAGAAAGTACATATTTCGTGAACGACAAACCGCAAATGAGTTATTGGTACGTGATTACTTCTCACCCGAATCAACATACGATGAAAAAAGTTTTAGGCGGCGTTTTCGTATAAGTCGTAATTTATTTTTAAGAATAACAAATGATTTAGAAAATAATTATGAATATTTCAAACAAAGGCCCGATGCACGTGGTCAGATGGGATTTACCGCGATGCAAAAGGTCACAGCCGCGCTTAGAAACTTGGCTTACGGAACCAATTCCGACATAATGGATGACTATCTAAAGATGGCCGAGCGAACGGCTAGAGAAAGTTCTCAGTTTTTTTTGTGCGGGCGTCGTTGAATTATATTTAAAAAGATATTTGAGAAAACCTACATTTAGTGATGTGCACCAACTTTTAGAGTTTCACGAAGAAAAACATGGTTTTCCCGGTATGCTCGGGAGTTTAGATTGTATGAAATGGGAGTGAGAACTTTGTCCAACATGTCACACCCTCAAATTCCACGTGCGGGGTTTTACCGCGAGGCGCGTGACACACCAGGATCTTAGTCAACGATCACAATAAACATACAACAAACATGCATTCATAATTATATTTAAAACCAAAATATCATGCTTTGAGCTGTAAACCAGCAGCGGAAGCATTCTTGTTTACAACCAAAAGACATATCATTGTTTACAAAACATTGTTTAATATGCTTCAAAACATTAGACGCTGTGCATGACTCCGTGCGTCTAGCCCATTGACTGCTACCTTAGCGACCTGAGAAAACATGCCAAAAATGTCAACATATAATGCTGGTGAGTTCACAGGTTTTCTTTTATAAAGTGTTGTTATTAGTTCGGTAAGATCATTTCCGTTACTACTATGTTATGAGAACGTTAGCTAGACGTTAAGTATTGCTACTACTGCGGTTGGGAATCCATTACTAAACCGGTATAAGTGTTGAAGCCAGCCCAGACGGACGGGATTACCGATGCCTCGGTAACCCCCAAAGTATTAGAGACGATATGCACCCGCCCGGCTCCCAGCCGTCGGGTGGGGTTTGTAAGGCCCAATAGATCTATCCACATTTCTCCCGTTGTGCATCCCCGCACATTCATGGTTCCCCCCGGGACTTTCTGTAAAAGCCGCATAGTACGTGAAATAACCATAGTATAACATGATCTATGATGAGTAATCTAAATAAGTAGCATGTTTCTCCCCCGAAAGTAAAACGGTAAAAGTGGGGCTGTGACACTCACCTTGGATTGCGTTACTTGAAAACAGTTAAGTAATTATGTTATGATAGCCCCAAATAGCGGCGACCTATCATAAGATGTGTATAAGTATTGGACTAATAACCCGCGGGCTAACTAGTCCCCGAATGTCCAGACCGTGACCATAAACGTTTGAAAACACCTTTAACTGTTAAACCGATCGTGCCAGACAAGACCCGACATCCCATTGGTGACCCGACTTTCCACGTGTTAGATAAATGCAAGACATCATGCAACATATGCAATTAAACACTTAATACGCGCAATAGTTCACCTAGTCTAGCATAATGTCCGATTAACGCATAATCAGGTCCGAATACGTCTTACTAAGTCATTGGGTGTATCCCGGGGTTCCTAGCATGTTCCTAGGTGTCAAATCGTGTTCCAGGATGTCAAAACGCGTTCACGGCAGCAGTACATGCGATTAGGAAAGTCACACGCGAGTAGGCTTCAGCCTACAGGCGATTAGGGGCCCAATCGCATGAGGTATGAGGCGATTAGGGTCCTAATCGCCCCTATGCTGCATAATCGCCCTTAGCATCAGGCGATTAGGATTCCTAATCGCCTGCTGCTGCTGTATAACGGATTTTCACGCGTTTAACCCTCCAAATCAGATCCGAAACATGCAACAACACCCAATATCAAACCTAAATCATTTACCAACCCATTCCAAGCAAAAACCCCCAACATATCACTGATCTAACATGTTCTAAGCAATTATTTCCTAAAATGGCAAAGTACTAGGTTTCACCAACCAACCTTATCTTTCCTTAAATGGAAACAATCAGATTTCAATCTCTACAAACTTGTAAATCATCAAACCTCTGATCTAACATGTTCCTAGTATAAATCCTAACAACATTGCATCAATAATCATGCCATAATCATCCTAGATCTTCAAGAACACTCAAATGGGTCAAAATACACATTTTCATCAAAACACAACAATAATGGCTCAAACTCTAAGATAACCTTCCTAATAATCTCTACATAGCAGAAGTACAATCATATCTTGGGAACAATCATGTTATAATCACCAAGAAGACCAACATATGCATGTAAACTTCACATATAACAAGCATTAAGGTGTAGACTTGGTTTAGAACTCTTTTGAAAGGTTTTTAAAGACACAACTTAGTAAAACAAGGTCTGGACCTTTGGGGAACCCAAAATAACAACTTTACAAAGGTTAGGGATGAAGAACACACCTTGGGTTTTGTTAAAGAAAGGTGTGTAGGCTTGGAGGTGGTGATTTGTGTAGCAAAATGAGTTCCAGAGGTGTTTCAAGGTGTGTGGGTGGTTTGGGAGCAGCTAGGGTTGTTCTAGAGGTGTTTGGGGAGTTAAGGGTTCTATTTATAGGTGTTTTGACCCGGACTCTGATGTATAGGCGATTAGAAATACATGTCACGCGATTGGGGGCCTAATCGCATGAAACATCAGGCGATTAGGTCCCAATCGCCTGATATATATCCTACTCGCCCCATATATAGGCGATTAGGGGTTCCTAATCGCCCCTATGATGCTGGAACGAGTTTTTGGCGCGTTAAACACTATTTTAACATATATAAACACGTATTCACATACCGATAAGTCACATAATGATTTCAAACATATAATGCATGATAACTAACACGTTTACATCCGTTCACCAATTCCCGGGACTCGAGACTCGTGTGTGCATTAAACCCGGTGATTCCACGAATCACCAATCCTTGTACCCATGGTTATGGACCGACTCCCGATGACCCCGCGGGTCATCGTAACGACTCCCGATGATTCCCCCGAATCATCATACCGACTCGACTGACTCCGTTAAGTACGTAATATGCATGACTTGCTAAGGTAGACTTACTAGTTTAGTCAACGTTACTAACCTGAGTTTGCCGGGTGTCACATCATCCCCCTGTTGAAAGAATTTTCGTCCCGAAAATTGCCCAAGGCTAAAAAGGAAGAGACGAAAGAGAAGAAAAATTTTCCGGTTGCCACATCATCCCCCTGTTGAAAGAAATCTCGACCCGAGATTCATTCAGCTTCAGTAGAGACATGCCTTGATTCGAACGCGCGTTTAGGAAATAAATGGGGATACTTAGCCTTCATTTGATCTTACCGTTCCCACGTGAACTCCGGTCCACGATCAGAGTTCCAACGGACTTTAACAATGCGGATTTTACTCCGGCGAAGGCTACGGATTTTATAGTCAAGAATTTCAACCGGTTCCTCCACGATACGTAGACGATCATCCACCTTGATCTCTTCGAGAGGAACAACCAAAGATTCATCCGCCAAACACTTCTTCAAATTAGAAACATGGAAGACATTATGAACGTTACTGAGTTCAGCTGGCAGATCAAGCCTGTATGCTACCGGTCCAATCCGTTCCAGAATTGCGAACGGTCCTACATACCGAGGATTCAATTTGCCCCGCTTCCCAAAACGTATAACGCCCTTCCACGGAGATACCTTCAACAAAACCCTGTCGCCAACCTCAAACTCCAAAGGCTTGCGACGACGATCGGCATAGCTCTTTTGACGGTCCCGAGCTGCTGCCAAGCGGTTACGGATTTGTACGATCTTCTCGGAAGTCTCGTACACAAGTTCCGGGCCGGTGAGTTGACTCTCACCCACCTCGGCCCAACAAAGAGGAGACCGGCATTTCCGCCCGTAGAGAGCCTCGAACGGAGCTGCCTTGATGCTAGAATGGGACTGTTGTTGTAGGAGAATTCCACCAACGGTAGATGACTCTCCCACCCCTTGCCAAAATCGATCACACATGCCCGAAGCATGTCTTCTAGCGTTTGGATTGTCCGCTCACTTTGACCATCAGTTTGCGGATGATACGCTGTGCTCATGTCTAACTGAGTACCCAGAGCCTTATGCAAGGATTTCCAGAAGTTAGAGGCGAACCGAGGATCACGATCAGAAATAATAGAAATAGGCACCCCGTGCCGAGAGACCACTTCCTTGAGATATAACCGTGCCAGACGCTCGAGGCCATCGGTATCTTTGATAGCGAGGAAGTGTGCAGACTTTGTTAACCTATCAACAATTACCCAGATCATGTTACAACCACTGGGCGATTTCGGGAGTTTGGTCACAAAGTCCATCGTAATCCGCTCCCACTTCCACTCGGGAATTTCAGGCTGTTGCAGAAGGCCGGATGGCTTTTGATACTCGACCTTGACCTTGGCACAGGTCAAGCACTTGCTCACGTACGAAGCCACGTCCGCCTTCATGTTCGGCCACCAATAAAGTATCTTTAGGTCTTGATACATCTTATCGGAGCCAGGGTGAATAGAGTACCGGGACTTGTGAGCTTCATCAAGAACAAGCTCCCGCAAGCCCCCAAATAAGGGAACCCAAATACGTTCAGCGAAATAGTGCAACCCATCGGACCTGAGTTCAAGGTGGCTATCAGCACCATGCATGGTTTCGGCTTTAAGGTTTTCCTCCTTCAAAGCTTCTTGCTGCGCTGAACGGATTCGATCGGGTAAGCCGGAATGGATAGTGAGCTGAAGAGCTCGAACACGACGAGGTTTAGCCGTTTCCTTCCTGCTCAAGGCGTCTGCGACCACATTCGCCTTGCCAGGATGGTATTTAATAGCGCACTCGTAATCATTAAGAAGCTCGACCCAACGACGCTGTCTTATATTCAACACCTTCTGATCAAAGATATGCTGGAGGCTCTTGTGATCGGTGTAAATAGTGCATTTGGTACCGTACAAGTAATGCCTCCAAATCTTTAAAGCAAAGACCACCGCACCCAATTCCAGATCATGGGTGGGGTAGTTCTTCTCATGAACTTTGAGCTGACGGGAAGCATAGGCGATGACCTTCTCGCGCTGCATCAGTACACAACCGAGACCCCGGATAGAAGCGTCACAATAAACCACAAAATCGTCCGTGCCCTCAGGCAAGGACAAGATAGGAGCTGAACAGAGTTTAGCCTTTAACATCTGGAAGGCCGACTCCTGCGAATCACCCCAGTCGAACTTCCTGTCCTTCTGGGTAAGCGAGGTGAGGGGTTGAGCGATCTTCGAAAATCCCTCGATAAAACGACGATAATAACCTGCAAGGCCTAGGAATTGCCGCACCTCAGATGGCGTCTTTGGTGCTTCCCAGTCTTTGATGGCTTCAATCTTAGCTGGGTCAACGTGAATTCCTTTCTCATTAACAACATGACCAAGGAATTGGACTTCACGCAACAAGAAGCTACACTTAGAAAACTTGGCGTACAACTGTTCCCGCCTCAGGAGTTCCAAAACAAGACGCAAGTGTTCCTGGTGGTCCACCTCGTTCTTGGAATAGACTAGAATATCATCAATGAAGACAATCACGAACTTATCAAGATAAGGCTTACAAACACGGTTCATCAGATCCATAAAGATGGCAGGTGCATTGGTGAGACCAAAAGGCATGACCAGGAATTCAAAATGGCCATAGCGAGTTCGAAAGGCGGTCTTCGGAATGTCAGCTTCTTGAACCCTCAACTGATGGTACCCCGACCTCAAATCAATCTTCGAATAGAAACTAGAACCCTGAAGCTGGTCAAATAAGTCGTCGATGCGAGGAAGAGGATAGCGATTCTTGATGGTAACCTTATTCAACTCCCGGTAGTCGATACACATCCGTAGGCTTCCGTCCTTCTTCTTGACAAACAAAATAGGGGCTCCCCACGGGGACGAACTGGGTCGAATGAAACCTTTCTCTAACAGCTCCTGCAACTGGTTCGATAACTCCTGCATCTCGGGAGGTGCAAGACGATAAGGGGCACGGGCAATAGGGGCCGCACCTGGAGCAAGTTCAATACCAAATTCGACCTGACGATAAGGCGGAAGACCAGGTAAGTCTTCAGGAAATACATCGGGAAAGTCACGGACAACAGGAATATCTTCAATCTTCTTCTCTTCATCAGACGAAACCGAAACAAGTGCCAGAATGGCAGAATACCCCTTCCGAAGATACTTATAGGCTTTCATACACGAAATGATACTCAATGGGACCCCGCTCTTCTCACCGTGCACCAACAGAATTTCTCCATCAGGGAGGGGAAGTCGAATGACTTTATCAAAACAAACGATCTCAGCATGATACAGAGACAACCAATCCATACCCACGACAACATCGAAACTACCCAAGGACACCGGCATAAGATCAATAGGGAAGGAATAACCCGACAACTCAAGGTGACACTCCCTAAGGACGTGCGTCGCCTCGACTTTCTTACCATCAGCCAATTCTATCAAGTACTTAGCCTCTAAAGGTGTAGGTACCCTATCAAGCAATTGACTAAACCCAAGAGATATAAAACTCTTATCGGCACCGGAATCGAATAAAACCGTAGCATAGCGATTATCGAGAAGAAACGTACCAGTAACAGTGTTAGGATCCTGTCGAGCACCGCTCGAACCGATCACGAAGGCGCGAGCATTCCTACCTCCGCCCCCATTGTTTCCATTACCCGACCCATTCTTCCCGGTTTCACCCTGTTTCAACTTGGGGCAGTTACGCTTGTAGTGACCAAGCTCACCACAGTTATAGCACCCTTGTTTCCCCTGATTTCCCTGGGGAGCAACGACTTGAGGGGCTGGGGCTGGTGTGACCGACGGGTTTCGGTTCCCCAAAGGGTTGGACCTACAATCTTTGGCTTGGTGCCCAATCTTATGGCACCGACGGCAACGGTCCTTATCATCGCAAGGACCGGTATGATGATAGTTGCATCGATCACACTTCGGCAACTTCCCAGCATAAACCCCCGGTTGTCGTTCTGATGACGATCCCCCAGTATCAGTCTTCCTCACCTGCTGAGGCTGAGCCGAGCTCGAGCCTTTCCCCACAGTTTCCCACTTCCGCTTGTTACTATCAGAAGTCTTCACAGCAGCGCCTCGAGGAGGCAAGACCCCTTCAGTCACCTTCATGTTGGTCAGCCTGTGAGCCGACCGAACCACCTCAGAATAAACAGTGAGATTACCCGCAACAACTAACCCTGCAATCTCCGGTACCAACCCAGCGACGTAATGCTCAATCCTTCGGTATTCGGGTGCGTGCAGATCGGGGCACAACACCGCCAACTCGTTGTGCCTAGCAGTATAAGCTTCAATCTCGGACCCCACCATCTTATGATTCCAGACTTCATGCTCAAGCTTCTGGATTTCATCCCTCGGGCAGTACTCATTTTTCAGCAACTGAATGAACCCCGCCCAGGGCATAGCGTGGGCTTCCCCAATACCCATAGTCTGGGTGGTGGAGTTCCACCAAGTCAAAGCTTGACCCTCCAGGGTCGCAGAAGCATATTTCACCCGGTCGCCTTCCGGGCAGTTGCACATCGAGAAAACAGATTCAATTTTCTCCAACCAGCGGAGCAGTCCCACTGCCCCTTCAGTGCCACTAAAGTTGTGGGGCTTGCAATCCATAAACTTTTTGTAGGAACACTGGGGTGGAGGAGGATTGATAGCACCACCTGGAACAGACACGCAGGTGAGAATCAAGAAAAGGTAAAGTACCCCAGAACAAGGTAGAATAGATGAGAATCGACGTACCACCCATAGCATTATGAGCGGCTTGGAATGCAGCCAGAGCAATATTCACGTGCTGCTGCGTCAGGTTATCCAACTCAGCTTGGGTCATATTAATGTTCCCGCAGCCACCGCCGCCACCACGGCCGCCAGCGCGACCGCCAGCACGGCCGCCCCTGCGACCTCCACGAGCTCCCGACATCTTCTGTCACAACATGAAACAAAAGATTTAGGCTTGCCCGTGGTATATCCCATTAGGAATTTCAAGAAACTAGACCGAGCCCAGCTCGGGTCCATCCGTTCAAGCCCAAAGTCTGCCAGGGATCCCATGCATCACAGTTTATGATCTCGTGTGCACCCGACATGATAAACTGTTCCACATGGTCATCCAGGCGCGCTTTAAGTTTGAAGTTCAAGTCACCGAACACTAGCGCCCAATCATGGTATTATCATAAGTATAAGTACAAGGTAGTATGCATAAGGACGAGCGTGTTCATTAGGGCATAGAAGGGAGATGTCCAAATCCCTGGACAGATCTCATGAGTACGCCGAAGCTACCCCAATGTACACCATCGTCAAGAAAGTTCAATAGTATATCGTTCGCCGTCGGATCATAGTAAGGATGAGTCAAGAAATGGGATGATAAAGAGTAAACAGATGATGTAGTGTAGAAGATGATGACACCGACACCCCCGACAAGTCATATTGTTACTCACTTGCTAAGACTCGACTAATTGTGACCGTCTAGTGTGTGCGACTCAGTTATAGACTAGACTCTACATGCAGTCCTAGTTCACTATAACCGTTGGCTCTGATACCAATCTGTCACACCCTCAAATTCCACGTGCGGGGTTTTACCGCGAGGCGCGTGACACACCAGGATCTTAGTCAACGATCACAATAAACATACAACAAACATGCATTCATAATTATATTTAAAACCAAAATATCATGCTTTGAGCTGTAAACCAGCAGCGGAAGCATTCTTGTTTACAACCAAAAGACATATCATTGTTTACAAAACATTGTTTAATATGCTTCAAAACATTAGACGCTGTGCATGACTCCGTGCGCCTAGCCCATTGACTGCTACCTTAGCGACCTGAGAAAACATGCCAAAAATGTCAACATATAATGCTGGTGAGTTCACAGGTTTTCTTTTATAAAGTGTTGTTATTAGTTCGGTAAGATCATTTCCGTTACTACTATGTTATGAGAACGTTAGCTAGACGTTAAGTATTGCTACTACTGCGGTTGGGAATCCATTACTAAACCGGTATAAGTGTTGAAGCCAGCCCAGACGGACGGGATTACCGATGCCTCGGTAACCCCCAAAGTATTAGAGACAATATGCACCCGCCCGGCTCCCAGCCGTCGGGTGGGGTTTGTAAGGCCCAATAGATCTATCCACATTTCTCCCGTTGTGCATCCCCGCACATTCATGGTTCCCCCCGGGACTTTCTGTAAAAGCCGCATAGTACGTGAAATAACCATAGTATAACATGATCTATGATGAGTAATCTAAATAAGTAGCATGTTTCTCCCCCGAAAGTAAAACGGTAAAAGTGGGGCTGTGACACTCACCTTGGATTGCGTTACTTGAAAACAGTTAAGTAATTATGTTATGATAGCCCCAAATAGCGGCGACCTATCATAAGATGTGTATAAGTATTAGACTAATAACCCGCGGGCTAACTAGTCCCCGAATGTCCAGACCGTGACCATAAACGTTTGAAAACACCTTTAACTGTTAAACCGACCGTGCCAGACAAGACCCGACATCCCATTGGTGACCCGACTTTCCACGTGTTAGATAAATGCAAGACATCATGCAACATATGCAATTAAACACTTAATACGCGCAATAGTTCACCTAGTCTAGCATAATGTCCGATTAACGCATAATCAGGTCCGAATACGTCTTACTAAGTCATTGGGTGTATCCCGGGGTTCCTAGCATGTTCCTAGGTGTCAAATCGTGTTCCGGGATGTCAAAACGCGTTCACGGCAGCAGTACATGCGATTAGGAAAGTCACACGCGAGTAGGCTTCAGCCTACAGGCGATTAGGGGCCCAATCGCATGAGGTATGAGGCGATTAGGGTCCTAATCGCCCCTATGCTGCATAATCGCCCTTAGCATCAGGCGATTAGGATTCCTAATCGCCTGCTGCTGTATAACGGATTTTCGCGCGTTTAACCCTCCAAATCAGATCCGAAACATGCAACAACACCCAATATCAAACCTAAATCATTTACCAACCCATTCCAAGCAAAAACCCCCAACATATCACTGATCTAACATGTTCTAAGCAATTATTTCCTAAAATGGCAAAGTACTAGGTTTCACCAACCAACCTTATCTTTCCTTAAATGGAAACAATCAGATTTCAATCTCTACAAACTTGTAAATCATCAAACCTCTGATCTAACATGTTCCTAGTATAAATCCTAACAACATTGCATCAATAATCATGCCATAATCATCCTAAATCTTCAAGAACACTCAAATGGGTCAAAATACACATTTTCATCAAAACACAACAATAATGGCTCAAACTCTAAGATAACCTTCCTAATAATCTCTACATAGCAGAAGTACAATCATATCTTGGGAACAATCATGTTATAATCACCAAGAAGACCAACATATGCATGTAAACTTCACATATAACAAGCATTAAGGTGTAGACTTGGTTTAGAACTCTTTTGAAAGGTTTTTAAAGACACAACTTAGTAAAACAAGGTCTGGACCTTTGGGGAACCCAAAATAACAACTTTACAAAGGTTAGGGATGAAGAACACACCTTGGGTTTTGTTAAAGAAAGGTGTGTAGGCTTGGAGGTGGTGATTTGTGTAGCAAAATGAGTTCCAGAGGTGTTTCAAGGTGTGTGGGTGGTTTGGGAGCAGCTAGGGTTGTTCTAGAGGTGTTTGGGGAGTTAAGGGTTCTATTTATAGGTGTTTTGACCCGGACTCTGCTGTATAGGCGATTAGCAATACATGTCACGCGATTGGGGGCCTAATCGCATGAAACATCAGGCGATTAGGTCCCAATCGCCTGATATATATCCTACTCGCCCCATATATAGGCGATTAGGGGTTCCTAATCGCCCCTATGATGCTGGAACGAGTTTTTGGCGCGTTAAACACTATTTTAACATATATAAACACGTATTCACATACCGATAAGTCACATAATGATTTCAAACATATAATGCATGATAACTAACACGTTTACATCCGTTCACCAATTCCCGGGACTCGAGACTCGTTTGTGCATTAAACCCGGTGATTCCACGAATCACCAATCCTTGTACCCATGGTTATGGACCGACTCCCGATGACCCCGCGGGTCATCGTAACGACTCCCGATGATTCCCCCGAATCATCATACCGACTCGACTGACTCCGTTAAGTACGTAATATGCATGACTTGCTAAGGTAGACTTACTAGTTTAGTCAACGTTACTAACCTGAGTTTGCCGGGTGTCACATCATCCCCCTGTTGAAAGAATTTTCGTCCCGAAAATTGCCCAAGGCTAAAAAGGAAGAGACGAAAGAGAAGAAAAATTTTCCGGTTGCCACACAACAGAGTGGCAAGGCCAACACGCGAGCGGTTTTCATAAAAAGCCGTGTATGATGCTTGAAGCGGTTGTGTCACAAGATCTTTGGATTTGGCATGCGTTTTTTGGTGTGCCCGGTTCGTTGAACGATAGAAATATTCTTAATCAATCCACAATCTTCAACGATCTTGTAAACGATGTTGCACCAAAAGGAACTTTTTTCTTAAACGGGGTAAAATATAAGTACGGGTATCTTCTAACAGATGGAATTTACCCTGATTGGGCCATGTTCGTAAAATCGTTTACACGGAGGACTACGTTAGACCCTAAGATAGAAAAGTTTAACAAAGCTCAAATGGCTGCACGGAATGATGTTGAGCGTGCTTTTGGTGTGTTGCAAAAAAGATGGCGCATTTTGTCCATGCTATGTAGACTGTATGAAAAACCCCAAATAAGAAATGTGATGTACGCATGCATTATTTTCCATAACATGATTTTGGAGGACGAATGACGTGCAATATGCGAGTACTTTGGTGAGGAAACGCAACAAAGTCAAGAAAACATTACTGATTAAGAAAGAAACTTCAACAACTTTGAAATCAAGAATAGCCAAACACATCACAACCTTCGAGCGGATCTGGTTGATCATATTTGGAGTATACCAAGAGATTACCCATCTGACGATAACAATAGCGATAACTAAAACCATTTTCGGTTCATGTATTTTTTTTAAAGTGCGTTTATGTTTTTTTTTTAATTTTCATGTATTTTCTGTTTGTTCGTGTATTTTTTTTATTTACTTTGTAGTTTATTAAATGAATTTATATTTATGTTTTTATAAAATTGTGTTTTTTTATTTATTAAAAAAGAAAATAAAAAAAAAGGAAAAAGCAAGTGCCACATGTCACTCCCTCCCCCCCTTCACTCCCCACAATCCCCCCCCCCCCCCCAAGGGTCCCACAAGTGCCACATGGCGCTTCATCCCCCTCTTTCCCCCACCACTCCGAGTAGTCTAAAATAAAACAACATACAAATTTGGAGTATAACTAATACATGAGTGTAATATATTTTTGGGGAATTGTATTTCACTAATCCAAACTTTGCCTCATTAGCCAACGATAATCTTTTTTTTTTATCGGCTAATCCCCCCCCCCCCCCCCCCCCCCCTTTTTACATCACCTTTTAAATACACCTCTTTTTTTTTTTTTTTGCCTCTGATGAGCCTTGAACTCCCAACCTCACCTTTAGAACTCCTTCACCTTTACCACCACACCACAAGGGGTGGGGCTTAGCCAACGATAATATGTACTTAAAACATTTCGCACAACGGTCTCAACTTCTAAACAATTTTCCTTCAATGATCATTTCAACTTTTAAACTCTTTCAATTTTGAAAATTGGTTAGTTCTCATTTAACAAAAACTCATTAGAGGAAAATGCTTTGAAATTTGGGACTATTGTATGGAATTTCTTAAGTACAGATTATTGCACGCCAACGAGGTAAAGTTTTGATTGTTAAAATCCGATTCCTCTATATTTTCTAATAATTTTGATGTATGTTAACTAAATTAGCATAATCTATTCTTCTGTCTTCAACTAATAGTTTGTTTTTACTAAAGTCATTTGTCTAACTCAGAGACTACCGTTAGAATGTATCGCGGATAAGGTAGTGATCACGTCTTCTGGTTTCACTAAGTTTGGTCGTGATCAAGAATAAACCTCCCTAATTACTATTTGTTATAAATCATCAACTATTACTATCTAGTCTGTGTTGAGATCATCTTTACAATTTTTTTAGTATTTACTAATCACTCAAAGGTTACAACTTGAATATGAATATTATACTAAGCCTTCTCAAACACTTTTTATTATGGCTTCTCTTAGATAATTTAATTTTTATTATGAAAGATGTACAGAGTTTAAAGATCATTATAAGAATATGACAAAGTTGTGTATTTTTTTTATGTGACAAAAAGGTTCAGTTGAAAAGTCTTTTGATGCCTCCACGGTCGATCTATGTTCAAGCCGTTCTCATTGTGACATCATTTTAACTTTTTGATAAAGTTCTTTAACCTATTTTTTTAAACTGAGTTGTTAAAAATCATCAAAGTCTACCAGTTATTTAGAAAATGTAACACCTTGCGCAAAATCATAAAGATATTCTTTAATCAATTGTGTGTATGTTTACTTTTTAAGGGCTGAGTTATCATATAAACACCAAAATAAATTAGAAGATTAGAAAGTTATTAAAGAGTGACGTGCGTTTAAGAAGGAATCCCTACTTGTCACCTAGTGGTGGGAAGACTTGGGTTTTTCAATGCCCAAGTTCGATCTCCACCTATGTCGCTTTTGGTGGATTATGACAATGAAGGATTTGAGCTAAGTCTAGTGAGGTTATCAGTTTGAATCTCATGCCCAACCGGTTTTTCGTTCCACCACGTGTTATGCCAGATAGTCATGCTCTTGTGGTGGCACAACGGCTGTCAAGTGGTAACCAGCGGTATGGTTTCCCGAGGGAACGTCCGAGCCAAACTTTGAAGCCAGCGTGGGCCCAATTAAGACAATATTCTATCTTGTGGTGGCACGACTGTCAAGTGGCAGCCGGCAGTATGGTTTCCCGGGAGAACGCCCAAGCCAAACTTAATTTGAAGTCAGCGTGGGCCTGGTAAAGACAACATAGTGTGGCCAAAGTAGAGCAACGGGGCTCTCCAATTTGGAGAGTGAGGTAGCCAAACACAAAGAAAGACGTTCTAAAAAAGAAAAAGGCAGAAAGGGTTGTTTTATACAAAGAGGAAAAAAAAAAAAGAATATGCACATGTGAGACATTTTTCTCACATGTCAAGAAACATGCACATCAAAGTCACATGCTACTTGTCCACTATTTTTAAACGTTTGTATCTTTCTTATACGTTATAGGTAACGTCCCCCTTCTTGGGTTTAGGTAACGTCCTGCCATGTTTCTGCCGGAGTTCTTTGAGAGCGTACAATCTAACGTATAAGTAATTAAGAAAAATGTCTGCAGTCTGCGGACCACATCTGCAGACATCTGCAGGAGAAGAGGTGGACCAAAGGTCTGCAGTCTGCAAGAAGAAGACTGTTTGTTTGTTAACGTCTGCATGCTGCTGAAATAAACTGAAATTAAATAAACTGATTTTTACAACAGTCTGGAGGTGGACCGTGGTGGTGGTGGTGGATCGTGGTGGTGGTAGACGGTGGTGGATCGTGGTGGTGGTGGCGGCGGACAATGGTGGTGGTGGACGGTGGGTGGTGGTGGTGGTGGACCTTGGTGGTAGGGGTGGTGGGTGGTGGATGGTGGACCGTGGTGGTGGTAGACGGTGGTGGTGGATGGTGGGGGTGGTGGTAGGTGGGCCATGGTGGTGGTGGACCGTCATGGTGGTGGTGGACAGTGGTGTGGACCGTGGTGGACGATGGTGGTGGTGGGTGGTGGACGGTGGTGGTGGACGGTGGTGGTGGTGGGTGGTGGTGGTGGTAGGTGGTAGGTGGGTCGTCGTGGTGGTGGACCGTGGTGGTGGACCGTGGTGGTGGTGGACGGTGGTAGTGGTGGACGGTGGTGGGTGGTGGTGGACCGTGGTGGTGGTGGATGGTGATGGTGGTGGTGGGTGAGAAGAAGAGAAGAAGAGAAGACCTTAGAAGACATTGGAACAAGTCTGCATCAAGAAGAGGTCAGAAAGACCTTTTTGAGTGAAAGGTCTTCCAAAAAACAAACAATCTGCAGACCCCAAACGTCTGCACGCGTCTGCGCGGCACAGACAAAAGAGGCCAGAAGTGCTTTTAAGCAAAAAACAAACAGCCCCTAAAAATAATAAGAGTAGATTAGGAATATAAATAGTGCATAAATAAGAGCAGATTAAAAATATAAGCGATTAAAAAGAGCACATTAAGAATAATAAGAGTATTAGGAATATCTATATCTATATCTATATCTATAATAAACCAAAGCATTTTTAATGACATGGCACTCAAGGAGGCATTCTCCTCCTTGAGTGTGTCATGTGTCATTAGGCCTGTAAACGAACCGAACGAACACGGGCGTGTTCGTGTTTGTTCATTTAACTTTAACCGAACACGAACACGAACACATAATCGAACACATTTTTGTGTTCGTGTTCGCTCATTAAGAAATTTGTTGTGTTCGCGTTCGTTTATGTTCGTTTATTTAAAACTTAAACAAACAGTTCATGAACATAAACGAACACAAATGACTAAAATAAATGAACACAAATGAACATAAACAAACAAAAACAAGTTAATAATGATTCATTACAATTTAACCAAGTCTAATACATCACAATGCAACCAAAACCAAATGACGGGGATGAGAAATACGTCGGCGCTGTGGTCTATTGAGACGGAGATGAGGGAGACGACGACGCTGTTGAGGCTGGAGGCCGGAGACTGGGCTGTGGAGGTGGTCGAACGGAAGTAGAAAAAGGTAGGGTATAGAGTGTGGAGAAGAAGGGAGGTGGGGTTGTGACGTATGGATATCGTTTGATAATTGATATGGTTAGAATGTTAGGGTTAGGGTTAGGGTTAAGTTTTTAGAGCATATGAGTTAAGATACTTAAAAAAAGGAAATAAATAATAAAAATAAAATTAAGTTTAAGTAAACGAACATAAACGAACATAAATGAACGAACAAAACGTGTGTTCATGTTCGTTCATTTAATTAAACGAACAAAAATTTGTGTTCGTGTTCGTTCATTTATTTAAATAAACGAACATAAACGAACTTCCCGCCGAACAGTTCACGAACAGTTCATGAACGTTGGTTCGTTTACAAGCCTATGTGTCATGCCATGTGGCAAATTAAAAAAAAATAATAATATAAAACCTAATCTACTAAAATTAAATTGAGTTATTTTAGGAAAAAAAATTTAAAAACAAATATAATTTTTTCTCTCTTATGTTTCCTCCCATAATTTTTAAACGTTAATATCTTTTATATACGAGATTTTTTAAAGAAAAAAATTACATAAAATTAACGAGCGTTTTATTATCTTTCCAACGAGTACCATGGTGCTATATAAAAATAGGAGAAAAAAACCGACTATTTTTTGTGGGGTTTCGTTCATACAGGGAAAAAAACACAAAGTGTTTAGGTTATTCATTAATCATGTTTTTTCTTTTAAACCATGTTCTTATCTACGATGTTGAAATTCAGCCCAATCACCATGCTATCATTGGAATTTTACTCTTCTAAAGATGTATAGGTATACTTCATCAAGAGAAGCTTGGAGAAAAAATCGCGCAACACTACAACACATGGTGTCTCTTTATAGGAAGGTTATTTTTTATTTATTTAATTACAAAAGTAATAATTATTAGTATTAGTATTAGTATTATTAGAATTATTATATTTTTCAACCCGGGACGCTCCCGAGTGAAATGGATCTTTTGGTATTTTCTTTGTAAAAAAGTGTATAATGTAAGTTGATACATACATGCCATTTTTATAGTTTAGATACTTCTAATTTTATTCATTTTACCTAGGTTGGTCAACCCAGGACGCTCTCAGGGTATAAACTAGTAAATCATAAAAAAAACTAATTTAAATAATCTTGTATTGTGAGATCAAATTTCTAAAAACACTCTTTATTTTAAGCATATGTTTGGGAAACTCATGATTGATATACCAGTACTTGTAGCTATCAAAGGTCCTAAATTAACCTCTAAATTCCTAAAAATGTCCACCTTTTCCCACGTTTAACGTATGGTTCCACATCCACTAACTTTGGATCTTATCCATGTCCATTTCTTATCTCTAAAAGTCTAAAAGATGCTTCATATAATATTTAAAATTTCACTAAACCACTATTTTATCAAACGAAAATTAATAGCTGCAGTCTTGTTTTCCACTAAACCACTGGTTTATCAAACGAAAATTAATAGCTGCATGTTCAACACTTGTAGCCCAGTTAGTTGAGGGCCTAAATTTTCTATGAGAGGTTTGGGTTCAATTCTCACTAGCTACATTTGGAGGACATTGGTGGAGGGGAAATGAGGGATGACCCGGCCATTGGCTTGGGTTCGAGTCCTAATCCCGACCGTTTTACCGATTATTTCACTGTCGTGCTTTCGGGCAGGTGAGTGGTCGGGTTTTCCCGGGAATTGGTGGCCCAGGTACTCTCGAGTACCTGATTCGCCAAAAGGGTGCCCGATAGTGTTCGGAAATTGATTCGTTGGCCGTTAAAAAAAAATAGCTGCAGTCTTGTTTTCTTGAAAAGGAAATTATCTCGGGACCAAGCACATTTGTTAATCTAGTTTTAGTTTGAGCTGACCTTGGCGGATTTAATTTACAAAGTATTTATCAGACCAAATGGGCAGTACTCGAGCGTACCTAGTGACTATCTATGTAGAAGGTCGCGGGTTGTAATCTCACTCGTGACAAAATGTCACTAGAAGGTCGCGTGTTGTAATCTCCCTGATCAGGAGTTTTTTCACAACACCAGCGGTGGGCAGTGTTGTAAAAGGCAGGCTAGGCGGTGGTTTTTGATTTTTTTTAAATTTCTATGTATTTCTTAGTATTATGTGTATATATCTAAGTATTTTTAAGTATTATGTGTGTATATCTTAATATATTTTCAAAACCACCTAAATTTGTGTGTGTGTGTGTGTGTGTTTATATAATACGTATAAAAAAAATACCAAAACGCCTAATTCCGCCTAGTCCTAGACTAGACCTCACCTGCCTAGCGTCTAGCGCCTTCTACAACCTTGGTGGTGGGTTACCACTGGAATTGGTAACGAGTAGGGTCACCAACGTTGCTTATGCCTGCATGTGTGGGTGACATTTTGCCTATGGATGTACCCGGATGTTCGGGCTTTGTTGTTCGTTAAAAAAATATTGGGTTTGACTAGGACTGATGTTGAGCCTATGACTTTGATATTCACCAAACAGATTTGGGTCAACTGTTAAATGATTGGATCTCAACCAGCTCTTTTAATTGTTTTTAAGAAGTGATGCATTGGGCTACTTGGTTAAAGATTTCTTGGGCTGACGATTTAATGAACTTTAAGTGGGCTGCCCGATTATTTGGGTTTTAAACAAAACTAGTATTTTACGTGTGCCGCGCGTTGCGGCGACAACTTGGTGCTTGCAAGACTTTGTTATATGCGTGACATACGAACGTACCATCATTATACAAAGAATAACACTAAAGCATACGGAATTTTAACATATCCAAAGCGCATTACAACACATCATAAACGGTATTCACACCATGATATAATTTAGCTGTTTAACGAACATGTTTACTAATAAAATAAAAAAAGTAACAACAAACATATTTATTATTAATAAAGTATTGCTTTGGTGAACAATACTGATTTTGATTAATTTATTAATTAAGTATTGTTTTAGTTATTCAACTTTTGTATTTGGTAGTTACATCATAGCAGCCATTAAAGTCATGTTCCGTCAAAAGCATTCAAAATTACAAAAGCCTAATGCCACAATGACCCATACAATTACAGCCCATTCCATCCAACATATCCCTTTTGTCTCTCTAAAAATCAAACCACTGCCAAAGCCGCCGCAACTACCACCACCAACGCAACGCCACCGCCACAACCGCGTCTCCCTCTCTCAGCAAAAAAACCCAACGACCACTACCAATCCTCTCTCTCTTTCTTGAAATAGACCCTGATCCGACATCATCAACTCGACGTCACCATAACGACAACCACAACTATAACGAAAACCACCTCCATCACCAGACAGTGCCGGCCACCATGAATGAATCCTACGTTTTGTAGGCATTTTAGGTTTTTGATACTGACCGTTGAGATGAGCGGCAGAGCGACGTGGAAGCAGGTCGACAGTGGCCTTCCTTCATGACCTACGTGTCAGGATGTGTGTGGGTTAGTGAGTCATCAGAAGAAGGCAGTCAACCGATAAGGATGGTCAAAGTTGTCGACTGTGTTCAAAAGACGGCTGACGCTGTTACCGTCAGTTACTGTAGCGAACATCGCTATCGTTGGATGAGAATTGTTATATATATATAATTGTTCTTAGGTTAAAATTAGCTCATATATGATCCAAGCAGTTAGTGGAACGAGACTTTTGTTGATCTTAATGTTGATTGAATACATGAAACAAACATTGGACTACGGGTGCAAATGAGCCGAGCTGTTTGAGAGCTACTCGAGATCGGCTCGGTAAAAAGCTCGAAACGAGCCGAGCTTTATCGAACCCGAACTGAGCTTGAGCCTAAAACAAATCTCGTTTACTTATCGAGCTCGAGCCTCGTCAGGCTCGACAAGCCTTATCGAGCCTTAGTTTGATATTAATTTTATTAATATTGTTTACTATTTACCTCACATTTAAAGTTGTTTAATAAAAAAGTCGAGCCGAGCTTTTGACTTATCGAGCCTATTATTTATATTATTTAATTTCATATATTAACTAATAAAAACTAAACGAGCCGAGCCCGAGCCGAACTCAAGCTTGAGATACTACCAACGAGCCGAGTTCGAGCTTTAAAAACAATGCTCGAATCGAGCCGAGCTCGAGCTCTTATAAGTTAATTGAGCTCGAGCTCGAGCCTGATCGAGCTCGGGCTCGACTCGGCTCAGTTCGTTTGCACCCCTACTGAAGAGGTATAGAACCTCAGTTTCGAACCACAACCCCTAGAGATGCGGCAACTCCTAAGAAGACGCGACTCAATATGACACGAATCCTATAGTACACCAAAATTAAGACCGGAGGTCAAAGGCTCCGAGGGTTGGTACACCTGGACGTACGAAAGTACAACTATTCTGACTAGTATAAATACCCCCTCAAAAGTACAAGTGAGACACGGTCTGACACACTCCGAACCCCCCCTCTCTCTATTCTCTTTCTCTCACCAAACAAATACTTATCCTCACGCCGGATAGTGGTTACAGAGAGGCCCTCCCTGCCCCCCTGTAACGAGCCTAACGGTTTGTTAGTTTTGCAGGTACAATACTCAAAGATCTTATCAAGTTAGTCGTCTTCTACCTCACTTACGACGTATGTGCTAGCTTTTGGATCTTCAATTGGCGCCATCCGTGGGGGATAAGAATTAGGGCATGGGGGATCGAAGGCCCTTTCGTCCGGACTTATTAGTCATACGAGTTCGAAAGGCAAAACATCGAACTTAAAAGACACCCCAGAACAAAGACTATGTAGCACTTTTTAATACGCGAAAAATGAACGTTCTACTTTGAATATTATAAGCAGTCAAGGATCAATAATCCTGAAATACTTAATAACATAATTCATACCGCGACTTACCAAATCATGAACGCATGATAAAAGACTCAATGAAATAAACTAAGGTTTTTAAATCCTTAAACAACTTGTATGACAAATCTATACTTAGAAATATAAGTAAAAGGAAATTCGATTGATATTCAACAAAAGAAGTACATTCCCATTCATTTAAAAAACCCGAAAGGATTACAAAGTTTATGTTCGTTCTTTAAGACGAACTTCATCTACAAAAGAGCTTACAAAACAAGGCGCATCCACGTGCAGCCATGGTTACCTCCAAACTATTACAAAGAGCTTCACCAAGAGACCAACGAAACACCGAACCTATGTGGAGGAACGGGTGGTACAAGTGCTAAAAAGCTTCACTAAAGAAAGTTAAAAAATCACCGAACCTATGTGGAGGAACGGGAGAGAACCAATTACTTCACCAGGCCTTGGGACGCATCATCAATCACAGATAAATCTTTGAAGGCTTTAATAACCACATCCAGAGGCTCTGATGATAGCGCCTGCAACTTGGAAATCGAAGGAAGAGAAACTTCGTCATAACATTTGAGGGCTTCAAATAGTAGCTGCTTGGTGTTCAGCACTAATTTAGGGATGGCATTCATAGGAACTCCACTAAGAGCCGCAACATGACCTGCTTGTGCTCCAGCATTATAGCCTATCCCGTTCATTGCATTATTCACCCCGGCCACCACGGCTTTCATGGAAGGACAATTCCGAATGTGGTGGGACACCAACTCCACTCCTTCGGACAGCACAAACTTCTTGAAGCCGAAAAGTCCCTCAATTTCCATCAGCAAATCATGCTTCTCTGACTCCCGCTTCTGGACCTTCGCCTTTAAATCCTCAACAAGCTTCAAAGCATCCTTCTCATGAACCAAGGCCGCATCCTTATCTGCAAAAATGAAAAAAAATACTAAGTGTCAAAACCGGTGGAAAACGAGGAAGAAGTACAAAAACAAAGCACAAACCCTTCACAAGCACGTCTGCAGCCTCCTAGGTCTTGGCCATCAGCTTTTCAAGCTCCTCAATAGAGTTAATGTATTGCTTCTTGGAAGTCTTATGAGCTTGCTCAGCAGCCTACAGCTTCTTCTTCAAATCATCAGCTTCGCTCTGAAATTTATCCCGATCCTCCCCAGCCACGGCAAGAGTGGCCTGAACGGACCGGAGTTGATCCTGGCTATTCTTTAAAGACTCCAGCACATTACCATGACTACAAGCATTACCCCTCCTCATCAATTTGCCCCGCTGAAACTCCGAATCGATCCACCTCCTATACATCCCCGACACCAAGAAATTAGACTGAGCCTGATTCACCATCAGGGTGTCTCCCAGATCGTTATCTTTTAACCTCCGATAGTGGACATGATCAGCCGGGGTATGCAGGTTAAATAACATCATTTTTTATGACAAAGCATCAACCACCCTAGATCCGTTCTTCAAATCCCAATCAGGAACAAAAACGTCCTCAACAGTAGAAGGATCAACCTCCATGAAGTCATCCAAAGGATCTACAAGATTAAACATAATCAATGTCTCGGTCTCGAACCAACAAGGAGAATAAGATGCGCCATATTCATTCTCCTCACTAGTATGAAAGGTAGAGATACAGCCAGTAAACTTACCAGGAGAAGACACTGAAAAACCACCTGCGTCCTCGGTCGTCAAGGTCCGAACCGGACTGTTGGCTATATCACAAAAGACATCGTCCCCTTCCTTCTCACCACCACCACCTGATCCACTCTCCGGAACATCCATATAAATAGGTTCACTATCTCGGGAAGACTTACCACCGGTTATATGCAAATCAAATTCATCCAAAATATTACCTTTTGACGAATCAGAAACAAGAAGAGTATTGGCCGAAGCAAATTTCACTTTCTTAGGGCTTTTCTTTGCCCTAGATGGCTCGTGCTTCCTCTTCCGAGCTTGAACATTCAAATCCAAAGATGTATCTTCCACAACATCATCGTCCGTAGTAGGAAAACTGGAAGAACTCACAGCCTGTAAAGGTGCAGGATTAGGAAAAACATGACCAACTGTAACATCGCCTTCGCGAACTCCACCATGAGGCTCATCACCCTTGCCACTACCACCTTCACCTTCGGCTTTCTTCTGACCTTCACCTACAACTTTCTCCACACCTTCGCCATCAGCACATTCGAGACGAATAGGGAACTGCAGCTTCTCAACTTGTTCAAGAATAGGTTTTCTCGTACCCACAGGTTCACTAGTCAACGTAAGGTCATGTTGGGTCTAAATTTGGTAGTCTAATATTATCAACAAAGTTAAAGTCAACAAGTCAACGTTTAGCCAAAGAAAGTCACATTCGAACGAGTCGCGTTCAACACGTAAGGCGAGTTGAGAAATCCGGATAATAGATCGACGAGTGAAGCTCAAGTTATGATCAAGAAATGCGCTATGGATAATAAATATATTTTGTTTAGACAAAATATATTTATTACTTTAGAAAAATGGTTTTCTTGTTTAGTGAGTGTTTTAGTAATTTGTTAACTCTAGGGACCTAAATGTAATAAGCCTAAGTGTGTTTGGGCTATAAATAGATAGAGATTAGGGTTTTATTGTCAACACACAATCTAGAGATTTGGGGGCTATCATTGTATCATCATCTTATGTAAATCATCTAGTGGGTTTTATTGATTATTTTGTGTGTGTTCATCTTTATATCTTCAACTTAATCAGATTTTAGCTCGAAATCGATCCTACAATTTGGTATCAGAGCTTGGTACTCGAATTTGGGATTTAACCATCTACAAATTCGTCGTTTAATCTGATTTCTGTTGAAGATTTTATAGATTTTTAAAGTTTTGGGTTTTTCATCAAACTGCGCACTTATTTCATCAAACTGCGCACTTATTTCATCAATCTGTGTACTTATTTCATCAAATTGTGCACTTATTTTATCAAACTGCGCACTTATTTCATC
The DNA here is from genome assembly GCA_028751855.1 of Ambrosia trifida. Classification (NCBI taxonomy): domain Eukaryota; kingdom Viridiplantae; phylum Streptophyta; class Magnoliopsida; order Asterales; family Asteraceae; genus Ambrosia; species Ambrosia trifida. Next base: position 4,144,901 of record CM054123.1, on the reverse strand, counting down.
AATCTACGCACTTATTTCATCAAACTGCGCACTTATTTCATCAAACTGCGCACTTGTTTCATCAAACTGTGTACTCGTTTCATCAAACTGTGTACTTATTTCATCTTGCGCACTTGTTTCTTGTTCTGTGTACTTAACTCAAGTCTTGCTGTGTGCACTTAACTCATAAGCTGCATACTTATTTCTTGTTGTGTGCACTTAACTCATAAGCTGCATACTTATTTCTTGTTGTGTGCACTTAACTCATAATCTGCATACATATTTCTTGCTGTGTGCACTTAACTCATAAGTTGCATACTTATTTCTTGTTCTGTGCACTTAACTCAAGTATTGATGTGCGCACTTAACTCATAAGTTGCGTACTTATTTCTTGTTCTGTGTCTCCGCGCACTTAGCTAGGGTTTCTGTGCACTTAATCACAAATTCCTAGTTCTCTGCGTACTTACTGAAAATTGTGTAGTCCTTGTGTACTAATCTAGGGTTTCTGCGCACTTACCAAGGAAACTCTAGTTACCTGTGTACTTGTCAAAGACTGCGCACTTATCAGGAGACAAGGTATTGACCGTGTACTTGCTATTGTTTCAGGTTGCTGCATTCCGATTTGTTTGAGTTTCTGCGCACTTACCAAAGGAAACTTTGGGAGACAGTGATTTAGCCTTCTGTGGCTTTATCACAGTGTACTTATTCGTGTGTTCTAGTCGTTATTCTGCCCGAAGTTTCTTGTGCCATCAGATCAACAAACCGTTAAATCTGCATACTTAAATTCTGCATACTTAAATTCTGCATACTTAAATCTGCGCACTTAAGAACTGCGCAGTTAAGGACTGTGGACTTATTATTGGACTTTAAACTTTAAAATCAGAAAATCAAACTTAAAATCAACCTTAATCAATGGATGGTAACAATAACAACTTAACCATGAATCTTATAACCCAAGCTGAATTGGTAACTGGAACCATAACTCGAATCCCTAAGTTAATGGGTGCATAAGATTATGGAACCTGGAAGAACCGTATGAAAGCCTTCTATTATGTGAATGATTTTACCCAATGGACCTCAGTTTAACTCGGACCACACCTCCCAATGAGGACCACAGAGGCAGGAGAGGTGTTCAACACTGATCCAACTACTTATACAGACCTTGACAAGCAGTTGATTCAACGTGATCACAAAGCCTACGATGCTCTAACCAAGGCTCTGTCTAATGTTGTTTTTAACATGTTCGAAGAGTATACCACTGCTCAGTCTCTCTCTATTCTCTTTCTTTCACCAAACAAATACTTATCCTCACGCCGGAGGGTGGTTACAGAGAGACCCTCCCTGCCCCATGTAACCAGCCTAACGGTTTGTTAGTTTTGCAGGTACAATACTCAAAGATCTTATCAAGTTAGTCCTCTTCTACCTCACTTACGAGGTATGTGCTAGCTTTTGGATCTTCACTTACATTGGAGTGTTATTGGACCAGTTGAAAGTACTGAGACTTCAAAGCCTCTGTCCAAATTGTCTTAAACTGATGTAACTAAACATCTATGCTCTCTCATGCATGTATATTAAAAGGCATTTTACCATAACGCTTTTAAAGATTAAATGAAGCTAACACAAAAATCAGAGAGTTTAAACAAAATGAATTAGCTAAGTGAAAGATTATGACAGAGTAGTTTTAAATTTCTTAAAAAGTAGTTAATGGCATAACTATTGGGTTTAGTACACGGGTTTTAAAACTTTTTGTAACATACACGGAAGCGTGTGTACGAACCAATCCAAATCCTAACTTTAGATTGCCCACCAGAAGTCAAGATGCAAAACCAAAGAACACAAACCAACCATAGTGTGTTACACAAAAACATACCTTTTTGTAGAATGGCTAGCTGGATTGCAACACGATGGTTCAACGAACTGGTGATCCAAGGCACGAACACTCGAATCAAACCATATAATTTAACACCTCATGAGAACCCAAAAAACAATCGGCGGCGGTGGCTGCGACAGATGCTCACGTCAGCGGTGAGGCTGACGACAATGGTGGTGGCGTTGGTTTGGGAGAGAGATCTCCTTGAACCTCTAAAGACAAAGGCACATGAACAATCATTTGATCCCCCATCAAAGTCTTCATAGAGCCCTTACATACTAATGGATGTAAACATATAGCATGACATTCAACTAAAACGGGGAAGAACGCCTGCCTGTATGCCTAGTCTATGCAGAGTTAGAGCTCTATTTAGCAATTCAGGTTAGTCATCCAAAATCTCCTGATGTGTATTTCTTGAATAGGCTTTTTCCAAGACTTCATTTAGTTACTAATATCCCACCGATATCTTAGCCCGATAACTGATATCTCAAATATCAGTCCTCAACCGATATTCGATATTTTATCGCATTAACTGATTAGCTGATAAAGTTAACTTTTTTTCCATATGTATATGAAGTATAGGTATGACAAGAAAATATTCTAAAGGACAAGTTAAAAAAAATCCAAACATGGAATTGCTTCTTTTTCAAGGAAGATACCCGAGGACAAGATCCATATTAATTTCAATGAAAATAATGTGAGTTTTGTGGCCTAATTGCAAAACTCAAGTCATGGTATGGGATGAAGGTTCAACATAACTTTCCAATTCATATTCAAATGAACAATTTTGAGGACAAATATTTTGATGAACTATGGTTAGAAACCAATGTACGAATTACATTTTAAATTAAGAGAAATATGAAATACTTATAAATTAGTTATTATGTTATAGGTAGGGTTTTGTAAATTTCAAAAAATACTGGAAGATGGAGGACTCCGATACCCCGAAAGCGTATACGAAGGGGTGGGCCAAAACTTGGCACAAACTTTACATCTAGGCTTTGTTAGAGACTATGTAAATACAAAACTAAATGGTTGTTATAAATATCCCTTTATAGTATAAACTTAAAACATTATAACGTATAGGGGAGGATTATCTTGAGAACGCTAAATATTGTGAGAACCGGAAGAACAAGTAAAAAACTCAATCAAAGTCAATTTTTTTTTTTATACAAACCTCATTATAATCAAAATACAACATTAATAAATGAATTTTCTTTTTAAATAATTTATCTTTTTTTGCAAAAACACTTTCAAATAAACTTAAAACATTATAACGTATAGGGGAGGATTATCTTGAGAACGCTAAATATTGTGAGAACCGTGAGAACAAGTAAAAAAATCAATCAAAATCAAATTTTTTTTATACAAACCCCGTTATAATCAAAATACAACATTAATAAATGAATTTTCTTTTTAAATAATTTATCTTTTATTGCAAAAACACTTTCAAATTAACTTTTTACACATGTGTAAATGTATAAACAAAAATTTACACATGTGTAAAAACAATTTATTTTCGTATACGTTTGAATTTTTATGCATAAATTGTGGTTTTGAGATTGTATTTTAATAATAAAGATAAGTGTAAAAAGACATTTTGAATTTGAATGGTTTTAGATATCGTTCTCGCGGTTCACACGAAATATATGTGTTCTCAAATTAACTTTCCCCACAACGTATATACTAATAATTATCCAATTATTATCTCGATAACTATCATGAAGTTATATCATCGAAAATATAGGTTTTTTTTTTTTTTTGCGAGCCCATTTTGATAAGTTGTTAACTAAAGCCAATCAAAACCCTAAAGGTCCAGTTAATGCAACACAGCAAAACCATAAGCTCTGTGACCCTTAAACATGAACCCAATCAAAACCCTAACTCCTAAATACATATGACGAGACCGTGAACCATCAATTAAAAAACTATCGATCACTTCACTTCAGCAAGCAATCGAAACACTTCAACAATCAATTATGTCACCAATATTTTCAGTGATATGATCGATATTTTTGAAGTCGGCCGATATAATCGGTACTATCAGTACTAAGATAATAACCCATATTCTTGACCGAGATAACTCTTTAGGGCCGATAAGCGATATATCGATTGATATATCACCATTATATGGACCACATTAACCGCTTTGAGTGATCGATAATATGATGAGCTGTGAATGTCTAGAGAGAGAAACAAGAGAGAGAGAGAGAGAGATTAGACCAATCCAAAGCTAGGGTTAACTACCCTGCTTAACTACCTTTTATTAACATTCAACAACTTTTCAAACAATATCCCGCCTTACAGTTTAGTCCTCTAACTATCAAGAATTACAATTATAGTCCTTATTCTAGAAAACACATATAACAACTATGAAACAATTACAAAATGGTCCCTGTAACTCTTTTCACATAACAATACTCCCCGGTTGCAGAGCATCTTTGTCCTCAAAGATTATTAAGCTGGAAATCAGGAAACCTTAGCTGCAATTCATCACGAAATTCCCAAGTAGCATCAGACTCAGGAAGACCCATCCATTTAACCAGAACTTGACCAGCAGCTCTGTTTTTTCTTTTGACAACTCTTGAGTCCAGAATTGATTGAGGCTTCATAGTAAACCTGTGACCCATAGGAATAGGTATGACATTAACAGGAGGACCATCAGCTTTCTTAAGAAGAGAAACATGGAAAGTTGAGTGGATATTAGCATCATCTGGTAGATCCAATCGTAAGCCACTGTACCAATCTTTTCCAATATCAAAAATGGACCAAAATACTTAGGAGAAAGTTTGTTGTAAGTATGACCCCTTAGTGAACTCTGTACATAACTTTGCAGCTTCAAGAAAACCCAATCCCCTACTGCAAAAGATCTTTCACTTCTGTGTTTATTAGCTTGTTGGGTCATTCTGTTTTGAGCTTTTAATAAGGTCTCCCTTATAAGCTTTAGAGTCTATTCTCTGGACATCATCATTTCATCCACAGCAGCCACATTGCACTCTCTATGAATATATGGAACATGAAGTGGAGGAGCATAGCCATAAAGGGCCTGAAAAGGGGTGATTTTTAGGGATGTGTGGAAGTTGGTATTATACCAAAACTCTGCCAATGATAGCCATTTGACCCAAGATGAAGGTCTTTCCATAGTCATGCACCTTAAGAAGGTCTCTAAACATCTATTCACTACCTTAGTCTGGCCATCAGACTGAGGATGGTAAGCAGTTGACAGGGATAAGGAAATACCTTGTAACTTGGTAAATTCCTTCCAAAAGTTACTTAGAAACACAGAATCCCTGTCAGATACAATGGAAGAAGGCCATCCATGCAATTTGTATACATTGTCAAGGAACACCTGGACTACATTTGTTGCAGTAAAGGGGTGAGACAGGGCCATGAAATGTGAATACTTGGTTAGCCTATCCACCACTACAAAAATGAATTCTTTACCCTGTGACTTGGGTAAACCAGTAATGAAATCCATACTGATGTTAGCCCACACAGCAGTTGGTATGGGGAGAGGCTGCAGAAGTCCAGGATATGCTACAGATTCATGTTTAGCCTGAGAGCAAACATGGCAGCCTCTAATGAACTGTTTCACTTGTTTAGTTTGGCCCTTCCAGTAAAACATCCCCTTAAGTCTTTGATAGGTAGCATGAACCCCAGAATGACCCCCATAGGAGAATCATGACAAATCTGAATTAATTTTTTTCTCAATTCCATATCTGCCCCTACTACCAATTTATGCTTTCTTTTCAACAACCCAGCTGTATAAGAAAACTTCCTCACTTCTTGTCCTTGTGACAGCTTTTGTATTACTTGTTGCAAGTCTATGTCATTCTTCCAACTATCTTTAATCTTGGATAGCAACATAGGGTCAAAAGTGGAAATTGACACCTCAAAGAGAGTGGAACTTTCTACTCTGGAAAGGGCACCAACAGTCACATTTTCAGCCCCTTTCTTATATTGAATTTCATAAGTATAGCCCATGAGTTTTGATAACCAAGAGTGTTGTAAGGGAGTGGTTATTTTTTGTGTGAGAAGATGTTTGAGGCTTTTCTGATCAGTTTTAATAATAAAGGGTTTTGCTACCAAATAATAATGCCATTGCTTAATGGCCATCATGATAGCTAACAACTCCTTTTCATAAACTGAAAGGGTAATTTGTCTTCGGCATAAGGCTTTACTGAAAAAAGCTAAGGGATGATCTTCTTGTAATAAAACTGCCCCTATACCCTTAGATGAAGCATAAGTCTCAATAACAAAAGTCTTGTTCAAATCAGGAAGGGCTAGGACTGGTGCTTCTATTAGAGCTCCCTTCAACTGTTCAAAAGCTTGTTGAGCCCTTTCATTCCATTTGAATGAATCTTTCCTTTTCAACTCAGTTAATAGCTTGGCAATGATACCAAATAATCTTATGAACTTTCTATAGTATCCTGCCAAACCTAAAAATCCCCCGAGCTGTTTAACATTCACTGGAACAGGCCAATGAGCCACAACTTCTATTTTTTTAGGATCAGTAGACACTCCCTTCTTGTCTATAATATGACCCAGATACTCAAATTGTTCCCCAGCAAAGGAACATTTAGATTGTTTAGCAAACAGTTGATGTTGTTGCAGGGTTTTTAAAACATTTTCAAGATGTACTAAGTGTTGATCAATATTCTGGCTGTATACCAAAATATCATCAAAGAATACTAGTACATATTTTCTCAAAAACTGTTTAAAAGTGTGATTCATCAAGGCTTGAAAAGTTGCTGGTGCATTGGTTAAGCCAAAGGGCATAACCATGAATTCAAATAGGCCTTGATGTGTTCTAAATGCTGTCTTATGTACATCATTAGAGAACATTCTCACCTGATGATACCCAGATCTAAGGTCCAACTTTGAAAAGACTACAGCTCCTTTTAATTCTTCTAATAATTCATCAATCAGAGGTATTGGAAAACTGTTTTTGATTGTGGCATTGTTGAGTTGTCCGTAGTCAACACACATCCTCCATGAACCATCCTTCTTCTTAACCAACACCACTGGAGCAGCAAAAGAACTTGTGCTATTCCTGATTACCCCTGTACTGAGTAATTCTTCAGTCATTTTCTCTATAACATCTTTTTGCACTGCCTGATACCTGTATGGCTTCAGGTTGATGGTTACTGATTCATCATTTAATTCAATTTTATGGTCAAAATCTCTTGATGGAGGAAGGCCCTTAGGTTCTGCAAAAACATCCTTATACTGATCAATCAACTTTGTAATTCTTTCATCCAACAGAACCTTTGTAACATTGGTACTCTGACCATTTTGCCCCTCCATTGTAACCAATTGCATTTGAGATTCCACTAACTGATTTGGGTGATCAAACATATTATCCATTTGCTCAATGGAACATAGTCTTATCCCATTGTTACTGATGCCTTTCAATGTTTGTTTCTTTCCATTAATTTGGAATTCCATGGTCAATTGCTTGAAGTTCCACACAATGTCTCCCAATGGAGATAACCATTGAATTCCAAGTACCATGTCATAACTATCCAATGGAATAACCATAACATCAGCTTCAAACCACATACCCTGCATAATCCATTTGAATCCTTTACACATTTTCCCACAACTTATCTGATTCCCATTGGCTACCGACACCTTCAAGGCTGGCACATCTTGAGTAATACATTGTAACAGTCTAGCTGTCTTTTCACTAATGAAATTGTGAGTGGATCCTGAATCCACTAAGATGTACAACTTCCTTGTACCAATACAGCCCACAATTTTCATAGTGGAATAAGAGGGTATTCCATTCATGGCATGAATGGAAATTTGTGGTTGTCCTAGCATTTCTGCTAGTTCACATACATCTGTTGCCTCTTCTTCTATAATTCCTTCTTCATCATCTACAATTTCTATTATGAACAACTGCCTATTCTTACATTTATGGGTAGATGTATATTTTTCAGGACAGAAGAAGCACTCACCCTTGGTTCTTTTCTCATCAGCTTCCTTATTGAGAGTCTTCTCACAGTCTTTGGTGTGGGTAACAAGGGAGGGTTTGCAGCAGTCTCCCCAGATGGTTTTCCTCCAAAACTCTTTCCATTATTACTAGAACCAATATTATTGTTCCAGTTGGATTTCTTGGTTTCTTTATTGCCAAAAAGTGTGGTATGCACCTTGTCTTGTTGTTTGGCCATAGCAATGGCCTCTCTTAAGGTTCTTGGTTTAAAAACTTTAACCAAGCATCTTATCTCAGGCTTAAGGCCCCTAACAAATAAACTTGCTGCATATTCTTAAGACAATGTCACTTTTGTCATCAAAGCATCAAAAGCATTGCAGTATTCATCTAAAGAACCTGTTTGCTGCAAGTTCTTTAACTCTTCAATAGCATCTTCCCACAAATCATCAGAAAATCTTGTTGTGATTGTCACACCCTCAAATTACCACTTGCGGAGTTTTACCGCGAGGCGCGTGACAAACCAGGATCCAAGTCAACAGTCACAATAAACAACTCTATATGAAAACATAACATTCAAAAGACATAGTTTTTGTAAACTCAAAACCAGTAGCGGAAGCATAAAACATGTTACAAACCATAGACCCAATTGTACCAAGTGTTTATTACAAAACATGATCTAAACCTAGACGCCAATGCAGACCCGTGCGCCTAGTTCCATTCATTGCTACCTTAGCAACCTGAGAAAAACATGCCAAAAAGACGTCAACATATAATGCTGGTGGGTTCACAGGTTTGTTCAATATGTTACCAAAACGTTACCATGTCCATACTATATCAATGTTACCAAGTACGCTAGCTAGGCGTATGTTTTATTACTACTACGATTTGAAACCATTACTAGATACGTTTAGCAATGTTTAGCATGTTTAAGCAGCCCGAATGTTCAGCATGATACCAATGTTCCTGTTCGAGACAATATGCACCCGCCCGACCCTCCAAGCCGACGAGTGGGGCAGGTCACGCCCAATAGATCTATCCACATTTCCCCCGTTGTGCATCCCCGCACATTCATGGTTTCCCCCGGGACTTCCAAAGATCGTATAGCAATATAAAGTTAAAAACCATAGTATGACATATGTTACCAAAATAGTTTAGCGCATGTTTTCTCCCCAAAAGTTAAAGCAGTAAAAGTGGGGCCGTGAACTCACCTTAAATAGCGTTCTTTGGTTACAAGTAAAGATGTTAAGCCCTTGATAATCCCTCTACCGGAGATCTATCAAAATGTTCACATAAGTGTTCCGACTAATAACCATAAGGTTATCTAGTCCCCGATTGTCCAGATCGTAACCAAGTATGTTTTAAAACGTGTTTGAATGTTTAACCGACACACTAGACCGACCCGACATCCCGTTGGTGACCCATTACCCTAACTAATCAAGTACACATAGATTACACACAAGGTTCAAGCATAAAACACTTAGTTTGTATCAAAAATCTCATTTCTGCATCAGAACGGTCGAACCAGACAGTTTAAGTCTCCTTCGCCCGTTTTCAGTCACCTTCGCCTGTTTTACATTTCGTTCGACCGTTTGATGCCTCCTTCGCCCGTTTTACCACGTTCGCCCACACAAAACCCAGGTTCGACCCTGGATTCTATCCTTCGCACCTTCGATCGGTCGAAGGAGTCCAGGTTCGCCCCTGTTGTGCAAATTTTCCTAAAAACGCTTCAAACACATTCAAAACGACTCGAAACATCATCAAACACAGCAGTCAAGCATGAATAACTTATCCCTACAAAACCCCACCGATTTCCCCCAATAATACGTCCATTTCAGCCCTTTCCTAAAATGGTAAAGATTATGGAAACATCACTTTCATGCATGAATAATTTACCCAATTCAGAAACTTTTGAAATCGATCCATATTCAACATAAAATGCTCAGTTTGTCGAGTGTTCGATCTTTCCTTATTAGTTCTATTGATCATAAATATCATGCATCAAGTCTAGATTCGTTAAAACCCCCAAATACCCATAATATCATCATTTATCCAATCCTAACCCTAAACAACAATAATCTAGCATCAATAACAATCCTATATCATGTTTCTATCATAGATACAGCAGCAAATCATTGAACAACACATAACACCACATAATACACAATTTACATATGTTTATCACCATGAAAACCTATGTCAAATGATAATGTTTTGATTTAGAAAGATGTTTAGAAGGTTTTTAATCATAAAAACACCCTTAGAACAGATCCGGACAATTAGGGTTAGATGAAAACGAATTAAAAATGCTTTTAAAAGGTTTAGGATTAAGAACACACCTTGGATTCTTGTTTAGATGTTGTAGATAGGTTAGATTATGAAAAAGAAGAGCAAAAACTCCTTCCTTAATGATTAAGATCGTTTGAGAGTGTATTGGGACGGTTAGGGTTTGTGAAATGATGAAAAATGACAAAGTTTGGTATTTATACTACTTCTCCTTTGCCCCATTTCAATGGTCGAAGGTGGCCTCCTTCGACCCTAACACAGGGTCGAATGAGCCCTGTCCTGGTCGAAGGGAATTCTTTCAATTCCACTTCCCAGGTTCGCCCATTTACAAAGGGTCGAACCAGACAAATGTTCTCCTTCGACCACTCGAAGTGGTCGAACTAGAACTCCTTTTTAACTAGTTTTCCAGTTTGTCGTGTTTAACGCATTCTAACACATCTTAACACATAAGCATGCATCCTTAGTCTATATTTAACATATTTAAGCACAGATAATCGTTTACACATCATTTAAACACATCTATCTATATAATCCACCACACGATCCATAATCTACACATATACTTAATTAGTTCATGTAATGTCACCAACAACGGAACCCGGTACTAGTGTATTACCAAAACGACTCCCAATGATCCTCCGGATCATTGCACCCTGGACAATCCTAACTTGAGCCGACTCAATTAACCCAGTTAAGTCTGTTTATAAACGTTTCTCGCTAAGGTAGACTTAGATGTTACTAATATGTTTAAGCCAAACATGCCGGGTGTCACAGTGATGGAACAAACATAATCATTCCATGGAATCTGCTCTATGGGTCTGTTAGCACTTGACAAATATCCCTAATGCCACCTGAGAGCAACTCCTTCTAAATTGATCACAACATACTGCACCTTCATCTGTTCAGGAGTACGATCGACCAGAAAAAAATGGTTAAACTTGTACACCCATCCATCTACATCATCCCCATTGAATTTTGGAAAGTCTAAACGGCCAATACGAGATAATCTCTGATCATGAGGGTTTACTTGTAGGTGATTATTATTATTATTATTATTATTATTATTATTATTATTATTATTATTATTATTATTATTATTATTATTATTATTATTATGTGGTTGTAAATTGATGGTGTCCAATTGTTCTTTGAGGGTAGTTTCCAATTGTTCTTTCAAATAATCAAAAATGGTTTGAAGATTTAGGGTTAATTGATTAATGGCCGCTCTGTTTTCATCTTATAGGGTGTACGCATTCTTGAGAGACTGTGCATGTTCTTTCAAGGTTCTTTCAATTTCTCCATTTCTTGTTGACGAGTATTGGTTGCCATTAATGGTGAAACAAGAATATTGGATCAAGATTATGAAATCAAGAAGAATTTGATCACAAATTGATCAAATTCTGGAATAGATTGATCACAGATGATCAATCCGGTGCTGAATTGAAACAGAGTGGATAGAAACGAACGTAGAAGATGACCGGAAAAGGTACGGACGGTGGTTTATGGCGGTCCCGGAGCTCAGATCTTGTTGAACTCTGATACCAATTGATGAGCTGTGAATGTCTAGAGAGAGAAACAAGAGAGAGAGAGAGATTAGACCAATCCAAAGCTAGGGTTAATTACCCTGCTTAACTACCTTTTATTAACATTCAACGACTTTTCAAACAATATCCCGCCTTACAGTTTAGTTCTCTAACTATCAAGAATTACAATTATAGTCCTTATTTTAGAAAACACATATAACAACTATGAAACAATTACAAAATGGTCCCTGTAACTCTTTTCACATAACATAATACTTTGTTGATTTTTGTGAATGTAAAAACTTGAAAGCAAAAGCTAGCTATGCCAAGAACGTTTCCACGGTAGCACGAAGTGTGTGGAATGCTATGAAACAAAAGAAAGATTATATATGGTCTCAACTTAAATCAGAATACCAAGAACGTAAAAGTTTACAAAACTCACGTTCGAAGTTGTATTTATCCGGTAGAGCTAAAAATAACAAAGAAACCAAGAAGTATGAACTTGATGATGATGATGATACGTTTGTAAATGCTAGTTATTTGGTAAATGAACATGTTATTTAATTTATATAAAATTAATTTATATTGATTTGTTAGTATTATAGTCAATTGTTTTAACGAATAAATTTTGTAGCTCATAAAGGAGCAAAAGATGATAGCGGGTGGAGTTATTCTCAAAATAAGGAAGACCCACTAGCTTGAGTTCTTGGACCCTAGTACGAGGGCGATCGCAGACAATATTCGAGATCATATTCATTGGTAACGACTATGTATTTATGTGTCTGTATATCATGAATTGTTGAATATATTTATAGAAATTCATATTGAATATATAGGTTATACTAAGGTTTGCATATACACTACAAGAAATTTGGGCAATAGCGGAGACATCAGTAACGGCGACGTCGCCGCTGTTGCCCTAAATCCGCGTCAATCATCAACAAACAAATCTGACAGTCGGTTGACAAAAGCTTCAAAGGGCTGAGATTTAATAGGACAAAAAAGCAATAGCGGCGACATCTTTAGCGGTGACATATCGCCGCTATTGCTCAAAGCGGGAAATAAACCCCAATCTTCTCTCCTTTCTTCCCTAATTGCTTTCATTTTCTGCTCATCTCCATTTCTGCTGCTCATCTCCACCACCGAACCCTTCATCGCCGCCGTCCATTTCTGCTGCTCATCTCCACCACCACCCCTCGGCCCACCGAAGATCCTTTCCCTTTCTTCCCCTTCTCCACCACCACCCCTCGGCCCTCCACACCTTCCCTTCTCCACCACCATCACCCGGCCCACCACCACCACTCGAGCACCACCACCAGTCGAGCACCACTCACCGGTAATTTTTTATATTTTTTCTGTTTTTTTTAAGTTTTTTTTTTGTTTAACTTTTTTGTTTATTTTTTTATAAATTGAGTGGTAGGGAACCAATTTACTAGACCACGTGAAGATTCGTCAAATACCGGTTAGTCGCCGCTAATTCTTTTTTTTTTTTCTGTTTTATTTTTGTATATGTGTGTGTAAGTAGGTATGTATGTATACATGTGTGTATTCTTTTTTTTTTTTTTCTGTTTTTTTATAATTTTTTCTGTTTTTTTACCCAATTGGTATGTTTGTAGGTTTGACCCATTTGGCATGTGTTTGTAGTTTTGACCCAATTGGTATGTTAGTAGTTTTGACCCAATTGGTATGTTTGTAGGTTTGACCCATTTGGTATATGTTTATAGTTTTGACCCATTTGATATATGTTTATAGTGTTAACCCATTTGGTAATGTTTGTAGTTTTGACCCAATTGGTATATGTTTGTAGTCACGACCCATTTGATATATGTGTAGTTTTGACTCAATTGTTATGTGTTTATAGTTTTGAAAAAAATGGTAGATGTTTGTAGTTTTGACCCAATTGTTATGTTTGTAGGTTTGACCCATTATATATATATATATATATATATATATATATATATATATATATATATATATATATGTTTGTTAGATAGTATGCTAACTTGATTGGTGTTGATGTGATTGTAGGAGCAAATTGCGAGTTTGTTGGAAAACCCACACTTTAGAAATGAAATGATGCGGATGATAAATTCAGGTTCTGCGACACCGGACTTGGGAAACCAAAATCATGAAGAAGATCAAGGGAATGATAACACCGATGATGATGATTATGATATGTAGGTGCGATATTGTTATGTTTAGTATGGTTCATGTAAACGATTTTAGGATGATATATTTGAATTTGGGATGCATATGTAAAATATTTTATGTTTTTTTTTTCGGTTTTTCAGTATTTAAATATCAGTAGCAGCTTAAAATCAATAGGTACCAAAAAAAAAAAAGAAAAAAAAAATTATTAGCGGCGACATCTCGCCGCCAATAGTGTAGCCATGCAGTGACGTGGCAGAAGCAATAGCGGTAACTGTCGCCGCTATTTATGTTGAGCAATAGCGGCGACTAAAAGCAATAGCGGCCACACAAGGTGCAATAGCGACCAGACAATTAGCGGCGACTGTCGCCGCCAATAGTGTAGCCATGCAGTGACATGGCAGAAGCAATAGCGGCGACTAAAAGCAGTAGCGGCAACACAAGGAACAATAGCGACTAGACAATTAGCGGCGACTTAAGTCGCCACTATTGCTCTATTTTGTTATAGTGATAGGATTGTTTAAAAATATGAACCATATTACCATAATAGAGAGTCTGTACCACGGTGGACACAATGCCAGGTTTTTGCGGCTCTAGTTTTGTGTCTGATGGACTGGTCGCCTATCAACCAATAAAGGTAATAAATTTATAGTTCACTAAATAAAAATGTTATATCTACGTCTGTCTGTCTGTCTATCTCTATATCTATATCTATACTACTATATATATACTATATAGTGAGTTCTGGACGGGTAAAATAGTCATTTGACATTCATTTACAAGGGTAAAATTGTAATCTTATTAAGTTATCAAGACACATTTAATAAAACAATTAAGTCTCTATTAATTAATACTAGATTAATAATATGATATTAATTGAAACACCATATCACTTCATTTCTAAAACATTATATTTTTTAATTGAATTGAAAAACCAACCGAAGCGTTTAAGATAATTCATTGAATTTATATAAAAAAAACTATATATAGCCAATTCTTCAAAGACTTTTCTACATATTGACAAGAAGAAAAAATGGTTGAAACGACCACCATCATAACAAACCACTCAGATTCGACACAATTATTACAATTGAATCATCGTTAAACCCATTTGATTAGCAATTCATAACCGATCGACAACAACTGAGTTTGAAACCCAACACCCACACCACTAAACAACCTTCGTACCTCTCGGCTCTCTCTCTCTCTCTCTCTCTCTATTTCTCTACAATTTCTGATGATAATTCGGCAAGACGAAACATACCATAAAAACCTTTGACCATACTTTAAGTCACCACGGTCCTCAAAAAATATGGTATATGGTGTCAGTCGAAGGTGTGGCAATGCCTGGTTTACTCGTGGACCATGGCTCATACCGATCTGATCCAATGGACAGGATCACTTTTGCAGGGGATCGGCTGACAACGTCCGGTTTAGAATTCAACAAGAAGACGGTAGCTATAAACCTAACTTGGCTTTTGTGCTTATTAATAATAAACCCGTATAGATGAAAGTTTAACAGTACTAGCAGGAACCTGCACATTGCGGCGGGGCTGCACTGTGTTTGGATGTTGCGCTTGGTCAATCACGTTGTTGGTGTTGTACACTATACAAACATATTAATAATGTGTAATATATGATTGGAGGGTGCACAATTTTAGTAGGAGGTAGTGTAGATATTGTAGTAGAATAACAGGTTAAGTTTGTAATCAATAACTTTATGGTGTCATCTATTGTTTTAAACTTTGGGTTACTTTTACACCGTACGATATTGATTACAAACTTAACGTGTTATTCTACTGCAATATCTACACCTACTTCCTACTAAAATTGTGCACCCTTCAATAATATATTAGACATTATCAGTATGTTTGTATAGTGTACAACACCAACAACGTGATTGACCAAACGCAACATCTAAACATAGTGCAGCCCCGCCGCAACGCGCGGGTACCTACTAGTATGTATATATAGTGTGTATATAGTAAAAATGTTGAATGGTTTTGAAGAGTCACACCAAATGTGAGTTGTTAATAAATGTGGCTGACAATATGGCATGACTACGTCAATGGGCATACACTGTATCCCAATAATGGAGGGTAGTGTCAAGGTTTTAGTGGATGATATCGTTGATATACATAAAATGTTAGAATGTCTATAATTTGAAAAATGGTAAAGTTATATTTTTGTTTATATATTATAAATACTAATATATTATATGTTTACTATAATGTTTTTCTAGTTAATTGAAGCTTTTGAACTAAGGGACACCTAGCAAGGTCACCTAGTGCCTCGTGAGTGGACTCAAGTTGCATGTCACGTAGTCGTGGAGGCGCCTCGCAAAAATACATGACAAATATTGCAGTGTTATGATTACATATTTTCGCGAGACGCCTCTACGACTTTGTGAGCTACGGCTCGAGTCCACGCTCGGTTTACTATGTGACTTGTTAGGTGTCCCTTGCACTGGCGAAGCTTGAAAAATTGGTGGGGGGGGGGGGTCGGAAATCACCGGTCACAGGACGGGAACTAAATTTTTTTTCTATTATATGTTCGGGTCGGATTATATATTCGGGTTGGTGATTCGATTTGGGTCGAGTCAAACATTAAATACAATAATATCAAAGTTCTAAACATCGTTTAACAAAAAAATCGAAAAAAGACACTAAAATATTAAAAAGGAGATAAAACGTGCGTACCTGGATAAAAAAATTACAGTTCAGCCCGTCGACCTTTAAGATTTTTGAATTCTTCAATTATAGACTCCGAATCAAAGTTTTCAGCAATTTCTTTTTCAATGTAAATCACCATACTATTTGCTAGATACTCATCTGACATCTTATTCCGAAGGCGATTCTTGAATATTTTCATTGCCGAAAATCCTCTCTCTGTTGTTGCAGTCGAAACTCGAAGTGTCAAGATTAGCCGAGACACTCGTTCCACCAATTCGTACATGTTATTTTTTTGACTTTCTAAAAGAGCTTTGCAAATATCAGAAAGAGTTGATACCTCACTTAGCTTGGCATTAGTCATCCTTTCAACTTGAAAAGTCTCCAATTGATAACGTAATTGATTCCTCTCGTGCTCTGTAAAATCTTTAGGATAATATTTCTCAACCAAAAGAACAATCTCATCAACATTAATCTCTTTTGAACATAAAGTTGCACTAAGAGATAACTACATTGCTTGGTCATTGAATCTACTATCCAGCTTATGTAGTTGTTTGTCTAATGTCTCTATAAACACATCTACTCGGTAATAATGTTCAAATGTAACATGAAGATCTTTTTTACGAGGTCGATACCGAGTAGAAGTATATGGTTCAACAAGTTCTTATATAAAAGAAAAGCCTTTTTGTGTTTTTCAGAGCCACAATGCCTCAACAATGGACAATATTTTCCATCATTAACTTTTTTCCAATTGTCATATCCTTCACTAGTAAATGCACTATGACCATGTTGCTCATTTGGATCTTCATTATACAAATAACATAGAAAACAATAAGCCTTGTGTTCGGTTGGAGAATACTCTAACCAATTAGGGAACATACCAAACCAAGCATATTTAAATCTACGAAGATTATTCTTTGGACCTCTAGGCTTATACTCTTCAAGCTTTATTTGATACACTCCTAAGGAGATATAAGCTAGTCTTACTTTCTCTCTTATATTAACTGGATATTTCCACATTGCAAGTCGTTTCGCGGGATCTCTTTCTAAACTACTAACATCCACTTTATTCAGGTTTTCTTGTGGATTTTGAGGAATATCATGCTCTTGTTGATTGTTTTGATCCGCTTCATTAACCGGTTCATTAATCCGTTCGCTTGTTGAAGCTTTTTGACGTTTACTTATATTTTCATTATGTATTCTTTCTACTTGTTCCTCATTCGCTCTTTTGAAAAAAGATGTTATGGTTTTGTTCTTCCCAATCATATAATCTAATAACATATACATTAAATTAAATTAAGTCATAAATCATAATTATTTTCAAACCCTAATTCTTAAACCATATGATAAGTTGATACAAAATATTAAAAAAAAAACGTCTCTAAATCTAATTGTTTGAACAAAATTAACTATTAAAAACTGGTGGCAACAAAATTACAAATCAATTATAAATATAATTATTATTCAATTCAATATCACAATATAAAAATTGAAGTGGTCCAAGTCAGTGGATACCTTCTTGATTCTTGAATCTTGATGGACACTTGTAATATGCCAAGATAGAGACACAGATTACAGAAGGGAGGCCACGAGGGTTTCCTTTTCTTTTTCTTTTTTTAATTGGGTTGGGTGTTTTAAGTGGGCTTTTAAATTAGTTTTTCTAAAAGAATAAATGGGCTAAATCAAATATTTGGGTTTTACCTCTTAAAATGGGCCCAAAAGAAAAGAACGAGGGGTCGAAACCGTATATACCTATTTTTTTTTCAAAAAAGAACGGTGGTAGAAACCATATATACCTATTTTTTTTTTCAAAAAAGAACGGGGGTCGAAACCGTATATACCTAAAAAATTCTATACGAACACTATATAATCGGTACTTCTGAGCGAAAATTCGGGGGGGGGGGGGGGGGGTCGGTCGCCCCCCTTCTAACCTGCGCCACTGTTGGGTGGGTTGGAATTGGGATGAGGAGAGATTGGTAGTGGCGAAGCTTGAAAAATTGGTCGTGGGGTCGGAAATCACCGGTCACAGGACGGGAACTAAATTTTTTTTCTATTATATGTTCGGGTCGGTGATTCGATTTGGGTCGAGTCAAACATTAAATACAATAATATCAAAGTTCTAAACATCGTTTAACAAAAGAATCGAAAAAAGACACTAAAATATTAAAAAGGAGATAAAACGTGCGTACCTGGATAAAAAAATTACAGTTCAGCCCGTCGACCTTTAAGATTTTTGAATTCTTCAATAATAGACTCCGAATCAAAGTTTTCAGCAATTTCTTTTTCAATGTAAATCACCATACTATTTGCTAGATACTCATCTGACATCTTATTCCGAAGGCGATTCTTGAATATTTTCATTGCCGAAAATCCTCTCTCTGTTGTTGCAGTCGAAACTGGAAGTGTCAAGATTAGCCGAGACACTCGTTCCACCAATTCGTACATGTTATTTTTTTTGACTTTCTAAAAGAGCTTTGCAAATATCATAAAGAGTTGATACCTCACTTAGCTTGGCATTAGTCATCCTTTCAACTTGAAAAGTCTCCAATTGATAACGTAATTGATTCCTCTCGTGCTCTGTAAAATCTTAAGGATTATATTTCTCAACCAAAAGAACAATCTCATCAACATTAATCTCTTTTGAACATAAAGTTGCACTAAGAGATAACAACTCCATTGCTTGGTCATTGAATCTACTATCCAGCTCATGTAGTTGTTTGTCTAATGTCTCTGTAAACACATCTACTCGGTAATAATGTTCAAATGTAACATGAAGATCTTTTTTATGAGGTCGATACCGAGTAGAAGTATATGGAGCACTCATATCGGGAATGTCTATGTCATGCCTTTCACAAAAAAAATAACCTTTTGAAGAAAGGAATCCCATCCGTTATTTCTAAAATTATTTAGACTAACCTTTGTTGCTGAAACTAAGTCTATTGTATTAAGGATGTCTTTAGATTTCTTTTGTAATGCTTGACAAAGTGTATCAGTTCTTCCCATTACTTCTTTCATCAAGTGAAGAACAAACACAAACTCAAATTGTTTCATGTAACTGAAAGCTATGTTAGCATCCTGACGTTGAGAACCAGTAGCATGATCCCTGTCTTCAATTATTCCCTTGAGAACAGCACGGGTGACATCAAACATGTTAACCAAACTACAAACTGATTTAAAATGGGAACCCCAACGTGTATCACCAGCCCTTTTTAATGTCCCAACTTGATTTAGTCCTTTTCCCGATTTAATTTCACCCAATTCTAGTAACTCTTTAATATCATTTGCCTTCGCCTTTTGCAACTCATCATGGCGCTTACTAGGTGCACAAACCACATTAATTATAAAAACTAAGTATTCAAAGAATTGGTGTACTGCAGCAACATCATCCTTTGAGACACGAACCAAGGCAAGTTGCAACCTGTGAGCAAAAAACAAATTAACAAGTATTTTAGTCAAACCGAAGAACAAAAGATAAAGATAACAAATTAACAAGTAATTAACCTGTGAGCAAAGCAGTGAACGTAATATGCATAAGGATTGTATTTCCAAACAAGTGCCTGTAATCCGTTCCATTCCCCTCTCATGTTGCGAGCACCATCATAACCTTGACCACGGATTTTTTTAACATCAAAATTCCATTGCAAAAGTGTATTCCACAAATTTGTTTTTAAGGTCGCTGCTAAAGTATCCGGAACATGAAATAAATCCAAGAGCCTTTCGTGTATAACTCCTTTTACATCAACAAATCTTACAACTATGGCCATTTGCTCTTTTTTTGACTCATCCCGTGACTCATCAACCATGACATAAAACCATGAATCCCCCATTTCGCTACGTACATGCTTTCGCACTTTATTTGCCATAATTCTAAGAATTTCTTGTTGAATATTGGAAGATGTATATTTGGAATTATAAGGAGCATTTTCCAAAATAACCTTTGCAACATCTTCATTATAATAAGCTAAAAGTTTTAGCAATTCATGAAAGTTACCTTGATTCTTAGATTTGGAAGATTCGTCATGTCCTCGTAAAGCACAAGCTTGGTATGTCAACCAACGAACAACATCAATTATGGTTTTTAATCTTAAACGATTCTTCCTTATTTGCTCTTCACTTAGCTTTTCTATAAAATTTTCAAGGTGTGCTTCTTGGTTCAACAAGTTCTTATATAAAAGAAAAGCCTTTTTGTGTTTTTCAGAGCCACAATGCCTCAACAATGGACAATATTTTCCATCATTAACTTTTTTCCAATTGTCATATCCTTCACTAGTAAATGCACTATGACCATGTTGCTCATTTGGATCTTCATTATACAAATAACATAGAAAACAATATGCCTTGTGTTCGGTTGGAGAATACTCTAACCAATTAGGGAACATACCAAACCAAGCATATTTAAATCTACGAAGATTATTCTTTGGACCTCTAGGCTTATACTCTTCAAGCTTTATTTGATACACTCCTAAGGGGATATAAGCTAGTCTTACTTTCTCCCTTATATTAACTGGATATTTCCACATTGCAAGTCGTTTAGCGGGATCTCTTTCTAAACTACTAACATCCACTTTATTCAGGTTTTCTTGTGGATTTGGAGGAA
Source organism: Ambrosia trifida (assembly GCA_028751855.1). Lineage (NCBI taxonomy): Eukaryota > Viridiplantae > Streptophyta > Magnoliopsida > Asterales > Asteraceae > Ambrosia > Ambrosia trifida. The sequence continues at coordinate 4,123,894 of CM054123.1, read as the reverse complement.
TATCATGCTCTTGTTGATTGTTTTGATCCGCTTCATTAACCGGTTCATTAATCGGTTGGCTTGTTGAAGCTTTTTGACGTTTACTTATTGTAACAACCGGCAAAATTAAGGTAATTCCGTACTAATTAATTATACGCGATTAACGAAATTAAACATAATTATGTGTTGATTATTTAACTGAGGCCTTAGAAAGATAGCAATTCCCAAATAATGCATAGGAATGCATAAGTTTAATGACAAAACATGATAGGATCATGTGCAAGCAAATCTAACCGGTATGGACACAGGCGATTACCAGGTAAAAATTTAATAAGCGAAACGAACCCCGGACACCCGGAATATAAAATAAAAGATAATTTCACAAAATATAATGAGTTTTGGAACCCCAAAGCCATACGTGAAAACTTATTGTACAAATCTCCCGGTAACGAATAAAGTGCGCGTACCGCACCCGATATGCGCGTAACACGTAATTTCACCCGGCAAAAGCCAAAATAATTTATCAGTAATTAAACTGGACTATGTTTAAGGAATATTAAGGGTATTTTAATATTCGGATGACACGCGAATAAAAACCCGAAAACACCCGGACGGTACCCGCACAAGATTAACTTAACTAATTAAGGGTATTATTTAGCAAAGTGGACCCCACCAACACCCCTTTGGGGCCGGCCTATGGCCCACCCAAGTGAAGATAACTTGTGTTATCTAAAACAAATCATTAGAGGGATATTAATCATGATCATGCATGGACTAGTATTGGGCAACAAAAATCAACTAATCACCTCTCTTTCTCTCTCTAACTCACGGCCCAAACACCCTCTAATATCCCCCAAATATTTTCCATAATCTTGCATAATCTTCCTAAATATATCATCCAATCTAGTAAAGATACAAGTGATCTTGGAGAGATTTGAAAGAGATTATATAGATATATACATACACACTTGAAGCAAAACACAAAAACTTCTTCTTTTTCTTCCTTGTGGCCGTGGCATTACACCCCCACATCAACATTATTCTTACAATTTTTACACTTCCAAATCACCTCAAGATCATTATCCTTCAAAACCCCATTGTGTGTTTCAAGAGCTTGGAGCTTAACCCTTTGGAAGAACACACTAAACCCCATCCAATCCAAGGTTCTTGTCTTCCCTAGCCTTGAGCTAGTAGTAAGTTTTACCTTGTTTTGATTGTTAATGTTCAAATTATGTGCTTTTGTGAGCAAGTTGTACATTGATGGGTAAAATATGGTTTTGAAACATAAAGGATAATGTGTCTTACTAGAATGAAAATGAAGGAATAATAATATGGATAAACTTGGATTAAGTATTAATAATATGATATTGTAAGAAAATGTAAGAATATGAACATATACTTGAGTTGGATGATGATTAGAACATGATTTTTGAAAAGGACTTGAATATGATAAAAGATGATTTTTGTCATCATAAGATGACTAGTTAATGTCAAAAATATATTAAAATGTGTTAGATGATCATGGATGAAAAAGTTCCATGTTCAAAGTCTACTCACTTGGATGAGTGAAAATTTGATATTTTGAATAAAAACATGAAACACACATGTTAATAGCATCTAGGATGGATTATAAGATTATTAGAAGTGGAATGAAGTAAAAATAATCAAGCATTAAGAAAATGATTCTTCAAAGTCCACTAAGTTGGAAGAAAAATGCTAACTTTGAAAGTTAGGATGGAAAATGCAACAAAGTATAAGTTGAAGGACTAATAATGTAACTTGAAAGTTGAGGGACTAAAATAAGTATTTTAGAAACTTTGGTTCAAAAATGCATTAACGGAAAGTTTAGTGTCAAAAACATAAATGATAGTTTTTCCAAGTATAGTTTTGGTAAACATGAGAAACCTACTTATGTATATTTTGAAAGATGTATTTTTATAAAAATAGAAGTTTTATAAAAATAGGAGGTTAAGTTGACATAAGGATTTTATAAAAATAAAGGTTTTATAAAATATTGAACAAGAGTAAAAGACTTGGGAAAACTTGTACGAAAATGGATACTTTTATATAAATGGGAATATAAAAGTATCGGAAACATTTTTGGGATACAAGTTAACGAGTCGAACTAAAAATACAAAAGTATATTTTTCCAAGTAATATGTGTCCGGAATTGGAAATACGAACAATATTTCCATAGAACGCATATGGGAAGAAAATGTGGAAAAAGCTAACTAACGGACTTAATAACATGAACTAACGGTAACGGATAAACGGACAAATGAGAAAAGAATGCCATTGCGGCAAGACGAAAATATATATATTTTAAGAAGTAAAATATATACAACAAGGGTGAAACTTATGTAACACTTTCCTAAGTGTTAGGAATAATATTCGTGGGAGAAAGCATAACGAAACGAATTAAAAACGCTAAACGACGTATGGACTTAACAAGGAAAATTCACGTGTTGGTATATGTACACATGCTCGTCTCGACGAAATTCTAGGATATCTATTTGAATGGGAAAGTAGATATGCGAGAAGGAAAACCGAGACGAGTAGGCAAAATATACCTATGTACACGTGAATACCGGCGAGATCCTAGTATATTTATTTAAATGGGAAAATAAATATACGGCATGGTACGTCGAGTCGGACGTTAAGAATATACAACCAAACGACAAGACCTTAGTATGTTTACTTGAATGGGAAAGTAAATGTGTGGCAAAGTGAGTCGGGACGGGTAATAAGAACACATTATATCGAGCGAAACGTTCCTGAGTATAATTATTTAAATGGGAAAATAATTATACGTTGGGTGGAGTCGTGTCGAGAATGATAACATACAAGTTACAAATAGTATTAACGAGATTAATATATAACTTGTAAGAAAAGGGTAATCCATCGCCAATGAACCTAGGATACGAGGCTAATTAAACGGAAATTGGGATAACGCGTGGTCAGGGAGTTGGGTATACAACTTGCCAAGGCACATGCACCATAGGTGTAGTGACTTATACGCCTAGAACATTTGTAGGTGCGAGATCACAAACTTTGTTATTTTCTTCTTTGAGCTGAGCACAGTTACAGGTGAGTCTCACGGCCCCATTTCCAAACTATTTAACGTTTTTATGGGGGAAAGGTATGTTAGGGAATTGTTTGACGGGTTGAATACTTGAGTTATGATCGCCACTCGGGGTTGAGTCCTTTCTACTATAATCATTAATTCAGGAAAGTGAAACCGGAGGAATATTTGGATAGTACTATTGGTGCCTGACAAGGCCCACCCCTAATCGATAGCGTCGATTATGCATCGGCGTATGCCTGGGGTGCACGTATTCTGAAATCAAGTCGTGGGAATACCGAGTAACGACTTGGAGCGGGGCATTATTATTAATTGTCTTGGTTTGGTTATAGGCTCAAGTAAAATTGTAGGAACTTGCAACTCCTATAAATTGTCATAACAAGGAAATTCCCATGAGATACTGTTTTATTTAAACTAAAACCTGTGAACTCACCAATATTTATATATTGACAAATTTTTAAACATATCTTTCAGGTAATTGATAGATGAAGGACGACATGGCGAGCAGGGTCGGGAGAATCTCTAAATTGGGCGTTGGATGTTTTGAAGAGGTCTCGTCACTCTATCCCAAGGAAATCGGGATATAGTTGAGGAGCCTCCTTATTTGTCTTAAAACAATTTTCAATTATGTATGAATAATTAACATGATTTTCGACGCTTGAATAAATGACCCGTTTCATTAATTACTTGTGTTTTGCATTGATCTTGGCTTAATCCTCTTGAACCGTCGCGCCACGTGTTTCCGCCATAGGCGTGGTGTGACACTTATATTTTCATTATGTATTCTTTCTACTTGTTCCTCATTCGCCCTTTTGAAAAAAGATGTTATGGTTTTGTTCTTCCCAATCATATTATCTAATAACATATACATTAAATTAAATTAAGTCATAAATCATAATTATTTTCAAACCCTAATTCTTAAACCATATGATAAGTTGATACAAAATATTAAAAAAAACGTCTCTAAATCTAATTGTTTGAACAAAATTAACTATTAACAACCAGTGGCAACAAAATTACAAATCAATTATAAATATAATTATTATTCAATTCAATATCACAATATAAAAATTGAAGTGGTCCAAGTCTAAGGATACCTTCTTGATTCTTGAATCTTGATGGACACTTGTAATATGCCAAGATAGAGACACAGATTACAGAAGGGAGGCCACGAGGGTTTCCTTTTCTTTTTTTTAATTGGGTTGGGTGTTTTAAGTGGGCTTTTAAATTAGTTTTTCTAAAAGAATAAATGGGCTAAATCAAATATTTGGGTTTTACCTCTTAAAATGGGCCCAAAAGAAAAGAACGAGGGGTCGAAACCGCATATACCTATTTTTTTTCCAAAAAAGAACGGTGGTAGAAACCATATATACCTATTTTTTTTTCAAAAAAGAACGGGGGTCGAAACCGTATATACCTAAAAAATCTATACGAACACTATATAATCGGAACTTCTGAGCGAAAATTCGGGGGGGGGGGGGGGGGGGGGAGGGTCGGTCGCCCCCCTTCTAACCTGTGCCACTGTTGGGTGGGTTGGAATTGGGATGAGGAGAGATTGGTAGTGGCGAAGCTTGAAAAATTGGTCGTGGGTCGGAAATCACCGGTCACAGGACGGGAACTAAATTTTTTTTCTATTATATGTTCGGGTCGGGTTATATATTAGGGTCGGTGATTCGATTTGGGTCGAGTCAAACATTAAATACAATAATATCAAAGTTCTAAACATCGTTTAACAAAAAAATCGAAAAAAGACACTAAAATATTAAAAAGGAGATAAAACGTGCGTACCTGGATAAAAAATCACAGTTCAGCCCGTCAACCTTTAAGATTTTTGAATTCTTCAATTATAGACTCCGAATCAAAGTTTTCAGCAATTTCTTTTTCAATGTAAATCACCATACTATTTGCTAGATACTCATCTGACATCTTATTCCGAAGGCGATTCTTGAATATTTTCATTGCCGAAAATCCTCTCTCTGTTGTTGCAGTCGAAACTGGAAGTGTCAAGATTAGCCGAGACACTCATTCCACCAATTCGTACATGTTATTTTTTTGACTTTCTAAAAGAGCTTTGCAAATATCATAAAGAGTTGATACCTCACTTAGCTTGGCATTAGTCATCCTTTCAACTTGAAAAGTCTCCAATTGATAACGTAATTGATTCCTCTCGTGCTCTGTAAAATCTTAAGGATAATATTTCTCAACCAAAAGAACAATCTCATCAACATTAATCTCTTTTGAACATAAAGTTGCACTAAGAGATAACAACTCCATTACTTGGTCATTGAATCTACTATCCAGCTCATGTAGTTGTTTGTCTAATGTCTTTGTAAACACATCTACTCGGTAATAATGTTCAAATGTAACATGAAGATCTTTTTTATGAGGTCGATACCGAGTAGAAGTATATGGAGCACTCATATCGGGAATGTCTATGTCATGCCTTTCACAAAAAAAATAACTTTTTGAAGAAAGGAATCCCATCCGTTATTTCTAAAATTATTTAGACTAACCTTTGTTGCTGAAACTAAGTCTATTGCATTAAGGATGTCTTGAGATTTCTTTTGTAATGCTTGACAAACTGTATCAGTTCTTCCCATTACTTCTTTCATCAAGTGAAGAACAAAAGATAAAGATAACAAATTAACAAGTAATTAACCTGTGAGCAAAGCAGTGAACGTAATATGCATAAGGATTGTATTTCCAAACAAGTGCCTGTAATCCGTTCCATTCCCCTCTCATGTTGCGAGCACCATCATTATCTTGACCACGGATTTTTTTAACATCAAAATTCCATTGCAAAAGTGTATTCCACAAATTAGTTTTTAAGGTCGCTGCTAAAGTATCCGGAACATGAAATAAATCCAAGAGCCTTTCGTGTATAACTCCTTTTACATCAACAAATCTTACAACTATGGCCATTTGCTCTTTTTTTGACTCATACCGTGACTCATCAACCATGACACAAAACCATGAATCCCCCATTTCGCTACGTATATGCTTTCACACTTTATTTGCCATAATACTAAGAATTTCTTGTTGAATATCGGAAGATGCATATTTGGAATTATAAGGAGCATTTTCCAAAATAACCTTTGCAACATCTTCATTATAATAAGCTAAAAGTTTTAGCAATTCACGAGAGTTACCTTGATTCTTAGATTTGGAAGATTCGTCATGTCCTCGTAAAGCACAAGCTTGGTATGTCAACCAACGAACTACATCAATTGTGGATTTTAATCTTAAACGATTCTTCCTTATTTGCTCTTCACTTAGCTTTTCTATGAAATTTTCAAGGTGTGCTTCGTGGTTCAACAAGTTCTTATATAATAGAAAAGCCTTTTTGTGTTTTTCAGTGCCACAATGCCTCAACAATGGACAATATTTTCCATCATTAACTTTTTTCCAATTGTCAAATCCTTCACTAGTAAATGCACTATGACCATGTTGCTCATTTGGATCTTCCTTATACAAATAATACAAAAAACAATAAGCCTTATGTTCGGTTGGAGAATACTCTAACCAATTAAGGAATATACCAAACCAAGCATATTTAAATCTATGAAGATTATTCTTTGGACCTCTAGGCTTATACTCTTCAAGCTTTATTTGTTACACTCCTAAGGAGATATAAGCTAGTCTTACTTTCTCCCTTATATTAACCGGATATTTCCAAATTGCAAGTCGTTTAGTGGGATCTCTTTCTAAACTACTAACATCCACTTCATTCATGTTTGCTTGTGGATTATGAGGAATATCATGCCCTTGTTGATTGTTTTGATCCGCTTCATTAACCGGTTCATTAATCGGTTCGCTTGTTGAAGCTTTTTGACGTGTACTTATATTTTCATTATCTATTCCTTCTTCTTGTTCCTCATTCGCTCTTTTGAAAAGAGATGTTATGGTTTTGTTCTTCCCGATCATATAATCTAATAGCATAAACATTAAATTAAATTAAGTCATAAATCAAAATTATTTTCAAACCCTAATTCTTAAACCATATGATAAGTAGATACAAAATATTAAAAAAAACGTCTCTAAATCTAATTGTTTGAACAAAATTAACTAGTAACAACCAGTGGCAACAAAATTACAAATCAATTATAAATATAATTATTATTCAATTCTATATCACAATATAAAATTGAAGTTGTCCAAGTCAGTGGATATCTTCTTGATTCTTGAATCTTGATGGACACTTGTAATATGCCAAGATAGAGACACAGATGACAGAAGGGGGGCCACGAGGGTTTCCTTTTCTTATTTTTAATTGGGTTGGGAGTTTTAAGTGGGCTTTTAAACTAGTTTTTCTAAAAGAATAAATGGGCTAAATCAAATATTTGAGTTTTACCTCTTAAAATGGGCCCAAATAAAAAAAACGAGGTGTCGAAACCGTATATACCTATTTTTTTTAAAAAGAACGGGGGGTCGAAACCGTATATACCTATTTTTTTTTTCAAAAAAGAACGGGGGGTCGAAACCATATATACCTATTTTTTTTTTCAAAAAAGAACGGGTGGTCGAAACCGTATATACCTAAAAAATTCTATACGAAAACTATATAATCGGAACTTTTGAGCGAAAATTCAGGGGGGGGGGGTCGGTCGCCCCCCCACCCCCGCCCCTTCTAACCTGCGCCACTATTGGGTGGGTTGGAATTGGGATGAGGAGAGATTGGCAGTGGCGAAGTTTGAAAAATTGGTCCGGGTCGGAAATCACCGGTCACAGGACGGGAACTAATTTTTTTTTCTATTATATGTTCGGGTCGGATTATATATTCGGGTCGGGGATTCGATTTGGGTCGAGTCAAACATTAAATACAATAATATCAAAGTTCTAAACATCGTTTAACAAAAAAATCGAAAAAAGACACTAAAATATTAAAAAGGAGATAAAACGTGCGTACCTGGATAAAAAAATCACAGTTCAGCCCGTCGACCTTTAAGATTTTTGAATTCTTCAATTATAGACTCCGAATCAAAGTTTTCAGCAATTTCTTTTTCAATGTAAATCACCATACTATTTGCTAGATACTCATCTGACATCTTATTCCGAAGGCGATTCTTGAATATTTTCATTGCCGAGAATCCTCTCTCTGTTGTTGCAGTCGAAACCGGAAGTGTCAAGATTAGCCGAGACACTCGTTCCACCAATTCGTACATGTTATTTTTTTTGACTTTCTAAAAGAGCTTTGTAAATATCATAAAGAGTTGATACCTCACTTAGCTTGGCATTAGTCATCCTTTCAACTTGAAAAGTCTCCAATTGATAACGTAATTGATTCCACTCGTGCTCTGTAAAATCTTAAGGATAATATTTCTCAACCAAAAGAACAATCTCATCAACATTAATCTCTTTTGAACATAAAGTTGCACTAAGAGATAACAACTCCATTGCTTGGTCATTGAATCTACTATCCAGCTCATGTAGTTGTTTGTCTAATGTCTCTGTAAACACATCTACTCGGTAATAATGTTCAAATGTAACATGAAGATCTTTTTTATGTGGTCGATACCGAGTAGAAGTATATGGAGCACTCATATCGGGAATGTCTATGTCATGCCTTTCACAAAAAAAATAACTTTTTGAAGAAAGGAATCCCATCCGTTATTTCTAAAATTATTTAGACTAACCTTTGTTGCTGAAACTAAGTCTATTGCATTAAGGATGTCTTGAGATTTCTTTTGTAATGCTTGACAAAGTGTATCAGTTCTTCCCATTACTTCTTTCATCAAGTGAAGAACAAACACAAACTCAAATTGTTTCATGTAACTGAAAGCTATGTTAGAGCATCCTGACGTTGAGAACCAGTAGCATGTTCCCTGTCTTCAATTATTACCTTGAGAACAGCACGGGTGACATCAAACATGTTAACCAAACTACAAACTGATTTAAAATGGGAACCCCAACGTGTATCACCAGCCCTTTTTAATGTCCCAACTTGATTTAGTCCTTTTCCCGATTTAATTTCACCAAATTCTAGTAACTCTTTAATCTCGTTTGCCTTCGCCTTTTGCAACTCATCATGGCGCTTACTAGATGCACAAACCACATTAATTATAAAAACTAAGTATTCAAAGAATTGGTGTACTGCAGCAACATCATCCTTTGAGACACGAACCAAGGCAAGTTGCAACCTGTGAGCAAAAAACAAATTAACAAATATTTTAGTCAAACCGAAGAACAAAAGATAAAGATAACAAGTTAACAAGTAATTAACCTATGAGCAAAGCAGTGAACGTAATATGCATAAGGATTGTATTTCCTAACAAGTGCCTGTAATCCGTTGCATTCCCCTCTCATATTTCTAGCACCATCATAACCTTGACCACGGATTTTTTTAACATCAAAATTCCATTGAAAAAGTGTATTCCACAAATTTGTTTTTAAGGTCGCTGCTAAAGTATCCGGAACATGAACTAAATCCAAGAACCTTTCCTGTATAACCCCTTTTGCATCAACAAATCTTACAACTATGGCCATTTGCTCTTTTTTTGAGTCATCCCGTGACTCATCAACCATGACACAAAACCATGAATCCCCCATTTCGCTACGTATATGCTTTCGCACTTTATTTGCCATAATACTAAGAATTTCTTGATAAATATCGGAAGATGTATATTTGGAATTATAAGGAGCATTTTCCAAAATAACCTTTGCAACATCTTCATTATAATAAGCAAAAAGTTTTAGCAATTCACGAAAGTTACCTTGATTCCTGGATTTGGAAGATTCGTCATGTCCTCATAAAGCACAAGCTTGGTTTGTCAACCAACGAACTACATCAATTGTGGATTTTAATCTTAAACGATTCTTCCTTATTTGCTCTTCACTTAGCTTTTCTATGAAATTTTCAAGGTGTGCTTCGTGGTTCAACAAGTTCTTATATAATAGAAAATCCTTTTTGTGTTTTTCAGAGCCACAATGCCTCAACAATGGACAATATTTCCCATCATTAACTTTTTTCCAATTGTCAAATCCTTCACTAGTAAATGCCCTATGACCATGTTGCTCATTTGGATCTTCATTATACAAATAATATAGAAAACAATAAGCCTTGTGTTCGGTTGGAGAATACTCTAACCAATTCGGGAACATACCAAACCAAGCATATTTAAATCTATGAAAAATTCTTTGGACCTCTAGGCTTATACTCTTCAAGCTTTATTTGATACACTCCTAAGGAGATATAAGCTAGTCTTACTTTCTCCCTTATATTAACCGGATATTTCCACATTGCAACTCGTTTAGCGGGATCTCTTTCTAACCTACTAACATCCACTTCATTCATGTTTGCTTGTGGATTATGAGGAATATCATGCCCTTGTTGATTGTTTTGATCCGCTTCATTAACCGGTTCATTAATCGGTTTGTTTGTTGAAGCTTTTTGACGTGTACTTATATTTTCATTATCTATTCCTTCTACTTGTTCCTCATTCGCTCTTTTGAAAAGAGATGTTATGGTTTTGTTCTTCCCCATCATATAATCTAATAACATAAACATTAAATTAAATTAAGTCATAAATCATAATTATTTTCAAACCCTAATTCTTAAACCATATGATAAGTTGATACAAAATATTAAAAGGAAAACGTCTCTAAATCTAATTGTTTGAACAAAATTAACTAGTAACAACCAGTGGCAACAAAATTACAAATCAATTATAAATATAATTATTATTCAATTCAATAACACAATATAAAATTGAAGTGGTCCAAGTCAGTGGATACCTTCTTGATTCTTGAATCTTGATGTACACTTGTAATATGCCAAGATAGAGACACAAATGACAGAAAGGGGGCCACGAGGGTTTCCTTTTCTTTTTTTTTTTAATTGGGTTGGGAGTTTTAAGTGGGCTTTTAAATTATTTTTTCTAAAAGAATAAATGGGCTAAATCAAATATTTGAGATTTACCTCTTAAAATGGACCCAAAAGAAAAAACGAGGGGTCAAAACCGTATATACCTATTTTTTTTTTAAAAAAGAACGGGGCTTGAAACCGTATATACCTGTTTTTTTTTTCAAAAAAGAACGGGGGTCGAAACTATATATACCTATTTTTTTTTCAAAAAAGAACGGGGGTCGAAACCGTATATACCTAAAAAATTCTATACGAACACTATATAATCGGAACTTCGGAGCGATAATTCGGGGGGGTCGGTCGCCCCCCCCCACACCCCCCCCGCCCCTTCTAACCTGCGCCACTGTTGGGTGGGTTGGAATTGGGATGAGGAGAGATTGGCAGCGACGAAGCTTGAAAAATTGGTCAGGGTCGGAAATCACCAGTCACAGGACAGGAACTAATTTTTTTTTCTATTATATGTTCGGGTCGGATTATATATTCGGGTCGGTGATTCGATTTGGGTCGAGTCAAATATTAAAGACAATAATATCAGAGTTCTAAACATCGTTTAACAAAAAAAATCGAAAAAAGACACTTAAATTTTAAAAAGGAGATAAAACGTGCGTACCTGGATAAAAAAAATTACAGTTCAGCCCGTCGACCTTTATGATTTTTGAATTTTTCAATTATAGACTCCGAATCAAAGTTTTCAGCAATTTCTTTTTCAATGTAAATCACCATACTATTTGCTAGATACTCATCTGACATCTTATTCCGAAGGCGATTCTTGAATATTTTCATTGCCGAAAAACCTCTATCTGCTGTTGCAGTCGAAACTCGAAGTGTCAAGATTAGCCGAGACACTCGTTCCACCAATTCGTACATGTTATTTTTTTGACTTTCTAAAAGAGCTTTGCAAATATCAGAAAGAGTTGATACCTCACTTAGCTTGGCATTAGTCATCCTTTCAACTTGAAAAGTCTCCAATTGATAACGTAATTGATTCCTCTCGTGCTTTGTAAAATCTTTAGGATAATATTTCTCAACCAAAAGAACAATCTCATCAACATTAATCTCTTTTGAACATAAAGTTGCACTAAGAGATAACAACTCCAGTGCTTGGTCATTGAATCTACTATCCAGCTCATGTAGTTGTTTGTCTAATGTCTCTGTAAACACATCTACTCGGTAATAATGTTCAAATGTAACATGAAGATCTTTTTTACGAGGTCGATACCGAGTAGATGTATATGGAGCACTCATATCGGGAATGTCTATGTCATGCCTTTCACAAAAAAAATAACTTTTTGAAGAAAGGATTCCCATCCGTTATTTCTAAAAATATTTAGACTAACCTTTGTTGCTGAAACTAAGTCTATTGCATTAAGGATGTCTTGAGATTTCTTTTGTAATGCTTGACAAAGTGTATCAGTTCTTCCCATTACTTCTTTCATCAAGTGAAGAACAAACACAAACTCAAATTGTTTCATGTAACTGAAAGCTATGTTAGCATCCTGACGTTGAGAACCAGTAGCATGATCCCTGTCTTCAATTACTCCCTTGAGAACAGCACGGGTGACATCAAACATGTTAACCAAACTACAAACTGATTTAAGATGGGAACCCCAACGTGTATCACCAGCCCTATTTAATGTCCCAACTTGATTTAGTCCTTTTCCCGATTTAATTTCACCAAATTCTAGTAACTCTTTAATCTCGTTTGCCTTCGCCTTTTGCAACTCATCATGGCGCTTACTAGATGCACAAACCACATTAATTATAAAAACTAAGTATTCAAAGAATTGGTGTACTGCAACAACATCATCCTTTGAGACACGAACCAAGGCAAGTTGCAACCTGTGAGCAAAAAACAAATTAACAAATATTTTAGTCAAACCGAAGAACAAAAGATAAAGATAACAAGTTAACAAGTAATTAACCTATGAGCAAAGCAGTGAACGTAATATGCATAAGGATTGTATTTCCTAACAAGTGCCTGTAATCCGTTCCATTCCCCTCTCATATTTCTAGCACCATCATAACCTTGACCACGGATTTTTTTTTACATCAAAAATCCATTGAAAAAGTGTATTCCACAAATTTGTTTTTAAGTTCGCTGCTAAAGTATCCGGAACATGTACTAAATCCAAGAAGCTTTCGTGTATAACCCCTTTTGCATCAACAAATCTTACCACTATGGCCATTTGCTCTTTTTTTTACTCATCCCGTGACTCATCAACCTTGACACAAAACCATGAATCCCCCATTTCGCTAAGTATATGCTTTCGCACTTTATTTGCCATAGTACTAAGAATTTCTTGTTGAATATCGGAAGATGCATATTTGGAATTATAAGGAGCATTTTCCAAAATAACCTTTGCAACATCTTCATTATAATAAGCTAAAAGTTTTAGCAATTCATGAAAGTTACCTTGATTCTTAGATTTGGAAGATTCGTCATGTCCTCGTAAAGCACAAGCTTGGTATGTCAACCAACGAACTACATCAATTTTGGTTTTTAATCTTAAACGATTCTTCCTTATTTGCTCTTTAATAGGATGTAATATTGGCCTTGCCATTCTCATTCCAATCAATACAATATATACATGAGGAAGGATCAATCAAGATCCGTTAAATATGGTATGACTCTAATTACAATTTAATACAATAAATGTGGTACATAATTAGATGGTTGACTCTATTACTCCCCCGCAGTCGAAGCGATAGGAGGCCGAACGCTGAGACTGGAATAAAAATGTCTGCGATTTGATGTCGTGTGGGGACATGAAGAATTCGGACCTGGCCCCGTTGAACTTGCTCTCGAACAAAGTGAATGTCTAGTTCAATATGTTTTGTGCGCTGATGTTGCACAGGATTGCCTGATAAGTAAATAGCACTGACATTGTCACAATAGACCAGAGTATCCTTGGTAAGGGGACGATGAAGTTCAAGTAACAGGTTTCGAAGCCAACAAATTTCAGCAACTACATTTGCAACCCCCCTGTATTCTGCTTCAGCACTAGAACGTGAGACAGTTGGTTGACGCTTAGAGGACCATGAAATAAGGCAATCACCGTAATATACACAGCAGCCGCTAGTGGATCGTCTGGTGTCAGGGCAACCTGCCCAATCAGCATCAGTGTAAGCAATGAGAGATGGGTTCTTCGACGGTCCGAGTGTGAGGCCAAGAGTAAGTGTCCCCTGAATGTACCGAATAATGCGCTTGAGAGCATTCCAATGGTCCGTCTTTGGTGAGTGCATGAACATACAGACCTGTTGAACGGCATAACTGATGTCAGGTCGTGTGAAATTCAGATACTGTAAAGCACCAGCTAGGCTCCTGTATAGAGTCGGGTTGTCAAATGCAGCGCCGGAATTAGCTCCAAGCTTGGAGTTAGTGTCTACCGGGGTGGCGGCTGGTTTGCAAGAGGACATGCCAGCCCGCTCAATGATGTCCGCGGCATAGCTTTGTTGTGACAGAAACATCGTGTCGCCTTTGCGAGTTACATGAATGCCAAGAAATAGACTGAGATTGCCGAGGTCTTTCATGGAAAATTCCTTGAACAAGAGATCCATGAGATGTTGACGCAGACTGGTGGATGAAGTTACAAGGAGAATGTCATCCACATAGAGGAGAAGATATGTTGTGTGACCTGCACTGTTAAGAATAAAAAGCGAGGCATCCCATCGGCTTTGAGTAAAGCCGATGGTGCGGACATAATCAGTAAAGCGTTGATACCAGGCACGAGGGGCCTGTTTTAGACCGTATAAAGATTTCTTGAGACGGCAAACATAGTCAGGAAAATCTTTGTGACGAAACCCCATGGGTTGATGCATGTATACGGTCTCATTTAAAGTGCCATGTAAAAATGCATTGGTGACATCAAGCTGGTGGACTGACCAAGAGTTGGACAGTGCAATAGATAAGACATTGCGGATGGTAGCGGGTTTAACAACCGGGCTAAAAGTTTCCCCGCAATCAATCCCAACCTGTTGAGAGCGCCCATCACAAACCAAGCGAGCCTTGTATCTTTCAAGTGAACCATCCGACCTGTATTTATGTTTAAAAAGCCACATGTTGCGTATAATATTCATATGAGAATCCCGAGGTACAAGCTCCCACGTATCATTATCAATAAGAGCCTGAAACTCGGTGGTCATGGCTTTTCGCCATTCCGGTATGGACAAGGCGGCAGTGGGTGTTTTGGGTACAGGGACAATGGTTGAGGTGTGAAGAGTAAATAGTTGCTTGGGCTTATGGATGTCGTCCATTGCCCGGGTTCGCATTGTGCGAGTGGGCTGAGGTGGCGTGTGCTGAGAGGGGGCAGGTGGTGAAGTATTTGGTGAGGAAGAGGTGGAGGGGTGCGATGGGTGGTGATTGTGGGGTGAACCGGTTGGGTTGGAGGGACTCGGTTGGTGTGGGCCGGTGATGTGTGAAGGGCCGAGGGGCTGGGAAGGTGGAGTAAAAGTGGACTGGGATGGGGAAGTAGGATGGGAGTGGGCTTGGGCCGATAAGGGGGATGGGGCCGGGTGTGTTTGAGGGGAAGGTGAGGGATGCGAGACATATGGCTATAGTAGGGGAGGAAAATGATCAGTGAGGGTGTTATATTTGGTCATGGAAGGAGAGGTTTTGAAGAAGGAATAAGGGAATTTTGAATCGTCAAATAGTACATGACGTGAGATTATTATTTTTGTGGTTTGAAGGTCAAGGCATTGGTACCCACGGTGTGAGGCCGGGTAGCCTAGGAACACGCATGGGTAGGAACGGTTTGTGAGTTTGTGGATGGTAGTGGGTGGTGTGAGGGGATAGCAGAGACAGCCAAAGACCCGAAGGTGGTCATATGTGGGACGGTGGTGGTAAAGTAGGTATGTGGGTGTGTTGTAGTTGTGTGTTTTGCTTGGTATAATGTTAAGTAAATAAGTGGAGGTGTCAAGGGCATGGTTCCAAAAGTTGGTGGGTAGGGATGCTTGGGCTAGGAGGGTTCGGATAATATTATTGATGGACCGAATTTTGCGCTCTGCTTTCTCGTTTTGAGAGGATGTGTAGGGGCATGACAAACGGAAGAGGGTGCCATGATTGGCAAAATAATTTTGGAATGAGGTATTGACATATTCCTTTCCGTTATCACATTGAAAGGTCTTTATGGTGCGGTTAAATTGTGTTTGTATCATTTTGGCAAATTGGGTAAAAATGGTAAAGACATTAGATTTATTTGAGATGGGGTATGTCCATAAGAAATTAGTGTAATCATCAAGAAATAAAACATAATAACGGTGACCACCTGAGCTTAAGACTGGGGAGGTCCAAACATCACTATGAATAATGTCAAAAGGCTGAAAAGTAACATTTGATGAAGCATAAAACGGTAAAAGAGTACTTTTGCCAAACACACAAGGTTCACATAAGTTTTTATTTAAAGACTTAAAAGCAATAGAATTAGACTTTTTAAGAGACTGGAGTAACGCCGGGCCAGGGTGTCCAAGGCGTTGATGCCAAAGTGTGGAGGATTGAGCAGCAACGGTGGAAGTGGAGAAACATTGGGCCTGGGTGGAGAAGGTGTAGAGATCACCGCTGCTGTCGCACCGGATGATTGGCATCCGGCTCTTGAAATCCTTCACAAGAAAACCAAAAGGGTCAAACTCCACAAAAACAGAATTATTTCTAGTGAATTGACGCACGGAAATTAGTTTTCTAATGAGTTTGGGTGCGTATAAGACACGGTTTAGGACAAAAGGTGGGAATGGTGGTTTAAAAGTTTGGGGGCCATGTCCAAGTACCGGGATGGTATTTCCATTCCCAACAATAATATTTTCATTCAAGCTATTATTAAAAATGGTACGGAAGTTACCTGAGTTTGGGTCCATAGAGATAGTCGCTCCCGAATCCATGACTCCATCTGCATAATCTGGTGGATTCAAAGACATAGTATATAAGGCCTGTTGTATGTCAGTTGGCGAGTAAGTGGCATTATGGGCCTGGGAGGGACGCGGGCCTAAGAGGCCTTGACTTTGGGCCTGTGATGACCGAGGGGCTGATGGACCTGGAGTAGAGGGATATGGGCATGGAGGCGGCAACCAAGTGAAGTTGGGCTGCCAGGACTGCTGCTGCGAGCCGTTGGTAGGCTGCCAGGGGCTGGGCGGCCAGCCGTAAGCAGGCTGGAAGAACCACCCAGGGTGGTATGGTTGGCGGCGGTTGTTGTTGCTGAACCCCGAGCGTTCGCGACCCCTGCCGCGTGTCCTGCCACGACCACGAGAACGATCCAGATTGTTGTCAGTGGTTGGCGGTTTGGAAGAAGCGGCTGTGAGAGCCTGTGCGGCTGTTTGGGAAGCCTTAAGAGCGGCTTCCGCCTTTTGTCCCTCAATCATGCACAATTGGGATCGGGCCTCATAAAAAGAAGGGAGGGGTTTTTGTGATTGAAGGATTGTTTTGATACTCTCATATGGTTCAGTTAGGCCTGCAAGAAGTTGGAGAACAAGGCGTTTATTGTCAACGGCACATCGACATTTGCAAGTTGGTCTGCGATGGATTTTATGGCTTGGCAGTAGGCAGTCATGGTGGGGAAATTTTGGAGACGGGTGGTTGAGAATTTATGTGTAAGGTGAAGGGCTCTGGCGGCTTTGTTGTCACTAAAGACTCCATCCAGACGAGACCAAACCTCGTAGGCGGAGTTACCCAGTTCAATAACGGTGTTCAGGAGATCATTGGAGACAATACTGTATAGCCATTGAAGAACAATGGCATCCAGCCTATCCCAAGATGCATCAGCGGGTTGTGGGGCGGTGGTTTTAGGAGTTTCAGTGGAGGTGGCAGCGGGTGGGGGTGGTAGCGGGCGTGGTTCAAGGTGATCAGAAACTTGAAAGGCACGGCAGTGTGTGCGGAAGAGTTCTGCCCAGGTTGAGTACTGGGCGGATTCAACCTCCAAGGTTATGGGTATTAGGTTTTTAATATTGGAGACGGTAACTGCGGGGTGAATTTTGGTGTCCATGATGGTGGGAATGAGAAGAAGGAAGAGATATGTGGGTGGGAAGTGACCGGAAATCGCAGAACACAGCTGCTGTGCGGCGGCTGCAGGGAGAAACAAGGGAAGAAGAGGGAAGAAAACCTATTAGGCTCTTGATACCATAATAGGATGTAATATTGGCCTTGCCATTCTCATTCCAATCAATACAATATATACATGAGGAAGGATCAATCAAGATCCGTTAAATATGGTATGACTCTAATTACAATTTAATACAATAAATGTGGTACATAATTAGATGGTTGACTCTATTACTCTTCACTTAGCTTTTCTATGAAATTTTCAAGGTGTGCTTCTTGGTTCAACAAGTTCTTATATAATAGAAAAGCCTTTTTGAGTTTTTCAGAGCCACAATGCCTCAACAATGGACATCATTAACTTTTTTCCAATTGTCAAATCCTTCACTAGTAAATGCACTATGACCATGTTGCTTATTTGGATCTTCATTATACAAATAACATAGAAAACAATAAGCCTTGTGTTCGGTTGGAGAATACTCTAACCAATTAGGGAACATACCAAACCAAGCATATTTAAATGTACGAAGATTATTCTTTGGACCTCTAGGATTATACTCTTCAAGCTTTATTTGATACACTCCTAAGGAGATATAAGCTAGTCTTACTTTATCCCTTATATTAACCGGGTATTTCCACATTGCAAGTCGTTTAGCGGGATCTCTTTCTAAACTACTAACATCCACTTCATTCAGGTTTTCTTGTGGATTTTGAGGAATATCATGCCCTTGTTGATTGTTTTGATCCGCTTCATTAATCGGTTCATTAATCGGTTCGCTTGTTGAAGCTTTTTGACGTTTACTTATATTTTCATTATCTATTCCTTATACTTGTTCCTCATTCGCTCTTTTGAAAAAAGATGTTATGGTTTTGTTCTTCCCCATCATATAATCTAATAACATAAACATTAAATTAAATTAAGTCATAAATCATAATTATTTTCAAACCCTAATTCTTAAGCCATAGGATAAGTTGATACAAAATATTAAAAAAACGTCTCTAAGTCTAATTGTTTGAACAAAATTAACTAGTAACAACCAGTGGCAACAAAATTACAAATCAATTATAAATATAATTATTATTCAATTCAATATCACAACATAAAAATTGAAGTGGTCCAAGTCAGTGGATACCTTCTTGATTCTTGAATCTTGATGGACACTTGTAATATGCCAAGATAGAGACACAGATGACAGAAGGGAGGCCACGAGGGTTTCCTTTTTTTTTTTTTTTAATTGGGTTGGGTGTTGTAAGTGGGTTTTTAAATTAGTTTTTCTAAAAGAATAAATGGGCTAAATCAAATATTTGGGTTTTACCTCTTAAAATGGGCCCAAAAGAAAAAAAACGAGAGGTCGAAACTGTATATGCCTATTTTTTTTTGAAGAACGGGGGGTCAAAACCATATATACCTATTTTTTTTTTTCAAAAAAGAACGGGGGTCGAAACCGTTTATACCTAAAAAATTCTATACGAACACTATATAATCGGAACTTCTAAGCGAAACCCCGCCCCTTCTAACCTGCGCCACTGGTCCCTTAGATCAAAAGCTACAATTTAACAAAAACAAATGTATTATTGTAAATATTATATACTAAAATCTATCATAATATATAAACAAAAAAAAAATATCCTTATTGCATATCTTGGTCACTGAACTATTTAATGAACTAAATCTTCAACCAATGATACTTCAATCGTTTTTGTTACAATATAGAGAACCAACTTCCTATTCTGATCATGTGGCCTAGTGGTAAAAGGGTCGGTTCTCTCTTTGGGGGAGTCGGGTTCGATTCCTACGGGAGGCATGTGATAGATACCTCCACCCTTGTTGTGGGGTAGGTGGTTGGGAAGTGATGGAGAGACCCTTGACCCTTGTGGTCATAGGTTCGACTCCTGATCCCTCCAGGATTTACCGGTTCACTACCGTCGTGCCTTCGGCCGGGTTTGTGGGCCGGGTTTTCCCTAGAACAGGAGACGGGTGGGCCGAAAGGCTCTGTCCGTACAGACTAGAGGCTGTCTGGGGCCCCTTTCGACCATCGGGGGCCGCGTACAGAGTACCCGGCAATACTTTAGTTGATCGTTCAAAAAAAGAGAACCAACTTCCTATGTATATCAAAGATATCATCCATTGTAATCTAGACACAACCCTCCATTATTGAGCTATAATTTATGCATGTTGACATGCTCAACCATTCCATACTATCAGCCACCTTCGCTTGCTTGTCGACCTCATTTATCAACAACTCACATTGGGTGTGACTACATAAAACCATTCAAGATCCATAACTAAGAGCCACAAAAACTAGGTGGATGGTCAACCGGTCTGTCATGGTTCACAATTTTAAACAATCATCCGTGAACCTTGGTTATAACCTATAAACTCGATATGAAAACTAACGTACATATTCAACAACAGATGATATATACACACAGAGTCATTACCTATGATCCCGAACTCCATTCCAAGAACTCCAATTAGCTGGTTATGTTAATTTTGATAATAACTCTCATCTGCTTTCACCCTTTTCTATTTTACGAGCTACAAACGATATTTGTTAAAAGAATCTACAATAATATTAACAAATCAAGCAAATTAATTTAATTTATTTATCTAAAACAGTCATTTACCAAATCACAAGCCTCTTTAAATGCATCATCATCAAGTCATACAACTTGGTTTTTTTGTTAATTTTGGCTCTACCGCATAAATACAATCTAGAACGTGAGTTTTCTGAACTATTATATTCTTTGTATCTTGATTCAAGTTGAGGCCTTATATAATCTTGCTTTAATTTCGTAGCAGTTCACCCACTTCGTCATAAGGAAATACATGTTTGTTCTTGGCATTGCTAGCATTTGCTTTCACAGTTTTTGCGTTCACACAACAATAAACGGTTATTAATTACTTGCAAATGTGTGTGTATATATTATTAAACATTTCAAACCATGCTTTAAATTCCTTGCTAGCCTTTTCTTTAACAATTTTAACAATAACAGCGACATATTGAGCTATACCGGTGACCCGCATCAGTATTAGCAGTGTCATGGGGTCGCCGCTATTGCCCCAAATTGTAGTGAATAGATCTAAGGTTTGTGTCAAGTCTTGTAGCCCACTTCTTCATATGCTCTTTCGGGTCATTGATCTCAATCCTTCAATATTTCTAAAATTTACAAAACTGTAAGTAATGTAGGAACACCGTTCACAAAAATAAAAGAAATACTATTGTTTATTAAATAAAATCGGATTACAATACAATAATAAAATTAAACAGAATACAAAGACAAAAAGAAAAATTACAAACTGAAAAGAAAATACGAAAGAGGCAAAGGAAACTCGAAATGACTGGGGCACGTGTAAAACACGCTTCCCTTAAAACAGATTTCGGGCTACCCACTACTAGAAAACTGAGTAATTTGCTACGCACTTTTGCGTCGTACATGTGTAGCAAACGGGCATTTCCTACGCAGTTGCTACGCACATGACAAGTAGCAAAAAACCCCGTCGCAAAATCACTTGCTACACATTTGCTACAAAGTTTGTGACACATTTGCGACAAAAAATTGCCGTTAGCAAATTTGCTACACATTTGCTACATTAAGTTTTTCATTTAGATTTTCCATTTGCTACATTTTTGCGACACCATCATTTGCTACGCATCAACGACGCACCATTTGCTACGTATTTACAACGGCCATTTGCTACGGATTTACAACGCCCGTTAATATTTCATTTTTTTATTTGCTACGCATTTGTTACACCAAGTGTATTAGACTTTAATATTATTTTTTTCTATTTGAGACACATTTGATACAAATACTAAAAATATAAGAAAATAAAATAAATAGACCCAAATTTTCTAAAACATCTTCAAATCTGTTATATAGAAACAATAATAAAAAAATCCAACAAAACCCCAAATACCACAACCTAAATCCAAACATTCAATACTGCAAAATTCAAATCTAATACGGTTTCGAAAATAGCAAGTAACAATTACTACTAATTACTAGGACGATAACTTTTTATAAGTTCTCCAAAGTCTTTCTGCATCGCTTCACGTTGAGCTTTTAGTGCGTCCTCAAATGCCTTCCTATCAGCTTCACGCTGAGCCTGAAGCCGGGATTCAAAATCTTCAAATCGAGCTTCATAATCTTGAATTTGATTTTCCAAAGCTAGGATCTAGAAAAAGGTAAAAACATATATAAGAATTAGCAAATAAATAATGACAAGTTGAATCAAATTAAACATTCTAATTAGGGCTGTTCGTGGTTCGTTTTTGACAAATTTTTAGTTCGAACCATCATAGTTAGTAATGGTTTTTCATTATTGAGAACCGAACCAAACATTCACATTAAAACCAATCCAAATCTGCAGATTTTCGATCCTATAGAACAAGGAAATTTAAAGTTAGTTTCAGGTCAACACATGAAAGAGGTCGAAAGAAATTGTATTTCAGATTTGGTTTTTGTTGCTAATATGGTTATAGTGCATAATTAGATAAGCATAAGGAGAACTTTGGGTCAAATTTAGCTGATAAAATACAGGTCTAACTGGTTATTTTTACAAATTACTTTTAAGGGTAATTTGGTCATAGTGCATCTTAACAACCTTGGTTATAATTTCAGATCCTAGGTAAAAAAAACCTTTCATAAGAATAAGGAAACAGTTTGTTAGAAAATGTTGAAATCTAAATACAACTCTCATATCACATGTATTAGAAGGAAAACACATACCTTATCTTGAGATGGTTCGACACCAAAAGATGAGGATGGGGTCCCGGTCAGTAGGTAATTTATATCTGTAGATCCTATCCCGTATAAGCGAGTCGTACGACCTCCAGACTGCACACGCTTCCATACATTAACATCATCCTCGGTAAATTCCGACCCGTGCAATTCCTTCATATCTTTAAGATATTCTCCCTATAGTTTATCAAAACAACACGAATGTTACTTTGGTAAATGTTAATAATAGTTACATTAAAACAATATTGATGTCTTACATATATTTCTCCAGCCCGAGCTGTACAAAAAATCATCCCATTCAAGTTATTAATTTCAAGCTCTCCTGCCCAAAGTCTTGCTTTGGACTCTTTTGTGAGGTGGGTTTCGAGGAAGACTTCTCTAAAACTAGGTTCCCGACCAATTTTATTTTTCTACATAAAAATAGAATATAGTTAATATAGTAAGTGTTAAAGTAGAAACATATACCAAAGGTTATATATATAATTATCTTACAAGTCGAGTTCTATGCTCATCAAATCCCAATGACCCGCCTGTATGCCGGGATCTTTTGCCAGTGCTAGTAGTGCTCGCGCGGTTTCTTGTTCCACTCTCAGACTTCTTTCTCCAGTCATCTTTTTCCCAAATCTGTAGAGTAAACATACACACACACACACATATATATTTATATATATATAATATAAAAATAATAATAGTTTATTTAGTCACTTACCTTACACATATCACGCCATATGTTAAGATGAATATGACTAGGCGGAAAATCACTAATCTTTTTGAAAAACCTAGGATCTTCTTTCTTAATAACAAGTTTGGTGGCCTTCTTGAAGTCCTTAACAACATTATTTCTCATTTTGGCCATAATGTCTCTATAACGACGCTTTAGCACATTTCTAAATCCCTCATAATTCATTTGCTCGTCTCTTGGATCCCAACTCCAACGGGTCTGTAAAGACATAAAACCAAATTTAAAAAATATATATAAACTAAAAAGTATAAAGATGAGATATACAAATAACCAATTAATATAGTACCTTAAATCTATCATACATTTTTCCCACCACATTGTTAGGAACATCTGGAAATTTGACCCAGGGTCCTTCAAAATGTTCCTTAAGTATTCCAGTGATGGTCCGCACAACTTTGTTTGATCCAAACCTACAATAATAATAATAAAACAACATAAGTATATTAAATTTTGTGGATTTATATTATTGCATTAGAATTAAAGACATACGCGTCTCCAAGTCGAAATATAGGTGGCCTTTGAGATATATCACGAGCTTCGTCTCTGTAAGTTGAATGGTGCTGAGAGTCGCGCTGTGAGTTGCGTGGAGAGTCATGTGGAGAGTTGCGTGGAGAGTCATGTGGAGAGTTGCGTGGAGAGTCGTGTGGAGAGTCATGCTGAGAGTTGGGTGAAGGGTCGCGTGGAGATTCGTGCGAAGTGGCATCTACATCATCCCCATCATTATCCTCATCGTAACCATCATAGAACTCATCATCTTCATCATCACTGGCAGAATTATACGAGAATGTCTGACTCTTGGTGTGGCAGTCACCTCCCTTGTTTGTAGGTCTAGTTGTTTTTCCCCCACGAATAAGGACACGGCTCCCTGAGTAATATTTACCGGGACGGATACCTGAGAACTGTGGATGTGATTGTCGCCTCGTATCACGAGCACCCGAATGGCTACCAGAGAACAATTGAAGCGGTTGCTGCCTCCTACCATCTGTACCCGTATGACTACCAGAGAATTCTTCAAGAGGTGGTCGCCTCCTATCATTTGCACCCAAACGTGTATGCTTATTTTTAGTGACCTTTCCACGAGTACCCGACATCGTCAGATAGATGATATATGCACCCTGCATAATTACAATAATAGTTAGATATATAAAATAATAATGATACCCCTATGATAGTAAACAATTGAAAGTGCACATACCATATATTCAAAAAAAAAAAAAACTAAAGTGTGTACAACAACAAATTTTCCTAATAGTTTATTCATCTTCATCTTCATCTGAAGAGTGGTCCGACAAAACCATTTCATTATCGTAGTCTTCAGACGTATCCTCTTTATCTTCAAATTCTGCCTCCTCATATTGCTCGCCTTCAAATCTTCCATCATCCCCATCTATCATTTCATCCATCATGCTGGTATTAGTGACTAAGCAAAGGCGATCACTCCTAGTTACTTCCCTTGGTAACTCAAACCGTTCATCAAACTGAAGGAACCCATGTTCTTCCGTATTCACATTTATTTCAGGAGCGCTAACTTCATATATGTGTCGGGATTTTGTCTTGACAACCGCCCATATATCCTTGGTATCACGGTTTACAGCAGGGTATGATGTGTAAAACACTTGTTCTGCTTGTGACGCCAACACAAACTTGTCTTCAGTTCCAAGTTTAAACTTAGGATTGACATCAACCAGATTATTTTTGTTAATTACAACACCACGGTTGTTATCAAACCATGTACATTTGAAAAGTACAACAGTTGCATACTGCTCGATGCCATAATACTCAAGCTCTAGTATTTCATCTAACAACCCGTAGTAATCAGACTCTTCAGTGTTATACGTCGATCCTCTCACGCAGACGCCATAGTTGTTAGTAACATGTCCCTCACCGTATTGTCGGGTGTGAAATTTATAACCATTTACAAAGTAACCTTTATAACATTGAACAGATCTTGATGGTTTTCTTGATAAAATTTGCAAATGATTGGTGCTTCCATCAGATAGGCCTGTTTTTACCTACATTTTAAGAAAACACAAGCGTTGTGTTGGTTATTGATGCAATAATATCAATTATTGTTGTATAATTGTTTTACTTACACGTTCTTCAAACCATTTAGCAAAGTGTTCATCTCTGAGTGTTGGAACCGGGTCATCCGGATAAAGGTGGTTCGCAATTTCATCGAACTCAAGGATGTAACTTTCTAATTCTGCACAATTTAGAAGAACATAAGTGTGTGCCCTTTTAAGGTCCTCAAAACTGAGGAGTCTACGCTTTCCACTCTTTTCATATAATCTTTTCGATGGAACGGTAAACACGCTAAGTTGAGAGTCTCCACTTAAAGAGCAAGGATGTTGCGGTGCAAAATTTCGAGGCTCTCGATTATGACGTGTCTCCATCGTCGACTCAAAATATAATGAACAGTATGTGGCGATTTCATTCAATAGGTGTTCCCTCGCAATTGAACCCTCAACCTTTGCTTTGTTTCTAATTCTTCTTTTAATCATACCAAGTTTCCTACATTTAGAAAGTGTAGAGCCATATGTTAGGAATAGTCAAAATAATTTATAAATTTGTTTAATCTATATGGTTACAAATAATGTGATTACCTCTCATATTGATACATCCATCTGTATTGCACTGGACCACCAAGAAGTGCTTCACGAGCTAGATGTATGACCAAGTGTTCCATAGAATCAAAGAAAGCAGGAGGGAATATTTTCTCCAACTTGCATACGGTTGGAACAATAGTGCGCTTCATGCTAAGCAGGTCATCTACATGCAACGTTTTTGAGCATAAGACCCGAAAGAACATGCACAACTCTGTTACAGCCTCATATGTCTCTTTTGAAACAAAACCTCTTATAGCAATTGGAAGCAATCGTTGCATAAACACGTGAGAGTCATGACTTTTGAAAGGATAAAAACTGCTTTCCTTGACATTAACACAACTCCCTATGTTAGACGCATACCCATCTGGAAATTTAAGCTTTTTCAACCATATACAGACTCTTTTAACGTCGGCTTTTTGAAGAGTGTAGTTTCCCCTTGCAATGATCATCTTCCCATTATCACCAGGGATGGGGTTTAAATCAGGTCGATCACATAAAAGCTCAAGGTCTTGTCGTGCTTTCATATTATCCTTGGATTTCTTGTTGGTGCCCATAATTGTGTGAAAGAGATTGTCAAATATATTCTTCTCGATATGCATCACGTCAAGGTTGTGTCGGATCAACAGTTTACGCCAATACGGAAGATCCCAAAAGATGCTTCTCTTTACCCAATTATGTGTCTCCCCAAAACCAGGAGGTTTTTTATAATATTTATGACCAGAGGGGATACCATTATAGACGACTGGGAAATGTTGGATTGTCTGCCAAATTTCCTCTCCAGATGGCTCTGGAATAGGTCTACTACGTGACACTTTTATGTTTTTCAAAAAGTTAGTATCATCTTTACGAAAACAATGTCCGGAGGGAAGATGTTGTCTATGACAGTCAAACCAACACGGTTTCCCTCCAAATGACAATTGGAATGATCCCAATTTATCCGAACAATATGGGCAAGCTAGCCTACCATGTGTACTCCATCCAGACAACATTGCATAAGCAGGGAAATCACTGATTGTCCAGAGAAGTACAGCCCTCATTTGGAAATTTTCCTTTCGGTAGGCATCATATGTTTCAATACCGTGAATGAACAAATTTTTCAACTCATTAATTAGAGGTTGTAGAAAAACATCCAAATTCTGTCCGGGATTCTTCGGACCCGGGATGATCAATGGAAGCTGTACGTACCGCTCTTTCAAGGCCAACCAAGGGGGGAGGTTGTACACTGTAATAAATACTGGCCAACATGAATATGGCTTCCTGTTAGAATTATTTGGACTGAAACCATCGGTACACAACCCGAGACGAACATTACGTGTCTCTTGTGCAAAATTAGGATATACCGAGTCAAAATGGTACCAAGCCTCACCTTCACTAGGATGACTCATCTTTCCAGGTTCTCTAACATGATCTGCATGCCAAGTCAAATGTCGGGCCGTCTTTTTTTAATAGAACAACCTTTGAAGTCTTGGTGCAATAGGTATATAGGTCAATACCAAGTTAGGCACCTTCTTCCCTTTTTCCATGTATCTATTTTCATTACATACCATACAATGGTCCATATCAGCATATTCTCCATAGAATAGCATGCAATGGTTTATGCATACATGAATCCGTTGTGATGGCAACTCTAGTGGCTTTAGTATCTTCTTGGTTTCATAAAAGTTTCTAGGTAACTTATTACCGTCGGGTAGAAGTTCTTTCATGATCAGAAGTAATTTATCGAATGACGAGTCAGAAACATTACAATCTGATTTCCAATTTAATAATCGGGTAGCGGTAGAGAGTGTGGTGACGTTCTTAGAGCCATCCCACAAAGGCTCGTTGGATTGCCTAAACATTGTATAGAATGTCTTGGCTGTTTCATTCGGATCTTGTGGTTCTTGCTGATAATAAGCATTGTGATTTTCATGCATGCTTTCTATAACCATTTCATTGTACCCGGTATATTCGTCATTATTATCATCAATATCTTGACCAACATGTTGAGAAGGTATCGGGTTTGAACTTTGACCCATGTTTGGACTATCAAATGATTCACCATGCACATACCAAACCTTATAATCATCCATAAATCCTTTGTCGTATAGATGACCCTCAACCTCCTTTCTCGTCTTGAAACAACGATTTTTGCATTTCGCACATGGACATCTAATTACCAAAACCTCGCCCCCTTCTACAACTTGACTTTGAATGTTGGGTGTATAAGCAAAAGCAAAATCCAAAAAATGATTGACATGAGGCATAAATGACGGATTGAAAAAACCATCACTAGTGGTTCTCATTGTGTACATCCAATCTCTATTAGACGACATTTTATCAATCTGTAACTAAATTCCACAAGTTTTAGAACTTAGCAAACTAAGAGAACACATACAAATACTATACATACGGTGCGTCTATAAGCAAATAGGCTGATTAGGAACACAAAGTACAAAAAATATTGATGCATTTTGGGTGCTTCCAGCATTTATAAAAATGAACAAACTACGCACGCATATACAATCAACATAGCATTAAGTGTAAACAAACTGTTCTACGAAGCAAAAGATCTACTTGTTCTATGAAGAAAAAATATATACAATAAGGCAATAAGCAAATAAGCTAGACCATGTAAACAGGTTATAGTGCAAGCAAAAAATCAAGCAGAGTGAATACCATGTGAAACGAAGCTCAGGTTCCGGGATAACTAAGCAGTTATAGTTTGACAAATAAAATTAAGGTGAAAAACCAATGTTGTATATATTGTTGCTTTACATACTAGACGCAAATATAACTCTGTTGGCCAAAAGTTGGCTATTTAAAGCAACACTATATAAGCCTTACAGCTACAGTGTTTCCTCAAAGTACATGTATATAAGCCTTATGTAACTTTCATTAACTGGATGTTTAATATATTTAGATTTACCATGTGAACATAAATTGGTAAAATTAGTATTGGAAGAGAATTAGTGTTGCTTGTCCCCCAAATTGGCAAGCTCTAGGCTTAATATTACCCTATAAATTATACGTTGAGTTTGTGGAACACATCTGTCCCTTATGGATTCATACATAAAATACTTCGCCAATATTAAGGTTATGACAGTGAGGCTTATATAGTGTTGCTTTACATAGCATACAGGCTTGTGATCCCTAATGTTTGTGTAATCTGTGTCACGTGGATCCCAATTCACTTTAAAAAAAAAATCATATTTTAAATAGAAAATGATCCCTCATGTTCAATAATGTTCCTAACTTCCTCCTCACATGGAAAATACACTGGAATATTGAATGAGATTATATCCAATTCTTGAACCAATCCCTGTAGTGACAGTTAAGCATAATTGGTTACCCTATAATTTTTTTAGAATCCCTCACCAATTTGCACAGTATAAAAAAAAAAAAAAAAAAAAAAAAAAAAAAAAAAAACTAGGGATTACAAACCACCACCAAATAATCGAAGTAAACACCAAATAATCGAAGTAAACATGTTTGTTTTGTGTAATAGCTTGAAAATTGGTTCAATTTGTACCTTTATCGTCTAATAAGCCCAGCAATTGAGTGAGTCTCCACCCTAGCACAGGAGCAAGTTCAACAACATGCAGGGGATACAGAGTAGAGGGTTTACTGTTTAGCGATTGAGTAGTTAAGGGGTAATGGGGCTGAATCATTAAGAAAGAACGTGGATGTGGGAGGGATTGATATCCGATTTCTTTGGTGAGTTGGTTACAAATGAAACATGATGGATATGGAAAATACCCAGAATTCATATACAATTAACAGCTTTTAATTTCAACAATAAAAACAATTTGGCAAAGTGATTATTGGTATGTTTGGCAAGGAGCTTTTAAGAGTTTCAAGCTATAAGCTTTTAAGAAAAAACTCCTACTCAATAAAGAGTATTGTTTAGTTGAAGAGCTGGAAGCTTTTAGGTTAGGAGAAAAAACACTATAGTGAAAAGCTATTACTACTAGCTTTTAAGAAAAAGCTCTACTAGCTACAAACTTTTAATTAGTAAATGACACAAATACCCATTCTATTTTAAAAACAAAATAAAAATTTTCCTTACAAGCTTTTAATTATGCCAATTTTGGTCATTTTATACATTTTATTAAAAGCTTCAGCTACTCTGCCAAACACCAAAATATATTTAAAAAGCTTCCAACAATAAAAACAATTACCAGCTTTTAATTTCAACAATAAAAACAATTTGCAGCTACCAGCATCCAGCTACCAGCCCCCAGCTAGTTTTGCCAAACATGCCCTATGTGGGGTGTCGACCCTTGCTTTTTTTTTTTCTCTTTTTTTTTATGAATAGCAAGGAAGAACGTGTCAACCACCGTGACACCGAGCTCCGTGGCCAAGGTTGACTATTCGACCATCGCTAGCACCTTGGCTCTCCCAGATGCGCGGAAATCCAACCTCCACCCATCCGAAGGCACGACAATGGAATAATCGGTAAAATTTTGCATCTCCATTCGAGTCGAACCAGTGCCACCCGTATTCGTTGTTTACGAAACGAGCCCGAGCTTCGCTTATCGAGCTTGAGCCAGCTCACGAGCCTAAACGAGCCCACTATTTATATAACTTTTAATTAATATCTTATATATATATATATATATATATAATTAATATTTAAAAATTATGAAAAATAGCTAAATTATATAAAAAAATAATAATTACAATTAATAAACAATAAACGAGTCGAGCTTGAAAAAACTACCTACGGGCCGATATCAAGCTTTAGGAACAAAGCTCGAGTTGAGCCAAGCTCAAGCTTTCATAAATTAAACAAGCTTTGAGCTCGAGCTTGGTCTTAGCATATTTTTAGTCGTAGGACTCATAAGAGTCAGGCATGTATGTTGTTAGATCAAATTAGGTCTTATTATATGTAGATTTGATGAATTATGTCCATGACAAATCATGAATGACCAATATATATCGTCCTTGTTTGGTCAAGTGTGACTTTGCTCATCCAATTTGACTTTGTTGGCAAACAAAGTTAACTTCAATTTTTAAAAACAAGTTCAAACCAACCGGTAATAACGGTTGTATCGGCTACTGTTTTTTGTACGGTCAAGAGCGGTATAAATAGAGGTTGATATAATCTTCGAACTGTCTGTATATCTGGTAATAGTTCATACCGGCCTACTGGTTCAAGCCCATGTTAAGATTTTGAGTTTAATTGAGTTGTTCATCTAACCTACCGTGATAGACCTAATTATAACATATATGCCATTCCAATTACCATTGATCATTTGAAGTTCATGCATTCGAAATTCCACCTTCTATCCTCAATCAAACTTTAATTCCATACCAATCCGAGTTCAATTCCAACTATAAGTCCAATGTTCAATTCCGAGTAAGCATACAGTTTTAGTACATGATGTTTTCTTGTTGTGAACTATAATAGTTATGCTCTTGTTAATGGGGAGAGTGATTTTCATCTTTTAAGTGATCGTCAACTTGATGCATTCAAAACCCCAATGCCATAAAATGTTGAACCGTTTCTCATCCCAACCCGGTATGCTTTAAATATTAGTTTCCGCACATTGATTAACTTTTTGAGCTATAATGGGCCATGCATATCCTAACTTATTGGGTCTTAAGAGTTGTAATAGCCCTTAGTGGTCATAACTCATAAGTGAACAAAACTGACCATCAATAACCTTAATGGACAATACACATATATACATACACATACACATACACATACATCTATACACACACATACACATATATTCAATAAGCCATACTACGGTTACCACCACCACTACCACTATTACCAAACGACTATCACTGCGACTACTACCACTACATCAAATTACTAACACTACGACTACGACTACTACCATTACCACCACTACTACTTCTAGGAAAAATTGCAGATTTCATCCTTTATGTTTACACCAGTTTTCAGTAAAACACACACCTCATATCATATATTCCCAAAACCACCACCACAAAATCACTATCAAACCCCTACCCCTGCCAACCACAATCATGGAACACTACCCAGACCACCTGACCACCACCAACGTCTTCATCAACCACCTGACCACCACCAACGTCAACCAACAAACAACCATTGTACTCGTCAACCATCGAGAGCTAGACCAAATTCGAGCCCTTAGTATGCAACATGATGCAAAACTTCAACATAAAACTGATCTAGATTATGGGGTTTCAAGGTCAAAGAGGGGACGACCAAGAACATGTGTTACCCGCAACAACACGTCTGTAACACATTCAACAACACGTCTGTAACACATGCAACACACGTCTGTACCATACGCTAAACATTTTTTGAATATGTAAATAGATAAGATTTTTGTGTGAAAGACGAAACAATTATGAAGAATGAAGATACTCGCTGTGTTAAAGAGGAAGCTTGTCATTTTTAAAATAATTATTTTTTTGTATGAAACGTTTGATACGTTTATTGTTGATTGTAATGATCGTTTTATCATTTTTAATGGATTTATGGAACACGTCTATAACATATGCAACAGTGCGTCTGATTTTTTAGGAGAATATGCAATAAAGTAAGAGAAAGAGAGAGTTGATGTGATGGGTGTTAGTATTATTGTTGTTGTTATGTTTTTTATTATTATAATTATTAAATCACTTTACAACACATTTGCGACACACCATTTACTAATCTAAAAAAAAATACAAATTACTTAGTGGATGCATAGCAACATTATTTTAATAATGAACATTTTGCGACGCATTTGCTACCCATGTAATATGTTTATATTTTACGTAGCAAATGTGTTGCTGATTATTTAATACTAAAGCATTTTATAACACGTTTGCTACGCCTGTAGTATTTTTCTGGTTTATTTAAATTTTGCGTAGCAACTGTGTCACAACTTACTAAAAATTAAATCATTTTGTAATGGATTTGCGACGCATACTGTATTTTTCAAGTTTGATTAAACTGTGCGTAGCAAATGCGTCACATAGTATATATAATTTGTAATTAATATATATTTTTATATTGTTATTATTTTTATATAGCAAAATAAATTAAGAAAATTGAGTTTTGCTACGCTTTTGCGACAAATATGTGTGGGAAAGATTAGGAGTTTTTGTTGTGTCACAATTTTGTAGCTAAACTCGTAGGAAATTTGGGGTTCTTTTTTGTGTTACAACTTTGTTGTAAATGCGTAGCTATATGCGACAAAAAAAAATGCGTAGCAAATTTTGCGTAGCAAAAACCATGGTTTTCTAGTAGTGACCCATGTGAACCCGTTTGTTTCCCAGGGTAGAACAGCGTAAGCAGATTGCATTACCGGAGTTACCCAAGCACCTGTACTTGAAACAAGAGCCTGCAAGTCTGAAAAGTTAGGGAAATTTTCTGAAAGAATGTGGTGGTTCGAGAACATGAATTGTAGAGAATTTTCGGTGTACTAAAACAGAGTACATAACTTTGTATTTATACACGAAATTGAAACATCTCATTGATTACGAAATTCAATGATTGAAATTAATTCCGAAATGAATACTCATTGTGAGGCCATAATTTCATTTGACTATTTCAATTTGAAAAGTCAATGATTGAAATTAAGTCTCGAAACTAATTATTCAGCGCCACATTACGCCCATCGCCCTCGTTCCGGTCCCGCGCCCATACCCGAGCCCGTGCCCGTTCCCGGGCACGGGCGCGTCGGGTGCTTCGCACCCTCTTGGCTGCCACTGGTGTGTCCTGTTTTATAGGAATACATTCCTCTACGAAATTATAGATATAAATCAACACATGATTTATATTTCCACCAATGTGGGACAAACACAAATTCCTACAACTATAAAGTTCCACCACACATAAAGCTTAGATCTTTCATTCATCTAGCTTTATAATTAAATGTCATTATATTACATTTAATATAATATTTAATTATTAAAATTTCCAACAATCCCCCACATGAATGGAGATCGACCCACACACTCAAGTGTCACAATAAATTTCAACGGTTAAGTAATGCAAGATAGGTATAGGTATTCCCTTTGAACCAACCCCTTTTTATGTAGACATTATTACACATCACACATTACTCTCCCTGGTCTGGTTAACCCCTCATTGTCGTGTCCGTTTATGGTCATGGAGCACTATCCTGGTTCTGCAAGAGCTCTAGAAATTGTGCCCCCTACAATTCCATTTGAAGCGACCCCACTTCTCTCTAACATAGGTGATTTTACCAAAATCATTAAAAGCCGCATGCTTAACCTCCCTTGACATCTCTGATTGTTTAAGGATGGACTATGAAGTGTGCAACTCCCTTTGTGTCTTAGGGTACTCCCCCACAGTGATCTTAGTTCGTACAGTTAGGTGGTCCTATTGAGCCTAGATCATGGGATCTCCAATCTTCAAGGATAGGTTTTCTGTTGTACAAACTTACTCCAAGGGCTTTAGTCCCATTCCTTTCGACGACTTGTGCACTGCCTCTCTGCTTAAGCCTTTTGTTAGCGGATCCGCAATGTTATCCTTTGACTTCACATAGTCAATTGTGATAACTCCCGTTGAGAGCAATTCTCGTCCTGTATTATGCCTACGTCGTATGTGCCTTGATTTACCATTATACATTGCACTTTGAGCTCTACCAATTGTCGACTGGCAATCGCAATGTATGCAAAAAGTCGTCACAAGCTTAGGCCATCTTGGAATATATTCCAAAAACTGGTGTATCCATTCTGCCTTTTCTCCAGCTTTATCTAAAGCAATAAATTCAGATTCCATCGTGGACCTAGCGATAAGAGTTTGCTTGGAAGATTTCTAAGCTATAGGTGCTCCTCCAAGGGTAAACACATAACCACTTGTTGATTTATAATCTTTCATATCGGATATCCAGTTGGCATCACTGTATCCTTCCATAACAGCTGGATCTTGGCCATAATGCAGTCCATAATTCCTCGTGTATCTCAAATACCTTAACAATCTTGTCATGCTCTTCCAATGTTCAGCACTGGGATTACTGGTATATCTACTTAGCCTGCTCACAGCATATGATAAGTCTGGCCTGGTACATGACATGAGATACATCAAACTACCAATGATCCTTGAATACTCCAATTGAGCAACACCCTCTCCTCTATTCTTTGACAAATGTTGAGAGGTATCAAGCGGAGTTTGAACCACACTTGTGTCTTCCGAATTGAACTTCTCAAGGATATTATCCACATAATGAGATTGACTAAACACAAGACCAGTTTGGGTTCTAATAATCTTTACTCCAAGAATTACATCAGCTAGACCCATGTCTTTCATGTCAAATATGGCTTTCAACATGTCTTTAGTAGATCTGATCATCTTGTCATCACTCCCAATGATAAGCATGTCATCCACATAAAGACACAAGATTACATAACCTTTAGAAGTGTCCTTCACATAGACACACTTGTCACAGTCATTTATTTTGAAACCACTATTAAGCATAACTTGGTCAAACTTTTGATGCCATTGTTTTGGAGCTTGCTTTAAGCCATATAGTGACTTAACGAGTTTACATACTTTGCCTTCTTGGCTAGGAGCAGAGAAACCCTCATGTTGCTCCATGTAAATCTCTTCCTCTAATTCCCCATTTAGAAATGCAGTTTTTACATCCATTTGATGTATTCCCAAATTTCTCAAAGCTGCAATTGCAAGCACCAATCTTATAGAAGTTATTCTAGTCACAGGTGAGTATGTGTCAAAGTTGTCAAGACCTTCCTTTTATCTATACCCTTTGATTACGAGCCTTGCCTTATACTTGTCAACAGAGCCATCAGCTTTCATTTTTCTCTTGAATATTCATCGATATCGAAGTGGCTTGCACCCTGGTGGAAGATCAACTAACTCCCAAGTATGATTCTGCAAAATAGAATCAATCTCACTTTTGATGGCTTCTTTCCATTGAGGTCCATCTGAAGAGGTGATTGCTTCTCGATAGGTTTGAGGCTCACTCTCAACCATGTAAGTAAGAAAATCAGGCCCAAAAGATTTTTCAATCCTTTGCCTTTTGCTTCTTCTTGGCTCAACCTCTTCAGCCTCTGATTGTTCATGGGTCTCATTTTGAACAACCCTATCAACCATTGTTGACGAACTCGCATGAGTTTGTACTAACATTGGGAACTCCTCTTCAAAATAAGTTGCATTTCCTGACCTTGTTTCTAATATGGAGTTCTTATGAACATCAGGATTTTTGGACTCATGCACAAGAAAACGATGTGAAGTCCCATTTTGGGCATATCCAATAAATATGCAATCAACAGTTTTAGGCCCTATTCTAAGAGCCTTGGGAGGTGTAACAATTACCTTGGCCAGGCACCCCCACACTTTCAAGTATTTGTAGGATTATTTCTGCCCCCACCATAACTCATATGGTGTTACATCCTTATTCTTGAAAGGAACTTTGTTCAACAAAAAATTGGCTGACAAAATGGCCTCCCCTCACATGTACTGGCTCATCCCAGAAGTTATCAACATGGCATTCATCATTTCTTTTAGTGTACGATTTTTTCGTTCCGCAATACCATTTGATTGGGGTGTATAGGGAGGGGTACACTCGTGTATTATGCCACTTTTGGCACATTCATCCCCAAATGGCGAAACATATTCACCTCCCCTATCACTTCTCACACGCTTTATTTTCTTATTAAGTTGGTTTTCAACTTCAACTTTAAACAAGATAAACTTGTCAATTGCTTCATCTTTACTCTTAAGTAAATACACATAACAATACCGCGTACTGTCGTCAATAAAAGTAATCAAATACTTATTGACACCTCTAGTGGGAATTGATTTCACATCACACACATCAGTGTGAATCAAGTCAAGGGGCTCAGTTATTCGATTAACTGATTTAAATGATGATCTTGTTTGTTAAGCTTCAACACATGTTTTACATTTTGATTTAGAGTCTATGGCAAAAGTTGGTATGTAATCTAATTTAATTAAACGACGCATCGAATTAAAATTAACATGGCCAAGACGACCATGCCAAACATTAGGAGACTCAACCAAGTAAGTAGAAGTAGCAGCGTTCTTATTCATGTTCTTAGTAACAACCATTACATTGAGTTTGAACATACCATTCTGGGCATAGCCCTTACCAACAAACATACCACGCTTACTTAAAACAAACTCGTCACTCTCAAAAATCAAACGAAAATCAAACTTGTTAAGCAACCATCCTGACACAAGACTTATACGCAAGTCAGGAACATAAAGCACATTGCCTAAAGTGAGCTCTTTTCCAGAAGTCCACTTCAAGATCACATCACCCTCTCCCTTGATATCTGCTGTAGCAGCATTCCCCATGTACAGCTTCTCTTCTCCCACCACCTCTTTGAACGTACTAAAGAGGGTCTTGTCTGGGCAAACATGAAGAGTAGCCCTAGTGTCCACCCACCACCCTTTTGGGTTGTTAGACACCAAATTAACCTCCTCCATCATGGCAGTGAGGTCTGAAATCATGGCCACTAAGGGCACATCATCATCAACAACCATAAGCGCCTTCTCACGTTTAAGTGCTTTACATTGATCAACTTTGTGACCAGCTTCATTACAATTATAACATTTCCCCTTGAAGGAACTAACCTTCTTTTTCACTCCACCCTTTCTAGGCCCAAGGTCTCGACCCTTACCTTTTGATTTTTCACCAAATTTGTGACCTTTGTTGCCCTTATTCCCCCTTGAAGACTAACCATGCTCAACAATGTTAGCTTTTACAGTACCTTCAACTTGAGTTCCTTTTAGAGACACTCTGTTATCTTCCTCAATACGCAAGCGAACCACAAGTGTAACACCCCAACCGATGGCGGAAACATCGGGATGTCACGTATTGATGATTGTTTCAGTAGCACCTGGTATAAATTGAAATTTTAAATAATTTATTCATAACATAAATATCCAAAATGAAATGATGTCTAGAAATCCAAATACATGATATCAAATAAAGCAACAACTTCAAATAACTTCAAACAAAAACTTCATGATAATTCCTCATGCATACTCAAAGCCTCAGCTTCATTGTTACCTGAAACATGTTAATTTTGAAAATATTTTTGGGTCAACAAAAGTTGGTGAGAATTACATAGGTTTTGATAATCGAATAAAACTTGTACAATTCAAGTGTCATGGCAAGTCTAGTCCATATGTGAAAACATACTAG
Source organism: Ambrosia trifida (assembly GCA_028751855.1). Taxonomy (NCBI): domain Eukaryota; kingdom Viridiplantae; phylum Streptophyta; class Magnoliopsida; order Asterales; family Asteraceae; genus Ambrosia; species Ambrosia trifida. Next base: position 4,085,729 of record CM054123.1, on the reverse strand, counting down.
AAGTAAATCGAGTGCATAATCAACCCTTGTGGCTGTTATATTGTGGTACATCCCATACGCTCATGGTTCACTCGATTATGTTATGCGATAACAATCACCCACACTACCTTTGTAGGAGGCACGTATCCGGGTGGGATTGTCAGTCCAATAGATCTATCATTGTATACCGTCGGCTGATCAATGTTAATGATTATGCTAGAATATTGTGCTTACCCTAGTCATGTTTAAGACATAATGCAACATAAAAAACACATAGACACTTTGATGATTGAATTGCATATAGAATGTTGTAACATGTTTCACCCCAAAAATGGTGATAAATAGAAAAGGGGCTATGTAAAACTCACATTGGCAAAGGTGAATTATCCTCTAAGTGTTGTGAATGTATGCGAGGCGAATCCCAAAGATTCAACAACGTAGCTAGTCCAAATTGTAGAAAACGAAAAAGAAAGAATATCAAGCTTCCAATTCGCCAATTACAAGAGCTTATAATCAAAGCTTCAATTGTAGAAGTAATAGACTATAGAAGAAAGGTATGCGGGAAAGTTTAATCGGATTGAAACAATCGATTTAGAGGTGCAAAGTATAATCGGTCATAGGTGGGTTTTATACTAGTTTTGGAGTCAATTAGCCATTAAAATTGGTCAACGCCATAAAGTAAGGTTTTATGATGAATTGACTATTTGACTAAGACTTTGACTGTTTGACTAAGACTTTGACTGTCAATTTAAGGAATGTGTTAAGTTTATTTTCTTCTGAAATACTACACAAGATGATAGTTGGCTCAGTTGGTTGTCACTGTGTGTTGGTTGGCTGTGGACGCGGGTTCGAGTCCCGGTCCACACAAATCTTTTTTTGGCAATTATTTCCCTAAAACTATATTATTCTAAATTCATAATATGATTATATAAGCCCGAAAGTGACTCGAAATATTTTTAAAACGTACAAAAGTGTCGAGATACAAATAATTATTAGTTTAAGGTATTTAAAACATATATTGTTTAAAACAATACATTCTTTTTATCAAAAAAAATTAGGGGAAATTCGCGATGTTACAGTCTCCCCTACTTTTGGAAACTTCGTCCCGAAGTTATTAAAAACACAGGTTTGAGGTTGATTAGGTAGAAATTAAGGCAGCTGTGGTTTGGGTTAAGGCACGACATGAATTTATAGGTAATAGAATAATTTGTTTCGAATAATTTGGATAAGAGGTTTGAGATGTGAGTTTTAAGGATTGGATTAGGTTCGTCTGAAGTAGCAAGAAGCATAAGAATCTAGCAAAATACTAAAATTATGTTTTAGGAATCTTATAAGAAATGCATGAATTGATTGGCTATATGAAAACCAAATGAACTACTAAAACCTTATTAGAATTTCACACTACCTTAACGTACCTGTAAATTCATGATTACGTTCCGGACCGCAATCACCAATTTACCTTACATTAGGGTTTTGTGTCCTTCTATGACTCTAAACACACATGTAAGTAATGCAAAATAACCTTGTGATTGAATCGTTTACAATGTATCCAAAAATGAGTCCAACTGTTGAGTAGGAAAAAGACTTCTACCAGTCAGTGAGTAAGAACCTCTACCGATTGTTGAGCAGGTGCGATAGCCTCTACCAGTCGTTGAGCAGGTTGTAGGGCCTCTACCGACTGTTGAGCAGGCATGATGACCTCTACCAATCGTTGAGTAGGTTATTTGGTACTCAACTAACTGTTTAGCAAGTACTTCATCCTCTACCAGTTGTTTGATTAAGTGTACCAATTATTTCACACATAAATTACAAATTGATAATATGTACATATAAACAATCAAGTATCAAGCATAGCATGCGAGTTGTAATAGTGTTGTCCTAGACAAGGTTAATGACTCTAGGTGTGTCTATAGCAAATAGTTTATATTCCATGATTTCTAATATCAAATGTTTAAATATGTTAGATAATCGAATCCTCATGTATAACTAAGGATTAAGTTTGATGCAACACACAACCAAGTTTCAATAGTTTGGTTATCATGGGTAACTAGTTCATGTTTGAGAAGGTGAAGGATATGAATTTAGTTCTTGAGAGGATGATGAAAAATCTTGAAGCAGAATCAAGGTTGTGAGAGATAGTGAATGTGAAGATAGTTGATAAAGAGTTTATTTTATAGTAAGGAGATTATGTAGCAGTGTAAATTTTGGGGTTTGGATCAAATGTTATAATCAAGTGTATAAGAAAACATGATTGTGATATATGCCAAATATTGTAAAAATTTGAACAAGTTGAAAATGAGTGAATGTCGATGGAGAATTTAGAGACTAGATATTATTCCTATGGATAAAAAAAAATCTTATTTTCAAAATTGGTTTTATACATAAAGCAAAAGTTGTTAAATAGTACAACCTAAGTGGGCTTTTGATTAAAATATTCCCGTTAGTTGGAGATTTCAAACATGACATTAGGTTTTGAAGATCAAGGTTCTATTAAGTGATTTTTAATAGTTTAAAGCATTATATAGAAAATTGTTTGTTACGTTAATAAATAAACAATTGAATTTAAGTTCGAGGACTTCTTTTGACAAAAATATGTACTTTGTAAAGTTACTAGGTAATGAAAATACAACAGGATTTAGAAATCTTTAATTTGTGCTAAGGTATGAGGTTATAGTTTTTTTAAAAAAATAAGTAACATGTGGAGAAATGAAATAATATGATTTGGGTAGGGTGTTGAATATTTAAAAAGTGGCTAAGATGGTAAGGTGAAGTGTGATTGTGAAATCCATAGATGGTTATGAAATGAGATTGATTTAAGCTGTAAAATTTTGAGATTTTAGAGCTTAGTTTAAGGAAAGTGAGTGTAATCATTTATTCATCAATTAAAACGAATAAACGAAAGCGTTGACTTATCAAAACTTCTAGATTCTAATAACATAGTGAAGACATGCTTTAGCCTATAAGTGAACACTCATCCCGAGAATTCCCAGGTAGGCATCCCGGTCCCTCGTCTGATTGGGATATATGCGCAATGCCAGCCTAGACAGAAGACTCAGAATACAGGCGTTCACCCTTCCACATTGCACGTGTTCGTTATTAAAATTCTAGAACTTCGACGAGATCTCAAGGTGGTTCAGGCTAAACCTGAGGATTTTGTCTTATTAGTCTAAGAGTGGATCAGGTGATAGAGAGCAATCTTCTTGTAGGGATGAAAGTAGGGATAAGAAGTAGGAGGGAGATAGAGAATAGCAAGTAAAAGGAGCAAATACTGGTTATAATCCTATGGCTATAGACTAGATTATTTTTCTAATAACCTAATTCCCTATAACCAAGGCTCTGATACCAATCTGTAACACCCCAACCGATGGCGGAAACATCGGGATGTCACGTATTGATGATTGTTTCAGTAGCACATGGTATAAATTGAAATTTTAAATAATTTATTCATAACATAAATATCCAAAATGAAATGATGTCTAGAAATCCAAATACATGATATCAAATAAAGCAACAACTTCAAATAACTTCAAACAAAAACTTCATGATAATTCCTCATGCATACTCAAAGCCTCAGCTTCATTGTTACCTGAAACATGTTAATTTTGAAAATATTTTTGGGTCAACAAAAGTTGGTGAGAATTACATAGGTTTTGATAATCGAATAAAACTTGTACAATTCAAGTGTCATGGCAAGTCTAGTCCATATGTGAAAACATACTAGAAGTAAATCGAGTGCATAATCAACCCTTGTGACTGTTATATTGTGGTACATCACATACGCTCATGGTTCACTCGATTATGTTATGCGATAACAATCACCCACACTACCTTTGTAGGAGGCACGTATCCGGGTGGGATTGTCAGTCCAATAGATCTATCATTGTATACCGTCGGCTGATCAATGTTAATGATTATGCTAGAATATTGTGCTTACCCTAGTCATGTTTAAGACATAATGCAACATAGAAAAACACATAGACACTTTGATGATTGAATTGCATATAAAATGTTGTAACATGTTTCACCCCAAAAATGGTGATAAATAGAAAAGGGGCTATGTAAAACTCACATTGGCAAAGGTGAATTATCCTCTAAGTGTTGTGAATGTATGCGAGGCGAATCCCAAAGATTCAACAACGTAGCTAGTCCAAATTGTAGAAAACGAAAAAGAAAGAATATCAAGCTTCCAATTCGCCAATTACAAGAGCTTATAATCAAAGCTTCAATTGTAGAAGTAATAGACTATAGAAGAAAGGTATGAGGGAAAGTTTAATCGTATTGAAACAATTGATTTAGAGGTGCAAAGTATAATGGGTCATAGGTGGGTTTTTATACTAGTTTTGGAGTCAATTAGCCATTAAAATTGGTCAACACCATAAAGTAAGGTTTTATGATGAATTGACTATTTGACTAAGACTTTGACTGTTTGACTAAGACTTTGACTGTCAATTTAAGGAATGTGTTAAGTTTATTTTCTTCTGAAATACTACACAAGATGATAGTTGGCTCAGTTGGTTGTCACTGTGTGTTGGTTGGCTGTGGACGCGGGTTCGAGTCCCGGTCCACACAAATCTGTTTTTGGCAATTATTTCCCTAAAACTATATTATTCTAAATTCATAATATGATTATATAAGCCCGAAAGTGACTCGAAATATTTTTAAAACATACAAAAGTGTCGAGATACAAATAATTATTAGTTTAAGGTATTTAAAACATATATTGTTTAAAACAATACATTCTTTTTATCAAAAAAAAAATTAGGGGAAATTCGCGATGTTACAACAAGGTCTTCAATGATCATTTCCTTCGCTTATGCTTAAGGTAATTCTTGAAATCCGTCCAACTTGGAGGAAGTTTCTCAACCATTGCAGCCACTTGGAATGTTTCACTAAGATTCATTCCTTCAGACAAAATGTCACTAAGGATCACTTGCAATTCTTGGACTTGGCTAATAACATTTTTGGAATCCACCATTTTATAGTCCAACAACCGAGCCACAACAAACTTTTTAGTACTAGCATCTTCAGTTTTGTACTTAAGCTCCAAAGATTCCCAAAGTTCATTGGCAGTCGTTATCTTGCAGTACACATTATACAATGGATTAGCAAGTCCATTCAACACATAGTTTTTGCATAGGTACTCAGAATGCTTCCAAGCATCAAGTGCGCTCACAGATTGAACGTTAGAGTTCCCTTCACCAAGTTGAGGGGGGGGGACTCAATCAAGAATCTCGCAAGATTCAGAGTTGTCAAGTAAAACAACATCTTTTGTTGCCATCTTTTGAAGTTCAATCCAGAGAACTTCTCTGGTTTCTCAGCATGGTTTGCAACCGCCTGGGCTGACTGGGTGCCAACTAATGGCCCCATAGTGGTGGATGTTGGTCCAACGGGTGTTGATGAAGCGCTAGCATTTGTAGCCATTTCTGAAACAAGAAAACAATGGTCAGAAATAATCAAACCAAGAAATAACCCTTTGAATTTTACAATTCGGTATACAAAAAACTAAACTGTTTGGTTTACAGAAAACCAAGGCAAACTCACAAAGAGTTTAAAGAAACAATTTTATTTTGTAATCCGAAAATTTTAAAACAAAGTATGAACGGAGTTTTAAAATCTGTTTTAAGCTTGTAGGAACACCGTTCACAAAAATAAAGGATACTATTGTTTATTAAATAAAATCAGATTACAATACAATAATAAAATTAAACAGAATACAAAGGCAAAAAGAAAAATTACAAACTGAAAAGAAAATACGAAAGAGGCAAAGGAAACTCGAAGTGACTGAGGCAAGTGTAAAACATGTTTCCCTTAAAATAGATTTCGGGCTACTCAGGTGAACCCGTCTGTTTCCCAGGGTACAATAGCCTAAGCAGATTGCACTGCCGGAGTTACCCAAGCACCTGTACTTGAAACAAGAGCCTGCAAGTCTGAAAAGTTAGGGAAATTTTCTGAAAGAAGGTGGTGGTTCGTGAACATGAATTGTAGAGAATTTTCGGTGTACTAAAACAGAGTACATAACTCTGTATTTATACACGAAATTGAAACATCTCATTGATTACGAAATTCAATGATTGAAATTAAGTCTCGAAACTCATTATTCAGCACTTAATTTCGTTTGACTGTTTTGAATTCGAAAGGACTCGACCACATCAATTAACCAGTCTTAGCCATAGGCTCGAGCCACACCAGTCCAAGCTCACTTAAAAATATAAAGGCGGCTCTAGGTGATGCGAGCGTGCGAAGTGCGCCATCCAAACGCCACATTACGCCCATCACCCTCGTCCTGGGTGCGGGCGCGTTGGGTGCGAAGCACCTCTTGGCTGCCACTACATGATTTATATTTCCACATATGTGGGACAAACACAAGTTCCTACAACTATAAAATTCCACCACACACATAAAGCTTACATCTCTCATTCATCTAGCTTTATAATTTTTTTTGAATGGATCTAGCTTTATAATTAAATGTCATTATATACATTTAATATAATATTTAATTATTAAAATTTCCAACAAGTAAAACGTACATTGGTTTCTAAACATAGATCATCAAAATATTTGCCATCAAATCTGTGCATCTGAGTATGAATTGGAGAGTTATGTTGAAGCTCATCCCATACCATGACTTGAATTTGAAATCAAGCCACCAAAACGACACATTATATTCATCGAAATTAACATGTATCTTGTCCTCAAGTATCTCCTTTGAAGAAGAAGCAATCCCGCTTTTAGTACCTTGTGTATGAGAATCTTTTTTTTTTCTAGCATACTTATAGTTCATATACATACGAAAAAAAGAGTAAACTGCACGGATGGTTTCTGTGGTTTGCCTAAATTTAAACTTTGCTCCCCGGCCTTTCGAAATTACACGTATGAGATCTGTGGTTTGTATTTTGTTTCATCGATGGTCCCTGATTTGGATGGAGGTTAAGTTTTTCAGTTAAGCTTATATGAAATTACTAAAATACCCCTCTTTAAAAAAAATAAAAATAAAACATATTATAAACTCTCTCCCTCTCTCTTTCTATCTCTATCTCTTCAGCCCCACTGCTACCACCATATTTCCTCAACTACCACCACAACCACCACCACCAATCATCTTCCTCAAACCTTCCACCAATATTAAGAGAGAGAGAGAGAGAGAGAGAGAGAGAGAGAGAGAGAGAGAGAGAGAGAGAGAGAGAGAGAGAGAGAGAGAGAGGTGATTGTTGTTTGAGGGAGGCCGGAGTTGGTGGTGGTGGTTGGAGGAGGAGGAAGATGGGGTGATGTTGGTTGTTTAAGGAGGAGGTGGTGGTGTTTCAAGAAAATACATAAAAAATATTAAAATGCTCGGATGGTCCATATGGGTAGTTTAGTCATTTTACATTGACTTAACTGAAAATTTTAACGAAGTTAGCTGATAAGGAACAAAATGTTATAAAATGTTAATGTTGGGGACCATAGTGTGTGAGTTGGTTGTGTCCCACATTGGTGGGAAGATGAAAGTTGGAAGACTTTATAAGGTAAAGTTGGAATGGAGAAATTAAATTGTTAAAGTTATATTATCCTCTGACTCCTACCCGCGCGCAGGGGGGGGTGCAAAAATGGGTTCTGGCTCGGAAAAATCCTTGAACCAACGTGGCGCCCGCACGACCTGCGGACACGAATGCAGCTCGAAAAACCCGGGTCCGTGCGAGACTGGTTTTTGATGTCTGTTTTAATTTTTGCACAATGTAGCTGATTGTTCTAGAAAGAACTCTTTGCCTTCATCTTCCAACAGTTGCAACTCTTGATTATCACCAGCAATTAACATCATAATAATGGTGTTTAATACGCGTGATTAATTAGAGTCTGAACAATTTCCAACAGTTTGGTTGTTCAACTATATAATACAGACTTGTGTGCAGAACATAATACACACAGAAACATATACTCTCACATCTGTCTTATTGCAGCAACAAGTTCCAGTACTAGTCCAGTTCCGGTTTCTTTTCAGGCAAGTGAGATAGTCCGCAGTGCACCGTCACTGTTGAACCAGTGTACCCTGGGAACAGACGACGAATCTGTTTAAGGGAATTGTGTCAAACACAAGCCCGGTTCTGTTAATCCTTTTTATTTTCCCTGTTTGTGTCTTTTGCAGAATCTGATCGGTCTCCATTTTACTGTAAGTAATCCAACAAACTTAAACAGATTCGTGTACTAACAGATTCGGTTTATTTTCAGTGATGGAGAACTCTCAGCCCATGCCCTCTGCTGCTTTCCAGAACTCCACTGTCACAGGAGTTTCTGCAGTGTTTTCTCAGGCTGTTACTGTTACCACTGGTTTAGTGGCACCTTTGCCGACTGCTGTGGCAAGCCACGCTGAAAAACCTGAGAAGTTTGCTGGTGTAAACTTCAAACGGTGGCAGCAAAAGATGCTGTTCTATTTGACAACATTGAACCTTGCAAGGTTCTTAACTGAAACCGCTCCTCAAGTTGTTGAAGAGGATATGAATGCTCAAACTGTGAGCGCGGTTCATGCTTGGAATCATTCTGATTTCTTGTGCCGAAACTATATCCTGAATGGAATGGTTGACTCGCTTTACAATGTGTATTGCAAAGCTGCTACTGCCAAAGATTTATGGGAATCATTGGAACGCAAATACAAAACTGAAGATGCGGGCACTAAGAAATTTGTGGTGGCAAAATTCTTGGATTTTGCTATGATTGACTCAAAAACTGTTATGAGTCAAGTTCAAGAATTACAGGTGATTCTTCATGATATTCATGCCGAAGGAATGATACTTAGCGAGACATTCCAAGTGGCGGCTATTATTGAAAAATTGCCACCAAATTGGATTGATTTCAAAAATTATTTGAAGCATAAGCGAAAGGAAATGACAATTGAAGACTTGGTTGTGCGTCTTCGTATTGAAGAAGACAACAAAGTCGCTCAAAAGAAAACTGTTGGTCATGAAGTCGCTAAAGCTAATGTTGTTGAACATGGTGAATCATCAAAGGGTAACAAAAGTAACAAAGGCAACAAACGGGGTGGTTTTAAGAAAGGCAATGGGAAGAACTCCTACCTTGGGCCTAAAGGTGGGGTTGGCAAGAAGAAGTTCAATGGAACTTGCTATAACTGTGACAAACCGGGGCATAAAGCAAGTGATTGCAAGCTTCCCAAGAAGGAAAATGGCAAACAAGCCAACATGATTGATAATCTTGTTGCTATGATGTCAGATTGGTCAATGATGGTCACTGAAGCAAACTTGGTTGGAACGGATGCCAAGGATTGGTGGGTTGATACCGGGGCAACCCGGCATGTGTGTTTTGATAAGAGTTTTTTCAACACCTTCAAGGAAGTTGCTGGTGAAAAACTCTTCATGGGGAATTCTGCCACTGCAGATATCAAAGGCGAAGGTAATGTGCTTTTGAAGATGACATCGGGAAAGGAACTTACTCTGTCTAATGTGTTGTATGTTCCTGAGATTCGTAAGAATCTTGTGTCGGGCTGGCAGTTGAACAAGTTTGGGTTCAAAATGGTGTTTGAGTCTGATAAGGTCGTGTTGACCAAAGGTGGTATGTATGTTGGTAAGGGTTATGCCCTTAATGGTATGTTTAAGTTAAATGTAACTGTGATGAATGGAATGAATAACGATAATTCTGCGTACATGCTTGAGTCTTCTAATGTTTGGCATGGTAGACTAGGTCATGTGAATTTTAATTCCATTCGACATTTAATTAAATTGAATAGCATACCAAAAATTGAAATTGACTCAAATCATAAGTGTGAAACCTGTGTCGAGGCAAAACAAACACGAACGTCATTCAAAAAGGTTGAACGAACCACCGGTCCTCTTGATTTGATCCACACAGATTTGTGTGATTTGAAATCTATTCCTACTAGAGGTGGGAACAAATATTTCATAACATTTATTGATGATAACACAAGATTTTGCTATGTGTACTTACTTAAGAGTAAGGACGAGGCTATTGACAAATTTGTCGTGTTCAAAGCCGAAGTTGAAAATCAACTTAACCGGAAAATAAAAAAAGGTGAGGATTGATAGAGGTGGTGAATATGTTTCACCTTTTGCTGATCTTTGTGCAAAAAGTGGAATCATACATGAGCTCACACCTCCTTACTCACCACAATCAAATGGCATAGCAGAACGTAAAAATAGAACGTTGAAAGAAATGATGAATGCCATGTTGATAAGCTCGGGGGTGAGCGAGGACATGTGGGGGGAAGCGCTGTTATCAGCAAATTTCATTCTAAATTTAATTCCCCGTAAAAAGAAAGATGTAACACCATATGAATTGTTGACAGGAGTCAAACCATCATATAATCACTTGCGAGTGTGGGGGTGCCTAGCTAAGGTGGTAGTGACACCACCAAAGCGTCTTGTGATAGGACCCAAAACTATAGATTGTGTGCTCATTGGATACACTCGTTTGGGTGGTCCACTTCGCTTTCTTGTGCATGACTCGAAGAATCCTGGAGTGTCTAACGGCACTATATTGGAATCTAAGGATGCTTCTTGGTTCGAGCACATATTTCCATGCTTGGATAGGCCTAAGTTGGGCTCACAAAGCCCAATTGATGATAGTGTTCTAGAGGATGAACCGGGCCCATCAAATTCAACTAGGGAAGGTGGTTCAAGAGAAAAGGTTACAAATGATGAACCTCAATTAGATGAAAGTGAAATCCGAAGGAGTAAAAGACAAAGGACTGAAAAATCCTTTGGTCCAGATTTCCTCACCTATGTGGTCGAGGAGGAACCACAAACTTACCAAGAAGCGGTAAATTCCTCGGATGGACCTCAGTGGAAGGAGGCCATAAAGTGTGAAATAGATTCTATTTTACAAAATCACACTTGGGAAGTAGTGGATCTTCCTGCGGGATGCAAACCACTAGGATATCGATGGATCTTCAAGAAGAAGATGAAACCAGATGGCACCATTGATAAGTATAAGGCAAGGTTGGTGATCAAAGGATATAAACAGCGAGAAGGCTTGGATTATTTTGACACATATTCGCCTGTCACGCGAATAACATCCATCAGGATGGTACTTGCCATTGCAGCCATTAGAAATTTGGAAATTCACCAAATGGATGTGAAAACGGCTTTCTTGAATGGAAATCTAGAGGAGGAGATTTACATGGAACAGCCCGAGGGCTTCATAGCCAAGGGACAAGAAAAGAAAGTATGCAAGCTTGTAAAATCTTTATATGGTTTGAAGCAAGCTCCAAAACAATGGCATCAAAAGTTTGATCATGTCATGCTTGATTCTGGGTTCAAAATCAACGAATGTGACAAGTGTGTGTATGTGAAAGACACACCAGACGGATATGTCATCTTGTGTTTATATGTGGATGACATGCTCATTGCTGGTAGTAATGAGAAAATGATAAAGTCTACAAAGGACGTCCTGAAAGCAAGGTTTGACATGAAAGATATGGGATTAGCGGATGTGATTTTGGGAGTACAAATCACACGAACCCAGAATGGACTTGTGATAAGTCAGTCTCACTATGTGGACAAAATTCTTGAGAAGTTCAATGCAAATGACTCTAATGTGGCTAGAACTCCCATTGACACGAGTCAACATCTAGCTAAAAATCGAGGAGAGCCTGTTAATCAATTAGAGTATTCAAGAATTATTGGCAGCTTGATGTATCTGATGAGTTGTACCAGACCAGACTTAGCATATGCTGTAAGCAAGCTAAGTAGATACACGAGCAACCCAAGTTTAACTCATTGGGGTTGCATGACACGGGTGCTTCGGTACTTGAGATACACACGAGAGTACGGGCTGCATTATAGTAGATATCCAGCAGTTATTGAAGGTTACTGCGATGCAAATTGGATATCTGACACAAATGATTCCAGAGCGACAAGTGGGTATGTATTCACGCTTGGTGGTGCAGCAATATCGTGGAAATCATCTAAGCAAACTGTTATTGCTAGATCCACGATGGAATCGGAATTCATTGCCTTAGATAAGGCGAGTGAAGAAGCAGAATGGCTACGTCAATTTGTTGAGGATATACCAAGATGGCCGAAGCCGGCATCGGCCATATGCATACATTGTGATAGCCAATCGGCAATTGGCAGAGCTCGTAGCACAATGTATAACGGTAAGAACAGGCATATAAGACGTAGACATAAGACGGTACGACAACTAATCTCTACAGGAGTTATCACTGTTGACTATGTGAAGTCAAAGGATAACATCGCGGATCCGCTAACGAAAGGCTTAAGCAGAGAGTTAGTTCAGAAGTCGTCAATGGGAATGGGACTAAAGCCCATGAAAGGCTAGGTTTATGCGAAGGAAACCTAACTCAGCTGACTGGAGATCCCAAGATCTGAGTTCAATAGGACAACCTAATTGTATGAACTGGCGAAGGTCACTGTGGGGGAGAGTTGGTGAAAACCCCACATATTAAAAAGGGAGTTTACTATGAGATATAATAAGCTTCCTAGTCCATTCCTAAAAAGTGACAAGGTTGAGGTTAAGCTTATAGCTTTTAATGATCTGACTGAGGTAACCAGTCCCAGTAGATCACCTATGTGAGAGAGAAGTGGGGTCGCTTCGAAGGGTATTGTTGGGGCACAATACTTAATAGCTCTCGCAGAACCAGGCACGTGTCCATGACCATAACGGACACAACTATGAGGACTTGACGTTGTCAGGGAGAGTTTTGTGTGAAGCGTATTGTCGTCTACACAAACGGCAGACGAGTTCAAAGACATCGCGTTCTACTCAGAGCCAGTAGGCTAAGTGCGTTTCATAAGCGAAGGTTCAAAGGGTCACACCTACCTATCGTATGCAAAACTCAACTGTTGAAATTTAATCGGAACGAGATTATTTCTGGAAATAACTCCCATTCATGTGGGGGATTGTTGGAAAATTATAGAAGTGAATGTGAGTTAAGTGTGTGAGTTGGTTGTGTCCCACATTGGTGGGAAGATGAAAGTTGGAAGACTTTATAAGGTAAAGTTGGAATGGAGAAATTAAATTGTTAAAGTTATATTATCCTCTGACTCCTACCCGCGCGCAGGGGGGGGTGCAAAAATGGGTTCTGGCTCGGAAAAATCCTTGAACCAACGTGGCGCCCGCACGACCTGCGGACACGAATGCAGCTCGAAAAACCCGGGTCCGTGCGAGACTGGTTTTTGATGTCTGTTTTAATTTTTGCACAATGTAGCTGATTGTTCTAGAAAGAACTCTTTGCCTTCATCTTCCAACAGTTGCAACTCTTGATTATCACCAGCAATTAACATCATAATAATGGTGTTTAATACGCGTGATTAATTAGAGTCTGAACAGCTTCCAACAGTTTGGTTGTTCAACTATATAATACAGACTTGTGTGCAGAACATAATACACACAGAAACATATACTCTCACATCTGTCTTATTGCAGCAACAAGTTCCAGTACCAGTCCAGTTCCGGTTTCTTTTCAGGCAAGTGAGATAGTCCGCAGTGCACCGTCACTGTTGAACCGGTGTACCCTGGGAACAGACGACGAATCTGTTTAAGGGAATTGTGTCAAACACAAGCCCGGTTCTGTTAATCCTTTTTATTTTCCCTGTTTGTGTCTTTTGCAGAATCTGATCGGTCTCCATTTTACTGTAAGTAATCCAACAAAAGATACTATACATATAAAACTAGATATAGACCATACACGACAATCCGACAATATACACACATAAATACATGACTACATATATAATACTAGCTAGATACACATGAATTTTACAAATAAATAACAATATACACAAATAATCTCACAATTTATAAAACAACTCTAATTGTAATGTATGAACTCGGTTTCTACTTCGTAATTCAACTATAAAATAACAATCCAGCCACAATAACAACTACTACATACACATGTATATACATGCTAGCTTAGATATCCACCCTACTACATACACAATAAGTTCCCTCATATAGAGATTATAGTGGTTCAATCAAGTCGTTGTGATGCATAATCTTACCAATGGAATGACAATTTCATGCTGGCATAATATCACAGACTGGCCAGTTTAGGAGTTGGTTGGTTGGTTCGCTTTAGCGTACTAGTCTAGTTTGGATGAGGTGGGGACACACACATACATTCATTTTTAATATATATATATATATATATATATATATATATATATATATATATATAGAGAGAGATATATTATATAATAGTGAAGTGTAATATGGAGGTTTAGAGTGGTTTAGTGTTGGAGGAAAAGTGGGTTAAAATGGTTGTGATTTGAAATGATAAGGCATGTTGATGTGGCAAGTCTGGTTTTTTCAACCAGCCCATCATTATGGATGCATTTATGTGTTGTTTTTACTAATGTAGTGTAGTACTGTAGTACTTGAAAAAGTATCGGTAAAAATATGTAGATGTATCTAGCACATGTGGGGTATGTTTTAAAGTAGATTTGAACACTTTTTCCATTAAGGATTTCTTTGAGTGTTTTTGCTGGGGTATATTTATAATATATTTGAACACTTTTTTCTATTAACATCTAGGATTTGTTTGGGTGTTTTCGCTTGTCTAAGGATATGTTCGGGTGTTCATTTATCATACATATATGGAATTTGTTTCAAGGAATTTTTTGGAATTTTTATTGCTTCATCTTAACGGGAGTTCTTTGGATTAATTGGCTAGCATCTCCGCTCCTCGGAATGTATTGCGTGATGTGTACTATCTTTTGGAAGACATCTTTCTCGATTTCTTCATCTACTTCAAGACCAAATGTTTTAGGGGCTGTTTGGTTGATTAAGTGCTGAATTATTAAAAGGTCTGAATGGTTAAGAGACTCTGAATAATTAAGTGTTGAATGGTTCAGTTATGCACCAAGTCTGAATGGTTTAGCTCTTAAGTCTTAACCATTCAATTCAAAGTTTTTTTTAGGTTGAAACAAATAGTCTGAATGCTGAACCATTTAAAGCTGAAAGGTTTAGAACCTCCCTTGAAGTTTTGAACGACTTTGTTGCTTTAATTTATTTTTCATAGTTGCAATTGGATCCATTTCGAGAAGTTAGTAAAATGGTTTTAAATCGAGTGTTTTGTGGAATGTTAAGCCTTATTTAATCTTAATTTAATATATTATTGACGCCGGCCCTCAATAACCGTTTTTAGTTTGAACTCATCTGTCTGATCAAGAAATTAAGCGATCTCAGCCATATAAAATAGATGGTTATTGTTTTGGAGGCGGTTATGAGATAACTTTTCCCTCCCAAATAACCATTCATCCCAATAAACCGTTCCCCCAAATACCTATTACTCTGATCCATAAAACCTGATCCCTCCCAATTTTTTTTTGGCGTCTCTTATTTGCACCGGATTAAAACTTATTTGCACCTATCTACAGCTCGTAGAGGCCTCTACGAGCTGTAGAGGAAACTCTGCTGCTCGTAGAGGTCTCTACTGCTCGTAGATAACTATGTCAGATGTGGTCCACACTTGCCAATCATTGACAATCATTTAATGATACCTCTACTGCTCGTAGAGGCCTATACGAGCAGTAGAGTTTCCTTGAATTTTTTTCCATCGTGCATGGAACTGAATGCTTTTTAAACTTTTTAATGTCCTCTACAGCTAGTATTGGTCTCTACGAGCAGTAGAGTTAATATAATTCAGTAAAAAACTAGCTTGTAGAGGAGCTCTATGACTCGTAGAAGTATCCTCTACGACTAGTAGAGGTCTCTACTGGTTGTAGAGAAACAAATATTAAAAAAATAATTATTATTATTATAAATTATACTATTAGAAAAAAAAAATAATAAAATAAAAATGTGTGTTATTCTACGACTAGTAGAGGCCTCTACTGGTAGTAGAGAAAACCTCCACGAGCCATAGAGCTCATCTACGAGCTCCCAACATTGTTTCTCTACGAGTGGTAGAGGCCTCTACGCTCGTATCTGTTCCACCCTCTACCACTAGTAGAGACCCATACCACTCGTATATAAATACTCTACTGCCTGCAGAGGCCCATACGAGTGGTAGAAAACCTTTTTTTTTTTTTTTAGTTTTGTTTGTTAATTTTATGTATGTTATTTGAGGTTTTATAAAAAAAATTCCACTACTTGTTATATGTATGTCTTTGAAGATCATCTGGTCTGGCTTGTTACCATTAGTTCCTCTCTCTATAGTCGAGCTAGTAAAACGAGATATCCTATTGAAGTGAACGTTCACAAAGATCGGGAAGTAGTAGCCGTAAATCTATCCACTCGTGTAGTTTTAGGCCGCAGATGTCTACTTTTCTTTAATATGGAATTCAAATCAGATCCTAGAGTTTAACCACTGGGGGAGAGTGGGTGAGCTTGCTTTCGTAAGTTTACAGTTTCCTGGCTAAAAATCACCCGCTTGTTTACAGACTGAACTAATCTATAAAAAAAAAGACAGAAGCGAGGAAAGGCCCCTTCGCTGCTCTCTCTGTTTTTTTCCCTCGAGCGGGATTTGAACCCACGTCCGACTACCTGTTGAACTATAAAAGAGGCCGCTCTACCGCTGAGCTACCGAGGTGGGGCTTAAGACGGGAAATCTAAATCGGCACACCGCTTTTTATAATATATAACAAGTAGTGGAATTTTTTTTTTTTATAAAACCTCAAATAACATACATAAAATTAACAAAAAAAAAAAAAAAAAAAAAAAAAGGTTTTCTACCACTCGTATGGGCCTCTGCAGGCAGTAGAGTATTTATATACGAGTGGTATGGGTCTCTGTAGAGGGTGGAACAGATACGAGCGTAGAGGCCTCTACCACTCGTAGAGAAACAATGTTGGGAGCTCGTAGATGAGCTCTATGGCTCGTGGAGGTTTTCTCTACTACCAGTAGAGGCCTCTACTAGTCGTAGAATAACACACATTTTTATTTTATTTTATTTTTTATTTTTTTTTCTAATAGTATCATTTATAATAATAATAAAAATAATTATTTTTTTAATATTTGTTTCTCTACAACCAGTAGAGACCTCTACTAGTCGTATAGGATACTTCTACGAGTCATAGAGCTCCTCTACAAGCTAGTTTTTTACTGAATTATATTAACTCTACTGCTCGTATAGACCAATACTAGCTGTAGAGGACATTAAAAAGTTTAAAAAGTATTCAGTTCCATGCACGATGGAAAAAAATTCAAGGAAACTCTACTGCTCGTATAGGCCTCTACGAGCAGTAGAGGTATCATTAAATGATTGTCAATGATTGGCAAGTGTGGACCACATCTGACATAGTTCTCTACGAGCAGTAGAGACCTCTACGAGCAGCAGAGTTTCCTCTACTGCTCGTAGAGGCCTCTACGAGCAGTAGAGTTGTCTAAAACCCTAAAAAAGCCTCCGGTGCAAATAACATCACCCTTTTTTTTTCATTCTACAAATGTTTCACTATTTATACATGAAGCCAGTGTGCCTTAATATCTCCCTCTCAATTATATTCTATCTACCCTCCTTTAATCCCCATTGGCCATGAACTTGTTGACATCACCAGGTTACGACGATGCTTAATTAACTTCAAGTCTGCTCTCAATCATCTCAAAATCCTCTGTTTTTAGTACATCCCGGCTTGATTCTTACATCCTTTATTGCGAATCGATGAATGTGCTCATCAAACTTGATTTCATACATGTATATTATGGATAATAAGTGGTTGGATTAGTATTGTGAAGATCTGATAACGCTTTGATTTTTCAGGGTACTAATCAAATATGATAAACGATTAATTAGTCGAGAGTGGATTCGGTTCATGATTTTTTAGGCAAGCATGTCAAGTCTGGTAAAAATATAAGAATTCTAGTTCTGGGTTTTGCTTTCTCAAGGTTTCGGCTGGTGGTTTTGCTCTCAGTAAGGGTTTGTCATTGAGGTATAATGAATCTTATATGCCAATACAATATACTTTTTTTCTCAGTGGGGTTTTCTCATTCTGCATATGAGGGAAGATATGATTCAACTCATGGTTTGGAGACCAGTCTTCAAGAAAGAGGGTTTTTTTAATACACGTTATACTCTTTATTTTTTTATGCAGTTGTTTTAGTTTTTTAGTTTATATTGAAGATTGTTGATAGTAAAATGTTTGATAAGATAAGTTCTTGATTTTTTTTCAAGATCTACCACATTGATCATTTGCAACTTTAAGTGTTTGTTGTTAATAAATTAAAAAACATTCAAGATAATTCTAAAAGAATGCCTATAATATTATCAAGTAATATTAGTTAATGATAGTAAAATCGCAAATGTTATCTATTCATGCAATTTAGTTATTGGATACAACTATCATGAATGTGAAAGTTATGGTCATTTTTTGTAAGCTTATAGTGATGGAAGCGCTGTCCTCGATGTTTTTGAAAGCTTGTAGGTTGGATGAGTTGGCGGGTATTTCTTTGTCTAATGAAGGGCCTACGGTTTCCCATATGCTCTTGCGGATGTTTTATTTGTGTTCAGGTCTGAGGATTAATATTCATAAATCGCATATTTTTGGGTTGGGTGTTAACGATAACCTTGTTGGGGATTTGGCTTCTATTTTGGGGTGCAAAGTGGGAACCTTGCCCTTTGAGTATCTTGGGATAAAAGTGGGGGCGAATATGAACAGAATTTCCCATTGGGATCCGGTTTTAGACACCATTCGTAATCGGCTCCAATCGTGGAAATCCAAACTCTTATCCATAGGAGGGAGACTCACACTTAATAAATCGCTTCTAGCCAGCTTACTGGTGTATTATTTGTTTTTATATAAGGCTCCGGTAGCGGTTATTGATAGCATTGAAAGATTAATGAGGGACTTCCTTTGGTCAGGTGGTAAAGAGGGGAGAAGCATGAGCTAGGTTGCGTGGGATGTGGTTACGAGACCGAAAAGGTTGGGTGGGTTGGGTATTTCTAAAATTTCGGACGTGAACACGACGTTATTAGTCAAATGGGCGTGGAGGTTCAAAAATGATCAAAATGGGTTATGGAGGCAGATTATAGAGAGTGTCCATGGAAAGCGGCATAGGTGGATCTTTCTGCCTATTAATAAGGCGATTACCGGGTGTTGGAAAACGTTGGCTTCGTTTCTTGTTAAGCTTAAAATCCATGATAAAAGGCTTATGTATTTCTTCAGATGTAAAATTGGGAATGGTGAGCAAGCCCGGTTCTGGAAGGATATTTGGTATGGTTCTAGTCCGCTCATGGATATGTGTCCTGCTTTATATGCTTCGGATAAAGATAAAAATAGTGTCCTCAGTATCAGGGCTGAAGTGAGAAACGGCTTATTGGTTCTGCGCAGCCCTGGTAGTTTTGTTACTAATTCAGTGGAAGCCATCGCAGATATGCAGGATCTGGAATTCGTTTTATCTCAGCTGACGGCGACAGGCAACAAGGACAGGTGGGTTTGGGGGCTGGATTCGGACGAAGGATTCTCAGTGCCTGACGTAAAATGCAGGCTGATTAAAGATAGGCACTGGCAGCAGCAGTCTCAGTTGATGCAGTGGGAAAACTGGGTTCCAGCTAAAGTGAATATTTTCATGTGGCGTTTAGAGAAAAATCGGATTCCGACAAGGTTGGCGCCAGTTAAGAGATCGATTTTTATTGCAGACACGAGTTGCCCTCTGTGCGAGGCTGTGGACGAATCTGCGAACCATCTGTTTGTGGACTGTTGGTTCGCTCATGGGGTTTGGACGTTTATTCTAAAATGGGTCAAAATGGGTATTATAATGTTATCGGACCTAAAATATTTGCTGCTGATTCAAGAGGCTAATAAGGATTCGAAGTGGGCTAAAAAGATCATCCGGGGAGTCGTTATGATTTCGTGTTGGGCGATTTGGAAGGAGCGTAATAAGGTCTTTCAAGGGGGTTCTCCTAGCATTATAGAGGTGGTGGCGATGATTAAGCGCTTGTCGTTTTTTTGGTTTAAGCATAGATCCAGGTTTAAAACTATAGAGTGAGATTGTTGGATAAAAAACCCGATGTATATATTGTAAGGTTTTGGGTGAGCCTCCATTTTGAGGTCTCGTTCTGTGTTTAATGAAGTATAGTGTTCAAAAAAAAATATTTTGTAAGCTTATGTAAACCTTCATAAACATTTATATTTTTATGAATTTCAATAAAATATCTAATGAGCCTGCTCATAAAATATAACTACAGTTATGGTATCCAAAAGTTTTTACAAAGGGATGTACCGATTGAGTCAAGAAAAAACCTGTAAGACTAAATTTTTAACTATGCTTTCAAATTAAGCAAAACTAACAAGGAGAAAACACCAAATTAAACTGGAAATTTCAAACTAGAAGTGCTAAACTTTGACCTAATTTAAAGTAAACTTGGACAATCATCACAAAAATCGGTTTCCACCCGTTTCGGTTTAGGTTTAGTCGACTTTTCAAACCGAATAATTAACACCCCTATTAGCAAGGTTCAGGGTGTATCTTTTTACCTAAATTAAGCAAGTTTAGATGATTCACAAACACCAGAGCTTCTACATAGATTTCTTAATCATGAAATCAACAAAACATTAAGTAACATATGCTCCAACTTTCTAAAACAATATCAAAATCAAAGAATAGTGGAACTTACAATACATCATTAGTCACAAATCATATATTTAGTTGTAGATTATAAAATAAAAAATGGTAAAAATGACATAAGCTTTGAAAGCCAATCGCGACATCGGATTTGTGTTGCACAGATCAGAAGCATTTTCTATGGACGATAGACGGACCAGACTCGTCATACTCAGCCTTCGCGATCCACATCTGCATTCGAACACAACCACCAAACATGAACAGTTAAACATTTTTTATAAACAGTTATTGTAATGTGTTATAATAATATACCTGCTGGAAGGTGCTGAGTGATGCAAGGATGGAACCACCAATCCAGACACTGTACTTCCTCTCGGGCGGGGCCACGACCTTGATCTTCATGCTGCTCGGGGCCAACGCGGTAATCTCTTTACTCATACGGTCAGCAATACCAGGGAACATAGTTGTACCGCCACTGAGTACGATGTTTCCATACAGATCCTTCCTAATATCCACGTCACACTTCATGATGGAGTTGTAAGTAGTCTCGTGAATGCCTGCAGCTTCCATTCCGATCATGGATGGCTGGAAAAGAACTTCAGGACAGCGGAATCGCTCTGCCCCGATGGTGATGACCTGACCATCAGGCAGCTCAAAACTCTTCTCGACAGCAGAGCTAGTTTTGGAAGTCTCGAGCTCTTGCTCGTAGTCGAGCGCTATGTATGCTAGTTTTTCCTTCATGTCTCGAACAATTTCTCGTTCTGCTGATGTGGTGAAAGAGTAACCGCGCTCGGTTAGGATTTTCATTAGCGCGTCTGTCAGGTCGCGTCCAGCCAAGTCCAGACGGAGGATCGCGTGTGGAAGTGCATAACCCTCATAAATTGGAACCGTGTGGCTCACACCGTCCCCAGAATCCAAGACAATACCGGTTGTACGACCACTGGCATACAGAGAAAGAACAGCTTGAATGGCAACATACATTGCAGGCGCGTTAAATGTCTCAAACATGATTTGAGTCATTTTCTCACGATTGGCCTTCGGGTTCAAAGGCGCTTCGGTCAGAAGAACAGGGTGCTCTTCTGGAGCAACACGAAGTTCGTTGTAGAAAGTGTGATGCCATATCTTCTCCATGTCATCCCAGTTACTAACAATACCATGTTCAATTGGATATTTCAGTGTCAATATACCTCTCTTGGATTGGGCCTCGTCACCAACATATGCATCTTTTTGGCCCATTCCAACCATCACACCAGTGTGACGCGGACGGCCCACAATACTTGGGAAAACAGCTCGCGGTGCATCATCTCCCGCGAATCCAGCCTGTAAATTTATTTCATATTAATGAACAGAACTAGTTTTTAAAATATGGGTTAGTCCCTATCTAAGAGAGCGATGAGTGTCATGATTTTTTGTTAGTCCCTATCTAAGAAACTGAAGTCGCTATGTGAGATAACAACATCAACACTAAAGTTATCTTACATAGCGACTAACCAAATTCAAACTCTAACCAAAAAACCGCCCGCTTATCAACGATGTGTGTTTTCAAAAGAACCCATTTTACAAACAAACGCCTTTATAAAGAACAAAATCTAATGATTACCTTAACCATTCCGGTTCCATTATCACAAACAAGTGGTTGAATATCCTCGCCATCAGCCATCTTAAGCTACCTAAAAATCAAATAAACACGTGTCCGCCATGAATCTTATTACCATTATAATGCCACACGTGATCTCTAACATCAGAAAAAAAAATATGTGAACAAATCCAAAATGTCAATATAAACACTAATAACCTACACCATATCAAATCAAGGGCTACTTACGAAAAATCCACCCCTTATAAGTTATACCAACCAATATTCTCCAATTTGTTCACAAGGACTTTGTTTTTGTTTGCCCGAGTGGACACTTCCAAAACAGACAATCCATCCAAAACCCGTTAATGACATTTGATATTGGGTCATTTATATGAACCCAATATCTCTCATGTCCATGACCGATGTGGGATTTGACAGGTGTTATAAGCCTAGTTCCAAACAATATGCATGCGAACATATATGTGTGCGCGCAAGCGCCAATTTAAAACATGTTTTCACTTTAAGTGCTAAATTTATTGCAGCATCATATATAAAACACAAATTATAAAAACTAAATCCATCTAAATCCACAACCAATTAATTAAAAGATTAAAAAGTAATTCAAGAAACAAAAGTTCTTTCATATATTTAAATCATCTTCATGGTTAGCCATCTTCAGATTATGAACAAATCAACCAGAATAAATGAGGGAATCACACAATTGAAGAAAACCCACATGAAATTAACATTAAAAACGTGAAACATGAAATGGTAAAATGTACCTAGGAAGGGAGCGAACTATTGGATTGAAATGTAAGGGAAGATGAAGAAAAGGATTAATGAAGAAAAGGAAGGAATAATAGCTAGAATAATGGGTTTGTATGAGAGGTTGAGATGGAATTGCGGTAAGAGGTTATTAATGGTGATTGTTTAAACCAGAAAATGGAAACTAAAACGTAAGGGGAGCCTCGAGGGTTATATATATGTGTTGAGATTTGGTTATGATCAATTATCAGTGTGAAAAGAAAAATATAAAGTCCTAGAAATTGTATAAAATTGATTTTGATTGAATTCATTCGAGCGGCATTAGAATCGTCTCATTAAATCCTATGATTTTAGTGTTTACGCTTGCCTTTTTTGGATTTTTAGTTTGTAGTTTTTAAGATTTGTGTTAAACCATTGTGTCTTTTATGTAGCATTGTGTCTTTTTTTCGTCATTGTGTCATTCTTAAGATTTATTGTGTCTTTTTTCCTCAGCATTGTGTTATATTTATTGACATTTGACCAGTTGTGTCATATTTTGTAATCTATTGTGTTTTTTATATCTTTCTCACACTTATCATTTATTTAAGACCGTGTAAGGCTTATCGGTGTGGAACCGGCATAGGGCCGGCATGTCCGTGACGGACCGGGAAACACCGCCTCCTAGGGGCGGCATCGGGATGACCATCACCCACACGCCGAGCTTGATGGTCCTCCTTTGTGATCACACCTCATCATATATTATTTTTAAATAATTTCTGGCCAATGATGAGGCCCATCATCATAATGCACACCCATCCCCTTGGCTCGTCGTCATGAAGATGCTACTCCCTCACTGACACATTTACCTACGTGAATCCTACGTGACGACCCATCATCATCCCTCCACACCCACCAGCCTAAGATACCTTAACCGTGTTAAGATATTGTAATTTGTAAAACCTGTTGGGTTAATGAGCAGATGGGTTTACGATTTCAAGTTACCAAACCTTGTTTTATTTGTGATACACATAACACATTGGACTATTTTTTTGGGTTAATGAGCAGATGGGTTTACGATTTCAAGTTACCAAACCTTGTTTTATTTGTGATACACATAACACATCGGACTACTTTTTTTTTTTTAAGAAAAAATTCATTAACCACGAAAACAAAAACACCACAAGAGTCTACAAAAGAGGACCCGAGGGCAAAACAACCGAAATTACATCATACTAGAGGGTCTTGACACCAATCAATCCAATTCTTAACTTTTAATCTAGACATATATCGGATAAAAAACCAAGGTAGATTTAACTTTCTCAACCATTTCCATCGGACGTCTACATTAAAAGTGGACTATATCATGTACTCATAATCACACTC
The DNA here is from genome assembly GCA_028751855.1 of Ambrosia trifida. NCBI lineage: Eukaryota > Viridiplantae > Streptophyta > Magnoliopsida > Asterales > Asteraceae > Ambrosia > Ambrosia trifida. The sequence goes on along the minus strand of CM054123.1, from coordinate 4,061,578 downwards.
TTTTTCTGACTATCATTTTATCTACATGACACTATGTAAAAGAGCCTCTTGCATAGTCCCGAGGAGGGTTTTTGGGTTCGTCAGTTTAAGGGTCCCATGGGTAGTCAGGCAGAAACGTTTCGTTGGCCGTTCAAAAAAAAAAGTGTGGTGGTATTTAATATCAAAACTTTCCGATAGTAAGTTACTACGAGAAAGTTGGACTTTTTTTTGGTGACTCAGCGCGTCACCAATCTCAGATGAAACTCATCGTCTAAAAACCCATTATGGTAAAATCCTTAGCTCATGCATAACATTTTGTTACGAACGAGACTCCAACTGATGATCTACCTTAAAAAAACTCACCTAGATACCGCTAAATCACTGCCACATTGATTCCAAAGTTAATAAATACATAGGTATGAACTTATGTAATTTGTTTCTTTATTTATTTACTAGGTTAGAGTCCTATGTTAACATACAGTATATGGGTTAGGTGGTATAAAAAATTTCAATAATAACATATTTATTGTAATAGAATGCAAATGAACATTAACATTATCTTAATGTCATTCAAAACCAATAACTACTTTTGGCCCCAAGCTTTTGAATATCCACCGAATCCTCATCTCTTAATTTCATTCAAAATCAATAACTACTTTCTACAAAATAAAATACAGATAATCATGGAAAGTCAATGAAGTCTTTCAGTCATCCGATTTTGAATTCAATGCTTTTCGGATCTACCCAAATCTGAAGCACTAACTCCATTCCAATCAATAATCAAAACACAAAACATTCACCCTTCATAATGAATACGAATAATGGAAATAAATAATCCCAACTATTCACTATTGGCCAATAACAGTCCCAACTACAAAAATCACCAATATTGGTCCCAACTTTCGACATATTGGAAACCAACGGACCCAAACTAACGGAGGCTAACTCCGTTAGTGTGATGCTGACGTGGCATGCCACGTAGGATGCCACGTATGATCATTTTGCCACGTGGCATGCCACGTAGGATGCCACATAGGATTATTTTGCCACGTGGCATGCCACGTAGGATGCCACGTAGGATCATCTTGCCACCTAGGCATGCCACGTCAGCATCACACTAACGGAGTTAGCCTCCGTTAGTTTGGGTCCGTTGGTTTCCAATATGTCAAAAGTTGGGACCAATATTGGTGATTTTCGTAGATGGGACTGTTATTGGCCAATAGTCAATAGTTGGGATTATTTATTTCCATTTTTCCTAATGAATATCCAAAATATAAATAATCCTCAAGAACATGAAGAACACTAAGGGGAATATTGATGAGCATACCCAACCAACAACACCAACCAAACTTTCGGTCAAATCCCATCCACTCCATAAACAATATAGAATCCGATTATCAAACATGAACAAATTATTATATTGGTTAACCATAACTTAATCTAAAAGGTGAAAAAGCATGGATTTTGATCTAATGCCTTCGGGCAGTGTTGTAAAAATCGGGATTAATCGGTGATTAATCGGCGATTAATCGCTAGTCAGTAGGTTACTGAGTATTTTTTCGTTAATCAGTCCACTAATCGGTAATCGGCCTAGTCGGGATTAGTCGGACCTAGTCGACCTAATCGGCCCTAGTCGGCCAGCCAAAAATAGACAATTCTAGCAAGATTTTGGCAAAAATCTGTAATTCCGGCCAATTTCCGAATAAATTCTGGCCAAAACTTGTAAATCCGGCAAGTTTCTTCAAACCAATAAAATATAGTATTCGAGCATGCTTAACAAATGACATTAACAATTAAAACTACACAACCTAACACATAATATATTAATAAGTAACTTAATGAATGATATTTAAAAGTTAAAACTACAATAGTAAATAATGCAAGCCGATTCAAAAAAACACAAAAGTTCTTTATATACTTCATCATACTTGATGCATCTAAATTAATCTCTTAGGTTTTTCTATAAATCATCTCATCTTTTTACTCCACTATATAAAAAAAATTCTATAACAATACCTATTGCCACATCCAAAACCAATGAATTTTAATTAAAAACCTTGGTAAAAATGCCTCCAATAGCAAGATTCTTGCTAATCCAGCCTAAAATGTATCTTGACTCAATCAGTTGACTGTATTTGAAGGGCACATGCAATGATAGTATTCGTAACAACCTCATCTACTTGACCAAAATGATTCTGCCCCGAACTTTAACCTTAAACTACATCATTTCCTGAACTCTTAACCTATCATAATCCTCTATGCGACGCCTAAAGGCCAGTATTTTCTAGTTCCGTAGCCGTTTCACCTAAGTGCATCTCATATGACTAAAAGTAACACGTATTCACTTGTTTGACCTAAATTTACTAGTAACTTACATCGAAGAACATAAACATCAACAAAGTTAAGACTATAGTCACATTGACTTCATAAACAGAACAATAAACAACTGCTCCAATAACAAAAAAAAAAAACTGAATTAACCAAACTAAACATATACAACACACCTGAAATAACCGAAGCACAATCATCATGAAAGGCGAACCCCGAACTCCTCAAAACCTCCCTGCAAGACTCTAGAATCCTTTCCTACACACTCAAATCCAACATCCTCAATCCACCCATCGCCATTAACCTCATCCTCTAGCGAAATAGCCTTTCTATACATGAATGAAACTCAGTATATAGAAAACAAAGAAGAAGGCATAATCCTCTAACGAAATAGCCTTTATGTACATGAATGAAACTCAGCATATAGAAAACAAAGAAGAAGACATAAATTCTAAACATCATCTGAAAAATAGAAACTAAACAAATAGAAACATAGATAAAGTATTCAGTGAAGTTCCTATTATCAAAGAGTGTAAGCCAAATCAATTGTTAAAATGCCACTTTGGTTCAATTGTGTAGGAGAAATACAAGAACAAACCTTGGCTTATAGAAGACGAAACTTGGCAATTTCAGTATCACGGTGTACTTGAGGGTGCGCAGACGGCAACATACTGCCTTCTGATCACATTCTGGTATGTCATAATCCTTGCAAACCAAATGTCAGCATTGAGACGATAATCCTTTTTCATAATTCTGAAACGGGTCATATTTTGATCATCTGAATCAAACTACAAAAGATCTACAAATGTAGGGTATTTCACTCTCAAAAGCGTAATACCAATCATGCCCTGTATATATATATATATATATATATATATATATATATATATTTCAAAAAAGACCCTCACATAAACATAATACCACGTAAGAAACTCCCTTATTTGTTTGACCTATATCCATCTGTGTATATGGAAAACCGGATTCAAAACCTTAATCGAATGAACAGAGTACATCAAAATAATTTTTTTTAATGAAACCTACTCCTCAAACCACAAAGAAATAGTTACCGAAGAAGATGAGAGATAAAGTTCCACCGCCATTTTTGAAACATGCGAAGCTACAAATCATAAGCAAAATCAGCATTAGTAGATAGATAGATCCCCATGACAACTTTTCTAAGCTATGTTTTTTAGACTTGAACTAGTGGTAAACTTTTAATGGTTAGTATGCAAATATATATATATATATATATATATACACTTTCAAAAAAAAAAATTGGGTCCTTATAAGTTGGTATCAGAGCCAAGGTTTGAGCGATTCAAGCACGTGAGGTGTTTGGACTCAAACCCGAAGCTCAAGGGAAGTGTTCAATCAGCTCGAGACTTGAACAAGGTATGTAAGATGGCAATATAATGGGAGAGGGTCTAGTGGGTAACAAATTCTAAATGGTGGGTTTGTTAAAAAGATGATAATAAACCCTTAAAAATGTGATCTTAATAGAAACCAAGATCAATTAAGGAATGTTTGCATGGATTGGAGGTGATTTGGGAGGATGGGAAATCAAATTTGCACTATTTCTATAAAGTGCACACATGAAAGTTTTAGTGTGCACTATTTCTATAAAGTGCACACCCTGAAAGTTTTGGTGTGGACTATTTCTATAAAGTGCACACATGAAAGTTTTGGTGTGCATTATTTCTATAAAGTGCAGACATGGAAGTTTTGTTGTGCACTATTAATATAAAGTACACACATGAAAGTTTTGGTGTGCACTGTTTCTATAAAGTGCACACATGGAAGTATTGGTGTGCACTATTTCTATAAAGTGCAAACATGAAAGTTTTGGAGTGCACTATTTCTATAAAGTGCACACATGAAAGTTTTGAGTGCACTATTTATATAAAGTGAACATATTGAAGATTGTAAGCCATGGTATTAATGTGAGTTTATTTCAGAAACCTATGGCAAATGAAGGTGATGATTTGGCGGGAGAACATACCCGTCATGACGAAGTAAAGGAAATGGTAGCTAGAGAGGTGGGAAAGGCCTGGGGGTGGTAGAAGGCATGATGACTAGCAAGCTTGAAGAATTGAAGAAGTTGACTGAAGAAGGGTCATGCGGTTTGAAGACTAGTATACGATGCACGTATAGAAACTTCATGGCGTGCAATCCGACTATGTTTAATGAAGAAATAGACCCTATAGATGTCAAAGATGAATTTCTGATATGGAAAGGGTATTTATTCGGAGTCATTGTGAACCGGAAGACAAAGTCATGTATGCTACCGGGCAACTAAGGCGTCGCACTAAGGATTAGTGGGATAGCTATAGTAAGTAATTAGGACAAGACAAGATTCGAGCTCTAACATGGAATGAATTTAAAGAGCCTTTCTTAAAGCATCGGTGCCCACAGACGGACATAGATATGATCCAGGAGGAGTTTCTGCACCTTAGGCAAAACAATGAGTCGATTGATGAGATCACAAGCGTCTTTTTAGATAAGATGAAGTTTTGTCCAAATCTGGTAAGAACATAAAGAATGAATATTAACCGTTACCATGATATGTTGAAGACGGAATATAGGGAGTTTATCACAGCTTCCAAGTGTGATACCTTGAATGAGTTAATCGATTGGGCACGATAAAAGGGAAATGGAACTGAAGCGACAAGAAGCTCGTGGCGAGAAAAGATAGGTGAAAAGAAGTTTCAATCATTCCAAGAAACCTAAAAATTATGATCATGGCAAGAAAGAAGGTTAAAGGAGTGGGGTTTCCCAATGTAAGACTTATGGGAAACTCCATACAGGGGAATGCTAACTGGGGTAAAAGACACGTTACAATTTTGGGCAATCGGGACACCCATTTTACAAATTCCCCAGTCCCGTTAAATTGTGTTACAATTGTTATGAGTCTGGTCATGTGAAAGCGGAATGCAAGAATGCAAAGAAAGAAGCACCAAATGAGGGTAAGAAGAATGATGCTCCTAAGGGCAAAGGGAGAATGTTTCAAATCACAGCCGAGGAGGCTAAGTGTAACACCCCAACCGATGGCGGAAACATCGAGGTGTCACGTAAGAATGAGTATGCAGTAGCACATGGTAATCAAGTTTTAATTGAAATTAATTTAAAGTGCAAATATCCAAAAGTGAAAATACATAATGAGTTTTAAATGGAAATCTAATACATCAAAATAACCAAATAAGCATAAACTTCAATTTGTCTTCTCATGCTAACACTCTAGTCTTCACGCATCATTATTTCCTGTTGAGTTGTAAAAATGGGGGGGGGGGGGGTCAACTAGAAGTTGGTGAGAATACATAAGCCATGTCAAGCAATTAAGTTTAAGAATAAAAGTTTAGCAATTCATATGTCTATCGTAAGTTTAAGTCTACATGAATAAACATGAAATGTTGAATCGACATAATCAAACCTCCGACTAGTTTAGGTCCATCCCGTCATCCACGGTTCACCTTAATAATATGTTGGAACGATAACAATCACCCGCGCTCCCCATAAAAGATGGTCAACGAATCTAGGTGGGATTGTCAATCCAATAGATCTATTATTGAGTATCGCCGGCTTGGCCATAGCTAATGATTATGTATTGTTGAAACTTGTTGAAACTGTTGTTGTTGTCTAAATCATGAGGCATTAAAGTTTACAACTAGACATGTATTGTAGAATTGCTTAAGTATAATGTTGCAAGTATAAAGAATTGCATAAACATGGTTACGTAAACTCACATTCGCTAAGTTGAATTATCCTCTAAGCGTTGTGAATGTATGTGAGGCGAATCCCAAAGACTCAACAACGTAGCTAGTCCAATTTGAAGAAAAAAACGAAAAAGAAAGAATATCAAGCTTCCAATTCGCCAATTACAAGAGCTTATAATCAAAGCTTCAATTATACAAGTAATAGACTATAGAAGAAAGGTATGAGGGAAAGTTTAATCGGATTGAAACAATCGATTTAGAGGTGCCAAGTATAATAGGTCATAGGTGGGTTTTTATACTAGTTTTGGATTCAATTAGCCATTAAAATTGGTCAACACCATAAAGTAAGGTTTTATGATGAATTGACTATTTGACTAAGACTTTGACTGTTTGACTAAGACTTTGACTAGGACTTTGACCAGAACTTTGACTGTTTGACTAAGACTTTGACTCCAAGAATTATGTTGTCAAGACTTTGACTCTTGACTCAAGGCTTTATTTTGAAATGAAAAAAAAAATCAGAAATAAAAAAAAATCATTAGTTTGAATTAGAAAATAGAGTGCACGGATAATGATAAGAATACTTAGAAATAAATTAGACTTTATATCATGGATCGGGAAATACTTTAATGCAAAATAAATGGGAAAATTCGTGAGGTTACACTAAGAATCATCCTGAAGTTGTGTCAGGTATGTTCTTAATCATATTATGCCAATGTATGTATTGTTTGATACCGGGGCTAGTAAATCATTTGTGTCTGTTGAAATGATACACCACCCATCGTTCTAAATAGAAAAGATGATGACACCTTTAAAAGTAGAGATTGTCAATAGCAAAAATTATCTGTTATATGATATGTGTAAAGGATGTAAGATTACTATTGAAGATAAAGACTTTGAGATTGATCTAGTTCCTATGATGTTGGGAGAGTTTAAAGTGGTGGTTGGCATGGATTGGTTAGCCAAATACCATGCAGAATTTCAATGTGAGAGCAAGACTATCCACGTGGTATAACCAATTGGAAAACGAGTGAGTATCATTGGAGAAAGGAAGTGCAAAGCCAAGTTATGCACCTTGGTGGAGACTATGAAGTATGTTCGTAATGGAGAAAAGGCATTTATGGCTTATGTGTAGGACACTACAATTAACACCCCCAGAATTGAAGACGCGCCAATTGTTAGGGATTTCCAAGATGTATTTCCGGATAACCTTCCCGGGCTTCCTCCCAAACGTGAAGTGGAATTTTGGATCGAATTGATGCCCGGTGCTCAATCAGTCGCTAAGGCACCATATCAATTGGCACCCACAGAGCTACGGGAATTGATGACACAACTCCAATAATTACTTGATAAAGGATTTATACGTCCTAGTGTATCGCCTTGGGGAGCCCCTGTACTGTTTGTTAGAAAGAAGGATGGTTCTATGCGAATATGCATAGACTACCGGGAATTAAATAAATTGACTGTGAAGAATCGATACCCTTTACCCCGATTTGATGACCTGTTTGATCAACTTCAAGGGGCGAGTTGGTTCTCAAAGATCGACATACAATCTGGTTACCACCAATTGAAGGTGCGGGATGAAGGTGTGGCCATAACAACATTTAGGACTCGATCTGGGCATTACGAGTTTCTAGTAATGTCCTTCGGGTTGACGAATGCTCCACGCCGCATTTATGGATTTAATGAATTGGGTTTGTCACCCAATGTTGGATCAATTCATAATCGTGTACATAGACAACATCCTAATATATTCCCGTAGTGAATCAGATCACGCGAATCACTTATAGGAAGTTCTTGAGACTATTCGTATGGAAAGACTTTACGCCAAATTTTCCAAATGTGCATTTTGGCTAAGGGAAGTCCAATTTTGGGCCATGTAGTGAATGATAGTGGCATTTCGGTGAATCCTTTCAAAGCTAAGGCTATAGTAGAATGGGCTCCTCCTAAGAACCTGAGTGAAGTTTGATGTTTTCTACACTTGGCGGGTTACTATCAAAGGTTCATATAAGACATTTCAAAGATAGCCTTACCTTTGACCAAGTTGACAAAGAAGAATGAAAGATTCATTTAGGTTGAAGATCAAGAAAGGGCTTTCCGATTATTGAAGGAGAAGCTGTCTAGTTCACCTATCTTAACGTTGTCTAAGGGAACGAGAGATTTTGTTGTATATACGGATGCCTCTCACCAAGGGTTGGGGTGCGTCTTGATGCAAAGAGGAAGGTTCATTGCCTATGCCTCAAGACAACTCAAACCCCATTAGTGTAATTACCCAACCCATGATTTGGAATTGGCGGCGGCGGTGTTTGCCTTGAAGATATGGAGGCACTACCTCTATGGGACAAAATGTACCATTTATTCGGATCATAAGAGCCTCAAATACTTCTTCAAACAGGAGGATCTTAATATGAGGCAACAAAGGTGGTTAGAAATAATTAGAGATTATGACTGTGATATTCTATATCACCCGGGTAAAGCTAATGTTATGGCTAACGCCCTGAGTCGGAAGGAATATCCACCCCCGATTCAAGTGAAAGTCGTGGGTATTGTGGTTATGCCTAACCTTCAGGATAATATACGAGAGGTGGAAATCAAAAATCTACAAACTGAAGATTCAAGGAAAGTAAGAACGAATGGAATTATTGACAAGCTAGAAGAGAATGCAAGTGGGATCAAGACCCGGTACGGTCGAATCTAGGGCAACAGAAATGTATCGAGACTTAAAAAGGGATTATTGGTGGCCTGGAATGAAGCGTGATATAGCTAAATATGCAGAGAAATGTTTGACTTGTTCCCAAGTTAAAGCCGAACACCAAAGACCCTATGGGTAGTTACAGCCACTTGAGGTGCCAGTTTGGAAATGGGAAGAGATAACAATGGATCTTGTCACTAAACTTCTCAAGAAAAAGAAGGGGCATGATGCAATTTGGGTCATAGTTGACCGACTCACAAAAAGCACCCACTTCTTAGCGATCCGGGAAACATACACCTCGAAAAGGATGGCGGCAATCTATATGAATGAAATAATATCATGTCATGCGGTGCCCAGGTCCATCGTGTCGGATCGGGATACCCGGTTCACGTCCCGATATTGGAGGAAGTTTCAAGAAGAATTTGGTACTAAGTTATTGGTAAGTACCGCATACCATCCTCAAACAGATGGACACACTGAAAGGACAATCCAAACTCTTGTGGATATGTTGAGGGCTTGCGTTTTAGATTTCGAGGGAAATTGGGATGACCATTTACCTTTGGTGGAATTTTCCTATAATAATAGCTATCATAGTAGTATTCAAATGGCGTCATTTGAAATGTTATACAGGAGGAAGTATAGAACCCATGTATGTTGGGGAGGTGGGTCAACGGGAGCTAGGGCCAAAAGACTTGGTAGCACTTACCAACAAAAAGATTAGCCTTATACGGGCTAGGATAAAAGCCACTCAAGATGGTCAGAAAGCATATGCGGATCGAAGAAGGCGTCACATCGAGTTTCGAGTTGGGGACTTTGTGTTGTTAAAAGTCTCCCCTTGGAAGGGTATCATTAGATTTTGTAAGCGCGGGAAGCTAGGCCCGCGATATATCGGGCCATTTAAAATCTTGGCACGGATTGGACAAGTTTCTTATTAGATGGAATTACCACCATCTTTGAGTGGAATTCATGACACTATGTGTCACAATTACGAAAGTGCCTTGCAGATGAAACAACCTATGTGCCCCTCAAGGACATAGAAGTTGATGACAACCTGAACTATGTAGAAAAGCCGGTGGCCATAATAAATTTCAAGGTAAAGCGGCTACGTAACAAGTCCATAAACCAAGTCTTGGTTCAATGGCAACACCGGAAGGACTCGGAACTCGCTGGGAATCGGAAGAAGAAATGCGGACACACTACCCGGCCTTATTTGGTACGTGTTAAGGTTTTGAGGTCGAAACTTCTTTTAAGGGGGTAGACTTGTAACACCCTAACATTTAAATAACCCTAGTAAATGGTAGTAGGTAAATATGTTGTATAAAATAAAGATGACTTGGTCTCTATTGTTGGTCAAGTAAGGGCGACTAGTTAGTGCCCTAAGTTATAACCTAAATTGACATGTATCAAAAGGGGAGGGGATGAAGTTGTATAATATTAAGTCAACCCTGTTATTAGGGCGATTGCACACAACAAATAAACTCCTGGAAAGAGGAGTTCATGATTTTGGAGAGGAGGAGATCACCTGAACCCTAAAACTCACTAATCTGCCCCAAATCCAAGCTAAAATCGATTATTAGACCCGGATGTGAAGTAAATTCTAGTCCTTAGGCCATAATAAAAATAAGGTAAGTTATAGGTACTTATGGTGGTTGTTTTATGTTGATGAAATTCTTGAACAATGGAAGTAATTGTTAGTGCATTTGTGACCGTCGCTATGCAACTTATGTGGGCTTAGTCTAATAGAACTAGAGTAGGGGCGATTGTGGTAGCCCAGGAAAGTGTGCCTAAGGCCCAGCCCAAACTTAGTTAATTAGTTAGCCTATATATTTATGTGTAAGGGTTTAGGGTTTCAGGAGAGAGTTGCAACAGTATCTAGGAGAAGACTACTGTGTGTGGTCTAGTCCAGGTTGGCCTGAGGTTGAGCTCACCTCAGGTCGGCGTCCCATTCCCATTCAACAACTATGCATGTGTGTATGCATGAAGAATCTGTGTCGACTTATTTATCATATATGAAAGTAAGATTCTTGGTAATTTACACATATATTTTTTATTGTTTTATCTATTTGGTTTGATGTCTTGTGGAGATAATCATGAGCAATTGGTGATGTAGTATCGGTCCAACACGTATTAACAGTGGTATCAGAGCATGGTTACGAATTGGAAGGTCTAACTGCCTCTCGATTCACGATTGCTCTTGATTTTGGGTTTTACTCCCGCTAAAACTCATAGAAGACGTGATACCGAGTATTATTTGTGGTTCGCAGCAGGTTAGTTTGTATAAAAAAAGGAAAAAAAAATTAATTTCGTTTGATCGATGTCTAAGGATTGCAAGAAAAGGCTTCATAGGGTTAGTCTTATATTGTGGAGGCTGAGTTGATTTTTTTCATATTTGATTGGTTGAGTTGAAAGAGGATAAGAATGTTCATCATTATTCTTGACTCTTCTTGAGGATCGAGAATTGACCCTGGTATAAACATTCAAATAACTTCTTAAAGGTTAGGGTGGCTTGATCTTGCTGGGGAAAAAAAATTGGGATTGGAGTTGGATATTATATTGGATCGGATCCGAACTTTTATTTATAATTAATTGACTTGCTTTGGAATTTGGATTACAACAAATAATATGCAAGGTTAGTTCTTGCCATTTAATGAGATTGGAAAACAACTATGGTATGGATATTTAGAAAACTTAGGCACCAAGGTTTTCAATATTAAATTTTTGAGAGGTGTCGGGTTAGGGTGCGTTTGTTTTTCGTTCATGTGGATTTGGTTGGAAGATGATAATTTCTGTGATGCGCATGAATGTGGGATGGCCGAATTTTTTTCATTGGGTGTTCTTGGGAATTGCTAATAAATTTAGTCCTTCATGTTTTAATGGTTGTTTGTACGTAAAGATTATGTGGCATAAATTGATGATGGATGGATATTGTATTCAGATCTGGGTGGGATCCGATTGGATGATTTATGTTTTGTTTAATTTGCCTATTATAGTGCCTATATTTTTGGAAGGGCATTCAATAAATATTTGAATTCCAAAAATCTAAAATAGGAATTATGGAAGGTGGTCACGATGTTTTGTGGTTGTGGGGATGAATATGGTGCGAATTTGAAGCCTCAAATATTGGCGCCAGGTTTGTTTTGATTGAGTTTTATTGGGCCGAGTGTTTGTAAAGGGTGGTTGGATTGTTTGTACGTGGGCCGAGAGTTTTGGGTTGTGAATTGGCGGAACAAAAAATATACACGTCAATGCGGTAATATTTTGCAGAGAAAAAAGGGGAGATAATTATTTCATTTGGCAAAATTATTAGAGCATTGTTCTCTGAAAATTAGATGTGCGAGATTTTGTTGAAGTATTTTTGCAATGAAGCTGGATGTTCGTTACTGATTAGTTGAAGATTGAACCTTATCATCTGCCGGTTACTTGGGTCCTTTATTAATCAGGCGTAAATTCTTCATAGGAGGAAAGATGCATATTATGGTGGATATAAAAGTAATTTGGATAGACTTACATTGAAGGGGAGATTGGATGCGAAAAATTTCGGGTATTTGGTGGATTTGTGAAGATATCAGACAGACTCAGACACAGCTGATTAGGATACGAAGATCAAGTCTTATTAGAGAAGAACTGAAATCATCAGTCAAGGGGGAGTTTGTTAGTGCATGTTTTGTGACTGATGATTATCAGTGTTTGTCAGAGTTGATAGCAACGGTCAAGGGGGAGTTTGTTGGTGCATTTGTGACCGTCGCTATGCAACTTATGTGGGCTTAGTCTAATAGAACTAGAGTATGGGCGATTATGGTAGCCCAAGCAAGTGTGCCTAAGGCCCAGCCCAAACTTAGTTAATTAGTTAGCCTATATATTTATGTGTAAGGGTTTAGGGTTTCAGGAGAGAGTTGCAACAGTCTTTAGGAGAAGACTACTGTGTGTGGTCTAGTCCAGGTTGGCACAAGGTTGAGCTCACCTCAGGCCGGCGTCCCATTCAATAACGTATGTATGTGTGTTTGTATGAAGAATCTGTGCCGACTTATTTATCATATATGAAAGTAAGATTTTTGGTTTTACACATATATTATTTATTTTTTATATATTCGGTTTGATGTCTTGTAGAGATAATCAGGAGCGATTGGTGATGTAGTATCGGTCCAACACGTATTAACAGTAATGCATGATTCTGGTTAATCTAGCTTAGAAATTGAAAGTAGTATGTTTGATTGTGAAAATCTACTAAGTTGCATGTATATATTCTATTAATTAAAGGGAAATTTTGTGAAAATGTGGTTATGTGAACATGGGTTTTAGGAAGGGAAGTCTATGTTTGACTTTTGCAGGTCAAACAAGACTATAGCTTAACAAATGTAATTGCATTATTCATGTATGTCCCCAGCTAGTGATCCGGTACTGAATGTAGAGGAAATTGTTAGGTTGAATGAAAAGTAGAAGGCTTCATTCGAACCCTCGAAGGGTCGAATGAACCCCATTCGAACCTTGCAAGGGTTGAATGGGTATGCCTATATAAGGGGAAAATTTGGTTATTTTGTAAGTTAGTTATCATTTGAGCTTTTCCCTAGTTTGTGAGATTCTCTGTATTAGGTCTAGGTTTTGATCTATAATATTTTACATTTGATCTAATATACGAGTAAATTTATAGAAATTTCTCGGTGATTCCCAGTCTGTTTTCATCACGATCTTTACTGATTATTTCTGAATCATTTTGCACAACCGGAGGAGATTCCGCACCCTACGGTTGGTATTCGTGAGATCATGTTTCGTGTTTACGATCCTAAAACGAATTCTCAACAAAGATGAAATTGTGTTGTAATTTTGCTAGTTATAATGTAAGTAAAGATTAATAATGTTGATGGCAGGGTCATGTGTCCTTATTTAGGTACATGAATCTTAATTGAAATTAATGCACACCAAGTGTATTTTAAATGTCTAAATGACTAAGTGGAAAAGCATCTTGTTTAATGTTGTGTGGGTTGCTTAAAATGGTTATCTAAATGTGAAGTTACCAATAAGACACGGCTAAGTGTGTAATGAAGTTAAGATGAGTTCATGAGTTCTAAACTATGAGTTCATCAAATGTAGGTATTAAGATGGAGGGATCGAGCAAGCAAGGAGGCCACGATACGTAAGATAAAGGTAAGTTGGTTTTGACTTACAATCAACTAATGTAATATGCATATTGTTGTATCTTAGTTTAATGAGTCAAATAGTTGGAAAATGTAGATTGTGTAGAATGACCTCAATGGGTCAAATGATTGGAAAGACCTTAATGGGTCAAAAGGGTTGGAAACATGTAGAATGGGTAGAATGTAAGACACCCGGCAACTTTCGATCTACACCGACGTGATTTTTATTATTAAAATTAAATATTTATTTTAAATATTGTTAATTATTAAGTTTCGGAAGTTTACTGACCGTTTTCACAATCGAAACTACGACCGATCTAATTAACCCGATTAAAACGCGTGTTCTGAAAACACGCGTCGGACATCGAAAACATTTATATTTATGCTCGGTTTTGCATTTCGAACAAAACCGACTACTTTTCATAAATAATTATCGGGCCTAAAATATAAACCGAGACGTTTACGTTTAAAACGGGTTAGATACGCGGTATTAACCTACCTACCAAAAACCCTACCTATAAAAGATCCTAATCCTCTTTCTTCTTCCCCATTTGCGCCACTACATCTGCCTCTCTCTCTACTCTCTCTCTAAAACGCTCTCTACTCCCTCTCTTTCGCTCTCTCGTCTCCCTCTCTCTCTCTCTGGAACACATAAACGGCCGGCCACCACCATTGTTGGTGGTGGCGGTGCAGAAATAAAGGGGGATAGGGGTGGTTGTTCTTGGTTCAGAGGTGGTGGCAGCATGGTTTTGTGCAGAAGACGAAGTGGCGCGATGGTTGTGAGGCCCGAGATCTGGTTCGCCATGACTTGTGGAGGTTGTTAATGGTGGATTCGGTGGTGATGGTGGCCCAATTAAGTGGTTCGGTTGCTGTACAGGTACGTTCGTGCGGGTTTGTTGTGGTTGGGTCCGGTTATGGTTGTGAGTTTAAGGTGGCAGCAGTACAAGGGGGTCCAATGGGTTGGGTTTTGATGGGTTGCATTCAGGTTAGATCTGAGTTCGGGTCAAAGTTTGGTGGTTTGATTTGTGGATTCCGGTGGTAGGTGCGGCCGGTGGTGGTGTCACGAGATGGTGGTTCGAAGGTGGTTTCGGGTTGTGGCGGCTGATTAGCGGGTTTAGGTCTCGGGTCAGATCTGACCCGGTTTTGGTCGAAGTTCATGTTCGTTTTGGTCTCGAGTCAGTGGGTTAGGCTCGGGTAAAGGAATGGGTCAGTTTTTGTGTTGGGTTCGAGTCGCGCGACAGCTGGCCTCGAGTTTGCATTCAGGTTAGATCTGAGTTCGGGTCAAAGTTTGGTGGTTTTGGTGTTCGGGTCAGATTCGGTACGAGATCGGGTTCGGTACGGGTCTTGTTCGGGTCAGATCTGGATGGTCAAGCCCCGGTCAACACGCGGTCAAAGCTGGTCAAACTTTGGTTCCGGTCTACACGTAGTTCGAGGTGGCTTCGGGTTACGCGCGTACGAATCGGTATACTTTAATTCGTATTTGTATATTTGTTGTGGATATTATATATATATATATATATATAAATACAACGATATTCTTAAAATAGTTTTGACTCGCGAACGAACCGAATAATAATAATAACCGGTAACTATATTAAGTTGGGCGATTGGAATTGGATATAAAAGGCGTGACTTATAAAATCGATATCGGACTAAATTGGTTGGACTGTAATATATATATTGTTTCGTGTATTTATGTAAATATAAATAACTAGCTTATATATGAAAAGTTGTCGAAACGTATAAAGTCTTGTATTGGATAATGATTTTTGGGAAAATTGTAGGCGACTTGTGTCGCCTGGTTTGTACAAAAACAGAGGAAACTCTGCCCAAATTTTAATAAAATCCACGGCGCAACGAAAATAGAATTTGTCGCATATTTTTATAAATGAAGTTCCCTAAGTGTCATGATAAGTGTAGTTATGAAAAATAGTGACGTTTTGACAAATGATATGTTTAACAATTATAAGTAAATCCCGGACAATATTTTGAAAACATATTATATAGTTTCGCCGAACGTCAAGTGTGACGAGTTTTCGAAAGGTTTTCGGTATCTAAATAATGTTTATTGTTTGGATTTAAAAATATGTATACATTTTACTTGGGAACTATTTTTTTTACAACAAGCAAAGTTTTGAATAACTTATATGTTCGGATTTGGAAAAGAAGCGACACTTGTTATGGATCAGTTTTAAATAACTATACTTATATTTTCATCAAAGAGTATTTTCCTAAAATATAATTATAAGACGAGCTACGGCTCGGGATAAGTTATATGTTTCATAATATAGTCCAACGTGGTGTGCACACGAATAGTGACAAGTGCGCAACTTGGGTACTATGTCGTGTGTTAACGCATAAGTAAGATAAGTCACGATCGGTTCGTCGAGTTAAAGCATATTAGTACTCGAGTTATACACACGAGTCTAGATAGTTGGATAAACTATCTTTTAGCCGGATAATAGGCTAGGTTTATATATGTTAGACTTTAAGGTGTCCTTTGTTGGTTATAGGGCACGAGGTGGTCGGTCAAAGCTTCGGGCTTGTTTGCTAGCTTAGCATGGAAATTAAGGTGAGTTCATGACCCCACTATTTACTGTTTTATAAATGTTTTCGGGGTGGAAGACATGCTTCTTTTATGAAAACCTGAGGAATTCCAAACGAACAAGTTTTTGAAAAATGAAATGGGCGCGTGAGTGTCACAGCCCCACTTTTACTGTTTTACTTTCGGGGGAGAAACATGCTACATACTTACTTACTAAAGATCATGTTATACTATGGTTACTTTACAAATACTATGCGGCTTTTATGGAAAGTCCCGGGGGGAAACCATGAATGTGCGGGGATGCACAACGGGGGAAATGTGGATAGATCTATTGGGCCTCACAAACCCCACTCGACGGCCGGGCCGGGCGGGTGCATATTGTCTCTTATTACTGGCTCGCCGAGGCATCGGTTATAGCCAAAACAGCTGGGCAAGCTTCAACAACTTATAAACGTATAGTGATGGGTTCCCAACCGTAGTAGTAAACAAACACTTAACGTCTAGCTAACGTTCTTATGACATAGTATTAACGGGAATGATCTTTTCAATTTATGGAAACTCTTTTGTGAAACTTATGAACTCACCAGCTTTTTGTTGACTTTTTAAGTATGTCTTTCAGGTTTAAACTTTGGTAACGGCACGGTTGGAGTGGGCGACGTCTTGGGACCGGGGATCCTAAAGGGTTAGAATTGGCGTTCAGGAAATAAGAGTCTTAGATGCAACTTTCCGCTGCGCTGGCAAAGGCACCAAACGTCGCAACCAACGAGGGAAAAGTCGGGATGTGACAGTTTGGTATCAGAGCCATAGGTTTTAGCGAACTAGGTGTCTGAGTAGATATCTAGGCTTTAACCTGAGTTTGTTTTGAAGTTGGGACCAAAATTTCTAAGACATGATATTTAGTATGAACGCCTAGGAACTGGAATTCCAACCGTTGCCAAGTATGTTACATGACTATTAGTGTATCACACTAGCTCAGCGTACAATCCTTCGGCGCAAGGAACATTTATTTTTCTTATGTGAATAGGAAGTCGGTATTTTCTATAGTGGTATATAGAAAGGATAATAACACGTGGTGGTTAGGCATACCTCACTGGTGACTGGCGAGTCATTGCTTTAGATATCAGAGTGGTTATTCACATAGAGTTAGCTGAGTCATTGTTTCTTGGTATGAGGAACAATTTACTTGCTTATATATCGTGTGCATTTACTTAAAGTATATATATAAGTACGTTTCGTTAATAAAACGTATCGCCAATGGTTGTCGACTCAAGCTTGGACGTATCTAGAACGCTCACACGTGTCGCGCTAGTTGGACGAGTTGGCAAAGGGATTGTTGCAGCATCTGCGGTCTCACATCCCGTGTTCGGAGTATGCTATGTTGTCAAGGTCGATTTGGGTCGGAAACATCTTGATGAGGCACCTCATTCTGCCGATGATGCTGCGAAGCTGGAATGCGGACGGGAAGAGCACTTGGAAAAGTGGCGCACGCGACGAACATTATATTATGTTATATATACGTGTTATTATATGAATGTGACGAGTGCTCGTGATATAACTTATGATGGAGGTTAATAGGATGATCTTGTGAGGTAAATTTTCAATAACGAAGACGTCACGTTATTGCGAATTTACAGGCACTTGATAACTCTAAGGACATCTATCGTGAGGGTACCTATACTATTATGTTGTTGTATATATATTTATATATATAAATAATGGATAAGGGTTTTTCATTCTTTTGTTGTTACGGACGTGATTGTCGATTCTCCCCTATTCGTGTCATTCGTGACCTTGCTTTTCTTAAACCAGTTTAAGATCTTGATGATCTTGTTTCTTGAGCTTCTAAGGTTCATGTTGTAGAACCTAGTTATATCTTTTGAGTATGATTTACATCTCTCTTATTTTGTATTTGTGGCCTTCGACATTCAATCATAAAGGAATTTAATTTTTGTTGATTCCTTATTCTTTTCACCAAATTAGACACGCCTTTTGTACACGTGTCAATTGTTATATGTTCGAATTCTTTAAACCTGTGAAGGTCCATTGTAGGGCTTCACATCAAACAATTGTTTCATTAATGATTAGTTTTATCATTACGTTGCTAGAAATGTTCGTCTTCTAGTCTTGCTATGTTAGGCCATTGTGGGCAATGAATCCTTTGATACTTCGTCGATGAGTTTCTTTAAAGTCGACATTTCAGTTGAATCGAATTGTTGGAATTTGATACAGCACCTTGCGGTGAATATTCAATCGACTTGGAATAATGAATGAGTTTTATTGACATGTCTCACTTTCATCAACTTGTTTGTTATTGCCTTAAATGCAGACACACCTTCTGGTGTGTAATGAAAAAGTTGGTGCACTAGTTGTTTCGTTTGAGGTGCGCCAATAGTGTTTATTGACAAAGTTATTGTTTACACTTTGCATCCAGTTGGTTCTGAAACTTTATTTCGTGCCATTTGTACCGGCCAGTCCGTTGACTATTTTTGTTGTACTACCATTGGTTCTTGGATGATATCCTACCTCAAATTTTGAGGACAATATTTCTGTAACATGGGAGGATGTGACACCCGGCAACTTTCGATCTACACCGACGTGATTTTTATTATTAAAATTAAATATTTAATTTAAATATTGTTAATTATTAAGTTTCGGAAGTTTACTGACCGCTTTCACAATCGAAACTACGACCGATCTAATTAACGCGATTTAAACGCGTGTTCTGAAAACACGCGTCGGACATCGAAAACATTTATATTTATGCTCGGTTTTGCATTTCGAACAAAACCGACTACTTTTCATAAATAATTATCGAGCCTAAAATATAAACCGAGACGTTTACGTTTAAAACGGGTTAGATACGCGGTATTAACCTACCTACCAAAAACCCTACCTATAAAAGCTCCTAATCCTCTTTCTTCTTCCCCATTTGCGCCGCTACATCTACCTCTCTCTACTCTCTCTCTCTCTAAAACTCTCTCTACTCTCTCTCTCTCTCTGGAACACATAAACGGCCGGCCACCACCATTGTTGGTGGTGGCGGCGCTGAAATAAAGGGGGACAGGGGTGGTTGTTCTTGGTTCAGAGGTGGTGGCAGCGTGGTTTTGTGCAGAAGACGAAGTGGCGCGATGGTTGTGAGGCCCGAGATCTGGTTCGCCATGACTTGTGGAGGTTGTTAATGGTGGATTCGGTGGTGATGGTAGCCCAATTAAGTGGTTCGGTTGCTGTACAGGTACGTTCGTGCGGGTTTGTTGTGGTTGGGTCCGGTTATGGTTGTGAGTTTAAGGCGGCAGCAGTACAAGGGGGTCCAATGGGTTGGGTTTTGATGGGTTGGCTCGGGTCCGGGTCTGTTTAGGGCTCGGGTTCGGGTCAGGGTTGAAGATGGTGGAGATGCTTGGTCGGGTCCGGTTGGTGGTGGTTCAAGAGGACGGCAGCGGTGGTTCTTGGTGGCTCGATTTGTGGATTCCGGTGGTAGGTGCGGCCGGTGGTGGTGTCACGAGATGGTGGTTCGAAGGTGGTTTCGGGTTGTGGCGGCTGATCAGCGGGTTTAGGTCTCGGGTCAGATCTGACCCGGTTTTGGTCGAAGTTCGTGTTCGTTTTGGTCTCGAGTCAGTGGGTTAGGCTCGGGTAAAGGAATGGGTTAGTTTTGGTGTTGGGTTCGAGTCGCGCGACAGCTGGCCTCGAGTTTGCATTCAGGTTAGATCTGAGTTCGGGTCAAAGTTTGGTGGTTTTGGTGTTCGGGTCAGATTCGGTACGAGATCGGGTTCGGTACGGGTCTTGTTCGGGTCAGATCTGGATGGTCAAGCCCCGGTCAACACGCGGTCAAAGCTGGTCAAACTTTGGTTCCGGTCTACACGTAGTTTGAGGTGGCTTCGGGTTACGCGCGTACGAATCGGTATACTTTAATTCGTATTTGTATATTTGTTGTGGATATTATATATATATATATATATATATATATAAATACATCGATATTATTAAAATAGTTTTGACTCGCGAACGAACCGAATAATAATAATAACCGGTAACTATATTAAGTCGGACGATTGGTATTGGATATAAAAGGCGTGACTTATAAAATCGATATCGGACTAAATTGGTTGGACTATAATATATATATTGTTTCGTGTATTTATGTAAATATAAATAAGTAGCTTATATATGAAAAGTTGTCGAAACGTATAAAGTCTTGTATTGGATAATGATTTTTGGGAAAATTGTAGGCGACTTGTGTCGCCTGGTTTGTACAAAAACAGAGGAAACTCTGCCCAAATTTTTATAAAATCCGCGACGCAACGAAAATTGAATTTGTCGCATATTTTTATAAATGAAGTTCCCTAAGTGCCATGATAAGTGTAGTTATGAAAAATAGTGACGTTTTGACAAATGATATGTTTAACAATTATAAGTAAATCCCGGACAATATTTTGAAAACATATGATATATAGTTTCGCCGAACGTCAAGTGTGACGAGTTTTCGAAAGGTTTTCGGTATCTAAATAATGTTTATTGTTTGGATTTAAAAATATGTATACATTTTACTTGGGAACTATTTTTTTTACAACAAGCAAAGTTTTGAATAACTTATATGTTCGGATTTGGAAAAGAAGCGACACTTGTTATGGATCAGTTTTAAATAACTATACTTATATTTTCATCAAAGAGTATTTTCCTAAAATATAATTATAAGACGAGCTACGGCTCGGGATAAGTTATATGTTTCATAATATAGTCCAACGTGGTGTGCACACGAATAGTGACAAGTGCGCAACTTGGGTACTATGTCGTGTGTTAACGCATAAGTAAGATAAGTCACGATCGGTTCGTCGAGTTAAAGCATATTAGTACTCGAGTTATACACACGAGTCTAGATAGTTGGATAAACTATCTTTTAGCCGGATAATAGGCTAGGTTTATATGTGTTAGACTTTAAGGTGTCCTTTGTTGGTTATAGGGCACGAGGTGGTCGGTCAAAGCTTCGGGCTTGTTTGCTAGCTTAGCATGGAAATTAAGGTGAGTTCATGACCCCACTATTTAGTGTTTTATAAATGTTTTCGGGGTGGAAGACATGCTTCTTTTATGAAAACCTGAGGAATTCCAAACGAACAAGTTTTTGAAAAATGAAATGGGCGCGTGAGTGTCACAGCCCCACTTTTACTGTTTTACTTTCGGGGGAGAAACATGCTACATACTTACTTACTAAAGATCATGTTATACTATGGTTACTTTACAAATACTATGCGGCTTTTATGGAAAGTCCCGGGGGGAAACCATGAATGTGCGGGGATGCACAACGGGGGAAATGTGGATAGATCTATTGGGCCTCACAAACCCCACTCGACGGCCGGGCCGGGCGGGTGCATATTGTCTCTTATTACTGGCTCGCCGAGGCATCGGTTATAGCCAAAACAGCTGGGCAAGCTTCAACAACTTATAAACGTATAGTGATGGGTTCCCAACCGCAGTAGTAAACAAACACTTAACGTCTAGCTAACGTTCTTATGACATAGTATTAACGGGAATGATCTTTTCAATTTATGGAAACTCTTTTGTGAAACTTATGAACTCACCAACTTTATGTTGACTTTTTAAGTATGTCTTTCAGGTTTAAACTTTGGTAACGGCACGATTGGAGTGGGCGACGTCTTGGGACCGGGGACCCTAAAGGGTTAGAATTGGCATTCAGGAAATAAGAGTTTTAGATGCAACTTTCCGCTACGCTGGCAAAGGCACCAAACGTCGCAACCGAAGAGGGAAAAGTCGGGGTGGGACAGAATGACCTCAACAAAACAAATGGTTGGAAAGACCTTAATGGGTCAAAAGGTTGGAAACATGTATAATGGGTAGAATGACCTTAATGGGTTTAAAGGTTGGAAAGACCTTAATGGGTCAAAAGGTTGGAAACATGTAGAATGGGTAGAATAACCTTAATCGATCAAATGGTTGGAAAGATCTTAACGGTTCAAACGGTTGGAAACTTGTAGAAAGTGTAGAAAGACCTTAACAGGTCAAAGGGTTGGAAATATGTAGAGTGGGTAGAATGACCTTCACGGGTCAAATGGTTAGAAAGACTTTAACGGGTCAATAGAAAGTGTGCATGATCTCTCATTAATGAGAATGTCAACAATGGAATAATTCTCATTCGAAATGTATGATTGACTCACTTGTTGGTTGTGTTGTGTGATAGGTAAATCTCATGCTTAAGGATCAAGTCGCGGCTCGAATTCAGCAATGCACACTTGTTTGGTGGGACTGGGTGTCATGGCTAAAGCTCTTGGGGTCTATTTTGTTAATGATAGTTTATAACTTGGAAGTGTTTTGTTTGTTTAAGTGTTGGGATAGATCCCCATGAAAACTTTTCTAAGCTATGTTTTTGAAACTTGAACTAGTGGTAAATATTTAATGGTTAGTATGAAAATATATATGTATGTACTTTGAAAAAAAATTGGGTCCTTGTAGGTAAATCAGCCACAATGTTCTATAGATAATAAATACGGACCTTATGGCGACTGTGCACTGGTATAGTGACTTGGATTGTACACGCCCTCTGAGGAAAGTATCCGCATAAAAAAAGGGGACAAAACAAAATGGCTTCTGGTATCTTGTAGACGGATGGTCATGGTTTACTCGCCCGTTACAATGAAGCTTTGTGTAATGCCGCCTGATACGGGAATGTGTCGTGTGCGTGGGAACCATTAACTGCAAGTATTAAATCTTATCTTAACATATTTAAAGTGCCGGCGAGTAATCTTGATTTTTAGGTTTAAGTGGACACGTATATTGGTAATCGCTTGTTTATTGATTGTCCTAATCTGAATTAATCTAAACAAAGCTTATCATGACAGGCCCGTAAACTGATATGATTCTCTGCCCGGCAAACTCACAAAAATATTGTTTATGAATATTCAATTCAATTCCGTTTATTTGAATTTCTTATCTTTCTTCCAAATATATCAAAAATACAAAAAGATTTTCCATTTATGCTTTATTTTTGAAGAACCGATGTTGGATGTGCGTTCAATGCATTGTGTTTATCTCCCTTTCAAAACTGTCGGAGTCTGGTGAACGGCTAAATGGATTTTGAAATTCAAACGGTCAACTTAACAGCCTTATGCTAAAACTGACAAATTTTCAAATCCAAAGGTCAGTAGTGTAAGTCAGACGTTGGTTCAAGTAAGTACAAGGTGTGCATGATCAAATCTCAGTTCGACTGTTGGTTCCAATTGTTCATGAGTATCTGATCATCTGTGTGTGAAACAACTCAAATAGTCAAAGTTTGACTAGTTGTGTGTTTCAGGGGGAGAATGTGTCAAAGGATCATCAATCCTCACATTTTTGGGTTTCAAGGGTAATTTGGTCCTTTATGTATGTTAAAAATCAATTTACTAGCTTGAAACTAGGTCCCCGTGCGTTAAAATTGAGATTTATGTGTGCATGGGCAATTTTGTAATTTTCTGAAATGTTTAAAACTCATACGTGTATGAGTGTGTAGATATACACGTATGAACATGTACGTGTGTATGTGTACGTGTATGAGGATATGTGTGTCTTGTGTCACTTTTTGACAGTTTGAAAACTTTGGTGCTCATTTTGTATCATACGCGTATAAACTTTAAAGTTTCATACGTGCGGGTCAATGGTCATCATACGAGTCATGTGTATAGGGTCAAGGGACGCGAATGAGTATAACCTATAAAAGCAACAGTTCAGAATTTTTTTTCCTTTTTTTCTTTCACCTCATACGCCTCTCAAGAACACAAAACCCTAACCATATTTGACCGATCCATTAACTATCAATCCACTAACACCCTGAGTTTTTCACTGATTCCTTTAGAATCATAATCACATGGTGAGGGTTTTGCCCATAAAATCAAACTTTTTCATCCGCTAGTTATCCTGTTCTCGATCGATTTTTGGTTTGACAAAAACCGATTAAAAAACCCTTCAATAATCGATCAAAATGTTGACCAAATAAAAAATGCTTTTGGGGGTTTGGTTATAGGCCCATTTAGAAGCCTTTCTGAAAATTTTGGAACCTAAATCGATCGAAACAGCTTTTGGTTAATTTGAATCTCATACTCCTGACAATGGCTCATAGGCGTGTGTTAGGTACGTGTATGAGA
Organism: Ambrosia trifida; assembly: GCA_028751855.1. NCBI lineage: Eukaryota > Viridiplantae > Streptophyta > Magnoliopsida > Asterales > Asteraceae > Ambrosia > Ambrosia trifida. The sequence goes on along the minus strand of CM054123.1, from coordinate 4,037,069 downwards.
GCCACGCGCCAACATCCTCATACGCGTGACATGTCAGAATTTTAGGCGATTTTGCATCTTTGATCTGTTTAAACTCGTTTTCGACGTTCTTATGTTTCCTGTATGAGCGTTTGCAGATATGGAGTTTGCAATAGGCATAAAGCACAATATTACAGCTCATCTTGACCCGACATCGAAGAATGCCATGGATTATGTGGATATTATCAACTTCTTAGTCACTAGAAGCAATTCTGGGAATCCGCGGTGTTGGATTCTGATCGGGATCCAATAGCGCTTCTTGGTCGTATAAACAGACGCGAGTTGGCGGTTACTCAACAAAGCATCCGGGAAGCACTTTATCTGAATGACGGTGAGGTTGATCTGATTCGTTTTCCCAAGCGCTTAGTCAGAGGATTCTTTCAACGACTCAAGTATGCTAAAGAGATCAAGAAAGAACCATATTTGTAGTCTGGTTTATGCCATCATTACCGTTATTTCTTACATATTCTCAAACACTGCATAAGTACCAGAATAACTAGTTTTGATGCTTCAAGGAGGACTATTAGCTCAGCCATGGTGGCTCTTATTCTGAACAAGCCATTCAACTTTTTTGGCATGATCTTTCACCACGTGAAGGAAAAACTTAAGTTCGACATACATATTCCTGATTTGCCGAAGGTTGAAGGTGATATTATGAAACTTGAGCATACGAATGATATCGGGGTGTCAATGATGAAAACGTACAAGAAGAGTGAAGAACCGGCTTACAAGAGAATAATTGGGCACATTCTCAGAGAAAATTATGATGAACCTTCACAGAATAACCGGAGACACGATGATAGTGATTCAGATGTTGAGATTGTGGATCCCGTGTTTGATGGAGAAGGAGATGATGATGATGATGATGATGATGATGATTATGATGATGAGGGTGGTGAGGCTCGTCAAGGGAATCTCCCTAGGCCTAGACCAACCTGTGGTATTCCTGTGACAGAACCAGTGTCTGCTACTGTTGAACCTAATACCAGTAGCACAGTTGTTGGTGAACCAGCCTCCACTACTACCACAGAAGTTGAATCATTTGGATCCTGAGTTGACAAAGGCAAGGGTATAGTTTATGTTGGCGAAGATCCCACTGCAAAGAAGGCTCCAGCAACTAGGCAATCCGAAAAAGGATCTGACAGTGAGGAAACAGAGGATGAAGATCCTGATCCGGAAGCACGTCAGATGAAGAAGGTTTCTAAAGAAGGAAAAGCGTTAGAACGCCAAAGGCAGGCCCTCGTAGCTGCGTCCCTACAACAACATGAGGCACTACAAAAGTAAAGAGAAGAACATTATGATCCTAACTATTCGTTTGATTTGCAGGAGTTGGATGCTCATATAGAAGGAGACAGGCTTTCCAGAAAATGGGCAGCTTCTAGTTCAAGCAGTTCTTTGATGGAGCAGTTACCCAAGAAAGCACGAACATCCTCAACTTCCAAACCTGTTACATTCAAAGAACCAACTCAGTCAACCACCCAACCAGAGCAAACCAAAACTGCAAAACCAAATCAAGAATAACTAGGGCAATCGTTATTTCAACCGCAACAACCACAACTGCAGAAACCACAACCACACCCACTTTAGTTACCACCACTACCATTCCCACACCAGCTACCGAACAACCTGCAGTCTTCACTGGGTCAAGCTCAGCTGTAGTGTCTGTTCAATCTACCATATTTACACCTTACATAGACTCTAACCTTCAGACATTTCTCTCAGAAATCAGGGTCCCTCAATTCCAATAATCCCAACCAGCTGAACCCACACCCTTCATGCTATCCATTTCACCAGTACCAACCACATCAGCTGCTCCATCTCTCCAATCTCAGATCAACAATCTTATAAGTATGCTACACTTGCAGATTACTCGGAATTTGGAGAACCAGAGGAGGATAGCCGAGTCAGAAAACAGAGATCGCCAGTTCTTGACCATAATCAATGAAAAAAGGTCAGAGAACAGAAGACTTTCAGCAACACTTGAAGCGACGATGCAGAAGTTATCCACAATGAACCAGAGATCCGTTTATTGACAGAATCACGAGATGATACATGGAATCGTCTTGCCATTGTTGAGTTAGAGAATCAGAAACTAAAGAAGAAAGTTGATAAGTATATGAACAAGCTTAAGTGACTCACCTCTGGGGATGGTGATGATGGTGATGACAGTGATGATGAGGAAGATGAAGAGGACGATCATGATTCTGGTGAAGATCATTCAGGGGATGATGATGATAAGGAGGAGGAGAATCCTGGTAATGCTGGTGATGCAGCGGCCCGTCAAATTAAAATGGCCGATGACAAATTCAGGGAAAGGCATGCTAAGAGAGGCCAAGATCAGAGTAGTGATTCGGGTGCCGAAGAATCTTCCTCGCAACCCGGTCCGACTGAAGAAGATCTCAGACTATTCAGGGAAGTTGTAGCTTCCAAGTCAGTGCCTCTGGAATGGACACAACTATTCTACAACATGTTCTTCACTGATGATGATGATGATGATGATGATGATGGGAATCCGATTACTAAACCATATATGGATTTGGAAGAAGGTGAATACCTCCAAAGCCATCCAAAGAAGAAATTTCCCTGATCTTCGGTATAGCTCATGAACATATTACTCCAACGGTACCATCTGAACTATTTAACGAAGATGATCCATTGGATGACATTGAAATCGAAGATATCATAGCTAAAGAATTCCCTAAATATGTGCATGAAACTGAGAAGAGCAAGGTTAAAATCAATGTACCAACTTGCACTGTTTTTGAGATGGTTGATCGATGGTTAAAGAACCAACCGCTTGAAGATGAACCTAAGATGAATGATGAAAGAACAAAAAGGGTTCAAGCGGCATGTGAAGCATGGTTCTCCAGGTGGAAGCCAGAGCCAGTTCAAGCCCGAAAGGTTAGCCAGAGACAGAATCTCATGTCTGGAAATATAGTTAGCTGGATGTACGTGGCTCAATTTGATGCGATTGGAATCAAGTTCGAGACCGATATTCTAAACTTCGCCAGTGTTTACAAGATCAAGTCCTTACCATACTGGTACGTCCGTGATCTTGCTAGGTTGAAGCGGTTAAAATTACCAACGTCCTGGAGATGTACATAAAAATGTTAGAGAGAGAAAGCCATACAAAGTGGGTGTATATATAGCCGCAGTATCCAAAGAGCTACCAAACCGATAAGTTAGTAAGCCCATTTGGAAGCAGAAGATCACCCTACCAGATATTATGACACATATTCCACTCATGCCCATGGAGCAAGATTTCACATATAAGTTCATATTCTAGTATTATGATTACTTGACCACAGAAGCCGTCATAGTTTTCAAGAACGATCCAAAGATCTGCAGGAAGATAAGGGTTTGGGATCCGATGTGGCTTATGAATTTTTCTGAACAAGACATATAGACATTGAACAAGAATCAAATCCACTTCAAAGACCAGGATGCTGATCAGGCCATTAGATTTCAGAAAATGGCCAGGTATTATGCTGCTAAGAAGATACATGCAAGATGTGATTGGTCCAAGCTGTGGGTGATAGAAACTTGAAGACGGTTGCCGGTTGATCAAGACAAGATTTGGTTACTTTATGTTTATGTGTTTGTGTTTGTAAATATCCTGCTAGTTCTAAGTGTGAGTCTGTAAATGCACAAGTTGGCTATGTTCCTAGCTTTGGATATGATAGTCAGTTCTCGTTTTAGACGTTCTGGGTTGTTTAGATGTTAATATAGTCTTAGGGGTATTTTGGGAATTCTCTATGTCTCATATGCCTTCTATTGTGTCTCATACGTGTGATGTGCACATGTATGAGGGCCATACATGTGCAAGGAAGGGAGGCGTATGAAAGCTCACTATATATACCTCATGCCTTAGTCATTTTGTAACTTTTGTCTTTTCTAATACAAGTGCAACACTTTGTGTGTGTTTTTGTGTGTATGCTCTCAATATTATTATTATCTTATCCATAAACACTCACCTATAACAACTAATTGGATTATTGATTCCGCCTTTAATCCGAAACGCGCGCGGTACATCGTTTCTTTTTCAGGAACACAATCCTACACCGCCAAACAAGTTCATGAACATTCATTTTGTTTACTTGCCTACTTATCATCTTCGATTTTCTATATTATTCTCATAACTAAACAACCCTAAAGAACCACAAAGATATTTAACTAAGACATTTTCCTAATGTTAGATTAAGAGGGTGTTTTTTTTTTTTTTTTTTTGCCAGGAGAGCTTCATGGCCTCTTCTATCTGCGCCGTGCAGACCACGCGTAGACGTTTTGGTCTGCAGGGTATTTGTGTTTTGAAAGACCTTTCACTTAAAAAGGTCGATGCGCCCTCTTCTTAGTGCCAACTTGTGCCAACCTCTTCCCACTTCTTTTCTCCTTCTCCTCTTATCTTTTCTTCTCCTTTATCTTTTCTTCTCAAAAGATTCTCCTCCTCCTTTCTTCTCCTTCTTCTACTCGCCTCTCATCGTCTCCCCCCCCCCCCCCCCCCGCCGCCCTCCTCCCTTCTCTCCGCCATCGCCTCCCCCTCCAATCCCCATCCCCATCGCCTCATCCTCCTCCCCAACCCCTCTGCCACCTCCCTCCCTCTCTCTCTCTCTCTCTCTCTCTCTCTCTCTTTATCTATCTCTCTCTCTCTCTCTCACACACACACACATCAATGTGGGTTATGGTTATGGGTGGTTTGTGGTGGGTTATGGTTATAGTGGTGGGTTACAGTTATGGTGGTAGGTTATGGTCAATGGCGAAGGATGTTGAGGGCCAGGGGTGGCCCTGGCCCCCCCCCCCCTGTTTTTTGGCGCAGTGGTATAAATTTGTGATTTTCGTAGGTAAATTGAGTCCGGCCCCCGCCGATTTGTCATTATCGATCGAAAAAAATTGATTCCGGCCCCTCCCGATTGGAGAACCAAGCTTCGCCCCTGGTTACGGTTTTGGTTATGGTTATGGTTTTAGTTATGGTGGGTTATGGTTGTGGGTGGGTCACGACTAGTCTCGGTTATGGTGGGTTATGTTTCATGGGCTGGGTTGTGGGTGGTTCACGACTACTTTATGATGGGTTACGGTTATGGTTTTGGGTTACGCTGTAGGCGTGAATAAACAAACAGTCTTCTTCTTGCAGACTGTAGACATTTAGTCCACCTCTTCTTCTACAGATGTGGTTCGTGAATTGCAAACATTTTACCTCTGAAAAAACAAATAGCACCTAAGTGTAGTGGTTTTAACTAATTACCATGTTGTGTTTATTATTGCATTTTCACGCTTAGGACTATTCCCAAAAGGTGATTAGATGACATAGATAGTAAGCACATCAAGCGTACTAGGGCAACTAAAAAGGTCATGATTGCGGGTTGGAAGGTCCAACTTAACACTAACTTGAAAATCGCGTAAGGCATATGAACCCAAACACGACACAAATATTTGAGGGTCGATAAGAACACGCCACACTTAACCCAATTTTTTTTCATATTAATATTTTGCAATACAATTTAACAACAAACAAAGCAAGTGTTTACACAAATATTACCATAGATTGTTATATTAATTAGTGTTTTACCTTTTAATTTTTCGGATAAAATAATCAATTTAACTTTTGACATAAACATCATTTTATAAAATAAATGCGCTAAGTAGGTGAACCCACCTTGTTGACACAAACAAAACCTGTTTAGCTAAATGTGTGTTTGCTTCAACATGAAACTGACTTGGCACCCCTTGATTCAAGACAACTCAATGAAACATTAAGGTTGTTGTAAGGGCTGGCTTGGCGCTATCCGGATATACCCTTATCCCATCCAATCGAGCAACGCCACCTTACTACGCCAATCCACTACCCTAAAATACATATTTAAAGGCAACATTACCCTCAATTATGCACCTACATTTTACACCCTTTTCTCTCACTACAAGAATTATCGTCACTAAAACCCTCTTTTCTTGTAGTGTCTTTATCCCTCCCTCTCTTACCACGCACTCGTACTACAATCCTACCTGGTAGTGGGTAGCCGGAAGAAATCCTGGTTGCACCCCGGTCCCCAAAGACAAAGAAGTACTTACTCTTCTTTCCCTGGCCCCCCTAACTTGAATTTGCGGTCTGAAGGAGAATGTTGTCACCAAACTCCAGATGCTATTTACAAATGTGTAATGTTAAAAGCAGGTGAATCACTTTGATCAAAAGCCACTGAATTAAAAATAAGAAAAGAAGTTATGGGCAATATTCTTTTTCACAAAAATCAAAACAGAGCACTATACAAATGATTCAGTATGTTCTACATTATTTTACAATTAGTATCGCATGATTGCTCTGACTTGGATAATTAGAAATCACTTATCTTCAAGAAACACTACTACCCTTATCTCTAAAAGCATAAAGAACTTAACAATTAAAAAACAAGTAACGTGCTTTTTGTTAGATTAAATGTTACACTAAATCTCATACAAAAACTAAAACTTTTGCACAAATAAGAACACCAAACTCTAATTCATTCAGGGATTTTGGTCTAAATTCGGGATGGAAGTACCCGCGGAAAGCTTGGACAAAGTTAGTGCTATAGAAGAAGCATCTTCTTTATCCTTGATACCCTCAACATTATCATCACCATTAAATCTTTCCATCAGCTTTCTTTGAAGTTTATCTTCAGCATCTTTCAAGAACTTGAACTTAGGAGGCGGTGAAGCCCATATCCTATTGAATTCCGAATCACTTGAAGACTGAAACAAAGGACTAAAAGCTCTATATGAATAACAATTTAAAGGACTTATAGGTGGAGTCAAGAATGGTGGTGAAGCAAGTGGAGTAAAAAATGGTGTATCCAATGGAACCGCGTCACCTAAACTCCTTCTTGACCCTCTTCTACTCATATCATCTGATTCTAGATCTTCTATTGTTTCCTCATTAATGGTGAACAGAAATCTTGGAGGCACAGAGAGGTTGTGCAGCCTCAAAACATGAGCTGATGATGGTGCTTGTGGTTCATGAACTTGGGTATCTATGGTTAGACCTGTAGTGATCAAAGATGAAGGCTTTTTACAACAAAACATGTAGAAGGATTCTCTTGGTAGACTAGTGTATCTTTCTTGTATTATGTCTCTATTAGTTGCCTTTTTCTTCCACCATATAAGATAATAAAGCTCAGCAACAAGAGCTAGTAAAAGACATCCAAACACAAGACTCAAACCAAGTCCTACACTACTTGAACCTCTCATCTTATAATGTTTCACTCACATCACAAGAATTGAGCTAGTAAATCCACAAAGTATACAATGAAGAACCTCACAGTTGGTTTGAAAGCCCAATAACCATATAAAAAACTTGTACCCATCAAATTACTGATTAGCTAGCTAGTTACATGATCTTGGTACCCAACAGAAAAAAAAAAAAAGTTACACTATGATGATTACTTTTGAATGATCAGACAAGAGTAGTGAGATGTCTGCAAACCCAAGAGGGTAAGCAATTTATGGTGTGAGACTCTTCCTTAAAAAAGTGCTACCCCAAAAGACACGGCATCACATATATATAGTGTCACTTTCGGCCCCAACGATAACGATATATTATATCAAGCCATTTTTCTTATTCAAAATATCTAGAATCCGATATCAATAGTATATGAATAAGTTTATTGGGAACCATAAAAATTGTGTATTTAAAGGTGGAGAAATTAGCCGTTAAAAAAAGTAGTTTTTACATGTAAAACTCATTAAAAATCATTTGACAGTGAAAATATAAACCAAGTTTTGTACAAAAAAAAATTACTATTCTTAAACTTTTTTATAAATGTTTTCACTAAAATGATTTCTATATGTGTTTATATACAAAAGTTCTAAAAAACGATTTGGTAAAAAATAATTTTTTACATGTAAAAAAATGAACTTCTTATGAGTTTTTTCTATGTTTTATCCATGGTTCCTCTATAAACTCACCACTATATTATAATATATATATAAACTAGACTTTTACCCGCCGCGCGTTGCGGCGGCGGCATCTCGCTTCGCGCGGCGTGGCCAAGACGTAGACTATGAATACTACAAAAATGTTGTTCGACCTTATGGCGGTTTACTACAAAGGTGGGTTTACATCGAATACAAAAAACGTGTACAAAGTAGTTTTATTTCCAATCTATTTCGGCAGGTAGAGAGTGCTTGGACTTCAAACATGCATCCTGGAAGCCACCTGCAGGTAGAAAGAAAAAAAATGGGTATAAGTATGAGCAAAACCTAAGATCAAGCCAAATTGAATCTTTTTTTTTTTTTTAAGTAGTACCCTACCACAACAACTAACAGCATTAGTTGGCACGTAATCGTCTCCAAAAGCATACTAAACAACTAAATGTTAACTGTGAAAGTATAACCTATAATGGCGAAACATAGATGGCTGATTAAAAAAAGACAAAGCGAACTCGACTGTTATCCTTTTTATTACATCAAAAAGTCGACATGTCAAAAGCTTAGTGAAATGAATAATAAGAACAAAAATACACGCACGAATCACCGTTACGCCATACAAATGCCGTAAAACAAACATACAACTACTTCAAACACTTCTAATGACAATTTGTGGCGGATGACAATATGTAAGCTTTTGCATTTAGACTAAGTGAGGTCAGTGGTTTCTGAGTGTTCAGTATTTTTGCTTTAAACATTCGAAGTAAAATCACAAATCTTTTGCCAATGTTCTTTTTTATTGACATAGTAAATATAACAAATGGAGGGTAGTTGCATTCAATTATTGTTCTAGTTTTTTCTTCTACTCCACCACTAACTTAACTTCTTGCGTTCTATTATTTGGAGATGATTTTGGCACTGTAATGTACTTTTCTATTAATGGGACTCATACCTATAACAAAATAGGTGGATATATACGTTAACCAAAATACACTTATGTGATTTAACAAATGTGATTATTGTCAAGTTTCGAGTCTAACCAAGGTTCGGCTTTGACCGATGCTGACATTTTGTTGATAAGTTGGCCCATGGTTAAGTTAGTGTTTGATGATTAGACTAAGACTGAGTGCAGAGCTTAGGCCTATGTTCTTTGATGATGAAACCTAAAGTTATGAATCAATCAGTTCCGTAAGCTATGTCTACACGCATTTAACATCACAATCTCATAAAAAAAAATACAACGTAGAGGGGAAAAAAAAAGCCCCAGTCAAAGAGCATTACCGGAACCGCTTGACCTCATATATGCATTTGAATTCAACTTAGGACTCAAAGCCTCTGATAACGGCTGGCAGCCCTATACAATAAAAAATCCAAAGTGTTAGAGAAATTAAACCTCAAATCAAATGTGATAGAAATATCAAAAGAAGCGACATAAGACAACGCTTTGAAAGGGAAAAGTGGCAAAAAATAGTCACAATGCACAATCAGTAATGACAGAATGGAAACTGCAATTTGACTTTAATGACATAACATGATAAGAGTATGGATGCATAGCCTCGCCAAAAATAGCCAATCGCAGGCAATGGCAATCAACGAAATGTTAACTTGTACTTGGGTTAACCATGATAGAACACAACGGATTGGCCACACACCTGAATGGATATTATAAAGGAACGATTAAATAGCATAAGCACACGTTTATACCTTTCTGCTTAACATGTGACCCGGTTGACCAAGATGATCATGTTGACCCGCTGTTGACCAGCGCCAAGATTCATCTTGTCAATTAAAATGATAATCAAACAAAATGAAACTAAATCTTCACTAACATGATAAATTGCTAGATATCTGTAATTTGCAAAGGAAATACCTCTAAGATGTTGAAAGCGTTCCCTGCTTCATTCTTCGTCCATTGTACATCAGGGGAATACCGCCATTGACCATCAACAACAAATCTATACTGGTAACGCCTGATGGAAGAACCTTTAATATGATGAAATCTTTTCCCGATCTTTGCAACGGCTTCCTGATCAAGAAGAAAGCACCAAATAATTCTATACGCGATCACATATTCCTCCAAAATGAAAAGGGTTGTGATTAGAAATTTGAGAGTCAACATAAGTTGGTATTTTTTTTATAATTTTACCTTGTTTTCCAATTGTCCCATGAGACTTCCACAACCACTTCTTTTCCTTCATATTCCTACCTGTAACTACTAAGCAGCCACCGCCTCCAACCTCAGCATTACCACCTTCAAATTCCTGATCAGTACCAACAACCATAATCTCCAATGTTCATCTCTATTACAGCCATCAGTGACCAACACATTCCTATCACCAACACATTCCTATCACTTCTTCAGCCAACGTCAACCAGGAAATGAAAATAAGTTACAAAACTAATTTCCAAAATATATATTACCTGTCCACATTCAGACTTCAGTCTCGGAACAGAATTGTTTTTATTCATTAATTCTACATTCACACGCTTGGAACTTAATTATTTTAGCTGCTCAAGAGTGCCCGAATCCTCAGCACAGAATACTACTTCAAACACAATCTGTAGGATCCAAACTTATGTTAGTTAATCAATCCGTTAAGGGTATTTAAAATCTTAGTTGGATCAGAGTTGAGTAAGACTTAACGTAAAAGCAACAATTAATTTTAAAAAACTCTCAAATCAGAAACAAAGAGATCCTAGAATTCTATGTACCTTTACTCAATATATAATCACCAAAACCATACACTCAGTCTTATCGCTTCATTCTACGCACTAATTATCCACTCAATCGAAAAGAGAAACAAACAAATTAGGTGACTAACTGTTACCTCCTTTCAATCGATCACTGGTCTTGTTTGGAAAAAAATGCATTTAGTACTCTACTAACATACTCAACGACAACCTCGTGTCAGCAGTCCTAAATTATGCATTAGTATTCCAATATTAATTTGACGTGTCCTGTTAAGAGTACCCTACTAAATTCATTTCGATATGTAAAATCCAGCACATCTCTATGTAACCGAATCATTGTCCAGTATTGTCAATCTGTTCCTTTTGATTGGTTTCAAAACAATGTTCTAATATGATCAGTTTTTAGAAAATTATCTTTTCTTATTACAAATTAACTTCCTTTTTATGTTTAAAAACGAAGCCACTATTAATTTAGTATTACATTGCTTAATTACACTTTATCCTAGAAATGCTTTTTGATAAACTTTTGTTTATTTTCCCTTATACTTTATGAAAACCCATTATTTAGCAAGTTTTCACACAATTACCATAAAGTCACGCTCCATTGAGTCAGGACCTCAAAGCATCTCCCACGGTAGTCTTTTCTTGCCAGCTAGCAATTACACACTAATACATGATTTTGATCTGTTAAAAAAATTACATGATTTTAAAAGCACACTCACAGAGACTCTCTCTGCATCTTTTTCTCTGTCCATCAAACCCATATATCATCTCCTGCACCTACACCCGCCATCGCGATCGGCCAACCACCTCAGTCCTGATCCACGGCTGAAACCTTAGATCGGGTACGGCGGATTAATTTGTGGCTTGGGTAAGGTCACAATCGTCACACACCCAGAGAGAATTTAGAGAAAGGCTAGAGAAAAAGAGAATACCTGCGTTTGAAAGTCTAGGGCACGTTGACCGAACACCATAGATCCCGATGAAACACTGATTGAAAGCTGCGTCTGGAACATCATAATCAAGGGCCAACGTGTTCGAGGGGTCATTGAAGTTCTCAGAAGATGATGATGAAACGGTGTCGTTTGCGTAGACTATTGGCGATATGGGTTGAGAAGAAGACGACGGCGTCGCTAGAGGTAGCAGGGCAGGGCGGGTGAAGGAGCATGTTGTAGGTGGGATAGAGAGTATGGGGTGGAGATCTGGAAGATAGGGTATTGTTTGTGAGAGGTGTAGATGATCAGATTCAACACGTGTAAAGATAGATCAAAACCAGAACACTTTCACCAAAACCGGCCCATGTATTTGATAATACCACCGGTACAACATTTAAAGCATACCATACAACACACCAATGCACAAAGCTCTTGCTAATTAGAACTATATAAATATATAAGAGGATAAAAATAACTTTTATGTAATTTAAATTAAGAGTAAATAATGCAACTTTCAAAACATACCGTACAATCCTTTAAAATATATTATTAACTTTTAAAAACATACCGTATAATCCTTTAAAATATATTATTAACTTTTAAACCAACAATCCCACCATTTTTAAATGAAAATACACAATAAAAACTAGCGTTTTATCCTCTTTAATTTGAGTATCATATAGTTCTTTTGATATAAATTAAAAATAACATGTCAAATGTAACCAGCGTCTGTGTTCTCCCCAACATCACACGAGCACCTCTCTAGCATACAAATATAGAAAGGTTGTTTGGAATGCGGTATCAAATTGTTTGGATAATACTTTATCCAACATCCCAAACAAGGGCGGAAATAGTGGGGTGCACTATAAATGTTCAATAGCTCATGATCTACTATTAAAGTTTAATAACTTATTCATTTGAATTAATTTTTTTTTTTTTTGATCGGCGAACAACTGTGTGGCAACCACCCTTGCGGGGTGCCGTGCCCAAGAATCGACTACTCGACCTCCAGCAGCCCCCGCCTTCTCCCAATGCGCGGAAACCCGAGCCCCACCCGCCCGAAGGCACGACAGTGTTATAGAACTCGGTAAAACCTCGCCGCCCGTCAGATTCGAACCGGCGCCACCCGTTTTCGATCTTCACCCGGATACCAAACCATAAATGATGGAAGTGGGAATTGAACCTTTGATCACATAGGTGAAACAAAAGCCACTCCACCACTATGGATGGATATTCATACAAACATCAAAGATAGACAATATTTTCAAATAAACAACATAATTTTGTTTAAGATTAAACTAGGTCCAAAGCTCTTTTGTGATCTTAAGCATAACAAGACTTCAAGCAATATCCCCTAAAACATGTAGAAAAATAATTTCGGTCAATAAAAATGTCTGTGAAAATACATAGGTTTTGCAAATGGATTTAAAAACGTTGAGTTTAATAAATTGCAGGTTAATCATGTATCAAGAGCAGTTATATAAAAACAACACACTAGGAAACAATGATGGCAAATGGTTTGTGTAGTCAAACATGTTGGGTTACATTTAGGGTGGGAATTTCCGACACGAACCGAACACGAATTTCTTGGGTTTGGGTTTACCCTAAATGGGTTCGGGTCAGTTTCAGGTCGAACCCACGAACCCGTTTAGCTAAAAAGGTCGGGTTCGGGTCAAACCCGTCGGGTGCACGGGTTGACCCGTTAATAAAAACATAGGGTGGATTTTGTGAATGTATATATAGTTGAGGGGTTTAGGTTAAAGTAAAGTTTTTTCATTAAATACTAAAGCATATTTCATTGGTTATTTTGAGTGGTTAACTGTTAAGGGATTGTTTGGTAGCCTCTTAATAGCTATTCAGATGCTACCTTTTAATGGTCAATAACTTCTGAATGGTTAAGAGGTAACCATAAGTCTGAATGGTTAAGAGGCAACCATTAAGATGCTACCTCTTAACCATTCATACTTAATATTACATCTTAACCACTAAGAGGCTATGAACCATTCAGATGTAACCTCTTAATGACTATTCAGAGGCTACCAAACAGCCCCTTAGAGTTAATCACGTGATTAGCTGGTTTGCTTGATTCGAAGAAAAATAAGAAACGAATCGTCAATACTCACAGTGCCAAACTCTCTAATCAGTTTAAAATATATTAAATCAACTGAGAGAAGTATCAAGGGTTCATGCTACCATTTAACCTTAATTCTTCCGATCGATCATTTGACTAGTGACGAGGTAGGGCCCAGATAAGTCAAACTGGCCCATATCACAGTTAACTTAAGCCCAATAGAGAAAGACCCAATTTAAAGGAGTCAAAGCGGTCAACATGATAGTCAAATGGAATTAAGATAAAAGCGAGATCTATGGACAAACAATCAAGCAATGATTATCTCCTTTGGCAAAGAGAACGGACTAACAGCAAGCTATAAAAGGAGGATGAAAGGTAAAAGCAATCTCATCTCGTCACTACCTCAATTACCATCACTATATTCTCTTTCACCAGAAAACAATACTTATTCTCACGCCGGAGGGTGGTCACAGGATTACCCCCAATCCTGTGGCGAGTCCTAACGGTGTTTTCTCTTGCAGAAATAGCCTTCTCACTCATTTTGGACGATTCGGGAAGATCTCTTTGTATCATCTAGAGGATCAAGAGCTCTAACCAGGTTCTTACTTCTTCATTGGCGCCATCCGTGGGACGGAATTAAGGCAAAGAGATATCTTTCCTGCCCAACTAAAATGACGGCAAGTAAAACAGCTCAACTAGGACCAATGTCCGAAATCCCGGGAGGACCAAGGGAAGATGGTTTTTCGGCAGAATCCATAGACGAAGATATATTAATGGAGCAGCCCCTGGGATTCACGTCGCTGCCGGCAACACAGAACGGATTGCGATCTACACCGCCCGTAGCATCAACCATTTCCACACCCCCATTTGTCGGACTTACCCAAGCTAACACTTACCCGAGACCAATAATCACACACGCAACAGTTGGAGGAAACCAAATCATCCCAACTATTACGTCATGGATGACCGATGCCGCAAGTTTGCCCTTATTCTCCTTGGCGATGACTGCATCCATGACATCCGCAACCGTGACAACACCTGCCCATTCGGCTTTCACCACATACACTCCAATCACCCCCGGGAACCAATCATACATTTCACAATATCCAATGCCATCCTATGGATACATGTATCCCCCTGTGGCGAGAAGTCCATACCCGTACACCTTTCCTTATATGTACCCTCCGGCCCAACCCATGATGACAGGAGCAGGAGGCGCGGCTAACCCAGCTTCACAGAATACTGGAGCCCATCTCGAAGAAGTGAGGGCAAGATTATCGTATGACGAAACACCAGTGTCTGGCCAGCCATTGCCTCATGCGATACGACCCAGGGCACGGGACACGGCGCACAACCGGGTTCCCGACCACGGGGAAGAAGGGGACGATGAAGACCTGACTCGGCCTTACCGACCCCCGGCAATGGCTACATATTCGAAGTTCACTACCCAGATAGCCAATGCCCCGTTACCGCCAAACTTGAAGTTGCCGTCAACGGTAGGGAAATATGACGGTACCGGGGACCCGAATGATCACTTAAGTATTTTCGAATCCGCAGGGCGGTCAAAGGATTGGCCCATGCCGGCTTGGTGTCACATGTTCATCCAGACTCTCGTCGGGGCGGCACGGGTCTAGTGGGACAGCCTGCCTCCCGGGTCCGTCTCCAACTGGAACGGAATTGTGAAAGGTTTCTCACAACAGTTCAGTCAACAAAGAAGACACATCAAGTACAGAGACGAAGTCATGCAAATACGACAAAGGGACAACGAGTCAATGGAACATTTTATCATTCGATTCAACAAGGAAAGACTGCAGATCCCTGGGCTCACTAAAGAGTTAGCATGTACCGCCTTTACCATGGGGGTGAACGATGACGGCATGTTACGAAAACTCCATGGCCCAACAGGCTATCCCCAGACCATGGATGAAATGATGACCATTGCGAAAGCTTACGTAAAACAAGAAAAATCCATAGCCATGAACCATGCCGTAAGAAAGAAGCAAGATGCAGTTAAAAATTCTGAAAGTACCCGAGAACACCAAAGCTCCAGAAACAGGGGAAGACCGGATTCCAATAGGCATCCATATTCCCGGAATGATCACAGGGAAGATCGAAGAGACGAACGGCGACGGCCCGAAAGATCCCAGGATACATTCGTGGGAAAAGGAGAAAATTCGTCAAAACCAAGATTCGAATATCCGGAACTAACAAAAACGCCACTTCAAATATTGGAATCCGAAGATCTGAGGCTTAACACGCCTCGTCCCTTGAAAGATTCACCATCCCAGGACAAGTCTAAATACTGTGCATATCATAAGGGTGCTGGACACGATACCAACGACTGTTTCCAGCTAAAGAAGCAGATCGAATACTTCTTTAGAATAGGAAAGCTGGCTCATTTGGTAAGAGATGTAAAACCAAGTACCTCATCCGCCGGAGCAGACAAGGCCGCTGGAAAAAGACCCTGGGAGATAAACATGGTGAAGGTTGAATCAAGATACGACCGAAAGAAGTCGTTTGAACGAATAGAAGAGGCAACCATGACCATACCTCCTCATTACCAGATGTTGGGCATGGAAGCCTTGGTGATCTCCGCTGCAGTAGGAGATTACAGCATGAGGAGGATCCTAGTAGATACTCGTAGTTCCGAAGATATCATATATGAGCGATGTTTCCGTCGGATGCGTCCGGAGGATCAAAGGATGTTAGAACCTGCAAGAGGCCCCGTGAGAGGTTTCACTGGTGAAAGCATTGAACCTCTAGGGCAGCTTACATTTCCAGTCACCATAGGAGATGGGCGCAAAGAAAGAACAGTATTGGTCACCTTCTTGGTCATCCCGGCCAATTCCCAATACAATGTAATCATGGGGCGGTATACTCTGGGAAGAATTGATGCCCTAGTATCAACGGCTAGGGGTTTTTTTATGTTCCCCACTCCTCAAGGGGTTGTCACGGTACCTGGGGACAAAACTTGCGCAGCCGTAGACCGCAAATCACATCGCCAAGCACCAACAGGGCTAGTTGGCCCGGAAAGATGGGTGTTAAACGCAGAATACCCAGAGCAGACAGTGATAATAGGAGACACTCTATCCGCACTCGCACGGGGGCTCAAGCAAGTGCTGAGAAGCATTTTAGATGTGTTTGCTGTTAAACATGCTGATATGACAGGCATAGCGAGATCAAAAGCGGAACATAGACTGTCAACCTTCCCATCCATCAAACCCGTAACCCAGAAGAGACGAAGCATGGCCCCGGAGCGACGGGCCGCAGTGGTTCAAGAAGTAAAAAAGCTGTAAGAAGCAGGCATCTTACGGAAGACCAAGTACCATACTTGGGTGGCAAACCCGGTCATGGTCAAAAAACACGACGGGACTTGGCGTATGTGTGTAGACTATAAAAACCTAAACAAAGCATGTCCAAAAGATGCGAATGCTCTCCCAGAAATTGATCTTAAGGTAGATTCATTAGCGTCGTTCAAGTTCAAATGTTTTCTTGATGCATACAAGGGCTATCATCAGATCAAGATGGCCCAGGAAGATGAAGACAATGTTGCATTCCATACTGATGCCGGCATCTACTGTTACACAAAGATGCCCTTCGGATTAAAGAATGCAGGAGCAACGTACCAAAGATTAATGGACCAAGCATTTGAAAAACAAATTGGCCGTAATATTGAGGTTTACGTCGATGATTTAGTCATCAAGAGTTGCACGGAAGAAAAAATCATCACAGACATTGAAGAAACATTCAGGACATTGCAAGACTACAACATCAAGCTTAATCCGGGTAAATGTTCTTTTGGAATGGAGGAAGGGAAGTTCTTGGGAGTTGTAGTGTCGAAGGATGGCTTTAGGGTTAACCCCGAGAAGGTGACAGCCATCACCAACATGCCATCCCCAAAAATATTAAAAGAAGCTCAAACTCTAAACGGGAGGCTAGCAGCCATTAACCGTTTTCTGGCACGACACGCGGAAAGGTCTCTCCCCTTCATATCCACCTTGAAAGAATGCCTGAACAAAAACAAATTCAGGTGGACGGAAGAAGCCGAGAGAGCGTTCCAGGAAATGAAGGTATTCGTTGGCAACCTGCCTACACTCACCGCCCCTAAACCCGGAGAGGTCCTAAAGATGTATATCAGCCGGGCATCATGCGGTCAGCGTAACCTTGCTATTAGAACGGGGGAGTCTATAGACGCCAGTGTATTATATTAGTCGGGTCCTTTCTGACCTAGAAGGAAGATATCCAACGCTGGAGAAATTGGTGTTGGATTTGATACACGCATCCCTCCGACTGCGCCGATACTTTCAGGGGCACAAGGTTGAGGTACTGACCGGTTTCCCTTTGGCACAAATTTTAAACCGGCCAGAATTCTCAAGGAGATTGGAAAATTGGGCCATTAAGTTAGGGGCCCTGGATATAACATTCAAAAAAAGAACATCCATCAAAGGACAGGTAATAGTGGATTTCATGGCCGAAATCCCAGAAGATGAAATAGTACAGTTGCCAGGAAGCAACAATGCAGCTACACCGGAAGACAAGAACTCAGCGTGGCAATTATACACGGATAGATCGTCCAACAGCAAAGGAGCGGGAGCCGGCCTCATGCTGGTCAGCCCGGAAGGGACGAAATCTTTGTACGCACTACGTTTTGACTTTGAATGTTCAAACAACCAATCAGAATATGAGGCTTTGCTAGCGGGCATGCGGCTGGCCCTGTCAATGGGGGCAAAGAGAGTTGATGCTCACGTGGACTCATTGGTAGTAAATAATCAAGTTAACAAATCTTACGAGGCCAAGGATGACACGATGGCGAAGTACTTGGAAAAAACAAAAGAGTTGATGTCAAAATTCGAGAAAATAACACTAATTCATGTGCGAAGACACAAGAATGACATCGCGGATACTCTCAGCAAGCTAGCATCCTCAGGTACTGAAGAAGACGTTCACATCAAAACCTTGAAACAACCATCAACCCATGTGGCGGAGGTACACAATGTCTACATGGAAGAGGCGTCATGGATGACACCAATTCAACAATACCTGGAAAAGGGAATACTCCCGGAGAACAAGGGCGAAGCAATGAAGATACGGACCAAGGCCCTGCAGTACGAAATACATGGAGGAAACTTGTATCGGAAGTCTTACTTAGGTCCAGCTCTACGATGTGTAGCACCATCAGAGGAAAGATTCTTAATACAAGACATCCATAAGGGCATATGTAGCATACACGCAGGTCCTCGGGCAGTAGTAGCCAAAATAACAAATGCAGGATATTTTTGGCCGGGAATGCAAAACATGGCAGTGGAAGAACTACAAAAATGCATCAGCTGCCAGAAATATGCACCACAAACCATACGACCAAAGAACCACTTAATATCGGTCACGGCCGCATGGCCATTCCAAAAGTGGGGAATAGATTTGGTGGGACCATTCCCTTTGGCCCCTGGAAAATTGAAATATTTGGTGGTTGCTATTGACTATTTCACCAAATGGGTCGAGGCCAAACCGTTGGCAAAAATTGAAGCAACAAACATTAAAAAGTTTCTATGGGAACACATAGTTTGCCGCTTCGGTGTTCCATTATATCTTGTCAGTGACAATGGAACACAGTTCACAGATAAGTCACTTAAAGAATGGAGCACGGGGCTACACATCCAACAAGTCTTCACTTTTGTCGCCCACCCACAAGGCAATGGCCAGGTAGAAAGAACAAATCTAAGCATACTGGATGGCTTGAAGAAACGATTGGATGCAGAAGGAAAGTCTTGGGTTGAACAGTTTCCACGCATCCTCTGGACACATAGAACCATGCCGAAGATAAGTAATGGAGAAACACCGTTCAGTTTGACATTCGGCTCAGAAGCAATGATCCCGGTAGAGATCGGAATCCCTTCTCTAAGAAGGAGCAACGATGCGGCTAGGAACGAAGAACTGATTCGTGAAAATCTAGAAATGCTGGAAGAACGCCGCGAGGAAGCATGCATTAACGAGGCCCGATACAATAGACTCCTAGAAAAATACTACAATAAGCGGGTCCTCGAAAAGGCCTTCAAAGTAGGAGAACTTGTGATGCGGGACAACAAAGCAAGCAGATCCGCGGCTCAAGGAAAGTTGGGACCAAACTGGGAAGGGCCTTATGAGATAGCTGAAGTACTGGGCAAGGGAGCATACTCCCTGAAACAGTTGAACGGAGAACCAATACCAAGGACATGGAACGCGGCGCAGCTGAAGAAATGTTATGTGCGACTAGACACGAATCAAGACACGAGGTTATACACATGGACTTAGTTTCTCACTACAATTAGATTTCATGTAAATATTCCAATAACATCCATGGCATGCCGTGTTTTCAGTTAATAAAACGCCTTTTACGGCAACATTTCTTACATATTTGTACATTGATGTGCAGCATCCAAAAAACAGCCATACATACGACATTCCAAAACATGGTAGGAGGCAGGACAAAAATCCAAACGCCATTTCCCTACCAAATAAAATACTAGCTAGTAAAAACAAAAACAAAGGGAAGCAACCCCATTGAGCCTCTTCACAAGCACGGGATCCCTCAGAGCCTGCCATCAAGAATTGCTAACACCTCTGCAGGTGTGTATAGCAACTCCCCTTCGGGAACAACCTGGGGAAAAACCGGGTTATCAAGAAGGTCTTCAACTGCTCCAGCATGAAGATCCTCTTGATCAACGGCAAGATCTTCAACATTGTCTAACACAACACCAGGTTGCTGAGGAACCTCAGCAACGACAGGGATCACAGGCCCTCCGGCCAAAACATTTGGGCCAAGCTCTGGCACGTGCTCGTGATCAGAATCATGATCCACATCAAAAAATAATTTCCGAGGACCACGGGAATATGTCCTCCCATACCTACGAGCAGGCACGTAATCAGCATACCTGATATTAAATTCTTCTAACGCGTCTCGACGTCTGTCCCTATCACGAGAACACTGATAAAGCATCTGCAAACCGTCCAGAGCATCAAGTTCTCTCAACAATTCCATAATAGAAACTGAACGTCGTGCCATAGAAAGAAGATAAAGAAGTAACAAAGAACAAGGGAGAACGAATGGAACAAAAAAAAAAGTTACGGAATATTTGATAAGTCAAATGACTTATATAAAGATCCTCTTGGGAAGACCAAGAGATACGCTTTTAATGATCCTGAATTTACCTGACACAAATATCCGTGGAATAGTGAAAGTGGCGACGCATAACGTCATGTAATCATGACATGCAAAAAGCCATCAATAGCTGTCAAATCCACCATCAGTACAGACTCATCCATAACATGACAAGTGGCACAAACACACACCACACATTACATTTAAAGCCACACGTGCAAATAAAGAAATAACGAAGAGTCACAATTACATAATTCTTAATCTTTACTAGACGAGGAACCTTCACCATCAGATGACACCACAACATAAGGTTCAAGCAAAGACCGGAGAGATGAAACACCCTCATTACCAACATGACCACTCAACTGAGATATAGCTTCCAAAGTATCACTGCTTAAGGCCTGCATCGAATCAGCAACCCGGGTAGGAATCTCCCTCTCCTGCTCCGTAGGTGGAGGTATTTTCTGACCAGCAAGACCGACTTGATTACCATAAACCAGCCCGCCATGGTACCCGGATTCCATGGCTACCTTATAGAAAGCATTGATACGATTTTGATACTCTTGGCTGGTCCAGATAAAACGCCATGATGCGGGAATACCTTGTCCAATCAACCAATCCCGGTCAGCACGAACATGCTCCAATTGGGACTGGAGTGATATGGCAAGAGCTTTGGCAGCTTCGGCAGAGTCAACAGCCTGATCAGCCCGCTGGTTTGAGAGAGTTAATTGCCTTTGACACTCATTCAGCTTCTCCACCACAGAATCCTTCTCCTCTTCCGCCCGCCTGATCTGAGATTCAGAGTTCTCAACCTCAGCAGACAAAAGTTTACACCTTTCCATTTCTGCCTTGTTTCAAGCAACAGTGCTTTTCTCCGCAGCCAGCTCCTTGGAAAAAGCATTTACCTGGCTCTCAAGACGAGAAATAATGCCACCTTGTGATTCATGAACCCGGAGCAAATTTAGTTTTTCTTCCGTATGGTTTGTCACCATCCGGGCTTTGTCACCTTCTAATTTCTCAACAGCAACTTGCCGAGATACCAGCTCTACCTCGGTCTTGGCCAGCTGCTTGGACAACCTTTCATTGTGAGACACGGCGGAGATCTGCCTATCACGAATCTCCAGTAGGCTAGCAAGATCAGCCTGCCACTGGCGAAACACCTCATATGAAGCAACGGTATAGTTCACACCAGAACCCAACACATTTTCAGCAAGCTGGGCATTGTCCAGTCCCTGCAAATAGGATCTTTCCGCTGGGGATTAAGCTGTAAAATTTTGAGATTTTAGAACTTAGTTTTAAGGAAAGTGAGTGTAATCATTTATTCATTAATTAAAACGAATAAACGAAAACGTTGACTTATCAAAGTTTCTAAATTCTAATAACATAGTGAAGAAATGTTTTAGCCTATAAGTGAACACTCATCCCAAGAATTCCCAGGTAGGCATCCGGGTCCCTCGTCTGATTGGGATTTATGCGCAATGCCAGTCCTAGACAGAAAACTCAGAATACAGGTGTTCACCCTTCCAGATTGCACGTGTTCGTTATTAAAATCTAGGACTTCGACGAGATCTTCAAGGTGGTTCAGGCTAAACCTGGGGATTTGTCCTATTAGTCTAAGAGTATATCTTGTGATGGAGAGCACTCTTCTTGTAGGGACTAAAGTAAGGATAAGAAGTAGGATAGAGAATATAAACAAGTAAGGTTGCAAGTAACAGGAGCAAGTACTGATTAAAATCCTATGGTTATAGACTAGATTATTATTTTTTTCTAATAACCTAATTCCCTATAACCATGGCTCTGATACCAATCTGTAACACCCCAACCGATGGCGGAAACATCGAGGTGTCACGTAAGAATGAGTATACAGTAGCACATGGTATTCAAGTTTTAATTTGAAATTTATTTAAAGTAAAAATATCCAAAATTGAAAATACATAATAAGTCTTGAATGGAATTCTAATACATCAAATAACCAAATAAAGCATAAACTTCAATTTATCTCCTCATGCTAACACTCTAGTCTTCACGCATCATTATTTCCTGTTGAGTTGTAAAAATGGGGGGGTGGGTCAACTAGAAGTTGGTGAGAATACATAAGCCATGTCAAGCAATTA
Organism: Ambrosia trifida; assembly: GCA_028751855.1. NCBI lineage: Eukaryota > Viridiplantae > Streptophyta > Magnoliopsida > Asterales > Asteraceae > Ambrosia > Ambrosia trifida. Next base: position 4,014,215 of record CM054123.1, on the reverse strand, counting down.
AGTTTAAGAATAAAAGTTTAGCAATTCATATGTCTATCTTAAGTTTAAGTCTACATGAATAAACATGAAATGTTGAATCGACATAATCAAACCTCCGACTAGTTTAGGTCCATCCCGTCATCCACGGTTCACCTTAATATTATGTTGGAACGATAACAATCACCCGCGCTCCCCATAAAAGATGGTCAACGAATCTAGGTAGGATTGTCAATCCAATAGATCTATTATTGAGTATCGCCGGCTTGGCCATAGCTAATGATTATGTATGTTGAAGCGTAAGTCTAACTGTTGTTGTTGTCTAAATCATGAGGCATTAAAGTTTACAACTAGACATGTATGTAGAACTGCTTAAGTATAATGTTGCAAGTATAAAGAATTGCATAAACATGGTTACGTAAACTCACATTGGCTAAGGTGAATTATCCTCTAAGTGTTGTGAATGTATGCGAGGCGAATCCCAAAGACTCAACAACGTAGCTAGTCCAAATTGAAGAAATAAAAAAAAACGAAAAAGAAAGAATATCAAGCTTCCAATTCGCCAATTGCAAGAGCTTATAATCAAAGCTTCAATTGTAGAAGTAATAGACTATAGAAGAAAAGTATGAGGGAAAGTTTAATCGGATTGAAACAATCGATTTAGGTGGCAAGTGTAATGGTTCATAGGTGGGTTTTTATACTAGTTTTGGATTCAATTAGCCATTAAAATTGGTCAACACCATAAAGTAAGGTTTTATGATGAATTGACTATTTGACTAAGACTTTGACTGTTTGACTAAGACTTTGACTAGGACTTTGACCAGGACTTTGACTGTTTGACTAAGACTTTGACTCCAAGAATTATGTTGTCAAGACTTTGACTCTTGACTCAAGGCTTTATTTTGAAATGAATTTATATCTTTTGAGATTATAAATGTAATTGGAAAAATGATTAGCTTTAAATAAGAAATAAAAAAAATCATTAGTTTGAATTAGAAAAAAAAACACCGTCTTATAAAATGACGATTTTATAAATAGAATTAGGATAGGACATATGTCATGATTGAAGATTTTTTTTTTAAGTACAATGATAAAAGGAACTTAGAAAAATAAAGTGCACGGATAAAGATAAGAATACTTAGAAATAAATTAGACTTTATATCATGGATTGGGAAATACTTTAATGCAGGATAAATGGGAAAATTCGTGAGGTTACAGTCTCCCCTACTTTTACAAACTTCGTCCCGAAGTTAAAAAAAAAACACCGGGTTGACAGTGATTGGGTAGAAATTAGGGCAACTGTGGTTTGGAAAATTTGTGTTAAGACATGACATGAATTTATAGGTAACAGAATAAACTATTTCGAATAATTTGGTAAGAGGTTTGATAGGCGTGGGTTTTAAGGGTTGGATTAGGTTCGTCTAAAATAGCAAGGAGAATAAGAATCTAGCAAAACAAGTTTTAGGAATCTTAAAAAGAAATGCATGAGTTAATTGACTATAGAAATACTAAACAGGTAACTAGAGTTTATAATTGGTTATCTACCAAAAACCTTGATAGAATTTCACACTACCTTAACGTACCTGTAAATTCATGATTACGTTCCGGACCGCAATCACCAATTTACCTTACATTAGGGTTTTGTGTCCTTCTATGACTCTAAACACACATGTAAGTAATGCAAAATAACCTTGTGATTGAATTGTATACAATGTATCCAAAAATAAGTCCAACTGTTGAGCAGGAAAAAAAAGACTTCTACCAGTTAGTGAGTAAGAACCTCTACCGATTGTTGAGCAGGTACGATAGCCTCTACCAGTCGTTGAGCAGGTTGTAGGGCCTCTACCGACTGTTGAGCAGGCATGATGACCTCTACCAATCGTTGAGTAGGTTATTTGGTACTCTACTAACTGTTGAGCAAGTACTTCATCCTCTATCAGTTGTTTGATTAAGTGTACCAATTATTACACACATGAATTGCAAATTGATAATATGTACATGTAAGCAATCAAGTATCAAGTATAGCATACGAGTTGTAATAGAGTTGCCCTAGACAAGGTTAATGACTCTAGGTGTGTTTATAGCAAATAGTTTATATTCCATGAATTCTAGTTTCAAATGTTCAAATATGGTAGATAGTCGAATCCTCATGTATAACTAAGGATTATGTTTGATGCAACACACAATCAAGTTTCAGTAGTTTGGTTATCATGGGTAACTAGCTCATGTGTGAGAAGGTGAAGGATATGAATTTAGTTCTTGAGAGGATGATGAAAAATCTTGAAGCAGAATCAAGGTTGTGAGAGATAGTGAATGTGAAGATAGTTGATAAAGAGTTTATTTTATAGTAAGGAGATTATGTAGCAGTGTAAATTTTGGGGTTTGGATCAAAGGTTATAATCAAGTGTATAAGAAAACATGATTGTGGTATATGCCAAATATTGTAAAAATTTGAACAAGTTGAAAATGAGTGAGTGTCGATGGAGAATTTAGAGACTAGATATTATCCTTATGGAAAAAAAATTATTTTCAAAATTGGTTTTGTACATAAAGCAAATGTTGTTAAATAGTACAAGCTAAGTGGGCTTTGATTAAAATATTCCCGTTAGTTGGAGATTTCAAACATGACATTAGGTTTTGAAGATTAAGGTTCTATTAAGTGATTTTTAATAGTTTAAAGCATTTATATAGAAAATCGTTTGTTACGTCAATAAATAAACAATTGAGTTTAAGTTCGAGGACATCTTTTGACAAAAATATGTACTTTGTAAAGTTTCTAGGTAATGAAAATACAACAAGATTTAGAAATCTTTAGTTTTGTGCTAGGGTATACTCAGGTTATGAGATTACAGTTTTAAAAATATGTAACGTGCTGATAAAAACAATAATATGATTTGGGTAGGGTGTTGAAAAACAATCAAACAATTGGCTAAGATGGTAAGATGAAGTGTGATTGTGAAATCCATATATGATTAAGCTGTAAAATTTTGAGATTTTAGAACTTAGTTTTAAGGAAAGTGAGTGTAATAATTTATTCATTAATTAAAACGAATAAACGAAAACGTTGACTTATTAAAGTTTCTGAATTCTAATAACATAGTGAAGACATGCTTTAGCCTATAAGTGAACACTCATCCCAAGAATTCCCAGGTAGGCATCCGGGTCCCTCGTCTGATTGGGATTTATGCGCAATGCCAGTCCTAGACAGAAAACTCAGAATACAAGCGTTCACCCTTCCAGATTGCACGTGTTCGTTATTAAAATCTAGAACTTCGACGAGATCTTCAAGGTGGTTCAGGCTAAACCTGAGGATTTGTCCTATTAGTCTAAGAGTATATCTTGTGATGGAGAGCACTCTTCTTGTAGGGACTAAAGTAAGGATAAGAAGTAGGATAGAGAATATAAACAAGTAAGGTTGCAAGTAACAGGAGCAAGTACTGATTAAAATCCAATGGTTATAGACTAGATTATTATTTTTTTCTAATAACCTAATTCCCTATAACCATGGCTCTGATACCAATCTGTAACACCCCAACCGATGGCGGAAACATCGAGGTGTCACGTAAGAATGAGTATACAGTAGCACATGGTATTCATGTTTTAATTTGAAATTTATTTAAAGTAAAAATATCCAAAATTGAAAATACATAATAAGTCTTGAATGGAATTCTAATACATCAAATAACCAAATAAAGCATAAACTTCAATTTGTCTCCTCATGCTAACACTCTAGTCTTCACGCATCATTATTTCCTGTTGAGTTGTAAAAATGGGGGGGGTGGGTCAACTAGAAGTTGGTGAGAATACATAAGCCATGTCAAGCAATTAAGTTTAAGAATAAAAGTTTAGCAATTCATATGTCTATCGTAAGTTTAAGTCTACATGAATAAACATGAAATGTTGAATCGACATAATCAAACCTCCGACTAGTTTAGGTCCATCCCGTCATCCACGGTTCACCTTAATATTATGTTGGAACGATAACAATCACCCGCGCTCCCCATAAAAGATGGTCAACGAATCTAGGTGGGATTGTCAATCCAATAGATCTATTATTGAGTATCGCCGGCTTGGCCATAGCTAATGATTATGTATGTTGAAGCGTAAGTCTAACTGTTGTTGTTGTCTAAATCATGAGGCATTAAAGTTTACAACTAGACATGTATGTAGAACTGCTTAAGTATAATGTTGCAAGTATAAAGAATTGCATAAACATGGTTACGTAAACTCACATTGGCTAAGGTGAATTATCCTCTAAGTGTTGTGAATGTATGCGAGGCGAATCCCAAAGACTCAACAACGTAGCTAGTCCAAATTGAAGAAATAAAAAAAATGAAAAAGAAAGAATATCAAGCTTTCAATTCGCCAATTGCAAGAGCTTATAATCAATGCTTCAATTGTAGAAGTAATAGACTATAGAAGAAAAGTATGAGGGAAAGTTTAATCGGATTGAAACAATCGATTTAGAGGTGGCAAGTGTAATGGTTCATAGGTGGGTTTTTATACTAGTTTTGGATTCAATTAGCCATTAAAATTGGTCAACACCATAAAGTAAGGTTTTATGATGAATTGACTATTTGACTAAGACTTTGACTGTTTGACTAAGACTTTGACTAGGACTTTGACCAGGACTTTGACTGTTTGACTAAGACTTTGACTCCAAGAATTATGTTGTCAAGACTTTGACTCTTGACTCAAGGCTTTATTTTGAAATGAATTTATATCTTTTGAGATTATAAATGTAATTGGAAAAATGATTAGCTTTAAATAAGAAATAAAAAAAAATCATTAGTTTGAATTAGAAAATAAAAACACCGTCTTATAAAATGACGATTTTATAAATAGAATTAGGATAGGACATATGTCATGATTGAAGATTTTTTTTTTTTTAAGTACAATGATAAAAGGAACTTAGAAAAATAAAGTGCACGGATAAAGATAAGAATACTTAGAAATAAATTAGACTTTATATCATGGATTGGGAAATACTTTAATGCAAGATAAATGGGAAAATTCGTGAGGTTACACCAATTAATGCCAGGGGAGTACACATTGGACGGCATAACACTGGCACTAGAAGAATGACCCTGAGCCGGTGAACCCCCAGTCTGGATCCCACCAGGAAACTGGATAGGATTTTTCTACACATCCCGTAACAACTGGGAGAAACTCTGCCCAGCAGCAAAGCTGGAAGTTACAGACGGCCAAGCAAAGGAAAACACCGGCTTCACAGAAACAGGAACTGATACGCTTGGCAATGACGAAGACGGGGTCGTAACAGCATCCGAAGCGGGGACTTGAGAGCATACAGGAATGGTGGTAATGGGAGCTGAAGTTTGAACAACAATACTAAGTGAAGGAGAAGGGGTAACGGCAACAGCCTTCCCGGAACTACTTCCAGTAAAGTCTGGAATATCTTTCATGGTGTCGGCTTGGGATATAATCACTTCATCAGATCCAGATGAAAGTAGACTGACAGCTATTCGTTCGTCTGTTTACGAAAATCATATAATTAAATATAAAAAAAAGAAACGGATAAAATACCAAACACTTACAGAGTGATTTTTCCTTCATTTCCAGCATCTGTTTTCTCTTGGCTAATAAAGCTTCAACCCCAGGAACAACAGTAGCTTTCCTCTTTTTAGATTTATCTTTCTTTTTCTCCGCACTCACATCACTCTATGGAGGGGCAACACTGATAGGATTCGCATCAATGGGATCCACAACATCTTTTTCAACATTCAAGGGAATAGACTCCATCACGGATACAGATGGATCGGCACCTTGTCCCAAAACAGGGCCGACAGGTGCAGGAATAAGAAAATTAGAGATAGTTTGACTAAGAACGTCAAGCTCATCAAGGCCAAGTGGCCGGTCATGTTCTACCAACTGGGCAGAAATTTCAGAATCAAGAACGTCGAAATAATGCCATGACCCTTGATCTTCATGCCGATACTCTGGAAACACGGTTTCATCTACCCATATTCGGCTCATGCCAACAGCAACCAGAGCCCTCTCCGGAATGAAAGTACATTCTGTAGGATTATTTGTCAAGGCAAGATACAATGGATCCTTCTCATACACAAAAGGAAGAAGGCATTCGTCGGCTAATTTAGTCTTGGCCTCCGGATACCTAATTGGATCTCGGACGGGAAGAACGCGTTCATCAACAAAAAAGAATTTCTTTCTCCATTCCTTATCGCGAACACTTTGGGGAAAATTGTCTATACAAGACAACATACCGGGACGACGATCGAAGGTAAAATATTCCCCTTTAAATTTCAAAACATACAGTACCCGAAAAATCTCCAGACGAGGTGCTCTACCTAGACCTAACGCACAAAACTCAAAATAGCGGATTTTTATTAGACCTAGAGGATGCAATTGGGAAATGTTTACCTTGTAATACGACAGCAGATCGAAAATGAAATTAGTGGCCGGCAATTGGAAATGGGAAAAAGTGAAGAACTCCCCATATAAAGTGATTTTTCCCTCTTTTAGAGGAAAGGCCCGGTCATCTTTGCCAGGAAGCACCGGTCCCCATTCCGAAGGAATGTGATAGTCACTAACAAATGACAGGAATGAAGGCCAGCTACAGGATATATCAGAAACATTCATGACGGTGCATGACGAACTTGCTTTGGGAGCCATTTAGAATAAGAGTAAAAACGGTTGAAATGATAATATTTGAATGTGAATATGTCTTCTTATACAAAAATTGCGGACGTTTAAAATTCAAAATACAAAACTGCCAGATGTCAACTCCCTAGGCACTAATACTGTTATGAGGGCGATTGATGTGACGGTTATCATAATGAGTACATCACGTGCCTCAGACATGCGGCACGAATCCCAATTTGGATTCAAATTTAGCTTTTTTTTCGATTTTTTCAAGTTTTTCCATACTTATAATACAAAAAGTCTAGTAATATTCACACGTTCTTATCACTAGACTGGGGGGACATGACGAGGTAGGGCCCAGATAAGTCAAACTGGCCCATACCACAGTTAAAAGCCCAATAGAGAAAGACCCAATTTAAAGGAGTCAAAGCGGTCAACATGATAGTCAAATGGAATTAAGATAAAAGCGAGATCTATGGACAAACAATCAAGCAATGATTATCTCCTTTGGCAAAGAGAACGGACTAACAGCAAGCTATAAAAAGGAGGATGAAAGGTAAAAACAATCTCATCTCGTCACTACCTCAATTACCATCACTATATTCTCTTTCACCAGAAAACAATACTTATTCTCACGCCAGAGGGTGGTCACAGGATTACCCCCAATCCTGTGGCGAGTCCTAACGGTGTTTTCTCTTGCAGAAATAGCCTTCTCACTCATTTTGGACGATTTGGGAAGATCTCTTTGTATCATCTAGAGGATCAAGAGCACTAACCAGGTTCTTACTTCTTCAACTAGCATCAACTAAGCTCACAAGGTCTGTTTATGTTCACCAATTTTATTTCTTTGCAAACATATCTTACATTTGTTTGCTTCAATTTGACATTTTTATAAGTGATTGGACATGAAACTGAAATCACCCACATCATAGTCGATCTCTTTTTGTGACTAGGCCTAGCTTTTGAACTTCATTGTAAGTTAGAAATTGGAGTTCAAAAATTATGTGGGAGTGTACTAAATGATTCTTTATCTCTTTGGTTATTAACCTTTTATTTATAATTTAAGATAACATAACAAACTTTACAACATACAGGTTCAAAGGCTAATGTTTGCATAATTTGGTTGTAGCTTGCAGGTTCCAAGTATGGTTTTAGAATTTTAGAGCAGATTATTTAAAAATAATTAAATGTTCGGGTCAAACGGGTTAGGTTTGGGTCAACCCGCAAAAAATCAGGTCGTGTTCGGGTTCAGGTGTCTAACGCATTTTTCGGGTTCGGGTCGTGTTCGGGTTCAACTTAAATTTTTGGGTTCGGGTCGGGTTGAACCCGCCAACCTGCGAACCCGACCCGTTTAGCGCCCCTAACAATGATAGTGTACAATCAAACCTTAGTTGACATAACATGCATAACAAAGTCATACTTGTGATTTCAATCACCCGTGTTCCCCTAAAAAGGTCAACGAATCCATGCATGTTTGTTAGACCTATAGCGTTATAATCTACACCGTCGGCTTGATCAAAGTTAATGATTGTAGTTTCAATAGATTACACAAAAGGTAGAATACAAATAGTTTAGTTCACCAAGTAATGTTTAAGATAAAATGCATAACGATAACATTGCAAGGACATGAGTAATTGTAAATAGTAGCACATGTTTTACACTAATATGTTAGAAGAAAAAAAGGAGCTATATAAACACACATTGACAAATAACTAGCTTCAATGACAAAGAAGTTCGTGTTGATATGATAAGAGGAATTCTAAGGAATTATCCTACGTTGTTTCAAGGGATAACTAATTCAATATTTGTAGGACTTAGATTTATAAGTCTAAAGTAATTCTAAGATTAATAACTGAAGGGATAGGGAGCCTAATCCGCGTGGAGGCGGCGTCTCTATCCCTTTTCAGGACAATCCGTGGAATGATCATGCGAAAATCACTCCGTCAGGAGCAGTAGGACTGCACATAAAGCAGTCTTATCCACTTCACTCTGGAAAAACATGCGCGCGTCCGCCCACACGCGGAATATTCCACTGCTCACCAGCTTTTAGTACGAGATACGGAAGATCAAGGATCAGGAAGATCCACCTGCAGAAGATCATAGATGTCGCCAGTCAGAAGGCAACACGTGTCCGTAGTGGTCCAACAATCACTGACGCCAACAATGACTTGACTGCTTCCATGCTTCCACCATGCTGCTTCTACAGTGCTGAGAAGGCATGCTTACCTGCTGTCAGGGGTCACGTCAGACACCAGTAGGTAAGTCAACCATGTTGTGTCAGAACGACATACCGCCAGCGGCCAATCACAAGCCGCCACGTGTCCTCCAAGCAAGGCAGCTCCAACTGCCGATGACGTCAGCAGCAGGGCCGTCCTTTTTCCCGCCCATTTTATGGGCCCGAAGCAGATGGGCCGAGGCAAGGCCCAAACAATACAAGACTCCTCGTGGGCTTTCTACAAAGCCCACGACTTCCACTATAAATAGAAGACATCAACTCTGTTGCAAAGGATCCAAAAATTACTACTTGTACTATAGAGCTAGGTTCTTCTTGCAATACTTTGTAAACTCCAAAGTAATGTACAACCGGCTCTTCACAGTGGACGTAGGTCGAACTTGACCGAACCACTTACATCTTTGTGTCTTTACTTTCAATACAAACATACACACTCTTTCTTATTTCACATCTCGGGTTGAACCTACGGTTTGGGTAAAGAATTGTACTTGAGTGAACAGTAGTATAAACCCCTCGGTGATTAGTGATAATCTCCGAGATACTTATTGTTTCTTCAATAACCAATTAGGGAATTTTTTCCTAATTTGGGAATATTTATGGTTTTTGATTCATCTAAGTTTATCTTAAAATATAAAGGCGAAATCAATATATTTTAGTATGATAGTAATAAGGAAGATGGTTAGAAAGACAAACACATAATAAATAATCGAAAGCGTCTTTAGATTCAATTCTCACACAGAGAAACACACACAGACACCTTGATAAAATGACTAATCAAAACTCTCAATGACAAAATGACTAAACACAGGAAAAATAATCAAAAGCTTCTTTAAATTCATTTCCATTTCCCTCCGTCTCATTCCCTCCTACTTGCAGGGGACAAAGAGGCTCAGTCCCTTAACAAACCAAATGACAAAATTCCCCATCGGGCTACAAACAACATAAATAACCATCATTAACCAAGCTAACGACTTATACTAACCTATCACTAGTTGGGGACTTACAAAAAAGTGTAATAACAATCTTCCCCATGGACCTAGCTAGTGATACATGGTCCCGAAGTCTTCAAATATGGTATTCATCAACTTGGCAATATACACCGCAATGTATTAACAAACTCCCCCCTCCCACCAAAGACTAGAATACTTTCTATTTTAAGCTTGTGTCGTGGCTTTAAGAAACCTCGTCTTGTCTACAGTTAGCTTAAGAAATCTCTGTTGTTTGATGAAGGCGGAGATTAATATCAGAAATATATTCGGCTTCATCAAACCAACTTTCATTTCATTTCTCAATTCATAACTTCTTCATCTTCGGTTACTAGAGCTTCACCGTTGTGACACCCGGCAAACTCAGGTTAGTAACATTGACTAAACTAGTAAGTCTACCTTAGCAAGTCATGCATATTACATACTTAGCTGGGTCATTCGAGTCATTACGATGATTCTGGGAATCATCGGGAGTCGGTCCATAACCATGTGTACAAGGATTGGTGATTCGTGGAATCACCGGGTTTAACGCACACACGCAAGTCTCGAGTCCCAAGAATTGGTGAACGGACGTAAATGTGTTAGTTATCATGCATTATATGTTTCTAAACATTATGTGACTTGTCGGTATGTGAATACGTGCTTATATATGATAAAATAGTGATTAACGCGCCAAAAACCCAAATCCTGATGTTACAGGCGATTAGGCACTGGTGAGTGGCCTAATCTCCAGTCTGGCATGCGATTGGGGAAGATCAGGGGGCGATTGGAGCCCTAATCGCCAGTAGGTCAGGCGATTAGGCTCCCTAATCGCCTGATATGTCTTGGACGAGTAGAAACACCTATAAATACAACCCTTGACTCACTAAACACCATTTGTGCAACCCTAACTGATCCTAAACCTCCCACACACCTCAAAACACCTCTGGAACTTGTTTAGCTTCAAAACTCACCATTTCCAAGCTTACACACCTTTCTTTGATAAAATCCAAGGTGTGTTCTTTATCCCAAACCTTTGTAATGTTATTGTTTTAGTTCCCAAAGGTCCAAACCTTGTTTTACTAAGTGTGTGTCTTTAAAAACCTTTGAAATGAGTTTCTAAAACAAGTCTAAACCATTATACTTGCTATATGTGAAGTATTCATGCATATGATGACTTTTAGTGGTTAGAACATGAATGTTTCCATGTAATTGATGTACTTCTGATGTGTAGGAGTTATTAGGATGATTATCTAAGGATTTGAGCTATTGTTATGATGTTTTGATGAAAGTGGGCATTTTGACCCATTTGGATGATTCTTGAAGAATTAAGATGTTATGATATGATTCAATGATTGTTTGTTGTTAGGATTCACATTAGAATGATATTATAACAATGGGATAATGATTTGCAAGGTTGTAGGTTGTGTAATCTGATTATTGCCATTTAAGGAAAGATTTCATAGTTAATGAAACCTAGTACTTTGCCATTTTTGGAAACAATTGCACCGAGGGTGTTAGAGCAAAGATAAATTAGGGGTTTTTGCTTGAAATGGGTTGGTTAATAGTTTAGGTTTGATGTTGGGTGTTTTTACATGTTTCGGATCTGATTTGAAGGGTTTAACGCGCGAAAAATTGGGACAGAACTGCAGAGGGCGATTAGATCTCTAATCGCCACCTCAGTCAGGCGATTACCCACCAATCGCCAGTAACAACAGGCGATTAGGCCTCCAATCGCCTGTTGACCACCCCCAATCACCAGTTGACTTTTCCTAATTGCATGTTAGTTTCCTAATCGCGTGTACTGTTGTTGTAAGCGTATTTTGACACCTTGAAACGTAATTTGACACCTAGGAACATGATAGAAACCCCGTGACATGTCCAATGACTTAGTAACACGTGTTCGGACTCGTTTATGCGTTAATTGAGCATTATGCTAGACTAGGTGAACTCTTGCGCGTACTAAGTGTTTAACTACATATGTTGCATGATATCTTGTATTTGGCTAACACGTGGGATGTCGGGTCACCAATGGGATGTCGGGTCTTGTCTGGTGCGGTCGGTTTAACAGTCAAAGGTGTTTTCAAACGTTTATGGTTATGGTCTGGACATTTGGGGACTAGTTAACCTGCGGGTTATTAGTCCGGGTACTTATATACATCTTATGATAGGTCGTCGTTATTTGGGGCTATCATAGCATACTGATTTAACTGTTTTCAAGTAACGCAATCTAAGGTGAGTGTCACAGCCCTACTTTTACCGTTTTGCTTTCGGGGGAGAAACATGCTACTTACTTACTTACTTACTTACTAAAGGTCATTTTATACTATGGTTACTTTATATTACTATGCGGCTTTTATGGAAAAGTCTTAGGGGGAAACCATGAATGTGCGGGGCACAACGAGGGAAATGTGGATAGATCTATTGGGCCTTACAAATGTAACACCCCAACCGATGGCGGAAACATCGGGATGTCACGTATTTGATGATTGTTCAGTAGCTCATGGTAAATAATAAATTTCATTAAATAATTTAAGTAAGTTACATACAATTGTTCTAAGAATTTGTACATCAAATTGAATAAAACTATGCAAATATCCTCAAGCATCAATTCAAATCTCCAAGCAAGTAGAACCTGAAACATGTTAAGTTGAAAATGTTTTGGGTCAACAAAAGTTGGTGAGAATTACATAGGTTTTGATAATTGAATAAAATTGTTGTGCAATTCATGTGTCATGGCAATCTAGTCCATATGCGAAAACATACTAGAAGTAAATCGAGTGCATAATCAACCTTGTTGACTGTTGTATTGTGGTACATCCCATACGCTCATGGTTCACTCGTTTATATTGCAGTAACAAACACCCACGTAACCTTTGTAGGAGGCACGTATCCGGGTGGGATTGTCAGTCCAATAGATCTATCAATGTATACCGTTTGGCTGATGAATGTTTATGCTAGAATTGTGCTTACCCTAGTCATGTTCAAGACATAATGCAACATAGAAAAACACATAGACACATTGATGATTGAATTGCATAAATGATGTTGTAACATGTTTCACCCCAAAAATGGTGATAAATAGAAAAGGGGCTATGTAAAACTCACCTTAGCAAAACGTTGTATTTGTTGATAAATAGAATAGTGTGTTGCCCAAATTTTTCAAGTATCACCCTATAATAAGGTAATAAATATGTCTAAGTCTATCAAGTCTACAAATGTATAAGTTTCTAGGGCTTTGAATTGGGGATAAATGCTTGTTTGATTAATATGAAAATTGTTTGATAAATGAGAGAATTTTAGTAAATAAATAACCAAAAATCTTTTATAAGAATTTTAATTTAAGATGGTCACAATAATGTGTTTAAAGTATAAAAATAATTTGTATAAAATTATTTTCTTTAAAATAGATTATTAAATCTATTTATTACAAATTGTCAAACTTTAACTTTAATAATTAAAAATTACTAAAATTAAAGAATTATCAGTTTAAAAATTATATTTCTGTTCTAAATGATCAGAAATAATTTGTATAAAATTTTGGTGCAAAAATATTAAAAATTGGATTTATTATGATTTAATTACGATTAAAACTAACAAAAATTGATTAAAAATAATAAATAAATGATTTTTCAGAAATAAAAATCATTTCTGAAAAGCTTAATGTTATAAAAACTCAGGATAATTTTTGTGGAAATTAATAAGATCGTTTTGATATTTTTATAGATTTTTATAAATAAAATATATTAACTTGATTTATTTATTATATATAATAAATAAATAAATTTTTGAAAACTAAGGATTGTACATTTTTCTTTTTCATCAGATTAATACAAAATAATTTTTGTAGAATTTTTAAAAAGGTTTTTAATAATTAAAAATGAATTTACAAAATTAAATGTATTATATATAATTACTTGTTAAAAATGAAAAAGAAAACAAAAAAAAGAGCCTTTGCCGGGACTCGAACCCGCGTGGACCATGGAGAGTGCACCAGACACAACCACCTGGTCCAGACCAGTGGTTGTGTTGATTCTTGTTTTTTTTTAAAATAAATATCATAACAGATTATCATGTTCTTCCCCAAATAATTGCAATCGAGCCCTAGAATATGCAATTGGTTAAATCACACAACGTTAACCCAATTAATCAAGGGGTAAACGTTGTGTGTAGGCCGATCAACAAATCCCACAAACAAAATTATACTTACAGTACCTAATCGAAGATTAACGAGTGGTCAAGCCGAAGTCAAAGGAATCGATCAAATCACGAACAATAATGAAAGGGAAAGGGAAATTGAGTGTATGTGTGTGATTATCGGTGTTGTTTCATTGACAAGAGGGGATCAATTTATACAGAAAACGTTTAGAGGAAAGTTTTTAATGTTTGACCAAGGAATGGTCAAACCGAGTAATTCTCCTTCATACTAGCTGTTTACGCGTAGGATTAAGTTGGATTGGAGCGAGATCAACGCGTTGATTGTTCAATGTAATTAATTGTTGATTTGCTTCCAAAATTAGATAATTAATTGTTGACCAAAGATGGTCTTGGCTGCACATCGAACAGCAGTAGCAACAGTGGAGAAGAAGCTTGAATTCAAAAAGCTTATAAAAGAAAATAAGTCAAGTTTAAAACACAAGTTGATAGGTGGTTCAAGTGGTGTGGCGTGTGTGTTTGTTCCGGACAGACTCAGGTTCGAGTCTTGTCTTAGGGCATGTTTTATTTAATTTTTTTTTAACAGATCAGAGAGGAGAGGGGGACAGTAGGCCGGATCCAAGGGTAATGGGCCGGACTCGGATTGGGCTTAGGTGGGGGTAATATAAAGAAGGGGATATTGGGTTTAGTTTGGGTTGGTTTAAAAAGGTGTAGTTTAAATGTGGGTATTATTATAATTATTATTATTATTATTATTATTATTATTATTTATTAATAAAAAAATGCATTATATATATATATATATAGGTTGCGAGTTAGGAAAAATAAATATAGACTTGGGCACATTAGTGTAGAATTAAGGATAAAATAAGGGCTTTTTCGTATAAAAATTCGGTGAAAATTTTGCGATGTTACAACAAACCCCACCCGACGGCTGGGAGCCGGGTGTAACACCCCAACCGATGGCGGAAACATCGGGATGTCACGTAGTGATGATTGTTCAGTAGCTCATGGTGTATAATAAATTTCATTAAATGATTTAAATAAATTACATACAATTTTTATACAAGAATTCGTACAACAAAATGACTAATACTATGCACACATCTTCAAGCATTAACTCAAATCTTCAAGCAAGTAGAACCTGAAACATGTTAAGTTGAAAATATTTTGGGTCAACAAAAGTTGGTGAGAATACATAGGTTTTGTAAATACTTGATAACAATAGTTTGTACAACATTCACAGTTGTATGATGATAGAGTATGATACCGACATGTAACAATGCGTCTTTGTACAACCAAACCTTGTGTCGACTGAGGCCTAACTCGCAAGTTAGTCTAATGTTGTTACTGTTTTCGATCATCCCTGAATTTATGCAGGGGGGATGGGTTTGTCAGACCTATAGCGCTATAATCTAAACAGGCGGCTTGATCATTGTTAATGATTGTACTGTGTCTTTTTGTTACAGTCAAATGATAGAATGATGTTGTAATTGAATCACAAGTAAATATGAGTAAATGATAGTATAAAATATTTGAACATGTTTCACCCCAAAAATAGTGAAAATAGAGTAAAGGGGCTATGTAAACTCACCTTAAAATGTTAAGTCTCGTGATATAGGATATGTGTTGCCCAACGATGCCAAGTATTACCCTATAATTAAGGTAATAAATATGTCTAAGTCTTTCTAGTCTACAAATATATTCTAGGGCTTCGATTTGGGGACAAATGTTCGTTTGATTATTAATTAAAATGTTTGATGATTGAGAGAAATTTAGTAAATAAATAAACAAAAATCTTTTTTTTTATAAAATTTGAATTTAAGATGGTCACAATAATGAATTTAAAGTATAAAAATAATTTTTATAAAATTATTTTCTTTAAAATAGAATATTAATTCTATTTATTACAAATTGACAAAATTTAACTTTAATATTTAAAAATAATAAAATTAAAGAATTATTAGTTTAAAAATCATATTTCTGTTCCAAATAATCAGAAATAATTTATATAAAATTTTGTTGCAAAAATATTAAAAATTGGATTTATTATGATTTAATTATGATTAAAACTAACAAAAATTGATTAAAAATATTAAATAAATGATTTTTCAAAAATAAAAATCATTTCAGAAAAGTTTATTGTTATAAAAACTCAGAATAATTTTTGTGAAAATTTATAAAATTGTTTTGATATTTTAATAGAATTTTATAAATATAATAGAATAAACTTGTAATATTTATTATATATATAAAATAAATAAATTTTCTGAAAATAAAAGATGTATAATAAAGTTTGTTAGTTATATATCACAAAATAAATTTGTTAGAATTTATAAGTCATTTTTGATATTTTTAAACCAAATTAATAAAAATACAAAAAGAAGTGGTTTAAATGAAAATGATGCTGATGATGGGACTCGAACCAAGAATCTGATCTACTGCAAGAACACGCCCAGACCAGCTGGTCTGGGTGAGTGTTCATTATTTTTTATGACTTCTTAAGGTTTTAAAAACAATCTGACATACAAAACCATCCCCAAATCATATCTTTATAAACCCTAGTTCCTTAATCCATCAATTGAACTCGAATTCAACACAGATCCTGAACGGGACTATAGGGCTTTTAATCTACATTGAAAATCGACCATAAAGCATGTAGGAATTTATTCATACCTTATCTGAATTGGGTGAGTCTAGACGAGACAAAAACTAGGCAACGGCGTTCAATTGCGATTCAAAGAGGAAACGAAAACGAATTTTTGTATAGGGGTTCCCTTAATCGGCTCCTCTAGGTATTGTGGGTGAGTTTAATCGAGTTAAAAACACGTATTTATACAGATTTGGATCGGCTCTTATGGAAGGTCAATTCATCATCATTAAAAACTTTTAAAACGCGATAATTATTCAAATCTTTATCTATGGAAGGTGGAAAAGATAATGGCGCTCAGATTACGGGTTTAATTTGATTTGGGACGCGTCAATTAAATGAATTGATGGCAGTTGACTTTTGTTTGGTCAACTGACCATCGTGCAGTAGCAAAGGAAGAGGAAAAGGAGTCGTCTAGGTGGGTTTTTATTGATTTTGTGTTGGGGTTTAATCAAAGAAGAGGGGTAGACCAGAC
Source organism: Ambrosia trifida (assembly GCA_028751855.1). NCBI lineage: Eukaryota > Viridiplantae > Streptophyta > Magnoliopsida > Asterales > Asteraceae > Ambrosia > Ambrosia trifida. The sequence goes on along the minus strand of CM054123.1, from coordinate 3,997,140 downwards.
GGTTGGCACGCGCTGAGTACTGACCCGGCTCACAGCCTGGGTTCGAGTTACGCGGCTGTGTGTTTTTTTTTTTATATTTACAAAAGGGAGGACAAGGGAGATGGGCCGAGGTTTGTTTGGGCTCGGGTCTTTGGGCTTGGTTTAAATGATTGGGATAAGTCTTGGGCCTAAGTGGGGATGGTGAGTTTGGTTAAAAGGGTTATGGTTAAAATGGAATAAAAATAAAATGAAACCTACTATTATTATTATTATTATTAATAGTATTATTATTACTATTTTTACATATATATACATATATATATATACAAGTTGTGTGTTAGGGATAATTAATGATAAAGGTGTATAGAATAAGGTTTTTACATATAAAAATTTGGGGGAAAATTTTGCGATGTTACAGTCTCCCCTACTTTTAGAAACTTCGTCCCGAAGTTTATTGAAAATGCAGGGTTGAAGGAGGTTGGGTAGAAATTAAAAATAATTGTGATTTGGGTTATAGCATGACATGAATAGAATAAACTGTCTCGTGTTTAGTGTGGGTTGATGAACTACCTGACAACTAGAGTTTATGACCTTGATAGAATTTCAGACTACCTTAATGTACCTGTAAATTCATGATTACGTTCCGGACCGCAATCACCAATTTTCCTTACATTAAAGTTTTGCGTCCTTCTATAACTCCACCGATTGTTGAGCAGGTCCGATAGCCTCCACCAGTCGTGGAGTAGGTTGTAGGGCCTTTCCCGACTGTTGAAAAAGGCATAATGACCTCTACCAATCGTTGAGTAGGTTTGATAGCCTCCACCAGTCGTGGAGCAGGTTGTAGGGCCTCTCCCGACTGTTGAAAAGGCATGATGACACATAGATTGCAAATTGATAACATGTTTATGCAAGCAAGTTTACAAGTATAACAAGCACAGTATATGAGTTGTAGTTGTATAGTTTTAGTTCACATTCAAACAATCATGCATACACCATGTAAACGACTCTCAGATAAAAAATATCAATACTAGAATTTATTACTTGAATCAAATAGCGTCAATACATAGAATAAAAGCAACCAATAGTCAAATGGTGAGACTTGCTGTTAGGTAGCTGGAGGGTCTTGATCCCTGTTTAGTTTAGGGCATCGGTTACGGAAGTGATTTGGGTCTCCACATTCATAGCATTGACCATAGTTGTATCGATTAGGATTAGCAGCCTGAGCAGGGTTGGTGGGTTGGTTGGCATTAGGATTTAGGGTCTCACGACACGTGTTGACCAGGTGGCCATACTTTCCACAATTGGTGCACAAGCGACACGCTGAAGCAGTGGGATGATGTCGGTTGCATGTGTTACACAATGGATAGTTTCCTATATAGGGTTTCTTGTTAGAAGCTTGGGTGGTGAGGTTGACATCAGGATCCCTGGCCTTACGCTTCTGGTTTTCAGTAGTTACCGCGGCTACAATACTTGCTTTATTGCCTTTCCGAACTAAGGTCCCGTTCTTTACGTGATTGTCAGTTAAGGTAGCTGCTAAACGCTTGGCCTCTTCAAGGGTAGCGGGGTTCCTTCCCCATACCGTGTCCTGAATCTGCATGGGCAAACCACCGATATACTTCTCGATGGCTACAGGTAGTGGAGTGACCTTATGGGGCAATAACAGACTGAGCTCATGGAAGCGAGTATTATAAGCAAGGTTTTCCCCACTATCCTGAGCAAGGGTGTGGAACTCATCCTCTAATTTCTTGACCTCGTTACGTGGGCAAAATTCATCTTTCATTATCTCCTTGACTTGATCCCAGGTCATAGTAAGTGCAACTTCAGCTCCTCGGGTGCGCTTTTCCTCATTTCACCAAGTGAGCGCTCGTTTGTGAAGAACACTCATAGCATAACAGACCTTAAAGTTATCGGGACACTCACTGTTAATGAAGGTATTCTCAATACCCTCAAACCATTGTAGGAGACCAGTAGCTCCTTCATCTCCACTGAACTTAGGGGGATTACAGGAATTAAAGTGCTTAAGAGTGCAAGCTGGGAGACCATTCCCGTTTCCATGGTGGTTTCCATTACCGTTTCCGTTGCCGTTTCCGTTTCCATTACCGTTCATCTGTATGACTTGAGCCAATAAGTTAGGAACCAGAGTCGTGATTTGCTGTGCCATTTGTTAGGAAATGATCGCAGCCAGTTGGGCATCAATGCCATTGTTGTTGTTGTTGTTATGGTTGTCGTGGGTGTTGCTATTTCCTTCCTCATGATTACCACCATTGTTATTGCGAGTACTGCGACGTGGAGGCATAATCTGTGAGAGACACAATGAAATGAATGAGTTTATATAAGGAATGTAATCATTTATTCATTAATTAAAACGAATAAACGAAAACGTTGACTTATCAAAGATTCTAAATTCTAATAACATATGAAGACATGCTTTAGCCTATAAGTGAACACTCATCCCGAGAATTCCCAGGTAGGCATCCGGGTCCCTCGTCTGATTGGGATATATGCGCAATGCCAGCCTAGACAGAAGACTCAGAATACAAGCGTTCACCCTTCCAGATTGCACGTGTTCGTTATTAAAATCATGAACTTAGACGAGATCTCAAGGGGGTTCAGGCTAAGCCTGAGGAATTTGTCCTATTAGTCTATGAGTAGGTCCAGTGATGGAGAGCAATCTTCTTGTAAGGATGAAAGTAGGGATAAGAAGTAGGAGGGAAATAGAGAATAGCAAGTAAAAGAAGCAAGTACTGGTTAAATCCTATGGTTATAGACTAGATTATTTTTCTAATAACCTAATTCCCTATAACCATGGCTCTGATACCAATCTGTAACACCCCAACCGATGGCGGAAACATCGGGATGTCACATAGTGATGATTGTTCAGTAGCTCATGGTGTATAATAAATTTCATTAAATGATTTAAATAAATTACATACAATTTTTCTACAAGAATTCGTACATCAAAATGACTAATACTATGCACACATCTTCAAGCATTAACTCAAATCTTCAAGCAAGTAGAACCTGAAACATGTTAAGTTGAAAATATTTTGGGTCAACAAAAGTTGGTGAGAATACATAGGTTTTTGTAAATACTTGATAACAATAGTTTGTACAACATTCACAGTTGTATGATGATAGAGTATGATACCGACATGTAACAATGCGTCTTTGTACAACCAAACCTTGTGTCGACTGAGGCCTAACTCGCAAGTTAGTCTAATGTTGTTACTGTTTTCGATCATCCCTGAATTTATGCGGGGGGATGGGTTTGTCAGACCTATAGCACTATAATCTAAACAGGCGGCTTGATCATTGTTAATGATTGTACTGTGTCTTTTTGTTACAGTCAAATGATAGAATGATGTTGTAATTGAATCACAAGTAACTATAAGTAAATGATAGTATAAAATATTTGAACATGTTTCACCCCAAAAATAGTGAAAATAGAGTAAAGGGGCTATGTAAACTCACCTTAAAATGTTAAGTCTCATGATATAGGATATGTGTTGCCCAACGATGTCAAGTATTACCCTATAATTAAGTTAATAAATATGTCTAAGTCTTTCTAGTCTACAAATATATTCTAGGGCTTCGATTTGGGGACAAATGTTCGTTTGATTATTAATTAAAATGTTTGATGATTGAGAGAAATTTAGTAAATAAATAAACAAAAATCTTTTTTTTTATAAAATTTGAATTTAAGATGGTCACAATAATGAATTTAAAGTATAAAAATAATTTTTATAAAATTATTTTCTTTAAAATAGAATATTAATTCTATTTATTACAAATTGTCAAAATTTAACTTTGATATTTAAAAATACTAAAATTAAAGAATTATTAGTTTAAAAATCATATTTCTGTTCCAAATAATCAGAAATAATTTATATAAAATTTTGGTGCAAAAATATTAAATATTGGATTTATTATGATTTAATTATGATTAAAACTAACAAAAATAGATTAAAAATATTAAATAAATGATTTTTCAGAAATAAAAATCATTTCAGAAATGTTTATTGTTATAAAAACTCAGAATACTTTTTGTGAAAATTTATAAAATTGTTTTGATATTTTAATAGAATTTTATAAATATAATAGAATAAACTTGTAATATTTATTATATATAAAAAATAAATAAATTTTCTGAAAATAAAAGTTGTATAATAAAGTTTGTTAGTTATATATCACAAAATAAATTTGTTAGAATTTATAAGTCATTTTTGATATTTTTAAACCAAATTAATACAAATACAAAAAGAAGTGGTTTAAATGAAAATGATGCTGATGATGGGACTCGAACCAAGAATCTGATCTACTGCAAGAACACGCCCAGACCAGCTGGTCTGGGTGAGTGTTCATTATTTTTTATGACTTCTAAATGTTTTAAAAACAATCTGACATACAAAACCATCCCCAAATCATATCTTTATAAACCCTAGTTCCTTAATCCATCAATTGAACTCGAATTCAACACAGATCCTGAACGGGACTATAGGGCTTTTAATCTACATTGAAAATCGACCATAAAGCATGTAGGAATTTATTCATACCTTATCTGAATTGGGTGAGTCTAGACGAGACAAAAACTAGGCAACGGCGTTCAATTGCGATTCAAAGAGGAAACGAAAACGAATTTTTGTATAGGGGTTCCCTTAATCGGCTCCTCTAGGTATTGTGGGTGAGTTTAATCGAGTTAAAAACACGTATTTATACAGATTTGGATCGGCTCTTATGGAAGGTCAATTCATCATCATTAAAAGCTTTTAAAACGCGATAATTATTCAAATCTTTATCTATGGAAGGTGGAAAAGATAATGGCGCTCAGATTATGGGTTTAATTTGATTTGGGACGCGTCAATTAAATGAATTGATGGCAGTTGACTTTTGTTTGGTCAACTGACCATCGTGCAGTAGCAAAGGAAGAGGAAAAGGAGTCGTCTAGGTGGGTTTTTATTGATTTTGTGTTGGGGTTTAATCAAAGAAGAGGGGTAGACCAGACGGTTGGCACGCGCTGAGTACTGACCCGGCTCACAGCCTGGGTTCGAGTTACGCGGCTGTGTGTTTTTTTTTTATATTTACAAAAGGGAGGACAAGGGAGATGGGCCGAGGTTTGTTTGGGCTCGGGTCTTTGGGCTTGGTTTAAATGATTGGGATAAGTCTTGGGCCTAAGTGGGGATGGTGAGTTTGGTTAAAAGGGTTATGGTTAAAATGGAATAAAAATAAAATGAAACCTACTATTATTATTATTATTAATAGTATTATTATTACTATTTTTACATATATATACATATATATATATATACAAGTTGTGTGTTAGGGATAATTAATGATAAAGGTGTATAGAATAAGGTTTTTACATATAAAAATTTGGGGGGAAATTTTGCGATGTTACACCGGGCGGGTGCATATTGTCTCTAAAACTTTGGGGTTGCCGAGGCATCGGTAATCCCGTCCGTCTGGGCTGGCTTCAACATTTTTACCGGTTTAGTAATGGGTTCCCAACCGTAGTAGTAAAAACACTTAACATCTAGCTAACGTTCTCGTAACATAGTAGTAACGGATATGATCTTTTCAAACTTATGACAACTCTTTTATAAAAATAAAACCTGTGAACTCACCAGCATTATATTTTGACATTTTTGGCATGTTTTCTCAGGTCGCTAAGGTAGCAGTTAATGGACTAGGCGCACGGAGTCTTGCACAGCGTCTAGAGTTTTGTTGCATATTAAACAATGTTTTGTAAACTATAATATGCCTTTTGGTTGTAAACAAGAAATGCTTCCGCTGCTGGTTTATGGCTCAAAGCATAATGTTTTGGTTTCAATATATGTATGTTTAGTGTTGTTTATTGTGATCGTTGACTGGGGTCCTGGTGTGTCACGCGCCTCGCGGTAAAACCCCGCACGTGGAATTTGAGGGTGTGACAGATTGGTATCAGAGACAACGATTATAGTAAACTAGGACTGCATGTAGAGTCTAGTCTATAGCCGAGTCACACACACTAGACGGTCACATATGGTCGAGTCTTAACATGTAGGTAACATTATAACTTGTCGGGGTGTCGGTGTCATCATCTTCTACGCTACATCATCTGCTTACTCCTTTATCATTCTACTCCTTAACTCATCCTTATCATGATTCGATGGCGAACAACATATTATTGAACCTTCTTGGCGACGGTGTACATTGGGGTAGCTTTGGCATACTCTTGATATTTGTCAAGGGATTCGGACATCTCCCTTCTATGCCCCAATAGACACGCTCGTCCTTACACATACTATCTTACACTTATACTTATAATAATACCATGATTGGGTGCTAGTGACCGGTGACTTGAACTTCAAGCCTAAAGTACACCTAGAGGACCATGTAGAACAGTTTATCATGTCGGGTGTACACGAGATCATAAACTGGAATGCATGGGAACCCTAGTGGACTTTGCGTTTGAACGGGTGGACCCGAATTGGACCTGGTTTAGTTTCTTGAAATTCCTAGTAAGTTATACCACGGGCAAGCCTAAGCCTTTTGTTCCATGTTTTGACAGAAGATGTCAGGAGCTCGTGGAGGTCGCAGGGGCGGCCGTGTTGGCAGTCGTGCTGGCGGCCGTGGTGACGGTGGCGGTCGCGGTAACGTTAATATGACCCAAGAGGAGCTGAACAATCTGTTGCAGCAGTAGGTGAATGTAGCCTTGGCTGCGTTCCAAGCTGCTCATAATGATATGGGTGGTAAGTCGATTTCCACCTATTCTACCTTGTTTTAGGGTACTGTACCTTTTTCCTTGTTATTTATCGGTGTGTATTGTCCCAGGTGGTGCTGTCAATCCACCTCCACCTCAGTGCTCCTACAAAAAGTTCATGGATTGCAAGCCCCACAACTTTAGTGGAACTGAAGGGGCAGTGGGACTGCTCTGATGGCTGGAGAAAGTTGAATCTGTATTCTCCATGTGCAGTTGCCCGGTGGGCGACCGTGTGAAGTACGTTTTAGCAACCCTTGAGGGTCAAGCTTTGACTTGGTGGAACTCCACTACTCAAACCATGGGTATTGGGGAAGCCCATGCTATGCCTTGGGCAGAATTCGTGCAGCTTTTGAAACACGAGTACTGCCCGAGGGATGAGATCCAGAAGCTCGAGCATGAGGTTTGGAATCACAAGATGGTGGGGTCTGAGATTGAAGCGTACACAGCTAGACATAATGAGCTGGCGGTGTTGTGCCCGGATTTGCACACACCGGAATACATGAGAATTGAGCACTATATTTCTGGGTCGGTACCGAAGGTCGCGGGATTGGTGTGCGGGTAATCTTACAGTTTATTCTAAAGTTGTTCGGTCGGCTCACAGGCTGACCAATATGAAAATAGCTGAAGGAGTCTTGCCTCCCCGAGGCACTACTATGAAGGCTCCCGAGAACAACAAGAGAAAGTGGGAAGGCGTGGGTAAAGGCTCGAGTTTAGCTCAGCCTCAGCAGGTAAGGAGGTCTGATGTTGGGGGATCGTCGTCTGAGAGGAAACCGGGGGTTTATTTTGGGAAGCTGCTGAAATGTGATCGGTGTGACTATCATCGTACTGGTTCTTGTGATGATAAGAACCGTTGCCGTCGGTGCCATAAGATGGGGAACCAAGCTAAGGATTGTAGGGTTAATCCTCAGGGAAATCAGAACCCATCGGCTACACCTGCCCCAGTCCCTCAGGTTACTTCTCCTCAGGGAAATCAGGGAAAGTAGGGGTGTTATAACTGTGGTGAGCTTGGACACTACAAGCGTGATTGCCCCAAGTTGAAGCAGGGCAAAGATGGGAGGAATGGATCGGGTAACGGGAACAATGGGGGTGGAGGCAGGAATGCTCGCGCCTTTATGATTGGTTCGAGCGGGGCCCGACAGGACCCTGACACTGTTACCGGTATGTTTCTTCTTGATAATCGCTATGATTTGGTTTTGTTTGATTCTGGTGCCGATAAGAGTTTTATATCTCTTGGATTTAGTCAATTTCTTGATAGGGTACCTACACCTTTAGAGGCTAAGTACTTGATAGAATTGGTTGATGGTAAGAAAGTTGAAGCGACGCACGTCCTTAGGGAGTGTCACCTTGAATTGTCGGGTTATTCCTTTCCTATTGACCTTATGCCGGTGTCCTTGGATAGTTTTGATGTGGTTATGGGTATGGATTGGATATCTTTGTACCATGCTGAGATCGTCTGTTTCGATAAGATCATTTGACTTCCTCTCCGTGATGGAGAAATTCTTTTGGTGCATGGTGAGAAGAGCGGTGTCCCTTTGAGTATCATTTCGTGTATGAAAGCCTATAAGTATCTTCGAAAGGGGTATTTTGCCATTCTGGCCCTTGTTTCGGTTTCGTCGTAGGAAGAGAAGAAGATTGAAGATATTCCTGTCGTTTGTGATTTTCCCAATGTGTTTCCTGAAGATCTACCTGGCCTTCCGCCTTATCGTCAGGTCGAATTCGGCATTGAACTTGCTTCAGGTGCAGCCCCTATTGCCTGAGCCCCATATCGTCTTGCACCTCCTGAGATGCAGGAGTTTTCTAACCAGTTACAGGAGTTATTGGAGAAGGGTTTCATCTGACCTAGCTCGTCCCCGTGGGGAGCCCCTATCCTTTCTGTCAAGAAGAAAGACGGAAGCCTGCGTATGTGTATCGACTACCGTGAATTGAACAAGGTCACCATCAAGAACCGTTATCCTCTTCCTCGTATCGATGATTTATTTGATCAACTCCAGGGTTCTAGTTTCTATTCGAAGATTGACATGAGATCGGGGTACCATCAGTTGAGAGTCCAAGAAGCTGATATTTCGAAGACCACTTTTCGAACTCGTTATGGCCATTTTGAATTCTTGGTCATGCCTTTTGGTCTCACCAATGCACCCGCCGTATTCATGGATTTGATGAACCGTGTTTGTAAGCCCTATCTTGATAAATTCATGATTGTATTCATTGATGATATTCCAGTCTATTCCAAGAACGAAGTGGACCACCAGAAACACTTGCGTCTTGTCTTGGAACTCTTGAGACGGGAACAGTTGTATGCCAAGTTCTCGAAATGCAGCTTCTGGTTGTGTGAAGTCCGATTCCTTGGTCATGTGGTTAATGAGAAAGGAATTCACGTCGATCCAGCCAAGATAGAAGCTATCAAAGACTGGTAAGCACCGAAGACGTCATCTGAGGTGCGGCAATTCCTGGGTCTTGCAGGTTATTATCGTCGTTTTATCGAGGGATTTTTAAAAATCGCTCAACCCCTCACCTCGCTTACCTAGAAGGACAAGAAGTTCGACTGGGGTGATTCGCAAGAGTCAGCCTTTCAGATGCTAAAGGCTAAACCCTGTTCTTCTCCCATTCTGTCCTTGCCTGAGGGCACGGACGATTTTGTGGTTTATTGTGATGCTTCTATCCGGGGTCTCGGTTATGTGTTGATGCAACGCGAGAAGGTTATTGCCTATGCTTCTCTCCAGCTTAAAGTTCATGAGAAAAACTACACCACGCATGATCTGGAATTGGGTGCAGTAGTCTTTGCTTTGAAAATCCGGAGGCATTACTTGTACGGTACAAAGTGCACCAATTATACCGATCACAAGAGCCTCCAGCATATCTTTGATCAGAAGGAGTTGAACATGCGACAGCGTCGCTGGGTCGAGCTTCTTAATGATTACGAGTGTGCTATAAAATACCATCCTGGCAAGGTGAATGTTGTCGCGGACGCCTTGAGCAGGAAGGAATCCGCTAACCCTCGGCGTGTTCGAGCTCTTCAGCTCACTATCCATTCTAGTTTACCTGACCAAATTCGTTCGGCGCAGCAAGAAGCTTTGAAGGAGGAAAACCTTAAAGCTGAAACCATGCATGGTGCCGATAGCCACCTTGAACTCAGGTCCGATGGCCTACATTATTTTGCTGAACGTGTTTTGGTCCCTTTATTCGGGGGTTTGCGGGAGCTCGTTCTTGATGAAGCTCACAAATCCCAGTATTCTATTCACCCTGGCTCCGATAAGATGTATCAAGACTTAAAGATACTTTATTGGTGGCCGAACATGAAGGCGAATGTGGCTTCGTATGTAAGCAAATGTTTGACTTGTGCCAAGGTCAAGGTTGAATACCAAAAGCCGTCCGGCCTTCTGCAACAGCTTGAAATTCCCGAGTGGAAGTGGGAACGAATTACAATGGGCTTTGTGACCAAACTTCCGAGATCGCTCAATGGTTGTGACATGATCTGGGTGATCATCGATAGGTTGACAAAGTCTGAGCACTTCGTCGCTATCAAGGAAACTAATGGCCTTGAGTGTTTGGCTCGCTTATATCTTATGGAAGTGGTTTCTCGGCATGGGGTGCCTGTTTCTATTATTTCTGATCGTGATCCTCGGTTCGCCTCAAATTTCTGGAAATCCTTGCACAAGGCTCTGGGTACTCAGTTAGATATGAGCACAGCCTATCACCCACAATCTGACGGTCAAAGTGAGCGGACGATTCAAACACTAGAAGACATGCTTCGGGAATGTGTGATCGACTTTGGCAAGGGGTGGGAGAGTCATCTACCATTAGTGGAATTCTCCTACAACAACAGCTACCATTCTAGTATCAAGGCAGCTCCGTTCGAGGCTCTTTACGGGCGGAAATGTCGGTCCCCTCTTTGTTGGGCTGAGGTGGGTGAGAGCCAACTCACCGGCCCGGAACTTGTGTACGAAACTTCTGAGAAGATCGTACAAATTCGAAACCGCATGGCAGCAGCTCGGGATTGTCAAAAGAGCTATGTCGATCGTCGTCGCAAGCCTTTAGAATTCCAGGTTGGCGACAGGTTCTTATTGAAAGTATCTCCGTGGAAGGACGTTATACGTTTTGGGAAGCGTGGCAAATTGAATCCTCGGTATGTGGGACCGTTCGCAATTCTGGAACGGATTGGAGCGGTGGCATACAGGCTTGATCTGCCAGCTAAGCTCAGTAATGTTCATAATGTCTTCCATGTCTCTAACCTTAAGAAGTGCCTAGCGGATGAATCTTTGGTTGTTCCTCTCGAAGAGATCAAGGTGGATGATCGTCTGCGTATTGTGGAAGAACCGGTTGAGATTCTCGATTACAAGATCCGTAGCCTTCGCCGGAGTAAAATCCGCATTGTTAAAGTTCGTTGGAATTCAAACCGTGGACCGGAGTTCACGTGGGAACGGGAGGATCAGATGAAAGCTAAGTATCCTCATTTACTTCCTAAACGTGCGTTCGAATCAAGATATGTCTCAGTTGAAGCTGAATGAATCTCGGGTCGAGATTCCTTTCAACAGGGGGATGATGTGGCAACTGGAAAAATTTTCTTCTCTTTCGTCTCTTCCTTTTGGCCTTGGGCAATTTTCGGGACGAAAATTCTTTCAACGGGGGGATTATGTGACACCCGGCAAACTCAGGTTAGTAACATTGACTAAACTATTAAGTCTACCTTAGCGAGTCATGCATATTACGTACTTAGCTGGGTCAGTCGAGCCGTTACGATGATTCTGGGAATCATCGGGAGTCGTTATAATGATCCGCGGGATCAGCGGGAGTCGGTCCATAACCATGTGTGATGTGTACAAGGATTGGTGATTCGTGGAATCACCGGGTTTAACGCACACACGCAAGTCTCGAGTCCCGGGAATTGGTGAACGAACGTAAATGTGTTAGTTATCATGCATTATATGTTTGTAATCATTATGTGACTTGTCGGTATGTGAATACGTGTTTATATATGTTAAAATAGTGTTTAACGCGCCAAAAACCCAAATCCTAATGTTATAGGCGATTAGGCACTGGTGAGTGGCCTAATCGCCTGTCTGGTATGCGATTGAGGAAGATCAGGGGGCGATTGGAGCCCTAATCGCCAGTAGGTCAGGCGATTAGGCTCCCTAATCGCCTGATATGTCTTGGACGAGTAGAAACACCTATAAATACAACCCTTGACTCACTAAACACCATTTGTGCAACCCTAACTGGTCCTAAACCTCCCACACACCTCAAAACACCTCTGGAACTTGTTTAGCTTCAAAACTCACCATTTCCAAGCTTACACACCTTTCTTTGATAAAATCCAAGGTGTGTTCTTTATCCCAAACCTTTGTAATGTTATTGTTTTAGTTCCCAAAGGTCCAGACCTTGTTTTACTAAGTGTGTGTCTTTAAAAACCTTTGAAATGAGTTTCTAAAACAAGTCTAAACCATTATACTTGCTATATGTGAAGTATTCATGCATATGATGATTTTTAGTGGTTTGAACATGAATGTTTCCATGTAATTGATGTACTTCTGATGTGTAGGAGTTATTAGGATGATTATCTAAGGATTTGAGCTATTGTTATGATGTTTTGATGAAAGTAGGCATTTTGACCCATTTGGATGATTCTTGAAGAATTAAGATGTTATGATATGATTCAATGATTGTTTGTTGTTAGGATTCACATTAGAATGATATTATAACAATGGGATAATGATTTGCAAGGTTGTAGGTTGTGTAATCTGATTATTGCCATTTAAGGAAAGATTTCATAGTTAATGAAACCTAGTACTTTGCCATTTTTGGAAACAATCACACCGAGGGTGTTAGAGCAAAGATAAATTGGGGTTTTTGCTTGAAATGGGTTGGTTAATAGTTTAGGTTTGATGTTGGGTGTTTTTACATGTTTCGGATCTGATTTGAAGGGTTTAACGCGAAAAAATTTGGGACAGAACTGCAGAGGGCGATTAGAGCTCTAATCGCCACCTCAGTCAGGCGATTACCCACCAATCGCCAGTAACAACAGGCGATTAGGCCTCCAATCGCCTGTTGACCACCCCCAATCACCAGTTGACTTTTCCTAATTGCATGTTAGTTTCCTAATCGCGTGTACTGTTGTTGTAAGCGTATTTTGACACCTTGAAACGTAATTTGACACCTAGGAACATGATAGAAACCCCGTGACATGTCCAATGACTTAGTAACACGTGTTCGGACTCGTTTATGCGTTAATTGAGCATTATGCTAGACTAGGTGAACTCTTGCGCGTACTAAGTGTTTAACTACATATGTTGCATGATATCTTGTATTTGGCTAACACGTGGGATGTCGGGTCACCAATGGGATGTCGGGTCTTGTCTGGTGCGGTCGGTTTAATAGTCAAAGGTGTTTTCAAACGTTTATGGTTATGGTCTGGATATTCGGGGACTAGTTAACCTGCGGGTTATTAGTCCGGGTACTTATATACATCTTATGATAGGTCGCCGTTATTTGGGGCTATCATAGCATACTGATTTAACTGTTTTCAAGTAACGCAATCTAAGGTGAGTGTCACAGCCCTACTTTTACCGTTTTGCTTTCGGGGGAGAAACATGCTACTTACTTACTTACTAAAGGTCATGTTATACTATGGTTACTTTATATTACTATGCGGCTTTTATGGAAAAGTCCCAGGGGAAACCATGAATGTGCGGGGCACAACGAGGGAAATGTGGGTAGATCTATTGGGCCTTACAAACCCCACCCGGCGGCTGGGAGCCGGGCGGGTGCATATTGTCTCTAAAACTTTGGGGTTGCCGAGGCATCGGTAATCCCGTCCGTCTGGGCTGGCTTCAACATTTTTACCGGTTTAGTAATGGGTTCCCAACCGTAGTAGTAAAAACACTTAACGTCTAGCTAACGTTCTCGTAACATAGTAGTAACGGATATGATCTTTTCAAACTTATGACAACTCTTTTATAAAAGAAAACCTATGAACTCACCAGCATTATATGTTTACATTTTTGGCATTTTTCTCAGGTCGCTAAGGTAGCAGTTAATGGACTAGGCGCACGGAGTCTTGCACAGCATCTAGAGTTTTGTTGCATATTAAACAATGTTTTGTAAACTATAATATGCCTTTTGGTTGTAAACAAGAAATGCTTCCGCTGCTAGTTTATGGCTCAAAGCATAATGTTTTGGTTTCAATATATGTATGTTTAGTGTTGTTTATTGTGATCGTTAACTAGGATCCTGGTGTGTCACGCGCCTCGTGGTAAAACCCCGCACGTGGAATTTGAGGGTGTGACAACCGTGATCTGGTTTGCTATGAAGATGGAATATCGGGTTCTTATTGTTCAGGTTGATCTTGTTGTTTAGGTTCGGTCTTGTTCAGCTTCAGGCTTTGTCATCGAATCATGAAGAACACACTCATTTGTTTATACCTGTAGAAAATTCAACTAAAAATTGCACCAACTACAACTTGTTTTACAAACAACAAAAATCAAGACTTAATCAAAATATTCAAATTTTGAAATTCTTGAGGTCAATGGATCATAGATCACTCATTCAACATCCAAGAGTTGTGTTTACTAATCCTTGGTCTTCCGACCATTTCAAGAAATGACTCATTCGCCTGTAAGCTTTGGGCTAATGTTGTAGTTCTATTTCCACTTGGTATCTATAACTTATAATAAAAGAATTGAAGATTGATGAGTTGTCATTCAATGAAGGCCTAAAAAAGTCATTTTAATGACATGGCATTCAAGGAGGCATTCTCCTCTTTGAGTGTGCCATGTGTCATTCCATGTGGCAAATAAAAATAAATAAATAATAATATAAAACCTAATCTACTAAATTAAAATTGAGTTATTTTAGGAAAAAAGAATTTAAAAACAAATATAAATTTTTCTCTCTTATGTTTCCTCCCATAATTTTTAAACGTTAATATCTTTTATATACGAGATTTTTTAAAGAAAAAAATTACACCAAATTAACGAGCTTTTTATTATCTTTCCAACGAGTATCATAGTGCTATATAAAAAACGGAGAAAAAAAACGACTATTTTTTGTGGGGTTTCGTTCATACAGGAAAAAAACACAAAGTGTTCAGGTTATTCATTAATAATGTTTTTTCTTTTAAACCAGGTTCTTATCTATGATGTTGAAATTCAACCCAATCGCCATGCTTTCATTAGAATTTTACTCTTTTAAAAATGCATAGGTATACTTCATCAAGAGAAGCTAGGAGAAAGAATCGCGCAACACTACAACACATGGTGTCACCTTATAGCAAGGTTATTTTTTTATTTATTTAATTACAAGAGTAATAATTATTACTATTATTATTAGTATTATTAGAATTGTTATATTTTTCAACCCCGGGAGGTTCCCGGGATAAAAGCTAGTACTAGATATATATTAAAAGAAATCAACATAATTTCTTAAACTCATTAATATTTTATTTTTTTAATTCAATTAAACACTAAAACTTAGTTTAAATGAGGCCAGTTATTTTGTTACATTATGAACATATGTTTAAGGATGTTTAAACTCATCTAAAATTGGCCCAATAAGGACCTGTTACCTTGAACTCACCTCAGACCCAAAAAAATTTTAGAATTTTCAGGGACGACTCTGACTATTTGCGATAATGTTTACACACTCATAATACAAAGTTAGTAATTGTAGTATTAATAATATTCAAACAATCAATTTTGAATATATTCTCCTATTTGTTTTTTTATATATTTAAGTCATTTAGCCTTTACGTTATTCTAATAATATAGCGTAATTCCTTATAAAAGTTTGAATATATATACCATTGCAACGTATCTACGTTATGATATAAGTTTTGTGCAAATTTGAACATGTCAAATATACTTGATTTCTTTTTTATTTATTATCATGACGAATTGAATAGATACCATCCAAACATATTCAGTAGTGATTAGGGGTGTCAATCGTGTCGGGTGGATGGGTTAGTAGGTTTACGGGTTGCGGGCTGACGGGTTGAAATGTGCAACCCAAACCCGACCCATATTATTATTCGTGTCAAATATTTCAACCCTAACCCGACCCACATAAAATCCGGGTCAACCCGAAGACGACCCGTTTAACCCATATTTTTAAATAAGTCATACATGTTCTTGAGTTATAAGCGGGTTGTTGGGTTGTAAGCGGGTTATCAATAAAATGTTTAATGGTTAGTATATAAGTGTGACAAATAAATAATATAGTGCGTCAAAAATAACACAATTATAACTAACCATGTAAATAGAAATGAAAAAATAAACATAAAAGTATAATAGATTTTTTTTCTAAATACTTAAACGGGTTAACGGGTCAACCCATTTTATATATGGCAACCCGAACCCGACCCATTTTTAATACGGGTCGACCCGAACCCGACCCGTTTCTTTAAACGGGTCGTGTTACTTGACCCAAACCTGTTTTTTTCTGTGTCGGGTTCGGGTCGGTTTTCGGGTCGTGTCAAAAATTGTTGCCCCTAGTAGTGATACCTTATTCGTTTCTAAGATTTTCGATGTATATTTTATTGAAAACGGAATTGTAGTTGCAATAGAGTACTTTTTATTTAATACTAGCAGGAACCCGCGCGTTGCGGCGGGGCTGTATCCATAAACTTTTATTACATATATAATAATTTTAAACTAAAAGTCATCATGTATTCTTGTGTGACAATTATTTTGGTGGAAGTCCTTTGATATTGAAAGCACAAATAAAAAATAAAAATTGATGCGGGAGAATACTGAAAACATGAATCAGAAGACAAGATTTCAGTCTCTGAAAAAAAAAAGTAGCTAAATACTCTAAATGAAACCATAAAAAATAAAGAATGACGTGTGGGATGGGTTTGCCATCCCGTAGTACTAACTGATCGATTTTGTGGTATATTCCCGAATATGCTCCGAACGTATATATGTCATTTCTCATGTTGGCGATTGTTTCGTCTAATGAGACACACATACCCTCATTATGAAGAATTCTAATTAATATAATATTCTATTCATTTAATCTAAATAAAAAAATGTAAATCACTTTACATACATATTAAAAGGAATTACCTATCAAGTTACGCTAGTTACAAAAATGTCAAATTATGTCTAAGTATAAACACCAATCAGTTGTATGTATGAAAATGTCAAGTAATATATTTCAATAAATAAATATCACATAATGCGAAAAAATAACTATTTCTATATAATTAGAATCTATCTATATATATATAAAAGAAAATGTATACGCTAATGTGGCGTGCAATGGAGACCTCAACCTCCCCTTGAGAGTGCCACGTGGCTTAATAATTGAGTGTTTTTTGTGTCTTTGAGTATTTTCCTTATTTAACAAAAAAAAAAAACCCGATAACCTAAAAAACCCTAAAATTTCATGCGCCTCTTTTCATTCCCATTATCTCATCTTGCCTCTCTCATCTCACAACCATTTGTTCCCCTCGCGAAATCACCACCTGGTCTGTTCTCTATTGCCGTCACCGCTACGAGTCTTCCGACAAATTCGTCAGTGTAAACGACTACCATTCAAGGTAAAAAAAACTATCAATCTTCTCGTCGCTTTATATATAGAATTAAATCCTTATGTTTCAATGGTTGATTGAAAGAACTAAAAACGAATTTGTGAATTCAAAATAAGAGGTGATATTTATGGTTCATGGTAGAAGACGATGCTGTACTTTTTGACTTTTGAACTAAAGCCTTATTTGACCAATTATATTAATTAAGTTTTATATTACAGCCAAATAAATATTTACTTATTCAAAGTTAGATTCATGATGGTTATGTTAAAATAATTATTATTTGTGTTGCCTGCGGACCTGGTCTTCTGATCCTCTTTATGTTGTTTATGCTACTACTATTGCATATGTTTTTTTTATAAATGTTTTTATATTGATTTGGGTTATGGATGTTGATTAGTGTTGATTGATGTTTATTGATTTGTTTAGGTATGTGGATCAGTTTTCAAGGCGTTTTTATTCGGTATGCCTACAAAAAGTTTCTGTATTCGCCCCTGATTTTTCAGTAAATGATTAACAAGACATACCACAATGGTCACACAATAGGAGTCCTTGATAATGGCTTTGTCGAGGTTGGTCCTCTTTCTTGACTCTTTAACTTTTGGTATTTATTAATGGTGGTTAAAAGGCACATTATTGTTTTAAGTAAGATCGTTTTCATTTTTCTTTTAGTTTGAAGAATTCTCGCCATGGCGTCTTCGTAGCTTATCAGCAGAGCAATAAAGATGGAGGCGAGGAAGTTAGAAGTTAGCGATGTTTGACGATTTTTTTCTCATTTTTCTTCCCCGACTATAGGTATTCATATTTGGCATTTTAATGAAAAGATGTTTTAATTTATTTCTGAGTTGCAGTATTACACATGAATATTAACATGAGGTAAATTATTTCACTTCATACTTTTACTGAATTTGCCAATATTAGAAAGCAAAGGGCTAGAGCCACTGATGTGTTCTAGATAGATTTTGGTCGCCACAATCAAACCGGCGAGAAATCAATTCGTGATAAACGGGTTTACTTCCTCCTCGACCTAAATTCCTTTCCTTGATTTGGTTTATTTTTTCTTGATTGGTATTTGTTTGTTCTGTATATTTGTGGTGATTGATTTGTTAAAGTTTTTGTACAAGTTCGACGGTATCGATAAAAGAGTTATCGAGTGGTTCGAAAAGAAAGCTGCAAAAATGAACAAGAGGTCATTCAAATACGCTAGACAAACTTAAGGCTAAGCGTGATAAACCTATTGCAAATGTTGATGCTGACACATTGGAGAAACTTGAAGCACAAGGGGTAGATTGTCAGCCTAAAGCTTCCACAATTCGCATTATACATGTATAATACTTTTTTATATTGGATTGTGGTTTAAAGAGTTAACTAAAGTTTGATTCTGTGTAAAAGATTATAACAGTTTTGTTGTTTGGTTTTGTAGTATATAATATATTTGTAAATTTTATGGGACAAATAAATGACCAAGAAAGTGCTGAAAGAGCAGGCCAAGAATTGGCTATCCTTTGATGATAAAGAGTAGGAGGCTGGCTTATGACGGTCGTAGTAATGTTGTTGCTAAAACTGAAAAAGAACTCTCTTCTGCAATAAATGGTATTTGATTTATAATTTATTAATCTTTTCGGGTCAAAGATGAGAGTGTGGTGATATACATTTATACATGTGATGGAACTTAAAAGTTCAAAATTACTCTTTATTTGCAGCTCTAGGAGGATTTGATCATGGTTTATATGTTGAACAATGGGCCCCTTTTATTAAGGTCAGCATTAATCACATCTGTGCTTATAATTGATTCGATTACTGGTGGGTTTCGCGTTGGTATTTCTAAAAATTGGCAGACACATGAACACGCGCTTCTCGCTTTCACTCTTGGTGTCAAGCAAATGATTTGCTGCTGTAATAAGGTATAATTTTGGAGTTTGTTTTGAGGGTTTATTAGTTTGTTTTATGTGTAATTTTGCTAATTGTTTTGGTTTATAATTAAAGATGGATACTACCACACCTAAGTACTCGAAGGCAAGGTACAGTGAAATCGTTAAGGAAGTGTCATCATACTTAAAGAAGGTCGGATACAACCCGGTAAAATCCCAATTGTTTCAATCTCTGGATTTGAAGGAGATAATATGATTGAGAGGTCTACTAACCTTGACTGGTACAAGGGACCAATATTTCTTGAAGCGCTTGACCAGATCAATGAGCCCAAGAGACCGTCGGACAAGCCTCTACGTCTTTCGCTTCAGGATGTGTACAAGATTGGTATACGAAATCGCCATACAGCGAGGAGCTTTGTTATGGGTAGTTAATCCCCTAAGAGCTTATGGTCTTTGTGTTCAAATTAGTTTGTTATTCTTAGCTAATCTCTCGATTTTTTAACACTTTGAGATTCTGTGGTTAGTTAACTTGAGCCATTTGCAATATGTTTATCACGTTATATTAGAATTTTCAACCCCGGGATCTTCCCGGGGTAATCAGCTAGTAGTGAATATGACAAAATGAATATAAAAGTGCGTGTAAAACTAAATAGTTAATTTGTAAATTAAAAAACTATCAAAAGTCTACCCTAATATATATATATATATATATATATATATATATATATATATATATATATATGAAGAGGATTATTAGAAAAAAGAGGTTACTAAATAAAATTAAAGGCAATTAAATTAATAATTTTCTAAACATATAGGTATATGTTCGAGTCATAAAAAGTCTATGGATTTAAATATATAAATTAAATAGTCCAAAATATATATTTTATTGAAAAATATCATAAAATTATCAAATAATCACTAAAGGTCGAGACTAAATATCTAGACCAAAAAATACATAATTGAATTCTATGAGAAATAATTATGTCTACAATATTTCTATATATTAATAAAATATCGATTTAGAGTTATATGTATAAATTATATAATGCGTATAGTGTGTGTATTAATTTAGTCCAATTCATAAAATCCGTTTTAATTCATTAAAGTATATTTACACCATCATTATGAAGAATTCTAATTAATATAATATTTGAATAGAATTATTAGAAAAAGAGGTTACTAAATAAAATTAAAGGCAATTAAATTAATAATTTTCTAAACATATAGGTATATGTTCGAGTCATAAAAATCATTAAAAAGTCTATGGATTTAAATATATAAATTTGAGTAGTCCAAAATATATATTTAATTGAAAAACATCATAAAATTACCAAATGATCACTAAAGATCGAGACTAAATATCTAGACCTAAAAATACATAATTGAATTCTAAGAGAAATAACAATATGTCTAAAAGCGTCTACAATGTTCCTATATATTAATAAAATATTGATTTAGAGTTGTATGTACAAATTATATAATGTGTATAGTGTGTGTGTATATATAAGTATGATATAGAATATATATATATATATATATATATATATATATAAAGTGCTCCAATAATAACTTCATATATCTAAAATAGTTTTGAATATTAAGTAACATTTATAAAATTTTAGAACATATAACGTATAACCGTGCCTTGATTGAAATAGAGAAAAATAACCAGTATATTGACGATCTTGAGATCCTTATGTTCAAAGTGGGTGTTAATCAGAGCTTGGCAATGGCTGCATTCTTGTGATCGAAATGGTGATTGAGAGGACAATTTATAACATCATATATATGTTTTAATGTATAAAGGGGGTTACATTGGGGAGAAGATATTAACCGTGCATTAGTCACATGTACCATAGGCATGATATGTTGTATAAAGGGGCATAATGGGAAGAAAGAGGCTAAAATATAGAGATGTATGCTTATGCCTCTTCATATGCCATCTTAAAATTGTAGTGAAATTACGTTGATGCCCATCTAGGATGCATTATATAATAGTATAGATAGTGAGCTCTATAACCAGAACTATTACTTATAGTTGTTTCAATAATTAATGATATCAATTGAACTCTCATCATAACTCGTAGGGGAATTCAACTAGGTCAAACCATGCACCAAACCATTCGCAATGGGTTTTTATTATCGAAAACCAAACCAGATCATTGCATTTAAAAATTAAACCTAAATTGTCACTTATAGTACGGGTTTGCTTTAGTTTAATGGTTTTAATGTCATTGGGCCTTATACAAAAATGCATACAAAAGTTATAAATAATTAGTGGTTTATGGGTCGGGTCAGATTTGTTCCACTGGCCGAGATGGTTCGAGCTGATAATGTGGGTGTGAGGGTACGAGCAGTAGTCATCGATGAGATCAGTAGTCAGGTCGGCTCAGCGATAGGTTGAGATGATAAATTCCGATTCATTTACCAACCAAATATATAAACAATGAAAATTGAGATTCAAACTCCAACAAACTCTAATTCATATTAGAATGTTTAAATTCTAATTAAATTCAATTAATTCAATCTATGTCTATATATATAATATCACGATTGGAGTAGGGACACATGACACTTGGTGATGTCATCCCACCCTTAAACAAGAATTTTTAGTTATAAATAACCCAATTAACCCAATATTTATTATTTATATTTTTTTATGTTTAGCTTTATTATTATTTTAGTATATAATAAATAAAAATCTTGTAATTATCTTATTTCTCTCTCATATGAAATAATATTAGTAAATCATAATTTCACATTTATCTCTTATTTATTTAATATTTATTTTCTTAACTAATACTTTTATATTTTAGCTTATTAAAATCGTTTAATGTTTTATTGATTAAAAAACTACACCTTCAAGATAACCGTCTCAATTATGTCCTGCAATGGTTGCTTTTGCCTTTGCACCTCATCCAAACAAACATTCTCTCTTTAATATAATCATTATTCTTATTCACATGATTAAAATTTTTGTTTTCTCATATTATAGTATATTAATTTCTATGCTATATCGTAGTTATATTTTGTCTTAATATTATATTCATCTATCTCAAAAAAAATCCAATGATATAACCTAGTTCCAATATATGTGAAAAACACACACTTACGGGTTTTCCAGGTACAGTCAGGGTCGTAGCCAAGTACAACCCAAGGTGTGCGGCCGCACACCTTAAAAGGAAAACTTTAATGTATTTTATAAGCGAAAATTTCGATCGCACCCCTTGAAAGTTTGGAAAAAGCCCAAGATCGCACGCAAAGCCCCCTAATTGCACCCCTTAAAAAACAATCATGAATCCGCCACTGGGTACAGTTCAAGTAATTAATATAGCTAGCCCAATTTTCTTTTATTTTTTTTACTAAACCGAATATAAATAATTAAAAATTATAAAATATTTATAATCTAAAATATTTAAACAAATAAAATTATTTGAATCTTACATCTGGTCCGGTATTATACGGTTTATTTTTTTTAAATCGTAAACCAAGTAGTTCATTACGGTTTAAATGTTATAAAATTGACCGGCTAAAAATTAATATGCAAATTGACCATTAAACTAAGAGGGTGTTTGGGATTGATTTTTCAATACAGCTTCTGCATTTTGAAAAAGCAGGGTGGAACTGCTTTTAGATTATTACGTTTGATAGCCTAAAAACCCATTTCAAAACTCAACCCCAAACACTAAAACATGATTATTTACGTTTTCAAAACACAATAATCTAAAAATCCATTTCAAAACGCAATCCCAAACACCCCCTAAATCAATAACCGCTTTCCCGTTTTATAAACACTCCATAAACAACCCTAGTTTGATTAATATAAAGTAAAGATATTATCGTATTTTGTTAACTAAACTAAGAAATTAAGTTTATATTGAATATCATTACACATACCAGTGTATGTTCTAAACTGATTTCAAGCACCAGACAAGCTTGCATCCACGTTAGAAAATGCGATTGAATGTAGAAATACAACATTTCAATTTCTTTTGTATATTTAGTGATCTACGGGTGGGTGGCACTGCCCTAGCGCAGGGGCGGATCTACTCAGCTCGAGGGGGTTCCCAGGAACCCGTTTGATTTAAAATTTTTATTGTTAATATATATAAAAAACTAGGTTATCTACCCGTGTGATACACGGGTTGAACAATTTAAATTATGTATAAATTAAAAATATAAATAAGAAAAATTAGATTACATATTACATTTAAAATAAATAAAATTGCTTTTACAACAGAAAAATATTAAATATTCATCAGCTCTAAATAATTTCTTGTAAAAGACATTCATATTCACATAAAACTATTTTCAAACTTTCCAAAATATATCTTCTTAATCGTGACTGTTACCTGGTAGACTACAGGTACAACAGAAAAAAAAAAAGTAATAATAGTAAATTTGTTTAGGCTAGGCTAAGATGTAAAAAATGAAATTAATTTAAAAATATCTCCTCATCCGTTAAACCATCCCAATCGAGTATCGTTCATTTGGAATTTGACATCAAGTTTCTTCCAATGCCAAAATATTTTTAACCTTGAGTGTATAATCATTTTTTTCTAACATCAATGTCCTTAAACATAATGTCATTTATTGGTTCAATATGACTGTAAATTAAAAAAAAAAAAAGATTTCGTGAATTAATAGCAAGAAAATGAAGCTGAAACGAATTAGTAATGAAAAGACTGTTGCCACTTACTTTGATATTGCATTTCTTTGTTGAAGTAACTTGAAAAAACAAAGTCAATGAAAATTTCAAACGATGGTTTTTCAAATATAAAATGTATTTTATAAATCAAGCTATTATAATACGAAAATAGTCAATCATATTTAGTTTGTATTAAATCAAATATTTAATTAATGTGGATTGATTTGTTTTATTTT
Source organism: Ambrosia trifida (assembly GCA_028751855.1). Lineage (NCBI taxonomy): Eukaryota > Viridiplantae > Streptophyta > Magnoliopsida > Asterales > Asteraceae > Ambrosia > Ambrosia trifida. Next base: position 3,973,145 of record CM054123.1, on the reverse strand, counting down.
GTTTTTCAGAACATTCTAAGAAATATAGTTTTAAACTTAGAGTGAAAGACTACATATTAAAAAATAGGTTAATTAAAGTACAAAATTTAAATATAAATTTAAAAACATATAAATACACTATCTTAAAAAAATGAATATTTTTTAATAAAGTTTACTTCTATTAGCTAATAAACATTTTCAAGTCATGTCTAATAATTTATATCTAATTTTGTATTAAAATATAATCATATTAATTGATTTACAAAACCATAGAATATATATATATATATATATATATATATATATATATATATATATATATTGGCAAAGAGTTGGCTAAAAAGTCTATTTTTCCTAAGAAGTGTAAGAAGTCTATGTAGGTATTGTGTTTTAAATTTTAGGAGAAATGTTTTATATTCTTTTGGTATTGTGTTCTATAGAAAAAATAATAAAATTAACAATTTAAAAACACAATCAAATGTATTCTAAGCATTAAATCTAAAACACGACGCGAAGAAATATAATCAGCGTGTTCTAACGATAATTAGTGTGTTTTACATTTAATGCATAGAATCTATTTGATTGTGTTTTAAATTGTTACTTTTGTTGTTTTTCTATATAATCCACTACCAAAAGAGTATAAAACATTTATCCTAAAATCTAAAACACAATGCGTACATAGTTTTAAACTTAGAATAAAAGATCAAATTTTTATAAATGTGTTTATTTAAGGTATACATGATTTAAATTTAAAGTTAATAACATATAAATATGTTATATAAAAAAATCACTAATGTTTCAATAATGTTTAATTCGGTTAGTTAATAAATCTTTTCAAATTATGTCTAATAATTTATATCTAATTTTGTATTAAAATATAATTATATTAACTACAAAAACATAATATAAGTATATTAAATAGAATTTTAATTTTTATATTAATAACAGAAATCATTAAATCTGTTTTTAATTATTTCTGTTACAACTATGTTATTAATATATTTATATTATGAATTTGCAAATCAATTAAAATAATTATATTTGAATTTATTGTATTAAATAGTAAAATTAGAGAATTCATGAGGGAGTGACATGTGTCCCTCATGTGTTTTCTTTTATTATATAGTGTAGAAGATGTAGATGTAGATGTAGATGTAGAAGTGTAGATGTAGATGTAGATTACGTAGGAGCCCCTAAATATATTTTAAAGGAACCCCTAACCAATTAAATCAAATGCTCCAGTGGTCAGCACCTCCCTTTACATCGTTCAAGTCCCAAGTTCAAATCCCGTCAGCTTCATTTTTATTATTCTGTCTCACAAGTTAGCTCGGCCCTCCTCCTTTCCTCCTCCTCAACGCCGCCCATTCGCCCTCCGCTCTCCTCCTCCTCCTCAACCCCTCTGTCCTCTACTCGACCCTCCGCCGCCCCACCCCTGGCCACTGCCCCTTTCTGAGTTCCGACTGAATCAATCCTTCACAGCTTCTCTGAGTCCTTCAAGAGGTAATAAGACTTATAAATTTTAATTTGTTAGTTTGTTGTGTTTCAGAGTTTGAAATTTCTTAACTAGCTTTTAAATTTTAATTTGTTGAATGGTTGTGTTTGATTATTTGAATAGACTTTAAACTATTAAACAAGAATGTTCTTGTTGTATTTGAGTAGGCTTTAAACTATGATTAATTGATCAATGTGTTGAAACTTAGTAGTTTTGATATTAATTTTTAATATGTTGAAACTTGGTTTCTGATGATAGTTTTTGTTTCATGCTTGCTGTTGATAAAGAAAATGACTTTTTAGTCAACTGTTTTTCATAGTGTATGGTTTGGTTCCAACTCTCTTGATTTGAGCCCACTTTCTGATTCCATCTTTCAAGTTGAGGGTAATTGATGTTTCTAAGGATTTTACAATAATGAATGATTGTTTTATGTAACCATCTATGCATGTGACTCGTGTGTTTAAAAAAGCCCTCAACTTGTGTTTTTTTATTCATGTATGGTAATAAATTTTATAATAATAAACTATTTCTTGTTTCATTATCAGTTGATAGTTTGTTGGTGGGACTGAATACGAACACAAACACTTCTGAATTTTGATCTACAAATCCTTTAACGAGATGCAATTTGGTTTCGACGTTACTACTTTCGGATCGCCGATAACATTTTACGACAGGTAGGTTCCTCATTACCCATCGTATTTTTATTATGTGACGAACCTTACCCGACCCGAACCGTCAAACCGACCCGACTTTTTTATGTTTGGTCATATGAAATTAGAGCATCTAAAAAAGTGAACCCCTGAAAAAAATTTCTAGATCCGTCACTGCCCTAGCGTATCCTAACACTCACCGATCATGCAGAACCATCTTATTTCTACACCTCAACTACCCTTACGCTATGTTCCCGAGTTTAATAAATGAAGAAAAGGAAGGGAAAGAGAATTAAGGAGGGAAAATAAAGAGAGTGGAAAGAAAAGATTTAATTAATTAGTGTGTTCCCGAGTTTGAAGGAAATGGAGAGGAAAGTAAGGATTTTATGTTTAAAATATCATTTCCTTCCAAATCTCTCCAATTTGGAAGGATGAAAAATGAAGAAAATGAACCAAAATTTTCCTTCCGTTTCCCTTCCTTTCTCTCTTTAAAAAAAACTCTGGAACACGATTTTTCCAAACATCCTTTCAAATCTTTTCTTTTCCTTCGTTAAATGAAACTCGGGAACACAGTGTTAAACCATAAACTTATTGACACCACTACCCTCAAATACCCTCACACCTCCTCTCCCTCTTTCTCTCACACAAACCGAAGTCAACACACGCAAAAAGTATGCGGATATGGGTGCCTGCTGCAGCAGGCACTTGCCAGCCTAACCTAAGGGGATGGTGACGGTGTTAATGTGTGGGTTCAAACCCTTTGAGGGCTACCCATGTAGTGTTTCAGAGTTTGAAATTTCTTAACTAGCTTTTAAATTTTAATTTGTTGAATGGTTGTGTTTGATTATTTGAATAGACTTTAAACTATTAAACAAGAATGTTCTTATTGTATTTGAGTAGGCTTTAAACTATGATTAATTGATCAATGTGTTGAAACTTAGTAGTTTTGATATTAATTTTTAATATGTTGAAACTTGGTTTCTGATGATAGTTTTTGTTTCATGCTTGCTGTTGATAAAGAAAATGACTTTTTAGTCAACTGTTTTTCATAGTGTATGGTTTGGTTCCAACTCTCTTGATTTGAGCCCACTTTCTGATTCCATCTTTCAAGTTGAGGGTAATTGATGTTTCTAAGGATTTTACAATAATGAATGATTGTTTTATGTAACCATCTATGCATGTGACTCGTGTGTTTAAAAAAGCCCTCAACTTGTGTTTTTTTATTCATGTATGGTAATAAATTTTATAATAATAAACTATTTCTTGTTTCATTATCAGTTGATAGTTTGTTGGTGGGACTGAATACGAACACAAACACTTCTGAATTTTGATCTACAAATCCTTTAACGAGATGCAATTTGGTTTCGACGTTACTACTTTCGGATCGCCGATAACATTTTACGACAGGTAGGTTCCTCATTACCCATCGTATTTTTATTATGTGACGAACCTTACCCGACCCGAACCGTCAAACCGACCCGACTTTTTTATGTTTGGTCATATGAAATTAGAGCATCTAAAAAAGTGAACCCCTAAAAAAAATTTCTAGATCCGTCACTGCCCTAGCGTATCCTAACACTCACCGATCATGCAGAACCATCTTATTTCTACACCTCAACTACCCTTACGCTATGTTCCCGAGTTTAATAAATGAAGAAAAGGAAGGGAAAGAGAATTAAGGAGGGAAAATAAAGAGAGTGGAAAGAAAAGATTTAATTAATTAGTCTGTTCCCGAGTTTGAAGGAAATGGAGAGGAAAGTAAGGATTTTATGTTTAAAATATCATTTCCTTCCAAATCTCTCCAATTTGGAAGGATGAAAAATGAAGAAAATGAACCAAAATTTTCCTTCAGTTTCCCTTCCTTTCTCTCTTTAAAAAAAACTCTGGAACACGATTTTTCCAAACATCCTTTCAAATCTTTTCTTTTCCTTCGTTAAATGAAACTCGGAAACACAGTGTTAAACCATAAACTTATTGACACCACTACCCTCAAATACCCTCACACCTCCTCTCCCTCTTTCTCTCACACAAACCGAAGTCAACACACGCAAAAAGTATGCGGATATGGGTGCCTGCTGCAGCAGGCACTTGCCAGCCTAACCTAAGGGGATGGTGACGGTGTTAATGTGTGGGTTCAAACCCTTTGAGGGCTACCCATGTAGTGCCACATCCTCCCTAACAACGTATCTTTTCCAACTCAAAGTCATTCGAGTCCGTATTAGAATAAAGTGGACGAATAGTCCCTGTGGTATTACAATTTTTTTTAAAATAGTCTTTAAGTATAAGAAATTACACTAATAATCCAAACTTGTACAATTTTTAACACTTTTATTTCAAGCTTTTGCAATTTGTAACACCTTTAATCCTCATATATCATTTAATTTCAGATACTAAAGGTGTTACAAATTGTAAAAGTTTAGACTACAGGTGTTACAAATTGCAAACTTTTAGACTATTTGTGTAATTTCTCACACATAGGGACTATTTTCAAAAATTTTGTAAAACCACAGTGACCAATCGTGTACTTTAATCTTCCGACTATTTTGAAACATTGTAATTCCTTCACATACATTCATCGAAACAGACGTCCCCTAAGAATCAAATCTAGGGGAAGAAGACGATAAGTTTACTCTTTTGTGTAGCAAAACCATACAAACTTAAGTTGCATAAAAACTTTTATAAGTTAGAAATATATGTAAAAGATCCCTATTTGCACAAAACAAACTCAAAACCCAACAATCCCCAAAAGAGTAACTAACTAATTTACATTGAATATCCTAAGCTTTTCTTACCATTAAACAACCCTACTTTGTATGTCTACATCTTGTGGCACATCGGAATTTTGTGGTCTTGTTACCACTTCTTCTTCTTGTGGTTGTGAACCAACTACACATATCACCTCAACCGAAGGTGGGACTATGGCGGCTGCATCTAGTCGACATATGGGACAACTACGATGTGAGTACAACCACATGTCGATACAAGGGACATGAAAAGAGTGCATACACTCAGGCAATGTGCGCAACTCGTCTCCTTCCTCAAACTCACTTAGACACACGGCACACATGGGGTCATCATCCTCTAAGCCCATGACCTTTTTGTGCTTATGGGATGGGATGAGTCCAGCCACAGAATGTTCATTGCTCACATCATTTCCTCGCAATTCTATCTCCATGGGGCCTCCATGTCTCCTACGCTGACGAAAATCCCACGAAAGCATCGAGACGCAATGGTATAACGCAATTAGTAAAGCTCCAGACGCGATAATAAGAAGCATAATATACAATTCAGTTAAAAAACTGTTATTGTCATTTGCCATTAGATTGGGAGGAGAGGGTCGGGGAAAATGATTGGAATTAAGAAGTTGGTAATTACCATCTTGTTTGCATCATGAAATTTTAATAGGAATTACTATGAAGTTGTAATTACTATGTTATGTTAAAATAATGTAATTACTAAGAATATATGGAAATGGGCGATTAGTCCAAGATGTGCCAACATTTTCTTGTTTGCATCATGAATTGTTTTAATTGGAATTGAGTTGTATTAGTTATATTGTTTTAATAATGTTCCAAATTTGAGTTGTATATATAAATACCATAAAGGATAAGACATTTAAAACGTTTAATAATTGGAGTCAACATTGGTAACTTAAATATACCGATTTCATCGATGACATATACTACAAGAGGAAAATATATAAAGTGATATGATGTAACTATATTATCTTGCATTCTTATTTATTAAATATTAAGATTTTAGCTCCCATTTTTAGGTATTATTAACTAGTTTGTTCCTCGGGAAGTTTCCGGTAGATAAATGTAATATGAAATGACAAAATATGTCTACCGTAAAACGAATAAGTTGTTTTTTCAGGAAAAAATTTGTAAAGAATCAACACTCGGTAACTCATAAAACCAACTTTTAGTTCTACATGTGTACATCTTGCTCGAATTAAGTCTCTATACAACTTTGTAATCTTCTCAAGACATTTTAAAGTTGTGATGTAATAAAAAAAGAACAACCAAATTGGTATCAAATGCTATGTCATGGTGATGATAGATGATTCTGATGTGTAAAGTCTGCATATGTGAAAGAAAGGCATACATATTCAATCTTTATTATGGATATACAATCAATCACATGGGTGACACTGAATAAAACAATCAATAGGTAAGTAGTGAAGATCTATTTTTGAAGATAAATAAAAATGATGTAACAGCTATCGATTTAAAAGATTGTAGGATGGTATACATATAAGTATCTATTCCAATAATCACCACATGTCAGTCGATCTCAAAGTACATACATTAAGGGTATGTTTGGCAAAACTAGCTCGTGACTGGAAGCTGGTAACTATAGTTGGTAGCTGGTAGCTGTAGCTTTTTAAATATATTTTGGTGTTTGGCATAGTAGTTGGAGCTTTTAATAAAATGTATAAAACGACCAAACTGAGCATAACTAAAAGCTTGTATGCATATTTTTTTTTAATTTTTTATGGTAAAATGGGTATTTGTATCATTTTACTCATTAAAAACTTGTAGTTTGTATGAGTTTTTTCTTATACGTTAGTACTAGTAACTAGAGATGTACAAACCGGTTTTTTTTTCTTAAACCGGTCCGGTTTTTAACCCGAACCGGTTCTTGGTGTTGAAGGTGATACCGGTTTTTTTTCTAAAACCAGTCCGGTTTTAGAACCGTTTTCAGGACCCAAAACCCCCGTTTTCCAAACCGATTAGGACCGGTTCCAAAACCGTTTTTTTTTTTGCCAAACCGGTCATCCAAAATCCAAATACATTGCCTAAATCGGTTTTTTCCTCAAAAACCGGTTTTTTTTCCCAAACCGGTTTATTCCTAAAACCGGTTTTCAACCCGGTCTAATCTCCAAAACCTATAACATATACAGAACCGGTGACTCGGGTTGGTTTGGGACCGGTTTGAACAAAAACCGGTTTTTGTCTAACCGGTTTTCCGGGTTTTTTTCCAGTTCGGTTTTCAAAACCGGTTTTTTTGTACACGTCTACTAGTAACGTTTTAATATAGAGTTTTTTCTTATACGTTAGTACTTGGGTTGGGTTGATCCAAGTAGCGGTTCAGTATCCAATCCCGTCACCAGTTCAGTTTAAATAGCAAGAAAAACAATTGTTTTACATAATTGCTTACAATTCATGCTAAGTCAGTAAAACCTCTTTATCAAGATCAGAAATATAAAAACATATTCAAATAAATTACCAGGAACAGGAAAAGGGCTAGAAATTTGAGTATTCTCATACTCTTCATTATCAGATCCAAACAAATCTTTATCTTCTTCAACAACATTATCCTCATCTTCCTCATCATCCCCACCACCACCACTACCATCACCGCCACCACCGTTGCCGCCGCCACTACTATCACTGCCAATGCCGCCGCTACTGCGTCTATTGGACGAAGAACCACCAGAAGAAGAAGAAGAAGAAGAAGAAGAAGAAGAAGAAGAAGAAGAAGAAGAAGAAGAAGAAGATGATGAGGAGGAGGAGGATGCTGACGACGATGATGACGTGGATAATTGGCTATCGTCTTTCTTGTTGTTGTTGTTATGGGTGTCCGTGTCTTCGTTATCGGACTCTAAATCACCGAAAAGGTCAACTTCTTGTTCTGAGTAATCCATCGATGGGTTTTGTAGGAATTAATAATAATAATAATGGATCTTTTTATTGGGGTTTCAGGGTTTCTGATGTTTAATTGAAAATTTATGAGTGTGTGAATGAATAATTGATGATCAGGTCGTCACGGGTCATGCAAAACCTAAATAACCTAGGTAGCTAGGGTAAGTAGGGTATCAAATCCAAAGAGCATGTGGTCGGTGATTAAGTTTCTTAGTTGATTGAGAATGTCACTTTTATTAAGATGTTGTCAATTATGAATATTGCAATTGTTGTTCCTTTAAGAGTTTTGATTGAAATAAGAAAAATGGATATCACACCGGTTCAACATGTATTGAAATAAGAAAAATGATTAGTTTGATTAATGAAAAAGACTTGATTGGAATTAATTGATTTAAATCAATAATAAGAAAAATGGGTATCACGCCGGTTCAACAAGTAACCTAGAGTTCTATAACAATTTGGGATAATCAAGAAATTGAAATTAGGATTAACGGGTTAATTGTTACAATAGGCTTAGGTGTCAAGTTTCATCAACATCAAAGATGGACTAAACTACACTTCATTACTCTAGAACATATGAACCCTAATAACAAGTTAAAGCATAATTAACCGAATTCATTTCCCTAGTAATTGGCGCAAGAAAGAATTATCAAAGAGAATACAAAACAAGATTAACGCAATTAACAAGTTTGTTCAAATTCAAATTACAAATGAAAGTAAGAAAATACCCAAATGTTAAGAACCCTATATTACAAGCCTACACCAGGTGAATCCAAATGTGATTAGCCGCTCATGATGATTGGAACTTCAATGATGATGGAAAACATAGGAGAAGATGCCATGAAAAGATTTGGGGATAAACGACTTGATTGGTGAAAGTTGGTGTTGATGATTGGTGATGATAATTGGGTGAAAGATGATGATCTTGAATGATTTTGGGTGTTATAGAATGATTTGATGATGTTTAGAGAGTGGAAGATGATGTAGAAATTCCCAAAATCTGGTTTTTATCAAGTCTCACAAGAATCCTTGGTCAAACCCCCCATAAAAACCATTAAAATTTGCATTAAATTGATTTTGACCAAGTCTTGTCAGGTGGCGCCGTCAGAGATGGCAAGAGTGCCGTCAGAGACGGTAAGACTGCCGTCAGAGATGGCCAAGCACCTCCAAACGCCAAAAGTGGCGGCAGACGCCATGCCAGACGGCCCCTTTGTTCCAGACGCCTTAATTGGCGGTAGACAGGGCCCCAGACGGCTGGAAAACTTGTTTTCTTCATAACTTTTTCGTTTCAACCCCGTTTTCGTCCGTTTTCCCGGCTACGTCTTCGTATTTCAAAGACCTTTCACATCATAAAATATTATCTTCATTTCAAATCCATGTATTTTTTTTCAAAACTCATTCAATCTTCGTGTTTAACCTATAAAACATCAATTTCGCGTAGTTATCCACTTTCTTACATATTAACACATCCAAACACATAAGATTTAAATACTAAAAGCACCGGAATTTCAACCACGTATCAATAATAATCAAAAGAAAAGGGAATTTTTTTGGTATGTTTTGTGAGAGTGATGAGGCAAGTCGACGTCGATGAATGATGTGCGCGAGAGAGAGAGAAAGAGAGAGGGGGATAGAGAGAGAGAGAGAGAGAGAGAGAGAGAGAGAGCAGAGGGAGAGCTAGAGTTTGGGTTTGTGTCAACAAATAGGGTTTGGTTGTGTGAAAGGAAGGATTTGATCAGATTTATTATTTTGATTAAAAAAGCAAAAAATAAAAAAAAATTAAAAGAATGCACCACATGGCACATTCAAAGGGATGGGGGTTGCCCCATTAAAAGTCATGTCATCATAGTGCTATTCTTTTATATATAGTTATTGATTATTGATTTATCCATAATATATGCTTACAATAAGGTAGAAAATTAACATGCCTTAAAATGGGTATGAATTCTTTTAAATGATTAAATGGTATCAATTTTAATTAAGTTTGACAATATTCATTTTTCGTAAACGCAACTCCATAATTCTAGTCAAAATTTTAGAAAATCATGTATAGATACCAAATTTAGAAACCGATCATAATCTATAATCTATAATCTATAAAATATAATAAAACAAAATAGAGTTGTCCACGTGTCCTTCTCTAAAACCTATTGCTTTCTAGATTTCCCACCCAATTTTTCTACCACGTGGCGCTCCTCTTTTCCCATATTGTTTTCCCTCATATTGCCTCTTAAAATTTTCATGTGACTTTCTTCAACCACAGATTGGTAAAGCACGTTTCTTTCTAAACCCTAGCTACCTCCCCTTTATCACCATCCACTATTTCCTTCTCCAATCGATTCAATTCTTTTGATTTATTTGCAGAACGGGTTTGCACTGCTTTGTGTTAGAACCCTTTGTATATCGTCGCTTTGTTTATCGTTAAAACCTAAATCGCCACGCCACAAGTATGTTTTAGCCTTTATAGTTTTTTTTTTCATTTCAAGTTGTTAATTGCCTCTGAAATCTGATGGATAGCGGCTGGATTAGCTTAAGCGACACGCCACAGGTATGTTTCAGATTGTTTAGTTTTTTTCGTTTCAATTTGTTAATCGCCTCTGGAATCTATTTTCTCACTACCTGAAATCTGATTATGTGTAAATTTAGAATTGAGATGTTAAACATTTGATAATGAACCCTAAGTTAATGATTTGTGTTAACGTTATAACCGACAAATCTATAAAATATAATAAAACAAAATAGAGTTGTCCACGTGTCCTTCTCTAAAACCTATTGCTTTCTAGATTTCCCACCCAATTTTTCTACCACGTGGCGCTCCTCTTTTCCCATATTGTTTTCCCTCATATTGCCTCTTAAAATTTTCATGTGACTTTCTTCAACCACAGATTGGTAAAGCACGTTTCTTTCTAAACCCTAGCTACCTCCCCTTTATCACCATCCACTATTTCCTTCTCCAATCGATTCAATTCTTTTGATTTATTTGCAGAACGGGTTTGCACTGCTTTGTGTTAGAACCCTTTGTATATCGTCGCTTTGTTTATCGTTAAAACCTAAATCGCCACGCCACAAGTATGTTTTAGCCTTTATAGTTTTTTTTTTCATTTCAAGTTGTTAATTGCCTCTGAAATCTGATGGATAGCGGCTGGATTAGCTTAAGCGACACGCCACAGGTATGTTTCAGATTGTTTAGTTTTTTTCGTTTCAATTTGTTAATCGCCTCTGGAATCTATTTTCTCACTACCTGAAATCTGATTATGTGTAAATTTAGAATTGAGATGTTAAACATTTGATAATGAACCCTAAGTTAATGATTTGTGTTAACGTTATAACCGACAAATCTATAAAATATAATAAAACAAAATAGAGTTGTCCACGTGTCCTTCTCTAAAACCTATTGCTTTCTAGATTTCCCACCCAATTTTTCTACCACGTGGCGCTCCTCTTTTCCCATATTGTTTTCCCTCATATTGCCTCTTAAAATTTTCATGTGACTTTCTTCAACCACAGATTGGTAAAGCACGTTTCTTTCTAAACCCTAGCTACCTCCCCTTTATCACCATCCACTATTTCCTTCTCCAATCGATTCAATTCTTTTGATTTATTTGCAGAACGGGTTTGCACTGCTTTGTGTTAGAACCCTTTGTATATCGTCGCTTTGTTTATCGTTAAAACCTAAATCGCCACGCCACAAGTATGTTTTAGCCTTTATAGTTTTTTTTTTCATTTCAAGTTGTTAATTGCCTCTGAAATCTGATGGATAGCGGCTGGATTAGCTTAAGCGACACGCCACAGGTATGTTTCAGATTGTTTAGTTTTTTTCGTTTCAATTTGTTAATCGCCTCTGGAATCTATTTTCTCACTACCTGAAATCTGATTATGTGTAAATTTAGAATTGAGATGTTAAACATTTGATAATGAACCCTAAGTTAATGATTTGTGTTAACGTTATAACCGACAAATAAAATGAATGTTAATAATCTAATTTTGTTTGGGCTTTTGCCCCTTATGTTCTTGATTCAAACTTAACCTGATAAGATTACTCTAATAACTTCTTGTATGTGCCTTGATATTGCTAAATTAAATCCCCATTGATATAGCTAAATCAAAATCTTGTAGAAGGTGAAAGCTTTTACCTTTAAGATCATGTGACATTACTGTGAATTCAAGATTGTCTCAAAACTTGCAATTAGTTGCTACATATTGATAATTTTAATTGAAAAACAAGGTCAATCGTATGCATATGTTGTTGTAATATTTACATATGAAAACATAAGTTAATATGTTTTTAGGCTCAAAACATGTATGTCATTCTAACCATTCATGATTTTAGTTGTTGTATTGAGAAGCTATTTCATGCTCCAGTGACCGTTCATCCATTAAAACGGGTAAAACCATTGATTTATGGCCGCATTTTGGAAGGTTCCCAATAATTTTGTTTACTAGGGTTACCAACTAAAAGAAATTGTCTGCATTTGCTTTGATATGAATCGCTAACCTCCTGTGATTTTCCATTGTTTTCTGTTTTAAAGAGTCTTTAAGTATTGTTATTTCATCTTTCATCAGTCTATTCGTATTGATTTGTTTTCTTACTTTTATCCAATGGTTATATATTAATTGAGTTATTCAATGATTTCCCCTCTGCCCACCGATTTGTTGGCATATTAACAAAACTGAGCATTAGAATGGTTTTTCTATTTAAATTTAGGGATTGCATAGTTGACACCATAAATTGACATGCAAGAATAACCTCGGAGTTGAAGCTATAACAACTTCTATGTTGAAATCACATAACTCGCGTTTTCAACTTTAATCTTTGTTGTTGTGGTTGCCGTGGAGTTGTGCTCCTTTGGACAACATGTTTGACATCGTTCAATGAACAACACCCTGCAAGCAGTTTCTTTCAATTGAAAAACTAATGTAGCTTTTAGGTGTTTTCAAAAATCTGATAACGGAAGGGGAAGAACATCGATTTTTATTTTTTATTTTGTCATGTGCTACGTTCATGCTCATGATGATAGGGTTCTTTTGCTGACTCAAAGACAATGCCATATTTAGTTTTCTATATGCCCTAATTTCAGCGTGAATTTAAGTTTTTTTCTTCTGTATGATTTAGATAAACTTATGTTGTTGTTGATTAACCTTTTCTCCTAATATTGCAGGGTTGTTGTAGTCTTTATGAGTTCGATTCTTAGAGGAATTTTGGGCCTTTTGTTTCAGTAAGCTTAACTTTTATAGCCAAAGTCTATATTAGGAAGTCAATGATGCAGCAAGTGCCTCAGTGCATAGAGGGCACTTTGTGTTCCATTAAATAAGATTGTCGCAAATTGCTATCATGGTTCTTGATTTGTAAAAAAGAATGTACTAACGATCTGGTCACTGGTAAAGGGCACCCAACTAATTTGGTCACTAGTATGTTGTTTAATACAAAAATTTTGCCGGTGACAAATTTGTCCCATTTACCTATAGAAGGGCTAATTTGGGTACCCTTTATCTCAAACGCCTCATTTAGGCCATATTATTTTTACATAAAAGGGATCCATATGGGTTGAATAAGTTGCTCATTCAATCTTTTTTTTATTGCGTACCATATGCTAATGTCGAATACTTTACATGGAAATATCTCTTAGGTGGCATCCTCTACAAAAAGTGAAAAATATTACATTACATACTGTATTGAAACATTATATGTCAATTATAATAAATCAATCTTTTTAATTTATATTAATTGAATAAATAGTCTTTAATCAGGATTATCACTTCCAGACGATCAAACTAAAGCTTGACTTTGCTGAAATCAATAACTTTTTGCTTCGCAATAACTCAACCCTCCAAAGATTTACAAGTATGGCGTACCCTCACAACGAGAGTTTATCTATTTCAATTAATCGTTTAATTGGTGAGGAGCTATTTTACAAGATCAATCACTAGCGATAGTTGGTTTGTACTTGAAAGAACCGGTTTTCACTCATGACCAATTTTATATGCGTTATCAAGAGTAAAAAACACGACAATAGTCAAATTTTTAATTTTAGACAGAGGAAAAACTTAAAAATAAAACAACAAATGTGGTGTACCAGGAAATTATCTTTACAGTGAAATTTATTTTTACAAATTTAGTGCAACTTTTTTTTTCATTTAGAAATATTATTTACAACTTATTTTTTATATACCATGGATTGTATAAATATTATTTACAACTTCTTATTTACACATTTAACATTGTGTAACCCGTGTATCACACGGGTATTTAAACTAGTTTGATCAATATATTAAAACTCAGTAGAATCATCAAAGAAATTAATCGGTTTTAAATTTCATATCAATTAAACTAATTGATCGATGTGCTGCAAATCAGGAGATCGATCGGAGCAAAACACAAAAACATATATACTTGAATGGTTAAATTGAATTGATATGATCAACATTTCACTAATACCACATGTTGATAATATCCTTAAACACGAGTTAAAAGTATAGAACCTAATCGTGTGTACTCAATCAACAACATAATAAACATTAGTAAAACTTACTTGTAGGAATGATTATCTTTGGAGATGATGAGTAAGCCATGATTCCCATTATGGTACCTTTTGTTGATGGATCACATTAGAGAGAATCATGTGTGGTGTTCTTCAAGAGTTTTCTATTTGTCATGATCAATATTAATATCATGAATGATGATTAGTTATGAAAACTATATGTATTCTCTAGTAAAGGTACCTAAAGAGAAATTTTAATTGCCCCTTTAAACTATTCAATATTTACGATTACTACCATCAAGTAATTGTTAGGGACTAGTTATGTCATATTGGTAACGTTACTCAAGTAGCCGGCCCAACGTTTTCGGAGGCCCTAAGCGAACGAAAAAATAGAGGCGCTTTCAAACAATATTTTGATATAGATCAACCTCTTTTACTCGGGTTTGGGTACGGCAATAATAAAGTACAACGTTTATAGATGGTATAATAATTTTTGTGATTCAATTAAGCTTATATTTTCTGTCTTTTAAAATAACCAGATCCATTGTGGTTTTGATTTGGCATTGAATTATTAGTAACAATGTAATTTAAGAATCACTTATAGTAGGCAATTAGTAATCAAACATAGTCTACACTTATAGGCAATTAGTAATAAAAAAATAGTCTACAGTTGTACTAAAGAATCAAAGATAGTGCTAAAGTAGGCATATTCGTAGTAGTTTCATACACTTACCCAGAAAATTTGAGAGGAAAACAAGACTAGAAACCCAAATATCAGTAATAAAATAATGTGGACAGAACCAAATAACAAACAAGTGAATTAATCAATAAAGTTAAATAATAATAAGAACAATCAGTAAATAAAACTGGAAATCCGTAACTTAACTTTGAAGAATGCAGGAAATGAACCTTGAAGACTTGAACCAAAATTAAGAATTCATCAACGTAGTATTCCATCTGTTACGCCACTCTCGCTCTTCAACTTCGCTAGTCCAGCCCAAACAAACACATCATTAATATGGAAAACCTTGGAAAAAATAATTTGTGGCCCCAAATAAACTAAAACGGAGGCCCCTATTTTTAGGGGGCCCTAGGCTTGAGCCTAGGGTGAGATAACTATTGAGCCGGCTCTACGTAAGACCACATTAACAGGTTATTTTCAATATTGGACAGTCATAAATTAGGTGGGGACGTTTTAGACAAGTTTCAAGTTAATAGGGGTCATCGGTTCATTATCCATTTCTCACGTTCTAAAATAAAACTTTCTTTAAACTAGCCACGTCATCGATCCATCACTTCCCTTAAAATCACTGCTATCCATCGATAATATTTCAATCAACGGTTCACATCTATTTATCCCTCATCACCCGGATTCCAATCTATCATCACCCCCTATATAAACACAAATCAACAATCCAATATCAATTAAACCATTTCTCTCAATAGCCTTTTCTTGAATCAATAATATCTTATTGCAACAATGTCAGGACGTGGAAAGGGAGGAAAGGGGTTGGGAAAGGGAGGAGCAAAGCGTCACCGCAAAGTGCTCCGTGATAATATTCAGGGCATCACCAAGCCCGCCATCAGGAGGCTCGCTAGAAGAGGTGGCGTCAAGAGGATCAGCGGTCTCATATATGAGGAGACACGTGGCGTGTTGAAGATATTTTTGGAGAATGTTATTCGTGACGCTGTTACCTACACTGAGCACGCCCGTAGGAAGACTGTGACGGCCATGGATGTTGTCTATGCTTTGAAGAGGCAGGGAAGGACTTTGTATGGATTTGGAGGTTAATTGGTTTTGGTTTGAATAGCGAGTACTGTTTTTAAATCATTGTAATGAGTTGTTATACTCTGTGGATCTTGTAAGAGTTGAACTGATTTTAGTGGAATGAAAGTAGATTGTTTACATCTCTATTCAGTTAATTGGTTTTATGTTTTTGATATGATTTGATGATGAATTTGGATTATAAGTTTATAACCATCAAGTTAAACCGAGCCGAACTTGATACTAGTCTAGCTCGGCTCGTTTACACCCTAGATTTCGCCGATTATTTTTGGACTTTCATCGATTTCAGGTTTGAGGTTTAACATGAAAAACTTATATTATTTTATTTGGAAAGCTGAGAAGAAGCTAACTTTGGAGGGGATTTAAAAAAGTTGAAAACCAATTGGATTTCCTATGAGTCATTGTATCGATAATGACATGAGGTTTGGGTTTGGGTTTGGGTGGTCTTTCTACCACCATTTTGAACCTGCTGGCCAAATAGGGATGTCTATAACTCATCAATTGGATACTTGGCGGTGGTCAGGAAATAGCCAAGGGGGAATTCACGGTCCAAGCCATCAGATCAGTCATTAGTAATCATGGGTCTAATAATATTCTATCTGTTTTTAATGGGGCAATTGGGTCCCTCACTCCCTCTGAAGATAAATATGCTAGGTTGGAGATCAGATATAGAATGTATTGCGACTTGGGTTGCTTTGGCGAAAAGAAACAACGGGCCAGGCCAACAGTCTGTGCTTGATTTGCAAAGACCATCTAGAAACGGCCAACCATTTGTTTATTTCATGCTCCCTGGCTAATGTTGTTTGGGAAATTATGATATTATCTCTCAGTAGTGTGCAAGCTTCCACATATTGTATAAATATTTGAAACAACCGAATCATTGATTGAGCTTTATAATGTTGTAAGTTAACCACATTAACCATGGGTGGAATTAACTAGAAAAAGTAGTATTAATTTATGGTTCATCCGTCAAAGGGATTCGTCACAAACCCCCTTACAACTCTCTCTCCCCCCCTCTCTCAATTTGTATGAATCAAAGCTGGGACATGTGTAAGCATCCGAATTAAACAAGCATTAACATTTTATAAACATTCGAAACAAAACTTCAAAACAAATTATACACAATGTAACAAAAATGAGAAGGATGAAAAGAGATCAAGAAATATGACACAATGAGCCAAAAAACAGAACACAATGCTAAAGAAAAAAAAACACAATGAATCGCAAAAATGACACAATGATGAAAATAAAAAAAATACACAATGTTACATATATACACAATGATATAATGTAAATTCTAAAATTACAAGCTGAAAATCCAAAAATAGTAAAACTTAAAAACTAAGAACCTAGAGTTCGATGAGACGGTTCCAATACCACTTGAATGAGTTCAATTGGAGTTCGTTTGATACCCTTTCTACAAATTCCTATTTTTATTTTAGTGTGTATTTGATTCTAACACTAACTTTTTGATAGTATTTTAATATGTAATTAGGTAATTTTAGATTTTTTTTTGTTAATGTTTAAATTATGAATTTTATATAGCTAACTAATCAACTCGGTTGAATAGCCTGATACAACATGGTTCAACCGGTTGAACCATTTTTTAGCCAAATTCTATATAATTAAAAAAACGGGTTTTTAAAACACACTACGTGGCGCTGATTTAAACAAGGGAGAAAAAGAGAGAACCACAACCTATAGCTTTATGGGCCTCGTACCCGGAGACGTACCAGGAGACCTCGGAATTGATTGAATGTCAACGTTTGTTTGTAGGTTTGAAGTTGAAAGAGAGTTGTGACTATTGGAAGTGGACTAGAGGTTCAGACGGTAGATTTTCGGTGGCTACAATTAAGAGATGGTTAATTAATGAGCAAAAAGGTGATGTGCCTCCAATTTTTGAGTGTTGCGCTTGGGTACCAAAGAAATGCAACATTTTTATGTTGCGTGCAGTGATGGATCGAATACCAACAAAACTTGCTCTTCGTAAAAGAAACATTGAGGTGGGGATGTTTTATGTGTGTTTTGTAACGATCAAGAGGAGTCTTCGGACCATATATTTTATGGGTGTGTTTTTTCGATAGGACTTTGGCTTGGTATTGCGAGATGGTGTGGTATCCCTGTGATATATTTATTTAATACAAAAGATACTTTGGTCATTCATAAGTACTTTGAGAATTTGAAGATAAAGAAACAGGTGATGCAAGGTATAGCTATTATTACGTGTTGGAGGATTTGGAAAACAAGAAATGAAAGGATTTTCAAAGACAAAAGGCATACGTTGACGGAGATAATGACGGACATAAAAATATTGGGTTTTCTATGGTTTAGAAGTAGATGAAAATTGCCTTTCAAAAAAAAACAAAAATAAACCTATAACTTTATGGAAATTTTGTGGGGACTATCGTTCAAACTTCAAACCTCATGACACGAGTGAGACAAGTTTCAAATTAAAATACACATACCACGTCATCCATCCACCACTTATCTTAACAGAAGCTCCACTCCGTCGATCGTAACTCAATCAACGTCTCAAGATGATTCAAACCTCATGACGCGGATCTTTAATCTCCACCGTCCATCATTTCGATTGTCCATTAAAATTTCAAACTCCCCTATTCTACAATCAATCATCAATCCCTTTATAAACCCTAACCCACAATCCCATCTCAATCAAACCATTCTCTCAATAACCTTTTCTTGAATCAATAATACTATCTTATTGCAACAATGTCAGGACGAGGAAAGGGAGGAAAGGGGTTGGGAAAGGGAGGAGCAAAGCGTCACCGCAAAGTGCTCCGTGATAATATTCAGGGTATCACCAAGCCCGCCATCAGGAGGCTCGCTAGAAGAGGTGGCGTCAAGAGGATCAGCGGTCTCATATATGAGGAGACACGTGGCGTGTTGAAGATATTTTTGGAGAATGTTATTCGTGACGCTGTTACCTACACTGAGCATGCTCGTAGGAAGACTGTCACAGCCATGGATGTTGTCTATGCTTTGAAGAGGCAAGGACGAACTCTGTATGGATTTGGAGGTTAATTGATATATGTTTGAATGATTGTGGTGGATTATGTATTGTTTGTTAGAATGTTTAGTGTCTGGATCTGTAATTGATGAAATTATATTGTTAATGGAATGAAATGAAATGTTTTCGGGTCTTATATTGGATTCAAACAAATTAGTTAAGTATTGGCACCAATTGGCATAACCATATAGCATTCATCCCTAGCATACCTGCACTTTCGTTTCCATTCACACAATCAACATAGTTAACATCATTACCATATATTTACGCACACACCAATCCTATGCTTGCGCCATTGTGATCCGATACGTGAGTTTGGGGGTCAAGAAAACAACTTAGAATGTTTGTCTCTTCACTGCCGTAGCCTACCGTAGGTTATGGTTGCCTGAATTTGTTTTATAAAGGCTCCCAGCTGTAGCTTACGGCTCTCCACCGTAAGCTACGGTTCACTTTTGCTGCATATAAACTTTTTGAAGAGGTAGTGGGTAGTGACAGATCTAGATAAGAATAAAACAATACAGAGACAGGCTAATATTGCTTTAGATTTTTTAGTCTGGAAAATGTATATCGAGTTAGAAGTATTATTATTATAAAGTGGCAGGTAATGGGTAAATTGGCAACAAGTTGTGTCGCAACTCTTTTATGATAGCTATTTGAAAAGCTAACAAGAAGTAAACATTGTTATAAAAATAACTCCTAAATGGAGATAGAATCCCACAGCTGTGAAACAAAATTCGTTGCAGTCAAATCAAACCAAGCCTAAAGTGACAGCCTACACTGAAGATGAATACGGGCATAGAATGAAAACATGATCTACATCTTCAGTCAATCTGTACAGAAACAGCAGTTTGCTGAACGATGTGCGTCTCTTAGAGAATGCATACCTGAAAACGCTCTCATGAAGCATCCTGTGAATAAGTGTGGGTTGTTACCATGGTCTGCAATCTATGATCAGTTTCTGTCAAAAATATTTTTAAACCCACGATTCCAGCTTATAAGTGAGACAGAATGGTTGGTTCTTGGGGTCCCAAGACACTGCATGAGAATGTGTTGCAAATACTTGTGTCCTTCCGAGTTCTATCCCTGCTACCACAAAGAACACCGCCCAGCCATCGGAGCACTCCTAACCTGAAGTAAAAGTCGGGGGGCTATGCAGCTAGAAGAAGCGTCAAAGGATTCGGACAGTGAGCCTATAGGGAAGATTGGGGCAATCAGAGTTCGACTCTGCAATGCTCTTGGCAATGAATGGCCTTATGATGCTCTTGCAGGTTGAAAAAAATCTTGCAATGACTTTAGCTTGTTGTATGGTAATCTGATGTTTTGTTTGGGTTTGCAAAATTAATTTATAATGATAAAACCGAAAAAAAAAATATATTATTGGGGCATTCCGACAAGTGAACCCGTGACCTCTAACACCCAATTTCAATCAAACTGTGCCTTTCAACAAATCATATCTTAGTTTGAATAATGTCAGGACGTGGAAAGGGAGGAGCACAGCATCACCGCAAAGTACTCCGTGATAATATTCATGGCATCACCAAGCCTGCCATCAGCAGGCTGGCCAGAAGAGCTGAGTGAAGATGATAAGCAGTCTGATATATGAAGAGACATGTGGCGTGTTGAAGATATTTTTGGAAAATGTCATTCGTGACGCTGTTACATACACTGAGCACGCTCGTAGGACGACTGTCACGGCCATGGATGTTGTCTATGCGTTGAACAGGCAAGGAAGGACTTTGTATGGTTTTGGAGGTTAATTGGTTTCAGTTTTGTTGATATGATATGCTTGTCTGTTTGTTTAAAAGTAAAGTTTTTGGATCTGTAATTGATGAAATGATATTATTAATGGAATGAAAGTGAAATGTTTTCATCTCTTATTATGGATTCAAATTAACTAGTTCAGTGTTTGCATTTGATTGTAGATATTAAAAATTATAAGACGAAATTGTGTTATTTATAGGGTAACTCTTCATCTCGTCTTAAAGCGAGACAGAATGAATGGTTGGTTGGTTTTCGGGGTCTGAAGACACTGCATGAGAATGTGCTGCAATAATTTGGTAATTTGATGTTTTGTTTGGCTAAAAAATTAATTTGAATGATAAAACTAAAAATAAAAAA
The DNA here is from genome assembly GCA_028751855.1 of Ambrosia trifida. Lineage (NCBI taxonomy): Eukaryota > Viridiplantae > Streptophyta > Magnoliopsida > Asterales > Asteraceae > Ambrosia > Ambrosia trifida. The sequence continues at coordinate 3,951,965 of CM054123.1, read as the reverse complement.
GATATAAGGGGCATTCCGAGAATTGAACTCGGGACCTCTCGCACCCTAAGCGAGAATCATACCACTAGACCAAATGCCCTTCTTGTCTATACAGTCAAAAACCATTTATATATTTACGCGTTATGTCTATTTTAGCATCATATAACGTAACATGGATGGAACCCTTTTTTGGTGACGCAAATCAAGTTTGTTTTTTTATTATTCGTAGTTTTTTTAACATGAAAATCAATTTATTTCTTCTTTTGAATTCTACAAAATTATTAGCTTTTATTATTTTCTATGTTAATCTTTAACTTTTTTTTTGCTATGCATTTTAATTTTTATTTGTGTAATATTATAACCCCATACCTTTTGTTTTCAAATTGTTTTACCAATACTAGAGGTTATGCATTTTAATTTTTAATTAGTGAAATATTATAACCCGTGCGTTTTCTTTTCATATTGTTTTACCATTCAAATCAAATGTTCCGATTAAGCGATGATGATTGTGTATGGTGTGGGAGGCGATTGATTTAGCTCAAGTGTCCTTAACGTGTTTTAGACAACTCTAATCAATATTGTTGATATTGTCATTTAACAAGTTACAGGTGTATGAAATACGCGACTAAACAACTAGAGTATATGCATAGACTATAATAATGTAATATTCTTATATTTATCTAGCATTTTAAGCAAATACGTAACTTTCGTAATTTTGCGTTAGATTTTCACCCGGATTAACATCAATTTCATGGTGATTGTGAGTGTGTACAAGCACTAATGTATTCAAAATACGATTTTTCTTAACAACCCATAATTGTTCAAAATGGACCATTTTCGATCATCATTGTAGGACCGGAAATCAATCAATCAACACGATATATGAACCGTCAGGTGCGGAAACCCTAACGATCAAGCAAAATGATGAAAACCGATGTCAAATCACACACGAAATCATTTACAACGTTTCTTTAATCATTAACTTCAAATAACTGTTTACAGACTCAATTAAAGATAAACATAACAATCTAGGGTTTTCTGGATAGAGTATGGGCGTTATAGAATTGGACAAACTGACAATAACTCAAAATAATCGCTGCCCAACTACCCTATATATAATCACATCTCATTCGACTTATCGTAGGTACGAATGAACTCCTTCGACCTTGTTTTGATTGTTCAGTTTTCATTCGACCCTACGACAACCCGAATGAATATTATACTCGTCACTTCGACATACAGTACCAGCTCATTAGCTGGGGACATACACGAAAGTGCACTTACAGTCTCCCCCTTGGACCTAGTTAGTGATGTACTAAACTAGAAAGCTATCAATTCCTCAAATCATGCATTCATTATCTTGGAAAGAAACTCCACAGAGCTTTCAAACATCCTTGAAGACTTGAAAACTTTCCATTACCTTGTAAACTTGTGTCGAGGCTTCATCAGTTCTCGTCTATCTCTTTAGTAAGCTTCGATATCTTAGACAGACTCAAGAAATCTTGGTTTTATCATTTGATGGTCCAAAAATGAAGACCGAGAACAATCTAGAAATTTCTTCGGCTTCCATGATTTCATTTGTCACATTTTCTACAACTTCTGTCTGGTTTTTGTTATTCTGGTGATCTTGATGTTCAGTTTTGGGTCTTGTTCATCTAAACACTTTGTCGATGACCCTTGAACAGTGCACCTGTTGTGTTTGATCCTGCATAAAAATTTACTAAAAACTTCACAAACTATAACCGGCGTTAGACGCGACAAAAATCTCGAAAGTAATCTTTACAACCAATTTGACCCTCATGTAAGACCCTAACCCGTAATCACGCAATTAGCGTTTAAATCCATGAGTTTAGACCTTATTTAATACCATTCCCGATTAAAACCTTAATGTTTATGAAAAACTTAATCATTGAGATCAAATACATTTCTCATTCCCACACATTTTACATTTTACATATTGAAACACATACTAAGATTTCACGATTTTTAATGGGAATCTCTTGAATCTACTGCGGAAGCTTGATGAGTGTTCGGGTGTGTTCGGTTCTTCTCGCGACTTGATCCTTGATCCGGAATTTCCATCACATGTTTACCTAGCACCATTACACAAAGAATGGTTAGTGGGTTGTCAATGATACATTTAAAATAGTATGAGAGTCGTTACACATTGAAACGAAACGAACCGGGCCAAACGGCCCCATGTCAGGAGAACAAAATGCTCCATTTTTTGTGCAGTAGCTATTCGGGTCGCTTTTACCCCTTCTAGAACCCATAATCTGACTTCGACTTTCAAATAAGAAATGTGCTTCATTCAAAGACCTTTCCAGGAATATAAAGAACACCACCTAACGATTTTTCTATGATTTTATATGAATTTTTGAAAATCAGTCTGTCCATGCGAACGCTCGTTCACTTGGACATGGACAATATCAAACCTTCTGTAATGACTGAACGGTCGTTCACACTTAGTGAACGACCGTTCATTGCTGCTGCTGCTTGTTTGGTGATTTTAAAGCATGGGAATCATGTCGCAAATGCATTTGATGATTCCCAAAGCATGAATATTGACTTGTCGACGAAATAAACCTTTGTTTGACTGAAATTATAGCCCGGTTCATGATGCTATGACCCGGTTCATAGTTTTAAGGGGCTGTTTGGTTGATTAAGTGCTGAATTATTAAGAGGTCTGAATGGTTAAGAGGTCTGAATGGTTAAGTTGCTGAATCATTAAGTTGGACCTCTTAATGATTAGTTTTCTTGTCCCACGTTGGTAGGGGAGCCTCATTAAGGTTCAACCTAGTTCAGTGCTTAATAGTTCAGTACTTAATGGTTCAGCAACATCCCAAATCTTAATGATTCAGACTTAACCATTCCATTCAGAAGCTGAAACAAACACACTGAATGCTGAATCATTCAGCGCTGAATGGTTAAGAGCCTCATTAAGAGGCTACCAAACAGCCCCTAAGTGTTTATGTCGATTTTTACCCAAATCGACCCGTTAAGGCCTTGAATCAAGAAAGGCACTTTTTGACCACACAAAATGCATACAATTTATGTTGTCAAGTCATTAGACACTTGATCAATTAAAGCATTTGTCCGATTTGTTTCATTATGATTTAGGTTCTTAATTTCAACCTTTAGTAAACTTTTAATTCCCGAAATGCCCCTTATAGCTAAATCTTTTAATTTAGTCATCCATGGCAACACTTCTTGTATCAAATCCAATGTTTCTGACTCAATAACTTGTTTAAAAACCTCTAAGTCCTTCCGGACTTAGATTTCCACCATTTCTCAATTTTTCTCCTATTTAGACAATTCTAAGCGCATTAGCACGCATTAGACATAGTTATGGAAATAACTTACTTGATTGGCACCCACACTTCACGTGAGTAGTTTTAGTACCCATGTTGCTTCACCCAAATGCGTTTATTTAGCTACAGACTTACCGGGTGACTTTGACCCATATCCATACCTTGTGCTTATCCTCCATGATTCCTAGCATCAAGTGTGCATGCGCACATGCATTTACCTGTATGCTTTCTAAATAGACAACATTAGTTTCTCGGAACTCAAATGGTTATACTTTGCCACTTGATCCGTTGACCTCATGAATCTCAATGCTTGGAATACAAGCATCAAGTGTTGGACTCAAATGATGAGGACTTCACCATTTGACCTGTTTAGACCCATAGTTCATCATACTATATTACCCAAGTTTTTACGTATGATTCAAGTGACACAAACTTGACCCATTAAACATCATGCTTAATGATTTCATTTGGATTAAAAACATCATTTCTCGCATATCTTTCTTAATTGACCCGTTTGATGAATTTCACCATTCGGTCATAACTCATTGTCTCGATTAAAGTCATAAACCACGTTTTGTTTTGAGTGCACATAAGGCAACTCATTTAATACATTTGTGACAACCGTCACCTTCGCCTTTCGTCAAACTGACAATAATGGTCCTTCAAATATTTCCACGATAGTCCTTGTAAATTTCGTCGTTTTCAAATTTAATTTTTTTTAAGCGAACTAAATATTTTTTTTTCTCATTTATATCTATTATGGATTGGGTATAAGTTTTAATCAAACGCGTATGTTGAAACGTATTCGGAAAATTTTTGTTAAAAAAAAATTAAGTCTCATAAGTTTAAAACATTTGGGGTTAAGTTAGCTAACTTGGTTAGTTTTTATAAAGGAGAAAATTAACTAAAATATAATATAACTAACTTGGTTAAATATGAGGGACTATTGTTGTCAAACTTTCAAAGTTCAAAACAAATAAAACTTCCCTCCCCGTTTTTTTTTCCGATTATGTATATATCGGCCGGAGTAGCTCCGGCGAGCCTTGATAACCAGTTTTAATGGTCCGTTTCAACTGGTTAATGATCTTAAAACGTTTCTCCGTTACATACTAACATTTTCCCATGATTAATCAGGCTATAACTGCAGTTTTAATGAACTTTATTTCGAGTTAATAAGGTAGCGACCGGATTTTTATTATTCAACACAAAACATATTTTTTTTCGAGCAATCCTATAAATTGGACATAGATTTACATGGCTGCACTGTATATAATTACAAACCCACAACAGAAGCTTCACAATCGCGTTCTGAATGACTAATTTTGTTCTTGTTTTGGTTCGGACCTTGAAGCCCGGTTGCGAGCCATACACGTGATTGTAAGTCGTTTTCTTTGTGCCGTTTTATTCTTGCATATTGTCCGATCAAAAGCCCTCAATCACAGAGCTTCATCGTGTTCTTAATCGGATTATTAGTTTTGGTTAGGGTTAGGGTTTTGGCTAGAGTTATTTGGGGAAGAAGATGAAGTTGGGTTATATGTTAAATATTTTAATTCGACATTATTAAACAAAAAATGATAAGTGGTGGAGTGGTTAGCAATGTGTTATGTACAGCAAAGGGGGTGGGTTCGAATCCCCTTGTAAGCAGATTTTTCTTTTAGGTCAAAATCTTATATTTTCTATTTATTCCTTATTTTTTTTTATTTATAGAAATACATATAAACTTAGAATATTCATAATAAATTCATTATTGCTCCAAAAATTATAAAAATTTAGGTGTAGCTTCTTGGCACCTCATAGAAAATTTTCATAATTTTTATTTCTGGAAAATATTTTATTTTCGTAATTTTTATTATTTAATTTGTTTTAATCATATTTAATTGATTAAAAATTCATTCTTAATGATTTTTATCTCAAAATTTGTCATAAATTATTTCTTAGCATTCTGAACTGAAATAAAAATATTTGGTTCAGAAAACAATTATTTTTATTGATTTTCCTAATTTTAATCATTAATTTAATCTCGTTAAATCAGTTTTAAATATAAATAAGTTTATATAAATTATGGGAAAATTATTCTAATTTGTGTACATCAGAAATCATCTATTTTCTATGAAACTAGTATTTTTTGAATCATGTATGGTATTATTAGTCTTATTTACGTTTAATTAGACATAATAAAACATTTATTTATTTATACAATTTAAACATCTATTTTATAAATATTTTTCTTATAAAATGAAAATACTCATATGATTTAATGTCTTTATTATCTTTTGTTGGATCATTGTGTAATTCAAAATTTATTTATTTATATATTTAGGATTATTAATTTGTCTTAATTATTCAAACATATTTTTATTCAATAGGAAATAATTATATTATTTAAACCACATTTACAACCTTTCATATATTAATTGTGTGATACAACTTTTACATTAACGCGACTTATCATAAAACTCTAATTCCCCAAATCGACTTAGCAAACCCTAATGCCTTAGTCCCTAGTTACCTTAGACTTTTTAGACATTTCCTTATTAGTATGCTTACACATTATAGGTTGAATTCCTCGGAATTCCCATTACTTAGCTCACGGCCGCTTAAGTTGGATTTTGCTCGTTTTCGCAAACTGTGAGTATATCTTTCCCCTTTTTACCGTTTTATTACTTTGGGGTGACTCATGTACTTATATATTAATCAAGTTTCAATTTCTTATACTTAATGCAATTCTCATGTGTGTTTGCTTTATGATAATTGGTGTGTCTATGACTTGTCAAAATCATTAACCGCTGGGCGGCCTAGCTTTTCAATGAATAGTACTATGGTATACCCCCTTGAGACTCTGTTGAGAGAATCTTGGTCATTGTCTTGTTAATTCATTATTCAGTTGGTTAGTCATGTGTTAGTCATTATTCTCAGGTTTGGTTTTGAACGGATATTACTTATTACATAATTGCAAATGGTACCGCACATGAATTGCTAAACACTTTTCTACTATATTTATTTAAACAGGGTATGCTCACCAATACAATTTTTGTATTGACCAAATTATTTTTGTACATGTTTCAGGTTGTTTTGAGATGCATCCTTTAAGCTTTCGGATTTATATTTAGATTTTGATTCATTGTATTACAATTAGGTTGGCAGTTAGAATCGTTGTATTTCATTTCAATGTAATAAATTATTTAATCAATGTATTTAAATTTACACTTTAGTCCATGAGCTATTGAACAATCGTCACTACGTGACACCTCGATGTTTCCGCCATCGGTTGGGGTGTTACAACATTTCACCCCATGGGGTTTACCTTTATCACATACACTAGATTTAAGACGAATGTATACAACAATTAAGCTATGTTATAGTCTAATGGTATAAGTAAAACTTACTTCATATCCGTTCTTGTTTCCATACGCATCGAGCTTGCATCCTTTTGACCCGTTTGCGTCCCTAGTTCTTGTACCTAACTTAGGGACATATCAAACTTGTTTATTAGAATACATAACATGGAATTTCTTCACTATCCATACATCATGTATTCATTACCAATTATAGCTAAATCCATAGCTATTTTCTTACATAGGATATGCAATTAACTTGGCTTATTACAAACTGATATTACATACGATTGATATTGATAGCTCTTACATGATTCTATCTTCATAGTTTCACTATTGCTCACCAAATTGGCATTTAATCAAACACTTGGTGTGCACCCACCAATTTTTTTTAGTTTTAAAAGCTCAAGATTAGCCAAAACATAACAATTTGTCTAATCATCATCATACCACACTATTTAGACCATTTTGCCTAAATTTCTCATATTAACAACTCCTAAGAGTCAACTAAACCATTAAACATAGAGGGTTTCAACCTAGAGGTTAAACACCCAATTTTTACACATCAACATAATCATATGACTAGAATCAAACACACATGTAGAATGTGATTCGTAAGAAAATTAGGTATGATTGAGGCTCCCTAAAGCTAGAGAAATCTCCAATAACTTAGAATCTCATGTTTTTGACAAAACCCTAGATTTTCACCTTGATAAAAAATGAGTATAACATTAATTTCTAACAAATAAAAGGTACCTTGATGTTTATTAAGCCTTAGATGATCCGTTTCTTGCTAAAGCATCGAAAAGCTCATTGATTTGGCTTGGATTTGAGCAAGAGTTTGATTGTTTAGGGTTTGTGGTTGAAGGAGATGAATCTCCTGACCATATACACGATACACACAATGTGTGTGTTTTTATTGTTTTATTTTTATTTATAAAACCCACTTTACCATATTGGTAACTAAGGCCCCTCAAGTTTAGTCTCGAGTTCATTTTTAAATTATAACATTAACTAGAATAGTTCTAGTAAGGAGTTTAGCCTTGTTTTTATCCGTCGACTAAAAGCATCCACCGCTAAAACTCACTTTGATATTCTACCGATTACGCCTAATAGCATATTTAAACGAACGAAGTTTTGGGGTGTTACACCTCAATATTTCTCCCCCTGGACTATTGATTATTTACAATATGCACCAAGAACTTGTAAATTTGCAATCTGTTTTTTCCTTTTTACAATTTTGAAAGTGACAGTTTGAATAAACACTTAAACTTGTTATGTTTCAAAATTTTGCATCTGAGCTTTCACATTTAGTATCCCAACATCGGCTATCGAAAATAAAATAGAAACAAAATATTTTGATTTTCCAAAGTTTATGCTAAAACACACCAAATATCTTTTTGAATTTTCGAATAGATTTGCATGAAAGTAAACTAAACATATTTTTGTGAATTTTCTGGTAAGATGATCATATCAGTATTGGAATAGACTGACAAAACGCTATTTGAGCAATTGTTTGTTTTTGACATTGAGCATCTTACAACCATTATCAGTATGTTTGTCCACTTAAACCTGAAACCAGCATTCATTGTTCAACACTTTAGATACGTTAAGGTAGTATTAGATACTGAATAACCTATGGTCCCCGCGCACGCGACACATTCCCGTATCAAGAATTGCACAAAGCTTTATTGTAACGCGTGATTATATTGTAGTTATCCATAAGTTACAAGGTATAAGACATATAGGTGACATGTCAACAAATCAATGCTGCAAAGCAACTTGTGTACTCAACTAGGGTGAGGCTTATATCGATTATGATTTTCATCATAGATTCGACATGATGCATTAGATAATCTTTGATTATCTTTATACATTAAAGTTCCTCATTTGGTAACTTGGGATTTGGCTTATTAGCTCTTTTAAGATACCCTGACTGAATCTAGGTCCTTAAATCAATACGACAGAAGATCAGTTAGGCCATCCCCAGATAACTAACAACATAACGACCCAGAACCTCTGATTTTGGCAACCTATCAAACGAAATTTCGGTACTAAGACCATATGCCAACGAGAAGTTGATCCACATGATTATCAGTTAATGTTTTTAGGTTTATAACACCATGCTAAACTTTAAACTTTGATTTCAAGCCTACCAATATATAATTGTAGTAGCTACTAAATGTTATTACCTCATTTTTGTTTAGAGAGTAGTTGGCAGTCCACTGATGTACTATCATATCCTCTTTTGTATAGGATCGGATTGTAAGAAATCAACTACGTAATCATACAAGTAGAGTAATTTAGGTACGAAATCCCTAAATCACATGCAAAATGATAGTAGACAAATCAGAACACGTTAAGATCCATTTCAATAATCATTTCCATTGATAAACAATCAATTACAATCAATAAAGCTTAGGTTTACAATGAAAACACACGTTCAGAAGGTTCTAGACTCACCTACAAACACACACACAAAATGTGACACCCCGCATTTTCAGGTTCCTACTTTAACTAAACTCTAGTTAACTTGCATGTGCATACGTGACTAAACACTTGACTAGGGTTAGTAAGGAAGGTCTTCCTATATGTTATAGGGTAATAACATATCTTATGTGATAATAACATATGTTACATTATAATAAGTAAAGTTATCATCATAATGCACACACGAGTCCTGTATCCCGAACGTTGGTGAATTATCTGGCATACATGATAATGTGCACAATGGAATTATGATGAACATGAAGTAACATGTTTATGTGGATTACATGTTTATGTGAATTACCGCTTAACTGAAAGTTAGTACGTAAACTATGCAAATTATGTGCACTCTATGATTAATATGTATTGAGATAATAAAAATAATAGTTTTTATGTAGGTTGGGGTGGTTAATATTATCGGGTCCAGTATTGGGCTAAAACATGATTAACAAGTTCGGTTAGCAAACTAAAAAAAGCCCTAAAACCCAATTACTTGGGTAACAAGCCAAATCCTCTTATAAATATTGATAAAAAAAAAACCCTAACCCCCTACCCCTTGCGCCGTAAACACCCCCACCCCCACTCTCTCTCAATTTCAATCAAACAACAAATCCTCTTGATTAATCCAAGTGGTGTTGGGTGGAATCTCTAAACCTTGAGGATTTCTTGCATTGAAAGGTATAATTTTTATAAGTTTTATGATAATTGTTAATTTTTTGAAAAGCTTTTAAAAACCCTAGAAACTCTATGAGTATGAATCGCATGTGTAAGTGTTTGTGTAAATTCTTAGATGTTTTGCATGGAGGTTTATGAGAATTGATGTATGTGATTATAATTAGGGTTTAGGAATGTGAAAAATACAGATTTTAACTTGATTGTATAGGAGGATTTCATGGAATAGGTGATTATTGATGATTAGGGTTTATGAATAACTTGGGGTGCAAGTTTCAGTTTTTTGACATATTCGTTAGGGTGTTTTGCAGGGTCTGTATTGTGATGTTAAATTGATTTTTTTGATCGATTCTTTGCATGAATAGATTTTACATGGTCTTAGCTTTTTATAATGGGAACAATCATCTGATTTGAATGTCGTTTGATATGTTTTTGGAATTTTATTTGATTAAAGGTCATATCAGATTTTCGGAGTTATAAATTGGGTCAACTTTAAACGGTCATAACTCGAGTTTTACAAAGGGTTAAGTTATGAAATTTGGACAGTAGGTCAAAATTGGAAAAACTTGGCTTTTACAAGTGGATTCACCTCGTTTGGGTAAATACACAATTTTTGGGAATTTTTCTACTAAACTGACCTGCTGTGGAAATTTTCTGTACATAGTTGTGTTGTACAAATTTTAATAATTTTTGTGTTTGGTTTTGAGAAAAAATAAAAATATGGGTTATCAATTGAATCCCAATGAATATTCAGAAAAAATTTGGGAGTTTAATTCGTTTGTTAAGTATTTTAAATAATTCATTTTTCACAGCGCACAATCTGCCATAAAAACGCAGATTGTGTAAGGGATGTTTACGTGACTATTTGGAGTCTTATATGGTATGTATTTGACATGAACTTGTATGAATGCTTATATGAGATGTGTATGAGGTATAAAACTGATAATAATCAATATGATCACCAACAGGATACGTAGGACTTACTTGTGCATGTAGAGTCATTAGGTGTCACTACACGGTTTGAACTTTAGAAGTCTTCGACAATTGAGTTGCATGGTGTGTTGGTTATGCACATATACTCACCTAGTGACATTTGTAATAGGGAGTCGGTAGCTCATTACTGTTTGAGGAATTTGGATTATTCACGTGCAACCTAAGGTGAGTTTCACTACTCTTTTCTCAAAAGCATGCGTCTCGGGTTTAAGACAACTTACATAACTTTTTCTAGTTCGGTTTGGGACTACTTTCACATCTTGGGTTTGGGGTGCTATGACTCCTTGTGTGGGTCGGGTTTTGCTAGTTCGCAAACTTTTTCCTTGATGAACTAAACCAACACTATCACTATAAGTCCTTCACATACCGAATGAGTTGTCGGGTTATGGCAAGCGGGTTATTAGTTGATAGCGCTATTAGGTCTGACAAACCTCACACCGGCTCGGGGGAGTGCGGGAGTGAACTATAACTTAACAGATTATCATTGTTGATAGACAATGATGCAAGGCAAACTGCTCACATTTGTGACAACACGTACATTAGCAGTTCGGTATGTCGGTGTTAGTTATCATGAATGGGTTAGCTACCCTTGGCATGCGATGAACTAGTGGTTACACGGTTTTTGTAACCAACTTAATTACTTACGCTTTTACTTGGTTACGTGGTTTTGGAAACTAGCGCATTTACTTACTCACTTTCTTTACTTTGGGAACTCACCAACATTGTTTGTTGACCCACGATATACATGCTTTTGCAGGTAGTTAGCTTCCGGTGCCACGATTAGAAAGCACTGCACACTTCACTGCATTTGGGGCTTGGGCATACACCTAAATTACATATTATGCTTTTACGTTTTCCTTCATATGGTTTTAATTTGGGCGCGTTGTTTTGCGCATGGTTTTAAAAGGTTTAAATTTGGTTTACGCTTCCGCAGCTTAACTAAACTTGGTTTTTGAAAACGAACTAAATGGTTTTGGCATTTAGAGTTCGTTCATATGACTTATGGCTATGGGATCCTGGTATGTCATGCGCCTCGCGGTATAAACCCCGCAGTGGAAATTTGAGGGTGTGACACAAAACCTAGTTCGAATGACCAAGACTTATCCTGCAAAACAAAACTCAAACTATATATAGACTTCTCCATTCGACCTTTGCAGAGGTCGAATTGAATCCTTCGACCCATAACATAGCTCGAACCAAAAAAATTACATAAAAAAATACTCATTCGACCGAGACAAACTTCCCTTCGACCCTACGTATAGTCGAATGGGTCTTCAGAACATCAAATCTTCAAATATAAATGTCATTTCTTGTTAATCCAAAGCGATAGTCACATATGTGCACCTACATCTTTTCCTCCAGGGAAAAAAAACATTTTTGATTTTCTGATTTTTCAAAAATTTTCAATGTTTTTGACTTTTCTGAATATTCTCCCCCTAAAAATTTAAAAATAAGCATATTTTGGATTTTTAAACTTTTAAAGAAAAAAAACAAAAATAAAATGATATCCGATGAGGTTTACTCATTGATAGTAAAGCCATTGACAAAGATACGAGAGTTTAGAATAAACCATAATGTCGCATCTGTTGTTAAACTCTAAGAACTGAGAGCAATTGCATGGGATTGCAACGTTTTCCGGCTTCACAGGTAGGAAACAGACGAGAAACACTCTCCACGTTGTTGAACTCATTATGTCCTTTTTCAAGCTAACTTTCTTAACCTTAACCTCTCCAATAAATACCAAAAACTTAATCTCCTCCAAATGTAGAAAAAAGAAACTCTATGCGGAAAATCAAGCCCGCTTTTCTATATAGATGCTCCACTGTCAACTATCAAAAAATAGTTAATAGGTCTGTCTCGAACAACATGCACACTTGTTAAACAATTAGTTGAAAAGGGGAACCCATCCTTTCACAGTGATGGGTCGTCCAAGGTCATCAACCCTAGGGATATCAATCCATTCACCTTTTGAGAAATCAGTTGGTTTCTCAATTGGTTGACTTGAAGTAGAAGCTGTTGCAGATTGCTAAAGTGATTTGGACTTACAAACAAGTTCATGTTTTATTTTAGATTTCTTTTTCTTTGATTTAATTTTAATTTTTTATTTTTCAGGTTTCTAATTTGATACCTATTTCTAAACTATGTTTGGAAGCTTCTCAGACTTAACTGATGAAGGTCTAGGCTTAGAGTTATTCTTAGGCTTCACCTTAGAACTCCCCTTACCTTAGAAACCCATTCACTACCTTCATATTTGTTCACGGCAATCTTTTTACGATTGTCGCACACAATAGACTGTTTCCCCTTTGTTTCTTGATATGTTTCGGGGATTCAGGATTTTTGGCATTGCCTGAATGATTAGCGGCTTTCACATCTGTCCTTTTTTTGCTTAACATACGGACATGCAACAACTAAATGCCCACGCTCTCCACAGTTAAAGCAGGATCTATATTCTTCAAACTCATGAACAATTCTCTCATCCCAGTACCAATATGGGCAATGAGCAGACAAATGTCTGACCTTACCACACACAAAACAACTTCTCCATTCAACAAACTCAGGAGACAGATGTGATGAATTACTACCACAAAACATTCCAAATCGAGAGGTACTTGGATAATCATAAAAGTCATATGATCTTGATGAAAAATTTCTTGAATTCTTATGATGAGAATTTTTCATCTGATCATTACCTTTCGATTTGATTGGTTTTGGTCCTTTTATCTTGGGACCCTTCTTGTTGTTTTCAGTCTATTTCTTTTGATTCTCATGTCGGTTAGGATTGAGTTGGAATTGCAGGTGACCAAATTGATTTCTAAATTGAACTAACAAATCATCATTATCAATAAAAACACATTTAAGTAAATATTGTTCGATGAGACCAATTGGAAAATCTTTATTAGAAAACAATTTGTCACATCCCACCAACATGTAGGATCCTTCTGTTCCTTCAGGAAACTTGAATATGGGGTTCTCTTTAGATTCAGGTTCTGAAATAGCTACCACATTTTCAGTTTTCACTCCAAGAACTGGTCTCACCTCAGAGTCAGGATCAACAACACAAGGTGTTGTGACTTCCAACTCTGATGTGGGATTATCCTTCTCCAATACATCAAAAGTATGATTCTCAAATAGTACTGGAGGAGGACAAGTATTATATCTAGTGCTTGTAGGTACACCATTTTTATCTGGTACCTCAACAATGTGATCTAAGACATATTTGATATGCAAATAGCTTTCAAGTTTTTTCTTTATCTTTTCATAGTCACATTTAACCATAGCCAACTAGTTTCGTGCCTTTGTTGTTTCATCAATGTAGTTATTGATGGCAATTTGTTTGTTTGAAATGGTTTTATAAAGTTTTGAAATTTCTTTCTCATAAGATTCAATTTGACTTTTAAAGCCTTTTTCATTCTTCTCAAATATTTCATTGGCAGTTTGGCATCTTTCCAATTCACTTGCTAAGTTCTGTTTGTCCTCAAGAAATTTCAACACTTCTGTTTTTAATTTGACACACTCAGAATAGTTAGCACATTCAGATTTTGAGTTATTGCCTATAATGGTGAGTCCTATGACTACCATAGTGTTACTTGGCATAGAAACTGAAGTATTCGACCCCAGGTCCGTAGAAACTGAGTTATTGCCTATAATGTCCTTCTACAATGTATAAGTAGTAAATATTTGTAAGGGGGTGAAAAATTTAGATAAATATGAGAAATAATATTCCAGCACTTAATGGGTCGGAATGACCAGTAAATAAGGCAAAGACGGACATGTAACAGTATAAGATGGATTGAATCTTAAACATAGTTCTAGGTATGTTAATTGTATGTAAAATTGGTGGAAAACGAGTCCCCAACGGTCCTTGGTGATAGCTTAAAAAGTTCTTAAAAGTGAAGCCTATAGTGCAAGGAAAATGACCTAAAAAATTGGCTATGTATGGAACTATTAATAAAAAACGAGTCGCTGCCAATTTTAGTGCCTCGCGCCACACAACGTGGATTGGCCCGCGGCTTCGCTTGGCACCAAGCCTGTCGCGTCGCGTGACGAGAAATGGGTTTCCCCCTCGTGTAGCGCAATGGGGCATCAGACAAAGATTTTTGTTTTCTTTATTGTCGTGTGATGGGTTTAACTAACAATCATGTTGTTTTGGTTCGGTTAAACACTAGGTACAACCCTATGGTCCTGGATAGAGGTCTAGCATACCAAGGATCCGAACGCTTATCTCAAATGACGCTTTCGCATGCATATTTTGTAAACGTTGTGTGGCGTTTAAGTAATGAGTTATGTTTGCTTATAAACATTATAACTAAAGTTTTGCGTTGACTCAGACAAGGTAATTATGGAACTACGATGTTAATTTTTAAAAGAAATTTTGTAGCCTGTAAATCCTAATTGTCCAAACTAGTTGCTTTAACTCTAAGGAGTACTAAATTGTAGATATTATAGCTTTGGTCTTACATTTATTAATTTTTTTTTTGGTTTAATGACATTTAGGAAAATCATAAGAAACTTTAAAAATATATAGAAAAGGGACTAAGGGTAACATTAAGAAATGGGTTTAAGTGAGAAATAACTTTAGTTGGTTTCATTAAGATTAAGAGAGAGGGAAAACTAGAAGGAACTATGATGTGACAACCGGCAATTTTCGATCTACACTGACGTGACTTTTTTTTATGATTAAAAAATAATATTTATTACAAATATTGCTAATTATTAAGTTTCGGAAGTTTACTGACCGTTTTTACAATCGAAACTGCGACCGATTTAATTAACACAATTTAAACGCGCGAACTGAAAGCACGCATCGGGTAACGAAAATATTTATATTTTTGCTCGGTTTATTATTATTTTTAATTTCGAACGAGACCGACAAATTTTTATAATTAATTATGGTGCCTAAATAGAAACCGAGACGTTTTACGTTTATACGGGTTCGATACGCGGTACAAGTCACCTACCAACAAACCCTAGGTATATAAGCATAATATTCTTCTTCTTCTTCTTCTCATTTTCATCCAACACACAAACCCTAACCTCTCTCTCTAAAACCGGTTTCTCTCTCTCTCTCTACACTCTCTCCACCTCCCTCGTCTCTCTCCCTTCCTCATCTCCTGTCAGCGCCGGCCGGCCACCATGGTTATAGGTGGTGGCGGCGGCGGTCCTTTAAACCCACAAATGGGCGGAATCAGTGGCGCAAGGTTTTAGGGCAAAGAAGGTGATGTGGTGGTCCGGTTATGTTTGGGGTTATTCAAGGCGGTAGGGGTTCAAGGCGGCAGTAGGGTTGGGACGATGGTGGCTGTTCGTAGGTGGTAGGTAGTTCATGGTATGGGTCCGAAAGGTTTGGTTTGGTTGGGTCTCTTCTTTGTTGGTCGGGTTCGGGTTGTAGTGCGGTGGTTGTTGGGTTCCAGGTGGAGGCGGCAGGTGGTAGCAGGGTGTCGGGTTTTGAAGTTGGGTTTGATGGGTTGGGTCAGGCTCTCGTGGGTTTTGGTCGGGATTTAAGTCGGTTCAGATCTTGGTGGTGGTTTTCCGGAGATGGTGGTGGTTGCAGAAGGCAGCGGCGACGGGTCTCGAGTCTTGGGCCGGGTTGGTTAGGTCCCAGATTAGATTCGGCCCGGGTCTGGTTCAAGTCTTCGTGACTGGTCGGGTCTTGTTTCGAGATGGTTTTAACTCGGGTCAGAATTGGGTTGGGTTAAGCTCCGGTGGTTTTGGTTTTTTCGGTTCGCGGCTTGGGTTCGGCTCAGGTTCGGCTCGGGACGTTAGTTACGAGTCAGATTTGGTCCGGTCATCACATGGTCAACTCAGTCAACTCAGTCAATGACGGTCAACGGGTCAGATTTCGGATTCGGTCAAGACCCAGCCAACTCAGTCAAGCGCTTCGGTATAACTAACTCGTGATTATTTCTTTTTGTATTATTATTTATATTTATATATATATATATATATTTCTAAAATATATAAATATAAACGACTAACTCGCTAAAGGCGAACCAATATGAATAATAAACGGAAAGGATTATATGATAGTATTTGTATATTGGTCGTGACTTGGTGTTGTTGATTATCGGACTAATCTGTTGGACTATATGTATATTTATATAAATAAGTACGATTTATATAAAAGCTAACGGAATATATAAAATCTCGTTTTATTTGAAACTTTGCGGATAATTATATGTTCGTCTTGTTTTGGTGTCGATTTTGGGAAAATTGTAGACGACTTGTGTTGTCTGGTTTGTACAAAAATAGAGGAAACTCTACCGAAATTTTATAAAATTTAAAAGCATAAAAGTAGGCGATATTTGTTGTATATTTCATTATAAACAATCTTCAACTATTTTGACAAATGTAGTTTTCTACAATATCGCAAAAGGTTTTCGACAAATAATTTCTTGCAACATTTAAAGAAAAACGCCGAACAATAATTCCAAAACAAATACATATTATTTACTGAGCGTCAATTGTGTCAATCTTCAAAGATTTTGGTAACTAAAACATTGCTATTTAAATGATTTTGAATTACAAAACGCTCGGCTTATTTGAGAAAGAATTATGTAAAAATTGTATGTGAGTGAATGGATCGTATAACAACAAAGAATGATCAAACAAGTTAGTTTTAGGTGCGGAATCCCTAAAACAATCACAAAATAATAGTCAAACAGATCAAAACAAGTAAATCATCATTTTCAAAAGCTTTTCATTAATTAACAACTCGATTACACGTTTAAAGATGGATACAAACAAGGTAAGAACGTGAAAAGAGCTAAATAAACTTCTAGAGAGAATATCAGAAAGTGGAGGGAATAATATGACAAAAAGTTACATTCAAAAATCAAGCTTGTCTATTTATAGACTGCACATTCGCCCACTTAGTTCATGCGAATGTGCAGGTTCGCCCAAACTGTCTGGTCGAACCAAGCTATACAATAAACTATATTCACATTCGTACAAAGCTTTCTCCTTCGCACCTTCTGATCTTCCTTCGCACCTTCTAAAGCCTTCCTTCGTACATACAGAAACTCCTTCGCACCAACGACAAATCACAAAACATATTTATTGAACAATCCGAAGCACTAGTCGCACAATTGCATCTACAAACTCCCCCTCGACTATTGCTTGGATTGCTGTCGATGTTGTTCGTCCATTCTAATATTCATCAATTTGATATGTCGTTGAATCTTCTATTCTTTAGTCAAAACCGGTTCCTGAAATTGCTTTGGCTTCGTCTTTTTCAATTCAGGCACCTTTTGCTTTTCAACAAACTTTCCGAGCTTCTCGCCATAGTCACAACCAGCATTAATGTCATACGCAAAGAACAGAAATACCACACGTTGGTACTTTCCTGCTTATTCAGCATCCTTCGCATTAGAATAGATCGGATTGTAAAACAACATTATTATATCCTCATGTGAACAGTTGATTAACCACATGGGATCAAAAATGTGTATTTTCTTGTAGTTCTTCTCTCCGTCTTTCAGTACAATCACAGCCTCTGCTATCTTCCAATCGTAATACCACCAAATAAAATCTTTAGCGAAGTGTTGTGGGATCGGCAACAAAGGAATCTTTTTCAACACTCGCGGTGGTTTATACTTTAACGTCACCTTGGGCATACCTGTAATCTGATCAATATCCTTTTTATGAACAATTCGTTTCGGATATTGTGGTTCAAACAAATCCCACTTGGTTCGGCTTTCTCTCGTCATCTTCTCAGCAAAGTAGGTAATCTGACTATTTGACGCTCCCGTTAAACGATGACGGCAAATATCACGAATTGCCCAATAGGGAAGAGTCTTCAAATGATGAAATTTATCGAAATATAAGATCCCCTTCTCCCACTTCACTGCTATACATCTCAATTCTTTAACAAACTTCCAAGCCAATGCACGACCTTTGAAAATACCACTATGAAGTTTGTAAAAGCTTCCTTGAATTTCAGCTTTCGGACGGTTGTTTTCTTTCTCTTTCAATTTCTTCAAGAATTCCTTCAAACTCTCCGATTGCTCGAACCGTGGTTTATCATGCCCTTTGAAAATTTCATCTTCAAATGCTTTACTCTTCTCTTTCGCCAGTTTCTCGGCTTGGTTTAGCAATTCATCTGAGAATCCAGGAAATCCACAATCTTGATTATACTTGAAATATTGTGGATATTCCTCACTCGTTATGTCTTCCATTTCAACATCCTCAAAAGCAGGAACATCACGGTCATCAGAATGATTCTCGGCTTCCTTCTCAGGTATCTTTGGAATGAAATTATTAGCAAGCAATTCTTCCAAAGTCTTTCCAACCTGTTTAGCTAAACCCTCAAGTATCTCTTTTGAAATCGCCGCAGAAACCTCTCCATCTTCAAGATCAGGGTCATCAAACTCCAACTCAAATAGTTTATTGCTCGACTCGAATATCTCTGGAAATCTGCTTGTCATGTCAATCGTCCAGACTCGATCTGTGAGCATCTGGCGATACATGTTCTTGTCGTCTTCAGATAACGACTGTAGTTTCTCATTCCAGAAGATATCGTCATCCACATTTTCTCCTGGAGTCTTAGAGCTCGACTCTCCACCCTTACTTGAGTCACGCTTTTCATATGTAAACTTGTCAGCGTTATCATCATCATCATCATCATCATCATCACTACTATCGAAAGCAGAGCTGTTTCCATCACTCGAACCACCATCTGAACCTCCATCATCTCCATCATCTTTCTTCTTCTTCTTCTTAGTATCATTACCTGCATCTTCATCAAGTTCTTCATCTTCTTCTTCGTCAGATGGTTCAAAATCGACTTGCTCTTCATCTCTTTCCTTATCTTCTTCACCAGCTTGAATTTGAGGAGCTCGAGAGTACAAGTCTTTGATCAAATCATCCATATGCTTGTTACTCTTCTTCAACTGTTTGTTCTCCTCTTTCAAGATAATAATTCTTCTGGTGTTTCGTTGCTCGTGCTTCAACAACTTCTTGTTCTCTCTTTTCAACTTCTTGATAGTTTTCTTCAAAACTTCATTATCATCATGTGATGTGACTACAACTTCCAACATCTTTTGATCATTTGTCTTCAATTGCTCGATCTCAGTTTGTTGTTTGTTGATTATACTCATCATCTCAGATAATCTTTGATTCACTGCATTCATTATATCACCATCCACCGAAACTTTCTTCTTCATAGGTGGTTCAACAACATCAGGCAGTTTGCCTTTCCTAATCTTCTTGAGCACATTATCCAATGCTTCGTTAAACTGATCAATAGGTATATCTTCACTCTGTTGTGTGCTCGATGTAGTCGCAGTCTTTTGCTTCTTTTGTGTTGGTGCAGTAACCGGTGACTTAGAACTAGAAGCTGGTGGTAGTTTCTTACCAGCTATAAGCGATTCAATCTCCTTCTTTCTCTTAAGACTTGGTGTAACACCCCAACCGATGGCGGAAACATCGGGGTGCCACGTATTGATGATTGTTCAGTAGCTCATGGAGAATAATAAGTTTTCATTAATTGATTTAAATAAATTACATGCAATTGTTCTACAAGAATTTGTACATCAAATTGAATAAACTATGCACATATCTTCAAGCAATTCTTCAAGCAAGTAGGACCTGAAACATGTTAAGTTGAAAATGTTTGGGTCAACAAAAGTTGGTGAGAATTACATAGGTTTTTGAGAAATAGTTGATAACAATGGTTTGTACAACACTCAGGGTTGTATGATGATAGAGTATGATACCGACATGCAACAATGCGTCTATGTACAACCAAACCTTGTGTCGACTGATGACTAACTCGCAAGTTAGTTAAATGTTATTACTGTTATCGATCATCCCTGAGTCTATGCGGGTGGGATGGGTTTGTCAGACCTATAGCGCTATAATCTAAACAGGCGGCTTGATCATTGTTAATGATTGTACTGTGTCTTTTTGTTACAGTCAAATGATAGAATGATGTTGTAATTGAATCACAAGTAAATATGAGTAAATGATAGTATAAAATGTTTAAACATGTTTCACCCCAAAAATAGTGCAAATAGAGTAAAGGGGCTATGTAAACTCACCTTAGCAAATGTTAACTTGTTGAAAAGATATGATAATTGTGTTGCCCAAAGTGATTCCAAATATTACCCTATAATGAGGTAATATATAATAAGTCTAAGTCTATGTAACTAATATGTGTATCCTAGGGTTTTGATTTGGGGATAATCAATTGTTGAGATTTAAATTTAAAAATGTTAATTAAATAAAGAAAATTGGATAATAAATGAAAAATAGTCTTTTTTATAAAGTTTGAATTTTGAGTGAGCATATTAAAGTGTTTGAAGCAATAAAATAATTTTTATAAAATTATTTCATTTAAAATAGATTTTTAAATCTATTTATTTATAAATAGCCAACTATTAACATTAATATTCAAAAATACTAAAATTAAGGAATTTTTATTTTAAAAATCATATTTCTGTTCTAAATGATTAAAAATAATTTGTATAAAATTTTGGTGCAAAAATGATGAAAATTGGATTTATTATGAATTAAATATGATTAAATCTTACAAAAATTGATTAAAAATAATAAATAAATGATTTTACTGAATTAAAAATTATTTCAGTAAAGTTTAACTTTATAAAAAGTTAGGATAATTTTTGTGGAATTTAATAAAACTGTTTTGATATAATAATGGATTTTTATAAATATAATAGTATAAAAATGATTTAATTATTATAATTACTAAATAAAAGAATTTCTGAAAAATAAAAATTGTAAATAACACTTTTATATCAGATTAAACAATTATAATTTTTTTAGAATTTATAAAATAGTTTAGGTATTTTAAAAAGAATTTAAATGATTAAATGGATTAATATATATATATATAATTAATTGTTTGATTAATAAAAAGAAAAGAAAAGGATGGACAAAAACCGGTCAGAGCCGGACTCGAACCCGGGTGACCTCGGAACAGAACCAGAGTCACAACCACCTGGCCTAGGCCGGTGGTTGTGTTATCTCCTGATTTAAAATAATTAAATACGATAAGCAATCCCAGTTTTATCCCCAATTTAAACGTGATGAACCCTAGATTATTCAATCAGATGATCCAGGCAACTATAGCCCGATTAGTGTTAGGGCTATGGTTGCTTGGATGCCGATGAATGAAACCCACCAATAAAATTAAACTCACAGTGCTTGATTGATGTTTATGGTCGGGTCAAGGCAAAAGTCAACCACGAGCGATTAAACCAATTACAGAGTGAAATTGAGAGATATAGGGATTGAGAGAGAGTTGTGAGCGATTAGACAAGGTCCAGAAAGCCTCAATTTATACAAGAGGATTAGGGTTAGGGTTAATTAGATGGTTTGACTTTCCATATAATAATACGCGTTCAATTTGATTATAGGGCAACGATTGCCGTGTTATTGTTGTGCAATTGTGTTGTATTGGGCCGGATTACACACGAATTTACCAAAGATAGCATCATTACACGTTAATTCGAAGGATTGCACACCAAGGAATCCCACAGTTGACTTTTCTTGTCAACTGTGAGGATTTTGAAGCGTGTATAAGTATAAGGTGCAACTGGGTTTATCACCAAACAGATGGCCAGCCCGGTTGGTTGTGTCCGTGTGTGTGTATGAGCGTGGTCCGGGTTCGATTCCCGTCTTAGACAAGAATATATCTTTTTTATTTAAGGTCAGACAAAGGAAGGGTTTGGGCCTCTGGTTGGGTTGGGCTTGGGTTTGGACCTTGTGTGAGCTCTGTTGGGCTGGTCTAAGGAGTTTGGGACAACAGGGACGATATGCTGGATCACAATTGTGTTTGTTTTGTACAACTTATTATTATTATTGTTAACTTTTATATATAAAATATATATATATATATATGTATGTGTATGTATGAATATGTATATCATTGCATTAGGCTTAAAAAAAATATGCCACAAAATAATTAAATAGAATTTGTCGTTTTATTCCGTAACGTACGATTAATAAACATGAAATGTTACAGTCTCCCCTACTTTTAGGAACTTCGTCCCGAAGTTAAGAGAAACACCAGGTTTGCAATTGGTCAATTACCAGAAACCTTGATAAAATTTCACACTATCTTAACGTACCTGTAAATTCATGATTACGTTCCGGACCGTAATTACCAATTTACCTTACGTTAGGGTTTTGCGTCCTTTTATGACTTTACCGATTGTTGAGCAGGTCTGATAGTCTCCGCCAGTCGTTCAGGTGGTAGGGCCTCTCCCGACTGTTGGAAAGACATGGTGACCTCTACCAATCGTTAAGTTGGTTGTTTGGTAGTTAACTAATTGTTTTACAAGCAAGTGTGATTATAGATATAGCAATTAGTTCACATTCAGACAAACATGCACACAGATGTTATGATAATACTTGAATTTTATTACTCGAATCGAATAACGTCAATACATAGAATAAAAAAAAATAACCAATAGTCAAATGGTGAGTCTTGCGGTTAGGTAGCTGGAGGGTCTTGATCTCTGTTCAGTTTAGGGCATCGGTTACGGAAGTGATTTGGGTCTCCACATTCATAACATTGACCATAGTTGTATCGATTAGGATTAGCAGCCTGAGCAGGGTTGATGGGCTGGTTGGCATTAGGATTTGGGGTCTCGCGACATGTATTAACTAGATGGCCATACCTACCACAATTGGTGCACAAGCGACATGCTGAAGCAGTGGGATGATGTCGGTTGCATGTGTTGCACAATGGATGGTTTCCTGTATAAGGTTTCTTGTTAGAAGCTTGTGTAGTGAGGTTGACATCAGGATCCTTGGCCTTACGCTTCTGATTCTCAGTAGTTACCGCGGCTACAATACTTGTTTTATTGCTTTTCCGAACTAAGGTTCCGTTCTTTACGTGATTATCAGTTAAGGTAGCTGCTAAACGTTTGGCTTCCTCCAAGGTGGCAGGATTCCTTCCCCACACCGTATCCTGGATTTGCATGGGCAGACCACCGATGTACTTCTCGATGGCTACCGACAGGGGAGTGACTTTGTGGGGCAACAATAAGCTAAGCTCATGAAAGCGGGTGTTGTAGGCAAGGTTTTCCCCACTATCTTGAGCTAAGGTGTGGAACTCATCCTCAAGCTTCTTAACTTCATTGCGAGGACAAAACTCTTCCTTCATGATCTCTTTGACTTGGTCCCATGTCATAGTAAGAGCAACTTCGGCCCCACGAGTACGCTTTTCTTCATTCCACCATGTGAGTGCTCGTTTATGGAGAACACTCATGGCGTAACGAACCTTGAAGTTGTTTGGGCACTCACTGTTGATGAAGGTATTTTCAATACCCTCAAACCATTGGAGGAGTCCAGTAGCTCCTTCTTCACCACTAAACTTTGGAGGGTTACAAGAGTTGAAGTGCTTAAGGGTACAGGCTTGGGGTCCATTTCCATTGCCATTGCCGTTCCCGTTCCCGTTGTTGTGGCCATTCCCATTCAATTGGATGACCTGGGCAAGCAAGTTGGGAACCAGAGTTGCGATTTGCTGCGCCATTTGTTGAGAAATGATCGCAGCCAGTTGAGCATCGACCCCATTGTTGTTGTGGTTAGGAACTTGGTCATGGTTATGGTTGTCACCACCTTCTTCGTGGTTCTCACCATTGCTGTTGCGTGTGCTGCGACGTGGAGGCATGATCTGTAATAGACACCATGAAATGAATGAGATTATATAAGGAATGTAATCATTTATTCATTAAAACGAATAAACGAAAACGTTGACTTATCAAGGATTCTAAATTCTAATAACATATGAAGACATGCTTTAGCCTATAAGTGAACACTCATCCCGAGAATTCCCAGGTAGGCATCCGGGTCCCTCGTCTGATTGGGATATATGCGCAATGCCAGCCTAGACAGAAGACTCAGAATACAGGCGTTCACCCTTTCAGATTGCACGTGTTCGTTATTAAAATCTAGAACTTCGACGAGATCTCAAGGTGGTTCAGGTTAAACCTGGGGATTTTGTCCTATTAGTCTATGAGTAGATCCACTGATGGAGGGCAACCTTCTTGTAAGGATGAAGGTAGGGATGTGAAGTAGGAGGGAGGTAGAGTATAGCAAACAAAAGAAGCAAGTACTGGTTAAATCCTATGGTTATAGACTAGATTATTTTTCTAATAACCTAATTCCCTATAACCATGGCTCTGATACCAATCTGTAACACCCCAACCGATGGCGGAAACATCGGGGTGCCACGTATTGATGATTGTTCAGTAGCTCATGGAGAATAATAAGTTTTCATTAATTGATTTAAATAAATTACATGCAATTGTTCTACAAGAATTTGTACATCAAATTGAATAAACTATGCACATATCTTCAAGCAATTCTTCAAGCAAGTAGGACCTGAAACATGTTAAGTTGAAAATGTTTGGGTCAACAAAAGTTGGTGAGAATTACATAGGTTTTTGAGAAATAGTTGATAACAATGGTTTGTACAACACTCAGGGTTGTATGATGATAGAGTATGATACCGACATGCAACAATGCGTCTATGTACAACCAAACCTTGTGTCGACTGATGACTAACTCGCAAGTTAGTTAAATGTTATTACTGTTATCGATCATCCCTGAGTCTATGCGGGTGGGATGGGTTTGTCAGACCTATAGCGCTATAATCTAAACAGGCGGCTTGATCATTGTTAATGATTGTACTGTGTCTTTTTGTTACAGTCAAATGATAGAATGATGTTGTAATTGAATCACAAGTAAATATGAGTAAATGATAGTATAAAATGTTTAAACATGTTTCACCCCAAAAATAGTGCAAATAGAGTAAAGGGCTATGTAAACTCACCTTAGCAAATGTTAACTTGTTGAAAAGATATGATAATTGTGTTGCCCAAAGTGATTCCAAATATTACCCTATAATGAGGTAATATATAATAAGTCTAAGTCTATGTAACTAATATGTGTATCCTAGGGTTTTGATTTGGGGATAATCAATTGTTGAGATTTAAATTTAAAAATGTTAATTAAATAAAGAAAATTGGATAATAAATGAAAAATAGTCTTTTTTATAAAGTTTGAATTTTGAGTGAGCATATTAAAGTGTTTGAAGCAATAAAATAATTTTTATAAAATTATTTCATTTAAAATAGATTTTTAAATCTATTTATTTATAAATAGCCAACTATTAACATTAATATTCAAAAATACTAAAATTAAGGAATTTTTATTTTAAAAATCATATTTCTGTTCTAAATGATTAAAAATAATTTGTATAAAATTTTGGTGCAAAAATGATGAAAATTGGATTTATTATGAATTAAATATGATTAAATCTTACAAAAATTGATTAAAAATAATAAATAAATGATTTTACTGAATTAAAAATTATTTCAGTAAAGTTTAACTTTATAAAAAGTTAGGATAATTTTTGTGGAATTTAATAAAACTGTTTTGATATAATAATGGATTTTTATAAATATAATAGTATAAAAATGATTTAATTATTATAATTACTAAATAAAAGAATTTCTGAAAAATAAAAATTGTAAATAACACTTTTATATCAGATTAAACAATTATAATTTTTTTAGAATTTATAAAATAGTTTAGGTATTTTAAAAAGAATTTAAATGATTAAATGGATTAATATATATATATATAATTAATTGTTTGATTAATAAAAAGAAAAGAAAAGGATGGACAAAAACCGGTCAGAGCCGGACTCGAACCCGGGTGACCTCGGAACAGAACCAGAGTCACAACCACCTGGCCTAGGCCGGTGGTTGTGTTATCTCCTGATTTAAAATAATTAAATACGATAAGCAATCCCAGTTTTATCCCCAATTTAAACGTGATGAACCCTAGATTATTCAATCAGATGATCCAGGCAACTATAGCCCGATTAGTGTTAGGGCTATGGTTGCTTGGATGCCGATGAATGAAACCCACCAATAAAATTAAACTCACAGTGCTTGATTGATGTTTATGGTCGGGTCAAGGCAAAAGTCAACCACGAGCGATTAAACCAATTACAGAGTGAAATTGAGAGATATAGGGATTGAGAGAGAGTTGTGAGCGATTAGACAAGGTCCAGAAAGCCTCAATTTATACAAGAGGATTAGGGTTAGGGTTAATTAGATGGTTTGACTTTCCATATAATAATACGCGTTCAATTTGATTATAGGGCAACGATTGCCGTGTTATTGTTGTGCAATTGTGTTGTATTGGGCCGGATTACACACGAATTTACCAAAGATAGCATCATTACACGTTAATTCGAAGGATTGCACACCAAGGAATCCCACAGTTGACTTTTCTTGTCAACTGTGAGGATTTTGAAGCGTGTATAAGTATAAGGTGCAACTGGGTTTATCACCAAACAGATGGCCAGCCCGGTTGGTTGTGTCCGTGTGTGTGTATGAGCGTGGTCCGGGTTCGATTCCCGTCTTAGACAAGAATATATCTTTTTTATTTAAGGTCAGACAAAGGAAGGGTTTGGGCCTCTGGTTGGGTTGGGCTTGGGTTTGGACCTTGTGTGAGCTCTGTTGGGCTGGTCTAAGGAGTTTGGGACAACAGGGACGATATGCTGGATCACAATTGTGTTTGTTTTGTACAACTTATTATTATTATTGTTAACTTTTATATATAAAATATATATATATATATATGTATGTGTATGTATGAATATGTATATCATTGCATTAGGCTTAAAAAAAAATATGCCACAAAATAATTAAATAGAATTTGTCGTTTTATTCCGTAACGTACGATTAATAAACATGAAATGTTACACTTGGTTTCTCTGGTTTCTTCTTCTTTGACTTAGCAGCTTGTACAGGAGAACCAGGAAAATCTTCTTCTTCATTCAAAGTCATTTCATCATCATCAACAGGAATAGGACTCTTATTCCCTTGATTTTCAACATTCTGACTAGCAGACACACCAGCCTCAGTGGCCTTGGGCGTGGTGGTCTTTACCGTCTCAGCATCTGAATCCCAATGTTCATCTTCCTGCGTCTCTTCAGAATCAACCGACGCCTCATCAACTAGGTGTAACCCTTTCTTCGCCATGCTCTTATGTCTTCTTGGTGTGCTTTTCTTCTTTTCAGGTTCGGTCGCAACCTCTAACCTTATCTCTTTCTTCTTAATCTTTCCACTCTTGGCACCAACATTCACAACCTGTCTTTTGCGCTTCGCATCAGGATCAACAGGATGTAATGGGTTATCAGGATCAGAATCACTGTTTGCATGTCTCACAAGCCCTTCACCTGGATCTTCATAATCAATTCTTGCTAGATGTCCAAATAAATGCCTTACTGGTGGACGTTCATTGACTGACAATCCCTTATACGCCTTCATCCTACCAAGTGTATTAAGCGACATATGTTCCTGAACAACTATGTGCTTAGGATCTCTTTTCAAGTCCTTATACTTGTTGTCAAACACCATCTGGAGGAAACGAGGATAAAGTAGAAACTTCAGATTCCTCGTGCCGTTCACAGGCTCTAATAAGTGATCCATCAGCATGCCTGAAACATTGAACGGTTTGTTCAACACCAAGGCTACCATCATAGAACTGATACTTTTGCGCATTAAATCATATCCTCCAGCTGCAGATCCGAAGACATGTATCAAAACGTGTGCCAGATATTTGAATTGAGGGCACAGTTTTCCCTTGTGCAATGAACCGTCAGTGATTGGTCCATTGTATTTCATTCTTAGAAAGCACTTTCGCTGATCCATAAAACTAAACTCCTTAGGATCTGTCGGCTCATCTTCTAAGTTCAACGCTTCTCTTAGATCCTCCTCACAAACAATAACTCTCTGCCCTTGGATCTTGCTAGTCAAGCATGACTCGCATTTCCAGATATCAAGCTTCGCTCCCGACCAGAATTCTTGCATCATGTCTCTGTAAATAATCGTCGGTGTAGCAATAACATCTATCACCCTGCATCTCTTCAAGAAATCTATGATTCCGATAAACTCTGTGTGCTTTTTAACCTCTCCGAGATACGCACAGCAGTTATGCGTATTTTCGAAGGCTAAAAGCTCTTCAGGAACTGTCTTGGCAGGCTGTGAGGATGATCCAGCTTGTTCAGTCGTCTTCTCCTACTCGGACATGGTTAAATCTGCAAAACAAAAACAAAGACACATGTTAAAAATCGACAAAAATTCAAACTTTGAAAATTTTGGAAAATAACATTCTCATTCGCCCAAACGGGGGTACGGATGAGAAATAACTAGGTACGAATGAGAAATTTTGATGGTACGAATGTATGGATTTTGATAAAAAGTTTCATTCGCCCAAACTTTCTTCATTCGACCAGTTGATTATCTCCTTCGCCCATTCGAAAGGGTCGAAGGTGACTGTTCTTATTTTGAATTTTCAATTTTGAATTTAAAGGATTCTGATCATGTTCTTTTGATTGGTATTGCGCCTAACAATGCCGATTAACCATTCTATACTAACAGATTCATCAATTATTCATTGTATTTGTGTTTTCAATTAAAACTAGGGTTCTAAACACAACTATTGATCAATTGATCAAACTGTTGGTTTTGAATCCATGGTTGATGGTAATTCTCCCCCTAAAACACACATACAATGAAACCTAATCAACAATTATAACAATGAAGGTGTTTTTTTAACAGTTTTAAGAGTTAGGGCTCGAATCAGAAAAACAGGGATTAAGTCCATCAATCCTGGATATTAACCTGTATAAGATAGTGGAAAATGATCAGTGTTTAGAGACGAACACAATGATATGATTCAAAATGGCAAAGCAAGAAGGTGAGGTTAAGATGAATTTTCTGAAATTTTTTTGAATGGGTTCGAATGAGGCTGAAAAGGTATATATAGGCATCCTCCTTCGCCCATTTTAATCGTACGAAAGAGAAACTTTTGTCTCCTTCGACCCTAGTGAAAGGTTCGAATGAGGCAAAAGGGTTCGAATGAAACATAAGTTCAAGAACACTCTCCTTCGCCCGTTTAAAACATACGAAGGAACATGAAAATCCCACATTCGACCAACCGAATGGGCGAATGAAAATTGGGATTTTTTGATAAATTTTCCAAATCTCAAAAACGAGTCCCGGTCCAATTATTTTCCAACTATTAAGCATCCAACATTCATATTTTCAAATTTAAAAAGTTACAAAGCTCAAATGGTGTATCAAGGTTTAGAAAATCGACATCAACCACCATCAGTTATCAAAAATAAGATGAAAATGAAAAATCTTTTTGGATTTTCTAAAGTTTATGCTAAAACACACCTAAAATCTTTTTGAGTTTTGTAATTTTTGACGAGAAAATAAATGCAGAAATGTAAATGAAAAACTGTAAATGTTTTTGGGATTTCCGGTAAAGAGATCATATCAGTTATTGAGAAATCTGAGCACACCATTGATCTTTTGAATTATTATCATTAAAGACAATGTGTGATCTGGCAACTGCTGATATTGTGATCCACATAAACTCACATGCAGACTTTTGTGCAGTGCTTTAAACTGATACTGATATTTATAGTAGAAACGTAATTGTCTGTGGTTCCCACGCACACGCCATACTCCCGTATCAAGAAGTAAATATACAAAGACTCATTGTAAAGCGTGATTATGCTTTCTTCGTCTGTAATTGTACAAGATATAATGCATAGAGGTATACAGGTCAACAAATTAATGCAGCAAAGTAACATATGCACTATACCAGGTTGAGGACTGATATTAATCATGATTTGCATCAGTGATTAATACGATGTAATAGATAATCTTTGATCATCATAAAACATGGAAAGTTCCTCAATTCGGTAACTTTAGGATTTGGCATAAAGCTCTTTTATAAAGACACCCTATCTGATGTAGGTCCGTAATGACTTACAGCAGAAGATCAGAGAGGCTATCCCCAGACAACTAATAACATAACGACCCTAAACCTCTGAGTTTTGTACAAATACCCTATCAAACGAAATTACGGTACTAAGACCATATGCCCGTGAGGAGTTCATCCACACAACAATTCGTTTGATATGTATGTATCAGGCACGCAGTAATAGGTCTACGAAGCCTATCAGCACATCGCACAGACTCAGACACACGCCCTATATAGTAGTACATTACTTAAAATGTGTCAGATCCCCACTGATGTACTATCATTTCCCTTTATACTCCAGGAAATCATTTTTGATTTTTCTGATTTTTATAGGTTTTCAAATTTACTGTTCCCAAGGATAAGCTGGAGCATTTCAAATATATGACTGCCCAGATATCGTTTGTTCACAGAAATCTGACGGCATTAATCTAAGGGAAGAAGATATAGCAGTCAGCAAAGAAATTTTTTCATTTTTATGGATTTTGAAATTTTTCAATGTTTTTGGATTTTCGAAATTTTTCTGAAAAACAGTAAAAATTTAAACTAAAAAGTGATAGACTGAGGTGGTGATCAGTCCTGTTTTTCTTTAATACCATTAGCTTTTAAAAGAAAATCAAATCTGGATTTGTCAAAAGCTTTGGTAAAAAGATCTGTGCGTTGGTAATCAGTGTGGATTTTGACCATATCGATCAACTCTTTAGCATAACAATCACGGATAAAATGATATTTAATCCGGATATGTTTAGCCTTTGAGTGATTTACTAAGTCTTTTGTTAATGCGATTGCGGCCTCGTTATCACAGTAAATAGGGGTTTTAAGAAATTGCAAACCGTAATCCACCATCTGTTGTTGGATCCAAAGAACCTGTGAGCAGCAGCTCGATGCTAAAACGTATTCTGCTTCACATGTGGATAGTGCAACTGCGGTTTGTTTCTTGCATTGCCAGGTCACGAGCCTGCTCCCCATAAACTGACATCCAGCCGTTGTGGATTTGCTGTCTTTGTCACAGCCGCCCCAATCTGCATCACTAAAAGCGATTAGGTCAAAATTATCATCATGAGGGTACCAAAGTCCTTTCGATGGACAACCCTTCAGATATCTAAGGATACGCTTGACAGCTGCAAGATGACTCTGTTTCGGCTTCGATTGATATCGTGCACAAAGACATGTCGCAAACATTATATCCGGTCTAGACGCGGTGAGATACATCAGAGATCCGACGATTGCTCTGTATGTAAATGGATTAGTCAGCTCCCCCTTAAGGTCAACTCCAATCCCGTGATTAGGTTGTATCGGGGTATCCATCGGCTTCGAATCATCCATCTGGAATCGGCTCAAGACTTCAGAAACGTATTTCGTCTGGTGAATAAAGATCCCCGTTGGTCTTTGCTCCACCTGCAAGCCTAGGAAAAACTGCATTTCTCCCATTGCGCTCATTTCGAACTTTTCCTGCATAACTTTTTCAAATTCCCTGCACAGAAGTTCGTTAGTAGACCCAAAAATAATATCATCAACATAAATTTGTACAAGAAGCAAGTCATCTCCTGCTCGTTTCGTGAATAGTGTGCAGTCTACCAGTCCGCGTTTGAATCCTTTCGAGAGAAGATACGTGCTCAGCTCCTCATACCATTGTCTCGGAGCCTGGTGCAACCCGTAGAGAGCTTTGTTTAAGACATAAACCTTATCCCGGTGAATAGGGTCCTCAAAGCCTGGCGGTTGACCTACGTAAACTTCCTCTTTGACCACACCGTAAAGAAATGCGCTCTTTACATCCATCTGATACACCTTGAATTTCTTCCATGATGCAAACGCTAGGAACATTCGGATAGCTTCCAAGCGTGCAACCGGTGCATAGATTTCATTGTAGTCGATTCCCTCAACCTGATGAAAACCTTGAACGACCAAACGAGCTTTGTTTCTCACTATGACTCCTCTATCATCCTTCTTACACTTAAACACCTATTTGGTTCCAATTTTCTTTCTTCCCGAGGGCAAATCTGTCAGTGTCCATACATCGAGTTTCTGAAATTATAACAACTCTTCTTGCATTGCTTCCACCCAGGCATCATCCAAAAGAGCTTCCTTGTACGTCCGCGGTTCGACCTGTGAAACATAACAAGCGAAAGACCAGTCATTTTGAAAACCAGATTTTTGTATTTTGGCATATAAAGCAAGATTGGCAATATTTTCTGGTGCTTGAGCATTTCTCAACTGCCCTCTTGTCATCACGCTGCTACCAGGATCACCAATAACCTGTTCAAGCGGGTGTATCCGATGTATCCGAGATTCCGGATAATCAGGTACTTGTACTCCCGTTTGAGTCGTCAAATTCTCTGTAGAAACCAGATCATTACCCATATTTGATGTTGAAGCATCAGTTGTAATTGGATTCACTGGTGGTGTCACTGTAGCATTGTCCAGAATAGCTTCACTTGTTGCATCATCGTCTTCATCTTCTGAATCTGATGAATTAAGCGTTGTAGAAGCTTCTTGGAACACCTCTTCTTCCATCACAGGAGCAGTGGTATCATTAGAAGCTGTTTGAGGATTTACAGTGATCGGACGCACTAACGGTGAAGTTACGGCGTTTTCGACCTCGTAATATAAGCGAAGTACAGCTTCTTCAACCATGCTATCTAGATTGAATGATTCAAAGAAGTCTTTGTAATCAAACATCCAATCTGGACCTCCACCCTGTACATTTTGTGTGTATCTTTGTACTTCGACATTAGCCCACTCCTCGACTTTTCTAGTTCTTTTGTTGAATACCCGTTTTAGTGGGGTTGCATATCCAACAAAATAACCTTCTTCAGCCTTTGGTGCGAACTTCTCCGAAGGATTCAGCATTGTACACGGGGCACCAAATGGTTCTAGATACTCCAGATTCGGCTTGCGTCGGTTCAACAACTCATAAGAAGTTTAGCCAAACTTCTTCACTGTTAAAACACGGTTTAAAGTGTAACATGCTGCGTAAATAGCTTCGTTACAGAACATGAATGGAAGATTTGAATCCGCAAGCATAGTTCTCGCCGTCTCAATTAGAGTCCTGTTCTTTCTCTCTGCGACACCGTTCTGCTGGGGTGTATACGGAGCGCTATATTCATGATGAATTCCCTTGTTTGCACAAAGATCCTCCATCTGAGCGTTTTTGAACTCCGTCCCATTATCACTCCGGATTTGTTTGATCTTCAGACCATAGATATTCTCCAGACGTGTAAACAGAACTTTCAGATTGTCAAAAGTGTCGCTTTTCTGATGCAAGCACATGACCCATGAAAATCTAGAATAATCGTCAGTCACCACAAGACAGTACAACTCCCCGACATGACTTTTACGTCTGACTGGACCGAATAAGTCCATGTGCAAACGCTCAAGCGGTAGTTCAACGGAATTGACTTTCTTTGGTTTATGGGTCTGTTTGTGCTGTTTTCCCTTTTTGCAACTAACACACTTGTCATTCAAATGGAAATGTTTCACATTAACTCCCGTGACAAGTTCATTCTTCACTAACTGGTTCATCTTTCTCAAATGAATGTGTCCCATTCTCCTGTGCCACATTATAGATTCTTTTTCTGTAGCCTTAGAGAGGAAACACGTGACTTGGCCATGGGTGGTCATTGCTTTGGACATATCGAGAATATACAAATTGTTTACTCTCGGTGCCTTTAGCATCACCCACTCTTTCGGAAGTTCAAACCCCGGTTTCAAGATATAGCAAGATTTGTCGTCAAAATACACAAAAAATTGTTTATCACAGATTTGACTAACACTGAGCAGATTGTAATCTATCTGTTTCACGTACGATATCCGCTCAAATGTCACGACCCCATTGCTTACACTACCCTCCATCGTAATGTAGCCTCCTTTATTTCCAGCAAACGCTACATAACCTCCGTTTATGTTTTTGATATCAAAGAGTAGCGTGAGGTCCCCTGTCATGTGACCAGAAGCTCCACTGTCAACAATCCATAGGCTTCTCACAGGGCCAGCTGGAGCTCCCTGCACATATCAAGTAAAGTAGTTAGATCTTTCGGGGGACCCAAGCCTGTTTGGTCTTGGGTCTTTGAACGGGTTGTTTCAAAGATTCTATCGATTCACAAACATCTTGGGTTATCTCAACCCCTTTCTTCTCACTCTCAACTTTCTTTTTCTCAATTTTCACATTTTGTGAAGTTGAGGCTCCTTCAGATCCCTTTGATGACCAAGATTGCTCAGATCTTTTCAAGATCCGGATCTGAGATTTTGAGGTCTCAGCCGGTTTCTTTACTTCGTCTTTAAATGCAACCTTATTGGTTACCTTCTCTGATTTAACAGAGACAGGTCCAACTACTTGTTTTCCATTAGGTTTAGGAACAACCTTTTTGTTATCAGCAGTTGAGTTCATCACATGTTTCTTTACCGGTTTATCAGTGGCTATCCGGTTGCGCTTATCATAAGTCATCGGACGGTTTTCCCTTTTGTTGTAAAAATTGTTTTGATTATAGTAAGGTGCTTGCTGAGGAAAATACCGTCTTTGTGGATAACTGTAGTTGTCAACCGGATAATCATGATGTTGCCTCATCTCCACCTCGTGCCTCTTGTGTCGTACGTACGGGCAGGCGGCAAGTAAATGTCCCCTTTCCCCGCACTTATAACACGCACGGTATTCTTCATAGTTTTCTTTGATCGGCGACTTGGAAAAACTAGCAATGGGATATCGATCAACCATGCATTGTTTCCTTAAACTCTCAGGAGCTGGTTCCTTCGAGTAAGTTGGTTCAATGAAACTATTAGCTTTATCAACTGGCAAAACAAATTGTGTGACATTGACCTTGGCATCTTTATCCGAATAAATTTTCTCTAAAATTTTTGGAGGGATGTCATTGGTTCTTTCAAATTTTGGAAACCAAATTGTACTTTCCTGCCAGATCGTTTCAATTTTGGAATAATTGACAAATTTAATCGGATATTCATCATCAGACAAAATCTTATCGGAGCCTTGCATCCGATAGAAAATTTTCACAGGTTTGTCACACGATTCGTTGCTCATTTCATTAGGTTTCTCAGATTTAATCTCATTTTTCTTTTCAACCGGTTTAGCCACATTTTTCTCAGATTTAGTTTCAGTTTTCTTTTCAACCGGTTTAACCACATTTTTCTCAATTTTCTTTACCTCTTTCTTTTCAACACTCTTACCAACAGACTTTTCATTTTTCTTAACTACATTCTTTCGATGAGCATTTGCCATGGGATGAACGATCTGAGATGGTGAGACTGGCTCAGTAGTGATTATATGATTTTCATCAGGGATATCACTTTCATTTTCAACCGTCTCAGATTGTTCATCTTTTTCATCAGAATCGTCTGCAGCGACCACACCCTCATTGTTTCCAAATACAGGTCTCACATCAGAATACGGATCTCCTGTTAGCGTTGGATTTTATCTAAAACAGGATTCTATGATCATACAAGTCACAAATCTAGGTGCGGAAACCCTAGATCTGAACAAATTGATAAGATACAAATCACGACACAATCAAGATCATTTTCAATATCATTTTCATAGATTAACTTTCAATCAATAAGCATTTACACTGTTTATGTTAATCTAGAATCACAAAGACAATCTCTCAAAAACACTCCTTAACCTGAACTGAACCTGGACACAAATGATAACTCTCTTACATAATCAAAAACTCAAAAACTATATATAGCCTCTGCACATTCGCCCCTTTCTTCTGGTCGAATGTGAACAATTTCCACATTCGCCCACTAAGAGTGGTCGAATGTGTTCTTCAGTCCATGTCCTGTCTTCCTTCGTCCAGTTCAATACTACCTTCGCCCCTTACAGATTCACCTTCGCCCAGATTATCTTCATTCGTCCATCCTGATGTACCTTCGGCTATCCACTAACATATGTTAATCAAGTATATCCAATCCTTAGTCGCAAAATGCATCAACAAACTCCCCCTCGACTATTGATTGGATAGTTTTCTCTGATAGTCCATCGTCTTGTTCATCAGCTTGATTCTGAGCTGCTTCTTCTGCTCAGAAGTCATTGGCGGCTCGAATGTTTTCTTCACAGGCTTTGATACATTGGCGATCTTCACAGTCTTGCCAAGTTTACCCTCCAAGTTGCTTCCTGCATTTATGTCATATGCAAAACAAACTCCCACAACTTGAGTGTACTTCCTCGCTTGAGCAAAGTCGTTAGGTTCATAATAGATCGGATTAAAGAACAACATGATGATGTCTTCGAATGTGCAGTTTATCAGCCACATAGGATCAAATACATGAACATGCTTGTATTTGTCCTTTCCATCCCTCAACACAATCACTGCTTCTGCCTTCCTCCAATCGTAATACCAGAATATGAAATCAGCACTGAAATGCTGTGGCATTGGCATCAATGGTATCTTTCTCATCACATTTGGTGCTTTATATATCAAAGTCACACGCTTCATATTGGTTTGAGGATCAATATCCCTATGCTCTTTTCTTCTGGGATATTGAGGCTTAAACCTGTTCCATCTAGTGCGACTTTCCCAAACCAATTTGTCTGCGCACCAACCGACATGCGATCCATTTACCTCGGCACCTGACATTGGGAATCTGCATAAGTCTTTCACCGCCCAGTACGGTAGAGTAAGCAAATCACAGAATCTGTTGAAATACAGAATTCCGGTTTCCCATTTTGCTGCAATACACTTCAGTCTGCCTAGATAAGTCCACCCGAGAGCTCTGCCTTTGAACTTGGCATTATGAAATCGATAAAAGTTACCTTGAGCTTCAGGTTTAGGTCGGTTCTCATCCATCTCCTTCAACTTCTTCAGATAATTCTTCAACTCATCAGACTGGTTAGAAGAATCTTTCTTTTCATCTCCAAACACCTTCTCAACAAACTCTTCACTTCTTCTCTTCGCTTTCTGTTTCGCTGACTTGTTTGGTATTTCTATGAAGTCAGGAAATACTTCATTTTCATCTTCTTTTCTGAAATACTGGGGAAACTCCTCATGAGTAATATCTTCAATCTCAACTTCATTGTTTTCTGGAGTATGCACATCATCAGAATGACTTCCCATATCCTTTTCAGGAATATCAGGAATCGATTCATCCATCATGAACTCCTCAAACGTCTTTCCTACCCTCTGTGCGAGACCATCTAAAATTTCTTTCGTCACAGATGCAGGTAGTTCCCCTTCTTCAAGATCTGGATCTTCATATTCCAGCTCATATCTCAGATCATCAGTCTGGAATATTTCAGCGAAGCATCCAGTGAACTCAATGGTCCACTCCCTCTTCTCCAACATATTCTTGTATATCTGTTTAGCATCATCAGACAGAGATCTCACCTTTTCGTTCCAAAAGATACTTTCATCCGAATCTACATTCCCACCTTTCTTCTTGGAACTCGATTCTCCAGTATCTTTCTTCTTCTGCGGTGTTCTCTTCTCATAACTAAACTTAGAAGTATCATCACCTCCTTCATGATCACTTCCACTGCTAAACTCATCACCTTTCTTCTTCCCTGTACCCTCAGCACCATCATCATCATCATCATCTTTGTCATCATCATCATCATTGTTGTCATCATCACTTTTATCCGATCCATCATCATCCTCATCATCATCATCTTCTTTCTCTGATTCAGAATACTCATAATCAACCTTCTGTTCATCTTCTTCTTCATCTTCTTCACCCTCTTTCAACTGGGGTGCTCTGCTATACAACTCTTCAATCAAACCACACAAGCGTTTGTTTTCCTTCTTCAATTCTTTGTTGTCAGCCTTGATCAGTTTGATCTTGTTCTTGTTTCTATCACATCTTCTCTCAAGCTTTTCATTCTTAGCTTCTAGCATCTGAATCTTATCATTAATATCATCCTGATTCGATTTCGACGCAACTACAATCTGGAGCATCTTCTCCTCATTCTGCTTGAACTTTGTAATCTCAGCTTGTTGAGCAATCAGCATTTTCATCATGTCCTCCATCTTCTTATTGACTTGTTTCATAACATCATCATCAACAGTCACTTTCTTTGACTTTGATCTGGAGGGCTCAACTTCAACAGCTTTCTCCTTTTGAGGCTTCCTAAACATATCGAGCACTTTATCCATATCGATATTGAACTGATCGATTGGTAAAGTCTCTGCCTCTTTTGCTTTCTTCTGCTTCTTAGCAACTGGTGAAGATAACTTGGAAGGTGTTCCAGCATCAGGCAATCTCTTACCCTTCAACAACTGAGCTAATTCTTTCTCTCTCAGTTCTTTCACACTTGACTTCTTTGCCATAGTCTTTTGTTTCTTTGTCTTCTTTGGCAAATTCACAACTACTGTATCTCCAACACCCAGTTCAGCTAAATCAACTCCCAAACCTTCATCTTCAACTGATTTCCTTCTCATCTCAGACTCTTCAATCGACTGATTCAATAATTCAGACTCACCAACCATAGTGGCCTTACGTTTGGTGGTCCTCACGTTCTCGTCATCAGAATCCCACTGTTCATCAACCTCAGTTTCTTCCGAATCTACAGATTCTTCATCCACCAAACCCGATCCTTTCTTCGCCGTCGATTTCTTTCTAGCAGCCTGTTGCTTTGTGCTTCCCTGATCAATAGCCTTTCCCTTGCCCTTCCCTTTGGCTCCAGGATTGACTACTTGACGCTTCCGCTTAGTGCTTGAATCAGCATACACTAAGGGATCATCATTGTCTGAGTCACTATCATCATGTCTTGCTTTGTTCTTGCCTGGATCAGTGTAATCCGGACGAGCCAAAGCGCCAAACAATCTCCTGTTAGGTGGCTTCTCATTATCAGCTACACCTTTGTAACCTTTCATCCTCATCAAGGTTCTAATATTCATGTGATCTTGACCTAGGATCATAGTCGGATCCTTTTTCAACATTGGATACTTGTAATCAAAGATCATCATTAGAAACCTCGGATACAACATGAACTTCTTAAACTTTATCCCCTTCAGCATCTCCAACATATGGTCAAGGATCATCCCAGACACATTAAATGGTTTGTTGAGTGTCAACGCAACCATTAATGAACTCAAACTCTTTCTCATCACGTCATAACCACCACTAACACAACCAAAGACATGGATCAGAACATGTGCAAAGTACTTGTACTGCACTCCCAGCTTCCCTTTATACATCGATCCGTCAGTGATTGGACCTTTGTATTTCATCCTTAAGAAGCACGCCTTCTGTTCTGTCCAAGATAACTCCCTGGGATCCTCACTGTCTTCGAACTTAATCTGTAAAGCTTCCCGAATGTCAGCTTCAGTCAAGAACATCTCCATCTCCTGAATCTTGCTCTTAATGATAGTCTGATTCTCCCAGTA
The DNA here is from genome assembly GCA_028751855.1 of Ambrosia trifida. Classification (NCBI taxonomy): domain Eukaryota; kingdom Viridiplantae; phylum Streptophyta; class Magnoliopsida; order Asterales; family Asteraceae; genus Ambrosia; species Ambrosia trifida. Next base: position 3,912,041 of record CM054123.1, on the reverse strand, counting down.
GTCATACTTAGCGTTCTGGTAAAAGTCTTCAATTATGTCTTTGTAAATGATGGTTGGTGTGGCTAGAGCATGTACAATCCTGCTCCTCTTCAGAAATTCAATAATGCTAGTAAATTCCGTGTTCTTCTCCACATCTCCTAGATACGCGCAACAGTTGTGCGATCTTTCGAAAGGCCAACTGCTCGGAGTAGATGTTTCAGCTACAGGGACTGGATCTTGAACAGTTATCTCTGCTGGAGTCTCAACATTCACTGCTGGAGTTTCAATATTCTCTGGTTGTTCAGCCATCTGCACATGAAAATCAATAAAATGCGTCAAAATACAAAAACGACAAATTATAAAAATTTTGGTTAAAAATATCCTGCACATTCGCCCATTTTAATCTGGTCGAATGTGAGAATAAATGGTCGAATATGAACATATATGGACGAAAGTGAATATGATCTTGATAAAATGTCACATTCGTCCGTTTTTGAGTACATTCGCCCTAACATTTTCACTTTCGCCCGTTTTTATAACAGCCGAATGTGGAAAAATTACCCCCAAATTTTAAAATTTTGCCATTGATGTATTTAACTTGTAATTTTGATTCTAATGTGTACTAACAATGCCGAATAACACTCGTTTATAACCAATTTTATCAAAACATCAGTTTACGTAGGTTTTCAAATGGAATTAGGGTTCTTTGTGTCCAATCGATCAAAATTATCAACTAAACATGTTTTTATCCTAATTCCTTCCATCATCTCCCCCTAAAACCTATGTAAATTGATCGGCTATCAAAAACAAATATCAAACATCATCAAAAATCACAGAACAGAAACCCTAGGTCCGGTTCTTTAAACAATCAATTTTGATCTGTTATTGCGTCCATTACCTGCAATATTATGCTTAAAATGATCAGAATGAACAAGGGAACAAATCAGTGAAACAAGGAAAACACAAGCAACAAGGTCTTGTTATGACAGAAAGTTTGAAAAAATTTTGAATGAGGAACTCGAATGTGACAGGTCTATTTATAAAGGTGCACGTTCGCCCGAATGAAATGGACGAATGTGGGTAATAATCACATTCGCCCCAATTTAATGGCACGAATGTGAAGTAGGTCCACCTTCGCCCCTAATGAAAGACACGAAGGTGAAACTTGGTACCCGGAAGTGAAAATTTCACCCGGAAGTGAAAATAACCACCTTCGCCCAAATCAAAAACGGTCGAACTTGAAGATTTTTCCACATTCGACCCATTTAAGGGGCGAATGTGAAATGGAAAAATCTGAAAATTTTGCCAAATCACGAATTCGAATCCCGTTCAACATTTTTCAATCCGTTAAGCTTTCAAAACTCAAATTTTTCACATTTTAAATGTTACAAAGACCAGATGGTGTTATCAAATCTCAGAAATTGACCATCAAGCATCCCCGGATATCAAAAATAAAGCAGAAATGCAAATCTTTTGGATTTTCTGAAATTTATATCAAAACACACCTAAAATCTTTTTGGATTTTGTAACTTTTTGACAATAAAAGTAAAATGCAACAAAATAAAATGCATCAAAGTAAATGAAAGCAGTAAACATTTTGTGATTTCCGGTAAGAGGATCATATCAGTTTTCTGAGAAATCTGAACACAGCGTTGATCTGGTTCAATATTATCATTAGAAACAATATGTGACACGACAATTGCTGATATTGTTGTCCACATAAGCTCACATGCAGACAATTACGCAATGCTTTAAAATGATACGAATTAGATGTATTAAACTAACACATTGTGGTTCCCACACACACGACATACTCCCGTATCAAGAAGTAATCTGCACAAAGACTCATTGTAAAGCGTGATTATGCTTTCGTCGTCTGTAATTGTACAAGATATAATGCATAGAGGTATACAGGTCAGCAAATTAATGCAGCAAAGTAACATATGCACCATACCAGGTTGAGGACTGATATTAATCATGATTCGCATCAATGATCAATACGATATTATAGATAATCTTTGATCATCATATAACATGGAAAGTTCCTCAATTCGGTAACTTTAGGTTTTGGCATAAAGCTCTTTTATAAAGACATCCTGTCTGATCTAGGTCCGTAATGACTTACAGCAGAAGATCAGATAGGCTATCCCCAGACAACTAATAACATAACGACCCTAAACCTCCGAGTTTTGTACAAACACCCTTTCAAACGAAATTACGGTACTAAGACCATATGCCCATGAGGTGTTCATCCACAAACGCGTAGTTTGTTATGTTTGTATCACTAATGCACGCAATATAAAGTCTACGAAGCCTATCAGCATATCACACGTAATCAACATACGTCGCATTAAAACTATACAATTCTTTAGCCTGTGTCAGATCCCCACTGATGTACTATCATTTCCTCTTTTTATCCAGGAAATCATTTTGGGTTTTTCTAATTTTTTTTTTAGATATTTTGAAAATTTTTCAATGTTTTTGGTTTTTCTGATAAAATGACTCCCCCACTTGAAAGCATCAACTTCTTTGAGGATTAAACAACCCCCTCGAAAGCATCAACTTCTTTGAGGATTATGATAGTAAAGAGAAATTCCCAATAAGCAAAAATTTAAAACTAAAACTAAAAACTAAAAATGATAAACCAAGGAGCCGATTAGTCCTGTTTTTCCTTTATATTGTTTACTTTCAAAAGATATTCAAAGCGGGATCTGTCAAAAGCTTTTGTAAACAAATCTGCACGTTGGTAGTCAGTATGAATTTTGACCATGTCAATCAACTCCTTAGCATAACAGTCACGGATAAAATGATATTTAATCCGGATATGTTTAGCTTTAGAATGATTTTCAGTATTTTTAGTTAATGCAATTGCGGCTTCGTTGTCACAGTGTATAGGGGTTTTAAGAAACTGCAAACCGTAATCGACCATCTGTTGTTGGATCCAGAGCACTTGCGAACAGCAACTCGAGGCTGAAATGTACTCGGCTTCACATGTAGACAGTGCGACGGAAGTCTGTTTCTTGCATTGCCAGGTAATTAACCTGCTCCCTAAAAACTGGCAACCGGCTGTTGTTGATTTGCTGTCTTTGTCACAGCCGCCCCAATCTGCATCACTAAAAGCAATAAAATCAAAATCATCATCATTAGGGTACCAAAGTCCTTTTGATGGACAACCCTTCAGATATCGAAGGATACGCTTGACCGCCGTCAGATGACTTTGTTTCGGCTTCGATTGGTAACGTGCACAGAGACACGTTGCATACATAATATCTGTTCGAGACGCTGTCAAATACATCAGAGATCCGATGATTGCTCTGTATGTAAATGGGTCTGTCAGCTCCCCCTTAGCGTCCACTCCAATCCCGTGATTGGGTTGTATCGGGGTATCCATCGGCTTAGAGTCCTCCATCTGGAATCGGCTCAAGATGTCGGCAACATATTTCGTCTGGTGAATGAAGATCCCGTCGGTTCTTTGATCCACCTGTAAGCCGAGGAAAAACTGCATTTCTCCCATAGCGCTCATTTCGAACTTCTCCTGCATAACAGTTTCAAATTCCCTGCACAGAAGTTCGTTAGTTGAACCAAATATAATATCATCAACGTAAATCTGTACTAGAAGCAAGTCATCTCCCGTCTTCTTCGTAAAGAGGGTGCAATCGACGAGGCCGCGCTTGAATCCTTTGGAGATGAGGTATGTACTTAGCTCCTCGTACCACTGTCTTGGAGCCTGGTGCAAACCATATAAAGCTTTGTTCAGCACGTAGACCTTGTCCCGGTGGATTGGGTCCTCAAAGCCCGGTGGTTGCCCGACATAAACCTCCTCCTTGACTTTACCGTACAAAAATGCGCTCTTGACGTCCATTTGATAAACTTTGAATTTCTTATACGAAGCAAACGCAAGGAACATCCGAATAGCTTCCATTCGTGCTACTGGTGCATAGATTTCATTGTAATCAATTCCTTCAATCTGATGGAAACCCTGCACAACCAATCTGGCTTTGTTCCTTACAATAACTCCACGATCATCCTTCTTGCACTTAAACACCCACTTAGTGCCAATTTTCTTTCGTCCCGGCGGCAAATCTGTGAGCGTCCAGACTCCCAATTTCTGGAATTGCAATAACTCTTCCTGCATTGCCTCAACCCAGGCATCTTCTTGCAAAGCGTCTTTGTATGTCCTTGGCTCTACCTGCGACACATAACATGCAAACGACCAATCATTTTGGCTACCAGATTTCTGAATTTTGGCATACAATGCTAAAGCACCAAAACTCTCTGGCGTATTAACGCTTTTAAGCTGCCCTCTGGTCATCACTCCACTACCAGGATCACCGATTACTTGCTCCAGCGGGTGAATACGATGAATCCGAGATTCCGGATTAACAGGTACAATCACTCCCGTCTGAGCAGTCAAGTTCTCTGTAGCATCCTGATCATTACTCGTGTTAGATGATGAAGCAACATCTGGATTTGGTGTTGGGTTCACAGTTTGCTCTTCTAAGTCTTCTGCATTTTCAAGAACAGCTTCTTCAAATTGTTCATCTTCAGATTCTGAAGTGTCTAATGAAGTTGAAGCTTCTTGAAACAACTCTTCTTCTTGTGTAGGAGCACTGGTATCACTAGAAGCTGGTGGGGGGTTTACAGTAATTGGACGCATCAATGGTGAAGTTGTCGCGTTTTCACATTCGTAAAGTAATCTGATCACAGCTTCTTCAACCAGGCTATCTAGGTTGAATGATTCAAAGAAATCTTTGTAATCAAACATCCAATCAGGGCCCGTGCCTTGCAGATTTTGTGTGTAACGTTGAACTTCCACGTTAGCCCAATCCTCCACTTGACGAGTTCTCTTGTTGAATACCCGTTTGAGCGGGGTTGCATATCCAACAAAATATCCCTCTTCAGCTTTAGGACTAAACTTCTCGCTTGGATTCAACATCGTACATGGCGCCCCAAATGGTTCTAGATACTCTAAATTGGGCTTTCGTCGGTGTAACAGCTCATAAGATGTTTTTCCAAACTTCTTCACTGTCAAAACCCGATTTAATGTATAGTTTGCTGCATAAATCGCCTCATTCCAGAACATTACTGGAAGATTCGAGTCAGCGAGCATTGTTCTTGCAGCCTCAATCAGAGTCCTATTCTTTCTTTCAGCAACACCGTTCTGTTGCGGGGTATACGGAGCTGAATATTCATGATGAATCCCTTTGCTTTCACAAAGTTCATCCATCTTTGCATTTTTAAACTCCGTCCCGTTGTCACTCCTGATCCTTTTGATCTTCAAATTGTAAATATTCTCCAGCCGAGTGAACAGAACTTGTAAGTTGGTAAAGGTGTCGCTTTTGTTCTTCAAACACATCACCCATGAGAATCGTGAATAGTCATCAGTGACGACTAAACAATAAAGCTCTCCAAGATGACTTTTGCGCTTGACCGGTCCAAAAAGGTCCATGTGCAATCGCTCAAGCGGCATCTCAACAGAGTTAAACTTCTTCACTTTATGGGATTGTCTGTGTTGTTTTCCTTTCATGCAGCTCACACACTTGTCGTTTAGATGGAAATGTTTCACGTTTACTCCATCGACAAGTCCATTTCTCACTAACTGATTCATTTTCCTCAAATGAATGTGCCCCATCCTGCGGTGCCACATTATCGATTCTTTTTCAGTCGCCTTGGATAAAAAGCATGTTATCTGTCCCTGTGGTGTCATTGCCTTAGACATATCAAGAATGTAAAGATTGTTGACTCGAGGTGCCATCAACATAACCCACTCCTTTGGAATCTTGAAGCCCGGTTTAAGGATGTAGCAGGATTTGTCATCAAAATGCACAGAAAATTGTTTATCGCATATTTGACTGACGCTCAACAGATTATAGTCTATCTGTTTGACATAAGATATCCGCTCGAAAGTCACAATCCCGTTACTCACGCTTCCTTCCATCGTGATATATCCTCCTTTATTACCCGCGAACGCAACATATCCTCCATTGATATTCTTCACATCGAACAGCAACGCCAAATCCCCCGTCATGTGGCCTGAAGCTCCACTATCAACAATCCAGAGACTGCTAATAGGGCCAACTGAAGCTCCCTGCACACAAAAAATAAACAATTAGTTCTTTCGGGGGACCCAAGCCTGAGTCTTGGGCCTTTGAACTTTGGCTTTCAAAGAATCATTCTCAATGACTTTTTCAACAACTTTCTGTTTTGAATCAACCGTTTTCTGATTTTTCAAAACAGATTCATTCTTATCACTCACCTTTGACGTAGAGGCTCCTGGAGAACCATTAGGTGTCCAAGATTGTTCAGACCTTTTGAGAATACGGATTTGAGATTTTGGTTTCTCAATAGGTTTCTGAACATTGTTACTAAAAGTAACTTTCTTAGCAACCTTATCTGAATTAACAGACTTAGGTCCAACATTTGACTTGACAATTGGTTTTTGTGGAACCTTTTGTCTATCAGCTGTTGTGTTCACCACTGGTTTTCTCCAAGATTGTTCCATTGCAATCCGATTCCTCCGATCATAAAGAAATGGACGGTTGTTCCTCATTTGAAAATTGTTTTGATTATAAAAATGTTGTTGTTGAGGAACAGTCCGTCTATGCGGTGGAACATAATGATCAATCGGCTTTTTGATGGAATTCTTAACCTCAACTTCATGTCTCTTGTGCCTTACATATGGACACTGAGCAAGTAAATGCCCGCGTTCTCCACATTTAAAGCATTTTCTATATTCCTCAAACACATAATGAGCATTTGGTGAAGCAAATGATTTTACAGGAAATTGATCATTATATTGTTGATTTCTTAAACTCTCAGGAAGTGGTCCTTTCGAGTAAGAAGGTTCATGAAAACCATTTGCTTTATCATCAGGTCGAATAAACTCAGTGACATGAATTTTTGGCTCTTGAGGAACTTCTGAAAACAGTTTCTTTAAAATTTCTGGTGGAATTTCATTGGTTCTTTCATGTTTTGGAAACCAAATTGTGCTTTCTTGCCAGATTTTATCAAGTTTAGAATAGTTAACATTTTTAATCGGAAATTCCTCATCAGCAATGATTTTATCGGATCCTTCCATCCGATAAAACACCTTTACAGGTTTGTCACTTGGTTCATTCAGCTCATTCTTTTCAATCACATTCTTAACAACATTCTTTTTCTTAACATCAATCTTTTCAGACTTCTTATCATGAATAGCTTTTGCCATCGGATGAATATGATCAGATGGTGACACTGGTTCGGTAGTAATGATGTGATTTTCTTTTGGAATCTCACATTCATTATCAGATTTATCACTACCAGTATCATCATTATCTGAGTCTGAACTATCACTCTCAGCATAAACACCCTCATTGTTCAAGCCCAAAATCGGTCTCACATCTTCAGGATATGGATCACCAATACTCGAGGTATTAGATTCCATATCTGATGATGAGTCTGATTTCACCGAACTCTCCGGTATAACTTGATGATAGTTATGATTCTCAAAAAGAACCGGAGATGGTACAGACTTGTAGTTGGTGGTGTTATCATCAATGATATGATCCACGACATAAGCAACATTCTTATAGCTTTCTAACTTCTTGTTAACCTTTTCAGCAAAGCATTTAATGGCAGCCATTTCTAACTTGGTGTTTTCAATTTCATTGATGTAGTTATTTATGGCCAATTGTTTCAATGACAAAGTGTTTTTCAAGTCAGAAATGTCCTTTTTATAGCCATCTAATACTTTGTTAAAAGCATTTAACTCTTTGCGAGTAGATTGACAGTTTTGAATAGCACTATCACGTGAAATTCGGAGTTGTTTATTCTCCTCTGTCAACCTATCACAAGTCCCACAGTATTTATCACTCATGACATCAGTGCTAGATTCAGAACTTACAGGTTTTGGCGGTTCGGTCATGGCCATCAAAGCAAAATGAGCTTCCTTTCCAGTGAAAAACTTTGAGTAGTCGATCTTGGTGAAAGCATCATCAGCTATGCACGACTTCCTCGTCATCAAGAAATCAGCTTCTGCCAGCAACTGGTCAATATCATCATCCAAAGAATCAACACTTCCCTCTGTGTCTGATTCGCTCTCACAATCTGAATAGACTGATTTACACTCCTCGGGAACATCAGAAACTGAATCAATCACCATCCCAGATCTCTTCTCCTCAGCCTTAACCTCAACAGATTCACTCTCCACTTCCATCTCAGTCTCAGAATCATCACTCTCACTCTCCTCAGTTTCTTTCTTCTCATCAACTACCACCGACTCTTCCAAATCAACCTGATAAGCAACACAAGCCACATTCCCACCAGTAGTTACTTCTTCAACTCCTATTTGCATACCCGACCAGTCAAACCTCTCATCCTGCTGAGTTACCAAAGCTTGGTTCTGATTCGCATTCTGTTGAGTCTCAGTAGGTGTAGTGATAGGTACAACTGTTCGGTTTGGGTGATTAGGAGATTGGTTTTGAATCTGGTTTTGTGTGTTTGGTTGTCTGTTTTGGTTGTTAAAGTTTCGGTTTTGGTAGTTGTTGTTATTTTGGTAAGAAACTTGGTTTTGTTGACGGTTCTGGTAATTTGCATTGAAAGGGTTTCGGTTACCTTGTTTAGGTGGCTGGGTGCATTCCCGTTTGAAGTGTCCTTTCTCTCCACAATTAAAACATGTAACCTTCTCCTTATTGAAACCATAGGTCGTGTTGGGAGAAGTTGCCAAGTCAGTCCTTCCAGTTTTCTCTATGAACTCTGTTGCTCTCCTCATTATACTCGCAAAAGCCCATTGAATGTCAATGAGTTCCATCTCTTCTTTATCGATCTGTGCGTAGTCTTCGTTGGTCAAGTTGTTGTTCCCAATCTGACTAGCAACCAATCCATTGTAGGATGAAACCATTGCAGAGACTAATGCAATGTGTTGCTGAGCAACCTCCACAGTCACATTTCCTAAGTTGGATGTATCCAAAACCACTGGTTGTTTATGTTGAGTAATTTGGTTTGATGGTTGTTGTGATTGGTTAGCAGTGTAAAAACTAGCTTGTTGCATTGGAGAAACTGGTGAAATGTAGGAAGTATATTGTGGTGGTGTGTATGATGGTTGTTGTGTGTAGGAATTGTATTGTGGTGGTGTGTAGTTGGTGGTTGGTTTTGATGAATCCATGACATTGGAAATACATGCAACATGTGGTGCTACACTTCCAGAGTTCGAGTTTCCAGCTGAAACTGAAGTACCTCCAAAATACAGACTTGGATTCTGAGGAATCTGTGACCTCCTAGATTTCCTCCTATCCTCCAGCTCTTTGTTCTCCAGCTTCTCAATAAACTCTGAAATGGTCCAGAATTGATAAGCATCCTTCTCTCTGAGTACCTCCACATGCTGATCCCACTGTGGTGGCAAAGCCTCTGCAAACTTATCCACCTGCTTAGTCATGGGAATCTGTACACCATAGCTAGACAATTCAGACAATAAATGCATATATCTCGGAGTTAGTTCTTTCAAAGTTTCATTATTAATGAAAGAAAAATTATCAAACTCTTTAACCAATTCCTCCATTCTCAAACTCCTGGTCTTCTCATTTCCATCATGCTTCCTCTTCAGCTTATCCCAAAGCTGCTTTGACGTAGTACATGTCCCAAACTGATGCAACAGGTCACTTGTGATCGCCTGTGTCAGTTGAGAGAACGCCTTCTTCTCCACCACGTATTTCTTCTTTTCATCCTCAGTCAAGCTCTCCAGAGGAATCAACTCACCAGTATTCTCCAGAATTGGTGCTGTGTATCCTTTCACGATCATGCTCCATGCCTCAGCTCCTTCAACTCCCATGCCCTCCAGATGGATCTTGAACATGGTGTGCCACTGGTTGTACTCTTGCATATCCATGAGCTTAGGTGGCCGAGTTCCACTACCTGTAGACAAATCCTTAATCAAGGTAGAGATAGCATTAGTGGTTTGAGTATTTACCGCCGCTGCAGCTACTCCCCAGTAATCTGATTGTAATGCCGGATGTGCTACATTCTGAGGCATCGTGCTCGTTGTTGTCATGTAGTTATGTGGTTGTGAGGATTGCGTGTTCGTCTTTTGCGCTGCCACAGTCCATGGGTCCATTGTCTGCTGTTGTGGTTGTGTTGGTGCTGATCCCGAAGTAGTTTGAAAACGCCACATGATCACAATCTGAAAATCTCAACACTTAGAAAAATTTTTCAGCAAAAATCCTAGGTTCGCCCAAAAACAGTACGTTCGTCCAAAAATTTCTTTGGTTCGTCCAAACTATCACACTCTCGTCCCTTCTTTCTCACTTTCGTCCAAACAGTGTCAACCGAAGGTGAAAATGACCAGAATGTAAATCAAATCAACACAATTTCCACTTTCGTCCGAAGCACAACAGTCGAAGGTGAAACTGTATACCCGAATGTGAAAAGTTTCTAGACAAATTTTCAGGTTCGACCACTATTTCTTCAGGTTCGCCCACTTTTAGTCAGATTCGCCCACAACACTCAGTCCAGGTTCCAGGTTCGCCCAAAATCAGCAGATCTCATTTTTGAAAAACGGTTATTGTTTGAAAAACGGTTATTTTGATCTCAGATTTTCAAAAGTTCTTGGATTTCAACGATCTTAATCAGGTTATGTTTCGGATTTGATTTGGAACAACTTTAAGTCTTGGAAAACTTGAATTCGACCACAAATTCACCTTTAAATCGATCAAAAACAATGTTTTTTAAGAGTTCTTGTAAAAACAGATGATAATTTGTCTAAAACATGTCCAAATCAACTCTGATCTTATCAAACTTGTTGTTGTATGATCCTCTATGCTCTGATACCACTTTGTTAGCGTTGGATTTTATCTAAAACAGGATTCTATGATCATACAAGTCACAAATCCAGGTGCGGAAACCCTAGATCTGAACAAATTGATAAGATACAAATCACGACACAATCAAGATCATTTTCAATATCATTTTCATAGATTAACTTTCAATCAATAAGCATTTACACTGTTTATGTTAATCTAGAATCACAAAGACAATCTCTCAAAAACACTCCTTAACCTGAACTGAACCTGGACACAAATGATAACTCTCTTACATAATCAAAAACTCAAAAACTATATATAGCCTCTGCACATTCGCCCCTTTCTTCTGGTCGAATGTGAACAATTTCCACATTCGCCCACTAAGAGTGGTCGAATGTGTTCTTCAGTCCATGTCCTGTCTTCCTTCGTCCAGTTCAATACTACCTTCGCCCCTTACAGATTCACCTTCGCCCAGATTATCTTCATTCGTCCATCCTGATGTACCTTCGGCTATCCACTAACATATGTTAATCAAGTATATCCAATCCTTAGTCGCAAAATGCATCAACATCTCCGACACTAGAAGTGTTGGGCTCGTTTTCTGATGTGAAGTCAGAATTGACTAACGTCTCCGGTGGTATTGCATGTAAGTTATGGTTTTCAAACAACACCGGAGATGGGACCGCCTTATAGTTTGCACTATTCGACTGGGAGGGTTCTTCTATTATATGGTCAACTACATATGCAATGTGCTTATAACTTTCTAACTTCTTGTTCACTTTTTCAGCAAAGCACTTGATGGTTGCCATTTCTAACTTGGTGTTTTCCATTTCATTAATATAGTTATTAATGGCAAGTTGTTTAATTGACAAAGTCTTTTTAAGTTCAGACACATCCTTTTTATAACCATCAAGAACTTTGTTGAAATCTTTTAAATCTTTTTGATAAATCTGACAGTTTATTTTGGCACTCTCAAGTTGTACCTTGAGAAGCTTATTTTCGTCTGTCAGTTTTTCAAAATCAGCACATTTAACACATACTTTAGATTGAGATTCAGAACTTACCGGTTTAGGAGGTTCTGTCATTGCCATCAACGCGAAGTGAGCTTCCTTCCCTGTGAAGAATTTGGAGTAGTCAATCTTGGTGCACGCATCATCCACCATGCATGACTTGCGGGTCATAAGGAAATCAGCTTCAGCTAGCAGTTGATCAATGTCATCATCTAGTGAATTCACACTAGCTTCTGAATCAGAATCACTCTCCATATCCGAATAAGCTGAATCATAGTGCTCTCCAATATCCATGACAGAATCAAGAATCATACCAGATTTCTTGTCTTCACTCTCAGCAATCACATCCTCATTCACTTCCTCTATTTTCAACTCCGACACTTTCTCAATCACAACCTCCTCATCAATCTCCTCATTCTCATCCAGACTCATCTTCTGTGCCACACAAGCCACGTTTCCCGCAGTAATCTCCTCCACCCCCAATTGCATACCCGTCCAATCAAAACCTTCATCCTTTTGAATCACAAGTGCTTGGTTTTGATTGTCAGTTTGGTTTTGGTTTTGAGTGTTAGGTGTAGAGATAGGAACAATGGTTCGGTTTGGATTTTGTTGAGATTGATTTTGAGTTGTGGGTTGTCTAGTGTTGGTATTTTGTTGTGTGTGTTGACGGTTTTGGTAGTTGTTTTGGGGTTGAAAGCTTGAGATGTTGGGACTGTTGTATGAAACTTGATTTTGGTTTTGGTTTTGTCTGTTTTGGTAAGTTGAATTGAACGGGTTTCGATTACCTTGCTGTGCTGGCTGTGTACACTCTCTTTTAAAATGACCCTTCTCTCCACAATTGAAGCATGTAACTTTGGCTTTGTTGAAGCCGTATGTGGTGTTGGGAGAAGTTGAAAGGTCAGTTCTTCCAGTCTTCTGGATAAAGTCAGTGGCTCTCCTCATTATGCTCGTAAAAGCCCACTGTATGTCCATAAGCTCCATCTCCTCTTTATCGATTTGTGCGTAGTCCTCATTGGTGAGATTGTTATTTCCAATCTGACTCGCAACCAAACCGTTGTATGATGCAACCATAGCAGATACTAAAGCAACATGCTGTTGAGCAATTTCAACAGTCACATTGTTAAGATTCGAGGTCTCTAACACAATCGGACTTTGATTTGATTGTGCTTGAGTAATCTGCATCTGATTCATGTGAGGAATATATTGTTGTTGTTGTTAAGGTTGACTTGCTGTGTAACATGCAGCTTGTTGTAATGGTGAAAAAGGTGGAATAAAGTTTGGTGTTTGATAAGATTGTGGTGTGTATGATGGTGTGTATGACGAAGTTTGGGCAAGATAGTTGATAGGTGCTTTTGTGGGTTCAACAACATTGGATACACATGCAATGTGAGGAGCAACATTTGAAGTAGTACTTGAAGCAGAAAGAGAGTTAGATGTACCACTCACATACAGATCTGGATTCTGTGGAATCTGAGCTCTCTTGGCTTTCCTCTTCTCCTCCATTTCTTTGTTTTCCAGCTTTTGAATGAACTCGTTGATAGTCCAATACTGGTATGCATCCTTTTCCTTCAACACTTCAATGTGTTGGTTCCAGTATGGTGGTAAAGCATCAGCAAATTTATCCACCAATTCTGACATCGGTATGCTGATCTCATAGCTCGAAAGTTCTGTGAGCAAATGGCAATACCGTGGAACCAACTCTTTTAGAGTCTCATTGCCCATATAGCTAAAGTTCTCAAATTCTTTCCGAAGCTCTTCCATCCTCAGCTTCCTTGTCTTCTCATTACCATCATGTCGATTTCTCAGCATATCCCACAATTGTTTGGATGTTGTACACGAACCAAACTGATGCAGCAAATCAGTGTTGATCGCCTGAGATAGCTGAGAAAATGCCTTCTTCTCTATCGCAAACCTCTTTTTCTCATCATCTGCCAAATTCTCCAACGGTATCGGTTCTCCAGGTATTCTCCAGAATAGGAGCAACATAACCCTTTACTATCATCTGCCATGCCTCGGCTCCCTCAAGTCCTTGTCCCTCCACATGAATTTTGAACTTTGTCTTCCATGTGTTGTACTCCTTCATGTCCATTAGCTTTGGTGGACGATTGCTGCTTCCTGATGATAGATCATGAATAAGTGTGGATATGGCATTGGTTGTCTGCAAATGAACGGCAGCAGCTGCTACTCCCTAATAGTTGTCAATTGGTTGTTGTAGTGGTTGCACAACTTGTTGAGGAGCCGAACTAGTCATAGCCATGTAATTGATTGGCTGGGATGGTGGACTAGTCTTCTTGGCTGCAACCGACCATGGATCTTGTGTTGTCTGCTGTTATGGTGCTTGAGTAGGTCTTGGCGTTGTTGGGAAGTTCCACATCTTAACCTGTAAACGTTTAAACACGAAAAGATTAGAAATGTTTTAAAACAGGACACTCTTTCGTACTATCGAACGTGCGAATGAGAAATAATCTTCTCCTTCGACCGTTTTGATTGATACGAATGTGGACTCAAATCACAAAATCTCTTTCGACCGCTTTCTTCTCTCGTTCGACCGTTTTCCTCTTCCTTCGACCGTTCGATCAATCGAAGGTAACACCAATGGGCGAATGAACAAAAAATGCAATGAAAGTCTACGTTCAACCACTAAAACACCTCCTTCGACCACAAAATCCCTCTTTCGACCAAATAAAATTCCACTTTCGACCACTCTCTCTACGTTCGACCCCTGATAATTCAAAAACGGTTATTCTTTGAAAATCCGTTAATTTTGATCATGTTTATCAAATGTTGATGGATTTTGATGATCTAAATCAGGTTTTGAATCGGAATTGATTTGGAACAACTTTAATGAAGAGAATTATCCAATTTAACCTTGAAATCAAGTTGTAATCAATCAAAATCTTATCAAATCAGTTTGTTCAATGAAAACAGAAACTTTTTGACCAAAATTGGGTCCAAATCAACTGAGAAACTATTAATTTGTGGTGTTTGATCCAGAATGGCTCTGATACCACTTTGTATGTGAGTGAATGGATCGTATAACAACAAAGAATGATCAAACAAGTTAGTTTTAGGTGCGGAATCCCTAAAACAATCACAAAATAATAGTCAAACAGATCAAAACAAGTAAATCATCATTTTCAAAAGCTTTTCATTAATTAACAACTCGATTACACGTTTAAAGATGGATACAAACAAGGTAAGAACGTGAAAAGAGCTAAATAAACTTCTAGAGAGAATATCATAAAGTGGAGGGAATAATATGACAAAAAGTTACATTCAAAAATCAAGCTTGTCTATTTATAGACTGCACATTCGCCCACTTAGTTCATGCGAATGTGCAGGTTCGCCCAAACTGTCTGGTCAAACCAAGCTATACAATAAACTATATTCACATTCGTACAAAGCTTTCTCCTTCGCACCTTCTGATCTTCCTTCGCACCTTCTAAAGCCTTCCTTCGTACCTACAGAAACTCCTTCGCACCAACGACAAATCACAAAACATATTTATTGAACAATCCGAAGCACTAGTCGCACAATTGCATCTACAAAAATTTATGTTCGAAACCTTTAAAGACATGGATTTGGAAAAGAAGCGACATTATTATTAATCAGTTTAAATAACTATACTTACATTTTTATCAAAGGACATTTTTCCTAAAATATAATCATATAAGATAGATACATTTATACGAATTACAGAATGAGCTATGAATCAGGATAAGTTATACGTTTCATAATATTGGCCCAACGTGGTTTATACACGAATAGTAACAAGTGATTAACTTGAGTATTAAGTCGCATAAAACATACTTAAGTCACGATCGGTTCGACGAGTTAAAATGCTTAAGACTCGAGTTAATACACACGAGTCTAGATAGTTGGATAAACTATCTTTTTGCCGGATAATAGGCTAGGTTTATATGTGATAGACTTTTAAGGTGTCCTTTGTTGTATTAGGGCACGAGGAAGTCGGTCGAGATTTCAGGCTTTGTTTGCTAGCTAAGCGAGGAAATTAAGGTAAGTTCATGACCCCACTTTTTACTGTTTTATAAATGTTTCGGGGTGGAAGACATGCTTTTTTTATGAAAACCTGAGGAATTCCAAACGAACAAGTTTTTGAAAAATGAAATGGGTGCGTGAGTGTCACGACCCTACTTTTACTGGTTTTACTTTCGGGGAAAAAACATGCTACATACTTACTTACGAAAGGTCATGTTATACTATGGTTACTTTACATTACTATACGGCTTTTATGGAAAGTCCCAGGGAGAAACCATGAATGTGCGGGGATGCACGACGAGGGAAATGTGGATAGATCTATTAGGCCTCACAAACCCCACTCGACGGCGGGGATGCCGGGCGGGTGCATATTGTCTCTAACATCCGGGTTGCCGAGGCATCGGTAACCCAGTCAATCTGGGCTGGATTCAACATTGGTATATGTTTAGTAATGGGTTCCCAACCGTAGTAGTAAAAACACTTAACGTCTAGCTAACGTTCTCATAACCTAGTAGTAACGGGTATGATCTTTTCAAACTTATGGAAACTCTTTGAAAAACTTATGAACTCACCAGCATTATATGTTGACTTTTTAAGTATGTCTTTCAGGTTTAAACTTTGGTAACGGCACGGTTGGAGTGGGCGGTGTCTTGGGATCGGGGATCCTAGAGGGTTAGAATTGGCGTTCAGGAAGTAAGAGTCTTAGATGCAACTTTCCGCTGCGCGGCGAAGCTACCAAACGTCACAACCGACGAGGGGAAAAGTCGGGGTGTGACATATGATATGTTGTTTGGATTATTAACATATATTTGACGGAAATTTTCTTCTTTTTTAAGTCAAACTTCATTCACAAAGAATTACACATGCATTCAATGTTTTTAGAACCGGACCGGACCCTACCTATACGGTGAACCACCCAAGAAACCCAACAAAATGAGAAACTTAAAAAAAAACGGTTCAGCCCCCTCCAAAACCTGGTCCGACCAGCCGGTTTCCCGGTCCAACCGCTGTTCTGCTGGCCGACTACTGGTTCGATGAACAAGCAGTCCTATCATTAACCCAGCTCGGCCAAGGTACTGGTTCACAGTCCTACTGGCCGGTCCGAGTGTGAAAAAACTGGCAACAATAACACAAATACTTTGATCAACAT
Organism: Ambrosia trifida; assembly: GCA_028751855.1. Taxonomy (NCBI): domain Eukaryota; kingdom Viridiplantae; phylum Streptophyta; class Magnoliopsida; order Asterales; family Asteraceae; genus Ambrosia; species Ambrosia trifida. The sequence continues at coordinate 3,895,131 of CM054123.1, read as the reverse complement.
ATTTGACTTATCTGAGGATAATTTCTTTGAATGTAAAGCCTTCACTAAAACATAAAAACACGACATGTGAAGGTTAATAGCTAACCACGCTATGTTTTCATTGACGAATGATGAAAATGTGTAAGTAGATCAATATTCAATATACATCAATGAAGACAACATAAAAGTCATCCATGCCATATTGATGACCTTTATGTTGACTATTGTGTTAATTATTATCTTTATTGATTCTTTTTGTGGATGAATGACAAATCTTAGAAGGGATTTGGCTCCAGTCCGGCCTCTTAGGGGGCACTTGGAAACTCAATCGTGGGGCATGAAATTCCCAAATTACTAAAGTACTTGTTACACTTCTTGGGAAAGAAGTCATCTTAGAGGGTGTTTGGGATTACTTATTTAACTTTAAAAGTGTTTTTGGTCAGAAGTGTTTATTGACTTATGACTTTTTAAAAATGAGTTTCTAAAAAAGTGTTTGGATTAGCTTTTGTAATGGGAAAAGTCAATAAGTTATTTTTTTAGAAAGTGTTTGGCTTAGTTTATTGTGAAGATTTGTTGTATGGGTGGTAGAATTGTAATTTATATTCCAAAAGCCAAAAGTCAAAAGCAGGATTTGTGACTTCTTAAAAACAGCTTTTCAACCCATATAACAAAGCCAAAACAGAAAGTGTTTTTGGTTTACACAAACAGCTTATTGACTTATTAGCTTTTTAAAGAAGCCAATAAGTCAATAAGTTATTTTTCAACTCAGTCCCAAACACCCTCTTAGTATTGGATCCTCTATTCTCTTAGCATGAACATGAATTATATTATGTTCATATTCTTTATTCAGCCTCCACTCGAACTCTTCTTAAGACCACGAAGCCCTCCTGGAAAACATAGAACACTTAAAAAGGAAAAAAAGTCATTGGAAACATTAAGAATTTGATTCAAATGAGAAATAACTTTAGATGATTTGGTTAAGAATAAGAGTGAACAAAAACTAGAAGAGTTGTTTGTATTATTAACACATATTTGACTTATATTTGATGATACATACTAGAACATAGAAACACTAACATGTGAAGGTTAGGAGTTAACGGCCATATGCTAACATTGACGAATGATGAAAAAGTAGAAGTAGATAAAAATCTAATATACACTAACTATTATATAACTTACGTAGTTATTATGAGAAAGAACTAATGGATTGAGAATAAGATTTAAGACTATTATAGGCCGCTTCGTACGAGGAAATGAATTTTACACACAAATAATAAATAAGGAAGAGTATTAAGATATGTAAAGGAAAAAAGGAAAGATTGAATAGATGATTATAGTAAATGTAGTTGAAGTCACAAGACTAGTTGCAAAATGACTTGGTCTTAAAGAATGCTAATGGCGACAACACATTGACAAACAATCAAATAGGCAAATGGTTAATAATAAATAATTTTCACTAAAAGAAGGTCGTGTAAGTTTCCTAAGATGACATGCTTCGTATCATTAAGAGATACAATGTCAACAGTGAGGAACATATGTAGGGTGCACGTATGATGCATTCACCTTTACACAATTGTGAAGTAATCATTGAACGTCTATGTTCAATGTTCATATTTGTGTTGATTCATTCGTAAACAAAAATAAAGGCGATGAAGTTTTTAGAATACTTATGATACAAAAAGAGTACCAGATTATAAGTTTTGTACTCATTTCTTGCATGATATAATGGAAGATGTTAGGGTGAAATGGGTTTTGGAATTGAAGATACAAAATAAGTATTTGCAATTGAAAAGATTATTCCACTACCTATTGATTTTGCTGGTGTCACCTCTGGAAGATCAACCATTGCCACAGATCATTTAAGTCAGTAATACTCGTTCTAAATATCACTTATGGATAAATAAATATTACAACTACTTGAGGTTATAACTGATGAAAACACAACGTTGATGTTTAGTCACTAAGGAGTACATATGACATCATCGACGACTTAGCCAGCGTATCATGCAATGTAACCGTTTGACATAATCTTTATTTTACTAGCGATATCTTGTAATATGTCATGTATATAAATTAGGGCAAATATATGCTCTAGTATAAATAGAAGAAAACAAATAAGAAGTGCAGTCATTTTCTGATAATTAATTAAGCATTCGGTGCATGATTCTAATTCATTTAACATATCTAACTTACTTCAAAAAGCTACCTTAACCTAAGATAACCCTAATCCTCATCAATATTGGACAATTTTAGTATTTGTCAAACAACTTAAAACTTAAGGCAAACAACTTTTCAATTATTTTTTTTTCTATATAGAAGTTTGTTAGATAAATCAATATCTAATATGCATCTAACATATGACTTATGTCGTCATTGAGAGATAACTAATGGTCCAAAAATAAGATTTAAGACTATTATAGGCTGCTTCAAACGAGGGAATGAAGTTAACACACAAAGAATAAAAGGGGAAGAGTACATTAAGACATGCAAAGGAATAAAAGTAAAGATTGAATAGATAATTATAGAAAATGTAGTTGAAGTCACAAGACTAGTCGAAAAATTACTTGGACTAAAAGAATGATATGATGAGAACACACTAACAAATAGCCAAATAGGCAAATGGTTAATAAGAAACAATTTTCACTCAAAGAAGGTCGTGTAAGTTTTCTAAAATCACATGCTTCATATCATTAAGAGATATAACGTTAGTAGTGGGAAACATATGTAGGGTACATGTAGGATACGTTAACGTTTACACTATTGTGAATTTATCATTGCATGTCTATGTTCAATGGCGGTATATGTATTGGTTCATGCTAAAACAAAAATAAAGGCGATGAAGTTTGTAGAATACTTATGGTACATAATGAGTACTAGTTGTACGCAGATTTTGTACACATTTCTTGCCTAATATAAAGGAATTTGTTGGGGTAAAATAGGTTTTGGAATTGATGATACAAAATAAGTTATTGTAGTTGAAAATATTTTTCCACTACCTATTGATTTTGCCAATGTCACATCTGGAGGATTAGTCACTGCCACTGATCATTTAAGCCGGTTATGCTCGTTCTAAGTATCACTTATGGATAATAAATACTGCAACTACTTAGGATTGTAGCTGATGAAAACACGACGACGCTGTACTACCACTAAGGAGTACATGTGACGTCATCAACAACTTAACCTATGTATAATGCGGTGTAATTGTTGTGGTATAATCTTTATTTGATTAGCAATAACGTGTAATCAGATCCAGATATAAATTAGGGCAAATATATGTTCTAGTATAAATAGTAATCATCTTTAATGTAATAAATACGCTTTTTGATACAATACATCTTCGAAGAATTATAACACACCAGCATAATTCAATTTGTGATCTTGTTTCTTGAAAAATTCACGAGTTCATTGCTTCCTTCATTTCAGGTATATAATAATTACTTAAGTATTCTAATCAAGCATGATTCAGTTTAACAGAAGAAAACAAATAAGAAGTGCAATATTTTCTTATAATTAATTAAGCATTCCAATCATGCACGATTCTAGTTCATTTAACATATCCAACTTACTTCTAAAAGTTATGTAACCCTAAGATAACCCTAATCCTCATCGATAATGCACAATTCTGAACTTTACCAAACAACTAAAATCGTGAGGAAAAAGCTTTTCAATTATTTTTTTCTTACAAAGCTTTGTTTAGATAAACCAACCCATCATCCAAATATTCATAATTTTGAATTTATCTGCTAACATACTTTAAAAATTGAGATAACTCATGATAACAACATCCCTAAAGTTTAAAAAAAAAATATGTTTCATGATATCTTTTACAATAAAACCATAAGACAATAAAAAAAACTTTTCAATTATTCTTTCTATATAGAAGTTCTCTATCTATGTCTTCTATGTCTATGCTATATAATAAAAGAAAATAGTTGTGGGACACTTGTCATTCATGCAGGTGATCATTTTTTTTGTTTTCCGGCTTCTCTCTCTTACTTAATTTGTATATTCATTTTTTTTTTGTTAAAGATTATTATTATATCATTAACTATTTTATCTCTTACTTAATTAAAGATAATTATTTTTTTAATCAGAGATAGTTATTATATTATTAATCAAATAAACTTAAGATGAAGTTGATTATTATTTTTATAGTTAAACTTGTTTTTTTTCCCTTTAAAGCTTCTATTTACATCTCACAATATCACCAAGTTTTAAAATTATATTTTTATAGTTAAACTTACTTTAATCTTTTTCCTTTAAAGCTTTTATTTATATCTCACAACATCACTAACTTCAAAATTATATTTTTAAAGTTAAACTTATATTTTTTTCCATTAAAGCTTCTATGTATGTCTAACAAGATCACCAAATTTAAAATTATATTGCTTAAAATATCTTTTTTTAAATAAAGAATACTGATGATAATTGTTTGATGAGTAAACTCTGAACATTTTATATGGCTGGATGGTCTGTATAGTAAAATTACAATATGTTAATCTATAACTTATAATAAAATAATTGAATTTCTATGAGGTGTCATTTAATAGAGGGTGCCATGTGGCACTTTGAGGTGATAATATTAAATTTATTATTTTAAATAAAAGATAAATTTTTAAAATTTTTATTTTCTTTTTTTAAATAAAATCTATATCTATATTATCTTAAAATTTCAAATATGTTAATTAATATATTTTCCTTATTTTCCTCTCACATTTTTTAATGTTAATTATTATTTTTAAATTTCAAATATTTTAATTAATATTTTTATCTTTATTTTTTCCTTATTTTTCACTCACAATTTTTAAACGTTAGTAACTTTTATGTATGACATTTTTTTTGAAAAAAAATTGTACACCAAATTAATGATCACTTTATTATCTTTTCAACGAGCACCATAGTGCTATACAAAAAACGAAAAAAAATGTTTTTTTAGTATATATGAATTGTCCATGTTCATGTGCTATAACGATATGCTTAGCATTAAAAGAGGTTGAGATTTTTTTTTTAATCTACTGGGAACACAGCATGAGAGCCCCTTTTCGTAGTATAAACATTAGAACAATTTTCTTTAGCATTAAGAGGGTGTTTGGGATTGCGTTTTGAATCTGATTTTTAGATTATTACGTTTTGAAAACGCAGATAATCAGTTTTTAATGTTTGGATTGCGTTTTGAAAACGCAAATAATCAGTTTTTTAGGCTACCAAAACGCAATAATCTATAAGCAACCCCAACCTTGCTTTTCCAAAACGCATAATCTGTTTTGAATAATCAATCCCAAACACCCCCTAAAAGTGGTTGAGACTGTTTACTTCCTTTATCCTTTTTTATTAAGTCATATTAGATTTTTCAACCCGAGACATTCTCGGGGTAATCAGCTAGCTAATAATAAAACAATTAAAGTTAATATCTAATTGATAAAAAAAATCCTTAAAAGTCAACTTAGGGGGTGTTTGGGATTGATTATTCAAAACAGATTATGCGTTTTAGAAAAGCAGGGGTGGAGCTGCTTATAGATTATTGCGTTTTGGTAGCCTAAAAACCTGATTATCTGCATTTTCAAAACGCATTCCCAAACACTAAAAACTGATTATCTGTGTTTTCAAAACGCAATAATCTGAAAATCAGATTCAAAACGCAATCCTAAACACCCTCTTAACATAATTTATAACTATCATTTTAATGTTCATTCTTTTAAATATATCTCTCGTTTTTCATATAGATGTTTTTTATTTAAAACATAACTTTTTTTTGCTACTAAGAAGGTGTTTGGGATTGCTTTTTGAAAACTGATTATGCGTTTTGCTGCAGTATGGGTGGAGTTGCTTTAGATTATTGCGTTTTTGTAGCCTAAAAATCCATTTCAAAACTCAACCCCCAACACTAAAAACTGATTGTTTGCGTTTGCGTTTTCAAAACGCAATAATCTAAAAATCCATTTTTCAAAACTCAACCCAAACACCCTCTAATTATATAGTAGTAAGTTCATCAACCCGTGTAACACACGAAACTATTGCCTAGTTGTTAGCTAAACCAACTCCATCATCCATATATTCATAATTTTGAATTTATCTACTAAACCTTTTTTTTAACCGCTAATGGTACATTACTCTACTCTACACCAAATATTACAATAGACTCCCCTTATCTATGATAAACTTAGGGGCTGTTTGGTTGATTAAGCGCTGAACCATTAAGATGTCTGAATGATTAAGAGGCTCTGAATGATTAAGTGCTAAATGATTCAGCTATACACAAAGTCTGAATGATTCAGCTCTTAACCATTCCATTCAGAGCTTTTTTTTATATTGAAACAAACAGTCTGAATGTTAAACAATTCAGAACTGAATAGTTTAGAGCCTCATTAAAAGGCTACCAAATAGGCCCTTCGCATCTCCCCTCTAATCAACATATGTCTTTATCAAGTAGGCTAGCGTCACATCTACCACTAAACCTACTAAAATTTGAGATAACAACATCCCCAAAGTTTTAAATAAAAACTTAAATTTTTTTGCCGTTCAAAAAAAAAACATAAATTTTGTTCTTTGATGATATCTTTCACATGATATCTTTTTCAATAAAAGCCATGTCCTTCAACCCCTAAAAACACACTTTATATAATATATAAATAAATAAATAAAAAGGGTTATTCCAAACCCCTGCTTTCACTTGCATCTTCTCCAATCGGCCTCCATTCTTCATCATTAATGGCATCCCAAGCAAGTCTCCTTCTTCAGAAACAGCTTAAAGGTTCAATCAAAAGGGTCCCTTTTAATTTCCCTTCGATTTTTATTTGTTGTTTTTAAAGAATCTTGAATTTGATCCGTTGTTTGTTTGTTGGTTGGTTGTTGTTGCAGATCTTTGTAAGAACCCTGTTGATGGATTCTCTGCTGGCCTTGTTGATGAAAGCAACCTCTTTGAATGGAGTGTCACTATTATTGGACCTCCTGATACGTTATAGTATGTTTTTTCTTTCTTTTTATCTTCAAAGCTTGTTAATTTTGTGCTTGATTTTGTGGATTTGGGTTAAAGATTAAGTTTTTAGGTGATTTAGGTTTTTTTTTTTTTTTTTTTTTTTTTTTTGGGGGGGGGGGGGGGGGGGGGGGGGAGGGGGTGGGTAGATAAGGATATCACATGATTTGTTGTTAGGTGTTCAATTGTGTGTTAATTGTTTTTTTTTTCTTTTTTTTTTTTTGAAAGATTGAAGCTTGATGTTTTAGGTCTGTGTAATTTAGGCTAATTTGTTATGTGGGTATGTCTAATTTCTTGGATTAAGAAGATAATCCTATGCAGAGTATGTTTCTGATTCTTGATTTCTGGATGCATTGTTTCAGTGATGGGGGATTTTTCAATGCTATAATGACCTTTCCGCCAAATTATCCAAATAGTCCTCCAACCGTAAGATTTACCTCCGAGGTTTGGCATCCGAACGGTTAGTAAGGGCGCATCCGCAACGTTATTTTAGTATCCGTTTATTTTGATTTCTTTTTCTTTAAATACCCAAAAAAAATATTAACTTTTTTTTTGTGGTGTCCTTTTGGCGTTTTTAGTTTACCCTGATGGCAAGGTCTGTATTTCAATTCTCCATCCCCCTGGTGATGATCCTAACGGCTATGAGCTTGCAAGTGAACGATGGACACCAGTTCATACGGTATGTCATTGGTTGTTTCATAAGCAATAATTTTGTGTCGATGAGTCTATGAATTATGAGTGTGTCATTAACTCATCATGCATGATGTTCATAAACGCCGAAAAATCTTCAACGCGCATATATAATTAATAAATGGAATTAAATCAATGAAAGAGAGTAACTACTTTATGATTCTTATGTTAAATAGGAAACGACAAATTCTTTAGCTTGGCCATTGTTGTGATCATAATTTATATGCCTATTACGTGTAACGCGCTTCGACTTGTTTAGGTCCCCAAAAGTTTCGACGTGAACTTCATGCACCGAAGGCACCAGTATTTATAGGCTAGTTGTAGATAATATTCACTAATTTGTTAATCCTTGAACACTAGAAAATAAGATAATATGAAAGAAAAAAGCTTTATGGACAACCTAATAAGCACAAATATATGTACAACCTAAGAATATGTTGATAAGCTTGGTTTTTAAAAGGTGTGAGGCGGTTTGAGGAATTTAGGTCCCAAAAGATGAGGTGTGGACTTTACGTACACAAGGCGTCTTGTATTTGTACAGTATTATCGACTAATTATAGATAGTATTGAATTTTTAGTACTTTTAACACTAAAATATAAGATGATAAAAGAATAAGAGCTTTATGTAGAAACCTAATAAGCACAAATATATGTACAACCTAATAAAAACAAATATACATACAACCTAGCGAAGCTTGTTTCTTAATCTTAAACCAATTCGCTTGTTTTTTAATCGCAAACAAAGTTTCAGTTTGAAAAGTCAAAAGGTATTTTTTGTTAAATGAACAAAATATAATGGTCACATGTTTCCAATCAACCGAATTTGATTTGCAAAATCTTCAGTCAATTGCATTGGTAAGGATCAAAGGCAACAATGCGTGGCCTCAAGTGTAACTCGCTGCCTCAGCAGCGTCTTATGGGATCGCTGCATATCACCTATCCTTACCCCTATGCCTTTTCCCCATCTCATTGGTCACCTCGTGCGTTAGGCACGCTTGAGGCTTTGAAACCAAGCCTATAATAATTAAAGTACATAGGAGAGAGTATGAGCAAATGATTTCATGCAACAATTCGCAAAAAATAAAAAAGTGTACCCGGGCTCTTATTTGCAAGCAAAATCGTTGTACTTGCATAAATGCGACAATTTGCAAAAATATAAATGCTTTTGATATTTCAGGACAATTTCCATTCAATAAAACCCAAAATTTCCCTTCTTTTTTCATGTTTATTAGAAAAAATAAAAACTTGTTTATTAGTAGACTTTGTAATCATATACAACATGTTAATCATTTATGAAACAAAAATGGACAAGAAAGTGATGGCTGGTCAATCCAACTCATTTCGTGCCACCTATCCTTGATTTTTCAATGAATACCCACATAATTTTTCTTTAACGTCGTGCATGCATAACTTATGATATTGCCTATTTTTTAATTTGTTTTGTTTATAGTTATGTTTTTAAACTTTTAATTAAATGACTGAAAAATACTATCTTTGCAGGTAGAGAGCATAGTCTTGAGTATTATATCGATGCTTTCAAGCCCTAACGATGAATCACCTGCTAATGTGGAAGCCGCGGTAACATATTTATTCTCTTTTACTTAGTAAGAGGTGGCAGTTTTGACCCATTTACTTTTGAATGGGCAATTCAGTTTCTTTATCCAACGGGTCAAGTAGATGGAATTAGAAATGTTAGCTAACAAAGAAACAAGTCCAATGGTTGAACATGTATTGACCCGTTATCTAACCACTGTGACCCGTTTATTTTGCCACCTCTGCTTATGACTCACATTTGTGCAGTCAAACCATATATGCCGGTTTTAACGTTGGTATTCGTGATTGCAGAAAGAATGGAGAGAGAGAAGGGAGGAATTCAGGAAGAAAGTCGGTCGATGTGTGAGAAAATCGCAAGAGGTTATGTGAAACCGATATGGTGAGTCCTTATGGGTGGTCTGGGATCACCATGTTAAGCTTCTCATTTTATTTTACCTTAAATGTTTCTTTCATAATATTGTACTATGATTTGCTTATTGATTATGGGAAAGACTTTCATAATGTCTAATTTTGGGAACCTTTTTATTTTGTTCTGTTTTTGCTCTGATTGTGATTTTTTGTTTGCATTTTTGTAAGATAGAAGTTGCATGAATTAAGGTACAAATAGTAAATATTAATGTAAGCTCAAAAACATAAGCAAAAAAAATAGTTATAGGTTTGTTTAGTAGGTTAGGTTTTGCAATTTATAAAGGGATGCGACGCAGCTTGCCTGGTTACCAGTCAATTTATCATCCTAATGTAAAATTTGCCTCTTCATTAATGAAAAAAATATATATTTAGTGAAAAAAAAAAAAGTTGAAAGGACATCACAATGTAATAACATTAAAGTAGACATTGATGTAAGTACAGTAAACGAGCTTAGCCGAGGCAGGTTGGTTTTAGGCTCGACTCATTTTAACCAAGTGAGCTGAAATGTTTAAGTTGGGATCGTCAAAAGCTCTAGTCAGGTCACTTTTTATAGATGAGTCGGAAACCCTAGTTTTTTGTTTTTTTGGAATGCCAACATTACTCTACTAATAATACTGTTAAATTTACACTTTGCTCAAGACTTGAATAAGCATATATAACGAGGCTTGGTCAGTGAACTATTTGGGAAACCATAGTCGTTAACTTATACGAGTCGTGAACTTTTTAGAAAACCCTAGTCTTTATTTAGAAACGGGTTAAGTACATTAAATAACATGTCACATGGTAGTATATATATATATATATATATATACATACATACATACATACATACATACGCATTCTACTCCCTTCAAGTTTAGTAAATAGAGTTTAAGATTACTTGTTACCATGAATACACATGATTTTCCTTTTTACATGCTTGCTTCAAACTCTCGATGCCATGGCGCTTACATGGTTCTCTCCTGTAGTTTGTTGGCTTTATTCAAACTTCCGGCATCTCATTACCATGTCATTATTTGTCACACCCTCAAAATCCACTTGCGGAGTTTTACCGCGAGGCGCATGACAAACCAGGATCCAAACCAACGATCACAATAAACAAGTCTAAATGTAATTAATGCAATACCAAAACATAATTTTAAAAATCCCGTTTACAGCGGAAGCTTATTCAAAATAAAGTTCAACATAAATAAACCAAGTTCAATGTTTGTGAAATCATGCAACTCTATCTAGACGCCGTGCAGACGCGTGCGCCCTAGTTCCCCTGTGCTACCTTAGCGACCTGAGAAAACATGTAAAAGTTTACGTCAGCACAAAAATGCTGGTGAGTTTACAGGTTTGCAGTTCAAGTACCAAGTTCACCTGTCCATACTATAACAAATAGAAAACCAGTATACGCTAGCTAGGCGTACGTTTTGTTACTACCACGATTGGAAAACCATTACTAACTCGAATACCAGTTTTGTGCCCGAATAGTTCCAAATGTTCCTGTTGTTCCTGTTTGAGACAATATGCACTCGCCCGGCCCTCCAAGCCGACGAGCGGGGTTGGTCACTCCCAATAGCGCTATTCACATTTCCCCGTTGTGCAAACCCGCACATTCATGGTTCCCCCCGGGACTTCCAAAGATCGTGTAGTATACGTTAGAACCCATAGTATGACAGAATTTACCAAACAATCGTTTTAACACATGTTTTCTCCCCCGAAAGTATAAAACCAGTTTAAAAGAGGGGCCGTAAACTCACCTTAAGTTGCTTTACTCCTAATCCCGAGTAAACTCAGCTGCTATGTTAGTCCCGTACAGTGGCGACCTAACATACGACAGTTACAAGTACTTAGACTAATAACCCGCAGGTTAATTAGTCCCTAGATGTCCAGACCATAACCAAGTTCGTTTGAAAAATACCGTGACTGTTTAACTGACCCAAAGTACAAGACTCGACATCCCATTGGTGACCCGAGACTCCCCGTGTTATGTTTACGCTCCAAAACATACAATAACGCAAGTACACTTAACACACGTTAACGTTCAACAAGTTATAGCACATAGTTCACGTATCACCGAAATACATCCAAATATATGTTACCAAGTTATTAGACATGTTACAAGGTTCCTAGCATGTTACTATATGTCAAATCGGGTCTCGGCATGCTAATTTACACTTACAGCAGCAGTACACGCGATTAGGGAGGCTAATCGCATGAAATGTCACGTGATTAGGGCTAATCGCCCCTTAAGTCAGGCGATTGGGGCTACTCGCCCCTAGTGGCACGCGATTGGGGCTACTCGCCCCTGTGTCACGCGAGTGGGGCCTAATCGCCCCTAATGCATGCGAGTGGGGGTCTACTCGCCCCTGGTACAGGCGATTAGCAAGGCTACTCGCCTGTAACCTTGCTGTTCCGGTTTTTCGCGCGTTTAACGTTCCAAATCAGATCCAGAGCGTGTGTAACTACCCAATATCATCCCAAACACTATCCTAAACATGTTTAACCCAAAACCCTTCGTTCATCCTCGTAAAATCAGTCCTGCATGCAACCATAGCAATCCAAACACATACACATAGCATGCAACATTCAATTAACGCATGTAATCATAACCCTATTATTCAATTACTGAGATCTCTATCATCATACTAACAATATTAATTCTGACCTAGCATGATAACACATCAAAACATCATCAAGATTCATAAAAATCCTATCTTTCTAATCATACATACCCATAACGCATGTTTATTAGTTATAATCCGATTAATAATTCTTATTGACGATTTTCAGAAAGCTTTTTCGTTTATGAACAGGTCTGGACCATTAGGGATTGATTAAAAATGTTTACAAAGTATTATGGATGAGAATTAAACCTTGGAATTGCAAAAGGATGATGATTAGACCTTGAAACCTTGTGTTTTTGATCAAAATCGCCTTCCAGAGGTTGTTTAAGTGTTTGGGGCGGTTATGGGACGACTAGGGTTTGTCTAATGAGGTTTAGGAGGTTAAGTATGGTATTTATAGGCGTTTCTAGTCGTCCAGCCCGTTCCATGCGATTGTGCAGGTTTATACGCGAGTAGGGTGCCTAATCGCATGACTGTTCATGCGATTAGCCCTATTCGCCTATAGGAATCTTCCTAATCGCCCCAAAGTCATGCGATTAGGCTATCCACCAAGCCTAATCGCCTATAGCCCCTATGTTGGTGTGTTTTGCGCGTTAAACCCCGTTTTAACATATGTTAATGCATATTCATGTACCGACAAGTCACATAATGATTGTAAACACATAACACAAGTAAATACACATATTTACACTCGTTCACCAATTCCCGGGACTCGAGACTCGTACGTTCCGTATGCCCTGACGATCCTACAAGTCGTCACCGTTTGTACACTTGGTTAAGGACCGACATCTAATGAACCTCTAGACCAACATCCAATGATCTTCTAGACTCACTAATAGTTCCCGAACCATAACCCGACTTAACTAACCCAGTTAAGTACGATATACGCGTGACTCGCTAAGGTAGACTTTCATCTAGACAACATTGTTAACCCGAATTTGCCAGGTGTCACATCATCCCCACGTTAAAAGAATTTTCGTCCCGAAAATTGCGTAAGTAATAAAGGAAACAACGAAGGGAATAAACAAACAGATAGGAATCAATAGAGAGTAGAAATCAAGAGAGAGATTTACCCGAGTTGTCACATCATCCCCACGTTAAAAGGAATCTCGACCCGAGATTCATTCAGCTGCCGATGAGACATGTCTCGACTCGAACGCTTCCTTAGGAAAGAGATGAGGATACTTAGACTTCATCTGATCCTCCCGTTCCCATGTATATTCCGGTCCCCGGTCCGAGTTCCACCGAACCTTAACGATACGAATCTTGCTGTGACGCAGGCTACGAATCTTGTAATCAAGGATCTCTACAGGTTCTTCCACAATCCGAAGACGATCATCAACCTTGATCTCTTCCAATGGAACAATGAGAGACTCGTCAGCCAGACACTTCTTCAAGTTTGACACGTGAAAGACGTTATGTACGTTACCGAGCTCCGTCGGTAGATCAAGTCGATATGCCACCGGCCCAATCCGTTCCAGGATCGTAAATGGGCCGACATATCGCGGATTGAGTTTGCCACGCTTTCCAAAGCGTATGACGCCCTTCCACGGTGAGACTTTTAGAAGTACCTTGTCATTGACTTGGAATTCCAGTGGTTTGCGACGCTGATCGGCATAACTCTTTTGCCGGTCCCGTGCCGCCGCCAACCGATTACGAATCTGTACGATCTTTTCCGAAGTCTCGTACACTAGTTCGGGCCCAGTGAGTTGACTCTCACCCACCTCAGCCCAACAAAGAGGAGAGCGGCATTTCCGTCCGTACAGTGCCTCGAACGGAGCAGCCTTGATGCTCGTGTGATAACTGTTATTGTACGAGAATTCAACCAACGGCAGATGAGCTTCCCAACCCTTCCCAAAATCGATCACACACGCCCGCAGCATGTCTTCTAAAGTTTGAATCGTACGCTCACTCTGACCGTCAGTCTGTGGATGGTAAGCCGTACTCATGTCTAGTTGGGTACCCAAAGCCTTGTGCAAAGACTTCCAGAAGTGAGAAGTAAAGCGAGAATCGCGATCCGAGATTATAGAAACTGGCACCCCGTGCTTAGAAACAACTTCTTTCAAGTAGAGACGAGCTAAACGATCCATGGTGTCGGTCTCCTTAATAGCAAGAAAATGGGCTGATTTCGTTAACCGATCGACAATCACCCATATCTTGTCGTTCCCGCTTGGTGACTTAGGAAGTTGTGTGACAAAATCCATGGTAATCCGTTCCCATTTCCATTCCGGAATTTCAGGTTGTTGCAGGAGGCCCGACGGTTTCTGGTATTCCACCTTGACCTTAGCACAAGTCAAGCATTTGCTCACGTATGAGGCTATGTCCGACCTCATGTTTGGCCACCAGTAAAGCACCTTCAGGTCTTGGTACATCTTATCCGAACCAGGATGAATAGAATACCGGGACTTATGAGCCTCATCAAGAACAAGCTCCCGTAGTCCCCCGAATAAAGGAACCCATATGCGTTCTGCGAAATAGTGCAGGCCATCAGGTCTTCGCTCTAGGTGCTTGTCGGCACCGTGCATAGTTTCAGCTTTAAGGTTTTCCTCCTTCAAAGCTTCCAATTGGGCAGAACGGAGTTGATCAGGTAACGATGAATGGATAGTGAGCTGCAGTTCCCGAACGCGACGAGGTTTAGAAGATTCCTTCCTGCTCAAGGCGTCTGCTACAACATTCGCCTTGCCAGGATGGTACTTAATAGCACAATCATAATCGTTCAAAAGTTCGATCCAGCGACGCTGCCGTATGTTCAAGTGTTGTTGGTCGAAAATGTGTTGGAGACTCTTGTGATCGGTGTAGATGGTACATTTGGTACCGTACAAGTAATGTCTCCAAATTTTCAACGCGAATACCACGGCACCCAACTCCAAGTCATGAGTTGTGTAGTTCTTCTCGTGCACCTTAAGTTGACGAGAAGCATACGCAATCACTTTCTCGCGTTGCATCAACACGCAACCGAGTCCATGAATGGAAGCATCACAGTAAACGACAAAATCATCAGGACCCTCAGGTAAAGACAGAATAGGAGCAGAACACAGTTTAGACTTTAGTTCCTCAAACGCGGACTCTTGTGATTCACCCCAGTCGAACTTCCTATCCTTCTGAGTGAGAGTGGTGAGGGGTTGAGCAATCTTCGAAAACCCCTGAATGAAGCGACGATAGTAGCCCGCAAGGCCTAGGAATTGCCGCACCTCAGTTGGCGTCTTTGGTGCTCCCCAGTCCTTGATCGCTTCGATTTTAGCGGGATCGACATGAATTCCTAGTTCATTAACCACATGTCCTAGGAATTGAACTTCGCGTAACCAAAAGTCACACTTTGAAAACTTGGCGTAAAGTTGCTCCCGTCGTAAAAGTTCCAAAACCAATCGCAGATGTTCCCCGTGTTCGGTCTCGTTCTTGGAGTAGATTAGAATGTCATCAATAAACACAATGACAAACTTGTCCAGATACGGTTTACAGACGCGGTTCATCAAGTCCATGAAAACCGCCGGTGCATTCGTGAGACCGAAAGGCATGACCAAGAATTCGAAATGGCCATAACGTGTTCGAAAAGCAGTCTTTGCAACGTCAGCCTCCCTGACGCGCAGCTGGTGATAACCGGACCTCAAGTCGATCTTGGAATAATAACTAGAACCCTGAAGCTGGTCGAACAAATCATCAATACGTGGAAGAGGATAACGGTTCTTGACGGTCAATTTGTTCAGCTCCCTGTAGTCTACACACAATCGGAAACTCCCATCCTTCTTCTTGACAAATAAAATCGGGGCTCCCCAAGGGGAAGAACTTGGTCGGATGAAACCCTTGTCCAAGAGTTCCTGTAACTGGCTAGACAATTCCTGCATCTCGGGAGGTGCAAGACGATAGGGGGCCCGAGCAATAGGAGCAGCCCCTGGTACCAGATCAATACCGAACTCGACTTGACGATGAGGAGGAAGACCAGATAAATCATCGGGAAAAACATCAGAAAACTCGCGTACCACCGGAATGTCGTCAATCTTCTTCTCATCACTAGTGGAAACAGATAAAAGCGCCAATACAGCTGGATAACCCTTTCGAAGACACTTAAGGGCTTTCATGCTAGAGATGATGTTTAGCGAAACACCACCCTTGATACCGTACACAGAAAGAAATTCTCCATCGGGGAGAGGAATCCGAATAACCTTATCGTAACAGACAATCTCCGCGCGATACAAAGATAGCCAATCCATTCCTACCACAACGTCAAAACTACCCAAAGGTACCGGCATAAGGTCGATGGGAAACGATAAACCCGACAACTCTAACTGACACTCCCGAAGAACACTAGTAGCTTCAATTGTTTTACCGTCAGCTAACTCAATAATATACTTGGTCTCTAATGGTACAGATACTACATCTAGCAGTCGACTAACACCCATGGATACAAAACTCTTGTCGGCACCAGAATCAAATAACACGCTAACAGAATGATTATTGAGAAGAAACGTACCGGTGACTGTATCAGGGTCCTGCCTAGCCTCAGCAGCTCCAATGACGAAGGCACGTGCATTTCTGCCGCCGCCCCCGTTGTTCCCATTCCCGTTATTTCCACCCTGTTTCAGTTTTGGGCAATCCTTCTTGTAATGCCCAGTGTCACCACAGTTGTAGCATCCCTGTTTCCCTGTAGTCCCCTGAGTCGTCGGAGCTGAACTGTTAGTCGGAGTCTGAGTCGATGGAAGTGTAACCCGACAGTCTTTAGCATAGTGGCCTGTTCGCTGGCAGCGGTGACAACGGTTACTGTCGTAGTTCCCTTGGTGATGGCGTCCACACTTGTTGCATTTGGGCAGTTTTCCTGCATAACCACCCTGCTTATTACCCGAAGACGATGAACCCCCATTATCAAACTTTTTACCCTGCTGTGCCGACCCAGACCCTTTCCCGTCGTTTTCCCACTTGCGCTTATTGTTCTCTGGAGTCTTAGCAGTCGAACCTTTCGCCGGCAAAATCCCCTCATTCACCTTTAAATTAGTCATCCTATGTGCAGATCGAACTACCTCCGCATAAGTAGGATGATTCCCAGCAGCCACTAACCCTGCAATTTCCGGCACCAACCCTGAGACATAATGTTCAATCTTACGATACTCTGGCACGTGCAAATCGGGACATAGCACTGCCAACTCATTCCTCCTAACCGTATACTTCTCGATTTCCGACCCAGTCATCTTGAGGTTCCACACCTCATGCTCCAGCTTCTGTACCTCTTCTCTCGGGCAATACTCCCGCTTCAGCAACTGCACAAAGTTCTCCCACGGCATAGCATATGCCTCCCCAATCCCCATGTTCTGGGTAATACCATTCCACCAAGTCAATGCCACGTCTTGAAATAACGCAGCCGAATACTTCACCCGATCTTCTGGGAGACAGTTACACATCAGGAATACCGACTCCACTTTCTCCAACCACCTAAGCAAACTGACCGCACCCTCGGTGCCAGAGAATTCCTGGGGCTTGCAGTCCCGGAACATCTTATAGGTGCACATGGGTGGGGGTGGGTCAACAGGACCACCTGAAATGAAACGTATAAGAAACCACGAATAACGTACACAAGACTCACCAATGAGGCAAAGAAAATGGATAAAACAACTTACCACCACCGTTGTGCCCTAACTGAAAGGCAGCCTGGAGCAAGTTGTTCAGATCAGCCTGTGACAGGTTAATACCTCCACCACGACCTCCAGCACCACCACGACCACCACCGCGTCCACCATTGCGACCACCTCCTCGTCCTCCACGCACTCCAGACATGATTCTGATAGAAAGAACGAGAAATTTTAGTTTCGCAGTTAAAGATGACCACTAATGTTCACAAGATCAAAGCTAGATCCAATCCAGGACTATCCCCTCAAACCCAGAGCTCACTAGGGCTTCCATGCATTTCGTTTTATGATTTTGTGTGCACCCAAAATGATAAAACGCTCTACATGGTCCTCCAAGTGTTCTCCTAGTTCAAAGTTCAAATCACCGAACATAGACTCTTAGCTACACACCGTAATGCTACGGTAGTTCATGACAAGTGTTTCTATTGGAATACGAAAGGGAGATGTCCGAGCCTTGGACAAATCTCAAGAGCACACGAGTTACCCCAATAGACCACACTGCCTAGGAAACAAGTAACCCAACCTAAGATAGAACGGATGATGTAACGTAGAAAGACCAATGATTTAGAGACACCCCGACAAGACCATACGTAAACCATTATAACGTTTAGTACCATGTGATCGTCTAGTGTGTGCGACTCGGCTATAGACTAGACTCTACATGCAGTCCTAGTTCACTATAACCATTGGCTCTGATACCAATCTGTCACACCCTCAAAATCCACTTGCGGAGTTTTACCGCGAGGCGCATGACAAACCAGGATCCAAACCAACGATCACAATAAACAAGTCTAAATGTAATTAATGCAATACCAAAACATAATTTTAAAAATCCCGTTTACAGCGGAAGCTTATTCAAAATAAAGTTCAACATAAATAAACCAAGTTCAATGTTTGTGAAATCATGCAACTCTATCTAGACGCCGTGCAGACGCGTGCGCCCTAGTTCCCCTGTGCTACCTTAGCGACCTGAGAAAACATGTAAAAGTTTACGTCAGCACAAAAATGCTGGTGAGTTTACAGGTTTGCAGTTCAAGTACCAAGTTCACCTGTCCATACTATAACAAATAGAAAACCAGTATACGCTAGCTAGGCGTACGTTTTGTTACTACCACGATTGGAAAACCATTACTAACTCGAATACCAGTTTTGTGCCCGAATAGTTCCAAATGTTCCTGTTGTTCCTGTTTGAGACAATATGCACTCGCCCGGCCCTCCAAGCCGACGAGCGGGGTTGGTCACTCCCAATAGCGCTATTCACATTTCCCCGTTGTGCAAACCCGCACATTCATGGTTCCCCCCGGGACTTCCAAAGATCGTGTAGTATACGTTAGAACCCATAGTATGACAGAATTTACCAAACAATCGTTTTAACACATGTTTTCTCCCCCGAAAGTATAAAACCAGTTTAAAAGAGGGGCCGTAAACTCACCTTAAGTTGCTTTACTCCTAATCCCGAGTAAACTCAGCTGCTATGTTAGTCCCGTACAGTGGCGACCTAACATACGACAGTTACAAGTACTTAGACTAATAACCCGCAGGTTAATTAGTCCCTAGATGTCCAGACCATAACCAAGTTCGTTTGAAAAATACCGTGACTGTTTAACTGACCCAAAGTACAAGACTCGACATCCCATTGGTGACCCGAGACTCCCCGTGTTATGTTTACGCTCCAAAACATACAATAACGCAAGTACACTTAACACACGTTAACGTTCAACAAGTTATAGCACATAGTTCACGTATCACCGAAATACATCCAAATATATGTTACCAAGTTATTAGACATGTTACAAGGTTCCTAGCATGTTACTATATGTCAAATCGGGTCTCGGCATGCTAATTTACACTTACAGCAGCAGTACACGCGATTAGGGAGGCTAATCGCATGAAATGTCACGTGATTAGGGCTAATCGCCCCTTAAGTCAGGCGATTGGGGCTACTCGCCCCTAGTGGCACGCGATTGGGGCTACTCGCCCCTGTGTCACGCGAGTGGGGCCTAATCGCCCCTAATGCATGCGAGTGGGGGTCTACTCGCCCCTGGTACAGGCGATTAGCAAGGCTACTCGCCTGTAACCTTGCTGTTCCGGTTTTTCGCGCGTTTAACGTTCCAAATCAGATCCAGAGCGTGTGTAACTACCCAATATCATCCCAAACACTATCCTAAACATGTTTAACCCAAAACCCTTCGTTCATCCTCGTAAAATCAGTCCTGCATGCAACCATAGCAATCCAAACACATACACATAGCATGCAACATTCAATTAACGCATGTAATCATAACCCTATTATTCAATTACTGAGATCTCTATCATCATACTAACAATATTAATTCTGACCTAGCATGATAACACATCAAAACATCATCAAGATTCATAAAAATCCTATCTTTCTAATCATACATACCCATAACGCATGTTTATTAGTTATAATCCGATTAATAATTCTTATTGACGATTTTCAGAAAGCTTTTTCGTTTATGAACAGGTCTGGACCATTAGGGATTGATTAAAAATGTTTACAAAGTATTATGGATGAGAATTAAACCTTGGAATTGCAAAAGGATGATGATTAGACCTTGAAACCTTGTGTTTTTGATCAAAATCGCCTTCCAGAGGTTGTTTAAGTGTTTGGGGCGGTTATGGGACGACTAGGGTTTGTCTAATGAGGTTTAGGAGGTTAAGTATGGTATTTATAGGCGTTTCTAGTCGTCCAGCCCGTTCCATGCGATTGTGCAGGTTTATACGCGAGTAGGGTGCCTAATCGCATGACTGTTCATGCGATTAGCCCTATTCGCCTATAGGAATCTTCCTAATCGCCCCAAAGTCATGCGATTAGGCTATCCACCAAGCCTAATCGCCTATAGCCCCTATGTTGGTGTGTTTTGCGCGTTAAACCCCGTTTTAACATATGTTAATGCATATTCATGTACCGACAAGTCACATAATGATTGTAAACACATAACACAAGTAAATACACATATTTACACTCGTTCACCAATTCCCGGGACTCGAGACTCGTACGTTCCGTATGCCCTGACGATCCTACAAGTCGTCACCGTTTGTACACTTGGTTAAGGACCGACATCTAATGAACCTCTAGACCAACATCCAATGATCTTCTAGACTCACTAATAGTTCCCGAACCATAACCCGACTTAACTAACCCAGTTAAGTACGATATACGCGTGACTCGCTAAGGTAGACTTTCATCTAGACAACATTGTTAACCCGAATTTGCCAGGTGTCACATTATTAATTTGTTTTAAGTGTGTGCGCGTGTTTTTTTATTTAAAATCCAGTGTATTTTTGCATTTGTGAGACTTGAAACCGTACCATTTTAGCAGATATAAAGACTTGGTGCCACTAGTTCAAGAGGCATTAACAATTTGTTTAAGTGTTTGTTCACAAACGAATGTACATCACCAATTCAACTAGGTTTTTTTTATATCTAAAGTATGTGAAAGCATACTCATTTGCATTTCGATCATCTAATAAACATAGATTTTATCACCGCCTTTCTTAAAAGCATGGGCAGATCTTTTCATCCCTCCCCCCCCCCCTAAAACAGATCTTACGTAAAACGCACTTCAAGATCTGCAATGTTAAAAGTTGGACAAGTTTCTGACTTGATCATGAATTTGTAGTTAAGCTTAAGCAAGTGTTTACAACATTCATCATCACTATAGCAGTTACAACAATGCCGACCTTCATACAACTTAATAAGCAACAAAGGAAAAAGTAGATACCTTGTAAACACGTAAAACTATCACAGATTTCTCATTTTTTACGATATCACAAATAAAACCATCACTACATCATTTTGGTAAAAACGGATCATTATGTATTTGATAGGAATGTTGGCATTGTCCTCAACGACATGTTCTAAATCTATTAAATATTTTTATAAAGAAAAGGATAACTAGGGAAACAACCATATGTGTACCATGATGAAACAAACATTTGAATCTTCATGTATCATTCCGATTAAGACTAGAGTGATAAATATTGGAATCTTACTTTAACAACTCAAAATTTGTGATTTGATCCAAATTCGAATTCGCCTTCAAATTGATTCAAAACTAGAACAATTAAACTTTTTTTTCTATATAATACCAATAATATAATCATTACAAATTGAAATACATATCATTTTTCATTAATTTGAATTCGAACTCAAACCGAATTCGAATATCGAGCTTTGAATCAAAGTGAATTCGAATCTCGAGCTCGAGCTAGAATCAACATTTTCAAATCGAATTTAGAATTTATGATTTTCAATACGGTTTCAAAATTAGAATTAGAATTAGAATTGGAATTAATTATTATTAGAATTATGCATATAATTTTGAATATACACATATATACACCCACAAGACTTGCAGATTTTAACGTTCAGTCCCTTGCTATGAGCTTGTAATTTTTTATTTTTTTAAATTTAATTTCATTAAACCACCAATCAAAGGCAAGCTATCACCAAAACGGAAATACCAAGCCGAAAACCAACATAAAGAAATCCAAAATTACATCAAATCAAAGTTACACCATCTATGCCAATCAACCACTCCTTTGAACCTATGCTTATACCATAAAAAACTCAAAGTTTTGATATCAGCAATCATCTCTACCACGTTCGCATCCTTACTTGAGAAGATTTTTTCATTCCGAGCCCGCCATAACCGCCAACAAACGATAATAACAATACCATGTAACACCATCTTCTTGGTTCCTACTAACCGACACAGTTCGTGCATATCCACTAAATCCTTTACATGAAACGCAAATATACCTGGAACCCGACACCATCTAGAAATCCCATTCCAAACTCACTTCGATGCCACTCCCACTTTAAAATACGAATCGTACCAGTCGACTGTATCCAATCTCGAACTAAACTCCTCTTATTCTTTTCCAAAGCAAATAATTCCGGAAATTTATCATTGAGAGGTTCATTACACACCCATGTATTTAGCCAAAATCGAATTTGGCCACCGTCTCCAACCTTTCCACATATCAAATTATTGAAACCAATGCCATCGACTTTAAACTTGTTCCAAAATGAAACACAAGTTTTCCAAGTATCCGTGTAAGCATTATTGACCCAAGCAACTCCCCAACTACAAGAAGAGCCATGAATGGCGACGACCACTCTTCTCCACATCATATTATGTTCATTATAAAACCGCCATAACCATTTGCCTATTAACGCATTATAATTGAACTTGTAATTGAATGTTTGCCAATTTAAATGTTTCCTCTTACCACGTTACTTATTTATTTTAATCATTTGACTGGTTTATATTTGAACTTTGAAGCTTATAATACCTATGATTTTGATTATTTGATATATTTATGTTAAAAAAAAAAATATTCAAGTTTGTGGTAGTTCTAAAAATAAAAATAAAACTAAAACTAAAATAAATTAAATTTTTGGTTAATTTCAAATGAAATCAACTCGAATTCGAACCGAATTCAAAGTTTTAAAATTTGAATAATTCGAATTATTCAAATTGATTAATTCAAAGTTAGATTTGTTAAACATCCCCAGGCAAATAACAGGTTATATTTGGATCAGTTTCTAATGGGTAGCAACTCTCAATCCAAGAAATGGTGTGCCTTTAGGTGAACTGCATGCTTTAAGTAATTGCACTAAACGATGAACATGATCACATTTAGGAGCCTAACACAAATAAAAGAACACGGTGAGGATACAGTTGAGCGGTTGGAACTAATATGAGATACTCCAGACAATGTCTTGTATGAACACCCAAAGATAAGCGTGATGGTGGGCTTCCGGTTGATCACTGGACGAACCCTCTCATGGTTTACTATGACATGGTAAAGAAAAATATTTAAAGCATGTGACAAGGATACATGATGAAGATGAGCGACCATAGAGATATTAAGACAAAGATGAACTGGACCTGATTGGCAAAGATAATGCACTTAGAATGTACGGTAGCCGCTAGCTTAGGTCTGATATGAAAGACGATGTTGTCACACACCAATAAAGCTCAAAATAACAGCATCATAGACTAATGATCAGTTATAACTTAAAACTTATAAGTATTTAACCCAAGGCAATCTGGTTTTGATTATCTACTTATTTTAGAGTGAAATAATCAGCTGAGGTAAGCAGTTTAAGAATAGCTTATTCAAAACTGATTATCTGGTTATTCGGTTATTCCATATCACATAATCTATCGAAATACACCACCTAAATACTTCAACACCAAGTTTCTTAAAGTAACAACCAGAAAGTTTCTATTTTGATTCTTTTTCAAGAGAATACTGTGGCATTCGCTAGAATAAACAAGAAAGTTCATACAGGTCACAAGATAATGGCCAAACAGAAGAGCAAGATATGTCAATCCATGGTTTAGGGAATGAAAATCAAGAAAACTGATTTGAAATTTGAAGCAACTGTGCTTAGATCAGTTCCAAAACTTGGACTGATGCCACAAATCTCCAATGCTAGTTGAAACAAACATCTATATAGCAGAAATCAGAGCCTTGTTTGGTACAGAATCACCTTATAGCGCAAGTTGTTGCCACCTCGCTTCAGACGGACGGTTAGGGACGTGAATACGTGATAGACATTCCAAGACTGATGCAAGGTTCAGTGTTGGGTGAAATACACACAGAACACATATGTTCGGCACTTTTTATTAACTTTAAAACAACAAAGTTACAATATTTTTTTAAAAATAGATAACCCTAATATTCCTTATATAGGCCAACAACTTAGACCCAACAACAAACCATAGGGGGCAACTGACCCCCAATGAAAAAACAATTGCGTTAGTTTTACGCAAAAATCCAGCCCGCCCCCATAAAAGTTTGTTAAGCCCACCGATAGCCCTCCTGGAAAAAAAAAACAAAATCTTGGGTTTGCCACTAAAGATAACCCTATTATAATCCTACTAAAATTCAAAATTTTAATACTTAGAAAGTTAACCCAAATTACTACTTTTAGTCCATGGAGCTATGATCTCCTCCAAACCACCCCTTCGATGCTGTCCTTACCTCCTTGACAAGCAGTGGTGAAGCATATGAAGGGCCAGAGGGTGCCTCGGCCCCCACTGATTTTTGCTCAGTAGTGTAATTTTTCCTTTATTTATATTAAAAAAAATCTTGTAATATTGAGTCCGGCCCCCACCAATTTGGAAAAAAAAAAAAACCTGGGTCTCGTGCCTTTCGCCCCCCCCCCCCCCCCCCCCCCCC
The DNA here is from genome assembly GCA_028751855.1 of Ambrosia trifida. Lineage (NCBI taxonomy): Eukaryota > Viridiplantae > Streptophyta > Magnoliopsida > Asterales > Asteraceae > Ambrosia > Ambrosia trifida. Next base: position 3,870,073 of record CM054123.1, on the reverse strand, counting down.
CCCCCCCCACTATTGAAAAGTTCAAGCTCTGGCACTGTGTCAAGCCCATCAAGTTCAACCAGCTCTACCTGTGTTCATATTTTAAATTTTTTCACAGCCTCAATCCCCAAGATAGGTTGGTTGTATGGGTATCTACGGATATAGCATAGGCGAAACCTTCATATTACAATGGTCATATTGAGCTTAAATTTGGGTTCATAATTTCAATTTCCTTCTACAAAAATAATAAAAATGTGCAAAACTACATGAATTGGTAAGATGACAAAATCAATAATAAAAGAAAAAAAAAGAGTAGTGAAGTGATCACAGTGGGATTCGAACCCACGACCTTTAGATTCGGAATCTAACGCGATATCCACTTCGCTATGCGACCATTTGTAACGAACTTTCAACACAGATCGAACATACACAACAACAAAAATCTTTACGATAAACACACTGATGAAAGCAAAATCAGCTTAAAACTCAGAAGGTGTATTAAAGATCACTAATAACAAAAACTTGATTAATCACAAGCTAGATCAGATCTTAATAACAATCAGATATGTAACAGTCTATCTTAACCGTTAATCAATTATTAATCGCAGACCAACGGATAAAAACATGTGGATTTGGATCTAAATAACAGTTAGATCTGGAATCGTTAAAGAAGAAAAAATTAATATTAAAATTAAAATTAAAATATAGAGAGAGATCACTTACCTTTGAAGCTTGATCTGATACTCGAATCGGTATAGACGCAAAAGATCAACAGGAAATCAATCGGTATATCGACGGTTTATACACGTTGTTTGTATAATTTTTTTTGTTTTATAAAAGGGCTTGCGTGACGGTAGGGATGTGTAACGGTTTAGAACCGGATTGAACCAACATGAACTTGAACCGGAACCGGAACCGGAACTGAATCGAAACTCTTTAGTGCTAAATATTAAAACCAAAACCGCACCATATAAAAACCTAGCGGCTCGGTTTGGAACCGGGTTTAGGCGGTTCTCATGTAACGGTTATTTCCGAAACTGGTTGTCAATTAAGTTCTAAAATTAACAATTAATTAAATGACAACTTTAGTAAATTAAAGTTTTGGTGTCGTAGTCACATTAAAGACTTATGATACATTTTTAGATGTGAACGGTACCAACCGCATATATGCAATGAGTGTAATTTTGACACTACGAATAATATGTGTCATGCATTACTAATGTCAGATTTTACATTACATTATTATCTGATACACATTATAAGCCAACCCGTGCATCTTATATATCATTTTTTAAGCGTTGGCATTGTGTTATATTTTGTGACTCATTGTGTCATATTTTGTGATCGATTGTGTTTTTTGTATCCTTCTCACCCTTCTCATTTTTGTTATATTGTGTAGGATAACTTGACCCTGCATATATCATTCTTTCATTCTTTTTTTTTTTTAAATTGTATTCTTAAATCTATTTTTAGGATGAGTTTGAGATTGATTTTCGGGTGACGAAAATCAAAACTAGAAAATATTAACCACCTAAAGTCTTCCACATGTGAAAACACCCGTACACCCAATGACAGAGAGTAATTGGATGGCAAATGACGATGAAACTGAGATTGGGACCTTCAAATGGAGTGTGTTGATTGGCTCCCAAAAGGTTGTCATCTTTCACCCTGATTTTTGCGTTAAAGACTAAAAAAAAAAGATTCACACCAAGGAAGGGGCGTTTTTTATGATTTCACACCCAATTCACCTTTTCACGGTCTTATAAAATTGACCATTTGTCACCCTTGGTAAGGTCCTGTGAGGTATCATGTATTAGTGGAATGAGCGGAATTGTATTTCTACCATAAAAATAGTATTTGTTTATCCTTATAAAATGAAAACAAATAAATAAAAAAAAAATAAGTTATCATGAATGATATTATATCAAAAACAAATTTGTACAATTTACCATGAGAGATGCTTTGGTATGGTTTGGCATAATTAATGGTATTGTTTTGTCCATAATAAATGGTATTGTTTGGCATAATAAATAAAAAAAAAATAAGTTATCATACTAAGTTTAAGTATCTAGGATCATTTATTTAAAGAGATGGAGAGTTAGATAGTGACGTAGCCCACCGCATTCAGGTGGGATGGTATAGGTGGAGAGTGGCTACTGGGGATTTGTGTGACAGAAGGTTTCCAACTAAATTAAAGGGGAGGTTCTATAGGGTAGCGATTAGACCGGCTATGTTATATAGCTCTGCCTGTTGGGCAATCAAGAAAATGCAAACACGGAAGATGGAGGTAGTTGAGATGAGGATATTGAGGTGAATGTGCGGACACACACGGTTAGACAGGATAAGAAATGAGGTTTTCAGAGATGGATTGGAGGTAGCTAGTATCTCGGAAAAGATAAGAGAGGGGAGGTTGAGATGGTTTGGATGTGTAAAGAGGAGACAGTCGACTGAGCCAGTTAGAGTGGTAGAAGGTGTGACACCCGGCATGTTCGGTTTAAACATAATAGTAACATCTAAGTCTACCTTAGCGAGAAACGTTTATAAACAAACTTAACTGGGTTAGTTGAGTCGGGTCAGATTAGGATTGTCCAGGGTTCAATGATCTGGAGGATCATTGGGAGTCATTTTGGGGAATACACTAGTACCGGGTTCCGTTGTTGGTGACATTACATAAACTAATTAAGTATATGTGTAGATTATGGGTCGTGTGGTGGATTGTATACTTATACTTGCTTAAACGATGTACAAATGATTATACGTGCTTAAATATGCTAAGTATAGACTATTGGATGCATGCTTATGTGTTAAAATGTGTTAGAATGCGTTAAACACGACAAACTGGAAATCTGGAAAAAGTTAACATGTGTTAAAAAGTGTTGTTAACATGTGTTAAAAAGTGCTGATGACCTGAAAGTGGAAAGTGGGCGAATGTGGAAATGGAACTTGAGAAAGTGGGCGAATGTAGAAACAAAGTGGGCGAATGTGGAAAGATTCCACATTCGACCATTAAAAAGGGGCGAATGTGGAAAAGTTCCACATTCGACCATATAAAAGGGGCGAACCTGGACCTGGTATAAATACCATCCTTAGCCATTTTTCACCATTTCACAAACCCTAAACGCCTCCAAACACTCTCTATCAGCTATTATCATTGGGGAAGGAGTTTTTGAGCTTGTTTTTCATAACCTAACTCTCTAAATCATTACAAGTGAAAATCTAAGGTGTGTTCTTCATTTCAAATCCTTTTTAAACAATTTTAACTTGTTTTCATCTAAACTCCAAGGGTCCAGATCTGATATCAACATGTTTTATGGGTAAAAACCTTCCTAATATCTTTCTAAATAAAACCAATTCATAAACAATGAGTTTTCATACAATTTAACATGTGTTTATGTGGTATTAAGCATTGTTTGATGATTACTTGCTATGTAGATGACATGACAACAACCTAGGACTGTTATTAATGGAGAGTTATGATTGAGACATGTTATAATTGATTGTTGATGATGTTTTGTCGATTAAAGGAATTTTTAGTTAGAATTAGGACTTGTTTTTGGATGGTAATGATAGAGTTATGATAGGGGTTTCTTGTTCATGATGATTTAAGTATGATGAGCTGATGATTGATTAAATTCAGAAAGTTCCTAATTGGGTAATAATTTCATGCATGATGATGTGACATCTCCATAATTTACTATTTTAGGAAACTTGTAAAAACGGATAGATTTTGGGGTAAAATCGGTAGGGTTTCGTAGGAATATGTTAATGATGCTTGACTGCTGTAACTCATGATGTTTCGTGATGTTTTCGGATGTTTTCGACGCGTTTTTGGGAAAATCTAACAGCAGGGGCGAACCTGGAATACCTTCGACCAGTCTAACGGTCGAAGGTGGATCTCCAAGGGTCGAACCTGGAACTGAGGGGGCAAAGGTGGAAGAAAAGGGGCGAAGGTGGGAGTTTAAAGCTACCTTCGACCACTCAAAGCCACGTTCGGCCCTACGATAACAAAAATGAGATTTCTGATACGAACTAAGTATTTTATGCTTGAACCTTGCGTGTAATCTGTGTGTACTTGATTAGTTAGGGTAATGGGTCACCAACGGGATGTCGGGTCGGTCTAGTGTGTCGGTTAAACATTTAAACACGTTTTAAAAACATACTTGGTCATGATCTGGACAATCGGGGACTAGATAATCTCATGGTTATTAGTCGGAACACTTATGTGAACATTTTGATAGATCTCCGGTAGAGGGATTATCAAGGGCTAAACATCTTTACTTATAATTGAAGAACGCAATCTAAGGTGAGTTCACGGCCCCACTTTTACTGCTTTAACTTTTGGGGGAGAAAACATGCGCTAAACAGTTTTGGTAACATATGTCATACTATGGTTTTAACTTTATATTGCTATACGATCTTTTGGAAAGTCCCGGGGGAAACCATGAATGTGCGGGTTTGCACAACGGGGGAAATGTGGATAGATCTATTGGGCGTGACCTGCCCCACTCGTCGGCTTGGAGGGCCGGGCGGGTGCATATTGTCTCGAACAGGAACATTATCGTGCTGAACATTACGGGCTGCTAAACATGCTAAACATTGCTAAACGTGTCCAGTAATGGTTTCCAATCGTAGTAGTAATAAAACATACGCCTAGCTAGCGTACTTGGTAGCATTGATACAGTATGGACATGGTAACACTTGGATAACATTTTTGAACAAACCTGTGAACTCACCAGCATTATATGTTGACGTCTTTTTGGCATGTTTTTCTCAGGTCGCTAAGGTAGCAACAACTGGATCTAGGCGCACGAGTCAGCACGGGCGTCTAGGGTTTAGAGCATGGTCTTCATTAAACATCTGAACTGTGTCTTTTGGGTTGTAAACATTTAAAGCTTCCGCTACAGTTTATGTTTTTATAACTATATCTTTTGAGTTTTGTGTTATGCATATAGTGTTGTTTATTGTGACCGTTGACTTGAATCCTGGTTTGTCATGCGCCTCGCGGTAAAACCCCGCAAGTGGAATTTGAGGGTGTGACAGATTGGTATCAGAGCCACTCCTGTGCCGTTCGGGATGGTGGGTGCACACCTCATCGGGACGATGAGACTCTAACAGGGGTGATTGTGACACCCCATGAACACACCTCATCAGGGACGATGAGACTCTAACAGGGGGTGAATGTGACACCCCAGGAAAATCCCACATCGGCCGTGGCCAGGAGAGATCCTTGGTTCATAAGTAATGTCTTGCCTCTTAAATCACCAACGCGTTTTGGGGCTTAATGTTAGTGGATGAGAGGAGAACTCCACAGTTAAGCGTGCTCAGGTGAGAGAAATTCCAGGATGGGTGACCTCCTGGGAAGTCTCCACTTGGGCAACCAAAAACAAATCCGTGAGCTCTGGATGGGCAAAGCGGACAATATTGGTGGTGAGAGGGGCGGGGTGTTACAGATTGGTATCAGAGCCAATGGTTATAGTGAACTAGGACTGCATTTAGAGTCTAGTCTATATCCGAGTCGCACACACTAGACGGTCACATACGTGAGTCGGTTTGAAACATGTACTAACTTTGTCGGGGTGTCCTTACATCATCATCGCACTTCCCTGTTACATCATCCGATCTTACTCTTGGCTTTATACACTCTTATGTTCTTCTTCGGGGTTTGAAGGAGAAGGAGTTGACTCGTTGGTTATTGCACGGCAGTGTCGTACGTTGGGGTAGTCTTACGTACTCTCGGGGTCTGTCCAGGATTCGGACATCTCCCTTTCATACCCCAATAGACGCACTTGCTTACACATTATCTTGTGCACTTATGCTTGTGATAGCATGATGATAGATGCCGATATTCGGCGACTTGAGTTCAAGCTGAGGGAAAGCCTGGAGGACCATGTAGAGCAGTTTATCATTTCGGGTGCACACGAAATCATAAACTGAAATGCATGAGAATCCAAGTGGACTCTGAACTTGGATGCATAGTCCTGGATTGGGTCTAGACATGACTTTTCTAGCTACTAGTGGTTGACACTAGCAGTGAATCTAAATCTCTCAATTTCTGATTTGTCAGATCATGTCGGGCGCACGTGGTGGTGGACGTCGTGGTGGTGGCCGTGGCGGCGGTGGCCGTGGTGGCGGTCGTGGTAACATCAACATGACCCAGGCAGAGCTGAACAACTTGCTTCAACAGCAAGTGAACATAGCCTTGGCTGCTTTCCAGGCTGGGCACAATGCTCTGGGTGGTAAGTTGGTTCTTACCTGCCTTGTTTCATTCTTGGGTGTCATGTTTCCTTTGTGGTTTACCTTTGTGTCGTGTTTCAGGTGCTGCTGTCAACCCACCTCCATCCCAGTGTTCCTACAAGAAGTTTAGGGACTGCCAGCCCCATAACTTCGCAGGGACTGAAGGGGCAGTGGGACTGCTCCGATGGTTGGAGAAGGTTGAATCTGTTTTCTTGATGTGTAACTGTCCTGTTGAGGACCGGGTCAAGTATGCCACTGCGACATTTGAGGGTCCTGCTTTGTCATGGTGGAATGCTACTACGCAGAACATGGGCTTGGGGGAAGCTCATGCTATGCTTTGGGCAGATTTTGTTCGGCTACTGAAAAGCGAGTACTGTCCCAGGGAGGAAGTGCAGAAGTTGGAGCATGAAGTCTGGAACTACAAGATGGTGGGGTCCGAGATTGAGGAGTATACCGTGCGACGCAATGAGTTGGCGGTGTTGTGTCCTGACATGCACACACCTGAGTACCGTAGGATTGAGCATTACATCTCTGGGTTGGTGCCGGAGATTGCTGGGTTAGTAGCTGCTGGGAACCTACCCACACTGGCTGAGGTCGTCCGTTCTGCACATAAGATGACCAACATGAAGATTTTGGAGGGTGTTTTACCTCCCAAGGGTTCGACTGTGAAGGGTTCTGAAGGCAACAAGAGGAAATGGGAGAACGTGGGTAAGAGTGCAGTCCCGGCGCCGTCTCAACCGGCCAAGAAGTTTGATGGATCTGGGTCGTCTTCAGCGCAGAAGACAGGTGGATACGTTGGGAAGCATCCCAAGTGTAACAAGTGTGGCTTTCACCATTCTGGGAATTGTGATCGAGCTCGTTGTCATCGGTGCCACCAGTTGGGGCACCATGCTAAGGATTGCAAGGTGGCGCTCACCCCAACTCAGACTCCTGCGGCTACTCCTGCTCCTGCTGCTCAGGGGACTCAGGGGAGACAGGGGTGTTACAACTGTGGTGACACGGGACATTTCAAGCGTGATTGTCCCAAACTGAAGCAGGGCGATAACGGGAGGGGCGGGAACGGTAACGGGAATGGCGGCGGAGGCAGGACTGCGCGTGCTTTCGTCATTGGGTCTGCAGAGGCTAGGCAGGATCCAGACACAGTTACCGGTACGTTCCTTCTCAACAATCGCTATGTTTCTGTTTTATTTGATTCTGGTGCCGATAAGAGCTTCGTATCTGTGGATGTTAGTCAGTTGCTAGATGTAGTACCCACACCTTTAGAGGCTAAGTACTTAATAGAATTGGCTAACGGTAAGAACATCGGGGCGACTCATATCCTTAGGGAGTGTCACTTGGAACTGTCGGGTCTGTCATTCCCCATTGACCTTATGCCTGTACCTTTGGGTAGTTTCGATGTCGTTGTGGGCATGGATTGGTTATCGTTGTATCGCGCAGAGATTGTTTGCTTTGACAAGGTTATTCGGATCCCTCTCCCCGATGGAGAGATTCTTTCGGTCCACGGCGAGAAAAGCGGTGCTCCGCTGAGTATCATTTCCAGCATGAAAGCCCGTAAGTATCTTCGAAAGGGCTGTTCGGCCATTCTGGCACTTGTTAACGTTTCTACTGACGATGAGAAGAAGATTGAGGATATTCCGGTGGTTCGTGACTTTTCTGATGTGTTTCCTGATGATTTGCCTGGTCTTCCTCCCCATCGTCAGGTTGAGTTTGGTATTGATCTTGCTCCGGGCGCAGCTCCTATTGCCCGAGCTCCGTATCGTCTTGCACCTCCTGAGATGCAAGAGTTATCCAGCCAGTTACAGGAACTCTTGGAAAAGGGTTTCATTCGACCGAGCTCGTCCCCGTGGGGAGCTCCTATTTTGTTTGTGAAGAAGAAGGATGGGAGCCTTCGTATGTGTATTGATTACCGTGAGCTGAACAAAGTGACCATCAAGAATCGTTATCCTCTCCCTCGCATTGATGATCTCTTTGACCAGCTTCAGGGCTCCAGCTACTACTCGAAGATTGACTTGCGGTCCGGTTACCACCAGTTGCGCGTCAGGGAAGCTGACATCCAGAAGGCTGCTTTTCGCACTCGCTATGGCCATTTTGAGTTCCTGGTCATGCCTTTCGGTCTCACTAATGCACCGGCGGTGTTCATGGATTTGATGAACCGCGTTTGTAAACCGTACCTCGATAAGTTCGTCATCGTGTTCATTGATGACATTCTGATTTATTCCAAGAACAAGGCAGATCATGAGGAACATCTGCGGTTGGTCTTGGAACTTTTGAGACGGGAGCAGTTGTATGCTAAGTTCTCAAAGTGTGATTTTTGGTTGCGGGAAGTTCAATTCCTAGGGCATGTGGTGAATGAACTGGGAATTCATGTCGATTTGGCTAAGATCGAAGCTATTAAAGACTGGGAAGCACCAAAGACGCCATCTGAGGTGCGGCAATTCCTAGGTCTTGCAGGTTACTACCGGCGTTTTATCGAGGGATTTTCGAAGATCGCTCAACCCCTCACCGCTCTCACCCAGAAGGATCGAAAGTTCGACTGGGACGAACAACAGGAATCAGCATTTCAGATGCTGAAGCTTAAACTTTGTTCTGCTCCTATCTTATCCTTGCTGGAGGGTACGGATGATTTCGTTGTGTACTGTGATGCTTCGATTCGGGGTCTCGGTTGCGTGTTAATGCAACGTGGGAAGGTTATCGCTTATGCTTCTCGTCAACTCAAGGTTCACGAGAAGAACTATACTACTCACGACTTGGAGCTGGGTGCAGTAGTATTTGCGTTGAAAATCTGGAGACATTACTTGTACGGTACCAAGTGTGAAGTATACACCGATCACAAGAGTCTCCAGCATATTTTCGACCAGAAGGTGTTAAACATGCGGCAGCGTCGTTGGGTTGAACTCTTGAACGATTACGACTGTGCGATCAAATACCATCCTGGCAAGGCAAACGTTGTGGCGGATGCCTTGAGCAGGAAGGAGTCGGCAAAGCCTCGGCGTGTCCGAGCCTTGCAGCTTACCATTCATTCCTCCTTGCCTGACCGGATCCGTTCGGCTCAGGTGGATGCCTTAAAGGAGGAAAACCTTAAGGCCGAAACGATGCACAGTGCGGACAAACACCTTGAGCTTAGGTCTGATGGCCTACACTACTTCGCTGGGCGTGTTTGGGTTCCTTTACTCGGGGGATTACGGGAGCTTGTCTTGGACGAGGCTCACAAATCCCGGTATTCTATTCATCCAGGCTCCGATAAGATGTATCAGGATCTGAAGATACTTTATTGGTGGCCGAACATGAAGGCCGACATAGCCTCCTATGTGAGCAAATGCTTGACCTGTGCTAAGGTCAAGGTGGAGTATCAGAAGCCGTCTGGTCTCCTACAGCAACCTGAGATTCCAGAATGGAAGTGGGAGCGAATCACGATGGATTTCGTCACCAAACTACCGAGATCACCAAGTGGTTGTGACATGATTTGGGTGATCGTCGACCGGTTGACGAAATCGGCACACTTCATACCTATTAAGGAAACGGATGGACTCGAGCGATTGGCTCGACTCTACCTTAAGGAGGTGGTCTCTCGGCACGGGGTGCCTGTTTCTATCATTTCTGATCGTGATTCCCGCTTTGCTTCGCGTTTCTGGAAGGCTCTTCTTAAGGCCTTGGGTACTCAGTTGGATATGAGTACGGCTTATCATCCGCAAACTGACGGTCAGAGTGAGCGGACGATACAAACACTGGAGGACATGCTGCGGGCATGTGTCATCGATTTTGGCAAGGGTTGGGAGACTCACCTGCCGTTGGTGGAGTTCTCCTACAACAACAGTTACCACTCCAGTATCGGGGCAGCTCCGTTCGAAGCTCTGTATGGACGGAAATGCCGATCTCCCTTGTGTTGGGCCGAGGTGGGCGAGAGCCAGCTCACTGGCCCGGAACTGGTGTACGAAACTTCGGAGAAAATCGTACAGATCCGTAACCGTTTGGCAGCTGCACGGGATCGTCAGAAGAGCTATGCCGATCGCCGTCGCAAACCACTAGAGTTCCAGGTTGGGGACAAGGTGCTTCTGAAAGTTTCACCATGGAAGGGCGTCATACGCTTTGGAAAGCGTGGCAAGCTTAACCCTCGTTACGTCGGACCGTTCGCAATCCTGGAACGGATTGGGCCGGTGGCGTACAGACTTGATTTACCGACGGAGCTCGGTAATGTTCATAACGTCTTCCATGTGTCTAACTTAAGGAAGTGTTTGGCTGACGAATCTCTTGTTGTACCACTGGAAGAGATCAACGTTGATGATCGTCTTCGCATTGTGGAGGAACCCGTGGAGATTCTGGATTACAAGATTCGTAGCCTTCGGCGGAGTAAAATCCGCATCGTTAAAGTTCGTTGGAACTCGGATCGTGGACCGGAGTTCACGTGGGAACGAGAAGACCAGATGAAGCCTAAGTACCCTCACCTCTTTCCGAAGCGCGCGTTCGAGTCCAGGCATGTTACTACTGAAGCAGAGTGAATCTCGGGGCGAGATTCCCTTTCAACGTGGGGATGATGTGACAACCGGTAACTTTTCTTTTCGTTTTCTTCCTATTCGTCTTTTTCATTTTTGGGCTTCGTGCAATTTTCGGTACGAAAATTCTTTCAACGTGGGGATGATGTGACACCCGGCATGTTCGGTTTAAACATAATAGTAACATCTAAGTCTACCTTAGCGAGAAACGTTTATAAACAAACTTAACTGGGTTAGTTGAGTCGGGTCAGATTAGGATTGTCCAGGGTTCAATGATCTGGAGGATCATTGGGAGTCATTTTGGGGAATACACTAGTACCCGGGTTCCGTTGTTGGTGACATTACATAAACTAATTAAGTATATGTGTAGATTATGGGTCGTGTGGTGGATTGTATACTTATACTTGCTTAAACGATGTACAAATGATTATACGTGCTTAAATATGCTAAGTATAGACTATTGGATGCATGCTTATGTGTTAAAATGTGTTAGAATGCGTTAAACACGACAAACTGGAAATCTGGAAAAAGTTAACATGTGTTAAAAAGTGTTGTTAACATGTGTTAAAAAGTGCTGATGACCTGAAAGTGGAAAGTGGGCGAATGTGGAAATGGAACTTGAGAAAGTGGGCGAATGTAGAAACAAAGTGGGCGAATGTGGAAAGATTCCACATTCGACCATTAAAAAGGGGCGAATGTGGAAAAGTTCCACATTCGACCATATAAAAGGGGCGAACCTGGACCTGTTATAAATACCATCCTTAGCCATTTTTCACCATTTCACAAACCCTAAACGCCTCCAAACACTCTCTATCAGCTATTATCATTGGGGAAGGAGTTTTTGAGCTTGTTTTTCATAACCTAACTCTCTAAATCATTACAAGTGAAAATCTAAGGTGTGTTCTTCATTTCAAATCCTTTTTAAACAATTTTAACTTGTTTTCATCTAAACCCCAAGGGTCCAGATCTGATATCAACATGTTTTATGGGTAAAAACCTTCCTAATATCTTTCTAAATAAAACCTATTCATAAACAATGAGTTTTCATACAATTTAACATGTGTTTATGTGGTATTAAGCATTGTTTGATGATTACTTGCTATGTAGATGACATGACAACAACCTAGGACTGTTATTAATGGAGAGTTATGATTGAGACATGTTACAATTGATTGTTGATGATGTTTTGTCGATTAAAGGAATTTTTAGTTAGAATTAGGACTTGTTTTTGGATGGTAATGATAGAGTTATAATAGGGGTTTCTTGTTCATGATGATTTAAGTATGATGAGCTGATGATTGATTAAATTCAGAAAGTTCCTAATTGGGTAATAATTTCATGCATGATGATGTGACATCTCCATAATTTACTATTTTAGGAAACTTGTAAAAACGGATAGATTTTGGGGTAAAATCGGTAGGGTTTCGTAGGAATATGATAATGATGCTTGACTGCTGTAACTCATGATGTTTCGTGATGTTTTCGGATGTTTTCGACGCGTTTTTCGGAAAATCTAACAGCAGGGGCGAACCTGGAATACCTTCGACCAGTCTAACGGTCGAAGGTGGATCTCCAAGGGTCGAACCTGGAACTGAGGGGGCGAAGGTGGAAGAAAAGGGGCGAAGGTGGGAGTTTAAAGCCACCTTCGACCACTCAAAGCCACGTTCGGCCCTACGATAACAAAAATGAGATTTCTGATACGAACTAAGTATTTTATGCTTGAACCTTGCGTGTAATCTGTGTGTACTTGATTAGTTAGGGTAATGGGTCACCAACGGGATGTCGGGTCGGTCTAGTGTGTCGGTTAAACATTTAAACACGTTTTAAAAACATACTTGGTCATGATCTGGACAATCGGGGACTAGATAATCTCATGGTTATTAGTCGGAACACTTATGTGAACATTTTGATAGATCTCCGGTAGAGGGATTATCAAGGGCTAAACATCTTTACTTATAATTGAAGAAGCAATCTAAGGTGAGTTCACGGCCCCACTTTTACTGCTTTAACTTTTGGGGGAGAAAACATGCGCTAAACAGTTTTGGTAACATATGTCATACTATGGTTTTAACTTTATATTGCTATACGATCTTTTGGAAAGTCCCGGGGGAAACCATGAATGTGCGGGTTTGCACAACGGGGGAAATGTGGATAGATCTATTGGGCGTGACCTGCCCCACTCGTCGGCTTGGAGGGTCGGGCGGGTGCATATTGTCTCGAACAGGAACATTATCGTGCTGAACATTACGGGCTGCTAAACATGCTAAACATTGCTAAACGTGTCCAGTAATGGTTTCCAATCGTAGTAGTAATAAAACATACGCCTAGCTAGCGTACTTGGTAGCATTGATACAGTATGGACATGGTAACACTTGGATAACATTTTTGAACAAACCTGTGAACTCACCAGCATTATATGTTGACGTCTTTTTGGCATGTTTTTCTCAGGTCGCTAAGGTAGCAACAACTGGATCTAGGCGCACGAGTCAGCACGGGCGTCTAGGGTTTAGAGCATGGTCTTCATTAAACATCTGAACTGTGTCTTTTGGGTTGTAAACATTTAAAGCTTCCGCTACAGTTTATGTTTTTATAACTATATCTTTTGAGTTTTGTGTTATGCATATAGTGTTGTTTATTGTGACCGTTGACTTGAATCCTGGTTTGTCATGCGCCTCGCGGTAAAACCCCGCAAGTGGAATTTGAGGGTGTGACAGAAGGTCTCACTGTGGAAGGAAGGAGGAGTAGAGGCAGACAAAAATTGACTTGGGACGAACCGGTTAAACAAGATTTACTAGGGTTGCATCTCTCTGAGGACATGGTCCATGATAGGGGTTTATGAAGGCATAGGATTAAGGTTAAGGATTATTAGGATATGTGAAAATGCATTTTAGATGTATCGTAGGGTCTTAACGGTCCTGACATGTTATGTGGATTTTACATTTGTTTTCTCTTCTTGTATGTTTGTTTATAAGTTGTTTATGGTGGTATTGTAGGGTCCTAATTGTTCATGTTATGTGGATTTTACATTTATTTATGGTGGTATAACTATATATTTTCTCAATGAAATGTATTTAATGTTCTGTGATGTTATATATATATATATATATATATATATATATATATATATATATATATATATATATTGAGCAGAGGGTCTCTCTGAAAGTAGTCTCTCTACTCTTAGGGGTAGAGGTAAGGCTTGCCTACATGCCACCCTTCCCAGACCCTAGAAATAACTTTGCTATTTGTGAGATTTACTGGGCTTGGTTGTTGTTTTTGTCCATTGCCAAAGAAAGCCTATTGCTCATAAGGTGGATCCATATTCTGATATTTAGACATTTAGCATATGCAGTGGGACATCAAGAGTGAGCGAGAGCGATGCGAGGGAACCGAAACGACAACCATTTCCGGAAACGGAATAACCGGGGGACAGTTGACCCTAGGCCTGTTACCACCTTTTTCATCTCAAATCTTCCAACGGGGGTGACGGAAACTACTATCTGGAAGGCGTTTCAGCCTTATGGGATTGTTAAAGACGTGTATATCGCAAGGAAAACTGACATCAAAGGAAACTGGTTCGGGTTTGTGCGATACCTAGGTGTGAAAGATCTGAATGAGGTGCTGAGAGTAATGAATACAGTGCTGATAGATGGGGCAAAGCTGGGTGTATCGGTGGCTAAGTATGGGAAAGATAGTCGGAGAACAATGAAGCCTGGAGTTTATCAAAGGGAGGAAAGAAGGGGCCCAATGCAGGCCCCGACGAGACAGGTGCCGACCTCCCAGCCTCCGGTGAATAAACCGGCTTGGGGTGTGGTGAGGGATAAAGCTGATGGGGGTAACCAAGCATCACCGTCCTTAATGAAGGTCCTCGAGATAAATGAGAGAGGTGCCATGTATCCTGATCATTGTGTGATGCGAACGGTAATCGGAGAAGTAATCGATGTCGATGCGTTTAAGGAAGTCAAAAACATGATGAAGAGAGGGGGATATGTGGAAAGTCCGGTGAGTCTGATTGGTGTTATGAAGATAATGATGGTTTTCAGGGACAAGCGAACAGCGGTGGAGTTTATTAATCGTAGGGAGACGTTGTGGAGTAGTGTTTGTCCTCGGCAGTGTTGTAGAATGGCGAACACATGGATTATGAACGGGTGGTCTCTCTGAAAATCAGGGGTATGTCGCTGCAATTGCATGATGGATCGTTCTTTGATAGGGTGGGACACTTATTTGGCAGGGTGGTTCGGAAGTCCGACTTCTCGTGGCTTTCAACGAATAATACTGAAGGTAGGGTTTGGGTTTGTGTGGATGCTAACAAAAGGATTGATGAGGAGGTCAGTGTGGTTTGGCATGGCGTCAATGTGCAGGTTTGGGTGGCGGAAGAAGATGATGGACTGATTTCTAATATTTGTGATGACTTAATGGCAGAATCGGTGGTATCACCGGTAGGTTCTGCTGCGTCCAAAACCCGGGTGGAAGAAATGGAGGAGGGTGAGTTTAGGCAGGGGGCGGAGGACAACGGTGTTCCGGTTGCTGATTCTCCGGCGAAGGATAGGATGAGCCAGGAAGATGGAAGGTCCCAAGAAGGTGAGGGCTTGCATGGGGAGGGTGCACTGCATGGAAAAGGGGTGGGAAGTCTTGCCACGTGGAGAAAGCAGATGGGGATTTTCTTAATAAATATGCGGGCCCCAGCAACTCCAAACACTTGAATAATAATGTTAATTTGGAAGAGTGGTCTGGGCCTTTCAACATGGGCCAGAACTCCTTGTCAGACCAACCAGCAAAATCTAGAAAAAGACCACGTTATGCCAGAAGCCCAGCCCAACAGAGAAAAGAATCAGGTGATCTTAATGGGCCTGATGAGGGGTCTGAATCTTTTTTGGAGAGAGTTTTGAATCTCAAGGCCAGTCAGGGAGGTAACTCGGCGATAGGCTCGGTGGAAAACACTCGGAAGGGGATGGTTCAAGATGGTGATAATAATGTTGGGGATCCAGAAGATTCGCATTGTGAGGCTCATATGGTGAATTCAAACCGGGCGACTGACATGTCTTGCAATGTTCCTCCGAATCAGAATCCTATTAACGGTATGTCTTCATCTGCTGAAACTAATAATAGGGATCGGCTAGGTGATGAAGTTAACTTGACCATGGAAGCGGGTAATATGTTGGGATTTGAACTGGCGGGTTTTGAAAACCATGTCAGGGAGGAAGTTCTTGGAGAAGGGGTTGGTATGGTGGATCAATGAATTTTTTGAGTATCAATATTAGGGGGTGAGGGATGAGAGAAAATCATCTTGGATAAGGGGGCTTAAGACGTGTCATGGTTCGCATTTTGTGGGAGTACAGGAATCTAAGTTAGGGGAAGATGCTTTTTTTCACCTAAGTACCATATGGGGTCGTACAGCTTTTGACTCGGAACAAGTATTTGCGGAGGGTAGGTCGGGGGGAATAATTAGCATTTGGGATCCGTCGATATTTAGGGTTAACTCAGTTGCTAAAGGTAGAAACTTTCTTCTGACGTCGGGGGTTCTTTGTGCAACTGGGGAGAGACTAAATTTGGTTAACATTTACGCTCCAAATGACCCAATAAAAAGACGAGCATTATGGGGTGATCTGTTTGATTTGAAGAGTTCAAGGAATGGATATTAGGTATTTTTTGGTGACTTTAATGAGGTCAGGTGTCAATCAGAGAAGGAGGAATACGGAATTCGTGGTGTCTAATGCAGCATATTTTAATGATTTTATTAGTAGGGCGGGGTTGGAAGAGTATAACATGGGGGCCATTCATTCACGTATATGACGGATAATGGGGTGAAACTTAGCAAGCTCGATAGGTTTCTGGTATGTGGGGAGTTTATGGCCAAATGGGGAGATGCGTTGGTCACCGCCTTATCTAGGTTTTTGTCTAATCATAGCCCGGTTACGCTGTCGGTATTGGCCACTGACTTTGGACACATACCGTTTTGATTCTTTAACTCCTGGATGGAAATGCCTGGTTTCTTGGAGTTCGTTTCAGGATTGTGCGAGAGATTTACATTTTCTGGTCCGTCTGATTTAGCAATCGTTACTAAACTGAAGCATTTGAAGAAAAAAAATTAAGGCGTGGGTTGCTTCAGAGAAAGGTGCACTGAATGAGGAATTTGTGAAGATGAAAGCAGTTGTGGAGGACTTAGAGAGATTGGCGGAGTCTAGGGATTTAACGAACCAGGAGTTGAACGCACGTGTTGAAGCTAAATCATTCTTGTTGGAGCATGAAAGGCGTAAACAGGTGGATCTTAAACAGAAAGCTAGGGTGAAATGGGCCGTGGATGGCGATGAGAATACTAGCTTCTTTCATGGGGTTATTAACGCTAATGTATCTAGTAAGAGGATTAATGGGCTGCTGGTTGATGGTGACTGGGTTACGAATCCAACTTTTATTAAGGATAGAGCTTTCAATTATTTCCAAGAAAAGTTTCAGGAGCCTATGATGTGTCGGCCGAAGCTGATTTGTCCTAGTATCAGCATGCTTTCGGAGGAAGATGCTGATTGTATTTGTCGACCGTTTACATTACGGGAAATTAAAGATGCAGTGTGGGAGTGTGATGGTGATAAAGCCCCGGGGCCAGATGGCTTTAATTTTAGATTTATTAAAAGGTGTTGGAGCGGCTTTGAAGACGATTTCGTGAGACTATTTCAGGAGTTTTACGCCGGGGGTGAGTTGGGTCCTGGGGCCGCGTCTTCTTTTATCGCATTAATACCAAAGAGGAAAGATCCGTTGGGGTTTAATGATTACCGCCCGATCAGTTTGGTGGGATGCGTGAACAAGGTGCTTTCAAAAGTTTTGGTTGCGAGACTTAATTCGGTTATTGGGAAGTTGATTTCCCCGGAGCAATTGGCTTTCTTATCCGGTAGAAATATAACGGATGGGCCTTTGATGTTGAATGAAGTTATTGGGTGGATGAGAAAGTACAAGAGGCAAGGGATCATCTTTAAGGTAGATATCGAGAAGGCTTACGATTCCTTGAATTGGGAGTTTCTTGAGTCGGTTATGCTTCAAATGAATTTCCCAAGTAGGTGGTGTAGGTGGGTGATGGCGATTGTTAGGTCGGCTAGAGCATCGGTGTTGGTAAATGGGTCCCCTACTCATGAGTTTGTATGTAGCCGGGGCCTTCGTCGAGGTGACCCGTTATCTCCATTTTTGTTTGTTATTGCTATGGAAGCTCTATCTTGCGTCATGAGGCGGGCGGCTGACATTGGGTTATATAGAGGGCTTGCTTGCGGATCGAATAATCTAGTCTTGTCCCATTTGTTGTACGCCGATGTGATTTTCATGGGCGAGTGGTCTACTCTGAATGCGAGGAATCTTAAACGGATCCTTCGTTGTTTTCATCTAGTATCGGGCTTGAAGGCGAATTTGGGTAAGTGTAATGTGTTTGGGTTGGGGGTCCCGTCTAATGAAATTGATGGGATGGCCGAGATATTGAGGTGTAGAGCTGGCTCGTTCCCGTTTATATATCTTGGGTTGCAATTAGGGGCTAATATGAATCTCATTAAACATTGGAAACCGGTGGTCGATGCCTTTAGGAACAAGTTATCTATTTGGAAGGCCAAAACATTGTCTTATGGGGGTCGGGTAACTTTAATAAAGTCTGTTCTTAATGCATTACCAACCTACTACTTCACGTTATTCAAAGCTCCGAGTGGTATAATCGATGCGTTAGATAAATTAAGGCGGGTGTTTTTTTGGGAGGGTCGGAAGAGAAGGCTTGTATGAATTGGGTGGCTTGGCAAATGGTGTGTGCTCCGGTTGACCGTGGTGGTCTTGGTTTCGGTTCCCTTGTTGATGCTAATATCGCGATGTTGGCAAAGTGGTGGTGGCGATTCAAAACGGATTCAAACGCGCTATGGAGGAAAGTTATATGGTCAATTCATGGGTCAAATAGGGATTGGAATCCTATTCCAACCAAGTTTTCTATCTCGGGTCCATGGAAACAAATTCACACTTCGATGCAAATTGTCAAACGGGTCGGGCGGGATGTGGGTTGGGCTATTAAAGGGGTGTTGGGCTGCGGGTTGGGTGTCGCTTTCTGGTTGGATAGTTGGGCGATGGATATTCCATTGGCCTCGCTATTTCCAGCTCTGTTTGCGCTTGAGAAAAACAAGTGGGCGTCCGTTGCTGACCGGGTTTCGCTGACGGGGGCTGGGTGGGTTTGGGAGTGGAAACGCTATTACTTGTCTGCAGATGAGAATGCTGAATTGGCTCAGTTGTGCGGCTGCGTGCGTGTTCCTGTGTTGTCTGCTGCTGCGGATGGTTGGGTGTGGGGTTCGGGTTGGGGCTGCAGTTTTGCTGTGGCTGAGTTGAAGACTTTTCTGCAGGATTCCAGGTTCGAAAGGTCTGATTTTATCATGGACAAATGCTCGTGGGTGCCAGCCAAAGTAAGGATATTTGCGTGGCGTGCAGAACAAGATAGAGTTCCAACTCGGGGTGCTCTAATGCGGAGAAACATAAACATCGGTTCAGACCTATGCCCTTTCTGCGGAGATTGTGTGGAGTCTTCGGAACATCTTTTCGTTTCATGTGGATTTTCGCAGGCTATTTGGCAACTAGTGGCGCAATGGTGCAAGGTTGGACCGGTGTTTGCTTTTCAGTTCAGGGATCTACTACAATTACATCAGTTCATCAGTGGTTCAAGGTACAAGAAGAAGGCGTTTTATGCAGTTTGTTTAGTCACTATTTGGTGTATATGGAGGAATAGAAATGAGGTAATATTTGATCAAAGGCAAGTCTCTATAACTAAGGTTTTGGGTGACATAAAGACTCTCAGTTTTCTATGGATCAAGGCGACGTCGAAGAATCATTCGCTGATTTGGAACTCATGGTGTAAATTCAATCTTTAAGATATAGGTTGGTGAAGCAATATGCGTTGACTAGTTGTGTAATATTGGTGTTATATGTACTTTGTTAGGTGATATTGGTGTTATATGTACTTTGTAAGGTGTACGCTAGTATCCCGCTAGTTTGGTGAAATAAAGTTTTTTGTTGATCGTTCAAAAAAAAAAAAAAAAAAAAGCATATGTAGTGGGACAGAGTTGTTTGGTCAACTAATCATGGGTTGCAAAGTAGACGGTGTAACATGCGGATTTAAGTTGGTTCCATATGTTACAACAATATATATATACTAGCTGATTACCCCGGGAAGGTTCCGGGGTTGAAAAATTTAATATGATTTAATAAAAAATGATAAAAGAAGAAAACTCAAATCACGAAAAGAGTAAATAACTTAAACATAATCAATCTTAGTTAAAAAAATATTTATTTAAAAAGTTAAAAAAATAAAAAGCATAAACCATATTAAACATAATACATTATTAAAAGGATAACCTTCAACATATAATCATCTTCACGTAATTTAAAATATATTACAATTTGACTTTGACTTATATAGATGTAGAATTCATAAAGGGGGTTGAAAAATATAACCATTCTAATAATACTAATACTAATAGTAATAATTATTACTCTTGTAATTAAATAAATAAATAAAAATAACCTTGTTATAAAGTGACATCATGTGTTGCAGTGTTGCGCAATTCTTTCTCCTAGCTTCTCTTGATGAAGTATACCTATCTATCTTTAGAAGAGTAAAATTCCAATGTTAGCATGGCGATTGGGCTGAATTTCAACATCGTAGATAAGAACCTCGTTTAAAAGAAAAATCATGATTAATGAATAACCTGAACACTTTGTGTTTTTTTTTCTGTACGAACATAACCCCACAAAAAATAGTCATTTTTTTCTCTGTTTTTTATATAGCACTATGGTACTCGTTGGAAAGATAATAAAACGCTCGTTAATTTGGTGTAATTTTTTTATTTAAAAAATCTCGAATATAAAAGATATTAACGTTTAAAAATTATGGGAGGAACATAAGAGAGAAAAATCTAAATTTATTTTTAAATTATTTTTTCCTAAAATAACTCAATTTAATTTTAGTAATTGAGAATTGAGAGATAGAGAGATAAATTTAGGGTTTTATGTTTATCTTTTTTTTAATTAAAAAAGGAAATAATTTAAAAACACTAAAATCTTTCAATTATAATGCCACGTGGCAGTTTCATGGAGAGGTTGAAGGCACCATTGCACGCCACGTCAGCAATGTTCAATTCTTTTATATATATTAATAGATAATAGATATATATATATATATATATATATATATATATATATATATTGCAAAGGGATTAATCCTACATGTTATATTCTTATGCAATCTCTCCTTTGAGAGATGCCACATAAGGTGTGATGTGGCAAGTGTAAACCAATTAAAAAAAAGAAATAAATATGATTTAATTTAATATATTATAATCTTTAACCTAATCTATTAAATACCTAATCTACTAAATCAAAATATTAAAACTTTATTATTTTTTTATCTCATGTTTCCTCCCACAACTTTTAAACGTTAATATCTTTTATATACGAGATTTTTTAAAGAAAAAAATTACACCAAATTAACGAGCGTTTTATTATCTTTCCAACGAGTACCATAGTGCTATATAAAAATGGAGAAAAAAATGACTATTTTTTGTAACCCGATAAGTATTGTGTCGGGTTTGGGATTAGTTCAAAAAAAATTGTGGGTTTGGGTCGGGTCTGGGATTAGTTGATACCCGACCCGATTACTCAAAACCACATACCCAAATACCCGAACTATATACCCGTTCATATACCTATGAATTTTTTAACGCATCACATAACCCTTAGGGGCTGTTTGGTAGCCTCTGAATGGTCATTAAGAGGCTACATCTGAATGGTTCATAGTCTCTTAATGGTTAAGATGTAATCTTAAGTATGAATGGTAAAGAGGTAACATCTTAATTGTTGCCTCTTAACCATTCAGACTTAATGTTACCTCTTAACCATTCAGAGGTTATGGACTATTAAGAGGTAGCCTCTGAATGGTCATTAAGAAGCTACCAAACAGCCCCTTAGACTAATGTGTTCGATATTTAAATAATTAACTTTTTTTTTCTTATTTCATGTTAGTTCTTTTTAGTTAGATCGATTACAAACTTCCGAATTCATTTGTAATGGCACTAGATTTATACTCCGGCGCAGAGATTCGTTTTTTTAATATTTGAATATGATAACTTATGGCAGAGATTTGTTTAAAATAATAATAATAATAATATATTTTATTATTATTATTATTATTATTAGATATTTCAACCCGGGACGCTCTCGAGATAAAAACTAGTTTCCTCATAAGGGTGTAATCACATATCTTGTACTAGCCACTCATGCTACATTGGTTACAAATATGGCGCCTTAGGCCCATGATTCATCGTGCTTGTTGGAATATTTCAAATACACTTAGTACGGACTTAAGAGGTCAAACGAAGGTTATTGACAAAATCAGTTCAGATCAAATCAAAAAAGATCAAATTAGGTTCGTCCAAACCAGTTCAAGAAGAAGGTCGATGAGAACCTAAAGATCACATTTACAAAGATGGATTTACGAGCTGTCATGCTTATGTTACTTTATGTTGTCTAGACAATTTGACCAAATAAGACATTCATCTACTCCATTTTAAACACACCATTCAACTAAATGCAATTGAGCTACTGGGAAATCAAACGTAAACAACATTACTGTCACCATTTGTCCGGTTTCAAACCCTAGAAATAACATAAAATTTGCTCTTCGAATTTTCAACATCTTCAATCTAGCACCAATGATACACTAATTATTTTAAATACAAAATCAAACACATTTTAACAACCAAAATCAACACTAAAACATATCACTTTCATTCCACTAATAATATCATCGTTTCATCAATTACATATCCAGAATCTAAACTTAGAAACAAACAAACATATGAACCGAAACTGAAACCGATTAACCTCCGAATCCGTACAAAGTCCTTCCTTGCCTTTTCAAAGCATAGACAACATCCATGGCAGTGACAGTCTTCCTACGGGCGTGCTCAGTGTAGGTAACAGCGTCACGAATAACATTCTCTAAAAATATCTTCAACACGCCACGTGTCTCCTCATATATCAGACCGCTGATCCTCTTGACGCCACCTCTTCTAGCGAGCCTCCTGATGGCGGGCTTAGTGATGCCCTGAATATTATCACGGAGCACTTTGCGGTGACGCTTTGCTCCTCCCTTTCCCAACCCCTTTCCTCCCTTTCCTCGTCCTGACATTGTTGCAATAAGATACTATTATTGATTCAAGAAAAGGTTATTGATTGAACTTGGATTGTGGGTTAGGGTTTATAAAGAGGGGTTGATGATAGAACTGGGCATTTGGGATGATGAAAGGATCGACGGTGGAGATTAAAGATCCGGGTTATGATGTTTAAGCTGTGTGAGACGTTGATGAGATTATGATCGACGGACAGGAGTTGTTGTTAACATAAGTGGTGGATCAATGACGTGGTATGTGTACCGGAGGTCTGGTGGAGTTGGTGGTGGTCCACGGCTTTTCATATTCGGAAAACATAAAATAGTTATACTATTTTTAATGCTAGGTGCGTCCTTAAAGTATTCGTTGTGACTAGAGGTAAGCAATGGCTCTATTCTCTTATATTCAGCTACGCAGGCGGTGATATTGCAGAGTGATAAAGTTGTTGCTCACTCGTCTGATGTTGTTGTGGCTAGAGATGAGTAATAGCTTTATCCAATTTTTTGTTTTGTATTATTATTTTGTAAACTTTTTTATTTTAAACTTATATAATATTTAAATTTGTAACACAAATTAAATAATAAGCATAAAATATTCAATAATTAAAAAAAGAGATAATTAACACCGGAGCTTTTATTTCATTTAATCAATGTTATTGTTAACTTGTATAGTTTAAAAAAAACATAAAAAACTAGTAAACTACTCGTCGTCGATGTTGAGCTCTTGTTTGAATTCCTTCACGATACGCTCTTGTTCTCGTTCAACTATCTTTCGACGAGGCATTGGTATGTTGCTAAAGTCTTTCGTTAAAAAGTCTATGTTCCTCATTCGAACTTTATCAACTTTAGTTTTCGCCATCATCTCCATTGTAGTCCTTATTTTGCTAATTTCCCCCGAGAACTCCGTATCGAATTTGTTAGCAGTTTGTTTAGCTTTCGCCTTGTCCCTTCTAGCGGGTCGATCTATGGGAGACGGGGAAGACCCTCATCAGAGTTTAGGCCAATCCCCACGTGAGCATCCGAGCTCATGGAGGAGATATACCCACCCGATGAAGAGGTTTTGGCTCGCTTTGATGATGAGCCGCCTTCGCTCATGTCTTCAATCGAAATTAGCTCCACCCATTTGGAGCAATTACGTAGGATTTTCCACAAGTAGTCTTCATCCCACGTTTTGTTGGTCTTGTACTTGCGTAACACCTCTTTTTTCTACTCATCGCAAGTAAACTGATAGACGTCAAGATCGCTCGACCCGCTCGCTCGCACTCGACCAGCGTTCCTGTTATGAAGGTTAGTAAACAACCCCACATATTTCCTAATCTCGTCCCACCGACCGGAAATCATATCCGCCGAACGCATTTGACTCCCTACTTACTCATAAAAGAGGTCTCGGATTCGTCGCCAAAAGACCTTAGCCCGTTGATAGTCGGCTACAAAAAAATATATATATAATGTTAAAATCAATTATGTATATAATTAAAAAACTATATAGTTAAAAAAAAGTATATACTATATAGTTAAAAAATACATACCGGCTTTTCGATCTTCTGATACTTCAACCCAAGTCCGACAAAGGGCTATTTTATCCTCTTAAGTCCAAGGCATCACTTGACGCCCTGGTCGAATATCTTGCTCGGGCGGTTCACCACCCCTACCACCACTTCGGCCAGCCGACCTTCCTCGACCACCACCTCTAGCCGCCGGCCCACCACCTCTGCCACCTCGCCTTTAGGTTGTTGGTGGTTGTGAATCCAGAATTACGAAATCCGGTTAAAGTGGTGGTATTTGGCTAAGGTTAACTTCGATTTCGTTCGTCAGACCAACATCATACTCGTCTTCATCAAGGAATTCCATAGCGGGTTGGTAGCATCCTTGCCATTGTGAAGGATCCATTTTTTGTTTGCTTGATTTTTTTAAGGAATTCCAATGTACACTCATCCCCGTCGACTAACAACCATTCCTCCTTTACCAGGTTCGGCTGGTATCGATCCAGATCCTCCTCTTACAGATGAGGTATGTATCTTGGTTGTTGACTACACCATGGTTGTGATGGGATTGGGGCAGCTACAACTTGTGGAGACACAACCCAACCCAACCCAACCTCACCCCAAACCCTCCAGCTTTAGTTCCAAATGAGGAAGGGTACGATGATGAACCATATTATCTTCCAAGTCCAGACTTTGGCTGCATCCGCTCGGATGCTAGGTCGGACGGTCGTGATAGCGATTGTTCCGTGTCATCGCCGGAGTACACTCAAGAGGATTAGGATAACTACTCTCTGTATATGTGTTTAAGTAATTAGGTTTAATAAATGTTCTAATTTAGGATTATGTAATGTTTTATTTTAAGTTTATGTAATGTGTTATTTCATAATTTTTAGGATTATATAATGTTTTATTTTAAATTTATGTAATGTGTTTGTCACAAACATGGAATCAAAATACTGAATGTTTATTAAAATGTTCCCAACCCAATAATCGTACAGAAACCCTTACAAGATCAACAGATTGATCAAGAACACTCACAAACTCTCTCAACAACTAAGACTACGAGTTTACAATATTATAAACTCTACACAAAGATTTACCCGAATCACACAACAACATATTCAAGATGAATCTGTTGAATACTCAAAGATCTAACCCTAGATATGAACGAGAGAGATGAAACGAACTAGTGAAAAACAAAAGGTGATCTGAATAATGAGAGAGAGAGAGAGAGCTGAGGCTTTTATATGCCTCTCTCATAAGAAATAATCGAACGGCCAAGATTAAGTCGTATAAAACAATCCAACGGACCACACGCGTTTGTGCTTCTTTCACACGGATTGCCACTGTGGAATATACAACTCCTATTGGTCTTCACATATGGGCTGGGCCGGTACATCTTGAACCATCAACTTGGGCTTCAGCTATCTACTCAACAATCTACAATCTACACTTGGGCTCAGCAACATGGACAATCACCTTGGGCCAGACCTGCATAGACTTATGCAATATGATGAAGACATAAATTTATAAAAGAATTAACAAACTATGCAACCAACATGTTATGATAAAATGATAAAAGATTGTTTAATAAAATTAATATATATATATATATATATATAGAGAGAGAGAGAGAGAGAGTATTTTTAACACCCCCCCCCCCCCCCACAATTTTATTTGCCAAAACAATCAAACATTTTTCTTTTAGAACACAAATTTTCATGTTGAGTTGGAAACAATCCTTTTGTTAACAAGTCAGCCAACTGAGTACTTGAGTCAACCTTAATTGTTTTAATGACTCCATGAGAGATTAACTCTCTCAAGAAGAACAAAATCAAGACCAAAATGTTTGGTCTTATCATGAAACACCGGGTTTGAGGCTATGGACAATGCAGCTGAGTTATCACAATGCAAATGAATTGGTAATTTTACCAGGATGTTTAGTTCAGATAACAAGTTTTTTAGCCACATTACTTCACAAGATGCAGCACACATTACCCTGTATTCTGCTTCCGCAGAAGACCTGAACATTGTGGCTTGCTTCTTGCTTTTCCAGGCTACTAAACAATTTCCTAAAAACACACAATATCCAGTAACAGAACGCCTTGTTTCAGAACATTTAACCCAGTCTGAATCAGCAAATGCTGCCAAGTTCAGGATATTACTTTTGGCAAACAATAGCCCCTTACCAGGAGCAGATTTCAAGTATCTCAATAGTCTGAAAGCTATCTTAATATGCCCATGAGTATGCTTGTGCATATACTGACTTAGATAGTGAACATTATATGAGATATTTGGTCTGGTATGTGACAAATATATCAGTTTGCCAATTAACTGTTGATAACCAGTTGCATTATCCAAAGGCTTACTATCATGTTTAACTATATTAGTTACAACATGGTTTTGCTCAATAGGACATGACACTGGTTTACAACCAAGCATACCATATTCACTAAGTAAATCAGTGCAGTATTTTCGTTGTGACAAACAAAATCCATTTTCATCCTTTATTACTTCTATTCCTAGAAAGTATTTAAGTTCACCTAAGTTCTTAATTAAGAATTTAGTTTTGAATAATTCTTTAATGTTTTCTATTTCTATTTCAAAATTACCAGTTAATATAATATCATCTACATATACTAACAGTATCAAGAAAACATTTTTATTATTCTTTATGAACATAGAATAGTCACATTTACTTTGCACAAACCCAAATTCAACTAAGGCTTTAACAAGCTTCTCATTCCACATCCTAGCAGCTTGTTTAAGCCCATATAAAGACTTCTTTAGTTTACATACTTTAGTTTTAGACACATCATTATAACCTTCAAGAAGAGACATATACACATCCTCATTTAAGTCACCATACAGGAAAGCATTATTAACATCTAGTTGGAAAATTTTCCAATCATAAAATACAGCTAAACTTACTAAACATCTTACAGTCACCAGTTTTACAACTGGAGAGAAAGTCTCGTCATAATCCAGACCTTCTTTTTGACTAAAACCCTTAGCAACAAGTCTAGCCTTGTATCTATCTATCTCTCCAGATGACTTATACTTGATTTTAAATATCCATTTACAACCTATTTTATGCCTATTCTTAGGCAAATCTACAACATCCCATGTGTTGCTCCTATAGAGGGCTTCAAGCTCATCATTCATGGCCTTGATCCAGTTAGGATCTTTAACAGCCTCAAAGTAGGTTTTTGGTTCAGTACTCTTTATCAAGTTTAGACACAAAACACCTATTTTCACAAGACAATTTAGACAAATTGACCACATTTCTCAATCCCATATTTAACCTTCCCTTCAACCACAAAGTCACTATATTTCTTTGGAAAAATACTAGTCCTAGAAGACCTTCTAGACTGACTCTGTTCAAAATCAACAGGTGTGTCACCCTCAGATTCTTGATTTTCAGCTATATCAGTACTCACATGAGTAGCCCTACCAGTATCCTCACTGTCATAACTAGGCTGCTGAATCTCAGCCATGCCTTCAGCTTGACTTGAAGTCTCTGGTTGCTTCCCTCTATGTGTTCCTAAAATTGACTTACCACTACCCTCCTTATCATCATTGGGATCATCCACATTTAGGATCTGTTGACTTTCTGTGTTTTCAAAGATGTCAAAAAAGTTTAAAGAATTCACTTGTTTATCAAAAATAGATTTTTCTTTAAATAGAAAACAGGACTCAAAAAATTTTACATCTCTTGAATAGAGTATAGTTTTATTATCTAGATTGTATGATTTATAGCCTTTTTTCTCATGAGAGTAGCCTATAAAGACACACTTTTCAGCCCTACTTTCTAACTTGTTTGACTTATTTAAGATTGTACAAAAACGCAGACAACCAAAGACCCTAAGATGTTCTAAGAAGGGTTTAAAACCATGAATTACTTCATAAGGAGACTTTCCATTTAGCACAGAGGAGGGAACCCTATTAATTAGGTAAGATGCAGTTAAAATACACTCAGTCCACATACTGAAAGGCAAGTTACTTCGAAATAAAAGTGATCTAGAAACATTTAATAAATGCCTATGTTTTCTTTCAACAACCCCATTTTGTTGAGGTGTATAGGCACAAGTTGTTTGATGAACAATACCCTTATTTGTGACACCCGACAAACCCAGGTTAGTAACATTGACTAAACTAGTAAGTCTACCTTAGCGAGTCATGCATATTACGTACGTAACTGGGTCAGTCGAGTCGTTACGATGATTCTGGGAATCATCGGGAGTTGTTACGATGATTCTGGGAATCATAGGGAGTCGTTACAATGATCCGCGGGATCATCGGGAGTCGGTCCATAACCACGTGTACAAGGATTGGTGATTCGTGGAATCACCGAGTTTAACACACACACGCAAGTCTCGAGTCCCGGGAATTGGTGAACAGACGTAAACGTGTTAGTTATCGTGCATTATATGTTTGTAATCATTATGTGACTTATCGGTATGTGAATACGTGTTTATATATGTTAAAATAGTGTTTAACGCGCCAAAAACCCAATCTGGGATGCTATAGACGATTAGGCACCAGTGGGTTGCCTAATCGCCAGTCTTATAGGCGATTACAGAGGGATTGGGGCGATTAGGCTTCCTAATCGCCAGTTGTATAGGCGATTAGGCTTCCTAATCGCCTGATCTGTAGTGCACGAGTGAAAACTATAACACCCCAACCGATGGCGGAAACATCGAGGTGTCACGTAAGAATGAGTATACAGTAGCACATGGTAATCCAAATTTTAATTGAAATAAATTTAAATTGCAAATATCCAAAAATAGAAATACAAAATGAGTTTTAAATGTGAAAATCTAATACATCACAAAAGACCAAGCAAGCATAGACTTCAAATTATCTTCATGGAAATACTCTAGTCTTCATGCATCATTATTTCCTGTTGAGTTGTAAAAAAGGGGGGTTCAACTAGAAGTTGGTGAGAATACATAATCCATGTTAAGCAAATAGTTTAAGTATAAAAGTCTAGCAATTCATATGTCAATCGTAAGTTTAAGTCTACATGAATAGCATAATATGTTGAATCGACATAATCAAACCTCCGACTAGTTTAGGTCCATCCCGTCATCTACGGTTCACCTTAGTAATATGTTGGAACGATAACAATCACCCACGCTACCTATGTAGGAGGTACGCGTATCCGGGTGGGGTTGTCAATCCAATAGATCTATTATTGAGTATCGCCGGCTTGGCCATAGCTAATGATTATGTAATGTTGAAACTTGTTGAAACTGTTGTTGACTAATTCATGAGGCGATAAAGTTTACAACTAGACATACATGTTGAATTGCTTAAATAAAATGTTGTAAGTATAAAGCATCGCATAAACATGGTTACGTAAACTCACCTTAGTATAGTATTAGGTATTGAGGAATAGTATGAGTGTAGCCCAATAGATTGCCAAGTATTACCCTATGTATAAGGCAACAAATAAGTCTAAGTCTATCTAGTCTACAAGTATATTCTAGGGTTTCGATTTGGGGATATCCAATTGTTGAATTTATAATAAAATGTTAATTAAATAAAGGGAAATTCGATCATTAAATAAATGAAAGTCTTTTTATAAAGTTTGAATTTAGGATGTTCACAATAATGTGTTTGAAGTATAAAAATAATTTTTATAAAATTATTTTCTTTAAAATAGATTTTTAAATCTATTTATTACAATTTGCCAAAATTTAACTTTAATATTTAAAAATACTAAAATTAAAGAATTATTATTTTAAAAATTATATTTCTGTTCTAAATATTCAGAAATAAATTGTATAAAATTTTGGTGTAAAAATATTAAAAATTGAATTTATTATGATTTAATTATGATTAAAACTAACAAAAAATGATTAAAAATATTAAATAATTGATTTTTCAGAATTAAAAATTTTTTCAGAAAAGTTTATCATTGTACAAACTCAGGATAATTTTTGTGGAAATTTATAAAATTGTTTTGATATTTTAATGGATTTTTATAAATATAATGGCATAAAATTGATTTAATTATTATAAATATTAAATAAATAAATTTCAGAAAACTAAAAATTGTGGGTAAAACTTTTAGATCAGATTTGTTAAAAATAATTTTTTTAGAATTTATAAAAAGGTTTTAATAATTAAAAACGAATTTACAAGATTAAATGTATAATATATATAATTGATTTGATTGTTTTTAAAAATGAAAAATAAGGAAAAAAAGGGGCGCCATGGCCGGGACTCGAACCCGGGTGGCTAGGGTATTTAGCATCAGTCACAACCACTTGGTCCAGACCAGTGGTTGTGATTATTTCTGTTTTAAATTAAATAAATACACTACACGAAATCAGTTTATCCCCAAATCAATCATTCGAAACCCTAGTTTTAGCAATTGACTGATTCACACATCAATAGCCCAATTAATCATAGGGCTATTGATGTGTGGATGCCGATGAACGTAACCCACAGAAAACATTTTACTTACAAAGTTGTTACGAGCTCGATTGATTGGTCAACCAAAAAGTCAAGAATTGCGATCGTGGAGAACAAACAGAGTTTAATTAAGAAGATTGGAGGTTAAGAGAGGAGTATTGGCGAGTTGTGAAGACTCGTGAATGATCAATTTATAGGGTTAAACACTGGATCGAAGAAATGGTAAGAGTTGACCAACATTCAATGTCAAAACGCGCAAATGGTTAATTGTTTATCAATTGATTGATAATTAGCGTGTAGATGAGTCACTGATGGCCGATAATCATGTAAAGATACCAAAAATGAATCAATTACGAGTTATTATGATGGATTATGGCAAGTCGTATGTCACAGTTGACTTTCCAAGTCAACTGTGACGATTTAAACAAGTGTTATAATTAAAACGCGCCGGGTTTTGAACAGATATGTTGGCCAGCCCAGATGGTTAGTGTGTTGTGTGTAGTTTGGGCCGGTCTTGGGCGCGGGTTCGATTCCCGGCCCAAGCGGTTTATTTTTTTGATAATTATACAAGACTTAATCATATATATATATATATATAATATATATATATATAGTATTAGGGTTTCTAAAATGCGACAAAAATAATTACTGCGAATATAAACGATAGAACTTGACGTTTTATTAATAATGATCGTGTAACGTACAAGTTTAAATGCGTAATGTTACAGTCTCCCCTACTTTAGGAACTTCGTCCCGAAGTTGGAGTTGGAGAGTCTGGTGGAAAAAAGATATGGATACTTCGACTTCATCTGGTCTTTACGTTCCCAAGTGAACTCTGGGCCTCGTTTAGATTCCCAACGAACCTTAACGATCGGAATGCGACTGCGCTTGAGTTTCTTGACTCCAGTATCAACAATCTCGACGGGTTTCTCGATAATGTGCATGCTTTCATCAATTTGCACATCCTCAAGAGGAACATGAAGGTTCTCATCTGCTAAGCATTTCTTGAGATTCGAAACATGGAAGGTCGGGTGAACATTGCTTAGCTCAGGTGGAAGATCAAGTTTGTAAGCCACTTTTCCAACTCTGTCAAGAATTTTGAAGGGGCCTACGTATCGAGGAGCTAGTTTTCCCTTTCTACCGAAACGAATTACTCCTTTCCAAAGGGATACCTTAAGTAGTACAAGGTCCCCAACTTGAAATTCCAAGGGTTTACGACGTTTATCAGCATAACTCTTCTGACGACTTCTAGCCTTGAGAAGATTATCCTGAATAAGTTGAATTTTGTCTGTGGTTTCCTGGATTAGTTCGGGTCCAGTGATACGAGCTTCACCAACCTCAGTCCAACAGACAGGTGAACGACATTTACGACCATAGAGTGCCTCAAAAGGAGCCATGTTAATGCTGGCGTGATAACTGTTGTTGTATGAAAACTCAACCAAAGGAAGATGAGAATCCCATGCGCCACCAAAATCGATGATACATGCCCTGAGCATATCCTCAAGTGTCTGGATGGTCCGTTCAGTCTGACCATCTGTTTGAGGGTGATAAGCAGTACTCAGGTTCAACTTGGTACCCAAAGCATCTTGCAAAGAATCCCAAAAGTGAGAGGTGAAACGACCATCGCGATCAGAGATAATGTCCAAAGGTATACCATGACGACATACGATTTCACTTACGTACATCTTTGCCAACCTTTCTACAGAATACTTCTCACGAATAAGTAAGAAGTGGGCTGACTTGGTCAAACGATCGACGATTACCCAAATACTGTCAAAACCTTTGGGTGTACGAGGGAGTTTGGTGATGAAGTCCATAGCTATGCTCTCCCATTTCCATACAGGAATTTCTGGTTGTTCAAGCATACCAGATGGTCGTTGATGTTCAGCCTTGACCTTGGAACAAGTGAGGCATTTTGCAACGAAAAGAGCAATGTCTTTCTTCATACCCGGCCACCAATAAGAATAACGGAGATCTTGGTACATCTTGTCAGCTCCAGGATGAATAGAATAACGAGACTTATGAGCCTCGTTTATGAGAAAAGTACGAAGATCATCACGGTCGGGAATCCACAGACGATTGAGAAAATAAAGAAGACCATCAGGTTTTGTTTCAAGTTGAGTCTCAGCACCACAAGACATTTCATCATACATGTTACCTTGGGTGACTGATGTATGTTGAGCCTGAAGAATGCGATCCTGAAGGTCAGTACGAACTCTCGCACATTGAAGTTTGGTATGCTCTTTACGACTAAGTGCGTCAGCCACGACATTCGCCATACCAGGATGGTAGCGAATTTCGCAATCATAGTCGTTAAGCAACTCAACCCAACGTCGTTGTCTCATGTTAAGATTCTTTTGGTCGAAGACATGTTGGAGACTTTTGTGGTCCGTGAACACCACACATTTGGTCCCATAAAGATAATGTCTTCAAATCTTGAGAGCAAAGACAACAGCGCCCAATTCGAGATCATGGGTGGTATAATTCTTTTCGTGAGTCTTGAGTTGTCGAGACGCATAAGCTATAACCTTTCCTCGTTGCATGAGAACACAACCAAGACCTTGGTTTGATGCATCACAGTAGACCACAAAATCATCATTACCATCAGGTAGAGACAAGATAGGAGCTTCACAGAGTTTCAGCTTAAGAGTTTCAAATGCTTCCTCTTGCTTTGGTCCCCACTCATAGGGTTTACCCTTGTGAGTTAAGGTAGTGAGAGGAACAGCGATCTTAGAGAAATTGGCGATGAATCGACGATAATAACCAGCCAAACCAAGGAAAGAACGGACTTCAGTTGGAGTTTGAGGAACACTCCAATTTTTCACAGCTTCGATCTTTGCGGGATCAACATGAATTCCGTTCATATCAATGACATGTCCCAAAAATTGAACTTCCTTAAGCCAAAATTCACATTTCGAGAACTTGGCATACAGTTGTTCTTTCTTTAGGAGACCCAAGATAGAGTGAAGATGTTGCTCGTGATCGGATTTTGATTTCGAGTAAATCAAAATATCATCAATGAAGACAATCACGAATTTGTCGAGGTAGGGTCTACAAACCCGATTCATCAAATCCATAAATACTGCGGGAGCGTTGGTCAATCCAAAAGGCATAACCATGAATTCGTAGTGACCGTAACGTGTGCGAAAAGCTGTCTTGGGAATATCTTCATTGTGGACTCTAAGCTGATGATAACCAGAACGGAGATCAATCTTCGAGAAGTGGGTTGCTCCTTGAAGTTGATCGAAGAGATCGTCAATCCTAGGCAGTGGATAACGATTCTTGATGGTGAGTTTGTTGAGTTCACGGTAGTCAATACACATTCTAAGAGAACCATCCTTCTTTATAACGAACAAGACAGGAGCTCCCCATGGAGAAGAACTAGGGCGAATGAACCCTTTATCAAAAAGTTCCTGTAATTGACTGGCAAGTTCTTGCATCTCAGAGGGTGCAAGACGATAAGGAGCTTTGGCGACAGGATTAGCACCAGGGACAAGATCAATTCTAAATTCCACTTGTCGAGCAGGAGGCAAACCAGGTAAATCCTCTGGGAAGACTTCAGGATAGTCTCGAATAATAGGAATGTCTTGGATACTTTTGCCTTTGTCCTTCTTCTCTATCACGTTAGCTAAGAAGGCTGTATACCCCTTTCGTAAGTACTTTTGGGCAGTAGTACAAGACATGAGCTTAAGTTCGCCACAGGGTTTCTCACCATAGATCTTCAAGATCTCACCAGATTCGAGAGGAATGCGTATGACTTTCTCAAAGCACAGAATTTCGGCACGATGGGTTGACAACCAGTCCGTGCCTACTATAACATCAAAACTTCCAAGATGCATGGGGATGAGATCGATAGAGAAGGTATGATCGTCGAGGTTCAACAAGCAGTTATGAATAATAGAGTCGATCGAAATAGACTTCCCATTTGCTACCTCTACCACTAAAGGTTCCTCTAGATTAGTGTGGGGTAAGTTAAGTAAAGGTTCAAACTTCAGTGACACAAATGATTTATCAGCCCCCGAATCAAATAATATGGATGCATAGTGGTTATTAATGAGGAACGTACCATTCACCACTTCGTTGTTGTCACGAGCCTGGTTAGCATTGAGATTGTAGGCGCGACCTCGAGCACCTTGGTTCTGGTTGCGGTTCTGGTTTTGGTTTCGGTTTTGGTTCTGGTTACGATTAGGGCAATTGTTGATGTAGTGATCAGGGCTGCCACACTCGTAGCATTGACCACGAGCAGGCCTGTTGTTTTGTTGGTTGGGAGTTGGGTTGTTTCTGGCTGGGTTGTTTTGGTTGTTTTGGGCAGCAGGGGCTTGACAAGCGTTGGTGTAGTGTCCATACCGCTTACAGTTATTACACTGGCGGCACGGTCTACTAGGAAGATGATGGTATTGACAAGTGTTGCAAAGAGGGTGAGTCCCGCCATATGGCTTCCTGGCTGGGGTTTGGGCAGTAGGTGGAGTAGCAGCAACCATGTAGTTTCTAGCCTTGCGCTTTTTGTTGCTTGAAGTCTCAGGCTTGACTTCAATTGCGGGCTGTGGAGTGTCTTTGGCAACCGTCTTCTTAGTGCCCTTGCGGAAGAGAGTACCGTTCTTCACGTGATTATCAGTAAGAGTGGCCGCTAGACGTTTAGCCTCTTCCAAAGTTGCAGGATTTCTTCCCCAAACGGTGTCCTGGATTTGCATGGGCAGACCACCGATGTACTTCTCGATGGCTACCGGCAGGGGAGTGACTTTGTGAGGCAACAATAAGCTAAGCTCGTGAAAGCGGGTGTTGTAGGCAAGGTTTTCCCCACTATCTTGAGCTAGGGTGTGGAACTCATCTTCAAGCTTCTTAACCTCGTTGCGAGGACAAAACTCTTCCTTCATGACCTCCTTGACTTGGTCCCATGTCATAGCAAGAGCAACTTCGGTCCCACGAGTGCGCTTATCCTCATTCCACCAAGTGAGTGCTTGTTTGTGGAGAACACTCATGGCGTAACGAACCTTGAAGTTGTCGGGGCATTCACTATTGATGAAGGTATTCTCAATACCCTCAAACCATTGGAGGAGTCTTGTAGCTCCTTCTTCACCACTAAACTTTGGAGGGTTACAAGAATTGAAATGCTTAAGGGTGCAGGCTGGGGGTCCATTTCCATTACCATTGCCGTTCCCGTTCCCGTTGCCGTTACCGTTCCCGTTGCCGTGACCGTTCCCGTTCCCGTTGCCGTTCATTTGGATGACCTGTGCTAGTAAATTGGGAACCAGAGTTGCGATTTGCTGCGCCATTTGTTGAGAAATGATCGCAGCCAATTGGGCATCGACACCATTGTTGTTGTGGTTAGGACCTTGGTCATGGTTATGGTTGTCACCACCTTCTTCGTGGTTCTCACCATTGCTGTTGCGAGTGCTGCGACGTGGAGGCATGATCTGTAATAGACACAATGAAATGAATGAGAATATATAAGGAATGTAATCATTTATCCATTAATTAAAACGAATAAACGAAAACGTTGACTTATCAAAGATTCTAAATTTTAATAACATATGAAGACATGCTTTAGCCTATAAGTGAACACTCATCCCGAGAATTCCCAGGTAGGCATCCGGGTCCCTCGTCTGATTGGGATATATGCGCAATGCCAGCCTAGACAAAAGACTCAGAATACAGGCGTTCACCCTTCCAGATTGCACGTGTTCGTTATTAAAATCTAGAACTTCGACGAGATCTCAAGGGGGTTCAGGTTAAACCTGAGGATTTTGTCCTATTAATCTAATGGTGGATCAGGATTGCAGCAGACGAATAAGGGTAGTCACATGTAGGCTTAGGGTTATATAAGGTATAGGATAAGGATAGGATTAGGGAAGCAATTAGGGTTACAAGTAAGAGAAGCAAGTACTGTTTAAGTCCCTAAGGTTATAGTCTAGATTATTTTCTAATAACCTAATTCCCTATAACCAAGGCTCTGATACCAATCTGTAACACCCCAACCGATGGCGGAAACATCGAGGTGTCACGTAAGAATGAGTATACAGTAGCACATGGTAATCCAAATTTTAATTGAAATAAATTTAAATTGCAAATATCCAAAAATAGAAATACAAAATGAGTTTTAAATGTGAAAATCTAATACATCACAAAAGACCAAGCAAGCATAGACTTCAAATTATCTTCATGGAAATACTCTAGTCTTCATGCATCATTATTTCCTGTTGAGTTGTAAAAATGGGGGGGTCAACTAGAAGTTGGTGAGAATACATAATCCATGTTAAGCAAATAGTTTAAGTATAAAAGTCTAGCAATTCATATGTCAATCGTAAGTTTAAGTCTACATGAATAGCATAATATGTTGAATCGACATAATCAAACCTCCGACTAGTTTAGGTCCATCCCGTCATCTACGGTTCACCTTAGTAATATGTTGGAACGATAACAATCACCCACGCTACCTATGTAGGAGGTACGCGTATCCGGGTGGGGTTGTCAATCCAATAGATCTATTATTGAGTATCGCCGGCTTGGCCATAGCTAATGATTATGTAATGTTGAAACTCGTTGAAACTCGTTGAAACTGTTGTTGACTAATTCATGAGGCGATAAAGTTTACAACTAGACATACATGTTGAATTGCTTAAATAAAATGTTGTAAGTATAAAGCATCGCATAAACATGGTTACGTAAACTCACCTTAGTATAGTATTAGGTATTGAGGAATAGTATGAGTGTAGCCCAATAGATTGCCAAGTATTACCCTATCTATAAGGCAACAAATAAGTCTAAGTCTATCTAGTCTACAAGTATATTCTAGGGTTTCGATTTGGGATATCCAATTGTTGAATTTATAATAAAATGTTAATTAAATAAAGGGAAATTCGATCATTAAATAAATGAAAGTCTTTTTATAAAGTTTGAATTTAGGATGTTCACAATAATGTGTTTGAAGTATAAAAATAATTTTTATAAAATTATTTTCTTTAAAATAGATTTTTAAATCTATTTATTACAATTTGCCAAAATTTAACTTTAATATTTAAAAATACTAAAATTAAAGAATTATTATTTTAAAAATTATATTTCTGTTCTAAATATTCAGAAATAAATTGTATAAAATTTTGGTGTAAAAATATTAAAAATTGAATTCATTATGATTTAATTATGATTAAAACTAACAAAAATTGATTAAAAATATTAAATAATTGATTTTTCAGAATTAAAAATTATTTCAGAAAAGTTTATCATTGTACAAACTCAGGATAATTTTTGTGGAAATTTATAAAATTGTTTTGATATTTTAATGGATTTTTATAAATATAATGGCATAAAATTGATTATTATTATAAATATTAAATAAATAAATTTCAGAAAACTAAAAATTGTGGGTAAAACTTTTATATCAGATTTGTTAAAAATAATTTTTTTAGAATTTATAAAAAGGTTTTAATAATTAAAAACGAATTTACAAGATTAAATGTATAATATATATAATTGATTTGATTGTTTTTAAAAATGAAAAATAAGGAAAAAAAGGGGCGCCATTGCCGGGACTCGAACCCGGGTGGCTAGGGTACTTAGCATCAGTCACAACCACTTGGTCCAGACCAGTGGTTGTGATTATTTCTGTTTTAAATTAAATAAATACATTACACGAAATCAGTTTATCCCCAAATCAATCATTCGAAACCCTAGTTTTAGCAATTAACTGATTCACACATCAATAGCCCAATTAATCATAGGGCTATTGATGTGTGGATGCCGATGAACGTAACCCACAGAAAACATTTTACTTACAAAGTTGTTACGAGCTCGATTGATTGGTCAACCAAAAAGTCAAGAATTGCGATCGTGGAGAACAAACAGAGTTTAATTAAGAAGATTGGAGGTTAAGAGAGGAGTATTGGCGAGTTGTGAAGACTCGTGAATGATCAATTTATAGGGTTAAACACTGGATCGAAG
Source organism: Ambrosia trifida (assembly GCA_028751855.1). Classification (NCBI taxonomy): domain Eukaryota; kingdom Viridiplantae; phylum Streptophyta; class Magnoliopsida; order Asterales; family Asteraceae; genus Ambrosia; species Ambrosia trifida. The sequence goes on along the minus strand of CM054123.1, from coordinate 3,831,356 downwards.
AAATGGTAAGAGTTGACCAACATTCAATGTCAAAACGCGTAAATGGTTAATTGTTTATCAATTGATTGATAATTAGCGTGTAGATGAGTCACTGATGGCCGATAATCATGTAAAGATACCAAAAATGAATCAATTACGAGTTATTATGATGGATTATGGCAAGTCTTATGTCACAGTTGACTTTCAAAGTCAACTGTGACGATTTAAACAAGTGTTATAATTAAAACGCGCCGGGTTTTGAACAGATATGTTGGCCAGCCGAGATGGTTAGTGTGTTGTGTGTAGTTTGGGCCGGTCTTGGGCGCGGGTTCGATTCCCGGCCCAAGCGGTTTATTTTTTTGATAATTATACAAGACTTAATCATACATATATAATATATATATAGTATTAGGGTTTCTAAAATGCGACAAAAATAATTACTGTGAATATAAACGATAGAACTTGACGTTTTATTAATAATGATCGTGTAACGTACAAGTTTAAATGCGTAATGTTGCAAAAACACCTATAAATACAACCCTTGACTCCCCAAACACCCTTAGTGCAACCCTAACAGATCCTAAGCCACCCACACACCTCAAAACACTTATGGAACTCGTTTTGCTTCAAAACTCACCATTTCCAAGCTTACACACCTTTCTTTGATAAAATCCAAGGTGTTTTCTTCATCCCAAACCTTTGTAATGTTATTGTTTTGGTTCCCTAAAAGTCCAGACCTTGTTTTTCTAAGTATGTGTCTTTAAAAACCTTTGAAATGAGTTATAAAACAAGTTTACACCATAATACTTGTTATATGTGAAGTATTTATGCATATGATGATTTTTTATGGTTAGAACATGAATGTTTCCATGATATTGATGTACTTCTGATGTGTAGGAGTTGTTAGGATGATTATCTAAGGATTTGAGCTATTGTTATAGTGTTTTGATGAAAGTATGTATTTTGACCCATTTTGATGATTCTTGAAGAATTAGAATGTTATAATATGATTCAATACTTGTTTGTTGTTAGGATTCACATTAGAATGATATTATAACAAAGGGATGATAATTTGCAAGTTGTAGGAGGTGTAATCTGGTTATTGCCATTTAAGGAAAGATTTCATAGTTAATGAAACCTAGTACTTTGCCATTTTTGGAAATACTCGCACCAAGACCGTTAGAGCAGAGATAAATTGGGGGTTTTTTGCTTGAAATGGGTTGGTTAATAGTTTAGGTTTGATATTTGGTATTTTACGTGTTTCGGATCTGATTTGGAGTGTTAAACGCGCGAAAACGCGACACGCTACTGCAACAGGCGATTGGGCAGCCTAATCGCCTGATGCAGGGGCGATTAGGAAGCTAATCGCCTGAACATCAGGCGATTAGGCTGCCAATCGCCTATACACTCTCCCCAATCACTAGTTGACTTTTCCTAATTGCATGTTAGTTCCCTAATCGCGTGTACTGCTGTTGTAAACATATTTTGACATCCCGAAACATGATTTGACACCTAGGAACATGATAGAAACCTCGGGATACGTCCAATGACTTAGTAACACGTGTTCAGACTCGTTTATGCGTTAATTGAGCATTATGCTAGACTATGTGATCTCTTGCGCGTATTAAGTGTTTAACTACATAAGTTGCATGATGTCTTGTATTTGGCTAACACGTGGGATGTCGGGTCACCAATGGGATGTCGGGTCTTGTCTGGTACGATCGGTTTAACAGTCAAAGGTGTTTTCAAACGCTTATGGTTATGGTCTGGACATTCGGGGACTAGTTAACCTGCGGGTTATTAGTCCGGATACTTATACACATCTTATGATAGGTCGCCGCTATTTGGGGCTATCATAGCATACTTATTTAACTGTTTTCAAGTAACGCAATCTAAGGTGAGTGTCACAGCCCCACTTTTACTGTTTTGCTTTCGGGGGAGAAACATGCTACAAACTTACGTTTTAAAGATCATGTTATACTATGGTTATGGATATTTACTATACGGGCATTTCATCAGGGAGTCCCAGGGGGAAACCATGAGTATGTGGGAACGCATACCGGGGAAATATGGATAGATCTATTGGGACGGGCAAACCCCACTCGACGGCTAGGAGCCGGGCGGGTGCATATTGTCTCTACTACCAGGGTCACCGTGATGATGGTGGCTCGCGGCTGGGCAAAAACAGGAAAACGTGTCAGTAATGGTTTCCCACTCGTAGTAGTAATCACACTTAACGTCTAGCTAACGTTCGTATAACATAGTAGTAACGGGAATGATCTTTTCAAACTTATAACAACTCTTTTATAAGAAAACATGTGAACTCACCAGCATTATATGTTGACATTTTTGGCATGTTTTCTCAGGTCGCTAAGGTAGCAGTTAATGGACTAGGCGCACGGAGTCTTGCGCATCGTCTAGAGTTTTGATGCATATTAAACAATGTTTTGTAAACTATAATATGCCTTTTGGTTGTAAACAAGAAATGCTTCCGTTGCTGGTTTACGGCTCAAAGCATGATGTTTTGGTTTCAATATATATATGTATGCATGTTGTTGGTAGTTTATTGTGGTTGTTGACTGAGATCCTGGTGTGTCACGCGCCTCGCGGTAAAACCCCGCAAGTGGAATTTGAGGGTGTGACATTATTTCTACAAAAGGTTTTCATTTGATTGTTTACAAATTCCAAACAATTGTCACTCCTTATAGTTTTAACTTTTAACATGTTGCTTAAACTGGTTTAGAATTATTTGTACAAAGTCTTTAACATGTTCAAACACTTCTGATTTTTGTTTCATCAAACAGACACATACAACTCTAGAGAAGTCATCCACAATGGTCAAAAATATTTATGACCTTCCCTATCAGCCACCCTATAAGGTCCCCATACATCTATATGAACTAATTGCCCTATACTAGTACATTTGTGATCACTTAGTGGAAAGGGTTCCCTGTGTTGTTTAGCCCTTTGGCAAACATCACAAGGACCATGATCAACATTGGATTTTATTTTTAATTCAGGTCTTAATTTTTGCAAGACATGATGGGCAGGGTGTCCTAATCTAGCATGCCAAACTTCAAACAAGTTAACACTGTTAAAACACACCTTAGAGAACACATTAGCACTGCCACACATTTACAAACCATCAACTTGACTACCAGTCACCAGGACTTTCTTGGTTAACAAGTCCTGAACATAGCATTTGTTTTCATCAAAACCTATGAACATTTTACTATCTCTAGCAAGCTTATGAACTTATAATAGATTCACATTATATTCAGGAACAACTAGAACATCCTGCAATATTATATTTTCCGCAATTTTGATTTTACCAATTTTGGTTACCAAAGCTGATGTACCATTTGGTTGTTTAACTCTAATGTTTAAGTCTGATACATCAACATAATCAAAAAGACCAGTTTCATTTTTAACCATGTGTTCATTAGCTCCTGAATCCATTATCCACCCAATACCAAGCAATTTCCCATCAGGATTAGTAAAACAATAGGCACCTCTACCTAATACAGAACCACGGAACAACCTACCTGATAAATTGCAACTTTGAGAAGATTCAAAAGTCTTATCATTCAGCAAACTTAACAACTTTGCCACCTGGTCACTAGTTAAAGTAGTCACACTAGTATTAGGTTTATCAGAACAAGCAATGTTGTTACTAGCACCTGCCTTCTTTCCTTGAAGACCTCTAGGTTTTGCCCAAATAGGGTATCCAATTATTTCAAAACATTTCTCTATAGTGTGACCATTTTTATTACAATGAGTACACTTTAGTGTTTGATTGGATGCCTTAGAACCTTTCCTGTTATTAAAGACTTCACTTCCTTGTCCTAATTTAGAAACAAAACTAACAGTAGGAGTAATCTTAGAACCATTGCTGGACTGTCTATGAGATTCTTCTCTAGACACTACAGCAAATGCTTCCTTGATAGTAGGAAGTGTTTCTTTAATAAGCAGTGTAGTTCTAACATTTTGGTAACAACTATCCAACCCCATTAAGAACTGCATAAGTTTTATCATATGGTTATAATTATTAAAGTCCCTAGAGGCCTCACAGGTACAAGAAGTCAAGTTGTTTCCACATGACATTAAGTTTATGATAATATTCAGAAACTGTCATACCATCTTGTCTAAAAGAATTTATTTTCTGATAAAGATCAAAGACTACAGAACCATCAATTTTATTATAGGTTTCCTTTAAGTCTTTCCATACCTCAGAAGCCAATTTAGAATATACTTGACCCAAATACAATTCCTCAGAAATAGAGTTTAAAATCCAAGTTAGCACAATAGAGTTACATCTATCCCATTGCCTAGCTAACACATTGTCATCCACAGGTTTAACACAATCACCATTTATGAACCCTAATTTGTTTTTAACTTGGAGTCCTAAAATCATTGCATTAGACCAGACAGTGTAATTCTCAGTTCCTTTTAATTTGACACTAACAATAGTAAGGTTTGTAGAGTCACTAGCATGTAAGTATAGAGGGTCAATAGCATCAAGTTTGCTAACCAGTGTGATAGGGACAATGGGACCAGGGTTATCCTGATCACCATCAACAATGACATTATCATCATCAGCTATAGCACATAATACTCAAAACACACAGAACAGGAACCACACAAGAAAAAAACACAAAGAATCAGTCAAGAACAAAAAACAGACAAACAATCAACCAGACACGGTGAAGCCCCGTGGGTGATCCAGATCGTCGGTTCGTCACTCAAAAGGTGCCGACGCAGGTCCTCACGAGGGAGCCTCCTAAGACACTAGACCACACCTAAAGCTAAATCAAGGACTCAAGCCCTGAGCAATCAACTCCTCAGGACAATCTAAAAAACAAGAACAGTAGAACAGGAACGATCTCACAGAGAGGGGGCCCAAGTTAGGGTTAGCCTAAAAACTCATAGTGTATAACCTTCACTTAGGGTTATATCACCAGAGAGCAAGAATATATGCTTCCAACTTTGTATCAACAATATTCAGTCACCAAGTTCCTTTGAACCCTAGATCCTGTCTAGATCGAGATGGATCCGGTGCAGAAATATCACCACCAACAGTTGATTCACAAAACAAAGGTCTGTTTATTAGGAGAGAAACACACACAAGTAATCAGCGGAAGAAAATCCCAAATCTGAACCTGGCTTTGATAACATGTCACAAACATGGAATCAAAATACTGAATGTTTATTAAAATGTTCCCAACCCAATAATCGTACAGAAACCCTTACAAGATCAACAGATTAATCAAGAACACTCACAAACTCTCTCAACAACTAAGACTACGAGTTTACAATATTATAAACTCTACACAAAGATCTACCCGAATCACACAATAACAGATTCAAGATGAATTTGTTGAATACTCAAAGATCTAACCCTAGATATGAACGAGAGAGATGTAACGAACGAGTGAAAAAACAAAAAGTGATCTGAATAATGAGAGAGAGAGAGAGAGAGAGAGAGAGAGAGAGAGAGAGAGAGAGAGAGAGAGCTGAGGCTTTTATATGCCTCTCTCATAAGAAATAATCAAACGGCCAAGATTAAGTCATATAAAACAATCCAATGGACCACACGCGTTTGTGCTTCTTTCACACGGATTGCCACTGTGGAATATACAGCTCCTATTGGTCTTCACATATGGGTTGGGCCGGTAGATCTTGAACCATCAACCTGGGCTTTAGCTATCTACTCAACAATCTACAATCTACACTTAGGCTCAGCAACATGGACAATCACCTTGGGCCAGACCTGCATAGACTTATGCAATATGATGAAGACATAAATTTATAAAAGAATTAACAAACTATCCAACCAACATGTTATGATAAAATGATAAAAGATTGTTTAATAAAATTGATATATATATATATATATAGAGTATTTTTAACAGTGTTATTTCATAATATATTTTTTGGTTATTATATAATGTTTAAAATGAGTTAAAAAGTTTGTTTTTAATTAAAAGCTTTATAATGGTCAAGTGATAGAAGCCTCATGTTCCAGAGATAGCCTCATTTTCAAGCCCCAAATCGAAGCCTCATAGGGCATGCCGATGTAGCCGCGGGGCTACTGAAACTGAATTGCCCTAGCCACTTGTGCCCCGCCCTCCCTTATAATCATCCACCTTTACAATGGAGGGGATGTAGTTTACCAACACATCATGTTTCTTAAAAAATAGTTCGCATAAATGTGTCCGCGCGATGCAGCTCATTAACGTATTTCAAGAACCATGAACTATTTGTAATAGTTTTTAAAAGACTACACCTAATAGACATATTTTTCCAATAGTGATTTTATTGCAAATGGGTCAAGTATAGCTAATTCCAGTTTTATACTCGGTTGTAAACTCTTGTCACATGCTCGGCCTATAACCTTTGAGTATTGGTTATGTAACATCCGGCCCCTCTCACCACCAATATTGTTCGCTTTGCCCTGATGGGTTGCCCATCCAGAGCTCACGGATTTGTTTTTGGTCGCCCCGATGGAGACTTCCCAGGAGGTCACCCATCCTGATACTACTCCCACCTGAGCACGCTTAACTGTGGAGTTCTCCTCTCATCCACTAGCATTAAACACAAAACGTGTTGATGATTTAAGAGGCTTTGGACTACTTATGAACCAAGGATCTCTCCTGGCCACGGCCAATATGGGATTTGCCTAGGGTGTCATACATAGGGCTGTGCAAAGGGTCCGGAACCGACCCGACCCAACCTGGACCCACCAGAACCGTATACCCTTTTATTGTTGAAATTAGGAACCACGAACCGAACCTTAAAAGGCTATGTGGTTCCGGGTCTTAAAGGTTATGATGGGTCGGGTAAAAGGGTCTGACCCTCTAGAACCTTTTAATGCAATAGCCAATTTTAGAGGATTTACATATTCATATTCTTTTACCATGCTCGTAAAAGAATTCCTCCATACGGTTCTAAGGCCGTCCGTTGTAGACGCGCGAGCGAACGTGCGCAAGCCACCGACGTGACTATCAAGTAATCCGGTCACTTGACCCCGTTGTGGTTGGAGGTGAGCAACGACGCGACCAAAGGTCACTTTTTCCCGTTAACCCACGCGACCACCATCGATTGTGCTCGCGCCAGGACTGTTCGCGTGGGGCTGTTTTGGCTGAGGGTGAGCACGGGCGCTGAAACCTCATTCGCGTCGTGCTACTCGCGCTTCCACAACGGACAGTCTAACAATAGCCCATGAGTTTTTTAAGTCATTTTTCGTTTCTCGACTTATGTTTTCGTAACAATTTTGTTATTATGATCAATAGAAACATTATGTGAATATGTTATGTATACATAATAAATACACACACACACATTAGAGCGATATATATAAATATTTACTTCAAGTTTGGATATAATATATATCATCTATGCATATCCATTAAGCCGAAAAATTTTTCAAGAAAAATACATTGTTATTATTATAAATAATATTTTTAATATTGTATTAACATTACATGAAATCAATTACAATAAAACGTAAAAACGAATAGTGAAAAGTCTAAAAAAGATTATTTTTTTTATTAAAATACAAACGGTTCTTGTGGTTCTTATATTAGAACCGTGGGTTTTGACCCGACCCGACCCGACCCGGAACCGATAATTCATATAAATCTAGAACCGGAAACCGACCCATATATTTAAAAAGGTTCGGGTCCAAGGTTCTCGTGGGTCGGGTCCATGGTTCCTGTGGGTCCGAACCACGAAATACTCACCCCTAGTTATACAAAGGTCCATGTTAATCTTCTCAGAAATCAGTATTGTTACAATCACCCCCCCCCCCCTTAGGGACTCATCGTCCTCAATGAGGTTTGCCCCACCATCCCGAACGGCACAGGAGTGGCTCTGATACCATTTGAAACATCCGGCCCCTCTCACCACCAATATTGTCCGCTTTGCCCCGATGGGTTGCCCATCCAGAGCTCACGGATTTGTTTTTGGTCGCCCCGGTGGAGACTTCCTAGGAGGTCACCCATCCTGATACTACTCCCACCTAAGCACGCTTAACTGTGGAGTTCTCCTCTCATCCACTAGCATTAAACCCAAAACGCGTTGGTGATTTAAGAGGCTTTGGACTACTTATGAACAAGGATCTCTCCTGGCCACGACCGATATGGGATTTACCTAGGGTGTCATACAAAGGTCCATGTTAATCTTCTCAGAAATTAGTACTGTTACAGGTTATAGCCATTAGCCCATTAGTATTTCAAAAAATAATACTCACCAAGATTTTCATTTATATATATATATATATATATATATATTACTTTCCTTTATTTTTTTAAATCTAAACAATATATTAAATTAAGATAACTAGCAAACAAATCATCATCTCCATGAAGATGTTTCAAATATTTAAATATGTAAATCTATCTATATATATAAAAGAAAACGTATATGCTGACATGGCGTGTAATGGAGGCCTCAACCTCCTCTTGAGAGTGTCACGTGGCATCATAATTGAAAGATTTTAGTGTTTTTGAAATATTTCCTTTTTAATTAAAAATAAAAGATAAACATAAAACCCTAAATTAAATTGGATTATTTTAGGAAAAAAATAAATTTAAAAATAAATTTAAAATTTTCTCTCTCATGTTTCCTCCCATAATTTTTAAACGTTTAAATCTTTTATATACGGGATTTTTTAAAGAAAAAAATTACACCAAATTAACGAGCTTTTATTATCTTTCCAACGAGTACCATAGTCCTATATAAAAACGGAGAAAAATCGACTATTTTTTGTTGGGTTTCGTTCATACAGGAAAAAAACACACAAAGTGTTCATGTTATTCATTAATCATGTTTTTTCTTTTAAATCAGGTTCTTATCTACGATGTTGAAAATCAGCCCAATCGCCATGTTATCATTGGAATTTTACTAGGTATACTTCTTCAAGAGAAGTTAGGAGAAAGAATCGCGCAACACTACAACACATGGTGTCACATTATAGCAAGGCTATTTTTTTATTTATTTAATTACAAGAGTAATAATTATTACTACTAGTATTAGTATTATTAGAATGGTTATATTTTTCAACCCCGGGACGCTTCTGGAAAGAATTGATAGTTGCTGATGTGGCGTTCAGTGGTGGCCTCAACCATCTCTTGATTATGCCACATGGCATAATGAGATGCAATGATTACAACTTCCAACTTAAGTGTTTGTTTAGTTGATTAGGTTAGGAATTATAAGAGCCATTAGAATGTGAGAAATTAGAGAGATGTGATGAGTTTTTTAATAGTTGCAGCTTACATAAGTGATTCTTTAGATGATTACTGATTAGGTTTTAGATTAGGGAATATGAGTTGTTACTGATTAGAATATTATGAACATGCAATGATTGAGAGATTTTGTGGTTAGTTAACTTAAGCCATTTGCAATAGGTTATCACGTAAAATTAGATTTTTCAACCCCAGGACCTCCCGGGGTAATCAGCTAGTATAATATAATATTAATCTGAAAAAATAATGTAATCAAAATTCAAAACATACTACAAAATAAAGTTTATTTTTCACGTAAAGAAGTTATTCGAATAAAATATTACCTTAGTAAAGGGAAAATAAAATAAAAGTTTTTGGGTAAACGAGTATATAGTTTCTGACAGGTAGTATCTTCTAATCCTATACCTATGAAATATTTTTTTCCAATCTCATACCTGTCGGGTATTGGGCAAGCCTGTTCTGGATGTTTTGGGTATACCGTTCGGACTCAGGTTGTTTTGTCAATACTAGTTGGTTTGGTTTGCAACTTGATTTGGTTTGCATGAGTTCACATTGTTCACACTTCACATTGCGCTTGTCTGCATCCTCGTTCATTCATACAAACTCATGAAGAACACTGATAATTTCATTACATTAGCATAAATCATACAGTTTACCACTAACAAAAAATGACACAACATTTATAGGAGATTTTGATAACAAAGAAGATGGCAAACCACCACATAAACCCTAGCAGACACTTCAATTTCCTAATTTGATCCACAACATCCCTAGCAATTGCTTCATTCCGATCAACAAGGAAATTCAGTAAAGAAGAATGGATAACAACCATAAAGTCGCAAACAAAGTAAGAAAAGGGAACAATATAACTTCCTTAGCACAACAATAGAACCTACGTCCGGAATTTGCTCGTGTCAAAGAAGTACTATAGAAGTTTGGTGATCCATAAGAACACAGCACAAATATTGTCGTTCATTACAGATTCCGAAAGTAGCTGGAATGTGATGAAGCTAAGTAAAAAAATGACTATTAAATGTGGTAAAAGAACATTTGAAAGTAAGTTGGGGGCAAGGAGTCTATATTATTAAATTACTAAAACTAATAACCACGTAGTTGAAAATTAGCCAAACCACACAAAAAGCAAAAGCTGAGTTAAAACCAATACACGGCCTATACGTAAGGCAGGGTGTCCACAATTTTACTACGCAGAAAGAACAATGCGAATACAAATTAATCAAACCATATACAGTAAAAAACAGAAGCTCACACATCAATTAACATGGAGTAATAAACATGTTTCATTCCACTAAAATCACTTCAACTCTTTCAAGATCTACATGGTATAACGAATTAACCTAATGATTTAACAACAATACACGCTACCAGTTCGTAGATCTATTTAAACCAAACCCAATTAACCTCCGAATCCGTACAAAGTTCGTCCCTGCCTCTTCAAAGCATAGACAACATCCATGGCAGTGACAGTCTTCCTACGAGCATGTTCAGTGTAGGTAACAGCGTCACGAATAACATTCTCCAAAAATATCTTCAACACGCCACGTGTCTCCTCATATATGAGACCGCTGATCCTCTTGACGCCACCTCTTCTAGCGAGCCTCCTGATGGCGGGCTTGGTGATGCCCTGAATATTATTGAAGAGGTATAAGCAATTATACCGCGGCCTGCCTATTAAGACACTAGGCCGCAGCCAGGCAGTCTGACCGAAGGAAAGTACAAGCCTCACCCGAAAGTCAAAAGACTCCGAATGATAGTACGAAGGGGGGTCCGAAGTATAGTACAACTAGGCTGACTAGTATAAATACCCCCTCTAAAGTACAATTGACACACGAATGCACTCACTCCGAATCTCACTTTCTCTCTCTACTTTCTCTCACTAAACAAATACTTATCCTCACGCCGGAGGGTGGTTACAGAGAGGCCCTCCCTCCTCCTCTGTAACGAGCCTAACGGTCTTTTACCTTGTGCAGGTTTAAGCTTAGGTTCGGAGCATTCAGATCCATCTCAAGTCGTGCCTGTTTTAACTGTGATTGCAGGTTCGTCCACTTTTTGGATCTTCAATTGGCGCCATCCGTTTGTACAACCGTTTTCTATACCCTTAAAAGGTAAAGATCGCGACGGTTTTTCCCATGGCGGCTTCATCCGAAGGTTTTGTTATCGAAGATGTCACAAACACTGAACAGGGCGACGGAGCAACTACTGTTGCGGCCTCTGTTGTCCTAACCCCGTCTGCAAGGCTCACCAACATCTCTCGAACAAGTCAAGATACCGCACCAGAGTTTGACGCAGACTTTCTGCTCAAGAATCGTGATTTCTTGCTGCAACTTAAAGCACAACAAGAAAAAGAAGCAAAACTTAAGAGCGTGCAGGTAAACCTATTCTCCACCGATGGAGTTCAAACATCATCCGGTCATGGTACGGGCCCTGTTGCACAAGTCACTTACTCCACCGTGGTTACTACTCCCGACCTAGGGACCCCGCAAGGGAGCTGCTTCCCATCGGGACACCACACAGTCACACAGCCTGTCACTACAGTAGCAAAACAACGACCAGCCGTCACTATCGCGGAAGATGACCTTACTACTCCCTATCGCCCAGCCTATATGGCTGCATACTCCAAGTTTGCCCCCCGTATCGCCAGCGCTCCTCTACCGGCAAAACTGAAAATGTCTACAACGATCAAAAGATATGATGGAACAACGGATCCGGATGATCACATCCATGATTTTGGAGGAGCCGCAGAAATCGAACTATGGCCCATGCCTGCATGGTGTCACATGTTCGCCCAAACCCTTACAGGGGCAGCTCGGGTGTGGTTCGACGGTTTGGCACCAGGTGAAATAGCAAATTGGACTGAGCTCCGCCGTGCTTTCCTACAAAATTTTTCTCAACAACGGAGATGTTCAAAGGACATCACCGAAATTCATAACATCCGTAGGAAAGATGGGGAGTCACTGGAAAGATTTATTGACAGGTTCAACAAGGAGAGCATGCAAATAAGTGGAGCTCTCGATCAGCTGCGGATCTCCGGCTTTTGCCATGGAGTCCGAAACAATTAGCTCGTAGAAAAGTTACATGAAGATCTTCCGAAAACCATGGAAGTATTAATGGAGCGAGCACGAGCCTTTGCTCGAGGAAAGAGTGCTTGTAGCCAAACATACGACAATGAGTATCGCTCTTCATCAAGAAGTAGTTCATGGAAGAAAGGATCAGGAGCTCCAAGCTTAGATCGAAGTAATTCCTGGGGTAAAAACAGGTCACAGCCTTACTCAAGAAATGACAAGAGTTCTACTGGCCGAAACTCTTCTTCACACCGGGGGTCAACTTACTCCGATCTGCTAAAATCTCCTAGTGAGATACTCAGCACGGAGAATGTAGATTTCCCCAAACCCCCAAGACAGAAGCCCACATCCGACAAGAACACCAAAAAATACTGTGATTACCACCGAGCTAGAGGACATGATACTGATGATTGCTGGTCACTGAAGCAAGAAATTGAAAAAGCTCTTAAGGCAGGTAAGCTGTCCCATTTAGTAAAGGAGATCAAAGAAGGCAAAACCGGCACCACAAACATTCCAAATCCGAATGACCAAGCTGGGATACACATGATCCGAACCATCAAGCAGCAAGGGGTAAAAAGAAGGGGTGATCATGTCACGGAATGGATGGCCCAGCCCATCACTTTCCCCTCCATTTCACCAGAAGATTACAAAGACGGCCCTATAGTTGTGTCGGGGATCGTGGCTGGACATAAAACTCACCGGATCTATGTGGATGGAGGAAGCGCCACTGAAATCATGTACCTCCAATGTTTCCAGTACTAGCCGAAGCATCCCAACAGAAGCTGATCTCGGTGTCCATGCCATTAATAAGTTTCTCAGGAGAAATCGTACAGCCCATAAGACAACTGTCCTTACCGGTAACGTTCAGCTCAGGGAATTGCCAACGAACGGTGATCCTAACTTTTCTTGTAGTGGGCTCCAGGTCCGTGCACAATATCATCCTGGGAAGACCAGGGATGAAAGCCTTTGGAATGGTGACATCTACCATCCACGGTGCACTCAAGTTCCCAACCGAAGAAGGTATTGCCACACTAGAATCCGAAGCCGGGCTCTCCGTTTCGGAGATCCGACAATCGTTAGATACGAGCAATGACGAAGATCACCCAGGAAGCTCTGGCATAGCTATAACCGAGAAATGGTCAATACACCCACGCTTCCCAGAACAAAAAATCTCCATTGGCGCGCAGCTCCCAACCGCAGCTCGAGAGGCACTCTGGAAGTTGTTCTCAAACTCCTTAGACGTCTTCGCCTGGGAAAATTCAGACATGACAGGGGTCCCGAGATCATTAGCAGAGCATAAGTTGAACACTTATCCCGGCATAAAACCGGTGGCTCAGAAGAAGAGAAGTATGGCCCCTGACCGTGTTAAAGCTATAGCAGAAGACGTCAAAAACCTGTTGAGCGCCGATATAATCCGGGAAGTACGATACCAGACATGGGTAGCCAATCCCGTACTGGTCAAGAAACATGACGAAGCTTGGAGAATGTGCGTGGATTTTAAAGATCTCAATAATGCTTGTCCGAAGGATTGTTATCCTTTGCCAGAGATCGATGTGAAAGTTGATGCCGTGGCCGGATTCCGATTAAAGTGCTTCCTTGATGCCTATAAAGGGTATCATCAAATTCAAATGGCCGAAGCCGATGAAGACAAAACGGCCTTCGTCACAAATAGCGGCCTGTACTGCTACAAAAAGATGCCGTTCGGTCTAAAAAATGTCGGTGCCACATACCAAAGACTGATGGACGTAGCCTTCAAGAACCAAATTGGAAGAAATTTGGAAGTTTATGTGGATGACGTAGTCATTAAAAGTGGCACGGAAGAAACCATGATAAAAGACATTGCCGAAACTTTTGCTAAGCTTCGAGAAATAAACATGAAACTAAATCCCAAGAAATGTTCTTTCGGCCTAGAAGAGGGGAAGTTCCTGGGGGTACTAATGGCCCGGGATGGAATAAAAGCCAATCCAGAAAAAGTTGAGGCAGTGCTAAAAATGCAGCCCCCTCAAAATCTTAAAGAAATGCAGTCTTTGAATGGGCGACTAGTGGCCCTGCACCGGTTTCTCTCTAAAGCCGCAGAAAAAACCCTGCCATTCATGAATGTTCTAAAGAAGAGTTTGGGAAAGGAACAGTTTCAATGGACAACCGAAGCTGGCGTCGCCTTCGATGAATTAAAGAAATGCTTGGTCAACCTACCGACCTTAACAGCTCCAGAACCCGGTGAAACACTCACGTTGTATCTCTCGCCCTCGGAGGGAGCTATTAGCTCCGTCCTCATTGTCACCAGGGCCACTGTTCAGCACCCGATATACTATATCAGCCGAGCTCTCCGAGAATATGAGGTCCGATATCCGATCCTAGAAAAATTGGCTCTCGCCCTGGTTCATACCTTCAGAAGGCTCCGTAGATATTTCCAAGCATTCAACATTGAGGTACAATCTGAACAGCCGATCCTTCGGGTACTTCGAAAGCCAGAGGCCTCCGGGCGAATGGCTAAATGGGCCATTGAGCTCGGTGCTTTTGATATCACGTACAAAACTAGAGGGCCAGTAAAGGGTCAAGCTGTGGCTGATTTCTTGGTAGAGATTCCCCAATCCGCAGAAACCGAGCCCCAACATGCTCCAACAAGTACTTGGTCCCTCTATACTGATGGGGCTTCGGGTTCGGAAGGATCGGGCGCTGGAATGGTCTTGCAAGAAGCTGAGGGAAAAGAGTTGCTTTATGCCATCCGGTTGGATTTCAAAAGCTCCAACAATGAGGCCGAGTATGAGGCACTCATAGCAGGACTTCGACTGGCTATAAAGGTCGGAGCCAAGAAGGTACTCATAATACTATAAAAACTCCCTGCTATAGGCAAAGTTCGTCCAAAAGCTTTAACATGCTGTAAATATTGCAGGTTATCTCCCATGTCGATTCTTTATTGGTAGCTAATCAAATATCTGGGGAATATGAGGCTAAAGAAGCCAACATGATTCTATACTTAGCTGAGGTACGGGTATTACCCAAAACCATCAGATCAAAGATATTAGCACCAACGAAAATGACTAATCCTTGCTTCAAATGCAGGCTAAAAAATTGATGAAGCAATTCGAAGCCTGTCAAGTGATCCATATACCGGGAAGCAAGAATAAGAAGGCCGATGCTCTGAGTAAACTGGCCGCATCCACTGATGACATCACCCAGCAAGAAGTACACATGGAAGCCCTACAAGGCCCATCCATTCAAGCAACCGCGGTACTGTCAGTCGATACAGCACTGGATACTTGGATGACTCCTATAGTCCAATACCTTGTGCACGATGTCGTACCGGAGGACAAGGCAAAGGCCCGGAAGTTGAAAGTAAAAGCCCTCCAATACCAAGTTATTGACGGTCAGTTATATCGAAAAACATTCTTGGGACCACTCTTGAAGTGTGTTGACTTGGACGAAGCTTCATATATCGTCCAAGAAATTCACCGTGGCATATGCGGTATTCATGCAGGTCCCAGAATGGTGGTAGCCAAGATAATGAATGCAGGATATTTCTGGCCGGGCATGCACAACAGCGCCGTTACCGAACTGCAGAAATGTGAAGAATGTCAGCGACATGCACCTGTCAGCCTCCGAGCTAAAAATAACCTCATCCCCGTGACTGCGGCATGGCCATTCCAGCAGTGGGGAATTGATATCGTCGGGCCATTTCCTAAGTCCACAGGGGGCATGAAGTTCTTGTTAGTGGCCGTGGATTACTTCACGAAATGGGTTGAAGCCCGTCCACTATCGAAAATATCCGGAAAAGAGGTGAAAAAGTTTGTATGGGAGCAGATAGTATGTCGTTTCGGCCTTCCTCAGACAATCATCAGTGATAATGGGACGCAGTTCGCAAACAACCCCTTCAAGAAATGGTGCCAAGACTTGCACATCCAACAGTCGTTTGCCTCGGTGGCACATCCGCAGGCAAACGGGCAGGTCGAGAGAATCAACAGAAGCTTGGTGGAAGGAATAAAGAAACGGTTGGGGCGAAAGAGGAGCGGCTGGGTAGACGAGCTCCCCAATGTCTTATGGGCTCATCGTACTCATACAAAGACAAGTACCGGGGAAACACCCTTCAGTTTAACCTACGGGACTGAGGCCGTAATCCCCGTGGAAATTGGCTCCCCATCCCTACGGGTCCAACATATCAGCAACAATGACCAGGAGCTACGGATGAACCTGGATTTGCTTGACGAAAGGCGAGAGGCCGCGGCCATTAAAGAGGCGCGGTATAAACAAGAGTTGGAAAAATTTAACAACTCCAGGGTGAAAGAAGTCCGGTTCAAGCCAGGGGAATATGTGTTTCGTTGCAACGAAGCCAGTGGGGTTGAAAAAGGAAAGATGGCCGCTTCTTGGGAAGGGCCATACATAATCAAGACCGCTGGAGGAAAAGGCGCCTACACCCTCCAAACCCTAGAGGGGAAAGATGTACCCCGCACCTGGAACGGTGTTCACCTTAAAAAATGCTATATGTAAGCAAGACCAGCTAATTTTTTCTAAGTTTCTTGATTGTAATGTGAGATGTGCCATTCCTCACCATTTCCATTTCCTTGTTATTATTCGGGACGTGACATACCCCGACAAAACATTAATAAAAAAGCTGGTCCATACTTTAAAAAATTTCTGAGGTGCTAATATAAGTCGCAGCTCAATAATGAGCTCGACATAACAAAAGCCACGTGGTATGAAAAGTATCAAATAGGAGTAGCAAAAAGAAACGGATCAAAGTGGATAAGTTTTGATCCGGATCTCAACTAACCTAAACAAAGCACCTAGCTAAAACTTAAACACAAACATAAAGCAATGACTCATAAGGGGACAACTTAAAACACCAGCACGCGGCATGGATAACAGCCGCATCTTGGTCAAGAAAACCCCACAAACCATGGTTACTTAACACATGTGCTAAAATCCGCGGATAAAATAAGGACGTGGCTAGATATGTGGACGCACAAAAGATCAAGCCACGGTCCAACGAATCAGGCCCTTTAAGGCCAGACACATTTTTGTCACCTGAAAAATAAACATCATAAATACATAACCCGGACTCATTATAAGATCCGGAAGAAACTTACATTTAAAGAAATTCGAACCCAACAAGGAGTTTCGAACCAGGTGGAACTTGTTCAAAATATTACAAAACATTCCGGACCTCATAAAGGCCCGGATCAAATAAATTGTTCAACAGAATTAAACGGAAGACTCGAGCTTCAGCTCATCAAAGGCCTCGGACAGGGACTCGGGGGGACCGGTGACCTGATCAACCAACTTGGCAACCTTGGGGAAGACGAGGGAATCATAAGCATGGGCAGCGGCAGCAAGCTCCTCCTGGGCGTTTTGCTTTATCAGCGACATCTTCTCCAAAGGAATGCCCTTCGCCACAGCAGCATAGCCGGCCCTCACGCCCACGTTAAAACCTAAAGCGTTCATGGCATTGTTGACATCACTAACAGCCTTCTTCATAATTGGGCCCTTATGAACGTGGTCCGCTATAAGCTGAGCCCCGGTGGTCAGAAAGAAGGTCTTCAGCCGGAACAGCTCGTCAACGTTCTCGACCAGCTCTTTCTTCTCCTCTTTCCATGCTTCCTCGTCCCCTGCCATCTTTTTCTCAGCTGCAGCCAACACCTGTCTGGCTAGCTTCTCTCCCTCCACAGCCTCGTCCCGTTCTACAAAATGACGGCCAAGTCGAAGTTAAGTTAAAAATCAAAAAGAAGTTGAACAATAAAGAACGTACCAGCAATTAAAGCATCGGTACCTTTCCTTAGGTTGGCCATTGTGATATCCATCTGCCTCAGAAGATCATTGGTCTTCTTGGAATCAGCAGCAGCGGCTTCAGACTCTTGAAGTTGTTTCTTCAAGAGATCAACTTCTTGAAGGGCCTTGTCCCTGGCCTCCGCAGCCGAAGCCACGGCAAACTGAGTAGAAGAAGCCTGATTCTGAGCATCCCTCAGATTCTTCTTTAACTCGGCCATGGCCGGACCATGATTACAGGAAGCCCCCTTTCTCCGCAGCCGATCCCTGTCTACTTCGGCATCCGTCCAACGACGGTATGCCTCAGTCACCAAGAAGTTGGATTGGGCTTGGCTAACCAACAATGCCTCACAAAGAGCAGGCGAATCTAAGTTGTGGTAATACTCCCGATCAGCAGGGGTATCGAGGTTGAACAACATCATGCGAGCAGATAGCCCGTCAATCACCCGATCTCTGTTCTTTATGTCCCATTCCGGGACAAACTTTTCATCAGCAATACCACCACCACCAGAACCCTCCCCTGCCACCGCTGCAAAATTATAAAGGGAAAAAGCTTCAGTCTCGCACCACGATGGGGGGAAAGTATCATCCTTATCCCCCACATCGGTTTGAGAAAGAAGGGGAGATTGCCTAAACTCACCAGCAGAAGTATCATCAGGCCGCACCACCTTCTCCTTCAACGGGCTAAGTATCCCGGCAGACCCATCCAAACCCTCATCATCACTAAGCCCCCCGCCCTGAGGATCATCCACCATTAGTATTGGAGCCGAGTCTCTGGGAGATTTACCCCCAAACAAATGATATTCAAGGTTATGGAGAAGGTTAGAATATACCTCAGTAGTATCTTCAACAAACCGTAGCTTCTTCTTCGGTTTCGAGCTGGCGGTGGTGCCCTTCAAAGCCTTTCTCTTCCCTGCGCCCCGAGAGATCGAGGTATCGGTAAGAGCTCGGCCCTCCTTATCACCAGAAACCTCCTTGGAAGCACGAGAGGGATCGGAGGATTGATGGCCCATACTGGCAGAAGGGTCCGGTTGTTGAACACTTGTAATAGGCGGGTCGGGAGGAACTTCAGAGGACAAAGCTGCGCCCTCGGTAGCCAGAGTCACCCCAACAGTCTCGGTCACGACCCCTGTGGTCTGACCATCCCCACCAGTGCCACTTGCACCAACACCTGTACCCGCCACCGGCCGAATGGCCTGGTGCGTCCTCTCCATCTGCGCCACCAACGGTTCAGTATTACCCAAGTCTTCGTTGGTATACTCCAAAGCTGCGTCGTCGAAGGTAGTCAACTTCAGACAATCCAGCAGCGACATCTCTGTATAAACAAAAAACAAGGGAGTTAGAAAAAAGCTAGCAGAAACACGAACAAATAACAAGTGAAGCTGCGGCTCTCCACTCACCCTCTCCGTTATAACGCACTAACGGCCACCTATCATCCAAACTCCAATTCATGCTAACCCCTCCGAGACAGAGAACATGCTCCGGATACTTCTGGATATTGCTCTTGTTCTCCACCAGGTCCAAATACAACTTACGATTATATTTAAACTTCTTGGGCAAGTCCCATTCAGACGCTTCAAAACTATCACGCCACACCATATCCGGAGGTAAGCATCGATCGTCCAAGAAGAAGAACTGGTTCTTCCAGTTCTTTAAACTAGTTGTCTGATAATCATGACAACTCTCCAACGACCGTCGTTTCTCGAACGTATACCAGCTACCGGCCTTGCTAAGCTTATAGAAGCACCGGAAAACATTCAGATCCGCACCTTTCTCCAAAGCACGGCAAGAAAGCTCGAAGTGATTTATTCGGCTGAGACCGAAGGGATTCACTTGAGAAATATGCACGCCGTGAAACCTCAACACTTTCATCAAAAATTTGGTAAAGGGGTTGCGGTAGTTGGCAAAATCACACACTCGGGTGTAAAAGCCAAACTTGCCAACGGGAAAGGGGTGTATCACCTCCCTCGGTCCCGGTAATACCGGGTTCAACTCACGAGGGATCGAGTAAGTATCGATGAACCGGGCAAGCTTATCCGCGGACAGATTTGAAAAACTCACATTCATATCGTCCTTCACCATCTCCAGGACTCGAGGACAAAACAATAAAACAGGAAATATGAAGGATGAAGACAACGCACCTTAAGCAGGCTAGTGAAGCTCGAACGGATGATAAGGACGCCGAAGGGGGTAAGTAAGATCAGAGAAGAAAAGTAAGAGGAAACAGTAAAAAGTAAAGCAGGAAAAAGGTTAAGAGGCTTATATAGGAGGAGGAGGCGACGGTTGGGATGGTTAGGGTTGGGGACAGCTGGTTCAAATGAGCGGTCCAGATTGCCCCGAGAAACGAACCGCCATCACATCAGCCATACAATCGCATGGCTATAACAACACCCACGTGTCAGGGGAATACGACAAAGCTCCTGGACAGCTGGCCCTGACACGTGTCAACCACCCTCACCAATCCCCTATAGATGTCGTAACAAGCCTAGGAGACCGCGATATGATTAAGTCCAACAAGTTACCCAACAGTAACTTGAGGACTTGGGAAGACATGAAGAGGTATAAGCAATTATACCGCGGCTTGGCCACCTGTGATTCGGTCACATCTGAGTCCAACAAGCTACTTACAAGTAGCTTGAGGACTTGGGAAGACATGAAGAGGTATAAGCAATTATACCGCGGCTTGGCCACCTGTGATTCGGTCACATCTAAGTCCAACAAGCCACTTACAAGTAACTTGAGGACTTGGGAAGACATGAAGAGGTATAAGCAATTATACCGCGGCTTGGCCACCTGTGATTCGGTCACATCTAAGTCCAACAAGCCACTTACAAGTAACTTGAGGACTTGGGAAGACATGAAGAGGTATAAGCAATTATACCGCGGCCTGCCTATTAAGACACTAGGCCGCAGCCAGGCAGTCTGACCGAAGGAAAGTACAAGCCTCACCCGAAAGTCAAAAGACTCCGAATGATAGTACGAAGGGGGGTCCGAAGTATAGTACAACTAGGCTGACTAGTATAAATACCCCCTCTAAAGTACAATTGACACACGAATGCACTCACTCCGAATCTCACTTTCTCTCTCTACTTTCTCTCACTAAACAAATACTTATCCTCACGCCGGAGGGTGGTTACAGAGAGGCCCTCCCTCCTCCTCTGTAACGAGCCTAACGGTCTTTTACCTTGTGCAGGTTTAAGCTTAGGTTCGGAGCATTCAGATCCATCTCAAGTCGTGCCTGTTTTAACTGTGATTGCAGGTTCGTCCACTTTTTGGATCTTCAATTATCACGGAGCACTTTGCGGTGACGCTTTGCTCCTCCCTTTCCCAACCCCTTTCCTCGTCCTGACATTGTTGCTATTAATTAATTCAACGAAAGCTAATTGGGTTTTTATTACGTATTTGTTCAAGGAAATGGTTTGAAGGAAATTGGATTGTGAATAACGCTATGTTCCAGAGTTTATTAACGGAAAGAAAAGAAGAGAAAAGAAATTTAGGAGAGAAAAGAAAGGGTGGAAAAGAAAATACATGACTTTATTTCGTGTTCCCGAGTTTGAAGGAAAGGAAAAGAAATTAAATATTTTATGTGTTCCCGAGTTGAAGGGAAGAGAAAAGAAATGTTTAATTTTACAGTTATACCCCCATTGTGTATTATAATAACTTAAGTATAAGGGTAAAATAGTAAATGATAAACATTTTATTTGTTTTCCCTTCCCTTCCTTCTACTTCCTTCCATTTTGGGAGGAAAGTTTTGTTTAAAGATTTTCCTTTTGCTTCCCTCCCATTCCTTCTACTTCCTTCCTTTAATGAAACTCTGGAACACACATATTTTTTACTTTCTCTCCACTTCCTTTCCGTTCTTTCCACTTCTTTCCTTTAATGAAACTCGGGAACACAGTGTAAGGGTTAATATATAGGGATTGAATTGGGTGGGGGGTGTTTGAATTTTTGATAGGTGAAAGGATTTAGGCGGGTTTTTTATTACAGAAAAGATCGGACGGTGGATGGAGGATATGTGTAATAAGGTTTAAACGGATGTGAGACGTTGATATGGTTGTGGTCCATTGATATTGGGGTTTTCGATGTGAGTGGTGGATCGATGACGTGGAAATATTTATGATCCTTATTTTTGTGATACTTGATTTTTTTTTTATATAAATTTCTGATGTATTGTTTTACTATTTTTCCATACATAGCTAAAAGGAGTGATTTAATAATCTTCGGCTATTCGTCTTACGGGTTAGGATCAAATACACAATGAAAGAAAAATAGGAAGTCGTAGGAAGGGTATCAAACGGACTCCGATTGAACTCATTCAAGCGGCATTGTAACCGTCTTATCGAACCCTACGATGTTAATTTTTAGGTCTTCGTTTTTTTTCGGATTTTAGCTTGTAGTTTTTAGAATATGCGTTATATCACTGTGTCTTTTATATACCATTGTGTCTTTTTCTTATTTTCATTATTGTGTCATTTTTTCAATTCATTGTGTCTTTTTTCTTCAGCATTGTGTTATATTTTTTGGCACTGTGTTATATTTTGTGGCTCATTGTGTCATATTTCATGATCTATTGTGTTTTTTGTATCCTTCTCACCCTTCTCATTTTTGTTACACTTTGTAGAATAACTTGACCCTTCGTCTTACTAACAGCGTAAAAAATATATTATGTAACGTGTATGCGGGTTGTTACTGAGTTTGAGGTCAAACGACTGTGTGTATCTTTTATATATGTTATCTAGTATTTGCTATTCGTTTTTATATGGATATGTGAATAGAATTCTATTTCACCATACATACTTAAAATTTAGACCACCCGTAGTGAGGGTTTTAGGACGTTATATTGCCCATAGCGTCGGGGAACACCGCCCCCCAGGCGCTATAGGGCGTTGTGGGTTGTTGGCATTTTAAATTTCACAAGCGTTTTGAGTTTGAAAAATGTGTGGGGCCCCTCTTTTACCGTTGAACGGTCACTAACATTTAAAAAAAAATCGTGCATTATATATGTATACATACATATCCACATACAAACACATTCTCATCCTCATACAAACTAACACACACACACAATTTCAAATTTCTACACACACAAGATGAATCCATTCGGTAGAGGTGGTTTCGGGTTCAGTCCTCAAACTACTGGCGTCGGGTCCCAACCCATAGCTCCGGGTTCAGGTTCAAACCCACAAACTTTTATGAACATGTTAAACCTACCAATGATTTGGGACCCGAACATGTATAACATTAACATGGGAGGTGGGTTTGGCTTAACACAAGTGTTTGGGACATCTCAAATGTTCGGGTCCTCAAATGCTTGGTAAGACACACAGTCGGTTCCGGAGACACATGAACCGGTGCAAGAGCAAGAGCCCACGCGAGGCAAGACAACCGGACGAGGAAGACGGGCTCACAAAAGGAAAGACACGGACACTCGCGCCAAAAAAACCGTCCTACCATGGACTGACGACGAGTTGTTCGCGTTAGCCCGAGCGTGGGTTGACGTGTCGGAGGATCCTGTTGTTGGTAAGATGTATATTTTTTGTTATGTTATATCTTTTTTACATATAGTTTTTTAAACGGGCACTTATATATTTTTTTGGTTTGTTTTTTTAGCGAACTACCAAAACAAAGGAGATTTTTGGAGGAGAGTTCGAGCATCATTTTTTGAGCTGGCTGGTAAGGGAGAGAACTACCGGCCCAACGATTCCATATCGGGCAAGTGGACCGATATCAACGCTAAATGCACAAACTTTCAAGGTGCTTATCAACGCATCCGGTTCGGGTGAAAAACTGGCCAAAACGACGCGATGATTTTGGAGGCCGCTTTGGAAGAATACAAACAAGAATACGGGAATTTTCCGCACATGAGGGTTTGGCGACTGCTGAAAGACTGCTCCAAATGGCACACCGTCCGCCCAACGGTTGGAACTTCTTCATCTAGGGCCAAAAATACGAGGCCTTCAAAGAAGTCGAAGACCTCTGAATCGGTTGATCCCCAGACCCCTACGTCTGACGTGCGTTTCATCGACCTAAACGCCGAAGAAAATGCGTATTTTGTAGGGGTGGAGGGGGCGGATAAGCTACCCCGTCCGCCCGGTCGACGGGCTGGTCGAGCCGCCCGGGCAGAGTCTTCGTCGGGGGTGAACGAGTTAATCCCGGCATTTGCTGAGATGAACCAGCGGCTCCAAGACATACCCGACATCGGGGCACAACGTATCCTAGGAAACCGAGAGGTGGTTGAGCTTATGAGGGATCAACAATTTCAACGCGACTTTGAATTTTACACGAAGCCACACGACCACCTAGAAGGCAAGGCCTTGGAAATGTGTTTGAAACAAAAGGCCAAAATCGAGCAAAAATATAACCTATGAGTATTTGTATTTTTTTTAGTATTTGTGTTTTTTTTAAGTATTTTGTAATTTTTTTTTTAGTATTTGTAATTTTTATTTATTTAATGAAATATTATTAAATATTAAATATTATTATTTAAAAAAGAAAAGAATAATTAACCAATTATTACCCAATCATTTATAAAGCCCCATAACGCCCTTCTCACTACACCCTCTTTTTCCATAACGCCCCATAACCCCCTTCTATTACTTTATAATATTTTAATCCCCATAACGCCTTATAACCCCCTCCACTACACATGAACTGATTGTTGAAACTTGAAAGGTTTCTCATGTTTACTATGTTGTTGCAATGATAGGTTTATTTCATTATTGGATTGGTACTAACGGGGTTTTGAGGTATTGATATTGTGCATGTGTTCATGCTAGAATCAAGGTAAAAGGATTGAACCTTGTAATACGCATACGCTTACTTCAAACCCTTATTTGTAAGACGTTAGGTTTTTATTAATTCAAAAGCTTGCACTGGTTTAACCAAACCCCGTAGTGAAGACCAAGGTTTAACACCCATGCATAATGATGTGGCAAATGACGTAGTCGACTACACTTGGTCTAAATGACCAAAACTGTTCATGAAGTACTCAAACTCGATGCTAAAATCTTGATTCAGGTTAAGGCACAAAAGAGTTTGGACATAAAGTGGAGTTCGTTTAAGAATACATAGAGTCCAATTTCTTATTATTTTATTTTTTTTTATGAATTGCAAATTTATACTTCTTATGGGACTTGAACCCATAACCTCCCCAACTCAAGTTCTCCTAGAAGCTTTCCTAGAAGCTTTGCTTCTACCATTGGGCCACTGACCCAATGGTATAGAGTTCGATTTCTGAATAGGGCTATTGTGATAGCATACATACAATCAAATAATAGTTAAATAATTACTCCCTCCGTCCCTATTTAAATGTCTATCTTTCCATTTTTTGTTGTCCCAAATTGAATGTTCATTTTCAAAAATAAAAATGCAATTTCCAGTTTTGCCGACAAAACACAATCAAAGATTTGAGGATATTATTGTCATTTTACCACATACAAATAAAAGGTTTTTAATATGTGTTTTTGAACCCAAGACATTTAAATAGGGACGGAGGGAGTAAGAAACAAGCTAACTTGAACATTTAACATTACTTATTTATGAGATAAGCTCAAACTTTAATGATAAAACTCTAAACAAAGCGAGCACGGCTAAGTTTGAGTTTAGTTGGACACGAGCTCGACTCGGCTCAGACAAACTCTATCCTCTATTCTATTTACTTCTGAAACAAAAAAGATCACAATACATTTGACTGAGTCGTGAGCTTACTGCACAAATGAGAAAGCTTCCAGCAACTGCCAAATGATGCAGGATGCAGATAGCTGCAGCATATTTGGGTATGTAGCCAATCAGTGTCCTACGTTTAGGCCGTTCAGAAAGAGTTCTGGTTCCAGATCAATATGTTCATTTGAGTCGCGAGCTGAATCTAATTTGCAGCTATGTTTAGTTCAGTTTAGTCTTAATGTCTCGGTGTAACTTGCATTGTTCTATTGTAACATTTAACGTGGCTATCTGATTTTTGAAACATCGAAAGTGGGAATAAAAGGAGAAATGAGTCTAAACAAAATAAAAATCCCCCAACGCGTACCTATTAGCATATGAAACCTCCTGTATTGATTTATTCAAAGATCTATATTCATTCTTAGCGCATTATTATTCATGAACTATTCTTCGGAAAAAAGGGAACAAACTTTTAACAGGTCAACCTGAAACCATTTAAACATGTTTCAGCTCGACCCAATACGCCTAATTAGCAACTGCTGTAACTAGGTATTATTAACATGTTACTTACCATTACTTCTAGTCAGGCTGCAGTTGAGTACACATTAACAACAATTTGTCCTCAAAGGATGCTAGTCTTTGCTACAAACCAGGGCACATTGCAGCTAACCGAACCAATGAGATAGCTTGCAAGTTGCAACAACAGCCAAAAAGCAGGTCCCATTGCTTCTGGCTGGCTCTTCATTGAGGGACATGATATGCCGGAATAATTGTGGTCATATCAGCCGAACTACGCCTATGTCTAACAAGCTACATCAACCAAAATGACAATGTTGTTTCAAGAAAAAAACGATTTATAACCACAGGCCCTAAACTAAGAGAGCTCGATACACAATCATGAATCATCCATACACTTTGTTGCACGGTTCCACCCAAGATCAGGCAAGCCCGCTATCATTTTCCTCTATAAAATGTTAAAACATAAAGAAGATATGATGCAATATCTACATAAAAGAGATTTCTCAACCCCACCATACATAAGCTTTGCCAAGTTCAAACTTCAAATAATGTATAAAGATATGTTTTGACATTGTGTAAGATACCTATATTATTGCAGAAAACATTAAAGCCATTCTTAAATATTAGAAACTTAAACACGAGCCGAAAGCTAATAACTGGATCTTAGTGTAAAGCAATACCTCCCCCTGAATATTCAACCTCACGGGCAGGCGGCAAAGACGAGACCCAATCAGACGCATGTGTTGGCAGAAGTCCTAAACTGTTAAGCTTCCACACACCAAGCAACATACCCCCTAAATTAAGCGCAATAAACAGCAACTTAGGTGCAAGAAGGTCCACTTTGTTATCTTTGTATGGCGCAAAAACCTTCCCGACACCTTGAAGCGCACTTAACGGTTGCCAAAGAGCGGAGAACGTTATACCAATGCTAAACAAATGCACCGTGCTTCCAGCCATCCACATCATAAACCCCATCATCATAAGATTCTTGAACGGCGCTTGCGCTACTTCCCATGCTTTTTGCGATTTCCAATTTGCTTCTGCATCTTTCTTTTGACGACTCAAGGTAGAATCCTCTTGATCATGTGGAACACGTGTGAAGCCAGGCGGGTCGGGAATGTCACGAGTGGAAGGCGTGGATGAACTGTCAGTGAATTCTACAGCCCATTTCCGACTTCCCATCACACCTTTCCCTCTATCCATCTATTAAAACAGAAATCAAACACGAAATCTCTCAACAATGAAATCAAATAATAAATGTAAAGTCTAAACCAGCAGTAGCAAATAGCCACTAACAGAAAGTTTGAATTGCGCATCAGATACCAGTGAATGCATTTATAAACCTAAATACTTTTAACTAACCAGTTTTATGATCTTAAAGTTACACTAGAGAAGTAGCAACTAGCCACTAACTTGGTTTTAAAAAGAGTGATGCGCTCCTATGCTTTTTGGTCCCAAAATCTGATGCTAGATGCGAAACGCTATTAAAAATATTATAAAAATTTAATTATACATAACAATTTTTACACTGTTACTACTAAACATCACATTTATATAAAGCATACTTAGTCTTAAGCATAAAAACACTCTTATAACTAATAAAACACCTAAAAGCTATACTTACAACACACACTTGTATACATACTTAGTTTTAAACACGAATACACACTTATAATTTATAACACACTTAAAAAGTCTGCACAGCGCATTTTGCGCGCATTATAAAACCAAGGCCACTACCATGAAGTTTGAATCGCATATCAGATACCAATGAATGAATTTACAAACCTAAAACCATGTGTAGGCCATTAACGCCCCCATCCTAAATCAACACGGGGGCGTTAAACACCTCGCCATCCATCCGTTGAAGGACACCAACGAAGCTCTCACCAACCCATTAACCGGCGTTTTGTGGGGCCCATTAACTCTTCAACAATTCAAGGACTTTTTTTTTCTTTAATTTAAGTTTTAGTTATTCCGCTACACCATAGTTATTGGGCGACGTTATTGTCCACTGCCTTACATGACATCACTTTTAGAGTGGTTTAGTTATTTCACTACACATCGCCTAAATACTCTAACTACTCATGCCTCTAAATAATTTATATAAAAAAAATAGGCAAAACAAGTTATATAATCTTAAATCTATACTAAAGAACTTCAAGTTCTAAATACAAACAAAGAATCCAATTCAGCCAATAAACAAATCCTCTATACGTTATAGATTTAGATAATACTCTAACCATTCAAGATAGATACAAAACACGTTGAATTTACAGGATTAATAATAACATACCAATATCAGAAAAACAACTGTGATATGCAATCGACGAAAGTCCGAAACCCTTTGAGACGAACAGATTGAAGAGTATGAATAATATTTATATAGGGCTTGTTTTGTTTGACCCTTTGATCCAGTTCAACTTTAGATTTGATGATAACTTTGATAATAAGTTTCATGTGTTGTCAAGATTAACCCAAAAGTTCGAGAGGTAAAATAGGGTTGTTTATGGCCTTGTTTGATCCGTTGTAATAGACAAAATTACAATTTGTGTCCTTTAAGAAGGCTAAAATTATGGATCAAGTCCTTTAAGACTTTTAGTTTCAGTCTCTGTCCTTTATATGAAAAGTTGTCATGCATTTTGTTCTTTACACTAACCTTGCTAAAAAAAACTCAGTTAACTCATCCTATGTGCATTGTAGGTGAGGGGTATTAATGTAATTTCACCCCTTTTATTCTATTTAAAGCCTTTATTTTTTAACCCCACCTACAAATGATCTTCCCTAATTTCTTTTTAGGTTACATAGGCTCATCCCTCAATCTTCTTTTAAAGTTACATCGGCCCTACCTGCACCACCGTCATTGGGACTCGTCGCCACCAACTGGTGGTCGATCTCATCGCCCACGCCAAAAACATCGGCTATCACTCTCCCACTTGCCCTCCGTTGTCACAGTCTCGACTCTCGACCATTCATCACACCACCACTACCATACGTCACCACTGCCACCATCGATCTCAGATCTGAGCTTTGATTCATGACATGAGGCTTCGATTAGGGCTTTAACTTACCACCGACTAAAACGACCCAAATCAACCCTATATCAAGATTAGGGCTTTGATTTATGACCCGAGACTTCAATTTCTAACATGGGGATTTGTGGCTATGGAACGTCATACCGTCGTTGTCTTCCACCACCAGGAGGAGAGAGTTGGGTAGATCATTAGTCGTTATCTTTGTGGTGTTGGTTGTGGCGTTTTGGTGGTGATTTTGCGTTTATTGGGTGCAACAATCAAGAGGTCGGAGAGAAAGACGTGTGTTGAACTATGAAAAGGGTGGATAAATGAGTGCAGATCAGGATTGTAGCCATTTTACGATTTTGAGACTCTATTCAATATTGTAACCCTAAAAGAAAATGGGGAAAATGATTTGCAGGTAGGGGCAAAAAATATGGGCTTTAAATGGGATCAAAGGTGTGAAATTACGTTAATATCCTCACGTACAATGCACATGGGATGAATTAACTCTTAAACATTATTCTTTATTCACAGTTCAGAGTGTAATATTTGGTAGTCACATTAATTAATCGATAATTACACACATATTTTCAACAATTAGGCCTTTAGAATTCATGTATATAACTATTTAGGATTTCTTTTAGGGTTAATAGATGGGGAATTGATTTACTGAGGTTAATATATGGGAAAAATGATACATCTATATTCTATATTGATGGGATTGGGTGCTCACAAATGCGCAGAGCATACCCAAACCCGGAATTCAGCCCGCGGAAGATCTTCACGCGCATGAAAGAGGTTAATCCGTATATCAAAGCATTAACTACTTTCCTATCATCACGGAGTGATATCAGCGAAGCAGCAACGACTCTCCTACAATCGCGGAGAGATGCCCGCGCGCGTAAGCGGTAAAAGCGGTAATCGTTCCATGATTCCTTATTTATCGCTATATCTTAACTACTTTACTAATATAATCCTTGGGTAGTGGAGACAACCCTAATCGGGCCTGGCCCATTATGATTAGGGTTCTGGGTAATGGTGGCATACGTCCACCTCTATATAAGGGATCATCTCCTTAATAGAGGGGACACTTTTGGCTAACCCTAAGAGCTATCACACTTGATAGTATCCCCATTCACCCCCGTTTTTGTTATAAACTACTACCTTGTGTAGTTGTCTCCCTACCCACTCGATCTTATTTGCAGGTTACCTCAATCCAGGAAGTGCTAGTGAAGGATCAATCCTGTGGTTGCATCTAGACTATCATCCTTACAAGGAGGTTAGGCTATTTGTTTCTTCATTGGCGCCATCCCTTACGGTCTACCAATCTTTCAAACTAGTACAAATGGATTCTGGAACTGAACAACGTGCTGACCCCATCAATGTCGACGATGGAGTTCAAGCAAATCAAGACACTATTGCACCAACAACGGTGACCAAGAACGTGAATCAGAGACAGGCTACCACTACTTTCCCAATGTTTGCACCGAGAAAGTCTGCGGTAGCAGCACAAAAGAAAGCGGCTGAAGAGCCTGTCGAAGATCTGGAAGAATGGTTGGCTCAAGAAAATGCCAAAACTATAGCAGAATACCAGAAAAGACTAATAGCAAAAGCTAGGTTGGAAGCAAGAAAAACCTTGAATTTTGATGCTGAAGACGACTCTCAAAACGAAGAACAGCCAGCTTTTCGTCATACAGCTAAACCCCGCCAGGCGGTACGTGGTGGAGAACGTGGTAAGAGTACTCACGTTCAGGACCACGTCAACCTGACTGGGGAACCTGATGGTTATGAATCCGAGAATGAGATCAACTCTGATCGAGCTGAGAGGCCACGAAACAAGTCTGTGGCTAGCAACCAGCCCCACCCAGATGATGACTTACATAAGCCATACCGCCCAAAAACATTTGCGGAAAGATCCAAATTCTGCGCAAGAATCGCATTGGCACCTATGCCAGTTGAATGTAAATTGCCAAATACGATTGGCAAATATGATGGTCTGCGCGATCCGAATGACCATCTGCACGCATTCGATTGCGCAGGCAGCTCCAAACCATGGCCGGTTCAAGCTTGGTGCCATCTGTTTGTTCAAACCTTAACAGGTGCGGCAAGGGTATGGTACGAAAGCTTACCGGTCGGAAGTCTTGTCGACTTTGATGATCTGATCAAGAAATTCAAAAATCACTTCTCCCATCTGAGGAAACACAAGAAGGACAAGGCTCAGATTCTGTTGTGCTCCCGGAAGGATAATGAGAGCCTGGAAGATTACATCATACGATACAATAAGGAAGCCCTACAATTGGGGTGTGGCGAAGAGCTCACCAGAGCCGCATTTATCCACGGAGTGCGACATGATGATCTCATGAGATGTCTGACGGGAAAAGATGGTGTGCCTGACGCATGGGATGAGCTGATAGAAGCAGCAAAGACATATGCGTCATCAGAACGATCGTTTACACGCTCGAAAAATTTTTATCATAACAACAATCAGGGTGCGAGCATGTACGACAAAGGCAAGGGAAAGCAATCGGTATGGTCAAGAATTTCGGGTTCCGCGGACGAAGGGAAATACTCTTCGGGACAAGACGCGCGGCAACTCCTCAATAACAAGCACTCACGAGATTCGAAACCGCCAAGCAAGAAGAATTACGATTGGACACCATTGTCCAAAACACCTTCGGAAGTGTTGAAGACCGAACAAGTTCAGTTCCCTAAACCCAGGGAACTCAGTCAAGATCGGAAGAACGTTGACACCTCAAAGTATTGTGAGTATCACGAAGACTATGGCCATCTTACGGACAATTGTTATAGTCTAAAGATGGAGATTGAGAAGGCAATCAAGTCAGGCCAGCTCTCACATCTAGTGAAGAATGTAAGGAAAAAATCCAGAGATTCGCAAGGAGATGCGGATGCTAGTAACAAGAAGATAAAGAACCTCAACACGCATTATGCACAACGCTCGGGTCGTCATAATTGCTACATGACTCATCACCGGGGTCAGAAGAAAAGGTCTTACTCGACCACACAGGATGATTCCTGGAAGGAGGCACCGGTCGTTATGCCACGCGTCAAGGGAGGTGCATCTGCCACAACACCATTGATCATCACAGGAATCATTGGACATTATAGAACAAGATACATGTTCCTCGATAATGGCAGCAGTACTGACATCATGTATCGGCAGTGTTTTGATCAATTAGATGCCGAAGACAAAGAGAAGCTAGTCCCGACCACAGAGCCAATATCCGGGTTCATACATGAAGTGATCATTCCATTGGGTATACTCACACTCCCTGTCACATGGACAGACGGACAACTCTCCCGCACGGAGACATGTGACTTCATGGTATTGCCAGTGACTTCATCACACGACGTCCTCATAGGGAGAGAAGGTTTGGCTAAATTCAATAGCAATGCGTCCACACCACACCAAATGGTCGGCTTCCCGACGCGAGGAGGAGTGGCTTTCATACGTGGAAACAAAAATTGCCACGTAACAGAAACATGTAAGCCTCCCAAGATAATGAAGCCAGCGGACCGTACTGATCCGGAAAAATGGGTTATCAACCCTAAATTCCCAGATCAGACGGTTGTCATAGGCCCAGTAATCTCTGACACCATACGCACGCACTTGAAGCAATTGTTAAGTAAAAATATGGACGTCTTCGCATTTCAACCCGCAGACATGGTAGGCGTTCCGCGACACATAGCGGAGCACAGGCTTAACGTCTATAGGTCTGTCGAACCAGTCGTCCAGAAGAAGCGCAGTATGGGGCCAGAGAAAACAAAGGCCATGAATGAGCAAGTGGAAGAGCTATTAGCTGCAGGCATTCTGCGGAAGACAAGATACCAAACTTGGGTCGCAAACCCAGTCATGGTCGGAAAGTCAAATGGAGGCTGGCGGATGTGTGTGGACTACAAAGACTTAAACAAAGCATGTCCAAAGGACTGCTACCCGCTCCCCGAGATTGACTTAAAGGTGGACTCCCTGGCACCGTTCAGATTCAAGTGTTTCCTGGACGCGTATAAAGGGTATCATCAAATCCAGATGGCTAAGGAAGACGAAGATAAAACGTCTTTCCGCACGGATACAGGAACTTATTGTTATACCAAAATGCCATTTGGATTGAAGAACGCGGGAGCCACGTACCAGCGTTTAATGGACAATGCGTTCAACAAACAAATCGGGGTCAATCTCGAAGTCTACGTGGATGATTTGGTCATAAAAAGTACAGAAGAGGACCAAATGCTGCTAGACATTCAGAAGACTTTTGGTCAACTCCGCGCAGTGCGAATGAAGCTCAATCCGAGCAAGTGTTCTTTTGGAATGGAGGAGGGCAAGTTCCTGGGAGTGATTGTAACCAAAGATGGTTTCCGAGCAAACCCGGACAAAGTACAAGCAATCGAGAGAATGCCGTCTCCATCTTCTATCAAGGAAGTCCAGACACTCATGGGACGCTTAGTGGCTTTGAATCGTTTCCTTTCAAACTATGCGTCCAAGTCATTCCCTTTTGTAAACACACTGAAGAGCTGTCTCAAAAAATCCAACTTTAAGTGGACCAATGAGGCCGAGGCCGCATTTCAAGAAATGAAAACATGCTTGAGCCATTTGCCCGTTCTCACAGCTCCCCTCCCGAAAGAGCCATTGACATTGTATTTATCCGTAACGGACAAGGCAATTGGTGCTGTTCTTGTGGTTGATCGAAAGGGCGTCCAAACGCCGGTATATTACGTCAGCAGAACTCTACTCGATCCAGAAACTCGATACTCAATGATGGAAAAGTTGGTGCTAGCATTGGTGCACGCGTCACGAAGACTGCGAAGATATTTCCAAGGACACCCAATTATCGTCCTGACAGATTTTCGCATCAATGACATCTTGCGCAAGCCAGAATTGTCGGGACGATTGGCCAAGTGGGCCATTGAGTTGGGAGAACACACGATCGAGTACAAGTCAAGAACATCATTCAAAGGGCAGATCCTTGCGGACTTCGCCGCGGAAGTTCCTGCCGAAAGCGTCACCGAGTGCCAACAGGCACATATCACAACTCCTAATGCAGA
Source organism: Ambrosia trifida (assembly GCA_028751855.1). NCBI lineage: Eukaryota > Viridiplantae > Streptophyta > Magnoliopsida > Asterales > Asteraceae > Ambrosia > Ambrosia trifida. The sequence goes on along the minus strand of CM054123.1, from coordinate 3,797,036 downwards.
GTCAGCGGAGAAATGGGAGTTATACACCGATGGAGCATGCAATGATGATGGCGCTGGAGCAGGCTTGCGCTTAGTTACACCAGAGGGGAAGGACTTCACGTATGCAATTCGCCTAGACTTCCCAACAACAAACAACGAGGCGGAATACGAGGCGTTGCTTGCGGGATTGCGAATTGCGAAAAAAATGGGTGTACAACACTTAGACGCCCACGTCGACTCTCAGCTCGTTGCTAATCATATCGACGGTTCATATGAAGCACGTGAAGCATCCATGATCCTGTACTTGGAACAAGCCAAAGCCCTCATGCGGGACTTCGCATACTGCAAGATCCACCACATCAAGAGGAGTCAAAACAAACCAGCGGGCGCGTTAAGCAAGCTGGCATCCACTGTTTTTGATCATTTAGCAAAGGATGTGCGAGTGGAAGTTTTGGCTAGCCCGTCCGTGTCTCAAAAACAGGTCAACGTCACACAGATCGGAGCAACATCTTGGATAACTCCAATCCGGGCTTATCTCACAAACGGGACACTCCCAGACAACAAGGCAGAAGCTCGTAAATTACAAAACAGAGCATTGCATTACCAAGTTATCGATGGCATATTGTACCGCCGTTCGTACCTAGGGCCATTGCTACGATGCGTTGACTCCACAGAAGCCACTTACCTTATCAAAGACATACATGAAGGGTCCTGCGGCCTGCACGCTGGCCCTAGGATGGTGGTAGCAAAGCTAATGAATGCGGGTTATTATTGGCCCGGAATGCACAGGGATGCCGAGATGGAATTGCGCAAATGCAAGTCTTGCCAACGTCATGCTCCAGGAACGTTGCGTCCAAAGAACAATTTGATACCTGTAACCGCTGCATGGCCTTTTCAAAAGTGGGCCATCGACCTCGTGGGTCCATTTCCCACAGCTCCAGGAAACGTCAAGTATCTGGTGGTCGCAATTGATTATTTCACCAAATGGGTGGAAGCCAAACCTTTGGCCTCCATCGATGGAAAAAGCATTAAAAAATTCATTTGGGAGTTTATCATATGTCGTTTCGGGCTACCTATGGAGATCGTCAGTGACAACGGCACACAATTTGCAGACCAACACTTACAAGAATGGCTATCTTCCATGAATGTTAAGCAGATATTCACCTCGGTAGCACATCCGCAAGGTAATGGACAGGTCGAACGCGCGAACAGAAGCGTGGTAGAAGGCATCAAGACTAGACTTGGAACGAAACGCACCGGTTGGGTGGACGAACTCCCTCATGTCTTGTGGGCCAACCGCACATTATCCAAGACAAGTAACGGAGAAACCCCGTTTAGCCTTACGTACGGAACAGAAGCTGTCATTCCTGCGGAAATGTATTGTGCGTCTCCGCGAATCCTACTGACAAACCACCAAGACAACGACACGGAGCTAAAACTCAATCTAGACCTACTAGATGAGCGAAGAGACATGGCCGCTGTCAGAGAGGCCAACTACAAAAAACAGCTTGAGCGATACTACAACGCAAAAGTGAAGACAGAGGTTTTCCGCGCGGGGGATTACGTTCTCCGCAACAACGAGGCATCCGGCGCAGAAAAGTCAGGCAAATTGGCACCAAACTGGGAAGGGCCGTACAAAATTCAAGAAGTGCTGGGGAAGGGGGCTTATGCCTTGGAGCGCTTAGATGGCACCCCCATTCCACGCACATGGAACGCGGCCCAACTGCGCAAGTGTTATTTATGAAGTATTTTATTCGTTCTGTAATAAACAATGGCTATGACCATTTCGTTTTTAATAAAAGAACTTTTAGTCTATTTTATTCTCTTTGATCTACAAGCAATGCAAACGACGGTCAAGACACACATTTCATTAAGCAAAACATTGGCGTACTTACATATTATCACCAGTTCAAAAAGAAACATACAAAAGTGGTGATTAAAGCCATCACAATACATGCACCTAAGGCTATGTGGCAAAACATTACAAAAGGAAAGAAATATCAAGTTGCATGCTGCCAACCGGTGGCAGTTCGACGAAGCCTTAACTTGGGAATCTTGGGATGATCTTGGAGCTCACTTAGTTGCTTCATCTTCACCGGAACATCAATCGACCCACTCTTCACCGGTTGGTCCACTTGGTAATCTTCAGTGAACAACAGATAGCCACAGTAAGTAGCTAGTTGGTGCATGGGAGTTGGAGGTACCTTGATCACAGGGGGATGATCAGCAAGTGACAGCATCCCCTGCAAGGCTTCAACTTCAGCTTTGGAGATTCTTAATGGAGAAGCCATGAAAGAAATTGGTAAAAGATAAAAAGTTAATGGGAAAATGCTAACCCATGGTTAACCTTTTATAGAAAAAAACAAGAGGGGCCATTAATTACCATTAATGGTTAATACTCAAGTGCGGATGTCAACAGTCACATCAGTCAGCTGCAGCGCCGCCAAAAAACTGACAGATTACATCAGCAGGACAAGTGGCACCACATTTTTCCAAGGCTGACGTCATCTAATCATCATGGCAGTTCAACAGTTTCAATTAACACAAAGAATTAATTATCTAAACTTGGCATAACAAGGCATGAGAAAACATCCAATTGTTCAAGTACAAAAAACACAAAGCAAAGGAGTTTGACACATTACAATGAAAGCTAATTATAGTCTATCAGATCTATGTAAGTGTCATCGTCTGCCTCCTCATTCTGCGCGCCAGACCCGGCAGCAGTATGGGACGATTCACCTCCTCCTTGTGCAGCGGCCTTCCGCATCTCTTCCTCTTTGCGCTCTTTCTCTTCGAGCTCTGCACCAAGACGATCAGATTCTTCAAAATATCCGCGCAGCTGACCTATCGGATCATCCGTCTTCAGGCAATGATCAACCACGTCAAAGACATCGAAGGTGAGAGCCTCAAACTCCTGTTGCGCAGCAATGGCTTCCTCTTCATAAGGTTTGCCAAAGTGCTCTCCATCTTCAAGAGCCAAACCGGCCGCATGATGATGATAGCCCTCAACAAACCCTTCCTGTAGGCCACTCCGCATGGAAGACGCTCCGATCTTCGCAACAGCATCGCCAAACTTCGGCTCGTTCCATATGCGTTTAAAAACCTATGGATCAAACAGGGACAAAAATAAGGCACTAAACAATATTGCAACACATATACTAACAATGAAGGGCAAAGGAATTCAAACCCCTTGAAGACCGTGTTGCATCATCCAAGTCAAACGCTCCCGGGCGGCCTGCGAAGTTTGCACAGCAGTACGGAGCTCGTTTTGCGTTTGTTGAAGGCTCACTTCTAGCTGCACACGCGAGGAATCCAATAAGGCATTCGTTTCACCCAGTTGTGCTTTTTCCTCCTCAAGGCTCTTCACCTGCGATTCTAGTCCGGAAACCTGCGTAGTGACAGACACTAGGCTCTCATGTTGCTCTTTCAGCTTAAGGACAGTTTCAGACAATTCAGCCTGCTTCGCATCCAACAGTTTTTGTTTCTCCTCTGCTTCGCGAACAACGCGGGCAACCTCATTCTTCAACTTCTCGTTGGCTTTCCGGCCACGTTCCAGTTCTAAATTGGTACGCTCACAGGAATCTTTCCACCCCTTGGCAGCGTCAGCTTTCTCTTTCTTCATTCTCTGAATCTCACCCTCAGCAGACCGAAGTTGATCCCGCAATTGTTCAACTTCGGAATGGGCACCTGCACGGAATTTTTGGAATTCTTCCTCCCGTTCCCTTTGCGCTTCTTCAGCGCTCCTGAGAGCCTGCCAAGAACGTTGGAATTCCTCTTCTCGTCGCAGCATTGACCCGAAGTTACTGAAGCTCAATGCCAGATTCAAGCTCATATCGGAAAACAATGAGCGGCGGTCAATACTGTCTTGATAATCACGCTCGCTAGGCGGAACAGCATAGGAGATAAACTCCTCGGCAAGCAAAGGATTGGTAAAGCGGGTCGTTTGCCTTATATCCCATCGGGGCTGATAGGGCCTGTTCGGATCAAAATCACGAGGAGCAATCCTCGTTCCGCTTCCACTTGCTTTTCCAGACCCACGAGCAGTTTTGGTTATATCCCCCTTAGGAGTCGAAGAGGTCCGCATGCTTTCTGTGGAAACCTTATCCGCAGGGACATTCGTGGGTACTGATTTATCCACCTTAGATGAGTCCGGCTGACTACCTTTTTCTCCTTGGGCGATATCCGTGGCCATGATTGTTGTATCCACATCAACAGGGGACAACTCAACCAAAGGGTTTTTACCAGGGTCTCCACTTCCCTTCGGAGACACCACAATCCCTTCTACTTGGGAAGATCCTCGAATTTCCAACTCAGATGGACTTGGGCCCTGCACATCCTCAGGGATAGGCTCACTCACCTTCTCTACGATTGGAATGGGTTTCTTCAGCGCTCCCTGTGGCGCAGCACTTTTACCTGCGAACGCAAAAGATGAAAGTGATGATTTCGTGTCCCATATACAGAACTTAAACATAAGTTCTATAACAGACACTTACCAGAGGTCTGTTTGACAGATTTGATTAACACAGGTTTCCGTTTAGGCGGAGGCTTCACCATTATCTTTGGGCCAGCAGGTTTGAAATTTGTCCCTGTATTAAGGGCTAACTCCTCAACCACGGTGGACGAAGTTGGTTTAGTGACATCTGCAGACGGTCTTGAGATTTGAACTTGCTTCTGAGCAAGATCTTCAATACGTTTCTGATATAGCTCATCAGAAACCTCAACAGAGTTATCAACGGGTGTAGGCCCACGCGTACGCTGACGCTTAACATCATCATCTGACTCTGTGGCCTCGTCATCCTCTCTAGCAACAGTAGAGCTGGAGGCCACCTTCTTCCCTTTACGAGAGTCTTTCCGCTGACGCTTCGGACCCGCACCTAAGGAAAGACATAAAACAAGATTCAAACTTCATACATACTCGGATAACATATGACATCATGTACCTGAACAAGACATCTTCTTACGACCTGGGGAAGTTTCACCCGGCCCACTTCCGGTCTTCTTGACTGGGCAAATCCCTGCGCCTGTAACAAAGGGCACGCGGGTCAGAGTTTGCAATGCGTGGAAACACGACGCACCCTTTTTCGGCGCAGGAATCTCCCACAATACAAGGCAAGACATATTATATTGAATATTGAGAGGTAGTATAGGATGTAACCTGTGCGCGTATAGTGTTGAGGAGCATCCTTGAGTTGTGGCATCAAAAAATTCCGAGCCAGCCGCTCAATCACTGTGGGAGTTCCTTGGGGCAAAGCAACATACTTCAGTTTCGCAGAACCCCGGGCATCGAACAGATCGAACTTTGTCATTCCTACAAGGACATAGACATAAAGTATAAAAACAAGAATGAAAGACAGAGGCAATGGAGAAGAAATTCACGTGTACTTACTAGCATCAACAGCGGTGGGTTCTTGCCCCTCCGGGTTACCTAAACGGCTGAGCCCTAGCATCACAAGTACGCCCTCTGGGCACTTCTCCATAGACAGCGGAGTGGAATGGGCACACAGAGTGTCATACCACGGTCGGCTGTCGAAATCTTTCATAGGTGGGAACTCCGCAATCTTTTCCTTCACACCAATACTCATCCATTGCATGGCCGCGGGAATCACCCCTCGGTGGACATAGAAAAACTTTTCTTTCCAGTCGTACATTGATTTGGGGCTCTCTGAGACAATCTGTGTCCGATTTCTACGAGGAGCCACACTGTACCACCCGTGTCCACCACGGGCCTCCTCAAGAACGTAAAACACGTTTAACATATCAAAGGACGGCTCTAGGTCGAGCGACCGACAGGTCGCTTCAAAATGCACAAGTCTGGACAACCCAAACGGAGTCATTTGAGTTGGATGAACCCCATATTTCATAAGGGTACTCACCAAGAACTTCGTAGTGGGGAGACGAAAACAACACCGGGAAAAGAACGCTTCATATAGAGTAATCTTACCAGGGGGAGCGTCCAACGCTGTCTTACCAGCAGCAGGAAGTTCAGGCTCCCACTCAGCCTCAATTCCATATTGATCGAGGAATGAGGAGAAAGAAGAGGCATCCCACTTGACAACGGTTGTGGAAATGCCCTTCTCGGTTTTTTCAGTCATCTTGGTCAGATCAGCAGTGCCAGATGCTTCTTGAGACATTCTTGATGATTGAGTAAAGATAACGGCTAATCAGAAAGAGAAAGAGAAGAAGGGAAGTTGGGAGATTTGCAATGAAAAGTGTGAGAATGGTGTGGTTTGAAATATTTTGAAATCCTTTTATAGGGTGGGCTATAACTGCCACTGACGTCAGCATGGGAAAGAGGAAACGTTTTCTCAAACGACACGTGGCTATGAACAGCTAATTTGACTGCACACGCGCGCATCACGCGCTAAGCCACGCGCTTGACACAGCTGTCTACAATAACCGATGGGACGCTCACTGACACAAGTATAGCTTGTGGCAGACGCTAACCGCCATCCTTTACTCATTATTCAACAGCTGTCCTATGCTGTAGAGCCACGTAAGCACAACGCGGAGATTCAACGTCAAATTCAAGTACCGTTCTCCGCTCTCCGTAGGCCAAATGCTCCGTTCTCCGCATAACAAACAATCCGTGTCTCGTACAACCAACGCTCCGATTCTCCATTAATTGGCAACAACGACCCACTGATTACCAGGTTTTCACAACCAAGGAAAGATGAGCTATCATCCAGGGGCTTTCACTCTTTAAGTCCACCATCCACCCCCTTCCCTCATACACTCGAGAAAAGGGTACACGCTGGACTGGGGGGACTTGATGGGATTGGGTGCTCACAAATGCGCAGAGCATACCCAAACCCGGAATTCAGCCCGCGGAAGATCTTCACGCGCATGAAAGAGGTTAATCCGTATATCAAAGCATTAACTACTTTCCTATCATCACGGAGTGATATCAGCGAAGCAGCAACGACTCTCCTACAATCGCGGAGAGATGCCCGCGCGCGTAAGCGGTAAAAGCGGTAATCGTTCCATGATTCCTTATTTATCGCTATATCTTAACTACTTTACTAATATAATCCTTGGGTAGTGGAGACAACCCTAATCGGGCCTGGCCCATTATGATTAGGGTTCTGGGTAATGGTGGCATACGTCCACCTCTATATAAGGGATCATCTCCTTAATAGAGGGGACACTTTTGGCTAACCCTAAGAGCTATCACACTTGATAGTATCCCCATTCACCCCCGTTTTTGTTATAAACTACTACCTTGTGTAGTTGTCTCCCTACCCACTCGATCTTATTTGCAGGTTACCTCAATCCAGGAAGTGCTAGTGAAGGATCAATCCTGTGGTTGCATCTAGACTATCATCCTTACAAGGAGGTTAGGCTATTTGTTTCTTCATATATTCTATATATATATATATATATATATATATATATATATATATATATATATATATATATCTAGTATATATATATTGCAAAGGGATTAATCCTACATGTCATACTCTTATGCAATCTCTCATTTGAGAGATGCCACATAGGATGTGATGTGGCAACTCTAAACCAATTAAAAAAAAAATAAATATGATTTAACCTAATCTATTATAATCTTTAACCTAATCTATTAAATACCTTATCTACTAAATGTAAATATTAAACCTTTATTATTTTCTCTATCATGTTTACTCCCATAACTTTTAAACGTTAATATCTTTTATATACGACATTTTTTAAAGAAAAAAATTACACCAAATTAACGAGCGTTTTATTATCTTTCCAATAAGTACCATAGTGCTATATAAAAAACGGAGAAAAAAAAACGACTATTTTTTGTAACCCGACAGGTATTGTGTCATGTTTGGGATTAGTTTTAAAAAAAATTGTGGGTTTGGGTCGGGCCTGGGATTAGGTGATACCCGACCCAATTACCCTTCTTTTATATTAGAATATGATAACTTATGATAAAGATTTGTTTAAAATAAATAATAATAATAATAATAATAATAATAATATTCATTAATCATATATTGACAAGTCATTAATTATGTTGTCATATTAAATATTTTATTGTGTCATATTAGATATTTCAATCCAGGACGTTCCCGGGATAAAACTAGTTGAGATATATTCTAAATCGTAATATAATTTGTTGAAGGCTTATGTGGGCTTAAGAGCATTCACATCCCGGGCATCAAATATATGTGAGTGTGTCCATCAAATTATATGGGGTGAGTGTAAGTGGTTGTGAGTGGAGGATATAAAGAATATTTGATGGAAGCACTTTTACCCCTAGATATGAAAAGTTACTGTTCACCTCTAAACATATTTTAATATTTTTAAAAGTGGTTGTGAGTGAGGAGAGAGAAAATAAAATGATAAAAGTATGAAAAAGTATTATTATTTTAATTAGGAGAGAGAAGATTTAGGGGTGAAGTAATGATTTTTAGTGTAATTTGATGGATGAGATTTGGTGGATGAGATAAGAATGCTCTAATACGACATGTTTTTCTAACGACAAGAAGCCAACCCAGTAAAATCCTCTAAAAGGTCAAAAATATTTCAGTTAAGTCACCGAATCATATGAATACAATTAATATCACTTTCAAAACTCAAAATATTGGCCATGGGGTATACTCTAACAATCTTTAACTCCACCTAGATATCATATCCTTCATTTTGTCTCTTTTAACACTAACTCACTTCAAGGAAATGGTTTAACGCCCCTTAACTCTACCTCATCCCTTAACTTTCTCTCTTTTAAGTCATGTTAACATGTTAACTTGGTGCCAATTTAATGCTCCTTAACATGAGAAGGGAGTGGTGTACAATAAAAGTTAACATGCCACGTCACCGTTAACACTCTTGGTGTGAAGGTATACCCTATGGCCTTACCGTAATCAATTATATAATATCTTAAAATGCATGGTCGGTGATATCAGCTCAATTTACAAAATTAGCCTTGATACATTCCAAAATGGCAAAACTGCCATATCAATTTACTTTTTGTTTTACCAAAAGATGATATGCTGTGCCGAGATTATGGATAACCGGCGTCACATCCGATCTGGTAAGAAAGGGAACAGGCATGTCAATGAAGGCCTCGCCGGAGATGGCGGAGCTATACAAGATCTAAAGACTAATTGAACCACTGGTGGCCGGAAAACCAATCCGTTACTCGAAAGCCAACCCACCGTCCATAGGTGCGGTTGTTGACTTCCATGAGACAATGGCCGCCGCCTTAGCCATTCGGATTTGCTAGGTTAGACCGGCTTACGCCGCCACTGACCTTAAGCCCTATTCACATGTTGTAGCGATTCCCTTTCTTGCCAGACCTGGACCACCACGAAACAACTCTTGCTTGCTATATTGGCTTATGCTTGCACTTGGGTTATTTGATGAAAAGCTTGGGTAGGTGATTTTCAGGAAAGAAAGAGAGATAGATTGAGAGGAAAATCAGAAAGATATGGGGAGTAATATATTAATGTTTTTATTGTTTAGAAAAAAATGTTTTTAATAACTAGCCTTGCTTTAATTTTTTTTATTATCTACCTAAATTTAATAAATTAAACATTTTATGTTTTGTAAAGAATGCTAATCATTTACTTAGGCTATGGGGTGTGGAGACATGAAAAAAATCATGTCTCCATGCCACCTTGGATGCCACCTCACCATTTTGGTGTCTCAAACATTTTGAGACATGAGTGGGGTGTGAAGACACCATCACTCTCATGTCTCAAGCATTTAAAAAAAAAAGAAAAAAAGAAAAAGAAAAAATCTCATTGGAGAAACAAACATGTATTTCAAAAAAAAAAAAAAAGAAAAAAAAAAAAAAAAAGAAAAAATCTGATTGGTCAGGCCATCTCGTTCTCAGAGGGACGTGGGGGACGGGGGTATAGTGGGACGGGGCAGGGGGCGGTGTGGGGGTGGGGGACGGGGCAAAAAGTGAGGGACGGGGGCAGGGGGCGTCTCCATACCCTTAAGCCTTATTTGAGGTAAAAATTTTTTTTTATGTCTAGCTACGTGTACTTCGGCACTGAATTCATAGGTTTCTCTTTGTGTATGTGAGTACGTTAGTGCCAACGGCGTAATATGTGTTTTTTTTAAATAATTTGGGTTAATTATATAACGCTTTTTTATGTACGTTTTCAGTTGAGCTACATTTTGACGTAAGTTTTCTTAGCATAGAAATCAGGTAAATGTAATATGTTTTCGTTAAACGGTCTAAATTTGAGTTATTATATGTTTCGAGTTTCGACATTAGTTTAGTTTGGTAACGAGTCGGTCGGGTCGATTGTAGTCGACACTTTACCACGCCGTACACGACGCCACTACACATGTTTAATTTTATGTACGCTATTTTGTTTGAAAACAAGGCGAGTAAAATTTAATATATTTTCATTCTACGGTATAAATTCGGATTACTCTACGTTCCTATGTAAATTTACTTATGAAACGAGTCGGGTTGATTGTTCATTATAGTCCATAACTTATCGCGTAACGTACGCCGCCGCAACGCGCGGCAAGCAAAAAAACTAGTTCTAAAAAAAAAGTAATTAGTAAATGTAAAAAATATTTTCATAAACATAAGAAAAGGTCGATAAACTTATCGTATGGTGAAAAACATTCTTTGTGTATCCCTCTTTCTGACTTTTAAATATGAATGATAAATGGACCTAACCTAAACCTGATAAAAAAAAAAAACCTAAAACATTCGAAACAAGTATTTTGGTATGGAACATGGTGTGTAATTGATTTTAAGCAATTCAAGTGTATGAGACCAGTTATATAAATCGTACAGAGTTAATTACGTAATTAGTCCCTGTGATTTCTTTAAAGTTTCATTTTAGGTACTAATGGTTTCAAGTAACGGGTTAGAATACTAAGGTTTGTTTTTGTAACAATGTTGGGTACCAAGACTAACGATCGTTAATTTTTCTGTTAACTTTAGGTAAAATGACAAAATTGACTTTTTACAAAGTAGAGGGGTCATTTATGTAAAACTTTTAGTACCTAAACTTGAAACTTTAAAGAAACCACATATTGACTCATAAAAGTAATATTTTTACATTTTATTTGTATTTAAATATAAAATGTTAAAATTATTTTTCACTAATACAAAATTTAAAATTATTTTTCACTAATACAAAAAAAAGTAAAAATAATTATGATTTAAATTAAATAAATATATTAAAAATAATAAATATTTATTTTATGGAAAAATAAATTTATAAAAAAAAATAGGGTGTTATGAAACTAGGATAATTTTTATAAAATCTTTCAACCAAGTTTACTATTTTTAATAATTAAAATAGATTTATAATAGTTATTAAATAAAAGGATGAATAACATAAAAAAAAAAAGTTTTGTCCCACAGGGGAGTCCTTAGGACCTGTTCTGTATATGTGTTACGCATGTTTGTTATTTTTAATGGATATGTTATTATTTTATACAAAACCTAATTACAACAAAGCTTGGTCGCGTTTTGAAAGATGCAAGCGATCTCAAACTAATATGCATCAAATATCTTAACCTATTCGAGTGGTACTTCTATATGATGAAAGACATGGTCAAAAGGAGGTTGATACATGTGAAGCTAAGTGAAGAACAAAAGAGGTTGATACATGCCGTGCATAGGAAATAATGCGCAAGAATGAAGAAACAAGCTAACGTGGAAGCAAAGTGAGATTTCTCCAAGGGATGTGGACGAAGTGGAGCACCAATTGATCGAAGACACAAATTGATACGTGTCTTGACCAAGTCTACAACTATCTTCATGACCTCATTCCATGCAGCCATTATTTTCCTTTATTGTGTTGTTCACGTTCATTTTTTTTATTAAAATAATAATTTAGAAATTCTGTTTTAAATGAAAATAATATAGAAAAAAAATTAAATTATTATTCACTAATACAAAATGTTAGCCCCTGTTTTTATATAAAATAATTTTTTTTGTATTAGTGAAAAATTATTTTAAATTTTGTATTAGTGAAAAATAATTTTAATATAAATAAAATGTAAAAAATATTAATTTTATGAGTTAATTACGTGGTTAGTCCCTGTGGTTTCTTTAAAGTTTCAAGTTTAGGTACTAAGAGTTTTACATAAATAACCTCTCTACTTTGTAAAAAGTAAATTTTATCACTTTACCTAAAGTTAACATAAAAATTAACGATCGTTAGTCTTAGTACCCAACATTGTTACAAAAACAAACCTTAGTACCCTAACCCGTTACTTGAAACTATTAGTACCTAAACTTTAAACTTTAAAGAAAGCACAGGGACTAACCACGTAATTAACTCAATCATACATGTATACATTTTCTTTTTACTTGTTATTTAATTTGTCCTTGTATTATAAATAAATCTACTTTTTTCAAATATTTTTTTTATATATTTAATAGCCTTAGGTAATAAAACTATATAAAATTTAGAGTAGCAAAAGTGTATAATGGAATCTCAACTAGTATTGGATTAGGATGCCCAAGTATCGATTATCAACACTATGTACGATTTAAAGAGTTACATTTTGAACAATAAATCAGAAAGGATATTTAAATAATTAAATATTCTAACACGATAATGTGACAAATTTAGGAATAAAATAATTGGTTGAATAAAACATGTATATATAAGTTTAAGGGGTCTATTTGTAAATAAAAAAACGCTAGTGTTATTAATTAAATGTTAATTACTATTATTATTTATTTAATCTATTTATTATAATAATCGAAAACAATAAATCTCATATGACATTAAAAGAGACCAACATCTCTTTTGAGTGTCTCATGTGACATTAATCAACTTTAGAAAAAAACCTGAAATCAAAATTGGATTTTTCTCTCTCATGTTTCCTTCCATAATTTTTAAACGTTAATTATTTTTATATATGGGATTTTTTAAAGAAAAAATTGCACCAAATTAACAAGAGTTTAATTATCTTTCCAACGAGTATCATAGTGCAATATAAAAAACGGAGAAAAAAACGACTATTTTTTGTGGGGTTTTGTTCATATAGGAAAAAAACACAACGTGTTCAAATAATTTATTAATCATGTATAGGAAAGTCACTAATTATGTTCAAACCCCGATGACCCCTGAAGACATTGCACGGTTGGTTTCACAACAAGTTGCAGCTGCTATTGCACAGTATGAGGCTGTCCGAAATGGCACGAGTGGTGGATCTGGCGGTGGTGCCGGAGGTAGCGGCACTAGTGGAGATGGTGCTAGGACTGGAAGTGGCACGGAGACTGAGAATGTGTCGAAAGGCTGCTCATACAAGGCATTTTTGGCGTGCAATCCGCGTAGTTTCAATGGTACTGAAGGAGCGATAGGAATTGTTCGGTGGATCGAGAAGATGGAGTCCGTGCTCGACATTAGCGACTGTGCTGAGAACTGCAAGGTCAAGAATGCTACTTGCACATTCCCGGATGAAGCCCTGACGTGGTGGAATCTGCAAGTCCAGACGCTGGGGAGAGATGTTGCGTATCAACTCTCTTGGAATGACCTGAAGTCCATGCTCTTGGCAGAGCACTGTCCTCGCAACGAACTGCAGAAGATTGAGATCAAGTTCTGGAACTTGGCCGTGGATGGAGCAGAAATATTTGCATACACCACTCGATTTCACGAGCTTTCTTGACTTGTCCCGCATATGGTTACGCCTGAGTTCAAGAGGATTGAAAGGTATATTTGGGGTCTTGTACCTCAACTTCAAAGCATGGTGACGTCGTCACGACCTGCCGCAATCCAAAGTGCTGTGACTTTGGCACATAGCCTGACAGACGAGGTTGTTCGATCGGAATTTTAGTCAAGAAGGGTACAGGTGAGAAACGGAAGCTGGACGACAAGGAGTTCGGCAACCATTCAAACAAGAAGCAGGAGGTTGTGAATGCATACGCGGCAGTGGCAAAGAAACCGTACCAAGGGGCACATCCTAAGTGTGACAAATGCGGTATTATCATAAGGGGACATGCGAAAGTTTTACTTGCCACAAGTGCAGAAAACCAGGCCACCTGTCCAGGTATTGCACGAACCAGGAAGCTCGGGGGGAATGTTATGAGTGCGGTAGTACGGAGCACCTCAAAAGGGCCTGTCCGAAGTTGAGGGGCCAAAATGGCAATCTCAGCCCTCCTCGTGGTAGAGCATTCGTGATGGTAGCAAGGGACGCTCGGCAAGAGTAACATGTTGTCACAGGTACGTTTCGTGTTTATGACAAGACTGCATTCTTACCCTCTGTGTGTGCATAAACTTTGATGAACTAAGGATAGACCACTAATCAGTAGAAAACCAGATGAAGCTTAGATACCACTTGAAAACTAGACGACACACCAAAAATTTCAAGGACGAAATTTTCTAAACAGGGGGAGAATGTGACACCCGCCGAATTCACTAGTCGAGTCCGAACAATTAACTGGTTTATTTCACTATGTGCTTAAAATAAGTGTGTCGGTGTGCCTCAATATTTGAACGATTATGTGAAAATAAACTCTACCCGAACACCATGGTCATCATAAGGATCAACAAAAGCATATGGATTTTCATATAATATTTTATGAGACTAAAACTATATTTTTTTATATACTTATGTGCATGATCAAAACGTGAAAATAATATTATTCATACACACATGCTTTACACATACACACTTGAACTAGATGAGACAAAAACCATACAACTATATATATATATATATATATATATACAAATGTATGAATGTGTGTGTAAAGGAAAAGGACAAACATGTACATATATATACACACATGCATACATATATGTAAGGACAAGCATAAAACAACAAATTTGATCTTCATTCATGTGTCACTTTCATGAATTACACTAGTCTAAATACATATACCCATGTGCCTATATATATATATAGTTTGTATGCATACACACAAGAGACAAAACTACAACTAAGCCTACATTATACCATTATAGGCCATAACCATCTTTCTAGACAAAGACCTATCCATGACACACTACCTAAAATACATTAGACATGTGCCAAATTTCATTACACATAATTCGGCCAAAACATACAACTATAACCATGGCATGTCCCTTTCCACACATGAATGCCATTAGAGACAAAACCAACTAAGTTACACCAAAATTTAGCCTTCCATGATAAGTCACTATCAATAACTAAATCCAAGGTATGACAACCTTGCACATTGTTATCCTAACCTATTAATCGGCTACTAGAGGACAAACACACAATCCATCCATGTCTCATGTACACCCACGACATTAAAGAAGCACAAGTGCACAATCCTTGATCCATGACTAGTCCCTTTCATAATGTGTGTCCAAATCTTACACAAAACAAGCAAAGACAACCCTTCCCAACACATCCCTAGAACACTAGAACTTCCCCTTTGGGCTGTAGACAACTCATGGCCACCATGGAATCTAGAAACAATCACTTTCAACCTATGATTAGTACACCAAGGCCTATGTATTTCGGCCGATGCATACATGCATATATAGACCATGTGCATATTGTAGTATTACACTAAAATAGGCAATCTAACAAAACTCTTAATCACCCCTCATGCTAGTCAACCTTCTTTTTTTTTTTTTATAATCGGCCAAGACCCCAAGAGCAACCATGTGTTGTCATTGTCACCAAATCATGCTAACTAGTCTAAAACCCAATCGGCCCTTTTTACCTTGATACATCACCATCATTCGATCATTACAAAAGGAAAGGACAAAGATCTTGCATGTTCCATGAGATGTCACTGTCTTTGATTTGCACCAAAATAGCACCTAATCACCTCCACCTTAAACCTAGACACCTTACCTCAAATAACCACCTAAACTACACAACAAATCGGCCAATGTGTATGGAGGCAAGCCATCGATGACAACTAAGAAGCTTATATGATTTTGGAAATCTAACACTAACTAGCTTCATCCTAGACAATGACAAATTGCCTCACTATTAGCCTATAAAAGGAGGCTTGGATGAACCCTTCATTCTTGCACCACACCACTCAAAAATCACCTTCCACTCTCTCTTTATAATCATCGGCCGAAAGGCTCCATCTCGAGTAGAACATCGAGCACTAGGAAGCTCCAAGTCTACAAGTTTTCCCCTTTCTTACTAGCTAGTACCAAGGTAAGTTCTAATCGCTTATTTTCTTAAGTTCTATCGGCCCTATTGTGAACCCAAACCCAAGCCTAGGCCCTTTGATCACTAAGATCGGTCCCCAACTAGCATTGATAAGTTGATTATTATGCGTTTAGTAATCAAGCTTCTAGTATGCGCACATTGTTTCTTATATATGATCAATTATGTTATCTAGCCTTAGAATAATTGATTACACATTACACATGGATTCATGAAACATTTTTAGAATAAACTTTTTATACATAAAACATGGTCTACACAACTTGATGTGGTTCACAATGGGTACCCGACTTGTATAATGAGAATCCGGTTAAAAAACCGAATTCATGGATCGATTGCGCGAAAACAACTCGGTTTCAGACGGGAGATTCGAGACGAGACAGAAATATACGATAACAAAGTCATCACAAATTCGTATTACATCAGAAACGGTTATAGACACTGTCATCAGTAGGATAAACATCTATCTCGGGGCCGGGGGAGGTCGGGCATGACCTCCCCCGTGAGAGCATTCAAACCATAAACTCAAATCTACAAATGAAAACCAACACATGAGATTGCTTTTTATAGTCCAACATCAAATTCCACCTTCGCCCCTTTGTAAAGGTCGAATGTGGACCAAAGTTCACCTTCGCCCCATTGTATATGTCGAATGTGGAATGTTTCCACATTCGCCCTTTACCTTGGGTCGAACCTGAACTTTGTGTATTGTCCTATATCTTTACAAATGCATCAGATCCATAAAATGCCCTTATGGATCACCACAATCTCATGTAATACAATACAATACTCAACCCTAGTCTATTCGACAGTGACGTCCACAGAAAGTGCATCAACAATCTCCCCCTTGGACGTTGCTGGCGAATCCTAAACACACCTAGCATCTTCAGTCAGTTATTGTTGAAGTATCAGACACATTGTTACATCAACAATCTCCCCCTTGACTGATGCTTCACCAAGTTTCTCTGAGATCTAGTATGATAAATCAATCATGTTCTTGAGTAACTTCATCTGTTCGACAGAATACAAGCCGTAGACGAGTGGATCAAGAAATCAGAAGTTTTCCGCGGGAACTACCAATACTTATTGAGGACTTGAAATGCTTCAGAAATTGAAGTTTTCGGCGGGGCCAACAATATCTACCAATAGCTCTTGAAATTCTTCAGAACTGTGATCTTGGAACTTTCGTTGAACCTACGTGCCACATGACTCCTACTAGGATACCTCATTACTTTCAGAACATTGAAATCTCAAACTTGATTTCCTTCTTCATAACAACTCTTTAGAACAAGTTCCTTCAAACACACAGGAACTGGGTTGACTGTTCTCATCATGCGGAATAAAATCTGTCTATTTTCTGGCCCATAATAGTCATTTGAATCTGATTATCATATTGTTGATTCTCATGACTACCCCACAATAAAACGTTTCATCATCATCATTTCTTCAACAATTTATGTAGACATCCTCATCATTCTCCCAAAAATCTTCGAAAATTACCATATTTTCGAAATTTTTTACCCCTTAAAGTACCATTTTTTTCATTCTATATATCGAGGGGGCGAATGTGGAAATAACGCTACGTTCAACCGTTTAGTAAGGTCGAATGTACCATCATTGGTTGAAATTCCACATTCGCCCAGTAGTGAGGTACGAATGTAGAAAATTCTCACTTCCGCCCTAAAAGTACTACATTCGTCCATTTACACTCCACGTTCGTCCATCAAATCCTACATTCGCCCAGTAGAATTCCACATTCGCCCTCCCGTTTTTCTGAAAGGTGCGAATGTGCAGAAAAGATGTGTTCTTGTTCAATATTTTCTTCGAATCAGTCCATAATCACTCTAATTCTTCGAATTTGATGATGAAACTTGTTCAGAAAGGTGCGGAAATGAAAACCTAACCCTCGAATTCACAAAAACATGGAGAAATCACATGATTTTGGGATCAATTAAGAATCTAGGGTTTCTAGGGTTTCAACCTTTCATTCAAAATCTAATTTTAACGTCTGAAAACAGGAAAACGAGTTGTGATTGATTCAAATGACTGTTAGATCGTTCAAATCGGTACCACGGCTCTGATACCAGTTGAGAATCCGGTTCAAAAACCGAATTCATGGATCGATTACGCGAAAACAACTCGGTTTCAGACGGGAGATTCGAGACGAGACAGAAATATACGATAACAAAGTCATCACAAATTCGTATTACATCAGAAACGGTTATAGACACTGTCATCAGTAGGATAAACATCTATCTCGGGGCCGGGGGAGGTCGGGCATGACCTCCCCCTTGAGAGCATTCAAAGCATAAACTCAAATCTACAAATGAAAACCAACACAGGAGATTGCTATTTATAGTCCAACATCAAATTCCACCTTCGCCCCTTTGTAAAGGTCGAATGTGGACCAAAGTTCACCTTCGCCCCATTGTATAGGTCGAATGTGGAATGTTTCCACATTCGCCCTTTACCTTGGGTCGAACCTGAACTTTGTGTATTGTCCTATATCTTTACAAATGCATAAGATCCATAAAATGCCCTTATGGATCACCACAATCTCATGTAATACAATACAATACTCAACCCTAGTCTATTCGACAGTGACGTCCACAGAAAGTGCATCAACATATAACAACCAAGTACACACAACTTAATATGTCATTGACGTTATAGGGCACTTTTGTCGGAACAGTAGTTACTTTTCTTGCTTTGCTAGATCACATATCAAGATATCAGGTGAGTCTCGTGGCTCCTTTTCCTGTTTTACTATTTTGCAACTTCAGGGGAGAAACATGCTACAAACCAACATATGTACATGACAACAATATGTGTTCCATGAGTTAGACCAACAATTATCACAAATCAACAAAAATTCCCCGGACAATCATAACTATTAGCTTAGCAATAATCCGTGCATTATATGAATAGTACTATTTGGGTTGACACCCCCTTTCACTGTTAGTCGCGCTAACACATACGAATGCATATTATCCATACTTTGCAATGTCTCGTGATAAGGCATTGGGGCGGGGTGAACATGAACGTTGTGGTTTGGTTATGGTGCTCATGGTAACTATATTCTGGATGGACACAGACAACGGGACTTTTTGAGCAACAAAACTGTTTTATCGAGTCAACAAAACCTACGGACTCACCAACTTTTTAGTTGACACTTGTAAGCATGTTTTTCAGGAAACCAAGTAAGGATGATAATGAGCCAAGTTTAGGATTGCATGAAGAAGGCCTTTGTTTTGTGGTTTCAACGTAGTTGTTTGAATACATTTGTTAGGATTTGTAATCTGTATTCGACTATGTGACTTATGTGTTTGATGAAATAAATGTCATTAGTATTTCTCATGTAAACAATGTTTGTGATCACCATGCTCGTCTCACCTCGCGTTTCCACCTTAGGCGGGGTGTGACAGATTGGTATCAGAGCCATTGGTTATAGAGAATTAGGTCTCATGGAGAGAATACCTAGACTATAACCTAAGGTCCACTCATATATACTTTAGGATACTTTATGCATTGCTTCACTTCTATACATGATTTCTTTGGATACATGGTCCTATTTGTTTTATTTTGTCATTTTGGAAGAGGACATGGCACCAACAACAAGGTCTACTCACACCAACTCTGGAGAAGCAACCCCGATGACTCCTGAAGACATTGCACGGTTGGTTTCACAACAAGTTGCAGCTGCTATTGCACAGTATGAGGCAGTCCAAAATGGCATGAGTGGTGGATCTGGTGGTGGCGCTGGAGGTAGCGGCACTAGTGGAGATGGTGCTAGGACTGGAAGTGGCACAGAGACTGAGAATTTGTCGAAAGGCTGCTCATACAAGGCATTTTTGGCGTGCAATCCGCATAGTTTCAATGGTACTGAAGGAGCGGTAGGAATTGTTCGGTGGATCGAGAAGATGGAGTCCGTGCTCGACATTAGCGACTGTGCTGAGAACTGCAAGGTCAAGTATGCTACTTGCACCTTCCTGGATGAAGCCCTGACGTGGTGGAATCTGCAAGTCCAGACGCTGGGAAGAGAAGCTGCGTTTCAACTCTCTTGGAATGACCTGAAGTCCATGCTCTTGGCAGAGCACTGTCCTCGCAACGAACTGCAGAAGATTGAGATCAAGTTCTGGAACTTGGCCATGGATGGAGCAGAAATATCGGCATACACCACTCGATTTTACGAGCTTTCTTGACTTGTCCCGCATATGGTTACGCTTGAGTTCAAGAGGATTGAAAGGTATATTTGGGGTCTTGTACCTCAACTTCAAAGCATGGTGACGTCGTCACGACCTGCCGCAATCCAAAGTGCTATGACTTTGGCACATAGCCTGACAGACGAGGCTGTTCGATCAGAGTTTTAGTCAAGAAGGGTACGGGTGAGAAACGGAAGCTGGATGACAAGGAGTTCGGCAACCATTCAAACAAGAAGCAGGAGGTTGTGAATGCATACGCGGCAGTGGCAAAGAAACCGTACCAAGGGGCACATCCTAAGTGTGACAAATGCGGTATTATCATAAGGGGACATGCGAAAGTTTTACTTGCCACAAGTGCAGAAAACCAGGCCACCTGTCCAGGTATTGCACGAACCAGGAAGCTCGGTGGGAATGTTATGAGTGTGGTAGTACGGAGCATCTCAAGAGGGCCTGTCTGAAGCTGAGGGACCAAAATGGCAATCTCAGCCCTCCTCGTGGTAGAGCATTCGTGATGGTAGCAAGGGACGCTCGGCAAGAGTAACATGTTGTCACAGGTACATTTCGTGTTTACGACAAGACTGCATTCTTACCCTCTGTGTGTGCAAAAACTTTGATGAACTAAGTATAGACCACTAATCAGTAGAAAACCAAATGAAGCTTAGATACCACTTGAAAACTAGATGACACACCAAAAATTTCGAGTACGAAATTTTCTAAACAGGGGGAGAATGTGACACCCGCCGAATTCACTAGTCGGGTCCGTACAATTAACTGGTTTATTTCACTATGTGCTTAGAATAAGTGTGTCGGTGTGCCTCAATATTTGAACGATTATGTGAAAATAAACTCTACCCGAACACCATTGTCATCATAAGGATCAACAAAAGCATATGGATTTTCATATAATATTTTATGAGACTAAAATTATATTTTTTTATATATTTATGTGCATGATCAAAACGTTAAAATAATATTATTCATACGCACATGCTTTACATATACACACTTGAACTAGATGAGACAAAAACCATACAACTATATATATATATCCAAATGTATGAATATGTGTGTAAAGGAAAAGGACAAACATGTACATAAATATACACACATGCATACATGTATGTATGGACAAGCACAAAACAACAAATTTGATCTTCATTAATGTGTCACTTTCATGAATTACACTAGTCTAAATACATATACGCATGTGCCTATATATATATATATATATATATATATATAGTTTGTATGCATACACACAAGAGACAAAACTACAACTAAGCCTACATTATACCATTATAGGCCTTAACCATCTTTCTAGACAAAGACCTATCCATGACACACTACCTAAAATACATTAGACATGTGCCAAATTTCATTACACATAATTCGGCCAAAACACACAACTACAACCATGGCATGTCCCTTTCCACACATGCATGCCATTAGAGACAAAACCAACTAAGTTACACCAAAATTTAGCCTTCCATGATAAGTCACTATCAATAACTAAATCCAAGGTATGACAACCTTGCACATTGTTTTCCGAACCTATAAATCGGCTACTAGAGGACAAACACACAATCCATCCATGCCTCATGTACACCCACGACATTAAAGAAGCACAAGTGCACAATCCTTGATCCATGACTAGTCCCTTTCATAATGTGTGTCCAAATCTTACACAAAACAAGCAAAGACAACCCTTCCCAACACATCCCTAGAACACTAGAACTTCCCCTTTGGGCTGTAGACAACTCATGGCCACCATGGAATCTAGAAACAATCACTTTCAACCTATGATTAGTACACCAAGGCCTATGTATTTCGGCCGATGCATACATGCATATATAGACCATGTGCATATTGTAGTATTACACTAAAATAGGCAATCTAACAAAACTCTTAATCACCCCTCATGCTAGTCAACCTTCTTTTTTTTATAATCGGCCAAGACCCCAAGAGCAACCATGTGTTGTCATTGTCACCAAATCATGCTAACTAGTCTAAAACCCAATCGGCCCTTTTTACCTTGATACATCACCATCATTCGATCATTACAAAAGGAAAGGACAAAGATCTTGCATGTTCCATGAGATGTCACTGTCTTTGATTTGCACCAAAATAGCACCTAATCACCTCCACCTTAAACCTAGACACCTTACCTCAAATAACCACCTAAACTACACAACAAATCGGCCAATGTGTATGGAGGCAAGCCATCGATGACAACTAAGAAGCTTATATGATTTTGGAAATCTAACACTAACTAGCTTCATCCTAGACAATGACAAGTTGCCTCACTATTAGCCTATAAAAGGAGGCTTGGATGAACACTTCATTCTTGCACCACACCACTCAAAAATCACCTTCCACTCTCTCTTTATAATCATCGGCCGAAAGGCTCCATCTCGAGTAGAACATCGAGCACTAGGAAGCTCCAAGTCTACAAGTTTTCCCCTTTCTTACTAGCTAGTACCAAGGTAAGTTCTAATCGCTTATTTTCTTAAGTTCTATCGGCCCTATTGTGAACCCAAACCCAAGCCTAGGCCCTTTGATCACTAAGATCGGTCCCCAACTAGCATTGATAAGTTGATTATTATGCGTTTAGTAATCAAGCTTCTAGTATGTGCACATTGTTTCACTTATATGATCAATTATGTTATCTAGTGTTAGAATAATTGATTACACATTACACATGGATTCATGAAACATTTTTAGAAAAAACTTTTTATACATAAAACATGGTCTACACAACTTGATGTGGTTCACAATGGGTACCTGGCTTGTATAACAACCAAGTACACACAACTTAATATGTCATTGACGTTATAGGGCACTTTTGTCGGAACAGTAGTTACTTTTCTTGCTTTGCTAGATCACATATCAAGATATCAAGTGAGTCTTGTGGCTCCTTTTCCTGTTTTACTGTTTTGCAACTTCAGGGGAGAAACATGCTACAGACCAACATATGTACATGACAACAATATGTGTTACATGAGTTAGACCAACAATTATCAAAATCTTAGTTTCAACTTCAGCTCGGGTGTCAGATATGTTAGCCAGAATGGCTGGACAACCCTTTCGAATACACTTCTGGGCTTTCAAGAAGGAGATGATGCCCACCATGGCATCACCACGATCACCCTGTATAGATAAAAGTTCTCCACTTGGGAGGGGGATACGAACCATCTTCTCCTGACAATGAATTTCAGCGTGTTGCTTGGACAACTAGTCCATGCCAACCACGAGGTCAAAGCTTCCTAGGGTGATAGGTAGAAGGTCGATGGCAAACAATTGCCCATCTAGCTCAAGCTTACAGTCACGATGAATATGGGTTACCTCAACAGGCTTCCCATCAGCGGACTCTATAGTGCACGGGGTATCAAGAAGAGTAGGAACCATCCCTAGTTGTTTGCTAAGTTTCGATGACACAAAACTATAGTCCGCACCAGTATCATATAAAACAGAAGCGAGAGTGTCGTTTAAGGAACACGTACCCGTCACAACATTGTTATCAGTCCTGGCTTCCCCAGAGCCAATCACAAATGCTCTTCCACGAGCCCCATTGTTGTTTTTGTTGTTGCCAGTGTTGGTGTTGAAGGACTTATACCTCACACTATCACACGTTCTCTTGCTATCACCAAAAGTAGAAGATGAAGCACCATGCTTCGGAAAAGTACGATGCTCAACAGCCTCGTCAGTGAGTTTGTGAGCCAGGTGAAAGATTTGTTAGATTCTGGGTAGGTGAGCTGCAGTGGCCAAGCCACGAATCTGAGGGACCCACCCTTTTGGTATGAAATTCGATCCGCTAGTAAAGTTGGTTAACTAGATTTGAGCATATAGTAGCTATCTCCTGTAGCTTGGTAGTGTAGGCGTCGATCTCAGACCCAACCGTATTTATATAAAAAATTTCTAGATTTCATCATAGGGTGTTACGTTCTCCATCCAAGTATCTGTAACTTATCGAGTATGCATGTAGCATACATTACCCCATCCTTCCTGGGGCAAATGCACATGGCAAATACATATACTATCGAAGCAATCAGACGGTCTCCTTCAGTTCCGTTGGAGTTATCGAGGTTTACAATCAATAAAAGCCTTGAAAATACGATGGCAGGTTGTTGTTGTGGCATGTACGTTCAAGGTATAAGAAAGTTCAAATGTGGAAGTCAGGGGAAACGAATGATTTAGCAAAATGGATCTTTACTAGCTTGGAAAGATGCGAGGGCATCAACCACCCTATCGTTGATCATAAGAACCCAGTCTTATCTAAGTTAACAAGGGAAAAGAAAAGAAAAGACAGGTAAGAAAAAGGTAAGAGCCAATCGTCGCCACGCTCCGTCTAGATAGTAGAGTCTTCATCCTCACTTTCCGTGTGTTCGTCCTGCTCAGGTTCTCCTTCCATCCCTTCTTCCTCCTCTTTCGCGGTGTCAGTGTTATATGGATCTCATCACATACAGTCTCCTTCTCCAGTCCTATGTAGGCCAGTTTAGTGGTCAGCTGCACCACTCGTTCCTCCAATCGTGGTTATCAGCCATTAGTAGGTTTCGTCTTCCCTTGAGATGTTGCACTACGTCGTAGGCTTTACATAACTCCCCAAGAGTGTGTGTGTGTAACAAGCCCCGATCTGATGTGTTCCCATGAATTTACTATATACTCACGAGAAACAGTGACACGTATATCATGTATTGCTTGCTCGTACAAGGTGTAAATGTACTAGAGTAAAGACAAAAATTCTATATGAGTAACCCAGTCTCGTCTGAGTTTCAAATAAGAGTAAGAAAGGTCAGATAACAAGGAACAGAAACTAATTGTCTCCTTGCTCAGTGAACAAGGATAAGTCTCGGTATTTGACTTTCTTCGAATTTGATTCAGTTTAATAGTATCACGTCATGCGCCACAACGCTCGCAAGGGCTCTCTCCCCTGTACTATTGTCGTTTCCTCATCCATGAGGTTTGTTAGGATACTAATCCCAATAATGCGCCACCTGGTGTGACCCTGGGTCGCCACCAGTGAGGTGTCCAGAAACAGGTTTAGAACTAGAAGATAACATATCTCCTGAAATCATGTGTTGTAGATATATGTAGCTAAAAGCTAGTTGTGCACTTAAGTTGTTAGTGTACTTATGCTATGATGATTATAGACTAGACTCAACATGCAGTCCTAGTTCACTATAACCAATGGCTCTTATACCAATCTGTCACACCCTCAAATTTCCACTTGCGGGGTTTATACCCAAACTAGCTTAAAGAGATGAATAAGATTGATGTTTGTTGAAAATTGAGAGAGAGGGGGTGGGGGGATAGCTCATGGCGCAAATAGGGTTTGGGGTTAGGGTTTATTTTTTTATTCTTAATTATAAGCAAGCTTGGCTTGTTGCCCAAGTAATTGGGTATTAGGGTCCTTTTAGTCCACTAACTGGACCCGTTAATCATGTTTTAGCCCAATACCGGACCCGATAATATTAACCACCCTAACTTGCATAAAAACCATTATTTTTATCATCTCATAACATATTAATCATAAGGTGCACGTAATTTGCATGGTTTACATATTAACTTTCAGTCAAGTGGTAATTCACATAAACATGTAACTTCACGTTCATCATAATTCAATTGTAAACATTATTATATATGCCAGACAAATCACCAACGTTCGGGATACAGGACTCGTGTATGTGTGTGTCAAAACAAGGATTTTTCCTAATTATAACATATGTTAATATCATCTAACATATGTTAAGCCTCCTTAACTAACCCTAGTTAAGTATTTAACCACGTATGAATATGTAAGATAACTAGAGTTCAGTAAAAGTGTTAACCTGAAAATGCGGGGTATCACATTTTTGTTGCGATAACAATCACCCACGCTACCCATACTGGAGGTAACGTATCCGGGTGGGGTTGTCGGTCCAATAGATCTATCATTGTGTATCGTTGGCTTGTACGGAGTTAATGATTATGCTAGTCTAATTGTGCTTACCATAGTAATGTTTAAGACATAATGCAACATAGAATAACACATAGACACTTATGTTGAATTGCAATTGAAAGTATAACAAGTTTCACCCAAAAATAGTGAAAAAAGGGCTATGTAAACTCACCTTAGCATAAGTCTTGAATCCTTTGAAATAGTCTAAGTGTGGCACAAACAATTCCAAGTATTACCCTAAGTTCAAGGCAAATAAATAAGTCTACGTTTTCTAGTCTAAGGTATTCTAGGGTCCCTAATTTGGGGATTGATAATTGATTAATGATTAATTTACATAAATTGTTAATGAACAAATAAAATAAGAAATTTAGGAAAATAATTAATTAAAAGAACTTTTTTGTAAAATCTTGATTAAGGTGGTTGTATTACAATGTTATAAATGTGAAAATAATTTTTATGAAATCATTTTCTTAATTATTGAATATATCGCATATTAATATTTATTTGTCAAAATATAGTATTAATGTCTAAAAATATTAAAATTCATAAAGTTTCAAGTTAAAATGTATATTTCTGTTCTAAATGAACAAAAATAATTATGTAAAATTTTGATGTAAACATACTGGAAAATGAATTTATTATGAATTATTTATGATTTAAAATAGCAAAAATTAATTCAAAATACTAAATAAACGTTTTTCTGAAATTAAAATTTATTTCTGGAACATTTATTGATTTATAAGTTTAAAATAATTTTTGTGAGATTTTATAAAATCGTTTAGATATTTTTTATAGAATTTTTAATTTATAAATGAATAAACTTGTAATATATTTTATATATATTAAATAAATTATTTTTGAAAAACTAAAAATTGTATAATAAACTTCATCATCAAGACATCATAAAATAATTTTTATAGAATTTAAACACCACTTTCAGTATTTAAAAACTATTTTAAAAGATTAATTGGTTAAATATATAAATAAGGATTATTTACATATATCCCCTTATTTTGAAACCTAATTACATATATACCCAAGCCAAACCTTAAATTACATATATCCCCTTCTTGTGACATAAAGACACAAATACCCTTCCAAAGATATATTAAAAAATGACCTTTCACCCCACAACCCCACGTTCATGAACCCTAGATGAACATCTAGCGAAAATCACCGGTGAATTGCTTGCTTTGTTAGAATTACAAGAACAATAATATGTTTGTTATATAAAATGATCGATCACCTCCCTGCTTGTTTTTATTTAATGATAAACATCATGTTTTTCACCATGTTTTTTTTATTTAAAGTTTATCCCAAATAAGAACAATATGTTTGTTATATAATAAGATCGAATGATCGATCACCACCTGCTTGTTTTTAGTTAATGATAAACATCATGCTTTTTTTTTTAATTTAAAGTTTATCTCGTTTTTGATTCAAGGTCTATGTAATTTTTATGGTTTAGTAAAATAAGGGTAAAATTGTCATTATTTAATACATTTTTAATGAAATGGGTATATTTGATATTTTTAACATTTGGAAAGGGGAAATATGTAATTTAATTTTTGCCTTGGGTAAATATGTAATATATTAAGTTTGTAGGGGGATATATGTAATTGCCCCTATAAATAAAATGGTTTAAAAAATGTTGTTGTTGCCAAGGGTCGAACCCGGGCCTCTGGCCGGTTCGTGGTTTGGATTCACAAGCCTAGACCATCTGGTCTAGACCCTGAGAACGTTTATTATTGATTTCTATTAGTTATAAAGGCTCCTTGGGTTTAGTCATTAAATGTTAGAAATAAAAAGTGTGGAGATGGGATTCGAAGTCCCATCCATATCTGGTTCCCACGTTTTAAACAAAAGGGTAATACCAACTGAGATGTGGATCAGTTGGTGATTAATTCAGATCTGAAATAAATTTAAACGATAACAGTACGTGTCTTTATCCCCAAATCATAAAGGCTATGAACCCTAGAATTTCAATTGACTCAAATACGATGTTAATCGCCAATCTATCATGGGGTTAATGATGTACTAGGGCCGATTAACAATTAGAAACAAAAAGATTGAATTCATACCAGACACGCAGCTTTCTAATTCGTGGTCAAACAAAAGGTCAAACGCGAGCTATTTCTTGGTTATTATAAAGATTTAACAGGAATTGAGAATAGGGGTTGGATTATCGGCAAGTCTAGGTTGTAATGAAAGATTCAATTTATAGTATAACACATAGATGACACGAATGAAATGTTTGACCTAGGGTTAATTATAACGCGTGATTGCCATTAAAATTGGTATGTTTTGAATCGATTTGGCGTGGGGAATAAGCTGCAGGGTCGGTCACAACCATTCCATACTTAAAACGAGATCGAAAACGCGGGATAACATAATCAATTGATGGGGCGATCTGGGTGTTGACTTCTTTCGTTGAATGGGCTAAGTTAAGAAGATGCTTTATTTATTTGTGTTGGGATATATTCCCAAAAAGAACGTGGCCCAGTTGGTTTGGAGAGTTTGTGTTAAATCACTGACTTGGAGTGGGCGCGGGTTCGAGTCCCGGTCCACACAAACATTTTTTTTGGCATTTTTTTTACATGTACTATATTATTATATATTCATATTATGATTATAGAAGGTTAAAAAACGTTATGAAATATTTTTAAATCACTCAAAACGTCGGGAATCCAACGATTTTATCAAATGATTATTAGTTTAAGGTGTTTAAAACATATATTGTTTAAAACAAACACATTCTTTTTATTAATTAAAAATTTGGGGAAAATAGGCGATGTTACATGAAGGACCTTGGTCCACTTACTTATTTTTGGGCATATATGTTACAAGGTCAGGAAATTGCATGTTTTTATCTCACCAGGCTTACACGAGAGACATTATTCATCGTGCCACTATGGATTCTTGAAAGCTTGTTGCCACTCCTGTTGACACTAATTCGAAACTCAGCAGTGCCTCCTCTACGTCGTTTCATGACCCGACTACTTATCGCATTTTCGCTGGTGCTCTTCAGTATCTCACATTCACCAGACCAGACATATCCTATGCAGTTCAGCAAATCTGCATGCACATGCATTCTCCAACAAAGGATCATTGGAATGCACTTAAACTCATTATACGGTATTTACAGGGCACATCAGAGTACGATCTTCATCTAAGTCCTCCTAACTTATCTCTTCTTGCTTATACTGATGTTGATTAGGCTGGGTGTCCTGACACTCATCGCTCCACTTCTGGCTATTGTATTTATCTGGGCAACAATCTTCTTTCATGGTCTTCTAAGCGGCAAGGTAAACAAAGTATTTAAAGAAGTCAATACGACATATTCTACTTGTTAATCAATCCTAAACACAAAAACATAATTATAAAACACAATTAAACACTTCATTAAACATACATTGAAGCCAAAACACACTTAAAATCTTTAAAAAAAAACCCTAATTTTGACTTTTGGCCCCAATAAACCCTAATTTTGACTAAGGCGGCGCCTCATGTAGATGAGTGCCTCAGGCCAAAAAAACGCTTTTCTAAGAGCCTCGGGCGCCTCACGCCTGAGGCACGTTTTTTTGAACTAATCATCATCATCATCATCATCATCATCATCATCATCATAAAAGTGAAAAGACACACTCGTCATTCAAGGCAAAATGACAAAGATACCCCTCAATTTTTAATAGTGGTTGGGATGACGTTTGGCCCAAGGACTTGACTGACCAAAACTAGGAACGTCAGAGACTCAGGGGTGAAATTCACAAAAGTAGAGAGCTGTATTCCACTCAAAACTACTGGGACTCAAATGATAGTTTAATCTTAGAATTTATTTGTAAAATTAAGATTATTGTTAGAAATGGGAAAAACAAATAATATTTATGGTATAAGAAGGCTAATATGACAATTTTTTTTTTCTTTTTTTTTTTTTTTTTTGTATATTTGCATCAAACAGAAGCAACTCCACTCTAGGTTTTATTGATAGACAAGCTTTTAAGATCAATAATTTTGTAATGGTTAAAAAGTTATAAAACACAAATAAAAGAAAATAATCTAGAAGACTAGATGAACTTTATGAATATTAAATATAAAATAAACTCAAACATCAATTATGATCTAAAAGATTAGGACCCCCCCCCCCCCCCCCCCCCCCCCCCAGTTCATGGTCCAATGTATGTTTTAAAAGATTAGGATTCCATCATATCATGATGCATGCACAAGTTGTTTAAAAATGGTTTTAAAAGGCATTTGTAGCTTTAAACAAAAGCCATAATTGAAACATATGCTATGTGCTTTCTTCTGAACCATAACGGTTCCGTTGCAAAATCATGTGTTCCATTTTCTCCATGTTCGTCTGTAAATTTACAACTGCCTTTATTGTATTAGTCTGTTGTTGTTTGCGAGACCCAAAATAGGGTTGTCTCCGAGAATTGTCTAAACGTTTTGAGTCTAGGGCCAGTAAAAATATTAATAGACTAGATAATTATAGCATGTGTGTATTTATAGTTTGTATTTATCTCTATCCAAAGATAGACCCTATTGTATCATTATAAATATTATTCATGAATAGAAGAGAGGGCAAGGATCCTAATTCTATCATGGTATCATCCTTCTAACCCTAATCTTCTTTCCCTGCCGTCGCACCTCTCTTGGTATCGAACTACGCGGCTCTTCAACATTGTCCCTCGTCTCCTACACTGATGCCGATTGGGCCGGGTGCCCTGACACCCGACGCTCCACAAGTGGTTACTGCGTCTACCTCGGGGACAACCTTATCTCCTGGTCATCCAAACGACAAAGTACGGTCTCTCGTTCCAGCGCTGAAGCTGAATATAGGGGCGTTGCCAATGTAGTTGCTGAAATCTGTTGGCTACGCAACCTATTACTCGAGTTACATCATCCACTGTCTCGCGCAACCTTAGTATATTGTGACAATGTCAGTGCTATTTATCTCTCAGGGAACCCGGTTCAACATCAACGCACCAAGCACATCGAGCTCGATATTCATTTTGTTCGTGAACAGGTTCAACGAGGCCACGTCCGCATTCTCCACGTTCCATCTCGCTATCAGGTTGTCGACATATTCACAAAAGGACTACCTCGAGTGCTATTTGAAGATTTCCGGGACAGTCTCAGCATCCGGTCACCTCCAGCTTCGACTGCGGGGGTGTAATAGACTAGATAATTATAGCATGTGTGTATTTATAGTTTGTATTTATCTCTATCCAAAGATAGACCCTATTGTATCATTATAAATATTATTCATGAATAGAAGAGAGGGCAAGGATCCTAATTCTATCAAATATAGTGGACCCTTATAATTTTAACACAATAATCATATCTGAGAAAACCATAATACGACAATAATTGTTATAACAATAATCAAAACAAGAGTATTGTAACAAAATAATCTAGTTTATTTGTAATAGGTTTAGTTTAAATAGTTGGGTCTTTTTATTGGTTATGGTTTACATGTGTACGGGTTTTAAATTTACTTTTTTTAAAAGAAAATTACACATATGATATATAAATAAAAAAATAAAATATCTGAGCATGGGGCCGTCGCCCTTCCTGTCCTCCCCCAAAGACACATCTGACCCAATACATCGTATTTTCATGCTCTTTCAAAACATTTCCATTTCTTGTTGTCTTGTACTCGCGTTAGTCATAATATGTGGATTGTTGTATCACTGGCGTTCCAACGAGGATTAGAAAGCTTGGGTACCAATGACATGAGGTTAAACGAGAGAAGTTTGCGAGCTAAGAGAATTTACCAAATAATTAGTTGTATTATTGTTGATCGTTTATTTGCATACTTACAATAAAGGTTACAACTGAGTTAACGGTTGTCCTAAGTTGCTACTAAATTCGTCTACTTCTGTCACTAACACTTTACACCCTTATAATATTCTTCACATAAGAGCTGAGTATATGGAATTTTAATGGAATTTTAATGGAATTATGGGGACATAGAACTGCCATACTTTGAATGCTAAGGTCAAAGGCTACAACCTCACTACCTGTCTCATCTCTATCTTTATAATTACACTAAAAATCACTATATTTCTTTCTCCTTTTTATTTAATAATACTTAATCTATATTTTTATCATTACTTTTTCCCTCTCATTTACTCACAACCACTTTTAAAAATATTAAAAATTTATGGAGGATGAACAGTGTCTCCTCCAAATATTTTGTCTCTCCTCTACTCACAACCACTTATACTCATTCTATATAATATAGAGGCCATTGGGGTTGGTGGCCCAATGGTAGAAGCAAAGCTTCTAGGAACACCTAAGGGGGAGTCATGGGTTCAAGTCCCACAAGGAGTAGAAATTTGCCGTTCAAAAAAAAAAAAAAAAAATATAATATAGAGATTGCACTCACACCATTACGAAGGAGCTGATGTGAATGCTCTAAGAGTCGTTTCAAGTAACAGAGCACAAGTATTATGACAAAATTGAACAATTCATGATTTTATGAAGTGTCATTTACAAACAGTCTATTAAGAAGGCAATATGAAAGTTAGAAATCCAATCACCAGTTTGTAATTCCGTCTTAAAAACGAAAAATGAAATTAGTTGCTGAAAATGTAAAAAGGGCCCAACCGGGTTCGAACCGGTGACCTCTTGATCTGCAGTCAAATGCTCTACCACTGAGCTATGGACCCTGATGACTCAATAGTTTGAAATTTAAGCATATAATAACACTAATGTAAACAATGGCTTGGAATAAATACAATAGAAGATATGCAACAATGATATTGAGCACGATACTAATTAGTGTTAATTTAAATAAATGTAATAAATGTCTCTATCTAGTGTCAAAGTAATAGATGCCAGTCATATTCATCATAAAATTATCCTTTTTCTTATCATGATTTTAATGAACCGACACTTATAAATACCAATCATTTTCATCATAATATTATC
Organism: Ambrosia trifida; assembly: GCA_028751855.1. Lineage (NCBI taxonomy): Eukaryota > Viridiplantae > Streptophyta > Magnoliopsida > Asterales > Asteraceae > Ambrosia > Ambrosia trifida. The sequence goes on along the minus strand of CM054123.1, from coordinate 3,763,898 downwards.
TTTTTTATTATCATGATTTATATGAACACACATTATATTTTTGAACTTTCCATTTCTTAGAAATAAATAATTTCCAGTTAATACTAATAGTAGGTTAACAAATCCTATGTGTTTTCAATTAGTTGACTCGTCTTACACAATTTCTTAAATTCCATTTTGGGGTAAAATGCTCAATTAAGTTTGTTATATAAATCTAGTAAAACACAGAGAATGATTTTTGTGAATTGTTGTATAACTTTACATACAAGATGTGGGTATAAATACGTTGTTACAGTCAATGGTTAAGATAAAAACATAATTACAGTCAATGGTCAAGAGGATGAATTTGGGGTAATCAATTAGTTACTTGACCATGACTTTGACTTGACTTGGTGTTGATAGTCAATGGTCAAGGAGCTAAATATGTGGTAATTAATTAGTAGCATTGACCGAGACTTTGACTTGACTTGTTGTTTGTGATAGCATCCTTAATACGCCCCCGCAAGATGGAGGATCCGTCGGAGACTCCAGTCTTGGAACGGAATGAGAGAAATGGTAATCGGGGTAACGGTTTGGTGAGGACATCGGCTAGTTGATCCTTTGAACTAATATGAAAAACCTTTAGTTGACCGGCATTGACTTGTTCATGAACAAAGTGGTAGTTAAGAGCTACATGTTTCATACGTGACTGGTAGACCGGGTTAGCACATAGGTAAGTAGCACTGGTGTTATCACAAAATAGAGTTGGGGTGCGCATCGTGTGAAGGCCGGCCAAGTTCTTGGAGAAGATTTTTTACCCATGAGATTTCAGCTGCGGCATTTGCGAGTGCTTTGTATTCTGCTTCAGTTGAAGAGCGGGAGACCGTTTTTTTTTTTTTGTCGAGAGGAACGCTAAGAGATGATGTTATATCCAAGATATAATAGATAAGCGGTAGTAGATCTCCCTTCATCATGTATGCCTCCCCAATCTGAATCTGAAAAGTTTGTAAATCAAGTGAGGACATTTTATTTAAAAATAACCCATGGTGTATAGTTCCTTTTAAATAGCGGAGAACCCGTTTGAGAACTTTGCTAGTGCGACTATTTTGGGTTGTGCATGAACTGAGAAAGTTTGTTGACTGCGAAAGAAATATCTGGTCGAGTGAAAGAAAGATATTGAAGAGTGCCAGCAAGTTGGCAGTAAGAGGTTGGGTCAACGGATGTAGAGGTATCTGAGGGGGTAAGAGGGTCGGAAATGCTTAGGGGGGTGAGGGCCTCCTTAGAACCGTCCATTTTGAAGTTGGTTAAGATGTCCTGAATGTGCCTGTGTTGTGAAAGAAATAAGCCTTGAGGTGTTGGGATGACCTCAATGCCCAAGAAGTGATGAAGTGGACCAAGATCTTTGATTGAGAATTTATCACTTAAAGCTTGAACGAAGGTGTTCAAGAAGTGATCATGGCTACCCGTAAGAACAATGTCATCTACATAGACAAGAAGGTAGGAAGTGATTCCATGCTTATTGTAAATGAAAAGGGATGGATCGGATAGGGACTTCTGAAAACCGAATTTTAGAAAAAAAGCGGTGAGTTCATTATACCATGCCCTTGGAGCTTGTTTGAGCCCGTAAAGTGATTTGTTGAGTTTGCAAATGTGTGTGGGGAACTCCGAGTTTGTGAAACCGGGCGGTTGAATCATGTATACATCTTCATGAAGACTACCATGCAGGAATGCGTTATTGACGTCGAGTTGACGTAACGACCAGCCACGAGAAAGGGCAATGGAAAGGACTGTGCGAATAGTGACTGGTTTGGTGACTGGGCTAAAGGTTTCAAAATAGTCCTTACCATATTGTTGGTGAAAGCCCTTAGCAACTAGACGTGCTTTATATTTTTCAATGGTGCCATCGGGTTTTCGTTTGATGCGGAAGACCCATTTGCAGCCAATTGGATATTGGTTGGTTTGTGGTACAAGTTCCCAGGTTTGATTTTGGAGAAGGGCATTATACTCAAGGTTCATGGCTTGTCTCCATGCAAGATCTCGCATGGCTTGAGTGTGAGTGGAGGGTTCCAAGGTGTTTGGAAAGGGGTGGCGAGTAGTAGAGTTAACAAAGTTAGGGCTGAAATACTTTGGGTTAGGTTTCGATTGGCTGCGGGTCGGTTTGGCAGGAGTGGGTTCGGTTTCAGTGGATGGTATGAGATCGGGAGTGGATGGTAGTGAGGATGAGGGTACGGGTGATGTATGTGCAGGAGGAGTGGTGGCGGATGAGTGATTGTTTGGTTGTGGTGAAGATTCGGTTGCGGAGGAGGGAGGCGGGATGGTCACTGGTGTAGGTGTGGTAATGGGTGTATGTGGAGTTACGGGTGTGGGATGGTTTTCGGGTGAATGTGAGGTAATGGTTGTAGGCTGATGTAAGAGTGTGGGTGGTGAGTGTGCGGAAGTGAGGTTGGTTGGTGAGACAATAGTAGATGTAGGATTTGGTGAGGAGGGTGAAATAGTATGTGATGAAGTTTTAAGGTTTAGGAAAGATTCAAAGGAGATGGCAGTGTGGTGTGGAGATTGTGTCATGAAGAGGGAAAATGTGTGGAATAAACTCAACATGTCGTGAGTGATATAATTTGTTGGTAGCCGGATCAAAGCATTTGCAAGCGGATTTGGTAGAGGAATAACCAAGAAAAATGCATGAGGCGGAACGTGATTGTAATTTGGAGGTGGTGCATGGGCGTAGCCAAGGGTAACAAAGACATCCAAACGGTTCTAGTTTGGAGTAGATGGGAGCAGCATTGAACAACATGTCATAAGGTGATTTGTTATTCAAGATGGTTGTGGGTAGACGATTTATTAGATAAGTAGCGGCTTGGAAGGCATGTGACCAAAAATGTGATGGTAGGTGGACATAGTGGAGTAGGGCAAGGCCCGTTTCAACAACATGTCGGTGGCGTCGTTTGGCTACTCCATTTTGTTCGGGTGTATGAGGGGGTGTGGTGTAATGAGAAATTCCATGGGTGGTGAGAAATGGTTTAAGACCAATGTATTCACCGCCATTGTCGGTAAATAGAGAGATAAGAGGTGTTTGAAAAAAATTTTCCACTAGTAATTTGAATTGTGGAAAAAGGGTGGAAACGTCGGATTTTTTTTATTGGATATAACCAAATGTATTTAGAAAAGTAATCGACAAATATGACATAGCACTTGAAGTCATCAATGGATGTTTGGACTGGTCCCATACATCTGAGTAAATGAGTTGTAAAGTTTTTTTTTTTTGCAACAAATGAGTTTTTACCAAAAGGAATTTTGTGGCTTTTGTTTAACGAACAAGATTTACAATGAAAAGATTCGGGTGACACTTTATTACCGTTAAGTCCCAATTTAGAAATTAAGGACTTGAAAACTGGAAACGAAGGATGTCCAAGGATATGGTGTCACACGAGTAGAGATCTTGTTGTTATGGTTGCATTGATTTGAGGAGAGAGTGGGGTTGGTCCGCAGTAAACGTCATTAACGTTCACGCCCCACATGAGATGCGCCCCCGTGCGTAGATCCTTAACCAAGAAATGATATGAAAAAAATTCAACAGAAACTTGGTTAGTACGACTAAGTTTTGCAACTAAAATAAGATTATTGCGAAGATTAGGAGCAATTAAAACATTATTTAACAATAGTGGTCGTGAGTTGGTTTGAAGAGTTGTGTGACCAGTATGTGTGATAGGAAGCGATTTACCGTCACCGAAAACAATCTCATCCGGGCCACCATATTTGGAAAGAACGTGCACTGAGTTTGGATTAATGGCAGTGTGATCGGATGCCCTGGTGTCCCACATCCATGGAGGGTTTGAAGTCGTGGCATGAGGAGAGGTATGATTCACAATCGGATTTGCGAACGATGATCATTGAGTAGAGACTTGATGGTCGCGTTGGAAGCGACTAAGTTTGCGACAGTCCTTTGTTTCATGGCCAGGAATGTGGCAGTAGTGGCAAAAGGTATTGCTTCGGGTGGTGCGGTTGTTCGGATTTGGGGATGTATGTTTGTTTGACCAGGAGGAGGGGCGGTTGTGGGATGGTGGGTTTGAGGTCGAGAAGCGATAATGGCGGGTATCATTGCTAGACCAATTGTAGTTTCGGGTGTGAACGAGTGAGGATGCCATCGGAAGTGAAGTTTTGGTTGGAAAAAAAATAAAGGATGCAAGGTCGGATCGGTGGAGTACTCGTTAGAGTGTATGTGACTGTGATACCATATAAATCTAGTAAAACACAGAGAATGATTTTTGTGAATTGTTGTACAACTTTACATACAAGATGTGGGTATAAATACATAATTACAATCAATGGTCAAGAGATGAATTTAGGGTAATCAATTAGTAGCTTGATCATGACTTTGACTTGACTTGGTGTTGATAATTAATGGTCAAGGAGCTAAATATGTGGTAATTAATTAGTAGTATTGTCCGAGAAACTTTGACTTAACTTATTATTTGTAATAGCATCCTTAATATGTTAACATACTTCAATACATACATATATAGTCAAGTCACATTGTGAATATTCATGACCCACTTTCTAAAGAAAACAAAACTTCAAATTATCCTCGAAATACGTAAAATACACACATCGGTTTTTGGGATGTGCTATTTTTACACATTTTAGCATGGCATCATACATGGTTCAAAATGTTTTGAACACACTATAAAAATTAAAATCCCCTAGAAAAACTAAAAGAGTGACATGAACATATAAAGGAATTGGAAGAATATGAGACTATGTAAACAAAAACACTGTTATGTGTATGTGGTCCCACGTAATCTATTATCTATTAACATAATATATATAAAAGAATTGAACATTGCTGACGTGGCGTGCAATGGTGCCTTCAACCTTTCCATGAAACTGCCACGTGGCATCATAATTGAAAGATTTTTGTGTTTTTAAATTATTTTCCTTTTTAATTAAAAAAAGATAAACAAGATTTTTGTGTTTTTAAATTATTTTCCTTTTTAATTAAAAAAAGATAAACATAAAACCCTAAATTTATCTCTCTATCTCTCAATTCTCAATTACTAAAATTAAATTGAGTTATTTTAGAAAAAAAGAATTTAAAAACAAATTTATATTTTTCTCTCTTATGTTCCTCCCATAATTTTTAAACGTTAATATCTTTTATATTCGAGATTTTTTAAATAAAAAAATTACACCAAATTAACGAGCGTTTTATTATCTTTCCAACGAGTATCATAGTGCTATATAAAAAACGGAGAAAAAAACGACTATTTTTTGCGGGGTTATGTTCGTACAGAAAAAAAAACACAAAGTGTTCAGGTTATTAATTAATCATGATTTTTCTTTTAAACCAGGTTCTTATCTACGATGTTGAAATTCAGCCCAATCACCATGCTATCATTGGAATTTTACTCTTCTAAAGATGGATAGGTATACTTCATCAAGAGAAGCTAGGAGAAAGAATTGTACAACACTGCAACACATGGTGTCACCTTATAACAAGGTTATTTTTTTTATTTATTTAATTACAAGAGTAATAATTATTACTATTAGTATTAGTATTATTAGAATGGTTATATTTTTCAACCCCCATCATGAATTCTACATCTATATAAGTCAAAGTTAAATTGTAACATATTTTAAATTACGTGAAGATGATTATATGTTGAAGGTTATCCTTTTAATAATGTATTATGTTTAATATGGTTTATGCTTTTTATTTTTTTAACTTTTTAAATAAATGTTTTTTAACTAAGATTGATTATGTTTAAGTTATTTACACTTTTCGTGATTTGAGTTTTCTTCTTTTATCATTTTTCATCATTTTTTATTAAATCATATTAAATTTTTCAACCCCGGGACCTTTCCGGGGTAATCAGCTAGTATTATATAAAGATACATTTACTAGATTTCAATGTGAGGGCGAGTTACTGTAGCTATCTCGCGGCTGTTGTTCTTCCACGTCTGAGACTCCGGTCAAAGCGACGGTTTGGATTCTTCTTTGCTGTCCTTTATGACCCCTTCCTTTCACTCCATCTGTCCCTCCACGTTTGCATCCTCATCCGGTTTGGCTCGCCGCCCTTCTGCCTCTCTTATCAAATGGCTCTGAGTCCTAATTTTGGTTACTGTTACCCGTGCTCTCTGTTGTTGCCCGCTTCTTTTGTGAAGTCGTTGGTAGCGCCGGCGATAGCGTTGGTATTGAACCCGCGCCAGTAAAGGCTCTATGCGTGCCTTTGATGGTTTGATTGTTGTCTATGACGTCAATAGCTTACCGGAATCCAGGTCTGTCCACTTCTCTCTCTCTCTCTCTCTGTGTCCGTTGTGTTTCTGTCCCTACCGAGCACACCCATAGGTGTGTGCTTGAGAATAAATAATCAGGAAAGGTGATTTGGGGATTTTTTTATGGTTTTGTTGTTCGGTTGCAGGGTCGCCGGAGCTCCGCCGCTGGACCGACGGTGGTGACGGTAACAATTCTTTACTCTGATTTTGAGCACTCAATTGAATTCAGTTATATGTATTAATGTTCACATTAGTTGTTCCTGATATTAGAAAATATATATGGTTGAGATGTAAGATTTCCGTATGATAGATGTTAACCACTTTTATAGATGTTAATTTAATGTAAACAAAATCAATAGTTGGAGGAAACGTATTGGTTTCATGTGCAAAGTAAAACCAATTCACAAGTAATTAATTGCTCAATAATCGAATACCATCCGATTTGTAAACACCAATAATGTATTTTTCTTCATATTTTATGCATGATAGTATACAGTCTAGGAATGAGACAGGGACACTAGGTTTGATTAAAATTAGGTGCAGTTGGTAATAATATTAAGTAGTACCGCATTTAAGTAACAACCACCAAACTTTCTAATGATTTTGATATTAGTCGTCATGTTGCTGTACTAGGAGATAAGCGGTTAGTAAGGGCCTTTTCGTTTACCTGTTATTGCTGTTGTGCTTAGAGGACAGATGAACCATCATTTTTGTTTCTTTGGACAACGATTTTTGCCTCAAATATTTAGTGCATGTTACTTCGACTATTTGGGGGTTTTTCTGATATGTTAAGCAGTTGATGAGATCCTTTTGGGAATTTAATGTTCTCTTATTTTTAGCCTATGCCCTACAAAAATAAATGCGTTATTTGACCATGACAGGTTTTTGTGGTTGTCTGCGCTATAGCTTGATGCCTTTGGAATACCTATTTTGGTCTGCGCTTTGCTTTATCGTCGTTGCTGAAAGTGCAAACCGAAACATCATCTGCAGATGCGATGCAAATACTGATATTGGGCTATGATGTTTACGCACGTGATGTAATGTCGACTGTGATAGCGCACCTACTGCGCAACCAATCGACATACCATCGTGCGCCTGAGCCTTTGTTTTTACGCATTACTACCTGCCTTGGTAGTTTCTGAATGCAAAATGCTGTGTGTTGGCACCACTTTGTAGACTTCAGAACAAAGCGAATTGTATTCTTGCATAATATATATATTTCCTAATATTAGGCTATGATGTTTACGTTCGAGATGTAATGTCGGTTTTGATGGCGCCACTGCAGCGCAACCGATCGACATAGCACTCTACGTCTGAGCCTTTTTTAATGTGATGCGATGATGGATGCACCTTTGCTGCAATCTGAACTTCAAAGGTGTTCGTTATATGCGAAGATTTTCCAGAAATGTCTGCCCATTTGTGTTGTCATTTCACCATGGAATCTGTTCACAAAGTATTAGTTTTATTCGGTTGTAATGTAGCGGGGCAGCGTCATTGCTTTGCCACTGGCTAAACTTGATCGGCTGGGTCATGCCAGCGGCGACAAAGAGGCACCAGTTGCAACATCGATAGCGAATAGCTGCTCGGTGATAATAGGAGGCATGTTGTTTTAGGCGCTTTAACACACTGCAATAGAAAACTTAATGTTTCTAAAAAGGTATTTAATAACTTCCGTGGTAAATGACGATAACACCTTATATGTGCTTCTACTTTATATAAAGGATTCAAAACTGAGGTTCTTTATTGTTTTTTACACAGCAACAGTTGACGCGCCACGTGGTTTACTCTTTGAATGGTGGATGGTATCCTATAGGGGGATATGTATGCTGCTGAATGGTTTAAAGGCCATTGTCATGGATTTCAGATTCATACATGTGCAGATGGTAGCAAGCAATTTTGGGGAGTTTAAGCCTGATAATAACTATATAATCATGCTTGATTCAGGAACTTGCTGGTATAATCAAATTGTCAGCATATTCAAGCTTTAGTTTATTCGAGTGCCGTAAAGTTGTTACCACCTCTAAATCACCTGAACCTGGAAATGGTATCCTATCAAGTGTATTTTTGTTATTATACACTCTTTTATGTTTTGTTGTAATGTAATTTAACAATAAATTTGTCACCAGAGGAGTATATTGGGTTACATGACAACAAGTACATTGGAGATCTCTTAGCAGAATTCAAGTCGGCAAAGGATCGAAGTAAAGGAGAAATTTCACAATGCAAGTTAACGTTTAAAAAGAAGTTATTTCGTGAGTCAGATGAGGCTATTGCAGACCCAATGTTTGTTCAACTATCATATGTTCAGGTATCCAGTGATTTTATATTGTGTATTCTACAATGGGTTCGTATATGTGACATCTAATGATCGTATTCCTCTTTTGCAGTTGCAACATGACTATATTTTGGGAAATTATCCTGTCGTAAAGGATGATGCTGCACATCTATCCGCATTGCAAATTTTAGTACAAATAGGATATGTTGTTAAACCTGAAACATGCACGTTAGTTTTCTTGCTATACTTCAAACTATAATTATGCATTTTTTTCAAATAATGATAGCTACTATGTGTGCCTTTTGACTTAGACATCCATATACACCCTAATTAGGAATCTTTAACTTTTTTTTTAGTGAGTGGACAACGATTTTTGCCAAGATATATGTTAGTAATATAGGTTTTTTAATATATGTTTACCTTTGTTTACTTGAGGTTCAGTTTAGTAATTGCTATCATCATTTACTTGCACAATACTTATTACTTGACAGGCCGACGCAAATCGCGGCTTCGGGTAAAACACGCTCAGGTGTCTCCGTGGCGCGCCGCCGCAACGCGCGGCGCCGGTAAAATACTAGTTTGAAACATTCTCCACATCATTCAAATATTTTATACTAGGTTTGAGACCCGTGGGGACCCACGGTGCAAACCATAGTAAATAAAAATATATATTAAACTAAGAGTTGTATTATTTAAGTTTAGTGGCTACAACGTAAAGTGTTAAGAATAATGGTTAGCCTGATATTTTTTTTCTTATATAAACGTCATGCGTTGATATGAAATGGGTATTAAAATTAAAACTAATATATAACTATGGTTTTCATGTCAAAGTGGATATTTTTTGTAAGCTATAAGTAACGTTAGTAATGAAAACCGATTATCTATTATGATCAGTTGTGACACCTGGCAAATTCGGGTTAACAACGTTGTCTAGATGAAAGTCTACCTTAGCGAGTCACGCGTATATTGTACTTAACTGGGTTAGTTAAGTCGGGTTATGGTTCGGGAACTATTAGTTAGTCTAGAAGATCATTGGATGTTGGTCTAGAGGTTCATTAGATGTCGGTCCTTAACCAAGTGTACAAACGGTGACGATTTGTAGGATCGTCAGGGCATACGGAACGTACGAGTCTCGAGTCCCGGGAATTGGTGAACGAGTGTGAATATGTGTATTTACTTGTGTTATGTGTTTACAATCATTATGTGACTTGTCGGTACATTAATATGTGTTAACATATGTTAAAACGGGGTTCATGTGGTGTGACTGGGAATCATGTGGTGTGACTGGGGATCATGTGGTGTGACTGGGGATCATGTGGTGTGACTGGGGTTCATATGGTGCGACTGGGACTAATCGCATGACTGTTCATGCGATTAGGCCCAAACGCGTTACTGTTCATGCGATTAGGATTCCTAATCGCGTATAAACCTGCACAATCGCATGGAACGGGCTGGACGACTAGAAACGCCTATAAATACCATACTTAACCTCCTAAACTCAATTAGACAAACCCTAGTCGTCCCATAACCGCCCCAAACACTTAAACAACCTCTGGAAGGCGATTTTGATCAAAAACACAAGGTTTCAAGGTCTAACCATCATCCTTTTACAATTCCAAGGTTTGATTCTCATCCATAACACTTTGTAAACGTTTTTAATAAATCCCTAATGGTCCAGACCTGTTCATAAACGAAAAAGCTTTCTGAAAATCGTCAATAATGGTTGTTAATCGGATTATAACTAATATACATGCGTTATGGGTGTGTATGATTAGAAAGATAGGATTTTTATGATTCTTGATGATGATTTGATGTGTTATCATGCTAGGTCAGAATAAATATTGTTAGTATGATGATAGAAATCTCAGTAATTGGATAATAGGGTTATGATTACATGCGTTAATTGAATGTTGCATGCTATGTGTATGTGTTTGGATTGCTTTGGTTGCATGCAGGACTGATTTTACGAGGATGAACGAAGGGTTTTGGGTTAAACATGTTTAGGATAGTGTTTGGGATGATATTGGGTAGTTACACACGCTCTGGATCTGATTTGGAGCGTTAAACGCGCGAAAAACCGGAACAGCATGGTTACAGGCGAGTAGCAATGCTAATCGCCTGTAACTCATGCGATTGGGGTGCTAATCGCCAATAATATCATGTGATTAGCCCCAATCGCCTATAACTTCATGTGATTAGCCCCAATTGCTAGTAAGTTCATGTGATTAGCCCCAATTGCTAGTAAGTTCATGTGATTAGCCCCAATTGCTAGTAAGTTCATGTGATTAGCCCTAAATGCTAATAATTTCATATGGTATAGCCCCAATCGCCTATATTAGTGGCGATTAGGATTCCTAATTGCTAGTTGACCAACCTAAATGCTAGTTGACTTTTCCTAATCGCGTGTACTGCTGCAGTAAGTGTAAATTAGCATTCCGAGGACCGATTTGACATGTAGAAACATGCTAGGAACCCCGTAACATGTCTAATAACTTGGTAACATATATTTGGATGTATTTCGGTGATACGTGAACTATGTGCTATCACTTGTTGTGCGTTAACGTATGTTAAGTGTACTTGCGTTATTGTATGTTTTGGAGCGTAAACATAACACGGGGAGTCTCGGGTCACCAATGGGATGTCGAGTCTTGTACTTTGGGTCGGTTAAACAGTCACGGTGTTTTCAAACGAACTTGGTTATGGTCTGGACATCTAGGGACTAATTAGCCTGCGGGTTATTAGTCTAAGTACTTGTAACTGTCGTATGTTAGGTCGCCGCTTTACGGGACTAGCATAGCAGCTGAGTTTACTCGGGTTAAGGAGTAACGGAACTTAAGGTGAGTTTACGGCCCCTCTTTTAAACTGGTTTTATACTTTCGGGGGAGAAAACATGTGTTAAAACGATTGTTTGGTAAATTCTGTCATACTATGGGTTCTAACGTATACTACACGATCTTTGGAAGTCCCGGGGGGAACCATGAATGTGCGGGTTTGCACAACGGGGAAATGTGAATAGCGCTATTGGGAGTGACCAACCCCGCTCGTCGACTTGGAGGGTCGGCGGGTGCATATTGTCTCACACAGGAACAACAGGAACAACAGGAACATACATCGGGCATACTTTTGGTATTCGCGTTAGTAATGGTTTTCCAATCGTGGTAGTAGCAAAACGTACGCCTAGCTAGCGTATACTGGTTTTCTATTTGTTATAGTATGGACAGGTGGACTTGGTACTTGGATACAAAACCTGTAAACTCACCAGCATTTTTGTGCTGACGTAAACTTTTACATGTTTTCTCAGGTCGCTAAGGTAGCACGACTGGACTAGGGCGCACGCGTCTGCACGGCGTCTAAGTTAGGGTTGCATAGTCTTACAACATTGAACATTGGTTTATTATTTTGGATAATGTTTTGAATAAGCTTCCGCTGTAAACGGGATTTTGAACTATGTTTTGAAATTGCATTTTAATTCATTTAGACTTGTTTATTGTGATCGTTGGTTTGGATCCTGGTTTGTCATGCGCCTCGCGGTAAAACTCCGCAAGTGGATTTTGAGGGTGTGACAGATTGGTATCAGAGCCAATGGTTATAGTGAACTAGGACTGCATGTAGAGTCTAGTCTATAGCCGAATCGCACACACTAGACGATCACATGGTACTAAACGTTATAGTGGTTTACGTATGGTCTTGTCGGGGTGTCTCTAAATCGTTGGTCTTTCTACGTTACATCATCCGTTCTATCTTAGGTTGGGTTACTTGTTTTCTAGGCAGTGTGGTCTATTGGGGTAACTCGTGTGCTCTTGAGATTTGTCCAAGGCTCGGACATCTCCCTTTCGTATTCCAATAGAAACACTTGTCATGAACTACCGTAGTATTACGGTGTGTAGCTAAGAGTCTATGTTCGGTGATTTGAACTTTGAACTAGGAGAACACTTGGAGGACCATGTAGAGCGTTTTATCATTTTGGGTGCACACAAAATCATAAAACGAAATGCATGGAAGCCCTAGTGAGCTTTGGGTTTGAGGGGATAGTCCTGGATTGGATCTGGCTTTGATCTTGTGAACATTAGTGGTTATCTTTAACTGCGAAACTAAATTTTCTCGTTCTTTCTGCCAGAATCATGTCTGGAGTGCGTGGAGGACGAGGAGGTGGTCGCAATGGTGGACGTGGTGGTGGTCGTGGTGGTGCTGGTGGTCGTGGTGGAGGTATTAACCTATCACAGGCTGATCTGAACAACTTGCTCCAAGCTGCCTTTCAGTTAGGGCACAACGGTGGTGGTAAGTTGTTTTATCCATTTTCTTTGCCTCATTGGTGAGCCTTGTTTGCGTTATTCGTGGTTTCTCATACGTTTCATTTCAGGTGGTCCTGTTGACCCACCCCCACCCATGTGCACCTACAAGATGTTCCGGGACTGCAAACCCCAGGAATTCTCTGGCACCGAGGGTGCGGTCAGTTTGCTTAGGTGGTTGGAGAAAGTGGAGTCGGTATTCCTGATGTGTAACTGTCTCCCAGAAGATCGGGTGAAGTATTCGGCTGCGTTATTTCAGGACGTGGCATTGACTTGGTGGAATGGTATCACCCAGAATATGGGTATTGGGGAGGCATATGCTATGCCATGGGAGAACTTTGTGCAGTTGCTGAAACGGGAGTATTGCCCGAGGGAAGAGGTACAGAAGCTGGAGCATGAGGTGTGGAACCTCAAGATGACTGGATCGGAAATCGAGAAGTATACTGTGAGACGGAATGAGTTGGCCGTGCTGTGTCCCGATTTGCACGTGCCAGAGTATCGTAAGATTGAACATTATGTCTCAGGGTTGGTGCCGGAAATTGCAGGGTTAGTGGCTGCTGGGAATCATCCCACTTATGCGGAGGTAGTTCGATCTGCACATAGGATGACTAATTTAAAGGTGAATGAGGGGATTTTGCCGGCGAAAGGTTCGACTGCTAAGACTCCAGAGAACAATAAGCGCAAGTGGGAAAATGATGGGAAAGGGTCTGGGTCTGCACAGCAGGGTAAAAAGTTTGATAATGGGGGTTCATCGTCTTCAGGTAATAAGCAGGGTGGTTATGCGGGAAAACTGCCCAAATGCAACAAGTGTGGACGCCATCACCAAGGGAACTGCGACAGTAACCGTTGTCACCGCTGCCAGCGAACAGGCCACTATGCTAAAGATTGTCGGGTTACGCTTCCATCGACTCAGGCTCCGACCAACAGTTCAGCTCCGACTACTCAGGGGACTACAGGGAAACAGGGATGCTACAACTGTGGTGACACTGGGCATTACAAGAAGGATTGCCCAAAACTGAAACAGGGTGGAAACAACGGGAATGGTAACAACGGGGGCGGCGGCAGAAATGCACGTGCCTTCGTCATTGGAGCTGCTGAGGCTAGGCAGGACCCTGATACAGTCACCGGTACGTTTCTTCTCAATAATCATTCTGTTAGCGTGTTATTTGATTCTGGTGCCGACAAGAGTTTTGTATCCATGGACGTTAGTCGACTGCTAGACGTAGTATCTGTACCATTAGAGACCAAGTATATTATTGAGTTGGCTGACGGTAAAACGATTGAAGCTACTAGTGTTCTTCGGGAGTGTCAGTTAGAGTTGTCGGGTTTATCGTTCCCCATCGACCTTATGCCGGTACCATTGGGTAGTTTTGACGTTGTAGTAGGAATGGATTGGTTATCTTTGTATCGCGCGGAGATCGTCTGTTACGATAAGGTTATTCGGATTCCTCTCCCTGATGGAGAATTCCTTTCTGTGTACGGTATCAAGGGTGGTGTTCCGCTAAACATCATCTCTAGCATGAAAGCCCTTAAGTGTCTTCGAAAGGGTTATCCAGCTGTTTTGGCGCTTTTATCTGTTTCCTCTGTTGATGAGAAGAAGATTGACGACATTCCGGTGGTACGCGAGTTTCCTGATGTTTTTCCCGATGATTTATCTGGTCTTCCTCCTCATCGTCAAGTCGAGTTCGGTATTGATCTTGTACCAGGGGCTGCTCCTATTGCTCGAGCCCCCTACCGTCTTGCACCTCCCGAGATGCAGGAATTGTCTAGCCAGTTACAGGAACTCTTGGACAAGGGTTTCATCCGACCAAGTTCATCCCCTTGGGGAGCCCCGATTTTATTTGTTAAAAAGAAGGATGGGAGTTTCCGATTATGCGTAGACTACAGAGAACTGAACAAATTGACCGTCAAGAACCGTTATCCTCTTCCACGTATCGATGATCTATTCGACCAGCTTCAGGGTTCTAGTTATTATTCCAAGATCGATTTGAGGTCCGGTTATCACCAGCTGCGTGTCAGGGAGGCTGACGTTGCAAAGACTGCTTTTCGAACACGTTATGGCCATTTCGAATTCTTGGTCATGCCTTTCGGTCTTACAAACGCACCGGCGGTTTTCATGGACTTGATGAACCGCGTCTGTAAACCATATTTGGACAAGTTCGTCATTGTGTTTATTGATGACATTCTGATCTACTCCAAGAACGAGACCGAACACGGGGAACATCTGAGGTTAGTTTTGGAACTCTTGCGACGGGAGCAACTTTACGCCAAGTTCTCAAAGTGTGACTTTTGGTTACGCGAAGTTCAATTCCTAGGACATGTGGTTAATGAACTAGGAATTCATGTCGATCCTGCTAAAATCGAAGCGATCAAGGACTGGGGAGCACCAAAGACGCCAACTGAGGTGCGGCAATTCCTAGGCCTTGCGGGCTATTATCGTCGTTTCATTCAGGGGTTCTCGAAGATTGCTCAACCCCTCACCACTCTCACTCAGAAGGATAAGAAGTTCGACTGGGGTGAATCACAAGAGTCCGCGTTTGAAGAGCTGAAGTCTAAACTGTGTTCTGCTCCTATTCTGTCTTTACCTGAGGGTCCTGATGATTTTGTCGTTTACTGTGATGCTTCCATTCATGGACTCGGTTGCGTGTTGATGCAACGCGAGAAAGTGATTGCGTATGCTTCTCGTCAACTCAAAGTGCACGAGAAGAACTACACAACTCATGACTTGGAGTTGGGTGCCGTGGTATTCGCGTTGAAAATTTGGAGACATTACTTGTACGGTACCAAATGCACCATCTACACCGATCACAAGAGTCTCCAACACATTTTCGACCAACAACACTTGAACATACGGCAGCGTCGCTGGATTGAACTTTTGAACGATTATGATTGTGCTATTAAGTACCATCCTGGCAAGGCGAATGTTGTAGCAGACGCCTTGAGCAGGAAGGAATCTTCTAAACCTCGTCGCGTTCGGGCGTTGCAGCTCACTATCCATTCGTCGCTACCTGACCAAATCCGTTCTGCCCAATTGGAAGCTTTGAAGGAGGAAAACCTTAAAGCTGAAACTATGCACGGTGCCGACAAGCATCTAGAGCGAAGGCCTGATGGCCTGCACTACTTCGCAGAACGCATATGGGTTCCTTTATTCGGGGGACTACGGGAGCTTGTCCTTGATGAGGCTCATAAGTCCCGGTATTCTATTCATCCTGGTTCGGATAAGATGTACCAAGATCTGAAAGTGCTTTACTGGTGGCCAAACATGAGGTCGGACATAGCCTCATACGTGAGCAAATGCTTGACCTGTGCTAAGGTCAAGGTGGAATACTAGAAACCGTCGGGTCTCCTGCAACAACCTGAAATTCCGGAATGGAAATGGGAACGGATTACTATGGATTTTGTCACACAACTTCCTAAGTCACCAAGCGGGAACGACAAGATATGGGTGATTGTCGATCGGTTAACGAAATCAGCCCATTTTCTTGCTATTAAGGAGACCGACACTATGGATCGTTTGGCTCGCCTTTACTTGAAAGAAGTTGTTTCTAAGCACGGGGTACCAGTTTCTATTATTTCGGATCGCGATTCTCGCTTTACTTCTCACTTCTGGAAGTCTTTGCACAAGGCTTTGGGTACCCAACTAGACATGAGTACGGCTTACCATCCACAGACTGACGGTCAGAGTGAGCGTACGATTCAAACTTTAGAAGACATGCTGCGGGCATGTGTGATCGATTTTGGCAAGGGTTGGGAAGCTCATCTGCCGTTGGTAGAATTCTCGTACAACAACAGTTATCACACGAGCATCAAGGCTGCTCCGTTCGAGGCACTGTACGGACGGAAATGCCGCTCTCCTCTTTGTTGGGCTGAGGTGGGTGAGAGTCAACTCACTGGGCCCGAACTAGTGTACGAAACTTCGGAAAAGATCGTACAGATTCGTAATCGGTTGGCGGCGGCACGGGACCGGCAAAAGAGTTATGCCGATCAGCGTCGCAAACCACTGGAATTCCAAGTTAACGACAAGGTGCTTCTGAAAGTTTCTCCGTGGAAGGGCGTCATACGCTTTGGGAAGCGTGGCAAACTCAACCCACGGTATGTCGGACCATTTACGATCCTGGAACGGATTGGGCCGGTGGCATATCGTCTTGATTTACCGACGGAGCTCGGTAACGTACATAACGTCTTCCACGTGTCCAACTTGAAGAAATGCCTGACTGACGAGTCTCTCATCGTTCCACTAGAAGAGATCAAGGTTGACGATCGTCTTCGGATTGTGGAAGAACCTGTGGAGATCCTCGACTACAAGATTCGTAGCTTACGTCACAGCAAGATTCGTATCGTTAAGGTTCGGTGGAACTCGAACCGGGGACCGGAATATACGTGGGAACGGGAGGATCAGATGAAGTCTAAGTATCCTCATCTCTTTCCTAAGGAAGCGTTCGAGTCGAGACACGTCTCTTCGGCAGCTGAATGAATCTCGGGTCGAGATTCCTATTAACGTGGGGATGATGTGACAACTCGGGGTAAATCTCTCTCTTTTGATTTCTACCTTTTGCTTGTTTCCTTCGTTACTTCTTTTGTTCTTTCTGTACTTGTACAAATTTTCGGGACGAAAATTCTTTTAACGTGGGGATGATGTGACACCTGGCAAATTCGGGTTAACAACGTTGTCTAGATGAAAGTCTACCTTAGCGAGTCACGCGTATATTGTACTTAACTGGGTTAGTTAAGTCGGGTTATGGTTCGGGAACTATTAGTTAGTCTAGAAGATCATTGGATGTTGGTCTAGAGGTTCATTAGATGTCGGTCCTTAACCAAGTGTACAAACGGTGACGATTTGTAGGATCGTCAGGGCATACGGAACGTACGAGTCTCGAGTCCCGGGAATTGGTGAACGAGTGTGAATATGTGTATTTACTTGTGTTATGTGTTTACAATCATTATGTGACTTGTCGGTACATTAATATGTGTTAACATATGTTAAAACGGGGTTCATGTGGTGTGACTGGGAATCATGTGGTGTGACTGGGAATCATGTGGTGTGACTGGGGATCATGTGGTGTGACTGGGGATCATGTGGTGTGACTGGGGTTCATATGGTGCGACTGGGACTAATCGCATGACTGTTCATGCGATTAGGCCCAAACGCGTTACTGTTCATGCGATTAGGATTCCTAATCGCGTATAAACCTGCACAATCGCATGGAACGGGCTGGACGACTAGAAACGCCTATAAATACCATACTTAACCTCCTAAACTCAATTAGACAAACCCTAGTCGTCCCATAACCGCCCCAAACACTTAAAAAACCTCTGGAAGGCGATTTTGATCAAAAACACAAGGTTTCAAGGTCTAACCATCATCCTTTTACAATTCCAAGGTTTGATTCTCATCCATAACACTTTGTAAACGTTTTTAATAAATCCCTAATGGTCCAGACCTGTTCATAAACGAAAAAGCTTTCTGAAAATCGTCAATAATGGTTGTTAATCGGATTATAACTAATATACATGCGTTATGGGTGTGTATGATTAGAAAGATAGGATTTTTATGATTCTTGATGATGATTTGATGTGTTATCATGCTAGGTCAGAATAAATATTGTTAGTATGATGATAGAAATCTCAGTAATTGGATAATAGGGTTATGATTACATGCGTTAATTGAATGTTGCATGCTATGTGTATGTGTTTGGATTGCTTTGGTTGCATGCAGGACTGATTTTACGAGGATGAACGAAGGGTTTTGGGTTAAACATGTTTAGGATAGTGTTTGGGATGATATTGGGTAGTTACACACGCTCTGGATCTGATTTGGAGCGTTAAACGCGCGAAAAACCGGAACAGCATGGTTACAGGCGAGTAGCAATGCTAATCGCCTGTAACTCATGCGATTGGGGTGCTAATCGCCAATAATATCATGTGATTAGCCCCAATCGCCTATAACTTCATGTGATTAGCCCCAATTGCTAGTAAGTTCATGTGATTAGCCCCAATTGCTAGTAAGTTCATGTGATTAGCCCCAATTGCTAGTAAGTTCATGTGATTAGCCCTAAATGCTAATAATTTCATATGGTATAGCCCCAATCGCCTATATTAGTGGCGATTAGGATTCCTAATTGCTAGTTGACCAACCTAAATGCTAGTTGACTTTTCCTAATCGCGTGTACTGCTGCAGTAAGTGTAAATTAGCATTCCGAGGACCGATTTGACATGTAGAAACATGCTAGGAACCCCGTAACATGTCTAATAACTTGGTAACATATATTTGGATGTATTTCGGTGATACGTGAACTATGTGCTATCACTTGTTGTGCGTTAACGTATGTTAAGTGTACTTGCGTTATTGTATGTTTTGGAGCGTAAACATAACACGGGGAGTCTCGGGTCACCAATGGGATGTCGAGTCTTGTACTTTGGGTCGGTTAAACAGTCACGGTGTTTTCAAACGAACTTGGTTATGGTCTGGACATCTAGGGACTAATTAGCCTGCGGGTTATTAGTCTAAGTACTTGTAACTGTCGTATGTTAGGTCGCCGCTTTACGGGACTAGCATAGCAGCTGAGTTTACTCGGGTTAAGGAGTAACGGAACTTAAGGTGAGTTTACGGCCCCTCTTTTAAACTGGTTTTATACTTTCGGGGGAGAAAACATGTGTTAAAACGATTGTTTGGTAAATTCTGTCATACTATGGGTTCTAACGTATACTACACGATCTTTGGAAGTCCCGGGGGGAACCATGAATGTGCGGGTTTGCACAACGGGGAAATGTGAATAGCGCTATTGGGAGTGACCAACCCCGCTCGTCGACTTGGAGGGTCGGCGGGTGCATATTGTCTCACACAGGAACAACAGGAACAACAGGAACATACATCGGGCATACTTTTGGTATTCGCGTTAGTAATGGTTTTCCAATCGTGGTAGTAGCAAAACGTACGCCTAGCTAGCGTATACTGGTTTTCTATTTGTTATAGTATGGACAGGTGGACTTGGTACTTGGATACAAAACCTGTAAACTCACCAGCATTTTTGTGCTGACGTAAACTTTTACATGTTTTCTCAGGTCGCTAAGGTAGCACGACTGGACTAGGGCGCACGCGTCTGCACGGCGTCTAAGTTAGGGTTGCATAGTCTTACAACATTGAACATTGGTTTATTATTTTGGATAATGTTTTGAATAAGCTTCCGCTGTAAACGGGATTTTGAACTATGTTTTGAAATTGCATTTTAATTCATTTAGACTTGTTTATTGTGATCGTTGGTTTGGATCCTGGTTTGTCATGCGCCTCGCGGTAAAACTCCGCAAGTGGATTTTGAGGGTGTGACATCAGTACTCAACCAAAGTATAAACTTTAACAAAAAATAACAAAAGGTATGAATACATTGTGTTTTTGTAAATGACTTTTTATCATATTTTTATTTTTAATGTAATAGTAATTAGTACATAACTTGTTTTATTGACAAATGGCAACGCACTGTTCAAAGAACACAAAAAAAGTTTAAAATTATACTTTATTATTGAAGTTGTATATACATAACGTCAATAAAGATAAGTAAAAAATTGCATCAAAATTACTCACATTATTCATAAATCCTGAAAGACTTCTTTGTACACAACGTTTGATGTTTTGTTCGTCAATTCACCATTTTCATCTACTATAACTATCTTCAGTCCATCTCGACTTCTGACTCTTGAAAGCGCAACATACAACTGCCCGTGTGAAAAAACTGGATCCTTCAAATACAATCCAACTCTGGATAAGGATTGTCCTTGACTTTTGTTTATTGTCATTGCGAAAGAAACAGCAAGTGGAAATTGCCTTCTGTTAAATTTAAAATGAATTTTCTTATCTGAGGGGGATAAAGTAATTCTTGGAATAAAAGTTCGCATTCCAATGTTACTTCCTGATATGATTTTTGCTTCAATGACACGTTTTCTCATTTTAACAACTTGTAACCTTGTCCCATTAGATACTCAACTTGTTTGTTAACATCTTCAGACTGGCAAACACTATCCGAACTTAGATACTCAACTTCGTCACCGGGAAACATTGAAAGTAATATATCATTAATTTCATGAACAACTTCATTCTTCGGTGCCAATATAGCTCGATCTTGAAAATAAGTCGGAATGCGGATGTTATCCAAAAGTGAAGGATAAACAAAGGCTATCAAATCAGAAACAGGATCCGAAGATTGAGAAATAAGTAAGTCATCAGGTATCAAAATAACATCCTGATCATCGCTTATTGTATCAACCTTTCCTTCTCCTATGTCCAGAAGGCAAGATGCAAACTTTTTGGTTTCCTCAATATCAGAACTGCAGCTTCCAGAAAGCAACCTCATATTTTTTGTTAACTCTAAAACAGTGCATTTGTGCCAGATGTATGATGAACTTAAAGAGACATTAACAATGTCATGCCTAGTTCCATTTGGTACAACTGGTAGAATTTGCCTAAAGTCACCCCCAAACACAACAACCTTTCCACCAAATAACAAATCAGACGACTCATCAGCATGTACACCAAATACATCTTTTAAACTTCGATCTAGTGCTTCAAAAGCATGTTTATGAGTCATGGGTGCTTCATCCCATATAATCAAGTCAGTTTGTTTAACCAGCTGTGCAACATCACTATTAGGTGGTATGTAGCACATAGAATCTTCAGTTAGATTTATAGGAATACGAAACCTGGAATGTGCTGTCCTACCACCGGCCAATAGCAAAGAAGCGATACCACTCGAAGCAACATTCAAAACAATCTTTCTTTTACATCTTATGGATGAAGATAGAGTATTCCATAGGAATGTTTTACCCGTACCACTGTAACCATAAACAAAAAAAACCCTCCTTTTTTTTTCTCAACAGATTTAATTACACAATTATAAATATTTTTTTGTTCATCTGTTAAAGAAGAGAACTGAGAATCAAATTCTTCAACCAAACTGTTTGAGTCATAGCCCAACTCCTCACAAATAAGACGATTGTCTAATAATGATAGAAACTCATTCTCAGGATATGGCATACCTACGAAATGTCGTAGACTGCAACTATTACGCAATAAGAACTTCTCAATATCAAGCAAAGCTAAATTCTTAAGTTCGTCGTCTGAAAGGATCAAATCTGGGAAAAAAAATGTGTTAGAATGGAATATATAGAATAAAATTAACATATAAAATGAATAATTGAATATGTGGAACCATTAAAAATAGTATAATTTACATTCCTAATAATTATGAATCATTACAATTTAGTATATGTCAAAAAATTCTAGAAAATCTATTTTAAAGTAATAATATATTAAAAAAAGTTAAAAACCTGGACAGTTTGAATCTATTCTTCTCTTGCGTAAAATGTCATCAGACAAATAATTCCATGTTTCCACCCACACAATGTCAGGTCTTGACAAACTGTTGGACGCTAAAAGAGTTGCAAATAAGTTTCTTAGATAAGGGTCAGAACCTGCAAAAGCCGCTTCCTTTATTGCTTCAACATATTCTGTATCATCATCCAGGAGTCCCATTGCGTAGCATGCATCCCTAATAGATGATTGTACTTTCCCATCAACTTTAAGAATATCTTGAAATGATGTTAGTAAGACACCCACTAAACAAAGAGCATTAGTACTGTTGATGAACAACCGACATTTGAACTTATACTATCCAAATATGCATTCATCCGTTTACGTCTTTCAGAGATATTAAGACATTTGAACTTATACTATCAAAATATGCATTCATCCGTTTACGTCTTTCAGAGATATTAAGACTCACTAAACAAAAAATTACAATAAAAACTATTATTTCTTAATCAAAAATTAAGAATTAAAGGTATAAGATGAAACATAATAAATTACGTCGGTGTTGCGGTATTGATATCTCCAAACATGTTTAACCAAATGTAAAAGAAAAAAACAAAGATTAATCATTACCGTTAGATTTACGCCTCAGGTCACCAACTTTAGATTTCGGTAAACAAAAATCATACTTTGGGGGATCGGACATTGTAAAATATATGTTTTTCTTGAATACAATAAGTATATACCTGAAAACTTAAAGAAAAATATACTAAAAATTATTGAAAAATAAGGAAACTTTCTACTGCCCCTGGTTTATAAAAGAAATGTGCTTTCAATTTGTGATTTGGGTTTTTTTTTTTTTTAAATTTTAATATAATCAACCGACGGGCTCTTACAGTCATCCGTTTAAATGATGGATGTTAAACTAAAAAAAAATGTTACTAACGGAAGATATACTTTGTGTGCAAATGGCCTTTTAACAACTTTTATTTAAACATTAAGAAACTATTGGTTTGTTAGGATTTTGTATGTTTATAATATGTGTTAGAGTTTTGGGCCGTAAGTTTTATAGGGCCTGCATTTTTTCAGTTATTGCATATGGAATTGGGCTGAATGTTGATGGACTTATGGTTTGTATTAACATACACCGATTCTAATTATGGATCCACCTGAAAAACAAATAACAAAGTTGCTTCTTATTTTCTTTTCAGATCTAGGGTTAGTTATATTGAGAAAACCAGCCGCACCAAATTGTAAACATGACAGAGACTGAGAGAGGAACAGAAATAATGACACGAGCATGAAGGATCGGACGACAACGACTCTGTTAGGTAATTATTAAACCGTTCGATTGTTATTATTTCCATTAAATAACAGAAACTTCGATGCTGTGTTTATGTTTGAAATCGTGTTGGATTTTATAACTTTGTTAGCGACAAATCCGAATCATTTTGGAAATACTTTTCATGGCACATATGTTGCTTTTTGAGCTGCAAGTTAGCAACATGTTTTAGAAATAGATACATAGCATACAGAGAAGTTAGTGGGCTTGTGTTTTAATGATTCAATTTATAATTCCGAGTTTGAAATATTTAATAATAAGAAAATTTAGAAGTTAGAACTTAATTTATAATGCAAAATATAATGTAGCTATAAATATAAATATAACTATATATATTTATTAACATTATACAACCATTATAAAACTTCAAACGGCCAAACTGCATTATTATTATAAATTCTTTCTCTGTTTGATGAGTTGCAACATATTTAGACATCTCCATGGCATAACTATCCCACAACGTTAAATAGATGCGCAAGCCCCTTCAAAAAAGTACAAATTATTTTAGTAAAAAATAAATACACAATTTATAAAGCTACGTAAATTTCTTTTGTATATAAAATGCAAACAAAAAAATAAATAAATAAAGAATACATACTCGATATCTTGAATTTCCATTGTTAACCTCTTTTTATCAGCGACAACCTTTTTATCTTTATCATCATTGCTGAAGAACTTGTTAACATGTCCTATAACATCTAAGATCAAGTATAAAATAAACATTAATGAAACATAACTTATAAAACTATTATTATGGTTTGGTTGTGATGAAAAAAAGGCTATTAGAACGAAATATACCTATTGTAACATATTCATCAACCTCCCTATCCAGAATTCTTTGAAAGGGCACAAAAGAGAAACCAAAATCTGGACCTTGGAAACCATCATATTCAGAAACTTGAGTATTCATATTCAAGCAGAGTTTGTTTGGGTTTGGAGCATACTTGTATTTAGAGGAATTGACCCCAACTCCTGGATTTCTTATAATAAGAGAAGAATTTTCAGTCAGAAACCTCTCAAATCTAAAAAACAACCGCTTAAATACATTCGCTTGAATCCTGTCACCCTGTTAATTATAAAAAAAAAATAAGAAAACACTATAAATATGTATCTACGTAATTGATGTATTTTAATGTACGCAAATAAGAAAATTCATATACATTAAAATTAAAAACATCACAACTAAAAAAAAAAGTTATGAAATTTAAAAATAATAGGATATAAAGAAAAAAAAACGTGTTGTTGAGATTTACATTTTCATCACATAGGATCATTTCAATTGAGTACACATCATTAGGATTGCGACGATCGGGTAGACGCCAAACCCGAATAATCTTTAGCTTTAACGCCACACCGTTTCAGTTTACATGAATTTGGTTAACCATTGTAAACTCATTTGCATCTACAGCAGCCATTGATCTTGTTAACTGAAAAAAAATAATGTAAAAACCAATAGATGACTTCAATAACACAACAAATCAAAATTTGACTAAATAATGTTTATGTATTTAAAGATGAGAAACAGAAATTAACCTAATAATATATCTTTGCGATTACTCAAAGTGCATTCAACGTGTCTTATTACAATCGTATGTGAATTGGTTTGACTTGTTTATATAGTTATTCAATCAATTCAATAATAAGAAATGGATGAAATAGTGGAGGTTAATTAGCATTCGAATTAGCATTGTTATTATTGTTATAACATTATGTATTGATTGAATTTAGTCAACGTCAAGCATTCCTTGATTAACTGGCGTTTGTCAAGCATTATATAGGTATTCATATATTGATATAGATATTCATATATTGATATAGGTATTCAATCAATTCAATAATAACAAATGGATGAAAGAGTGGAGGGTAATTAGCATCCGAATTAGCATTGTTATTATTGTTATCACATTATGTATTGATTGAATTTAGTCAAAGTCAAGCATTCAAACCATAACTGCCGCATGTCAAGCATTATAGTTAGTTGTGATTTTTTTTGATCTATTCAATGTTATTTAACTAAATGTTCTTTATATGTTATGTCAAACATTATATAGGTATTCAATCAATTCAATAATAAGAAATGGATGAAATAGTGGAGGTTAATTAGCATTCTAATTAGCATTGTTATTATTGTTATAACATTATGTATTGATTGAATTTAGTCAACGTCAAGCATTCCTTGATTAACTGGCGTATGTCAAGCATTATATAGGTATTCATATATTCATATAGGTATTCAATCAATTCAATAATAACAAATGGATGAAAGAGTGGAGGGTAATTAGCATCCGAATTAGCATTGTTATTATTGTTATAACATTATGTATTGATTGAATTTAGTCAAAGTCAAGCATTCAAACCATAACTGCCGCATGTCAAGCGTTATAGTTAGTTGTGATTTTTTTTGATCTATTCAATGTTATTTAACTAAATGTTCTTTATATGTTATGTCAAGCATTATATAGGTATTCAATCAATTCAATAATAAGAAATGGATGAAATAGTGGAGGTTAATTAGCATTCGAGTTAGCATTGTTATTATTGTTATAACATTATGTATTGATTGAAATTAGTCAACGTCAAGCATTCCTTGATTAACTGGCGTATGTCAAGCATTATATAGGTATTCATATATTCATATAGGTATTCAATCAATTCAATAATAACAAATGGATGAAAGAGTGGAGGGTAATTAGCATCCGAATTAGCATTGTTATTATTGTTATAACATTATGTATTGATTGAATTTAGTCAAAGTCAAGCATTCAAACCATAACTGCCGCATGTCAAGCATTATAGTTAGTTGTGATTTTTTTTGATCTATTCAATGTTATTTAACTAAATGTTCTTTATATGTTATGTCAAGCATTATATAGGTATTCAATCAATTCAATAATAAGAAATGGATGAAAGAGTGGAGGGTAATTAGCATCCGAATTAGCATTGTTATTATTGTTATAACATTATGTATTGATTGAATTTAGTCAAAGTCAAGCATTCAAACCATAGCTGCCGCATGTCAAGCATTATACCTAGTCAAAACTTTGAATAATTTCATTTGGCGACCATTCTTGTTGAAAGTTGTAACATTAAACACGCCAATTTCTTTTTTTTCTAAACAAAGTAGTTCACCAACCTGGAGACGAAGATCACTTATGAAATTCAGCCAACCATTACAAAAACAATAATCACGACCAATCCTTTCTATTGCAACGTTCCATTGATGTAAATCATCTACATACATAGTGATTGGAACATTCGGGACACCATCGGGATAATGCTTATTAATAAAGGAGTAAGGTATAACCTGAAAGCAAAATTTGTGATCAAATAATATGGACAAATTAAGATACTAAAAACATGTAATATAAAGTATCGAACTTAATGGCACTTACCATAGGTGTCGTCAATTCATGTTCAATCATTTTGCAGAATGACACATCCAATTGCATGGATGGAGAATGATTGTAATGCTCCATCATGAAAGTATTTGGAGCAATAAAGTCGAATATGACGTAAAACATAGAGAAGCATAAATCATGTACAACTTTTGACCATTCATTTGTTAAGCAGAATTCATCATCTATAAATTCTAACAAAACAAACCAAGATTGACCATGGTATGTCAAAACTTTAATGTTGTTGTTTCGTAAGTTTTTAGATAACAAAAACCTATTCATGGATTTCGGCAATGTCTGGACAAACACGTAAAAAACAACATTATAATAACGAATAAGCTTTTTTTACTTAAAAAAAATTAGAAACGTCATACCAAAACTCGTGCGGAAGGGTCATGAATAACCTTGAAGAATTTGTCACCCTTGTGATAAGCCATAATGAAGTTATTTGTCCTAATGAAATCATGTTCTTCGTCTGCAAAACAAACTTTTGTTAAAGTATCCATAAAGTCACTAATACTCGAAACTGATTTCAATTATCTTTTTTTATGAAATCCTGTATTTTGTTTTTTTATAATCTTTTTTTATATTCACACATACTCGAAACTGATTTCAATTGCAATCTGTTATTAAAACCACAATCATATCATCAATGATTAAACCTGATCAGAATTACTTGTGTGTCGATTTAATCCAAAGCAGAGACTTGATCCTAAACAGATTATCAAATGGTGTTAATAAAAAAAAGATTCTGATCATTACAAATAAATCTGAAATAAAACGATTGTATTTCTGTTTGGTTTAATATGTTAGTAAACCGCTATGTATGGATTTCATACAGTGTCAGAAACATAATCGAAAACAGATTAGATAGTTATTTTAATAAGAAAACGTGTTGATAATTACATATTTTGTAGAAGGTTGATAGCTATACGATTGTGATTTATCTTTGTAGAAAAATAATGATAGAAACCGATTGTGTTTATCTTTTATGTAAGATGATTGCAAACATTATGTATCAATCTAATCAAAATGCAGAAAAATTATCAAAAACATTTTGAGATTCATGTAAGATTGATGAACAACATACCTTGCAAAAAGAACAATGAGAGAGGAATGAGGAATGAGAAAGAAATTATTAGGATAGGAAGGAGGAAGATGTTGTAACATACAAATGGATGTTAACAAAAAAAAAAAAAAGAGGTTTATATAATACTTTTACATGGAGCCCCATTTAGGATTTGGATCCTTGAAGACCCTCTCAAAATCTAGGATTCAACCCTAGTGTTTTCATTTATTATATAGATAGATATAAACAAAAGCCGTAGCTCCTTAGGAATAGTGCAGTAATGGCACTTTTGTAATATCTAAATTTTTTAGGGGTATCTGTGTCATTGTTCAGATGTTCTTTTTGGTTTTATCTTTCTCTAGAGACATTACATCATTCTTCCACCTTCTACAAAAACTCTTCCACTATCTCACACACAAACACACTCACACTCTCTCTCAACCCTCCCACACACACTTGCTGATAAGTTTAGAGAGAGAGAAGCGACACGAGAGAGAGAAAGAAGCAGAAAAGCGGAGAGACGCAGAGAGAGAGAGAGAGATGGGGATCGAGCAACCGTTCAACAACTAGTACTACTCGACGTCGGAGCTGAGCAAAGACACGACGACGCCGGTAGCGTCTTCGTCACCGGGTTATCATTAACCATAGGTAAGACGACGAAACCAGGCGGCCCGGTGGTGGTAATTGGTTGGAAAGGCAACGATTATCAACGGTAAAGTGCACTCCGGCGGTTAAGTGGCTGGTAGAATTTGACTAAGAATTTATTCAAGCTTTCAATGGTTTAGTTCAGCGGTAACTACAGTTGTGAGAATAACGACTGTTAGCTTCTACACTGGTCACCGTGACCGAATGAACTTTCGGCCAAGATTTGAGGAGGTTGTTGTAGGTTCGCTTCTATGTTAATCAGATTAAGGTTGACTTGAAATACTTTTATTTATTTTATAAACATCCTTTTAGATAACCTGATTGTTCGAAATCAATGCCACCTAGGATGGCTCTCATGTTCTCTTGGTTGAGACATACCAAGGGTGTGGAGACAACCCTCCCCCTTTTATTATTAATTAATTATTAAAATGTTGATTGGCCAAAAAAACCCAACTTTCAATTCAAAAAAAAAAGGAAAAATACCTAATTGGTGCGTCCCATATGTTACGAAAGAGACGGAAGGGACGGGTTGCTTGGGGACTGGGGGTAGGGGGTGGTGTTGATGTCTTGGACATAGCAAAAAGGAAGGGACGGAGGTAGGGGGCGTCTGTGCACCTCATAGCCTTACAGAATATGTTATAAACCACACAGGTAGTTATTTGTATGATCAAAGATCAAGTGGTTAGAACTAAATTAAAATGGATCTTTTAGTAAAAAAAGAATACCAAATTGTGAATGGACTATGTTAAATATTGTCATCAACATGTGTGTATATAAGTTGTCTACTGCATATGAGAAAGTGCTTTGGTTCTAATGCCATGTGTTGATTTTTACATAATAATTAATCTGTCTCAGTAACCTAATTAATGGTTAACATTGTTGTGTGAAGCAAATTTCTGATAAAATATGATTACATAGTTATCCGAAAACTATGATTAATGTGGATTTATTTGAATGAATGAAAGGGTAGCTAAACTTTTTGAAAGAGTGGCGATGATGAAATTAGGCCTAAACAAGAGAAAAGAGACGGCAGCAAGTGTGTTGGGTAGTGTTTCTTTATATAGAGGTTAGCACAATAGCACGTGCGGTGCACGTTCGATTGAACTTTTTTTTGCTATTTTCTTTTTACTATAGTACACGAAGCGATTGGCCTTTTTGTACTAACCGGTGGGATTTTACATGCGTTACAGCCAAGATTCCGTTCGTATTGGTTTGATTACTTGATACTCGGTTATAAAAGAACAGTTACAAATTATTTCAACTCCGATTATAAGCTAATGATTAACCTTTTTGGACAATGAGAATCTACATGTTTGCCCACTCTATATGCCATATCCATTAAATAAATCGAATTCTTAACTCTAAGTTGTAATATTCCAGAAACACTATGGAAGTTTTTAGGGAAGTTCGATGATTTAGGTTGGATACACATTGCTGATTATCATATTGACGGGCATTCAGTCGTAGGCCAAAATTGTGTTTGAAAAAAACTATATGAATTTATATGGGTGTATAGCTAATGAAACAAGTTGTAGCAGGTGGATTCTAAAAGCCAAAGTTCTTAGGTTGCATGCAAATGCCTAAAAATTCTGCTTACTCGCTCATATTTGATTACTAGATGATTACCCCGGGAGTGTCCCAGGGTTGAAAATTCTAATACTACTTAATAAAAAGGATAAAAAAAGTAAACAGTCTCAACCTCTTTTAACGTTAAAGAAAGTTGTTCTAATGTCTATACTATCAAAATGGGTTCTCATGCTGCGTTCCCAGCAGATTAAAAAATCTCAACCTCTTTTAATGCTAAGCTTATCGTTATAGCACATGAACATGAGCAATTCATATATGTAATAGTAGGTTCAAAAACATATATACCATCATAACATAATTAGTGACTTGCCTATATGATTAATAAATTACATAAATACATTGTGTTTTTTTTTCTGCATGAACAAAAACTCAGTAAAAAAACATTTTTTTTGTTTTTGTATAGCACTATATATGGCGCTCGTTGAAAAGATAATAAAGCGATCGTTAATTTGGTGTAATTTTTTTTTCAAAAAAATATGATACATAAAAGTTACTAACGTTTAAAAATTGTGAGCAGAAAATAAGAAAAAATAAAGATAAAAATATTAATTAACATATTTGAAATTTTAAAATAATTAATAGTTCACTAACATTTAAAAAAATGTGAGAGAAAAATAAGGAAATGATATTATTAATTAACATATTTGAAATCTTAAGATAATATATATATATATATATATATATATATAGATTTTATTTAAAAATAAAAAGAAAATAAATTTAAAACATTTCATTGAATGCCATCTCATACAAACTCAATTCTTTTATTATAAGCTAGATTATACCCCGGGAGCGTCCCGGGTTGAGAAATTTAATATGATACATCAATTTTACATATGAAAATAGACTGATGTATAACTCTAATATTAATATCTAATCTAAAACAAATTAACAATGTACAACTCCAACGCTAACACCTAACCTAAAACAATGTAGAATTTAATGTAACTTTAATATTAACACATATCCTAAAGACTAAACAAATGTACAACTCTAACATACTAATATTGATACCTAACTTAAAACAATGTATAACTCTATTAACCTATTCGGCTCTGGTTGAAAAAAAAATTCATATTTACTGATTTAAACATAATTAGTGACTTGTCTATACATGATTAATGATTTACCTGAACACTTTGTGTTTTTTTTTCCTGTATGAACAAAACCTCACAAAAAAAATTCTCCGTTTTTTATATAGCACTATGGTACTCATTGGAAAAATATTAAAACGCTCATTAATTTGGTGTAATTTTTTTCTTTAAAAAATCTCGTATATTAAAGATATTAATGT
The DNA here is from genome assembly GCA_028751855.1 of Ambrosia trifida. Taxonomy (NCBI): domain Eukaryota; kingdom Viridiplantae; phylum Streptophyta; class Magnoliopsida; order Asterales; family Asteraceae; genus Ambrosia; species Ambrosia trifida. Next base: position 3,732,476 of record CM054123.1, on the reverse strand, counting down.
TTAAAATTTATGGGAGAAAACATGAGGGTGAAAAATCCAATTTTGTTTTTAAATTATTTTTTTCCTAAAATATCTCAATGCCACATGGGATGACACATGACATACTCAAGGAAAAGAATGCCTCTTTAAATGACATGTCATTAAAATGGCTTTTGTTTATTATATGTATAGATGTGGCTTGAAAACTGAAAAGGCATCAGGGAAAAAGATTTTATCCCGCCTTGAAGCGCGGGTCAAATTTACTACTCCCTCCGTCCCATTTTAAATGTCCCACTTCCAAAAACACACATTTTAAGAAATTTTTTGTTTGTATGTGGTAAAATGACAATAATATCCTCAAAAGTGGTGATTGTGTTTTGTCTTTTATGGGCAAAACTGGAAATTACATTTCCATTTTTGGAAAGGGACATTTAATTTGGGACAAACAAAAAAGGAAAGGAGGACATTTAAAATGGGACGGAGGGAGTAGTTATTTAACATTGTCGGGTCATCATTTTGTTTTGTATGGTAAAAAAGTCTTGAAGAAAAGTACAAGTGTATTTTTACACGTTGAAGAAAAATACATAACACTCAGGTGCATGGTAGCGTCCACAACCACCTTAGCTGGGTGGCGCCCCAACACCTCCCTAGCTTCGCCATGATGAGGCGTTATCTTTCCCACCATCAAGCCCTTACGGGCGCTACAAGGTGGTTTTAGAGGGGTCCAATTGCATAAACCAGACAAAATTTTTAGTTTATTTTCCTGTTTCTTTCCATTTTTGTTAATAACTAAAGGGAGCGCTAACCCACCAGAGTCATGCTAAGAGGGGTGGGGTGGGGGGGGGGGGGGGGTTGCCATTGTTGCTACATGGCCTACGTGTCGCAGTCGTGACACTTTAAAGCCCCAGATGCTTAATTCATACCCCATTGTTGCCTCATGGCCTACGGTGTGTGTGTGGGGGGGGGGGTTGCCATTGTTGCCTCATGGCCTACGTGTCGCAGTCGTGACACTTTAAAGCCCCAGATGCTTAATTCATACCCCAACCTAAGACAATTCAAGGTCTAGAGCTTTTGAATAAAAACCTGGAGCTCTTGAAACAAGCAGAAGGCCCCTGCCTTGTAAAGATTAATATTGAGACAGGATCTAGGATTAATACATCACGTGATGTCATGCTTACCTCAGCATTAGATTCTACACACACATGTAACATCATGCTTACCTCATTTTTTTGTTTAATCATTCTAAATTTACATTTAACTTAGGGGCGGCAATTATTGACACGACCTGAAAATCGACTCGAACCCGACACGGAAAAAAACAGGTTTAAGTCAAGTAACACGACCCGTTTAAAAAAACGGGTTGGGTCGGGTTGACATATATATATATATAATGGGTTGATCCGTTAACCCGTTTAAGTATTTAAAAAAAAAATCTATTATATTTTTATGTTTATTTTTTCATTTCTATTTACATGGTTAGCTATAATTGTGTTATTTTTAGCACACTATATTATTTATTTGTCACACTTATATACTAACCATTAAACATTTATTGATAACCCGCTTACAACCCAACAACCTGCTTATAACTCATGAACATGTAGGGCTGCAAACGAACTGAACTTTCAGCGAACAGTTCATGAACCGTTCGGCGGGAAGTTCGTTTGTGTTCGTTCGTTTAATAAATGAACGAACACGAACAAAAAATTTCCGTTCGCTTAGTTAAACGAATGAACATGAACAGAGGTCGCGTTCGTTCGTTTATGTTCGTGAACGTTCGATAACGTGTTCGTTTGTGTTCGATAGTTTATTAAGGTTTTTAATTTTTATACTTTTTTATATTCTTTTATTTTTATTTATTTTACCCAACGCCCTTCTCCACTACTATGTATGTTTGGACAGTTAGGTTATATTTTGCGGGGATCGAGCTAATGTCTTAGAATTCGATGTTATTCAAAAGTTAATATATGTTCGTTTGTGTTTATTAATGTCCGTTTGTGTTCGTGTGCATTCATGAACAAAATTAAAAAACGAACACGAACATGAGTGTTTTCTTAACAAACGAACACGAACAGAAAATCTCGTTCAGTAAGTGTTCATGAATTGCTCGTGAACACATAAGTTTCTTAACAAACGAACATGAACAAGGCCTTGTTCGTGTTCGTTCGGTTCGTTTGCAGCCCTATGAACATGTATGACTCATTTAAAAATATGGGTTAAACGGGTCGTCTTCGGGTTGACCCGGATTTTATGTAGGTCGGGTTAGGGTTGAAATATTTGACACGAATAATAATATGGGTCGGGTCCGGGTTGCACATTTCAACCCATCAACCCGTAAACCAGCCAACCCATCAACCCGACACGATTGACACCCCTAATTTAACTCCTTCATCTTTCATCTTTTGTTTTCTTTTTTAACTAGCCTTCTATTAATAATAAACATACATTTATTTATAAAGATTATAGTGCCGACTCCTAGTTTCTTTTTAGAGTTTTTTCTATTTAACCTTAGAACACATCCCATCCTTGTTTTTTTTTTTTTTGTTTTTTTTTGTTTTTTTTTGAACTTGCTTTTCATTTTTTTTGAACGTACATGTTATGTTGAACGAATAAAGACTTTTCAAAAAAAAAATGTTGAACGAATAAAGGCTTTTAATACGGCCTTTAATGAGATCATTCCCCCTCTTTAGATGTGTCACGTAACACTAGGTGTTTATTCCCTTCAAAAGTCGGTAAAACACCGTAGCGTACCATTGTTTTCTTATAATTACATATTTTAAATTATCCAAAAATAAGTTTATATAAAATTAAAATAACATTGTTCTTATGTTAACAAGAGAGGTATCGAGCCATCACCAGAGCTTATTATAGAGGTGCGGTTGGAGCCCTTTTGGTTTATGACATAACCAAAAACTTTACCTTTGACAATCTTCCAGCGTTAGGTTCAAGTTGAAATAATATGTTTTGAGAAGTTAGATTATGTATTATGTAACAATGAGCACCTATTACTTTACTTGCATGGTATCCCAATTTATAGAGGCATGTTGTAGAATATTGTTGTTCGATTATGCAACCAACGACCATCATTTCCGTTTCGATTTTGCATGTTTATAGTTGTGGTTTAAGTATGATTTTCGATTTTCGGATCACAAGGGTGTTTACAGGTGGTGGCAGGATTTGGGCTTGATTAAGACAAGGTATGAACAATGGTTAAGTTGGCGAAGGAGATATAGGTACCAATATTAAAAACAATAATCATACAAAAATGCGTTAGTTGAATAGTCGGTAAAAACCAGAAGTGCAAACAAACACTCGTGGAAGACCAACTACAAAATCCAAGAAACAAGAAAACATTGGATGATTATGCCAGATGCAGGGTTCCTGATTGCGAATAAGTATAATGTAATTGTTCATTTTTTATCTAATGAACGAACAAACAGTTCGACGTGCTTCCCGCTTTGGAAAGGCCCTGAACATTTCCAAGAGTTCAAGGTAATTACGATTGCACCTGCAGGCGGTGACCGTTATGTAAGGGTAGAATTGCAAGGAGAGTACCCAACGGCTAATACAAACAACCTATGGACGCTAAAGAGAGAAAACAGTGCAGACTGTTAGGAATATATTTTCGAATCACGTCAAAATATGTATAGAGATTGGGTAGGAAAACCTTCTGAATATGTAAATATAGATTAAAACTTAGTATGTATTTGTTGTTATTTTTATTACTAGTTTTTTTTTTTTTTTTTTGTATTTTTTGTTTTTGTTTTTATATACTCGTTTTTTTGTAAATAAAAGTTAAAACCCGTATATTTTTTATGTAAAAATTCACAAAACCAAAGAAAAACTTTATTTTTTATTTCTACCTTCTTTTTGAAAATCACTTTTTTAGAGCACGTTCATATTAATAAGTTTTATTTTTTATATTTTTATTACTGTTAGTGTATGTAATATACACTAAGTCACTAATAAATAATAAATAAAAATAATTACAAATACGTAATTAACTTTGTATAAACGAAATAATTTCATATACAAAAATGCAAATTAAAAAATTAAAAGACCTAATATTAAACAAGTAAAAAAAAAGTTTTAAAGAATAAGAAAAATAAATATTTATTATTAATGGTGGAATAAAATAAGTAAAAAAAATGCATTTTAAACTTTTTAAATTAATGGTGTTGGCCATGTTGTATGTCTCCTAATGTAGTGGGTGTATATTTCCATTATCTTTTAGACCATGTGTAGTGGGAGGTGAAAATTTTCACCTTGCATGGGGCATTAATCGACACGTGGCATGTGGGCCCATTAAGGGAATCAAATTAAGATATGGGTGTAGTGGTAAGGTGAAAATTTTCACCTTGCATGACATCATAGATGACATCATTTAATATATTAATTTTTTTATTTAATAAAACTTTGAAAATAAAAACAAATAAAATTTTATAAAAGTTTTTTCATTAAACTAAAAAAAAGATTACAATACCATAAAAAACATAGTTACAAAGACATAACTTTTTACAAATAATACTAAAAAAACACAAACAACCACGGTCTAAAAGTCATCTTCCTCGGAAAACTCGTCGTCATCTTCCTCGTCGTCGTCTTCCTCATCGTCATCTCCCCCTTCTTCTTGTATATGCCAAATCGACCACACATGTTGGACCATATCCATCGCTAAAGCAGGGGCGGATTTATAGCCTTCGGGTTGGGTTCCCAGGAACCCAGTGGGTTCGTAAATTATAGTGTTAATATATATAGAAAACTAGTCAGGAACCCATAAGAATTTATTTGAGGAACCCATAGACAAAAGTCAAGAATGCTCTAGTGGTTGAACCCCCTTCCTAAAACACCCAATATCCAGGTTCGAATCATTCTCCTAGCGTGTTTTTTTTCTTTTCTTTTGATCAAAACTAGGGTTATTATTAGTGCAAGAGTCACATGTCCAGGTAAGTTTAATCTTTAACCCATCAAACATTTAGTGCAAGAGTCACATGATCTTGTTGTTATTATTATTATGATTGTTGTTACTATTATTATTATTATTGTTATTAATAATAATAATATTCAAGACTTGTCAAAGATATTAGATATGTTGAGTTCAGAAGCTCGTTGCTTTTGAGCATATTGATATTTGGATTTTATATGTTGAAACTTATTGCATTGAAGTGCCACAGTGAAATTTTGGTGCTTTTCTAATGCTTTGTTCCAATTTAGGCTGATTATGTATTCTCATGTGGGGTTGGGGGAGCAGGAGAGAGGGATATTCCATGGCATAGTGATTTTTGTGTGTTAGGAGAATTTGGAATGTGAGGAATTAGAAGCTTTTTTCAAGCAAAGAAGTTAAGATTGAAGATATTATTGGAGATGTTAAATTGATCGGGTTCTTGTGGTATAAAAATAGAACTAAACGCAAGTCGCTAGAACCCCTAAAACAAGCCGGAACACCTAAAACGACCCGACCCGAACCCATGTACCGACCCGATTTTTTTTATGTTCGGTCATATGAAATTAAAGTATCTAAAAAAGGAACCCAGTGAAAAAAATTCCTGGATCCGCCACTGCGCTAAAGTGTTATGTGTTTCCTCATAACGCACTTCAAGCGCGTTCTGTATTCTTTGAGGCATGTCTGCTTGAGCCATTTCCGTTTCGGCTTCCGGTATATAATTTTGATAGATCGCCTTTCCTTCATCTTCTAATATCATATTATGCATGATTATACAAGCATACATAGCGTCTCTCATTTTCGCTTTGGTCCATGCATGACAAGGATTTCTCAAGTAATGCCAACGCTGCTGAAGAACCCCAAAGCATCTCTCAATGTCCTTTTGCGCAGACTCTTGAACTTTCTTAAAATGGGCTCTTTTTTCATCGTACGGATTACTATACGTCTTCACGATAATCGAATACTTGGGATATATTCCATCGCCCAAAAAATACCCGTGTGGGTAGTAGTTTCCATAAAAACGCCCCAAAAAACCTCAAGGGGGCGGTGTTCAAATAACATCGGGGCGTTATTTTGCCCAAAAACGTCCCAATTCCATTACCATTACACATGGTCTTAATATTAGGGGGGACAGGGCGCTAACAGATTTGATCACGGGTACCCACTACCCGCATGGTAACACCGCAAAAATATAGCAGTGTAAGCACTGAATTCAATGCAAATGTCCAATCTTTCTTCCTCTTTCTATCTGTTGACTGTCTGTTGACCACCATTTTGCTGGGTTTTTTCATACGGTGGTGTGGGGAAGAAGACCCGGTGACCGGTTGGTGACAATCATCGAATGAAAAAAAAACAACTTACGTCGTCAGAGAAGACGGTGGTTTTGGGTGGCTGAGATGAACTGTGATGGTGGTTAATATTTAGAGAGAGTGAGAACAGGGTAAACTTTGATGGTGGTAATACAACAATATACTATTATACTATATAGGGTTGAAGACGAGAGAAATAAGCAACTTGGTGGAATACAAACTATCATTGATGTGGTCTAATGAGCCACCAACCTACCTACCACAATTCAATCCATGAGATTTATTATTATATTATTATCATTATCATTGTTCCAATTTAGGCTGATTATGTATTCTCATGTGGGGTTGGGGGAGCAGGAGAGAGGGATATTCCATGGCATAGTGATTTTTGTGTGTTAGGAGAATTTGGAATGTGAGGAATTAGAAGCTTTTTTCAAGCAAAGAAGTTAAGATTGAAGATATTATTGGAGATGTTAAATTGATCGGGTTCTTGTGGTATAAAAATAGAACTAAACGCAAGTCGCTAGAACCCCTAAAACAAGCCGGAACACCTAAAACGACCCGACCCGAACCCATGTACCGACCCGATTTTTTTTATGTTCGGTCATATGAAATTAAAGTATCTAAAAAAGGAACCCAGTGAAAAAAATTCCTGGATCCGCCACTGCGCTAAAGTGTTATGTGTTTCCTCATAACGCACTTCAAGCGCGTTCTGTATTCTTTGAGGCATGTCTGCTTGAGCCATTTCCGTTTCGGCTTCCGGTATATAATTTTGATAGATCGCCTTTCCTTCATCTTCTAATATCATATTATGCATGATTATACAAGCATACATAGCGTCTCTCATTTTCGCTTTGGTCCATGCATGACAAGGATTTCTCAAGTAATGCCAACGCTGCTGAAGAACCCCAAAGCATCTCTCAATGTCCTTTTGCGCAGACTCTTGAACTTTCTTAAAATGGGCTCTTTTTTCATCGTACGGATTACTATACGTCTTCACGATAATCGAATACTTGGGATATATTCCATCGCCCAAAAAATACCCGTGTGGGTAGTAGTTTCCATAAAAACGCCCCAAAAAACCTCAAGGGGGCGGTGTTCAAATAACATCGGGGCGTTATTTTGCCCAAAAACGTCCCAATTCCATTACCATTACACATGGTCTTAATATTAGGGGGGACAGGGCGCTAACAGATTTGATCACGGGTACCCACTACCCGCACGGTAACACCGCAAAAATATAGCAGTGTAAGCACTGAATTCAATGCAAATGTCCAATCTTTCTTCCTCTTTCTATCTGTTGACTGTCTGTTGACCACCATTTTGCTGGGTTTTTTCATACGGTGGTGTGGGGAAGAAGACCCGGTGACCGGTTGGTGACAATCATCGAATGAAAAAAAACAACTTACGTCGTCAGAGAAGACGGTGGTTTTGGGTGGCTGAGATGAACTGTGATGGTGGTTAATATTTAGAGAGAGTGAGAACAGGGTAAACTTTGATGGTGGTAATACAACAATATACTATTATACTATATAGGGTTGAAGACGAGAGAAATAAGCAACTTGGTGGAATACAAACTATCATTGATGTGGTCTAATGAGCCACCAACCTACCTACCACAATTCAATCCATGAGATTTATTATTATATTATTATCATTATCATTGTTCCAATTTAGGCTGATTATGTATTCTCATGTGGGGTTGGGGGAGCAGGAGAGAGGGATATTCCATGGCATAGTGATTTTTGTGTGTTAGGAGAATTTGGAATGTGAGGAATTAGAAGCTTTTTTCAAGCAAAGAAGTTAAGATTGAAGATATTATTGGAGATGTTAAATTGATCGGGTTCTTGTGGTATAAAAATAGAACTAAACGCAAGTCGCTAGAACCCCTAAAACAAGCCGGAACACCTAAAACGACCCGACCCGAACCCATGTACCGACCCGATTTTTTTTATGTTCGGTCATATGAAATTAAAGTATCTAAAAAAGGAACCCAGTGAAAAAAATTCCTGGATCCGCCACTGCGCTAAAGTGTTATGTGTTTCCTCATAACGCACTTCAAGCGCGTTCTGTATTCTTTGAGGCATGTCCGCTTGAGCCATTTCCGTTTCGGCTTCCGGTATATAATTTTGATAGATCGCCTTTCCTTCATCTTCTAATATCATATTATGCATGATTATACAAGCATACATAGCGTCTCTCATTTTCGCTTTGGTCCATGCATGACAAGGATTTCTCAAGTAATGCCAACGCTGCTGAAGAACCCCAAAGCATCTCTCAATGTCCTTTTGCGCAGACTCTTGAACTTTCTTAAAATGGGCTCTTTTTTCATCGTACGGATTACTATACGTCTTCACGATAATCGAATACTTGGGATATATTCCATCGCCCAAAAAATACCCGTGTGGGTAGTAGTTTCCATAAAAACGCCCCAAAAAACCTCAAGGGGGCGGTGTTCAAATAACATCGGGGCGTTATTTTGCCCAAAAACGTCCCAATTCCATTACCATTACACATGGTCTTAATATTAGGGGGGACAGGGCGCTAACAGATTTGATCACGGGTACCCACTACCCTCATGGTAACACCGCAAAAATATAGCAGTGTAAGCACTGAATTCAATGCAAATGTCCAATCTTTCTTCCTCTTTCTATCTGTTGACTGTCTGTTGACCACCATTTTGCTGGGTTTTTTCATACGGTGGTGTGGGGAAGAAGACCCGGTGACCGGTTGGTGACAATCATCGAATGAAAAAAAACAACTTACGTCGTCAGAGAAGACGGTGGTTTTGGGTGGCTGAGATGAACTGTGATGGTGGTTAATATTTAGAGAGAGTGAGAACAGGGTAAACTTTGATGGTGGTAATACAACAATATACTATTATACTATATAGGGTTGAAGACGAGAGAAATAAGCAACTTGGTGGAATACAAACTATCATTGATGTGGTCTAATGAGCCACCAACCTACCTACCACAATTCAATCCATGAGATTTATTATTATATTATTATCATTATCATTATTATTATTATTATTATATGTGTGAAAAATAATTGATTGTTGGTTAAATAATCAGTGGAGTGCTGCCTCTAAAAAACGGTTTCAATGAAGGAAATCAGTAAAGTGATATAGCAGTGTAAGATTGGTTGAAATCAGTGAAGTTAAAAAACCTTAGGGGTAGTGCCCCTTCCCCGTTAGACACATAGATTGTCATGTCAATGCAATCAGTGATGAATATTCTCTGACATAATTCATATCATGGCTTCATCACTCACAGTAATATGATTGAAGTGGCAATAGATGAGCGGCATGTGGTAAAGTTTCAGCCTTTGATGCATGACCGTCATCTCGTACGAGTATATGGGCTGGTATCTACAATGAGAGAAAACCATCAGGCATGTTAACCCTTGACTTGTGAGTAGGCTAAGATAACTATCGTCGTAATCTTTAGACTATTAGGTGTGGAATTGGGGAGGTGGCTCGGGGTGGTGACATGGCCTCGGCCCCGAAGGGGAACACCCCCCCCTTTGATTTTCGGGGATGAAGGGGGGTTTCTCACCGTTTGTGCTGAGTTCAGTGATTGGCCAATTTTTTTTAATTAAACTTTATATAATAAAAAAAATGAAGGGGGATTAGAGAAATACCATTTCCAAACTTTGGGGGAGGAAAGAGGGAAAATGAGGTGACGCTGATGTGGCACTTGGGGAGAGTTGGAGGAATATGATACCACACCATATAGTCTTACAACTTACCTTTTTCCTTTCTGATAGTTCTCATTTTCCTTTTATTTATTTTTTTGTACAATCATTCGACTTTAATCAATCTTATTAAGATCAATTATTATGTTCAGTCGGAGATTGTCACTATTATTTCGTCTTGATTGTTTCAGCATTATTTTCCACACAAAGATTTTTTTTTGAACAACAACCTTCTATATATATATATATATATATATATATATATACACATGAATATATAGGTCCAACAAGCGGCTGGAAAACCCCAAACGCCCGAAAAGACCCCAAAACAAAATTACAATATATTGACAATATCGAACTCTAGCCACTTCTCCCAGGACGGGGGAGAGAGCTTAGACCTGTGCGACAACCAAACGAAAGATTCTTTCCACACAAAGATTACTTTACAAGGGTTTTACTTAAGGTTGGTATTGTCGGTTGAAATCAGAGAATAATAGTTTTGTTATATTGATTGATGAATTGAAAATACAAGGATGACTTTAATTTATAGAATACACAAAATGTTAAATAAGAAAGAGATGTCATCCAACGGCTAGTTGATTTACGTCCAACGGCTAGTTGATTTATTGTTTCCTTATATACTTTCTAACATTCCCCCTCAAGTTGAGTATTGGGGTTTCCGATGCTCAACTTGTGTAGACACTTATTGTAGAGCTTCCCGTTAACAGATTTCGTTAATATGTCTGCTAGTTGGTCTTCTGATCGGACGAACTGGAGTTCTATAGTTCCATTTTCTAGTTTCTCTTTAATAAAATGCCTATCAACTTCCACGTGTTTGGTACGGTCATGTTGAACAGGGTTCTCAGAAATTTGTATAGCTGCTTTGTTGTCGCATAAGATTTTGCTTGACTCGGTTTGAGAGAACCCAATTTCAGTTAGGAGTTTGCGTATCCATAGAAACTCTGCCAGCCCTCTTGCAATACCTCTGAATTCTGCTTTAGCGCTTGATAAAGCAACAACCTTTTGTTTCTTGCTTCTCCAAGTGACTAAGTTCCCTCCAACTAAGGTGAAGTAGCCTGATGTTGATCTCCGGTCTTGTTTATCTCCTGCCCATTCGGCGTCTGTATAGGCTTGGATTTTTAAATGCTTATTTGGTCGAAAGAGAATCCCATGACTAGCAGTCCCTTTAAGATACTTTATTACTCTCCATACAGCCTCCATGTGGTTAGTTTGAGGTTGGTGCATGAATTTGCTGACCACTCCTACTGCGTATGCGATGTCGGGACGAGTGTGTGAGAGATATATAAGTTTTCCCACTAGGCGTTGATACTTTTCTTTATCTGCCAGTTTTGCTCCTTCTTCCATATAGAGTTTTTGATTTGTCATCATTGGTGTATCAACTGGCTTGCAGTCAATCATTCCAGTTTCGGCAAGAAGATCAAGGATGTACTTCCTTTGACATATGAAAATCCCTTGCTTGGATCTTAGGACTTCAATTCCGAGGAAGTACTTCAGCCTTCCTAAATCTTTCATTTCAAACTCCTTAAACAGATTTGTTCGTAACTTTTCCATTTCTTCTTTATCGTTTCCTGTAATGATCATATCATCAACATATATAATTAAACAAGTTACAAGTTTACCTTTTCGTTTGAGAAATAACGTATGATCCGAGTTGCTTTGTTCGAAGGCGTATTTCTTCATAGCTAAGGTAAATCTGCCAAACCAGGCTCAGGAGATTGCTTAAGTCCGTAGAGGGTCCTTTTTAACCGACATACTTCTTGTTTTTTTGAAGTTGCATGTGAACCCGGGAGGAGCCTCCATATATACTTCTTCTTCCAACTCTCCGTGAAGAAAGGCATTCTTAACATCAAACTGATGAAGAGGCCATCCTTCGTTTGAAGCAATGGAGAAAAGCACACGAATTGTATCGATTTTTGCTACTGGAGAGAATGTCTCGGAATAATCAACCCCGTATGTCTGTGTGTACCTTTTAGCTACGAGCTTGGCTTTATATCTCTCAATTGAACCATCTGGTTTGTGTTTAATAGTGAAGACCCACCGACATCAGACTGATTTCTTTCCTATGGGGAGAACACATTTTTCCCAAGTCTTGTTTTTCATAAGTGCCCCCATTTCCGTTTCCATAGCTTCTTTCCATTCTTTGGATTTCAAGGCTTGTTCTACTGAGATTGGAAGTTGTTCATTAAATAGGGCAGCTGTGAAGGCCTTAGCTTCTTCAGACATATTCCCGTAAGCCAGGTTTACCATGGGATACCTAGCTGATCTTGTCTCCTTTTCTGGAGAGTATCATCTTGGGGGTACTCCTCTATTGGCCCTCGGAGGTAACACATACTTTTCAACTGTTTTGTTTTGTATTGATTCCTCCTGTACCTCATGTTCTTCCTGCATAACCTGTTCTCTTGCTTTTTCATTATAATCAGACATATTAGCAGAAAAAACATTGTTACCAGTTATATTAAGGGGGTCTTGAGATTCTACATTTTCATCATTTTCAGTTTCAGTTTCCTCATGTGTTACATGTGTATGTGGTTGACCATCATTTCTAGTTTCCTCATGTGTTTCACATGTAGGACTAGGAGAATTTTGGTCAGTAGCACTAACGGTCAGTTCGGATTGTGAGGAAGTAAATGTGTCACCTTGGGTATTGTGATGAACTTCGCTTTTGGATACGATAGATACAGGGACCCATTTCAGCCAATTCAGTGGATCAATATGTTCATTTTCCCCCTGACCACTGTTTTGGCAGGTATAGAAATATTCGGTTTCAAGGAAGTCACAGTCAAGAGTAGTTTACATATGTCGACGTTTTGGGCTATAACATCGATACCCCTTTTGGTCAATTCCCTAACCTACAAAAACACATTTTTCTGCACATGGGCCAAGTTTACCTCTAGCATGTTTAGGTATATGAGGATAAACAGTGCATCTAAACACACGTGGTTGAAGAGTAAGAGGAGGACGAATTTTGGTAAACTCGGATAGGGCTTGGATAGGGGTTTTTAGATTGAGTGCTTTGGTAGGAAGTCGATTGATTAAATATGTAGCAGTAGCAGCAGCTTTTGGCCAAAAAGATGTGGGAACACGGGACTCAATTAAGAAGGCCCGAGTTATTTCTAGAAGAATGCGATTTTTTCGTTCAACGGTGCCATTTTGTTCGGGGGTGTAGGGACAAGTTTTTTGATGAATTATCCCTTTGTTTTGACAGAATTGCTTCATAGATTCGTTTACAAATTCGCCTCCATTGTCGGAACGAAGGATTTGAATATTGGTTTTAAACTGAGTTTGTATCATGTTATAAAAAATAGTGAATTTTTCAAAGACCTCCGACTTATGTTTCAAAAAATAAATCCATGTCATTCGAGTGCAATCATCAATAAACAAAACAAAAAAACGAAAATTTTTCCCCCCATTAACCTCTACAGGCCCCCACACATCAGAATGGATTAAAGAAAAAGGAGCTTCAACCCGAGTATTATTTAAATTATACGTATGTCTATGGCTCTTAGCCAAAACACAAGTTTTACAATCCAAAGTTTTATTAGACGGAAAAAGTTTTGGAAATAAAAGATGAAGATATCCGATAGATGGGTGTCCTAATCTCCTATGCCACAGCCAAGCTTCTTGTGACATCCGTCACTTTTTCTTTTCATTTTATTTCTATATAATAATAATAATAATAATAATAAAATTCAGATTTTATATACATTTTTTTTATCTCTAAACCAAACCCAATCAATCTTATAATCCATAACCCAAACCATATAAACCCACCCTTCCTAAACCTTTTGGAGCCCAACATCAATGGCCCATATAGCCGGCCCAGATCAGTCCAGCCCATCTCCTACCTTACTCCCTTATCTGTTTACAACAAAAAAAAAAAAAAAGAAGAGAAAAAGCTGTACTCGAGCCGGGAATCGAACCCGAGCCGGCCAGCAAACACCACACCACACTTAACCAATTGAGCTATGCCTCACATGTGATTTAAACCCAACCCAAATAATATTTAACCCTGTTTTCGCGTCCCTTTCTTCTTCCTCCTTGGCTGATTACGAGCAGCAGCAAACAGAAAGATTCTTTTCTTTTTGTTGTTTGACCAACTAATTAAGCTTAATCATGTATTAATCTTGGTAAGTATCATTCAAACGTATCATTCCAGTCAACAATCACAGCAATCATTCCTTAATTGAAACTATTCACGCGTTCATATTAAGCGTTGGTCAAAACTTGCCTAATCCACAACCGGACCTCTACCCTATAAATTGAACGTTCCTAGACCATCCCTACTCGCCGATAATCATTTCTATACTCTTAATTTCTGACTTCATAACCTGTATCGAAGCTTCCCCTCTTGCGTTTGACTTTTTCTTGACCAGTCTTCGATCTGATCGTGACTCAATGTAAGCTTTTTTTTTTTTTTTTTGTGGGTTTCAATGTTTGGAACCTTGTGAACAATAGCCCCAAAGAATCAGGGGCTATTGAACACGAATTGAATGATTTTGGATAATTAGGGCTCGAATGAATATGAAATTGGGGAAGAACATATGAAACTGATAGTGTATATAATTATTTTAGAACAGAGGATAAACAACCAACTGATCTAGATCAGTTGGTTTACCCACTTGTTTGTAAGGATTGAACCGGCCATTGGCCAGGGTTCGAATCCCACAAACCTTGTTTTATTTTTCTTATTAAACCTATTATCAAACTAACACATTTAACATATATAATTATATCCAATCCAATATAACTCGTTCTCAGGGTGTGGCTCAGTTGGTGGCCACGCTTGTGATAAAACCCGAACCGGCTAGAGGCCCGGGTTCGATTCCCATAACCAACAAACATTTTTTTACATTTTTTTATATACTTAATACATTAAATCTTTTAAAATCAATTTTAAATACTAAACGTGTTTTATAAATTCTACAAAAATTATCATATGATCTTCAAATGATAAAGTTCATCACCCAAATTTTAGTTTTTCAAAAATAATTTATTTAATATATATTATTAATAATACAAGTTTATTCATTTATATTTATTAAATTCTATAAAAATATCTAAACGATTTTATTAAATCTCACAAAAATTATCCTAAACTTGTATATTCTTAAACATTCCAGAAAATATTTTTATTTCCGAGAAACCGTTTATTTTATATTTTTAATTAATTTTTGTTAGTTTTAATCATAAATAAATCATAATAAATTCATTTTTCCATATTTTTGCACCAAAATTTTATATAAATTATTTCTAACTATCTAGAACTGAAATACAATTTTTAATTCAGAAATTCTTTGATTTTAGTATTTTTAGATATTAAAGTCATATTTTGACAATTTAAAAATAATTAGATTAAATATTCTATTTTCAAGAAAATAATTATATAAAAATTATTTTCATACTTAAAACCTTATGTTGTGACTACTCAACTTAAAATTTCACCAAGAGACTTTTTAGTTATTTATTTATTAAATTCCTCATAATTAATAAACAATTTGTTTAATAAACAAATAAACGTTTATCCCCAATTCGAAGCCCTAGAAATACATGTATCCTAGAGTTATTTTCCTTACACATTATCAAATACTTTAGGTTGATCATTTGGGAGTAATCTCAATTCATATCTCATTGTCCAGTTAAATCTCAAACTACTACGTGAACTGTGAGTATTTCTACCCCTTTTTGCTTTTATACATTTTTGGGGTGTTACATGTACACTATTACAAATTTCAAATACAAGTTTACATTTTTACAATACAATTCTAGTACTATGTGCATTGCTTACAACGTGCTTTATGCTTAGACAATACATGTGGATTACATTTGTACTTAGTGAAATCATTAACATGGTACAAGCCGACCTTAACATTGGATAGCGTTATTTGGATTGACAACCCGCCTAGATTGATTCTCCCCCTTTTTCATCGGAGAATCCGTGGCCAGTGTTAAGCTTTTATCCATTTATTGGATAAGTACACCGCCGTTCATACAGTACATTATACAGTCACAGGGTTGATTTCGCTCATTTGTATGATACATAGTTTACATAATTGCACTGTAGCTTGCACTTGAATTGTATAACTTTTTAACCTACTATATATATCAAAACTAGGAATGCTCACCAACATTTCATATGTTGACCAAACCTATTTTTGTACATGTTTCAGGTGCAGTTTGATCTAGTGCTTTAGCAAGGAACATTTAGTGCTTTATTTTAATTCAGTTAATTCGATATTTACATTTCATTTAGACAATGTATTTTCCATTTCCATGTAAGACAATTTTGGATTATTCAATAATATTTACATTTTAGTACCATGTGCTTTTGAACAATCGTCACTACGTGACACCTCGATGATTCCGCCATCGGTTGGGGTGTTACAGATTGGTATCGGAGCCATGGTTATAGGGAACTAGGTTATTAGATGAAATGGCCTAGACTATAACCGAACCTTCATGCATAATATTTTCTAAATTGCCTTACCCTCATTTGCCTCTACTTTCCTTCTTCTATCTCTCCCTCCTTCTCCATTCTTCTCATCTTTCATCATGGTGCATAAAGATGGTGTCCTACAAGGGAGTGGAAAGTCTACATCATCATGGGACGGAAGCAGTATCTTTCATGAAGACACTCTTAGGCATAATGCCTACTCTTATTTTTGCTCCTTCAAAGTTGTTGAACTTTAATGAGTGTGATAAGGACACGTGCAATCTGGAAGGGTGGATGCCTGTACACTGGGTTTTCTGGCATAGGCAAGCATAGCGCATAAATCCATTGACGGACCTGTTATGCTTACCTGGGGATTCCTGGAGTGAGTGTCCACTTATAGGCTAAAGCATGTCTTCTTTGATCACCACTGGGTTCAACTCCTTTGAAAAGCCAACGTTCTTGTTGGGCTTTACAGCTAGACAAGGGCACTCCAAGCATCTTATGCAAGTTTTACAATAATACTCTTTCGTTTCATATACAATATCCTGTATATCTTGATATTCATATATTGCTTACAAGTTCATACTTTCATAATCATCTGTACAGTTATACACTCACATTTTCTAATCTCATGATTATTCATTGACTACCTCATAGATGTATGCTCACCGCATGCTCCGTGATGTCCGCCGACGCCCTGTTCATGCTTCTGGACAACGTTCTGATCGTCGCCTCGCATCTTTAGTCGCTAAGGAAATTGCTGCAGTAATCCTAAACCTCGTCAGTGAGATAACCCAGAATAGTAACAGCGCCAACACAGGGAGAACGACTCAATTTCGGTGCACTTTCAAACACTTTAACTCCTGCAACCCTACAAAATTCACTGGTGAGGAGGGTGCTACTGGTCTCCTCCAATGGTTTGAAAGCATGGAGAGCACCTTTGTGAACAGTGAATGTCCTGATGAACTCCGCGTTCGCTATGCTACTAGTGTCCTTCAAAAGGGAGCGCTAACCTGGTGGAATGGCGAAAAGCGCAATCGAGGAGCTGATGTTGCTTTATCATTATCTTGGGCTGAAGTTAAGGAACTCATGATCGCCAAATTCTGCCCTAGGAACGAAATCAGAAAACTAGAGGACGAATTTCGTGAGCTCAAACAAGACAGTGGTGAGAATCTTGCGTACAATACCCGATATCATGAACTTAGCATACTGGTTCCACACATGGTCACCCCGGTCTCTCGAGCAATCGAGAAATATATCAAGGGATTACCTGACCTGATACAAGACGTAGTCACTGGGAGCAAAGCTACTACGGTGGAGGAAGCCATCCAGCTTGCAGCCACTTTAACAGACAAACACGTGAGGAAAGGAAACTTGGTTAGGAAGGACACCAAGACGTCTGCTGAGAAATCCACCCATGCTGTTGAATCATCTAAGACTGTTTTAGCAAAGGTCGCCACTACTGCTTCGAACTCTAAGAAACGAATGGGCGATAATCAGAACCAGGCTGTTGTGGATCCTGTGACTCAGCCTCCTAACAAGAAGGCCTACATGGGAGTCCATCCTCAATGCAACACTTGCAAGTATCGTCACCCTTCAAATCTTCCATTTCGTCAATGCACTAGATGTGGAAGGTTTGGACACTTTGACACTACTTGTCGTGTAACAGATTGGACGCAAGATAATCATCAAACAGCTGCCCAGAAACCATTACAGATTACTAACGGTCGGGCATGTTATCATTGTAGAGACCCTAACCACATGCTACCTCAATGTCCCAAATTGAACAATGTAAACCTGGTGGCACATGGACGAGCTTTCAATATCGATACCAACGAAACAACTGATCAGGATGACGTTAATTCCACTGGTTAAGCCATGAATGAAATCTTCCCAAGACTCGGGAAATCCAATACTCCGTGTTTTCATTTTCTTGATCCTATTATCATCTTGTACCCAATTGTGTCGCACTCATTAGCATACAACATCTAGAAATTTCCTTGCATACTATTGTGTACGAACACAGATTGGAAATTTATCAAATTCGGTTACGTTTATTTTATATCGTATAAGTTTCAGACTCTACCTTACATTTTATTGAAACATTTGGTCTTGACTTCCATGGAAATCAAAATACTTATTTAATCCTACAAAGCTTTTCTAAAAACATCATTGTTGGTCATATGAAACTTGATTTTTCCCTTAGTTTGACTACCCATTGAACATTTAATTATTCATGATACTCGTAAACTATTCCTATAGGCCACTAAGAAAACACTTACACTTAATGGTTGTAGTACTTACAAACTTGCTTGCATGTGTGTATTATCCACGCAACTCAGATAAACATTTCATTTAAAGGGTTCATCGGACGAGTGGTAGCCCATACTTAAATACTTTTATGCTTACAAGTCATTGCAAACCCATGCAATTGACCTCATTATTACATGGCCTCATTTCATTGATAACATCTCATTGTAATTCAACGTGTTGGTTGTGTCATCTTCTTGTGAAATTTATTTGCGTTAATGTGTTGTTAGAATAGGATCATAGAAGGACATAAAAACCTAATGTAAGGTAAATTGATGATTCCGGTCCGGAACGTAATCATGAATTTACAGGTGCGTTAGGGTAGTGTGAAATTCTATTAGAGTTTTTGGTAGGCGTCCAGTACGTTTTCAAGGTATCAAAGGTGTGGTGGGTTAGCTGTGGTACACCCTGTATACAAACACTAATGATGCATTGAAAGTGAGACTGGAAGTCGGACCCGGAACAAAACTCTAGTAACTTGGTAGTCCATTTGGTCTTTCTATAGTTAATCAACTCGTACATTTATAGAATTCCTAAAACTTGCAGTTTATTTATTTACTAGATTCTTATTCTCTTTACTATTCGAGGCGAACCCAATCAAATCCTTAACTCGCACCTACCAAACCCCTTATCCAAATCATTCGAATTTTCCAAACCACAGTTATCTTAATTTTTACCCAAACATCTATAACCCTATGTTACTATTAACTTCGGGACGAAGTTTCTAAAAGTAGGGGATGCTGTGACATCCGTCACTTTTTCTTTTCATTTTATTTCTATATAATAATAATAATAATAATAAAATTCAGATTTTATATACATTTTTTTTATCTCTAAACCAAACCCAATCAATCTTATAATCCATAACCCAAACCATATAAACCCACCCTTCCTAAACCTTTTGGAGCCCAACATCAATGGCCCATATAGCCGGCCCAGATCAGTCCAGCCCATCTCCTACCTTACTCCCTTATCTGTTTACAACAAAAAAAAAAGAAGAAGAGAAAAAGCTGTGCTCGAGCCGGGAATCAAACCCGAGCCGGCCAGCAAACACCACACCACACTTAACCAATTGAGCTATGCCTCACATGTGATTGAAACCCAACCCAAATAATATTTAACCCTGTTTTCGCGTCCCTTTCTTCTTCCTCCTTGGCTGATTACGAGCAGCAGCAAACAGAAAGATTCTTTTCTTTTTGTTGTTTGACCAACTAATTAAGCTTAATCATGTATTAATCTTGGTAAGTATCATTCAAACGTATCATTCCAGTCAACAATCACAGCAATCATGCCTTAATTGAAACTATTCACGCGTTCATATTAAACGTTGGTCAAAACTTGCCTAATCCACAACCGGACCTCTACCCTATAAATTGAACGTTCCTACACCATCCCTACTCGCCGATAATCATTTCTATACTCTTAATTTCTGACTTCATAACCTGTATCGAAGCTTCCCCTCTCGCGTTTGACTTTTTCTTGACCAGTCTTCGATCTGATCGTGACTCAGTGTAAGCTTTTTTTTTTTTTTTTTTTTGTGGGTTTCAATGTTTGGAACCTTGTGAACAATAGCCCCAAAGAATCAGGGGCTATTGAACACGAATTGAATGATTTTGGATAATTAGGGCTCGAATGAATATGAAATTGGGGAAGAACATATGAAACTGATAGTGTATATAATTATTTTAGAACAGAGGATAAACAACCAACTGATCTAGATCAGTTGGTTTACCCACTTGTTTGTAAGGATTGAACCGGCCATTGGCCAGGGTTCGAATCCCACAAACCTTGTTTTATTTTTCTTATTAAACCTATTATCAAACTAACACATTTAACATATATAATTATATCCAATCCAATATAACTCGTTCTCAGGGTGTGGCTCAGTTGGTGGCCACACTTGTGATAAAACCCGAACCGGCTAGAGGCCCGGGTTCAATTCCCATAACCAACAAACATTTTTTTACATTTTTTTATATACTTAATACATTAAATCTTTTAAAATCAATTTTAAATACTAAACGTGTTTTATAAATTCTACAAAAATTATCATATGATCTTCAAATGATAAAGTTCATCACCCAAATTTTAGTTTTTCAAAAGTAATTTATTTAATATATATTATTAATAATACAAGTTTATTCATTTATATTTATTAAATTCTATAAAAATATCTAAACGATTTTATTAAATCTCACAAAAATTATCCTAAACTTGTATATTCTTAAAAATTCCAGAAAATATTTTTATTTCCGAGAAACCGTTTATTTTATATTTTTAATTAATTTTTGTTAGTTTTAATCATAAATAAATCATAATAAATTCATTTTTCCATATTTTTGCACCAAAATTTTATATAAATTATTTCTAACTATCTAGAACTGAAATACAATTTTTAATTCAGAAATTCTTTGATTTTAATATTTTTAGATATTAAAGTCATATTTTGACAATTTAAAAATAATTAGATTAAATATTCTATTTTCAAGAAAATAATTTTATAAAAATTATTTTCATACTTAAAACCTTATGTTGTGACTACTCAACTTAAAATTTCACCAAGAGACTTTTTAGTTATTTATTTATTAAATTCCTCATAATTAATAAACAATTTGTTTAATAAACAAATAAACGTTTATCCCCAATTCGAAGCCCTAGAAATACATGTATCCTAGAGTTATTTTCCTTACACATTATCAAATACTTTAGGTTGATCATTTGGGAGTAATCTCAATTCATATCTCGTTGTCCAGTTAAATTTCAAACTACTACGTGAACTGTGAGTATTCCTACCCCTTTTTGCTTTTATACATTTTTGGGGTGTTACATGTACACTATTACAAATTTCAAATACAAGTTTACATTTTTACAATACAATTCTAGTACTATGTGCATTGCTTACAACGTGCTTTATGCTTAGACAATACATGTGGATTACATTTGTACTTAGTGAAATCATTAACATGGTACAAGCCGACCTTAACATTGGATAGCGCTATTTGGATTGACAACCCGCCTAGATTGATTCTTCCCCTTTTTCATCGGAGAATCCGTGGCCAGTGTTAAGCTTTTATCCATTTATTGGATAAGTACACCGCCGTTCATACAGTACATTATACAGTCACAGGGTTGATTTCGCTCATTTGTATGATACATAGTTTACATAATTGCACTGTAGCTTGCACTTGAATTGTATAACTTTTTAACCTACTATATATATCAAAACTAGGAATGCTCACCAACATTTCATATTGTAACACCCCAAAGTCTCGAAGTGATTACGTCACCTTACGTGTCTCTTAAACGGGTCGGGTCGGACCTGACCACCCGGTTATCTAAATTAAATATTCCGGTTCGAATCTCGCGGGCAAACCGTTTCAACCGAATATATAAATAATAATTATTGAATTATTATTATCACGGTTAAACGCTCTTGATCTGTTATTAACCCGCTGTCAAACGACTTTTGTTTAATCGTTATAATTATTACCAGTTATCGCGAGTCTCAGTATTTATCCCCGTAGCCAAACACCCTCTATATTATTTCCCTATATAAACCACCCCTCTCCCTTGTCCCTCGTTCTCTCTCCCTCTGCATAAAACAAACAGACAACACACACTTGGGTGTGAGATGCCGGAACCAGGAAGCCTCCGCCGGAGAATATGGCCGGCTTACGCCGCCTCCTCTCCGACCATCGCTGGACAGCCATGGCGGCTGTTGCCGCCTCCGCTGCTGTTCCGGCTATTGTCTCCGGCACCATCGCTGCCTACGTCTTCTTCTTCTTCCGGTATGTATCCCGAGCCCTCTATCCCTCTTATTTCTGACCGGTAACCTTCGCGTGATCAGATCTCGATAAACCTTTTCATCTATCTTGACCCCCGATAACCCTTAACCTGCTCTTGTTTCTGATAATCAAAGCCAAACAGTCACCGGCTACGGTGACTGTTGATGGGTCCTTTTAACCAGTTACTCACCTTCTGATTATAATCAAGCTGTAACCACTGAAATCTGTTCTTCCAGCCTTGAAGTAAACTGACTGAACCCGGACCCGTGAACCATCTTTATAACTTTGATATTAATCTGAATCCCGAGTCTTGTTTTGATTATAAAACAGTTGGTTCTATTGTCGTGCTTCTTCGGTACCTTTGTTTCCGGGTTAAACGATGACCGGGTATGTCTCTGGTCAACCGGAGGTTCACCTATTCATCGGGGCCTGGTTAATCCTTGTTTCTCCTTGTTCGGTTAATACCCGATTATATCCATATTGATTAAGTTGCTCATTCAAGATAATAATCGGATATTAATATAATGGTTATGATTGTGCGAGGTACCGATAATCAAGTTGGTGAATACGAGTCGTCGCCGAGTCGACTCAGTGACTCGGTCAACACCCGGAATAGAACCCGGTTCATAAGCTAGACGAGGAGTATTGTTAGAATTATACGAATATATATATATTACGAATAACGTACGGACTTGATAATAATAATAAGAGACTAATAATCATATATAAAATATATATGTTTATATATAAGATTCGATATATAAAACGATATACTAGACTCGGGTAAGTTATGTCTAGAGTTCTCTTAGGTTCGCGTGCCAAGCTGTAAAGGCCAGCTTTGTTTCTTTTCGCCTAGATTGCCCAAACCCCGAGTTTAGGACTATCTAATATATACCGGATTCCATATATATAAATTGTATATATGATATATATCCTAAGTATTACAATCTAACAAGTCCCACGCGTAAACCGTATCAATATATATATGAAATATAATTGTAATAAGAAGATTAGCAGAAGATATAACGCAAACCTGTGAGTATCGTGAACTCCCCTCTTTTACAGTTTTATTAAGTGTTTTAGGGGAAATACATGTCATTTAGAAAACATAATGCTTTACACAAAAGAATCATTAATAATAGAAGTTATATAAAGGGGCAATAGAAACAACGAGGACAGTACTGGACGGTATCGCCATTTCCTTTCTTGTCTAACTAGAGGACAAGAACCAGTTTACCCGAGTAGAGGGTAAAATAATCATATATTATCACAAGCAGAGTGATACCATAGAAAGGAATGGCAACTTATAGAATATAATCGGAATAATAGAAATATAATCGAATTGATAGAATATCTAGTTCCCCTCCAGAATATAGAATCGTAAAGCATATTTATAAAAGATGTTTATAAAAGAATTATCAATAAACGAACTGGCCATTCACTTTATAAAATACACGACCTCACACAACTTTATGTTGACAGAAACTATTTTTGACATGTGTTCAGGTAACCCAACAGATATGATGACGTGGATCCTGGAAGACTACAAAACTGTTATTACCCTGGATTCCGCTGTGTAACTCCGATAACCCGACCCGACAACCCGGCCACATCAGCCAGGGTTGTTACAGTTGGTATCAGAGCGGCACTTATAACAGTTTTGAAGTCTGTAGTCATCCGGGATCTACCAGAATATTTTTCTAAAAAAATGTTGCTTAGAAAAATAAACTAGAAATATTTAGGATATCAGGATTAGTAAAGAAAATATCAGTCGAGTAAATTTTTGGGTACCTAAATGTCAAACCATTATAAAGTTGGTGAGAACCATAACCGTATACTAGAAATTAAAACGAATCCACCACAAGAAATTACTAGAATGATTATGTGGGATAAATTGACAATTCTGTACACAGTTGTGAATTTATATGCACATTAATTTCTGGAAAATCTTACAGGATAATAAGGCCATATGAAATAAGAAAGAATATAGAACAGAAACCAGATATATTAAAAGAAATCAGAAAATAAATTCCGATATAAATAAGAAATGACAGAAATTTTAGAAATATATATATATAAATAGATATAAAAATTACAAAAGTATCCTTCGACAATTTAATCGACTTGTACGAGAGTTTGAAATCGTATTTCATTCTCTAGAAAAACTCGTTGATTATAAATACTCGTCGCATCTCTCCGAAATTTCCGTCTTAATAATTATTCAGATCGTTAACCTCACGGTTATTCCGATATATATAAAAAGAGAAAATACAAATATACGCTCCAACTTGAACATTCCTATGCTCGAGTTCCAGAAATATTATTTTTACACCGTAATTTCCGAAATTTTTATAAAATCTGATATATAAATATTGTGTTTCCTAAGAATTTTCCTCGATTATTTAAATAAAAGATCCTATATATATACCGCGATTATTAAAATGTTTTAAATCTTTTAAGTATAATTTTGGAAGCTTACTAATTTGATACTTAGTTATTATTATTTTTCTACTAAACCAGTATTTCGATTTTGTAAAAATATATACCCGATTTTTTTTAAAATAACGATTTATTAAAAAGATTGAGAAATTCCGATTAATATTTTTATCAAATCAAGTATTGATAATTTTAAAACACCCCAGAATCTATCTCAGGTTTTATCCAAATTATCCGTTTAACCTTAAAAGTTTTAATCTCGGTATTTGAGTAATCTATTTATTTTAACAAATTTGAAATACGAAATTTTTATTAAAAATCTAAGAATTTCCGATATTAAGAAAGTTTTTACCATGACTCTCTTTTGAATCGTTAAGTTTATTTTTTTTTTGAAAACGAATATTATTATAAAACGCGAATCAGTATTGTTATTATAAAAATTATTCCTAAAAGTTTTTTTTTATATAAAAGAACTATGACCGCACTATTTTACCGAAACATATTTTTTAACCATATTTAATGTTATTTTCGTAAAGATTTATTAATCAAATCCATATTCGTATATAAATATCAAGATCCTTTTCAGTATAATTTTATATATCTATGTTCGATTGTATAATTTCTCGATATTGTTTTAATATAAACGATAAGCATATATTCCGTTTATAATCTAAACTCATATTGTAATTACATAAAAACCTCGGTTGAAGGTCATCCTCGATCCCTTCCAGAATTAAATAATATTTGGACAAAAATATTATTCCCGAAATTCCGTAATCAACATACGCTGGTATCCGTCTGACGAAACCGAATTCTTACTCACTCGATTACACGAAAATATAACTACCGTCTTAATTCTATGACTCGAACAAGTCAGGGGATATTAAGAAGATTGGATTGTTATATTGAATATCTTTTAACGCGATCAAATTCTTGAACGATTGACAGTCTATTTCGTTAGACTTAGATCAACAAGTTTTATCTCGAATAATATAATCTCAAATCTAAGAGAAAATAAAGAACAGAATATCGAAATAATATGTAAGGGACACATACCTATTGTGATTAAAATAAACAAATACTGGAATGTTAGATGAGGTGGAATAGTAATTATGGTTGCAAACATAATTATGAATGCCACAGGCACAGGAACATTCGAGTAGGAATTTATCGAGATCACAGTATGTTTGGGTCACGAACATATTAAGAGAAATAATAAGAAAGTAAATAATAAGAAGGAAATATAAATCCGAACTATCAGCATATCATATGTGGAGAATACGACCACAAAACTGGCAATATTGTTGAAATTCCTTCGTGAATACAACTAAGAATATATTCGCAGAATAGAAACCACCGATTGGTTAAATTCTACGAATCAAAGAAATCAGTTTATTGATTTTGATTGCCAACCAAAGCTAGTTATATATGTCCTCTGTGTAATCCCTGTGGCAAAGGAAATTCGGACCCCTTATAGAAGGTATATCCGGACATTTGCCACTAAGTCACAGGATTCTTATGAGGATATATACCACTATGAACAAATCTTCGTAGTCACTTCGTATAAAAACTCACGCGAGTTATAGTACAATCAAATTGGTAAAACGGTCGAGTGTTACCAAGTTTGAAATTTAAGAAGTGATAAAAGAATTGTTAAAAATTCCAAAGAATATAACAGATAAAAATCTATATGGATTCGGAAACCGGAAATGGTAGAATCCAACGAATATATCGAAATATAATTGATACCAAGCGGAATCGCGTAAAGATTCGCAAGGTATAATCGAAGTAAAAACGAAAAATGAATAGAGTTATGCTCATTTTCCAGTGAAACTCTCCGGCCAAGGAATGACGAATTTCCTGTTCCAAATTAAAGGTCATGAGAGATAATTTGAAATATCACTGTTCTGGCAAGAACTATCTATACGAATATCTCAACGAAATAAGCCTCGCTTATAATAAGTTGGATTAAGAATCTATGATAGATTGCCTATATATAAGTCTATCGGAATGTGTTTTCAGACACCAATAGTATAGACGTTAATCGAAAATATATATATATATATATAAGAAAGAATTATTCCAAGCAAATGTATATTATAGAAATGATAGATTTATAGTATCTACTATAAACGATTATCAGTATTTGCTTGGATATAAAAGAATATGAATAGATAAATAAAAGAATATAAATCGACAATAAAAAGAATTATAAAAGACATCCGATATGTCTGAAAAATAGAAAGGCATCCGATATGCCGAGAAATATAATTATCAGAATAAGAATATAAACATTAAAAGAAATTATCAAGATAGAGATATAAGTCGTACGAAAACGACTAGAAATATTATAAAGAAATATTTTACCGAGAGTGTATCGAATTCCGAACTAGAAATAAGAAAGAATTTTACAGAAATAGTTAATGTGATA
Source organism: Ambrosia trifida (assembly GCA_028751855.1). NCBI lineage: Eukaryota > Viridiplantae > Streptophyta > Magnoliopsida > Asterales > Asteraceae > Ambrosia > Ambrosia trifida. The sequence continues at coordinate 3,705,133 of CM054123.1, read as the reverse complement.
AGTATAGTAATCCGGAATGATAATCATGATTTTGAGAAAGACTAAATGATGCATTGTTCTCAGAATTTTTAAAGTCAGAAGAATCGTAACAACGACTGTTACCAATAGATTCTGAGACTATGAGAAAAAATTACATATATTGACTGTAGAATTGTGAAAGACCTCATTCACGATAATACACTAAGAAAAGTCAATTAATATGTATTAGACACAATGCAGTTAATCATCAATGAAATAGTCAGTAAGACTATTATAGATGATTTAAGAGAAATCTCAATCATGAATGAATTAGTCTTTTCCGGTACCTTTAAAAATTCAGAGAAGATACGTCTAATGGATTAAGAAACCTCCTAAGTATACCCACTAATAGAGGTAACCTAGAAATCAACTATATAGATGGAATTGAAGGATAGAATTTGTAAGAATTAACCCGATAGTTACCAAAGGATATTCCTACTCTTTAAGAATCGGAATTACAATGATGGTAAATTCTAAAGTTCAAATAAAAGAGGTAGTAGCTCGGATCCCGTTCAAGTCGTGATAACGAAGGGACTTCCGTATCTATCTCTTGAGAACTATCTAGAATCCATCATTGTAAACGAATCCGAATATCAAACAATGGAAGTATAGTATCAATACGAGAACCTTTAATAGTCATATCGAAATCATACAGATAATCCATGTATCTGAAATAATATGACTATAGCAAGAAAGGTTAAAACGTAATTAGAAATATGATCAATATGTAGTCGTACAGATTGATATTTCTAATATTGGATTGATACAAGATCGATTTCCTCGCAAACCATGAGAACCAATCATGTCTCGACGACAAGTATTGTTGTTCTAAATATAACGTCCTTATAGATTAAAGAATATAAAGGACAAGATCATTCAAATTTCGGGGACGAAATTTCCTAAGGGGGGGAGATTGTAACACCCCAAAGTCTCGAAGTGATTACGTCACCTTACGTGTCTCTTAAACGGGTCGGGTCGGACCTGACCACCCGGTTATCTAAATTAAATATTCCGGTTCGAATCTCGCGGGCAAACCGTTTCAACCGAATATATAAATAATAATTATTGAATTATTATTATCACGGTTAAACGCTCTTGATCTGTTATTAACCCGCTGTCAAACGACTTTTGTTTAATCGTTATAATTATTACCAGTTATCGCGAGTCTCAGTATTTATCCCCGTAGCCAAACACCCTCTATATTATTTCCCTATATAAACCACCCCTCTCCCTTGTCCCTCGTTCTTTCTCCCTCTGCATAAAACAAACAGACAACACACACTTGGGTGTGAGATGCCGGAACCAGGAAGCCTCCGCCGGAGAATATGGCCGGCTTACGCCGCCTCCTCTCCGACCATCGCTGGACAGCCATGGCGGCTGTTGCCGCCTCCGCTGCTGTTCCGGCTATTGTCTCCGGCACCATCGCTGCCTACGTCTTCTTCTTCTTCCGGTATGTATCCCGAGCCCTCTATCCCTCTTATTTCTGACCGGTAACCTTCGCGTGATCAGATCTCGATAAACCTTTTCATCTATCTTGACCCCCGATAACCCTTAACCTGCTCTTGTTTCTGATAATCAAAGCCAAACAGTCACCGGCTACGGTGACTGTTGATGGGTCCTTTTAACCAGTTACTCACCTTCTGATTATAATCAAGCTGTAACCACTGAAATCTGTTCTTCCAGCCTTGAAGTAAACTGACTGAACCCAGACCCGTGAACCATCTTTATAACTTTGATATTAATCTGAATCCCGAGTCTTGTTTTGATTATAAAACAGTTGGTTCTATTGTCGTGCTTCTTCGGTACCTTTGTTTCCGGGTTAAACGATGACCGGGTATGTCTCTGGTCAACCGGAGGTTCACCTATTCATCGGGGCCTGGTTAATCCTTGTTTCTCCTTGTTCGGTTAATACCCGATTATATTCATATTGATTAAGTTGCTCATTCAAGATAATAATCGGATATTAATATAATGGTTATGATTGTGCGAGGTACCGATAATCAAGTTGGTGAATACGAGTCGTCGCCGAGTCGACTCAGTGACTCGGTCAACACCCGGAATAGAACCCGGTTCATAAGCTAGACGAGGAGTATTGTTAGAATTATACGAATATATATATATTACGAATAACGTACGGACTTGATAATAATAATAAGAGACTAATAATCATATATAAAATATATATGTTTATATATAAGATTCGATATATAAAACGATATACTAGACTCGGGTAAGTTATGTCTAGAGTTCTCTTAGGTTCGCGTGCCAAGCTGTAAAGGCCAGCTTTGTTTCTTTTCGCCTAGATTGCCCAAACCCCGAGTTTAGGACTATCTAATATATACCGGATTCCATATATATAAATTGTATATATGATATATATCCTAAGTATTACAATCTAACAAGTCCCACGCGTAAACCGTATCAATATATATATGAAATATAATTGTAATAAGAAGATTAGCAGAAGATATAACGCAAACCTGTGAGTATCGTGAACTCCCCTCTTTTACAGTTTTATTAAGTGTTTTAGGGGAAATACATGTCATTTAGAAAACATAATGCTTTACACAAAAGAATCATTAATAATAGAAGTTATATAAAGGGGCAATAGAAACAACGAGGACAGTACTGGACGGTATCGCCATTTCCTTTCTTGTCTAACTAGAGGACAAGAACCAGTTTACCCGAGTAGAGGGTAAAATAATCATATATTATCACAAGCAGAGTGATACCATAGAAAGGAATGGCAACTTATAGAATATAATCGGAATAATAGAAATATAATCGAATTGATAGAATATCTAGTTCCCCTCCAGAATATAGAATCGTAAAGCATATTTATAAAAGATGTTTATAAAAGAATTATCAATAAACGAACTGGCCATTCACTTTATAAAATACACGACCTCACACAACTTTATGTTGACAGAAACTATTTTTGACATGTGTTCAGGTAACCCAACAGATATGATGACGTGGATCCTGGAAGACTACAAAACTGTTATTACCCTGGATTCCGCTGTGTAACTCCGATAACCCGACCCGACAACCCGGCCACATCAGCCAGGGTTGTTACACATATGTTGACCAAACCTATTTTTGTACATGTTTCAGGTGCAGTTTGATTTAGTGCTTTAGCAAGGAACATTTAGTGCTTCATTTTAATTCAGTTAATTCAATATTTACATTTCATTTAGACAATGTATTTTCCATTTCCATGTAAGACAATTTTGGATTATTCAATAATATTTACATTTTAGTACCATGTGCTTTGAACAATCGTCACTACGTGACACCTCGATGATTCCGCCATCGGTTGGGGTGTTACACTTCTCTATTTGTAGTTCCATGCGCAAGCATCACATTTCCTGTTTGAGTTACTTATTCCACATAGTACAATCCGGACCTTTCAGTGCCACGCCCAATGATCATTCCTGTCATAATATCTTGGAGGATACAGAAGGTTGGATGCATCAAGACGGTGCAATTTAACTCTTTTGTAACGTGACTAATGGATAACAGTTTATGTGACAAGGATGGGACATAGAGACAGTTTGAGAGTTTTAAGGTAGGGGATATTTCAATCGTCCCTCCTCCTTTAACAGGAACAACCCCTCCATTAGCGGTTTTAATGTGGTTGATTCTAGGTTTATTTTTTGAAATTATATCAGACAAATCATAGGTCATGGTGTCAGTAGCACCACAGTCAAATATCCACGATTCATCCGTTTTTATGCAATTTTGAGCTATATTAGCTTGCCTTGCAATAAAACCCTTTTTTAATTTTTTTATAACTCCAACGTTTTCTTTAGGAAAATAAGATATTTTACTTTTTTGTTTTTGAAACAATTTAGAAAACATTTTGTACTTAATCCTAGGCTTAAAAAAAGTTTTGTTTTTAAATATTTTTTGAGTTGGGGTTTTAAAAAGGTGAGCTTGACCAGAGGCATGTTTCCCTCTTTCTCTCGTGTTTTCTACAGTGAGTTTTGTGGGATTTCTTTTGACCAACATTTATGGTGGACTTTATCTTCTTTGTTTCTTCACACACATTTTTTGGGTTGTTTATCTCTAATAAATTTGGGGAATAAAATCGAGGATTGCAAAAAAAATTTGAGGTTAGTCCCTCAAACCTGTTACCTCCATCCAAAGCATCTTCTCCTTCGGTAAATGCGATCCCACCGAAGCCACCGCTCTGTAGGCGATCGTTGCCGTCGACAAGTCTGAAGAATTGTTCCTTGGCGTGGACAATTAGCTGCAATATCCGGTTAAACAACACATACGACACAAGGCATCCGATTGAAAAAATCTTTTGATCGGGAAATTTTTTGTTGTGAAGCTGAGCAAAAAAGGCGATAATAATAATAATAACTGCTTCGATCAACAATTTAACGTTACTTATTCTAACATCCTCCTAGTAGCCGCGGATAGTCACGATCTTAGTGACGGTTTCGTCGGGTAAGTATTTGATGGAGTTGTGATCTAACAGATTTATTTTCTTTGGGGGTTTTTGCAGGGGTGATTGTGGTGGTGCCGTTTTGGGATTGAATACCGGTAAGGAGGTTTGCTTTGGTTTTCATATTGTCGGTGTTGCTTTGGTTTGGCAAGTCGCCGTCGAAAGATATGGTGGCTTGCGGTAGATGAAGAGCTTTGTGAATCGATAAAGAACGTTCACTGCTATGATACCATATTGTCGGTTGAAATCAGAGAATAATAGTTTTGTTATATTGATTGATGAATTGAAAATACAAGGATGACTTTAATTTATAGAATACACAAAATGTTAAATAAGGAAGAGATGCCATCCAACGGCTAGTTGATTTACGTCCAACGGCTAGTTGATTTATTGTTTCCTTATATACTTTCTAACATGTTAATTGCTATTTGAGTGATTTGAGATCTACAAGAATACAAACAACCAAAACTCGCTTATTTTTATTTGTTAATCCGTGCCTAGTTACAAGTATGTACAGAAAGGGTCGGATTCACTATATTAGAATGTTAAAACATGTTCCACTCTTGTCATGAACTTTACCATTGACTATAGTAAGCCATCTTAGATTCTTTTTATAAATTGTTAGTAAAACATATAACATATTCATAATAAATCTTGTATAGACTCATTATGGCTCTTGTTGAGGGACAAATACAAAATGGGATAATGGAAAAAGAGAATACTTAATGGTGAGAAAGAAGGTTTTAAGAATACATAAAAGGAAATTGATCAAGTGCATGTTTGGCTCTCCTTATCCTTCTTATGACTTTTCAAAAAGTTAAAAAAAGTGTTTGGGTAATATTTTGAAAAGGAGTTTTAAAGAAGATAAGTTATAAATTATAAATTGTGACTTTTTAATTAAGAAGATAAGAAGGAGAAAAAGGAGATAAGTAAATAAATTATTTCGAGAGACAAACATGCTCGAAAAATGCATAAAGGTCATGATGCATATTAAGAGATGTGTAATTTTTCCAAATAAAAAAAAAAAGAAAGAAAAGGATAGAATATATTTGAAAATGATGGAAGTGGGTGGATACCAAATATCTTTCCAATGATATTTTTTACACAATGGGAATTATGGAATATAGAACTTTAGATTTTTCTATAAATAAATGTTGTAAATAAATAAGAGAATTTGAAAATACACTATACCATCTTGGTTACATTCCTATCACAGCCTTATTCCAATCTCGTGGCAATAAATTGATAAATATAAAGACACGTGGCACATTTTCATTGGCTTTGATTTACTTTTAATAGCTAGCTTACTTGCGGGCATCCAACGCAGGAATGAGTACTGTAGGTGGCAAAGAGAGAAAGTAAAATGATAAGTTACAAAAAAGTCCTTCAGGTTTTACACATTTTCTAAAATCACCTCAAATTACAACCTTAGTCAAATCTAAATCTTTACATCTTAAAATTCCAAAATCGGTCCCTTTGTTCCACACTTTTTATAGATTTATAGTTTTATCTTTAAAAAAATGTTTATGGTAACTGTAAACTTTTTACATGAACACTAATAAATCATCAATATTTATAATCATTAAGTTTCACTTTAGTTCTTAATGCTCACGTTTGTGTACATAATTCAATTTATTTATTTATTTTTTTTTTTATAAATATGAAAAATATCTCATTGATATTGATAGCTGTAAAGATATATATATGTTTGCTAAGTGTATGTGTAGTGGTGGGGGGTTATGGGGGGTTATGAGTATTAAAATATTAAAAAGTAATAGAAGGGGGGTTATGAAAAAAAAGGGTGTAGTGAGAAGGGGGGTTATGGGAGGTTATAAATGATTGGGTAATCATTGTTTATTATTATTATTATTATTATTATTATTATTATTATTATTATACTCCACCTACCACATCTTCTTTATCCAACCCTTCTTCCCAACCCATATTCTTCCTCTCCTCCTCTTCTTCCTCTCCTCTTCTTCTTCTTCACTTCTTCTTCCTCTTCTCTCTCTCACGGATCTATAATAATAATAATCACAATCAAAACGCTCGTTATGCTCACAACGGTCCACCCTTAAAACGCCGTAGGGGGCGGTATTGGGGGGCGTTATACAGCATAAACCGCCCACAACGGGGCACCACTACACATATACTAAGAAATCCAATGAAAAAAATTGACTAAAGATAGCTTTTTTATTGTACGCTAAAGTGCACATAGCTATCAATTATAATGACAACAAAAAATATGTTTGATTAATAGTTGACAATACATGTGTTATCTTCCTAAATTGATTTCGTAGCTTGTCTACTAATCATTTTGAGCAAGATTTGTACATATAAAATAGAGATTTAATGGATAATCTGAGAGACGTGTAATTACTTTCAGATTAAATTATTTCAGTGGTTTAACTGAAAATTTCAATCGGATATAACTCAAATTTTGAGAAAATGAACTCGTATGTGTTTTTTGAGAGTGAATTCGTGAATGACCAAAACTTGATTTCAAAATTGCTGGCATTTACTTTCAGGCAGTTATTATTTTAAATAGAAAGTTGTCTCCAAAAGACCTAATTTTCCATTTCAACCTCAGCCAAGGGCTCTGCCCTTTGGACCCCATCAGAGGTTGTCGCGCCGTTGGACCTTGCTCCTAGGGGCGTTGCTCCTTTGGAACCCCCACTACTTAGGGTTACCGAACACTTAGAATTGTAATAACTTAACCAAGCATGCACTCCTACAGCCCCTAACTTGCTTGATGTGTATTACAATTTACTTTGGTCACCAGGTAAATCCAAATTACACTAAAATATACAACAAGATCCTTGTTACGAACAACACGTTATGAAATTTATAAAAAGTTGATTTGATTTTATTAATAATTCGATTCATACATTCATTTAGACTATACAAAAATAAGAACCATACCTAATAAAATCATAATCATAGCAAAACTATTGGTAGGATCTGAGAGAGTGTGTTAAAAGCAAACCATACCCATATCTCAGATGAAGGGAACTTGCTTCTAGTGAGACATGCGAGTGTGACTACAAACCATATACATACGTAAACATATAATAGAAACATATTGCTATTCAGGCATTCTTAAAAAAACAGAGAGTACTAAAATACGACATTAGTAAGCTACCAATGATTGAAAAATGGTGAAACAATATAATACCAGGGGCTGTTTCGCAACCTATACGTCATTAAGGGTCTGTTAGGTATGGGGTAATATAATGGATGAGGAACATAATGGACGAGGTAATGGAATGAGTCATTAGCATTTCATGTGTTGTTTGGTTGCCATATGGGAATGAAAAAAAATATTACTTTATGTTGTTTGGTAGGCAGGAAAAGACGAAGAATAAAATAGGTGGTGAGTGGCGGGTGATGGCTAGTGGTCGTGTTAGTGGGTAGTGATATGTGGCGGCGACAACGCTGAGTGCTGGTTGTGGGTGGAAACGACGGTGAAGGGTGGTGGTGGGTGGAGGTGATGGTGGTGGTGGATGGCAACAGTGGTGGGTGGTGGTTAGAGGCGGTTATGGTGGGTGGTGATGGTGGTGGGTGGCGGCGGCGGTTGTGGGTGGTGGTTGATGGCGGCATTGGTGGGCGGCAGTGGATGGTGCCGATCGTGGGTGTCGACGGCGATGGATGAAGGTAGTGGGTGACTGTGATTAGTGACCACGACGGTGGTGGTAGGCGGCGATGACAATGTTGGTAGGTGGTGACGATGATTGTTGGTTGTGGTAGGCGTGGTGGGTTTTGGTGTTTTAATGAATTGTGAAAAGGATGGAATGAGAACACATGTGGGGATGGATAAAATGGTTTTAAGAGAATAGAATGCCTTGTAGAACGAGTGATTCTATTTCATTGACCAACCAAACACACAATCTTTCGTTATCTTGTAATGGTCAATTCCATTCTCTCTTCCATTCGAGCATTACAAACGCTACCTAAGTGCTTACCCAGTAAGGGATCTGACTGTGTAAGAGACTCTTACCTAGTAAGTGTACGTTGACGTGGTCGTGGTTGATAGTGAAGACAATGGTGGTAGGTCAATGAGGCGATGCTTGAGGGTTATGAACACATGTGAAAGGACAAAGTGGTAAAATTTCCGTTCAATATTATTTTGAAACTTAATGAGTAAGATACTTGCTGTGTGATTAAGAGGTGTTTTTCTCATAAACCAAACACACTTAATGCTGACTAATATAAATGTACCCTCTTAATAAAATCACTAAGAGGTTACCAAATAACCTCTAACACATAGATCATATTAGAGACATGAAGAATAAACATATAAAACATAAAAAACTATATGAAAAACTAACCTCTTAAAATAAAGCTAAACTCTAAAAGTCCCTACCTAATTTACATATACACAAACTCTTATGTTTCAAAGAGGTTTATGTTTGACAAATCTTACTTAATCCGCTCTTACCAAGACAAATTTGGGTTGTCTTTGCTCCTGCTCCCCTTCATGATGAAGGTTTACATGATTCTAACTTCTGTCATTGTCTGCCTCCTCTTCACATACCTAAACGTAAAACATATCGTTTTAAAATTTAACCAAAAAAAAAAAAAAAATCAAATTACTTGAAACACAAAGAAAAACTCAAGATGGACTAATCAACAGCCAACGTATTATTTGAAGGTCTATAATGAAAAAGCAACAAAACTTAAACATCTCTCCACAATTTGCACCTATTAAAATAGGTGACGACTCCCGTACTACCCCTAAATTGAAGGCAGACAAAACACGTCTTCTCCTTCACCGCAAAAACAAATCAAATAAAAAAAAAAAAAACTACTGAAATTCCTCAATCGAAGCCCTATATTTTCTGAAATTTCTCAATCATGGTTATCTTTCTTTCTTTTATTTTTCTTTATGCATACATACTCTGTTGACCCATCTGTCCACTTATTGTAAAATGTTTCTGGGTTTGTTTGATTTTAGCTATTTACCTCGATCTGTGTGCAGCTTGCTGATTTTGTTGATTTTTTGATGATGGGTGCTCTTGATCTTTGTTTTTGGTGATGGGTTTTTGATTATGTGTGGTTTATGTTGTTGTAGCTTGATGTTGAGCTAGATCAGAGGCTTAAGTTGTTAGATGTGTTTTGTTGATTGCTTGTTATGTGATATTTCATCTTTCTACTTGTGGATGGTTGGTAGATACTAGATACAAGCTTGGTTTTAAAAAGCGCGTAGCGATCCGATGCGTTTTGATCGGAAGGCGATTTGTGATGATGCATTCTAGATGGCTATGCGTATGCGAGGCGTTTGTTATTAAAAAAATACTAAAAAAATATTTATGTGTGATGTTTTAGCTTGTTAACTTTTAGACACTATAAGATATTTTTATTGTCTCTTCAGATTCGTTCAATCGATGGTCTAATTTTTTTCAAATACTTAAACCCATTGGTCAACAGATGGTCAATGAGATTTGAAAAACTCGGACTCATTGCATTCATGATGTAATTTGTTAAAGTATCGGTTAATTGCATAAGGTGCCACATTAGACCGTGTCGTGTGTAATGAGAATCATGGAATTGCTTCGCGTGATGCGATTTCATTACTGCATCATGTGATTTGCTTATTACGGGCTACTGATGCGCGCATTTTAAATCCATGGAGACTAGCTTTGGTTTTTTGTTGTAATAATAGGATTCTTGTGGGGCTTTGTTTTGTATCTTTTATGGATGTTGGGTGATATCTTGCATGTGGCATAGTTTTAAAAGGAGCGGATGAGGCGCACGCTTAGAGGCGAGGGTGAGGTGCTCAGAAAACGAGTATGAGGCGGCTCCTCATGGGGTAATTTTGTATGTAAGCCTCGTAAAGCTGAGACAGTAAGAAAAGTTGCGCCTAAGGGGGTTTTGGAGTCTGTTTTTGATGTTTTAGACCTTTTGTTTCAATTTCAAACATTCCGTGTCTTTTTAATGTGTGTGTTTTATTGAAGAATCCGATGATGAAATTAGTTAGTATTTTCCTTTCTATAAGATATATAATTTTCATATTTATTTTATTCTGCCTAAACTCTAAAGGCACGGTTCCGTACTTTTAAATCTTGGCTGGTGGAAGTGAGTGGCATATGTAGTCAAGTAATCTGTTGTTTAGGGCTTACTATATTGTCGGACGTCGGTTTACTAGTAACTTGATATCGAGACTTTAATTAGTGGATTTGGTACAAAATGCTGGTAAGGTAAGAACTAAGAAATCCTTTTTTTGTCATTTTTTAAGTTCCTGTCAGTTGGTTATCATGGGTTGGTACCCTTTTGTTTACTTTAAGAATTGTTTTAGTTGAAGTGTGAAGTGTTGCTTATATCTTTGGTTACACGCTATCATTACTCGCTCGTCGGAATGGAATGCCAATTCAAGTTTTTATCCTAAATGTTTTCACTCTCACGCTTGTCAGTTAAGCATTTGTTCAAATGTTTACATAAGTTGTCTAACTGTTGTACGGATAAATGATGAAACTTGTAGGCCAACGCAGCATCAGGGATGGCTGTGCATGATGACTGCAAGCTAAAGTTTATGGACTTGAAGGCAAAAAGGACCCATCGCTTCATCATCTACAAGATCGAAGAGAAGCAGAAGCAGGTGATGGTGGAAAAGGTTGGAGAACCAGCCGAGACTTATGATGCTTTCACAGCATGCCTCCCTGAGAACGAGTGCCGATATGCCGTGTTTGACTATGATTTTTTGACCCCTGAAGGTGTTCAAAAGAGCAGGATTTTCTTCATCGCATGGTAACAATAACACTATTGACCCCTAAAAATTAAGTTAATTTAAAGGTCATTTAAACTGTTTAATGATTGATGTGTGATCCGGTGTTGAAGGTCTCCTGATACCGCAAGGGTGAGGAACAAGATGATTTACGCAAGCTCGAAGGACAGGTTCAAGAGAGAGCTTGACGGTATTCAGGTGGAGTTGCAGGCGACCGATGCTAGTGAGATGGGGCTTGATGTTATTCAAAGCCGAGCGAACTGATGGTCTCTAGTGTTCTGGTATGTAGATTAACGAGAGGCGTACGTACCGGAGATGTTACTGCTTTCACCAAAAACTAGTGTGGTTTAAGGTTTAAAAACAAGGATTTGTGTGATGTTTGTGTGATCCAACAAAAAGTTATATGAATTTGTACTGTATTTCCATTTGATTTCATCTCTTTAATGGATGCTGCTGCTGCTGCTGCTATGTTTTACCCATATAAGGATGGCCTTGCATTGTTCTTTAAAATTTTCGCACTCTTGTGTAACTCGAAGCCTTGATCCTTCACTAGTTTACACACGTAAAATAAAGTCGCGTCATTTACAGATATAGGTTTTGGTCGTTGTAATTGGTTTAAATGCGTTGTTGTAACCGGTTTAGTCGCACCATTGTAACGGTACATACCATTACAATTTACAAATATACAAATATATAGATCAATGTGTCATGAAGTATAATTTTCAATAAGATACAATGAGATGTATATAGGAAGATCAGACGTTATCAGTATACATATTATCTAAATAAAAATAATATATATATATATATATATATATATATATATATATATATTCCTGTTAATAGTCATGATATTATATAATTTTTGTAAGAAAAGAATAATTTTTAAGATATTCCATACAGTTGAAATTCTAAATTTAATATAAAATTGCGAAGCAGAGCTATCTATTGTTGAAAAATGGTTACAAAGATAGAGGAGACCGCCGTTGACTTGACTTAAGATATCAAACCATTTAAAGTAATTAAGATTAATAAGATGAATAATATAAAGATTCAATGCTTTTGATCATAAATGGAGCCCATACACATATTATTCTTCTTTCTTGGTTTGATCTTATTGTCATCAGGTTGCTCTGCATTAGATGCCATATATGCAAATCAAGAAATCAAAGATGGTGAAGCCACCCTTGTTGTTTCTGAAGGAGGAATGTTTGAACTGGGCTTTTTTAGTCCCGGGAAGTCAAAGAAACGGTACTTGGGGATATGGTACAAGAAGATATCGAATGGTACTGTTGTATGGGTTGCTAACAGGAATACACCGATTGCAGATACATCCGGCATGCTTAAACTCAGCAGACAGGGGAAGTTGGTGATTTGTAGCGGTAGAAGCTCTGTGGTTTGGTCATCGAATTCGACAGTATCTGTGGAGAGGGATAATCCGGTAGCGGTGAAGCTGCAGCTTTTGGATAATGGAAATCTTGTTGTGTGGAATGAAAATGAAATGATTTGGCAAAGTTTTGACTATCCTGGCGACACGTATTTACCAGGAATGAAAATAGGTAAGGACTTGGTAACAGGGCTGCAGAGGTGCTTGACGTCTTGGAAGAGTCCGGATGATCCTTCTGTTGGTGCGTATAGTGATGTACATGACACGAATGGATATCCGCAAACTTTAGGGTTGCAAGGTGACGTTTTATTAGCAAGACTTGGGTCGTGGCATGGGCTCGGGTTTAGTGGCTTTCCTATCGAAAAAGGGAATAAGATTTACTCGAGCGTGTTTGTGATGAATGAGAAGGAAATCTATCATACATATGCACTTAAAAGTTTGGTTGTTCAAAGGATAGTTTTGACATGGGATGGCAAGACACAGTTTTTGCATTGGGTTGAGCGAATCAAAGACTGGATTGTGTATGCAAATGTTGTAGTAGATATTTGTGATCGGTTTTCTCTCTGCGGTCCTTTTGGAATCTGTAGCATTAACAAGCATCCACCTTGTACTTGTATGCAAGGCTTTGAACCAAGAAATCCAGAGGCATGGGAGGCGTCTGATTGGGCGAGTGGGTGTATACGCAAAAAGCCTCTGCAATGTGGGAACCGGAGTGGTGATGGGGATGAGGATGGTTTTTGGAAAATTGAAAGAGTGAAGGTACCAGACACACGACGGGCGTGGCATAATGCGAGCATGACCCTCGAAGAATGTAAGATGACTTGCAAAAGGAACTGCTCGTGTACAGGTTATACAAGTTTAGATATCAGTAACGGAGGAAGTGGATGTTTGCTATGGCTTGATGAGCTTTTGGACACAAGAGAATATGATGTAGATCAAGATATTTACATCAGAATGGCAGCGTCGGAGTTAGAAGGTATACGGTTCTTTTTTCTTCAAAAAATGGACCATCTTTGTGTTTTTAGCTGATTTGCTAAACTATTATCATTTCTTAATGAAAGGTCTCGTGGACTCCCTGTCCGATTCCAACAAACAGAAATAAATACTTATAGTGGTGCTATTAACTACAACAGTTGTGCTACTGCTCTTTGCAGTGGCATATGCCTGTAAAAAAATAGAGAAAACGCTTCCCAGGAAAGGACGAGGTAACGCAAAGTAGCTAAATGTTGATAGTTTTGCATGTTTATTTATGAAGTCATGTAACAAGATCATTTTGTAGGAAACGCGTATGCGCTTGATGCAAAGAGTACAAGTCTGCAGATAGAACAACTTGATGATTTACATTGTTTTAGCCTATATGAAGTGGCTAGGGCCACAGGTAACTTCAAAGACTCCAATAAGATTGGACAAGGCGGCTTTGGTCCGGTTTATAAGGTAACATTTTCATGCTTCTTAAACGGAATGCATTGCTTATCCATGCATTGTTATCATAAACTCTTAATAATAGTTATAACCGTCATCTTTTAGGGTGTGTTGAAGGATGGAAGAGAAATAGCTGTGAAGCGGCTCTTAGAAACGTCCCAACAAGGGCTTAATGAGTTCAAGAATGAAGTCATCTGTATTGCGAAACTTCAACATCGAAACCTTGTGAAGCTTCTTGGATACTGCGCTCATCAAAATGAACTGATTTTGATTTACGAGTACATGACTAACAAAAGCTTGGACTCGTTTCTTTTTGGTTTGTACTTTGAACCTTTTTCCATGATTTCACATAGTATAATAACACATGACATAGGACTCACCTTTTGGCAGATGAAACCCGAAGCCTGATGCTTAACTGGCCTCAACGATTCAATATAATACATGGGATAGCACGCGGCATTCTCTATCTACATCAAGATTCCCGCCTTCAAATTATCCACAGAGATCTCAAGGCAGCTAATATTTTGCTGGATGGTGACATGACTCCAAAAATATCCGACTTCGGTCTTGCTAGAAATTTCGTAGGACATGATACCGTTGCTAAGACAAAGAAAGTGGTCGGAACACAGTAAAAATACCCTCCTTATCTTTAATACTTTTTTTCCCCAGAGTACGCGGTGCATGGGCGTTTTTCTATAAATTCTAATTTAATTTTGCTTACTCTGTCTGTAGTGGTTACATTCCTCCAGAGTACGCAGTGCATGGGCGTTTTTCTATAAAATCTGATGTATTTAGTTTTGGTGTTCTCATGTTGGAGATAATTTGTGGGAAGAGAAACAGAGAATTCGCTCATGGAGACCATAGTGATAACCTTCTTGGACATGTAAGTTAAGTCGTAAGAGCAAATCCAGATAATATGTTAACCCGAAACTAGTCATTTTTATGAATTTTGGTTTGATATTATACGATGTAGGCATGGAGACTGTATAAAGACGGAAGGTCCATTGAATTACTGAGTGCATCTTTACAGGCCTCATGTATGGTATCTGAAGTACTAAGATCAATAAATATCGCGCTGTTATGCGTGCAGAACTATCCAGAAGATAGACCAACTATGTGGTCAGTTGTTTTGATGCTGGTTAGCGAGGGCTCGCTGCCTAAACCTAAACCACCTGCTTTTTTTACTGAAGAGATGAGCTGCAGTGAACTTGAATCTCTTCCATCAGTTGATGAACATACAATAACAGTATTGTATGCTCGATAGCATGTGTTATCAAGCATGAGTTTTGACTGTTTTTACTAAGTATTCGATTTAGATTTTTTTTTTGAAAGGGAGCTATTACTGCTTGAATATTATTTGGAAGTGTTCTTTGTTATGTCTTATCTTACTGGTAGCATCATTTCAGAAACTGTTATAGAATAACATCTATATATATATATATATATATATATATATATATATATATAACTTTATTTCTCTAAAATTGGTGCCATGCTTCCAAACATCTCATGTGCATCTGTGAGCCATTTGACAATGATTGATTATGTTTCTTGCATATATGTTTATACCATTTTACGGTGGTTAACCTTTGCCTTAAAAAATGTTAGAAAACGTACTTTATGTTTAGACAAGCTTACACGTCTAGTTACAAGGTTAAATCTGGCAAAGTTTAAGAAAGTTTAACCTGTTAATACATAAATAAACAACTCGTTAAAACCACCAAAACTAAGCCTATTTAAAAACTAAATTAAATAATACCATCTACTATTTTAAAAATTAAATTAAACTCACTTAAAAAATTGTATGAATCCCTCTCCCTCCCTTTAAAATTGTATGAATTATAGGGTGGGTTAAATAAAAGGGGAATTAGATTTTAATAATCCAAACTTTACCTCGTTGGTTGACAATAATCTGTACTTAAGAAATTTCCTACGACAGTTCAACTTTCAAAGTATTGGCCGTCAATGAACTTTTGTTAACTGAAAACTAACCCATTTTCAAAATTGAAAGAGTTTGAAAGTTAAAATGTTCATTGCCGGCCAATATGTTGAAAGTTGGGACTGTTGTGAGGAATTTATTAAGTACAGATTATTGCCGGCCAATGAGACAAAGTATGGATTATTAAAATCCAATTCCCCTAAATAAAAAAAAATGAACACAAAAAGAAAAACAAGTTATAACAACATATAAAATATCTTTGCAGTTAATTCTAGATTTAATGTTAAGGTACTTGTTGTTGAAAAATGGT
Source organism: Ambrosia trifida (assembly GCA_028751855.1). NCBI lineage: Eukaryota > Viridiplantae > Streptophyta > Magnoliopsida > Asterales > Asteraceae > Ambrosia > Ambrosia trifida. The sequence continues at coordinate 3,688,883 of CM054123.1, read as the reverse complement.
CACACACATTAAGAAGACACCCATTCAGTTGACTTTCAGATACAAGACTTGAAAACATTTGAAGTATTTAAATTCTAAGATGAATAAAAAAAAAATAAAAAAAAAATCCAGTGCTTTCATACTTTGCATCATCCAATCATCAATGGAGGACCAGTCCATACATATATTATTATTATTTCTTTCTTTAGTCTTGTTTCCATCAGTTTGTGCTGCACCAGACACCATATATGCAAATCAAGAAATAAAAGATGGTGAAGCCACCCTTGTTTCTGAAGGAGAAATGTTTGAATTTGGATTTTTTAGTCCCGGGAAATCGAAGAACCGGTACTTGGGGATATGGTACAAGAAAATATCACATGGTACTGTTGCATGGGTTGCTAACAGGAATACACCGATTGCGGATACATCAGGCATGCTTAAACTCAGCATACAGGGCAACTTGGTGATTTGCAGTGGTGGCAACCCAATGGTTTGGTCATCGAATTCGACGGTACCTGTGCGGAGTGATAATTCGGTGGTGGTGAAGCTGCAGCTTTTGGATAATGGAAATCTTGTTGTGTGGGATGAAAATAAAATGATTTGGCAAAGTTTTGACTATTTTGGTGACACGCTTCTACCAGGAATGAAATTTGGTACGGACTTGGTAACAGGGCTGCAGAGGTTCCTGACATCTTGGAAGAGTCCTGATGATCCTTCTATAGGCGAGTATAGGAACATACACGATACGAGTGGATATCCGCAAACTTTAGAGTGGAAGGGTGAAGTTTTACTAGGAAGACTTGGACCGTGGCATGGGCTCGGGTTTAGTGGCTTTCCTATCGAAAAAGGGAATAAGATTTACTCGAGCGAGTTTGTGATGAATGAGAAGGAAATTTATCATACATATGCACTTAAAAGTTCGGTTGTTCAAAGGATAGTTTTGACATGGGATGGCAAGACACAGTTTTTGCATTGGGTTGAGCGAATCAAAGACTGGATTGTGTATGCAAATGTTGTAGTAGATATTTGTGATCGGTTTTCTCTCTGCGGTCCTTTTGGAATCTGTAGCATTAACAAGCATCCACCTTGTACTTGTATGCAAGGGTTTGAACCAAGAAATCCAGAGGCATGGGAGGCGTCTGATTGGGCGAGTGGGTGTATACACAAAAAGCCTCTGCAATGTAGGAACAAGAGTGGTAATGGGGATGAGGATGGTTTTTGGAAAATTGCAAGAGTGAAGGTACCAGACACACGACAGGCGTGGCATAATGCTAGCATGACCCTCGAAGAATGTAAGATGACTTGCAAAAGGAACTGCTCGTGTACAGGTTATACAAGTTTGGATATCAGTAACGGAGGAAATGGATGTTTGCTATGGCTTGATGAGCTTTTGGACACAAGAGAATATGATGTAGATCAAGATATTTACATCAGAATGGCAGCGTCGGAGTTAGAAGGTACACGGTTCTTTTTTCTTCAAAAAATGAACCATTTTTGTGTTTTTAGCTTATTTGGTAAACTGTGATTATTTCTTAATGAAAGGTCTCGTGGACTCCCTGTCCGATTCCAACAAACAGAAACAAATACTTATAGTGGTGCTATTAACTACAACAGCTGCGCTACTGCTCTTTGCAGTGGCATATGCCTGCAAAATAATAGAGAAAACGCTTCCTAGGAAAGAACGAGGTAATGTTGACAGTTTTACATGCTTCTTGGATACAAAGTTTATATAAGTCATGTAACAAGATCATTTTGTAGGAAACGCGTATGCGTTTGATGCAAAGAGTACAAGCCTGCAGATAGAACAACTTGATGATTTACATTGTTTTAGCCTATATGAAGTAGCTAGGGCCACAGGTAACTTCAAAGACTCCAATAAGATTGGACAAGGCGGCTTTGGTCCGGTTTATAAGGTAACATTTTCATGCTTCTTAAACGGAATGCATTACTTATCCATGCATTGTTATCACAAACTCTTAATAATAGTTATAACCGTCATCATTTAGGGTGTGTTGAAGGATGGAAGAGAAATAGCTGTGAAGCGGCTCTCAGAAACGTCCCAACAAGGGCTTGATGAGTTCAAGAATGAAGTCATCTGTATTGCGAAACTTCAACATCGAAACCTTGTGAAGCTTCTTGGATACTGCGCTCATCAAAATGAACTGATTTTGATTTACGAGTACATGACTAACAAAAGCTTGGACTGGTTTCTTTTTGGTTTGTACTTTGAACCTTTTCCATGATTTCACATAGTATAATAACACATGAACCAGGACTCACGTTTTGGCAGATGAAACCCGAAGCTCGATGCTTAACTGGCCTCAACGATTCAATATAATACATGGGATAGCACGTGGCATTCTCTATCTACATCAAGATTCCCGCCTTCAAATTATCCATAGAGATCTCAAGGCAGCTAATATTTTGCTGGACGGTGACATGACTCCAAAAATATCCGACTTCGGTCTTGCTAGAAATTTCGTAGGACATGATACCGTTGCTAAGACAAAGAAAGTGGTTGGAACACAGTAAAAATACCCTCCTTATGTTTAATATTTTTTTTCCAGAGTACGTGGTGCATGGGCGTTTTTCTATAAATTCTAATTTAATTTTGCTTACTCTGTCTGTAGTGGTTACATTCCTCCAGAGTACGCAGTGCATGGGCGTTTTTCTATAAAATCTGATGTATTTAGTTTTGGTGTTCTCGTGTTGGAGATAATCTGTGGGAAGAGAAACAGAGAATTCGCTCATGGAGACCATAGTGATAACCTTCTTGGACATGTAAGTTAAGTCGTAAGAGCAAATCCAGATAATATGTTAACCCGAAACTAGTCATTTTTATGAATTTTGGTTTGATATTATACGATGTAGGCATGGAGACTGTATAAAGATGGAAGGTCCATTGAATTACTGAGTGCATCTTTACAGGCCTCATGTATGGTATCTGAAGTACTAAGATCAATAAATATCGCGCTGTTATGCGTGCAGAACTATCCAGAAGATAGACCAACTATGTGGTCAGTTGTTTTGATGCTGGTTAGCGAGGGCTCGCTGCCTAAACCTAAACCACCTGCTTTTTTTACTGAAGAGATGAGCTGCAGTGAACTTGAATCTCTTCCATCAGTTGATGAACATACAATAACAATATTGTATGCTCGATAGCATGTGTTATCAAGCATGAGTTTTGACTGATTTTACTAAATATTCGATTTAGAATTTTTTTGAGAGGGAGCTATTACTGCTTGAATATTATTTGGAAGTGTTCTTTGTCATGTCTTATCTTACAGATAGCATCATTTCAGAAACTGTTATATAATATCTATATATATGTTATATAACTTTATTTCTCTAAAATTGGTTCCATGCTTCCAAACATTCCAGTGCATCTGTCATATAATGTATATATGTGTGGCCCTTAGGGGGCAAAAGTAAAGTTGCACTAGGTTTAACGTTATTTTACTAATTTCGTGAAAATAACGTTAAAAACAACGGACGGTTAATCATGCATCATGTGGTGGCGTGGATAGCCAAAAGACAAAGGGGTACATGCATCGATCGGGTTTGCCCCGATTGCTAAGTGTTCTGTGCCTTATGTCCAAGGCTTGATACCAAACCACATCGAGCCGGGGGTCTCACTGGAAGCAGCCTCTCTATTCTTAGGGGTAGAGGTAAGGCTGTCTATATCTTACCTTCCTCAGACCCTACCTTAGCTTTGCTATAGGTGGGATTAACAGAGTATGATGATGATGATGATGACAGTGGTTAACCTTTGCCTTAAAAAAATGTCAGAAAACGTACTTTATGTTTAAACAAGCTTACACGTCTAATTTCAAGGTTAAATCTGGCACAGTTTAAGAAAGTTTAACCGTTAATACATAAATAAACAACTCGTTAAAACCACCAAAACTAAGCCTATTTTAAAACTAAATAATACCATCTACTATTTTAAAAATTAAATTTAATTCACTTAAAAAATTGTATGAATCCCTCTCCCTCCCTTCAAAATTGTATGAATTATAGGGTAGGTTAAATAAAAAAAAATGAACACAAAAAGAAAAACAAGTTATAACAATATATAAAATATCTTTGCAGTTAATTCTAGATTTAATGTTAAGGTACTTGTTGTTGAAAAATGGTCACACACATTAACAAGACCCCCATTCAGTTGACTTTTCAGATACAAGACTTGAATCTTAGCCAGCCGAATTATGAGATATATTAGGAATAGATTATGTTTGTTATTTAGAGATAATTATTGTATCTATATACACATATATATATACATATATATATATATATATATATATATTGCAAAGAAATTAATTCTACATGTCATACTCTTATGCAATCTCTTCTTTGAGAGATGCCACATAGGATGTGATGTGGCAACTCTAAACCAATTAAAAAAAAGAAATAAATATGATTTAATCTAATCTATTATAATCTTTAACCTAATCTATTAATTACCTAATCTACTCAATCTAAATATTAAACCTTTATAATTTTATCTCTCGTGTTTCCTCCCATAACTTTTAAACGTTAATATCTTTTATATACGAGATTTTTTAAAGAAAAAAATTACACCAAATTAACGAGCGTTTTATTATTTTTCCAACGAGTACCATAGTGCTATATAAAAATCTGAGAAAAAAATGACTATTTTTTGTAACCCGACAGGTATTGTGTCGGGTTTGGAATTAGTTTAAAAAAAATTGTGGGTTTGGGTCGGGTCTGGGATTAGGTGATACCCGACCCGATTTCCCGAAACAACATACCCAAATACCCGAACTACATACCCGATCATATACCCATGAATTTTTTAACGCATCACATAACCCTTAGACTAATGCGTTCGATATTTCAATAATTAACTTTTTTTTTTCTTATTTCATGTTAGTTCTTTTTAGAATGATCGATTACAAACTTCCGATTTCATTTGTAATGGCACTAGATTTATACCCCGGCGCAGAGATTCGTTTTTTTTTATATTGGAATATGATAACTTATGGCAGAGATTTGTTTAAAATAATAATAATATATTTTATTATGTTATATTAGATATTTCAACCCGGGACGCTCCCGGGATAAAAACTAGTTATTCAATGTATATCCTTTCCTTATTCCTGGTTGTATTTTCCCCTATATATATAGGGTTGATTATTATTCAATGAGATATAGAAAACATTACAACCTACAATTGCTTTTATTGAAAACATTTGAAGTATTTGAATTCTAAGTTGAATAAAAAAAAAAACAATCCAGTGCTTTTATACTTTGCTTCATCCAATCATTAATGGAGGACCAATCCATACATATATTATTATTATTATTATTATTTCTTGCTTTAATCTTGTTTCCATCAGTTTGTGCTGCACCAGACACCATATATGCAAATCAAGAAATAAAAGATGGTGAAGCCACCCTTGTTTCTGAAGGAGAAATGTTTGAATTTGGATTTTTTAGTCCCGGGAAATCGAAGAATCGGTACTTGGGAATATGGTACAAGAAAATATCACATGGTACTGTTGTATGGGTTGCTAACAGGAATACACCAATTGCAGATACATCAGATCCTTAAACTCAACATACAGGGCAACTTGGTGATTTGCAGTGGTGGCAACCCAATGGTTTGGTCATCGAATTCGACGGTATCTATGCGTAGTGATAATTCGGTGGTGGTGAAGCTGCAGCTTTTGGATAATGGAAATCTTGTTGTGTGGGATGAAAATAAAATGATTTGGCAAAGTTTTGACTATTTTGGCGACACGCTTCTACCCGGAATGAAATTCGGTAAGGACTTGGTAACAGGGCTGCAGAGGTTCCTGACATCTTGGAAGAGTCCGGATGATCCTTCTATAGGCGAGTATAGGAATATACACGACACGAGTGGATATCCGCAAACTTTAGGGTGGAAAGGTGAAGTTTTACTAGGAAGACTTGGACCGTGGAATGGTCTCGGCTTTAGTGGTTTCCCTCTTGAAAAAGAGAATAATATTTACTCAAGCAAGTTTGTGATGAATGAGAAGGAAATCTATCATGCGTACGCGCTTACGAGTTCAGTTGTTCAAAGGGTAGTTTTGACATGGGATGGCAAGACACTATTTTTGCATTGGATTGAGCGGATCAAAGATTGGATTATGTATGCAAACGCTGTTGTAGATAGTTGTGATCGGTTTTCACTATGTGGTCCTTATGGAATCTGTAGCATTAACAAGCATCCACCTTGTACTTGTATGCAAGGGTTTGAACCAAGAAATCCAGAGGCATGGGAGGCGTCTGATTGGGCGAGTGGGTGTATACGCAAAAGGCCTCTGCAATGCAGGAACACGAGTGGTAATGGGGAAAGGGATGGTTTTTGGAAAATTGCAAGAGTGAAGGTACCAGACACACGACGGGTGTGGCATAATGCGAGCATGACCCTCGAAGAATGTAAGATGACTTGCAAAAGGAACTGCTCGTGTACAGGTTATACAAGTTTAGATATCAGTAATGGAGGAAGTGGATGTTTGCTGTGGCTTGATGAGCTTTTGGACACTAGAGAGTATGATGTAAATCAAGATGTTTACATAAGAATGGCAACGTCGGAGTTAGAAGGTACACAACTTGTTCTAGAATTGTACAAAATCTGTATTTTTAGCCTATGTGCTAAACTATTGTCATTTCTTATTGAAAGGTCTTGTGGACTCCCTGTTCAATTCCAACAAAAAGAAAAGAATAATTGTAGCGGTGCTTTTAACTTCAACAGCCGTGCTACTTCTCTTTGTAGTGGCTTACGCCTGTATAAAGATAAAGAAAACACCTTGCATGAAAGGACAAGGTAACACAAAGGAGCAAGTATTGTTGACACTTTTGCATGTTTATACTATACGAAGTTTAAGTCATCATGTAACAAAATCATTTGTAAGGAAGTTTTATGTACATGATGACAAGAGTACCAGTCTGCAGATGGAACAGCTTGATGATTTACAATGTTTTAGCCTATATGAAGTTGCCAGGGCTACAGCTAACTTCAGTGTCTCCAACAAGATTGGTCAGGGCGGCTTTGGTCCGGTTTATAAGGTAACTTTCATTATGCTTATTATACAAAATGCATTGCTTATCCCTATAATAATAAGTTACATAATCTCTTAATCATATTAAAAGAAAAAAATCTTTTAGGGTGTGTTGAAGGATGGAAGAGAAATAGATGTGAAGCGGCTCTCGGAAACATCCCAACAAGGGCTTGATGAGTTCAAGAATGAAGTCATCTGTATTGCAAAACTTTAGCATCGAAACCTTGTTAAGCTTCTTGGATATTGCGCTCATCAAAATGAACTGATTTTGATTTATGAGTACATGTGTAACAAAAGCTTGGACTGGTTTCTATTTGGTTTGAATCACTCTCCTTGATTTCACATAGTGTCTTACTATAAAACTTTATATAACAATGCCTGACATAGGACACCTTTCGACAGATGAAACCGGAAGCTTGATGCTTAACTGGCCTCAACGATTCAATATAATACACGGGATAGCTCGCGGCATTCTCTATCTACATCAAGACTCCAGCCTTCAAATCATCCACAGAGATCTCAAGGCAGGTAATGTTTTGCTGGACGGTGACATGAATCCAAAAATATCTGACTTCGGCCTTGCTAGAAATTTTGTAGGACGTGATACCACTGCTAAGACAAAGAAAGTGGTCGGAACACAGTAAGAATATCCTCACGTTTAATACTTTTTTTTTTAGAAAGAAGGAAGATGAAATTGAACTAGAAATTTAAATTTTGCTTAATCTGTCTGTAGTGGTTACATACCTCTAGAGTATGCAGTACACGGGCATTTCTCTATAAAATCTGATGTGTTTAGTTTTGGTGTTCTCGTGTTGGAGATAATTTGCAGGAAGAGAAACAGAAAATTCTTTCACGGAGACCAGAATGATAACCTTCTTGGACATGTAAGTTACGTTGTAAGACCAAATCCCGATATATTAACCAGAAACTAGCGACTTTTATGGGTTTTTGTTTGATATGATGTAGGCATGGAGACTCTATAAAGAAGGAAGGTCGGGGGAATTATTGAGTGCATCTTTACAGGCCTCATGTGTGGTCTCTGAAGTACTACGAACAATACATATTGCGTTGTTATGCGTGCAACATCATCCAGAAGATAGACCAACTATGTGGTCAGTGGTTTTGATGTTAGTTAGTGACGGACCACTGCCTAAACCTAAACCACCTGCATTTTTCACTGAAGAGAGCAGCGGTGAACTTAAATCTCTTCCATCAGTTGATGAATGTACAATAACACTAGTGTATGCTCGATAGCATGCGTTATCAAGCATGATATATATCTGCGATTATAATTCATATACTACTTGAAATCAACCAACAAATCTGGTATCAGAGCCAATTCAAAGAATTACAACAAGGAAAGGACTGATTCATCGACTAAAAGAAGAAGTATCAAAACAGAGTACGAATTAATCAATTTGAAGACATCAGTGGAATAGAAAACTATCAGAAAGAAGAAGGAATTTACGAGATATACAGGAAGGATCACAAGAATTCTCAAACAACAATATAAGAAATAAACAAGATCTCTCGTTTCTTGAAATCTCTGGAACAGAGAGTCTGAATTCATCATCGTTACAAAAGGGATCCTTACAAAGCGTCTCAAACAGGAAAGAATTGAAATCTTTTATTTGTGAAAGAATTGTTTACGGTTTATCATTAGATATTGTTATCTTCTATTTACAAAGACACATATTGAAATATTCACAATACATCATAACCACAAGCAAACTTGTGTATCATCTAAAGAAGACAAAAACACGTAAACATATTGGAAATATAAACAAAGTTCAATATCCAGACTGTAACAAAAGGGATTATGACAACACAAACCGGAATTCAGACACAAGTTCCTAAATTATTGGGGCAAAATTATTATCATTGGCACATACAAATGAGAGTGTTATTGGAATCTCAAGATTTATGGAATATTGTCGAAGAAGGAATCAGAGAATTGCCCACTGATCCTACGGATGCAATCAGAAAGGAATTTAGGTAACAAAACAAGCATGACAAGAAAGCATTACACTATTTATTTCAAGCATCAACCGAAGCCATCTTCGAAAGAATTGCAAATGCTAAATCATCTAAGGAAGCATGGGAAATATTGCACAAATCATATCATGGAGAAAAGCGCGTGAAAACGGAAAAATTGCAAACCCTTAGATGTGAATTTGATACACTAAGAATGCTAGAGACCGAATCTATAGAAAGTTATTTTGATAGAGTTACATCCGTAGTGAGTCAATTAAGAATGAACGAAGAACAATTAAGTGATCAAAGGGTAGTAGAGAAAATATTACGTAGCATGACTAGAAAATACGAATCAGTAGTGGTAGCTGTTGAAGAATCAAAAGATATGGAATCTGTGTCTATCGAAGAACTCATGGGGATATTACAATCACATGAACTAAGGTTAAAGCAATATGACACAAACGTTATTGATCAAGCATTCCAAATACAAAGTAACAATTAAGGGAAAAATAGAGGAAATAGGTTTAATAACAGCTATAGAGGAAGAGGAAGAGGTAGGTCAGGAAGAAATGGACCTATAGTATGCTACAATTGTCAAGGTTTAGGACATATAGCCAGGAACTGTCCTAAAAAGGAAGAAGATGAGAAGGACGAATCATCATTAGTCTGTCAAGATGTAGAGAAGGATAAACCAGAGCAAGACAAAATGTTTATGATATTTAATATGGAAGAAAGTAGAGATTCAAGTTGCTGGTACTTAGATAGTGGGTGTAGCAATCATATGACGGGAAATAAGGAAATTTTCATCACCCTGAACGAACAAGACAGACGAGAAGTTAGAACTGGAGATGACAAAAGACTACAAGTATTAGGAAGTGGAGAAGTATGCATAAAATTAAACAATACTGTAAATAGGATCCCAAATGTATTCTATGCGGAAGGACTGAGACATAATCTTCTAAGTGTGGGGCAATTACTACAAAAGGGTTACAATGTGACATTTGAGAACAAAAGGTGCCTTGTCAAGAACCATAAAGGAAAATTGATCACGAAAGCTTCAATGACAGAAAACAAGATGTTTCCCTTATATCATTGTCAGAACTTACCGAAAGTATTATACACATCCATTAAAAATGCTTCAGATTTATGGCATCAACGCTTTGGACATATCAATTATGAAACCCTTATTGAAATGGAAAATAAAAACATAGTCCGAGGATTACCTAAAATATATAAAGAAGAAAATGTGTGTGAAGGATGCGCTTTAGGCAAACATGCAAGAAAACCATTCAGCAAAAAGGCAAAGTGGAGAGCTGCCAATCCATTACAATTGGTACATTCAGACATTTGCGGACCCATGAGAACATTGACAATAGGAGGATGCAGATATTTCATAACATTCATTGATGATTACACAAGGAAAACATGGGTCTATTTTTTAAAAGAAAAGGCTCAGGCTTTACATTTCTTTTAAAATTTTAAAGCATTAGCCGAGAACCAAACGAATAAAAGAATCAAATGTATCAGAACAGATAGAGGTGGAGAATACTGTGGAAATGCCTTCCAAGAATATTTGCAAGAACATGGAATACATCACCAGCTGACTACAAGTTATACTCCTCAACAAAATGGAGTTGCAGAACGCAAAAATAGAACATTGATGGAACTAAGTAGAAGCATGCTCAAGTCGAAGGAACTTCCTAATACATATTGGGGAGAAGCAGTAAGTTGTACTACATATCTTCTAAATAGAACTACAATGAAAAGTGTCAATGATAAAACTCCAGAAGAAGCCTGGACTGGAATTAAGCCAGATGTATCAAACTTACGAGTATTTGGGTGTCTTGCCTATGCGCATGTTCCAGAACAAAAACGAGGAAAACTTGATGATAAAACAGAAAAGGCAATCTTTGTGGGTTATAGTGAAAACAACAAGGCATACAAGTTGTATAATCCAGTTACGAAAAGAATTATAATTAGTAGAGATGTGATATTTGATGAAAAGCGAAAGTGGAAAGAAAATGATGAAGAAGACATCACAACCGTGCATGATGAAGAATATAAAGAAGATAGCAATGGAATTGTAAACAATACAAATTCAAGAGACGAAGTTGAATTACCTATTCAGAATGCTTCAGAATTAGAAGAACAAGATGAACAAAATGCAGAAATTTCAGAAGAAAACTTAGATGCCACAACTTCAAGCCAAAGTCCACCGAGGAAAGTACGTACTCTAGCTGATATTCATAATAGAACTCAACCCTTAAGTAACCAAGAGATACGAGATCTATATAGAAGACACAACGAAGAAGCAAATTTTGTGTTTTACACAGACTCAGATCCAATTGATTATGAAGAAGCTAGTAAGGATAAAAGGTGGAATGAAGCAATGAGAAAGGAAATTGAATCAATTAAAAGGAACAAAACCTGGGAGTTGGTTGATCTGCCAAAGAATCACAAGCCAATAGGAGTAAAATGGATATTCAAAACAAAATATGATGAAAATGGCAATGTGGATAAATATAAGGCTCGTTTGGTAGTGAAAGGGTACAAACAAAAATATGGAATAGACTACCAAGAAGTATTTGCTCCTGTGATACGCTTTGAAACTGTTAGACTAATATTGGCCTTAGCAGCTCAAAATGAATGGCATCTACATCAGATGGATGTAAAAACAGCTTTCTTAAATGGAGAACTGAAGGAACAAGTTTTTATAGAACAATCTTTAGGCTTCATTCAAAAGGGAATGGAAAATAAGGTATGCTTGTTAAAGAAAGCACTTTATGGACTAAAACAGGCACCTAGAACATGGTACAGTAGGATCAATCAATATTTTGAGCAACATGGTTTTGAGAAATGTACATTTGAACATACACCATTCTTAAAGAAAACAAAAACAACAAGGCTAGTAGTATGTCTTTATGTAGACGACCTGATCATAGCTAGTGACAACATGAGAGAAATTATAGCATTCAAAGAATCTATGAAAAGAGAATTTGAAATGACAGACATGGGAGTTTTGCATTATTTCTTGGGAATGGAAGTAACCTATGATCAAGGAACAATAAGAATATCTCAATCAAAGTATGCAGGAAATATAATAGAAAGATTTCACATGAAAGACTGCATCAAAGCTTCAACACCAATGGAATATGGGCTGAAATTATCAAAGGACAGTAATGATGAATATGTTGATCCTAGCTTGTATCGAAGTCTAGTAGGAAGTCTAATGTATCTGACAAACACAAGACCTGACATAATGTATGCAGTTAGTAAAATTAGCAGGTTTATGGATCAACCAAGAAAATCACATTGGGAGGCTGGAAAGCATATCCTGAGATACATAAAAGGAACCATGAATTACGGGATAGTCTACACAAGAAATGAGTTTGAGTTAAAAGGTTTCAGTGATAGCGACTATGCTGGAAATATAGATGACAGCAAGAGCACATCAGGATATGTATTTAACATTGGATCTGGAGCAGTATCTTGGCAGTCGAAGAAACAGAAAGTAGTAGCATTATCATCAACTGAAGCTGAGTATATAGCATTATCCCTAACTGGATGTCAAACATTGTGGATTAAAGGAATACTAATGGAGTTAGATATTGACATAAACAAAGAAGTTCCATTATATTGTGATAACAAATCCACTATCAACTTAACAAAAGATCCGGTGTATCATGGCAAGAGCAAGCATATAAGAATAAAATATCATTTCATTAGAGATCTTGTCAAGAACAAAGATGTGGAAATAAAATACTATGACACGAAGAATCAAATAGCCGATATCCTTACAAAGGCATTGCAACCAAGAGACTTCACAAGGCTACGCGATATGTTAAATGTCCTCCCAATCTAGATTAAGGGAGGGTATTAGATGTATATAATATATATAAGCTAGATATAGTATGTTATAATAATAAGCACGTCGGTCAACTGAAGGAACATGTCGGTCAACAATGACAGTTACCAACAATCAGACGGTTATAGTAGAATAGCAGTTAAATTCGTTGTGTATAAATATGTATAGTATTGTATCATTATCGGTTATCAAGTTTCTTTAGAAACCACCGAAAACATTGTATCTTTAATCTCAATTATCAATAAATTATCATTCAATTCCTTGTGTATTTGCGATTATAATTCATATACTACTTGAAATCAACCAACAGTCAAGCGCTGAAGCGTTGGCCTTGAATATGGTTGCTGCAAACTTCAGCTTATTTTTTATGTATAACCTGTGAGAATACTATAATATAGACTTGTTTATAATTAGTATATGTAACAATAACTATGTGACATAAATTAATTAGTGAAGGTAGTTGGTATGAGTCAAATAGGTAGTTATTTACGGGTCAAATGGGTCATTAGGTGCCATGTCCCTATTGTTCTTATCATTTCTATGTGAAACACAGCAGATTGGTTTGTACAGTTCATATCAAGATTAGCATAATAACCTTCGATGAGGATTACCTTATCCGGTGTACAATCAAACTTCAGGTGATAAGTGGTGCTGTACCATGCTATTCACAAGTTCAATGCTATTAATTCATTTTATGAGTACTGAATTCATTAAGCAAATCGTCAACATGTTCAATGAGCATTGTAAATATGTATCGGATGTTGAACCGTCATCCTTGAGTAAATATATTAAACATGGTTTGCGTATTTCACATGCCGAAGCAATGTGTAGCCTTGTGATTCTTCCTGTAATTCAACATTTATTATCATTTGAAATTATGCCTTTTATTTGGTTTCTGCAACAGCAACACATCAATTTCCGGGTTGTATCCTATGCGGTTTTAGATTGGCAATGATTATATATCTGGATCCGATCATCCGAGTTTGAGTAGGTTGGAAAACAGAACAGTCTGTCTACACGCGCCAATAAATATTCATAGCATAAGATATAATCTACTGTATAAAAAAAACCCGTTTGCTATCGAGCATACAATAGCGTTATCGTGCGTTCATCAACTGAATGAAGAGATTTAAGTTCACCGCTGCTTTGCTCTTGTCACAGAAGAAAGCAGGCTGTTTAGGTTCAGGCAGTGCTCCCTCACTAACCAGCATCAGAATTCAGAACTAGTCACCACATAGTTGGTCTATCTTCTGGATGATGCTGCACAGATAGCACCAATACACGTATTTAAAAAGATCACTAGTTTCTGGTCAAGATATTAGGATTCAGTCTGTCCAACAAGGTTCTACGCTATGGTCCCCATGAGAGAGCTCTGTGTTTGTGTTCCCGCAAATTATCACCAACATGATAACATCAAAACTGAATACTCAGATTTTATTTAAAAACGCCCCTGTTACTGCGTGAAAACCATAAAAATATTGAAAGAATGATAGTTTGTAGACACTGATGAAGTAAAATAAAAAATGATAAAATCCTGTGAAAACAACAAAATATGATGCTTGATTAGTGAAAACCTATGGTAAATATAATAAGTTCTGTCATATAACAAAATCCGATGAGCATAAACGTATCTGCTGTACATAAGACAATAGTGGTGCTATACCATGCTACTCCGTGAGTCGAATGCTATTAATGTTGATTTGTAAATATAACTTATTAATGTTTTATGTATTGTGTTGTAAATATGAATACTTGTATGTATTATGTGTAATTTATAGAACATTTATGTTTAGGAACCATAGATTAGTTAGTAATACATTAAGAAGGACAATGTAAATGGGACAAACATCGGCTGCAAAGACAAGATCAAGGCTGCACATTAATGCTTCAAGGCTGCACAACATCTAACAAGGCTGCATACTTATATGTAATCGAATCAAAGAAGCAGAAGCAAAACAGAAGCAATATTGATCTTATCTGAAGGTTTCGAAGGCTGCAAAAAAGGACTGAAAAGACAGAAATACCCTTACAGTTGAATCAGTTAATTTTTGGCGCCAAATCTAAGTCAAACCGGTGGGAACAAGTATCACAACGGTTCAATGAAGACACACCTATTCGGAAACTATATATATCTAAGACAAGGCAACGAAAACAGTTATCAAGATTGTAAACATATTCACAATCCTCTCAAGTCGAAAAACTTCCTGAATTCAGTTGTATTCATTGTTTCTTTTGTATCAGATTTCAAACATTCGATCCTATAATATTGTTCATTCTTATATTGTGTCTTTAGTATTTGTGATTATCATACTTATCCGCTGCATAAACAAGTTTCTGGGCCAACAAATAATTCATTTTTCTAGTATTAAACTCATAAAGTAAATCATAAACAATAAAAATGAGCATGGTATATACGTATAAAAGAAGCAGAATTCCCCCGTCTTCATCTTCACGCCATAAGTTAAAATTTACTATTTAAACATGTGCCTGCTATCGAGCACACACTAGTGTTATCGTGCATTTATCAACTGAGGGAAGAGATTCAACTTCACTGCAGCTCTCTCCAGTGAAAAAAGCTGGCGGCTTAGGTTCAGGAAGTGGTCCCTCGCTAACCAGCATTAGAACCACTGACCACATAGTTGGTCTATCTTCAGGATGATGCTGCACGCATAACAGTGAAACTTGTATTGATCTTAGTACTTCAAAGACGACACTCGAGGCCTGTAAAGATGCACTCATTAATTCTATTGATCTGCCTACTTTGTAGAGTCTCCATGCCTACATCCAACCAAGCATATATTTAAAAAAAAAATCACAAGTCTTTGGTTAAACATATCGGTATCTGGTCTTACAACTTAACTTACATGTCCAAGAAGGTTATCACTATGGTCTCCATGAGAGAATTCTCTATTTCTCTTCCCAGAAATTATCTCCAACACGAGAACACCAAAACTAAAAACATCAGATTTTGTTGAGAAACGCCCGTGTACCGCGTACTCTGGAGAAATGTAACCGCTGCAGACAGGTTAAGCAAAATAAATTTGCAGATTAATATTTAATATTCCATGGTTTCTGGGAAAAAAATATTGAAGTTAAGTAGGATGCTTACTATGTTCCAACCACTTTCTTTGTCTTAGCAATGGTATCATGTCCTACAAACATTCTAGCAAGGCCGAAGTCGGATATTTTTGGATTAATGTCACCGTCCAGCAAAATATTACTTGCCTTGAGATCTCTATGGACAATTTGGAGGCGGGAATCTTGATGTAAATAGAGAATACCTCGAGCTATCCCATGTATTATACTGAATCGTTGAGGCCAGTTAAGCATCAAGCTTCTGGTTTCATCTGCAAAAAAAAATGACTATTACGTCATGTATACAGTTTGAAAGAAATATACTACGTGAAATCACGGAGAGTGGTTCAAAGTACAAACCAAAGAGAAACCAGTCCAAGCTTTTGTTAGTCAGGTATTCATAAATCAACATCAGTTCATTTTGATGAATGCAATATCCAAGAAGCGTCACGAGGTTCCGATGCTGAAGTTTTGCGATACATATAACTTCATTCTTGAACTCATCAACCCCTTGTTGGGATGTTTCTGAGAGGCGCTTCACAGCAACTTCTCTTCCATCCTTCAACACACCCTAAAATATTACGATAATGATTATGATTACGCTTTAGCTTTACAACAATGCATTCTATTTCTTTCGGTTTTTTTTTTTTTTTTTTTTTTTTTTTTTTTTTTTTTTACCAGCAGCAATGCATATTATTGAAGAAATATAAACAAAGTTACCTTGTAAACAGGACCAAAGCCGCCTTCTCCAATCTTATTGGAGACACTGAAGTTATCTGTGGCCCTTGTTACTTCATATAGGCTAAAACATTGTATATCATCAAGTTGTTTCATCTGCAGACTTGTATTCTTCTTATCATGCTCATACAACTTCCCTGAAAAATGTATTTCCTATAACTATCTATCTTATAAACATGCAAAAGTGTGAGCATTAGTTGCCCCTTTGTGTTACCTTCTTTTTCCATGTGAGGCGTTTTCATCCTCTTTCTACAGGCATACGCAACACCAATGAGAATTAGCACAACTAATAACATTAAAAGTATTCTTCTCTTTATGTTGAGATTGGACTGGTATTTCACAAGACCTTTCATTAAAAAATAATAACAGTTCAGCGCTTATAATAAAAACACAAAAATAGTCCACTTTTAGAAGAAATTTGTGTACCTTCTAACTCAGAGGCTGCCATTCTTATGTAAATATCTTGATTTACATCATATTCTCTTGTATCCAAAAGCTTATCAAGCCATAGCAAACATCCACTTCCTCCGTTTCTGATATCTAAACTTGTATAACCTGTACACGAGCAGTTCCTTTTGCAAGTCATCTTACATTCTTCGAGGGTCATGCTCGCATTATGCCACGCCCGTCGTGTGTCTGGTACCTTCACTCTTTCAATTTTCCAAAAACCATCCTCATCCCCATTACCGCTCTCGTTCCTGCATTGCAGAGGCCTTTTGCGTATACACCCACTCGCCCAATCAGACGCCTCCCATGCCTCTGGATTTCTTGGTTCAAAGCCTTGCATACAAGTACAAGGTGGATGCTTGTTAATGCTACAGATTCCAAAAGGGCCGCAGAGTGAAAACTGATCACAATTATCTACTATAGCGTTTGCATACACAATCCATGCTTTTGTTCGCTCGATCCAATGCAAAAACAGTGTCTTGCCATCCCATGTCAAAACTATCCTTTGAACAACCGAACTCTTAAGTGCATACGTATGATAGATCTCCTTCTTATTCATCACAAACTCACTCGAGTAAATCTGGTTTTCTTTTTCAATAGGAAATCCGCTAAAGCCTAGACCATTCCACGGCCCAAATCTTGCCACTAAATCTTCACCCCGCCACCCTAAAGTTTGCGGATACCCATTCGTATCATGTACATTCTTATAGGCGCCTACAGAAGGATCATCCGGACTCTTCCAAGACGTCAAACACCTCTGCAGCCCTGTTACCAAGTCCTTCCCTATTTTCATCCCCGGTAGATATGTATCACCAGGATAGTCAAAACTTTGCCATATCATTTCATTGTTATTCCACACAACAAGATTTCCATTATCCAGAAGCTGCAGCTTCACCGCCACCAAATCATCACTCCGCACAACAGACACCGTCGAATTCGATGACCAAACCATTGGGTTGCTACCACTCTGAATGATCAGGTTTCCCTGCCTGCTGAGTTTGAGCATGCCTGATGTATCTGCAATTGGTGTATTCCTGTTAGCAACCCATACAACAGTATGATATGATATCTTCTTGTACCATATTCCCAGGTACCGGTTCTTCGATTTCCCGGGACTAAAAAAGCCCAATTCAAACATTTCTCCATCAGAAACAAGGGTGGTTTTACCATCTTGTAGTTCTTGATTTGCAGATATTGTATCTAGTGCAGCAGAATTTAAGGACAGTAAAATAAAAGCAATACAGAAGAATATAGTTATGGATTGGTACTCCATTGATGATCAAAGGTTTAAAGCAATGGGGTATTTTATTCAATGTTGGATACGGCATCTAAAGTCAAGTCAACTGAATGCCGGTATTCTTTACCTATATGACAGTTTTTCAAACACAATGTTCGATAAAGAAAGTGCAAATTATAAAATTGAGAATGTGTGGGCAGTGAAGTACAATGAGAGAGAAAAGCGAAATCAGGTTGGAGGAAAATAATTCTCAAATCATAAAAAAAGTGAAAAAGAGTTAGACCACTACATGTAGCGGCGCGGAATGGAGGGTTTTGGAGCCCCATTAACACTATCACACCGCCCCTTTGTTGTTAAACGGGTGTTTTTTGATCCCACGCGAAATATTTCGCGCTGGTTGTAAAATGGATGGGCCAACTGTTTTCTTCCACTTCAAATTTATTTATTTTTTTAATTCAACATACTCACACTACACCACACTACTACACCCCTTATAAATTTCAAGTCCATTTCAAGCCCTTAGTGGACCCACATGCCACATGTCAGAAAATGCCTAAGTGAGAGGCTCCAAATTTCACCCCCCCACTATACATGGTCTTAGCATTAGGCACATACGATAATTCAAAGTTTGCTTTCACAAAATATGTCATTATTTTATTTTGTTGAAATTATAAGGGCTCAATATTAAACGTGAGGCTATATTTCATCCGTATAAAAAACATCGAAGTAAAAAGTAACCATTTAAGTTAAGGTATTGTTTCTTTTGTGTTCAAGGGTTCCTCACACGATAAAAGTGAAAGAAAAATTTAGTGTAATTTAAGAAGTTGTTAAAAAAAGTATAAATTAGAGTTTTTTAACCTCTTAGTCCATCTCGATTCCGCACCCAATTATAAATTGATTCTTCTGACCACATATCCACGTCTACCAAACTGAAAATAAATTCAACTTAAAACTCATGTTGCAAAAAGTAATAATCCTTTAAAATGTGGTTTGGAGATAATTTTATATGCATATACAAAAGAACGCATACTATATTAGATAGAGAGACTGCTTTTCAGGAAACTTCCGGCTCTAAACATGAAAGACTGGGTATATAAAAAATAAAGAATAGAGAATAAAGACTTCTAAGTACCAACAATCTAGTAAGTGATGAAAAAATAACATGACAGACAAAGGAACATATATAACATGGTACTCAACATATATGCAAGCATTGTTACTAACACAAAACAAGTCCAACGGAAAGGTGGACAGTCCCTAAGAATCCTTAGCTTTAATTCTACGTCTCCACGAACTCTTATCTTGGACCATGTCCTCAGAGAGGTGCAACTCTATCAAATCGTGTTCAATACGCTTATCCCAGGTCAACTTGGGTCTACCTCTACTCCTCCTACCCTCAACAGTCAGCGCTTCCACTACTCTAACTATCGCTGACGTCTGCCTTCTCCTCACATGCCCAAACCATCTCAATCTCCACACCTTTATCTTCTCATAAATCTTAGCCAATCCTAACCTATCCCTAACAAGCTCATTTCTTATTCGGTCTAGCCTTGTGTACCCACACATCCACCTAAGCATCCTCATTTCTGCTACATCCATCTTGCGGGCTTGAGTCTTCTTGATGGCCCAACATTCCGACCCATACAGCATAGCCGGTCTGACTGCAAGTCTATAAAATTTACCCTTTAGTTTAGTTGGGAACCTCCTGTCGCACAAAACCCCAGAGACTGCTTTCCATCTACGCCAGCCGGCCTGAATACGGTGAGTTACATCTCTATCTATCTCTTCATCATTTTGAACAAAACCCCAGAAGCTTAAAATCTACATCACCTAATTAAAAAATAGGAAAAATGGTCGGTTCCAGCATTGACTTGGACTAGGTACTACAACTTTGCAAACACAAAAAAGATAAATGCCATATTTTAATGTTTGTAAGCAATGGTTTTAAAAAAAAAATTCTTTCAATTCCATATTTCTATGTGGGATTTGCAGCAACATACTTTTATAAGTTGGCCTCTAAATGAACCGAACGTTCATGAACTATTTGGTGAAAAGTTCGTTTATGTTCGTTTATTTAAATAAATGAACGAATACGAACACAATTTTTTGTTTGCTTAATTAAACGAACGAACATGAATACACGTTTTGTTCGTTCATTTATGTTCATGAACGGTCGTTTATGTTCGTTTATTTATGTTCGTTTAATTACACTTTATTTTTATTATTTATTTCCCTTTTATTAAGTAATCTTAATTCATATTATAATATATACAATAGATTTGATATGTTCTAAAAACTTAACTCTAACTCTAACATTCTAAACATATCAACTGCTCTCCACACACTTCACAGCCCCACCTCTATTCTTTTTCACACTCAATAGCCCTACCTTCTTCCACTTCCGACCGACCACCTCCACAACCCCGCCTCCAGCCTCCACAACCCCGTCTCCACTCTCCAGCATCTTAGATCTTAGATCAAGCTTAGAAAACACCACTGCAGCCCCTAGTTCATCAAACAATTCTTCCACTAAAGGAATTGGAAAACTGTTTTTAATGGTTGCATCATTTAATCTTCTATAGTCAATGCAGAATCTCTAAGACCCATCTTTCTTTTTAACAAGTACTACAGGAGCTGCAAAAGGGCTGCAACTGTCTCTTATAACCCCAGTATCCATCAACTCTTTTGTGAGTTTCTTAATGACATCTTTTTGAGTAGATTGATACCTGTAAGGCTTAAGACTACCTGAGTTTCATCTTTCAAGAGAATTTTATGATCACACTGCCTTTTGGGAGGCAGGGTAGTTGGTGTTTGAAACACATCATCAAACTCAACTAACATTTCTTACATTTTTTTTTATCCAAAGTCTCTCCCTCCACCTTTGTTTGATGCTGAAATTCAGAGTGTGGGGTCTGAACTTGCATACTCAGCAAATGAGCTTCTACCTACTTATCTTGTTGTCCCAAAAACACATCTAAAAAGTTAGCAGAACAAAGGGACATTTTATTGTTACTGTCAATGCCCTTTAACTTGCAAGGATTCCCACCAATTGAGAATTCCATTGTTAAATCCTCAAAATTCCAAATGATAGGACCAAGGGTCAACAACCATTGGATTCCTAATACCATATCATAATTGTCAAGTGGTATAGCCAGAACATCAGCTGTAAACCACATGCCTTGTATTTACCATTGGAAATTTGGACAGAAATTTGCACAATCAATTTCTGACCCATTAGCCATTCCCACTGAAATTCCTTTTATAACCTTCAATGCACATTTCAACTTTAATGCAATCAACATATTCACAAAGTTATGTGTCCAGAATCAATCAAGATTCTCAACTTCTTATTTCTAAGGGTTCCAATAACCTTCATGGTTGAAAAAGAGATCATACCTGTTAGTGCATGTAGAGAAATCTGAGGTTCTTTCCAATCTTGTGTCAATACAGGCTCTTCCTCTAACACTAACTCCTCTTCTTCTATTTCCCCAGAACCAGATATCTCAAGAACAAACAATTGTTTGTTTGCACACTTATTGTAACACCCCAACCGATGGCAGAAACATCAAGGTGTCACGTATTGACGATTGTTCAGTAGCACATGGTATATTTTGAAATTTTAAATACTTTATTCATAGCATAAATATCCAAATGGAACATTGTCTAAAAATCCCGAAATTTCTAGTACATAACATAAATTAAAGCAAACAACTTCAAATAACTTCATAATAATCATTTGAGCATACTCTAAGCCTCAGCTTCAATGTTACCTGAAACATGTTAATTTTGAAAATGTTTTTGGGTCAACAAAATGTTGGTGAGAATTACATAGGTTTGTATATTGAATAAAAATGTTGTACAATTCGAGTGTCATGGCAAGTCTAGTCCATATGTGAAAACAAAACTATTAGGTAAATCGAGTGCATAATCAACCCTTGTGACTTGAATATTGTGGTCCATCCCATACGCATATGGTTCACTCGATTTCGTCATGTGTTCGATAACAATCACCCACGCTACCTATGTAGGAGGTACGCGTATCCGGGTGGGGTTGTCAGTCCAATAGATCTATTATTGTATATTGTCGGCTGATCAATGTTAATGATTATGCTAGAATAATTGTGCTTACCCTAGTAATGTTTAAGACATAATGCAACATAGAAATCTAAGTTTTCTAGTCTAAGTTTTCTAATCTAAGTTTTGTGGCTCTTGTGTCCAACTATCACCCTATTTATAAGGCAATATTTGAGTAAAAGGGGAAACTTAAAAGTCTAAGTTTTCTAGTCTACAAGTAGTTCTAGGGTTCCTAATTTGGGAATAAGTAATTGTTTAATTATTAATAAAATAAATTCGGTAAATAATTAAATAAAAGACTATAGTAGGTTTTTGATTAAGGATGGTCATATTATAAGGTTTTAAGTATGAAAATAATTTTTATAAAATTATTTTATCCAAAAATTGAATATTTAGTCTATTTATTTCTATTTGTCAAAACATAATTTTAATATCTAACAATATTAAAATTAAAGAATTTTCAAATTAAAATTTGTATTTCTGTTCTAAATGGATAGAAATAATTTATGTAAAATTTTGGTATAAAAATATTGAAAAATGATTTTGTTATGATTTATTTATGATTAAAAATAACAAAAATTAATTAAAAATATTAAATAAATGGTTTTTCTAGAATAAAATTTATTTTGGGAATGATTATTGATCTACAAGTTTAAAATAATTTTTGTGGATATTTATAAGAACATTTAGATATTTTTATAAAATTTTAAAATTATTAATGAATAAACTTGCAATATTTATAATATATATAAATAAATTATTTTTGGAAATCTAAAAATTGTATGGTAAGCTTTGTTATGAGATTTACCTAAAATAATTTTTATAGAATTTTTAAGACACTTTTACTATTTTAAAAACTATTTTTAAAAGAATTTTCAAAATATAAATATAAAAGAAAGCTAAAACTATTGTTTGTTTGTGCCGGGACTCGAACCCGAGTCCTTGGCCGAGTCAAAGCCTTAAATCACAAGCCTAGACCGTCTGGTCCAGACCCTGAGAACGATTAATATGGATTTCAATTAGTTATATAGGTTATCTGGTTCGTTTTAATAATTGATTTAAAAAAAAGCGTGCGGGGATCGAACCTTGGCCTTCGGCTGGTTCTGTTTTTAATTCAGTGTGCATTACCAATTGATCTGTGGATCAGTTGGTTAATGTTTTTGTTTTGAAATAGAGTTAAATGACGTCTGCAATGAGTATTATCCCCAAATCGTTGAACAAGAGCCCTAGCTTACTAATCGCTACAATTAACAACCAATAGCCCATGTGATGTTGGGGCTATTGCTCGTATGTATCCGAATAACAAAACCCACAAAGAATATTGAAATTACAAAGCGATTGAAGCAACGAACGATTGGTTGAAAGAAATAGTTAATTCGAAGCTTAATTCTTGAATAATCATGATCTGTTAAAAGAAATTGGTTGTAGGGAAAGAATTTTTCGGTGTGTTTAGGTTGTGGGGAAAGGTTTAATTTATATAATAACATCCCGATTTGTATAATTGGAATTTTTGACCCACATTGATGATAATACGCGTAATTAGTCCAAAATAGGAATGTTTTAATTGTGATTATGGGTGGAGAAGAAGCAGGGAAGGTCGATCAACATGTTTCCTTAAGCGAATTGAGATTAAAACGCGGATTGGGATGATCTAGGAATGAATTGGGTTCGCAGATTGACTTTTAAAAGTCAACGTGTATGAATAAGGAAGGGTTTTGTTTATACACGACTGAGAATCATCACAATTCAAGATGCAGCCCAACTGGTTAAGATAGGTGTGCATATTGAACCATCCATGGACACGGGTTCGAGTCCCGGTCCATGTGTTTTATTTTTTTTTTGTGATTAAAACATGGTTATAATGTTATTATATGTATATATTATGATTATATAAGCCCGAATATGTCACAACATATTTTTAGAGCGTACTAGAAAGATAAAATTCGGCGTTTTATTGATTGAATAATAAACGTACAAGATAGAAAAATGCGAAATGTTACAGTCTCCTCTACTTTTAGGAACTTCGTCTCGAAGTTGGAGTCGGAGAGTCTGCTGGGAAGAGGTGTGGGTATTTAGACTTCATCTGGTCTCTGCGTTCTCAAGTGAACTCTGGACCTCGTTTAGATTCCCAACGAACCTTAACGATTGGGATGCGACTGCGCTTGAGTTTCTTGATTCCAGTGTCCACGATCTCAACTGGTTTCTTGATAATGTGCATAGTTTCATCGATTTGCACATCATCAAGAGGGACATGGAGGTTCTCATCTGCTAAGCATTTCTTGAGATTCAAAATGTGAAAAGTTGGGTGAACATTGCTTAGCTCAGGTGGAAGATCAAGTTTGTAAGCCACTTTTCCAATCCTGTCAAGCACTTTGAATAGGCCCACGTAACGAGGAGCTAGTTTTCCCTTTCTCCCGAAACGAATCACTCCCTTCCAAGGAGATACCTTAAGAAGTACAAATTCCCCGACTTGAAATTCCAAGGGCTTTCAACGTTTATCAGCATAACTCTTCTGTCGAATTCTAGCCTTGAGAAGATTATCCTGGATCAGTTGAATCTTATCTGTGGTTTCCTGGATTAGTTCAGGTCCAGTGATCTGAGCTTCACCAACCTCAGTCCAACAGACAGGTGAACGACACTTACGACCATAAAGTGCCTCGAAAGGAGCCATGTTAATGCTGGCATGATAACTGTTGTTGTATGAAAACTCAACCAAGGGAAGATGAGAATCCCATGCGCCACCAAAATCAATGACACATGCCCTGAGAATATCCTCAAGTGTCTGGATGGTCCGTTCAGTCTGACCATCAGTCTGAGGGTGATAAGCAGTACTCAGGTTTAGCTGGGTACCCAAAGCGTTTTGTAAAGGATCCCAAAAGTGAGAGGTGAAATGACCATCACGATCAGAGATGATGTCCAAAGGTATTCCATGTCGACATACGATTTCACTCACGTAAATCCTTGCCAACCTTTCCACAGAATATTTCTCACGAATTGGTAAGAAATAGGCTGACTTGGTTAAACGATCAACGATTACCCAAATGCTGTCATAACCTTTGGGTGTACGAGTGAGTTTAGTGATGAAGTCCATTGCTATGCTCTCCCATTTCCATATAGGAATTTCTGGTTGTTCAAGCATACCAGAAGGTCGTTGATGTTCAGCCTTGACCTTTGAACAAGTAAGACATTTTGCAACGAAAAGAGCGATATCTTTCTTCATACCAGGCCACCAATACGAATAACGAAGATCTTGGTTCATTTTGTCAGCACCAGGATGGATAGAATAACGAGTCTTATGAACTTCGTTCATAAGGAAGGTACGAAGATCATCACGGTCAGGAATCCAAAGTCGATTGAGAAAATAGAGTAGACCATCAGGTTTGGTTTCAAGTTAAGTCTCAGCACCACAAGAGATTTCGTCATACATGTTACCTTGGGTGACTGAGATATGTTGAGCCTGAAGGATACAATCCTGAAGATCAGTACGAACCCTTGCATAATGAAGTTTGATGCGCTCTTTGCGACTGAGTGCATCTGCCACAACGTTCGCTTTGCCAGGATGGTAGCGAATTTCGCAGTCATAGTCGTTAAGTAACTCAACCCAACGTCGTTGCCTCATGTTAAGATCTTTCTAGTTGAAGATATGTTGGAGACTTTTGTGGTCTGTGAAAACCACACATTTGGTGCCATAAAGGTAGTGTCTCTAAATCTTAAGAGCAAAAACGACTGAACCCAATTCAAGATCATGGGTGGTATAATTCTTTTCGTGGATCTTGAGTTGTCTGGATGCATAAGCAATAACCTTGCCTCGTTGCATGAGAACACAACCAAGACCTTGGTTCGTTGCATCACAATAGACCACGAAGTCATCATTACCATCAGGTAGAGATAGATAGGTGCTTCACAAAGTTTCTGCTTAAGGGTCTCAAATGCTTCCTCTTGTTTTGGTCCCCACTCATAAGGTTTACCCTTGTGAGTTAAGGCAGTGAGAGGAACACCGATTTTGGAGAAGTTAGCAATGAATCGATGATAATAACCAGGCAAACCAAGGAAAGAACGGACTTCTGTTGGAGTTTTAGGAACACTCCAATTTTTGACAGCTTCGATCTTTGCAGGATCAACATGAATTCCGTTCTCATTGATGACGTGTCCCAAAAATTGAATTTATTTAAGCCAAAATTCACATTTTGAGAACTTGGCATACAATTGTTCTTTCTTTAGGAGGTCCAAGATTAAGTGAAGATGTTGTTCGTTATCGGATTTTGATTTAGAGTAAATCAAAATGTCGCCAATGAAGACGATCACGAATTTGTCCAGATAGGGTTTACAAACCCGATTCATTAGATCCATAAATACTGCAGGAGCGTTGGTCAATCCAAATGGCATGACCATGAATTCGTAATGACCATAACGTGTACGAAAAGCCGTCTTGGGAATGTCTTCTTCGTGAACTCTAAGTTGATGATAACCAGAACGAAGATCAATCTTTGAGAAGTGGGTTGCTCCTTGAAGTTGATCGAAAAGATCGTTAATCCTAGGTAAGGGATAATGATTCTTGATGGTGAGTTTATTATGCTCACGATAATCGATACACATCCTGAGGGATCCATCTTTCTTCTTGACGAATAACACAGGGGCTCCCCATGGAGAAAAACTGGGGCGAATGAAACCCTTATCAGAGAGTTCCTGTAGTTGACTGGCAAGTTCTTGCATCTCAGAGGGTGCAAGATGATAAGGAGCTTTGGCAATTGGATTAGCACCAGGAACAAGGTCGATTCTAAATTCAACTTGACGAGTAGGAGGCAAACTAGGTAAATCCTCTGGAAAGACTTCAGGATAGTCCCGAATGATTGGAATATCTTGGATACTCTTGCCCTTGTCTTTCTTTTCTATCACGTTAGCCAAGAAAGCCATATACCCCTTTCGTAAGTATTTTTGAGCAGTCATACAAGACATGAGTTTAAGTTCACCACAAGGTTTCTCACCATAGATCTTCAAGAGGAATGCGAATTACTTTCTCAAAGCATAAGATTTCAGCACGATGGTTTGACAACCAATCCATGCCTACTATGACATCGAAACTCCCAAGATGCATAGGAATGAGGTTGATAGGGAAACTATGTTCATCAAGGTTCAACACACAGTTACGTATAACAGAATCGATTGAGATAGATTTCCCATTAGCTACTTCTACCACTAAGGGTTCCTCTAGATTAGTTTGGAGCATGTTAAGTAGGGGTTCAAATTTAAGTGACACAAACAACTTATCATCACCCGAATCAAATAGTATGGAAGCATAATGGTTATTAACAAGAAATGTACCATTAACCACTTCATTGTTGTTGCGAGCTTGATTAGCATTGATGTTGTATGCGCGACCACGAGCACCTTGGTTTTGATTTTGGTTACGGTTTTGGTTCTGGTTATGATTCTGGTTCTGGTTTCCACGATTGGGGCAAGCATTACTATAATGATCTGGGCTGCCACACTCATAACACTGACCACGAGCAGGCCTATTGTTTTGTTGGTTGGGAGCTGGAGCATTTCTAGCAGGGTTATTCTGGGTAGTAGGGACATTAGAAGGAGGAATTCGACAAACATTCATGAGATGCCCATACCTTTGACAATTGGTACATTGACGACAAGGCACTTGGGTTGGGTGGTGATACTTGCAGGTGTTACACAAAGGCTGGGTTCCAATATATGGTTTCTTGTTGGGTGGAGGAGTGGCAACCATTGCAAAATTTCTTGCATTGCGTCTCTTGTTGGTGGAGGGCTCAGACTTAACCTCGGCAGCCGGTTGAGGAGTATCCTTCGCAACAGCTTTCTTTGTATTCTTGCGAAAAAGAGTACCATTTTTCACATGGTTATCAGTCAAAGTAGCTGCTAGGCGTTTGGCTTCCTCGAGAGTGGCAAGATTTCTTCCCAACACAGTATCTTGAATCTGCATGGGTAGACCTCCAATATACTTCTCAATAGCAATAGGTAGGGGTGTGACCTTGTGAGGTAACAGTAGGCTCAGTTCATGAAAACGAGTGTTGTAGGCCAAGTTTTCCCCACTGTCTTGGACCAGGACATGGAACTCATCCTCTAACTTCTTGATTTCATTACGAGGACAAAAATCTGCCATCATAACTTCCTTAACTTGCTCCCAAGTCATAGCCATTGCGACTTCAGCCGCGAGTCCTTTTCTCTTCATTCCACCATGTGAGTGCCCGCTTGTGGAGGACACTCATAGCATAGCGAACTTTGAGGTTATTGGGACACTCGCTATTAATGAAGGTATTTTCGATACCCTCGAACCACTGAAGGAGACCAGTGGCTCCTTCGTCCCCGCTAAACTTAGGAGGGTTGCAAGTATTGAAGTGTTTGAGGATGCAAACAGGGTGGGTATTCCCATTTCCATTTCCATTCCCATTATGATTCCCATTCCCATTGCCATTTCCATTGCCGTTTCCATTCATTTGGATGACTTGAGCCACCAGGTTAGGAACCAAAGTTGCTATTTGTTGCGCCATTTGTTGAGAAATGATCGCAACCAGTTGGACATCAACGCCATTGTTGTTGTAATTGTTGTTGTTGTTGTTGTTGTGGTTGTTGTTGCTCTATTCATCATGTTCGTTGTCATTGTTAAGAGGAGTGCTACGACGAGGAGGCATGATCTGTAAGAGACACAATGAAGGTTCAATGAGACATGGAATGAATCAAGGATAATGAGGTAATATATTAAAACGAATAAACGAAAACGTTGACTTATCAAAGATTCTAGATTCTAATAACATAGTGAAGACATGCTTTAGCCTATAAGTGAACACTCATCCCGAGAATTCCCAGGTAGGCATCCGGGTCCCTCGTCTGATTGGGATATATGCGCAATGCCAGTCCTAGACAGAAAACTCAGAATACAGGCGCT
Source organism: Ambrosia trifida (assembly GCA_028751855.1). Taxonomy (NCBI): domain Eukaryota; kingdom Viridiplantae; phylum Streptophyta; class Magnoliopsida; order Asterales; family Asteraceae; genus Ambrosia; species Ambrosia trifida. The sequence goes on along the minus strand of CM054123.1, from coordinate 3,659,529 downwards.
CACCCTTCCAGATTGCACGTGTTCGTTATTAGAATCTAGAACTTCGACGAGATCTTAAGGTGGTTCATGCTAAACCTGAGGATTTTGTCCTATTAATCTAAAGGTGGATCAGGATTGCAGCAGACGAATAAGAGTAGACAACTTGTAAGGCTTAGGGTTGTATAGGGTGTAGGATAGGGATAAGAATAAGGAAGCAATTAGGGTTACAAGTAAGATAAGCAAGTACTGGTTTAAATCCCTAAGGTTATAGTCTAGATTATTTTTCTAATAACCTAATTCCCTATAAACAAGGCTCTGATATCAATCTATAACACCCCAACCGATGGCGAAAACATCGAGGTGTCACGTATTGACGATTGTTTAGTAGCACATGGTACATTTTGAAATTTTAAAATCCCGAAATTTCTAATACATAACATAAATTAAAGCAAACAACTTCAAATAACTTCATAATAATCCTTCGAGCATACTCTAAGCCTCAGCTTCATTGTTACCTGAAACATGTTAATTTTGAAAATGTTTTTGGGTCAACAAAATGTTGGTGAGAATTACATAGGTTTGTATATTGAATAAAAATGTTGTACAATTCGAGTGTCATGGCAAGTCTAGTCTAGTCCATATGTGAAAACAAAACTATTAGGTAAATCGAGTGCATAATCAACCCTTGTGACTCGAATATTGTGGTCCATCCTATACGCATATGGTTCACTCGATTTTGTCATGTGTTCGATAACAATCACCCACGCTACCTATGTAGGAGGTACACGTATCCGGGTGGGGTTGTCAGTCTAATAGATCTATCATTGTATATCGTCGGCTGATCAATGTTAATGATTATGCTAGAATAATTGTGCTTACCCTAGTAATGTTTAAGACATAATGCAACATAGAAGTCTAAGTTTTCTAGTCTAAGTTTTCTAATCTAAGTTTTGTGGCTCTTGTGTCCAACTATCACCCAATTTATAAGGCAATATTTGAGTAAAAGGGAAAACTTAAAAGTCTAAGTTTTCTAGTCTACAAGTAGTTCTAGGGTTCCTAATTTGGGAATAAGTAATTGTTTAATTATTAATAAAAGAAAATCGGTAAATAATTAAATAAAAGACTATAGTAGGTTTTTGATTAAGGATGGTCATATTATAAGGTTTTAAATATGAAAATAATTTTTATAAAATTATTTTATCCAAAAATTGAATATTTAGTCTATTTATTTCTATTTGTCAAAAAATAATTTTAATATCTAACAATATTAAAATTAAAGAATTTTCAAATTAAAATTTGTATTTCAGTTCTAAATGGATAGAAATAATTTATGTAAAATTTTGGTATAAAAATATTGAAAAATGAATTTGTTATGATTTATTTTTGATTAAAAATAACAAAAATTAATTAAAAATACGGTTTTTTCTGGAATAAAATTTATTTTTGGAATGATTATTGATCTACAAGTTTAAAATAATTTTTGTGGATATTTATAAGAACATTTAGATATTTTTATAAAATTTTAAAATTATTAATGAATAAACTTGCAATATTTATAATATATATAAATAAATTATTTTTGGAAATCTAAAAATTGTATGGTAATCTTTGTCATGAGATTTACTTAAAATAATTTTTATAGAATTTTTAAGACACTTTTACTATTTTAAAAACTATTTTTAAAAGAATATTCAAAATATAAATATAAAAGAGAGCTAAAAAATTGTTTGTTTGTGCCGGGACTCGAACCCGAGTCCTTGGCCGAGTCAAATCCTTAAATCACAAGCCTAGACCGCCTGGTCCAGACCCTAAGAACGATTAATAAGGGTTTCAATTAGTTATATAGGTTATCTGGTTCATTTTAATAATTGATTTAAAAAAAAAAGCGTGTGGGGGTCGAACCTTGGCCTTCGGCCGGTTCTCTTTTTAAGTCAGTGTGCATTACCAACTGATATGTGGATCAGTTGGTTAATGTTTTTGTTTTGAAATAGAGTTAAACGACGTCTGCAACGAGTATTATCCCCTAATCGTTGAACAAGAGCCCTAGCTTACTAATCGCTACAATTAACAACCAATAACCCTTGTGATGTTGGGGCTATTGCTCGTATGTATCCGAATAACAAAACCCACAAAGAATATTGAACTTACAAAGCGATTGAAGCAATGAACGATTGGTTGAAAGAAATAGTTAATTCGAAGCTTAATTCTTGAATAATCACGATCTGTTAGAAGAAATTGGTTGTAGGGAAAGAATTTTTCGGTGTGTTTAGGTTGTAGGGAAAGGTTTAATTTATATAATAACATTCCGATTCGTATAATTGGAATTTTTGACCCACAATGATGATAATACGCGTAATTAGTCCAAAATAGGAATGTTTTAATTGTGATTATGCGTGGAGAAGAAGCAGGGAAGGTCGGTCAACATGTTTTCTTAAACGAATTGAAATTAAAATGCGGATTGGGATGATCTAGGAATGAATTGGGTTCGCAGATTGACTTTTAAAAGTCAAAGTGTATGAATAAGGAAGGGTTTTGTTTATACACGATTGAGAATCATCACAATTCAAGATGCAGCCCAGCTAGTTAAGATAGGTATGCATATTGAACCGTCCATGGACGCGGGTTCGAGTCCCGGTCCATGCGTTTTATTTTTTTTTGTGATTAATACATGGTTATAATGTTATTATATGTATATATTATGATTATATAAGCCCGAATATGTCACAACATATTTTTGGAGCTTACTAGAAAGATAAAATTCGGCGTTTTATTGATTGAATAATAAACTACCTATCATATCAAATTATTAACTAATAAAAATAGAGAAAAGTCTTTCAAGGCAGTACCATTTTAGAAAACTTCACTAAAAAAGTCAACATTATCCTAACACGCCAGTTTGGTTGGGTAACAGGTCACCCAGGTAACAAACTAATAATAATGTTATGAACTAATAAACATAAACTACTTTTTAGCTCTTTACAATATTTTAACAATTACTTTTACTCTCTATATATTTTTAATTACTTCATTAGGAATATCTCATAATCATTCTAATAAAAGTTCTTGCTTTCATTTATGTGCATACATATATGTTTACAACAGCTAAATAGCTGAAAACATATGTTTTCAGCGCAACTTTGTTTAATTTTTTTTATAAAAAAATCCCATCGGCGCTTTTTTTTATTTTTTTTTTGCCTAAAATGCTTAAAAATATGTATTTTACATTGGTTATTGTTTTAAAAAAATAATGCTTTTTTACATGGGTTTTCAAAGGTTTTCTCAACTCAAGATGGTTTTCATTTTATCTCTCCCATATATATATATATATATATATATATATATATATATATATATATATATATATCAAGTATAATGAATATTAAGAATTCAAGATAAGCGAGCCATTTCTCATTTAGTGTTATCTTTATATAATAAACAAGTATAAGTGGTTAGTTCCAGACCAAAGTCAGTGAATTATTAGAAAAAGATACTGATATCAAATTGTGAATCCTTTATGCAGAATTGGAGAAAATGTGAAGATGCTTCCTCACCTTGCTTGGTACGTGTCGCTCTGTAAAACAAACCAATTAATAAACACACAAACGAACAAACGTGTTGTCATTGGTGACAAAATGATGTTACTTACAGTCCAATAAGTGAAAAATATTGTGTTGTTATCACCATAAATATCCAGGCTGACCTGAAAATTTCTTATGATTACAACAACATATTCAAAAATTGTTGCTACCAAAGGTTCAAAATCACACATCTGACAAACATATAGTGGGATTATCAACAAAGAAATGACATTTTTTTATCAAGTTGTGTGTGGACGAGGGGGTGTACTTGCCAACCAGCCTCAATGCTATTGAGATCTTCATAAAAAGAACCACCGAAATTCCAAATTTGATATTACAAATTAACAATAAACCATTTGTAACTAATCCGTTAACCAAAATATATCAATATAAATAAGGTTTATATATGATTTAACTTACATTTACAACCTTTTTAGCTACAAGTATAATACCTTGAAGCACAAAAAAGCCCCGTGTAGGAAAGCGCGCGCCTCAAAGGCTTTTTTTTTCTTGCGCTTTTTTACCACTGCGCGCCTTGTGTGACATAAGGTGCATGGATCCACGCCTTAGCTCGTGTCTCGATTTTTAAAATCTAGATAGACATAAAGAATGCCTTATGCTCTAATCATTTTAGCACAAACAATATGCAATTAGTAGCCTAAATATGATGCATTCAGGCTGAAACCACACTCAATAATATGATTTGGTGTCAATCTAGCTAACCATGTATTTTGATACTATTTAACACATAAATTAGTTGTATTTGGCCTATTTCTTACTCCAACCAAATACAAATGGGAACTATTTCCACAGTGCCTTTAGTAAGCCTGGGCGGTGTGGAGACCCCACCACCCCCGTCCCACCTTTTTTCCCGTCCCGTCCCAACAGAGTGGAATGATCACTGATTGACCGATCCAAAGAACTGAATAATCACAAATTGATTATCCAATAGAGTGGAATGATCACGAAGAAGATTAGTTCAACAATAACAAAACCATTTATTATCAACTAACACTTAGCTTTATAGCTGAGTACAATGTTGACTAATGGTTACTAACTAACTTTCATGATCTAACTACTTTTATCTAATAAGACCCCTCCAACTATGACTTATTGACAATTAACTCCCTTGAACTCTATTACATCATAACAACTATTACTAATTGTCATTTCTAGTCCCTGAGATCATTTAGTCCGTAACAAAATCATGCACTCTTATGCGTTATAGAATCATTTTATGAACAGGTTTTTGCTAAACAGATTCAGATCAGAACACAACAATGCACAATCCATCGCTGATTTTTGAAATCAAGCAAAATAAACTACCTATCATATTAAATTATTAACTAATAAAAATAGAGAAAAGTCTTTCAAGGCAGTACCATTTTAGATAACTTCACTAAAACAGTCAACATTATCCTAACTCGTCAGTTTGGTTGGGTAACACGTCACCCAGGTAACAAACTAATAATAATGTTATGAACTAATAAACATAAACTACTTTTTAGCTCTTTACAATATTTTAACAATTACTTTTACTCTTTATATGTTCTTTAATTACTTCATTAGGAATATCTCATAATCATTTTAATAAAAGTTCTTGCTTTCATTTACGTGCATACATATATGTTTACAACAGCTAAATAGCTGAAAACATATGTTTTCAGCGCAACTTTGTTTATTTTTTTTTAAAAAAAATCCCATCGGCGCTTTTTTTCTATTTTCTCCCCAAAATGCTTAAAAATATGTATTTTACATTGGTTATTGTTTTAAAAAAAATAATGTTTTTTTACATGAGTTTTCAAAGGTTTTCTCAACTCAAGAGGGTTTTCATTTTATCTCTCCCCTATATATATATATATATATATATATATATATATATATATATAGCAAGTATAATGATTATAAAGAATTCAAGATAAGCGAGCCATTTCTCATTTATTGTTATCTTTATATAATAAACAAGTATAAGTGGCCACTGAGTTCCAGACCAAAGTCAGTGAATTATATTTGGAAGTTACCTTCCAGAAAAAGATTCCGATATCAAATTGTGAATCCTATATGCACAATTGGAGAAAAAGTAAAGATGCTTGATCACCTTGCTTGGTACGTGTCGCTCTGTAAAACAAACCAATTAATAAACACACAAACGAACAAACGTGTTGTCATTGGTGACAAAATGATGTTACTTACAGTCCAATAAGTGGAAAATATTGTTTTGTTATCACCATAAATATCCAGGCTGACCTGAAAATTCCTTATAATTACAACAACATATTCAAAAATTGTTGATACCAGCGGTTCAAAATCACACATCTGACAAACATATAGTGGGATTATTAACAAAGAAATGACATTTACTTATCAAGTTGTGTGCGGACGAGGGGGTGTACTTGCCAACCAGCCTCAATGCTATTGAGATCTTCATCAAAAGAACCACCGAAATTCCAAATTTGATATTACAAATTCACAATAAACCATTTGTAACTAATCCGTTAACCAAAATATATAAATATAAATAAGGTTTATATATGATTTAACTTGAACTTACAGCCTTTTTACCTACAAGTATAATATTTTGAAGCACAAAAAAGCCCCGTGTAGGAAAGCGCGCGCCTCAAGAGCTTTTTTTTTTCTTGCACTTTTTTACCACTGCGTGCCTTGTGTGACATAAGGTGCATGGATCCACGCCTTAGCTCGCGTCTCGCTTTTTAAAATCTAGATAGACATAAAGAATGCCTTATCCTCTAATCATTTTAGCACAAACAGTATTCAATTAATAGCCTAAATATGATGCATCCAGGCCGAAACCACACTCATTAATATGTTTTGGTGTCAATCTAGCTAACCATGTATTTTGATACTATTTAACACATAAATTAGTTGTATTTGGCCTATTTCTTACTCCAACCAAATGCATATGGGAACTATTTCCACAGTGCCTTTAGTAAGCCTGGGCGGTGTGGAGACCCCACCACCCCCGTCCCACCTTTTTTCCCGTCCCATCCCAACAGAGTGGAATGATCACTGATTGACCGATCCAAAGAACTGAATAATCACAAATTGATTATCCAATAGAGTGGAATGATCACGATTGATCGATTCCCGGACAGAAAGAAAAAAGTTTTCGAAGAAAAAATTCACAGAATCAGAACAATTAGCCAGAGAAGACAGTGGCGGACGGTGGTTTACGACGGATGACAGTGGTCGGAGCGCCAAGATCGGCTCTCTGATACCAATGTTAAGATGTGAATGAGAAATAAGAATACAGAGAAGAAGATTAGCTCAACAATAACATAACCGTTTATTATCAACTCACACTTAGCTTTATAGTTGATTACAATGTTGACTAATGGTTACTAACTAACTTTCATGATCTAACTACTTTTATCTAATAAGACCCCTCCAACTATGACTTATTGACAATTAACTCCCTTGAACTCTATTACATCATAACAACTATTACTAATTGTCATTTCTAGTCCCTGAGATCATTTAGTCCGTAACAAAATCATGCACTCTTATGCGTTATAGAATAATTTTATGAACAGGTTTTTGCTAAACAGATTCAGATCAGAACACAACAATGCACAATCCATCGCTGATTTTTGAAATCAAGCAAAATAAACTACCTATCATATTAAATTATTAACTAATAAAAATAGAGAAAAGTCTTTCAAGGCAGTACCATTTTAGATAACTTCACTAAAACAGTCAACATTATCCTAACTCGTCAGTTTGGTTGGGTAACACGTCACCCAGGTAACAAACTAATAATAATGTTATGAACTAATAAACATAAACTACTTTTTAGCTCTTTACAATATTTTAACAATTACTTTTACTCTTTATATGTTCTTTAATTACTCCCCCCGAATCGGATTTTTTGAGGAATATCTCATAATCATTTTAATAAAAGTTCTTGCTTTCATTTACGTGCATACATATATGTTTACAACAACTGAATAGCTGAAAACGTATGTTTTCAGCGCAACTTTGTTTATTTTTTTTTAAAAAAAAATCCCATCGGCACTTTTTTTCTATTTTTTTCCCCAAAATGCTTAAAAATATGTATTTTACATTGGTTATTGTTTTAAAAAAAATAATGTTTTTTTTACATGAGTTTTCAAAGGTTTTCTCAACTCAAGAGGGTTTTCATTTTATCTCTCCCCTATATATATATATATATATATATATATATATATATATATAGCAAGTATAATGATTATAAAGAATTCAAGATAAGCGAGCCATTTCTCATTTAGTGTTATCTTTATATAATAAACAAGTATAAGTGGCCACTGAGTTCCAGACCAAAGTCAGTGAATTATATTTGGAAGTTACCTTCCAGAAAAAGATACCGATATCAAATTGTGAATCCTATATGAACAATTGGAGAAAAAGTAAAGATGCTTGATCACCTTGCTTGGTACGTGTCGCTCTGTAAAATAAACCAATTAATAAACACACAAACGAACAAACGTGTTGTCATTGGTGACAAAATGATGTTACTTACAGTCCAATAAGTGAAAAATATTGTGTTGTTATCACCATAAATATCCAGGCTGACCTGAAAATTTCTTATGATTACAACAACATATTCAAAAATTGTTGCTACCAAAGGTTCAAAATCACACATCTGACAAACATATAGTGGGATTATCAACAAAGAAATGACATTTACTTATCAAGTTGTGTGCGGACGAGGGGGTGTACTTGCCAACCAGCCTCAATGCTATTGAGATCTTCATCAAAAGAACCACCGAAATTCCAAATTTGATATTACAAATTCACAATAAACCATTTGTAACTAATCCGTTAACCAAAATATATAAATATAAATAAGGTTTATATATGATTTAACTTGAACTTACAGCCTTTTTACCTACAAGTATAATATTTTGAAGCACAAAAAAGCCCCGTGTAGGAAAGCGCGCGCCTCAAGAGCTTTTTTTTTCTTGCTCTTTTTTACCACTGCGTGCCTTGTGTGACATAAGGTGCATGGATCCACGCCTTAGCTCGCGTCTCGCTTTTTTAAAATCTAGATAGACATAAAGAATGCCTTATCCTCTAATCATTTTAGCACAAACAGTATGCAATTAGTAGCCTAAATATGATGCATCCAGGCCGAAACCACACTCATTAATATGTTTTGGTGTCAATCTAGCTAACCATGTATTTTATTACTATTTAACACATAAATTAGTTGTATTTGGCCTATTTCTTACTCCAACCAAATGCATATGGGAACTATTTCCACAGTGCCTTTAGTAAGCCTGGGTGGTGTGGAGACCCCACCACCCCCGTCCCACCTTTTTTCCCGTCCCATCCCAACAGAGTGGAATGATCACTGATTGACCGATCCAAAGAACTGAATAATCACAAATTGATTATCCAATAGAGTGGAATGATCACGATTGATCGATTCCCGGACAGAAAGAAAAAAAGTTTTCGAAAAAAAAATTCACAGAATCAGAACAATTAGCCGGAGAAGACAGTGGCGGACGGTGGTTTACGACGGATGACTAATGGTTACTAACTAACTTTCATGATCTAACTACTTTTATCTAATAAGACCCCTCCAACTATGACTTTTTGACAATTAACTCCCTTGAACTCTATTACATCATAACAACTATTACTAATTGTCATTTCTAGTCCCTGAGATCATTTAGTCCGTAACAAAATCATGCACTCTTATGCGTTATAGAATCATTTTATGAACAGGTTTTTGCTAAACAAATTCAGATCAGAACACAACAATGCACAATCCATCGCTGATTTTTGAAATCAAGCAAAATAAACTAACTATCATATTAAATTATTAACTAATAAAAATAGAGAAAAGTCTTTCAAGGCAGTACCATTTTAGATAACTTCACTAAAACAGTCAACATTATCCTAACTCGTCAGTTTGGTTGGGTAACACGTCACCCAGGTAACAAACTAATAATAATGTTATGAACTAATAAACATAAACTACTTTTTAGCTCTTTACAATATTTTAACAATTACTTTTACTCTTTATATGTTCTTTAATTACTTCATTAGGAATATCTCATAATCATTTTAATAAAAGTTCTTGCTTTCATTTACGTGCATACATATATGTTTACAACAGCTAAATAGCTGAAAACATATGTTTTTAGCGCAACTTTGTTTATTTTTTTTAAAAAAATCCCATCGACGCTTTTTTCTATTTTTTTCCCCAAAATGCTTAAAAATATGTATTTTACATTGGTTATTGTTTTAAAAAAAAAGGTTTTTTACATGAGTTTTCAAAGGTTTTTTCAACTCAAGAGGGTTTTCATTTTATCTCTCCCTATATATATATATATATATATATATATATATATATATATCAAGTATAATGATTATAAAGAATTCAAGATAAGCGAGCCATTTCTCATTTAGTGTTATCTTTATATAAAAACAAGTATAAGTGGCCACTGAGTTCCAGACCAAAGTCAATGAATTATATTTGGAAGTTACCTTCCAGAAAAAGATACTGATATCAAATTGTGAATCCTATATGCAGAATTGGAGAAAAAGTGAAGATGCTTGATCACCTTGCTTGGTACGTGTCGCTCTGTAAAAAAACCAATTAATAAACACACAAACGAACAAACGTCTTTTCGTTGGTGACAAAATGATGTTACTTACAGTCCAATAAGTGGAAAATATTGTTTTGTTATCACCACAAATATCCAGGATGACCTGAAAATTTCTTATAATTACAGCAACATATTCAAGAATTGTTGATACCAATGGTTCAAAATCACACATCTGACAAACATATAGTGGGATTATCAACAAAGAAAGGACATTTTCTTATCAAGTTGTGTGTGGACGAGGGGGTGTACTTGCCAACCAGCCTCAATGCTATTGAGATATTCATCAAAAGAACCACCGAAATTCCAAATTTGATATTACAAATTCACAATAAACCATTTGTAACTAATCCGTTAACCAAAATATATAAATATAAATAAGGTTTATATATGATTTAACTTAAATTTACAGCCTTTTTAGCTACAAGTATAATACTTTGAAGCACAAAAAAGCCCCGTGTAGGAAAGCGCGCGCCTCAAGTGTAACATTCGGCCCCTCTCACCACCAATATTGTCCGATTTGCCCCCGATGGGTTGCCCATCCAGAAGCTCACGGATTTGTTTTTGGTTGCTCCGGTGGAGACTTCCCAGGAGGTCACCCATCCTGATACTACTCCCACATGAGCACGCTTAACTGTGGAGTTCTCCTCTCATCCACTAGCATTAAGCCCAAAACGCGTTGGTGATTTAAGAGACTTTGGATTACTTATGAACCAAGGATCTCTCCTGGCCACGGCCGATGTGGGATTTTCCTAGGGTGTCATACAAAGGTCTATGTTAATCTTCTCAGAAATCAGTACTGTTACAATCACCCCCTTAGAGACTCATCGTCCTCGATGAGGTTTGCCCACCATCTCGAACGGCACAGGAGTGGCTCTGATACCATTTGTAACATCCGGCCCCTCTCACCACCAATATTGTCCGCTTTGCCCCCGATGGGTTGCCCATCCAGAAGCTCACGGATTTGTTTTTGGTTGCTCCGGTGGAGACTTCCCAGGAGGTCACCCATCCTGATACTACTCCCACATGAGCACGCTTAACTGTGGAATTCTCCTCTCATCCACTAGCATTAAGCCCAAAACGCGTTGGTGATTTAAGAGGCTTTGGATTACTTATGAACCAAGGATCTCTCCTGGCCACGGCCGATGTGGGATTTGCCTAGGGTGTCATACAAAGGTCCATGTTAATCTTCTCAGAAATCAGTACTGTTACATCAAGGGCTTTTTTTTTTCTTGCACTTTTTTACCACTGCGCGCCTTGTGTGACATAAGGTGCATGGATCCACGCGTTTGCTCACGTCTTGCTTTTTAAAATCTAGATAGACATAAAGAATGCCTTATCCTCTAATCATTTTAGCACAAACAGTATGCACTTAGTAGCCTAAATATGATGCATTCAGGCCGGAACCACACTCACTAAAATGATTTCGTATCAATCTAGCTAACCATGTATTTTGATACTATTTAACACATAAATTAGTTGTATTTGGCCTATTTCTTACTCCAACCAAATGCAAATGGGAACTATTTCCACAGTGCCTTTAGTAAGCCTGAACGGTGTGAAGACCCCACCACCCCGTCCCACCTTTTTTCCCGTCCAGTCCCAACACCGCCCCACCCCGTCTTCATCTCCACCGTCCCCCTAGGGATGCCCGGAACGAACCAATCACAAACTCCCTCTTTAAATTTTTGACCATTTGAACTTTTGAACCGTTGCAATTAACGGTCATTAATTTTTTTATATATAACAATCAAAATCATCTCATTCCTTATCAAAATCCTCTCTACTTTTTTATAAAAACATTCATATTCTCTTAAAAAAACCAAACAATATCTTATCTACCATTGGTTGATTCGTCCAATTCGTCGAGCGAGGAAAACCAGGTTTTTATAAACGCGGTTTGGGAAGCGGCACAATTAATTGTGGCGGAGGAAGACGAAGAAGTGAGCTCGCAACTACGAACTAGGCAAGCGGCCATAAACAGAGACCGGGAGGGTAAGTGTATTGTTTCTTAGAATTTATATAGCATCTATTTTTTTAGAATTTATATCACAAATGTTTTACGTTTTTAATTTATATCGCCACTATTTTTTTAGAATTTATATCACCACAATAGTTATATTTACTTACAACATACGTGTAGGTGCCTACGAGCGATTTGCAGTAGATTACTATGCCGATCAACTGGTGTACACGGATGAGATGTTTAGGCGCCGGTTCCGAATGAGCCATCGACTGTTCGTACGTATTGCTGATGAGTTGTCCACTCGTGGGATGAGTATTACTTTACGATATGATGTTAGAGGCAAACGGGGGTTCACAACTTTAAAAATATGCACAACAGCATTGCGCCAACTAGCTTACGGGATAGCAGCCGATTTGTGGGATGAGTATTTACGGATGTTCGAAAGAACGGCACGTGAATGCTTGTATAAGTTTTGCAAAAGTGTTGTGAAGATGTACAACAAAAAATATTTTCGAAAACCAAACTCCAATGAAGTCCAGAAATTGTATGAGTTCCACCACAAAAAGCATGGTTTTCCAGGAATGCTCGGAAGCGTCGATTGGATGCATTGGCCGTGGGCAAATTGCCCTAATGCATGGCATGGCCAGTTTTATCGAGGCGATCAAGGCCATCCAACAATAATCTTAGAGGGTGCCGTGTCAGAAGATTTAAGGATTTGGCATGCTTTTTTTTTTTTTTTTTTTTTTTTTTTTTTTTTTTTTTGTGTTCCCGTATCGAATATCGACATTAATTTCATTAATCAATCATTGGTTTTTGAGGATGTTGTAAAAGGAACCGGGATACAAGATTTACAGTTCGGGGGTTGAGTACAGGCACGGGTATTATCTTGCTGACGGAATATACCCAACCTGCTCTACACTCGTTAAAACTGCTCAGCACCCTCCTGACGAAAAAAGAAAGAAATTTGCTAGGTATCAAGAAGCGGCGCGAAAGGACATTGAACGAACATTTGGGGTTCTACAAGCAAGATGACACATCATCACAAACCCGACACATGCTTTCACACCCAAAAAAACTACGTTATTGTATGTATGCTTGTATCTTGCTGCATAACATGATCATCAAAGACGGAGACCGAGCTATTTGTGAGTACGATGAAAACACGGTAGAGGAGAATACTATTCCGGTTGGCCCAGAGCAACAAGAGTTAAACGAATTCTCGTTACGTAACGAGCACATACATTATCATCTTCAAGCTGACTTGATTGAATACATTTGGAACAATGGACACAATGACTAGTATTTAATTTTAAACGTTATGTAATGTTGTATTTTATGTGATGAAGTGTTTTATTTTTTTTTTCTAACTAGAAACTCTTTAGTGTAATTTTAGTAGTTATTTTAACATTATATTGGCTATTTTTTCCTTTTAACTATAATAAAAATTAGTATTAAAAAAACTAATTAAATATCAATAAATGCAACAGACATGGCTTTTTCATGTTTCTTACGTGTCTTCACACCCTTGCCATGTCTCAACCAATAGAATACGTGTGTTGTCCTAAGTGGCATCGTAGTTGGCATTAAGACATGAACTTTTTCATGTCTTCATAACCCATAGTCTAATAGCCTAAAAGACGTCAATGAACCATTATACCCTTCACAAGAGACTCGAAAATAGAAAACAGACATAACACAACATAACAAGCAGCATCTTCAGTCTTCTCATCACGTCGACATCGTCCTGATCCTTGAAAGTCTCGACCAGTCGCACCCAGCATGAACTTTGTTGGCGTGGCAAAAGCGAATCACCCTCTGATACTTCAAGGCTTGATCAACTTCGGCCTTCAAGTGCTGAATGGGATACAGGAACAGCGTCTCCACATCTTTCTCCGAACAGTTGATAAGCCACATCGGGTCCCAAATACTGATCTTTCTGCAAGGTTTAGGAGAGTTGCTCAAGACGATCACTGCCTCAGTAGTAACTGCATCATAGTGCCAATAGTAGAACTTTGAGGAGAAGTCTTGCTTAACCGGGACAATTGGAATCTTCGAAACATAGTTCGGTGGCTTGATCTTGTGTTCCTAAATAGGACTTTTGGTGAATGGATGAATCTTGTCTGTTTTGTATGACTTGGGATACTGAGGTTTAAAGACTCTCCATTGAGTTCGGCTTTCTTCAGCTAGAAGGTTGTAGAAAGTATCTAGTCTGATAAGATCTCGGATATACCAAAAGGGGAGGCTGAGGACATTCTGGTAGGGACTGAAATATAACAGACCTTCTTCCCATTTTACGCCCAACATCTTCGTCTTCTCCACATATGCCCAACTGATAACGTCTCCAGACATCTTAGACAGACGTTTCTTAAAGATAGAAGCTTGTACAGGACCTTTCTTCTTCTTTTCCTCTTCTGCTGACGGAAACCAATTTGGATACTTCTGCCTGATCTTATCGTGTCTTTCTTTCACTTTATCAGGAACAGGAGTAGGATTAGTCTTTAGCTTTTCTTCAGCCTCATGAATCATCTCCTCAGTAATATTAGGAATCCTAGTGTCCGAATGATCAACCACATATTCCGGAGTTGGCACACTGGTTCCTTCTTCCAAATTAACCTCGTTGTTCTCTGGATGCATCTCTGGAGGAGGACTTTGACTTGCACCGGAAGATTCTCCGTGTGCGTGTCCATACACCTCTTTCATGTCATCAGATGTTATCCCAGGAGGTATCTCACCTTCTTCTAAGTTATACTCTGGAATAGCAGGAGGAGGGAGTAGGTTAATAACAGTTCAAAGGCTCAACATACTCTACTAGAACTATGACTTTCTTCATAGCATCCCGTAGTTGCTGAATCTTGTCTTTCACGGGACCTGGCTCCCCCTGAGCAGAAGAGCCTGCTGCGGGATCCTTGCCTTGTCTGACATGACCTCTCTTGGTACGTCTAGACCCAGATCCAGCTGATGATCCGCCACCACCTGTGGCTCCAGGATCACCACCATCATCACCTTTACCAGTATCATCATCATCATCCGATTCATCATCCTGAACATCAAAACAAGTCATAAGTATCACAAGCAGATCAAACACGCATAAGATGGACAAAAACAGACTAAATCGGACAAAACTTGATGAATTTTGGTGATCAGACTGCTATAGGCGATTACAATGTTGTAATCGCCAATAATCAATCACGAATGGCCTAATCGCATCATTCATCACACGAGTAGGGACACTAATACTCTAATCGCTCTACTATATATGCGATTAGAGTTTCTAATAGACCATTCATTTCACTATTCACGCGATTAGAGATTCTAATCGCGTGAACAGTGTTCACAGCCACCAAATATCATCAAATTCCAATATGGGTTGATTTGGGTTCGGAATTTTGTCACATTAGGGCCTACGATACCCGATTAGAAAAACCCCTAACAAATATTTCATTAACAGATCACATTAACGAGTTTATTAACCGGCTTATAGAATTAGGGTTAAAAAAAGGATTCAAATTTGGGGTTTCTTGATTTAAGATGATTTTGTTAAAAGTTTTGGTGGAATAATCATCTATATGTGCCGATTAACGAACCCCAACCAACATAAGTCATTAATAATCACATAACAAAGCCAAACGGTCAAGAGTTTACCACCTAGGGTTTCGGCCCTTTAAACACTGATTTGAATAGTTAAATCGTGTTGTTATGATGTGAAAATTTGAGGGTACGTTACCTTGATTATGTAGAACAATAATCCAAGATTAATAAAACTCGGGCAACAAGGTTTAGTTAGGGGTGTAAGGAGGGAAACGATGAACACTGTTAGAGAGTTTGAAAATAGTGAGCTGAAAGTTTCTAAGGTTCCCTTTTATACCCCCTTGTAATCGCATGCCCCTAAGCACGATTGAATTCTACTCGCCTGACCAAGCCACACGAATAGAGTGTACTCGCTAGACAGAGCACACGATTGCACATTCCTAATCGCCTAAGACGCGTCTACGAATGAAAAGGAGACAAGTTGTCCTACTCGCATGTAAAGTTGAGCGATTAGGATGTAATCGCTTCAAATAACACACGAATACTTTCTAATCGCCTATATACTCAAGCGATTAGGGACCTAATTGTGTCCAACCTTCACAGAAATTACCAAAATGCCCCTGCAACACCAATTCTCACATTTTTGACCCGTTAAGGTTCAAAACATGCGTTTTACCCCGTTTTAACACACGACTCAGATGATGACTCATATCTTTGAAAGTTTTCATTTTCAACCCCTGTACTTAAGAGAAAGCACGGTTTTGACCAGGCAAAAACACAATTTTCAACTAGTTGATTTTCAGCGTTTTATTTTTGAAGAAGTAAGATTACAATGGATTAGGATTCCATCATCGGCAATCAAGAATGATTAAACAGATAAAATTAAACAGAAATTAAACAAAACGGGAGATCAACTAACTTACACTATCATATTTTTGCGAGTCTCATCAGTTAGGGAATCATATCAGTGTACGGACCATACTAGAACCCTTATATATTCAGTTTTAGTTTAAATTACCGATAAGCATCCTATAACAACTGCCGATATTGTTGTCCACCTAAACACAAAATCAAGTTTTATCGCTAGGCACTTTAGATACGTTAAGGTAATATTAAGACTAATGTACAAGGTGTTCCCCGCCACGCGACACATTCCCGTATCAAGTCATGCACAAAGCTTCCTCGTAACCGGTGAGTAAGCTGTTGTCATCCGTATTTTACAAGGAATGGACTCAGTGGTGATCAGGTCTGAAGAAACGCTGCAACAGAGAGACCAGTGAGATCCAGACCAGGGTTCAAGTCAAATACCGTATTTTTTTGATTTTTCATGGTACGATGCTTTAGGTATATGATTTGATACCTTTGAGCGAATTCTCTTTGAGAATACGGTTTTGGCATTTATGAAATTTTTTGCTCTTTTAGGATTCCCGGACGTCTCCTGATCATAATTTATTCTATTTATTTTTTTTTGTTTTTTTTATTTAGGAAACGACATAGAGGTGTCTCAGTTGTAGGCTCCGAACCCAACGTACGACACATGTGCCACTCCTATTTATTCTAAGAGACGTCCTGTTCACCCCGGATGTACCAACCTCTTAAAGACCATGAAACCTCAGATTTTGGCATGCTATCAAACAAGATTTCGGTACCAAGACCATATGCCAACGCACGTTGATCCACACCTGTTTCAGTTGATTTAGGTTTATATCACAGTGCCGAACTTGGAAATGATTTTGAGCCTACCGACACATCATTGTAGAGGCTACTTATCGGTTCCAATATTTTTAAGATGACAAGAGTCCAGACAGTCCAACTGATTGATTAATATCATCTTCCCTATTTCACCAAAGAAACTCATTTTGCAATTTTTCAATTTTTTTTTTGATTTTGGGATTTTCTCATTTTTTTGAGTTTTTGCATTTTCTGATGTTTTTGTATTTTTCTGAATTTTCTCCCTTAAAAATCTAAAGATTTGCGAAAAGACAATATTTTTTGGATTTTTCTGATTTTTGAAGAAAAAATATTTACAAAAACGATTACCGATGAGGATCTAATCCTGCTTTACTTTAATGCCGTTTAAGATTAACAGGTACTCAAAACGAAGACCGTCAAAAGCTTTGGTGAATAAATCGGCACGTTGGTAATCCATGTGGATTTTGACCATATCGATAAGTTTCTTTTCATAGCAATCGCGTATGAAATGATACTTAACCAAGATATGTTTCGCCTTGGAATGGTTAACTGAGTCTTTAGCAAGAGCTATAGTGGACTCATTGTCACAGTGAATGGGAGTATTAAGAAATTTCAAACCGTAGTCTCTCATTTGTTGCTGTATCCAAAGAACCTGGGAGCAGCAGCTAGATGCCGCTACATATTTCGACTCACAGGTGAACAAGGCTACCGAGGCTTGCTTCTTGCACCACCACGAGACTAGTCTAGGTCCCAAAAACTGGCATCCAGCCGATGTGGATTTTAAGTCTGTCTTGCATCCGCCATAGTCAGCATCACTAAAAGCGATGAGGTCAAACTTATCGTCATTAGGGTACCATAGACCTTTGGTCGGACAACTCTTTAGATAACGTAAGATCCTATTCACAGCAACCAGGTGAGACTGTTTCGGCCTTGACTGGTATCTCGATAGTAGACACGTCGTGAACATTATGTCAGGTCTTGAGGCAGTGAGGTACATTAGTGAGCCTATCATAGCTCGATAGAGAAAAGGATCAACGGTTTGTCCTTTCTTGTCAGGACCAATCCCGTGATTGGTCTGAATTGGTGTGCCTACTGAAGTAGAGTCTTCCATCTGGAATTGTAACACCCCAACCGATGGCGGAATCATCGAGGTGTCACGTAGTGACGATTGTTCAAAAGCACATGATACTAAAATGTAAATATATTAGCGAATAATTTAAATTGTCTTACATGGATGAAATGGGAAAAATACAAAAGTCTGAACAAAACAGGAAATTTGAAATAAATTATTAAAAGCAAGCATTAAAATCCAATGCTATGGAACTAAGATCAAACTGCACTTGAAACATGTACAAAATAAGTTTTGTCAACATATGAAATGTTGGTGAGCATTCCTAGTTTTAATACATATAGTAAGTTGGAAAATGTTATACAATTCAAGTGCAAAGCTACAGTGCATTTATGTAAACTATGTATCATACAAATGAGCGAAATCAATCCTGTGACTGTATAAATGTACTAAAATGAACGGCGTTGTACTTATCCAATAAATGGATAATAACTTAACAATGACCATGGATTCTCCGATGAAAAAGGGGGAGAATCACCTAGGTGGGTTGTCAATCCAATAGCGCTATCCAATGTTAAGGTCGGCTTGTACAATGTTAATGATTTCACTAAGTACAAATGTATTCTACATATAATGTCTAAGCATAAAGCACGTTTGTAAGCAAATGCACATAGTACTAGAATTGTATTGTAAAAATGTGAACTTGTATTTGTAATTTGTATAAGTGTACATGTAACACCCCAAAAATGAATAAAAGCAAAAAGGGAATAGGAAGTACTCACTTTCGCCAAATGACTAGATGACTAAGCGAGCGTGAAAATGCGAGCAATCCAAAGATTCAACAACGAAAATAGTCCAATTTAGAAGAAAAGAAACCGAATAGGAAAAAATTTCAAGCTTCCAATTCGCCAATTACAAGAGCTTATAATCAAAGCTTCAAATGTAGAAGTAATATACTCTAGAAGAAAGGTACGAGGGAGAGTTTAATCGAAATGAAACAATTGATTTAGAGGTGCAAAGTGTAATGGGTCATAGGTGGGTTTTTATATTAGTTTTTGATTCAATTAGGCTTTAAAATTGGTCAACTCAATAAAGTAAGGTTTTAAGATGAATTAACTATTTGACTAGGACTTTGACTAGGATTTTGACTGAGACTTTGACTAGGACTTTGACTGGAACTTTGACTGTTTGATTGTCTTAGCGGACCGCGAGGGCTAAAAAAAATAATTTTTCTAATTTAATCAATTTTAAGCTATAGACTTGTTTCCTTCTGTTTCTAAGTTGTTTTAGGACCGAAAACTAAGGGCTTGGAGTATCAAGGTCTGAAACATACGTGCTCGGGTGTAGATGTGAGTATAAAATGTGCATACTTTTACTTATAATAATTATAAGTTTTATTAAATTGTGAATTTTGGTCCTATTAAAATACGAGGTTTAAAAATGAAAATTTTGAAATAGTTGAGGAACCAATTATGCACATTTATGAAAAGTGAAGGGTGCAGGTTGTCACAGTCTCCCCTACTTTAGAAAATTTCGTCTCGAAATTACTTTCAAGTGAAGGTTTCCATGAAACGAAAGACATTTGTAAAAAGGCAAGTAGATTTTATGAAATGCATCAGCCATGATTTGACAAAGTTTGAACTAGTTGTTTAATACCCAAAATAAGAGTTTGAAAATCCTTAAAGTTTGACCCAAGGTTAGAGAATTAAGAGTTTATAATGAGCAAGGTTTGGGAAAAGTATGTAACTGGTGAGGGCAGGGCAGTGTTATAGTAGCTTCCCTTACTTTAGAGAAGTTTCTGACCGAACATTATTAAGGACATGCAACAGGATTTCGACTAACAGAGAGTATAAGAGTATACATAGTTCGTGTTTTCTGTGTGGATGGTTCAGAGAAAAACTCTAGGAAGTCGAATTGAAGCTCGTGTAAGACCATTCTTATCGAAAATGCTAGCTATTAGTAAACGATCTAATAAAGAGATAGTAATGGGTAGGTTCTTGGTCAGACTCCTAGTCCGCTCCCGCGGTATCGCTCGTGCTTATATATAGGGTGTACCGCAGCTAACCCACCACACTACTGATACTTTGGACACGTACTGATTGTCTACCAATAGCCTAAGTAGAATCACACACCACCCCCATGTACCTGTAAATCCATGATTGCGTTCCGGACCGTAATCATCGATTTACCTTACACTAGGGTGCTATGCTTTTCCATAACACTAACATAAGTAATACAAGAAACAATGCCTGCAACCAAAATGTGCTAAGTAGTAGATACTGCTCAAGTATAAGATGCGGTTAGAGGTTCTTCCCCTTTCAGGTTCACCCTTTAACCGTAATGAGATTATTGTGTAAGTATAAGACATGATTAGGGGTTCTTCACCTTTCGGGTTCACCCTTAACCGGTAAATTTCTGTTCACATCATTGGGCTCTAAACAACCATATTGATAAACTCTGAGGATTACACCGTTCCCCTCGGGTTAGAGGAATACTTTGAACCGAGTCGTACATGGGAACTGGCTTAGATCTCATATGAGCTATCAATTAGTATGTTCATTGGCCATGATGATGAACAAAATAATGTAAAGTATAACAGGGTTTTGCTCATAACAAAAAAAATATGCATACCAAATATGCGTTCATATATAAGTATAGCATAAAATTTCGATTGAAAGAATAGCATAACGTAAATCGAGTAGATCACACAATTTGCACAAAATGAAAGTAAACGAGTTAAATTAATGCTCAAAACTAGTGTTGTAAGAATAACTACTAATAACTAGTGCGAGAATAATTGCGAATAACGCGTGAAAATAACTACCAACAAAAGAATAATACAAAAATAATAAGATAATGTACGAACGTAACTATAAATAGAATGGTGTAAAAAAATAATGAAATTTACTGTAAATGAAAGTGCGCAGAATAGACGTATAGTCTACTGGTATGAGGATAACTTTTTGGAAACCGAAGAATGTTTTAAGTTCAAAACAAGTTCACTTGAAAAGATTTCGTAGGTACACATTTTCATGTGTTTATGAGAAGTCGAGTTTGAAAAGTGTTATAAGATATATTATTAGTTGCAAATTCCTCCCGAAAACATATATTAGACACGTTATATGAAAACATGCCGATTTACATTTGATTTGTAAAATATGCAATGCAAGTTTATAAAATGCAAGATGAAACCATTTCATGAAGTGTGTGTAAATCTAATGTGTTTCGAAAGACCAAGATTTAAAATGATGTGAAGGTTGTGAATGATCCCAGATGCCTTGACGAATTTTGGAAAATAAAATTTTCTGTATTTAAACATTTCTTTAACTTGTGGGTTAAAAAGTCAGAAATTTTTAATTGTTATGAAATGTTGAGAAATTCGAAGTGTTACTCGTTAAGACTGGGTAAACTTGAAACCTTTTAAATTTTCAAACTTTTACGAAATTTATACATTGAAAGATCATTTATTTGCAGGATCGTTAAGGCATCTCTTTGGGCTCATAGCGGGCTATTTATTTCAAGGCACAAGGTGTATGAAAAGTGTGTTCAAATTTGGCGAATGGGCTTTGTGAAAAGACTTATAGAATAAGTTGTCAAATTAATCGTTTTAGAGAGTAGTGTACTAGTGTGTATCGTGTAGGTAGGCATTTATGTATGAGTTTAGTCTGACTAAGAAGTTCTAACTAATGGTAGTTGGCTATGGCTTAGGAGACTGGGTGCAACAATATTAGTATTAGGTATATGAGGATATACTGTGACTTCGATCAAGTAAGTTTGTAAACATGAAGGTATAAAACATGTTGAAATAATAAGTTTGGAAAAACCATGTTCATTTTTAACTGTATGATGACGCAACATTCCTAAAATCAGGATGTGATCAAAGTTAAACACAGAGTTTAAAACTTAAGTCGTGGGTAAAAATGTTTTAACGTAAAACGAGTAATACCTTATAGTGTAAAAATCATGAGCATAAGTGAAATAGTGTAAGCTTTAATGCGATAATATATCGAACAAAAGTTTTAGTAATGATGATAAGGGATTCAAAAGCGAATGATCAATGGCATATGAAACATCAAGTGATTAAATGGATTCTTCAAATGATAAACAAACATAAATATCAATGATATAAAACATTGGAATTGTTTCCATAGGAAACTTTAACCAACTCAAGTATTTAAAATTTCCTAGTGACTTGTGGGGGCGTACTTTAGCCTATAAGTGAATGCTCATCCCAAGAGTTCCCAGGTAGGTATACGGGTCCCTCATCTGATTGGGATTTATACGAAATACCAGGCCTAGACAGAAAACTCAGGATACAGGCGCTCACCCTTCCAGATTGCACGTGCCCTATCACTAGTGAATTCCAAAACTTTAGCGAGATTAAAAACGAGATGCAAAAATAGATCCTTGAGATTTGGATTTCACTCCTAACTCAAAGATGTATTTCAAAATTGAAAACGATTGTGGAATGAAACCAATCACTAAGTTAAAGATATCACTCCCAGCTTAGTGGTTAAGTTCCTTTTTGAAAGAAATACTCTTTGAGGTGTGGATGTCACTCCTATCTCAAAGATATATTCCTAAGATAAATAACATATAGAGGAGTGAAACTAATAACCAAGGTATGGATGTCACTCCTAACTTGGTGATATCGTTTCGTTTGTGAAATACGAGTATCTTCTTCTTTAAACAACACACCGAAAAAATAACGAGAAAGAATCATAGCGAAAATATCTTGAAAGAAAATAATAGGATAAAGAGAAATAAACACGAGCGGACTCGTGAATGTAAGCTTGGTTATAGACTAGGCTAAAAGGCATTCTAATAACCTAATTCCCTATAACCATGGCTCTGATACCAATCTGTAACACCCTAACCGATGGCGGAATCATCGAGGTGTCACGTAGTGATGATTGTTCAAAAGCACATGGTACTAAAATGTAAATATATTAGTGAATAATTTAAATTGTCTTACATGGATGAAATGGGAAAAATACAAAAGTCTGAACAAAACAGGAAATTTGAAATAAATTATTAAAAGCAAGCACTAAAATCCAATGCTATGGAACTAAGATCAAACTGCACCTGAAACATGTACAAAATAAGTTTTGTCAACATATGAAATGTTGGTGAGCATTCCTAGTTTTAATACATATATTAAGTTGGAAAATGTTATACAATTCAAGTGCAAAGCTACAGTGCATTTATGTAAACTATGTATCATACAAATGAGCGAAATCAATCCTGTGACTGTATAAATGTACTAAAATGAACGGCGGTGTACTTATCCAATAAATGGATAATAACTTAACAATGACCATGGATTCTCCGATGAAAAAGGGGGAGAATCACCTAGGTGGGTTGTCAATCCAATAGCGCTATCCAATGTTAAGGCCGGCTTGTACAATGTTAATGATTTCACTAAGTACAAATGTATTCTACATATAATGTCTAAGCATAAAGCACGTTTGTAAGCAAATGCACATAGTACTAGAATTGTATTGTAAAAATGTGAACTTGTGTTTGTAATTTGTATAAGTGTACATGTAACACCCCAAAAATGAATAAAAGCAAAAAGGGGATAGGAAGTACTCACTTTCGCCAAATGACTAGATGACTAAGCGAGCGTGAAAATGCGAGCAATCCAAAGATTCAACAACGAAACTAGTCCAATTTAGAAGAAAAGAAATCGAATAAGAAAAAATATCAAGCTTCCAATTCACCAATTACAAGAGCTTATAATCAAAGCTTCAAATGTAGAAGTAATATACTCTAGAAGAAAGGTATGAGGGAGAGTTTAATCGAATTGAAACAATCGATTTAGAGGTGCAAAGTGTAATGGGTCATAGGTGGGTTTTTATATTATTTTTGGATTCAATTAGGCTTTAAAATTGGTCAACCCAATAAAGTAAGGTTTTAAGATGAATTAACTATTTGACTAGGACTTTGACAAGGATTTTGACTGAGACTTTGACTAGTACTTTTGACTAGGACTTTGACTGGAACTTTGACTGTTTGACTGTCTTAGCGGACCGCGAAGGCTAAAAAAATAATTTTTCTAATTTAATCAATTTTAAGTTATAGACTTGTTTCCTTCTGTTTCTAAGTTGTTTTAGGACCGAAAATTAAGGGCTTTGAGTATCAAGGTCTGAAACATACGTGCTCGGGTGTAGATGTGAGTATAAAACGTGCATACTTTTACTTATAAAAATTATAAGTTTTATTAAATTGTGAATTTTGGTCCTATTAAAATACGAGGTTTAAAAATGAAAATTTTGAAATAGTTGAGGAACCAATTATGCACATTTATGAAAAGTGAAGGGTGCAGGTTGTCACAGGAACCAGCTCAAGATGTCAGCAACGTATTTTGTCTGGTGGATGAAGATCACCGACTCTTGTTGTTCTACTTGTAGACCGAGGAAGAATTGCATCTCCCCCATCGAGCTCATCTCAAATTTGTCCTGCATAAGCTTTTCAAATTCCCTGCATATTTCATCATTAGTAGACCCAAAAATAATATTATCAACATAAACCTGTACCAGAAGACAGTCACCACCCTTTTCCTCGGTGAATAAGGTGCAATCCACGAGTCCACGTTTGAACCCATTGGATATAAGATAGTTGCTAAGCATTTGATACCATTCACGCGGAGCTTGATGGAGTCCGTACAACGCTTTGTTCAATTTGTAAATTTTCGCGATGAAGCGGATCCTCAAAACCCGGTGGCTGAGCAACATACACCTCTTCCTTCACGATACCATACAGAAAAGCACTTTTCACGTCCATTTGATACACCTTAAACCGTTTGTACGAAGCATATGCTAAGAACATCCGGATAGCTTCAAGGCGCGCAGCTGGAGCGTATACTTCGTTGTAATCTATTCCTTCGATTTGACGGAAACCGAGGACAAATAATCGAGCCTTGTTACTGAAAATCACCCCGAGGTCATCCCGTTTACACTTATAGACCCACTTTGTTCCAATTTTCTTCAAGCCTGGAGGTAAGTCAACTAAGTCCCACACTCCTAGCTTTTGGAACTTCTGAAGCTCGGCTTGCATTGCTTCAATCCATGGCTCTTCCCTCAATGCCTCTTGCACCATTCTTTGTTCTGTTTGAGACACATAAAGAGCGAAGGACCAGTCATTCTGATGACCTGCTTTCCTGATCTCGGAATAGAGTGCTAAGGTACCTGTATTGTCACTTGGACTAGCATTTCTGAGCTGACTGCGCGTCATGACTCTCTAGTCGATCACCAATGACATTCTGCATCGGATGAGTGTCGTGAATTCGAGATTCCGGATGTGCCGGCACTGGATCATCCGAATGCAGATTAAGGTTCTCCAAACCTTGAGATAAATTTGTCTCTGCGACGCTTGAACTGGAGGGAGCAGCGGGTTGCATATTGAAACCTGAGAGATCGATCCTAAGACCAATCCCTGGAGCTGCTGAAGAAGAAGGACCAGCTTCATTGTTTCCTGTCGGAATAACTGGAGCTATAGTGGTAGATTCACCATTTCCAGCTTGTTCTTCAGTAAGTGTTTCATGAGACTCTGCAAAATCGTCATCTGAAGATGAAGATTCGAGAACCTCTACTGACGCTTCCTGAAAGACTTCCTCAACTTCTGCTGCTGCGGTTTTACTAGGGGGACCCGTGGATGCAGAGGCATTCGATGTTGCTGGCGCAGGTGCATTGACGACGATCAGACGCATTAGCGGTGAGCTAGCTGCATTTTCACACTCGTAATACATTTGCGCAACAGAATCATCTACCAAATTATCCACGTTGAAAGAATCAAATAAACTCTTATAGTCGAACAACCAATCAGGTCCAACACCAGGTACATTGGCAGTATAGCGTTGAACATTGACATTAAGCCACTCTTCAACGCAATTGGTTCTTTTGTTGTACACTCTTTTATTGGGAGTGCTGTAACCAACAAAGAAACCTTCTTCTGCCTTTGCACCAAACTTCCCATCGGGATATATCATGGTGCATGGAGCTCCGAAAGGTTCCAGAAACTCTAAGTTTGGTTTCCTCCGGTTCAGAAGCTCGTAAGAAGTCTTGCCAAGCTTCTTTACCGTTAGAACCCTATTCAGAGTATAACACGCGCAGTGAACTGCCTCGTTCCAAAAGATCACAGGCAAGTTCGAGTCTGCGAGCATTGTTCTGGCTGCCTCAATAAGAGTCCAATTCTTTCTTTCTGCAACCCCATTTTGCTGAGGAGTGTACGGTGCTGTAAATTCATGATGAATACCCTTTTCTGCACATAACGACTCCATAGCATGATTCTTGAATTCTGTCCCGTTATCGCTTCTAATCCTACAGATCTTTAGTTGATATAGATTTTCGAATTTAGTGAACAGATTCTTCAAGTATTCAAAAGTTTCACTCTTGTGCTTCATACACACGACCCAAGAAAACCTAGAATAGTCATGCGTAACCACCAAGCAGTATAAGTCACCGTTCTTGCTCTTGCGATTGACTGGGCCAAACAGTTCCATGTGCAGCCGTTCGAGAGGTAGACTAACTGAGTTTGTCTTCTTAGGTTTGTGAGACTTCTTTTTCTGCTTCCCTTTCTTGCATGAGACACAAACGTCGTTTAGACGAAATTTTTTAACAGAAACACCTTCCACTAGTTGATTCTGAACCAGATGGTTCATTTTTCTCAGGTGGATGTGCCCCATACGTCTGTGCCACATGATCAATTCCTTTTCTGTCGCTTTAGACAGAAAACAAATGACTTGACCTTTTGTTGTCATGGCTCGGCTCATATCCAGGACGTATAAGTTGTTGACCTTGGGAGCTGAGATCATAACCCACTCTTTTGGTATCTTAAATCCAGGTTTCCTTTTCAACGGTAATGACAGATTCTTGCCAAATTTTAGCAATTAGACCAGGGGCGATACATCTGAGAGGGACTTCCTCATCAACATATACCTTTTCAGACCCTTTAAGTTTGTAAAACACCTTAATCCTTCTGCCATCCTTGGTTTGTACTTTCGGTTCAAGTTCACTCAAGGTTTCAGTAGTAATGATATGGTTTTCAAGATGAACATTTTGAGTCTTGACCGGTGCATACCTAGGAGGCTCATCAAGCTCATCATCCGACGAGTCTGTGTCGTACACACTGATATCATCAGCTTTCTCACCAAGTTTGATAGCTTCAGCAGGTGTTGCAGCCTTAGTAACTTCAGCAGGTTTAGCTGCTTCAGTTGCTTTGGCCGCCTTTGTAGCTTTTGCTGCTGCTGCTGCCACGTCCACAAGTTTCTCCTTCGGTAAGACATCAAAATTGTGATTTTCGAATCTCACCGGAGGTGGACACTGAGAATATTTGGGACTGGTGGAAATGCTTTCTTTTTCTGAGTGTTCAACTATGTGATCAAGAACATACTTGTAGTTAAGGTAACTTTCAAGTTTCTTCTTGATCTTCTCATAGTCACAGTTTACAATGGCCAAGTGTTTCTTTGTGTCTTCTACGTCATTTATGTAATTATTTATAGCAACTTGCTTGTTTGCTAGAGTTTTCGACAGTTCAGAAGCATCCTTCTTGTAATTTTCAATTGTACTTAGAAAATTTTTCTCTTTCTGCCTTAAGGAATCAATTGACCTTTGTAATGGACCAACATCAGCTTTTAAATTCAGATTCTCTTCAGTTAATTCTTTAATTCTGAGTTTTAGCTGATCACACTCTACACACTCTATCTTAGAATTGGAGGAAGAACTTACCTTGTTTGATGATTCTGTAATAGCCATCAAAGCATAATGAGCTGCAGTCTTCTTAGCTCCAAAGAATTCGCCAAAGTTCTTCTTTGTACAGCCAACATCGACAAGAAACGATTTTTTGCTGATCAACGCGTCTGCTTCAGCTAACTGGTCTTCCAAGTCTTCCCCGATATCAGAATCACACTCAGAGTCACAGTCGGACACTTTAGCTTCAGAAATAATAACGCCAGACTGACTTGAGCACTCTTCAACTTCAACTAGTGCATCAGAAGTTTGTTGGGCAAAACATGCAACACCACCCTGGGGAGCTTCTTCTCCAGTGATTAGATGGTTCCAGTTGAAACCTTCATCAGCTTGAATTACCAGGGCTTGTCCTTGATTGTTGTTTGCAGGAGGCCTCTGGTTCTGGTTTTGGTTATTTACTGGGACAAGAGCTCGCTCAGTATTTGGATTAGGTTGTGTCTGAGTTTGCTGCCTCTGATTCTGATTGGCTCTATTGTTGTTGAAGGGATTCTGATGACCTTGTTGCTTCGGTCGGTCACATTCTCTTGCAAAGTGCCCTTTGGTGCCACAGTTGTAGCACGTGACCTTAGTTTCATCAAACCCAAACTTAGTGTTGTTGTTTATCAGAACATCTCTCCTCCCTGTCCTGTCCATATACTCCTTTGCCCTTCTCACCACACTTGCGAAGTGCCACTGGATGTCTATCAGATCCATGTCATCTTTATTGATCTGCGAGTAATCCTCTTGTATAAGATGAGGATTCCCGATCTGTCCTGCAACCAATCCACTGTAGGAGTTGACCAAGGTTGACAGTAGAGCCATGTGTTCTTGAGCTAACTCTACAGTCACCTTCTCTGAACCTGCTGTGTTCAGCTGCTCTGCGACTGGGTTGGTCCGATAGCCACCTTGACTAGAAGTCGAAGCACCTCCATATCCACCATAACTTGTAGTTGGATCCCCACCAAACCCTGATGAAGAAGGTCCACCAAAGTTTGAAGTTGCCTGTGCTGGTGCTGCAAGATGAGAAAAAGGGTTAACACCAAATTGGTTAGTATTATAATTCAAAGGATACTGGTTTCCTTGTCCGAAGGGATAGGTTGGAGGAGGAACATCAGTTGGGGGACCATAGTTATCAAAGGCATAAATTGGATCCGGGTTAACCACAAAAGCAGTCTGTGGTTTGGATCCACCCACACTGGCATCTTGAAGAGGGTTCTCGCAGTAGATACCGGGATTCTGTGGAATGAGCGCCTTGTTTGCCCTCCTGATCTCTTCTATCTCTTTGTTCTCCAGCTTGGTAATGAACTCATTGATGGTGAGTGTCTGATATGCATTGCTTGATTTCAAGATGTCCAACCACTGATGCCAATGAGGAGGTAGCGCCTCTGCAAATCTTTCCACAAGGTCTGCAGATGAGTACAAGACCCCGTACTGGTACATTTCGGACATCAAGTGGTAGTATCTTGCAGTCATGTCTCTCAGCGATTCGTTCCCAATAGCATTGAAGTTCTCGAAATCCTTCTTGAGTTGATCCATTTTGACCTATCGAGTCTTCAGATTTCCCTCGTTTCGCTCAGCAAGCACTAACCAAAGCATCTGTGACGTAGTGCACTGAGCGAATTGATGAAGTATATCTTTGGGAATAGCTTGTTTCAATGCTGCCATCGCCTTCTTTTCGTAGTTGTACTTCTTCCTCTGATCTTCATTCATATCTTCCAGTGAGATCGGAGTATTCGAATTCTCAACCATCGACTTGCTGTACCCTGTCTCAATTTCTGACCATACGAGACCATCGATGCCCTCAACGTATGTCTGAAATCTGCCCTTCCATCCGTGGTAGTCGGACATGTATTGCAGTTTTGGTGCCCTATTCGAACTACCCGTCTCTAAGTCACTCATGAGAACGGAAGACAGATGATTAGTCTGTGAATTCGCAGCAGCCGCGAGTGCCCACGGATTCGCATTCATCGCCTGTTGTTGAGCCGCTAGAGCCCACGGATTGATTCCGGCAACATTCGCTTGCATTTGCGCTTGTTGCATCCGTTGCGCGTTGCGCTCGGCTGAGAATTGCCAAGGGTTCGTGGGTACGTTTGTTTGATTGTTCATTTGTTGATTATATTGTTTCCTTTGTTGATTCAGATGTCCCCACGGGTTTGCCATATGTTTAACTTCGTTAAAGGTCCGATACTTAGTCAAATTTTCAGTTTCAGATTGTTATAGGTGATTGGGAACTGTAATTGTGTGTTTATAGGCGATTAGAGATTTTTATAGGCAATTACAGGTGTAATTACTAGTATTACATGCGATTAGAGTGTAATTGCTAGTGAACAGTTGAGCGATTACAAGTTTATAGGCAATTGGAGGTCTTCAGGCGATTAGAAGCAATCACACAAGCGATTAGCTTCCAATCGTGTTTAAGAAGGGCGAATACAGCTCTAATCGTGTATGCATGATGCTAATCGCCTATAGATAGGCGATTGGAAAGAACAGGTTGTTGTAATCGCCTGATCTGATCTGTAACTTCACTTTTGCTCAAAAACTACCATTTTTGCCTCAAAATCTTATCCAAAACGATGTGTTTAATCCCCAAATGATTAGAAAAGTTTCCAAAACACTTTTAGAACAAAACCTAATAAAAAACACATGTTTTCATCCATAAAAACACACTAAGAATTTGAAAATAAGGGTTTTTGTGAAAAACTCAAAGTTTCAAAGTTCAAAACAGGTTTTTGATTAAAAATCACAACTTTCACACAAAAACCTACCTGTTTTCACTCGTTTTTGTTATCAAAACGCTCGTGATAAGAGCCTCGGCTCTGATACCACTTGTAGGATCGATGTACGGGTCACCCGACAATCACGAGGGTTATATTCAAGGTGCGGAATCCCTTGAATATACTTTAATAACAGAAACAAACTTGAAACTAAGATAAACGAGTAATTACAACACACATACGGGTCAAAAGATTAACTTTTATATCATTAAAACAGAGCACGAGTGTTACAATGATCAAACCAAGCAATCTCAGACCTAGGGAGGGAGTTTGGAGAGTGTGTGCGTCAAGAACTAATGATTAGGGCAATGATTGGGCCTATTTATACCCCTTGTACTCGTACAGAGCAGTAAAGGCGATTAGGGGCTATCCACCATGTCAGAATTAGCGAATGAGCCCTATTCGCATGATCTATTAGGCAAATGAAGCCTAATCGCCTATAGGTATAGGCGATTACATGCTACTCGCCTATACCAATATTCCTAATCGCCGGAGCAGCCCAAACACCCCAAAAACATTTATAAACCTCTCCAAACACCCCGAAACTCGTCCAAACAACATATATACTAGCCTAGGGACATCATGCACTAACAATTGATACTGGTGATGAATCTGAATATCTTATTCTTTTGGATTCCAGAAGATGTTAGCTGCTCGTGGTGGTGGTCGTGCTGGTGGACGTCGTGGTGGCGGTGGTGGTCGTGCTGGGGTCGTGGCGATGGAAATGTCACTATGACTCAAGCCGAACTGAACAACCTGATCCAGCAACATATGTCTGTTGCCCTTGTTGCTTTTCAGGCTGCTCAGCAAGGTTTCAGTGGTAATTTGATTACTACTACTCTTGTTTTCTTATACCTTGTGTGGTGTATTCGTTTTGTTTATCTGGTGTGTTGATACAGGTAATGCTGTTAACCCACCCCTCCTGCTTGCACCTATAAGATGTTTACGGATTGCAAGCCACACAATTTCTCTAGGTGTGAGGGAGCAGTGGGATTGCTCCGGTGGTTGGAGAAGGTCGAGTCATCGTTTGCTATGTGTGGTTGTCCTGCTAAAAACCACAAGAAGTTTGCTTCTAGTACTTTTGAGGGTCCCGCGTTGACATGGAAGAACTCTACTGTTCAGGCTATGGGTTTGGTGGAGGCTAATGGTATGCCGTGGGTTGAGTTTATTTCTCGTTTGAAGGCTGAGTACTGTCTTAGGGATAAGATCAAGAGGTTGGAACATGAACTGTGGAATCATGAAATGGTTGGATCTGAGATTGAGGCGTATACTGCGAGATATCATAAGTTAGCTCTTTTGTGTTTGGATGCTTCTACTCCTGACTTCATGAGGATTGAGTTTTATTTTGATGGGATTGTGCCGGAAGTTCGCGGTTTGGTGACCGCAAATGATTCCGCTACTTTACATGGGACGATCAGGTTGGCTCACAAGCTGACCAATCAGAAGGTTCAGGAAGGTGCTTTGCCACCAAGAGGTACAATTAAGCGCAAGTGGGATGGTTCTGTGAAGAATTTTGCTCCATCACAGCCTCAGCAGGAGTAGAAGAAGTTTAATTCTTCTACCCCTTCATCTGGAGCCCAGTCTGGGCAGAAGTCTAGTTCTTATCATGGTAGTTATCCGAAGTGCAACAAGTGTAACTATCATCACAATGGGCAGTGCCACAAGGTTCAGTGTCAGCGGTGTGGGAAATCGGGGCATGAGGCGCAGACTTGTCGGGTTCATCTTAGTGACAAGGGTGCTCCTCATGCCGCTAATCAGCCTAACCAAGGTTGTTACAATTGTGGTCAGACTGGCATTTTAAGCGGGATTGTCCCAAACTGAATTATGGTGATGGTGGAAAGAACGGTGGTGGTAACGGGAACAATGGAGGCGGCGTCATAAATGCACATGCTTTCTTCATTGGATCGGGGAAGCCCGACAAGACCCGGACACAGTTACCGGTACGTTCCTTCTTAATAATCGCTATGCTTCTGTTTTGTTTGATCCTGGTGCCGATAGGAGTTTTGTATTGGTAGGGTTTAGTCAGTTGCTAGATACAATACCTACACCTTTAGAGGCTAAGTACTTGATAGAATTGGCTGATGGTAAAAAAAATCGAGGCGACACATATTCTTCGGGAATGTCGCTTGGAACTTTCAGGTTTGTCCTTTCCTATTGACCTTACGCCGGTATCCTTAGGTATTTTTGACATTGTTGTGGGCATGGATTGGTTATCGTTGTATCGTGCGAAGAACGTTTGTTTCGATAAGGTTATTCGAATGCCTCTCCCTAATGGAGAGATTCTTTCGGTGCATGGTAAGAAAAGTGGTGCTCCTTTGATTATCATTCTTGTATAAAAGCCCATAAGTATCTTCGGAAGGGTTATTCAGCCATTCTGGCTCTTGTTTCTATATCTTCTAATGATGAGAAGGAGATTGAAGATATTCCTGTGGTTCGTGATTTCCCAGATGTGTTCCCTGAAGACTTGCCTGGTCTTCCTCCTCATCGTCAGGTTGATTTCGGTATTGATCTTGCACCTAGTGCGGCCCCTATTGCTCGAGCTACATATTGTCTTGCAACTCCCGAGATGCAGGAATTGTCTAACCAGTTACAGGAACTCTTGGAAAAGGATTTCATTTGACCTAGTTCTTCCCCGTGGGGAGCCCCTATTCTGTTTGTGAAGAAGAAAGATGGAAGGCTTCACATGTGTATCGACTATCGTGAGCCGAACAAGGTGACCATCAAGATCGTTATCCTCTTCGTTGTATTGACGATCTCTTTGACCAGCTCCAAGGTTCTAGCTTTCATTCGAAGATTGATTTGAGGTCCGGATACCACCAGTTGCGTGTGCAGGAAGTTGATATTCCGAAGACTGTCTTTCGTACTCGTTATGGCCATTTTGAGTTCTTGGTCATGCCTTTTGGTCTCACCAACACACCAGCATTTTACATGGATTTAATGAACCGTGTTTGTAAGCCTTATATTGATAAATTCGTCATCGTGTTTATTAATGATATTCTGGTCTATTCCAAGAGCAAGGCGGACCCTGAGAAACACTTGCGACTAGTCTTGGAACTCTTAAGGCGAGAACAACTGTATGCTAAGTTCTCGAAGTGTGACTTTAGGTTGCACGAAGTTCAATTCCTAGGTCATGTGATTAATGAACTGGGAATTCATGTCGATCTAACTAAGATCGATGTCATTAAAGACTAGGAAGGAACAAAGACGCCATCTGAGGTGCGGAAATTCCTAGGTTTCGCTGGCTATTATCGTCGTCTCATTGAGGGATTTTCGAAGATTGCTCAACCCCTCACCTTTCTTACCCAGAAAGACCAAAAGTTTGACTGGGGTGATTCGCAGGAATTAGCATTTCAGATGCTGAAACTTAAACTCTGTTATGCGCCTATCTTACCTGAGGGTACGGATGATTTCGTGGTGTACTGTGATACTTCTATCCATAGTCTCGGTTGTGTGTTGATGCAATGCGAGAAGGTTATTGCTTACGCTTCTCGTCAGCTTAAGGTTCACGAGAAGAACTATACCACCCATGCAAATCATTGGGTGTGGTGGTTTTCGCTTTGAAGATCTAGAGACATTACTTGTACGGTTCCAAGTGCACTATTTATACTGATCACAATAGTCTCCAACATATTTTTGATCAGAAGGAGTTGAAAATGCGGTAGCATCGCTGGGTCGAGCTCCTTAACGATTATGACTGTGCTATTAAGTACCATCCTGGCAAGGCGAACGTTGTGGCGGATGCCTTGAGCAGGAAGGAATTTGCGAAGCCTCGTCGTGTTCGAGCTTTACAGCTCACCATCCATTCTTCTTTACCTGACCAGATCCGTTCTGCACAACAGGAAGCTTTGATGGTGGGGAACCTTAAAGATGAAACCATGCATAGTTCCGATAAGCATATCGAGCTTAGGTCTGATGGCCTACACGACTTTGCAGAACGCGTTTGGGTTCCTTTGTTTGGGGGATTGCGAGAGCTTGTCTTAGATGAAGCTAATAAATCCCGGTATTCTGTTCACCCTGGCTCCGACAAGATGTATCAGGATTTGAAGATACTCTATTGGTGGCCAAACATGAAGGCTGATATAGCCTCCTACGTGAGCAAATGATTGTCTTGTGCTAAAGTCAAGGTGGAGTATCAGAAGCCGCCTGGTCTCCTGCAACAACCTCAGATTCCTGAATGGAAGTGGGAACGGATCACGATGGATTTTGTCACCAAACTACCGAAGTCACCAAGTGGTTGTGATGTCATTTGGGTGATTGTTGACATATTTACAAAATCAGCACACTTCCTGGCTATTAAGGAAACTGACGGACTTGAGCGGTTAGCTCGCATCTATCTTAAGGAAGTGGTCTCTCGGCTCGGGGTGCCTGTTTCTATCATTTCTGATCTTGATTCTTGTTTCGCTTCACATTTCTGGAAGGCTCTACATAAAGCTTTGGGTACTCAGTTGGATATGAGTACGGCTTATCATCTGCAAACTGACGGTTAGAATGAGCGGACACTCCAAACGTTGGAGGATATTGTAGATGCATATATTGTGACTAATGCTATTGGATTGCGGATTACAAAGTGTCTTGTTAATAGTCGAACGGTCGAAGGTAGAATGAATGGTCGAAGGAGCATCAGGGAGGTCGAAGGAAGAATTTATATACTGTAGTGTCTTGGTTCGCCCATGTCGAATGGTCGAACCTGCACATTCGACCAAGTCAATTGGGCGAATGTGAAGGTCTATATAAGGTCGAATCAGTTTTTGAAATGTAACTTTTGATCATTTTGTTTTCCCTCCCTATGTGTGTTCTCCCTAGGGTTACCTTTTGAGTCTGTAAAAGTGTTTTATCATTATTAACTACATTTTGACGTGTAAATGATTACGATTATGAATGGAATGATTATGTTAATGATGATTTCTGCGTTTTGCTAGTTTTATTATCACTTTGTGATCAATTTAGGGATTCCGCACCTGAATTGAACTTGTTTGATCATTGTCTTTGTTGTTTAGACGATCCTACGCGCATACAAAGTGGTATCAGAGCCATTTGGATCAAACAACCACAAATTGATAATATTATAGCAGATTTGGACCCAATTTTGATCAAAACTTTCTGTTTTTCATTGATAAACTGAATTTGGTGTTAAATTGATTGATTTGAACTTGTTTTCATGGATAAAACTCAAAATTCTCTTTGTTAAACTTGTTCCAAATCCAATCCGAAGCAAAACCTGCATAAGATCATCAAATTTCATCAACATTTGAAAATTTTTGATCAAAATAACTGATTTTCAAAGAATAACCGTTTTTCAAAATGAAGGGTCAAACCTAGGGAGATTTGGTCGAAAGTGAGAGTATTTGGTCGAACCCGTGATTATTTGGTCGAAAGTGGAGTGTTATCTGGTCGAACCTAGAGAGTATTAGTGTGATTTTGATCATTCGACCTTATTGGGTACATTCGACCAATTGAGTGGTCGAACGTGGGTTTAAACGGTCGAAAGTGAACTGAGTTTGTTATTTTCTATCTTCGAACTTTATCAAACGGTCGAACGTGGACTAATTTTCACATTCGACCACGCGATCAGTAAAAAGGGTCAAACGTAGAAACTGTTATAAACTTTTTCTAATCGTTTCGTGCTTAATCATTTTTAGATCGATATGTGGAATTTTCCTACAACACCACGACCTGATACAACACCACAACAGCAGACAGCCATGGATCCTTGGTCGGTAGCTGCTCAGAAGTCTAGTCAACCATCCCAACCGATTAACTATATGGCGATGACTAGCTCTATGCCCCAACAAGTTGCACAACCTCAACCACAACCGATGGCTGATTATTGGGGAGTAGCAGCAGCGGCGGTACAATCTCAGACTACCAACACAATCTTGACTCTTATTCAAGACTTATCTTCAGGTAGTGGAAGCCGTCCACCAAAGTTGATGGAAATGGTAGATTACAACACTTGGAAGACCAAGTTCAAGATTCATCTTGAGGGAATGGGATTAGAAGGAACGGAAGCTTGGCAAATGATTGCTAAGGGCTATGTTTCTCCGATCTTGGAGAACACTGGTGAGCCAATTCCGTTGGAAAGTCTTACTGAGGATGAGAAAAAGAAATTTGCTGTGGAGAAGAAGGCGTTTTCTCAACTGTCCCAGACCATTAATACTGATCTTTTACATCAGTTTGGGTCTTGCACCACTTCTAAGCAACTGTGGGACATGTTAAGAAATCGTCATGATGAGAATGAGAAAACGAGGAAGTTAAGGATGGAGGAATTACGAAAAGAATTTGAGAACTTCAGCTATATGGGGAATGAGACGCTGAAGGAGTTGATTCCGAGGTATTGCCATTTATTGACCGAGCTTTCAAGTTATGAGATTAACATACCGATGTCGGAGCTGGTGGACAAGTTTGCTGATGCGTTGCCACCATACTGGAATCAACACATAGAGGTACTCAAGGAAAAGGATGCATACCAATACTGGACCATAAACGAGTTTATCCAGAAGCTTGAGAATAAAGAGATGGAAGAAAAGAGGAAGGCGAAAAGAGCTCAAGTTCCTTAGAATCCGGAGCTATACCATGGTAGTGCATCTTCATCTCTTGCTAGTTCAAGTTCTAGTTCAAATGTTGCTCCACACATTGCGTGCGTTTCTAGCCATGTTGAACCATCCAAAACACCCATCAATTACCTTGCTCAAACTTCATCTTATACCCCACCATCATATCCTACTACAACTTTCATCCCACCATTTTCACCAATGCAACAAGCAGCTTGTTATTCTGCTAATCTAAACCAACCTCAACAACAATCCTATATTCCTCAAGTGAATCAAACACAAATGAACCAAACTAAACCTACTCAGAGTTCAATTGTGCTGGAAACCTCGAACTTGAACAATGTTACTGTTGAGATTGTATAGCAACATGTAGCATTGGTGTCAGCTATGGTAGCTTCTTATAACCGGCTGGTTGCGAGTCAAATTGGTAACAACAACTTGACCAGTGAAGACTACGCACAAATTGACAAAGAAGAGATGGAGCTCATTGACATCCAGTGGGCATTTGCTAGTGTTATGAGGAGAGCTAGTGAATTCATTGAGAAGACTGGCAGAACTGATCTTTCTACTTCTCCAAACACCACATATGGCTTCAACAAAGCCAAAGTGACATGTTTCAATTGTGGTGGGAAAGGTCACTTCAAGAGGGAATGTACACAGCCAGCACAACAGGGGAACATAAATCCTTTTAACACGAACTACCAAAACCGTCAAACCCAAAATCAGGTATCTTACCAAAGTCCTAATATTTCAAGCTTTCAACCACAAAATACCTACCAAAACCGCCAAAACACTTCACAAAACAACACTGCTAGACAAACCACTACACAAAACTAGAACCAAAATCAAACACCACAAAATCCAAACCGAACAATCATTCCGATTTCTACACCAAACACACAAGCCCAATCAGATAACCAAAACCAGGCCTTGGTGATATAGAAAGATGAGGGATTTGATTGGACAGGTATGCAGTTGGGTGTTGAGGAGATTACCTCTGGTAATGTGGCATGTGTTGCACAGAAAATGGATCTGGATGAGCCGGTATGTGTTGAAGAAGAGGTAGTGACTAAGAAGATGTCTGAGGTGAAAATTGAGGAGTTAAGTGAAGAAAGTGATGATTGTGTAGAGAAGAAGTCTAGTTTGATTCTTGATTCGGTTACTGATGTGCCTGAACAGTATGATTCAGCTTATTCTGATGTGGAGAGTGAGTCTGATTCTGAAGCTAGTGTTAACTCACTAGATGATGATATCGACCAATTGCTTGCTGAAGCTGATTTTCAGATGACCCGAAAATCATGCATGATGGATGAAGCTTGTACCAGAATTGATTATTCAAAGTTTTTCGCTGGTAAGGAAGCACACTTTGCATTGATGGCGATGACAGAACCTCCAAAGCAGGTAAATTCTGAATCTAATCTTGATATGAATAGTGAGAGGCATTGTGGTGCATGTGATCGATTGACAGAGGATAATAAGCAACTCAGGGTTCAGCTTGAAAGTGCTAAGATCAACTGTCAATCGTATCAGAAAGAAGCACGAGAGTTTAACAGAGTGCTTGATGGTTACAAGAAAGATATTTCAGAACTCAAAAAGACTTTATCTTTGAAACAACTAGCCATTAACAATTACATCAGTGCTTTGTAGAAAAAGTGAATAAGAAACTTGAAAGTTATAAGCATATTGCTTATGTTGTTGATCATATCATAGAGGAGCCTTCACAGTCTAGTAGTGCAAACTACAAGGCAGTCCCATCTCTAGTGTTATTTGAAAACCATACCTTGCATTCAATAACACCGGAGAGCTCAGTTAAGTCTGACTCGACATTGGATGATGAGTCGAACACTTCTAGTGTGGAAGACCCAAATTCTGATGTTCGACCAATTCTGGGACTAAACAATGAAGGTGTAGTTGCTGTAACTGATGATTCCGATTCTGAGGATGACCAATCTGAGTCGGTGTGTGATATTCCTGCTGAAAATCACATAATTACAAACGAACCTGTGTCACCATCTCAGATTGTGCATCCCATGGCTAATGCTCATAGAAAGAATCAATCAGTTAAGCCTGTTGAGAAGAACAATCAAAGTGACAAACCCGTCAAGATTTTCTATCGGATGATTGGATCCGATAAGATAATGTCTGACGAGGAATATCCAATCAAATTTGCCAATTATTCAAAGATTGAAAAGATTTGGCAGGAGAGTACCATTTGGTTCCAAAAGCATGAGTGAACAAATGATGTACCTCCAGAGGTTTTAGAAAGAATTTACTTGGATATTCCTAAAGAATCGAAAGTTCATGTCACAGAATTTATCAAGCCAAAGAATAAGGCTAACAGTTTTCTTGAGGCGACTTACTCCAAGGACCCAGCTCCTGAGAGTCTTAGAAGGAAATGTGTGGAGGATCAATATCCTATCACTACATACTCTAAGTCGAATTCCAAGAATAACTTTGAGGAATATCGTGCATGTTATAAATGCGGGGAGAGAGGGCATTTACTTGCTCACTGCCCGTATGTTAGGCACAAAAGGCATGAGGTGGAAGTGAAGCAAAATCATCAACGTCCAATCGATAATCAATGTTATCCACAATAACGTGTTGTCCCTCAACAAGCACATTTTTACAATCAAAATCATTTTTATCAAAGAAGAGATAATCGTTCGATGACATATGATCGTCGTAACCGGATAGCAATTGAAAAACCTCCTAAGAAACCAATGGTGAATGCAACTGTTGACAAGAAAAAGGTACCTGTAAAACCTGCTGTCAAACCAACAGTTGGAGCTGTCTCTGTTAAATCAGAGAAGGTAACCAAGAAAGTTTCGTTTAAAGACAAAGTAAAGAAACCGGTTGAGACTCCAAAATCTCAAATCCGGATCTTGAAACGTTCGGAACAGTATTGGTCACCTAAGGGTTCTCAAGGTGTTTCATCTTCACAAGTGAATGAGAATGTCAAAACTGAAACTGAAAAAGATTTAATTGATCAGAAAAAGATCAATTCAAATCAATCTGATTGTAAGAAAGAATCTTTGAAACTCAAAGTTCAAAGACCCAAGACCAAGCAGGCTTGGGTCCCCCGAAAAATCTAATCTTTTACTTGATATGTGCACGGAGCTTCAGCTGGCCCTGTGAGCAGTCTTTGGATTGTTGACAGTGGAGCTTCTGGTCACATGACAGGGGATCTATCGCTACCGTTCGATATTAGAAATATTAATGGAGGTTATGTAGCGTTTGCTGGAAACAAGGGTGGATACATTACCATAGAGGGTAGTGTAAGTAATGGGATAGTGAGTTTTGAGAAGATTTCGTACGTGAAGCAAATCGATTATAATCTGCTCAGTGTCAGTCAGATTTGTGATAAGCAGTTTTCAGTATTCTTTGATGACAAATCTTGCTATATACTAAAGCCGGGATTCGTTTTACCAAAAGAGTGGGTGATGTTAAAGGCACCGAGAGTAAACAACTTGTACATTCTCGACATGTCAAAAGCTATGACTACACAAGGCAAAGTCACGTGTTTCCTCTCCAAGGCTACTGAAAAAGAATCAATCATGTGGCATAGGAGGATGGGACGCATTCACCTTCGAAAGATGAATCAATTGGTGAAGAATGAACTTGTCACAAGCGTAAATGTTAAACATTTTCATTTAAATGACAAGTGTGTGAGTTGCAAGAAAGGAAAGCAGCACAAACAATCCCATAAGCCAAAGAAAGTCAATTAAGTTGAACTACCACTTAAGCGTTTGCACATGGATCTATTCGGACCGGTCAGACGTAAAAGTCATGCTGGTGAATTGTACTATCTTGTGGTTACCGATGACTATTCCAAATTTTCATGGGTTATGTGCTTGCATCATAAGAGCGACACGTTTGATAATTTGAAAGTTCTGTTCACTCGATTAGAAAATGTCTATGGTCTCAAGATCAAGAGAATTAGGAGTGATAATGGGATGGAGTTTAAGAATGCACAGATGGAAGCTCTTTGTGAAAAAAAAGGAATTCATCATGAATATAGTGCTCCGTATACCCCACAACAGAACGGTGTCGCAGAACGCAAAAACAGGACTAATTGAAACGACAAGAACAATGCTTGCGGACTCAAATCTTCCAGTAATGTTCTAGAACGAAGCAATTTACGCAGCTTGTTATACTCTTAATCGTGTTTTAACGGTGAAGAAGTTTGGCAAAACTTCTTATGAGCTGTTGAATCGACGAAAGCCGATCTTAGAGTATCTAGAACCGTTTGGAGCTCCATGTACAATGCTTAATCCATCTGAGAAGTTCGCACCAAAGGCTGAAGAAGGATTCTTTGTTGGATATGCAACCCCGCTCAAACGGGTTTTCAACAAACTCGTCAGGTCGAGGAGTGGGCTAATGTCGAAGTTCAAAGATATACTCAGAATGTACAGGGTAGCGGTCCAGACTGGATGTTTGATTACAAAGATTTCTTTGAATCATTCAATCTAGATAGTTTGGTTGAAGAAGTTGTACTACGATTATATTACGAGGTCGAAAATGCAGTGACATCACTGTTGGTGCGTCCGATCACCGTAAATCCCCAAATAGCTTCTAATGATACCAACGCTCCTGCAGTCGAAGAAGAGGTATTTC
Source organism: Ambrosia trifida (assembly GCA_028751855.1). Classification (NCBI taxonomy): domain Eukaryota; kingdom Viridiplantae; phylum Streptophyta; class Magnoliopsida; order Asterales; family Asteraceae; genus Ambrosia; species Ambrosia trifida. The sequence continues at coordinate 3,617,439 of CM054123.1, read as the reverse complement.
AGGAAGCTTCCACAACTCTTAATTCATCGAAATCTGAAGATGACGATGATGTTACAAGTGAAGCTGTTCAAGATGTTGCCACAGAGACACCACCAGTGAACCCAAATCCACATGGTGCTTCATCATCGAACGTGGGTAATGATCTGGATTTGACAGAGAACTTAACTACTCAGACGGGAGTACAAGTACCTGATTATCAGGAATCTTGGATACATCGGATTCACCCGATCGAGCAGGTTATTGGTGATCCTGGTAGCAGTGTGATGACGAGAGGTCAACTGAGGAATGCAAATTCACCAGAAAACCTTGGTGCTCTTGCTTTATATGCCAAAATTAAAAAAATCAGGTTTTCAAAATGACTTGTCTTTTGCTTGTTATGTTTCGCAGGTCGAGCGCGGACATACAAGGACACTCTTTTGGATGATGCTTGGGTAGAGGCTATGCAGGAGGAGTTATTACAGTTTCAGAAACTTGGAGTGTGGACACTGACAGATTTACCTCCAGGACGGAAAAAGATAGGAATGAAATGGGTGTTCAAGTGTAAGAAAGATGATAGAGGAGTTATTGTTAGGAACAAAGCTTGATTGCTCGTACAAGGCTTTCATCAAGTTGAAGGAATCGATTACAACGAGATTTATGCACCGGTTGCACGCTTAGAAGCTATTCGCATGTTTCTGGCGTTTGCATCTTATAAGAAATTCAAGGTGTATCAAATGGACGTCAAAAGCACGTTTCTTTACGGTGTGGTCAAGGAGGAAGTTTACGTAGGTCAACCACCAGGCTTTGAAGACCCTATTCACCGGGATAAGGTTTATGTTCTAAACAAAGCTCTCTACGGGTTGCACCAGGCTCCAAGGCAATGGTATGAAGAGCTGAGCACGTATCTTCTGACAAAAGGATTCAAACGAGGTTTGGTAGATTGCACACTGTTCACAAAACGAACAGGGGATGACTTGCTTCTAGTGCAGATTTATGTTGATGACATTATTTTTGGTTCTACTAACGAACTTCTGTGTAGAGAATTTGAACGTGTTATGCAGGAAAAGTTCGAAATGAGTGCGATGGGAGAGATGCAGTTTTTCCTAGGCTTGCAGGTGGACCAAAGACCAACGGGGATCTTTATTCACCAGACGAAATATGTTTCTGAAGTCTTGAGCTGATTCCAGATGGATGATTCAAAGCCGATGGATACCCCGATACAACCTAATCATGGGATTGGTGTTGACGCTAAGGGGGAGCTAACTGATCCTTTTACATACAGAGAAATCGTCGGATCTCTGATGTACCTCATCGCCTCCAGACCAGATATAATGTTTGCCACATGTCTCTGTGCACGTTATCAGTCGAAACCGAAACAGAGTCATCTTGCAGTTGTCAAACGTATCCTTAGATATCTGAAGGGTTGTCCGTCGAGAGGACTTTGGTACCCTAATGATGATAATTTTGACCTAATCGCTTTTAGTGATGCAGATTGGGGTGGCTGTGACAAAGACAGCAAATCCACAACGGCTGGATGCCAGTTTATGGGGAGCAGGCTTGTGACCTGGCAATGCAAGAAACAAACCGCAGTTGCCTTATCCACATGTGAAACAGAATACGTTTCAGCATCAAGCAGCTGCTCACAAGTTCTCTGGATACAACAACAGATGGCGGACTACGGTTTGCAATTTCTTAAAACCCCTATTTACTGTGATAATGAAGCCGCAATTGCATTAACAAAAGACTTAGTAAATCACTCGAAAGCTAAACATATCCGGGTCAAATATCATTTTATCCGTGATTGTTACGCAAAAGAGTTGATCGATATGGTCAAAATCCACACTAACTATCAACGTGCAGATCTTTTTACCAAAGCTTTTGATAAATCAAGATTTGAATATCTTTTAAAAGCTAACGGTATAAAAGAAAAACAAGACTGATCACCACCTCAGTTTATCACTTTTTAGTTTAGTTTTTATTGCTTTTCAGAAAAATACAAAAATCCAAAAAATATGTTTTACAGTTTTAGGTAGAATTTATTTTCAGAAAAACCAAAAACATTGAAAAATTCAAAAACCCATAAAAATTAGGAAAACCCAAAATGATTTCCAAGAGAAAAAGGGGAAATGATAGTACATCAGTGGGGATCTGACGCATGCTAAAGAAATGTAATGCAATATAAGGCCTGTGTTTGAGTCTGTGTGATGTGTTGATAGGCTTCGTAGACCTACTACTGCGTGCCTGATACATACATAGCAAACGAATTGTTGTGTGGATGAACTCCTCATGGACATATGGTCTTGGTACCGTAATTTCGTTTGATATGGTATTTGTACAAAATTCGGAGGTTTCGGGTCGTTATGTTATTAGTTATCTGGGGATAGCCTCTCTGATCTTCTGCTGTAAGTCATTACGGACCTAGATCAGATAGGGTGTCTTTATAAAAGAGTTGTAAAGCCAAATCCTAAAGTTACCAAATTGAGGAACTTTCCATGTATAAAGATGATCAAAGATTATCTAATGCATCGTATCCAATCATTAATGCAAATCATGATTGATATTAGCCTTCAACCTGGTAGAGTGCACAAGTTACTTTGTTGCATTGATTTGCTAACCTGTATACCTCCTAATTAACATAACGACCCGAAACCTCCTAATTTTGTACAAATACCCTATCAAACGAAATTACGGTACTAAGACCATATGCCCACGAGGAGTTCATCCACATAACAATTCGTTTGATAAGTATGTATCAGGCACGCAGTAATAGGTCTACGAAGCCTATCAACACATCACACAGACTTAAACACACGCCTTATATTGCATTACACTTCTTTAGCATGTGTCAGATCCCCACTGATGTACTATCATTTCCTCTTTTTCTCCTGAAAATCATTTTGGGTTTTTCTAATTTTTATGGGTTTTTGACTTTTTCAATGTTTTTGGTTTTTCTGAAAATAAACTCCCCCTAAAATGAAAAACATATTTTTGGGTTTTTGAATTTTTCTGGAAAAAACAGTAAAAACTAAAACTAAAAAGCAATAAACTGAGGTGATGATCAGTCTTGTTTTTCTTTTATACCATTAGCTTTTAAAAGATATTCGAATCTTGATTTATCAAAAGCTTTGGTAAAAAGATCTGCACGTTGATAGTCAGTGTGGATTTTGACCATATCAATAAACTCTTTTGCATAACAATCACGGATAAAATGATATTTGATCCGGATACGCTTAGTTTTCGAGTGATTGACTAAATCTTTTGTTAATGCAATGGAGGCCTCATTATCATAGTAAATAGGGGTTTTAAGAAATTGCAAACCGTAGTCCACCATCTGTTGTTGTATCGAGAGAACTTGTGAACAACAACTTGAAGCTGAGACATATTCTGCTTCACATGTTGATAAGGCGACTGCGGTTTGTTTCTTGCATTGCCAGGTCACGAGCTTGCTCCCCATAGACTGACATCCAGCCGTTGTGTATTTGCTGTCTTTCTCACAGCCTCCCCAATCTACATCACTAAAAGCAATTAGGTCAAAATTATCATCATTAGGGTACCAAAGTCCTCTCGACGGACAACCCTTCAGATATCTAAGGATACGTTTGACAGCTGCTAAATGACTTTGTTTCGGCTTCGATTGATAACGTGCACAAAGACATGTGGCGAACATTATGCCTGGTCTGGATGCGGTGAGGTACATCAGAGATCCGACGATTGCTTTGTATGTAAAAGGATCAGTCAGCTCCCCCTTAGCGTCAACACCAATCCCGTGATTAGGTTGTATTGGGGTATCCATCGGCTTCGAATCATCCATCTGGAATCGGCTCAAGACTTCAGAAACGTATTTGGTTTGGTGAATAAAGATCCCTGTTGGTCTTTGGTCCACCTGCAAGCCTAGGAAAAACTGCATCTCTCCCATCACACTCATTTCGAACTTTTCCTGCATAACTTTTTCAAAATCTCTGCACAAAAGTTCATTAGTAGATCCAAATATAATGTCATCAACATAAATTTGTACTAGAAGCAAGTCATCTCCTGTTCGTTTTGTGAACAGTGTGCAATCTACCAAACCTCGCTTGAATCCTTTGGATAGAAGATACGTGCTCAGCTCCTCATACCATTGCCGTGGAGCCTGGTGCAACCCATAGAGAGCTTTGTTTAGAATGTAGACCTTATCCCGGTGAATAGGATCCTCAAAGCCTGGTGATTGACCTACGTAAACTTCTTCCTTGACCACACTATAAAGAAACGCGCTTTTAATGTCCATTTGATACACCTTAAATTTCTTGTAAGATGCAAACGCTAGAAACATGTGGATAGCTTCAAAGCGTGCAACCGGTGCATAAATCTCGTTATAATCGATTCCTTCCACTTGATGAAATCCTTGTACGACCAATCGAGCTTTGTTCCTAACAATCACTCCTCTGTCATCCTTTTTGCACTTGAACACCCATTTTGTTCCATTCTTTTTCCTACCCGGAGGTAAATTTGTCAGTGTCCACACTCCCAGTTTCTGAAATTGCAATAACTCCTCTTTCATTGCCTCTACCCAAGCGTCATCCAAAAGAGCATCCTTGTATGTTCGCGGCTCAATCTGCGAAACATAACAAGCAAAAGACCAGTCATTCTGACAACCTGATTTTTGAATTTTAGCATATAAGGCTAGAGCGCCAAGATTTTCTTGTGAGTTAGCATTCTTCAGTTGTCCTCTCGTCAAAACACTGCTACCAGGATCACCAATAACCTGCTCGAGCGCGTGAATACGATGTATCCGAGATTCCGGATAATTAGGTACTTGCACTCCCGTTTGAGTAGTCAAATTCTCTGTCGAATCCAGATCATTACCCAAGTTTGATGATGAAGCACCATTTGGATACGATGTATCCGAGATTCCGGATAATTAGGTACTTGCACTCCCGTTTGAGGTGTCTCTGTAGCAATATCTGGAACAGCTTCACTTGTGACATCATCATCATCTTCCGATTCTGATGAATTGAGAGTTGTGGAAGCTTCCTGGAACACTTCTTCTTCAACTGCAGGAGCATTGGCATCATTAGAAGCTGTTTGGGGGGTTACGGTGATCGGACGCACCAACGGTGTTGTCACTGCGTTTTCATACTCGTAGTATAGTCGTAATACAGCCTCTTCAACCAAGCTATCTAGATTGAATGATTCAAAGAAATCTTTGTAATCAAACATCCATTCTGGACCACTACCCTGTACATTCTGAGTATACCGCTGAACTTCAACGTTAGCCTACTCCTCTACCTGACGAGTTCGTTTGTTGAATACCCGTTTGAGCGGGGTTGCATATCCAACAAAGAATCCTTCTTCAGCTTTTGGTGCGAACTTCTCAGATGGATTAAGCATTGTACACGGTGCTCCAAATGGTTCTAGATACTCTAAGTTCGGCTTTCGTCTATTTAACAGCTCATAAGAAGTTTTACCAAACTTCTTCACTGTTAAAACATGATTGAGAGTATAACAAGCTGCATAAATGGCTTCGTTCCAGAACGTTACTAGAAGGTTGGAATCCACAAGCATTATTCTAGCCGCTTCAATTAGAGTCCTGTTTTTACGTTCTGCAACACAGTTCTGTTGACGGGTGTACGGAGCACTATATTCATGATGAATTCCTTTGTCTTCACAAAGAGCATCCATCTGTGCGTTCTTGAACTCTGTCCAATTATCACTCCTAATTCTTTTGATCTTTAGACCATAGACATTTTCTAATCGAGTGAACAGAACCTTCATATTGTTAAACGTGTCGCTCTTATGATGCAAGCACATAACCCATGAAAATCTGGAATAGTCATCGGTAACCACAAGATAGTACAAGTCACCAGCATGACTTTTACGCTTGACCGGTCCGAATAAGTCCATGTGCAAACGCTCAAGTGGTAATTCAACTGAATTGACTTTTTTTGGTTTGTGGGATTGCTTGTGCTGCTTTCCTTTCTTGCAACTCACACACTTGTCGTTCAAATGGAAATGTTTAACATTTATGCCTTCGACAAGTTCATTCTTCAACAGATGGTTCATTTTTCTAAGGTGAATGTGTCCCATCCTCTTATGCCACATGATAGATTCTTTTTCAGTAGCCTTGGAGAGGAAACACGTGACTTGGCCTTGGGTTGTCATTGCTTTTGACATGTCGAGAATGTATAAATTGTTCACTCTCGGTGCTTTCAGCATAACCCACTCTTTTGGAAGTACGAAACCTGGCTTGAGAATGTAGCAAGATTTGTCATCAAAGAATACAGAGAACTGCTTATCACAGATTTGATTGACACTGAGCAGATTATAGTCTATTTGCTTCACATACGATATCTTCTCAAAACTCATGATACCATTACTCACACTACCCTCCATAGTAATGTATCGTCCTTTGTTCCCAGCAAATGCTACGTATCCGCCATTGATATTTCTTATGTCAAACAGTAGCGATAAATCCCCTATCATGTGACCAGAAGCTCCACTGTCAACAATCCAGAGACTGCTCACAGGGCCAGCTGAAGCTCCCTACACATATCAAGTAAAAAGATTAGATTTTTTGGGGACCCAAGCCTGCTTGGTCTTGGGTCTTTGAACATTCAGTTTCAAAGAATTTTTCTCACAAACAGTTGAATTTGAATTTATCTTTTTCTAATCAATTAAATCCTTTTCATTCTTAGACTTTTCATTCACTTTTGAAGTCGAAGCACCTTGAAATCCCACTGGTGACCAGAATTGTTCCTAACATTTCAAGATCCTAATCTGAGATTTTGGAGTCTCATTCGGTTTCTTTACTTCGTCTTTGAAGGAAACTTTCTTGGTTACCTTCTCTAATTTAACAGAGACAAGTCCAACTATTGGTTTGACTGCAGGTTTTATTGGTACCTTTTGCTTCTCAACAATTGTGTTCACCACAGGTTTCTTAAAAGGTTTTTCCATTGCGATCCGGTTTCGACGATCATATGTCATCTGACGATTATCCCTCTTTTGAAAATATCTGCTTTGGTTGTAAAACGGTGCTGGTTAAGAAACAAATCGTCTTTGTGGATAACAATGATTATCGACTGGACTTTGATATTTCTGCTTCACTTCAACCTCGTGCCTCTTGTGTCTAGCGTATAGGCAGTGAGCAAGTAAATGCCCTCTCTCCCCACATTTAAAACACGCACGGTACTCCTCAAAGTTGTTCTTGGCGTTTGACTTTGCATAAGTAGTGATAGGATATTCATCATCCACACACCTTCTTCTTAAACTCTTAGGAGCTGGGTCCTTTGAGTAAGTCGGCTCAAGAAAACTATTCGCCTTTTCTTTCGGCTTAATAAACTCTGTGACATGAACCTTTGGTTCTTTTGGAACATCCAAATAAATTTTCTTTAAAACCTCTGGAGGTATATCATTTGTTCTCTCATGGTTTGGGAACCAAATGGTACTCTCCTGCCAAATTTTCTCAATCTTGGAATAGTTGGCAAACTTAATTGGATATTCCTCGTCAGAAATTATCTTATCGGATCCTTCCATCCGATAAAACACTTTGACGGGTTTGTCACTTTGTTCATTTTTCTCAACCTGATTAACTGACTGATTCCCTCGATGAGCGTTAGCCATTGGATGAATAATCTGAGAAGGTGACACCGGTTCATTGGTGATAATGTGATTTTCAACTAGGATATCACAAACTTTCTCAGATTTATCATCCTCAGAGTCAGAATCATCAGTTACAGCTATCACACCTTCATCATTTAGTCCCAAGATAGGTCTAACATCGGAATTAGGATCTCCCACACTTGAAGTGTTTTACTCATCATCCGATGTAGAGTCAGACTTAACTAAGTATGATTTTCAAACAACACTGGAGATGGGACGGCCTTGTAGTTTGCACTACTTGACTGTGAAGGCTCCTCAATAATATGGTCAACAACATATGCAATGTGTTTGTAGCTTTCAAGCTTCTTGTTGACTTTCTCAGCAAAGCACTTGATGGTTGCCATTTCAAGTTTTGTTTCTTCCAATTCATTAATGTAACTGTTAATGGCCAATTGTTTTAAAGATAATGTTTTCTTAAGATCTGAAATATCTTTCTTATAACCATCAAGAACCATATTGAATTCACGTGCTTCTTTTTGATACGATTGACAGTTGATCTTAGCACTCTCAAGCTGAACCCTGAGTTGCTTATTATCCTCTGTCAATCTATCGCATGCACCACAATACTTATCACTGTTCATGTCTAAAGTAGATTAAGAACTTACCTGTTTTGGAGGCTCTGTCATCGCCATCAATGCAAAATGTGCTTCCTTTCCAGCAAAGAATTTAGAATAATCGATTTTGGTAAAAGCATCATCCACTATGCAAGATTTGCGAGTCATCAGAAAATCAGCTTCAGCTAGAAGTTGATCAATATCATCATCTAGTGAGTTAACACTAGCTTCAGAATCAGATTCGCTCTCCGAGTCAGAATAAGCTGAATCACACTGTTCTGGAACATCAGTGACTGAGTCAAGAATCAATCCTGAATTCTTCTCAAAACAAACATCATTTTCTTCAACTAACTCCTCAATCTTCACCTCAGATATCTTCTCAGTCTCCAAATCATCTACAACTGACACCGGCTCCTCCAAATCTATCTTCTGGGCAACACACGCCACATTACCAGCAGTGATCTCCTCAACACCAAGTTGCATACCAGTCCAATCAAATCCATCATCCTTCTGGATTACCAAAGCCTGGTTCTGATTATCTGGTTGGGTTTGGCTGTTTGGTGTAGAAATTGGAATTATTGTTCTGGTTGGATTGTGTGGTGTTTGGTTTTGGTTCTGGTTTTGTGTAGTGGTTTGTCTAACAGAGTTGTTTGGTGAAGTGTTTTGACGGTTTTGGTAATTATTTTGTGGCTGAAAATTGGAGTTGTTTTGGCTTTGATATGAAACCTGATTTTGTGATTGACAGTTCTGGTAATTAGTGTTGAAAGGATTTTTGTTTCCCTGTTGTCCTGGCTGTGTGCATTCTCTTTTGAAGTGACCTTTCCCACCATAGTTAAAACAGGTAACTTTGGCTTTATTGAAGCCATATGTGGTGTTGGGAGATGTAGAAAGATCAGTTCTGCCCGTCTTCTCTATAAATTCAGTCGCTCGCCTCATGACACTAGCAAATGCCCACTGAATGTCAATGAGCTCCATCTCCTCCTTGTCAATTTGAGCATAGTCCTCACTGGTTAAGTTGTTATTACCAATTTGACTAGCTACTAACCCGTTATACGAAGCGACCATAGCAGAAACCAAGGCTACATGTTGCTGTGCAACTTCAACAGTAACGTTGTTCAAGTTTGATGTCTCCAACACAATTGGGCTTTGGTTTGATTAACTTGGGTTCATTTGAGTTTGGTTGATTTGAGGAATGTAGGATTGTTGTTTAGGTTGGTTCAAATTAGCTGAATAACATGCAGCTTGTTGCATAGGTGAAAATGGTGGGATGTAAGTAGTAGGATATGAAGGTGGGGTATAAGATGATGTTTGAGCAAGATAGTTTATGGGGGTTTTGGTTGGTTCAACAATGCTTGAAACACAAGCTATGTGTGGAACAACAGTATTACTAGAACTTGAACTAGTCAGAGATGAAGATGTACCACCATGATATAACTCTGGATTCTGAGGAACTTGTGCTCGTTTCGCTTTCCTCTTTTCCTCCATCTCTTTATTCTCAAGCTTCTGGATGAATTCATTGATGGTCCAATATTGGTATATGTCTTTCTCCTTAAGGACCTCAATGTGTTGATTCCAGTATGGTGGTAATGCATCAGCGAACTTATCCACCAGCTCAGACATAGGTATGTTAATCTCATAGCTTGAAAGTTTAGTCAACAAATGGCAATACCTCGGAATCAACTCCTTCAGCGTCTCATTTCCCATATAGCTAAAGTTCTCAAACTCTTTTCTCAACTACTCCATTCTAAGCTTCCTTGTTTTCTCATTCCCATCGTGACGATTCCTTAACATATCCCATAATTGCTTCGAAGTGGTGCACAACCCAAACTGATGTAAAAGATCAGTGTTAATGGCCTGGGATAATTGGGAAAACGCCTTCTTTTCCACCGCAAACTTTTTCTTCTCATCCTCAGTTAGACTCTCTAATGGAAACGGCTCACCGGTGTTCTCCAAAACCGGAGCTATATACCCCTTAGCAATCATTTGCCAAGCTTCAGTGCCTTCCATTCCCATTCCCTCAAAATGAATCTTGAACTTGGTCTTCCATTGTTTGTAATCCACCATTTCCATCAACTTTGGTGGACGACTCCCACTACCCGAAGATAAGACATGAATAAGCGTCGAAATCGCATTGGTAGTTTGAGAGTGTACCGCCGCTGCTGCAACTCCCCAGTAATCAGCCATGGGTTGTTGTTGTGGTTGTGCAACTTGTTGGGGCATCGAACTAGTCATCGCCAAATAGTTGATTGGTTGAGATGATTGACTAGTCGTCTTCTGAGCAGCTACCGACCAAGGATCCATTGTCACTTGCTGTTGTGGTGTTGTATAAGGTCGTGGTGTTGTTGGAAAGTTCCACATATCATCTGCAAAGTATAAAACACGAAACGATTAGAAAAATTTTTCAACAATTTCTACGTTCGACCGTTTACAAGTGATCGTGGGGACGAATGTGGAATTTAGTCCAGATTCGACCCTTTCTAAAGACTAGAAAGTAGAATGTAACACACCCTTTTCACTTTCGACCAAGTTAGTCCACTTGCGACCTCCCGATTGGTCGAATGTAAAACAGATGGTCGAATGAACAACAACACACTAAAAATTTCAAGGTTCGACCGAATTAACCTCCACATTCGACCTAAAAAATCCCTGGTTCGACCTAAAAACCACACTCTCGACCGTTTCTCCCTAGGTTCGACCCTTTCATTTTGAAAAACGGTTATACTTTGAAAATCAGTTATTTTGATCCAAAATTTTCAAATGTTGATGAAATTTGATGATCTTTTGCTGGTTTTGCTTCGGATTGGATTTGGAACAAGTTTAACAAAGAGAATTCTAGATTTTATCCATGAAAACTAGTTCAAATCAATCAATATTCATCAATTTCAAATGTTCAATGAAAACAGAAAAGTTTTGATCAAAATTGGGTCCAAATCAACACTAATATTATCAATTCGTAGTTGTTTGATCCTTATGGCTCTGATACCACTTTGTATGTGTCAAGGATCAGATCATCAAACAAAGACTATGATCAAACAAGTTCAATTTAGGGGCGGAATCCCTGAATTGATTACAAAATGATAATATAATCAGCAAAACACGCAAATCACTTCAAACATTTTCTTTTCATTCATAAACATCATTGATAATCTTTACAAACCCTTGTTTATAATGATAAAGACTCAATACAGACTTAACAAAACCCTAGGGAGAGAAAACACTCAGAGAGGGAAACAAAATGACCAAAAGTTTACATTACAAAATGATTCAACCTTTATATAGACCTGCACATTCGACCATTCGATTGGGCGAATGTGCAGGTTCGACCATTCTATGTGGGCGAATCAACACATATATACATAAAATCTTCATTCGACCTCTTGAGCTCTCCCTTCGACCAAACTTATCTACATTCGACCAAACTATATTCACTTTCGACCGTCCGATAATGATGAAACATAATAGAATTTGCAATTCAATAGCATTAGTCGCACTTCGTGTATCTACAGGATTTTGGGTTATTTGATAGTGGGTTTCGGCCTTATTGGCCCATGTATTGTGATCGCCTATGTTAACTATAAATAGGGGTGTCATTAGCTATTTTGAGGGTACTAGTCTTTTGTGGTTTTACTCTTGTGTATTCGTGTACCAGACGGTTCCTAGAAACCGTGTGCACCGTGATAATCAAATCATTCTATTTCAAGTTTCTTCTTTGTTCTTTACATACAATCATTGTTTCCGCCTTTGGTTGTGTGTGTGTTTTGATACCCGGTAGAAAGGATCTTGGACTTACATTGTCGAATTTTCTCTGTTGGAAATTATATTTACCTTCTTTTTGTTTTTTTTTTCTTTTCTTCTGTTTTTTGTATAAAAATATGTTAAATATGATTATGCTCTCCCTTATTTGATACTTCAGTTTCATCTACGCTTCTCTTTGATCAACATTCCTACTTAGGGCATGCACATAGTTGAGAGTACATTTGCTACAAGAAAGGTAAACAAGACAACAAAACACAAGTGCGAAAATGAGAAATATATGCGCTTAAGCATTAGTATATGCATTCAAGTAGCTCACAGATGCACATGGCATGTTTGGAAGCATGGAACCAATTATAGAGAAATAAAAGTTTATAAATATATATGGTTTATGAAAATTGTAGGAATAGTGCTACATCTAAGATAAGACACCAGAAATGACATTTTTGAATGATATTAAAAAAGTAGCAAGTTGGCATATCATACAAATACAATACATTGTTATATGAGTCTCATCTCTCTGATCAATAACTCCCTCTCAAATATAAATCTAAGTCAAATATTTACCGAAGGTAATACAGTAAACATACCAATAAAATCTAGTGAAAAAGTCATATCTCATGCTTGATAACGCATGATATCGAGCATACACTAGTTTTATTGTACATTCATCAACTGATGGGAGAGGTTTAAGTTCACCGCAACTCTCTTCAGTGAAAAACAGGTGGTTTAGGTTTAGGAAATGGTCTGTCGGTAACCAGCATCAAAGCCACTGACCATATAGTAAAAATGCCCCTGCACTGTTTTTAGGTTTAGGAAATGGTCTATCTCCACGATGACGTTGCACGCATAACAGCGCAATACGTATGTCCAACAAGGTTCTACGCTATGGTCCCATGAGAGAGCTCTCTGTTTTTGTCCCGTAAATTATCACCAACACGATAAAATCAAAACTGAAAAGATCACATTTTACTTAAAATGCCCCTGCACAGTGTGAAAACCATAAAACTATTGAAAGAATGATAGTTTGGAGACATTGATGAAGACTAAAGGGACGATAGTGTAAATGTCGTTCGCTTAACGTAAAAAATGATAAAATCCTTTGAAAACAACAAAATATGATGCTTGATTAGTGAAAACCTATGGTAAATATAATGAGTTCTGTCATATAACAAAATCTGATGAGCATAAATGTATCTATTGTACATCAGACAATAGTGGTGCTATACCATGCCACTCTGCAAGTAGAATGCTATTAATTAATTTTTATAGTATTTAACTCATAATGTAAATCATAAACATTAAAAATGAGCATGGTATATACGTATAAAAGATGTTGAGCAGTCATGAGTGGATTGTGATCAATATGCATGTCTGTCATTTTAACTCTTTTACTGGTGAGATGTGAATGAATGAAAGAAATTCCTTTTCAAAGAAGCAGAATTCCCCATCTTCATCATCACACCATAAGTTACAATTTTCTATTTAAACATATGTTATCGTGTGTTCGTCAACTGAGGGAAGAGATTCAAGTTCACTACAGCTCTCTTCAGTGAAAAAAGCAGGTGGCTTAGGTTCAGGCAGTGGTCCCTCACTAACCAGCATCAGAACCACTGACCACATAGTTGGTCTATCTTCAGGATGATGTTGCACGCATAACAGTGCAACATGTATTGATCGTAATACTTCCAAGACGACACTTGAGGCCTATAAAGATTCACTCATTAATTCTATAGATCTGCCTACTTTGTAGAGTCTCCATGCCTACATCCAACCAAACAGATATTTTAGAAAAATCACTAGTCTTTTGTTAAACATATTGCTATTCGGTCATAAAACTTAACTTACATGTCCTAGAAGATTATCACTATGATCTCCGTGAGAGAATTCTCTGTTTCTCTTCCCAGAAATTATCTCCAACACGAGAACACCAAAACTAAACACATCTAATTTTGTTGAGAAACGCCTGTGTACTGCGTACTCTGGTGAAATGTAACCGCTGCACACAGGTTGAGCAAATTAAATTTGCAGATTAATATTTAATATTCCTTGGTTTCCGGGAAAAAAAATATTGAAGTTAAGTAGGATTCTTACTATGTTCCGACCACTATCTTTGTCTTAGCAGTGGTATCATGTCCTACAAACTTTCTAGCAAGGCCGAAGTCGGATATTTTTGGATAATGTCACTATCTAGCAAAATATTACTTGCCTTGAGATCTCTATGGACGATTTGGAGGCGGGAATCTTGATGTAAATATAGAATACCTCGAGCTATCCCATGTATTGTATTGAATCGTTGAGCCCAGTTAAGCATCAAGCTTCTGGTTTCATCTGCATGAAAAAAATTACTATTACGTCATATATACAGCTTGAAAGAAACATACTATGTAAAATCATGGAGAGTGGTTCTAAATACAAACCAAAGATAAACTAGTCCAAGCTTTTGTTAGTCAGATATTCATAAATCAACATCAGTTCATTTTGATGAATGCAATATCTAATAAGCTTTACAAGGTTCCGATGTTGAAGTTTTGCGATACAGATAACTTCATTTTTGAACTCATTAATCCCTTGTTGGGATGTTTCTGAGAGGCGATTCACGGCTACCTCTCTGAAATCCTTCAACACAGCCTAAAATATTACGATAATGATTATTAATACACTTTAGCTTTACAACAATGCATTCTATTTCTTCGGGTTTTTTTGTGACCCCAGTAACAATGCATATTATTTAAGAAGTATAAACAAAGTTACCTTGTAAACAGGACCAAAGCCACCTTCTCCAATCTTATTGGAGACACTGAAATTTTCCGTGGCCCTTGTTAGTTCAAATAGGCTAAAACATTGTATATCATCAAGCTGCTTCATCTGCAGACTTATATTCTTCTTATCATGCTCATACAACTTTCCTGAAAATTGTATTTCCTATAACTCAATATCTTATAAACATGCAAAAGTGAGAGCATTAGTTGCCTCTTTGTGTTAACCAATAACTATGCCAATACATTATTGGCACTTTATTATTGTATTTATTTGTATTTATGTACCTTCCATATTTGTCTTCTATATTGTATTATTAATGTATTGTACATTGCATCAATGAAATCAAGAGAGTTTATACTATCTTACTTGGTATCAACCTAGGGATTGTTTTCGAACAACCCATAGTCGTCCCTGTTTTCCTGTTTGCTTTCGTGCTTGTTTTCGAATACCAGCCATTCTTTTTGTTACCTTCTTTTTTTTTCCAGTTTTCCATTCTTGTTTTTTGCAATTATCTTCTGCCTTATTCTGCTTGTTTTCGAACAACTTCCATGGTAGACAAAGTCGACCCTCCCGTTGCATCTTCAGATACCACCAACACCAAACCTCTTCACCCAGTCTACACGGTAAGCAACATCCAACATAAAGTCCATGTCTTAGATGGCACGAAAGTGTCATATGCATCGTGGGTTAAGCTTTTTACATTCCACACAAAAGGTTATAATGTCCTTAACCATATTGACAGTACGCCGCCACCCGCCAAAGATACACCTGAGTTTGCTTCGTGGGAGAACATAGATTCCAATGTTTTACAATGGATCTATGGAACTCTTTCTGACTCTCTCCTTCTCAATGTTCTTGTTGATGATTCCACGACTCATGAAACTTGGTTTCGTGTTAAACGACATTTTGTTAGTAATAGAGGCCCACGTTCACAAGCCTTGTAACATGATTTAGCCAACACCACCCTTGCATCAATGCCTAGCCTAGAAGCCTATTGTAAAAAAAGAATACAAGATTTAACTGACCAACTCAATTCCCTCGATTTCCCAATGAATGATCAATAACATGTCCTCCACCTTGTGAAAGGCCTACCCAAAGAATATGACACAAGCACCTCCATCCTAAACAATACCTTACCCACTTGGGAGGATGCGATTGAACAACTTATCTCAGAATTCGGTCATCTAAAAGCCCGTGATGTCGTGACCAATGCCCCAGCCAATGCCGCTGCTATACCACCCTCCGCTAACTCCATGCGGTTCAACACCTCAACTTTGGCCAACCCTCCACCACCACAAGCTCCATCCCAACCGCACTAAAGCCCAAACCCTACGGCCCCTTACCCTCAATCCCACCATAAATTTTTGGCCCATTATCCTCAACCCAACAATACCGTGGCCCATCCTACCGTAGTAACCCACGCAACAACAACACCCGGGCCGACAACCGAAACTGAAACTCATTCGCCCCACCACAAAATTCTTATAACCGGTCCTACACACCACCACCTCCCTACCCAAACAACCCTCAATAACAACAACCATATTATCCCCCCTTTTGGGCCCCTCCTTATTGGATACCACCACCTTGTCCCTACCCAACCCAAAGTTGGTCACAACCGTATCATCCACCATCTTCATCCAATTCCCAAAAATAACCGTGGAAAGCAACGGTCGACACAGGCTCATCTTACCGAGGTAGACCCTTTGGAACCTGCACAGCTTGCTGATGCGGTTCATGCTCTTACTGTGGATTCAGGTGATGACACTGATCGGTGGAACTTTGATACATGTGCATCTTCTCATATCTCTTTAGATAAAAATAATATTGACACATTTTTCACGTTTGCGCCAATAGCGTCGATAATTGTTGGCAATGACAATAAACTTCCTGTTTTGGGCTCAGGAAACTAAACCCTACTTTTCCTCAAAACCGTTATAGCTTAAAAACATCATGACCACTACTGCAACTACAGAGTATTCTTCTCCTTGGTTCCTCTTGAAGCTTGGGGATGTAGTTACATGCTCATGAGACTACTGTAGTCGACTTAATAGTGATGTACTTTGTAATATACTTTTTGCTACCTTGCTCTCCCAAAGGAGCTTTCTAGCTACTGATCTCCTCACCATCTTCCTACTGGTATAAAGGAATGAGCTTCCCGAGAGCGCCCCTATGCGACCTTCCACTTGCCGAGAGTCCTGCCGATGTAGCTCTTGTTCTTCTTCATTCATAGTCAAAAACCTTATATATGTCCATCAATTTAATATTAAAATTACACATCTATCGATTTTATCCATATGGTTTTTCCGTGAAAGATTTCAAGGATGGCACAATCCTAAGTTGTCACAACAGTTTGAGTGACCTGTACCCGCTTACTCCAAATGCTTTTGCAATCGCTTGCTTCACCTCCACTCAAGACTCCCCCTTATGGCACCATGGACTCAGTCACCCGAGTCAACCCGTTATGGATTTTCTTCATTTAAACAATTTTATTTCTTGTAATAAGCAAAAGTCTTCATCTCTTTCCCATGCTTGTCAGTTATTCAAGCAAAAACATTTACCATTTAAGGATTCTGTGGACTTCACCACTTTTAAGTCATGCGGGTTACAAATACTATTTGGTAATCATGGATGATTTTACTCAATATACGTGGGTTTATCCACTAAAATTTAAATCCGAAACTTGTTCAAAAAATAACCAACTTTCATCAATTGTTTCCACCTAGTTTCGTCTTCCCATACAAGCAATTCAATGTGATATTGGGGGGGGGGGGGGATTCGACAATACAAACTTCCATAACTTCACCTCTCAAAGTGGCATTCAACTTCGTTTCTCTTACCCCCACACCTCTTAACAAAATGGCAAAGCCGAGCACATGATCCATCGCATAAACGACATCATGTTCACCCTTCTCACCCATGCCTCTTTACCCTCCACGTATTGGGTTGAGGCCCTGCACACCGCCTCTTATTTACATGACATACTCCCTACCAAACTACACCAAAATCGCACTCCTCTGTCTCTTCTTTACCATCGGGAACCTTCCTATGACCACCTTCACGTGGTTGGGAGTCTATGCTACCCCAATATCTCCGTCACCTGTCCAAATAAACTCACCCGCCGCTCTCTTCCATGCCTCTTCCTTGGCTAACCAGCTAACTACCGCGGGTACCGCTACCTTGACCTTGCTTCAAGTAAAACTATTTTTTCCCAACATGTCACATTCGACAAGGAAGTTTTTCCACTCGCCAATCCCTCTTCACCACCACCGGACCACTCCTTCCTCTACCCTAATCCACTCTTATTCGACCCTACTTACTTTTCATCACCCACCCTTCCCTTTCCGGCCCAACACCCAAGCCAGATTCTTCCCCAATAAAATGCACAACAGCCCACTCCCAACATGCCCAACACCTCCACGACCCAAATCCCTTCTCCATCCACATACCAACAAATCCACAGCCCACCCCCACAACCGGCCAACAACCCACTCCCCACACGCCCATCAACTCCACGGCTCAAATACCTCTCCTATTCACCTACCAACCGATCCACGGCCCACCCCACAATAGGCCAATAGCCTACCCCCACAATCGGCCCAAAACACATGCACGACCCCACACCACCGCATAGTCCCCCATCATCTCCACCCATCGTCAACCCTCCCCCTCATCCTATGCAACCCCGGTCCCATAATCCCATTTTACCGCTCTTACCGAGCTAAACTGGAAGAATGCCATGGTTCACGAATATGAAGCTTTATTGGCCAACAACACATGGGAACTTGTCCGTCGCCCACCTGATGTGCTTGTCATCTGATGCATGTGGCTTTTAAAACACAAGTTCCACACAGATGGTTCTCTAGAGCGACACAATGCTCGTTTGGTTGTAAATGGCAAGAGCCAAACAGTTGGCATTGACTGCGATGAGACTTTCAGTCCGGTGGTCAAACCCACCACCATTTGCACAGTCCTCAGTCTTGTCGTTTCGAGAGGCTGATCTATGCACCAACTAGACGTCAAAAACACTTTCCTACATGGCCACTTGAAGGAAACTGTATACATGCTTTAGCCTCCTGGTTTTAACTCAGATACACACCCTAAATATGTTTTCCAACTTAATAAATCTTTATATGGTCTAAAGCAAACTCCACGAGCTTGGTATAAACGTTTTGCAGGATATTTGCTAAAGTGTGGATTTAAAGACAATGTTTGTGACATGTCACTTTTTATTTATCATCATGGAAACCAAATGGCAAATTTGCTACTCTACGTGGATGATATTGTATTAACTGCCTCTAGTGACAGTCTTCTACAGCAAATCATAAAGTCCCTCACCGCTGAATTCAAAATGACTGATTTAGGGACATTGCATCATTTTCTGGGCTTGCTGTAACAAAACAAGCTAACGGGTTGCCCCTCTCAATGAACATATGTTGCTGACATCTTGTCCCGTGCTAACATGTCAAATTGTAAACCCACTAGCACCCCTGTCGAGCTAGGCTCCAAACATTGTGTTGACACTGGCTCGACTTTTGAAGACAGTTCTCTTTATAGAAGTTTAGTTGTGGCACTACAGTACCTTACTATCACCAGACCAGACATCGCCAATGCTGTACAACAGATATGCCTCTTCATGCACGCTCCGTGAGAACCTCACTTTCAGTTTCTGAAATGAATTCTCCTCTACATTCAGGGCACCCTTCATCAAGGTTTACTACTCTCACCTTCATCCTCCACATCCTTGACTGCTTACTCTGATGATGATTGGGGCATGTGCCCGGACTCTAGATGATCAACACGTCTGTTATTGTGTTTTCTTGGGCTTGAACTTGATCTCATGGTCTTCTAAACGACAGTCTACAATTTCCATATCAAGCGCAGAAGCGGAATACCGTGCCGTCGCTAACACTGTCGCAGAACTCAGTTGATTACGTAATCGTTTGCTAGAACTGCACGTTCCAGTTCGCCATGCCTCTCTTATATATTGTGACAACATCTCGGCTGTTATATCTTGTTGGAAATCCGGTCAAACATCAACGCACCAAACACATTGAACTGGATATCCACTTTATCCGAGAAAAGGTTCGTCTTGGCACCTTCAAAGTCCTTTATGTCCCTGCCGACTACCAGTATGCAGATATCTTCACCAAAGGTTTACCAAAGCATCTATTTGAGTGTTTTCGTTCCAGTTTATGCCTTCGTCTTCCTACGACTCAAACTTCGAGGGCGTGTTAACGATAATTATGCCAATACATTATCGGCTCTTTATTATTGTATTTATTTGTATTTATGTACCTTCCATATTTGTCTTCTATATTGTATTATAAATGCATTGTAAATTGTATCAATGAAATCAAGAGAGTTTATATTATCTCACATTACCTTCTTTTTCCATGTGAGGCCTTTTCATCCTCTTTCTACATGCATACGCAACGCCAACGAGAATTAGCACAACTAATAACGTTAAAGGAAACAACATAATTATTCTTCTTATGTTGAGATTGGACTGGTATTTCACAAGACCTTTCATTAAGAAATAATAATAGTTTAGCACATATAATAAAAACACAAAAATAGTCACACTTTTAAAAGAAATTTGTATACCTTCTAACTCGGAGGTTGCCATTCTTATGTAAATATCTTGATTTACATCATATTCTCTTGTAACTGTAAAGCGCATTAGCCTATTTAATATGTAAAATTTATGTGTCATATTAGATTTCTCAACCCCACAACGTTTCTGGGGTATAATCTAGTTTTATATATTATAATCGGCTGCTAAGAGTATATGCATTCAAATAGCTCACAGATGCACATGGCATGTTTGGAAGCATGGAACCATCTAAGTTAAGACACCAGAAACAACATTTTTGAATGATATTAAAAAAGTAGCAAGTTGGCTTATCATATAAATATAAATACAAATACAAATGCATTGTTATATGAGTCTCATCTCTTTGATCAATAACTCCCTCTCAAATATAAATCCAAGTCAAATATTTACCGAAGCAAATACAGTAAAAATACCAATAACATTTAGTGAAAAAAGTCACATATCATGCTTGATAACGCATGCTATCGAACATACACTAGTGTTATTGTACATTCATCAATTGATGGGAGAGATTTAAGTTCACCGCATCTCTCTTCAGTGAAAAATGCAGGTGTCACTAACCAGCATCAAAACCACTGACCAGATAGTCGGTCTATCTTCCGGATGATGTTGCACGCATAACAACGTAATATGGATGTCCAACGAGGTTCTACGCTATGGTTGTTGAATTATATACTAAACTCTAGTTTTTATTGTAAACATATGTATATATGTATGTGTATTTGACCCATGTAGATGTTTGTAAATAATTAGTATCTTAGCATGCTAATTATGTATGATTAATAATCAAACAACTCGGCTGCAAAGGAAGAAACTACTCGGATTAGAAGTGCAGTCACAAGACTTGAATACAAGAGGCGCGAATCATGGCTGTAACACACTGAAAAGACCTTACTACCCCTGACAGTTAAATACTGTTATTTGTAACTGTCAAAGAACATGCCTGTTGGATTTGTATATATAGGACATCAATGTACATTGCAAAATCATTTGAATCAATCCATTTTGTGTACGAAAACTGCAAGTTTCTGTCCATTTCATTCTGTTCTAAACCGAAGCACACATAATCAATATTCATATCTTACCCTAAGTGTTCAAATCTATTCTATCATTCATTCATTTTCTGTTAATAATTGCCACACATCAGATTGTTTGTCCAACAATGGTCCCTATGAGAGAGCTCTCTGTTTCTCTTCCCGCAAATTATCACAAACACGATAACATCAAAACTGAATACATCCGATTTTATTTAAAAACGCCCCTGTACTACGTGAAAACCATAAAAATATTGAAAGAATGATAGTTTGTAGACACTGATGAAGACTAAAGGGACGAAGTGTAAATGTCGCTGGCTTGAAGTAAAATAAAATGATAAAATCCTGTGAAAACAACAAAATATGATGCTTGATCAGTGAAAACCTATGGTAAATATAATAAGTTCTGTCACATAACAAAATCCGAGGAGCATATATGTATCTGTTGTGCATCAGACAATAGTGGTGCTATACCATTCTACTCTGCGAGTAGAATGCTATTAATTTTTCTAGTATTAAACTCATAAAGTAAATCATAAACAATAAAAATGAGCATGGTATATAGCTATAAAAGATGTCGAGCTGTCATGACTGGATTGAGATCAGTATGCATGTCTTTCATTTTAACTCTTTTACCGGTGAGATGTGGATGAACGAAAGCAATTCCTTTTCAAAGAATCAAAATTCCCTTATCTTCATCTTCACGCCATAAGTTAAAATTTACTATTTAAACATGTGCGTGCTATCGAGCACACACTAGTGTTATCGTCCGTTCATCAACTGAGGGAAGAGATTCAACTTCACTGCAGCTCTCTTCAGTGAAAAAAGCAGGCGGCTTAGGTTCAGGCAGTGGTCCCTCACTAACCAGCATCAGAACCACTGACCACATAGTTGGTCTATCTTCAGGATGATGCTGCACGCATAACAGTGCAACTTGTATTGATCTTAGTACTTCAAAGACGACACTCGAGGCCTGTAAAGATGCACTCATTAATTCTATAGATCTGCCTACTTTGTAGAGTCTCCATGCCTACATCCAACCAAACATATATTTAAAAAAAATTTACAAGTCTTTGGTTAAACATATCGGTATCTGGTCTTATAACTTAACTTACATGTCCAAGAAGGTTATCACTATGGTCTCCATGAGAGAATTCTCTATTTCTCTTCCCAGAAATTACCTCCAACACGAGAACACCAAAACTAAATACATCAGATTTTGTTGAGAAACGCCCGTGTACCGCGTACTCTGGAGAAATGTAACCGCTGCAGACAGGTTAAGCAAAATAAATTTGCAGTTTAATATTTAATATTCCTTGGTTTCTGGGAAAAAAATATTGAAGTTAAGTAGGATGCTTACTATGTTCCAACCACTTTCTTTGTCTTAGCAGTGGTATCATGTCCTACAAACATTCTAGCAAGGCCGAAGTCGGAAATTTTTGGATTAATGTCACCATCCAGCAAAATATTACTTGCCTTGAGATCTCTATGGACGATTTGCAGGCGGGAATCTTGATGTAAATAGAGAATACCTCGAGCTATCCCATGTATTATACTGAATCGTTGAGGCCAGTTAAGCATCAAGCTTCTGGTTTCATCTGCAAAAAAATGACTATTACGTCATGTATATAGTTTGAAATCATGGAGAGTGGTTCAAAGTACAAACCAAAGAGAAACCAGTCCAAGCTTTTGTTAGTCAGGTATTCATAAATTAACATCAGTTCATTTTGATGAATGCAATATCCAAGAAGCTTCACAAGGTTCCGATGCTGAAGTTTTGCGATACATATAACTTCATTCTTGAACTCATCAACCCCTTGTTGGGATGTTTCTGAGAGGCGCTTCACAGCTACTTCTCTTCCATCCTTCAACACACCCTAAAATATTACAATAATGAATATGATTACGCTTTAGCTTTACAACAATGCATTCTATTTCTTTCGGGGTTTTTTTTAGCAGCAGCAATGCATATTATTTAAGAAATATAAACAAAGTTACCTTGTAAACTGGACCAAAACCCCCTTCTCCAATCTTATTGGAGACACTGAAGTTATCTGTGGCCCTTGTTACTTCATATAGGCTAAAACATTGTATATCATCAAGTTGTTTCATCTGCAGACTTGTATTCTTCTTATCATGCTCATACAACTTCCCTGAAAAATGTATTTCCTATAACTAAATATCTTATAAACATGCAAAAGTGTGAGCATTACTTGCCCATTTGTGTTACCTTCTTTTTCCATGTGAGGCGTTTTCATCCTCTTTCTACAGGCATACGCAACACCAATGAGAATTAGCACAACTAATAACATTAAAAGTATTCTTCTCTTTATGTTGAGATTGGACTGGTATTTCTCAAGACCTTTCATTAAAAAATAATAACAGTTCAGCGCTTATAATAAAAACACAAAAATAGTCCACTTTTAGAAGAAATTTGTGTACCTTCTAACTCAGAGGCTGCCATTCTTATGTAAATATCTTGATTTACATCATATTCTCTAGTGTCCAAAAGCTCATCAAGCCACATCAAACACCCACTTCCTCCATTACTAATATCTAAACTTGTATAACTTGTACACGAGCAGTTCCTTTTGCAAGTCATCTTACATTCTTCGAGGGTCATGCTCGCATTATGCCACGCCCGTCTTGTGTCTGGTACCTTCACTCTTTCAATTTTCCAAAAACCATCCTCATCCCCATTACCACTCTTGTTCCCACATTGCGGTGGCTGTTTGCGTATACACCCATTCGCCCAATCAGACGCCTCCCATGCCTCTGGATTTCTTGGTTCAAAGCCTTGCATACAAGTACAAGGTGGATGCTTGTTAATGCTACAGATTCCAAAAGGACCGCAGAGAGAAAACCGATCACAATTATCAACTAAAGCCGTTGCATACACAATCCAATCTTTTATCCGCTCAATCCAATGCAAAAACAATGTCTTGCCATCCGATGTCAAAACTATTCTTTGAACAACCGAACTTTTAAGTGCATACGTATGATAGATCTCCTTCTTATTCATCACAAACTCGCTCAAGTAAATCTTATTCTCTTTTTCAATAGGAAAGCCACTAAACCCAAGCCCATTCCACGGCCCAAGTCTTGCGACTAAAGCGTCGCCCTGCCAGCCTAAAGTCTGCGGATACCCATTCGTATCATGTACAACACTATACGCGCCTACAGAAGGATCATCTGGACTCTTCCAAGATGTCAAACACCATTGCAGCCCTGTTACCAAGTCCTTCCCTATTTTCATTCCTGGAAGAAATGTGTCACCAGGATAGTCAAAACTTTGCCATATCATTTCATTTTTATTCCACACAACAAGATTTCCACTATCCACAAGCTGCAGCTTCACCGCCACCGAATCATCACTCCGCACAGACACCGTCGAATTTGATGACCAAACCATTGGGTTGCCACCACTGCAAATCACCAAGTTGCCTTGTCTACTGAGTTTAAGCATGCCTGATGTATCTGCAATCGGTGTATTCCTGTTTGCAACCCATACAACAGTACGATACGATATCTTCTTGTACCATATTCCAAGGTATCTGTTCTTGGATTTTCCTGGGCTAAAAAAGCCCAGTTCAAACATTTCTCCATCAGAAACAAGGGTGGTTTTACCATCTTTAAGTTCTTGATATGCAGATATGGTGTCTGGTGCAGCAGAATTTAAGGAATACAGAATAAAAGCAATACAGAAGAATATAGTTATGGATTGGTACTCCATTGATGAAGATGATCAAAGGTTTAAAGCAATGGAGTATTTTATTCTATTTTGGATACAGCATCTAAAGTCAAGTCAACTGAATGCCGGTCTTCTTTACCTACCTCACAGTTTTTCAACAAATAATTGTCTGATTGGATAACGTGTCCTTCAGTGATTGGGCCGCGTGTTAAACTTTTTTAAAATTCTTTTCTTTATGCAGGTGATATAAGTTCCAACTTCTTGTGGTATAAGTTTGCGCTTGACTTTGACTATGTTTTACGTCACATGGTGATATAAGTTCCAACTTCTTTACAGTTACGCCAGATCAAAGTATAAGTTCACACTTTTGTTTTTGTTTTATGATTTTTTTTCCGGTTTTGACCATTGTTTGATTACTACTTAGCATGGTTTCCAACCCATGCCCCCGCAACGCGGGGTAAAACACTAGTTTCGGAACAATCGCATACTATTTTATGTGATGGAGGAAAACCCGAGTAGGACGAGTATACACGAAGCCTAAAGCATTTAAGACGGGTATATCTGGTACCTGATGGGTATGAGGGCGGGTTTCGGATTGAAAAAAAAAATATTTCACGGTTATGAGACTGGTATAGAACTAAGTGATACACAACCCAATTATATGAAAATATATACCCGTTTACCCGAAACATATACCCAAAAATTTTTAACTTTTATATTTGTTTCCCTTGACTAACTGGAAAATGGTTAGGGCATGTGTAAGGGCGGGGGGGGGGGGGGGGGGGGGGTTATGGGGCTTTATGGGGAATAAAATATTATAAAATAATAGAAGAGGCTCTATGAGGCTTTATGAGAAAATATGGGTGCAGTGGGAAGGGGCTCCATGGGGCTTTATATATGATTGTGTAATCATTGCTTAATTATTGTTTTTTATTTAAATAATAATATTAATAATAATAATAAAAATATTAAAAGAAAATTTATTAAATTAAAAAATAATATTCAAACGGCTAGTTTTCAAACGGTTACTATTCTAACGGCTAGTTTTCAAACGGTTACTATTCCAACGATAGTTTTCAAACGGCTAGTTTTCTAACCCAATAAATACAAGACCAAAACCAATTATCAGTCACAATTATCACTCAAACATTCAATGATATGGGTGGGGGTTATCCTAATGAACCTGCCGGACCTTCAAAACTCCGGCGATACTCTCGCCGCAGACGTCGTCTATCACTTTCATCTCCTCCTCATCCTCCACAACCAATCTTCTTTTCTTCTTCTCCTCCTCAACCAATGTTCTCTTCTCCTCCTCCTCCTCCTCCTCGAACAATGTCCTCTCTTCCTCCTCGTTGAGTAAACCCCATTCCTCCTTTACCATATTACACTCCTACCGACCCAGATGATCATCTTACAGATGAGGAATATATCTGGGCTCTAGACTACACCCTGGTTGTAATGGGAGTGGGACAGCAACGACCGGTGGAGACCCAACACAATCTCACCCCAAACACTCCTGTTTTGGAGCCAAATGAAGAAGGGTACAAAGCAAATATGAGTATGGATGATGAACCATAATATATTCCAAGTCTTGACTACGGCTGCACCCGCTTGGATGCTAGGTCGGACGGTCGTGATAGTGACCGTTCTGTGTCCTCGCCGGAGTACACACTGGAGGATTGGGATAATAGGTTTAATAAATGTTTTAATTTAGGATTATGTAATGTTATAATTTAGAATTATGTAATGTTTTATTTTAAGTTTATATAATGGTTTTAATTAAATTTTATGTAATCTTTTTAGTTATCATTGTCTAAACTAACATTAAACATTAATCTAAAACATTAAAACTAAACATTAAACATTAAAACTAGACATTAAACATTAAAACTAAATATTAAACATTAAATACTAAAAAAACACTAAACATTAATAATTCAACATTAAACATTAACATAACATGCCATTGGGGTGGTGGCCCAATGGTAGAAGCAAAGCTTCTAGGAACATCTAAGGGGAGGTCATGGGTTCAAGTCTCACAAGGAGTGAAATTTGCCGTTCAAAAAAAAAAAAAAAAACATTAACATAACATATCAATCGCCATGATAGAAGATGGGTAATGGCAAATTCGACTCCGTACTGCTGCTGATAGACGTCTTGTGTGAGTTGGATAGGCATTTGTATGCTAATGCCAGGGTGCGCCTTCATCGTTGTTTGAAAGAGGGTGTTCCATTTCGTAATCTTTGAGCGTACGAGATGCCACTTAGAAGCGATCTCATCAATGTTGCGGTTGTTAGTTTGACTTATTCGATTGTATTTCTACGACACATTGCGCCAAAAATCAGCCCTATTGCTTGGCGGATTCCCTCTAACGTTGATCCAGGACGTCACCAACTGGATCTGCTCATTGTTAGTCCACGGTGCCATTGAATTTTCAGTGTTTGTGTTTGGGTTTGTGTTTGTGTTATATATATATATATATATATATATATATATATATATATATATATATATATATGTAAAAATGGGGGGGGGGGGGGGGTAAAAAAGGGACCGTTACTTTTAAAATGGGGCCAACGTTCGAAAATTCAAATGGTCCCAACGTTCACCTCACATAAACCAATGCCAAAACGCTCGTTATCACCATAACCTGCCATGCCATAGCGCCTCCATAGTGAGAGGGGGGGCTGGCGCTATGGAGGGCCAAAACGCCCAATAACGAGAGAAGAAAACGCCCATACGCATACACTTATTCTAAATACACTCACTGTATTTTCCATTTACACCCTACTCTATAAAATTAATTATATATTAATCACTTTTGACTAATTAATAACCAATAACGTTTAACGACCCATCCTTTCGATTAATGTGTTAATCTGCTTCACTGACTCATTCAACTATATTAAAAACGAATTTGACTAGGAAAAATCGTGTTGAACTGATGGATGGTAACAAACAAATAAAACTTATATATTTTTTTTGTGTTTTTGTTTTTTACATGTAGTACTACCAAAAGAATACATTCCACTATTGGGTATGATATTTAGTTTTAATTTTATTCGAGTGTAACCTAATTGGTCTATGTACCTACATAAAGGATTTTTCAAATTAAGGTGTTTAGAATTCGTGAAGATCTAGTGACTTGGGTTAAGAACGTAAGACACTCTCTTTGTTACGATATTGTTACTACAGGAACAAGGACAAAATACGTGCAACAGTGTTTTCACAAAGCAATCAATTACTTTGTAGATGACATATCGAAAATGATATCATAAAGTTTCATAAATGAGGGTTGTTAATTTTTAAAGTTATTGAGATGTTATCTATGATAGTAGCATAAATTGCATTTATTGATAGGTTTTCATAGAGTATGGTGTGATATAGAGTATGGTGTAAATACTAAGACCAAATGGTGTGGACTTGGGAAAGGGTCGGTGGGGTGAGGTGGCACCTCCCCCCTTCGGTGACCCCCCCCCCCCCCCCCCAATACCTAGGTGTAGTCGGCAAATATCCCCTTTCTTCACCGAAAAGAAAAGCAACGATTTGATTGGCTGATGGTTTTAAACGTTGGAATTGTACCTTTGTAAAAAAAGGATGTAGAGAGAGTTTATGACTTACAAGTGTGAAAGAAAATGCAGGTGGTGATGGACGGGGTAGTTAAAGACGGCGGCTGGGCGTGGAGAAACCAAGTAGGCACGGTGATGATGATGGTGGTGATGGACGGATCGTCGACGACGACTCTGTGGAGGATGTAGGTAGGCACGGTGATCACGACGGTGGTGATGGGTGGTCAACGACAACCGCACTACACTGCCCAAGAGAGCAGCTATCGAACAAATGAAAGAAAGACAGAGGTAATACAGGTGTTGATGAAAAAAATATTAATGAAATATAAAATGTATACATAAATAAAAGAGAAAAATAATAAAAAAAAAAAGGAAGGGAAAGTGGGGGAAACCATTTCCTTGGTTTTGGGGAGGGAAGAGGGAAAATGATGTGATGCTAATGTGGTATTTGATGGACTTGGGGAAAATGACATCACACCATATAGCCTAAATATCAACACCCATTGGAAAGTATCAAATATTATTAAGGCGATGATGATATTTAGTTATTTATCATTATTTGATATATTATATAGATTTGAAACATAAAATTATAAAGGAAAGTTAAAAATATATAATGAAAATCCCAACGGATACCTTTTTATAACACTAATGGGGATACTTGATATTTGTAGGTATGTATGCATGATACCCAGTGGCGAAGCTTGAAATTTTTTAACGGGGGGGGGGGGGGGGGGGGGGTGGGGGAGGGGCAAGCTCAATACGTATAAATTTTCTAATCGAAAAGGTGTAAAATTACACTACGGACAAAAAAACATAAAGGAGGGGGAGGGAGGGCACCCCTTGGCCCCTACAAAGTTGTGCCATTGATGATACTCGACAAGTAATAGGTCGGTTATGGGACAAGATTTTACAACCAGATATGGGCATGTGATTAGCTATATCTGACCTATACGCAACCCATTGCCGTCTCTAATTATATATGAGTCCATATGTTTTGACCATTTTAACTACTTGAGTTGATTTTGAAATCTTTAGTTATCCGAGTACCTGATTTTTCATTACACCTATTTTAGTCTAATTGACTAACTCTATTAGATTTTTTTTTCTATTAGTTTTGTAAAGTGACTATCCTGCCCTTAGTTATTTAAAGACAATTATAATTACTTAAAATAATAATAAATAAATAAATATAAATAACCCCTCTCTTTGGTATTCAACACCATGCTGCCACCATTGTTTTTGGTGACGACGACTCTCGGCCAGTATAGCTTTTGATATGAACAATTGGCCTCAAATAGGTGCAATTTGTAAAAAAAAAAAAAAAAAAAAAAGCTGGATGCTTAGATCGTTACGAATTTATGAATTGGATTCAAGTAGTTAAAATGACCAAAACATAGTGACCGAAATAGTAACTTACTCTAATTTTCTAGTTTTCTAGGTTAAATATTTACTACGGGGAAGGTTCAACAGAAAATAACCTGAGTCTCGGTTAAGAATGACGATAACCTATGTTTCACATGACACAATTTCATGGATAGTTTAACTCCTACTTAAATTAAAAAAAAAAATAGTAAAAATTCATAACTCAAAATTTAAGTCAAGAACTAGAAAATTGGTTCATAGCTTCTCTTTCCCACGTTATCACCCCACGGCGCACAATTCCATTGATAGTTTAACTGCTACTTAAATTAAAAAAATAATAATAATAAAATCATATATTAAAATCTAAGTCGAAAACTAGAAAATTGGTTAATTTGGAGCTTCTCTTTCACACGTCATCACCGTTTTGAAAAATATAACAAAAAATAAAATAAAAAATAAAAAATGTGAATTCTAATGCACATGTGTAATAAATGTCTGGTTAAGCTTTAGGGTTTAGTTTAGCTTTTAAGGTTAGTTTTTTTTAGTTTAGTTTCTAATGTTTAGGTTTTGGGGGTGGGGGTGGGGGCGGATTTAGGATTTTGGGTGTGTGTGTGTGTGTGTGTGGGGGGGGGGGGGTTAGGTTTTTTGTTGTGGTGGGTAGGGGTTAGGTTTTTTGGTAGGCAGTTGATGGGTTGGGTTTAGGTTTTTAGGTGTGGGTGGATTGGTGGTTTAGGTTTTTGGGTGTGGGTGGGGTGGAATTAGGTTTTTGGGTGAGGGTAGGGTTGGGGTGGGGGTGGGGGGTTTAGATTTTTGGATTATACTACACATATGTAGTAGCGTTTTTAGTTTTTTTTTTTTTAATTCTTTTATGAACATGGATGCCGTGGGAAAGAGAATCCCGAACTAATTTTCTAGTTTTTACTTAAATTTTGAGTTATGATTTTTTTTATTAAATATTTTTATATTTAATTAGTAGTTCTCTTAATAAAATGAATTTTCTATTGAACCATCTCCTATTCAGTATTTCTATTAAGTATGTCATTTTTTTAATGTTTTATTAAAATATTTATTTAACATTGAAGTTGATTTTTCTAAGATAATATGTATTTGTTAGTGTTGCTACAACAAATAATGGACCAAGGATGGTTATAGGATCTTCAGTGTAAAAGGGTTAAAGGTTTCAGTTTGCCTAACGTATGTCGTGAGGTCCCCCACATTTGCAACACGTAGGTGGGATCTTAGTTATTTGTTGTTGTGTCTTGAATCCTGATTTGAAGTAGTGTTCAAATCAGAATGTTGTTTAAGACTTTGTATTGTTATTATTATTGTTATTGTTAAAGGTAAAGAAAAGATAAAGCATGATGCAATATCTTATAGAGAGGAGAAGATCAGATGATCAGGAGTAGTGTTAACTGGTTGTCAAGTGGCTGTATATATAGGATAATGATCTTCTATATGAGGAAGCCCTTGACCTCTGATCCATGGCTGCACTAGGGATTCACCCTTTATGGTTAAGGGAAGGCTTTTGACATGCGGATAATAGCTTGATCTCTAGCACATGCATTGGCTGCTGGTGGGCGGAAGATATCACATGTAAAGTGTGATGTGATGGATCACTTAATTTGTTCTTTTTGCTGCCTAAGATAGCTGTGTGGATTTTAACCTTTTTACCCTTCAACCTTTTAAGCTACTTTGTATACTTATCAATTTATTGAGCTTAAGCTACCCACGTCATCAACCCCAAGTCAAAGGTGTTTGTGCTGTAAGCTCAAAGGCTTCTGACTGTATACAATGTTTTTGTGACTTAAAGGTTTAAAGGCTTCAAAGGTTGAGGCTACAGAGCTTTGGGCGGTGAAATCCTTTTAGTTTGAATTTGACAAGACTGTTGATGGGACAGTTATCAGGCCATTATGTGGCGGTTATTAATGCAGCCTAGACATCATTATGCCTAGAAGTTACTTGTTTATTATTTTTAATCCTCCATATAATATTTCAACTGTTCATTTTCACACTTTACCAAAAATTTCCAATCACTTTACCAATATTTTCCGATCACTTTACCAAAATTTCCAATCACTTTTCCTTCCTTGGTTAATCGTTCTTCTGTTCAGGTTAGTTCCTTCTTTTTTATTCTTCTTGCTTTTGATCATCCCTCAAGGATCATAGGGACTAAAAAGGACATGTGGGTTAGTTATTCTCGATTAACACAAGAAGAAGTCGAGGCATTTTGCCTAGAATGGGGTATCGATCTAGTGTTCGATCCGGTGGCTCTGGTTTAGACAAATCCATCGACCAGTGTCCTGCTGGTTCGATTGCCTTTTATTGTCGCCACTTTGAGTTTTTGAACCTTCGACAACCTTTTTCAGTTTTTCTACTCAATGTTCTAGAATATTACTAGGTTTCTTTTGGGCAAATGCATCCTCATGGGTCGTGCTCTTGGTTATGATCCTTCGTTATTGATGTTTCGTCGTTTTTTCCGATTGGCAAAAAATGGTGATTGGTTTACATTCAAAACATCCCAAATCGATGTTGGCCTGCTTTCCTCCTTGGTGACCACCCTTGGTGTTTGATCCATATATGTATAGGTTTATGTTTACTAATAATTCTTGGTCAGTTTATTAGTTCTAAGTTAGTATTTTGGGCTTTAATCTTGTGGGTTGGGCTGTGGGATTGTTAAGGCTATATGAGCCCAAATCCGACGTATATAACATGTTTTCTTGGTTCATTTGTAACTAGCGGTTTACATTTTTAAAGAGAATTCTCTCTAGTATTAGACGATGAGTTATCCCGTATGCTAGTGAAGATTATTATTCTTACAAATCGTTCTTCATATTTCTTGAATCGTTATAATCATTGATTCCGCCTTTGATTATAATTACTTGATATCAGGAATAGTTTTTGGGTTTTACAATTGGTATCAGAGCCATTGATGCTTGTTCAAAGCTCGATTGTGATATCAAGGGATTCAAGAGGGTTTTTGATTGAAAGAATATTTTTTATGCTTCGGTTAATTCTTTATTCAGATTGTTATTTTGCTTTTGGTTGGTTGGATTGTGTTTCTCTGATAAAAATCATTCTCTTCGGCCATTGGTTTTCTTAACGTGGATTTTAATTTAAAACTTTTTTCGGCATCGATAATATGATTTTTTTAATCTGAATTGGCTTTGAAGTTTTGTTTTAATATTTTTTTTAACATTGTTTTAATAATAAAATTTAGTATCTTTGGCCACAGTGACTCGTAGAAGCCAAGGAACCAAGGCTTTGTATTTAGTAGAATAGGGTTTGCAACTTAAAAGGGGATAGCGGCACAGCTTGTTGCTCGCTTACCCATTATCCAGATGTAATTTTGTTTTTATTGTGGAATGAAAATGGACCTTAAAAAAAAGTAAATTTTTAGAGTTCTATGTTCTTACTTGAAGAATTGATATCCATATGAGGTCAAGAAATGTTAATTTTGGTGAAAATCTCATGTTTGATCTCTTGTGTGATTAGAAAAAAGTTGTTAACATCATTTTCGGAATTATTGGTTGAAGGGAATTAAGATAGAATCATTTAATTTTTGAAAGGATTTGGTTGTGATCCAAGATTTTCGAAATTATTGGATGGTTTGTTCCTTCTATTTCCTTGCTTTTCCTTTATTAAGTGAAACTCGGGAACACAACATGTTTTATTTTCCTTCCTTTCTTTCCTTAAATGAAACTCGGAACACAATCAAAATTTCTTTCCTTTCATTTCCTTTCTTTTCCCTCGTTAAGTTAACTCGGGAACACAACGTAATGTAGTGTAGATAGAGAAACTGCAATCTATTAATAAATTATAAAATTGAAAATGTGTGATTTATTTTGGGTGATAAATGGGGTGTGAAGTAAAATGAGAGAAAAAAGGGAAATTAGTTTGGAGGCAAATAATTCTCAAATCATCGAAAAATTGAAAAAGAGTTAGACCACACGTAGTGGTTATTAAATTGGGCGCGGAATGGGGGGTTTTTGGAGCCCCATTGACACCATCACACCTCTCCCTTCGTTGTTAAACGGGCGTTTTTTGATCCCACGAGAAATATTTCACGCTGGGTGTAAAATGGATGGGTCCATCATTTTCTTCCAGTTCATTTTTATTTATTTTTTAATTCTTTTTAATTCAAATTTAATATCATTATATACACACACTCACACTCACACCACACCACACCTTATAAATTTCAAGCCCCTAGTGGACACATATGTCAAATGTCAAAAAATGCCCAATGAGGGGCTCCAAATTTCACCTCACTACACATGGTCTTAGCAGTAGGCACATACGATAATCCAAAATTTGCTTTCACAAAATATACCATTATTTTATTTTGTTGAAAATATAAGGGCTCAATATTAAACGTGAGACTATATTTCATCTGTATATAAAACATTGAAGTAAAAAGTAACCATTTAAGTTAAGGTATTGCTTCCTTTATGTTCAAAGGTACCTCACACGTTAAAAGTGAAAGAAGAATTTAGTGCAATTTAAGAAGTTGTTCAAAACGTATAAATTAGAGTTTTTTAATATCTTAGTCCATCTCGTGGTATAAGTTAGTGCTTGACTATGACTATGTTTTACGTCACATGGTGATATAAGTTCCAGTTTCTTAATAGTTACACCAGATCAAAGTACAAGTTCACCCTTTTGTTTTTGTTTTACGATTTTTTCCGATTTTGACCATTGTTTGCTTACTACTTAGCAAGGTTTCCAACTCATGCCCCCGCAATGTGGGGGTATAACACTAGTTTCCGAACGATTGCATAGTATATTATGAGATGGAGGAAAACCCGAGTATGACGAGTATACACGAAGCCTAAAGCATTTGAGACGGGTATGAGGGCGGGTTTCGGATTGAAAAAAAAATTCACAGTTATCAGACTGGTATAGAACTAAGTGATACACAACCCAATTATCTGAAAATATATACCCGTTTATCCAAAACATATACCCGAAAATTTTTAAGTTTTATATTTGTTTTCCCTTAACTAATTGGAAAATGGTTAGGGCATGTGTAGTTGGGGTGGGGGGCCTCCATGGGGCTCTATGGGGAATAAAATATTATAAAGTAATAGAAGGGCTCCATGAGGCTTTACGGAAAAATATGGGTACAATGGGAATCATTGCTTAATTATTGGTTTTATTTAAACAATAATGTTAATAACTAGTAAGACACCCCGCGCTTCGCGGCGGGTTTCGAGTCAATTTCGATTTGGGTATTCAGTCGGTTTCGATTTATTACGATATCAATAGGGTTTCGAGTCAATTTCGATTTGGTTATTCAGTCGGTTTCGATTTATTACGATACAATAGGCCAACGACGTAATATCATATTACATTGATGACCAATTCTTCTAAACACATTCTTCACGCAAACCTCAGGCAATGTCTAAACTCGAGTTCAATGATCACATGCTATTCATAGTATGGTGTAGGGTGACTAAAGAGAAACCTGGACGCCAATATATTTTTATAGATTGTAAAGTGAATAGAAAGCAACTCCTTAATGCTCATCAGTTAGCACCCATAAAAAGCTACCACCAAAATAATTAAACAACAAGTTCGAAACCAAGAAAAGTACTCAACAATGATTAAAAAAACCTTTGGAAGCATGACGCTTGTCTACAAAGTCAACAATGATAAACAAAGTTAGGTTGATGCAAGAAAAACAAAAGTGAAAGCAAAAAACCTGGAAAGCCAAAATAAACAGAATTTGGTACAAAACTAAAAAATAAATTCTATGGGTCAAAACTCAACCTAACCTCTTCATCTATGCATTAACCTGCAGAAACCCAATGAACATATCATTACAGTAACTAAAATTGAAGTATCCAAGATTACCTATATATCAATTCTTAATTGGCAGTTAATGAGAATTAAGATAAAACTCATTAACTTGTAAGGAAGTGAAAATACCTTAGCCCATTGCATCACTGTTTCATCAATAACACATTTATTGTTAGTACTCCATCTTCATCCTCTATTAAAATGCCTTTATAAGAAGCTCTAGCAAGCCAAGGGTAATGTAGAAAAGGTATAGCATAGTAATCATAGTATTGTATAAAATGGTCTGGGATAAATTGTAATTGACATAGCCAGAAATGGTGCATTATATCCAACAATTGGAGCACATTCTGTTTGTAGTAAGTTGACAATTAAATATCAAGTAAAAAGAAATTAAATAAGTGTAACTACAACAAAGCGCGTGTGTGTCCAAAAAAACTAACTAAAGCATAGATTCTAATGTTGACAAATGTAGAAACGCAAGTAATTGACCGATTCACAAAATGGAGCATAAATACCTTTTAAGACCATCTTGAGCAATCCGTATAGACTTTGCGATCATCAAATTCGTAATCCAGAAGTACGTCGAGGCAAAGTTCTTCCATTCCGGTAGCAATTTCGTACGTAGCGCACCTTCAAATCGAAACACAATTAATCAGTCAATATTACCAACAGATGTTATATCGAC
Source organism: Ambrosia trifida (assembly GCA_028751855.1). Classification (NCBI taxonomy): domain Eukaryota; kingdom Viridiplantae; phylum Streptophyta; class Magnoliopsida; order Asterales; family Asteraceae; genus Ambrosia; species Ambrosia trifida. Next base: position 3,580,995 of record CM054123.1, on the reverse strand, counting down.
ATATATTAACCAACCAACAATACAAAAGCAGAGTATAAGAAAATGAAGATATAATATCCAATTGTGAAGAAAGTTAGGTCCCTCAATCTGTTCGTTTAGGGCCCCCGATGAGGTTGGACTGCCCCTGCAATAAGCCCAGCATATCTAGGAACTGTGTCATGTCATCTATATACTAAGCTACATTTGAAATTAACATCATCGGTTTATATTTATTTTCACTCTACTTATAACTTGTGAAATAAATGAAGATAATCAAGAACAAAATATGTTTTTAAAAATCACTTACAAAGGACGTATGACAGCTTACATTATAGCTTTATTCCAACAATCATGCTTCATGTTGTTTTTATAAAACGATGAGGGATTGTAGTCCTATTCAAAATCAGTCCAACCGTTTCCATAAGACATCATACCCATGACAATGACGCTCATCATAAAACATCATAAAACACCGTTTCATTGATTGAAGTGGATTTATTTGTACCTCAGATTATAACAATAACGCTCATCACACGGTTCAGTCCTCATCCCCCTTTCTTCCTCGCAGCTTCAACCACACTCCTGCATACAACCCACCGTTTACATAGAGAAGCAATCCAGTGACGGTCGCTGACGTTGGCGTTACCTTTATTCTAATCCACCACAAACCCAGAACTAATGAAACACAACAATAATCAGAACATATAATTAAATGATGTCGTCACAAGTGAAGCTGTTCCAGATATTGCTACAGAGACACCACCAGTGAACCCGAATCCACATGGTGCTTCATCATCGAATGTTGGTAATGATCTGGATTCCACAGAGAACTTAACTACTCAGACGGGAGTTCAAGTACCTGATTATCCGGAATCTTGGATACATCGGATTCACCCGATCGAGCAGGTTATTGGTGATCCGGGTAGCAGCGTGATGACGAGAGGTCAACTGAGGAATGCCAATTCACCAGAAAACCTTGGCGCTCTTGCTTTATATGCCAAAATTCAAAAATCAGGTTTTCAAAATGACTGGTCTTTTGCTTGTTATATTTCGCAGATTGAGCTGCGGACATACAAGGACGCTCTTTTGGATGACGCTTGGGTAGAGGCTATGCAGGAGGAGTTATTACAATTTCAGAAACTCGGAGTGTGGACATTGACAGAATTACCCCCAGGACGGAAAAAGATAGGAACGAAATGGGTGTTCAAGTGTAAGAAAGATGACAGAGGAGTGATTGTCAGGAACAAAGCTCGTTTGGTTGTACAAGGCTTTCATCAAGTTGAAGGAATTGATTACAACGAGATTTATGCATCGGTTGCACGCTTAGAAGCTATCCGAATGTTTCTGGCGTTTGCATCATATAAGAAATTTAAGGTGTATCAAATGGACATCAAAAGTGCGTTTCTTTACGGTGTGGTCAAGGAGGAAGTTTAAGTAGGTCAACCACCAGGCTTTGAGGATCCTATTCACCGGGATAAGGTCTACGTTCTAAACAAAGCTCTTTACGAGTTGCACCAGGCTCCAAGGCAATAGTATGAGGAGCTGAGCACGTATCTTCTGTCCAAAGGATTTAAACGAGGTTTGGTAGATTGCACACTGTTCATAAAACGAACAGGGGATGACTTGCTTCTAGTGCAGATTTATGTTGATGACATTATTTTTGGTTCTACTAACGAACTTCTGTGTAGAGAATTTGAACGTGTTATGCAGGAAAAGTTCGAAATGAGTGCGATGGGAGAGATGCAGTTTTTCCTAGGCTTGTAGGTAGAACAAAGACCAACGGGGATCTTTATTCACCAGACGAAATATGTTTCTGAAGTCTTGAGCCGATTCCAGATGGATGATTCAAAGCCGATGGATACCCCAATACAACCTAATCACGGGATTGGTGTTGACGCTAAGGGGGAGCTGACTGATCCTTTTACATACAGAGCAATCGTCGGATCTCTGATGTACCTCACCGCCTCCAGACCAGATATAATGCTTGCCACATGTCTCTGTGCACATTATCAGCCGAAGCTGAAACAGAGTCATCTTGCAGCTGTCAAACGTATCCTTAGATATCTGAAGGGTTGTCCGTCGAGAGGACTATGGTACCCTAATGATGATAATTTTGACCTTATCGCTTTTAGTGATGCAGATTGGGGTGGCTGTGACAAAGACAGCAAATCCACAACGGCTGGATGTCAGTTTATGCGGAGCAGGCTCGTGACCTGGCAATGCAAGAAACAGACCGCAGTTGCATTATCCACATGTGAAGCAGAATATGTCTCAGCATCAAGCTGCTGCTCACAGGTTCTTTGGATACAACAACAGATGGTGGACTATGGTTTGCAATTTCTTAAAACTCCTATTTACTGTGATAATGAAGCCGCAATTGCATTAAGAAAAGACTTAGTAAATCACTCGAAAGCTAAACATATCCGGATCAAATACCATATTATTCGTGATTGTTATGCAAAAGAGTTGATCGATATGGTTAAAATCCACACTGACTATCAACTTGCAGATCTTTTTACCAAAGCTTTTGATAAATCAAGATTTGACTATCTTTTAAAAGCTAATGGTATTAAAGGAAAACAGGACTGATCACCACCTCAGTTTATCACTTTTTAGTACAGTTTTTATTGCTTTTCAAAAAAATACAAAAATCCAAAAATATGTTTTACATTTCTTAGATAGAATTTATTTTCAGAAAAAACAAAAACATTGAAAAATTCAAAAAACCCATAAAAATTAGAAAAACCCAAAATGATTTCCTAGGGAATAAGGGGAAATGATAGTACATCAGTGTGGATCTGACACATTCTAAAGAAATGTAATGCAATATAAGGCGTGTGTCTGAGTCTGTGTGATGTGTTGATAGGCTTCGTAGACTTATTATTGAGTGTCTGATACATACATATCAAACAAATTGTTGTGTGGATGAACTCCTCATGGGCATATGGTCTTAGTACCGTAATTTCGTTTGATAGGGTATTTGTACAAAACTCGGAGGTTTCGGGTCGTTATGTTATTAGTTATCTGGGGATAGCCTCTCTGATCTTCTGCTGTAAGTAATTACGGACCTAGATCAGACAGGGTGTCTTTATAAAAGAGCTTTAAAGCCAAATCCTAAAGTTACCAAATTGAGGAACTTTCCATGTATGACGATAATCAAAGATTATCTATTACATCGTATCCAATTAATGATGCAAATCATGATTAATATTAGCCCTCAACCTAGTAGAGTGCACATGTTACTTTGTTGCATTGATTTGCTGACCTGTATACCTCTGTGCCTCCTACCTTGTAAATTATAGATGACGAAAGCATAATCACACGTTACAATGAGTCTTTGTGCATTTACTTCTTGATACGGGAGTATGTCGTGTGTGTGGGAACCACAGACAATTGAGTTTATACTATAAATAAAAGTATCAGTATAAAGCACTGCACAACAGTGTGCATGTGAGTTTATGTGGATCACAATATCAGCAGTTGCCAGATCACACATTGTCTTTAATGATAATAAATCAAAAGATCAACGGTGTGATCAGATTTCTCAATAACTGATATGATCCCTTTACCGGAAATCACAAAACATTTACTGTTTTATCTTTAGATTTTGTGTATTTTATATTTCTCGTCAAAAATACAAAACTCAAAAAGATTTTAGGTGTATGTTTAGAAAATTCAAAAAGATTTTACATTTCTATCTTATTTTTGATAGCTGATGGTGGTTGATGATGATTTTCTAAAACTTGATGAACCATTTGAGTTTTGTTATCTTTAAATGTGAAATAATGAATGACGGATGCTTAAAAGTTGAAAAATATTTTGAACGGGACTCGATTTTGAGATTTGGTAAAATTTTCAAAAATTCCATTTTTCATTCGCCCCTTCGTTGGGTCGAAGGTGGAATTTTGTCTCCTCATTCTTACATTTTAAACGATCGAATGTGAGTGTTTATGTGACATTATTCACATTCGAACCCTTTTTCTACATTCGAACCTTTCAGTAGGGTCGAAGGTGGAAAAAGTTTCACATTCGCCCTAGTCAAACAGTCGAATGTGGAGCCTATATATACCATATCTGCACATTCGACCCTCACTTTCAAAAAATTTCAAAATTCTGAGATTAAGTGATCTTGTTGCCCGTGTTTTAATTTTCATACCATTGTGTTCGTCTTGAATCACTGATCATTTTGCCATATCGTTTGCAGGCTATAATCTATTACACAGCTCATAATCGTTGATTTTGTGACCAAGCCCTAACTGCCATTAAACTTCGATTTTAAACTGATAATTGTTATAATTTTTGGACAGGATTCATTGCTTATGTGTTTTAGGGGGAGAATAACCAATAACTAGAGTCTAAAACAAATCAGATTGTCTAATTGTTGTTTAAAAACTTTCGAACCCTAGTTTTTAGTGGAAAACACATAATCAATGGATGATAATTGCAATTGTTGGTTGGAAATGCTTAATCGGTCACATTAGAATGTATTTGAATCAAAATGGCATGTTAAATTGGACCAAACCAGAATTTGATGTTCAAGGAGATGAACAGTCTCCTTCGCCCAATTTCAAACGGTCGAATGTGACTATTTGGGCGAAGGTAGATGTTCAATCGGTCGAACCTGGAAACAAACGGTCGAATGTAAACTTTTACAAAATGATTTTCACATTCGAACTCTTGTTTTCACATTCGAACCAACGACTGGTCGAATGTAGAATCTGAAAACCAAAAATTTTCAAGCTTTGTTTATTTTGTCCGTTTTTAACATGTTTGCTTGATTTGTTTTGCAGTTTTTAAAATATCTGAACAGGAAAGTGTTGATATTCCTGCTGGATCTTCTGAGAAGGCTACCGGAAAGGAACAAATGGAAGATTTACCATTTGAACCGGTATGACATCCGTCACCCTCGTTTTTCGTCAAATTAACAATAATAGCCCTTCAAATATTTCCATTATAACCTCTACAAGTTTCGTCGTTTTCAAAATTTATTTTAGAGTAAAAAAAAAAATTATCATTAATATATATATTAGGGATCGAATATAAGTTTTTATCAAATACGTATCTTGTAACGTCCACGCAATGGATTTTATAAAAATTTCAAGTTTTTATAAAGTTTATAAACTTTTTGGTTAAACTAACTCAACTTGGTTAAGTTTTATTAAAGAAAAACTAACTTAGTTATACAATACACTAACCTAGTTAGACTAGAGGGACTATTTATGCCAATATTTAAAAGTTTTAAAAAAATTTCTCTTCTCCCCTCTGTCTCCCTCGCTATTCCGGTGGGCAGATTCCGGTCGCCGGAATTTTATTCCGGCAAGTTATAAAAACTTGATTTTAATGCGTATTTAACTCGTTTTAAGGTATTAACTGAATGCTTAATCATTTACGGTCAGTTTAAGCACGATATGTACGTTATTATCAGCTTTTAATCGGCCTTTATGATTCCATTTTTGAAACCGTCGAGCTCATTCCGGTCATTATATAAATTCGAGCAAAACACTATAATTTCATATTTACTATATAAATTAACCATTCCATAACCTTCCTAGACCTCCACATATTCTAAACCCACGAAAAACTCGGCCTAAACATTTCTGGAATGCCTCTGAATCGGAGCATTAAGTCGCGGCCTTCATTCTTTCCTTTCGAGCCAAATACATCATTGTAAGTCGAATTTGTATATGCCGTTTTGTTAGTTGTTGTTTTCCGAGCATTAGCCCCATGAATTCGACTTCAAACCTGCAGTCATTCGGGTTATTGAATTTTGGGTTAGGGTTAGGGTTCTTGGTAGGATTTGGGGAAGAAGAAGAACAATTACTTATGTGTTAAATATATAGATAATTCATCATTTTCAACTAAGAAACCTTGTGATGGAGTGGTAATGTTTGTTTGATGTGTTTGGGTAGACCCGAGTTCGATTCTCTCCAGAATCGGGTCTGACCCCTTTTTTTTCTTTCCTTGATATTTTCTTTTTCTTATATGTAATTATTTCTTTTATATATAAAACAAATACATTTGTATCTTAAAATAATCATAATAAATCCAATTTTTACCCAAAAATTATGAAAATTTAGGAGTAGTTACTTGACACCATAAAGAAAGTTTTCACACTTTTATTTTCTGGAAAATGTTTTATTCTTATATTTTTATTGATTTAATTTTTTTAATCATATTTAATTCATTAAAAATTCATTTTTAATGATTTGAATCTCAAACTTTTTGAGAAATTGTTTTTCACCATCATGAACTGAAATAGAAATTATTGGATCAGAAAACATTTATTTTTATTAAATTTCTATTTTTAATCATTTAAACATGGTTTAATCTCATTAAATCTGTTTTAAATATAAATAAGTTTATAAAAATTATGATAAAATTATTTTCATTTATTTACATAAGAAAGCATCCAATTTCTATAAAAATAGCATTTTTGAATCATGTCTTGTATTTTTGGACTTAATTATGTTTAATTAGACATAATTAATTATTTATTTATCTATACTAATTAACACCTATTTTATAAATATTTTTTTTTTATAAAATAGAAATATTTTATGCTGGAAAGCCTTAGTTATTATTTGTTGGATCATTGAATAACTCATAATCATTTATTTATACATTTATAATTATTGTATTTATTTACAATAAATTAGTTAAAGCAATTAACTACGTTATTTCGTCTTAATTATTCAAACATACTTTTATATAAATATTCAATAGGTAATAATAATATCACCTAAACCACTTTTACAATCTTTCATATATTATTTGTGATATATAACTTTTACGTTAACGCAACTTGTCACTAAAACCCTAATTCCCCAAATCGACTTAGCAAACCCTAATGCCTTAGACCCTAGTTACCTTAGACTCTTAGACATTTCCTTATTAGTATTCTTACACATTTTAGGTTGAATTCCTCGGAATTCCCATTACTTAGCTCACGACCGCTTAAGTGGATTTTGATTGCTTTCGCAAACTGTGAGTATATCTTTCCCCTTTTTACCGTTTTACTACTTTCGGGTGACTCATGTACTTATATATTAATCAAGTTTCAATTTCTTATACTTAATGCAATTCTCATGTGTGTTTGCTTTATGTTAATTGGTGTGTCTATGACTTATCAAAATCAGTAACCGCTGGGCGGCCTAGCTTTTCAATGAATAGTACTATGGTATACCCCCTTGAGACTCTGTTAAGAGAATCTTGGTCATTGTCTTGTTAATTCATTATTCAGTTGGTTAGTCATGTGTTAATCATTATTCTCAGGTTTGGTTTTGAACGGATATTACTTATTACATAATTGCAAATGGTACCGCACATGAATTGCTTAACACTTTTCTACTATATTTATTTAAACAGGGTATGCTCACCAATACAATTTTTTTGTATTGACCAAATTATTTCGTACATGTTTTAGGTTGTTTTGAGATGCATCCTTTAAGCTTTCGGATTTATAATAGATTTTGATTTATTGTATTTCAAGTTAGTTGGCAGTTAGAATCGTTGTATTTCATTTGAATGTAATAAATTATTTAATCAATGTATTTAAATTTACACTTTTAGTCCATGAGCTATTGAACAATCGTCACTACGTGACACCTCGATGTTTCCGCCATCGGTTGGGGTGTTACAGATTGGTATCAGATCCATGGTTATAGGGAATTAGGTTATTAGAATGCCTTTTAGCCTAGACTATAACTAAGTTTACTTTCGCGAGTCCTCTCGTGTATATTTCTCGTGTTTCTTATATTTTCTTTCAAGATATTTTTGCTATGATTCTTTCTAGTTATTCTTTCGGTATTTTGCTTGGAAAAGAAGACACTCGTATTTCACAAACGAAACGATATCACCAAGTTAGGAGTGACATCCATACCTTGGTGATTAGTTTCACTCCTCTATATGTTATTTATCTTAGGAATATATCTTTGAGATAGGAGTGACATCCACACCTCAAAGAGTATTTTCTTCAAAAAGAGACTTAACCATTAAGATGGGGGTGATATCCTTAACTTAGTGATTGGTTTCATTCCTCAATTGTTTTCAATTTTGAAATACATCTTTGAGTTAGGAGTGAAATCCACATCTCAGGGATCTGTTTCTACATCTCGTTTTAAAGTCTCGCTAAAGGTTTTGAAATTTACCAGTGACGGGGTATGTGCAATCGGGAAAAATGACCATTCACTCATAGGTTCAAATACGCTTCCCACAAGTCACTAATAAAATTTTAATCTCTTTGGCTAGTCACCAGTTTCATTAGAAATATTTTCAGTATCACATTTTTGATATATTTTTCAATTGTTGTTTGAAACTCTTATCATAATTTTCTATAATGAAGTTATTGTGTCTTTTGAGTTTTCTCTATTAATAGCTATTACTATTTGTGCATTTTTCCGTTTTCCATTAGTGACTCTTAAGTTTTGTTTAACATTTGGATTTTAAGTTCCATCTCTTGATGTTTTATATACTCATTAATTATTCGCTTTTGGATTTTTTTTTCATCATCATTATTAAAACTTTTATCGCATTAAAACTTACAATATTTTCATTTATGCTTTGTGACCTTTACACTATTGTCACATTGACTTTTATCATTCACGTCATTTTAAATCTTGGTCTTCTAAAACACATTAGATTTACACATACTTCATGAAACGGTTTCATTTTGCATTTTACAAACTTGTATTGCATATTTTAAAGATCAAATGTAAATTTTTTTTGTTTTCATATATGACGTATCCAATATATATTTTCGAGAGAAATTTGCAACTAATAATAAACCTTATAACATTTTTCAAACTCGACTTCTCGTAAACACATGAAAATGTGTATTTATGAAAAATTTTCAAATGAAGCTGTTTGAATCTAAAACACACTTCGATTTCTAAAAAGTTATCCTTATGCATTAACTACATCTCAAAGTTTGAGCAAACTACGTTTTTGGTATACGAAAATTTATCCTATTACACTTGCACACTTTCAGTCGCAAAACTTTTGACATACACTCTTAACTGAATGTTTCTAAATGTCTTTTATAGTATGACGCATATATGTAAAATTACTAGATTTTAACTCGCATGCTAGTAGACTATACACCCGTTCCGTGCACACTCACTTGCCGTAACTTTCATTATTTTATTTTTGCACCATTTTTTTCATAGTTATTTCTAAACACGTCATTTGTGATTATTTTCACATTGCCTATTTGCATTAATTCAACTCGTTTACTTTCAATTTGTGCAATTGTGCGATTTATTCGATTTATGTTATACGATTCTTTCAGTCGAAATTTTATGCTATACTTATATACTTACTTGAACGCATATTTGGTATGCACATTTTCTTTCCTGTTTTGAGCAAAATCCTGTTATACATACTTTATTTTTGTTCTTCATCATGGCCAAGGAACATACTAGTTGGTAACTCGTATGAGATCTAAGTCAGTGCCCACGTACGACTCGGATTAGAGTATTTCTTTAATCCGAGGGGAACACTGTAAATCTCGGAGTTTACCAATATAGGTGTTTTGAGCCCAACGATGTGAACAGAAGTTACCGGTTAAGGGTGAACCCGAAAGGGAAAAACCTCTAACCATGTCTTATACTTACATGTTATTCTCATTACGGTTAAAGGAAAAACCCGAAAGGGAAGGACCTCTAACCATGTCATGATTAAACATTATTTCATTACAGTGGCTATTACATATTGGTTGCACGCATTTATTTCTTGTTAAGGATATGGAAAAGCATAACACCTTAGTGTAAGGTAAATCGGTGATTACGGTCCGGAACGCAATCATGGATTTACAGGTACATGAGGGTGGTGTGTAATTCTATTTAGGCTATTGGTAGGCAATCAGTATGAGTCCAAAGTATCGGGAGTGTGGTGGGTTAGCTGCGGTACACCCTATATATAAGCATAAACGATACTGCGGGAATGGACTAGGAGTCTGACCAAGAACCTACCCATTACTTTATAATTACCTCTTCATTAGATCATTGACTAATAGCTAGCATTTTCGATAAGAAAGTTCTTACCCGAGATTTAATTCGACTTCCTAGAGTATTTCTCTTGACCACCTCTACAGAAAACACAAACCTTGTATACTCTTACACACTCGATTGTTTGGATACTTGCTGCATACTCTAATAACGTTTAGTCAGAAACTTTTCTAAAGTAGGGGAGACTGCTTCCTGAGTACCTATGCCCCTCACAAATTACACATTCCCAAAACCATTCACATATAAACTCTCAATTTCTTAATCTCAGGTCAACTGTTAAAGATTTTGACACTTTTACTTTGGATATTAGACAATTAATTTAAATTTTGTCGAATCATAAATGATGAAATTTCCTTTTAAAAAAAATTAGATGATTTTCGCAACGCCTTTTTCATAGTAACCTCCGCTTGAAAGAAATTTCGAAACGAAATTTTCTAAAGTAGGGGAGACTGTGACATCCGTCACCCTCGTTTTTCGTCAAATTAACAATAATAGCCCTCCAAATATTTCCATTATAACCTCTACAAGTTTCGTCGTTTTCAAAATTTATTTTAGAGTAAAAAAAAAATTATCATTAATATATATATTAGGGATCGGATATAAGTTTTTATCAAATACGTATCTTGAAACGTCCACGCAATGGATTTGATAAAAATTTCAAGTTTTTATAAAGTTTATAAACTTTTTTGTTAAACTAACTCAACTTGGTTAAGTTTTATTAAAGAAAAACTAACTTAGTTATACAATACACTAACCTAGTTAGACTAGAGGGACTATTTATGCCAATATTTAAAAGTTTTAAAAAAATTTCTCTTCTCCCCTCTGTCTCCCTCGCTATTCCGGTGGGCAGATTCCGGTCGCCGGAATTTTATTCCGGCAAGTTATAAAAACTTGATTTTAATGCGTATTTAACTCGTTTTAAGGTATTAACTGAATGCTTAATCATTTACGGTCAGTTTAAGCACGATATGTACGTTATTATCAGCTTTTAATCGGCCTTTATGATTCCATTTTTGAAACCGTCGAGCTCATTCCGGTCATTATATAAATTCGAGCAAAACACTATAATTTCATATTTACTATATAAATTAACCATTCCATAACCTTCCTAGACCTCCACATATTCTAAACCCACGAAAAACTCGGCCTAAACATTTCTGGAATGCCTCTGAATCGGAGCATTAAGTCGCGGCCTTCATTCTTTCCTTTCGAGCCAAATACATCATTGTAAGTCGAATTTGTATATACCGTTTTGTTAGTTGTTGTTTTCCGAGCATTAGCCCCATGAATTCGACATCAAACCTGCAGTCATTCGGGTTATTGAATTTTGGGTTAGGGTTAGGGTTCTTGGTAGGATTTGGGGAAGAAGAACAATTACTTATGTGTTAAATATATAGATAATTCATCATTTTCAACTAAGAAACCTTGTGATGGAGTGGTAATGTTTGTTTGATGTGTTTGGGTAGACCCGAGTTCGATTCTCTCCAGAATCGGGTCTGACCCCTTTTTTTTCTTTCCTTAATATTTTCTTTTTCTTATATGTAATTATTTCTTTTATATATAAAACAAATACATTTGTATCTTAAAATAATCATAATAAATCCAATTTTTACCCAAAAATTATGAAAATTGAGGAGTAGTTTCTTGACACCATAAAGAAAATTTTCACACTTTTATTTTCTGGAAAATGTTTATTTTTATATTTTTATTGATTTAATTTTTTTAATCATATTTAATTCATTAAAAATTCATTTTTAATGATTTGAATCTCAAACTTTTTGAGAAATTGTTTTTCACCATCATGAACTGAAATAGAAATTATTGGATCAGAAAACATTTATTTTTATTAAATTTCTATTTTTAATCATTTAAACATGGTTTAATCTCATTAAATCTGTTTTAAATATAAATAAGTTTATAAAAATTATGATAAAATTATTTTCATTTATTTACATAAGAAAGCATCCAATTTCTATAAAAATAGCATTTTTGAATCATGTCTTGTATTTTTGGACTTAATTATGTTTAATTAGACATAATTAATTATTTATTTATTTATCTATACTAATTAACACCTATTTTATAAATATATTTTTTTTATAAAATAGAAATATTTTATGCTGGAAAGCCTTAGTTATTATTTGTTGGATCATTGAGTAACTCATAATCATTTATTTATACATTTATAATTATTGTATTTATTTACAATAAACTAGTTAAAGTAATTAACTACGTTATTTCGTCTTAATTATTCAAACATACTTTTATATAAATATTCAATAGGTAATAATAATATCACCTAAACCACTTTTACAATCTTTCATATATTATTTGTGATATATAACTTTTACGTTAACGCAACTTGTCACTAAAACCCTAATTCCCCAAATCGACTTAGCAAACCCTAATGCCTTAGACCCTTGTTACCTTAGACTCTTAGACTTTTCCTTATTAGTATTCTTACACATTATAGGTTGAATTCCACGGAATTCCCATTACTTAGCTCACGACCGCTTAAGTGGATTTTGATCGCTTTCGCAAACTGTGAGTATATCTTTCCCCTTTTACCGCTTTACTACTTTCGGGTGACTCATGTACTTATATATTAATCAAGTTTCAATTTCTTATACTTAATGCAATTCTCATGTGTGTTTGCTTTATGTTAATTGGTGTGTCTATGACTTGTCAAAATCATTAACCGCTGGGCGGCCTAGCTTTTCAATGAGTAGTACTATGGTATACCCCCTTGAGACTCTGTTAAGAGAATCTTGGTCATTGTCTTGTTAATTCATTATTCAGTTGGTTAGTCATGTGTTAGTCATTATTCTCAGGTTTGGTTTTGAACGGATATTACTTATTACATAATTGCAAATGGTACCGCACATGAATTGCTAAACACTTTTCTACTATATTTATTTAAACAGGGTATGCTCAAAATACAATTTTTTTGTATTGACCAAATTATTTCGTACATGTTTCAGGTTGTTTTGAGATGCATCCTTTAAGCTTTCGGATTTATAATAGATTTTGATTTATTGTATTTCAAGTTAGTTGGCAGTTAGAATCGTTGTATTTCATTTGAATGTAATAAATTATTTAATCAATGTATTTAAATTTACACTTTTAGTCCATGAGCTATTGAACAATCGTCACTACGTGACACCTCAATGTTTCCGCCATCGGTTGGGGTGTTACAACCGGCACACAACTGCTGTGCGTTCATGGGTGATCTGAAGAAACATCAAGAGTTCACCGGCATCGTAGATTTCCTGAAAAGAAGCCGTGTGATTGTTGCACTTGCTACCCCAGCTATCATCTATAAGGATCATCAACAGGAGTTCTGGAAGAATGCAAAAATGGATTTCTGGAACAACGAATCTGTGGTGGTTAGCACGATTCAGGGGGAGCTTGTAATTATCTCTGAAGATGATATCCGTGAGGCATTGAAGTTGCATGATGAGAAGAAGACAGATCATAGAGAACTTTCATGGATAGAACAGAGGAAGTGCTTCTTACGGATGAAGTACAACGGACCGATAACTGATGGTTCGTTACATAAAGGGAAGCTATGCCCTCAGTTTAAGCATCTCGCTCACGTGATGTTGCATGTATTTGGATCGGTGAGTGGAGGGTATGATGTGATGAGGAAAAGTATCAGTTCTTTAACGGTGGCTCTTATATTGAACAAACCGTTCAATGTAGCTGGTATGATATTGGAACACATGTTAGAACCACTTAGAGGCCTGAAGAACAAGAAGTTTTTGCTTTATCCGAGGTTTATACAGATGATACTTGATAAGAAGCATAAGAAGCTGAGAAGAGATCCTACCCAGATTGTTGTTCACGATCACATGAACCTGAACACTCTTGTTAGAATGAAGGGTTATAAGGGTGTGCCGTTGAATGAAAGACCACCTAACAAAAACCTGTTTGGTCATTTGATTAACCCAGGGTATGTAGATCCAGGCAAGGATAAGGTCAGACATGATAATAGTGATTCAGATCCAGATAATCCTCTTTGTCCAGTTGATCCTGATGCAAAGAGAAAGCGTCAAGTCATAAATGTTGGGGCAAAGATAGGAAAGGGTAAAGAGAAAGAAGATGATATTGAACCTGCTCAGAAGAAGGTTTCAAGGAGAAAGAAGAGTGTAGCTAAGAAGGGTTTACACTGTAACATCACACAAATTTTCTTTATATATATATATATATATAGAACTCCATCGTTTATTCATCCGATTCATGTTTACAGTATCTTTACCATCCATTTTGTTAAAAAAAATTTTTGTTAAATAATGACTTATAACTAATATTAAATTGGATTGTATTAAAAATTCTGATTTAAAAACGTTAAAAAAAATGTTTGCTTGTGCCAGAATTCGAACCCGAGTCCCTGGCGGGCTAAACCTTAACCACACCACACAAACCACTACACCATTTGGTGTTTTGTGATGTTAATTAAAACCAATTAAACTTAAACCCTTTCAAAGTCCTAGTCAAAGTCCTGGTCAAAGTCCTAGTCAAAGTCTTAGTCAAACAGTCAAAGTCTTAGTCAAATAGTCAATTCATCATAAAACCTTACTTTATGGTGTTGACCAATTTTAATGGCTAATTGAATCCAAAACTAGTATAAAAACCCACCTATGAACCATTACACTTGCCACCTCTAAATCGATTGTTTCAATCCGATTAAACTTTCCCTCATACCTTTCTTCTATAGTCTATTACTTCTACAATTGAAGCTTTGATTATAAGCTCTTGTAATTGGCGAATTGGAAGCTTGATATTCTTTCTTTTTCGTTTTTTTTTATTTCTTCAATTTGGACTAGCTACGTTGTTGAGTCTTTGGGATTCGCCTCGCATACATTCACAACACTTAGAGGATAATTCACCTTAGCCAATGTGAGTTTACATAGCCCCTTTTTCTGTTTTACATTTTGGGGTGAAACATGTTTAAACATTTTATACACTATCATTTACTTATTCTTACATTGTTGAAACTTGTGATTCAATTATACTATCATTTACTCATTCTATCATTTGACTGTAACAAAAAGACACAGTACAATCATTAACAATGATCAAGCCGCCTGTTTAGATTATAGCGCTATAGGTCTGACAAACCCATCCCCCCGCATAAATTCAGGGATGATCGATAACAGTTACACTTTTACTAACTTGCGAGTTAGGTCTCAGTCGACACAAGGTTTGATTGTACAAAGACGCATTGTTCCATGTCGGACTCATACTCTATCATTATACAACTGTGATTGTTGTACAAGCTATTATTATCTATCATATTCAAAAACCTATGTAATTCTCACCAACTTCTAGTTGACCCCCCCATTTTTACAACTCAACAGGAAATAATGATGATTGAAGTCTAGAGAGTTAGCATGAGGAGACAATTTGAAGTTTATGCTTTGTTTGGCTTTTTGATGTATTAGAATTCCATTCAAGACTTGTTATGTATTTTCAATTTTGGATATTTTTACTTTAAATAAATTTCAATTAAAACTTGAATACCATGTGCTACTGTATACTCATTCTTACATGACACCTCGATGTTTCCGCCGTCGGTTGGGGTGTTACATACACTTAGTCGATGAAGTGTCTGTTGATTCAAAAGAGACATAGGAGGATGAACGATGGGATTCTAATAGTGAGACTGTTAAGAGCACCACGCCCAAGGCCACTGTGGCTGGTGAGTCTGAGAGTCTAAATAAATCTGTGGAGGAGCAGAGGACAAAAAGTCATGTTGCGTTGGATGAAACAGATGAAGGCTTAGGATTGGAATCCGAAGACTTTGTAGGATCGCCAAAGACAGGTGAAAAACAGAAGAAGCCACAATACAAGAAGAAAGAAAAAGTATTGAAGCCAATGGAGAAAAGGGCTAGAGATATTGAGTTTTTGGTTGCTGGAAACAAACTGCCTCCAGCATCTAGCTCTAAATCACCAATCACATCCCCAGCAGCGAAGAAGCAAAAGACAACATCTGTTGCTGAACAGACTGAATTACCAACTGATGAGTTCAATAGTGCACTAGATAGAGTGTTAAAGAAATTGAAGAAAGGAAAGTTTTCTGCTGCTGAAGCTTCAACACCACCGAAGGTTACTGTAGACAGTGATGTTATGCACTACTAGAAAAATACCCTTTCTTGACACTTTTTTTATGACATACCCTAATTAATGACATGCAAAAGTGTATGTCATAAAAAAAATGTCATCTTTGATAAAAAATGATAATTTCTTGATGTTTTTTTATGCGTGTCATTAATTTTCCGTCATAAAATAAAAAAGCATGACGGTTTTGAAAGGGTGTGTCATGGTTTTGTGTCATCTCAAATCGCACATTTCCCCATAAACCTTCCCTCTCTCCCTCATAACAAAACAAACACATCTGCTCAAATCAAACATCACCTCCCCATTTTCCCTAACCCTAATCGATGATCATCCATAACCCTCCTTTTTGAATGAATCTTGAAATTGAGCATTCTATATATATTAAACATCCCGATCATTTGAACAGTAACATGACAGTTCATTACCGACGTTATTGTTGCCGTTATTTTCCATGGTTTTCCTCGCCCTTTCTTCCTTCTTCGTAACCTGTATCATATCTCTCCCTTCTTTCTCTATTACAGAGATACCCCCCTCTCTCTCTCTCTCATACAACTTCTTCACTCGGAGATCTGGAAAGGGATATGGGAGGTGACGGTGATGACGATATGTGGCGACCTGCTCTGTGACCCGATTCCACCATCGTCCATCCCCGTTTAAAACCCGTAACCTGTCGTTCACCCCTTACACCTCCGGCCAAAACCCTTAACATATGTGGGACCACCGACACGCCCGCCGCCATCGCCAACAGCTTGGTTTGTTGTTTATTCTCCACCGGTCTTCGTCGCTGCGGGAACGAATCAGGTATTGAATCTGATTCGAACCAGGTATTGTATTTCGATTAATTGATGTTTGTTTATTAGAATATAACTTGGCTAGATTTGAATAGCCAAATCATGCTAAAATGAAACGCCCATTTGAGATAAATTGCGCAGCCGCGGCAATACCTAATTGGATCCCTCTGTACACGCAGCTTCCCCCACAACGTGTCACCCCCTCCGAATGAGCCAGTTAGTGGCTGTTAAAGTGGTGGTGTTACTGAAGGTTGACGTTGGGGGTGTTGCAAGTTGCAGCGATGGTGGTCGGAGTTGCAGTGGGTTTTAGGGTTTGCTTCTTGAATCTTTAGGGTTTTTATGAAGATGAGTCCACTGGCCATCTTACATATATGTTTAACTAGGGTTAGGGCATAGCAATCAGAAGCCCAAATCAGATAAGATGGCGTGAAAATCCGATGTGAGTATGAAGAAAGGCGGTACAGGAAAGCCGAAGGCTGCCTCAACATCTTTGAACGTTGCTCTGCGCAACATTTATCGAGTACCTGTCAATTTTTTCGGCTTTCTCGAGTACCTGGACGCTAACGTTTTTTCAATATTTCAACAAAATCTTAACATATTTCTGTCTTCGATATTCATATTTCCGTTTCATTCATAGCTTCTTGGTTGTTCCAACTAACAATTGAAGTTACTCATGTTTATTTTAATCTTGATTCAGATTCGGATGAACTTTGGTGTGTCGTATTGGAAGGATGTCAGATGCTCATTTGCAACTGTGACTTACCATTTTGATGGTCGCTTAATGATTTTAATGCTATGCATTTGAATGTGATTTGAGAATTGAATAGCTTATCCCTGCTTAGTTTGATCTCCAGGTAACATTGTGGTGTTTGGTAATAAAGCCTACTTTGCATTAACATGAGGTTGTCATGAATGTGTAGATAAAATTCAAATTAAGGTGGCATTCAAACCACGCTATAGCAAATTGGAAGGATAGCAAGTGCTCACTTGTAACCTTAATTTCCGCCATGGCGAATTAACTACCTCACATGCCTGGAGCCCGAAAATTACCATACACGTTAATTATCAAAGGGGAATGAGCGGTGGAAAGACTTACTTCCAACCATTTGGACCTTTTTACGCCTGATACACGCTTACTTATACCCTACTAGCGCACATGTGGAGTCCGCGACAGGAGGCATGCTTGCATATTTCTTTATATAATCATATGCGTTGACGTTGATATCATCTTTGTAGGTTGAGATTATTCATATAAATACGATGGGTCAAGTACCAGCTTGAGTTTGTATACGGAAAGTCAAGTTCATGATGCATTTGATGATGAGTATGGTGGTGTTGTTGTTACCGTCTTTGCGTCTATCCTTCGCATTTGTTTCGGTTTGGAGAACAAAGGTGAGGTTTCTTTATGCCCTGGTGCTAATGTCTTGCTGATATAATTTGTTCCTAAGATACCCTTTTGTCCTAGGCAATTATTTTATGTTTCTTTATTCTAATTGCAGGGTAAGAAGGGAATTTGGCTAAAAGTGCCTATAGGAGTAATGGTGTGAAAGTGTTGTTAAACTTCTTTATAGGTTCTTTGATTATTTTGTGCAATTTGTGTTTATTATAATCATTTTCTCGCTGTTCGTGGATGCATTTTCATATTTGTGTTCCAACACTTGGTTCTGCTTTATCTCTAGGTGTAGTCTTTGATGTTCGGCGCTGCGACTACTATTGGCCTATGCAGGTATTTGCTTACTATTGATGTAGGTTCATTGTCTTTTGTAAGTATTTAGCTGGTTATTAGACATTTAGCGTGTATATATGCGACCAATTTAAGCAAGTCATTACAATATCTTTTTTGTTTTTTTACATATAAAACTTAAAAAACTTGCAGCAACACACACTACTAATTGTGTTTTGGTAGCATCATGTAACAAGTAGTTGCATAATTTTGTTTGAAACTATTTTTTGGGTGTGTTCTAATGTACGGTTAGACCATAATACACCCTATGTTCCCCATTTAAGGAAACATAGCACCTGTGTTAGTTCTGCATTCAATGTAATAGTCTCATGATGTTTCTAGAGGATTGTGACGATAATTTTCATGCAGGACACGGGATGTTATAAACTAACAACCATGACCTATTAATGTCCATATTTTGATTAAAAAAATAGCAACACTAGATTGTTGATACATGTATCTTGATGTCTGGAATTTAGTTAACACTTTGTGTGTATAATACCTACTCAATATTGGTTTTGATACTGAGGTTAGGAGTGGGTTTTGCAGCGCGCAACGCGCGCACGACTAAACACCTAGTTATGTTTGTTTTGATGATTGCATATGTGTAACTTGTTGTCACTGGTTGCTTTAGATGTGTATCGGGAATTCTTCATGTACATCGAGTTTTACTTATTTTAAACATTTATAATCTTCTGGTGGCAAGAATGATATATATGTAACTTGTTGTCTCAGGTTGGGGAGGAGCGGATCATTACGGGGATGAGGACATGGATGTCGTACGCGAAGAATGGTTAGGCTACGTCGCGACATTTATTTTCAAATGATCGAAACTTGTTTGAAGGCAATGTAATGTCGATACAATATATTTTTGTAAACGTTAAACGTTGTCTCGGATTAGTTTGTAATTAGATAAATATGGATTATATAATGAAATGATGTTTTTGTTATTATTAGTTTGCTAATTATTTTGCATATAATAAAATGACAATAAATCCAGGAGGGTAAATATGTAATTTTACAGGAAATTTTTTTTTTAGATTAAAAATTTATGACACGCAAAGAACGTCATAAAATTCTGTCATAAAAATGTGTGTCATTAAAAAGTGTCATAATGCGTGTCAATAAATACTGTCATAAATGTGTGTCATAAACAGATGACACGCGAAAATATGTCATGTTAAATTTATGACACTGCCATCCTTGACATTTTTTTTCCTGTCATCAGACCCCTTTCTTGACACGCAATGCGTGTCAAGAAAGGCCTTTTTTCTAGTAGTGATGACTGCAGTGAATCAGAAGCTTGCTGACATGATGAAGATTATTAATCAGCAACAAGCAGAAATAGAACAGTTGAGAAACAACGACAAGAAGATGTTAGGCGTTGTTGAAACATCACATGAGAATCAAGAAGCTCTGGAAGCTAAGATTAAACAACTTCAGAGAGAAAACAAGAAGTTGTTGAAGCATGAACAGAGAAACACCAAGAGGTACATTGCTATCAAAGAGGAGAACAAGAAATTGAAAGAAAGTAATAAGAGTATGGATAATCTGATCAAAGACTTATACTCTAAAGCTCCTCTTACAAGCTGGTGAAGAAGATAAGGAGCGTGATGAAGAAGAAGTTGATTTCGAACCATCCGATGAAGAGGAAGAAGAAGATGTTGAGTTAGATGAGGATGCTGGTAAAGATCTTAAGAAGAAGAAAGATGGTGATGATGATGGTTCGGGAGATGATTCAGGAGAAAGTAATAGCTCTGCAAGTTTTGACAGTGATGATGATGATGACACTGATAAATACAAGTGTGAGAAGAGATGATCAGGAAAGAATACATGAGAATCTAGTTCGAAAGCTCCTGGTGGTACATTTGACGATGATAGTATCTCTTGGAATGAAAAGATCATATCTTTATCTGATGATGACAAGAATATGTATCACCAGATGTTGACTGACAGAGTCTGGACGATCGAAATGACTGGCAGATTTCCTGAGATATTTGAGTCATATGATATGAGATTCGAATTGGAGTACAATGATCCTGATTTAGAAGATGGAGAAGTTTCTGTAGCCATGTCAAAGGAGATTTTAGAAGGATTGGCGAAACAGGTCGGTAAAACTCTGGAGGAGTTGATGATTGATAATCAGATACCTAACATACCTGAGAAAGAAGCAGGTAATCACTCTGATGACAGAGATGTACCAGTATTCGAGGAGGTAGAGATTGAAGATATCACGAGTGAGGAATATCCAGAATACTACAAGAAGAACAAAGATTCTGGATTTCCTGAGTTCACTGATGAGCTGCTTCGCCAGGCTGAGAAACTTGCTCATGTAAAGAGTAAGATATTTGTTGAAGAAGTGTTTTCAGATTGTAATAAACCAAACATTGAACAATCTGACGCTTTGAAAGATCTGTTGAGAAAGCTTAAAGAGAAAGAGGCGAACCTTCCAAAGAAAGAAGTTCAAGGTAGTTTTTACAAGTTTCACAATGACTTGTTTAAAGGTAAAGCTTTTGGATGGAAGTTCGTGAAACAGTTGAAGTGTGTAGCCGTTAAATGGGAAAAAGGAATTCTGTATTTTGACAGATTCCATGACTTGAAGACGTTACCATATTGGGCTATTCGTGACATTTGTAGACACGAGTTAACAGGTTCTGTAAACGATCATATTGCTTACTTTGCCGATCGTATGTCAAGAGAAAGCAGAATGAAGTGGAACTTGTTTACTCCACAATACCCAAAAAGAATTGTTCATAATAAGGAGATTGATGATATTACTGGGATGCCTAAGGTGACGTTAAAGTATAAACCACCTAAAGTGTTGAAACATATTCCATTGATGCAAATCCCACAACACTTTTCTAAAGACTTTAATGTGTCGTAAAACACATCTATTCTCTTATGTATTTTTTGTTATAATTGAGTCTTTTGTATATAGTTTTTAGTAGTTTTAGGCGTGTATTCGTTTGTTGGCCTATTTTTGTCATTGTATAGTTTTTTTATTAATTTTTAGTACTTATTTATTTATTTTATATTTTGGTAGGTGTTCGTGTGAACGTTGGAGCGTAAACGATGAACTTTGGTCAAGCCAAGAACACCCGAGTCGAGAAGTACGGAGTTATACTACTACTACTACTACTACTACTACTACTACTACTACTACTACTACTACTACTACTACTACTACTACTACTACTACTACTACTACTACTACTACTACTACTACTACTAATAATAATAATAATAATAATAATAATAATAATAATAATAATAATAATAATAATAATAATAATAATAATAATAATAATAATAATAATAATAATAATAATAATGCCACCTTGTGGCTTTGATTTGTGAGGAGGCCTCGTGACCCAAAGCCCAACCAATGAAACAAAAATTAGGGCGACACATTAATTATAAAAGGGGAGCCGCAGCAGATTCATTCACAATTACACAGTGGGGGGAGCAGCGAACAAGAGGAGAATTGCAATTCCATACGATCGCAGAAGCAAGCGGTGACGATCGAACGAGCACGGAAGGAGAAAAGGCCACGGGCACGTTAAAGATCAAGAGCCAACGAGCCTTGGGTTAGGTTTAGTTTTTATTTATTTTTTCTATAGACATGGTTAAAGCTATATTTATTTATTTTGTGAACATGTTTTTAAATATTATGAACTAGACTTTTATGGTTGCTTAGGTTTATGAACTAGACACGTTATTTGCAGTATTTAATGATTTTTGGTTTTTAGTTTTGATGTGTAGAATTACATGACTTTAATTTTATTGTTGGATTTGATATATGTGTGTTGGTGTTAATTTTATTTGAAGTTTGTTTATTGGTTTTGTGGAGCTAGGCATGTAGAGATACCCCCTAGGTCTTGAAATCAATCTAGTTCGTCAACTTAGGTTAGCGTGCTAGTATTTGGAGTTGGAGTACGACACAAGTATAACAAACTAATATAATAAATTAACTAAGACGTGCAGTCCATTCTTGGGGGTGAGAAATCTAACTCGAGATTGCTAGGTAACTAACTAGGCATTGTTCGGTAGTTGGCAAGCGCTAGGGCGGGAGTCGCTACTTGTCCGTGTTTAGAGTTTTCCTAGGTCTTCTTCAGTAGAGTTTAAGTCTGCTTCATAGTTTGAGGGTTTTAATCCAGGAGAGGTTTTAATCTGATTTCTGTGGGATTTTGGTAGGCTAGGGCGATCCGGATCCATCTTAGCATTTCTACACTTGTCCCGCCTTAAGTCTAGTGAGTCATCCTTGACAGGAGGTTTATTAGGTAAGAATAGGGTCTCAAGTTAATTACCAGATTCAGGATTTATTGCTAGTGTCTAGGGATTTTACCTAAGTAACCAGCCTTCTTCCTATCTGATTTCTCCAAGTTCCAAGTTCCTATAAGCAGTTGAGGTTATTTTGTTTATATTTAGTTCCTTCTAAGTTATAATTATTAGTTTAAAATACCCCCCATTTAAGTATATATTTATTTAGGCTAGCATTCGGTATAGGTTGTGATCTAGAGTTGCATTCGCGTCTTTGGGTTCGATACTCGGTCTTATCTGTCTACTGCTTTGCGACCGGTACACTTGCCGTGCGTGTGTAGTTTTTAGGTGAGTCGTTTTAATTAAAGCTTGTGTTATTTTAATATATACATTTACACACATCAGACTTCATGTGGTGGTACTATGATTGGAAGACTGCAAAGGCTATTACAGTGTTAAAGGATAGTGCAAAAGACTTCAAGAAGATTCACATCTTTGATCCTATGTGGTTGATCAACTGTTCGTAAGAAAATATTATAATGCTCTATTACAATCCGATTTACTGCGAAGCTAAGGATAGTGAACAAGCAAGCAAATACCAACGTGTGGTATTCTTATGCTTTGCATGGGATGTGAATGCTGGATGTGATTTTGATAAGAAACTGGGGAAGTTTGTGAATGTTCAGGAAGTTCAGGAAGTTAAAAAGAAAAGGCCGAAACAAACTTTTGAACCAGTGATGACCAAGGAACAGAAGACGTTACTACGCATCAAGCTCATGAAAAAGATGATGGACCAAGAACGTAAGCAATCCAAGCAATAGTCGAGGGGGAGTTTGTAGATGCATATTATGCGACTAATGCTATTGGATTGCGGATAACACAAGTTTTGTTCAACTTCGAATGGTCGAAGGTGATTCTACATGGTCGAATGTGGTTTCTATTTGGTCGAATGAAGAAGTAAAGGGTCGAAGGTACACAGGGAGGTCGAAGGTAGAAAATAGATTTATGTATGTCTTGGTTCGACCATAACGAATGGTCGAACCTGCACATTCGACCAACACAAATGGGCGAATGTGCAGGCCTATATAAGGTCAAGG
Organism: Ambrosia trifida; assembly: GCA_028751855.1. Classification (NCBI taxonomy): domain Eukaryota; kingdom Viridiplantae; phylum Streptophyta; class Magnoliopsida; order Asterales; family Asteraceae; genus Ambrosia; species Ambrosia trifida. Next base: position 3,557,021 of record CM054123.1, on the reverse strand, counting down.
TGATTTTTGAATTGTAACTTTTGACATTTTGTTTTCCCTCCCTGTGTATGTTTTCCCTAGGTTTATTGTTGAGTCTGTAAAAGTCTTTTAATCATTATAAACTCTGATTTCAAGTGTAATCCTTTATCAAAGTGAATGAATTAAAGATGTTTATGATGATTTCTGTGTTTTGCTAGTTTTATTATCATTTTGTGATCAATTCAGGGATTCCGCACCTGAATTGAACTTGTTTGATCATTATCTTTGTTGTTTAGACGATCCTACGCGCATACATTTACGGACCTAGATCAGACAGGGTATCTTTATAAAAGAACGTTATTTCCAAAACCTAAAGTTACCTAATTGAGGAAATTTCATTGTATGACGATAATCAAAGATTATCTAATGCATCGTATCTAATCATTGATGCAAATCGTGATTGGTATAAGCCCTCAACCTGGTAGAGTGCATAAGTTACTTTGTAGCATTGAGTTGCTGACCTGTACACCTTTGTGCCTCAATACCTTGCAAATTACAGATAACGAAAGCATAATCACGCGTTACAATAAATCTTTGTGCAAAATTCCTTGATACAGGAGTATGTCGTGTGCGTGGGAACCACAGACAAATTAGTTTATAATATATATAGCCGTATCAAGCACTGCATAACAGAAAAACCTATTAGTAACAAGATGTAAATAGGAAATCAATATGAAACTAATCGAAAGAACAACCTTTTTTCTCAGCAAAAACTTCTTTAATCTTCACGTGTTGATACAAAACCGAGCCTTCGAAAGAATTCTTAGGCTCCGATACCAATCGTAAGTACAAGATCCTATCCTCATGGTATCAAACAACACTCAATCGAATGTGGAATGTAAGATTGAATGTAAGAACAAAGAAGAATCTTGAAATCGAAAGATTGTATTATCAAAGTGCACACGAGCTCTAGGACTCGTCTGGTACACACGGCCAAATACAAGAGAGCAAAACACAAATTAACTAGCAACCCACAAATAACCTAAGAACCCCTATTAATAATGATCATGGGCGGTTCTATTTACAAAGGCCCAATAGGCCGAAACCCACCGCTAGACAAACCCAAAACAGTTAATGAGCCAAGACAAACGCAAACCTCTAAAAACATAGCCCAACAGTCTTTATAGATAGTGAGTTACCTAAACACATGCCCAAAAATAGTTTTTGTCAACATAAAGTTGATGAGGTCATGTTTTGATAAAATGAATGGCCGGTTCTTTTATAAATACTTTAATAATATTCTTTTAGTAAAATATGCTTTACATATAACATAGAGAGGGGAAAACATATTCTTTTAATTATCTGGCAGTAATAATCTTTTATAATATTCTAGTATATGTCACTCCTAATGGTTACCACTTTAACAATGGCAGATAGATTGGTTCTGTGCCCTTTCCCTATGACATGAATGGAATGGCGAAATAATAGCTAAACAGTACTGTTTCTAGTAGTTTCTTATGTCCCCTTATCATAATCATTCTTATAATAAATGTTCTTCTTATGTGTAAAGAATTTCTATATTATATATATATATATATATAAAATTAGTAGATTTTGCTGTGAGAGGACGTGAGTGATTGCTCTTAATGCAAATTCTTCTGCATATCGTACACCTTCAGTGTTTACCGGTTCTCCCGGTTTTCTGTTGACCGCGTTTTCGCTTATCTGCTTCTTTTCTTTCTTTTCACCTAAAGTCTCTTCATATCTCTGTCTTTTCTTTCTCGCTCTAATGCTTAGGTCATATGTGGACGGCTGGAGAGAGTCGTTGCCGGTGGCCGATTCACCCTACTATCGTCTTAGGAGGCGACAAAAGTTGCCAAGGTGATGGTGTTTCCCTTTTTTGCGTCTGTTTACCGGTGTCTTAGGGAGGTTTAAACCTTTATTTGCTCCGACTGTAAACCCTACAGCTTCACGATCATTGTCACACATAATCGTCACCGGAGATGCAACGACGCCATAGATATGGTTGAAAAAACCACATGCAACGTTAGATCGGGACTGCTATGACTTTGGAATGCTGAAAAGAGTCTATGATGTCACCTTTCTTCCATGGTTTGAAGGCACCAACACCATACATGACTTTCAACCTGGTCGTCAGACTCTCATCGGAGAAACTCTCCAACCGGGCTCTTTCTCTCATATTAATGATGATGACGGTGATGGCAGGTGGTGGTGAGGAACCTTTAATGATGATGATGATGGTGATGGGTGGGGTTTTTTTTATGCAGAGAGTTTATAGAGATAGAATGAGTGCCTATCGTTTTTCTTTTTTCTCATAGTGTGAACAATGTCCTTTTGATATTTTGAGGTGTGGACTGTGGAGTAGAGGTGTACAAAAAACCGGTTTAAAAAAAACAAACAAACCTATATTGTAATCGAAACCAGTTTAAAAAAAATCGGGTTTTTAACAACCGGTTTAAAAAAAACCTCTAAAAACCGGTTTTTTTCAGTTATCCTTCACCAAAGAAGAACCGGTTTCAAAACCGATTTTTTTTTTTAAAAACAAAAAAAAACCGATTTTTTAAATAAAAAAACCGGTTTTTTAAGTTAAACCGGTTTCACCGGTTTGAGCTTTCTGGGTTAAAAACCGGTTTTTAAACCGGTCCAGTTATTAAAAAAAACGATTTTTTAAAGGTTAAAAAACAGGGTTTATTTTAAAACCGGTTAACTGGTTTGTACACCTCTACTGTGGATAGTGGCGGAGCCAGCTACAAACGACGGTGGGCCGGTGCCCACCGTAAGTTACATAGTTTTGTATAGGAAAAGCCCAAGTGCCCATTTAGTTTTCTTAAGGGTTCTAGGATTCATACACCCCCTGACATCACATTTGGGGGGTATGACATCATATTCTGAGTATGTGGCAGCTTTCTGTTGGTCTGTGATGTGGGTCAGGGTGTATGGTTCCTAATTAGAGGGTGTATGGTTACTAAATACATTTCTTAATGAAAAGCCAAGTGCCCACCCTAATCAATAGCCTAGTGCCCACAAGGCCACACCCCACTGGATGAATAGATGACACTGAAACTTGAACACCGAATCAATAGCCCTCGTCCGTCATTGAACACTCAAGAGTCGAACATCAGATCGAACAAAGGCACATCATTCCGGCGGTCGTTGATTAGAGATACAGAAACGGCGGCCAACTATATATTCCACCTAATAGAGACACAAAGTTGAAAGTCGAACTGTGCACCGGCGACCAGTAATTCCGATTAGTCAGACTCCTATCTGAATTCCCGCTTTCCTTATGTGCTCCCTCAGTCCTTTGTGTTGGTAATTAATATCATTTGTATATCTGAACAAAATTTATATTCATATTAATTTGATGTTCTTTGACGTTTGAGTTTGTGTATGCTTTTGTCATAATGACAGTGGATATTCTTTAGAATATCCGTAGTGACTGAGTTTATATTTTCCATATACTTTTTGTCAGTTTGTTAATTTTTCTATAAGTTCAACATAATTGATATTTGATAATATAATATTAATACAAATTATTTTCTAATTTACAAATATACAGATTATAATATGTGGCTTTGAGTTGGATCGTTATTTGTTGGTGATTTAATCATTCGAATATGTCTTCGCATAAAGTTAAACAAGGTGAGTACTTTTTACCCTCTTAAGCAACTTGTGATTTATGTTTTGTTTGTGTAATTGTATTATTTATGTTAATATTTTTTTTTGTTCATTTAGGAATTCTGTTTGACAATTTCTTAAACAGAAAAGAACCACCCTCAAGTGAAATTCCACCTGATAGTATGAATAGTCCTAGACCTATCTCTACTCCTTCTATGCCTAAATTAATTGATTTAGATAATCTACCTTGAGATGTCGCGCTGATAGGATAGAATTTTAGATTACCATCCAAATCAAAGAAATGACATAAAAAGAAAGTATTGGTTAAAAGGACTGTGCCAACTACGTCTGCATCTGTAGGGAGATGTTTTTCGGTGATGAAACGTGAGTCAAGTTTGCGCAATCGTATTAATGATGATTTCTTAAATGCTTGTGTAATATGTGATGTAGAAGTGGGTGAATTTCTCAATGTTACTAATGAAGATGTAATCGAGTGTTTCCATAAGATGAAAACACGTAAAGGACAACTGTAATCAAGGTATGTCGTTATTACATTCAAGCATTCAATGAACGAAGTTATTTTATCGGCATTTTATACCTATTTTAATCCCACCTGTATTGTGCCCCGTACAAAAAATTTCTGTATCCGCCACTGACTGTGGAGTGTCCACCAAGGGAAGCAAAAGAAGAGTAGAATTTGAAATTAGAATTTCTTTTAGATTTAAATTAAAAAAGAATGACTATTTTTGTAAGGTTATCAAGTTGAAAATGTAAATAAAAAGCATATAACCTTTTGTCTTTATGCTAACAACTTAATAAATTTATTCTCACTACGTAAATTATGAGAATGCATGATCAAGTAACAATTCGGTTTTTAGAAACTTGGAGTCTACTTCTTAATTTATCAATTGAAAATTAGTTTTCCAAAAATATATCCTGTAGTAGTAGTGTATTTTCTTAGTACAAATTTTAGTGTTCAACATATTTTAGATATTTTCTTTTAGTAAAACGATTGTAATAGTAACAATTCAATCTATCACTATTTTTAAATAGTTGAGCTTATGAATGTGATTTTGTAATTGTCTTTTACGCATTGTGTTTTACACTTTATGTATTATTACACGGTTCGACCCGCTGCGTGCCGCCGCATCGCGTGACGAGTAAATCTATGTCATTGTCGCACTGGTTTAGCGCGCCTCAACGCGCGCGGCTTAAACTTGGTTATAAAACAATTAGCATGTATCCCCCCAAAACAGTTAATAAAATAATAAGAAGTGTGGAGTTCACGATACTCACAGATTGCGTTATTTATCTTCAGATAACTCCTCTTATTATAATAATATTTCATATATATAATGATACGTTTTATGCTTGGGACTTGTTAGGTTTATCTTTAGTACTTTGTATATATATATATATATATATATATATATAAATATATATACATACATATATATATATATATATTAGATAGTCATAGGCTCGGGGTTCAATATTGATATTTATTATATGAGACACGACACGGACACAAATCTCATAAGCTAGCCATTACAGCTTGGCACTCGTAAACTAATAATTTGGCCATGGCAGCTTGGCAGATCAATCTAATCTAATAAAAGAAATAGAAAATATTATTACTTACTCGAGTTTAGTATATCGTCTATATATCAAATTATATATATATATATATATATATATATATATGGTAAGGTTCCTGTAGGAAAATAGTTTTGTGTAGAAAGTGTAGGAAGTGTTTTCAACCGTTTGATCTAGAAATCGATGGTTTAAATTAAAAGTTTAAGTTACTTAAGATTATACTAATTATTATTTAATAATCAAGGGTAGGATGGTCCAAAAATGTTTTAAAAGAGGGCATGAAAGTCAATTTCTTGTCTTTGATCATTAAGCACTTCCTTAATTAACGTTTGTTTCTCTCTCATAATAACTCACCTTCTTCATCTTTCTACATTCTTAAAATCGCAGGCTTCCTCATACCATCTTCACCAATATACAACCAGGTCTTTAATCGGTGCTTCTTTCTTCTTACTAATCGTTGGCTTCCTCCTATAAACCTCATTATTCTTGTCTTGTTTTACAGATCCGAGCTGTTAAAAACACTACACAAGGAAAAAAACCCCCGCTAGTAGATATGTAAAATGTATGACACTACAGTTTTCGCTTTCTTATTTTCATATATTTTATGCTTGTCTATTTTAAAACACTATTGTTTTCGTTTGTTGAAAATACGTGTTATAAAACACTGTCCATATAGTCTTAAAACACTACTGTTTTCGTTTGTTGAAAATACGTGTTATAAAACACTGTTGACACTTAGTCTTAAAACAATGTCCATAGAGTCTTAAAACACTACTGTTTTCGTTTGTTGAAAATACGTGTTATAAACACTGTTGACAGGTAGTCTTAAGAATCGAACAAGTTTTGCGGTATTTGATCGAATTATTTGATGCGAATATCTTATGATTGTTATGAAAATAAGGAAGAATTAGTTATTTTAGGATGATTAAATTTTATAAATATCCTGATTTTAAATGCTAAATTAGTGGGTTAATGATAATTAATAAAATGGATAAAAAGTCTATAATGCCCTTCATCTAAAGATTTAATCAGATTTGATCCAACGGTTGAAAACACTTCTTACACTTCCTACACAAAACAATTTTCCTACCGGATCCTCTACCTATATATATATATATATATATATGTAACATTTTTGTCTTATTATAATTATCAAGTCCGATTATTATCTGTATTATATACATATTCTTATAATAATAATAACTAGGTTAGAGACCTGTGAACTTCACGGGTGAAGAAATTTAAAAAAAAACATATTATCGACTAAATAAAATTAAACAATTTTTATAATGTCAGTGTTAAACTAAAATTTTAAAACATAACATGAAAAAAAAATATAACATGACAAATTAATATTCTATCAAAGTTTTTAATTTTAATTTTGTTGTGCTCATGGATTATGTAAGTTGAAAAAAAAATCGATGTAAATAAATCTCGAAATAAAAAAATTCTTCTACCAAACAAAATAATAGGATAATTTCTAAAAGAAAACATAAGTCAAAATATAATGTTGACAAAACTTAATAATAGTGCATGACAAAAGTAATTAAATCAAGTACGGAAAAAAAAAACGAATTATGAATACATTTATAACATCCATTGCAGCATGGTAATTTCGTAGCATTTTGACATCGAACGTTGCAAACAAAAAACACATATCGACATAATCTTCTTCAAAGTATTTACCCTTCATCATGCTTACGTGATGTTATCCTTTATTATGCATACCAAAAGTTTTTGGAACTCATACAAAATACGTCGCACAATCCACAATAAAATACTGCTTCACCCCTTGCTGCAGCAACCTGAAAACAATAAATTGTATGCATAAACTTAAAAAAATTAATAGTAAAGAAATTAGATATATAAACAAATATTTATAATGTAACATTGACAAAATACTAAAACTTTAAGGAGCATAAATGAATAGAAAATAACAAAAAAGGTAAAATGAGACTTACAAAATCGAACAAATATGAAATAGAAAACGTACCATGTTTGGTCCAAAACTTCGAACCGTATGATTAGTTATTGGACGTTAGTAAACAACGCCAACAACATGGGCTTGCAGCCTTGTCTAAATAATTACAATAAAGTTACCAACATTAAGTAGCATTCCGACGGGTTTTCAAAAATAACTAAATAAAATGGACACCAAACATAAAGCTAGAACTTGACTTTAAATGTCACAAGAGTGCTTTTTAGCTTGAAAATCTTAATACATTTATAACAGTTGAGAAAAATAAACTAATGCTAGTGTAAAATTTGCAGTCATATATGTCATTTATCATTTACTCATTTGACATTGATAAGTCAATTATGGACCTTTTGGACTTGACTTTTTTGCTTGTCAATGTCATTTGACACTACACTAACTAAAACGTTACAATTTAAAGCATCATTATTTGTGTATCAATGTCTGCTCTCTCTTGTTAAATACAACTTCGCCATCTCTCATTTGTTAATGGTAGTAAATTAAAACCAAGAAAACTCAAAGTGAGGTTTGCTAATTTTAGAGATGACAACTTCAACTCATTTCATTTGTAAGTAAGTTGATTTAGGTCATGTTGTGGGTCATACGGATAAAATCAAAATAATGTATGTGGAAAAACATAAACGGGTCAAAAGTACTTCAAAGTGCATTTTTAATGCAAAAACCTCTTAAATAGCCAAAATCCAAGAATAGATTATTATGATATATAACCACACCATTTATTTATGAAAACTTAACATGTTGGACAGTTTACTCTTCTCCAAGAATAAGTCCTAAGCCACCCCTTGTGCCACCTCAACATAAATATAGCTAAGTAGTTAACTCGGCTGATATATCGGTGATATATCACCGATATCTCGGTTATCGGTCATCAACCAATATATTGATAACGATATTTTGTACCGATATTATCGGCGATATTGGCCGATATTTAACCGATATTTAACCGATATTTGACCGATATATCACCGATATTCCCGATATTGATGTTTTCCTTCTTAGTTCTTCCATTTTTCTTACTTCTTATAATTGTTATTACTTTTTTATTACTATTTTAAGTCTTAATTGTTAATAGTAAGTGTTAAATATTAGTGTTTTAAGTCTTAACAAGTTCTCACTTGCTACAATTGTTAGTGTTTTGCAAGTTGTAAAAGGTTAACTTGTTAATGGTAGGAGAGTATCTTGAATTGCTAGTGTTAAATTGCTACATGTATGGATTTTGCATGATATAAAAATTGCCGATATCCCACCGAAATCTCACCGCGATAACCTATATCTCAAATATCAGTCATTCACCGATATCCGATATTTTACCGCATTAACTGCTTAGTGCAGTAACATGCTAGACCATACCAATATTTAGGGAAAGACCACCTTGTCAAATAAGTTAAACCAGTATATTGGATAAATGGATCCCCTGTTGGTAACCCTTTAAGTAATTAGAAAGCAAGAAAACAACCCACAAAATCAATATATTATATATGAAATGTGACCTGGAAACTAATTTTTGGTGATTATATATATACTAGTCAGGTGTCCGCGCGTTACGGCGGGAAACAACATTTAGTTAACATGTGCATTGTGTGTCGTACTTTAAGCAATTATGCTGTAAAACTTAAATTTAAGGGGTCAATAAGAAATGTATTATAATATAGTATAGATGATTTTGGTTCATTTTTGTTTGTTTCGTTTTGGTAATTAATTAAACCATAACATATCATTTTTAAATTTAAAAAAAAACTATAGCAAAACTATACTCAAATTAAAGAGGAAAAAATGTTCGTTTATATGGTGTAATAATATTATGAAAAATATTAACGTATAAAAAAACAATGGACGCTTAAAAATCGTGAGGGTAGTTAGTTAAAATAAGGGTGAAAAGTGTAATTATTATTTAAATAAAAAAAGTAGAGTAAAGTTGAGGGGGAAAATGTGTAAGTATTGTTTAAAAGACATATTTGCTATCAAAAAGTAGTTAAGATATGCATTGTGTGTTGTACTCTAAGAAATTATGCTTGTAAAACTTAAATTTTAAGATGTATTATAAGATAGTATAGATATAGATTAACTTATCTGCATTTGTTCTTAAGATCCAAAGAAAAAGTGAAAAATATCAAAAGACATACCTCCACCTTGAGTTATCTGAACGGAAAGAATAAACAAATGTAAAAGGAAGAAAAAATTCCGATTTTTCTTAAGGAAGCGACATCATCCTTGCATTTTTCATAAGACGATTCCAATAACCAGTTTCCAATCAAGAGCCTTTTGGTAAAATCAATAAGAAACCGAGCCTGAAGTGAGCCTAAAAGAAAGCTATAAACTTTGATAATCAAACTCGGAAGACTGACTATTAGCAATGACTTGCAACAAAGCGTTTGTGCAGAATAAAAAGCTACAGAAATAAAAGAATTCCACCTAAGAACTAACCAAGATAGGTTTCAAATCAAGAGGTTTGACTTACAATTTTGTCCTGGAGACCAAAATTTCCATCGAACAAAATCCAAAACCTCATTAATAGCACCAGAAAAAACGCTAACCGAGTTATGGCTTAAAATCGTCAAATCAAAAGCCGGGAATCGAATTGCCTACCATTGTCGAAAAGAAATTGATAAGAAATACGACACAATTTTACCTACGTAAATCGCCTGAATCGTGAAAAAGAATACAATCAAACCTCAGGCAAAACCCAATGTTGTAGTCGCTGGAAAACCAAGCTCGTAACCAAAGTAGTCGTGCCTTAACCAGAATCTGATTTGTAAACGAATGGGTCACCTGTAACCACGATCAGGGCCTTAACCATTTGATTTGTAAACGGTTAACCATCTGATTTGTAAACGAACCGTTTGGGTCTCACATATTCATGGTGACACAAAACCCTCTGATTTCCCTGCTGTGTATAACAAAGAGAGAAGCCTATATATGTTCATAAAGCCCCTTCCAAGCAAACCAACATACTATAAAAATTTGTATCCCCATTTAACAGCATTAAACCTCTAATCAGCCTTTTGTATACCCATTTAACAACATTAAACCTCTAATCCAACTAACCTATAAAGACTGATTTACCCTCATACGAATGCATCAAATGTTTATACTTTAAGCAATTAAATTTATACTTACTTAACTCCAATACTCCAATATACCATACCTTTAGCAAACCTTAGCAAGTTGTGAGTGATTGGTGTTAACATATTCTTGAAAACAAAAACAAATAGCAGTTTAAAAATGATTAACAGAATTAACATGCTATTTATCTAACTTTTTAAAAAAAATACACTTTGGGTTATTGTGGACAGATTATAAACAGAAAGTTTTTGATAAAACAAAGATAGATTATGATCCATGTATACATGCATGCATATTGAGCATTATTTAAAAAAAATAAAAATAGTTACATACGTATGTATTTCTTGCCATTGAAGGAATTACATCCAACTGCTAATTCGGACTATGCCGTAACCATACAGATCTGAAAATGCTAACCAAAAGCTGATCCATGACAAAGAAGTAGCAAATTGTACTTATTAAAAACAGCCGTACAATGTCCTGCCAGGCATTGCATAAAGATATAAGAACTATCCTTTGAAAATATAATAAAAACAACAAAAGTATGATTAAATAAACAGGTAAAAATCAGAAACTATGCACCTTATGGTTCTTGGATCCAAACCTTGTTGAATTTTGACACATATTACCCTTGGTTAGATTATTTGCTTTGACCCGTTTGAGATCAAGCACATCCCAATTCTAGCCTTTTATAACTAAATGGACCCAAATTGCCATCTCTAGAAACAAATAATAATAAAAAAGAACAAATGATACCTTCTGAATCTTCTGCACAAATGAATTAGGAGAACCAATTGCACATACCTATAAAACAGTTTTTTTTTTCAAATATAACTCCTAATGGTAATTGGCATGAGGTATTTGGTGCCTTAAAGAAGTGAGAAGGAGTCATTGCAGATAGATATATAGGAAGAAATCGATTCGCGTCAAGAATCTTTGATTCAATTTTAGAAAGACTCTCATCCGATACCTACAATTGTTGAAAAAACAATACATCAGATTTATTTAAAAAAAGAATCTAATGCATATATATCACCATCCTAAAGTTTCAGTCAAGTAATAAGATTCGCCATACCACGTCAGCATGATGGATTACAACAGCATCAACGCAGTAAAAAGAAGTCAAAGGTTCCCTCAACGGTCCATAGGGTAGTAAATGATGGTTTCCTTAAGGAGCTAATGCATTCACCATTACAATTTCCAGATCACGTGCCATGCTTATATGCTGTTCAATACAAAAAAAGAATGCATGAACATATATAGAGCCCTATCATGCGAGTCCTAGGGTCGATTGCCTGAAAAATTATAACAACAAAAAGTTTTGAAAACACAATAAACCACATGCCACTTAGAAAGACAAGATACATCCACCTAGTGTAAGATGATTAAATGCAAATATGTTATGCCCAATTTACAGGTATACAGGCATAATACTCATAGAGATAAATATATTATGTTACCCCCATCCCAAATTACATAAACGGGGTTTATTATTAAGTACATGGATGAGCAAATGGTGCCGGTACCAAATTTCCTGTACCGAATCATTTTCAGTACTCGGCTTTTTTCGTTTTCATACGGTTACTGATTCGGTACGGTTCCGGTATTTTACGGATTTTTCCTTCAAATACCGGTACCGTATCGTAGCATACCAAGCAGTTTGGTACCGTAACCAGTTTTTGCGATTTTCGGTACCGAACTCATCCCTAATTGAATTAAGGGTCTATTCGCATACTCAGATGCACAGAACAATAATTCTATAGAAAACCACAAGTTCTAAGTGATGTGTATTAAAATAGTTTTTTTGAATGATTCCCGATCAGTGTTTTGCTCAAGTTGTTTTATCTAATGACAAACCTACTTGTCATAGAAAATAATAAGCCCTTTGATAGATGTGATTTATTTGCAACATATAATTCATCTCATGGTTTCCTCCATATGTCTTGTTTTCTTCAGTATCCACAATTATTGGGCTAAAAAAGTACCAATCTTGGCTCTAAGTTTGCATTTTTTTTATTTCAATTCATATAATTTGACTAGACCATAACCTTCAAAATAGAAATCAAATGTCATTCAAACAAACAGAAAACCCGACTAACTCATAAAGAAAGAACACAAACTCACCAATGAATAATGAAGAAGAAACAGAGGCGACCATCTTCTTCCGGATCATTTCTTTACTCCTATATATTATAGAAATCTCTCAAGGGTTTTAGCTAGTGTGTACTTGGACAATCACACTGTGTAAATTGGCTGCAAAATTCAGAGAGAAGAACATGTTGAAACATTTGAAATGAAATCCATGAAACCAAATGAAGAAGCAATTAGATGATGATATAAAAGTGGAAGAATGTGAGTATGATATAATTCTGTGTGTCTCATTCATAATATCAAAACCCCATTATATAGGGGAGAGTACAAGAATCAATCAAGGAGATAAATACGGTAAATATTAACTATATCCCCGCTATACAAGGAAAATGGATAATCTCCTATATATAATACAATTACAATAATGACGCTGACTAGATGTTGACTAATAATCGGCTAATACTCCCCGGTAGTTTGAGCGGGTGTTGGACAAACGCTCAAACTAGATCGAAAGGACTGAAACAGTTGTTTGGAGAGCCCTTGGTGAATATATCTGCATATTGTAAAGCTGAGGGGATATGAAGAACTCGGATGTCCCCCACACGGACCTTTTCTCTAACAAAGTGAATATCAATTTCAATATGCTTGGTGCGCTGGTGTTGCACTGGGTTGTCCGACAAGTAGACCGCTGAAACGTTATCACAATAAACGATGGTGGCTTGCCGAAGCGGAGTGTGTAACTCTAATAATAAATTTTGTAACCATGCGGCTTCTGCCACAGCATTTGCCACGCCCCGTACTTAGCATCGGCACTTGATCTTGAGACTGTTGGTTGACGTTTAGAAGACCAGGATAAGAGATTGTCACCCAAAAACACACAATAACCACTAGTGGAACGTCTTGAGTCAGGACAACCACCCCAGTCTGCGTCAGAATACGCGACTAAGGAGTTAGTAGATGACTGAACCATACGTATACCATAATCTGTAGTACCCTGTATATATCTTATAATTCGCTTTATAAATGCAAAATGAGTATCCCGAGGGTCATGCATGAACAAACAGACCTGCTGTACGGCATAAGTGATGTCGGGTCTAGTGAAGGTCAAATACTGTAATGCACCAGCCAAGCTACGGTATATCGTAGGATCAGAGAAGGGAGTACCATCTGTGGCACTGAGCTTTGATGAGATATCATCCGGAGTTGTGTGAGGTTTGCAAGAAGTCATACCTGCACGCGATATTATATCCTTGTCATATTGTTTTTGAGAAAGGAAAATGCCATTTTTCTGGTGATCAACCTGAATGCCCAGAAAGTGATGTAACCGCCCAAGATCGGTCATAGCGAACTCTCGTGAGAGCGTAGCAATAATCTCGCGTAATAAAGCATTATTAGACGCTGTGATCCCGATGTCATCAACATAAAGTAATAAGTACGCAACATTAGCGGGGTCGCGCCTGTAAATAAATAATGAGTGATCACAGGCACTACCATGAAACCATGAGATGTAATGTAATTGGCAAAGCGTGTGTACCAAGCCCGGGGGGCTTGTTTCAGCCGTGCTTTATACCGTTCTAACGACCCATCCGCATGAAACTTGTGGCGAAATAACCACATACAACGAATAACTGGACGGTTTGTGGGTCGAGGAACTAGTTCCCACTTCTCATTTTACAATAAAGCGGAAAATTCTGCTTGCATGGCACGTGACCAATTTGGATCGACAAGGGCTTTCGCATAGGTATTTGGGACAGGGGAAATGGTTGTGGTAGAAAAGGTAGCAGCTGAGTTTGGGTTGGTGCGGGCTTTAGAGAGGGTAGTCATTGGGTGTTGGTTGGTGGGTGGAATTGATTGGGCCGAGTCAACTGTTGAGTTGGGTGAGGGCACGGAGTGGGTGACGGTCTGGGTGGGCCTAGGTAGGTTGGGCTGCGGAATTGGGATAGTAGGGTGTTGGGCCGGTGGGTGGGTAGAATGTGTGGCCGAAGGGTGAGGTGAGGGTTGCGAGTGTTTGGGCTGGTTAGGGCGAGCTGGTGTGGTAGGCTTGGGCCGACGTGAATAGGTTATAGGGTATGGTGTAGTAGGTGAGGCTCGGGGATAGGGAATTGGAAGGGTAAATTGAGAGGGGGTGGATCGTCTATAAAGTTATATGAGTTTGATGGCTGGGGAATGGTCTAAGGGAAAACATGCTCATCAAAGGTGACATGTCGTGAAATATGGACTTTACCGGTGGTAGGATCAAAGCACCGGTATCCTCGGAAATCCGGGGGATAACCTAGGAATATGCACCGAATAGCCCGGGGATGAAGTTTGTGGGGTGAGGTGGCGGAGGTGTTTGGGTAGCAAGCACACCCGAATACGCGTAGATGTGCATAGTCAGGGTGGCGTAGGTAAAGGGCAAAGGTAGGGGTGTAGAAATTTAGCCTTTTGGTGAGTAGGATGTTATGTAAGTAGGCGGCGGTATGTAACGCTTCTACCCAAAAAGAGGGTGGAAGGTGAGCATGAATCAGCATAGCACGTATGACACCGTTTAGGCGGCGAATCATACGTTCCACACTGCCATTTTGAGGAGAGGTTTGGGGACAGGAAAAACGGAACAAAAGGCCATGGTGAGAGGCGAAGCTTTTAAACACGTGGTTATCAAACTCGCCTCCAAGGTCACATTGAAAGGTTTTGATTTTTCTGTGAAATTGTGTTTGGATTAATTGGTGAAATTTTTTAAAGGTGGGAAAGGTTTTGGATTTGTATTTCGGGGGGTACACCCAAACAAAATAAGAAAAATTATCTATTAATACCATATAGTATTTGTACCCGGACTTACTGATTATTGGTGATGTCCAAAGATCACAGTGAATAATGTCAAAAGGTGCAAAAGTGTAAGAATTAGAATCATAAAAAGGCAATCTTTTACTGTTAGAAAGTTGACATGAATTGCAAAGAGTAGACATGTTGTCTTTATTACAAGAAAAATGAAAAGTATGACGTAATATATCTAAAACTTGAGCCTCCGGGTGACCAAGACGGTCGTGCCATGGTAGTGAAGTAGAAGTTATGAAGCAAGCTTGAGGTGGAAGTTGGGGTAGTGTGAAAGGGTAGAGATCCCCGGTGCTATTATGGCATGAAAGAGTCCTCTTAGAGGCGAGATCCTTCAAAGAAAAACCAAAGGGGTCAAATTCTACAGATACATTATTATCACGAGTGAAACGTCGTACGGAAATAAGGTTTCTAATAATATGAGGGCTGTATAGGATATTGGGTAGTATGTAGGTACGGTTAGGTAGGGTGTGAAAGCCTGTGCCATATCCTTTAATTGGGACACAATGACCACTACCAACAAGAATTGACCTATTTAAAGGAAAAGAGTTAGGGATGATAATTTTACCTTGATCTCTTGAGACATGATTTTCAGCCCCGGTATCCATGATATCCTGTTTCCACGAAGCATTCTGCTGATTGACCTGTAAATTAGCAAAGGCTGCACTCAAATTAGTAGGGCTAAGTGTACCATACCCATACGGGGAAGGCCTATAGTATCTGAGGTTAGGAGGGGCAGAGAATCCAGCATAGTGTGACTGAGATGCCTGATTGTTGGACGGTGCAATGTGGTTTGTGGGTCTCCAGTTTGACTGCGTTGGATAGGGGCAGGGAGGCGGGGACCACCATGCTCAGTGCGGGTATGAAAGTTGCTGCTGTGGGCCGTAGCCCGTGGTGTGGCCTGGATATGGTCCGCGTCTAGAGAAACCACGGCCGCGTCCTTTGCCCCGGCTGGGACGGTTGGTGGAGAGTTGGCAGCTGTCTTGTGGCTGCGGATCAGGGGGGTTAGTTGGTGAGGATGGTTTTGGGTTGGTGGCGGGTGGGGTGGCAGCAACGAGGACCGAGGAAGAGGAGCCTTTTTGTGCTTCAATCCGAATCTCTTCATTATGAAGCAAGCTAAGGGCCAAATCCCAATCCGCGTCGCGGTTGTTGATAAAGGAAGCAGTGGTGTTGTAGTCTTGGGGTAGTCCACGCATAAGTTGGAGAACAAGGCGAGACTCACTAACTGGATGATCAACATCGGCCAGTTGGTTCGCCAAGGTTTTGAGTTGTTGACAGTAGTCGTCAAGAGACGAGCAGGCAGCCAGGGTTAGGTTACAAAAGCGAGTTTCAAGGGTAGCAGCCCGAGCCTTTTTGTTGCTGAGAAAGACCTTCTCGAGCTGAACCCAGGCATTGCGGGCTGTGGTGTGATTATCAAGTACACGGCCAAGATACTTGTCTGAGACAGTATTGATAATCCATTGTATCACAAGGGCATCAAGCTCCTTCCATAGTTCGTAGGCTGGATCAGCAACATCCGGGGAAGGAGATCCATCAATGTGGTTTGCAACCTTGTAGGCTGTAACGTGCAAAAGAAACATCTTCACCCAGGAAGAATAAGTCACGGTTGTGCCATCCAGCGTCCGTATCTTGGACTGGATGTTTGTGACTGAATAAGCAGGGTGGAGGGTGGGTGGTTTGATGGAGGAAGAAGAGGATTCTTGATCGGGTTTAGTCATGGTGACTGAATAATTATCGGAATAACTGGCCGAAGCCTGAAAAAGAAAAGAAACAAAGAGCTAAGGTTATCAGAACCGTAGCTCTGATACCATGAAAGAATGTGAGTATGATATAATTCTGTGTGTCTCATTCATAATATCAAAACCCCATTATATAGGGGAGAGTACAAGAATCAATCAAGGAGATAAATACGGTAAATATTAACTATATCCCCGCTATACAAGGAAAGGGATAATCTCCTAAATATAATACAATTACAATAATGACGCTGACTAGATGTTGACTAATAATCGGCTAATAATAAGTGTATGATCAAACATAATAACTTCATGCACCATTCCATGATAATTAAAAGCATTCAAAGAATAGTTACAGGTTTCACCATATATAAAACCCTAACATATAGATTACCTCACAAGATTCAGATGACTTAAAGACACACACAACATATTTCTCTATAAGTAACTTGGCTATTGTGAATCCAACCAGATGGAGCATCAAAGAAGCACCATCCCCTGTCTATTAAGATTCAGTTTGGATACAGATCAAAATCAAACCCCCAATAAAATGTTTAAGAATCCCTCGTCATTGTTCATTACCACAATTCAAAAACTAATTCGAGTCCGATTTTATTGTATAAAGGAAAAACCAACAGTTATTCAATTATACCTCAATGAATCGAATAGAGAGACTTAAGCGGCGATTGATGCGGTGGAGAGCGGCGCCGTTAAGTGATCAGATGAAAGGGCTTGGGAAGACAATGAACGTTTGAGAAGACAATGAAGGCAGCTCCAATGTTTCGCTCATAGATTGAAAGTGAAAAAAACCTATTTAGGGTTTAGAGGGGAGCGGGTTCGATCCATCCGGTCCGTGTTTCACCGAGAAGCATTATGGTGATAACACGTGGAATCTGATGTGGATCCTAGTTGGAGTCCCTAGTTAAAGGACATGTGGCACCCGAGCTACTCTTTTATCAGGGAGGTAGATTATCCATGTCGGATTATTAGACCGGGTTTTAGTTGGTTGCTGACCGAGTAACCAAGTTGAGTCGGTATCGGATACATCATCGACTCAGATTGGTACCGCATACAATTAACATAAGATGTGCTAATAATCAATAGACTATATAGCTTAATTAATAATCAAATGATAATTGAACTCTTATCACACGGCTCCTATTTATGAATCGGAAGTGAACAGAATGGTAACCGGAGCTCCACCGGAACATAATCGGAGACTGGCCGGCATACAATCGAAGCTCCGGTCATCATCACATCCGACTCATTCTTATCTCCTGTTCATGAACAGGACACCACACACACACACAAATATTGATGCGTGTGTGACGGACTGACGGTAATTTGATAAAAGGGTGGGTCGTGATGGTTCGATGACAAAGATGAAGACAGACACGATGAATTATGATGGGCTATCGATATAGGGCAAGGGAAGGTGAGCAAGAAAGTTGATGACAGTCACCGAAACCAGTGACTATCAGTTTATCGGGACAAAGGAAGAAACAAGGTTATTGGTGTTAAATTCGGTTCATTATAACAGGACGGGATGAGGGTTATGGTACTAACCAGAGATAATGAGGACTACAGAGAGGGAAGTGAAGTTCACCGGAGAAGGACCCTCGGCGCCGATCACTGGGCCGGTGACCACTGATTGACACTGTGTGTCGTGCGTTTGATTGCAAGAGAAGGAAAGGGAAGGAGGGGGGTTTTTATATGGGAAATGAATTGGGAGTGTTTGGATGTGAAGGTAAAGGGTGTTTGGCGATGGGTACTAGGGCTGCTCATGGAATGATTGGCAACGGGTTTACTATAAAATATGGCGTTTGGCTGCTGAATAAAGAATTGGTGTATTATAATTTTTATAATCGGGTAGTCGGGTACAACCCAACCCGTTATCAAGAACTGTAGTAGCAGGGTTGTTACAATTAGGGATGAGCTCGGGACGGGATCGGTACCGAACCGATACCGATCCCGACAATACCGATACCGAAAATTCTAAAAACCCAATACCGATACCGATTATACCGGTTCGGTATCGGTATCGGTATCGGTACCGGTACCAGTACCGGAGTGGGTATTTCGGTACAATACCGAATTAATACCGGAAAAAAAACCTGTTGGGCCTTCAGAATACCATCAGAATACACGATGGGGAATCTAATTGCATTTTGTTTCCACCATATAAGTATGTAAAATCTGGTGCTAAAACTTAGGGATGAGCATACGGTCCCGAAAACCGATCCCGAACCAAAAAATACCGATCCCGTACCGAACCGATACCGAACCGAGGGTGTTTGGTATCGGTATCGGTACCCACATTTAGAGGTTCGGTTTCGGTATTATCGGTATCGGTACGGGATTGGTATGGTATCGGTATATTAAGGTAAAATACCGATACCACACCGGTACCGTACCGATACCAAACTGATACTGATACCGTACCAGTATAATCGGTATCGGTATTTGTTTTTTGGACTTTTCGGTATCGGTATTGTCGGTATCGGTATCGGTTCGGTACCAATACCGTCCCGAGCTCATCCCTACTAAAACTCGCTTTCGGCTCATTTAAGTATCTTTTTAACTCTGTTTCCTTCACAGCCGATTCCTTTTCTTCTTTCTTTAAAAACTCCATGAAGAATTCATTACCATCATCACATTCAACAACATCATCATTACGTGCTTCTTGTGATGCTAAATTATAATGCACATCATCAAATTTCTCCTTGTATGTTTGAAAAAACTCACGCAACCTACTCTCAAGTTCAAACGACTTCTTCTTGACTATTTTTTTAATTTGGTCATCAGTCACATGATCATCCTCGGTTAATTTACCTCTAATCATCCCTTCATAACAATGCTCAACAAAGCTTAACTTCATGGTGGGATCCAAGATTACAGCAAAATACATGTAGTCATTAAGTTTGTCAAACTCCCCCGAATACTTGTCATACTTCTTACGGATTGAGCTAACCATTGTAGCAAAATCGGGATCACAGTCCCACCGCCCTAGATGTTTGTCTACATCTAGTATTTCTCTAAAAAAATGATGAGCTAAGGGCTTTGATGTGGACGATACAATGTTTGTTTTAATCTTAAACTTTTCTAAAAAATTTACTAATCTTTCACACATACCGAAATCTGAATGTTCAGGTTGTCTATCTAAATCATGTTTATAGCTACCATCTTCAAGTTCATAAGCAAAAAACACCTCTCTTAAACCCATCGCTATTTTCAACATCTCATACGTCGAATTCCACCTAGTAGGCATATCTCCACACAAAAACTAACTTGATTCAACATTTGAATCCTCCATGCACTTTTTAAACTTGCTTATTCTTTTGTTGAGTTTCGAATATGTCTAATTGCTTTTCGAAACTGCCAAAACCATCAAAGCAAAGAAAGTTGATACCTCTGCTAATGAAAAGGCTGAAAAGGCTACTTAGGAAAAGCAAAAGAGGGCTGACACTTTGGAAGTTAAAGCAGAGTTTTTGGGGCAATTGAAGAAAGAACAACAACAAGAAGTTGATGATGTGGGTTCATCTAAAAGGAAGAAAATGCCAGCCAAACATGTCAGACAACCACCATCCAAACTCGCTACTAAAACCACCGCTACCAAAACCACTGCTGCCACCAAAACCACTGATACCACCACAACATCTGAACCTATCACTACAACTACCAAACCAACCACTGAACCTACTACCACAACCACCAATACACCACCTACAACCACTCTACCACCCAAATTCCAAACATCTGCTGGTTCTAGAAAAGTGCCAACAGATGTTAACTTAACCACTACTTCAACACCACCATCACCAAAAATCTTGTACAAAAGGAATAGAAAATCTACCATTGTGGTATATGATGAAAACATTCACACATCACCACCTACTACTTCAACCACACAATCTACACCCATATCTGCCATTCCACTTTCATCATTCTCACCACACACCTCACAATTTACATCCCATAGACCACCACCAACCATTACACCATTGGCTGTTCAGTATCCTCTTGAACTTGATCTACTCAAGGGGGAAATGCAATCCTTCTACAATACTGAACAACCATCTGAAAGATCTTTCCTATCTCTTCCAAATTTTCCTGTTCCCCTAAACATAGACAAATATCTTAAATACAAGGCTGAACAGGCAGATGCAATCATCAAAGAGAAATGCAAAGGGAAAGATGATAGGAGTATTCAGGGCATCCATTCAGCAGAGCTTAGCAAACTGAGAAGGATTGAAGATTTTGCTAAGACCCTGAGCAACTCCATGTCTACCATGCTTCTCAGCAGTGACATGGAAAGGGAGGTTAGGGAATCACTTCTTGAACAGATCTTGGCAACCATGCCTTACAAAGCAAATAGGAAACAGTTTGCAGGCTGGACCACTCATGCCCTCAGAGAAGAACTCATAAGAATTGAGGACATGACCAAGAATCCCCCAACTAAGGTCTCTGCCCCAGATTTCAGTAAAGGCAGAGATCCAGCCAGAGCCTTAAAATTCAGAAGAATGAG
The DNA here is from genome assembly GCA_028751855.1 of Ambrosia trifida. Classification (NCBI taxonomy): domain Eukaryota; kingdom Viridiplantae; phylum Streptophyta; class Magnoliopsida; order Asterales; family Asteraceae; genus Ambrosia; species Ambrosia trifida. The sequence goes on along the minus strand of CM054123.1, from coordinate 3,535,606 downwards.
ACAAGAGATTGTGGCTGTAAAGTATGAGGAGATGAAGTCTGTTGCAAGATGGTCAGAGCTGAGGCTGGTTGAAACTTACAAGAAGTTGGAAGAAAACAGGAAGAAGGACCCTACCTTGCCCAGAAAACCTGTCTACTCTGATGAACCCTTGATGAAGAGACCTCAATGGGATTTTACATTAGACAGCCTACTTGATACTTCTGATCTATCTGCTACTGCAAGAAGACAGTTCAAAAGGAAGAAAGAAATGTCTGAAGAAGATCAGAAGAAGTTTGCTGATACTTTTATAAAGGAGGGCCTCTACAATCAAGTACACTATTTCTCTGATCCCACTTCTGAAAAACTCAGAGAACTCATTGGGAGACCTCCATCACCAAACTCATCCAAAATAAAAGTGCATATCAGCAAATCCTCTGTTGGATCATTAAGCTGCTCTTTTTGTTGAACTTGCTAGTTGACACTTAAGTGTTTAGCAAGTTCTTGGTGAGTGATAGCACAGTGGAATGTTTATAAGTTTATTGCTACACTTATCAACAGGAGTTATTACTCCCCCTGGATTCAAGAACTAATAAATGAAAAGTGTTTATTGAGAATCTAAGTATTGAATGAGAATGAAACACTTTGACAGATTCTCAGTAAACACGAAATGGAAATAATAATAAGTGTTGAAGGATTTCTTGTATTAAAATCAATGTCTAAAACAGAGGGATGAACCCTTCTATTTATAGACTTTACAAATACATGAACCTTGCCAAAAAGCAAGTTCAGAAACAAGTTGCAACAAGTTGCAGTCTTGGAACTTGTACATAAAGTAAAAAGAAATACTAAAGTATTAAACTACTGATATACAAAGGCGGTGGAAAAGATCTTATGTAAGTACTGATGAATGACAAACTACTGATTAGTAGTTTGTCTTCAGTAGTTCTTCAGTAGAAGTGTCTGGTTTGAACTTCAGAACTTCTGATGACTTTTCTTCTTCAGCACTTCTGAATCTCTTCTTCAGCAGTTTGATCTTTTGTCTTCAGCAGTTCTATACTTAGAGTATTTTGACAGAAGTGAATTAGACTAAGGTTTGCAAAAGTGGTTTCACCAATCCTTTTTGTCCTGACAATCTCCCCCTGGATTGATGAAGCCAAAACCTTACTAATTCCTTATTGTTCTTTTCTGTCCTTCACAATTTTCCATATTCCTTTGAACATGGAATTCTTGAGCTAGTTCAGTTGATCATCAGTAAGAGACCATTTCTTTGGTTATAAGTGTTGGATTGTAAGCAGGTCTTTGGTTGATAGTTTCTTCAGTTTATTCATCGACCTATATTCCCTGCTTGTTTGATCTCTTCTTGTCACAAGTACTGAGTTGTTATCAGTAAAGGACCATCTGATGATTGGTACTTTAGACTTGTCAAAGTCTGCAGTGTAGGGAACCATGGTGGTACCCTGGGTTTCTCCTGAGTGTTGAATGTTTTCTACTTTAGTGACTCTCAGGTGGGACTCACTTCCTTGTTCTTGTTGCATCACATTAGGTATCTGAAATGTTGGTAAATGATGTTCAGTTACTACCTTAGTGTGCAGTTTGTCTGTGATGGTTTTCTGGATTTGATATGCAAAGGTGGAAGGATCCCTGAATTGTGTGAGCAGAGGCTTCTCTTCTATGTCAAAATCAGAATGTACTACTGTACTACCTTCTAGTAGTACCATTTTGAAATCAGTCTTCACTTTCTCCTCTGACTTCTTTCTTTGTGTAGCTGGTCTTCTTTGAACACCAGAAGTTCTAACTACTGAAGTTGAAGCTTCAGCAGTTTGAAACTTCTCTGGATTAGCAGCCCTTGTAGCCTTGTATTTTCTATATGTGTCCACCAATCTTTCTTCTTTCCATTTGGACACTGAGGCTTTTGAACCATAACCATTAGCTACCAGTTCTTCTATCATCTGAGCTCTCTTGGCCTTTGTGTCTTTACTTGTTGCAATTTTATCTGCAATAAGTTGAGCTCTTCTTTTCAGCTCTTCCACAGAGAGTCTCTTCAATGTGTGGGCTTTGATTTTGCTGTTCTTCATAATGTAAGACATCAGTTGATGTCTTTTGTCTTGTTCAGCAATTTCATGTAGACTAGCCTGTCTTTGTAGTTCAGCTTCATAAGCCTGAAATTTTTCTTCATGGCTTAGATCTAAGTTATCCCTTTCTTCCAGAGTTTTCCAGATCTGATCTTCTCTGGCCTTCTTTTGGGCTGCAACTAAACTCTTCTCAAGTAATTCTGCAGATTGAGAGATTGGAGAAGGGTTTAGCACAGTCAATGTGGTAACTGTTGTAGTAGGCCTGATAGGAATAAAGGTTGGTTGAATAGGAGCAGTTGATCTGGAAGGGTCAACAGTTTTAGTCTTGGAAGTGTTAACTTATGATGGGTTGACAACTTCTGAAGGTTTGTCAACTACTGAAGGATTGGCTTCAGTACTTTCTGATTCTTCATCAGAACTTTGGCCATCAGAGGTTTCTTCATTGTGCCTTTGGGATTCATCAGACTTTTCAGCATATTCTATTTCTTGAATAGAGACACCAAATTGTTGTGCCAGTTTCTCTTTTTTGGCTTGATCTTTTTGATCTCTTGCTAGGATAGCCACTCTTGCCTTTCTTCTGGCTTCAAGTGTATCCATAGGTACCTTGGTTTTCTCCCCCTTTTTGGCTTCATTAGCCTTTGAAGTTGAAGCTTGGGAGAACTGACCTGTAAGATGAGCAATCTGTTTGCTGTTGTGATCAATCTTGTTGGATAGATCATTCATCTTCGTCTGTATCACTCCAAATTGGTTCTTCATGGACAGTTCCAAGTTAGCTGTGTATGTTTGGATGTGATTCTTGATGAGGGTGTTCATCATGTGATACAAGGGACCATCTGGGCTGCATAGCTGGTTCTGGTCTATGCTTGTTTGCCCAGGGAATTGGGTAGGCATTTGTAGTGAGGGGTGTGTTTTTGGTTGATCTTCTTGTTGTACAGAAGATGTCACTCTAGGGGAATCATGGATTGAGTGGGCTTTAACCTGAGATGGTGTGACTAGCTTCTTGAGCTTAGAGACACCAGGTGCAGGACCTTCACTTGTAGCCGTCAATTCAGTAGTTTTGTGTTTTGAAACATCATCCAAATCAATGGAATCATCTGAATCCCTGATGACATCCTCAATGAGGACTGTATCAGTTATATCATGAGCTGAGCCCAACTCAGTTGTCTCATGTACCTCTTGTTCTTGGTTCAGAGGATTTCCTACCTCAGGCATTAAGCCTTCATCAGTAGTTGCCACAGTTGAGGTCTTAGCTATGTTACTTCTGTCCTCAGGTCCACCACTGGGTGGTAAATGAGTAGTAGCAGCCTCAAAAGTACCAAAAGTGTCTAAGTTTGGGCTTAGAGACTCTGGTTCATCCTCATCTCTTTGGTTAGGGCTATGAGTGTCCACATCCATGTCACTGTCTGAGGCTATGTCCCCTGTTTGATGTGGTTGATGGGGACTGACATGTGTAGATGGGACTTTCTCTTTTAGCCCAGAGAGAAGTTTGGCTATTTCAATGTCTGGTTCAGAAATTTGGGGTGCTGGTTCAGTAGTTTGGGCAATGGATTCAGCAGTTTCAAAAGAGGAATCTATTGGAATATTTTTCTTAAGTCTTTTTCTTTTGAAAAGGATTGTTATTGGTGCTCTTGGTGGGGTTTGAGATGGATGAGACTGAGAGGATGTTTCAGTCACATCTTTAACAAGTGCAGATTGCACAACAGGTTGTTCAGGCATCTCAACCTCCTGAACAGCTTTTCTTTTGGGTTTGGTGGGTTTTGTTTTGTTATCTTGGGTTTCTTGGCCTTTGGTGGAGTAGGTTTGGAAGATGAGGGTTCCATGGGGACTGGTTCTAGTTCCCCTTGGTCATCTTCTGGCCAAGCAGCCTGTTTGTTGTGCCTTGAGTATGCTTGTGAGGTTAAGGGTTTTAAAATTTCAGTTTTACCCACAAGCATCTCATTACCCATTTCAGATATTATGCATTGCATAATGAACCAACTCATTAAAGAAAAGTTTTTCTTAGTGTTATTGTGATGTAACAACCAACTCATTAAAGAAAAGTTTTGATGCCTTGAAATTTGTTTCATTCACAATAGAATGAAAGATTGGTTGAAAGGTTGAGGGCATCTGGTCATAAGACCCAGTTTTAGGACTCAAGCACATAATAATATAATGAAACAAAAGTTTATATTTTGGTTCAAAATACTTTTTAAAGATCGTAGCTTGTGAGAGAGTACCTTGATAACCACACTCAATCATGGTTAGGTGGATTGCAGAGTTGTCAAACTTCTCAGGGGCATTCACATCATTCAATCCCAGTCTGTTTGAGAGTATGGCCGGTGTTATGGCCATTTGTCTCCCTTTAATTGTTGAGTTGAGGGAGATAACTTCATCATCCACCATCACTGTCTCAGCATTAGCCCAGAACTCATTGAGAGTTTCAGGATGTATTGGTAGGTCTATGGTGAGAGCGGTGAAATATTGGGATTTTACGACGAGATCAATGATCTCATCGTATTGGGACCAGCCTTCTTGTTTTTCTAAGTAGGCTCTGAGATTGTGTCCCTGTTTGAGAACTAAAGCCATGTGGTTTGTGTGTGTTGATGAATCGAACAGTGTTTTTGTGTTGCAGGTTCAGGGGTTTGAGAGCTTTCTTGAGAGAGAAGGAGGGAATTTTTGTGTTTGAAAGGATAAGTGTTGAAAAAAGATATTTATCAGAAGTTTTTAACCGCTTGGATCTTCTTTATTAGAAGTGTTAAACCGACTAGGTCAAACTTCTGATGATGGGAAAAGTCAGATTTGCCCTTTTTGACTAAACTGCTGATGAAGAATTATCTTCATCAGTAGTTCCCATTTTCTCTTCAGTAGTTTTGAACAGCTGATGAGAAATACTTTATAAATACTTTTATTCATAACTTCTGAAGGTTATTTTATCAAAAGTTAATCACGTTTCAGAAATTATCCCCATACTAATGTTTTGTTCATCAGTAGTTTCTCTCTTTTCAGAAGTTTTTCAAGTTTTTGAAAGCAGATGTAAGTGAAAAATAAAAAAGGTTGTGCAGAAAAATAAAGAGAAACACTTACAAATTTAGCATCCCTAGCATGGATACTAACTTCTGAAATGTTGATGTGTCAAGGGGTTTAGTGAAAATGTCAGCTATTTGATTAGCTGTTGCTACATGTTTCACTTCAATCTTGCCTTTTTCATAGCAATCTCTTATGAAATGATACCTGATTTCAATGTGTTTAGTCTTTGAAAACTGAACAGGATTTTGAATGATGCTAATGGCAGATTTGCTGTCTACAAGCAATGGTGTCTTGGTCTCTTTGATTCCATAATCAAGAAGTTGATATTGGAGCCATTGTATCTGTGATGTACAACTTGCAGCTGCAATGTATTCAGCTTCAGCAGTTGAAGTTGCAACAGATGTTTGTTTCTTTGATTGCTAGGACACTAGACAGTTTCCGAAGAATTGATAACCACCAGATGTTGATTTTCTTGACATTTTACACCCTGCATAGTCACTATCTGAAAAAGCTGATAACTTGGTATTGCTTGAAGCAGGATACCAAATTCCAAGTGTGGGAGTTCCTTTCAGATATCTGAAAATTCTTTTGACTGCAATAAGGTGTGATTCCCTAGGAGCTGATTGATATCTAGCACAGACACATGTTGAAAACATAATATCTGGTCTAGAAGCAGTTAGATATAAAAGGGAACCTATCATACATCTATACATGGTTTGATCAACCTGTTTTCCTTGATCATCTGGTTCAACTTGTGTGGTTGGTGTCATGGGAGTGGAACATGATTTACAGTCTTGTAAAGAAAATTTGTTTAATAATTCTTTAACATATTTTGATTGATATATAAAAGTTCCATTTGTTTGTTGTTTAATCTGTAGTCCTAAAAAGTATTGCAGTTCTCCCATTGTACTCATCTCAAATTTTGATTGCATGAGTTTCTTAAATTCATCACACAATTTTGTGTTTGTTGAACCAAAAATGATATCATCAACATATATTTGAACAAGTAAGACATGATTTCCAACATGTTTTATGAAAAGTGTTTTATCAATGGCACCTCTTGTGAAATTATTTTTGAGTAAAAAGGTTGAAAGTGTATCATACCAGGCTCTTGGAGCCTGTTTGAGCCCATAAAGAGCTTTGTCTAGTTTGTACACCCACTCAGGATGAGAAGGATCCTCAAACCCAGGTGGCTGACAAACATACACTTCCTCTTTTATCTTTCCATACAAAAATGCACTCTTGACATCCATTTGATAAACTTTTATTTTGTTGGAAATGGCATAGGCCAGAAATAACCTGATGGCTTCAAGCCTTGCAACTGGAGCAAAGGTTTCATCATAGTCAATGCCTTCTTCTTGAGAGTAACCTTGTACTACCAGTCTTGCCTTGTTCTTTATTATAATACCAGCTTCATCTTGTTTGTTCCTGAAAACCCATCTAGTGCCAATTGGTTGTTTGTTTGGTGGTAAGGGACAGATTTCCCAAACCTGTTGCTTGTTGAATTGAAGCAATTCATCTTGCTTTGCCTGCACCCAATTGTTGTCTTTGAGGGCTTTCTGGTACCTCTTTGGTTCCAACTGTGAAATAAATGCTGAGAATAGACAAAAGTTGGAAAGCTGGTTTCTTGTAAGAACACCTGATGCAATATCACCCATGATTTGATCAAGTGGATGGTCTTTGTGTTCGATCAGTTGTTGTAAACCACTGACAGGTGTTGGTGGCTCATGTTCTTCAAACAAACTACTGAGGTCTATTATGTCTGGTTCAGCAGTTTCAGTGTCTTCAGTAGTTGCAGGTGCTGAAGCAGATGTTTGAGTTTGGCCTTTAGTATTTGTTGAATCAGAAGTTTGTGAAACTTCTGATGGTTTTGAAGTTGACTTAATGACTGTTTGAGGAGTCCATGGTGCTGGATCCTCATCATCAAACCTTTGATCACCATAATAAGTAGGTTTGGATGAAGTGACAGTCTTTTCAGGTTCAAAATGAAAGTTGTCAAGGTCAAAGAGTTCAGCAGGATGTGCTGGAATGAGAGTGTGTTTTGACTCATTGAACTTGACATTCAGTGTTTCTTCTACTATCCTGGTTCTTGAGTTAAAAACCTTGTAGGCTTTTCTAGTTGAGGAATAACCAAGAAAGTAACCTGAGTCAACTTTGGCAGCAAACATTGAAATAGATTCCTTGATGTTCAAGATGAAACATTGACACCCAAAAGCCCTGAAAAAGGAGATAAGGGGCTTCATGCCATGAAGAATTTCATAGGCAGTCTTTGAATGTCTCTTGACAACAAGAACTCTATTTTGAACATAACATGATGTGTTAACTGCTTCTGCCCATAAGTATAAAGGTAGGCCAGAATCAAGTAACATTGTTCTTGCTCCTTATATTAAAGTTCTGTTCTTCCTTTCTACCACACCATTTTGTTCAGGATTTCTGGCAACACTGAATTGTCTAATAATCCCTTTAGACAAACAGAATTCATTCAGAGTTTTGTTCCTGAACACTCCCATTATCACTTCTAATGGTTTTGACAGGTAGAGAGTATTGCTTCTCTACTTGTAGAATGAAGAACTTGATGATTTCAGCAGCCTCATCCTTGGAAAATAAGAAGAATACCCATGTAAATCTTGAGTAGTCATCAATGATGACTAAGCAGTACTTCTTTTTACCAAGGCTCGTGATCTTTACAGGCCCAAATAAGTCCATATGGAGTAGTTGAAGACATGCAGTTGTTTTTGATTCTTCAATAGACTTATAGGAGGACTTATGCTGTTTACCCTTTAAACAGGATACACAGTGTTCTTGACACTGGTATACTTTTAAGGGTAGACCTCTGACCAAGCCCATTTTTGTGACTTTATTTATGGTTTTAAAGTTCACATGGCCAAGTCTCCTGTGCCAGAGATCAGTTTCTGAAGTTGATGCCCTTGAGAAGAAACAGGCAGTGTTGTTCAGTACTTTGTCTTTTTCAATGTCCACTGCATAGACATTGTGTAACACCCCAACCGATGGCGGAAACATCGGGGTGCCACGTATTGATGATTGTTTTCAGTAGCACATGGTATAATATAAATTTTAAATAATTTATTCAAACATAATATCCAAAATATGAAATGATGTCTAAGAATTCAAATACATGATATCAAATAACAAACTTCAATAACTTCAAATAAAACTTCAAGTAAAATCCTCATGCTAACTCAAGCCTCAGCTTCATTGTTACCTGAAACATGTTAATTTTGAAAGTATTTTGGGTCAACATAAGTTGGTGAGAATTACATAGGTTTTTGATAATAAAATGAATAAAAATGTTGTGCAATTCATGTGTCATGTCAATCTAGCCCATATGTGAGAACATACTAGAAATAAATCGAGTGCATAATCAACCCTGATGACTGTTATAAAATGATACATACCATACGCTCATGGTCCAATTGAATATGTTATGCGATAACAAACACCCACGTAACCTTTGTAGGAGGCACGTATCCGGGTGGGATTGTCAGTCCAATAGATCTATCAATGTATACCGTCGGCTTGTACGGAGTTAATGATTATACTAGAATGGTGCTTACTCTAATCATGCTCAAGACATAATGCAACATAGAAAACACATAGACACATTGATGATTGAATTGCAATGATAATGTTATAACATGTTTCACCCCAAAAATGGTGATAAATAAAAGGGGCTATGTAAAACTCACCTTAGCAAATGTTAAACTTGTTGAAAAGATGAAATAATAGTGTTGCCCAAAATGATTCCAAATATCACCCTATAATAAGGTAATATATAATAAGTCTAAGTCTAATTAACTTATAAGTGTATCCTAGGGTTTCGATTTGGGGATAACCAATTGTTGAATTAAAATGTTAATTAATAAAGGAAAATTTGATAATTAATAAAAGAAAGTCTTTTTATAAAATTTGAATTTTGAATGTACACATTAAAATGTTTGAAGTATAAAAATAATTTTTATAAAATTATTTAATTTAAAATAGATTTTTAAATCTATTTATTACAAATTGCCAACAATTAACTTTAATATTCAAAAATACTAAAATTAAAGAATTTCAATTTTAAAAATCATAATTCTATTCTAAATATTTAAAAATAATTTGTATAAAATTTTGGTGCAAAAATAATAAAAATTGAATTTATTATGATTTAATTATGATTAAATCTAACAAAAATTGATTAAAAATATAAAATAATTGACTTTTCTGAATTAAAAATTATTTCAGTAAAGTTTAACTTTATATAAAGTCAGGATAATTTTAGGAGAATTTAATAAAATTGTTTTGATATATAAATGGATTTTTATAAATATAATAGTATAAAAATGATTTAATTATTATAAATATTAAATAAATGAATTTTTGAAAAATAAAAATTGTGAATAACACTTTTAACTCAGATTTAATAAATGTAATTTTTTTTTAGAATTTATAAAAAGGTTTTATTATTTAAAAACGAATTTATAAGTTTTATAAGAAATATATATATATATATATATATATATATATTTGTTGTTTTAAATAGAAAAGAAAAGAAAAAGGGAAGTCAGAGCCGGGACTCGAACCCGGGTGACTGCTGTGGCAAGCCTTGGTCACAACCACTTAGCCTAGGCCAGTGGTTGTGATGAAAGCCGTTTAATAATAATTATATGCACAATGGCAATCCAGTTTATCCCCAATTTATAAATTATGAACCCTAGGTTTTACAATTGATCAAATCAGACATTATAAACCCGATTAAAGTTAGGGCTTATGTTGTATGATCGCCGACTAATAAAACCCACAAAAAAAGTAGAACTCACAGTGTTGTTTCGTGGATAATTGCCGGGTCAAAAATAAAAGTCAACCGTTTGATCGTGTAGCACAATTAGAGAGTTTTAGAAGTAATTGGAGGTTGAGAGAGAGGTGTGAGCGAGTTGTGAATGATTGTAGAGGGTCTATTTATACTGAGGATCAGTGGGTTTGGTTAATTGGTAAGTTGACCACGATTTATTATCAAACGCGTGGGTTTTCAAAATTAGTCAACGATTTGGTTGTAATTGACGTGTAATCGAGTCACACCAGGCCGGTAATCAATTGAATTTACCATATAAAGATCAATCATGAGTTAATGTGGTTTGATTATGCATTCGCGTCAAGGCAGTTGACTTCCCAAGTCAAAATGCAGGTTTTAAAAACGCGTATAAGATTAAATTGTGTCCGGGTCTATTCCAAGTGAAGGCTCAGCCCAGTTGGTTGTGTGTTGGGTTGGTTTGGGCTTTGGCGCGGGTTCGAACCCCGACCAGAGCATAATTATTTTTTTTTGATATATTTATAACACCACATATATAATATTATATATATATATATATATAGTATTAGGGTTTCAATAACGCGACAAAAATAATAAATGCGAATATATAAGATGAAACTTGACGTTTTATTAATGACGAACGTGTAACGTACAAGTTTTAAATACGTAATGTTACAGTCTCCCCTACTTTTAGGAACTTCGTCCCGAAGTTGGAGTTGGAGAGTCTGGTGGGAAAAGATGTGGATACTTTGACTTCATCTGGTCTTTACGTTCCCAAGTGAACTCTGGGCCTCGTTTAGATTCCCAACGAACCTTAACGATCGGAATACGACTGCGCTTGAGTTTCTTGACTCCAGTATCAACAATCTCGACGGGTTTCTCGATTATGTGCATGCTTTCATCGATTTGCACATCCTCAAGAGGAACATGAAGGTTCTCATCCGCTAAGCATTTCTTGAGATTCGAAACATGGAAGGTCGGATGAACATTGCTTAGCTCGGGTGGAAGATCAAGTTTGTAAGCCACTTTTCCAACTCTGTCAAGAATTTTGAAGGGGCCTACGTATCGAGGAGCTAGTTTTCCCTTTCTACCGAAACGAATTACTCCTTTCCAAGGGGATACCTTAAGTAGCACAAGGTCCCCAACTTGAAATTCCAAGGGTTTACGACGTTTATCAGCATAACTCTTTTGGCGACTTCTAGCCTTGAGAAGATTATCCTGAATAAGCTGAATTTTGTCTGTGGTTTCCTGGATTAATTCGGGTCCAGTAATACGAGCTTCACCAACCTCAGTCCAACAGACAGGTGAACGACATTTCCGACCATAGAGTGCTTCAAAAGGAGCCATGTTAATGCTGGCGTGATAACTGTTGTTGTATGAAAACTCAACCAAAGGAAGATGAGAATCCCATGCGCCACCAAAATCGATGACACATGCCCTGAGCATGTCCTCAAGTGTCTGGATGGTTCGTTCAGTCTGACCATCAGTTTGAGGGTGATAAGCAGTGCTCAGGTTCAACTTGGTACCCAAAGCATCTTGTAGAGACTCCCAAAAGTGAGAGGTGAAATGCCCATCGCGATCAGAAATAATGTCTAAAGGTATACCGTGACGACATACGATTTCACTTACGTACATCTTAGCCAACCTTTCCACAGAATACTTCTCACGAATGGGTAGGAAGTGAGCTGACTTGGTCAAACGATCGACGATTACCCAAATACTATCAAAACCTTTGGGTGTACGAGGGAGTTTGGTGATGAAATCCATAGCTATGCTCTCCCATTTCCAGACAGGAATCCCTGGTTGTTCAAGCATACCAGATGGTCGTTGATGTTCAGCCTTGACCTTGGAACAAGTGAGGCATTTTGCAACGAAAAGAGCAATGTCTTTCTTCATACCAGGCCACCAATAAGAATAACGAAGATCTTGGTACATCTTGTCAGCTCCAGGATGAATAGAATAACGAGACTTATGAGCCTCGTTCATGAGAAAAGTACGAAGATCATCACGGTCGGGAATCCACAGTCGATTAAGGAAATAAAGGAGACCATCGGGTTTGGTTTCAAGTTGAGTTTCAGCACCACAAGACATTTCATCGTACATTTACCTTGGGTGACTGATGTGTGTTGAGCCTGGAGAATACGATCTTGAAGATCAGTACGAACTCTTGCACATTGTAGTTTGATACGCTCTTTACGACTAAGTGCGTCAGCTACAACATTCGCTTTGCCAGGATGGTAGCGAATTTCGCAATCATAGTCGTTAAGTAATTCAACCCAACGTCGTTGTCTCATGTTAAGATTCTTTTGATCGAAGTCATGTTGGAGACTTTTGTGGTCCGTGAACACCACACATTCGGTCCCATAAAGATAATGTCTCCAAATCTTGAGTGCAAAGACAACAGCGCCCAATTCAAGATCATGGGTGGTATAATTCTTTTCGTGAGTCTTGGTTGTCGAGACGCATAAGCAATAACCTTTCCTCGTTGCATGAGAACACAACCAAGACCTTGGTTCGATGCATCACAGTAGACCACGAAATCATCATTACCATCAGGTAGAGACAAGATAGGAGCTTCACAGAGTTTCAACTTAAGAGTTTCGAATGCATCCTCTTGCTTAGGTCCCCACTCATAGGGTTTACCCTTGTGAGTTAAGGTAGTGAGAGGAACAGCGATCTTGGAGAAATTGGCGATGAATCGACGATAATAACCAGCCAACCCAAGAAAAGAACGGACTTCCGTTGGAGTGGTAGGAACACTCCAATTCTTCACAGCTTCGATCTTTGCAGGATCAACATGAATTCCGTTCATATCAATGACATGTCCCAAAAATTGAACTTCCTTAAGCCAAAATTCGCATTTTGAGAACTTGGCGTACAGTTGTTCTTTCTTTAGGAGATTCAAGATAGAGTGAAGATGTTGCTCGTGATCGGATTTTGATTTAGAGTAAATCAAAATATCATCGATGAAAACGATCACGAATTTGTCGAGATAGGGTCTACAAACCCGATTCATCAAATCCATAAACACTGCGGGAGCATTGGTCAATCCAAAAGGCATAACCATGAATTCATAGTGACCATAGCGTGTGCGAAAAGCTGTCTTGGGAATATCTTCATCGTGGACTCTAAGCTGATGATAACCAGAACGGAGATCAATCTTCGAGAAGTGGGTTGCTCCTTGAAGTTGATCGAAGAGATCGTCAATCCTAGGAAGTGGATAACGATTCTTGATGGTGAGTTTGTTGAGTTCACGGTAGTCAATACACATCCTAAGAGAACCATCCTTCTTTTTAACGAACAAGACAGGGGCTCCCCATGGAGAAGAACTAGGGCGAATGAACCCTTTATCCGTAAGTTCCTGTAATTGACTGGCAAGTTCTTGCATTTCAGAGGGTGCAAGACGATAAGGAGCTTTAGCGATAGGATTAGCACCAGGAACAAGATCAATACGAAATTCCACTTGTCGAGCAGGAGGCAAACCAGGTAAATCCTCTGGAAAGACTTCAGGATAGTCCCGAATAATAGGAATGTCTTGGATACTTTTGCCTTTGTCCTTCTTCTCTATCACGTTAGCTAAGAAGGCTGTATACCCCTTTCGTAAGTACTTTTGGGCAGTAGTACAAGACATAAGCTTAAGCTCACCACAGGGTTTCTCACCATAGATCTTCAAAATCTCACCAGATTCGAGAGGAATGCGTATGACTTTCTCGAAACACAGAATTTCGGCACGATGAGTTGACAACCAGTCCATGCCTACTATAACATCAAAACTACCAAGATGTATGGGGATGAGATCGATAGGGAAGGTATGATCGTCGAGGTTCAACAAGCAGTTACGAATAATAGAGTCGATCGAAATAGACTTCCCATTAGCTACCTCTACCACGAAAGGTTCTTCTAGTTTAGTGTGGGGTAAGTTAAGTAAAGGTTCAAACTTCAGTGACACAAATGACTTATCAGCTCCCGAATCAAATAATATGGATGCATAGTGATTATTAATGAGAAACGTACCATTCAACACTTCGTTGTTGTCACGAGCCTGGTTAGCGTTGAGATTGTAGGCGCGACCTCGAGCACCTTGGTTCTGGTTGCGGTTCTGGTTTTGGTTTTGGTTCTGATTTTGGTTTTGGTTACGGTTACGATTAGGGCAGTTGTTGATGTAGTGATTAGGGTTGCCACACTCGTAGCATTGACCACGAGTAGGCCTGTTGTTTTGTTGGTTGGGAGCTGGGTTATTGTTGTCTTGGGTAGTAGAAGATCGACAGACGTTCACCAGGTGACCATATCTTTGACACTTAGTACAAAAACGACATGGCACCTGCGTTGGATGATGGTACTTGCAAGTGTTGCACAAAGGGTGAGGTCCGGTGTATGGTTTCTTGGCTGGGTTTTGGGCAGCAGGTGGAGTAGCAGCAACCATATAGTTTCTAGCCTTGCGCTTTTTGTTGCTTGAGGTCTCAGGCTTGACTTCAATTGCAGGCTGTGGAGTGTCTTTGGCAACCGTCTTCTTAGTGCCCTTGCGGACGAGAGTACCGTTCTTCACGTGATTATCAGTAAGAGTGGCCGCTAGACGTTTGGCCTCTTCCAAAGTTGCAGGATTTCTACCCCAAACAGTGTCCTGGATTTGCATGGGCAGACCACCGATGTACTTCTCGATGGCTACCGGCAGAGGAGTAACTTTGTGAGGCAACAATACATGAACCTTGCCAAAAAGCAAGTTCAGAGGGATGAAGGATTTCTTGTATTAAAATCAATGTCTAAAACAGAGGGATGAACCCTTCTATTTATAGACTTTACAAATACATGAACCTTGCCAAAAAGCAAGTTCAGAAACAAGTTGCAACAAGTTGCAGTCTTGGAACTTGTACATAAAGTAAAAAGAAATACTAAAGTATTAAACTACTGATATACAAAGGCGGTGGAAAAGATCTTATGTAAGTACTGATGAATGACAAACTACTGATGAGTAGTTTGTCTTCAGTAGTTCTTCAGTAGAAGTGTCTGGTTTGAACTTCAGAACTTCTGATGACTTTTCTTCTTCAACACTTCTGAATCTCTTCTTCAGCAGTTTGATCTTTTGTCTTCAACAGTTCTATACTTAGAGTGTTTTGACAGAAGTGAATTAGACTAAGGTTTGCAAAAGTGGTTTCACCAATCCTTTTTGTCCTAACATCCTCTGATTCAAAAATTCTAAAATGGAAGGTCAACAAAGACACCCATGAATTGACTCTGCTCAGATCAGATGGAGATGCTCAAAAGCTAAGCATGGATGATGCATATGGCCTATGTGTAGATGACCTCCAAACACTGCTGAACCTTGAGCTTGAAAGAGATGCAGAAGACCTCTGCTCATTGAACTTTGAGTTATAATTCAAATGTCAAATCAGAGAAAGTCTGATGAGGAAATAAAGATCAAGAATAAATGTTAGTTTTGGCATCATCTGTTCTAGGGGGAGATTGTTGGGTTTGCTGACCTGGAGAAGAACAGATGATTGGAAAGCCAAAATATACTACTTAGTTGATCCTTAGAAATAAACAGCATTTACAAGATACTTCTCCCAAAAAACTGTTGACCCTAACATCTGCTGTACTCAACAACTGTTGGAAACAACTGCTGCTGCAAAGGACTGCTGGATAAACAAATGGTAGAGAACAACTGCTGACTAAAGGTCTGATGAAGAACAACTGCTGGCTAAAGTGCTGTAGACTAAAGGTCTGTTGGAGCCAACATCACTTAGGCTCCAACAGATGATACAAGACCATCAGAGTTTTCCCAACAGCAGTTTACCTTACAGTGTTTTACAATGTAACAGTAGTTTGTATTTAACAGATGTTTTATGTTGTTATTCTGTTAGAGGTCACTGTCTTAGGTGACGTCAGCTTAGATCATCAGTGGTTTAGTTTTTTCTATAAATAGAACAGTGCTTGTACTGTTCTATTCATCACTCGAAACATTCTCTCAGACAAACAATCACAGAGTGATCACGCTGAGGGGGAGTACTTGTAATATTGTAATCTTCCAATTAATGAAAGCATTCGATTGAAAACAATTATTCTCTTGTTTTGATTTATAGCTTATCATTCTGCTTCACTTTCCATATATAGTTCACTTCATTCTTCTCATCTTTACTTAAACAAATCAAAACAATCAAACTCAGATCCTAACAATTTCCTTCTTTTTAATCTTCATTGTCTACTTTCTTTGCTTTCTTTTGTGATACTTTTGTAGCTCTCTTTGGTTGTTTTCGTTTACGACTTGATTCCACCTCATCACCCAAATTTTCCTTATCAAAATAGACATATTCATCATCATACAAAACAACATAAACAATAATCTTTATATGTAATTAAAAATTACAAGCCTACAATCCAACAACAAAACTTACCAGAGTATAATTTTCTTAAGATGCCATTACAACTTGTTTTCTTGAATCTCTCCATTCACCTATACAACATAACATAAAAACCCATAATGATTTTCAAATTCTTTGTAGTACACTGTATAAATTTACAAACCCACCAAAATTACTAACCCACTCTTACTAAAGACAACATGAATAGCAGGTATGTTTAAACATCAAACTTTAAAATTACTGATTCTATATGAACCAAAATACATGAAACAAAAAAGAAATCACTAACCGAAATACATAATCTGGGTTACTGCATTGGAGATGACGGGTAACGGGTGACGGGAGTTTGGCCGGTGGGTAAGAGCAATGGTAGAGATGGTGGGTTTGGGTGGACAGCCGGTGGTTAGGAGTTGGAATCGAAGGGGGGTTTCTGTGGGTTTAAGGTTTTGATTCTTTTGAATAAGGTTTGTTTTTTTGGTGAAAGTATAGAAGTTGAAAGGTGTTTACATTTTCAAGGAATGGTTGTATATTACAAAAAGTGAAATCTTATCATATTAATTTAAAAATCTAAACTTTTTGGTATTTGTCGGCATTGGTATTAAATTCGGTATAATCGGTATGTATATTTGGTACTAGATGGTATTAGTTCGGTATTTAAATTTTCGGTACGGGATCGGTATTACCGTTAAAATCCCGTCCCGATACCGGGTAATACCGAAACCGAAAATCCATAAGTATGGATACCAATACCGAACCTAAACGCCCTTGGTTCGGTATCGGTTCGGTACGGGATCCGTATTTTTTCGGTTCGGTATCGGTATTCGGTACCATATGCTCATCCCTAGTTACAATGTTAACCGTATTTGGTCTAACTGTGGGTTTAATGTGTTGTTTAGGATTTTATTAGGGACAAGCAAACCTATATGTGTGGGGGTCATTTGATATACTTTAAATTATAAATATTTAATATAAATATTTCCTACCCAATTAATAGTTTTGAAGTTATTTTTTTTATTTAAAATTACTCGTAGTTGGTTTATATTTGAGTATTATAGATCTAAAGATGATAACGAGCAAAAATGAATTTAAATGATATGATTTTATATACCTAGATTAATGCCACAGCAAATGAGACCAAAGTAAAGTTGAGGGAGGGTGATGCGCTCCTAGTAAACGATGCTGGTACTCCACTATCCTCACGGGTTTATCGCTACCGGTGCCCGGGTAGTGGATTCCGTGAGGTTCCGTGCTCCATTTTTGTAGTCTACTTCACATGTGCATATGAGAGAAAGAGGGACATTCATAGGAGAATGGATACCCAAATGTTTCACAGGTAGTGCCACCAGTAAAAAGGGATTCACGGGTGGTGGTCAGGTGGTAAGCTGCAGTTTGTGTGGTCAAACTGCTCCATTAACGCTCTACGGTGAGTGCTCCATCCTTCTTAATAAAATAAATACTAGACTGATCAAATTTGTAGGGCATCACACGAAAATAAACCATTGTGCGGGAACCTATTAGACTATGTGTTATCCCTGCACTGTGGGGCGCTGTTCCAGGCCATGTCAGACCACCACACACCGGCGTGAGTGCGGGCGTGGGGCACCGGTCAGAGGGCCAACCACGACACTAGGGCAGGGAAAAGGAACGTTGGGTGCATAGGGAAGTGGTGCAATTAGTAAAAATAAGAAAAATATATGAAAGACCTACATGAATTCATGACATATTTTAAATATGAAGAGTATGTTTGGCTCTCCATTTTTCAACTCCTTATAACTTGTAACTTTTCCAAGAAGCTAATAAGTTAAAAGCACCACCAATGTCTGTTGTGTGGAACTATACTGCTGTTGTGCCTCCTTATTCAACTCCGGCATTTTCATTCATGTAGGACCGTGTTCTTCGTCGAACAAGAAGTTTAACTCACGTGTTTTGATCCAAACCAAAGGCGGAAACAATATTTTGAGTTTGATATTTAGGAGAGATGATTATTGGAGAATAGGAAACAACAAAGCTATATAAACTCTCAATTTGATTAATCACACACAGAGAATCCAGATTACCTCTTATAGAAGCACACATTTTGGACTCACCAAATTGCTAAGGTTTATTGAGCTAGAGGGGAGACTGAGATACTTATACTCTGTCTCAGTCTCCACCTCAAAGGCTCCTTGTCTTAGGGAGACTAAAACCTCTGTCTTCCTAGACTTCTAAATCACAGTTTTGCCATTGTCACACTAAATACACAATAAACGTTATCTAGTCTAGCCAATGACCTAAAACGACTAATCACTAGCAGGGGACACATATAAAATGCACTAACTACTCACGTGTTTTGCCATTGAATGGAGTTTTGACGGTTGATCTTTTCTAGCAAAAAAAAAAAAAACTCTTAGCATCCAATTGTATATTTCTAACTGCGACACTCGACAACATTGTGAGTTTTGTGGTCATAAGCATCAATTAAGGAGAAAAATAATTAGTTGACATAAAGAAGTTGAACATATGAAATTAAATTACCATTTGACATATTACATAACGGTGTTTGTTCCACATAACCTTAAAAATATAATAATTTATTCATTAGAACAAATAAAACATATAATAGAAAGAAAAACACATTCGAAATAAAACCAAACAACTACCATTTGAAATGTTAGATAAGGAGTTCGTTTCATTTCACCTAAAAGAAGGCGAATTCCACATAAGATGAAATGTTACACAATCATGCTTATATTTGTGGCAAACAAAAGGAAATAAAGTCAAGCAAGCTTCTTGAAGAACCAAACGAATTTGCATCAATGTTTCCGCTATACATTTTGGGTTGTTAATAGACTTGTAACCGTAAATGTTGAATTAAACTATAATGTGTTACTTTGTTAAAAAAGTTCGATACTTTACATCTACGTTTAACTCTTTAAAGGGTTGTTTTGTAAAAACGCTTGTATCAAGTTTTAACTTTATGGTACTTAAAAGGGAATTATGGGTTTTTAAATCATAGGATCTTACAAAAAAAATTATTAAAATTTGAATTTAATATCTTATAAAACATATCAGCAATATTATGTTTTAACACTTTAGGTGGTTTGTACTTTAACGTCACCTTGGGCATACCAGTAATATCATCAATATCTTTCTTATGAACAATCCTTTTAGGATATTGAGGAGTAAATAGATTCCATCTCGTCCTGCTTTCTCTCGACATACGATCAGCAAAATAAGCAACATGATCGTTCACAGACCCAGTCATCTCATGTCTACAAACATCACGAATTGCCCAGTATGGAAGTGTCTTCAGATCATGGAATCTTTCAAAATACAGTATCCCTTTCTCCCATTTAACAGCTACACACTTTAACTGTTTCACAAACTTCCATCCCAACGCTCTACCTTTGAACAACTCATTGTGTAACTTGTAGAAGATACCCTGAATCTCTGTCTTTGGACGATTAGCTTCTTTCTCCTTCAGTTTCCACAATAACTCCTTCAAACTATCAGATTGTTCTGTGCTCGACTTATCATGATCCGGAAATACTTCTTTAATGAATCTCTTACTTTTTTCATGAGCAAGTTTCTCGGCCTCTTTCAACAATTCATCTGTGAATTCTTGAAATCCAGAATCTTTATTTTTCTTGTAATATTCTGGATATTCTTCACTCGTTATGTCTTCAATCTCAACCTCCTCAAACACAGGCACATCTCTATCATCTGAATGGTTACCTGTTTCTTTCTCAGGTAAGTTAGGAATCTGATTATCAATCAACAACTCTTCTAAAGTCTTCCCAACATGTTTTGCCAGACCTTCTAAAATCTCTTTTCACATAGCCGCAGAAACTTCTCCATCTTCCAAATCAGGATCGTTATACTCCAACTCAAACCTCATGTCACTAGATTCAAATATCTTAGGAAATCTACCAGTCATTTCTATCGTCCAGACTCTGTCTGTCAACATCTGGCGATACATATTCTTATCATCTTCTGATAAAGATCTTATCTTCTAATTCCAAAAGACACTATCATCATCAATAGTTCCTCCAGGAGCCTTTGAGCTGAATTCTCCTGCACCTTTTCCAGATCCTCTCTTTTCACACTTATATTTGTCTATATCATCATCATCATCATCATCATCATCATCACTATCAAAACTCGCAGAGCTGTTACCTTCACCTGAATCATCATTTGAACCATCATCGTCACCTTCATCTTTCTTTTTCTTCTGAGTAGCATTACCAGCATCATCATCTAACTCCTCATCTTCTTCTTCTTCTTCATTATCAGATGGTTCGAAATCAACTTCTTCTTCATCACGCTCCTTATCCTATTCACCAGCTTGCAATTGAGGAGCTCTAGAGTACAAGTCTTTAATCAAATTATCCATGTTCTTGTTACTCTCTTTCAGCTTCTTATTCTCCTCTTTTAAAGCAATAAATCTCTTGGTGTTTCTCTGTTCATGCTTTAACAACTTCTTGTTTTCTTTTCGAAGTTGTTTAATCTTGACTTCAAGAGCTTCCTGATTCTCATGAGACGTTTCCACAACGTCTAACATCTTCTTATCGTTGTTTCTCAATTGTTCTATCTATGCTTGTTGCTGATTAATTATTTTCATCATGTCAGCAAGCTTCTGGTTCACAGCATTCATAACATCACTATCTACTGTGACCTTGGGTGTAGAAGCTTTAGCAGCAGGCAACTTTCCTTTCTTTATCTTCTTCAGCACTCTATCCAGTGCATCATTAAACTCATCAACCGGTAATTCAGTCTCTTTAACAGTCTCTGATGCTGTCTTTTGCTTCTTAGCAGCTGGGGATGTGATCGGTGATTTCGAGCTTGATACTGGTGGCAGTTTCTTACCAGCAATCAATGTCTCAATGTCTCTTGCTTTCTTCTCCATTGGCCTCAAAACTTTTTCTTTCTTTTTAAACTGTGGTTTCTTTTGTTTCGCACCTTGCTTTGGCGATCCAGGAAAATCTTCTGATCCCAAGCCTAAACCCTCATCAGTTTCATCCAAATGAATAGGACTTTTAGTACTTTGTTCCTCCAATGACTTTTTAAGACTGACAGACTCACTAGCCACAGTGGCCTTGGGCGTGGTGCTCTCCACTGTCACACTATCTGAGTCCCATCTCTCATCCTCTTGTGTCTCTTCAGAATCCATAGACACCTCGTCTACTAAGTGCAACCCTTTCTTCGCCATACTCTTCTTCCTTCTCGAAACTTTCTTCTTAGCTGGTTCAGCTTCATCTTCTTTTTCTTTACCCTTTTCCAGACTTCGCACCAACATTAACCACTTGACGCCTTCTCTTAGCATCAGGGTCTACTGGATGTAAAGGATTGTCTTCATCTAATCCACTGTTATCATGTCTCACCTTATCCTGACCCGGGTCTTTATAATCTTTATTGATCAGATGACCAAAAAGATTCTTCATCGGTGGTCTTTCATTCATCGCCACACCCTTATAACCCTTCATCCTAGCAAGCGTATTCAAATTCATGTGATCCTGAACAATTATCTGTGTAGCATCTCTCTTCAAATTCTTATACTTCATATCAAAGATAATTTGAAGAAATCTAGGATACATCAAAAACTTCCTGCTTTTTAATCCTCTCAAAGGTTCTAACATATGTTCTAACAGCATACCAGACACATTGAACGGTTTGTTCAATATAAGAGCCACCATCAACAAACACGTGAATCATAACATGAGCAAGATATATAAACTGAGGACATAACTTCCCTTTATGTAATGAACCGTCTGTGATTGGTCCATTATACTTCATCCGTAGGAAGCATTTCTTTTGCTCAGTCCAACTTAATTCTCTAGGATTTGTCTTCTCATCCTCCAGCTTCAACGCCTCTTTGATATCGTTCTCAGAGATAATCACCAACTCCCCCTGAATCTTACTAATGGGGCGAAGGAGACTGTTCATCTCCTTTGAATTTCAGATTTTGATTTTGTTCATTTTAAACTGCCATTTCGATTTGATTAGCATCTAACACTACCGATTAAGCAAATTCAAACAACAATTTCATTAAACAACCATTGATTATGTGTTTTTAGACAAAAACTAGGGTTCAAAACATTTGAAAGATCAATTATCCAATCTGATGATGTTTAACCATAAGTTTTTGGACATTCTCCCCCTAAAACACTTAATCAATGAATCCGAATCAAAATATTGTCCAATTATCATGTTTTAATCCATGTTTAAAGTTGGTTAGGGCACAGTTAGAAAAACTAGGATTAAACACTGAATACTGGATAATAACCTGCAAATAAAAGTGGAAAATGATCAGTGAATCACAATGAAGACAATGATATAATCTAGAAAACACGAGCAACAACATGACCTTATCTCAGAATTTTTTGAAAAATTTTGAATGAGGTCGAATGTGCAGACGTGGGTTATATAGGCTCCACATTCGACCGTTTGACTAGGTCGAATGTGATGCTTTTTCCACCTTCGACCCTACTGAAAGGTTCGAATGTAGAAAAAGGGTTCGAATGTGAAATTTTCACATGAACTCTCACATTCGACCGTTTAAAACATACGAATGAGCAGACAAAATTCTACCTTCGACCCAACGAAGGGGCGAATGAAACATGGAATTTTTGAAAATTTTACCAAATCTCAAAATCGAGTCCCGTTCAAAATATTTTTCAACTTTTAAGCATCCAACAGTCACTATTTCTCATTTAAAGATTACAAAGCTCAAATGGTCCATCAAGTTTTAGAAAATCATCATCAACCACCATCAGCAATCAAAAATGAGATAGAAATGTAAAATCTTTGTAGAAGGATCGAATTGACAAAAACAATTGTGTTGATCAAACAAGTCTACTAATTCAAGTGCGGAATCCTTGAATCAGTTACAAAATGATAATAATATCAACAAAACGCAGAAATCATCATTAAAACATTCCTTTCATTCATAATCATACTCAATTACACGTTAAAAAGATGTTTATAATCAATAAAATACGTGTACAAAGTTGACTCAAAACCCTAGGGAGAACACAAACTGGAGGGAAAACAAAATGACGAAAACTTACATCTCAAAAAAGAACTTGACCTTATATAGGCCAGCACATTCGCCCATATATTATGGTCGAATGTGCAGGTTCGACCAAACATACTGGTCGAACCAAGCAATACATTAAAATCTATTTCTACCTTCGACCTCCTGTTCTCCTTCGAACCTTTAAGCTTCCTTCGACCGTTCAAAAATCTTCCTTCGACCAACTGGAGACTCCTTCGACCATTCGACTGATGACAAAAACATATGTTAAATGTAATCCAAAGCATTAGTCGCACAAAATGCATCTACAAACTCCCCCTCGACTATTGCTTGGATTGTTTGAGTCGACGTTCTTCATCCATCCTTTTGTTCATCAGCTTTATGTGCAATTGCTTCTTTTGTTCTTTGGTCATCACCGGTTCATAAACTTGTTTCGGCTTCTTCTTCTTGACTTCAGGAACATCTTGAACCTTCACAAACTTACCCAGCTTCTTGTCATAATCACATCCAGCATTTATATCATGAGCAAAGCACATGAATACCACACGTTGGTATTTGCTTGCTTGATCACAATCCTTCACCTCACTATAAATCGGATTATAATACAACATAATAATATCCTCATGTGAGCAGTTAATCAACCACATAGGATCAAATATGTGTATCTTCTTGAAATCTTTCACACCATCTTTCAACACAATCACAACCTCTGCAGTTTTCCAGTCATAGTACCACAAGATAAAATCCTTTGAAAAGTGTTGAGGGATCAGCATCAAAGGAATGTGTTTCAACACTTTAGGTGGTTTGTACTTTAACGTCACCTTGGGCATACCAGTTATATCATCAATATCCTTCTTATGAACAATCCGTTTAGGATACTAGGGAGTGAATAAATTCCATCTCGTCCTGCTTTCTCTTGACATACGATTAGCAAAATACGCAACATGATCATTCACAGAGCCAGTCATCTGGTGTCTACACACATCTCGAATCGCCCAGTATGGAAGTGTCTTCAGATCATGGAATCTTTCAAAATAAAGTATTTCTTTTTCCTATTTAACAGCTACACACTTCAATTGTTTCACAAACTTCCATTCCAATGCTCTACCTTTGAACATCTCATTGTGTAACTTGTAAAAACTTCCCTGAATCTCTCTCTTAGGACGATTAACCTCTTTCTCCTTCAGTTCCCTCAATAACTCCTTCAAACTATCAGATTGTTCTGTGCTCGGTTTATCATGCCCTGAAAATACTTGTTCAATGAATCACTTACTCTTTCCATGAGCAAGTTTCTCGGCTTCTTTCAACAATTCATCAGTAAATTCAGCAAATCCAGCATCTTTATTCTTCTTGTAATATTCTGGATATTCTTCACTCGTTATGTCTTCAATCTCAACCTCCTCAAACACAGGCACATCTCGATCATCTGAATGATTACATGCTTCTTTTTCAGGTACATTGGGAATCTGATTATCAACTAATAATTCTTCCAACGTCTTCCCAACTTGTTTCGCCAAACCTTCTAATATCTCTCTCTACATAGCCGCAGAAACTTCTTCGTCCTCCAAATCTGGATCATTATACTCCAACTCATATCTCATGTCACTAGATTCAAAAATCTCAGGAAATCTGCTAGTCATATCTATCGTCCAGACTCTATCTATTAACATCTGGCGATACATCTTTTTATCATCTTCTGATAATGATCTTAGCTTCTCATTCCAAAAGATATCATCATCAACAGATCCTTCAGGAGCTTTTGAGCTGGATCCTCCTTCACCTTTTCCAGATCCTCTTTTCTCACACTTGTATTTATCAGTATCGTCATCATCATCATCACTATCTGAGCTTGCAGAGCTGTTTCCTTCACCAGAATCATTATCAGAACCATCATCTTCACCATCATCATTCTTTTTCTTCTGAGAAGTATTACCAGCATCATCATCTAACTCCTCATCTTCTTCATCTTCATTATCAGATGGTTCGAAATCAACTTCTTCTTCATCTCGCTCTTTATCCTCTTCACCAGCTTGCAATTGAGGAGCTCTAGAGTACAAGTCTTTAATCAAATTATCCATGTTCTTGTTACTCTCTTTCAGCTTCTTATTCTCCTCTTTTAACGCAATAAATCTCCTGGTGTTCCTCTGTTCATGCTTTAAGAACTTCTTGTTTTCTTTTCGAAGTTGTTTAATCTTGGCTTCAAGAGCTTCCTGATTCTCAAAAGATGTTTCCACAACGTCTAACATCTTCTTATCGTTGTTTCTCAATTGCTCTATCTCTGCTTGCTGCTGATTGATTATTTTCATCATGTCAGCTAGCTTCTGGTTCACAGCATTCATCACATCACTATCAACTATAACCTTTGGTGTAGAAGCTTCAGCCGCAGGCAACTTTCCTTTCTTTATCTTCTTTAGCACTCTATCCAGTGCATCATTAAACTCATTAACAGGTAATTCAGTCTCCTTTTCAGTACCTGATGTAGTCTTCTGCTTCTTAGCAGCTGGAGTTGCAACCGGTGATTTTGAGCTAGATGCTGGTGGCAATTTCTTACCAGCAATCAATGTCTCAATGTCTCTAGCTCTCTTCTCCATTGGTCTCAAAACCTTCTCCTTCTTCATAAATTGGGGTTTCTTTTGTTTCTCCCCTTGCTTTGGCGATCCAGGAAAATCCTCTGATCCGAATCCTAAACCCTCATCAATTTCATCTAAATGAATAGGACTTTTAGTACTTTGTTCCTCCAACAACTTGTTGAGACTGACAGACTCACCAGCCACAGTGGCCTTGGGCGTGATGCTCTTCACTGTGTCAGCATCAGAGTCCCATCTCTCATCCTCTTGCATCTCTTCAGAGTCTACAGACGCCTCATGTACCAAATGTAATCCTTTCTTCGCCATACTTTTCTTCCTCCTCGAAACTTTCTTCTTTTTAGCTGGTTCTACTTTAGCTTTAGCTTCAGTTTCTTTTTTCCTTACCCTTTCCACTCTTTGCTCAAACATTCACCACTTGACGCTTTCGTTTAGCATCAGGGTCTACTGGATGTAAAGGATTGTCTTCATCTGATCCACTGTTATCATGTCTCACCTTATCCTGACCTGGGTCTTCATAATATATCTTGATCAGGTGACCAAAAAGATTCTTCATCAGTGGTCGTTCTTTCAATGGTACACCCTTATACGCCTTCATCCTAGCAAGAGTGTTCAGATTCATGTGCTCCTGAACAATAATCTATTTAGGATCTCTCTTCAAATTCTTGTACTTAGCATGAAAGATCATCTGAAGAAATCGAGGATATAACAAGAATTTCCTGCTCCTTAACCCTCTCACAGGTTCTAACATGTGTTCCATCAGCAACCCAGACACATTGAATGGTTTGTTCAATATTATAGCTACCATCAATGAGCTGATGCTCTTTCACATCAAATCGTATCCACCACTTGCTGATCCGAAAACATGAATCATCACATGTGCAAGATATTTGAATTGAGGATATAGCTTTCCTTTATGTAACGAACTGTCAGTGATAGGTCTGTTGTACTTCATTCGTAAAAAGCATTTCCGTTGTTTAGTCCAACTCAGTTCCCTGGGATCGGTCTTAACATCCTCAAGCTTCAATGCTTCTGTGATGTCGTTCTCAGAGATGATCACCAGCTCCCCCTAAATCTTACTAACGAGTGACGATTCTCCTTCCCAGAAATCCATCTTCGCATTGTTCCAGAACTCCTGTTGGTGATCACGGTAAATGAGAGCTGGTGTAGCAATCGCGTCAATCACTCTACTCCTCTTCAAGAACTGTATAATCCCAGCAAACTCTGTATGTTTCTTCACATCGCCTAAATATGCACAGCAGTTGTGTGCAGATTCAAACGGTAAATCAACATTCTTTTCCTTCTCGGCTGCCTGTGAAGATGATGCAGCAGGAACACACGCACTTTCCTGTTCAGACATTGTTAAACTGCAAAACAAATCAAAACAAACATGTTAAAACGGACAAAATAAACAAAATTTGAAAAATTAGGTTTTCAACTTCTACATTCGACCAAACGGTGGTTCGAATGTGAAATTAATGGTTCGAAAGTGAAAATATAATGGTTCGAATGTAAAACATTTTTAAAAACTTTCTTCATTCGACCGATTAATCTTCATTCGACCAATTAAACATTCTCCTTCGCCCAAACTGTCTCATTCGACCGTTTGTGATGGAGCGAAGGTGTCTGTTCATCTTCTTCAAATTTCAGAATTTGATTTTGTTTGTTTTAAACTGCCATTTTGATTTGAATAGCAACTAACACTTCCGATTAAGCCTTTCCAATGATTACTTTCAACGAACATTCATTGATTATGTTTTTTTAATTCAAAAAACTAGGGTTCGAAAACATAAACAATCAATTATCCAATCTGTTGTTGTTTAACCATAAGTTTTTGGATAATCTCCCCCTAAAACACTTAATCAATGAATCCCGACCAAAAATTAGTACAATTATTATTGTTTAATCCAGTTTTAAAGTCGGTTAGGGCACAAACACAAAATCAGTGATTAAACACTGAAAAATGGATAATAACCTGCAAATAATGGTGCAAAATGATCAGTGAAACACAACGAAGACAATGAAAGTATCTAGAAATCACTAGCAACAAGGTGACTTTATCTCAGAAAAATTTGAAAATTTTCGAATGGGGTCGAATGAGCTGAGACAGGGTTATATAAGCTTCACATTCGACCGTTTGACTAGGTCGAATGTGATTCTTTTTCTACATTCGACCCTACTGAAAGGTTCGAATGTAGAAAAAGGGTTCGAATGTGAAATTTTCACATGAACACTCACATTCGACCGTTTAAAACATACGAATGAGAAGACAAAATTCCACCTTCGACCCAACGAAGGGGCGAATGAAACATGGAATTTTTGAAAATTTTACTAAATCTCAAAATCGAGTCCCGTTCAAAATAATTTTCAACTTTTAAGCATCCAACAGTCATTATTTCTCATTTAAAGATTACAAAGCTCTAATGGTCCATCAAGTTTTAGAAAATCATTATCAACCACCATCAGCTATCAAAAATAAGATAGAAATGTAAAATCTTTTTGGATTTTCTAAAGTTTATGTTAAAACACACCTAAAATCTTTTTGAGTTTTGCATTTTTGACGAGAAATATATAATGCGAAAATGTAAAGATAAAGGAGTAAATGTTTTGGGATTTCCAGTAAAGGGATCATATCAGGTATTGAGAAATCTGATCACACCGTTGATCTTTTTGATTTATTATCATTAAAGATAATGTGTGATCTGGCAGCTGCTGATATTGTGATCCACATAAACTCTCATGCAGACTTTTGTGCAGTGCTTTATACTGATACGATTATTTATAGTATAAACTCAATTGACTGTGGTTCCCACGCACACGACATACTCCCGTATCAAGAAGTAAATGCACAAAGACTCATTGTAAAGCGTGATTATGCTTTCGACGTCTGTAATTTACAAGGTAGGAGGCACAGAGGTATACAGGTCAGCAAATCAATGCAACAAAGTAACATGTGCACTCTACCAGGTTGAGGGGTGATATCAATCATGATGTGCATCAATGATTGGATACAATGTAATAGCTAATCTTTGATTATCATAATACATGTAAAGTTCCTCAATTCGGTAACTTAGGATATGGCATTAAAGCTCTTTTATAAAGACACCCTATCTGATCTAGGTCCGTAATGACTTACAGCAGAAGATCAGAGAGGCTATCCCCAGATAACTAATTACATAACGACCCAAAACCTCCGAGTTTTGTACAAATACCCTATCAAACGAAATTACGGTACTAAGACCATATGCCCATGAGGAGTTCATCCACACAACAATTCATTTGATATGTATGTATCAGGCACGCAGTAATAGGTCTACGAAGCCTATCAGCACATCACACGGACTCAGACACACGCCCTATATTGCATTACATTTCTTTAGAATGTGTTAGATCCCCACTGATGTACTATCATTTCCCTTTTTCTCCAGGAAATAATTTGGGTTTTTCTAATTTTTATGAATTTTTGAGTTTACTGTTCCCAAGGATAAGCTGGAGCATTTCAAATATGTGACTGCCCAAGATATCGTTTGTTCACAGAAATATGACGGCATTAATCTAAGGGAAGAAGATATAGCAGTCACCAATGTTTTTCTAATTTTTATGGGTTTTTGAAATTTTTTAATGTTTTTGGATTTTCTAAAAATATATTCTATCTACAAATTGTAAAAACATATTTTTGGATTTTTGTATTTTTCTGAAAAACAATAAAAACTATAAAAAGCGATAAACTGAGGTGGTGATCAGTCTTGTTTTTCTTTAATACCATTAGCTTTCAAAAGATAGTCAAATCTTGATTTATCAAAAGGTTTGGTAAAAAGATCTGCACGTTGATAATCAGTGTGGATTTTGACCATATCGATCAACACTTTAGCGTAACAATCACGGATAAAATGGTATTTGATCCGGATATGTTTAGCATTTGAGTGATTTACTAAGTCTTTTGTTAATGCAATTGCAGCTTCATTATCACAGTAAATAGGGGTTTTAAGAAATTGCAAACCGTAGTCCACCATCTGTTGTTGTATCCAAAGAACCTGTGAGCAGCAGCTCGATGCTGAAACGTATTCTGCTTCACATGTGGATAAGGCAACTGCGGTCTGTTTCTTGCACTGCCAGGTCACGAGCCTGCTCCCCATAAACTGGCATCCAGCCGTTGTGGATTTGCTGTCCTTGTCATAGCCACCCCAATCTGCATCACTAAAAGCGATTAGGTCAAAATTATCATCATTAGGGTACCATAGTCCTCTCGACGGACAACCCTTCAGATATCTAAGGATACGTTTGATAGTTTCAAGATGACTCTGTTTCGGCTTCGACTGATAACATGCATAGAGACATGTGGCAAACTTTATATCTGGTCTAGAGGCGGTGAGATACATCAGAGATCCGACGATTGCTCTAAATGTAAATGGGTCAGTTAGCTCCCCCTTAGCCTCAACTCCAATCCCGTGATTAAGTTGTATTGGGGTATCCATCGGCTTCGAATCATCCTTCTGGAATCGGCTCAAGACTTCTGAAACATATTTCGTCTGGTGAATAAAGATTCCCGTTGGTCTTTGTTCCACCTGCAAGCCTAGGAAAAACTGCATCTCTCCTATCGCACTCATCTCGAACTTTTCCTGCATAACATGTTCAAATTCTCTGCAAAGAAGTTCATTAGAAGAACCAAATATAATATCGTCAACATAAATCTGGACTAGAAGCAAGTCATCGCCTGTTCGTTTAGTGAACAGTGTGCAATCTACCAAACCTCGCTTGAATCCTTTGGAAAGAAGATATGTGCTCAGCTCCTCATACCATTGCCTTGGAGCCTGGTGCAACCTGTAGAGAGCTTTGTTCAAAACATAAACCTTATCCCGGTGAATAGGATCTTCAAAACCTGGTGGTTGACCTACGTAAACTTCCTCCTTGACCACACCGTAAAGAAACGCGCTCTTAACATCCATTTGATACACCTAAAATTTCTTCTATGACGCAAACGCCAGAAACATTCGGATAGACTCTAAGAGTGCAACAGGTGCATAAATCTCGTTGTGATCAATTCCTTCTACTTAATGAAATCCTTGTACAACCAAACGAGCTTTGTTACTTACGATCACTCCTTTATCATCCTTTTTGCATTTGAATACCCATTTAGTTCCAATCTTCTTTCGTCCTGGGGGCAAATCTGTCAGTGTCCATACACCAAGTTTCTGAAACTGTAACAACTCCTCTTGCATAGCCTCTACCTAAGCGTCATCCAAAAGAGCGTCCTTGTAAATCCGCGGCTCAACCTGTAAAACATAACAAGCAAAAGACTAGTCATTTTGAAAACCTGAGTTTTGAATTTTGGCATATAAAGCAAGATTGCCAAGGTTTTCCGGTGAGTTAGCATTCCTCAGTTGACCTCTTGTCATCACACTGCTACCAGGATCACCAATTACCTGCTCGATCGGGTGAATTCGATGTATTTGAGATTCCGGATAATCTGGTACTTGGAGTCCCGTCTGAGTAGTTAAATTCTCTGCAGACACCAGATCATTACCCACATTCGATGATGAAGCACCATTTGTATTTGGGTTCACTGGTGGTGTCATTGTAGCATGATCTAAAATAGCTTCACTTGTAACATCATCGTCGTCATCTTCAGATTCAATTACAGGAGCATTGGTATCATTAGCAGCTGCTTGGGGGTTCACGGTGATCGGACGCACCAACGGTGATGTCACTGCGTTTTCGACCTCGTAATATAAACGTAATACAGCCTCTTCAACCAAGCTATCTAGGATGAATGATTCAAAGAGATCTTTGTAATCAAACATCCAGTCTGGACCGCTTCCCTATATATTCTGAGTATACCGTTGCACTTCAACGTTAGCCCACTCCTCGACTTGACGAGTTCGTTTGTTGAATACCTGTTTGAACGGGGTTGCATATCCAACAAAGTATCCTTCTTCAGCCTTCGGTGCGAACTTCTCAGATGGATTAAACTTAGTACATGAAGCTCCAAACGGTTCTAGATACTCTAAATTCAGCTTTCGACGATTCAACAACTCATAAGAATTTTTGCCAAACTTCTTCACCGTTAAAACACGATTAAGAGTATAACAAGCTGCGTAAATTGCTTCATTCCAGAACATTACTGGAAGATTTGAGTCCGCAAGCATTGTTCTCGCCGTTTCTATTAAAGTCCTGTTTTTGCGTTCGGCGACACCGTTCTGTTGTGGGGTATACGGAGCACTGTATTCATGATGAATTCCTTTGTTTTCACAAAGAGCGTCCATCTGTGCATTTTTAAACTCTGTCCCATTATCACTCCTAATTCTCTTGATCTTTCGACCATAGATATTTTCTATCAAGTGAACAAAACTTTAAATTATCAAACGTGTCGCTCTTATGGTGTAAGCACATAACCCATGAAAATCTTGAAAAGCCGTCAGTCACCACAAGACAATACAATTCTCCAGCATGACTTTTACGCTTGACTGGTCCGAACAGATCCATGTGCAAACCTTCAAGTGGCAGTTCAACGGAATTGACATTCTTTAGCTTATGGGATTGCTTGTGCTGCTTACCCTTCTTAAAACTCACACACTTGTCATTTAAGTGAAAATGTTTAACGTTCACACCTGTGATAAGTTCATTCTTCACCAATTGATTCATCTTTCGTAGGTGAATGTGTCCCATCCTCCTATGCCACATGATTGATTCTTTTTCAGTAGCCTTGGAGAGAAAACACGTGACTTGGCCTTGTGTGGTCATCGCTTTAGACATGTCAAGAATGTACAAGTTGTTCACTCTCGGTGCCTTTAACATCACTCACTCCTTTGGTAACTCGAAACCCGGCTTGAGTATGTAGCAAGATTTGTCATCAAAGAATACAGAAAATTACTTATCACATATCTGACTGACACTAAGCAGATTGTAATCGATTTGCTTCACATAAGATATTCTCTCAAAGCTCACTATTCCATTACTGACACTACCCTCCATGGTAATGTAACCTCCCTTGTTACCAGCAAACGCTACATAACCTCCATTGATATCTCTGATATTGAATAGTAGCGAAAGATCCCCTGTCATGTGACCAGAAGCTCCACTGTCAACAATCCAAAGACTGCTCACAGGGCCAGCTGAAGCTCCCTGCACATATCAAGTAAAGAATTAGATTTTTTGGGGGACCCAAGCCTGTTTGGTCTTTGGTCTTTGAACATTTTGTTTCAAAGATTCAGATTTTTCACAAACATTCTTCTTTCATTATAACATTCCTTTCATCAGCTGTGCAACACAAGCCACATTCCCAGTTGTAATCTCTTCAACACCTAACTGCATCCCTGTCCAATCAAACCCATCGTCTTTCTGTATAACCAAAGTTTGGTTTTGATTATATGTTTGGGTTTGTGTGTTTGGTATAGAAATAGGAATGATTGTTCGGTTTGAATTTTGTGGTGTTTGGTTTTGGTTTTGTGTTGTGTTTTGTCTAACAGTCTTATTTTGTGGGGTATTTTGGCGGTTTTGGTAGTTATTTTGTGGTTGAAAGCTTGAAATATTAGGACTTTGGTAAGATACCTGATTTTGGGTTTGACGGGTTTGGTAGTTAGAGATGAAAGGATTTCTATTTCCCTGCTGTGCTGGTTGTGTACATTCTCTCTTAAAATGGCCTTTCTCACCACAATTGAAACAAGTCACTTTGGCTTTGTTGAAGCCATAAGTGGTGTTCGGAGAAGTAGAAAGATCAGTTCTTCCAGTTTTCTGGATGAAATCAGTAGCTCTCCTCATAATACTTGCAAATGCCCATTGAATATCCATGAGCTCCATCTCTTCTTTATCAATCTGTGCGTAGTCTTCATTGGTCAAGTTGTTATTACCAATTTGACTCGCAACAAGCCCATTATAAGATGCTACCATGGCTGACACCAATGCTACATGTTGTTGAGCAATCTCAATAGTAACATTGTTTAGGTTCGATGTCTCCAACACAATCGGGCTCTGATTTGTTTGACTATGGTTGATTTGCATCGGGTTCATTTGAGGGATGTATGTTTGTTGTTGAGGTTGGTTAGCAGAATAACATGCTGCTTGTTACATGGGTGAAAATGGTGGGATATAAGTTGTAGTAGGATATGATGGTGGGGTATATGATGATGTTTGAGCAAGATAATTGATTGGTGTTTTGGTTGGTTCAACATGGTTAGAGACGCACGCGATGTGTGGAGCAACAGTTGAACTCGAACTTGAACTAGAAAGATAAGAAGAAATACCACCATGATACAAATCTGGATTCTGAGGAATTTGTGCTCTTTTCGCGTTCCTCTTTTCTTCCATCTTCTTATTTTCCAGTTTCTGTATAAACTCATTAATGATCCAATATTGGTACGCATCCTTTTCAAACAATACCTCTATATGCTGGTTCCAGTATGATGGCAATGCATCGACAAACTTGTCCACCAACTCTGACATAGGTATGCTTATCTTATAGCTTGAAAGCTTAGTGAGTAAATGACAATACCTTGGAACCAACTCCTTCAGCGTCTCGTTCCCCATGTAGCTGAAATTCTCAAACTCTTTTCGAAGTTCCTCCATCCTCAACTTCCTCGTCTTCTCGTTTCCATCATGCCTATTCTTTAACATGTCCGACAGCTGTTTAGATGTTGTGCAAGAACCAAACTGATGTAACAGATCAGTATTGATGGCTTGGGACAATTGAGAAAACGCCTTCTTCTCAATAGCAAATTTCTTGTTTTCATCATCTGCAAGATTCTCCAACGGAATTGGCTCACCCGTGTTCTCCATGATCGGAGCAACATAACCCTTCGCAATCATCTGCCAAGCTTCCATTCCCTCTAAACCCATTCCCTCAAGGTGTATCTTGAATTTGGTCTTCCAAGTGTTGTAATCGACCATCTCCATAAGCTTAGGTGGACGGCTTCCACTCCCTGAAGACAAGTCTTGGATAAGAGTTGAAATGGCATTTGTCGTTTGAGAGTGTACCGCTGCTGCTGCCACTCCCCAATAAACAGCCATTGGTTGTGGTTGTGGTTGTGCAACATGTTAGGGAATAGTACTAGTCATCGCCATGTAGTTAATAGGTTGCGATGGTTGACTAGACTTTTGAGCAGCTACCAACCAAGGATCCAAGGTTGTCTGCTGTTGTGGTGTCGTGTTAGGTCGTGGTGTAGTAGGAAAGTTCCACATATCAATCTGAAAATGTTTAAACACGAAAAGATTAGAAAAATTTAATAACAGATTCTACGTTCGACCCTTTGATATGACCGTGTGGTCGAATGTACAAAATTGTTCACGTTCGACCGTTTGTCAAGGTTCGAATGTAGAAAATAACCAACTCAAATCACTTTCGATCATTTACACCCATGTTCGACCGTTTAAACTCACTTTCGACCGTCCGATTGGTCGAATGAAACTAATATGGTCGAATGAACAACTAAACACTGACAAACTCTAGATTCTACCAACTGACACACCACGTTCTACCAAAAACACCTTGGTTCGACCAAATAAACACACACGTTCGACCAGTCTCCCTAGGTTCGACCCTCATATTCAAAAACGGTTATTCTTTGAAAATTAGTTAATTTTGATCAAATTTTTCAAAAGTTGATAAAATTTGATGATTCTAATCAGGTTTTGCCTCAGATTTGATTTGGAACAAGTTTAACAAAGAAAATTATGCATTTTATCCATGAAAACAAGTTCTAATCAATCAATTTATCATCAAATCAGTTTATCAATGAAAAACAGAAAGTTTTTGATCAAAATAGGGTGCAAATCAACTGTAAAATTATAAAATTGTAGTTGTTTGATCCATATGGCTCTGATACCACTTTGTAGAAGGATCGAATTGACAAAAACAATTGTGTTGATCAAACAAGTCTACTAATTCAAGTGCGGAATCCTTGAATCAGTTACAAAATGATAATAATATCAACAAAACGCAGAAATCATCATTAAAACATTCCTTTCATTCATAATCATACTCAATTACACGTTAAAAAGATGTTTATAATCAATAAAAGACGTGTACGAAGTTAACTCAAAACCCTAGGGAGAACACAAACTGGAGGGAAAACAAAATGACCAAAACTTACATCTCAAAAATGAACTTGACCTTATGTAGGCCTGCACATTCGCCCATATAGTATGGTAGAATGTGCAGGTTCGACCAAACATACTGGTCGAACCAAGCAATACATTAAAATCTATTTCTACCTTCGACCTCGTGTTCTCCTTCGAACCTTTAAGCTTCCTTCGACCGTTCAAAAATCTTCCTTTGACCAACTGGAGACTCCTTCGACCATTCGACTGATGACAAAAACATTTGTTAAATGTAATCCAAAGCATTAGTCGCACAAAATGCATCTACAATCTTTTTGGATTTCCTAAAGTTTATGTTAAAACACACCTAAAATCTTTTTGAGTTTTGCATTTTTGACGAGAAATATAAAATGCGGAAAGGTAAAGATAAAGCAGTAAATGTTTTGGCAATTTCTGGTAAAGGGATCATATCAGTTATTGAGAAATCTAATCACACCGTTGATCTTTTTGATTTATTATTAGTAAAGACAATGTGTGATCTGGCAACTGCTGATATCGTGATCCACATAAACTCTCATGCAGACTTTTGTGTAGTGCTTTATACTGATACTATTATTTATAGTATAAACTCAGTTGTCTGTGGTTCCCACGCACACGACATACTCCCGTATCAAGAAGTAAATGCACAAAGACTCATTGTAAAGCGTGATTTTGCTTTCGTCGTCTGTAATTTACAAGGTATGAGGCACAGAGGTATACAGGTCAGCAAATCAATGCAACAAAGTAACATGTGCACTCTACCAGGTTGAGGGCTGATATCAATCATGATTTGCATCAATGATTGGATACGATGTATTAGATAATCTTTGATTATCATAATACACGGAAAGTTCCTCAATTCGGTAACTTTAGGATATGGCATTAAAGCTCTTTTATAAAGACACCCTATCTGATCTAGGTCTGTAATGACTTACAGCAGAAGATCAGAGAGGCTATCCCCAGACAACTAATAACATAATGACCCAAAACCTCCGAGTTTTGTATAAATACCCTATCAAACGAAATTACGGTACTAAGACCATATGCCCATGAGGAGTTCATCCACACAACAATTTGTTTGATATGTATGTATCAGGCACGTAGTAATAGGTCTACGAAGCCTATCAGCACATCACACAGACTCAGACACACGCCCTATATTGCATTACATTTCTTTAGAATGTGTCAGATCCCCACTGATGTACTATCATTCCCCTTTTTCTCCAGGAAATCATTTTGGGTTTTTCTAATTTTTATGGATTTTTGAAGTTTTTCAATGTTTTTGGATTTTCTGAAAATAAATTCTATCTAAAAATGTAAAACATATTTTTGGATTTTTGTATTTTTCTGAAAAGCAATAAAAACTAAATTAAAAAGTGATAAACTGAGGTGGTGATCACTCCTGTTTTTCTTTAATACTGTTAGCTTTCAAAAGATAGTCAAATCTTGATTTATCAAAAGCTTTGGTAAAAAGATCTGCACGTTGATAATCAGTGTGGATTTTGACCATATCGATCAACTCTTTAGCGTAACAATCACGGATAAAATGGTATTTGATCCGGATATGTTTAGCCTTTGAGTGATTTACTAAGTCTTTTGTTAATGAAATTGCGGCTTCATTATCACAGTAAATAGGGGTTTTAAGAAATTGCAAACCGTAGTCCACCATCTGTTGTTGTATCCAAAGAACCTGTGAGCAGCAGCTTGATGCTGAAACGTATTCTGCTTCACGTGTGTGGATAATGCAACTGTGGTTTGTTTCTTGCACTGCCAGGTCACGAGCCTGCTCCCCATAAACTGGCATCCAGCCGTTGTGGATTTGCTGTCCTTGTCACAGCCACCCCAATCTGCATCACGAAAAGCGATTAGGTCAAAATTATCATCATTAGGGTACCATAGTCCTCTCGACGGACAACCCTTCAGATATCTAAGGATATGTTTGACAGCTGCAAGATGACTATGTTTTGGCTTCGATTGATAATGTGCACAGAGACATGTGGCAAACATTATATCTGGTCTGGAGGCGGTGAGATACATCACAGATCCGACGATTGCTCTGTATGTAAATGGGTAAGTTAGCTCCTCCTTAGCGTCAACTCCAATCCCGTGATTAGGTTATATTAGGGTATCCATCGGCTTCGAATCATCCATCTGGAATCTGCTCAAGACTTCAGAAACGTATTTCGTCTGGTGAATAAAGATCCTCGTTGGTCTTTGTTCCACCTGCAGGCCTAGGAAAAACTGCATCACTCCCATCGCGCTCATCTCGAACTATTCCTGCATAACACGTTCAAATTCTCTGCAAAGAAGTTCGTTAGTAGAACCAAATATAATATCGTCAACATAAATCTGGACTAGAAGCAAGTCATCGCCTGTTCGTTTAGTGAACAGTGTGCAATCTACCAAACCTGGTTTAAATCCTTTGGAAAGAAGATACGTGCTCAGCTCCTCATACCATTGCCTTGGAGCCTGGTGCAACCCGTAGAGAGCTTTGTTCAAAACGTAAACCTTATCCCGGTGAATAGGATCTTCAAAGCCTGGTGGTTGACCTACGTAAACTTCCTCCTTAACCACACCGTAAAGAAACGCGCTCTTTACATCCATTTGATACACCTTAAATTTCTTGTATGATGCAAATGCCAGAAACATTCGGATAGCCTCTCAGCGTGCAACAGTTGCATAAATCTCGTTGTAATCAATTCCTTCAACTTGATGAAATCCTTGTACAACCAAACGAGCTTTGTTCCTTACGATCACTCCTCTATCATCCTTCTTGCATTTGAATACCCATTTAGTTCCGATCTTCTTTCATCCTGGGGGCAAATCTGTCAGTGTCCATACACCAAGTTTCTGAAACTGTAATAACTCCTCTTGCATAGCCTCTACCCAAGCGTCATCCAAAAGAGCGTCCTTGTAAGTCCTCGGCTCAACCTGCGAAACATAACAAGCAAAAGACCAGTCATTTTGAAAACCTGATTTTTGAATTTTGGCATATAAAGCTAGATTGCCAAGGTTTTCCGGTGAGTTTGCATTCCTCAGTTGACCTCTTGTCATCACACTGCTACCAGGATCACCAATAACCTGCTCGATCGGGTGAATTCAATGTATCCGAGATTCCGGATAATCTGGTACTTGGACTCCCGTTTGAGTAGTTAAGTTCTCTGCAGACACCAGATCATTACCCACATTCGATGATGATGCACCATTTGTATTTGGGTTCACTGGTGGTGTCACTGTAGCATGATCTAAAATAGCTTCACTTGTAACATAATCGTCGTCATCTTCAGATTCCGATGAATTAAGAGTTGTGGAAGCTTCTTGGAATACCTCTTCTTCAATTACAGGAGCATTTGTATCATTAGAAGCTGCTTGGGTGTTCACGGTGATCGGACGAACCAACGGTGATGTTACTGCGTTTTCGACCTCGTAATATAGACGTAATACAGCCTCTTCAACCAAGCTATCTAAGTTGAATGATTCAAAGAAATCTTTGTAATCAAACATCCAGTCTGGACCGCTTCCCTGTACATTCTGAGTATATCTATGTACTTCGACATTAGCCCACTCCTCGACCTGACGAGTTCGTTTGTTGAAAACCCGTTTGAGCGGGGTTGCATATCCAACAAAGTATCCTTCTTCAACCTTCGGTACGAACTTCTCAGATGGATTAAGCATTGTACATGTAGCTCCAAACGGTTGTAGATACTCTAAATTCGGCTTTCGACGATTCAACAACCCATAAGAAGTTTTGCCAAACTTCTTCACCGTTAAAACACGATTAAGAGTATAACAAGCTGCGTAAATTGCTTCGTTCCAGAAAATTACTAGAAGATTTGAGTCCGCAAGCATTGTTCTCGCCGTTTCTATTAGAGTCCTGTTTTTGCGTTCGGCAACACCGTTCTGTTGTCGGGTATACGGAGCACTATATTCATGATGAATTCCTTTGTTTTCACAAAGATCATCCATCTGTGCATTCTTAAACTCCGTCCCATTATCACTCCTAATTCTCTTGATCTTGAGACCATAGATATTTTCCAATCGAGTGAACAGAACTTTCAGATTACTAAATGTGTCGCTCTTATGGTGTAAGCACATAACCCTTGAAAATCTAGAAAATTCATCAGTCACCACAAGACAGTACAATTC
The DNA here is from genome assembly GCA_028751855.1 of Ambrosia trifida. Classification (NCBI taxonomy): domain Eukaryota; kingdom Viridiplantae; phylum Streptophyta; class Magnoliopsida; order Asterales; family Asteraceae; genus Ambrosia; species Ambrosia trifida. The sequence continues at coordinate 3,495,569 of CM054123.1, read as the reverse complement.
TCCAGCATGACTTTTACGCTTGACCGGTCCGAACAGATCCATGTGCAAACGTTCAAGTGGCAATCCAACAGAATTGACTTTCTTTGGCTTATGGGATTGCTTGTGCTTCTTACCCTTCTTGCAACTCACACACTTGTCATTAAGTGAAAATGTTTAACATTCACGCCTGTGACAAGTTCATTCTTCACCAATTGATTCATCTTTCATAGGTGAATGCCACACCCTCAAATTTCCACTGCGGGGTTTATACCACGAGGCGCATGACATACCAGGATCCCATAGCCATAAGTCATATGAACGAACTCTAAATGCCCAAACCATTTAGTTCGTTTTCAAAAACCAAGTTAGGTTAAGCTGCGGAAGCGTAAACCAAATTTAAACCTTTTAAAACCACGCGTAAAACAACGCGCCCAAATCAAAATCATATGAAAGAAAATGTAAAGCATAATATGTAATTTAGGTGTATGCCCAAGACCCCAAATGCAGTGAAGTGTGCAGTGCTTGCTAATCCTGGCACCAAAAGCTAACTACCTGCAAAAGCATGTATATCGTGGGTCAACAAACAATGTTGGTGAGTTCACTAAGTAAAGTAAATGAATATGTAAGTGTGCTGGTTTCCAAAACCACGTAAACAACTAATTGAGTTGGTTCCAAGAACCGTGTAAACACTAGTTCATCGCATGTCAAGGGTAGCTAACCCATTCATGATAACTAACACCGATATACCGAACTGTTAATGTACGTGTAGTCACAAATGTGAGCTGCATGCCTTACATCATTGCCTATCAACAATGATAAAATCTGTTAAGTTATAGTTCACTCCCGCACTCCCCGAGCCGGTGTGAGGTTTGTAAGACCTAATAGCGCTATCAACTAATAACCCGCTTGCCATAACTCGGCAACTCATTCGGTATGTGAAGGACTTACATATGATAGAGTTGGCTTAGTTTATCAAGGACACAGTTTGCGAACTAGCAAAACCCGACTCACACAAGGAGTCAAACACCGACCCACACAAGGATCCATAGCATCCTAACCCGGGATGTGTATGTAGTCCCAAACCGGACTATAAAATAGTAGTCCCAACTCGGACTAGAAAAAGTTAAGTACGTTGTCTCAACCCGAGACGCATGCTTTTGAGAAAAGAGTAGTGAAACTCACCTTAGGTTGCACGTGAATAATCCAAATTCCTCAAAAAGAAATGAGCTACCGACTCCCTATTACAAATGTCACTAGGTGAGTATATGTGCATAACCAACACACCATACAACTCGTTTGTCCAAGACTTTTAAAGTTCAAACCGTGTAGTGACACCTAATGACTCTACATGCACAAGTAAGTCCTACGTATCCTGTTGGTGATCATATTGATTATTATCAGTTTTATACGTCATACACATCTCATATAAGTATTCATGCAAGTTCATGTCAAATACATACCATATAAGACTCCAAATAGTCACGTAAACATCCCTTACACAATATGCGTTTTCAGGGAAGATTGTATGCTGTGAAAAACGAATTATTTAAAATACTTAACGAATGAATTAAACTCCCAAATGTTTACTGAATATTCATTGGGATTCATTTGATAAACCATATTTTTTTTTTGTCTCACAACCAAACACAAAAATTATTAAAATTCGTACAACACAGCTATGTCCAGAAAATTTCTACAGCAGGTCAGTTTAGTAGAAAAATTCCCAAATATTGTGTTTTGACCCAAACAAGGTGAATACAATTGGAAACGCCAAGTTTTTCAAATGTTGACCTACTTTCCAAATTTCATAACTTAACCCTTTGTAAATCTCACGTTATGACCGTTTAAAGTTGACCTAATTTATAATTCTGAAAATCTGATATGACCTTTAAACTTATAAAATCATGAATACATATCAAAACAAGTCCAAAACGCATGATTTTGGACTTTTTGAAAAGCTAACATCTTAAGTTATGTTTTAGCATTAGAAAAAAATCAGATTACACATGTTAATCACCCTATAACAGCCCTACAATTTGTCACAATGAATCTGTCAGAAAGTCAGAATTCTAATAACATGCTTCTCATGAACCCTAATCATTCTTATTAACCCATAATCATAAAATAACTCATATTAACAGAATTCAATCCATATTATCACATTTAAATCAATGTATTTACGTACTAATAACCCTAGTTTCGATTACTAACAACAATACCCATCAACATGCACAACAAACATCAAAACTCCTTACAAAATTATTATTTGCGATTTTTATATAGATAGTTTTTAAGGTTTTTACAACTTTTCAAGTATCAATATTCATCAAATAACACATAAAACATGTACCTCGAAATGCTAGAAAATTTAAAACCTCAAGATAGCACCCAAAATAACTTGGATTAGTGATGAAAATGGATGAAGGATTGAAAGTGAAGGTGATGGTGGGTGTCTTGGGGGTTCACGGCGCAATGGAGCCTCTAGGGTTTCTTATTATTTTTTTTGATCAATAATATACTAGAAGTTGGACCATGGGCCAAGGTTACGGGTTTATGGGCTTTTTTTATAAACGGGCCCGTTAATACGGTTTTAATCCTGAGAATAGTCTCGATAATATTATTCATAGTAACTTATGTAAAAACTATTGTTTTTATCATCTCATAACAAGTTAATTACAGAATGCACATAATTCGTAGGGTTTACGTACTGACTATCTATTAAAACAGTAATCCTCATAAACATGTAATTCACAAACGCATGTTAATTCACATTCATCATCACCCAATAGATCATATGATTATGTATGCTTGACAAATCACCAACGTTCGGGATACAGGACTCGTGTGTGTGTCAAGACAAAACCTTCCTAATTATATTGTACGTTAATATCATCCAACATATGTTATTATCCCATAACATATCGAAAGACCTTCTTAACTAACCCTAGTTAGGTGTTTAGTCACGAATGTACATGAAAGTTAACTAGAGTTCAGTAAAAGTAATATCCTGAAAATGCAGGGTGTCACATCATCCCCAAGTTGAAAAGAATTTCGTCTCAAAATTCAGCAAGTAAACAGTGAAGCCAGTGTAAAATTGTATGCTTGGTTACCGGATGTCACATCATCCCCAAGTTGAAAGGAATTTCGCCCCGAAATTCACTTTGAGTGAGTCGCTTCACGTTTAGAGTTTAGTTCATACGCATATTCAGGTTCAGTAGAAAGGTGTGGGTATTTGAACCGCATTTTATCCATGTGTTCCCACGTGTATTCCGGTCCTAGACGGAATTCCATCGCACCCTAACAATAGTTTTGGTGCTCTGTCTGAGTTTCTTGACGCCCCGCTCAAGAATCTCCACTTGTTCTTCCACGAACCGTGGCTGATCGTCCACCTGGATCTCCTCCCGTGGCACTACCAGTATTATATCAGATAAGCATTTCTTCAGAGTAGGTACGTGGAATACATTGTGCACCCCACTGAGTTCATCAGGAAGGATTTACCTGTAAGCTACTGGACCAATCCTTTCGACAATCTTGAATGGTCCTACATATCGCGGGTTCAACTTTCCCTGTTTTCCAAAGCGTATCACCCCCTTCCAAGGTGACACCTTCAATAGAACCTTGTCCCCAACCTGGAACTCCAAAGGTTTCCTACGCTTATCAGCGTAACTTTTCTGTTGATCACGAGCAGCAGCCATCCGATTTCTGATTTGCACTATCTCCCCAGAAGTTTCGTGCACAAGTCCGGGATCTGTTAGCTGGCTATCCCCAACTTCAGTCCAGCAGATGGAAGACCTACACTTACGTCCATAAAGTGCCTCTAAAGGCGCACACTGTATTGAAGTGGGGTAACTGTTGTTATACGAGAATTCAATCAAAGGCAAATGCTTCAAAATCCGCCACGCACGCTCGTAGCAGATCTTCCAATGTTTGGATGGTTCGTTCACTCTGTCCATTCGTCTGTGGGTAATAGGTTGTGCTCATATCTAAGCGAGTTCCCAAAGCGTTTTGGAGAGTAGTCCAAAAATGAGAAGTGAATCGCGCATCGCGATCAGATATAATAGAAGTAGGCACCCCATACCTAGAGACTACCTCCTTGACGTAGAGATTTGCTAGTTTCTCCGGCGAGTCCGTTTCCTTTATTGCCAAAAAGTGTGCCGATTTGGTTAAACGATCCACGATAACCCAAATCATGTTATGGCCCGTTGGCGGTCTAGGGAGCTTTGAGATAAAATCCATTGAAATTCCGTCCCATTTCCACATAGGGATTTCTAGTTGCCGGAGTAGGCTTGAAGGTTTCTGATATTCAATCTTAACCTTCGCACAAGTCAAGCACTTACTAACATAAGTGGCTATTTCAGCTTTCATGTTTGGCCGCCAGTAAAGAGTTTTAAGATCTTGGTACCTCTTGTCCGAAACAGGATGTACCGAATATCGAGAGGTATGAGCTTCATCGTGCACCAGTTGTCCGAGATCCCCAAAACGTGGTATCGAGACTCGATTCATAAAGTATTGAAGACCATCCGTCTTCAGTTCCAAGTGCTTAGCCGCACCATGTAAAGTTTCAAGCCTAATGTTTTCTTCGTTCAAAGCCTCGCCGTGGGCTTCACGTATCTTATCAGGAAGATTAGAATGTACGGTAAGTTGTAAAGCTCGCACTCGTTTGGGTTTCGTTTCCTTACGACTGAGGGCATCAGCTACTACGTTAGCTTTCCCAGGATGATACTTGATGGCACAGTCATAATCATTCAGAAGCTTGACCCATCGACGCTGTCGCATGTTCAGCTCCTTTTGATCGAATATGAGTTGGAGGCTCTTGTGGTCAGTGAATATCGTACATTTCGCCCCATAGAGATAATGCCTCCAGATCATTAGAGCAAAAACCATTGCTCCTAGTTCCAAGTCATGGGTGGTGTAATTCTTCTCATGAACCTTTAATTGACGTGAGGCATACGCGATCACCTTATCACGCTGCATCAGCACACACCCTAACCCTTGGATAGACGCATCACAGTACACCATGAAGTCCTCTATACCCTCAGGTAGTGATAGTATAGGTGCACTGCAAAGTTTCGACTATAATAATTGAAAAGCGGATTCTTGGGCATCTCCCCACTTGTAAGTAATACCCTTCTGTGTCAAAGCAGTGAGGAGATGAGTGATCTTAGAGAATCCCTCAATGAATCTACGATAATATCCCGCAAGACCAAGAAACTGGCGCACCTCTGTGGGAGTTTTGGAGCCTCCCACTTTTTAATAGCATCAATCATGGCGGGATCGACATGTATTCCTGCCTGGTTAACCACATGTCAAGAAATTGGACTTCTCGAATCCAAAAGTCACATTTAGAGAATTTTGCATACAACTGCTCATTTCTCAAGAGTTCCAAGATCAGCTGCAGGTGTTGCTCGTGCTCTTCCCTGCTCTTGGAATAAATCAGTATGTCATCTATGAACACTATGACCAATTTGTCCAAATAAGGCTTGCACACACGGTTCATTAGATCCATGAACACAGCCGGTGCATTGGTTAGCCCAAATGGCATCACCAAAAACTCATAATGTCCGTAACGAGTTCGAAAGGCTGTCTTCGCCACATCCTTCTCTCGGACTCTCAGTTGATGGTATCCTGACCTCAAGTCAATCTTAGAATAGAAACTCGACCCTTGAAACTGGTCGAACAAGTCATCAATACGAGGTAAAGGGTAGCGGTTCTCAATCGTTACTTTGTTCAACTTCCGATACACCTACGGAAACTCCCACCCTTCTTCATATCAAACAGAACTGGAGCTCCTCATGGCGAAGAACTAGGTCTAATAAAGCCCCTATCCAATAGCTCTTGGAGTTGGGTAGACAGTTCTTGAAGTTCGCCTAGTGCTAGGCGGTATGGTGCGCGTGTAACTGGAGCTGCTCCAGGTACAAGGTCAATTTGAAACTCCACTGAACGAACAGGTGGAAGTCCAGGTAGTTCCTTCGGGGAAAATATCTGGGAAATCTCGGACTACTGGGATGTCCTCAATCTTAGTTTCAGTTTCAGTTTCAGCTCGAGTGTCAAATATGTTAGCCAAAATGGCTGGATAGCACTTACGAATACACTTCTGGGCTTTCAAGAAGAGATGATTCCCACCATGGCACCACCATGATTACCCTGTATAGATAAAAGTTCTCTGCCTAGGAGGGGGACACGAATAATCTTCTCCCGACAGATAATTTCAGCGGGATGCTTGGACAACCAGTCCATGCCAACTACAAGATCAAAGCTTCCAAGGGTGATAGGTAAAATGTTGATGGCAAACGATTGCCCATCCAACTCGAGTTTACAGTCACAATGGGTGTGGGTTACCTCAACAGGCTTCCCATCAGCTAGCTCTATGGTGTACGGGGTATCAAGAAGAGTAGGAACCATCCCTAGTTGTTTGCTAAGTTTTGATGACACAAAACTATAGTTCGCACCAGTATCATATAAAATAGAAGCAAGAGTGTCGTATGTAACATTTCGTATTTAACTATTTATACGTTACGGATTAAAACGACAAGCCCTATTATTTTTGGTGATATTTTGAACCCCTATACAATGATAATTATATATCTATATGTGTATATATTTATATATATATATATATATATAATAATAATAATAATAATAATAATAATAATAAGTTTAGTGTGTAATAAAAGAGTTTTGGATAAACAAACCCACAAACAAATCACTTTGGTTCAGCCATCATCAGCCCAGCCCAGCCCAAACCAAACCATAACTAAACCCCTTTCCCTTATTTTTTTCGGCCCAAAGACCTGAGCCCAAGACCAACACAGGCCCACTAGTCCAGCCCTCCCTTGTCTGAGTTAATGAAAAAACAAAACAAAATAAAGGTCCCCGCCAGGTCTCGAACCCGAGTCACCACATACACATACACGCGTGTTACCCATCTGCTCCACACACCATTGTTAATTCTAACCCAGCATTTATTATATTTAAAACCACTTTCAAACTTCCTTTTCTTCTCTGTTAAAACGAGCAGCAGCAGGCTGCTGTTGACCAAGCCTTGACCCAATCAATTCAAGATAATTGACGCGTGATTGATCTAAATATGGCAAATTTCTTTATTTCCGGCCTCGTTCATCTTTGATTACACTATTATTACCAATTATCGTTGACTAATTGATGTTATACGCGCATAACATTAACTCGTTAGTCAACCATACCAATTAACCCAATCCATCGACCCTCTATATAAATTGAACCTTGGCACAGCATAACAACTCGCTCACATCTCTCTCTCAACCTCCAATTGCTTCTGAAACATTCTAATAATTATCCTTCTACACGCTGTTTGACTTTTGGCTTTGACCAGGCAAACGAGCACAATACAACACTGTGAGTTCTACTTTTTTTGTGGGTTTTATTAGTCGGCAATCAAACAACAAAAGCCCTAACTTTAATCGGGTTTATAATGTCTGATTTGATCAATTGTTAATGCTAGGGTTCGTGCTTATAATTTGGGGATAAACTCAGAATCACATAACGTATTTATATAATTTTAATCAGGGATTATCACAACCACTGGCCTAGGCCAAGTGGTTGTGACTATGGTCTATAACCCCTGGATCCCGAGTTCGAGTCCCGGCTACGGCCAGATTTTTGTTCCTTTTTCTTTTTATAAACCACAAATCATTATTATATATATTATACCTTTACAACTTATAAATTTGTTTTTAAATATTAAAAACTATTTTATAAATTCTAAAAAAATTATATTTATTAAATCTGAATTAAAAGTTTTATTTACAATTTTTATTTTTCAAAAAATTCATTTATTTAATATTTATAATAATTAAATCAATTTTATACCATTATATTAATAAAAATCCATTAAAATATCAAAACAATTTTGTTAAATTCTACAAAAATTATCCTATGTTTGTACAATGTTGAACTTCACTGAAATGATTTTTAAATCAGAAAAATCAATTATTTTATATTTTTAATCAATTTTTGTTAGATTTAATCATAATTAAATCATAATAAATTCGATTTTCATTATTTTTGCACCAAAATTTTACACAATTTATTTTTATATATTTAGAACAGAAATATGATTTTTAAAATAGATATTCTTTAATTTTAGTATTTTTGAATATTAAAGTTAATTGTTGGCAATTTGTAATAAATAGATTTAAAAATCTATTTTAAATGAAATAATTTTATAAAAATTATTTTTATACTTCAAACACTTTAATGTGTACATTCAAAATTCAAATTTTATAAAAAGACTTTCTTTTATTAATTATCAAATTTCCCTTTTATTTAATTAACATTTTATTTTTAATTCAACAATTGGTTATCCCCAAATCGAAACCCTAGGATACACTTATAAATTAATTAGACTTAGACTTATTATTTATTACCTAATTATAGGGTAATATTTGGCATTACATTGGGCAACACACTATTTTTCAAGAGATAACGTTTTGCTAAGGTGAGTTTACATAGCCCCTTTTTTCTGTTTTACATTTTGGGGTGAAACATGTTTAAACATTTTATACAATATCATTTACTCATTCTTACATTGTTGAAACTTATGATTCAATTACACTATCATTTACTCATTCTATCATTTGACTGTAACAAAAAGACACAGTACAATCATTAACAATGATCAAGCCGCCTGTTTAGATTATAGCGCTATAGGTCTGACAAACCCATCCCCCGCATAGACTCAGGGATGATCGATAACAGTAATAACATTTAACTAACTTGCGAGTTAGTCATCAGTCGACACAAGGTTTGGTTGTACAAAGACGCATTGCTACATGTCGGTATCATACTCTATCATCATACAACTTTGAATGTTGTACAAACTGTTGTTATCAATTATTTTCAAAAACCTATGTATTCTCACCAATTTTTGTTGACCCAAAATATTTTCAACTTAACATGTTTCAGGTTCTACTTGCTTGAAGATTTGAATTAATGCCTGAAGATGTGTGCATAGTTATATTCAATTTGATGTATGAATTCTTGTAGAACAATTGTATGTAATTTATTTAAATCATTTACTGAAATTTATTATTCACCATGAGCTACTGAACAATCATCACTACGTGACACCTCGATGTTTCCGCCATCGGTTGGGGTGTTACAGATTGGTATCAGAGCCATGGTTATAGGGAATTAGGTTATTAGAAAAATAATCTAGTCTATAACCATAGGACTTAATCAGTACTTGCTTCTTTACTTGCTAATCTCTATCTCCCTCCTACTTCATATCCCTACTTTCATCCTTACAAGAAGATTGCTCTCCATCACAAGATCTACTCTTAGACTAATAGGACAATCCTCAGGTTTAGCCTGAACCACCTTGAGATCTCGTCGAAGTTCTAGATTTTAATAACGAACACGTGCAATCTGGAAGGGTGAACGCCTGTATTCTGAGTTTTCTGTCTAAGACTGGCATTGCGCATATATCCTAATCAGACGAGGGACCCGGATGCCTACCTGGGAATTCTCGGGATGAGTGTTCACTTATAGGCTAAAGCATGTCTTCATATGTTATTAGAATTTAGAATCTTTGATAAGTCAACGTTTTCGTTTATTCGTTTTAATTAATGAATAAATGATTACATTCCTTATATAATCTCACTCATTTCACTGTGTCTCTTACAGATCATGCCTCCACGTCGCAGTACTCGCAACAGCAATGGTGAGAACCACGAAGAAGGTGGTGATAACCATAACCACGACCAAGTTCCTAACCACAACAACAATGGTGTTGATGCCCAATTGGCTGCAATCATTTCTCAACAAATGGCGCAGCAAATCGCAACTCTGGTTCCCAACTTACTCGCTCAGGTCATCCAACTAAACGGCAACGGGAATGGTCATGGCAACGGGAACGGGAACGGCAATGGCAATGGTAATGGACCCCCAGCCTGCACCCTTAAGCATTTCAACTCTTGTAACCCTCCAAAGTTTAGTGGTGAAGAAGGAGCTACAGGACTCCTCCAATGGTTTGAGGGTATTGAGAATACCTTCATCAACAGTGAGTGCCCCGACAACTTTAAGGTCCGTTATGCCATGAGTGTTCTTCACAAACGAGCGCTCACTTGGTGGAATGAAGAAAAGCGTACTCGTGGGGCCGAAGTTGCTCTTGCTATGACATGGGACCAAGTCAAGGAGGTCATGAAGGAAGAGTTTTGTCCTCGCAATGAAGTTAAGAAGCTTAAGGATGAGTTCCACACCTTAGTTCAAGATAGTGGGGAAAACCTTGCCTACAACACCCGCTTTCACGAGCTTAGCTTATTGTTACCCCACAAAGTCACTCCCCTGTCGGTAGCCATCGAGAAGTACATCGGTGGTCTGCCCATGCAAATCCAGGATACGGTGTGGGGAAGGAATCCTGCCACCTTGGAGGAAGCCAAACGTTTAGCAGCTACCTTAACTGATAATCACGTAAAGAACGGGACCTTAGTTCGGAAAGGCAATAAAACAAGTATTGTAGCCGCGGTAACCACTGAGAACCAGAAACGTAAGACCAGGGATCCTGATGCAAACCTCACTCCACAAGCTTCTAACAAGAAACCTTATACAGGAAACCATCCATTGTGTAACACATGCAACCGACATCACCCCACTACTTTAGCGTGTCGCTTGTGCACCAATTGTGGTAGGTATGGCCATCTAGTTAATACATGTCGCGAGACCCCAAATCCTAATGCCAACCAACCCACCAACCCTGCTCAAGCTGCTAACCTTAATCAATACAACTATGGTCAATGCTATGAATGTGGAGACCCAAATCACTTCCGTAACCGATGCCCTAAACTGAACAGAAATCAAGACCCTCGAGCTACCTAACCGCAAGACTCACCATTTGATTATTGGTTGCTTTTATTCTATGTATTGACGTTATTCGATTCAAGTAATAAAATTCAAGTATTATCATAACATCTGTGTGCATTAATCATACTTGCTTACTTGTACAACAATTAGTTGACTACCAAACAACCTACTTAACGATTGGAAGAGGTCATCATGTCTTTCCAACAGTCGGGAGAGGCCCTACCACCTGAACAACTGGCGGAGACTATCAGACCTGCTTGACAATCGGTAAAGTCATAAAAGGACGCAAAACCCTAATGTAAGGTAAATTGGTAATTACGGTCCGGAACGTAATCATGAATTTACAGGTACGTTAAGGTAGTGTGAAATTTTATCAAGGTTTTCGGTAGTTGGCCAATTGTAACCCTGGTTTTCCCTTAACTTCGGGACGAAGTTCCTAAAAGTAGGGGAGACTATAACATTTTGTATTTAACTATTTATACGTTACGGATTAAAACGACAAGCCCTATTATTTTTGGTGATATTTTGAACCCCTATACAATGATAATTATATATCTATATGTGTATATATTTATATATATATATATAATAATAATAATAATAATAAGTTTAGTGTGTAAAAAAAAGAGTTTTGGATAAACAAACCCACAAACAAATCACTTTGGTTCAGCCGTCATCAGCCCAGCCCAAACCAAACCATAACCAAACCCCTTTCCCTTATTTTTTTCGGCCCAAAGACCTGAGCCCAAGACCAACACAGGCCCACTAGTCCAGCCCTCCCTTGTCTGAGTTAATGAAAAAACAAAACAAAATAAAGGTCCCCGCCAGGTCTCGAACCCGAGTCACCACATACATATACACGCGTGTTACCCATCTGCCCCACACACCATTGTTAATTCTAACCCAGCATTTATTATATTTAAAACCACTTTCAAACTTCCTTTTCTTCTCTGTTAAAACGAGCAGTAGCAGGCTGTTGTTGACCAAGCCTTGACCCAATCAATTCAAGATAATTGACGCGTGATTGATCTAAATATGGCAAATTTCTTTATTTCCGGCCTCGTTCATCTTTGATTACACGATTATTACCAATTATCGTTGACTAATTGATGTTATACGCGCATAACATTAACTCGTGAGTCAACCTTACCAATTAACCCAATCCATCGACCCTCTATATAAATTGAACCTTGGCACAGCATAACAACTCGCTCACATCTCTCTCTCAACCTCCAATTGCTTCTGAAACATTCTAATAATTATCCTTCTACACGCTGTTTGACTTTTGGCTTTGACCAGGCAAACGAGCACAATACAACACTGTGAGTTCTACTTTTTTTGTGGGTTTTATTAGTCGGCAATCAAACAACAAAAGCCCTAACTTTAATCGGGTTTATAATGTCTGATTTGATCAATTGTTAATGCTAGGGTTCGTGCTTATAATTTGGGGATAAACTCAGAATCACATAACGTATTTATATAATTTTAATCAGGGATTATCACAACCACTGGCCTAGGCCAAGTGGTTGTGACTATGGTCTATAACCCCTGGATCCCGAGTTCGAGTCCCGGCTACGGCCAGATTTTTGTTCCTTTTTCTTTTTATAAACCACAAATCATTATTATATATATTATACCTTTAAAACTTATAAATTTGTTTTTAAATATTAAAAACTATTTTATAAATTCTAAAAAAATTATATTTATTAAATCTGAATTAAAAGTTTTATTTACAATTTTTATTTTTCAAAAAATTCATTTATTTAATATTTATAATAATTAAATCAATTTTATACCATTATATTTATAAAAATCCATTAAAATATCAAAACAATTTTATTAAATTCTACAAAAATTATCCTATGTTTGTACAATGTTGAACTTCACTGAAATGATTTTTAAATCAGAAAAATCAATTATTTTATATTTTTAATCAATTTTTGTTAGATTTAATCATAATTAAATCATAATAAATTCGATTTTCATTATTTTTGCACCAAAATTTTACACAATTTATTTTTATATATTTAGAACAGAAATATGATTTTTAAAATAGAAATTCTTTAATTTTAGTATTTTTGAATATTAAAGTTAATTGTTGGCAATTTGTAATAAATAGATTTAAAAATCTATTTTAAATGAAATAATTTTATAAAAATTATTTTTATACTTCAAACACTTTAATGTGTACATTCAAAATTCAAATTTTATAAAAAGACTTTCTTTTATTAATTATCAAATTTCCCTTTTATTTAATTAACATTTTATTTTTAATTCAACAATTGGTTATCCCCAAATCGAAACCCTAGGATACACTTATAAATTAATTAGACTTAGACTTATTATTTATTACCTAATTATAGGGTAATATTTGGCATTACATTGGGCAACACACTATTTTTCAAGAGATAACGTTTTGCTAAGGTGAGTTTACATAGCCCCTTTTTTCTGTTTTACATTTTTGGGGTGAAACATGTTTAAACATTTTATACAATATCATTTACTCATTCTTACATTGTTGAAACTTATGATTCAATTACACTATCATTTACTCATTCTATCATTTGACTGTAACAAAAAGACACAGTACAATCATTAACAATGATCAAGCCGCCTGTTTAGATTATAGCGCTATAGGTCTGACAAACCCATCCCCCGCATAGACTCAGGGATGATCGATAACAGTAATAACATTTAACTAACTTGCGAGTTAGTCATCAGTCGACACAAGGTTTGGTTGTACAAAGACGCATTGCTACATGTCGGTATCATACTCTATCATCATACAACTTTGAATGTTGTACAAACTGTTGTTATCAATTATTTTCAAAAACCTATGTATTCTCACCAATTTTTGTTGACCCAAAATATTTTCAACTTAACATGTTTCAGGTTCTACTTGCTTGAAGATTTGAATTAATGCCTGAAGATGTGTGCATAGTTATATTCAATTTGATGTATGAATTCTTGTAGAACAATTGTATGTAATTTATTTAAATCATTTACTGAAATTTATTATTCACCATGAGCTACTGAACAATCATCACTACGTGACACCTCGATGTTTCCGCCATCGGTTGGGGTGTTACAGATTGGTATCAGAGCCATGGTTATAGGGAATTAGGTTATTAGAAAAATAATCTAGTCTATAACCATAGGACTTAATCAGTACTTGCTTCTTTACTTGCTAATCTCTATCTCCCTCCTACTTCATATCCCTACTTTCATCCTTACAAGAAGATTGCTCTCCATCACAAGATCTACTCTTAGACTAATAGGACAATCCTCAGGTTTAGCCTGAACCACCTTGAGATCTCGTCGAAATTCTAGATTTTAATAACGAACACGTGCAATCTGGAAGGGTGAACGCCTGTATTCTGAGTTTTCTGTCTAAGACTGGCATTGCGCATATATCCCAATCAGACGAGGGACCCGGATGCCTACCTGGGAATTCTCGGGATGAGTGTTCACTTATAGGCTAAAGCATGTCTTCATATGTTATTAGAATTTAGAATCTTTGATAAGTCAACGTTTTCGTTTATTCGTTTTAATTAATGAATAAATGATTACATTCCTTATATAATCTCACTCATTTCACTGTGTCTCTTACAGATCATGCCTCCACGTCGCAGTACTGGCAACAGCAATGGTGAGAACCACGAAGAAGGTGGTGATAACCATAACCACGACCAAGTTCCTAACCACAACAACAATGGTGTTGATGCCCAATTGGCTGCAATCATTTCTCAACAAATGGCGCAGCAAATCGCAACTCTGGTTCCCAACTTACTCGCTCAGGTCATCCAACTAAACGGCAACGGGAATGGTCATGGCAACGGGAACGGGAACGGCAATGGCAATGGTAATGGACCCCCAGCCTGCACCCTTAAGCATTTCAACTCTTGTAACCCTCCAAAGTTTAGTGGTGAAGAAGGAGCTACAGGACTCCTCCAATGGTTTGAGGGTATTGAGAATACCTTCATCAACAGTGAGTGCCCCGACAACTTTAAGGTCCGTTATGCCATGAGTGTTCTTCACAAACGAGCGCTCACTTGGTGGAATGAAGAAAAGCGTACTCGTGGGGCCGAAGTTGCTCTTGCTATGACATGGGACCAAGTCAAGGAGGTCATGAAGGAAGAGTTTTGTCCTCGCAATGAAGTTAAGAAGCTTGAGGATGAGTTCCACACCTTAGTTCAAGATAGTGGGGAAAACCTTGCCTACAACACCCGCTTTCACGAGCTTAGCTTATTGTTACCCCACAAAGTCACTCCCCTGTCGGTAGCCATCGAGAAGTACATCGGTGGTCTGCCCATGCAAATCCAGGATACGGTGTGGGGAAGGAATCCTGCCACCTTGGAGGAAGCCAAACGTTTAGCAGCTACCTTAACTGATAATCACGTAAAGATTCAATTACACTATCATTTGACTGTAACAAAAAGACACAGTACAATCATTAACAATGATCAAGCCGCCTGTTTAGATTATAGCGCTATAGGTCTGACAAACCCATCCCCCGCATAGACTCAGGGATGATCGATAACAGTAATAACATTTAACTAACTTGCGAGTTAGTCATCAGTCGACACAAGGTTTGGTTGTACAAAGACGCATTGCTACATGTCGGTATCATACTCTATCATCATACAACTTTGAATGTTGTACAAACTGTTGTTATCAATTATTTTCAAAAACCTATGTATTCTCACCAATTTTTGTTGACCCAAAATATTTTCAACTTAACATGTTTCAGGTTCTACTTGCTTGAAGATTCTGGGTAGGTGAGCTGCAGTGGCCAAGCCACGAATCTTTGGGACCCACCCTTTTGGTATGAAATTCGATCCGCTGGTAAAGTAGGTTAAATAGATTTGAGCACAATGTATCTAACTCCCATAGCTTGGTAGTGTAGGCGCTGATCTCAGACCCATCCGTCAAATTTCTAGATTTCATCATAGGGTGCAACGTTCTCCATCCAAGTATCTGTAACTCATCGAGTGTGCATGTAGCATACATTACCCCATCCAGCCCGGGGCAAATGCGCATGGAAATGACTTATACAATCGAAGCAATCAGACGGTGTCCTTCAGTTCCGTTAGTGTTGTCGAGGTTTACGACCAATAAAGGGCTTGAAAATATGATGGTAGGTTGTTGTTGTGGCATGTGCGTTCAAGGAATAAGAAAGTTCAAACGTGGAAGTCAGGGGAAACGAATGATTTAGCAATATGGATCTTTACTAGCTTGGAAAGATGCGAGGGCCTCAACCACCCTATCGTTGATCATAAGAACTCAGTCTTATCTAAGATAGTAAAGGAAAAGAAAGAAAAGATAGTTAAGAAAAGGTAAGAGCCAATTGTCGCCATGCTCTGTCTTAGATAGTATATCATTCATCCTCACTTCCCATGTGCTCGTCCTGCTCAGGTTCCCCTTCCATCCCTTATCCTTCCTCTTTCGCGATGTCAATGTTATATGGTTCTCATCACGTACAGTCTCCTTCTCCGGTCCTGTGTAAGTCAGCTCAATGGTCAACAACACCATTCGTTCCTCCAATCGTGACTGTCAATCACTAATAGATTTGGTCTTCCTTTGAGATGTTGCACTGCATCACAGACCTTCGTAACTCCCCAAGAGTGTGTGTAACAAGCCCCAATCTAATGTGTTCCCATGAATCTACCATATACTTATGAGTAACAGGGATATGCAGTCATACGTCCGCCCGCTCATACTAGGTGTAAGGTACTAAAGTAAGAAATAAGTTCTATATGTGTAACCCAGTCCCGTCTGAATTTCAAATGGAAGTAAGAAAGATCAAGTAACAAGGAACAGAAACTAAGTGTCTCCTTGCTCAGTGAAAAAGGATAAGTCTCGGTATTTGAATTTCTTCACAGTTGATTCGGTTTGATGGTATCACGTCATGCGCATCGTGCAGCTTTCCTGTGTGCGTGCGCCACAACACTCGCAAGGGCTTTCTCCCCTGTACAATTGTTGTTTCCTCATCCACGAGGTTTGTTAGGATACTACTCCCAGTAATGCGCCACCTGGTGTAACCCTGGGTTCCCACCATTGACGTATTCAGAATTAGGTCTAGAACTAGTAGATAACATATCTCCCGAAATCATGTGTTGTAGATATATGTAGCTAAAAGCTAGTTGTGCACTTAAGTTGTGAGTGTACTTATGCTATGATGATTATAGACTAGACTCAACATGCAGTCCTAGTTCAATATAACCAATGGCTCTGATACCAATCTGTCACACCCTCAAATTTCCACTGCGGGGTTTATACCGCGAGGCGCATGACATACCAGGATCCCATAGCCATAAGTCATATGAACGAACTCTAAATGCCCAAACCATTTAGTTCGTTTTCAAAAACCAAGTTAGGTTAAGCTGCGGAAGCGTAAACCAAATTTAAACCTATTAAAACCATGCGCAAAACAACGCGCCCAAATCAAAATCATATGAAAGAAAATGTAAAGCATAATATGTAATTTAGGTGTATGCCCAAGACCCCAAATGCAGTGAAGTGTGCAGTGCTTGCTAATCCTGACACCAAAAGCTAACTACCTGCAAAAGCATGTATATCGTGGGTTAACAAACAATGTTGGTGAGTTCACTAAGTAAAGTAAATGAATATGTAAGTGTGCTGGTTTCCGAAACCACGTAAACAAGTAATTGAGTTGGTTCCAAGAACCGTGTAAACACTAGTTCATCGCATGTCAAGGGTAGCTAACCCATTCATGATAACTAACACCGATATACCGAACTGCTGATGTACGTGTAGTCACAAATGTGAGTTGCATGCCTTACATCATTGCCTATCAACAATGATAAAATCTGTTAAGTTATAGTTCACTCCCGCACTCCCCGAGCCGGTGTGAGGTTTGTAAGACCTAATAGCGCTATCAACTAATAACCCACTTGCCATAACCCGGCAACTCATTCGGTATGTGAAGGACTTACAGATGATAGAGTTGGTTTAGTTTATCAAGGACACAGTTTGCGAACTAGAAAAACCCGACTCACACAAGGAGTCAAACACCGACCCACACAAGGATCCATAGCATCCCAACCCGGGATGTGTTAGTAGTCCCAAACCGGACTAGAAAATAGTAGTCCTAACCCGGACTAGAAAAAGTTAAGTACGTTGTCTCAACCCGAGACGCATGCTTTTGAGAAAGGAGTAGTGAAACTCACCTTAGGTTGCACGTGAATAATCCAAATTCCTCAAACAGAAATGAGCTACCGACTCCCTATTACAAATGTCACTAGGTGAGTATATGTGCATAACCAACACACCATACAACTCGTTTGTCCAAGACTTTTAAAGTTCAAACCGTGTAGTGACACCTAATGACTCTACATGCACAAGTAAGTCCTACGTATCCCGTTGGTGATCATATTGATTATTATCAGTTTTATACCTCATACACATCTCAAATAAGTATTCATGCAAATTCATGTCAAATACATACCATATAAGACTCCAAATAGTCACGTAAACATCCCTTACACAATCTGCGTTTTCAGGGCAGATTGTACGCTTTGAAAAACGAATTATTTAAAATACTTAATGAAAGAATTAAACTCCCAAATTTTTACTGAATATTCATTGGGATTCATTTGATAACCCATATTTTTTTTTGTCTCACAACCAAACACAAAAATTATTAAAATAAGTACAACACAGCTATGTCCAGAAAATTTCCACAGTAGGTCAGTTTAGTAGAAAAATTCCCAAAAATTGTGTATTGACCCAAACGAGGTGAATTAAATAGGAAAAGCCAAGTTTTTCCTACTGTCCAAATTTCATAACTTAACCCTTTGTAAATCTCGAGTTACGACCGTTTAAAGTTGACCCAATTTATAATTCCGAAAATTTGATATGACCTTTAAACTTATAGAATCATGAATACATATCAAAACAAGTCCAAAACGCATGATTTTGGACTTTTTAAAAAGCTAACATCATAAGTTATGTTTTAGCATCAGGAAACAATCAGATTACACATGTTAATCACCCTATAACAGCCCTACAATTCGTCACAATGAATCTGTCAGAAAATCAGAATTCTAATAACACGCTTCTCATGAACCCTAATCATTCTTATTAACCCATAATCATAAAATAACTCATATTAACAGAATTCAATCCATATTATCACATTTAAATCTATGTATTTACGTACTAATAACCCTAGTTTCGATTACTAACAACAATACCTATCAACATGCACAACAAACATCAAAACTCCTTACAAAATTATAATTTGTGATTTTTATATAGATAGTTTTTAAGGTTTTTACAACTTTTCAAGTATCAATATTCATCAAATAACACATAAAACATGTACCTCGAAATGCTAGAATCTTTAAAACCTCAAGATAGCACCCGAAATAACTTGGATTAGTGATGAAAATGGATGAAGGATTGAAAGTGAAGGTGATGGTGGGTGTCTTGGGGGTTCACGGCGCAATGGAGCCTCTAGGGTTTTTTATTTTTTTTTTGATCAATAATATACTAGAAGTTGGACCATGGGCCAAGGTTACGGGTTTATGGGCTATTTTTTGATAAACGGACCCGTTAATACGGTTTTAATCCCGAGAATAGTCTCGATAATATTATTCATAGTAACTTATGTAAAAACTATTGTTTTTACATCTCATAACATGTTAATTACAGAATGCACATAATTCGTAGGGTTTACGAACTGACTATCTATCAAAACAGTAATCCACATAAACATGTAATTCACAAACGCATGTTAATTCACATTCATCATCACCCAATAGATCATATGATTATGTATGCTTGACAAATCACCAACGTTCGGGATACAGGACTCGTGTGTGTGTCAAGACAAAACCTTCCTAGTTATAACGTACGTTAATATCATCCAACATATGTTATTATCCCTTAACATATCGAAAGATGTTAGGATCTGAGTTTGTTTGTTTTGATTGTTTAACTAAATGATGGTAATAATGAAATGAAAATAGAATGAAAGTGCAGCGGAATAATAAACTGTAAATCAAAACAAGAGAGTAAATGTTTTTAGATCGAATGCTTTCATTAATTCAAAGATTACAATCGTACAAGTTACTCCCCCTCAGCCTGATCACACAGTGTTTGTCAGAGAGAATGTTTTGTGTGTGATGCAATAGAACAGTACAAGAACTGTTCTATTTATAGACTGACTCAAACCACTGATGACCTAGGCTGACGTCACCTAAGACAGTGACCTCTAACAGAATAACAAACTTAAACATCTGCTATACAAACTACTGTTACATTGAAAGCACTGATATTAAACAGCTGTTGAAGATAAACTCTGATGGTCTTGTATCCACTGCTGGAGCCTAAGTGCTGTTGGTTCCAGCAGTGCTTTGGTCTTCAGTACTTGTATCAGCAGTTGCTCTTCATCAGACCTTTGGTCAGCAGTTGTTCTTCATCAGTTGTTTCCTCAGCAGTTCTTTATATCAGCAGTTGTTGAGCAGTTGTTTGGATAGAACAGTAGTTAGGGTCAACAGTCTTTTGGGAGAAGCAAGTTGTAAAGACTGTTTATTCAAGGATCAAACAGATAGCATATTTTGGCTTTCTAATCATCTGTTCTTCTCCAGGTCAGCAGACCCAACAATCTCCCCCTAGAACAGATGATGCCAAAACTCAGCTTTATTTATTGATCTTTATTCCTCATCAGACTTTCTCTGATTTGACCTTTGAATTGTAGTTCAAAGTTCAGAGCAAATAAGTCTTCTTCATCTCTTTCTAGATCCAGATTTAGCAATGCTTGGTGATCTTCTGCACATAGGCTGTAAGCATCATCCATGCTGATCTTCTGAACCTTTCCATCTGACCTGAGCAATGTCAATTCGTGGTTGTCTTTGTTGACCTTCCACTTTAGAATTTTTGAGTCAGTGGATTTGCTGAGATGAACCTTTATTCTTGATGAGTTGGGTGAAGGAGGTCTTCCAATGAGTTCTCTGAGTTTCTCTGTTGTAGGATCAGAGAAATAATGTATTTGATTGAAGAGCCCTTCCTTGATAAATGTATCAGCAAACTTTCTTTGATCTTCCTCTGACATCTCCTTCTGCCTTTTGAACTGTCTACTTGCAGCAGCTGTGAGATCAGAGGTTTCAAGTAAGCTGTCCAGATTAAAAGTCTGTTGGGGTCTCTTCATCATTGGCTCATCAGTGTAGATTGGTTTTCTTGGAAGGCTGGGATCCTTCTTTCTATTTTCTTCCAGACTTTTGTAGGTTTCAACCAACCTTAACTCTGACCATCTGGAAACAGACCTCATCTCCCCATAGTTGGCAGCTACAATCTCCTGCCTCATCCTTTTGAATTTCAAGGCTCTGACTGGGTCTCTGCCTTTGCCAAAATTAGGAGTGGAGACTTTAGCTTTGGGGTCTTTGGCCATTTCTTCTATTCTGATCAGTTCTTCTCTCAAAGCATGAGTAGTCCAACCATTGAACTGCTTTTTGTTTGCTTTGTAAGGCTTGGTTGCCATTATCTATTCAAGAAGGGATTCCCTTATCTCCTTTTCCATATCTACACTGAGTGGCATGGAGGACATGGAATTGCTCAGGGTCTTAGCAAAGTCTTCAATCCTTCTGAGTTTGCTAAGCTCTGCTGAATGTATGCCCTGAGCAGTCCTGTCATCCTTCCCTTTGCATTTCTCCCTGATGATGGCATCCACCTGCTCACCCTTGTATTTCAGATAAGTATCAATATTGAGGGGAACAGGGAAGTTTGGGAGAGATGGGAAGGATCTTTCAGATGGTTGTTCAGTATTGTAGAAGGATTGTAATTCCCCCTTGAGTAGATCAAGTTCAAGGGGATACTGAACAACTAATGGTGTAATGGTTGGTGGTGGTCTATGGGATTTGAATTTGGATGTATGTGGTGAGAATGATGTGAGTGGAATGGCTGTGATGGGAGGAGTGGATTGGGCAGTTGAAATGGTGGTTGGTGATGTGTGTATGTTTTCATCATGCACAACAAAGGTTGATTTTCTCTTCCTTGTGTACATGATTTTTGGTGAAGGTGATTTGGTAGCAGTGGTTGGATTAACATCTGTTGGCCTTTTAGAAGAACCAGCAGATGTTGGGGTTTTGGCTGGTGATGTAGGTTTGGTGGTTGTTTGTTCAGGTGTGTGTGTTGGTTTGGGTATAATGGTTTCAGTGGTTTGGGTAGTTTCAGTGTTTTGGGTGGCAGTGGTTTCAGTAGCAGTGGTTTTATCAACAGAGGTTTTCAACTTAGATGGTGGCTTTCTAACATGCTTGGCAGGTCTTTTCATCCTTTTAGAGGATCCCACATCTTCTTTCTCCTGCTGTTGTTCTCTTTTGAGATTCACCAGTAACTCTGCTTTAGCTTCCAAGGTGTCAGCCCTCTTTTGTTTGGCCTGAGCTGCCTTTTCAGCTTCTATGTTTGCAGAGTCATCTACTGCTTTATTCTTTTCAGTGGTTTGTTGTGGTGGTGCTGTTGGTGTTTGTTGTTGTTGTTGTTGAGGAGCTGATTTGGTAGACTCTGGTTTCTTGGCAGACTTGGCTTGACCTTTTTGAGAAGGAGGACAACCAAAAGGATCTAATTTTGGTAGCCTATCTCTGCCACTCTCCCCCTTTTTGGCATCATCAGCCGTGAAAGCATCATCATTTTCATCCCTGAGGATGGTGGTAGGGGCAGAGCCAGTAGTCTTCAGCAGGTGATCCTTGATGGCTTTGATATCAGCATGGGTATCTTTGTACCTTGCATCTACCATATTTCTGATCTCAGCCATGTAGGTTTCATGTGTCTGATCAGCCAATTTTTTGTGAGCTATGATGATGGGGGAAACTGATTTCCATAACTCATTGGCTATATCAGCTGTGGATGGTTGACTCTTGGAGAGATCTACAATTGAGCTCAGTAAAAGCTTGACATCAGATTTGATGTCAGCAACAGAGGTTTCAATAACAGAAACTCTGTCCGTCAATTCTTGGTATTTTGACCCATCTCCTAAATTAATAGGATCATCTGAGTCCCTACCAGTGGTAGTTCTACCTGATTCAGGCCTAATAGGTGAAGCAGGTGCCCCTTTGTCTTGGTACTGGGGACTTCCAACTGTTTTTGGAGATACTATAGTGGCTTCAACAGTTGTTGCCTTCAAGGGAGTCTTAGCTATGTAATCACTGTCCTGATGTGAGACAGTGGTCTCTACATCAGTAGTGGCTGCTCCACTTGAAAACTCACCTAGAGATTCATTGAACCCAGGTGGTGTAACCTCCTCTTCTGTTTGTGGGATAGCAGATTGAATATTCTCAGGGCCAGTCACTTGTTGGAGTATACTCTCAGTGACAGGTGGAAGAGAGGAACTGGGATCTTCCTGAGATTTTTCAATTGCTTCAAACAGAGGTTGCATTGTTTGTGGGACATGTGATGGTGAGAGTGGTGGAGTAAGAAGAGAATTAGCCCTGGGAGAGGGGCTTGTGAACATATGGTCAAGTGACTCAAATGCATCATGATGTGTGTCCCCTTGGCTTACAACATGATCCTTTTGAGAGGATTCATGAGGAGTTTGGTCAGGTGGAGGTATGTCCAACTGTTGTGAGGAAGTAACAACAGTGGTTTCAGGTTGCTTTTGTTGTGCAACAGAGGTTTCTTCTGGTACCTCAACATCCAGAAGCCTCATTTGTGGTTGAGTGGTGGTTTTTGTGGATGGATGTTGCTTTTTGGAAGTGGCTGGTGTGGGTTTCACAGCACTGGATGTAGTGCCATGATCACCAGGAGCAGTGGGCTCAACAACAGAGGTTTTGACAACAGTTGTTGCCTTTGTCCTCTTTGTTTGTGTTTTAGAAACTTTTGACACTTTAGACACTTTTTCTTGGGTGGTTCCACCCAGCATTCTTGTGAAAGTTTCATCTGTTAAGCTTTTCATTTGCATAGCAGCACCCTTTTTGAAATCTTTTTCTGGTAAGACTTTTTGTAAGATTACACTAAGTATTCTTGGGTAAATAAGAAAAGCATTGTTTGACCCAGACTTGACTGCTTTCACATTTGATACCAAGTCCATGAACAATCCCTGGGAAAGATTGAAGTCAGAGTTTGACAACATAGCATAACCCAGATATTGCATCCTCAATGGAATTTCATTAAAGGATGTGGACTTAGCAGAGACACAAAGAAGAAGAGTATGGAAGAAAAATTTCATGACTGGAGGGAAAAACTTTTTGAAAAGAGTTGATCCAGTCATCTGACCATCATACCCTCTTTCTTGGAACTCAGTGTGAAGCTCTGTTTTAGTAAAGGAATCCTTACCTGCCAGGTCATTCAGTGTGAAGGTTGTGGATATGATTTCAGGGGTAATGACGATACTGGTTTCTCCAATTTTGGAAATAATGGATGTAGGCTTTTTGTCTTGTAATAGAAACTCAGCATTCAACCAAAATTCTTGGAGTGTATCAAGATAAATGGGGGCGTTGGAGGTTAGGATGGGTAAGTATTTGGAGTTAAGGAAAATGTCGATGGTGGAATGAAATGGAGTGTTGTCATCTGTTTTAATCAGATAGGGGAGACAATTGTGTGTAGCTTTGGCTTGAAGATCCATTGTAATGGATTTCGAAGGTGAAAATGATTGAAGATTGATGAAGGGTTTGAGAGTGAAGAAGGCGGTTTAC
This sequence comes from Ambrosia trifida, assembly GCA_028751855.1. Taxonomy (NCBI): domain Eukaryota; kingdom Viridiplantae; phylum Streptophyta; class Magnoliopsida; order Asterales; family Asteraceae; genus Ambrosia; species Ambrosia trifida. The sequence goes on along the minus strand of CM054123.1, from coordinate 3,471,102 downwards.
AGTATTTTGAATACAATGAGACAGTGTAACATCGGTTGTGGTAAAACAGGGTTTTTATAGGCTTAATGAAACCGCTGATGTGGCCAAACCTCTGCTTATATGAGCAGATGTGGCAATCATCTGATGGATGAAACATCTGGTGGAGAACAGCTGTTTTTGGTAAACAACTGATACAAACAGCTGATGGATCCAACCGTTGGGTTTTTTTTTTTAATTAATATTGTATATATATATATATATAGGCGGACAGTTGTTTTATCTGAACAGATGTTCTGAAACAGATTTTTCAACTAACAGTTGTTTTATCTGATCAGATGTTTTGAAACAGACTTTTCAACCAGCAGTGGATATGAATGAAACAGTGGTTGTTTTATCTGATCAGATGTTATAAACAGATTTTCAACCAAACAGCTATTAAAAAAAAATTGAATTTCTGAACCATTTTATTATGTTATTTTTAAAAAAATTTATTTGTTTAATCCATGTTTAACATACCAATTCTGGAAATCAGATTTGTAAAGGTAGATGTGTCTAAAGCTTTTGTTAACACATCTGCCAACTGATCCTCTGTTGGAACATGGTGTAAAGAAATCAAACCTTTTTCATAGCTGTCTCTGACAAAATGATGTCTTATGTCAATGTGCTTGGTAGTAGAATGAGAGACTGGATTCTTGATGATATTTTCAGCAGCTTGGCTGTCCAACATGAGTGGAGTCCTAAGTGCAGTTATCCCAAAATCCAGTAGTTGATTTTGAAGCCACATGAGTTGGGCTGTACAGCTTGCAGCAGCAATGTATTCAGCTTCAGCTGTTGAAGTTGAAACAGCTGCCTGCTTTTTGCTTTGCCATGAAACCAAGGCATTCCCTAGAAATTGGCACCCTCCTGAAGTGGATTTTCTTGTGGTGTGACAGCCAGCAAAGTCACTATCTGAATAACCTGAAAGCTCAATGTTTCCATTAGCAGGATACCAGATATCAAGTGTGGGAGCACCTTTGAGGTATCTGAATATCCTTTTCACAGCAATAAGGTTTGACTTTCTGGGTGAGGCCTGGGATCTGGCACAGACACAGGTAGCAAACATAATGTCTGGCCTAGATGCAGTTAGGTACAATAAAGACCCAATCATACATCTATAATGTGTTTGATCAACCAGTTCATCCTTGTCATCAATAGTGAGCAGCTTGACTGTACTCATGGGTGTGCTACATGGCTTACAATCATTCATCTCAAATCTGGTTAATAAGTTCTTTACATATTTGTTTTGGTGAATGAATGTGCCATTTTGCAGTTGTTTCACTTGAAGACCAAGGAAACACTGAAGCTCACCCATGGCACTCATCTCAAACTTTGCTGTCATGAGTTTTCTGAACTCTTCACACATTTGGTTACATGTGGATCCAAAAATGATGTCATCCACATATATTTGAACAATCATTAAGTGTTTCCCTTTCCATTTAAGAAATAAAGTTTTGTCAATTTTACCTCTTGTGAAGCCAATGGATAAGAGAAATGTGGAAAGAGTTTCATACCAGGCCCTTGGTGCTTGTTTGAGTCCATACAAAGCTTTGTTGAGCCTGTAGACATAGTCAGGATGGAATGTGTCTTCAAAACCAGGTGGCTGACATACATAGACCTCCTCCTGAATTTTGCCATAAAGGAAAGCACATTTGATGTCCATCTGATACACCTTTATGTTGTGGTTGACAGCAAAGGCTAAAAAGAGTCTGATGGCCTCTAGTCTAGCTACAGGAGCAAAGGTCTCATCATAATCTATTCCTTCTTCTTGTCTGAAGCCTTGAACCACAAGCCTGGCTTTATTCTTGACAACAATACCCCTTTCATCAGTCTTGTTTTTGAAGACCCACTTTGTTCCTATAGGACAAACATCCTTAGGAAGTGGTACAAGCTCCCATACTTGTTGTCTTTTGAATTGAAGGAGTTCTTCTTGCATGGCTTCTACCCAACTGTTGTCTTTCAGTGCCTCTTGGTACTTGACAGGTTGTGTGAGGGATAAGAAACCTGCAAAAAGACAGATATTTGAGGATTGACTTCTTGTGAGCACACCCTCTCTGATGTTGCCAATGATATGGTCTGGTGGATGAGCTCTTAAGTAAATAAGATCTCCTTGATATGGAACAATGGCATTTTGAGGTGATGGACAGAGGTTTGGTGACTCTGTTGGTGTAACATCTGTTGGTACTTCTGTAGTGCCAACAGATGTTTGAAATGGTAATGGAGGAATGGGTCCAAGTTGACTGACTTTTGTTAACAGATGATTGACTTTTGTCAACAGATGATAGGTCAGTGGTTGTGAGGGGTGAGGCAGAGGTTTGAGGATAGGACTGGCCAACAGTGGTTGACACAGCTGTGGCAGAGTTTTGACAATTGTTTTGAACAGCTGCTTCCTCTGATGCAGAATAGACTTTGTAGTGACTGGGGATCACAACATCTGTTCTGTAATCTTGCTGTGGAGACTGTGGAATACCTGCATTGTTAGTTTTAACAGTGATATCTTCAAATTTGAATTTATCTAAATCAAATAATTCAGCAGGGTTTGAAGGGATTTTTAGAGATGAAAGTTCATTGAACTTAACATTCAAAGTTTCTTCTATTGTCTTAGTCCTTGTGTTAAACACTTTGTAGGCCTTAGCAGTAGAAGAATATCCCAGAAAATAACCACAGTCTACTTTGGCTGCAAATTTTGAAATGGAATCTTTGAGATTTAAAATGAAACATGGGCAGCCAAAGATTTTGAAAAATGAGATTAATGGTTTGATTTTGAACAAAATTTCATAAGCAGTTTTTTGATGTCTGGGGTTGATCAAAACTCTGTTTTGAACATAGCAAGCAGTGTTTACAGCTTCTGCCCAAAAGGACAGTGGCAAACCAGAATCTGCTAGCATGGTTCTTGCAGCTTCTATAAGAGTTCTATTTTTCCTCTCAACTACCCCATTTTGTTCTGGTGTTCTTGGGATGCTGAACTGCCTCACAATCCCTTTTGACACACAGAAGTCATCCAACTCCTTATTTTTAAACTCTGTTCCATTGTCAATCCTGAAGACTTTTACTGGCAAGTCATATTGCTTTTCAACCTTGGTGACAAAGTCCTTCAATATACCTGCAGTCTCATCCTTAGAGTGTAAAAAGTAAGTCCATGTAAACCTAGAAAAATCATCAACTATGACAAGACAAAATCTCTTTCTTCTTAGACTCATGATTTTAACAGGGCCAAACAAGTCCATGTGTAACAGTTGTAAACACTGACTAGTTTTGGACTCATCAATGGATTTGTAAGAGCTTTTATGTTGTTTCCCTTTTAAGCAAGAAACACAATGCTCATCACATTTAAATTCTTTTGATGGTAAACCTCTGACAAGGCTTTGTTTTGAGAGTGTGTTGATAGTATTAAGGTTGGTGTGACCCAATCTCCTATGCCACAATTCTGTCTCCTTAGTGGAGGCAGCAGAAAACAGACAGACATTTGCCATAGGATTGTCCTTTAACATATCAACAACATACACATTGCCACTTCTATGAGCAACAAGCTGTGCTTTGCTCTCAGCAATAATGGTATCAATCTTTTTCACCACTTCAGGCCCAATAATCTTACAAGTTTTCTTTGTGAAAAATGAGCCATAACCTTTGTCACTCATTTGTGAAACACTCAGAAGATTAAACTTGAGATTATCAATAAGATTGACATTTTCAAACTTGAGTTTTCCAGCCTGTACAGTCCCTGAACCCAACACCTTACCTTTAGAATCATTACCAAAGGATATATCACCCCCTCCATGAGCCAAGAAGTCCAGAAGTAGGGCTCTACATCCTGTCATGTGCCTGGAACCTCCACTATCTACATACCAAAGACTATCTAAACAAGCAGAAGCTCCCTGCACATCAGTAAATGATTAGTTTTGGTGAGTGTCCAAAGCCAAATTGGCTTTGGATGGGTCCTCAGACCTTTCAGACTCAAGCTTTGGAAGGTGATCAGTGGTTTGGACCAATTTCTGAATTAAGGTCAACAACTGCTGCTGACTATTTGCCAGTGCTTGGATGTCAACACTTGGGGCAGCAGTTGTTTGATCACTTCCTGACAGATGATAATACCCATATGGATTTCTGTTCACTCTTGGTTTAGAGGGTCTTTTTGGCTCCTCATAAACATGTGGCAGACTGTGACATAGAGGTTGACCATAACCTCTTGGGTATTTGCTTGTGGGTGGAGCATCTGTTACTTGGACATCTCTAGAAGCAGATGTTTCAAGCCTTTTTGTGACAGATGTTTGGACAGGGGTAAAGGTCTGTTTGGGCTTTCCTTTTGGAGTACTAACCACAGGGTTTGCAAGAGTTTTTGCTTTGTATTCTTGTATTTTTACATCAAAATTTTTGAGATACAAGCACTCTTTGGTCTTGTGATTCTTTTTCCCACATATTGAGCATGTGGCTTTGGAATCACATTCACTTGTTCCTTTGTTGATATCATATGCTTTTAGAAGAAAACAGTTTTTGGTGACATGGTTCTTCTTTTCACAGAAATCACAAAACAAGTTAACAGTCTTTTCTTTCTTCTTCCCCTTTTCAGTCTTCTTTTCAGCAGATGTTTGAGCATCTGCTGGAGAATCTTTCAGGGGAATGACTTTTGCCAAGGGAATGACCCTTGCCTGAGGAGCTGTCTTTCCCTCAGGAGTTTTAAAATCTACAGGTTTATAATTCTCAAGAGTATCACACTCATCAGACCAAGTAGGTTTAAATTCATACTTTTCAAGTTCAGCAAAAGATGAGGAACCTTCTGGTTTTTCAAGAACAATTTTCTTACCATTTGGTTCAGTGATTTTAATCTCTTGACCCTGCAGGTTTGTTGGTACTATCTCAACAGACTTTTGACTCTTTGTGTCAGTGTTTTCAAAAGCTGGAGCAGTGGTTGCAAACCAAAGCCAAACTTCACATGACTTTTGGTTTGTTTGTTGAGTAGCATCTCAAAACCTCTACATGATTCCACCCATTTTTTACATTCAACTTGGGTGGACTCAAGCTCACTTTTACAACTTTGATATTTTGTTATCATAGTTTGGAGCTGGTCTTTGGTTATAGTTGCTTCATGTTTTAAACTGCTAATTTCAGACTCTTTTGCAGTTAAACTTGTTTTCAAATCTTTTGTGAGTTTTTCAAATTTAACTTCATCATCCAAAATTTTCTTTCTAAGGTTTTCATTCACCTCTTTGATGTTAGCAAATGCTATTACACATTTGTCAGAACACAACTCTTTAAGAATTTGAGGAGATACCTTAGCAGCAGCCATCAAAGCACAATCACACTTGCACTCACAGTCATCAGATGCACCCCAGGGATCTGAGAGATTCACAACCTCTTCTTCTTCAGGTTTTTCACCTGCAACAGCTTCACTAACAATATCATCAGTCACAACATCAGATTCAGTTACCACTTCCTCAGATTCAATCTCATCAACCATAGCCATGAAACAAAAATTTTCTGGTTCATTTTCAGCTTTGGCAACTAGTGCAAAATTCTCATCTGTAAGCTCATCAGGTAGACTGCTCCAATCAACAAAGCCTTGTGTAAAGAAGCTCTGTTGACTGGTCTCTGCAGGAGCAGAGGATGGAGCAACAGTCGTTTGCACAGGTGTTTGAGCAACAGGTGTTTGCACATAGTGAATCTGAGGAACAGTGGTTTGGACATACTGGACAGGAACAGTGTTTGAGGACTGTGCAAAATGAGCAGTGTTTTGCACATTTGGTCCAGGGGTATTATAGGAATTCTGATAAGTGTTGGTCTGTGGTCTTTGATTTGGATAGGTTATCATAGGTGTACCATGTTGACCCCTACATTCCCTAGCAAAATGACCAAACCTATGACATTTATAACACTTGATCTTTGATTTATCCAACCCAACCTTAGATCTGCCAGTCAACCCTGGAAACCTTCTCCCAGTTTTCTTGTAAAAATTATTAGTTCTTACACTGAGAAGGGCCAATTGGTGCATAATGTCCATTTCTTCCAAATCATCAGGGTCAAAGTATTTCAGGTCATCATACTCAAAGGATATATTGTCAGATGCCTGTATATCACCACCACTTGCTGTGAAAGCATAGTTTGGTGAATAAGAATCAGAGTTAAAACCTGAGTTAAAACCTGAAGTTATGTCAATAAAATGATCATAACTCTGATCCTTTGTGTTTCCAGGCACCTCATCATGACCCAAAAGTGCTGTATTCCCAAACACATAGTCATCAGACACTTTTCCAGAGTCCTGGAGCTTCTTTTTCTGGTTAAGCTCTCTTTCATAGGTCAAGAGCTTACCATGAAGCTGGGTCAGTGATAGGTCTTTAAATCCTATTGAGTTTCTCATTACAATAGCAATAGTGTCCCATTTGTCTGGTAATGATCTTAAAAACCTATGGTTCAAAGTTGAATGAGGGTAAGTAAGACCAACCAATTTTAGTTCACTAATTAAGCAATCAAACTGTTGAGTTAATGACTCTCCTTTGACATGACTGAATGTTTCATATTGTTGGTTAAGTATTTCACGGTTGTTTTCAATAACCTCCTCAGTCCCACCAAACTGCTCTTTCAGTGCATCCCACAACTCCTTTGCACTGTTACAGTGTAACAACCCAGCATATATATCATTGGGTAGAGCCATGGCCACAATACTGAAGGCCTTAGCATCTAGCTCAATTTTCTGAAAATCCTGGTCGGAGTAGTTTTCAAGTTTCTTTGGCTCAAACACTTTGGGATCTTCAGTACTCGGCACAGTCGGAACATGTGGTCCGAAGATAACCGACTTCCAACACCCAGTGTTTTGTTGAGCTAGAACATGGCTCATCCGACGTTGCCAGATATTGTATTCAGATCTGACAAGCATCGGTGGCTTGTTGTTCGTGCCAGTGTTATGTGGATCGTGATTGATAGAAGCCATTCTCTGATTTATCAAAAAACAAAGTCTGTTTAACAACGGTTGAAGCGAAATTAAACTATTACTCTGTTTTCAATCAAACTGACAAACGATATCAATAATTGTGAGCTGATTATTAAATTGATTTGTTAGATCGAATTTAATTGACCATGCTCTGATACAAATTGTTAGGATCTGAGTTTGTTTGTTTTGATTGTTTAACTAAATGATGGTAATAATGAAATGAAAATAGAATGAAAGTGCAGCGGAATAATAAACTGTAAATCAAAACAAGAGAGTAAATGTTTTTAGATCGAATGCTTTCATTAATTCAAAGATTACAATCGTACAAGTTACTCCCCCTCAGCCTGATCACACAGTGTTTGTCAGAGAGAATGTTTTGTGTGTGATGCAATAGAACAGTACAAGCACTGTTCTATTTATAGACTGACTCAAACCACTGATGACCTAGGCTGACGTCACCTAAGACAGTGACCTCTAACAGAATAACAAACTTAAACATCTGCTATACAAACTACTGTTACATTGAAAGCACTGATATTAAACAGCTGTTGAAGATAAACTCTGATGGTCTTGTATCCACTGCTGGAGCCTAAGTGCTGTTGGTTCCAGCAGTGCTTTGGTCTTCAGTACTTGTATCAGCAGTTGCTCTTCATCAGACCTTTGGTCAGCAGTTGTTCTTCATCAGTTGTTTCCTCAGCAGTTCTTTATATCAGCAGTTGTTGAGCAGTTGTTTGGATAGAACAGTAGTTAGGGTCAGCAGTCTTTTGGGAGAAGCAAGTTGTAAAGACTGTTTATTCAAGGATCAAATAGATAGCATATTTTGGCTTTCTAATCATCTGTTCTTCTCCAGGTCAGCAGACCCAACAAAAGACCTTCTCAACTAACCCTAGTTAGGTGTTTAGTCACGAATGTACATGAAAGTTAACTAGAGTTCAGTAAAAGTAATATCCTGAAAATGCAGGGTGTCACAGTGAATGTGTCCCATCCTCCTATGCCACATGATTGATTCCTTTTCAGTAGCCTTGGAGAGAAAACACGTGACTTGGCCTTGTGTAGTCATCGCTTTAGACATATCGAGAATGTACAAGTTGTTCACTCTCGGTGCCTTTAACATCACCCACTCTTTTGGTAACTCGAATCCCGGCTTGAGTATATTGCAAGATTTGTCATCAAAGTAAACTGAAAACTGCTTGTCACAAATCTGACTGACACTGAGCAGATTGTAATCGATTTGCTTCACATAAGATATCCTCTTAAAACTCACTATTCCATTATTGACACTACCCTCCATGGTAATGTAACCACCCTTGTTTCCAGCAAACGCTACATAACCTCCATTTATATTTCTGATATCGAATAGTAGCGAAAGATCCCCTGTCATGTGACCAGAAGCTCCACTGTCAACAATCCAAAGACTGCTCATAGGGCCAGCTGAAGCTCCCGACACATATCAAGTAAAAAGATTAGTTCTTTCGGGGGACCCAAGCCTGCTTGGTCTTGGGTCTTTGAACATTTTGTTTCAAAGATTCAGATTTTTCACAAACAGTTTGATTTAAATTCATCTTTAGCTGATCACTCAAATCTTTTTCATTCTCTGATTTCACATTTTGTTGTGAAGTTTGTTAGTGCATTATTCATGTATGTCCCTAGCTAGTGATCCGGTACAGAATGTCGAAGGTTCAGATAATCAGAAAACGACCAAGATTTAAACATGAAGACAATCCAATCAATAGTCGAGGGGGAGTTTGTAGATGCCTTTTGCGACTAGTGATTGGATGTTAACATGTGTTAAATAGTGCTGATTGGTAGAATGTGAATTAATAATGGACGAATGTAAGTATAAGTGGGCGAAGGTAGATATAAGTGGGCGAAGGTAGAAGACTTTTGGGCGAAGGAAGAATGGAAGCTGATCAAGATCACATTCGTACCTTGGAAGTGGGCGAATGTGGAAGAAGTCCACATTCGACCACACCAACTGGGCGAATGTGCAGACTCTATATATAGATTTTGTGTTTTTGTGAATGAAAGAGAATTATTAGTTGTGTGTGTTTTAAGGTCAGGTTCCAGGTTAGATTGAAAGTGTCTGTATTTGATCTAGATTAACTGAATTGTGATTATAATCAAGTTTATGCAAAAGTTAATCTATGAAAAGCTTTGAAAATGATATTGATTGTGTTTTGATTTGAGTTTCTATCAGTTTGTTCAAAGATAGGGTTTCCGCACCTGGTTTTGTAACTTGTATGATCAAATAATCCTGTTTTAGTCAAATTCTTTCGCTTACAAAGTGGTATCAGAGCCATACGGATCATACAACAACAAATTTGATAAACTCAGAGCTGATTTGGACATATTTTTGATCAAAATACATCTGTTTTTGCATGAAAATGGTTTTTGAGTGTTTTTGATTGATTTGAAGTTGATTTTGTGGTTAAAATTTAAAATTCCAAGTATTAAAGTTGCTCCAAATCAATTCCGAATCATAACCTGATTAAGATCATTCAAATCCACAAACTTTTGAAAATCAGAGATCAAAATAACCGTTTTTCAAAGTGTAACCGTTTTTTCAAATTCCAAACTGGGCGAACCTGGAACCTTGTTGGGCGAACCTGGAGTCAAAATGGGCGAACCTGGAACTTTTTGGGCGAACCTGGAACTGTAGTGGGCGAACCTGAAAATTTTTGGACGAACGTGGAATAGAAGTGGTCGAACGTAGACATTTTTGGGCGAACGTGGAATTTGAATTTTGATATTCAACATTCTGGTGTTTATTCTACATTTGGCTGATACTTTTGGGCGAACGTGGAATCAAAAGGGGCGAACGTAGAATTACCAGGGGCGAACGTAGAATTTAGTGCCTAAAAATTTCGACCTGATTTTAGAAATTTTTTTTTAATATTTTTGTTGGAAAAATGATTAATTACATGGCCGTATGTAGAACGGATGAGGAGATCAAAGCTCTAGTCAAAGCTGAAAGAAAGCAACAACAATTACAGAGACAAAATTCTCAAGCTGGCAACATTTGGGGATTTCCAATGACACCGAAACCAACTGATGAAATGGTACATGTTAACAAGTGTGTTAACAGAGAAGGTGTTCATAGGAATGTTGTATGTTTAGTCAAACAAATGAGACATGATGATTCCAGTGAATTGTTAAAGAGTGATTTGAGTTCTGATACAAGTTCAGAACAAAGTACATCAGAACAGAGTGATAGTTCAAATGGTGATGCAAAATCTGATAATGGTAATAAATCAGATGATGAGGTAAGTGCTAGTTGTTCTAAATGTGTCAAGATGAATTGTGAATTGATGACACTTATTGAGGACAAACAGAAACTAGCAAATGAACTAGAAAATTGTAAAAACCAAATTAAAGTTTTTGAAAAGAATGAAAAAGATTTGTTAAATAAAATTGAATCTTTAAAAGAAGAAATGTTAGAAATGAATAAAAGTGTTTCAAAGAATACTTCCACATCAGAGTTGGAAATCACAACACCTTGTGTTGTTAATTCTGATTCTGAAGTGAAACAAATGTTTGAACAGAAAACTGAAAATGTTGAAACAACTTCAGAATCTGATTCTGAAGAAAAACCCATATTCAGTTTTCCTGAAGGAGTTGAAGGATCCTACATGTTGGAAGGACATGACAAATTGATTTTCAACAAAGATTTTCTAATTGAGAATATCGAACAATCTCTACTTAAATGTATTTTTGTTGATAATATCGATTTGTTAAATCAATTTAGAAATCAATTTGATCATCTTCATTTTGAACTCAGTCCTAACCAACATGAGAATAAAGAGGATCAAAAGAAAAATATTGAAAAGCAAAATGCTGAAAATAAGAAATGTCCTAAAGTAAATGGACCAAAACCAAACAAATCGAAAGGAAATGATCAGATGAAAAATTCTTATCAAAAGAATTCAAGAAATTTTTCATCTAGATCATATGACTATTATGATTATTCATATAAATCTCGATTTGATGGTTATTGGGGAAACAACTCACCACAGTATTCTCATGGTTATGTTGAACGGAGAAGCTGTTTTGAATGTGGTGAAGTTGGTCATATTGCAGCTCATTGTCCCTATTGGTATTGGGATGACGGGTATGCATGTGATTTTGAAGAGTATAGGTCTTGTTATAACTGCGGAGAGTGTGGGCATTTAGTTGCTTACTGTCCATATGTTAAACAGAAAAAGACCGAAGTGAAATTTGCTAGAAATTCAGGCAATCTCAGAAAGCCTGTATCCCCAAAACCAATCAAGAAGCAAAAGGGGAAACAGGTTGTGTATGACAATCGTAACAAAATTGCCTTGAATAAAAATGGAGATTGTGGTAGGGTTGCTAAGGTAAGGGGGAGTTCTCAGGCTAAGTCTAAGAATAACTCTAAACCTGGGTCTTCATCAGTTAAGTCTGAGAAGATTCCAAACAAAGTTCAGAAGCAGGTGTCAAACATGAAACCTGAAAAGTCAAAAATCAAAACGATTTCAACAAAATCTAAAATAAACTCTGAACGTGTTTGGAAACCCAAATCACTTTCTAAGTCAATAGCAATTTCTACTTCAAATCAATCCATTGAAAAACCAATTGATTTTTCAAAAGGAGAATGGATTGATGTTCCGAGAATTGATGACCTTGGACGACCCATCATTGTGAAGGGATGGGTGCCTCTCTCATGTTAATTGTTTAATAAGTGTGCAGATTGTTCCAGACAGACCTATTAGCTATTCTTTGATAAGTTGATAGTGGAGCATCTGTATACACACTATTTATTGGAGAGGTGAAGGTCAAGGAAGGGTTATTGAAGAAAGAAAACATGATTTCAACAGAGAGGAGAGTGTTTGTAGTCTGTTTCCAATCTGTGAAGCCGGAAAAAGTTGCAATCTCTTGCAATTGCTCTCAGGTGTTGGATTTCAATAACAGATACGACAAAATGGTTTGCTGAGTGGAAAATGGTTTTTAAAACTCAGTGGGTAAACCGCATCGGATATCATTTTATTTTGTTTTTCTTCAAAAGTTTAAAAATCCAAAAATATGCTTATTTTTAGATTTTTAGGGGGAGAAAATTTCAGAAAAATCAAAATAAAAAAATTAAAAAATCAAAATGAGTTTTTCCTGGAGAAAAAGAGGAAATGATAGTACATCAGTGGACTGTCAGACTACTCTAAAAACAAAAATAATTTGATAAACATTGAGTAGCCACTACAATTATATATTGGTAGGCTTGAAATCAAAATTTAAAGTTCAGCATGGTGATATAAATTTAAAATCAATAACTGATAATCATGTGGATCAACGTATCGTTGGCATATGGTCTTAGTACCGAAATTTCGTTTGATAGATTGCCAAAATCGGAGGTTTCGGGTCGTTATATTGAAAGTTATCTGGGGATAGCCTAACTGATCTTTTGTCGTATTGATTTACGGACCTAGATCAGTCAGGGTATCTTATTAAAAGATCTTTAATGACAAAACCTTAAGTTACCGAATGAGGAACTTAACATGTGTGATGATAATCAAAGATTATCTAATGCATCGTATCCAATCATTGATGCTAATCATGATTGATATTAGTCCTCACCCTGGTAGAGTGCACAAGTCGCTTTGAAGCATTAATTTGCTGACCTGTCACCACTGTGCCTCATACCTTGTAACTAACAGATAACTACAGTATAATCACGCGTTACAATGAAACTTTGCGCAATTCTTGATACGGGAATGTGTCGCGAATGCGGGGACCATAGATTACTCAGTATTTAATATTACCATAACGTATCTAAAGTGCTGAGCAATGAATGATGATTTTGAGTTTAAGTGGACAAACATACTGGTAATGGTTGCAGGATGCTCAATGACAAAAACAGAAAATTGATCAAAAAGAGTTATGACTGACTGTTTCAATACTGATATGATCCTCTTAACCGGAAAAATTCACAAAAATATGTTGAATTTACTTCTATGCAATTACATTGGAAAATTAAAAAAAATATTTTTGGTGTGTTTTAGCTTAAAGTTTGAAAAATCAAAAAGTTTTGTTTCAACTTTATTTTCGATAACCGATGTTGGGATACTGAATGAGAATGCTCAGATACTTAAACGTTGAAAAAGATTTCAAATTTTCAAGTTTCTGGTACATATTGAAAATGTTGTATAGTTCAGGGGGAGAACTATTGAGGGTAAAAAGGAATGTGAAGAGTACTTCCGAGATTTTTGTCGTGTTTAACGCCGGTTGTAGTTTGTGCAGTTTTTAGTAAATTTTTCCTGCAGAATCAAATACAACAGGTGCACTACTCAAGATTCATCGACAAAGTGTGTAACTGAACAAGACTCAAACCTGAACATCAAGATTACCAGAACAACAGAAGTTAGTAAGAGGTTAAAGAAATGATGAAGTTTGAAGAAATCAAGATTATCGTCTATTTTCATCTATGAATTAACAAATGACAAAGCCAAGATTTCTTGAGTCTGTCTGAGATTTCAAAGCTTATTGGAAAGATAGATAGGAACTTCGACACAAACGTGCATGAAAATGGAAAGTTTTCAATCAAGACTTAAAGAATTGATAACTTTCTGCTTTGGTACATCACTAGCTAGGTCCAAGGGGGAGATTGTTAGTGCATTATTCATGTATGTCCCTAGCTAGTGATCCGGTACAGAATGTCGAAGGTTCAGATAATCAGAAAACGACCAAGATTTAAACATGAAGACAATCCAATCAATAGTCGAGGGGGAGTTTGTAGATGCGTTTTGCGACTAGTGATTGGATGTTAACATGTGTTAAATAGTGCTGATTGGTAGAATGTGAGTTAATAATGGGCGAATGTAAGTATAAGTGGGCGAAGGTAGATATAAGTGGGCGAAGGTAGAAGACTTTTGGGCGAAGGAAGAATGGAAGCTGATCAAGATCACATTCGTACCTTGGAAGTGGGCGAATGTGGAAGAAGTCCACATTCGACCACACCAACTGGGCGAATATGCAGACTCTATATATAGATTTTGTGTTTTTGTGAATGAAAGAGAATTATTAGTTGTGTGTGATTTAAGGTCAGGTTCCAGGTTAGATTGAAAGTGTCTGTATTTGATCTAGATTAACTGAATTGTGATTGTAATCAAGTATATGCAAAAGTTAATCTATGAAAAGCTTTGAAAATGATATTGATTGTGTTTTGATTTGAGTTTCTATCAGTTTGTTCAAAGCTAGGGTTTCCGCACCTGGTTTTGTAACTTGTATGATCAAATAATCCTGTTTTAGTCAAATTCTTTCGCTTACAAAGTTGAAGCACCTTGAGATTCCTTTGGAGACCAAGATTGCTCAGATCGTTTCAAGATCCGGATTTGAGATTTTGGGGTCTCAACCGGTTTCTTTACTTCGTCTTTGAACGAAACTTTCTTTGTTACCTTCTCTGATTTAACAGAGACAGGTCCAACTGTTGGTTTGACAGCAGGTTTAACAGGAACCTTTTTCTTGTCAACAGTTGTGTTCACCATTGGTTTCTTAAGAGATTTTTCAGTAGCAATCCGGTTACGACGCTCATATGTCATCGGACGACTTTCCCTCTTTTGAAAATATCTGCTTTGATTATAAAAAGGTGTTGGTTAAGGGACAAATCGTCTTTGTGGATAACAATGATTATCGACTGGACTTTCATACTTCTGCTTCATTTCCACCTCGTGCCTCTTGTGCCTTACGTACGGGCAGTGAGCAAGTAAATGCCCTCTCTCCCCGCACTTAAAACATGCACGGTACTCTTCAAAGTTGTTCTTGGCGTTCGACTTTGCATAAGTAGTGATAGGATATTGATCATCCACACACCTTCTTCTTAAACTCGTAGGAGCTGGGTCCTTTGAGTAAGTCGGCTCAAGAAAACTGTTTGACTTTTCTTTTGGTTTAACAAATTCTGTGACATGGACCTTTGGTTCTTTAGTAACATCCAAATAAATTTTCTTTAAGACTTCTGGAGGTACATCATTTGTTCGCTCATGATTTGGGAACCAAATGGTACTCTCCTGCCAAATTTTCTCAATTTTTGAATAGTTGGCAAATTTTATTGGATATTATTCATCAGAAATTATCTTGTCGGATCCTTCCATCCGATAGAAAATTTTAACAGGTTTATCACAAAATTCATTTTTCTTTTCATTTTTCTTCTCAACAGACTTAAATGATTGATTCTTTCTATGAGCGTTAGCCATAGGATGCACAATCTGAGATGGTGAAACAGGTTCATTAGTGATTATGTGATTTTCATCAGGAATATCACACACCTTTTCAGGAACCTTCTCAGATTGTTCATCCTCTGGATCAGAATCATCATTTACAGCAACTACGCCTTCATCATTTCCCAATACAGGTCTAACATCAGAATTATGGTCTCCCACACTAGAGGTGGTTGATTCGTCATCCGATGTAGAGTCAGATTTAACTGAGCTCTCCGGTGCTATTGAGTGCAAATTATGGTTTTCAAACAACACCGTAGCTAGGACAGCTTTGTAGTTGGCACTACTAGACTGTGAAGGCTCTTCTATTATATGATCAACAACATAAGCAATATGCTTATAACTCTCAAGTTTCTTGTTCACTTTTTCTGCAAAGCACTTGATGGTGGCCATTTCAAGTTTTGTGTTTTCTAAATCATTGATATAATTATTTATGGCCATTTGTTTCAAAGATAAAGTCTTTTTCAATTCTGAAACATCTTTCTTATAACCATCAAGTACTCTGTTAAACTCTTTTGCTTCTTTTTGATAGGATTGACAATTGATTTTAGCACTCTCAAGCCGAACCTTGAGTTGCTTATTCTCCTCTGTCAATTTATCACAAGCATCACAATGTTTAACACAAGTTGAATTTGAATTTGAAGTAGATTCAGTACTTACCTGTTTTGGAGGTTCAGTCATGGCCATCAATGCAAAGTGTGCTTTCTTCCCAGCGAAAAACTTTGAATAATCAATCCTGGTACAAGCATCATCCACCATGCATGATTTCCGGGTCATCAAAAAGTTAGCTTCAGCAAGCAATTGGTCAATATCATCGTCCAGTGAGTTAACACTAGATTCAGAATCAGACTCACTCTCCTCATCAGAATAAACTGAATCATACTGCTCTGGCATATCAGAAACCGAATCAAGAATCAAACCAGATTTCTTCTCTACACAATCATCACTCTCTTCATTCAACTCCTCGATTCTCACCTCAGATATCTTTTTAATCACTAATTCCTCTTCAACCTCTACCGGCTCATCCAAATTCATCTGCTGTGCAACACAAACCACATTCCCAGTTGTAATCTCTTCAACACCTAACTGCATCCCTGTCTAATCAAACCCTTCGTCTTTCTGTATCACCAAAGCTTGGTTTTCATTATCTGTTTGGGTTTGTGAGTTTGGTGTGGAAATAGGAATGATTGTTCGGTTTGAATTTTGTAGTGTTTGGTTTTGGTTTTGGTTTTGGTTTTGTGTTGTGTTTTGTCTAACAGTGTTATTTTGTTGGGTATTTTGGCGGTTTTAGTAGTTATTTTGTGGTTGAAAGCTTGAAATATTAGGACTTTGGTAAGATACCTGTTTTTGGGTTTGACGGTTTTGGTAGTTAGAGTTGAAAGGATTTCTATTCCCCTGCTGTGCTGGTTGTGTACATTCTCTCTTAAAATGACCTTTCTCACCACAATTAAAACAAGTCACTTTGGCTTTGTTGAAGCCATAAGTGGTGTTCGGGGAAGTAGAAAGATCAGTTCTTCCAGTTTTCTGAATTAAATCAGTAGCTCTCCTCATAATACTTGCAAATGCCCATCGAATATCCATGAGCTCCATCTCTTCTTTATCAATCCGTGCGTAGTCTTCATTGGTCAAGTTGAAATTACCAATTTGACTCGCAACAAGCCCATTATAAGATGCTACCATAGCTGACACTAATGCTACGTGTTGTTGAGCAATCTCAACAGTAACATTGTTTAGGTTCGATGCCTCCAACACAATCGGGCTCTGATTTGTTTGACATTGGTTGATTTGCATCGGGTTCCTTTGAGGGATGTATGTTTGTTGTTGAGGTTGGTTAGCAGAATAACAAGCTGGTTGTTGCATGGGTGAAAATGGTGGGATATAAGTTGTAGTAGGGTATGATGGTGGGGTATATGATGATGTTTGAGCAAGATAATTGATTGGTGTTTTGGTTGGTTCAACATGGTTAGAAACGCACGCGATGTGTGGAGCAACATTTAAACTCGAAATTGAACTAGAAAGAGAAGAAGAAGAAGTACCACCATGATACAATTCTGGATTCGGAGGAATTTGTGCTCTTTTCGCCTTCCTCTTTTCTTCCATCTCCTTATTCTCTAGTTTCTGAATAAACTCGTTAATGGTCCAATATTGGTACGCATCCTTTTCCTTCAATACCTCTATATGCTAATTCCAGTATGGTGGCAACGCATTGGCAAACTTGTCCACCAACTCTGACATAGGTATGCTTATCTCGTAGCTTGAAAGCTCAGTGAGTAAATGACAATACCTTGGAACCATCTTCTTCAGCGTCTCGTTCCCCATGTAGCTGAAGTTCTCAAACTCTTTTCGAAGTTCCTCCATCCTCAACTTCCTCGTCTTCTCATTTCCATCATGCCTATTCTTTAACATGTCCCACAACTGTTTAGATGTTGTGCAAGACCCAAACTGATGTAACAGATCAGTATTGAAGGCCTGGGACAGTTGAGAAAATGCCTTCTTCTCAATAGCAAATTTCTTCTTTTCATCATCTGCAAGATTCTCCAACGGAATTGGCTCGCCCGTGTTCTCCAAGATCGGAGCAACATAGCCCTTCGCAATCATCTGCCAATCTTCCGTTCCCTCTAAATCTTCCATGTGTTGTAATCGATTATCTCCATAAGCTTTGGTGGACGGCTTCCACTCCCCGAAGACAAGTCTTGAATAAGATTTGAAATAGCATTTGTAGTCTGAATGTGTACCACTGCTGCTGCTACTCCCCAATAATCAGCCATCGGTTGTGGTTGTGGTTGTGTAACATGTTGAGGAATAGTACTAGTCATCGCCATGTAATTAATCGGTTGCGATGGTTGACTAGACTTTTGAGCAGCTACCGACCAAAGATCCATGGTTGTCTGCTGTTGTGGTGTCTTGTTAGGTCGTGGTGTAGTAGGAATGTTCCACATATCAATCTGAAAATGATTAAACACGAAAAGATTAGAAAAATTTTATAACAGATTCTACGTTCGACCCTTTGATATGATCGTGTGGTCGAATGTACAAAATAGTTCACGTTCTACCGTTTGTCAAGGTTCGAATGTAGAAAATAACCAACTCAAATCACTTTCGACCGTTTACACCCACTTTCGACCACCTGTTTGGTCGAATGAACCTAATATGGTCGAATGAACAAATAAACTCTGATAAACTCTAGATTCGACCAACTAACACCCACGTTCGACCAAATAAACCTTGGTTCGACCAATTAAACACACTCTTTCGACCAGTCTCCCTAAGTTCGACCCTGCATGATTCAAAAACGGTTATTCTTTGAAAATCAGTTAATTTTGATCAAATTTTTCAAAAGTTGATGAAATTTGATGATTCTAATCAGGTTTTGCCTCGGATTTGTTGGAACAAGTTTAACAAAGAGAATTATGAGTTTTATCCATGAAAACAAGTTCTAATCAATCAATTTATCACCAAAGTTAGTTTATCAATGAAAAACAGAAAGTTTTAATCAAAATAGGGTCCAAATCAGCTGTACTATTATCAAATTGTAGTTGTTTGATCCATTTGGCTCTGATACCACTTTGTAGAAGGATCGATTTGACAATTACTATTGGTTTGATCAAACAAGTCTACTAATTCAGGTTTGGAATCCCTGAATCAGCTACAAAATGATAATAATATCAACAAAACACAGAAATCATCATTAAAGCTTTCATTTCATTCAATGACACATTCAATTACACGTTAAAAAGATGTTTATAATGATTAAAAGACGTGTACAGACTTGACACAAAACCCTAGGGAGAACACAAACTGGAGGGAAAACAAAATGTCAAAAGTTACATTGCAAAAAACAACTTGACCTTATATAGGCCTGCACATTCGCCCATTTAGGTTGGTCGAATGTGCAGGTTTGACCAAACATAGTGGTCGAACCAAGCTATACATTAAAATCTAAACTACCTTCGACCTCCTGTTCTCCTTCGACCCTTTCAATCTTCCTTCGACCGTTCAGAAAACCACATTCGACCAATTAGAGACTCCTTCGACCATTTGACTTAGAACAAAAACATATGTTAAATGTAATCCAAAGCATTAGTCGCACAAAATGCATCTACATTGATCTAGATAAAAAATATGGGTGGCCAATTAATCTATAATCTATCTATACTTACTATAATAGGAGAGTCCCAATTAACATAAGAGAGCTTAGGTGTCAACAATAGAGACATGAGAAAGCAGATGTGATAACCATTGAGAAAGCTTGTGTGATGCAAATAATGATGTAATCAATTTGCTTAAAATATTCAAGAAAATATGTTGGTCATTCATTAATTAATTAAATAATGCCCTCAACAACATCTGTTTATTATGTGGGCCACTCAACAAAATCTGTTGAGCTATGCGCAATGCCTTAACAGATATTCATACATTTGTTACTCTAAATTTGAGCTCCAAATCTGAGCTCCAAATTTTGTTTTTAAAATCAAAATCACTACTCTCTTTCTCTCATATCAGCTCTCTATCTTTCTCTCTCAAATTATTCGTGGTGCTTCCAGATCTCCATTCCCTCTATCTAAACTCAGGTACGTGGTCCTCTTTGCTACTCTAGGCACACTTTCTTCTTTTTCAAGCTTATCCCTATACACATTCCGCTCCTTTTTTTTCTAGTCTTCTGATTTTTTAGTGAGGGAAGTTAAAGATTTAGATTCAAGAGTAGTAATAAGTGCATGTTTGGCTCTCCTTATAACTTATTGACTTAATCAAAAAGTTAATAAGGAGAAAATATTGTTTGGGTAATGGGTTGAAAAGGAGGGTTTTGTGGGTTGAAAAGAACATAAGTTATAAGTTAGAATTTGTAACTTTTTGATTAAGTCAATAAGGAGGTAGAAGAATGAGATAAGGAGAAGGAGAGCCAAACATGGCCTAAAGCTTCAAGGAGTAGTAACCACAATCGATCAGCTTAACCATACACTTTCTTCTTTCTCAAGCCACCCTATTCATATGTTTGTCGCCTTGACACCAAATTTTTTTTTACACAGGTGACTTCTAGGTTACAACTTGACTGAAATTGGTGGATTCAGATGTATTTGTTGATGATGATGTGTAATTGTACGTGAGATGTAAGCTCTAATTCCATTTTCCCCAAAAATAAATGTGTAAACTTTTTTTTTTAAGATTATCTATTTAACCCTCAGGTATAGCTTGAATCACTTTGATGATCTCGTCGATGTTCTAGATTTTAATAATGAACACGTGCAATCTGGAAGGGTGAACACCTGTATTATGAGTTTTCTATCTAGGACTGGCATTGCGCATATAACCCAATCAGACGAGGGACCCAGATTCCTACCTAGGAATTCTCGGGATGAGTGTTCACTTATAGGCTAAAGCATGTCTTCAATATGTTATTAGAATCTAAAAGATTTGATAAGTCAACGTTTTTGTTTATTCGTTTTAATTAATGAATAAATGATTACACTCCATATTATATCACCTTACCTTGATTCATCCTATGTCTCATTGAAACCTTCATTGTGTCTCTTGCAGATAATGCCTCCTCGCCGCAGCACTCGTATTAACAACAACAACGATAACAACATCATCAACAACAACAACAACAACCATGACAATGGCAATGTCCAACTCGTCGCGGTCATTACCCAGCAGATGGCTCAACAAATAGCAACGTTACTTCCTAACTTGGTGGCTCAAATCGCTCAAATGAATGGAAATGGAAATGGCAATGGGATGGTAATCACAACGGGAATGGAAATGGGAACGGGAATGCTCACCCTGTTTGCACCCTCAAGCACTTCAATACTTGCAACCCTCCCAAGTCTAGCGGGGACGAAGGAGCCACTGGCCTTCTTCAGTGGTTCGAAGGTATCGAAAATACCTTCATCAATAGCGAGTTCCCTAACAACCTCAAAGTTCTCTATGCTATGAGTGTTCTCCACAAGCGGGCACTCACAAGGTGGAACGAAGAGAAACGGACTCGCACTACTTTGACTTGGGAGCAAGTTAAGGACATTATGAAGGCAGAATTCTGCCCTCGTAATGAAGTCAGGAAGCTGGAGGATTAGTTTCACACTCTGGTCCAGGACAGCGGAGAGAATCTAGCCTACAACACTCGTTTCCATGAACTAAGCCTATTGCTACCACGTAAGGTCACACCCCTACCTGTTGCTATTGAGATGTATATTGGAGACTTACCCATGCAGATTCTGGATACTATGTGGGGAAGAAATCCTGCCACTCTCGAGGAAGCCAAGCGCCTAGCAGCTACTTTGACTGATAACCATGTGAAAAATGCCACCCTTTTTCTCAAGAATACAAAGAAATTTATTGTGAAGGATACTCCTCAACCTGCTATCGAGGTTAAAGCTGAGCCCTCAACCAACAAAAGACGCAAGGCAAGAAATTTTGCAATGGTTGCATTGCTCCACCCAACAAGAAACCATATACTGGAACCCATCCTTTGTGTAACACCTGCAAGTATCACCACCCAACCCAAGTGCCTTGTCGTCAATGTACCAACTGTCAAATGTACGGACATCTCGCGAATGTTTGTCGAATTCCTCCTGCCCCTGCTGCTCAGAATAACCCCGCAAGGAATGCTCCGGCCCCCAATTTCTAGAATGATAGGCCTGCTTGTGGTCAGTGTTTTGAGTGTGGTAGCCCAGATCATTATAGGGATACGTGCCCTAATCGAAGAGACCAGAACCATAACCAAAACCGTAACTAGAATCAAAACCAAGGTGCTCGTGGTCGCACGTACAACATCAATGCCAATCAAGCCCGCAACAACAATGAAGTGGTTAATGGTATGTTTCTTGTTAATAACCACTATGCTTCTGTACTATTTGACTCGGGTGCTGATAAATTGTTTGTGTTATTTAAATTTGAACCCCTACTTAACATGCCTCAAACTAACCTAGAAGAACCCCTAGTGGTAGAAGTAGCTGATGGGAAATCTATCTCGATCGATTCTGTTATACGAAACTGTGTGTTGAACCTTGATGACCATACTTTCTCTATTGACCTCATTCCTATGCATCTTGGAAGCTTCGATATAATAGTAGGCATGGATTGGTTAGTCAACCCATCATGCTGAAATCTTATGCTTTGAGAAAGTTATTCGTATTCCTCGTGTATCTGGTGACGTTTTGAAGATTTATGGCGAGAAACCTTGTGGCGAACTTAAACTCATGTCTTGCACGACTGCTCAAAAATACTTACGAAAGGGGTATATGGCTTTCTTGGCTAATGTGATAGAAAAGAAAGACAAGGGCATGAGAATACAAGGTATTCCAATCATTCGGGATTATCCTGAAGTTTTCCGAGAAGATCTACCTGGTCTACCTCCTTCTGGTCAAGTTGAATTTAGAATCGATCTTATACCTGGTGCTAACCCAATTGCCAAATCTCCTTATTGTCTTGCACCATCTGAGATGCAAGAGCTTGCCAGTCAAATCCAGGAACTCTTAGATAAGGGTTTCATCCGCCCCAGTTTTTCTCCTTGGGGAGCCCCCGTTTTATTTGTCAAGAAGAAGGAGGGATCCCTCAGGATGTGTATCGATTATCGTGAGCTTAATAAACTCACCATAAAAAATCGTTACCCTTTACCTAGTATTGATGATCTTTTTTACCAACTTCAAGGAGCAACTCATTTCTCGAAGATTGATCTTCGTTCTGGCTATCATCAACTTAGAGTTTATGAGGTAGACATTCCCAAAACAGCCTTTCGTACGCGTTACGGTCACTACGAATTCATGGTCATGCCATTTGGTTTGACCAACACTACCGCAATGTATATGGATTTTATGAATCGGGTTTGTAAACCCTACCTTGATAAGTTCCTGATCGTCTTTATTGACGACATTTTGATTTATTCCAAATCAAAATCAGATCACGAACAATATCTTCACATAATCTTGGATCACTTAAAGAAGGAACAACTGTATGCCAAATTCTCAAAATGCAAATTTTGGCTTAAGGAAGTTCAATTCTTGGGTCACGTCATCAACGAGGACGGAATTCATGTTCATCCCGCAAAGATCGAAGCTGTCAAAAATTGAAGTGTTCCTAAAACCCCAACGGAACTTCATTCTTTTCTTGGTCTAGCAAGTTATTATCATCAATTCATTGCTAATTTCTCCAAGATCGTTGTTCCTCTCACTGCCATAACTCATAAGGGTAAACCTTATGAGTAGGGACAAAAAAAGAGGAAGCATTCGAGACTCTTAAGCTGAAACTCTGTGAAGCTCCTATCTTGTCCCTACCTGATGGGAATGATGACTTTGTGGTCTATTGAGATGCATCAAATCAAGGTCTTGGTTGTGTTTTTATGCAACGAGGCAAGGTTATTACTTATGCGTCCAGACAACTCAAGATCCACGAAAAGAATTATACCACCCACGATCTCAAATTGGGTGCAGCTCTCAAGATTTGGAGACACTACCTTTATGGTACCAAATGTGTGGTCTTCACAGATCACAAAAGTCTTCAACATATCTTCAGCCAGAAGTACCTTAACATGAGGCAACGATGCTGGGTTGAGTTACTTAATGACTATGATTGGAGATTCGCTACCATCCTGGCAAAGCAAACGTAGTGGCAGATGCACTCAGTCGTAAGGAACGCGTCAAACTTCATTGTGCAAGGGTTCGTACTGATTTCCAGGATCGTGTTCTCCAGGCTCAACATACCTCAGTCACCCAAGGTAACATGTATGAGGAAATGTCTTGTGGTGCTGAGAATCAACTTGAAACCAAACCTGGTGGTCTACTTTATTTTCTCAATCGGCTTTGGATTCCTGACCGTGATGATCTTCGTACCTTCCTTATGAACGAGGCTCATAAGTGTCGTTATTCCATTCATCCTGATGCTGATAAATTGTACCAAGGCCTTCGGTATTCGTATTGGTGGCCTGGTATAAAGAAAGATATTGCTCTTTTTGTAGCAAAATGTTGCACTTTTTCCAAGGTCAAAGCTGAACATCAACGACCCTCTGGTATGCTTGAACAACCAGAAATTCCTGTATGGAAATGGGAGAGCATAGCGATGGACTTTATCACTAAACTCCCTCATACACCCAAAGGTTATGATAGTATTTGGGTAATCATTGATCGTTTGACCAAGTCCGCCCATTTCTTGCCAATTCTTGAGAAATATTCTGTGGAAAGGTTGGCAAGGATGTACGTGAGCGAAATTGTATGTCGCCATGGTATACCTTTGGACATTATTTTTGATCGCGATGGTCGTTTCACCTCTTGTTTTTGGGATTCTTTACAAGACGCCTTGGGTACCAAGTTAAACCTGGGCACAACTTATCACCCTCAGACAGATGGTCAGACTGAACGGACCATCCAGACTCTTAAAGATATGCTCAGGGCTTGTGTCATCGATTTTGGTGGCACATGGGATTCACATCTTCCTTTGGTCGAGTTCTCATACAATAACAGTTACCATGCCAGTATTGACTTGGCTCCATTCGAGGCACTTTATGGACGTAAGGGTCATTCACCAGTCTGTTGGACTGAGATCGGTGAAGCCCGTATCACTGGTCCTGATCTGATCCAAGAAACTACAGACAAGATTCAACTGATCAAAGATAATCTTCTTAAGGCTAGAAGTCGACAGAAGAGTTATGCTGATAAACGTCGAAGGCCCTTGGAATTTCAAGTCGGAGACTTTGTACTTCTTATGGTATCCCCTTGGAAGGGAGTGATTCGCTTCGGGAGAAAGGAAAACTAGCTCCTCATTTTGTGGGTCCATTCAAAGTTCTTGGCAGGATTGGAAAAGTGGCCTACCTACTTGATCTTCCACCTGAGCTAAGCAATGTCCACCCAACTTTTCATGTTTCGAATCTGAAGAAATGCTTAGCAGATGAGAACCTCCATGTCCCTCTCGAAGATGTGCAAATCGTTGAAACTATGCACATCATTGTGAAACCTGTTGAAATCATGGACACTGGAATCAAGAAACATAAGCGCAGTCGCATCCCGATTATCAAAGTTCGTTGGGAATCTAAACGAGGTCCAGAATTCACTTGGGAACGCAAAATCGAGATGAAGTCTAAATACCCAGCAGACTCTCCAACTCCAACTTCGGGACGAAGTTCCTAAAAGTAGGGGAGACTGTAACACTTCGTATTTTGTCATGTCTTGTAATAATAATTATTTAATAAAATCATTTGGATCTCGATGTTTTAGTGTGTTAAGAAACTGCTCAGGCCGGGACTCGAACCCCCGCCTGAGCAGGCTCACCAACTTTACACAAAAACTCGAACAACTAAGCCAACCTGCCACTTGTGTTTATTTTCAAAATATTTTATACTTACATCCTTCATAGTTAACGTGGTCAACAATCAAATAATCAAGCACCCAATTGACTTTCTCATTTGAATTCTCAATTACGCGCCTAGGATCTAAAATTAGTATGATCGTGAATCAATCTTGGTAAACATCATTCATCCGCGTTATACCCACTCATCAATCACGATCAATCATACCTTGTTAATATCAAATGACGCGTCATTTTAAATGTGTGGTCAAACCTTCCAATTCGTCCAACTAATCTGTTATACTATAAATTGAATCCTCATTCTCAACCTCTAAGTGCCAAAAACAAAACCCTACTCTCAATTTCTTCTAAATCTTCTTATTAATCTGTATTTTGTTCAAAATTGACTTTTTGGTTGACCGGACAATTCGTCATCAATTCTGATCTGTAAGTCACGATCCTTTCTATGTTTTCAATCTTCGTTATCACATGATCAATAACCCTATGAATCCAAGGGTTATTGATTGATGATTTGGCTGATTAAGAAACAAGGGTTCGAAACATGTAATTGGGGAAGAAGACATACAACTGAATTTGTTTATATTTTAAACAAAAACAAAACAAACACCAACTGATCTGCTAACCTGTTGGTTAAGCAGTGGTGGTTTAAAATCTTAGGCTGGTTGTGGCCTTGTGTTCGAGCCCAGGCAACATGTTTTTATTTTTCTTTATAATTATAAGTTCAACCAAAAGAGCCTTTATAATTATTTGAAACCAAACACTCCCGTTCTCAGGGTCTAGACCAGATGGTCTGGACTTGTGATTTAAAACCCAGAACCGGCCAGAGGCCCGGGTTCGACTCCATGCAGCCTCAACAATTTTTTTTTTTGAAATACTTTATCTTTATATTTATTCTATTTATCTTTTAAAATAGTTTTAAAATACCAAATATAATTTATAAAATCTATAAAATTTATTTCATGTTATTCAAATGGCAAACTTTATTATACAATTTTTAGTTTTACAAAAATCATTTATTTAATATATATAATTTATATTACAAGTTTATTCATAAATAAATTAAAAATTCTATAAAAATATCTAAACAGTTTTACAAAATTTCATAAAAATTATTTTAAACCTATAAATCAATAAACTTTTCAGAATTGAATTTTAATTTCAGCAAAACATTTATTAAGTATTTTTAATTAATTTGTTGATGCACTATTATGTGGACGTCACTGTCGAATAGACTAGGGTTGAGTCGTGTATTGTATTACATGAGATTGTGGTGATCCATAAAGGCATTATATGGATCTGATGCATTTGTAAATATAGACCAAAATCTAAGCTAGATTCGACCTTTTGTGATGGTGCGAATGTGGAAAAGTTCCACATTCGACCTCCTTAAATGGGCGAAGGTGGCTTATGGTTTTGGACTATAAATAGCAATCTCATGTGTTGGTTTTCATTTGTAGATTTGAGTTTGTGCTTTGAATTCTCTCAAGGGGGAGGTCATGCCCGACCTCCCCCGGCCTCGAGATAGATGTTTATCCTACTGATGACGGTGTCTGTAACCGTTTCTGAATTAATACGAATCTGTGATGACTTTGTTATCGTATGTTTCTGTCTCGTCTCGAATCTCCCGTCTGAAACCGAGTTGTTTTCGCTTAATCGATCCATGGATTCGGTTCTAAACCGGATTCTCATAATTTATGTTATTTTAATCATAATAAATTCACAATAAATCCATTTTTCATTATTTTTGCATCAAAATTTCTCATAAATTTTTTTTATTTATTTAGATCAAAAATATAATTTTAGGATCTAATATTTATGAATTTTAATATTTTTAGATATTAATACTATATTTTGACAAATAAGTTATAATGTATTATATATTCATTAATTAAGAAAATAATTTTATAAAAATTATTTTCACATTACAACATTTTAATACAACTACCTTTAATCAAGATCTTACAAAAATTATTTTTATTTATTTTTTTTCTAAATTTCTTTATTTATTATTTCATTTACTATTATTCTAAATTGACCATTAAACTGATGTCAATCCCCAAATCAGGTACCCTAGAATACTTTTAGACTAGAAAACTTAGACTTTTAAGTTTTCCCAACACTTATTTATTGCCTTAAACATAGGGTGATTCTTGGATACACTCGAGCCACATTTATTCTATATTAAGAGATTCGAAACTATTGTTAAGGTGAGTTTACATAGCCCCTTTTTACTATTTTACAATTTTTGGGGTGAAACATGTTACATTTTCAATTACAATTCAACATAAGTGTCTATGTTTTATTCTATATTGCATTATGTCTTAAACAATACTTTGGTAAACACAATTAGACTAGCATAATCATTAACATTGATCTAGCCGACGATATACAATGATAGATCTATTGGATTGACAACCCCACCCGGATACGTGTACCTCCAGTATGGGTAGCGTGGGTGATTGTCATCGATCATATAACAAAAACGAGTGAACTATATGCGTATGGGATGGACCACAATAATCATGTCACAAGGTTTGATTATGCACACGATTTATCTAGTAGTTTTGTTTTCACATATGGTCTAGACTTGCCATGACACTAGAATTGTACAAATTTTATTCAATATTCAAACCTATGTAATTCTCACCAACTTTTGTTGACCCAAAAACATTTTCAAAATTAACATGTTTTAGGAAATAATGAAGCTGAAGGTTAGAGTGTGCTTGACGAAGCTATTTGAAGTTGTTTGATTATTTCTATGATTATGTACTAGTATTTGAATTTCTTAGACAATGTTTCATTTTGGGATATTTTAATGTTATCAATAAAGTACTTAAAAATTTCATGTGCTACTGAACAATCATCAATACATGACATTCTGATGTTTTCGCAATCAGTTGGGGTGTTACAACTATTTTAACCATGGCTTGAAGAACAGAAATGGTGGCAGACTTGATGAGCTCCTGCCTGTACTCCTCCAATTCCTTCTCATGCCCCTCAGAGACCTTGGCCTTCTCAGCCTTCACCTTTTTCAGATCTGCCTCCACCATTCTCTTCAAGATGTTTTCCTCTTGCAAGGGAAATTCTTTGGTTATCCTCCAAAGCTATCTTAAACTCTCGGAGTTCAGCTGCTGCCTCATCTAGGCATTTGAGCATGTACTCATGACCCTGAAAAAATAAGGAAAACATGTAAGTTCACTATCCTATATTTTATCCTAAAAATGTTAATGATATCTTCAGGATGACACTATACCTAGAGAGTGAAGTATGAGATCCTAGCCAAGACATCTTGGGCTGAGAGGCCCTCAAAGGGAGAAGCTTCTTGGCCTGAGGAAGCCACAGCAGTCTTCCTTTTTTTAGAATATGTAGCCTTCGGCTTGGGGGGAGGACTGGTCATCCTAGAGCTGGATGGAGATGTGATCTTAGCAACCTTAGTGAAATCCTGGCTATCTATGTCATCTAAGTCAAAGAAGGCTGGCTTCTTAGCTGAAAATAGCAAAGAATAAAGTTAGCAACATTACATTAAATAATGTATCATCAGTATGTAAAGAGAAACTTACTAGACATCTCAGTGGCTTGGCTGATGGAATAGCTTTCCTCTGCTTCAAAGGTTCTTGCTGCCTGAGGTAAGTTAGTGACTTCCTTAACTCTGATTAAAGAATCGTCGAGAGGAGGAACAAGCTTGGTAAAAGAAGCACCTGTATCATAATAAAAAATTTTCAAAATATTAGTGATATCCTTAGGATATAACTACAAAACTTTTTCCATCCTAAAAATATTTACCACTTTTCATCCATGACATAGGGATATCATCTCCATATGGAATGGAATCCCTTCTCACAAAGAAAAATTTAGACTTCCATGACCTTTCTGACTTAATAACATTATACAAGAAAGGAGGTTTTTTTTTTATAAGCTGAAGAACATAACGGTTTGACCCATGTGTTTTCAACTTATAAACATAAGACAGGTCTCCTATCTGTAGATGGATGCCTTAGTTCTCAATGATCTTGTTACAGATCATTAAGATTTTCCACACCTAAGACATAGCCTGAGCATATGCCATCCCAGTTGTAACACCGCAACCGATGGCGGAAACATCAGGGTGCCACGTATTGATGATTGTTTTCAGTAGCACATGGTATAATATAAATTTTAAATAATTTATTCAAACATAAATATCCAAAATGTGAAATAATGTCTAAGAATTCAAATACATAATATCAAATAGCAACTTCAATAACTTCAAATAACTTCAAGATAAATCCTCATGCTAACTCAAGCCTCAGCTTCATTGTTACCTGAAACATGTTAATTTTGAAAGTATTTTGGGTCAACATAAGTTGGTGAGAATTACATAGGTTTTTGATGATAAAATGAATAAAATGTTGTGCAATTCATGTGTCATGTTAATCTAGCCCATATGTGAGAACATATTAGAAATAAATCGAGTGCATAATCAACCCTGCTGACTGTTATAAAATGATACATACCATACACTTATGGTCCCAATGAATATGTTATGCGATAACAAACACCCACGTAACCTTTGTAGGAGGCACGGATCCGGGTGGGATTGTCAGTCCAATAGATCTATCAATGTATACCGTCGGCTGATCAATGTTAATGATTATGCTAGAATGGTGCTTACTCTAATCATGCTCAAGACATAATGCAACATAGAAAACACATAGACACATTGATGATTGAATTGCAATGAAAATGTTATAACATGTTTCACCCCAAAAATGGTGATAAATAAAAGGGGCTATGTAAACTCACCTTAGCAAATGTTAACTTGTTGGAAAGATGTAATAATTGTGTTGCCCAAAGTGATTCCAAATATCACCCTATAATTACGTAATATGTAATAAGTCTAAGTCTAATTAACTAATATGTGTATCCTAGGGTTTCGATTTGGGAATAATCAATTGTTGAAATTTAAATTAAAATGCTTAATTAATAAAGGAAAATTGGATAATTAATGAAAGATAGTCTTTTTATAAAATTTGAATTTTGAATGTGCACATTAAAGTGTTTGAAGCAATAAAATAATTTTTATAAAATTATTTTATTTAAAATAGATTTTTAAATCTATTTCTTTATAAATAGCCAATTATTAACTTTAATATTCAAAAATACTAAAATTAATGAATTCTTATTTTAAAAATCATATTTCTGTTCTAAATGATTAAAAATAATTTGTATAAAATTTTGGTGCAAAAATGATGAAAATTGGATTTATTATGAATTAATTGTGATTAAATCTAACAAAAATTGATTAAAAATATAAAATAAATGATTTTACTGAATTAAAAATTATTTCAGTAAAGTTTAACTTTATAAAAAGTTAGGATAATTTTTGGGGAATTTAATAATACTGTTTTGATATATAAATGGATTTTTATAAATATAATTGTATAAAAATGATTTAATTATTATAATTATTAAATAAATGAATTTCTGAAAAATAAAAAGTACAAATAAAATTTTTATTACAGATTAAACAAATATAATTTTTTTAGAATTTATAAAATAGTTTTGGTATTTTAAAAAGAATTTAAAAGATTAAAAGGATTTAATATATATATATAATGTAATTGTTTGTTTTAAAAAGAAAAGAAAAGAAAGAACAAAAACTGGTCAGAGCCGGGACTCGAACCCGGGTGACCTCTGTGGAGGACCAGAGTCACAACCACTTGGCCTAGGCCGGTGGTTGTGAGATCTTCAGTTTAAAAATAAATAAATACGTTATGCCTGATTCAGTTTATCCCCAAATTAAACACGATGAACCCTAGAATTACAATTGAATGAATCAGACAACTATAGCCCGATTAATGTTAGGGCTTTTGTTGCCTGATTGCCGATGAATATAACCCACAACAGAAATCATACTCACAGTGAAGAATTGATGATAACAGACGGGTCAAGGCTAAAGTCAAACTACGAGCAAAATAGCAATAATCAGAGTGAATTAGAGAGATTGGAAGGTTGAGAGAGAGTTGTGAGCGATTTGTCAAGGTTCGGAATGCCTCAATTTATACTGATGATCAATGGTTAGTGTTAATTGGAAAGTTGACCTTCGGTTTAATACATACGCGTTTAATAGAATAAAAAGGTCAACAATTGACGTGTTATTGACGTGTATTCGTGTTGTGCAAGGCCGATAATTACACGAGTTTGCCAAAAATAGTTCAATTACGCGTTAATTAGATGGATTGATCACCAAGACAACCCACAGTTGACTTTCCTTGTCAACTGTGAGGTTTTAAATGTGTGTATATATTTAATATGTGTCCGGGTTTAAAACAAAGAGATGGCCCAGCCCAGTTGGTTGTGTATGTGGGCATGTGTGGCTCTGGCGCGGGTTCGAACCCCGGCCAGAGCAGATTTTTGTTATTTTTTGATTATTATACAAATCCAACACACATATAATATATTATAATATATATATCATATTAGGGTTCCATAATCGCGACAAAATAAATAAATGCGACGTATAAAATGAAACTTGACGTTTTTTTATTAATGTCAAAGCGTAACGTACAAGTATTAATTGCGTAATGTTACAGTCTCCCCTACTTTTAGGAACTTCGTCCCGAAGTTGGAGTTGGAGAGTCTGGTGGGAAAAGATGTGGATACTTTGACTTCATCTGGTCTTTACGTTCCCAAGTGAACTCTGGGCCTCGTTTAGATTCCCAACGAACCTTAACGATCGGAATACGACTGCGCTTGAGTTTCTTGACTCCAGTGTCAACAATCTCGACGGGTTTCTCGATAATGTGCATGCTTTCATCGATTTGCACATCCTCAAGAGGAACATGAAGGTTCTCATCTGCTAAGCATTTCTTGAGATTCGAAACATGGAAGGTCGGATGAACATTACTTAGCTCAGGTGGAAGATCAAGCTTGTAAGCCACTTTTCCAACTCTGTCAAGAATTTTGAAGGGGCCCACGTAACGAGGAGCTAGCTTTCCCTTTCTACCGAAACGAATAACTCCTTTCCAAGGGGATACCTTAAGTAGCACAAGGTCCCCAACTTGAAATTCCAAGGGTTTACGACGTTTATCAGCATAACTCTTTTGGCGACTTCGAGCCTTAAGAAGATTATCCTGAATAAGCTGGATTTTGTCTGTGGTTTCCTGGATTAGTTCGGGTCCAGTAATACGAGCTTCACCAACCTCGGTCCAACAGACAGGTGAACGACATTTCCGACCATAGAGTGCCTCAAAAGGAGCCATGTTAATGCTGGCGTGATAACTGTTGTTGTATGAAAACTCAACCAAAGGAAGATGAGAATCCCATGCGCCACCAAAATCGATGACACATGCCCTGAGCATGTCCTCAAGTGTCTGGATGGTTCGTTCAACTTGGTACCCAAAGCATCTTGTAGAGATCCCCAAAAGTGAGAGGTGAAACGACCATCGCGATCAGAAATAATGTCCAAAGGTATACCGTGACGACATACAATTTCACTTACGTACATCTTTGCCAACCTTTCCACAGAATACTTCTCACGAATAGGTAGAAAGTGAGCGGACTTGGTCAAACGATCGATGATTACCCAAATACTGTCAAAACCTTTGGGTGTGCGAGGGAGTTTGGTGATGAAATCCATAGCTATGCTCTCCCATTTCCAGACAGGAATCTCTGGTTGTTCAAGCATACCAGATGGTCGTTGATGTTCAGCCTTAACCTTGGAACAAGTGAGGCATTTTGCAACGAAAAGAGCAATGTCTTTCTTCATACCAGGCCACCAATAAGAATAACGAAGATCTTGATACATCTTGTCAGCTCCAGGATGAATAGAATAACGAGACTTATGAGCCTCGTTCATGAGAAAAGTACGAAGATCATCACGGTCGGGGATCCACAGTCGATTAAGGAAATAAAGGAGACCATCGGGTTTGGTTTCAAGTTGAGTCTCAGCACCACAAGACATTTCATCGTACATGTTACCTTGGGTGACTGAGGTGTGTTGAGCCTGGAGAATGCGATCTTGAAGATCGGTACGAACTCTAGCACATTGGAGTTTGATACACTCTTTGCGACTAAGTGCGTCAGCCACAACATTCGCCTTGCCAGGATGGTAGCGAATTTCGCAATCATAGTCGTTAAGTAATTCAACCCAACGTCGTTGCCTCATGTTAAGATTCTTTTGATCGAAGACATGTTGGAGACTTTTGTGGTCCGTGAACACCACACATTTGGTCCCATAAAGATAATGTCTCCAAATCTTGAGTGCAAAGACAACAGCACCTAATTCAAGATCATGGGTGGTATAATTTTTCTCGTGAGTCTTGAGTTGTCGAGACGCATAAGCAATAACCTTTCCTCGTTGCATGAGAACACAACCAAGACCTTGGTTTGATGCATCACAGTAGACCACGAAATCATCATTACCATCAGGTAGAGATAAGACAGGAGCTTCACAAAGTTTCAGCTTAAGAGTTTCAAATGCTTCCTCTTGCTTAGGTCCCCACTCATAGGGTTTACCCTTGTGAGTTAAGGTAGTGAGAGGAACAGCGATCTTGGAAAAATTGGCGATGAATCGACGATAATAACCAGCCAACCCAAGAAAAGAACGGACTTCTGTTGGAGTGGTAGGAACACTCCAATTCTTCACAGCTTCGATTTTTGCAGGATCAACATGAATTCCGTTCATATCAATGACATGTCCCAAAAATTGAACTTCCTTAAGCCAAAATTCACATTTTGAGAACTTGGCGTACAGTTGTTCTTTCTTTAGGAGACTCAAGATAGAGTGAAGATGTTGCTCGTGATCGGATTTTGATTTAGAGTAAATCAAAATATCATCGATGAAAACGATCACGAATTTGTCGAGATAGGGTCTACAAACCCGATTCATCAAATCCATAAATACTGCGGGAGCATTGGTCAAACCGAAAGGCATAACCATGAATTCATAGTGACCGTAGCGAGTGCGAAAAGCTGTCTTGGGAATATCTTCATCGTGGACTCTAAGCTGATGATAACCAGAACGGAGATCAATCTTCGAGAAGTGGGTTGCTCCTTGAAGTTGATCGAAGAGATCGTCAATCCTAGGAAGTGGATAACGATTCTTGATGGTGAGTTTGTTGAGTTCACAGTAGTCAATACACATCCGAAGAGAACCATCCTTCTTTTTAACGAATAAGACAGGGGCTCCCCATGGAGAAGAACTAGGGCGAATGGACCCTTTATCAGAAAGTTCCTGTAATTGACTAGCAAGTTCTTGCATCTCAGAGGGTGCAAGACGATAAGGAGCTTTAGCGATCGGATTAGCACCAGGAACAAGATCAATACGAAACTCCACTTGTCGAGCAGGGGGCAAACCAGGTAAATCCTCTGGAAAGACTTCAGGATAGTCTCGAATAATAGGAATGTCTTGGATACTTTTGCCTTTGTCCTTCTTCTCTATCACGTTAGCTAAGAAGGCTGTATACCCCTTTCGTAAGTACTTTTGGGCAGTAGTACAAGACATAAGCTTAAGCTCACCACAGGGTTTCTCACCATAGATCTTCAAAATCTCACCAGATTCGAGAGGAATGCGTATGACTTTCTCGAAGCACAGAATTTCGGCACGATGAGTTGACAACCAGTCCATGCCTACTATAACATCAAAACTACCAAGATGCATGGGGATGAGATCAATAGGGAAGGTATGATCATCGAGATTCAACAAGCAGTTACGAATAATAGAACCGATCGAAATAGACTTCCCGTTAGCTACTTCTACCACGAAAGGGTCTTCTAGATTAGTGTGGGGTAAGTTAAGTAAAGTTTCAAACTTCAGTGACACGAATGACTTATCAGCTCCTGAATCAAATAATATGGATGCATAGTGATTATTAATGAGAAACGTACCATTCACCACTTCGTTGTTGTCACGGGCCTGATTAGCGTTGAGATTGTAGGCGCGACCTCGAGCAGCTTGGTTCTGGTTGCGGTTCTGGTTTTGGTTTTGGTTTTGGTTCTGATTTTGGTTTTGGTTACGGTTACGGTTAGGGCAGTTGTTGATGTAGTGATTAGGGTTACCACACTCGTAGCATTGACCACGAGTAGGCCTGTTGTTTTGTTGGTTGGGAGCTGGGTTGTTGTTGTCTTGGGCAGCAGGAGATCGACAGACGTTCACCAGGTGACCATATCTTTGACACTTAGTACAAAATCGACATGGCACCTGTGTGGGATGGTGATACTTGCAAGTGTTGCACAAAGGGTGAGGTCCGGTGTATGGTTTCTTGGCTGGGTTTTGGGCAGCAGGTGGAGTAGCAGCAACCATATAGTTTCTAGCCTTGCGCTTTTTGTTGCTTGAGGTCTCAGGCTTGACTTCAATTGCAGGCTGTGGAGTATCTTTGGCAACAGTCTTCTTAGTGCCCTTGCGAACTAGAGTACCGTTCTTCACATGATTATCAGTAAGAGTGGCCGCTAGACGTTTGGCCTCTTCCAGAGTTGCAGGATTTCTACCCCAAACAGTGTCCTGGATTTGCATGGGCAGACCACCGATGTACTTCTCGATGGCTACCGGCAGAGGAGTAACCTTGTGTGGCAACAATAAGCTAAGCTCATGAAAGCGGGTGTTGTAGGCAAGATTTTCCCCACTATCTTGAGCTAAGGTGTGGAACTCATCCTCAAGCTTTTTAACTTCATTGCGAGGACAGAACTCCTCTTTCATGATATCTTTGACTTGGTCCCATGTCATAGCAAGAGCAACCTCGG
This sequence comes from Ambrosia trifida, assembly GCA_028751855.1. Lineage (NCBI taxonomy): Eukaryota > Viridiplantae > Streptophyta > Magnoliopsida > Asterales > Asteraceae > Ambrosia > Ambrosia trifida. Next base: position 3,434,934 of record CM054123.1, on the reverse strand, counting down.
ACCCACGAGTACGCTTTTCTTCATTCCACCATGTGAGTGCTCGTTTATGGAGAACACTCATGGCGTAACGAACCTTGAAATTGTTGGGGCACTCACTGTTGATGAAGGTATTTTCAATACCCTCAAACCATTGGAGAAGTCCAGTAGCTCCTTCTTCACCGCTGAACTTTGGAGGGTTGCAAGAGTTGAAATGTTTAAGGGTGCAAGCTTGGGGTCCATTACCATTGCCATTGCCATTCCCATTCCCATTGTTGTGACCATTCCCGTTGCCGTTCAATTGGATGACCTGAGCAAGTAAATTGGGAACCAGAGTTGCGATTTGCTGCACCATTTGTTGAGAAATGATCGCAGCCAGTTGAGCATCGACCCCATTGTTGTTGTGGTTAGGAGCTTGGTCATGGTTGTGGTTATGGTTATCACCACCTTCTTCGTGGTTCTCACCATTGTTGTTGCGAGTGCTGCGACGAGGAGGCATGATCTGTAATAGACACAATGAAATGAATGAGAGTTTATATAAGGAATGTAATCATTTATTCATTAATTAAAACGAATAAACGAAAACGTTGACTTATCAAAGATTCTAAATTTTAATAACATATGAAGACATGCTTTAGCCTATAAGTGAACACTCATCCCGAGAATTCCCAGGTTGGCATCCGGGTCCCTCGTCTGATTGGGATATATGCGCAATGCCAGCCTAGACAGAAGACTCAGAATACAGGCGTTCACCCTTCCAGAATGCACGTGTTCGTTATTAAAATCTAGAACTTCGACGAGATCTCAAGGGGGTTCAGGTTAAACCTGAGGATTTTGTCCTATAAATCTAATGGTGGATCAGGATTGCAGCAGACAATTAAGAGTAGTCACATGTAGGTTTAGGGTTGTAGGGCATAGGATAAGGATAGGATTAGGGAAGCAATTAGGGTTATAAGTAGGAGAAGCAAGTACTGTTTTAGTCCCTAAGGTTATAGTCTAGATTATTTCTAATAACCTAATTCCCTATAACCAAGGCTCTGATACCAATCTGTAACACCCCAACCGATGGCGGAAACATCGGGGTGCCACGTATTGATGATTGTTTTCAGTAGCACATGGTATAATATAAATTTTAAATAATTTATTCAAACATAAATATCCAAAATGTGAAATAATGTCTAAGAATTCAAATACATAATATCAAATAGCAACTTCAATAACTTCAAATAACTTCAAGATAAATCCTCATGCTAACTCAAGCCTCAGCTTCATTGTTACCTGAAACATGTTAATTTTGAAAGTATTTTGGGTCAACATAAGTTGGTGAGAATTACATAGGTTTTTGATGATAAAATGAATAAAATGTTGTGCAATTCATGTGTCATGTTAATCTAGCCCATATGTGAGAACATATTAGAAATAAATCGAGTGCATAATCAACCCTGCTGACTGTTATAAAATGATACATACCATACACTTATGGTCCCAATGAATATGTTATGCGATAACAAACACCCACGTAACCTTTGTAGGAGGCACGTATCCGGGTGGGATTGTCAGTCCAATAGATCTATCAATGTATACCGTCGGCTGATCAATGTTAATGATTATGCTAGAATGGTGCTTACTCTAATCATGCTCAAGACATAATGCAACATAGAAAACACATAGACACATTGATGATTGAATTGCAATGAAAATGTTATAACATGTTTCACCCCAGAAATGGTGATAAATAAAAGGGGCTATGTAAACTCACCTTAGCAAATGTTAACTTGTTGGAAAGATGTAATAATTGTGTTGCCCAAAGTGATTCCAAATATCACCCTATAATTAGGTAATATGTAATAAGTCTAAGTCTAATTAACTAATATGTGTATCCTAGGGTTTCGATTTGGGAATAATCAATTGTTGAAATTTAAATTAAAATGCTTAATTAATAAAGGAAAATTGGATAATTAATGAAAGATAGTCTTTTTATAAAATTTGAATTTTGAATGTGCACATTAAAGTGTTTGAAGCAATAAAATAATTTTTATAAAATTATTTTATTTAAAATAGATTTTTAAATCTATTTCTTTATAAATAGCCAATTATTAACTTTAATATTCAAAAATACTAAAATTAATGAATTTTTATTTTAAAAATCATATTTCTGTTCTAAATGATTAAAAATAATTTGTATAAAATTTTGGTGCAAAAATGATGAAAATTGGATTTATTATGAATTAATTGTGATTAAATCTAACAAAAATTGATTAAAAATATAAAATAAATGATTTTACTGAATTAAAAATTATTTCAGTAAAGTTTAACTTTATAAAAAGTTAGGATAATTTTTGGGGAATTTAATAATACTGTTTTGATATATAAATGGATTTTTATAAATATAATTGTATAAAAATGATTTAATTATTATAATTATTAAATAAATGAATTTCTGAAAAATAAAAAGTACAAATAAAACTTTTATTACAGATTAAACAAATATAATTTTTTTTAGAATTTATAAAATAGTTTTGGTATTTTAAAAAGAATTTAAAAGATTAAAAGGATTTAATATATATATATAATGTTATTGTTTGTTTTAAAAAGAAAAGAAAAGAAAGAACAAAAACCGGTCAGAGCCGGGACTCGAACCCGGGTGACCTCTGTGGAGGACCAGAGTCACAACCACTTGGCCTAGGCCGGTGGTTGTGAGATCTTCAGTTTAAAAATAAATAAATACGTTATGCCTGATTCAGTTTATCCCCAAATTAAACACGATGAACCCTAGAATTACAATTGAATGAATCAGACAACTATAGCCCGATTAATGTTAGGGCTTTTGTTGCCTGATTGCCGATGAATATAACCCACAACAGAAATCATACTCACAGTGAAGAATTGATGATAACAGACGGGTCAAGGCTAAAGTCAAACTACGAGCAAAATAGCAATAATCAGAGTGAATTAGAGAGATTGGAAGGTTGAGAGAGAGTTGTGAGCGATTTGTCAAGGTTCGGAATGCCTCAATTTATACTGATGATCAATGGTTAGTGTTAATTGGAAAGTTGACCTTCGGTTTAATACATACGCGTTTAATAGAATAAAAAGGTCAACAATTGACGTGTTATTGACGTGTATTCGTGTTGTGCAAGGCCGATAATTACACGAGTTTGCCAAAAATAGTTCAATTACGCGTTAATTAGATGGATTGATCACCAAGACAACCCACAGTTGACTTTCCTTGTCAACTGTGAGGTTTTAAATGTGTGTATATATTTAATATGTGTCCGGGTTTAAAACAAAGAGATGGCCCAGCCCAGTTGGTTGTGTATGTGGGCATGTGTGGCTCTGGCGCGGGTTCGAACCCCGGCCAGAGCAGATTTTTGTTATTTTTTGATTATTATACAAATCCAACACACATATAATATATTATAATATATATATCATATTAGGGTTCCATAATCGCGACAAAATAAATAAATGCGACGTATAAAATGAAACTTGACGTTTTTTTATTAATGTCAAAGCGTAACGTACAAGTATTAATTGCGTAATGTTACACCAGTGACATCAAAGAACTCCTTGATGAATTCAGGGAATGGATATTTTAGGCCAAAGTGAAAGGGTATGTACAGGAAGCACACCTAAACTGAGGATGCAAAATCAGACTTTGCATTCTAGTCGTATGGCCGGAACACATCTGATTCAGGGAAGGCCCCTGAGTTTTGCAGGTTTTGGATGTCCTTGTTTGAAAAGGTAAAAATTTCATTGGCAGGATCCTTCAAAAGAATTTGTTGTATGAAGTCCTTATGGACTCCAATGCCGCCAGATGCCCTTGTAGACTTTTTGCCCATCCTGAGAATTTTGTTAAGAAAAAGTATGGATTGGTAAAAATAGAGAGAAGGAAGAAGATACCTTTCGAATAACCTTGATGTGGTTATAAAGGAAGGATTAAGGTGTAAATATAGGCGGTAAAACAAGATATGTGTAACGGCCATCCCTAAATCACTGCCTAAAATATAGCCATCATCATCATGTCAGACGTCAAGTCAAGCCCATCAAATAAGATTTTAGAATAAAAATATTATAAGCGTTGAGATATTAACGGTAACATATTTTTTGGGACAATTGTTGGTGGTGAAATCCTCAAGATATTATTGACTTGTATTTATCCTTTGATATCCTCAGGATGCTAGGCACAACAGGATTCGGGATGTAACTGTGTATCATCCTATGTACATCCTGAGGATGGACTAACAAATTATCTTAATGTTATGAATGCAGGTATACTTAAACAACATCAAGACTTATAACAACACCCAAACGGCTCTATTGACATATTCTAAGTCAAAGGAGAAGAAAATAACGTGTAACTCAAGTCCTTGATGAAGAAGAGGTCTAAGTGTAACCGTCCAAGATTAAATATAGCAGAATATCTCAGAAGGAAGTTATGTAATGGCTGGGAACTCATTCAAAAGAGAGACGTTGAGCTTAAACAATTCAAGCATAGCTGATTTTTAGGGATATCTTGTTTAATGTTTAATACTATAAATAGGGATGTGATGAACGAACTTAGGACACTTGACACTTGATACACACTTCGCAACACTTGAACTCATACTTTTAATAAGCTCACACACACAACATTGAATTGTACTCATAGTAATTCGTTTATCCCATTTCCAAAGTTGTATTCCTTTATTTCATTAATATTAACAAACAAAGGTAGGGGCTTACACTCCTCCCGAGGCTTTGTCCCGGCAATGATCATTGATCAAGAGTTATCCTCGTACATCGTGTGCTGTTGTTTAACTACATTTCATTTATATTCATTCTCAATATCTTTATCGTAGACGGTTACATCCTTAGGATATAATTGTCCATCCTGACCATTTCCTTTGTTATCCTGAACATAGTTATCAATAATTGTTTCTTTGATATCCTGAACGTAACATCCTTAAGATATAACTGATTTTCATACATTGCAAACATATTTAGCACTCTACCTCACATTTCTAATTTGGAATACAAAATTGTTTTTACTTGGTAATTTTTTACCAAAACAATATATGAGTAGAGAAAATAGTCTAAAACATGAAAAATTACCATCCTACAATCTTCTTAGTCGATTGTAGTTAGATCATGTTTATTTATCTTTAAAGTGGATATTCACTGCTTACCTATTGATTGTTTTATTTAGTAAATGTTTAATATGTATCTCAATCATTAACATATGCTCACTTAAAATATCATAATCACCTACCATCATCATCATGACATATCCTTTTATAGCAATTTGTTTTTTTTGGGTTCACCTTGAAACTTTAGAGTGTATTGAGAAAGTTACAGTTGTGCAGAGAGTGTTAATCCTTTACAAAAAAAAAATTCTAAATAGCAGCCTATTCATTTTATAGTACACGCATTTTATCACTTCATATTAGATTTGTCTATCCCGGGACGCTCCCGAGATATAAACTAGTGTGTTTTATGTGAGAAAAGGAATGAAAATTGAAAACTAAATAAGTGGATGCCAAGTATCATAGCATAGAGAGGAAAAAAATGAAACTCAATATTAAAAATGCCACACGTCATAGAGAAGGTTTTGTTTATTAGTTGTTATAGATGGTAATCATGAAAACTTTATTCCATTGTATTCAAAATTTTCTCATTCTAGATATAAGTTAAACTAGGATTCTATTACCCCACGCTTCGCGGCGGGAGCTCCTGTTGCGTTGAGGGTTTGGTGGATGTTAAAGATTGCGCGTCGCTGTGGGAGCTCCTGTTGCATGGAGGGTTTTGTGGACATAAAAGATAATATTTGTTGGATCAGTATGCTCTTTGTTAGTTTACTTACTTGTGAACACTTATGTGTTTTGCAAGTTTTAATCAGTTTTTCATAGCGGAATAAGTATATGAAGTTACACTATCAACAGTTGATGAGAATCTAAGTATTGAATGTAAATGACAATAAATAAGCAGATAGATTCTCAGTTAATGAAATGGAAATAACAAGTAAGAGTTTTAAAGGATTTCAGTTTTCAATTAAAATCCATGTCTAAAATAGTGGAATGAACCCACCTATTTATAGACCATCAGATACATACAACTTGTTCATAACTTTACACAAAAGCAATACTACAACAGGCTGTAGTCTTGGAACTTGTACAAAATGATAAAGTAATAATAAACTATTAAACTACTGAAACATAAGGCGGTGGAAGGATTCTATTACAAGTGCTGATGAATGACAAACTACTGATGAGTAGTTTGTGTTCAGTAGTTCTTCAGTAGACTTGTCTGGTTTGACTTCAAAACTTATGATCTTTCTTCTTCAGTACTTTTGTCTTCTTTCTTTAGTAGTTCTATACTTAGAATAATTTGACAGAAGTATGAATTAGACTAAGATTTGCAAAAGTGGTTTCTTCAATCCTTTCTGTCCTTACAATCTCCCCGTGGATTGATGAAGCCAAAACCTTATCTAATTCCTTATTGTTTTCTTCTTCTGTCTTCAACTATCTTCCATATTTCTTTGAACATGGAATTCTTTAGTTGATTCAGCTGTTCATCTGTGAGAGATCCTTGTTCAGGTTCAAGATGTTGAATCGTAAGCAAGTCTTGTGTTGATAGATTCTTCAGTTCATTCATAGACTTGAAGGCCTTGCTTGAACGATCTCTTCTTGTCACCAATACTGAGTTGGAATCAGTAAAGGACCATTTTATGATCAAAACTTTAGATCTGTCAAAATCTAAAGTATAAGAGACCATGCTGGATCCCTGGGATGTTCCTGAGTGTTGGATGTTCTCTACTTCAGTGACTCTCAGGTGGGATTCACTTTTGTCTTATGTTTGCACCACATCAGGTATTTTAAATGTAGGTAAGTGATGTTCAGTAATTACCTTTGTGTGCAGTCTATCAGTTACAGTCTTTTGGATTTGGTAAGCAAATGTTGAAGGATCCCTGAACTGTGTTATTTCCTGAAGTCGCCTGTGTTATCAGAGGCTTTTCTTCAATATCAAAGTCTCCTTGTACAACTGTGTTGCCTTCTAGAAACACCATTTTAAAGTTAGTCTTTGTATTGTCCTCTGGCTTTCTTTTGGTAGCAGGTCTTGTTTGTTTAACACCAGAAGTTTTGTACTTCTCTGGATTTGCAGCCTTGAATCTTTTATATGTGTCCAGTAGTTTATCTTCTCTCCACTTTGACACTGAGGCTTTTGAACCATAGTCATTGGCTACCAATTCTTCTATTATCTCAGCTCTCTTTGCCTTTCTATCTTTCTCTGTGGCAACCATGTCAGCAACAAGTTGAGCTCTTCTTGTTAGCTCATCCATTGAGAGCCCTTTGAGTGAATGGGCTTCAGTCTTGCTGTTCTTTGTAATAAGAGACACCAGTTGTTGTCTTTTGTCTTCTTCAGCAATTCTTTCAATCTTAGCTTGTCTATTCAACCTGCTTCATAAGCTTCAACTTTTTCAGTGTAGCTCATGTCTTCCCTTGCTTCCAGATTATTCCAGATCTCATCTTCCTTAGCCTTTCTTTGGGCTGCAAGTAAACTCTTCTCTAGTAGTTCTTTGGACATTGAAATTGGAGAAGGGCTCAGTATAGTCATTTGAGTTGTTGTAGGCCTTGGAATAGGAGTTAGTTGTTGTTTAGTTGGTTTGGAAGGCTCTTTAGTTGTTTGTAAGATGGAAGTGTTAACTACTGAAGTGTTGATAGAAGTATCAACTACTGAAGGATTGTCTTCAGTACTTTCTGTGTCTTCATAAGTTTCTTCATTATGGTCTTGGGAAGGTTTAGATTCAACTTAAGTTGTAGAAACAAGCCTTTCTTGATCTTCTTTTTGTTTCCTGGCTTTTTCTAGCAGTTGTTGTTGTTGTTGTAGAGCCACTCTTGCCTTTATTCTAGCTTCCAGTGACTGCTTTGGCTCCTTAATCTTCTCCCCCTTTTTGGCTTCATCCACTTCTGGAAGCCTGCCAGTTTGAGAAGTTTTACCAGATAATTCAGCAAGTTGTCTTGAGTTGTTGTCAATTTTGTTGGATAGCTCACCAAGTTTCTTGTTTATCACCTCAAATTGAGTTGTGGTTTTCAACTCCCAAGAAGTTGTGAAAGATTTGAGGTGATTGGCTATTAGGGTGTTCATCATCTGGTATAGGGCACCATTTGGGTTGCATAGGTGGTTCAGGTCTATGCTTGATGACCCAGGGAATTGGGTAGGCATTTTTAGTGAGGGGGTGTTTTTGGGTGATCTTCAGGATGTACTGAAGATGCCACTTTAGGGGAAACAGGGATCAAGTGGACTTTAACCTGATCTGGTGTGACCAGCTCTTTGAGCTTAGAGACACCAGGTGCAGGACCTTCACTAGCAACCGTCAATTCATGTTTAGTGGAGTGTGAATCATCATCCAAATTAATGGAATCATTTAAATCCCTGATGATATCCTCAGTGAGGACATTATCAGTTGTATCATGAGCTGGGCCCAACCCAGTTGTCTCATGAACAGCTTTTTCTTAGTTCTAAGGATTTCCTACCTTAGGCATAAAGCCTTCATCAGTAGTTGCCACAAGTGAGTTCTTAGCTATGTTACTTCTGTCCTCTGGTCCACCACTGGGTGGTAAATGAGTAGTAGCAGCCTCAAATGTAACTAAGGTCTCTAAGTTTGGGCTTAGAAACCCTGGTTCATCCTCATCTCTTGGGTTAGGGCTAAAGACATCCACATTCATGTCAAGGTCTGATGGTATGTCCCTTGTTTGATGTGGTTGTTGGGGACTGACATGTTCTAATGGGATAGTCTCTTTTAGCCCAGAGAGAAGTTTGGCAATTTCAATGGTTGATGGTTCTGGTTCAGTAGTTTCGGGTAGTGTTTCAGTAGTTTCAAAAGAAGGAGGAGTAGTTATAGGTTGCTTGAATTTCTTTCTTTTGAAAAGAATGGTAATAAGGGCTCTTATGGGGGTTTGAGATGGATGAGACTGAGAGGATGTTTCAGTCACATCTTTAACAAGTGCAAATTGCACATTAGCAGTATCAGGCATCTCAACTTCCTAAACTGCCTTTCTTTTAAGGTTGGTGGGTTTTGGTTTTTGTTGTTTGGTTTTCTTGGCCTTTTTGGGTGAGGGTTTGGAAGATGATGGTTCCATGGGGACTGTTTCTTGTTCCCCTTGGTCATTTTCTGGCCAGGCAGCCGGTTTGTTATGCCTTGAGTATGCTTGTGAGGTTAATGGGTTTAAAACACTTGTTTTTCCCACAAGCACCCCATCCCCAAGTTCTTTAATTATGCAATGCATTATGAATCTTGGATACAACAAAAACTTCTTTTTAGAATTTAGGTGATGTAACACCAACTCATTAAATAAAAGTGCTGATGCCCTGAATTTAGTTTCTTTCACAATGGAATGAAAAATTGGTTGAAAAGTAGAGGACATCTAATCATAAGATCCAGTTTTTGGACTCAGGAACATGATTATGTAATGAAACAAAAGTTTGTATTTTGGTTCAAAATACTTCTTAAAAATGGTTGCATGTGAGAGAGTACCTTCGTAACCACACTCTGTCATGGTTAAATTGATTTCAGAGATTGGAAATTGATCTGGTGCATCCACATCATCTAGACCCAGTCTAATTCCCAAAGTTGCTGGTGTGATTGCCATTACTTTCCCTTGTATAGTTGATTTGAGGGAAATCACTTGATTATTCACTGTCACCATCTCTGCGTTCGCCCAGAACTCATTTAGAGTTTCAGTATGGATTGGAGGATCAATGGTGAGGGCAGTGAAGTATTGGGATTTGAGGACGAAATCAATGATTTCATCGTATTGGGACCAGGCTTCATGTTTCTCAAAGTAGCCTCTTTGAATGTGTGCCTATTTCAGTGTAAGAGCCATGTGGTTTGTGTGTGGGTGGATCGAACAGTGTTTTTGTTTGCAGGTTAAGGGTTTGAGAGTGTTTTTGAGAGAGAAGGAGGGAATTTTGCTTTTTGAAAGGATAAGTGTTGGAAAAGGTGTTTATCAGAAGTTTATAACCGCCCTAGGTCAAACTTCTAATTTGGGAAATGTCTGATTTACCCTTAATGACAAAACTGCTGATGAAGAACAATTATCATCAGTAGTTCCCATTTTCTCTTCAGTAGTTTATTAACAACTGATGAGAATGTTTATAAACACTTAATTCATAACTTTTGAAGTTTATTTTATCCGAAGTTAATCATTTTTCAGAAAATATTCCCATACTAATGTTTTGTACATCAGTAGTTTCTCTCTTTTTGTTTTTCAAAAGTTTTTAAAAGAAAAAAGATGTAAGTGAAAAATAAAATATGTGCAGAAAAATAAAAGGAACACTTACAAATTTGGCATCCCAAGCATGGATACTAACTTCTGAAATGTTGATGTGTCAAGGGGTTTAGTGAATATGTCAGCTATTTGATTAGCTGTTGTCACATGCTTCATTTCAATCTTGCCTTTTTCATAGCAATCCCTAATGAAATGATACCTTATTTCAATATGTTTAGTCTTTGAGAAGTGAACAGGATTTTGAATTATGCTAATGGCAGATTTGCTATCTACAAGCAATGGTGTCTTGGTTTCTTTGATTCCATAATCAAGAAGTTGATATTGGAGCCATTTTATCTGTGATGTACAACTTGCAGCTTCAATGTATTCAGCTTCAGCAGTTGAAGTTGCAACAGATGTTTGCTTCTTTGATTGCTAGGACACTAGACAGTTTCCCAAGAATTGACAACCACCAGATGTTGATTTTCTTGACATTTTGCACCCTGCATAGTCACTATCTGAAAAAGCTGATAACTTTGCGAGAAGCAGGATACCAAATTCCAAGTGTAGGAGTTCCTTTCAGATATCTGAAGATTCTTTTGACTGCAATGAGGTTTGATTCCGTAGGAGCTGATTGATATCTAGCACAGACACATGTTGAAAACATAATATCTGGTCTAGAAGCAATTAGATATAAAAGGGAACCTATAATACATCTTATACATGGTTTGATCATCTTGTTTTCCTTGATCATCTGGTTCAACTTATGTGGTTGGTGTCATGGGAGTGGAACATGATTTACAGTCTTGTAAAGAAAATTTGTTCAATAATTCTTTAACATATTTAGATTGATGTATAAAAGTTCCATTTGTTTGTTGTTTAATCTGCAGTCCTAAAAAGTACTACAGCTCTCCCATTGTACTCATCTTAAATTTTGATTGCATGAGTTTCTTAAATTCATCACACGGTTTTGTGTTTGTTGAACCAAATATGATATCATTAACATAAATTTGAACAAGTAAGACATGTTTTCCAACATGTTTAATGAAAAGAGTTTTATCAATGGAGCCTCTTGTAAATTTATTTTTGAGTAAGAAGTTAGAAAGTGTTTCATACCAGGCTCTTGGAGCCTGTTTTAGCCCATAAAGAGCTTTGTCAAGCTTGTACACCCACTCAGGATGAGAACGATCCTCAAACCCAGGTGGCTGACAAACATATACTTTCACTTTGATCTTTCCATACAAAAATGCACTTTTAACATCCATTTGAAAAACTTTAATTTTGTTGGAAATAGCATAAGCCAGAAATAACCTGATGGCTTCAAGTCTTGCAACTGGAGCAAAGGTTTCATCATAGTCAATTCCTTCTTATTGAGAATAACCTTGTACCACCAGTCTTGCCTTGTTCTTAATAATCATACCAGTCTCATCTTGTTTGTTCCTGAAAACCCATCTTGTGCCAATTGGTAGCTTGTTTGGTGGTAAGGGACAGATTTCCCAGACCTGTTGCTTCTTGAATTGGAGTAACTCATCTTGCATAGCTTGCAACCAATTGTTATCTTTGAGGGCTTCTTGGTACTTCTTAGGCTCCAACTGAGAAATGAATGCTGAGAAGAAGCAAAAGTTGGAAAGTTGGTTTCTTGTGAGAACACCTGATGCAATATCACCCATTATTTGATCTAAAGGATGATCCTTGTGTTCAATCAGTTGTTGTAAACCACTAACATGTGTAAGTGGCTCTTGTACTTCTTCAAACAAGCCATTGAGGTTTATAATATCTGGTTCAGCTGTTTGAACATCTTTAGTAGTTTTGGGAGCTGAAACAGATGTTGGAGTTTGTACATCAGCAGTTGTTGAATCAGAAGTTTGTGAAACTTCTAATGGTTTGAAAGTTGATTTAATGACTGTATTAGGAGTCCATGGTGCTGGATCCTCATCATCAAACCTTTGATCACCATAATAAGTAGGTTTAGATGAAGTGACAGTCTTTTCAGGTCCGAAATGGAAGCTGTCAAGGTCAAAGAGTTTAGCAGGATGTGCTGGAATGAGAGTGTGTTTTGACTCATTGAACTTGACATTCAGTGTTTCTTCTACTATCTTGGTTCTTGAGTTAAAAACCTTGTAGGCTTTTCTAGTGGAAGAGTAACCAAGAAAATAACCTAAATCAACTTTAGCAACAAACTTTGAAATAGAGTCCTTAATGTTTAGAATGAAGCATTGACATCCAAAAGCCCTGAAAAAGGAGATAAGGGGCTTCATGCCATGAAGAACTTCATAGGCAGTTTTGGAGTGTCTCTTGTTGACAAGGACTCTATTCTGAACATAACATGCAGTGTTGACTGCTTCAGCCTAGAAATACAATGGTAGGCCCGAATCAGCTAACATGGTTCTTACTGCTTCAATTAATGTTCTGTTCTTCCTTTCTACCTCACCAATTTGTTCAGGAGTTATGGGAACACTGAATTGCCTAATAATCCCTTTAGACAAACAGAATTCATCCAAAGTTTTGTTCCTGAATTCTGTCGCATTATCACTTCTAATGGCTTTGAGAGATAAAGAGTATTGTTTCTCTACTTGTAGAATGAAGAACTTGATGAATTCAGCTGCCTCATCCTTGGAAAATAAGAAGAATACCCATGTGAATCTTGAATAGTCATTAATGATGACTAAGCAGTACTTCTTCTTACCAAGGCTCATGATTTTTACTGGCCCAAATAAGTCCATATGGAGTAGTTGAAGACATGCAGTTGTTTTAGATTCTTCAATAGACATATAAGAGGACTTATGCTGCTTTCCCTTTAAATAGGATACACAGTGTTCTTGACACTGGTATACTTTCAAGGGTAGACCTCTGACCAAGCCAATTTTTGTGATTTATTTATGGTTTTAAAGTTCACATGGCCAAGTCTCCTGTGCCAGAGATCGGTCTCTGAAGTTGATGCCCTTGAGAAGAAACAGGCTGTCTTTGTGAAAAAGGGAAGAATATCCTTTATCACACATTTGTGACACACTCAGCAAGTTGTACTCAAGGTTTTCAACCAGATTGACCTTGTCAACTATATTTTGCGAGAAGAGACATTGGCATGTCCTAGCACATATCCCTTGGCATTTTTCCCAAAGGATACAGATCCTTTTCTTTGACTGATAAAATTGTTTATCAGGTATCTGCATCCTGTCATGTGCATTGAACCTCCACTGTCAACATACCAAATGCTATTTAAGCTTCTGGAAACCCTCTACACAAAGTAGCAAATTAGTTAGATTTGGGAACCCAAGCCAGTTTGGCTCTGGGTTTGCTCTTGAGAACATTAACAGTTTGTTCTTGACCAAGTTAAGGAATCCATGTCTTTTTGGCAATGGATTTTTCATTAAGAGCAATGGTGGTATCCTTTTAAGGCCCACCATCAACCTTGGTCATCAGTAGTTAAACCATATTCATGAGATCCTTAATCTCAGCAGTTTGTGAAACTGCTGATGATTTAGGTCTAACTACTGAAGGAGAATTTTGAGAAAAAGACTGTTGTTGAGATTTCCTCTTTTTCTGAGAAAAGGTTTTGCTTGGTTGTTGTGTGACACCCCGCATTTTCAGGTTCCTACTTTTACTGAACTCTAGTTAACTTGCATGTTCGTATGTGGCTAAACACTTAACTAGGGTTAGTTAATAGGGCATTTGAATGTGTTATGGAACAATAACATATTCTAGATGGTATTAACATACGTTATAATTAGGAAAGTCCTTGTCTTGACACACACACGAGCCATGTATCCCGAACGTTGGTGATTTGTCAACCATGCATGATTATATGAGCAATTGAGTGATGATGAATGTGAACTAACATGTGTATGTGAATTACATGTTTATGTGAATTACCGAGTAATAGATAATCAGTACGTAAACCCTGCGAAATATGTGCACCCCATGATTAATATGATATGAGATGATAAAATAATAGTTTTCATATAAGTTAGTATGATTAATATTATCGGGACCATTCTCGGGATTAAAACCTTGTAATGGGTCCGTTTATCAAGAAAAGGCCCATAAACCCGTAACCTAGGCCCATGATCCAATTCCTATTATATTATTGTTGAAGAAAAATAATAAGAAACCCTAGACCCTCCCTTGCGCCTTGAACCATCACCACCACAATCCTCTCAATTATCAATCTTCCAACAACTTTCCTCCCTAATTCAAGTTAGTTTTGGTGTAATCTTTGAGCTTTAAGGATCATTGCATTGAAAGGTATAATCTTACATGCTTTATGATAGTAGTAATGTGCTGTGAAAATATGGATTTAATTCTGATAACATGGATTTGATTGTGATAATATGGGTTTACTATATGATTATAGGCTATTGTGGATGATTAGGGTTCATGAGAAGCATGATATTAGAATTCTGATTTTCTGACAGATTCATTGTGACGAATTGTAGGGCTGTTATAGGGTGATTAACATGTGTAATTTGATTGTTTTATGATGCTAAAACATAACTTATGATGTTAGCTTTTCAAAAAGTCCAAAATCATGCGTTTTGGACTTGTTTTGATATGTATTCATGATTTTTTAAGTTTAAAGGTCATATCAGATTTTCGGAATTATAAATTGGGTCAACTTTAAACGGTCATAACTCGAGATTTATAAAGGGTTAAGTTATGAAATTTGGACAGTAGGTCAAAATTGGAAAAACTTGGCTTTTCCAATTAGATTCACCTCGTTTGGGTCAATACACAATTTTTGGGAATTTTTCTCCTAAACTGACCTGCTATGGAAATTTTCTGGACATAGCTGTGTTGAACGAATTTTAATAATTTTTGTGTTTGGTTGTGGGACAAAAAAAAAATATGGGTTATCAAATGAATCCCATTGATTATTCAGTAAAAATTTGGGAGTTTAATTCGTTCGTTAAGTAATTTAAATAATTCATTTTTCACAGCGTACAATCTGCCCTGAAAACGCAGATTGTGTAAGGGATGTTTACATGACTATTTGGAGTCTTATATGGTATGTATTTGACATGAACTTGCATGAATACTTATATGAGATGTGTATGAGGTATTAAACTGATAATAATCAATATGATCACCAACGGGATACGTGAGACTTACTTGTGCATGTAGAGTCATTAGGTGTCACTACACAGTTTGAACTTTAAAAGTCTTGGACAAACGAGTTGTATGGTGTGTTGATTATGCACATATACTCTCCTAGTGACATTTGTAATAGGGAGTCGGTAGCTCATTTCTGTTTGAGGAATTTGGATTATTCACGTGCAACCTAAGGTGAGTTTCACTACTCTTTTCTCAAAAACATGCATCTCGGGTTGAGACAACGTACTTAACTTTTTCTAGTCCGGGTTGGGACTACTATTTTCTAGTCCCGGTTGGAACTACTACTTTCTAGTCCGGTTTGGGACTACTTACATATCCCGGGTTGGGATGCTATGGATCCTTGTGTGGGTCGGTTTTTGCTAGTTCGCAAACTGTGTCCTTGATGAACTAAACCAACTCTATCATCTGTAAGTCCTTCACATACCGAATGAGTTGCCGGGTTATGGCAAGCGGGTTATTAGTTGATAGCGCTATTAGGTCTGACAAACCTCACACCGGCTCGGGGAGTGCGGGAGTGAACTATAACTTAACAGATTTTATCATTGTTGATAGGCAATGATGTAAGGCATGCGGCTCACATTTGTGGCTACACGTACATCAGCAGTTCGGTATATCGGTGTTAGTTATCATGAATGGGTTAGCTACCCTTGACATGCGATGAACTAGTGTTTACACGGTTCTTGGAACCAACTCAATACTTGTTTACGTGGTTTTGGAAACCAGCGCATTTACATACTCGTTTACTTTACTTAGCGAACTCACCAACATTGTTTGTTGACCCACGATTTACATGCTTTTGCAGGTAGTTAGCTTCCGGTGCCAGGATTAGAAAGCACTGCCCACTTCACTGCATTTGGGGTCTTGGGCATACACCTAAATTACATATTATGCTTTTACATTTTCTTTCATATGGTTTTAATTTGGGCGCGTTGTTTTGCGCATGCTTTTTTTAAAGGTTTAAATTTGGTTTACGCTTCCGCAGCTTAACTAAACTTGGTTTTTGAAAATGAACTAAATGGTTTGGGCATTTAGAGTTCGTTCATATGACTTATGGCTATGGGATCCTGGTATGTCATGCGCCTCGTGGTTTAAACCCCGCAGTGGAAATTTGAGGGTGTGACAGATTGGTATCAGAGCCATTGGTTATAGTGAACTAGGACTGCATGTTGAGTCTAGTCTATAATCATCATAGCATAAGTACACTCACAACGTAAGTGCACAACTAGCTTTTAGCTACATGTTGGATCAGTATATTGCTCTTTTGTTTGAACTTGCTAGTTGACACTTAAGTGTTTAGCAAGTTCCTGATCAGTGATAGCACAGCGGAATGTTATAAGTTTAAAGCTACACTTATCAACAGGAGTTATTACTCCCCCTGGATTCAAGAAACGATAAATGATAAGTATTTATTGAGAATCTAAGTATTGAATGAGAATGAAACACTTTGACAGATTCTCAATAAACATGAATTGGAAATAACAATAATAAGTGTTGAAGGATTTCTGTATTAAAATCAATGTCTAAAACAGAGGGATTAACCCTTCTATTTATAGACTTTACAAATACATGAACCTTGCCAAAAGCAAGTTCAGAAACAAGTTGCAACAAGTTGCAGTCTTGGAACTTGTACATAAAGCAAAAAGAAATACTAAAGTAATAAACTACTGATACAAGAGGCGGTGGAAAAGATCTTCATGTAAGTACTGATGAATGACAAACTACTGATGAGTAGTTTGTCTTCAGTAGTTCTTCAGTAGAAGTGTCTGGTTTGAACTTCAGAACTTCTGATGACTTTTCTTCTTCAGCACTTCTGAATCTCTTCTTCAGCAGTTTGATCCTTCTTCTTCAGCAGTTCTATATTTAGAGTATTTTGACAGAAGTGAATTAGACTAAGGTTTTCAAAAGTGGTTTCACCAATCCTTTTTGTCCTAACAATCTCCCCCTGGATTGATGAAGCCAAAACCTTACTAATTCTCTATTGTTCTTTTCTGTCCTTCACAATTTTCCATATTCCTTTGAACATGGAATTCTTGAGCTGGTTCAGCTGTTCATCAGTAAGAGACCCTTTCTGTGGTTCTAAGTGTTGGATTGTAAGCAGGTCTTTGGTTGATAGTTTCTTCAGTTCATTCATCGACCTATAGGCCCTGCTTGTCTGATCTCTTCTTGTCACAAGTACTGAGTTTCTATCAGTATAGGACCATCTGATGATTGGTTCTTTAGACTTGTCAAAGTCTAAAGTGTAGGGAACCATGGTGGTACCCTGGGTTTCTCCTGAGTGTTGGATGTTTTCAACTTCAGTGACTCTCGGGTGGGATTCACTTCCTTGTTCTTGTTGCATCACATTAGGTATCCGAAATGTTGGCAAATGATGTTCAGTTACTACCTTAGTGTGCAGTTTGTCTGTGATGGTCTTCTGGATTTGATATGCAAAGGAGGAAGGATCCCTGAATTGTGTGATCAGAGGCTTTTCTTCTATATCAAAATCATAATGGACTACTGTACTACCTTCTAGTAGTACCATTCTGAAATCAGTCTTTACATTCTTCTCTGATTTCTTTCTCTGAGTAGCTGGTCTTCTTTGAACACCAGAAGTTCTAACTACTGAAGTTGAAACTTCAGCAGTTTGAAACTTCTCTGGATTTCTAGCCCTTGCAGCCTTATATTTTCTATATGTGTCCACCAATCTTTCTTCTTTCCATTTAGACACTGAGGCTTTTGAACCATAACCATTAGCTACCAATTCTTCTATCATCTGAGCTCTCTTGGCTTTTGTGTCTTTACTTGTTGCAAGTTTATCTGCAATAAGTTGGGCTCTTCTTGTCAGCTCTTCCATAGAGAGTCTCTTCAATGTGTGGGCTTTGAGTTTGCTGTTCTTTGTAATGTAAGACATCAGTTGATGTCTTTTATCTTCTTCAGCAATCTGGTCTAGGCTAGCCTGCCTTTGGAGTTCAGCTTCATAAGCCTGAAGTTTTTCTTCATGGCTTAGATCCAAGTCATCCCTTTCTTCCAGTGTTTTCCAGATCTGATCTTCTCTGGCCTTCTTTTGGGCTGCCACTAAACTCTTCTAAGTAGTTCTGCTGATTGAGAGATTGGAGAAGGGTTTAGCACAGTCATTGTGGTAAATGTTGTAATAGGCCTAGTAGGAACAGAAATTGGTTGAATAGGAGCAGTTGATCTGGAAGGGTCAGCAGTTTTAGTTTTGGAAGTGTTAACCTTTGATGGGTTGACAACAACTGAAGGTTTGTCAACTACTGAAGGATTGTCTTCAGTACTTTCTGATTCTTCATCAGAAGTTTGGCCATCAGAGGTTTCTTCATTGTGCCCTTGGGATTCATCAGTCTTTTCAGCATCTTCTACTTCTTGAATAGAGATACCAAATTGTTGGGCCAGTTTTTCTTTTCTGGCTTGATCTTTTTGATCTCTTGCTAGGATAGCCATTCTTGCCTTTCTCCTGGCTTCAAGTGTATCCATAGGTACCTTGATTTTCTCTCCCTTTTTGGCTTCATCAGCTTTTGAAGTTGAAGCTTGGGAGAACTGACCTGTAAGATGAGCAATCTGTTTGCTGTTGTAGTCAATCTTGTTGGACAGATCATTCATCTTTGTCTGTATCACTCCAAATTGGTTCTTCATGGACAGCTCCAAGTTAGCTGTGTATGTTTGGAAGTGATTCTTAATGAGGGTGTTCATCATGTGGTATAAGGGACCATCTGGGCTGCATAGCTGGTTCATGTCTATACTTGTTTGCCCAGGGAATTGGGTAGGCATTTGTAGTGAGGGGTGTGTTTTTGGTTGATCTTCTTGTTGTACAGAAGATGCCACTCTAGGGGAATCATGGATTGAGTGGGCTTTAACCTTAGCTGGTGTGACTAGCTTCTTGAGCTTAGATACACCAGGTGCAGGACCTTCATTGGTAGCCGTCAATTCAGTAGTTTGGTGTTTTGAAACATCATCCAAGTTAATGGAATCATCTGAATCCCCGATTACATCCTCAATGAGGACTGTATCAATTACATCATGAGCTGAGCCCAACTCAGTTGTCTCATGTACCTCTTTTTCTTGGTTCAGAGGATTTCCTACCTCAGGCATTAAGCCTTCATCAGTAGTTGCCACAGTTGAGGTCTTAGCTATGTTACTTCTATCCTCAGGTCCACCACTGGGTGGTAAATGAGTAGTACCAGCCTCAAAAGTACCAAAAGTTTCTAAGTTTGGGCTTAGAGACTCTGGTTCATCCTCATCTCTTTGGTTAGGGCTTTGAGTGTCCACATCCATGTCAATTTCTGAGGCTATGTCCCCTGTTTTATGTGGTTGATGGGGACTGACATGTGTAGATGGGACTTTCTCTTTTAGCCCAGAGAGAAGTTTGGCTATTTCAATGTCTGGTTCAGAAATTTGGGGTGCTGGTTCAGTAGTTTGGGCAGTGGGTTCAGCAGTTTCAAAAGAGGAATAAATGGGAATAGTTTTCTTATGTCTTTTTCTTTTGAAAAGGATTGTGATTGGTGCTCTTGGTGGGGTTTGAGAAGGATGAGACTGAGAGGATGTTTCAGTCACATCTTTAAAAAGTGCAGATTGCACAATAGTTTGTTCAGGCATCTCAACCTCCTGAACAGCTTTACTTTTAGGTTTGGTGAGTTTTTGTTTTTGTACCTTGGGTTTCTTGGCCTTTGGTGGAGTAGGTTTGGAAGATGAGGGTTCCATGGGGACTGGTTCTGGTTCCCCTTGGTCATCTTCTGGCCAGGCAGCCTGTTTGTTGTGCCTTGAGTATGCTTGTGAGGTTAAGGGTTTTAAAATTTCAGTTTTACCCACAAGCACCTCATCACCCAGTTCTTTTATTATGCATTGCATAATGAACCTTGGATATAACAACAACTTTTTCTTAGTGTTATTGTGATGTAACACGAACTCATTAAAGAAAATTTTTGATGCCCTGAAATTTGTTTCATTCACAATGGAATGAAAAATTGGTTGAAAGGTTGAGGGCATCTGGTCATAAGACCCTGTTTTAGGACTCAAGCACATAATTATATAATGAAACAAAAGTTTATATTTTGGTTCAAAATACTTTTTAAAGATAGTAGCTTGTGAGAGAGTACCTTGATAACCACACTCAGTCATGGTTAGGTGGATTGCAGAGTTGTCAAACTTTTCAGGGGCATTCACATCATTCAACCCCAGTCTGTTTGCAAGTATGGCCGGTGTGATAGCCATTTGTCTCCCTTTAATTGTTGAGTTGAGAGAGATAACTTCATCATCCACCATCACTGTCTCAGCATTAGCCCAGAACTCATTGAGAGTTTCAGGATGTATTGGTGGGTCTATTGTGAGAGCGGTGAAATATTGGGATTTGATGACGAGATCAATGATCTCATCGTATTGGGACCAGCCTTCTTGTTTTTCTAAGTAGGCTCTGAGATTGTGTCCCTGTTTAAGAACTAAAGCCATGTGGTTTTGTGTGTTTGGAAATCGAACAGTGTTTTTGTTGCAGGTTCAGGGGTTTGAGAGCTTTCTTGAGAGAGAAGGAGGGAATTTCTATTTTTGAATGGATAAGTGTTGAAAAAAGATATTTATCAGAAGTTTTTAACCGCTTGGAACTTCTTTATTAGAAGTTTTAAACCGCCTAGGTTAAAAACCTCTTTATCAGAAGTTTTAAACCGACTAGGTTAAACTTCTGATGATTAGAAAAGTCTGATTTGCCCTTTTTGACTAAACTGCTGATGAAGGATTATTTTCATTAGTAGTTCCCACTTCTCTTCAGCAGTTTTGAACAGCTGATGAGAAATACTTTATAAATACTTTATTCATAACGTCTGAAGGTTGTTTTATCAGAAGTTAATCACTTTTCAAAAAATATCCCCATACTGATGTTCTGTTCATCAGTAGTTTCTCTCTTTTCAGAAGTTTTTCAATTTTTGAAAATAGATGTAAGTGAAAAAAAAAAATTTGTGCAGAAAAATAAAGAGAAACACTTACAAATTTAGCATCCCTAGCATTGATACTAACTTCTGAAATGTTGATGTGTCAAGGTGTTTAGTGAATATGTCAGCTATTTGATTAGCTGTTGCTACATGTTTCACTTCAATCTTGCCTTTTTCATAGCAATCTCTTATGAAATGATACCTGATTTCAATGTGTTTAGTCTT
Organism: Ambrosia trifida; assembly: GCA_028751855.1. Taxonomy (NCBI): domain Eukaryota; kingdom Viridiplantae; phylum Streptophyta; class Magnoliopsida; order Asterales; family Asteraceae; genus Ambrosia; species Ambrosia trifida. The sequence continues at coordinate 3,413,465 of CM054123.1, read as the reverse complement.
TGAAAACTGAACAGGATTTTGAATGATGCTAATGGCAGATTTGCTGTCTACAAGCAATGGTGTCTTGGTCTCTTTGATTCCATAATCAAGAAGTTGATATTGGAGCCATTGTATCTGTGATGTACAACTTGCAGCTGCAATGTATTCAGCTTCAGCAGTTGAAGTTGCAACAGATGTTTGTTTCTTTGATTGCCAGGACACTAGACAGTTTCCCAAGAATTGACAACCACCAGATGTTGATTTTCTTGACATTTTACACCCTGCATAGTCACTATCTGAAAAAGCTGATAACTTGGTATTGCTTGAAGCAGGATACCAAATTCCAAGTTTTGGACTTCCTTTCAGATATCTGAAGATTCTTTTGACTGCAATAAGGTGTGATTCCCTAGGAGCTGATTGATATCTAGCACAGACACATGTTGAAAACATAATATCTGGTCTAGAAGCAGTTAGATACAAAAGGGAACCTATCATACATCTATACATGGTTTGATCAACCTGTTTTTCTTGATCATCTGGTTCAACTTGTGTGGTTGGTGTCATGGGAGTGGAACATGATTTACAGTCTTGTAAAGAAAATTTGTTTAATAATTCTTTAACATATTTTGATTGATGTATAAAAGTTCCATTTGTTTGTTGTTTAATCTGCAGTCCCATAAAGTACTGCAGTTCTCCCATTATACTCATCTCAAATTTTGATTGCATGAGTTTTTTAAATTCATCACATAATTTTGTGTTTGTTGAACCAAAAATGATATCATCAACATATATTTGAACAAGTAAGACATGATTTCCAACATGTTTTATGAAAAGAGTTTTATCAATGGCACCTCTTGTGAAGTTATTTTTGAGTAAAAAGGTTGAAAGTGTATCATACCAGGCTCTTGGAGCCTGTTTGAGCCCATAAAGAGCTTTGTCTAGTTTGTACACCCACTCAGGATGAGAAGGATCCTCAAACCCAGGTGGCTGACAAACATACACTTCCTCTTTTATCTTTCCATTCAAAAATGCACTCTTGACATCCATTTGATAAACTTTTATTTTGTTGGAAATGGCATAGGCCAGAAATAACCTAATGGCTTCAAGCCTTGCAACTGGAGCAAAGGTTTCATCATAGTCAATTCCTTCTTCTTGAGAGTAACCTTGTACTACCAGTCTTGCCTTGTTCTTTATTATAATACCAGCTTCATCTTGTTTGTTCCTGAAAACCCATCTTGTGCCAATTGGTTGCTTGTTTGGTGTCAAGGGACAGATTTCCCAAACCGTTGCTTGTTGAATTGAAGCAATTCATCTTGCATTGCCTGCACCCAATTGTTATCTTTGAGGGCTTCTTGGTACTTCTTTGGTTCCAAATGTGAAATAAATGCTGAGAATAGACAAAAGTTGGAAAGCTGGTTTCTTGTAAGAACACCTGATGCAATATCACCCATGATTTGATCAAGTGGATGGTCTTTGTGTTCGATCAGTTTTTGTAAACCACTGACAGGTGTTGGTGGCTCATGTTCTTCAAACAAACTACTAAGGTCTAGTATATCTGGTTCAGCAGTTTCAGTGTCTTCAGTAGTTGCAGGTGCTGAAGCAGATGTTTGAGTTTGTCCTTCAGTATTTGTTGAATCAGAAGTTTGTTAAACTTCTGATGGTTTTAAAGTTGACTTAATGACTGTTTGAGGAGTCCATGGTGCTGGATCCTCATCATCAAACCTTTGATCACCATAATAAGTAGGTTTAGATGAAGTGGCAGTCTTTTCAGGTCCAAAATGGAAGTTGTCAAGGTCAAAGAGTTCAGCAGGATGTGCTGGAATGAGAGTGTGTTTTGACTCATTGAACTTGACATTCAGTGTTTCTTCTACTATCCTGGTTCTTGAGTTAAAAACCTTGTAGGCTTTTCTAGTTGAAGAATAACCAAGAAAGTAACCTGAGTCAACTTTCGCAGCAAACTTTGAAATAGATTCCTTGATGTTCAAGATGAAACATTGACACCCAAAAGCCCTGAAAAAGGAGATAAGAGGCTTCATGCCATGAAGAACTTCATAGGCAGTCTTTGAATGTCTCTTGACAATAAGAACTCTATTTTCAACATAACATGATGTGTTAACTGCTTCTGCCCAAAAGTATAAAGGTAGGCCAGAATCAGCTAACATTGTTCTTGTTCCTTCTATTAAAGTTATGTTCTTCCTTTCTACCACACCATTTTGTTCAGGAGTTCTGGCAACACTGAATTGTCTAATAATCCCTTTAGACAAACAGAATTCATCCAGAGTTTTGTTCCTGAACTCTGTCCCATTATCACTTCTAATGGTTTTCACAGGTAGAGAGTATTGCTTCTCTACTTGTAAAATGAAGAACTTGATGATTTCAGCAGCCTCATCCTTGGAAAATAAGAAGAATACCCATGTAAATGTTGAGTAGTCATCAATGATGACTAAGCAGTACTTCTTCTTACCAAGGCTCATGATTTTTACAGGCCCAAATAAGTCCATATGGAGTAGTTGAAGACATGCAGTTGTTTTTTATTCTTCAATAGACTTATAAGAAGACTTATGCTGTTTTCCCTTTAAACAGGATACACAGTGTTCTTGACACTGGTATACTTTTAAGGGTAGACCTCTGACCAAGCCCATTTTTGTGACTTTATTTATGGTTTTAAAGTTCACATGGCCAAGTCTCCTGTGCCAGAGATCAGTTTCTAAAGTTGATGCCCTTGAGAAGAAACAGGCAGTGTTGTTCAGTACTTTGTCTTTTTCAATGTCCACTGCATAGACATTGCCACATCTTTTGGCTATTAACAAAGGGTGATCTTCAATAATCTTCTCTATCAACTTCTGGCCTTCTGGTGATATGATCTTGCATGCTGTCTTTGTGAAAAAGGAAGAATATCCTTTATCACACATTTGTGACACACTCAGCAAGTTGTACTCAAGGTTTTCAACCAGATTGACCTTGTCAAACTGTATTTTGCCAGAGGAGACATTGCCATGTCCTAGCACATATCCCTTAGCATTGTTCCGAAAGGATATAGATCCATCTCTTTGACTGATAAAATTGTTTATCAGGTATCTGCATCCTGTCATGTGCATTGAGCCTCCACTGTCTACATACCAAATGCTATTTAAGCCTCTGGAAACTCTCTGCACAAGATAGCAAATTAGTTAGATTTAGGAACCCAAGCCAGTTTGGCTTTGGGTTTGCTCTTGAGAACATTTACAGTTTGTTCTTGACCAAGTTTAGAAATCCATGTCTTTTTGGCAATGGATTTTGCATTAAGAACAATGGTGGTATCCTTTTGAGGACCACCATCAACTTTGGTCATCAGTAGTTGTACCAAGTTCATAAGATCTTTAATCTCAGCAGTTTGTGAAACTGCTGATGATTCAGGTCTAACTACTGAAAGAGAATTTTGAGAAAAAGACTTTTGTTGAGATTTTGTCTTTTTCTGAGAAAAGGTTTTTGCTGGTTGTTGTTTCTTGGGAGAAAAAGTTTTTACATAATCATTTTTGATTTGTTTTCCCACAACCAGTTGCTGATTTTTCTTGTTGAACTGAATACCTTTTCTATATCTGCAAAATTCTGTTTTGTGGTTGAACAGACCACAAATTTCACATTCTTTTGTCTTTTCTTTCAAAGACAAGTTTCTGACAGTTTTGATTGGTTTTAGGTCATCAGTACTTTTCAGGTTCTCAACTCCTGATGTAGTTGAAACTACTGATGGCTTAAAGTCAGATTTAATCAGTACATCTGAAGAACTTTCTTTGTGTGTTTTTAGAAAGTTTTCATGGAAAGATGTGCATTCTTCCTCTTCAGAAGTTTCACCTGAAACGATTTTTCTCCCATCTTCAGTAGTTTTGGGAGAGAAATCTGTTGGTGTTCCAGTGTGATTGTACCCTATGCCAAACCTAACATTTGAAGCACTTTGTTTGTTTAGCAATAATTGGTACCCCTTACAAGATTCCACCCATTTTTCACATGTGACCTTGGTGTCAGCAAGCTCTTGTCTGACATTTCCTAGGTCATTTATCATGATTTTAATTTGTTCTTGGGTTTCAATAGCAGCGTTAGTTAATTTAGAAACTTCTTTTGTTTTTGCAGAAAGTTTTCTTTCTAAATCACATTTCATCTGAGTGAATTTTCTCTCAAAGTCATTTGCTTTTCCTTCTTATGAGAGCAAAAGATTCTTTGCATGAATTTGAACATAGTTTTGTCAAAGATTCTTTTGATACCTATGACAAGGCAGATTTTGAGGAGCATCCCTCAAATGCCATTAAGGAAAAGTTCTTTCTGCCATTGTCAGGATCTCCCCAGTTGATGTCAAACATTTTGTTGTTTGCATCAGGATTACACTCTGTGGTGTCAAAAGGAAGACTGCTCCAGTCAACATACCCTGAAGTAAATAAACTTTGTTGAGAGGGTTGTTGTTGCTGTGGAGGTTGTTGAGCAGCTGGAAAGGGAGGGATTGATTGTTGGCTCTGTATCTGTTGAGCAGGCATCTGTACATATTGTCTTGTGGCACATATTGGTGTTGTGGAGCTTGTGCCTGTACAAAATGTGCACTCCCTTGTGTTCCATTATTCCTGTTATAATTGGGGTTAAAATTGTTTCCAGACTGAGATTGGTTAAAGCCAGATCTTCTACACTCTCTAGAAAAGTGTCCCAACTTTTGACACTTGTGACATCTAAGTTTAGATTTGTCAAAACCAATTTTTGTAGAACTGTTAAGTCCTGGAAACTTCCTTCCTGACCTTTTGTAAAATTTATTTGTTTTTAAACTTAACATGGCCAGTTGGTGCAAAATATCCATTTCTTCTAGGTCATCACTGCTGAAACTATTTAAATCATCCATGATAAAACACATGTTATCAGCAGTTTGACCAAAGTCATTATTGTCATAACCTGGTAATGATCTTTCAGATGAGATCCCAGCAGTTATGTCAATGTGGTCATCCAAAACTATTTGAACAAGTTGGTGAGTCTTGTCCCAATAGTGCTGTACTACCTGGTAGATTGTCATCAGCAGTTTTGCCAGAACTTTGTAACTTTTTCTTTTGATCAATTTCTCTCTTAAAAGTAAGTAATCTCCCATGAAGTTTTGTAAGAGTGAGGGAGCTAAAGTCTGGTGAAGATCTTAAGACTATAGAGTATGTTTCCCATTTATCAGGTAAAGACCTTAAAAATCTATGAAGCATAGATACAGTTGTGTAGGTCTGACCATTTAGTTTTAGCTCAGATATTAATGAGGAAAATCTTTCAAATTGCTGTGTTAAAGTTTCCCCATTAATGTGAGCAAAAGTTTCATATTGTTGAGCCAAGATTTCTCTGGTGTTGGCAATCACCTCTTCAGTTCCTCCAAACTGTTCTTTTAGGCAGTCCCAAAGCTCTTTTTGGCACTATCACAATGTAATAGGCCAGAGTAGATTTCATTTGGGAGTGCCATTGCCAACATAGAGAAAGCTTTTGCATCAAGCTCAAGTTTTAGGAAATCATCATCATTATAGTCTTTTGGTTCTTTTGGAATCTCTTCTTTAGTTTCAAGATTTATATTTACTGGTTTATAAGGACCATATATCACAGATCTCCAACAACCTGTGTTGGTCTGTGATAAGGTATGTGCCATTCTCTTTTGCCATATGTTATATTCATTTCTTACAAGCATGGCAGGTTTAGTGGAAGAACCAGTATTATGAGGATCCATTTTAAAGAGTATTGATTTGTCAAATATCTCTTAAAGTGATGGATGTTGATAAAAGTGAGCTTATAATCCTTTATTGAATATCAATAAGAGCCTGTGTCTGATTCTCAATGTGTTAGATTGATATGTGATCAGATAAACCAGAGCTCTGATACCAATTGTTGGATCAGTATATTGCTCTTTTGTTTGAACTTGCTAGTTGACACTTAAGTGTTTAGCAAGTTCTTGATCAGTGATAGCTCAGCGGAATGTTATAAGTTTAAAGCTACACTAATCAACAGGAGTTATTACTCCCCCTGGATTCAAGAAACGATAAATGATAAGTATTTATTGAGAATCTAAGTATTGAATGAGAATGAAACACTTTGACAGATTCTCAATAAACATGAAATTGAAATAACAATAATAAGTGTTGAAGGATTTCTGTATTAAAATCAATGTCTAAAACAGAGGGATGAACCCTTCTATTTATAGACTCTACAAATACATGAACCTTGCCAAAAGCAAGTTCAGAAACAAGTTGCAACAAGTTACAGTCTTGGAACTTGTACATAAAGCAAAAAGAAATACTAAAGTAATAAACTACTGATACAAGAGGCGGTGGAAAAGATCTTCATGTAAGTACTGATGAATGAAAAACTACTGATGAGTAGTTTGTCTTCAGTAGTTCTTCAGTAGAAGTGTCTGGTTTGAATTTCAGAACTTCTGATGACTGTTCTTCTTCAGCACTCTGAGTCTCTTCTTCAGCAGTTTGATCCTTCTTCTTCAGCAGTTCTATACTTAGAGTATTTTGACAGAAGTGAATTAGACTAAGGTTTGCAAAAGTGGTTTCACCAATCCTTTTTGTCCTAACACTACATATATCTATGACATATGATTTCGGGAGATATGTTATCTTCTAGTTCTAGACCTAATTCTGAACACGCCAATGGTGGGAACCCAGGGTTACACCAGGTGGCGTATTACTGGGAGTAGTATCCTAACAAACTTCGTGGATGAGGAAACAACAATTGTACAGGGGAGAAAGCCCTTGCGAGCGTTGTGGCGCACGTACACAGGAAAGCCGCACGATACGCATGACGTGATACCATCAAACCGAATCAACTGTGAAGAAATTCAAATACCGAGACTTATCCTTTTTCACTGAGCAAGGAGACAATTAGTTTCTGTTCCTTGTTACTTGATCTTTCTTACTTCCATTTGAAATTCAAACGGGACTGGGTTACACATATAGAACTAATTTCTTACTTTAGTACCTTACACCTAGTATGAGCGGGCGGACGTATGACTGCATATCCCTGTTACTCATAAGTATATGGTAGATTCATGGGAACACATTAGGTTGGGGCTTGTTACACACACTCTTGGGGAGTTACGAAGGTCTGCGATGCAGTGCAACATCTCAAAGGAAGACGAAATCTACTAGTGACTGACAGTCACGATTGAAGGAACGAATGGTGTTGTTGACCATTGAGCTGACTTAACACAGGACCGGAGAAGGAAACTGTACGTGATGAGATCCATATAACACTGACACCGCGAAAGAGGAGGAAGAAGGGATGGAAGGAGAACATGAGCAGGACGAGCACATAGAAAGTGAGGATGAAGGCTCTACTATGTAGACGGAGCGTGGCGACGATTGGCTTCTATTTTTTTCTTACCCGCCTTCTCTTTTCTTTTTCCATTGTTAACTTAGATAAGACCGAGTTCTTATGACCAACGATAGGGTGGTTGAGGCCCTCGCATCTTTCCAAGCTAGTAAAGATCCATCTTGCTAAATCATTCATTTCCCCTGACTTCCACATTTGAACTTTCTTATTCCTTGAACGCACATGCCACAACAACAACCTGCCATCATATTTTCAAGCCTTTTTATTGGTCATAAACCTCGATGACTCCAATGGAATTGAAGGAGACTGTCTGATTGCTTCGATAGTATAAATCTTTGCCATGTGTATTTGCCCCAGGCAGGAGAACGTAACACCATGTGGTGAAACCTAGAAATGTAACACCCTGTGGTGAAACCTAGAAATTTTTTATATAAAGACGGTTGGATCTGAGATCGACACCTACAGGAGTTAGCTACTATATGCTCAAATCTATTTAACCTACCTTACTAGCGGATCAAGTTTCTTACCAAAAAGGGTTGGTCCCTCAGATTCGTGGCATGGCCACTGCAGCTCACCTACCCAGAATCTAACAAAGCTTTCAACTGGCTCGCAAACACACTGACTAGGCTGTTGAGCATGGTACTTTTCCGAAGCATGGTGCTTCATCTTCTACTTTTGGTAATAGCAAGTGAACGTGGGATAGTGTGAGGTAGAAGTCCTTCAACAAACAATAACCACAACGGTAACAACAACAATGGGGCTCGTGGAATAGCAATTGTGATTGGCTCTGGGGAAGCTAGGACTGATAACAATGTCGTGACGGGTACGACACTCTTGCTTCTGTTTTATATGATACTGGTGCGGACTATAGTTTTGTGTCATCGAAACTTAGCCAACAATTAGGGGTGGTTCCTACTCTTCTTGATACCCCGTACTCTATAGAATTGGCTGATGGGAATCCTGTTGAGGTAACCCATATACATCGTGACTGTAAGCTCGAATTGGATGGGCAATTGTTTTGCTATCAACCTCCTACCTATCACCTTAGGTAGCTTTGATCTCGTGGTTGGCATGGACTGGTTGTCCAAGCATCCCGCTGAAAATTCTCTGTCGGGAGAAGATTGTTCGTGTCCCCTCCCAGGTGGAGAACTTTTATCTATACAGGGTAATCATGGTGGTGCCATGGTGGGCATCATCTCTTCTTGAAAGCCCAGAAGTGTATTCGTAAGGGTTGTCCAGCCATTTTGGCTAACATATCTGACACTCGAGCTGAAACTGAAACTAAGATTGAGGACATCCCAGTAGTCCGAGAATTCCCAGGTGTTTTCCCAGAGGAACTACCTGGACTTCCACCTATTCGTCAAGTGGAGTTTCAAAATGATCTTGTACCTGGAACAGCTCTAGTTGCACGCGCACCATACCGCCTAGCACCAGGCGAACTTCAAGGACTGTTTTCCCAACTCCAAGTGCTATTGGATAGGGGCTTTATTAGACCTAGTCTTCGCCATGGGGAGCTCCAGTTCTGTTTGTTAAGAAGAAAGATGGGAGTTTCCGCATGTGTATTGATTATCGGAAGTTGAACAAAGTAACGGTTAAGAACCGCTACCCTTGCCTCATATTGATGACTTGTTCGACCAGCTTCAAGGGTCGAGTTTCTATCCTAAAATTGACTTGAGGTCGGGATACCATCAACTGAGAGTCCAAGAGGAGGATGTGGCGAAGACAGCCTTTCGAACCCGTTATGGACATTATGAGTTTCTGGTGATGCCATTTGGGCTAACCAATGCACCGGCTGTGTTCATGGATCTGATGAACCGCGTGTGTAAGCCCTATTTCGACAAATTCATCATAGTGTTCATAGATGACATACTGATTTATTCTAAGAGCAGGAAAGAGCACGAGCAACACCTGCAGCTGATCTTGGAACTCTTGAGAAATGAGCAGTTGTATGCGAAATTCTCTAAATGCGACTTCTGGATTCGAGAAGTCCAATTTCTAGGACACGTGGTTAACGAAGCAGGTATACATGTCGATTCCGCCAAGATTGATGCTATTAAAAGTGGGAGGCTCCTAAGACTCCTACAGAGGTGCGCCAGTTCTTGGTCTTGCGGGATATTATCGCAGATTCATTGAGGGATTCTCTAAGATCACTCAACCCCTCACTGCTTTGACACAGAAGGGTATTACTTACAAGTGGGGAGATGCCCAAGAATCTGCTTTTCAATTATTAAAGTCGGAACTTTGCAGTGCACCTATACTATCACTACCTGAGGGTACAGAGGACTTCGTGGTGTACTGTGATGCGTCTATCCAAGGATTAGGGTGTGTGCTGATGCAGCATGATAAGGTGATCGTGTATGCCTCACGTCAATTAAAGTTTCATGAGAAGAATTACACCACCCATAACTTGGAACTGGGAGCAGTGGTTTTTGCTCTAAAGATCTGGAGGCATTATCTCTATGGGACAAAGCTAATGTAGTACCTGATGCCCTCAATCATAAGGAAACGAAACTCAAACGAGTGCGAGCTTTACAACTCACCATACATTTTAATCTTCCTGATAAGATACGTGAAGCCCAGGGCGAGGCTTTGGAAGAAGGAAACATCGGGCTTGAAACTTTACATGGTGCTGATAAGCACTTGGAACTAAAGACAGATGGTCTTCAATATTTCATGAATCGAGTCTGGATACCACATTTTGGGGATCTCAGACAACTGGTGCTCGATGAAGCTCACACCTCTCGACATTCGGTACATCCTGGTTCGGACAAAATGTACCAAGATCTCAAAACTCCTTACTGGTGGCCAAACATGAAAGTTTAGATAGCCACTTATGTTACTAAGTGCTTGACTTGTGCGAAGGTTAAGATTGAATATCAGAAACCTTCAGGCCTACTCCAGCAACCAAAAATCCCTATGTGGAAATAACATGATTTGGGTTATCATGGATCGTCTAACCAATTCGGCACATTTTTTTTGGCAATAAAGGAAACCGACTCGCTGGAGAAACTAGCCAATCTATACATCAAGGAGGTAGTCTCTAGGCATGGGGTGCCTACTTCTATTATATCTTATCGCGATGCACGATTCACTTCTCATTTTTGGACTACTCTCCAAAACGCTTTGCGAACTCACTTAGATATGAGCATAGCCTATCACCCACAGACGGATGGATAGAGTGAACGAACCATCCAAACATTGGAAGATCTGCTACGAGCGTGCGTGGTGGATTTTGGCAACAGTTGGGATAAGCACTTGCCTTTGATTGAATTCTCGTATAACAACAGTTACCACACTTCGATACAGTGTGCGCCTTTGGAGGCACTTTATGGACGCAAGTGTAGGTCTCCCATCTGCTGGACTGAAGTTGGGGATAGCCAGCTAACAAGTCCCGAACTCACGTACGAAACTTCTGAGAAGATAGTGCAAATCAGAAACCGGATGGCTGCTTCTCATGATCGACAGAAAAGCTACGTTGATAAGCGTAGGAAACCTTTGTAGTTCCAGGTTGGGGACAACATCCTATTAAAGGTGTCACCATGGAAGGGTGTGATACGCTTTGGAAAATGGGGAAAGTTGAACGCGCAATACGTTGGACCATTCGAGATTGTCAAATGGCTTGGTCCAGTAACTTACAGGTTGAACCTGCCTAATGAACTTAATGGGGTACACGATGTACTCCACGTATCAAAAATATAAAGAAATGCTTATCGGATACAACACTGGTGGTGCCACTTGAGGAGATCCAGGTGGACGATCAGCTACGGTTCATGGAAGAACCGGTGGAGATTCTTGAGCAGGGCGTCAAGAAACTCACACAAAACACTATACCTATTGCTAAGGTACGATGGAATTCCCGTCTAGGACGGGAATATACGTGGGAGCGCAGGGATAAAATGCGGCTTAAATACCCACAACTCTTTTCTGAACCTGAACCTGAACATAGATCGAACACTAAACATAAAGCAGCTCGCTCAAAGTGAATTTCGGGTCGAAATTCCTTTCAACTTGGGGATGATGTGACATCCGGGAACCAAGCACACACTTTTCTAGCTGGCTTTATTGTTTACTTGCTGAATTTCGGGACGAAATTCTTTTCAACTTGGGGATGATGTGACACCCCGCATTTTCAGGTTCCTACTTTAACTGAACTCTAGTTAACTTGCATGTTCGTATGTGGCTAAACACTTAACTAGGGTTAGTTAATATGGCATTTGAATGTGTTATGGAACAATAACATATGCTAGATGGTATTAACGTACGTTATAATTAGGAAAGTCCTTGTCTTGACACACACACGAGTCATGTATCCCGAACGTTGGTGATTTGTCAAGCATGCATGATTATATGAGCAATTGAGTGATGATGAATGTGAACTAACATGTGTATATGAGTTACATGTTTATGTGAATTATTGAGTAATAGATAATCAGTACGTAAACCCTGCGAAATATGTGCACCCCACGATTAATATGATATGAGATGATAAAAAAAATAGTTTTCATATAAGTTAGTATGATTAATATTATCGGGGCCATTCTCGGGATTAAAACCTTGTAACGAGTCCGTTTATCAAGAAAAGGCCCATAAACCCGTAACCTAGGCACATGATCCAATTCCTATTATATTATTGTTCAAAAAAAAAAAAATAAGAAACCCTAGACCCTTCCTTGTGCCGTGAACCATCACCCCCACAATCCTCTCAATTATCAATCTTCCAACAACTTTCCACCCTAATTCAAGTTAGTTTTGGTGTAATCTTTGAGCTTTAAGGATCATTGCATTGAAAGGTATAATCTTACATGCTTTATGATAGTAGTAATGTGCTATGAAAATATGGATTTAATTCTGATAACATCGATTTGATTGTGATAATATGGGCTTACTATATGATTATAGGCTATTGTGGATGATTAGGGTTCATGAGAAGCATGTTATTAGAATTTTGATTTTTTGACAGATTCATTGTGATGAATTGTAGGGCTGTTATAGGGTGATTAGCATTCGTAATTTGATTGTTTTCTGATCCTAAAACATAACTTATGATGTTAGCTTTTCAAAAAGTCTAATATCATGCGTTTTGGACTTGTTTTGATATGTATTCATGATTTTTTAAGTTTAAAGGTCATATCAGATTTTCGGAATTATAAATTCGGTCAACTTTAAATGGTCATAACTCGAGATTTATAAAGATTTAATTTATGAAATTTGGACAGTAGGTCAACATTGGAAAAACTTGTCTTTTCCAATTGGATTCACCTCGTTTGGGTCAATACACAATTTTTGGGAATTTTTCTACTAAACTGACCTGCTGTGGAAATTTTCTGGACATAGCTGTGTTGTACGAATTTTAATAATTTTTGTGTTTGGTTGTGGGACAAAACAAAAATATGGGTTGTCAAATGAATCCCAATGAATATTCAGTAAAACTTTGGGAGTTTAATTCGTTCGTTAAGTAATTTAAATAATTCGTTTTTCACAGCGTACAATCTGCCCTGAAAACGCAGATTGTGTAAGGGATGTTTACGTGACTATTTGGAGTCTTATATGGTATGTATTTGACATGAACTTGCATGAATACTTATATGAGATGTGTATGAGGTATTAAACTGATAATAATCAATATGATCACCAACGGGATACGTGGGACTTACTTATGCATGTCACTACAAGAAATTTCAGCATTAGCGACGACATTATTAGCGACGACGTCGTCGCTAATACCTTTTAACCTTTAGTTCAGAGCCGTTGATTAGGCATAGATTGGACGGATGGGATGTTGTAGTACACTAACCAAAATTTTCACCTCTCTGCACTCTCACTTAATCTAGTCTGTTCCCTTCATTCTCCAAAAACCAACCAAACACCCACCCAAACCACCGTCCGGTAAAACCACCACCCAAATCACCCTTTTCCGGTAAAACCACCACCCAAACCACCGTCCCCGACCCACAACCAACCATCCTGACACCTTCCCGGATTCTGTCCCTCTCTCGGACTCAAGCAAGGTAAGAATATCACCATCTCTCTTGTTAAAAGTTAAAATTGTTAAACCCACCCTTGTTTCTGGCTTCTGGTTCAACTGGGGACTGTGGTCGTCGGTGGGTTAACGGATCGGGTTTAGGGCTCCAGATAAGTCAGGCGGGTGGGGGTGGTGGGTTGCAAACTTGGGCTCGGGTCTGGGCTCCTGGGTTAAGGGTCTTTGTTTTATGTTAGTGGGTTAACAATCTTTGTTTTAATTTGCTTAATTTTGATTTTTGTGTAATATTGTTAAGCACATCTTATGACACCTTATGAAAACAATGTTGATTAATGGTTATTATGTTTACTCATGTCACTTTACCACCTTGATTATATAAAAGTAATATCAATAAACGTATATTGCGTAGAATTGTGTTTGGTGATGTTAATTATGAGCATGATGTTTTCTCAGACATCATCGTCAGAAACACCTCATGACTTCATCACTTTAGTCCTTCTAACAACATTAAGTTAATAATGCTTGTACAATGTTGTAACCTTAAGATTTAGCGACAATTGGTAGCACAACATGGTTTTTATTCATACCATCTGTTCCTTCAAATTAGAAAGGTATGTTCATGTGATGTGATTGGTCACATATATTTGTAGTCTTTTGCTAATTTAAATTTTTTTTGAACGGCCAACAAAACTTTTATTCCGACATGCTAGCGAGGCGCTAGAAACGTAAGGGGTACCCGATTACAAAGTGTCATCCGAAACTGAAAACAGAATGCCGCAAAACCGTGCAGCAAAACAGAAACAATATGCAGCAAATTATAATGCAGTAAAACAGAAGAAAAAAAAAAACAGATACAAAACAGGTTCTGCACTATCCCATTCTGGCCGTATCAAATCTTTGCCATGCCTCCCACGTCATATCGTCCATCTTAGCCCGATTTTTGACCCACAAAAAGGTCATGGTCTTGATATCGTCCACAATCGTTTTGCGAATTTAAATACATGGAAACTTTGCACGTATAAATCTTAAGATAAGCAATTAAACAGGGTCTTTGTTTTATGTCAGTGGGTTAACGACATTGTTTAGGTTTGTTTTAACTGTTTTTTGGAATTTATTTAGTTTAGGTTTTGTGAATGTGTTGATGTTTATTGGAAACAAGTTTGTTGGACTAGAATTGGAGTTTGGGAAGGGAAACAAGTTTGTCAGTGTTGATGTTTGGTGGGTTGCAGACTTTCTATTTCCTTTGTTGACTAATATCATTTACGAAAATGAGATGTGTAGTTGTTTGGCATTGGAATTTTGACACTCTATTAACATAGAAATGTATAGTTGTTTGGCATTGGATTTTTGTTCGGCATTATTACTATGTCTAGACATTTGTTCAAGAATATTGGATGAGTTTGCTTTGATGGGATTTTTTTGTTTTTTTTATTTTTTCTTTCTAATTTGTGTGTAAGTACAGGTATTGGACGCCTCCACCGTCACCAGAGCACCATCACCTCTAAAAAACAGAGAACCACAAAAAATCGGTTAGTTTTTTAATTTAATTTTGTATGTATTTATATTTGTAAGTATATGAAAATTTATGAAATTGTTTAGTTGTGTATATGTAGGTTTGATATGTGTGTAGGTATGTATAAAGCTTTGTATGTGTGTTCGTAACTGTGTATATATGTATTGTATATGTGTAAAAATAAATCAATCTCTAACTAAATAAAATACTATTATGATTAATAATCATCATTTAAAATTAATATTATGAGCTTAGAAATACCCGCCCGAAATTAATTTAGAAATTAATTTCGGGTAGTCCCCGTTTTGGGACTGCTTTTTGAATACTTTATCTCATCTAGGATATGAATGTGTATTTCATGATTGTTTGTTTTTGAAAAATTCGGCTGTCATTTCCTCTTTGCTTTTCGGGTATATATATATATATATACTTGGGAGCTAAGGGGAAATGCTGCCGGATTTTTCTAGAAACAAACATTCGTGTAACACGGATTCATATATGACATAAAGTATTCAAAAAGTGGGTGTAGCAGCCTACCCTTCAGTTGTCAATGATCATCTACCTTAAACACTAAATTCTGTTTCAGTATATTATCATGCATGTCGCTAAAATCTTGATTCATTGTGATCATCGGTACATGTGTATGTTTGTAAGTGTGTATTAGTATGTATGTTGGTATCTATGTGGGTGCCTTAAACACTAAATTCCGTTTCAGTTACATTATCATGTCTGTCGACAAAAGTTGGATTCATTATGATTATTTAGCACCTGAGCACCGAAAAGGACTCGAAATTTTTATCGAGATGTGCAAACAACATGTCAATGAGCAAGGCAAGATTAGATGTCCATGTAGAAAATGTAATAATGTTGGCTATATACCATATAATAAAATGAAATTACATTTGCGACGTACTGGTATCGATCGGAATTATATGAAGTGGATCTATCACGGTGAAGGACCAACTCAACCTCAGGTTGTAGATCTAGACGTAGATGTAGATGACGTTGCGCCAAGAAATGATATGGATGACCTTATCGAAGACCTTAGAGCGGAACGCACGAAGAGGATACAAACCCTAACGAACCGAACTCGGGTTCAGAGAGTAGTGGTGTTCATGATGAATTTAAAGCCTTGATAGAGGAAGTCGAATCAGAATTATATCCTGGTTGTACTACGATTTCTTCCCTTGACTTTCTTGCAAAACTCATGAATCTAAAGGTGAGGAACAAATGGACCAATAATTCATTTGATCAGCTCCTTGAGTTGTTGCAAATTTCACATCCAGCAGGCAACAAGATTCCCCCTTCACATTACGTAGCTAAAAAGAAATTAGAGAAGGTTGGTGTGGGGTATCAGATGATAGACGTGTGCAAATATGATTGTGCTCTCTTCTGGAAAGAAAACGAGGTGTTGCAGAATTGTCCTGTTTGTAATGAAAGTCGGTGGGTTGATAAAGATACAAATGGTAAGAAGGTACCTTGCAAGGTCTTACGATACTTTCCTTTGACCCATAGACTACGACGTTTATATTGTTCAAGGCACACGGCAAAAGATATGATGTGGCACAGTACCGGGAGATCAGAAGAGGGTACTATGGGCCATCCTGTTGATGGAACTTCATGGAAAGAGTTTGATGTAAAGTATCCAGACTTCTCGAAGGAACCTCGAAATGTTCGCTTAGGGCTTGCTGCAGATGGATTTAATCCATTCGGTAACATGAGTACGTCTCATAGCTCGTGGCCAGTTATACTCACCACATACAATCTGCCTCCATGGTTATGCATGAAAGAGTCCTCGTTTATGTTGACCTTATTGATTCCTGGACCTAAAGCTGCTGGGAAGGACATGGATGTTTTCCTAAGACCGTTAGTGGATGAGCTTAAGCATTTGTGGCAGTCGGGTGTATGTGTTAAAGACGTAATGACAAACACATTCTTCACAATGAAGGTCGCGTTGTTATGGACCATAAACGACTTTCTAGCTCGTAGTAGTCTGTCAGGTTGGAGTGGACAAGGCTACATAGCATGCCCTACTTGCAACGAAGACACTTCTTCAATACGTGTAACAAATAAAATTGCGTATATCGGTCATCGTAGGTTCTTAGATGCTAACCATCCTTGGAGAACAAATAAAGAGTTTACCGGGAATGCCGAGATAAGAGCCCCTCCGAAACAGTTTACTCCTGCTGACATAGAAGCTCAACACGATTGTTTAGTCCATCGTCTACCAGGTAAGCATCCAAATTTTGGAGGTGTTAAGATACCCCGGGAGAAGAAAGAGTTGAACTAGTCCAAAAGAAGTATGTTTTTTGAACTTGAGTATTGGTCCTTTCTGCGGCTCAAACACAACTTAGATGTGATGCATATAGAGAGAAATGTGTGCGACAGTTTGCTTGGTACTTTTCTAATGAACGACAAGACTAAAGACACGTCGAACGCACGAAGAGAATTGCAAAAGCTAAATATTCGGAAGTCGCAGTGGTTGCAAAAAAAGGGTGACAAGTACTATAGTCCCCACCCAAAATACTCATTCAAGGTCGGCGATCGAAAGCTTTTTTGCCAGTTTATAAAAATAGTTAAACTACCAGATGGGTTCGGATCTAATATCGGCATGAGGGTGACAGAGAATGATAATAACATTACAGGGTTGAAATCTCATGACTGTCATATTCTCATGCAACGTTTGATACCGATTGGGGTTTGAGGGTTTTTGGCTAAAGATATTTACACACCAATAGTATACCTTTGTATGTTCTTTAGACAACTTTGCTCTAGAACACTATTGGTGAAAGATATGGAGAAAGCGAGAGATGACATTCTTACAATATTATGCAAGTTCGAGTTGATGTATCCTCCGGCGTTTTTTGACATTATGGTTCATTTAGTTATGCATTACCTGATGAAGTGATTCGTGGAGGTCCGGTATGTTTTAGATGGATGTATCCTTTTGAAAGGTATATGAAAAAACTAAAACACTATGTCAGAAACCCATCAAGGCCGGAAGGTTGTATAGCTGAAGGTTACGTGGCTGAAGAAGCTCTAACATTTTGTTCGATGTACCTTCGAGATGTTCCTACTAAGTTCAACTGCCCTGATAGAAACGAGGATGTTGTTGTTGAAAAAAGAAAGTTGTGGGTTTTTGAGTCTAAATGTCGTCCGACCAGCGCAATGAAGATCAAACATCTTTCAGTAACTGAAAAGTTAAAGTTGGAATGGTTTATCTTTGATAGCTGCGAAGAAGTCAGGAACTATATGAAGTTGGTGTTCCTACCTTTAACATCAATATCTGTTAATTATTTTTTTCCTTTCCTTGCTTTTATATAATTATCATCAATGTAGTGAATTCAAATCTGAACATCCCGAAGATGATCTTAAAACCAAATTTCCAAATTGGTTTCTCAAGAAGGTAATAAACATATAACAAGCATTACACTATATTTTTTAGGTAATACATATATAACAAACATTATTACTCCATATCTGTTAGGTCTATTTGATGAAAACACAAGAGTCTCCACAGCTTCACCCAGAGTTGTATGCCCTTTCGTTTGGTGCGCATGTACTAGCCCATAGTTACACTGCTTGCATAGTCAACGGTGTTAGGTTTATGGTACTTTCCCGTGATGCCCAAAAAACAATGCAAAACTCTAGGGTTCTAGTGGAGGGAGAGAACGGTGAGAAGTATTATGGCGTATTAGAAGAGATTATCGAGATGCGTTATATCAATGGGTATTCAACTGTCCTATTTCGGTGCAAGTGGTTTGATACTCGAAGGGATGTTAGATATGAAAATAATATCACAAGTATCAGCACGGAACGCGAATGGGACAAAGAAGATCAACTCATATTCGCTTCGCAAGCCAAACAAGTGTTCTACATCAAAGAACCTTCCCGAGTAAACCAAAGCAATAACCATAGGTGGGTCGTCGAGAATGTTAATCATCGTAATATTTGGGATCGACCGTTGAATGATGGTCGCGTCAAGAATGTTCAAAATGCTGATAAAGACCTAGCCGAAGATCTTGACGTCGTTCACAACAACTCTTCAACAAATAGTCCACTTGTCATTGACTTCAGCCAATATTTTCAAAACATTCATTCTCATGTTACTGTTGGTGCAACTGCAATTGAAGTCGACCCGCCAACAGTTAGTGACAATGAAGAGTCTGATTAGGAGACTGATTATGATAAGAACGATCCTGATTATGACACAGACCCGTCCGAGAGGCAAACTGGAGTATCTGACGGGGAGTCTGATTAAAAGAAAAAGTATTGTAATATTTATTAATCTGTATTTGAGAGACATTGTTTGTTCTAATTATTATTTGTATTTGTAACTTTACAGGACATGTTTTCTTTATGGGTTGTGCTTGTTTATCAATGAGATACATGTGTTATTTATATTAATTTGTAACTTTTCAGGACATGTTTTCTTTATGGTTTGTAGTTGTTTATGTTATGGCCGACGTGATGGGCATGGGACATGGAGGGGATGGGGCTGGGGATGAACCACCTGGTGGGGGTGGTTTCGACCGGAATGGGAACCATCGGCAGGATCGTAAAATCAGATTTTTACTATTATGTTTTCATTTATTATAAAATATTGTGACTAATAGTTTTTAAATATAATTGCAGTTGTTCCTCCGAAGAATACTAGGGGAAAGGCTAAAAACTATCAAGTCGATAGAGAATTGAAGAGAAGAAAGGGGAAGCCTTTGACCATTGACTTTGACAAAGAGGTTACATTTCATCCAGTTGGAAAAAAATGCGACTTATTTACCCGTGAGGCGGGTATTTATATGTGGCAAAACATACCTTTTGATAGAGAAGGTTGGAGAAATGTTGACAAGGCTTATAAGAATGGTTTGGAGGAAAACTTGAAGGTAAATTATATATTTATAAGTATATTTTATATGTTTTTTCTTGATTCACTTTTTGTTAACTACAATTGTATTATTTATTTGTGTATATATGTAGGATAAGTTCGATTTTGCACAAGTTGAAAAGGATGCTCACGCTAAGGATATTAAGGGTGGAATACAACAGCTGCTACAAAGGCGTTTCAGCGATCGTAAAAACAAAGCTAAGACCATGTTTAAAGATGAGGGAGGATACGAAGATGACGATAAAGCAAGGGCCACCGTCCCTGCTGACATGCCTGATGAGAACTAGCAGAAAACTGTAAGCCATTTCTTGAGTCCGGGACATATCAAACGGTCCTTAACCAACGCAAAATGTCGCGAGAAACTGAAATACAATTACCGAGGTGGAACGAGCTCCTACGCTAGCCGAGCTTTCAAAGAGGTTATGTTTTATATATCGATATATATATATATATATATATATATATATATATAGTGGTGTTCATTTAGTGTCTAATTTAAGTTTTAATGTTTTCAGGATATGACCCGACTAGAAACTTTTTATAAAACCCACACCGATAAAGCTGGAAATTTTGATAGCCCGCAAGCCGAAAAAGAATATGTAAGTATTTGTTTAATGTGTAGTTACCAAATATATATATATATATATATATATATATATATATATATATATATATATATATATAAATCTAATAAATAATCTTTATAAATACAGAATGCATTGGTGGTAGAGTATGCGGCTTCAAATGAAGACTTTGATGAAGAAGGTTTTGGTGAAAAAGGTAGTAGTAGTTCCTCACAGCCGAATGATGTTGCGATCTTCGAGAATGTGATGGGAAAAAGACGCGGACACATTAAGGGTCTTGGGCCAAAACCTTCTTCTAGTAAAGCGCCATGTGTCTTTGGTGAGGAGTCGCAAACTCGACAATATCCGAAGGTAAAGTATCTTATTTTAGTTTAAGAACTTATATAAGGATCGACGAATGCACGTTAGGTTGGTAGTTTGGTAAATTTAGATTTATAATGTTGGTACTTTGTGAATAGGTTAATGTTTGATAGTTTGGTTAATGTTGGTATTATGTTAATTTGGTTTATTTTGATATTTTAATAGGGTTATTTTAAAAGTTTCTTTGAAAATGCGGAGTTTCGCGAGGAACTTGCTAGATATTTGGCTTCGAACCCAAGTTTAGACTCCACCAAGGTTCCAAATGAAGATGCCGATGATGAAAGCGGCGATGATGCGGAGTTGATGTAAAACAACAATTTGTGGTTGAAACGATATGGATTGTGACTTGTTAGGATGTTAACTATTTATGTTTATGTTCGTTTGGATTGTGATGTATAAATATTTAAGTTTATGTTTGTTTCATTGTGTCGTGAAACTAGAAATGAGCAGGTTTAAAACAGGAATGTGCAGGTGCGAAACTGAAAAAAACTGGGCTGAAAACGCTGAAAAACACCTGGAAAAATAAATCAAGGCTTTAGCGACGACATGTCGTCGCTAAAAGTGACTTGCACAAATACGAAAAGGTGGTCAATAGCGACAGAAAACATCGTCGCTAATACTATTAGCGACATCAAGGCTTTAGCGACGACAAAAGCATTAGCGACGAAAGAGTAGGCAATAGCGACTAACTAGTAGCGACGACACATTAGCGACGACATGTCGTCGCTAATACTATTAGCGACGATTTTTGACATTATTAGAGACGACAAACGTCGTCGCTAATGCTTCGAATTCTTATAGTGTGTAGAGTCATTAGGTGTCACTACACGGTTTGAACTTTAAAAGTCTTGGACAAACGAGTTGTATGGTGTGTTGATTATGCACATATACTCACCTAGCGACATTTGTAATAGGGAATCGGTAGCTCATTTCTGTTTGAGGAATTTGGATTATTTACGTGCAACCTAAGGTGAGTTTCACTACTCTTTTCTCAAAAGCATGCATCTAGGGTTGAGACAACGTACTTAACTTTTTCTAGTTCGGGTTGGGACTACTATTTTCTAGTCCGGGTTGGGACTACTACTTTCTAGTCTGGTTTGGGACTACTTACACATCCCGGGTTGGGATGCTATGGATCCTTGTGTGGGTCGATTTTTGCTAGTTCGCAAACGGTGTCCTTGATGAACTAAACCAACTCTATCATCTGTAAGTCCTTCACATACCGAATGAGTTGTCGGGTTATGGCAAGCGGGTTATTAGTTGATAGCGCTATTAGGTCTGACAAACCTCACACCGGCTCGGGGAGTGCGGGAGTGAACTATAACTTAACAGATTTTATCATTGTTGATAGGCAATGATGTAAGGCATGCGGCTCACATTTGTGGCTACACGTACATCAGCAGTTCGATATATCGGTGTTAGTTATCATGAATGGGTTAACTACCCTTGACATGCGATGCACTAGTGTTTACACGGTTCTTGGAACCAACTCAATACTTGTTTATGTGGTTTTGGAAACCAACGCATTTACATACTCATTTACTTTACTTAGTGAACTCACCAACATTGTTTGTTGACCCACGATTTACATGCTTTTGCAGGTAGTTAGCTTTCGGTGCCAGGATTAGAAAGCACTGCACACTTCACTGCATTTGGGGTCTTGGGCATACACCTAAATTACATATTATGCTTTTACATTTTCTTTCATATGGTTTTAATTTGGGCGCGTTGTTTTGCGCATGTTTTTTTTTTAAGGTTTAAATTTGGTTTATGCTTCCGCAGCTTAACTAAACTTGGTTTTTGAAAACGAACTAAATGGTTTGGGCATTTAGAGTTCGTTCATATGACTTATGGCTATGGGATCCTGGTATGTCATGCGCCTCGTGGTATAAACCCCGCAGTGGAAATTTGAGGGTGTGACATGTTGTTTCTTGGGAAGGAAAGTTTCTTCAAAATCATTTTTGAGTTGTTTTCCCACAACCAGTTATGATATTTTCTTGTTATACTGAATTCCTTTTCGGTATCTACAAAATTATGTTTTGTGGTTAAACAAACCACAAATTTCACATTCTTTTGCCTTTTCTTTTTCATTTAAAGGCAAATTTCTGACTGTTTTGATTTGATTTAGGTCATCAGTAATTTTCAGGTTCTCAACTCCTGATGTAGATGAAACTACTGATGGCTTAAAGTCAGATTTTATCAGTACTTCTGAAGAACTTTCTTTATGAATTTTTAGAAAGTTTTCATGAAAAGATGTGCATTCTTTCTCTTCAGAAGTTTCGTTTTGAACAATTTTTCTCCCATCTTCAGTAGTTTTTTGAGAAAAATCAGTTGGTATTTCAGTGTGATTGTACCCTATGCCAAACCTAACATTTGATGCACTTTGTTTGTTAAGCAGCGGTTGGTACCCTTTACATGACTCCACCATTTCTCACAGTCAACCTTGGTGTCAGCAAGCTCTTTTCTGACATTTCCTAAGTCTTCTATCTTGATTTTAAGTTGTGCTTGGGTTTCAATAGCATTGTTAGTTAATTTAGAATTTTTTTTTTTTTTTTTTGATTTAGCAGCAAGCTTTCTTTCTAAATCACATTTCATTGGAGTAAATTTTCTCTCAGGGTCATTGGTTTTGCCTTGTAAATGCACATTAGTCTCTCTTATGAGAGCAAAAGATTCTTTACATGAGTTTGAACAAAGTTTTGTTAAATATTCTTTTGATACCTGAGACAGGGCAGATTTTGAGGTGCAGCCCTCATATGCCATTAAGGCAAAATTCTTTCTGCCATTGTCAGGTTCTCCCCATTTGATGTCAAACATTTTGTTGTCTGCATCAGGATTACACTCAGTTGTGTCAAAAGGAAGACTGCTCCAGTCAACATACCCTAAAGTGAACAGACTTTGTTGTAAGGGTTGCTGAGTTTGTGGAGGTTATTGAGCAGCTGGAATGGAAGGGATTGATTGTTGGCTCTGCATTTGTTAAGCAGGCATCTATACATATTGTATTTGTGGCACATATTGGATTTGTGGAGCTTGTGCCTGTACAAAATGTACACTTCCCTGTGTTCTATTATTCCTTTATAACTAGGGTTAAACTAATTTCCAGACTATGATTCGTTATAGCTACAGCTTCTACACTCTCTAGCAAAGTGTCCCAACTTCTGACACTTGTGACATCTATGCTTAGATTTGTCAAAACCAATTTTTGTAGAACTGTTCAGTCCTGGAAATTTCCTTCCTGGCCTTTTATAAAATTTGTTAGTTTTTAAACTTAACATGGCCAGTTGGTGTAAAATATCCATTTCTTCTAAGTCATCACTGCTAAAAATTTTCAAATCATCCATGATAAAACACATGTTATCAGCAATTTGACTATATTCATCATTGTCATAACCTGGGAATGATCTTTCTGATGAGATCCCAGCAGTTATGTTAATGTGATCAAAAGAACCATAACTATTTGAACAAGTAGGTGAGTCTTGTCCTAACAATGCTGTACTACCAGGTACATAGTCATCAACTGTTTTACCAGAACTTTGCAACCTTTTCTTTTGATCAATTTCTCTTTCAAAGTTAGCAATCTCCCATGTAATTTTGTAAGAGTGAGGGAATTAAAGTCTGGTGAAGATCTGAGAACTATAGAGTAAGTTTCCCATTTTTCTGGTAAAGACCTTAAAAATCTATGAAGCATAGATACATTTGTATAGGTCTGACCATTTAATTTCAACTCAGATATTAATGAGGAGAATCTTTCAAATTGTTGTGTAAAAGTTTCCCTATTAATATGAGTAAATGTTTCATATTGTTGAGCAAGTATTTCTCTGGTGTTGGCAATCACCTCTTCGGTTCCTCCAAACTGTTCTTTTAGGCAGTCCCAAAGCTCTTTGGCACTTTCACAATGTAAAAGTCCAAAGTAGATTTCATTTGGGAGTGCCATTGCCAACATAGTTGTTGACGCATTTTGCGACTAAGGATTGGATATACAATAATTAACATGTGTTAGTAGATAGCCGAAGGTGGTTCAGACTGGGCGAAGGTGAATAGAAATGGACGAAGGTAGATGTGGAATGGACGAAGGAAGTTTTGGACTGGACAAGAAGACACATTCGACCACTTGCAGTGGGCGAATGTGGAAAATGCTCACATTCGACCAGAAGAAAGGGGCGAATGTGCAGTGCCTATATATAGATTTTGAGTTTTTGATTATGTAAGAGTGTTGTTATTTGTGTCCAGGTTTAGATCAGGTTTGTAGGTGTTTTTGAGAGATTGTCTGTGTGATTTAGATTAACATAAACTCATTGTAAATGCATTTTGAATGAAAGTTAATCTATGAAATGTTATTGAAAATGATCTTGATTGTGTCGTGATTTGTGTTTTATCAATTTGTTCAGATCTAGGGTTTCCGCACCTAGATTTGTGACTTGTATGATCGTGTAATCCTGTTTTAGCTAAAATCCAACGCTCACAAAGTGGTATCAGAGCATAGAGGATCATACAACAACAAATTTGATAAGATCAGAGCTGATTTGGACATGTTTTTGACATAAAATCATCTGTTTTTACAAAAACTCTTAAAAACATAGTTTTTGATCGATTTAAAGGTGAATTTGTGATCGAATTCAAGTTTTCCAAGACTTAAAGTTGTTCCAAATCAATTCCGAAACATAACCTGATTGAGATCATTCAAATCCATGAACTTTTGAAAATCTGAGATCAAAATAACCGTTTTTCAAACAATAACCGTTTTTCAAAAATGAGATCTGCTAGTTTTGGGCGAACCTGGAACCTGGACTGAGAGTTGTGGTCGAAAGTGCAGAAAAGTGGGCGAACCTGAGTTTTTGAGTGGACGAACCTGAAAATCTGTTTAGAAGTTTTCACATTCGGGTATAAAATTCCACATTCGACCGTTTCATTTCGGGTGAAAGTGGAAAGTCTGTTAGTTTGATTTACTTTCTGGTCAAATCTACCTTCGGGTGTTACTGTGTGGTCGAACGTAGGATCAGATTGGACGAAAGTGAGATAATTTGGACGAGAGTGTGAAAATTTGGACGAACATACTATTTTTCGGGCGAACCTAAGAATTTTGCTGAAAAATTTTTCTAAGTGTTGAGATTTTCAGATTTTGATCATGTGGCGTTTTCAAACTACTTCGGGATCAGCACCAACACAACCACAACAGCAGACAATGGACCCATGGACAGTGGCAGCGCAAAAGACGAACACGCAATCCTCACAACCACTTAACTACATGACAACAACGAGCACGATGCCTCAAAGTGTAGCACATCCGGCATTACAATCAGATTACTGGGGAGTAGCTGCAGCGGCGGTAAATACTCAAACCACTAATGCTATTTCTACCTTGATTAAGGATTTGTCTACAGGTAGTGGAACTCGGCCACCGAAGCTCATGGATATGCAAGAGTATAACCAGTGGCACACCATGTTCAAGATCCATCTGGAAGGCATGGGAGTTGAAGGAGCAGAGGCATGGAGCATGATTGTCAAAGGATACACAGCACCAATTCTGGAGAACACAGGTGAGTTGATTCCTCTGGAAAGCCTAACTGAGGATGAAAAGAAGAAATATGTGGTGGAGAAGAAGGCGTTCTCTCAACTGACACAGGCAATCACAAGTGACCTGTTACATCAGTTTGGGACATGTACTACGTCAAAGCAGCTTTGGGATAAGCTGAAGAGGAAGCATGATGGTAACGAGAAGACCAGGAGTCTGAGAATGGAGGAATTAGTCAAGGAGTTTGAGAATTTTTCTTTTATTAATAATGAAACTTTGAAAGAACTAACTCCGAGATATATGCATTTATTGTCTGAATTGTCTAGTTATGGTGTACAGATTCCAATGACTAAGCAGGTGGATAAGTTTGCAGATGCTTTACCACCACAATGGGATCAGCATGTGGAGGTACTCAGAGAGAAGGATGCTTATCAATTCTGGACCATTTCAGAGTTTATTGAAAAGCTGGAGAACAAAGAGTTGGAGGATAGGAGGAAAGCTAGAAGGTTACAGATTCCTCAGAATCCGAGTCTGTATTTTGGAGGTACTTCAGTTTCAGCTGGAAACTCGAGCTCTGGAAGCGTTGCACCACATGTTGCATGTATTTCCAATGTCATGGATTCATCTAAACCTACCACCAACTACACACCACCACAATACAATTCCTACTCACAACCATCATACACACCACCACAATATAGTTCCTACATTTCACCAGTCTCTCCAATGCAACAAGCAAGTTTTTACACTGCTAACCAAACACAACAACCATTAAACCAAATTACTCAACATAAACAACAACCTGTGGTTTTAGATACGTCAAACTTGGGAAATGTGACTGTGGAGGTTGCTAAGCAGCACATTGCATTAGTCTCAGCAATGGTTTCATCCTACAATGGGTTGGTTGCTAGTCAGATTGGGAACAACAACTTAACCAACGAAGACTACGCACAGATAGACAAGGAAGAGATGGAACTCATTGACATTCAATGGGCTTTTGCGAGTATAATGAGGAGAGCAACAGAGTTCATCGAGAAAACTGGAAGAACTGATTTGGCAACTTCTCCCAACACAACCTATGGTTTCAACAAGGAGAAGGTTACGTGTTTTAATTGTGGAGAAAAAGGACACTTCAAAAGGGAATGCACCCAGCCACCTAAACAAGGTAATCGAAACCCTTTCAATGCAAATTACCAGAACCGTCAACAAAACCAAGTTTCTTACCAAAACAACAACAACTACCAAAACCGAAACTTTAACAACCAAAACAGACAACCAAACACTCAACACCAGATTCAAAACCAATCTCCTAATCACACAAACCGAACAGTTGTACCTATCACTACACCTAATGAGACTCAACAGAATGCAAGTCAGAACCAAGCTTTGGTGACTCAACAGGATGAGAGGTTTGACTGGTCAGGTATGCAAATAGGAGTTGAGGAAGTGACTACTGGTGGGAATGTGGCTTGTGTTGCTTATCAGGTTGATATGGAAGAGTCGGTGGCAGTTGATGAGAAGAAAGAAACTGAGGAGAGTGAAAGTGATGATTCTGAGACTGAGATGGAAGTGGATAGTGAACCTGTTGAGGTTAAGGCTGAGGAGAAGAGTTCTGGAATGGTGATTGATTCAGTTTCTGATGTTCCCGAGGAGTGTAGATCAGTTTATTCAGATTCTGAGAGCGAATCAGACACAGAGGGAAGTGTTGATTCTTTAGATGATGATATTGACCAGTTGCTGGCAGAAGCTGATTTTTTGATGACGAGGAAGTCGTGCATAGCTGATGATGCTTTCACCAAGATCGACTACTCAAAGTTTTTCACTGGAAAGGAAGCTTATTTTGCGTTGATGGCCATGACCGAACCGCCAAAACCTGTAAGTTCTGAATCTAGCACTGATGTTATGAGTGATAAATATTGTGGAACATGTGATAGATTGACAGAGGAGAATAAACAACTCCGAATTTCACGAGATAGTGCTATCTTGAACTGTCAATCTACTCGCAAAGAGTTGAATGCTTTTAACAAAGTATTAGATGGCTATAAAAAGGACATTTCCGACTTGAAAAATACTTTATCATTGAAACAATTGGCAATAAATAACTATATCAATGAAATTGAAAACACCAAGTTGGAAATGGCAGCCATAAAATGCTTTGCTGAAAAGGTTAACAAGAAGTTGGAAAGTTATAAGAATGTTGCTTATGTGGTAGATCATATCATAGATAATAACACCACCAATTACAAGTCTGTACCATCTCCGGTTCTTTTTGAAAACCATAACTATCACCAAGTTATACCGGAGAGTTCGGTAAAATCAGACTCGTCATCGGAAAAGGAATCTAATACCTCAAGTATTGGTGATCCATATTCCGATGTGAGACCGATTTTGGGCTTGAACAATGAGGGTGTTTATGCTGAGAGTGATAGTTCAGACTCAGAAACTGATGATACTGGTAGTGATCAATCTGTTAATGAATGTGAGATTCCAAAAGAAAATCACATCGTTACTACTGAACCAGTGTCACCATCTGATCATGTTCATCCGATGGCAAATGCTAATCGTGATAAAAAGTCTGAAAAGGTTGATGTTAAGAAAGATAATGTTGTTAAGAATGAGGTCAAAAAGAATGAGCTGAATGAACCAAGTGACAAACCGGTTAAAGTATTTTATCGGATGGAAGGATCCGATAAAATCATTTCTGATGAGGAATTTCCGATTAAAAATGTTAACTATTCTAAACTTGATAAAATCTGGCAAGAAAGCACAATATGGTTTCCAAAACATGAGAGAACCAATGAAATTCCACCAGAAATCTTAAAGAAATTGTTTTCAGAAGTTCCTCAAGAACCAAAAATCCATGTCACTGAGTTTATTCGACCAAATGATAAAGCAAATGGTTTTCATGAACCTTCTTACTCGAAAGGACCACTTCCTGAGAGTTTAAGAAATCAACAGTATAATGATCAATTTCCTGTAAGATCATTTGCTTCACCAAATGCTCATTATGTGTTTGAGGAATATAGAAAATGCTTTAAATGTGGAGAACGTGGGCATTTACTTGCTCAGTGTCCATATGTAAGGCACAAAAGACATGAAGTCGAGGTTAAGAATTCCATGAGAAAGCCGATTGATCATTATGTACCACCACATAGACGGACTGTTCCTCAACAACAACATTTTTATAATCAAAACAATTTTCAAATGAGGAACAACCGTCCATTTCAATATGATCGAAGGAATCGGATTGCAATGGAACAATCTTGGAGAAAACCTGCGGTGAACACAACAGCTGATAGACAAAAGGTTCCACAAAAACCAATTGTCAAGTCAAATGTTGGACCTAAGTCTGTTAATTCAGATAAGGTTGCTAAGAAAGTTACTTTTAGTAACAATGTTCAGAAACCAATTGAGAAACCAAAATCTCAAATTCGTATTCTCAAAAGGTCTGAACAATCTTGGACACCTAATGGTACTCCGGGAGCTTCTACTTCAAAGGTGAGTGAGAAAAATGACACTGTTTTGAAAAATCAGAAAACGGTTGATTCAAAACAAAAAGTTGTTGAAAAAGTCATTGAGGATGTTTCTTTGAAATCAAATGTTCAAAGGCCCAAGACTCAGGCTTGGGTCCCCCGAAAGAACTAAATGTTTACTTTTTGTGTGCAGGGAGCTTCAGTTGGCCCTATTAGCAGTCTCTGGATTGTTGATAGTGGAGCTTCAGGCCACATGACGGGGGATTTGGCGTTGCTGTTTGATGTGAAGAATATTAATGGAGGATATGTTGCGTTCGCGGGTAATAAAGGAGGATATATTACGATGGAAGGAAGCGTGAGTAACGGGATTGTGACTTTCGAGAGGATTTCTTATGTCAAGCAGATAGACTATAATCTGTTGAGCGTCAGTCAAATATGCGATAAACAATTTTCTGTGCATTTTGATGACAAATCCTGCTATATTCTCAAACCGGGCTTCAAAATTCCAAAGGAGTGGGTTATGTTGATGGCACCTCGAGTCAACAATCTTTATATTCTTGATATGTCCAAGGCGATGACATCACAGGGACAGATAACATGCTTTCTATCCAAGGCGACCGAGAAAGAATCGATAATGTGGCACCGCAGAATGGGGCACATTCATCTGAGGAAAATGAATCAGTTAGTGAGAAATGGACTTGTCGATGGAGTAAACGTGAAACATTTCCATCTGAACGACAAGTGTGTAAGCTGCATGAAAGGCAAACAACACAAACAATCCCATAAAGTGAAGAAAGTTAACTCTGTTGAGATGCCACTTGAGCGATTGCACATGGACCTTTTTGGACCGGTCAAGCGCAAAAGTCATCTTGGAGAGCTTTATTGTTTAGTTGTCACTGATGACTATTCACGATTCTCATGGGTGATGTGTTTGAAGAACAAAAGCGACACCTTTACCAACTTACAAGTTCTGTTCACTCGACTGGAGAATATCTACAATTTGAAGATAAAAAGGATCAGGAGTGACAATGGGACGGAGTTCAAAAATGCAAAGATGGATGAACTTTGTGAAAGCAAAGGGATACATCATGAATATTCAGCTCCGTATACCCCGCAACAGAACGGTGTTGCTGAGAGAAAGAATAGGACTCTGATTGAGGCTGCTAGAACAATGCTCGCTGACTCAAATCTTCCAGTAATGTTCTGGAATGAGGCGATTTATGCAGCAAACTACACGTTAAATCGGGTTTTGACAGTGAAGAAGTTTGGAAAAACATCTTATGAGCTGTTACACCGACGAAAGCCCAATTTAGAGTATCTAGAACCATTTGGGGCGCCATGTACGATGTTGAACCCAAGCGAGAAGTTTAGTCCTAAAGCTGAGGAAGGATATTTTGTTGGATATGCAACCCCGCTCAAACGGGTATTCAACAAGAAAACTCGTCAAGTGGAGGATTGGGCCAACGTGGAAGTTCAACGATACACACAAAATTTGCAAGGCACGGGCCCTGATTGGATGTTTGATTACAAAGACTTCTTTGAATCATTCAACCTAGATAGCTTGGTTGAAGAAGCTGTGATCAGATTACTTTACGAGTGTGAAAACGCGGCAACTTCACCGTTGATGCGTCCTATCACAGTAAACCCCCCACCAGCTTCTAGTGATACCAGTGCTCCTACACAAGAAGAAGAGTTGTTTCAAGAAGCTTCAACTTCATTAGACACTTCAGAATCTGAAGATGAACAATTTGAAGAAGCTGTTCTTGAACATGCAGAAGACTTAGAAGAGCAAACTGTGAACCCAACTCCAAATCCAGATGTTGCTTCATCATCTAACACGGGTCATGATCAGGATGCTGTAGAGAACTTGACTGCTCAGACGGGAGTGATTGTACCTGTTAATCCGGAATCTCGGATTCATCGTATTCACCCGCTGGAGCAAGTAATCGGTGATCCTGGTAGTGGAGTGATGACCAGAGGGCAGCTTAAAAGCGTTAATTCGCCAGAGAGTTTTGGTGCTTTAGCATTGTATGCCAAAATTCAGAAATCTGGTGACCAAAATGATTGGTCGTTTGCATGTTATGTGTCGCAGGTAGAGCCAAGGACATACAAAGACGCTTTGAATGAAGATGCCTGGGTTGAGGCAATGCAGGAGGAGTTATTGCAATTCCAGAAATTGGGAGTCTGGACGCTCACAGATTTGCCGCCGGGAAGAAAGAAAATAGGCACTAAGTGGGTGTTTAAGTGCAAAAAGGATGATCGTGGAGTTATTGTAAGGAACAAAGCCAGATTGGTTGTGCAGGGTTTCCATCAAATCGAGGGAATTGATTACAACGAAATCTATGCACCAGTAGCACGAATCGAAGCTATTCGGATGTTCCTTGCGTTTGCTTCGTATAAGAAATTCAAAGTCTATCAAATGGACGTCAAGAGCGCATTTTTGTACGGTAAAGTCAAGGAGGAGGTTTATGTCGGGCAGCCACCAGGCTTTGAGGACCCAATCCACCGAGACAAGGTCTACGTGCTGAACAAAGCTTTATATGGTTTGCACCAGGCTCCAAGACAGTGGTACGAGGAGCTAAGTACATACCTCATCTCCAAAGGATTCAAGCGCGGCCTCGTCGATTGCACCCTCTTTACGAAGAAGACGGGAGATGACTTGCTTCTAGTACAGATTTACGTTGATGATATTATATTTGGTTCAACTAACGAACTCTTGTGCAGGGAATTTGAAACTGTTATGCAGGAGAAGTTCGAAATGAGCGCTATGGGGGAAATGCAGTTTTTCCTCGGCTTACAGGTGGATCAAAGACCCGACGGGATCTTCATTCACCAGACGAAATATGTAGCCGACATCTTGAGCCGATTCCAGATGGAGGACTCTAAGCCGATGGATACCCCAATTCAACCCAATCACGGGATTGGAGTGGACGCTAAGGGGGAGCTGACAGATCCATTTACATACAGAGCAATCATCGGATCTCTGATGTATTTAACAGCGTCTCGACCAGATATTATGTATGCAACGTGTCTCTGTGCGCGTTATCAATCGAAGCCGAAACAAAGTCATCTGACGGCGGTCAAGCGTATCCTTCGATATCTGAAGGGTTGTCCATCAAAAGGACTTTGGTACCCTAATGATGATGATTTTGATTTTATTGCTTTTAGTGATGCAGATTGGGGCGGCTGTGACAAAGACAGCAAATCAACAACAGCCGGTTGCCAGTTTTTAGGGAGCAGGTTAATTACCTGGCAATGCAAGAAACAGACTTCCGTCGCACTGTCTACATGTGAAGCCGAGTACATTTCAGCCTCGAGTTGCTGTTCGCAAGTGCTCTGGATCCAACAACAGATGGTCGATTACGGTTTGCAGTTTCTTAAAACCCCTATACACTGTGACAACGAAGCCGCAATTGCATTAACTAAAAATACTGAAAATCATTCTAAAGCTAAACATATCCGGATTAAATATCATTTTATCCGTAATTGTTATGCTAAGGAATTGATTGACATGGTCAAAATCCATACTGACTACCAACGTGCAGATTTGTTTACAAAAGCTTTTGACAGATCCCGCTTTGAATATCTTTTGAAAGTAAACAATATAAAGGAAAAACAGGACTAATCGGCTCCTCGGTTTATCATTTTTACTTTTTAGTTTTAGTTTTAAATTTTTGCTAATTGGGAATTTCTCTTTGCTAATTGGGAATTTCTCTTTACTATCATAATCCTCAAAGAAGTTGATGCTTTCGAGGGGGTTGTTTAATCCTCAAAGAAGTTGATGCTTTCAAGTGGATTGTTTCTTTCAAATTTTTTGTTTTGTTTTTTCAGAAAAATTAAAAAAAAAAACCCAAAAATATGTTCTTTATTTTAGGGGGAGTCATTTTATCAGAAAAACCAAAAACATTGAAAAATTTTCAAAATACCTAAAAAATTAGAAAAACCCAAAATGATTTCCTGGATAAAAAGAGGAAATGATAGTACATCAGTGGGGATCTGACACAGGCTAAAGAATTGTATAGTTTAATGAGACGTATGTTGATTACGTGTGATATGCTGATAGGCTTCGTAGACTAAATATTGCGTGCATTAGTGATACAAACATAATAAACTATGCGTTTGTGGATGAACACCTCATGGGCATATGGTCTTAGTACCGTAATTTCGTTTGATAGGGTGTTTGTACAAAACTCGGAGGTTTAGGGTCGTTATGTTATTAGTTGTCTGGGGATAGCCTATCTGATCTTCTGCTGTAAGTCATTACGCACCTAGATCAGACAGGATGTCTATATAAAAGAGCTTTATGCCAAAACCTAAAGTTACCGAATTGAGGAACTTTCCATGTTATATGATGATCAAAGATTATCTATAATATCGTATTGATCATTGATGCAAATCATGATTAATATCAGTCCTCAACCTGGTATGGTGCATATGTTACTTTGCTGCATTAATTTGCTGACCTGTATACCTCTATGCATTATATCTTGTACAATTACAGACGACGAAAGCATAATCACGCTTTACAATGAGTCTTTGTGCATTTACTTCTTGATACGGGAGTATGTCGTGTGTGTGGGAACCACAATGTGTTAGTCTAATACATCTAATTAGTATCATTTTAAAGCATTGCGTATTTGTCTGCATGTGAGCTTATGTGGACAACAATATCAGCAATTGCCGTGTCACATATTGTTTCTAATGATAATATTGAACCAGATCAACGCTGTGTTCAGATTTCTCATAAAACTGATATGATCCTCTTACCGGAAATCACAAAATGTTTACTGCTTTCATTTACTTTGATGCATTTTTACTTTGTCGTATTTTACTTTTATTGTCAAAAAGATATAAATTCCAAAAAGATTTTAGGTGTGTTTTGATAAAAATTTCAGAAAATCCAAAAGATTTGCATTTCTGCTTTATTTTTGATATCCGGGGATGCTTGATGGTCAATTTCTGAGATTTGATAACACCATCTGGACTTTGAAACATTCAAAATGTGAAAATTTGAGTTTTGAAAGTTTAACGGATTGAAAAATGTTGAACGGGATTCGAATTCGTGATTTGGCGAAATTTTCAGATTTTTTCATTTCACATTCGCCCCTTAAATGGGTCGAATGTGGAAAAATCATCACACTCGACCGTTTTGTTTTTGGGCGAAGGTGGAAATTTTCACTTCCGGGTGTAATTTCCA
This sequence comes from Ambrosia trifida, assembly GCA_028751855.1. NCBI lineage: Eukaryota > Viridiplantae > Streptophyta > Magnoliopsida > Asterales > Asteraceae > Ambrosia > Ambrosia trifida. Next base: position 3,378,671 of record CM054123.1, on the reverse strand, counting down.
CTTCCGGGTACAACTTTTCACCTTCGGGTCTTTCAATAGGGGCGAAGGTGGAATTCTGTCACATTCGTGTCATTAATTTGGGGCGAATGTGGACTTAACCCACATTCGTCCATTTCAACCGGGCGAAAGTGGACCTCTATATACACCTCTTTCACGTTCGAGCCCCTCATTCAAAATTTTTTCAAAATTTCTGTCATACCAAGACCTTGTTGCTTGTGTTTTCCTCGATTCCCTGATTTGTTCCCTGATCATTGCTCATCATTTTAACACCAATATTGCAGGTAATGGACATCAAAACAGATCAGAATTGATTGTTTAAAGAACGGGACCTAGGGTTTCTGTTCTAGGGATTTTTGATGATTGTTGATGATTGTTATTGATAGCCGATCATTTTTCATAGGTTTTAGAGGGAGAATGTGGAAGGAATTAGGATTATAACATGTCTAGATGTTTGTTTTGATTGATTGAACACATAGAACCCTAATTCCACTTTAAAACCTATGTAAACTGATTAATTGACAAAATTGCTTATAAACGAATGTTAGTCGGCCTTGTTAGCATACATTAGAATCAAAATTGCAGGTTAAAACTAACAATGACAAAATTTCAAATTTTTGGGGGAAAACCTTTCCACATTCGGTTGATAAAACCGGGCGAAGGTGGAACAATGTGGACGAATGTGACTTTTATTTAGAACTTTTTCACTTTCGACCATAATCATCTACCTTCGACCACCAAATCTCACATTCGACCAGTTTCATAATGGGCGAATGTGCAGATCAGTTTTGACCAGAATTTTATATTTTTGTCGTTTTTGTGTTTTGACGTGTTTTATTGATTTTCATGTGCAGATGGCTGAACAACCCGAGAATATTGAATCACCAGCAGTGAATGTTGAAACTCCAGCTGAGATCACAGTTCAAGATCCAGTACCAGTAACAGAAACATCTACTCCGAGCAGTTGGCCTTTTGAACGATCGCACAACTGTTGCGCTTATCTAGGAGATGTTGAGAAGAACACGGAGTTTACAGGGATTATTGAATTTCTGAAGAGGAGCAGGATTGTACATGCCTTAGCCACACCAACCATCATATACAAAGACATCATAGAAGATTTTTACCAGAATGCTAAGTATGATTACTGGGAGAATCAGACGATCATCAAGAGCAAGATTCAGGAGATGGAGATGTTCTTGACTGAAGCTGACATTCGGGAGGCACTACAGATTAAATTCGAAGATAGTGAGGATCCCAGGGAGTTATCTTGGACAGAACAGAAGGCGTGCTTCTTAAGAATGAAATATAAAGGTCCAATCACTGACGGATCTATGTATAAGGGGAAGCTGGGAGTACAGTACAAGTATTTTGCTCATGTTCTGATTCATGTCTTTGGTTGTGTGAGTGGTGGTTATGACGTGATGAGAAGGAGTTTGAGTTCATTAATGGTTGCGTTGACACTCAACAAACCATTTAATGTTTCTGGGATGATTCTTGACCACATGCTGGAGATGCTAAAGGGAATGAAGAACAAGAAGTTCATGTTGTATCCGAGGTTTCTAATGATGATCTTTGACTACAAGTATCCAATGTTGAAAAAGGATCCGACTATGATCCTAGGTCAAGATCACATGAACATTAGAACCTTGATGAGGATGAAAGGTTATAAAGGTGTGCCTGATAGTGAGAAGCCACCTAACAGGAGATTATTTGGCGCTTTGGCTCGTCCGGATTACATTGATCCTGGCAAGAACAAAGCAAGACATGATGAGAGTGACTCAGATAACGATGATCCCTTAGTGTATGTTGATTCAAGCACTAAGCGGAAACGTCAAGTAGTCAATCCTGGAGCCAAAGGGAAGGGCAAGGGAAAGGCTATTGATCAGGGAAGCACTAAGCAACAGGTAGCTAGAAAGAAATCGACGGCGAAGAAAGGATCGGGTTTGGTGGATGAAGAGTCTGTAGATTCGGAAGAGACTGAGGTTGATGAGCAGTGGGATTCTGATGACGAGAACGTGAGGACCACCAAACGTAAGGCCACTATGGTTGGTGAGTCTGAATCCTTGAATCAGTCGATTGAAGAAGCTGAGAGACGAAAGAAATCAGTTGAAGATGAAGGTTTAGGTGTTGACCTAGCTGAGTTGAGTGTTGGAGAAACTGTAGTTGTGAATTTGCCTAAGAAGACAAAGAAACAAAAGACTATGGCAAAGAAATCAAGTGTGAAAGAACTGAGAGAAAAAGAGTTGGCTCAGTTATTGAAGGGAAAGAGATTACCTGATGCTGGAACACCTTCTAAGCTATCTTCACCAGTTGCCAAGAAGCAGAAGAAAGCAAAAGAGGCAGAGACTTTACCAATCGATCAGTTCAATATCGATATGGATAAAGTGCTCGATATGTTTAGAAAGCCTCAGAAAGAGAAAGTTGTTGAAGTTGAGCCATCCAGATCAAAGTCGAAGAAAGTGACTGTGGATGATGATGTTATGAAACAGGTTAATAAGAAGATGGAGGACATGATGAAGATGTTGGTTGCTCAACAAGCTGAGATTACTAAGTTCAAGCAGAATGAGGAGAAGATGCTCCAGATTGTAGTTGCTTCGAAATCTAATCAGGATGATATAAATGATAAGATTAAACTGATTGAAGCAAAGAACGAGAAGCTTGAGAGGAAATGTGAAAGAAACAAGAGCAAAATCAAACTGATTAAGGCTGACAACAAAGAATTAAAGAAGGAAAATAAACGCCTTTGTGGTTTGATTGAAGAGCTGTATAGCAGAGCACCCCAGTTGAAAGAGGGTGAAGAAGATGAAGAAGAAGATGAACAGAAAGTTGATTATGAGTATTCTGATTCTGAGAAAGAAGAAGATGATGATGAGGATGATGATGGATCGGATAAAAGTGATGATGACAACAATGATGATGATGATGACAATGATGATGATGATGATGCTGAAGGTACAGGGAAAAAGCAAGGTGATGAGTTTAGCAGTGGAAGTGATCATGATGGAGGAGATGATACTTCTAAATATAGTTATGAGAAGAGAACACCACAGAAGAAGAAAGATACTGGAGAATCGAGTTCCAAGAAGAAAGGTGGGAATGTAGATTCAGATGAAAGTATTTTCTGGAACGAGAAGGTGAGATCTCTGTCTGATGATGCTAAACAGATATACAAGAATATGTTGGAAAAGAGAGAGTGGACCATTGAGTTCACAGGATGCTTCGCTGAAATATTCCAGACTGATGATTTGAGATATGAGCTGGAATATGAAGATCCAGATCTTGAGGAAGGGGAACTACCTGCATCTGTGGCGAAAGAAATACTAGATGGTCTCGCACAGAGGGTAGGAAAGACGTTTGAGGAGTTTATGATGGATGAATCGATTCCTGATATTCCTGAAAAGGATATGGGAAGTCATTCAGATGATGTGCATACTCCAGAAAACAATGAAGTTGAAGTTGAAGATATTACTCATGAAGAGTTTCCTCAGTATTTCAGAAAAGAAGATGAGAATGAAGTATTTCCTGACTTCACTGAGATACCAAATAAGTCAGCGAAACAGAAAGCAAAGAAAAGAAGCGAAGAGTTTGTTGAAAAGGTATTTGGTACTGAAAAGAAAGATTCTTCTAACCAGTCTGATGAGTTGAAGAATTATATGAAGAAGTTGAAGGAAATGGATGAGAACCGACCTAAGCCTGAAGCTCAAGGTTATTTCTATCGATTTCATAATGCCAAGTTCAAAGGCAGAGCTCTCGGGTGGACTTACTTAGGCAGACTGAAGTGTATTGCTGCAAAATGGGAAACTGGAATTCTGTATTTCAACAGATTCTGTGATTTGCTTACTCTACCGTACTGGGCGGTGAGAGACTTATGCAGATTCCCAATGTCAGGTGCCGAGGTAAATGGATCGCATGTCGGTTGGTGCGCAGACAAATTGGTTTGGGAAAGTCGTACGAGATGGAACAGGTTTAAGCCTCAATATCCCAGAAGAAAAGAGCATAGGGATATTGATCCTCAAACCAATATGAAGCGTGTGACTTTGATTTATAAAGCACCTAATGTGATGAGGAAGATACCGTTGATGCCAATGCCACAGCATTTCAGTGCTGATTTCATTTTTTGGTATTACGATTGGAGGAAGGCAGAAGCGGTGATCGTGTTGAGGGATGGAAAGGATAAATACAAGCATGTTCATGTATTTGATCCTATGTGGCTGATTAATTGCACATTCGAAGACATCATCATGTTGTTCTACAATCCGATATACTATGAACCCAATGACTTTGCTCAAGCGAGAAAGTATACTCAAGTTGTGGGAGTTTGTTTTGCATATGATATAAATGCAGGAAGCAACTTGGAGGGTAAACTTGGCAAGACTGTGAAGATTGCTAATGTGTCAAAGCCTGTGAAGAAAACATTCGAGCCGCCAATGACTTCTGAGCAGAAGAAGCAGCTCAGAATCAAACTGATGAACAAGACGATGGACTATCAGAGAAAACTATCCAATCAATAGTCGAGGGGGAGTTTGTTGATGCATTTTGCGACTAAGGATTGGATATACAATAATTAACATGTGTTAGTAGATAGCCGAAGGTGGTTCAGACTGGGCGAAGGTGAATAGAAATGGACGAAGGTAGATGTGGAATGGACGAAGGAAGTTTTGGACTGGACAAGAAGACACATTCGACCACTTGCAGTGGGCGAATGTGGAAAATGCTCACATTCGACCAGAAGAAAGGGGCGAATGTGCAGTGCCTATATATAGATTTTGAGTTTTTGATTATGTAAGAGTGTTGTTATTTGTGTCCAGGTTCAGATCAGGTTTGTAGGTGTTTTTGAGAGATTGTCTGTGTGATTTAGATTAACATAAACTCATTGTAAATGCATTTTGAATGAAAGTTAATCTATGAAATGTTATTGAAAATGATCTTGATTGTGTCGTGATTTGTGTTTTATCAATTTGTTCAGATCTAGGGTTTCCGCACCTAGATTTGTGACTTGTATGATCGTGTAATCCTGTTTTAGCTAAAATCCAACGCTCACAATAGTGAAAGCTTTAGCATCAACCTCAAGTTTTAGGAAATCTTCTTCTGTGTAGTCTTTTGGGTCCTTTGGTATTTCAACTTTAGTTTCAAGATTAATGTTTACTGGTTTGTGAGGACCATATATCACGGATTTCCAACAACCAGTGTTGGTCTGAGACAAAGTATGTGCCATCCTTTTCTGCCATATGTTGTATTCAGAATGAACAAGCATAGCAGGTTTATTGTCAGAACCAGTATTATGAGGATCCAGTTTAAAGAGTATTGATTTGTCAAATATCTCTCAAAGTGATGGATGTTGAAAAAGTGAACTTACAATCCTTTATTGAATATCAATAAGAGCCTGTGTCTGATTCTCAATTTGTTAGATTGATATTTGATCAGATAAACTAGTGCTCTAATACCAATTGTTGGATCAATATGCTCTTTGTCAGTTTACTTACTTGTGAACACTTATGTGTTTTGCAAGTTTTAATCAGTTTTGCACAGCGGAATAAGTATATGAAGTTACACTATCAACAGGAGTTATTACTCCCCCTGGATGTTTGTAAACTAAAGACAGTTGATGAGAATCTAAGTATTGAATGTAAATGACAATAAATAAGCAGATAGGTTCTCAGTTAATGAAATGGAAATAACAAGTAAGAGTTTTGAAGGATTTCAGTTTTCAATTAAAATCGATGTCTAAAATAGTGGATGAACCCATCTATTTATAGACCATCAGATACATACAACTTGTTCATAACTTTACACAAAAGCAATACTACAACAGGCTGTAGTCTTGGAACTTGTACAAAATGATAAAGTAATAATAAACTATTAAACTACTTAAACATAAGGCGGTGGAAGGATTCTATTACAAGTGCTGATGAATGACAAACTACTGATGAGTAGTTTGTCTTCAGTACTTCTTCAGTAGACTTGTCTGGTTTAACTTCAGAACTTCTGATCTTTCTTCTTCAATACTTGTTGAATTCTTTTTCAGTACTTTTGTCTTCTTTCTTCAGTAGTTCTATACTTAGAATAATTTGGCAGAAGTATGAATTAGACTAAGGCTTGAAAAAGTGGTTTCTTCAATCATTTCTGTCCTTACCATATTATGTGAATGTTTTTCTCGCGCGAGCTTCAAAAAAATACTCGCGGCTAAAAGCTAAAAGTTTGGTGGTCAAAGATTAAAATTCTAAAAGCTAAAAGTTTGGTGGTTAAATTGGAAGAAATTAAAGTATATAAGTTAGTAAGAAAGTTAGTAGTCAAAGTTTGGTGGTCAAACTAAAAAGAAAGTAAAAACACTATAGAAGTGTCTTTACTTTCATAGATATATAATAATGACAGAAAAAGAATGTTGTGAAGTGCGAAAAATATGTAAGTATACCCAACCAACAATATTCATTAGAGCTATATGATAATGTTCAAAATTAAATTGGAATAATCGTAATGCATTCTAATATATATAGCCACTAGCTGATTACCCTGGGAAAGTCCCGGGGTTGAAAAATCTAAAACCTAATCGACTACATAATCACTCAATTAAATAACTTGCAATAGTTCAAAAACTTATCACATGATTCATCTCTCTAATCTCTCACATTCAATAATTGCATGTTGATAGCATTCTAACCACTCCCATATTCCCTCACCTATAACCTAATAAACTAAACAATCCCTAAACTAAGTTGCTACTGTTCAAACACTTGTTACATCTCTCTCCCCTCGCATTTAATCACTGCATGTTTATGTCATCCTAATCGCTTCTATAACCTTAAACCTAACCTAACATAAAACCTAATCAGCTAAACAATCACTTAAGTTGCAATAATATCTAAAACCTAATCGACTAAACAATCAGTTAATTAAATAAGTTGCAACAGTTCAAAAACTTATCACATGATTAATCTCTCTAATCTCTCGCATTCAATAATTGCATGTTTATAGCATTATAACCACTCCCATATTCCCTCACCTATAACCTAATAAACTAAGGAATCACTAAACTAAGTTGCAACAGTTCAAACACTTATCACATCTCTCTAATCCCTCGCATTTAATCACTGCATGTTTATGGCATTCTAATCGATCCTATAACCTTAAACCTAACCTAACATAAAACTTAATCAACTAAACAATCACTTAAGTTGCAATAATAAAGAAACGTGTCACTCATTCTCTATCTGACCTAATATCTTTTCAAGTATAATCTAATGTGAATCTCTTAAAGATCCCCATTCTTCAAGTTTGCAATCAATTGAAAGTCTAAAATAATGCCTATGAGACAATTAACTGAATAACATTTAACTCAAAGCACATAATTCTAGTGTTGAACCTAATCACAGTTGTCGGTATAACTAACGTCTTACCTCAACCAAATTCGAGTCCAATAGTAATTGAAACCAAACGTATAAGCCTTAAGTGGGGGAAACTATATGTTAATTTAAACCTACTTGTTAATAATAATAATAATAATAATAATAATAATAATAATAATAATAATAATATCAAAAGAGATTGTGAAGAGTGTAAACTGACAGTTTATCGGTTCGGCGATGAGCTTTTCGGGATCAGGAGCAGCCATGGGTGATCGATAAGTTCCTTCTTTACTGGGTTCTACAGTTCAAGGTCTTCCGATCTCATGATATCGCATAGCTTCCAGGGCCTTTTAGTGGTAGAGAAGACTTTGATGGAAATAATTGCAAAATTTAATCACAAACAACATGAGCATGAATAATAATAATAATAATAATAATAATAATAATAATAATAATAATAATAATAATAATAATAACAACAACAACAACATGATATGTGATTAATATATACCTCAAAGAAAAAGGAGGTCATTAGAAGGAGGGAATGCTCTGTTCTGCTACTCCTTTTATGATTGACGACCTTTTAAAATTATGATATGTAAAAGAATAGCAACTAAATAAACCACATTCGAATGTGCCTTCATAAGCGGAACCCTTGTTCAAAAAAAACATCTTTGGGTTCACCTAGAGCTGATTCGGGTTATAATTGATGGATTTTAGAATGTTTGAAGGAATAAAGGATGATTTTTCAGTGATGGAACAACCCATGATTTGTTTAGAGACGGCCATCTGAGTTACCGATTGTTTATTAGAATGGATTTATGGGGAAGAAGATAAGATGTAAAGTAGAATTGATGTTAAGTGTCTATTATTAAGGATATTGGGGATAGACTATAAAGTTGAGTTCATGATGATTGACGAATGACAACCACTATATCATTGGTCAATCCACTATCGTATGCAAGTTAAAAAACCAAATTCTACATAACGTTTGATCTGGTGGGGGGGGGCAACTTTGTTGAGAATTGATTCAATGTTTGTGATATTAGAAGAAAAACCCTAAATCGAATTATAAAAAAAAAACAAATTACCTTCAGATGAAGCAGATGGCTGCCATCTACCACAAACCTTTGACTCCGCCAATGTTGTCATCTGATACATCAGAGAAACGGAAACGAGAAAATGAGCGGCTAGGGTTTGTATGAATTGGTTTTGAGAAACCTAATGAACGAACGGTGAGAGGAAAGGAGGGCTTTGATCTGATTTATTAATTTAATTAAAAAAAAAAGAACTCCACATAATGCCACGTGGCACATTCAAAGGATGGTTAAGGCCACCATTGAATGTCACGTCAGCAAACATCAATTATTTTATATATATTTATAGATTATAGATTATAGATTTTCCTCCTTGAGAGTGCCATGTAGGATGCCATGTGACATTGAATGATTTTAGGAAAAAAAATGAATTTAAAAACAAAATTAAATTTTTCTCTATCATGTTTCCTCCCATAATTTTTAAACATTAATATCTTTTATATACGAGATTTTTTAAAGAAAAAAATTACACCCACTCATTTAGTCATTCTTCTCCTTGAGAGTGTCATGTACATGTCATGTGGCATTGAGTGATTTGGGGAAAAAAAGAATTTAAAAATAAAATTGGATTTTTGTCTATCATGTTTCCTCCCATAATTTTAAACGTTAATATTTTGTATATACGAGATTTTTTAAAGAAAAAAATTACACCAAATTAACGAGCGTTTTATTACCTTTCCAACGAGTACCATAGTGTTATATAAAAAACAGAGAAAAAACGACTATTTTTTGTGGGGTTTTGTTCATACAAGAAAAAAAACACAAAGTGTTCATGTTATTCATTAATCATGTATAGGTAAGTCATTAATTATGTTCAAACCAGTAAATATAAATTCTATTTACAACAGGTGTTAGCAATGGAGTTGTATATTGTTTTAGGTTATGTTTTAATATTAGAGTTATACATTGTTTAAGGTTAGGCGTTAACATTGGAGATACATTGTTAATTGTTTTAGGTAAGGTACCACCCGAAGCTTTCCTGCATGTAATTGTAAAACGCATCAGTCTACTTGGTATGTAAGATTGATATGTCATAATAGATTTCTCAACCCCGGGACGCTCCCGAGGTATAATCTAGTTTACTATATATTTAAAATTTTCAGTCTTATAGAGTGTTCAAATTAGGGGTTGTTTGACAATTTTTGAATACCTAAGTATTGAACGAGTAAGAGATCTGAACCATTCAGACTCGGTATAATGCTTATCCATTCAGAGGTAAATGTCTAACTGATTCAGACATCTGCTCGCGAAACAAACAGTCTGAATAAACTATGTCTGATCGATTCAGACATCTGTCCTATTTAGAGCCGAAAAAAACCAGCCAATTCGAATGATTCCTTTGTTTTATAGGTCACTTTTACCAACAAAATAATTCAAGTAAAATAAACTACTATGATTGAGTTGGAAAACAATTTATTGACTTATTGGCTTCTTCAAAAAGCAAATAATTCAATAAGCTGTTTGTGTAAACCAAAAACACTTTCTGTTTTAGCTTTTTGATATGTGTTGAAAATCTGTTTTCAAAAAGTCACAAATCCTGCCTTTTTGTTTTGACCTTTGGTTAAAAATTACAAATCTACCACCCATACAACTAATCTTCACTATAAGCTAAGCGAAACACTTTTTATAATAACAACTTATTGACTTATTGATTTTTCCGATCACAAAAATTAATTTAAACAATTTTTTAGAAACTCACTTTAAAAAAATCATAAGTCAATAATATATTCTGACCAAAATCACATTTAGAATTAAATAAGCATTCCCAAACACCCTCTAAAAATCACTTTTAGAAAAAAGTCTTACTTTCTTACCTAGTGCATGTTTGGCTTTCCATTTCCACATCTTCTTTTAACTTATTAACTTATTCAATAAGTCATAAGTTAAAAAATGTGTTTGGATGGTTTTTTGAAAAGTAACTTATGGAGGGGTTTTATGCTTTGAAAAGGAGATTTTGGGAGAAAAGTCATAAGTCACAAATTGTGACTTATGAGAATAAATAACTTTGAAGGAGGAAAAGTTATAAGGAGAAATGGAAATGGATAGCCAAACATGCCCCTAGTCGCTTACTTTATTATTATTATTATTATCATTATGATTGTTATGATTATCATTATCATTATTATCATTGCTACTACTATTATTATTATTATTATTATTATTATTATTATTATTATTATTATTATTATTATTATTATTATTATTATTATTATTATTATTATTATTATTATTATTATACACCAATTTCCATCGTGTGAACTATACTCTTGACCTTTTGGGGGAGGCCACCATTTTACATAAGTCGTTAAACTAAAGGTCTTTGTTAGATGGGTGTAGACACTGGAATATATTTCAACCATTTGAAGTTTTCAATATAACTATTATATACTAGTATGCATTTACATTAAAAGTGGCCATCAAGAGAAAGCAAAGTCAAAGTATCTGTTAGGTGGCTGACTTTAGATGGAATATAATTTCAACCATTTGTTAGGTGGCTGACTTTAGATGCTGGATTATTTCAAACGTATGAAGTATTATTAATTTTTTTATATTCAGAGAGTTTGGATTTTGAATAATAGGCTAATAGTGAATAATATTATTTCTGTGGGTCATCAATGGAGGCACAGTCCATGCATATACTCTTCTGTATTGCTTTGATCTTGCTGCTATCAGTTTGCACTGTACAAGATGATACATTGTCTGCAAATCAAAAAATCAAAGATGGTAATGCCACCCTTGTTTCCGAAGGAAAAATGTTTGAATTGGGCTTTTTTAGTCCTGGGAAATCAAAGAACAGATACCTGGGAATATGGTACAAGAAGATATCATATCGTACTGTTGTATGGGTTGCTAACAGGAATACACCAATTGCAGATACATCAGGCATGCTCAAACTCAGCAGACAGGGAAACCTGGTGATTTGCAGTGGTGGAAACCCGGTGGTTTGGTCATCCAATTCGACGGTATCTGTAGGTAGTGATAATCGGGTGGTGGCGCTGCAGCTTCTAGATAATGGAAATCTTGTTGTGTGGTATGAAAATAAAATGATTTGGCAAAGTTTTGACTATCCGGGTGACACATGTTTACCTGGAATGAAACATGGGAAGGACTTGGTAACAGGGTTACAGAGATCCTTGACATCTTGGAGGAGTCCTGACGATCCATCTATAGGTGAGTATAGGAATACACAGGACGTAGAGGGATATCCGCAAAATTTCAGGTTTCAGGGTAAAGTTTTGATAGGGAGACTTGGACCATGGCATGGACTGGGCTTCAGCGGTTTTCCAATTGAAAAAGAAAATCAAATATACTCATCTGAGTTTGTCATGAATGAGAAGGAAATCTATTACACATATAAACTTAAAAGTTCGGTTATTCAACGGGTGGTTCTGACATGGGATGGCAAGACATTGATTTTGCAATGGATTGAGCGAATCAAAGACTGGATCGTGTATGCAAACATTGATGTAGATACTTGTGATCGATTTTCACTCTGTGGTCCTTTTGGAATTTGTAGCATTGACAAGCATCCACCTTGTACTTGTATGCAAGGTTTTGAACCAAAAAATCCCGAACAATGGGAGGCCTCCGATTGGGTGAGTGGGTGTATACGCAAAAAGCCTTTGAATTGTGGGAATGGGAACAACAGTGGTGATGGGGACGGGGACGGCTTTTGGAAACTTTCAGGAGTGAAGGTACCAGACACACGACGGTCATGGTATAATGTGAGCATGACCCTCGTAGAATGTGAGATGGCCTGTAAAAGGAATTGCTCTTGTACAGGTTATGCAAATTTAGATATCAGAAATGGAGGAAGTGGATGTTTGCTATGGCTTGATGAGCTTCTTGACACTAGGGAGTATGACGCACTTCAAGATATTTACATCAGAATGGCAGCCTCTGACTTAGAAGGTAAACATGTGCCTGATTTTATTAAGTCAACAAAATAATTATATTATGTGCATAATCAGTAGTTATTGGTTGTATATATATTCTTTGTTATTTCTGCAAATAGGCTTACACATTTACTATATATTTGTTAGGGTAGGAATCCTAAGTGAACCAACCCCTATTTGAGAACTGAGAGAACCGTTCTGGATCACACATTTCTTATAAACGCAAAAAAAATATTTTTTATTTTTTTATATTTTTGCTTAATCACACATTTTTATGCAATTTTTTTTTCATTTATACATATGTGTATACTGCATTTATACATATGTATATATTGCAATTATAGATTTGTGTATATTACATTTTCAGTTATACATATATGTATATTGCATTATACATATGTGTATATTGCAATTACACACATGTGTATATTGAAAACAAATTAATCCTGTATAAAAGCAGCGATTAAAGAAAGCAAAATTTTTTTTTTGCCTTAGAAAAATGTGTGGCTAAAAATGGTTCTATCAGTTCTCAATTTGACCAAAGGTTTTCATTTGAACCAATTCCATATTTGTTAATAGTTCAATGAAATAATTGGGTTTCATTCACATATCTGTACCCTTGATATGATATCAAAGCTCAATTAACCTCTAAAGACATTATCATCAAGTTGACAGCCTCAAACTTCCTGGTTTGCTGCAAACAAATCTATTCAATCTTGATTTCTTGATGTTGCTAAGTCCAAGCGCAATCCAGATTACGCTTCATGGTATCACCAAGATCAAATTCTTATAGAGCTCTTCTTGGAAGTTGCCAAGAGACAATTCAACCCATGTTTCTTTTGCTATTATTGCACGTGAGGCATGGCTTCGTCACACTTTAAGTTATGAGAATGCCTCTAGGTCACGCATCACTCTTTGAAGTTCAAACTCCCCAAAAATCCAAAAGGAAATCGCCTAGTTGCTTGAGGGACGAACTCGCCATTACACAGAGTCTTGTAGATCAAGAAGAGATCTTGTTCATATTCTCAACCAAATCGGGGATAAATATTCCAACGTAGTGGCTTCCATTAAAATCTGGGATACACCACTGTTGTATCCCGCACTGTATGACAAACTAGTTGACTTCGAGTGGACTTGAAGGATACTGCATCCACTGTTAATCCTGAACCTTTAATTCCCACAGCAAGCTTCGCTCAAGCCAGCCCAACAGGTCTTTCACTAATTGGTCCAGTCGGTTCGATTGCAACACTCACGATCCCTATTGTACCAACCAGTATAGGTCGACCAGAAACACAGGGCCAGGTACCTATTTTCGGTCAAATAAAATGCAAACTTTGTTGGTTCAGGCCCCTTAAACACTAACAATCACACACTCAAAACTTAGGTATTAGAGCAAACAATTTGCAGAAAAGAAAAGAAGAAAATATGCAGATTACTTTCAATGTGTCAACTTTTGTGGTTAACACAGATTAAGAACTTTTATTACTCAAACAATCTCCAAATAGGTACAAAAGTCTGACAAGAACAATAATCAGAAATAACTCACAAACAAAACTCTCGAACTCTCAAAAGATTATCAACATGTTAACCAACACAAAATACACAAAGGAAAGACAGGATATTAGATCAAGATTTATGTGTAATAAGATGTAATAATAAGTCTAAGGACTAAAAGTGTAGTAATGTCATAGTAGGATAGTTAGTTAGGAAGTGAGGGACTGTTATTGTCATGAACTGATAGTTAGAGGACTGATAGTGTAAGTAGTTAGTTGACAGTTATGATATTGTAATCACTATATAGTCAGCTGATTGAATGAATAATAATCACGATTGGGTTGGGTATCTTCTTTCTGTTTTCTGTCTCTCATAATCGTCTTATCATTGGTATCAGAGCCGCCGCTCCTCGGCGCTCTGATCACCGTCTACCACCACCAACTGCCACAACTAACCACTATAACTGTTTCCTCCGCCGTAACTAACCACCATAACCCACTGTTTGCTACCATTTTTACTACAATCCGTTCCATTTCTTCATTTTCTGTTCTATTCTTTCATCAATTCTTTCATTCCTTCATTCTTTTTCGATCCAGCAATTCATTTCATTCATTCTTCTGTTTCTTTCTATTAGCCAAGAATTGATCAATTCATGATCATTCTATTCTATAAATTGGTCAATTTGTGACTCGTCTATTCTAATCTTGATTCTTCATTTGTTTCATTCTTTTCTGTTCAATTCAATCATGACAACTCGTAGTCATTCTGAAACCGAGAAATCTTCATTGGAAAAGACAGTCGAAGATCATGCAGTTACTCTACTAAAGGTTGATGCCTTCATGCAGAAGTTTGAGTCTACTTTTGCAAGTCTAAATGCTAGTGTTCAAGCATTACTAGCAAAATTGGGTACTGATTCAACCAATCATATTAATAACAATGGCAATGGCACCAGTTCAAACATGAATAATGGGGCTATTGTGAGACAAGATCGCGTACATCGAATTGGAAAGATTGACTTTCCCAAATTTGATGGTAATGATGTTGATGACTGGATTTATCGCTGTGAACACTTCTTTACAGTGGATGAAACCCAGATAATTTCAAAGTGAGGTATGCAGCCATTCACTTAGAAGGAAAAGCAGTTAAGTGGCATCAAATGTTCTTGAAGACTAAAGGAGTACCTATTGCTGAGATTGTATGGCAAGAATATGCAGAAGCCATTGTTAGTCGATTCTCAACTAATTTGTTTGAAGACTCTATGAGAAAATTGGCTTTTATGATTCAGACAGGATCATTAGAAGATTTTTGTGACGAATTTGATGCATGCCTTTTAAAAGGGTCAATACGTGAACCATATGCTATTAGCATATTTCTAAAAGCCATTAACCAGAAATTGGGGGCCCATTCAAAATGTTCAAACCACAATCAATGAAAGAAGCTTATTATCTTGCAAAGACCCAAAACAATACTAATATGAAGGTTAACCATTCACATGTAGTCAAATACAACCTCATCTTTTAGCGAAAAAAAATAACAGTGTCAAACCACCTATTACTGTGAGCCATTTACCGTTGTTACCTTCTCCATCCAATGTGAAAAGACTGACCAATGCAAAACAGATTTCAAGTAAAGAAATGGAGTTAAAAAGGGCTAAGGGTGAATGTTTTTGGTGCCCTGAGAAGTTTACCTCTACTCATAAGTGTCCTGATAAGCAATTATATGTTTTAGAAGTGGTGGGAACTGAAGAGGATGAGCAGATTATTGAGGTACAAGAGATGGTACACGAAGAAATTCCAGAATAGAAAGATCTACCACAAATTTCAATTCATGCCTTAACTGGTATGATTTCTTATTCAACCATGAAGGTGATAGGCACAATTGGCAACAGACAAATCAGAATCTTGATAGATTCTGGCTCTACTCATAATTCTTTGAGTAGATTGTTAGCCTTGAAGTTAAATTGTCCTTTTAAACCAGTCACCAATTTAACTGTAGGAGTGGCAAATGGGTCTAAAATTAACTGCACAGATTTTTCACCAAATTTCCAATGGTACATGCAAAGGAAAAGGTTTACTACTGATATGTTGTTGATACCATTGGATAATTATGATAAGGTACTTGGGGTACAATGGTTACAGACCTTAGGATCCATTGTTTGGAATTTTGTGGATCTAACCATTTAATTCACTATTGATGGTAATCAGTGCAGTCTTAAAGGGGTGGATAATAATAAGGTGACCATGTGTTCAGCCAATGCAATGCAAATGTTGTTGGAAAAAAAGGAGAAGGTAGTTGAGGCTCACTTGTTAGGGCTGCAACTGCAAAAGTCTGAAGAAGAGTTTCAGCACACAACTATAGTAAGCAAACCAGAGGAATCAGAGGCTTTGAAGGAAGTTTTGCAGCAGTTTGAAGATGTATTTAAGGTACCCTTTGGCCTTCCACCCAAGAGAGCATTTGATCACAGAATAATACTCAAAGATGAGTCAAAGGTGGTAAATCTCAAACCCTATAGATATCAATCTGCACAAAAAGATATTATAGAAAAATTGACACATGAGTTGATAGACACAGGGGTGGTAAGGGGTAGTACAAGCCCTTTTGCTGCACCTGTAGTGCTATTAAAAAAGAAAGATGGATCATGGAGATTCTGTATTGATTACAGAAAGCTCAATGATGCCACCATTAAAAATAGTTATCCCATTCCTTTAGTTGAAGAGTTATTTGAGGAATTGGGAAGAACTGTGATCTTTTCTAAATTGGATTTAAGAGCTGGATATCACTATATAAGAATGCATGAGGGTGATATTGGGAAAACAGCTTTTAGAACTCATGAGGGGCTGTTTGAATTTGTGGTGATGCCTTTTGGATTGACTAATTCTCCAGCAACATTCCAGGCATTAATGAACCATATTTTCAATGATCAATTGAGAAAGTTTGTACTAGTATTCTTTGATGACATACTTGTTTACAGTAAATCAGTTGATCAACACATAGGTCATTTAAGGGTAGGTTTGTCAATCTTGAGACAGCAGCAATTATATGCAAAGCAATCTAAGTGTACTTTTGGAGTGTCATCTGTTGAGTATCGTGGACACATTATTTCCAGTAAAGGGGTTTCCACATATCCTAAAAAAATTGCTGCTATAAAAGAATGGCCTGTCCCAATAGATGTGAAACAGTTAAGGGATTTTTGGGACGTACCGGGTATTATAGAAGATTTATTCAGTCATGTGGGGTGCTGGAAAGACCTTTGACTGACCTTTTAAAGAAAGATGCTTTTGTATGGAGTAACAAGTCTCGGGCAGCCTTTGACAATCTTAAACAAGTGATGGCTGACCATCCTGTTTTGGCTAGCCAAATTTTTCAAAGCCATTCATTATTGAGACTGATGCCTCAGGTAAAGGAATTGGTGCTGTGTAGATGCAAGGGGGCATCCTATTGCTTTCATTAGCAAAGGGTTATCTGCTAGACAGCAAGCTGTGTCTATCTATGAAAGAGAGTTATTAGCAATTATTTTTGCAGTGAAGTACTGGCATCATTATCTATCAGTGGGGCATTTTATCATAAGAACATACCAAAAGAGCCTCAAGCATCTTTTAGAGCAGAAAATTACAACTCCCCTACAATAAGTGTGGTTAGCAAAACTTATGGGGTATGATTTTGAGATAGAGTATAAGCAGGGTAGTGAAAACAGTGTTGCTGATGCATTATCCAGGGTTAATGCACCAACCTTGATGAACATTACAATAAACACTTTTGATCCTTCTATATGGTCTAAGATTCAAGAATCTTGGAACACAAATCCTAAGTTGACTGAAATCTTAAAGGAGTTGAAGGAAGGAAACCATATGGCAAGTATAGCTGGAATGGCAATGCTCTATGGAAGAAGGACAAGATTGTAGTCGGTGATAACAAAGAAGTACAAGAGGCCATTGTGGCATATTGTCATTTTGGGGTGACTAGTGGTCACTCAGGAATTCATGGTACCACCCATAGAGTGCAATCATTGTTAACATGGAAGGGGATACATAAACAAATCAGGAATTACATTGGAAATTGCCAAGTGTGTCAAAGGGCTAAGTATGAAACTATGGCTTCTCCAGGTTTGCTTCAACCCTTACCTATTCCAAACCATGTGTTTTCTGATATTTCCATGGATTTTATAAGTGGATTACCCGAGTCACTGGGTAGAGACTCCATCTTTGTGGTCATTGATAGACTCACAAAGTATGGCCACTTTATGGCTTTAGCTCATCCTTACTCAGCTGCCCAAGTTGCTCAGGTGTTCCTTAACAATGTTTTTAAGTTGCATGGATGGCCAGACATTATTATATCAGACAGGGATCCCATCTTTATTAGTCAATTTTGGAAGGAGTTCACTGCTTTGTAGGGAATTCAATTGGCTATTTCATCTGCCCATCATCCTCAAACGGATGGACAGACAGAAGTGGTTAATAGATCCTTAGAATCGTATCTTAGATGCATGATTATGGATAAGCCATCTCAATGGGTCAAATGGCTTCCATTGGCTGAGTATTGGTATAATACAAATTTTCACTCAGCATTGGGAATGACACCCTTCCAAGCATTATATGAGTACCCACCTCCTTTGTTTGTCCCTTATATCCCAAGAGATGTGAGAGTTGCAGCTGTTTATGAAGTATTAACTGATTGGAGAAGAAACAATCAAGCTATTAAAGTTTTCATTGACCAGAGATCAGAATAGAATGAAGCAGGCTGCTGATTTACATAGAAGTGAAAGAGTGTTTAATGTTGGTGATTTTGTCTATGTGAAATTACACCCTAATGGCCAGACTACTCTAAGAGCGGCTCTATATAACAAGCTTGGACCTAAGTTTTTTGGACCTTTTATGATCATTGAGAAGTTGGGAAGTGTAGCTTATAAACTGGATTTGCCAGCTGCTGCACAAGTGCATCTATTTTTCCATGTTTCTTTATTAAAGCTAGCCAGAGGTGATGTGACACAGGTGACACAGTTACCCAAAGAACCAAGGTTTTTGTTCAAACTCTTACAAGTGTTGCAAAGAAGAATGGTAAAAAGGGGAAATAGGGCCTCTATTGATGTTTTAGTTCAGTGGGATAAGCTGCCAGTGACTGAGGCTTCTTGGGAAAATGCAGAAGATTTGAAGCTGAGAGTTCCAGATTTCAAGATAGATTTTTGAGGACAAAAATGCTTTGGGGGGGGGGGGGCTTCTTGGGAAAATGCAGAAGATTTGCAGCTGAGATTTCCAGATTTCAAGATAGATTTTTGAGGACAAAAATGCTTTGGGGGGGGGGGGGGGGGAGTATTGATGTGTAATAAGATATAATAATAAGTCTAAGGACAAAAAGTGTAATAATGTCATAGTATGATAGTTAGTTAGGAAGTGAGGGACTGTTATTGTCATGAACCGATAGTTAGAGGACTAATAGTGTAAGTAATTAGTAGACAGTTATGATACTGTAATGACTATATAGTCAGCTGATTGAATGAATAATAATCACGATTGGGTTGGGTATCTTCTTTCTGTTTTCTCTCTCTTAATCGTCTTATCAAAGATGATCTAATATCAAAACCCTAATATTCTGTGAACAAGAGAGAACACCGGAGGAATGGAACCTTATATTCGGGAAGCACAAAACTTATCATTCTCCACCCATGGATGATCTTCACACACATTGACTAGAAACAAACGGTTAGGATCAAATATAGACATAAGACTGGGCCATAGGGCAACATCAAGTTGGCACACGAGCTGGGCTTCCTGGACTCCACAAAGAACACATAATTAACTTGGACTTGGGCTCAACATCACTGGTCCATACCTGCAAACATTCTTATGCAAAATGTTTAAATATTTATAAAGAAAAATAAAATTGAAAGAATAAAATAAAACTATTATAGTTTTAACACCCCCCACCCCCACACAATTTTATTTCCTGAATGGGTCAAACATTCCCAACTATTCACAGAACTGAGAATGATTATTTTATTGTAACCCTTTAGTAAACAGATTAGCTAACTGATCTTGGTGTCAACTTTGACAGTCTTACTAATCCCCTTTGATACCTGTTCTCTTAGAAAGAAGAGATCCAAAGCAAAATGCTTAGTTTTATCAAGGAAAAACAGGATTTGAGGCAATAGACAGTGCAACAGAACTGTCACAATGAAGCTTAACAGGAGGAGGCATAGAAATGGTCAAATTAGATAACAAGTTTTTGACCCAAATGACCTCACAAACAGTAGAGCACATAGCTCTGTACTCGGCCTCGGCTTAAGATTGAGAAACAGTGGATTGTATCTTGCTTTTCCAAGCTATAAGACAATTACCTAGGAAAGCACAGTATCCTGTGACAGACTTACAGGTATCAATGCGTTTACCCAGTCCGAGTAAAAAAAAAACTAACCAGTTTTAAACATTCACTTTTAGAAAAGAACAAACCTTTTCATAGTGACAGTTTTAAGTATAAAAGAAGTCTAAATGCTATTTTCAAGTGACCCTTAGTTGGTTTATGCATAAACTGACTGAGGTAATGAGCAACATAGGCAATATCATGTCTAGTGTGGGAAAGGTAGATTAGTTTGCCCACAAGTTGTTGGAAAGCAGTTAAATTGGCCAATGGTTTATTATGAGCATTGACAATGTTAGTCAAAACATGATTTGCCTCAATAGGATTAGTCACAGGATTGAAACTAAGCATCCCATATTCCCTAAGCAAATATGTGCAATACTTTCTTTGTGAAAGTCAAACACCATTTTCAGACTTAATGACCTCTATTCCTAGAAAATATTTAAGTTAACCCAACTTTTTTAACAAAAATATAGACTTGAGTATTCCTTTAACCTTTTCTATCTCAGGAATAGAATTACCGGTCAATATAATGTCATCAATATACACAAGAAGTACAAGAAACATAGAATCATGTTTTTTTTTTTTGACAAACATTGAGTAATCACACTGACTTTGGATAAATCCAAATTTATGCAAAGCATTAACCAACCTAGCATTCCACATTCTAGGTGCCTGTTTTAGGCCATACAAAGACTTTCTCAGTTTACATACTTTTTTACCATCACTAGACCCATATCCCTCAGGTAAAGACATAAGAACTTCTTCATTTAAGTCAGCATAAAGAAAGGCATTAGCTACATCTTGATGAAAAATTTTCCAGTCAAAATTAATGGAAAGACTGATCACACACCTAACAGTTATTAACTTGACTACAGGTGAGAAAGTTTCATTATAGTCTAAGCCTTCTTTTTTACCAAAACCTTTAGCAACAAGCCTAGCCTTATATCTCTCAACTTCACCATTAGACTTATACTTTATTTTAAAAATCCATTTACACCCAATTTTATGCCTACCCGTGGGTAACTCAACAATATCCCAAGTATTGTTCCTATAAAGAGCTTCTAACTCCTCATTCATAGCATTAACCCAATTAGGATCATGTTTAGCTTCATGATAGCTCCTAGGTTCAACACTTTTATCTAAACAGGAAGCAAAGCATTTGCAATCAAGGGATAATTTTGAAAAATTAACAACCTTTTCTATCCCATTCTCGACCTTCCATTCAATAACAAAATCAGATAATTTCTTAGGAAAAGTGGAACTCCTACTAGGCCTCCTAGGTGTAAAAGAAACATCAACATTAGTGTCACCCTCAAATTAATTAATTAAATCATTTTCCGTATTCACAATGGCAGCCTTATCAGAAGGTTCCAAGGTAACACTAGGCTGCTGTACATTAGCCCTGCCAATAGTATCCTGGGAATCTTCTGATTATTGTGATTCATGTGTTCCAGAATCTTTATTACGATTACCCCATTCATCATTGGGATCATTCACCTTAGGAATTATGTTGATGTTCTATGTCTTGAGAAAATAAAAAAATTTAAAGAATTGAGAACTTTATAATCATTAGAATCAAAAGTTTGAAAACATTTGTATCTTTCAAAGGAAAACAAGACTCAAAGAATTTGACATCCCTAGAAAAAAAAAACAGTTTTAGTGTCAAAACTAAACAATTTATAACCTTTTTTTCCTAATGGAATAGCCTATAAAGACACATTTCTCAGCCCTACTCTCAAGTTTATTAGATTCATTTAAAATAGTAGCAAAACATTGACATCCAAAAACTCTAAGGTGTTCAAGGAAGGGTTCAAAATTAAACATCAACTTATAAGGAGTTTTTCCAATCAGAATAGAAGAGGGAGTCCAATTGATCAAATAAGAAGTAGTTAGAATACATTAAGTCCAAAACTTAAAAAGTAAGTTGCTTTGAAACAGTAAAGCCCTAGCAACATTCAGCAGGTGTCTGTGCTTCCTTTCCATCACACCATTTTGTTGTGGTGTATAAGCACAAGTGGTCTGATGAATAATCTTTTTTTCTTTACAGAAATTATTTATTTGATGATTAACAAACACTAAACCATTATCACTTCTGAAAATTTTCACATCCTTATGAAATTAAGTTTGTATTAGATTAACAAAATCCATAACATTTTGAAAAACTTTAGTTTTATGTTTCATCATACACACCTAGACAGCCCTAGAGAAGTCATCCACTATAGTCAAAAAGTATTTATGACCTTCTCTATAAGATACTCTATAAGGACCCAAAACATCAATATGAACTAAATTTCCCACATGAATGCTATTATGATCACTAAGTGGAAATGGTTCCCTATGTTGTTTGGCCCTTCAGTAAACCTCACAAGGAACATTTCCATCATTAGATACAGGACACATATCAAGTTTAAGAACTTTCAGAACTTGATTTGAGGGATGACCTAATCTAGCATGCCAAAGTTTAACAACATTACTATTGTTACACCATACCTTAGAAGACACGGAAGAATTGCCACACATATACAAAACATCCATCTGACTACCAACCACCAGGGTTTCCTTGACAGACAAGTCTTGAATATAACATTTATGTTCATCAAAACCCATAAACAATTTATTGTCCCTGGCAAGTTTATGCACAGATAGGAGGTTAACAGAGTATATAGGTACTACCAACACATCTTGTAATATCACATCATCAAACAGTTTTAATTTACCAATCTTGGTTACCAAAGCAAATGTCCCATTAGCATGCTTAATTTTAATAATAATGTCTTATTCATCAATATGATAAAAAAACCAGTATCATTATTGACCATGTGTTCATTAGCACCTGAACCCACTATCCAAGCTATTCCTATTAAAGTACCATTAGCACTAGTAAAACAATAAACATTAGACCCAATAGCAGTAGCACAATAGAGCCCACCTGACAGATTACAACTCTAGGAAGCTACATTAGTGGGTTTCTCATATATTAGACTCAAAAGCTACCACTTGATCGGTAGTTAAACCACTCAAAGAATTATTAGAGCATTCAGAGAGACTATTATTATTAACAGTCACCTTCTTGTTCTAAATACTTCTGTTTGAGAATCCGGTTAAAAACCGAATTCATGGATCGATTATGCGAAAACAACTCGGTTTCAGACGGGAGATTCGAGATGAGACAGAAATATACGATAGCAAAGTCATCACAGATTCATATTAATTCAGAAACGGTTACAGACACTGTCATCAGCAGGATAAACATCTATCTCGGGGCTGGGGGAGGTCGGGCATGACCTCCCCCTTGAGAGCATTCAAAGAACAAACTCAAATCTACAAATAAAAACAACACATGAGATTGCTATTTATAGTCCAAAGCCATAAGCCACCTTCGCCCATTTAAGTAGGTCGAACCTGCAGATTCTGCAGGTTCGCCCCTTTCAAATGGTCGAACGTAGACTTAGGTTTTGGTCTATATTCACAAATGCATCAGATCCATAAAATGCCCTTATGGATCACCACAATCTCATGTAATACAATACAAAGACTCAACCCTAGTCTATTCGACAGTGACGTCCACATAATAGTGCATCAACACTGTTCCTAAACCAAGTTAGGTATCTAATAAGTTCAAAACATTTATCAACTAGTTGGCCAGTTTGGTTGCAATGAGTGCATTTTTAAAGACTGATTAGGCCCCTTGTTAAATCTTTTGTTAAAAGAAGATTCACCACCTTGACAAGCTTTAGACATAAAATTGACAGCCTGATTAGGTTTACTACTACCAGTATTGCTAGAGTTTCTATGAGATTCCTCTCTAGAAACTAAGGCATAAGCTTCTTTAACAGAAGGTGATTCACTTTTAATAAGCAATGTAGTCCTAACATGTTGATAAACATTATCCAACCCCATCAAAAACTGCTTCAATTTTATGATATTAGAGTGATTATTAAAATCTCTATTGGTTGAGTCACTAGCATGAAGGTAAAGTGGGCCACTAGCATCAAGTTTGCTAACTAAGGTGATACTATTCACCAGGGGGCCAGCTTCAGGACCAGGACCAGCAACAGGACCCTAGACCCCATTAGGACCATCGGGTTGATCAGCCATGACACAAACAGACAATCAAGCAAGCAATCAACAAGAAATGAGCAAAAGCAACACAACAAAACACAGAAAACAAACACAAGTCAACTATAACAGAAAATGAAACATGATCAGGGCCAAAAACAACAAATCACAAGATCAGGATCAAAGCAAATCAAACACACCCGGAGAAGCCCCGTGGGTGATCCAGATCGTCGGTTCGTCACTCAAAGGGTGTCGCGCATGTCCTCACAAGGGAGCCACCTAATAAACTAGACCAGTCTTAAAGCAAAATAGGGACTCAAGCCCTGAACAATCGACTCCTTAGGACAGACTCTAAGAAATTAGAGAATCCGAAAGATCTCAATAAGAGGGGCCCAAGTTAGGGTTCACCTAAAACTCATAGTGTGTACCTTCACTTAGGATTAAGCAATAGAGAGCAAGAAGAAACGCCTTCCAATCATCCAAGAACACTAGAACAGCCTTCTTGAGTCACTACAAACCTAAATCTAAAAGATCCAGATCCAAGAACCCATGAACAACCCAATCAAAGATAGAAGGACCTCCTTTAACACCAAAGTAGCGGAAACAAACACAGGACCAGAGCTCAACCTAGAGCCCTGATACCGTGTAAACTTTTGTGGTCAACACAGATTAAGAACTTTTATTACTCAAACAATCTCAAAATACGTATAAAAATCTGACAAGAACAATAATCAGAAATATCTCACAAACAAAACTCTTGAACTCTCAAAAGATTATCAACATGATAACTAACACAAAATACACGAAGGAAAGACAGAATATTAGATCAAGATGATCTAATATAAAAGACCCTAATATTCTGTTAACAAGAGAGAACATTAGAGAGTTTATCAGAGAAAGAACAAGATGAAAGCAAAAGTTGTAATTGTGCTCAAAAGGAATCTTTATATAGAAGGAATGGAACCTTCTATTCAGGAAGCACAAAACTAATTATCCTCCACCCTTGGATGATCTTCACACGGATTGACTATAAATAGACAGTCAGGATCAGATATAGACATAAGGCAACAGCAACGGGGCTTGGACTAGGCACATGAGTTGGGCTTCTTGGACTCCACAAAGAACACATAATCAACTTGGACATGGGCTCAACATCACTGGTCCATACTTACAAACATTCTTATGCAAAATGTTTAAGTATTTGTAAAGGAAATAAAATTGAAAGAATATAATAAAATATTATAATTTTAACAAGATGGTTTCTATTCAATACCAACAGCCTATTTAGAGCTAAATACAATGGAAATAAAATCATAAATAAAGCCATGTTATCCTCCTTTTAGTTAACAGCCCAATGTTCACTTTCATCAAACTCGGTCAACCAATGACTAAGTCTTCGACAATATCTCAAACCTGTTAGACCTAGTTTAGATCTGATCCGCTTTGGATCCAACCCTTTTTCTCCATAACTTGACTCGTACTTGACCCAAACCATCAAAGATTAACACAAAATTGATCCCCTTAATATTGATGTCGGTTATTTGTAACTTGCTTTAGACCTGCTATCATGCTCTTGCCGTTATACGGTTCCGTTACTTGCCACTCGGGATCAGAGTTGGTTAACTTCCTATCATGTTATTATCTCCCATAACTGGTGTATGAATTCCGAGTCAGAGTTGGTCACCAAAAGTTAACATGATGTTAAACAGTTAGAAAATTTTCAAAAGTTTGAAAAATTGATAAATGGGCGAATGAGAGATCACACACATATATTTTCACACGAATGAGACAAGAAGTACGAATGAGATATACACACCAATGAGATGAGATGTGAATAAGAGAACTCAGGCGTTGGAGACAATGTTGTACTTAGGCACACAACTAAGCTCTTCCAAATGAATAAGGCCATGCGAATGTGTTATTCGTGCAAATGAGATAACACAATGGAAGACCAAATGACTGAAATACGGGTAGACCAGGCGTGAATGTGGTTCATACTAATATGATAACTCATAACCATGTTAGGCAAATGAGACACACATATGTCTTATTCACACGAATAAGGAAAAATGATGACTTAGTTGCACGAATGTGGCACAAAGCTATCACAATCGCACGAATGAGATGAAACGGCTAGCACGTTTGCCATGTAACCTGTAGATCTTGTTCTTGATGAAAATGAGGTTTTGCCATGACTTTTTCAATCAAATTTTTTATCTAAGATTGTTTATTATAAAACAATTTTTCTATCAAAAACCCTCAATAATGAATCAAAAACTCAGATCTAGATTGAATCCCTTGTCAATTTAACCTGTGAATTTACCGGAATGCTCTGATACCACTTGTAGGATAGTACTTCTTATCAAACAAGAAGGATTCAACGGGTTCCCTCACATATATCAAGGCGGAAGTACAACACACGCGTATGATAGAATAAGGAAACAAGAAGGAAATACAAGACAAGAACAATAGTTACAAGTTTCCCTTGTATTCAGATGTCGCTAACGCAAAGTTTCTATAAAAACCAGTCGCCCTAGGCCCAAGCGAATGTGAGGCCCGTTCGCCTAAGGTGTCTCATTCGCCTATAACCAAAACACAAATTACATAATTACCCATAGGCTACAAAACATAATCTAAACAACGAAAATGACCGAAAAATCTACGATACTAAGCTAGGGAGATGATGAAATGCATTAACACAAAGGTTTCTACTATTAATGTCCAACTGGCGGGGGTGTTAGACAATATCAGACCAAGATTCTACCGTATATCAGACCGATATTTAGGTAGAATATATGGGAATGATTGTGATTTAGTTTTCGGTATTTAGTTTGTTTTGGTCTATAAAGTAAATCATCTATTGTACACATGAGTCAATTAATCAATAGCGAAAAATTATTATCCAGTGCTAATACTAACAAGTAATTAATTATTTACCTATTGTTAAATCCTTCTCATTAAACCCAATCAATTGTCCACTTGCACCTCTACTTCATTGCTATCTCAACAACCTCTCAAACCTGTAACACTTCCATTCAAGCCCATCCCCCAAAATTATGCTCATAGTTGACCCTATCACCCCTTCTAGTCTATCTCACTCTCTTCCACATCCCCACTCAGCTGAAAAAACCCGCAAATCTGTTCCTTAACTAGCCCTTATCCACTACCAAGTGGACAGGGCTAGCTTCTGATCCCACACCACCCACCACAGCCACACTGTCTACCATTCATTGTCCTTACTCATGTGCACCGTCTACCACTCATTTTCCTTACTCATGTGCAACGTCTACCAATCATTCTCCTTCTACACCCACACCATTATCAACTTCCCAATCATTACAAAGCAACCCATCTGCTTCAAGGCCTTCATTAACTCTTAACTCCACTCTCCCCCATGATTTCAAAAAAGATAAACTCTAGATATTTCAACCACAAATTTTTCAATACCACCAATCTTCATCCCCTTCCTACTTCCCTTGAGCCTACCTCCCACATTCGCTCCCTTAAAGACCCAAATGCAGAAAAACATCTAGGACGAGTTCAGTGCTCTCATTCACAAACCATTGACATAATCCCAATGGTTTTATTTCTAAAACGAAAGCTTGTTTAGTTGCCAATGGCTTCTACAAGGATATGCAAAGGATTATTTTGATACGATTTTCCCATCACAAAACCTCTTACCCTTAACATTATTCTCCCCATTGGCATGTCTAAAAGTTGGCCTCTAAGACAAGTTGTTGTGAATAACGCCCTCCTATAAGACACAATATGTTGATGATCAAGTCCCTATTGGCAAGGCTTGATCTCATAGCTTTCTCATACTCTGATTGGGGTGGAGTGTCAAATGGCGGGCGCTCCACTATTACATACATCTTTTATTTGGGCCGTAATATTATTTGGTAGAATCATCTCGCTAATAATCAGACTCCAAATTTCCTACTAAAGCAAAATATAAACTAATATAAATGCTGAAGTATCTTGGGTTAAAAACTTACTACATTTTGGTATTTTTCAATTGACTGCGCCTAATCTTTATTGCGACGACACATATGCGGTCTGTTTATCCGCCAATCCACTGTATCACTACTGTATGAAGCATGTTGCTCTCGACTATCATTTTATTTTAGATAAAGTTCCATCAGGCTCAGCAGAAGTTCTTCACGTGCACTCAAAAGATCAACCCATATATGCACTCAGAAAACCTTTGGGGAGAGCACTTTTTCTAGTTATCGAATCCAAGTTTTGATTCTCTGATGGATCCACCATCTTGCGGTAATGTATTAAGGCAACCAAATATTTATATTATTTGTGTATATTCAGTAGTTATTGGCGTATGTTCTCTATAGTTATTGTATATATTTTCCTTATTTATGCTTGTACATGTGCTATAATTTCATTGTAGTTTTATAGAAATAATTGCATTTCATTCACATCTATGTACCCTTTATACTTTTTACTTTATATGCTTAAGTACTAAACATTAATTATTTCTTAATTAAAGATATTGTGGATTCTCTATCGGAATACAACAGAATGAAAAGAATACTTATTGTGGTACTTTTAATTTCATCAACTGTGACACTTCTCTTTGGAGCGACATATGCCTATCGAAAGCTAAGGAAACAGTCTCACATTAAAAAAAGAAGTAAGACAACGGAAAATGTATTTTTATAGGATGTGACATTTAATACAATCGTGTAACAATATCATTTTATAGGAAAGAGGTATGGGCATGATGAAAATGATACAAGTTTGCAGATGGAACAACTTGATGATTTACAATGTTTTAGCTTATATGAGGTAGTAAAGGCAACAAGTAACTTCAGTGTCTCTAATCAGATTGGGGAAGGTGGCTTTGGTCCGGTTTACAAGGTAACATCTACATGCTTATAAACAGAACACATTTCTTACTCATATCATGAATCAACAGTGTAAAGTTTATAGAATGATATGTTATCATATACCCATAATCATAACCATAAACATAATCACTTAGGGTGTGTTGGAAGATGGAAATGAAATAGCTGTGAAGCGGCTTTCAGAAAGATCCCAACAAGGGCTTGATGAGTTCAAAAATGAAGTAATTTGTATTGCAAAACTTCAGCATCGGAATCTTGTGAAGCTTCTTGGATATTGTGTTCATAAAAAGGAACTTATTTTGATATATGAATACATGACTAACAAAAGTTTGGACTGGTTTCTCTTTGGTTGAGTCACTTTCCATCATTTTATTATGTACCTTACTTATGAACCTTATACAATAGAAATGACATAGTAGTCACCATTTGGCAGATGACATAAGAAGTTTGATGCTTAACTGGCCGCAACGATTCAATATAATACATGGGATAGCTCGAGGTATTCTCTATTTACATCAAGATTCCCGCCTTCAAATTATCCACAGAGATCTCAAGGCAAGTAATATTTTGCTGGACGGTGACATGAATCCAAAAATATCTGACTTCGGTCTAGCTAGAATGTTTGTAGGACACGATACCACTGCTAAGACAAAGAAGGTGGTGGGAACATAGTAAGAATCATCCTCAACTATAACTCTTTTTCTACATAAAGATTTGAGATGAAATCAAATGATAAAATCTTCATACTAATTTGTAAATTTATCTTATTTAACGTATCTATAGTGGTTACATATCTCCGGAGTATGCAGTACACGGGCGTTTCTCTATAAAATCTGATGTGTTTAGTTTTGGTGTTATGGTGTTGGAGATAATTTCTGGGAAGAAAAATAGAGAATTCTCTCAAGGAGACCACAATGATAACCTTCTTGGACATGTAAGTTAAGTTGTCAGACCAAATCTCAACATGTTGACCAAAAACTAGTGATCTTTTAAATATGTGCATTGATTTTTTATAGGCATGGAGACTTTTTAAAGTAGGAAGGTCTATTGAATTAATGAGTGGATCTTTACAAGCTTCACATGTCATTTCTGAAGTACTAAGATCTATACATGTTGCATTGTTATGTGTGCAACATCATGCGGAAGAGAGACCCACAATGTTGTCAGTGGTTTTGATGCTGCTTAGTGAGGGACCATTGCCTGAACCTAAACATCCAGCATTTTTCAATGAAGAGAGCTGTCATCAACTTGAAGCACTTACATCACTTGATGATGACATGATAACACTATTGTATGCTCGGTAGTAAGCACTTACTTCACTTGATGATGACATGATAACACTAAAAACTCAAATTGAAGTACATAACAAAATGTCTTGAAATAAAATCTAGTATATCAAATAATAAGACGAAACTTACAAACTACAAATAACTCCTCTTATAGCATTAGACTTCAAACATTAGTATTTCTTGAAATGTTGAGTTTGAAAAAGATAGGGGTCAACTAAAAGTTGGTGAGAATACATAGGCCTAGTTTAATAATAAGTTTGTAAATATAAGTTTCAAATTTTTGCAATTCATATGTCTAATGTATATCAAATTCTACATGTGAAAACAAAAACACAAAGTATAGTGGACGCATAATCAATCCTATCGACAAAGTTTAGGTCCATCCCTTAACCACGATTCACCTTAATATAGAGTTTAAACGATAACAATCACCGGCGCTCCCCATAAAAATGGTCAACGAATCTAGGTGGGGTTGTCAATCCAATAGATCTATTATTGTATATCGCCGGCTTGATCAGGGTTAATGATTATGCAAGTCTAAGTTTAAGTTTAGCGGGTTTTTGTCTAAGACATGTGGCATCAAAGATTTACAACTAGACAAGTCTAATGAATTGCATTAAAAGTATTAAGATTCAAGTTTCTTTTAAAAGCATAAGAAAAGTTGCAAAAAAAGGCTATGTAAACTCACCTTAGCAAAAGTATTGAATCCTTTAAAATAGCCTAAATGTTGGCCAAACGTTCCCAAGTATTACCCTAATTTCAAGGCAATAAAATAAGTGTTGGGAAAATTAAAAGTCTAAGTTTTCTACTCTATAGGTATTCTAGGGTTCCTAATTTGGGGATTGACAATCATTTATTAATTAATTAAGATACTTGTTAAGAAGGGGAAATTAAGAAATAAATAAACAAAAGGATTTTTGTAAAATCTTGATCAAAACATGGTAATAACATTAAAAAATATTGAATTCTCAAATTTCAGAAAATAAAAATATATTTCTGATCCAGATTAATAAAAATAATTTATGTGAAATTTTGGTGCAAAAATGATGAAAAAATAATTTATTATTATTATTGTTAAAATAAGTTAAATTATCTATAAAATAAATAATTATTATTTTTCCAAAAATAAAATTAAGTTTTATTAATGTTATTAGTTTATAAGTCTAAAATAATTTTTGTAGAACTTTATAAAACTGCTTAGTTATATTTTTAGAATTTTTATTTTATTTAAAATAAACTTGTCATATATAATATATATTAAATAAAAGAATTTTCAGAAAATAAAAAATATATAATTAATTTTAGCATTTATTATATAATTTGATATTTTAAAAATATTATAAAAGTTAATAACTAATATTATATGAAAAATATAATGACCGGTTTGTGTTTATCACAAGTGTGGCCACCACTAGACCACACCCTGAGAACAAGTTTGTATCTAATTCGAATAATTATATAGGTTGTTTGAGTAATAATATGAATGCATATTAAAAAAATGTTGGGGCTTTGTTTCAAACCCAAGACCAAGGCGGGTCTAATTTAACAACACTTGACACAACCATCTATCTAGATCAGATGGTTGTTTTATTTCGTTTCAAAAATCTTTGATACAAAAGTCGAATGGTGTCATCTTCCCCAAAATCAAACTAAGAACCATAGCTTCTTAATCAAGCCGATAATAAACAATAGTTCCGGTATTCATGGGGTTTTTGTTCGGCCAATAACAACAAACAAAAACATGTATTAAATTGAAACTTACAGAAAGTTTAGAGCTCGATTAGGAGGGTCAATACAAAAGTCAAACGACTTGATTAAAACGCATTTATCGATCAACAGGAAGAATTTGGGAGTGGGGAAGAATTGTCGTCACACTTACGCTGAAATGGAGCCTTGGATTTATAGTATAACAGACCTACACGACGAATTGGAAAATTGACCCAAGAGTTAATTTAAAACACGTTTAATAAGCACGAAAAAGGAATGATTGATTTTAAATGCAAGTTGTAATCAGCTGGTAAGATGATGTCGATCATCAATCCATAAAAATCCTTTCAATAATCAGTCAATGACCCTTAATTTGAATCAAAGAGTGTCGGTCATAGATGGGTTTTGACTTCCAGATGTTGACCAAGATATTTAGAATAAGTTTATGTATTATTTGTTTCTAGGATAACCACGAAACACCAAAGTGGTGTAGTGGTTGTGTTGTTTGTGCTTGTGTCTGACCCGGTTGGTACGCGGCTTCGAACCCGGCCCAAGCCATACTTTTTAAAAGTTATAATATTTGTTTGTTTATATATATATAACCAATATACTTTGATTACAAAATAAATAATGTAACATAGGAAAATGCCAAAATGAATGAATGAACGGGGATTTTATTAATTATCAACGGTTACAAAATCAAAGAAAACTACGAAAGGTTACAGTCTCCCATACTTTTGGGAACTTCGTCTCGAAGTTGATTTTAGAGAGACTGCTGGGAAGTGGTGTGGGTATTTTGCTTTCATCTTATTTTTCTTTCATCTTATTTTGATTTCATCTTATTTTGCTTTCATTTGGTCCTTACTTCGCAAGTGAATTCTGGACGCCGTTTTGATTCCCACCAAACTTTGACAATTGGGATGCGACTTCGCTTAAGTTTCTTGACTCCAGTGTCCATGATTTCAACATGTTTCTCTATGATGTGCATAGTCTCATAAATTTGCACATCCTCAAGTGGGACATGGATATTTTCATCAGCTAAACACTTCTTCAGATTCGAGACATGAATTGTTGGATGCATGTTGCTTAGCTCAGGAGGGAGATCAAGTTTGTAGGCCACTTTCCTAATCCTTTCAAGAACTTTGAATGGACCCACATATCGAGGAGCTAGTTTTCCCTTTCTCCCAAAGCGGATCACTCCCTTCCAAGGGGATACCTTAAGAAGAACAAAGTCCCTAACTTGAAATTTCAAGGGCCTTCAATGTTTATCGGCATAGCTCTTATGTCGACTGCTAGCCTTAAGAAGATTGTTTTGGATGGATTTTGTCTGTTGTTTCTTAGATCAGTTCAGGACCAATGATTTGGGCTACACCGATCTCGGTCCAACAGAATGGAGAACGAAACTTGCGTCTATAGAGAGCCTCAAAGGGTTCCATGTCAATACTGTCATGGTAACTGTTATTATAGGAGAACTCAACCAAAGGAAGATGAGAATCACATGTTCCACCGAAATCGATGACACAAGCCGTGAGCATATCTTCAAGAATTTTAATAGTTCTCTCATATTGACCATCCATCTGAGGGTGATAAGTTGTGCTCGGGTTTAATTGAGTTTCCAAGATGTCTTGCAAAGATCTCCAAAAACGAGAGGTGAAACGACCGTCGCGATCAAAGATAATGTCAAAAGGTACACCATGGTGACTCACAATTTCACTCATGTAAATCCTTGCTAACTTATGAACTAAATATTTTTCACGAATCAACAAGAAATGAGCTGACTTGGTCATACGATCAATGATTACCCAGATACTGTTATGACCTTTGGGAGTGCATAGAAGTTTAGTGATGAAGTCCATCGCTATGCTCTCCCATTTGCATACAGGAATTTCTGGTTTTTCAAGCGTACCAGAAGGTCGTTGTTCAAGCGTACCAGAAGGTCGTTGATGTTCAGCTTTGACCTTGGAACAAGTGAGACATTTCGCAACAAAAAGAGCAATATCCTTCTTCATACCAGGCCACTAATACGAATACCGAAGATCTTGATACATTTTATCAGCACCAGGATAAATAGAGTAACGAGTCTTATGAGACTCATTCATAAGGAAGGCTTAAAGATCATCACGGTCAGGAATCCAAAGGTTATTGAGAAAATAAAAAACACCATCAGGTTTAGTTTCGAGATGTTTCTCAGCACCACAAGACATTTGCTCATACATGTTACCTTGGGCGACTGAGGTATGTTGATCCTGGAGAAACCGAGTCTGGAAATCAGTACGAACTCTAGCACAATGTTCACTTTACCAGGATGCTAGCGAATCTCACAATCATAGTCGTTAAGTAATTCAACCCAACGTCGTTGCCTCATGTTAAGGTCCTTCTGATTGAAGATGTGTTGAAGAATTTTGCGGTCTGTGAAAACCACACACTTGGTACCATAAAAGGTAATGTCTCCAAATTTTGAGAGAAAAAACGTCAGCACCCAATTCGAGATCATGAGTGGTATAATTCTTTTCGTGGATTTTGAGTTGTCTGGACGCATAAGAAATAACCCTGCCTCATTGCATAAGAATACAACCAAGACCTTGGTTTGATGCATCATGGTAGATCACGAAATCATCATTACCATCATGTAGGGTCAAGATAGGAGCTTCACAAAGTTTCTGCTTAAGAGTCTGGAATGCTTTCTCTTGTTTTGGTCCCCACTTATAGGGTTTACCCTTATGAGTTAAGGCAGTGAGAGGAACAACGATCTTCGAGAAATTAGTAATGAATGGATGATAATACCCCCTAGACCAAGAAAAGAACGAACTTATGTGGGAGTTTTGGGAATATTCCAGTTTTTGACAGCTTCGATTTTTGCGGGATCAACATGAATTCCCTTCTCGTTGATGATATGACCCAATAATTGAACTTCCTTAAGCCAAAATCCACATTTTGAGAATTTGGCTTACAATTGTTCCTTCCTCAAGAGTAGCAGGGTTTTTCCCCGCACTGTGTCCTGAATCTGCACCGGTAAGCCTCCAATATGTTTTTTGATTGCAACAGATATGGGTGACCATATGTGGTAGAAATAGGCTAAGCTCGTGGAAACGGGTGTTGTAGACCAGGTTCTCCCCAGTGTCGTGGACAAAAGCATGAAACTCATCCTCCAACTTCTTGATTTTATTACGAGGGCAGAATTCTGCCTTCATAATGTCTTTGACCTGCTCCCAAGTCCAGGCCAATGTAACTTCATCTCCGCGAGTTCATTTTTCTTCATTCCACCATGTGAGTGCCTGTTTTTAGAGGACACTCATAGCATAGAGAACTTTAAGGTGTCAGGGCACTCGTTATTGATGAAGGTATTTTTCATACCTTCAAACCACTATAGAAGACCAATGGCTCCTTCATCTCCGCTGAACTTGGGAAGGTTGCAGGTGTTGAAATGCTTTAGAGTACAATCAGGGTTTCCGTTCCCATTGTCGTTCCCATTGTTGTTGTCGTTGCCAATGCCATTGTCATTTCCGTTTGCTATTTGGACCACTTGGGCAACAAGGTTAGGGAGGACCGTTGCAATCTATCCGGCCATCTGCTTAAGAGATGATCATGGCGAGTTAAGCATTTTCAGGGTTACCTTTGTCCCGGTTATCCAAATTGTTGTTATTGTTGTTGTTGTTGTCATTGTCATTGTTGTTGAGGTTGTTGTTGTTGCGAGTGCTGCGACGAGGAGGCATTTTCTGAAAGAAACACAATGAAGATAATGAGATTCAATGAGACATAGGTTATTAAACAAAGGTAATGAGATATAATGAGGAGTGTAATCATTTATTCATTAATTAAAACAAATAAACAAAAACGTTGACCTATCAAAGTTTTTAGATTTTAATAACAGAGTGAAGGCGTGCTTAGCCTATAAGTGAACACTCATCCCTATTATTCCCATCTAGGCAAACGGGTCCCTCGTCTGATTAGGATTTATGCGAAATACCAGGCCTTAGACAGAAAATTCATAATACAGGCGTTCACCCTTCCTGATTGCAGGTGTTCATTATTAGGATCTAGAACTTAGACGAGATTATTAACGCAGTTCAGGCTAGAACCTGAGGAGTTTGTCCTATTAATCTAAGGGTAGATCATGAT
This sequence comes from Ambrosia trifida, assembly GCA_028751855.1. Lineage (NCBI taxonomy): Eukaryota > Viridiplantae > Streptophyta > Magnoliopsida > Asterales > Asteraceae > Ambrosia > Ambrosia trifida. Next base: position 3,342,457 of record CM054123.1, on the reverse strand, counting down.
TGTAGAAGACGAATAAGAGTAGACAACTCGTAGGCATAGGGTAAAAATAGGGAGTAGGATGGGGATAGGGATAAGGAAGCAAATAGGGTTGCAAGTAAGATGAGCAAGTACTAGTTAAGTCCCTAGGGTTATAGACTAGATTATATTCTAATAACCTAATTCCTTATAACTAAGGCTCTGATACCAATCTGTAACACTCCAACCGATGGCAGAAACATCGAGGTATCATGTTGTAACGATTGTTCAGTAGCTCATAGTATTTAATGTAATTTTTAATAATCATTTATTCCAATACTAAAAATCCAAATTGAAGTGCACAACAAAATGTCTTGAAATAAAATCTAGTACATCAAACAATAAGACAAAACTTAAAAACTTCAAATAAGTCATATTGATAGTTAGACTTAAAGTAGCAGTTGTACATTTTATAAATCAGAAAAATGCACGTATAGTCTTTGTTGTTTGTTAAGGTAACTCCTTTAGCCCGCCATCTTTTGGAAATTAAATTGATCCCGCCAGTTTGATAGCTTGTTACTCAGATAGTCCCTAGAGTTGATGGCCATTAATTTGTGTGATTAAGTTGGTGTCAAATGACAAAGTTGCCCTTATTAACTAAAAGAATAATAATAATAATAATAATAATAATAATAATAATAATAATAATTAATAAATTAGACAAATAGTAGATAGTTAATATTTAAGATTTTAGATGGGTCACGTTTTTTATTTAGAGTGAAAAACAACCCCCTCCTACCCCCACCCCTCTCTTCTTAATCATCATCACCCTACAACACCGCCGACCACCATCACTGCCAGTATTACCCTCTACCATCACCAATTCAGAGTGAAAAACAACCCCCTCCTACCCCACCCCTCTCTTCTTAATCATCATCACCCTCCAACACCGCCAACCACCATCACCGCCAGTATTACCCTCTACCATCACCACCGATCGTTAACACCACAATCCATAGCAAAAACAATCATTGCACTAACTTTCTTCATCGTTATCCACACACCACTTTCGTTCTATAACCCACCCCCTCCCACCCTGGCACCATCCAAGACCCTAAACCCTAAATCACCTCCGCCAGACCACCACTGTTACACCCCATCAAAAGTGACCTTCCCCACCGGCCAGCCACCCCAAAATGAACACCACCACTCTTCACCACCACAATAGTTCCTTATGCCCAACAATTGTTGTAAACGTCGATTCCAGCAAGCTACATAGTCACCAACACTTCCATCAAAAAAACTTCTCCTTTCGCAAGCTCCACTGCCACCATTAAACTATATAGACTACTAAACATGGAATTACAAGATCGATCACGCGTTGTGGGTCCACACCTGTTTGAGAATTGGTTTGCCTTTACAAGCTCTATCATGCTGGAAACTTGCAAGTCTAGGACTGACAAAACGTATCTTTAATAGGTCTCTGACGACGCAAACAACCCAAGTTCTAAACATGAACACGACTCTTTTAACTACTTTATATCCCATGTTTGACCCAACCTCTTATGCCATCTTTCAACATTAACCGCCATAGCTTTTCTTTCTTCTCCAAACATCCGCATCGGTATAGACTTACATTGCACTTAACCACACCAATCAAGTTCCTCAAACGGAGACCCTGCATCACAAAAAAAATCAGGGAAAAATGTTATAGAACATCAATCGGCTAATAGATAGAAGGTTGCAAGTATACTTTGGAACGTGCAATATTCCCTCTATCTTGATGCCTACTGGGATGGCTTCACCGTTAGGAATTACCACGGGCATTTTGTGAGGATCCTTTCTTTTGTTTACAAGGATGTTGTTTAGATAAGTTATGTGTTCGGTAGCTCCCAAATCCATAACCCAATCATGCTCATCATTGAATCAACATATCATGTGTTTCATTTGAGCAGTATGATCACCGCTCTCACACCGTTATAATTTCAAGGCATCGAATTTTTATTGATACTGAATATTTTTGATGCAAACTCAAGGAGAAAACAATCTCCTATATGAATACATAAAGGAAAACTTGAAATAAGGAAGGAATTGGGGCGCAAAACAAGGAGAACAAATCTGGGCATAATACATGGAGAAAAGGCAGGAGGAAAGTCAGGAAGATGACATTTGGTCCAAAAGTAATGAAAACCAATATTTTATAGTATTTACAATGCTCATTGAGTATGTTGACTAACATACTAGCATGATATAGCACCACTACACAAGATACATGATCTTATCATTAATTAAAACTTACTATACTTTCCATAGGTTATCAAACATCATATTTGATAGTTTTCACCAGGTTTTAAGTAAGGTTACCTTTTTTGGAGCGCCCATGTGCTAAAAACTAGGCCATTTTCCACATATCATTGTTATAAACCGCAAATAGCTCTAATGTTGCTTTTGAGGTCAAATTGTAATGATTCAGGATTTTAGGCTGGATCAGGGTCATCGTTGGTAATCGTTTAAATGGAAAGGAGAACAGCTATGACATGGAAATCATGGAAGCAAGATCGGCAAATCTTTCGAACCCTTGGTCATTCGAGTAGGTTTGAAAATGATCCCATATATTCCTTATAAATGGGTGAAACCCAACATCCTATGGAGGGATGAAAAGAATTCGTATCGACGAGTAAGGAAACACCGTCTTTATTCCTGCCAAGTTACTCGCCACTTGGGCTTTCGTAAAGAAGTACTCTTTATGCAGAGTATTTTTCTTTTCGTTCACGATACAGGATCGAAATGGTTTTAGTGTTCCCAAGCTTTTCTTGGCGTTCACATGCGCTTTAGGAGTTTACATTGTCCGAAACGAACTTAAATTTCTAGAGAACAAGAAACAACCACGGAAGTTTTTGTACTCAAGTGTCGCAAGAACGGTCTAGATCATGGAATCTAAGAGCTTTTGACGACAAAAAAAAGGAAATTATTAAGTTTCTAAACAGAATCGAGTAATTCTATCTAAAAGATTCATTGTATCAACAGAAAGCTTCTCAAAAATATCCTAAATAAACGAGTACAATCGCTTGTTAGGTTCAAAACTACCATCCATCGGATGAGAATATCATGGTTAGAAAACCAAAAGCACCAAAAGTAAGGCGAACTCTCACTTCGCCGGTCATATGCCGATATGGTTCATACGATTTTTTTGTCCGAAGGTATTAATTTTAACTTTCGTGTCTTATGATTTTTAATAAAATATTCCCAAAATCGACTTTGTGCCTGCGGATTCATGATTATGTTCGCGACCATAATCACTTCCTCACCTCACTCAAGCATCCAAATCTATTCCATTATAGATCACAACACTTAATCTTATGTTCTCGTTGGTTATTTCGCAAGTTCATTCATGTATTTCAAGTATAGCTTTTATCGCTTAACATTTTATTTTCATGTGTTCAGTACCCAAGGTCAACTCGTCCGGTATCCTCTGATTGCAACTCCGGTTCATCCGTCAGGTTTCGGTTCCCCAAACCGAAATGAATTCTGTGGTTTCAAAGTCGGGATCCTAAGGTTCGCAGTTAAAGCCTAGTGGAGTCATACATGCCGCGCTGTTTGCTCTGATACCAACTGTCACAACCCGGCCACAGGGGCCTGGACGAAATTACAGTTTGGTACGACATTCACGCGAATGCAAGCAACAGCGGAAGCGGTATAAAAATAATTAACTTTATTAATATAATTTACACTTTTTGTTTACAAAATAAATTAACACTAAGGTATATCTAATCTCCATACATACTTGTCTGGTGGGTTCTATGGCTTCTCGATCGTCTTCTGGTTCGTCCATTGGTTGTGACGCCGAGTTGCAATCATACGTTCTTCATATCTCCAGAGTCGGTACCTGAACACATGCTTAAAATGGTTTTTGTCAACAATAATGTTGGTGAGTTCGTGTGTTTAGTTACAAAGGCGCCCAAAGTTAGTTTACCAAAACAGTTTTCGTTATTCAAATAAGTTTATCAGTTTTCCGCACGTTTTCCTAGTTATGGTGTTACTGAGAATCCGGTTAAAAACCGGATTCATGGATCGAATAAACAAAAACAACTCGGTTTCAGACGGGAGATTCGAGATGAGACAGAAACATACGATAACAATGTCATCACAGATTCGTATTAATTCAGAAACGGTTACAGATACTGTCATCAGTAGGATAAACATCTATCTCGGGGTCGGGGGAGGTCGGGCATGACCTCCCCTTTGAGAGAATTTAAAGCACAAACTCAAATCTACCAATAAAAACCAACACATGAGATTGCTATTTATAGTCCAAACCAAAAGGCCACATTCGCCCCCTTATAGAGGTCGAAACTGCAGATTCTGCAGGTTCGCCCCTTGTAGAAGGTCGAACCAAGTCTTTAGGTTTTGGTCTATATTTACAAAAGCATCAGATTTATAAAATGCCCTTATGGATCACCACAATCTCATGTAATAAAATACACGACTCAACCCTAGTCTATTCGACAGTGACGTCCACATAATAGTGCATCAACAATCTCCCCCTTGGACGTTGCTGGCGAATCCTCAACCTCTTGCATATCAACAGTCAAAATCACAAGTCTCCCCCTCAATAAATGCACTATTGCATTGAGTAGAAATACAATATCCTTTGTGAACCGACCAAGTAATGCACTATGGATTCTCAGCATCAATACGTAGGAAGTCAGCTAGATCACGTATATCATTTGCGAATTCAACCGGCCAACTGAAATAGAACCAGATCACCTAGTTATGCCAATGTGAAGTCGACAATGTAATGCACTGCAGTCTCATAGCATCAGTACCAAGGAATGTCATCTTTACCAAGTACATCATGCGCAATCCAACTAGCCTGATAAGACCCCTGCTAGAAGGATTCCATACTGACCGATCAGATATTCAACGTAACACGTAGGTACTACCACTAATTCACGTCTCATATTTGCACTTAACCTTTGCATCACCCTTCACACCAACTGGAGAAGTCTAACTGTGAGTACCCAATTAAACATCTCAAATGTGACTATGTGCAAAACAATCCACTCGGACACTTGTACTTCTATGAAATTCTTCATCTGTGCTGACTGTGATTGCATTAACACATTCTTCTCTTTAAATGTTCTTAAGTAACTTCATCTGTTCGACAGAATACTAGCCGTAGACGAGTGAATCAAGCAATCAGAATTTTTCAGCAGGAACTACCGGTACAATTGTGGACTTGAAATGCTTCATAAACTGAAGTTTTCTATAGGGCCAACAATAACCACCAACAGCTCTTGAAAATCTTCAGGACTGTAACCTTCAAACTTTCGTTGAATCTACGTGCCACAAGACTCCTACTGGGATCCCTCATTACTTTCGGAACATGAGATCTCAGTCTTGATATGCTTGTACATAACAACTTTGTTTGAACAAGTTCCTTCAATCACACTGGAACTGGGTTGACTATTCTTCATCTTGCGGAATAAAATCTGTCTATTTTCTGGCCCATAATAGTCATTTGAATCTGATTATCATACTGTTGATTCTCATGACTACCCCACAATAAAACGTTTCATCATCATCATTTCTTCAACAATTTATGTAGACATCATCACCATTCTCCCAAAAATCTTCAAAAATTGCCATACCCAAATTTTTCATTCTCTATGTCGAAGGGGTGAAAGTGAAAATAAAACTACATTCGACCCCTGTGTATGGTCGAATGTACCATGATTGGGTCGAATGAAGTTCATTTAATCATGACTAAAACTGAAATTCCACATTCGATCTCTTAGATTCCACGTTGAACCTGTCATGAGGTCGAATGTGGAAAACTTCCAGGTTCGACCTCTGTTTTCAACACAAATTAGCAGATTCGACCTCCAAATCCTACATTCGACCGTTTACAACTCACGTTCGACTACTCGTAAGGTCAAATCTTCTGCACATTCGACCACTTGTAGTAAAACGTGTTCTTCTTCAATATTTTCTACAAATCAGTCCATAATCACTCTAAAACTTCGAATTTGATGATGAAACTTGTACAGAAAGGTGCGGAAATGAAAACCTAACCCTCGAATTCACAAAAACATAGAGAAATCACATGATTTTGGGTTCACATGATTTTGGGTTCAATTAAGAAGCTAGGGTTTCTAGGGTTTCAACCATTCAATCAAAAACTGAATTTTAACGTCTGAAATCATGAAAACGAGCTGTGATTGATTCAAACAACTGTTAGATCGTTCAAATCGGTACCATAGCTCTGATACCAGTTGAGAATCCGGTTAAAAACCGAATTCATGGATCGAATAAACGAAAACAACTCGGTTTCAGACGGGAGATTCGAGACGACACAGAAACATACGATAACAATGTCATCACAGATTCGTATTAATTCAGAAACGGTTACAGACACTGTCATCAGTAGGATAAAAATCTATCTCGAGGCCGGGGAGGTCAGGCATGACCTCCCCTTTGAGAGCATTCAAAGCACAAACTCAAATCTACCAATAAAAACCAACACATGAGATTGCTATTTATAGTCCAAACCAAAAGGCCACATTCGCCCCCTTATAGAGGTCAAACCTGCAGATTCTGCAGGTTCGCCCCTTGTAGAAGGTCGAACCAAGTCTTTAGGTTTTGGTCTATATTTACAAAAGCATCAGATCTATAAAATGCCCTTATGGATCACCACAATCTCATGTAATACAATACACGACTCAACCCTAGTCTATTCGACAGTGACGTCCACATAATAGTGCATCAACAGTTACAGTCCTATAAGTTGGCTACTCAACCCTTGGCACCTAGTGCCATGCCTAACCATGCCTAGATGTAAGAAGATAAACTATACCCGTTATTTTTATAGTTCTCAACCTATGTCCTGCCCCATAGGTTCCCCAATGGCAAAATATATGCCGCAACGACCCGTCGGTCTCAGTGGGGTTTCCGGTCTAGGGCGGACCACTGTGCGTGGGGGATTCCCTAAGTAGTATAAATAACTGAGTGCATGGTTCGGTCTTGCAGGTAATCACGCTCTATAAAACTAACATGCATAACGTATAAATAACTGTAAGCATGTGTCACCCCGAAACAGTAATAAAAGTAAAAAGAGGGGAGTTCACGAAACTCACCTGGTTGCATAGCTCAAGCATAAAAATTGTAAACGGGTACTCGGTATCACATGCTGGTATTCTCGTGGTTGGGCCCTCTGTCGACACACATATTATTAGCGTTTGGTTTTACTTGTAATGGTTATGCGTAGGGACGAGCTCGTGCATATGGTCTCTACTTATTACCGTTCTATGTTCTTTTGTGGTCTCGTCTCGCACTTTTGTTATACTCATCTATTGTATGTTTATATTTTCAAGATGGTTTATATTGTCTATATTTATTATGTCATGCTTGGTTCTAATTGTTTAATTCATATCAATTACTCGCTCGTCTAAGTGATCCTCGTATGTTTTCGTCTTAGTCGTCCGAGTCTATATATCTTATAGTCCGAGGTTTCAGTCATCACAACATAGTAGGCGCCTTTAAATAATCATTGACAAGTTTTATGTCTAAGCATCACTATTGTCTTCCTTTCAAATTGATGTAAGTTTGTATGTGTCAATTTTATCCGAATCCATGTTCAAGTGTCAAAGGTTCCAAGTTATCCATGGTTTATACGGCTAGTCCAAACGTCCAAGTTATTAGTTTTATCACCAACTCCAAATATCCTAGTGCACGATTCCAAGTCTTAAGTTCCTAATCCACGTCCGAACTCCAAATATCCTAGTGCACATATTTAGTCCAAAGTGGCTGTATACTAATGTCCATTCCCATATATGTTTATTTACTTGGTATGCATTGGCTATGTTCGAGTCTTGTGTCCCACATATCAAGTTCACGCTTTAGTTTTGATCTACACTTTGAATACAATATACTCTAAATATTCCATTCCACATATGTATATTCATGGTCGATTCATTAGTCGAGCTCGTCAAGTCCCACACATTATGAATATAAAATATTTATATGTTTATAATTATGTATAATCGTCGAGTTGTCGGATTTAGTTATACCTCATATTCGGGTCATGATTCGTGTTGACCAGCGTTAACTTGGTTGACCAGTTAACTTTGGTTGACTGTCCAGTTAACCAAGGTTTGACTATTGACCCATCTTCTTTCTTTGTTCCTAATCTCAATCCAAAGAACATTATTTTCCTATAACCATAATCTTCAACTTCCAAACCTTATAATTCATCTTCATCATAACCACTACTATAACATCCAATACTCAAGACTATTACCTCCACCTTAACTATACTATCTCTGCCCCTATCAATCATCACTCTGTTCTCATCATCACCACAGCCGTCCGTCACCATAACAATCCACCATCACTACCATGACTACTGTTGGATATTATAGAAGTGAATGTGTGTTGGTTGTGTGAGTTGGTTGTGTCCCACATTGGTGGGAAGATGAAAATTGGAAGACTTTATAAGATAAAGTTTGAGTGGGAGATTTGAAATGTTAAAGTTACATTATCCTCTTGCTCCTACCCGCGCGCAGGGGGATGCAAAAATGGGTTCTGGCTCGGAAAAATCCTTAAACCAACGCGACGCCCGCACGACCCGCGGACACGAATGCAGCTCGAAAAACCCGGGTCCACACGACACTGGTTTTTTATATCTGTTTTAATTCTTTGCATAATGTAGCTGACTATTCTAGAAAAACTCTTTGCCTTCAGCTTCCAACAGTTTCAACTCTTGGTTATTATCAGCAATTAACATCATAATGATGGTGATTAATTCACGTGATTAATTCGAGTTTGATCAGCTTCCAACAGTCTTGTTTGTTCAAGTATATAGGAGAGACCATATGTGCAGAACAAGACACACATCTCACAACAAAAACATATACTCTCACATCTGTTTTGCTGCAGTAACAATTTTCAGAGGCAGTCCAGTTCCGGTTTCTTTTCAGGCAAGTGGGATAGTCCGTAGTGCACCGTCACTGTTGAACCGGTGTGCCCTGGGAACAGACGACGAATCTGTTTAAGGGAATTGTGTCAAACACTAGCCCGTTAATATGAACAGACGACGAATCTGTTTAAGGGAATTGTGTCAAACGCTAGCCCGGTTCTATTAACTGTTTCGTTTCTTTCTGTTTGTTTTGTTTGCAGTATCGTCACAGGCTCCATTCTACTGTAAGAATTTCAACAAACTTAAACAGATTTTATTGTTCTAACAATCTTCGTTTCTTTTCAGTAATGGAGAAACATCACAGCCCTTGATTTCTTCTGCTCCTCTCATGAGTTCCAGTGCTGTTGGACTCTCTGCAGTGTACACGTCTGCAGTTGCTGTTACTGCTGCCTTGGTGGCGCCTTTGCCTGCTGCTGTGGCAAGCCACGCAGAAAAAACCGAAGAAGTTTGCCGGTGTAAACTTCAAACGCTGGAAGCAAAAGATGTTCTTTTATTTAACAACATTAAACCTTGCGAGGTTATTGACTGAAACCGCTCCTCGTGTTGCTGAGGACGATATGAATGCTCAAACTGTGAGCGTGGTTCAAGCTTGGAATCATTCTGAGTTTTTGTGCAGAAACTATATCCTGAATGGAATGGTTGATTCGCTCCATAATGTGTATTGCAAAGCTGTTACAGCCAAAGAATTATGGGAATCTTTGGAACGCAAATACAAAACTGAAGATGCGGGCACTAAGAAATTTGTGGTGGCGAAATTCTTGGATTTTGCTATGATTGACTCAAAAACTGTTACTAGTCAAGTTCAAGAATTGCAGGTGATTCTTCATGATATTCATGCCGAAGGAATGATGCTTAGCGAGACATTCCAAGTGGCGGCTATTATTGAAAAATTGCCACCAAGTTGGATTGATTTCAAGAATTATTTGAAGCATAAGTGAAAGGAAATGACAATTGAAGACTTGGTTGTGCGTCTTCGTATTGAAGAAGACAACAAAGTCGTTCAAAAGAAAAATGTCGGTCATGAAGTCGCTAAAGCCAATGTTGTTGAACATGGTCAATCATCAAAGGGTAACAAAAGCAACAAAGGCAACAAACGGGGTAGGTTTAAGAAAACCAACGGGAAGAGCTCCCACCTTGGACCTAAAGGTGGGATTGGGAAGAAAACGTTTAATGGAACGTGCTATAACTATGACAAACCGGGGCATAAAGCAAGTGAATGCAAGCTTCCCAAGAAGGAAAATGCCAAACAAGCAAACATGATTGATGATCTTGTTGCTATGATGTCTGATTTGTCAATGATTGTCACTGAAGCAAACTTGGTTGGAACGGATGCCAAGGATTGGTGGGTTGACACCAGGGCAACCCGGCATGTGTGTTTTGACAAGAGTTTGTTCAACACTTTCAAGGAAGTTACTGGTGTAAAGCTCTTCATGGGGAATTCTGCGACTGTAGATATCAAAGGCAAAGGAATGTGATTTTGAAGATGACGTCGGGAAAGGAACTTACTTTGTCTAATGTGTTGTATGTTCCTGAGATTCGTAAGAATCTTGTGTCTGGTTGGCAGTTGAACAAGTTTGGGATCAAAATGGTGTTTGAGTCTGATAAGGTCGTGTTGACCAAAGGTGGTATGTATGTTGGTAAGGGCTATGCCCTAAATGGTATGTTTAAGTTAAATGTAACTGTGATGAATGGAATGAATAACGATAATTCTGCTTACTTGCTTGAGTCTTCTAATGTTTGGCATGGTAGACTAGGTCATGTGAATTTTAATTCCATTCGACATTTAATTAAATTAAATAGCATACCAAAAATTGATATTGAATCAAATCATAAATGTGAAACTTGTGTCGAAGCAAAACAAACACGAACGTCTTTCAAAAAGGTTGAACGAATCACTAGCCCTCTTGATTTAATCCACACCGATCTATGTGATTTGAAAGCGATTCCTACTAGAGGTGGGAACAAATATTTCATAACATTTATTGATGATTTCACACGATTTTGCTACGTGTACTTACTTAAGAGTACGGATGAGGCTATTGACAAATTTGTTGTGTTCAAAGCCGAAGTTAAAAATCAACTTAACCGAAAGATAAAAAAGGTAAGGAGTGATAGAGGTGGTGAGTATGTCTCACCTTTTGCTGATGTGTGTGCAAAAGGTGGAATCATACATGAACTCACACCTCCTTATTCTCCACAATCAAATGGCATGGCAGAACGGAAAAACCGAACATTGATAGAAATGATGAATGCCATGTTGATAAGCTCTGGGACGAGCGAGGACAAGTGGGGGAAGCGCTGTTATCAGCAAACTTCATTCTAAATTTAGTTCCCCGTAAGAAGAAGGATGTAACACCTTTTGAATCATGGATGGGAGTCAAACCATCATATAATCACTTGCTAGTGTGGGGGTGCCTAGCTAAGGTGGTAGTGACACCACCAAAGCGTCTTGTGATAGGACCCAAAACTGTAGATTGTGTGTTCATCGGATACACTCGTCTGGGTGGTCCACTTCATTTTCTTGTGCATGACTCGAAGAATCCTGGGGTGTCTAACGGTACTATATTGGAATCTAAGGATGCATCTTGGTTTGAACACATATTTGCATGTTTGGATAGGGCTAATGTGGGTTCATCAAACCCATTTGATGAGAATGTTCTAGATGATGAACCAGGCCCATCAAACCCAACTAGAGAAGAGGATGTAAATGATGAACCTCAAATCGATGAAAGTGAAATCCGAAGGAGTAAAAGACAAAGGACTGAAAAATCCTTTGGCCGAGATTTCCTCACCTATGTGGTCAAGGAGGAACCGCAAACTTACCAAGAAGTGGTAAATTCCTCAGATGGACCTCAGTGGAAGGAGGCCATAAAATGTGAAATAGATTCTATTTTACAAAATCACACCTGGGAGTTAGTGGATCTTCCTGCGGGATGTAAACCACTAGGATATCGATGGATCTTCAAGAAGAAGATGAAACCAGATGGCACCATTGATAAGTATAAGGCAAGGTTAGTGATCAAAGGATATAAACAGCGAGAAGGCTTGGATTATTTTGACACATATTCGCCTGTCACGCGAATAACATCCATCAGGATGGTACTTGCCATTGCAACCTGTTGATGCACTATTATGTGGACGTCACTGTCGAATAGACTAGGGTTGAGTCGTGTATTGTATTGCAAGAGATTGTGGTGATCCATAAGGGCATTTTATAGATCTGATGCTTTTGTAAATATAGACCACAACCTAAAGACTTGGTTCGACCTTCTACAAGGGGCGAACCTGCAGAATCTGCAGGTTCGACCTCTATAAGGGGGCGAATGTGGCCTTTTGGTTTGGACTATAAATAGCAATCTCATGTGTTGGTTTTTATTGGTAGATTTGAGTTTGTGCTTTGAATGCTCTCAAAGGGGATGTCATGCCCGACCTCCCCCGGCCCCGAGATAGATGTTTATCCTACTGATGACAGTGTCTGTAACCGTTTCTGAATTAATACGAATCTGTGATGACATTGTTATCGTATGTTTCTGTCTCGCCTCGAATCTCCCGTCTGAAACCGAGTTGTTTTCGTTTATTCGATCCATGAATTCGGTTTTTAACCGGATTCTCACAGCCATTAGAAATTTGGAAGTTCACCAAATGGATGTGAAAACGGCTTTCTTGAATGGAAATCTAGAAGAAGAGATTTACATGGAACAGCCCGAGGGCTTCATAGCCAAGGTACAAGAAAAGAAAGTATGCAAGCTTGTAAAATATTTATATGGTTTGAAGCAAGCTCCAAAACAATGGCATCAAAAGTTTGATCATGTCATGCTTGATTCTGGGTTCAAAATCAACGAATGTGACAAATGTGTGTATATGAAAGACACACCAGAGGGATATGTTATCCTGTGTTTGTATGTGGATGACATGCTCATTGCTGGTAGTACTGAGAAAATGATAAAATCTACAAAGGACGTCCTGAAAGCAAGGTTTGACATGAAAGATATGGGATTAGCGAATGTGATTTTGGGAGTACAAATCACACGAACCCAGAATGGACTTGTGATAAGTCAGTCTCACTATGTGGACAAAATTCTTGAGAAGTTCAATGCAAATGACTCTAATGTGGCTAGAACTCCCATTGACACTAGTCAACATCTAGCTAAAAATCGAGGTGAGCCTGTTAACCAACTAGAGTACTCAAGGATTATTGGCAGCTTGATGTATCTGATGAGTTGTACCAGACCGGACTTAGCATATGCTGTAAGCAAGCTAAGTAGATACACGAGCAACCCAAGTTTATCTCATTGGGGTTGCATGACACAGGTACTTCGGTACTTGAGATACACACAAGAGTACGAGCTGCATTATAGTAGATATCCAGCAGTTATTGAAGGTTACTATGATGCAAATTGGATATCTGACACGAATGATTCCAGAGCAACAAGTGGGTATGTATTCACACTTGGCGATGCAGCAATATCGTGGAAATCATATAAGCAAACTGTTATTGCTAGATCCACGATGGAATCGGAATTCATCGCTTTAGATAAGGCAGGTGAAGAGGCAGAATGGCTACGTCAATTTGTTGAGGATATACCAAGGTGGCCGAAGCCAGCATCGGCCATATGCATACATTGTGATAGCCAATCGGGAATTGGCATAGCTCATAGCACAATGTATAACGGTAAGAACAGGCATATAAGACGTAGGCATAATACGGTACGACAACTAATCTCTACAGGAGTTATCACTATTGACTATGTGAAGTCAAAGGATAACATCGCGGATCGGCTAACAAAAGGCTTAAGGAGGGAGTTAGTTCAAAAGTCGTCAATAGGAATGGGACTAAAGCCCATGAAAGGCTAGGTTTATGCGAAGGAAACCTAACTCGGCTGACTGGAGATCCCAAGATCTGAGATCAATAGGACAACCTAATTGTATGAACTAGCGAAGGTCACTGTCGGGGGGAGAGTTGTTGGAAACCCACGTTTTGAAAAAGGGAGCCTACTATTAATTTAATAAGCTTCCTAGTCCATTCCTAAAAGTGACAAGGTTGAGGTTAAGCTTATGGCTTTTAATGATTTGACTGAGGTTACCAGTCCCAATAGATCACCTATGTGAGAGAGAAGTGGGGTCGCTTCGAAGGGTATTGTTGGGGCACAATACTTAACAGCTCTCGCAAAACCAGGCACGTGTCCATGACCATAACGGACACAACTATGAGGACTTGACGTTGTCAGGGAGAGTTTTGTGTGAAGCGTATTATCGTTTACACAAACGGCAGACGAGTTCAAAGACATCGCGTTCTGCTCAGAGCCAGTAGGCTAAGTGCGTTTCATAAGCGAAGGTTCAAAGGGTCACATCTACCTATCGTATGCAAAACTCAACTGTTGAAATTTAATCGGAACGTGATTGTTTCTGAGAATAACTCCCATTCATGTGGGGGATTGTTGGATATTATAGAAGTGAATGTGAGTTGGTTGTGTGAGTTGGTTGTGTCCCACATTGGTGGGAAGATGGAAATTGGAAGACTTTATAAGATGAAGTTTGAGTGGGAGATTTGAAATGTTAAAGTTACATTATCCTCTTGCTCCTACCCGCGCGCAGGGGGTGCAAAAATGGGTTCTGGTTCCGAAAAATCCTTGAACCAATGCGACGCCCGCACGACCTGCGGACACGAATGCAGCTCGAAAAACTCGCGTCCACGTGACACTGGTTTTTTATATCTGTTTTAATTCTTTGCATAATGTAGCTGACTATTCTAGAAAAACTCTTTGCCTTCAACTTCCAATAGTTTCAACTCTTGGTTATCATCAGCAATTAACATCATAATGATGGTGATTAATTCGCGTGATTAATTCGAGTTTGATCAGCTTCCAACAGTCTTGTTTGTTCAAGTATATAGGACAGACCATATGTGCAGAACAAGACACACATCTCACAACAGAAACATAGACTCTCACATCTGTTTTGCTGCAGTAACAATTTTCAGAGGCAGTCCAGTTTCGGTTTCTTTTCAGGAAAGTGGGATAGTCCGCAGTGCACCGTCACTGTTGAACCGGTGTACCCTGGGAACAAACGACGAATCTGTTTAAGGGAATTGTGTCAAACACAAGCCCGGTTCTATTAAATGTTTCGTTTATTTCTGTTTGTTTTGTTTGCAGAATCGTCACAGGCTCCATTCTACTGTAAGAATTTCAACAACTACTTAAGAGTGTATATAAAGGAGGAGGGGTTAGTTGAGGGTTTTACCTATGAGATCAGATCTGACCCGATTGAAACCCATATCATCATCGTCATCTTCTTTTGTTCAACAGAACCGGCCGACCATACGCCATGGCCGTTGGCCTCCTCTTCCTCTGCATCTCTCTCTTTAGTTCCTCTCTTCCTCTGCGTCTCTCTCTTTCTCTCTCTCTCTCTCTCTCTCTCTCTCTCTCTCTCTTCGATCTCTCTTTCTCTCCCCTGTAATAATAGTCGGGTGGTGGTTGTTGTTCGTCGTAGGGTGGTCGGAGCTCCGCCTTGGGTGGTAGAGACCCACCGGTCTCCTTCTCTTTCTCATGCTCACTCTCTATCTCTCTCTAATTGATGTGTGTTGTGTTTATGAGATGAGGATGAACACACTGATATATGTGTGTGTTTTATAAAACAAAGGAAAGGGAGGTGTCATCAAGTTGGGGAGGACAAGTGTCCTCCTCTTGGTGACTCACCCAATTCCGATCGGGTGTGTTTTCGGATTCGTTAATGTGTTTAAACTTGGTCTCACAACGCGTTACATAATAATATTTTATTTAAAATGGTTCGGTTTTCAGTTTTGAACATAATCGATTTAGCTAATATTTATTTTGGTTAACTATTTATTATAAAATGGTACTAAAACGCGAAAAAAAAATTAGGGGTCTGAGCCGGGTTGTTACAATACAAAGCTTTATTTAACTTGTAGACGTGATCTGGATGAAATGCATCTTCAAAACCAGGTGGTTGGCATACATATACCTTATCCTGAATTTTGCCATATAGAAAGGCACATTTATTATCCATCTGAAATACCTTGATGTTATAGTTGACAGCATAGGCCAGAAAAAGTCTGATTGCTTCTAATCTAGCTACAGGAGCAAAGGTTTCATCATAATCAATTCCTTCTTCCTGTTTGAAGCCTTGAACTATTAGCCTAGCTTTATTTTTTACAATAATGCCCTTTTCATCAATTTTGTTTTTAAAGACCCTCTTTGTACCAATTGGACAAAAGTCCTTTGGTAGTGGTACAAGTTCCAAACTTGTTGTCTTTTGAACTGAAGAAGCTCCTCTTGCATGGCTTCCATCCAACTATTGTCTTTTAGTCTCTAATGGTACTTGACAGGTTGTATGAGAGATAGAAAGCCAGCAAATAGGCAGATGTTTTGGGATTGACTTCTTGTGAGTACCCCTTCATTGATGTTGCCAATAATCTGGTCAAGTGGATGAGCTCTAAGATAGGTTAGATCTCTTGATACAGAATGATGGCATTTTGAGATAAAGGACAGAGGTTTGAAATATCTGGTGAAACATCTGTTGGTATGCCAACAAATGAATGGAGTGGAGGAGGAGGAATAGGACCAAGTGGAGTATTCAGATCTGTATCCAATGTAAGTGGACTTTGATCAGAGCATGTTTCAAAAATGGGTGAGCTGGAAAAAGCAGTGGTTTGTGGATAGTACTGATCAACACTAGTTGATACAACAAAAGAAGCATTTTGACTTTGATTCAGAACACCTGTTTCGTTTGGTGCAGTGCAAGTTTTGAAGTGAGATGGAATCTCACCATCAAATTTGTAATCCTGTAGTGGAGACTGTGATATACCTGTAAAGTCTGTTTTAATAGTTATATTTTCAAATTTGAATTTTTCTAAGTCAAACAGTTCTACAGGATTTCCTGGGATTTTTAATGATGAAAGTTCATTGAACTTAACATTCAAGGTTTCTTCTATAGCCCTAGTCCTTGTGTTGAACACTTTATAGGCTTTGGCTATAGAAAAATATTGTAGAAAATATCCACAATCTACTTTAGCTGCAAATTTTGAAATGGAATCTTTTAGATTTAAAATGAAATATGGGCAGCCAAACATTTTGAAAAATGATATTAGTGGTTTTATTGGAACAACACTTCATAGGAAGTCTTATGATGTCTTGGAATGATCAGGACTCTGTTTTGAATATAGCAAGCAGTGTTCAGACAATGCTAAGCAGGAATCTGCTAGCATCGTTCTTGCAGCCTTAATTAGGGTTCTGTTTTTCCTTTCAACCACCCCGTTTTGTTCCGGTGTTATAGGAATGTTGTATTTTCTCACAATTCCTTTTGACATACAGAATTCATCTAATTCCTTACTTCTGAATTCTGTCACATTGTCACTTCTAAATATTTTTACTGGCAGGTTATATTATTTTTTGGCTTTGGAGACAAAGTCCTTCAAAATGCTTGCAGATTCATCTTTAGAATGTAAAAAGTAAGTCCATGTAAAACTAGAGAAATCATCAACAATAACAAGACAGTATTTCTTTCTTCTTAAACTCATGATTTTTATTGGACCAAATAGATCCATGTGAAGCATTTGGAGACATTGACATGTTTTGGACTCTTCAATTGATTTGTAAGAGCTTTTGTGTTGTTTCGCTTTTAAACAAGAAACACGGTGCTTATTACATATGATTTCTTTTGGTGGAAGCCCTCTTACAAGGCTTTATTTTGAAAGAGTATTGATAGTTTGAAGGTTGGTGTGTCCTAATCTCCTATGCCATAATTATGTTTCTTTTGATGAGGCAGCAGAGAAGAGGCAGACATTTGCCATAGGATTATCCTTTAACATATCAACTACATACACATTGCCACATCTGTGAGCGACAATTTATGTTTTGCTTTCATCAATGATGGACTCAATATTTTTCACCAAATATGGCCCGACAATCTTACAAGTTTTCTTAGTGAAAAATGGCTCAAAACCTGTCACTCATTTGTGATACACTAAGAAGATTAAATTTAAGATTATCTATAAGATTGACATTTTCAAACTCGAGTTTCCAAGCCTGAACAGTTACTGATCCCAATAACTTACATTTTGAATCATTACCAAAAGATATATCAACCACCTCCCCCCCCCCCCCCCCCATGAACTAAGAAATCTAGGAGAAGAGCTCTACATCATGTCATATGCTTGGAGCCTCCACTGTCTACATACCACAAGCTATCTAAGCATGCAGAAGCTCCCTGCACATTATTAATGAATTAGTTTTGGTAAGAGTCCAAAACCAAATTGATTTTGGATGGATTTTTGGACATATCAGTCTCAAGCTTAGGAGAATGATCTTTGGTTTGAACAAGCTTTTGAACTAGGTCCATCAACTGTTGCTGACCATTTTCCAGTTTTTGTATATTAATACTGGGATCAACAGATGTTTGATCATTTCCTATTAGATGATAATATCCATGAGGATGTCTGTTCACTTTAAGCTTAGAAGGCGTTTTTGACACTTCATAAACATATGGCAGTCTGTGACAAGATGGTTGTCCATGTCCTCTAGGATAAATGTTTGATGGAGGACCATCTATTACTTAAATATCTCTGGGAGAAGAAACTTCATTTAATGCTTTGGTAATAGATGTTTGAATAGGTTGAAAGTTTTGTTTGGATTTTCCTTTTGAAGTATTGATCCCATTATCAGCCTGAGTTTTAGTATTATATTCTTTTATTTTGAAATCAAAATTTTTTAGGTAAAGATATTCTTGTGTTTTGTAATTCTTTTAAGCACAAATTGCACATTTTGAATTGATCTCGTGAATATTTATTCTTTTATTGACATCATATGTTTTTAGAAGAAAGCAGTTTTTAGTAACATGATTCTTCTTTTCACAAAAGTCACAAAATAAATCAGGGTCCATTTCCTTGATCTTCCCTTTATGTTTCTTTCTTCCAGCAGATGTTGAAACATTTGCTGAAAGATGTTTTAAGGGAATGATTTTTATAGTAGGTGCCTTAACACATTTAGTGGTTTGAAAATTTGCTGGTTTAAATTTTTCAGGCACATCACATTCATCAGACCATGTAGGTTTCAACTAATATTTTTAGTAATTGATGAGGAACCTTCTGGTTTTTCAAGAAAAATTTTCTTACCATTTGGTTCAGTGATTTTAATGGCTTGACCTTCCAGATTTGTGGGAACAACTTCAACCAACATATTTTCCTTTTCAACGGTAGTTTGTAGATTTTGATTGTTGGTTGATAAGCATTTCATAACCTTTACAAGATTCCACCCATTTTTCACAAGTGATTTGAGTATTTTCAAGCTCCTCTTTACAACTTTGATATTTAATTATTAAAGTTTAGAGCTGGCCTTTGGTTATGCTAGCTTCATGATTAAGGCTACTTATTTCAGAATTTTTATTGGATAGTTTTGATTTTAACTCTTTGGTTTCTAAAATTTTCTTTCTAAGGTTTTCATTTACCTCTTTAATGTTTGCAAAAGCTATTACACCCTTGTCATAACATAAATACTTAAGGATTTGAGGAGATACCTTAGTAACGGCCATCAAAGCACAATCACACTTGCATTCACATAGTCTTGCATTCCATGGGTCTGAGAGATTTTTTTTTTTTTTCATTTTCAACAACCTTTTGATCTGAAGATCTGTTTAAACAATTTCATTATTCATATAGTCAGATTTAGGCAACACCTCCTCTGATTCAACCTGTTCATCTGTGGTCTCAGGAGCCATGAAGCAGAAATTTCTGGTTCTCTTTTGGCTATGAGAGCAAAGTTTTCATCAGTTAGTTCCTCAAGCAAACTGCTCCAGTCAACAAATCCTTGAGTAAACAAGCTTTGTTGACTGGTTTCTGCTAGAGCAGATGTTGAAATAGCAGTTTGAGGGATCTGATACTGAGTAACAAGGGTTTGAATGTACTGAATCTGAGGTATGGTGGTTTGGACATAATTTCCTGGATTGCTGGTTGAGGTTTGTGCAAAATGAGCAGTATTTTGCATACCTGGTCCAGATGTATTTTGATAGTATTTATAAGTGTTAGTCTGGGGTCTCTGATTTTGATAGGTTATCATATGAGAGTTATTTTAGCTCCTACATTCCCTAGAAAAAAATGACAAATTCTATGACAAGTAAAACATTTTATCTTGGATTTATCCAACCCTACTTTAGGCCCTCCACTTAACCCAGGAAAATTTCTACCAATTTTTTAGTTCTAGCACTGAGTAGAGCTAGTTGATGTAGTATATCCATTTCTTCTAAATCTATAGGGTCAAAATATTGAAGATCATTATACTCAAAGGACATGTTGTCAGAGATCTGGATATCACTATTTGCTGTAAATGCAAAGTTAGATGAGTATGAATCAGAGTTAAAACCTGAAGTTATGTCAATAAAATGATCATAGCCCTGATCCTTACTATTAGCAGATATATCATCTTGACCCAAAAGTGCGGTATTACCGAAGACATAATCATCTAACACTTTTCCAGAATTCTGAAGTTTCTTTTTTGGATAAGCTCTCTTTCTAAGTCAAGATCTTACCATGATGTTGGGTCAGTGACAACTCTTTAAAACCAATTGAATTTCTTATAACTATTGCAATAGTGTCCCATATTTCTGGTAAAGATCTCAAAAATCTGTGATTCAAAGTTGAATTTGGATAGGTGAGTTCTACCAGTTTTAGTTCACTAATTAAACAGTTAAATCTTTCAAATTGTTGAGTTAAAAATTCACCCTTAAAATGACTAAATGTTTCATATTGTTGATTAAGTATTTCACGGTTGTTTTCAATTACTTCCTCAGTTTCATCGAATTGTTTCTTCAAAGCATCACATAACTCTTTTGCACTGTTACAGTGTAACAACCCGGCATAGATATCATTTGGTAGAGCCATAGCCACTGTTGGTGGTGAAATCCTCGGGATGGAATTACCTCGAATAACCTATGTGACATCCTCAGGATAGTAAAGGACTAAGCTGACATTAGGATGTAAAAACATTCTAACCTATATGCATCCTGAGGATAGACTAATGAATTATCTTGTTCTGATATTATTGCAGGTACAATCAATGAACAATAAAGACTTGTAACTCCTCTTCAACGGCTATAAAGTCTTACCAAGTCAAAGAGGTTAAGTATGCAGGAGCTGTACACGTATAAGCTTAAATAATGGGTCAAAATGTAACCGATAAGTGATTAATGCTAGGCGAAAAAAGAGGAAACTATTATATTAACGAATATTTCAGTTGAAACAATCCCAACGGTCACCTGAACCATTCAAGAAGCTTAACTAAGATAGCGGATTACATGGGATCTTCCATTTACTTTTGTGTAACTATATATAGGGGATGATTGATGAGTATAGGACACATTATGCACACTTGTTCAACACTTGACACTCAGTTGCCTGATACTCTCACACACACAACACACAGCCTCCTTCCTAGCATCCTTAGACCCCTCTGGTGCATCCTCAGGATTTGCAGGAGCAGCAGGTTCATGAACCACTTCCTTCCCGTCCAGGCTCTTGATCTTCTCCTGTCAGCCTTTGACATCCCACTCATCATGTGTTGTTGGAGCTTTTAACCCATGTTCATATAAGTTTGTATCTTGATTTGAATATGTGAGATTCTTCCATAGAATTTCATGTCTAATATCTATAGAATGCCTTTGAATTTGATTATGGAATTGAACAATTTCCTAGTAAGATATAACCACGTGTGACTAAGTTTCGTGTTGTACGTTATAATTGAACATTTGGCTACTCTCTGTTGAGCATGTGATTGCCCTGATTGTCATAGTCAGTTATTCTGTGCATGAGTTGGGTGGTGCATGAGTTGGGTGGTGCATGAGTAAAGGGTAAATGTAATGGATCTTGAACTATCTTGGGTCTTACTAGACTCGGTGTTTACTGTAAAATGTCTAATGCATGATTGTAAAAATAACAAATGGTGGGAGTTTGTACAGATCTTGACCTGAGGATTTGGCGGGTGTCACATATATACTCATATAAAAGAGTTAACTTCCAAATTCGTCCCTGAGGTTTGGTCAAGTTTGTTGTTTCAGTCAAAAATAAAATGTTTTTTATTTCAATTGAACACCTGACGTTTGGATTTTGGCACTATTTCCGTACATTTCACTAACTCTGTTTGTTTATTCCATTAAGATGAGGGGCATTTTTGTCCTTTTATCTGAGGTACACCATACTAAAGCTTAGTATAAGCCGTTAATGCATATACATAGTATAAAAATGTAATTAAAAAAATACACACACATACATGTATATATATATATATGTACTAGTAAGGAACCCCCGCGATGCGGCGGTGGCGACAATATATGACGTAGTACTCATTTTCTGTTAGTTTACCAATCATTTCGTGATATATAGCATAGTTTGTTTGTTAGTTTTTTATTTGTAGCATCGATGTAGTGCTAATTTATTGTTTGACTACCATTCTTCATCAAAAGAGTTTGGATACACAGGTGCTAATCCATTTTGGTAAAGCTGCCAATAAAATTCTTTTAATTGAAACAATACGTGTCAAATTGGGTGCTAATCTATTATTTGATAATGGTTTCAATATAACTTTTTTAACTTGTGGTTAGGTGCACATTATGGCTGCACATTGTAGGTTCATATTTTGGCCACGAACTGATTCATAATTTGTTGTATTGTTTCAGTCTCTTGGATCAGTAAAAGAATTGGGAGTTACTCTGTTTATAAGATATATCCTTAAACATGATGACATAACAAACGGCAATAGCTAAGCCAAATCACTAACATATTTTTTTTAAATATCCACCATTGTATTGCAATAAAAAACGTAACATATATAAAATAATAATAGTTAAGCTAAATCACTAAAGTCTATTCTTTGTTTGTTAAATATCCACCACATATTTCTCTGAATAGCGAGTTGTCCACACATGAAGATGAAACTTCTAAATGAAAAACAAATTGAGTGTTTTTTACCTTCTAAACATGGGTTATAATGGTTGTATATGAGTATGTAGTAGGTTTTTTATTTTTTTTAAAAAGCATATATAAACTAAGATTAAAATTGTTGTCAACAGAACATTGTCACATATGGTTACAATCTCTATGTAATGTAATAAGCAGGAAATAACAATATCAACAAGATAACAAAATTCCACATAAATATTTCCAAGTTCTTAAAAAGTGTCAATAAACCACCCGAGACTCCATGCTCAACTCTAGCAAAAGGCACCTGTTCAATACATAAACACATTTAATTGAGAGGGGGATCACAAGAAAAAAATCTTAAAAGAATGAAACTAAATAGGCACTCAAATTCTACTTGCACACTACAACCTCGCTTACGGTCTCCATGTCGGCACCGGATATAAATTTTAAAAGTTCCAACAAAGAATCATCCACAACTTTTAATAACTACTCAAATCTTTCCATATTATCAATCTGAAATTATTAAAAAAAAAAAAAAAAAGGATTACTTAATTTTTTAAAGGGAAAATGGAAATAAATAATCCCAACTATTGACTATTGGACAATAACAGTCCCAACTACGAAAATCACCAATATTGGTCCCAACTTTCAACATATTGGAAACCAACGGACCCAAACTAACGGAGGCTAACTCCGTTAGTGTGATGCTGACGTGGCATGCTTAGGTGGCAAGATGATCCTACGTGGCATCTTACTTGGCATGCCACGTGGCAAAAAATCTTATGTGGCATCCTACGTGGCATGCCACGTCAGCATCACACTAACGGAGTTAGGCTCCGTTAGTTTGGGTCTGTTGGTTTCCAATATGTCGAAAGTTGGGACCAATATTAGTGATTTTCGTAGTTGGGACTGTTATTGGCCAATAGTGAATAGTTGGGATTATTTATTTCCATTATTCCTTTTTTAAAATATTTCAAGTACTTCAGTGGCATTCAATACTTTCTTTGTTGATATTTTAAGGCTTTAAGTAATTTTCTATATTCACCCAAAAAAATTCACTTCTGCATGAGAAAAGCATTTAAATATAAATAAACAAATCCGAATTTCTACATTATAATAGAACACATAACAAGATTGTTTCTGCCAGGCACAATACCAAGTTTGAAATAACATTTAACACAAACAGTGAACCCTCCTAATTTTTGAAGAAGTGTTAAAATAAGAGATTTTAATAATTGATTAAGTCACAAGATAAGACAACGCTTAGAAGGATGACCTGTAGGCTCTTAAGGAAATCTGAATGACAAAATCCCAATTGATTTCATTTGAGCCGATGTTGCCCACGGAGCATCAATTTGTGGTCCGGCCAAAATCTTTTTCTCTGAATTAAGAATCCATCAATTTGTGATCCTGCCATAAGAATCCATCATTCAAAGTTAAAATGACAAAAAGAAGTGCGCTTGTGTGAATTAAGGAATAGCATAAATCCTAACATAACAAAAGAAATACAGCAAAGTCCGAAAGTGGATTGTCCGTGAGAAGGCAAATGTGTGTTGGGTATCATACCTTTGGTCAGTAACAAAACACAACAATTAAAAAAATACTATGGCTCAACTCTTTCATACATACAGAATACAAATCTAGAAAGGCGCGCATTTGAAGTCTAGAAAGGTGCGCATGGGCTAAATGGCACAACCACAAAACTTCTAAAACGCACACTTTTACGTTAACCAGGATGTTGACCCATGCATACACTTTTAGGCATTAGAAACAACATTTAAGGTTGCTGAAGCGCAATGAATCAGTTTGTTATATATTCCTTAATTTATATTAACAACATAGATGTGTAGTAGATGTCCATATTCGGCTTCAAATTCAAAAATACTAATCATTTCTTTTAAATTCATATTGGCTCAACTGAATCATGTTAGGTAAGTAGGTTGTTGGAAAGGCCAATTGTATTAAGTTGTTTTTAAAATTTTTCTGGTTGACTTTAAAAGTCAACCCACTACTATGGTTTTTTGTTTGGAAGTTAACTTATATTGCTTTTTAATTCTTCTACGTATTCACACTTATAAACCATAAAACAAATACAGCAGTGTTGGTCAACCATAGGGACGTGTGTACCATGTGAACCCAACTTGTTTTGATACGTCCAAAAATGACCCATTTTGGCCCATATGATGTATCAAATCATACTGAAAAAATAAATTGTTTCGACCCGAGCTTGTTTTGACCCATTACATTACCCAATCTGGATAACAACTCATCTTGTTGCTACTTCATAGAAATTTTATCCACGTGATTTATTTACCCTCATTTACATAGAAATATATACAGGATCGCATAAACATAAAAGCATATTCTTTGGTCATTTGTTCTTGTCTATTATATAGAAGATAATAATTTGGTAAACACAAAAACATGATATTATCTAATAATAGCAATTTCAAACAGTCTAAAGCATATATAAAAACTATATCTTCTACAAAGTATACTAAAAATAACTAATATCACAAGTGTATCAATGTAGTGACCTTGCAGTACTAACTGAATTCTGCATGTGCAAAAAAGTTGAAAATAAGTTAATAAATTACAGAAACTCACATTTTTTAATCTTACTTTGACTTTAAAAGTCAAACAAACTGCTTTTATTACTAACTTTTGTGTGTGAATTAAATTAAACCATTGCTTTACATCTCATCACACAACAAATTGTTTTGTATAAGTTGCTACTGGAGACGCCGCAAGAAGATCATTCACAAACAGTCACATACATATACCTTTTGTTAACTGAAGGGTCACCAGTGTGCATCTGCATTGGAATGGTCATCCTGAACTTAATGAAGTAGAAGCCTTTCTAATGCTTTAGTTGATGTTTCATGAACAGGGAACTACATTAAAAAGTTCAGAAATTGCAGAATATTTACGTCTCAAAAATGATTATAGGTGGATGTTTCACCTATTTTCTAATAACCAGGAATCAAATATCTCTAACGCGTCAAGTTAAAGGGACAAAAGGGCATGCCATACGAGACACTTAAATCGAAGGAATACATGACTATCAATAACAAACGGCGTAACCAAAACATCACAAGTAGATGCCAATCGAATGAAATGAACCATGCATATAAAACAAAGCAATAAATGAGCAGGTTACAAGGCGAATACCAGCTAATGAGTGCTTCATGTGAGAAGATGATATGGTGTGAAATCAATAACATCACTAATCAATCTGGACGCCAAACCCTGCAAGAAAGAAACAATGATGAGTCAATTATAATCATATTGGCTTGTCAGTTGTGTGTGGGTTTACATGATCCGTACCCATTCCAGCCCATGCTAAGAACATCACCTGCCCATATTCCACCTCTAGTTTCCAATAACAGAACTTTGAACGCCTAATTTTTTACCACTTCAAGAAGCTCCTCCATTGCCACCATTTGCTCACAAATTTCTTACCTCCCCTTCCTTATTGTGGACTATAGAACTTACAGAAAACAAATTACAGGCCAACAATCAATATTGGTATCAAACGTGTATTTGTGAATGCATGGCGATTTATTATATATTCATACAAATTTTGAAAATGAAAGTAATTTTACTGATACTCAAGTCATAAAATAATAACATATGTCATCTTACCAAGGTGATGTGTCATTAATATTCTAAGAAGTTGAGATACATTTGGTTGTTGGATGGCGTAAAGCTAAACAGGAGTATCCTCTTAGATTCACATCAGTGCTTAGATTCATACTGATATATGTGAACATCAGTCTTAAATTCAACAGGAACAACAATAACAGAAAATTCACATGATTATAAAAAATTTACTATAATAAGTATAGTATGAAAATTAAATAAATTATCATCTGAAGCAGATTACCTAAACATTAAGTTTTCTCTGCTTGGTGCACTAATCTGGTACAAGATGGATACTGTGGTGTTCAGTGTTCACATATTCTACAAACCTATACGTAATACGATAGTAACATTATGTTAGCTGATAAAATCAGAAGTTCTAAACTGATAGACAATGAGACCAAAAAAACATAAAATGGTGTAATAATTTATAAATTCTAGTCAAACCTTGTCTCTCCTTCCTATTCTGGCCTTCATTCCTGTAGTTGTTATCCGACAAATGTTCCTCATGTCTTCTAGTCCATCTATACCTGATAAATTCATACACAAACACCAAATGTGTTCATTAATCCTGTTAGAACCCTAAATCTTAAAATCCCCAATTGAAAAACCCCAATTGTAACATTGAAATTGAAATGCACAAACTCAAAACATACTTAAAATCAAAACCTTAGCTAAACATCAATTTAATATAGAAACCATACCTGGTTAAGGAGTGGTGTGAAAATATGAACATAAAATAAGTAATGGTGTAGCATAATCAAGGCAGCTACAAACTTAAAACCCTAAAACGAAGCAACCTGCAGATATCATCTGCATCTTCTTCATATGTGCAGACTAAAAACCCTAGAATGAAGCGAAAAAAACAATAAAGCCAAACGGAAATTAACAGAGCTTATACCTCAAAAGCTAAGAAAAAAGAGACCAAAGATATGATGGTAAGCAAATGCGTGTAGGACGGTGGAAGGTAAGTTAGCAGGAAGAAAGTAGAGAGCCTAGGTTATGAATAAGTTTTTAGAGCTTGAGATTTACGGATAAGGATGTGATTCGAATTTCAAATATTTCGAACTCACCTTAATTGCCGTCGGATCCATATGTTTCAAGCAAGAGGTACGCTTCATGAGTTGTAATCTGTAGATGCATTTATGCGACTAATGCTTTGGATTTACAATAAACATATGTTAATAAGTTTTGTCGAGTGGGCGAACGAGACTTAATGTGGGCGAAGGAAGAAAATCAAAGGTGCGAAGGAAGAAGTTCATACGAAGGAGAGACAGGAGGCGAAGGAAGATTTTGTTTGTTATGTATTGCTTCATTCGACCAGGCTGTTTGGTTGAATGTGCACGTTCGTACCTTCATGGTGGGCGAACGTGCAGCCTATGAATAGGTCAAGCTGATTTTTTAATGTAGTTTTTTTAGTCATTATTATTCTCTCCAAGTTCAGTGTGTCTCTCTAGTGTTTTGTTAAACTTAATTCACGTTGTTTCTTTCATGTTTTGATCAAATTAACGTATAATTGAGTTTTGATTATTAATGAGAAAAGCTTTGAATGATGATTTGTTTGTTTTGATCTGATTGATTTTCATTTTGTGATTGGTTTAGGGTTTCCGCACCTAAATCAAACTTGTTTGATCATGTCTTTGTAGATTTGTCTATCCTTTAGCACATACAAAGTGGTATCAGAGCCATTCTGGATCAAACAACCACAAATTGATAGTTTCTCAGTTGATTTGGACCCAATTTTGGTCAAAAAGTTTCTGTTTTCATAGAGCAAACTGATTTGATGAGTTTTTGATTGATTTCAACTTGTTTTCATGGTTAAAATGGATAATTCTCTATGATAAACTTGTTCCAAATCAATTCCGATTCAAAACCTGATTAAAATCATCAAAATCTATCAACATTTGATAAACTTGATCAAAATTAACTGATTTTCAAAGAATAACCGTTTTTGAAAAGAACAGGGTCGAACCTAGAGAGATCGGTCGAAGGTCTGAGTAAATTTGGTCGAACGAGTGAATTTCTGGTCGAAGGAGTTGATTTTGTGGTCGAACGTAGAGTTTCATAGCTTATTGTTGTACATTCGACCATCAGAGTTTCATTCGACTGATCGAACGGTCGAAGGAGGGAACAAACGGTCGAAGGAGAGAACAAACGGTCGAAAGAGTTTGTGTGTTGTCATAGTCCACATTCGTACCTTTCCAAACGGTCGAAGGAGAAGAATTTTCCTCATTCGACCATACGAT
This sequence comes from Ambrosia trifida, assembly GCA_028751855.1. NCBI lineage: Eukaryota > Viridiplantae > Streptophyta > Magnoliopsida > Asterales > Asteraceae > Ambrosia > Ambrosia trifida. The sequence goes on along the minus strand of CM054123.1, from coordinate 3,313,713 downwards.
AGTGCGAAGGAAAAACCTGTTTAAAATTTTTCTAATCTTTTCGTGTTTGAACATTTACAGGTTAAGATGTGGAACTTTCCAACTACGCCAAGACCTAATCCAGCACCACAGCAGCAGACAACCAGAGATCCATGGACAGTTGCAGCTCAGAAGACTAGTCCACCATCTCTGCCAATCAACTACATGGCTATGACTAGTTCTACTCCTCATCAAGTTGTGCAACCATTACAGCAACTAATTGGCGACTATTGGGGAGTAGCAGCAGCTGTCGTTCACTCACAGACGACCAATGCCATATCTACACTCATTCATGATCTATCATCAGGCAGTGGAAATCGTCCACCAAAGCTCATGGATATGATTGATTATAACACATGGAAGACAAAGTTCAAGATACATGTGGAGGGACAAGGCTTAGAGGGAGCCGAGGCATGGCAGATGATAGTGAAAGGTTATGTTGCTCCTATTCTGGAGAACATTGGTGAACCTATACCATTGGAGAACTTGAGTGATGATGAGAAGAAGAAGTTCGCGATCGAGAAAAAGGCATTTTCTCAATTATCTCAGGCGATTAACACTGACTTGTTGCATCAGTTTGAATCGTGTACTACTTCAAAACAGTTGTGGGATATGCTGAGAAATAGACATGATGGTAACGAGAAGACTAGGAAGCTGAGAATGGAAGAGCTTCGTAAAGAATTCGAGAACTTTAGTTACATGGGAAATGAGACTTTAAAAGAATTGGTTCCAAGGTATTGCCACTTGCTCACAGAGCTCTCAAGCTACGTGATTTGCATACCTATGTCTGAACTGGTGGATAAATTTGCTGATGCTTTACCACCATATTGGAACCAACACATTGAAGTGTTGAAAGAAAAAGATGCATACCAGTATTGGACTATCAATGAGTTCATACAAAAACTGGAGAACAAAGAAATGGAGGAGAAGAGGAAAGCAAAGAGAGCACAGATTCCACAGAACCCATAGTTGTATGTGAGTGGTACATCTACTTCTCTTTCTACTTCTAGCTCTACTTCAAGTGTTGCACCTCATATTGCTTGTGTATCTAATGTTGTTGAACCCACCAAAGCACCAATAAACTATCTTGCCCAAACTTCATCATATACACCACAATCTTATCAAACACCTAATTTCATTCCACCTTTTTCACCTATGCAACAAGCTGCCTGTTACACTGCCAGTCAACCTCAACAACAACCATATAATCCTCACATGAACCAAATGCAGATCACTCAAACACAATCAAATCAAAGTCCGATTGTGTTAGAGACTTCTAACCTTAACAATGTTACTATTAAGATTGCTCAACAGCATGTAGCATTAGTATCTGCAATGGTTGCATCATACAACGGTTTAGTTGCTAGTCAGATTGGAAACAACAATCTAACCAATGAGGACTATGCACAAATCGATAAAGAGGAAATGGAGCTTATGGATATACAGTGGGCGTTTGCTAGCATCATGAGAAGAGCCACTGATTTTATCCAGAAAACAGGGAGAACTGACCTTTCGACTTCTCCAAACACCACTTATGGCTTTAACAAAGCCAAGGTCACATGTTTTAATTGTGGTGAGAAGGGTCATTTCAAGAGAGAGTGTACACAGCCGGCTCAGCAAGGTAATCGAAAGCCGTTCAATTCAAGTTACCAAAACCGACAAAACCAAAACCAGAATCAGGTATCATACAACAGTCCCAACATTTCTAGCTTTTAACCTCAAAACAACTACCAGAACCGTCAAAACACACAACAAAATACCAATACTAGACAATCCACATCTCAAAACCAGCCACAACAGAATCCAAACCGAACCATTGTTCCCATCTCTACACCTAACACTCAAACCCAAACCCAAACTGAAAACCAAAACCAAGCACTTGTGATTCAAAAAGATGAAGGTTTTGACTGGACGGGTATGCAATTAGGAGTGGAAGAGATTACTGCAGGAAATGTGGCTTGTGTGGCACAAAAGATGAGTTTGGATGAACATGTGGAGATTGAAGAAGATGTTGTGACAGAAAAATTGACGGAGTTGAAAATAGAAGAGTTGAATGAGGATGTGAATGATGAGTGTGAAGACAAGAAGTCTGGAATGAATCTTGATTCTGTCACCGATGTTGGAGAGCAATATGATTCAGCTTACTCGGACATGGAAAGTGATTCTGACTCGGAAGCTAGTGTGAACTCACTAGATGATGACATCGATCAGTTGCTAGCTGAAGCAGATTTCCTTATGACCCGCAAGTCGTGCATGCTGGATGATGCTTGCACAAAGATTGATTACTCAAAATTCTTTGCAGGGAAGGAAGCTCATTTCGCACTGATGGCAATGACAGAACCACCTAAACCGGTAAGTACTGAATCTCAATCTAAATCTCATGTTTGTAATAAATGTTCTGTTTTTGATAGTTTGACAGAAGAAAATAAGCAACTCAAGGTACAACTTGAGAGTGCTAAAATAAACTGTCAAACTTATCAAAAGGAAGCAAAAGAATTTAACAAAGTACTTGATGGTTACAAAAAGGATGTTTCTGAATTGAAAAAGACTTTGTCTTTAAAGCAACTTGCCATTAACAACTATATAAATGAAATGGAAAACACAAAGTTAGAAATGGCAACCATCAAGTGCTTCGCTGAAAAAGTGAATAAAAAGTTAGAGAGTAATAAGCACATTGCTTATGTAGTTGACCACATCATAGAAGAACCTTCACAGTCGAGTAGTGCAAACTACAAAGCTGTCCCATCTCCGGTGTTGTTCGAAAATCATAATTTGCATGCGAAAGCACCGGAGAACCTAGTCAAATTTGACTCCGCATCAGATAACGAGTCCAACACATCCAGTGTCGGAGACCCGTATTCTGATGTGAGACCTGTTTTGGGAAACAATGAAGGTGTGATAGCTGCAGATGATTCTGATGAAGAAGATGAACAGTCTGAGACGGTTGTTGAGAAAGAGAGTGATATTCCTGATGAAAATCATATAATCACTACTGAACCAGTCTCACCATCTCAGATTGTCCATCCCATGGCTAATGCTCACCAAAAGAATCAACCAGCAAAGAAAGTGGTTAAGAAAGTTGAGAAAAATGTGGTTAAATCTGTTGAACAGAAAATTGAAACTAAAACTGAGAAAACAAATGCAGAGAATAATGAATAGTGTGATAAACCTGTGAAAGTTTTTTATCGGATGCAAGGCTCCGATAAGATTTTGTCTAATGACGAATATCCGATTCAATTTGTAAACTATTCTAAAATTGAAAAGATCTGGCAGGAAAGTACAATTTGGTTTCCAAAACATGAACGAACCAATGATATTCGTCCAGCCATTTTAAAGAAAATTTATTTGGATAATTCTAAAGACGCAAAGGTCAATGTCACACAATTCTTTAAACCAACAGATAAGTCAAATAGTTTTATTGAGCCGACTTACTCAAAGGACCCAGCTCCTGAGAGTTTAAGAAAACAGTGCATGGTTGATCAATATCCCATTGCGAGTTTTTCCAAGTCGAACATCAAGGAAAACTATGAAGAATACCGTGCGTGTTTTAAGTGCGGGGAAAGGGGACATTTACTTGCCACCTGCCCGTATGTACGACACAAGAGGCACGAGGTGGAGTTGAAGCAAAGACATGATTATCCGGTTGATAATTACAGTTATCCACAAAGACGGTTTTTCCCTCAGCCAGCACCTTATTATAATCAAAACAATTTTTACAAAAAGAGGGAAAATCGTCCAATGCTTATGACAAACGCAACCGGATAGCCACTGAGAAACCATTGAAGAAACCATTGGTGAACACAACTGCTGAAAACAAAAAGGCTCCTGCTAAACCTATTGTCAAATCAGCAGTTGGACCTGTCTCTGTTAAATCAGAGAAGGTAACCAAGAAGGTAACATTCAAGGACGGAGTAAAGCAACCGGCTGAGACCTCAAAATCTCAGATCCGGATCTTGAAACGGTCTGAGCAGTCTTGGTCATCAAAGGGGTCTGAGGGTGCTTCAACTTCACAGAATGTGAAAACTGACAAAGAAAAAGTTGAGAGTGAAAAGAAAGGGGTTGTTAAAACCCAAGGATGTTTGTGATAAAGATGATTCCTTGAAACATGTTGTTCAAAGACCCAAGACCAAACAGGCTTGGGTCCCCCGAAAGATCTAATTGTTTTACTTGATATGTGCAGGGAGCTCCAGCTGGCCCTGTTAGCAGCCTCTGGATTGTTGACAGTGGAGCTTCTGGCCACATGACAGGGGATCTCACGCTACTTTTTGATATCAAGAACATAAATGGAGGTTACGTAGCATTTGCAGGAAATAAAGGAGGTTACATTACGATGGAGGGTAGTGTTAGCAATGGGGTAGTGACATTTGAGCGGATATCGTATGTGAAGCAGATAGATTACAATCTACTCAGTGTCAGCCAAATCTGTGATAAACAATTCTCTGTTTATTTGACGACAAATCTTGCTACATCCTGAAACCGGGTTTTGAACTTCCAAAAGAGGGGGTGATGCTAAAGGCACCGAGAGTAAACAACTTGTATATTCTTGATATGTCCAAAGCTATGACCACCCATGGCCAAGTCACGTGTTTCCTCTCTAAGGCTACAGAAAAAGAATCTATCATGTGGCATAGGAGAATGGGACACATTCATTTGAGAAAGATGAACCAGTTGGTGAAAAATGAACTTGTCACTGGAGTTAATGTGAAACATTTTCATTTGAATGACAAATGTATTAGTTGTAAAAAGGGTAAGCAGCACAAACAGACCCATAGACCAAAGAAAGTTAATTCCGTTGAACTACCGCTTGAGCGTTTACACATGGATTTATTTGGTCCAGTCAAGCGTAAAAGTCATGCTGGGGAATTGTACTGTCTTGTGGTGACTGACGATTACTCAAGATTCTCATGGGTTATGTGCTTACACCAGAAAAGCGACACGTTTGACAACCTGAAAGTTCTGTTCACTCGTCTGGAGAATATCTATGGTCTAAAGATCAAAAGAATCAGGAGTGATAATGGGACGAAGTTCAAGAATGCTCAGATGGATGATCTTTGTGAAAACAAGGGAATTCATCACAAATACAGCGCTCCGTATACACCCCAGCAGAACGGTGTCGCAGAACGTAAAAACAGGACTCTAATCGAAAGGGCGAGAACAATGCTTGCGAACTCAAATCTTCCAGTTATGTTCTGGAACGAAGCAATTTACGCAGCATGTTACACTCTAAATCGTGTTTTAACAGTGAAGAAGTTTGGCAAAACTTCTTATGAGCTGTTGAACCGACAAAAGCCGAATCTAGAGTATCTAGAACCGTTTGGAGCCCCGTGTACAATGCTCAATCCTTCGGAGAAGTTCGCACCAAAGGCTGAAGAAGGCTATTTTGTTGGATATGCAACCCCACTCAAACGGGTATTCAACAAAAGAACTAGAAAAGTCGAGGAGTGGGCTAACGTCGAAGTACAAAGATACACTCAGAATGTACAGGGAGGCGGTCCAGACTGGATGTTTGATTACAAAGATTTCTTTGAATCATTCAATCTAGATAGCATGGTTGAAGAAGCTGTACTCCGTTTATATTACGAGGTCGAAAACGCAGTGACTTCACCGTTAGTGCGTCCGATCACCGTAAATCCTCAAGCGGCTTCTAATGATACCATTGCTCCTGTGATGGAAGAAGAAGTGTTCCAAGAAGCTTCAACAACGCTTAATTCATCGGAATCAGAAGATGAAGACGATGATGCTACAAGTGAAGCTATTCTGGACAATGCTACAGTGACACCACCAGTGAACCCAAATCCAAATGGTGCTTCATCATCAAATGTGGGTAATGATCTGGTTTCTACAGAGAATTTGTTGACTCAAACGAGAGTGCAAGTACCTGATTATCCGGAATCTCGGATACATCGAATACACCCGCTTGAACAGGTCATTGGTGATCCTGGTAGCAGCGTTATGACAAGAGGGCAATTGAGGAATGCTCAAGCACCAGAGAATATTGGCAATCTTGCTTTATATGCCAAAATACAAAAATCTGGTTTTCAAAATGACTGGTCTTTCGCTTGTTATGTTTCGCAGGTCGAGCCACGGACATACAAGGAAGCTCTTTTGGATGATGCTTGGGTGGAAGCGATGCAAGAAGAGTTGTTACAATTTCAGAAACTTGGAGTTTGGACGTTGACAGATTTGCCCCTGGGAAGAAAGAAGATCGGAACCAAAGGGGATTTTAAGTGTAAAAAGGATGATAGAGGAGTTATAGTGAGAAACAAAGCTCGTTTGGTTGTTCAAGGTTTTCATCAAGTTGAGGGAATCGACTACAATGAAATCTATGCACCTGTTGCACGCTTGGAAGCTATACGAATGTTTCTGGCGTTTGCATCCTGGAAGAAATTTCAAGGTGTATCAGATGGACGTAAAGAGCGCATTTCTTTACGGTGTGGTCAAAGAGGAAGTTTACGTAGGTCAACCACCAGGCTTTGAGGACCCTATTCACCTGGATAAGGTCTATGTCTTAAACAAAGCTCTCTACGGGTTGCACCAAGCTCCGAGACAATGGTATGAGGAACTGAGCACGTATCTTCTCTCGAAAGGATTCAAACGCGGATTGGTAGACTGCACACTGTTCACGAAACGAGCAGGAGATGACTTGCTTCTTGTGCAAATTTATGTTGATGATATTATTTTCGGGTCTACTAACGAACTTCTGTGCAGGGAATTTGAAAAAGTGATGCAGGAAAAGTTTGAGATGAGCGCAATGGGTGAAATGCAGTTTTTCCTAGGCTTGCAGGTGGAGCAAAGACCAACGGGGATCTTTATTCACCAAACCAAATACGTTTCTGAAGTCTTGAGCCGATTCCAGATGGAAGATTCGAAGTCAATGGATACCCCGATACAACCTAATCACGGGATTGGAGTTGACGCTATGGGGGAGTTGACTGATCCATTTACATACAGAGCAATCGTCGGATCTCTGATGTATCTCACCGCGTCTAGACCGGATATAATGTTTGCAACATGTCATTGTGCAAGATATCAGTCGAAGCTGAAACAAAGTCATCTTGCAGCTGTCAGGCGTATCCTTAGATATCTGAAGGGTTGTCCATCGAAAGGACTTTGGTACCCTCATGATGATAATTTTGACCTAATCGCTTTTAGTGATGTAGATCGGGGTGGCTGTGACAAAGACAGCAAATCCACAACGGCTGGATGCCAGTTTATGGGGAGCAGGCTTGTGACCTGGCAATGCAAGAAACAGACCGCAATTGCACTATCCACATGTGAAGCAGAATACGTTTCAGCATCGAGCTGCTGCTCACAGGTTCTTCGGATCCAACAACAGATGGTGGATTACGGTTTGCAATTTCTTAAAACCCCTATTTACTGTGATAATGAAGCCGCAATCGCATTAACAAAAGACTTAGTAAATCACTCAAAGGCTAAACATATCCGGATTAAATATCATTTTATCCGTGATTGTTATGCTAAAGAGTTGATCGATATGGTCAAAATCCACACTGATTACCAACGCGCAGATCTTTTTACCAAAGCTTTTGACAAATCCAGATTTGATTATCTTTTAAAAGCTAATGGTACTAAAGAAAAACAAGACTGATCACCACCTCAGTCTATCACTTTTTAGTTTAATTTTTACTGTTTTTCAGAAAAATTTCGAAAATCCAAAAACATTAATAAATTTTTAAAAAATCCATAAAAATTAGAAAATTTCTTTGCTGACTGCTATATCTTCTTCCCTTAGATTAATGCCGTCAGATTTCTGTGAACAAACGATATCTGGGCAGTCACATATTTGAAATGCTCCAGCTTATCCTTGGGAACAGTAAATTCAAAAATTTATAAAAATTAGAAAAACCAAAAATGATTTCCTAGAGTTAAAGTGGAAATGATAGTACATCAGTGGGGATCTGACACATTCTAAGAAATGTAATGCTTTATAGGGCGTGTGTCTGAGTCTGTGCGATGTGCTGATAGGCTTCGTAGACCTATTACTGCGTGCCTGATACATACATATCAAACGAATTGATGTGTGAATGAACTCCTCATGGGCATATGGTCTTAGTACCGTAATTTCGTTTGATAGGGTATTTGTACAAAACTCGGAGGTTTAGGGTCGTTATGTTATTAGTTGTCAGGGATAGCCTTTCTGATCTTCTGCTGTAAGTCATTACGGACCTAGATCAGACAGGGTGTCTTTATAAAAGAGCTTTATGCCAAATCCTAAAGTTACCGAATTGAGGAACTTTCTATGTTTTATGATGATCAATGATTATCTATTACATCGTATTAATCACTGATGCAAATCATGATTAATATCAGTCCTCAACCTAGTAAAATGCACATGTTACTTTGCTACATTAATTTGCTGACCTGTATACCTCTGTGCATTCTACTTTGTAAATTACAGACGACGAAAGCATAATCACGCTTTACAATGAGTCTTTGTGCATTTACTTCTTGATACGGGAGTATGTCGTGTGCGTGGGAACCACAGACAATTTTGTTCATACTATACATATTAGTATCAGTCTAAAGCATTGCACAAAAGTCTGCATGTGAGTTTATGTGGATCACAATATCAGCAGTTGCCAGATCACACATTGTCTTTAATGATAATAAATCAATAGATCAACGGTGTGATCATATTTCTCAATAACTGATATGATCCCTTTATCGGAAATCCCAAACATTTACTGTTTTTCATTTACATTTCTGCATTTTATTTTCTCGTCAAAAATTACAAAACTCAAAAAGATTTTAGGTGTGTTTTAGCATAAACTTTAGAAAATCCAAAAAGATTTTACATTTCTATCTTATTTTTGATAGCTGATGGTGGTTGATGCCGATTTTCTAAACCTTGATGAACCATTTGAGCTTTGTAATCTTTTAAATGTGAAAATATGAATGTTGGATGCTTAAAAGTTGAAATATAATTGGAACGGGGCTCGTTTTTGAGATTTGGAAAATTTGTCAAAATTCCAGTTTTCGTTCACCCATTCGTTTGGTCGAACGTGGAATTTTTGTTGTTCCTTCGTTCAGTGTAATTGGGCGAATGAGAGTGTTCTTGAATAATTTCCACATTCGAACCCTTTTGTCCCCTTCGAACCTTTAAATAGGGTCGAAGGAGCCAAAAGCTTCTCATTCGACCGATGCAAGTGGGCGAAGGAGCATGTTTATATATATCATTTCAGTCTCATTCGAACCCTTACAAAAAAAAATTTCAAAAATTCTGAAGTGAAGTCCACTTGTTGCCCTGTTATTTTGCTTCATATCATTGTGTTCGTCTCACTTTGCTGATCATTTGGCACTAATTTTTACAGGTTAATACTTCATAATCAAGGAATAATCGTTGATTTTCAGATCTGAGCCCTAGAAATCAAAACTGATACAAACCTTGTTCATTGTTGAAATTGTTGATTTGGATTCATTATATCATTGTTTTAGGGGGAGAAAATCCAAAAATTAAGGATTCTAATCCATCATTTTTGTCAGTTGATCATCATTTTCATTCGAATCCTAATTTTATCTAGAAAACACTGATATAATGTTTAATTGATAAAACTGTTGACTTGGAAACTTTAAACGGTGCTTTTACTATCAAACCAAATCAAAATAACATGCTCAGAATCAATACAATTCAAAATTGAAAATTTAAATTTGCAGACAGTTTCCTTCGCCCATTTCGAATGGTCGAAGGAGCATAATTTGGGCGAAGGAGATATTTCTCGAAGGAGCATAATTTGGGCGAAGGAGATATTTGTCTGGGCGAATGAAATTAAAACGGTCGAATGAAACTTTTGTTTATAAATTTTCACATTCGTACCTTTACAATTTCTCATTCGCACCAATAATCTCTCATTCGCACCTCCGTATGGGCGAATGAGAAGTTTAATTACCAAACTTTCAAATTTTGAATATTTTGTCGATTTTTAACATGTTTCTTTGTTTTGTTTTGCAGATTGAATCATGTCTGAACAGGAGAAGCCTACTGAACAAGCCGGATCATCTTCACAGCCTGCAAAGAAAGTAACAGAAGAGCTTTTAACATTCGAGAATGCGCATAATTGTTGTGCGTATCTTGGAGAGGTTAAAAAGCATACTGAGTTCATTGAGATCATAGAGTTCTTGAAAAGAAGTCGGGTGATAGACGCAATTGCTACACCTACCATTATCTACCGAGACATGATACAAGAATTCTGGACTGAAGCAAAGATGGATTTCTGGGAATGCGAATCATCTGTGATAAGCAAGATTCAAGGAAAGATGGTTATTGTTTCTGAGAAGGATATTAGAGAAGCCTTGAATCTTCAAGATGAAAAGACTGATCCTAGAGAGCTTAGCTTTATGGAACAACGAAAGTGCTTTCTGAGGATGAAGTACAATAGGCCGATTACTGATGGTTCATTGCACAAGGGAAAGCTGTGTCCACAGTTCAAATACTTGGCACATGTGTTGATTCACGTATTTGGTTCAGCTGCTGGAGGATATGATTTAATGCGAAAGAGTATTAGCTCGATGATGGTAGCATTGGTATTGAACAAACCGTTCAATGTATGAGGGATGCTGATGGAACATCTGTTGGAACCTGTAAATGGCACGAGGAATCTGAAGTTTTTGTTGTATCCTCGATTCCTTCAGATGGTTTTTGATCATAAATACAAAGAGTTGAAGAGGGATCCTAAGCACATTGTCGTTCAAAAACATATGTCAATCAATACACTGGCTAGGATGAAAGCTTATAAAGGATTGTCAGTAAATGAACGTCCACCTGTTAGACGTTTATTTGGACATTTATCGAGGATTGACTATACGGATCCGGGTGAAGGTTTAGTGAGACATGCTAACAGTGATTCAGATCAAGATAATCCATTACATCCTGTTGATCCAGATGCGAAGCGTAAGCGACAGGTTGTTAATGTTGGAGCAAAAAGTGGAAAAGGAAAAGAGAAAGAGATCAGGTTCAGAAGAAGAGTACATCGAGAAGAAATAAGACAATGGCTAAGAAGGGATTGCATATTGTTGATGAAGCGTTGATTGATTCTGAAGTGACGCAAGAAGATGAACATTGGGATTCAGAGACTGAAACATTGAAGACTACCACGCCCAAGGCCACTGTGGCTGGTGAGTCTGTTAGTTTGAACAGGTCTGTTGAAGAACAGAGAATGAAAAGCCCTATTCGTTTGGACGAAGAGGATGAAGATTTAGGTCTGGGAACAGGAGACTTTCCTGGTTCGCCAGTTCAGGGGAGAAACCGAAGAAGCTCCAATACAAGAAGAAAGAAAAGGTTGTGAGACCTACAGAAAAGAGAGCTAGAGAGATAGAGACACTGATAGCAGGAAAAAAGTTACCACCTGCTACTAGCTCAAAATCTTCAGTTGCTGCTCCAGCCTCAAAGAAGCAGAAAACCACAGCTACTTCAGGTACAGAACAGGAAGCTGATTTACCTGTTGATGCATTCAATGAGGCATTAGATAACGTTCTGAAGAAGATAAAGAAGGGTAAACTGCCAGAGGTTGCTGAAGTCTCAAAGAAAAAGGTTACAATGGATAGTGATGTGATGGATACTGTTAATCGGAGACTTACTGAAATGATGAATCTGATAAACAAGCAGCATACTGAGATTGCCCAACTTAGACAAAACGACTCAAAGATGCTTGATGTAGTTGTTTTAACACATGAGAATAATGAAGAGTTGAAACAGAAGATCAAAAAGTTGCAGAAGGATAATAAAAAGTTGTTGAAACATGAGCAGAGAAACACTAGACGAATTATAGCTTTGAAAGGTGAAAATAAGAAGCTGAAAGAGAGTAACAAAAACATGGATAATCTGATCAAAGGTTTATACTCTCGAGCTCCTCAGTTGAAAGAAGGTGAAGAAGATAAAGAGTTAGAAGAGGAGCAAGTTGATTTTGAACTGTCAGATGATGAGGAGGAGGATGATGAAGATCTTGATGAAGATTCTGGTAAAGCTCCTAAAAAGAAGAAAGATAATGATGATGATGATGATGGTTCAGATGATGGATCCTGCATCTGATGATGATGATGATGATACAGACAGGTATAAGTATAAGAAGAGAGAATCTGGAAAAGAAGGAGAAGCTAGTTCTAAAGCCCCTGGAGGATCAGTGGATGATGATACGATCTTTTGGAACGAAAAGCTGAAGTCTATGTCAGAAGAAGACAAACAGATGTATCGCCAGATGCTGACTGATAGAGTCTGGATGATTGACATGACCAGCAGATTTTCTGAGATCTTTGAAACTCGTGACAGGGTGTTTGAATTAGAATATGAGGATCCAGATTTGGAAGATGGTGAAGTCTCGGCGGTGATGGCAAAAGAGATTTTTGAAGGTCTGGCGAAACAGGTTGGCAAAACAGTTGAAGAATTGTTAACTGATAACCAAATTCCTGATCTAACTGAAAAGGAAGCTGGAGATCATTCTGATGATCGTGATATACCTGGTTTCGAAGATATAGAAGTTGAAGATGTGACGAGTGAAGAGTATCCAGAATATTTCAAAAGAGACAAGAATTCTGGATTTACTGCGTTCACTGATGAATTGTTAAAGGAAGCCGAGAGACGTGCAAAAGAGAAAAGTGATATGTTTGTTGATGAGATATTCAGAGGGCATGATAAACCGTTTATCAGACAATCCGATAGCTTGAAAGAGTTATTGAGGGAGTTAAAAGAGAAAGAGGCTAATCGTCCTAAACCTGAGATTCAGGGTAGCTTTTATAAATTCCACAACGACATGTTCAAAGGAAAAGCGTTGAGATGGAAGTTTATAAAGCAACTGAAATGTGTAGCAGTGAAGTGGGAGAAGGGGATCCTATACTTTGATAGATTCCATGATTTGAAGACTCTCCCATATTGGGCAATTCGTGATATTTGTCGACACAAGATGACTGGAATGACAAATGGTCAGATTGCATACTTTGCTGAGAAGATGGCTAGGGAAAGCAGGACGAAGTGGAACCTCTTTGAACCTCAATATCCAAAAAGGATTGTTCACAAGAAGACTATTGACGATATTACTGGTTTGCCCAAAGTAACCTTAAAGTACAAACCACCAAAAGTGTTGAGGCACATTCCATTGCTGCAGATTCCTCAACATTTCGCTAAAGACTTTATCTGGTGGTATTATGATTGGAAGATCGCAGAAGCTGTTATTGTTTTGAAAGATAGAGATGAGAGTTTCAAGAAAATACACATTTTTGATCCCATGTGGTTAGTGAATTGCTCACATGAGGACATCATAATGTTGTATTACAATCCTATTTTCAGTGATGTTAAAGATTCTAAACAAGCTAGTAAATACCAGAGAGTGGTATTCTTGTGTTTTGCTCATGATATCAACGCCGGATGCGACTATGACAAAAAGCTCAGCAAGTTTGTTAAAGTTCAAGAGATTCCTGAAGAGAAAAAGAAAAAGTCGAAGCAAGTGTTTGAGAAGGTGATGACATTGGAACAGAAGAAACTTTTGAGGATCAAGCTAATGAACAAAAGAATGGATGAGGAACGAAGACTTAAACAATCCAAGCAATAGTCGAGGGGGAGTTTGTAGATGCATTTATGCGACTAATGCTTTGGATTTACAATAAACATATGTTAATAAGTTTTGTCGAGTGGGCGAAGGAGACTTAATGTGGGCGAAGGAAGAAAATCAAAGGTGCGAAGGAAGAAGTTCATACGAAGGAGAGACAGGAGGCGAAGGAAGATTTTGTTTATTATGTATTGCTTCATTCGACCAGGCTGTTTGGTCGAATGTGCACGTTCGTACCTTCATGGTGGGCGAACGTGCAGCCTATAAATAGGTCAAGCTGATTTTTGAATGTAGTTTTTTTAGTCATTATTGTTCCCTCCAAGTTCAGTGTGTCTCTCTAGGGTTTTGTTAAACTTAATTAACGTTGTGTCTTTCATGTTTTGATCAAATTAACGTGTAATTGAGTTTTGATTATTAATGAGAAAAGCTTTGAATGATGATTTGTTTGTTTTGATCTGATTGATTATCATTTTGTGATTGGTTTAGGGTTTCCGCACCTAAATCAAACTTGTTTGATCATGTCTTTGTAGATTTGTCGATCCTTTAGCACATACATAATCTAGGCAATAAGGGTTGGTTTTAAGAGATTATTGGAAATGACCATTTTACCCATCTTATATGCTTTATAATACTAGCAGAGAACCCGCGCGATGCGGCGGGGTGACAATTTACAACGCGGTATTTGTTGTCTAGTTAGTTTTTCAATCATCATCATCATCATCATTATACTTAGTTAATCTCCTCAATAGCAAAAGCTAAGGTAGGATCTGAAAAGGGTAAGATGTAGACAGCCTTACCTTATCAATCATGTCATGATATTTTGTAACTGGTAACTTTTATTTAAATTAAATAGGTAAAAATTTAAATGACATGTGTATACACTTAACTGTTCATAAAGATAACGCGGATGCCTTTTGTAAACCCGTACCGATTGTTTAACTAAAATAACTTTACTTACAAATTATATGTAGTTAAGAAAATCGAAAGCTTATTACTATAGTTTATAAAAGAAAATAGTTCAGTTCATCCTCACAAAGTCATAAATAGGCGTTATTCATTAGATTAGAAAAAAAACTATTTATATGGGTATTTCTTTTTTTTATAGAACCAATGTTTTCATACTCGGATTGAGCGTCGAACTGATATCTTTATTGGTTCACTGGTTGGACCGGATTTAAGAAGTAGATGACGTCACAAATATTATATGTATACAATAAAACTTTATTCAAATATTTAAAAGGTACTAATCAAAATCTTATTTTTAAAACACGTTCTTTAGTAAAAAAAACATTAATTGAATGACTAAAAGATTTAAAAGCTGTCATATACATTTTGGGTTTGGCTAGTTGTATGTTTGAGTTACCCTATGTAAATAAATAAAAAAGCTAAATGAGTAAAATATAAGTTTTAAATGCTCAATCATCTTCTGTTCTTTTATCATATATCTCTAGACTTATTAACACACCCACTACATACAACTTCGTTTTCCCTCACCAACTCAACGTCTTTCGCTGCGATCAAGAGTCAAACACTTTCATCAGGAAGGTTTGGTCGACCTGAGGTTCCTGATCCGACCACCGGATCTCGGAACCCCTGGTTCTTGGTTCGCTCTCCCAGTTCCTCTCAAAACAGTCCTTACCACAAGATTAATCTTTAAATCCGAAAAACTAAAATAATAAAACATAGTGAGTACAACTTAGTGAAAAGAAAAGAAAAAAAGCAAAAACAAAAACTCATCACAGAACAACAAAACAACACTTGTTTTGTCCTTTTGTAATTCCCTGCTTATTAGTAGCTTCTTGCATCCTGCAGCTTTCCATTTCAACTAAAGTGATGTGCCTTCCAAAAGAAATAGAAAAAAAAAACTAAAAGTCAAACTCAAAATCCTGCTTCTCTGATGCGCATGGTTAGGTTTTTCTGGAATCTGCCTTCCGTAAGCAGTGAGAGGTCACTGTCCTGCAAAACAAATCAAAGGAACAGTCACCATTTAACTATTTTTTTAAACGCAAATTCAATATTCCACTAAAAAAACCCAAGCTGCAGCAAGGAGCTGGCAATCGAATGGTTTACAGTTCCGTTTGTCTTTTCACCAAAAGTATGTTTTTATGAAGGCCAAAGTAGAGAAATAAAAGTACAACAAATGAGGAATAACGTATAAGACATGCCCTGACAACAAGGTGTAGCCTTAGAAATGGGAAAAAGCTCGGGTTCGGGTCAAAAGCAAACAAAATTGAGGTCAACCTAGAGGCTAGTTGGCATCCTTCTACAACAAGGTGTAGTCTTGCTCAATTTCATACCTATTAACATGGATAACAACGAATTGGGACCCAAACCTTCTACGACCGAAACCAAATGACCGCTTTTTAGAGCCATCTGTGTTGACACGTACCCAATTTGATTGAATCCATTGAGACCCAAATCTCATATGACCCATTACCCCGCCAAAACAAAAGCTTTCTAAAATAGTTACCCCGCCCAAAGGTCACGAAGCTATTCGGAACTAAACCAAACGACCACTTTCTAAAACAGTTTGTTTCAACCATACCTTACTAATTTACCCAAACTCGGCTAGACCATCATAATTCCACTTTATTCAACCCAACAATCCCTCGTAGATCCAAAACCCCCTTCATACCTACAAACATGGGGAAACAAATCAACAAATATGAATTATAGGATGTGTTGTAGCATGTACTTAATATTTTTTTAATTTGATTTAATAATTAAATTTAAAGTAACCACAACAAGTCCCCCTAGTCTAGTGTTGCTCCTACGTGCGAGCGTAGGATGGAGCGCTAGACTGATTAGGAGTGATCGAGAATGAAGATTAAGAGCTTTATCTTCTCGGTGGACCAATGACTCGAACGTGTCGTCTTCCTGCTTCGATGTGTGGAAGGTTGCTCGTTGCGCTTGTTACTGACTAAGTGTCACCTTCTAGGCTAACTGTCACCGACGCGTGTGAGGGTTGCTCGTTACGCTTGTTATCGGCTAAGTGTCACCTTCTAGGCTAACTGTCGCTGGCGCGCGGGCGTCCAGTTACGATTTGTTGCATGTGTTACTGTGGCTCGTTGCCCAACCTGCGAGCATATCAATCATATAATATGGGTGTATTATGAGGCGCCCAACCTTGCGTTAGTATTTCCTGAACTTAAGATAAGTTGAAAAGATAATAAATTGCGGTAAATATGAAAAAGTTGTACCAAAACCTTGAGCGTACGGATGTCATAGTGCGCGGCCAAATGTTATAGCGCGCGGCTGAACCAATAAAACTTTCTTGGGAGTACGGCGCGCCATGGTATGAGAACCATCTAAAGTGGTGTTATACCATGCCATCCCTCTAGTTCATTGGTGCTAAGTGTAATGTTTAGGAGCATTGAACTTATAATAAGAGTATCCTTCGCCAATGGATCGTATGACTCGCCAAAGTTATGTTTCGCGGATTGCTTTAAGTAGACAAGAGCATGCTCCGCGAAAGATGTCTTTTTAGGCTATATGTCAGTCCGAACCAATGCTCCACGATGCTCATGAAGTGCTTTGCGATGGCTCATGAGAGCCAGGATTGCGCGAAGTGCTTGCTGTTGACGGATGAAAGCAATCCGCGTGGGTAGTCGGCGTGTTCCTGAAAGGGAGACACGATGACATGTTGGCGCGTTCCTGAGAAGGATGCGCGTTCGTTATGAAGATGTAAGCATGTGTCCTGCAAAGGACACATGAGGAGAGCATCTTTTTAAAATTTTGCTACGGCCCAACGCGGGGCGTTGACGTGGCTGCGCGTTCCTGAGAAGGAGACGCGATGACTTGTCGGCACGTTCCTGAAAAGGAGACGTGATGTCATGGCGGGAGGGCCTGCATCTGCTGGTTATGGACACAGGATGCTCCGCTGACGTAAAACGGGCGGGAAGAGCTGCGTCGGCCTGGTTAATGCGCAGCTCGTGGTTGAGTAGTTTACATGTGTACTTTGAGTTACATCCAGTCGTCACTGAGTTTTCATATATCAAAGTGTACATGTATTTGAAGACATCGTCAACTGGTGCGCACGAGCAGGGATCAGTCTGTCGGCGTATGACGGGATTCGCGTTCTTGGGATGCCAGAAAAGGTATTCGTCGAGTGTACGCGGTGTGATGGCATCGTCAACTGATGCGCACGAACAGGGATCAGTCTGTCGGCGTATGACGGGTTGACGTGTTGGCGAGTTTCTGAAAAGGAGGTGCGCCGGGACGTCTTTTAAGATGTTACGTCAACCCAACGCGGGGTTGACTTAACGGCGCTTTCCTAAAAAGGAGGCGCGATGATGTGGCGAAGCGTTCCTGAAGAGGAGACGCGAGGACATGGCGGCGCGTATCTTAAAAGGAGATACGCGCGAACTGATGACGTCGTAAGCATTTTCCTGAAAAAGAAACATGCGGAGACGTCTTTTAAAATTTTACGTCAACCCAACGCGGGGTGGTGACGTGGCAGCGCGTTCCTGAGAAGGAGACGCGAAGACGTGGTAGGGCGTTCCTGTAAAGGAGACACGCACAGAGTCATAGCACGTTCCTGAAAAGGAGACGTGGCGGCACGTTTCTGAGAAGGAGATACGCGTGAACTGATGACGTCGTAAGCATTTTCCTGAAAAAGAAACATGCGGAGACGTCTTTTAAAATTTTACGTCAACCCAACGTGGGGTAGTGACGAGGCAGCGTGTTCCTGAGAAGGAGACGCGAAGACGTGGTGGGGCGTTCCTGTAAAGGAGATGCGCACAGAGTCGTAGCACGTTCTTGAAAAGGAGACGTGGCGGCGCGTTTCTGAGAAGGAGATACGCGTGAACTGATGACGTCGTAAGCATTTTCCTGAAAAAGAAACATGAGGAGACGTCTTTTACAATTTTACTTCAACCCAACGCGGGGTAGTGACGTGGCAGCGCGTTCCTGAGAAGGAGACGCGAAGACGTGGTGGGGCGTTCCTGTAAAGGAGACGCGCACAGAGTCGTAGCACGTTCCTGAAAAAGAGACGTGGCGGCGCGTTTCTGAGAAGGAGATACGCGTGAACTGATGACGTCGTAAGCATTTTCCTGAAAAAGAAACATGCGGAGACATCTTTTAAAATTTTACGTCAACCCAACGCGGGGTAGTGACGTGGTAACGGGTTCCTGAGAAGGAGACGCGAAGACGTGGCGATGCGTTCCTGAAGAGGAGACACGCGCGAAGTTGAAGCACGTTCCTGAAAGGGAGACATGCGCGAAGTTGTAGCACGTTCCTTAAAAGGAGACATGGCGGCACGTTCCTGAATAGCAGACGCGCGCGAAGTTGTAGCACGTTCCTAAAAAGGAGACGTTGTAGCACGTTCCTGAAAAGGAGACGTACATGGAATGTCTTTTAAAATTTTTACGTCGACCCAACGCGAGGTAGTGACGTGGTAACGCGTTCCTGAGAAGGAGATGCGAAGACGTGGCGGCGCGTTCCTTAAAAGGAGACGCGCGTGAATGACATGGGGACGCGTTCCTGAAAAGGAGACGCGGCGAATGACATGGCGACGCGTTCCTGAAAAGTAGACGCGGCGAATGACATGGCGACGCGTTCCTGAAAAGGATACGCGAAGGGAGTTACCGACAAGCGAGGTTACCGATAAGCGTAGAGTTACCGGCTTTGCGCAGGGTTACCGTTGCGTAGGGAGTTACCGACAAGCGGGGTTACCGATAAGCGTGGAGTTACCGGCTTTGCACGGGGTTACCGTTACGTAGGGAATTACCGACAAGCAGGGTTACACGTAAACGTGAAGTTAGTCCCTGAGCTCATTGATACTACGTGTGATATTAGTAACAATGAATATATAATAATAAAAACAAATGACACACAACATGTGTGTAATGTCACGAGCCACTAAAATAGTGTGACTCTTTTTTATTTGTTCTCTCATTTAGAACTTGTGACCATGCACACAAGCAATCGTAAAGGCTCCGGATATTTGCACAAGTAGCAATTTTATTCAGACAACCCTATACGGGTCGTAGAGAGCTCTACGGGTCGTAGAGCCAATTTTTTCAGACTTCTACGAGCCGTAGAGGCCTCTACGGCTCGTAGAAGTAGTCTTATTAATTTTGAGAATGAAGAAGGACGAGATTGATGTTTTATGATGCCTACGGCCCGTATAGGCCCCTACGGGTCGTAGACAAAAAAAAACCAAAAACGTTTGGGACGAGGTTCGATCTTAGGCACATTATCACACAAACACACACACAAAGTCTTATTAAGTATATGGGGACCATCTGGGCTACCAGTTCGCTGGTTTCTTAGTTGGAAAGTTTTAATATAACATAAACCAGTCTTAGGCAGCCTCTACGGCCCGTAGAGGCCTATACGACCCGTAGATAGGGGTTTTTTTTTAAATCATTTTAATTATGTAATAATTAATCCCGAGCATGTAATACATTAACACAAGCATGTAAAACGTGAACACAATTGTTTATAACATAAACCAATATAAACCAACGTCGTCTCGATAAGCGTGTAAATAAACGTTAACAGAAGCGTTCAAAATAAAACTAATCGTTTATATACGCAAAAAAATAAAATTAAACGTTAACAGAAGCGTTCAAAATAAAGATTGTTTAAATATATAAGATGATCAGAAATAAAACATCGTAGAGCCAGTCGGCGGCGACGTCCCGGGCTGCTGCGAAGACGTCTCGGGCTGCTGGGAGGACGTCACGGGCTCGTGCGTGCTGGTCCCTAAAGTCGGTGGGACACGAGTCTGCATGCCTAGGTGGCGATAGATATCCTGCTGGCCAGCAATCAACCAGCGCATCGCGTCGTCCTGCCGATCACGCCACTGACGCGTATCGGTGTCCTGCTGCTGACGCCAGGTGTCCTACTGCTGACGCCAGGTGTCCTGCTGCTGACGCCAGGTGTCCATCTGCTGACGCCACGCACGCATCTCGACAGCCTCCTCGGCAGCCGCACGAACGTCCGCCCTAACATCAGCAGGCAACCTAAGAGAGTGATAAACGCGCGCCGGTATCTGCACGTCCTCAGGCTGCTGAGGCATCTCGACATCCCTAAGACCGCCCCCCTCCTGCTCATGCACAAACTGCAACCCGACCTCCACAGCATCACCTGCAATGGATAACAATAAATAATTAATAAATAATAATAATATTCCAGGATTTTATAAAAAAAATTGGGCAGAGTTTCCCCTGTTTTTAGGCAAACCAGACAACACAAGTTGTCTACAAGTTTCCCAAATAATAATAATAATAATAATAATAATAATAATAATAATAATAATAATAATAAGTATAATAATAATAATAATAATAATAATAATAATAATAATAATAATAATAATAATACCTCTAAGGC
The DNA here is from genome assembly GCA_028751855.1 of Ambrosia trifida. NCBI lineage: Eukaryota > Viridiplantae > Streptophyta > Magnoliopsida > Asterales > Asteraceae > Ambrosia > Ambrosia trifida. The sequence continues at coordinate 3,292,801 of CM054123.1, read as the reverse complement.
CCTGATGTACTAACGGCTCATGCACAAACTCCACGCCACCGGGACCAATCAGATAGTGGAAGGCATCATGATCCGGCGTCTTCGCCTTCTTCGCCGCACAAAGCATAGCCTTCATCGTGTGTAGACCTATTGGGCTGAAAGAAACTCAAAAACATTAACATTAATAATAATAATAATAATAATAATAATAATAATATCATTAATAACCGAAATACCTGGGCGGTAGTGACGGAAACCGATTACGGTTAACATAACCGTAATACTTCACGGCATCGCAGCGCTCAGCAATCTTGCTGATGAGCCCCCCGCATGGGATGCCTCCCTTCAACGGCTTATGGGGGAAGGAGGCAAAATACTCGGCCATGACCCGATGCAAGGCAATCGGCGTGCCGGTGAGTATGCAATGCAGGTACATCAGGTCCGTCTTCGTCACCCGCTCGTTACTATTCCCCCGTGCCGTTAGGGAATAAGTAATGCAACGGTGAATGTAACGAACTACGGGGTGACGAATGTTGGATGCCCTGTCACACCTCTCCCTGCACAGCATAATAATAGTAATAATAATCAGAACAAAGATATTGAAAAATAATAATAATGATGATGATAATAATAATAATAATAATAATAATAATAATAATACTTCTGTGCCGGGTTGCCGAACTCGGGACCACCAATGGTGGGCCACCACGCATAGAGGACGTCATCAGCGACAGTAGTCACCGCCCTAGTGTAGACATCCTGAACATTATCATTAACATTAACATTTCGAATAAGAACAAAAACAAAAATAATAAGAATAAAAATAAAAATAATATTAATACCTCTACAAGGTCGTCGCGAGTGTACCACTGGATGTGCGTAGCCCACTCATCTAGAGAATAACCATACTCAACGCCGAGTATGGAAAACTCAATATCCTTCGGTGGGCGGCCTGACGATCCGGCGCCCGACGATCCGGCGGTGGGCGGGCGAAACCGAAAGGTGGATAGAAACTCTATCACCAACGGCCGATGGGACGGCGCGCAAAAGTCGTCGAAAAACCTGTCCAGTGGGCTCCCTTCCGGGATCCACTGTCGGGCAATCGCCTCAGCACCCCCCTACACTCCCGAAGCGCGTCCCAAGAAATCCCACGCGCCTTTCCAATCTTCTTCTTCCTCAACCTATGAAATCTGGCACCCGGGTAATCGACTCGCAGAAAACTGCAATGCTCATAGCCTGACAAGTCACCCCCTGCCATGGCAGCCCCCACCTGCACCACGGCCTCATCCTCCTCCTGCTGCTCCTCCTCCTCCTCGCCCATGTACTGCTCGTCTAGAAAATCTGCCATAACTGCAAAATCAAAGAATATATAGTTAGTTAGGGCGTTTCTATAATTAAGGTGTTTCAAAAGAATCGCCAAAACTATATAGTTTTGGCGTTTCTTTTGAATCGTCAAAAACTATATAGTTTTGGCGTTTCAAAAGAATCGCCAAAACTATATAGTTTTTGGCGATTCAAAAGAATCGCCAAAACTATATAGTTTTTGGCGATAAAACTATATAGTTTTTGGCGATTCAAAAGAATCGCCAAAACTAATATAGTTTTTGGCGATTCAAAAGAATCGCCAAAACTAATATAGTTTTGGCGATTCAAAAGAATCGCCAAAACTAATATAGTTTTGGCGATTCAAAAGAAACGCCAAAACTATATAGTTTTTGGCGATTCAAAAGAATCGCCAAAACTATATAGTTTTTGGCGATTCAAAAGAATCGCCAAAACTAATATAGTTTTGGCGATTCAAAAGAAACGCCAAAACTATATAGTTTTTGGCGATTCAAAAGAATCGCCAAAACTATATAGTTTTTGGCGATTCAAAAGAATCGCGAAAACTAATATAGTTTTGGCGATTCAAAAGAAACGCCAAAACTATATTAGTTTTGGCGATTCAAAAGAATCGCCAAAACTATATAGTTTTTGGCGATTCAAAAGAATCGCAAAAACTATATAGTTTTTGGCGTTTCAAAAGAATCGCCAAAACTATATAGTTTTTGGCGATTCCAAAGAAACGCCTCAATCCTGTAACAAATACACCTAAACAATAAAAAAAACACAAAAACAGAAACAACGATAAAACGCGCGCGCGTTCAACGCTGTTTCAGCAACCCTAAAACGCGTGCGCGTTCAACGCTGTTTCAGCAACCTGTTAACACGCGCGCGCGTTCAACGCTGTTTCAGCAACCTGTTAACAACGCGCGCGTTCTACGGGCTGTTTCTCAGGGACATTTTCACAAACACCTTATGTGCGTTATCAAATTCACAAATTTATATGGTATTTTCAAGTAAAGAATAACCCAAACTTTCGTGAATCAAGTAATAAAACCAATTTGATGGTAATATGGACTGAAATTAGACAAAAAAAACATATAGATCAAAAAATGATAATATTAAGAATTTCTATCATATAGATCAAAAGATGAAAATATGGACTGAAATTAGAGGGATTGTTACCTTAGTGATGAGAAACAAGTTTCAAGATGGTGGTGGTGGTCGAATATGGTGGTGGTGGTCGAAGATGGTGGTGGTGGCGATTAGGTTTTGAAGGGTAAAGGGGGTGGGTTTTGGGTTGTGTTTGGTTCTGAACAGAGGGAACGATTATATCAGTTTTTAAAACTTACCTACGGCCCGTAGAGGTCTCTACGAGCCGTAGGTAAACAAAATTAAACTGTTTACCTACGGCTCGTAGTGGTCTCTACAGCCCGTAGGTGAACAAAATTGAAAAAAACGTTTGGGACGTGAATCGATCTGATGGCTGTCAAGTATCACACACACACATACACATACACACTTATACACACAATGGGGACCATCTGGGCTACCAGTTCGCTGGTATATTATCCAGAAAAATTAAATATAACATATAACTGAAAACCCAAATTTTTTTAAAAAAAATCCTCGTCTACGGCCCGTAGGGACCTATACGGGTCGTAGACTCATATTTTTTTTAAAAAACTACTGATTATATTTATAAACTTTACAAAGTTTCTAGAAATCAAAAAATTTTGTCTACGGGTCGTAGAGGCCTCTACGGCCCGTAGGCTCAATGGCCTCTACGAGCCATAGATGGTGTCTACGAGCTTGTCCCAGAAGCCTACGGGTCGTAGAGGGCTCTACGACCCGTAGATAAATCTCTTCTACGGCCCATAGAGCTCTCTACGGCCCAGTAGAAGTTTTGTTTTTTTTAAATTTTGTTAGTTTTAATTAGGTGGTATAGGTTTTTTTTATAAAATAACGTTTTCATTTCATATTGTATATGTAAAATAATAATAAAAAATTTAATAAATCATTATACATTATAAAAACAAATTTACACCGCACTATCAGAAGAATCAGGACAGCCTGTTGGGTCAAACAACTCTGGATCTGTTTGAGATAGCCTACGCCCCTCATCAAGACGATCCCTGTATAGTGCTAACCATGGGTTGTGATTTACATCTACCCAACGCCTCCATGTTCCACTCGGATAAGGCATCGGAGCGTCGTCTGTTAGCTTTAGCATGATGAAGTGGTTGCCGTTCACGAAGGCCATCGAAATGACCCGATGTTCTGGCACGCTTTGAGGATGCTTGTGAATAGGGAAGAATGTGCTCGTTCCAAGAGGACTGAAGAATTGAAGGACCACACCAAATGCCTGAGCAATCACTAATCCAGTCAAAGGCATCTCCATCCACTTTGAATTGGGTGTGTTCCCGACTCCCGTCCAATCTAAGGACGAGTATATGCGGGCGAAACCGTTATCGTCGTATCGGTTCAAAATCTCGTACCAATCCTCATGGTATTGACCCATCATCTCTTCTTTAAGAAGGTGGCGGATCAAATCCCAGTCTTCCTCCTCCATATCCAAAGCCAAAGCTACAGATCGGAACCCACAGTTACCGTCTGGCTGAACATTTTGAATATGCGTGACAAACCATCGATAAAGGGGATCAATCTGATGCTTAAATTGTCTAAGCACAAATTTATACCTGTCACCGCCAAACATTGGGAAATCATGATTAGGGGATGTGTACATATGTATGTATGTATAAATAGTTATTTATGTACCTGTCCCCTACTAAGAGTGGATACTTTTTGCTACACACTCTCATTTTATCTTTACCCGGGTCTGATGGCCTACGTCTTCTAACAGGCTCATCTTCCTACAATGGATAATAATAATAATAATAATAATAATAATAATAATAATAATAATAATACTAACATCTTCTTGCGCATCCTCCTGCTGTTTTTTTTTCTTTAATTTTGTAGTTGGGCGCCCGCGAGTATTCTTTTGTACCTCAGGAGGTTGAGTGTCATTCATACTTGGACTTACCACCGACTTTATTTTTGACAACATATTTCTTTGAACAAGTGGTGATTGAGACATCAGTGTCTCTTTGACTATCTCCCACTCACTCGCAAGGTCACGTTCCCCCATACTACTTCCGGTTCATAATTCAGTCGTGTCCAGAAGACGTCTATTTCGGATAGCTGTATTTTTATTCCTGTATTCAATAAACATAAACATAAACATAATAGTTGTAGTAGTAGTAATAATAATAATAATAATAATAATAATAATAATAATAATAGTAATAATAATAAAGTAATGGTATTACCTTTATTTATATACGAATCTAATTGACATGCACACGGCAACCCAGAACTCGTGAAAAGCTGGTGACCACAACTCATTTTTCATTCCTTCAACCTCTCTATATTTTTTATCTCTTTTATCAACTTCTCGATCGCTGCATGGGAAACTTTACCGAGTAGGTCCTCAAAAAGAGGTATGTCATGGTGCACCTTTTTCACAGATAAACTCTCTTCAAACGAGTGGTTTATTGCCCTCTCTTGTGACGTTACAACATCGTCTACAATCATCACAAGTTTGTGGAGTGAGTTGTTAGCCCCCTTAATGTGCATCTTAAACCTTGAATGCTGGCTCTCAACTCTGTTGGTCGTATACTGACCAATGTTGTAGTTTGTGTCTGTCCATGCAGAAACAAACCTTTCTTTGTAGTCACGGAGCCAGACCCGGTCTATATATTCAAAAACACCTGTAAAAGATAGAAAAAAGATATTTGTTAATGTGTGTATGTATGCGTTTTAAACTAAATTAATAAAATATGTACCAGCTCGTTCGTCCTGACATAGTCGTTTGTAGAATCGGTCTAACCAGAGACTATAAAATTCCGGAGATGAAGATCTACATAATCGCTTAAAAGATTTCACGAATATTTCCCAATCTGCATTTCCAAAGGCTTGTATGCAGTGCTTCAATATATTTCGTTGAATGTGATACCTGAATGTATAATAATAATAATAAAAAAAATAATAAAAATAATTAATAATAATAATAATAATAATAATAATAATAATATGTATACCTGCATAACAACTTCGAAGCTGCTGGAAATACAATGTCGCATGCATTCATCAAGGCTTTCTCACAATCAGTTATTATAGCACGGGGCTCCGTACTATCTTCTAGCAACTCTTTAAGCCTTTGTAGCACCCATATGTAGTTATCCTTTTTTTCACGGGAGATGAATGCATGGGCGACACAAAACGACTTGGATGTTGATGTCATACCCACAACTTGAACAAACGGAAGTTTATACTCGTTCGTTTTGTAGGTCGCATCAATCATCAGCACATGCGGGAACGCACGCCATAACCTGTGCGAGGTGGGATGGACAAACAAAATATCCTCGATCACATTTGTCGAGTCATTCCTCCGGGTGAAGTAAACAAATTTTTTTTCCACCAATGAGGCTTCGAGTACCTGCATAGCAATAATAATAATTAAAAAATAATAATAAAGAAGTAATAATAATAATAATAATAATAATAATAAAGAAGTAATAATAATAATAATAATAATACCTGCATTTGAGTCCTGCCGCCGTATAACAAATGCTTAACCTTGGTTATTGTGTTATGTATGTCTCTTAAGATGCAGGGACTATCCGGGTTTTGAACGGCCGAATGTATGTCTACTGGCGTAACATTTTGAAAATAAAGTGTATCCACCAATTTTAACTCGGCCGGACCCAGCCTCCTAGCATACGCGTGACCCTCGATGTGTTGGAAAGGTTTGTGATTATGTGTTTGGTTTTGGACCTCCAAAATATAACCATCGTGGCCGGAGTGGTATCTCCCTATTAGTTGAAACGGGCAATTACATTTTTTACTGCCCGTCTTTCGAACCGTGGCTACACTATGATGTACGCCACTACGGTCACATCGTATCCATGCCGATGTTACCCTCCTATTCGGCCCCCTGCCTTCAGAAACAGTACGTCCGAATACGGTAATGTAACCATTTTCTTTTGCTCTTTGATAAACCCACTCTTTGAGGTCTTTAAGAGACCTGAATACCTGCAAAATTTATATACGACTTCAAATAGCAACTAATATATACGAGTTCAAATCTCACAAACCCTACGAGTTCAAATAACAACTAATATATACGAGTTCAAATCTCACAAACCCTAAAACAAATTTAGGTACGGGACTAAATATACGAGTCTAAAAAGCTACACGGGTCTAAATATCTCACAAACCCTAAATATACGAGTCTAAATATACACGGGTCTAAATTATAAACAAGTGCAAATTCATAAACACACCTGATTCGTTTCGTACGAAACATCCGGGACAGGTTCCTCGCCACCGTTATCACCTCCCTTGTACTGTGGATGACTTGGCGGAGGCAAGTAAAATGACCCCGGTTCTTCTACGTACTCCTGGTTCAAATCGGGCAGCAGGTTCAAATCGGGTAGTGCATTCCCGTCACCATAGCGAACAACGGAGCTAACCTCCTCCTCACCACGTTCCACCACGGCTCCGAAAAGGCTTTCCGAGACGTGAGATAGGCTAAACGAATGCTCCCATTCATCCGAAACATTACCGTAGTGACCCGAAGACATCGTGGTAGCTTGGAATCGATCGGATTTTTGTGCACCGCGTTTTTAAATTTTCTTTCGTTAACTGAAGAAAGAAGACAAGGAAGAAGAATATATCTGGACCCTCTACGGCTCGTAGAGGCCTATACGGGCCGTATAGGGTTTAATGTTCCCAACAACCAGGTTTTCTACAGGCCGTATAGCCCTCTACGGCCCGTAGAGGGTTAGCTTTTCCAGACTGACACACTGAATGTCAGACACTTCATTCAATGACCTCGTACCTCGTACTGCCTACGGGCCGTAGAGACCTCTACGGCTCGTGTAGGGTTTAAATGCACTCCACCAAACCACCTCTACGGGCCGTAGAGGGCTTTACGGGCCGTAGAGGGTTGAGCATTTATTACACTGACACCCTCTACGGCCCGTAGAGCCCTCTACGACCCGTAGAGGGCTGTGCAAACTTACTTTTTGTTATTGTGTAAATAACATACCTCATCGTAAAGCCCTCATGGGCACAAGTTACTAAAACTTTAATTTTAATAATGATGCCTTAGCTCTTGGGCTATGATATGACAGGTGTGTGAGCATCATTATCTCATTAGTATGCCCCCTCTTTTTTTAGGGTCGTTCTAATTAAACCCCCCTAACTTCTATTTTAACCCCTTAAGCCAGCCGCCTCGCTTAGGCCTAAGCGAGGCGGCTGATAGTTTGATTAACCCTGATTAACCGTTAAGCCTGATACTCTCTCGAATTAATTACCCAGACGCCTCGCTTTGGCCTAAGCGAGGCGCCTGGTCCCATCAGATTTTGGCTATAAATTCATTCGATTTCATTAGGTTTCATTATAAACTCGTTCGATTTCAATTCTTTGTCCACAACATATATAACATGTCGTATTACGACTTTATTTTCGGTGATTCTTACGACTCTAATAATAATAATAATGTCGAGGAGGGGTTGTCATATAATGTCGAGCAGGGTCCGTCATATAATGTCGGGCAGGGTCGGTCTAGTAGTGTCGAAGAGGGTCAGTCTGGCATTCGTTACCGTGACAATGCGGTAGAACTGGACTTGAATACACAGTGGAAGGACCCGTATGAATTTGAAGATGAGCCTAGTCAACCTGCCTACAGTTATACTTACGGCACTAACGATGGTGATGACACATTTGAAGAACAAGACTGTACGCACTATGAAGACAGCGCTGTCGATGAGAAGCGGGTGGAAGATCAGGAGGAAGGACCTAACCCGATCAACCTTTGGTTCGAGACTGACCGGACATTTTCGAGACGCGTTGAGTTGGTCGATTGGGTACATGATACGGGAATGGCAAATGGTGACGTTATAGTTATAAAAAGATCGAAGAAAAGAGGAGAACAGTTCGTGAAGGTATATATTTCAGTCACTATTGTTTTCAAGATATTAACAAATGCGTATTTTATAAATTGTTATTTAAAAAGCAACAATAAACTTAGCTTATAAATTAATTACTAAAAACACGTGTTTTTTCGTTGGTCAAGGTTAATTCCCTACGGGTGCACCAGTGGTTTTCGGGTCACACACCTTTAGGATTACGTTTCTCCTTTACTACGAGTATTGTTAATTTTTAATTAATAAACTTTATTATTATTGTATTTATTATTATTATTACTAATATTATTATTATTATTATTATTGTATTTATTATTATTATTATTACGCTTATTATTATTATTATTATTATTATTATTATTATTATTACGATTATTATTATTTTTATTATTATTATTACGATTATTATTATTATTATTATAATTATTATTATTACGATTATTATTATTATTATTATTACTAATATTATTACTATTACGATTATTATTATTATTATTATTCTATTTATTATTATTATTGTATTTATTATTATTATTATGATTATTATTATTATTATTATTAGTTTTATTATTATTATTATTATTATTTTTATTATTATTATTATTATTATTACGATTATTATTATTATTATTATTCTATTTATTGTTATTATTGTATTTATTATTATTATTGTATTTATTATTATTTTTACGATTATTATTATTATTATTATTATTATTATTACTATTATTATTATTATTATTAGTTTTATTATTATTATTATTATTATTATTATTATTATTTTTATTATTATTATTATTATTATTATTATTATTACGATTATTATTATTATTATTACGATTATTATTATTATTTATTTAAAAAAATTAAAAAAAAAACTTATTTTCTAATAAACTTATTTTTGTTAAGGTTGTATTTCAATGCACTCTTGGGGGGAGCATAAGAGTGTGGCTTTGGTGAGGAAGACGGGTAGCAAAAAAATTGGCTGCCCGTTTAAGTTGACAGGGGTGTTTGAATCTCGGACACGGGTTTGGAGGTTAAAGGTGAAAAACCCGACGCACAACCACACTCCCTTTGAAAACTTAGAGGGTCACCCATATGCCAGAAGGCTTTCTGTGGATGACAGACAACTGGTCGGGGAGATGACAGAGAATGATGTTCCCAAGCGTAGCATCTGGAGAATGATCGTTTCAAAGAACCCGGAGAAAAAGACTACCCTGAAAGATATACACAATGCGGCTCAGATGATGAATGCTGGAAAGGGAGTCATTCCCAAAGGTGCAATGGAGCACCTCGAATACTTTCTGACGAAGAGAGGATTCACCTACTACACGCGTGCGGATGTAATCTCGAAGGCTCTCACGGATATTTTCTTCGTTCACAAACATTCACATACTATGTGGTGCGCATTCCCGCATGTGCTGATGATTGACGCCACCTACAATACAAACATGTACAATATGGCGTTTGTTCAGGTAGTGGGTATGGCGTCGACAAACCAGTTGTTTTCGATTGCCCATGCGTTTATTTCTTCTGAGAAGATTGATAACTACATTTGGCTGTTGGAGAGGATAAGGTCTATGTTGGACAAATGTATGGAGCCGCGAGTGATTGTGACAGACAGGGACCTTGTGCTGATGAACGCGTGTGATGTGGTTTTCCCAAAGGCGTACAAGTATCTATGCCGGTTTCATATCTCGCAGAATATCAACAGGAACAGCAAGAAGGAATTCACGGATAAGGAGTGGAAGGAATTTGTTTGAATGTTTTGGTGGCTGAGTGACTCTGCGACGGAAACCCTATACGAATACAATTTGGGGCAATTTCAGTCATATCTGGAAAAGATGGATCGGCTAGGTAAGTAGTTTTACATAATTACATACGTACTTATTTACATACACACGCCTGACAAGTTTTGGTTATATTTTTCAGACGTTTTTACCTACACGAAGAATAACTGGTTGGACCGGTTCCGTCAAAAGTTTGTGTCAGCGTGGACTAACCAAACGCTGAACTTCCGCCAGACCACTACCAACAGAGTTGAGGGCATGCATGCCAAAATTAAAAGTTACCTTCCAAGCAATCGCAACTCGTTGTCAACAATTGTGAAGTCCGTTGATCAAATGGTGGATAAGCAATATAGAGACATTAAAAAAGGTTTTGAAGAAAGCCTAAGAAAAACAATGAACCACCACAAGAGGCAGCCATTGCTTGAAAAGTTACTTCGGAAGGTTAGCAAACATGCTCTTCAGTTAATATACGAAGAGATCGACCGTCTTCAAACGTCCATGCGCCGTTACAATAACACTTGTGGATGCCAACTTTATAGTAGTTGTGCTTTGCCATGTGCCTGTCGTCTCGAGCAGTTACAAATTAACGGTAATTAGCACTAGTGTCCATATGATTTTACTACATAATTTATTACATGACTTAACTTTATAACATATGTTATTTTTTCAGGTCAGGAAATCCATTTGTTCTCGATAGACGTGTTCTGGAGGAAGCTTGACTTCAAACCTGCGAAGACTGGTTGCGAAGATATAAATGTAGATAAGGTGTGGGCAGAATTAAAGGAAACGATTGATACAAAACCAGTTTTTGCCCAATTAAACTACCTGGACAAATTTGCACAAATCGTCACAGGCAACTACTCCCCAAATAAACCGCCTGTTGTGCAAAAGAAAACCCGTGGTCGTCCAACCAAGAAGCAGCAAGAACACAAGAGAGAACAATCTGCAAGAAAGAGCTTGCATATGCCGGTTGAAGAAAGTGGGTCCGACGAGGAGTTTGAATTTCCCCAACACAGCTCATTCGTACCATCACAGGAGGACCTCGTACGACCTTCCCAGTTCCAGCCATGCCCTCCTTACGAGCTTCACCGTCACAGCTCTTACATACCGTCATCGTTCCAGGGGGCAGCATTTGGGATAAATTCAATTTCCCAAATCTTCAGCGGACAAAAAAGTCAGAGAACTTAGTAAGGACATATGGGGATAGAATTCCATTTGTGTTTCACCCATATATATCTAAAATAACGGATGTGAGACCTGATGGTCATTGCGGTTTTCGAGCGGTAGCTGTGGGGTTAGGGATAGGTAAAAATGAACATATGGCTGTCCGATCCCAAATGCTACTCGAGTTGCGCAGTAGCGAAGGCTTGTGGAGGTCAATATTTGATCCGAATAACGAAGGGCATTATCAGAGTCTCTGCGATAGCATTTCTTTTACAGGGGTGGGAGATGCCCTAGAAGAGCATTGGATGACGACGCCGGAAGCGGGGTTTCTCGTTGCACAGAGATATGGAGTTGTTTTTCATACACTCGACATTAGAGGTTCTGATACAGTTTTCCCTCTATTTTTAGGCCTAAGTTGTTCTATGCCGCCTATTCAGACGGTAGCAGTTTGCTACGTGGGTCGACACTACATCAACATAAAGCTTGAAAGATCATATCCAATGCCTCCCCCGAATACAGTTTGGACTACTTTTAGAAGGGAAGGTGGTGCGGAATGGGAAACAATGTTTGAAGATCAAATCAATATGTACAAACAATTAGTTTTCCAGAAACAGAACACCAATCAAAGTCCTGAAGTACAAAATTTAAGTTAGATATGTGAAATTTGTAAAAATATTTAAACACTCTTTACTTTCATAAAAATCGTATTGGTTATGTTTATGTCTTTTAACGGGCTTGTCGGGTCGGATTGTTTCGGTTCGTTTAAATAATATTAGTAATAATAATAATAATAATAATAAATACAATAATAATAATAATAAATACAATAATAATAATAATAATAATAATAAATAAAATAATAATAATAATAAATACAATAATAATAATAATAAATACAATAATAATAATAATAATAATAATAATAATAATATATAATAATAATAGTCCGGTGCGTTCACGTGCCGGTCGGGTCGAACCAGTCCGGTGCGTTCACGTGCCGGTCAGGTCGGAACAGTCCGGTGCGTTCACGTGCCGGTCGGGTCGAAACAGTCCGGTTCGTTCACGTGCCGGTCGGGTCGGATCAGTCCGGTGCGTCGGTGCGTTCATGTGCCGGTCGGGTCGGACCAGTCCGGTGCGTTCACGTGCCGGTCGGGTCGGAACAATCCGGTTCGTTCACGTGCCGGTCGGGTCGGACCGGTCCATTGCGTTCACGTGTCGGTCGGGTCGGAACAGTCCGGTGCGTTCACGTGCCGGTCGGGTCGGATCAATCCGGTGCGTCGGTGCGTTCACGTGACGGTCGGGTCGGACCAGTCCGGTGCGTTCACGTGCCGGTCGGGTCGGATCAGTCCGGTGCGTCGGTGCGTTCACGTGCCGGTCGGGTCGGACCAGTCCGGTGCGTTCACGTGCCGGTCGGTTCGGAACAGTCCGGTGCCTTCACGTGCCGGTCGGGTCGGAACAGTCCGGTTTGTTCACGTGCCGGTCGGGTCAGATCAGTACGGTGCGTCGGTGCGTTCACGTGCCGGTCGGGTCGGACCAGTCCGGTGCGTTCACGTGCCGGTCGGGTCGGAACAGTCCGGTTCGTTCACGTGCCGGTCGGGTCGGATCGGTCCGGTGCGTTCACGTGCCGGTCGGGTCGGACCGGTCCGGTGCGTTCACGTGCCGGTCGGGTCGGACCGGTCCGGTGCGTTCACGTGCCGGTCGGGTCGGACCGGTCCGGTGCGTTCACGTGCCGGTCGGGTCGGACCGGTCCGGTGCGTTCACGTGCCGGTCGGGTCGGAACGGTCCGGTGCGTTCACGTGCCGGTCGGGTCGGACCAGTCCGGTGGGTTCACGTGCCGGTCGGGTCGGACCAGTCCGGTGCGTTCACGTGCCGGTCGGGTCGGAACAGTCCGGTGCGTTCACGTGCCGGTCGGGTCGGAATAGTCCGGTGCGTTCACGTGCCGGTCGGGTCGGAACAGTCTGGTTCGTTCACGTGCCGGTCGGGTCGGATCAGTCCGGTGCGTCGGTGCGTTCACGTGCCGGTCGGGTCGGACCGGTCCGGTTCGTTCACGTGCCGGTCGGGTTGGAACGGTCCGGTGCGTTCACGTGCCGGTCGGGTCGGAACAGTCCGGTTCGTTCACGTGCCGATCGGGTCGGAACAGTCCGGTTCGTTCACGTGACTGTTTTCATTTGTAAACGTGTCGTTCATAATAAAAACGTGTCATTATTATCTATATATTAAAAGGCAATGTCGGTGCGATTTTACAGTCCTGGCCCTCATACTTTTGTGGTGTTTCCCGCTTAGGTCCTTCTTGCTTTTAATATATGCCATTATTGGAAAAGAACAACAATGGTGTAACTGTAATCAGTCACTCCTGCCATGACAATTCATTAGGGTTTGTGAGGATGGCTGCTAATTGGCGGTTTGGATATAGTCGTGCATCAGGGTTCCGAGATGTGTTTTCCGGCAAAGAAACAGAGAGACGAACTATCCGGGGATGGCGGTTTGGATTTAGTCCTTTGCTTTCTCTTTTTTCGATTCCTTTCTGGTAGCAGTGATGCTCAGATCTGCTCTACCCAACAAATTGGCGATGGTTGCGTCACGATGCTATTCCAGTGACGGCGACACAGTCCGAGCGGGTTTTCTAACGATTAAGGTTATCCAGGTTTGCTTTTTGGTCAGAATCTGTTTCTGACGATGGTTGTTCTCCGGTGCGTTGTAAACCGACGGATGATCATGTAATTCTATTCCTAAAATTCTTATCAATTCTTTTGAATTTCCTTTGTTATTTACGATTGTAATCTTGACCATTTGAATGTTAATTTAGTTCAGTCTCTGAGAGTTGAAGTTTGGTTTTGCATTGGTGAAAAAATAAATTGGGCTAACCTTTCAAAATGAAGTTTAAAGTTCTTTTTTGTATGCGTTTGGAATTGTTGTTGCTTACATGTTAATTTGCATCTTTTAATTTGACAGAAGCATTGACCTTCCTTTGAATTAATTATGTAATGAAGACATTCTTAGAACGAGTAGACAGAGGCACAATAGGTGCTTGCCTACAGATTTCGTCCATATTGTTACTACAGTTTAGTTGAGTATGGTTTTCCTTTCAAGCTATGGAGATCCGTAGTAAAAAGCCAGCTGGCATTACATATGTGATTAAGGTCCAAAAATGGTGAATGATGGAATGTGATTTACAGTTTAAATGTACACCATACATGTACAGTCTTATTTTACAAGGAAACCATATGTTACTTTTAACTATTGTTAGCGTATCATATAATGCTTCGCGTTGACTAATCCACTTGGTGTTTGTGTTGAGCTCACGCCGCAACGCGCGCGGGTCAAGTTGCTAGTTCATAATAATAATAATAATAATAATAATAAATACAATAATAATAATAATAAATACAATAATAATAATAATAAATACAATAATAATAATAATAATAATATATAAAATAATAAATACAATAATAATACTGTGCCGGTCGGGTCGGAACAGTCCGGTGCGTCGGTGCGTTCACGTGCCGGTCGGGTCGGATCGGATTGTTTCGGGTCGTTTAAATACTATTAGTAATAATAATAATAATAATACAACAATAATATTGTGCCGGTCGGGTCGGATCAGTCCGGTGCGTCGGTGCGTTCACGTGCCGGTCGGGTCGGATCGGATTGTTTCGGGTCGTTTAAATACTATTAGTAATAATAATAATAATAATAATAATAATAATAATAATAATAATAATACAATAATAATACTGTGCCGGTCGGGTCGGATCAGTCCGGTGCGTCGGTGCGTTCACGTGCCGGTCGGGTCGGATCGGATTGTTTCGGGTCGTTTAAATACTATTAGTAATAATAATAATAATAATAATAATAATAATAATAATAATAATAATAATAATAATAATACAATAATAATACTGTGCCGGTCGGGTCGGATCAGTCCGGTGCGTCGGTGCGTTCACGTGTCGGTCGGGTCGGATCGGATTGTTTCGGGTCGTTTAAATACTATTAGTAATAATAATAATAATAATAATAATAATAAATACAATAATAATAATAATAAATACAAAGTAGGCCTAAAAATCCTAGGAATTACAAATGTGCCCCTGTTTTTTTTAAACTAATACTAAAAAAAAGGTTAAAGTTGGGATTACTTGATTAATTATAGTTTGATTAGGGTTATTACGTTGTTTTTTAAATTTTAAAAAATTACAATAGATAAAGACCTTAAATCAATAAAAAAGATTTAAAAAAAAACACGGGTTATTTCGGTGTTTTTAAAATTTTTAAATTTAAAAAAATTACAATAGATAAAGACCCTAAATAGATAAAAAAGTTAAAAACAAAAAAAAACACTTCAAAACAAACAAAAAAAATCCAAACCAAAACCTTCCCAACATCAAAATGTCCAGATTCATCCCCCTGTTGCCAAGCACCTCGCTTTGACCAAAGCGAGGCGCTTGGCCCCTTTTTTTTCAAACTCCCATGCAACCTCGTACTGATTTGTAATTAATGTGGCCGAAGCGCCTCGCTTAGGCCTAAGCGAGGCGCTTCGGAGGGGGGTTAAAATAGAAGTTGAGGGGGTGCCAATAGACAGACCCTTTTTTTATCATCAAAACATATATATATATTTTGACTTTTTCTTAAAACAAGAAGTGTGCCAGCAAGGTTAATTACAAATAATGATGTACACGTATTTAAGTAATCTACCTCATCTCAAGGTGCTGTGAAAGCATATTTTGGATCATAGAAGAGTTTGCCAAGCACATTTGACTAAAGGCAATACACCACATATTCGCTCCAATTTAAATACTCTGAACGGGGTGCGCGTTGTTGGATCCAGTTGCGCAAGGGAGAGCTCGGCGGAAGATGACCCCAAAGCTGACGAATGACAACGCCAG
This sequence comes from Ambrosia trifida, assembly GCA_028751855.1. Lineage (NCBI taxonomy): Eukaryota > Viridiplantae > Streptophyta > Magnoliopsida > Asterales > Asteraceae > Ambrosia > Ambrosia trifida. Next base: position 3,276,664 of record CM054123.1, on the reverse strand, counting down.
GATGGGATTGCGCGAATCACTTGTGGCGCGCACGCAGAGATCAGCTGCAAAACCGTACGGCTACAAGCAGACAAGCAGTAGCCGTCTAGTTCAGCGGAGTAAAACTGGCATGCGCGTGTTTTGTGTCTGAGGGTGTCACCCGCCGGAGGGTGCGTGACGTTGACAGACTGGCAGGTTCTTGAAATCACCCGCAAGGTGGCGGTTTGAGGGAGGGTGAAGAAGAGCAACCGATGCCATGGTCGTTCGGCGGATGCGAGCCGTTTCCAAACGCACGCATGTTCGGCGGAGCATGTCCTAGACGGGCGTGCGACAAGCAAGTGACGTGGTGGCGCGTAGCATGTATATTGAGGACACAATGGCAGGTGGCACAACCGCCGATGACATGATGGCTGGTTATCCTCTTGGAAGATGTGAAAATGCCAAATACGATGTTGTACATCTTGCATTGAAGAGATATGTACCCGCGCACGCGCAGGAAAGAAGCCCGCGTACACGTCAACGCAGCAGTGTGACGTGGCGTTCTAGAAGACGGCGCATGCGACCACAAAAAAGGACAGGTGTCACCCGACAGGAACAGAGCCAGCAGCCAATCACAGGCCAAAACACCCTGCTCCATGATCACCTGCCAGTACGAGATACAGAAAAGGACGAAAAGGACGACGTCAGGACACGTGGACCAATCAAAGGAAGACAACGCAGAAAATGACAACGGCCACGATCGTACAAGACAGCTGCCATTCTCCTCACAGCCAATCATAGGCCACCTGAGTAGCCTATAAATACCTCCCTTCGTCATCAGAAGAGGAGATCGAATACCATTACGAAGAATTCATATAGCAAGCTGTGAGAGATAGATTATAGTCGAAACTCTGTAATAATCATATAACAGTGTCTTGTAACTTGTCTTGATAAATATATAAAGCTCGTCCCTTTGCATTGTTAGTTCATTATCATTGTTATATCTGATTGTTAGATTGGTGTTTCTTCATGCATCAAGATGTGTACCCCAGTTTGGCAGTAGTAATTTTCTTTTTGCGATTGCAATAGAGTGCCCTTCACCTTTTTTTTATAATAATTTTTTTTATCTCGAATAACAACACGTATCCAAGAACCGTAGATCCAAAGGATGTGAATAATCAGACTTTGAAATGAAAAAATGCAGATATGTTTCTTACTGACACACCTGTGGATAGCCTGAAGAAAACACATATGAAAGGAGTCTGACTTGAAAAAATCACGTGACACGCGGAGAGTAAATACAGATCCGAAGATTTACCCATCTTGTAATCCTTCAATAAGAGCATATTTGAAGCTTTTGACCCCCCACATAAAACTCAACAGAAAACCCAGATGTAGGATTTTTTGTTTGGAACCACCTATAAGCCCTCCGAGAGCAACAAATATGAAGGTTTGGGGAAGAGAAAATCGAGTGCAGTTTGTTGCGGGTCCCACGGATGGCGCCAATGAAGAAACACGAACCGGAACGGCTGTCTGATGTATGCCTCTACGGTGTTGAATAGTGAAACTGCAGCTCGGTCTCCGTCTTCTCCGGTAGAATCCAGACCTACAAGAGAGAAAGGAAGGGTGGAGGGTGGAGGTGACTGCTAGGAAACCATTAGTGGAGTCCAACGTACAGACACAAAAATGATGGCGGCGGCCATGTGTTGCTCGGGGGTAAATATGAGTGTGATTACATCTCATCTTATGTGTGTGCCCTAATGAAAGGAGGTGACCCCTTTATATAGGGCTTTTCATGGGCCGCGGTTGGGCCCATGGGCCGGACATCAAGGCCCCTTAACTATATGGGCACATAGCCCATTGGCACCAAGCCCAGTTAAGAGGTTACCTCCACACCCCAATATTAGTAAATAATATAAGTGATAAGTAATAAAGACGGTATGTCGGGTCAAGCATCATATCTCAACAGTACTTTATTATTATTATTTTTAAAAGGGTTCTTGATCTGAAGATTGGTGATGACATACATGCTAATAATTGTATTATCATTGCTGAAGTATTTTGGATGAGTTGATTCTAATCTATTGGTGTGCCATTTATGATGGCACCGTCAATGCATTTGTGTTGACTTAAATTTTGTGTTGTTTTAATTTCTAAATTATAAACTTCATTGTGTCTCATCTGTGTTGCTAGCGCTGTAGTTTTGCCTGTTTTGACTGGTTGGTTAGATAAGATAAGCACATATCATAGATGTTCTTAATATACAATACTATTAGATGTATAAATGTATAATAACAGACTCTCGTAAGACAGGTTAACACAGGTTAATTGGTCTATTTATGTTGGGTTGACCCGCAAACACTTTAACATTTTTCTTTCTAGGTTGCACGATCCGCTATGAATAGGACCATGACATCACAACCGTTGGATATATCATCTGATGATGAGTGATGACGATGATCCAGCTCCATCAAACGGAACCAAACATCTTGCTGTCAAGCGACCAAAAACTGAGCTTACAGTTATCAATCTAGCCCAAAAAGTAGTAGGTGAAGGTAATTTCTTATACGTATTTGTTAATAATCGCTGTAGAAATATTGTTTGCTTTGTATTGTACATTGGTGGATGTATTGCTAGCCTCTGGCTAGCCGTTGGTTGTTTAATTAAATTGATGTTTTGTTGGCCGTTAAAAAATAAAAAGATAATAAAAATGATATATCTTGTTTCATTTATATAATTCGGTTAAATTTGTTAACATTTTTTCAAATAAAGCTTCATTTTTTTTAATTATATTTTAAATAGTGATTCATTTCAATGATTTCGTCTTTCATTGTTTGCATTTCTAATGATGAGAACAGTTATATCAACGTCCAGTGGTTGCAGCAGGTACTTGACTCGGGCAAATTGCAACTTGTTGCAGGGCCTCCTATCGAAGAGGTTCCATTGTTTCACGTAAAGGCATCCCAACGCTAGCAATAGGGATGGGAAAACCGGCAAATTGGGTAACAGGTCGCTTCGACCCGCAAACCTCTTATGTTCATTTTTTAAAATATAAAATGAGCAATTGTAGGTATCAGTTTGTAGACAGAGAAAACAATTTGGCATATTATTTTTACAAAATATGTAGCATCTCTAATGTGATAACAATTCAGATGATATTTAATAATAATTGTATTTTTTTTTTAAATGTTTAATAGGAGGTTTTATGCCAAGCCTATTTCAGGCAGGTTTAGGCTTGTTTTTGGTTGGTTCATACCGATATGTTTTGTTCAGTTAGACCTATTTTTTGCTGGGCTGGTCTTATTTTACGTGTGGACCAAGATCCTCGCCTCATCAATGCTTTACTAAGCCTCTTGGCGTATGTTTGAGGCGCCTAGGCTTTTGGCAACACACGTCTCAAGTTGTGTACCTACTTTTCAAATATATTTTTTTTCTTTATTCGTAAACTTACTCAATTTTTATCTTGTATATACATATGAAAGAATGGGATATATTATGCTAATTTGGTTGTGATATACTGATATTGACCATAATACAACTAACATGCGATAAGAAGGGGGTCAGTTGTGTCCTGGGAATCTGAAGGGACTACAACATTTCTTATGGTTCATTTATTGAGTTGCTTGAATACAATGAAACTTTATTTACGGATGTTGATGTGACCACTGCAAACAGGTATGCGCGAACCTTGTAGCTTTGTTTGGTAAATGCTTAATTTGATTAATTGTCTTCGTATCCTTGTGATTACCCGTATCTTGAGGACCCACCCTACTTTGTGCTATTCTTTAATAAAAGCTTCTTTGATTGATCCGGTTGATGTTGAAATCAGTATCAATGGCAAACTGCAAGTTCTAGAAAAGTTGTTGTCAGAGCTTAAACAATGCGGTTTAAGAGGGTTTTTTTCTGTTTCAGGTAACTCAATTCTTGAATTTACTTTAGTTCTATATGCGCCTTACATCACATACAAGCACCGGCATCTTTTTACAATGCAAGCATACATGGAAGCGTTATGACCATGAAAGCTTCCATCTTTTATTTTTTTTGTAATCATATGTTACTTATATTAAACTTTGGTGCAACCATTTGTGGAATGCTTTATTTCTCATACAACACTTTATCAACCTAAAAAATAAAAATATATTGAATACTTATATTATCACATTAAGATGCTGGATTTTTGTTTAAGGTAATGCAGTTTGAGACCGAGCAACAACAACACAAAGCTAGCGTTTATGTTGAGAAACACAAGGCCAAGAAGTGACAAAGACTCTCTATGACCGTCTAGCCAAACAAAGGGTGATAATTGAGTTTATTTTTAAATAATTATTGTTAATTGTCCAGTCAATATAGTTATACTTCTACTGAATTCAAGCAAAGTTTAGTCGTTAGTGACATTTGTAATTATTATGCTGGATTATTGTCTCTAAGTTTTAATCTAAGCAATATGGTGTTTGATAGTACTAGCCATGGTTTTTAAATTGGCATGTTTGATTATGTTTAGGCTCATTGAACAATTTGTGTGAATCCAATTAGTGGTGCTTCTCGTGGTGGTTACTACTTCTACGATTATAGGGTGGTGATTGTGCTATCGGATGGTTAGGGAGAGTCTAAGGGTTCAAGTAGGCACCATACAGATGTTGGCGTTAGTTCCGGCGACGACGATGATTATTCAGTTTGCTAATTGCTGTTTAGGTATGTTTCTGTTCGTTGATCGAATCAATTGATTCAGTTCACTGATTGTTGTTTGATAATCCATTTGTTTCGTATGAGTAATGAGATTTTGTTTGATTATAATCAGATGATCGATTGAGCGGACCATAAATTTTCAGTGGGGATTGGGAACTACACACAATTGGGGGTTTTAGATTTCAATTTACGTACACTCATTCATTGGTTGAAAACAATAATCAGATGATCGTTTGTTTCGTGGAGTTAGGCGTACTGCGCAGGCGAAAAACCATCATTCTAATGGGCAAGGGCGTTGGCCTGCGAAGTTTACAAAGTTTATCCTTGATCTGCTAAAGAGTACTGACAGTAACGCAGAAGTAAGTAGCATGATTTGAACATATTGTTTTTTTCTTTCCATTTATTAGTATATTAAGGTTATGTTTGTGTTCAGTTGTTGTGTAGAACAATTCCAATGGGATTAGGTCAAAATTGATAATTTGTTTGTTTTTATTATTATTATTATTATTATTATTATTATTATTATTATTATTATTATTATTATTATTATTATTATTATTAATTTTTGCAGCTTACATGTCATCACCTTGTCATATTGAGCTCACTTTGTCTGAGAAAGAACCTATTACAAAGGAGGTAAGTTTTTTTTTTTTAATCTTTTAGTGTCGCTACTATACTGTACACTCATGTTGCAAAGTTTTTTTGATTAATTAGGAACCGTTGGTGGTTATTGCAGCCTGAGACTCAGTTGGCTCCTAGAAGCAAGAAGAACCAAGCTTAAGTCGGGTGATCTTCTTCAGGCATAGTGTGGTGGTTTTTGTTTTCATTTGTTATATTTCATTTTCATAGATTTTTGTTATCATGAATTATGGTGATCTTTCTTTTTGGTTCTAAATATTTAAGGAAACTTGTTTCATTAATGGTTGAATGTTCAGTTGTGACTTGTGACTGGTTCTATATATGATTGGCTTTTTGTTCTATTTTGCCATTCAGCTATAGTTTCATCTTTACCTGCAATATGTGTACAAAATTTTGCAGCAAATGGATGGATTTTGTCTTAGGTTCCCCAAGATTTCTTTCACATTTATGGCTGTAGGCGGTGCCAAAGTTTGTTTAAACGTGTGGTTTTGTCCAAGTTGTAGACAACCTGAACCCAAGTAGAATGGTTAAATCACAAGAAGCTATAAAAATTTTAAAACAATAATTAACACATCAAATGTTGTCTGAATTTAGGTTGGAGATCTGCTTGTTGACTTAATATAGCTTTCAAAGCTTTGGCTTCTTTATGTATATTAGTCATGTAGCTTCTAATGTGGAGGTTAAGGGTTGTGGTCTCATCTGGAGCAAATTTATTCTAGGTTGAGTCAGATGTTTTACCACAATGAACCTCCAGGTAGTGGATTTCCTCTGGAATGGTTACGGGTCGTGTCACCAACGTTGTCTGTGTTCATGGGCGTGGGTGACCTTTATCCATTGGGTTTACCCAGGTAATCAGTTCGTTCAAAAAAGAAAATTCATGTAGCTTTTTTATATGTCCACAAGGAACCAAATCCTGAAGGTGTATGTGTAGGAGTGGTTAGAAGTAAGTTAATTTGTTCTTAAAATTTTGGTCTCACAAAATAGAAAACGCTCTAAAAGGACGATGACATAGTAGTTACATTTATTCTAGAATAATTATATAATGATGCTAGTTAGACGATTTTCCGTTGAATGGAGCAAAATGTTAAAAACCCGTACTGGGTTATGGTTCGTAATAAGCATCATAGTTTTAATCTGATGTCAATTGGGACACCCGCCGTAACGCGCGGGCATTCCCACTAGTTCTTTCTAAGACACAAGTGTAATGGCTCGCGAATGGGGCGTGAAACCATGAATTTGGCGCCCAATTAGCCCTAAAACACCGCCCCCTCCAAGTGAATGGGGCGCAAACCTATGCCCCGCGAAATATTTCGCGTGGGTGAAATCTTGTGGGAGCCAATCATTTCTTGCCATGTGTACAATGATACTATTAAAAAAAAAAAAAAAAAAAAAGCCAATCAGAAAAATACCCCTTTCACCCACCAAATTTCACCCACCATTACACCTCTTGCCCATTTCAAGCCTCTTTTCACCCACCAAGTGGCCCCACATTGCCACGTGTCGAAAAACGCCCCTTTCACCCACCAAATTTCATCCACCATTACATATGGTCTAATATAACGATAATAAAATCATATCCTTCCACAATTCACGAATGGAATAACAATCGACCGGAAAGACTAAATATAAGACCATCCGGAGAGGGGGCGGGGAAAGGGGCGGGAAGGGGGGAACACCGCCACCGGCCGGCGTGGAGAGGGGCGGGGAAGATTCAACCGGCGTGGGGCTTGTGGAGTGGGTGATGTGGAACAAGTTGATTAGTTAGGTTTGGGTCTTGAGTTTTATATATAAAAAAAAAAAAAAAAAAAAAAAAAAAAAAAACCAAAACAAATACAAATAATATTTGGCCGGTTGGTTTAAAAAAAACAAATTAAATAAATAAATAAAATTTAAAAAAACATTACATAATTAACCCTATTAAAATTAATAAAACATTACATAAAAACATTAAATAACCATTACATAATCCTAATTACTTATTACTAAACGTTACATAATTAAACCTAAAAGATTACATAATTAAACTACTAAACATTACATAAACACATAACATACTCCTAAATTACTTATTAAAACCTAAACCCCCCACTACGGGGAGTAATTGTCCCGGTCCTCCAGTGTATGTGGTGGAGGTGACACAGAACGGTCGCTATCGCGACCATTGGACCTCGCATCCGAGGGGATGCGGCAAGGAGAAGAAGTTGCTGAGTAGTAGTAGAAGCGTTCTTCTTCCATCGCATCTCTAAGTGCTTCCAACTCCTCCTCGTATGGCTCTCGAGGAGGAGAGTTGGGTGTAGTCTGGTGGTGGGGGTTGGGTGTAGTCTGCTGGTGGGGGGGTGGGTGTAGTCTGCTGGTGGGGGATCTCTTGCATCCGGGGGGTGGGTGCCGACAACCTAAGACGATCCATTTCCCTCAGAGTGGTAAAGTAATCCAAAGCCCATACCAACTCCTCATTAGTTAAGTCCTCATCTTGTGGAGGAAAAGGAGCTGAAAAAGTTGGTTGAGTAGCAGGAGGGGGAGGAGATGAAAACTTGATTGTGCAGGGGGGAGGAGGATAGAAAAAAGGTTGTGCATGAGGAGGAGGATAGAACAAAGGTTGTGCAGGAGGAGGAGGAACAGAAGATGAAAACGTTGGTTGTGCAGGAGGAGGAGGATGAGATGAAAAAGGTAGTCGCCATCTCCGATGAGAGTATCGCCAGAGGCCGGAAGATCCGGCACCTTCGTGATAACGTTGGAAATTTATAGGGTCAGACATTTGGAAGTCTGTATGAGAATTGTGAGAATTGTGTTTGAGAATGGTTGCATTGATGTTGTATTTATAGGGTAAGAAAACTGACGGTTGAAATTCAAACGTTTGAAACTGGCGGTTGAAATTCAAACGTTTGAAACTGGCAGTCAAATTCAAAAGTTTGGATAATATTTTATTATTAACTATTTAAATAAATGTTTTTAAATATTTTAATATAAATTTTTAAATAAATTTTTTCAGATTATTATTTTAAATACTTTTTAAATATTTAAATTTATTATTTTTATTAAGTTTATTAATTTATTAAACTTTTTTTAAAAGAAAATAAATGAAGTGCCACGTGTCATCCCCCCCCCCCCCCCCCCTCTTCCCTCCTTCTACTCCTCACAATTTTTTCCCTTCACATAAGTCCCACAAGTGCCACATTATAACGCTTCATCCTCTGTTTCCCCACCACTCCTTATAGTCTAACAACTAGTAAAACTGTAATATTTGCAACTTACTATATACAATAATTAATTAAAGTTTAATCATGATCTCAATATGCTTTATTAATAAGATATTTTATGTAACCTTGTGAAAATATACCTACCAAGTTGTTGAAAAATCCAACACAGTCACATACACAAAGAAAGAAGATCGACATTCTGTTGACTTGACTAAAAATGGTTGAATTCTACACCATTCGAACTGTACCTAAGTTGAACAAAAAATTGTCTTCGCTTTAAGAGTTTGGATCATCAATGGAAGACCAGCAAATACGTATATTCTTCTGTATTGCTTTGATGTTGCTGTCATCAGCTTGTTCTGCACTAGACACCATATCTGCAAATCAAGAAATCAAAGATGGTAAGACCACCCTTGTTTCTAATGGAGAAATGTTTGAATTGGGCTTTTTTAGTCCTGGGAAATCGAAGAACCGATACTTAGGGATATGGTACAAGAAGATATCAAATGGTACTGTTGTATGGGTTGCTAACAGGAACACACCAATTGCAGATACATCAGGCATGCTCAAACTCAGTAGACAGGGCAACCTGGTGATTCACAGTGGTAGCAACCCAATGGTTTGGTCATCGAATTCGACGGTATCTGTGTGGAGTGATAATTCGGTAGTGGTGGCGCAACTTTTAGATACCGGAAATCTTGTTGTGAGGAATAGAAACAAAATGATATGGCAAAGTTTCGACTATCCTGGTGACACGCTTCTACCAGGAATGAAAATGGGGAAGGACTTGGTAACCGGGTTACGGAAATTCATGACGTCTTGGAAGAGTCCTGATGATCCTTCTAAAGGTGCGTATAGTTTCATAGTCGACACGAATGGATATCCACAAAATTTAAGGTTTCAGGGTGATGTTTTACTAGGAAGACAAGGACCATGGAATGGTCTAGGCTTTAGCGGTTTTCCTATTGAAAAAGAAAACCAGATTTACTCTAGTAAGTTTGTTATGAATGATAAGGAGATCTATCATACATATACACTTAAAGGATCAGTTGTTCAACGGGTGGTTTTGACATGGGATGGCAAGACACTGATTTTGCAATGGATTGAGCGAATCAAAGACTGGATTGTATATGCAAATGCTGAAGTAGATACTTGTGACCGGTTTTCACTCTGTGGTCCTTATGGAATCTGTAGCATTAACAAGCATCCACCTTGTACTTGTATGCAAGGTTTTAAACCAAAAAATCCAGAAGAATGGGAGGCATCAGATTGGGTGAGTGGGTGTATACGCCAAAAACCGTTAAATTGTAGTGATGGAGATGGTTTCCAGAAAATTGCAGGAGTAAAGGTACCAGATACACGACGGTCATGGTATAATGTAAGCATGACCCTAAGAGAGTGTGAGATGACCTGTAAAAGGAACTGCTCTTGTACAGGTTATGCAAATTTAGATATCAGAAACGGAGGAAGTGGATGTTTGCTATGGTTTGAGGAGCTTTTGGACACCAGGGAGTATGATGTAAATCAAGATATTTATATAAGAATGGCAGCCTCTGAGTTAGAAGGTACACAATTGTCTTCTAAAAATGGACTATATTTTTGTTTCTAGTTTATATGCCAAACCGCTAAACTGTTATTATTTCTTAATGAAAGGTCTCGTAGACTCTCGGTCTGATTTCGAGAAAAAGAAAAGAATATTTATATTGGCGCTTTTATCTACATCAGTTGTGCCACTTCTCTTTGCAGTGGCATTTGCGTGTAGAAAGATGAATAAGGCACATCAGACTAAGAGACGAGGTAACAAAAGGATCAAGTAATACCGACACATATAACTCAAAAGAATCATGTAACAATATCATTTTGTAGGAAAGTTGAATGTGCATGATGAAAAGGATACGAGTTTGCAAATGGAACAACTTGATGATATACAATGTTTTAGCCTATATGAAGTAGCAAGGGCCACGGGTAACTTAAGTGTCTCCAATAAGATTGGGGAAGGCGGCTTTGGTCCCGTTTACAAGGTAACATCTTATGCTTCTTAAATAGAATGAATTGCTTATCCTTATCATAAATTGATGATCGTAACCATATCTGTGATCTTTTAGGGTGTGTTGGAAGATGGGAGGAAAATAGCTGTGAAGCGACTCTCAGAAACATCACAACAAGGGCTTGATGAGTTCAAGAATGAGATCATTTGTATTGCAAAACTTCAGCATCGGAATCTCGTGAAGCTTCTTGGATATTGCGTTCATCAAAATGAGCTGATTTTGATTTATGAATACATGACTAACAAAAGCTTGGATTGGTTTCTTTTTGGTTTACTAACTCTTTGTGATTTCACTTAGTATCTTACTTGTAAACTGTATATATTAAGACATGACATAGTAGTCACTTTTGACAGATGAAACAAGAAGTTTGATGCTCAATTGGCCTCAACGGTTCAATATAATACATGGGATAGCTCGAGGTATTCTCTATCTACATCAAGATTCCCGTCTTCAAATTATCCATAGAGATCTCAAAGCAAGTAATATTTTGCTCGACGAGGACATGAATCCAAAAATATCCGACTTCGGCCTTGCTAGAAAGTTTGTGGGACATGATACGAGTGCTAAGACAAATAAAGTGGTGGGAACATAGTAAGAATCCTACTCAATTAACTCTAATTCTTTTTCTCCGTAAAGTAGTAAAGATGAGATCAAAAGAGAAAGTCATCACACTAATATGGAAATAATTTTGTTTAACGTGTTTGTAGTGGTTACATTTCCCCAGAGTATGCACTACACGGACGTTTCTCTATAAAATCTGATGTGTTTAGTTTTGGTGTTCTAATACTGGAGATAATTTGTGGGAAGCAAAACAAAGAATTCTCTCAAGGAGGCCACAGTGACAACCTTCTTGGACATGTAAGTTAAGTTTTAAGACCAAATCATAATATCTTAACCAGAAACTAGCGATCTTTTTATATATGCGTTTTGGTTTGGTTTGGTGTAGGCATGGAGACTCTTAAAAGAAGGAAGATCTATTGAATTAATGAGTGGATCTTTACAGGCCTCACATGTCGTTTCTGAAGTACTAAGGTCCATACATGTTGCACTATTATGCGTGCAACATCATGCAGAAGATAGACCAACAATGTTATCTGTGGTTCTGATGCTTGTTAGCGAGGGAACATTGCCTGAACCAAAACATCCAGCTTTTTTCAGTGAAGAGAGCTGCCGTGAACTTAAATCGCTTCCATCAGTTGATGAACACACAATAACACTATTGTATGGTCGTTAGTATGCCCATGTTTATGGAATCAATAATTCAATAGAAGTTGAAATGTAATACAGGGTACTTAATTAAGTCATATTTCATGACTATGAATCAGATTCAGAAGTTGCAAATACCATTTATACAAGCAATGATATTATGTTGATTTATCATTATTATAAACTGTTTGGTAACAATGCAATTAAAAGCTTAATATTGTATCTTGGAGAACAGAATTGGATCGGCTGCCGACGAGAATGAAGCTGCAGCAGAGGAATATTGGGATTCCTTCGACTGTTTACTCGCTGTGCAGAGAACTGGACGAAACGGTGGAACACATATTCGTATCTTGTGGTTTTGCGCAGGTTATATGGACAGTGGTGGCTCAATGGTGCCGAATTCAGCCTATATTCGGATTCAGTTTTAAAGACATTATGGATACGCATAAGTATGTTAATGGGTCGGACAAGTGGAGAAAGGTGTTATATGCGATAACTCTCACAACGGTTTGGTCAATTTGGAGACCCAGAAATGAAGCGGCATTTGAAAACAAAGAAGCGTCGGTGCACAGATCTATTGGTGAGATAAAGGCGATGGCTTTGCTATGGGTCAAGGCGAGATCGAAGAACGCGGATTTAAGTTGGGATAATTGGAGGAAGTTTGAGTTACGAAGTGTTGGTTGGTGATTGTCTGTTATGTCAGTACGTGTATATTTCTGTTTTGTTGTTGTTATTGGCTAACTGTGTGAGCGACTCGCTTACATTTGGCGAATAATAAAAGTGGCGTTTGTTTGCCGTTCAAAAAAAAAAAAAAAAACAATGCAATTAAAAATGATCACTAAAATTCAAGTTTCAACAAGAACAATTAAAATACTGAAATCAATAACTATAATTGCTAAGTTTCATTCAACAATCAACATCAAATTTCCCATAAACATATATAACTTCAATTCAATGAATCAAGTTTTCAACATGTTTGTTTTTAAAGAACAATTAAAAAAGGATTCTGGTTCTGGGCGAGTAACGGTTGTTCTGCTGGAATTGCTGGTGTTCTATGGAGCCAATGGTTTCTTTTAGATATTTGGCAGTTTGGTTAAAAATATTTTGGGTAAATATTATATTTCGTTTAATTGAATTTGTTTAGTGTTAATTGGAGTTTTCGTCTTGAGTTTGGAAAAAGACTTATTGACTATTTCAAAATGTTTTTTATTTTTATTTTTTTTTATTTTGGACTTTTGAAAATGGTTAAAAAGTTGTTTTCCAAAGACAAAAAAAAACCGGACTTTTTAAGTAGTTTTTGAGTTTTTGAACATAAAATTACCAATCTTCACGTCTTTTTACCCAACAATTACTTCCCAACACCACCACCGCCACTTATCGCCGCCACCTACAACCACCATCGGCATTGCCACCCCCACCCAATGTCGTCGCTGCCACTAACCGGACGAGCTCGGGACGGTATCGGTACCAACCGATACCGATCCCGGAAACTCCTAAAACCCAATACCGATACCGATACCGATACCGAAAGCATACAGTACGGTTCGGTATCGATACGGTATCGGTATTTTACCTTAAAATACCGATCACATACCGATACCGATAGTACCGAAACCGAAAACCTCTAAATGTGGGTACCGATACCGAACACCTCGGTTCGGTATCGGTTTGGTACGGGATCGGGACGGGACAGGATCGGTATTTGGGGCTATGTGCTCATCCCTACCCACCACCGACGCCACCACCCCTACCCCCACCCCCACCTACCAAACACTGCCTCAACCACCACTCACTACTGTTGCCACCCACCCACCTCCACTACCTCCAACACCCGCCCTCACCGTTGCAACTACCACCGCTGCCATCACCTCATTCGTCTTTTCCATCCTACCAAACAATGTATGAAAACTACTCTAATTTTGCTCATTATGAAAAATGAAATAAAAGAGTAAACCAAAAAATATGTTAAGCGTATAAAATTTGTAAATGAAGTTTATATTATATATTTTGTAATTTTTTTAATTATAATATTTTTCTAAAAAATAATTTAAGCATATAATGTTATATATATATAAACTAGGGGGTTTCAAATCGCGCGCTGCGCGATTGTTTTAACGGCTGTTGTACGGGTTTGTTTCGAGAAGATTTTTCATATAGAAGATGCAAAACTGATCGATTAGTACCTAAGAAAAGATAAGTAGTTTTTCTATTGGTCAAGTAACAGTTGGTTTTTGGCATGCATAATTCGGTATTTACAAAGCTAACTTAAAGCTGCAGTCACAATATAGAGTTTTACAAAACATGTCGTTTCAGACTGACCAGCTTCTTGGCATGCATAAGTCAGTATTTACAAACCTAAGTGATAGGTGCAGGCACAACCTACTTACGACAGTGTGTAAACTGTTACGCTAAGCAAACAAATGGATCAGGAGCAGGCGCATTGTTTTCATTCTTCATGTTAATCTGTAAACTTCTTCATGAACAATTACTCAGTACTTTACACCCACGATATTATGCTAACTGGGAATAACTAAAAACGCTGTAGTTGAAGGCTTTTGAAAAACTCCACTTGACTGTCCTGTAACAATAATAATGCATATGAAGGATCAACAATGTGGATTTTGTTATAAGCTTATAAGAAACTTCTTCGAAAACCTTCTTCTTCTGTATGATAAACATACAATTAACTTTATGTTATAGAAAATTTAAAGAAAACATTATTAGTTGAAGTACCAACTACCAGCCATACCTTAGCAAATTATTATCATTATCTAGATTTGAGCCATCATTTCTAGCGATAAATCTTGGAGTTATCTTAATAAGTCATAACAAAGTACAAACAAAGCATGATTAGAAAGGTCAGGCAGCCTTCCAGATACCTGAAAAGTGAAAGTTTACACAATCAGTTTATAAAGTCTATCAATCTAGTCTAACACGGCCCGATGTTCAAACAGACCCAACAAACCTGAGAATAAGATCACAAATTAGAAATCCAATAGGAAGGGCATAAATTATAATTTTTGAACTCAATTCAAAACAGATTAAAGTGGTTTGTTCTTATTGCACTTCAAATTGCAATAAAGTTTGTTTTTTTCACCCTAATCAAATCCGTGACCTGATGCAGCCAGATGACCCATACCAGTACCCATGATCCCTTTACCTATTATACCCTATAATAACATCTAGAAAGACCCTATACAATATGGGCAAAGTTGGCCACAACGTGCTGGCACAAACAATTGAAGTTGAACCACTTGATCTACCAAAAATGTATACGCTTCAATCCAAATTAAATTCGTGTGTCATAAGGTTAAACTTACATATTCAATATAACAAAGTATCATCAAGTGGCATTAGTAACAGATTTGCATACCATTAAAAGCCCTAACTACAAAATTACCTTTAACAAACTTAAAGCGAACTCATAAAAAGTGGTCTTAGCGTTCAACCATCAAGTCATTGAAAGCAATTCAATAGGGAGAGTAGTCGATATTCAAATACGAATTAGACAAATTCAGAAAAGAAAAACTGCACAACAATTGACCAAAACCACCAATAAACAAATGAAAGTTATATATCGATCATATAAATCCAAATTGTAAAAAAAACTTGCTTTGGTTTTCTTAAGAGTATGTTGGTTTCTAATCGAGCAAATCTCAAGAAATAATAATAATAATAATAGTTTAGGAAGAAGACAATTGATGAGGGAAGATGATATTCCTAATCCTAGTAGTCAAGGTTTCCAACCACATGAAATTAAGAAATCATAAAATTTGGGAGAATATAATCTGAACGAACATCAAAATCATGGTTACCTTTTTCCATTTGCAGCTACCTCAACTTAAGTTATAAAAGCTTGAAATGGTGTTGTTCATACATCTCTGCTGGTTGAACGTCGTTCCACCTCAAATCCCGATGGGTGATGTGGCTAAGCCAGATTGGGCTCAACAGTCGGCGCAGAGAGGGTGACAACGGTGGGGGTAGCTGAAGATGTTTAGGGTGAACACAAAACGTAGTAATCACGTGGTAGCAGCGGGTTTTGTGTAACATCAAAACAGGAGGGTATCTGAAGCAGTAAAGAAGAGGCAAAAGATGAAGAGCCTACTTCCAACTGAGACGAACATCCAGCCTCTAATGGCGAAAACAGACCACGACGCCTTTTTACAGGCTACACAACAACACGTGCTATCAGTTCTACAAATGGCGTTAAACACACATGCCCAACATAAAATAATTTTAAAAAAAAATTATACAATGTAGACACACATCTTAAAGGCTGGAAGATATCATATACTGTTACAAAACACGTATATTGAAAAACATCCAAACACTTACTTGCATCCGGTAAGAAAACCAAACGAACGCTACGCAAAGAAGGAGCTTCTTATGCACTGTACATGAGGAAATGAAACACAGACCGTAAATAACAAAACATAAGAAACAAACATAAAAACTAAACAAAAGTAAAACAATTAACTCGGCATTTCATCAAAAACCTATACCACAACTTAAAAACAAACATGACAACCCATATACCAAACAATTGACAACACAGAGAACCAAACACAAACTGTATAACAAACAACAATACACAAAGAACAAAAAATCTTAAAAACCAACAACAAAAAAACAAAGCAAAAAAATTGTTACAAGGTAGGCCGACTAAAAACAATTTTTTTAATTCAAACAAAATGTTATTTGTCCATTGTAAGGTCTATTCATAGAAGACAATGCAATATCAAGTTAGAACATAATTCAAAAACCGAACATACAAAACAGTTAATCCAAAAACCATTTCAAAAACATCAGAAACTTATAAACAACTGTATAACAGACAGTAACACACAAACAACAAAAGAATTTATACACCAACAACTAAAAAATGAAACCAACAAACATATCAAAAAAATTTAGGAAGACAATTGAATACAAATTTTCGGAATTCAAAGAAAGTGTTGTTTGTCCACTGTAAAACTCACCTTTTTGGTTGTTCAAAAAAACACGAAACAAACAAAAACAGCTATTAGGCTCTTTTCTAGCCAGTTTATTAGAAACAAAAGGAAAACCAATCTATTTGCACTCACCGGTAGAGTGTTTAAAACCCATAAAAAAACACCAGTAACAACCGGCAACAGAAAAAAAACCAAAGGATTTTTAACAACAGAAAAAAAAAACACTTTAATAGAGAAAAGATTTGACAAAACACCTAAAAATGTATACATTAAAAATCAAAGGATTTTTAATCAACAGCAAAAAAAAAAACAATAATAGCCAAAAGATATAGACAAAAGATATGACAAAACACCTAATAATGTATACATTTGAAATCAACATTACTTCAGGCAAACAACCTCCACAGTAACCAAAGAGTAACAGCAAAATGACGATGCAGAAGGTAATAACTTTGGAGAGAAAAACAACGAATGTGAGAAATGTTAAAGACATCACTAACCTCTGGGTTGGAGGGAAAACGTGGGACGATCGACTTGAAGCTGCAAGAAAAAAATTGGAGAACAAACCTTTACATATGCTCATAAGATGATGAGTCAGATGGACAGCTGTGGAATGCAGGAAGCCACCAGCTGTCCCACTAAAAGAATGCCTAAATTATATATATATACATTTAGCAAGTGGTTTGTGCATGTTTTTTTGTACTCTAGAGTACAACTAATTGATGCATTCTCTTCTAGGGTCAATATCTTTCCACGTTTCTAATCCTTTGTACGTGTCCTCATCGTATCTCATCCTCTGCATCTTATTCCCATCTCAGAACATCCATGCTTTCTTTTACTTTTTGATTTCCATATTCTACACACTTCTCTCTTCACCTCTAGATGCTCATCATCGTCGCCTCCATCGTTGCCTCGAGTGTTTTGTGTAATGGAGGTGAGTAACGGCGGTGATGATAGAGGGTTTTGAGGGAGAGTAGGTCGACGATGGATGGTAGTTTCTCCCAGCCTTGCTTCCCACCCATCTCCTGCGATTCCACCATCTCACCTCCACCGAGCGACTTTCTCTCTCTAGATTGGTCTCTCTCTCTCTCTCTCTCTATAGACGAAATCAGTGACGACAATTTGGTGCTTGCTTTAACGAGAGAGGACACAAATCGGAGTGGGTTTTGTGGTTGGTTCATTTTTTCTTGCATGTCGTTTGTTTCTGATTTCATTTATCCACGTTTGCCATTGTCCGTTGTGTTAATCAGGTACCGTGTTCTTTCCTGGGTTTTTATTGTTTCTGTATGTATGCTTTTTATTATCCGATGTGGTTTATATGCAATTTGGTTTGGGTTTTGAGAGTTTTTTAACCCCACCGCCGGATGATAAGGTATGGTGATGTTTTGTGTTTTGGGGTTTTTGGACCTCAACGCCGGCCATCTTTTGCTCTGGTGATGTTCTTAGTTACTAAACAATTTGTCAATATTGAAAAAGTTTACTTCTTTTTTAATCATTGTTCTACGTGATTTATGGTTTTGTTTTTAGTTTTTAAATTAGTATATATATTAGCTGGTGTAGGTTGAAGTTTTATATGCATCATTATGTATATTAGCGGGTGCAGGTTGAAGTTTTATATGCATCATTATGCATATCTTAATTGTTCTTTGTTTTTTTATTTTATCTTCATCCACATGCTTATAAGAATGATGTGCACAATTTGTTGTTCGTCGTAGTCTCAAGATGACAGAATGAAAAACTGCTAAAGCTAATTAATTACTATTATAGTACGTAGTAAAGATGGAACAATGTCTTCATTAGAGTTCTTTTTAATTAAAGTTAAATTAACCATTCAACTACTTTAGGCATTTGTTAATTTAGGACTTCAAAAGAAGGTGGAGACTATAGTCGATTTAAATGATTTTTTTTCCCGGCTTTGATGCTTACGCCTGATTTTTTTCTCTTCACATACAAATTTAGTGTGTGGAATCGATAGCCATTGCTTCTCCAAATCCATGTTATACGGTATGTTTTCTAGATGGCTTTTACTTAATTTCATCTTTTGTGATCTTCTTGGCGATTAGATTTCTGCTTTCTATGTTTGTGACGTTTACTTTAGGCTTTTAGTAGATGGATCTAATTAATGCTTTGTGTTTCCTTATGACAAAAAATATTTACCTATCACCGACATTTCTACGGTAACGGCCTCTCACATCCAATGCCTTTGTATGTCTAAGATCTTGGGTTTGAATCCTTGCACCGACTTTTTTATGCATTGTGTACTAATCGCATGTCGGCAACCGTTTTTCTTTCATGGTTGTGTGAAAAACGTTCTACCTCAGTTGATAGAGCGCCTACCTTTTAACCACGTGGTCGTCGGTTCAAGTCCCACGGATGCCGTTTTTATCCCAGTCATATTTATACTTACCGGGTTAGATACGTGTCCGCGGGGCAACGCCCGCGGGTCAAATACTAGTGGTGTACAAAAATTATTTAACCAGCACCAGGAATCTAACCCAGCCACATCCTATAACAACACAACACCCTAAGACTATAAGGAGTGATGGGGGAAGAGGGGGATGAAGCGTCATGTGGCATTAGTGCGACCCTTGTGGGGGGTGAAAATAATTGTGGGGAGTGGAAGGGGGGAAGGAAATAATATTATATTGTGTTAAAGTTAAAAAAAAAAAAAATCTGACCAACCATTGCTCGCCACGTGTCCAACCCACCTCCCCCACGCCAGTGAAGCCCCTCCCGCCCCACCCCCCACGCCACATTCCCGCCCCTACCGGCAGCGGTGTTCCCCCCCCCCCCCCCCTAGTGATTCACCAAAATTACGGTTGTGTGGATGCATTTTTTTAAAAGAATAAGAATTTTTATAAATTTTGGAGTGGGATATAAGAAACATGTGAAAAATGGAGTGAATGCGGTTTGATTTATACAGAATTGGATAATAAAATTTTTGTTAATTTTTTTAAGTTCTGGTGATTCACCAACGACTCTTTCCACCAACCAATATGAAGTCGCCAAGTCACCACCCTCACCCCCACGGCGGTGGAGATTTCAACCTTTGGTGCCGCACACCACCTTTCCACACTGCAAAAGGGGCGGTGTTGAAGGCATGGATGTGACAACAGTCAACAAACCAGATCAACATCCGTACGCTTATCATTTACTATTTGTCATTACATGTGCATCTTTACACATTTTTATATACACTATACCCCCTAGTCTAGTAGAGCATGAGTTAATCAGAAAACTCAACACAAAACACCCGTCTAGTCATACAACACCTGGACAATCACCCAACAAACGTTCCATGAGATTACCACATCCTAACACATGGTAATTAACCCCTAACACATGTAAGTAATTACAAGGACCTCCATGGGATATTAATCAATAAACATGTATTCACAAACCCGATATTTATGAAACAAAATACATGTTGATGTCGTCATCACACCCTTAACAAGAATTGGTCAACTATATCCCATGATAACTTGAGTTATGGATCGATAAACCTAACTCTTTAGTACTAAAAGCCGACCACGCTTCATTTGATCACCTAAGTCCATAAATACTCAACTAAAGTGCTCACAAGATTTATCAAGATCCATTACCATGATACCTTAAACAATTCATGACAAAATCATCAATATATACACAAGCATACACACGCATACACACGCACGCTCATATATATATGAATATAGATTGCTTGTCACACTTTACACAATCATAGAGTCTTACACCTCCTACTAACTCATGGGAAACCTTACTTCTTTTGTCTAACCAATCACTAAGAGCCTCACCCCATGCTTAAACTACTCTTGCCCCTTGACTAATACCTACGGCCGAAAACCAAAGCAGAAAGAAGCATGTCTTGCTCTTATCAAGTTTCACCAAAATAGAAATAACCACACACCTATAACACAAGTCAACCCACCTATACACTAGAAACAAAGATTCTTCCCCCTTACTCCACAATTTGCGGCCAATAGTAACCCTACAAGCCTACCATTCTAGCTAAGGTTTTTGGAACTATCACATTCTAACATAAGAAAAGGAATGAGATGTCACCATCAAAAGAAACATCCTCATGTATGGTGGTGGCCGCAAAAACATCCCCAATGAGTCAAGGTGTAGATTGTAACATTTCGCATTAAATACTTGTACGTTACAATTATTTTGAATAAAACGTCAAGTTTCATCATTTATCGCCTTTTAAAAATTATTTGTGACGCATTTGGACCCCTAATACTATGTTATATATATATATATATATATATATATATATATATATATATAGTATACATATATATAAGATATAATTATCAAAAAAAATTTGGCTTGGGCCGGGATTCGAACCTGCGCCCACAGCCGGGTCAACCAAACACAACAACATAACCAACTGGGCTACACATCACTTGTGGTTTATCTCCAACCCGTTTTAAATATATAATGTATTGGCATATCAACAGTTGACTTAGAAAGTCAACTGTGATGAACGATTGCCTTATTTAACCATTCAAAACGCGTTTGATTCTTGAATTAGGAATGATTGGTGATTGATCTGATGATTACGCATCCATTACACGCTGTTTAATGGTCAAAACATACCAATTTTACACGATTGCACGCGTCATCACATTCATGGTGAGTCAAACTTACCAAATCATTCACCCGAGCCTCACCCTATAAATTGAACACCTCATAGCTACCCACACTCGCCGATCTCTCATCCCCCACTTTCAATTTCTGTTAAAAACATTTGTGCAAACATCAATCGCTCGAGTTTTGACTTTCTGTTTGACTGGGCGATTATCACGAATTCGCGTTTGTAAGTTATCTTTTTCTTGTGGGTTTTGATCTTCGGCCTATACACAACAATAACCCTATGTTCAATTGGGTTATTGTTGTGTAATTTGAATTATTGTAAAACTAGGGCACGATCAGATTTGAATTGGGGAAGAACACTTGGTAGAATACGATTATATAATTTAAACAGATACGAACTCAACACAACCACTGATCTAGATCAAGTGGTTGTGTCTGTTGGTTGTTAAATGAAAACACACGGGTTCGAGTCCCCCCTTTTTCCACGGTTTTATTCTTTTCTTTTAAAATGAATTATAAATCAATTTCAACATATGCTATATAATTAATTGCAAGTCTAATCTATTCGTTCTCAAGGTCCAGACCAGTTGGTCTGGGCTTGTGATTTAAAACACACGAACCGGCCAAGGGCCTGGGTTCGATTCCCAGCATCATCAACCATTTTTTTGTATACCATTTAAGCTTATATATATTCTTTTGTATTTTTAAAATTCGTTTTAAAATACTAAAACTATTTTATAAATTCTACAAAAAATATTTTATGATATTCTAGTAGAAAAGTTTAACATACAATTTTTAGTTTTCCAAAAATTATTTATTTAATATATATAATAAATAATTCAAGTTTATTCTATTTTATTTATAAAATTCTATAAAAATATCAAAACAATTATATAAATTTCCACAAAAATTATTCTGAGTTTTTATAACATTAAAATTTTCTGAAATGATTTTTATTTCTGAAAAATCATTTATTTAATATTTTTAATCAATTTTTGTTAGTTTTAATTTTAAATAAATCATAATAAATTCATTTTTCAATATTTTTGCACCAAAATTTTATATAAATTATTTCTATTTATTTGGAACAGAAATACAATTTTTAATTTAATAATTCTTTAATTTTAATATATTTAAATATTAAAGTTATATTTTGACAATATGAAATAAATAGATTTAATATTCTATTTTAAAGAAAATAATTTTATAAAAATTATTTTCATACTTAAAACTTTATATTGTGACCATCTTTAATTTAAAATTTACAAAAAGACTTTTGTTTATTTATTTATCAAATTTCTCTTAATTATTAAACATTTTATTTATTAATCAAATGAACACTTGTCCCCAATTCGAAACCCTAGAATATATTTGTAGACTAGAAAGACTTAGACATATTTATTACCTTAATTATAGGGTAATACTTGGCATCGTTGGGCAACACATATTCTATTTTCACGAGACATAACATTTTGCTAAGGTGAGTTTTACATAGCCCCTTTTTCTATTTTTCACTATTTTTGGGGTGAAACATGTTACAACATTCTATATACAATTCAATCATAAAGTGTCTATGTGTTTTTCTATGTTGCATTATGTCTTAAACATGACTAGGGTAAGCACAATATTCTAGCATAATCATTAACATTGATTAGCCGACGGTATACAATGATAGATCTATTGGACTGACAATCCCACCCGGATACGTGCCTCCTACAT
The DNA here is from genome assembly GCA_028751855.1 of Ambrosia trifida. NCBI lineage: Eukaryota > Viridiplantae > Streptophyta > Magnoliopsida > Asterales > Asteraceae > Ambrosia > Ambrosia trifida. The sequence continues at coordinate 3,253,660 of CM054123.1, read as the reverse complement.
AGGTAGCGTGGGTGATTGTTATCGCATAACATAATCGAGTGAACCATGAGCGTATGGGATGGACCACAATATTCTAGTCACAAGGGTTGATTATGCACTCGATTTACTGCTAGTATGTTTTCACATATGGACTAGACTTGCCATGACACTTGAATTGTACAAGTTTTATTCGATTATCAAAACCTATGTAATTCTCACCAACTTTTGTTGACCCAAAAACATTTTCAAAATTAACATGTTTCAGGTAACAATGAAGCTGAGGCTTAGAGTATGCATGAGGAAATACTATGAAGTTTTTTTGAAGTTATTTGAAGTTATTTGCTCTATTTGATATCATGTATTTGAAATTTCTAGACATCATTTCATTTTGGATATTTATGTTATGAATAAATTATTTAAAATTTCAATATATACCATGTGCTACTGAAACAATCATCAATACGTGACATCCCGATGTTTCCACCATCGGTTGGGGTGTTACAGATTGGTATCAGAGCCTTGGTTATAGGGAAATAGGTTATTAGAAAATAATCTAGACTATAACCTTAGGGACTTAAACAGTACTTGCTTCTCTTACTTGTAACCCTAATTGCTTCCTTAATCTTATCCCTATCCTATACCTTATACAACCCTAAGCCTACAAGTGACTACTCTTATTCGTCTACTGCAATCCTGATCCACCATTAGATTAATAGGACAAAATCCTCAGGTTTAACCTGAACCACCTTGAGATCTCGTCGAAGTTCTAGATTTTAATAACGAACACGTGCAATCTGGAAGGGTGAACGCCTGTATTCTGAGTCTTCTGTCTAGGCTGGCATTGCGCATATATCTCAATCAGACGAGGGACCCGGATGCCTACCTGGGAATTCTCGGGATGAGTGTTCACTTATAGGCTAAAGCATGTCTTCATTATGTTATTAGAATCTAGAATCTTTGATAAGTCAACGTTTTCGTTTATTCGTTTTAATTAATGAATAAATGATTACATTCCTTATATAACCTCATTCATTTCATTGTGTCTCTTACAGATCATGCCTCCACGTCGTAGCACTCGCAATAGCAATGGTGAGAACCACGAGGAAGGTGGCGATAACCATAACCATAACCACGACGCTAACCACAACAACAACAATGGTGTTGATGCCCAACTAGCTGCGATCATTTCTCAACAAATGGCACAGCAGATCGCGACTCTGGTTCCTAACTTACTGGCTCAAGTCATCCAGATGAACGGAAACGGTAACGGCAACGGAAACGGTAATGGAAACAGAAACGGAAATGGAAACCACAACGGGAACAGGAATGGTCTCCCAGCTTGTACTCTTAGGCACTTTAATTCCTGTAATCCCCCTAAGTTCAGTGGAGAAGAAGGAGCTACGGGACTTCTACAATGGTTCGAGGGTATTGAGAATACCTTCATTAACAGTGAGTGTCCCGATAACTTTAAGGTCCGTTATGCCATGAGTGTTCTTCACAAACGAGCACTCACTTGGTGGAATGAGGAAAAGCGCACCCGCGGAGCTGAAGTTGCACTTGCTATGACCTGGGATCAAGTCAAAGAGGTTATGAAAGATGAGTTCTGTCCCCGCAACGAGATTAAGAAACTGGAAGACGAGTTCCACACCCTTGCTCAAGATAGTGGGGAAAACCTTGCCTACAATACCCGCTTTCATGAGCTCAGTTTGTTGTTGCCCCATAAAGTCACTCCCCTGCCTGTAGCCATCGAGAAGTATATCGGTGGTCTACCCATGCAAATCCAGGACACAGTATGGGGAAGGAATCCTGCCACCTTGGAGGAAGCCAAACGTCTGGCGGCTACTCTCACCGATAATCATGTGAAGAACGGTACTCTCTTCCGCAAAAACACCAAGAAGACTGCTGCAAAAGACACTCCTCAGCCCGCTATTGAGGTTAAGCCCGAGACCTCAAGCAACAAGAAGCGCAAGGCTAGGAACTACATGGTTGCTACCACCCCACCTGCAGCAAGAGCATGCTTTTCACCAAAAGAGGAACAAAACACTTAAACACCACACAAACCCATGCAAGAACAACACCCATTCTTATGTTTGTCTTCACCCCAATCGGCCTATAAAAGGGCTTGGGATTCAACCACAAATCTTGCACCAATACCTCACCATTACACTCCTCTTACTCTCCAACAATTCCTCTCGGCCGATCCATATCAAGAACAAGACTCCAAGAGCTTTGAAAGTTTCTTATTTCGGCTACTAACCTCGCGTCTGAGTAGGTAAGTAGATTAACTCCCTTTCTATTTCTAATCCATCCTTAACCTACACCTATAATGTAACCCGACTACCGGTCCTTGTGGCATCATAAACCGGCCTTACACACATCTAGATAATACACACTCATGTGAATATAGTTATCATGTGATCACATTGATATAATATTGCACTTACATGTTAATCAATCGGCTTAAGTCACTAAAACACTTGCAAATCCACAGCTTAGACTTGGCAAGCGTATATCAATCACTAATGATTCACATAACCATCAAATTTGAACTCCATTAGAAGCACATGCTTCGGCTATGATTACTTAACATAAGTTAAATTGTGCCGAAACATGTGTTAACTCTATGATGGACTTAAAAGGGTTCTAAACATGTGTTAAACCGAGTTATTTTACAACAACCGACCACTCATGACGGACTGGAGCTAATTTATTGTCACACCCCGCCTAAGGTGGAAACGGGAGGTGAGACGAACATGGTGATCACAAAACATTGTTTACATGAGAAATACTAATGACATTTATTTCATCAACCACGCAAGTCACATAGTCGAATACAAATTACAAATCCTAACAAGTGTTTCAAACTGATTCATCAAAATAACAAAACAAGAGTCTCCTGCAGGCATCCCTAAGCTAGCCTCCTTATTATCCTTACTTGGTTTCCTGAAAAACATGCTTACAAGTGTCAACTAAAAAGTTGGTGAGTCCGTAGGTTTTGTTGACTCGATAAAACAGTTTTGTTTCTCAGAAAGTTTCGTTGTCTGTGTCCATACAGAATATAGTTACCATGAGCACCATAACCAAACCACGACGTTCATGTGCACCCCGCCCCAATGCCTTGTCACGGGACATTGTAAAGTATGGATAATATGCATTCATATGTGTTAGCGTGACTAACCGTGAAAGGGGGTGTCAACCCAAATAGTACTATTCATATGATCCACGGCTTATTGCTAAGCTAATGGTTATAGTTGTCCGGGGAAATTTTGTTGATCTGTGACAATTGTGGGTCTAACTCATGTAACACATATTGTTGTCATGTACATATGTTGGTCTGTAGCATGTTTCTCCCCCGAAGTTGCAAAACAGTAAAACAGTAAAAGGGGCCACGAAACTCACCTGATATCTGGATATGTGGTCTAGCAAAGCAAAAAAAGTAACTATTGTTCCAACAAAAAAAAATACCCTATGATTATTAAGGACATAGTAAGTTGTGTGTTCTCGTTTATCATACAAGTCAGGAACCCATTTTTGTGAACAGTGTCATTCAATGTGGATCATGTTTTACGTACGTGAGGTTTGATCCGAAAAATGTTTCATGATTCCACATGTAATGTGTGACCAATTGTTTACCACTAGATAACATGACTGAACATATAAGTGAAACAAAGTGCTCATAATATTTGTGATTCTAGAAGCTCAATTACTAAATACATATTAACCGATTTATTAACACTAGTTGAGGGTCGACTATAATGATCTAAAGGCTTGGGGTTGGGTTCACAATAGGGCCGATGGAACTAAGGGATACAGATGATTAGAACTTACCTCGAGTCTTGAGGATTACTATCGAACCTTGGGACCTTCTTTGGCTTGATGCTCGTGCCTTGCTATCTTGATGGAGCTCTCGGGTTAGAGGGTGTAGGGCCGAGACTTATAGTGGGAGAGAGTAGAAGTGTGTTTGTGAGATGTTGGTGCAAGAATGAAGGTGATTATGGTGCCCTTTATATAGTGTATAACATGGTAAGTTCATACCTAGATTTCTAAAGTCATTGATTAGTACAAGCTTCCTATTTGGTGTAAGTTCAAGACCAAGTGATTAGTTGCCATCAATGGTGAGTTGGTCGAATGAAAGGAACAAGGAAATCCTTTTGTTTTGGAATGGATCAAGTCTAGGGAGGTGGTTACTCATCTAAATAGGATCTAATTGTGTGCAAGTGATTACCTCATTAGCTTCTAGATTGCTTACCTCATGTGCATTGTAGCCTAGTTGTCTTGCTTACATTGGATCGGCCAAAGAGCCTCCCTAGGAGTTAGGGTAGATAGCGACTACTCAATGATTAGTGTTTGTTTCCATGTGCTCCTTGATATGTCACTTTCGGCCGATTCATGTGTGCAAGAGGCTTCCTAGTTTTAGTTTGAACACTACATGGAATTGTTTGGTATCATAGGTATAGGTCCTAATTTGGTATAAGGCATGCTTGGACTTGTAGATAGTGACAACACATGGTACAAAGATTTGCTTCTTCTTCTTGGCCGATTATAAAAGGATATGGATTTGTTTTTGCACATGTCTAATATAGGTAGGCTTAGTTGTGAAAGGGATGTGTCTTAGGATAGGATTTATCTTTACATGGCATGAATGTGTGGAAAGGGACATGTCATGTAGACAATGATAGTTCAAGTGATGGTGATGGCCGGTTCTATGTCTTACAATTTGGCCGAAAGAAGACAATGGAAGAAGCAAGGCATGAGGTTCTAGATGATAGTGATAGTTCATGGGTTTCATGAGTTGGCAATCCTTGTCTCTTGTGTAAGATTTTGTCTTATCTATAATACACACATGTTTATATATATATATATATATATATATATATATATATATATATATTTACGCATACATATGTGTGTGTTTACAAGTCCATTGTCTTGTCCCCATCATAAATATATAATCACATGGTAATATGAATATATATATATATATACACACACACACATATTGTATTTAGCCTATCATAAATGTGTGTGAAATGTGTAAATGTAAAATATTGAACTAAGTATTTATTCTACACATGTATATTTGCTAAAAAAAAATATATAGTTTTAGTCTTATCAAATCCATACACTTTTGTTGATTCTTATGATGGTCATTGTGTTCGAGTAGAGTTTATTTTCACATAATCGTTCAAATAATGAGGCGCACCGATACACTTATTCTAAACACATAGTGAAATAAACCAGTTAATTGTACGGGCTAGACTTGTGAATTTTGGCGGGTGTCACATTTATAGCCCATGACGATGTGAAGGGTCCATTTTGTCTAACAATAAGTACCACTTTTCAACAAACCGCCAAAGTTCCAGGATCATATGTTTTACAAGGCATTAATGGTCATCACGAGCACTACAACACGACTCACGTTCACTAAACACAAGGGTCCACAAGTATCGGGTGAACACCTTGTATGATAAATAACAAAGCTAGACAACTTACCATGTCCATAATGATCATAGGGTATCATTTGTCAGGACGGTGACCATCTACAGCCTCACTAGACCACATACATCTCTATCAGGTGAGTTTTACGGCCCCATTTTACTATTTTCCATTTCGGGGGATAAACATGCTTCAATACTAGTGTCATTTACAAGTGTGTGTGTGTGTGTGTGCGTGTATTCTATCGTGACTACTATGTGGAACATGAGACATATTGGTTCATGGGCTCATTAGTCCTCGTACAACGTTTACTGTAACCATTAGCTATCACAAGCCATGGAACACTTTAATAGATCTATTGGGTTGACACCCCCACTCTTGGTTGGTCTATCTAACCGGTTACATACAAAAGAGTGTTAGTATTCTACTATACATACACTGTCTTTGGTGTACAATGCGCGAAGCACAACAGTCAAGAGGCTTGGTTATGGGACTCATGGTTTGCACAGAAATCATTCACTTAGCTAGCCTATGATTGGTCATACACGAATTACACCTTGGTTTTACTTGTTACATTCAAACTCGTGAACTCACCAACATTATTGTTGACAAATCCTTTAGGCGTGTTTTTCAGGTAACTAATGGAGGGCCGCCGGGATTTGAGGGAGAGGGTCGAGCATGCACTACATGGTACCGCTTTGGATGGGTTTTGTCAATCCTATGACGTTTTGCTTTCAATTCCATGAATTCTAGACACTATCTCATTTTATAAATGTTATTATGTCGGTTTAAATAAATTTATGACAATGTCCATCTTTCATGGGGGTACTATTTTAATAAAAATGTGTGTTGCTTGAACTTTGTGCTTGAAAACCTTTCAATGGTTGCAACCCCGTGTTTCCGCCTTGGCGGGGTGTGACAATGGAGAGGCTTCACAATCCTTGATATACGTTAAAATATACATATTTAAATCCCCGATTAAACTCCCAAATTACGCGTTTTCGACCATAATTGCACGAATTCGGTACTTAACCGCTTCATATGTTTATTGCAGGTCTTAAACGACGTCCCACGAACAAAGTCGAAGAAACCGGGCGAAAAACGGACAAGACAGAAAGTTTTGGCAAAATCAGCCAAGTCTGGAAATAGTGCACGGCCGTGCACCCCAGGTGCACGCCCGTGCGGACTCAGGTTACTCGGACACAGACGAGCTGCACTGCCAGTGCGACTTGGCGTGCAGCTGTTGTTCTCGGGCACCCTGATCAGCACTGCCGTGCGGGTGCCCGTGCGACTCAAGTTCCCGGGTGCACTGCCAGTGCACCAGACAGTGCACCATCAGCACTCGGCCACAACCAGACCCGCACGCCCGTGCACCTTAGGTGCACGGCCGTGCGAAATATCTAGATATTTTCAGGAGCAGCCCAACCACTTGCCCACTTGCACGTCAACTCAAAAAGTTAAAGTGCACGGCCGTGCACTTTATGCGCACGGCCGTGCCAAATATCAAACTTTCTATAAAAACAGAGCAGAACCCACTGATCAAATATTGGGTTTTGGAGAGGCGATTCTGGGCGATTTTCTGGACAAGTGAGCAGCTGCAAAGGCGAGGAACAAGCTCGGGAACTCATCCGGATCATCGATCATCATCCAATCCATCACATTCGAGTTTTATGGTTTGATCTATTATGCTTTCATTTGATTCAAATCAGTTTGTTTAAGCTTGTTTGTGTTGTTTATGTAATACATTATAGTCTAGTAATCATGTTTAGTAATCTTTAGTAAAAAAAACAATCGTTTAGCATGTAATCATGTTTTGTATAAATTTTGCATTTTTCACGTATTAGATCTTGATGATCATAGCGCAACCTTGTTTCATTGTTGATGGATTTGTAGCTGTATTTGAATGACTTTAGCGATTGTCGAATGTGTTAGGCGGATACATGTTGAAAAACCGTCCGTTTAATCGTCCGGTAGTAGACTAGTTAACTTGTTAAATAGTTTATGCCATGAAACTGTAACCGGGTATTGGTTTGGTTAAAGTCAGTCGAATAACGGTTAAAAATGCTTACCGGCACGTAAAAGGGTTTAAAAAGCCTAATGGTGTCGTTACTAGTCTTTGACACGGTTAATGATCTTTGGTAGTTATTTTGGTAAAAATGGCGATCTTAGTAGATCTGGGGTCAAAGTTGGTAAAATGGAATAAGTTGTGAAATGCTTTACTTTATGCTAGTTTAGGTGGCTGTGTTGTGTACTCGGTATCGCTTCCCTAAATTAGTGAGGTTAGAATACTCTTAACGGATGACTAACTTATCTTTAGAAGATCTGCGTGAGATCATATCAGCTGTTCGCTAATGAACGACTTGAAGCGGTTAACGTGTGTATTCGTGTTAGCTTTCTGTATAGTTGTCATGTTAGGATGCCCGAAAGGGACACTAACTGTCGGAAAATGGGAATGTTGATCACGCGCCTATATTACTTACTATATTTAGATAACATGCTAGGATTGGCAAAAATATAGTTTATATAGTTATATTTTCTATTTGGAGTCGTAGTTAAGTTATTTACATGTTTTAGAATTAATTTAGGTTTAAACAAAACTCAAACTTATCTTTTCCTACTGGTAAATCGGGGACAGAGTTTTAGTACAATTGCTCCGCACGCGTCCATGGATCGATACTTGGTTCTTATCTGTACTTACTACATAAATGACAGGGTACACTTGCCCTAGTGTGTGTGTTTTAATATGAAGGTCGAAACCATTTTTATAAATATTAAAGCAAAAACGTGTGTTAAAATCCATTGTAAAATATGTATAGTTACGCACACGTCAAGTTTTTGGCGCCGTTGCCGGGGACGCGACGAGCTTTAGGAACGAACCGAGTCAACTTTTTACCAGTGTACATGCTTGTGAATACTTGTTTATACTTCTTTGATTCGTTATTTCATTCATTTATTTGCATATATGATTATTTGAATTTTTATTAGATTTATCTGTCTGTTGATATATTGGATTAATTTTAGATTGGTTTATAGGTTGCATATAGATTCGTTCATTTATCTGCTTATAGGATTGTTTGATTTGATTTTTCGTTCATTAGGATGTTGATAGATTTAATTTATTGAATATTGGATTAATTGGTTTGTCTATTGATTTGATTTGTTCGTTATTTGATTAATTAGATTTATTTGTTCGTATTCGGACTAATTATTAATTTCATTATTTGTATAGTTTTAGGCTTAATCTGCTTATTTCTGTTCATTTTATTGATTCTATTTGTTTATATTTGATTTGCTTGAATATATTTGCGCTCAGTTATTTTCGCATGAATTTATTGATTCTTTATTTCATTTATTTATTTTTCTGTCTTTTATCGCCTTTTTGGGTTTGTCATATATTCGCCTGTTGCAACTGTATCATTCTTACATGCAGGTTGATGTCCACAAACCCAGGGTCTTCTGGTGATCTTTCTGACGAGGAGCTAAGGCGCCTGAGGAGAAGCGAGCGGATTAGACTTCATAAATTGCGTCTTGTTTCTGATATTCTTATTGCTGCTCCTATTGTTGAGGTCCCAATTGAGGAGGCGAGGCACGATCTGGCCGACGACAACGGGTCGGACGCCCACAGCGACATTATCATGGCGGATGACGACATTCCGCTGAATGATAGTGGTCGTCCAGGAGGAGATGGACTCGCGCCGAGTATTGTCCGTCCGTCTATTTTGGCGGACCATTTCGAGATCAAATCTAGTATCGTGAATATGATACAAAACTCGGTGCAATTCGGTGGACTGGAGCACGAGGATCCAGGCCGACATATTGCTGCATTCCTAGAGGTTTTAGCCACCTTTAAGATGACGGGCATCTCCGATGATGCTATCCGTCTCCGACTCTTCCCATTCTCACTGCGGGACAAAGCCCGGACTTGGCTTCTGTCACAACCCGCAGGGTCGATCACGACTTGGGCAAAGTTGTCACAACAATTCATGCAGCAGTATTTTCCTCCTGAAAAGACACAAAAACTGAGGAATCGCATCATGACTTTTCGTCAGGATGACGATGAATCATTATACACAGCCTGGGAAAGGTTTAAAGACCTACTCTTGAGTTGCCAGCACCATGAGCTTTCGAAAAGGCATTTGGTGCAAACTTTTTATCAGGGACTCGGGTATGCGTCTCAAGAACGCCTTGATGTATACGCAGGGGGAGACATCGGAACAAAGTCTCCTAGGGAAGCGTGGAGCATTATTGAGAAGGCGTCCTTAAAATCTAAATCCCGGCAGAATGATAGATCTAGGTCTTCATCTGCCAAGGCTGGTGTGCATGCCGTGGATAACTATACGGCGATTTCGGCACAGATAGCGGCTCTGGCTACGAGATTCGATAACTCTCAGCAACACGTAGCGCAGTCCGATTGTTTGTGTGTGGAGTGCGGGGTATCTCACGAGCCTGGCTCGTGTGCTCAGGGGGTGATGTATACAGGCCACGAGGAAGTGGACTATATGGGTAATCAAACGAGACCCCAGAATAACCCTTACAGCAACACTTATAATCCGGGTTGGAGAAATCACCCGAACTTCGGGTGGAGATCTGGTACTTCCAATCAGAACCCTCTCGGATTCCAGCAGAGAGCCGCCGCACCACAATAGTCCTACCAGTCCCAACAGCCTTACCAGTCCAACCAACAGTCCTACCAGTCCAACCAACAGCCATACCAGGCTCATGGTCAATCGTCCCAGCAGAGACCGAATCAATACCAGAACCAGGCCGCCGGGAGCAGCTCCCAGCAGCACGCCCCTCATGGTATGTCTAAGCTGGAGGAAATGATGTCTCAGCTCCTTACCAACACCTCTAATTCCAATCAGATCGCTGAGCAGCGCTACCAGCAGCATGAGGAGCGCTTCACGAATTATGAGGGAGAGATGAGGGGCCAAAAGGCGTCGATGCAGGCCATAGAGAACCAGGTTGGCCAGATGGCAAAAATGATGTCTGAGAGACAGCAGGGTGGTCTTCCAGGCAACACTGAGCCGAACCCAAGAGGGCATGTTAATGCCATAATGACGAGGAGTGGTAAAACCACGGGACCTGACACATCGGGCTCACCACCGATCACTGAGACGGTCCAGACTGAGTCTTCGGACGAGGTGCACGCTAGGCGAGTCCCAGCAAGTACAACACAGCTACCGAAGCCAGTCACTGACTACACTCCTCCTGTTCCATATCCAGGTAGACTTAGGAAGCAGAAAGACGAGGCGCAATACGGGAAATTTCTCAAGTTGTTCAAGCAGCTACATATAAACATCCCGTTTGTTGAGGCCTTAGCACAGATGCCTAAGTATGCCAAATTCTTGAAGGACATCCTCACAAATAAGCAAAAACTTGAGGACCTGTCCTGCGTTCTATTGAACGAGAACTGCTCTGCAATTCTGCATAATAGACTGCCCATGAAAATGGGCGATCCTGGTAGCTTTACCATCCCTTGTCTGATAGGTGATATGACTGTCAGTAATGCACTCGCAGACTTGGGGGCCAGCATAAACCTCATGCCTTATAAGGTTTTCGAGAAGTTGGATCTGGGTGAACCTTCACCCACCAGGATGAGTATTCGCCTCGCTGATCGTTCGATCAAGTATCCACGGGGGTTTGTAGAAAATATGCTTGTCAAGATTGACAAATTCGTTTTCCCTGTGGACTTTGTTATCCTAGACATGGATGAGGACTCTAAAGTCCCTTTGATTCTCGGACGTCCTTTCCTTAACACGGCAAGGACGATTGTTGACGTGGCTGCGGGCCAGATCACACTCCGAGTCAATGATGAGCACGTGACTTTTGACATTCAGAGGTCGATGTGCCATCCTGAGAGCCAAGACGATACACTATACTATCTTGATATAGTAGACCAGTGTGTTAGCTCTCATATCAGAGGTGCTTGGGAGAGAGATGTTTCGGACACACATCTGTTGTGTGGGAGCCTAGATGGCATTATGCAGGAGGGCCATATAGATGAGCAGCCGGTCTATCAGATCGGTGATGATGGTTCCCAAAGTCCGGAGCGTTTTGTGGAAATTGAGCGAGAGGAAGAGGAGAAGGCGAAGCCATCTGTTGAGGAACCACCGTCTCTAGAGCTGAAGGAGCTCCCGCCGCATCTCGAGTATGCATTTCTGGATGAGGAGGGGCATCTACCGGTGATCATATCGTCTTCATTGACTGTGGAAGAAAAGAGCGAGTTGTTGAGGGTTTTAAAACTTCATAAACGGGCAATTGCCTGGAAGATCGTTGACATCAAGGGGATTAATCCCTCTTTCTGTACTCATAAAATCTTGATGGAGGATGTCTACAAGCCTTGTGCGCAACACCAGAGGCGTCTGAACCCGAACATGCAAGATGTGGTTAAATCCGAGGTAATTAAACTGCTTGATGCTGGAAGGATATATCCCATCTCGGACTCTGTTTGGGTTAGTCCTGTGCACGTCGTGCCCAAGAAGGGTGGCATGACGGTGGTCACAAATGATAGGAATGAGTTAATTCCTACGAGGACCGTCACGGGGTGGAGAGTTTGCATTGACTATCGCAAGCTCAATGACGCCACCCGCAAGGATCACTTCCCGCTTCCATTCATCGATCAGATGTTGGAACGACTGTCGGGGAAGTTGTATTACTGTTTCCTTGATGGTTTCTCTGGATACTTTCAGATCCCTATCGATCCTGTGGACCAGGATAAGACGACCTTCACATGCCCTTTTGGCACATTCGCCTACAGGCGTATGCCATTTGGGCTGTGCAATGCGCCGGCGACCTTCCAGCGTTGCATGGTTGCCATTTTTCATGACATGATCGATGACTCCATGGAGGTGTTCATGGATGATTTTTCCGTTTTTGGGAGTTCGTTCGATCAATGTCTGGGGAACCTGGAGCGGATGCTTCAGAGGTGTGAGGAGACCAGTCTTGTGCTAAACTGGGAAAAATGCCACTTCATGGTGAAGGAAGGAATAGTCCTGGGGCATAAGGTCTCCCAAAGTGGGTTGGAGGTTGATCCTGCCAAAGTAGATATCATCTCTAGGCTCCCTCCACCCTCCTCTGTCAGAGCGATCCGCAGCTTTTTGGGTCATGCGGGATTTTACAAGCGATTCATCAAAGACTTTTCAAAGATCGCCCGACCGATGACCCGTTTGTTGGAAAAGGATGCACCGTTTGTGTTTGGTGCAGAGTGTGTGAAGGCATTTGGCCTTCTGAAGCGTTTGCTTGTTGAGGCCCCTATATTGGTAGCACCCGACTGGGAGCTGCCATTCGAGATTATGTGCGACGCGAGTGACTTCGCGATAGGGGCGGTCTTGGGACAGCGGAAGGACAAGCACTTCCACCCGATCTACTACGCGAGTAAGACTCTACATGATGCTCAGGAGCATTACACCACGACTGAAAAAGAGCTTCTTGCTGTAGTATTTGCGTTCGACAAGTTTAGATCATATTTGGTGCTGTCGAAGACCATCGTCTATACGGACCATGCAGCGATCCGATACCTTTTCAGCAAACAGGACGCAAAACCGCGCCTGATTAGGTGGATCCTATTGCTGCAAGAGTTCGATATAGAGATTCAGGACAAGAAGGGTGCCCTGAATGTTGCTGCTGATCATTTGTCCAGACTCGAGCATGATGATGCCGAGAACTGCGCGTGGGATACCATTAATGACAACTTTCCCCACGAGTTCTTGATGAGCGTCGAGATCGGTGGAAGATGTATCACCATGGTTCGCGGATTTTGCGAACTACCTCGCGTGCGGGATCCTCATCAAAGGATTGTCGCACCAGCAAAAGAGGAAGTTCTTCGCGGACCTAAAGCATTACTTTTGGGATGACCCATTTTTGTTCCGGGTCGGGGCGGATCAGTTGATTCGCCGTTGTGTGTTTGGGGTGGAGGCGGCGCAGATCTTGCGCGATTGTCACGAGGGGCCTACCGGAGGTCACCATGGAGCGAATTACACTGCTAAGAAAGTGTTAGACTCCGGGTTTTATTGGCCCACACTCTTTCGTGACGCCCAGATACTGGTTGGTGCTTGTGATTCGTGCCAGAGGGCGACGAACATATCGGCACACGACCAAATGCCGCAAAACCCGATTCAAGTTTGTGAGGTCTTTGACATTTGGGGCATAGACTTCATGGCTGTTGATTACGTATCAAAGTGGGCCGAGGCGCAAGCCTTGCCCACAAATGATGCCCGAGTTGTTGTGAGGTTTGTTAGGAGCTTGTTCTCACGGTTTGGTGCCCCAAAGGCATTGATTAGTGACCGTGGCACGCATTTCTGCAATGCGCAGCTTGATCGCGCGTTAGCACGTTATGGTGTCCACCACAGGTTATCCACCCCGTATCATCCACAGACAAGTGGACAGGTGGAGGTCACTAACCGTGGTTTGAAGCGAATCCTTGAGCGGTCGGTTAATCAAAACCGCAAGGATTGGGCGGACAAGCTTGATGACGCGCTGTGGGCCTTTAGGACGGCTTACAAGACGCCTATTGGGACGACTCCCTTTAGGCTTGTCTATGGCAAAGCGTGTCATCTCCCAGTCGAGCTGGAGCATAGGGCATTCTGGGCTCTAAAAACGGCAAATTTGGATCTTAAGATCGGCGGTGAGACCCGTTTCTTACAGATTCACGAGCTGGAGGAGCTTAGGCAACAAGCCTATGAGAGCTCGATATTGTACAAAGAGCGCACGAAGAAGTTGCACGACAGTCGCCTGAAACACCGAGAAGATTTTCAGGTAGGCGACTTGGTCCTGCTTTACAACTCGCGCCTGCGTCTCTTTCCAGGAAAGTTGAAATCCCGGTGGACAGGACCGTACACTGTTAAGGAAGTATATCCTTACGGGACTGTTTCGATTGAAAATTCGGAGGGTGTGACTTTCAAAGTCAACGGTCATCGCCTCAAAGTTTACATTGATGGACCGGTTGACAAATCCGTGGAGATGATCGATCTCTACGACCCGCGCGCCTAATAAGTGCGGGGAAGTGAGTCTAGCTAGCGACTCGTTAATAAATATAGCACGGCGTGTATGGGCGCGCCAAAGGGTAAATATGTAATTAGTGTATATATTTCTTGCTTTATTTTAATTTTCGTAGTTTAACGTTGTTTCGAGTATTGTGCAGGTTCGTACCGGTGTTGAACAAAGCGGGAAGGAGCAATGGACCGTGAACAGTCGACAAACAGGTTTAAATGGTTTAAAATGATGTTTTCGGACAAAACAGGGTTGCTGCGCGAGAACATACAGCTGCAGGCTGCGTTTCTGCAAATCTGCAGACTGTGCACGGCCGTGCGACATAGGTGCACGGCCGTGCGGGCCTGGCTGACCAGCAAGCCTGATCAGCACAGGTGTGCAAGGGGGAGTGCAAGGCCACTGCACGGCCGTGCGACCCAGGCGCACGACCGTGCGGGCCCAAAAGCCCGGCCCAAATTCGTGGCTATTTAAGCATCTTTAACTTCAAAACCCTAAAGACTTGCACTCCCAATCTGCACCCGCGTTCCAAGCAACCAAACAACCCGATTAATCATCTCTTTAGGCCTAAATCTTCAATCTTTTCCTTCCAAATCAACTAAGGTATGAACCCCTTCATAATATTGCACCTCTTTCATGTATTTTTAGTTTAGATCTGTCTTACTTTTAATTTTTAGGGCAAGATTTGTGGGTTTTCTTCATAAAGTTTAATAAACCCACTAATGTTGGTTTGTTTTAGTTTAATGTAGTGTAGTTTTTTTGTGTTGTTGTTGAAACCGTGCACACCCAGGCCCAAATCATTGCTATTGTGAAAGTTTTGTTAAACTATATTTGAGATTTGGGGCTTTTTTCTGAAAATTTTCGAAGTCCTGGGACTGTGCACGGTCGGCTGCACGGCCGTGCCACTGGCCGTGCGAGGCTAGAAATCAGGCAGCACTGCCGTGCATAAGGCAGTGCTGCTTCTGACCTGAAAAACCAGGCCTGCACGCCCGTGCACCATAGGTGCACGGCCGTGCATCAGTAACAGATCAGGTCAGAATGCGCGCAGGTCCGTTTTGGGCATCCGGGACCTCCGTTTTTTGTGTACTAACAGCTGTATATTAATTTTTGCATGCAGATGGCTCATGATTTCCTCGGCTTTGACAACCGTGACAAAAAGGAAGCGCCATGTATTGACAAGTTCATGAAGCTCTGGGCTAGGAGGAACTCATTCGGTGTTCCTATTCGGCTTAACTTAGACCTACTCACCGCGCTGAATCAGCGTGAACGATATGATGGATTTGTCTCGCCCCAGATGGCAAAACTGATGAGTATAAACCAGCCTGTTTACAGAGAGATCACGATTGAGTTCTTATCATCCTTCTCCTACAAAAAACCAAAGGAGGGGGTGTATAAGGACTTCCATTCGAAAGACATTCGGTTTAGGCTTTGTGGAAAATGGTATCATTGGTCGGTTGCGCGACTGGGAAGGAAGCTGGGGATATATGAGCATTTAGAGACTGACTCTGAGGATTTTTGCGGGATCCACAGCTTCGTGGATAATGACGAGCGGGCCGCATTTTGGGCATCCATTGCCACTGGTGGACCTTATAATCCGAGGTCTGCCAAGGCCACTAGGATTAAGGACCCGCTACTCCGCCGCTTACACCATGTGTTCAGCCACACGATCTGTGGCCGAAAGGACAGTTCGGGGAACTGTCCCACTCCCGATCTTCTCTATATGTATCATTTCTACGAGGGTGCCCCGCTGAACTTGGCCGCACGAATGGCCGAGTTCTTTCTCACTGCTGGGGGCACCAAGGACGGGAGTGAGATCCATGGCGGGGAGTACGTCACCCAGATTGCGATGGCACTGGGAGTTCTGACCGACGAGGTCAGGGCCACGCTGACATGGGTAACTAATGGGGTTATGCTGGACTTTAGATCACTCAGGTCTCAGAACCTGCTAGCTGATACGGACGGGGGTCCACGACTTACTAGTCAGGATATCATATGGGACCCCGTGCCACCACAGGACGAGGAGGATGAGGAGATGCAGGAGGCGGTGGTGACGCGCCACACGACATTCCACACCACTCTCCTCAGCACTTCCAGCCCCAGGACCAGCAGTGGCCTCCAGGCATCCCGACATACCCTGAGTTCTACCAGCGGTTCCAGGCGATGGAGCTGAACATGCACAACATCGGTGCAAACCAGGTGGAGATCAGGCAGGACCAGCAGTACATGCGGTCCACTATGGATCGTGTGCAGCAGGATGTGAGGCACAGTTTTGAGTACCTTTTCGCTGGGTTAGAGCAGGTGCATCCGGGTTATTTCAGTAACCCTCCCTCATTCCCTTATGGTGCTCCTGGCGACCAGCCAGGAAGCTCCGGTCAGCACCACGACGACGACCAGTAGCCACGGCAATCTATTGCATGCATGTGTTAGTACTTTTTATTTATTTTTGCAGTTCGTATTCGGGTCTGCGTACCCATGACTTTTTAGTTTTTGCATTTGAACTATTTACTTTTCTGCACTTTAATTTTCAGTATATTTGCTTTGTTTGAATAATTGTGATGATGTACGGATGTGTTTGATGTCTTTTGGTTTTGTCAAGAATGGTGATAGTGCAGGAAACGGCGAGCACCGGTATGGATGCTCAATGCGATCACCGTACTTTTCGAGTTATCGACTAAAGGGGAGTATTATTCTCCTTTTTCCCACTATAGATAGCTAATTCATAAACGCTTTCTATTGTCACATTGGGGACAATGTGAAGTTCAAGTGTGGGGAGGGATTATAATCGTGTTTGTCCTCTTGTACATATATATATATATATATGTAATAAAAAAAAACTTTAAAAGTACATATATGTATATATTCTCATATAAACATCAAGCCTAACTAAATTTTGACAAAGATAACTCGAGGCGCGACAAACAGATGAGATACGAGCGTGTTGTATTCGTACACTTGCACCCATTTCCTTCCGGTTACGTGAGCGTTCGAGCCTTAGAATAGATAACATTTCTTTGACATGCTTGCGAGTGAGCCGGATGTTTTGTGCAGTTTAGAACTTGTCACTAGTATACTTGTTTAGACCAGATACGTGTGAGATTGTACGAACATGATTGAGGCATTTAGGATACCCTTTTGATTTAGCCTTTTCTTTTCGTTCTATCTGTTTCCCGCACCCATATATTATCCACTAGTTAACCATGTTGAACCTAATCCCGTGTTTTTTCTTATTTACCACACCATTTCACCACTAAACCAAATAGCCTTTTTCTTTTAAACCTTTTTGTGTTAAAGCTCGGTTTAGGTTATTGTTTGACTAGTTTTTACGTTGTAAATAGTTCGTTTCGGGTTTATATATTTAGAACCCGTTTGTTGATTATTTTTCAGTTTCTGTTTAGTATATATATATCATAGATATGTATATATATATAAAAAAAATCCAGAAAAATAGAACACCCTAAAATAGGGTGAATTAGCAGTGATTCGAGCAGTTTTTAGAGCTTTAAAGTTAAAAGTTTGTGTTTAGCCCGTTTCAAAAGAAAATTCGCCTATAGTAGAATTCTTGTTGTACAGTTGTAGTTGTTGTTATTAGTTAGACATAACCGCCGGGTTTTAGCCGATTTGTCACTTTAAATATCCATTCCACACCCCTACCTTTGCCTAACATTACAACCCTTACAAGACCTCTTGATTTGTGCTTTTTCACACGTTAGTTGGTGAAGACTAGATCTTTTGACAAGCTTATGATATTGCACGATTCATTGTCTTGGCAATGGAGCGATTTACACATACACATTACACGTATGTATCATAATAAAACCGAGTGTGTGTGAACATTGTGAGTCGTGTACGGGTTTGCGTGTTTGTAGATCGGAAGTGAGTCGTTGCTGTTTAGTTATCTTATCACCTGTTTATATACCTTTGTCGGGCTTGTCTATTATCGTCTGTACAGGCTATATTTTGTCTTTGTTGCCATTTGGCGAGTTTTTCGTTTATTTCTGTTTAAGTGTTTGCTTGAGGACAAGCAAAGTTCAAGTGTGGGGAGGTTTGATATACGTTAAAATATACATATTTAAATCCCCGATTAAACTCCCAAATTACGCGTTTTCAACCATAATTGCACGAATTCGGTACTTAACCGCTTCATATGTTTATTGCAGGTCTTAAACGACGTCCCACGAACAAAGTCGAAGAAACCGGGCGAAAAACGGACAAGACAGAAAGTTTTGGCAAAATCAGCCAAGTCTGGAAATAGTGCACGGCCGTGCACTCCAGGTGCACGCCCGTGCGGACTCAGGTTACTCGGACACAGACGAGCTGCACTGCCAGTGCGACTTGGCGTGCAGCTGTTGTTCTCGGGCACCCTGATCAGCACTGCCGTGCGGGTGCCCGTGCGACTCAAGTTCCCGGGTGCACTGCCAGTGCACCAGACAGTGCACCATCAGCACTCGGCCACAACCAGACCCGCACGCCCGTGCACCTTAGGTGCACGGCCGTGCGAAATATCTAGATATTTTCAGGAGCAGCCCAACCACTTGCCCACTTGCACGTCAACTCAAAAAGTTAAAGTGCACGGCCGTGCACTTTATGCGCACGGCCGTGCCAAATATCAAACTTTCTATAAAAACAGAGCAGAACCCACTGATCAAATATTGGGTTTTGGAGAGGCGATTCTGGGCGATTTTCTGGACAAGTGAGCAGCTGCAAAGGCGAGGAACAAGCTCGGGAACTCATCCAGATCATCGATCATCATCCAATCCATCACATTCGAGTTTTATGGTTTGATCTATTATGCTTTCATTTGATTCAAATCAGTTTGTTTAAGCTTGTTTGTGTTGTTTATGTAATACATTATAGTCTAGTAATCATGTTTAGTAATCTTTAGTAAAAAAAACAATCGTTTAGCATGTAATCATGTTTTGTATAAATTTGGCGTTTTTCACGTATTAGATCTTGATGATCATAGCGCAACCTTGTTTCATTGTTGATGGATTTGTAGCTGTATTTGAATGACTTTAGCGATTGTCGAATGTGTTAGGCGGATACATGTTGAAAAACCGTCCGTTTAATCGTCCGGTAGTAGACTAGTTAACTTGTTAAATAGTTTATGCCATGAAACTGTAACCGGGTATTGGTTTGGTTAAAGTCAGTCGAATAACGGTTAAAAATGCTTACCGGCACGTAAAAGGGTTTAAAAAGCCTAATGGTGCCGTTACTAGTCTTTGACACGGTTAATGATCTTTGGTAGTTATTTTGGTAAAAATGGCGATCTTAGTAGATCTGGGGTCAAAGTTGGTAAAATGGAATAGGTTGTGAAATGCTCTACTTTATGCTAGTTTAGGTGGCTGTGTTGTGTACTCGGTATCGCTTCCCTAAATTAGTGAGGTTAGAATACTCTTAACGGATGACTAACTTATCTTTAGAAGATCTGCGTGAGATCATATCAGCTGTTCGCTAATGAACGACTTGAAGCGGTTAACGTGTGTATTCGTGTTAGCTTTCTGTATAGTTGTCATGTTAGGATGCCCGAAAGGGACACTAACTGTCGGAAAATGGGAATGTTGATCACGCGCCTATATTACTTACTATATTTAGATAACATGCTAGGATTGGCAAAAATATAGTTTATATAGTTATATTTTCTATTTGGAGTCGTAGTTAAGTTATTTACATGTTTTAGAATTAATTTAGGTTTAAACAAAACTCAAACTTATCTTTTCCTACTAGTAAATCGGGGACAGAGTTTTAGTACAATTGCTCCGCGCGCGTCCATGGATCGATACTTGGTTCTTATCTGTACTTACTACATATATGACAGGGTACACTTGCCCTAGTGTGTGTGTTTTAATATGAAGGTCGAAACCATTTTTATAAATATTAAAGCAAAAACGTGTGTTAAAATCCATTGTAAAATATGTATAGTTACGCACACGTCAATCCTCCTCCGCATACCCCAAACCGTGCAACCTAAATAAAGCTGGGAACAAAGCGTAAGAGACAAAAGTCTCTATCAAGTGAGATAGCCTCACTCACACGCTAAAATGAATTATACGCTTCATATTTCATTTAATTTTTTTAAGATCACTCACATTTGGTCCCTCATAATTTTGTGAGAGAGAACCCTATAACCTTTTATGGCATCGTGAGTGGAGAAAAAGAGGAACCTACTCTTCATCAGTATATTTAAGGATATTTGGAAATATTTTTGGAAAACAATTTCATGTATTTATTTTTTAATATTTGTTGAAAGTGGTTTTTAGTGGATGAGAAAGAAACTATAATGATTTTTAGTGTAATATATGATTAAAAATGAATTGGAGATGGAGCCCTTTCACGTCGTGGTCCGCGTGAAATAGGGCATGGGGCATTTTTTGTGGAAATATCCACCCGATGTGGGGCAAAAGTAGAGTCAGACGTAGACGGTTTTAATTGGTGGGGTTTATATATTACTATTGGGGGGAGGGGGGACCAACGGTTATTTTTTAAACCACACCAACCACATTAATTTTTTTACACACCATATAAGCCCCACCTTTTACCCCACAACCTACCCCACATCATATTCTATACCCAACACCAACAACCCGTTAATGATATGGACCAACCGTGGCCCGATGAAGAGGTATTAGCCATAACCTTGGGTGGCGTAATGTGCGCGAAAACATGAGAGTATCCACTATACTTTGTTCTATCACATTTTGGGGTAAGGTATTGGCGGTATTTCATGAATTACTTGGTAGTGAAACAAACCGCACTAGTGATGAAATTCATCACAAGTTCTTGAATATCGAGCCAAAGAGGGATATCTTTAAGGAGATGTTCAAGGCAAACATGGAGGAATCCCCAACGGAGGCAGAAGAAGTTGATATAAATCTCGCTCAAATTGAGTACTATTTTGAGTACGATGCGAGTTCGAATACGTGTTGACATAGCAATTGCAACGACCGAATTATATTTAAATTTTAGTTTATTTTTTTTTTTAATTTATGTAATGTTTTATTTTATAGTAATGTTTTATTTTATTTTATTTTATGTAATGTTAAAACATTTTTATGAAACCGAATTCTAAATAATAATGTAGAAGTCATTAAACACAAGCATACATTTTATTAAAACTGCAATACATATTTTTATTGTATAATTCGTCATTCTAATGATATAAGGTTATATTTTCTAAAAATCTATTAATCTATTATTAATATATATAAAAGAATTGAACATTGCTGACGTGGCGTGCAATGGTGCCTTCAACCTCTCTATGAAACTGCCACGTGACATCATAATTGAAATATTTTAGTGTTTTTGAATTATTTTCTTTTTTAATTAAATTAAGTTATTTTAGGAAAAAATAATTTGAAAATAAATTTAAAATTTTCTCTCTCATGTTTCCTTCCATAATTTTTAAACGTTTATATCTTTTATATACGAGATTTTTTAAAGAAAAAAATTACACCAAATTAACGAGCGTTTTATTATCTTTCCAACGAGTACCATAGGGCTATATAAAAAACGGAGAAAAAATCCACTATTTTTTGTGGGGTTTCGTTCATACAGGAAAAAAACACACAAAGTGTTCATGTTATTCATTAATCATGTTTTTTCTTTTAAACCAGATTCTTATCTACGATGTTGAAAATCAACCCAATCGCCATGTTATCATTGGAATTTTACTAGGTATACTTCATCAAGAGAGGCTATGAGAAAGAATCGCGCAACACTGCAACACATGGTGTCACCTTATAGCAAGGTTATTTTTTTATTTATTTAATTACAAGAGTAATAATTATTACTATTAGTATTAGAATTATTAGAATGGTTATATTTTTCAACCCCGGGACGCTCTCAGGATGACTTGATAGTTGCTGACGTGGCGTTCAATGGTGGTCTCAACCATCTCTTGATTATGCCACGTGGCATAATAAGATGCAATGGTTACAACTTCCAACTTAAGTGTTTGTTTAGTTGATTAGGTTAGGAATTATAAGAGCCATTAGAATGTGACAAATTAAAGAGATGTGATGAGTTTTTGAATAGTTGTAGCTTACATAAGTGATTTTTTAGATGATTACTGATTAGGTTTTAGATTAAGGAATATGAGTTATTATTGATTAGAATACTATGAACATGCAATGATTGAGAGATTTTGTGGTTAGTTAACTTAAGCCATTTGCAATAGGTTATCACGTAAAATAAGATTTTTCAACCCCGGGACCCTCCCGGGGTAATCAGCTAGTCTATACATATAATAAACCAAACCTATTTTAATGACATGACACTCAAATAGACATTCTCTTCTTTGAGTGTGCCATGTGTCATCCCATGTGGCATTGAAATATTTTAGGAAAAAAATAATTTAAAAACAAAATTGGATTTTTCACCCTCATGTTTCATCCCATAATTTTTAAACGTTAATATCTTTAATATACGAGATTTTTTAAAGATAAAAATTACACCAAATTAACGAGCGTTTTATTATCTTTCCAACGAGTACCATAGTGATATATAAAAAACGGAGAAATTTTTTTGTGGGGTTTTGTTCATACAGGAAAAAAACACAAAGTGTTAAGGTAAATCATTAATCATGTATAGACAAGTCACTAATTATGTTTAAATCAGTAAATATGATTTTTTTTTTCAACCAGAGCCGAATATGTTAATAGAGTTATACGTTGTTTTAAGTTAGGTATCAATATTAATATGTTAGAGTTGTACATTTGTTTAGTCTTTAGGATAGGTGTTAATATTAGAGTTACATTAAAGTTCATTATTCTTTTAGGTTAGGTGTTAGCATTGGAGTTGGTTAATTTGTTTTAGGTTAGATATTAATATTAGAGTTATACATCAGTCTATTTTATATGTAAAATTGATGTATCATATTAAATTTCTCAACCCGGGACGCTCCCGGAGTATAATCTAGTCCAATTATATATTGCAACGTGCTTATTTTATATATGTTGTCGAAGAAACACTTTTCCAGTATTGAATGTATCGAATATAATTGATTTTTTGTTATTTGCCTTGACAAACCAAACGGATACAATACGAACAAATGTAGTACCATTAAGAGTATTCATTTTTATTTTTCTAGCATAAATTTCATTAGAAACAAAGTTAAAAGTCCAGTACCGTATTCGTATTCGTATCCGTATCCGTATCCGTATCCGTATCCGTATCCGTATCCGTATCCGTATGAACCAAATCCATACCGATACCAACTGATTGGGAATTTCACAAGTTTTGTAAGCCAACCTTATACGCGGACACCCTCTTGTCACTCTTCACAAAATCAAAGCTTTCAGGTCCAATGACGATTGAGATCTGTATCAAAGCTGCTGCTGGTGCCCCTGATGTTCTTGGCGACTGTAATCAATCAATCTCTCGATCCTTTCCACAACGTTTAAACCTTTCACTTCATTTGGGCTTCTTGATCATCAACTTTTTTTTAATGTTTTTATTTAATTATAGGTCCATTTTCCCAAAGGATTCGTTTAACTCTGGAAGAGAAGAAACTCCCTTACATAACCCATCTTATTAATTTGGACAACAAACCCAAATGGTAATTATTATTAATATTAATATTTTTTTGGAGGGTTTGGTTAAAGTTTTAATTTTGATTTGTTTGTGTAGGTTATTTGAAGTGAACCCGGAGGGTAAAGTTCCTTTGGCTAAGTTTGATGAGAATTGGGTATCTGATTCTGATGTTATTGTTGGTATTATTGAAGACAAATATCCTGATCCTTCACTTGTCACTCCACCTCAACTTGCCTCTGTGTATGCTCTGTCTCTATGTATATTTGTGGGTTTAGTCTTAGTAAAGCGCTTGAACACGTTTAGCTAAACTGGTCGTGTTTGGGTTGTTATGTCAGTTTGTGGGATGACCCGTTTAATTCTTTTAATGTTTATAGATTTAGAAAAGTTATGTTTTATGTTTGATGTTTGATACAAGGTATTCTATGCCAAAATTTTAAAAATAAAAGAAAACAAACTTAGGTTTCTAGTTTAAATGTAATTAGTTTATCTATGTTTGAATATATGGTTGTGATTTGTAATTTTCGGGTATTAATATTGCAAAAAGTAAAATATCATATAATAAAAATTATTGGGTTCAAGGGTTGTTTTCTCGTGTTTGTGTCAATTCATGAAACTTGTGTCGTATTTGGGTCACGTGTTTGTCATGGTTTTGAATTCTTGTCATCGTTCAGGTTTGTGGCGAATTTTCGGGTTAGTGTCTGCTTTGACTAGCCAACATGCAAGCATTGTATATACAACCTATATACAAACATACATATAATAGCAAATTCAAGCTGTTTATGCAAAATTGCATTTTTAGATTCAAATGACCATTGATGAAAATTTGAGTTATTTCATAATCATAAGCTTAGATTGTCTCAAATTGCTTCATTCTTTTTTATTGTTACATTGTAGGGGTTCAAATATTTTCTCGAAGTTTATTGCGTTTTTAAAGAGCAAGGATGCTAATGACGGTACTGAAAAAGCTTTGCTTGATGAATTGAATGCATTAAATGAACACCTCAAGAGTAAAGTATGCTTTTTACCAAATGATTGTTATCTGTTCTATTTAGTTAATACAAAAAGATGTGTTTTATGTGAATGATAACTAATCTGAATGTTAACATGTTAGGGACCTTATGTTAATGGAGAAACAATCACGGCTGTTGATTTGAGTCTTGGGCCAAAGCTGTACCACCTTCAGGTGGCTCTTGGTCATTATAAGAAGTGGACTGTTCCCGAAAGTCTGACTCACTTGCATAACTACATGAAGGTATGACTCTTGCATCATGATCCTATTAAAGGGGTGTTTGGCATTGCGTATTGAAAGTGATTGATTATTGATTTTCTTCTGTCCGACTATAAGTGTACAACAAAACTAATATTGGGTTAGCTGATTATGTGCTGGCTCGATTGGCAATACTTTTGTTAGTCTGAGTAAGCTTGGGTCATACTAGGATCATGCTTGGCTCAAATAATATTCACGTGGGTCAGGTCGCTTTCAGTCAGATCCTTTTGGTTTAGTTTTACCTCACTTTACGTGAATCGGTTCATGTTTTCTACACATGGGGTTGTGATCGAGTCTAGTCAACTCCCAACTTACTCAAGACTGATACGAAATTATTTGAAATCTGCTCGGTTGAAGAAAAAGTTGAGCTTGAGCTACTTGAGCAGACTTTTAAGTTGAGCCTGAGTACTAAACGCTCGGCTTGTAAAACTAGCTAGCGTTTACATTTTTACCAATCGCGTATATGTGAATATACATAATTGCAGGCCAGAACTGTGCCTATCTAAACGAATCAATCCAAGCCTAGCTCAAAAGTATCAACTCGAGTTAACCTGAGCTTAAATGATACGGCACTTATTACCTCCATTGATTAATATTATTATTAATATCTTAACATTGATAATCTTTTGTACATGAGTCGAGCTTGAGCTTGGCATTGTATTGAATCCAAAAGGCCCAGTTACGCCCATGTTTTTGACTACTTATAATGTTGATGCAGTTGCTCTTTTCAAGGGAGTCGTTTGAGAAGACTAAACCTCCTAAAGAAGAATACGTCATTGCTGGATGGGCACCAAAGGTTAATAGCGCATGAAGTTGCCCTAAACTATAGTCTTAGTAACTCCTTATGTCATGCAACCCTATGTTTTTATAAATTACAAAAACTGTGGCTGCTGGTGGTTTCATCATATGCTAATGGCCTGGTGTGCATAAACATTGCAATAAATGTTTCAAGGAAGTGCTGACCCAGTAAGAGGTCTGAATGGTTAAGAGGTTCTGAATGATTAAGTGCTAAATAATTAAGTGCTGTTTGGTTGAACATCTGAATGATTAATTTTTTTTTGTCCCACATTGTCAAATAAAATCTTATTATTTTAACAATAATAACAAACAAGTGAATTCTCTTACTAACCACACTACTCACCTGTCCTTTTTCTTATATCTCCATCTTCTCCACGTACTTCCAACAAACACTTACCACCATTACTCTATTCACACCATAACACCACCATTTCCATCAACTTCAACGCTCAGTTCGTCGACAATAATCCCTGAAACATCGTCTACGTCTCCGATTTATACAAGGCTCATCCCATATCTACCATAATTCATAACCTTTACCTTCTGCAAGGCAGCAACGACCGAACGACTCGTTTTGGTTTTCGTTTTGCAAACATCGTCTACGTCTCCGATTTATACAAGGCTCATCCCATATCTACCATAATTCACAACCTTTACCTTCTGCAAGGCAGCAACGACCGAACGACTCGTTTTGGTTTTCGTTTTGCAACGACTGAACACAGCCTTCTTACTCACGTTTTCGTTTTGCAAGGCAGCAACGACCGAATGACTCGTTTTGGTTTTCGTTTTCAGGGTTGCAAATGGCGTTTCACTCTCCACAATAGCTCCTCTTATTCAGTCAGACACATCTTCAAATCTAACCCGTTAAGAGGCATGGTCAGATATGTTTTTCATTCAGACGTGTCCGGCCAAACACCATCAGGTCTGACCGAGTCAAACCTTCTCCCTGGTCAGAGTCAATCAGATGCAAACAAACAGCCCCTAAGAGGTGTAACTCACGTTTTATAGTGAAACTCGAAAGAGAGAGTTGGTCATGTTGTGTGAAAATGCTTAGCCTACGTCTAATGGGTCAAATCAATAATGGGGTTAAGCTCAATGAATGTAGCCCGGATTGAGGCTGCCGTTTACAATGGTTTCTCACAAATATTATGTTGTATTCGAATCCAGAAATGGTTGGTCGGTTGTTGGATCGTATGTTTCTTTTAATGAAGTTGATTAAGACAAGTGAATATCGAGTTCGAGCCAAGTTTACTTGTGTCCATTCTAATTTAAGTTCCTTTAATAAACATGTTCCAAGTTGACGAGATTAGCTAGACTTGTGATCCTAAGGGTGCAAGAAGTTCATCTTATAACCTCCATGAACTTCTTTTAACCAACAACCAATCATAGCATGCCAACTCAGTTTTTATTCCTAGATTTTCATAGACTCGATCCACCTAAATAGATGGGTGGAGTTCCCTTTTAACTCCCCTAATCATTTTTCTTAAAACAATTAATTTAAATTAAATAATTTATGATAGTAAAAAAATTGTAGTGTTTAATATAAAAATAACATACATAAACGAAATGCTAAATTTATCAACATAAAACAAACTACAAATGTCTTAAGTAATCATATGTTGTTAGGGCAAATACATAAAGACAAACAATTAATGGAAAATGTGGGGTATGTTTATCGAAATAAACCTTCCGTATGTTCAAGAGCAACATCATGCTCTAGAGGGTCCATGTTTAACCCATCTCGTGTAACCCAACATCCTCAATAAAATCATTAAACTCCCTTTCAAAACCATCTCGTGTAACCCAGCATCCTCAATAAAATCATTAAACTCCCTCGCCGCATAAGGATTAACACGTTGAACTTTTTCTCTCTTCCGCATATCTAACGGAGTTAAAATCACCTCCTACCACCCATAATCCTTCTTTCGAAAGAATCAACTCAGTTAACATCGCCACAACTGACGTTTATCCACTTCATTAACCTCTGTATCCCTAGTTCCCACAGACTCCTCTGTTAAAACTCTCCTATTTAACTCAGGAGTCAAAAATTCCTTTGATTGGTTTTGAGACATATAAACTGGACTATTATTGTTAAAAGAAAATGGGTCATTATTTCGGGCTCACTTCTTGGGCATGTCTTTCAGCTGATGGGAAACAGAATTACGGGACCCAGGCAGCAGTCTTCTTTTTGAACTTTTTTAAAATCCTTTTTTTTTTTGAAAGGTTTAGATCAATGGAAATCCTTATACAACCCTAACCTATTGGTCCCAAGTTCGAATCCCTACCCACGCACCGGTGTCCTCCTTGCCTAAGCTCAAACCGTCACGGGGAATTTTTTTTGTGGTGTGCATGGATCGAACCTATGACCTCCCCCCAGGATGGGAACCCCTAAGGGAAAACCCACCCTACCTCAAACCAGCTGAGCTGGAGATCATTGGCAACTTTTTTAAAATCCTAACCTCATTTGACTTCCCATTATTATTAAATGCAAAATTAAAAAAAAAAAATCCATAACATTCCTTCCCTGCAATGAAGTATCATTAACGTCATTAACTTCATGCTGATTTTGCGGAGTTTCCAAATCAACGTGATCACTGACAGCGTCGTCAGAATTATCGTTAACATTTCCGGCAACATCATTACCATCATCTCCGACGACGTCATGAAAACTTTTAGAAATGACTTGTAAAATCAAACACAAAACCAGCTAAAAAAAAAAAGACTAATTTCACTTCAAAATCAAGCAATCAATACCGAAACTAAACATGAGAACAGAATCAAGTGTATAGCAAGTTCAAATTTCACCGGCGATCTCCTCCCCCCTGTCACCATCACCGGACCACCATCACCACCTGCAACCTCAGGAAGATCAAGAGTTTGTGACTAAGCAATCAATACCGAAACTAAACATAGCATGCAATTTTAGGTGGTGTTTGGTTTGTAGTCAGAAATCACTATGGGTATGGGTTTGATAACAGTCTAGTATGAGAACGGGAATCAACCTCTAAGCAGACCTTTTATGGTTCTAAGTTTGAGATATGATTCCAAATTTTACAACTCATACCATGAAACCAAACACCATCTATCATTCCATTCCCCATTCCCAAACCCTCAATCCAAACACAAACACCGCATACCTTATGAATGATACCAGCGGAAATAGCGGATGCAGATAATGGCCCGCCACATTCCCATAAAATTGAAAGATATCCACGATCATAAAGGTAACTCACAACATCTTTGGGATTCAGGAAATCAAACTCCACTACTTCAACACCTTTAGATGCAAGAAACTTCTGGAAACTTCTTCTTGCGCCTCTTTGAGTGGCGACTTCACCGTCGAGCCTCCTCCCCCTGTCACCATCACCACCTGCAAAAACCACTTACGAAAACCCCACCACCATCAAACCCACCTGCAAAACCACCGTCGAGCCTCTCTCTCTCTCTGTCCAGATCTCCGTTTACTGCCGTTAATCTGTTCCATATCGTTAATCTCTGCTCAGGGATCTGGCCCACAACCTTCCCAATGGCAAACATTATCATGCTCTGCTTCTTCATCCTATGGTGCTTCAGTTCTCCAGGTACATTATTATTATTATTAATAAGTCAAAATTATTCTTCTTCAAATAATCTACAGAGATTTAGAGAGAGAGAGAGAGAGAGAAAGAAAGAGAGAGAGTGAGTGAAAGAGAGATAGATATAGGGTGGGGTGGGGTGGGGTGGGTGGGGTAGGGATGGGGTGGGGTGGGGTAAGATTTTAATTAAAATTTTAAATTATAAGTAAAAATATAAAAATACTCCTGATCTTAACGAGCTTTTTTAACTGAGTTAGTGAAAAGGACGAATTTGGCAAAAAAATCCAAACCTCAGGGAAGGAATTGCAAAAAAATACTTTTGTACTGAAGTGGCAAACTGGCCCAAATCTCAGGGACGAAAATGGCTATTAACTCTAAAATCAATTATCTTCATTATCTTTCATTTTTAGTAGAGTTAACAGCCAAAATCATCCCTGAGGTTTGATTAGTTTTGCTAATTACATCCAAATTTTTTTTTCTGCAACTAGACCCTCCACGTTTGAATTTTCTTGCCATTTTCGTCCATTAAGTTAAATACATCCATTTTCTCTATTAACTAAATTTGATTTGACCAAACTACCATTTTGATATCTTTTTTACTTTTAATTATTTATATAATTATATTATATACAAACACTTGTCCTCTATACAAATAAATAGATTCGAAAACCACAAATGCAATCTCGTGAAATATGAACTTGTATTTATTTTTAACCTGATACCGACTTAAAAGAAAAAAAAAGTACCTAAAAAAAAGCTACATTTTTTTTTTTTTGGGACACAGACGTTTTCTGAAAAGAATAAAAAAATAATAATTCTATTTTCATGTTTATTTCAATATTTTCTTACTATC
Source organism: Ambrosia trifida (assembly GCA_028751855.1). Lineage (NCBI taxonomy): Eukaryota > Viridiplantae > Streptophyta > Magnoliopsida > Asterales > Asteraceae > Ambrosia > Ambrosia trifida. Next base: position 3,223,239 of record CM054123.1, on the reverse strand, counting down.
TTCATACAGTTGTTGTGCCTAAATGTAGTTTTTCTAGATAAGCACCGAAAAGAAATTATTTAATTATATCTGAGTATCTAGCTTACCTTGTTACAGAAAAACCAAATTCAATCACTGATGGTACTGATGAATAGAGCTAGGTTTTTCTGTGTCATTCCGTCATGAATCAGAAAATGGGTTTACAGTGGTAACTAGTGGTGGTATGGTGGTGATTTTATTGGTGTCTAATGGTGTTGTGGATGACGGTGATGGAGTTGGGTGGCGGAGGTGGGGGTGGGGATTGGGAGGTGGGTGACGGTGATGGAAGTGGTAATCGGTGGTGGGTATGAGTTGTGGTAGCCTGGCAGGTTGTGATGGTGGTTGTGGCAGTGGTAAAGGTAATGGTTGTGGTGGTTTCTAGAGAGACAGAGAAGGGAAAAGGGAAAGAAGAGGATGGAATAATATTTAACTAACAACAAAAATATTTAACTAACAACAAAAATGGATGGAAATGGCAAGAAAACGCAAACGTGAAGGGTTTAGTTGCAAAAAAAAAAAACACATTTTTGGATGTAATAAGCAAAACTAGATAAACCTCAGGGACGATTTTAGCTATTAACTCTTTTTAGTATTTTAGGCTTTTAGCTAACCAAAAAACTTGGTGAGTTTTTAAGTTAAAAAATATAAATTTCTTTTAAGTATTAATAAGTAATTTTATATTAAGTTTATTTAGTTAATAATATAATAACTATCTTTAATTAAAAAATAATTATCTGACTTAGAAAGAAATAAATCTTTAATTAAAAGTTAATTATCATTAATTAGGTAAGAGAAACAAGTTCTGTAATTAAAAGTTAACTATATTGGCTCCAGTAAACGTCAGTCAACTAGCAGTCAGCAGTATGATTTCTCACGTGGATATTGAGAGGTCACGTAAACCGGTGTTACACCTTCGTGGAGAAACCCGGCAAATTTCAAGCCGGGACCAACCTAATAGTCATGCCTGCGGCTACCCGATGGGTAATATCTTTATAATAGTTGTGTAAAAAAAAAGATAATAGATAATAGATGTGTATTATATTTGAGATATCACCTCCGGAAAAAAAAAATGTAGATTACGAATCGGAATCCAAAATAAATAACAGATAAACACCAAAAAAGAGTCAATAAATAACATATATCTAGGGTTTTAGAAGCCATAAGAGTCGTCTCCAACTCTTTGACATCACTAACAATCTTGTTTTGATTCACATCAATGGCTACCTCGAAGGTAACCTTGAAACTTCTAATCGACAAACAGGGAAAACGAGTGTTGTTTGCAGAAGCCGGTAAGGATTCCGTTGATTTTCTATGCAGTCTCCTTGTTTTACCAGTTGGCACTGTCATCAAACTCTTAGGCAATCAAGATACGTTCGGTGGCTTAACTAAGCTTTACAAAAGCGTTTCAGATCTCAACAATGACTACATACAGCCTAAACAAAAGGGTGATGTTATTTGCACCGGAAGTTTTTTTAGGGTTTTACACAACTCTACTGCTCGTAGAGGCCTCTACGAGCAGTAGAGGTGTCAGAGCACTGAAACCCACGAAACTCTACTACTGGTAGATGTGACACCCGGCAAACTCAGGTTAGTAACGTTGACTAAACTAGTAAGTCTACCTTAGCGAGTCATGCATATTACGTTCTTAACGGGGTCAGTCGAGTCGGTATGATGATTCTGGGAATCATCGGGAGTCGTTACGATGATCCGCGGGGTCATCGGGAGTCGGTCCATAACCATGTCCAAAAGCCATCCGGCCTTCTGCAACAGCCTGAAATTCCTGAGTGGAAGTGGGAGCGGATTACGATGGACTTTGTGACCAAACTCCCGAAATCGCCCAGTGGTTGTAACATGATCTTGGTAATTGTCGATAGGTTGACAAAGTCTGCACACTTCCTCGCTATCAAAGATACCGATGGCCTCGAGCGTCTGGCACGGTTATATCTCAAGGAAGTGGTCTCTCGGCACGGGGTGCCTGTCTCTATTATTTCTGATCGTGATCCTCGGTTCGCCTCTAACTTCTGGAAATCCTTGCATAAGGCTCTGGGTACTCAGTTAGACATGAGCACAGCATATCATCCGCAAACTGACAGTCAAAGTGAGCGGACAATCCAAACGCTAGAAGACATGCTTCGGGCATGTGTGATCGATTTTGGCAAGGGGTGGGAGAGTCATCTACCGTTGGTGGAATTCTCCTACAACAACAGTTACCATTCTAGCATCAAGGCAGCTCCGTTCGAGGCTCTTTACGGGCGGAAATGCCGGTCTCCTCTTTGTTGGGCCGAGGTGGGTGAGAGTCAACTCACCGGCCCGGAACTTGTGTACGAGACTTCCGAGAAGATCGTACAAATCCGTAACCGCTTGGCAGCAGCTCGGGATCGTGAAAAGAGCTATGCCGATCGTCGTCACAAGCCTTTGGAGTTTGAGGTTGGCGACAGGGTTTTGTTGAAGGTATCTCCGTGGAAGGGCGTTATACATTTTGGGAAGCGGGGCAAATTGAATCCTCGATATGTAGGACCGTTCGCAATTCTGGAACGGATTGGACCGGTAGCATACATGCTTGATCTGCCAGCTGAACTCAGTAATGTTCATAATGTCTTCCATGTCTCTAATCTGAAGAAGTGTTTGGTGGATGAATCTTTGGTTGTTCCTCTCGAGGAGATCAAGGTGGATGATCGTCTGCGTATTGTGGAGGAACCGGTTGAAATTCTTGACTATAAAATCCGTAGCCTTCGCCGGAGTAAAATCCGCATTGTTAAAGTCCGTTGGAACTCAGATCGTGGACCGGAGTTCACGTGGGAACGGGAAGATCAAATGAAGGCTAAGTATCCCCATTTATTTCCTAAACGCGCGTTCGAATCAAGGCATGTCTCTGCTGAAGCTGAATGAATCTCGGGTCGAGATTCCTTTCAACAGGGGGATGATGTGGCAACCGGAAAATTTTTCTTCTCTTTTGTCTCTTCCTTTTTGGGCCTTGGGCAATTTTCGGGACGAAAATTCTTTCAACAGGGGGATGATGTGACACCCGGCAAACTCAGGTTAGTAACGTTGACTAAACTAGTAAGTCTACCTTAGCGAGTCATGCATATTACGTTCTTAACGGGGTCAGTCGAGTCGGTATGATGATTCTGGGAATCATCGGGAGTCGTTACGATGATCCGCGGGGTCATCGGGAGTCGGTCCATAACCATGTCCAAGATCTCCTTGTACAAATTAATCCATGAAATCTTGGAAGAATCATGGGAGATTTTATGTAAGATTGCATGTCCTTGAAAGATCACCAAATCCTCTAAATCCATGTAAATGAATCGGCCAACTCTTCCCCATATCTAATAAGATTATTTTTTTGGTACAAACTAAATCTATGAAAGATAATATTGTAAGATATGGAGATTCATATGGAGATTTATTATGTCCTTGAAATATCTTACAAAATCCATCCAAGATCACTAGTACAAACAAATCTACAATATATGGATATTCATGTCCTACCAAGATTACTTAAAATCCTTCCATTTTCTTTTACAAACTCACGGCCAAACACACCTAAAACAAATCCATCCAAGATTCATGTGGTACAAGGAAATCCATGTTTTGAGGGATTGATATCCAAACTAGATTATGTGTATCCTTAGAGGATCAAGGGAGGACCTATAAGAGAATACATGATATTATACTTGAGAAAACAAAACAAACTTCTTTCTTTTCTTTGATATTGCCGTGAACTACCAAGGCTACACACACATTTTTTTTTCAAGATTAAACACTTCAATTTTTTCCTTCAAAAACATCCATCTTTCAAACCCCCATCGTGTGTTTCAATCTTGGAGCTTAACCACATAGGAAGAACACACTAAACTCCATCAAAATCAAGCATTTTTAGCTTCCCTAGCCTTGTGCTAGTTGTAAGTATTCTTGATCATGTTTTGTCTTTAAAAAGTTTATGTTTATTAGCTTAGAGCAAGTTGTACAAAGGGTGAACTTGAATGAGCTTTTAATAATGAAACGTATGATTTTTAAAGGCTAAAATGGTGTTTAGTTAGTGTGGATAAACCGAAAGTTTAGTGATGGATGTTAAGTATTCTTGTAGTTTTTACTAAGATCATGTATACTTGAAGAAAAATAGTGATTTGGGTAACACTTGCTAATGAAACTTCGATGAACTTGAAAGTGACTTTAATCGTCTTAACTTAAGGATATAAGACTTGTTAAAGTGGTAAATACTAGTGAACATACACATGTATTTTGTATAAAGGTGTATTTTTATAAAATGGAGTTTTATACAAATGTGGACTTTTTCTAACATATGGATTTATATAAAAACAAAGGTTTTTATAAAAATGTTAGACAAACTAAAACTTGGGAGAACTTATATAAAAATGAACACTTTTATATAAATGGGAATATAAAAGTGTTGGAACATTTTTGTATATAAGTTGTCAAGTTTTGTGTTACAAATACAAAAGTGTTTATAAAAACTTCCAAGTAATATGTGTTGAGAATTAGAAATTTGAATAATACTTCTAGAAAAACACATGTGGGAAGACTTGGAAGAAGGTTAACTATATATACATATAGTTAAGAAATCGGACTTGGACGTGTTAACGAACTAAGACGTAAAAGTGGACAAACGAGAAAAATATCATTACGTCAAGATGAGTAAAAATATATTTTAAGGAGTTAAAATATATATAACTTGAGTGAAAAATTTACATAACACTTTCCTAAGTGTTGGAAAAATATTCGTGGGAGAAAATATAACGTAAATAATCTAACGATTAAAAACGTTAAACGAACGTATGGACTTAACGAGGAAAATACATATATATATATATATATATATATATATGATCGGCTCGACGAAATTCTAGTATATTTACTTAATGGAAAAGTAAATATACGGGAAGGAAAACCGAGACGAGTAAATAATATATATATATATATACGTATACCGAACCGACGAGATCCTAGTATATTTACTTAATGAGAAAGTAAATATACGGTGTGGTGAGTCGAGTCGGGCGTTAAAAATATATTATCGAACGACAAGACCTTAGTATATTTATTTGAATGGGAAAATAAATATACGGTAACGTGAGTCGTGTCGAGCAGTAAAGATATTATATCGAACAACGAGATCTTAAGTATAATTATTTAATGGGAAAATAATTATACGCTGAGTGAAGTAGAGTCGAGAACAATATTATACAAGTTAATTAATATCCATGAAAGTATAAATGTAACTTGTAACAATGGTAATCAATCACCAACGGACCTAGGACATATGTTTAATTAAACGGGGAATTATATGTAAATGGTGGTGTTGGGAGTTGGGTGTACAACTTGCCGGAAAAGCACACGCTATAGACTTAGTGACTTACACGCACTAGGACGTTCGTAGGTGCTTGACCACGGACTTGCTATTCTCTGCTATTTGATTGTACGCTGTACATCAGGTGAGTTTCACAGCCCCACTTTTACCGTTTTACTTTCGGGGGGAGAAACATGCTACTTACTTACCCATTAAAGGTCATGTTATACTATGGTTACTTTACATATACTATGCGGCTTTTTACGGAAAGTCCCAGGGGGGAAACCATGAATGTGCGGGGATGCACAACGGGGGAAATGTGGATAGATCTATTGGGCCTCACAAACCCTACTCGACGGCTGGGCCGGGCGGGTGCATATTGTCTCTTATTACTGGCTCGCCGAGGCATCGGTTATAGCCAAAACTGCTGGGCAAACTTCAACAACTTATAAACGTATAGTAATGGATTCCCAACCGCAGTAGTAAACAAACACTTAACGTCTAGCTAACGTTCTTATAACCTAGTAGTAACGGATATGATCTTCACAACTTATAACAAACACTTTATAAAAGAAAACCTGTGAACTCACCAGCATTATATGTTGACATTTTTGGCATGTTTTCTCAGGTCGCTAAGGTATCAGTCAATGGGCTAGGCGCACGGAGTCATGCACAGCGTCTAATATTTTGAAGCATGTTAAACAATGTTTTGTAAACAATGATATGTCTTTTGGTTGTAAACAAGAATGCTTCCGCTGCTGGTTTACGGCTCAAAGCATGATATTTTGGTTTTAAATATATTTATGAATGCATGTTTGTTGTATGTTTATTGTGATCGTTGACTGAGATCCTGGTGTGTCACGCGCCTCGCGGTAAAACCCCGCACGTGGAATTTGAGGGTGTGACAGTAGAGGCCTCTACGAGTGGTAGAGCTTTGTTGCCCTAAAAATCTAACCCTACTACAACTCGTAGAGGCCTCTACGAGCCGTAGAGATTGAGGCCCACAAAACATTCAATGTTCAGAGTGCATACAGGCGTGTCAGTCAGCTCTGCGACTCGTAGAGACCTCTACGAGCCGCAGAGGCATGGTAGTTGATGTAATTAAACCCTATACGACCAGTAGAGGCCTCTGCGAGTGGTATAGGGTTAGAAAGTATGACGTTGGCGTTAACAGGTATAAACTAGAAATCATGCATTGGAAATGCCAGCTTCCTATAGAGTATCACCGGTTTATTACACATATTCAAAATGTTCGGGGAGACGGTAACTGTGGGTTCCGATCCGTATCTGTGTCTTTAGGGGGTCATGAGAATGACTGGGCTACAATCCGTCAGGATTTGATGAACGAACTACGTGAACGCTATACTATGTGGCAAGGGATGTACTCAAGGTAGGGTTGGTATATAGTCGATTTCGTATACCAGTCATTAGATTACTTTGGAATTGGAATGGCACCCCGAGACAAATGGATGGAGTTAGCCTTTGTGAATGACGACCACTTCATCGTGCTTAATACAGCAAAAGACGCTCCAATGCCACCTACGCATGAATTTTGGAACCGTTTGGTTGGGCAACATAACGTTCATACAAACCCATGGGTTAGGCTATACTGGGATCGTCTGCAACAGGGTCTTATGTTTTATAACGTGTAACGTATTATTAATTGAAATTTTTATTTTCATTTACGCTCTTTTATAGATATAACAAGTAGTGTAATTTTTTTTATATATAAAACCTCAAATAACATACATAAAATTAACAAACAAAACACAAAAAAAAAAAAAGGTTTTCTACCACTCGTATGGGCCTCTGCAAGCAGTAGAGTATTTATATACGAGTTGTAGGGGACTCTACTGGTGGTAGAGGGTGGAACAGATGCGAGCGTAGAGCACTCTACCACTCGTAGAGAAACAATGTTGGGAGCTCGTAGATGAGCTCTATGACTCGTGGAGGTTTTCTCTACTCTACTAGTCGTAGAATAACACACATTTTTATTTTATTTTTTTTTATTTTTTTAAATAATAGTATAATTTATAATAATAATAAAAATAATTATTTTTTAATATTTGTTTCTCTACCACCAGTAGAGACCTCTACTAGTCGTAGAGGATGCTTCTACGAGTCATCCAAAACTAAAGGAAAAGAATTCAAGTAAAACTCTACTGCTCGTAGAGGCCTCTACGAGCAGTAGAGGTGTCATTAAATGATTGTCAATGATTGGCAAGGTGGACCACACTTGACAGAGTTCTCTACGAGCAGTAGAGACCTCTACGAGCAGTAGAGTTCCCTCTACGGCTCGTAGAGGCCTCTACGAGCCGTAGACATGTGCAAATAAGTTTTAAACAGGTGCAAATAAGAGGCACCAAACAAAATAAGGACATCATCTTAAAACCTAAATCTTCGGTTCTGTTCTTCTCTCCTGCTCAAGTCCCACTGTTGCCTATTGAAGCGTTTTCACCACCATCGCCTACAACGAATTCAGCAACAAGTCTTTACACCCGTGTGTCACGCAGGCGAGTCAGCAGGGGGTCTTGTCCGGCTTCAAATATGTCAGCAGGGGATGGGGATGCAAAGCCAAGCGGATTCGTAAAGGGATTGGTGAGATACATGGTGATGGATGACCTTGGTGTTTCTCTAATGCCTACAATCTCTAACATCACTTTGCTCAACAAGTTCATCATCAAGGATTTGGATGCACTGGAGGAAAAGGTTGTTAATATCGGCATGAATGAGGTAATCTGATTTCGTATATTGTTGACTACTTCCAAACATATTTCACACACTATCTACTCTAATTTGATGTCTTAGCCTTCCTGTCTTTTACGGGGGTTCGCTAAACGTATCCTCTGTGGTATATACACTTAAGGTACCCCTATCGGATGGATAAATGTAGAGTAATGGCATGATCAATATTTAAGTAAGGAGAGGGAAGTACATTTAGTAATAACAAGAATGAGATATTCAATTTTCTCATTTGCATATGTAATAAGCACACAACTACGTACTACACACTATTTTGATGTTCTTAGTCTTTATAATTTTTTATGTGTGAATTGGATTACAATTAGGGTTGAAACTTGGAAGTACTTTATCAATGTTAGGATTTACAAGGATGTGGTGTCGACGTAGGTGGTTGGTTAACAAAATATATGTTGTGGTTTTGTGGCACAAAGTTGTAACTCATATTAGACGTTTTGGATCACTAAGGATGGGCATGAAAATAAAACATTTTGTTACTATAGGAAAGGTAAAAGTATATATAATCATAATAATACTACATTTGGTGAAATAACTCTAATGTTTAGAGACAAATTTGATTTTTCACTTCTAATCAAAGGTTTTCATCTTTTGTAATTTAAATCTAATATTTTTTTTTTTTACTTTTGTAATTTAACCCTAACATTTTTTTACTTTCAACGTAGGTCTACTTTTCATCTTTCGCAAGTTTTACGTTTCGTTTTAAATTTTTCGAGTTAACACGTCACAACGTGCATAAGGGGTTCAACATTTTTTCAAATGATGTTAGTACATATGGGGTTCAACGTTTTTTAAATGATGCTAGTTAAAATTAGTGATTGTAAATTTTGCACAACATTACCATTTACCTCACAGGCTCACGGGGCAACGCTGCAAAATCCCATTCTTATACTCTTATTTATAACATAAGGGGTATGTTTGGCAAAACTAGCCGGTGGCTGGTAGCTGGAAGCTGAAAGCTGAAAGCTGGTAGTTGGAAGCTTTTTAAATATATTTTGGTGTTTGGTATAGTAGCAGAAGCTTTTAATAAAATGTATAAAATGACCAAAATGGGTATAATTAAAAGCTTGTAAAGAAAGTTTTTATTTTATTTTTAAAATAGAATGGGTATTTGTGTCATTTACTAATTAAAAGCTTATAGCTAGTAGAGCTTTTTCTGAAAAGCTAGTACTAGTAGCTTTTCACTGTATAGTTTTTTCTCCTAACCTAAAAGCTTCCAGCTCTTCAACCAAACAATGCTTTTTATTGAGTATGAGTTTTTTTTTTAAAAGCTTGAAACTTGAAGCTCCTAAAAACTCTTAAAAGCTCCTTGTCAAACATACCCAAGATAAAGACTCAAGATTATGTAAAAGGGAAAATGGTGTAATTATGTCTTACTCTCTTATCACCATGTATGTATTACCCTCTTATCAATATTCTAGTGATCATGGTTATCTTTTTAATTATCGATTAATTGTTATAAACTGCCCATAACTTAAAATCTTAAATAAGCATTTTGAATTGTCTTCAAATGATGTAGGGCTTGGAACTGTTGAAGCATTCATTGAATTCCAAGACTGTGCTGACGGACGTCTTCCTTCGTAAAGTGGTTGTTGAGAATGAGAATATGAAAAGACCTAAAACTGAGGGTAATTGATCGCTATGAACTTATTTAAAATAACATCTTATGAGTTTTTCTTTTTGTTTTTAAAGACCAAAATATTGTGTGATGGATCTGTGTTTTACTCAAATCACGATTTATTTTCATGAATATGAGTTTGTTTTATCGGAACCTAGAATGGTTTGACATGAGATTTGAACGTTCATTTTTGACACTCTACTGTTGCTTTTAACAACATATCTTCCTTTCTTTTTCTTTCTTTTTTTTAATTTATGCTTACGTTCTCGCTTAATCATGTACTTCTGGGTACTTAAATTTTTTTTTTTAAGAAATTGTATTAATATTTCATAACTTGCAAATTACTTAATTTATATATAGTTTTTAACAATAGATCTGTTTTTTTTAACGGCCAACGAAACGATCTCCGAACCACCAGGTACTTAGGCCAATTCCCCTTAACAATAGATATGTTATAAAGTAGACTATTTACTAAACTTTTTTACGATGATGTTCGAAGTTATGAAAATATAATAAAGAGAAAAATGCACGAATATACGAATAGTCCATGTGGTTTATAACATAACGCATTAGTCCCCACCTTTTAAAATTTACCTAGTATTCCCTACGATTTGACAATTTGTTATTCGAATAGTCCCTACACTGGATGGTCGTTAGTTTATCCAGCTAGGTGTGTGTAAAATGACGACGACAAAAAAAAAAAAAACCTTATGATAAAACAATAAATTAATTAAGTATTAACTAATAAGGGTTAGGATCAAATACACAAGACACTTTTTCTAGGAAGGGTGAAAAGGATTGTGATCCATTGATCATATATTTGAAGGGTTGAGATTAGTTTGTTTGAAAAAAATAAATAATAAATTAGAGAAATGGCATAAAAGGAAAACAACATTTGTTGACTTTCTCTCTCCGCATGCAATGCACATGTCAATTCCCCCTATCATTTTAAAACGTCTATAACTTTTTCATACGACATTTTTTTTTCAAAAAAATTTCACCATATTAACGAGCGTTTTTTATCTTTAATATGAGTACCACATTGCTACATTAAAATTGAAAAAAAAATTCGTGCTAAATAGGTTTTTTTTCTCCGTTGTGTCTTCTGCACGTTCATTGTGTTATAGTATGCATGTGTGATTTATAAATATGTTATTTATGTTTTTTTTACTCTACACATGATTTAACTTTGTCCATTGTGTTTTTAGTATGCTTTTAATTGTGTTTTACGCAAATGAGTTTTGTATTTAGGTGTACATTGTGTTTTTATTATGTTGTTCATTGTGTTTAAGTCTATTATTCATTGTGTTTTAGTCTTCTGTTCATTGTGTCTTTTATATGTCGTCCATTGTGTTTTATTAGACTGTTCATTATGTTTTATACCCTATTGTTCATTGCATATTTAATTGGTACTCATTGTGTTTTACGTTATCTCCATTGTGTCTTATGCAACTGGGTTTTCAACTTTTTTTCCAAAAGTATTCATTGTGTTTTAATCTTCTATTCATTGTGTCTTTATTATGTCGTCCATTGTGTTTTACACAATTGGGTTTTTAACTTTTTTTTTCAAAAGTATTCATTGTATTCTAGTCTTTTGTTGATTGTGTCTTTCGTATGTCATCCATTGTGTCTTATGCAACTGGTTTTCAACTTTTTTTCAAAAGTATTCATTGTGTTTTAGTCTTCTATTCATTGTGTCTTTAGTATGTCGTCCATTGTGTTTTACTAGACTCTTGATTGTGTTTTATGCCCTATATTTAATTGATGTTCATTGTGTTTTACATTCCATTGTGTCTTACGCTAGTGGGTTTTGAAATTTTTTTTTCCAAAAGTATAGCAATATGGTACTCATATTAAAGATAAAAAGACGCTCAATTTTATGGTATAATTTTTTTTAAAAACGGATGACGTATAAAAAAGTTACGGGCATTTAAAAATGAAGGTGGAAATGGCATGTGACTTGCATGTGCATATGTTTTTGACAAAATTACCCCTCCCACTTGTTAATCCTTTGGACACATGTCATTTTCTAGTGGCTTCTCATCCTTCTCATTTTTTGTAGCCTTTGTAGAATAACCCAACCCTAACTAATAAATATATTTGTGGGGCCCACTCGTTATAAAATAAACCAACTCACAGTCACACCGGTGACCATATTCACGTGGCATCCCTCTAACGGTGGAATGGTGTTCCAATGAACTGCTCCACCCACTTCTTCTTCTGCTGATGATGCGTATCACCGCCAGCCCCTCCTAACCACCCTCCACCATCACTGGCGATTGGGCTTTCGTTATCAATAATCACATACAGGCTTAACAAAATCCTTTATCCATTCTCTCTCTAAAACTAGAGTTTCTCTCTCTAAAACCGTGGCTGATTATTTGCCATAAAACTATAGAAGAGTGAAATGAAGAGGAGAAAGAACGCATAAGAAAAAGGGAAAAATGTAACCTTTTGTGAAAATTTGGAATGAAAAATGCAAATATGAAGGACATTAATTTATAAATAAAGAGTAAATTACTATTTGTGTCCCTGTGTTTTATTGGTTTAACTAGTTGAATCCAAAATGAAAATGTTTAACTACCTGAGCACCTAATTTTTCAATTTGTAACCATCTGAGTCCAATTTACTAACTTGGTTAGATTTTCTCAGTTAGTTATCATGAAATGACTAAAATACCCTTATTTTTATATCTTATTGTTATTATTAATAACAAACCACCCCTTTCTTTTATAAAACAAACCACATCTGAACATTTCATCTCCACCCACAACACACTTGTAGAGAGGGAAAAAGAGTGAGCTAGAGAGAGAAGAGGAGGAGCTGGAGAGGCTCCTGCCACCGCCGATGGCGACACTCCGGCGAACGCTTCCCACAACCACACCCTCACCTCCATAACCTTAATACACCATATTATTTTAGGGAGAGAGATACAGAGAACGAGAGAGAGAACAAGGGAAGAGAGAGAATCCGGCCGGGAAAGAACAGAGAAGAGAGAGAGAGAGGCAGAAACCGAAGGAAAAGGAGAAGAGAAGGAAAAAAGGAAGTGGCGGCGGCGACCCCTGTTCCTCCAATCAAACCAAGGTAAAACCCTATCCCATTTTCTACTCCTCAATTTCAGATCTGAAGATGAATGATTGAAGGTGTGGTGATGGTTTCGATGGTTCTTAACAGAGGTTGTGACAATGGCGAGATGATGATGGTGTAAGGTTCATGTAGTGATGTTAGGATGGTCAGGGGGTTCGGGTCAGGTCCAGTACACAATTTCTCTACCATTAATCTCTTTCACCTTCATACATATATCGATCTCTAGCATATCTAGTACACAATTTAGAAAATGTGGCCCAAATTGCATGATTGCATCCCTATATCATACTAGAGTAACTCAAGTGTCTTTAACATAACATTACATTTCTCTCTCTAGTATACTCAAACACCATAGAAAGATTTAAGGGCTTAGGGACAAAGATATTATCGAAGACGATTTAATTTTCTCAACTTTAGCAGTTTCTTGAAGCTGAAACAACACTTCTGTGCTCGATCTCACCGTCACTTCGTTCCACTCTAAACCCGAAAACCCTTCACTTTTGTTTGTAGGTCGGAACCCTAACCCAACTGTCCCCGACACACAATCTGGTTACTATTGAAATTAATTAACGAGGTGGTGGTTTGTGGAGGGGTTAGGTGGTTCGGTAGAAGGGTGAAGATGGTTGCAGGTCATGGGTAAGGTGACTTGTTCTTGATTCAAACACTGTTGTTCCTTTACAGGTTTATTGAAGTAATAATAATGGGTTTTGGGTCTTTTTTTGGGGGAAAGTTTTGGTCTTTGACTGAGGGATTTGGTCAAAGATGCATTGATTGAGCTAACAGAAACAAGGTGACGACAGTAGGTGGAAATGCTTTGAATGGTGGTGATAGGGGGGGGGGTCTGGGTGGTGGTAGTGGTAGTGGTTGGTGGGTGGTTTAGGGTGGTGGTCTATGGGGGTCTCTGGTGTAGGAGGTGCATTTCGGTGGTGGTGGTGGGTTTATTATATGGTGGTGGGTGTCGTGTAGTTCGGTGGTGGTGCAGTGCGGCGGTGGTGGTCGTGGTGCGGTAGGTTGAAGTCAGGAAGAGAGATTGGGGGGGTTACATTGTGTGTTAGTGTATATATAAGACAAGATATATAATAATTATTATAAAATATGTAAAAAATAAACTGTAAATACATTATGCATTGTAGGCTTGTACATTTGTGTAAATGACAGAAATACCCTTCAAGTTAACAGACTTTTGAACGTCGTTAGAAATTTGGACTCAAGATGTTAGTTAATTTCCAACCAAGGACGCAAGTAGTTAAATTTTTCAACTTTGGATTCAAGCAGTTCAAACCACTATAACACAGGGACGCAAATAGTCATTCTCTCTTTTGTCATTGTGTTAATGTAATTACAGGTTAACCAACTCATCATCATCATCATACTTAGTTAATCTCACCTATAACAAAGCTAAGGTAGGGTCTGAGGAGGGTAAGATGTAGACAGCCTTACCTCTACCCCTAAGAAATAGAGAGGCCGCTTCTAGTGAGACCCCCGACTCGATGTGGTTTGGTATCAAGCCTTGGACATAAGGCACAGTACACTTAGCAATCGGGACAAACCCGATTGGTGCATGTACCCCTTTGTCTTTTGGCCATCCACGCCACCACATGATGCATGATTAACCGTCCGTCGTTTTTAACGTTATTTTCACAAAATTAGTAAAATAACGTTAAAACTAGTGGAACTTTACTTTTGCCCCCCAAGGGCCACACACACACACACACACACACACACACACACACATATATATATATATATATATATATATTATATGTGCACACCGTAAGTGGGGCGTAACCAACTATATAATTTAAAAACCTACTTTTTGAACATTGATGGTTGAGGTGGAGGAGGTTGATGGTGGTGGGTGGAGGTGAAAAATGAATATGAAGTAGGTGGTGGTGGTGGTGGGTGAAGGTTGAAGATAAGTAATTATTTTTTTATATTGTTTTTTTTAGTAATTAGTAAGGGTAATTTTGTCATTACACGTGGACTTAACAAAGAGGAAAAGGATTGCATAGAGGAACTCCCGAACATTTGTCAGATGTGTCGATATCAATGGTGACTCGACGAACATTATGAAACTGCACAACAGGTTAAGCAAGCATGAATTGCTAAGGATCCAATAAGTCCAACATTTATTCCTTCAGATGTTTCAATTGGGCAAATACGCCTATAGTGACTAGGATGAATATCTCGTATTGGAAAAGTAGCAGTTCGCGCAGTCAATCCCTCCGGGCCCAAATAACTCAATTTTCTCCCATGTTTCGATGCAACAGCAAGATGCTATTTGTAACAAGTAGTTTTGTTGGTTGGATAGTTGGTCACATTTTATTCATGAAGTGGATTGGATTGCTATTAGTTTGGATAAAATTCGACATGTATAGGAATTCACTAAACTCTTAGAATCTTTGCAATTAACTATTTGAATTCTTGGCTATTCATAATTACTATGAATATATTAAAGAATAGAATATTTCAAATAACTGT
Source organism: Ambrosia trifida (assembly GCA_028751855.1). Classification (NCBI taxonomy): domain Eukaryota; kingdom Viridiplantae; phylum Streptophyta; class Magnoliopsida; order Asterales; family Asteraceae; genus Ambrosia; species Ambrosia trifida. The sequence goes on along the minus strand of CM054123.1, from coordinate 3,207,967 downwards.
TAAATATTATAGAACATAACGATGAATCTAACGATATAGACTTTTCAGGCCTTCAAAGTAAAAATAGATCACTTGCTATCTATTACAATTTTTTTCCTATTTGATCTAATACATAACCTTTCCCAATTGTATCTCTGAAAGGTCCTGCGTATTAAGAACGAATACGTTGTTGTATACCTGCACATATTTCTTTTGCTAACCAAACAATTACTAGTACACCTATTGTAATTCCTAATACAGGAGTAAAAATAGGGATAAGCACCCATATGATCCCATAGACCTCTTTTAAGGATTCCAATTTAGAAAAAGAATTGATAGCTTGTACTTCTGTTATATCAATTATCATGTTAACGATCAACTTCTCCTCCCGAAGGAATGATCTATTTTATTTGACTGATGGGGCCAACAAACAATTAATTATAACAAATAAAAAAAAGATCTAAAAAAATATAAATCTATATCATAACTAAAATAAAGAAAATGATCTTCTATTCGAAACGTCTAGTGATCTTCAACCAATTATGAGCTTCAATATAATTACCAGGAGTAACTGCTATAGCATGTTTTCAATACTCAACGGCTTGGTCGAACCAAGCCTAATTTATAAAAGATACGGGCTAAATGTGTTATTTTTATAAACCACATGAACTATCCGTATATTTTTCTCTATAATAATATTTTAATTAAATAATAAACACACAAAACGAAATTTTTGTGTATTATTTTTATAGAAAAAAAAAGTAATTAGATTTCAACACGATTTACTACTTTTGTAATACCACTAGAAAAGTTTTAGTATGATTGTTGTTTCGTGGCTTTTAGGCTTGTTCGATTTCTTGGTGTTCAATGAAACACTGAAATTGCATTTTGAATTCTATCCCATGCTATGTCGGAACCAAAATATGAATTCACCAATTAATATGTTTTGCTTGGTTCGGATGTTATGCTATTGCTTGGTTAAATGGTTTGTTATGCTATTAGGAGTTTATATAACGCTATGCTCAGATGTTACGTATATAGCTTTGGTTTTGGAAAGTTTTCATATGTTTTTTATTTTTATTTGGTGGTAGTATCGCTAGTCTTTGATTAGCCGTTTTATTGGTGGTTTAATGACATAGTATTTTATTGGCCACTAAAAAAAATATATATTTTGCGTGGGAATGAAAAAGAAGTGGAACTAAATTAAGGGAAAATCACTAAATTGGCCTCTAATTTTGGTTTTTACCAAAGTAGCCACCTTTCACGTTTTTTGGAGAGCCGCATCACGGTTTACAAGGCATCCCAAGCATCTTTCGTGAGGCTTCCGCTGAAGACCAATCGATATGCCACACGTGTGTAGCCTCACCCCCTCCAAAAAAAAACCTCCCAGACATCTTAGAAGCCTCTTAAGCATCCCAAAAGCCTCTCAGGCATCCCAAAAAGCCTTTTAGACTACCCGTTGTGGCCCACGAGCCAGAATTCAGTCCACGTGGCTAGCGAGTACCACCACAGGCCCCCGTGACCGCCTACACAAGCGACTGGACGCTAGCCAGCTCGCGTCCGTTAGTGGCAGTTTTTGAATTTTATAAGTTTAAAAAAAAATAATTTTTCACCTAATACATTTATTACCAACAAATTTTTACGTCTATCTATTTAACTTCTTCTTCTTCACACACTTCTTGTTCTTCTTCTTCACAATTATCAAACCCTAAACCCTCAATCTTTAAAACCAACTTTATCATGGTGCAGTGGACCGAGGAGGAAGAACTAGCACTCGTCATCGCGTACCAACAAGTGCACGGTGGCGGTGCTTCGTCAAGCCAGGGATCACCACGTGGTCGCGGACCACAGTGGCACAGGGTCCTAGCCAAGTTTGGTACCCTTGTCGGGGGTACCAACCGTACAAATGACTCCATCTCTCACAAGTACACAGACTTGAAATCGAAGTGTGTAAAAACTTCGAAATCGTATACAGAAAGGTGAAGAGAGATATGGTCGTTGAAACCGAAAACGTGCTCCTCGCCTTTACCCACGTGGAACCTCCTTTCGACGGTTGGGCATAACTTTCACCACGTTTAGGCATGGCAAATGTAATCCTCAGGCTTACGTTAGGTTTTTTTTTAATGTAATCGTTCATTTTTATTTTAGTGTATTTTTCTTTTTTTTTAGTGTAATGTTCTTTTTAGTGTAATATTTTTTAGTAATGGAATATATTTTTATTTTTATTTTTATTTAATCTTAATGTTTTATAAAAAAAAGTGTGGTAAATATTTAAGTATATTTTATAAAAAAAAAACACTAGCTCACCTTGACCCACGACATGATCAAGCAAGCAAGCCGCGGCCTCGAGTCAGTGACATGTAGGCGTCGGCGTGGCAAGATATTATTCGATAGAGTCATCTCTCACCTCTACCCACAACATATAGTCTTAGACCGTGTGTAGTGGGCTTGAGATTTCAAGCACCACCATAGGACATTGTGTGACATGTGGCATGTGGGTCTCACATGAGGTTGAAAGGGTTTGATATTAAAAAGGGGTAGTGGTTTCAAGCCCCACAATGCCCCTTCCAATCATTAACCGATTATTTTTTTTTATTTTGAATAATAAAACAAATAATATTGGAAACGGAGGATTGCGATAGGCCAAAGCACAAAATTCACAAGCGTGAAATAATTCACGCCATTGAGCATAACGCCGGTTTCATAAGGAGGGCGGTGTTTACGCGTGAAATGGGGCGTGAATTGCCCCCTTCCACGCCAGATTGCTTTACCACTATATGTGGTCTTAGAAGCATCTCAGTCTTCTTTGAAGCCTCTTTAAAAAATATTTTTTATAAACTTATTTTATAAGATTATTGTATTTACCTCAGACAATTTATACTTTCAAAACTCTAATTTATTTTATTTGTTCAATTACTTTATCATTTCTTACATTTTTTATATTTTATATAAGTTACTAGACTATATCCCAAAAGCTTTTCCGGATAGACAAATATAATATGGAGTATTAAAATATGTATTATAATGTAACATAGAAATTAAGGTACTATAATATGAGAAAACAACAATTTTAATCATTTGAATAGAAATGAAAATGTATATTAAAAAAAAGAAATATGTTTGGATGAGGAGCAGAGCTAGATGCAACCATTGTAAGGCGTGATTAAGGCGGGTGTTTTGAAGATGTGACTTTTTTTTTTTAAAATGGGTGGTTTTAACCTATTCTGCTCTGAATGAAAATAGAATTCATATTTACTGATTTGAAAATTGTTAGTGACTTGCCTATACATGATTAGTGAATTACCTAAACACATTGTGTTTCTTTTTCTTGTATGAACAAAACCTCACAAACAAAGTCATTTTTTTATATAGCACCATGGTACTCGTTGGAAAATAATAAAACGCTCGTTAATTTAGTGTAATTTTTTTCTTTAAAAACTCTTGTGTATATTAAAGTTATTAACGTTTAAAAATTGTGAGGGAAACATGAGAGAAAAAAAGAATTTTAGAGGAAAACAAGGGGGAGGATACCACGTAGTACACTCAATAGGGGAGGATGGTCTCACTGAGCGTCATGTCATATTTAGTGTTTTTTTGTAAATATATATAGATTATTTTCATAAAAAAATTATTTTATTTCTTATATCTATCTATCTATACTTACTATAATAGGAGAGTCGCGAGTGACAAAAGAAAGCTGACTTGGAAACCATTGAGAGCTTCAAAAGCTAATGTGGCAAACATAGAGATGCTTGTGTGATGCAAATAATGATATCATAAAATCTTATTAAAATATTCAACAAATTTGTGAGCCACTCATATAAAGTAATTAAATAATGTCACTTAATAATGTGGGCCAACCTCTTATATCTGTTGAAATCAATAATAGTTGTTGTCCACCACTCAACACATTTGTTGTCCAGTCAACAATACATTAATAGATGTTATAATCAACATCTGATACGTCATATTTGAGCTTTAAATTCAAAATTTAAAATCAAAATCCCTGGTACAAAAAGAGGGAGAGAGAAAACAAAATCATTTTATCCTCATTCTTCCCGTCTTCCCATCTCTCCCTCTCAAATTCCAGATACCTACTTGATAATCCTTCTCTCAAATCATATAAATTAATCTCGATGATCTTCTTCATATATCAAAACCTAATCAACAGATCCACCCTTCCAGAGCAGCTTCATCGAATGACCGGTTTTAAACAGAGCAGCTTCATAAGGAAATTACAGGTCCGATTTGGTGATTTCTTCTCCGGATGAAGATCTTATGTTTCTCAGATCCCAAATTTGTACTCAAGGGTATTATTCTCATATCCCAAATTTGAATCGATGAAATAATGTTTCTTTGATGTTTGGATTATCACTTTTATGAATTCAAAAACAGATTTGGATATGAGGCAAACTTGGATTCCCCTGCTCACTACCACTATGAAAATGTTTACTTTCATTTTTACAAGGGCTTTGTAAGCAAAGAGTTTTACCAGGTAACAATCTGGTCTCTTTGTGTTTCCTTACATCTTTCATGTGTTATAAATCTAACTAATGTTGATTCTTATTTCAGGGAAGGTAGCCGCGGGAATTTATGGAATTCCGATGGTGATTTAGTCATGAGTATAAACAAGCCTTGTAAGTTATGAAACTTCCCAATTCTGTTCTTAGTTGATTACTGACTAAATGTAGTTTGAATCATGGGGGTATAATTGATGTTGTTGTTGCGGTTATTAGAAACAGAAGGAAATATGGACTAGCGACTATTGGGAAGAAGATAGAAGGACAAGACTCGGTCAACATAAGTCAAAGACGGATTAACCTAAGTCAGTCTAGCGGAGAGGTATAACGCATACTTAAAACTATTTGATTTATATTCGTTGTGGATGACACATGTGGGATTTGACTAACAAACATATGGACCGAACTTCACAACCACTCATCTATAAAACATCGATCAGCTCAATTTATCAGTTTTATGAGTCCGATTTTAGGAGCGATGAGGTCCTGCAATGGAGGAATCAGTAGTGGTTATTACAGAACTAATGATATTAGTGCTGATATGTCTCTGTGTAAACATGTTTTTGCAATGTCTCTTGGTTATAAGTTTTTATATGGGCTCATAAATTTTTATATAGGTGTATCTGTATTTGTAGGTACGTGAGTATTGATAGTGTGTTAGTTTTTAATTTTTGGAACATTAAGTGTGAGTTGTAATGATTTGACTTTGTTTAGGTTTGAGATGCTTTTTTATATGATAATATGAACAGAGGGTTCAGAAACAACGATTTAGTTCATGTAAGTGTTAATTAGGAAAAATAGCATTAGAAATGTGATACAAAGAAAAGTGGTCAATACATGTGCGCTTTAGATCGACTGTTAAAATACCATAAGAAATGGGAGTAGACCAAGTTTACATTAGGTAAGAATTTGCATGTTCAATGTAATAGAGGTGTAATTAGTTTAATGTCTCCATGTCAATGATGAATAAAGTTGAGATAATGCAGAAATAGAGTTGATGAATGGCGTGTAGGATAAAACGAGTGTTTATGAGATTAATGGGAATAAGATAAGTAAGAAGATTAGGTTATGTGATTGAAGTCGTCATTCCAGTTGGCTAGGCATATTTGTGGGTAGCGTGCTTAGGATGATTGTTTTATGTATGAAATTCTGATCTGATTTATATTAATTTTGGTATGATTTCATTATTATTGTTGATGAATGGCATGTAGGATAAAACGAGTGTTTATGAGGTTAATGGGAATAAGATAAGTAAGAAGATTAGATATTTAGGTGTGAAAACATACGTATTTACATCAAGAGTAAAATTTAGAGTGAAAACAATGTAAATGTTTGCTTACTTCTTAGAACGACTTATAACAGTTCCTTGGTACAAACTGTTCGAGAGTTAATGCTTTAGTGTTTAAATAATAAATAATTTATGTGTGTTTTGAGTGTCTGGGTTAATAAATTAAACTTGAATGAATGAGAAGATTGATTATTCTGGTAGTTATAAATTAAATCTGGGGGGTGTGGGTATAAGTCGTCTTAAAGAGACGAATGAGGCGCTTTTGTTTAATGGCTTTGGCGATATCGAACCGAGAAGGGGAGCTTATGGAGAATGGTGGTTGAGGTGTGTCATAAATCTAAAGGTGATTGGAACTATTTCCCTTTAAATAATAATGTTACGGGGTGTTGGAAAAGTATAGTTAAAGTGGGCGAAAATCTAGAGACAAATGAGAGTTTCATTCATCATCTGATTAAGGCAAAGGTCGGTAGAGGCAATACAGCGGTGAAACCTCTTCTACATGCTGCTTGCTAAGTTGTGTGAGTCGATCAATCTTCAAGTTTGTTTCCCTATTTTTTGGCCCCCGTTGCGTGAATCGACTACTAAAAAGGAGGTAGTGAGACTTAAGACCTCACATGGAGGAAATTGTTCTTTCAAGCTCTACATTTTGGGTGACAATATTACTTTTACACAATCAATGTTTGTTGTTGCTCTATGTTGTAACTTCACAAAACCATCACTATGAAGTAGCATGATTATTTATTTGAGATTTTTGCAACTTGATATTTATTGTTGTTCTATGGCCTAACATTACAAAATCAACAGTCATACACTCACTCAACTTCTCATATTTTGGTATACTGTTTTGTGCATGATTTTATCAATTTCGGTTTCACTACTACTTTTCTAGGTTTCTAACTGATGTAGTCTTAGATACATATGATTCCATTGTTCAATTTAAACCTATTCGTGTGTTTCAGAGTGTGTTGTGTATTCGCTTCTTCACTTCGGATGTGCCGGTTTGCATTTGCTTTATGAGCCTGCTTTGATAGTTTTTCGTGTGTTTTTGGTTTTTATTTTCTATCTTCTATTTTATATTTAGTGGTAGATGCGTGTTCTTTTTTGTAGGTGTCGTTGCCTGTTAATAAATAGAAAAGGCATAAGAGATGTCATCACTCTTCACAAAACCTTCTGGTCATGTTATTTCTTGCGCTTCCTCCGGTGAGTTTTGTGTGAGATTGATTACGGTTCTTATACATTGTTTATCTTCTTTATAAATTTGCTCAGCTAAATTGATATGTTCAACTGAGTACTGATGTTTTTTTTTCTTAAAAATTTGTTGTGAATATAGACAGCTAAACGCCGGCTAAGGATGCGCTTAAATTTTTGGTGATTGCAATCTACACTTCTTTTTTGAGCTAATGGAAGTAACTTAATGCGAGAATTTTCGGATGGGTCAGGAGATTAGCGGCGGTCGTTGACGCCATACTTATTGTTATTGCCCGCTTCATTGCATTGAATTCCTGGTAGATGGATATTTTAGTGAGCTATTTTTAGATTGAGATATTACTGTTATTTGCTTTTGATTGTTATGTTTCTTTTTATCCATCGTATTTTAGGTATCACCTGGATTTGTTAATTTGTGTAGAATTTTGATGATGATGGTTGAATATGGGCTAATGATGTGACTGAAGTGTTTCAGTTATTACAATATGGTTGCTATGGTGGTGGCTGTCATTGGCTACACCTATTTTGTAATTGCTTCTTGCGCCAATTTCTTTGTTAATTTGGGATTTGATCCTGGAATGATATCTGGTTAGGGAATGCTGCACTTAAAGACAAGTGGGCGAACTTGTACCAGTTTGGAATCTAAAAGATGTGCTTTGTAGATAAGCTTTTTTTGAGAAGAGCACGGTGCTGTGTTTCAAGCGAACTTGATTCCGAATATAAATACAAATGTGCAGGAATCTGAATGGCGCAGCTGCTGCTCGGTTTTAGTGAAGTGACAGTCTCAGATGCAGCGGGCAAGTAGGAGTGGCATGGGGATGATTCTAAGAGGTTTTCGGTTCAATAGATTAAGGAAATGTTGCAGCGGACAAGTGCGGATCAAAGCTGCAGAAACTTTGTTATGAAATAAGTCGCTTGGATTCCATTCAAATGCAATATTACAGGTTGGCGAGCGGAGATGGACAGGCTACCGACTATTACAGCTTTTAAAAAACGCCACGTTTCTATTCCAAACACAAACTGTGTGTTGTGTGATTCTGTTGCGGAGTCTGATCAGGATGTTGCGATGAAGAATGCTCTACAGTGTGTATTTCATTCTGGCAGACATAGACTTTGCATGTGGCATATAATGAAAAAGTTTCTGACAAGGTACCTTTTTAGATCTGTCTTAAACTTGCGTTTTATTCTCTTTTAGTTCTGCGTTTAAATTATATCATCATTATTATACGTGCGTTCAAAATACTTTATACTTGCGTCTTGTTTTATATCTTTCATTTTTTTTGTTCCTATATTGATTATTACTAGCTGAAACATATTTTTATTTTTCTTAGGTTGGAACTGCGTTATGTAGTGATGATAAATTCAAGCGTCGCATATGTAGTATATTTTGGACATATTCTATTAGTCCGGAGAAATTTGATTTTGAATGGGGTGTTATAATGACTAATTACAAGCTGGATCAAAATAGCTGGCTTACTGATATGTTTGAGATCAGATCCATGTGGATTCCAGCTTTCTATCGCGATGAACCTATGTCTGGTTTGATACGAACAACTTCAAGATCAGAGAGCGAGAACCACTTCTTCTGCCAAGCTGCTAATTCTCAACTAACACTTGTTGAGTTTTTAAATCATTTTGAAACATTAATGGAGGCCCAAAGGTTTACCCATAGGAAGAATGATCATGATTCTAGGCACACTAAGCCTTACCTTTGGACCGACAATCCACTTGAGGCGCAAGCAGCCAATATATTCACACGAACCATTTTTTTGACATTCAAGACGAAATATATGCCGCCCGTGATTTGATCAACGCCCAAACAATGAAACACGATGCAGGGTTTTTGAAGAATTTTGTTGATGATCACAAGGCACGTGGAGAGGGTTTTCTTAAGGTAATTTTTTTATGTTTGTTTTGCTTCAAAAATTTAATATTTGCGTTTTAACATTTTTTTGCTTGTGTTTAAAAAAAAACACAGGTTTTGTTCAAGAAGGTAGAGAAGAATCCCGAAGGGGCAATTGGGATATGTACATGCAAAAGATTTAAACAATATGGATTGTTATGCAGACACATTTTCTGGGTGTTCAATTTGTATAGAGTCAAACTATTCAAAAAAAATTTTGTATAGACTCAAAATTTTCCCAAATAGATACATATTGAAAAGGTGGACAAAGGCAGTGGTGGAACTAGAACTTTTCAATTGGGGGGTCGTAATAGAACTGTTTTAGATTCGCTAGGTATATCGATAATTCAACTTGTTAATTATCGAATTTTGTTTATTATCATTGTTATTTGACAAATTTGACGCCCCTTGCATTAGGTCTGATTTTATTTGCCTTTTTTTTCTTTCTAAATATTGATAAAAGTTCTTATCATAAAACAAAATTCTAGCAAGGAGCCATAGACATTGATATGGGGTTTTTCTTTATTTATCTTTCTAAATATATCTGTGTAATATGGGGAAAAATCATATGCCATAGACATAAGGTTTGATTCATGATAAAATGTTATGCATAAAAAATCATAAAGTAACTGAATGATAAACTAGAAAAAGACAAAGTAAATAATTAAAATAATAGAAAGAGAAACACTAAATTATTTTTTTAAATCAATAAACCTATATTAGTTTATCAACTATTTTGGCTGTGAGTTACAGCACATCACTGTCATTGCTCTAGAAAATGTATAAAATAATATTAGTTTAGATTTTTGTTTATCAGCCCAAAAGTCTTTTTCCTTTATTATCTTCTTCTTTTACCTCACCGTAAAACTTACCAGCTTGTTGCAGGTCATCGGAATCTCTGGATTTACTATTTTCTCTCAATTTTCTTGCATTAACTGCTCTACCTTGTTTATTATGAAGGGTCAAAGTGTCAAAACCAAAAAAAAAATCTCCATTGCTTATACAAGTTAACATACATTGTGGTCGCCCGGAGGGTCAATGGACCCTCTGACCCCCCTGTGTTTCCGTCCTAGAACAAAGGAGGTTGTACCTAATGAGATTAAATACTCGTTTGACGCTGCTGATTTTGGGGATGACAAAATCAAGCAGGCTAAACAACTTGCACGGGAAATTGTTTTTGCCGATGAGTATCTTGCCAACAATCTAATATTAGATGTCGATAAACTTCAAAAAGTCAGGGATCGGATAAAAGTTATGATGGATAAGGTTGATCAGTCCAGCACTAATAAAGGTGGTCAAAAGAAATACGATAGATATGCCAGTTTGCTTGGCTACAATAAACCGTTGGAAGCAACTGTCCGATTACCTAATGGTATTAAGAATAAAGGTCGGGGTAAACAAAAGCGGATCATGTCAGAGAAAGAGAAGGCTATTAGTCGTAGTGGAAAAAAATCAAGGGCATGCAAGATTTGTGGTGAAATAGGCCACGACAGACGTAAGCACGTGAAGGAGCAAATGGGTCAGAATCTAGAGCTTGTCGATGAACCTGATGAAGATATTCAGGTTAATGTTGCGGATGGGTATGATGAGGATGAGTTTATGGACATTGAGCAATAAGAATAATTTGTTGTTGATATATAAAAGATGTAATTTGCGTTTTAATACTACATTTCATTAGAATTCTGACAATAGAAATTATAATTTGCGTTTTAAAATGAAATCAATTGCATTTTAGCATTAAAGAAATAATCTTGAAATATTCATTTCATCATTTTTATGTGTTAAAACTTTTCTTGTTTGAAAAACACCTTAACACCTATTAATTTCATCTTTACCTTGCACTTGAAAGGATTTGACGTTTGAACCCACAAATTCAAATTTTTAAGCAGGGTTACCATACTACTAGACCAATAGGTCATAAGTATGAAGTGTTAAAACTAAGGGTATGTTTGGCAAGGAGTTTTTAGGAGCTTTCAAGAGCTTCAAGCTTTTAAGAAAAAAACTTCTACTTAATAAAAAGCCTTGTTTGGTCAAATGAGCTTGAAGCTTTTAGATTGAGAGAAAAAGCTCTATAGTGAAAAGCTACTAGTACTAGTGTTTAAGAAAAACTCCTACTAGCTACAAACTTTTAACGTAGTAAATGACATAAATACCCACTCTATCATAAAAAAAAAATTAAAAAAGATACATACAAGCTTTTAGTTAATGCCTATTTTGGTCATTTTATACATTTTATTAAAAGTTCCAATTACTTTGCCAGGCACCAAGATATATTTAAAAAGCTACAGCTACCAGCTAGTTTTTCCAAACATACCCTAAGGGTATGTTTGGTATGGGGTAATGGAATGGATGAGGGAATGTAATGGATGGGGTAATGGAATGGATCATTACCATTTCATGTCTTGTTTGGTTGCCATGTGGAAATGAAACAAAACATTACTTTTGTTGTTGGATAGGCAGGTAAAGACGAAGAAATAAAATCAGTGGTAAGTGGCGGTGATAGTGGGTGATGATATGTGGCGGTAGCGGCGGTGGTGGGTGACGGCGGCGGTGGGCGACGATGGTGAGTAGTGGTGGTGGTGGGTGGTGGTTGGCGACGATAGTGGTGGGTGGTGGAAACGGCGGTGGTGGTGGGTGGCGGCAACAGTGGCGATGGGTGGAGGTGGATGGCGGTGATGGTGGGTGGGTGGCGATGGTGAGTAGGGCGGTTGATGAGTCCCAAAATTAACAGATTTTATATGCATATTTTCACCTAATTATCACCTAATTTTATGCATTTATCTTGGTATTGTCACGGTTTGTTCTCCTTTGTTGATAATTGCAGGTATTGAAGGTGAAAAGTGAAAAGAAGCGAAAACCGGCGAAAAGACAAGGATTTAAAGACTTTCAGAGAAGATCCAGATGAAGCATTGCCACGCTCATGCCTGTGCACGGCCGTGCACTTATCCCAGGTCTACCAGTCATCATTTATCAGTCAACAGAAGGCAAAACTGAGGTTTTCAGATGTGCACGGGCGTGCTCCATCAACAACCACGGGCGTGCTCTACTGCAACGTGTTCTCCAAGGCTCAAACCAACAAAGACTGACAAGACGGTTACTCCCAACAGTGAGCACGGGCGTGCCAGGCCTGGTACAGACAATACTGAATGAAAGGACTTTGCAACAGTACGCGTTGTCGAGCATGGGCGTGCCAGGAGCTGTCGAGGGCGTGCAAGAGCTGTTTTGCCTATAAATAGAGGCCTCCACTCAACATTTTGGGCATCCCATTTCATGCGAGTTTTACTCACACTTCAGCCATCTCACGGGTCTTGCAAGTCACATAATTTGGATCTTGGGATCACTCCATAAAGACTTGGAGATTGAGAGTAGAGAGAGATCACTAAAACTCTTTAAATCCATATCACACTCACCACCATGTATTCCTCATCCACCATTGATAGTGTGATATTTGTAGAGTCGGTGTTGGGCTAGATTACTTGAGTGTTGTTTGGGTGAAGGCTTATTTGGCATGGATTTATATAGTTTTTATTAGTTAAGTGGTGTTGTGTTCTTGTTAAATTCTTTTACTCAAAGTCTTTTTTGATTAACTAAATAACTAATTAACTAGTCTTTGGTTTTGTGGGTGTCCTGATAGGATATGGGAAGGACTCATGAGTGTACCCATGGTGTGTAAAAACTCATGCACTTGTGAACTTAAACCCATGAGTAGTGGTTAGTCCATTTGTGGGTAGAAATACACACACTTTGAGACTTATATTGGAGATTATGACCACTTGACTAGTCAAAGTATTGTAGTCAAAGTCTTCCTTGCTTTGTGCCCCAAAAGATCAATAATGTTGACCTTGACCATTGACCAATTTTATTGATCATTGACCATAACTAGAGATTAGCCTCCTTGGATTATGCCCTAAAGTTTAGTCACTTCCTCATTTTATGTACTTCCTTTATGTATTTATATAGGAGGTTATGACCACTTGACTAGTCAAATAGTCAAAGTGGACCTTATTATTATAGTCAAAGTATCATTACATTATGCCCCTCATGACTAGCTCCTTGTCTTGTGCCCAAAGAGTAGTCACTTCTTATTTTATGTATTTCGTTCATGTATTTATAAAGGAGGTTATCTCCTCATTTGATTGTACAAAACACTACTATCAATATAAAAAACAACCACTTTATCTCTACATCTTTTCTACAAATACCACCTTGCCGGTTTGAGAGTCGCAGTTTAGAAACCGAGCGGCCTCCGGCCGCAAGGCCGAAATAAACAAATCTAACCCAAACACCAAAACGCTTCCGCTAGATTTTTCAATCCTCTACTATCAAGATCTCGCTTAGGGTCGGTACGGTCTTTATATTCAGTCCTAGCGATAAGTTAAGTCTTAGTTGTGCGACTTAGCTTCATCGTCTATGTGAAAGCTTTGGCGCAAACTATGGTTTGATGAACCCGCGTTGAGAGAGAACGGTCTTTATTTTCTCTCATCTTTATACTGTCGCACAATTATTCATAGACCACTCACTTTTTAAATAGTTATTTGGGTCAAGTAAAGGATGCACGTGTGCTAGTAGGTCACGACTCCTTTATGATATAAAGTGGCTTCTTATTCGGTCATGCTCCGGCCACCGACAAGTTGTCCATAGAGGTTTTGAGTATTTAGATGTCATTATTGCAGCGTTGGATGTTGGATCATTCGGGGTTGGGTATACACAGTCTTGAGTCATCCATTTGTCATAGTTGAGAGGTGAGCTTACCAGGTCGGGAGTCCCTCATTTTTCAAACAAGAACACAGCTCGTATTGCGATAACAAACACCACTGGAGAATGCTGTAGCAACTCCAAGTTCAGTAAAAGTGCGCACTTGTTTACACCCCTTAATTAGGTAGCTACTATTAATCCATTCCAAAAATAAGTCGGATCCCGAAGCAGCACTTTGTTTGGTATTGATTTTTATTCTGATCACAATTGCTTTCTTTCTTTATTTTACTATCTTTCTTTTTATTGCAACAGCTTAGAATTGAGTTGGGGAAGTCGTATCTTAGTTCGATACTCGGTACTTGCTATCATCAATACTACACCCGATAGGTCCAGTTGCCTATCGTGTGGGTTTAGAGTAGTCAGCAGCTATCATTTTATTTTTATAAATTTAAAACTTAGATAAGTATCTTAATTAAAAGGTTTTGTTTAATTACCCTTTTTACCGAGTCTTGACACTTCTTTTGAGAAAGTGTTGGTTTTAAAAAGGACGTTTAAAAAAGACCTAACTCACACGACATCAGCGGTGGTGGGTGGGGGTGATGGGTGGTGGCGGTAGTGGTGGGTAAACGAAATTGTGGTGAGTGATGATGACAAGTGGTAAAGGCGGTGGTGGGTGGTGTTGGATGGCGGCGGTGGTGGGTGGGTGACGGTGGTTGGTGGCGGCGGTGGTGGTGGGTGGGTAAAGGTAGTGGGTGGCGGTGGGTGGTGACGGCAGTGGTGGTGTGGGTGGTGGGCGACAGTGGTGGGTGGTGGCAACAACGGTGGTGGGTGATGACGATGGTGGTGGGTGGTGGTGGTCAGTTATGGTGTTGTTAGTAAATGGTGAATGAGAGATGGAATGAAAAAAAAAACATGGGGGTGGATGGAATGGTTTTGAGGGAATGGAATGCCTTGTGGAATGGGTGATTCCATTCCTTTAGCCATCAAACTCACTATTTTTCATTACCTCGTAATGGTCCATTTCATTCCCCCTTTCATTCCATCGTACCAAACACTACCTAAGAGTACAAATGTATGAGAATTAGCTCCCTTACCCCTATTCATCTCATTGCAATTTCTTTGACAAACCATTAATCTCTTTGCGGCTATATTATTTGACTTTGTATATATTATCATTGAGAGATATTTATGTTTTTGGCCTTCAATTCGATCTCCTTTTCTTTTCATAACATAATCTGATTAGTAGGACTTTTTTTTACTGACCAAACCCATCGAGCGACCCCCCAATGGTAAAGACAGGGGCACAGCCTGATCCACCCCAGACCCGAGGGTTAATTATCTCAGTGCGGGAAACCCTAAGGTTCAAACTTGAGACCTGTAGGGAAAACCCTCACACCTCCACCACTCCGCTGTGGCTTCGTTGGCTGATTAGTAGGACTTAAACTTGTCATGTTTTTTTTTTAATAGCAAATTTCTTCTCCTTGTGGGACTTGAACCCATGACCTCCCTTTTAAGTGTTCCTAGAAGCTTTGCTTCTACCATTGGGTGGCTTAAACTTGTCATGTTTTTTTTTTGGAAATTGACTTTCATTAAAACAAACACGGGGGCGCGCCCTCAAAGCAAGGACCGCCAACCCGCAAACTATAACATGTACATAAGATACTTATACCATTCCTCCCAAAGGAGATCTTGAAATTTAGACCTATGCTTTAACCACAAAAACGATAACGACTTAACACTTCCTATCACCATTGAAACCTTGGCTTCGGTACTGTTGAACGTGTTTTCATTTCTAGCCTTCCAAATAATCCAAATAGTCACCACCACGATGCCATGATAGATCCGCTTAGCCCATTTACTGTTACCTATGAGCTTATAATGGAGTAGCAAATCACGAGTAGAGGAAGAAAACAACGGAGGACAGCTACACCACTTCCAAATGCCTTCCAAGACCACTGAAGCAAAGCCACAATCAGAAAAAATATGCGACGAAGTTTCGAGGTCGACATCGCATAATCTGCACACTTTATTATCTATCACGATGTTTCTCGTAGCTAAAGCCTCCACTGTCGGAATCCTACCCATTTCCGCTTGCCAAGCAAGAATGTTACTCTTCAGGGGAACCCACGCGATCCATTTAAACTTGAAATTACAGCCTACCGCTCGGTTAAGCATCAGACTTTTCTTGACCTCAGCAACTGTAAGACTCGCAGCACCATTCCACTCCCAGCTATCCATTCTGTTACTAGGCTGAGAATGACTCAACATGTCAGCCAAGATGCACCATTCTTGGGCTTCTACGGCTGAAAATGGCTTCGAATAATCAACTGGACACCATCCTTCTCGGCTCCAGAAATCACAAACCAGCCCTTGTTTGTTGCTTGACTTAGCGAACAACAAGGGAAAGGCTTGGAAAAGGGGCTTGTCAAGTAGCCAATTATCTAGCCAGAAACGAACAGAGGTGCCGCTACCTATACACACTCGAAACAATTCGAAGAACCAGCGATCACCACATTTTAGTCTTTCACAGTTTTTAACAATAGCAGCCCAGCATCCCAGGGCACCAGAAATTAAAGGAACACCGGACAAACGCTTTCTACTATTGTGACAATCTTCGACCACTTGCTTCCACAAAGCTTTATCCTCCACACGAAACCTCCAAACCCATTTTGCCATAAGAGCATCATTAACATCTTTCAATCTAGCGATACCCAACCCACTATCACTTTTAGGCCTAGCGATTCTATCCCAAGAAACCCAATAAAGTTTCTTAATATCACTCTAACCCGACCACATAAATCTTTTCATGAGACTCTCTAGTTTGTCAATCACGCCCACCGGGGCTTTGTATAAAAAAAATAATAGACGGGGAGACTTTCCAAGACGGATTTTATAAGCGTAACTCGGCCGCCAATAGAGAGAATTTTGGTTTCCAAGAAGACAATCTAGCGCTAAATACGTCAATGATCCTTCTCCAATTATTAATTATGTTCATGTTGGCACCTACCAAAATGCCTAAATAATCAAAAGGAATAGACCCTTCACGACAACCAAGCACGGAAGCCATATCGGCTAACTCCTCCTTCGAAAGCCGAATTTAGAGTATCTAGAACCGTTTGGAGCTCCTTGTACTATGCTTAATCCATCTGAGAAGTTCGCACCGAAGGCTGAGGAAGGATACTTTGTTGGATATGCAACCCCGCTCAAACGGGTATTCAACAAAAGGACTCGTCAGGTAGAGGAGTGGGCTAACGTTGAAGTACAACGGTATACTCAGAATTTACAGGGAAGCGGTCCAGACTGGATGTTTGATTACAAAGATTTCTTTGAATCATTCAACCTAGATAGCTTGGTTGAAGAGGCCGTATTACGTTTATATTACGAGGTCAAAAACGCAGTGACTTCACCGTTGGTGCGTCCGATCACCGTGAATCCTCAAGCAGCTTCTAATGATACCAATGTTCCTGTCGTTGAAGAAGAGGTATTTCAAGAAGCTTCCACAACGTTGAATTCATCAGAATCAGAAGATGACGACGATGATGTTACAAGTGAAGCTATCTTAGATCATGCTACAGTGACACCACCAGTGAACCCAACTACAAATGGTGCTTCAACATCGAATGTGGGTAATGATCTGGTTTCAGCAGAGAGCTTAACTACTCAGACGGGAGTCCAAGTACCTGATTATCCGGAATCTCGGATACATCGAATTCACCCGATTGAGCAGGTTATTGGTGATCCTGGTAGCAGTGTGATGACAAGAGGTCAATTGAGGAATGCTAACTCACCGGAAAACCTTGGCAATCTTGCTTTATATGCCAAAATACAAAAATCTGGTTTTCAGAATGACTGGACTTTTGCTTGTTATGTTTCGCAGGTGGAGCCGCGAACTTACAAGGATGCTCTTTTGGACGACGCTTGGGTGGAAGCAATGCAAGAGGAGTTGTTGCAGTTCCGGGAAGAAAGAAGATTGGGGCGGCTGTGACAAAGACAGCAAATCCACAACGGCTGGATGCCAGTTTATGGGGAGCAGGCTCGTGACCTGGCAGTGCAAGAAACAGACCGCAGTTGCATTATCCACATGTGAAGCAGAATACGTTTCAGCATCGAGCTACTGCTCACAGGTTCTTTGGATCCAACAACAGATGGTGGACTACGGTTTGCAATTTCTTAAAACCCCTATTTACTGTGATAATGAAGCCGCAATCGCATTAACAAAAGACTTAGTAAATCACTCAAAGGCTAAACATATCCGGATTAAATACCATTTTATCTGTGATTGTTATGCTAAAGAGTTGATCGATATGGTCAAAATCCACACTGATTACCAACGTGCAGACCTTTTTACCAAAGCTTTTGATAAATCGAGATTTGAATATCTTTTGAAAGCTAATAGTATTAAAGAAAAACAAGACTGATCACCACCTCAGTTTATCGATTTTTAGTTTAGTTATAATGTTTTTCAGAAAAATTCGAAAATCCAAAAACATTGAAAAAAAAATTTCAAAATCCATAAAAATTAGAAAATTTCTTTGCTGACTGCTATATCTTCTTCCCTTAGATTAATGCCGTCAGATTTCTGTGAACAAACGATATCTGGGCAGTCACATATTTGAAATTCTCCAGCTTATCCTTGGGAAAAGTAAATTCAAAAATTTATAAAAATCAGAAAAACCAAAAATGATTTCCTGGAGAAAAAGGGGAAATGATAGTACATCAGTGGGGATCTGACACATTCTAAAGAAATGTAATGCTTTATAGGGCATGTGTCTGAGTCTGTGTGATGTGCTAATAGGCTTCGTAGACCTAATACTGCATGCCTGATACATACATATCAAACGAATTGTTGTGTGGATGAACTCCTCATGGGCATATGGTCTTAGTACCGTAATTTCGTTTGATAGGGTATTTGTACAAAACTTGGAGGTTTTGGGTCGTTATGTTATTAGTTGTCTGGGGATAGCCTCTCTGATCTTCTGCTGTAAGTTATTACGGACCTAGATCAGATAGGGTGTCTTTATAAAAGAGCTTTAAGCCAAATCCTAAAGTTACCGAATTTAGGAACTTTCCATGTTTTAAGATAATCAAAGATTATCTATTACATCGCATTAATCACTGATGCAAATCATGATTGATATCAGTCCTCAACCTGGTAGAGTGCACATGTTACTTTGTTGCATTAATTTGCTGACCTGTATACCACTGTGCCTCATACCTTGTAAATTACACACGACGAAAGCATAATCACGCTTTACAATGAGTCTTTGTGCATTTACTTCTTGATACGGGAGTATGTCGTGTGCGTGGGAACCACAGACAATTATGTTTATACTATACATAATAGTTTCAGTTTAAAGTATTGCACAAAAGTCTGCATGTGAGTTTATATAGATCACAATATCAGCAGTTGCCAGATCACATATTGTCTTTAATGATAATAATCAAAAAAATCAACGGTGTGATCAGATTTCTCAATAACTGATATGATCCCTTTACCGGAAATCCCAAAACATTTATTGCGTTAAATTTACATTTCTGCATTTTATATTTCTCGTCAAAAATTACAAAACTCAAAAAGATTTTAGGTGTGTTTTAACATAAACTTTAGAAAATCCAAAAAGATTTTTCATTTCTATCTTATTTTTGATAGCTGATGGTGGTTGATGACGATTTTCTAAACCTTGATGAACCATTTGAGCTTTGTAATCTTTTAATGTGAAAATATGATTGTCGGATGCTTAAAAGTTGGAAAATATTTTGAACGGGACTCGATTTTGAGATTTGGTAAAATTTTCAAAAATTCCTGATACACTTTCGCCCCTTCGTTGGGTCGAAGGAGAAATTTCTTGTTCATTCGTACGTTTAAATTTGGGCGAATGTGAGAGTTCTTGAGACATTTTCTATTTCGAACCCTTATGTCTCATTCGCACCTTTAATTAGGGGCGAAGGAGACAAAAGCTTCACATTCGACCACTATGAACGGGCGAATGTGCTGCCTATATAAAGCCTTATCTGCTCATTCGAACCATTCTAATATTTTTTCAAAAATTTTGATCTTAAGTCCACTTATTGCTTTTTGAATTTAGACCTTATCATTGTGTTCGTCTAGTTGTGCTGATCAATTTGTCCTTACACAGGTTATCATCAAGAATTGAACGATTAATCGACGTTTTTCAGTTTCGAGCCCTAACAAATCAAAAACTGATTTAACCATGCTAATTGTTTAAATCTGTGATAGGGATTCATTATTTCAGTGTTTTAGAGGGAGATAATCCAAAAACTAAGGATTCTAATCCATCAGATTGATCATTTGATCATCTTTTTTATTCGAACCCTAGTTTTTATTAGAAAACACTGAAATAATGTTTGTTGAATGAAATTGATTGTTTGGAAACCTTAATCGGTGGTTTTACTTGCCTACTGAATCAAAATGACACGCTTAAACTCAATAAAATTCAAAATTGAAATTTGAAAATGTAGAACAGTCACCTTCGTCCTTTTACGAACGGTCGAACGTGCTAAAATGGGCGAAGGAGATGTTTTGTTTGGGCGAAAGAAGAAAAATGGACGAATGAGATAGTTTTTATAAACTTTTACATTCGAACCATTAAAATTTCTCATTCGCACCCAAAAACTCTCATTCGTACCTCCGAATGGGCGAATGTAGAGATCAATTATCAATTTTTTCAAGTATTTGTTTATTTTGTCGATTTCTAACGTGTTTACTTGTTTTGTTTTGCAGAATAAACCGTGTCTGAACAGGAAAGAAATAGTGAACAAGCTAGATCATCTGCACAAGCTGCTGAGACAGGAAAGGAAGAGATGTTGCCGTTCGAGAATGCACATAACTGTTGTGCATATCTTGGAGACGTGAAGAAGCACACCGAGTTTACAGGGATTATTGAGTTTCTAAAGAGGAGTCGGGTGATAGATGCAATTGCTACACCTGCTATCATTTACAGAGATTTATTACAAGAGTTCTGGACGAACGCGAAGATGGATTTCTGGGAGTGTGAATCATCTCCGGTTAGCAAGATTCAAGGACAATTGGTTATTGTTTCAGAGACTGATATCAGGGAAGCTTTGAAGCTTGAAGATGAAAAGACTGATCCTAGAGAACTTAGCTTTACTGAACAGAGGAAATGCTTTCTAAGGATGAAGTATAACGGGCCGATTACTGATGGTTCGTTACACAAGGGAAAGCTTTGTCCCCAATTCAAGTATTTGGCACATGTCATGATCCATGTCTTTGGTTCAGCAGCAGGAGGTTATGACTTGATGAGGAAGAGTATAAGCTTGATGATGGTTGCACTGATATTGAACAAACCGTTCAACGTATCAGGGATGCTTAAGGAACATTTATTGGAACCTGTTAGAGGTATAAGGACTAGGAAGTTTCTGTTATATCCTAGATTCATTCAGATGATATTTGATCACATGTATAAGCAGTTGAAGAGGGATCTGAAGCAGATCATAGTTCAAGAGCATATGACTATTAATACCTTGGCAAGAATGAAGGCTTACAAAGGCGTGCCGGTGAACGAACGACCACCTGTTAGACGTTTATTTGGTCATTTAGCTAGGATTGATTATGTGGATCCTGGTAAAGATGAGGTAAGGCATGCTGATAGTGCATCGGACGAAGACAATCCATTACATCCAGTGGACCCTGAGGCGAAGCGAAAACGTCAGGTTGTAAATGTGGGAGCCAAGAGTGGAAAGTCGAAAGAAAAAGAGATCAGGATTGAAGTTGTTCCTGAGACTGAGCCTGCTAAGAAGAAGAGTGTGTCGAGAAGGCATAAGAGCAAGGCTAAGAAAGGTTTACACCTTGTGGATGAAGCGTCAGTCGATTCTGAAAAGACGCAAGAGGATGAACGTTGGGATTCTGAAACTGAGACAGTAAAGGCCACCACGCCCAAGGCCACTGTGGCTGGTGAGTCTGCTAGTCTAAACAGATCAGTGGAAGAACAGAGAACTAATAGTCCTATTCACTTAGATGAAGAGGATGAGGGATTAGGTTTGGGATCAGGAGATTTTTCTGGATCGCCAGTACAAGGGGAGAAACCAAAGAAGCCCCAATTCAAGAAGAAGGAAAAAGTGTTAAAGCCCACAGAGAAAAGAGCTAGAGAGATTGAATCTTTAGTAGCTGGAAAGAAGTTGCCACCTGCTTCAAGCTCGAAATCACCGGTTGCTGCTCCAGCTTCTAAGAAGCAGAAAACCACAACCACTTCTAGTACTGAACAGGGATCTGATTTACCTGTTGACGCTTTTAACGAGGCATTGGATAATGTACTGAAGAAGTTGAAGAAAGGTAAACTGCCTGAAGTTGCTGATGTTTTTGCTCAAAAGGTTACAGTGGATAGTGCTGTGATGAACACTGTTAACCGGAAACTTACTGAGATGATGAATATTATAAATAAGCAGTAGACAGAGATTGATCAATTGAGAAAGAATGACACAAAGATGTTGGATGTCGTTGTTACATCACATGAGAACAATGAAGAACTGAAAAAGAAAATTAAACAGTTGCAGAAGGCATGAGCAAAGAAACACCAGAAGGTTTATAGCTTTGAAGGAAGAGAATAAGAAGCTAAAAGAGAGTAATAAAAGCATGGATAATCTGATTAAAGATTTATACTCTTGGGCTCCTCAGTTGAAAGAAGGTGAAGAAGATAAAGAACAAGATGAGGAGCAGGTTGATTTTGAACCGTCTGATAATGAGGAGGAGGATGATGAGGATCTTGATGAAGATGCAGGAAACGCTCCTCAGAAAAAGAAGAAGAAGGATGATGGAGATGATGATGGTTCAGATGGTGAATATATTGATGGAAGCAGCTCTGCATTTGATGATGATGATGAGGATGAAGATACAGATAAGTATAAATATGAGAAACGTGGATCTGGAAAAGAAGGAGAATCCAGTTCTAAAGCTCCTGGAGGATCGGTTGATGATGATACGATCTTTTGGAATGAAAAGCTGAAGTTGTTGTCTGAAAAAGATAAACAGATGTATCGCCAAATGCTAACTGATCGAGTCTGGACGATCGACATGACCAGCAGATTCTCTGAGATCTTTGAATCTAGTGACAGGATGCTTGAATTGGATTATAATGATCCAGATTTAGAAGATGGTGAAGTTTCTGCGGCAGTGTCAAAGGAGATTCTTGAAGGTTTGGCAAAGCAGGTTGGTAAAACGTTGGAAGAACTATTAGCTTATAACCAGATTCCTAATCTACCTAAAAAGGAAGCTGGGAATCATTCTGATGATCGTGACGTACCTGCGTTAGAGGTGAGAATCCGGTTAAGAACCGAATTCATGGATCGATTACGCGAAAACAACTCGGTTTCAGACGGGAGATTCGAGACGAGACAGAAATATACGATAACAAAGTCATCACAGATTCGTATTAATTCAGAAATGGTTACAGACACTGTCATCAGTAGGATAAACATCTATCTCAGGGCTGGGGAAGGTCGGGCATGACCTCCCCCTTGAGAGCATTCAAAGCATAAACTCAAATCTACAAATGTAAACCAACACATGAGATTGCTATTTACAAATGCATCATATCCATATAATGCCCTTATGGATCACCACAATCTCATGTAATACAATACACTACTCAACCCTAGTCTATTCGACAGTGACGTCCACATAATAGTGCATCTCCCCCTTGGACGTTGTTGGCGAATCCACAAATCTCTTGCACATCAACAGTCAAAATCACAGGTCTCCCCCTCAATACATGCACTATTGCATTGAGTAGAAATACAATATCCTTCGTGAACCGACCAAGTAATTCACTACGGACCCTCAGCATCAATACGCAGGAAGTCAGCTAGACCACGTATATCATTTGCGAACTCAACGAGCCGCTGAATTACAACCAGATCACCTAGTTACGCCAATGTGAAGTTAACAATGTAATGCACTGCAGTCTCGTAGCATCAGTACCCAGGGATGTCATCTTGACCAAGTACATCACGCGCAATCCAACTAGTCTGATAAGACTCCTGCTAGAAGGATTCCATACTGACCGATCAGATATTCAACGTAACATGTAGGTACTACCACTAATTCACGTCTCATATCTGCACTTAACCTTTGCATCACCCTTCACACCAACTGGAGAAGTCTAACTGCCAGTACCCAATTAAACATCTCAAATGTGACTATGTGCACAACAATCCACTCGGACACTTGTACTTCTATGAAATTCTTCATTTGTGCTGACTGTGATTGCATTAACACATTCTTCTCTTTAAATGTTCTTGAGTAACTTCATCTGTTCGACAGAATACTAGCCGTAGACGAGTGAATCAAGCAATCAGAAGTTTTCAGCAGGAACTACCGGTACAATTGTGGACTTGAAATGCTTCAGAAACTGAAGTTTTCTATAGGGCCAACAATAACCACCAACAGCTCTTGAAATTCTTCAGGACTGTAACCTTGAAACTTTCGTTGAATCTACGTGCCACATGACTCCTACTGGGATCCCTCATTACTTTCGGAACATTGAGATCTCATTCTTGATATAACAACTTTGTTTGAACAAGTTCCTACAATCTCACTGGAACTGGGTTGACTGTTCTCAACTTTGCGGAATAAAAATATATCTATTTTCTGGCCCATAATAGTCATTTGAATCTGATTATCATACTGTTAATTCTCATGACTACCCCAAAATAAAACGTTTCATCATCATCATTTCTTCAACAATTTGTGAAGACATCATCACCATTCTCCCAAAAATCTTCAAAAAATTGCCTTTTTTGAAATTTTTTACCCCTTAAAATACCAATATTTCATTCTCTATGTCGAAGGGGCGAAGGTGAAAATAAAGCTACGTTCGACCGTTTAGTAAGGTCGAAGGTACCATGGTTTGTTGAAATTCCACATTCGCCCAGTAGTGAGGTACGAATGTGGAAAATTTCCAGGTTCGACCTGTCGTAAGGTTCGAATGTGGAAAATTTCTAGGTTCGTCCACAAAATCCTACGTTCGACCAAATATACTCCACGTTCGACCATTCGTAATCACAAATCTTCTGCACGTTCGACCATTTGCAGAAAAACGTGTTCTTCTTCAATATTTTCTGCAAATCAGCCCATAAACACTCTGATTGTTTGAATTTAATGATGAAACTTGTACAGAAAGGTGCGGAAATGATAACCTAACCCTCGAATTCACAAAAAACATGGTGAAATCACATGATTTTGGGTTCAATTAAGAATCTAGGGTTTCTAGGGTTTCAACCTTTCAATCAAGAACTGAGCTTTAACGTCTAAAATCATGAAAACGAGCTGTGATTGATTCAAACGACTATTAGATCGTTCAAATCGGTACCATAGCTCTAATACCAGTTGAGAATCCGGTTAAGAACCGAATTCATGGATCGATTACGCGAAAACAACTCGGTTTCAGACGGGAGATTCGAGACGAGACAGAAATATACGATAACAAAGTCATCACAGATTCGTATTAATTCAGAAACGGTTACAGACACTGTCATCAGTAGGATAAACATCTATCTCGGGGCCGGGGAAGGTCGGGCATGACCTCCCCCTTGAGAGCATTCAAAGCATAAACTCAAATCTACAAATGAAAACCAACACATGAGATTGCTATTTATAGTCCAAAACCATAAGCCACCTTCGCCCATTTAAGGAGGTCGAATGTGGAACTTTTCCACATTCGCACCTTCACAAACGGTCGAATCTAGCTTAGATTTTGGTCTATATTTACAAATGCATCAGATCCATATAA
Source organism: Ambrosia trifida (assembly GCA_028751855.1). Lineage (NCBI taxonomy): Eukaryota > Viridiplantae > Streptophyta > Magnoliopsida > Asterales > Asteraceae > Ambrosia > Ambrosia trifida. The sequence continues at coordinate 3,182,611 of CM054123.1, read as the reverse complement.
TGCCCTTATGGATCACCACAATCTCATGTAATACAATACACTACTCAACCCTAGTCTATTCGACAGTGACGTCCACATAATAGTGCATCAACAAGAGGAGATTAAAATAGAAGATATCACCAGTGAAGAGTATCCAGAGTATTTCAAGAAAGATAAAGATTCTAGATTTGCTGCATTCACTTATGAGTTACTGAAAGAAGCCGAGAAACTTGTTAGAGAAAAGAGTGATAAGTTTGTTGAAGAAGTATTCAAAGGGCATGATAAACCACAGTTTGAACAATCTGACAGCTTGAAAGAGTTACTGAGGAAACTAAAAGAGAAAGAAGCCAATCGTCCGAAAGCAGAGATTCAGGGGAGCTTCTATAAACTTCACAACGAAATGTTTAAAGGAAAGGCGTTGGGTTGGAAGTTTATAAAGCAGTTGAAGTGTGTTGTCGTGAAGTGGGAGAAGGGGATACTCTATTTTGATAGATTTCATGATTTGAAGACTCTCCCATACTGGGCTATTCGTGATATTTGTCGTCATAAGTTGACTGGATCGTCAAATGATCACATTGCCTATTTTGCTGATAAAATGGCAAGGGAAAGCAGGACGAAATGGAATCTCTTTGCACCTCAGTATCCAAAGCGGATTGTTCACAAGAAAGACATTGATTCTATTACCGGTTTGCCCAAGGTGACTCTAAAGTACAAACCACCGAAAGTGTTGAAACATATTCCATTGTTGCAGATTCCTCAACACTTTGCAAAAGACTTTATCTGGTGGTATTATGATTGGAAGATTGCAGAGGCTGTGATAGTATTGAAGGATGGTGAAAAGAGTTTCAAGAAAATACACATATTTGATCCTATGTGGTTGGTGAATTGTTCACATGAGGATATAATTATGTTGTATTACAATCCGATATTCAGTGATGTGAAAGATGCTGAACAAGCAAGTAAATACCAGCGTGTGGTATTTCTATGCTTTGCTCATGACATTAATGCCGGATGCGACTACGATAAGAAGCTTGGCAAGTTTGTTAAGATTCAAGATGTTCCTAAAGTGAAGAAGAAAAAGCCGAAACAAGTGTTTGAACCGGTGATGACGTTAGAACATAAGAAACAACTGCGCATAAAGCTTATGAAGAAGATAATGGACCAAGAGCGTAAACAATCCAAGCAATAGTCGAGGGGGAGTTTGTAGATGCATTTTGTGCGACTAATGCTTTGGATTATTATTAACATATGTTTTGTGTTCTATCGAATGGGCGAAGGAGATAATAGTGGGCGAATGAAAGATTTCAAAGGTGCGGAGGAGGCTTAATGGTGCAAAGGAGAGATAGGAGTGCGAATGTAGTTTAGATGTTTATGTAATGCTTGGTTCGACCATGGTGTTTGGGCGAACCTGCACATTCGACCAAGCAATATGGGCGAATGTGCAGGCCTATAAATAGGTTAAGCTCTTTTTGAAAGTTAGTTGTTGGTCATTTTATTCCCTCCTGTTTTGTGTCTCTCCCTAGTGTTTGTGTCAACTTATTTTCACGTCTGATTTGATTGTAAACATTATTAAAACGTGTAATTCAAGTTGTTTATGAATGAGAAAAAGTTTTGAAAGATGATTTCTGTGTTTTGATTGTTTGATTATCATTTTGTGATTGATTCAGGGATTCCGCACCTGAATCAAACTTGTTTGATTAATATCTTTGTATATTTGACGATCCTAAGCGCATACAGGGCGTCATCCGCATATAAAAGGTGAGACACCATATGGCCCTTCTTCAAGATTTCGATGCCTTTAAACTCTCCATCTTGGACAGCTTTACAAAAGAGACAAGAAAAAGCTTCCATCATAATTAAAAATAAAAAAGGAGATAGTGGATCACCACATTTTAGTCTTTCACAGTTTTTAAACTTGTCATGTTAACTATAAAGTTATCCTTGTTAGTGCATGATGTCCCTAGGCTAGTATATATGTTGATTGGACGAGTTTCGGGGTGTTTGGAGATGTTTATACGCGTTTTTAGGGTGTCAGGTACCTTCAGGCGATTAGGCAAAGTTGGCAGGCGATTAGACAGTTCAATCGCTAGTTATGTACGCGATTAGATGTCTAATCACGTGTGGTTCCAGGCGATTGAAGGCAATCGCTAGTAATGCATAGTGGATAGCTGTCTAATCGCATGAACTGCTCTGTACGAGTACAAGGGGTATAAATAGGCCTAATCATTGCCCTAATCATTAGTTCTTGCCACACACACTCTCCAAACACCCTCCCATGGTCTGAAAGGTCTGGTTTGATCATTGTAAACACTCGTGCTCTGTTTTAATGATAAATCTTTAATCTTTTGACCCATTTGTGTGTGTTAATTACTCGTATATCATTGTTTCTTGTTTGTTTTTGTTATTAGAACATATTTAGAGGATTCCGCACTCTGAATATAACCCTCGTGATTGTCGAGTGACCCGTTCGTCGATCCTACAAGTGGTATCAGAGGCGAGGCTCTTATCACGAGCGTTTTGATAAAAAAACGAGTGAAAACAGGTGGATTTTTGTGTGAAAGTTGTGATTTTTATGGATGAAAACATGTGTTTTTTATTAGGTTTTGTTCTAGAATTGTTTTGGAAACTTTTCTAATCATTTGGGGATTAAACACATCGTTTTGGATAAGATTTTGAGGCAAAAATGGTAGTTTTTGAGCAAAAGTGAAGTTACAGATCAGATCAGGCGATTACACAGACCTAATCACTCAAACTCTTCGTGTTAATAGTCCAATCGCTTATCTATAAGCGATTAGGCATCCAGTATACACGATTACACTTGTAATCGCCTGCATTCTTGGGTTCTTATACACGATTAGAAGCTAATCGCCTTCAGGTGTTTGTGGCATAGCTTCTAATCGCTTGGTGATCCCCAATCGCCTATAAACTCGTAATCGCTCTACTGTTCACTAGCAATTACACCAATCACGTGTAAAAACTAGTGATTACATCTGTAATCGCCAATAACTATCTGTAATCGCCATTTAACACATAATTACATTCCCCAATCGCCTATAACCATCTGAAAATGAAAATTTGACTAAGTATCGGACTTTTAACAAACTTAAACATATGGCAAACCCGTGGGGACATCTGAATCAACCAAGGCAACAATATAATCAACAAATGAACAATCAAACAAACGTACCCATGAACCCTTGGCAATTCTCAGCTGAGCGCAACGCGCAACGGATGCAACAAGCGCAAATGCAAGCGAATGTTGCCGGAACCAATCCGTGGGCGCTAGCGGCTCAACAGCAGGCAATGAATACGAATCCGTGGGCACTCGCAGCTGCTGCAAATCAACAGACAAATCATCTGTCATCCGTTCTCTTAAGTGACTTAGAGACTGGTAGTTCGAATAGGGCACCAAAACTGCAATACATGTCCGACTACCACGGATGGAAGGGCAGATTTCAGACATATGTTGAGGGTATCGATGGTCTCGTATGGTCAGAAATTGAGACAGGGTAGAACAGGCCGATGGTTAAGAATTCAAATACTCCGATCTCACTGGAAGACATGACTGAAGATCAGAGGAAGAAGTACAACTACGAAAAGAAGGCAATGGCAGCGTTGAAACAAGCTCTTCCCAAAGACATACTTCATCAATTCGCACAGTGCACTACGTCACAAATGCTTTGGTTAGCGCTTGCTGAGCGAAACGAGTGAAATCTGAAGACTCGAAAGGTCAAAATGGATCAACTCAAGAAGGAGCTCGAGAACTTCAATGCTATTGGGAACGAATCGCTGAGAGATATGACTGCAAGATACTAACACTTGATGTCTGAAATGTATCAGTACGGGGTCGTGTACACATCTGCAGAGCTTGTGGAAAGATTTGCAGAGGCGCTACCTCCTCACTGGCATCAGTGGCTGGACATCCTGAAGTCAAACAATGCATATCAGACACTCTCCATCAATGAGTTCATAACCGAGCTGGAGAACAAGGAGATAGAAGAGATCAGGAGGGCAAACAAGGCGCTCATTCCATAGAATCCCAGTATCTACTACGGGAACCCTCATCAGGACGCCAGTGTGGGTGGATCCAATTCACAGACTGCTTTTGTGGTTAACCCGGATCCAGTTTATGCCTTTGACAACTATGGTCCCCCAACTGTTGTTCCTCCTCCAGTCTATCCCTTCGGACAAGGAAACCAGTATCCTTTAAATTATAATACTAACCAATTTGGTGTTAACCCTTTTTCTCATCTTGCAGCACCAGCTCAGGCAACTTCAAACTTTGGTGGACCTTCTTCATCAGGGTTTGGTGGTGTCCCATCTACAGGTTAGGGTGGATATGGAGGTGCGTCAACTTCAAGTCATGGTGGCTATCGGACCAATCCAGTCACAGAGGAGCTTAACACAACAGGTTTTGACAAGGTGACGGTAGAGTTAGCCCAAGAGAACATGGCTCTACTGTCAACCCTGGTCAACTCGTGGATTGGTTGCAGGATAGATCAGGAATCCTCATCTCACACAAGAGCATTAAGCGCATATCGACAAACATGACATGGATCTGATAGACATCCAGTGGCACTTCGCAAGTGTGGTGAGAAGGGCAAAGGAGTATATGGACAGGACAGGGAGGAGAGATGTTCTGATAAACAACAACACTAAGTTTGGGTTTGATAAAACTAAAGTCACGTGCTACAACTGTGGCACCAAAGGGCACTTTGCAAGAGAAAGTGACCGACCGAAGCAACAAGGGCATCAGAATCCCTTCAACAACAACAAAGGCAATCAGAATCAGAGGCAGCAAACTCAGACACAACCTAACCCAAATACTGAGCGAGCTCTTGTCCCAGTAAACAACCAGAACCAGAGGCCTCCTGCAAACAACAATCAAGGACAAGCCCTGGTAATTCAAGCTGATGAAGGTTTCAACTGGAACCATCTAATCACTAGAGAAGAAGCTCCCCAGGGTGGTGCAACATGTTTTGCCCAACAAACTTCTGATGCACTAGTTGCAGCTGAAGAATGTTCAGTCAGTCTAGCGTTATTATTCCTGAAGCTGAAGCGTCCGACTGTGACTCTGAGTGTGATTCTGATATGGGGGAAGACTTGGAAGATTTGTTAGCTGAAGCAGATGCACTGATCAGCAAAAGATCGTTTATTGTGGATGCTGACTGTACAAAGAACAGCTTTGGCGAATTCTTTGGAGCTAAGAAGACTGCAGCTCATTATGCTTTGATGGCTATTACAGAATCGTCAAACAAGGTAAGTTCTTCCTCCAATTCTAAGATAGAATGTGTAGAATGTGGCAAGCTGAAGTACAGAATTGAGGTCTTATCAGACGAAATTCTGAACTTCAAAGCTGACTAAGTCAATGCCAACAGAGCAATGATGTTTTGAGAGCTAATGAAAAGGCACTCAAAATCACCATTGAAACTCTGAAGAAAGATACTCCTGAGTGTGATCAGCTAAAACTCATAATCAAAGAACTAACTGAAGAGAATCTGAATCTTAAAGCTGGTATAGGTCCTTTACAAAGGTCAATTGATTCCTTAAGGCAAAAGGAGAAAAGTTTTCTTAGTACGGTTGAAAACTATAAAAAGGATGTTTCTGAATTGTCAAAAACTCTAGCAAACAAACAAATTGCTATAAATAATTACATAAATGAGGTAGAAGACACAAAGAAACACTTGGCCATTGTAAACTGTGACTATGAGAGGATCAAGAAGAAACTTGAAAGTTACCAAAACTGCAAGTATGTTCTTGATCACATCATTAAACACTCAAAGAAAGAAAGCACTTCCACCAGTCCTAAATATTCTCAGTGTCCACCTCCGGTGAGATTCGAAAATCACAATTTTGATGTCTTGCCGAAGGAGGAGCTTATGGACGTGGCAGCAGCAGCAGCAAAAGCTATAGAGGCGGCCAAAGCAACTGAAGCAGCTAAACCTGCTGAAGTTACTAAGGTTGCAATACCTACTGAAGCTGTCAAACTTGGTGAGAAATTTGATGATATAAGTGTGTACGACATAGACTCGTCGGATGATGAGCTTGATGAGCCTCCTAGGTATGCACCGGTCAAAGTTCAAAATGTTCCTCTTGAAAACCATATCATTACGACTGAAACCTTGAGTGAACTTGAACCGAAAGTGAAAACCGAGGATGGCAGAAGGATTAAGGTGTTTTATAAACTTAAAGGGTCAGAAAAGGTATATGCTGATGAGGAAGTCCCTCTCAGATGTATCGCCCCTGGTCTAATTGCTAAAATCTGGCAAGAATCTGTCATTACCATTGAAAAGGAAACCTGGAATAAGAAGAAGGGTAAGGGTAAGGGTAGAAAGGACCAGGGTAATCAGTCAAATGAATACAACAAGAAAAATCAAAAGAAAAACACTGTTAATCCTAAAAGTCATGCTCAGAAGAAAAGCCGAAGAAGCATGTCCCTGAATTTGTTAGATCTATTGGAAATGAGATTAACGACGATCCTCATGTCGATGTGCAAAGAAAATGCCTTGAGAATCTGAAACACAAAAACTCATTTGCAGTACATCTAATAGAAAGAACAAAAAGGAGAACAAGTCCGAATCTCATCAATTTGAAGAATACAGATCCTGTCATAAATGTGGGGAACGTGGGCATTTAGTTGCTACGTGTCCTGAATTTAGACGAGAAAGGATCAAAGTGGATGATGCTCCCAGTTCTGGCAAAGCTAAACAACCTATTTCCCTTAAACTTTCTAAAAAACAAAAGGGAAAGCAGATTGTTTATGACAACTAGAACAAAATTGTTATGAACCAAAAGTCAGTTGATGGCAAGGGTCCACAGTTGAGGGGGAGCACTGTTCCCACAAAGGTTCAAGAAGCGCCTAAGCCACCAGCAAAGGCTGCAGCTAAACCACAGGGAAACCCTAAAACGGCTCCACGTACAGTTATGTCTGAAGTGGATCCAAAATATGTTCCTTCTAAGGAATCTAGGGCTGGATCTTCTAGCCCCAAAGCAAAGAAGAAGCCCAAGCCAAAGAAACCGAAACAGGTTTGGAGACCCAAGTCACCGACCAAAATTGGAGAATCATCTGCAAGTGATAACACTGCCGGACCATCGGGAACAACACCAACTCCAAACGGAAGATGGGTTGATTTTCCGACTTTAGATGAAGATGGTAGACCCAAGACCGTGAAGGCTTGGGTCCCCCTTAACCACTAAACTGTTAAATGTTTGTGCAGGGAGTTCCACAGGGCCTGATCAACAGCCTATGGATTGTTGATAGTGGAGCTTCGGGCACATGACATGCGACTTATCCCTGCTTTTTGACATAAAGAATATCAACGGGGGGTATGTTGCTTTCGCTGGTAATAAAGGGGGTTATATTACGAAAGAAGGCAGTATGAGTAACGGAATAGTAAGCTTTGTAAAACAAATAGACCACAACTTGCTGAGTGTCTTGCAGATATGTGATAAAAAGTTCACTGTGTTCTTTAATGACAATGCTTGTTTCATTCTGAAACCTGCATTCAAGATACCAAAAGAGTGGGTTATGATCTCAGCTCCCAGGGTCAACAACTTATACGTCCTGGATATGAGCCGAGCCATGACAACAGAAGGTCAAGTCACTTGTTTTCTATCGAAAGCAACAGAAAAGGAATCGATCATGTGGCACAGACGTATGGGGCACATCCACCTGAGAAAAATGAACCATCTGGTTCAGAATCAACTGGTGGAAGGTGTTTCTGTTAAAAATTTTCATCTAAACGACGTCTGTGTCTCATGCAAGAAAGGGAAGCAGAAAAAGAAGTCTCACAAACCTAAGAAGACAAATTCAGTTAGTCTACCTCTCGAACGTCTGCACATGGACCTTTTTGGCCCGGTCAATCGGAAGAGCAAGAACGGTGACTTATATTGCTTGGTAGTTATGGATGACTATTCAAGGTTTTCTTGGGTCGTGTGTATGAAGCACAAGAGTGAAACTTTTGAATACTTGAAGAATCTGTTCACAAAATTGGAAAATCTATATCAGCTAAAGATCCGTAGGATTAGAAGCGATAATGGGACAAAATTCAAGAATCATGCTATGGAGTCGTTATGTGCAGAAAAGGGTATTCATCATGAATTTACAGCACCGTACACTCCTCAGCAAAATGGGGTTGCAGAAAGTAAGAATCGAACTCTTATTGAGGCAGCCAGAACAATGCTCGCAGACTCGAACTTGCCTGTGATCTTTTGGAACGAGGCAGTTCACTGCACGTGTTATACTCTAAATAGGGTTCTAACGGTAATAAAGCTTGGCAAGACTTCTTACGAGCTTCTGAACCGGAGGAAACCGAATTTAGAGTTTCTAGAACCTTTCGGAGCTCCATGCACCATGATACATCCCAATGGGAAGTTTGGTTCAAAGGCAGAAGAAGGTTTCTTTGTTGGTTATAGCACTCCCAATAAAAGAGTGTACAACAAAAGAACCAATTGCGTTGAAGAGTGGCTTAATGTCGATGTTCAACGCTATACTGCCAATGCACCTGGTGTTGGACCTGATTGGTTATTCGACTATAAGAGTTTATTTGATTCTTTCAACGTGGATAATTTGGTAGATGATGTTATTGCGCAAATGTATTATGAGTGTGAAAACGCAGCTATCTCACCGCTAATGCGTCCGATCGTTGTCAATGCACCTGCGCCAGCAACATCTGATGCCTTTGCATCCACGGGTCCCCCTGGTAAAACCACAACAGCAGAAGTTGAGGAAGTTTTTCTGGAAGCGTCAGCAGAGGTTCTAGAATCTTCATCTTCAGACGACGATTTTGCAGAGTCTCATGAAACACTTACTGAAGAACAAGCTGGAAATGGTGAATCTACCACTACAGCTCCAGTTATTCCGACAGGAAACAGTCAAGCTGGTCCTTCATCGTCAGCAGCTCCAGGGATAGGTCTTAGGATCGATCTCTCAGGTTTTAATATGCAGCCCGCTGCTCCCTCCAGTTCAAGCGCCGCAGAGACAAATTTATCTCAAGGTTTGGAAAACCTCAATCTGCATTCGGATGATCCAGTGCCGGCACATCCGGAATCTCGGATTCACGACACTCATCCGATGCAGAATGTGATTGGTGATCCGGCTAGCAGAGTCATGACTCGCAGTCAGCTCAGAAATGCTAGTCCAAGTGACAATACAGGTACCTTAGCACTCTATTCGGAGATCAGGAAAGTAGGTCATCAGAATGACTGGTCCTTCGCTCTTTATGTGTCTCAAACAGAACCAAGAATGGTGCAAGAGGCATTGAGAGAAGAACCATGGATTGAAGCAATGCAAGCCGAGCTTCAGCAGTTCCAAAAGATAGGAGTGTGGGACTTAGTTGACTTAGTTGACTTACCTCTAGGCTCGAAGAAAATTGGAACAAAGTGGGTCTATAAGTGTAAACGGGATGACCGCGGGGTGATTATCAGAAACAAGGCTCGATTGGTTGTCCTCGGCTTCCGTCAAATTGAAGGAATAGATTACAACGAAGTATACGCTCCAGTTTCACGCCTTGAAGCTATCCGGATGTTCTTAGCTTACGCTTCGTACAAACGGTTTAAGGTGTATCAAATGGACGTGAAAAGTGCTTTTCTGTATGGTATCGTGAAGGAAGAGGTGTATGTTGCTCAGCCACCGGGTTTTGAGGATCCTCTTCATCGCGAAAAAGTTTACAAATTGAACAAAGCGTGGTACGGACTCCATCAAGCTCCGCGTGAATGGTATCAAATGCTTAGCAACTATCTTATATCCAACGGGTTCAAATATGGACTCGTGGATTGCACCTTATTCACCAAGGAAAAGGGTGGTGACCGTCTTCTGGTACAGGTTTATGTTGATGATATTATTTTTGGGTCTACTAATGATGAAATGTGTAGGGAATTTGAAAAGCTTATGCAGGACAAATTCGAGATGAGCTCGATGGGAGAGATGCAATTCTTCCTGGGTCTACAAGTAGAACAACAAGAGTCGGGGATCTTCATCCACCAGACCAAATACGTTGCTGACATCTTGAGCCGGTTCCAGATGGAAGACTCTACTTCAGTAGGCACCCCAATTCAGACCAATCACGGGATTGGACCTGACGAGAAAGGACAAGCCGTTGATCCTTTTCTTTATCGAGCGATGATTGGCTCATTAATGTACCTCACTGCATCAAGACCTGACATAATGTTCGCGACATGTTTACTTTCAAGATACCAGTCAATGCCGAAACAGTCCCACCTGGTTGTTGTGAAGAGGATCTTACGTTATCTAAAGGGTTGTCCGACCAAAGGTCTATGGTACCCTAATGACGATAAGTTTGACCTCATCACTTTTAGTGATGCTGACTATGGCGGATGCAAGAAAGACTTGAAATCCTCATCGGCTGGATGCCAGTTTTTGGGACCAAGACTAGTCTCGTGGTAGTGCAAGAAGCAAGCCTCGGTAGCCTTATCCACCCGTGAGTCGGAATATGTAGCGGCATCTAGCTGCTGCTCCCAGGTTCTTTGTATACAACAACAAATGAGAGACTACGGTTTGAAATTTCTTAATACTCCCATTCACTGTGACAATGAGTCCGCTATAGCTCTTGCTAAAGACTCAGTTAACCATTCCAAGGCGAAACATATCTTGGTTAAGTATCATTTCATACGTCGACTGCTATGTAAAGAAACTTATCGATATGGTCAAAATCCACACGGATTTCCAACGTGCCGATTTATTCACCAAAGCTTTTGACGGTCCTCGTTTTGAGTACCTGTTAATCTTAAACGACATTAAAGTAAAGCAGGATTAGATCCCCATCGGTAATCGTTTTTGTAAATATTATTCTTAAAAAAATCAGAAAAATCCAAAAATATTGTCTTTTCGCAAATTTTTAGATTTTTAGGGGGAGAAAATTCAGAAAAATACAAAAACATCAGAAAATGCAAAAATTCAAAAAAAAATGAGAAAATCCCAAAATTGAAAAAAAAAATTGAAAAATTGCAAAAATGAGTTTCTTTGGTGAAATAGGGAAGATGATATTAACCCATCAGTTGGACTGTCTGGACTCTTATCATCTTAAAAATATTGAAACTGATAAGTAGCCACTACAATGATGTGTCGGTAGGCTCAAAATCATTTCCAAGTTCGGCACGGTGATATAAACCTAAATCAACTGAAACAGGTGTGGATCAACGTGCGTTGGCATATGGTCTTGGTATCGAAATCTTGTTTGATAGCATGCCAAAATCCGAGGTTTCATGGTCTTTAAGAGGTTGGTACATCCGGGGTGAACTGGACGTCTCTCAGAATAAAAAGGAGTGGCACATGTGTCGTACGTTGGGTTCGTAGCCTACAACTGAGACACCTCTATGTCGTTTCCTGATAAAAAAAACAAAATGAAACAAAACAAAAAAATAGAATAAATTCTGATAAGGAGACGTTCGGGAATCCTAAAAGAGCAAAATGATTCATAAATGCCAAAACCCTATTCTCAAAGAGAATTCGCTCAAAGGTATCAAATCATATACCTAAAGCATTGTACCGTGAAAAATCAAAAATACGGTATTTGACTTGAACCCTGGTCTGGATCTCACTGGTCTCTCTGTTGCAGCGTTCTTGCAGACCTGAACACTAATGAGTCCATTCCTTGTAAAATACGGATGACAACAGCTTACTCACCGGTTACGAGGAAGCTTTGTGCATGACTTGAAACGGGGATGTGTCGCGTGGCGGGGAACACCTTGTACATCAGTCTTAATATTACCTTAACGTATCTAAAGTGCCTAGCAATAAAACTTGATTTTGAGTTTAGGTGGACAACAATATCGGCAGTTGTTGTAGGATGCTTATCGGTAATTTAAACTAAAACTGAATATATAAGGGTTCTAGTATGGTCCGTACACTGATATGATTCCCTAACTGATGAAAGTCGCAAAAATATGATAGTATATAGTTAGTTGATCTCCCGTTTTGTTTAATTTCTGTTTAATTTTATCTGTTTAATCATTCTTGATTGCCGATGATGGAATCCTAATCCATTGTAATCTTACTTCTTCAAAAATAAAACGCCGAAAATCAACTAGTTGAAAATTGTGTTTTTGCCGGGTCAAAACCGTACTTTCTCTTAAGTACAGGGGTGAAAAATGAAAATATTTCAAAATTTGAGTCATCATCTGAGTCGTCTGTGAAAACGAAGTGAAAAATGCATGTTTTGAACCTTAACGGGTCAAAATGTGAGATTTGGTGCTGCAAGGGTAATTTGGTAATTTGTATGAAAATTATATGCATTTGGTGTTCCCAATCGCCTATTGTTTGAGACGAGTACGTGTAATCATGTGTATATTTTAGGCGAGTACAAGCTACTCGCTTATTATCTAATGCGATTAGACCCTATTTCATTTAAACTTAAAATTCTGAAATGGGCGATTAGAAGGGTTCTTCTCGTGTGAACTCATAAGCGATTGGAGGTAATCGTTTGACTCTTTAAGCGATTGGTAGTCTACTCGCTATAAGTCTCAGGTGATTAGGCTCTCTCAACACACGATTACGTACAAGTATAAAAGGAACACTTAGACCATTCTCTTCATAATTTCAAAAAAAAAAAAAAGAGAGAGAGAACCTCCTTACTGTGCTCGTTCCCTCTAATCTGCCCGATCCTAAACCTTGTTGCCCGTCCAATTTTGATCCTTGCAACTTGTTCATCATTGTAAAGGTAGCATTCTCTCAAATTTTCAGCCCTAAATACGACGATTTAAGGGGTTAAATTTGGTCTTTTAAGAGCCGAAACCCTAGGTCTCTTGTTCTTAATCGTTAGGCCTGAAAACGAGTTTGATAATGATAAATGTTAGTTGGGGTTCCTCAATCGGGGCTTGTAGGTGCTTTCTGTACCAAAATGTTGATCGATAACCTCTTCAAATCAAAAACCCCAAATTCAAAACCTATGAACCCTAATCGTCAAACCGGTCAATTAGCCCTTGATTCTGAATTGTTAGTGAAATGTTTAATAGGGGTTTTACTAGTCGGTAGTTAGAGAGTCTAATGTGACAAAAATCCTAACCCAAACCAACCCAGATTTGGTTTTGATGAAACTTGATGATTGAGATTACTGTTCACACGATTAGGAATCCTAATCGTGTGAATAGTGATGCGAATGGACTCTTTGATACCCTAATCGCATGAAGCATAGGCGATTAGGCTATTTGTGCAGTATAATCGCATGAATAGTACTCAATTGATGTCTAATCACGTATAATCAGGCTACTCGTGCATAATTATAGGCGATTACATGAGTGTAATCGCCAGTAGCTGCTGATTCACCAAATTTGTCAAACTCTTGGTCCGTTTTGTCCGTTTTGTCGATTTTTAACCTGTTTATGGTACTTATGACTTGTTTCTATGTTCAGGATCATGAATTGGAAAACTTCTCCTAAGCACAACTGTTGTGCCTTCCTCGGACCAATTACGAAGGAAAAGTGCAAAACGTTTAAAGGCGTTATTGATTTCCTGAAGCGTTCAAGAATCAATTATGCGATAACTAAGCAACATGCGGCGTATAAAGACATCTTGCAAGAGTTTTACAAGAACGCTAAAGTGGACTACAAGGCGGAGCCGATTGTGATAACGAGTACGATTCAAGGCAAAGAGGTGATTATAACTGAAGAAACAATACGGGAAGAGTTGCAGTTTGGGGATGCAGCTACTGATCCGATGTGTTCGACGACATCTTGATTCGAGGCGGTTTCTTGAGAATGAAGTACCTGGGAATAGTCAAAGAACAAAATATGCTAATGAAAGGTTTGTTACCGCCCGAACTCAAGTACCTCACTCGTGTGGTCTTGAAATGCATTGGTCCAAGGAAAGGGATGTTTGATGCTATCAGAGACACATTGGCTTCAGCGATAGTCGCTTTGACGCTCAATAAGCCGTTCAATTTTTCTAGAATGATCTTACATCACATGAAGGAGATCATATTGCAAAAGGCGGCAAAGACCTCATTCATTGTTTATCCTCGCTTTCTGCAAATGATAATCGATCGCCAAATTCCAGACTTGATAAAGCATCCTTCGGAGTTCATTTGGATTAAGGACATAGATGAGACTGAAATGAGCAGAATGAGAGGTTACAAGAACAGAAAGAAGTCTGATTATCCTCCAAGCAGGCGTTTATACAGGCACATGAGCAGAGAAGACTATGAGTCACCACCGGGCAATAGGTGGAGACCCGATGATAGTGATTCTGAAGATGACGCACGGATTCATAAACTGGTATTCAAAGAGGGGGATAACATTGGGAGAGAGAAAGCCGAATTAGGCGAAAACGCTCCAGGCAGGACTACTGATACTGCTGCAGGTCATGATGATGCATTCGATCCGGATGTTCTAGATTCCACAGAACCTTCCGGTGCAGCAATAGAACAAGAATCTTTACAATCAGCTAGAGGTAAAGCACAAATTGATGAAGACGCCCCAATTAACATAACAGATGCAGAAGATGACTCAGATGATACAGAGATTGATTCCCCTGATACGTTTGCTAAGAAGCAAGAAAAGATAAAGAGAAAGTTAGTAGAGGAGAAAGCTCGCGCAGCTGAGGCGAGAGCTCTTGCTGAAGATCCCACGTTTACTGTGGAACACGGCGATGTAGTTGCAGAAATAGACGCACAGCTCGACACTTCTCCTCCCGAGAGACAAAAGACTACAACAAAGAAAGATAAAGTTCGTGGAAAGAAGAGAATGTTGCACAAACCACAAATGGAGAAAACTTTAAAGAAAAGACGATTTAGTCTTCCTGAAGCATTTGGGGTTCTAGACACTCAGTCTTCCCAGGCAGCAGCAACGACAACAACAACAATAACAACAACTGCAGCAGCAGCTTCCACTACCACATCATCAGTTGTAGCCATACCTGCAAATGTCACCATGTCGATGTCTGCTTCAGTAATCTTCACTGAGTCAGTCTCAGTTACTGGAGCAGCGACAAGTTCACAGATCATTTCTAATCCTTTTGGTGACCTGATAAAGAAGATGCGACAAGAAGTTCGACATCCGGCTTCTAAGTCAACCGATCAGCCCTCCTCTTCCTCAGCACCGGTCTCTAATGAACATCTTCAACGCTAGATTAGAGAGCTAACTTCTATAGTTGCTGCTCAAGCGCGTGAAATTGCTGATCTAAGGGGTAAAAATGCTAATGTTGAAGAAAATGAAAGGGCAATGCTAGAACTGATCGGTGAAACAATTCAATCCAACAAAGAGCTGCAAGCGACTGTCGACGCGCTCACACTGTCAAATCAGCAGATCATTGAATCGAATAGGCAGCTCATGGAATCTCACCAGCAGCTGATACAGTCAAACCAAAGCACTTTGGAGAGACTTACAGGTGTTGAAACCAAGTACAGCGAGCTTCAACTTGCTAATGTCAATAATGAACGCAGAATCACCAGATACAAGAAGGAGAACACGGAACTGAGGACTAGGGTAAACGAGTTAGCTGGAACTCAACCTAGACTCACTGGTGGTGCAAGTTCAGAAGCTGGGGCTAGTGCTAGTGCTGGTGGTGATGATGATGATGAAGAAAGTGACGATGAAGAAGATGATGACGAGGACGAGAGTGAGGATGAATCGGATGATGATGATGATGATGATACTGGTAAAGGTGGTGATGGTGGTGATCCTGGAGCCACAGGTGGTGGTGGATCATCAGCTGGATCTGGGTCTAGACGTACCAAGAAAGATCATGACAGACAAAGCAAGGATCTCGAAGCAGGTTCTTCTGCTCAGGGGGAGCCAGGGCCTGTGAAAGACAAGATTCAGCAACTACGGGACGCTATGAAGAAAGCCTTAGTTCAAGTAGAGTATGTTGAGCCTTTAAACTGTTACTTTGCTTATGATGACGAAGGCAACTTACTCCCTCCTCCTAAGTCCTCGGATTATGATTTAGAAGAAGGTGAAATACCTCCTGAGGTTACACTTGATGATTTAGAAAAGATCTTTGGCCTTGCACCCGGAGAATCTTCCGGTGCAAGTCACACTCCTCCAGAACTGAATCCAGACAACAATGAGGTAGAGATGGAAGATGGAACCAGAGTGCTTTCTCCAGAATATGTAGTTGATGCTTCTGGCACCGGGATACCAAATAATTCTGAGGAGATTCTTCATGAGACTGAAGAAAAGCTCAAGACTGATCCTACTCCTGTTCCTGATAAAGTGAAAGAAAGACATGATAAGATCAGGCAGAAGTATCCCAATTGGTTTCCATCAGTAGAAGAGGAAAAGAAGAAGAAGGGTCCTATACAAGCTTCTATCTTTAAGAAACGTCTGTCTAAGATGTCTGGAAATGTTATCAGTTGGGCATATGTGGAGAAGACGAAGATGTTGGGCGTCAAGTGGGAAGAAGGACTGTTATACTTCAATCCCTATCGGAATGTCCTAAGTCTCCCCTTCTGGTATATCCGAGATCTTATCAGACTAGATTTTCCTCTGTACTATGAGAAAGAGTCTAGCCTAGATAGTTTTTACAACATTTTAGCTAAAGAAAGCTGAACTCAATGGAAAATCTTTAAACCTCAGTATCCCAAATCTTACAAAACAGACAAGATTCATCCATCCACTAAAAGTCCTGTTTGGAAACACAAGATCAAGCCACCGAATTGTGTTTCGAAGATTCCAATTGTCCCGGTTGAGCAAGACTTCTCCTCAAAGTTCTACTATTGGCACTATGATGCAGTTACTACTGAGGCAGTGATCGTCTTGAGCAACTCTCCTAAACCTTGCAGAAAGATCAGAATTTGGGACCCGATGTGGCTTATCAACTATTCGGAGAAAGATGTGGAGACGTTGTATCTGTATCCCATCCAGCATTTACAAGACGAAGCAGATCAAGCAATGAAGTTTCAAAGAGTGATCCGCTTCTGCTATGCCAACAAAGTTCACGCAGGATGCGACTGGTCAAGACTTACAAGGATCAGGACAATGTCAAGCTGATCGGAAGACTGAAGATGCTGCTTGTTATGTTATGTTACGTTTGTTTTCTATTTTCGAGTCTGTAAAGTTGTGGTTACTGTGTTATAAACTTTATCTTTTGAAGTCCCTGTACGTATACTAGCCTGGTCCAAGGGGGAGTCTATTAGTGCATGATGTTCCTAGGCTAGTATATATGTTGATTGGACGAGTTTCAGGGTGTTTCGAGATGTTTATACGCGTTTTTTGGGTGTCGGGTACCTTCAGGCGATTAGGCAAAGTTGGCAGGCGATTAGATGTCTAATCACGTGTGGTTTCAGGCGATTGAAGGCAATCGCTAGTAATGCATGGTGGATAGCTGTCTAATCGCATGAACTGCTTTGTACGAGTACAAGGGGTATAAATAGGCCCAATCATTGCCCTAATCATTAATTCTTACCACACACACTCTCTAAACACCCTCCCCTGGTCTGAAAGGTCTGGTTTGATCATTGTAAACACTCGTGCTCTGTTTTAATGATAAATCTTTAATCTTTTGCCCCATTTGTGTGTGTTAATTACTCGTATATCATTGTTTCTTGTTTGTTTTTGTTATTAGAACATATTTAGAGGATTCCGCACTCTGAATATAACCCTCGTGATTGTCAGGTGACCCGTTCGTCGATCCTACAATCCTTTAAAAAAAAAAAAAAAACTATAAAGTTAGTTTACATAAATAAATATTTTAAAGCAATTTAATTTGAAATACCATTTGAGACATTGAGAATACGAAACGGAATAAATGAACAATGAATTCAGACTCCTCGTTTTCCTCTTGAACTATTATTTCTATGAGTCCATAACCTCTTGAACTATTAGTAGGTCTTTATCAGTTCCCACTACGAAAATTTGTTTTCTTGTTACACAACAATGGCTGCTTCAAAGGTAAGTTTAAAACTCTTAATCGACAAACAGGGACAACGAGTGTTGTTCGCAGAAGCCGGTAAGGATTTCGTTGATTTTCTATTCAGCCTCCTTGTTTTACCAGTGGGCACTGTCATCAGACTCTTGGACAATCGAGACATGATAGGTGGTTTGGCTAAGATTTACCAAAGTGTCTCAGATCTCAATGATGACTACATACAGTCCAACCAGGATAAGGATGTCCTCTTAGACCCTAAATCTTCCCTTCCATTCATCCCTCCTCAAGTCCCTCTGCTTCCTAATGAAGCATTTTCATCAGCATCGCGTACCCCGAACTCTTCAACCAGTACTCTTTTCATGTGTGGGACATGCACCAACGGGTTTTATTCTACATTGGCTCGTAAGTGTCCGTCTTGTAACCGTACAATGTCCACAATTGATGATAGCTATGTTTTGAAGTCGGTAGCGGATGCAAAGGGATGAGGATTTGTAAAGGGACCATGACATACATGGTCATGGATGACCTTGGTGTATCTCCAATGTCTACAATCGCTAACATCACTTTGCTCAACAAATTCAATGTAAAGGATTTGGGTGCATTGGAGGAGAAGGTTGTTCATATCGGCATGAATGAGGTAATTCCATTTCGTTTGTTTGTTTACCTTTTCTTAGATATGTTCTCCATATTAGTATACTGTTTTAAACTTTTGATGTTCTTAGTCTTCCCTTGTTTAAGTTTTGTGATTAGGTGCAAAACATGCATGATTTTCATCAGTTTAGACTTTATATATAAGGGTGGTTTTGAATATAACATTTACAAGGATTACATCAAAAGACATGATTAGAAGTTACTGAAAGTTTTCAAAGACTAAATCGGACGTGTGTAAGCTCAAAAAGATGTTTTTGTTTATATACTGGTTAGAAGTTATGTTGAGGACTCGTTTTTTATAGGAATGGCAATCAAACCCGAACTCGATGGATAAACCCTAAACCCGACACATTTGGGACGGGTTTGGGGTCGGATAATCGGGTATGGTCCGGTTATGAGAATAGTTTTTAGTTTCTTTTTGCGGGTTTAGGATTTGATGATATTCCCATTTACCCGACCCGATTATCCGATAAAGTAAACCCGTTTATCCAATTAGATGCTCGATATAATTTCTTATATATCTTTTTAAATATGTATGCATAATATATCTAATTGTCCATTTAGAATGTCATCTTGTATTAAAAAACACTAATAATTAGTGTATACTATCTGTTATCTGTGTTTCGTAGTCTTTTTATATGATTTAAGTATAAGTATTTTATATTTATACATTGTAATCATTTACATACATATTTAACAATGCTAAATGTATTGGTTAGTAGTTACCCAATAGATACCCGATGGGTTTTTAGTCGGATATCCCCAATGGGTAAGTTTTAAAAATTAACGGGGTTACCAGAAACCCGCGGGTATATCTGATACATGATGGGTAATTACCCGATATAAATCTAACGGGTTTTAGAACAGGTTTAAGACAAACATACCTAATCGGGTATGGGGTTGGGTTTACCTAAACCCAAACCCAACCCATTGTCATCGCTAATATTTTATATTGCATTTATGTCCTCAAGAAAATAGTGGGGTAGACACCTCAGGGATGGTTGTCTTTTGATACATGCTCGCATCGACGATTTAGGTCACTTGCATACATGTGAGTTTGTAATGGTATTCCAATGACGCAGGGCTTGCAACTATTGAAGCACTCGTTGAATTCTAAGACTGTGCTGACGAATGTCTTCCTTAATGAGGTGGTTGTTAAAGATGACAATCTGAAATAGCTCTAGAAGTTACGGTAATGGTTGTGGAATTGTTTGAAACAACATTTTATGTGTTTTGCTTTTAAGTTGTTTAAAGACTAACGTATCCTTTGATGGACCTGTCTATTAGCCAAATTATGACTTTTGTTGGATTTGAATCTAGCAACATTTGATTACATTGGTACTTGACTCTACAAATTGTTTCTAGATCATATGTTGATTGTTTGTATCTAGGCTAGCTTAGATCATCTATAACGCCACGAACTCACATACCACCACCTTAGCTGTACCATCATATTTCTAAACTTTTTAAAAAGCATACCTTTTTCTCATAACACTATAAAAGTTCAAAATACCATTTAAAAACATTAAATTAATATTTGGATTTCTTCAGAAATTTCAGACGTTAATATTGTAAATGCTCTTACAATCTTTTAATAATTGGATTTTATGGGACACACTATACACATAGCTATGCTTACGACACAAGTCTATTTTCCTATTATGTTATACTAGATATTTGCCCGCGTTGACACGCAGTTTACCAACGTACGATTATTTGGAGTAGTATAACGTATAAGAAAAATAAAGTAGAAACATTTTATTAAAATTTAAAAGCAACGAATACACATTTATTCAAATATCGCTGAAAATTTCCTTATAAACAACATTTTTTGTTTTAGTCATCACTTTCCCATCAGCATCCAGTATAAGTAACTTCACGCCTGCCCTGCTTTTAACTCTTGATAATGCGACATAAAGCTGGCCGTGTGAGAATACAGGGTTTCTTAAATACAATCCAACCTTTGATAAACACTGTCCTTGGCTTTTATTGATGGTCATTGCAAAACATACGCTTATTGGGAATTGACGCCTTTGGAACTTTACTGGAATCTTGATATCAGATGGTATCAAATTTATTCTTGAAATAAGAGTTTTGGTACCAATGTTTCCACCTGATATGATCTCGGCTTCAATAACACGCTTTGCAAGTCTGGTGATTCGTAATCTCGTTCCATTGCACAAACCATTTTGTTGATCTATGTTTCGCAACAACATGACGGGTACACCAACTTTAAGTGCTAAACGATGGTTAGGTAACCCAGAAATTTTTAAACCATTAAGGACATCAGGAGAGTATAAGTCTTCCTGTGAACGGTTATTACCATTCTCAATCTGACATATACTATCAGAGCTCAGATACTCGACTTCATCTCCAGGAAACAATGCAAGAAGCCTTTCATTTATATCATGTACGACTTCATTTGTAGGTGCAAGTATTGCTCGTTCTCCAAAGTAATCTTTATTTTTGTAAAGTTTGATAAGTGAAGGGTAGACGAAGTCAATTAATCTAGAAATCGGATCTGATGTACCCTTAATAAGAAGATCATCTGGAATGTCCACATCAAACTCATCATCATGAATTGATTCACCAACTTTACCCTCACCTAATTCAAGAAGCCAGTTCGCAAATGCCTTTGTTTCATCGGATTCAGACGTGTTGTTACCCAAAGTTAACCTCATGTTTTTTTGTTAAAGTGAGGACTTTGCAACTATTCCAAATAGGAGAAGAAGTTATTGATGCATTTAAAATATCTCTTCTACTACCATTTGGAACAACCGGAAGGATCTGTCTAAAATCACCACCCAAAACCATAACCTTACCACCAAAAGGCAAATCGGAATTAGGTGAAGAATTTGACTGCAGGACGTCTTTCATTGTACGATCAAGTGCCTCAAAAGCATGCTTGTGAATCATTGGAGCTTCATCCCAAATAATTAACTTAGTTTGCTTCAATAAATCAGCAATATCACTATTGGGCTTTATACCGCACAATGATTGTTCAGTAACATTCAAAGGTATACGAAACCTAGAATGCGTTGTCCTTCCACCAGATAACAGCAGAGAAGCAATACCACTGGATGCAACGTTCAAAACAATTTGTCCTTTAGATCTTATGGCAGCAGACAACGTTTTCCATAAAAAGGTTTTACCAGTTCCTCCAAAACCATAAACAAAGAATAGCCCACCTTTGTTACCATCAACCGCATGAATGATTTGATCAAAAATTGAACGTTGCTCATCAGTTAAAGAACGTGAATGGGTATGAAATTCCTCAGCCAACGTACTTACTTGATAATTCAGCTCATCAAGAATCAAACGGTTATTTGCAGATGATATCGAATCATTATCCGGATAAGGCATAGAAGGAAACCTACGCAGGCTTGAGTTATTCCGAAGCAACTGTTTCTCAATTTCAAGCAACGTAAGGTTCTTTATTTGTTCATCAGGAAGAGACAAACCTAAAAACGAAAAAGTTTGGAACATTCAATTTAAAAGAAAATGGCCATTAAAAAAAATAAATTCATTAAATTTCAAAATTAAAATTTGTTACCTTCAATTTGGAATACGTCTTCGTGTCTACGCATAATACCATCTGACAGATACTTCCATGATTTTTCCCAAACATGCTCAGGCCTAGATAAAGTATTAGACAGCAACATCATCGCAAACAAATTACGAAGAGAATATCCAGAACCTGTATAATGAGCCTCTTCAATAGCTTCTACATATTCTTTGTCATCGTCTAAGAGGCCAAGAGCATAACATGCATCACGAAATGTTGGTAAGATTTCTCCATTGACCGTTCTTATCTCCTCAAATGATCTAGGGCCTTTTACTTTATTTAGAAGAACTCTCAAAAAATACGCCTCGCCCATAGATGGATTAACCATGTGAACACGACCAATTGCCTTACCCATCTTTCGAAAGTCCCATTTTTTTTCTTCATCTTTCCAGACAAATTTACTTGGGATTTCAATGTAACTTAGTTCACGTGCCACAGCTTCGTTTTGGTTCAGTTCCATCCATTTTAGAAACATTGTTGCAGCCACCGTTGGTTTGTCGAGCACATTTTGAATATTTTCTTTTGGACCATATACAACACTTTGCTCACCGGGCAGATGAAATGGAAGCCTTATAACTGGAGGGTATCTATAATGCACTTCATTTTTAAATATTCTCCACGAAGCTTCACATGCTGAAAGGAACCTACAATCAAAATGTTTTTTGATTTCATCTTTTTGCATCACTTCTTCACCTTCTCCATTATCTTCTACAAAAGCAACTTTAGCCATATCAGGTCCTTTATTAATGTATTTAAATAAATACTTAATTGAAGCAGCCTGGTTACACCATTCAACATTGATATGAGCTTGGTAACGCCTTAAAAGTTTTGCATTATAAGGGACCACATGTCTGTTGTCTAACGTAGCAGTTCCTTTTTCAACAAATATCCCTGACTCTCTTCTTCTATAAACCGGATATCCATTTGAATCTAACGTTGAAGCAGAAGAAAACTTCTTTGGAAATTTCTTGGAGCACTTACCGTCAAGCATGCACGGACAGTTCGGATATTCACGTCCACATGGTCCATGCATCATAAAGTCACTCACAAGACTAAACAACTCCGGATCAAGATTCTTATCAGGGATTTCAGCCGAAACAAAACGATCAACGTGTTCAATTGTGGGTAGCTTACTGGCTTCTTTAAGAAACAGACAGATATGAGCATGGGGCAGTCCACGTTTTTGGAACTCTATAGTATAGACCGCTGAAACATAAAGTAAAACAATATAGTTAGAAAGTTAGTTAATAAAACACGTTACTATTTAGAAACAACAAATAAAAATTGTATTAGTATAAGTGAATAAAGATGCTAATATATGAATATATATTGGAAGTTTTTTTTCGTAATGAATTTTACCTGCTGAAGTTTTGCCCAATAGTGCTTTTTCACGTAAATCTTTCATGATTGAGTCTAGCTTAACTTTGAATAGTCTAGCTAAAATATCTGGCCTGTCTTCTGGATTTGTCTTCTTGTCTTTAAGAAACCGTCTAATTTCAGGCCATTTTGGATTGCATGTGATTGTAATAAAAAAAATCAGGGTATCCATGCCTTTTACAAATAGCCATTGCATCAAGATAATTTTCCCTCATGTAGCGTGCACCACCAGTAAAAGAAGAGGGTAAAATCACAGGTGTCCCTACTTTTGCCAAGTCAGTAGGTCCATTTTGGTTCAACGTTTGAAGATTAGTATAAGTTTCACACCTAAGTTTACTTTGCTGGAAACGGACATAAAATAAGCGCTCACTCTCAATCATTGTATAAACGTCAACCAAAAACTGTTGAAGAAGCCGCCTTGCATTCAAAATCAATGAGAACTTACCAACTCTGTCCTGAATATGATATGCAAAATACTCTCTCATTGAACACTTTGAATCTACCTTCTTTTTAGATTTCCTCTCTTCCCTATGTGGTATATCAACCCTATAACAATCTTCTCCAAACGGAATAAGCAATGGATACTGCAGGGCTAGATACGACGGATGAAGTTCAGATATACGCTGAAGTCCCTCTGATCTTGATTCGACGACAATATCTCTATTGTCAAGCTGCTCATCATTGCCTGAAAAAATAAGAGCAGCGATTTCTGACGAAGTTGGTAGGTTGTATGTTCGGCCATCTTTAGTTCTCCTACCAATAAGACGAACTTAAGGGTAACTTCAGGATTTTCATGAAATCGATCCCGTACACTCCTATAACTTTTCACAAGCTGATTATTTGAGTCTAACATCGACTTCAGGTACTGAATGATTTCGATGTCAAGGAGGTCAAAAATATCCTTACACTTTTCCTTTTCCTTACTGAAATGAATGTAAAAATAATTTTTAATAAATTAAAATTTATATACAGGGCTAAAAAAAAGTAGAATAAAATTTTTAGAATATTACCTATAAATGTTTTTTCGGTTTGAAACTTCATTTTCAGTGTCATATATATAACTGCGAAAACTTCGGTTTCGAACCATCATAAGGAAGAAGACCACCCATCGTGTGATAATTCTCACCACTTATTCTGTATATGAAGGGAGCCTTTCCACTATTGATATTTGAATCAACCTTCCCTCCCATTGAAGTAAAACAAAACATAGAATTGAAGCGGCGAATGTGCTTTAAGAAATATTTGCTCTTTAATTCTATGTTCTTGAAAAGGTTCTGATAATCTAAATTGCTCTCTTTGAAATCTGGAAGTCGTACCTTTCCATAACCACAACATAGCATATAGGTTGTTCTTCCACCAACATTTACGCTTCTAATAGCTTCTGACCTCCACAATTTTGCATTACACATTTGACATACAACCGTTTGATCACCATGATCCAGATAATCTTGCAAACAAAATAAATAAAGTAACATTACCTTATAAAAGAAAAAAAAAAAGCTTTTAAATGTTTTGTAAATTTAATATTTACCTTTAGAGACACCCTTAAATTGCAAGCCTTCAATTGTTTGAGGTTCCACATTTTCTTCGTCAGACAAACTAACCATTCGGATAGGTGAGATGCAACGTCGATTATTCTTTGATGTATTAATCGGTTCTCTTTGAGCAGAAGATGATGCAAGTGAGACCGTATTAACATCAGTAAGTCCAACTGTAATTAATCATAACATTTCAAAGTTAGTATTAATAAGATTCAGAAATTCATTACATTAATCGACACAAAGCAAATTGCACCAGATGGGGTTGGATAAGTAGGAGTTCTAAGTGTGTCATCATTTGAACACTCATGTGCAACAGTGGGTTGTTTTCGTGGTCTAGAAACAGAACCAACTTTACGTCTTTTTGAATCAAGTTGTGCTTTTCTAACGTTTCGTAACTCAGCAGATTTGTGTCTTTTGACTTCAGGCACGGAAACTATGGATAAAAATAATATCAGTTTGTATATTCAATGAACGTTTAGTGTTAAAATAAAGGACTAATATAAAAAAAAAAGTTGTATAACATAGAATTATGATACCGTTTGTAATATTGGACAAAGGAGTTCTTTGTGTAGAACCTGATAATACATAATGAAATAACAAAGAGACAGTGTTAGAGTAAAAAATTTGTCATCAATTTAAAAAGTAAAGGTATCGAATATTTAAATGTCATACAAATTTATTACCAGAAAAGGATGCGTTAAATGGGTTGTTGAAGGTTGATCTAAAGGATGACATATCGATTGAAACTAAAGTACTTCTGGATGTTGATGAGTTTGGATTTTGACTTTGATTAGCATTGAGTCTCTTAGCATCCATTTGTAGTTTTCTAGATTTTGGACACTCCGTTGCAATATTTTTATTGACTTCAAGCGTAGAAACAACGTATGAAATACTATTAGTTTTATAATGCAGTCAATAAGAAATTAGGATATTCTTATACAGTAAAACATGTAGTTTAAATAAATAAAAAAACCATTTGATAAAGTAAACAAAGGATTTTGTTGCAATTGTCCTATAAAAATAGACGAACAAATAAAATTGACTTAAATTATAAATGTGGAATGGAAGTTCAGACTGTATAGAAAGACTTAAAAGTAAAAAGTGTTATTCGTTGGTTTACCGGGTGTAGAAACATTCAATGTACTTTGGAAAGATGAGCTTTGCTGAATATAATGGTTGGAACGTTCAACGGAGTAACGATTAAATATTGTAGTTGGCGGCACATTTTGAATTCCATTATTATGATTGTTCACCTTGCATCTCTTTGCATCCAGTTGTAATTTTCTATATTTACGACACTCGGCCGCGTGCTTAACTTTTTCTTCATGGGAGATAACTGTGAAGAATTATGTATTAGTTACATAACTAAACGCTAATATAAATAAAGACATATATAACTACGAAATAAGTGTACCGTTTGAGATATTAGATAATGGCGTTCGTTTGTCATCACCTTTTCAAAAATCGAAAAATTAGATGACAAATCAAAAATAATACAAATAGAAATACATTGTATATTTATGCCAAAAAAATTACCATTCGAACTGTTAGATAGTCTTTTACGTCCCATTTCAACAAAAAGGAGGCAATTCTACATAAAATGCATCATAAGAGTTTAACAAAATATAAACAAACTTAAAATTATGGATGATAAGTTTATATATATGTAAACATTCAACGATACATAATACTTAACTAACAATATATTATAAATCAACATAAAGTACAAATAATCAAGTTATGCGAACTAAACAAAACATGTAGATAATCATGTTATGCGAAAATATGTAATATTGAAATAAAAGAATTACATACCTTCAAGTTGTTTGATAGAACAGTAGAGGAAAACATGTAGATAATCATGTTATGCGAAAATATGTAATATTGAAATAAAAGAATTACATACCTTCAACTTGTTTGATAGAACAGTAGAGAAAACAGAAAAAAGCAAAGATGAACTCTTTAATATTTGAGTGTTCTGATTTGTTTGTAAGACTGAATGGATTACTTTATATGAAACATGTTGTTTTGATTTAGAGTAGTGGGGTTTTATAGATTTTTCAAAATTAAATTTCTAGTCAAAAAACGTATTTAATATGCTTAATTACTTACCATGATTAAAGAAATTTTAGGATTTGAATTTTTGGTGTAATTTTAATTCAAATTTTTCGAAAATTTGAATTTATGGAGATTTAACGGTTTTTATTTTTAGTAAGTGTTTAATTACAAAGAATTTTTAATTAAAAATGTTCATTAATACGCTTAAATACTTACCATTATTAAAGAAATACTATTTGAATTTTAAAGTAAACGAAAAATTCAACTTAATTATATTTATTTTTTTTATGTTTTTTTTATTAAGTGTGTAATTACAATACACTTGTTTAATTTAATTGTACTATAGCAACTTTGTAATTTTAACATAATCTTTCGTTATAGTACTTACAGTTTTATATTAAAGTAATTTAAAAACATTTATTTAAAAAATAAATGTATAAACGGAATATAATTAAATTTTACTCAGATTTTGTTAAATAATGTTATTGAATGTATTAGAACTTTATGTTTGATAAATTGTCTGTAAATAATACAAATATGCTAAAAAAATGTGAATTACATATAGGTGGACTTATAAATAATGTTATGATTCTTATAGACAATTCAACATAACGTATAAATAATTAAAATTTATTCAACAACGCAACAATTATTTGCCAAAGGTAAGGAAAAAAACATAAAGTTCAAACCAACAATTAATTCAAATGAAAAATAGTAGCAAACATCAAACAAACCATAATAAAAAACAAATTGTCTCACACCATAAACAAAACATCCAGAAAATATCCCCAAAAAAATAGTAAACAAACTGATAAATGTTCTTATTTTTTAAGCTTTGGGATCAACAGGGGGATCTCAACTGATTTGTCCGTGCAAACTTTCTTATCACCCTTACGCACTTTGGTAGTAGACTCACTTGCATCATCTTCTAGACCGTAAACTTTGTCAAGGCTACGCTTCACTTCCTGCTCGTCATGGACAAAACTAACTCTGCAAGATGATTCTGGAGTGTTGTTATCTCCAACAGAATCCTACAAAGTAAATGAAAGCTAAAAAGTTTGATAATAATAGCAATTTAAATTTAATTGCGTGAGTGATTTAAGAGGTGAAAAGAACCTTAAGAGAGACTGCATTTTGTGTAGACGATTCAACTCCATCCAAGCTTTCAAATCCAGGTTGATCCACCTAAAAACATTAAAAGATTTGTATGTGTCAGATTATATAGTAAAACAATAAGAATTATTTATAAAATCAACTTATAAAGGAATATAGGACGGGAATAAAAACCTGAATATCGGAGAACTTTTGTTCTAGTGAAGAAAGTATCGATGACTCATTCGTAAACTTACGTACACTATATCCGTCTAGGTGCTTGTCAATATTGAATTGACCCACTTTAATTTTGAACGCAAATTTTTTGTCTTCAAGAGCATGAAACTCAGTTGGAGTTGTTTTTTCTTCACCAGAAACCTTAATAACAAATGACATACATAATATAAAGTAAAATAAGTAACTTGTTTTGGACTGAATATAAACAACTTACCTGCTTAGATTGTTCTAAAAGTTGCATTGCTGACATTCCCAGCAATTTCTTTGCTTCACGATCAAACAAAGTAAGGGATGTAATACCAGTAAAATCCTGAACCCTTAAAGGTATTCTAAACCTACATTTAGAGATTACAAAATATTAGTAAACAAATTTA
The DNA here is from genome assembly GCA_028751855.1 of Ambrosia trifida. NCBI lineage: Eukaryota > Viridiplantae > Streptophyta > Magnoliopsida > Asterales > Asteraceae > Ambrosia > Ambrosia trifida. Next base: position 3,153,916 of record CM054123.1, on the reverse strand, counting down.
ATAGTGTTTTACTTTAAGATGTACATATTTAAGATAAAGCCTACACTGGATCAGCAGAGACGATGTGCTTTGGACATTCTCTATTGGGGCAAACTAACACCTGTTTAAACGAAGTAACATCTGTTTCTTCATTATCATCAGGTAAACTTAAGGTCGGGTCCACCTTGTGATTACAGTGCTCACATCCCAAATAATACCACTCATCTTTATCATCGACACCCTTAATGGTTCCAAGAACAATGACCTGTTTGTTAACCTACAAAAGAAACAGGAATCGGTTAAAAAATGAATTTTAAATAAAACTTGTATAGAATGATATGATAAATCAATTGAGTCTTACCTCTGTTATCAAAGGAAGATCACGAATATTGCTGAAAGGGGTTTTATTCAAGAATTCATCATTAATATTCATACTACCAGACGATCCAAGAGATCGTTGTACAGAAGATGATTCCGTAGAAAAAAACTTTTCAATATAACTGTAAATTTAAAAAAATTAATATAACATATATATAATAACTCAAATATTTAGATATATGTAAATAATTACAGGATAATTTAAACATATCACCTTTTCTTAAAAGCACGAATATCGTCAATATCTTCGTTGATAAACAGGCGAGTTATATTGAACCCATTTTGCAAACTTATATTACCTTTAAACAAAAAAAAAAAAGCAAGCGTTATTTTTTTAAAAAAAGTAATAAAAATGTCAAATGTAATACAAATTGCAAGAAATGACAAACCTTTATAATTGGTAAAGCTACCAAATTGAACAATAAGAACAACATGGACTTCAGCTTCATTCTGCTTGATGTACTCAAACATCTGCTCACTATATTCATCCCACAAAGAACATGACATTTTTACCCCACTACATACAATACATTTTTTATTAGATCATTCATAAATTTCAAACATGTCTTCCTAAGTATTGATCGTACAAATGACACATGAATATAACATCAAAGATTATAAGATAATAAATTATGAATAGAAAAAATGAAACACATACTCTAGATCAATCAAGATAAGGTTCATTTTCATTTTCAACCCAGCTTTTGTTTCGAGAGGCTCGGGTGGACTCCATTCTTCAACAAACCCAATGAAATCTAAAATATTTAAAATGTTATTTCAACTAATATATAAGAAGACAAATTAAAAGAATAAATATATATAAAAGATTAAGGTTTCGAAAACTACCAATCCTTTGTTCCTAAGAAAGGTTACCAGACTTAATAGACTCAAAAGAAGAGAAATTAAAACCATATTGGCTACCATCAAATCTGTTACACTTTGTAAGATTTGTTTCAAAAGTAAACGATAATATGTCATTTTTAGAAAAGTGTTTAACAGATTTGTTATCCGCTAGTTGTGGTCTATAGATATAATATGCTTCATTTTCACGTAGAAATTTTTCATGCTTCTTCATGTATCTATTCCACACAATCGCTTGCATTTTAGTACCCTGCGTGAAAATATGTAATTAGAAAACATAGTTTGACCAGAAAAAATATTAAATGCAGTCGTGTAACATATATGTGACAAAGGAAATGATGATATCAAATCTAACCTATTCATCCATAACAACCATATCAATGGCAAGAGTTTCACCTGGTATCTTTCGATTTGCTCTCTTCCAAAGTCTAAGTACCTTAACTTTGATTGTGTACTGACTCAGCCGCCATGTTATGTCATTCAAAAATGTTACATTATTTGGATCCATCTGCCTGCACGTGTGTAATATTTATCACAAATAACCGCGAACTAAAAAATGTTAGTACTCTTGTGATATATAAATAAACAATGTAAGAAACTAAAGTAGTATATGCTACCTGCGAAATGTAGAAGAAAAAGATTGAATTATAATGGATTGAATTGTACATCTATATATAATTTCGTATAGCTATCATAAATAAGGAAGAAATGTTGTATTTTTAGTATAGATTATATAAATAGAAACAAAATATGAAATGACAATCTAATTGATTAAGTTTAAAGGTTTCCATAATACATTTTCAATCAACTTAAGTGGTCAAAGTTTCCGAAATTATGAAAATAAATGTTGTTTCTGAAATCTTATTGTAAAAAAGTCAACGACTAATAATAGGATATGAAAATACTAAATTAGCGCGTGATTTATATAATAAGTATAAAAAGTAATCAATTAGATATCCTTAATTTTTTGTCTTTTCAAAAATCTTGTTTGTCAAATTAAAACGTTTTTAATTTGTAAATTATTAATTACTTTTGAGTTTAAAATATTAAAAAACGTTTTCTTTTTTTTTTTTAAATGGTATTCGAAAAATTTAACATTTTCAAATAAAACGGTTGACTTTGTTAATAAGCATTAATATGTATTAAAAAAAAAGAATATCACAAATGTATTTCTCAAACGACATATCAACACAAAAAACACACCAATGTATGTGACCACTAACAGTTAATCACATTCCCAAAAACAACCATACCAAGGTGGTAACAGTTACACAGCAACACTATTTTAACAGAAAAAAGTCAACGACATAAATTAGGATGTCAAAAAGATAAATTATAGCTTGATTGAAACCATAAAAAGTAATCAATTACACATCGTTAATTGATTGTCTTTCCAAAAATCTTGTTTCTCAACATAAAACGGTTTGAATTTGTAAATTATTAATTACTTTTGACTTTAAAATATTAAAAAACATCTATATTTCTTTTAAAATGGAAGATATAAAAATTTGGAAATTTTTCAAATAAAAAGTCAAACTTACGAAATTTAAGTTTGTTAATAATCAGAATATTTAATGTTAATGTAATTTAATTTACCAAATTTAAGTTTTAATCAACAATATTAACAAAGTCAACAGTTAAAATCTAAAGTTGTCTAAATTTTAATTCTCATTATAGCAATCACATCATATTAAGCATATTTACCTAATTCTAAAAAAAACATATTTCCCAAATCATTGCTAACAACTATTAAGCCATAGAAGATCATATGTCGTAAACACAAACCATAGCACAAATATATTTTTCAAAAGACATATCAACACAAAAAACAAATCAATGTATGTGACCACTAACATTAATCATCATCCCAAAAACCACCATAACCATCGTGTTAAGAGTTACCCACAACCACTATATTGATCCAAAAACCACCACGACTTAGGAGCAAAAGTATGTGATTCAGATCCAAAAAACTACCACCATTAAGATAACTAATTACCATCAACCCTAACTACTTTAGAGAGCTTGAACAGACCTCGTTTTTCAAACCAACGGAAATGCACCTGATCACCAGCCTGCAAATCATTATCAGCAACAAAAACAGACATACCTTTGATGTAGTAACGCTTACTCGATCCCCTGTCTTCAATACCAACAGAAACACCCCAGCTATTTTGCTCACCATCCTTAATTGTCAATGACCGCGACCTGTTCAAGCCATTGGCCTTCGCCCATTGTGTCTTCATCCGCTAAAACAATAACCATACATGAAATTTGTTAAAAAAAAGGTTTATTTAGCATCAAAATGATTATAATATATTGCTTTAACATATAAGACTTACAAAATGCTTGTCAACCACAAACACAACTGGAACGACCCAATCTTCTATATCGGATACATCTTCATCCGATCCAGATTCATCATCATCAGCTTCCATATCATCTCCATCTGATTCCTCTTCTCCATTATCATCAGAAACAAAAACTATTTCCTCATGATTATGGTGATCATCCTCGGGTTGTTCAACGTCCTCCCACAACTCGGGAGGCAGGGTCAGCTTGTTTTTCTCAAAGATGGACAACTCCAATGTTTTCTGTTAATTTTACAATGAAAAACATGAAAAGTGTACAAATTAATGATGCAAATTTCAAACAAAATTAATGATATTTATTGAAATTTAGAATCGACAAACAAACCTCGTTGTAAATTTCAAAGACCATCAGATGATCGTTTGTTATCTTAAACCTCTGTTTCATGTACGGCCATCCCTGGGTAATGAAAATCTCATCACCATCGTATTCAAGTTGGATCTGGAAAACATGCCCTGCAAGGGAGATGAATATCTAACCACTGTTATCATTATGAACATCAAGATTTAAAAAAGTCTCATTATCTAACAAATAATTATATACATGACATTACCTGGAAATGAGCTAACCATAATCGGTTCCATTGGAGGGTTTCGATTGTACAAACCATGATGAACGAAGCAACTTATATGCTGGAAAGTTGAAAAACAATGTTGAAACATTACTACATATTAATTTATTTAATGCGTTATGTCATGGTTCTACACAGCATTTAAAAAACATACCAGGCGATTCACATCACTGAGTGGGTCATCAAGTTTGCAGTAGAAATACTTGCCTGGTGCAGCTATGGCATCCTGATGAAAAGTATACATATTAAAACAGTTGAGCATTTCTTCGAACTCAAAAACAAAGTGACAACCACTTGGGTAATTTAGCGTGGTTATCATATGCTTCCAGCCGTTGTAAAAAAATCATTTCCCAGCTATATTCATGACTTTAACTTCAAATGATCTCTCATCTAAAGTATGAATTCTGGTCATGCCAGTAGGGAATCCATACTTAGTAATCCATTCCTTATATTCGCCAGGCAAGGCCTACAAATCAATACCAAAAACAGTTGATTATAAATTAATGTATTGGATTTTCAGTTTGGTGTTCTCCATCCGATGAGCAAATTTATGACGATAAACTGAAATCCAACAAATAAATTTGTTGAATGATTTACGATACATATCAAATACTGTGCAGTGATCAATGAACATATATTAACAACCAACGGATTTTTTACGCATAACAAAGGTCGCTTACCATACATAGACGTTCTTTGCCCTCTGATTTCACCCAAAATCCGGACACCATTCTTAGACGACCTTTAAACCACCTGTATTATCAGTAAAAAACAAATTAAAACATGAATTCATATAACTAAAATTGCATCATTAGATGAATACATAAATGACAAATCTGAAAAATCTTAAAACCTATTAATTTTTTAAAACAGATTAATGTCACTGAAAGTATAATTAGTGAAAAACTTAAATTGAGAATCCCAAATTGAAATCTTTATATAATCGAGTCATATTCACAATGTTCATACAAACTTGCATCAAAACAACATCAATCTAATCTTGTGAAAACCTAAGTTTGACCTAACATCATCAATGCCAAATCAAAAAAAAAACAGTGTCCGAGTCCATCCATATCCATTCAAGAACCCTAATCAAACAATCAAGAACCCTAATCAAACAATCAAGAACCCTAATTAAGGGCAAACCAAGGTTTTCTTTGTCGTAACATAACACACAAATCGAAAGATAAATAATCAAATACAATGAAAACCGGGAAAAAAAAACCTTCAATCGACAAAGATATGAGAAAAAAACGAAAAAAAACACAGTGAAAAGGAGAGATGAAGATGGATTCAATGAAATAAGAATGAAATAGAGATTACCTTAGATTGGAGATGAAGGATTGGTTGAATCGCCCTTGATTCCTCTGATTAGGGTTTCGCAGGTTTGTTTGAAGGAGGCGAGTATAATGAGAATTGTTATGTCCGTGTGTTTTATGTTCGTATATATATTTTCTGTTTTTTTTTAAATGAAAAATTTTATAAATTCTCACAATGAGACACTTGGCATTATTTGATTGGCTATGTAATTGGAGGATGAATGTGGGAGTGCCAAGTGTCCTCATGGATTTTGTTTTATTAGATGTATAGATGGTGTGGAGAGCATCTCTTAACTCGCTCAAATGTCACATCAGGGTCACCTTATTTTCTCCCTTTTCTCTCGCTAAGTTTGGAAACGGTTTCCCTCAATTCCCTCATTCCCCCTTCCTTTTTTTATTATTTTCCTTTTTTATTTAATTGTATATTTTATATTTCATAAATATTTTTTTAATTAAAATAAATTAATGAAACCGTAAAAATATAAAAAAAATTTCAGAAATATATATAAAACAAAATTTCATAAATTTAAAGAAAAGTACAAACTAAAGTTCACAAAGTAAAAAAAATTACAAACTAAAGTTCACAAATTAAAAAAAAAAACCTAAAAACTACTAATCATCAACGGGGGCGATATGGAAATTATTCCAAACGCTGTCGATTAAATCCAAACAAAGGTGGTCATGCACAGTATTATCGTGTAACGCATCGTGTTTGATTCTTGTTGTGCATAGTCAACTGGCTCGAGAACCTCTTCAACCTCATTCGGATCGTAATTGCATATCGCACAACCTTCTTCTTCGATTATAATGTTATGAGGTATTATACAAGCATACATAATATATCTCAATCTTTGGGGATGAAATGCACGTGCCGAGCGTTGTCTTTTATGCCATTTCGCCTTTAACACCAAATAATTGTTCGACGTCTTTTCTTGCCGGTTCTTGGCACTTCACGAACTTTTTTCTTTTCTCATCCGTGGCATGTTGTATAGTCTTCACAATAGACGGGTAGCTTGGATATATGTCGTCACATAGATAATACACATGCTTATATTTTACACCATTGAGCATGAAAGAATCATCAGGGCCGGTGCCTCTAATAATGGGGTCAAAAATCTCAGATCTTGCAAGAACATATTTATATCGTTACACAAACCTGCAACTCCAAAAAAAGGCATGCCAAATCCATAGATCTTGTGAGCAAGCGGCTTCAAGAATAATTGATGGTTCTCCCACATCACCCCGAGTAAACTGACCTTTCCATGCAGTGGGGCAATTACGCCATAGCCAATGTGTACAATCAAGACTTCCTAGCATGTCAGGAAAGCCGTGTTTCTCTGCATGGTGCACGCAGATCGTTTCGATGTCACTCTTCCTTGGCCTATGCAAATACACCTTGCTATATAACTTCACGACATCTTCGCAAAACTGGCACAAACATTCCCGACTCAGTCTATCAGACATCTTTAAATACTCATTTCATGAATCACTAGCAGTGACGTATGCTAATTGATGAATTGCAGCCGTGCATTTTGTAGCGTCGTGAAACCCCGTTTCCCTCTAGCATCCCATCTTAATGTAAAAATTCATCGTAATGAGCTAAATCATCAGCAATTCATTCGAACAATCTTCTACTCATTCGAAAACAACGCTTAAATTGTTCATCAGTGTATACACAGTCTTCATCAAAATAGTCGGCAACCAAACGATCATGTGCACCTTTTAAAAATATAAAATATATTATAAATTTTTCAACAATGTTATAAAATTTTGAACAATGTTATAAAATAACACAATAAAAAATGTAATATACCCACGCGATCTCTATTAAGCGCAGCACTCCGTGTCATGATACCGAAGATGCTTCACTCTCGCTTTCGTCTTCCAACTCCAAAATAATATGCATCGTTTACAGCATCGCACTAACGTAAAAGTTTATCGTGTTTTCTTCTGACTCTGATGAACTAATGGCTTAACAATTGGATTTTATAAAATTTTGAGGATGAAAACTTATAAAAATTTTAGAAAGAAATTATGATTGTGGTGTGGACTGTAGAGTGGTGTGGTGTGTTTTATTTTGAATTTGATATAGTGTATATATATACATATAAAGTTTGATTAAAAAATAAAATAACACCCAACGTTCAAATCTCTCCAACGGTCATATTTTTTTTTTGCCAATAATAGCTCTCGGTACAAACGGTGGAAAACCACCGAAGTCACCGAATATTAATCGGGGCGGTGTTTCCACTACTCCACACCAATACGTCTTAGTGACCTCTCAAGTCTTAATTACTAGCAGTAACATCTTTAAATACTCATTCCTATAAAACTCTCACAAATTAAAGAACTTGCTTAAAACTCTTTCTTAATATTTTTATAGAACTTAGTTTTACGTACCACAAAATTAACGTGTTACTTATTGTAAGACTAGCAATAATTCGTTTCATTATATATTCTTAGCTTTTGTTATACATGTTTATATTTTAGTAAGATGGTTGGATTTATGGTTTTAGGGGTGTTTGATTTGTTGCAATTAGGGGTGCAAACGAGCTTATTCGAGTCGAGCTTGATTAACTTATGAGAGCTGTTTGGCTCAGTTTGAGCTTTGTTTCTAATGTTCGAGCTCGGCATTTTAGTAATTTCTTAAGCCTGAGCTCGCCTCGGGCTCGGCTCGTTTATTACCTATTAGTATTAATACTAAATAAAAAGAATATAAATAATAGGTCGTCATCTCGATAAGTGAAGCTCGTGCTCGTGCTCTTTTAATACACAAGCTTATTTTTAGGTTCGGGAAAAGCTTATTTTTAGGTTCGGGATCAACTCGTAAACAATTTTAAATAAGCTCTGCTTGGACCGTGTACTAAAAAAACTTTAAATACGGGGTAAATGTTATTAAATATTAATAAAACTAATATAACGCCAAGGCATGATATGGCTCGCGACGAGACTGACAAGTTTCACATTCCAGCTTGAGCTTGATAAATAAAACAAGCTTGGTTTTATGCTCAAGCTCGGCTCTAAATCGATAAGGCTCAGCTCGTTTCGAGCTTTTTATCAAGTCGCGCTCGAGTAACTCGCGATCGGTTTGACTCGTTTGTGCACATAGTTGTAATTCAATGGAACTAAATTAATAAAGTCATATCAAGCATTTCTAGGGAATGAATAAGAATTTTGCCCAAGGCATTATAGCCTAGTGGCATCTTGGTGGTGAGATAAGACTTAGGGGCCATAAGGTCCTGAGTTCGAATCTCACAAAGGGGGTTTTCTCATAATTATGAGTTTCCTCCTGAATTGGTGACTTGGTGGTGGAATATGATCGCGTGGAAACATTGGTGGCACGATGATACTCCAGTGTTCCGCGAGTGATTCCAATTTGTTGGCCGTTCAAAAAAAAAAAAAAAAAAGAATTTAAGTGATAAATAAGCATTTTGTGATTGAAAGAATTAAAAGAGTTAATTGCCAATTTAGTCCTTGAGGTTTGTCAAAAATTGCTACTTTCATCCAAATCTTTTTTTTGTTACATCTGTGTCCCTGAGGTTTCATTTTTTTGCCATTTTAGTCATCAGCACTAACTCAGTTAATAAAAACCCAGTTAAGTCAAGGGCATTTTTGTCCATACACACCAAACTTTTTTCTTTTGCCATTTTCATCCAAAACCCTTTTTAATTTATTTTAATTTTCTTTTAGATATTATATTGTAACACCCCGCCGTAACACGGGTCTCGTTAATGGGTCGAGTGTAACACCCCGAGTGTTACGGGTCTCGTTAAACGGGTCGGGTCGTACCCGACCACCCAATTATTAATTTATAATATTTAGTTGGTCCCAAGTCTGCAGCCAAACGCTCCAATTCTGCTATTATACTGGTTGCCAAACGCTTTTATTCTGATCCTATACCTGTTCCCAAACACCTTGAGTTCTAGCTGTTATCCCTGTTGCCAAACACCCTTTATTTCAATTATCTTATAAAAACCCTTCACTTTGGTTCTTCCTCTGCTATTATCGAACACATACACCCAACACTTAAAGAGAGTAGCCAAGGTCACCACCGGTCACAACCTCTGGCCGCCGCCACCGCCTCCATCTCCAGCGCCGCCCCTTATCCAGTGAACCTTCTTCTCCTTTGTCCCTGTTATAAACCCCGATAACCCATCTACCTTCCTCATCATCATCTCACCATCGAACCACAACTCTTTTCTTCTGTTTCTGTTATGAATTCCAGTAACCCATCTCCTTTGTTTCTGTTAATAACCAGCGGCCACCCCTTTTGTTATCAACCGGACAGTCACCGGGTTATGGTGACTGTCTTGGGTTCCTTGTCTGATTCAATAATACGGATAATATTTCCTTTGGTTTCTGTTACGAATTGTACCCGGTAACCCTCAAGTTGAACTCCAAACCGTGACCCTGTTCTCATGTTTGGGTTATAAAGTTTGACTAATTGATAACTATCGTTTTGATATAATAACCGGACAGTCACCAAATCCGTTGACTGTCACCGGAGTTTGTGTCTTCTGTGATTATCGTATGTGTGTTGGTCTCCGATTTCATCTAATCTGACATTGTCGTTTGGTGGGACCGGCTGTGGGTTCGGTCGGGACGATGACTGGATCTATGGCGGCGGGGTGTTACAATAAAATATCTAAAAGAAAATCAAAATAAATTTAAAAAGGGTTTTGGATGAAAATGGCAAAAAAAAAAAAAGTTTGGTGTGTATGGACAAAAATGCCCTTGACTTAACTGGGTTTTTGTTAACTGAGTTAGTGCTGATGACTAAAATGGCAAAAAAATGAAACCTCAGGGACACAGATGTAACAAAAAAAAGATTTGGATGAAAGTGGCAATTTTTAACAAACCTCAGGGACTAAATTGGCAATTAACTCGAATTAAAATTAAATGAGTTTGAATTCATCATGCATTAGGGCGGAAGGGGTGAACAACAAAACTACTTAAATTACTCGCTCAACCAAGCAATTATACGGGAAGAAAGGGCACTCTATGCAAAGTATCATATCTATACTATATTATAAAGCATTAGGCAAGGATACCAACCAAATTTAAGTAATTACTATACTTTATGCTTATGGTACAACACCTTAATGAAGTTAGTAAGGGGTTAAAATAGTCTTTCTACAACATTATTAAATTATATTAATTAAAACCCATCTAGCATTAAGTATAAATATTGATAATATAAAAAGATAGTAAAAAGAATTGTGATATAATTAAATTTTTTTGTTATAGACATATGCAACTATACATATTCTAACTCCCATATACCATTAAGTTTGTATTAATGTTTTCTTTGTTATAAACATATATATTATGGACTATACTTATTCTAACTCCCATGTACCTTTAAGTTTGTATTAATGTTATGTCCTTATAAATAGAAGCTTATTGTACTTGGTATAACTCATTGATAAAGAGCTCTCTCATTTTTCATCCTATCTTTCTCTCTATAATCTTTGTTCTTATGTTTACATACGTTATATAGTGGTTGCTAAGAATAACCATTGAGAATACGAGAAGTTGTAGCATCTTGCGATAAACTTTAACAACTGATGTTCCTGATTGAGATATAGCTCAAAAGAGAAACACGTAAGATGTGAAGCGAAATGTATTACGAGGGAAATTGTGGACAATGTTGGAAAGTTCGGGCATCATGACACATGTCAGTGATGTAACACAAATAAAAACACTCTCGTTTTGTAATATGATTAAGCTCGTTGTTTGTTCGATTTCGCATGTATGTTTGTGATGATGGAACTCTAGCATCTAGGACGATTCATGGTAGTTTGATGTTGTTATTTGAATCTCTAATCTAATTCACATCCATTCAAATTAGAACGTACCAACATGAATGACTTCCATGTTATTGTTACAAAACTAAATACATTAACTTTCCTTGTATTCGTTAACATTTATTAAGAGTAAAAGTTACTATAATTCCCTATATACGTTGTCTTCATCATGTCATGTACAATGAACAAAAGAAAAGCAAGACTAATATTGAAATGAAGAGGTTAGCAAAACAACAATAATAAATACACGACAATACTAAATGTATGTAAAGCTATATACATTGCTTATCTAGGTTTAGATTACCAAATAAAATTCATATTTTATTTATATAAAGAAGTGTTTAGAATGTCCACGAGTTTTACTGTATCTAATATTAGTATATCTTATTAACGTAGTTTAAAGCAACTATAACCCTCATTACTCTTAATTTTTTTATAAATTGTTAACTCCTACAACTTATAACTGTTTTATAATCTTAATCCTGTTTTACAACTTATAAATTATAATAATTGGTTAGATCTACTACGGTAAATATAGGTAGTGATTGCATTGCAGGTGATGGCGCAAAAGGTAACCGAGCCCACGTTGGGTCAAAATATGACATGGGTGGGACAGTTTGAACATCGGTCTGGATCTCACACAAACATAAACAGACATTCAACCAAATTGGCTCTACTTTTTCTTTGTTAAACAAAAATGCAAATGTCAAAGTTCATTATTTATTTTTGACATAATTATCAACTTATGTTTGAAGCATAACATTAATAGAGATTCCCTATGTAAGAGTCTGTTAGAATATATAACCCCTTATAAGAGTTAATAAATTGTGTAATATGCATACTTAGTCCTTTGGCTAATTAGAAAAAGTTTTATTTTTAGCATTTTGGCAAGAATAATTTATATGTTTGACCCTCATGATAAATTAGTTGTAAAGTCTAATCAAATCAAGTTAAACAAACCAATTTGATTTTTGATCAAGCCGAGCTCGAGTTTAAGATTTCAGCTTTATTTTATATTAGAGTCAACCCAAACCAACTCGGTCTAAAGTGCAAGTCAAACTTGAGCTAGCCCTGGCTTGACCCAACCTTTAAGTGTTGTGTTCCCCGCCACATCACGCGGGCATCCCACTAGTACTCTAAAATCACTGGCAACATTTTATGTTATTTTATCTAGAAGTTTAATTTGATTTTTATTTAAAATAAGTAAACTAATTAATCTAATTAAAAAAACGGAATTAAAAATAAAAAGATAATTACAACAAATGAAAAAATTCAAATCAAACAAAAAAACATAATTAAAATTTAAATATCGTTTTTTGTCTTCTTGGACTTCGTCTTGGTTGTTTTGTTGTTGTGGCTCTTCATTGAGGTATGCTAACTCTTGAGTTGCAGTATATGCCATAATATCAAATCGAAGTCGAAAATGCGTATCTCGATCCATCAACTTCGTGAGGGCAGCATCATCAAAAATGGGTTGCACAACGGGATCCAGGATGTGCACTAGTGAGAAAGTTATTTATCGTCTTCATTTATATTAATATCTTTTAAAATAACAAAACTGAAACACAAGTTACCCTTCCAGTCTCTAATCCTTCCATGTTGGATAATAGCCAGTAGATGCTCCTCAGTGACGTTGGAAATGAATTCCTTAAATTGTATTGCTTAAGAGTTCCACAATGTACATCTTAGCGTCGTACCTCTACAACAAAACAACAGAACCATAGATGTAAAACAAATGCAAAAATCTGTTACTATACAAAAATTAATTGGAGATAATTTATTACATCAATAAATGTGTTTCACATAAGATTCAAAACAGTCAATCATAGATTAATCTCTTCATGACATTTATTACAAAAATTAAATTTGCAATTCTAATAATGATTGTTTTCGACTATTGAAACATAAGACTCACCTTAAAAATAGAATATTTTTGTTAACTGTCAGGTATGTGAATAGGAGATACTATAGTTTTCAAAAAACTGTATAACAATTTTAAGGAATCCTTACTCTAAGTCCTGAAGATCAAGATTCATCCGTTTGATTTCATTAGGAGCTTGTCCATACACATCCAAGCCCCCACACCAAAACGCTACCAGCAACATCTATAAAAACAAAACACACAATTTTACCAAACATCTGTTAAGTTTAAAGGAACAATGTTCAACAAAACTGAATGTTAAAGCTTGTTCTAAACTAAATAACAAAATACAAACCAACGCTGAACAAATTCTTGGCTTCTCCGTTAAGAATTTCTTTAAAAGGTAAGAAGTTGAAACCATACTCAACATCGTCCCAGCCCTTAACATGTTTCACAGTTGTACAACGATAAAAAATGATTTTGAATTGATGTCCTACAACTCTGTAAATGTCCTTGTTTTCACCTACACCGAACTTAGATAAGACAACCACACCATCTTTTTCAAGTTGACTGTCAAAAAGTTGCATAAAAGGAGCCTTGGCAGAACCTTGAATCTTATCGCCCTGCAGCTCCCTAAAACAGAAGGTAAAAAGTATGCACAAAAGAACACGTCTTGAAGAATAAGAAATAAAACCAAGTTATAAAGTTTACCTGCTCATCAATGAATATAACTTCCAACTTATAGGTTGTCTTCCACTTTCTTATGATTCGAGCCTTCATGTGCCACATGTCTTTGGCTGGATTCAGATCACGAATAAAAGTGACATGGTTTTCTTCATTGTCTATGACATTGTTTTAAATTTTAAGAGAGAAATTTGAAAATCTTTGTTTAGAAAATTCAAAGCTGATATTAGAAATGGCTGGATTCGTTATGTGCTTATATATAAGGAGCTAATGAGGCACGTTTCCCTACGTCGATTTAAAATTTCCCCCTTAAAATTCAAACTTAGGGCCTAAACAGCTGAAAACATATGTGCATAACGTCTGCTGCTTAACGGCAGACCCAATGATTAGTTTCACGTGGTTCACGTCTTTTTTTTGAATATTTTAAGGTGATTAATGACACCAGTTTTTGCATCATACATGCATTGGTGGCCAGTCTCTCCGGTTGACACATCAGCTTTCTGACGTCACTTACGCTTCTCCTATTATGGAAAGTATAAATAGATAAATAGATAGATTATTATAATATATAGATATAGATCTATTAATATATATATAAAAGAATTGAACATTGCTGACGTGCCGTGCAATGGCGCCTTCAACCTCTCCATGAAACTGCCACGTGGCATCATAATTGAAAGATTTTAGTGTTTTTGAATTATTTCTTTTTTTAATTAAAAACAAGATAAACATAAAACACTAAATTTATCTCTCTATCTCTACATTCTCAATTACTAAAATTAAATTGAGTTATTTTAGGAAAAAAGAATTTAAAAACAAATTTAAATTTTTCTTTCTTATGTTTCCTCCCATAATTTTTAAACGTTAATATCTTTTATATTCGAGATTTTTTAAATAAAAAAATTACACCAAATTAACGAGCGTTTTATTATCTTTCCAACGAGTATCATAGTGCTATATAAAAAACGAAGAAAAAAACGACTATTTTTTGTGGGGTTTTGTTCCTACAGGAAAAAAAACACAAAGTGTTCAGGTTATTCATTAATCATGTTTTTTCTTTTAAACCAGGTTCTTATCTACGATGTTGAAATTCAGCCCAATCGCCATGCTATCATTGGAATTTTACTCTTCTTAAGATGGATAGGTATACTTCATTAAGAGAAGCTGGGAGAAAGAATCGTGCAATACTGCAACACATGGTGTCACCTTATAGCAAGGTTATTTTTTATTTATTTAATTACAAGAGTAATAATTATTACTATTAGTATTAGTATTATTAGAATGGTTATATTTTTCAACCCCAGGACGCTCCCAAGATAAAAGCTAGTATAGATATATTGTAAGTTATCAACCGCTAAAATAGATTGCTATGTATCCTCCTATACTTCCTTTGCAACAACCTACGTAAACTATGTCAAGATATTGTCTATTTTGATACTGATGGGTTATCCATCCAGATACTCATAATTCTATTTTCATCTAAAAAATTACTCGCTTAGACAAAACGCGTTGTGGTAGAGAAGGTTTTTACCCTCCATAAAATATGGTAGAGAATGTTTTCACCCCTTTATGACGAAGAGTTTGTTCTCCTTGAAACTTACAAACCCCCCCACCCCCACACCACACACACATAAGGAGGCTAGCATCCTTACTGGCACAACAAATTGGCCTCGACTCTAGTACAATTTGTAAAAGTACAAGTAAATTGTGCCAAAAGTTTAGATCAAGCAAAAAAATATCATTTGGGATGACTGGTTAGGCCATCATGGATTAATAACGATGCAAAAAATTATATAAAGTACGTGTTTGAAGAACTAGAAGATTGTTTGGTCTACGGATATTACATGTGTTAAATGTTCACAAGTTAATTACTAAACCCATCTTCCATTAAGGAGTGGACAAAATCTAATAATTTATTTTTGAATGAATACATGGGATATATATATATATATATATATATATATATATATATATATATATATATTTTGGAAAAAAGCTTTCATTCACAAAACGCCAAAACCGGGCTTCAACACGAAGACCGGCGACAAACTACAATTACAACATATACAACGGAAAACGACACTAATCCCTCCATACAACCGTATTACATTTTAATCGACTCTTAATCCATAAATACGAAATAGACTTTATACTAGCCACGATGATTTCCACCCTAGGCCGCTTCCCGTTAAACACTGAATCATTCCTCGCTTTCCATAACGACCACATAGTGACAACGATGATCCCGTGAATAATATTTTGACCCTTCTTGCTACCTTTCCTCATCTTATATATCTCCAGCAAATCTTTGATCTCGAAAGCGAAAATCGGGTCTAGATGACACCATCTTCCAATCCCATCCCATACATTGGCTGCGACAATACAATCGGCCATAATGTGCATCACTGTTTCGCCGTTACTATTACACCATGAGCAGCTCGAATCTGTAATACCGATATTCCGCTTAACGAGCGCCTCTTTTGTTGGTATCCTATCCATTTGCGCTCTCCAAGCCATAATCGAACACTTCGTTGGAACCCAAGAAACCCATTTAAACACAAAACAGTCTTCATAAGGCGTCCGCTGCATTAACATTCTGGTTGCTGCATTCGTACTGAATTCTTTGTCCAAATCTGCAACCCAAGACCAATAATCCTGACCCACTTCAGTTCCTGTGCCTGCAACCATTTCGCTTAGAGAAACCCACTCGATCAACTCCTCTGTATCATACATATGCTCAATCCAATCTGCATTAATTACCCGCTGGTTATTAACAATGATTGTACGTTCCGAAATGAGACAATTCTTTTTGTTTTCCAGACGGTACAACAGAGGGAACTTCAACTTCAAAGCGCAATCGCCAATCCAAATATCCAACCAGAACCTGACCAGATTACCGTCTCAAACAGTAGCTCTAATGTACGAGTACAACAGAACCGAATTGACCTAGAGGCCAGCCACAACTTTAACTATCGCTTTCCAATTCCCGGATGCGTATTTATTTATCGGAAGCACATCCCACATATTGGTACTCTTGTGACAAACCTCAACCACCCTTCTCCAAAACGAAACTTTGTTAGCTCAGAATCTCCAAGCCCATTTGAAAATCAACGCATCATTCACGTCTTCTAATCTTTTAATTCCCAACCCACCTAGCTTCTTCGGAGTAGTGACGCGAGACCATTTAACCCAGTGAATCTTACTACCATCATTTGTACCCGACCACAAAAATTTCTTCATAATTTTCTCCAAAGAATCAACAACCTTTCTAGGCGCTTTATATAAGGAGAAGTAATATATGGGAAGGCTACCAAGCACCGCTTTTATAAGCGTCACTCGGCCTCCAATCGACAACAATATAGCCTTCCAAATAGCAAGTCTAGCCTCAAAAACCTCTATTACTTTCTTCCAACTAGCCACTCTATTCATATTAGCACCAACTTTTATTCCCAAGTACTCACACGGTAACACATCTCTTTTACAACCTAATGTTAAAGCCAAAGCATCCGTTTCATCATTACTAGTACCCACCCCATAAATATTAGACTTCGAGATGTTAATTTTCAGACCCGAACAAACATGAAAACATCTCAGAATTCTAGCCAAATTCACCATATTTTCATTAGACCATTCCCCTATAATAAGAGCATCATCAGCGTATAACATATGAGAGAGAACCAAACCTTCGTTGTTAAGCGCAATCCCTTTAAAATCTCCTCCCAAAACCGCTTTTTTTTTATCATAAGAGAAAGCGCCTCCATGACTATCAAGAACAAAAATGGTGATAATGGATCACCTTGTCTAAGCCCTTTATTACAAGAGAACTCAAACGTAGGCGACCCATTTACCAATACCGCCGATCGAGCCGACTTTAAAATTCCCCAAACCCAAGAACACCATCTAGAAGGAAATTGCATTTGTTCCATCAGCGAGACCAAAAACCCCCAATTTACATTATCGTACGCCTTCTCAAAGACATCCGTCTAATAGACTAGCTAGATACTGTATGATCTTAATTAATGCATCAGTAGATGGTCACATGTATGTGCTTACTATAGATTCATAATATGTCATTTACACGACTACTTGCTCAGTTAATACCGCTAAGAACACATTTTCCATATTACTCAATCAAGAAAATTCAGTTAGACAGTGCTAGTGAATTTACATCTAAAACATCAAATGATTATTTCATGTCTATCGGGATAATTGTAGAGCATGTTGTAGATTGAAGAAGTAAATACCTCTCCGAGTAGACAAGAAATAATGCTCCAATTGTAAACAACCTGCTTAAGTGAGATCCGGATGCCTGCAAAACAAAGCACCGTTAGGACTCGTCACAGGAAAGGGGGGTTTCCTGTGACCACCCTCCGGCGTGAGAATAAGTATGGGTTTCTGAGGTGAAAGTAAAGCAATAGCTTTTTATGAGTGAATATCAATTGACGTATCTTTTACCTGTATTTATAACCTTTCTCGTAACCGCCTCATTGAGCCTATCTCCAGGAACTAAGTCCGCCATTCTTTATGGAGATAGGCCTTATCTCTTCTATTGAACCCCTCATCCCCCATTGTTCGGGGAAAAGGTTGGAGCTTATCAATAGCCCGGAACATGACCACCTTGGCCCATCCGGCGTTAGTCTACCATTGGGCTGACTTTAAGATAATGTGGGCCTTTAGTAGGAGTTGGGCCGATCCATCTGGAGTGGGCCTACCTCGTCATGTCCCCCCAAGTCTAGTGATAAGCAGGTTTGGTTATGACTAGGCTTTAATAATAAATGTATTGATCTTTAAATAATGGCGTGTATGCCAAATAAAAATCTTCATAGAATGTAGCGCCGCATGGTTAAGGCACGTGATATGACGTCACCCTGAGTTGTCACCTCAGCCGTTTCAACAGTCTGAGAAACTCAAGGGATGTGACTGTTGGCGGGTGGATTTCAAAAAATTTTGAAAACGTGTACTAACCACTACCTATAAATTAGCTGGTTGCCATTGGGAACTTATTCCATAGTATAGAACCTCTCATTTTTACCTACAATGGCTCCCAAAACCAGCACATCACGAACCACCATGAGTGTTGCCCAGATTCATACCAGTTGGTCGGTAACGGCACTACAATCGTTCTTGTCCGAATGGCGTATACTGCCGGAGTGGAATCCTGTTTGTCCAGGACCTACTGACGTTGCTTTTCCCTTAAAACCTGGGAAAATTACACTGTACGCCGAATTCTTCAAGTTCTGCCATTTCCGGCTGCCGGTGACACAATTTCTCGTGGAATTGTTGTCATACTATAAGGTGAACATTTCTCAACTCCACCCGTTAGGGTTAATCAAGGTGAAACACTTTGAGTTCTGTGCCCGGGGACTGGGTATGTCCCCCCAGTTGGATGTATTCCGAGTTTTTTACATTCTTGTTTACAAAGGGGAGTATTTTACCTTTGATCGTCGTCCTGGTGCACCTTCTTGTATCGAAAACTTCCCTCCTAATGTGCAAGACAAAAACTGGAAAAAGAAATTTTTCTTTATCGATGAGGCCGTATTGCCTGTTGTCGCACCGGTGCAAACGCCTGAGGGGAAGACAAGGTTTGCCGATGAGAGCCCTGCTCCTGCCGTATTTGAGAAGCTTCCGTTGTACACGGCTCTAGTAAATCATCCTACCCCATGCACACATATTCCGGAACGAGCCCTTGTGGCTGTTGGCATGAGCCGGATCTGGGTTGACGATACCGTATATCCCGAGTACCGGAGAAAAGACCAAGGCAAGTTCTTTCCTTAATGTTAATATGTTTGCAAAGGATGTGTATTTAAATTGTTGTACTTTGTCGCAGATGAGTGGCATTACTTTGATGCCATAGACCCGCAGGCCATTCCCCATCTTGAGGAGCATGACCGTTTGTTGGGAGACGACGAGGCGGACGTGCTCAGTCAAACGGTAAAGAATTTTGTAATCCCTGCTCGCCTTGCACAGCGTCTTGATAATCAGCCGGATACGTCTGCTCCGGTGAACTCCGAGGCACCCGTGTCTCCTCCGCTCAACCCGGACCCTCTCAACGTTGCTGAGCCTGCTGCTACGACCAGTGAGAAGAAAAAGAAAATCCGGAAAAGGAAAGTCGCCATGCCGGATGTGTCATCTTTTATGGCCAAGCGTCGTGAGCTGTTGGCCAGCAAAGAAGAAAGGCTTGGTGAGTGTTTTTGCCTTGCTGGATCTGTGTTAGACTTTAATTTTTCTCTTGTTAGTATAACGATCCGTTTACATGTTTCCAGGGGCTCCTCTTCCGGATGAATCCACGTCTATACATCAAGCTGGAGTGACAGATCCTGCTACTGCAAGCGCATCCGAGCAAGTTGTTGATGACCCGGTGGTCACTTTGCCAACCGCTCCTCATCCAACTGCTGAGTTTTCCACGGCTATCACCATAACTCCTGTTGCGGCTCCGCGTTTGGAGATCGTAGAAGAACCGAACAACACCATATCAATTGGTGTGACCTTCTCCTCAACCGTTGTAACCCCTGCTGCCTTAGCGGCTGGTCCTTCAAGTGCTCCATCAGTGGCAACTTCTTCAAGTACTGTTTCGACCCCCAGCAATACCACCGTGCCTTCAACTGTTCTGACCGGGTTGTATGCTGGTGGTTCTAGTAGCAAGGCATTTAGGGATATGTCCCAGGTGAGCTTCACCGAACTGTTACACGACGTTCAACATCATCCTATTGCATTCCCTGGGGGTGTAAGGTCCGGGCAGACACCGTTTAGCGTGGACCCTGCTGAGTCAGAGAAGATGCTCTCTCATGCTTATGTTCCGGGTATTCATTGGAATCCTTCTCTGCCAGATACTAAATATACTCCCAAGTGGAGAATAGCTCAGTCTACCCGACTGATCGGCCCGGATATTATAAGGCATTGGGTTGATCATGCCTTTCCCCCGGCCGAGCGGCACTATCTTCAGGGTTTGGACAACGCTCAACTGGCTGAAAATGCCCTGGGATCCGGTGTGAGCTCACTTGCTTCTATGTATGAGGTGCTACGTCGCTGGCGTTCGGATGTTGGGGACTTATATGACATGCATGTGTCTCACGGCAAGTTGTCCGTGGAGGCTGAAGGAGTATTGCAATCCTTAACTGAATGCCGGAAGGAGCTTGCCGAGATGTCATCAATTCGTGACAAGTATGAGCAAGATAAGACCCGTTTGATCAACACCCATAATGATGAGAAGCTGGAAATCCTTCGCTCCCGTGATAATCAGACCCGTTTGATAACATCCTTGGAAAACCGGGTGAAGCAACTGGAAAAAGATTTGCAACTGGAGAAAGATGCTGCTTCCAAAGCCAAGGCAGATCAAGAGAGATATCAACAGTTATCTGCCGAGATTGAGGGCTATGAATCTCGTGCTCGGAGAGCTGAAGAGGATAGGGATGCCATGCTAGAGCAGCTGAATACCCAAAAGGCCGAAGCTGAAACTGCTACCAAAAATGCTACAAGCTTTTCTGAACAGTTGACAGCTGCTCTTGCCCGGGTGAATGTGCTGGAGATGGACCGGGATTGGTTAATATCGAAGGGATTCCAGGCTTCGTGGGGCCATGTCAGGGGAGGAGGTCAGTATCAGCAGAGACTTAACGATTTTTATCGTACTGCTGTAGAGTCCGGTTACCAGGATGGCCTTGTGCATGGCCACCGTCACGGGATGTTGGGGCGCAAGCTCCCTGAAGCTACTGACCACGAGAAAGAAGTTGAACAACGAACCTCTAAGGCCTTGGAAGCCTTAAGTAGTGACTCCCTAGAAGAACTTACCCAGTTGCAGTCCCGAACAGGTGACGAAGGCATGTTGAATGTCCGGGCCATTCTTGAGCCTGTTATTGCCAGTTCTTCTGATGACGAATGATTGTCTCTTGTGTTATTGAATTCTAGTTCTTGTATGTCGACATGCCCGTGATGCTGTATGTAATCCCGGACTTTTGATGTTTTGTGTGATTGTTATAAAACATTATGTTTTGTTAATCATTTATTTAATGTTTGTATAAAAAACGCAAGACTCTGCCAAAGGCCACTTGGCGAGCGATGTCTCGAAGCGTCGTGTCGTCATTAATGTTAGTAATGATGTTGCTGACGTCAGCCTTTCAACTTGACCGTCCCATCCACGTGTCAGGCGGCTTTTGTCAGTGTAATAATTACAGAGTTCTTTTAAACTCCCAAGGACGATCTTAACCGTCACATTCATTCATTATATAAGCAGGGTGTCCTATCAGGCACAAGTAATCAACTCGTTCAAATATGCCACGTAAATTTGTCTCCCTCAAAAAGTACTTGAAGGAGCTGGATGCTCTGGAAGGGTTAAGGGAGTTGCAGCGTCAGTCCCAAACGTTTGAGCATCATCCTCCTGCTGATGAACCTGCTGAGCTTCGTCACCCAAGGGAGTGTCGATTGGTCTACCATCGGCGGCCAAGGGCTGTACCACCACCTCCGCCTATTGTTGCAGATGACATTGGGGGAGATCGTGGTATCCCTATTGTTCTGCCTAACCTGACGAGAGTCGAAGATGACGTCGGAGTTCAGTCAACCAGCATCCCAGTTCCTGGACGTTTTGGGTTGGTCTACCGGCGAGGCGCTAGACGTCAGCCGTCCCCCTGGATACCCCTGGGGGAGGATGTGGTGATTGATGAGGGAGTGGACCTGGTTGGGCCTTCCCATGCGAATGAGGACCCGGGGGTTAGGTCATTTGATCTCCAGTTAATGAAGATGTATGAGGAATGCTGGGTCCTCCCCCCTACTTGCAACCCCTCTGGCGATGTGTTATATACCCCTGCGGAGGTGTTTGCCATGTTGGATGGTTGCAGTTTTTAGTGCTTGCAGTTTGAACAAGGCTTTAGGGAAATAGCGCTATGTATAGTTGGTAGGAAAATTATTATTATTGGCTTTGGATTTTTGTCCTGCCCCTACCGTTTTTTGTAATTATGCTTTGTCAAGCATGTTGTTTATAATGGAATATAAGTACTGAAAGTGCCATTATCGGCGTTGTTTTATTGATTGTAATAAATAACAAGAAAGATAAAAACTTGATTGACCGGGGTGTCATGGTGTCCGTCCGGTCAATGTTTACAATGGCCTAAGGCCCTGAACTTTTGTGTTACATGTAGCATTTTCTGAGTTGGGCAGCATTCCAACTTCTGGGTACCGGCGTCCCGTCCAGTTGTTTTAGTCGGTATGCTCCCTTTCCCAGGCTTTCAATAACTTCATATGGTCCCTCCCAGTTGGGACTTAGCTTTCCCGGGGGCTGTTGTCTGCTTGCCTCATTATCCCTCATGACCAGGTCGCCCGGCTTGAATGAGCAGGTCCGGACTCTTTTGTTGTAATACTTTTCCATCAACTTCTTGTACCGGGCTTCCTTGATATGGGCTTCGTCACGCCGGGCTTCTATTGCGTCAAGATTGAGTCTTAACAGCTGGTCATTGTCAGCATTGGAGTCGGCATGTCTGGTAGACGGCAGCATTACCTCTGCCGGAATCATCGCTTCTGATCCGTAGGTCAGGCAGAAAGGGGTCTCTCCATTACTTGTCTTAGGTGTTGTCCGATGGGCCCAGAGAACATGTGAAAGCTGGTCAACCCATGATGTTCCTTCCTGGTCCAAGCGTCTTTTCAACCCATCCAGTATGCTCCTGTTCGCCCTTTCGACTTGTCCATTTCCTTGAGGGTGAGCCACAGACGTGAATACTTGCTGTATGTTCAGGCTTTTACACCATTCTTGTATGTGTTTATCCGCGAACTGCGTCCCGTTGTCGCTGACCAGGTACAAGGGAACTCCGAACCTGCATACTATGTGTTCCCACAAGAACTTCTTGATGTTGCTCGCCTCTATCTTGGCCAACGGCTTTGCCTCCACCCACTTTGTGAAGTAGTCGATGGCGACCACCAAGTACTTGAGCTTTCCTGGGGCTAGAGGAAAAGGTCCGACCAAATCAATGCCCCATTTTTGGAAAGGCCATGCTGCTGTTACCGGAATCAAGTTGTTCTTCGGTCGAGTCGTTACCGGTGCATACTTCTGGCAACTAACACACTTTCTGAGTTCTTCGACGGCCATGGTGTGCATCCCGGGCCAGTAGTATCCTGCATTTGTGATCTTGGCCACCACTGCCCGGGGTCCCGCATGAATCCCACACATTCCCGAGTGGATATCCTTGATCAAATATCTGGCTTCCGAAGGGGATACACATCTCAGGGACGGCCCTAGGTAAGACTTTCTGTAAAGAACCCCGGCTTGGACCTCATATTGAATGGCCTTGGTCCGAATTTTCATTGCCTCGGCTTTATCTTCTGGCAGACTTCCATCCGTTAAGAACTTATGTATAGGGGTCATCCAGGAGACCTCAACTGCGTGCACCAAATGAACTTCTGATATCTGTGTGGACGGGTGCTTTAAAGTTTCCGTATGGACGTTTGCATCCGTGCCGGACGAAGCCAACTTGCTGAGAGCATCGGCAATGTCATTCTTGTGTCTTCTTACATGATGTAGCGTGACCTGCTTGAATTTTGCCATCAACTCCTTTGTTTTTTCTAGGTATCTGGCCATAGATTCATCCTTGGCTTCGTATGACTCGTTCACCTGATTGTTGACCAAGAGTGAGTCCACATGGGCATCTACCCGGGTGGCCCCCATGGCCAGGGCTACTCGCAGTCCCGCCAGTAGGGCTTCATACTCAGACTGGTTATTAGAACATTCAAAGTCGAATCGGAGGGCATAGAGGAACCGTGCACCCTCCGGACTAACCAGCAATAATCCTGCCCCGGCGCCCTTGCTGTTGGAGGAGCCATCCGTATAGAGCTGCCATGGGGTAGATTCATCTTCCAGCATATCTTCAATTCTCGTTGCCGATTCTTGGATCTCTTCTCCTTCCGGGATTTCTGTCATGAAGTCGGCCAGTACTTGGCCCTTTACAGCCGTTCGCTTTTTAAATGATACATCCAATGCTCCCAATTCAATCGCCCACTTGGCCAGCCGTCCCGACACCTCTGGCCTATTCAGAATTTGTCCCAGTTGGAAGTTTGTGAGGACCTCCACTTCGTGCGCTTGGAAGTACCTGCGCAGCCTCCGGGATGAATGTACCAGTGCCAGTACCAATTTTTCCAAGGTAGGATACCTGGCCTCGGCGTCCGACAATGTCCGGCTGATGTAGTAAATTGGGGTCTGGCATTTGTTTCTTTCAACTAGCAAAACTGAACTGACGGCTTGGTGCCCCGCCGCCAGATACATCTTCAACACTTCTCCCGGACGAGGTGCTGTGAGCATGGGCAAGTTACCGACGAACGTTTTCATCTGTTCGAATGCATTGTCCGCTTCTTCAGTCCACTTAAACTTGTTCTTGTTCAGGCAGTCCTTAAGTGTGGAGATAAATGGTAGAGAACGCTCGGCATGCCTGGCCAGGAACCTGCTGATGGCGGCTAATCTCCCATTGAGTGTTTGGGCATCTTTCAAAGTCTTAGGGGCGGGCATATTCCTGATTGCTGCTACCTTTTCCGGGTTGACTCGGAACCCGTCCTTGGACACTATTACTCCCAGGAACTTTCCTTCTTCAACCCCGAAAGAGCACTTTCCCGGGTTCAGCTTGATGTTATATTCTCGGAGAGTATCAAACGTTTCTTCGATATCTTTTAACATCATCTCTTCAGTCTTGCTTTTGATTACCAGATCATCCACGTATACTTCCAGGTTCCTGCCGATCTGGTGTTCGAACGCTTGATCCATCAGCCTTTGATACGTTGCCCCAGCATTCTTCAAGCCGAACGGCATTTTGGTGTAGCAGAATATACCAGCGTCCGTGTGGAAAGCTGTCTTCTCCTCGTCCTCCTTAGCCATCTGAATCTGATGATACCCTTTGTATGCATCCAAAAAACACTTGTACTGGAAAGGAGCTAGGGAATCGACCTTGAGGTCTATCTCTGGAAGCGGGTATGCGTCTTTAGGACATGCTTTATTCAGATCCTTATAGTCCACACACATCCTCCATGATCCGTCGTGCTTTCGAACCATGACAGGGTTGGCGACCCATGTGTGATACTTGGTTTTTCTGAGGATCCCGGCTTCTTCCAACTTTTTTACCTCTTGCACTACAGCCGCTCTTCGATCCGGAGCCATGCTTCTTCTCTTTTGTGTGACTGGTTTCACGTTTGGGTAGGTGGACAGCTTGTGTTCTGCCTTTTCCCGAGCAATTCCAGTCATGTCAGAATGTGAGAATGCAAAAACATCCATGTTGCGCTTTAATAGCCGCTTCAATTTCTCCTGAGTGGCCGGGGCCAGCGAATCTCCGATGGTGACCGTTTGATCTGGGTGTTTCGTGCTCAACACCCATCTCTCCGGGCCCCGTATATCGGACGGTGCCTGACGGCATGCTGCGCCCTCAGCTGCTGCGACAACTTTTTCCCCGGTCACCGTGGCTACTCCGTGTGGTGTTGGGAACATGAGAAAGCCCCTGGCTGTAGATACCAGGGCATCTATTCGTCCCAACGTGTACCGGCCAATGATTAGATTGTACTGTGAGGTAGCTGGGATCACCAGAAAAGTAACAAGGATCGTTCGTTTCTTATAGCCATCGCCGAGTGTGACTGGGAACGTCAGTTGCCCCAACGGCTCTATACATTCTCCTGTGAACCCTTTTACCGGACCGTGGGCCGGTGCTAACATCTTCTGGTCCTCCATTGACATTCTTCTGAAACATGGCTCATAGATGATATCTTCTGAACTGCCCGTGTCCACCATGATTCTTTTCATACTGTAGTCACCTACAGCTGCTGAGATTACCAGCGCTTCCATTCGTAATGCTTTGTAGTACGGAGGTACAGTCATCACCGTTTCCATCCACGGCTCGATTGTTTCGAATCGTCTCTTGGAGCTGCCTCTTGCCTCCGGCCGTATTGTATTGATCTCCCTGGGCTTTTTTCCAGTCGCCCTGTCTTCCCAGGTTGTTGCTTCCGGTTTAGTGTCTTTAACCAGATGAGCTAGCTTCCCTATTCTGACGAAGTACTCTATTTGTCTCTTCAATTGGAAACAATCATTTGTGTCATGCCCGTTGCCTTTGTGGTAATCACAGAATTTTGACTTGTCCTTTGACGGAGAGTCCTTGACCGGCCGAGGAGTGTTCAGCCTTAGGTTCTCCGTTTCTAGTATCTGTGATGGCGTCTTGATCAGCTCCGGGTAATCCAGCTTGGGCTTGGAAGCCGTATCTCCTCTGCTGGAATAAGAGTCACGAGACTTTTCTGATCTTCGCCCCTGCTCGCGACGATCATCTCTCCGCTCCTCCCGGCGTTCGTCCCGACGGTCATCTCTTGAATAAGGTTGACCCGACCGCCCCCTGTTTCTGGAGCCTCTGGAGTCCTGGTTGTCACTTGTTTTTGTAGTCTCTTGCTTCTTCCGTACTGCATGGTTCATGGCAATTGATTTCTTCTGTTTGACGTATGCCTTAGCTATTGTCATCATCTCGTCCATGGTCTGAGGATATCCATGGGGACCATGAAGCTTTCTTAACAATCCGTCGTCATTCACTCCCATGGTGAATGCAGTGCATGCTAATTCTTCAGTAAGACCCGGGATCTGAAGCCTTTCTTTGTTGAACCGTATTATGAAATTCTCCATTGGTTCATTGTCTCTTTGGCGGATATGCATTACCTCCTCCCTATACTTGGTGTGTCTGCGCTGTTGACTAAACTGCTGGGTGAATCCCTTATGGATGTCTCTCCAGTTTGAAATAGACCTGGGCGGCAAACTGTCCCACCAGACCCGTGATGCTCCCACTAGGGTCTGAACGAACATGTGACACCAGGCCTGCATTGGCCAGTCCTTGGATGTGGCTACAGATTCAAAGATGCTCAAATGGTCATCCGGGTCCCCAATCCCGTCATACTTACCCACTGTCGATGGGAGTTTCAGGTTCTGGGGTAATGGGGCATTGGCTATCCTTTCCGTGAACTTGGAGTATGTTGCCATCGTCGGAGGACGGTATGGCCGGGTAAGGTCTTCATCATCTCCTTGATCTTCACTCTCCTGTACTACCACCGCGTTTTGCTGTCGTTCCTGGGTAGGTCCCGTGGAAGCTCCCGGGCCCCCGGGAGTGGTTTCATAGTTGAGGCGCGTACGGACTTCATTCAATCTTTCGTTCGAGGGTATCCCTGTCTGAGGGTTCCACCCCGGGGGTGGTTGCACCGGGGGATACATGTAAGGATATGGGTATGTGTACGCACCACCAGTTGACGGTGCACACATGTACCCATATGGTGACATAGGATAGTAAGGCATGAACGGTTGGTTCCCGGGAGTGACCGGTGTGTAAGGCGGCATGTTCGGCTGCATGAGAGTTGCTTGTGGTGATGATGTCATGGCTGCCGAGATCGCAGCCGAGAAAAGTGGGAGACTTTGTGCTGCTGTAAACCAAGGCATCGATGATACGGGTGCCGAAACTCGAGGGGCTGAGAAACTTGTACTAACAATCGGTCGAGTGTATGTGGGCAATAGGACCGGTCCTCTTGCAGAAGAGAGACGTCCTTGGTGGCCTCCGGGTGACACCAAAGTCTGCGTGTTCCCCGGGAGTGGGGCCGATGTCCCTGGAGAAAACCCCGGAGCCACTCCGTCACCTTCCCCTTCCGAGTCGGAAGCTATTGTACCATCGATCCGCTCCGTTGTGGGAGTCAAATTCTGATCGCTTCTTGCCGGGTTGGCGGTAATCATGGCATTTTGATTTGAAGTCATCTCGGTCATTCAGGTTATTCAACCGGTAGCTAGTTTCTTGTACGGGTCCCACGGATGGCGCCAATGAAGAAGTAAATACCTCTCCGAGTAGACAAGAAATAATGCTCCAATTGTAAACAACCTGCTTAAGTGAGATCCGGATGCCTGCAAAACAAAGCACCGTTAGGACTCGTCACAGGAAAGGGGGGTTTCCTGTGACCACCCTCCGGCGTGAGAATAAGTATGGGTTTCTGAGGTGAAAGTAAAGCAATAGCTTTTTATGAGTGAATATCAATTGACGTATCTTTTACCTGTATTTATAACCTTTCTCGTAACCGCCTCATTGAGCCTATCTCCAGGAACTAAGTCCGCCATTCTTTATGGAGATAGGCCTTATCTCTTCTATTGAACCCCTCATCCCCCATTGTTCGGGGAAAAGGTTGGAGCTTATCAATAGCCCGGAACATGACCACCTTGGCCCATCCGGCGTTAGTCTACCATTGGGCTGACTTTAAGATAATGTGGGCCTTTAGTAGGAGTTGGGCCGATCCATCTGGAGTGGGCCTACCTCGTCATAGATCATGTACAAACACAAAATGGATTAGCTAAATCACTTATCAAAATGACTTCAAATAGTTACAAGACTAATGATTATGAAATCAAAACACTAATTCACATCAAGCTAGTAAGTTATTATACTTCCTATTAAAGTTTGTTTTTGGTAAGGAACTAAATATTTCCTATCCAAGGATTTTCGACTGTGTCGTATATGTTCTAATCAAATACGACACCATAACACTCAAAGATGAGACAAGAAAGGGGCTAGAAATATATGTTTCATATAAACACTATCTATCATTAAGTATTTTTAGCCATCAACATGAGAATTGAATTCCCTCTTGAAATAAGAAAATTTTGGACTTATAGTCCATATACCTGAATGTGTAAAGCATGCCAAATATAAATGGGTGTTTGTGCAAAGGGTTATGGGTTTCATACACCCCGTGACATCACATTTTAGGAATGTGACATCACATTCTGGGGTATGTGGCAACTTTCTATTGGTGTTTGATGTGGGCCAGGGTGTATCATTCCTAATTAAATGGTGTATGGTTCCAAAATTCCTTGTGCAAAAGCGTAATGAAAAAAACCTTGGGACATGCTTTTCATTAATATCCATTCATCTTTCATGTTGTTAAGATCGATATATATATACCGGTGTAGGAGAAACCTTGGGACATGCTATTCTAAAGACCTTTTTATTGATGAACTTTGACCCATCATCATACCAAATGCCATCAGCAATCTTGTTGATTTTCTCAGAAACGATCCATAAACCCTCATATATGAGTTTACTTTAAAGGGGTTTGGATGAGTGAGTTTCAGCTCGAACCTACAAACATGCACACACATTTAGCTTCACAAGTCCACACGGATTAATTAACCCTATCGGGTTAAACATGTCTAAAAACAATTCTCATACACACATAAAACATCTAAGGTCGAATCAACTTAATTACCGAGTATAACACCACTCTTCTAATAAGCCTAGAATATCAAATTTTACATGATGCTCGAACCTGCATGGGCTTATTTGGGCTGCCCACAGCCCAAATACCAATATTAGCCCATTACCAAACAGTCCAGTGAATCTTTGAGCAGCTGACCCATCTCATATAAATAAATTCCAATAATATCATTATCTAAACCCTAGTTCGCTTCTGTGTCAACTCGTCTACATTTCCGCTCTACAGGGTACGTTTTCCGTCTCCATCTTCTTCCATCTAAAGATTCCAAACTTTACCAATATGATCATTGTTTTAGATCTATACTTTCATTTGTTTATTTATTTTGTATTTTTAAGGTTTTGCAGTTTTAAATGGTTTTGGTTTAACATATATATATATATTTATTATTTTCAGTTAATCTATTGGAGTAGGTTCGGTTAGCAATGGCTCCTGCTAAAGGTTAGCATTTATCTCCCACTGAACATCTTTTAATATATAAAGTCTAGTTTTGATTACTATATGTTTAATGACTTGGGGTTTATTAATATCTGGACTTGAATATTACTTTTAAATCTACTTGAATATTACACAGCTTGTGAGATTGCCCCCTGTTTGCCTTGTGTTTCGATGTAATTTACACTTAATTACACAACATATATATATATATATCCGCATACTGCAAAGTAAAAATAAAGTTGTAAATATTACACTCCAACCTGAGGCGCGCCTAGGCACGAGGCACAACTAGGCGCCAGCCTCAGCGCCTCATGTAACTGAAGGCGCACCCTGTAACAAAGGGCACCTGATGCACACATTTTTGTGAAAAATCTGCTCTGAGGCGTGTGTCTCATGTACAGGTCATATTTTGTGCAGTGTAATGTGGTACATCATGCTTTCAAGGTTGTACATGTATGTAATTTTAATGTTAAAACATATATAAAGATTATATGTGTTTATATATCGGGTAAATAATCTTAGAAAGATATAGAATATATAAAAAATTATAATTATCTTGCACCTTGGGTACGAAAAATCTTCCGCTTTTGCGCTTAGCGCTTCGGTTTTAGACCTCGTCTCTTTTGTGCACTTTGCACTTTTTAAAACCAAGGTCGGGTTATGAATGTTTTACTCTCATTTTACTAGGTGGTAAGCATGGGTGTTGTTTAAATAGGGTTTTAGGTTGTTGAAGTTATTCGAATTGCGTTATTTGGTTTTGGCATTTCCCAAACAGGCTTCAAAATTGATTTGAACTCAAATTGTCTAGAGCTGATTTGAATTCAAAAGTTTCATTTCAATTCAGGCTGATTTGAACTCACTCGAATTATGATTTTTTTTTTTTCAAATTGTATATACGTATTTATGTAAAATGAAAATCTTTTAATGCGAAATCAAATAATCAGGTTGGTTGGGTTTGACGTTCATAGATTTGAATTTGATTTTGAAGTTTGGATTGGATAAGCTCCCGATTTGAATATATGATCTAACTTTGTTATTGGAATATTTCGAACTCAAATTTGTTATTTGACTCCTAGTAATATCTTAAAATATCTTTGTAGATTGAATTTTTCTCCAATAGCATCAGTGCTCGGCTTAAAAAATGTCAAATTTTTGTTGGGAAGATTTTAATTACTCTTTTTGTTGGTACTTTTGATTTTTGTTACAGCTGATGTTACAAAAAAAGGTGACGCCAAGGCTAAGGCTTTGAAGACAGCAAAGGCTGTGAAGACTGGTTCAACCTTCAAAAAGAAGGCAAAGAAGATCCGCACCAAGGTTACCTTTCATCGTCCGAAGACATTGAAGACTGATAGAAACCCGAAGTACCCGCGTATCAGTGCCCCACCAAGAAACAAGCTTGACCACTATCAGATTCTGAAATATCCGTTGACTACAGAATCTGCAATGAAGAAGATTGAAGACAACAATACTCTGGTTTTCATCGTTGACATCCGGGCTGACAAGAAGAAGATCAAAGCTGCAGTGAAGAAGATGTATGACATCCAGACCAAAAAAGTTAATACATTGATCAGGTAACTTAATAAAATCAAATTGTGAATTTATGATGTTATCTTGTCTTCAGTAACATGAATGCTGTTTGTTTCTTGGTAGAGGTGTCAAAGCAAGTGGGTTGGGAGGTTTGGTTAATGGTTTAAAAGGGGTATTTCGGTTTCGGTTAAATTGGATTATTATACAACTGTTCAATATATTCTTAAATCTTAGTGTATCAACTTTTAAGTTTTTGACTTCAATCTATTTTTAAAACTCACTTTTTTTACCTGCTAAAGTTAAACCTAAAGTGACCTTATTTCATATGTTAATTGATTGAAGTTCTTACCTTTAAGTTTGGTTTTCAAAATAGTTCCTCGGCGCAAGGGGCGCTCAGCGACCTTGTAGCTCTTTTGACCATGTAGCTTATTTCATATGTTAGTTTAATGATTCATAAGTCGCTTTTGCTCTAAGGACTTGATGTGTGGTGTGCCTTACACTTTTAACATAAGTTTTTGGTTATTTGTGTTTGTGATTCAGACCTGATGGAACGAAGAAAGCTTATGTTAGGCTAACACCTGATTATGATGCTTTGGATGTTGCCAACAAAATTGGAATAATCTAAAAGGTAAAATGTCATTTCATTTTAAACTGAAATGTATGCTCTTTGTGGCAGTTTTGTTAGTTTTGTTTTTTTGTTAAGTACTTCAAGTGTAGTTTTTGTTATTTTCAGTTTGGATTCTATTTTCTCATTTTGTGCCGGCTTCAATTACTTTTTTTTTTTTTGGTTATTTTTGGAGTTTTTACCATACCTTCTGCTTTAATGATTATGTTGATCTAGAGAGCGGTACGAAAAGAGAGGTTGTGATGATATCATCTACGTCCGTACTGCTCCTTGTGGCATTAAACTTGTTGGTTAATCATTGTTTCTTTATAAGTGTTAACTTTTCACGTCGTTTGTTGCTTGCTTGACTTCTGTGACATGAGACTGTTAGCAAAGTAGAACCTGATCTTCGACGGCTAATCAGTCAGCATTTTTAAATCAACTGAGTAATCTAATTTGGGTGTTTATATGTGAATTTAGGAGAAGATGACTTATTTTGTACGATATCTTGAGTTTTTAGTTTTTACAAAACCCTCTTGCTGAAGACAAGGCTCTTACAGTCAGATCTGGCATATGTATATACTAATCCCAGCGTTCGAGGTTGCGCCATTGTTGTCCTACGGCGTCATAGCAGTTGTATGTATGTTGTAGACGATCACGATACCTCTAACTTAGTGTGGGCCAACAGGTTTGGGCTCAACACCGGAGCTTTAACCCATTATATCCCCTATATATAGGGGGTTCAATCCCCATTATAGGATGTCTTTTTTGACTTCAGTCTTGAGAATATTTACTCTATGCTCCAATACGAACCCGTCTTTTTACTCATATATTATGCCTTAGATTTCCATTTGACTTTTCTTTTCATCTCTCTTGTATTCATCTACAGCATGCTTGATCTTTTATTTTTAACACTGTGGTCGTGGCTCACCCAGGCATGCACTTAGGCTCACTTTTCACACCCAACATATATTCTCGTTTCATTTAAAAGTCCTCACTTTCAGGTCGTCTTCAGTTGCATTTTTAGAGAGTTCTGACGAAGTTTTGGCTCTGAAACAATCTTACCAACCTTAAACAGACCTCAAATCAACCTGAAAGAAACTTGATCTATGTCTCAAACCCTAAAGTTGTATTTTATATGCTATACGTCTCCCATAAAGAAGCTTTTGTTTTAACTGCCTGGAATTGAAACCTAAAGCACACCCTTTGCCTTCGATTGTTCCTTGCGCCTTCGACAACTTTTGGTGTTCGTGATACATTCTTATTGACGCTAACGTGTTACATAACAAATTGGCAATATATGAGCCTAGATTTTGACTAGCCGGTAAGCAACATTTTACCTCAAATTTGTGGGGACATCAAAACATCAATGTAGTATATTCTATGACAATATGTCGTAATACAAGTTGACTAACGTGCATATCAAGATGACAAGATTGCTACATCCGGGGTTGCGTTAAAGAATAAACCAACCATGCTATTGGACCAACCGTATGCATCGGTATAGTCGACTACTTCACTATTCCAATCATTCAATGGTTAGCAAGAATGATTGATACGGATAACCGATGTATAACGCTAAGGTTTGAGACACGCTAGAACCATTTTTAGCTCAAGCCCGTAATATAGTGTGCCACTCGCCACCACTTGAGCCAGCTTGTGACTAAAAGGCTAACTCGTTCTTTTTTGCTTCAAATTTGCTTATCTTGTGTTTATTTTATAATTATCTCAGATAATAAATTAACCAGATCATTGTACTACAAATCTAAGAAGGTATTAATCTAATATTTTCACAAGAAAAAGAGTTAATCTTAGAAAAAAAAATTAGCTCAAGTTTTAATGTAGACGAATTTGGATACGAGTTGTTAGATCTCCTTGTTAGGAGCTTTTTAAACAATCGTAAGACGTTGATTAATAATATAAACATTAAATCATGACAATAACATTTTCATAAATTAAAATGGCTATAATAAAAAAAAAACATTGACCCAATTGAGCCGTTTGTTAACCGGCCTTGCTAATTTATCGCCCACCTGTAATACCGGTTCTTCGACCCTTTTATCATCACATCTAACTTGTTATAAACACCCTACTCACTCACCTAATCGAAACTAGTTTTTTTTCTAGACCAATTTACCCCCCAAAATATGCCTATTTACAGAATTACCATTGGTTCTCCGGCGGAGGCCAGCCACCCCGATACACTCAAAGCCGGCTTAGCCGAATTCATTTCCACCCTTGTTTTTGTATTCGCTGGTCAAGGGTCCGGCATGGCTTACAGTATGTTACCCGAGCGATCTCCCCTAACATTTTGGTTGTTTAAATAAAGTATGCGTCTTTTTATGAGTGGAATAATACTGGATACGTTTGTTTGTTTGAATCAGGTAAATTGACATATGGTGCACCCAACACTCCAGAAGGACTAGTGGCTGCGGCACTAAGCCATGCATTCGCCTTGTTTGTGGGTGTGTCGATTAGTGCTAACATATCAGGTGGTCATGTAAATCCAGCTGTTACACTCGCCTCATTCGTAGGTGGCAATATATCATTTTTTAGTGCCGTTGTGTATTGGATCGGTCAATTATCCGGGTCAATTGTTGCGTGCTTGTTCCTCCGCTACGCCACTGGAGGGATGGTAAGATTTCAGATAAGATTACACAAACGAAGCTTTTTGTCACTACATTTTTTGTCACATTATTTGTGGCACAAAATGCAGTGACATCCACTAAAACAATATTTTAATGATAAATTAAAAACGTGATATAATAAAATGTGTGAAAATTGTAGGAAACAGCAGCATTTGGGTTATCGACGGATATTTCAACCGGAAATGCGCTTATATTTGAGATCGTGATGACCTTCGGCCTTGTTTACACAGTGTATGCCACGGCAGTGGATCCGAAGAAGGGTAATATCGGAATTCTTGCACCTTTGGCAATTGGTTTGATTGTGGGTGCCAACATTTTAGCTGGTGGTGTATTTGATGGTGCGTCAATGAACCCAGCGGTCTGCTTCGGTCCAGCCGTGGTGAGCTGGACATGGAACCATCATTGGGTCTATTGGGTCGGTCCGTTTCTTGGTGCAACCCTTGCAGCCCTTGTATATGACAATATCTTCATAGGTGAACAAGAACAACTACCTGTGACTGATTATTGATCATTTGTTTTTTTGAGTTTTGTTTTGATTTGAAGGAGAACACGTAGTGAATTTGGTTTTCTCATTTTTGGAAGTTAGGTTAAGTTTTTTCACTTGGTTTAGAGTATTAAATAAGATGCGTTATTTGTTTTTTATTTTTTATTTGTTGTGTGATCTTTATTTAATCATGTTTCATTAGCTAGGCTCGTTAACTAAAAATGAAAATTTACGTACAATATTACGAAACCATATGGCTGGGATAGTGGGATGTATGTTATACCTTTCATGAAAACAAACCATAAGTATTGGTAGGGATTTGGACCAACATCAATCACTATACTCTATACTCTATGCTCTCTACTTGAGCATACACTCTTGTACAATCGATAGATATAAAAACACTCTATTTAGAGGGTGTTTGGGATTGCGTTTTGAATCTGATTTTTAGATTATTGCGTTTTGAAAACGCAGATAATCAGTTTTTAGTGTTTGGATTGCGTTTTGAAAACGCAGATAATCAGTTTTTGCGTTTTGAAAACGCAGATAATCAGTTTTTTAGGCTACCAAAACGCAATAATCTATAAGCAGCTTCACCCCTGCTTTTCCATAACGCATAATCTGTTTTAAATAATTAATCCCAAACACCCCCTTAGAAATTCTCTCTCAATCGTACCAAAGGTTACACACACTTGTCTGTTTTAGGCTTTCTGACTCAATACGTATGAGTGACTCTATGTTACTTACTGACCACCTTCTTCTATTTTAGATTAATTAGTATAATTTCACCTTCGGTAGCAACTCACATAAACATAAGCTCAGCTATAACTCCATATAAGCTGTAACTGCAAGCAACAACAATTACATGATGCTTTGTATCATTGGTAATGTATTTATTTATAAAAATAGAGTTAAATACACAAATAAATAGTAGTCTTTTTTTAAAGGCTTGACTTTAGTTCGTAAGTTAAAAAAATAATTGCATGTTTTGATTGCACGGTAACAAATTCGAGTTGTAACATCAACTTAAAAAAAAAATCTTTAACATCAACTTTAAAATAATTGTTATGGCCGATCTCACTTGTTTTGTAACGAGCCGAGCTCGAGCTCAAGCTCAAGTTGTGAGCTCGGTTGTGTATTTTGAGCCGACCCTAGCTCAACTTGGCTTGTGATCAAACAACCCTAAAGCGTAAACAATCATTAAAAAGCTATTAAAACTCCAAGGTTAAGTTTACAAAATTGGTGAAAGTATAATTAATATGTATAGAAGGAATTTTATGGCATATGAGGATGCTTAGAACTCAAAAATGCGTCTTCAACTATGTCCACAAATCTATAATTAAACTTCAACTTTCTTGATTCTGGTGCTTTATCCTTAGCCTGGCGTTTGGGGATTTTAAACAAGTACCTATCAGGCATCCCCTTCCTCACCTCTACAACATATGGTTCAACATTGAAAACTTCCATCAAATGCTCCTTGAACAACATGATGTCTAATTCCTTGTCAAATCCTTCCATTCTCACCAATTTGAGCTTGGGCAATTGTCCTTTTTGGACTGCGGTGGTGCTCTCGTGTTCATCAACACAAGGCACCAAGTAGCTACAAGTGTCGATCTGTTAATTCATAGTAGCATGTCAAAAATCTTTATAAAAGAACAAGTATAGGAATCAATTTTATTCCTTGATCCTAAATGCCCCCATAATATATGGTCAAAGTCCACTTGTTAATTATGAATTGTGAAAATTATGGTGTTTTGTTTTTTAAAGTTATATCAACAATATTTCAACATTTATTTTGGAGACAAGAATGTATGAGATTTCATCATATACCATAAACTAATCACAATGCATAACAAAAGAAGGCTTAAAATTGATTTGAGACATAAAGGGAACATACACTTATGAACAACCTCTTGAGAGATTTGCAAAACTTCAAAAAAGCAAATAATGTATTGATGTTGTCATCTTCCATACAACTATCAATCCACCATAAATCTTGAAGATTGCTCAATCTGAAATCTTTCTTTGATGGCAACAATGATCTAAAGCCTTCCTACAAGAACATACAAATGCAAGGTATTCAATTTTACACGGTTCAACAATTTATAAGTCTTAGATTAAGATTGGAAACCCAAATAGAGTTACCTTAATCTTCCATCCATGAAGCGTAAGCGCTTTAACATATTGAATGTCCCAATAGACAAGATTGTAGAACCGACGGTGCAATTGGTTGAAGCCAGGACCCTTGAAATCCAACGTGACATTTTTCAAGCGCATCACATGTTTAAAAGAAAAGGAACATAAACACCCCCTATACCAAAGAGATCTAAGCTCCGATGCCACCACATACACATACTCAAGATCAACACAATCTAAAATAGTTAAATACATAAGCTTAGTAAGACCTTCAACTCTCAATATCCTTAATCCATCACATTTCTCAATAATCAAGCTCCTGAGATGCCGAAACTTGCTGATTAAAGAAGAAACTAATTCACAACTTAAGGAGTTAACTGAAGTTAATCTAAGGGTCCTGACAAACGACGGATAAGGAGAAGAATGTGCTAAATCCCTCGTGTTCAACACAATGTCCCACCAAAATAACCTTGGGAGTTCTTGATATCCTTTGGAAAAATCAAGATTAAGTTTTCTTTTCGACCCATAAGGTAACACCGTCATGATCAAATCTTTACTTTGATGGAATTCAAGTTTTCGGGGCGTTTTTACTGGATTTGTTTCCTCAAATCTAACAAGAAAATCAGCAATTACAGATTCAATATCTTGAGTTTTGACTGTTGATATCCATGGTCTGTCAAATAACCCTGTAAGGAGAGCTACAGCTTTTGATCCAGAATCCAAAGGGTGTATTAAAAGAATATGTCTAAGAACATCATCTGGTAATTTGCTTATGTAGTCCTCATCAATCTCCGACCTGCAAATTCTCCATCATTACCGAAATCAGGTCGGCAAAACCTTTTTGGAGGACTAAAGCGATTTATAGTATCAAGGCCCTACCATCACACATGGACTGCATTTAGGAGTTATTATCGGGGAAAAAGAGTCCAATGTGATTCTAACGTACTGAAACCCTAAACACATTATATACTTTTAGGTTATTATTATTCACTTTTAAACGACCAAAAAGGAATCTGATCATCCGGGTAAGCCTGTGGAAAAAGGTAAGCCAGGTTCGTGAACGCGAAGGATGCTGGTGATCCGGCCTGCCACCATTTTACATAAAACACGCAGGCCAAAGCTCTACTGTGGTAAAACCTCTTGCTTAACCGAGAGAAATTTTTCTTTGGATAAGACTCGAACTATGACCTCCATATTGGAAGATGGGGTTGTTAATGCACCAGAAGGTTATTACTGTTTTAATAAAAACATTACCAAAGATTTTGATCTAGTGATATCAAAGTGTTTTTAAAGTGGTGAGGTTCAAACATCATTGGTAACAAAAATTTTAGGCGTTAAAAAA
The DNA here is from genome assembly GCA_028751855.1 of Ambrosia trifida. Taxonomy (NCBI): domain Eukaryota; kingdom Viridiplantae; phylum Streptophyta; class Magnoliopsida; order Asterales; family Asteraceae; genus Ambrosia; species Ambrosia trifida. Next base: position 3,114,677 of record CM054123.1, on the reverse strand, counting down.
AATAAAAGAAACATTTACCTTATGCATTCATCAATGATACTGTCGGATTCCTGTGCCATGTGTGGCCGGGTTGAGAATCTGGTAAAATGACAGAGAATTTTTGTTCACAACTTCATAAGATTTTTTTTAGAAACTAGAAAACTTGGTGAGCAAAAGTCTTACCAGGTTATTCGTGTGGTTTGTTTCATAATATTCTAGAAACATCAATTAAAAACTCGAAACTTAATGTTTCCGACTTCATATATGGAACTACATAACCACAAATACATAATCTTAAATTAAAAGTATGCTAACATAATAATAATAATAATAATAATAATAATAATAATAATAATAATAATAATAATAATAATAATAATAATAATAATAATAATAAATGACAAATTCTCTATAAATATTCAAACAGATAATTAAGGATAGTCTTTTATTTGGTTATTATATAAAGAGATCATATAGTAAAAGTAAAAGATAGCTCAAATATCTATTAGTATATATAAAAGAATTGAACATTGCTGACGTGGCGTGCAATAGTACCTTCAACCTCTCCATAAAACTGTCACGTGGCATCATAAATGAAAGATTTTAGTATTTTTGAATTATTTCATTTTTTAATTAAAATAAAGATAAACATAAAACCCTAAATTTATCTCTCTATCTCTTAATTTTCAATTACTAAAATTAAATTGAGTTATTTTAGGAAAAAAGAATTTAAAAACAAATTTAATTTTTTCTCTCTTATGTTCCTCTCATAATTTTTAAACGTTAATATCTTTTATATTCGAGATTTTTTAAATAAAAAACTTACACCAAATTAACGAACGTTTTATTATCTTTCCAACGAGTACCATAGTGCTATATAAAAAAACGGAGAAAAAAGCGACTATTTTTTGTGGGGCTATGTTCATACAGAAAAAAAAAAACAAAGTGTTCAGGTTATTCATTAATCATGTTTTTTCTTTTAAATCAGGTTCTTATTTACCATGTTGAAATTCAACCCAATCGCCATGCTATCATTGGAATTTTACTCTTCTAAAGATGGATAGGTATACTTCATCAAGAGAAGCTAGGAGAAAGAATCGCGCAACACTGCAACACATGGTGTCACTTTATAGTAAAGTTATATTTTATTTATTTAATTACAAGATTAATAATTATTACTATTAGAATTAGTATTATTAGAATTGTTATATTTTTCAACCCCTATCATGAATTCTATATCTATATAAGTCAAAGTCAAATTGTAACATATTTTAAATTACATGAAGATGATTATATATTGAAGGTTATCCTTTTAATACTGAATTATGTTTAATATGGATTATGCTTTTTATTTTTTTAACTTTTTAAATAAATGTTTTTTTAACTAAGATTGATTATGTTTAAGTTATTTACTCTTTTCGTGATTTGAGTTTTCTTCTTTTATCATTTTTTATTAAATCATATTAAATTTTTCAACCCCGGGATCTTCCCGAGGTAATTAGCTAGTGTTTTTTATATATACTATATATTCTTAAATAAATAGATATCAGGTAATTTTTTAATTCTTTGAGTACATATTTTTAATGGTACAGCTGTTTAAAATAAATTAATACACAATTATTTCTAAATTGTTTAAGAAAAATAGAACATAGCACGTATATAATTGAGAAACGATATGATTATAAATTTTGCTAATCTATACATATTATAAACCAAAACCATTTTAATTACATGGCATTCAATAAGGGCATTCTTCCCCTTGAGTGTTCCATGTGGCATCCCATGTGGCAATAGGTGATTTTTTTTTAAAAAAAAAGATATTTTAACCCTAACCTCCTCCCTCACAATTCTGCTGCGATTTCTCTCCCTCAAACCCTAACCTTCCACTACCTTCTCTTCACCAATTGATTCAAGGTATGAACCCTAAATCATCTCCTCCATTCGATTCCAAACGGACCGAGAGTTGTAGTAGTAGAAGCGTGGAGTCATCACCGTTATCGTCACGTATGGTAACAAATATTAACAGTAGCGGTCATCGGCAACAGATGAAGAAGCTTGAGGTTTATAATTAATGATGTGCTTAACCGACTCAAAGAGTTGAATAACGAAGAGGCAGTTTGTTAGTTTTTCACAATCTCAATAAAAGAAAATAGCAGAATAGTTACAATATCATAGAATTTTGTATCTTTTTTCTCTATGGTAGGTGTTACGGGATTCTTCATCGATGGATGACGGCAAGCAGGTGAATGTGGGAGGAGAAAGCCAAGCTTACAAAGTAAGAGGTGATGAGATCGATGCTACAACGCCGAGGCTCAACTATTACTTTCACCTATTTGAATGGAGGTCTGGACACTGGAGTGAAGGGATGATAAGATGCAGATTCCTTAACTTCTACTCTCTTTTAAATTCATTTTTCTAACAAATTCAGTTTTGTTTTTAACTTAGTTTTCCGGCCTAGATTCATTTACTTTTGATCTCTTATTTAACGAAAATCTAATTCAATAGGTTTGTTGATTTTGTTTGCAGAATTTGGTTGTTTTTTAGTAATGATCTTGCATGGCATTTGTCTGATACTGAATCATGTGTTTTTGCTCTGTATAAACTTTATTATTTAATGATCATATTCATAACAAATGGAATGAAGGTATGCTTTTAGTAATGCTCTTGCATGACCATTTGTATAATACTGAATCATGTGTTTTTGCTCTCAATAAACTTTATTATTTAATGATCCTAATTTTTTTTATGTCTTAAAGTATGGAAAGACCAACGCTTCAACGGGTACGAAGGCGTTATTCATGTTGCATTGACAGCTGCAGATTGTACTTATAGCAAATGGCAAAGTCGAATTATGTTTTATTGGTATAAAAGAATGAAAAACATGGTCGTATCAGAGATGGTGTAAAACTATAGGGACTATACGTATACTTTACTGAAATTGCATAACCTTTGTCACATCAGAGCCACATACAACGTTAGTATCTAACTAACTAAACCCTCCAAAGTCCATATGTGGATGTGTCAATCTCAACCCGTTTAAAAGTGGGTAAATTCGTGTGGCTACTCTTTATCTTTAATGTAAATTTTTTTATACTGCAGCTTTGGGTGCCAAGGTTGTTTTTTGCGAATCGATGTCGTAAAACATTGTCATCAAGACATTCCAATTGGTTTACGATTATTATTGTTTTAAATAAGTGTTACTTCTATTAATGTTAATTTTGATTTAAAGGTTCTTGCAGCTAACTTTATTGCATTGGTGTGGAATGTTATATATTGTCATATAAAGCTCACAAGCATAGGTGCGTGCAATATTTCTAAGTATCGTTTAATATTAGATTTTTCAACCCCGGGACGCTCCCGGGGTACAAGCTAGTTATTTTAAATTTGGATGAAATTTTTAATTATTGTTCCTCCATGCTTAAAGGTCTGTTCAATATTTTAGCATAATTTAAACTAACATTAATACTCGTATTATTATCATGGGCTAGGATCAAATATACAGTAAAAGTAAAATAGGAAGTCGTAGAAAAGACATCAAACGAACTCCGATTGACTTCATTCAAGTGGCATTGGAACGTCTCATCGAATCCTACGACCTTAGTTTTTGATTTCGCTTTTTTGAAGTTTTTTTTTTTTTGGAACATTTACTTTTATTAAACACAAGGCAAATCCTCAAACCGAGGATCGCCCAACACTAATTACACATATACAAGGGGTCCTTGACCCAATCATTCCACCCAATACATTTAAATTTCAATCTATGTTTTAACCATAAAAACGAAACGGATTTCACCTCGGCTACCACATCCCTAAATTGCCTTGATTTTTGTAGAAAAACCTTAGCATTCCGTGTATTCCATAAAACCCAAATCGTAACCATGACAATTCCTCTAACAATCTTTTTTCTCCATTTACCGCTGTGGACATTACTATATAATTGCATTAAATCGTCAACATCATATGCGAAAAAATGTTCCAATTTGCACCACTTACATATGAAACTCCACACACCATACGTGAATCCGCAACCCGCTAAAAGATGATTGATTTCTTCATTTCCAATATCACAAAGAGGACACGACCCATCTACTATATTTATTCTTCTTTTCGTAAGAGCCCTCCCTGGTAGGAAGTCTATCAAACTCGGCCCTCCACGACACCATGTTAACTTTTATTGGAACCCAACCTTTCCACTTCATGCTATGTTGTTGAGTATCGCCCCTAGCCTTTTGTAAAATCTTCTTCATGCTGGTCACCGAATAAATTTCACTAATGTCATTGTCCCAATACCACTTGTCTTCCACATTAGAAATTGAGAAACCTTGAAACAATCTATTTAAATCTTGATTTTCGGATAATTCCTCCACTGTCATAAATCCTCTTCGCCACACTCCCGAGAACAAGCAACCTCCACTATCAACTTTAAACCTTGCTGCCACTGTACATGCCTTATTTTTTTGGAAAAATGGAAATAAATAATCCCAACTATTGACTATTGGCCAATAACAGTCTCAACTACAAAAATCACCAATATTGGTCCCAACTTTCGACATATTGGAAACCAACGGACCCAAACTAACGGAGGCTAACTCCGTTAGTGTGATGCTGACGTGGCATGCTTAGGTGGCAAGATGATCCTACGTGGCATGCCACGTGGCAAAATAATCCTATGTGGCATCCTACGTGGCAAAAGATCCTACGTGTCATCCTACGTGGCATGCCACGTCAGCATCACACTAACGGAGTTAGCCTCCGTTAGTTTGGGTCCGTTGGTTTCCAATATGTCGAAAGTTGGGACTAATATTAGTGATTTTCGTAGTTGGGACTGTTATTGGCCAATAGTGAATAGTTGGGATTATTTATTTCCATTATTCCTATTTTTTTTCTAATCGATATAAAGATGGCCATCGAGACCTTAAATCAACCGAGCCTATCCAAATATCATTCCAAAAACGCACCGTGTCTCCCTTTCCTACTGAACATCGAATAAGTTGTTGTAACTTCATATCTTGAGTGAAACACTTCTCTAACCAGCTAGCAATTGATTTCCAACATCCCGTTAAAGTCCTCTTAATTGGAATGAAAGACCACAATCCCCAACCCCCATGAATATACTCTACCAATTTACGCCAAAGAGCATTCTTCTCTATTATAAAACGCCATCCCCACTTTACTATTAGAGTGAAGTTAACATCCGCCAATTTTGCAATTCCAAACCCCCATCTTTTTTTTTTTGGTGTGGTCACCATCTCCCATGCTACCCAATGCACTTTTTTCACATCATTTGACCCACTCGAAAGAAAATTCTTCATCAATCTTTCAAGTTGTTTTAAAATTGTTACCGATGCCTTGTATAACGACAAGTAGTAAATAGGTAAGCTAGACAACACCGATTTAATCAGTGTTAACCTGCCACGTATCGAGAGAGTTTTTGCCTTCCATAATGACAACCTATTTTGTACGGATTCTATAACCGTGCTCCAATGAGACACTCTATTCATATTAGCTCCAACCCGAATTCCCAAATAATCAAAAGGCACATTCCCCACACGACACCCAAGGATATTCGCCATACTATCAACCTCCCTTCATGAACCCCAATAACAAACAAGTGAGATTTATGAATATTAATTTTCAAACCCGAACAAATATGAAACACCCGCAGAATTCTTGCCACCTTCTCAATATTGTCTCTCGTCCAAACTCCCATCAGAATAGCATCATCGGCATAAAATAAGTGGGACATAGGTTTCTCATCATTACCAAATCGAAGCCCCCCCAATTCACCCATCTCAACCGCTTTATCCAGCATACAATGAAGAGCTTCAGTAACAATAATAAATAATGTTGTAAACAAACCAAAGAAATCAAACACGAACACAAGAACAATCAAGAATAAGCTCAATCCCACCGATTCTTTATTATTGATCTAATTCGTCAACACAGATTAAACGAAATTAAACGTATAGAAAAACGAAAGGTAAACTGAATGAAATTACAAAGGAATCAAATAGCATTGATGTGATCATCAGATGGGATTATATAGCCCCAAATATCAATCCCTAACAGAAGTTAATGACTGATGTTTTAACTTGGCAACAATAGTCCTCCATCTTTCATCACTTATTCACTTTCAAGTAAGAACTATTAACTATGGTAATATAACCAGAATGGTTCCTCAACTACCCTGCACCCTTGATTATGTCTTTATACTCAACAATCTCCACCCTAAAACATAATCAACTATCAAGTCACACCAAGCATCTCTTTAAATTCATCAAACTTTGATCCTGGCAATGTTTTAGTCATCATATCAACTGGATTATCTTGTGTACTGACCCATTTCACTTCAACCTCTTTAGAATTCACCACATCTCTTATGAAAAACATCTTTACTTTAATGTGTTTGGTTCTTTCATGAAATACACTATTCTTAAACAACTGAATAGCTCCTGAATTGTCACAAAATACTTCAACTTGTTTCAGATCAATCCCTAAATCTGTTATCAAACCTTTCAGCCACAATGACTCTTTTACCCCTTCTGTCAAAGCTATAAATTCTGCTTTTGTGCTTGACAATGCAACTACATGTTGTAGCTGAGCTTTCCAACTTACTAAATTTCCCAAAACAAGAAATGAGTATCTAGTTATAGACCTCCCCTTATCTAGATCCTTGGCATAATCAGAATCTACAAAACCAATGACAGTTCTGCCCATTTCACTGATTTTATCACCAAATACAATCCCAACTTCTTGTGTACCTTTCAAGTACCTTAAAATCCACTTCACAGCTGCCCAATGTTGTTTTCCTGGATTAGCCATGAATCTTCTAACCACACTAACAACATAAGCCAAATCATGCCTAGTACATATCATTAAGTACATAAGGCTTCCCACTATATTTGCATATAGGACTTCGTCCATAAACTTCTGCTCATCTTCAGTCTTTGGACAATCATTATTGGACAACTTGAAATGAGCACCCAAAGGAGTAATAACTGCTTTACAATCAGTCATACCTGATTTTGCCAATACCTTCTTTACATATGAACCTTGACTTAACTTGAGCTGTTTCAGACTTCTTTCTCTTTTAATCTCCATACCCAAGATCTTTTTAGCCTCTCCCAACTCTTTCATATCAAATTCCTTCATAAGTAACTCCTTTGTGGCTTCTATTTCACCTTTGTCTTTACAAGCCACCAGCATATCATCCACATAGAGTAGTAAATAGACAAAACTACCCCTGCAATACTCTTTGTAATAGACACAACAGTCATAACTGCTTCTCATGAAACCATTAGCAACAATATAGTTATCAAATCTTTTATACCACTGCCTGGGTGACTGTTTCAACCCATACAGAGATTTCTTTAACAAACATGCCTTATCTTCATTCCCCTCAACCTTATAGCCCTTTGGTTGAGCCATATAAACCTGTTCCTCTAGATTTCCATGTAGAAAGGCTGTTTTAACATCCAACTGCTCTAACTCCAGATCAAGAGCAGCTACAACAGAAAGAATCACCCTTATGGAAGTGTGTTTGACTACAGGAGAGAAAATCTCTTTGTAGTCAATACCTTCTTTCTGTGTAAAGCCTTTGGCTACTAGCCTGGCTTTATACCTGGGACCTTCTTCTTCTATTAAACCTTCCTTCAACTTATATATCCACTTACAAGACACAAGTTTTTTATCTTTAGGTTTATCTACTAGTACCCATGTCCCATTCTTATACAAGGATTCCATTTCCTCATCCATGGCCACCTGCCACTTCTCCTTCTGTTCTGACTTAATTACCTCCTCATAGGTCAAAGGTTCAAGCATATTCTCATTCTCAGCAGCCATGAAGACAACTGCTGAGATATCTTCATTCTCCCTGAACCTTAAAGGCTTCACAATCTGTCTTCTTTGTCTATCTCTTGCAACACAAGGTCCTAAGTTGCTAGTTCCTTGTGTGCCTTCAGTGTCTAAGGTGTTACCCTCATTACCATCAGATTGTTGTTCTTTCACATGGTCATCCAAAGACCCCACCTCAATTTGGATACCATGATCAACATACCTTGTTTTTTACTGCCTTTTCACCAACTAAGTCTTTGTACATCACATCTTCTTTAAATGCCACTATATCTCTGCTCACAAATGCCTTAGAACCTTCACCATCCATCTTCCATACTCTGTAACCCTTTGTGCCATCTGGATACCCCAAAATAACACATCTTATAGCTTTTGGTTCCAACTTTCCTTGGCTTATATGGGCATAAGCCAAAGAACCAAATACTTTAATATTGCTATAATCTGTCTTTTCCCCTGTCCAGACTTCCATAGGAGTCTTACTTCCTATAGCAACTGATGGTGACCTGTTCACAAGATAAGCTGCTGTGGTAACAACTTCTGCCCAAAACATCTTTGGCATTCCTGCACTAATTAGCATGCATCTCACCATGTTTAACAAGGTTCTATTCATTCTCTCAACTAGACCATTCTGTTGAGGAGTTCCAGGTACTGTTAAGTGCCTCCCAATACCACATTCTTTACAAAAATCATTAAACTCTTTGGAACAAAACTCAAGCACATTGTCTGTTCTTTCCAATATGATTTTCAATTAATGTTTTCCAGTCTTTAAAACTTTTAAAAGCTTCATGTTTATGTTTTAAAACAAACACCCATACCCTCCTTAAAAAATCATCAACCAAAGAAAGAAAATACCTAGCACCACCTAGTGATGCAGTCTTTGTAGGCCCCCACAAATCTGCATGAACATAGTCAAGAGTACTCCTGGTCTTGTGCTTGCCTTTCGTGAACTTGACTCTGTGTGCCTTCTCCATAATGCAATTTTCACAAAAACCTGCATTCTTGTCTGCAAAACTAATCACTTGTTGCTTCTTTAGTTCTTGCAGTCCCTGATCACTAATGTGACCAAGCCTTCTATGCCACAGGGTTGCATCACTTAGTTCTTCATGTTCAACACTGCAATTCTCACCCATCACTACTGATCCATCCAAGATGTAGATGTTATTATCTTTTCTTGACCCAGACAATACCACCATGGATCCCATCACAACTCTTGCTTTTCCATTCTTTAGACTAACATGGTAACCCTCCTTCTCAAAGGTTCCCAAAGACAATAGACTTCTCTTTAAATCAGGAATGTATCTCACACCTTTCAACTCAAACTCCATTCCATTTGTCATCTTAAACACCATAGTCCCAATTCCTTTTATTGCACATGACCTGTCATCCCCTAGTTTGACAAAACCATAATCACCATACTTTATAGTTTTGAAAAACTTCTTGACAGGGGTCATATGAAATGATCCTCCTGAGTCCATGACCCATTTGTTAATCACTTCATCACATGACAGTACCATCAAAACATCTGCACTATCATATCCATCAGAAGAATATGAATATTCCTGTGCAATATTACTATTTTGTCCTTTTGATCCATTCTTATCTTGTTTCTTTTTCTTCCATTCGGGACAATCTCTTTTCAAATGATTTTCAGAATTACATACATAACATTTTCTTTTAAACTTGGACTTGGATCTTGATGAATTTCTGCCCTGTTTCTTGAATCTTTTCTCAGATCTTCCTCTCACAAACAACCCTTCTCCGCCTTCTTCCTTTTGATCAGATCTCTTCTTCAATTCTTTAGAGTTCAAAGCAGCCAACACTTCCTCCATAGACAATGTATCTCTTCCATGCATTAGAGTGTCTACAAAGTGCTCAAAAGTTTGAGGCAGAGAAGTAAGAAATATGATGGCTTGATCTTCATCTTCCAAAGTGACTTCAATGTTTTCCAGATCAAGAATGAGTTTGTTACACTCATCTGTGTGATCTGCAATTGTCTTTCCTGGACTCATTGAAAAAGTGTACAATCTTTTCTTAAGATACAACCTTTTTGCTAAAGATTTAGTCATGTACAACCCTTCCAATTTTGCCCATACACTAGCAGCAGTGGTCTCTTTTGACACTTCTCTTAAAACTCCGTCACCCAAACTCAAGATAATAGCACTATGTGCCTTTTCCATCATCTCCTTCTTTTCTTTATCTGTGAGATCAGCAGGTAGGTTGGCTTCACCCATCAAGGCATCAACCACCCCCTGATGAACTAATAAGGTCCTCATCTTCAACCTCCAAAGGCTAAAATCATTCTTTCCATCAAATCTTTCCAGTTCAAACTTTGTTGACACCATGACCGTCTTCTTTACTTGATCTGCAACCTTTGATCAATCACCGACTTCTTTGAATGAGCCAGAACCTGGCTCTGATACCAATTGTTGTAAAAAAACCAAAGAAATCAAACACGAACACAAGAAGAATCAAGAATAAGGTCAATCCCACCAATTCTTTATTATTGATCTAATTCGTCAACACAGATTAAACGAAATACAATGAATAGAAAAACGAAAGAAAAACTGAATGAAATTACAAAGGAATCGAATATCATTGATGTGATCATCAGATGGGATTATATAGCCCCAAATATCAAGCCCTAACAGAAGTTAACGACTGATGTTTTAACTTGGAAACAATAGTCCTCCATCTTTCATAACTTATTCACTTTCAAGTAAGAACTATTAACTATGGTAATATAACCAGAATGGTCCCTCAACTACCCTGCACCCTTGATTATGTCTTTATACTCAACAAATAAAAAAGGAGATAGGGGATCTCCTTGCCGCACCCCTTTTTCACACTGAAATTCAAAAGTTTGCGACCCGTTAACTAGAACCGCCGATCTAGCCGACACCAAAATCCCCTTCACCCACAAATACCAATGAATAGGAAAGCCCATTTGCTCCATTATAGATAACAGAAAACCCCAATTAACGTTATCATAAGCTTTCTCGAAGTCAATTTTTAACATAAACGTCCGCCTACCGGTCTTCTTAGCCCACCGAATTATCTCGTTAATCATAAGCGGCCCATCCAGAATAAAACGTCCTTTAAGGAATGCGGTTTGTGTAACTTACATCACGGAGCCCACAACTACCTTTAATCTCGACGCTAGCATCTTGGAAATCACTTTACTAATGACACCATTCAGATTATAGGCCTATAGTTTTTAGCCCCACTGTTGTTTTGATCTTCGGGTCAAGGTAATAAACGATAAGCTACACCTTTTACTGATCCCCCGAGTCATAAAAATGATCCAGAAGCCTTAAAAAGTCATCCTCAAATAAGCTCCAAAAGAAATTAATAAAACGAAAATTAAAACCATCCGGCCCCGGAGCTCTATCACTATAAGAAATTAGGGTATATACCCACACATAATTTACCTATACATGTAAATGTGTAGGTAAATACCTACACATGATTGTCTATGTGTAGGTAATTGTTGATAATATATTTTCATATTGACAAACATTTAATATGTGTAAGTATTACGTTTTAGCTACACTTTGAAGTTGGTGGTAAAATTTCCCACCATATTAAATATCTACACAAGTAGTAAAATTTTATAATGTGCAGGTAAACTATTTACACATATATAAAAAGCTAATATATTTGTAGGTAAATGATTATATTTACCAACACATACTAGTTTAAAATAAATATGTAGATAAATCTAGTAAATAATTTTTATCTTATTTATTAAGAATGACATGCCAAAATTAATACATACATATGTTAAAAATGTAAAATACGTGTCGATATTGTGTAATACGAGAATACAAAATATCGGCACCATTGCTGCCCATCCGATTAATTAGGAATAAATATTATTATATATAAATAAAACTAATATTATCACTTTAAGGCTCGACCTCGGGCTCGATAAATAAACGAACTTTGGTTTAGACTCAAACTCGGCTCAAGCTTGATATGAATCGACTCGTTTCGTGCTTTTTATCGAGCGAATATTGAGTAACTCGCGAGCAGACTCGTTTATACTGTATTCATTACATATACCACAATTAGAGATATACAACTTAGTCTTTTTTATATTTTTTTATAAAAATATGTACATAACGTTATAATTTTCTATATAAGTCTTAAATCTTTTATTTAGTTCTCTCCAAAAATTTATGAGGGTGTTTTGTGTAACCCAAAAGCCAATATGTTAATAAGCTATTTGTGTAACCCAAAAGCACTTTTTGTTTTGACTTTTGGCTTTTAAGGGTGGAAAAGATGTTTTTGAAAAGTTAGAAATCCTGGCTTTTGGAAAAAAATTACAAATCTACCACCCATACAACCAATGTTCACAATAAGTTAAGCGAAACACTTAAAAAACAATCTATTGACTTTTTGACGTTTCTCATCTCAAAAGCTAATTCAAACACTTTTTTTAAAACTCTTTTTTTCAAAAAATCATAAGCTAATAAGCGCTTCTGACAAAAAGCACTTTTGCATTTCCAAACTTAATCCTAAACACCATCTCTATATATTTTTCTTCGATCAACAATTCCCTCCAAGTTTCTACTGGATTTTTTTTGAACTTTCCTGAAAATTTCATTTCCCCCTCAAAATCTATCAATTACCATCCCCAAATTAAAAAATCCCTCCACATTTTCACCCATCTTCTATCCCTAGTTGTTGATGTCGCTCCACCAAAGCAGAGCGGCCATCTTAATCATCGATGGTGATATACCGACTCCAACCACCTCCGTTTTCAGTTGCAACAAGACTCTCACATGCCGAAAAACCACCATCGCACCACCAAATAGGTAACCTCCTCTATTCAATGTTGCACGTCATGTTACTAAATCTCCCCCTCATTTACTGTCACTTTGATACTATTATGTAGTTATTCTGTCATACACATAGTATTTTTTTTCTTTCAATGTATAATTATTGCTATGTTGAAGCCTTGACTGATTATAAACCTTTAGATTTTGGGGTAATGTTTAATAGTTGAGTAGTTAAAAGCCGGAAGGTTTGAAGATGCACACCAACTATTCATTAAAATGCTTCAGCTGTTATGAATGCACTAATAATATGGTGACACTCCACATACATAACCTACATCTATTCATTATGTTGGTATTAATTGTATAGCCTATAAATAGTGGCTCATGTATATTGTATCATATACTCACTCAATGAATAAGACTTCTCTCTTCTACCCCTCTCTAAATCTTCCTCTAATCTTTGTTCATAGTTCTTATATTTTGTACGCTAGTAGGCCGTTGTTTTACAACACGTTATCAGCACGACTTGTTTTCGAAGTGGACCATACTATTACAAGAGTCACATATGTTAGAATTTCGTGACATAGGTGGTTGTATCACATATGGGGACCTCCACACCATAACTCTTCGATAGGCATCTACTCAAAATCTCAGGTAACGATATCAACTTCATGATTAATCAGTTCAACAAATATTTATTTAATGATAAAATTAAAATAGGAAGGGTAGACTGGTAGTGATTAGTAAATAAACACATATGATTGTATGATGATGGCTTAAAATAGATTCTATGATTCTTCTTCTTTGGTGGTAGTTGCAAACGAAACACAAGAGGTATATTTGAAACGGTTCAACCATGTTTCTATTTATTGTTATAAATTCAATAATTAAAGTCAATTTATTGACAATAATTTCTAATGAAATTTACGTTAATGTTTCGTATAATAAATATCATATTTTGATATTAAACAAAAATTGATAAAGCATTCCACCTTGATTCTCTTTCATTAGAAAATACATGAAACAAGGTAAACTATATCAATAGGTTAATGTTTAGAACTATGGAGGACTTTGTTCATATTATTTGCTTCTTATTTATTTAAGATACTATGATACTTATTTCTTTTATCATGCTATGATTTTGAATTCATATTACCCGTAATGTAGAAGATATGCATGTGACTAGCTTACTACATAAATTATATATATATATATATATATTTTGATATAAGTGATGAAAACACTTAATTTCATAAAGGTTGTACCACACCTTGTTTTATTTAGTAACATATTATAATATCATGAAGTATATAATCCAACTTTATGTATACATTGTGTTTCGTATGTTATCAGTTTTGAAGAGAACATTATGGCATATTGTCACAATTTGTATGATTGAATTGTGATCAAGATTCATTTATGATATGACATTTGAGGCATCAAACTCTCTATGGTTTATTATTAATTTATGGAAGCTTGTAAGAATTTTGATCGATAAATCGTAATGATTCAATCATATAACTTCTTCTCAATTAGTGGTTTGTGAAGAGAAGATTATTTATACAAGTTGATCAGAGCAGTTTCCATTGTCATATCTCATATATGCTCTTAAATTAGCAAGATTATTAAAGAATATATATGGTTTGAAACGACCACCATGAAAGTGGTGTAGTCTTATCCATTCCCTGAAGTGAATGTGATGAAAATGATCGGTATAAAGGTTAAGCTCATGTACATAACTAATAAAGTTGTAATGATTCCACCATGAAAGTTTTGTGGTTATAATCCATTCCCTAAAGTGAATGCGATGTTATAATTATTGGTATAAATTAAGTCCATGATTATGGTAATTGTGAAAATTGTTATGTTGCTCATGTTAATGAGATCAGCTTTGTTAATAATATGATGATTACAAAATGATCGTTATAGAAGTTATGATCATAGTAAATGAGAAAGTTGTAATGATCATCATGTTCATAACAAGATCAACCATGTTAATCCTGAATGAGGAAATTGTAATGATCATTATGTTGATAATAAGATTAACCATGTTAATATTGAAATCGACCACAAGAAGTGGCACACTAATGAAGTAATTATATGAGAATGAGATATATTATTCTCTCATATTTCTTGTCGTGTATTAGACAAGCAAAAGTGCAACATGTCTAATAATTTCACATATGAGATGTGCTCATGAAATAACCATATCATTAAGAGAGTATGACAAGTTTGAAATCATCTCATATTCTTGTGATTGAGTAAATAATGAAAAGTTATGAAGCTTGTTTTGTTTATACTCCATTCCCTGAAGTGAATGTGACTACATATTGATCATTGTAAAGGTAATGTCATGGAGATAATTGAGAAATTTGTAATGATGAGATCGACCATTTGGAATTGTAATGATGGTCATGTTAATAATGAGATGATGGTTTGAAAATTCCATACATACTCTCATATCTTATGTTTTGTATTACATACGTGCAAGTAATACATTCGATCACAAACTAGAAGTTTAGTTTATGGATCATAATTATTTAATTAGTTGGCATGACCGGTAAGACCACGCCGAGTCGATGATGATGTGAACATAAAGAAGAACTTAAAGATTCTTCAATCTGATGCATAGCATGTAATGTTTGCTCTTAAGCAAAATTATATTATATATTTGCCATATAAAGTAGGGTGAGTATCACTATATATTTTGGAATTGATTAAATGATACATATATCCTAACATGATACCATTCAGTATTTAAAATCGATGCATCGTCTAAATGGTTATCAAGTTTGCAACCTGAAGTTTGTTTGATTTATGGCTTAGCTAATAAGATAGCAAGCATATTATTCTAGATTGGCATATTTAATCAATTCACAAGATAATAATGATCATTGGAATAAGTGTTGAACTTCATATAGCTTATGTTCATAAAAATATTGTTTTCATTGAGATGATCACTAAAACGTCTACTATTGATTGCAATGTCAATGATCATGAAAGCAGAAGTTCATGTTTACATTTGATTTTACATGCAGTAACATTTATTCACATCAAGCCAATACATGGTAATAGTTTCTCCCCATTATAGTTGGTTTTTGGTCAGGAACCAAATATTGCCCATCTAAGATTTTTGTTGTGCGACATATATTGAAATTGATCCACCATGACGCATGGAGATGGGACCTTAAAAGGTGATTGGGAATATATGATGATGATTGGGAATATATGATGGTTTATAGAGCCTTCAACAAGATATTTATTTACATCTCAGTTAATTGATATCCATCTCAATGGATTAATATTCCCAACATCAGGGGGAGATAAAATGCAGTTGGAAACAGAAATGAGTTAGAATGAAATATCATTGATCCTCGTACTAAACAATGTGAACCAACAGTTCAAAGGATAATTCATTCACAGAGATTAGCGAATTAATTACCAGACGCATCAACTGACCTAAATATGATGAATAGCTAATCAAGTCACATATACCAACTGCTAATGCTCCATTTAAGATGAGTGTCCAGGAAGGATAATCGTATATTGGCAAAAAGCCTATTGCACGCCTGAAGCGTGGTAGACTAGTCGATTCCAAAGAATAAAAATCCTCGAAAAATTGGAGCAAGTAAGAAAGATGGTCAAGTCGAGGTTATAGTAAAAAGGTCTCCTGAAGAGACATAGACATGATGGTTCCAGAAGAACCTCAGGTACCTGAAAATAAAGAGATCTCGTTTTATAGTATCATGTCTACGAAATGTATGGAATCGAAATAAAATCGACGTCGTTATAAATTTTATGTAATGTAGCGCTTGAAATGAGGATCAAGATTTAAGATCTGCCTATGAATGGATATAAAGAAATTATTGGCCAAAATGGAAAGACGCAAATATGGCAAAGTTGAATTCTCTATTGAAAAGAAAAGTTTTGGACCAGTAGTCCATACAACAAAAGTTGTAGAAAGGTCTTTTGTGCGAATCAACATTTGAAAAGAAAACGATATAAGGTAAAATTGGTGGCACAAGAATTTCGCAAAGACCCGTAATTGATTATGAGGAGACACATTCTCCAGTGGTGGATGCAATGACTTTTCAATATTTTATTAGTCTGGTAATGCAAACAGAGAATTGAAATGCGTCTAATAAATATCATGATTTACTTGACACTAAAAGTTTACATGAAAATACATGATGAAGGATTTAATGTGTCAAAATCTTGTAACGTAAGTTCTCGAGAACGTTGTGATCAGAATAAATAGATTCAATTATGAATACGTTATGTTTGTTATATGATTGAATTGAATATAAGTGGAACTCCTCATGAGTATCCTAAAGCAACTGAGTGCTTAAAAAGTAATATGAAACATCGTAGGATGTAATTATTGTGCACCAATACACCACAGGTGATAAACTGAACCTGGTGATTTTGATACTTTAATGTATAAGAATGGTACTATATATATTGGAGAAATAGATGTTTTTGTTCTTCCAATTGAAGAGTTAATGCACTTGTGTAATTGGTCAAGATGGAAAAGTCCTTGATGGATTTATGATGCCTGCAACATTGATATCAATACCTTAAGAAGTATTATGTAAAGGTAATATAATATGTATGGACTAAAATAAGGGGGTTGAGTGTTGTAAAACTCTTGAGATATCCCGATAAAGAGCAACATAAGTTTGATTGTATTATCCAACTTATATCAAAAGTTATCTCTTAAAAGTTCACTCGCAGTTTACAGTGATAATGTCTGAGCATTATCGAGAGACTCTGTAGAATTTTTAAAAGGGGGATTTTTGAAAGTCCTTGACATAGTGCACTTGTTGCTTGACCTACAATGGACATAGCTCATACTTAAAGTGCATTAAAGGTTGTCCAATTACTTGATATGAAAAATTATACATTTCATCTCCTACCAAAGTAGAGATTTTCACTCTAGAAGTACCATAGTTCAATATATATGTACATTAGTATATGTATTGCTAGTTATGCATGATTATTATATCTTCCACATGAACTTATTATCATAATATAGTCTATGTCAAGCGAGGAGACACCGGAATAAGTTAAAACAAATACTTCAGGTATGAGCGATATTTGATTATATTTCACTAACCCATGCAAACAAGTTTGGTTAGTCTTGTAAATGCAGGGAATATAACACATCACATTTGTTGATCTTGTGATATTTATTTACGAGAGGAGGCAACATTAGTTCAACAAGAATTGCACTTACGAGAGCATGGACTAAAATTATGGAATGAAGATCATACATCAATGATACATATTAAAATGAGGGGGAGTATTCGACACGTTGCACTCTTTTTTCCCTTCACTAAGTTTTGTCCCATCGGGTTATCTTAGTAAGGTTTTTAACGAGGCAACACCCCTGATCCAAAATATCGGTGGGAGTTAATACGCGCTGCACTCTTTTTCCCTTAGCTATGGTTTTTTTTCCCACTGGGTTTTCCTAGTAAGGTTTTTAACGAGGCAGCATCAACAAGCGTATTATAAGAATTGTGTATTATTTTATTACATTATGTGGATAGTCAAGGGGGAGTGTTATGAATGCACTAATAATATGGTGACACTCCACATACATAACCTACATCTATTCATTATGTTGGTATTAATTGTATAGCCTATAAATAGTGGCTCATGTATATTGTATCATATACTCACTCAATGAATAAGACTTCTCTCTTCTACCCCTCTCTAAATCTTCCTCTAATCTTTGTTCATAGTTCTTATATTTTGTACGCTAGTAGGCCGTTGTTTTACAACATCAGCCAAATTGTGGAATTATTACAAGGTTTTATTGCTTTGTTCATAATAAAAGCAAGCAGGGTTTACTAACAAGGTTATAATTTCATTCCCTGTTACTTTAATTTCACATATAATTAAATGGACTAGAATGCTATTGTAACATGATATTATAAACATTATTGATTTTTTGAGCTGGATTTCAAAAAACCATCTATGAAATGTTTTTCCAAGAAAAGTCATGTATAGACAAAAAATCATCTAACCATGAAAAGTCATCTATAGACAAAAACTCATATCTTGTAAAGTTTTTCCATTGTTAATTTAGTGATAACTTATCTTCTTAAGTAATGAAAATTGATGTGCTAAAAGACCATATCACTATTACAGTTTCTTTTATAATTAAAATTAGGTAGTTCTGAGGACGTTCCCAGGGGAAAATTTATTAGTTGATGAAAGTGGTGTCAAAATCGCGGATCTTGGTTGCGCCAAGTGGGTGAATGAGGACGTGCCAATTCGTGGGACGCCAATGTTCATGGCACCCTAAGTGGCATGAGGCGAAGAACAAGGGTTTCCAACTGATTTCTAGTTTTATAAAGCGCGAAAGTGCACAAAAGCGGCGAGGTAAAAAATATAAACAATAGATGCAAAACAATTTAGAAAGACATGCTCTTTCATAGGAAATGATTTATTGCAACTGACAAGTTTAATAGTATAACTTTACTATGCTAATAATTACTAATCACAATCTATGTGAACTTTTTTACCTGCTATACAAAGCACAACACATATTTTTTTGAATTTTGATGTAGTTGAGGCTTTATGGCTGACTACTTCAATAACCTGTTGCTGGACAAGCACATTAACTCCAACCGGGACCGACACATAATAGACAGATTAAAATCTCAACCGACTGGTCAAGTTCTTAGAGTTCTTGAACTTGTTCTTTGAATGAGGTAATTGCTGCAGAAAGGAACATAATTACAGAAAACATATTGGTCAATGTTGCCTATTAGCGGATATGAAAAAAAAAACATCTTTGAATCAACTTTATCACTATAAAAACAAAAAAAGTTAAGTCCCTAGGTGACTATGAATTTAGACAGATATTAATAATACTAAATATGTATAATTGTGACACTCGGCATGTTCGGCTTAAACATTTTAGTAAAACATAAGTCTACCTTAGCGAGAAACATTTATAAACGGACTTAACTAGGTTAGTTGAGTATGGTTACGATAAGATTGTCCAGGGTTCAATGATCTGGAGGATCATTGGGAGTCATTTTGGGGAATACACTAGTACCGGGTCCCGTTGTTGGTGAAATTACATGAACTGAATCAAGTAGGACAAGTAGATTATTAACACATGTGTAACATAACATGAGAATACGTGCTACAAGGTGTGAACATGAGTATACGTGCCTATATATGCTTAACATGTGTTAGAATTGCATGATTATACGTTAGAATGTGCTTAAATGTGTTAAACGACAAAACCGGAAAATATAGAAAACACAAGTCCTAGTTCGACCCATGGCGTGGGGGCGAACCTGGACATGAGCCTTGGTTCGACCCTTGGATAAGGGGCGAACCTGGAACAACCTACAGAACTTATTCATTCGACCTTGCAAAGGGGCGAAGGTGGCACCTTCGACCCCATGCAAGGGGCGAACGTGGAGTTGTATAAATACCACACTTTGTCATTTTTCACCATTTCACAAACCCTAGCCGTCTCTAAACACTCTCAAATGATTTTTATCACTGAGGAAGGAGTTTTTGCTCTTGTTTTTCATAATCTAACCTACAAACAACATCTAATCAAGAATCCAAGGTGTGTTCTTAATCCTAAACCTTTTCAAAGCATTTTAATTCGTTTTCATCTAACCCTAAATGTCCAGATCTGTTCTACGGATGTTTCTATCAATAAAAACCTTTTAAACATCTTTCGAAACCTAAACCTTATCATTAAACATAGGTTTTCATATCAATAAACATATGTTAATTATGTGTTATGTAATATTATGTGTTGTTTAGTGATTTGTTGCTGTACTAATGTTAGAAACATGATCTAGGACTGCTATTGATGTTAGTTTAGGATTGTTTTTGGTTACAATTAGATGATTGATGATATCATGTCTAAATTGGGGGATTTTAATAAATCTAGGGCTTGTTGCATGTTAGTATTATCAATAGAACTATTGGGGGTTTTCATACACACAACAAACTGAGCATTTAAGATGATTATGGATTGATTTCAGAAAGTTTTCAAATTAGGTAAAGAATTCATGCATGATGTGACACTTTCATAATTTTTACCATTTTGGGAAAGGGCTAAAATGAATAGGTTTTGGGGCAAAATTGGTGGGGTTTTGTGGGGATATGTTATTCATACTTAAATGCTGTGATTGATGATGTTTCGGGATGTTTTCGGATGTTTTTGAAGCGTTTTGGGGAAAACAATCTGCCAGGGTCGAACCTGGGCACCTTCCACCAGTCGTGGGGTTGAAGGTGGAATCCCAGGGTCGAACCTGGACAGTATTGGGCGAATCTGTTACAATGGGTCGAACGTGGCTTTAAAAGGGTCGAACGTGGCTTTAAAAAGGGGCGAAAGTGGAACTGAAACTCCTGGTTCGACCCTATGGAATCAAAAATGAGATTTTTGATGCAAACTAAGTGTTTTATGCTTGAACCTTGTGTGTAATATATGTGTACTTGATTAGTTAGGGTAATGAGTCACCAACGGGATGTCGGGTCGGTCTAGTGTGTCGGTAGAACATTCAAAACACGTTTTAAAACATACTTGGTCACGATCTGGACAATCAGGGACTAGATAACCTTATGGTTATTAGTCGGAACACTTATGTGAAACATTTTGATAGTTCTCCGGTAGTGGGATTATCAAGGGCTTAGCTTTCTTATATTACCGAAGAACGCAACCTAAGGTGAGTTCATGGCCTCACTTTTTACTGCTTTAACTCTTGGGGGGAGAAAACATGCGCTAAACTATTTTGGTAACATATGTCATACTATGGTTTTAACTTTGCATTGCTATACGATCTTTGAAAGTCCCAGGGAAAACCATGAATGTGCGGGGATGCACAATGGGGGAAATGTAGATAGATCTATTGGGCGTGACCTGCCCCACTCGTCGGCTTGGAGGGCCGGGCGGGTGCATATTGTCTCGAACTGGTAACATTAGTAACATGCTGAACATTCGGGCTGAACATTGCTAAACATTGCTAAACGTGTCTAGTAATGGTTTTCCAATCGTAGTAGTAATAAAACATACGCCTAGCTAGCGTACTCGGTAACATTTTGGTAACACCGTGGTAATATTTTGGTAACATTTGGTAACATATTGAACAAACCTGTGAACTTACCAGCATTATATATGTTGACGTCTCTTTTGGCATGTTTTCTCAGGTCACTAAGGTAGCATCGGTTGGACTAGGCGCACGGGTCTGCATTGGCATCTAGGCTTAGCTGCATGTTTTTAAATAAGTGTCTTGAATACTTTGGAACATTGTTTTGTAGCTGATTTAATTCTTTAAATGCTTCCGCTTATAAAATCTTTGTCTTTGGGTTTACGTACTTCATATAGTGTTGTTTATTGTGACCGTTGACTTGAATCCTGGTTTGTCATGCGCCTCGCGGTAAAACCCCGCAGTGGAAATTTGAGGGTGTGACAATAATTCTTGTTCCAATCTAATTTAATTTATCCTTATTATGAAATAAAAAAACCTTCAAGTCGCTCTTTCCATTCAAGTATCTGCTTGAATGAGAGACCCTATTCTACTTTCGATCTCTTCAAGAACCATTTCAGCATGCTGTAAGCAACAAATAAGATATGACAATTGATTAAACAACAATATAGACATGTGTGTGCTTGTGCAACAAACTCACCTCAACATCTTCAGGTTCAACTTTCTTTGTTTGACTTGGTCCATCTGCTTTCTTGCCAAGAACAGGCTAAGCAACAAACAAGAATGACTGCCTAGTTGCTAGTTTCAATGCAATGTGTTATCCAATTTAATGTAAGTGAACGCACAAGTGGAACTATATTTTTGACAGCTACTTTAACATCTGTTATAAACCATTTCAGCCAAATATTAGGGTATTAATAAAACTATTATATAGATCACTGAGGAGAGAGCAATGATATATTGCTATAAATACATACCTTCAACAATATCAGCAAGAGTCACACATTATTCCTTGTTAATTGCTTGAAGAGTATTAGTCAATGCTTCTATCATAGTAGGCTTTTTCTCTTTCAATTTTTCCTAGAAAAAAATAATATTTTTTTTTATTATTTGGAATTCCTAATTTCATTATTAGAAATGATATAAATATATTCACAAAAATACCAAGTTAGTAATTTATAACTTACATGAGATATGTTATTTATTCAACCCGTGTAACACACGGGTTTATAACATAGTGTCCTAGCATGTGTGTGGGTGTGTATGTATTAGTGTCTATTAAAACCCGAGATCCTTTTACCGTTTCAGCTCCATTTCCAACCTTTAAATCATAGTACGTGAAAACAGTTGTCATGATACATAAGGTACATTCAAAATTTTCTACTTGGTTAAAATTAACCCAGCATATATCCACTAAAAAAACTGTAAGTAAGCAACTGCTTTTTAACCGACACTAATACAAAACAAACTTTATATAAATAATACATTCTTATTGCGACCCATAAAAGGAAAATGGTAGGTGTTTGAATATTACTAACTTTAGCCATTGGGAAGAGTAGTATATTCATTCTCAGGCACGTTTTCTCCCTTAAGCTGCAATAAGAGAGAGTTAAAGATTCAAAACATTAAGTAGCAAAATCATACATGGCAATTGCTTGATTTTGTAGTAGTGTTATTATTATTATTATTGATCCTTTGTTTGTTTCTCACACACATGTTTCATTATTCATCCGTGGCCAACACCATAAACCTGTAAGAAGACCTGCACCTTTAAAAGGCGTATCGTTCTTCAAAAACTTCGTTTCCTAAAGGCTTATTTCAACGATTATGGTTGCGACGGGTAATGCGAGAGTTAGCTTCAATAAATGATACACCAATATAAAGTTAAGGTGATTCTTTGTTTCAACCATCAATTGTACAAGATTTGGAAAATCATTCAATTTGGCAAATCGTGTGTCCGCTTTTACATCATCATTGTAGCTTTCAAGTTCAACATGAAGTCTTCTTTTTTCTTCGTCATCAAAATCATGAGGATACATCTCAGCTAATCGTAGTAGTTTGGAAACATCAAGCGCACCAAAATTATCACAAGGACTCAAGCTATGTGTTAGGATGTGAGTTTGATTGTTTAAGTAAATGAATGATGAAGGAAGTAAACTATAAATGGAAAGTGCAGCGGAATGATAAACTATAAATCAAAACAAGAGAATAATTGTTTTAGAATCGAAAGCTTTCATATATGATTGAATGATTACAAACGATTCACAATCAATCCCCCTCAGCGTGATCACTCCTGTAAGTTTGTCTAAGAAAATGTTTTGAGTGATGAATAGAACAGTACATGCACTGTTCTATTTATAGACAATCTAAACTACTGATGACCTAGGCTTACGTCACCTAAGACAATGACCTCTAACAGAATAACAACATAAAACATCTGATGAGACAAACATTGTTACATAGAAACCTTTGATAGGTAAACAGCTGATAGGTAACCTCTGATGGTCTTGTAACATCTGTTGGAGCCTAAGTGCTGTTGGTTCCAACAGACCTTTAGTCTTTAGTACTTTGATCAGCAGTTGTTCTCTATCAGATCTTTGCAAGCAGTAGTTGTTCCAGTAGTTGTTAGGGTACAGCAGATGTTAGAGTCAACAGTTTTTTTGGGAGAAGTAACTTGTAAGACTATAAGGAGTGGTGGTGGGTGGTGGGGGGGAGGGGGATGAAGCGTCATGTGGCACTTGTGACACCTATGTGGGGGGGGGGGGGTTGTGGGGAGTGGAAGGGGGGAGTGACATGTGGCATTTCTTTTATCTTTTTTTTTTTGTTTTTAAGTAATTAAAATAACATTTATAATTCATAAAAACCTAGAAAACTAAAAAATATAAAAACCTAGAAAATTAAAAAAACATAAAAAAATAAAAATAAAAACCGAAAAAAAAACTAGAAACTAACAAATCAGTTAATATTATATTTTTCCATAATCTCACGCTTCATTTGTAGCGTCATCTCTAACTCTGGCCCGTGAAGATGATCGGTGTTCATGGCGAGAAATTTCATATCTTCGCGTTTTTCACGCTGTTCTTTGATACTCAACTTTCTCTCTTTCATACTCAACTTTTTTTCAAATGCTTCGTGAATGTTTTTTTCTCCTTGAGCATTTTTTCTTGAATCGTATTGAACTGAATCATGGTGGATTTTGAATCTTGCAAGTCAGCGCTGTAGGCGCCGGTTGATCCAGAACCCGAACCCGAAGCAAGAGATTTTTTCGACCTCTTTTTTGACTTATCTCGACCGGGTGGGCGACTCAATTCCTCGTCGAACTTGTCATCATCCAAATTAACGGCTTCCACGTTTTCAGGATCAATTGAATGGTTTCTTGACGAATTTGTTTTCGTCCTTTTTGCGGAGTTGGTTGCAGTGGGGACGTACGCCCATTTTGAATGGTGCTTCGCGACTTCCCAACAATGAAGAAACTTGAAGTCGACCCCGGTTTCGTTACGATACGCTAATAGCAACCGGGTGAGGCAGTCGCCGTCTGTTTCATCGCTTTTTGGATTGTTTCTTGCGTAATAATAATGCGGCTGAAACGCATTCATTTCCCTGTTTATCTCGGTCCACTTGGACGAGAGACTATCGTTTGCTCGATAGAACTCTCTTTCCATCAACATATGGAACGCATTGTTTATGTCGACCCAAAAGTCGTTTTTATGGTGACTAGTTCCTACAAAAAAAAGTATTAGAAATATTAGAAAAAAAATATCATGTTTAAAAAATTATTAGGAATACCTTGCTCTTTTTCCGACTTGCTTATCCACGCTTTCGTTAACGCAAGCACTTCTTCGGGTGTCCACTTAATCGCTTGGCGGTTAGCGGCGGTTAATGCTTTCTCCTCCGGCGTCTTCCTCCTGTGACTTCTTTTTGCAAGGGGGTTTTTACCCGAAGATGATCCCTCAACATTTTGGTGTTGTGTTTCGGGTACGGTTTGCGTTAAAGGAAGTGACAGTTGTGAAGGAATGAGAGAATCATTGAATGGGAAATTAGGATAAATTTGCCCACTAATGTAACCCGCATAACCCGCGTAGTCGGGACAGGGTGAAGGAATGGGTGGACGGTTTGGGGTCGGACGAACCGGTGGTGTATTCGGGATTGGGACGTACGCGTATGGGTTGTTCGGGTCAAAGCCTCGGTTGTATGGGTTCATTTTTTGTTGAAGAAGGATGAGTAGTATGAAAATATATGAAGAATTGTAAAAAAATTGTTGAAGAAGTGTATAAAAATGGTGAAGAAATAAGATAAAGTGGGTGTTTTGTAGTGAGAAGGGGGTAATTTATAATTTTTTTTTTGACCATTTAAATTGTATAACGGTTAGTTTTAATATTTTTTTTCAACGGTCAAATCACCTCACCCAATCAACACCCTACACGTGGCACCCAAGCCCGCCCCCACGCCAAGCCAATCTTCTCCGCCCTCCTCCACGTTGGCCGGCGGCAGTGTTGCTACCCCTTCCCGCCCCTTTCCCCGCCCCCACTCCGGATGGTCTAAATGCAGTTTTTATTAAGGATCAATATGTAGTATATTTTGGCTTTCCAATCATCTGTTCTTTTCCAGGTCAGCAGACCCAACACTATGAATAGAAACAAGTAACTTAGATGCTACCTGTAACACCCCAACCGATGGCGGACACATCGAGGTGTCACGTAGTGACGATTGATCAAAAGCTCATGGTACTCAACAATCGACCTTAAACATGTACGAAAGAAATTTTGTCAACATAAATAATGTTGGTGAACATACTTGGTTTGTATACGTATAAAATAAGTTTAACGGATATGTTTTAAAACTCATGTGTCGAGATTTATCCAGGCATTATGTAACGACGTAGCCAACAAACATGTTAAAGCCAAACGATTATGATTCACACAAAGCATCGTAACACGTTTCACAATGATTTGAGCACCGTAACATGTGTTACGTTTATTTGAGCATTTGATCATTCGAGCATTTGAGCATTTGTTCATTCGAGCATTTGTTCATTTGAGCACCTTAACTTCAGTTAAGTCTAGATAACGATATCTATGAAACAATGTAAGTAAACTACGCTTAAGTCTAGCATAAAGCACAAACATAACGAGACACGTATATGAATTGTAAACATATAAAAGATTATGTGTAAGTTTATATATGTGTACATATTTCATACCAAAAGTGTAAAAATGAAAAAGAGGATAAGTATACTCATAGTTTGCGAAAGCGATCAAAATCAAACTTAAGCTGTTGTGAGCTAAAAAACTGGGAATTCCGAGAAATCCTACCTATAAAGTTAAGAATACTAATAAGGGAAATGTCTAAAAAGTCTAAGGAATCTAGAGTATAAGGCATTAGGGTTTGCTAAGTCAATTTGGGGAATTAGAGTTTTTACGATAAATTGAATTAATATAAAACACGTATTTCTCAAAAATAATATGATTAAAGGTATAGACATGATTTGGTAATAATTATTATTAATCGAATATTTAATTATAAAGCAACTCCAATTAATTGGGATAAAAGAATTAAATATAAATACAACTAAAATACAAGATATGGTTCAAAAATGATATTTTTTGTTAAATATAAATACATTCTGATGAAAAATGATCAAACTAAATTTTGCATAGTTTTTCTCAATTTATTTGTATATAAAACTGATTTAATGAACTTAAATCATGTTTAAATGATTAATAATTAGGAAATCAATAAAAATAAATGTTTTCTAGGAAAATGATTTTTATTTCAGGTATTTATGTTTAGAAATAATTTCCTAAAATTTTTGGGGTTAAAATCATTAAAAATGATTTTTTATCAATTAATTATGATTAAAACAAATTAAATTAATCAAAATAGCTAAATAAAATGTTTTCCAGAAAATAAAGTTCTAAGAATTTTATTTATGTATTCAAGAGTCTACACCTAAAGTTTGGTAATTTTTGAGCAAAAATTGAATTTATTATGAATATTCTAATTTTGCTTGTATTATAATGATTTATTTATGTTAAAAAATATATAAAATATGACTAAAGGACATAAAAAAACATGCCTGACTGGATTCGAACCCATGTTATCTCGTACCAATGCCAACACACAAACCATTACACTACCATATGTTTTGTTATGGAATCTGATAACTAATACTATTTGAAAACTATTCAATTACTGATATTCTTCCCCAAATGCACTCAAGAACCCTAACCCTAGACCCAAAACTAATAAACGCAATAATGTTACTGAAATCCACAAGAAACAAAGGGCTTCTAACCAAGGATGATTGAAAAGTGAAACGACAATACAAAAACAACTTATAGTATCTGAGAATGGCTCGAGATGAATAAAAAAGGGCCGAAACTTGGAATGCGATTTACAGATCTTCTGTTCACGTTTTGCATAATATTATAGTGGGTTAATGATTCTAGGAGGTACAGAAGGTGAATGGCATGGTTTGGTTTATAAATGTTCGGTCAAATGCGCATTTAACAGGTTTGAAGTTTTCCGGCCGTTACATCTTAAAAGCTTGATTAAAATCCCATTAAAACCCGCTATTTGTCAGATTAATTAGTTGGAAACTATTGGGTTATGATTGACAAATGTTCGGAATTGGAAATAAAATGCTGAAATGTTTAAAATCAGAATATTGATAGTCGCCGGAGAAAACTCCGGCCGGCAATGGTTCACTAGAAAAAAAAAACAAGTTGGCGGGTGGGGTTGGGTTCAAATATAACTTTCACCTTTTGACAAATCAGGCCCTTGTAGTTAGTCTTGGTTAAATATATCATTGTGTTGGTTAAAGTTTCTTATAAAACTTAAGCATAACTAACTTAAGTTAACAAAATGTTTTTAAAAACTTTATAAATATTTTTTTTTTAAATTCGACTTAAAACTTTTAACGTTTTTCCCAAATCCTTCATTAAGTTTATACGCTTTTTTTAAATGATATAACTTTAAAATGATAAAATTAGCTTAAATGTCCAAACATAATATGTTTAAAATTTGAAACGATAAAGATGTAATGATCGACAAAGATTCAAGGTTTTATTAAAATTTGAAACGATAAAAGTACAAGGACTAGATTTGACAACTGTGTAAAAGATGGGGGTGACAGATATCACAGTATCCCCTACTTTAGGAAATTTCGTCTCGAAATTTATTTAAAGGAAACTATTTAAATTGGTTTGAGAGAAAGTTAAAGTAATGCTAAAGGTCTTATGATTGGATTTAGGATTGGGCAAGACTTAAGGAATTCAAGGATTTCTAACATACGTTCTAAGTTAAGATAAATAAATGGCAGAGGTTGGAATTTAGTTGTTCCAATAAACCAAGAACACTCAAGAGTAGGAAGAGTGCTAAGAACCTCGCAGGGCTTAGTTCCTGACTCAAGGGATAGGAGTTGGTATCAATCACAATATTCAATGTTTATGCTTACAATATTCTATACTAAAGATAGACTAGGGTCTGTTCTTGCTTTGACTCCCAATCTCATTCCCGATGCACCATAAGAGTTTATATATAGGGTGTACCGCAACTAACCCACCACAACTTTGATACCTCGAAATCATACTAGAAATATCTCCTAAAACCCTAATAGAATTCCACACCACCTCAATGTACCTACGAATTCATGATTACATTCCGGACCGTAATCGCCAATTTACCTTACATTAAGGTGTTATGCCCTTCTATGTCACCAATTTACAATAACACACTAAGATTCTATAAATGTCTCTCACGTCAAACAAAATACTTTAACTCTAAAAAGATTGGCAAAGAATGATTCACATATGACTAGCTTGACACACAAATTGGTGTATCTATGTCCTTCGTTTAAAGATGACTATATACTATGTTTCCGGGGCAATGATTTTTGAATTCATGTTCAGCAAATTCTCATATCTAAAGATATACTAGCCATGTATGGTCAATCATGTTCACACGTATAATGGATAGATCTCTTTATTACAAACATGTAATATCATAAAAAGAGATTTGTAGCATAGTACACAAGTGTCACATACTTCAAGTTATCAAGTTTATGCACTTCAATAGATCGCAAAATAAAGTCTTAGATTTCTATGCTCAAGATAAACCCCAATAATAGGAGTCAAACACAATAGATTTCAAACTAAGATTTGTTCATAATAAACTGCAAAGAGATCTCCAAACGTTATATGTTTAAGAGTATGACATAAATCGAGTACAAAATGAAAATGAAAATCAAGAAAATGAAAACATAATATAACATTCTCACGACTTAAGATGATTCCATCCATATCTCAGTTTTGACTAGTCGCCTGATTTACGTTAATGAGTTTAGGGCATCGATGTCGCATATGATTAGGGTCACCATAGTTGTAACACGCCCAACCGTTATTAATCCGAAGTTGTTCCTGTTCACCTTGAGTCCTTTCCCAACATGTAGTGGCAAAATGTCTGAATCTTCCACATATAGTGCACTTACGACATGGGAGGTGAGTAGGGTGATGGTACCTACAAATGTTGCATTGTGGATGGACTCCCGTGTAGTCTTTCTTGACATGAGATTGTGTCACAGCGTGGGATTTGCAGAAGTGGTGGCGGCCTTAGCTGAAACCATTTTAAACGGTCCTACAGTAGTGGTAGTTTTATCAGCAGTTGCCTTTGTTCCTTTCCTAACCAGGTTTCCTTTCCTCTCATGTTTGTCAGTCAATGAGGCTGCAAGTTGGATGGCTTCTTCCACTGTAGTGGGCTTACTTCTAGTGACTACATCTTGAATCGGGTCAGGTAAACAATGTACTTCTCCATTGCTTGAGAGACTGGAGTAACCATATGTGGAACCAATAAGCTGAGTTCACGATAACGAGTATTGTATGCTAGATTTTCCCTATTGTCATATTTCAATCCATGAAACTCATCTTTAAGTTTCTTGATTTCATTTCAAGGGCAAAACTTGGCGATCATAAGTTCTTTAACCTCAGCTCATGATAAAGCTAGAGCAACGTCAGCACCCCGATTTTGCTTTTCGCTATTCCACCATGTTAATGCCCCTTTTTTCAGGACACTGGTAGCATAGTGAACGCGATGTTTGTTGGGACATTCACTATTAATAAAAGTATTCTCCATTCTCTCGAACCATTGGAGAAGGCCAGTAGCACCCTCATCCCCAAAGAATTTCATTGGGTTGCAAGAGTTAAAATGTTTGAAGGTACAACGAGCGTTACCACCTCCCAAGACTCCATAGTTCCTAGTATTGTTGCTTTGGCTCAACTCATCAACTAAGTTTGGAATCACAGCAGCAACTTGCTCTGCCACTAGTGACGCAATACGACATTCAGATCGAAGACGAGATTTATGCTTAGGAGTACGATCAAAGCGACAACCAGCCATCTACAAAAAAAGAATATTATGAGAATCAACGAAAATAAGAAAATCATCATAAGCAAAAATAGGGTTGTGGAATATGTGTATGAATAACTAGGTATGAAATTGCTTCGCCAAGATATAAAGGATAACAATATCAAGTAAATCATTATGAAATCAAGAAATCATGAAATAAACAATAAAACATAGGATTGTTCTTGTCTAGTCATAAGACCCGACAAAAACTTTGACTATTCAAAGAATCGAACTCAGCTGGAGATTAATGAAGACGTGCTTTAGCCTATAAGTGGACACTCACTCCAGGAATCCCCAGGTAAGCATAACAGGTCCGTCGGTTGATTCGGATTTATGCGCTATGCTTGCCTATGCCAGAAAACCCAGTGTACAGGCATCCACCTTCCATATTACACGTGTTCTCTCACGTAGAGTTCAACACTTTGAAGGAATAAAAAATCAATGAAAAATGAGGGTAGGCAATTAAGCCAACAATATCCAACATGCTCAAATGTGTAGACCTTTTCCCCAAATGAAGTCATCCACAAAGACCATTATGAATAAAGAAAGAAAGAAATGGAGAGAGGTAGGGGAAAGAATAAGAGGTGATAAAGAGAAAGGTTAGTGGAGAAAATAAACAAATAAACACAAGGAAACACAAAGAAGAGGCAAGTATGAACAAACCAATTAAACAGAAAGGAGAGACAAGTATGGTCACTTAGTTATAGACTAGGTTATTTTTCTAATAACCTAATTCCATATAATCACGGCTTTGATACGAATCTGTAACCCCCCAACCGATGGCGGAAACATCGAGGTGTCATGTAGTGACGATTGTTTAAAAGCTCAAGGTACTAAAGTGTAAATATTTTATTCAATGCTTCAAGTTAGAAATATAGATATCATCAAGTAAAAATACTATTCTACACGTTCTCTTGATTAAGTCTTTACTAAGTCCACATGTCCTACATGAAATATCTCAACAATCAACCTGAAAGATGTACGAAAATAATTTTGTCAACATAAATAATGTTGGTGAGCATACTTGGTTTATAAATGTATAAAATAAGTTTAAAGAATATGTTTTCCAACTCATATGTCAATATTTATCCAAGCATTATGTAAAGACGTAGCAAACAAACATGTTAAAGCTAAACGAATATGATTCACACAAAGCATCCTAACACGTTTCACAATGATTTGAGCACCGTAACTGATGTCGTGTGAGATAGGTCCTTTTAAACGTCCTTTTTAAAACCAACACTTTCCTGAAAGAAGTGTCAAGACTCAGTGAAAAAGGGTAATTAAATGAGACCTTCAAGTTAAAACACTTATCTAAGTTTTAAATTTATAAAAGTAAAACGATATCTGCTAACTATTCTTAACCCACACGATAGGCAAGTGGACCTATCGGGCGTAGTATAGCCTATAGCAAGTACCGAGTATCGAAACCTAAGATACGACTTCCCCTACTCAGTCCTAAGTTGCTGCAACAAAAAAAAAAAAAAAAGAAAGATAAAATAAAATAAAATAAAGAAAGAGAGCAAGAGTGACCGAAGTAAAAATCAATACCAAACAAAGTGCTGCTTCGGGATCCAACTTATTTTTGGGACGGATTAATAGTAGTTATTTAATTAAGTTGTGTGAACAAGTGTGCACTTATGCTGAACTTGGAGTTGCTACAGCATTCTCCAGTGGTGTCTGTTTTCGCAATATGAGCTGTGTTCTTGCTTTAAAATAAGGGTTTCCCGAACCGGTAAGCTCACCTCTCAACTATGACAGACGGACTACTCAAGACTGTGTATACCCAACCCCGAATGATCCAACTCCCAAAGCTGTAATAATGACATCTAATCACTTAAAACCTTTATAGACAAGCTGCCGGTGGCCGGAGAATGACCGAACAAGAAACCACTTGATATCATAAAGGAGTCGTGACCAATCGGCACACGTGCACCCTTTACTTGACCCAATTAACCATTTTAAAAAGTGAGTGGTCTATCAATAATTGCGCGGCAGTATAAAGATGAGAGAAAATAAAGACCGTTTTCTCTTAACACGGGTTCATCAAACCTTAGTTTGCGTCAAAGCTTTCACATAGACAATGAAGCTGAGTCGCACAACTAAGAGTTGACTTATCACTAGGACCGAATATAAAGACCGTACCGACCCTAAATGAGTCTTGATAGTAGAGGATTAAGTCGCAAAGTGTGTGTATTTCTACCCACAAATGGACTAATCACTACTCATTGGATTAAGTTAGCTTAAGAGTGCATGGGTTGTTACACACCATGGGTACACCCTTAAGTCCTCCCACTTCCTATCAAGACACCCACAAGACTAAAGACTAGTTAATTAGTTAATTAATTCATCAACCAAGGTTTTAAGTGAAAAGAATTTAACAAGAACACAACACCACTTAACAAATAAAAACTATATAATCCATACCAAAATAAGTCTTCACCCTAGCAACACTCTAGTAATCTAGCCAAACATTGGCTCTACATCTAGCACGGAATAAATGGTGTTTAAGGAACACATAATTGTGAGTGTAATATGGATAAAAGAGGGTGGTATGGGTGAGTTTCAGTGATCTCTCTCTACTCTCAATCTCCAAGTCTTTATGGAGTGATCCCAAGCTCCAAAGGTCACTTGCATGACACCAGAGATGGCTGAAGTGTGAGTAAAACTCGGGTGAAATGGGATGCCCAAAATGTGGAGTGGAGGCCTCTATTTATAGGTAAAACAGCCCTGGCACGCCCTCGACAACGTCCTAGAAAGCCTACGCTTGACAACGCGTACTGTTGCAGAGATGTCTGTACCAGGGCATGCACGCCCGTGCTTGTTACTCTGGCACGCCCGTGCAAGTCGTTCTGAGTAACAGTCTTGTCAGTCTTTGTCGGTTTGAGCCTTGGAGAACACATTGCATTAAAGCATGACCTTGCCATAAGGTGGGGCATGCCCGTGCATATCAGAAAGCCTCAGTTTAGCCTCCTGCCGACTAGGAAATTCTGACTAGCTGGCCTGGGATAAGTGCACGTCCATGCACAGGCATGAGTGCGACCGTGCTTCATCTGGATCATCTCCAAAAGTCTTCAAATCCTTGTCTTTTACACCGGTTTTCACTTCTTTTCACTTTCCACCTTCAATACCTGCAATTATCATCAAAAGAGAACAAACCGTGACAATGCCAAGATAAAAGCATGAAATTAGGTGATAATTAGATGAAAACGTGTATATAAAACCTCCTAATTTTGGGACTCATCATATCACCTCAGCCTTAGACGTTTGCTTGTCCCCAAGCAAAGCAAACCAAACCTAGGCAATGAAAGTGGAATAAAAATAAGTGAGTCTGTCGTGACAAGTCACAACAACCCACCTCCTATGAGTCCCACCTACTCAACACATCCTTGGTAGATGTTTTAGATAGCCTTGGCGCGCCTAATCAAACGTCTCTCAACTGTCTACTTCATATTTCTCTCACTTTACACTCGGGTGTAATTTTGGGGGTGATCACTCGGATTCATCCCAAGGCACGCACAGATCATAGGCTTGTACAAAAAATCGGATCTCCACTGCTATATAATGGCGAGAAAATGCAAATCACAAGGTCTTTTGAGGGATGAAAAATGGTATAGTGATAAATGGGTAGGAAGGGGATCTATTGTCGTGTCTAGCCTAGGCAGTGGCTGCGACATAATGGGAAAATGTCAAACTCTGAATGATGGGCTTTATGAAACTCCTCACCCGAAGACTTACTGTTCTAACGTTCCTACTCCGCGAATCTATCGGTCTTCACACCTAATCACCTCCGCTAGGAATTTCCTAGAAATAAACCTTTAAATAGAATTGTTTCTTTTCAGCCAGCTTATTGTCGAGCTTCTTGACTTATTCATCACACTCTCTCTGTTTTTTTTGACAAAATAAAATAAAGAAAATCTACTTTCGGTGAAGCTTATTCTTTGTTATGTACTCTGGGTAGCTGTCTTTTCTTCAGTTGCCACAACTCTTCTCGGTAAATACCACGGCGTCTAGTCTTTTCTTCTTTATCTCAAGATGGCCCAAGAGTGTCCCAATAGTCGGCAGCACGCTTTCTTTGCCAAAACCACGACAAGGGCTATATGTGATGGGTGGAATGAAAGAAAAATGGCTAAGGCTCAAATGGGGTGACTAGGTGAGGGATAAATTTATGGAAGGCTAATGAAAGATGGAAGGGGTGTGTCCTAGGTGCCTTGATCATTTTTACAATCACTCACCTCACGTGCGGTCTCGAAACTCATAAGATGCACAAGTTCTAACTGTAACATGCCAAGGGTGAATGTCTCTCTCAATCAAATGAACGAGCATCGGTGGCATCTATACTGTAAGTGGGTGTGCTTGATAATGCTCAAGATACTCACATGGAAAGGGTAGATGCTTGAATATGAAGTAGAAAACACTTTAAGTTGGTTCTTTTGGCGATGCCAACACCTCCAAAAATCTCCTATTCAAGTTTTTAGGGTGGACTCAAAGGGTTTGAAAAAGATTTTTAATTACTCTTTAAAAACATTTTGAAAACTCTTGCCTTTAAATAGGTTTTTGTTTGCTTGGCTTGAGAGGTGGTAAAATTTATAAAATTTTATCACCTCACACTTAATTCTTTGGCATATTTTAAAATTATAGATTTGCAAAAAGTATATGCCAAGAATCAAGTGGGACGTAGCTACGTCTTTCCCTAACAGGCTAAAAGCTGTTCGGGTATAATTCGAAATCGAGCCGAGAGAGAGAACACCTGGAATGGATATATATATAGCTATCTACAAACTAAGAAAAATAAAAACTACTACTACTGCTGCTGCTGCTGCGGCTACCGCTGCAGCTACCGCTGCCGCTACTACCACTCCTACCACTCCTACCACTACTACCACTCCTACCACTCCTACCACTCCTACCACTCCTACCACCACTACCACCACTACCACCACTATCACCACTACCACCACTACCACCACTACTACCACTCCTACCACTACTACCACTACCACCACTACTACTACTACTAAGTCCTAATGCCGAGAGGGCATACCTGGCGGTGAGAAAATAAAGGGGAACGATCATACCTGAGGGTCCTCGATTGATTTCTTACCGTATACACCAACCTCTCAACTTATTCTTCCTAAGCTACCAATCCGGGCCGCCTCCACGGTAGCGCCACGTTTCATGTCTTTGGCTAACAAAGGCGGTCTGATCATGGGTGTGCTGGCATTTCATCTACTTCGTCGACCAAGAACTCGAAGTATGGTTTAAGCCGATGACCATTGACTTTGAATAGAACTCTCGTTCCTGTCTCCAAATCCACCGCCCCGTACGGATAGATCTTCTTCAAAATATATGGCCCAGTCCATCTTGACTTCAGTTTCCCAGGAAACAATCTGAGCCTCAAACTATAAAGTAACACTTTCTGACCTTCTTGAAACGACTCCTTTCTTTTAAGTCTTTGATCAGGGATCTTCTTGGTCCTTTCATTGTAGATGATGGAGTTATCATACGCTTGCTGGCGGAGGTCTGCAAGTTCATGAAGCTGAAAGAGTAGGTGTTGCTTGACATCTTCAGGATCATAATTTGTTGCTTTCAATGCCTAGTAAGCTCTATGATCCACTTCTATCGGCAAATGACACGCCTTTCCGTACACGAGTCTGTACGGTGTGGTACCAATCGGGGTCTTGTATGCTGTACGTAGTGCCCAAAGTGCATCGTTGAGATGATCGGCCCAATCTTTTCTATCAACCCCCACAGTTCTTTCAAGGATTATTTTGATGGCCTGATTTGTAACTTCAACCTGACCATTAGCTTGGGGGTGATAAGGAGTGGAGAACCTTAGCTAACAACCATATCTTTGTAGTGCTTTCTCCAACTGCTTGTTGCAAAAGTGGGATCCTCGGTCACTGACGAGGGCTTTTGGTACACCGAACCGAGCAAAAAGAGACTTCAAAAATCTGACAATAACCCTGGCATCATTTGTTGGTAGTGCCTGTGCTTCGACCCATTTAGAAACATAGTCTACCGCAACAAGAATGTAGAGATTCCCCTTGGACGGTGGGAATGGTCCCACAAAATCTATACCCCAAACAACAAAGATTTCACAGACTACAAAACCGGTTTGTGGCATTTCATCATGTGCATTGATATTGGTGGCTCTTTGACATGCATCACAACTTTGAACAAGAATGGAAGCGTCTTTAAAAATTTTGGGCCAATAAAAACCTGCTTCATATACTTTTCGAGCCGTATTTCCCGCGGCGTGGTGCCCTCTTATAGGACCTTCATGGCACTGACGTAGAATCTCTTGGGATTCTTTATCGTGAACACACCAGCGAATAACACGATCAGGGCAAATAAGGAAAAGATACGGGTCCTCCCAAAGATAATACTTTAAATCGGAAAAGAATTTCTTCTTCTCATAATATGACTGAACTTTAACGAGCATCCCACTGGCCAAATAGTTTGCATAATCAATGTACCAGGGATATGAGTCAGGGTCTTCAATCCGGAGGATTTGTTCAAGCGGACAGTCATCATGGATTTCGTCTCCATTTTTGTCGGGTGGTACTTCTTCGAGACGAGACAATTGATCAGCTGCAACATTTTCGGCCCCCTTTTTATCTTTTATTTTTATATCAAACTCTTGAAGTAAGAGAATCCACTGTATGAGCCTCGACTTTGCATCTAGTTTGTTGAAGAGATGGCGCAGAGCGGCATGATCAGTGTAGACGATGGTCTTTGACAAGATGAGGTATGAACGAAACTTGTCAAAAGCAAATACCACAACAAGGAGCTCTTTCTCGGTCGTCGTGTAATTTTCTTGGGCACCATTGAGGGTCTTGCTTGCATAATAGATCGGGTGAAAACATTTGTCTTTTCTTTGCCCCAAAACTGCTCCTACAGCCATATTACTTGCATCACACATCAACTCGAATGGTGGGTCCCAATATGGAGAAATTAAAACCGGTGCTTCAACCAAATTTCTTTTTAGGCAATTGAACGCCTCAAGACAATCTTTCGTAAACACGAACTTGCGATCTTTTTCAAGAAGCCGAGTAAGTGGACGAGCGATCTTCGAGAAATCCTTGATGAATCTTCTATAGAAACCGGCATGACCGAGAAAACTACGAATTCCCGTAACCGTAGTAGGAGGGGGAAGCAATGAAATCGCTTCAACTTTGGCCTTGTCAACCTCGATCCCTTTGTCTGAAATTTTATGCCCCAAAACAATTCCTTCCTTTACCATAAAATGGCACTTTTCCCAATTAAGTGCCATATTCACTTCTTCACACCTTGCCAACATTTTCTCAAGATTGCCCAGACAATGATCGAACGAACTTCCAAAAACCGAGAAGTCATCCATAAATACCTCCATGATGTCTTTGATCATGTCATGAAAGATAGCCACCATGCAGCGCTGGAAAGTAGTGGGGGCATTTCATAGCCCGAATGGCATCCTCCTGTAAGCGCACGTGCCATATGGACAAGTGAAAGTGGTTTTCTCGTGGTCTTCGGGGCCAATCGGGATCTGGAAGTACCAAGAAAAACCATCAAGAAAACAATAATATTGATGCCCGGCTAACCATTCCAACATCTGGTCGATGAACGCTAAGGGAAAATGATCCTTCCTTGTAGCATCATTGAGCTTCCGATAATCAATACAAACCCGCCAACCCGTGACCTTTCTTATGGGAATAAGTTCATTTTGCGCATTGGTCACGACTGTCATACCACCCTTTTTAGGCACCACTTGGACATGGCTTAGCCAAGGTGGGGCAGAATAAATCAAGCCGGCGTCAAGCAGCTTAATTACTTCTTCTTTTACGACCTCTTGCATCTTGGGGTTAATTCTTCGCTGCCTTTGCACACAAGGGCGGTAATCATATTCCATAAGTATTTTGTGTGTACAAAGTGAAGGGCTAATACCTTTAATATCCATCAGCTTCTAGGCGATTGCTTTCATGTGCTATGTGTACAAAGTGAAGGGCTAATACCTTTAATAGCATGCACACCCGTGCTTGTTACTCTGGCACACCCGTGCAAGTCGTTCTGAGTAACCTTCTTGTCAGCCTTTGTCGGTTTGAGCCTTGGAGAACACACTGCATTAAAGCACGACCGTGCCATAAGGTGGGGCATGCCCGTGCACATCATAAAACCTCAGTTTTTCCTCCTGCTGACTGGTTGACCTGGATAAGTGCACGTCCATGCACAGGCATGACCCCGGCCGTGCTTCATCTGGATCGTTTTTGAAAGTCTTCAAATCCTTGTCTTTTACGCCGGTTTTCACTTCTTTTCACTTTCCACCTTCAATACCTGCAATTATTATCAAAAGAGAACAAACGGTGACAATGCCAAGATAAAAGCATGAAATTAGGTGATAATTAGGTGAAAACGTGTATCTAAAACCTACTAATTTTGGGACTCATCAGTAACATGTGTTACGTTTATTTGAGCATTTTTTCATTCGAGCATTTGTTTATTTGAGTACCTTTACTTTAGTTAAGTCTAGATAACGATTTCTAGCAAACAATGTAAGTAAACTACTCTTAAGTCTAGCATAAAGCACAAAGATAACGAGACACGTATATGAATTGTAAACGTATAAAAGATTATTTGTAAGTGTATATGTAAGTTTGTATATGTGTAGTTGTTTCACACCAAAAGTGTAAAAAATGAAAAAGGGGATAAGTATACTCATAGTTTGCGAAAGCAATCAAAATCCAACTTAAGCTGTCGTGAGTTAAAGAACTAGGAATTTCGAGGAATTCAGCCTATAATGTTAAGAATACTAATAAGGGAAATGTCTAAAAAGTCTAAGGCATCTAGGGTTTGCTAACTCGATTTGGGGAATTAGAGTTTTTGCGATAAATCGAATTAATATAAAACGCGTATATCTCAAAACTAATATGATTAAAGGCTATAGACAT
Organism: Ambrosia trifida; assembly: GCA_028751855.1. NCBI lineage: Eukaryota > Viridiplantae > Streptophyta > Magnoliopsida > Asterales > Asteraceae > Ambrosia > Ambrosia trifida. The sequence goes on along the minus strand of CM054123.1, from coordinate 3,074,768 downwards.
GATTAGATAATATAATTATTACTAATTGAATATTTAATTATAAAGAAACAACAGTTAATTGAGACAGAAGAATTAAGTTAATTACTTTAAACTATAATTGTAAATAATTATAATAATTAGAAATAATAGGAAAAAATAAATTTAAGTTACACAAATAAGTCAAATGTTTATGATTATGACTTTGAAACATAAAAATATTTCCGTTTTTATAAAAATTAAATTCATAAAACAGATTTTAAGTATTATGAATTAATAAATGATAAAAACTAATCAAACTAAATGTTCCATAATTGTTCTCAATTTATTTGCATTTAAAACTGGTTTAATGAATTTAAATCATGTTTAAATGATTAAAAATAGGTAAATCTATAGAAATAAGTGTTTTTTGTGAAATTTTTTTTTATTTCAGGTATTTATGTTTAGAAATAATTTTTCAAAAATTTTGGGGTTAAAATCATTAAAAATGATTTTTTTTCAATTAATTATGATTAAAAAAATTAAATTAATAAAAATAGGTAAATAAAATGTTTTCTCGAAAATAAAATTGTAAGAATTTTATTTATGTATTCGAGGGTCTACACTTAAAGTTTGGTAATTTTTGAGAAAAAATTGAATTTATTATGAATATTCCTACTTTTGCTTGTATTATATTGATTTATTTATGTTAAAAAATACATTAAATCTAACTAAAGGACATAAAAAAATAAACCTAGGTTATCTCGTTACAATGCCAACACAAAAACCATTACACTACCGTATGTTTTTTTGTGGAATATTAAAATCAATACATATACATATTAATAAATAGAAGTCCTTATGGACACTTGTCAATCTCTAATGCGAAGTTCAATTTTATTCAACTCCATATTTTGACAAGTGGCAATAGCATATAATTTTTATCATTTTTCTTTTCTTTTTATTAAAAAATCATTAAATGAGGAATGTAATTTTTCGGAATCATTAAATTTTTATTTTTATATTTTTATATTTTTTATATTTATTTATCACGGCAGAATGCTTTTTTTTTCGGCATATTATTTTTTTCTTCATAAATTATGAATTCATTAATTTTCATTATTTATTCAGTTTCCCAAAAATAATACTGTGTTATTTACATATATTTTATTAATAATTAATAATGCAATTTAGGTCAAATATTGTTTTTCCTTTAGATAACAAGTTATGTCCTAATATTATGGTTAGTTTCACATTTTGATCACCGATTTTTTAAGTTTTCGAAAAAGAAAAAAAATTACATTATTATTATAAAAATTACAAAAATAACACAACCAAATCTTTATATAATGGCGGTATTACACATTCATTATTCCATCCCTCTAATCAAATTATTTAATAGCAAAACAGGTTTCTAACAAAAAAGGTTTCTTGATCCTATCCATCTATACTATATTATAATACATTTCACAAGGACCTCTTAAAATTTAAGTTTTACAAGTATAATTGCTTAAAGTACAACACACAATGCACATGCTAACTACTTTTTGAGGGTAAATATGTCTTTTATACAATACTTACACATTTATCCCCTCAACTTTACTCCACTTTTGTTTATTTAAATTGTATTTACACTTTTGCACCCTTATTTTAATCAACAACCTGTGATTTTTAAAAGTCCATAACTTTTTCATATGTTAATATTTTCTTAATATTATTACACTGTATAAACAAGCGTTTTCGTCTTTTTAATTTGAGTATAGTATTGCCATAGTTTTTTTTTAATTTATAAATGATATGTATACTATATTATAATACATTTTCGAATGACCTCTTAAAATTTAATTTTACAAGTATAATTGCTTAGATTACAACACAAAACACATATGTTAACTACTTTTTGAGGGTAAATATATCTTTTATACAATACTTATACATTTACCCCTCAACTTCACTTAACATTTGTTAACGTAAATAATAATTACAATTTTGCACCCTTAATTTAACTAACTACCCTCTCGATTTATAAACGTCAATAACTTTTTCATACGTTAATATTTTCTTAATATTATTACATCGTATAAATGAGCATTTTATTCTCTTTAATTTGAGTATAATTATTGCTATAGTTTTATTAATTTATAAAATGATATGTTTCGGTTAAGAAATAATCCAAACAAAGACGAACCGAAATCAATGCAGCAAGGAACATAAAAATTAATGCAGTCGACGGCATTAATATATTCGAATTGAAAGTCGACAATCTAACCGATAAACCAAATTAATTAACAGAAAACTTACTGGTTAATAAAATAGATTAACGTTTACTTTGGTTTCGGCTAAGGCTAACAACCGACCAAACCGTGCAAAATCCTGGTAGTGTCTATATTCACTACAGCATGGATTTAAAAAAAAACTCTAACACAATTTTTTTTGACTTTTTTGTGCTTAAAACACTTGAAAACATGTATCGTACATGATTTAGAATGTAGGAGAGGATTTTAAAATTCTTAGACTGCACAGTGTGGGGCGTGGAAAGGGGTGTGAAGCCTCTCCATGACACCCACACCATCCAGGGTCCAGCGTGGAGCAACTGAGCTCGGTGACATGGCGGCTTCTGGGTGGATGATGGAAAAAAACCACTGATCCTCACAAATGACTCCCTTAAAAAAAATTTACCCTTATATATAAACTTATCGTATCATTTTTACCCCACCATGGACCACCGTCTACACCACCAGCACCACCTCGCTGATTTTGTCCCTTGTTGTTCCATGCCCCCAATGCTGACGTGGATACCACAGTCGTTCAATGCCCTCTTAAGGTTACGACCACACCGTGTAGTATTAAAATAATGTAACTTTATAGTCCTCCCATTTTCTTTCTTGTAATTTCCAAACATATTGTGAAGGGAATTGGATGTAAGTTAGTTGCCTTGCATTGGCATCATTTTTGTTGCGTTCCATCCAACCCAAAAACATAGGTGAAGCACAAGAGGGTTTATTGAGAACGTCGTCAATGTCCTGCATAGCATCGAAAACAATTCTTTGTTCACCGGGTAGATGAAAAGGTAATCTCATTACAGGAGGTGTCCTGTAATGAATATCATATGAGAATATTCTACATGAAGCCTCACATGTAGAAATATAACGACAATCATAAAATCCTTTGACTTCATCAACCACTATGTCTTCACCCGGTACTTTCTTGCTTTCGACAAAATTAACAGTTTAATGTAACGAAATGATGTTAAATTTTAAGTATCACCAGCAAAAATTATAAGTCCCACGAAGTTCCCTTGCTCATATCCTGGAGCCTAACCCAAACTGAAACAATGATAATGCATATAAACATCACCATAGGAAAACTATTTTGTACACAAAATAGAATATAATCTAAACAAATACTTTTTTTGTTAACGGCCAACGAATCAATTTCCGAGCACTCTCGGGCACCCTTTTGGCGAATCAGGTACTCGAGAGTACCCGGGCCACCAATTGCCACCAATTCCCGGGAAAACCCGACCACTCACCCGCCCGAAGGAACGACAGTGAAATAATCGGTAAAACCGGTCGGGATCAAAACTCGAACCCAAGCCAATGGTCGGGTCATCCCTCATTTCCCCTCTACCAATGTCCTCCAAATGTAGCTAGTGGGAATTGAACCCAAGCCTTCCATAGAAAACTTTAGGCCCTCATCCAACTGGGCTACAAGGGTTGGACAATCTAAACAAATACTGGATAGACAAAATACAAATAAAAACTAAAATCTCATTTTAATTTGAGGTAGAAATATAACAACATTAGGAAAGGGAATAACACACATCCCTATGCTCCTGTATTCATACAATCCAAATTGTGCAACACTCGATTTCATCAATTATCAATAATAATAAAGCTATAATTTACATGTGTTGTTATCTGGACTTTTTTACATACTCATATTAAATTGTATACAAGATCAATTTCTGCTCCATTGGAAGGTGTTATGTTGATGATGATTTGTGATGGTTGAAGACCCTATGTCTAAGGTAATACACTATTTCTCAATTAATTCTTCGTACAAAAATAAAATTAGGTTTAACGTGTTCCCACTAAGAGGTATTATCCACAGCCCCATATTTGCACTATTTTGACGTATTTCACAAATAAAGAATAATAGACTTGATGCGGTCGTGTGGTTGTATGCGGGTTTCAAGTCGAGTAAATATATAATTTACCCTTCGAAAACACAGGCCACTGGTCTCTTGTAAGATTGAGCCAAAATCATTCGATAATAACCAAGAAATTAAACAAAAGCATACCTATGGTGAGGGAGGCAACCACAATCGTTGACACACGACCATGATCGTTGAAAAAAATCGGAACTGAGGGGTCAAACCCAAGAGACCTGGTGTCCGATTGAGAGAGATAGAGCTACTTTCATCGATCTGCTGTCGGATAAGGTGATCTTGAAACCCTAGATCTTGAATCTTTAAGAGAGAGAGAGAGAGAGAGAGAGAGAGAGAGAGAGAGAGAGAGAGAGAGAGAGGAGTGGAGCGGATAATGTCATAATGAAGATTAAGATTGAGATTGAGAAACTGTATGATTGTCCCTTTTTTTTTTTATTTGAAAACTAGATTATACCTTGGGAGCGTCCCGGGTTGATAAATTTAATATGATACATCAATTTTATATATGAAATAGACTGATGTATAACTCTAATATTAATATCTAACCTAAAACAAATTAATAATGTACAACTCCAATGCTAACACATAACCTTAAAGAATGTAGAACGTTAATGTAACTCTAATATTAACACACTAGCTGTTTACCCCGGGAAGGTCTCGGGGTTGAAAAATTTAATATGATTTAATAAAAAATGATAAAAGAAGAAAACTCAAATCACGAAAAGAGTAAATAACTTAAACATAATCAATCTTAGTTAAAAAAAAACATTTATTTAAAAAGTTAAAAAAATAAAAAGCATAAACCATATTAAACATAATATATTATTAAAAGGATAACCTTCAACATATAATCATCTTCACGTAATTTAAAATATGTTACAATTTGACTTTGACTTATATAGATGTAGAATTCATGAGGGGGGTTGAAAAATATAACCATTCTAATAATACTAATACTAAAAGTAATAATTATTACTCTTCTAATTAAATAAATAAAAAAATAACCTTGTTATAAGGTGACACCATGTGTTGCAGTGTTGCGCAATTCTTTCTCCTAGCTTCTCTTGATGAAGTATACATATCCATCTTTAGAAGAGTAAAATTCCAATGATAGCATGACGATTGGGCTGAATTTCAACATCGTAGATAAGAACCTGGTTTAAAAGAAAAATCATGATTAATGAATAACCTGAACACCTTGTGTTTTTTTTTTTTTTTGTACGAACATAACCCCACAAAAAATAGTCGTTTTTTTCTCCGTTTTTTATATAGCACTATGGTACTCGTTGGAAAGATAATAAAACGCTCATTAATTTGGTGTAATTTTTTTATTTAAAAAATCTCAAATATAAAAGATATTAACGTTTAAAAATTATGGGAGGAACATAAGAGAGAAAAATCTAAATTTATTTTTAAATTCTTTTTTCCTAAAATAACTCAATTTAATTTTAGTAATTGAGAATTGAGAATTGAGAGATAGAGAGATAAAATTAGGGTTTTATGTTTATCTTTTTTTAATTAAAAAGGAAATAATTTAAAAACACTAAAATCTTTCAATTATGATGCCACGTGGCAGTTTCATGGAGAGGTTGAAGGCACCATTGCACGCCACGTCAGCAATGTTCAATTCTTTTATATATATTAATAATAGATAATAGATTCACGGGTCAATTTAGGAGCTCCATATTTGAGTTGGAGCCTAGGTGGATTCTCTAGGAAGGCTTCATTCAACCCGAGTGTATTCATTTATTATATAGATAATAATAATAATAATAATATAATAATAACAATAACAATAACAATAATAATAATAATGGAGACATTAATGTCTCGTTACTTAAGAAAAGAAAAAAAAAGCAACAAATAAAAGGAATAGAAAAAATTGAAAAAGTCAACAAGGGCAAACATTAAACTGCAACGAAGAGTTTATTATAATTAAACAACGAATGATTGGTGTTGGGCTAGAATCTTGGATGTCAATTAAAAGAAGAGGAAGCATGCGGCACAAATGCTTTGTGGCCCAGTTGTGATTTAAGCCCAAGGTCTCGAGAAATAAAAAGTAAAATAGGGCTGCATATTATGAGTTACGACACAACAGCCAAAATTCAACAACAGAGATCGAACGAAGCAGAGAGCCACAAGTTTGGAGAGAGAGGCAAGCTAGAGATTAAAGGTTCCAAGCTTTGGGAGCAAGTATTCGAGTGTCAATCATTCGGTTCATTCGTTCCTTTATTATCTTTATTATAGACAATGATTGCTGAATTTTTATTTGGCTTTGTTTCTCTTTCTAGATGATTTGTGGCTAAAACTTTTATAGCTACCTAGGCTAAGACAAATAACTATGTTTTGATTTGATTTTTCTATAGTTTTTGGAACGTGTTTTGGATTTATGATTCAGTAAAGATTTTGATTTCTCTAGATCTGGTGTATATGCGTATTTATTATTTTCTTATTGTCACTTATTCACTCCACTTGCACTTTTGTGAATGTCTTTCATGTATGAGTGCTAGTTAGGTTGCAGACTTTGTGTAGCAACTAGTTTATGGTCAATAGTCGCGAGTTTACCATAGGAGTGGTATTTGGTGGTTAGAAGATTTTAGGTATTCTTCCAAGTTCAATAGCTGTGAGGTGAGGGCTTGTTGGTATGGCTAGATTGTTAGATTGCTAGGTTAGAGGCTTTGTGAGAAGATCTGCCTAGTTTCCCTTTCAACTCTTGCATAAGTTAGATCTAGGCTTTAATAATTACCCCTTGCACCTAGTGTAGTGAGGCTTTCGCGCTGTGAGTTAGATTGTCTAGCGGGTACTCGATCATAAGAGTTAGATAACCTGTGAGGGTTTGTACTCCAACCGGTAGTTTAACAGCACAAAAATATTCTAGGGTTTCCCCTTGAGAAGGGTCGAGGGTGTCTAGTTTATTCTTGATGTTTAGTATTTTAAGATCCCGGTTCCAAATCAGTTCCATAACCATAGAAGCTTATCAGGCATAGTTAGGAGTCTGGTCTAGGTAGTGTCTTGTCATCATCTGAATTCGGCTCAGCTAAGTTCTCGTTTTTTTTGTTCACTTTAGCTAGTCTTAGTTAATCTTTATTTTATTGCAATTTAGTTTTTAGTAAAACCCCCCTCTAAAATAATAAATAGTTTTATTTCAGTCTTAGATAAGTTTTCGAGTCTAGTTACCGTCTTCCATTAGAGTCTCGTGGGTTCGATATCCGGACTTACTTTAGCTTTACTAGAGTCGATAGGTTCACTTGCCTGTCAGTAGTTTAGTTTTAGAGAGTCTAGAGTATTACTAGGTGTCTAGTTTTAGGTTTAATTTAGTTATTTTTATTAAACTACTTTTAGCACATCAACTGCCATCAGATCTAAAGGACAAATTGTTTTAAACGTTGCATCCAGTGGTATTGCTTCTCTGTTGTTATCTGGTGAAAGGACAACGCATTCTAGGTTCCGCATACCTTTGAATGTTACTGAAGAATCAATGTGCGGTATAAAGGCATATAGTGACGATGCTGATTTATTGAAGCAAACTAAATTAATTATTTGGGATGAAGCTCCAATGATTCACAAACATGTTTTTGAAGCACTTGATCGTACGATAAAAGACATCTTAAAATCAAAATCTTCAATTAATTTTGTGTTGCCTTTCGGAGGTAAGGTTATGGTTTTGGGTGGTGATTTTAGACATATCCTTCCTGTTGTTCCCAATGGGAGTAGAAGAGATATTATAAATGCCTTAATAACTTCTTCGCCTATTTGGAATACTTGCAAAGTCCTGACGTTAACCAAAAACATGAGGTTAACATTAGGTAACAACACATCTGAATCCGAAGAAATAAATGCATTTGCAAACTGGCTTCTTAATTTAGGTGAGGGTAAAGTTGGTGAGTCAATTGAGGATGATGAGGCAAATGTTGACATTCCAGATGATCTTCTAATTAAGGATTCATCAGATCCGATTTCTAGCTTAATTGACTTCGTCTACCCTTAACTTCTTCAACTTTATAAAGATAAAGATTACTTTGGAGAACGAGCAATACTTGCAACTACAAACGAAGTAGTACATGAAATTAATGAAAGGTTGCTTGCATTGTTTCCTGAAGATGAAGTCGAGTATTTGAGCTCTAATAGTATATGCAAGACTGAGAACGCTAATAACCATTCACAGGAAGATTTACATTCTTCTGATATCCTTAATGGTTTAAAAATATCTGGATTGCCTAATCATCGATTAGCACTAAAGGTGGGTGTACCTGTGATGTTGTTGAGAAACATTGATCAACAAAATGGTTTGTGTCACGACACGAGATTAAGAATCACTAAACTTGCAAAGCGTGTTATTGAATCCGAAATCATATTAGGTGGAAAAATTGGTATCAAAACTCTTATTCCTGGGATAAATATGATACCATCTGATAACAAGATTTCAGTGAAGTTCCAAAGGCGTCAATTCCCAATATTCGTATGTTTCGCAATGACCATCAATAAAAGCCAAGGAAAGTCTCTATCGAAGGTTGGATTGTATTTAAGAGACCCCGTATTCTCACATGGCCAACTTTATGTCGCATTGTCAAGAGTTAAAAGCAGGGCAAGGGTGAAATTACTTATACTAGATAGTGATAGGAATGTCAAAACTAAAACAAAAAAATGTGGCGTATAAGGAAATATTTAGTGATATTTGAATAACATGTGTATTCCTTACTTTTAAATTTTAATAAAATATTTCTACTATATTTTCTATATAGGTTTTACCGCTCCAAATAATTGTTAATTTTTGAACCGCGTGTACACGCGACAATAACCTAGTTAATACTATTTGAAACTATTCAATTACTCATCTTCTTCCCCAAATGCACTCAAGAACCCAAACCCTATATCCAAAACTAATAAACCCAATAATGTTACTGAAATCCACAAGAAACAAAAGGGCTTCTAACCAGGGATGATTGAAAAGTGAAACAACAATAAAAAAACAACTTACAGTATCTGAGAATGGCTCGAGATGAATCAAAAAGTTCCAAAACTTGTAATGCGATTTACGAGTCTTCTATTCACGTTTTGCATAATATTATAGTGGGTTTATGATGCTAGGAGGTAAAGAAAGTAAATGGCATGATTTGGTTTATAATGGTTCGGTCAAATGCGAGTTTAACAGGTTTTAAGTTTTTCGGCCGTTACATCTTAAAAGCTTGATTAAAATCCCATTAAAACCCACTATTTGTGTAGTTGGAAACTGTTGGGTTATGATTGAAAAACGTTCGGAATCGGAAATAAAATGCTAAAACATTTAAAATCAGAACATTGATAGTTGTCGGAGCAAACTCCGGCCGACAATGGTTCATCGAAAAAAAAGGTTGGCGGGGTGGGGTTGGGTTCAAATATAACTTTCAACTTTTGACAAATCAGGCCATTGTAGTTAGTCTTGATTAAATATAACATGGTGTTGGATAAAGTTTCTTAAGAAAACTTAACCATAACTAACTTAAGTTAACAAAATGTTTTTAAAATCTTTATAAATCTTTGTTTTAAATTCAACTTAAAACTTTTGACGTTTTTCCCAAATCCTTCTATAAGTTTATACGTGTTCTTTTTTAAAATAATATAACTTTAAAATAATAAAATTTTCTTAATCGTCCAAACATAATACGTTTAAAATTTGAAACGATAAAGATGTAATGATCGACAAAGATTCAAGCTTTTATTAGATTAGATTTGACAACTTTGTGAAAGATGGGGGTGACGGATGTCACATTACCTCGTTAAAGCGATTTTCAAACTCTTGGATTTGCATACCTAGAACCGAATTGAAACATTCAACCTCATAATAGTGGCGAAGTGTGATGTTTGTTTTTTTCTTGGCATCATTGTGTCAACGTATTCACCATCCGTGTTTACTACTTCAAGTTCATGCTTATCACAAAAATCTATTAACTAACTCTAACCAAAATTACAAAATAAAAACCAAAACAAAACCAATATTACAAAATATAAAAAATCATAACCAATGTACAAAACAAGGGAATAACTAATAAGAAATCATAATCTATCACTATTATTACTTTTCGTGGAATCGTGGATTTTTGACTACTGCTCGAGGGTTGAAAAAGAGGTCGCCGGTGAAACAAATTGTGCAAGAAACTGATTTGGTAATTTACGTATAATCCCAGTCATTCACTCAGAAAAATATCCCTAAAATAAAACTTAGTGACACAATATGCATCAACAAATTGTTAAACGCAAATGATCTCTAGCCCAACTGGTTTGAGGTAAGGTGAGTTTTCCCTTAGGGGCTTCCATCTTGGTAGTAGGTCACAGGTTCAATCCATGCACAACACAAAAAAATTTCCCGTGACGTTTTGAGCTTAGGCAAGGAGGACACCGGTATATGGGTAGGGATTCGAACTTGAGACCGTTAGGTTAGGATTGTATAAGGATTTTCACTGAACTAAGCCTTAAAAAAATATTTTAATCACAATGTTCTACCATTCTAAAACTGCAAAAATGTTGTTGGGTCTGCTGACCTAGAGAAGAACAGATGATCTGAAAAGCCAAAACATACTATATATATGATCATGAATAAATCAGTAGATTACATGTTGATCCCCCCAAAAGACTCTTGACTTCTAAAAACTGTTGTTCTCAAAGTCTGATGAACAAGTGCTGATCACAAAGGTCTGATTGAAGAAATAACTGCTGAGCAAACGAACTAATGAAGACACAAGGTCTGTTGGAGCCAACAGCACTTAGGCTCCAACAGAGGATTCAAGCCATCAGAGTTTTACCCCATCATATGTTTAGTCATCAGTATTTACCTATGTAACAGTACTTGTATGATCAGATGTTTTATGTTGTTATAATTCGTTAGCTGTCACTATCTTAGGTTATGTGAGCCATAGGTCATCAGAGGTTAGATTTGTCTATAAATAGAACAGTGCCTGTGCTGTTCTATTCATCACTCCAAACATTCTATTAGACAAACATCTGTGAGTGATCAGGCTGAGGGGGATATATTGTGTAATTGTACTAATCTGTGTTGGCTAATAAGAAGTATGATTTGAAAACAATTATCCCGTTTGTTATGATTGATAGTTTATTATTCGGCTGCACTTTCCATTTTATCTATCTTCATACAGTTTCTTTCACTAAACGTTCATAACAAATCAAACTCAGATCCTAATAATTGGTATCAAAGCTTTGTCAATTATATTCGATCTAACCAATCAATTTAATATAAACAGATCAGCTCACAATTATTGATATCGTTTTGTTTATCGGATTGAAAACAAAGTAAAAGTTTATTTACGTTCAAAGTTTTTTAAACACACTTTGTTTTACAAAAAATCGGAGAATGCCATCAATCAATCACGATCCACATAACACTGGCACGAACAACAAGCCTCTGATGCTTGTCAGATCTGAATACAATATCTGGCAACGTCAGATGAGCCATGTTCTAGCTCGACAGAACACTGGGTGTTGGAAGTCGGTTATCTTCGGACCACATGTTCCGATGGTGCCGAGTATCGAAGATCCCAAGGTTCAAGAGCCAAAGAAACTAGAAAACTACCCCGAGCAAGATTTTCAGAAAATTGAGTTAGATGCTAAGGCCTTCAGTATTGTGGCCATGGCTCTACCAAATGATATCTATGCTAGGCTGTTACACTGTAACAGTGAAAAGGAGTTGTAGGATGCTTTGAAAGAACAATTTGGCGGAACTGAGGAGGTTATTGAATACAACCATGAAATACTTAACCAACAATATGAAACATTCAGTCATGTGAAGGGAGGGTCATTAACTTATCCTAGTTTAACATTGAACCATAGGTTTTTGAGATCATTACCAGACACATGGGACATTATTGCTATTGTTATGAGAAACTCAATTGGTTTCAAGGACTTATCTCTGACCCAGTTTCATGGTAAGCTCTTAACCTATGAGAGAGAGCTTAACCAGAAAAAGAAGCTTCAGGACTCTGGAAAAGTGTCCGATGATTATGTATTTGGTAATACATCACTTTTGGGTTAGGATGAGGTTCCTGGTGATAGTAAGGATCAGGGTTATGATCATTTTATTGACATAACTTCAGGTTTTAACTCCGGTTATAACTCTGACTCTTATTCACCCAACTATGCTTTTGTAGCAAGTGGTGGTGATATCCAGGCATCTGATAACATATCCTTTGAGTATAATGACCTTCAATATTTTGACCTAGAGGACTTGGAAGAAATGGACATATTGCACCAACTGGCTCTGCTCAGTATTAGAACTAACAATTTCTATAAGAAAAATGGCAGAAGATATCCAGGTTTAAATGGCAAGTCAAAGGTTGGGTTAGATAAATCTAAGATTAAGTGTTATAAATGTCATAGACTTGGCCATTCTGCTAGGGAATGTAGGAGTCAACATGGTACACCTATGATTACCTATCCAAATCAAAGGCCTCAGACTAACACTTATGAAGTTTCCCATAATACCCCTGGACCAAATGTGCAAAACACTGCTCACTTTGCACAGTCCTCATCCACTGTTCATGTCTGTAAGTCCAAGATCCTTTCTACCGGGTATCAAACAACACACAACCAAAGGCGGAAACAATGATTGTATGTAAAGAACAAAGAAGAAACTTGAAATAGAATGATTGTATTATCAAAGTGCACACGGTTTCAAGGAACCGTCTGGTACACGAGTACACGATCACAAACCACAAAAGACTAGCAACCTCAAAATAACCTATGGACCCCCTATTTATAGATAACATAGGCAGTTGCTATACATGGGCCTAGAAGGCCGAAACCCACTACCAAACAACCCAAAGTCCAAGACAAACGCAAACCTCTAATCATAGCCCAATAATATCCCCCTAGGTTTGTGTTGGCTTGGAAAAATCACTGCTGTTTCTTGTTGCGCTTCTTTGATCCCTTTTTCTTTTTCTCCAAAGCTTTCTTCCAATCTTCAGCTGATTTTCCAATATATGGACCGAATAATCTAGTGTCCACTCTTCTTCTACGATCTGCTTCTAATCCCAATCTTGCTATCTGAGCAACTACACCTGTAAACGATTTTGCACAAGCTTCATACTTTGGATCACACTGAATCTGATGTTTCACTATAACTTGAATATCTTCATAATGCAGGCTCATCAGATCTTTTGCATCAAAAACTCTCAGTTCGTCACTGTCACAAACAATCACTGCAGATCGAGAAGTAGGATCATAAACCCAAAACTTCATATCTTTCAAACATCCTCTGTCCATTGGCTTAGACAACGGTATGGTTTTCATCTTGTCAGTAAGGGGCCATTGAACCGTTCTGAATGGCTTTCCATCTGGAGTTAACACGTCTTTATATTCTACCAGAAGTGAACTTGCAGTCTTCATGTCTCTGAAATTTACCTTTGCTTGCTCTTGAATCTTCTTATGAAAAGTGCTTCTGATCCTATTTCTAGGATTTCTCACTTGATTAATAAAAGGAGCCCTTGCAAGTTCTCCCAGATCAATCTTGGTCTAAGAATTGAATGCAGCAGTAGAAGCATAGTACTCAACTGATCCATTTTCTCTATGAACAACGAACACTCCTTTATCGTCATTGTATCTCCAGCACTCTATCCCTGTTCGATTTCCATAGGTATCAAACCGATCCCTAGTAATCGTTACGAACCTTTCAGGATGCTCTTCCATAGGATCAAGAGATGGTTCAGCTGTATTCTTGAGAACATATGTACTCCCTGGACGACGATCTCGAACACGAGGTATCTAATCTTCATAGTACTTCATGCTCTTTTTGTGCTCTTTCACGCTCAGCAGGAGTCATAACCTTGTCTACAAATGAAGACGTTTTTGAGAACTCTCTTCCAAACTTATTCTCCAACTTCTGAGTCAAATTGAGCAGTCTAACTGAAACATCACCTAAGCCTGACTCCAATTCATTAATCTTTTGATTATTCTCAGTGACAGTCTCCATCAAGCTTTGTACTTGTGCAGTGAGCCATGCATTTTCAGTTTCCAACTTCAAGACTCGTGTCTGCAATTTATGAACGTCCACTTCAACAAAAATATCTTCATCACTATCAATCCCTTCCTTACTTGCCTCTCTCTCTTCATTCGTTAAAAATTCAACATCAACATTTCTTCCACTTTCTTTGTTAGCAAAATAAGCCTTCTGAGCTCTTTGAAAAGCCTTCTCATCAAACAAAACCTCGCTCGAACCAGATGCACCGGAAGATCCAACTTCTTCATTTATTCTTCCAGTAATAGGTGCCTTGCTCATGAACTGTGAAAATGATTCAGTTGCAATAGCAGGCACTGCAGTGGAACTAATAGTACCAACAGGATGTTTTGTGGAAACATCAACAGAGGTCATGGTATCATCATCAGCAGCAGAAATGGTTTAAGCAATAGGAACTGAAACATCAGAAACAACACCAGCAGTAGCGGTCAGTCTGGGATCTCTTTTGCTTCTCTTTCTGGGTCTTAAATAAGTATTTAGGTCTTCAGGAATTTCAACATCAACGGGTGTCTCAACTATAACATTGGATGGAGGAATCCTTTGTTCAGCTTCATGGACAGTGTTAAGTATATTAGTAAGAACATTTGCTTGAGGAATGACAACATCAACAATAGCACTTTTAGGAACCTCAGTCATGATCTCTTCTTCAACTAATTCTTTCTCAGCTTCAGACATTGATCTTACCTCAGCATTCTTAATAATAAAGTCATAAATTTCTTCATCATTCAGGTCATCGAAATCAAAATTATCAAACTGTTCTTCATCATTGCCTGCAGTTTTTTCATGTTCTTTCACTACCTCCTCGTCTTCACTTTCCTCTTCCGTTAAGTCCACAATTTCAGATCATATGTTTTATTACCATCGGGAATTTCCCTTTAAACATTTGCTTGGCATCCTTACGATTCTGTTTTATTAATCCAAAAGCCTGAGGAGCCATGCATTTCTGATCATATGTTTCAACAATCCTTTCTAGATTCGGATATTTGGACTCCAATATCATTTGCACGAATCTTGGAAACTTATAGAAATACTTCTTGTTTGGTGTCCGAGTGGCTGAAAGTGTGTCCGAGGTGACGTGGAAAAAATTGTGTCCGAGTGAAGATTTGTGTCCGAGTGGCTAGAGAGTGTCCGGGGGTAATTTGGTCAAACGCCATGGGTGTCCGAGGGCAAAATTGTAATTTTCTTTGGTTGAGTTCGAACTCCATGCGTGTGAAATCCACGCGCCACTCGAGTTCGAGTTCCCAGGCGCGTGAGACTCACGCGCCGCCGTCTGGACCACTAACCCTCCATGATCGTCTTCTTCAATGATCATCCTTTGCTTTCCAACATCCTTTCATACCTGCGAATCACCCAAAGACCACTATTATCAAAGCCAAAAATCATTATATCAAAGATTTACCTTCATTAGCTTCTTGAAAATCTTGATGAACAAGAAAAGGTTAACCGGCGAAAGTGTGTGTGTGAGAGAAGATGAGAGAAATAATTTGATTTTTTTTGTGATTTTTGAAAAACCCCAAGCGCCGCCTCCCCTTTTTGTTTAAGCCAAGATTTTGTGTGGCCCACCAACCGTGTGGTGGGCCCAGCTCGAATCTCAAACTCATTTTAAATCTTTCGAGGTGTATTTCGCAAACGGGTCCAAGTCAGATCGTGAACTGGTCGAATAAAAACTTTATTATAAAATAATTTAAACAAAAACTTTATACAATATTTTTGTCACGAGATTAAATCACCGAGTTTCAGGCTGAGCTGCACTTATCAACTCTAATCTACTTAAGCTGGTCTTAGCAATTGCCAGTATATTTGTCCCCTTAAACTTATTTCCTTAGGCCTTCTTGTATGACGATCTGTGATATTATTTATCATGTTTTGGTGTATTAATTACGAACACTCAAGCAAGTCACAATCAAATCCTAGAACAAGAAGTGGTACACTCTATCATGCAAGCAGTTTTCCTACCACATATTTTTCACTGTATCTGTTCTAGAGTTCTGAAACCTTGACTGGGACTGGATTGAGAGAAGAAAAGAATAGATCGATGAGAGATTCAGAGTAAATATACAAGTCAGATGATTTCTCAAATGACGAGGGCTTTGGGTTTTGGACTATAGAGGGTCTCTTTTATGATATCCTGACTTTGTCCACGTCAGCATATATCTGGATGCAGCAGAGGAGCAGCCAGGACATCTTTGGACACTAAGGTCTCTTTTTGGTGAAATATGATCTACAACGCGACAACGAATAACTAGGTCAGCATATATCTGGATGCAACAAAAGCTTTCGTTGCCTAGCATCTCCAGGTCTTTGCTTACACAAAACAGAGGAGATACACGAGTGTTTCAGAAAAGGTTTCAGACCTAGACCACAGTGTTATGCTTCGGGACATCACACAAGCATTCAAATAGAGGTTGTACCTGATTCCAAGTGATGTTCCTTACTGAGATCGTGTCTTATCTTTAAGTGCTTCACAAGATCATTTACATTTCAGCCGTCAGGACCAAGCTTACCAGCACATCACACTAGAGCCAAACTATTTTGATACACGTCTTACATGAGTCAGCCTTAATCCAACTGTGAAAGTTCATTTCATCTCTCGTTTTTGAAACAAAATGTTTTTGTATTTTTCTGAGGTTACATCCCCCTAAATTTGTGCTTAAAATTAAGAATTTAAAGAACAAATTTACAAACCTAAAACTAAGAATTTTTTTTAATGAGCAATTCAGTCCTCGAAATGGACCATCTTGAGCAGTTATGAAAGAGCTTCAAAACGAGCTCGCTCAACAGGTTTTGTAAAAAGATCTGCGACATTGTCGTCGATCAACAGGTTTTGTAAAAAGATCTGCGACATTGTCGTCAGTGTGAACGTGTGTAGGAACAATTAAACCTTGGTTAAACGAGTCTCCGATGAAATGTTCTTTTATGGCAATGTGCTTTACTTTTGAAAATTGAACAGGATTTTTCACAATTTGGATAGCTGCATCATTATCATAATAGATGGGAGTAAGAGAGAAATCCAAACCGTAATCCACCAATTGACGTTGTATCCAGATCACCTGAGAGCAGCATGCTAAAGCAGCAACATACTCAGCTTCCACTGTTGAAACGGAGACTGTTTGCTGTTTTTTACATTGCCATGCAATAAGCCGATCGCCTAGAAATTGACATCCAGCAGAAGTAGATTTCTTGTCAATGTCACAACCTCCAAAATCGCTGTCAGAAAAAGCATTTAATTCAAAGGGAGAATCCCTAGGATACCAAAGACCAAATCTGGGTTTCCCCTTAAGGTATCTAAAGATTCTCTTAACAGCATTTAAATGATATGTTTTAGGATTAGCCTGATAACGTGCACACTGACACACAACAAACATGATGTCAGGTCTGCTTGCAGTCAGGTACATCAGTGATCCAATCATTGAACTATACAGTGTTTCTTCCACAGCTTCTCCTTCCAGATCTTGAGTCAGACCTGGTCTCTCAAACATTGGGGTGTTGGCTGGCTTTACATCATTGAAGCTGAACTTTGCAAGAATGTCATCCACGTATTTTCCTTGATGAATCAAGATACCCTTTGAGTTTTGACGAACTTGCAGACCTAAGAAAAAAGTCATTTCACCCAGAGCACTCATTTCAAACTGCTTTTTCATAACCTCTCCGAACTCCTAGCATAGTGCATCACTAGTGGAACCAAAGATGATGTCGTCCACATAAATTTGCACCAGTATTCGATCTTCATTCACCGTCTTTACGAATAAAGTCTGATCGATAACACCACGGGTGTATCCATTGGCGAGCAAATGTTCAGTCAAGGTAGCATACCAAGCACGAGGTGTCTGGTGTAACCCATACAAAGCTTTGTCTAATTTGTACACATGCTCTGGATATTTTGGATTTGTGAAACCTGGTGGTTGACCAACATAAATCTCTTCTTTTACAGTTCCATAGAGAAACGCTGTTTTGACGTCCATCCGATAGACAGTAAATCCCTTAAACAAGGCGTAGGCAAGAAATATTCTGATTGCTTCCAACCTCGAAACCGGGGCATATACTTCATCATAATCTAAACCCTCAATCTGCCTGAACCCTTGCACAACCAATCTTGCTTTGTTTCTTACAATTACCCCGCTGTCATCTCTTTTGTTTTGATAAACCCATCTTGTTCCAAGAGGTCGCTTCCCTGGAGGCAGTTTTACTAAGTTCCAAACTTTTAGCTTCTCAAACTGATTAAGTTCATCTTGCATTGCATCAACCCAGCTTGGTTCTCGCATGGCCATAGTAGTAGACTTTGGCTCAATTTGTGAAATGAAGCACGAGTACAAGCATTTGTTGATGTCTCCAGTTTGACTCCTTGTTAAGACACCTGCATCTACTGGACCAATGATGCTTTCCAGTGGGTGATCTCGTTGAATATTTGTAGGGATGGCTCTGTATGGAACTGAAGAATTGCAAGGTAAGGTCGTGATACTACTGGTTATAATCCCTTCCACGGTGCCAGCATCAGCTTCGTCCTCATCATTGTGCTCCACCGTGGATTCAAGAGGTATGGGATCATAGAAAGCAGGGACTAAGGTATCAGAAGATAAATCTTCGTCATCTATATGTTGCACAGGATCCATAATGGGAATGGATGGTTCGTCAGAAACAAAATGTTGTTGTGTTGATGAAGATCCAGGTACAACATCCCCCTCATCCTCTGCATCATCAACCAAGGAGGATGAGGTGCCAGTAGCGTATATCGAGGAACCTGCAGAACCTGTATTAAAAGCACTAGAAACATCATCAAAAATACGGAAAGAACGAAATAGAGTATCATAGTCAAATAACCAATCTGGACCCACTTTAGCATCCGTCTCATTCTCCTCAAGCCATCGCACGTCAAACGACTCTACAATTTGCTTAGTTTGTTTGTTGTAAACCCTATACGCAGTCTTGCCAGCATACCCGACAAAATAGCAGTCGTCAGCTTTCACATCAAACTTTGGTGTAGCGTCCAGATGCAACAAAGTGCACGGACAACCAAAAGCACGAAAATGCTTGACGGAGGGTTTTGCGCCCAATAGCACTTCGTAGGGTGTTTTCATTCGTGCTTTGTTGACTAGAACTCGGTTTTGCACATAGCAAGCTATGTTCACATCCTCTGCCCAGAAGAACGTCGGAAGCTGTGAGTCACATAGCATTGTACGAGCGGCTTCAATCAGAGTGCGATTTCTTATTTCAGCGACTCCATTTTGCTGTGGCGTCCTTATTGAGCTGAATTGACGGGCAATCCCTTTCTGAGCATAGTAGTATATAATTATGCATTCTTGAATTCAGTCCCGTTGTCACAACGGATACCCTTTACCTTCATGTTGGTCTGATTCTCCATCAACACGATAAACTGTATAACTATTTCTGCAGTCTCACTTTTGTTAGCCAGAAAGAAAACCCAAGTAAAACGTGAGTAGTCATCAGTTATTACTAAACAGTAAGCTTTGCGAGAAATGCTGAGCACATTCACTAGACCAAACAGGTCCATGTGAAGTAACTGCAACAGCGAATCAATAGTGTTCACCAACTTAGGATGATGTGGTTTTCGATGATGTTTTCCTTTGGCACATGCAACACATTATTCAATTGTTATGAAATCCCGTACCAGCAAATCCCTTACCAATCCCAATTTAGCAACACGATTTAAGTTTTTAGCGTTAGCATGTCCAAGACGATGATGCCAAAGAGTGGCACTATTTTGAGAGACTTTTGAGAAAAGAGACGTAACGTTTTCAGATGGAGGTCTATTCATGTCTATGACATAAGCATTTCCTCGACGCTCAGATTTTAGCAAAACCCATTCTTCTGGAATCACAACTCCAGGTTTCAAAATTAAACATCCTTTATCAGTGAAGTGAGTTGAGTAGCCATTATCACAAATCTGTGAAACGCTCAATAGACTATGCTTCAACTCAGGAACATAATTTACTTTATTAAATTGAAGAGCACCATTTCTTACCATTCCCCTTTGAGTTATTTGACCCTTCTCACCTCCCGCAAATGAGACAAATCCACCATTGAAGAATTCCACGTCAGTAAGCTGGAATAAGTCACCTGTCATGTGCCTTGAACAGTCGCTATCAATGTACCAAAGACGAATGATAGTCCCCCATAGCCGTTCCTGCACATGATGCGGGATCAGTTAGTTGTTGGTACCCAAGCCATAGTCGTTTTGGGTACTCCGTTGTTATCCATGTACTGGACTTCCATCCAATGCATGTTGGCAGTTGAAACAGTAGCACATAGATTAGATATGTCATTAACAGAACAAAATGATCCTACAGACGGGGAAGAGTTTGGAATAGAAGTTTTTGGTTTCTAGTGGGATTTGTTTTTTGAAACCATCTTTTCTTTGGAATTAACAGATACCTTGGGAATTTTTAATTGATTTTTAGGTATCCTACCCGACTGTTTGAGCCGCTTATTTCTATTCCAATCATCATCAGAAGGCTTCACCTTGGATTTGTCATCTTGCATTGCCTTAGGTTTTTCAACCTCCATTGGCTTGGGGTGATTATAGTTCCCGTTTGGAGCCTTCTGATGCTTCCAACTTGCAGAATTTTTCAGATTAGTTTTACAATTTCTGGCTATGTCTCCTGGGATTCCACATGTGTAGCATATCTGACGCTTCACAGGTGGATCCCCCTGAGATCTTGCAGGCTTTCCAGATTCATAAGATCTGTTTATAGCTCGATACCTGTGTGAAATTGTTTTTTAATACCTTTTCCCCTGATTTGAAGAGTTCTGTTTTTCATATTTTGTTAAAACATGTTTTGGTGGAAGATATTTCCCAGTCCCACCTGTACTTGTTTGTTTAACCAAAAGATTTTTTGTTGTATCACAAGCATTTGACAAAATAACAGAATCTGAATAATCAAACAAAGAGTTAGACGACATGTCACAAGGTTTTATGCTCAAAACAAACGAGCCCACACAAATATTTTTTGTCTTTAGTAGAAATTGATAAATTGTTTTTCTGAATTTTATTATTTAATGCAAGTGAATCAGAGTCACCGACTTCATCCCCATCATTTACCCAATCCTCAATAATTAAATCTTCTGCACAAGAATCAATAGGATTAGTAACATTCATATCATTTGAAATATCAAAGCAATTTATGGCAGAGAAATTTTCAGCTACAGAAGACGTAGGAGATTCAGATGATTCTGAACTCTCCTTCTCTAACTCAAATGAATTTAGAACTGGCACAAACATAGAAATAGATTCATTCGATTCAGACATGTCCTCAGATGATTCGGCTGTTTCACATGACTGATAGCTAGATTTGTTGGTGTCCCCTGAATCTGTCTCTGAGTCAGATACAGGTTCAGTCACTAGCGAATCATCTGAGTGAGGTTGAGAGGCGGCCACATTATTTTCAATGTTTGCCATTTGCTTTAGATAAAGCTCCTTGATTTGTTTCATAAAATCAAACTCATAGGTCACACTTGAGTTTGATTGAGTGGTCGGTGCAAAAATAGGTTCGTCAACTTGTATTGATTCAAGTTTAGGTTCTTTAGAAATGGGCAACGATTCATTTGACTCGGTTGATGTTGGAACCTCATCTTTGCTAACCTCAAAAACTCTATCAATTTCTTTATTCTTTTCAAAATTTAACGTCTCAGTCTGCTTTGAAGCATCTTGAGACTTGACAAAAGTTTTTGATGGGGCCCGCTCTTGCTTAGATTGTCGGTGTTTAGGTTTAGAGATTCTAATTGGGGTCGATTCAAGTTTGGAGATTTCAACTTGATCCCTTGATGGTCGACTGGTTTGCTCTTCTATTGGAGGACCATATCCTTTAACAGGAAGAGCCAACAATTCTTCATCCGACATGGGAATTGAGGAATAATTTTCATTAAAGGGTGGCGGAATTTCCACAAACCCAAGACCCTTATTCTTCACTTCCTTTGGTTTGAAATTAACTGGGTATTGATCATTTTCTCAACTTTGGGACTAGAACAATCGAATTTTTAAAAATGAAAATCTGCATTTTCAAATTTAGATTTTAAGTCGATCAATTCCGCGGTTAAAGTATAAGACAGTCATTTGAAGTGTAAATATCAACACTTGTGATCACTTACCTCCTGATGCAAACGCTTGATATCAAGTTTTTATTTTTCAACCATTTCTTTATAGGAATTAAATTTCTTTTTAATGTCCCAAGTGGCCATTTGCTCATATTCAAGCTGTTTGTATGCAGAGAGAGTTTCTTCTCTAAAGCCCTTAATTTTAAGTTTACACCTTTCAGTGCAACAAGATTCAGCTAAAATTTTAGAATGTACCTCAGCTGCCAACGGAACATAATCATCATCCATCTGGGCCATGAGTGCTTTGTACATACTATCTTCAACAATCTTCAATTCTTCCATTTGAGACGACCAACCCCATCCACCTCCTGATTGAGCAACCATGGCTTTATTTGAGTTTGAAGACGCAGATTCAGTGCGAGTGATAGATGTCTGAGTTCCAGGAGTCGATGCGGAAGCAGCAGTTACAGGAGCAGAAGTGTCTATTTCCTTCTTCGGCTTCGTGCACTCACGAGCAAAATGACCAGGTTCGTCATAATTATAAAAACGCATCTTCATTTTATCTCACCCCAGTTTCTTTGTTGGATTCTCCCACACGTTTATCCCAGTTTTCTTGACAAACTTATTTTCTCTATGTACCACCATAGCAATTTGCCAAGTCAAGTCCATTTCTTCTATATCATCTTGATTAAGATCATTTAGATCACATGCTCCAACATCTTTGGCAGTAAGTTATCCTGTTAAAAATGCGTTGTAGCAATTAATAAATCCAGCAAACAAACTTAAGTTATTTTCGAGCTCCTTTGGAATTTTCACAGTTGATTGGGGTGCAGCAGCAGATGGTGATGTTAGTGGTGATGCAGAAGATGAGGATGCAGCAGCAACCACTGGAGAACCAGAGATGGATGAATTCGTGGATGAGTTGGGTGCAAAGATTGGTGGGTATGAAGATCCGCTGGCTGGATAAGAGTACAATGAAAGACGCTGAGGTTCTTGTTGAGATATAAGAGCATTGCTAGGAGTAGCGATGATTGCATTATTGTAGCTTGCAGTTTGAGTCAGATAACGCTGTCTGTCATCGAGGTCATAGGACTTGATCAATGATATGGTTTCAGACAAAGTAAGTCTTGCCAGATCTTTGGTTCTTTTGATCAAAGTAACATTTGAGTCCCAACTCCTTGGTAGAGTGTTAAGCATCTTATTATTCATCACAGAGTTATCCACCACCATATCATTTGATTTCATTTCACTTACTAGAGCCACAAAGCGCTGAATCTGGCTTTCGAGTGATTCGCCAGGAATATGATTAAAAGCATTGAACTTTTGGCTTAGCATTTCCCTTCTGCTTTCTTTCATTTCTTCGTTTCCCTCATACAGATTTTCAAGAGCTTCCCAAAGCTCTTTGGCAGTAGCATTATCACGAACCCCTATTGAGACTTCAGGTGAGAGTCCTTGATGAAGATAAGCAATTGCCCTTTCATCAATTCAGTCCCTTTGTGCTCTTCATATGTGTACATGCTCTTTGGTTTAATAGCCGTGGCTCCAGTTACTTCATTTACCACATACGTGATCACACAGGGGCCATTCAAAATAGATCTTAGGGCCTTTGCATCTTTTATTTTCATAACTTGGATTGTAACACCCCAACCGATGGCGGAAACATCGGGATGTCACGTATTGATGATTGTTCAGTAGCTCATGGTGAATAATAAATTTCATTAAATGATTTAAATAAATTACATACAATTGTTCTACAAGAATTCGTACATCAAATTGAATAAAACTATGCACACATCTTTAAGCATTAATTCGAATCTTCAAACAAGTAGAACCTGAAACATGTTAAGTTGAAAATATTTTGGGTCAACAAAAGTTGGTGAGAATTACATAGGTTTTGATAATCGAATAAAATTGTTGTGCAATTCATGTGTCATGGCAATCTAGTCCATATGTGAAAACATACTAGAAGTAAATCGAGTGCATAATCAACCTTGTGACTGTTGTATTGTGGTACATCCCATACGCTCATGGTTCACTCGTTTATATTGCAGTAACAAACACCCACGCAACCTTTGTAGGAGGCACGTATCCGGGTGGGATTGTCAGTCCAATAGATCTATCAATGTATACCATTTGGCTGATGAATGTTTATGCTAGAGTTGTGCTTACCCTAGTCATGTTCAAGACATAATGCAACATAGAAATACACATAGACACATTGATGATTGAATTGCATAAATATTGTTGTAACATGTTTCACCTCAAAAATGGTGATAAATAGAAAAGGGGCTATGTAAAACTCACCTTAGCAAAATGTTATGTCTCGTAAAAAAAATATAATATTGTGTTGTGAATGTATGCGAGGCGAATCCCAAAGACTCAACAACGTAGCTAGTCCAAATTGAAGAAAACGAAAAAGAAGGAATATCAAGCTTCCAATTCGCCAATTACAAGAGCTTATAATCAAAGCTTCAATTGTAGAAGTAATAGACTATAGAAGAAAGGTATGAGGGAAAGTTTAATCGGATTGAAACAATCGATTTAGAGGTGCAAAGTATAATGGGTTATAGATGGGTTTTTATACTAGTTTTGGAGTCAATTAGCCATTAAAATTGGTCAACACCATAAAGTAAGGTTTTATGATGAATTGACTATTTGACTAAGACTTTGACTGTTTGACTAAGACTTTGACTAGGACTTTGACTATTTGACTCAAGGCTTTATTTAAAAAAAAAAAAATCTTGTATGTGAAAAAAAAAAGAATTTAGAATCATATTATTATTATTATTATTATTATTTATATACATTTATGTATGTATATAAGTTGTGAGTTAGGATAAATAAAGACTTAGGCACATTTGTATAATATTAATGATAAAGGTGTAATAAAATATATATATATATATATATATATATATATATATATATATATATATAAGGGCTTTTTATGTATTAAAATTTTGGGGAAAATTTTGCGATGTTACAGTCTCCCCTACTTTTAGGAACTTCGTCCCGAAGTTAAAAGAAAAACACCAGGTATACAATTGGTCGACTACCGAAAACCTTGATAAAATTTCTCACTACCTTAACGTACCTGTAAAATCATGATTACGTTCCGGACCGTAATTATCAATTTACCTTACATTAGGGTTTTGCGTCCTTTTATGACTCTACCGATTGTTGAGCAGGTTCGATAGTCTCCACCAGTCATTGAGCAGGTTGTAGGGCCTCTCCCGACTGTTGGAAAGACATGATGACCTCTACCAATCGTTGAGTAGGTTGTTTGGTAGTCAACTAATTGTTGTACAAGTAAGCAAGTATGATTATAGATATAGCAATTAGTTCACATTCAAACAAGCATGCACTCAGATGTTATGATAATACTTGAATTTATTACGTGAATCAAAAAGTGTCAATACATAGAATTAAAAAGTAGACATCATTCAAATGGTGGGGTTTGCTGTTAAGTAGCTGGAGGGTCTTGATCTCGATTTAGTTTAGGGCATCGGTTACGGAAATGATTTGGGTTTCCACATTCATAGCATTGACCATAGTTGTATTTACCAGGACGATTAAGATTAGCAACCTGAGCAGGGTTGGTTGGTTGGTTGGTGTTAGGGTTTGGGGACTCACGGCATGTGTTGACCAGATGGCCATACCTACCACAATTGGTGCACAGGCGACACACTGAAACAGTGGGGTGATGTCGTTTGCATGTGTTACACAATGGAAAGTTTCTTGTATAGGGTTTCTTGTTAGAAGCTTGTGTAGTGAGGTTTACATTAGGATCCCTGGTCTTGCGCTTCTGGTTCTCGGTAGTTACCGCGGCCACAATACTTGTTTTCTCGCCTTTCCAAACTAAGGTCCCGTTCTTTATGTGATTTCCATCGCCATTTCCATTTCCATTGCCGTTCCCATTCATTGGGATGACTTGAGCCAACAAGTTAGAAACCAGAGTTGTGATTTGTTGCGCCATTTGTTGGGAAATAATCGCAGCCAGTTGGGCATCAACATCTTTGTTGTTTTTGTTGTTGTTGTGGTTGGTGTTGTGGTTGTTGTTACTTTCCTCTTGGTTTTCACCACTGTTATTGCGAGTGCTGCGACGTGGAGACATGATCTGTAAGGGACACAATGAAGGTTCATTGTGGCATGAAATGAATGAGGTGATATAAGGAATGTAATCATTTATTCATTAATTAAAACGAATAAACAAAAACGTTGACGTATCAAAGATTCCAGATTCCAACAACATAGTGAAGACATGCTTTAGCCTATAAGTGAACACTCATCCCGAGAATTCCCAGGTAGGCATCCAGGTCCCTCGTCTGATTGGGATATATGCGCAATGCCAGCCTAGACAGAAGACTCAGAATACAGGCGTTCACCCTTCCAGATTGCACGTGTTCGTTATTAAAATCTAGAACTTCGACGAGATCTCAAGGTGGTTCAGGTTAAACCTGAGGGTTTTGCCTTATTAGTCTAAGAGTGGATCCAGTGATGGAGAGCAACCTTCTCGTAGGGATTAATGTAGGGATAAGAAGTAGGAGGGAGATAGAGAATAGCAAGTAAAAGAAGCAAGTACTGGTTAAATCCTATGGTTATAGACTAGATTATTTTTCTAATAACCTAATTCCCTATAACCATGGCTCTGATACCAATCTGTAACACCCCAACCGATGGCGGAAACATCGGGATGTCACGTATTGATGATTGTTCAGTAGCTCATGGTGAATAATAAATTTCATTAAATGATTTAAATAAATTACATACAATTGTTCTACAAGAATTCGTACATCAAATTGAATAAAACTATGCACACATCTTCAAGCATTAATTCGAATCTTCAAACAAGTAGAACCTGAAACATGTTAAGTTGAAAATATTTTGGGTCAACAAAAGTTAGTGAGAATTACATAGGTTTTGATAATCGAATAAAATTGTTGTGCAATTCATGTGTCATGGCAATCTAGTCCATATGCGAAAACATACTAGAAGTAAATCGAGTGCATAATCAACCTTGTGACTGTTGTATTGTGGTACATCCCATACGCTCATGGTTCACTCGTTTATATTGCAGTAACAAACACCCACGCAACCTTTGTAGGAGGCACGTATCCGGGTGGGATTGTCAGTCCAATAGATCTATCAATGTATACCGTTTGGCTGATGAATGTTTATGCTAGAATTGTGCTTACCCTAGTCATGTTCAAGACATAATGCAACATAGAAATACACATAGACACATTGATGAATGAATTGCATAAATATTGTTGTAACATGTTTCACCCCAAAAATGGTGATAAATAGAAAAGGGGCTATGTAAAACTCACCTTAGCAAAATGTTATGTCTCGTAAAAAAAATATAATATTGTGTTGTGAATGTATGCGAGGCGAATCCCAAAGACTCAACAACGTAGCTAGTCCAAATTGAAGAAAACGAAAAAGAAGGAATATCGAGCTTCCAATTCGCCAATTACAAGAGCTTATAATCAAAGCTTCAATTGTAGAAGTAATAGACTATAGAAGAAAGGTATGAGGGAAAGTTTAATCGGATTGAAACAATCGATTTAGAGGTGCAAAGTATAATGGGTCATAGATGGGTTTTTATACTAGTTTTGGAGTCAATTAGCCATTAAAATTGGTCAACACCATAAAGTAAGGTTTTATGATGAATTGACTCTTTGACTAAGACTTTGACTGTTTGACTAAGACTTTGACTAGGACTTTGACTATTTGACTCAAGGCTTTATTTAAAAAAAAAAAAAATCTTGTATGTGAAAAAAAAAGAATTTAGAATCATATTATTATTATTATTATTATTATTATTATTATTATTATTTATATACATTTATGTATGTATATAAGTTGTGAGTTAGGATAAATAAAGACTTAGGCACATTTGTATAATATTAATGATAAAGGTGTAATAAAAAATATATATATATATATATATATAAGGGCTTTTTATGTATTAAAATTTTGGGGAAAATTTTGCGATGTTACATGGATAAACCTTAATTTCCACTCAGAATAAGACATTCCAAGTTGAAGAACATGTATCTTTTGATGAGTGCCAATAACAGATTCCATAGCTTTGTCCACTTGTGCAGCTACTAGTAGCTGATCAGTATTTAGTCCATTCAAATTAGCCTGGTTAACAATTTGATCCATTTCTGAAAAAGAAGCTTAAATTTATTATTGCAATTTAATTTAGCTTAAATTCAGTCCAAGATGCTTCGAAGTGTGACACCCGGCATGTTCGGCTTAAACATAATAGTAACATCTAAGTCTACCTTAGCGAGAAACGTTTATAAACAAACTTAACTGGGTCAGTTGAGTCGGGTCAAATTAGGATTGTCCAGGGTCAATGATCTGGAGGATCATTGGGAGTCGTTTTGGGAATACATTAGTACCGGGTTCCGTCGTTGGTGACATTACATGAACTAATTAAGTATATGTGTAGATTATGGGTCGTGTGGTGAATTGTATGCTTATACTTGCTTAAATGATGTACAAATGATTATACGTGCCTAAACATGCTAAGTATAGACTATGGATGCATGCTTATGTGTTAAGATGTGTTAGAATGCGTTAAACACGACGAACTGGAAAAAGGTTAACATGTGTTAAAAGTGCTGTTAACATGTGTTAAAAAGTGCTGATGACCTGAATGTGGAAATAATGGGCGAATGTGGAAATGGGACTTGAGAAATGGGCGAACGTGGAAACAAAGTGGGCGAATGTGGAAAGATTCCACATTCGACCATTAAAAAGGGGCGAATGTGGAAAAGTTCCACATTCGACCACATAAAATGGGCGAACCTGGACTGGGTATAAATACCATCCTTAGCCATTTTTCACCATTTCACAAACCCTAAACGCCTCCAAACACTCTCTATCAGCTATTATCATTGGGGAAGGAGTTTTTGAGCTTGTTTTTCATAACCTAACTCTCTAAATCATTACAAGTGAAGATCTAAGGTGTGTTCTTCATTACAAATCCTTTTTAAACAATTTTGACTTGTTTTAATCTAAACCCCAAGGGTCCAGATCTGATATCAACCTATTTTATGAATAAAAACCTTTCCTAACCAAAACCTATTCATAAACAATGAGTTTTTATGCAAATAAACACGTGTTAGTATGATATTATGCATTGTTTGATGATTACTTGTTGTATAGATGATATGACAACAACCTAGGGCTGTTATTAATGATGGGTTATGATTGAAACATGTTACCTTTGATTGTTGATGGTGTTTTGGCGATTAAAGGGGTTTTTTTAGTTAGATTTAGGGTTTGTTTTGGATGATTATGATAAGGTTAGGATAGGGGTTTCTTGTTCATGATAATTCGAGTATGATGGACGGATTATTGATCGATTTCAGAAAGTTTCCTAATTGGGTAATATTTTCATGCATGGTGATGTGACATCTCCATAATTTACTATTTTAGGAAACTTGTAAAACGGATAGATTTTGGGGTAAAATTGGTAGGGTTTCGTAGGAATATATTAATGATGCTTGACTGCTGTAACTCGTGATGTTTCGTGATGTTTTCGGATGTTTTTCATCGCGTTTTTGGAAAAATCTGACATCAGGGGCGAACCTGGAATACCTTCGACCAGTCGAACGGTCGAAGGTGGGTTCCAGGGGGCGAACCTGGAAACTAAAAGGGGCGAATGAACTAAAAGGGGCGAAGGTGGGAAGAAAAGGGGCGAAGGTGGAGGTTCAAAGCCACATTCGACCAGTTAAGGCCACCTTCGACCTCCCAGGACTACGTTCGACCCTACGTTAACAAAAATGAGATTTTTGGTACAAACTAAGTGTTTTATGCTTGAACCTTGCGTGTAATCTATGTGTACTTGATTAGTTAGGGTAATGGGTCACCAACGGGATGTCGGGTCGGTCTAGTGTGTCGGTTAAACATTTAAACACGTTTTAAAAACATACTTGGTTATGATCTGGACAATCGGGGACTAGATGACCTTATGGTTATTAGTCGGAACACTTATGTGAACATTTTGATAGATCTCCGGTAGAGGGATTATCAAGGGCTAAACATCTTTACATATATTTGAGGAACGCTATCTAAGGTGAGTTCACGGCCCCACTTTTACTGCTTTAACTTTTGGGGGAGAAAACATGCGCTAAACAGTTTTGGTAACATATGTCATACTATGGTTTTAACTTTATATTGCTATACGATCTTTTGGAAAGTCCCGGGGGAAACCATGAATGTGCGGGTTTGCACAACGGGGGAAATATGGATAGATCTATTGGGCGTGACCTGCCCCACTCGTCGGCTTGGAGGGCCGGGCGGGTGCATGTTGTCTCGAACAGGAACATTATCGTGCTGAACATTACGGGCTGCTAAACATGCTAAACATTGCTAAACGTGTCCAGTAATGGTTTCCAATCGTAGTAGTAATAAAACATACGCCTAGCTAGCGTACTTGGTAGCATTGATATAGTATGGACATGGTAACATTTGGATAACATTTTTGAACAAACCTGTGAACTCACCAGCATTATATGTTGACGTCTTTTGGCATGTTTTTCTCAGGTCGCTAAGGTAGCAACAACTGGATCTAGGCGCACGAGTCGGCACGAGCGTCTAGGGTTTAGAGCATGGTCTTCATTAAACATTTGAACTATGTCTTTTGGGTTGTAAACATTTAAAGCTTCCGCTACAGTTTATGCTTTTATAATTATATCTTTTGGGTTTTGTGTTATGCATATAGTGTTGTTTATTGTGACCGTTGACTTGAATCCTGGTTTGTCATGCGCCTCGCGGTAAAACCCCGCAAGTGGAATTTGAGGGTGTGACACGAAGTCCAGTCCAAAGTTTGCTAAAATTCAGTCCAGAAATAATTGTCCAGTCCAGTTGAAACAGTGCTGTTAGTATATGGATCGGACACAGGGATGCAGGTCGGACACAGGTTTGTGGGTCGGACACTGGTTTGAGGTCGGACATAGGTTTGTGGGTCGGACACAGGTTTAAGGTCGGACACAGGTTTGTGGGTCGAACATAGGTTTAAGGTCGGACACAGGTGTGTGGTCGGACACAAAGTTGATGTCGGACACAGGGGTGTGGTCGGACACAGAGTTGAGGTCGGACACAAAGTTGATGTCGGACACAGGTGAGTGGTCGGACACAAAGTTGATGTCGGACACCCAAATGAGGTCGGACACAGGTTTATGGTCGGACACACCGTTGAGGTCGGACACACAAATGAGGTCGGACACAAGCAGAGTTCGAACACAGTGTTAACAAAGAGCTCGGACACACCTTGAATAAAGAAACCTGCATAAAACTTGCAACAAATTTTCCTAAAAATATGGAGATAAAAAATTTTAAAAAAAATTTAAAGAGATTTAAATCAATGAAAGCAATTTCTTTTTCAAAACAAATTTCTCAAAAATCTCCTTAATTCTAGCAAGCATATTTGACTTTTCATTAAAACAGATAAAAAAAAAACAAGTTCTTTTGATAATATTTTGAACGAAAATCTTTAGAATAAAAAACACATCAACAAAACAGGCTGCATAAGATAATTCGATTAGTAACAAAACATATAACTATGAAATCAATATTAATCAAATCAATAAAATCAACCTCTTTCATAGCAAGAACTTCCTTGATCTTCTTCTTTTGATACCGAACCGAGCCTTCAAAAGACTTCTTAGGCTCTGATACCAATTGTAAGTCCAAGATCCTTTCTACCGGGTATCAAACAACACACAACCAAAGGCGGAAACAATGATTGTATGTAAAGAACAAAGAAGAAACTTGAAATAGAATGATTGTATTATCAAAGTGCACAAGGTTTCAAGGAACCGTCTGGTACACGAGTACACGATCACAAACCACAAAAGACTAGCAACCTCAAATTAACCTATGAACCCCCTATTTATAGATAACATAGGCGGTTGCTATACATGGGCCTAGAAGGCCGAAACCCACTACCAAACAACCCAAAGTCCAAGACAAACGCAAACCTCTAATCATAGCCCAACAATGTCCATTATGTCCAAACCACTGTTCCTCAGATTCACCATGTTCAAACCCCTGTTGCTCAGGCTCAAATGCCAATAACTGCTACTCCACCCTCTGCCCCTGCAGAGACCAGTAAAAAAAGTCAACAAAGTATTTCACACAAGGCATTATTGATTGGAGCAGTTTACCAGATGAGTTAACAGATGAGAACTTTGCTCTTGTTGCCAAAGCTGAACATGAACTAGAAAATTTTTGTTTCATGGCTTTGGATACAATAGTAAAAGAAGTTGAATATGAGGATGTGGTGTCTGAGTCTGAAAATGTAACTAATGATGTTGTTGATATAGTAGTTCCAGATGAAAAGTCTGAAGAAGAGGTTGTGAATCTCTCAAATCCATGGGGTGATAATGATTGTAAGTGCAAGTGTGATTGTGCATTGATGGCTACTGCTAAGGTATCTCCTCAAATCTTAAATGATTTGTGTTCAAACAAATGTGTAATAGCATTTGCAAACATTAAAGAGGTGAATGAAAACCTTAGAAAGAAAATTTTAGACGATGAAGTTCAAATATTAAAACTTTCAAAGGAGTTAAAATCAAAGTTGACTGAAAAGGAATCTGAAATCAGTAGTTTAAAACATGAAGCAAGTATAACCAAAGACCAGCTCCAAACTATGATAACAAAATATCAGAGTTGTAGAAAGGAGCTTGAGTCCACCCAAGTTGAGTGTGAACAATGGGTGGAATCATGTAAAGGTTTTGAGATGCTCCTCAACAAACAGACGAAAATTCATGTGAAATTTGGCATTGGTTGTGAAACCACTGTTCAAGTTTCTCAAAACACTGACAAAAGGGAACCAAAGTTAGTTGAGGTTATTCCAACTAATTTGGAGGGTCAAGAAATTAAAATAACTGAACCTAATGGTAAGAAAATTGTTCTTGAATAACTTGAGGGTTCCTCATCATTTACTGAACTTGAAAAATATGAGTTTAAAGTAACTTGGTCAGATTAGTGTGATGTTCTTGAAAACTTCAAACCAGTTGATTTTGAGACCCCTACTGGTAAGAAGGCACCACAGGAAAAAAATCATTCCCTTGATAGATCTTCCAGCAGATGCTCAAACATCTGTTGAAAAGAAGGTTGAAAAAGGGAAGAAGAACGAAAAGGGTGTACACTTGTTCTGTGATTTCTATGAAAAGAAGAACCATGTTACCAAAAACAGTTTTTTTTAAAAGCATATGATATTAACAAAGGAACAAGTGTGTGTGATTCTAAAACAACGTGTTCAATATGTGGTAAAAAGAATCATAAAACCAAAGAGTGTCTTTATCTCAAAAAATTTTGATGTCAAAATACAAGAGTATAAAGCTAAAACTCAAGCAAGTCAAGTGGTTAGTACTCCAAAAGGAAAGCCCAAACAGACTTTCACACCAGTTCAAACATCTGTTACTAAGAACCTTGAAACCTCTGCTTCCAGGGTAGTCCAAGTAACAGATGCTCCACCTGCGAACAAGTATCCAAGAGGACATGAGCAACCACCTTGTCATTGTCTGTCACATGTTTATGGAGAGCCCAAAAGGCCTTCAAAACCAAGAGTGAACAGGCATCCTTATGGGTACTATCATCTGGCAGGAAATGGTCAAATATTTGTTGCACCAAGTGTTGACATACAAACACTGGCAAATGGTCAACAACAGTTGTTGAACTTGGTTCAAACCACAGATCATTCTCCTAAACTTGAGGTTGCAAAGTCTGGGAACCCATCCAAAGCCAACTTGGCTTTGGACACTAACCAAAACTAATCCATTACTGATGCGTAGGGAGCTTCTGCTTGCTTAGATAGTCTATGGTATGTAGATAGTGGAGGCTCCAGGCACATGATAGGATGTAGAGCCCTACTTCTGGACTTCTTAGCTCATGGAGGGGATGATATATCCTTTGGTAATGATTCTAAAGGTAAGGTGCTAGATTCAGGGACTGTTCAGGCTGGGAAACTAAAGTTTGAAAATGTCAATCTTATTGATAATCTTAAATTTAATCTTCTTAGAGTCTCACAAATGAGTGAAAAAGGCTATGGGTCATTCTTCACTAAGAAAACTTGTAAGAGTATTAGGCCAGAAGTGGTTAAAAAGATTGACACCTTCATAGCCGAGAGCAAAGCACAACTTGTTGCTCACAGGAGTGGCAATGTGTATGTAGTTGATATGTTGAAGGATAATCCTATGGCAAATGTCTGTCTGTTTTCTGCTGCCTCAACTAAAGAGACGGAAATGTGGCATAGGAGACTGGGTCACACCAACCTTCAAACTATTAACTCACTCTCTAAAGAAAGCCTTGTGAGAGGCCTTCCATCAAAGGAATTCAAATGTGATGAGCATTGTGTTTCCTGTTTATAAGGAAAACAACATAAAAGATCTTACAAATCCATTGATGAGTCCAAAACAAGTCAATGTCTTCAATTGTTGCACATGCACTTGTTTGGCCCTGTTAAAATCACGAGTCTAAGGAAAAAGAGATTTTGTCTTGTCATAGTTGATGATTTTTCTAAGTTTACATGGACTTACTTTTTACACTCTAAGGATGAGACTGCAGGTATTTTGAAGGACTTTGTCACCAAAGTTGAAAAACAATATGACTTACCAGTAAAACTCTTTAGAAGTGACAATGGAATAGAGTTCAAAAATAAGGAGTTGGATGATTTCTGTGTGTCAAAAGGAATTGTGAGGTAGTACAGCATTCCAAGAACACCAGAACAAAATGGGGTGGTTTACCACTGTCCTTTTAGGCAGAAGCTGTAAACACTGCTTGTTATGTTCAAAACAGAGTTTTAATTAACCCTAGACATCAAAAGACTGCTTATGAAATTCTGTTCAAAATCAAACCACTGATATCATTTTTCAAAATCTTTGGCTGCCCATGTTTCATTTTAAATCTTAAACATTCCATTTCAAAATTTGCTGCCAAAGTAGATTATGGGTATTTTCTTGGATATTCTTCTACTGCCAATGCCAATAAAGTGTTTAACACAAGGACTAGGACAATAGAAGAAACTCTGAATGTAAAGGTCAATGAACTTTCATCTTTAAAAATCCCAGTAAATCCTGCTGAACTTTTTATTTAGAAAAATTCAAATTTGAAGATATTACTGCTAAAACTAACAGTGCAGGTATACCACAGTCTCCACAATAGGATTACAGATTTGATGTTGTGATTCCATCTCACTACAAAGTCACTTCTACATTAGGGGAAGTAGATGTTCAAAAAACCTGTCAAAACTCCGCCATAGCTGTGTCAACCACTGTTGACCAGTCTTACCCTCAAACCACTGCCTCATCCAGATCAACCACTATTCAAACATCTGTTGACAAAAGTCCAACCTCTGTTGACAAAAGTTAGTCCAACTTTACACCACTTGGACCCATTCCCCCACTTCCATTTCAAACATCTATTGGCACTACAGAAGTTCAAACAGATGTTACAACAACAGAGGCCCCAAACCTTTGTCCCTCACCTCAAAATGCCATTATACCATATCAGGGAGATTTAATCTACCTAAGAGCTCATCCACCCGACAAAATCATTGGCAACATCAGAGAGGGAGTGCTCACAAGGAGCTAATCCTCTAATATCTGTCTTTTTGCAAGCTTTCTATCCCTCACACAACCTGTCAAGTACCAAGAGGCACTGAAAGAAACCAGTTGGGTAGAGGCCATGCAGGAAGAGCTCCTTCAGTTTAAAAGACAACAAGTATGGGAACTTGTGCCACTGCCAAAGGATGTATGTCCAATTGGCACAAAGTGGGTCTTTAAGAACAAAACTGATGAAAGTGGTATAGTTGTCAAGAACAAAGCCAGGCTTGTGGTTCAAGGCTTCAGACAAGAAGAGGTGATAGACTATAATGAAACCTTTGATCCTGTAGCTAGGCTACAAGCTATCAGACTCTTCCTAGCCTTTGCTGTCAACCACAACATCAAGGTGTATCAGATGGATATCAAATGTGCATTCCTTTATGGAAAAATTCAGGAGGAGGTCTATGTATGTCAACCACCTGGTCTTGAAGACACATTCCATGCTGATCATGTCTACAAGCTCAACAAAGCTTTGTATGGCTTGAAACAAGCACCAAGGGCCTGGTATGAAACTCTTTCAACATTTCTCCTATCCATTGGTTTCACAAGAGGTAAAATTGATAAAACCTTATTTCTAAAATGGAGAGGGAAAGATTTAACGATTGTTCAAATATATGTGGATGACATCATTTTTGGGTCCACATGTAACAAAATGTATGAAGAGTTTAGGGAACTCATGACAGCAGAGTTTGAAATGAGTGCTATGTGTGAACTTTAGTGCTTTCTTGGTCTCCAAGTTAAGCAGCTGCAAATTGGTACATTCATTCACCAAAATAAAAATGTTAAAATCCTACTTACAAGATTTCAGATGAATGACTGTAAGCCATGTAGTACACCCATGAGCACTACCAAGCTACTCACTATTGATGAGAAAGATGAACTGGTTGATCAGACACATTATAGATGCATGATTGGGTCTTTATTGTACCTAACTGCATCCAGGCCAGACATTATGTTTGCCACTTGTGTCTGTGCAAGATCCTAGGCATCACCTAGAAAGTCAAACCGTATTGCTGTGAATAGGATATTCAGATACCTAAAAGGTGCTCCCACACTTGGTATCTGGTATCCTGCTAATGGAAATATTGAGCTTTCAGGTTATTCAGATAGTGACTTTGCTGGTTGTCACACCACAAGGAAGTCCACATTAGGAGGGTGCCAATTTCTAGGGAATTCCTTAGTTACTTGGCAAAGCAAAAATCAAGCAGCTGTTTCAACTTCAATAGCAGAGGCAAGATACATTGCTGCTGCAAGCTGTACAGCCCAACTCAAGTGGCTTCAAAATCAATTACTAGATTTTGGTATAACTGCACTAAGGACTCCACTCATGCTAGATAGCCAAGCTGCTGAAAATATCATCAAAAATCCAGTCTCTCACTCCACCACAAAGCACATTGACATCAGGCATCACTTTGTGAGAGACAACTATGAAAAAGGTTTGATTTCTCTGCACCATCTTCCAACAGAGGATCAACTGGCAGATGTGTTGACAAAAGCTTTAGACACATCTACCTTTGAAAATCTGATATCTCGGATTGGTATGCTAAACATGGATTAACAACAAAAATGTTTTCTTAAATAAAACATTAAAACGTTTTCAGAAAATCAAAATCCATCCTTAAAAATAGCTTTTGGTTGAAAAATCTGTTTCAAACATCTGATCAGATAAAACAACCACTGTTTGGTTGAAAAATCTGTTTCAAACAACGGATCAGATAAAACAACTGTTTTCTTTTATATATATATATATATATATATATATATATATATATATATATATATATATATATATAACCATAAGTGCTTTGGCAAACATCAACATCTGTTTACCATCTCAATAGTTGTTTGCCACGTATGCTCCATTAGATGTTTGCCACGTTTGCTCTCAAAAGCAGTGCTTTGGCCACATCAGCGGTTTCATCAGAGGCTTTATAAACCCTGTTTTCCCCAACAGATGTTACACTGTCTCATTGTATTCAAAATACTGAAACCGCTTTCTTCAACCTCAAACCTTCATACCAATTTCTTTGTTCATCCAACTCGAAATCCATAACAATGGATCTTCAAGCAAAAGCCCCTCACAATTACCTACCATATCTGGTTAAAACAGATGAAAACACTCCATTCCACACCATCATTGACGTCATCCTTCAATCCAAATACTTGCCTATCCTCACCGCTGATTCACCCATTTACATTGACACTCTTCAAGAATTCTGGTTGAATGCTGAGACCTTGCTACAAGACAAAAAGCCAACAACCATAATTTCAAAAATTGGAGAAACACATGTCACCATAACCCCCCAAACCATATCCACAACCTTTTCTCTCAACGACTTGGCAGGTATGGATTCTTTCCCTAAGGCTGAACTTCACACAGAGTTTTTAGAAAGGGGATATGATTCACAAATGACTGGAGCAACAATTTACAAAACAATTTTCCCACCAGTCATGAAATTTTTCTTTCATACACTCCTTATCTTTCTCTCTACTAAAACTACTTCTTTCAATGAAATCCCATTAAAAGTTCAATACTTGGGATATGCAATGCTGTCAGAATCTGACTACAATCTATCCCAAGCACTGTTTCTAGATTTAGTAGCAAATGTGAAGGGAGTCAAGTCTGGGTCAAACAATGCTCTTCTCTTATACCCAAGACTTTTAAGTTTTATCCTACAAAAGTTTTTACCTGAAAAGGATTTTAAAAAGGGAGCATCTCATCAAATGAAGAGTCTCTCCCAAGAAAATTTTACAATAATGCTAGGTCCAAACACCCAAGAAAAAGTTTCAAAAGTTAAAGTTTCCAAAACACAAGCAAAGGGTGTTAAGACAACAACTGTTGTCCAAACCTCTGTTGCTGAGCCCACTGCTCCTGGTTATCATGGCACTACATCCAGTGC
Source organism: Ambrosia trifida (assembly GCA_028751855.1). Taxonomy (NCBI): domain Eukaryota; kingdom Viridiplantae; phylum Streptophyta; class Magnoliopsida; order Asterales; family Asteraceae; genus Ambrosia; species Ambrosia trifida. Next base: position 3,036,062 of record CM054123.1, on the reverse strand, counting down.
TGTGAAACCCACACCAGCCACTTCCAAAAACAAACTTCCATCCACTCAACCCCCCCCCCCCCAAGAAACAAAAAAGGGTAACTCTGGAAGATAAGATACCAGAGGAAAACCCTGTTGTAACACAAAAGCAACAACCAACCACTGTTGATACTTCCTCTCAACAGATGGATATATCTCAACCCATTCAAACTCCTCATGAATCCTCACAAAAGGATCATGTTGTAAGCCAAGGGGACACACATCATGAAGTATATGAGTCATTTGACCATATATTAAAAAGCCCTTCTCCCGGGGTTGCTTCTCTTTTCACTCCCCAACAATCACCATCACATGTTCCTCCCACTATGCAACCATTGTTCGAGGCCATTGATAAAACTCAGGACAATCCCAGTTCCTCTGTATCACCTATCATTGAGAGCATACTTCCACAAGTGACTGGGTCTGAGAAAAATCAAGTGGCTAGCCCTCAAACAAAGGAGGCCACACCCCTTGAGTTTACATGTAACCCAAGGTGGTTTTTTAAGTGAAGCAGCCACTAGTGCTGTAGAGACCATTGTCTTACAACAGGACATTGTTTACATCCCTAAGACTTCCTTGAAGGCAACAACTGATGAGGCCACTATAGTGACCCCAAAACCAGTTGGAAGTACCCAGAACCAAGACAAAGGGGCATCTGATTTCTTTTCTATGGACTCACCTCCTAGAACTGAACCAGTTACAACTACCACTTCTGGTAGGAATTCAGATGATCCTATTAAATTAGGTGATGAGTTAAAATACCAAGAATTGACGGAGAGAGTTACATCCATTGAATCATCTGTTAATGAAATCAAGACTGATATCAAAACAATGATGCAAACTTTGGCTGCCCTCACTAAAAGTCAACCATCCAAAGAAGACATTGCTAGTGAGCTATGGAAGTCTATCAGCCCCATCATCATAGCTCATCGAAAACTAGCTTATCAAACTCATGAAAAATAAAGCCATTAAAGATCATCTGGTGAAGACCACTGGCTCTACCCCCACAACTATTTTAAGAGATAAAGATGATGATGAATTCACTACTGATGATGCCAAAAAAGGGGAGAGTGGCAGAGATAGATTGCCAAAGTTAGATCCCTTTGGATGTCCACCTTCTCAAAAATGTCAATCACAAAAGTCTGCTGCCAACAAACCAGGGCCTACTACTTTAGCTCCACAACAAACCACTGTTACTACTGAACCTGCCAAAGCTGATAAGGCAAAGAAAATTGATGAATCTGCCAATATCATAGCTGAAGAGGCTGCTGAAGCTAAGCTAAAAAGGTCTGAGACTTTGGAAGTCAAGGTAGAGGCCTTAGTACAGAAGAAACAAGAACAACATCAGGAAGTTGAAGATGTTGGCTTCTCTAAAAGGAAGAAAATGCCCGCAAAACATGTAAGGCAACCACCATCCAAAACCAAAACCTCTGTTCCCAAAACATCTACTACAACCACTACTACCACCACCACTACAACCACAACCACTAAACCTATCCCTACTACAACCACTGTACCCATAACCACAACGACCACCACCACTACACCACCCATATCTATGCCACCCATATCACCATCTCAACTTCAAACATCTGCTGGTCCAACACAAGTGCCAACAGATGTTAACACATCCACTGCTTCCCAAACACCGTCATCTCCTCTGATCCTATACAAAAGGAAGAGAAAATCAACCTTTGTGGTACAGGATGAGAATATAGAAACCACACCATCTTCCATTCCATCACCAAAATCTGCACCCATTCCAACCATTCCACTTACATCCTTTTCACCACACACACCTCCAAATTTGCATCCCATAGACCACCACCATTCATCACACCATTGGCTGCTCAGTATCCTCTTGAGCTTGATGTAATCAAGGGGGAAATTCAATCCTTCTATAATACCGAGGACCCATCACAAAGAACCTTCCAATCTATCCCGAATTTGCCTATACCCAAAAACATTGATGAATACCTGAAACTAAAAACAGAGCAGACATATTTGATCATTAAGGAGAAATGAAAAGGAAAGGATGACCGGACAGTTCAGGGCATCCATTCAGCAGAGCTTAGCAAATTGAGAAGGATTGAAGATTTTGCTAAGACCCTGAGCAATTCTATGTCAAACATGCCAATCAGTGGTGATTTGGAAAGGGTAGTCAGGGAATCCATTCTTTATCAAATCTTGGCAACTAAGCCTTACAAAGCAAATAGAAAACAATTTGCAGGCTGGACCACTCATGACCTTCAAGAAGAATTATACAGATTTGAAGAATTGACCAATAATCCTACTAAAGAGGCTTCTGCTCCTGATTTAAGAAAAGGCAGAGACCTAGTAAGAGCCTTGAAATACAAAAGAATGAGGGAAGAGATAGTGGCTTCTAAGTATGGAGAGATGATGTCTGTGGTAAGATGGGCTGAGCTGAGGCTGGTTGAAAGATACAAGAAGCTTGAAGAGAATAGAAAAACTGATCCCACACTACCAAGAAAACCAATTTATCCTGATACACTAGTGGTTAGAAGACCTCAACAGACTTTTTCACTTGACAGCTTACTCTCAACATCTGATCTCTCCATTGCTACCAAGAAACAGTACAAAAGGCAGAAGCAGATGTCTGAGGAAGATGAAAAAGAGTTTGCTGAAACTTTTGTTAAAGAAAGGATCTTCAACCAAATCCATTACTTATCTGACCCTATCATTGAAGAATAATTGGCAGACCTCCATCACCAAACTCATCTCAAATAAATATGCAACTCAAGAAATCCTCAGATTCAAAAACTCTAAAGTGGAAGGTCAACAAAGACACCCACGAATTGACTCTGCTCAGATCTGTTGGAGAAGCTCAAAAGTTAAGAATGGATGATGCATATGGTCTGTGTGCAGATGATCTCCAAGACCTTCTAAACTTAGAGCTTGAAAGAGATGCTAAAGACTTGTTCTCTTTCAATTTTGAATTACAATTCAAAGGGCAAATTAGAGAAAGTCTGATGAGGAATAAAGATCAACAATAAAGGTTGAGTTTTGGCATCATCTGTTCTAGGGGGAGATTTTTGGGTCTGCCGACCTGGAGAAAAACAGATGATCTGAAAAGCCAAAACATACTATATATATGATCATGAATAAATGTGTAGATTACAGGTTGATTCCCCCAAAAGACTGTTGACTTCTAACAACTGCTGTTCTCCCAAAGTCTGATGAACAAGTGCTGATCACAAAGGTCTGATTGAAGAAACAACTGCTGAGCAAAAGAACTGATGAAGACACAAGGTCTGTTGGAGCCAACAGCACTTAGGCTCCAACAGAGGATTCAAGCCATCCAAGTTTTACCCCATCAAATGTTTAGTCATCAGTATTTACCTATGTAATAGTACTTGTATGATCAGATGTTTTATGTTGTTATAATTCGTTAGCTGTCACTGTCTTAGGTGATGTCAGCCATAGGTAATCAGAGGTTAGGTTTGTCTATAAATAGGTTAGTGCCTATACTGTTCTATTCATCACTCCAAACGTTCTCTTAGACAAACATCTGTGAGTGATCAGGCTGAGGGGGAGATATTGTGTAATTGTACTAATCTGTGTTGGCTAATGAGAAGTATAATTTGAAAACAATTATCCCATTTGTTATGATTGATAGTTTATTATTCCGCTGCACTTTCCATTTTTATCTAACTTCATACGATTTCTTTTACTAAACGTTTATAACAAATCAAACTCAGATCCTAACAAATGTCCGTAGTTACTTGCATATACAAAAGTTGGTCAAACATAACATGTAAAAGTTGAATCATTATGTCATATGAGCATGCTTAGAACTCAAACTATCTTCAACTTCTTCCACAAACTTGTAAGAAAACTTCAACTTGTTAGATTTTATTGCTTTACCATTAGCCTGGCGTTTCCCTAATCTTAACAAACACCTGTCGTGTATATCCTTCCTTACCTCTACAACTCGTGGTTCAATGTTGAAAACTTCCATCAAATGCTCCTTGAACAAGATGATGTCTTCTTCCTTCTCAAATCCTTCCAGTTTCACGACTTTCAGCTTGCGCAATCGCCCTTTTTGGACCGTGGTGGAGCACTCATGCTCACATGTCTTTGAGTAGCTTCGCGTGACAATCTGCGAATTTATAGTTGCGTATCAAAAAGGAAAAAAAAAACACAAGAACTTTCTTTATAGTGTTTTGCAAATGAGATTGTTGGAAATGGGACTCACACTTATGAACAACCTCTTAAGAGAAGTGCAAAACTTCAAAAACTGAAATAATGAATCAATGTTATGATCTTCCATACAACTATCAATCCACCACAAATCCTCAAGTTTACTAAATCTGAAATGTTGCTCATTTGGCTCTGATGACAACAAGGGTCCAAATACTTCCTACAAGAATATAAAAACACGATTGTTAAACAACAATCTACAAGTCTATATTAAGCTCAGAATCCTAAAGATGTTTACCTTAAACATCCATCCATGTAGTGTAAGCACGCTTACATCTCGAATCGCTCGCAAGAGTGGATTATAGAGTCCATGGTTCAAGTGGTTGAACCCTGGACCCTTGAAATCCAACTTGACATCATTCAAGTACATCAAATTTTCCAAAGAAAACCAACATAAAAACCCACTATATCGAAGAGAGTTGAGCTCCAATGCCTTCAAATACACCGACTTAAGATCAACACAATCTAAAACACTTAAATCCGTAAGCTTAGCAAGTCCTTCAACTCTCAAAGACCTCAATCCATCACATTTTTCAATGATCAAACTCTCAACATACCGAAACTTGTTGACCAAATAAGAAACTAGTCCACAACTTGAATGGTTAACTGAAGTTAACTTAAGGGTCTTGACCGAAAACGGATAAGGAGAAGAATGTGCGAAATCATTGGTGTTCAACACAATCTCCCACCCAAATTGCCTTGGGAAGTCTTGATATCCTTTGGAAAAATCAAGATTAAGCTTTTTATTCAACCCGAGTGACGCGGTAATGAATAAACCTCCACCGAAGCGAAATTCAAGCTTTCTTGGCATTTTTAGAGGATAATTGTCATCAAACTTAACCAGAAAATCACTAACTACCGATTCAAAATCATGAATATTGACTGTTGTTCTTCCATCATTGATCCAAGGTCCGTTCCATAACCCTGTAAAGAGTGCTACAGCTTTTGATCCCGAATCAAAAGGATGAATTGACAGAATATGTCGAAGAATTTCATCTGGTAATTTGCTTATATAGTCTTCATCTATCTCTGACCTGAAAATTCTACATTATTTTATAAAAAAAAAAAAAAAACTAAACTGACCACAAATACAAATCTCCATTGAAGTTTTGAAAAAAAAAAAAAAAAAGAAAACTTACCTTGTGTGATTATTAGTGATACGGTTTGGTTCTTGTTCCATGTCTGGTTTGGCTTTAGATAGTTTTGTTGATGAATATTATATTAAAGATTTTTTTGATCGATACAATAAAACTTGGGGAGCAAGCGTCTGACCATATGAAGGAGACGATGACCACAATAGTTTATTCGGGTGCTTTGTTTCTTAAAATTATACATAGTTTACACAGGGTCGTATAAGGGGAGTAAATTGAAGACTTTAGGCCCACAATCTATTTGGCCCCCAATTAAGATATGGTTTTTCTTTTTTTTTTTTTTTTTTTTTTTTTACAATATGGTATGTGTTTGTAATTAAGATGACACCTTTAGCTTAATATACATGTGGTCTAGGTCTTTTTTTTATTTATTTATCACTAGTTTTATATTTGGGAAGCGTTCTGGGATTGAGAAATCTAATATGACATATTAATTTTATATACGGAATAAACTAATACGCTTTACAGTTACATGCAGAAAAGCTACGAGTAGCACCTAACTTAAAACAATTAACAATAAACAATGTATAACTCTAATATTAAAACCTAAGATAAAACAATGTACATATTTACTGGTTTGAACATAATTAATGACTTGCCAATACATGATTAATAAATAACCTAAACACTTTGTGTTTTTTTTTTCTGTATGAACGAAACCCACAAAAAAATAGTCATTTTTTTCTCTGTTTTTTATATAGCACTATAGAGGTGATCAAAAAAACCGGTTTGAGGACCGAAACCAGTGGAACCGAACAAAACCGGTTCCTACAGGAACCGGTTTTTACCCAAACCAGTGCTAGGGCCGAAAAAAACCGTAGGTTCCCCGACCGGTTCCCCTTCTCTATGACAAAAACCGAACCGAACCGGTTTTAAACCAAACTGGTTTGGGAACCGGTTCAAAAAAACCGGTTTGAAACCGATATGAAAAACCGGTATTTTTTATTAAAAAAAATGAATTTTATATTATAAATATATATATATATATATATATATATATAATAAAATTATACAAAAATGTTTCCACACATACAAATTTATACCCATACATGTTAAAAAATTATAAAAATCAATAAAAGTTGAATTTTATGTAAAAAAAAATAATATTTTGTGTTGGCCTTTTTTTTTTAAAAAAGGTGCGCGAAAAAACCGATTGAAAACCGAAACCGAAAAAAACCGAAACCGGTCTTACGAATCGACAAAACATGTCCAAAACCGAAACCGGTTCGGCCAGAAACAGGTACTGTAGCGAACCGGTTTGGAACCGAAACCGGTTTGGTTAAAAAAAACCGATTTGATCACCTCTATAGCACTATGGGACTCGTTGGAAAGATAATAAAACGCTCTTTAATTTGGTGTAATTTTTTTTCTTTAAAAAATCTCATATATAAAAGATATTAAAATTAAAAAATTATGGGAGGAAACATGAAATAGAAAAATCTAAATTTGTTTTTAATTTTTTTTTTTAAATAACTCAATCACTTTTATTTTTTAATTGGTGCCACATGGGATTCTACATATGTATGAATGCCATGTATGACAACCCCTTTTCAAATATATAGATTTATAGATTATAGATATAGATATAGATGCATAGGGTTGAGTTATTATACAAAGGCTACGAAAAATGGGAAGGATGGGAAGGATACAAAAAACACAATAGATCATGAAATATGACACAATGAGTCACAAAATATAACACAGTGCCAAAAAATATAACACAACCCTAAAGAAAAAAGACACAATGAATTGAAAAAATGACACAATGATGAAAATAAGAAAAAGACACAATGATACATAAAAGACACAATGATATAACACATATTCTAAAAACTACAAGCTAAAACCCCAAAAAACAAAGACCTAAAAACTAACGTCATTGGGTTAGATAAGACGATTCCAATGCCACTTGAATGAGTTCAATCAGAGTCCGTTTGATACCCTTCCTACGACTTTTAATTTTTCTTTCAGTGTGTATTTGATTCTAACCCTATATAGGGGGTGTTTGGGATTGATTATTTAAAACAGATTATGCGTTTTGAAAAAGCAGGGGTGGAGCTGCTTATAGATTATTGCGTTTTGGTAGCTTAAAAAACTGATTATTTGCGTTTTAAAAACGCAATCCCAAACACTAAAAAATGATTATCTGCGTTTTCATAACGCAATAATCTAAAAATCAAATTCAAAACGCAATTCCAAACACCCTCATAATCCAAAAATTACTGTTATTTTCATTATTTTATGTTGTTTTTTTAGTTTTGAAAAGAGAGTTAAAGACACTTATTTTACTATTTGTTTTATATCTTCGGAAAGGTTGAATCGGTCCAAAATTTAAATTGAAACTCAAATCTTGATCTTTTGGACTTTACATGGTGTCTTGCACGTAGACTTTGTTCGTCTTTTCTTGTTAAGAAATAACTATGAAGATGCTTGGAATTTTGAATGTTTTTTCACTTGTGATTTTTTTTTATTTTTCCTACTATTTTTTTCTTTTATTAACAAGTATTGCATTTAAATAATCTCAATTATCAACAACTGGTTGTCAACTTTTTTAACTAATGAAATGTATGCTTGTAGTCTCACCTTTTAATATATTAGACACTACCAAATTATGACTAACAAGATGTATGCTAGTGGTCCCACGTTTTAACATTAATCCTAGGTAGGAAAATTTATTAGGGTATTCTTACAATACACTACAAGGATGGAGAGCATTAGCGGCAACACATCGCCGCTAATTATATCATCACTTTTGATCCGACGCTGATGTCCACTGTCGTCGCTATTGATGGTGCCGCTAATACCTATTTCCACGCGAAAATTAATTTTGAATTTCTTTTTCCACGTGTCACGCCACGTGGCACTTTTCAGTGCTACCTGGGCATTACCATTAGCGGTGACTTGTCAGCGCTAAAGATTTTTTTTATACCTTTCTAAATTAAGTTTTAACTCACTTTAAACACGAAAATCGCATAAACAAGCGGAAAAACAAGAAAACTAAACGCGCATAACAAGATTTACATATATATATATATATATATATATATATATATATATATATAGGCTATGTATCTAGTGGAAACCTTATTGAGTTGTGGAAACTCTAGAAACCCATCCAATGGATCCTATGAGTCCACATCTCCTTTCTTCTCATTTTATCACAAGGGCAAGATGGTAAATTAGCCATATGATTGACTGAGCTATGACTGACACAAAAGTTAATATCTTGTGTGTTTAATTCAAATGCTCTCTTTATCATATCTCTATATCTAGATCCACCACACACACACTCTCTCCCTCTCTCTCATATATCTATATCTAGATCCACCACACACTCTCTCATATCTATAGATCCAGATCCATCACCGCCACAGTGGCGAGATACGACGGCAACCCCACCTATCCCGGCGTCGATTGGTTGTTGATTGGTATCGAGTCGTGGTTTGTGGTCCGATTAGGGGTGGTTGCGGTCGTGGGTTGTGTGACGCCCGTGTTTGTGGTGGTCCGGCCATGGCTGTGGTTGATTCTTACTCACGAAGGCAACCTTATCACTGTAAGTAATTTAATATACCCACATTTTTCTTTTGTTATACTCATGGCCAACATAATAGTTTTGACCTGAAAGTTAATGGGTCAAAAGAACCATTTTGTCTATACTCTATAATAATAACTTATCTTCAACCTTTATTTAACACTTTATAAAATAATAATAATAATTTGTTTTTGGTATGTTGTCTTGTTATAGGCTGAAAAGATTGCTACACTTTTGAAAGCATCAAACATGAAATGTGAGTCCTACTTGCCACGGATGAAGAGCTATTGGATGAAGAACTATTAGCTCAGATCTATAAGTCCTAGTATTATTTTATACTTTATTTTAAACAAGGATTCATTTTAGATAAAGTTCACAAAATAAAGTCAGATCTATATGTATTTTTTTTCTTTTTCATAAATGCTTAATACTATTATATGTTGACAAGTCTGATAGGGTGTAATGTAATAACTTTTAAAAAGATTTTGATATTTTTCTTACAAATGTATTTTAAACATTTTTTTGGGTATGAATGTTCTGTTTTCATTTTTTTAGGTATGAATGTTCAGATTTATTTTCTGTTGAAGTTTGAATTTGATTGTGTTTATATGTAAAAAAAAATCCCCATCGAGATCCGTGAGTTTGTTCTTTCTTTCCACTTTTTCATGACTAATATTTATTTCTTTGTTTGTTGAGAAATAATAGATAAAATGGGAGGTGATCAAGATCCGGTTGTGTGTACAATCAAATGTTGCAATAAAGATTTTTACCTTTTTTATTACAAAGAGTTGGAGTTTTATTAATTGCAATGAAGATTTTTACGGTTGTGTGTAAATCTAGACCATAAGTGTCGGTTACATTCTTAACTGTTTAAATAGTTACATAAGCACCATTAACTAGTGAATCAATTCATAAGATATCTACATATGTAACAATCGTTATTTGGTTATCTAACATCATTAGTTACATACGTAGCATCTATCAGATGAAGCATATTTGTAATTTTTTTAGTTACATTTTTTTTAGTCACATGTAATCTTGTTTAAAAGAATTATTGTTCAAAAAGTAAAAAAAAAAAAAAACAATAAACGAAATAATATTTGATGGGTCACCAATACAAATTGACAACACCTCTCACCAAATTAGGAAGTTGAGAAATAAATGATTTTTTAGAGAAAGAAATCATGAGGAGGCAATATTTTAAATGAAAAGAAGATAAATGTAATATGTGTTAGGAGAAACTAGTGGTGTGAAAATGATTTACTGCAACATTGATTCTCACAATCCTCACTTGACAATACTACCCTTCCTCTTCATATAAACAAAAAGCCATGTCCTTTTTAATAATATAAAATGCCTTGATGAATCTCAGCCATAGATTGACATTGATCAAGGATGGAGATAGAGTTTCTTATGTTTCTCCAACTCAAGGGAGTTTCTAAATTATCTATATATATATATATATATATATATATATATTCTATACCATCATAGTTAATGCATAATAGTTACAAGCATAAACATCTTCATCTTCATCACATTGCATAAACATAAAAAATGTTATTGTCTTAACCATTCTTACACATACGCCTAACATCTTCATCTTCAACATCATCGCCACCAATGTCGCTGCTGCCTTGATTTCCAAAGTTAGCAAGATTTAGTGACTGGAATTGATTAAACATTTGGAACATTTGTGATTGGAGTTGAGGGTTGCTCATTATCGCCATAAATTGTTCCTACAAGTATATATATCAAATGGGTCAAATATTAACATTTAAACTACAAATATATACTAAATGGGTCAAATTACAATCTATATCAAATGTGTCAACTATCAACATTTAAACTACAAATATATATCAAATTGGTCAAATAATAAAATTTAAACTAAAAATATATACCAAGTAGGTCAACTATCAACATTTAAACTACAAATATATACTAAATGAGTCAAATATCATGTTTACTAAACATATTTATAATAAATGGGTCAAATATCAACATTTAGCAAACATATATATACCAAATGGGTCAACTATCAACATTTAAACCACAAATATATACCAAATGGGTTTAATATCATATTTACTAAACATATTTATACTAAATGGGTCAAATATCAACATTTAGCAAACATATATACACCAAATGGGTCAAACGACAAATATATATCAAATGGGTCAACTATCAGCATTCAAACTACAAATATATATCAAATGCGTTAAATATTAACATTTAAACTACAAATTTATACCAAATGGGTCAACTATCAACAATTAAACCACAAATATGTACCAAATGGGTGAAATATCATATTTACTAAATATACTTATATTAAATGGGTCAAATATCAACAATTAGCAAACATATATACACCTAATGGGTCAAACTACAAACATATATCAAATACGTCCAATATCAACATTTAAGACTACAAATATATAGTAAATTGGTCAACTATCAACATTAATACTTATTAATAACTCAATTTACCAATGTAAGTTGCGGTTGCGTTGGTGGTGTATAACGTGGAAGGCTTTCTCTCGAACAGGGCATAGGCCCAATCCTTCGAACATGTCCACAACGTCTGCCCAACACATCTTCAAATATACCAACCTTCAAACAGCCCAAATAATACTAGTTTTAACCTACTATAAACCCAACAAATAATCGCACAAACACGAAAACTAAACGCGCACATACACAAATATATACCAACCTTATCCAACCGTTGTGAGCTGCTTCCTCCTCCTCATCCTCCTCCTCCTCCTCCTCCTCCTCCTTCTTCTTCTTCTTCTTTTTCTTCTTCTTCTTCAGCGATTCGTTGATTTTGAAACTCAAACTGTGCCTTTAACATATGCTATATTTTACAAACGTGATTTAATAGAATTACACACAGACACACACACACACACACATATATATATATATATGTGTGTGTGTGTGTGTGTGTGGGTGTGTGTATTAGATTATAAATAAATACTTACGTAGTTCTCTTCATTATGGGACTATTAAATATCCCTTGCCTTCCGGTATCTCCCAAACGATGTCTTGTTTAACATTAAAAGTTAAATATGAAGTTAAATAAACCATAGTTGTCAAAGCGCCTAGGCGCACTTAAGGCGCACAGGCCGAGTCCGGAGCCTAGGCGCAAGGCGCATAAAAAACGAGAGCTTTTTATAATTAGGCGCATAGTATAAAATACATTTTTAGGGATTTTAGAGATGTTTTAAGATTGTTTAATGCCACTTTATGATGTTTTAGGGTTGTTTATGACTTGTTCATGACTCATTTAGGATGTTTTAGAGGTTTATGCAACTTTTAGCCTGAATTTGGCCGGAAATCAGCCTGAAAACAGCCCCGATAGTGCGCCTTAGTGCCTAGGCGCACGCCTCACAAGGCGAAGCGCACTTGGTGTGCCTCGAGCCTAGGCGCGCCTAGGCGCACACCTAGGCGCGCTTTTGACAACTATGAAATTAACATTATTGTCTATGTATGTGTGTGTGTGTGTGTATATATATACCATTTTTAACAGTTGATGTGTCGGTCGTCACGGGTCATGCAAAACCTAAATAACCCATGTAGTTAGGGTAAATAGGGTATCGAATCCAAGGAGCGTGTGGTTAGTGAATGTTGTTTAGTTTTTTTGGAAGGTGAATGTTGTTTACTTGATTGAAAAATATTGCTTATGAAGATGCTATGTGACTTATAAAGATTGCACTTTGTTCATTTATGAAATTCAGTTGAAAAGAGTTTTGATTTATAAAATTTGAATTAGAAATGTAATAGAAATAGTAGAAAATAAATTAGTTTTTAAGCGATTAATTAAAAAGACCACACCTAGGTTTCAACAAATGAAGTCTAAGGTTATCACAAATGCGTCAAATAATTATGAAGCAATTGGTGTTAACGGATTGATTGTTCAATAGGTTTAGGTATCAAGAATCATCAACATTCAAAGATGGACAATAATATACTTCATTACACTAGAACATACAACCCTATGTTTGTGTTAAAGCAAGAAACCATGTTAATGACATTAGAAATTGGCACAAGATCAATTACCTAAAAGGGCTTCAACATAAGATTAATCACGATTTAACACAATAGTTCAAACACGCAATTACACAATTAAAAGTTTAAGAAATACCCAAATGTTTAAACCCTACAACTTCAATTGTTTACTTCCCAAGTGTGATACAAAGAGATTAGCCACTCATGGCCATGGAGCTTAGTTCTTCAATTAAATCGGGTCTTGAATCTTGAAATCTTCAATAATATGAGGATTTGATGTTCTTGAATTGTAGAGAATGATTGGGGTTGATAGGATGGAGTTGTGTGATTGGTAATGATAAAAGATGATGTAGAGATTCCTAAAAATCTGGTGTTATATCAATTCCCCCAAATCTCTAGTCAAACTCCACATAAAAACAATTAAAAATTGCATTAAATTTTATGTCGGCCAAGCTTGTCATATGGCACCGTCAGAGACGGCGTGACTGCCGTCAGATACGGCGATGACTTGACATTTGGTTAATGCATGATAGTATGATTTATAATTTGGTATACAATAACATGTGGATTTGACTTTATTCCATTACTAAACTATGCATATATTTAAATTTGTATACTCGCTAACATATTTGTGTTGACAGATATTTTATACATGTTGCAGGAAAAGCTTGACGAGATGTTACCAGAAATATCACTTAGCATTCGGCCTTAGAAACAAACGAAACAATCTACCTTTTACCTTATGTTTGTCTTTGATGTACTTTCTCCTGAACAAATTGTATTCTTGTTAAATCTTAGATACGAACGAAATTTATATTGATATATTGTCACAATTTAGTGCTATGAAGTCTTTAAACAATCCATCACAAGTCCCGTCTCAATGTATTCTGCCATCAGTTAGGGTGTGACATAATGGTATCAGAGCCACTCATGTGCCATCTTGGATGGTTGGGCAAACCTCATCGAGGACAATGAGTCCTTGAGGGGTGATTGTAACACCTTAAGCATATCCCACATCGTCTGTGGACAGGAGAGATCTTAGTTCATAAGTAATGACCTGCCTCTTACAATCACTAACGTGTTTTGGGCACATATAGGTTCGGAGCACATGAAAATCCACAGTTAAGCGTGCTCAGGTGGGAGTAGTACTAGTAGAGATCTTGGTTCATAAGTAATGTCCTGCCTCCTGGGAAGTTTTCACTCGGGCAACCAAAAAGAAATCCGTGAGCTTCTAGTGGGCAAAGCGGACAATATTAGATGATATTAGAGGCGGGGTGTTACACTTTCCTACTCTCATTTTGTTTGTTTCTAAATTTATATCATCTTCTCCCACTTTTCCAATTGGACACCCACTCCAGACGATGCCACCACTCACCATTGATCTAACCCACTACTCCAGCAATACAAGTGACAATCAATCCCCCTATGTAAGGTAACAAACTGTGTTCAAGTTAGACCAAATGTGTCATTTTAATGTTATGGTTATGTAACTTGATTTTTGATGTGATATTATAACTTGATATAACCATGTGATTTGAATATACTACACTTGAGTTTTGATTATGGCATTTAGTTTATGTACATATGCAAAATTGTTTAACTCATTTGGTTATGTACACACACAACCAAACACACACACACATACACACACACATATATATATATATATATATATATATATAACTAATAGATAACAAAATTTTGGTCTAGTGGCACAAGGTGCTAATTCTTTCGAAAGTTGTGTGGGTTTAAAATTTCACAAAGTTGGCAGTTGATGGAATTTATAATTGTGTATTTGCCATTAAAAAGGAGAAAACTATCATTCTCATCCCTGTGGTTTCAATTTCTTGTCATTTTCATCAAATTACTAACTCCATCCATTTTTTAACGTTAGATGAGGGACAATTAGGTCTTTATATATATATATATATATATTTATATATATAGGCAGGTTCAAATACAAAGTAATGAAAACGTGTGAAGTGTCACTTGTACATGATAATTACGTAATGATAATTACGTAATGCCTTCATGAATATACAAAAACATTACGTAATTATCATGTACAAAGTGCATAATAATTACGTAATGATAATTACGTAATGTTTTTGTATGTTCATGAAAGCATTACGTAATTATCATGTACAAAGTGCATGATAATTACATAATGATAATTACGTAATACTTTTATGAACATACAAAAAACATTACGTAATTACCACTACGCAATTATCATGTACAAAGTGACACTTCGCACGTTTTCATTACTTTGTATAATAACTGTCCCCTATATATATATATATATATATATATATATATATATATATATTATTTTTATTTATTTTTAAAGCCCCTTTCACTTTTATTCATATTCAACCTTACACACCCTATTTCACATACCACTTTAACCACCACCAACACACCATGTAACCACCATCGCCAGCAACCACCTCTGTCGCACCACCAGCTCTACCCACTATCGCTACCCCTTCAAAGCATCAATCAAAACCTATGATATGAAACAACCACACCACCACACATTCTCACTTGATATATATCTCTCTCCCTATATATATACACACATACACATACCCTAAACCAATATCTATCTTCCACTCATCGTTAGACCACCTATGTCACCTCCCATTAACAGTAAGCACGCCGTCACCCACAACCACCCCTATAGAACCGTCGCACGCCCATTTCCTCATTTGCATCTCTTTCAAGTGTTTGCCCCATTCAAAGAAAAACTTCTAATTTTCAACAATAAAATTCATTTGAACCTTCAAATATGTAACTAAAATAACACAATCAAGACGAATAATGGAACTCTAAAAGCCTGATATTCAGACAAAAACAACAGATTTTATACATCAACTAAAATCGATGTACTTAATTAGTAACAATGTCAGAATAGGTGTTTGTTAAGGACGAGATATGCAGAAATGGAGAGCGGAATAATTCATAGATTTAGGGTATGTTTAGCAAGGAGCTTTTAAGAGCCTTTATGAGTTTCAAGCTTTTAAGAAAAAAGCTCCTACTCAATCAAAAGCCCTGTTTGGTTGAAGGAGTGACGTGCCAAGATTTACACATGTTTTACATGTGCATTTACTACCCTTTTGTTTAAAAATCATGCTTTTATCATAATTATATCATGCCTAAATCCTTCTTACTTGATAATTGCAGGTTTTTGGAGTCAAAAAGAAAGAAAGTAGTAAAAAGAGCACATTTATAGGATGAGTGGAGAACAAGCTTCTCAGAAGAAAACAAAGTTGTGGCTAGGGGACAAATGGTACATGGTACAACAACCTTGTCTCCTACATGAAAGGCTTTGAACCACAAAGTTTTGAGGACAAGGAATGAAAAAAAGGGGAAAACAACACAAAAGGCAAGGAATTGAAGAGTTAGAGAGATGTTTCAGATGCAGCACAGCTGCGCTCTGGCCGTGCACAGCTGTGCACCTGTTCCTAGGTCAACAAGTCAACATTCCGAGGTTAACAAACAACATAAGTCAATAAGCACGCCCGTGCTGACACTAGTGCACGACCGTGCTCACCGGTGCATGTTCTCCAAGTCTCCAATAGACTAAAATGGACAAGATGGTTATCTACGTGGACAAGCACCGGTATGCTCATACCTGAGCACGACCATGCTAATGAACTGTTGTGACAGCACCTGTGCACAAAGACTCAGCTATAGCACCAGATGTCAAGAACGACCATGCTCCACCTTGGAGCACGGGTGTGCTCCTGCTGGAAGGTCTATAAATAGAGAGCTCCACTCCTCACTTTGGCATCCCATCCTATCTCATTCCACCCGAATCTCTCCCACATGAGAGCAATTTTAGGGTCTTGTAAGTGACCTTTGGAGCTTGGGATTACTTATAAAACACTTATATTAAGTTAGCTTCGAGAGAAAACACACATAATCACTCAAATACTCTCCAAATCCTCTATCAAACCTCACCATGATTTCTTATCAAATCAACTTTAGTGAGCTTGTTGTAAAGTCGTTACTAGGCTAGGATTATGTAGAGTGTTGCTAGGGTGAAGACTATCTTGGTATGGATTATATAGTTTATGTTCT
The DNA here is from genome assembly GCA_028751855.1 of Ambrosia trifida. Classification (NCBI taxonomy): domain Eukaryota; kingdom Viridiplantae; phylum Streptophyta; class Magnoliopsida; order Asterales; family Asteraceae; genus Ambrosia; species Ambrosia trifida. Next base: position 3,019,037 of record CM054123.1, on the reverse strand, counting down.
TTATTGAGTGTTGTTTTGTGTTGTTGTTAATTCTTTCTACTCTTTTTTTATTTGACGAATTAACTAATCAATCAACTTGTATTTCGTCTTGTGGGGGCAAACGGTCTATATTTTCTTTCATTATTATATTGCCGTACAATTAATAATAGGCCAATCACTTTTTGAAAAGTTAATTAATTCAAGTAGGGGATGAGTGTAAGTGGGAAAGCTACGACTCCTCTATGATGTCAAGTGGTATCTTGTTCGGCCATGCTCCGGCCGCCAGCAAGTCATTCATAAAAGATTTGAGTCGCTAGATGTCATTATCGCAACTTTAGGTGGTGGGTCCTTTAGGGTTGGGCGCGTACAATCTTGGGTGATCCGTCCCTCGCTGTTGAGAGGCGAGGTTACCGGGGCAGGGAGACGCTCACAATAACAACTAGAACACAAATCATTTTTACACTAATGCAGTATTGCGCATCTTGAACACATCACTCATTTAAACGTTTACTGTTAGTCTATACCAAGACAAGCCAGATCCTGAAGCAACACTTCTGTTTGGCTACTGGTTATCATCTCAGCCACTTTCGTTATCTTTTACCTTTATTTTTATTTTTATTTACATTTTAAAAAGAAACTTAAAGCTCAGTAATAAAAGTTGTGTCCTTTGATTCGATACTCGGTACTTCCTCATTTCTATACTACGCTCGGTAGGTACACTTGCCTATAGTGTGGGTTTTAGAACGTTAAGAAACCATCGTTTGGTGCAACACACCAAGGTTTTGACTTAAATCTCTTCTCCATCAAGTTTTTGGCGCATCCGCCACGGTCTTCTCACTTTAAAAAGAAAAGTATTTGAAGTCACTAAAACCACATGTTATCAAGTTTTTGGCACCGTTGCCAAGGACACGATACTTTTAGGGAAAGGTTTTAAGTTACTAACATAACCCGTTTGTCTAGTTTTTCTTATTTATTTTTTCAGGATGGATCATCAAGTTTCTGAAAATGGTTGTTACGTTCAACAAGGTTGTGAATATTGTGGTGGATCTCCTTTTCTCCACAGTTGTGAAGACTACCTATTTTATATTCTTCCATATAGCTATTGTGGTGGACCTTCTTACCCTCACAAATGTGAAGAATACCTATCTTCTTGTCTTCCCACTCTTGACATTCATGATTCTTTCTCTTGTGAACCATCTCTATACTCACCTTCATGGGAACCTCCTCCACATTTACCTTCCTGCAAACCTCCTCCATATAACCCGTCACCATTTCCATAGTCTCATATACATCACGTTTTGATTCTTCAACTTTTTCGCCTTACCCTTTTGAAGAAAATACTCCCTTGAAAAATCAAAACCATTTTTGTCATCTCCAATACCAAACCCTTTTTCCAATTCTAAACCCGAGCCTACGTCTGAGTTCGAGCCTCCTCTCATCGACTTGGAAAAGTTTGTAGAAAATGTTGGATAGTAAAAATTATATCTTGAAGAAATTCGCAATGGAAGATGAAGCAAAAACAAGGGCATTGGAGGCACAACAAAAAGAAGCTTATGAAGAAGGTAAGATTGAAGATAACATGGGTGGAGGTGAAGTGGTAGACACAGAGGTGCAAGAAGGACAAAAAGAAACAGACTGCGGCAACTCAGGAAAGAACGTGGTAATGTCTCAATTGCCACTTTTCACGAGTGATATCCCCCTAAATGTTGAACTTGTTGAAGAATCATGGGGTAAAGAATATCACCCGGAGGATCACATCGCTAAGAAGAAGTGGCGTTATTTTGGCAAACCACTCGTGGTGTGTTGGGATGACCAACTTCTTCACTACTTGCACATAGTGAAGCTTGATCCAGGAAATTTCAACTGGTAGTGACCTGACTCGTCATTATCTCTAGCATGTTTCATTATCGATCCTAAGATCTTAAATTGCAGGATTTAAGGCGGTTAAAGTAGTATTTCGTGACTAGCCCGATAAAGAATAAGTTGAGAGGTTTGTGCATACGGTAAGAAAGTATTCAAGAATCATCAGGTATGGTCGTTCACTCTTGTTATTTTCTAACCATCAGGTATGCCCTCTCGGAATTAGGACCAAGTAGTTTGTCTTTTCATTTTTCTTTTCTTTTCTTTTCTTTCATTACTAATAAACTATTGTAGATCATGCCAAGTGGATTCTATTGATGATAGCTTCATTTCAAGGCGGCTGCGGAGATCGACCACACGCTTTCCCAAAGAAGGCCAAATGGGGGAGTACTCGTGTCTTTGAATTTTATCACTTAAATATAAAATATAAGTTTCATAAAAATCATATGTTCTAATAATGTTTAAGAATATGTGCAATCTGGAAGGATGAACGTCTGTATTATGAGTTTTCTATCTAGGATTGGCATTTCATATAAATCGCAACCAACCAAGGGACCCGTATGTCTACCTAGGAATTCTCAGGATGAGTGTTCACTTATAGGCTAAATCACATCTTCCAAAAACTTTATTAAACTTTAATGAATTTGATAAACTAAAGTTTTCATTTTGTCATCTTAATGAATGAATGATCCTTGTATTTTATCTCTTTTGCATAACTATATTATAAATATATAATTTAAAATATGCTAAAGAATTAAGTGTGAGGTGTTAAATTTTTTTTTTCAAATTTTAACACCTGCTTGAAATCGGTAAACCAAAACCTAAGGCAAGGTTTTTCAAAAATGTTTTGAGTAAACAAAATCCATTTTCAAACCCTCCGAGTCTACCCAAAGATCAATTAGGGGATTAGGCATGTTTTGTTAGTCAAAAGAACCATCTAGGGTGTTTTCAATTCCTTAATTAACTCCTACCCTACATATGTGTATTTTGAGCTTTATCGAGCATACCACTACATATATACTCTACATGCTCATTCGTTTGTTTATGAGAGATATTCCCCTTTGGCATGACATGGTTAGAACTTGTGTGACTTATGCATTACAAGACCTCATTGGAGGCGAGTGTGTGAAAATGATCTAGGCACTTAGGACTTACCAATTCCGTTATCATTAGCCTTCCATATATTTTCCCACACTTAGTCACCCATATTGAGCCTTAGCCTTTTTCATTTCATTTCGTCCATTTAGTCCCGCCATGACGAAACCAGGAAAGTGTTGAGGTTTTAAGGAAGCTCCCAGTCACATTTGGGTCTTATAAGCATAATGTAACACCCCAACCGATGGCGGAAACATCGAGGTGTCACGTAAGAATGAGTATACAGTAGCACATGGTATTCAAGTTTTAATTGAAATTTATTTAAAGTAAAAATATCCAAGATTGAAAATACATAACAAGTCTTGAATGAAATTCTAATACATCAAAAAGCCAAACAAAGCATAAACTTCAAATTGTCTCCTCATGCTAGCTCTAGACTTCAAGCATCATTATTTCCTGTTGAGTTGTAAAAATGGGGGGGGGGGGGGTCAACTAGAAGTTGGTGAGAATACATAAGCCATGTCACGCAATTAAGTTTAAGAATAAAAGTTTAGCAATTCATATGTCTATCGTAAGTTTAAGTCTACATGAATAAACATGAAGTATAGTATGCACATAATCAAACCTCCGACAAGTTTAGGTCCATCCCGTCATCCACGGTTCACCTTAATATCACGTTGGAACGATAACAATCACCTGCGCTCCCCATAAAAGATGGTCAACGAATCTAGGTGGGATTGTCAATCCAATAGATCTATTATTGAGTATCGCCGGCTTGGCCATAGCTAATGATTATGTAAGTTGAAGTTTAAGTCTAACAGTTGTTGTCTAAGTCATGAGGCATTAAAGTTTACAACTAGACATGTATGTAGAATTGCTTAAGTATAATATTGCAAGTATAAAGAATTGCATAAACATGGTTACTTAAACTCACCTTAACAAAGTATTAAGTCTCGAGAAATAGAATATGTGTAGCCCCAAAGTTGTCAACTATTACCCTATGTATAAGGTAACAAATAAGTCTAAGTCTTTCTAGTCTACAAGTATTTTCTAGGGTTTCGAATTTGGGGATAAGTATTCGTTTAATTAATAATTAAATTGTTTAATAAATAAGAGAACTTCGGTAAATAAATAAACAAAAGCCTTTTTGTAAACTTTAGATTAAAGATGGTCACATTATAAGGTTTTAAGTATGAAAATAATTTTTATAAAATTATTTTCTTAAAAATAGAATATTTAATCTATTTATTTCAATTTGTCAAAATATAACTTTAATATCTAAAAATATTAAAATTAAAGAATTTTTAAATTAAAATTTGTATTTCTGTTCTATTATGATTTATTTATGATTAAGAATAACAAAAATTGATTAAAAATAATAAATAAATGATTTTTCAGAAATAAAAATCATTTCAGAAATGTTTAATGTTTTATAAACTCAGAATAATTTTTGTGGAAATTTATATAATCGTTTTGATATTTTTATAGAATTTTATAATTATAATGGAATAAACTTGAAATATTTATAATATATAATAAATAAATAATTTTTGGAAAACTAAAAATTGTATGTTAAACTTTTCTATTAGAATAACATAAAATAATTTTTGTAGAACTTATAAAGAAGTTTTAGTATTTTAAAACCATTTTTAAAAATAATAGAGAATATATAAAAGTAAAGGTTTTTAAAAAACAAGAGTTGTGGTTGCCAAGGCTTGAACCCGGGTCTGAGACTGGGTGGGGTTTTATCACAAGCCCAGCCACCAACTGGGCTGGACCCAGAGAACGAATAAACTAGGTTTAAAATTAATTATAAGGCTATACTTAAAGCAAATATGTAATTACTTTAAAAGAAAGGAAAAAGATTGTGGGATACGGGACTCGAACCCGCGTCCCCTTGTATACAAACAGACAGACACAACCACTTGATCTAGATCAGTGGTTGTGTTTGTCTTGCCTCTGTTTTAAATAAACACACAAAGTCTGCAGAAGTTTCTTCCCCAAAACAAAATCGTTCGAACCCTAGTTTATGCAATAATCAGATTCAAACAACAATAACCCGATTAAACATAGGGTTATTGTTGTATGAATGCCGATGAACAAAACCATGTAAGAACATTAGAACTTACAATCCGTTTTCGTGTGATTTGATCGGTCAAACAGAAAAGTCAAACGCGAAACAATTGAAGCTTGAAAGGTGTTTTTTATCAGAAATTGAAGATGAGGATAGTGATATCGGCGAGTTCAGAGTGTAATGAAGGGTTTAATTTATAGTGTGGGGTTCGGGTGTTCCAAAATGGTAATGGTTGACCCGTTTATTACAATGACGCGCTAATTGGACACAAATTGGGAATGTTTTGATGTTAATTGGTCGTGTTATGGACGCGAATAAGTCAGACGCGTCAATATCAGTTTACCATATTTGAATTGTAACACGAATTAATGATAATTAAGGTTGATTGTCTTTGCAGTTGACTTTCTAAGTCAACTGCTAGGTTCTAAGCATGATATAAAAATAAAATGCGTGGGAAGTTTGACAGATATGTGGTGTAGGTCAACTGGTTGGCTGTTTGTGTGTGAAAACTTGAACCGGCCATGGGCTCGGGTTCGAACCCCGGCCCATGCAATAGTTTTTTGACAATTAAATAAAAAATATAATGATGTTATATGTATATAGTATAGTACTAGGGGTCCAAATGCGTCACGAAATTTTTTTTTAAAGGGCACGATAATGATAAAAAAAGTTCGATGTTTTATTAATAATCAACGTAACGTACAAAGAATTTAATGCGAAATGTTACAGTCTCCCCTACTTTTAGGAACTTCGTCCCGAAGTTGAAGTTGGAGAGTCGGTGGGAAAAGATGTGGGTACTTAGACTTCATCTGGTCCTTGCGTTCCCAAGTAAACTCTGGACCTCGTTTAGATTCCCAACGAACCTTAACGATCGGAATGCGACTGCGCTTGAGTTTCTTGACTCCAGTATCCACGATCTCAACAGGTTTCTTGACAATGTGCATAGTTTCATCGATCTGCACATCTTCAAGAGGGACATGGAGGTTCTCATCTGCTAAGCATTTCTTGAGATTCGAAACATGAAAGGTTGGGTGAACATTTCTTAACTCAGGTGGAAGATAAAGTTTGTAAGCCACTTTTCCAATCTTGTCAAGAACTTTGAATGGGCCTACGTATCGAGGAGCTAGTTTTCCCTTTCTACCGAAGCGAATCACTCCTTTCCAAGGGGATACCTTAAGAAGTACAAGGTCCCCGACTTGAAATTCCAAGGGCTTACGACGTTTATCAGCATAACTCTTCTGACGACTTCTAGCCTTGAGAAGATTATCCTGAATGAGTTGGATTTTATCTGTGGTTTCCTGGATCAGTTCGGGTCCAGTGATCTAGGCTTCACCAACCTCAGTCCAACAGACAGGTGAACGACATTTACGACCATAGAGTGCCTCGAAAGGAGCCATGTTAATGCTGGCATGATAACTGTTGTTGTATGAAAACTCGACCAAAGGAAGATGAGAATCCCATGCGCCACCAAAATCGATGACACATGCCCTAAGCATATCCTCAAGTGTCTGGATGGTCCGTTCAGTCTGACCATCTGTTTGAGGGTGATAAACAGTACTCAGGTTCAGCTTGGTACCCAAAGCGTCTTGTAAGGAATCCCAAAAGTGAGAAGTGAAACGACCATCACGATCAGAGATAATGTCTAAAGGTATACCATGACGACATACGATTTCACTTACGTACATCTTTGCTAACCTTTCCACAGAATACTTCTCACGAATAGGTAAGAAATGGGCTGACTTGGTCAAACGATCGACGATTACCCAAATGCTGTCAAAACCTTTGGGTGTATGAGGGAGTTTAGTGATGAAGTCCATTGCTATGCTCTCCCATTTCCATACAGGAATTTCTGGTTGTTCAAGCATACCAGATGGTCGTTGATGTTCAGCCTTGACCTTTGAACAAGTAAGGCATTTTGCAATAAAAAGAGCGATATCTTTCTTCATACCAGGCCACCAATACGAATAACGAAGATCTTGATACATCTTGTCAGCTCCAGGATGAATAGAATAACGAGACTTATGAGCCTCGTTCATAAGGAAGGTACGAAGATCATCACGATCAGGAATCCAAAGTCGATTGATAAAATAGAGTAGACCATCGGGTTTGGTTTCAAGTTGAGTCTCAGCACCACAAGACATTTCTTCGTACATGTTACCTTGGGTGACTGAAGTATGTTGATCCTGGAGAATACGATCCTGAAGATCAGTACGAACTCTCGCACAATGTAGTTTGATGCGCTCTATACGACTGAGTGCATGAGCCACAACATTCGCTTTGCCAGGATGGTAGCGAATCTCGCAATCGTAGTCGTTAAGTAACTCAACCCAACGTCGTTGCCTCATGTTAAGATTTTTCTGGTCAAAGACATGTTGGAGACTTTTGTGGTCCATGAAAACCACACATTTGGTTCCATAAAGATAGTGTCTCCAAATCTTAAGAGCAAAGACGACAGCGCCCAATTCAAGATCGTGGGTGGTAAAATTCTTTTCGTAGGTCTTGAGTTGTCTAGACGCATAAGTAATAACCTTGCCTCGTTGCATGAGAACACAACCAAGACCTTGGTTTGATGCATCACAATAGACCATGAAGTCATCATTACCATCAGGTAGAGACAGGATAGGAGCTTCACAGAGTTTCAGCTTAAGAGTTTCAAATGCTTCCTCTTGTTTTGGTCCCCATTCATAAGGTTTACCCTTGTGAGTTAAGGCAATGAGAGGAACAGCGATCTTAGAGAAATTGGCAATGAATCGACGATAATAACCAGCCAAACCAAGGAAAGAACGGACTTCTGTTGGAGTTTTAGGAACACTCCAATCTTTAACAGCTTCGATCTTCGCGGGATCAACATGAATTCCGTTCTTATCAATGATGTGTCCCAAAAATTGAACTTCCTTAAGCCAAAATTCACATTTCGACAACTTGGCATACAATTGTTCTTTCTTTAGGAGACCCAAAATTGAGTGAAGATGTTGTTTGTGATCAGATTTTGATTTCGAGTAAATCAAAATGTCGTCGATGAAGACGATCACGAATTTATCAAGGTAGGGTCTACAAACCCGATTCATTAGATCCATAAACACTACGGGAGCGTTGGTCAATCCAAACGACATGACCATGAATTCGTAATGACCATAACGTGTACGAAAGGCTGTCTTGGGAATATCTTCATCGTGGACTCTAAGCTGATGATAACCAGAACGAAGATCAATCTTCGAGAAGTGGGTCGCTCCTTGGAGTTGATTGAAAAGATCGTCAATCCTAGGCAAGGGATAACGATTTTGATGGTGAGTTTGTTGAGTTCGCGATAGTCGATACACATCCTGAGAGATCCATCCTTCTTCTTAACGAACAAAACAGGGGCTCCCCATGGAGAAGAACTGGGGCGAATGAAACCTTTATCAGAAAGTTCCTGTAGTTGACTGGCAATTTCTTGCATCTCAGAGGGTGCAAGACGATAAGGAGCTTTGGCGACAGGATTTGCACTAGGAACAAGATCGATCCTAAATTCCACTTGTCGAGCAGGAGGCAAACCAGGTAAATCCTCTGGAAAGACTTCAGGATAGTCCCGAATGATTGGGATGTCTTGGATACTTTTGCCCTTGTCCTTCTTTTCTATCACGTTAGCTAAGAAAGCCATATACCCCTTTCGTAAGTATTTTTGAGCAGTAGTACAAGACATGAGTTTAAGCACACCACAAGTCTTCTCACCATAGGTCTTCAAAATATCACCAGATTCGAGAGGAATGCGAATGACTTTCTCAAAGCACAAGATTTCAGCACGATGGGTTGATAACCAATCCATGCCTACTATGACATCAAGCTTCCAAGATGCATAGGAATTAGATCGATAGAGAAAGTATGTTCATCGAGGTTCAACACACAGTTACGAATAATAGAATCGATCGAGATAGACTTCCCATTAGCTACCTCTACCACTAAAGGTTCCTCTAGGTTAGTTTGGGGTAAGTTAAGTAAGGGTTCAAACTTTAGTGATACAAATGACTTATCAGCACCCGAATCAAATAAGATGGATGCATAGTGGTTATTAACGAGAAACGTACCATTAACCACCTCATTGTTGTCGCGAGCCTGATTAGCATTGAGGTTGTAAGCGCGACCTCGAGCACCTTGGTTCTGGTTGCAGTTCTGGTTTTGGTTGCGGTTTTAGTTCTGGTTCTGGTTTCCAAGTCTAGGGCAAGCATCCCTATAATGTTCCGTACTTCCACATTCATAGCACTGGCCACGAACAGGCCTACCATTTTGAGCATTAGGAGCTGGATTATTTCTGGCAGGGTTGTTTTGAGTGGCGGGGGCTTGGCAAGTATTAGTACAGTGTCCATACCGCTTGCAGTTATTACATTGGCGGCATGGTCTGTCAGCAAGATGGTGGTATTGACAAGTGTTACATAGAGGGTGGTTCCCGACATACGGTTTCTTGGCTGGGTTTTGCACTGCAGGCGGGGTGGTAGCAACCATGTAGTTCCTAGCCTTGCGCTTCCTGTTGGTTGAGGTCTCAGGCTTAACCTCAATAGCGGGCTGAGGAATGTCTTTTGCAGCAGTCTTCTTGGTGTTCTTGCGAAAAAGAGTACCGTTCTTCACATGATTATCGGTGAGAGTAGCCGCCAGGCGTTTGGCTTCTTCCAAGGTGGCAGGATTCCTTCCCCATACCGTGTCCTGGATTTGCATAGGTAGGCCACCGATATACTTCTCGATGGCTATAGGTAGGGGAGTAACTTTATGGGGGCAACAACAAACTGAGCTCGTGAAAGCGGGTATTATAAGAAAGGTTTTCCCTACTATCCTGAGCAAGGGTGTGGAACTCGTCTTCCAGTTTCTTAACCTCGTTACGGGGACAGAACTCATCTTTCATAATCTCCTTGACTTGATCCTAGGTCATAGCAAGTGCAACTTCAGTTCCGCGGGTGCGCTTTTCCTCATTCCACCAAGTGAGTGCTCGTTTGTGAAGAACACTCATGGCATAACGGACCTTAAAGTTATCGGGACACTCACTGTTAATGAAGGTATTCTCAATACCCTCGAACCATTGTAGAAGACCTGTAGCTCCTTCTTCTCCACTGAACTTAGGAGGATTACAGGTATTAAAGTGTTTAAGAGTGCAAGCTGGGAGACCATTCTCGTTTCCATTGTGGTTTCCATTGCCGTTTCCGTTGCCGTTTCCGTTTCCATTGCCGTTTCCGTTAATCTGGATGACTTGAGCCAGTAAGTTAGGAACCAGAGTCGCAATCTGTTGTACCATTTGTTGAGAGATAAGCGCAGCTAGTTGGGCATCAACGCCATTGTTGTGGTTGTTATTGTTGTTGTTGTTGTGGTTAGCATCGTGGTTATGGTTGTGGTTGTCGCCACCTTCCTCATGGTTCTCACCATTGCTATTGCGAGTGCTGCGACATGGAGGCATGATCTGTAAGAGACACAATGAAATGAATGAGATAATATAAGGAATGTAATCATTTATTCATTAATTAAAACGAATAAACAAAAACGTTGACTTATCAAAGATTCTAGATTCTAATAACATAATGAAGACACGCTTTAGCCTATAAGTGAACACTCATCCCGAGAATTCCCAGGTAGGCATCGGGTCCCTCGTCTGATTGGGATATATGCGCAATGCCAGCCTAGACAGAAGACTCAGAATACAGGCGTTCACCCTTCCAGATTGCACGTGTTCATTATTAAAATCTAGAACTTCGACGAGATCTCAAGGTGGTTCAGGCTAAACCTGATGATTTTGTCCTATTAATCTAATGGTGGATCAAGATTGCAGCAGACGAATAAGAGTAGTCACTTGTAAGGCTTAGGGTTGTATGAGGTGTAGGATAGGGATAAGATTAGGGAAGCAATTAGGGTTACAAGTAAGAGAAGCAAGTACTGTTTTAAATCCCTAAGGTTATAGTCTAGATTATTTTTCTAATAACCTAATTCCCTATAACCAAGGCTCTGATACCAATCTGTAACACCCCAACCGATGGCGGAAACATCGAGGTGTCACGTAAGAATGAGTATACAGTAGCACATGGTATTCAAGTTTTAATTGAAATTTATTTAAAGTAAAAATATCCAAAATTGAAAATACATAACAAGTCTTGAATGAAATTCTAATACATCAAAAAGCCAAACAAAGCATAAACTTCAAATTGTCTCCTCATGCTAGCTCTAGACTTCAAGCATCATTATTTCCTGTTGAGTTGTAAAAATGAGGGGGTCAACTAGAAGTTGGTGAGAATACATAAGCCATGTCATGCAATTAAGTTTAAGAATAAAAGTTTAGCAATTCATATGTCTATCGTAAGTTTAAGTCTACATGAATAAACATGAAGTATAGTATGCACATAATCAAACCTCCGACAAGTTTAGGTCCATCCCGTCATCCACGGTTCACCTTAATATCACGTTGGAACGATAACAATCACCCGCGCTCCCCATAAAAGATGGTCAACGAATCTAGGTGGGATTGTCAATCCAATAGATCTATTATTGAGTATCGCCGGCTTGGCCATAGCTAATGTCACACCCTCACAATCCACTTGCGGAGTTTTACCGCGAGGCGCATGACAAACCAGGATCCAAGTCAACGATCACAATAAACAACCTAAATGAACATATGCAATTTCAAAAACATAGTTTAAAATCCCCAAATACAGCGGAAGCTTATTCTCAAAACATAATCCAAAAGTAAACCAAATTATTCAATGTTTGAAAACCATGCAACTCTAACTAGACGCCGTGCAGACGCGTGCGCCCTAGTTCCGTAGTGCTACCTTAGCGACCTGAGAAAACATGTAAGAGTTACGTCAGCACAAGAATGCTGGTGAGTTCACAGGTTTTGTAATCAAAGTATCAAGTTCAACCTGTCCATACTATATCAATTTGTAAACCAAGTACGCTAGCTAGGCGTATGTTTTGTTACTACCACGATTGGAAAACCATTACTAACTCGCAAACCAGATGTTGTGCCCGAATAGTAAACCTGTTCCTGTTTGAGACAATATGCACTCGCCCGGCCCTCCAAGCCGACGAGCGGGGTTGGTCATTCCCAATAGATCTATTCACATTTCCCCGTTGTGCTAACCCGCACATTCATGGTTTCCCCCGGGACTTCCAAGATCGTATAGTAAACCATAGAAACCCATAGTATGACAGTTGTTACCAAAACATAAGTTTAACACATGTTTTCTCCCCCGAAAAGTGAAACCTGTTAAAAGAGGGGCCGTAAACTCACCTTAGGTTGCGTTACTTCGTAATACGAATAAAATCAGCAGCTATGTTAGCCCCGTAAAGTGGCGACCTAACATGTGACAGTTACAAGTAATTAGACTAATAACCCGTAGGTTAGTTAGTCCCTAGATGTCCAGACCATAACCAAGTTCGTTTGAAAACACCGTGACTGTTAAATTAACCCAAAGTACAAGACTCGACATCCCATTGGTAACCCGAGACTCCCCGTGTTATACTTGCACTCACTAACATACAATCATGCAATCACACTTAACACACGTTAAAATCTAACAAGTTGTCGCACGTAGTTCATGTATCTCATAAATAAGTCCGAGCACATGTTACCAAGTTATTAGATATGTTACGGGGTTCCTAGCATGTTCCAAGGTGTCAAATCGGGTCCCGAAATGCTATATTACACTTACAGCAGCAGTACAGGCGATTAGGAAAAGTCAACTAGTGATTACGTGGGTCAACAGGCATTTAGGAAGGCTAATCGCCTATACTATAGGCGATTAGGGTTATATGGTATGCAAATTAGGGGTTTATAGGCGATTACGTCGTAAGGCATGCAATTCAGGGCTTAACTAGCATTTAGGATCGTAAATGCATGAAGTAAAGGCAAAAAGGCCCCTATTCCCCTATACTATAGGCGAATAGGAACTCCTATCAGGCGAATAACCTCCTATTCGCCTATAGCATAGGCGAATAGGATCCCTATTCGCCTTTAGCCCAGCTGTTCCAGTTTTTCGCGCGTTTAACACTCCAAATCAGATCCAGAACGTGTGTAAACATCAAGTATCAATCAAACAACCATATCAAACATATTTCAATCAAAATCCTTCGTTTAACCTCGTTCTATCAGCCCTGCATGCAACCATATATCCCAACAACAATACACATAGCATGAAACATCACATTAACATGCATAACCGTAACCCTAATGAATAATTACTCAGATTTCATCAACATGCTATCATCATCAATCTGTAACTACATTAACATCATGCTAACAATCTTTCGTGAATCACAAAAACCCTATCTTTTAATCATAAACACACATACAACATGCATAATAGTTAGAATCCAATTAACAACGATTATTAACGAATTTCAGAAGACACATACGTTTATAAACAGGTCTGGACCATTAGGGATTCAATAAAGCATTATTAAAGATTGCATGAATGAAAACCACACCTTAGATTTATGATAGATTGATGTAATAGGCTTGAAATCTTGTGTTTTGATCCAAAATCGTGTTCCAGAGGTTGTGTGTGTGTTGGGACGAGTTGTGGGACGACTAGGGTTGTTATAATGAAGTTTAGGAGGTCAAGTATTGTATTTATAGGCGTTTTTAGTCGTCCAGCACGTTATAGGCGATTACGCAGCAGCATCAGGCGAATAGGGCTCCTAATCGCCCCATGTGAATCCCTATTCGCCCTCCCTATAGGCGAATACAGATCCTATTCGCCTATAGGGCCTGGTTCAGCATATTTGGCGCGTTAAACTCCGTTTTAACATATGTTAACACATTTTCACATACCGACAAGTCACATAATGATTGTAAACACATAATACTTGCAAACAAACACATTCACACTCGTTCACCAATTCCCGAGACTCGAGACTTGTATGTTCCCTATGCTCTGACGATTCTACAAATCGTCACCCTTTGTACACTTGGTTAAGGACTGACATCTAATGAGCCTTTAGACTAACATCTAATGATCCTCTATACTAAACTAACAGTTCCCGAACCGTAACACGACTCAACTAAGCCCGTTAAGTATAATATACGCGTGACTCGCTAAGGTAGACTTTAATCTAGACAACGTTGTTAATCGGAATTTGCCGGGTGTCACAGCTAATGATTATGTAAGTTGAAGTTTAAGTCTAACAGTAGTTGTCTAAGTCATGAGGCATTAAAGTTTACAACTGGACATGTATGTAGAATTGCTTAAGTATAATGTTGCAAGTATAAAGAATTGCATAAACATGGTTACGTAAACTCACCTTAGCAAAGTATTAAGTCTCGAGAAATAGAATATGTGTAGCCCCAAAGTTGCCAAGTATTACCCTATGTATAAGGTAACAAATAAGTCTAAGTCTTTCTAGTCTACAAGTATTTTCTAGGGTTTCGAATTTGGGGATAAGTATTCGTTTAATTAATAATTAAATTGTTTAATAAATAAGAGAAATTCGGTAAATAAATAAACAAAAGCCTTTTTGTAAACTTTAGATTAAAGATGGTCACATTATAAGGTTTTAAGTATGAAAATAATATTTATAAAATTATTTTCTTAAAAATAGAATATTTAATCTATTTATTTCAATTTGTCAAAATATAACTTTAATATCTAAAAATATTAAAATTAAGGAATTTTTAAATTAAAATTTGTATTTCTTTTCTAAATGGACAGAAATACTTTATATAAAATTTTGGTCCAAAAATATTGAAAAATGAATTTATTATGATTTATTTATGATTAAGAATAACAAAAATTGATTAAAAATATTAAATAAATGATTTTTCAGAAATAAAAATCATTTTAGAAATGTTTAATGTTTTATAAACTCAGAATAATTTTTGTGGAAATTTATATAATCGTTTTGATATTTTTATAGAATTTTATAATTATAATGGAATAAATTTGAAATATTTATAATATATAATAAATAAATAATTTTTGGAAAACTAAAAATTGTATGTTAAACTTTTCTATTAGAATAACATAAAATAATTTTTGTAGAACTTATAAAGAAGTTTTAGTATTTAAAAACCATTTTTAAAAATAATAGAGAATATATAAAAGTAAAGGTTTTTAAAAAAAAGAGTTGTGGTTGCCAAGGCTCGAACCCGGGTCTGAGACCGAGTGGGGATTTATCACAAGCCCAGCCACCAACTGGGCTGGACCCTGAGAACGAATAAACTAGGTTTAAAATTAATTATAAGGCTATACTTGAAGCAAATATGTAATTACTTTAAAAGAAAGGAAAAAGATTGTGGGATACGGGACTCGAACCCGCGTCCCCTTGTATACAAACCGACAGACACAACCACTTGATCTAGATCAGTGGTTGTGTTTGTCTTGCCTCTGTTTTAAATAAAAACACAAGGTCTGCAGAAGTTTCTTCCCCAAAACAAAATCGTTCGAACCCTAGTTTATGCAATAATCAGATTCAAACAACAATAACCCGATTAAACATAGGGTTATTGTTGTATGAATGCCGATGAACAAAACCATGTAAGAACATTAGAACTTACAATCCGTTTTCGTGTGATTTGATCGGTCAAACAGAAAAGTCAAACGCGAAACAATTGAAGCTTGAAAGGTGTTTTTTATCACAAATTGAAGATGAGGATAGTGATATCGGCGAGTTCAGAGTGTAATGAAGGGTTTAATTTATAGTGTGGGGTTCGGGTGTTCCAAAATGGTAATGGTTGACCCGTTTATTACAATGACGCGCTAATTGGACACAAATTGGGAATCTTTTGATGTTAATTGGTCGTGTTATGGACGCGAATAAGTCAGACGCGTCAATATCAGTTTACCATATTTGAATTGTAACACGAATTAATGATAATTAAGGTTGATTGTCTTTGCAGTTGACTTTCTAAGTCAACTGCTAGGTTCTAAGCATGATATAAAAATAAAATGCGTGGGAAGTTTGACAGATATGTGGTGTAGGTCAACTGGTTGGCTGTTTGTGTGTGAAAACTTGAACCGGCCATGGGTTCGGGTTCGAACCCCGGCCCATGCAATAGTTTTTTGCCAATTAAATAAAAAATATAATGATGTTATATGTATATAGTATAGTACTAGGGGTCCAAATGCGTCACGAAATTTTTTTTTTAAAGGGCACGATAATGATAAAAAAGTTCGATGTTTTATTAATAATCAACGTAACATACAAAGAATTTAATGCGAAATGTTACACATAAGCTGCACATCAAGGATCTTGGATCTCGGTTGTGAAAAATGGCGACAAAAGAAGAGCCATCAAGAAGAGCATACCAAGTGTCAAGAATCACCCCGCCGGCATCAAGTGCAAACGGTTTATACTTGTTAAAAAAATGGGGTAATGATGTTGTTGAACTATAGGAATTGAGGAAAACTTCAATGAAAAAGTTTTGAAATACTTTCTGAAGGTCGAGTGACCGACCCGACCTAGTGGAGGCCTTTAGGCGGCATGCGCCGAACAGTTCACAAGAGTAGGCGAACGTCGAGTTATAAAGTCCAAGAAAAAACCATCAAGACCGACTTGGAAGGATGACAAGGTTTTGAAAACACAACCCCGAAGTTAGTCATCATGGTAGACTCCATTCATACCATATCCATCACCATTTCACTAAACTAACCCTCTTAAAAGTCCTTTTGATTCACACATCTTACCTCAATGCAAGTGGGGGAGTTCTGATTTGCATATAAGCCTATGATTCATTCTTGCCATCAGGTTGAATCAGAGTGTTCACCACCAAAGAAAACCCGAGTGAAAGAGAGTTGGTGAGGAAAAAGGAATTGGGACACCTTAGGAGTGATTAAGTAGTCTTACCATGAACCAAGCCCGAAACCCTGAAGAAGTGTTAAGTGTGACTTTTAAGAGGTAGGTATTGCTCAATACATCGAGTAGTCCTACA
Source organism: Ambrosia trifida (assembly GCA_028751855.1). Taxonomy (NCBI): domain Eukaryota; kingdom Viridiplantae; phylum Streptophyta; class Magnoliopsida; order Asterales; family Asteraceae; genus Ambrosia; species Ambrosia trifida. The sequence goes on along the minus strand of CM054123.1, from coordinate 3,002,148 downwards.
TTTTTATCTACTAAAAATGTCTAAAGTATGGATTGGTTGAGGACAAGCAAACGTTTAAGTGTGAGGTGTTATGATGTGCCGAGATTTACACATGTTTTACATGTGCATTTACAACCTTTTTGTATAAAAATCATGCTTTTATCATAAGCATATCATGCCTAAATCCTTCTTATTTGATAATTGCAAGTTTTTGGAGTCAAAAAGCAAAAAGTACTAAAAAGAGCACATTTACGGGGTGACTAGAGAACTAGCTTCTCAGAAGAAAAGAAAGTTGTGGCTAGGGGACAAAGGGTACATGGTACAACAACCTTGTCTCCCACATGCAAGGTTTTGAACCACAAAGTTTTGAGGTCAAGGAATGAAAAAGAGAAAAACGGCACAAAAGGCAAGAAATTGAAGACTAAGAGAGCTGTTTCAGATGCAGCACGACCGCGCTCTGGTCGTGCACGACCGTGCACCTGTTCCTGGGTCAACAAGTCAACATTTTAAGGTCAACAACGGCATAAGTCAACAAGCACGCCCGTGCTCCCACTAGTGCATGACCGTGCACACCAGTGCGTGTTCTCCAAGGCTCCAGCAGATCAAAACTGACAAGACGATTATCCATGTGGACAAGCACGGGCGTGCTTATACTTGAGCACGACCGTGCTCCTCAACTGCCCAGACAGCACCTGCGTGCAAAAACTCAGCAAAAAGTGCCAGATGTTAAGCACGGCCGTGCTCCACCTTTGAGCACGAGCGTGCTCTCGTTGGAAGGTCTACAAATAGAGAGCTCCACTCCTCACTTTGGCATCCCATCCCATCTCATTCCACTCGAGTCTCTCCCACATGAGGTCTACTTTAGGGTATTGTAAATGACCTTTGGAGCTTAGGATCACTCCATAAACACTTAGATTGAGTGAGCTTCTACAGAGAACACACATAATCACCCAAATACTCTCCAAATCCTCTATCAAACCTCACCATGATATCCTATCAAATCAACTTTAGATAGCCTGTTGCAAAGCCATTACTTGGCTAGGATTATGTAGAATGTTGCTAGTCTGAAGGTTATCTTGGTATAGATTATAAAGTTTATGTTCTTTATTAAGTAATGTTTTGTGTTCTTGTTAATTCTTTCTACTCTCTCTTTGTTTGACAAATTAAGTAATCAATCAACTTGTTCTTGGTCTTGTGGGTGTTTTTATAGGAAGTGGATGGACTTATGAGTGTACCCGTGGTGTGTAACAACTCGCGCACTTGTAAGCTATCCTAATTCCACATCTAGTGATTAGCCCATTTGTGGTTGGAAACTTTCACACTTTGTGTCTTAATCTTCGACTATCAAAATCTCACTTATGGTTGGCACGGTCTTTATACTGGGTCCTAATGATAGGCCAAGACTAGGTTTTGCGACTTAGATTCATGGTCTATGTGTTAGCTTTGGCGTAAACTAAGAATTGACGAACCTGTGTTGAAAGCAAACGGTCTATATTTTCTTCCATTATTATATTGTTGCATAATTAATAATAGACCAATCACTTTTTGAAAAGTTAATTAATTCAAGTAGGGGATGAGCGTAAGCGGGAAAGCTACGACTCCTCTATGATGTCAAGTGGTAGCTTGTTCGGCCATGCCCCGACCGCCGACAAGTTATTTATAAAAGATTAGAGTCGCCAGATGACAATATCGCAACTTTGGGTGGTGGGTCATTAGCGTTGGGCGCGTACAATCTTGGGTGATCCGCCTCACTGTTGAGAGGTGAGCTTAACGGGGCAGGGAGACCCTCACAATAACAACTAGAACACAAATCATTTTTACAGTAATGTAGTAATGTGCATCTTGAACACATCACTCCTTTAAATGTTTACTATTAGTCTATACCAAGACAAGTCGGATCCCGAAGCAACACTTCTGTTTGGTTATTGGTCATCGTCTCGACCACTTTCGTTATCTTTTACTTTTATTTTATTTTTATTTATTTATAAAAAGCAACTTAAAGCTGAGTAATAAAAGTCGTGTCCTTGGATTCGATACTCGGTACTTGCTCATTTCTATACTACGCTCCGTAGGTACAGTTGCCTATTGTGTGAGTTTTAGAATGTTAAGCAACTATCGTTTTATTTTGTAAATTTAAAACTTGAAAGTGAAATACACCAAAGCTTTTGAGTTAAATCTCTTCTTTATCAAGTTTTTGGCGCATTTGCCGGGGACTTGTCTCTTTTAAAAGAAAAGTATTTTAAGTCACTAAAACCACACGTTATCAAGCAGCTTGAAGCTTTTAGACGAGGAGAAAAAACTCCATATTGAAACGCTACTAGTACTAGTGTTTAAAAAAAAGCTCCAACTAGCTACAAGTTTTTAATGATAAATGACACAAATACTTATTCTATCATAAAAATAAAAAAAAACATGCATACAAACCTATAATTAATGCCCATTTTGGTCATTTTTTTACATTTATTAAAAGCCCCAGCTACTTTGCCAAACATCAAAATATATTTAAAAAGCTATAGCTATCAGCTTCCAGCTTTCTGCCATCGGCTACTTTTGCCAAACATACTTTTAAGGCTGTGGAGGCTAGCTACTGATTATATATTTATAAACAACAACAACCTTACCCAGTAAATCCCACGCTTAGCAAAGCTGAGAGTAGGGTCTGGGAGGTGGGATGTAGGCAAAACCTTACCCTTATCCTATCGGATAAAGAGGCTGCTTCCAGAGAGACCCCCGGCTCGACAATATACAATCGACAAGCAAACACCACTAAAAAGTAGTAAAGATCAGCTGAATTTATAGAAACAATGGACACGTGACATAGAAAAAAAAGGTATATATACCCTAAAAAACAACATAACCCATAAGAACACGAATACGAGTCAACCATACGGACTTCCTCCTAGTGAAAGACAAAGTCTAAGCTCCTAGAACCATGCTACGATAGAACCAAACCCTCCCTACTAATCCTTAACCTTAATCTTGTGCTTCCACGAAGCCCTACCCTCGACCATGTCCTCCGAGAGGTGCATCTCTACTAAATCATGCCTAATCCGCTCCTCACAAGTCAATTTGGGTCCACCTCTACAACTTTTTCCCTATACTGTGAGGGTTTCCACTACTCTAACCGGGGACGTCGTTTGCTTCCTCTTTACATGCCCATACCATCTTAATCTTCCCTCCTTTATCTTGTCTGATATACTAGCTACCCCTAACCGTTCCCTAATAACTTCATTTTTTATTCGGTCTACCCTAGTGTGCCCGCACATCCACCTTAGCATCCTCATTTCTTCTACCTCCAACTTACGGGCTTGTGTCTTTTTGATGGCCCAATAATCAGTCCCATATAACATAGCAGGTCTCACCGCAACCCTATAGAATTTTCCCTTTAATTTAGTTGGGAACCTTTTGTCACATAAAACTCCACTAGCGGCCCTCCACCTACACCAACCAGCTTGAATGCGATGGGTGACATCACTATCTAGCTCCCCATCCCTTTGAACAAATGACCCTAAGTACTTGAACTTAGTTACATGCTGGACAACTTGACCTTTAATCGCAACTTGAGTATTTTCATCTTGACTAGCACCACTGAAACCACAATACATGTACTCAGTTTTAGAGCGGCTTATCCTTAAACCCTTGCCCTCTAAAGTTGCACGCTAACCCTCTAGCTTCTCATTCACACTATGTTGGACTCTTCAACTAACACAATATCATCTGCAAAAAGCAAGCACCATGGCACAGTCTCCTGGATCGACTTTGACAACTAATCTAAGACAACTGCAAAAAGGAATGGACCCACAGGGAAGGAATCGGTATCTCCTACAGGCGCGCGAACACTAGTTTCAGACTTACCTTACATATCCTTAATTAGGTTTATATACCTCTCAGGGACTCCTCTACTCTCCAGACTGTCCCAAATCAGTTTACGTGGTACACTATCATATGCCTTTTCAAGATCTATAAAGGCCATATGCAGATCCCGCTTTTTCTCCCTATACTTTTCTATCAACCTCCTTAGGATGTGTATTGCTTCCGTGGTTGACCGCCCTGGCATGAAACCAAATTGGTTTATAGTAACCCAAGTTTCTCTTCTAATTCTAGCCTCAATAATCCTTTCCCATAATTTCATAGTATGACTAAATAACTTAATACCTCTGTAATTCCCACAACACTGGGCGTCGCCTTTGTTCTCATACAGAGGCACTATGACACTACTCCTCCACTACTCTGGCATTTGTTTAGATTTGAAAATACAATTGAACAAATGAGTTAGCCATTGGACTCCTTCCTCTCCAAGACACTTCCATACCTCAATCAGTATGTTGTCTGGACCAACTGCCGTAGCCCTTCCCATCTTCCTGAGTGAAGATATCACTTCTCCTCATGTAATATTTCGACAGTAGCACTTATTCGGTGTCAGCCTTTGGGGGATGGGGTTGTGATGATCTTATTGGTAAGCTCTCCCGCCGTTGAAAAGATTGCAAAAAATATGTTTGCCATCTTATCTTAATGTCGTGTTGCTTTACTAAAATACGTCCATATTCTGGCTTTATAAACTTCACCATCCCTAGATCTTGCCTCCTATGCTCCCTAGCTCTGGCAATCTTGAACATATCTTGTTCCCCCTCTTTAGTCTCTATTCGATCATACATCTTCTTATAGGCAGTGTTCTTTGCCTCTGCCACCGCCTTCTTTGCCTCCCTCTTGGCCTTTTTGTATCTTTCCTTAAGTGCTACACGCTCCCGATCATCAACACACCTCAAAAGATCTCTAAAACTATCATGCTTACCCCTAATTTTGATATGCACCTCCTCAGTCCACCACCAAGACTCCTTATGCCCACAAGACGTTCCTGTAGTGACCCCTAGAGTCTCAGTCGCCACCTGCTTAAGGATAGCCGCCATATCCTCCCACATCCGATTCGCGCCTCCACTCAGATCTATCGTTACGCTAGAGATGACCTTATCTTTGAACTCTGCATTCTATTCTCCCTTCAAGTTTCCCCATCGAATCCTAGGTCGGATAATCCCCTCTCCTTAAACCAAATTTTCTCTTAGACTTATATCTGCCACCAAAAAATAATGTTGAGTCACCGTTGTCTCCCCGGGTATAACCTTGCAGTCCTTCCACCAACGACGATCTTCGCGTCTCATCATGAGATAGTCGATTTGCGAGCTCCGCCCACCACTACTAAATGTAACCAAATGAGATTCCATCTTCCTAAAGAACGAGTTTATAATACCTAACTCGTGAGCCACTGCAAACTCTAGAAGATCCCTACCAGGTTCGTTCGTAACACCAAAACCAAAGCCCCCATGTACCAAGTGAAATCCATCGCTATCTTCGCCAATGTGTCCATTAAAATCACCTCCTGTTATTATTTTCTCCTGTCTAGGTATTGCCCTCACTACTACATCCAAGCAATCCCAAAACTCTCTCTTCTCTTGATCTCCTAGACCTACTTGTGGTGCATAGGCACACACCACCGCCACTACAACCTCACCTACTACTAATCTTAACATTATAAATTCTATCGCTATGTCTTGTCACCTCAACCACATTCTCATGCAATTCTGATGCCACGAGAAAACCTACCCCATTATTAGTCCCATTCGACATTGAATATAACAGCGTGTAACCATTGTACTCTCATCCTCTATTGCCTTTCCACCTAGTCTCTTGCAGACACGCTAACTGAACCCTACGCCTCTTAAGTGCATCTACAACCTCCAACAATTTACCGGTTAGAGTTCCTACATTCCAAGAGGCCACATGAAAATTATAACCCCTATCCCTTCCCCTAAAAGCACCCCTCGTCCTTGGACATGAACTCAAGGAAAAATCATGGCAGTTACTGGCTATGATTACGACTATATACACGTAAAGTTAAAGAGCACAAAAATACACAATACAATGGGCAAATAGGAGACAATTTATCGAGTAGCACTAAGTACACAATGAAAACGGAAAACTAAACTAGACAAGTATACTGAATGTTATTATTATGGTTTAGGAAAGAATTCACTTGGTCCTGGTATGGTATGGTATGCCGTAAGGACGCACTCAGTAGATCAAGGCCACAACAAACAAATGAACCAGCGCCTTTTGTCTTGTTTATTCTGTATCCGATCAACCAGCAAACAAGACAACAAATGTTCTTTTGCGTGTTTTGGTTAAAAAGAACAGATCTGAAACCCTTTATACCCTCGAAAAACAATTAAACCCTTATAAAAGATCAAGATTCTGCTGCAAAACAAATGATGGGTTTGCGTGTTTTGGAAAAAAAAATTAAAAGGATTTGCGTGTTTCAGAACAGATCTGAGTTATATAATTAATCTATAATGTAATTCAGAATGTAATTCAAAATTTTAAACCGAATTGTGTAGATCTTTAAATTTGTTGTAGAGTAATTTAATAGAGACGTAGAAGAAGAATTAGGGATGAAACGACGTCGGTTATGAAGAAAATCGAAATTAAAACAATTGCAAATAAAAAAAACTTAAACAGTTATAAAGCAAGTGTTGAGAGATGGATATTGTTACTTGGTGTTAGGGTTTGACAGAGATGAATCGGATGATACTTGATTGGTTGATTATACATTTATAAACGTAGGGATTTATTTGGAACTTCATGAAAGACACTTGTAGGCAGGGGTACAACTTCTTTAAGACCCGAGGGGGCTTAGCCCCCGCCGATTTTTGGCACAACGGTGGAGTTCTACTATTTTCGTAGGTAAATTGAGTCCGGTTTGAATTTGGCCTCCACCGATTTAATCTTTCGGTCACTACTGATCAAAAAAATTTGAGTTCAGCCGTTCACCGATTCAAGAACCAAGCTTCGCCACTGCTTATATGGCGTTGTCAATAGAGATTGGTCTTAATAGGCGTCGATTGGGGGGCCTAAGGCTTGATAAGGGTAGAGGGGTTGAAATGAAGTTGACGAAATATCCGAAAAAATAATTTTTAAGCAAATTTTTGTTTCTTTTAACTTTTACATATTGCTTAAAAAAGTGTACATTAAATAAAGAGACATAATTATCCTTTAAATTGGCAGCCAAAATGGATGAAAACGAATCCTATTTCTTGATCAGGTGGAAAATGTCATGTACAGTAGTTCTTTGTTCTCTAAGAACAAAGGCTTTATTTTTAGCACTGTATGATTTGCAATTCAAAACAGGGTTGCGACGCAACTTGTTGTCCCTTTACCTATCATCCTCTTATAATTTGTTTTGGTTTGTAAAAACGAATAAACCATAAGCATGAAAATAATAGTTTACTCCAATTAAAAATGTTCAATAAGTAATCTCATTTGGTTAAGTATATATGTTAGTTAACCCAGTTTTGTTATGTTTATATGTTGAAGAAAGATCCAAATGAATATCACTTTAAAGATTTTTTTAAGAAAACTCGACTTTGCTCCTTTGAACTTTACAAGGAAACTTACGAGTTGACTCTGTAAATTTCTTGTAAATTTCAAACTTTGTTAGGAATCTCAGGACATGAAAAGAGATCTACGAAGTTCATTGAAATTATCGAAGTTTTTTCATTTATGATTTTTTATTTTATTTATTTATTTAATTTTTGAACAGCAAATCACTGTATTATAAAATAAAGAGCCAGCAAGCGGCTGGGAACGAAACAAAAACAAACACGGAAGCAACAAAAACAGACCAGCTCAACCGGGCACCCCCAATTACAGACTCGCACTAATGTCAAAATTTAACCAATTTACCCACACTACAACAAAACAGAGCAATAGCGGCCACATAGGTCGCCGCTAATGCTAACGCGGGTCGCCGCTATTTGTCTTGTCGCTATTTCCTGGAGGCTATTGCTCCTTATGTGGCCGCTATTGCTCAACATCAATAGCGGCGACAGTCGCCGCTATTTCTTGTGCCACGTCACTACATGGCCATACTATTAGCGGCGACATGTCGCCGCTAATAACTTTTTTTTTGGTACCTGCTTATTTTAACCTACTACTGATATTTAAATACTGGAAAACCGAAAAAAGCATAAAATATTTTACATACGCATCCCAAATTCGAATATATCATCCGAAAATCGTTTACATGAACCATACTAAACACATAATATCGCACCTACATATCATAATCATCATCATCGGTGTTATCATTCCCTTGATCTTCTTCATGATTTTGGTTTCCCAAGTCCGGTATTGCAGTATCTGAAAGAATCATCTGGAACATTCCATTTCTAAATTGCGGGTTTTCCAACAAATTCGCAATTTGCTCCTACAATAACATCAACACCAATCAAGTTAACATACTATGTAACAAACATATATATATATATATATATATATATAATGGGTCAAACCTACAAACATAACAATTGGGTCAAAACTACAAACATATATTAAATGCATCAAAACTACAAACATCTACCAATATTTTCAAAACTATAAACACATAACAATTGAGTCAAAACTACACACATATATCAAATGGGTCGCGACTACAAACATATAACAACTGGGTCAAAACTAGAAAAACATTTACCATTTGGGTTAACACTATAAACATATACCAAATGGGTCAAAATTATAAACATATACCAAATGGGTCAAACCTACAAACATACCAATTGGGTCAAAACTACAAACACATACCAAATCGGTCAAACCTACAAACATACCAATTAGGTCAAAACTAGAAAAAAAAATTTCAAAATCAAATGGGTTAACACTATAAAAATATACCAAATGGGTCAAACCTACAAACATACCAATTGGGTCAAAACTACAAACACATACCAAATGGGTCAAACCTACAAACATACCAATTGGGTCAAAACTACAAACATTTACCAAATGGGTTAACACTATAAACATATACCAAATAGGTCAAAACTATAAACATATACCAAATGGGTCAAACCTACAAACATACCAATTGGGCCAAAACTACAAACATTTACCAAATGGGTTAACACTATAAACATATACCAAATGGGTCAAAACTATAAACATATACCAAATAGGTCAAACCTACATACATACCAATTGGGTCAAAACTACAAGCATATACCAAATGGGTCAAACCTACAAACATACCAAATGCGTCAAAACTACAAACATCTACCAATTTTTTCAAAACTATAAACACATACCTGAGTAAATTGTGATGGAGGCGTCTTATCGGTCGGTTGTGTCGGTGTTAAAGAACCATCTCTTGGACAAGGGTTAGGGCCAAGCCCACGAATATGTCCACGTCGGCGACCGAACACTTTTTCAAATATGGCAATTTTGTTGACCTGTTGTGAGGAACAACCTTCTTCGTTTCTACGTTGATTTTGAGACTCAAACTCTGCTACCAACTTACGTTGTATTTTACAAAGGTGAATCAATAGATTTATATATATATATATATATATATATATATATAATGAGAATTACATTCTAAATAAATACTTACATAATTTTCTTCAATCTGCAGGCTATCAAAACGTCCTTCTCTATCAGTATGACCTGCACCGTATCCATCATACCGTTCCAGGTCCTGTTAACATTAGAACTTAGATTAAAAATTAAATAAACATTAGCGTGTGTGTGTGCGTGTGTGTATAAAGCATTACCTGCTTGTAACTAGCACTAGCATAAGAGGTTGTTCCACCTCAGTACGTATGCAGCTGTTTTTTGCGGGCTGCTGCGTTAATAACCGACTTCCGCTAATGTTCTATGGTCAAGAAATGATCAACTGCCTTCTGCCAGTTTACATTGCTCATATCATCGGGGACACTGGCCCTTGCTCTTTCCACGTCATCATAACCTCCCCGGCGAAGAAACTCAGCTTTTACTTTGGACTTGCGGTTGTTGTATGTCTTTTGGATCTTACAATTGATGCCACCTTTTTTGCTGGCTGGCTAGATCATCTTTTTCAACCGCTGTAAGATTAAAGTTTTCCTAAAAATTAAATAAAAAAAGTTAGTCAAGTAAATGAAACAAGTTAGTTAAATATAAAATATTATTATAAATAATTTACATTCAGATGCAAAAATAAAGCATTCCTGTAGTGTTCGGGGACATTCCTTAACCCTTCTCTATCTAATGGTATGTGACGCCACATATACAAACCCAACTCCCAAGCAAAAAGACCTCCATTTGTGCCAATAGGCATATTTGTTGCCTCCTCATCAAACGTCAGATCTAATGGTCGACCACCTTTGTCAACCAAATTCGTAATGCAAGGTTTTTAGCCTTGCCCCTTGTTTTCTTTCGGGGAACTACAATTACAATTAAAAATTATTAGTCACTTTATATATAATCAACGAAGTAAAAATAGTAAACACTGATTTATTATAAAGCTTACCATCCGCCCCATGGCCTCGCCAGAAGTCATCACCACCAGGAGGTGGTGGCTCCTCGGCTCCATCCCCGCCGTGCCCATGATCGATGACATCGGCCATCATATAAACTAGAACAATCCAAAGCGATAACATTTCCTGCAAGCAGAATTAAAAAGTATTAGCTAGTCACGATATTATATATAACAAATGAAGTAAAAATAGTAAACATTGATTTATTATAAGACTTACATCAAGTGTTTCTCAATATTAATTACAATAACTCTTTTTTTTTTTAATCACACTTTCCGTCAGATACTCCAGTTTCTTTGTCGGACGCTCCCGTGTCATAATCAGGACCGTCCTCGTCATAATCAATCTCATAGTCAACCACTTGGTTATCGACTGACGTCGGGGCACTAACTTCAATTAAATTCTCACTTTCATTAACATGAGAAGACATGCTTTGAAAGTATTGGTGGAAGTCGATGAAAAGTGGACTATTAGATGAAGAGTTACTGTGAACAACGTCAATATCTTCGACTACGTCATTGTCGACATTTTGAACATTTTCAGGTTGCTGTGGTCGATCCCAAATTTGTCGGTGATTAACATTCTCGACGACCCACCTATGTTTATTGGTTTGGTTTCCTCGAGAAGGTTCTTCGATGTAGAACACTTGTTTGGCTTGCGAAGCAAATATGAGTTGATCTTCTTTGTCTCATTCGTGTTGAGTGCTGATACTGGTGATATTATTTTCATTTGTAACACCCACTCGAGTATCGAACCACTTGCATCGAAATAGGACAGTTGAATAATCATTTGGATAGCGTATCTTAATAATCTCTTCTAATATGCCGTAATATTTCTCACCGTTCTCTCCCTCCATTAGAACCTCGGAGTTTTGTGTTGTTCGTTTTGTGTCACGCTTAAATACCATAAACCTAACACCATTGACTATGCAAGCAGTGTATGTAGAAGCCAATACTTTTGCACCCAATGAAAGAGCATACAACTCTGGTTGGAATTCGGGAGAATTTTCTTTCTTCATAAGATAAACCTAACAAATACGGAGTAATAGTGTTTGTTATATATGTATTACCTAACAAATATAGAGTATTGCGTGTTATATATGTATTACCTTCTTGATAAACCACTCTAGAAATTTAGTTTTAATATCATCTTCAGGATATTTAGATTTGAATTCACTACATTTAATAAAAAATTATACAAGTAAGGAAATTTAGTTTTAATATGATCTTCGAAATGTGTTGAAAATTACATAAAAGATAGAAACACTTACTTCATATAGCCCCTGACTTCTTCGCAATTATCAAAGACAAACAATTCTATCTTGAGTTTGTCGTCCGGTGAAAGATGTTTGACCTTGGTTGCGCTTATCGGGCGACATTTAGACTCAAACACCCACAACTTTCTTTTTCAACAACAACATCCTCATTTCTAAAAGGCTTATTGAACTTAGTCTGAACATTTTGAAGGTACATTGAACAAAATGTTAGAGCTTCTTTAGCTACATAACCTTCAGCTATACAACCTTCTGGCCTTGTCGAGTTTCTGGACCTCCAAATGGGTACATCCATCTCATATATACTAGACCTCCAAGAATTGCTTCATCAGGTAAATGCAAAACCACATGAACCATAATGTTAAAAAAACGCCGGAGGATAAATCAACTCTAACTTGCACAAGATTATACGAATAGCTTCCCTCGCTTTCTTCATATCTTCCACTGATAGTGTTCTGGAGCACAGTTGTTTAAAGAACGCACAAAGGTCTACTATTGGCGTATAAACATCTTTGGCCAAAAACCCTCTAACCCCAATGGGTATCAATTTTTGCATGAGAATATGATAGTCATGAGATTTCAACCCAGTAATATTAGAATCATTATCTGTCACGCTCTTACTGATATTAGATCCAAACCCATATGGTAATTTAACCTTTTTTTTAACCACCTACAGAAAAGCTTTCGGTCACCGACCTTAAATGAGTATTTTGGGTAGGGACTAAAGAACTTGTTTCCCTTTTTTTCAACCATTGCGTCTTCCGAATCTTTAGCTTTTCTAAGTCTGCCTGTGCGTTTTGTGTGTCTTTGCTCTTATCGTTCATTAGAAGAGTACCAAGCAAACTGTCGCACACATTTTTCTCGATATGCATTACATCTAAGTTGTGTTTCAGCTACAGAGAAGACCAATACTCAAGTTCATAGAATATGCTTCGTTTGGACCAGTTCAACTCGAAGTCTTACCGATTAGGGTTAGCACCTCCAAATTGTGGATGCTTGCCTGGTAGACGATCGAGTAAAAGAGCATGTTGAGCATCTATGTCAGTGGGACTAAACTGTCTCGGGGGCTCTTGTCTCGGGTGTCCTGTTAAACTCACAACTCATTCTCCACGGATGGTCGGCATCTAAGAACCGACGATGGCCTACATACACGCATTTACCTATTACACGCATTTAGGAAGTATCTTCGTTGCAAGTTGAGCATGCTTTGTATCCATGCCCGCTCCAACCTGATAGACTACTACGAGCTGGAAAGTCGTTTATGGTCCATAACAACGCGGCCTTCATTGTGAAGTATGTGTCTGTCACTGCGTCTTTAACACGTACACCTGACTGCCACAAATCCTTAAGCTCATCCACTAACGGCCTAAGGAAAACATCCATGTCCTTCCCTGGGGATTTAGCGCCAGGAATCAACAAAGTCAACATGAATGTAGACTTTTTCATGCATAGCCATGGAGGGAGATTATATGTGGTTAGTATAACCGGCCAAGTGCTATGAGTCGTACTTTTGTTACCGAATGGATTAAAACCGTCAGCTGCAAGCCCTAGACGAACATTTCGAGGTTCCCTCGAGAAGTTGGGATATTTTAAATCAAATTCCTTCCATGCAGATCCATCAACCGGATGACGCATAATACCATCTTCTAATCGTCCGGTATTGTGCCATATCATATCTTTGGTTGTGTGCCTTGAGCAATACAAACGTCGTAGTATGGGGGTCAAAGGAAAGTACCATAACACCTTGTGAGGCACCTTCTTGCCATTTGTGTCCTTATTGACCCACCGACTCTCATTACAAACCGGACAAATCTACAATGATTTATTTTCCTTCCAGAAGAGAGCACAATCATATTTACACACGTCTATCATGTCATATCCCAACCCAGTCTTCTTTAATGTTTTTTTAGCTACGTAATATGAAGCGGGGACCTTGTTACTTGGTGGATGTGAAGATTGCAACAACTCGAGAAACTGATCAAACGAACCATTAGTCCATTTGTTCCTTTCCTTGATATTCATAAGCTTTGATATAAAGTCAAGGGAAGAAAAATTAGTACAACCAGGATATAATTCTGATTCGACTTCATCTATCAGGGATTCAAAATCAATAAGAACAACACTACTCTCTTCACCCGCCAAGTTCCCTTCGTTAAAGTCCGTATCCTCTTCCATACGCTCCCCTATAAGGTCTTCGATAACGTCATCCATATGATTTCTTCGCATAACCTCATCTACAACTACATGGAGGCGGATTGAATTTTCACCATGATAGGTCCATGTCGTATATTGCGGATAGAAACCTAATATACGCACATGATATGACATTTTTGTGAAGGGTATTAAGCCAGAATTATGACACTTATTACACGGACATCTAATTTTGCCTTCACTGTCGACATATTGTTTGCTCATCTCGATAAAAGAATTCAATCCTTTAATGTAATTAGGATCCGAACGTTGCAATTTAATCCAGCTTTTATCGATCGACATGATGATGTGACTGAAACATAATTTGGGTTTGAGGCACGATAATTTAAAAGAAACATATTATTGGCACCTAAAGGGTAGGCTGCTAAACCCACTTTTTGAATACCTTATGTCATATATGAATGTGTATTACATGATTGTTTGTTTAAGAAAAATTCGGCAGCATTTCCCCTTAGCCCCCAAGTATATAATATAAATATATACCCGAGGAGCAAAGAGGAAACGCCAACCGAATCTTTCAAAAACAAACAATCATGTAGTACACATTCACATCCTAAATGAGATAAAGTATTCAAAAAGCAGTCCCAAAATGGGGACTACCCGAAATTAATTATTAAATCAATTTCGGGCGGGTATTTCTAAGCTCACTATGTTTTAAATGGGGATTCATTTTCGGGCATGTCTTTCTAGTCTCATATATACATACACTCATACATACATACATGCATACATACATACATACATACATACATACATACATACATACATACATACATACATACATACATACATACATACATACATACATACATACATACATACATACATACATACATACATACATACATACATACATACATACATACATACATACATACATACATACACTCATACATACATACATACACTCATACATACATTCGACTACTCATACACTCATACACGCATACACGCATACACGCATACATACATACATACATACATACATACATACATACATACACGCATACATACACGCATACATACACGCATACATACACGCATACATACATACACGCATACATACATACACGCATACATACATACATACATACATACATACATACATACATACATACATACATACATACATACATACATACATACATACATACATACATACATACATACATACATACATACGTACATACATACACTCATACACACATTCGACTACTCATGCACTCATACACGCATACACGCATAAACGCATACATACATACATACATACATACATACATACATAAAAAGTTAAAAAAACAAAAAAAAAAATAGAAAAAATAAAAGAAACAGAAAATACAAATTTTTAAAAAAAAAAACAGAAAAAATAAAAAAAACAGAAAAAAAAAGAAAAGAATACACACATCTATACATACATACCTAATTACACACACATATACAAAAAAAAAACAGAAAAAAATAAAAAAAAAAACAAAATTAGCGGCGACTAACCGGTATTTGAGGAATCCTCACTTGACGAATCTTCACGTGGTCCAATAGATTGGTTCCCTACCACTCAATTTATAAAAAAATTAAACAAAAAAGTTAAACAAAAAAAAAAAACTTAAAAAAAACAGAAAAAATAAAAAAAAAATTATCGGTGAGTGGTGCTGTGGTGTCTTCAGGTGGTGAAGTTGTGGTGGTCTTTCGGTGGTGATGCTGTGGTGGTCTTCGGCGGTGGAGAACGAAGGTGGGGAGGGGTCTTCGGCGGTGGAGAACGAAGGTGGGGAGGGCTCTTCGGTGGGGAGGGGTCTTGGTGGTGGAGAAGGAGGTGATGGAGGTGATGAACGGCGGTGGTGGATAGGGTTTTTGGCTGTGGGTTCGCGGTAGAGAGAATTGGAAGAGAGGGGTTTTGGGTTAGGTGGGAAGAAAGGGAGGGAATTTGGGGTTTATTTCCCGGTTAGAGAAGTAGCGGCGACATGTCGCCGCTAAAAACGTCGCCGCTATTGCTCTGTTGTACTATTTAATCCCAGCCATTGGATCCCTTTCCTAACCAACGGCCATATCTGCTTCATTAATGTTCCACGCGGATCCGAGCAATAGCGGCGACATCGCCGCTATTGATGTCGCCGCTATTGCCCAAAATTCTTGTAGTGCCAAGTGGGCTTGACTATATTCAAGCGATTGCCGATCCAAAAAAAAGAGTCTTCTTTGATAAGGCCCACCACTTTGCAAACCGGACCGTACTTTCCTTCAAAAATCTTCGTATTCCTCACCAAACATAATCGCCAAACTGTAGCACACACAATGGAGTGGATGATGCACTTCCAAGTCTTCGAACCTGGGTTATCTTCAATAAAAGTCAACAAATCAACGACAGAATCGATGTTGAGAGGGAACGGGATACGAGTCCAAACCAAGACATGCCACCAAACTTCTTTGGCCAAGACGCAATTCCATAGCGCGTGATTAACATCTTCAGCCCCCTACCCGCATCGAGCACAACTCAAATCGTCTATAGGAATCCCTCTCTTCCACAGGAAGACATTGCATTTTGGAGGAACCCACACTTCCCATCTTCTGATAACACCCGATGCTTCTCCATTTTTGGTTTGGTCCAGTAGCCATCTGACATGTTTAACCGAAAACCCATTGCCAACAACATTACTCCAGGTCCAAACATCCCTGTTACTGTTAAACTCGAACCTGCTCACTTTGGACAGCAAATTTGCGAAGGCTAACCATTCCTTGCTGCAGTTAAATTGTCTTTTCCAGCCTCCCAACCATTCAATGTTGCCACCAACTTTATTCAAAACCTGAGAAATAGCGGCTTCCTTGTTGTCAGTCAACGAGAACAGCTCGGGGAAAAGAAGATATAGCGGCTCCTCGCATAACCAGCGGTCTTTCCAGAACCTAGTTGAAAACCCATTACCCACTGTTACTTTCAAATGCTCCTGAATTTGGATACCAGCATCAGCCAATACCTTATCCACCTTACTAATGTCTTTCCACAAACCAGGGCAGGCTTCTTTGACCGGAATGATTTTATATTTGAAGTTCACGCCATGTATTGAAGCTATCGCTTTCGCCCAAAGTTGATCGGGTTCATTTCTAAACCTCCACCACCATTTAGCAAGCATTGCAATATTAAAATCATGTATACTTCCCATCCCGAGTCCCCCCAACCCTTGGGTCTAGAGAATTTATCCCATCTTATCCATCTCACTTTGCGACTTCTATCCGAAACACCCCATACAAAGTCCCTTCTAATACCCTCCAGTTTTTTAATAATATATTTAGGGGCTGAAAATAAAGCGAGGTAGTATGAGGGTAAGCTACCCAATACCGATTTTGCGAGCGTAACCCTTCCGACAAAAGATAAGTGTCTAGCTTTCCAAGAAGAAAGCCGTTTTGAAAATTTCTCCACGATTGGAGACCAATGCTTGGCTCTTTTCATGTTAGCTCCAACCGGGATACCAAGACAATTAAACGGAAAAACACCCGATTTACATCTTAACACCTTCGCCAACTTAGACACCTCATCCGCCTTTACCCCACACAGTAAAGTTGACACTTGTAACGATTAATACTCAGGCCCAAAATCAGACTGATCCACAAAAGAAAACGGTGAAGGCTATGCACATTGGATTCTGACCACTCCTCGAAGAACAATACATCATCGACATAGGCAAGATGAGATAGGACAGGGCCATTATTGGGTAGCATTACTCCGTGGAACATCCCTAAGTCAACAACCCTGTTCATCAACATGGAAATGATTTCCATAGCTATAATAAACAGGAAAGGGGAGAGGGGGTTCCTTTGGCGAAGACCCCTTTTGATGTAAAACTCCTTGGTTGGCGCTCCGTTAACAAGCACCAAGCCTTTACCGGATTGGAGACACCCTTTTATCCAACTAATCCACTTCTGTGGAAAACCCATTAGTTTCATAGTACGGAAAATAAACTTCCAATTAAGGGTATCATAAGCCTTACGAAAATCCACTTTGAAAATCAAGATCTTTTGTTTGGTCTTTTTTGCCCAGGAAACCGTTTCACTAACAATCATTGGACAATCGAGGATGTTCCTTCCTTATATGAATGTCGTTTGAGCCGAGGAAATGATGGAGGGCATCACGCACTTAAGTCTATGCATGAGCACCTTCGCCAAAATTTTATACGTCGAGCAAACCAAAGAAATGGGTCTGAAGTCCACCAAGGATTGTGGATTGGAATTCTTTGGAATCAAAGCGATGAAGACGGGTTGCAACCAGCCGATATAGTACCATTCATAAAAAAAAAGTCCTCCATGACTCCCATAATGATTGGCTTGAGATTACTCCAAAAAATTTTCACAAATTTTAAAGGAAAACCATCAGGACCTGGAGCTTTGTTTCCATCACAACTTCGGATTGCATCCCATATCTCCTCTGAATCAAAAATGCGAATAAGCAACACGGCCGCATCACTCGGCAACAAAGGTAAACTATAGTTGGTAAACATAGGCCTCCTTCTGATAGGCTCGGTAAATTGCGATTGAAACCACCGTCTAACCTCTTCCATAATTGAAATTGGATCCGTCGTCCACACATTATTTATAATAGGCGCATGAATTCTTCGGGAAGCAATGTTAGCATTAATAATGTTATGAAAGAAGGAGGAGTTCTCGTCACCAAACTTGATCCAATTTATTCTAGCTTTTTGTTGTAGATCCTTGACTTTGTTCAACTCAAATTTTCGAAGCTTGAGTCTATAATTTGCCCTTTTTCATTTCTCAATCGCATTCAAGGTAGCATTCTCAGCCAACTCATCAAAATAATCGATCGCTTTTTTAAGAACCACTTTATCCTTATCTTCAATCACACGTACTTTACTTCTCCAATCTTTAATATCCAACTTGATGTCCCTTAGAACCCAAGATAGATATGTATCCGCCTTACCGACAATAATACCATTACCGACCCTAGTGGAAACAATGTTAGCAACTTTAGGCAAGGATAACCAGGAGCTGAAGAATTTGAAAGGAATGGGACCGAAATCCAAGTTTGAACAGGAAAGCGAGATAGGACAGTGATCGGAAGGACCCTTTTCATGAACCTCCAATTTAGCCTTCAGCCATAATTTCATGAAATCATCACATACAAAAATTCTGTCCAGTTTACTATATTTAACCTCCACGTTGTCTAAGATATAAGTAAATCGACCCCCACACATTCTATACTCCAACCAACCAGCTCGAGAGATAAAATCATTGAATCTAGCAGTGGCATTAGCATCAAAAACAGAAAATAACCTCTCCTCCTCAGCTCTGACTTCGTTAAAATCTCCCATTGCCACCTATAAACCGTCAACTTGGTTCTTAACATCAAAAATTTTATCCCAAAGGCGTCGCCTTAAAGCAGTGTCGTTAGGAGCGTGAATATTGAGAATATTAACTTTATCGTTCATACCTTTAAAGTAGCCGGAAACCAGGACAAAATATTTTTTAGATCTGAACTCCACTTTGTTGAAAAAAGATGGATCCCAAATAGAGACTAGGCCACCCGACCTCCCAATCGCCTTTCCGACAGAAAACTGAAACCACAAGTTATCCCAGAAACGAGACCAAAACGACTCGGGGACATCACCCACATGAGTTTCCTGAATGCACAGGAAAGAAGCCTTAAAGATAGAGTACGGGTGGCGTCGGTTTGAATCTGACGGGCGGCGATGATTTACCGAGTTCTATAACACTGTCGTGCTTTTTGGCAGGTGGGGCTCGGGTTTTCGTGCATTGGGAGAAGGCGGGGGCTGCTGGAGGTTGAGTAGTCGATTCTTGGGCACGGCGCCATGCAAGGGTGGTTGCCACACAGTTGTTCGCTGATAAAAAAAATATATGACACTCAAATATGCTATCATCCCTTTTGAGTGTGCTACATGACACTAAAAAAATAGATCCTCATCTATATAAAAATTTTCTTGCCCATCTCAAACCATAAAAACTTACTCTCTCCTCACCCCCTCTCTCTTTCTCCTGCAACCAACCACCGTCCCTACTTGAGACAATCACCAAACTCACCGATCTTTCCGCTTCTTTTTTTTCCTTTTTTCCTTCATTCATGGGCTCCTTATCTATCTCTGACGTTCCTCTTCACTACCCCTCTTTCCGTTGTGATGAATCCACCGTCGATAACTACCATGGAGTCCCTGTTCCAGACCCCTATCGAAGTTACAGTTTTTGTTATTTTGTTATTATTTTTATCGTCTTTTTTTATTGTGTTAGGACACATATCGATTAAAAATCGATTTTGAGAAGTGTTCTTTTGATCATATAATCGATTAGGACTCGAATAGGTATCAGAGCCAGTTCCAACTCCCACCGATTGTACACATGTTTCTAGCAATCAATGTATCGACAAGAAACTTACTTTCTTTCCGGCGTCAAAGGAACCGATCGGGAATCAACGGCTAGCAGGGGCTCGATGGACCGAAGCACCCGGCGGATTTAATCAAACCTAGCAACAACAGGAGGAAGGTCGAAGTAATTTTTAGGCGTAGCATAGCTTCGATATGTTGTCTTTAGTTTTTTCTCTTTCGTTTGCGTTTAAACCGGTGGAACCTTTCTTAAGGTGCTGTGAAGAAGAAGCCCAAATATAAAAGAAGAGGTGCTTTGTTTTTCTATACTAGTGGAGTGCCCGCGCGTTGCGGCGGGAAACAACATTTATAACGTTTCCGTTAAGCCATGATCAATTAACCAAAATATTTGTTTTGGTGAACTACATTAACCACAATCGAAACATTCGAATCCTATGTGCTAGAGGAAGTGCAAGCACATGAATGTATACATAGCAATAATTGTGCGAAACGCTAAGCAAAAAATTAGGGTGATCATGAGGAACTGGGAAGTAACACACATAACCATGAATCCTAATTGTAAACACATTGGTGATTGTTCGGAAATACATAATCTAACCTGAAATTGTGAAACAATGTTAATTCAACGTTTATAAAGGACAAATACGTTGGTTGATTTTAGGTCATTTTCGTTTCAGTTATTACTTAACCCTGATATATTTTTTTTAATGGAAAACACTATAACAATACTATAATCAAATTAAAGAGACTGCAATGCTCGTTTATACGGTGTAATAATACTAAGAAAATATTAACAATGAAAAAATTATGGACGTTTAAAAATCGTGAGGGTAGTTGGTTAAAATAAGGCTGCGAAAATGTAATTACTATTTAAATAAATAAAATTTGAGTACAGTTGAGAGGAAAATGTGTAAGTATTGTATAAAAGACATATGGTGTGTTGTACTCTAATCAGTTATAATTGTAAAACTTAAATACTAAAAGGTCATTGGGAAATTTATTATAATATAATATAGATAGTATAGATTGGTTATTATTTAACCCCAACATATTATTTTTTAAATTTAAAAAAATAAACTATAGCAATATTATACTCAAATTAAAAAGAAAAAAATGCTCATTTATACAGTTTAATAATATTAAGAAAATATTAACATGTGAAAAAGTTATGGACATTTAAAAATCATGGGGTAGTTGGTTAAAATAAGGGTGAAAAGTGTAATTATTATTTAAATAAAAGGAATCAAGTATAGTTGAGGGATAATAATGTTGTAGCCTAGTGGTTGCAATGGAGGTGGGAAGGTTTACCCACTTTGTGGGATTCCTGCCCTGGGAGGTCACAGGTTCGAATCCCACTCAGAGTAGGGTTATTCTGAAATGAGGGGCTGGACCTTAGTGGGGTGCCGGGGACCGGACCTGAGGGTGCGGGGCTTCGTTATGGGTGGTACCGTTGGCCGTTCAAAAAAAAAAGTATTATGTAAGTAGTTAACATGTGCATTGTGTGTTGTACTCTAAGCAATTATATATGTACAACTTGAATTTAAGACATCAATGGGAAATGTATTAATAAAGTTTAGATGATTTCAGTTCATTTTCGTTCTTTTCTTTTGTTTTTGTTTTGGTTATTGCTTAACCCTAACATATTTTTTTTTTAAATAAAAAACTATAGCAATACTATACTCAAATTAAAGAGAATAAAATGCTCTTTTATACGGTGTAATAATATTAGGAAAATATTATCGTCTAAAAAAGTTATGAACGTTAAAAAATCTTGAAAGTAGATGGTTAAAATAAAGATGCAAAAGTATAATTAGTATTTAAATAAACAAAAATTTAGTAAAGTTGATGAGGCAAATATGTAAGTATAGTATAAAATTATAATATAGTATAGATAGATAAGGGGGAAAACTGTAACTAATAAGGGTGTATATGCAAGTTATGTTTGAAAAGATATAAATGCTCTTAAAAAGTAGTTACTACATGCATTATGTGTTGTACTTTAAGCATTTATAATTGTATTATTTAAAAATTAAAAGTTCCTTATGAGATGCTTTATAAAATAGTATAGATATAGATGATATCGTGCCTTTTTGTCTTTCAAGACTCAAACACATTAGTTTGAGTGTGGTGTTTGTTTCAAGAATTAATTTAGTCAAAAGGTGTAGTAGAGTCGGTTACAAAGAGAAGAAAAAAAACAAATATAGTACTTTAAAAAAGGTCCTTTTTTCAAAAAAAAAAAAAAAAAAATCGTTATTTATAGTTTAACTAGTAAATTACGTGTCGGCGTAGAAACATAATCGACGCTGATTCGTGAAAAGCTATAGATTTTTTCGACGAACAACGGAGTTACACCAATGGTATTGCGAGGGTCTGCTAATCGGATAACACAACATAGAGAGTCGTATTGTTCCGTCGGTACGTCGGTGCGCGTTGCACCGAGCAAAGCGCCTAAACCGCTTGAAAAAGAGGATTTACTAATAAAAGTAAAGCGATGACATTTTCGTAATTACCACGAAACTAAAGACTTTTTATTTTGGTTTTAATAATGAAATTACTACGATTGCATTTTCGTAATTAATGCGAAATTGAAGTCCTTTTATTTCGCGTTTAGCGAAGTTACTATTGCTGGATGGGAAATGTTATATATATATAATTTTGGTTGAGTATAAGATTGAAGTTGTATATTGTTTTAGTTATGCATTAATACTAGATTTATGCATTGTTTTAGGTTAAATGTTAACATTAGAATTACACATTGTTTAAGGTTAAGTGTTAACAATTAAGTTATGCACTATTTTAGGTTAGGTGTTAACATTGGAGTTATACATTGTTAATTTTTAGGTTAGGTGCTACCCGAAGCTTTCCTGCATGAAAATGTGAAGCGCAACAGTCTATTTCATATGTAAAGTTGATATTTCATATTAGATTCGTCAACCCCGGGATGCTCTCGGGGTATCCCGGGGTATAATCTAGTATATTAAATAAAAGGAAATGCTAATAGGGAAAATTGAATATGGGGCTCTTACACATTTGAGGGGCTAATGTAAAAAGCAGGTTAGCGTAAAAAGTATAAGAAGGGTTAATAGGCATAGATTAAAGTAGACAATCAGGGGCACGATGGTAAAATTATTGCGTCATTAAAGTTGTCAAAAAACATGGAGAAGGGCATATTCGTAATTAGATGAAAAATAAAAAGGCAGGCAAATTATATCTCTCATTCAATCGACCCTACGGTTTCTAATTTAGCTAAACAAATAATTGAAAACCGTATACTCTCTATAACAAAAACGGAGTAGAGTTTTATACAATTGTTGTTGAGAACGAAAAAATAGAGCAATCAACTTTGTAATGGATTCGAAGAAGAATGCAAGTATATCGATTAGTAATTTTACAAGTAAATGCATAAATTATAAGTTGCGTTTTACATTACACACTTATTTTGGTGAAAATGTGAATCCCTAATTTACAGAAATGAATGGGTATGATAGAAGATCAAAGGAAAACAACAATCGACCTGCTAAAACAATGAAATCGGGTATATTTACTTCGGTGGTAGATAATCATCCCTTGCTTATTAAACCTAAAACATGTAGGCTAAAATGTTGTTTTTGTTGGTTGCTTTCGTATTTGTATAACTTGCGTGAGTTTGTTTAAGACTTCTTTATAAGTTAGGTGGCATATCTACTGAGAGATCATTCCAGAATCAAGTTGCGTGTGTATTTGCAGAATTTCTTTGGTTTTTTTTTTAAATGGCAAGGCATTATGTAAACCTTAGTGAGTATCTAGCAGAACTTGATGATGATGATAGCCTAATGTTATTAAACTAGAATGCGATTGTGGAGGATCTGTTAATTACCTCGATCCATTGGTAGGGGTGTACAAAATGCTCGCGGCTCACAACTCGCACGAAAAATGCTCGAAAAAAGCTCGACTCGAAACAGCTCGTTTTGTTATCGAGCCGAGCTCGAGCTAGGGGTCTTGGCTCGTGGCTCGGCTCGGTGGCTCAGTTCGTGGCTCGATAAACATCTTTTATATACTTAATAATAATTTGAATTAATCAACAAAATATGAAAATTAATATAACAAAAACACAAATTATACAAATAATACTTTTATTATGTCTTTCATTCATTAAAATATTAGATAAATAAAAAAATATGCATGTGTATGTGTAATTTTATTTTATTTTTTTGTTTTTATTTTATAAATATTTAAAAAAAAATAACGAGCTGGCTCGTAAATTCACGAGTCGAGCTCGAGCTCGGCTTTTCAGCTCAACCAAAAAAACAAGCCGAGCCGAGCCTAGCTGGCTCATTTAAGTTCGAGCTCAAGCTCGAGCTTAGCCTGGCTCGGCTCGGCTCGGCTCGATTACACCCTAGCCATTGGCATTGAAGGCTTCGAAGCTTTTAATGTCAGAATTGAAAGGTAGCGGGCCTTGAGACGGTATGGTTTGGTATACCGTCATGGGAATCGAAACCAGTTTCTCCCTCATAATGAAGAAAATGTTGCACATGTAGGAGATGTACAACAGTAAGAAGTTGTGGAAGGACAGTTTCCCGCACCTCAAGAAGAGAATGTTGCATATGGAGGGGATATACAACATCAAGAAGGTGTCGAAGACAATGATAACCTTCAAAAAAATGTTGCACCTGCTGTTGTTGTAGCGGCTATGTTATGGAACAAAGCTATTCATGCATCATGTTATACATTGAATCGTGTGTTGACAGTGAAGAAGTTTGGAAAGACTTCTTATGAACTGCTTAACAGATGAAAGCCGAATTTAGAGTTTTTGGTGCTAGATTTCAAGCGAAGCCGAAACAGAGTTACCTTACAGTTGTCAAGAGAATCCTACAATATCTGAAGTGATGCAGATTTCGGAGGCTGTGATATTGACGCAAAATCCACAATGGCTAGATGTCAATTTCTGGGGAGCAGGCTCGTGACTTGGCAATGCAAAAAGCAGACAGCTGTTGCTTTATCCACATGTGAAGCCAAGTATGTGTCAACCTCGAGTTGCTATTCACATGTTTTATGGATTCAACAACAGATGCGCGACTACGGTTTGCAATTTCCTAAAACCCCCATTCATTGCGATAATGAAGCAGCCATAGCACTCACTAAAGACACTTTAATCATTCCAAGGCTAATCACATCCGTATCAAATATCATTTTATCGTGATTGCTATGCTAAAGGTTTGATTGACATGGTCAAAATCCACACTGACTATCAAAGAGCTGATCTTTTTACCAAAGCTTTTGACAAATCAAGATTTGAATTTTTACTAAAAGCTAATTGAATTAAAGAAAAACAAGACTGATCTTCACATCGTTTATCAATTTTATTTTGCTTTTATGCTTTCAAAAATTAAAAATCCAAAAATATGTTTTTAATTTTAGGGGGGGCATCTTATTCAGAAAAAACAAAAACATTGAAAATTTTGAAAAACCATAAAAATCAGAAAAACAAAAATGTTTTTTTCCAGGAGTGAAAGGGGAAATGATAGTACATTAGTGAGCACCTATCATATGCTAAAGAAATGAAAAGTCAAATGCTTGATAAGTGTTGAATTTGTGTGATATGCTAATAGGCTTCGTAGGCTTATTACTACGTGCCTGATACATACAATCATACATAACAAACTATTTACTATGTGGATGAACACCTCATAGGCATATGGTCTTGGTACTGTAATTTCGTTTGATAGGGTTTGTACAAGATCGGAGGTTTCAGGTCATTATGTTGTTTGTTATCGGGGGATAGCCTATCTGATTTTTTGTTGTATTGATTTACGAACCTGGATCAGGCAGGGTACTTAATAAAAGAGCTTTAAGGCCAAAACCTAAAGTTACCGAATTGACGAACTTTAAATGTGTTATGATAATCAAAGATTATCTGATGCATCGTATCTATTCAATGATGCAAATCATGATTGATATAAGACCTCAACCTGGTAAAGTGCACATGTTACTCTGTAGCATTGATTTGCTGACCTGTACACCTCTATGCCTCATACCTTGTAAATACGGATAACAACAACATAATCGCGCGTTACAATGAATCTTTGTGCAAAATTCCTTGATACGGGAGTATGTCGTGTGTGTGGGAACCACAGATGAATTAGTTTATACTATACATAATACTATCAGTTTAAAGCACTGCATAACGGTCTGCATGTGAGCTTATGTGGACAACAATATCAGCAACTGCCAAGTTAAACTGTTAGTAAAGTTAAAATGAAACGGAACAACGGTGTGATGTGATATCTCACAAACTGATATGATCCTCTTACCGGAAAATCACAAAAAAAGTTTATTGTTTTCTGTTGATTTAGTTCATATACAAAAACTCAAAAAGATTTTTGGGGTGTTTTAGCATAAATTTCAGAAAATTTAAAAGATTTTACATTTCTGCGTTATTTTCGATATCCGATGTTGAATGATGATCATTTTCTGAAGTTTGACAAACCAATTTGAGTTTTGTATCATTTAAATGAGAAATTTTGAAAGTTTAAAGGTTTAAATGGTTTAAAATGACAAAACGGGAATCGAATTGGACATTTGGTAAAAATTTCAATTTTCCAGATTCTTATACGACATTTCGTTAGGTCGAATGAGTTTCTGTGGCTTCATTCGAACTCATGTTAGAGGTCGAATGGGAGTGTTTGTTTGAAAGTTTTTCATTAGAACCATTTTATTTTCATTCGGACCTTTCAATAGGTCGAATGAACATAAAATTTTCTCATTCGAACCCGGCAAGGGTCGAATGAAGCATGTCTATATATAGTCCTCACCTCATTCAAACCCCATACAAACTTTTTCAGAAATTTCTATCTTAACCTCACCTTGTTGCCCGTGCTATTTAAACCTTTGATTATTGTTCCCTGTGTGATACTGATCATTTCTATATTAATTTCATAGGTAATGGCTAAGGAATCGGATCAGAATCGATGTTATTATAAATCGAACCCTAGGATCAAAATTAATGGACCTAAACTGTTTGTTTATACAAATTGATCATAAGGATTCAATATTCGTTAGTTTTACGGGGAGAAAATCTCAGATTCATGGGTTTAACATCATTGTTTAAGATAATCGATTATTAAAACCCTAAAATCAGTTGAAAACTAACTAATATTGAATGTTTGTTACAATTGATGGTTGATTATTGTTAGTCGGCCATGTTAGGTGGTTTTAGAATCAAAATGTGATGTTAATTGTGGTCTAAAACAGAATTGGTCATTTTGAATTTAAACAGATGATCATTCGAACATTTAAAAGGGTGGAAAGAACATCAAACAGGTCAAATGAACAAGTTTAATGTTCATTCAATACAATTCATACTCATTCGATCCCTCGAAAGGTCAAAAGAAGATGAATTTTTTTACCATTTTCAAGTTTTATCCGAATTGACGTATTTTCATGTTTGTTTGATTGTTTTTGCAGATTAAAATGGTTGAACAACCACAATAGGAAGTTCAAGAGCAGGAAACATCGAAGGAATTGAATTTTGAAGAAAAACATGACTATTGTGCATATATTGGAACCGTTGGAAAGTACGAAGAATTTTCTCGGATTGTCGACTTTCTAAAGAGATCAAGAGTGGTTTATGCTATTGCTCAACCGATGACAATTTATAAAGACCACCATGTTGACTTTTGGGAGAAAGCTACTATAACTTTTTGGGAGAACAAGACGGTGATTCAAAGCAGAATTCAAGGTCAGATGGTGCTCGTCAGTGAACAGGATATGAGAGAAGCGTTGCAGCTACAAGATTTGCCGGGTGATCCAATTGAGTTATCTTGGACTAAGCAGCGAAAGTGTTTTCCTAGAATGAAGTACAATGGCCCAATCACTGATTGTTTACTGCACAAAGCAAAGTTATGTCCACAGTACAAGTATCTATTACATGTGATTCTACATGTTTTCGGACCAGTGAGTGAAGGATACGATGTATTGAGGAAGTCACTATGTTCTTTGGTGGTTGCTCTAATTCTGAACAAACCGTTCAATGTTTCTGGGATGATATTTCATCAAATGATTGAAGTTCTTCATGGTTTAAAGAAAGACAAATTCTTAATGTATCCCAAGTTTCTGCAAATGGTCTTTGATAACAAGTACAAAGAATATAAGAGAGATACGTTGAACAAAATGAAGACGTATAAGGGTGTACCTGAAGCAGAAAAGCCACCTCATAAGGGTTTATTTGGTCACTTAAGATCGGTTGCTTATAAGGATCCAGGACCGGATAAAGTGAGAAATGTTAACAGTAATTCAGATTATGATAGTCCTTTATGTCCAGTGGATAAAGGTGCTAAAAGGAAACGTCAAGTTATTAACAAAGGTGCTAAATCTGGAAAAGGCAAACAGGTGGTCGTTGAGAAGGAAATAAAGTCAAAGAAGATTTCTAAGGCAAAAGGAAAGAAAACTTTGCTTGTTGATGAAGATATTGTTGATTCAGAAGAGACTGAAGATGAGACTGAGTGGGATTCTGCTACTGAAACAGCTAAGGTTACTTTGAAGTATAAGCCTCATGTGGTGATGAAAGAATACCTTTGATGCCGATACAACAACATTTCAGCAAAGAATTTGCATTCTGGTACCATGATTGGAAAACTGCTAAAGCTGTGATCGTTTTACATGACAAGAACCCTTATGTATAAGAAAATACGCATGTTTGATCCAATGTGGCTGATCAATTGTCCTAAAGAAGACATCAACATGTTGTATTTCAATCCAATTCATTTTGAAGTTCAAGATGTGGAGCAAGCAATGAAGTTTTACAGAGTAGTATGTTTTTTTCATTGCTTGGGATGTGAATGTTGGGTGTGACTATACTAAGTTGCTGGGAAAGTATGTGAAAGTTCGTGAAGAATTGAAGAAAAGTTCACTCAAAAAAGCTGAACCAGAAATGAGCGCAACTCAAAGAAAGACGTTGAAGATTAAGCTGATGAACAAGACGTTAGAGTATCAAGAACAACAATCCAAGCAATAGCCAAGGGGGAGTTTGTAGATACATATGTGTGGCTATCGCTTTGGATTAATCAAGTTTTGGCGTTTATTATTGAAGATATTGTGACAACCGTCACCCTCATATTTTAGCAAGATGTCACTTATAGTCCCTCGCGCATTCAAACGTTTATATTTTAATCTCTGAAAATTTCATCGTTTTCAAATTTAATAATAAATCAAACTTAACGTTTTCACTTACACTTGTTATGGACCGTGTCTACGTTTTTAAACCAAAATGCGTATCTTGAAACCTTATTCGGAATGGATTTCTTTTAAATTTTAAAAAGTTTAAAAAAACTTTTAAGTTAAGTTTAGTTTAAAAGTTTTATAGTTAGTTTAGCTAACTTGGTTAAGTTTTGTAAAGAAAAGTTAAAAAAAAACATATAGATATAACCAAGTTAGCAAGGAGAGACAATTCTTGCCAAAGTCACAAACTTTCAAAAATAAAAAATTCCTCTTCTTGTCACCTTCGTTTTTCCGGCCATCTATTCCGGCTGGATTCCGGTCAAGATTTCGCAAACATTAAAACCCGCCATTAAGGCTTTAAACTCAATTATCAATGCATTTAAAGTGTGGGTTTAGTAAGTTTGATCAATTGCAGCCGTTTCCTCCAAACATAAACTTCTATATCATGATTAAATCATCAATTCCAATTTTTTTTTTAAACCCGTCGAGTTAAGGTACAATCAACACTAATCAGTTTCGTTTTGACTCAAAGACTATAAATTGATACCCTTCACTCGTTTCCTAACCCTTAACCAACAAAACCCACTAAAAAATGAAGCTTAATCACGTCTAAAAGCTCGATAATCGGCCTCCAAAAGTTCGGACCTGCACATCGAAATTCGAACCTCAAATCGTGATTGTAAGTCTTTTATTTTGATGTCGTTTTGTATCCTAGATGATGTTCTTTGAAAGCCCAATAGTCTCGGGTCTCCTTAGTTTTGGATTGAAGGTTATTGAAAATGGGGTTAGGGTTAGGGTTTAGTTGAATAATTGGGGAAGAAGATAATATATGTTATATTATATATTAAGATTTTAAGATCAAACATATAAACAAAATCATAAGCCCTATAATCTTGTTTCTCTTTTACACCATTACCTTTTAATAAAAATTCGAATCTCGATCTACCAAAAGCTTTGGTAAAAAGATCAGCACGTTGGTAATCAGTGTGGATTTTCACCATGTCAATCAACCCTTTAGCATAACAATCATGGATAAAGTGATACTTAATCCGGATATGTTTAGCTTTAGAGTGATTGTTCATGTCTTTCGTGAGTGCGATGGCAGCTTCATTAGCACAATAAATTGGGGTTTTAAGATATTGCAAACCGTAATCTCTCATCTGTTGTTGAATCTACAGAACCTGTGAGCAACAACTAGAGGCTGCTACATATTCTGCTTCTCAAGTAATTAGAGCGACTGATGTCTGCTTCTTGCACAGCTAGGTCACGAGCCTGCTCCCAAAGAATTGGCATCCAGCCGTTGTGGATTTACTGTCTTTGTCACAGCCACCGAAATCTGAATCACTGAAAGAAACAAAGTCAAAATTATCATCATTAGGGTACCATAATCCTCTCGACGGATAACCCTTCAGATATCTGAGGATTCGTTTGACGGTTGTAAAATGACTCTGTTTCGGCTTCGATTGGAATCATGCACAGAGACATGTTGTGAACATGATATCTGGACGAGACACAGTAAGATACATCAACGATCCAACAATGGCTCGATAAGTGAATGGATCAATAAGCTCCTCCTTAGCGTCAACTCCAATCCCATGATTAGGTTGTATTGGGGTTTCAATAGTCTTGGAATCTTCCATCTGGAATCGACTCAAGACGTCATATACGTATTTCGTCTGATGGATGAAAATGCCCGTTGGCAATTGGTCCACCTGCAAGCCTAGGAAAAACTGCATTTCCCCCATTGCACTCATCTTGAACTTTTCCTGCATTACCTTTTCAAATTCTCTACATAAAAGTTCGTTAGTAGATCCAAAAATAATATCGTCAACATATATCTGGACGAGAAGCAATTCACCCTCTGTTCTTTTGGTGAACAGGGTACAGTCAACCAAGCCTCGTTTGAATCCTTTGGAAAGTAGGTACGTGCTCAGCTCCTCATACCATTGGCGTGGAGCTTGGTGCAAACCGTAAAGTGCCTTGTTTAGAACGTAAACCTTATTCCGATGGATAGGATCTTCAAATCCTGGCGGTTGACCAACGTAAACCTCTTCCTTGACCACACCGTACAAAAATGCACTCTTAACATCCATTTGATACACCTTAAATTTCTTGTATGAGGCAAACGCTAGAAACATTCGGATAGCTTCTATACGTGCCACAGGTGCATAAACTTCGTTGTAGTCGATTCCTTCAGTTTGACTAAAACCTTGAACGACTAATCGAGCTTTGTTTCGTACGATTACGCCTCGATCATCCTTTTTACACTTAAACACCCATTTTGTTCCAATCTTCTTTCTTCCTGGAGGTAAATCTGTAAGTGTCCAGACTCCCAGCTTCTGATACTGCAATAATTCCTCTTGCATCGCTTCAACCCAAGCGTCATCCAATAGAGCATCTTTGTATGTCCGCGGCTCAACCTGCGAAACATAACAAGCGAAAGACCAATCATTCTGACAACCAGATTTTTGAATTTTAGCATATAAAGCTAAAGCGCTAAGATTTTCAGGTGATTTTGCACTACGAAGTTGTCCTCTAGTCATGACACTGCTTCCAGGGTCACCACTAACTTGCTCAAGTGGATGAATCTGATGTATCCGAGATTCTGGATAAACAGGAACTTGAACTCCAGTTTGAGTAGTTAGATTCTTTGCTGCATCCAGATCATTACCCAAACTTGAAGATGAAACAACATCTTGATTAGGGTTCACTGGTGGTTCCTTCCTTGCATGATCTAGAATAGCTTCACTTGTAACATCATCATCATCTTCTGATTTTGATGAATTAAGAGTAGTTGAAGCTTCTTGGAACACTTCCTCTTCATTAGCAGGAACATTGGTATCATTAGAAGCTGTTGGAGAAGTTACGGTGATCGGACGCACTAACGGTGATGTCACTGCGTTCTCATACTCGTAATAAAGTCTTAATACAGCCTCTTCAACCAAGTTATCTAGATTGAATGATTCAAAGAAGTCTTTGTAATCAAACATCCAATCTGGACCGCTTCCCTGTACATTCTGAGTATATAGTTGAACTTCAACGTTAGCCCATTCCTCTACCTGACGAGTTCGTTTGTTGAATACCCGTTTGAGCGGGGTTGCATATCCAACAAAGAATCCCTCTTCAGCTTTTGGTGCAAACTTCTTAGACGGATTTAACATAGTACAAGGTGCTCCAAATGGTTCTAGATACTCTAAATTCGACTTTTGTTTATTCAACAGTTCATAAGAAGTTTTGCCAAACTTCTTCACTGTTAATACACGATTCAAGGTATAACAAGCTGCGTAAATAGATTCATTCTAGAACATTACTAGAAGATTAGAATCCGCAAGAATTGTTCTCGCTGTCTCGATTAGAGTCCTGTTTTTCCTTTCAGCAACACCATTCTGTTGTGGAGTGTATGGAGCACTATATTCATTATGAATTCCTTTGTTTTCAAAAAGTGCATCCATTTGAGTATTCTTGAACTCCGTCCCGTTATCACTACGAATCCTTTTGATCTTCAATCCATAAACATTCTCCAAACGGGTGAACAGAACTTTCAAATTGTTAAACGTGTCACTTTTGTGTTGCAAACACATTACCCATGAAAATCAAGAGTAATCATCAGTAACCACAAGACAGTATAATTCTCCAACATGACTCTTATGTTTGACAGGTCCGAAAAGGTCCATATGCAAACGCTCAAGTGGCATATCTACAGAAGTTACTTTCTTTGGTTTGTGGGATTGTTTGTGCTGTTTGCCCTTTTTGCAACTCACACATTTGTCATTGAGATGAAAATGTTTTACATTAATCCCTTCTAGAATCCCATTCTTCACCAATTGATTCATTTTTCTAAGGTGAATAT
The DNA here is from genome assembly GCA_028751855.1 of Ambrosia trifida. Taxonomy (NCBI): domain Eukaryota; kingdom Viridiplantae; phylum Streptophyta; class Magnoliopsida; order Asterales; family Asteraceae; genus Ambrosia; species Ambrosia trifida. The sequence goes on along the minus strand of CM054123.1, from coordinate 2,968,968 downwards.
GTCCCATCCTCATGTGCCACATAATCGATTCTTTCTCTGTAGCGTTGGATAGAAAACATGTAACTTGACCTTGGGTTGTCATCGCTATGCTCATATCAAGAATATACAAGTTGTTTACTCTTGGTGCTCTCAGCATAATCCACTCGTTTGGAATCACGAAGCCGGGTTTCAAAATATAGCAAGATTTATCATCAAAGTGAACAGAAAACTGCTTGTCACAAATCTGACTGACACTTAACAGATTATCATCAATCTACTTCACGTAAGATATTCTCTCAAAGCTTACGATGTAACATTACGCATTAATACTTGTACGTTATCATAAAAACGTCAAGTTTCATTATTATTATTCGCCATTAAATATTATTGTGACGTATTTGGACCCCTAATATTATAATATAAATATATAGTATACATATATGTTAGATATATTATCAAAAAAAATTATATGCTGGGGCCGGGATTCGAACCCAAGCCCTCAGCCGGGTCACCCAACACACAACACACTACCATCTTGTCTACACGATTTTTGTGTTATAACTCCTACCTATTTTAAATATATAGTAAACCTGCATAATGACAGTTGACTTAGAATAGTCAACTGAAACATCAATCAACCATAATTAACCAATTAGAACGCGTCTGTGATCTCGTTATAGTATGATTACGTGATTATCTATCTAATACGCGTCCTTTATACACTGATTGGTGGTCAAACATACCAATAATATGCAATTATACGCGCATCATCTTCAATGTCGAGTCAACTTACCAATTCGTCCATCCTAACCTTCTCACTATAAATTGGACCTCCCCATTCATGCTACACTCGCCGATAACACTTTCCCAATCCTCAATTTCTTGTTTAACTCAGCTGTTCTTGCGTTTTTAATACGAAGTTGACTTTTCTGTTTGACCTAGCGTGTTGCACAAATTCGTTTTTGTAAGTGACGTTTTTCTTGTGGGTTTTGTTATTCGGCAATCACACAACAATAACCCTATGATTAATTGGGTTATTGTTGTGTGAATCATTCTATTGGAAAATCTAGGGTTCGCTTCGTTTAAATTGGGGAAGAACAGTTTCTACGTATGTTATATAATTTAAATAAACTGAAATCAAATACAACCACTGATCTAGATCAAGTGGTTGTGTCTGATGTTGTTAAGGGACACCACGCGGGTTCGAGTCCCGTGTAAAACGTTTTTCTAATCTTTTCATTTTCAAGAATATAAATCAATTTCTTATATATTATATAATTAAAATAAACGGAAAATAAACGTTCTCAGGGTCCAGACCAGTTGGTCTGGGCTTGTGATTTAAAACACACGAACCGGCCAAGGGCCCGGGTTCGAACCATGGCATCAACAAAACATTCTTTTTATTTAAGTTTATATATATATATATATATATATTTCTTTATATTTTTAAAAATTCATTTTAAAATACTAAACCTCTTTTATAAATTCTACAAAAATTATATTATGTTAATCTAGTGAAAAAGTATAACATACAATTTTTATTTTTCAAAATTTTATTTTTTTAATATATATAATAAATAATTCGAGTTTATTCTATTTTATTTATAAAATTCTATAAAAATATCAAAACAATTTTATAAATTTCCACAAAAATTATTCTGAGTTTTTATAACAATAAACTTTTCTGAAATGATTTTTATTTCTGAAAAATCATTTATTTAATATTTTTAATCAATTTTTGTTAGTTTTAATCATAAATAAATCATAATAAATTCATTTTTTAATATTTTTGCACCAAAATTTTATATAAATTATTTCTGATTATTTGGAACAGAAATACAATTTTTAAATTAATAATTCCTTAATTTTAATATTTTTAAATATTAAAGTTATATTTTAACAATTTGAAATAAATAGAATTAATATTCTATTTTTTAAGAAAATAATTTTATAAAAATTATTTTCATACTTAAAACTTATTATTGTGACCATCTTTAATTTAAAATATACAAAAAGACTTTTGTTTATTTATTTATCAAATTTCTCTCAATTATCAAACATTTTAGTTATTAATCAAACGAGCACTTATCCCCAATTCGAAGCCCTAGAATATATATTTGTAAACTGGATAGACTTAGACATATTTATTACCTTAATTATAGGGTAATACTTGGCATTTTTGGGCAACACACTATTCTATTTTTCAAGAGATATAACATTTTGCTAAGGTGAGTTTTACATAGCCCCTTTTCTATTTCTCACCATTTTTTGGGTGAAACATGTTACAACAATCTATATGCAATTCAATCATCAAAGTGTCTATGTGTTTTTCTATGTTGCATTATGTCTTAAACATGACTAGGGTAAGCACAATTCTAGCATAATCATTAACATTGATCAGCCGACGGTATACAATGATAGATCTATTGGACTGACAATCCCACCCGGATACGTGCCTCCTACAAAGGTAGCGTGGGTGATTGTTATCGCATAACATAATCGAGTGAACCATGAGCGTATGGGATGTACCACAATATAACAGTCACAAGGGTTGATTATGCACTCGATTTACTTCTAGTATGTTTTCACATATGGACTAGACTTGCCATGACACTTGAATTGTACAAGTTTTATTCAATTATCAAAACCTATGTAATTCTCACCAACGTTTGTTGACCCAAAAATATTTTCAAAATTAACATGTTTCAGGTAACAATGAAGCTGAGGCTTGAGTATGCATGAGGATTTATCATGAAGTTTTTGTTTGAAGTTACTTGAAGTTGTTGCTTATTTGATATCATGTATTTGAATTTCTAGACATTATTTCATTTGAATATTTATGTTATGAATTAATTATTTAAAATTCAATTTATACCATGTGCTACTGAAACAATCATCAATACGTGACATCCCGATGTTTCCGCCATCGGTTGGGGTGTTACATACGATCCCATTTCTCACACTTCCTTCCATAGTAATATATCATCCTTTATTACCCGCAAACGCTACATATCCTCCATTCACATTCTTTATGTCGAATAACAGCGTTAAGTCTCTTGTCATGTGCCCAGAAGCTCCACTATCAACACTCCAAAGACTGCTAACAGGGCCAGCGAGAGCTCCCTGCACCAATCAAAGATGTGATTAGATTTTTCAGGGGACCCAAGCCTGCTTGGTCTTGCGTCTTTGAACTTTAAGCTTTAAAGAATCATTTTCAACCACTTTTGATTTAGAATCGATCTTTTTCTGATCGTTTAAACCATTCTCTTCTTTCACATTTGCAGTTGAGGTGGAAGCACCCGAAGAACCCACCGGTGACCAAAGTTGTTCAGAACATTTTAGAATCCTGATCTGAGACTTTTGAGTCATAACAGGTTTCCTAGTGTCGTTCTCAAACGAAACTTTCTTGGTTACCTTCTCTGAATTAACAGATTTAGGTCCAACTCTTGACTTAACAGCAGGTTTAGGAGCAACCTTTTGCCTGTCAGAAGTTGAGTTCACCACTGGTTTCTTTAAGTGTTTTTCCATGGCAATCTTGTTTCGATGATCATAGACAACTTGACGACTTTCCCTCTTTTGAAAATATCGACTTTGATTGTAAAAAGGAGGTCTTTGATGGATAAAGTGTTGCTATGGATATCTATGATTATCGACTGGACTCTGATATGGTTGCCTATGCTCAACTTCGTGCCTCTTATGTCGCACATATGGACAGTGAGCAAGTAAATGCCCTCTCTCTCCGCATTTGTAACATGTATGATACTCTTCAAATACATTCTTAGCTCCCGGCTTAGCATATGAGGTGATCGGAAATTGATCATTCACACATCTTCATCTCAAACTCATTGGAGTTGGTTCCTTTGAGTAAGCCGGCTCTAGAAATGCATTCGCCTTTTCCTTAGGCTTGATGAATTCAGTGACATGAACCTTGGGTTCTTTTGGAGTATCACAATGTAATTTCTTCAAAAGTTCTGGAGGAAAGTCATTGGTTCTTTCGTGCTTAGGAAACCAATTTGTACTTTCCTGCCAGATTTTGTCAATTTTTGAATAATTTGCAAATTTTAATCGGATACTCCTCATCAGAAATGATCTTATCAGATCCTTCCATCCGATAGAACACTTTGATGGGTTTGTCAACTGAATCATCTTTCTCAAACTTTTTTACATTATTAGTAACTGATTGATTCTTTCGATGTGCATTAGCATGAGGATGAGAAAACTGAGAAGGTGAAACTGGTTCATTAGTGATGATGTGATTTTCTAAAGGAATATCACCACCTTCTTTTGGTTTCACATCTTCAGTGTCTGAATCATCAGTCACTGGAACCACTACTTCATCATTAAGTCCTAGAATCGGTCTCACATCAGAATGTGGACCTCCAATACTTGAAATATTGGATTCATTCTTTGATGTGGAGTCCGACCTAACTGAACTCTCCGGCGTAACTGTGTTGAAGTTATGTTTTTCAAACAACAATGGAGAAGGAACAAATTTGTAGTTTGCGCTACCGGACTGTGATGGTTCCTCTATAATGTGATCAACAACATAAGCAATGTGCTTATAACTCTCCAAATTTTTATTCACTTTTTCAGCAAAACACTTGACAGTTGCCATTTCCAGTTTAGTATTTTCAAGTTCATTTATGTAGTTGTTAATGGCAAGTTGTTTTAAAGCAAGGGTTTTCTTTAGTTCAGAAATGTATTTCTTATACCCTTCAAGTGTTTTGTTAAACTCAAAAGAATCCTTACGATGAGACTGAATGTTGATCCTAGCACTCTCAAGGTTAACCATGAGTTGCTTGTTTTCCTTAGTCAATCTATTGCAAGTTCCACAATACTTATCACTATTCATGTCAGTTGTGGATTCAGAACATACCGGTTTTGGAGCATCAGTCATAGCCATTAAAGCGAAATGAGCCTCCTTTCCTGCAAAGAACTTGGAGTAGTCAATTTTGGTGAAGGCATTATCAACGATACATGATTTCCTGGTCATCAAGAAATCGGCTTCGGCGAGTAACTGATAAATATCATCGTCTAAAGAATTAGCACTTCCTTCTGAATCAGCTTCACTCTCAAGGTCAGAATACACAGATTCGGGTTCATCAAGAACTTCAGTGACAATCAATAATAGTTCCTGAAACCTTCTCTTCAGAAAGCTCTTCAATCTTCTCAGCAATAGAAACTGGAGTATCTTCGACACTCTCCTCAATCACTACTTCAGACACCTTCTCAGAATCCAAAACTACTTCATCTATCACCGACTCCTCAATATCCACTATATTAGCATAACAAGCTACATTCCCAGTAGTGATCTCTTCAACTCCCAGTTGCATCCCTATCCAGTCATAATCCTCATCCTTTTGTATCACCAAAGCCTGATTTTGGGTTTCGTTTGTGTTTGGCTATTTGGTGTGGAAATAGGAATAATGGTTCTAGTTGGGTTATTTGAAGATTGAGTTTGATTTTGACTGGGTGTAGTTGTTTGTCTAGTGTTGGTGTTTTGTGAGGTGTTTTGTCGTTTTGGTAATTGTTTTGTTGTGGAAAGGTATTGTTGTTTTGGCTCTGGTAGGTTACCTGATTCCGTGATTAGCGTTTTTGAAAATTTAAGTTGAAAGGATTCTTGTTACCTTGTTGCATCGGCGGTTTGCATTCTCTCTTGAAATGACCTCTACCACCACAATTGAAACATGCAACTTTGGCTTTGTTGAAGCCATAAGTGGTATTCGGTGAGGTTGCCAAATCGGTTCTACCTGTTTTCTCAATAAACTCGGTCGCCCTTCTCATCACATTGGCGAAAGCCCATTGAATGTCAGTCAATTCCATCTCCTCTTTATCAATTTGGGCATAATCTTCATTAGTCAAATTATTATTCCCAATTTGACTAGCCACCAGTCCATTATAAGATGCAACCATTGCAGAAACCAAAGCAATGTGTTGCTGAGCAACTTCCACTGTGACATTATGTTGGGAATCATGGTATCGTATACGCAGCGGAAGCGGTTTATATATTTAACAAAAACGGATTATATATACAATATATATAATAGTCGATTTTATATATAAATTGTTAATTAATTTTATTAATCCGATTAATAAAATATTCCCAATCAGGATCTCAGTTAAACGCTATAAACAAATAAATAATAAAACAACCATAGGGGGTTTAGTAATCAACCTTTGACGACTACACCGGAATTGTAACACGCGGGTTACAACGAATCCTCGCTAGTAGGAAGTTCACAACCGAGCACGAACCAACCGGGAAACAACACTTGCAAGAGGAAGGTGGTGGCTTCTGGTGGTTGATGGCCGAAAAAAAAGAAGAAGGCGGCAGCCTTCTTTTCTTTGGTGGCGGCCACAAAAAGCCAAGAAGAGGAGGCAAGGGTTTGTTGTTTTATCAAAAGTGTGCATTAGGGTTTACTCCTTAACCCTCCTTTTATAAGACAACAACTTGCAATAAACCCCCTTGCTAAATATCTTAATACTCCTTAATATTAATCTTATTAATATTAAGTCCCTCAAGATACTCCTTAATATTAATCTTATTAATATTAAATCCCTCAAGACTAAAACAATTATTATTTCATAAATAATAATCCACCAACACGTGAACTTATCTGATTCGTGTACCAACGTGTAACTCTTCGGATCGTACCGGGTCGGGTTACGTTGATCTCGACTTTTAATTACATCGGACATCCTATATATCCAACAATCTCCCACTTGGACGATTTTAATTAAATGAGTCAACATGCGCAGAGTTGGACGCCTAGCTGCATCGCATTGCACCCAAACCAGTATGACACTTTACAGTCGTCAACTAGTTCTTTGAGTTCAAGTAACGCTTTACTTAACCAAATACTATAGCCCTGATAATTATATCAATAAGTCCCTTCTGTATAGACATCCGTTGATCATAAGACATGGATCATTCATTCTTATATAATGATCAACCATTCTCTATTCTCGTCTCTAATTCAAAGTGGTCTAACGAACTACCTTAGTCCGAGCGTGGCCACGCGTTTATACCAGTTTCAGTTTTACGAGGGCGCCAGAATGTCTAGGCTTCTAATCCCATAGAAGTACATAATTCCATCAGCGTCATACAACTCCCACTTAATCTTGAATTTCTCCCAACGCTACCCTTATAGCTACCCATGTTTCAGGATAGTGTAAGATAACATCAAAGATAGTCCTTGATCAATGTAATTTAATATGTGCCTCAGGAAAAAGGACAGATTGAACATATCAATATCAAAACATCTCATGACATAGATCCATGGAGATCGTTTTGAAGCGAGTTACATCCAATATTATTCCCTAATAATATCTATGAATTATGATCCTCAAACCCTTGAGCTATTCATCTCATGAATACAACCATCCCAATTCACAATAGTCTTACATTCAAATTCATTCCCATGTAATTTGATCGACTGCGGACATTTAGAATACTTTTATTCAAGGATTTAAACATACGAATAAATGAACACAGTTAATAAATATTAAATTTGCATTTAACCCATTAAATCAAATAAACATTCAACATAACTGTCATAGTTCAAAATAAAACATCAATACTAATTACAGATCATGCCCATTGTCTAACAACTCTAAGCCCTATATTTGCAGCATGCTCCTCATGTCTAGCTTGAGGTAAAGGCTTAGTAAAGGGGTCAGCCAGATTTAGATCTGTAAGAACTTTGTTCATCATGACGTCTCCACGCTCCACTATTTCTCTAATGTAGTGGAACTTTCTGAGTATATGCCTTGCGGTCTGATGTGACCTTGGTTCCTTTGCAAGAGCAATGGCACCAGTGTTGTCACACAGTACCTCGATTGGTTTCTTTATGCTAGGCACAACATTGAGATCAGTAATGAACTTCTTCATCCAGGCAACCTCCTTTGCAGCATCCGATGCAGCAATGTATTCTGATTCACCTGTGGATTGAGCAACCACACTTTTCTTAGAGCTCTTCCAAGTAACAGCCCCACCATTCAGAATGAAAACATATCCCGTTTGTGATCTTGAGTCATCACGATCAGTCTAGAAGCTTGCATCAGTATAACACTTAACTGACAGCTCCTCATCCAGTACTCCATATATTAAGAACATGTCTTTAGTCCTTCTCAAGTACTTAAGAATGTTCTTCACTGCAGCCCAGTGACTCTCTCCTAGGTTCTGTTGATATCTACTCGTCATGCTAAGAGCATACGAGACATCAGGTCTAGTACATAACATGGCATACATGATAGAACCAATCGCAGAAGCGTATGGAACACCTTCCATTTTCTTCTTTTCCTCTTCAGTGTTTGCACACTGCTTGTTATTAAGAATGGTTCCATGTGCCATGGGCAAGAGCCCCCTTTTTTAGTCTTGTATTGAGAAGCGTCGTAAGACCTTATCAATATATGTACTTTGACTCAAACCCAATAACCGCTTTGATCTATCTCTATAAATCTTTATTCCCAGAATATAAGCGGCTTCACCAAGATCTTTCATTGCGAACCATTTACCCAACCAGGTCTTAACATCTTCAAGTATAGGGATATTGTTTCCAATGATTAGTATGTCATCTACATACAGTATAAGAAAAGTAATATAGCTCCCACTAGACTTCTTGTAAACACACGGTTCATCTTCGTTCTTGATAAAACCAAACTCTTTGATTTTCTGATCAAAACGGAGATTCCAGCTGCGAGATGCTTGCTTTAATCCATAGATGGATTTATTCAGCTTGCACACCTTATTAGGATTCTTTGGATCGACAAAACCTTCAGGTTGAACCATATAGACATCTTCCAGTAAGTGTCCATTAAGGAACGCGGTTTTGACATCCATCTGCCATATCTCATAGTCATAATATGCAGCAATGGCAAGTAGAATTCTAATAGACTTAAGCATGGCTACCGGCGAGAAAGTTTCCTCATAGTCAATTCCTTGAGTCTGAGTAAAACCTTTCGCTACAAGCCTTGCTTTGTAGGTTTGCACATTCCCATCCATGTCAGTCTTCTTCTTGAAGATCCATTTGTTTCCCACAGTCCGACATTCGGTAGGAAGATCAACCAAATCCCAGACTTGGTTATCATACATGTATTGCATCTCTGCATTCATGGCTTCTTGACATTTCTTGGATTCTGAATCCAAGATTGCAGCTTTGTAAGTAGTAGGCTCAGCTTCATCAATCATGAAGATATCGTCATACCTTACCGGTGCACGACGATCCCTAATACTTTTCCAAACACTTGGTGTTTCTGTTGTTTCTTGAGTCCTCTCAGGCTCAACTTCAACAACTGGATCAGTTACATCTGGTTCTGTCTGAACAGCTGGTTCAGTCACTTGTGATTCTCGAATTTCTTCAAGATCCACATGGTTATCTCCAATCCCTCGCGCCAGAAGCTCTTCCTCTAAGAAAGTGCCTCTGCGTTTGGTGAAAATCTTATTTTCAGTGGGGTGGTAGAACAGGTAACCGATCTTCTTACCGTATCCAACGAAAACCACCTTTTCGCCTCTGGGATCTAGTTTATCCGAAGATTCTAGAGTGACATAAGCATTACATCCCCAGACTTTAAGGTAGGATACATAAGGTTTCTTTCCATGCCATATCTCATAAGGCGTTTTAGTAACCCTTTTCGTTGGAGCTATATTCACAAGTCTTGCGGCGGTCTCCAAGCATAACTCCAAAAGGATTTTGGAAGGTTTGTTCGACACATCATTGATCGAATCATATCTAATAGAGTTCAATTTCTCCGCTCAGACACACCATTATGTTGCGGTGTTCCAGGTGGAGTGAGTTGTGAAACTATTCCACAATCCTTTAGATGGTCGATGAATTCCTGACTAAGATATTCACCGCCTCGATCTGATCAAAGCATTTTAATAGTTTTATTTAGCTGATTTTCTACTTCGTTTTGGTACTCCTTGAACTTTTCAAGAGTTTCATGTTTATGCTTCATAAGATAAACATAACCATATCTACTGAAATCATCAGTAAATGTAACAAAGTATCTTTCTCCATGTCATGACATTGTTCTGAATGGACCACATACATCTGTATGTACAAGTCCTAAAAGATCATTAGCTCTTTCTCCAACATTTGAAAAAGGTGCTTTCGTTAACTTTCCACTTAAGCATGATTCGCATTTTCCAAACGACTCCGAACCCTTGGAATCCAGGATTCCTGCGGTTTTGAGTTGTTTAACACGATTCTCACTTATGTGACCAAGCCTACAATGCCACATATACGTATCATTAAAGTCCAACTTATTACGTTTATGGGAGATATTGCATAATATGTTATTGTTTTGGATTTCTATCTCATAGATCCCATTGTTGGGTTTTGCATCAAAGTAAAATACATCGTTAAAATAAGAAGAAATATATTCCCCATTGAAACGATAATTAAAACCTTGTCCTCGCAAAGCCGAAACTGAAGCAATATTTCTAGTCACACTAGGAATGTAATAAACATTGTTCAAAACAAGTTCTAAACCAGAAGGAAGCAAGAGAACACATTCTCCTATAGCCTTCATAGCAACTCTTTGTCCATTGCCAACATGGACCTCCAAGTCGCCTTGTTTCAGCTTTCTAATCTTTCTTAGTCCTTGCAAAACATTACAAATGTGGAAACCACATCCTGTGTCAAACACCCATGTTTTGCTAGGAAAAGCAAAGATTTCAATAACATATATACTTGAGGACTCTCCTCCTGAAGCCTTAGCTTGCTTCAGCTCAGCTAAATACTTAGCACAGTTCCTCTTCCAGTGCCTAGTATCATCACTATGAAAACACTTGGCATCTTTCCGAGGTTTCTTATTGGCAACAAATTTGCCTTTGCCCTTCCCTTTGCCCTGATTGCCCATTTTCTTGGTGTTAGGTTTCTTAACTTGTCCCTCCTTGATCTCTAGCACTGGTGCAGTCTTGCTAGGTATGTTCACCTCAGCAGATTTGAGCATCTGATGCAGTTCTGCAAGTGTCTTTTCCATCCCGTTCATATTGTAGTTCATAATGAACTGGTCATATGACTTGGGCAATGAGCTTAGGATAATATCCCCAGCTAACTCATCGCTCAAAGGGTATTCCAGACAAGCCAAGTGATCAAGATATGCCTTCATTTTTAGCACATGAGTGCTAACTGGCGTTTCTAGAACATACAAATTGTTCTCCGCCTTGAGAACAATTTTCAAGTTGCGGTGCCAGTCCATGAAGTTGGAGTAGTTAAGTTTGTCCTTCTCTAAGATGGACTTGAGCGAGAATTGAGAGGCGGAATTGTTTTCAGTTGACATCTATAAAGTTCAAAATCTAATGTATTAGTATTTCATGTTTTAAGTATCCTAATTATATTATGACCCAAAAAGCAAAATTAATTAGGATGAGATCCCGATTCATCAATACACAATGAACTGGCTTAGCACTGTCCACTGGTATGATTAGGTAGGTAAACAACGATTGTTAATTGTGTCCACTACACAACTCTCCTTTTGGGGTTATCGCTAAAAGCGATGTATGTTTAACCCCAACTATGCCCACTTGTCAAACAAGCGATGTTTGGTCCTTTACTGTTAACTGTAACACCGGCTTATGTTACACAGGAACCGCGATGATTACCTTCACTCATGATCAACGCCCAGATGCAGGGTCAGCACTAACATTTGGGTTCGATATAGAATGAAGTGTTAACTCGTTAAGGGTGGCATGAAACATCAATTTAAAATTGGGATTTAATTTTAATATTTACCATAAATATATTGAATGACTCGTTAGCATGATGTGAGTCACACAACAATTTATAAAATCCAATTTTATATTGTTCGTGATAATTGAAACTTCTTTCAACACTCGACACGGTATAGTTTTAAATACCCTATTTTAACTACGTTGGTCATATTATCGCGAATGGACTTGTTTTAATATTAATAAAACTCCTTTTATTAAATATGCTTTTCGGTTTTTATAAAACTTGTTTTAATAAAACCGTTGTCATGATTGTGAAAATTTTATTTATTTTGGGTTATCTAAATTATTTACAATAAATAAACCACAACCACAAAACATAATAATAAAATTAAACGAATCGAGCCCCTAATAGGTCGCCCGTTTCGTTTTAGCCAGAAACGAAACGAACTAGTCAAATGGGTTTCAAAACAATTTTGATATAGCTCCCACTTGACCCGAGATCTCTATCTTCATGGAACCTGTTCGTCCTTTATATCTTCGTCTTGATCTTGTACTTGTAGGATTACAACAATAAATTTGAAAATACAATAAAATCAAATCTATTCTAATCCTATCTATTACACCGGATCCAATATCCGTAATAAAAAAATACAAATCAATAAAGAAATAAAACCATCACAAACACAACCATGACAAGGGTCAAATACCTAGGGCTCGATTCACATCACAATCCATGAACAACTAAAAGCTTTTGATCTTTTGTCAAAATAAACAAATTTTGACAAATAAAACAAAGATCAAAATTATAACTTTACCATCTATACGCGCGTAACCGTGGCTCTGATACCACTGTTGGGAATCATGGTATCGTATACGCAGCGGAAACGGTTTATATATTTAACAAAAACGGATTATATATACAATATATATAATAGTCGATTTTATATATAAATTGTTAACTAATTTTATTAATCCGATTAATAAAATATTCCCAATCAGGATCTCAGTTAAACGCGTATAAACAAATAAATAATAAAACAACCATAGGGGGTTTAGTAATCAACCTTTGACGACTACACCGGAATTGTAACACGCGGGTTACAACGAATCCTCGCTAGTAGGAAGTTCACAACCGAGCACGAACCAACCGGGAAACAACACTTGCAAGAGGAAGGTGGTGGCTTCTGGTGGTTGATGGCCGAAAAAAAAGAAGAAGGCGGCAGCCTTCTTTTCTTTGGTGGCGGCCACAAAAAGCCAAGAAGAGGAGGCAAGGGTTTGTTGTTTTATCAAAAGTGTGCATTAGGGTTTACTCGTTAACCCTCCTTTTATAAGACAACAACTTGTAATAAACCCCCTTGCTAAATATCTTAATACTCCTTAATATTAATCTTATTAATATTAAGTCCCTCAAGATACTCCTTAATATTAATCTTATTAATATTAAATCCCTCAAGACTAAAACAATTATTATTTCATAAATAATAATCCACCAACACGTGAACTTATCTGATTCGTGTACCAATGTGTAACTCTTCGGATCGTACCGGGTCGGGTTACGTTGATCTCGACTTTTAATTACATCGGACATCCTATATATCCAACACATTATTCATGTTAGAAGTCTCTAACACAACTGGACTTTGGCTTGAAGAAGCTTGTGATGTGTTAGGAACATAAGGTTGTTGTTGAGGTGTATTGGATGAATAACATGTTATAGACATTTGAGGTTGTGGTGGAATGTAAGAATTTGTGGTGTAGTTTGGTAGATAAGTTGGTGTTTGTGCAAGATAGTTAATTTGTTGTCTTAGTGGTTCAATAACACTCGCACACAAGCTATATGTGGTGCAACATTACCTGCCACACTTGAACTGGGCACAAAAGTAGATGAAGAGGCATGATACAATTCCGGATTTTGTGGAAATTGTGATCGCCTAGCTTTCCTCTTCTCTTCCAACTCCTTGTTCTCTAACTTCTGGATTAACTCATTGATTGTCCAGTATTGATAAGCATCCTTCTCTTTCAATACTTCAATGTGTTGATTCCAATACCATGGTAATGCATCAACAATCTTATCAACCAACTCGGACATAGGAATCTTAATGTCATAGTTTGACAATTCAGTCAAAAGATGGCAATATCTAGGAATCAATTCCTTCAAAGTCTCATTCCCCATATAACTGAAATTCTCAAATTCCTTCTTTAATTCTTCCATCTTTAATCTCCTCGTCTTGTCATTTCCATCATGCATGTTTTTCAACATATCCCAAAGCTGCTTAGAAGTAGTACATGATCCAAACTGGTGAAGTAGATCAGTAGTCAAAGCCTAAGATAGTTGCGAGAAAGCCTTCTTCTCAATAGCAAACTTCTTCTTTTCATCTCCAGACAAACCATCGAGTGGAATCGGTTCGCCTGAATTTTCCAAGCATGGCACAACATACCCTTTTGCTATCATCTGCCACGCCTCAATTCTTTCAAGTCCCATACCTTCAAGATGTATCTTGAACTTCTTCTTCCACTGATTAAACTCTTCCATGTCCATAAGCTTTGGAGGGCGATTTCCACTTCCTGAAGACAAATCATTTATTAGAGTAGAAATAGCATTAGTGGTTTGAGAGTGTACCGCTGCTACTGCAACGCCCCAATAATCTGTCATCTGGGATGACTAAGTGTTCATCTTTTGAGAAGCCACACCCCATGGATTCATCATAACATGCCGTTGTGATGTTGTTGCGGGTCTTGGTGTTGTCAGAAATCCCCAAATGTTGTCCATAATGTGCAAGATGTAAACACTTAGAAAACTTTTCCTAATAATGGCTACGTTCGACCTCTGGTATGCAAACGTGGGTTCGAAGGAAGGTTTCCCTAGGTTCGACCCTCTAAATCAGACTCGAATGTGAAAATGAAACACACAAGACTCACGTTCAACCTTCCGGTTGGTCGAAGGAACACAATCTGGTCGAATGTACAATCAAAACACAAACAAAGTCTTGGTTCGACCTAATAATCCCAGATTCGACCTAAAATAAGCTAGGTTTGACCAAAAACTTCCACGTTCGACCTAAACTCTCTCTGGTTCGACCTGATTCATTTGAAAAACGACTATTCTTTGAAAATCAGTTATTTTGATCCAAATTTTCAAAAGTTTATAAATTTTGATGATCTTTACCAGGTTTTGTTCGGATTTTGATGTAGATCAACTTTAACAAGTTAAAATTTTGATTTTATCCTTGAAATCCTATCCAAATCAATCAATTACCAATTAAACTCAAAGTTTTTGTGAAAAACAGAAAGATTTCAACAATTTTGGATCAAAACCCGTTCAAAACATATCAAATTGTAGTTGTATGATCTTGTAGGCTCTGATACCACTTTGTAGGATGAGGATCGGGTTAGTAAAAACGTTTATGCGATCATACAAGTCTAACAAAGCTAGGTGCGAAAACCCTAGTTTGTTTACAATATGATATGAATCGAATCAAACACGTAAAAGTAACTTTTCAATCAACATTTCATTAATAACTTGAAAAAGATCTTTACAATTCGGTTTACAAGTTAATAAGACAATTACAGAAGGTTTAGAACCTAGAGAGAGTATTCAGTTAGACACAAGACTCAAATAACCAAAAGTTATAAAGTTACAAAAACTTCCAGCTTATATAGACATCTACATTCGACCTCTCGATGAGGTCGAATGAGCACCTTCGACCCACAAAAAGCTCGAACCAAATCTTCTGTCTGAAACTCTTCATTCGATCAAGCATAACTAGCTTCGACCTATTTTCTTCTACCTTCGACCTTCTAATTATCACCTTCGACCTACCGTAATACATCAAAAACACTTATTTCGTCAATCAAAAGCATTAGTCGCAATAATGCATCTACAAAATAGACATAATTAAACATTTATTTATTTATATTATCTAAACATCTATTTTATAAATACTTATCTTATACAATAGAAATGTTCTTATGTTTGAAGGTCTTTATTATCATTTGTTGGATCATGGTGTAACTCAAAATTATTTGTTTCAATATTTATGATTATTGTATTTATTTACAATAATCTACGTAGTTAATGCGATAAAATATCGGTTATCGGTCAAGGACCGATATTTGATATATCGGTTATCACGGTGAGATATCGGTGGGATATCAGTATATTTACCTAAAAGTTTATCCTTTTGATTATATAAACAGATTATATACAGATAAAATCATAAAAATCTTAATAGAAGAAAAATAATATTTATCCTAAAGTTTATTTACTATTCTTTTTTCAAAAAAATTTACATATCCCAACCCAACTTTCTTTCAGAGCCAACTATATTTCCAAGTTCCAAAGAACAACATTTTAGTTTTCACCTAATTTCACTATTAAATATCATATTTCTTTAAACAAAAGGCATCAAAATGCTCATCTCATGGCTTCTACTTGGGCTCATCTCAACAGTTTGCAGTCAAAACTGCTCCCGGCTACTCTCATCTGCTTGTTGTTGTTCTAGTCTATCCATTGCTTGTTGTCTGAATGTATCCTTTCTTCTGTTGTATTGTATTGACAGGTCATTATGGTTTTTATTGGGTTGGTTGTTTCATCTTACAAAATTGCCCAAAAAAATAACAAAACAATATATTATCGGATATATCGACCGAGATATCCGATATTTTGTTAGTGTATCGGCCGAGATATCGGTGATATCGGCCGATGTTATCGGAAATGATATTAAGACCGATATTTTAGACCGAGATGACTTCTTATGGCCGATAACCGATATATCACCGATATATCACCGAGATTGACTGCTTAGACAATAATTAAGTTAAAGTAATTAACTAAATTAATTTGTCTTAACTATTCAAAACATATTTTATCAAAATATTCAATTGGTAATAATTATATTACCTAAACCACATTTACAAACTTTGGTATGTTATTTTTGATGATATACAACTTTTATATTAATTCGACTTATCATAAAAACTCTAATTCCCCAAATCGACTTAGCAAATCCTAATGCCTTAGAACCCTAGAGACCTTAGACTCTTAGACTTTTCCCTTATTGACATTCTAAACTTTATAGATTGAATTCCACGGAATTTCCATTACTTAGCTCACGACCACTTAAGTTGGATTCTGATCGCTTAGCAAACTGTAAGTATACTTATCCCCTTTTTTATTTTTTTACACTTTTGGGGTGAAACGTGTACACCTATGAAACATACACTTACACATATTCATAATCATTTTTACATACAATTCATACACGTGTTATGCATTAAATTCTTGTGCTTTGTGCATAAATGTAAACGTAGTATACTTGCAATCATTACAAAATCATTAACTTAGCTAGCCGGCTTTAACAATGGATAGCGCTATTTGAATTGACAACTCGGCTAGTGGAAAGTACCTATGGTGGTGGGAAGTCCTAGGCCATTGTTAATGTATTAAACTTTCTCACATAAGAGGTTTGATTTTGACCCGTATTGTGTACCTACGTGTTTTTCATATTTGCCTTGAATGAATTATGACACATGAATTGTAAAACATATTCTCCAAACTTATTTTATTGTATACAAACTGAGTATGCTCGCCAACATTATTTATGTTGACAAAATATTTTCGTACATGTTTCAGGTTGTTTGTTGAGATACTTCATATAGGACATTTGGACTTAGTAAAGACTTAATCGAGTCAACATGTGGAAATTGTATTTGTATTCCATGAATGTTGAATGTTTGAAATTGTACTTGAAGCATTGAATAAAATATTTACACTTTAGTACCATGAGCTTTTGAACAATCGTCATTACGTGGCACCTTGATGTTTCCTCCATCCGTTGAGGTGTACAGATATGAAGACTTTGAAGGCCATTCGACCTATCGAAGGGTCGAATGAAGTTCAAGTAGGTCAAATGAAGATTGTTATTGATTGTTTATGTTAGTTCGAGCTCATTAAGGGTCGAACAGGCCCATTCGACCTCTACAAGGGTCGAATGGAATTGCTTATATATAGTTTTGGTTGGTTTTGCAAGTTAGAACGTTTGGTCATTATTGTGTGTGAAGTGTGTGTTTTTCTGAGAGTGTCTAGAAGGTTTTGACCTAGGGTTTTCATTGTAATCTAAGCTTTTTGAAGATTAATATCAAGTGATTATCAATAAAATGATTATTAAAATGGATTTCTTTGTTTTCTGATTTGTTGATTATCATTTTGCATGTGATCTAGGGTTTCCGCACCTAGATTACTCTACTTGTGTGATTATCTAGTTAATTTCTTACAATCTGATCCTTTACAAAGAGGGCCCTGCTAATCTATTTAATGAATATGGATTAGTTCTTCCCGACTTTGTCCCTGATGGTGAAGTGTTATCACTCCGACATAAGTGTTAGCCATGTTTAGTGAGAGATTGTGACAGCTCTGCTAGCATATTTTTGCTTTATAGTTGATATTTTTTTTTTTTTGTAGTAATGCCTTGTATGCTGATGTGCTATGTATGGTCTAAAAATATAAAGTAACCTAGACACCTAGTAATATAAAACAGACTCAACTAAACTAGACCACACGACCGGCAAGTATACCTATCAATGTAGTACAGACTAAGTAAGTCCGAGTATCGAACCCACAGGACACTAATGGAAAACAAAAATGGACTCGACTAAGACTTAACAAATTTGGTTTATAAATGATCTTTGGTTTTTTAAATAATTAAATAAAATAAATAAAGTAAATAAACAAGGATTAAAAGACAGCCAAGATAATCGAGGAAAATATCAGGATAGGAAGGCAACTACCTAGGTCAAGAATCCTACATGCAAACTCACAACTCTCGGTAATGGAAAACTGAATGGCTTACTAGATTCTAATGATAACTTAAGAAACCCTAAGACGTGTTAGATCTCCTCCCGGTCTCACCAACACACCCCAAAGAATCTTAAAGAATAAAACACTGGCTATCTAGCTCGGATCACCTCCCGGTCTCACCTCACTAAGAATGTAAAGGTACTCTAATGACTCGATCACCTCCCGGTCTCTCTAATCACATTACACCCTAAGATGTAAAGGAGTAATTTAATTGGGTTAACTATGACTTGGAATTACAAGAAACTAAGGACAACGAGGATAGGATCACCTCCCGGTCTCACCCAAAACCTAACACCTAAAGCTCAAGACAACCCAACATTCCATCACCTCCCGGTCTCAAGAATGGAAGAATACTTAAGTCCTCTAAATTCTCTAATCAAGTTCCTATGGCTTTCGTGCACAAAACCATAAACTAAGCTACAAGCACTAAGCAGGTAACCCTAATAAACATCCAAACATGAAAGTCATTCACTAAGACGTTTATGGAACTCTCAAAAATAATAAATTAGACTTAAGTACGCACACACATCATAATAAACACCAACTAAATCGTTACCTAAACATTAACCATTCAATAAATAATCCATAAACCGAGAAATATAAAATTAACATGCAGTCATCATACAACCTAGGTAGTGGTTCAAGATTTAGCTACTCATAGTCATGGAAAGCAATAAAAATATAGGTTCAAAATAAAAATTAATCATGGTCTGAATATTCATGAATACAAAGTAAATAAATATGAAAAGTAAAATTTATTATAATCGAACCCGTAGCTGTAGTCTTGAACCCGAGCCTTCCTAGCCTTCACTTCCTCTTTATTTCTTTTTGACACTACTGTGCAACCTCTTTCTTTTGGCAGTGGTTATGTGTTGCTCTCTCCAAAATAATAATATGCCTTCAATTTTTATATGTCGCCTCCAAAATAGTAATATGCTGATGCCACCTCGAAATCTTTTGAGCCCATGGGCATCATCAAATTTATGAGTATTATTCTTTAAAACCACGTGACTTTTTTTCTTTTTCTTTTTTTTTTCAACAATTATTATTATTATTATTATTATTATTATTATTATTATTATTATTATTATTATTATTATTATTATTATTATTACAATTCCATGTTTTTGACTCGGGTGTTCGTGGCTCGACCAAAGTTCCTCGTTTAGGCTCCAATGTTCATGACCACATCCTCTCAAATGTTCGTGTCGATTAAAATTCTTTTGTTTTGAGCTCATTTCACACGAACACCCACAAAATAATTAAACTAATAAATACATAATAAAAACGACACGAAACTAATAAAAACATGACCAAATAATATACAAAATATATAGGAAAAGAGATGTGTTTTGCAACACATCAAACATCCCCACACTTAAACCTTTTTCGTCCCCGAAAAAGACTGCAATGGAATCATAATTAGAATTCTTGGTTTCAAAAACTTTTTGGTTCATTAATTAAGATCTAACTACGCATTAACCAAAACTGTCGGTATTGTTGTCCACCTAAACCCAACCACTAGCTAATCAGGCCCCAATCATGTAGAGCAATTAAGTTCATATTATTACAATCAATCTATGGGTCTCACACTCAAGATATCCAGCTTCACCTAATCCCACCTCAAGCTTTCAAGGCAAAGACTAAACCATATAGATTTACCAACCACTGCAAACTAAACTCCCTAATGTATTAGAAATTAAATTTATGATGTATGATGGATGATGGATGAAGTGTATGAGCTTAGATATATATATATATATATATATATATATATATATATATATATATATATATTCTCTTTTTTTTCATACCTGACCCAGAGGTTGTCTCAATCAGAGTCACCATCCCCAAGAGCGACAGCATGAGCTTCGGCAATCTTTTTTTTCTTTTCTTTTTTTTACTTGACCTATAGGGAGTTTCGATCAGAGTCACAATCCCCAAGGGAGACTCCATAGGCTTCAGTTATTTTTTTATTTATATTATCTAGCTCAATTGATGG
Organism: Ambrosia trifida; assembly: GCA_028751855.1. NCBI lineage: Eukaryota > Viridiplantae > Streptophyta > Magnoliopsida > Asterales > Asteraceae > Ambrosia > Ambrosia trifida. The sequence goes on along the minus strand of CM054123.1, from coordinate 2,948,454 downwards.
ACATGTGGATGCTTTTTTTTTTTAGCGGGCGCCACTTTTCACTGGATTTATTCTCATAAAAAGGATCAAGTGTGCCATTTAATTAATAATACATATGGGCTTTCAACCTACAGTGGTATCTCTAATTACTATCAGCAGTTTCAGTTCTACCATTTCTCCTAAGATGAGAACCCACAAGATATCATGATTATTAAGGTATATTAAGAACAATCATAGGACCTTTCAAAGCTAGCTGGGCCTACCGACACATCTTAAGCAAACACGCTTTCAATCTATTTATATTCTCATATATATATAATATTTTGAAAACCAAAAATCCCAATTTTACTATCATTTTCCATATAAAATGCACAAAAAATCAGGGACATTTTTCATTTTATTTTCAATTTTTTTTTAATTTATTTTTTTTTGGATTTTTATAATTTATGACTCAAACTACCTAAAAATAAAAACGAAGTTTCCATCCCCACACTTGAACGACACATTGTCCTCAATGTGAGAGTGGAATAAAATAAAGTAGAAATAAAAAAAATTACAACAAAAAGGAACAGACTCCCCTGGATATAAGCGATGTAGCTGCAAGCGATCTGAAGTTGTCCTTCTAAAACCAGGCCGTATAGCATTTCATTCGCGGCCTTTGACTCAAACCTGACAAATAAAAACTAAAAAGAAAAGATAAAAACAAATTGTTGTCTTAAATAATTGTTGAGTCGTCCCCACCCGAATGGTGATTGAGTACGGGTGGCTAGATCCAAACATGCAATAAAATATATTAGACAAACCAATGACTCAAAACTGACTCTCTCCATCATCCCCACACTTGAAGGGAAGATATTCCCAAAGTGAGTTAAGAGAAAACTGATTCAAAAATAAAATAAAAGACTCTAAAAAAATACAGACTCAACCGACTCAATATACGAAAATGCAGGAACGTACTTGAAAGAAAAGATGGTGGAATGTGGTGGATGATGGTGAAAACATGTGGTGAAATGGCAGTGAATGGTGGTGGAAAAGTATTTTTTTTTTCTAATCAACTCGCGCAACATGAAGGACACTGGTGATCTCAACGCGCGTTGCGAGTGAATAAAGTATAACTATCCGGGGTAATTACTGTTCACATGAGACGAACAGGTCAGCCCAGGTTCTTCGCATTGCGCGAAGAACCTTTTTTTCACAAAAAGTTAATCAAATTTAATGTTTAGAAAAAAAAAATTCCTTTTATTACCCAAGCCTCCATCTAAAATTCCAATCATCAAATATGTAATTAAATACATGGGATCCGCTCATGGTGTAATTTTCCTTGCCTAAGCAAACATGAAAAACACAAGACTCAAAAACAAAAACAAAAACAAAATACAGAGAAAATCCAAACATATTACAAACTCTACAACTGGGTTTTCATGCAGTGTCAATCAGGTGGCTTATATTTTATCCATCCCATATCCAACGCATTTAATTCTTTTCTTTCACCATTCATCAAGAAACGATTGGTGAATATAAAAATATGTTTGAGAAACTCATACGCGTTGGGCCACCTATCCCTGCACTTACCTGGACCAAAACAGATGTTTAGCGTGTATTGTTGGCCCATGTAATCACTAGCCTTATCCCGTGTGTGGTCTACTATAGTTTTTCTTCCTGCCATCGCTGCGCACAGACACTAAAAAAACACGATCACGGGCACCAGATATATAAAGAAAATAAAAATGGAATAAAACACACAAAAACAAAAAGAAACACAAGCACACAAAAAGTAAAAACAAGAACCGACTCAACACACAAGCACGCAAAAAGAAAATAAAAGCCTAAGACTCTCTAGACACACTAAAAACAAAACAGAAGACTCAAATAAGACCAATTAATCAGTGAAGTCCTAATCAAAGCTAATTTCGCAATCGCCAAGTGTCCCCGGCAACGGCGCCAAAAACTTGATGTGCTATGTATGTCTAAAAATATAAACTAACCTAGACACCTAGTAATATAAAACAGACTCAACTAAACTAGACCACACGACAGGCAAGTGTACCTATCAATGCAGTACAGACTAAGTAAGTCCGAGTATCGAACCCACATGACACTAATGGAAAACAAAACTAGACTCGACTGAGACTTAAACTAAATGATATTTAAAATAGACAGCGAAGATAATCGGGGAAAATATCATGATAGGAAGGCAACTACCTAGGTCAAGAATCCTACATACAAACTCACAACTCTCGGTAATGGAAAACTGAATGGCTTACCAGATTCTAAAGATAACTTAAGAAACCCTAAGACGTGCTAGATCTCCTCTCGGTCTCACCAACACACCCCAAAGAATCTTAAAGAATAAAACACTGGCTATCTAGCTCGGATCACCTCCCGGTCTCACCTCACTAAGAATGTAAAGGTACTCTAATGACTCGATCACCTCCCGGTCTCTCTAATCACATTACACCCTAAGATGTAAAGGAGTAATTTAATTGGGTTAACTATGACTTGGAATTGCAAGAAACTAAAGACAACTAGGATAGGATCACCTCCCGGTCTCACCCAAAACCTAACACTTAAAGCTCTAGACAACCCAACATTCCATCACCTCCCGGTCTTAAGAATTGAAGAATACTTAAGTCCTCTAAATTCTCTAATCAAGTTCCTATGGCTTTCGTGCACAAAACCATAAACTAAGCTACAAGCACTAAGCAGGTAACCCTAATAAACATCCAAACATGAAAGACATTCACTAAGACGTTTATGGAACTCTCAAAAATAATAAATTAGACTTAAGTATGCACACACATCATAATAAACACCAACTAAATCGTTACCTAAACATTAATCATTCAATAAATAATCCATAAACCGAGAAATATAAAATTAACATGCAGTCATCATACAACCTAGGTTGTGGTTCAAGATTTACCTACTCATAGTCATGGAAAGCAATAAAAACATAGGTTCAAAATAAAAATTAATCATGGTCTCAATATTCATTAATACAAAGTAAATAAATATGAAAATTAAAATTTATTATAGTCGAAATACTACTCCCAGACCCCCTAATATAAGACCCAATCCCAGAAAGACTAAAAGAAAATCATGTATTAGTCCAGGTAAATCCATTATATATAAAAAAAGAGATAAATAAATCAAAATCTTGCATAACTTTATTGACCCGGTCAGGAAAAAAGACCTGTAGCTGTAGTCTTGAACCCGAGCCTTCCTGGCCTTCACTTCCTCTTTATTTCTTTTTGATACTGCTGTGCGACCTCTTTCTTTCGGCGGCGGTTATGTGTTGCTCTCTCCAAAATAATAATATGCCTTCAATTTTTATATGTCGCCTCCAAAATAGTAATATGCTGATGCCACCTCGAAATCTTTTGAGCCCATGGGCTTCATCAAATTTATGAGTATTATTCTTTAAAACCACATGACTTTTTTTCTTTTTCTTTTTTTTCAACAATTATTATTATTATTATTATTATTATTATTATTATTATTATATTATTATTATTATTATTAAAATTCCATGTTCTTGACTCGGGTGTTCGTGGCTCGACCAAAGTTCCTCGTTTAGGCTCCAATGTTCATGACCACCTCCTCTCAAGTGTTCGTGTCGATTAAAATTCTTTCGTTTCGAGCTCATTTCACACGAACACCTACAACATAATTAAAATAATAAATACATAATATATAGGAAAAGAGATGTGTTTTGCAACACATCATATGCACACATAGTTTATATAGGATCCTAGATTGTAATTTAGAAGTAAGTTTAAACGCAAGTATTGTTACAATGTGTTTTTTGCTAAGCAGTTAATATCACCGATATATCCGCTATATCGGTCTGATATATCGGTTATCGGTCCTCAACCGATATATTGATAACGATATTTTCTACCGATATTATCGGTGATATTGACCGATATTTGACCGATATATTACCGATATTTGACCGATATATCACCGATATTCCCGATATCGGTATCTTTCTTATTAGTTCTTCTATTTGTCTTGCTTCTTATTGATGCTGTTAGTGTTTTAAGTCTTAATTGTTAATTGTCAGTGTTAAATATTAGTGTTTAAAGTCTTAATAAGTTCCTACTTGCTACAATTGTTATTGTTTTGCATGTTGCAAGAGGTCAATTTGTTAATTGTAGGAGATTATATTTAATTGTAAGTGTTAAACCTCTATATATATATGGATTTTGCATGATATAAAATTACCGATATCCCACCGATATCTCACCGCGAAAACCGATATATCAAATATCGGTCCTCGACCGATAACCGATATTTTCCGACATTAACTGCTTAGGTTTTTTGTATATGTACAATTTGCATTTTGTATCAAATAAAACTTGCGTTTGTTCGTGCTTATATGGAAAACATGTGTTTGATGTGAAAATGAACTTGCATATGTTGTTGTATTAATACTTGCGTTTATGATTAAAAAGAACTTGCATTTAATTTTTTCCTCTTAAAAACTAGATGTTTCGAGATATGCTATAATTCCGTTTGGACAAGATGATGACTTCGAACAACCAATTAGTACATTTATATGGAAAAAACAAGTTAAGAGGAAAAGAAAACAGGTTGTTGAATCATCATCTTTTGATTATGTTGAAGAGTAAAGGAAAAGTTGAAGAAACAACATAAAGGCAAGCAGGTGGTTGTTGATTCATCATTATTAGAAGATGATGCCTTACTAAAAAAAGGAAAAAAAAAAGATGAAAAAAAAAAACGCAAAAAACGAAAGAAAAAGTTTCCAATAAAAACAACAATAACTAATTTGTTGAGTACATGCACACAAGGATAAGCATGAGTTGTTCCCCTGCAGATTTTGTGACAACAATTAAAGAATTGACAAATGAACAGAAAAAAGATGTTAAAAGAATGGGGTATGAATCAGTTTTGTCTATTGAATATGATTCAACTGCAACAGCTTTAGGATGCTGGTTGCTCTTGAAGTTTGATGATGAAACATGCCATCTAAATATGGGGAATCTTAAATTTAACATAATAGACGCAACAGTGCTTGAGGTCTTCGGGATTCCAATGGGAAAAATAACAGTAACAGAGAAGAATAGGCCTAGGAAAGGCTCTGATAAAACATTTGATGAATTCGAAAATCAATTCCCGTCGAGCAAAGTAACTGTTGTGAATGTTCTGGGGCTAATAAAAAACAATAAAAACAGTGGGCGGCTGTTTAACCTTAATTTTTTGGTTCTTTGGAACACAATTTTTTGAGAAATAACGAAGTCAACAACTATAAGCCAAAGACTCTTGAAGGGGATTGAGGATGAGGGTGAACTTGCAAATATGAATTGGTGGTCCTACAAGGTTGAATGTTTGAAAACGACCAAAGATATATGGAATGGGTATAAGGAGATGTATAATGGTCCTATAGCCTTGCTAACAGTAATTAACTTTGAAAAAACATCTAAGTTAATATTTAAACATTCTAATGCGAATTGTTTAAACATTCTACAAAAACCACAAGTAAGAGGTTCAAATAAAGACACCAGCCATCGGTTACATAACATCATCCATGGTGACCGAAATGGAAGAATATGTGTACAACAATGGTCCTTTTGCACGTAATGATAATGCAGATGCTGAGAAAAAAGAGGATGTGAATGAGGTCGTGGATGCATAACTTTAATACCAAGACAAAAAATGAAACAAAATTTGAGTTTGGATGATGATTACACAATACGGCCGGTTAAAACTGCAATAAGCAAAAAAATTGAGTCCTGGGACGAATGTGAATATTATGATGATGAAGTTGAAGATTATACACCATGGTATTAAATGGATTTGGGAAGAGAATGTGAAGAAGATGAGCAATCAAAAAAAGCCAGACAGGTAAAACGAAAACATAAACATATAAAACGCAAGCTACATTTACAGCAATTTATAGTTGATTCATATACTATGATTGAAATGGAAAGATTAAATTTCATTAAGGGTAAGCAAACCGTTCTTAGGATTGAGAAGTATAATGTCTTGAACAAACAAAAAGAAGAAGGAAATACAGAAACATCAAGCATGGGTCAACAAGTTATTCTTCCATCTTGTTTTACAGTTGGCGCTAGATATATGATGCAAAATTATCTAGACGCAATGGCAATATGTAAGTGGTACGGATACCCGGACTATTTTATTACAATTACTTGTAATCCTAAATGGCTAGAGATGAAAAGATATCTTCAAGATACCACTCTTAAACCAGAAGATAGGCCAGACATTTTATGCAGGTTGTTTAAAATTAAGCTTGACTATATCATTAAAGACCTGAAAGATAAACACTTATTTGGAACTGTTGAAGCTGGTACTACTACATGAAGTTAATTTTGTTTTATAACTTTATTTTATTTTGTTTTTAACTTTTGTAACTTATTCTCTTTTGTTTGCTCCTAATACTTTGCAGTTGTATACACGGTTGAGTTTCAAAAACGTGGATTACCACATGTATAAATCTGTTTATTTATGGCCGTTGGATATAAGCTTCTAAAAGTTGACCATATTGACAAGTTCATTTCAGCTGAGATACCAAATAAAGATGAAGAGCCCGAATTGGATGAACTTTTATGTGAATTTATGATTCATGGTCCTTGTGGACCTTCTAACATGGGTTATCCATTTATGATCGATAACAGATATTTAAAAAATTTCCCAAAGAATTTCCAGAATGAAACATCTATCGATACTAATGGTTTCCCAGTTTATAGAAGGACAGATAATGGTTTCTTTGTAGAAAAGTCGGATGAGCAATTAGATAACAGACGTGTCGTTCCATATAACAAGGTTCTTCTTAAAAGATACGAGGCACATATCAACGTTGAATGGTTTAACCAAGCTAGATCGATTAAGTATTTATTTAAATACATTAACAAGGGTCCAGATAAAGTTACTGTTAATTTTGTGGAAAGCAAGAAAGTACAGGGTGAAGAGGGAGTGGTTGATGAAGTCAAAGGAATTTATGACTGTCGTTATCTTTTTGCATGTGAGGCTTCATGGAGAATATTCTCATATGATATTCATTACAGGACACCTCCTTTAATGAGATTACCTTTTCATCTACCCAGTGAACAAAGAATTGTTTCCGATGCTAAGCAGGACATTGACGATGTTCTCAACAGAGCATCAGTTGCTTCATCTATGTTTTCGGGTTGGATGGAACGCAACAAAAATGATGAAAATGCACGGCAACTAACTTACATCCAGTTCCCTTCACAATATGTTTGGAAATCTAACGAGAGATGTTGGGAGCCTAGGCAAAGAGTGAAGCCAATTGGTCGAATTCATTCAGTTCCTGCTTCTGTTGGTGTAGCTTATTTTTTAATAATTCTTTTGAACAAGGTTAAAGGACCAACATCATTTGAAGATATTCTTACTGTTGATGGAAAAGTACAATCCTCTTTTAGGGATGCATGCTATGCTATGGGACTCTTGGACGACGATATTGAATATATTGAAGCAATAAAGGAAGCAGCATTTGTAGGGTCTGGCCCTTATCTAAGGAACTTATTTTCAACTCTGGTAATGTCCAACAGTTTGTCAAGACCTGACATTGTGTGGGAAGAAACATGGAAATATTTGTCTGATGACATTTTACGCCAGATGAGAATAGTATCAAATTGTCTAGGTTTTTCAATTTTATTAATATATAATAATTTATAGTTTCTACATTTTTTAATAATAGTAATTAGTAATGAGTAATAATAATTAGGCATCTAAAGTATAGTATTTTGATGGTTCCACATATTCAATTATCCAGTTTATCTGTTAATTATATTACATAATTTAGTTTAACACATTTTTTTATTCTATTTTTTTTCAGACTTGATCCTTTCAGAAGATGAAATTAAGAATTTAGCTTTACTTGTTATTGAGACATTCTTATTGCGCAATAGTTCGAGTGTACGATATTTCGTAGGTATGCCAAATCCTGAGAATGAGTTTGTATCATCATTAAACAATCGTCTTATTTGTGAGGAGTTGGGATATGACACAAACAATTTGGTTGAAGAATTTGATTCACAGTTTGCTTCTTTAACAGATGAACAGAAAAATATATATAACGGTGTAATGAAATCTGTTAAGGAGAAGAAAGGAGGAGTTTTTTCGTTTATGGTTACGGTGGTACGGGTAAAACTTTCCTATGGAAGACATTATCTTCATCCATAAGATCTAAAAGAAAAATTGTTTTGAATATTGCTTCGAGTGGTATTGCATCTTTGCTATTAACAGGTGGTAGGACAGCACATTCCATGTTCCGTATTCCTATAAACCTAACTGAAGATTCTATGTGCTACATACAACCAAATAGTGATGTTGCCCAACTGCTTAAAAAAACAGATTTGATTATCTGGGATGAAGCACACATGGTTCATAAACATGCTTTTGAAGCTCTAGATCGAAGTTTAAAAGATGTATTTGGTGTTCATGACGTTGACTCTTCTGATTTGCTATTCGGTGGAAAGGTCGTTGAGTTTGGGGTGACTTTAGACAAATTCTACCAGTTGTACCAAATGGAACTACGCACGACATTGTTAATGCCTCTTTAAGTTCATCATACATTTGGCACATAACAAATGTGTTGTTTTAGAATTAACAAAAAATATGAGGTTGCTTTCAGGAAGTTGCAAGTCTGATATCGAGGAAACTAAAAAGTTTGCAGATTGGCTTTTGGATATAGGAGAAGGAAAGGTGGATACAATAAGTGATGTTCAGGATGTTATTGAGATACTTGAGGACTTACTTGTTTCTCAATCTTCGGATCATGATTCTGATTTGATATCCTTTGTGTATCCGTCACTTTTGGATAACATCCACATTCCGCATTATTTTTAAGACCGGGCTATATTGGCACCAAAGAATGAAGTTGTTCAAGAAATTAATGATAGATTACTTTCAATGTTTCCTAGTGAGGAAATTGAGTATCTAAGTTCAGATAGTGTTTGTCAGTCCGAAGATGTTAACGAACAAGTTGATGAAAGCTTACTTTCTCCTGATATTCTGAATGGTCTTAAGTTATGTGGAATACCAAACCACGTTTGGTTTTGAAAGTTTGTGTCCGGGTAATGTTACTCATAAACATTGATCAGAAAAGCGGTTTGTGTAATGGAACAAGGTTACAAGTTGTTAAAATGGGAAAACGTGTAATAGAAGGGAAAATCATTTAAGGAAGTAACATTGGAATGCGAACGTTTATCCCAAGAATTACTTTATCCTTCGGATAAGAGAATTCCTTTTAAATTTAACAGAAGACAATTTTCACTTGCTGTTTCTTTCGCAATGACAATAAACAAGAGTCAAGAACAATCCTTATCCAAAGTTAGGTTGTATTTGAAGGGTCCTGTTTTTTCACCTGGGCAGTTGTATGTTGTGTTATCAAGGGTCAAAAGCTGAGATGGACTGAAGATAGTTATACTAGATGAAGATGGCAAACTGACGAACAAAACATCAAATGTTGTGTACAAAGAAGTATTTCAAACTTTATGAATAACTTTATAACATTTTGATGCATTTTTTTAACTTATCTTTACACAACTTCAATAATACAAATATTATTTTTAATACTTGTTTATTTTTCTTTGGTATGCACCGTGGGTACCCACGGGTCTCTAAACTAGTATTTAATTAATCAGATTATGACACACTTTACAAGTTTGCCACTCATTTAATCCCATCCATGTATATGATCCAATGGAGATAATTATTTCTCACCTTTCTCACAAAACACACCATTTGTACCTTAACCCCACTAGATATATATATATATATATATATATACACACACACACACACAGATATATTTTTATAATATAGAGCAGTTTTTTCGAAGAGGTTTAAAAACGTTTTTTTTTTTTTCAAATTGATTCGGGATCGGTGTCATAAGAAATCAATTCGAGTCAGTTCGTGTAGGCGGGGATGGGGAGTCGATACAGGATTGTCGGGTCATAAATGAAACCGGGATCGGTACTTGTTTATCAATTTGGAGCCAAACTAGTTCCATCGGTTTCTCCAATTTAGGTTTGTGAATAGTTTTTTTTCTCTTTATTTGCTTCAACTCTAACTCTACCTAGTTATTACATACTCAACTTTCTTAATTTCACTCTCCCTCACCTTAAGAAAATGATTCAATCCACATAACCCTATATTTAGTAGTTTTGGTTAAAAAAGAAAAAAAATAACTCAGTTTCTTAATATTCCATTTACAAATGACCATTTTAACACCCCTTAATACACGGAGAGATTGAGGTATAATGCCAGTTAACATGATATGTCACCGTTAACACCTTAGATATTAGGCCTTGAGGTGTGCCTTAACATCTGGGGAGTTAAGGGTGACATGGCAAATTAACCGGCAATGCGTACAACTACCTCATTATGTTAAGGGCGTTAAAGAGATTATTTGTTAAGATGTTAAGACACTAATTTTTTTTTCTGTTTCTAAACCAAAAACCATGTATAAATATGGTTACGTTGAATTAACGAGATTGAAGCATTTCCTAAGACTACATGGTGTGGCCATGCCCTTGTGAGGAGCATCAAACGACATGTGTCATCCACCTCAACGTTGGGGCATGGAACAAAAATGGCAGGGTGGTGGTGGTCTGGACAGTGGATCCGTGGTAGTGCCAACTCACGGTTTTTTATCTAATTTTTTTATTTTTTTCTTTTGTCTTTTTTAATAAATAAACCATTAAATTAAATTAAAAACCACCATTATATTAAACAAAAAACATTACAAACATAACTAAAAATACATAAAACTAAAACATTAAATCATATAATTAGGGCGTAACATTTGACACGACAAAACATACTCAAACTCCTCGTCAAAATCAAAAGTGTAGTCAACTTGAGCCACTTCGATGCCAATTTCTTCGGATTCGTTTGGGTTTTCAACCATTGTTGCCTTCAACATCGCTTCAAAGTTTTCACACTTTGATTTGATGTCCAACAACTTATTGTTTAGTGAATCACCATCGCGGTTTGTGTCCCCACCATCAAGAACCCGGAATTCGTCTAAAACTATAGCGTAAAACGGTATTGCATGAAGTGTGCTCGAAACTCTAGTATTCTCTTGCATGTTTAACCAGCCCAACATTAAGGCTAGTTATTCATCTTCGGTCCACGTTGTCGACATGGGGTTTATTATAAAATGGTAAACGATTTGGTTAAGAAAAGTATGGTATGGAGTAATAAAATTGAAAATAAATATATATGTAGGGATAAAATCAAATGATTTGATAGTATTTCAAAAATAACCGCTAGGGAGACCAACGTTAACTTTTTTTACCGTAATTGTCACCAATCAAAAGCTTTCACATCACCATAAGGAGTTGTCGTATGTCAGTGGAAATCTTCACCAATTATGCCTCAAGCCATTGTCCATGCTGGATACCGGGTGGTATGGCTAGCGTGCAATGGCTTTACACCCCTTTTCACGCCCCCACACTCTATAGTCTTAAGACTATGTAAAGTAAAATAGGGAAAAGTAAGTGATGTCATATATAGATGAAGCTGATTATAGTTAAACTATACCTCAAAACCTTAGAATACACCCTAAGGCCTTAAAAAGTCTAGCTTCGTTCCCTGTTGAACTTTTTACATTTTTCTAATGCTAGTCACGACGGCGTTCGAGACTCTTTCATTATGGGCCGGTCCAGTAAGATAAGCCCAAATCGCTTTAAAGGATACACATTAGACAAGATTATATACTTAACATGCAAAACAGCAAAAGTGACTCACTTGATCATTTATGTATTTAACTTTAAAATTCAAGGAATCAAAATTATGAAAACATGAAGTAGAGTTTCTAGGGATGTGTTTAAGAACGTTTTTTTGTTAGCCAATTATATAGGTTAAGATTTGTTTTTTTTTTTTTTTCAGATAAGATTACATACTTAACATGCAAACGTAGTCACTATTTGATCATTTTTTTATCACCTTCTATCAACATGAAACAGCTGTACACACCCTCACAATTCACAAAGATAAAAATACCTTTAAATGTCAATTAAACTACAATAATAACATGTTATGCTTTTTATAAGCATGAAAAATTAAGAGATTGACAATTTGATCATGTTTTTGATCACCGTCTATCAGCATGAAACGAATGTACACCCTCACAACACACAAAGAATAGAATACCTTTAAATGTCAATTAAACTGCAATACTGTCATGTTATACTCATATACTGTGTTCATATACTGTGTTCATAAGCATGAAAAATTATTAAATTGATAATGATAATTTCAAAATTCAAAGTATTTTTAGTTTTTTTTTTTTAACTTCTTCATTCTCTCCTCTTTTCTCTGTTCTCCTTTTAATTTTGTATTTCTTCATTAATAATATTATTAATTTATTATTCTTATTACATGAATACTTTAATTCATCTCCGTAATTTCCTTTAATGTTTTAATACTCTTTTTATACTAATACGTCACTGCTATATGTTCATCTACTTTATATCCTTTTAGACATATCATGATTTTTTCTTCTCTTTTAGTTGCTATATCGAGTACGAGTAACGTAATAAAACATACTAAACCAATACCGACCAAACACCACCATGTAACGCGGGGTGTCTCACTAGTTGTTTATAAAATAGTAACTTATTTTTTATTGGCCGTGTTGATAGTTATGCGGACTTTTAATTAAATTGTCATTATTCTTAATGATATTGTATTTTTGTAAGCTTTTCATTGATATTGTTGTTTAGTAAGCCTTTCATTGATAATTATGAGAGAGTGATTCAATTTAATTACTTATCGTAAGAATTTTATATTATTATTATTTCAAATTGGGGACGGCAAGAACATCAGGTTTTGGTGTGAGACGTGGCTTAAGGATCAAGTGTTAATGCGTGTTTACCCAAACCTTTTAAGGTTAGAGTCCGATAACTGGACATGTGTGGTTGAAAGAATTACGATTTAGAATGGCATTAAAGTGTTGAAATGGAAATGGTGCATTAATTGTTCCTAGCTCTCCTGATGAAATATCATAAGTGTTTGCTTTGTTAGAAGAATTATATGATCATGAGTGGAGTGAAGGAAAAGACATTTGGAATTGGTCAGGTGATGGTTCGGGCTTGTTCAGGATTTCGGTAGCCATCAGGTGATAATTAATAGCCGCGATTCTGAGCCATTTTTTAAGTCGAAATGGGAGAGTTGGGTTCCATCGAAGTGTGGCATTTTCGCGTGGCGTGCGGTGCAAGATAGGATCCCTACAAAAGACGCACTTACCAAGTTGAGATGGGATGGAGTTTATGGACGAGACCTTTCCGTTCTGTGATTCGGACCAGGAAACGTCGAGTCACATTTTTACCGAGTGTATTTTAGCAGCGGAGGTTTGGTCTATGATTGCGGGTTGGTGCCGATTGGACCCAATTTTTGCTTTCGACATCCGTGATCTTCTTGTGCTTGCTAAAGGCTTAAATATTCGTAAGCATGACAAATGGGTGGTTCATGGTATTGTGCTCACAACCATGTGGTGCATATGGCTTGCAAGGAACGAGAGGATTTTACAAAGGAAAAATCTCAAAGCTTTCGAGGTAGTGACCAAGGTTAAAGTGACATCAGATTTTTTGATTAGAAATAGATCGAAACATAAAAACGTAGATTGGAACGAGTGGTGTGCGTGTCCTATTGGATTGATGTAATTTGGGTCTCCTTGCGGTCCTCGCTTTGAGGACTCGCAAGAGACGTTTTTGTGGTTGAATGAAATTTATCTTAAAAAAAAAAGATAATTTCTGCTTCCTTGAATAACAGTTATCTACTTGTTTTAAAGTAAAGTCATTAGGAAAATTGAGATGTTTACATTTTAACTTAAAGTAAACATACACCTTATCATGACTAGTAAAAATGCTCGCGCGTTGCCTCGGGTACTTATGGTTTTTAGCGCACGTTGCGTGGCAAGTTTCACGTAATCTATTTGTAATACCAATTTGCTAAGACAACGAATATTGATAGTCATAAAGGTGGCTCTAATACGATGATCATGTGATGAAATGAGATACACAACCAGTCAATAAATCTAAACTGACAATGTATGGGTTTTAATGAAACCTGCGAGATGTAACATGTCATTAGGATCAAGTCATATTAGTGAGCATAATTTATCATTGCACCTTCCAGCACAAACAATTTTAGAGTGGCTAGTATAGAGTTGAAAATAATATACAATGTATATTATATTTGATGGCATAAACTTCTACTGAGTCATTTATCTTTATTTTGTCACTGCTAAAGCCGCAATATTACAAACTTACCGTATCTTTGAATCAAAAGAATGCAGGAGGTTTCATGCATTTACAAAGGACTTAGAGCAACTTTCATCTATTTAACTTGTTCCTCTGTTAGACTCTAGCCAAATATATTTGACATTTTAACCTACTTGAACAGTTTGAGTAAAAACACAAGTACACGACATCAGCCCTATTCTAATAAAGTCATTAATATGAGCCTATGTGACTTCCATGAAGAGTAACGAACTTTACTTGACTACATGTCAGAAGCATCCGACAATCCATCTTGCTTAACCTCATGGAAGATTAAGAATATTTGTTCCTGCCAAAAATAATGCAAGATGGAATTTAAACACCAGCCAATGCACCCATATAATTGTAACACCTAACACCAAAAATAAATTGAAATACAAAATTTTAAACAACATCTAGTCACTAACCTGCATCAAGACTCAATGTCTCTAGTGTTTTACTCCGAGCCCGAACGAAAATCAAACAACAAACCTAATTCATGTTATGCAGTAAACAATCAAGGGTGAGTAATAAAAGATTGAGTAAGAAAATGAATATCAAATACGAAACTAATAAAACTTAAAAAAAAATAGATACCAAAAGAGGAACACATAATTTGCAAATGAGAAAGACTGATGTAACTATGTGAATTCGCAAATGATGCCTCTTGAATGAAAAATGCCGAGCATATAAAGGGTGGGTACCGGAAATGAAGAGGCACATTCAATTTGCATATTCAATTTGCTCCGACCATTCAATTCACCCACGATTAAGTACATAAAGTCTTCAATTATTATGATATTCGAGTGTCATTGAACACCACTCAATATATGATTCAATGCCGGAACAGTTTCAAAAACTTTTGGGATCAAAGGTTGTGTAGCATTACTCATTTGTATAACAGCTATCAAATGTTGTACATTAGGGACAAAAGGGAAGAATTTGGTAAATAAATGATAGGATTAGCCTGAGACTCTTTGGATGCCATCTTAAAAAGATAATAAAATTATTTTTTTATCTATTCAGTTTCTTTAATAAAGTATTATAGATTATTTTTAACAGTCGTGCACACGAAAGTTTTTATACCTATAATCTATAATCTATAATACATTATAAAGGATGAGTGATGTACAACATGGTCATTTTTATTTCCATACAAGTTAATAAGCAACATGTACAACACATTTAAGCAACAAATTTAAGGGTATTATGGGCATAGTTATGACAATTAAGACACTTAGAAGAGTATGTTTGTAAATCTACCATCATCATCTCACTCACAACTTAAAATTCTATTCCAATCCTTCCCTCATGACCATACTAATAGATTATCCATTGAATTGTCTTTAAGAATTGTTTTTAATGTGTTTATTGGAAGGAAACAAAGAGGTAGTATCACTTCATATAATCAAACTAAAACAAATCATTTATGTCAACATAATCAAAGCAAGCAATGGAGAATGAAACTATGTACACATCTATATTATTATTATTATTATTATTATTATTATTATTATTATTATTATATCTCTCTATTTTATCTTATTAAGGACCAAATATGTCTAATAAGGTAATTTCACATCATTTTTAAGATGAGAGTTGAAAGATCCCTTTATAAATCTTCATTTTTTTAATCATTTTCTTCTTTTTATGCCCCTAAAGTACAATCTACAATTCAAATTGTATAATTATCTAATACACACTTTATATCTCTTTCAATATAACAATATGTAACCATCATTTCATAAACACCCAATTCAATACTTGGTAAGAGTTTATTATAACTTCCTTTGAATTAACCACGCAACATAATAATACATAGTTTGTAACTCCACTTGAATTAACAACCCATCATTGAATGAAACACATTCATTGAGTCAATTGAATAACCAAAGAGGTTACAATAGAAACTCCACATTTATCGTCCTCAATGCTATTATCTTTCCATTCCATTCTCGCAACCACTAAAGTATGTGTTGTATCTTTCATTTGTTCTTTCTTATGTATTTTGTTTTGTTGTGGGTTAATGATCGCATTTTGCAGCTTGATCTATTTATTAATTGGTATATGTGTGTTCTTACAGGAGGTTTGCTTCTTTCGCTCTGCGCAGGAAGTGCATCATTTGTCTAGGTATGTCGTTATCATAAATACTTTATTTTGCATACTTTACTAATTATTTTATTTGTGGCAGGAAATTTCATAAACTTATAGTCCATTTTGAACAAATGTCTT
This sequence comes from Ambrosia trifida, assembly GCA_028751855.1. Taxonomy (NCBI): domain Eukaryota; kingdom Viridiplantae; phylum Streptophyta; class Magnoliopsida; order Asterales; family Asteraceae; genus Ambrosia; species Ambrosia trifida. The sequence continues at coordinate 2,931,964 of CM054123.1, read as the reverse complement.
ACAGTGATTAATTTTTATGGCAAAAATGAAAATGGCTAAAATTCAAAATAATCGATTTAATTTGTTGATTCATTCATGTTATTTAATCTATATACCTAATAAACAAAAGTCTATGAGTACACTTGGCACTCCCACATTCATCCTCAATTGTGGAGCCAATCATATTGTGCCAAGTGTCTCATTGTGGGATTTAATAAACTTTTTCTTTTTTCTAAAAATCAGAAATCATTAATTATATTAAATAAGGTAATTATATTAAATTAGGTAATTAATTATTATTTGGTCAAACCTTCTCATTCAATTAATTAACTTCTCTAAAACAATTTAAACTCAAAATTCATAGAGAACATAATACAGAGAGAGAGAGACACGCAGAGATCTAGAGAGAGAAAGTGATGAACGAACCGATCAAAACCTTCCATCACCATCGTTCATCTTCTTCGTCTCTATCATTCAAGGTAACGATTTCTTCTTTGTTTTTCTTACGATTTCTGTTACATATTGTTGTTTCTTATAATTATTTTTAGATTTAATCGATTTTTATGTTTCTCTGTTTCTTTCTATGTTTCCATCGCCGATCATTCATCTTCTTCTATCCCTCATTCAAGGTAATCATTGTTTCTACTTTGTTAATAAATTTAGTTTAATATTGTTTAGTATAATAAATTTAGTGTCATTGATTCATGATTGATTATGATTTTTGTATTGAGCGAGCCCCGATAAACCACAATCTGTATAATGCAAATTAAGTTCTTGCATCATTTATCATGGAATTTTCGTGTTACCTTAATCATGCAGAAAATTTTCAACAACTGCTCAAGGATGCCAAGAAGGAGCGAGATCGACCAAGAGCTCTTAATCTTCTGCGGATTTTTCGCTTATGGCTAGAAGTAAGCTTTCTAAATGAATATACATTTCTGACAAACTGCCATGTGGATACGTGTTTAATTTTTTACATATATATGGTAATTTGTACCCATTTAGTTATGAACGGGCCAATTCAGGTTATGTTTTATCACTAACAAATCGTAAATCATTTTGTTTAAAAAATTAGATTATTACTGAAAATCAATATAATTTTTGTAATCAAAATTGGTGTTACTGATAAAAGAAAATATGGTAACTTTGTACGGAAAGTGTTTTTGGTCAACCTGACTCATTTTGGCCCGTATATAAAATCTGCACGTTTTGACGCGTTAACCCCCCAATTCTAAGTAAATTCTAATATTTGTTTTAAAAAATTCCCGTGTATTATATATTTCTTCATGATATTATGTTGGGTCGATGATGTTTGTCTTCGGGTGAGGTTGAATGTTCATATGTTCTTCGAGGTGTTCTTGAGGATCATAATATTAGATGAAAGGTAAAAGAATGTTGGATATTTTTTAGTGATTAATCCGCTTAGGAAAGCTATTCGGGTCCGGGTCCTGTTTGTTAATTCGGGTCTCATTTATTAGCATTTTATTTGTTTCCTAAGTTGATGGCTTAAAGTTTGGAAGGATAATAACAAGAATTAATTGTTATAAATGGTGGTTTGAAAAGTCTTGGATGTTAAAAGGAAGGGTCGACTTTTTTGGTAAGAGATTGATTGATTGTATTATAGGAAAGTTAATAGCACAATTAATTGTACACTTTCCATATAGTCATAGTCAAATGTATTAACTGCATAGTCAAATGTATTAACTGCATAGTCAAATGTATTAACTTAGGAGTCTCCTGTTTGCAGGCACAATCAAATAAACTACAAAAGGATGTATAAGTTTGAGTCATTCTACTGGTTCGTTCATCTCCCAATTTATTTTTATTTTTGTAAATTCGAATGTGTATGTATAATTTACAGTATGCATACGAGGTAACAATACAAAAATTGTCTCATTTTAATCAAAATTATTTTTATATCACATTAATAACTTTCTTCTTTCCTAATATTAGTCAATCTTCGACAAGTATTTAGGCATCTCCTTTCATTCGCAAACCTTAATACTTGGCTCCATTTTGTTTGAGTGAAACATTAATGAATGATTTTCGATTTTTAAAAAATAAATTCTTTTATAAAAACATGACTCTTTTTTGAATTTTAAAAATAGAATAGTCATTAAATGTTTTTTATTTAAAAAAAATTAAAAATCTGGATTATAGTGTTTAGGAAAGTTATTAAACACTTTGACCGAAACATTAATGAATAATTTTCGTTGATGTAAAATAAAAATTTTTATAAAAACATTAATGACTCTTTTTTTAATTTTAAAAATAAAATAATCATTACATTTTTTTTATTTTAAGAAAATTAAAAATCTAGATTACAGTGTTTAGGAAAGTTATTAAAGACGTTGACCCAAACATTAATGAATGATTTCGATTTTTAAAAAATAAAAAACATTTATAAAAACATTAATGATTCTTTTTTGACTTTTAAAAATAGAATAGTCATTAAATGTTTTTTATTTAAAAAAAAAAGTAAAAATTTGGATTATAGTGTTTAGGAAAGTTATTAAACACGTTAACCGAAACATTAATGAATGATTTTCGATTTTTAAAAAATAAATTCTTTTATAAAAACATGACTCTTTTTTGAATTTTAAAAATAGAATAGTCATTAAATGTTTTTTATTTTAAAAAAAATTAAAAATCTGGATTATAGTGTTTAGGAAAGTTATTAAAGACTTTGACCGAAACATTAATGAATAATTTTCGATTATTAAAAAATAAAAAATTTTATAAAAACATTAATGACTCTTTTTTGAATTTTAAAAATAGAATAGTCATTAAATGTTTTTTATTTTAAGAAAATTAAAAATATGGATTACAGTCTTTAGGAAAGTTATTAAACACGTTGACCCAAACATTAATGAATGATTTCCATTTTTAAAAAATAAATTTTTTTATAAAAACATTAATAACTCTTTTTTGAATTTTAAAAATAGAATAATTATTAAATGTTTTTTATTTTAAAAAAACAAAAAATGTGGATTATATTGTTTAGGAAAGTTATTAAACACGTTGACCGAAACATTAATGAATGATTTTCGATTTTTAAAAAATAAATTCTTTTATAAAAACATAGAATAAAATATGCTCGAAGTTTTTTTAGCGGGTCGATATGGGTAATGCTCATCTTCTCAGACGTGTCAAATTAAATTGTGAAATTTAGGTGGTAGTTAGTTTCTTATTTTCATTTTTATTACTTTCTTATTGTTGAATATGCCATAAGTCTATTTTTAACACATACCATTTAGGTCGCCTTATTCAGGTTGGATTGTATTTAAGAAACCCTTTATTCTCACATGGCCAGCTTTATGTCGCATTGTCAAGAGTTAAAAGCAGGGCAGGCGTGAAGTTACTTATACTTGATGCTGGTGGGAAAGTGATGACTAAAACAAAAAATGTGGGTTATAAGGAAATTTTCAGCGATATTTGAATAAATGTGTATTCGTTGGTTTTAAATTTTAATAAACTGTTTCTACTTTATTTTTCTTATACGTTATACTACTCCAAATAATCGTACGTTGTTGAACTGCGTGTCAACGCGGGCAAATATCTAGTTCATATTATGGGTAAATGGTTGTAAGGTGTTGAAAATTTGATTTCCAATAATTAAAACTCACACAGGGCCAAACCCACTATTAAGGTTCTGAAGGAAGACTTTATGCGTTATGGCACATTAGGCTGCATGTATCTACTAAATTTGGATGTGGTCTTGCTATGCATATGGCACAATTAGAAAAAGAAAAAAAATTAGGCAAGTAACTTTGTTTCACTTTATAAATTGATCGACCTCTTTATATTTTTACACTTGAGAAACCTGTTTTAGCCATTAATTTGTAAATTTACTTATCAATTTGTAAACTTACACAAAAACATAAATTATTAGGTTTGTTGTTTTGTTGTATTTCAGGATCATACTTATAGCTTTAAAGGGATTTCTGGTACTAAAGATGCAAAGGACTGGATGCCGCTTAAGCATAAAGAACCCGCACGCGAGATAGCTATGAAGGCGAATTAAACTAAGAGAAGAAACTACAAGACTGGTCAGGCAAGATGTTTGCGATTTAGTTGTGCCTTGTGCGCAAGGGCAATAATTATAGTATCATACTTTATGAGTTATGACCGAGAATAAATACAAGTTTTTATTTATCTTCTGGTTGGTAGTTACTACTGTGCTATATCTCAAAATGTATTTCAATTCAAGGCCACAGTAGTCGATCAAACTACATAGGCACGACTCCACAGTCCACGGTCCACATTTCCATCATCGGATTATCTTTTTCATTCTGCACCTTAGTGCAATAAAACAAAAGAAGATGGTATTTTTTACAATGAAAGATTCAAAGATGCACACTTTGCTAAACTTAGCCCCAAGTCACCGTAGTCTTCAAACTTGATCATCTTTGGTGTAGGCACATCAGTACATCACTAATCACCCCCCTCCCGCACCTGTTTTCTAGATTCAACAAAATTAGCGTTGACCAACTCATACTTCAAAGACAACCAATGGGCACAAATACAACCCATTAGCAAAATGGGCGTCAACTGGTATTTGTTTTTCATGTAGACTCGATTCGTGTTGGCATGAAACATTATTTCTCCAAAAAGTTACTTTCCTATTTATAACTTTACCCATTAAAATTATTATTGGAGTGACCTTTTATTAGCTTGACCCATTTCCTTTTACGTACACCTTATCAATCAATGTTTAAATCACTTAAAATACATTTCAAAGTAAATTGATATATAACCACTAGACTTTCATCGTTGCCAGCGACATCCATCAAAACACGAAATATAACGCAAGGTAAAGAAAAACTTCAACCAACTAACACTCCACCATCGGCCCCCATAAACACAATCTTGTGCAACGAACATATAAACATCGACTCCGACAGAAAATGATTCTCAACGAACATAGACGCAATCATCCTAGCCTGCAACCCGTATGACACCAAATGAGTTATGCTGATGATTTGGCTATCTTATACTAGTGGGAAAAAAATTTGTTGGATATCTACAAAAACTTTTAGAAGTATTATGATTACTAATATAACTTTATTCCTTCCTCTCTACACATTTTTACCATTTTTATTTCTCTATGTTGTTTTAAAAAAAAAAATTGTATGGTGAACCATGGAGATACATCTGAAAAACCATATATAACTTATTTATGGGTACTTTCTACAACATTTGAATGTTTTTAACTTGTTTTTAATTAAGCCAATATGTTAACCAATACTAACAGAAGTACTACAACAACTACATAATCAGTCATGTGCTGCTTGTCAGCACAAATTTGATTTACTGTAGCCTAAGGAATTTACTTATTTTGACCAAGTGTGCACAATTTAATGTATCCATATTCAATATTTAAAATCTCCAATGTTACTATCTAGTTATCCAGTCATATTTTATATAACGAACTCAACCATTGTTAACGGATATTACCTCTTAATAACTATGAAATTAGCCACAATGAATGTTGTTGTATAACTCACTAATGTATCAATCTGGCTAATAACAGTGTTTTTTAATTCTTCACTTCTTTCAAATTGTACATGTAGTAATTTATGCATATACATTTATGTGTATATCTATAAGCATTTCAATTCAGTTAAACATTAACCATTTTTTGTAAAATCCATGTTTAAAAAAGACACATAATGGGTTGAATGAAATAAAAGGTTGAAAAACCAGAATGGGTTGTCGTTTATAATATGCATCATAATTCAATTTGATGTCAATCGGACCACCCGCCGCAACACGCGGGCATTCCCACTAGTCTAATTATAGAGGATCACATTTCTCACCTATTTTAGGTTCGTTGAGAAATCTAGGGCTCCTATTCGGCAGAGTCCAAAAAGGAAACTCTAAGAAAAAAAAAGTATATGAAAACGTGATAACTGGCTTTTGAACCCGGCCACCAAATCTTAAATTATAGTTTAAGACATGCCATGACTCGTTGCCTTTTATACAAGTGAATATAAGAATTGAACGTAGCGGCTCGAGAGCTACCCGGAATTGGCTCGGTAAAAAGCCCGAACGAGCCGAGCCTTAACGAGCCCGAGCCCGAGCCTGAAATATGACTAGTTTAGTTATGAGCCCGAGCTCAAGCCCTATATACAAAGCTCGATTGGGCTCGCGAGCCTAAACGAGCCCAAACATAATTATAAGTTATTTATATATCTCTTATAATTTATAGCCCACATCTCCAAAGCCCAAGTCCTTATTTCATAGGCCCATTTAATAACACTCGCGAGCCGAGCTATTTCGATCTCGAGCTGAGCTTGAGCTTTTGATTTTGCTAGCGAGCTGAGCTCGAGCTCAAGATTGTAGGCTCGAACCGAGCCGAGCTAGAGCTCGAGCTTCATAAAACCATAACGAGCCGAGCTCGAGCCAAGTCAGGCTCGGGCTCGGCTCGGCTCGTTTACACCCCTAAGGAAAGGGAATAAGGTTATTTTTTTTGTAAGATAACTTTCATTCATCAAAAACGCCACAAGCGGTCCTCAAAGCAAGGACCCCCGGGCCAACAACGAGGTTACATCAAAGCCAAAGGAAAGTTACGCCAAACATTCCAATCTACAAAGTTTAAACTAGATCTATGACGGACCCAAAAAAACGAGGTGGATTTAATACACTCCAACACTTCAACCGCTCTTCTAGACTTGTCTTTGAAGATTCAACCATTCCGTTCGTTCCATATCATCCACATAGAGGTATAGAAGATGCCTCTAAGAATATACTTATTATGCTTCGATAACGGTTGAGAATCCACTACCTTCAAGATATCCGACACATCAAAGGCAAAGAAAGGAGCCAAACGACACCAAGCGGAAACTCTATTCCAAATCTCCAAGGAGAATGCGCAACCAGTGAACACATGCATAGAAGATTCTTGACCCGTTTGACACAGAACACAAGAGTCCCCTTGTAACGAAACACCTCTTTTTGCTAATTCCACTCGAGTAGCAAGACGGTCTTTGACGGCTCTCCACACCATAATCTTACACTTTAATGGGTCCCAACCCTTCCACTTTATAGACTGAGAAGTGGTCGAGTTATATGTAGTAAGCAATAGCTTTTTAGCCGATTGAACTGAGAATTGACCTTCGTGGTCTGCTTTCTAGCTCCACAAATCGCTACCCCCCTCTCCATTGAAACTCATGTATGTCTTCAAGAAGATGAAACAGCTCCGTAACAGCCGCGTTTGTAGACGGAACGCACCTCCAGCCCCAACTGAGAACTTTAGACCCATCAACAATGAGTTCTGGATGGGTAAGATTGTCTTTTCATATTCATTTAAATGGGTAAAAATGTAATTTCATTTAGTTATCAAGACAAATTTAATAGAACTATTAAATCAACTTCTTTAACCTATTAAATGTAACTAATAATGGTATTAAAACATTTAAGCATTTGAAAAGTTTAACATCATGGCATAAAAGATCTTAAAGAATTCATAGAGATGACATCAAGAGGCATTTTTATGAAATTACACAAATATTACTTAAAACTATAAGTCAATTTTGTACTTTCTTTAAAATTTATGCTACCACTTTGCTGAAAAATCTATAATAATAATAATAATAATAATAATAATAATAATAATAATAATAATAATCTATATCTATGTGTGTATATAGATATATCTATATAAATATATCTCCTATGGTTATCTCTATGATTTGCTAATAAAACAAGTCTTGAAGCTAAATGTAGAACATGCTTCACGCATCCACTCTCTCAATAACGATGCGCCTGTTTAAATTCTTTAAGATGTCATCGTACGGTTATAGATCCAGATTGATGATTCCAGGCATTAATGGGTAGTGTTCTTAATTGCATTCATGGGATTAGTTAATCCATACGTTTGATATCAACGGTTCTTGGAATACATTATATGTTCCTTTTTTTCATGCTGACCCCATAAAATAACCTCTAATCAAGCCCTAATAATGTTTTAATTTAAGTTAGTCACTCATCTTTCATTCTACGATCGTCATATCATCGGTGACTGCGGATAACTATTTCTAATTACATTTTGATTCGTGGGTTTATACAAGAGTCTTTGATTGAATGAATCAAGGGTGTTTAATTGATGTTGGTTTGTCATTGTAGTGTTGCAGTCCAATTTCATCGAAAGGCACCATAATATCTTCCAAGTCCTTTTATTGTTTATGTTGTTGTGCATTTTCAGCTTTGAAACTTACCATGAACTGTTAATTTTCCTTGACATTCCTAAGTCCTTTTATTTAGGTCAACTGCTGAAGCACAATTAGATGCATATGTATTGGAGTCTACCCCTATTCAAATTTCATGGTTTGGTCATCACTTTATGAAATGTTCTATGTCAAACACATCTTGTAGTCAATGATTAGTCTAACGTCATTAGTAAACAAAACTTACCACGTAACGATATTATTTTACACTTTATTGTTTTGTTTTTGCATTTAATCTATGGATCATACATAAAGTAATACATGAGGTGATCATGCATATAGTACGCATAGTAGGAAGCCAATTCTACATGCTTTTGTTACATGAGCATTTTAAATGCCCCTCACACCTTCTCATCAAATGAATGTGAAGGGATATGGTACCAAAGCATTACAAATATCATATCATCGCCCAACTAGAACCGGCATCGCCTGGCGTCCATCCGCCTATTTTACGTCAGCGGAACGTCTGGCGTCCACCCGCCAGTTCTACGTTGGCGATACACCTGGCGTCCAACTGATGCCAGACGTAGCCTCATCCGCCTGTTTTACGTCGGCGATACACCTGGCGTCCAACTGAAGCCAGACGTAGCCAGGCCCCATCAAGGGTAGAGGATGGGCTGAGAAAGTGTGATGTCAAGGTACTACAAAAGGAGGAGATCCTTCTCCTTTTGTTGGCATCTAATATCACATACACTTTCACTCAAGAAGAATACGAACTCCTTCGTACCTTCTTCAACCCCTTGTTTATTACACTAACCTTTAGAGGCTCGGCTCTTTTAATCGGTAGTCTCCTAAACTCCTAGGTCTTGTTCTTAGACCTACACGTATTTTATTAACACCTATCTTTACGAAATACAGTAGAATCACCACTTGGGTTAGCGTCTGTACGGTAATTCAGGATTCGTGTTTCTTCATTGGCGCCATCCGTGGCCTTACCACAAATACTCTAAATAAACAGCTTTATTAAACCTACTTATTAACCCACATCGGAAAAATGACCACTTCACCTCCAAGAGTGTTCACTCCCTCTAGGGTCTTCAAGGACATCACCGACGTTACCCTAGGATCTCACCCAACATCTGGGGATCACGACAACAACCAACAACACCCCGTTGTCACCCCTAGAAACCTGGAATTCCAACTCACCGATCCAGCACCTCCAACCGAGGAGGAGATCGACGCCCTGAATAATGACTGGTACGAACGCCAGAAACAAATTCTGGACGCCCAGCTGGAACGCCGCCGACGCATTGGCAAAACCATTATGGGTTCCTCCTCCAAGAAACCCACACGAACGACGACCGTTGCCCGTCACGGGGAAGGTCCAGGGCAACCCCCTATGGACCAGGCCCGTGCAGAGCACAACTAGTTCGACAACGACGACTATGACGAAAGTTCATGGGAGGACGATGCCTCCAGGGACTACCGTCACAGCCCATACTACAGACGGGAGCGGTTAAACAGATACAACGATGACGCCACTACAAACTTATCACTCCCCTATAGGCCAACGGCCTTCGCTGACAAATCCAAGTTTACAAGGTGCATCTTTCAAGCACCAATACCACCGAGGCAACACCTCCCGGCCAACGTCAAAATATACGACGGCCTTACCGACCCTGACTACCACCTCGGCATCTTTAATCAAGCCAAGGCCGTCATCGGATGGACCCTACCCGTCTGGTGCCACCTGTTTGCCCAGACACTCACCGGAGCCGCCAGGGTCTGGTTTGACAACCTCCCTATCGGAAGCATCGACAGCTACGAACAGCTGATCGACAAATTTTTGCTCCACTTTAGCCAGCAACGTCGCCACAAGCACGACAAAAGCCAGATCTCTCTGTGCAAACGAAGAGACACTGAACCGCTCGAAAACTTTATCGTGCGGTTCAATAAAGAAGCACTCCAACTAGGGACGGGGGACGAGGCAACTCGGACCTCCTTTCTGGCCAACGTCAATGACGATGGCCTCCAACATACCCTTTAAGGGAAAGATGGCATCCCAGACCCCTGTGAAGAGGTTGTCCGCATCTCAAAGTTATACGCGGGCAACCAAAAAACGATGCGCCAAAACCAACGCGGAAGTTCCAACAACAGCTGTAGCCGCAACAACAACCGAGCATCTATCTGGAACCGTATTTCAGGATCCACCGACGAAGGACGATACTCAACATCTGGCGACGCCAGAAACATAATCGGTAGCTAAAAAACGCGCGATCAGCGCAACAGCGGCCGCCGGAACCAAGACTGGACTCCCCTCACGAAAACACCATCCCAGGTGCTGTCGCAGGTCCTTTCAACCGGAGAGGTGATTTTCAAACTCCCTAAACCCATGGGCACAAAACGAAAGAATGTTGACAACACCAGATTCTATGACTTCCACAAAGACATGGGTCACGACACTGACAACTGCTACAGCCTCAAGATGGAGATCGAGGCGGCCTTACGCTCCGGAAAGTTGGCCAACTTGGTCAAAAATGTCCGCGCCGGCGCATGTCGGTAGGACGAACCCGACAAGGCCATCAAAGACATCATGACACACCATATCCACGGCGCATACCACCGACAGTGCAACATGACGCGCAACACCAAGTGGAAGGCAAACCTCGTCGACAGGGCGAACATGTCGTACCATGCAGAAGCGACGACATCTGGAAATTGGAGGGAGGCCCAGGTCATCCTCCCAATAATACCAGGGGGCGCATAGTCAACAACCCCACTCACCATCACAACACTGTTTGGACATTACCGAACTTACAAAATGATGTGCGACGAAGCAAAGCACGCCTGCAACCAGATGCACCTATCGCAGGTTTCTTCAATGAAGTCATCCACCCCATCGGCAAGTTCGACTTTACAGTCACACTTGATGATGGGACCCACACCCGCTCAGAAGTTTGCACCTTTCATGTCATCCCAGCCAACTCCTCATATGACATCTTGCTTGGCAGACAAGGCGTGGCAAACATCAACTGCACCGCATCAACTTCCCACCAAACCATGGGTTTCCCAACACCCACGGGGATTGCGTACATCAGAGGCAATCAAGAATGCCTCATGATAACTGAGCCGGCGGTAGATACTCCGCCGCCAGCACCACGCGCCCCAAAAGAAGAAGAATGGGTCCTCAACCCGAACTTCCCCGAACAAACCATTACTTTGGGGCCGACTCTGTCCCCCCAAGTACGAATACACCTAAAACAACTCTTGGTGGCAAACAAAGACATCTTTTCTTGGTAATCATCAGACATGGTCGGTATCCCAAGACACATAGCTGAGCATCGCCTCAACACCTACAAGGACGCTCGCCCAGTAGCTCAGAAAAAACGTCCACTGGGCCCCGATAGAGTCAAAGCCATGAACGAGCAAGTCGATGACCTACTCGAAGCAGGCATCATAAGAAAGTGCAACCACCAAACTTGGGTCGCTAACCCCGTCATGGTCCTCAAGAAGAACGGGTCTTGGCGCATGTGCGTCGACTACAAAGACCTCAACAAAGCATGTCCAAAGGACCACTATCCCCTACCAGAAATCGATCTGAAGGTAGACTCTCTAGCGCCGTTCAAATACAAGTGTTTTCTCGACGCCTATAGAGGATACCACCTAATCCAGATGGCCTATGAAGACGAAGACAGAACCGCCTTCAGAACCGACAGATGGGTATACTGCTACAACAAAATGCCCTTCAAACTAAAAAATGCAGGCGCAACGTACCAACGCCTAATGGACCATGCCTTCATCAACCAAATCGGCATTAATCTTGAAGTTTACTTCGACGACTTGGTCATCAAAAGTACCCAAGAAGACACCATGCTACTGGACATCCAGCCCACCTTCGAACAGTTGCGCGAAATCAAGATGAAACTCAACCTGGGAAAGTGCTCCTTGGGAGCCAAAGAAAGGAAATTTATAGGCGTCATTGTTACCAATGGCGGCTTCAAACCAAACCCGGAGAAAGTTCAAGCCATCCAACGCATGCCTTTACCAAACTCAATAAAGGACGTGCAAACACTTATGGGACGCCTCGTCGCCCTCAACCGATTCCTATCAAACTACGCGTCCAAGTCTTTTCCTTTCGTTCATACCCTAAGAAATGTACTAAAAAAGACACAATTCCGCTGGACTCCAGAAGCGGAAATGGCTTTTCGTGAAATGAAGCAGTGTTTGACTTACTTACCAACTTTAACAGCGCCCCTACCAGAGGAACCACTAACACTATACCTATCCGCATCCGAAACAGCGATAGGCGCAGTACTTCTGGTAGAACGCAACAAAGTCCAAACACCGATCTACTACATCAGTCATACCCTCGCAGACGCAGAAACTAGATACTCCACAATGGAAAAGCTAGTTCTCGCACTTGTACATGCATCACGACGATTGCGATGATACTTTCAAGGACACCCAATCAATGTCCTAACGGATTACAGAATCAATACCGTGCTCTCCAAGCCGGAACTCTCAGGCCGCCTAGCAAAATGGACAATCGAACTCGGTGCGCACACCATCATCTACAAACCAAGACCCGCGATCAAAGGACATGTTCTCGCAGACTTCATCGCAGAAATCCCAACGGATAAAATACAAGACTGCAAAGACGAACAAGATCCGAAACCCGTCCTGGATTCCCGCCTAACTTGGTCACTATACACAGACGGAGCCTCCAACGAACAGGGCGCCTGTGCAGGCCTACGACTCGTCAGTCCTGACAAAACCGAATTTACGTACGCCGTCCGCCTTGAATTCCCAAGCACAACCAATGAAGCAGAGTACGAGGCATTCCTTGCAAGACTACGCCTAGCTGACAAAATGTGCGCAAGACATCTGAACGCCCACGTCGACTCAATGCTCATAGCGGGTCACATGAATGGCGTCTACGATGCCAAAGACCCGGTTATGGCTCAATACGTCGACCAAGCAAAGCTCCTCACCAAAAGATTCACAACTTGCACAATTGTCCACATCAACCGAAGTGGCAACAAGGAAGCTGACGCCCTCAGCAAAATGGCATCCACTGCTTGGCCGCATATGGCCAAAGAGGTACGCATCGAAACTCTAGCTCAACCTTCAGTACCACTTAGACAGGTCAATGTAACACAAACGGGCTCCGGATCATGGTTGACCCCGATCCAAGCATACCTAGCAACGGGCACTCTACCACCTCAAAAAGTAGAGGCCCGAAAACTCCAATACAAATCCGAGCACTATCAACTCATGAATGGTGTTTTATACCGACGCTCCTATCTTGGCCCTCTCCTAAGGTGCGTGGATACCGCGACTGCCGCCTCCCTTATAAAGGAAATACACGAAGGCATATGCGGCATCCACGCAGGCCCAAGAATGGTCGTCGCAAAGATCATGAACGACGGATACTACTGGCCCGGGATGCATCAGGACGCTGTCAAGATCTTACACACTTGCTTCAATTGCCAGCAAGATGCACCAAATACCCTGTGCCCAAAGAACGACCTGGTTCCAGTCACCGCCGCTTGGCCATTCCAAAAATGGGCTATCGATCTAGTCGGCCCATTCCCAATGGCCCCTGGAAAGATACAATATCTTATAGTCGCCGTCGACTACTTCACAAAATGGGTTGAAGCCAAGCCGCTCGCATCAATCAGCGTCGAACATATCAAAACATTCATCTGGGAATTCATCATCTGCCGCTTCGGCCTACCCATGGAAATCGTCACGGACAACGAGACGCAGTTCGCTGACAAAAAGATTCAAGCCTGGCTAACACAGCTGGTCGTCAACCAGATCTTTATATCTGTCGCCCACCCTTAAGGAAACGGTCAGGTGCAACGTATCAACAGATCGCTCGTCGAAGGCATAAAGTCACTCTTAGGATCCAAACGAACAGGTTGGGTAGACGAATTCCCACACATCTTATGGGCGCATCGCACCCTCACAAAGACCAGCACAGGTGAAACCCCTTTTAGCCTAACATATGGCCTTGAAGCCGTAATCCCCGTCGAAATATCATTCCCATTGCCAAGGGTCCTCAACGCCGCGCAAACAGACAACGACAAAGAACTGTACCTCAACTTGGACCTCTTAGACGAAAGACGTGGGATCGTCGCTATACGCGAGGCAAACTCTAAAAAACAATTGGAACACTATTACAACTCCAAAGTTAAAGCCTGCACATTTGACATCGGGTATTATGTCCTAAGAGACAACTACGGGTCTCATACCGAGCGCCCTGGAAAGCTAGCGCCCAATTGGGAAGGGCCTTACAAGATTCAACAAGTACTAGGAAAAGGCGCATACGCGCTAGAAAGACTTGACGGGACGCCCATACCTAGATCATGGAATGTAGCGCAGTTGTGCCCATGTTACTTATGAAAATCTCAGTTTTGGAAGAATACATTCCATCACTTTACATTTTGTCTACAACTGCGCAATTATTACTTTGGTTCTAACTTATGAAGTTAATTTACTCTTCATAAACTAGAAGCCAAACATTGCCACACTTCTAACTTATGAAGCTAATTTACTCTTCATAACTTCGAACAACAATCTATTAGCCCTAAATTGTGAAGCTAATTTACTCTACACAACGGACGCTAAGTTTACTCATAACCTATGAAGCTAATCTACTCTTCATACACATAGCAACTTATCCCACAAAAGCATTCAGAGCAAACATCAACAAATATCAAAGTGTCAAACTTCGTTTCCATTTAAAAAAAAAAAGAGGTACATATACAAAGGCAAAAAAGAATTGACGCCACAAACAAAACAACCTACTGATGAGGCTCATGCGCCGAACCCGAACTACCCAACCCGGCAGTCTTGCCCGCCAACGCCTTCTGAGCCTTCTCCCGCCCAAGAATATCGGACTCTTTAACCCATTGCCGGAAGCGACCAATAGGATCTGAATCCATGAGGCACTTGCCAACCGTCTGAAGAACAGGAAACTTAATCTGCTCTAGCTTCTTCAGTTGGTCCACCAGCTCATCCTCAGGGTTGATATCCTGAAATGGCTCTTCCTCAGGGGCCCCATGCTTCGCCGCCAGGTAACCCTCCAACCAGCCTACGCACAAACCAGCCACGGGCACAGCCTGTGCTATCGCCACCACCTGCTCACCCATCTTCGGCTCATTCCAGCAACGATTGAAGATCTACAACAGAAACAAACAAGTTAGTAGGAGCATGAAACACTTAAACACAAATACAAGTCAAAGAAGAAAATGTACCGCTGAAACACCATCAGACATCATCCATACGGCCTTCTCTTCAGAAGCCCTCTTCTTCGCCAACAAACTG
Source organism: Ambrosia trifida (assembly GCA_028751855.1). Taxonomy (NCBI): domain Eukaryota; kingdom Viridiplantae; phylum Streptophyta; class Magnoliopsida; order Asterales; family Asteraceae; genus Ambrosia; species Ambrosia trifida. The sequence continues at coordinate 2,916,485 of CM054123.1, read as the reverse complement.
GCCTCTTCAACGGACCATGCCTCCTTCTCTTTGACAAGGTCATTAATCTGACCTTCCAGCTCAGATACTCGAGTGGTCATCGTCACCACATCGGCATCCTTCACCTTAAGGTCAGTCACAACATTAGCATACTTGGAGGACATCTCCTCTAATTCCTTGACCCTGGCTGCCTCCACCTTCTTCTGCTCCGCCAACGCAGACTCAGCTTTCTGCACCAGCTGACGGCGGCGCTCCAACTTTGTATTAACAGTCGCCGTGGAGTTGGCCCATGCCTTCTGCTTCTCGGCAGCATCAACATCCTTTTGGCGTAGGTCGGACTCCAGCTTCCGAACCTGCTCTAGAAGCCGCTTGCGTGCGGTCTCATACACCTCCTTCTCCCTCGCCAGGCGATCGGATTCACCTGTAACCGCTGCCTGCTCATCCAAGAACTCACCCTCCCCACGATGAAGGGCGTACAAATTCCCCAAAGATTGTGTCAAATTCATACACAACTCTGAGAAAAGTGTACCCCGGTTCTGGGAACGGTGATGAGTGCGCTCCGCAGGAGGAAGCGCGTAGTTAACAAATTCCTCAGCCACAAAGGGGTTGAGGAAACGACAGCTCTTAGTTATACGCCACCGAGGCGTATAAACCGGAGCGTCCAACCTAAAAGCAGGAGCAGCTGACGACGCTCCGCCACCTTCGATCTTCTTCATCTTCAGATCGCCGATCCCAACCTCCTTCGGCGACGTTTCCTGTCTGTCCCCCTCACCAAGATCAACAAAAACAGGCTCAGTTCGCGAGCCACCACCACCCTGAGCAACCATCCCTTGGGCTTGCTCCCACTTAACCTTCACCAAGTCTTCATGTTGCTTCAACAAAGCCAGCCTGCGCTGCTGCTCCTCTTCCTTCTCCTTCTCAGCCAGGTTGGCCAAACGAGCATCTTCGGCCCGCTTATGCTCAACCTCCATCTAAAGAGCCCGGGCCTCATCCTCCTCCTTCTTCAAAGCGGCCTCAGCGGCACGCTTCTCTTCATCCTGTTTCCACGCCAACTCCAACTGACGCGCTGCCTCAGCTTGGGCCCTCTCCTCCTCTAGCTTCTTCTTCCTCTCCTCTTGAAATTGCTTCACAGACGGAGGAACAGAGCCTACAAACAAATAAGCAAAGATGCATTAAGCACTTGATAAAATCATCAAGCAAGCAGAAAGATATTACAAAAATCACTTACTGCTGATTTTTCTCAGAGCCTTTTTAGAGAAGGGCTCACGCTCTGACGGGGGATCAAGCTCCAAACTCTCCGAAGGATCGACATTACCACCACGTGTGGCCGCCCTCTTCGGAGACGAACCTTGAGGTACCTCCTCCTCAACCGTCTCCGTCTGTTTACGCTTGTGACCTACACACAAAGAAGACAAAGCTTAGCTCACACGACGCAAGAAAAGACAAAAGACTTAAAGAAGGTCAGAACACTTACTTTCAGTAGTCACCTCTTCAGTCGTACTGGACTCACCTGTCAAACCACCACCTCGCGCCGCGGTCAACGTCGCACTAGACCCACCATCACCTGCAGAGCGACGCATATGGTGAATTAGACCGGACGATGACCCACTCGACTCATCGTTGGACAAAAATATATAATCAATCCCAGCCGCAGTACACATGGAGAGCGGCTCAGGATTGATTAGGAAACCGAATTCAAGGTTAGATTGCACACCTTCCATCGGCGCAGGGAAAATGAAATTCTCCTTTAGCTGCTCCAGCTCAGACACACCTCCCTCAGGCACCGCGCGATAAGTGGTCTTCGTACCACAAGCGGCAAAAACCTTAAACAACAACTTACCTGCAAACAAGGCATACGAGTCAAACACGAGAGAGGTACAAATAATACTAATAAAAACTAAAGTACTTACCTTCAACAGATAATGGCCCATCATCACCAATAGGAGCCACGTCATAACCCTCCCTGACGCCTAGACAGCTCAGTCCTAACAGATGGAGGATACCCTCATCCAACCTATCCAGATCATCTAGGCGACTTGGGTGCGCACACAGCTCCTGAAACCAGGCCTCCTCCTGGAAATCCTTTACAACTTCGAAGGACGGTGCCTTCTGCCCGGCCCGGAGCTCCAGCTTCGCCATGTCCACAGGAATAACCTCATTCTTCACGAAGAAAAAACACTTCTTCCATTCACGAAGAGTCTTGGGTGAACTCTTCGGCACTATCAGGCTCACACTCTTTGACCTTTCGACAAAGGACACCCAGCCGGACTCCTTCACTTCAATCTTGTAAAACACATTGAAGTGTTCAAACTCCGGCTCTCTTCTTAATGCCCGGCATGTGGCTTCAAAATGCATAATCCTCATGACCCCGAAGGGGCTCATCTGAGAAACATGCACCCCGTACTTCTGCAGGACGGAGACAAGAAACCTCGAAACCAGTAACCGGAAAAGCCCCTTTTGAAAATACGCCTCGTACAAGCATATCTTCCTCTCCGGGCAATCAACCGGAGTCTGCCCCTTCTCCGGAAACTCCGGCTCCCACTGACGTAGGATGTTAAACTTCTTGACCAAAGACCTGAACTTGTCCTTGGACCAAGAAATTTGGGCATCCTTCATCGCCAACTCCGCCTTCTTATCCTCAGAAGACATATTCAACATAGAAAATAGAAAGAACGAGAAAATTTTCCTTCGACAGCTGATCGGAAAACTCACTAACTCGCTGGAGATAAATCGGAAAACTTCTTTCAGAAAGAGGAAAATGAAACAAATGGAGGATAAAGGGAACATATATATACCCATCGCATTTAATGCAAGGACAGAAAAAAAATCATCACGAACAGGCTTTTCGCGCAAGGGTCCAATCACAGACAGACACGTCAGACAACCCATGTGACCAAACGGCTCACGCGTCACGCGTGGCCCACTTGCCTGACGGTTGTCCTACCCCAGCTAGCAAATGATGCCCATCATCGACACGTGTACGTCCACGTTTAAATCCATCATCAACAGCTCTCCTCATGCACCAGATGCACAACACGTGGCGGACTACCAACTCAACAGTCATAGTAACTGTCATACACGTTCTCCAAGGCAGGTGTACCAACCATCAGCCACGTCCTTTCACCTTCAAAACATTCCCGCCTTGAATTCACACAAAATTCAAAAAGGCAAATTCAATGCAGAGTAAATACAGGCGCAGACAGGGACAAGAAACAACTTTTCACAACTTCTGACCGTGCAAACAGGCCTGACGCCTCTCTAGGCTCCACGCTTGCGCGCCAGACAAAAAATTTTGAAATATTTTATTTTCACAACTTCTGACCGCGCAAACAGGCCTGACGCCTCTCTAGGGTCCACGCCTGCGCGCCAGACCAAAAATTTTGAAAATTTTTATTTTCACAACTTCTGACCGCGCAAACAGGCCTGACGCCTCTTTAGGCTCCCCCGCCTACGCGCCAGACCAAAAAATTTGAAATTTCTATTTTCACACACTTCCGAACGCGCAATCAGGCCCGACGCCTATCCAGGCCCCACGCCAACGCGTAGAAAGGAAACAACCAAGAAGTTCCTTCTCCCACACGAATGGCTTTCAACATACCGATCAAGCAAGCCTGATACCACCAGACGAGTCTTTCACCAATCCTATGAACATAACTATCAAAACATCACAAAGCAGACAACAACTTATAGCAAGGATCCAAGAAGCTACTTATCTTCTTCAAGCTCTACACAGGACGAGCTACCTCTCGTCATCTCCAAGCTTTTCAGGTAACTCTCTACTTCAAGCTTCCAGGATAAAGAAACAACTTTCTTCATCCTGCTTCAAGTCCTACACATAACGAATGAATTTCCTTCATTCCCCTACTATTGCCCGGACCTAATCATAGGTCCCGCAATAAACGCTCATTCCGTCATACGCCCGCAGCTTGATCACTGTGCGCGCACCAGTTGACAAGGTCATACAAAAAACACACATCCACTTTGTTACATGAAAACCCAGTGACGACTGGATGTAACTCAAAGTACACTTGTGAAATCAATTCCAGTACTCCCCGAACAAAGGTGCATGAAAGCACTGGACTGGGAGACTTTAAGGGATATGGTACCAAAGCATTACAAATAGCATATCATCGCCCAACTAGAACAGGCATCGCCTGGCGTCCATCCGCCCGTTTGGCGTCAGCGGATCGTCTAGCGTCCATCCGCCCGTTTTATGTCAGCGGAATGTCTGGCGTCCACCCGTTCGTTCTACGTCGGCGATACACCTGGCGTCCAACTGACGCCAGACGTAGCCTCGTCCGCCCGTTTTACGTCGGCGATACACCTGGTGTCCAACCGACGCCTGGCGCAAGCTCGTCCGCCCGTTTTACGTTAGCGGACCCAATATGCTTCAAAGCTTCCCCAGCAAGCCTGTTGAAGCTTCGACAACACAACTGGAAGATGCCTTTTGGGGCAGCCTTGGGACTCACCCCTGCCCCGGACAAAATATCTCTGACGCAACAGGCTGCCCGTCAGAGTTCCTCTCCAATCAGAGACTGCTCTCAGTTTGACATGCAGAAAGGACGACGACGTGGCAGCCTCCCAGCCAAGATATCTTCGTGACAGCAGGCTTTCTCAATCTGTCTCGAGGTCCAAGGAAAAGTATGATTACCCACCGTCCTCGGTCTACCAATAGGCGGGCGCCACGTGTCCGCCGACCATCAGCGTCCATTCAACAGACGCCACGTGCACTATCATCAGGATGGTAACATCCCCCCTTACCATTTTACTTTCTCCTTTTTTACCAAATCCCACTTGCACCAAATGGGTTTAAGGACTTGGGCCGAAATCTTGGAGACACCTCTACCTGGGCCGGGCCCCATCAAGGGTAGAGGATGGGCTGAGAAAGTGTGATATCAAGGTACTACAAAAGGAGGAGCTCCTCCTCCTTTTGTTGGCATCTAATATCACATACACTTTCACTCAAGAAGAATACGAACTCCTCCGTACCTTCTTCAACCCCTTGTTTATTACACTAACCTTTAGAGGCTCGGCTCTTCTAATCGGTAGTCTCCTAAACTCCTAGGTCTTGTTCTTAGACCTTCACGTATTTTATAAACACCTCTCTTTACGAAATACAATAGAATCACCACTTGGGTTAGCGTCTGTACGGTAATTCAGGATTCGTTTTTCTTCAGAATGCTTCTAAAACTTGCATCACTAACATCCCATCCCATCCCATTTATTATGTGTTTGTGTTTGTAATTTTATAATTAATCGATGGGATGGCGATCTCCGTTTTGTGATAAATTACATGTCAAGAAAGGCCCACGGACGGTTGAAGAAGATTTAAGTAAACATATCAATTACATACATGCCAATTATATATAGCCAAACATCGTGCAGCCCCGCCGCAACGCGCGGGTTCCTGCTAGTATATATATATATATATATATATATATATATATATATATATATATATATATATATATATATATGGGCTAGAGCCAACGCGATGCGGCAGGGTGAACATTTACAAGTATAAGTTTAATTGGGTAGTTGATAATCCGACGGGACGCGTGAATATTGTGCCATTGTAGAGACCATGTGATGGATTGATATTCTACAACAATCTTATGGGGCACTTGATTGTTAAATGAAGTCTATGAGACGTCAAACCACTAATAGTTAGCGAGTTTAAGAACTCCACCGGGTAGAAGTTATGGTGATCGTCTTTGACTTCATCAAAACTGTAGTAAACATTTTCCTCCCCTTGTAACATAGCAGTCATTTTATCATTGATCTCGTCAACAATGTCATATTTTAGTGGAAAATATTGCTCTGGAGATTATATAATCAGAAGAATACACATTGCATTGAATTAAGCAATAAGCATTGATCAGTTATGTTTTCTCTATTACCACATGTAATTGTCGAGTCGTGTGGTAACTGGATATAGCTTCCTTCGATCAATTCTTCAGTTCCATCTCTGACTATAAAAAAATCAGAATTCCAAGGACCATTCAACGCTCTCATATTTATTGTCAACCGCATCTTTTTGCCCAAAGCATAAAGAGGCGACATGCGCAGGCTAGTGTCTTCAATCTGTGCTCTAGTTCTATGTTTAATAACCGACAACACTTATTTAAAATTTCCTCCCATGACCATTATCTTTCCACCAAATGGTAGACTAACACCTAAAATGTCCTGCAATGTTCTAGTTCTATCTACTGCCTGTCTTTTTGCTATAGAAGCTTAAGCCCATACGATTAATTTGGACGACCTAATTAGTTTAGCCATTTCACTTTGTTTTTTATGTTCTACATTGAATTGTTATTAGCACAAATGGGAATATTGAATTTAGAGCGAGTCGTTCACCCTCCTGGCATATTATTTGCCGCAACACATGATGAAGCCGCAACACGAGAGAGAGGGGGATAGAGAGCAAGAGAGGGAAAGAGAGAAGGAGATGGAGAGGGAGGGAGGGAGAGAGAGAGAGTGAGAGAGAGAGAGAGAGAGAGAGAGAGAGAGAGAGAGAGAGAGAGAGAGATAACCGATTCTTCCATCATAGAACGTTGTGCTAAAGCTAGACATATTGTGAAAGAAGAACCATATGAATTTAATCCATATACCTACGGACGTTTTGCTGGGCCAAACTATGAAACTTTACACTCTAATCCTAAAAAAAAAACAATAAAAATCCTCTAAACATGATAATCCTTACGATTGTGCCCCCTGGATCCGCAATGTTAGAGTTTGCGTAATTGATGGCAACAAATGTTTTAAGAAGGTATGTTTTTTTGAACAACAACCATCTCTATATATATAGAGCCAGCAAGAAACTAGGGTAAAACTTCAAAACAGAAAACAAAACAAACAAAACATGGCCGAAAACAAGCCGGCCAAGATTACACCAAGTTTAAAACATCAAATTGGACCCAGCTCTCCTAAGATGGGCATGGACCGCTCGCACGATGCACCATCTATAAGAAAGTGTCTTCCTTGATCAAACTAATAAATTACGCCTTTCAAGAAAAAAAGTTATTATCAAACTAATCGTTACTAACCAATTGTATATATATCAATCTCAAATAATCAAACCGTATGTCTTTACCTTATTCTTGAATTTTTGGTCTTCTTTTTATTTAATTTTTGTATTACGTATGCTTTCTCCTAATGTGCACACTTTGATTGAAGGCAGAACGTGCAAAATTTAAATAACTCCATCTTTGGGGCTAAAAGTAGGAATAATAGAAACATAAGGGAAGAATTATCAAATGTTTTAATATAAAAACGAATAACTGTAAACTAAAATGATCTCTAGTGTTTCTAGATTAATTGGATCAGGGGTTCGTCATGATACATATTTATAAATCCTTAGTTGTATGACGCGATTTAAAAGTCTATATTTGAACAATTCTAGATGTGCTAGTCACACTAGTTAGTAGAAGGTATATATGGTGACGGAATTAGCCGGGCCTATTGAATTTTCCAACGATATTTTCTACTAATAGGTTTCTAGAATGGGTATTGTTATTGTTATCATCATCGTTATCCTTGTACATGTAATGTTGTCATAAGTGTAAAAGAAAATATAGTAGTGACCTACTGACCTCGGTTTAAAAGCTTTGTTTCTGTTACTGAGAGATGGCGATACAAGTTTTCATCCTTTTTAATGTTTAGAAACTTCTTTAGCTTATTTCAGATATTTTGGAGAGCTCAAATTAGGTCATGGGTGTACCTTAACATGAAAGATTCATGAAAGATTGTAACGGTGACGTGGCATTTTAACTTTCATTGTACACCATTCTCTTTCCGTGTTAAAGGGTATTAAGGGGTGTTAAACTATTTTCTTGAAGTGAGCTAGTGTGAATGGAGACAAAGTAGAGAATGTCAGATCAAATGGTTAGCGTATACCTCATTGCCTTACATAAATATTACATAGTTATATATATATATATATATATATATATATATATATATATATATATATATATATAGGGGAAAGTTAATTTGAGAACACCTATATTTCGTGCGAACCGTGAGAACGGCATCTAAAACCATTCAAATTCAAATTTTTTTTTTACGCTTGTCTTTATTACTAAAATACAATCTCAAAAACACAATTTACGGGTAAAAATTCGAACGTATACGAAAATAATTTGTTTTTACACATGTGTAAATTTACTGTTTATACATGTGTAAACTGTTTCATTTACACATGTGTAAAAAGTTAATTTGAAAGTGTTTTGGCAAGAAAAGATGAATTATTTGGAAAAAAAAATTCATCTATTAATGTTATATTTAGATTACAATGAGGTTTGTATTAAAAAAATTGATTTTGATTGATTTTTTTACTTGTTCTCACGGTTCTCACAATATTTAGCGTTCTCAAGATAACCCTCCCCTATATATATATATATATATATATATATATATATATATATATATATATGTTTAGGATGCTATACAAATGACATATTTCGTGAGAAGTGTGAGAAGGACTACGAATTGACATGTAGACGTCATGTTTTGGATTTAGGAATGATGTTTTAGGTTGTTTTAACTTGAAAAATACCAAACACAACAATCTAAAACACAATACAATGTATTATAGTCATTAAATTTAAAAAAACAGCTAAAACACACTACTTAACGCTTAAAACACACTACTAATGTTCTTAGCATGGTGTTTTAAGTTTTAAGCCTAAAATACATTTGTTTTCGGTTTTTAATTGTTTTGTTTGGTGTTTTTATAGGTAAAACAATCCAAAACATCACGACTAAGTTCAAAAAATGATGCCTAAGTATCAATTTTTAGTCATTCTCACACTTCTCACAAAAAAAGACACTTTGTACACGATCTTGACCTTATATATATATATATATATATATATATATATATATATATATATATATATATAGGGAATGGATAATATGGAAACCCTATATAATGGAAAAACTCTAGAAACCCTCTAGTGACCATTGATCAAGTTTGATCAATGGTCCATAATTATTTGAATATAATACTCATAAAGCATGTGGGCCAATCTAATAAAAAAATATATTTAAAGGCATTAAGGTAATTTTAAACATGAGTTTTGACACTTCTGAATCCTAGGTTTTAAAAGGTTGATTTGACACTTGTCAAGTCACCTCTCTCCTACTTTATGGCACTTTTTCCAGCACCAAATATTAACATACGTTAGTGTTGTGATACAAAATTCTGACCTCGTGTGAGACATCGCTAACATGTGTTAAAAGACATGTACTAAAAATAACAAAAATAAAAGAACACATAAAATGTATATTTATTTAAGAAATGATAAAAACGATCATTATAATCAATACTAAAAACGTATTAAAAACGTTTAATATAAACCTAATTATTTGTGAATGACAAAAAAAAAAAAAAACTATCATGACAACATAAAAAAATCTAGTTATGCTTCGTTCTTGATACCAATCTTCATCTTTAACACAAAACATCTCTTCACCTACAAAAAAGATAACACGTGTTAGTTGGACTCTCCAAAACACATAATGAAACATCACTGACATGTGTAATGTATTCTAAAACATATGTTTTACTGAAATAACGTATGTCATATGAACCCTAACACATGTTAGTGGGACATAATGAGACATCACTGACATGTGTAATGTATTCTAAAACATATGTTTTACTGAAATAACGTATGTCATATGAACCCTAACACATGCTAGTGGAGCATATATTAACGTGTGTGAGCATACAAGACTCGGACCGCAAAAACAGGACATGTACCCTATACGAGTTTATAACAATTTCAATTGCCAAAAATTTATTAAATAGAATACAAAAATTATTTAAACACCCTAGTCACCAAAAGATTAAAAATTTCAATCTTTATAAACAAAACATCACTTACCACAACCACATCACCAACGCGGCCTTCTTCTAATAGCCTACTCGTGAAAACGAACACTAGAACAGATACACATGTTAGTCGGAATCCTCAAACACATAATGGGACATCACTAACATGTGTTAACATATACTAACATAAAACGACTACACATTTATTCATCAATCACATGCGATCTATCAACCTCATGTGCAAAATCCAATAACAATCTAACATAAACAAAATAATAATAATAAAAAAATCAAAAAGGTTAACATAAAGTTTTTTTTTTCATTCAAGCATTTGATCGAACACTTAGTATGAAAACAAAAACTATCCCCAAAAAAATCTAACACTTGTTACCACCATCACCATAATATAAATTTCTAACAGTCAAAAAGTCAAAGCCTAATATAAATTAATATATCAAAGCCTAATACAAATTAATATAGATAAAGACTAGTATTATTACATGCTGGAACATATTTAACAACGTAGAACATATTTAAAAATGTTCTTACCCACCCCTGTGATTTTAATTCCTTTTTTAATAATAATAATAATAATAATACCTTATAGAAGCCGCATGCCTAATGTGCCAGAGAGCAGCCAGAAGGTGGATCTAAACAGAGCATGGAAGGTGGATCCAGGTCGACGCGAGTATGTTGTTCATCGTCCTTATGCTCTGTTTCTCTTGAACGATATGGAAGTTGGATCCAGGTCGTTATTTTCGAGTGGTTGAAGAAGATGCAGGGGGTGGTCGCTGGTGGTTTCAGGTGGTGGCCGGTCGTGGTTGATGGTGGTTGTGGTTGTTCTAGAGAGAGACAGAGAGAGTGAAGTGTAGAAAGAGGGTAAAGGGAGGAAGGCAGAGATATCTCATATCTGCTTTTAATTTGAAAACAAATTGAAGAGAGCGAGGGGGGAAACACTATATATATAGGAGGAGAGAGAAGGTGAAATTGTGGACCAAGTGAAAAGACCAAACAACCCTTGAACATATAATATCTCTTGATAGTGGCAGGGATGAGGTGGCAAATTGTGGACCAAGTGATGGGTTTTTGGGGGTTTTTCCATTTTGGAGAGTTTTTCCCATATACTTCCACTATATATATATATATAGGATCCGGATATTTTGAAAACTCCTCTGAGTTGCGAGAACTTGAGAACTCCCCTAGCCAAATAATAATGTGACACATAAGCTAGTTAATGTTTTTTTTATTGAAGTTCATTTGTGTTAAATACCATATCCCCTACCCTACCCCACCCCACCCACCCCACCCCTTTTTAACAAAAAGGTGCAGATTTTTTTTTTAAATTCATTATCATCACTCAAACACACACACACACTCTCTCTCTCTCTCTCTCTCACACACACACACAAGACTTTCTCTCTCTAACACACACACACCTTATATCTCTCTCGCTCTCTCTCTCTCTAAGTAATAATAATAATAATAATAATAATAATAATAACAATAAGGAAGACGACGACACAGGGGGCTGGGGTTGCAGGAACAACATGTCGATGAACAGATATGGTTCGATGGGTGGTGGTTCGATGGGTGGTCGTGGTGTTTCGATGAGTGGTCGTGGTTTTGAAAGTGGTTTGAAGATGATTGATGATGATAGTGGTGGTGGTGTTTCGATGAACAGAGACGAGGGACAGAGACGATGAACAGAGGGTGGTTCGATGGGTGGTGGTAGGGGGTTAGGGGTGATAGTGAATGGTCGTGGGTTTAGGGATCTGAACAGATCTGAATGATGGTGGGTTAAGGTATCTGAACAGGTATATTATTATTATTATTATTATTATTATTATTATTATTATTATTATTATTTATTGTAACTGATTTTGTTTTAAATAAATGTAAAATGTGTTGGGGATCTGAAAATAGATTTTAGAGGCGGATGTGTGGTGTTTCGTGGTGGGGTATGGCTGTGGTGGATGACAGGGGGGAGGGTGGAGGTGGTTCATGGTGGTTCATGGATGTGGTGGATGATGATGGTGTCGCTTTTCAGGTATATTATTATTATTATTATTATTATTATTATTATTATTTATTTTTTATTTATCTGTTATTATTATTTTTATTATTATTTTTATTTTTATTATTATTTTTATTTTCTGTTATTATTATTATTATTATTATTATTATTATTATTATTATTTTTATTATTATTATTGGGTTCACCAACTTAAACATGGTTTTTAGATTTAGAAAAAAAGGGTGCATCCTTTCTGGGTTGTTCAACTCACTTGTGTTACACCAACGTAACTGGTTTTTTTGGTTGTTCAATCACTAATGGGTACACCAACGTAAACATGGTTTTTTTTGGTGCTTTTTGCTTAGCATTCTAATAAACATTTTGGGGTTACACCAACGTAAAACACGTATTATTGTTATTGTTATTATTAAGAAAGTGAGGGCCTTCTTACGTGTTACTTTGGGTGATTTTACACCGGGTCAGATCTAGGTTCAAGTCTCAGGGCAACTCTCTAATTTTACACCGATATAAGTACTCATCCCTACTTCAATTGTTAGTGTTAGGTTTAAGGTTTTGAAAAACAAATTTAAAGATTTTGATGTAGGTGTAGCATTCTGTGATATAGATGAATGCTTACGTGTTACTTTTATGTTTGTATTCAGTGCATTACAAGGAGGTTGAAGTAATGGAACAGCTTTGGATGGCTATATTTGACGATATGGAGGTTGAAGTATCGAGAAGACATTTTGAACTTTTGGAATGTAATTCAATGTAAGAAAGTAATTAAATGTGACAAGTAGTTGTTTCAAGTTTGGAAAGTAATTCAATGTAAGAAAACACTGGGTGTAAACACGAGGCACACCAGTGTAAATCTGAATGTATAGATGTTTGGTGTTTATTTTACCCAATCGTAATACGAATGATAGATGTTGGATATATAGATGTGAGTAAACACTGGTGTAAATAAGTATAAAGCATACAAAATGATAGATGTTTTGGTTATATAGATGTGAGCAAAAACACTGGTGTAATTATTTACATTAGTGTAAATCACACAAAAATGCATATGACTGGTTATATATGTGTGTGAAAACACTGGTGTAATAATTACACCAGTGTAAAAACGAGAGAGAAGAGAAGACAGAATGTATTTTTTTTAAAAAACAAAATTGGCAAAAAAATAAATGAATTAAAAAAAAATAAAAGTTAAAAAAAGCAAAGAAATTAAAATATAAATTTATTTCTCTCACTTAGTGTTTTTACCTTAATACCCCTAATTATACTTTATCACATTTAAATATTCTTAATATTAATATTAATTTAATTACCATATGAAGACAAAAGACATCAAATTTTAATCTCAACCATTGGATCATCAAGATCAATGGTCCAAATAAGTTCCTATGGTTCTCGCAACTCACATGAGTTTTCAAAGTATCCTAACCGTATATATATATATATATATATATATATATATATGGTAGGGATTCTAAGAGAACCAACCCCTATTTGAGAACTGAGAGAACCATTCTAGGCCACACATTTCATATAAAGGCAAAAAAAATACATTTTTATGCAAGGAATTTTTTTTTTTTTTGAATTTTTTTTTCATTTATACATATGTGTATATTGCATTATACATATGTGTATAATGCAATTATACACATGTGTATACTGAAAAAAAATACAAAATTTTTTTTTCCTTGCATATATAGCAGCGATTTTTGCAAAAAAAAAAAATATAAAATAAAAAAAAAGTAATTTTGCCTTAAAGAAATGTGTGGCCCAAAATGGTTCTCACAGTTCTTAATTTGAAGAAAGTTCTCATTTAAACCAAATCCTATATATATATATATATATATATCAAAAATAGAAACTTCATGTTGTCAATGACGACATTTCCATTGATATCTTAATACAAGAATATAAACATATTTAATTCATCTAAAATAATAAGAGAAAGTTTACTGTAAAAAGTATGTTAACGTAAAAAGTGTAAGAAGGATTTTGGATTTTTAATCAAAATAAATCAATGGATGAAATTAAAAAGAGAAAAGTATACGTTGAGTTTCTAAAAGAGAAGAGGAAAAGCAAAATAGGTGTAATCTATAATTGTTGAGTTACTCCCCCATTTTTTTAAACGTACATAACTTTTTTCATACGACATTATTTAAAAAAAAATACACCATAAAAACAAGCATTTTATCTTCTTTCATTTGCATACTCTATTGCTATAATTTTTTTTAAATATATTTTTTTGCTAGATTAATAACTTGCGTTTAATCATGTATAACTTGCGTTTTTTGTCAGATATAACTTGCATCTTTTTATTAGGTATACATTTACGTTTTATCTAGTATAACTTGTGTTTCATCATATATAACTTGCGTTTTACCAGGTATAACTTGCGTTTTATCTAGTATAACTTGCGTTTAATCATATTTAACTTGCGTGTTTTGTCATATATAACTTGCATCTTTTTATCAAGTATAATTTGCGTTTTATCTAGTATAACTTGCGTTTAATCATTGAGTTGTTAAACGATGATATCTACTTATATTATTTTCATTTATTATTTGCTTAAATCACATGAAATCAACACTTTCTGTATTTCACCTGCTTATTTAGATAATAATCTTCAATTGTTTAGGTAAAAAACTTTGAGAACTACTAGTATTCAGATGTGTTTACGTTCTGCAACAAGGTTGTTGACCTGACGAGATTTATTGTTTCTGCATTTTCATTGATTCACAAAGAAACTACCCATCTGAACTTCTTTTTATTACTTTCATTCCACTATGACAGATTACAATGACAAATAATTCTCAGTTAATGTATAGAACAAGCTAGTCATGAACAATGGAAAAAGTGAATAACAGATCACGATCAAGCTATCAACCCAGCGATTTTTTTAAAGTATAGCAATAGGGTATGTAAATGAAAGAGGATTAAAAACTTGTTTTTATGGTGTAATTTTTTTTTAAAAAAATAATGTCGTATAAAAAGTTATGGTCGTTTTAAAAATGGGGGTGAAAGTTGAAAAAAGTAAACAAGTATAGTGATGAATAATAATACCTTTTTTTGTTAGGAACATGTATCAGGCCCTTATTCCTTCTTACGCTTCTCACCATAAGCTACTTTTTACGTTAGCCTTACCCAAATAATAATACTTTTCAGTCGTATGACTCGATTCAAAAATCTATATTTGAACTAATGTATATATACTGGCCACACTGGTCAGTCAAAGGTATACGGTGACGAAATTATCGGGGTCTATTGATTTTAAAGTCTACCAAATTTTCTATTAACAGAGGTATTTAGAACGGTTATTATTATTGTTGTTGTTGTTGTTGTTGTTGTTGTTGTTGTTGTTGTTGTTGTTGTTGTTGTTGTTGTTGTTGTTGTTGTTGTTGTTGTTGTTGTTGTTGTTGTTGTTGTTGTTGTTGTTGTTGTTGTTGTTGTTGTTGTTGTTGTTGTTGTTGTTGTTGTTGTTGTTGTTGTTGTTGTTGTTGTTGTTGTTGTTGTTGTTGTTGTTGTTGTTGTTGTTGTTGTTGTTGTTGTTGTTGTTGTTGTTGTTGTTGTTGTTTTTAACACCCCAACCGATGGCGGAAACATCGAGGTGTCACGTATTGATGAGTATACAGTAGCACATGGTAATCAAATTTTAATTGAAATAAATATTAAATTGTAAATATCCAAAAATTGAAATACATAAGAGTTTGAATGTGGAAATCTAATACATCACACAAGAATCAAGCATGCATAGACTCCTTATTTCTTCATAAGTACTCTAATCTTCAGGCATTGTTATCACCTGTTGAGTTGTAAAAATGGGGGGGTCAACTAGAAGTTGGTGAGAATACATAATCCATGTTAAGCATATAGTTTAAGTATAAAAGTCTAGCAATTCGTACGTCTATCGTAATTTAAGTCTACATGCATAGTATAATATGTTGACATAATCAAACCTCCGACTAGTTTAGGTCCATCCCGTCATCTACGGTTCACCTTAGTAATATGTTGAACGATAACAATCACCCACGTGACCTATGTAGGAGGTACACGTATCCGGGTGGGGTTGTCAAACCAATAGATCTATTATTGAGTATCGCCGGCTTGGCCATAGCTAATGATTATGTAAATGTTGAAACTCGTTGAAACTCGTTGAAACTGTTGACTAATACATGAGGCAATAAAATTTACTTATAGACATGTATGTTGAATTGCTTAAAAATTGTTGCAAGTATAAAGAATCGCATAAACAGGATTACGTAAACTCACCTTGGTATAGTTTTTGGTAATGAGATATAGTATAAGAGTAGCCCAAATAATTTGCCAAGTGTTACCCTACGTATAAGGCAACAAATAAGTCTAAGTCTAACTAGTTTATAAGTATATCCTAGGGTTTTGATTTGGGGATAATTAATTGTTGAGATTTAAATTAAAATGCTTAATTAAATAAAGAAAATTGGATAATTAATGAAAAATAGTCTTTTTATAAAGTTTGAATTTTGTATGAGTACAATAAAGTGTTTGAAGCAATAAAATAATTTTTATAAAATTATTTCATTTAAAATAGATTTTTAAATCTATTTATTTATAAATAGCCAATTATTAACTTTAATATTCAAAAATACTAAAATTAAAGAAATCTATTTTTAAAAATCATATTTCTGTTCTAAATGATTAAAAATAATTTGTATAAAATTTTGGTGCAAAAATGATAAAAATTGGATTTATTATGAATTAAATATGATTAAATCTTACAAAAATTGATTAAAAATAATAAATAAATGATTTTACTGAATTAAAAATTATTTCAGTAAAGTTTAACCTTATAAAAAGTTAGGATAATTTTTGGGGAATTTAATAAAACTGTTTTGATATAATAATGGATTTTTATAATTATAATAGTATAAAAATGATTTAATTATTATAAATATTAAATAAAAGAATTTCTGAAAAATAAAAATTGTAAATAACACTTTTACATCAGATTAAGTAATTATAATTTTTTTAGAGTTTATAAAATAGTTTAGGTATTTTAAAAAGAATTTAAAATATTTAAAGGATTAATATATATATATAATTAATTATATAGTTAAAAAGAAAAGAAAGGAAAAGAGTGCAAAAACCCGGTCAGTGCCGGGACTCGAACCCGGGTGACCATTGTGGAGGGTCAGCGTCTCAACCACCTGGCCTAGGCCGGTGGTTGTGATGATTTCTGGTTTAAAATTAATAAATACAATAGCGAAAATCAGTATTATCCCCAATTAATCGTGATGAACCCTAGATTATTCAATTGAACGATTCAGACAACAATAGCCCGATTAATGTTAGGGCTATTGTTGCTGAGATGCCGAAGAACAAATCCCACAAAAGAAAACATACTCACAGTGTATAATTGATGTAGCTAGTCGGGTCAAAGGGAAAAGTCAACCACGAGCAAGAAATCAATAATCAGTGAGAATTAGAGAGATATTGAGATTGAGAGAGAGTTGTGAGCGATTATACAAGGTCCAGAAAGCCTCAATTTATACTAGAGGATTAGGGTTAGGGTTAATCAGATAGTTGACTTTCCTTATAATAGTACGCGGCCAATTTGATTATTAGGGCAACAATTGCCGTGTAATCGTTGTGTATATGCGTTGGATTGGGCCGGTTATAGCACGAGTTTACCAATTATAGCTTGATTACGCGTTAAAACTATGGATTGTTCACCAAGGAATACCACAGTTGACTTTTCCTTGTCAACTGTGGGGGTTTTGATATGTGCTTAAGTATAATTCGCGTCCGGGTTTATCACAAAGAAGTGGCCAGCCCAGCTGGTTAAGCTCGTGTGTTAGGTTGAGCCGGCCTTTGGCGCGGGTTCGAACCCCGGCCAAGGCAAAATATTTTTTTGTATAATTATAATATCACACACACATATATAATAATATATATAGTATTAGGGTTTCAGAATTGCGACAAAAATAATAAATGCGACGATAAATATGAAACTTGACGTTTTATTAAATGTCATGCGTAACGTACAAGTATTAAATGCGTAATGTTACAGTCTCCCCTACTTTTAGGAACTTCGTCCCGAAGTTGGAGTTGGAGAGTCTGGTGGAAAAAGATGCGGATACTTCGACTTCATCTGGTCTTTACGTTCCCAAGTGAACTCTGGGCCTCGTTTAGATTCCCAACGAACCTTAACGATCGGAATACGACTGCGTTTGAGTTTCTTGACTCCAGTGTCAACAATCTCGACGGGTTTCTCGATAATGTGCATGCTTTCATCGATTTGCACATCCTCAAGAGGAACATGAAGGTTCTCATCTGCTAGGCATTTCTTGAGATTCGAAACATGGAAGGTCGGATGAACATTGCTTAGCTCAGGTGGAAGCTCAAGTCTGTAAGCCACTTTCCCAACTCTGTCAAGAATTTTGAAGGGGCCTACGTATCGAGGAGCTAGTTTTCCCTTTCTACCGAAACGAATAACTCCTTTCCAAGGGGATACCTTAAGTAGCACAAGGTCCCCAACTTGAAATTCCAAGGGTTTACGACGTTTATTAGCATAACTCTTTTGGCGACTTCGAGCCTTGAGAAGATTATCCTGAATAAGCTGGATTTTGTCTGTGGTTTCCTGGATCAGTTCGGGTCCAGTAATACGAGCTTCACCAACCTCGGTCCAACAGACAGGAGAACGACATTTCCGACCATAGAGTGCCTCAAAAGGAGCCATGTTAATGCTGGCGTGATAACTGTTGTTGTATGAAAACTCAACCAGAGGAAGATGAGAATCCCATGCGCCACCAAAATCGATGACACACGCCCTGAGCATGTCCTCAAGTGTCTGGATGGTTCGTTCAGTCTGACCATCCGTTTGAGGGTGATAAGCAGTGCTCAGGTTCAACTTAGTACCCAAAGCTTTTTGTAGAGATTCCCAAAAGTGAGAGGTGAAACGACCATCGCGATCCGAAATAATGTCCAAAGGTATACCGTGACGACATACGATTTCACTTACGTACATCCTTGCCAACCTTTCCACAGAATACTTCTCACGAATAGGTAGAAAGTGAGCTGACTTGGTCAAACGATCGACGATTACCCAAATACTGTCAAAACCTTTGGGTGTGCGAGGGAGTTTGGTGATGAAATCCATAGCTATGCTCTCCCATTTCCAGACAGGAATCTCTGGTTGTTCAAGCATACCAGATGGTCGTTGGTGTTCAGCCTTAACCTTGGAACAAGTGAGGCATTTTGCGACGAATAGAGCAATGTCTTTCTTCATACCAGGCCACCAATAAGAATAACGAAGATCTTGGTACATCTTGTCAGCTCCAGGATGAATAGAATAACGAGACTTATGAGCCTCGTTCATGAGAAAGGTACGAAGATCATCACGGTCGGGAATCCACAGTCGATTAAGAAAATAAAGGAGACCATCGGGTTTGGTTTCAAGTTGAGTCTCAGCACCACAAGACATTTCATCGTACATGTTACCTTGGGTGACTGAGGTGTGTTGAGCCTGGAGAATGCGATCTTGGAGATCGGTACGAACTCTAGCACATTGGAGTTTGACACGCTCTTTACGACTAAGTGCGTCAGCCACAACATTCGCTTTGCCAGGATGGTAGCGAATTTCGCAATCATAGTCGTTAAGTAATTCAACCCAACGTCGTTGCCTCATGTTAAGATTCTTTTGATCGAAGACATGTTGGAGACTCTTGTGGTCCGTGAACACCACACATTTGGTCCCATAGAGATAATGTCTCCAAATCTTGAGTGCAAAGACAACAGCGCCCAATTCCAGATCATGGGTGGTATAATTTTTCTCGTGAATCTTGAGTTGTCGAGATGCATAAGCGATAACCTTTCCTCGTTGCATAAGAACACAACCAAGTCCTTGGTTCGATGCATCACAATAGACCACGAAATCATCATTACCATCAGGTAGAGATAAGACAGGAGCTTCACAGAGTTTCAGCTTAAGAGTTTCAAATGCTTCCTCTTGCTTAGCTCCCCACTCATAGGGTTTACCCTTGTGAGTTAAGGTAGTGAGAGGAACAGCGATCTTGGAGAAATTGGCGATGAATCGACGATAATAACCAGCCAACCCAAGAAAAGAACGGACTTCCGTTGGAGTGGTAGGAACACTCCAATCCTTCACAGCTTCGATCTTTGCAGGATCAACATGAATCCCGTTCATATCAATGACATGTCCCAAAAATTGAACTTCCTTAAGCCAAAATTCACATTTGGAGAACTTGGCGTACAGTTGTTCTTTCTTTAGGAGACTCAAGATAGAGTGAAGATGTTGCTCGTGATCGGATTTTGACTTAGAGTAAATCAAAATATCATCGATGAAAACGATCACGAATTTGTCGAGATAGGGTCTACAAACCCGATTCATCAAATCCATAAATACCGCGGGAGCATTGGTCAAACCGAAAGGCATAACCATGAATTCATAGTGACCGTAGCGAGTGCGAAAGGCCGTCTTGGGAATATCTTCATCGTGGACTCTAAGCTGATGGTAACCAGAACGGAGATCAATCTTCGAGAAGTGGGTTGCTCCTTGAAGTTGATCGAAGAGATCGTCAATCCTAGGAAGTGGATAACGATTCTTGATGGTGAGTTTGTTGAGTTCACAGTAGTCAATACACATCCGAAGAGAACCATCCTTCTTTTTAACGAATAAGACGGGGGCTCCCCATGGAGAAGAACTAGGGCGAATGAACCCTTTATCAGAAAGTTCCTGTAATTGACTAGCAAGTTCTTGCATCTCAGAGGGTGCAAGACGATAAGGAGCTTTAGCTATAGGATTAGCACCAGGAACAAGATCAATACGAAACTCCACTTGTCGAGCAGGAGGCAAACCAGGTAAATCCTCTGGAAAGACTTCAGGATAGTCTCGAATAATAGGAATGTCTTGGATACTTTTGCCTTTGTCCTTCTTCTCTATCACGTTAGCTAAGAAGGCTGTATACCCCTTTCGTAAGTACTTTTGGGCAGTAGTACAAGACATAAGCTTAAGCTCACCACAGGGTTTCTCACCATAGATCTTCAAAATCTCACCAGATTCGAGAGGAATGCGTATGACTTTCTCGAAGCACAGAATTTCGGCACGATGAGTTGACAACCAGTCCATGCCTACTATAACATCAAAACTACCAAGATGCATGGGAATAAGATCGATAGGGAAGGTATGATCATCGAGATTCAACAAGCAGTTACGAATAATAGAACCGATCGAAATAGACTTCCCGTTAGCTACCTCTACCACGAAAGGATCTTCTAGATTAGTGTGGGGTAAGTTAAGTAAAGGTTCAAACTTCAGTGCCACGAATGACTTATCAGCTCCTGAGTCAAATAATATGGATGCATAGTGATTATTAATGAGAAACGTACCATTCACCACTTCGTTGTTGTCACGAGCCTGGTTAGCGTTGAGATTGTAGGCGCGACCTCGAGCACCTTGGTTCTGGTTGCGGTTCTGGTTTTGGTTTTGGTTTTGGTTCTGGTTTTGGTTACGGTTACGGTTAGGGCAGTTGTTGATGTAGTGATCGGGGCTGCCACATTCGTAGCATTGACCACGAGTAGGCCTGTTGTTTTGTTGGTTGGGAGCAGGGTTGTTTCTGGCAGGGTTGTTTTGGTTGTTTTGGTTGTTTTGGGCAGCAGGGGCTTGACAGGCATTGGTGTAGTGTCCATACCGTTTACAGTTATTACACTGGCGGCATGGTCTACCAGGAAGATGATGGAACTGGCAGGTGTTGCAAAGAGGGTGTGTTCCACCATAGGGTTTCTTGGCTGGATTTTGGGTAGCAGGTGGAGTAGCAGCAACCATATAGTTTCTAGCCTTACGCTTCTTGTTGCTGGAGGTCTCAGGCTTGACTTCAATTGCAGGCTGTGGAGTGTCTTTGGCAACAGTCTTCTTAGAGCCCTTGCGAACCAGAGTACCATTCTTCACATGATTATCAGTAAGAGTGGCCGCTAGACGTTTGGCCTCTTCCAGAGTTGCAGGATTTCTACCCCAAACAGTGTCCTGGATTTGCATGGGCAGACCACCGATGTACTTCTCGATGGCTACCGGCAGAGGAGTAACCTTGTGTGGCAACAATAAGCTAAGCTCATGAAAGCGGGTGTTGTAGGCAAGATTTTCCCCACTATCTTGAACCAAGGTGTGGAACTCATCCTCAAGCTTTTTAACTTCATTGCGAGGACAGAACTCCTCCTTCATGATTTCTTTGACCTGGTCCCAAGTCATAGCAAGAGCAACCTCGGCCCCACGAGTACGCTTTTCTTCATTCCACCATGTGAGTGCTCGTTTATGGAGAACACTCATGGCGTAACGAACCTTGAAATTATTGGGGCACTCACTGTTGATGAAGGTATTTTCAATACCCTCAAACCATTGGAGAAGTCCAGTAGCTCCTTCTTCACCGCTGAACTTTGGAGGGTTACAAGAGTTGAAATGTTTAAGGGTGCAAGCTTGGTGTCCATTGCCATTGCCATTGCCATTGCCATTCCCGTTCCCGTTGTTGTGACCATTCCCATTCAATTGGATGACCTGAGCAAGCAAGTTGGGAACCAGAGTTGCGATTTGCTGCGCCATTTGTTGAGAAATGATCGCAGCCAGTTGAGCATCGACCCCATTGTTGTTGTGGTTAGGAGCTTGGTCATGGTTGTGGTTATGGTTATCACCACCTTCTTCGTGGTTCTCACCATTGTTGTTGCGAGTGCTGCGACGAGGAGGCATGATCTGTAATAGACACAATGAAATGAATGAGAGTTCATATAAGGAATGTAATCATTTATTCATTAATTAAAACGAATAAACGAAAACGTTGACTTATCAAAGATTCTAAATTCTAATAACATATGAAGACATGCTTTAGCCTATAAGTGAACACTCATCCCGAGAATTCCCAGGTAGGCATCCGGGTCCCTCGTCTGATTGGGATATATGCGCAATGCCAGCCTAGACAGAAGACTCAGAATACAGGCGTTCACCCTTCCAGATTGCACGTGTTCGTTATTAAAATCTAGAACTTCGACGAGATCTCAAGGGGGTTCAGGTTAAACCTGAGGATTTTGTCCTATTAATCTAATGGTGGATCAGGATTGCAGCAGACAATTAAGAGTAGTCACATGTAGGTTTAAGACATAGGATAAGGATAGGATTAGGGAAGCAATTAGGGTTACAAGTAGGAGAAGCAAGTACTGTTTTAGTCCCTAAGGTTATAGTCTAGATTATTTCTAATAACCTAATTCCCTATAACCTGGCTCTGATACCAATCTTTAACACCCCAACCGATGGCGGAAACATCGAGGTGTCACGTATTGATGAGTATACAGTAGCACATGGTAATCAAATTTTAATTGAAATAAATATTAAATTGTAAATATCCAAAAATTGAAATACATAAGAGTTTGAATGTGGAAATCTAATACATCACACAAGAATCAAGCATGCATAGACTCCTTATTTCTTCATAAGTACTCTAATCTTCAGGCATCGTTATCACCTGTTGAGTTGTAAAAATGGGGGGGTCAACTAGAAGTTGGTGAGAATACATAATCCATGTTAAGCATATAGTTTAAGTATAAAAGTCTAGCAATTCGTACGTCTATCGTAATTTAAGTCTACATGCATAGTATAATATGTTGACATAATCAAACCTCCGACTAGTTTAGGTCCATCCCGTCATCTACGGTTCACCTTAGTAATATGTTGAACGATAACAATCACCCACGTGACCTATGTAGGAGGTACACGTATCCGGGTGGGGTTGTCAAACCAATAGATCTATTATTGAGTATCGCCGGCTTGGCCATAGCTAATGATTATGTAAATGTTGAAACTCGTTGAAACTCGTTGAAACTGTTGACTAATACATGAGGCAATAAAATTTACTTCTAGACATGTATGTTGAATTGCTTAAAAATTGTTGCAAGTATAAAGAATCGCATAAACAGGATTACGTAAACTCACCTTGGTATAGTTTTTGGTAATGAGATATAGTATAAGAGTAGCCCAAATAATTTGCCAAGTGTTACCCTACGTATAAGGCAACAAATAAGTCTAAGTCTAACTAGTTTATAAGTATATCCTAGGGTTTTGATTTGGGGATAATTAATTGTTGAGATTTAAATTAAAATGCTTAATTAAATAAAGAAAATTGGATAATTAATGAAAAATAGTCTTTTTATAAAGTTTGAATTTTGTATGAGTACAATAAAGTGTTTGAAGCAATAAAATAATTTTTATAAAATTATTTCATTTAAAATAGATTTTTAAATCTATTTATTTATAAATAGCCAATTATTAACTTTAATATTCAAAAATACTAAAATTAAAGAAATCTATTTTTAAAAATCATATTTCTGTTCTAAATGATTAAAAATAATTTGTATAAAATTTTGGTGCAAAAATGATAAAAATTGGATTTATTATGAATTAAATATGATTAAATCTTACAAAAATTGATTAAAAATAATAAATAAATGATTTTACTGAATTAAAAATTATTTCAGTAAAGTTTAACCTTATAAAAAGTTAGGATAATTTTTGGGGAATTTAATAAAACTGTTTTGATATAATAATGGATTTTTATAATTATAATAGTATAAAAATGATTTAATTATTATAAATATTAAATAAAAGAATTTCTGAAAAATAAAAATTGTAAATAACACTTTTACATCAGATTAAGTAATTATAATTTTTTTAGAGTTTATAAAATAGTTTAGGTATTTTAAAAAGAATTTAAAATATTTAAAGGATTAATATATATATATAATTAATTATATAGTTAAAAAGAAAAGAAAGGAAAAGAGTGCAAAAACCCGGTCAGTGCCGGGACTCGAACCCGGGTGACCATTGTGGAGGGTCAGCGTCTCAACCACCTGGCCTAGGCCGGTGGTTGTGATGATTTCTGGTTTAAAATTAATAAATACAATAGCGAAAATCAGTATTATCCCCAATTAATCGTGATGAACCCTAGATTATTCAATTGAACGATTCAGACAACAATAGCCCGATTAATGTTAGGGCTATTGTTGCTGAGATGCCGAAGAACAAATCCCACAAAAGAAAACATACTCACAGTGTATAATTGATGTAGCTAGTCGGGTCAAAGGGAAAAGTCAACCACGAGCAAGAAATCAATAATCAGTGAGAATTAGAGAGATATTGAGATTGAGAGAGAGTTGTGAGCGATTATACAAGGTCCAGAAAGCCTCAATTTATACTAGAGGATTAGGGTTAGGGTTAATCAGATAGTTGACTTTCCTTATAATAGTACGCGGCCAATTTGATTATTAGGGCAACAATTGCCGTGTAATCGTTGTGTATATGCGTTGGATTGGGCCGGTTATAGCACGAGTTTACCAATTATAGCTTGATTACGCGTTAAAACTATGGATTGTTCACCAAGGAATACCACAGTTGACTTTTCCTTGTCAACTGTGGGGGTTTTGATATGTGCTTAAGTATAATTCGCGTCCGGGTTTATCACAAAGAAGTGGCCAGCCCAGCTGGTTAAGCTCGTGTGTTAGGTTGAGCCGGCCTTTGGCGCGGGTTCGAACCCCGGCCAAGGCAAAATATTTTTTTGTATAATTATAATATCACACACACATATATAATAATATATATAGTATTAGGGTTTCAGAATTGCGACAAAAATAATAAATGCGACGATAAATATGAAACTTGACGTTTTATTAAATGTCATGCGTAACGTACAAGTATTAAATGCGTAATGTTACATTGTTGTTGTTGTTGTTGTTGTTGTTGTTGTTGTTGTTGTTGTTGTTGTTGTTGTTGTTGTTGTTGTTGTTGTTGTTGTTGTTGTTGTTGTTGTTGTTGTTGTTGTTGTTGTTGTTGTTGTTGTTGTTGTTGTTGTTGTTGTTGTTGTTGTTGTTGTTGTTGTTGTTGTTGTTGTTGTTGTTGTTGTTGTTGTTGTTGTTGTTGTTGTTGTTGTTGTTGTTGTTGTTGTTGTTGTTGTTGTTGTTGTTGTTGTTGTTGTTGTTGTTGTTGTTGTTGTTGTTGTTGTTGTTGTTGTTGTTGTTGTTGTTGTTGTTGTTGTTGTTGTTGTTGTTGTTGTTGTTGTTGTTGTTGTTGTTGTTGTTGTTGTTGTTGTTGTTGTTGTTGTTGTTGTTGTTGTTGTTGTTGTTGTTGTTGTTGTTGTTGTTGTTGTTGTTGTTGTTGTTGTTGTTGTTGTTGTTTGATGTCAGAAATACTAAAAAAAAATTATGCGGTGACCCTTGTTAATTGTTTAAGAGGCCATACTTCTTATAATTCTTTTTAACACTATACGGAGTGGGGGTGGGGATAATGGCGTGGAGGTGGGTTTTGGGCGAGAACACCGTCGCCAAGGTGGGGGGGGGGGGGGGCGTTGCCCCTTTGGCGGGGAAGATCTCACCGGCGTGGGGGGGGGGGCTTGAAAAGAGGTGGAGGGTTTTGATTGGTCAGAAACTTTTTTTTTTTAACTTTACCACAATATAATATTATTTCCTCCCCCCTTTCCACCCTTCCACTCTCCACAATTTTCATCCTTCACACACGGATCCCACAAGTTCCAAATGGCGCATCACGCCCCTCTTTCTCCCCTCCACTCTGGGTAGTCTAAATGTTTGTTTGTGGAGAAAAAAACATTATTTGTCATCCTCTTACATGTGTTTATTTATAGAAAATATTTGCATAAACTAAAATCAGCATTGTAACATTAAAAGACTAAACAATGAACTTGTCTTTATTGTTTGAAAATTAACATGTAGTTTTAAGATGTTCCTTTAACTTATTTCAAATATTTTGGACAGCTAAAAATACATTAACTTTCACATATTTATTAGGGTGCTCATATCTATACACACCAAATGTATTGGCACATCCTGAAACAATCATATGGGGCGTACGGACCCATATGCTCTATATAGGTCCACACTTTATTGACTCTTGTGTCAGCAATCATTGGATGTCAGATCAGTAAACGTCAGAAACTCTATATGCCACATATGACACCATACACAGCATATGGCTATGTCTAGTTTTTATTTTTTGGAGAAACTATAGTTTTCCTTGGTTGACACGTATATTTTTTAGAATTTTTAATCGTTTGGTATAGACATGCGGAATAGGTTGTTTTTTTCGGCATAGAAATGTTACGAGTTATACTTTGTTAATAACGTTACGAATTATTTTTTTAACGACATACACATGTTTTTTATTTTAAATATTTTACAAACAACTTATACAAATTATTTTTTTCTTAACAATTTTCAACTTATAATCGATAGTTATCCGTTTTGTATTATTTAACTTAGTAAATAATAAGTCATTTTAGATGTTTGTTGTTCATTATTTACAGTTTTAACATGTTTAACAAAATTTTAACCAACAAACGAAATCACACCAAACCAAGCATACTAAAAAAATAACAATACACAACCAAACTATAAAACATCCATTAATAATATGATTTGAGTTTGTATATAACGAAACAAACTAAAATAACATACCATGAAAACTAAATAAACCTCTAACCAACCATCCTAACCCTCACCCGCGTCATCCTCATCCGAACACTCTTGCCGCATCCTGTCCATCTCCCGGTCAACAAGCTACCCACATAACTGCTCAACATGGGAGACCTGACGGGCAGTGGATCTGATTTGCGTAAGTGCGGGTTGGGTCCGAGAGGGCAACCTAAGAGTTGCGTAAGTGCATCAAGGAGGCTGAGGTGGCTCTTGCGGGTCGGGATGGGGAGGGGACTCAGGCTCCACATCGGTAAATCTGGCAACGGGCGGACACCCTCTTGCCGCGTCCTATCCATCTCCCGGTCAACAAGCCACCCACATAATTGCTCGACATGGGAGACCTGACGGGCAGTGGATCTGATTTGCGTAAGTGCGGGTTGGGTCCGAGAGGGCAACCTAAGATTTGCGTAAGTGCGTCAAGGAGGCTGAGGCAACTCCTGCGGGTCGGGATGGGGAGGAGAATCAGGCTCCACATCGGGAACAACCTCAACCACAACATCCACATACGGTATGGACTGACGAAGCGGCAGAGGAACGAAGATATGGTCATCCCCATTTATAACACAAAGACCGACCCCAACAAACTTCTTCACGATCTTCATCCCATAGAGCATTCTAGAACCCATCACCCGATACGGGAGCGGGAGCACCATCTATGCAATAAAAGGAAAATATCGACCGTAGGCCCGTGTAACAACCGTGATGTACCTGCCGAAGTAAATATAACCCCGTTTCTTTTGTTGGATCAGTATTGCTCTTTTGTATGAACTTGCTAGTGAACCCTTAGGTGTTTAGCAAGTTCTTGATCAGTGATAGCACAGCGGAATGTTATGAGTTTAAAGCTACACTTATCAACAAGAGTTATAACTCCCCCTGGATTGAAAAACTAATAAATGATAAGTATTTATTGAGAATCTAAGTATTGAATGAGAATGAAACACTTAGATAGATTCTCAATAAATATGAAATGGAAATAACAATAATATGTGTTGAAGGATTTCTGTATTAAAATCAATGTCTAAAACAGAGGGATGAACCCTTCTATTTATAGACTTTAAAAATACATGAACCTTGCCCAAAAGCAAGTTCAGAAACAAGTTGCAACAAGTTGCAGCATTGGAACTTGTACATAAAGCAGAAGTAATACTAAAGTAATAAACTACTGATACAAAAAGGCGGTGGAAAAGATCTTCACATAAGTACTGATGAATGACAAACTACTGATGAGTAGTTTGTCTTCAGTAGTTCTTCAGTAGAAGTGTCTGGTTTGAACTTCAGAACTTCTGATGACTTTTCTTCTTCAGCACTTGTGGAATCTCTTCTTCAGCAGTTTGATCTTCCTTCTTCAGCAGTTCTATACTTAGAATATTTTGACAGAAGTGAATTAGACTAAGGTTTGCAAAAGTGGTTTCACCAATCCTTTTTGTCCTAACAATCCCCCCCTGGATTGATGAAGCCAAAACCTTACTAATTCCTTATTGTTCTTTTCTGTCCTTCACAATTTTCCATATTCCTTTGAACATGGAATTCTTCAGCTGGTTCAGCTGTTCATCAGTGAGAGACCCTTTTTGTGGTTCTAGATGTTAGATTGTAAGCAGGTCTTTAGTTGATAGCTTCTTCAGATCATTCATCGTCCTATAGGCCCTGCTTGTCTGATCTCTTCTTGTCACAAGTACTGAGTTGCTATCAGTAAAGGACCATCTGATGATTGGTACTTTAGACTTGTCAAAGTCTAAAGTGTAGGGAACCATGGTGGTACCCTGGGTTTCTCCTGAGTGTTGGATGTTTTCAACTTCAGTGACTCTCAGGTGGGATTCACTTCCTTGTTGTTGTTGCATCACATTAGGTAGTTGAAAGGTTGGTAAATGATGTTCAGTAACTACCTTAGTGTGCAGTTTGTCTTTGATGGTTTTCTGAATTTGATAGGCAAAGGTGGAAGGATCCCTGAATTGTGTGATCAGAGGTTTTTCTTCTATGTCAAAGTCAGAATGGACTACTGTACTACCTTCTAGTAGTACCATTCTGAAATCAGTCTTCACATTTTCCTCTGATTTCTTCTTCTGAGTAGCTGGTTTTCTTTGAACACCAGAAGTTCTAACTACTGAAGTTGATACTTCAGCAGTTTGAAACTTCTCTGGATTTGCAGCCCTTGCAGCCTTATATTTTCTATAAGTGTCCACTAATCTTTCTTCTTTCCATTTGGACACAGAGGCTTTTGAACCATAACCATTTGCTACTAACTCTTCTATCATCTGAGCTCTCTTGGCTTTTGTATCTTTACTTGTTGCAAGTTTGTCTGCAATAAGTTGAGCTTTTCTTGTTAGCTCTTCCATGGAGAGTCTCTTTAATGTGTGGGCTTTAATCTTGCTGTTCTTTGTAATGTAAGACATCAGTTGATGTCTTTTATCTTCCTCAGCAATCTTGTCTAGGCTAGCCTGCCTTTGGAGTTCAGCTTCATAAGCCTGTAGCTTTTCATCCAGGCTTAAGTCTAAGTCATCCCTTTCTTCCAGTGTTTTCCAAATCTGATCTTCTCTGGCTTTCTTTTGGGCTGCCACTAAACTCTTCTCAAGAAGTTCTGCTGATTGAGAGATTGGAGAAGGGTTTAGTACAGTCATAGTTGTAATAGGCCTAGGAGGAACAGGAGTTGGTTGAATAGGTGCAGATGATCTGTAAGGCTCTTGTTCAGCAGTTTGAGTTTTGGAAGTGTTAACTTCTGATGGGTTGACAACAACTGAAGGTTTGTCAACTACTGAAGGATTGTCTTCAGTACTTTCTGATTCTTCATCAGAAGTTTGTCCATCAGAGGTTTCTTCATTGTGCCCTTGGGATTCATCAGATTTTTCAGCATCTTCTACTTCTTGAATCACCAAATTGTTGGGCCAGTTTTTCTTTCTGGCTTGATCTCTTTGATCTCTTTCTAGGATAGCCACTCTTGCCTTTCTCCTGGCTTCAAGTGTATCCATAGGTTCCTTAATTTTCTCCCCCTTTTTGGCTTCATCAGTTTTTGAAGTTGAAGCTTGGGAGAACTGACCTGTAAGATTAGTAATCTGTTTGCTGTTGAAGTCAATCTTGTTGGACAGATCATTCATCTTTGTCTGTATCACCCCAAATTGGTTCTTCATGGACAGCTCCAAGTTAGCTGTGTATGTTTGGAAGTGATTCTTGATGAGGGTGTTCATCATGTGGTATAAGGGACCATCTAGGCTGCATAGCTGGTTCATGTCTATGCTTGTTTGCCCAAGGAATTGGGTAGGCATTTGTAGTGAGGGGTGTGTTTTTGGTTGATCTTCTTATTGTACAGAAGATGCCACTCTAGGGGAATCAGGGATTGAGTGGTCTTTAACCTGATCTGGTGTGACTAGCTTCTTGAGCATAGATACACCAGGTGCAGGACCTTCATTTGTAGCCGTCAATTCAGTAGTTTGGTGTTTTGAAACATCATCCAAGTCAATGGAATTATCTGAATCCCTGATTACATCCTCAATGAGGACTGTATCAGTTACATCATGAGCTGAGCCCAACTCAGTTGTCTCATGTACCTCTTTTTCTTGGTTCAGAGGATTTCCTTCCTCAGGCATTAAGCCTTCATCAGTAGTTGCCACAGTTGAGGTCTTAGCTATGTTGCTTCTTTCCTCAGGTCCACCACTGGGTGGTAAATGAGTAGTAGCAGCCTCAAAAGTACCAAGAGTTTCTAAGTTTGGGCTTAGAGACCCTGGTTCATCCTTATCTCTTTGGTTAGGGCTTTGAGTGTCCACATCCATGTCAAATTCTAAGGTTATGTCCCCTGTTTGATGTGGTTGTTGGGGACTGACATGTGTGGATGGGACTTTCTCTTTTAGCCCAGAGAGAAGTTTGGCTATTTCAAAATCTGGTTTAGAAAGTTGGGGTGCTGGTTCAGTAGTTTGGGCAGTGGGTTCAGCAGTTTCAAAAGAAGCATCAATAGGAATGGTTTTCTTAAGTCTTTTTCTTTTGAAAAGAATTGTGATTGGTGCTCTTGGTGGGGTTTGAGATGGATGAGACTGAGAGGATGTTTCAGTCACATCTTTAAGAAGTGCAGATTGCACAATAGGTTGTTTAGGCATCTCAACCTCCTGAACAGCTTTTCTTTTAGGTTTGGTGGGTTTTTGTTTTTGTACCTTGGGTTTCTTGGCCTTTGGGGGTGTAGGTTTGGAAGATGAGGGTTCCATGGGGACTGGTTCTGGTTCCCCTTGGTCATCTTCTGGCCAGGCAGCCTGTTTGTTGTGCCTAGAGTATGCTTGTGAGGTTAAGGGTTTTAAAATTTCAGTTTTACCCACAAGCACCTCATCACCCAGTTCTTTTATTATGCATTGCATAATGAACCTTGGATATAACAAAAACTTCTTTTTAGTGTTATTATGATGTAACACTAACTCATTAAAGAAAAGTTTTGATGCCCTGAAATTTGTTTCATTTACTATTGAATAAAAAATTGGTTGAAAGGTTGAGGGCATCTAGTCATAAGACCCTGTTTTAGGACTCAAACACATAATTATATAATGAAACAAAAGTTTGTATTTTGGTTCAAAATACTTTTTAAAGATGGTAGCTTGTGAGAGAGTACCTTGATAACCACATTCAGTCATGGTTAGGTGGATTGCAGAGTTGTCAAACTTTTCAGGGGCATTTACATCATTCAACCCCAGTCTGTCTGCAAGTATGGCCAGTGTGATGGTCATTTGTCTCCCTGTGATTGTTGAGTTGAGGGAGATAACCTCATCATCCACCATCACTGTCTCAGCGTTAGCCCAGAACTCATTGAGAGTTTCAGGATGTATTGGTGGGTCTATTGTGAGAGTGGTGAAATATTGGGATTTGACGACGAGATCAATGATCTCATCGTATTGGGACTAGCCTTCTTGTTTTTCTAAGTAGGCTCTGAGATTGTGTCCCTGTTTAAGAACTAAAGCCATGTGGTTTGTGTGTGTAGGAATCGAACAGTGTTTTTGCAGGTTCAGGGTTTGAGAGCTTTCTTGAGAGAGAAGGAGGGAATTTTTGTTTTTGAATGGATAAGTGTTGATAAAGGTATTTATTAGAAGTTTTAAACCACTTAGAACTTCTTTATTAGAAGTTTTAAACCGCCTAGGTCAAAAAAGCTTCTTTATCAGAAGTTTTAAACCACCTAGGTCAAACTTCTGAGGTGGGAAAAGTCTGATTTGCCCTTTTTGACTAAAACTGCTGATGAAGAATTATTTTCATCAGTAGTTCCCACTTTCTCTTCAGTAGTTTTGAACAGCTGATGAGAAATATTTTATAAATACTTTATTCATAACTTCTGAAGGTTGTTTTATCAGAAGTTAATCACTTTTCAGAAAATATCCCCATACTGATGTTTTGTTCATCAGTTGTTTCTCTCTTGTTTGTTTTTCAGAAGTTTTTCAATTTTTGAAAACAGATGTAAGTGAAAAATAAAAAATTTGTGCAGAAAAGTAAAGAGAAACACTTACAAATTTAGCATCCCTAGCATGGATACTAACTTCTGAAATGTTGATGTGTCAAGGGGTTTAGTGAATATGTCAGCTATTTGATTAGCTGTTGCTACATGTTTCACTTCAATCTTGCCTTTTTCATAGCAATCTCTTATGAAATGATACCTGATTTCAATGTGTTTAGTCTTTGAGAACTGAACAGGATTTTGAATGATGCTAATGGCAGATTTGCTGTCTACAAGCAATGGTGTCTTGGTCTCTTTGATTCCATAATCAAGAAGTTGATATTGGAGCCATTGTATCTGTGATGTACAACTTGCAGCTGCAATGTATTCAGCTTCAGCAGTTGAAGTTGCAACAGATGTTTGTTTCTTTGATTGCCAGGACACTAGACAGTTTCCTAAGAATTGACAACCACCAGATGTTGATTTTCTTGACATTTTACACCCTGCATAGTCACTATCTGAAAAAGCTGATAACTTTGTATTGCTTGAAGCAGGATACCAAATTCCAAGAGTTGGAGTTCCTTTCAGATATTTGAAGATTCTTTTGACTGCAATGAGGTGTTATTCCCTAGGAGCTGATTGATATCTAGCACAGACACATGTTGAAAACATAATATCTGGTCTAGAAGCAGTTAGATATAAAAGGGAACCTATCATACATCTATACATGGTTTGATCAACCTGTTTTCCTTGATCATCTGGTTCAACTTGTGTGGTTGGTGTCATGGGAGTGGAACATGATTTACAGTCTTGTAAAGAAAATTTGTTTAATAATTCTTTAACATATTTTGATTGATGTATAAAAGTTCCCTTTGATTGTTGTTTAATCTGCAGTCCCAGAAAGTACTGCAGTTTTCCCATTGTACTCATCTCAAATTTTGATTGCATGAGTTTCTTAAATTCATCACACAATTTTGTGTTTGTTGAACCAAAAATGATATCATCAACATATATTTGAACAAGTAAGACATGATTTCCAACATGTTTTATGAAAAGAGTTTTATCAGTGGCACCTCTTGTGAAGTTATTTTTGAGTAAAAAGGTTGAAAGTGTGTCATACCAGGCTCTTGGAGCCTGTTTGAGCCCATAAAGAGCTTTGTCTAGTTTGTACACCCACTCAAGATGAGAAGGATCCTCAAACCCAGGTGGCTGACAAACATACACTTCCTCTTTTATCTTTCCATATAAAAATGCACTCTTAACATCCATTTGATAAACTTTTATTTTGTTGGAAATGGCATAGGCCAGAAATAACCTGATGGCTTCAAGCCTTGCAACTGGAGCAAAGGTTTCATCATAGTCAATTCCTTCTTCTTGAGAGTAACCTTGTACTACCAGTTTTGCCTTGTTCTTTATTATAATACCAGCTTCATCTTGTTTGTTCCTGAAAACCCATCTTGTGCCAATTGGTTGCTTGTTTGGTGGTAAGGGACAGATTTCCCAAACCTGTTGCTTGTTGAATTGAAGCAATTCATCTTGCATTGCCTGCACCCAATTGTTGTCTTTGAGGGCTTCCTGGTACTTCTTTGGTTCCAACTGTGAAATAAATGCTGAGAAGAGACAAAAGTTGGAAAGCTGGTTTCTTGTAAGAACACCTGATGCAATATCACCCATGATTTGATCAAGTGGATGGTCTTTGTGTTCGATCAGTTGTTGTCAACAACTGACAGGTGTTGGTGGCTCATGTTCTTCAAACAAACTACTGAGGTCTATTATATCTGGTTCAGCAGTTTCAGTGTCTTCAGTAGTTGCAGGTGCTGAAGCAGATGTATGAGTTTGTCCTTCAGTATGTGTTGAATCAGAAGTTTGTGAAACTTCTGATGGTTTTGAAGTTGACTTAATGACTGTTTGAGGAGTCCATGGTGCTGGATCCTCATCACCAAACCTTTGATCACCATAATAAGTAGGTTTGGATGAAGTGACAGTCTTCTCAGGTCCAAAGTGGAAGCTGTCAAGGTCAAAAAGTTCAGCAGGATGTGCTGGAATGAGAGTGTGTTTTGACTCATTGAACTTGACATTCAGTGTTTCTTCTACTATCCTGGTTCTTGAGTTAAAAACCTTGTAGGCTTTTCTAGTTGAAGAATAACCAAGAAAGTAACCTGAGTCAACTTTGGCAGCAAACTTTGAAATAGATTCCTTGATGTTCAAGATGAAACATTAACACCCAAAAGCCCTGAAAAAGGAGATAAGGGTCTTCATGCCATGAAGAACTTCATAGGCAGTCTTTGAATGTCTCTTGACAATAAGAACTCTATTTTGAACATAACATGATGTGTTAACTGCTTCTGCCCAAAAGTATAATGGTAGGCCAGAATCAGCTAACATTGTTCTTGCTCCTTCTATTAAAGTTCTATTCTCCCTTTCTACCACACCATTTTGTTCAAGAGTTCGGGGAACACTAAATTGTCTAATAATCCCTTTAGACAAACAGAATTCATCCAGAGTTTTGTTCCTGAACTCTGTCCCATTATCACTTCTAATGGTTTTGACAGGTAGAGAGTATTGCTTCTCTACTTGTAGAATGAAGAACTTGATGATTTCAGCAGCCTCATCCTTGGAAAATAAGAAGAATACCCATGTAAATCTTGAGTAGTCATCAATCATGACTAAGCAGTACTTCTTCTTACCAAGGCTCATGATTTTTACAGGCCCAAATAAGTCCATATGGAGTAGTTGAAGACATGCAGTTGTTTTTGATTCTTCAATAGACTTATAGGAGGACTTATGTTGTTTTCCCTTTAAACAGGATACACAGTGTTCTTGACACTGGTATACTTTTAAGGGTAGACCTCTGACCAAGCCCATTTTTGTGACTTTATTTATGGTTTTAAAGTTCACATGGCCAAGTCTCCTGTGCCAGAGATCAGTTTCTGAAGTTGATGCCTTTGAGAAGAAACAGGCAGTGTTGTTCAGTACTTTGTCTTTTTCAATGTCCACTGCATAGACATTGCCACATCTTTTGGCTATTAACAAAGTGTGATCTTCAATGATCTTCTCTATCAACTTCTGGCCTTCTGGTGATATGATCTTGCATGCTGTCTTTGTGTAAAAGGAAGAATATCCTTTATCACACATTTGTGACACACTTGGCAAGTTGTACTCAAGGTTTTCAACCAGATTGACCTTGTCAAACTGTATTTTGCCAGAGGAGACATTGCCATGTCCTAGCACATATCCCTTAGCATTGTTCCCAAAGGATACAGGTCCATCTCTTTGACTGATAAAATTGTTTATCAGGTATCTGCATCCTGTCATGTGCATTGAGCCTCCACTGTCTACATACCAAATGCTATTTAAGCCTCTGGAAACTCTCTGTACAAGATAGCAAATCAGTTAGATTTAGGAACCCAAGCCAGTTTGGCTTTGGGTTTGCTCTTGAGAACATTTACAGTTTGTTCTTGACCAAGTTGAGAAATCCATGTCTTTTTGGCAATGGATTTTTCATTAAGAACAATGGTGGTATCCTTTTGAGGACCACCATCAACTTTGGTCATCAATAGTTGTACCAAGTTTATGAGATCTTTAATCTCAGCAGTTTGTGAAACTGCTGATGATTCAGGTCTAACTACTGAAAGAGAATTTTGAGAAAAAGACTTTTGTTGAGATTTTGTCTTTTTCTGAGAAAAGGTGTTTGCTGGTTGTTGTTTCTTGGGAGAAAAAGTTTTTACAAAATCATTTTTGATTTGTTTTCCCACAACCAGTTGTTGATTTTTCTTGTTAAACTGAATACCTTTTCTATATCTGCAAAATTCTGTTTTGTGGTTGAACAGACCACAGATTTCACATTCTTTTGTCTTTTCTTTTAAAGACAAGTTTCTGACTGTGTTGATTGGTTTTAGGTCATCAGTAGTTTTCAGGTTCTCAACTCCTGATGTAGTTGAAACTACTGATGGCTTAAAGTCAGAATTAATCAGTACTTCTGAAACAATTTTTCTCCCATCTTCAGTAGTTTTGGGGGAAAAATCTGTTGGTGTTTCAGTGTGATTGTACCCTATGCCAAACCTAACATTTGAAGCACTTTGTTTGTTTAGCAATAATTGGTACCCCTTACAAGATTCAACCCATTTTTCACATGTGACCTTGGTGTCAGCAAGCTCTTGTCTGACATTTCCTAGGTCATTTATCATGATTTTAATTTGTGCTTGGGTTTCAATAGCAGTGTTAGATAATTTAGAAACTTCTTTTGTTTTTGCAGACAGTTTTCTTTCTAAATCAAATTTCATCTGAGTGAATTTTCTCTTAGAGTCATTTGCTTTTCCTTGTAAGTGCACATTTGTCTCTCTTATGAGAGCAAAAGATTCTTTGCAAGAATTTGAACACAGTTTTGTCAAAGATTCTTTTGATACCTGTGACAAGGCAGATTTTGAGGTGCATCCCTCAAATGCCATTAAGGCAAAGTTCTTTCTGCCATTGTCAGGCTCTCCCCAGTTGATGTCAAACATCTTGTTGTCTACATCAGGATTACACTCTGTGGTGTCAAAAGGAAGACTGCTCCAGTCAACATACCCTGAAGTAAATCAACTTTGTTGAGAGGGTTGCTGAGGCTGTGGAGGTTGTTGAGCAGCTGGAAAGGGAGGGATTGATTGTTGGCTCTGCATCTGTTGAGCAGGCATCTGTACATATTGTACTTGTGGCGCATATTGGTGTTGTGGAGCTTGTGCCTGTACAAAATGTGCACTCCCTTGTGTTCCATTATTCCTGTTATAATTAGGGTTAAAATTGTTTCCAGACTGAGATAGGTTAAAGCCAGAGCTTCTACACTCTCTAGCAAAGTGTCCCAACTTTTGACACTTGTGACATCTAAGTTTAGATTTGTCAAAACCAATTTTTGTTGAACTGTTGAGTCCTGGAAACTTCCTTCCTGCCCTTTTGTAAAATTTATTTGTTTTTAAACTTAACATGGCCAGTTGGTGCAAAATATCCATTTCTTCTAGGTCATCACTGCTGAAACTATTTAAATCATCCATGATAAAACACATGTTATCAGCAGTTTGACCAAAATCATTATTGTCATAACCTGGGAATGATCTTTCAGATGAGATCCCAACAGTTATGTCAATATGGTCAAAAGATCTAAAACTATTTGAACAAGTTGGTGAGTCTTGTCCAAATAGTGCTGTACTACCTGGTAGATAGTCATCAGCAGTTTTGCCAGAACTTTGTGACTTTTTCTTTTGATCAATTTCTCTTTCAAAAGTAAGTAATCTCCCATGAAGTTTTGTAAGAGTGAGGGAGCTAAAGTCTGGTGAAGATCTTAAGACTATAGAGTATGTTTCCCATTTTTCAGGTAAAGACCTTAAAAATCTATGAAGCATAGATACAGTTGTGTAGGTCTGACCATTTAGTTTTAGCTCAGATATTAATGAGGAGAATCTTTCAAATTGTTGTGTTAAAGTTTCCCCATTAATGTGAGCAAAAGTTTCATATTGTTGAGCCAGGATTTCTCTGGTGTTAGCAATCACCTCTTCAGTTCCTCCAAACTGTTCTTTGAGGCAGTCCCACAGCTCTTTGGCACTATCACAATGTAATAGGCCAGAGTAGATTTCATTTGGGAGTGCCATTGCCAACATAGAGAAAGCTTTAGCATCAAGCTCAAGTTTTAGGAAATCATCATCTGTATAGTCTTTTGGGTCTTTTGGGATCTCTTCTTTAGTTTCAAGATTAATGTTTACTGGTTTATGAGGACCATATATCACAGATTTCCAGCAACCTATGTTGGTCTGTGATAATGTATGTGCCATTCTCCTTTGCCAGATGTTATATTCATTTCTTACTAGCATAGCAGGTTTATTGGCAGAACCAGTATTATGAGGATCCATTTTAAAGAGTATTGATTTGTCAAATATCTCTTAAAGTGATGGATGTTGATAAAAGTGATCTTATAATCCTTTATTGAATATCAATAAGAGCCTGTGTCTGATTCTCAATGTGTTAGATTGATATGTGATCAGATAAACCAGTGCTCTGATACCAATTGTTGGATCAGTATTGCTCTTTTGTATGAACTTGCTAGTGAACCCTTAGGTGTTTAGCAAGTTCTTGACCAGTGATAGCACAGCGGAATGTTATGAGTTTAAAGCTACACTTATCAACAAGAGTTATAACTCCCCCTGGATTGAAAAACTAATAAATGATAAGTATTTATTGAGAATCTAAGTATTGAATGAGAATGAAACACTTAGACAGATTCTCAATAAATATGAAATGGAAATAACAATAATATGTGTTGAAGGATTTCTGTATTAAAATCAATGTCTAAAACAGAGGGATGAACTCTTCTATTTATAGACTTTACAAATACATGAACCTTGCCAAAAAGCAAGTTCAGAAACAAGTTGCAACAAGTTGCAGCATTGGAACTTGTACATAAAGCAAAAGTAATACTAAAGTAATAAACTACTGATACAAAAAGGCGGTGGAAAAGATCTTCACATAAGTACTGATGAATGACAAACTACTGATGAGTAGTTTGTCTTCAGTAGTTCTTCAGTAGAAGTGTCTGGTTTGAACTTCAGAACTTCTGATGACTTTTCTTCTTCAGCACTTGTGGAATCTCTTCTTCAGCAGTTTGATATTCCTTCTTCAGCAGTTCTATACTTAGAATATTTTGACAGAAGTGAATTAGACTAAGGTTTGCAAAAGTGGTTTCACCAATCCTTTTTGTCCTAACATCTTTCGCCTGTACGCCCAGCAAAAAACTCCGCCAAACACCAATGTAGAGCGCATGACCAACTAGCAAATAAGCAAAACAAGTAAAAGAGGTCCGGCTGCATGACCCCCTCGCAAATCTTCCCATGTGGAGCGATCGAGCGGGAAATACAGCGGTGAAAATTTCGGTGTAGTGGATCCCGTATATAGAAGACCCTCGTGTTTGTCTCGAAGGACTCGTCACTAATAACCGGCCACCAAGCACCTAGCTCATCATACGAAATGCTTGTAACCACCCGAGTGTAGATATCAGTAACAGTTTCCGCCTCCAAGAGCAAACGATAGACCACCACAAAACGTGCCAGCGACATCCGCTGCACCTCACAGATGTAGACCCTCCCCCATCTCATTCAATTTATTCCAATCGATCCCTACCATCCCCCGTATCTTCATATCCCACAACCTCGTGTACCACTTAAAATCATCTGTATCTGCCGGGAGTTGAATAATAAAGTAATGATCAAGGGCCCCTAACATCGCAGCGGCCGCCTCCTCCCCGTAAATGTCCGACATATCTGCAAAACGATAAAAAAAATTACTTTTTATTCTTATTTATTGTTAAATAATAATAATAATAATAAATAAATAAATAAAGATAATCACAAGACACCATCATCCACCAATCACCACTTCACCACCACCATTTTTCCGGACCGTTACCCACCCTTAACCCCACCCCGCAGTAACCTCACCTCACCTCAACCCAACCCCTACCGTCACCACCCTCAACCCTACCCCCATCGTCACCTCAACCCAACCCCCACTTTCCCTGCACCCCTACCATCACCTTAACCCACCCTCAACCTCAACCTCACCCCCACCCTACCCCCACATTCACCTCAACCCAACCCCCACTGTCACCCACCCTCAACCCCCACTTTCACCTCAACCCTGGCGGTATGAGCTAAGATATCTGTAAGAAAGAGACCCTGGTAAATTTCCTGATTGACCCGAGCGAACGGAGGTCCACCATGCGCCTGGCGAATATTCTTGTGTTTGGTTGGTAGAGGGAAAACATGCTTGTGTGGACCTTAGTAGGGTGTCTCCCCTGGCAGGACTAGGAAATAGAGGGTTTGTGTTGGGGCAAGCAGTTTTGAAGGAAGAGACCAAGAAAGCTGCAAAAAGGAAGTAGCTTGTTTTGGAGGACCAACACGTGCTCTTGCCTTTTACTTTTATTACATTTGAATCCTTTCCCACAGAGGTAGTACGTTTCTTGGTTCGGGTGCAGAAAGTGGTGCATAGTAATTCACAGGGCTCCAAAAGCCAAGGGTTTGATTTTATCCGTATAGGGTTTGTAATTCCGAAAGGGGTAACGGCGCAACTTGTTGCCCATTTACCTGTCATCTTCATGTAATGTGGTTTGTTGGTTAAATGAAATTACTATTATTTCCGAAAATAAAAAAGTAACAATCTAAATACTTTTTTCAACTAGAACTACTTTGCAAAATGAAGCTGGTCAAAAGGGGGGAGTCTGTGGGTCACATTTTCATTGCGAGTGCTATTTGTTGGAACATAATGAGACAGATGAACTTATATTGGCCAGATAATGTGAATTCCCTCAAGGAAGGAGATGGTTGAGGCGATTGGCAAGAACTCGGGACCTAAGAATTGGAGAAGGATCGTCCGCTCAGTGATGGTGGAAACGATTTGGAGGATTTGGTTTTCCAGGAACTAGAAGGTGTTCGAAGGTGAATTTTTCTCATAAGTAGGTGGTTTTGAAGATTGAAGAGTGCTTTTGGGGGTTGAATGAGAAAATTTGTGAAAATGGGTAGGTCGCTAGTCCAACTACCTACCTTCAAATTCTGATTTTCAAGCTTGCTACTTCGAGTAGCGATCTTTAATGATTGCTTTGCAAGGTCGGTGGTCTGTTGAGAGATCTTCACAAAGTCGCTGATCGGTTAAGCAATCTTCAAGCAAGGTCGCTAGTTCGATATGCAATCTTCCTAGAGATACAATAGCTGATGAATGCAAGTGATTTACACATATACATATTTATATATATATATATATCAATGCATACACATGATTATTCTTGCATAGATATGGCAATTCACATACAAAAAAAGAAGAGACAAATGCAATATAATTTTCCATACATGCAAGTGTAAACATTCAATATTGTTTTCCATGGTGTTATATTATTTTCCATACAAAGCAAAAAAATCGGGTCACACAACGTGTTATTGTACATGGTATATGAAGAAGAAGAAGAAAAAATGGTGGCGTTTGACAAGTTTGAAAACGTTGTATGGAGGCTATGGTTTTTTAGTGTTGTTGGATCTGTGTTAGATCTGCATGATATTACTTGGATCGATGTTACATCTGCACATAGTATAACACGTGTAGAATGTTACTTCGGTTAGGTAATTTCAAATATATTAATGCTGGAGTGCCCGAAGGTTGTAGAAAAGTCCGTCTAGCTTCTTTTAGCATTCCATACTAGACTATTTCCCGGAAAATAGTAGTAGTGACGGGATGTAGGGAGGATCGGGGCTGTAGAAAAGCCCATCCAGCCTTCTTTTTTGAACCCATCAACGACTGTTACCCCAGTAGAAGTAGGGCTTGTTGGATCAGTTTGCTCTTTTATGCTAAGTAAGAACTTGCTATCTTGACACTTAAGTGTTTAGCAAGTCCTTGTAAATCAGATTATAAGCACAGCGGAATGTTATAAGTTAAAGCAACACTTTTTATACTTAGGCAGAGTTATAACTCCCCCTTGATGTTTGAAACTAATAAATGACAAAGTATTTATTATGAATCTAAGCTTGTAAATGAGAATTAGATACTTAGACAGATTCACAATAAATACAGAAATGGAATAGAATAGTGAGAGTGTTTGAAGGATTTTTCTATTAAAATCAATGTCTAAAATAGAAGGTTGAAGCCTCCTATTTATAGACGTTTACATGCATGTATCTTGCCCAATAAGCAAGTACAGAAACTACAGAAACAAGTTGCACAAGTTGCAACATTGAAAGAAACAAATACAGCTAAAAGTAATAATAAACAACAAACTACTGATGCAAAAAGGCGGTGGGAAATATCTATTGCTAAGTGCTGATGAAGGACAACTACTGAAGAGTAGTTTTGTCTTCAGTACTTCTGAAGTGAACTTGTCTGGTTTGGACTTCAGAACTTCTGCTTCTTCAGCACTTCTCATATCTTCTAATCAGCAGTTTCTTGTCTTCTCTTCAGTACTTCTATACTTAGCCAAAATGACAGAAGTGAATTAGACTAAGGTTTACAAAAGTGGTTTCACCAATCCTCTTTGTCCTAACAATCTCCCCCTGGATTGATGAAGCCAAAACCTTACTAATTCCTTATGTGTTTCTTCTGTCTTGAACAATCTTCCATATCTCTTTGTACATGGTGTTCTTGAGCTGGTTGAACTGACCATCAGATAGAGATCCTCTCTGTGGTTCTAGATGTTGAATTGTGAGCAGGTCTTGTGTTGACAGTTTCTTCAGATCACTGATCTTCTTGTAAGCCCTGCTTGAGAGATCTCTTCTTGTCAACAGTACTGAGTTGTTATCAGTAAGTGACCATCTGATGATAGGGATCTTTGACTTGTTGAAGTCAGAAGAATAGGGAACCAGACTTGTCCCTTAGGTTGATGGTCCTGAGTGCTGGATGTCTTCAGTTTCAGATAGCCTCAGGTGGGATTCTCTTCCTTGTTGTTGTTGCATATCAGGCATCTGAACAGTTGGGAGATGGTGTTCAGTCACTACTTTGGTATGCAGCTTTTCTTTGATGGTCTTTTGTATTTGATAAGCAAAAGTGGAAGGATCCCTGAACTGTGTTAACAGAGGTTTCTCCTCAATGTCAAAATCTGAATGGACTACTGAACTTCCTTCAAGTAGTACCATTTTGAAGTCAGTTTTGACATTGTCCTCTGCCTTCTTCTTCTGAGTAGCAGTTCTTCTAGATGCACCAGAAGTTCTAACTACTGATCTTGAAGGATCAGCAGTTTGAAACTTCTCAGGATTTGCAGCCTTGGCAGCCAAGTATTTTCTATAAGTATCCATCAGTCTTTCTTCTTTCTATCTGGATACTGAGGCTTTTGAACCATATCCTTCTGCTACTAACTCTTCTATTATCTGGGCTCTCTTGGCCTTTCCATCTTTGCTTGTGGCCACTTTGTCTGCAAGCAGTTGTGCTCTTCTTGTCAGCTCTTGCATAGAGAGTCCTTTGAGTGTAAAGGCTTTAGTCTTGCTGTTCTTGGTAATATAAGACACCAGTTGTTGTCTTTTATCTTGTTCAGCAATCTCATCAAGGCTAGCCTGCCTTTGTAGTTCAGCTGCATAAGCCTGAAGTTTTTCTTCATGGCTTAAATCCAAATCATCCCTTTCTTCCAGAGATTTCCAAATCTGATCTTCTCTGGCCTTCTTGTTGGCTGCAATTAAGCTCTTCTCTAGTAGTTCAGCTGATTG
This sequence comes from Ambrosia trifida, assembly GCA_028751855.1. NCBI lineage: Eukaryota > Viridiplantae > Streptophyta > Magnoliopsida > Asterales > Asteraceae > Ambrosia > Ambrosia trifida. Next base: position 2,872,539 of record CM054123.1, on the reverse strand, counting down.
AGAGATAGGAGAAGGGTTTAATACAGTCATTGTAGTAACAGTTGTAGGCCTGATGGGATCAGATGTTGGTTGAATGGGAGCAGTGGTTCTGGAAGGTTCAGTTGTTTGAGGTTTGGAAGTGTTAACTTCTGATGTGCTGACAACTGCTGATGGTTTGTCAGCTACTGAAGGATTGTCTTCAGTACTTTCTGATTCTTCATCAGAAGTTTTGTCATCAGAAGTTTCTTCATTTTGCCTTAGGGATTCTTCAGATGTTTGGGTCTCATCTTCTTTCTCTGCAGCTTCAATTTCTTCTATTGAGACACCAAACTGTTTGGCCAATTTTTCTTTCCTGGCCTGATCTTTTTGATCTCTTTCAAGGAGTGCCACTCTTGCCCTTATCCTGGCTTGGAATGACTCCTTAGGTTCCCTGATCTTCTCCCCCTTTTTGGATTCATCAATTTTAACCCTTGAAGCAGAGGGTTGGGAGAATTGTCCTCGAAGATGAGCAATCTGTTTGCTGTTGAAGTCTATTTTGTTGGACAGATCGTTCATCTTGGTCTTTATCACTCCAAATTGGTTCTTGATGGACAGCTCCAAGTCAGCTGTATATGTTTGGAAGTGATTTCTGATGAGTGTATTCATCATGTGGTACAGGGGACCCTCTGGGCTGCATAGCTGGTTCAGGTCTATGCTTGTTTGCCCAGGGAATTGGGTAGGCATTTGTTGTGAAGGGGGTGTTTTTGGGAGATCCTCATGTTGTACAGAGGATGCCACTCTAGGGGTTTTAGGGATTGAGTGGGCTTTAACCTGTGCAGAGGTGACTGGCTTCTTGAGCCTGGATACCCCTGAAACAGGACCTTCAGAAAGTGCCGTCAATTCAGTAGTTTGAGTGTGTGAAACATCATCCAAACTAATGGAATTATCTGAATCCCTGATGTTGCCCTTAATGAGGACTGTCTCAGTTAAATCATGAGCTGAGCCCAACTCAGTTCTCTCATGAACCTCTTTTTCTTGGTACTGAGGATTTCCTACTTCAGGCATTAAGCCTTCATCAGTAGTTGCCACATCTGAGGTCTTAGCTATGTTACTTCTATCCTCAGATCCACCACTGGGTGGTAACTGAGTAGTAGCAGCCTCAGATGCCCCAAGAGTCTCTAAAATTGGGCTTAAAGACTCTGGTCCACCCTCATCTCTTGGGATAGGGCTAGAGATGTCCACATCCATGTCTGATGTAGTAGTTATGTCCCCTGTTTGTTGTGGTTGTAGGGGACTGACATGATCAGATGGGACATTCTCTTTTAGCCCAGAGAGAAGTTTGGCAATTTCTATTGCCTCTTGTTCAGAAATTTGTGGGGTTGGTTCAGTAGTTTGGGCAATAGGTGGTGAAAGTTGTTGTTCAGCAGTTTCAAAAGAAGAGTGTGTTTGAAATGTTTTTCTAAGTCTTTTTCTTTTGAATAAAACAGTTATGGGTGCTCTTGGTGGGGTTTGAGATGGATGAGACTGAGAGGGTGTTTCAGTCTCATCTATTTGAAGAGCAGAATGCTCATGAGCATGTTCAGGCATCTCAACCTCCTGAACAGCTTTTCTTTTGGGTTGGTGGGGTGCAGTTTTTATTGGCTTGGGCTTTTTGGCTTTTGGTGGTGTGAGTTTGGAAGATGTGGGCTTCAGGGGGACTTGTTGTTGTTCTCCCTGATCATCTTCTGGCCAGGCAGCCGGTTTATTATGCCTTGAGTATGCTTGTGATGTTAAAGGATTTAAAGTTGAAATTTTTCCCACAAGCACCTCATTACCCAGTTCCCCTATTATGCATTGCATAATGAACCTTGGGTATAACAAAAACTTTTTCTTGGTATTATTGTGATGTAACACCAACTCATTGAAAAATAGTTTTGATGCCCTGAATTTAGTTTCATTCACAATGGAATGAAATATTGGTCGAAAAGTGGAGGGCATCTGGTCATAAGACCCTGTTTTTGGACTCAAACACATAATAATATAATGAAACAAAAGCTTGTATTTTGGTTCAAAATATTTTTTGAATATAGTAGCATGGGAGAGAGTACCTTGATAACCACACTCAGTCATGGTTAGATGAATATCAGTGTTAGCAACATGGTCAGGGGCAGTTACATCATCCAGACCCAGTCTTGTTGCTAGTGTGGCCGGTGTGATGGTCAGTTGTTTCCCTTTTATCCTTGAGTTGAGGGAAATGACCTCATCACCCATTGTAACCGTCTCAGCATTTGCCCAGAACTCATTCAGAGTTTCAGTGTGAATTGGTGGGTTTATTGTGAGAGCAGTAAAATATTGGGATTTGACGACAAGATCAATGATCTCATCGTATTGGGACCAGCCTTCTTGTTTTTCAAGAAAGGCTCTTTGATTGTGTCCCTGTTTTAGAACTAGAGCCATGTGGTTTGGGTTTTTGATCGAACAGTGGATTTGCAGGTATAAGTTATTGAGAGAGTTTTGAGAGAGAAGGAGGGATATTTTGAGTTTGAAAGGATAAGTGTGTAGAAAAGGTATTTATTTGAAGTTTTAACCGCTTGAATCTTCTTTATTAGAAGTTTTAAAACCGCCTTTGGTTAAAAATCTCTTTATCAGAGGTTTTAAACTGATTAGGTCAAACCTCTGATGATGGGAAAAGTCAGATTTGCCCTTTTGACTTAAACTGCTGATGAAGGATTACTTCATCAGTAGTTCCCATTTTCTCTTCAGTAGTTTTAACATCTGATGAGAAATGTTTTTATAAATACTTTATTCATAACTTCTGAAGGTTATTTTATCAGAAGTTACACACCTTTTCAGAAAATTATCCCCATACTGATGATTTTTGTTCATCAGTAGTTTCTCTCAAACTGATTTTGTTTTTCAGAAGTTTTGTTTCAGACTTTTGTCTTATGTAAGTGAAAACCAGAAAAAAAGATGGAAAAGGTTAACTTGGATTCCACCAAGGTAAACAGGATGGAATCAAGGATGGAAAAAGGAAAAAGAAAATTTTGATGCATAACAGTAGTGATTGATGTAGAAGTTTGATGTAGAGTTGGGTAGAATCAAGTGTTAACTTGGATTCTAACTGATATGCAAAAAAAATAAAAATAAAGTAGACACTTACAAATTTAGCATTCCAAGCATGGATACTAACTTCTGAAATGTTGATGTGTCAAGGGGCTTAGTGAAGATGTCAGCTATTTGATTAGCTGTTGCTACATGCTTCACCTCAATCTTGCCTTTTTCATAGCAATCTCTTATGAAATGGTACCTGATCTCAATATGTTTGGTTTTTGAGAACTGTACCGGATTTTGAATGATGCTAATGGCAGATTTGCTGTCTACAAACAAAGGTGTCTTGGTCTCTTTGATTCCATAATCAAGAAGTTGATATTGGAGCCATTGTATCTGTGATGTACAACTTGCAGCTGCAATGTATTCAGCTTCAGCAGTTGAAGTTGCAACAGATGTTTGCTTCTTTGATTGCCATGACACTAGACAGTTACCCAGGAATTGACAACCACCAGATGTTGACATTCTTGTCATCTTACACCCTGCATAGTCACTATCTGAAAAAGCTGATAACTTGGTATTGCTTGAAGCAGGATACCAAATTCCCAGTGTTGGAGTTCCTTTCAGATATCTGAAAATTCTTTTGACTGCTATAAGGTGTGATTCCCTTGGTGCGGATTGATATCTAGCACAGACACATGTTGAAAACATAATATCTGGTCTAGAAGCAGTTAAATATAAAAGGGAACCTATCATACATATGTACATGGTTTGATCAACCTGTTTCCCTTGATCATCAGGTTCAACTTGTGTGATTGGTGTCATGGGAGTGGAACATGATTTACAGTCATTTAAAGAAAATTTGTTCAATAATTCTTTAACATATTTTGATTGATGTATAAAAGTTCCATTTGTTTGTTGTTTGATCTGCAGTCCTAGAAAGTACTGCAGTTCTCCCATGGTACTCATCTCAAATTTTGATTGCATGAGTTTCTTAAAATCATCACACAGTTTTGTGTTTGTTGAACCAAAAATGATATCATCAACATAAATTTGAACAAGTAAGACATGATTTCCAACATGTTTAATGAAAAGTGTTTTATCAATGGCACCTCTTGTAAAGTTATTTTTGAGTAAAAAGGTGGAGAGTGTATCATACCAGGCTCTTGGAGCCTGTTTAAGCCCATAAAGAGCTTTGTCCAATCTGTACACCCACTCAGGATGAGAAGGATCCTCAAACCCAGGTGGCTGACAGACATACACCTCCTCTTTGATTTTTCCATACAAAAATGCACTTTTCACATCCATTTGATAAACTTTAATTTTGTTGGAAATGGCATAGGCCAGAAATAACCTGATGGCCTCAAGCCTTGCAACTGGAGCAAAGGTTTCATCATAGTCAATTCCCTCTTCTTGAGAGTACCCTTGAACTACCAGTCTTGCCTTGTTCTTGATTATCATACCAGCTTCATCTTGTTTGTTCCTGAAAACCCATCTTGTACCAATTGGTTGCTTGTTTTGAGGTAAAGGACAGATTTCCCAGACCTGTTGCTTGTTGAACTGAAGCAGTTCATCTTGCATAGCTTGTACCCAATTATTGTCTTTGAGGGCTTCCTGGTACTTCTTTGGTTCCAACTGTGAAATAAAGGCTGAGAATAGGCAAAAGTTGGAGAGCTGGTTTCTGGTAAGAACACTTGTAGCTATATCACCCATGATTTGATCAAGTGGATGATCTCTGTGTTCAATCAGTTGTTGTAAACCACTGACAGGTGTAGGTGGCTCTTGTTCTTCAAACAAACTACTGAGGTCTATAATATCTGGTTCAGCAGTTTCAGCTTCTTCAGTAGTTGCAGGTGCTGAAGCAGATGTTTGAGTTTGGCCTTCAGTATTTGTTTGATCAGAAGTTTGAAAAACTTCTGATGGTGTTGTAGTTGACTTAATGATTGTTTGAGGAGTCCATGGTGTAGGATCCTCATCTTCAAACCTTTGATCACCATAATAAGTAGGTTTGGAAGAAGTAACAGTCTTTTCAGGTCCAAAGTGAAAGTTGTCAAGGTCAAAGAGTTCAGCAGGATGTGCTGGAATAAGAGTGTGTTTTGACTCATTGAACTTGACATTCAATGTTTCTTCTACTATCCTGGTGTGAGAATTAAAAACCTTGTAGGCTTTTCTAGTTGAAGAGTAACCAAGAAAGTAACCTGAGTCAACTTTGGCAGCAAACTTTGAAATAGATTCCTTGATGTTCAAGATGAAACATTGACACCCAAAAGCCCTGAAAAAGGAGATAAGGGGCTTCATGCCATGAAGAATTTCATAGGCAGTCTTGGAATGTCTCTTGACCACAAGAACTCTATTCTGAACATAACATGATGTGTTAACTGCTTCTGCCCAAAAGTACAATGGCAGTCCAGAATCAGCTAACATTGTTCTTGCTCCTTCTATCAATGTTCTGTTCTTCCTTTCTACTACACCATTTTGTTCAGGAGTTCTGGGAACACTGTATTGTCTAATAATCCCTTTAGACAAACAGAATTCATCCAGAGTTTTGTTCCTGAACTCTGTCCCATTGTCACTTCTAATGGTTTTGACAGATAGAGAATATTGTTTCTCTACTTGTAGAATGAAGAACTTGATGATTTCAGCAGCCTCATCCTTGGAAAATAAGAAGAATACCCATGTGAATCTTGAGTAGTCATCAATGATGACTAAGCAGTACTTCTTTTTACCAAGGCTCATAATCTTGACAGGTCCAAATAAGTCCATATGGAGTAGTTGAAGACATGCAGTTGTTTTTGATTCTTCAATAGACTTATAGGAGGACTTATGCTGTTTTCCCTTTAAGCAGGATACACAGTGTTCTTGACACTGGTATACTTTCAAAGGTAGACCTCTGACCAAGCCCATTTTTGTGACTTTATTTATGGTTTTAAAGTTCACATGGCCAAGTCTCCTGTGCCAGAGATCTGTTTCTGAAGTTGATGCCCTTGAGAAGAAACAGGCAGTGTTGTTCAATACTTTGTCTTTCTCAATGTCCACTGCATAGACATTGCCACATCTTTTGGCAATCAGCAAAGTATGATCTTCTATAATCTTCTCTATCAACTTCTGGCCTTCTGGTGAGATGATCTTGCAAGCTGTCTTTGTGAAAAAGGAAGAATATCCTTTATCACACATTTGTGACACGCTCAGCAGGTTGTATTCAAGGTTTTCCACCAGATTGACTTTGTCAAACTGTATTTTGCCAGAGGAGACATTGCCATGTCCTAGCACATATCCCTTAGCATTGTTCCCAAAGGATACAGATCCTTCTCTTTGGCTGATAAAATTGTTTATCAGGTATCTGCATCCAGTCATGTGCATAGAGCCTCCACTATCAACATACCATATGCTGTTTAAGCCCCTGGAAACTCTCTGCACATAAAAGCAAATTAGTTAGATTTGGAAACCCAAGCCTGTTTGGCTTTGGGTTTGCTCTTGAGAACAGTTACAGTTTGTTCTTGACCAGGTTGAGAAATCCATGTCTTTTTGGCAATGGATTTTTCATTAAAAACCATGGTGGTATCCTTTTTAGGACCACCATCAACCTTGGTCATCAGTAGTTCTACCATGTTCTTTAGATTTTGAATCTCAGCAGTTTGTGAAACTGCTGATGATTCTGGTCTAACTACTGACAAGGAATTTTGAGAAAAAGATTTTGGTTGAGATTTTATCTTTTTCTGAGAAAAGGTGTTTTCAGGTTGTTGTTTCTTGGGTTTAAAGACTCTTTCATAATCATTTCTGATTTGATTTCCCACAACCTGTTGTTTAAATTTTTGATTGAACTGAATTCCTTTTCTGTATCTACAAAATTCAGTTTTGTGGTTGAACAGGCCACAAATTTCACATTCTTTTGCCTTTTGTTTTTGATCTAAAGGCAAATTTCTGACATTTGTGAAAAGATTTTGCTCATCAGTAGTTTTCAGGTTCTCAACTCCTGATGTAGATGAAACTACTGATGGCTTATTGTCAGATTTTGTTAATACTTCTGAAGTACTTTCTTTAAAAATGCCAGGATTTCGGTTTAGAAAGTTTTCATGGAAAGATGTGCATTCTTTCCCTTCAGAAGTTTCATTTGAAACAATTCTTCTCCCATCTTCAGTAGTTTTGGGAGAAAAATCTGTTGGTGTTTCAACATGATGGTATCCTATGCCAAACTTAACATTTGAAGCACTTTGTTTGTTTAGCAGTAATTGATACCCCCTACAAGATTCCACCCATTTTTCACAAGTGATCCTGGTGTCAGCAAGCTCTTGTCTGACATCTCCCAGGTCATTTAGCATCATTTTGATTTGTGCTTGGGTTTCAATAGCAGAGTCAGTTAATTTAGAGACTTCTTTTGTTTTAGCACACAGTTTTCTTTCTAAATCACATTTTATCTGTGTGTATTTTCTCTCTAAATCATTGGCTTTGCCTTGTAGGTGCAGATTTGTCTCTCTTATGAGAGCAAAAGTTTCTTTGCAAGAGTTTGAGCAAAGTTTTGTCAAAGATTCTTTTGATACCTGAGACAATGCAGATTTTGAAGTACAGCCTTCAAATGCCATTAAGGCAAAGTTCTTTCTGCCATTGTCTGGTTCTCCCCAGTTGATGTCAAACACTTTGTTGTCTGCATCAGGATTGCACTCTGTGGTGTCATAAGGGAGACTGCTCCAGTCAACATACCCTGAGGTAAAGAGACTTTGTTGAGGGGGTTGTTGAGGCTGTGGAGGAAGTTGAGCAGCTGGAAAGGGAGGGATTGATTGTTGGCTCTGCATCTGTTGAGCAGGCACTTGAACATATTGTACTTGAGGCATATATTGCTGTTGAGGAGCTTGTGCCTGTACAAAATGAGCACTCCCTTGAGTTCCATTGTTCCTATTATAATTGGGGTTATAGTTATTTCCAGATTGTGATTGGTTAAAGCTAGAGCTTCTACACTCTCTAGCAAAGTGTCCCAACTTCTGACACTTGTGACATCTCAGTTTAGATTTGTCAAAACCAATTTTTGTATTACTGGTCAATCCTGGAAATTTCCTTCCTGACCTTTTATAAAACTTGTTAGTTTTAATGCTTAGCATGGCCAGTTGGTGTAATATGTCCATTTCTTCTAAGTCATCACTGCTAAAATTTTTCAAATCATCCATGATAAAACATAGATTATCAGCAGTTTGACTTTGGTCATCATTGTCATAACCTGGGAAAGATCTTTCTGATGAGATCCCAGTGGTTATGTCAATATTGTCATAAGATCCATAGGAACAAGTTGGTGAATCTTGTCCCAAAAGTGCTGTACTACCTGGTAGGTAGTCATCAGCAGTTTTACCAGAAGTTTGTAATTTCTTCTTTTGATCGATTTCTCTCTCAAAAGTAAGTAATCTCCCATGGAGTTTTGTAAGAGTGAGGGAGCTGAAATCTGGTGAGGATCTTAAGACAATGGAGTAAGTTTCCCATTTGTCAGGTAAAGACTTTAAAAATCTATGTAACATAGATACTGTTGTATAGGTCTGACCATTTAACTTTAGCTCAGAGATTAATGAGGAGAATCTTTCAAATTGTTGAGTCAAAGTTTCCCCATTAATATAAGCAAATGTTTCATATTGTTGAGCTAAAATTTCTCTGGTGTTGGCAATCACCTCTTCAGTTCCTCCAAACTGTTCTTTAAGACAGTCCCAAAGTTCTTTGGCACTTTCACAATGTAAAAGGCCAGAGTATATTTCATTTGGGAGAGCCATTGCCAACATAGAGAATGCTTTTGCATCTAGCTCAAGTTTTAGGAAATCCTCATCTGTATAGTCTTTGGGATCCTTTGGAATCCCTTCTTTAGTTTCAAGATTTATATTTACTGGTTTGTGAGGACCATATATCACAGATCTCCAACAACCTGTGTTGGTTTGTGACAAGGTATGTGCCATTCTCTTTTGCCATATATTGTACTCATTTCTCACAAGCATGGCAGGTTTGGTGGCAGAACCAGTATTATGTGGATCCATTTTTAAAGAGTATAGATTTGTCAGATGACTCTTTTAAGTGATGGATATTGATAAAAAGTGAACTTTTGATCTTTTTATTGAATATCAATAAGAGCTTTGTGTCTGATTCTCAATTTGTTAGATTGATATGTGATCAGATAAACCAAGGCTCTGATACCAATTGTTGGATCAGTTTGCTCTTTTATGCTAAGTAAGAACTTGCTATCTTGACACTTAAGTGTTTAGCAAGTCCTTGTAAATCAGATTATAAGCACAGCGGAATGTTATAAGTTAAAGCAACACTTTTTATACTTAGGCAGAGTTATAACTCCCCCTTGATGTTTGAAACTAATAAATGACAAAGTATTTATTATGAATCTAAGCTTGTAAATGAGAATTAGATACTTAGACAGATTCACAATAAATACAGAAATGGAATAGAATAGTGAGAGTGTTTGAAGGATTTTTCTATTAAAATCAATGTCTAAAATAGAAGGTTGAAGCCTCCTATTTATAGACGTTTACATGCATGTATCTTGCCCAATAAGCAAGTACAGAAACTACAGAAACAAGTTGCACAAGTTGCAACATTGAAAGAAACAAATACAGCTAAAAGTAATAATAAACAACAAACTACTGATGCAAAAAGGCGGTGGGAAATATCTATTGCTAAGTGCTGATGAAGGACAACTACTGAAGAGTAGTTTTGTCTTCAGTACTTCTGAAGTGAACTTGTCTGGTTTGGACTTCAGAACTTCTGCTTCTTCAGCACTTCTCATATCTTCTAATCAGCAGTTTCTTGTCTTCTCTTCAGTACTTCTATACTTAGCCAAAATGACAGAAGTGAATTAGACTAAGGTTTACAAAAGTGGTTTCACCAATCCTCTTTGTCCTAACAGGGCTGGAACCACTGAGGAGGATGGGTTGTGGCTATGTGTTTGATGGGGGTGCTTCGACGTGGATGGAATTCATGCCAAAAAAAACTCTTTCGGGTAGGATGCATAATTCGGAAACGTCAATAACAATGATAATGCCAGCCAGCTTCCTATTATTTTGGATCGATGTTACATCTGCATGAAACAATGACTATTTAGAATATTCAGCATACCATTTGAAACCGCGTCATTAGTGACAGTTGGAGCGGTGGTAGTTGACATGGGTGGAGCTGAATCCTAGGCTGTTGTTATGATGGCGATGATGGGTGAAGATGACCTTTATTGTATTTGGTGTGGCCAGTTCCAGCCAAGTCATGTTTCTTCCTTCATCTCGTGGAGCGCGCAGACTCTTTGATTATCTTCTGGTTTAACTTTTTTTGCTCCTGATTTTCGAGACCGAATTTTCGGTGTTTGTTTTTTGTCTACTCCTGGTTTGGATCGATGCTACATCTACAAGAAAATCCTATAATATGGAATTGGTTGTTTGCTCAAATCTTAAACCTCATGGCCATTTGGTCTCTTCTTTTTGCCGTGCCTGACGGGGTCCTGTTCTTTTTGGATCGATGTTACGTTTGCTACTTACACTCGTGTGTCATTTTTATCTTTTGTTTTTAACGGCGTCGTCAGCGGCCTAGGGAAGACACCTCTTGATTTGCATAGGCGGCAACATTTCTTCCCATCGTTAAAAAGTTGGAATTGGTGTTCTCGGAAAAAGCACACTTTTCTACTCATTGGATCGATGTTACATCTGCATGGAGATTTAATAATTTTGGAGCTGTGGCGTGCCTCCCAGATCTACGTCATGGAGAGTTAACAAACTTATCATGGAGATTTTGGATGAAGAAACCCATGATTGTATTTGATAGGGTAACTTCCAAGGCCCTCCCATGACCAATGTGTTTGGAAATGTTGCCATCGTAACCATAGTTACGGTGGTAACCATAGTTAGGGTTACCCTTATAAAGTTGGAGTTGGTGTTCTCAGAAAAAGCACACTTTGGTGCTCATTGGATCAATGCTACCTCTGCGTAGAGAGTTACGTATATTGGAGATGTGGTGCTTTCACCAAAAATAAGAGTGCATGTTTTATTATAGTTGCTAGTGGTATAAACACTGCACAACTAACTCAGATATATATTGTTTTGTAACTGTTATTTGTATAGGTTGTCAAGTCGGATATACATTCTATATATTGTAATTTGTAATGTCTGGTATTTTTAGAATTGTTAAATGTTTGAATATTCTTAAGTTTTACTAGTTGCAAAAAATAGTCGGTAAAATTGTTTTTTTAACGTTTTGTCGCGAATCAAATCATGTTATCTGGATATTTTCAGGGCCAGATTTTCCATGGGTGTTGATATATCGCCTGAGGATAGCGCGTTGACCGTCCCAGCGACCGTGCTAACCGGCCGAGTGCGTTGATAAAGACGCGAAAAAGGGCCCCGAGACCATTTTCAAGACGTAGCCTAAATTTAAAAACGAATAGCAAACCATTAACAGTTGGAAAATTTTATGTCAGAAGCGACATCTGAGGCATTTTTTTACATTTTGTCGTGAATCGAATCATGTGATCTGGATATTTTTACGGCTAGATTTTTCATGGGCATTGATATATCGCCTGAGGACAACGCGTCGACCGTGCCGACCGACCGAATGCGTTAATAAAGAGGCCCAAAAAGGGCCCCCGAGGCCATTTTCAAGACATAGCCTAAATTTAAAAACGAATAGCAACCCCTTAACAGTTGGAAAAACAACAATAATAATTCAGATATCACATGATAGTGTAATAATTTGTTGTCACTAAAAAACAAAATAGGTCATTTCTTATTATTTTTCTATAAATACTAGGGACACACCAGGGAATGCACACCAAGAGGCTACAAGATAATGGAGTCCCCTAGTAATGACCATATAATGGAGGATCTTCAACAATCATATCCTGAGTTTGGTTATGTTCCTAAAACCACCCAAGAAAAGATGAAAAAAAAAAACACATTGGTACACACTAGCAACCAGAGATTCCAAAAAATGGTGTCAAACTGCGGTGGAGTATTATAGTAACAATGACGCTCCGTACTGTTATTGTTGATTCATTGGTAGGAAACAACTCGGTCATGATTTTTGGGGAATGCTAATGGGGTATGAAAATGAAGGTTACTTGTGGCCCCGGTAAGCAAATGAAGTTATTGTGTTTTCCTCTTTTGTTGGCTATATTTAAAATTATATTTATGCTTCGTTCCATTTTAGCATGTGTGGGGATGGGTAAACAAGTGGATGAGGTTCCGATGGGTGTTGATCACAAAACACAAAGCCTCGGAACATATGTACCCTGGGATGATTCTACCCCCTCAGTTCCTGGACCTTTTATCTAATACGCCAAACCATGGTGCGTTACCATTTTCCATCGGAATCAAAGAACATTATCCTCCATTTTGGGGCATTGATACGGTAACATATGTATTGTAAATTTTTTTATATGTATGGGATTACATCTAAAGTATTAATCAAAATTAACAAGTTTATATTCCGTTATGTGCTGAACAATCAGACATGTTCCTGGTTAGTGTTGATATGCGAACCCTTGAAATTACCCTATACTTGACTAGTCCGTGTGGTTCACCTAGTTCTTCTGGATGTGATCTGATTCAAGCTAGGGTTTACCCTACTCTAATAAGATTTGAATCTTTATTCAAATAATTTTTGGATCAAATTACTTACTGGGAACATTCCGGACGAAGATTCGTAGAAAGAACAAGGGTATCAAATACTGAGTATTGCCAGCATACTAAGAAATATGTTACAACTAATTCAGAGGACATTGTTTGTATGTTACTCAGTCGTATTATTGCGTGTGAACCAATTAACATTGGAGGAGATGTTAATGAGGCTTGTGCACTGTTTCGAAGGGAGTTGGCACATGAATTTTATGCAGCACGTTGGTCTCCGGGGAAACAGTAGTGTAGGAGCCTGTTGTTTATCTATGTATTGTTTTGTCTTATGTTGTTTATGTCTTTTACTTTATGAATAAAGTTGCTAAACATGATAAAATAACTTATTAATGTAAACACCAACCAAAACATTCAAACCAACCACTAAACAGAATAAAAAAAGTAACAACAGAAACACTAAAATGATGGACCATAATCATTTAACATGACGAGCACTTGTGAGACAACGCCATTTGTATACCTCGTCAGTCATGTGGCGTTGATAATTGACACAAGCCTCTTCCACGTCGATTTCCTCACTGATTTGTTTTTCACAAAATTCTCCATCATCATACAAATAAGGACACCTGTATTGGCAACGTTACCGTTGTCTTGGGGCACATCTAATTCAACCAAACCAACAGAAATGTCACATTTTTGGAAATGATTGGAATTTGCCAAGTAACGAATATGGTCAAGAAAGCATCCAAAAAAGGGTCACTATCTCCATATAGTGAGAAACTCCGTGCCTCTGTTCATTTCTCCATCTATTATCAGTCCAGTATTGTGTAATGACCACGGTTCGCATATCAATTGGGATTAGAATCCAGTCTCTCACCCCTATCGATAAAGGAAGATAAACATAGTCAACCTCCCAAAATGGAGGGTGCGGGTCCATTCTTACTGCCATATGGAGGGCAGGTAAAGAATCTTGCACTTTCATTTCATCATAGAAGGCACGGGTAAGACTGTCCAGCGTAGTCGTGAACCAGGATCTTTTAAAAGCTTTGCTTGTCTAAGACGCATGAGTCTTAGCGTCCATGCTTCAACGTGCTACAAACATAATAATGCATAAAGCTAGTTAATAGGTTAAGTAATGTTAGAAAGGGGGGTTGTTTTGTTTTTTTTTTTTTTTAAGATAAATCAATGTAAAATTACTGTTGATGATAGAGCACTCTTGGAGTTGCACCTAGGAGGGTACTCCAGAAATTTCGGTCTAGTTTATTTAAAATGAAACGAATATAGCAAAATGGGGCATCCCCGTCGGTATAACAATCCACAACATCACTGGACCAATTTTCCAACTTTTCTTTAGCAACTGGAAATTTTTTATATACTGCTGGTTCTCTGCTCCATTAGTTGACTACTTGTTTTCTGGTGGATTAGTTTGTGGGGTATTTGAAGACGAACCAGCCAAGTATGTCGTTGGGGGCCTACGAAGACGCCTCCAAAGTTGGTCCGACAATCTTGCCATTTAAGGAGTGGGTTGAGAACAGTAAAATCTGTCCCTATAGTCTTCCATCCTTAGACTAAAGAAGATGAGGAGTTAAGTAATACGAAAATGTAAGGTTGAGTAATGTTGTGGATGAGGTTGTTCCTAAGACTTGAATGGGGTATTTATAGATGGGAATTTTAATTTATTTTTTTAATATAATTGAACAATAAAGCAAAATACATTAATTTTAATTTTATTTTAATTTTTTTGTATTTTTTATTGAAAACCCATTTTACAAATAAAACACCAAAAATGACTAACGTGCCTGTTTTGGGGTGCCGTAACTTATTCGTAGAACTGGCGTGACGGGCATAAATGGTACACATTAGTAGAGCTTAGGCGATATACCGGCATGGCATAAATGTTTATGTTAGGTGGACACTTTATCAACTACGGAATGCGTCCCGAAATACTAAAAAAACTAATTTTGCACACATCAGTAATGGGAATATTAATAAAACATACATTTGCATTAACGAACATTAATAAAACATATTACTGATACTAATACATATAAAAGTTAGCAGGACTTCTATTTCGTGGTGGCCTTCCTGGTTGATATGTTTGACCTTCCGTGGGTGGTGGTTCCTGTACGTTATGACTGCCGAGCTCATCAGGATTATTATACGTCAAATTCAGGCTCAAGTCCAGGTGGGACGGTGGTGTTAGATTGGTAAACTGTGCACGGTGGTCTTGATGACTTTGATTTGATGCAAAATACTGAAAATCAGTGTGATTATCAGGCATAAAAGACAAAAATTGTGTTGTGTGGGGTTATCACATGTTGTTGTGGGGTTAATTGCTGTTGTTGTTGGGTTACACCCCCTTGTTGGACATTCCCCATATTACCCCCCATAATAGATCTGACATGTCAATTCCCATCAAGTGATTAAAGGCAAAATCGTCATCAAGAGAAAAAGTCTCATGATGATCAAAATTGACACCAACCCCACCGCCGACGTACCAACCCCACCGTCGGCCGTACCAAACCCACCGCCGGACGTACCAAACCCACCGCCAGACATACCCCCAGGTTCATAACCCCCGGTCATACGCCCTTGCTAGGTGTTCACAAGAGGAAAATTGCCGTCAAGAAATGTATCATCGTGAAGAGTTCGATTACGACATCCCCTTCTTAACCTTTGAGCTCTAGGAGCCATTGAAAGGTTGACCGAGTCTGATGTCAAATGCGTCTGATACCGTAAATATCCTTGAGCATTTGACATTTGCATAGTCTGATAGGCGACGTTTTGAATGAACTAGAGATGGTCTAAGGCCTGGGAACCATTAACCGCTTCAACTTGAGACGAAGATTTGTATATCACACCCATTGAATCCATCTACAAAAGCAACAAAATTTATTAAATTAAATTGATCGATTAATAAGTCAACAATTAAAAAAATACGAAAAAAAAACGTATTCAAACAATTGAAGTCTTGCCCCGTCATCTTGAAAACCAGGAGCAGTCACAAGTACTTCCCTCGGATCAGAAACGTATACAACAGTATAGTCCATATACCACTCCATGTAACTTGGGCTAACGGAATGGGTTGTAATTATTTGACTGTTGACAACAGTATTCGCACAATTTTCCATCCCCGAACATACTCTCCATGCTTACTGACCTAATCAATCCCAGTTTTACCTATCTGCTTTTGTCACACCCTCAAATTTCACTTGCGGGGTTTTACCGCGAGGCGCATGACATACCAGGATCCAAGTCAACGGTCACAATAAACGACAACTATATGCCATAAAAGTACGTAGAAATACCAACCACACA
This sequence comes from Ambrosia trifida, assembly GCA_028751855.1. Lineage (NCBI taxonomy): Eukaryota > Viridiplantae > Streptophyta > Magnoliopsida > Asterales > Asteraceae > Ambrosia > Ambrosia trifida. The sequence goes on along the minus strand of CM054123.1, from coordinate 2,856,649 downwards.
GTTTATAAGTTTAAAAGTAAAACAGACAATGACATCGGAAGCTTAAAATGTTTACAAAAACAAAGTTCAAAAGTATGGATGCAAACACAACATGGTTTGCTTATGAATGCAAGACTAGACGCAGTGCGATTCCAGTGCGCCTATGACTCCCTGCTACCTTAGCGGCCCCAGAAAACATGCGAAGTTAGACAACACATACAGTGCCGGTGAGTCATAGAGATAAAGTTTGAAAAAGTTTGTCACAAGTAAACCAGACCCAACAATCCTTACATCTATACCTGATGCTAGCTAGACATCGTTACATGATACCATAGTGTCGTGAACCACTGCTGAACGTTAAGAATGCCTCAAACCTGTCACCGGTTCATCACCCGTTACCATAAGATATAGGACAAATATGCACCCGCCACCGACCTCCAGTCGGCCCGAGTGGGGCTTGCGAGGCCCAACAGATCTATTCATACTTTCCTCGCTATGTATCCACATATTAATGGTTCACTAAGAATTGAGAGGACTTAGAGATGAAATAATAGTCACTAAGTATCCATGTGATATAATGTAATATGTTGGTCTAAAGTAAGAAAGTTTGTACCACATGTTTCTCCCCTAGAAAAGTTCTGAAAACAGTAAAGGATGGGGCTGTGACACTCACCTTAGTTTGCGTTCTTGAAATAAGAATAAAGATAAGCCTTGATAAATCCCAAATATCGGCGATCTATCAATAAAGTTTGCATAAGAGTTTTAACTAATAACCCCAAGGTTAACTAGTCCCCGATTGCCCAGATCATGACTGAGTAAGTTTAAAAACCTGTTTGATTGTTAAACCAACACACCAGACCGACTCGACATCCCGTTGGTGTCCCATTACTCAAACAAATCAAGTACACATAGATTACAAGTAAGGTTCAAGCATAAAATACTTAGTTTGTATCAAGAATCGCACATATGAAGTAGTTGGGTCGAATAAGAAGGGAAGTAAGCTTGGTTCGACCCAAATTATGTTCCTTCGAACCTTTCATAAGTTCATGCAACCTAAATCAAGTTCGTTCGGCCTAATTAAGCTTGGTTCGACCCTGACTGTAGCTTGTTCGACCCCAGAATTCTCCTTCGACCCCACGACAGGTCGAATGAGACTCTGGTTCGACCCCAGCTGCAGAGTTTGTCCTAAAACACATCAAAACAGTCCGAAAACATCCCGAAACATCATGAAACACAACAGTCAAGTATGAATAACATATTCCCACGAAACCCTACTAATTTTACCCCATAATCAATCTGTTTTAATGTTTACCCAAAATGGCAAAATTATGGAGATGTCACATCATGCATGAAAACTTTACCCAATTTGGAAACTTTTATGAAATCATTCAACAATCACCTTATTATGCTTAGATCATGATGTGAAACAAAACCCCTAATCATATTATTTATAACAACTTCATGTGTCAATCCCTAAATCTATCAAAATCCTCAAATTAGACAAAACATCATCATCCAACAACTTGTGACTTAAGATAATCAAAACTCAACATTTATAACAGTCCTAGAACATCTCTACATCATCTAAACAATCATACAAACATCAATCAACACATAACACGACATAAAGGATCATTAACACATGTTAACACATATGAAAACTCATGTTTTATGATAAGGTTTTGTTTAGAAAGGTTTTAGAAAGGTTTAATCATAAAAGTTATCTTAAATCAGATCTGGAACTTTGGGGTTTTATGAAAACGAATTAAAATTGCTCAAAAAGGATTTAGGATGAAGAACACACCTTAGATCTTCACTTGTTATGATATAGAGGGTTAGATTATGAAAACGAGATCAAAAACTCCATCCCTAGTGATAAAAGTTGAAAGAGAGTGTTTAGAGGCATTTAGGGTTTGTGAAATGATGAAAAATGACTAAGTATGGTATTTATAGTCTTGGTAGGTTCGACCCTATGTAGGGGTCGAATGAAGAATCATATGGTCGAATGAGGTTTTCACTTGGCACACAGTCTGGTTCGACCCCCCTTAAGGTCGAACCAGATCTGGTTATTTCTAGATTTTCCAGTTTTGTCGTCTTAAGGCATTTTAACACATCCTAACACATGAACATGCAATGCTAACATACGTTAAAATATATAAACATGGATAATCCTCTAAACACCGTTAAAACACGTATTTGCATATAGTACACCATATATGAATCAATCTATGCATAACACTTAATCTAACTTATGTAATTCACCAACAACGGGACTCAAGACTCGTGTGTACGTAAAATGACACCAATGATCCTCCAGACAATACGTAAGATAACCCGACTCAACTAACCCAGTTAAGTACGTGAATAAAATGTTTCCCGCTAAGGTAGACTTATAAGTTTAAAAATGTCAAGTCAAATATGCCGGGTGTCACAGCTTTAGCTTGTGCAACCTTTTATGGTCACTAACCTCTATGCCCATAGAGGGAGGAATGTGTTGCACCATCCCGAATTGTCTCATTACCCGTTGCGGATAATGATGCTCAACAATCTCCCTATATATCAAGGGGCAAACACTCCTCTAACTTTCCATACCACTTCTACATATTGGGGGCAGCCGTCCAATGACAACATTGTAAGGGGTCCAGTTAAACTATAAAAAAACATAGTTATACAATAAGAAACAAACACAAATTTATTTTATATACTAAAAAATTAAATATCCATACGTGGCCCTCTTGTAGAAATTAATGTTGAGAATGATATGTTCTCAAACAGTGTCACGGGGCTTCTCTAAAGTTGAGTTCCCCCTGTTGCCACCTACAGAATTGAACAATGAGAACATTTCAGTATTAAACAGTTATGTTATTAACGATTAATATATGTTTCAAGTTGTTACCGAGCTGCCAATAGCGTGTTGTAATCAGAATCTAGATTAGGCTCGGGCGCAATGCATTGAATGCTTTCCCATGCCTACATTTTCAAAATGAAGGCCGGGCCAGAAATGCTTATTGCATCGGGCGATGAGGCATCACACAGGTTTCTATAAAGACAGGCTAAAACTGTACTATGAATATCTTGCTAAATCATGAATATCTTGTTTTTTAAAGTGTTTTGTGGTTTGTTTATTTCTCTCAAAATAGAAGATGAAAGTATTGATTTCCCCTAAAATTCAGTAGGGTCGGGGGTAAAACCATCGGGTGCAGAAACTCGCATGACACAAAGTGATGCAACAGCCTTGGGTTGTTTTCAAATAACCAAACCACAAAACACTTTGAAAAACAAATGACCACATTGTTTTGTGAATGTCTAATAGATTTCCTCATTGTATATTTATAACATCAATATTATCATCAATCATGTCCAACTTCACAATTCAATACATTTTCCTGCAAGATACGTACATTTGCATAGCACTATTACCTGCACATATCAAATCACTACAAAACACTATTAGGCCTATGTATTAGTCTTACCATCCTTGTATGTATATGCATGGTATCCTACACACACACTAATAAAATACTATGAATCTACATAGAATCACTCCATCTTTTGTTGAATGCATCAAGTGATGATGCAAACAAATTAAAGACAAAGCTGGATGCAGCTCGTTCACGTGACAAAAAAAAAAAAAAAAAACACTGAATTTCACCGATTGGACTAGTGACCTAGGGCCGGGGAGCTCGGGCCTTGGACCAGCAACCTTGCATGGAGCTCGTGGAATGGATCAGCGACTTCTGAAGATAGCTACACCGACCAGCGATCTTTATAGAAGGTCGCTACTTGGACTACCAATCTTGAAAATCATAATTTGAAGGTCACTAGTTGGACTAGCGACCTACCTATTTTCACAAAAATTCTCATCCAACACCCAAAAACACTCTTCACTCTTCCAAATCGTCTATTTGTGAAAAAAAATTCTTCGAAGGTAAATTCATTCTGGTTAGTGTGACTGTGGACCAAATTATAAATGACTCTTTATGTGGCTCAGCCATTTCCGAGTCCGAGTTGGGACAAATGGCTAGTGTTTGACATTGTAGACCTCTTATAATTTTTTTTTCTGGCGTTTGGCGTTAGTATTCCCCAGTTTGGCGGTTCTTTATTATACATAAAACAATTGATGTTAAAAAAAAAAAATCTATATTTCGAACCATGAGTCTCTCCGTACAACCTTTCAAAAAAAAATGAGTCTCTCCGTACAAGTCCACCTGTTGAATGTTGGTGGCTCCAAGATTTATGGCTCTTTTGTCAGGCTTACGTGGCCATGACGGCTGATTGGTTATATTACTTATCCCATCTTTTCACTTTCATACCTATATTCTCTAGCTTCCACATTTTAACCCCCTAAACTTTTATTTATTTCAATATGCAATCAAGGTTCGCCTCACCTTCTCCATTACACAAGCTACTACGTGTCACTTTACTCATCCACACTCTGTGGTCAAACTAAGAGAAGTCAACGCTTGTTATCTATAAATACCCAATCCCTAAATCATCTACTATTTCATTCGATACAAAACTACTCCTTTTGTGTTCACACAAGAAATCCTTTAGCCTTGAGTTGTAATCCTTCATATTGATACAAGAAATGATGTATCTACAATATATGATGAAGAGATCGAGAGAAGCCGACTTAGACATGAACATAACAAATATGGCTAATTGTTTGATGCTACTCTCGAGGGGTCCATCTAGCAACGAACCAATGTATGACAACACAACGGCCAGAGTCTTTGAGTGCAAAACATGTAACCGTCAATTCCCATCTTTCCAAGCACTAGGTGGCCATAGAGCTAGCCACAAGAAGCCGCGACTCAATCCGGATGGTGACTTGACTCATGGTACCAACTTGGTGCCTATGAAGCCTAAGTCACATGAGTGCTCAATATGTGGACTAGAGTTTTCCATAGGGCAAGCCTTGGGTGGACACATGCGAAGACATAGAGCGACGACAACAACAACAACAAACGAGAATCCATCTTTTGTATCGGTGGGATCGTCTACTCCAATAGTGAAAAAGGTGAACAATCGAAGGGTTTTCGGTTTGGATTTAAACTTAACGCCGTCAGAGAACGATTTAGAGTTTCGGATGGGAATTGATTTATGTTTATGATGCAATTTTGACGTAATTATTATCATTAAAACACACTTTTCTCCTTCATTTTTATTACACGTTTCTCCTTCATTTTTATTTGTTCTATATGTAAATTGAATACAGATTTTTACTTTGAGATGGCGTGTTCATTATTTAATTATTTGTTATACTTGATGATATAATGTGAATTGTGTTTTAATATTGGAAGAAGAGTTCAAATAACGTGGGAGATGATGGGCTTATATTATTGCATTTGGAATATTGAATTATACTGAATTCAATAGTTAAATCTTTAAGCATATACAATTAAAAGTCAATGTTCTTAGAGCTAAAGTATGGATGAGCAAATGCTTATTGAGTTATTGTTATCATATAAGGGTTAATTCAAAATATTTTTGATTTTTTGTAACACCACTTAATTATTTTTCTTTTGTACAATCTTATGAATAGTTTTATATAATGCAACAAAACAATTCAAGATAGAGTTGGAATGATAAGACCGTTACATCCACCTAAACTAAAGAATTGATCGATCCATCTCCAATGAAAACATAAACATCAACTTCAAAGCATAAAGTTGAAAAATGATACAAATAATAACGTGTGTTCATTAACAATTTAGTTTTCTCTATTTTAGTGAAGACTTATTTGACAAACAAACAAAAACTATTTAACCGATTCTCATAACTAAGAGACAACGGTTTAGAGACGGAACTAGAAAGGATTAGTGATTGATATACATGCAACTAGAATTAAATTTCATTAAATAATATTTTATTGTTTTTTAAAGGTATGGTTGTTAAGGTGTAACGAGTCTCTATTTGCTAAGTTAATGAAGCTCTAAGATCAATTAATGGTAGAGCTAAAAATTCAATATAGCCCCTGCTCTATGTTTGAATTATTGGTTTTTTAAGTTGACTTCAGAATGCACATAATGTGGACTGTTATCTTTTAACTTAATGACTCTTTTTTTTTTTTTTTTTTTTTTTTTTTTCAAACGGACTTTAATGACTTTGTTCATACGTTAGGAAGAGAACCAAAACACATGCCATTATTGAACCTAAGCTTTTATATTTTGATGAACACTAATTAAGTATATATTAGAGGGTTGTACCTTGTCATAATTATGAGATCTTGTTCAAATACGTGTATGTTATGGTACAAATCTATACACGTATAAGTCTACTATGCATTTATATGCTATAAATCTATACGCGTTCATAATATTGCTAAGTTCAAGAGCCTTTGTTCAACTAACTTATATGCATTAAAACGTGTCGTTTGGCTTCACGCGGTTTTCATTTTCTTGAATTTAGGGCTGTTTACGAGCCGAGCCGATCTGAGCAGAGCTTTGCTCGTGCTTGGCTCGTTTACAAACCGAACTGAGCGGAGCGACTCGTTTACAATCGAGCCGAAAATCGAACAAGCATTCTTTGAGCGCAAATTTTTCGAGCGATCGCCGAGCGAGAAACAAGCGGAGAGTAATTTGGGCGATTATAAAATTGGGATGTTTCATTCGATGTTTTCATTGTCGGATAACAACTAAGGTCGAACTGTTCGATGATAACACTAATATTGAGATCTCAGTGCCCGAGGATGAGGCTTAGATTGAGGCTGGTGAGGCACTGAGCATATGTCAGAGAACAATTATTGCATCATGACGTATGGTGATATCAAGCGACAATTAGCAATGGACGACTATAACATAAAAAAGTCAAGATTGTCCACTCATAACTTATGGTTTTACTATTAAATCTAGTGTTAATTTTTTTATTAAGTTAAGTGAGCTAGTTATATTTTGTTTGCATATACTGATTCAAATCCAATTGAACGTTACATATAAAGCAATAAATGTATCTGTAAATTGTGTGTATATTTATAATTAAATATATAATAAATAAAAATTTATTCGAGCCGAACCGAGCCGAGCCGAGCCGAGCGTACCTTTTCTCGTGCTTGGCTCATTTACAAACAGAGTCAAGCCGATCGGCTCATTTACACCCCATCAGAAGATCGAGCGAGCATTTTACGAGATTTTTCAGAACGAGCGACAAGTTAGCCACGCGCGACGAGCGATTTGAACAGCCCTAGTCTTGATAATGACAACTTCAAGATCTAACACTCATAATCGTTGATTATAGTTCGTAGATTATACTTTATCGTTGTACTTTATTAGAGCCGGTGCTAGGGTGGGTGAGAGCCGCACCTCCGGTTGAGGCCCGTATTTCCTGGAGCCTAAACTTATATATATAATTACAAATATTAAATGGAATATATTAATTAGGGTAAACTTATTCTTTCTTCTCTCAAACTATTTTCTACTCATTTGTATATATCCATCAAATATATATATATATATATATATATATATATATATATATATAGGTAAAGGATATATTGGAAACCCTTGTTATAGTGAAAACTCTGGAAACTCTAACTTCCCGAGCTTTTTTTATATGAAAAATTTAGGGTATGTAATATACATGATTTTAAGCATTTTAAGCCAAAAAAATCAAAAATGTGCTGAGCACTTTTTTAAAAAAAAAAAAAAAATAAGTTTTCGGGTAACACATTGTTAACACATGTTAATTTCGCTTAACATGTGTTACCCGAAAACTTATTTTATTTTATTTTTTTAAAAAGTGCTCGGCGCTTTTTTGATTTTTTTGGCTTAAAATGCTTAAAATCATGTATATTGCATGCCCTAAAATTTTTAGGCCCTAAAAAGCTCGGGAAGTCAGAGTTTCCAGAGTTTTCTAGATAAGGAGGGTTTTCCATGGATTCTAACCCTATATATATATATATATATATATATATATATATATATATAGGGTAGGGATCATACAAGAACCAACTTTATTGTGAGAACCATGAGAACCAATGTGAACATGGGGCAATTTTGTAAATTACTCTCACCCTTAAAATAAAACCATCTTATCTTCATCCTTCACCATATCAGATCTTATCTTCATGACTTCATCCTCCACCATATCGATCCATCTAACCCTAAAATAAAACAATCTTATCTTCATCCTCCACCATATCAGATCCTCTGTTTCTGTTTCGTCACTCTTTGAACGCGTCACTAATCATTGATCACAGTTACACAGGAACTGCAACAAATGGCGTTAAAGGTGAGCAAACATAGAGAACCGACCCGACCCGCCCTATAACCTTATAAATCTGGAACCGGGATCTAGAAAGCTTCAATTTCTTACAGGTAAGTTGTTCAAAGCTCCAAATATGATACTAATTTTTTGATTAGAAGTTGTTTCTAATTTGTTTGAAAAGTGTGACCCTGGGTTGAAAAGTGATTGAATCGTAAGACCGGAAAGGTCAGTCACTCTCCCACATCATAATCTCCTTTTCTCATTATCGATTTTACATCAATTAGTTTGTTGTTGTTGTTGAGTTGATCGTCCGTGAATCAATTATCATTTTTCGGAATTGAATAGTTAATTTGCAGATGTTCTTAAAAAACACCAGTGAGTTTGCATAGTTTTGTCCGCTCAAATGGTCTATGAGTGTTCTTTATGGTTACAACTTGATTTGATTGCGGTGTTTCGTTTAAGATCAAATGTTTATACTTGTTTTTTCTGTTTTGTTAAGATACATATCTTGTGTTTGTCGTAATGCCCCTTAGAGCCTTAGGGAGTTTATTTATTTATTTTTTGACAAATCTTCTTATGTTTTTCTTTTGTTTTTGACAATTATACATTTAGTTTAGGTATGTTTGTTCTATATTTATCTGTTTTACCATAAGCATGTCAAAGAGGTGCAATTTGTTGATATGCACATGTGAATTAAGAATGCTAATGCACATGTGCATAACGTATTTGCTATTGATAAAAGTAATGTTAATGCACATGTGCATTTATATTAATATCATTATGGTTATTCATTCTAACGCACACGTACACATGTGCATTAAGATTAAAATTTTGGTTTTCTTAGGTGTTGTTTATTATTTGTAGTTAAAGTATGGGAAAAAAATTCAAAAAGCTAACTTTTGTCTTAGAATATACTGAGAAAGGGTAAAAAAATCTGCCAGATGTGATTGAGGATGATGACATAATCGTTGATCATGAAGTTAAAAAAGGTATTTATTATTTATTTAATCAATTTAGATACATATGCAAATGTGCATATAAGTATAGTTTTCATGTTAACTAATAAATGTCAATTCTTAGTTGTTTAAACATACGAACAATGTGATAAATTTGAGAAGTATACGATGTTCAGGTTGACGGATGAAAAATCAATGGGGATGTTGGATGAAGCATCAATGAGGTGTGAAGAGTGTTGTAAGAATATAAGTAAATGGGGAAGATGATGAAAAGGGGAAAAATAAGCAATATAGTGGGACACTGTTGGTGAGCGTGAGGTTGTGAGATAATTAGAAGTTTGTAGGTGGGTGGTTAGTTGTAACATATTTGTAATAAGGTTATTTGTTTTATGTTATCAGCTGTTTTATTGTGTTGATGGTTTGGTAGAAACTAAATGTAATTGTATAATAAAAATAGATCGATATAAAAAAGTTTGTTGTTTGAAGGATGATGAATGCAAATATGTATACTGTGGGTGGTCTTATATGGTGGTTGATAGGTTGATTATGTTTGTGATTACTATTTTGGTGTATGTAAATTTGTATGATAAGGAAATTGTGATATGCACATGTGCACAATTAAAATTAAACCCCTCACCATCCAAAAACCCGAACTCACCACTCAATCCCCCCAAAAAAACCTAACCCCTTCCCACCATACCTAAAACCTAAGCCCTGAAGTTAAACCACTCAAAAAACCTAACTACATTAGTGAAATGCACATGTGCATGCAGTACACATTTCTTATTTTGTAGTTCTTATATAGAGTGGTTTTAAGTTTATTAATGTTTGTTGTCATACACTTGTCTTATTTTTCAATTTATGGTATAATATGCATGACTACGCAATTAACGATTTAGAGTGTGATTTAACAATGAAATGCATATGTGCATACGGTATATTTTTGTATACATAATAGTGAATTGCACATGTGAATCAGGGATGACGTCATATCAGCCATTTTTTTTATTTTTTCGATTTATTAATGCAAAATAATCATTTGGGTGTTTTTACTTTTTTTTATTTTTTTATTTATTTATGTTACATAATTTTTTTTTTGATGGAGTGCTTTTTGTAGACACCTTTCATATTTACAAAAATGCCACCTGTTCAAACTGGTTCATTAGTTCTCTCCCTAAATGGTGGTTCTCAAATGATCTAAATATATATATATATATATACGGTGTGGTTCAAATAAGAATCATATAGGTTGTGTAAGAACCTCTGTCGTTAAGGCTCGCTCAGACGCGCGCCTAGGTCCACTTTTCAGGCTCAACGCAACATTCTCATTTTGCTTCAAAAGCCCCACTTTTAGACCCTTGGGTGCACATTTCAAGCCCCACTTTTAGACCCTTGGGTGCACTTTTAGACCCTTGGTCAATGCTTTGTGATATTTGAAGTTGTTCTTGCCATGTATTAATTAGTATTTATACGAGTAGTTTAAGACATTATTTGATTCCTTTAATATCATGACTTGGAGATCCATTTTGTGTATCTATTGTTTTGGTTTGTTAGTGAAAAAAACCCTTGTGTTTAATAAAAAGCTCTTGCTTTTACATTTTATTATGTTTTTTCCTAGCTACATATGGTCTTAAATAGTTGTACGCTTTGTAATTTTTATTACAGGTTACCAGTTTCATATGTTAACAATTTTTTTTTTGTTGCACAATAAAATTTTACATATATATTACTATTGTTGTTTTTATTACAGTCACACATTAAGTATTAGTCAACCTATTTCATAGGTAATAAATGGTGGATTTTTGTCTTTCATATTAAAGTTTTAATCTTTTCAAAAATTTCATTATCAAGGGTTGTTACACATGTCACTGTAATAAAATGGGTACTACAACAGAACCAAAGACACACAATAAAGCTATTGATGAGTAGTGAATTTGTCAGCTTTGTAAAATATGAAACAAACGAAACACGTTTTGTTTCGTATTTTAGAAAGTTGACCAGGAAACTACTCTTCACCAGCTTCATGTTGCATAAAAGAATTTAAGGACACGACCTGAAAAGAAAACTTGAATCAATAGAGATTGGTGTTGTGCTTGTGTGTTATAATATGTTGAGGATAATTGTAGGCGATTAAGGTTCAAATGATATGGTGGGCTTAACTTTATAGATGGTTGTATATTTGGTATATATTGGAAATTGGTTGGATTACTTTCAAAGCCGGTTTTTATTTGATCTTAATTGACCGACAACTACATAAGAAAAATGCACAATCGTTAATGGAAAGTGGGAATTTTGATTTCGAACATATCCTTGTAATATGATGTGAAAATCTTTGTTAACATGAGGTGTTAATGAAGGGTGGATGACGAGGTCGGATCTGGATATTGTGGATTCCTGGTTTGAGGTTTCTAGGCTAGGGTAAAGATTGGGCCTACAAGTTAGGCTTAGGGGGTTTGGGTTTGTTGTCGGGTTTGTGTTAGTTTGGTGGTGTTGTTTAAAGCCCAAGTTACATTTTTATAAAACTTTAAAAAATCTAAAAAAACACTTTATATATATATATATATATATATATATGTATATATATATATATAGGGTTAGGAAAACTCAAATTGTGTATTCATCCAAACAGGATGAATCCACCTGGAAAACTCAAATTATTCCAGTGTTAATCTTCTGTAAACATTTCATAACCTAATTATTTATAAAACTCGAGTTATGACGTTTTAAAGTTGACTCAGTTTGTTAACCCGAAATTCTGATATGACCTATTTTCAAAGAAAATTCCAAAAACATATCAAACGACATCCGAATCAGATGATTTTGCCCATTCTAAAAAGCTAAGACCATGTACAATCTATTCATACAAAGAATCGATCAAACCAATTATTTTCAAGCCACGAAACAGACCCTAAAAGTCGACCTTCAGATTCTGTCCAGATTCTAATCATGCAATATTATCAATTATATCAAACCCTAGTTGCATATTATCAATCAATAACACCTAATAATCATCATACAACATTAATAAGAACCACATCTGATCAAAACCCTAATTATACATCACAAGCATCATCATTCACAAACCCTAGAAGTCTAAAACATCAAGAACATGCATAATCATGCAACCTATCAATTTTCTAATCGCATAGGATTATGTTTAACCCATTCAAACTTTATAAACTTCAAGTTTTAATCTTTATGAAAAGGTTTCAGACCTGGACAAACTTAGTTATAAGGTTTTATAACATATTTAAGATGATTAAAATACAAAAGATTGAAGATTATACCGCAAGCCTTTCCAAACAATCAACCGAATGCTCTCCAAGCTTCCCGATCGATGTTCTTGAGCCTTAGCAGGTGTTTAGGGGTTGATATTTCGTAAATAGGGCAGTAGGGACGATTATGGTTTGTGTTTTGGTGTTACAAGAGGCTTAAGGTTGCTTAAATAGGTGATTGAGACGGTTTAGCCTCGTCAGACATCCGCGAGCGGCCGCTCGGGCTCTGTGAGCGGCCGCTCACAGGCCCTCGGCGCGCGCGGGTGGCCCGTTTCGTCTCCCGACGTGTTTTCCTTCGACGTTTTCGTTATTTTGGACCGTAATAAGTGCAACCCCATGCGTTAAGACCCCAACCATTCTAATGGTCCATCCAATATGGTTTTTATTAACGTATTTGGTTTATGTTCACGTAATCACATACAGTTTTCACATAGTTTCACAGAGTATCATAGAATCACGTAATTGCAATCAATCTCAAACAATTACTTCACAATCATTTTCTTTAACAATTCACCAACGTCCGGGGTTCACTACTCATGTAAATAGTTTGGTAATTCCTCAAATTACCACCTCATGCAGTTATTAACCTATAACCGTGCAATGTGTAACTTATATAGCTAACTCTAGTTAACTATAATTCCTATAATGTAACCAGAGTTTAGTTAAAGTGAGAACCCGAAATTGCGGGGTATCACATCTACACCTCAAACTAGAAAAAAAATACATGAGTGTAAAAAAACGAAAACTACAACAGATCTATACCTCAAACATCTACACGTTTCATATTTACACTGGTGTTATTACATCATCATCTTCACAGCATCTCCTGACAAAAACCAAAAAATTAATATTAATAATTTTACACTGATGCACAAAAATAAAATCAGAAATAATAATAATAACATAAATAATAAAAATAAATAATAACAGAAAATAATAAAAAATATTAATAATAATAACATAAATAATAATATTAATAATAACAGAAAAATAATAATAATAGAATTTAATAATAATAATAATAATAATAATAATAATAATAATAATAATAAAATCCTAATACCTGCCGTACCTTCGTCGTCGTATTATTATTATTACGACGATCGGAACACCACAGCCACACCGGAACACCATCAAACACCACAACCACAGAACGACCTTCGCCGACCACCATCAAACACCACAGCCACACCGGACCCACCCCTCGAAAACCAGATCTGTCATCATCGGACACCACACCCCGCCGACCAGTTCGTCCCACCACCGTTCTGTTCTTTGCTCATCGAACCTCAAACCACCATCATCGACCACCTCTGAACCACCCTCAAACCCCACCACCAAAAACCACACATCAGCCGCCACCATCGGACCACCTCTGCAAAAACCCCATCATCGACCACCTCTACAAAACCACCATCAGCCGCCACCCATCGGGCCACCATCCCCCTTTCACGATCATCCTTCACCCATTTTGAAACCCCCAGATCTGTTTTTAGAGAGAGAGAAGAGAGAGAGAGAGAGAGGGGTGGTCTGAAGTGTGTGAGAGAGAAAGAGATAAACTGAATTATTATTATTGTTATTATTATTGTTATTATTATTATTGTTATTATTATTATTGTTATTATTTTTATTATTTATAGTAGGTTTGTTGGGGTAGGGGTGGGGTGAGGTGTGGAAGGGTGTTATTACCAAAATACCCATGAAAGTTATGTAAAAAAGTTTTTGTTGCCCCTAATTAAAAAAATACAAAATATTATAAAGGTGATGAGGTGTTGCTTGATGATTGGTCCAGACGAGTTCTCAAGTTCTCGTAACTTAGAGGAGTTTTCAAAATATCCGGATCCTATATATATATATATATATATATATATATATATATATATATATTTAAATATAGGAAAAATTACAGAAATCGTCCTTTATGTTTACATCGTTTTTCAGTGGTTGTCCTTTAACTTTAAAATTGACGAGAATCGTCCTTTATGTTGTAAAATCTTGCAGGTCTCGTCCTTTAGGCCTAACCTCGTTAGTTTTTTGTGGTTAAGTTTGGCAAAATGACAATTATGCCCTCATCTCTTTCATCCCCCACCACCAAACCACCAGACACCATGCCCTCATCTCTTTCATCCCCCACCACCAAACCACCAGACACATGCCCACTCTATTATGTAAACACCTCACACTCACCCTCTTTATAAAACTCACACACACACATTACACAGACAATACACTTATATAAAAACATTAGAGAGAGAGAGGAGGAGATCAGAGAGGAGGTGGGCCTCTGGCCAGTCACAGCGGAGATCCGGCGGTCCTGCTACCCAACAAAACACCACAAACCCTCTTTACCAATAATCAGATCTGTAGAGAGAGAGAGACCGGTGGAGAGAGCTAGAGAGAGAGGAGTTGAAGAGAGAGAGAGAGAGAGAGAGCCGGAGCAGCGGCGGGGGTTGTTTCTCCGATGACTACAGATCATGACGGACGATGGTGATTTGGATGAAAGGGCTTCGATTGAGCCATAAATAGCTTTGAAGGTAAAAATCCCCAATTCCATCTTTATTCCTTTTAATAACAATCACAGATTATTGTTGATGATGAAGGTCACGGTGGTGGTTACCAGGTGGTTGTGAGAGTCGCACGGCGGTTACAGAGATGGTGGTTTTGCTCTCTGCTTCTCTTCTCCGGTCGTCCGTTTCCCCTGGTTTCACGACGTTGGTAGCCGGCGTTGTTGCTGGTTGCTTTCAGGCCACTTACGGCGACGATGGCGGTTAATCCGGTCATGCCCTGGTTTTGCTCTCTGCTTCTCTTCTCTGGTCGTCCGATTTGTTGTCTTTGGTCAAACATTTTTCCCACATGATTAATCTTCAATTGGGTATGTGTTATGATAATATGTGAGGTTACTGTTAAGGAAAGCGTGGGGGTCTTGGGTGTTTGGGTATAAGTTTTGTTTGGGTATGGGTTTGAGTTTAATAGAGATGAGGGCAAAACTGTCATTTTGCCAAACTTAACCACAAAAACTAACC
The DNA here is from genome assembly GCA_028751855.1 of Ambrosia trifida. Classification (NCBI taxonomy): domain Eukaryota; kingdom Viridiplantae; phylum Streptophyta; class Magnoliopsida; order Asterales; family Asteraceae; genus Ambrosia; species Ambrosia trifida. The sequence goes on along the minus strand of CM054123.1, from coordinate 2,841,211 downwards.
AGGTTAGGCCTAAAGGACGAGACCTGCAAGATTTTACAACATAAAGGACGATTCTCGTCAATTTTGAAGTTAAAGGACAACCACTAAAAAACGATGTAAACATAAAGGACGATTTCTGTAATTTTTCCTTAAATATATTACTTCAATTAACTAGTTTATCATTTAATTATGGATAGATAAATCTTATTTATAAAAAAAAAAACATTTATAAATACAATAAAAATGTAGAACAAAATATATATAGAAAAAAATGTGATGTTACAGATAGTGGGCCTCTTGTGTTTGAACCGTTTATTAAAAATAGAAAATTTTAAACTTAAACACAAGTTACTGTTGGAAAATTAAATACATAAATTAAACATAACATAAATTACTTATAGGGGATGATTAAATGAGAAGAAACTTAATATGAGAACACAAAAGAACAAATAGCATAATGATAAAAATTAAATACTTTAACTCATCTTACATTAATTATTATCTCCCTTATTAATTATACATTAACATATAATCCTAAACATTATCAAAATTTGTCCTACACATATCAAAACTCTTCCTACATATATCAAAATTATCATACGTTAATCATACACATATCAAGATTATCATACGTTAATCCTACACATATAGAAACTCATCATACGTATATCCTACGCATATCGAAATTCACTGAAATATCAAATCAACGTACAAGTACCAAACTAAAACAAAAAAAAATGAGGTTATATTTGTAACAGGCTAGGAAAATCTTACATCGGTCGTGGACAGTAAAGATGTTGTGTTGATAGAAAATACAAAACCCCAAACATCATAAACACGTTTTAGGCTCAATGATTGTGGATCTCAACGTAACTTCGAGTAAAACATACTCGGGTATAAGTAGTACTAAGATGGTTGACCTTGGAAGTCTTCACCTAGCAAGCAAAAAATCATTGTGCTTCTCATGCACAAAGAGAGAAATACTGATGGTAAGAAGTCGATTGTTACAAAGAATATCAAAGCCAGTCATGTGCCATTTTTGTGGCATTTGCAATAGGGAGGCAAGCAATATAAAGAATGATGAGTCCCTGGGTGTTGAGAATGACTCTTGAGATAAATCTCACATCGTTGATTGAGATGGTGGGAGTAAACCTCATTGTGGTTGGAATAATGTGGTATGTTGATGTGGCGGTTTGGAATTCCAGACCACCCATAGCATTGTGGATACTTTTACCAATATGCGCAAATAACCGAAACATCAAATCAATGTACAAGTACCAAACTAAAACAAAACACAAATGAGGTTATATTTGTAACAGGCTATGAAAAGCTTACATCGGCCGTGGACAGTAGAGATGTTGTGTTCATAGAAAATACCAAACCCCAAACATCAGAAACATGTTTTAGACTCAATGATTGTGGATCTCAACGTAACTTCGAGTAAAACATACTCGGGTATAAGTAGTACTATGATGGTTGACCCCTGAAAGTCTTCACCTAGCAAACAAAAAATCATTAAGCTTCTCATGCACAAAGAGAGAAATACTGATGGTACGAGAAGTCGATTGTTACAAAGATATCAAAGTCAGTCTTGTGTCATTTGCGATAGGGAGGCAAGCAATATAAAGAATGACGAGTCCCTGGGTGTTCAGAAAGACTCCTGAGATAAATCTCACATCTTTGAATGAGATGGTGGGAGTAAACCTCATTGTGGTTGGTAAGTCCATAATAGGGGTAATTCTAACACTCTAGTCAAATCTCACGTTAGTAGTTGATAGGAAAGATGTTGGGTTCATAGTGACTACTATACCTCAAGCATCATCAATGCGTTTTGGCGCATTGGTTGTGAATCTCATCAGAACTTCACAATTAAGCATGTTCTAGTGAGAGTAGTACCAAGACAAGAGACCCCTGGAAAGTTGCCACCAAGGCAGTCAGAACAAAATTCCGCTAACTACTTGTGACAAAGCGGATAGTATTGATGCATGAGGGACTACTTATAATAATAATTATGAAGACAAACGAGTGAGCAAAGTGGTTTCTTACCTATTAAACTTTCTATATAGATAATGACAATCTATAATATATTGAATTGGAGGGATGAGTCTTAAAGCTATATCTTTTATGCAACATGATAAGCGCTTATGATTTTCGTAACTTTGTTGGTTAAAGCCAATAAAGTTCAGTGACATACGTTCTGGCTTAATTTATGCCCCCCACTCCATAACGTCTTTATTCTATGTTTGTAAACGTAGGCGATGCTTTAATACGAAAAAGTAAGATCTATATATAACCGTATTCCTTTGACTAAAAAGTGTAAAGTTCTGCAATGATTGTTATTTTCTTATTATGATGATATGTAAATATCTTTCTAGTGAGGGTAATTCCACAACATGGGCTTTAGTACAGACAATGGAGACACGTTCATTGCGTGTTTAAGATTATAGATTGTAAGTGTTTTACATAATTTGGTTTCATATCTGAGTTAAAAACTATCATATGATCTAAAACATTTGATCCGTCACAATTCTAAAAGAAATTTGATTAAGGCGGCATAGTATTTTTTTTGAACGTTCAACTTAAGTAGAAGCCGGGTACTCCATACGCGACTCCCAATGGCCAAAGGAGTCCTAGCCGGCCTTTACCCAGACGGACGGAGACCCTAGCCCACCGGCCACCAGTTCCGGGGAAAACCCGACCATCCACCCGCCCGGAGGCACGGCAATGGAATAATCGGTAAAACCCGGCACTCTCAAGAATCGAAGTCATGACCTTTCAACCATAGGTCTTCTGTCATTGAGCCTCCATACCACTCCACCATAAGGTGGGTGGTAGGCGGCATAGTATTAACGTTTCTTTGATCCCCACTAATTAGTTAATATTTAAAGGTAATCACACTAGAATCTTAGTGGCTGTTTGGTTGATTAAGTGCTGAATCATTAAGATGGTCTGAATGGTTAAGAGGCTCTAACTGGTCAAGAGCTGAAACATTCAGCATCCCTTATTAGCTTAATAGTTCAGCACTTAATCATTCCATTCAGATGCTGAAACAAACAGTTTGAATGCTAAATAATTTAGACATGAATGATTAAGAGGCTGATTAAGAGGCTACCAAAGAGCCCCTTAGTTTGCGAGTTATTTCTCTAGACAATGCAGAAACAAAGTAAATCCATTAGATACATGATGCTCAAACTTTGGGATATTATTTCGGAAATACAAGTTACGAACCACAGTTTTGGACCGATTTTGACCGTCACTTAGAACCTGGATTTTGCGATTTGTCTTTTTCCAATACTAGAAAATTGGCCATTTGCTACAAAAGTTTTCCTTCGGAAAAAAATATGTCATAAATTTTGACAAAGTTGCTACGCATTTATGATGACAAAAAACTCTAATTTTCTTTAACAAATTTGCTACACAATAAAAACAAATACTTAGGAAATTGCATAGGAAATGACATAGGAAATGCGTCACAAATTTCCTACACCATATATTCGTAGGAAATGCATTGAAAATAGCATAGTAAATGTGTAGTAAATGATTTCCAGCAAGGTTTTTTCCAACATCATGATTTCGTTGTAAATGCGTAGCAAATCAAGATTTCGCTAATTTGCTACGCATTTACAAGGAACTCTTGATGTTGGAAAAAACCTCGTCGGAAACTATTTACTACACACTTACTACGCAATTTTCAACGCATTTTCTACGAATATATGGTGTAGGAAATTAACGACGCATTTCCTACGCCATTTCCTATGCAATTTCCTATGCAATTTCCTATGTATTTGTCTCTATTGTGTAGAAATTTTTTAAAAAAATCAGAGTTTTTTTGTCGTCACAAATGCGTAGCAACTTTGTCAAAAATTATGATTCATTTTTTTTCGTAAGGAAACTTTTGTAGAAAGTTGCCAATTTTCTAGTAGTGTTCTATGACCAAATTTAGAAGGGCCGGCCCTTGGGTCCAGAAATATCGGGGGCACAGTTTAAAAAAAATCCTATATATATGTATATGTTTTTTTAAACACATATTTAAACATTTAAACTTGGGCCTATTAAACACATCTTTTAAGTTATAAAATAACCCAAATACTAGTAACCCATAACAAGTTTAAAAGCCCACTACCCATTTAATTTAACTACATTAATAAAAAGGCAAAAAGAATAGAAGAAACCTGCGACACACAGAAGCAAACAAAATTTTCCCCCAACCCAAAAATTCTTTCTGCCTCCCATTATTTTGATCCCCACCAAACCACCACTATGGTATGTGTGTTTTCGTTTTTTTTAACTCTCTATAATTTACATAGTTGTATAAATATTTGTTATTTGATAGAATTAGGTGTGTTGTTAAGCCTTAAAATTGGTAGTATTATTGAATGTTAAACCCTAAATAACTAACTAGGTAATTAATGGTGAAGAACTTTATTCATGGTTGAAGTTATTTTACATATCATAGATAGCGACCCTATAGATGTTTTGGAGCATACGAAAGAAGAATGTTATTTCCTAAATGCATGCATTGCATATTGAAGAAACAAATAGTCTTACGTCCTTGTAGGGATGATGAGATTAATGATCCATAGATACTATCCTTCACTGATAACTCTATGGTCCAATGAGTCAGAGTAAGATGAAAAGAATTGTGGGTAAGGAAATGACTACTTTCGTAGTTGTTTATGACAAAAACATGGTGATTAGGATACTATAGAAATAGCTTTTAGGGTTAGCAAAAAGTGTCTTCTCTATGGGGGAGAACCCCTTTATATAGATTTGACATATGCCATCATCACCAAAGCCCTAATCGTTAGGGGCCTAGGCCCGATTAAAGTTGTCTCCACTACCCTAAGCTATATTAGTAAGGTAATAGATGATAAATACATAAACAAGGAAACAAGAATGAATACTGCTTTTATCGTTGGTCGCGCCCACGTGTTTCCTGGATTGAACGCAAGTGGACAATGTCGGTGATGTCCTTTTGCATGCATTACGTATGTCCTCCTGGGTATGCGCACGTAATTGCATGCGTTCCACTTCTACTCATGCTCCTGCCTTCTCGTGTTAGGTGTTCAGGTTGGGCCGATCCATACCATGGTTCAGTACCCAATCCCATCACATATAGAATATTGTTGAACATTCCAGTCACGGTGGCATTTGCAGAAAGGAGTTTTTCGAAATTAATGTTATTGAAATCATACTTATGATCCACAATGTCCAAAGAAAGACTTATCGGGTTAGCGATGATAGCTATCGAGAGGGAAATCTTAGATAGTATAAACTGCGCAGAGTTGATCCACCAATTCGCTACCAAGAATGCTAAGAGAGCTTCACGAATCGTCGATTAGATACTAGTCTATTACGATATGTAATTTAACTCATTCTAATACTATTATTTTACTAATTGTTACGTTTACTGCTATATCATGGATTGTACCTAAAATTTAGTTTAAATAATTTAATTCATTAAAGCCTATGGGGCCTAAGAGGCATGTTTTTAATTAATCGGACTAGGTAGGTAAATCCTCAGGACGCCTCTGAAATTTAGCTACAAAAATTTCTATCTTTAAATTGGTGACCAGTTTTACAACTGAACACTAGGAACTTATTTTGGGCTGATTTTTTGACCTCCCCATTTAGCCAGACTATGTGACCACCCTGCATACTAACTTTGCGACCACTGTTTCTACAACGAATTTCGCAACAACCCTTTAAGCTATCAAGATTAGTTACATTAGGTCGCAATAAGTTTTAACGAGCCATAATGTGTCACTTATATCTATCGAAGGGGCTGTTTGACAACTCTTCTGCTAGTAAGTGCTAAATCATTAAGAGATCTGGTTCGGTAAGAAACTCTAGACCAGTAAGAAGTCTGACTTGGCTCCGCCTGACTAGTTGGTGGTAGAGGAGGTGGTTGTGAGTGAATGAGGTGGTTGTGAGGCAAGGAGGTGGTTCATGAGTGCCCGATTGAGGATTATGAACACCCGTTAATAGATAAAGGGTAAACCATTCATTCACTATTCTTTTGAAATTTAATAGGTAACATGCTTATAGATTGATTTTGAGATATCCGTTTAGTAAATCAAGCACACATAATGTTGACTAATTCGAAGGTAGCATCTTAATAAATCATTAAGATGCTAGTAAAAAGCCCCTAAAATCATCACTAAGCCAATTAATCAATTTTAGCCCTAATTGAGACCCTCATTGATATCAGTGATTGATGTTAGGATGTAGTAAGTCTTATCAAGACATAGTGTGTCATATCCATTTTTGTATGACTAACGTTGAACATGTAACTAATCATCATTGACTACTATTTAATATTTGACAAAGATTACACTAATATGGGGTAATGGGGAGAAAATTGAATGAATGGGGTAATGGGGGAGAAAATAGAATAGATGGGTTAATGGAATGGACAAAGGAATATCATTACCATTTTATTGTCTTGTTTGGTTATGACGTAGGAACGGAATGAATCATTCTTTTGTATAGTTTGGTAGGAAGAAAAAACAAAGGAATAAAATCGACCATATGTGGTGGTGCATGGCATGCGGCAGGGGTAGTGTCTAGCGGCGGTGACCGAAGGTGGGTGGTGGCAGCTGTGGTGGTGGCGGCGAGTGGTGTGGTTGTTGGGGTGGTTAGTAGTGGTTGTGGGTGTTGGTAGCAGTGTGGGATGGTAGGGGTCAATGGTGGTCATGTAGTGTGGCAAAGAGAATGGAATGAAAAAAAAACATAGGGGTTGGATGGAATAAATTTGAGGTTCTTAGAGTGAACTGAATGACTTATGTTATGGGTGATTCCATTGCATTCATTAACCAAACACATTTTTTTTTCATTTTCTCGTAATAGTCCATTTCATTTCGCTTCTCATTCTTGAATACCAAACACTACCTTAGGTTTTGTTTGGTATGGGGTAATGGAATAGACAATGGAATGAAATAAACAAGGTAATGGAATGGACATTGTGAGAATGGAATGTATCATTACTTTGTATTGTTTGGATGGCAGGAAAAGACGAAGGAATACAATCGGAGGAGGGTGGTGGGTAGGGCTGGCAATTTCAGACACGAACATGAACCTACACGACCTTAACAGTTTTTGTGTCCTTAATAAACCGACACGGTAAGGCCTTAGTAGATTTTTTGTTTAAACAAGTTAGAGACCTATTAACATGTTAAGGACTCGTTAAGACATGTTAATAATTTTATTTAAAAAAGTTATATATGCGGTGGGGTATATCTTATACATATGTGTACTAAAGATGAAATAACCCTCATTTGCAACTTTCAAATCACATAGTATAAACATATACACCGCTTAGTCATTACTCATCTTCCTTCTCAACTTCACTATCCCCGTCTATCGTTGTCGTGACCATCACCTATCCATCGTCCTTAACCATTGTCACCCATCACCCGTCCTCCTTCTCAACCTTAGTGTTACACAATCTCTTGTTCATTGGTTTGTGGATACGATTTTAGGGTTAATAATTATAAAACAGGTTATTGTCTCACGTCTTATCGTGTCTTATCATGTTTTATTGTGTTAACATGTTATAAGTAGGTTCTTGTTCGTGTTTGGAAAAATGACACTATAATTTATCATGTCGTGTCGTGTTTACTTGTTTCATGTTCGTGTCTTAACAGGTCGTGTCTGACACAATATGCCAGCTCTAGTGGTGGGAATAGTATTGGGGGTGGTGGGGGTGCCCGAAGTGATGGGTAGTGGTGGCGGCGGTTAGAGATGGTAGGTGGCGATGGCATTGTCGGTGGTGGCAATGGTGAGTGGTAGTGGCAGTGGGTAGGGTGGTCGGCGACTGTGTGTCGGCAAGGATAGTGGTCGATAGTGGTGGTGAAAGTGGTAGTTGCGAATGTCGGTGGGTTGCGGTTGTCGGCATAAGCGGTTGTGGCCGGGGGTGGCAGTATCCATGGTCGTTGGGTGGCTGTGTTTGGTGATGGCCGCAATGGTCGGTGGAAGAGATGGTGGGTTGCGGTGGTGGCGTTGGCGTTAGGTAGTGGTGGTAGCGATGAGTGGTGATGGTGGTGGTGGTGATGGAGGTGACAAAAGGAATGAAATGAAAACAAAAAGTAAAGAGGTGGATGGAGTGAGTTTAGTAGGTTTTAGAGGGAACGGAATGGACGAGATAATAGACGATACCATTACGTTGACCAACCAAACACTTATTTTTTCATTCTATGACAATATTTATTCCATTTTCCCCCTTATTCCTACCTAAGAAACACTACCTTAGTCGTAAGCCAATTGTGAATATTGGTTTTAAATAATTACATTGTCAACCTGGCTATTAGATCATCAACATCGTGGGTGATCTAGATGGGTCTGCTGGAAGCAGGTGGAAGGAAGAGGACCACCACCATTGGATGGTTCATGTGTTAGGTAGTTTGAAAGGGTTTGGTTTGCTTGGCCGGACCATTCTAGACGGCGGGTGTGGGCTCTTTTTCTTATTCTTTTTTCGTTTTATTTTGCTATTGGTTTTTTATGTTGTGAAAAAGTGGGCGATGAGGTGGATAATGAGGTAGATGTTTGGAATAGTTTATGGGTGTATGAAAAAGTGGGTTTGGAGGGGTTAAGGTTTGAAATTCCAAACCACTTTACCATTTTTAATGCTCTTATATCCATGTTTTAACAACTTGTACATTTTCTTATACCATTAACTAGTTTATATCACATGGAGATTTTACGAGATAGACAAATTTAAAATAAGATGACAAATTAAATCATATTGCCGATTACATTACATATAATACATTAAGTCATATAATAAATTTAACATTCACCATAGAAGAATCCGTAAAAGTAACAAAGACATAGATATTCACCATAATAGCTCTTATATGAAACCTAACAATATGAATATTTCAAACTCACCGATTCCCATGTCGAAATATAGCCAATAATAATTAATCTTGGTCATTACTAGTTGGATTGTGAAAGCAAATTGAATGACATGAGAAAATCTTATCTTTGCTAAATGGACAAAGTGCATTCAAAATCCAAATGAAAAAAAAAACAACAAAAAAACTAGAAGCTTTTTGACCTAACCGACATGTTTGCAGGAAAGTAGCAAAAAAAAAAAAAAAAAAAAAAGAAAGAAAAAAACAATGAATGAGAAACTCGTATGATAATTTTATAATGTCCTGTAATATGACCTTTATCTCATTTAAATAAAAAAATCATAAAGAAAAGGCAGTGTGTATGTGTAATAATTTCATTTACATAAATTCAATAAAAATCATTGTTTGAGAACCAATTGAAAATCCCGAACTCAATGAAGAACATAGACACAATCTGGTGCATGACTATTTAGGAGATTAGAAGCTCAATACTTAGTTATGAAGGAAAATTACTAATTTCCCATGTTATTCATAAATTTAACCAAAAAGGCTTAAACATATAATATATCGGGATTAGACTATTTACCTAAAGCAAGGTGATTATTTGCAGCGCTATGTCGAGTTAGCATCCGAAGAAATCCATCCCAAATAGAGTATGACTTTCTTAGATGAATGAAATATTAAATGGTTATTACTAAGCAAAATTATAAAAGGAATTAGTTACGAAAATAAATATTAAATAAGTAAGAGATAAATATGAAATTATGATTTTATAATATTATTTCATATAAAATAATTTTAAGATTTTTATTTATTATATAGAAAATTAATAAAAAAGATAAACATAGAAATAGTTGAAAAAAATAAATAATGAATAAACAAGGGATAGACGAGAAATTATGATTTAATTATATTATTTCATATTAAAGAGAAGTGAGATAATTATAAGATTTTTATTTATTATATAATAAAGTAATAACAAAAACAACGATAAACATTATAAATTAATAAATATAAGGTTATATATTATCTTTAATTAAGAAGGAAAAATAGGTTGAAAAAAAAAAAACAGATGCCTTAAATAATGTATATCCATATTCTATATATATATATATAATAAAAGAAAAAGGATACGCCACATGACATTATGTGATGCCTTTACACTCGTTGATTCCCCTTAGAATATCTTTTTTAATTATATCTATAAATAAAGATAACTATTAACTATTATTTTAATATTTATATGTTACATAATATTTTTATATTTATCTTTTCCTTATTTTCCACTAACATTTTTTAAACATTAAAAACTTTTATACCGCATTTTTTTTAAATTACACCAAATAAAAAATGTTTTATTATTTTTCCAACGAGTAGCATAATGTTATGCAAAAAACAAAAAAGAAAAAAAATGACTTTTTAATGGGATTTTGTGCATGAAGAGAAAAAAACACAATTTGTTTAGTTAATTCATTAATCAAGTCTACGAAAGTCACTAATTTTGTTATGATAGTATATGTGTTTTTGAACATACTATTACATATATGAACCTGCTAACTACATATACATTCATAGATGTAGTCATTTTGGTAATATGCTAATATTTTTTTTCTATATTGATTAGTGTTGCTATGAACATTGGTTACAAATGTTGCTATGTCAGTTAAATATACCTTATGATAAGTGATAATTAATCATCCCACGATGCACGCCTCTTAAATCAATCATCATCATGAAATATCATTTGATACCAATTTGTTGTTCTTTACCTAGGTTCACAACACAACTTTATAATGTCCTGAGGAAGTGACAAAGTTATATAGACTTCACTCGAGCAAGACTCGCACATGTAGAATCAGAAGTAGGTTTTATGAGTTATTGAATGTTGATCATTTAAAAAAAATTTCCTGAAAAAACCACCTATTCATCTTACGGTACACACATTTTGTCACTTCATATTAGATTTGTCTATCCCAGGAAGCATCCGGGGATAATATAGTGACATACGTCTCAAATTATATATTAGATTTGTCTATACCACGAAGCATATGGGGGTTGATATAGTCACATACAACTCAAATTTAATTTTAGTTTTTTTAATTTATTTTTAAACATAATTATTGATAAACCGGTCATCACGAGTCATGCAAAACCTAAATAACCTAGGTAGTTAGGGTAAGTAGGGTATCGAATCCAAGGAGCATGTGGTCGGTGATTCATGTTTTAGAAGTTGATCAAAAATAGTTACGAAGATGTCTAGTTTCTTATGAAGTTTACTATTGTTTTCATTTAAAATGACGTGAAAAGATTTTGATTGTTTTAGTAAAACTTGAAATTTAATTCAATGAAAATAATTAGTAGAAATGAGTTGTAAGCAATGATAATTAAAGATTCACACCCGAAGGCTCTAACAAATGGGTCAATTATAATTATTACAAATGATGAACGCGGGTTGGTTGTCTCATTAGGTTTAGGTATCAAGAATCATCAACATCTATGATGGACGATAATATACTTTATAACTCTAGAACATAAAACCCTAGATTTGCATTGAAGCAAATAACCATGTTCATGGCACTAGAAATTGACATAAGATCAATTAACTAAAATGACTTCAACGTAAGATTAATCGCAATTCAACACAATTGTTTGACATTCAAAAGAAAAAAATAAAAATAAAAAATGGAAAATACCCAAATGTTTAGAACCCTAGAATCAATGTTTACACCCGGATATGAATAAATATTTAGCCAAGCATGGCCATAGAATTATTCAAATCTTCTGTTCTTGGCTTTTCAATCATTAAGAGGATGATGATAGAATGATTGTAGGATGGATGGAATGATTTTTTTGGAGTGATTGGTAATGATGAAAATGATTAGGAATGATCCCCTGATTTACTCCTCTCAAGCCCATGTTGGTCCAAGTCAAAGATTTGGTCTTTTTTTTAGTTTAATTCCGAGTCAATAGTCAAATCCTCCATTGATTATGTAACTCCTGCTCCAAGTTAATGGTCCCTAAAATCCCGTTTTAACATTTCTCCAACGTTCAGCCAAAGAAGAATCGGTCTTTAGCTTTTCAAAACCTCATATTTGGATTGGTCTCATCGAGCTACCCCAAATACATATATTATAAGCCCCGTAACTCATTTTCTAGCTCTGGATATGGCCAATTTACCGATCCTTATTTTGTTGTCCAAGCAGCGGCCATCGCTGATAGTCCCCTGGCCATCCCTGACGGTGGTACAGATCCTACCGTCCAAAATGGCGGCCGACGGCGCTCCGGACGGCAAGAAAACTTGTTTTCTTCGTAACTTTTTGGTTTCAACTCCGTTTCCGCGGCCACGTCTTCGTATTTCGAAGACCTTTCACATCATCAAATAATATCTTCATTTCAAATTTATGTATTTTTTTTCAAAACACATCCAATCTTCGTTCTTTGCTCTCGGTTGCTCGTTCCTTACACCCGGTTCCTCCTAGCTTCAATCCATTGCATCATTTAACTTCCAAAATTGCACATTTTCATGTCAATGCCTGAAAATCATAAAACATATCAACGTAGTGCTATTCCATAATCTTTTATATATTAATTACCTATTTTGGCCTTGTTAACTCTCGTGCTTTTACCAACCCATCACTTATTATGATGCATTTTTTGACCAAATCTAATTTTAGTTTTCTTTTCTTTTTGTAGTTGATAATTTTGAAGTTAATAATTATTATGATGCATTTTGTGTCCCAAATTATACTGTATCCTAGGAGTTTTACGAGATAGACAAATCTAATATGAGGTGATAAAATAAATCATACTACAAATTAAATTACATATAATAAAGTAAGGCACATTAAATTTAACATTCAACATAAAAGAATCTGTAAAGTAATGTAGGCATTGATATTCACTATAATAGCCCTTATACAAAAGCTATCCCATGAATATTCCAAACTCACCGGTTGTCGTGTCGAAACATAGCTAAAAACAATTAATTTCAGCCGCTACAGGTTGCTTTGTGAAAACAATCTGAATAACATGAGAAACTTTATCTTTGATAAATGGACAAAGTGGCATTTAAAATCCAAAGCGAACTTCAAACATAAGAAACTTATATAATAATGTTATAATGGGCTGTAATATAACCATAATCTCATTTAAATATAAAAATTTACATAATAGAAATGACACTGTGCAGGTGTACCAATTTCATTTTACATATAGTGGGTCATAGTGATACGCGGTTGAAAATCCGTAGTTTTACGTATTTAAGATTCCATTTTTATGCAGTTTTTTATTTCCGAATACACTACTTATGTATAATTTGTATTTTGCAGGTCTAGATATGTTTAAGGTGCATTTCGGGAGCTAAACGGGGTCCTTTTCACTAGTCAACGTCTTTGACTCAATTTAAGGGCAATTATGTGACACTACCCAGATTCCCAGGTCAAAATCTGTACACACTCCCACCATTTTATTATTTTTACAATCATGCATTAGACATTTTACAGTAAATGTGTCACCCTGATTCTAGTAAGACCTAACATAGTTTAGGGTCAATTACATTTACCAATTACTCATGCACAAAACAACTGACAATGACAGTCAGGGCAATCACATGCTCAACAGAGAGTAGCCAAATGTTCAATTATAACCTACAACACTACGTAGTTACACGTGGTTATATCTAACTTGGAAGTTAATGAATTCCATAATCGAATCCAAATACATGTAGAAGGATCGGTTTTAGTAAAAACATTTAGGTGATCATACAAGTCTAACAAATCCAGGTGCGGAAACCCTGGATTGTTTACAATACGAATCGAATCAAACACACAAAAGTACCTTTTCAATATCCATTCTCATTAATAAACTTGTTTAAAGATGATTACAATTGAGATTACAAGTTATTAAATCAAGATCAGGACGGTTAAAACACAGAGAGAATTTCTAGACTGGACACCCGACTCAAAATGGCAAAAGTTATAAAGTTATCAAAATGTTTAGCTTATATACTGATCTACATTCGACCTCACGATGAGGTCGAATGAGTTCCTTCGACCTTCAGCAAAGCTCGAATTAGTCTTCTATCCAGAAACTCTTCCTTCGACCAAAAAGGTTTCTTCCTTCTACGTATTATATCCACCTTCGACCTCTCGAAATCACACAAAACACTTAATATGGTTAATCCAAAGCATTAGTCGCAAATATGCATCTACAAACTCCCCCTCGACTATTGCTTGGATTGTTGTTGGCGTTGATAATCGAGGTCTTGTTCATCAGCTTGATACGCAAGTTTGTCTTCTGCTCTTTTGTCATCACGGGTTCGAAAGTTGGTTTTGTTTTCTTCTTTGCTTTCTGAATCTTCACAAACTTTACCAGTTTCTTATCATAATCACACCCTGCATTGACATCCCATGCGAAACACAAGTATACCACACGTTGGTATTTCAGCGCTTGTTCACTATCCTTCTCTTCACAATATATCAGGTTGTAATACAGCATGATTATATCCTCGTATGAACAATTAATCAACCACATGGGGTCAAAGATATGGATCTTCTTAAACTCTTCCCTCTTGTCTTTTAGTAAGATGACAGCTTCTGCGGTTCTCCAATCATAATACCACCACATAAAATCTTTGCAAAAATGTTGTTGAATAGGCATCAACGGAATATGCTTCAACATAGTTGGTGGTTTATACTTTAACGTCACCTTGTTCAGTCCAGTTATTTGATCAATCTCTTTATGAACTATCCTTTTAGGATACTGCGGCGTGAACACATCCCATCTAGTTTTGCTATCTCTAGCCATACGATCTGCAAAATATCCAACTGCACCATTGTTCACAGTTGCTCCAGTCATAGTATGTCGGCAGATATCTCACACAACCCAGTAAGGTAGTGTCTTAATGTCATGGAATCTGTCAAAATACAGAATCCCTTTTTCCCACTCCACAGAAACACACCTTAACTGTCTCAGATGCTTCCAACCAAGAGCTTTTCCTTTAAACAATTCATTGTGATACTTGTAGAAACCACCCTGAACTTCAGTCTTTGGTCGGTTAACTTCTTTTTCTTTAAGCTTCCTTAACAAACTCTTCAGATCATCAGTTTGTTCAACACATGGTTTCTGATTCTCTGCATTCTTAAACACTTCATCAACGAATGTTTCACTCTTCTTCTGTGCAAATTTCTCAGCCTGTTCCAATATATCTTCAGAAAATTCAGGAAATGCATCATCCTGTTTATCTTTGAAGTACTGAGGATATAATTCACTGGTAATATCCTCAATCTCTATATCTTCAAACACAGGATTATCTCTATCATCAGAGTGAGTTCCAGCTTCTCTTTCAGGAATGTTTGGAATTTGATTATCACTCATCAACTCTTCAAGAGATTTACCAACCTGTTTCGCCAAACCTTCAAGAATTTCCTTGGCAACGGCTGCAGAAACTTCACCATCCTCTAGATCAGGATCATTATACTCTAATTCATATCTCATATCATCAGATTCGAATATTTCTGGGAATTTTCCAGTCGGCTCCATCGTCCAAACTTTCTTAGTCAACATCTGACGATACAGCTTTTTGTCATCATCTGATAAAGCTCTAATCTTGTCAGTCCAGAAAATACTATCATCATCAGTATTTCTACCGGGTGCTTTCTTCGAGCTAGATTCGCCTGCATCTTTATCAGATTCTCTCTTCTCATACCGATACTTATCCGTATCATCATCATCATTAACAGAACTGTCATCACCAGAACCTTCTCCAGAACCATCATTATCATCATCTTTCTTCTTCTTAGGAGCATCACCGGCATCCTGATCCAAATCCTCATCATCCTCTTCTTCATCATCTTAAGACTCAGATGGTTCAAAATCAACTTGTTCTTCTTCAGGTTCTTTATCCTCCTCTCCAGCTTTCAATTGTGGAGCTTTTGAATATAAATCATCAATAAGCTTTTTCATACTCTTATTGTTCGTTCTCATCTTCTTGTTCTCAAGCCTCATAGTGATGATTCTTCATGTGTTTCTTTGTTCATGCAATAATAATGTCTGATTTTCTTCTTGAAGTCGTTTAATCTTTGCTTCCAATGCCTCTTGACTTTCTTGGGAGGACACATACTTCTAACATCTTTTTATCATTCTTTCTCGGTTGTTTTATCTCCTGCTTTTGAGTGACTGCATCCATCACATCACTAGACACAGTAACCTGAGGTGTTGAAGCCTCAGCAACAGGAGATTTCTTCTTCTTAAATTTGTTCAACACACTTTCCAAAGTAGCTTCAAAATCTGCAGTAGGATTAACTGTTGTCTCTACAGTAGATTTCTTCAATTTCTTCGCTAATGGGGATGTCACGGGTGTAGCAGCTTTCGAACTACTAATCTCAGGAACTTTCTTTCCTGCAACAAGAATCTCAATCTCCCTGTCTCTCTTCTGTTTAGGATTAGATTTCTTAGCCATTGAGTTGAACTTCAGCTTAAGAATCTTTTCACCAGCTACCGGAGATCCAACAAAATCTAAATTCTCCAATCCCAGTTCACCTTCTTCAACAACTATCGGACTCTTTTGTTGTTGTTCTTCAATCATCTTATTCCGACTTTCAATCTCACTAGCCTCAGTGGCCTTGGGCTTGGTAGATTTAACAGTTTCGTTTCATGAATCCCATTCTTCATTATCTTGAGTCTCCTTAGAATCATCAGACTCCTCATCTACCAACAATGTATTGGTTTTGCCAGACTTTTTCTTTCTAGCCATGGTTTCATGTCTCTTAGGTGCAGATGGTGTTGTTTCTTTAACAACTTTAGCTTTTCCCTTACCAGACTTAGCACCTTTGTTGATAACCTGTCTCTTTCTTTTTGCCTCAGGATCAACAGCATGTAAAGGATTATCAAGATCAGAATCCCTACCATCATTTCTTGCTTTGTTCTCACCTGGATCCTTATACCCTGGATTAATCAAGTGACCAAATAGATTCTTATGAGGTGGTCTCTCGTTCTCTGGAACACCCTTATACGCCTTCATCCTACTAAGCGTACTCAAATTCATATGATGCTGAATCAGAACTTGTGTTGGATCTTTCCTCAGAGTAGTATACTTCTTGTCAAAAATCATCTGCAGAAATCTTGGATACATGAGAAACTTGTCAACCTTCAACCCTTTCAGAACTTCAAGCATGTGATCAAAAATCATTCCAGACACGTTAAATGGTTTGTTCAAAATCAACGCAACCAATAACGAACATATGATACTTCTCATCACGTCATATCCACCACGAACTGCTCCGAAAACATGTAGAACCACATGTGCCAAATACTTGAATTGTGGACACAGCTTCGCTTTGTGTAATAGACCGTCAGTGATAGGACCGTTGTATTTCATCCAGAGAAAGCATAGTCTCTGCTCAATCCATGATAACTTCCTCTGATCTGTCGGAGAATCATGCAAAATAAGAGCTTCCCGGATATCTTGTTCATCTTGTTCAGTAACTAGCACCAATTCGCCATGTATTTTGCTTCTGATCGCCGTCTTGTTCTCCCAAAAGTCTATAACAGCATTCTCCTAGAATTCTACTTGATGATCTATGTAGATTGAAATTGGAGTAGCAATGGCGTACAAGACTCTGCAATGTCTGAGAAAATCTACAATCCTAGCGAAGGTTACATGTTGCTTTACTTCGCCTATATATGCACTGCAGTTATGATCTGCTTCAAAAATCAACTCCTTCGGCTTCTCTGGTTCTGCAGTCTGTTTCTCTGGATTCTTTTGTTGTTCAGCTATTTCGAAATCTGCAAAACAAAAATGTTAAAATTCGTCAAAATTGGACAAAATTTGAAATTTGGTCAAAAGGTCTTCCTTCGACCCCAACGTGGTTTCGAATGAAGAAATTCTGTGGTTCGAATGAAGACTTCTGGTTCGAATGTGGTAATGATTTGAAAACTTTGTTCATTCGACCAAAAACTCTACCTTCGACCGTTTTCAGCTACATTCGACCCTCTAAATTTGGTCGAATGTACCTGTTCTTGACCAAAAATTATCAAACTCTAATTCAGTCCATTTAAACATCAAGTTTTTGTTCGAATGCCATCTAATATGGCCGATTATCATTTCCTAGCAATCAATTTCAATTAACAATCAGTTATTGTTGGTTTTTAATCAAAAACTACGTTTAAAGAATCAATTCGACTGATTAATGTGTTTTTGATCTAGTTTTTGGTCTACTCTCCCCCTAAAACTGACGATAACTGTATTACAATGATCAATTGTATCACTATAACACAGTATGAAGTCCAATTAAGAGTCCAAGGGTTTCGTGCTTAAAACTGATGATTATGATGTGAATATCCAGTGAATACCTGCAATTTTGGTGTTAAAATGATAACAAATGTCTTAGGAACACAATGGTATAAGCTAGAATACAAAATCAAAAACTCCCCCCTTAATCAGAAATTAGTTTTTTTTTTTTTTGGAATGGGGATCGAATGAGAAAACTGATATATATAGGGGTGTACATTCGACCTGTTTCGGGGTTCGAAGGAGAAGCTTTACCTTCCTTCGACCCTACTGAAAGGCTCGAATGAAAAACTAAAGGGCTCGAATGAAAGATTTTCATGTGAACACTCTCCTTCGACCTTTTTAATAGGTTCGAATGTAGCCATTTGTACCTTCGGCCCATCGAAGGGGCGAATGAACAAATGGAAAACTAAAATTTTTACCAAATCTCAAAATCGAATCCCGTTTAAACATATTCAAACTTTTTCACTTTCAAACATTCATCATTTTGCATTTAAAAGTCACAAAACGCAAATGGTCAGTCAAACTTCAGAAAATCACCATCAATCACCATCGGTTATAAAAAACAAATTAGAAATGTAAAATCTTTTGGATTTTCTAAAATTTTGTTAAAACATACCTAAAATCTTTTTGAGTTTTTGACATTTTTGACAATAAAATGTAAATGCAGAAATGTAAACATAAAGTAGTAAATGTTTTGTGATTTTCGGTAAGAGGATTATATCGGTTTTTGAGAAATCTGATCACATCGTTGATCTTTAGTGTTTATCATCATTATAGACAATGTGTGATCCAACAATTGCTGATATTGTCATCCACATAAGCTTACATGCAGACTGTTATGCAATGCTTGATATGGCTATGTATATTATAAACAAAATAGTCTGTGGTTCCCACGCACACGACATACTCCCGTATCAAGGAAATTTTGCACAAAGACTCATTGTAACACGTGATTATGCTTTCGTTATGTGTAATTTACAAGGTATTGAGGCACAGAGGTGTACAGGTGTCAATGCTACAAAGTAACTTGTGCACTCTACCAGGTTCAGGGCTTATATCAACCACGATTTGCATCAATGATTCGATACGATGTATTAGATAATCTTTGAATATCGTCATACATTGAAAGTTCCTCAATTCGGTAACTTTAGGTTTTGGCACTAAAGCTCTTTTATAAAGATACCCTGTCTGATCTAGGTCCGTAAAACTTATGACAAAAGATCAGATAGGCTATCCCCGGATAACTAATAACATAACGACCCGAAACCTCCGAATTTTGTACAAAAATCCTATCAAACGAAATTACGGTACTAATACCATATGCCCATGAGGTGTTCATCCACATAACAATTCGTTTGATATGTATATATTAGGCACGCAGTAATAGGTCTATGAAGCCTATCAGCACATCACATAGATTCAACACACACCTTATATAACATTTCAAATCTTTAGCATGTGTCAGATCTCTACTGATGTACTATCATTTCCTCTTTTAATCCTAGAAATCATTTTCGGTTTTCTATTTTAGGGCTTTTTGACTTTTTCAATGTTTTTGGTTTTTCTGAAAATCTAAAAACTCCCCTAGAATGTAAAACATATTTTTGGATTTTTGATTTTTTCTGAAAAATAGTAAAAACTAAAATAAAGTGATAAACCGAGGTGATGATTAGTCTTGTTTCTCTTTTACACCATTAGCTTTTAATAAAAATTTGAATCTCGATCTATCAAAAGCTTCGGTAAAAAGATCAGCACGTTGATAATCAGTGTGGATTTTGACCATGTCGATCAACCTTTAGCATAACAATCACGAATAAAGTGATACTTGATCCGGATATGTTTAGCCTTAGAGTGATTATTCATGTCTTTCGTGAGTGCTATGGCAGCTTCATTATCACAATTAATTGGGGTTTTAAGATATTGCAAACCGTAATCTCTCATATGCTGTTGAATCCACAGAACCTGTGAGCAACAACTAGTGGCTGCTACATATTCTGCTTCACAAGTAGATAGAGCGGCCGCTGTCTGCTTCTTACACTGCCAGGTCACAAGCCTGCTCCCAAAGAATTGGCATCCAGCTGTTGTGGATTTACTATCTTTGTCACAGCCACCGAAATTTGCATCACTGAAAGCAACAAAGTCCAAATTATCATCATTAGGGTACCATAATCCTCTCGACGGACAACCTTTTAGATATCTCAGGATTCGTTTGACAGCTGTTAGATGACTCTGTTTTGGCTTCGATTGGAATCGTGCACAGAGACATGTTGCGAACATAATTTCTGGACGAGATGCAGTAAGATACATCAACGATCCAACAATGGCTCGATAAGTAAATGGATCAATGAGCTCCCCGTTAGCGTAAACTCCAATCCCGTGATTAGGTTGTATTGGGGTATCAATAGGCTTGGAATCTTCCATCTATAATCGGCTCAAGACATCAGATACGTATTGCTTCTGATGGATGAAAATGCCCGTTGGCAATTGGTCCACCTGCAAGCCTAGGAAAAACTGCATTTCTCCTATTGAACTCATCTTGAACTTCTCCTGCATAACTCTTTCAAATTCTCTGCACAAAAGTTTGTTAATTGAACCAAAAATAATATCATCAACATAAATCTGAACAAGAAGCAAGTCACCCTCTGTTCTTTTCGTGAACAAGGTACAGTCGACCAAACCTCGTTTGAATCCCTTGGAAAGTAGGTACGTGCTCAGCTCCTCATACCATTGGGGTGGAGCTTGGTGCAACCCGTGAAGCGCCTTGTTTAGAACGTAAACCTTATCCCGGTGGATAGGATCTTCAAATCCTGGTGGTTGACCAACGTAAACCTCTTCCTTGACTACACCGTACAAAAACGCGCTCTTAACATCCATTTGATACACCTTAAATTTCATGTATGAGGCAAGCGCTAGAAACATTTGGATAGCTTCTATACGTGCCACAGGTGCATAAACTTCGTTCTAGTCGATTCCCTCAGTTTGACTAAAACCTTGAACGACCAGTCGAGCTTTGTTTCGTATGATTACTCCTCGATCATCTTTTTTACACTTAAACACCCATTTTGTACCAATTTTCTTTCTTCCTGGAGGTAAATCTGTAAGCGTCCACACTCCCAGCTTCTGAAACTGCAACAATTCCTCTTGCATTGCTTCAACCCAAGCATCATCCAATAGAGCGTCTTTGTATCTCCGCGGCTCCACCTGCAAAACATAACAAGCAAAGGACCAATCATTCTGACAACCATATTTTTGAATTTTAGCGTAAAGGGCTTGGTCTCCGAGGTTATCATGTGAGGTTTCACGACAAATTTGTCCTCTAGTCATGACACTGCTTCCTGGATCACCAATAACTTGCTCAAGTGAATGATTCTGATGTATCCGAGATTCCGGATAACCAGGAACAAGAACTTCAGTTTGAGTAGTTAGATTCTCTGCCGCATCCAAATCATTACCCTTATTTGATGATGAAGCAACATCTGGATTTGGGTTCACGGGTGGTTCCTCCATTGAATGATCTAGAATAGATTCACTGGTGACATCATCATCATCTTCCGATTCTGATGAATTAAGAGCAGTCGAAGCTTCTTGGAACACTTCCTCTTCATTAGTAGCAACATTGGTATCATTAGAAGCTGTTGGAGGAGTAACGGTGATCGGACGCACCAACGGTGATGTCATTGCGTTTTCACACTCGTAATAAAGTCATAATACAGCCTCTTCAACCAAGTTATCTAGATTGAATGATTCAAAGAAGTCTTTGTAATCAAACATCCAATCTGGGCCGCTTCCATGTACATTCTAAGTATATCGTTGAACTTCAACGTTAGCCCACTCCTCTACCTGTCGAGTTCGTTTGTTGAATACCCGTTTGAGCGGGGTTGCATATCCAACAAAGAATGCCTCTTCAGCTTTCGGTGCAAACTTCTTAGTCGGATTCAACATAGTACAAGGTGCTCCAAATGGTTCTAGATACTCCAAATTCGGCTTTCATCTATTCAACAGTTCATAAGAAGTTTTGCCAAACTTCTTCACTGTTAATAACCGATTCAAGGTATAACAAGCTACGCAAATGGCTTCATTCCAGAACATTACAGGAAGATTTGAATCCGCAAGCATTGTTCGTGCCGTTTCAATTAGAGTCATGTTTTTCCTTTAGCAACACCGTTCTGTTATGGAGTGTACGGAGCACTATATTCAAGATGAATTCCTTTGTTTTCACAAAGTGCATTTGTGAATTCTTGAACTCCGTCCCGTTATCAGTACGAATTCTTTTGATTTTCAATCTGTAAACATTCTCCAAACGGGTGAACAGAACTTTCAAATTTTTAAACGTGTCGCTTTTGTGTTTCAAGCACATCACCCACGAAAATCTCGAGTAATCATCAGTAACCACAAGACAGTAAAGTTCTCCAGCATGACTTTTACGTTTGACAGGTCCAAAAAGGTCCATATGCAAACGCTCAAGTGGCATATCTACAGAATTCACTTTCTTCGGTTTGTGGGATTGTTTGTGCTGTTTGCCCTTCTTGCAACTCACACATTTGTCATTTAGATGAAAATGTTTTACGTTAACCCCTTCTACAAGCCCATTCTTCACCAAATGATTCATTTTTCTAAGGTGAATATGTCCCATCCTCCTATGCCACATAATCGATTCTTTCTCTGTAGCCTTGGATAGAAAACATGTAACTTGGCTCTGGGTTGTCATCGCGTTGCTCATATCAAGAATATACAAGTTGTTTACTCTTGGTGCTCTCAGCATAATCCACTCTTTTGGTATGACGAAGCCGGGTTTCAGAATATAGCAAGATTTATCATCAAAGTGTATAGACAACTGTTTTTCACAAATCTGACTGACACATAACAGATTATAGTCGATCTGCTTCACGTAAGATATTCTTTCAAAGCTTACAATCCCATTACTCACACTTCCTTCCATAGTAATATAACCTCCTTTATTACCAGCAAACGCTACATTTCCTCCATTCACATTCTTTATGTCAAATAAAAGCATTAAGTCTCCTGTCATGTGCCCAGAAGCTCCACTATCAACAATCCAAAGACTACTAACAGGGCCAGCTGGAGCTCCCTACACCAAACAAAGAAGTGATTAGATTTTATGGGCGACCCAAGCCTGCTTGGTCTTGGGTCTTTGAACGTTAAGCTTCAAAGAATCATTATCAACAACTTTAGGTTTAGAATCGATCTTTTTCTGATCGTTCAAACCTTTCTTTTCTTTCACATTTGCAGTTGAGGCTGAAGCACCCGGAGAACCCACCGGTGACCAAAGTTGTTCAAAACGTTTTAGAATCCTAATCTGAGACTATTGGGTCATAGTAGGTTTCTTAGTATCGTTTACAAACGAAACTATCTTGGTTACCTTCTCTGATTTAACAGATTTAGGTCCAACTTGTGACTTAACAACAGGGTTAGGAACAACCTTTTGTCTGTCATTAGTTGAATTCACCACTGGTTTCTTTAAGTGTTTCTCCATGGCAATCTTATTACGATGATCATAGACAAACTGACAACTTTCCCTCTTTTGAAATTATCGACTTTGATTGTAAAAAGGTGGTCTTTGAGGGATTAAGTGTCGCTGTCGATATCTATGATTATCGACTGGACTCTGACATGGTTGCCTCTGCTCAACTTCGTGCCTCTTATCTCGCACATACGGACAGTGAGCAAGTAAATGCCCTCTCTCTCTCTCTCTCTCCGCATTTGTAACACGAACGGTATTCTTCAAATACATTCTTTTCTCCTGGCTTAGCATATGAATTGATCGGAAATTCATTATCAACACATATGCGTCTCAATCTCATTGGAGCTGGGTCCATTGAGTACACCGGCTCTAGAAATGCATTCGCCTTTTCTTTAGGCTTGATGAATTCAGTGACATGAACCTTGGGTTCTTTGGGAGTATCACATTGCAATTTCTTCAAAAGTTCTGGAGGAAAGTCATTGGTCCTTTCGTGTTTAGGAAACCAAATTGTACTTTCCTGCCAGATTTTGTTAATTTTTGAATAATTCGCAAACTTTATCGGATACTCCTCGTCAGAGATGATTTTATCGGATCCTTCCATCCGATAGAACATTTTGACGGGTTTGTCAACTGAATCATCTTTCTCAATCTTTTTCACATTGCTAGTAACTGATTGATTCTTTCGATGTGCATTAGCCTGAGGATGTGATTTTCCAAAGGAATATCACCACCTTCTTGTGGTTTCTCATCTTCAGTGTCTGAATCATTAGTCACTGGAACCACTCCCTCATCATTAAGTCCGAGTATCGGTCTCACATAAGAATGTGGATCTCCAATACTTGAAGTATTAGATTCATTATCTGATGTGGAGTCCGACCTAACTGAACTCTCTGGTGTTACTGTGTTGAAGTTATGATTCTCAAACAACACTGGAGAAGGAACAGATTTGTAGTTTGCACTACCGGACTGTGATGGTTCCTCAATAATGTGGTCAACAACATAAGCAATGTGCTTATAGCTCTCTAACTTCTTATTGACCTTCTCAGCAAAACACTTGATAGTTGTCATTTCCAGTTTAGTGTTTTCAAGTTCATTTATATAATTGTTAATGGCAAGTTGTTTTAAAGCAAGGGTTTTCTTTAGTTCAGAAATGTCCTTTTTTATACCCTTCAAGTGTTTTGTTGAACTCAAATGAATCCTTATGATGAGATTGAATGTTGATTCTAGCACTCTCAAGGTTAACCCTGAGTTGCTTGATTTCCTCAGTCAATCTATCGCAAGTACCACAATACTTATCACTATTCATGTCAGTTGTAGATTCAGAACTTACCGGTTTTGGAGCATCAGTCATAGCCATCAAAGAGAAATGAGCCTCCTTCCCTGCAAAGAAGTTTGAGTAGTCAATCTTAGTGAAGGCATCATCAACAATACATGATTTCCTGGTCATTAAGAAATCTGCTTCGGCTAACAGCTGATCAATATCATCATCCAAAGAGTTAGCACTCGCTTCTGAATCAGCTTCACTCTTAAAGTCAGAATAAACAGATTCCGGTTCATCAGGAAATTCAGTGACAGAATCAATAATAGTTCCTGAAACTTTCTCATCAGTAAGCTCTTCGATCTTCTCAGCAACAGAAACCTGAGTATCTTCGACTATCTCCTCAATTACCACATCAGACACCTTCTCAGACTCCAAAACTTCTTCATCTATCACCGGCTCCTTAGTAGCCACCTTATTAGCATAACAAGCTACATTCCCATTAGTAATCTCCTCAACTCCCAATTGCATTCCCGTCCAGTCATAACCCTCATCCTTCTGTATCACCAAAGCTTGATTTTCGGTTTCGGTTTGTGTTTGGCCATTTGGTGTGGAAATAGGAATAATGGTTCTGGTTGGGTTATTTGGAGTTTGAGTTTGGTTGGGTGTAGTTATTTGTCTAGTATTGGTGTTTTGTGAGGTGTTTTGTCAGTTTTGGAAATTGTTTTGTTGTGGATAGGTGTTGTTATTTTGGCTCTGGTAAGTTACCTGATTCTGTGATTGGCGGTTTTGATAGTTTGAGTTAAAATGGTTCCTGTTACCTTGCTGCATCGGTTGTGTGCATTCTCTCTTGAAATGACCTGTACCACCACAATTAAAACACGTGACTTTGGCTTTATTGAAGCCGTATGTGGTATTCGGTAAGGTTGCCAAATCAGTTCTACCTGTTTTCTCAATAAACTCTGTCACCCTTCTCATCACACTGGCGAACGCCCATTAAATGTCAATCAATTCCATCTCTTCTTTATCAATTTGGGCATAATCTTCATTAGTCAGATTATTATTCCCAATCTGACTCTCCACCAGTCAATTATAAGATGCAACCATTGCAGAAACCAAAGCAATGTGTTGCTTAGCAACTTCAACTGTGACATTATTCATGTTAGAAGTTTCTAACACGACTGGACTTTGGCTTGAAGAAGCTTGTGATGTGTTAGGAACATACGGTTGTTGTTGAAGTGTATTGGATGAATAACATGCTGTAGACAATTGAGGTTGTGATGGAATGTAAGAATTTGTGGTGTAGTTTGGTGGATAAGTTGGTGTTTGGGCAAGATAGTTAATTGGTTGTCTTGGAGGTTCAATAACACTCAAAACACAAGCTATATGTGGCGCAACATTACCTGCCACACTTGAACTGGTCACAAAAGTAGAAGAAGAGGCATGATACAATTACGGGTTTTATGGGAATTGTGATCGCCTAGCTTTCCTCTTCTCCTCCAACTCCTTGTTCTCTAACTTCTGGATTAACTCATTGATTGTCCAAAATTGATAAGCATCCTTCTCTTTCAATACCTAAATGTGTTGATTCCAATAAGGTGGTAATGCATCAGCAAACTTATCAACCAACTCCGACAAAGGAATCTTAATCTCATAGTTCGACAACTCGATCAAAAGATGGCAATATCTCGGAATAAATTTCCTTCAAAGTCTTATTCCCAACATAACTAAAATTCTCAAATTCCTTCTTTAATTCTTCCATCTTCAATCTCCTTGTCTTGTCATTCCCATCATGCCCGTTTTTCAGCATATCCCAAAGCTGCTTAGAAGTGGTACACGATCCAAATTGATGAAGTAGATCGGTATCAATGCTTGAGATATCTATGAGAAAGACTTCTTTTCCATAGCAAACTTCTTTTTCTCATCATTAGATAAACCATCGAGTGGAATCGGTTCACCCGTGTTCTCTAAACATAGAGTAACATACCCCTTAGCAATCATCTGCCACGCCTCTATTCCTTCCAATCCCATTCCTTCAAGATGTATCTTGAATTTCTTTTGCCACTGATTATACTCTGCCATGTCCATAAGATTTGGAGGGTGATTTCCACTACCTAAAGACAAATCATTTATTACAGTAGAAATAGCATTAGTGGTTTGAGAGTGTACCGCTGCTGCTGCAACACCCCAATAATCTGTCGTCGGCTGCTGTGGAGTTGATTAACAGATGGTACCGAACTAGTCATAGCAAGATAATTGATCGACTAGGATGACTCAGTGTTCATCTTTTGAGAAGCTACATCCCATGCATTCATCGGAACGTGCTGTTGTGATGTTGTTGCTGGTCTTGGTGTCATCGGAAATCCCCACATGTTATCCATAATGTCCAAGATGTAAACACTTAGAAAAATTTCCTAAAATAAGCTTTGTTCGACCTCTGAAGTGTAAACGTGGGTTCGAAGGTAGGATTCCCTAGGTTCGACCCTCTAAATCATACTCGAATGTGAAAATGAAACACACAAGACTCACGTCGACCTCTAACAATCTTCGTTCGACCTCCCGGTTGGTCGAAGGAACAATAACTGGTCAAATGTACAATCAACACACCTATTAAAGTTTTGGTTCGACCAAAAAATCCCAGATTCGACCTAAAAAGACCATGGTTCGACCAAAAACTCACACGTTCGACCTAATTCTCTCTGGTTTGACCTGACCCATTTGAAAAACGGCTATTCTTTGAAAATCAGTTAATTTGATCCAAATTTATCAATTTTGATGATCTTAATCAGGTTATGCTCGGATTTGAATGTAGATCAACTTTAATAAGTGAAACTTTTGATTTTATCCATGAAATCTTATCCAAATCAATCAATTTCCAATTAAACTCAAAGTTTTATCAAAACAGAAAATATTTGGACAATTTTGGATCAAATTCAGTTCAAAACATATCATATTGTAGTTGTATGATCTCGTAGTCTCTGATACCACTTTGTAGAAGGATTTGCTTTAGTAAAAATGTTTAGGTGATCATACAAGTCTAACAAATACAGGTGCAGAAACCCTAGATTGTTTACAATATGATACGAATCGAATCAAACATAGAAAAGTACCTTTTCAATATCCATTCTCATTAATGAACTTGTTTAAAGATGATTACAATTGAGATTACAAGTTAATAAATCAAGATCAGGAAGTTTAAAACACAGAGAGAATTTCTAGACTGGACACCCGACTCAAAATGGCAAAAGTTATAAAGTTATCAAAATGTTTAGCTTATATACTGATCTACATTCAACCTCACGATGAGGTCGAATGAGTTCCTTCGACCTTCAGCAAAGCTCGAATCAGTCTTCTGTCCAGAAACTCTTCCTTCGACCAAAAATGTTTCTTCCTTCGACCTATTATATCCCCCTTCGACCTCTCAAAATCACACAAAACACTTAATATGGTTAATCCAAAGCATTAGTCGCAAATATGCATCTAAAATACATTCTATAGAAATTTGACACGGAAATCTATGGAACAATCTCACATATTCTAATCAAGACACCAACTTATATGAATATGGGATAAAAGCTCCAACAACACATGTTTATAAATATTCAACATGGAGAACTAGTATCATGTTAAATGTCATCTTGTAACAATACGATGTTATTTTTACCAAGGAAGATTATCCACACATGTACACACACATAAAAAATCGGTTCATATACACACATGAGCAACCAAGATGAAACAAACTATCACGTATGTGATCCATAGATATCAATTAACACATATATATATATATTGTCAAAACGATATTATATCTTATATATATATATGTGAGTGTAACTGAGACTAAACAAACCATCTATGGATACATATATACATACACGACTACGTACACACATGAGGCTATTGCTTGGATAATCCATGCCACTCTACACTAACACACACACATATGACACATACACACACACACACACACACTATCCTACAATTCCTAAACACCATGCATTTCACCAACAAGAGTTCTTACAAGCCTCACACCTTATTCCCATGCCAAATTTACTTCCAAATTGTCTTGATCCCTTCCCTATAATTCGGCCCCCATGTTCCCTAGAAAAGTCAAGTGTATTCTTGGTTTGGACTCATTCTAACCTATATATACACATTGACACATCATGCAATATACATACACACCCATACACCAACATAGAACAATCAAAACACTTGCATTTTCCATAAATTCACCAACATAGCACCTTGTTTCAAGCCTACACCAAACATTCTATGAATTGACACTTCCCTTTTGGTCCCAAGCTAGACATTTTTTTCAGCCCATCAAGTGCCAAGAAGAAGATCATGTACACTAGTTAACCTACTGCATGAAATGAGAATGTTACTTTTAGAAAAATTGGACCAAGAAGGTTTAACCTTCCTAAACTACTCACAATTCATCTACTCTCTCCCCTACCTCTCACATATATATATATATACATATATATATATATATATATATATATATATATATATATATATATATATATATATATATATATATATATATATGATCAACACAAGAGACACTTCCACAATCCACAACAACCTCCCTTTCTTTTTATACCTTCGGCCTAGAACAAGGAACCCAATCGGGTCTAGAGCCGATCGCACACCACAACCACACCATATTCACACACCCAC
Organism: Ambrosia trifida; assembly: GCA_028751855.1. Taxonomy (NCBI): domain Eukaryota; kingdom Viridiplantae; phylum Streptophyta; class Magnoliopsida; order Asterales; family Asteraceae; genus Ambrosia; species Ambrosia trifida. Next base: position 2,811,656 of record CM054123.1, on the reverse strand, counting down.
AAGTTTGTAGAAGATACATTAAGGAGCATAAACGCCAAGTTCGAGTTCAAACCTCCCTCCAATATCTTCGGTCCATATAGGTTCACCTGAACCCTTAACCCACTCGCATACGGGATTATGTGACCCCATAAGTTACTTTTCGGCCACAATATTTGAGTTATGTACCAATTATACATATGCCGAGCATGGTCACAAATGTCGTTTTTATACCTAAATGATAACATACATGTGATGGCACTTTGAAGAACACATGTTAAAAGAGCCAAGAACATATGTTAAAAAGGCTTTAACACAAACATTTTTAGAAAAACATATGTTATAATCAAAGGGTGTGTCTTAACAAAGGCAAAACACATGGAATTGACAATATCAAGAAAAAAAGGGGGTCGAAACTAGTGTTAGTGTGTCACTTTTGATACAAATAACCCATACACGTACATAACATGCTAACACCTAGGTGGCCAAGGCCATTACTTTACCATAAATGGTTAATCATAGATACAATAATGACAAAAACGAGCTATACAGAAACACACAGTCCCTAGTTATGCAAGTCGGGTGAAAAAATGCATGATAATTAGTACAACACATAGACTTAAGTTGTACTTATTTGAATCTAATGCACTTTTGTTCAGACATTCCCACATCAGACACATTCATTTGAAGCTTTCAGACATTAGATGAGTTCTCACGGCCCCATTTTACTACTTTCATGCTTTTTGGGGGGAAAACATGCGTACAAGTTCAGTTTCATTTTTGACTATTATGTGAAAATGAGACAAAAAGGTTCATAGTACTCATAAGCCCTCGTGTCATACATTTTACCCTAACAATTAGCTATGTATTAGCCATGAAACACCGGAATAGATCTATTGGGTTGATACCCCCACTCTTGGTTAGTCGCTCTAACTAGATTACAGATATCAAAAGATTGCTCGTATTTCGCCTTATATTAATTGTCTTTAGTGTACAATGGGTGAGACACAACATTCGTCAAGGTCTGGTTATGAGCTCATGACAGTCACATAATGATTATTGTCTTAGCTAGGCAATGATCTAGTCTACTATGGTTTACATAGGTCCAAAAACCCGTGACCTCACCAACTTAATAGTTAACATATTTTATTTTCATGTTTTTCAAGCAATTAATTGATCATCATGGAACTTGGAGTCGTGCATGAGCATCTTGGGGGATATTATGAACCTTATTTTGATTAAATGATTTAGACATTATCATTATGAATGTGGATCTTAAGACAATGTTTTGGTTATTATGTTAAACAATGACGTCTTTTAATATATCTCTTAACTTATGAATTTCATACTTACGTGACTTGTGTGCTTGGAAACCTTTCGAAGTTGCATCTCGCGTTTCCGTCTAGCCGTGTGTGACAAATTAAGAGAGAAGTTAATGAGCTTTGATCACCAGTCAACATTTTAGACTCAATTAAGGGGCAATTAAAAGAAAGGTTAATGGGTTTTGACAAAAAAAAAACATGAACTGGTTATATAAGCAAGATTTGGGATCACAACAATCATATTTTCTCATTCTTTAGAATTCCTAAACCAAATCCATCATAATTGATGCTTGTAAAGCAAAAATTGAGGATTTGAAGATGCATTTCATGAAGATTGGAGGCTAAATTCTTCAAGGATTCGCCCCGGTGTAGATTTTGTAAGATTCTTGGGTTCTTGAATATTATTTTTATCTCTTAATCACAAATTGTTGACATATACTCGCACCATTAACTTTGTGAAATAAATTCGGTTAATTATGCATTGACATGATGTTAAGGTTTGTATGTTCTAGAGTAACAAAGTGTATATTTGTCCATCTTTTGATGTTGATAGTTATTGACGCCTAAGCCTTGAAACATCCAACCCATTAATACCATATTGCAATCGATTCTAAAGCTAATTGTGATAGAACCTTAGGTCTTATAAGTCAAACCGGGTTTAATCCTTTTTACTAATTATTATTTATTAAAAAGCAATTCATTATACTTTCACGTTACACTTTATAATTTTTATTAGTATTAAATCGTTGGATTCTCCAACAACATTTTCATCAACAACTAAAAGAATTCTACAACAAACTTCATAATTTATATACTTTTATGATCAACTAGATTTTAAAACACGGACCATAAACTCTTTGTGGATTTGATACCCTTATTACCTCTAGCTACATCAGCTTGAGGTAATTAGGAACATTTAACTTTATCTTTGACCGGACTGCGACATCCGACAAATTTCTGGCTTCGTTTCTAGGGAGTTAGTGCGCTTGGTGTTTGAAAATTTAGTTGATTAATTGTTGTCTTTGTTAGTTGTTACGCATGGTTTGTTGAGTATGCAGGTGACATATAATGCATGAGTACCCGACATTCGGGAAGAAGCTTACCACTTGTGTACAATCTGATAATTGAGGAACTAGCAAGACAAAATTGTCATCATTACCATGAACTGGGTTGATGACCATCCATGGGAAGATTGTGGGAACAAAAACATTTGTTGCAGGATTACGTAGTTTTCCCTAAGAGAGTTTAAGAATACAAAAACATCTATAACAGGGTTCCTAGCCATGTGGGTATAATTTATCACCATTATCAAGGACAAGGATATATGATCGCGAATTATAAAGACTTTGAAAATACATCCTCATATTATTCACACTTTGAACCGCTTCCACAACCGTATTAACAAGAATACTATCATTCGGAGTGGGGTTACCACTATGAGGAAGATTGGGATTACAATAATTATGAACCCGGTGTCCCAAATTTCTTGAAACATCAGGAGGAGTATGATGACTACTATCATGATTACCCTGAGCCGGCATACGTGGAGCCTCAAGACTCAATAAATTACAAGCTTAATACTTTCATTAATATGATGAAAGAGAGAAAGTGGGAGAATGAAGTGAGAGACAGGGTTCATGAAGTGTTGGTGATACCGGTCCAACTTAAATGTGAGAAAAATGATTTGGCTAGTGGTATTGTGGAAGATGCTGAAGTGAATAAAGGGGATACAAGTCTTCTAAATTAAGAAAACAAGTGCTTAAAGTTAGATGAATGTGACATGTGAAGATCTTGGGCAAGCTATTATGAAATGGGTTTGTGGTAATATCTCAATTTTCATAACAAAAACTGAGAAGAAATTGTGGATGAGGCAAGTAAACTACCGAGCATATGTTGGAAACTCAATAAGAAAATGCAGGTGAAACTGTCATGCATGCATTTGATAGATAAGTTGAGGTGAAGGGACATATTGGGGCATGGAAGGTGAATTACTAAGCTTACCTTGGAAACTTAGTAGGAAAATGTTCAATTAAACCACTATGAGAAGCAAATCATTTAAGATCTGGTGGAAGACCCCCAAACTTAGCGCTTCTAGGAGGCAACCCATTGATTAGGTCAATGTGCTCTTTCCTTTCTTATTATATATTCATGGGGGTTGTCATTTTATTTTATTTTGTTTAAGTGTTTGATTTTATTTTCTTTGTGTGTGGGGTGTTTTTATTTGTTTTGTATGTTTTTGTTCATTTAATTGTTTAGTTTAGGAGCGGGGTGATTTATGGAAAAACAAAAAGGCTTACACGTTCCTTTGTACACTTTGAAAGCTCTCACTACACATTGAGAACAATTTTTACCTCAAGACGTGGGGAAGTGAGAAAAAAATTAATCTTTTTAAGATCCACCATTTAAAGACTACACAATGAGGACCATGTTGACTTCAGGTGTGGGGATGGAGAGAGAGTTTAAAAAATATTTCAAAATTTCCTCTCTTAAACATTCCAAAAAGCACAATTAGCAATAAGTTAACATAGGATTTTTCGCAAACCATTTTGGACTTTTGTCATCGTCAAGTTTCAAAAATCACATGATGGGTTCTCATCAAGTTTTTATAAGAAATTTATGGGTTGTTATTTGGGAATAGTTTACTTGAGGAGTTGGGTTACTATGTGCACATCACATATCCTACCTATTTTTTGAAATGAATTCGGTTAATTATGCATTGACATGATATTAGGGTTTTTATGTTCTAGATTAACGAAGTGTTTCCTTGTCCATCTTTTGATGTTGATAGTTATTGATGCCTAAGCCTTGAAACAATCAACCTGTTAATACCAAATTGCGATCGTGGTTCTAAACCTAATTGTGATAGAACTTTATGCCTTATAAGACAAACCGGGTGTGATCCCCTTTACTAATTATTATTTTACTAAAATTCAATTCATTATAATTTCACGTTAAACTTTATAATTTTTATTAGTATTAAATCATTGGATTCTTCAACAACCTTTTCATCAACATCTAAAAGAATCTTATAGCAAGCTACATAATTTATTTACTCTCTGTAATCAACTTACTTTTAAAACACATGCCATAAACTCTTCGTGGATTCGACACCCTTATTGCCTCTAGATATATAAGTTTAAGGTAATTAGGAACATTTAACTTTATCTTTGACGCACCGCGACATCCACAAAACAGCCTCTAAGTTGGCTAATCACAGTCTTGGACCAACCATTTTATAGTCCAAAAGCTAAGCCATAAAAATTTTCTTTATACGAGCATCCTCAGTCTTCTGCTTGCCTTCCAATGACTCCCATAATTATTTGGAATTGGGTATCTCGTAGTACGAATTATACAATGCATCTAGAAGGCGATTCAACACATAGTTTCTGCATAGATACTCAGAGTGTTTTCAAGCATCAATCTTCCTAACAGATTGAGCGTCGGATGTCCCTTTAGCAAGTTGGGGGGGGGGGGGGGGGACTCAGTCAAGAACCTTGCGAGGTTCGAAGTGGTCAGTAAAACAACATTTTTTTGTTGCAACCGTTTGAAATTCAAACCATAATTTTTTTTCCTGGTTTCCCAGCATGATTGGCAACTTCACCTGGTTTGCTTGTATACCAACTAATGGTCCCAATGACAACTTTCAACGACATAGTGTCTACAAAATGCTAGGAGGCTAAGTATGCTTTACAAAGGAAGGTTTGAAACTAATCTCTACATATATTGTAATACTAAACTGTCTTGGTTGTATTAAAAAAAATTTATGTGTTTTTATTGATCTCCATTCATGTGGGGGATTGTTGGAAAATTTAGAATAAGTACATTTATACTAATGTGAGGATGAAAAAAGAAGTCGATTGGTTGGAATAAAAATGCTACCTTACTATTCATGTCATGACATATTTTAATTGAATGATTATCAATGAAGGTTATTAACTTGTTTTCAATAAATTGCATAATTAATTTGAGTTCTTAAGGATGCTTCATCTGACCTCACAAGTTCATTTTTGTTATTATTTAGTATGTCACTTAAATCTTGGTTAATGCATGATTAATGGGCATGGATGTTATGGTTTGTGTGTTATATAGCTGGTGTGTGAGGTTTTAAGCCAAAAACTTTGATGCGTTTGGTTTTAAAAGACACTTCAAGTTTTAAAATTATAAATAAAACGATAGTTGGCTAAGGTTCTAAAACCCACACAATAGGTAAGCGTACCTATCGAGTGTAGTATAAAAATGTGCAAGTACCGAGTATCGAATCCAAGGACACGATTTTTGCAGCTTCCTAAAATTACTAAAATAGTTTTAAATACATAAAAGAAAGTAAATGAAAGATTTAAACCGTAAGAGAAAACAGTATCAAAACAAAGGTGTTGCTTCGGGATCTGATTTTACTTGGTATGAGACAATAGTAAACCTTTATGTAAGTGGTGCGTTTAAAACTAAGCTTTCCGCATTAGACTCTAAACAATTCATGTTCTTAAAGTTACTGTGAGGGTATTACTTCCCGGTAAGCTCACCTGTCAACCATGAGGGAAGTTTCACCCAAGATTGTGTTAACCCAACCCCAAAAGACACACCTCCCAAAGTTACGATATTGACATTCGGCTACTATTTTCTTTTGTGAATAACTTGTCAATGGCCGGAGCAGCAAACAAGCTATCACTTAATATGGTAAAGGTGACGCAGCCTCCCGCATAAGCTCATCACTTACTTGGAATAATTAATTTATCAAAAAGTGATTGATCTATTATTAATTGTGCGACCATATAATACTATAAGCAAATAAAGACCGTTTACTTCTAACATGAATTCACCAATCTTTGGTTTGTGCCAAAGTTAACACATAGACCATATAGCTATGTCGCTCAACCAAATCTTGGCTTATCACCAAGGCCAAGTATATAGATCGTACCAAGCCTAAGTGAACTTTTGATAGTTGAGGATCAACAACAAAGTGTGAATGTTTCCACTGAAAAACAGGCTGATCTCTACACGTGGAGTTAATGGTTAGCTTACAAGTGTGCGGGTTTTTACGCCCCACGAGTACAATCAGAAGTCCCGCCACTTCCTACCAAAACACCTAAAAGACCAAATACTAAGTTGATTAATTAGTTAGTTCATCAAACAAAGAAAGAATAGATGAAATTTTTAAGAACATAAAACAACACTTTAAATAAAAATAAACTATTTATTCCATACCAAGTTCAGTCATCACTCTAGCAACACCAAGAAAAATCTATCCTAGCATGGATAATATAACAAGCTCATAAGGTTGGATTTGAGTGGAAATCATGGTGAGGGTTATATGAAGATTTCTTGGTAATTTGAGTGATTGTGTTAGTGTCTCTCTCAACTCATGTGTTCATGGAGTGATCCCAAGTTCCAAAGGCTACATACAAGACCCAAAGATAGCAGAAACTTTGTATAGATGAGAAAGAATGAGATAGGATGGGATGCCAAAGTGAGAAGTGGAGGCCTCTATTTATAGGCAAGCTAGCAGGTCAAGCACCACCGTTCTTAAGGGTTGGCACGCCCATGCAAAACATCTAGGAATAGTGAAGAGTCCTTCTGTGTAGATTCTGTCAGGGCAGCTAATGAGCACGGCCGTGCTCAATGATGAGCACACCATGCTTGCCACATGGCTAATCGTCTTGTCAGTGTTGGTCGTTTTTTGGAACATTCTGAGAACTATTGACATGGAGCATGACCGTGAACCTCATGTGCACGCCCGTTCTTGCCCGTGCACATTGACTTTTCTCTTCCACCTGACTTGGGAATGTTGACATGTTGACCTGGGACAGGTGCACAACTATGCTGCATTTGCTGCAACTCTCTAAGTCTTCCATTCCTTGACTTTTGTGTCGTTTTTCTACCTTTTTAACTCCTTGACCTCAAAACTTGCAATTATCAACAAAGAAGAATAAATCATGATAAACTTATGGTAAAAGCATGATTTTGTTGCAAAGAGGGGTGTAAATGCACATGTAAAACATGTGTAAATCTTGGCACATCAATAGTAAACATGAATATTCATTTTCTATAGAGACAAAACCTATGAAATTTTACTAAAAATCACACCAAGTAAGAAATCGTAGTATATTTGTTAATTCCACACTAAATTAGATGGGGAGCCTATCTAAACTTTATCTCAATCTTTTAAAACTTCCAATAAACTAATTTATGTTGTGTAAACTTGGGCGTATGACCTTCTCCGGTAGTAGATACTGTTTCTCCTATTGTATTATGGGAGACAAACATGTTGTCTAAGTGAAGTGTGAAATCTATTCAATGCACCTGCATACAACATGAATACTTAGCCACAACTGTCAATGATAAATTGTTCATTCTTGCAGCCAATAAGGATCATACAAGATGATGCGGTTGAAATTATCATTAAAGATGAAGTGGGAATCGTATAAGAAGGCATGGTTCAAGTTCTTATCGAAGACAACGCCTTGAAACAATTTATTTACATAAAAATGTATTTTTGCTTATTTTTATTTTGAATTGTACATGTTAATGTACTAAAATTTTCCAAATATGTGAAGAGTGTATCTTTATTAATTTGTTAATATTTTTTTAATAAATTCGTGATCCATCTCCAATAACTTTTCAGGTTTTATGTTAAATCCTTTTTTGAGTCCCTGCGTTTAACTATTTGAGTCCATAAAAGAAAACTTTAACCTCATAAATATTAATATTTTCATTATGTAACTCTTTAAGTCCAATAGACTAATATCGTCCACCAATTACACTAGCTAGAAGGGCATTTCGGTCATTTTCATCTAAGGTATACCGTGCCACATCGCTCCACAACAACACACTACAGCTTCCGCCACCACACATCAACACCTCCAACCATAACCTCGACATCTCACATCCCATAACCACACCATCTTACTAATACACCATTGTCACCTACCACTCTTACCCGCTACCAACTAAATGTTCAAGTTTAATATATGGGTTCAGTTATTGTTTTGAACCGGTCCAAATCGAATCCACTAGATTTGCCAAACAACAATTGGATATATTTTGGTGGTGGAGGTTATGCGATCGATAAGCACATATGTGAGTACGCGAAGCTTCTGGATCTGAACTTCACATTAAAACCGAACTTAACTTTGAGCGAAAACCTTACAGTTTCTAGCTTATGGATCAATGATAACGAGTTTCTAGTGATTAATTTCATTATTCAATTGAAAACCTAATGATTTCAACAACGCATTAAACTTCTACTCGTCTGTGTTTGAGTCGCTCGAATTGAACATAATTTGAGACTCCTTGGAGACGTTGTAGGTGAAGAGATTGTTTTTTGGGTGGATATCTCTGGTGGTGGAGATTCCCGTCGGTTGGATGTATTTTGGTGGTAGAGATTCGGGTAGGGTTGGTGTGGGTTGCTTAATGAGAGGATGTTTAGAGAGGGAGGGACATGTTTGGTTTAATATAATTTTAATTTCGTATTTATGTTTTACATATATTTAAATAGTATTTTATTAGTAAAGGCAAATTTTGTCTTTTCACAAAAATCTAACAACATTGTGGACGACGTTAGTAAATTAGACTCATAGGTTTACAGAATGACCAATATGGGTATTCAGTTTTTTTTAACAAATCTAATAAGAACCCAAAGTTCTAATCCTAACCAGTTTCATGGCTGCCGAATTACATTAAAATAGTAGGGAGGTAGCCAACAAGCTGCGCCGCCACCCATTTCTGGATTGCAAACCCTAGTCAACAAAACACAAACCCCTGTCCCCTTGGGTCGAAATATTGCCAAGAATAAACCGTTTGACCCTAGTCAGGAAATGGATAACTTGCAATATGAGGGAACCAAAGGTATCAAAAGCCAAGGGGACGAAAATATGTTGGTTATCTAGCAAACCAGCTAAAGGGGACACCCCTATGAGGTCAACACAAGCGTGTTCCCCCGGCCCAGCCAAAGATACGCAAATCTGCTGGGCACAGAGTATATCACCCTTTCGCGGGGTCCGTAAGGAAATTCACAAGAGCCTCTTTCATGGACAAGATCCCGGCTTGCCATAAAATGTCCCATAGAACGTCCCGCACCCAGTCATGCCGACATTTAAAACTGGGCAGCTCCTTGTAGTGGACCACATGCTCCCTATATTTATCCAGGCAGGCCATGTGGTAGATCAGACAGACATGTGTTGGTCCTCAGGGAATATGGGAACCATCAAACGATATCAAACATTCAATAACTGTCTTCTGGGGGGGGGGCTAAAGACTTCTCCCAGACTTTGAGAGATTTTGCTAAAAATGGCATTTTCCAAAGGAGAAACTTCCAATATCAAAGTATGGGACAGAGTAATTTAGGCGTTCGAGGGCCACTACGTAGTCTGAGTCCAGGCCGACAACCCTACTATTCAGTAAGATGTCGTCATGCCGCTTTTAAAACTGAGCTCTCGACGCCACAAAAGCGTAAACCGAAACGTCTTGAGCTAAAAGAAGGCTAAACCTCCCAAACGCATTGGCAGGGACGCTAAGCCCCACTAAAGGTCACCAAAGAACGAGCCACCACATACAACCAGTGGCGGATCCAGAAATTTTTTCCTATGGGTTCGCTTTTTTCAGTGGTAAGATCTCACAACCAAACGGTAATGTTTTAGGTCGGGTCGGGTTGCTGAGTCCATAAGAAAATACATAGTCATTAGGAAATTAGATAAAAAGAACATTAATAGTCAAATGAAGAGCATGGATGACAACAAATTGAATGACTTTATCTTCACTGAACTGCTAACTTGATACTCTTACCACCCATGCCACTTGATTTTCCAAATTACTTGAAAGTATTTAGACGGTAAAACCACTTGTTTTCATTTACAACAAAAACTAATTTTTACCACACCTGCTTCTAGCTCGTCAACAAGTAAAAACTTCTTTGGATCTATAACACTATAATATAAATAAGTGATGCACAAAATGGAAGCAATAGAAAAGTTGGTTAAATCCCAAATGAATTTTTGTTAGGTTAGCAATTGTAACCAAAGTAAAATGTGGCAATCAAAATTGTATACCTTACACTGGGTCTTAGGTGAATTTTATTTCACTTTAATACTTGTGCAACAAATCTAAAATTAGTGTTCGAAATATATGAGAAAAACCAAGAAATTATAAACAAGATTGTTAACAATTAACAAATAAGAAAGAAAGAAAGCAACAAATCTGTTTAATATTAGTTCAATGAAGTAATGATTGATGGCTTACAAATTGTTTATATTACACCAAATTAATGGATTACACAGATGTTAGATGTTTTGTTTCTGCTTCTTCAGCCAATGCTCACAACTTTCTTAAGAATTTTGTTCCTATACTTTCATAACTTCAAGAATCCCTCAAAACTATGGCAAGGAGGAAGTCAAAGCCGGAGCATAGTGAGTGGGCGGCAACGGCGGAAGTGGGAAAAAAGTGATGATGTGTGAGGGCAGTGGCAGAGAGACGATTGTCCTAAGGGTCTGAAATATGATGACATGCGTTTTTCAAGTTGTGGAACCCTAGTTTGGGTTTGTATATATTTGGAATTGGAATTAAAGTAAACTAGGTGTATTAATCCACACGCGTTGCACGATTTTCATATTGGCTTTTAAAATACGACATTCAAATATCATCAAATAACATCAAATTCAGCGTTGAAAGTTATGATCATCAATTAACGGGAAGTAGTACCTCTCTTAGTTACTGTTAAAAAAACGTGATTAAAAGTTAACGGGGAAAGTAAGTCAGTCACCTAATGATGTTTAGAAATTAACGGAGTTAAATCCGATAATAATAACTCTTTTACTTACTATCCGAAACCCTACTTAGAAGTTAACGAGAAACAATAGCTCAGTTAGTTAAAGATGGCTAGAAATTAACGGAGAATAGTAACCCTGTTATTTACTGTTAGAAAACCCAACCTGAAGTTAACCGGGAGCGGTAACTCAGTTACCTAAAGATGGTTAAAAATTAATGGAGTTACAGTTAACGGGGAACATATCCGGTTAGAAGGTAACGGGAACAGTAACTCAGTTAGCTAATAACGGGTAGAAGTTAATGGCGTTAGAGCTAATGGAGAACTGTAACTCAATTACCTAACGATGGTTGAAAGTTAACGGAGCTAAAGCTAATGACGTTAACAGTAACTCAGTTACCTAACGACGGTTAAAAGTTAACGAAGGACGTTAGCATTAACGTCATTAGAACCAATGCCGTTAGAGCTAACGCCGTTAGTGCCGACGCCGTTAGCACTAGCACCGTTAGAGCTAACGTCATTAGCTAGGCGGCTCATTTTATTACCAACACACTATTCAAATCAAGGTTTTAAATATATGGTATAATAATAAAATAGAAAAAAAAACTTAGAAGACCATAAAGAACCATAATTGAACCGAAGATACTTGGTTTGAAACAAGGACTTTTGCTCTGGAACACTCTACCATGATATTTACGGTTTCCTTAATATATATTTATGGGTTCCTTCATATTCTAATGTATATTTTATATTATAATCTTGAAACTCAGTGGAACCCGTACAAAGCTATGTAGATCCGTCCCTGCATGCAACTATGTCTTCAATGGCTTCCCGGGGGCCATTATCAAAACAGGATACACTATACATTCAGGTTTTTAAAATTTTTTACTTTGGACTAAAGTAGTTAAAATCAACAAAACACAGAGACTCAAAAATGAATTAACTCCATCCTTTATTTATGCATCATCAGCTTAACCATATATATTTACTAGTTTATACCCCGGGAGCGTCCCTAGGTTGAAAAATCTAATATTAGTAAACAAAAAAATAGAGCAAATAACTTAAACATGCCACTGAGTAAAATAATAATATGTAGGCATCTTATTAAGTAATATATAACCATGTGAGCTGGTGACTTTCAGATTATGGATTATATGAACATCCAGCTGGCTCAATTTTCATAGCAGGAATAACAATAGGCTCATTAGAAACCTATCAAAATCATTCACAACATATGTAGTGATATGATTAAAAACTATCTATAGCAACAAACAGGCATACAGTATATATTCCAATGTAAAACAAAGCTTGTACCTTTCTCTTCTTCAGAGCGTCTTCTTTCTATCTTTCTCCCTGCTCCTCTCGTTCTCTATTCCTCAGTCTGATTGTCTCTGCAAAATACACACACGGTTTGTAGAATAGCTACAATTATGAACAACTTAACAATCTCAAGTCGAATTCGCTAATCCGGTAATTTCCACATTTTGCATCTATGTTTCTGCTTTAAGTAATAAATGAATTGAATTGGCTTACCTTCATTGATTACTTCAATAAGATTCCCTGTCGAGTTCCTTAAATATGTTACATTTTGAGATATTTTCGCATTGAAATCGTATGTCGTGATTTTCATGGCAACTCTAGCTTATTTGCCTACTTAAGATGTCACTTCCAAGACTGCTCCTATGACAGATGTATTGGGTGTAATAATTTGAATTCTTCTTGTAACACATGCCGATGTCATTTTAGAATGTATAGTGAATAATAACAATAACATAATGAGAAATACATTAATTGAACTACATCTGTTTGCCACTATAAGGAATAATGACGCCTAATTAAAAAACCCAAGATTCATACAATCCATATGTATAACAAATTACCTCCAAGAAAATGAGATCGGTTCGGCCGCAGTTAAGTCTTGATCTGCTAGAGTTTAGTATTTGTTTCAGAATTCCTCAACAAATAATGCAACTACAGATGAAGCTTCTGTTGCTACCTATTCAAACCACGCTTCATTTAAAAAATAAAATATAAAAAAAGCATAAAGGTACATGCTTGAATTTTAAAAGTTGAAGTTAACCCATCTTGCTATAAATTCACCAAACAACTCAAGTTCAAAACTTGATGTTGCCAGAAAACAGTACAAAATTTAATTTAAAAACCCAAATCAAATCTTACTTAACCAAGCTAAACTTTTGCTATCCTTCAAAAAGCAAAGGATTTAAATTATAATAAAACTTATATTCAATAAATCATTATACTAACTACAACGCATATATACTTTATTAGTAAATTATACAAATATTAATCATTTAAAATACGTAAAACAGTCCGAGTATGCGTATATATCTCCTTGGTCGCTCCATGTATCTTGTTGAGCAGTTATTGACCATGCTTGCCCCGAAGTTTGTCCTTCTTAGACTCCACTCACCTCAACATCATCCAACACCTATGGTGAAGCCGTGAAGAAGTTGACAGTTCAGGCCACCATCAAAATTTAGCTTATAATAGCAACAATCAATAAGTTATCAAAAGTCTATGCAATGGAAAAAAGATCATACAACTTTTTTTATCTTATTCTACATAAGCGTGTTTATCAGATACATTAGGAGCAAGATTAAATCACAAAACACCTAAATGAAAACATACAATACAATCTTCGTCTTCCGTTTCGTGCAACAGCGGACATGATAGAATGTTCTTAGATTCGGACAGTTACCTGAAAACTGGGCCTGAGAAAAGTCAAATCCCGGGTTCTATAAAGTGCTAGCAGAAAGAAGAAAGTTAGCTCATCTTGTTGATGAGATCATGAGATGCATAAACTATAACACCCAAACCGATGGCGGAAACATCGAGGTGTCACGTATGAATGATTGTTCACTGGCACATGGTATATATTGAAATTTTAAATACTTTATTCATAGCATAAATATCCAAATGAAACATTGTCTAAAAACACAAAACTTCTAGTACATAACATGAAATAAAGCAAACAACTTCAAATAACTTCAAAATAGATTCTTCAAGCATACTCTAAACCTCAGCTTCATTGTTACCTGAAACATGTTAATTTTGAAAATATTTTTGGGTCAACAAAAGTTGGTGAGATTTACATAGGTTTGAATATTGGATAAAAACTTGTACAATTCGAGTGTCATGGTAAGTCTAGTCCATATGTGAAAACAAAACTACAAGGTAAATCGGGTGCCTAATCAAACCTTGTGACTAGAATATTGTGGTCCATCCCATACGCATATGGTTCACTTGATTTTGTTATATGTTCAATAGATCTATCATTGTATATCGTCGGCTGGATCAATGTTAATGATTATGCTAGACTAATTGTGCTTACCCTAGTAATGTTTAAGACATAATGCAACATAGAATAACACATAGACACTTATGTTGAATTGTAGATTGATATTATAACATGTTTCACCCCAAATTAGTGAAAAGGAAAAAAGAGCTATGTAAACTCACCTTAGTGTTAGAATTGAGTTCCTTGATATAGAATAATTGTGGCTCTTGAGTCCAAATATCACCCTATTTATAAGGAAATAATTGAGTAATGGGGAAAACTTAAAAGTCTAAGTTTTCAAGTTTACAAGTAGTTCTAGGGTTCCTAATTTGGGGATTGATAATTGATTAGTCGTTAATTAGATAAATTGTTAATAAATAAAAGAAATTCGGAAAATAAATAAATAAAAGACTATTTATAGATTTTTGATTAATGATGGTCATATTATAAGATTTTAAATATGAAAATATTTTTTATAAAATTGTTTTCTCAAAAATTGAATATTTAGTATATTTATTTTTATTTGTCAAAATATACTTTTAATATCTATAAATATTAAAATTAAAGAAATTTCAAATTAAAATTTATTTTTCTGTTCTAAATGAACAAAAATAATTTATGTAAAATTTTGGTATTAAAATAGTGAAAAATGAATTTATTAAGATTTATGTATGATTAAAATAACAAAAATTAATTAAAAATATTAAATAAATAGTTTTCTGGTATAAAAATTTATTTCTAAAATATTTACTGTTTCATAAGTAAAAAATAATTTTTGTGGAATTTTATAAAATTTTTTAGATATTTTTATAGAATTTTAAAATAATAATTGAATAAACTTGTAATATATATAATATATATTAAATAAATGATTTTTGAAAAATTAAAAATTGTATGATAAACTTTGTCATTAGATTAACATAAAATAATTTTTATAGATTTTATAAGGCACTTTTAGTATTTAAAAACTATTTTTAAAATAATATAGGAAATATAAGTATAAAAAGAAACTCTAAAAAAATGGTTGCTTGTGCTAGGACTCGGACCCGGGTCCTTGGCCGAGTCAATGATATTAAATCACAAGCCCAGACCAGTTGGTCTGGACCCTGCAAACGATTTATCTTGGATTCAAATAATTATAAAGGCTTCTTGATTAATTTCATATATTGTTTGAAAAAAAAAAAAGATGGGGATGGGGCTCGAACTCGTGCACAAGCCGGTTCCCACGTCTTAACACATAAGACTGATACCAACTGATCCACAGATCAGTTGGTGAATGAGTTTGTTTTGTTTAAAATTTAAAAGATAACTGTAGTGAGTCATTTCCCCAAATCGAAGCATATGAACCCTAGTTTTCTAATCACTACAATTAGCGATCAATAGCCACAGAGACGTTAGGGCTATTGATCGGCTGAATACGAAGAACAAAAACACAGATTTAATTGGTACCTTCAAACAGAACACGATGTGCAAAACCCGCAATCAAGCAAATGGTCAAACACGAACGATTTGCAGATTTTTAGGCGTTTTTAGGTGAAATTGGGTATGTGGCTTTGTTTATCGGTGATGTTAGCGTGTAGAGGTAAGATCAATTTATACTAATGACACGGATTCATATATTTGGAAGTCTTGACCCGTATTAAAGTCGTATACGCGTGATTGAGCTCAAATTTGGAATGTTTTAACGATGATTGGCGTGGTAATTAAGCTGAATAGGTCGGTCATAGTCATCCCATAAATAATTACGAACATTAACGCTGATTGGGGTTGATTTGGACAAGATTTGGTTTCGTAGTTGACTTTTCAAAGTCAACTGTGTGTATATGAGGAAGGGTATGTATTTGTTTTGGTTAGAAATCAAACACAGCATGGGCTGTAGACCAGATGGTTGAGGTGTGTTTGTTTGTCGGCCAGCTGTGGACGCGGGTTCGAGTCCCGGTCCACGCCTTTTATTTTTTTCGAAATTAAAACACTACTAATTTATTATAACAACTTCATAATATCATTATATGAGTCCGAAAATGTCACGAACTATTTTTAATACGTATAAGGATATAAAAACACAACGTTTTATTAATTGATTAATATTACATAAACGAAAATGCGAAATGTTACATAAACTATGGTTCAATAAAGATTCTTGTATATCTTATAGATAATAAATTGATCGGATCAAACTCTAATTTACTAATTTTATAGCAAATAACAAACAACTTACTAACATCTCTAACAAATTCGTATAACCAATTTCAACAAACCATAACAAACAGATCATCAATCATCAACAAATTCTTTTCTCACAATCAATTCCCATAACAACCGACCAGCAGCAACAACTTAATCATTTAAACATAATCTTAACATCACATCACATAACATAATATAATTAGCAATCGAACTCGGGTTTTTATACAGGGAATCGTAGAACATCTCAATACCTTTACAAAAACTTTAAACAAACGAACTAATGAATCATACACAGATCTATTTGACAATATATTAAATTACATAAAGTGATGGAAATTATACCGATTAATAATAATATGTGAATAGAAAAGCTTGATTCAAGGGTTAACTGGTATCGATTTTGTTAGAGGAGAAAAGTTTGGAGAGTGGATGAGTTGTTAAAATATCTTTTCCTACAAGAAACCCTATGTATCTATGTATATATGTGTATGTATACCAAAGGAGCCATACGAAAGTGGATAGATATGTATCATCAGATATCCTTCTGTTTCTTTATCTGTATCCCTTCTCTCCATATCCGCTTCTTTGAAAAAGAAGAAGAAGCCACTGCAGACGATGAAGAAGGACCTGATTGTGACATCCGTCACTTTTCCTTTTATTTTTATATATAATAATAATAATAATAATAATAATAATAATAATAATAATAATCATATTTTTTTTTGACTAACTAAACCCACACATAATTTCAACCAAACCATAGCCCAAGACATAAATCAAATCCCTTTTACTTCTTTGAAAATCGGAGCCCAAACTCGGCCCAACAACTAGCCCAGAGCCCAACACAGAAAAAAAAAATCCGGCCCAAACCTTTTTCCTTCATTTGCTGTTATGCGACCTGCCTTTGACCATCTACAATCAGTCAAACACCACCCTTGACCATCTAAATTGAACTAAAATTGGAAAGCATAATTTAATTGGAATGAGCAGTGATGAGCGACACAATCAAACCATCCATATCCGGTCCTTAATTCGCATGATTACCGCTCGAAATGAAGCCAATTCGCACAGTTTGACCAAGCTCTGGTCAAACATTCAAACCTTCCATGTACGCGATTTTAGTATAAATTGAGGGCTCCCATCTAAGCCCTATGCACCGAAAAACTCTTCCCCACCATAAATTTCTGTATTGAAACACGTTTAAAACCTCTGCGATCGCGTTTTGTTTTCGTACACTCATCGGATCAATCAAGCTCGTATATCCATTGTAAGCATAAATTCTTTGTGGGGTTATATTAGTCGGCCATGTACAAGCAATAGCCCCAACATTACAGGGGCTATTGGTTGCTAATTAACGTTTTTGAAAAACTAGGGCTTGAAGTCATTCGAATTGGGGATGATGGCTAATCGCAGACATGGTTTAAAGTTTAAACAGTTTGAAACATAATACCAAATAACACACAGACCAACTGGTAGCATGTGTGCGATTAAACCATTGAATCGGGCTTGACTGAGGGTTCGAGACCTGGCAACTGCGTTTGTTTTTTTTTAATTCATTTTAAACTCTTATCAGCCTATAAAATTAATACAATCCAACATAAATCGTTCTCAGGGTCCAGACCAGTTGGTCTGGGCTTGTGATTATAAACACGAACCGGCCAGAGGCCCGGGTTCGATTCTTGGCATCAGCAACATTCTTTTTCATATATATATATATATATATATATATATCCTCTTATATTTTTAAAATTAGTTTTTAAACACTAAAAGTGGTTTATAAATTCTACAAAATTTATTCTAAGTCAGTTTTATTATGAAGTTTAATATCCAACTTTTATTTTCGGAAAAATAATTTATTTAAAATATATTATAAATATTACAAGTTTATTCAATTAAAATTATAAAATTCTATAAAAAATATCTAAACGATTTTATTAAATCTCACAAAAATTATTCTAAACTTGTATATTCTTAAACACTCCAGAAAATATTTTTATTTTAGAAAAACCGTTTATTTTATATTTTTAATCAATTTTTGTTAGTTTTGACCATAAATAAATCATAATAAATTCATTTTTTTACATTTTTGTACCAAAATTTTACATAAATTATTTCTAACTATTTAGAACTGAAATACAAATTTTAATTCAAAAATTCTTTAAATTTTAATATTTTCAAATATTAAAGTTATATTTTGACAATTTGAAATAAATAGAATTAATATTCTATTTATAAGAAAATAATTTTATAAAAATTATTTTCACATTTACAACTTTATATTGTGATCATCTTCAATTTAAAATTTACAAAAAGACTTTTGTTTATTTATTTATCAAATTTCTCTTATTTATTAAACGTTTAATTTATTAATCAAACGAATACTTATCCCCAATTCGAAACCCTAGAAATACATGTATTCTAGAATTATTTCCCTTATACGTTATCAAATTCTTTAGGTTGATCCTTTGGGATAATTCCAACGCATATTTCGTTGTCCAGTTGAATTTCAAGCTATTACGTGAACAGTGAGTATTACTTATCCTTTTTTTTCACTTTTATAACTTTTGGGGTGATTCATGCACAAGTATACAAAACTTTCGTATTCATTTACACATACATTTTATTCATTTACAATTCATATACGTGTCTTGTTTATCTTTGTGCTTATGCTTGAACATGAACGTAGCTTACATACAAAATCATACATTTAGACATAACTTATGTTATGGTGCTCTTTACACTCAGACGTAACTTATGTTACGGTGCTCATTTAGACGTAACTTATGTTACGGTGCTCATTTAGACATAACTTTGTGTTATGGTGCTCTTTTAGACTCACACGTGTTGAGGTGCTCATTATCAATTTCATTGTACAACTTTACATGTGATCTTTGTCTTGCTTGGTTACTTGCGTGTTTACATAATGCCTTGGTGATGCTAGACACATGAATTGTACTACTTTTCAAACTTATACTATATGTACAAAACTAAGTAGTACTCACCAACATCATATGTTGACAAAATTATTTTCGTGCATGTTTCAGGATAAGCTGCTTGACGCTTCACATAGGACCTTGGACTTAGATTAAATCAATCAATTATCTTTATTTTGTTGTATTGTATTTAATTTCACATGTTGTAAAACAATATTCAATAATCAAATATTTATATTTTAGTACCATGAGCTTTTGAACAATCGTCACTACGTGGCACCTCGATGATTCCGCCATCGGTTGGGGTGTTACACTGATGCATCACCGGTTGGAGCCAAGTTAGGTTTAATCGATCATCAAAGAAGGATTATTGTTAGAATTATCTTGATTGGGATTTTTCTAGGGCTCAATTAAGCAGACGTAGGAGATGAATAATAATGGATTTTTAGGGTTTATGTGAGAGAAGAAACTTATATATGTGATTAGATTTTTTTTTAAATTCTCACAATTTGTTACATGGCATACTCAAGGGGAATGATAGCCCCAATGAGTGTCATGTCATACAAGAGGCTTTCCTTTATATATGGTTATAGATTATAGATTATAGATTGAGGAGTCTGGATGCATGCGTTTTTTTCCATTTTGATCGCGTGTCGAAGTCCTAATAAACAAATATTTTAAAAACAACTCTTTAGCTACAAGGACTGCAGTATAGGGAGTAGGGTTGTCGAACCACGAGGAGTCTGTGGTTAGTGTTAATAGCAATTTTTAATTATAATAATAGAAAAACTAATAAAATTATGAAGATTAAACTAAGGTGTTGCTTTGCTTGCAAGAAAATATTGATTAAAGTTTGATTAAAAACAATAATATAAAGAAAACGGTCACTCCGAGTTTCTGATTCGGTAATTATCAAATGAATTCTGTTAATACTCTATTTAGAAAATCACATAGACATGACTTTGTTTACGTTGTTCGACCCAATTCAGCTATCATAACATTAATTGCAAAGTTAAATCTATACTATATTATAAAGCATGAGGGAGGGATACCAACACAATTTAAGTAAATACTACATCTTATGCTTATGGTACAACAACTTAATGAAGTTAGTAAAAGGGTAAAGTTGTCATTATACATGAATATTTAAGTTGATTGTGTAATATGGTTAAACTTTAGAGTTTAATGTAAATGTAACTAATCATTAATAAATATGAAAGAAATCCAAAAGTCTAATAACTATTATTGGTTTTTTTTTTCTGGAACCGAACGAATATTGAACAATTGTAGACTTGTCAACTATTCCTCCTAATTAATATACATCTATATATTAACTCTTTTATAATTAGCATTTCATTGTTTCAAGGTTATAGTCAAAATTATTAATAGAATTGATAACACTTGCATGTCAAATTTCACAACTATATTAAAATTATTATTGTAATACAAATATATACTCACAAAATTTCATAAGTAATTTAAATGACACAAGTCACAATAACGTTATAACCTCCATGAAACCTGCAAATTGGGTGAGGATATTACATATAGTAACAATTAAATACATCATGTAATGAAGCAGATTAGAATTACAAAATTCACATGAAAGGCAAACGGTCACCACCCTTTAATTGCTTCTAACTCTCAATTATTTCAATTAAACCACTCATTATTGCTTTTAACTCAAGCAAACATAACATTATATAAACCAAGTAAACCAATAACATTTGGTACTCCATTGATCCTTACTCTCTGTTTTTTCTTTAATAATAAAAGTTTGTTCTCTACACACAGTGTAATCAATCAATCAGGTATGTTTTTTTTCTTCTTAATCTTTAATTTATTGTAATTCATATAAATTTTTACTTGTTTTATTTGAATTTCACTGATATAACTTAGTGGTAAATATGTTTTCATTGATTAAGGTTTATTGCTTTACTTGGTTTATGGATATTGGAGTTTGAAGGGGAGAAGAAAACAGATGATTAAAAACTGTATCACGCACTCGAAAACAGGTTAATATCCTTAGCATTGTTGTTTGGTTTTAGTTGTTTTTGTTTCACATTAAACTGTTATATTTATGCTTAATGTAGTTTGTTACAATGTGAGATGGTTTAAAACCAATATAAGACATATCCAACAATATAGGTTTTAGAGTTAGGACTGGCCCAGGTAGGGATGTGAAGTTTGAAACATGTTAAATAATTGATAGGTTGAGATTGTGTATAAGCATAAACATACTCGCGTAATCGTGTAATGGATTATAATCACGTAACATGCTAATAAACTAAATATATTTTTAATTATTTAAACCGGTGATGCCATTTGTCTTTTTATAAGAAATTGAGAAATAAACATAGCATGAAATGATAGCAGCTTACTACATATTTGTACGATAAAACAATGAATGAAATATGTTTATGTTTTATAAACATGAGAGTTAAAATAAAAAATGTAAAAAATAGAAAGAAAATAAATTCGTAATAATTGAGCCGGTAGTTTAAGTTGAATAATTCTAAACCTAAACAATACAACCATATGTTGCTTTAGCAAGAGGGATATCACATGAAAATACAAAGGTATTAGTACGTCCAACCAAAAATTTCAAACAAGATGGAGTATATAACTCAAATGTTGTCTATCTGGAGGTGTTACGTGATGGATGATCTGTTTGTGAGAGACAGATTTAATGGTTTTTTTATGCATTTTGTCGTTTAACCCATTACATTCTAAATAAAGATACGAGATGTTATTACTATACACACTTTGTTTACTTTTATTTCGTTATCGAAACATGCTCAGTTTAACTTGTAAATTGTCTATCGCATTGTGTTTCCAAATAATTAAAATTAATTAATTATTCGTGCATCCCACCAGATTATTATCAACTATATAATTAAACTTGTAATTTGTTTACACCGCCGCATCGCGCGGGCTCCCCACTAGTTAATCCTAGTGCAAGAAAATCAAGATACGATAACAAAATGCGATAATATTAATTAGCCAAACTGTCTAGATCAGTCAAACATACAATTAGACGCAAAGAACTTTAAAGTGTTCACAAAATCTAATCCAAATAATGAGTATCAAACAGAAAACAAATGATAAAGTACCAAATTTGTTCACCACATCGCATTCACCAACATGTCACTTGTTGGTGTGAACGGTACCTGCTGTCCACAATAACTTCCAACCGTGCGTCCCCTTGTATTCTGCCGTCAAAAAACTTCCTCTCTTCATAATAATCCCCTTTGTTCTATACTAGTGGGAATGCCCGCGCGCTGCCGCGGGTACGCATGTTTTATTGCCGCACTATTACATGGATCCAAGTCTAGCTATATTAGAATTTTGGTTTGTTGCGATAACAAAACACGCTATAACAAACGAAAGGCACGTGAAAATGAAAACCAAAAAGATAAACGGCTTGGTTCAGCAAAATTAAAACATTAAAAAAGACACATTTCGTCGTAATTTTCAAAATTACAATATAAAACCCTCTAAGGTTAAACGTGTCTGGCAAAATTATCAACATATAACTATTGGAATTCATCATAATAACCAATGACACTATCAAGTTGGCCCCTACCGGTTACCTTGTGAAACCAAAATTGAAAAAGAGGATGTTATCTCTCCTAAAGTAAAAATAAAATTCAAACGCAGAACTTTATAAATAATCCAAACGGCAAATCATTCAAAACTGTAACATCAATGTTCATTTTGCACGATTGCCCTATATCAAAATCAGCTTATGTCCCTGTGTGTGTGTAAATTCGATATTCCGTTAAAATACAATACCTTTAAGCAGAGGATGCATGAAGATTAAGAGTTAGGAAATCATCCAAAGCACCTAATTGTGACTAAAAATATTGTTTATCCATATAGATTAAACAATTATAATATATTAATATCCATAAAAAATAACTAAAAAATCTCAAATACACACAAAACATCTAAGAGATTCGTGGACTTACTGTCAAGAAGTTGGTCTAAATCGCCTGAATGGTCGATCTGATCCATGATGAACATGCGGCATAGAAAGACACCGCAATTTACATTAATTTCTATGGATTCCTCCTACCACAATTTCTCAATTAGTCTCTACCACGGGCAACAACACATTTTCATCATCGATCCTCTCCCATCGGCGATTGAAAAAAAAAACTTTTACAGTTGATACATCCGGATCCCGTTCTACCAACATCGTGTCCAACTTTGCAGCCATTACTGCCTCACGCTTGCCTAAAATAACACAAACACAAAAAAAAAAAATTAGATGAAAATGAAAAGGAAGCATGAACAATTAGTTAATTAGTTAAAGTGATTGTGAGTTCTGTTTTGCAATTGATAATATGGATGAATTGCAAAGAGGCAAAAACGTTTAAATTTATGAGAGAATTTAATATCTTTAAAAGTTGGCCATATGTATGAATTCAATTGTTCTAAAGGTATCTGCTTAGTCGATAACAATGAATACAACCTGTTCGACTACTCACATTAGTGACATTGATTATTGCCATTGAATGATGCTAAGGGGGTAAAGGATGGGAGGGGTAGAAAGGGGATGAACTTTTAGGTTTGAACTAAAGGCTTTAGATAGAATGACAATAATAACCTTCTAAGTGTCTTAATTTGCCATTAAGTGACTAATTTACCCCTATAAAATATGTTTTATTAACTTGTATATGTAGCAATAAAACTTGTACTCATGTCAAAATGACAATCTTGTACATCACTCCTCCTTTATAATGTACTAGTGGAATGCCCGCGCGTTGCCGCGAGTATATATTTTTATTCACATTTTAAATTGCCAAAACTTTATACACCGTACTGTCAACATTTAGTTACACACATGAACCAAAGAGCCTTTAGCCTACTGGTTACAAAGTGTTAAATAAGGCTTAGCCTTTTCTTATGGTGATAATTCAAATTCCATTGGTAACAAAAAGTTAATCCATTAAAAAAAGTTACATGAATTAATCTATTACTTGGTAATGGTTCTAGGTAACAAAAAGTTAATACATGAATTAAATGTATTGAATGGTGTAATTGATTTGTATTAGTGACTTGTACATAAGGGCATAGATGGAAGAAAATGGTAAAAGTTAGAGATTTATGCATGAGACTTTTTGTATACCATCTTAAAATGATGGTGAAATTACCTTCTTACCCATCTCTCCTCCTTAATAAGGTAGTAGAGATTATAGATATAGATAATCTTCCACCGACTTTTCTCGTAGGCCTTCAGCCCAAGTTAATTTGCAGCCCAATCAAGTTCAATTGAGCCAATCATAATTTACTTCTTTTTCCGCGACAACCATCCTGATCCACTTCGTATTCTTCCAACTGATGTCAAAGCCCATATAATTAAAAGTTCAGCCCATATTTATTTTCATCATGTGATCACTTGTAAATCATGTGCTGACTAAATATTAAATATTAATCTGGTACTTCCATTTTTAATGACGTCCAAGATACAAATGTAAATCAAAACAATATATTTCGAGCTAATATGAAAACATTCATAGTCTAATTAACATAGTATAACGTGTACATAAAATGCATCGATTGAACACTAAAATATATACAAAACAAGGATATTAACTATGTGTGTTCAAAAACACATGAGGTTTAACAATTAACTAAGCACCAAAACCAAAAGTAGAGATGTATAGCTACTTAGAAAGGTGGGACCTGTCACTTGATAGTAACAATCAAAATTTTCGACTAGTAGAGGAATTTAATATCGGTTTATTGTAGTTTGATTCCTTAATTAATTGTTGCGGTATAGTAAGAGTAAAAAAGAACATATTAATAGAAATCAATCATGAACCAGATATCATAAATTGTTTGCATTATATTCCATAGAAAACTTCTTGAGGAAATTGGAAGGCCAATATTACAACTGATTTGTAATCAACTAATCCTCACTCTATTTACCATTAACCTTAGTTGGTGTTATCGCGATCGAAATGCTATCATTATCCTGCTTTCCAAATCTTGTGCCACAAATTGTCATGGGTATGTGTTGTTGATCCACCGGCGGAAGCTCATCAGAGTCACATTTGGAAGTTGACTGAGTTTCATCCTTGCTCTTGCCCCATATCACCAAGTATAGCCCAATAACAATCACAACTCCACCAACAACCCTACAATATCAACATTCCTTTGTTAGTTATTTACATATATACCCCAAGTGTCTTTTTTATTAAAAAATCAATAAAGAAAGTTTTTTAGGAAATGTTTGCCCACATGGCACCCTCTAGAGAGCCTACCAATAGGTAAGCTATAGGTGGGATTATGAAGGTGTTTAGGATTGATTTTTCAAAACAGTTTATGCGTTTTAAAAAAGCAGGGGTGGAGATGCTTTTCGATTATTGCGTTTTGTAGCCTAAAAATTCATTTTCAAACTCAACCCCAAACACTAAAAACTGATTATTTGCGTTTTCAAAACGCAATAATTTAAAAATCAATTTCAAATCGCAATCCCAAACAACCCTATAGTAGGTGCATTTGTTTGTTTGTTTCTTTTATATAGTTAATAAGTTAGACAACTGTTTGTTGTGTATGTTCGGGTGGCCTATTCTGGCTTTTTGGGGTTTGTTTTCCCAGTCTCTTGCTGGGCTCTTTATATCAATATATAAAGTGATTTTGCCGTTAAAAAAAATAAGTTAGACAACTATTAATCGATTTGGTACAAGGTTGATGTCGATATACCTTCCTAAGTTTAAGCTTTCAGCCAACACGATAGATCCCAAAACAGCAACAATAACCATGCATAGAGGGTTAAAAGAAGTGACAAAAACTGGCCCTTTTGCCTTCATTACAATACCAGAAAGATAGTAACCCAATCCTGAACAGATTATGCCCTGCATTTAAACGCGCACGAAGATCATATATAAGATTTAGCTATTAATCTTTCAATCAGTATTTACGTATAAATAGTTTTAGAAAGTTTCTTACACCATAGACCATAGTCACAAGTCCGGCATCCAACTGTAACTTCCAAGCTTCATTATTACCCTTTTCAGCTATTACGGTCACTATACCCCCTTGCAATGCCCCTGCTGCGCATATTAGAGTTGTAAGAGAGAGCTCTGCCGGGTATGATTTCAATGTGATTGCCTGTGAAAAACAAAGTTCATTTGTTTAGCGATTTAAGTTATCCATGTTAGTAGCAATAGTGATGTGATAAACGTAACTAGAGGTGGCAATTTTGATCTATTTAGTCAAGAGCTAGTAATATAGAAAATATTGCTAAACTGAAGAGGTTAAATGGGTTGAACATGTACAAAATCGCTAACCATGTATTTTTTGTTGCATAAAACCTTTTAATTCTTTTAGTTTATAAATTCATATTATAATTGAAACAATATAATTTTTGCAATCAAAATCCATTGTTTATTTATTGAAACCTCTAAAGTTTAGTATATTGTGTTTTATTTCTATTTGGGCCATATATGCCTACATCCATTTTTTTTTTTTTTGGGGTGGGGGGGGGGGGGGGTGTTTGTGGCACATAACTAAGGTCCAATAATATATTTATTATGTATTAATTATTATGATAACTATACCATGGTATTATCACCTATGCCATACAAAAAAGCAAGCTGAGCTCTATTTCTAACTAAGTTATCTAGCGGAACTTAATGGTCTCTTTAGGAAACATGATACCTGAACAATGTAAAAGCAGCTCCAAGACAAGCAACCGGCTATGACCATCATCGAGCCCTTGATATTGTCTCCGGGGCTCACATGGGTTGTAGATTGTTGTTGGTGTGCCGTCGTAGAACTCTTGGTCCATGGCAAACCAATTGTAGGACCCACAACAATGGTCATTATCATTGCTCCCCCTACGGTCACTAATGTCCCAACTATCTTCCCAATGCTATGTATTTTCTTGATATTCACCTTCTCCAACCTGCCCAAAATACCAAGTATGGGGACCGTTTTCATGTAAGTATAAAGACTGATGGGTATAAAATGCAAAGTTTATATTTTGTTTCCCACTTAGCCGCAATTGATATGCATACACTAGAGGTAAGGTGATCATGTACAAGATAGAAACATTACCTGCATACCCAAGCCATGAGAAACGTCATGGCGGGGATTATGTTGGTCATCGCTACCGCAAAAGTTGCGGTGGTGTACTTCATCCCGGCATAATATAAGTTTTGATCGATAACCGGCCTGTATAATTAAAAATATGAATATTGCTTAACTTAAAAAATAGAAAACATTTGTTACCTAAGTTTATTATCTATTATAGTAATTGTTATTTGATTTACCGACTATCTTTAAGTTTTTTAGTTAGTCATTATCATATCTGAAGTTAGAATATTAGGACAATTGTTGACGTCTTATCCTTATATCACTATCTTGTAATTTGGTTACACCTCTCTTTATACAGAGATGAATAAATGTTACAACCCTGAATACATTCAGGGTCAAGAGAAATTAACAGGAACATACTCTAAAAATCCTAGCAACATTATCTTGAGGAAGATTGAAAATGTCACTTTTGGCCTCCCTTTCCTATCATTACAACAATATCAAATAAATATATGTATATATGGAGAGTGTAATAAATATCTAGAGAAAGAAAGCCGACCTTTCGAAGATGAGAGCGAAAGGAGCCATAACAAGGGCAGCAATGAGGTTTCGATATGTCGCAAAAGTATAGTGATTCATGCCATGATTAAGAGCGGCTTTGGCAATTATGACCAAGCCTGCATTCCCAAATTGCAAGAATATAACATACAAATAAGGCTTTAGTGTTTCAAAGTTCATCTTAGTTTGATGTTTTTGAACACTCTATGTATTATTTGTGTGTGTTTTTTTTGGTGAGTAGAATTGAAGGGGCATTGGGGTTTATATATAGTATGGTAGTAGGCTCATGCATTTGCATGTCATGAAGAAAGTAGCAATCCACCACAATCATCTCGATCTATGCACAAGTTTCACAACTCCACTGTCATTAATGGAATCAAGAATGGAAACCCATTTAATTACTTTATTATTTTAAAAAGTTGCACCACTTGTATAGCCGATCAAAGTGATCTTTTCATAAAACAAGGGTGATATCATATTGTTACTTTTGTCATTTCCCACTCACATGTATTGGCCAACATACTCTCTTGTTTTATACGTTTGAGTCACATGAAACTTAATTACTCACAATGGAGATATGGGTATAAAGTTTAGAGTTTTACAAACACGTTAATTTTATGTTTTGATTAAACTAGATGTTATAATAATAATAATAATAATAATAATAATAATAATAATAATAATAATAATAATAATAATAATAATAATAATAATAATAATAATAATAATAATAATAATAATAATAATAATAATAATAATACGTGAACTTGCATTTGCTCAAAGGTCGGTTTTTAAAATTTTGAGAAACTCAACCAAGTGGCATTTACTAGTTGGTACCGATGATGGGTTGTGATACCCGGCAAACTCAGGTTAATAGCTTTTATCATACACATACGGGGAAAGTGTGAATATATCTATTGGGCCCGGCAAGCCCCACTCGGGCCGACTGGAGGTCGGACGGGTGCATATTTGTTCTATCTAACTTACGACACCGGGTGATGTCCGGTGGCGGGTATATATGAGGCATTCTAATATTCAGTAGTGGTTCATAACGCTTTAGTATAATGTAACGATGTCTAGCTAGCATCAGGTATGGATGTAAGGATTATTGGGCGTGTTTTACGAACTTCACTTACTTTTGCAAAATTTAAACTATGTGACTCACCGGCACTTATTGTGTTGACTAACATAGCATGTTTTCTCAGGTTGCTAAGCTAGCTGCACTGGAGTTCACAGTATCTGTCTATCTCATGCATCAATTGATAAATTTTCTTTCAAACGTTTAAACTATTATGTTTTGGCTTGTAAACTGCTTCCGTTGTACTGTGGTTGTCTAACTTATAAACTGTTTGGTTGGTTTTATTACATTATTTTCATTTCATATAGTTGTTGTTTATTGTGACATTGACTTTGATCCTGGTATGTCAGACGCCTCGCGTTAAAACCCCGCAAGTAGAATTTGAGAACGTGACATGAGTCACACTCATCAAAACCGAGGAAAATATCTTTGTCATATGATCATACCACATCACAAGGTTGCTCTGACGGAAGTACAAACATTGATGATCTCAACAACACGAATGATAATTTTCAAGCAAATTGGTAGTCACGTTCTAGGAAGGCGTCGAAAAATTAACGTCAAATATGGAGAAGCTTGTAAATTTGCAAAGATAGAGGCGAAGAAACTCCGATATGAAATTACTCACTATGCAAACTTCAAATCTAACCGAGACAACTGCGTGATGTTAAAAGCGGCAAAAAGATGAAATTTGTTCGGATTACCAAAATAATTGTGTTTTTTTTAATTGAAAAGTTGAGAAACGTTTTTTTAAAAGTTATTTATTTGTACTTTAATTTATTTTCTTATGAGTAGGAAAAATAAATTACATCCACCGTAACGTCATGTGACAACATTTTTCCATCTTACGACTCCTTTTACGCCTCTGTTTCTAAGCCAACAACACATGATATAACCTTGATCAAACTAACACCAGAACGTGTAACATGGCGAAATAGAATTAAAATTATGGGTAATCATATCTCAATTATTTAATATTATTGTAGTTTATTTGTGGATAAACAACAATGCCCTTGTTACCGAAGGTCCCTATCATTCGCCTTTAAATATTTCCTTATTGGGTTTAAAATGTATACCACTATTGCTACTTATCTACATGCTTTCCTATGAGATTACAATGGTTGTGTAAAGATACTGAAAAAGGGAAATTTCATTTACACTCCCTAGTAATGTTAACTTTGCAAAAAGTACCCTCAGAATTTCATAAAAATATAGCACACTTGAAAACTACCTTAACAATCGAACCTTGTTGATTTTTTCTTGAACCACCCACCTGATGAACAGAGGCGTCCTTGAAGATTTAGGTGCCCTATCCCAACCATTTAAAAATACGTCCATTAGAAAGTAAATTTTGAGTTTTAATGAGTATTAAGCTTATAAATAGGCTACAGTAATAAGTTTTTTTTTAGTTTTAAATGAGTTTTTAATGGGCCGAAGTTTCAAGTTTAAAGAATTGAAAGAAAAGAAAAATGAAGCATATCAATTATGTTCTAGTTTTAATGCATCATAAATATTATTCTATACAAGATTGTTCAAGTTTAAGCCCTTAATCATCATCCAACCAGCAAAAGTGAAACTTTCAATTAGCTATCATTGATGTGTTGCCTCAAAGTCCTGTACTTGGTGACCCATTTCAGGCGTTGGTTTTATACCTATGAACCCGGTATGACCAAATCAACGCAACGTTTGGGCAAACAACCGGTTAACCTAAATGACTTTTGACAAGCTATACCACCAAATACTTACGATGATACTACGACACATAAAACATACTTTACAACAATAACACAATGATTGTTATACCATTACAATAAGTTTGGTCTAATAATCGGGCTTTTGTTGGTCGTTTAAAAAAACAAATAATTTAAAAAAACAATAACGTTGAGTAAGTCTATTAAATAATAAGTTTAGTTTAAACACTAATAACGTTGAATAAGTCTAGTTGGACATCGAAAGTAGTCAATACCTTGATGATCATCTCATATTTTTATATTTACATGTTATAACATCTACTAGTTTAGTGCTCATTTGTTTATGAAAATGGTACTCGCCACGTATATCCACTTTCGTTTTAACCCAACATTGTTTTTGGAACATTTTCATTTACTTATAAACATAAAACTAATATAAATAAAAAAATAATTGCATCAATGTGTATTTTGTAGGGATAATAATGCAACTTGGAAGAATTGATATCCTTATAAATGTTAAGCCTTTTTATAATGAATTGGATATAAAGAAAAGTGTTTCAAAACTTTCAATCACGGAATAGACAGACAGACGACGTTGGTCAAAAGGGCTTTTCAAAATTTTAAAAGTGCCGATTCAACATTCAACATTCCGATGACTGAGCGATCATTGGCAATCTAGCTACTACGTCACTAACGGGCAATAATTGTTCACTATAGATTGAGATTTGTTTAACATATAGAATTTTGTACAATAATGTATCAACAGAAATGAGATGACATTTAGAAGTGACAAAATATCCTTATCTTGTAATATGGACATTCGATTCCAAAACTATGCACACCAATGTATAGGCGATCGACAACAAGGACCCGTTGAATGGTATTATCTGATCTTCTTCAAGCGATCAAACACAATTTGCAATCACATAGAACTAATTGTAATTCTAGTTATAGTCTAGCGTGTTAAGTCAGTTATATATATACCATGTTAGAGTATGAGGAATTGTAATTCAAGTTTTCAGATAGTTTCTTGAATTATAAACATTTTGGGTGTTTAAGCCAGACTTTGTTTTGCGATATCAGTTACCGGTTATCTTTTATTGGTATCAGAGCTTGGTGTTGAAGACGTGATGCGTTTTGAGGAACTGTACTGCGATTCAAGACCTATTGCAAGTTTGTAGAATTGTTGTCGTTAGAAGCCATGTTGCATTACTACATCGCCGATCACACCAATGATCGAAGAGCAAAAAAATTTGTTCTAGCCATGACTAAGGGCTAGAAAGACTGAAACCATCGATGCACAAACTACTTTTGTAAGAAGAAGAAAATTCCGATGGCTAAGAGAGGTGCGCAACCACCTACAGTGAAATAGACAAACAAGTCGTTGTTTCATTGCCTGATGTTGATAGCAGCAAATTAAAAAATTTTGAAGGGCTAGAAAGACCAAAAGGCATTGGATATTCAGACACTAGGTTTTTTATTTAGACACCCCCTCCACGTCCCATTGAGGGCCAAATAGAGAAAGTTGACGGCCCTTTGAGGCCTCAACGACCCATTGAGGGCCAAAAATTGGAAAAAAAGACGGCTCATTAAGGCCTCAACGACCCATTGAGGTATGCCAATTATTGGTAATCATTGACCAATCATTGGCAATGATTGGTAATCATTGGCCAAAAATTGGAAAATCGACGGCCCATTAAGGGCCAAAAATTGGAAAAAAGACGGCCCATTGAGGCCCCAAAGAACCGTCGTTTTTCCCAGATTTGGCCTCCACGGCCCATTGAGGCCTCAATGACCCGTCCACAGGGGTGTCTACGGTTTTGGGGGATGTCTAAATAACATCACCCGACCAAAACCATTGACGCCACAAACTACTCTCGTAAGAATAACGTGGTAAAGGCGCTTTTGTTTGAATCGATGTAGGAGATGTAGGAGGATCCGATACTTCAAATTGGAAATCTAAAATTTGCTGAAGACATGAGGGGTGTCCTAAAGACGAGGAATATGAGGAGTTGATCAAATCAAGGAAGCTTTTGATAACCAAATTCAAGGGTTTAAAGATGGACATCGGGACGATATATGATTTTGCTTCGAAATTGCCCAGGATTGTTTCACAGGCAGTCACACTTGGGAAAACTATTGAAGAATGAAAATTAGTAAAGAAATTTCGCAGGATTTTTCTAATTAAGTCGTTTTTTACTTATTGTGGTCCCGATTGAACAAGTTTTGGACCTCAAGACGGTTGTCTTTGTGGATGTATTTAGGAGACTAAAAGGCTATGAAGAAAGGACGACAGAAGATATTTAAATAAACGAAAATCAAGGTAAATTCTTCGAGGGGTCGTAATCATGGTAACTGTCGAGATAACACCTAGGGATCATGGTCAACAAGAATTTTCTAAAAACCGCGATGATCAAAACCAAAAGGGCAAGAAACGAGACTTCTCAAACACGAAGTTTTACAGATGTGATAAGTTTGGGCATTTTATCTCGACGTAACCGTGCCAATTTCATAATCAAGAGGAAAATTTGAATTTAATTGGAGAAGATGAAGAAATAAATCGTGTGAATGTATCTTTTCATGAGGAGTTATGTATAAGAAATTGTGTATTTTAATGAAGAAAAGTTAATTCCATCCAAGTTTGAATCTGATACTAGTAAAAAAAAAAAAAGATGTTTTGTACTTAGATAATGAGGTGAGCAATCATATGACAGGGAATCAAGAATAATTTGTTGAGTTTAATGAGCGAATAATGGGTCGTGCTACTAAAAGGCAAATGTTCAATTTTGTTCAAAGGAAATAGTGGCGAACAAAAGTTAATGTCAAAATTTTACTATATTTGGACCTCAAAAGTAATGTAAAAAGCCTTGGTCAAGCGGCCGAGTTGGGAAGTGTAGTTCGAATGAAGACTTACTATTTAACCATGCATGACATTAGTGGTAGGTTATTAATGAATGTCACAAGAAACTTATATCAGCTTTTTAAAATTAAACTCAAGGTAGGGAGTCCACCTTGTTTGCAAGAAAATATCAATGGGGAATTTTGATTGCAACATGCTCGCCTCGGCCACATCTGTTAGGTATCAAGTGGCACAACGGAACCAATACACATGCATAAACGATATAAACACACGGTAAACAGGAAATAATAAACACGATGTCACACCCTCAAAATTCACTGCGGGGTTTTACCGTGAGGCTATGACAAACCAGGATCCTCATTGCCATTAGTTACATAGAACGACTCTAAATGCAGAAACGTAAATAAAATATTATGTTCAAATCTTGCGCAAAACAACACGCCTAAGACCATAGAAAAGTAAAACTGAAATAATGTTTTGATAATATTCAAATTAAAAGACTCCAATGAAATGCATGTCCTAACTCGTGCATCACCTAGCGACTTGCAAAAGTATGTTAAGTTTTACAACATAAAGCTGGTGAGTTCACAGTTAGAAGTAACCAAAAGTTAAAGTGAAAAACAACACTAGTTTCAAACGTATGTCAAGGGTAGCTAGCCCATTCTAAGTAACTAAACATGTGGTACCGAAAACCGATAGAAAGTTTGCCTTTCACCAAAGTCTATCAACAATGGTAAATATGTGGTCAAAAGTTCACACCCGTGACACAAGCTTGGTGTGAGGCTGTTGCACAACCTAATAACACTATCAACTATTACTCTGTTCACCTATAGCGACTAATTCAGTATATAAGTAAAGACTTTGAACGATAGAGTTTCGTTTAGTTAACTAAGGACATCAAAGTGGTCCCCTCCAGGGATAAAGTAGTCTCTCACATGATACATGCTTTTGAATAAAAAGTAGTGAAACTTACCTTAGGTTGTGTTGAGCTTATATCCCAACTCCAAAAACGTAATAGTGAACCACCAACGACTGCCTATTAAAAGTGTTACTCTATAAGTACAAGTGTATATGCAATGCATTACAAAACCCGTTTTGTCCATGACATCTAACGTTGTGAAAAGTCTGTGTGACACCCACATGCAACAAAAGACTATACGACTCGTTGGTGTATAATAAATTTCATGTTATCACATATATCATATAAGATTCACATAAGCATACATACATGTTCATACCAAAAACAAGTCAAGAGAACCCTCAACTAAGCACATATTCAAAGTTTCCTTAATCTGCGTTTTCGGGGCAGATCATGGGTCATCAAAACGAATTTTTATAAATGTCACTTTCATTAGACTCCCAAAATTTTATAGGAATTTCCTATATGTTTACTTAACTTGCATTTTTTTTATTTCGTAACCAAACCTAGTTGAAAAATAAATAAAAATTATTTACTATAACAAGGTAGTTTAGTTGAGATGTTTGTCTCATTTACGCCCAAAATTAAAAAAAAATCACACTTTTCACCTTTTGAGGTGAATCCAATTGGAAAAGTTCAAAAAACGCATATATGTAACTACTGACCAAATTTCGTAGCCTAATAATTTGTAAAACTCGAGTTATGACTCTTTAGAGTTGACCTAAATTTTCCATCCGAAAATCAGATTTGACACTAGTTCTTATAAATTCACAAGCATATACTAAATCACATAAAAAAACACATATATTTGTATTTTCTAAAATCCTTACATAATGAAAAACATCCTCATATTAAGAAGCAATCAATTTAAACACCCAAAGATCATGTTATGGTCCATAAAATTTAGAACATCAAATCTATCCAAGTTTTTAAACATTCGTAAACTCCTTGTTTACAAACCCTAGTTTCATAAAACAATCTAATAACCCTCAACTACATGCAATACTATATATTTAACAAGTTAATCAAATTCAAACTCATTAGATCAATTATAAATATCAACTATAATTAACCCTAGATCATTAACAAACTACACATGCAAGTTTTATTGCACAATCCATCACGTAATCATAGAATCATGTTACTCTTTATTAAAAACTCATGCTAATGTTTTTAAACTTTACATCAGATCTGGACAAATTAGGTTATGAAGTTTTCAAACAATATTAAGAGGATTAACATACAAGGTAAATATTATTACACATCTAGCTCTTTGATTAATGGATCCTATCACGTCTAGGATGATGATCTTAAGCCAAAGTAGAGGTTTGGGGTTGAGGGTTGTTTTTTTTTTTTTTTTTTTTTTTTTTTTTTTTTTTTTTTTTTTTTTTTGTAAAAGAGGCTAGGGTTTCAAGTAATAGGGGTTTTGTTATGAAAAAATAGGCTTAAAGTTGATTATATAATAAATTTCACGATTTTGGCTTATCTGACATTCCCCCACGCTACGCTGGGGGTTTGGTCCTTCTCTCCGCTCCCCGTGGGGGGCTTCCTAACGCTAACTTGGGCCTAGGTCTTTAGGCTTGGGCCAAGTCTCTATATATCTTTTTTTTTTTTTTTTTGTTTTGTGTGAATGATTTGGGCCTAGTATCTTATAATCAATCCATAAAATATTTTTCCAGTCATTTTCACAACTAAAGTACGTTCTCGGGTTGTCGGTTGTTGGTTACGGACTTGGTAACGTGTTTCGCTTAAATGCACAAAATTACACATAAGTGCACAATTAAATCTACGTAATCACATAAATGCAAATAATATCAAACCAGTTATTTTACAATTATTTGCTTTGTTATTTCACCAACATTCGGGGTTCAAGACATGTGTATGCAATCCGGTAATTCCCCGATTTACTGTTTATGCAGTTATTAACCTATAACAGTGTACCGTGCGACTCACTTACCTAACCCTAGTTAAGTAAAATGCTAGGAATATATCTACAAGTTAGCTAGACTTTAGTTAAAGTGTTAACCTGAAAATGTAGGGCATCACACAATAATTTTATGTGGTTCGGTCTAGTAGGGGATCTACGTCTATGGGCTGCACCTAGGTTATTTCATTAAGCTCAAGGCACAAGATTACAATTACAGTGAATAAGTTTATATAAAACATGATTATGGTTTCTAACTCTAGGAACAAGAAACCAAAATGAACCTCCACCCCAAACTATGACCAAGGCCTTGACACCACATCAACTGTTTTGAATTGGAAAATATGTTGTACAACATAGCCGAAGGTATACCAGTAACTAAGAAACAGAACAAATTTATGAGTTTTTTCATTGTTGGCAAACAAAGGAGACATTCATTCCCAGAGCAAACAGAGTTTTGAGCTTCAAATAAACTCTAATTGTGCATGGTGATCTTTGCGGGTCAATCACAGCATCCACTTTGTTAGGCACTATTTGTATTTTGGTGGTTAATGATGACTACTCACATTATATGTAGTCTTTTCTTTTGAATATGAAAGTGATATGTTCGAGTTCATCAAAATATTCAAAATAACCGTCGAAAAACAAAAGGGGGGGATTAAAAAATTGCACACAGATATAGATGAGAGTTAACTTTACACAAGTTCAATGGATTTTGCAATCAACAAGGTGCTTCACGAATATTGATCGTGTAACACCCCAACCGATGGCAGAAACATCGGGATGTCACGTATTGATGGTTGTTCAGTAGCTCATGGTAAATAATAAGTTTCAATAAATGATTTAAATAAATTACATACAATTGTTCTAAGAATTTGTACATCAAATTGAATAAAACTATGCACACATCTTCAAGCATTAATTCAAATCTTCAAGCAAGTAGAACTTGAAACATGTTAAGTTGAAAATATTTTGGGTCAACAAAAGTTGGTGAGAATTACATAGGTTTTGATAATCGAATAAAATTGTTGTGCAATTCATGTGTCATGGCAAATCTAGTCCATATGTGAAAACATACTAGAAGTAAATCGAGTGCATAATCAACCCTTGTGACTGTTGTATTGTGGTACATCCCATACGCTCATGGTTCACACGTTTATATTGCAGTAACAAACACCCACGCTACCTTTGTAGGAGGCACGTATCCGGGTGGGATTGTCAGTCCAATAGATCTATCAATGTATACCGTGGGCTGATCAATGTTAATGATTATGCTAGAATTGTGCTTACCCTAGTCATGTTCAATACATAATGAAACATAGAAAAACACATAGACACATTGATGATTGAATTGCATAAATGATGTTGTAACATGTTTCACCCAAAAAATGGTGGTAAATAGAAAAGGGGCTATGTAAAACTCACCTTAGCAAAATGTTATACTTCTTGAAAAATTGAATAGTGTGTTGCCTAAACAATGCCAAATATCACCCTATAATAAGGTAATAAATATGTCTAAGTCTATCTAGTCTACAAATGTATATGTTCTAGGGCTTCGGATTTTGGGATAATTGTTTGTTTGATTAATAATGTAAATGTTTGATAATTGAGAGAAATTTAGTAAATAAATAGACAAAAATCTTTTTATAAAATTTGAATTTAGGATGGTCACAATAATGAGTTTAAAAAAATAATTTTTTATAAAATTATTTTCTTTAAAAATAGAATATTAAATCTATTTATTACAAATTGTCAAAATTTAACTTTAATATTTAAAAATACTAAAATTAAAGAATTATAAGTTTAAAAATTATATTTCTGTTCCAAATAATCAGAAATAATTTGTATAGAATTTTGGTGCAAAAATATTAAAAATTGGATTTATTATGATTTAATTATGATTAAAACTAACAAAAATTGATTAAAAATATTAAATAAATGATTTTTCTGAAATAAAAATCATTTCAGAAAAGTTTATTGTTATAAAAACTCAGAATAATTTTTGTGGAAATTTATAAGATTGTTTTGATATTTTAATAGAATTTTATAAATATAATAGAATAAACTTGATTTAATTATTATATATATTAAATAAATAAATTTTTGAAAACTAAAATTTGTGAGTTAAACTTTTTCATCAGATTAACTAAAAATAATTTTTTGTAGAATTATTAAAAGAGTTTTAATATTTTAAAACGAATTTATAAAATTATAAGTATTATATATAATTAATTTGATTGTTTGTTTAAAAACAAAAATAAAGAAAAGGGTTTTGCCACAGCTGGGACTCGAACCCGCGTGGCTCGGGTAGATGACACCAGACACAACCACTTGGTCCAGACAAGTGGTTGTGTTTTGTTTCTGTTTATTTAAAATAAATAACTTCAGTAATTCGTGTTGTTCCCCAAAATCAAAATACGAGCCCTAGATTCTGCAATCGGGCAATCCACACAACATTAACCCGATTAATCTTAGGGTTTATGTTGTGTGGGTGCCGATCAATAAAACCCACAATCAAAATCGGACTTACAAGGCTTAATCGAACACTAACTAATGGTCAAACCCCGAAGTCAAAACTCGAACAGAACCCCTCGAACAGTGAAATTTTAAGAGAAATTGGAGGTTGAGTGGAGAAGATTGGCGAGTGTAGCAGGTTTGGGGGTGTTCAATTTATAGTGACCGGGTCTGGTTCGTTGAATTGGAAACTTTGACTCGCTATTGAATGTTTGACGCGTCTAATGATCAAAATGGTAACAATTGATTGTTAATTGACGAGGGTATGAGTCAGAACAGGCCGGATATCACATTGTTAATGCCAATCATCGATCAATTACGAGTAATGGTTGTGTTTTTGGAAGGTCATTGATCTCAGCTGACTTTCCAAGTCAACTGAGATGAATTCTGAATCATGATATAATTAAAACGCGTCCGGATTATAACAAGTATAATGGCTAGAGCAGTTGGTTGTGTGGGTGTGTATAATTGAACCGGCTGAGGACTCGGGTTCGAACCCCGGCCTCAGCATATATTTTTTGACAATTATATTTAATATATATTTAATATATATATATATATATATATATATTATGAATAATTATCATAGTATTAGGGTTTCAAAATGCCACAAAAATAATTAAGTGCAAACAATAATAATAAAACTTGTCGTTTTTATCTAGATTATACGTAACGTACAATTATTAACGCGAAATGTTACAGTCTCCCCTACTTTTAGGAACTTCGTCCCGAAGTTAAAAGGAAAACACCAGGTTTACAATTGGTCGACTACCGAAAACCTTGATAAAATTTCTCACTACCTTAACGTACCTGTAAATTCATGATTACGTTCCGGACCGTAATTACCAATTTACCTTACATTAGGGTTTTGCGTCCTTTTATGACTCTACCGATTGTTGAGCAGGTTCGATAGTCTCCACCAGTCGTTGAGCAGGTTGTAGGGCCTCTCCCGACTGTTGGAAAGACATGATGACCTCTACCAATCGTTGAGTAGGTTGTTTGGTAGTCAACTAATTGTTGTACAAGTAAGCAAGTATGATTATAGATATAGCAATTAGTTCACATTCAAACAAGCATGCACTCAGATGTTACTCGAATTTATTATTTGAATCGAAAAAGTGTCTATACATAGAATTAAAAAGTAGACATCATTCAAATGGTGCGGTTTGCTGTTAAGTAGCTGGAGGGTCTCTAGCGGGGTTATTTGGAGCAGCAAGGGCGTTTGTAGCAGGAATTCGACATGCATCCGCAAGATGCCCATACCTTTGACAATTGGTGCACTGTCGGCAGGGTACTTGGGTTGGGTGGTGATACTGGCAGGTGTCACACTTAGGCTTGTTCCCGTTGTATCGTTTCTTGTTGGGTGGGACAGTGGTGTCTATTGCAAAATTCCTGACCTTGCACTTTCCGTTGGTTGAGGCCTCATTTTTGATATCAACGGCAGGTTGGGGAGTATCCTTTGCAACCGTTTTCTTTTCCCCTTTCCGAGTCAAGGTTCCTGCCTTCACATGGTTATCTGTTAGGGTGGCAGCCAAACGCTTTGCTTCCTCCAAAGTAGCAGGGTTCCTTCCCCACACTGTGTCTTGAATTTGCATCGGTATGCCACCAATGTATTTTTCGATCGCAATAGGCAAAGGGGTGACCTTGTGGGGTAGCAGTAAGCTAAGTTCGTGAAAACGAGTGTTGTAAGCAAGGTTTTCTCCACTATCTTGAGCGAGATCATGAAACTCATCTTCCAACTTCTTTATTTCATTACGAGGGCAGAACTCTGCCTTCATAATGTCTTTAGCTTGATCCCAAGTTAAGGCTAGTGCAGCTTCAGCTCCGCGAGTGCGCTTTTCCTCATTCCACCAAGTGAGTGCTCGTTTGTGAAGAACACTCATAGCATAACGGACTTTTAAGTTATCGGGACACTCACTGTTGATGGAAGTATTCTCAATACCCTCAAACCATTGTAGGAGTCCTGTAGCTCCTTCTTCTCCACTGAACTTTGGGGGATTACAGGAATTAAAATGCTTGAGAGTGCAGGCTGGAAGACCATTCCCATTCCCGTTGTGGTTTCCATTTCCATTCCCGTTGCCGTTCAACTGGATGACTTGAGCTAGTAAGTTGGGAACCAGAGTTGCGATTTGCTGCGCCATTTGTTGAGAAATGATTGCAGCCAGTTGAGCATCGACACCATTGTTGTTATTTTTGTTGTTGTGGTTAGTGTCATGGTTATGGTTGTGATTGCTACTTCCTTCATCATGATTGTCACCACTGTTAAGACGAGCGATGCGACGTGGAGGCATGATCTGTAAGAGACACAATGAAATGAATGAGGTTATATAAGGAATGTAATCATTTATTCATTAATTACAACGAATAAACAAAAACGTTGACTTATCAAAGATTCTGAATTCTAATAACATATGAAGACATGCTTTAGCCTATAAGTGAACACTCATCCTGAGAATTCCCAGGTAGGCATCCGGGTCCCTTGTCTGATTGGGATATATGTGCAATGCCAGCCTAGACAGAAGACTCAGAATACAGGCGTTCACCCTTCCAGATTGCACGTGTTCGTTATTAAAATCAAGAACTTCGACGAGATCTCAAGATGGTTCAGGCTAAGCCTGTGGATTTTGTCTTATCAGTCTATGAGTAAATCCAGTGATGGAGAGCGATCTTCTTGTAAGGATCAAAGTAGGGATAAGAAGTAGGAGGAAGATAGAGATTTAGCAAGTAAAAGAAGCAAGTACTGGTTAAATCCTATGGTTATAGACTAGATTATTTTTCTAATAACCTAATTCCCTATAACCATGGCTCTGATACCAATCTGTAACACCCCAACCGATGGCGGAAACATCAGGATGTCATGTATTGATGATTGTTCAGTAGCTCATGGTAAATAATAAGTTTCAATAAATGATTTAAATAAATTACATACAATTGTTCTAAGAATTTGTACATCAAATTGAATAAAACTATGCACACAACTTCAAGCATTAATTCAAATCTTCAAGCAAGTAGAACCTGAAACATGTTAAGTTGAAAATATTTTGGGTCAACAAAAGTTGGTGAGAATTACATAGGTTTTGATAATCAAATAAAATTGTTGTGCAATTCATGTGTCATGGCAAATCTAGTCCATATGTGAAAACATACTAGAAGTAAATCGAGTGCATAATCAACCCT
The DNA here is from genome assembly GCA_028751855.1 of Ambrosia trifida. NCBI lineage: Eukaryota > Viridiplantae > Streptophyta > Magnoliopsida > Asterales > Asteraceae > Ambrosia > Ambrosia trifida. Next base: position 2,769,416 of record CM054123.1, on the reverse strand, counting down.
TGTGACTGTTGTATTGTGGTACATCCCATACGCTCATGGTTCACTCGTTTATATTGCAGTAACAAACACCCACGCTACCTTTGTAGGAGGCACGTATCCGGGTGGGATTGTCAGTCCAATAGATCTATCAATGTATACCGTCGGCTGATCAATGATAATGATTATGCTAGAATTGTGCTTACCCTAGTCATGTTCAAGACATAATGCAACATAGAAAAACACATAGGCACATTGATGATTGAATTGCATAAATGATGTTGTAACATGTTTCACCCCAAAAATGGTGGTAAATAGAAAAGGGGCTATGTAAAACTCACCTTAGCAAAATGTTATACTTCTTGAAAAATTGAATAGTGTGTTGCCCAAACAATGCCAAATATCACCCTATAATAAGGTAATAAATATGTCTAAGTCTATCTAGTCTACAAATGTATATGTTCTAGGGCTTCGGATTTGAGGATAATTGTTTGTTTGATTAATAATGTAAATGTTTGATAATTGAGAGAAATTTAGTAAATAAATAGACAAAAATCTTTTTATAAAATTTGAATTTAGGATGGTCACAATAATGAGTTTAAAAAAATAATTTTTTATAAAATTATTTTCTTTAAAAATAGAATATTAAATCTATTTATTACAAATTGTCAAAATTTAACTTTAATATTTAAAAATACTTAAATTAAAGAATAATTAGTTTAAAAATTATATTTCTGTTCCAAATAATCAGAAATAATTTGTATAAAATTTTGGTGCAAAAATATTAAAAATTGGATTTATTATGATTTAATTATGATTAAAACTAACAAAAATTGATTAAAAATATTAAATAAATGATTTTTCTGAAATAAAAATCATTTCAGAAAAGTTTATTGTTATAAAAACTCAGAATAATTTTTTTGGAAATTTATAAGATTGTTTTGATATTTTAATAGAATTTTATAAATATAATAGAATAAACTTGATTTAAATATTATATATATTAAATAAATAAATTTTTGAAAACTAAAAATTGTGAGTTAAACTTTTTCATCAGATTAACTAAAAATAATTTTTGTAGAATTATTAAATGAGTTTTAATATTTTAAAACGAATTTATAAAATTATAAGTATTATATATAATTAATTTGATTGTTTGTTTAAAAACAAAAATAAAGAAAAGGGTTTTGCCACAGCCGGGACTCGAACCCGCGTGGCTCGGGTAGATGGCACCAGACACAACCACTTGGTCCAGACCAGTGGTTGTGTTTGGTTTCTGTTTATTTAAAATAAATAACTTCAGTAATTCGTGTTCTTCCCCAAAATCCAAATACGAGCCCTAGATTCTGCAATCGGGCAATCCACACAACATTAACCCGATTAATCTTAGGGTTTATGTTGTGTGGGTGCCGATCAATAAACCACAATCAAAATCGGACTTACAAGGCTTAATCGAACACTAACGAATGGTCAAACCCCGAAGTCAAAACTCGAACAGAAACCCACGAACAGTGAAATTTTAAGAGAAATTGGAGGTTGAGTGGAGAAGATTGGCGAGTGTAGCAGGTTTGGGGGTGTTCAATTTATAGTGACCGGGTCTGGTTCGTTGAATTGGAAACTTTGACTCGCTATTGAATGTTTGACGCGTCTAATGATCAAAATGGTAACAATTGATTGTTAATTGACGAGGGTATGAGTCAGAACAGGCCGGATATCACGTCGTTAATGCCAATCATCGATCAATTACGAGTAATGGTTGTGTTTTTGGAAGGTCATTGATCTCAGGTGACTTTCCAAGTCAACTGAGATGAATTCTGAATCATGATATAATTAAAACGCGTCCGGATTATAACAAGTATAATGGCTAGAGCAGTTGGTTGTGTGGGTGTGTATAATTGAACCAGCTGAGGACTCAGGTTCGAACCCCGGCCTCAGCATATATTTTTTGACAATTATATTTAATATATATTTAATATATATATATATATATATATATTATGAATAATTATCATAGTATTAGCGTTTCAAAATGCCACAAAAATAATTAAGTGCAAACAATAATAATAAAACTTGTCGTTTTTATCTAGATTATACGTAACGTACAATTATTAACGCGAAATGTTACAGTCTCCCCTACTTTTAGGAACTTCGTCCCGAAGTTAAAAGGAAAACACCAGGTTTACAATTGGTCGACTACCGAAAACCTTGATAAAATTTCTCACTACCTTAACGTACCTGTAAATTCATGATTACGTTCCGGACCGTAATTACCAATTTACCTTACATTAGGGTTTTGCGTACTTTTATGACTCTACCGATTGTTGAGCAGGTTCGATAGTCTCCACCAGTCGTTGAGCAGGTTGTAGGGCCTCTCCCGACTGTTGGAAAGACATGATGACCTCTACCAATCGTTGAGTAGGTTGTTTGGTAGTCAACTAATTGTTGTACAAGTAAGCAAGTATGATTATAGATATAGCAATTAGTTCACATTCAAACAAGCATGCACTCAGATGTTACTCGAATTTATTATTTGAATCGAAAAAGTGTCAATACATAGAATTAAAAAGTAGACATCATTCAAATGGTGCGGTTTGCTGTTAAGTAGCTGGAGGGTCTCTAGCGGGGTTATTTGGAGCAGCAAGGGCGTTTGTAGCAGGAATTCGACAAGCATCCGCAAGATGCCCATACCTTTGACAATTGGTGCACTGTCGGTAGGGTACTTGGGTTGGGTGGTGATACTGGCAGGTGTCACACTTAGGCTTTTTCCCGTTGTATCGTTTCTTATTGGGTGGGACAGTGGTGTCTATTGCAAAATTCCTGACCTTGCACTTTCCGTTTGTTGAGGCCTCAGTTTTGATATCAACGGCAGGTTGGGGAGTATCCTTTGCAACAGTTTTCTTTTCCCCTTTCCGAGTCAAGGTTCCTGCCTTCACATGGTTATCTGTTAGGGTGGCAGCCAAACGCTTTGCTTCCTCCAAAGTAGCAGGGTTCCTTCACATGGTTATCTGTTAGGGTGCAACATGCAAGGCTTCTTTTAGTCAAACCCCTAAAAAGCATTGGTCAAGGTACACCCTATGATTAGTTTGGATAAAAGAAACCAAACCTTGAAAGTCTTAAATATTTTTGTTGCATAGAATATGAAAGAATCATTTCGAAGCACTTGAAGAAACTTGAAGATAGGTCGAGCCCATTGGTTCAGCATTGGTCAAAACCTACTCTGGCATTTGCCAAGGTAAAAACATGTGTGATTATAATTGTTAGAAGTATGCATGTTGATTTTGAAAAAACAAAGGGGTGGAATTGAAAAATAAAGGGTACGGAATGATAAATTGATAATCAAGGAATCCAGGTAAATTTACTGTTATTTGGGGTAACACACTAGGCATGGGGATGGGCTCGATTGTGAATGCTTAAAAAATATGGTATTGAGCAAATTAATAGCTCAAAACCAAGTTTTGGATAAAGTAGTTAAAGCCAAACAGAATACCAAAGCTCGTTGAGTAGCCCGGTGTTTTGTTAGATTTCAAAGCTAAATCCAATGAATAAAATGACCAAAACAATGGCTAAGTTCTGTAAGAAGGTCAAAACGTGTTTTGGTACTACCAATCAAGTTCAGTGTAAGGAACCACAAAATTACCTTGAAGCAAATATTAAATAAGTATGGTTCAGTGCAGTGAAAACCAAGATTAAGTCGATTGAATAAAATGACCAAAACAATGGCTAAGTTCTGTAAGAAGGTCAAAACGTGTTTTGGTATTACCAATCATGTTCAGTGTAAGGAACCACAAAATTATCTTGATGCAAATATTAAACAAGTATGGTTCAGTGTAGTGAAAATCAAGATTAGGTCGATTGAAAAAAAAAATAATACTTGGAAGTTGACTTATTTACTAGAAGGTATGTTTGCTTAATATTAAATTTGATGATAAAGTGTTCGCACCAGTGGCCTGTCTTGAGACGATGTGTTTATTGATTGCCCTTGCAACTAAAAAAGAATGGAAGAATCTTCATCTCGATATAAAAATGACATACCTCCAAAGAGATTAAAGGAATAGGTTTACGTGTGTCAACCAGAGGATGCGAAAAACCATGTTTAAAACCAAAAGTATTCAAGTTAGTAAAGGCTTTACACGGCCTTAGGAAAGCCAAGGGAGCATGGAATGTAAAGCTTGATGACATTCTTAAAAATATGGGTTTTCATATATGTTAACTTGAAAATGTGATATATGCAAAGATGGTTCATGTTCACTTATTAGTTATTGCAGTCTACATGAAAATGTGATATATGCAAAGATGGTTCATGTTCACTTATTAGTTATTGCAATCTACATGAAAACGTGATATTAGTTTTTGCATGGAAAATAAAGCTTGATAGAATTCTCAAAAATACGGGTTTTCATTAATGTTTATATGAAAACGTGATGTATGGAAAGATGGTTCATAATCACTTACTAATTGTTACAGTCTATGTGTTAGTGATTTATTTTTTAAATGAATACGTTTGGAGTTCATGAAAGAGTTCAAGAAAAACTTAGTGTTATAGTTTGAAATGTTGGACCTTGGTGAATTAAATTATGACTCCTAGCTTGATGATAAAGATTCCACGAGAAATAATAAGAATGAAACTAGCCACCAAGATAAATAAATTCACTCCTAGCTTGGTGGTGCAGTTTTTTGTGAAAACATAAGTCTTCTTTTTTCTTATTGATGCATTGGAGTTCCACATAGTGATGATGTAAAATATGGACATAAAAATATGGAAAGAGGCAAGAAGAAGACGAGCAAAAATATTTAAGGAAAAGATTTGGTAAAACAAGTAACATGTAAAGCATGAGTTAATCATGCATGGACACTTAGTTATAGTCTGAGGCATGTGAACTAATAACCTAATTCCCTATAACCAAGGCTTTGATGCAAATATGTCACACCCCAACCTATAGAGGAGACATCAAGGTGCAACTTGAAGATTATTCAAAAGCTCAAGGTATTAAATTGTAATATTATTTAATCAACCGTGTTACATTTGTCATTCAATAGAAGAAGAAAACACACATTGTTCAAATAAAGGAAACAACAAAATATAAATTTAAATTTAGTAAACTAGGTCCAACAACCCTAAGTAATAAAGTCTTGGTAATATTATCTCAAGCATATCTTGTAATAATGTGTAAAAATAACGGTCAACAAAATAAATTGTTGGCGAGTATACATGTTTGATATATATATATATATATATATGTATATATGTATGTATATATATAGCATACGTTCAAAAAGTACAATCCACATGTCAAAGTATAGTTATGATGGTTATGTAACATACATTGCCTACAAATTGCAAACACAAACCTAACGTGACAAAGCATACCTTAGTATCGCAATACTAGGTCGATAATGAATAACTTCACATGATCAAGACTATCCCTATCACTAGGGCATGACTAGGCGGTTGTCAATCCTAGAGCGTTATACATTTTAATGATGGCTTGATCAAAGTTAATGAATTTGCATAGAACAAATGTCATAGGTATGTGAACATAAACACAATGTATCTAACATGTATATGGATTTGTACTTGAAAAAATGTAAAAGCATGTAGTAAGTGTATGTTTGTTTCACATGTGCACACCCAAAAGTGCATAAAGAAAAAAGGGTCGTGTATACTCACGGCATGCGAAGAATTTCCACAAAAAACACGAACGACGGTGGAAGGCAAAATAATGTAAAAGGCAAAATAAACGTATAAGGAAAATGTAAAAGTCTAGGAATAAGTATAAAAGGCAAAATAATGATTAAAGGGAAGGAGGGAATTTTGTAACATTTGCGATTTAAATGGAACCCATCTGAGGTAAATATTGTATCATTGTATTCGCCTCTCTATTCTTATAAAAAGCATTAAGATATCCAAGATAATTCTATAACTATTAAAATGAAATTAAAAAGAATGATATGCGATTCTTATTTAGCAAGATAACCTTAAAATATATATATACTTTTTTTAAAACGAAAGCTACGAGCCATATTTCATACAAGTACAGGTCTGGGTTCAAAAGCCGCGAGACAATAACCATTTTATTTATTAGTTATCTAATTTTATAGGTTCCAATTGTTTTGTTTTATTTTGTTTCAATGTGTTTTTTAGCCATGGTTCTATTTTTATTGCCACATACATATTTATTATTTTGTCAAGTGATTACAAATTGAAATAAGATTTAAACTTTCAGTTACAAAATTTGTTTTTATCAAATTTTCTTTTTAAAAAATAAAAAAATATCTAATTTCTGTTTTTTAATTTAGATTAACCAAAAATATAAATCTATTTTTATAAGAAAAAATTGTTTTATAAATAATTAACCAGATACTAATAATTTGAATAAACTAGTTTAACCTTTTGAATTAAGAATTATGAGTTTGATATATCGTACTAGATTATATCCTGGAAGCTTTCCAAGATATATTAACCTAATATGATGTAATAAAATATGTGTTATGATGTAATAAAGAAAATTAATGTACTATAAGATGAAAAACAACAATTTTAATCATGTGAATAAGAATGAAAATGTATATTAAAAAGAAGATGTATGTTTGGATGAGGAGCAACGCTATAAACAACTATTACAGAGCGTGATTGACGCGGTAGTCTTGAAGGTGTGATTTTTTTTAGAAATGAGTGGGTTTAACTTGTTCTGCTCTTGATGAAAATAGAATTCCTAGTATGAACATGATTAGTGACTTGCTTAGACATGATTAATGAATTGCCTGAACAAATTGTGTTTTTTTCCTGTATGAACAAAACCCGACCAAAAAAATCATTTTTTTTCGTTTTGTATAACACTATGGTACTCGTTGGGAAGATAATAAAAATGTTAATTTGATGTAAATTTTTTTTAAAATCTCGTATATAATAGTTAGTAACGTTTTAAAATTTTGGGGGAAATATGAGAGAGGTGGGGAAAATAGGAATAATGAATTATTGGACTAAGATTAGTGTCTAGTGATCAAATCTAGGATGAAGGCAGTTGGGGATTCTAGGTCTAATTTGGAAATATCTACAGTTTTTGATTAAATATAATTTAAGAAAATTTATATATATTAATAATCTAAAGCATGAAATTCTACATGGTTTCGTTATGGCGAGGGCTGAATGGATGCAAGGAACGAAAAAGCTAAGGCTCAATGATGGGTGGTTAGGGGTGGGGAAAATATATGGAAGGCCAATGGTAATGGAATGGGTAAGTCCTAGTTGCCTAGATCATTTTCACACGCTCACCTCTAATGTGGTCTTGTAGTGCATAAGTCACACAAGTTCTAATCGCGTCATGCCAAAGGGGAATATCTCTCAAGACAAATGAATGAGCATGTGTAGTATATATATAGGGTATGGATCCTAAGAGAATCAACCTCTATTTAAGAACTGAGAGAACCATTCTGGACCACACATTTCATATAAAGGCAATTTTTTTTAATCGCACATTTCATATAAGACTCAATAATACTCACATGTAGGGGTAGGGGCTATTAAGGAATCGGGAACACCTTTGATTGTTCTTTTGACTACCAAAAATCTCCCCAATTTCCCGCAAGGTCGTTGGGCTGACTTAAAGGGTTTGAAAATGTTTTTGTTTCCAAAAACTCTTTTAAAAACTTTTGCTTTTTAGTTACGGTTTGCCGATTGCTTTGAGGTGTTATAAATTTTGTAAAAATTTTAAACACCTCACACTTAATTCTTTTACGCAATTTTTAAATTAACAATAGTGATATGTGTGTGCAAAGGAAAAGTGGGCAAGTCAAAAGGAACAAGTATATCCCCTTTTTGTTCTCCAATGATCCGCGTGCGGTCGATCCCCACAGCTGCCTCAACACAAATGCGCCCTTGAGAGAAATAACTTGGCATGAACTTCGATAAATTATTAGTAACGAAAAGAAAAATAAAAACAAGCTACTGGTCGTAATGCCGAGAGGGAATACCTGGGTGATAGAAAGTATCAAGAGTGAATGACCATACCTAATGGTTCTTGACTAACTCTTCTACCGTATGCAGCAACCTCTCAACTTATTCATCCTAAGCTACTGATTCGGGCAACCTCCACGCTAGCGCCATGTTTTACGTCTTTGGCTGGACAAAACGTGTGATGCTCAGACTGCTTTCTTCCCTGCCTCTAGGATACTGATGGTGTTTTTCTTCTGTCTGCTTCTTTTTCTCCATCGAGTCTTCTTACGGTTGTCCCAATACTCGTCTATCCACTTGGTATTGTCAAGAACCACTATTGATTCATCTGGTGGTGTCACTGCTGTGCCTTTGGTTTTCCTCAATTGAAAATCTAATTATTTATCAATGATGTCGCCATGTCAAATGGGTCGTCAGACACGTATTCTTTTCCATCGGCCGTGTAGTGCAACTTGTTATTCCCATCCCAAAGTGTAAGAATCCCCTCACTCATATCTATGGTGGCTCGGGCAGTAGCTAACGACGGCCGACCGAAAATAATAGTGACATTACTCTCGCCCATGTTGAGGATGATGAAGTCGATGGGAAAGATGAATTTTCCAACTTTAGTAAGCACATTTTCGACAATCCCCTCGGGCTTCTTTATGGTGCCATCCGCCAACTCGATCGTATTTATCAAAGGCCTTCGGTCGCCCAAGTTGAGTTGTTTGTAGATATAAGTGGGCATAACATTCACACTCACACCGAGATCTACTAAGGCATAATTTGTAGGCAAGTTACCTATGGAGTGTAACATCACACAAATTTTCTTTATATTTATACATAGAACTCCCTCGTTTATTCATCCGATTCATGTTTAAAGTATCTTTACCATCCATTTTGTTAATTTTTTTTGTTTAAATAATGACGTATAATCAATATTAAATTGGATTGTATTAAATTCTGATTTAAAAACGTTAAAAAAAAATGTTTGCATGTGCCAGGATTCGAACCCAAATCCCTAGCGGGCTAAACCTTAACCACACCACACAAACCACTACACCATTTGGTGTTTTGTGATGTTAATTAAAACCAATTAAACTTAAACCCTTTCAAGGTCCCTTAGTCAAACCTGAAAAGTCAAACGTAGTCACCTAGTCAAGTCAAGTCAAAGTGTTAGTAAATATGGTCTTCTAGTCAAGTCAAAGTTGTTCCTAAATTCTAGCTGTAACACCCCAACCGATGGCGGAAACATCGGGATGTCACGTAGTGATGATTGTTCAGTAGCTCATGGTGAATAATAAATTTTATTAAATGATTTAAATAAATTACATACAATTGTTCTACAAGAATTCGTACATCAAAATGAATAATACTTTGCACACATCTTCAAGCATTAACTCAAATCTTCAAGCAAGTAGAACCTGAAACATGTTAAGTTGAAAATATTTTGGGTCAACAAAAGTTGGTGAGAATTACATAGGTTTTGATAATCGAATAAAATTGTTGTGCAATTCATGTGTCATGGCAAATCTAGTCCATATGTGAAAACATACTAGAAGTAAATCGAGTGCATAATCAACCCTTGTGACTGTTGTATTGTGGTACATCCCATACGCTCATGGTTCACTCGTTTATATTGCAGTAACAAACACCCACGCTACCTTTGTTGGAGGCACGTATCCGGGTGGGATTGTCAGTCCAATAGATCTATCAATGTATACCGTCGGCTGATCAGTGTTAATGATTATGCTAGAATTGTGCTTACCCTAGTCATGTTCAAGACATAATGCAACATAGAAAAACACATAGACACATTGATGATTGAATTGCATAAATGATGTTGTAACATCTTTCACCCCAAAAATGGTGATAAATAGAAAAGGGGCTATGTAAAACTCACATTGATTGTGATGATGACTTGCAAGAATCAATGAATTGTGTTTGAACCTTAATGCATAGATCAACTTTACAAGAATTTCAAACGTCGTACTCTGAATTTATGACAACCTAAGTATACGTTTAATTAGTAACAAAATCAGAAATTAACTCATTCTAATCACATAATTTTGTATATAACAAATTTATTTAAAAGCTTTAACTTAAGTTTTAATATTACTTAAACCAAGCATACAATGATTCTTGTTTAAGGGAAACTTCTAATACATACCAGTTCATTTAATACAAAATTTTTTGAACACTATAGTTTTGCATTGACTAGCTTTAACGACAATTCTTTAAAGTCTTTGAACGAATTAGTATGCTGCTATATATAAAAAAAATATATAGTTCATTATTTATTTAATAAAGAAATCTCTTGCAGTTTGATAACCAATGTTTGTATAGAAATTGATTGGAAAGATCTATAAACTTTATACTAATCCATTATTTTATTTTTAAAGAGGCTAGTCATGAATCGTAAATTAAATTTGTTCAATGGTTTGGTTAACCAAACACGACACTAGGCTAGGTAAAGAAAGTATATATTATTATTAAACAGCATGAGAAGAAAATGAATATAAAAAAAACGGTTGTCTTCTCCGACGAAGCCACTCACGGGGAGAAAAAAAAAACTTACATTGTTTTGGTACAAAAACTTTGAGTATATTATAAAGAACATAAACTGGGATGGGAACAGAATTTTTACCTATAATCGTCAATTAGCGATTTATTAGAAGGCGGAGCAACGGTGGTAAACTAGTCTAGTTCACGGGCAAGGTTGTGCAGACGGTGGTGGTATTTAAGCTTCGACTTTAGCACGTATAGGTGGTGGCGTACGATGTTGGAATCGCGGTCAGAGGTTTAATAGTGAGGGCGGTGTATTGAGGTGTGAGGGGCAAGTTTGAAGCGAGTATGGCATGTCTGCTTAAGGTTTAATCGTGGGTTCAATATACGACAAAAACCCGGAGAATTCGGCAAGACTTGGGGCTGTGATTAAAGAGGGATTGAAGGCTATAATGTGCAGACTAGATTGGACTCGTGAGTTTGTGTTAACTGAGGTTGAAATAGGTAAGTCTTGGAGGTCGTCTTGAGGTCGTCAAATGAACGAAAAAGGTGGCCGGTAATACCGTCGGGAACCTCGCCCATAATGACGGTGAAGATGTTTGCCTTTTAAGGTATTTGACCATGGTTTTACTAACTTTATAAAAAAAAAAAAAACTTTGTATAGATTATAAAATTTCTCAAAAATATTATTATCATCATCACAAATATAACTATACATTTAAAAAAATTTGTATAAGGTTGATTCGAAATAAATATATGAAATGAAATAACTCACAAACTTTTATTATTTGATAATAGTTTCAAATACAAGGACTAGGAATGTCAAAACAAGAAGGCATGAGGGATTAAAGTTGTACAATAATGATAGTGAAAGGTGACAGATGTCACAGCATCCCCTGCTTTTGGGAACTTCGTCCCGAAGTTGATTTTCCTGAAAAGAGGTGTGGGTATTCGGTACAAGTTAAGGTGTTCATGGTAGTATTGTAAAACTTTAAGAGCAACATGATCAAGGTTTTAAGTGATATTGGTCTTATGGAACACTAAACTTAAGTTTTGGGAATCCTAAAACAGATGCATGAGTTGCTTGACTATAGAAAGACTGAATGAACTACCAGGTAACTAGAGTTTATAATTGGTTATCTACCGAAAACCTTGATAGAATTTCACACTACCTTAACGTACCTGTAAATTCATGATTACGTTCCGGACCGCAATCACTAATTTACCTTACATTAAAGTTTTGCGTCCTTTTATGTCTCCACCGATTGTTGAGCAGGTCCGATAGCCTCCACCAGTCGTGGAGTAGGTTGTAGGGCCTCTCCCGATTGTTGAAAAGGCATAATGACCTCTACCAATCGTTGTGTAGGTTTGATAGCCTCCACCAATCGTGGAGCAGGTTGTAGGGCCTCTCCCGACTGTTGAAAACGCATGATGACATTTATTATACACATAGATTGCAAATTGATAGCATGTTTATGCAAGCAAGTATAACAAGCACAGTATATGAGTTGTAGTTGTATAAATTTAGATAATTAGTTCACATTCAAACAAGCATGCATTCAAATGTATACCATGTAAACAACTCTTAGAAAAATTTCAATACTAGAATTTATTACTCAAATAGAGTCAATACATAGAATAAAAGCAACCAACGTTCGAATGGTGGGACATGTTGTTAAGTAGCTGGAGGGTCTTGATCTCTGTTTAATTTAGGGCATCGGTTACGGAAATGATTTGGGTAATGAATGTTCAATAAGATATGGGTTGAATGAAGGACAATGAGGTAATATAAGGAATGTAATCATTTATCCATTAATTAAAATGAATAAACGAAAACGTTGACTTATCAAAGATTCTAGATTCTAATAACATAGTGAAGACATGCTTTAGCCTATAAGTGAACACTCATCCCGAGAATTCCCAGGTAGGCATCCGGGTCCCTCGTCTGATTGGGATATATGCGCAATGCCAGCCTAGACAGAAGACTCAGAATACAGGCGTTCACCCTTCCAGATTGCACGTGTTCGTTATTAAAATCTAGAACTTCGACGAGATCTCAAGGTGGTTCAGGTTAAACCTGAGGATTTTGTTCTATTAGTCTGAGAGTAGATCCAGTGATGGAGAGCAACCTTCTTGTAAGGATGAAAGTAGGGATAAGAAGTAGGAGGGAGATAGAGAATAGCAAGTAAAAGAAGCAAGTACTGGTTAAATCCTATGGTTATAGACTAGATTATTTTTCTAATAACCTAATTCCCTATAACCATGGCCCTGATACCAATCTGTAACACCCCAACCGATGGCGGAAACATCGGGATGTCACGTAGTGATGATTGTTCAGTAGCTCATGGTGAATAATAAATTTTATTAAATGATTTAAATAAATTACATACAATTGTTCTACAAGAATTCGTACATCAAAATGAATAATACTATGCACACATCTTCAAGCATTAACTCAAATCTTCAAGCAAGTAGAACCTGAAACATGTTAAGTTGAAAATATTTTGGGTCAACAAAAGTTGGTGAGAATTACATAGGTTTTGATAATCGAATAAAATTGTTGTGCAATTCATGTGTCATGGCAAATCTAGTCCATATGTGAAAACATACTAGAAGTAAATCGAGTGCATAATCAACCCTTGTGACTGTTGTATTGTGGTACATCCCATACGCTCATGGTTCACTCGTTTATATTGCAGTAACAAACACCCACGCTACCTTTGTAGGAGGCACGTATCCGGGTGGGATTGTCAGTCCAATAGATCTATCAATGTATACCGTCGGCTGATCAGTGTTAATGATTATGCTAGAATTGTGCTTTCCCTAGTCATGTTCAAGACATAATGCAACATAGAAAAACACATAGACACATTGATGATTGAATTGCATAAATGATGTTGTAACATGTTTCACCCCAAAAATGGTGATAAATAGAAATGGGGCTATGTAAAACTCACATTGATTGTGATGATGAACTTGCAAGAATCAATGAATTGTGTTTGAACCTTAATGCATAGATCAACTTTACAAGAATTTCAAACGTCGTACTCTGAATTTATGACAACCTAAGTATACGTTTAATTAGTAACAAAATCAGAAATTAACTCATTCTAATCACATAATTTTGTATATAACAAATTTATTTAAAAGCTTTAACTTAAGTTTTAATATTAATTAAACCAAGCATACAATGATTCTTGTTTAAGGGAAACTTCTAATACATACCAGTTCATTTAATACAAAAATTTTTGAACACAATAGTTTTGCATTGACTAGCTTTAACGACAATTCTTTAAAGTCTTTGAACGAATTAGTATGCTGCTATATATAAAAAAAATATATAGTTCATTATTTATTTAATAAAGAAATCTCTTGCAGTTTGATAACCAATGTTTGTATAGAAATTGATTGGAAAGATCTATAAACTTTATACTAATCCATTATTTTATTTTTAAAGAGGCTAGTCATGAATCGTAAATTAAATTTGTTCAATGGTTTGGTTAACCAAACACGACACTAGGCTAGGTACAGAAAGTATATATTATTATTAAACAGCATGAGAAGAAAATGAATATAAAAAAACGGTTGTCTTCTCCGACGAAGCCACTCACGGGGAGAAAAAAAAAACTTACATTGTTTTGGTACAAAAACTTTGAGTATATTATAAAGAACATAAACTGGGATGGGAACAGAATTTTTACCTATAATCGTCAAATAGCGATTTATTAGAAGGCGGAGCAACGGTGGTAAACTAGTCTAGTTCACGGGCAAGGTTATGCAGACGGTGGTGGTATTTAAGCTTCGACTTTAGCACGTATAGGTGGTGGCGTACGATGCTGGAATCGCGGTCAGAGGTTTAATAGTGAGGGCGGTGTATTGAGGTGTGAGGGGCAAGTTTGAAGCGAGTATGGCATGTCTGCTTAAGGTTTAATCGTGGGTTCAATATACGACAAAAACCCAGAGAATTCGGCAAGACTTGGGGCTGTGATTAAAGAGGGATTGAAGGCTATAATGTGCAGACTAGATTGGACTCGTGAGTTTGTGTTAACTGAGGTTGAAATAGGTAAGTCTTGGAGGTCGTCTTGAGGTCGTCAAATGAACGAAAAAGGTGGCCGGTAATACCGTCGGGAACCTCGCCCATAATGACGGTGAAGATGTTTGCCTTTTAAGGTATTTGACCATGGTTTTACTAACTTTATAAAAAAAAAAAAAAAAAAAAAACTTTGTATAGATTATAAAATTTCTCAAAAATATTATTATCATCATCACAAATATAACTATACATTTAAAAAAATTTGTATAAGGTTGATTCGAAATAAATATATGAAATGAAATAACTCACAAACTTTTATTATTTGATAATAGTTTCAAATACAAGGACTAGGAATGTCAAAACAAGAAGGAATGAGGGATTAAAGTTGTACAATAATGATAGTGAAAGGTGACAGATGTCACAGCATCCCCTGCTTTTGGGAACTTCGTCCCGAAGTTGATTTTCCTGAAAAGAGGTGTGGGTATTCGGTACAAGTTAAGGTGTTCATGGTAGTATTGTAAAACTTTAAGAGCAACATGATCAAGGTTTTAAGTGATATTGGTCTTATGGAACACTAAACTTAAGTTTTGGGAATTCTAAAACAGATGCATGAGTTGCTTGACTATAGAAAGACTGAATGAACTACCAGGTAACTAGAGTTTATAATTGGTTATCTACCGAAAACCTTGATAGAATTTCACACTACCTTAACGTACCTGTAAATTCATGATTACGTTCCGGACCGCAATCACTAATTTACCTTACATTAAAGTTTTGCGTCCTTTTATGTCTCCACCGATTGTTGAGCAGGTCCGATAGCCTCCACCAGTCGTGGAGTAGGTTGTAGGGCCTCTCCCGATTGTTGAAAAGGCATAATGACCTCTACCAATCGTTGTGTAGGTTTGATAGCCTCCACCAATCGTGGAGCAGGTTGTAGGGCCTCTCCCGACTGTTGAAAACGCATGATGACATTTATTATACACATAGATTGCAAATTGATAGCATGTTTATGCAAGCAAGTATAACAAGCACAGTATATGAGTTGTAGTTGTATAAATTTAGATAATTAGTTCACATTCAAACAAGCATGCATTCAAATGTATACCATGTAAACAACTCTTAGAAAAATTTCAATACTAGAATTTATTACTCAAATAGAGTCAATACATAGAATAAAAGCAACCAACGTTCGAATGGTGGGACATGTTGTTAAGTAGCTGGAGGGTCTTGATCTCTGTTTAATTTAGGGCATCGGTTACGGAAATGATTTGGGTAATGAATGTTCAATAAGATATGGGTTGAATGAAGGACAATGAGGTAATATAAGGAATGTAATCATTTATCCATTAATTAAAATGAATAAACGAAAACGTTGACTTATCAAAGATTCTAGATTCTAATAACATAGTGAAGACATGCTTTAGCCTATAAGTGAACACTCATCCCGAGAATTCCCAGGTAGGCATCCGGGTCCCTCGTCTGATTGGGATATATGCGCAATGCCAGCCTAGACAGAAGACTCAGAATACAGGCGTTCACCCTTCCAGATTGCACGTGTTCGTTATTAAAATCTAGAACTTCGACGAGATCTCAAGGTGGTTCAGGTTAAACCTGAGGATTTTGTTCTATTAGTCTGAGAGTAGATCCAGTGATGGAGAGCAACCTTCTTGTAAGGATGAAAGTAGGGATAAGAAGTAGGAGGGAGATAGAGAATAGCAAGTAAAAGAAGCAAGTACTGGTTAAATCCTATGGTTATAGACTAGATTATTTTTCTAATAACCTAATTCCCTATAACCATGGCCCTGATACCAATCTGTAACACCCCAACCGATGGCGGAAACATCGGGATGTCACGTAGTGATGATTGTTCAGTAGCTCATGGTGAATAATAAATTTTATTAAATGATTTAAATAAATTACATACAATTGTTCTACAAGAATTCGTACATCAAAATGAATAATACTATGCACACATCTTCAAGCATTAACTCAAATCTTCAAGCAAGTAGAACCTGAAACATGTTAAGTTGAAAATATTTTGGGTCAACAAAAGTTGGTGAGAATTACATAGGTTTTGATAATCGAATAAAATTGTTGTGCAATTCATGTGTCATGGCAAATCTAGTCCATATGTGAAAACATACTAGAAGTAAATCGAGTGCATAATCAACCCTTGTGACTGTTGTATTGTGGTACATCCCATACGCTCATGGTTCACTCGTTTATATTGCAGTAACAAACACCCACGCTACCTTTGTAGGAGGCACGTATCCGGGTGGGATTGTCAGTCCAATAGATCTATCAATGTATACCGTCGGCTGATCAGTGTTAATGATTATGCTAGAATTGTGCTTTCCCTAGTCATGTTCAAGACATAATGCAACATAGAAAAACACATAGACACATTGATGATTGAATTGCATAAATGATGTTGTAACATGTTTCACCCCAAAAATGGTGATAAATAGAAATGGGGCTATGTAAAACTCACATTGATTGTGATGATGAACTTGCAAGAATCAATGAATTGTGTTTGAACCTTAATGCATAGATCAACTTTACAAGAATTTCAAACGTCGTACTCTGAATTTATGACAACCTAAGTATACGTTTAATTAGTAACAAAATCAGAAATTAACTCATTCTAATCACATAATTTTGTATATAACAAATTTATTTAAAAGCTTTAACTTAAGTTTTAATATTAATTAAACCAAGCATACAATGATTCTTGTTTAAGGGAAACTTCTAATACATACCAGTTCCTTTAACACAAAAATTTTTGAACACAATAGTTTTGCATTGACTAGCTTTAACGACAATTCTTTAAAGTCTTTGAACGAATTAGTATGCTGCTATATATAAAAAAAATATATAGTTCATTATTTATTTAATAAAGAAATCTCTTGCAGTTTGATAACCAATGTTTGTATAGAAATTGATTGGAAAGATCTATAAACTTTATACTAATCCATTATTTTATTTTTAAAGAGGCTAGTCATGAATCGTAAATTAAATTTGTTCAATGGTTTGGTTAACCAAACACGACACTAGGCTAGGTACAGAAAGTATATATTATTATTAAACAGCATGAGAAGAAAATGAATATAAAAAAAACGGTTGTCTTCTCCGACGAAGCCACTCACGGGGAGAAAAAAAAAACTTACATTGTTTTGGTACAAAAACTTTGAGTATATTATAAAGAACATAAACTGGGATGGGAACAGAATTTTTACCTATAATCGTCAAATAGCGATTTATTAGAAGGCGGAGCAACGGTGGTAAACTAGTCTAGTTCACGGGCAAGGTTATGCAGACGGTGGTGGTATTTAAGCTTCGACTTTAGCACGTATAGGTGGTGGCGTACGATGCTGGAATCGCGGTCAGAGGTTTAATAGTGAGGGCGGTGTATTGAGGTGTGAGGGGCAAGTTTGAAGCGAGTATGGCATGTCTGCTTAAGGTTTAATCGTGGGTTCAATATACGGCAAAAACCCAGAGAATTCGGCAAGACTTGGGGCTGTGATTAAAGAGGGATTGAAGGCTATAATGTGCAGACTAGATTGGACTCGTGAGTTTGTGTTAACTGAGGTTGAAATAGGTAAGTCTTGGAGGTCGTCTTGAGGTCGTCAAATGAACGAAAAAGGTGGCCGGTAATACCGTCGGGAACCTCGCCCATAATGACGGTGAAGATGTTTGCCTTTTAAGGTATTTGACCATGGTTTTACTAACTTTATAAAAAAAAAAAAAAAAAAAAACTTTGTATAGATTATAAAATTTCTCAAAAATATTATTATCATCATCACAAATATAACTATACATTTAAAAAAATTTGTATAAGGTTGATTCGAAATAAATATATGAAATGAAATAACTCACAAACTTTTATTATTTGATAATAGTTTCAAATACAAGGACTAGGAATGTCAAAACAAGAAGGCATGAGGGATTAAAGTTGTACAATAATGATAGTGAAAGGTGACAGATGTCACAGCATCCCCTGCTTTTGGGAACTTCGTCCCGAAGTTGATTTTCCTGAAAAGAGGTGTGGGTATTCGGTACAAGTTAAGGTGTTCATGGTAGTATTGTAAAACTTTAAGAGCAACATGATCAAGGTTTTAAGTGATATTGGTCTTATGGAACACTAAACTTAAGTTTTAGGAATCCTAAAACAGATGCATGAGTTGCTTGACTATAGAAAGACTGAATGAACTACCAGGTAACTAGAGTTTATAATTGGTTATCTACCGAAAACCTTGATAGAATTTCACACTACCTTAACGTACCTGTAAATTCATGATTACGTTCCGGACCGCAATCACTAATTTACCTTACATTAAAGTTTTGCGTCCTTTTATGTCTCCACCGATTGTTGAGCAGGTCCGATAGCCTCCACCAGTCGTGGAGTAGGTTGTAGGGCCTCTCCCGATTGTTGAAAAGGCATAATGACCTCTACCAATCGTTGTGTAGGTTTGATAGCCTCCACCAATCGTGGAGCAGGTTGTAGGGCCTCTCCCGACTGTTGAAAACGCATGATGACATTTATTATACACATAGATTGCAAATTGATAGCATGTTTATGCAAGCAAGTATAACAAGCACAGTATATGAGTTGTAGTTGTATAAATTTAGATAATTAGTTCACATTCAAACAAGCATGCATTCAAATGTATACCATGTAAACAACTCTTAGAAAAATTTCAATACTAGAATTTATTACTCAAATAGAGTCAATACATAGAATAAAAGCAACCAACGTTCGAATGGTGGGACATGTTGTTAAGTAGCTGGAGGGTCTTGATCTCTGTTTAATTTAGGGCATCGGTTACGGAAATGATTTGGGTAATGAATGTTCAATAAGATATGGGTTGAATGAAGGACAATGAGGTAATATAAGGAATGTAATCATTTATCCATTAATTAAAATGAATAAACGAAAACGTTGACTTATCAAAGATTCTAGATTCTAATAACATAGTGAAGACATGCTTTAGCCTATAAGTGAACACTCATCCCGAGAATTCCCAGGTAGGCATCCGGGTCCCTCGTCTGATTGGGATATATGCGCAATGCCAGCCTAGACAGAAGACTCAGAATACAGGCGTTCACCCTTCCAGATTGCACGTGTTCGTTATTAAAATCTAGAACTTCGACGAGATCTCAAGGTGGTTCAGGTTAAACCTGAGGATTTTGTTCTATTAGTCTGAGAGTAGATCCAGTGATGGAGAGCAACCTTCTTGTAAGGATGAAAGTAGGGATAAGAAGTAGGAGGGAGATAGAGAATAGCAAGTAAAAGAAGCAAGTACTGGTTAAATCCTATGGTTATAGACTAGATTATTTTTCTAATAACCTAATTCCCTATAACCATGGCTCTGATACCAATCTGTAACACCCCAACCGATGGCGGAAACATCGGGATGTCACGGAGTGATGATTGTTCAGTAGCTCATGGTGAATAATAAATTTTATTAAATGATTTAAATAAATTACATACAATTGTTCTACAAGAATTCGTACATCAAAATGAATAATACTATGCACACATCTTCAAGCATTAACTCAAATCTTCAAGCAAGTAGAACCTGAAACATGTTAAGTTGAAAATATTTTGGGTCAACAAAAGTTGGTGAGAATTACATAGGTTTTGATAATCGAATAAAATTGTTGTGCAATTCATGTGTCATGGCAAATCTAGTCCATATGTGAAAACATACTAGAAGTAAATCGAGTGCATAATCAACCCTTGTGACTGTTGTATTGTGGTACATCCCATACGCTCATGGTTCACTCGTTTATATTGCAGTAACAAACACCCACGCTACCTTTGTAGGAGGCACGTATCCGGGTGGGATTGTCAGTCCAATAGATCTATCAATGTATACCGTCGGCTGATCAGTGTTAATGATTATGCTAGAATTGTGCTTACCCTAGTCATGTTCAAGAGATAATACAACATAGAAAAACACATAGACACATTGATGATTGAATTGCATAAATGATGTTGTAACATGTTTCACCCCAAAAATGGTGATAAATAGAAATGGGGCTATGTAAAACTCACATTGATTGTGATGATGAACTTGCAAGAATCAATGAATTGTGTTTGAACCTTAATGCATAGATCAACTTTACAAGAATTTCAAACGTCGTACTCTGAATTTATGACAACCTAAGTATACGTTTAATTAGTAACAAAATCAGAAATTAACTCATTCTAATCACATAATTTTGTATATAACAAATTTATTTAAAAGCTTTAACTTAAGTTTTAATATTAATTAAACCAAGCATACAATGATTCTTGTTTAAGGGAAACTTCTAATACATACCAGTTCATTTAATACAAAAATTTTTGAACACAATAGTTTTGCATTGACTAGCTTTAACGACAATTCTTTAAAGTCTTTGAACGAATTAGTATGCTGCTATATATAAAAAAAATATATAGTTCATTATTTATTTAATAAAGAAATCTCGTGCAGTTTGATAACCAATGTTTGTATAGAAATTGATTGGAAAGATCTATAAACTTTATACTAATCCATTATTTTATTTTTAAAGAGGCTAGTCATGAATCGTAAATTAAATTTGTTCAATGGTTTGGTTAACCAAACACGACACTAGGCTAGGTACAGAAAGTATATATTATTATTAAACAGCATGAGAAGAAAATGAATATAAAAAAAACGGTTGTCTTCTCCGACGAAGCCACTCACGGGGAGAAAAAAAAAACTTAGATTGTTTTGGTACAAAAACTTTGAGTATATTATAAAGAACATAAACTGGGATGGGAACAGAATTTTTACCTATAATCGTCAAATAGCGATTTATTAGAAGGCGGAGCTACGGTGGTAAACTAGTCTAGTTCACGGGCAAGGTTGTGCAGACGGTGGTGGTATTTAAGCTTTGACTTTAGCACGTATAGGTGGTGGCGTACGATGTTGGAATCGCGGTCAGAGGTTTAATAGTGAGGGCGGTGTATTGAGGTGTGAGGGGCAAGTTTGAAGCGAGTATGGCATGTCTGCTTAAGGTTTAATCGTGGGTTCAATATACGACGAAAACCCGGAGAATTCGGAAAGACTTGGGGCTGTGATTAAAGAGGGATTGAAGGCTATAATGTGCAGACTAGATTGGACTCGTGAGTTTGTGTTAACTGAGGTTGAAATAGGTAAGTCTTGGAGGTCGTCTTGAGGTCGTCAAATGAACGAAAAAGGTGGCCGGTAATACCGTCGGGAACCTCGCCCATAATGACGGTGAAGATGTTTGCCTTTTAAGGTATTTGACCATGGTTTTACTAACTTTATAAAAAAAAAAACTTTGTATAGATTATAAAATTTCTCAAAAATATTATTATCATCATCACAAATATAACTATACATTTAAAAAAATTTGTATAAGGATGATTCGAAATAAATAAATGAAATGAAATAACTCACAAACTTTTATTATTTGATAATAGTTTCAAATACAAGGACTAGGAATGTCAAAACAAGAAGGCATGAGGGATTAAAGTTGTACAATAATGATAGTGAAAGGTGACAGATGTCACAGCATCCCCTGCTTTTGGGAACTTCGTCCCGAAGTTGATTTTCCTGAAAAGAGGTGTGGGTATTCGGTACAAGTTAAGGTGTTCATGGTAGTAGTGTAAACCTTTAAGAGCAGCATGATCAAGGTTTTAAGTGATATTGGTCTTATGGAACACTAAACTTAAGTTTTAGGAATCCTAAAACAGATGCATGAGTTGCTTGACTATAGAAAGACTGAATGAACTACCAGGTAACTAGAGTTTATAATTGGTTATCTACCGAAAACCTTGATAGAATTTCACACTACCTTAACGTACCTGTAAATTCATGATTACGTTCCGGACCGCAATCACCAATTTACCTTACATTAAAGTTTTGCGTCATTCTATGTCTCCACCGATTGTTGAGCAGGTCCGATAGCCTCCACCAGTCGTGGAGTAGGTTGTAGGGCCTCTCCCGATTGTTGAAAAGGCATAATGACCTCTACCAATCGTTGTGTAGGTTTGATAGCCTCCACCAGTCGTGGAGCAGGTTGTAGGGCCTCTCCCGACTGTTGAAAACGCATGATGACATTTATTATACACATAGATTGCAAATTGATAGCATGTTTATGCAAGCAAGTATAACAAGCACAGTATATGAGTTGTAGTTGTATAAATTTAGATAATTAGTTCACATTCAAACAAGCATGCATTCAAATGTATACCATGTAAA
Organism: Ambrosia trifida; assembly: GCA_028751855.1. Classification (NCBI taxonomy): domain Eukaryota; kingdom Viridiplantae; phylum Streptophyta; class Magnoliopsida; order Asterales; family Asteraceae; genus Ambrosia; species Ambrosia trifida. The sequence goes on along the minus strand of CM054123.1, from coordinate 2,746,735 downwards.
CAACTCTTAGAAAAATTTCAATACTAGAATTTATTACTCAAATAGAGTCAATACATCGAATAAAAGCAACCAACGTTCGAATGGTGGGACATGTTGTTAAGTAGCTGGAGGGTCTTGATCTCTGTTTAATTTAGGGCATCGGTTACGGAAATGATTTGGGTAATGAATGTTCAATAAGATATGGGTTGAATGAAGGACAATGAGGTAATATAAGGAATGTAATCATTTATCCATTAATTAAAATGAATAAACGAAAACGTTGACTTATCAAAGATTCTAGATTCTAATAACATAGTGAAGACATGCTTTAGCCTATAAGTGAACACTCATCCCGAGAATTCCCAGGTAGGCATCTGGGTCCCTCGTCAGATTGGGATATATGCGCAATGCCAGCCTAGACAGAAGACTCAGAATACAGGCGTTCACCCTTCCAGATTACACGTGTTCGTTATTAAAATCTAGAACTTCGACGAGATCTCAAGGTGGTTCAGGTTAAACCTGAGGATTTTGTCCTATTAGTCTGAGAGTAGATCCAGTGATGGAGAGCAACCTTCTTGTAAGGATGAAAGTAGGGATAAGAAGTAGGAGGGAGATAGAGAATAGCAAGTAAAAGAAGCAAGTACTGGTTAAATCCTATGGTTATAGACTAGATTATTTTTCTAATAACCTAATTCCCTATAACCATGGCTCTGATACCAATCTGTAACACCCCAACCAATGGCGGAAACATCGGGATGTCACGTAGTGATGATTGTTCAGTAGCTCATGGTGAATAATAAATTTTATTAAATGATTTAAATAAATTACATACAATTGTTCTACAAGAATTCGTACATCAAAATGAATAATACTATGCACACATCTTCAAGCATTAACTCAAATCTTCAAGCAAGTAGAACCTGAAACATGTTAAGTTGAAAATATTTTGGGTCAACAAAAGTTGGTGAGAATTACATAGGTTTTGATAATCGAATAAAATTGTTGTGCAATTCATGTGTCATGGCAAATCTAGTCCATATGTGAAAATATACTAGAAGTAAATCGAGTGCATAATCAACCCTTGTGACTGTTGTATTGTGGTACATCCCATACGCTCATTGTTCACTCGTTTATATTGCAGTAACAAACACCCACGCTTCCTTTGTAGGAGGCACGTATCCGGGTAGGATTGTCAGTCCAATAGATCTATCAATGTATACCGTCGGCTGATCAGTGTTAATGATTATGCTAGAACTGTGCTTACCCTAGTCATGTTCAAGACATAATGCAACATAGAAAAACACATAGACACATTGATGATTGAATTGCATAAATGATGTTGTAACATGTTTCACCCCAAAAATGGTGATAAATAGAAAAGGGGCTATGTAAAACTCACATTGATTGTGATGATGAACTTGCAAGAATCAATGAATTGTGTTTGAACCTTAATGCATATATCAACTTTACAAGAATTTCAAACGTCGTACTCTGAATTTATGACAACCTAAGTATACGTTTAATTAGTAACAAAATCAGAAATTAACTCATTCTAATCACATAATTTTGTATATAACAAATTTATTTAAAAGCTTTAACTTAAGTTTTAATATTAATTAAACCAAGCATACAATGATTCTTGTTTAAGGGAAACTTCTAATACATACCAGTTCATTTAATACAAAAATTTTTGAACACAATAGTTTTGCATTGACTAGCTTTAACGACAATTCTTTAAAGTCTTTGAACGAATTAGTATGCTGCTATATATAAAAAAAATATATAGTTCATTATTTATTTAATAAAGAAATCTCTTGCAGTTTGATAACCAATGTTTGTATAGAAATTGATTGGAAAGATCTATAAACTTTATACTAATCCATTATTTTATTTTTAAAGAGGCTAGTCATGAATTGTAAATTAAATTTGTTCAATGGTTTGGTTAACCAAACACGACACTAGGCTAGGTACAGAAAGTATATATTATTATTAAACAGCATGAGAAGAAAATGAATATAAAAAAACGGTTGTCTTCTCCGACGAAGCCACTCACGGGGAGAAAAAAAAAACTTAGATTGTTTTGGTACAAAAACTTTGAGTATATTATAAAGAACATAAACTGGGATAGGAACAGAATTTTTACCTATAATCGTCAAATAGCGATTTATTAGAAGGCGGAGCAACGGTGGTAAACTAGTCTAGTTCACGGGCAAGCTTGTGCAGACGGTGGTGGTATTTAAGCTTCGACTTTAGCACGTATAGGTGGTGGCGTACGATGTTGGAATCGCGGTCAGAGGTTTAATAGTGAGGGCGGTGTATTGAGGTGTGAGGGGCAAGTTTGAAGCGAGTATGGCATGTCTGCTTAAGGTTTAATCGTGGGTTCAATATACGACGAAAACCCGGAGAATTCAGCAAGACTTGGGGCTGTGATTAAAGATGGATTGAAGGCTATAATGTGCAGACTAGATTGGACTCGTGAGTTTGTGATAACTGAGGTTGAAATAGGTAAGTCTTGGAGGTCGTCTTGAGGTCGTCAAATGAACGAAAAAGGTGGCCGGTAATACCGTCGGGAACCTCGCCCATAATGACGGTGAAGATGTTTGCCTTTTAAGGTATTTGACCAAGGTTTTACTAACTTTATAAAAAAAAAAAACTTTGTATAGATTATAAAATTTCTCAAAAATATTATTATCATCATCACAAATATAACTATACATTTAAAAAAAATTGTATAAGGTTGATTCGAAATAAATAAATGAAATGAAATAACTCACAAACTTTTTTTATTTGATAATAGTTCCAAATACAACGACTAGGAATGTCAAAACAAGAAGGCATGAGGGATTAAAGTTGTACAATAACGATAGTGAAAGGTGATAGATGTCACACTAGCCTAGTCAAAGTAGCCCCTAATTACAACTCCAAATTTTACACTATAAATACACTAGCCTACCATTCAACTCTTTGTACCATTCAAAAAAAAAAACATTATTATCCCATCTCCCATATACTAAAGTTTTCATCCGTCATTATCTCCTCTAGCTAGTTTCGAGTTTTCCAAGGCATTATTACAAAGTGTTTGCACGCTCAATAAAACGCACGATCTCATTATGCACCTAAGGTGAGTTTACATAGCCCCTTTTTCTGTTTTACATTTTGGGGTGAAACATGTTTAAACGTTTTATACTCTATCATTTACTCATTCTTACATTGTTGAAACTTGTGATTCAATTACACTATCATTTATTCATTCTATCATTTGACTGTAACAAAAAGACACAGTACAATCATTAACATTGATCAAGCCGCCTGTTTAGATTATAGCGTTATAGGTCTGACAAACCCATCCCCCCGCATAAATTCAGGGATGATCGAAAACAGTTACACTTTTACTAACTTGCGAGTTAGGTCTCAGTCGACACAAGGTTTGATTGTACAAAAGACGCATTGTTACATGTCGGACTCATATTCTATCATTTCTCATTATTATACTACAACTATGATTGCTATACAACATATTGTTTTCAACTATATGCAAAACCTATGTATTCTCACCAACTATTTATAGTTGACCCCCCCCATCTTTCCAACTTAACATGTTTCAGGTTTATTTGCTATTGGAAGTTGTGCAAGTCTTGGAACACATAGGAGCTTTGGACCTAGTTTATAATAATCAACTTTTGTAATCTCTACATGTAAGATGAATTGTAAATTATTTAATATTATTCAACTTTCATTTAGTACCATGAGCTATTGAACAATCATCATTACGTGACACCTCGATGTTTCCGCCATCGGTTGGGGTGTTACAGATTGGTATCAGAGCCATGGTTATAGGGAATTAGGTTATTAGAAAAATAATCTAGTCTATAACCATAGGATTATAATCAGTACTTGCTCCTTTTACTTGCAACCCTACTTGTTTCTATTCTCTATCTCCCTCCTACTTCTTATCTCTACTTTAGTCCCTACAAGAAGATTGTTCTCCATCACAAGATCTACTCTTAGACTAATAGGACAAATCCTTAGGTTTAGCCTGAACCACCTTGAAGATCTCGTCGAAGTTCTAGATTTTAATAACGAACACGTGCAATCTGGAAGGGTGAACGCCTGTATTCTGAGTTTTCTGTCTAGGACTGGCATTGCGCATAAATCCCAATCAGACGAGGGACCCGGATGCCTACCTGGGAATTCTCGGGATGAGTGTTCACTTATAGGCTAAAGCATGTCTTCACTATGTTATTAGAATCTAGAAGTTTTGATAAGTCAACGTTCTCATTTATTCGTTTTAATTAATGAATAAATGATTACACTCACTTTCCTTAAACTAAGCTCTAAAATCTCAAAATTTTACAGCTTAAATCAATCTCATTTCATAACCATCTATAGATTTCACAATCACACTTCACTTTACCATCTTAGCCACTTTTTTAATATTCAACACCCTACCCAAATCATATTATTTCATTTCTCCACATGTTACTTATTTTTTTAAAAACTATAACCTCATACCATAGCACAAACTAAAGATTTCTAAATCTTGTTGTATTTTCATTACCTAGTAACTTTACAAAGTACATATTTTTGTCAAAAGATGTCCTCGAACTTAAATTCAATTGTTTATTTATTGACGTAACAAACGATTTTCTATATAATGCTTTAAACTATTAAAAATCACTAATAGAACATTGATCTTCAAAACCTAATGTCATGTTTGAAATCTCCAACTAACGGGAATATTTTAATCAAAGCCCACTTAGCTTGTACTATTTAACAACTTTTGCTTTATGTACAAAACCAATTTTGAAAATAATTTTTTTTTAATCCATAGGAATAATATCTAGTCTCTAAATTCTCCATCGACGCTCACTCATTTTCAACTTGTTCAAATTTTTACAATATTTGGCATATACCACAATCATGTTTTCTTATACACTTGATTATAACCTTTGATCCAATCCCCAAAATTTACACTGCTACATAATCTCCTTACTATAAAATAAACACTTTATCAACTATCTTCACATTCACTATCTCTCACAACCTTGATTCTGCTTCAAGATTTTTCATCATCCTCTCAAGAACTAAATTCATATCCTTCAACTTTTCACACATGAGCTAGTTACCCATGATAACCAAACTATTGAGACTTGATTGTGTGTTGCATCAAACATAATCCTTAGTTATACATGAGGATTCGACTATCTACCATATTTGAACATTTGAAACTAGAATTCATGGAATATAAACTATTTGCTATAGACACACCTAGAGTCATTAACCTTGTCTAGGGCAACTCTATTACAACTCGTATGCTATACTTGATACTTGATTACTTACATGTACATATTATCAATTTGCAATTCATGTGTGTAATAATTGGTACACTTAATCAAACAACTGATAGAGGATGAAGTACTTGCTCAACAGTTAGTAGAGTACCAAATAACCTACTCAACGATTGGTAGAGGTCATCATGCCTGCTCAACAGTCGGTAGAGGCCCTACAACCTGCTCAACGACTGGTAGATGCTATTGCACCTACTCAACAATCGGTAGAGGTTCTTACTCACTGACTGGTAGAGGTCTTTTTCCTGCTCAACAGTTGGACTTATTTTTGGATACATTGTATACGATTCAATCACAAGGTTATTTTGCATTACTTACATGTGTGTTTAGAGTCATAGAAGGACACAAAACCCTAATGTAAGGTAAATTGGTGATTGCGGTCTGGAACGTAATCATGAATTTACAGGTTCATTAAGGTAGTGTGAAATTCTATTAAGGTTTTGGGAGATACCCCGTATGTTTTCGAAGTATCAGAGGTGTGATGGGTTAGCTGCGGTACACCCTATATATAAACACTAATGATACGTGGAAAGGGATACTGTAGGGTCAGACCAATAATAAACCCTAGTTATTTGGTAGTCCATCTAGCATTTATGGTTATCTTATACATTCCTTAAACTCTTACCCTACTCTGAACCATAGTCACCCTAACTATCCTCAACACTATTCAAATGTTTCTTCTTAAAATAAACTTCGGGACGAAGTTCCTAAAAGTAGGGGAGACTGTAACATCACACAAATTTTCTTTATATTTATACATAGAACTCCCTTGTTTATTCATCCGATTCATGTTTAAAGTATCTTTATCATCCATTTTGTTAATTTTTTTGTTTAAATAATGACGTATAATCAATATTAAATTGGATTGTATTAAATTCTGATTTAAAAACGTTAAAAAAAATGTTTGCCTGTGCCAGGATTCGAACCCGAGTCCCTGGCGGGCTAAACCTTAACCACACCACACCAACCACTACACCATTTGGTGTTTTGTGATGTTAATTAAAACCAATTAAACTTAAACCCTTTCAAGGTCCCTTAGTCAAACCTGAAAAGTCAAACGTAGTCTCCTAGTCAAGTCAAGTCAAAGTGTTAGTAAATATGGTCTTCTAGTCAAGTCAAAGTTGTTCCTAAATTCTAGCCTAGTCAAAGTAGCCCCTAATTACAACTCTAAATTTTACACTATAAATACACTACCCTACCATTCAACTCTTTGTACCATTCAAAAAAAAAAAAAAATTATTATCCCATCTCCCATATACTAAAGTTTTCATCCGTCATTATCTCCTCTAGCTAGTTTCGAGTTTTCCAAGGCATTATTACTAAGTGTTTGCACGCTCAATAAAACGCACGAACTCATTATGCACCTAAGGTGAGTTTACATAGCCCCTTTTTCTGTTTTACATTTTGGGGTGAAACATGTTTAAACATTTTATACTCTATCATTTACTCATTCTTACATTGTTGAAACTTGTGATTCAATTACACTATCATTTATTCATTCTATCATTTGACTGTAACAAAAAGACACAGTACAATCATTAACATTGATCAAGCCGCCTGTTTAGATTATAGCGCTATAGGTCTGATAAACCCATCCCCCCGCATAAATTCAGGGATGATCGAAAACAGTTACACTTTTACTAACTTGCGAGTTAGGTCTCAGTCGACACAAGGTTTGATTGTACAAAAGACGCATTGTTACATGTCGGACTCATATTCTATCATTTCTCATTATTATACTACAACTATGATTGCTATACAACATATTGTTTTCAACTATATGCAAAACCTATGTATTCTCACCAACTATTTATAGTTGACCCCCCCCATCTTTCCAACTTAACATGTTTCAGGTTTATTTGCTATTGGAAGTTGTGCAAGTCTTGGAACACATAGGAGCTTTGGACCTAGTTTATAATAATCAACTTTTGTAATCTCTACATGTAAGATGAATTGTAAATTATTTAATATTATTCAACTTTCATTTAGTACCATGAGCTATTGAACAATCATCATTACGTGACACCTCGATGTTTCCGCCATCGGTTGGGGTGTTACATGGAGCTTGGCAAAGAAAACTTCCCTGGATCGATTAGCTTTGGAGGAAGGCTTTGCTGGAGTATTGTCGTGCACTCTAGTGCGTTTCCCTTATTGCTTCCTAGAGATTCCTTTTGTTGCTCAAGATGTTTTTTCAGAAATTTTGAGTATTTGGGCATTTGCTGAATGACTTCTATAAAAGCAAGTTGACATGGATTTGACTTAGGAGTTCAGTGAACTTCTGGTACTGCTCGTCTATCTTCTACTTCATCAATCGTCTGGGATAATGTATGTTAGGCCGATATTCCCTCCGTACCGTATTTGATGGAGGTTCTGGCGGTGGAGTAACTGGAGGATTCTAGTTAGTTGTGGGGCTTTCAATAGCCGACATTGGTGAACTAGCGGTTGAGTTTTCTGGTGCGATGATATTGGGAATGGTTATGGTTGAAGCGGTTTCATTTGTTAGTGGATTGGGTGGAGCAACTTCTTCATTGGCAGGTATCGTTGGTTCGGGGTAAACGCGACTGCTTCGAAGAGTTATGGCACTTACATTGGCTTTTGGGTTAGTTTCAGTGTTGCTTTGAAGGCTTCTGACGGGTCTTTCAGCTAGAGACTTGGCGATTATGCCCAGTTGTACTTCCAGGTTCCTGATGGTGTACTCGAGTCCTTGAAGCCTCTTATCGGTATTGTTGAACTTTTCGTCCATTCATGCTGCTGATCGAGAATTGAGTTTTGCGAGTCTTTCATCTACAGACGGATAACCATTGTTTGGAGGGCGTTGCTGGTTGTTTTGTTGACATAATCCGGATGGCTTCATGGTGTTGTTATTATTTTTCCACCCGAAGTTTGGATGATCACGCCATCTAGGATTATAGGTATTGCTGTAAGGAGTGTTTAGCTGGCAGTTTGTACCGATAAAGTTAACTTGTTCTACGGTGTCCTGAGGAAGACTCCCGTCTTGCGGCAGCAACTCTGCTTCGGTGATGGCATTGACTTGTTCTTTGCTCAGCTGGTTGAGGCGAGTTGATGTGCCTCAATTTGAGCTTGTAACGAAGTGGTGGAATCGATCTGATAGAGGCCGATCTTTGATGGCCGACTTCGAGGGTTGTACCACTGATAGCTATTGACTGCAATTTCTCCGATGAGATCATAGGCTTCATGTGGTCTCTTGTTCCCAAAAATACCTCAAGTGTCTGCCTTGCTTGATTCGTCAGCCCATTGTAGAAGGATGAAACTTGTAACCAAATTTCAAGTCCATGATGGGGGCATTTTCTCACCATATCTTAGAATCTCTCCCAAGCCTCATAGAGTGACTTTCCTTGTTCTTGGAAAAAGGTGGTGATGTCGTTTCTTAGCTTTGCGGTTTTGGCCGGAGGAAAGTAATTTGAGAGAAACTTTTGGGCAAAGTCTGCCCAGGTGGTAATGGACCATGCGGGTTGCGAGTTTAGTCATGCTTTGGCACGATCCTTTAGTGAGAGTGGAAACATGCGAAGTCTGATAGCGTCAGGAGTGACATTAGAGATGACAGTTTTCGCATAACTGTATAAACGACTCATGTTCTTAATGTTTTTATGAGGGTCTCCCAAACTGGGTAGCTCACCTCTCAAAAATGAAAAGAAAATGACTCGACACTATGTCGACTCAACCACGAATTACCTACTTCCCAGTGTTGCGATATAGACATCTAACTACTCTAGACTTTTATGAATAACTTGCTGTTGGCCGGAGCATGACGGAACAAGTTACCACTTAATATCATAGAGGAGTTGTGACTAACCAGAACACGTGCATTTCCTACTTGATTTAATTAGCTTTTTAAAAAGTGAGTGGTCTATTACTAATTGTGTGGCAATATTATAGTAATAAAAGAAAATAAAGACCGTTTTCTTTCAACACGGGTTCATCAATCCTTAAGTTGCGCCAAAACTTTCACATAGACAATGAAGCTAAGTCGCAGAATTATGTCTTGACTTATCACCAGGACCGAGTATAAAGACCGTACCGACCCTAAATGAGATCTTTATAGTAGAGGATTATGCCACTAAGTGTGTGTATTTCTACCCACAAATGGGCTAATCACCACTCACAAGATTAGGTTAGCTCACCAGTGCATGGTTTGTTACACACCATGTGTACACTCATGAGTCCTCCCACTTCCTATCAAGACACCCACAAGACCAAAGACTAAGTGATTTATTAATTAACTCATTAAAGAATGTTTAGAATAGAAAGAATTATTAAGAACACAAAACACCACTTTTAAATAAAAGATAAACTATATTAATTCATACCAAGTTTCCATTATCACCCTAGAAACACCAACAAAAATCTAGCCTAGCATGGTTGATACAACAAGCTCAAAAGGTTGGGTTTGTGTACAAGACATGGTGGAAGGTTGTATGGAGATTTCTAGGGGTTTTGGGTGATTTCAGGTTGTTTCTCTCTTAATTGTGGTGTTTATGGAGTGATCCTATGCACCAAAGGACTCTAACAATGCTCAAAGATAGCTAGAACTTCGTGGAGAAGTGTTGGTTTTCAAAGTGGGAAGGGATGCTTCAAAATGTGGGGTAGAGGCCTATATTTATTGGCAAATCAACTTAAGCATGCCCATGCTCACGTCCTAGCACACCCATGCTCGACAGCAGGTACTGTTGCAGAGTCCTTTATGCAGAAGATGTATGTACTTGGGGCAAGCACGCCCGTACTTATGTCTTGAGCACGCCCGTGCAACCCAGTACGTGTAACCGTCTTGTCAGTTTTGGTCGGTTTTAGCCTTGGGGAACACGTTTCAACATGCACGGCCGTGCACTTGTACGTGGCACACTTGTGCTCTTCTCTAAAAGCTGACTTTGGCCTCAGTTGACTTGGAAATGTTGACTTGTTGACCTAGGAGAGTTGCACGGACGTAAGCACGGTCGTGCCACATCTAGCAGAGCTTCAAAGTCTTCAATTTTTTGTCTGTTAGTGCCGTTTTGTGCTGGTTTCCACTTATTTTCACCTCCTGACCTCTGAACCTGCAATTATCAACAAAAGAGATAAATCATGATAAAACAGAGATAAAAGCACGATTTTGAGTATCAGATAGGTGATAATTATGTATGGAAAACATGTCAATTTCTCGGCACATCAGTTGCCATTTGTATTCCATGCATGTTTTACATAATTGCATTGGTGACAAATTGTACAATTTTTACAACTATACTTTATGTATTCAAACCTAGGTATGCTCACTAACATATTACATGTTGACAAATATTATTTTTTTAGTATTTTAGGTGCAACATGATTTCTTAGTAGGATACTTCTAAGGCTTTAACGTTGTCTAAAAATTAAATAAGCAACATGTTGTGTTTCTTGTTTTTGAGACAATGTTTAAATTCCATTTTCATGTATGACATTTTGAGCAATTGAAATACTAAACATTTACATTTTAGTACCATTAGCTATTGAAAAATCGTCACTACGTGACACCTTGATGTTTCCGCCATGAGTATTACAGATTTAGATTTGAAAATAGGATTGGATCTTTAAGATGGAATAAAAAGAAATAAATACACAATAACAAAAGAGGAGTATTAAATACGAACCGAATTATCATACGTTTGTTAATAATCATAAAAGCATTTATAGCTTAAAGGTTATTCCAAACATGGTGGATTTATAATTGAAACCAACCATAAGGTAATCGTAGAAGTATCGGTGACTTAGAGATTACCTTTATGTAGGTTCGTAAAATAAATTATGTATGTAAATATAAGTTTTAATATGTTAGTGTTCATGGCACTTATTATTTGTCTGGTTTTATTCCATATTTTGTGGTCCATAATGCTTATTATAATGTCCATAAGCATTCGCATGGACCATGTAAATACCAGAATAAGTAGACAAAAAATTATTCAAACGACTATACTAGGTTAGTAAAAATAAAATAGACTAGTGTGGGAGGTGGGGTTTGAATCCTAGACCTCACCATTACCTAACGTTAACACAAAAGTTCCCACAATTGATTAGTTTGGTACTTCGGTTTAGAAATAGGTTCGAGTCATGGTAGATTATGGTTAGATTTCATGAAAGTAAATACATAAAAAGGATTAAGAACGTGGGAGGTGAGATTTGACTCCTAGCCTCGCCACTTGCCCAACCATAACACAAAACAATCAACCATTTGAGATAGGTTGTGTATTGGTTTGGTAAACGGGTCTTAAATTAACAAACTAAAGTCTAAAACAAGAACCTGTGTATAACTTTGAATGAATCCAATAATGAAAGCCAAAATCCATTAAAGGGGTTTTAATCCTTGGATTAGAGCTATCACTTAGCAAAAAGAATGACTTAAAATGGTTGAAGTATGAAATCAGAAAATGAAGTCAACCTTACTGTATCTAATCTTCAGATTTCGTGAAGAAAAGTGAACAATTGCAGGAGAAGGTTTAGGGAAAATGTAGGTAAAAAGATGGTGAATGAAATGGTGTCTTTAATTTATAGAGAGAGGTGGTAAAGGCGGAAGTTTAAAGAAGGACAATTTGAATGTGGTTACCGTCCCCAAATGTAGTTGGGTGGCAATAAATTGGGTAGATGATTGATAAACGGGTGGAAATGTAGTTAATGATGGTAGTTGAGGGTTAAGACATGTATGGGGTTCAAGATGTGGTCTAAAAACATTAATTATAAGTGTAATTAATAAGGTGAAAAATGGTTGAACTCGTCGCACATACATACAAGTCTGATCTGCAGAACTTTCACATACCACGAAAGTTTTACAACAAATTTTCGCGGTATGCAAGAGTTTTAGATTGGGGAATTTGGTTTTATTTACATGTTTAACCCCTCAACTTCGTTTATTTTATTATTTTATGTTTTAAACCTTTTAAGACTAATACAAGTGTTATTTTTGAAGATGTATAAGTACGGAATGCATATATGTATGCACTTATGAACAAAAATGAAAAACTTAATAATTCAAAAGGTTTCGTTGATCATCAAAATTAACGATTTCAAGAAATTAGAATAAAATTAGTAAATTATACTGAAGGGGAAAGTACAATTATTATAGATTGTATGACGATGATGGTGATATCCACCTGAGTTTATCCCGATTATTTTCATATCGGCCATTATACGTTGTTGGCATGATTCAAATGATTTGTGGCGTTACAATCCCTAATTTGACTCTTAGGAATTGTTAATGTTTGATTTGATAGTTGTTTAGAATATATGGTCTATAATTTATATCGAGGCTTTACTTATGTTGTCGGTTTATCTAACTTAAAGTACTAGGGTTTTATATTGTGTTGGATCGATTTGTGTTTGGAAACATTGGTTGTGAAGCACGACTGAGCCTAAAGTTGTTAATTAGCAAATTTTCTATGATTACAAAAAGAAAAGAAACTCTGGTTAATGTTTTGGCATGGCTTTTTTTTTTCATGGCAGCCACAATAGCTTACTTTTTCTTAGCATTATTGTGACACCCGACAAACTAAGGTTAATACTTGTTTACAAACATATAAGTCTACCTTAGCGAAACATTCATAAAACGTACTTAACAGGATTAGTTGAATCGGCTCGATGATTCGCGGAATCATCGGGAGTCGGTTTATACACAAATGTCCAAGGGTTGGTGATTCAGAGGATCACCGGGCCAGAATACACACAATGTCCATGGTTTGATGATTCAGTTAATAATCTGGGAAACATACACATGCACACAAGTCTTGAGTCCCGTGGTTGGTGAATTTACATAATTGGGAATAACTTATCAAGTATAAAGCATTCTACGATCAATTAACAAGTTGTGAATACGTGTATATGTGAATTGGTATGATAATATATGTTTCAAGTGTAGTTTTGGGTCGAAGGTGCGAATGAGAGAAATAGTTTCTCATTCACACAAAAAAAAAAGTACAAATGAACATAAGTTTTTCATTCTCACCTATAATGGTACGAATGAGAGACAAAACTTCCCATTCGCACCAATCAAGGTGCGAATGAGAGGATTGAATTCTCATTCGTACAAATGAAGGTGCGAATGAGAGCAGCCTATATAAGAATATCTTTGCCACATTTTCTCATTTCACAACCCTAACTCGCCCCCAAGTGCTCTCTTACAAACCCCTACCTTTAGAAATGAGTTTTTGCCCTTAATTCTTAGATCCTTAAGCCAAATCAAGTTTATAAACAATATTAAGTGAAGATTCAAGGTGTGTTAACCATCTAAACCATTTTCATTACATTTCTATGTATTTTTTACAAACCCTAGATGTTCAGATCTGATTTCAAAGTGTTATCTTAAATAAAAACCTTCCTAAACTAGTTCTTGTCCTAAAAAATGAGTTTTCTTATAAGGACACAAGTTTAGATGATGTTGGTGGCCATATAATTAGGGATTTTGTGTTTTGTATTGCTAAAATGATAATAGGATGTTGTTTAAAAGATTTAGGATGGTTTAGTAGCATGATTAGGTGATGATTTGAATGATCGAATGAAGTTTTGTGAACTTTGACCCATTTTGGGGGGCTTAGGTCCTAAATCTAGGGCTTGTAATGGGAACATGAGGATAATAATGTAACACCCGCACCGATGGTAGAAACATTGGGATGCTACGTAGTGGTGATTGTTCAATAGCTCGTGCTACTAAATGAAATTTGAATATTATTAAATGATTTACAATTGTCATACAAGTAATAATATTGACAAGACGATTACATAAACTTGATTAATATAACTAGGCCTAAAGCTCATCTGCTTTCCAAGATTTGTACAACTTCCAATAACAAATAAAACTTGAAACATGTTAAGTTGGAATAATAGGGAGGGTCAACTATAAATAGTTGGTGAGAATAGATAGGTTCTGCAATTAATAGAATACAGTATTTTGTATAGCAATTACAATTGAGATATAGAAATGAGTAATGTAGGAGTACGAATCTGGCATGTAACCATACGTCTTTTGTACAATCAAACCTTGTGTCAACTGATGGGGTGCTGATGTTTCAGTAAAACTTAAACTTCTTTTCAAAAAGGACAAAGTCTCGAAGGAGGTGCCAAAAGCTTGGTGAAAAGGTAATTAAGTTAGAAAATGGTAAGACACTTAAAAGTTTTAAATTTATAAATTAAAACGATAGTTGCTCAACGTTCTAAACCCAGCACAACAGGAAAGCGTACTTATCGTGTATAGTATAGAAATGTCCAAATACCAAGTATCGAATCTGTGGACACGATTTTTACTACTCAGCTTTCCTAAAAATTACTTATAAGACTTTTTTTTAAAATGCGGGAAGAAAAGTAAAAAGAGAGATGTAAACTTTAAGAGAAAGAGAGATGTAAACTTTAAGAGAAATCAGTGACAAAACAATGGTGTTGCTTTTGGATCGGATGGAACCTGGTATGATGATAGAAATATTTTATTAAAGTAGTGTGTTTAAGTTGTGCACTTTTGCTTTAACTTAGACTTGCCTACTGCATTCTCTAGAGGTGACTGTTTTCGCATAACCGTATAAATGACTATGTTCTTAATGTTTTTATGAGGGTCTCCCAAAATGGGCAGCTCATCTCTCAACTGGAAAGAAAATGACTCAAGAAGGTGTCGACTCAACCTCGAATTACCTACTCGCGGGATTAGGTTAGCTCATAAGTGCATGGGTTGTTACACACCATGTGTACACTCATGAGTCCTCCCACTTCCTATCAAGACACCCTCAAGACCAAAGACTAAGTGATTTATTAATTAACTCATTAAATAAAGTTTAGAATAGAAAGAACTATTAAGAACACAAAACACCCCTTTTAAATAAAAGAAAAACTATATTAATTCATACTAAGTTTCCATCATCACCCTAGAAACACCAACTGAAATCTAGCCTAGCATGGTTGATACAACAAGCTCACAAGGTTGGGTTTGTGTACAAGACATGGTTGAAGGTTGTATGGAGATTTCTAAGGGTTTTGGGTGATTTCGGGTGGTTTCTCTCTTGATTGTGGTGTTTATGGAGTGATCCCAGGCTCCAAAGGACACCCACAATCCTCAAGGATGACTGAAACTTCGTGGAGAAGTGTTGGTTTTCGAGTGAGAATGGATGCTTCAAAATGTGGGGTGGAGGCCTCTATTTATAGGCAAATTGGCTTAATCACACCCATGCTCGACAGCAAGTAGTGTTGCAGAGTCCTTTATGCAGAGATGTTTGTCCGCATGTCAAGCACGCCTGTGCCAATGTCCCTGGCATGCCCGTGCTTCCCAGTACAACTAACAGTTTTGTCAGTTTTGGTTGGTTTAAGCCTTGGGGAACACGTTTCAGTTAAGCACGCCCGTGCCTTAGTGAATGTCACGCCCATGCACATCTTCAAAGCTGATTTTGGCCTCTATTGACTTGGAAATGTTGACTTGTTGACCTAGGACAGCTGCATGGCCGTAAGCACTTCCGCGACACATCTGGTAGAGTTTCAAAGTCTTCAATTCTACGTCTGTTAGTGCCGTTTTATGCTGATTTTCACTTCTTTTCACCTTCTGACTTCTGATCCTGCAATTATCAACAAATAAAGATAAATCATGATAAAACAGAGATAAAAGCACGATTTTGAGTATAAGATAGGTGATAATTATGTGTGGAAAACATGTCAATTTCTTGGCACATCATAACACCTCACTCTTGAGCTTTTGCTTGTCCTCAAGGAAACCAAAAGTTTGGCAATTTTTGTAGAATAAAAATTGTAAGTTTAACTCGATGTGCCGAGCTCAACTTACCTCCTAAGAGTCCCGCTAAATAGACTTTCGGGCTTGGTTTTTGGTGAGACTATTAAAACAATTCCTAAGGTGCCCCTCTTTCCTTTTTCCTCACTCCTCTCATTCACTCGGATTTTATTTGGGGGTGAACACTCAAATTCTACCCAATGGACGACACGAATCATAGGATTGTGTGCAAATCGCAACTCCACCACTTTTATTGAGGCGAAGCGTGTGAATCAAATGGACTTTTTAAGGGTTAGTTTAGTGAGATAATGGAGGATAGGGTAGGAATGGAGTCTACCACCATAACTAACTTCAAGTTTGGTGCTTGAGGTGTTTGTTGGAATCTTGATGATCTTCTAAGTTGGAATTGCTGATTTCTCCTTGGACTTCATAGCTCGACTGTGGCCTACTCTTGTGAATCGTTCGGCGCGAGAGCCGCCTAATAGCCTCCACTAGGTTAGGTCGATTACTTGGTCTCCCTAGAAAGTCTTGCAGAACTTTTCTTTTGAAGGTCTCTTGATTCCTTTAGTTCCACGACATCTTTATTCACACACTTTTTTTTTTTTCAAAAACACAAATTTCACTTGATGTTTGCCAGATGATTATTGACACTTGGTATGCTCTTTTGATGGCTATCTCTTGTAGCCTCTTCACGATCTAGATTCTGAATTCTTGATGTGCAGCTTATGCTTCAAAGTCCCAAAGTTTCCAAAGAGCTTCCTTAGCACCTCAACGCTTCCCTGGCTTCGTCATGGAGGGGGTAAATGGACGTAAGGAAATGAAAAGGGTAAGGCTCAAAGATGGGTGGCTAGGGGTGGGGAAAATATATGGAAGGCTAATGATAATGGAATGGGTAAGTCCTAAGTGCCTAGATCATTTTTCATGCACTCCCCTCTGATGTGGTCTTTCCGCGCATAAGTCATACAAGTTCTAATCACGTTATGCCATCGGGGAATATCTCTCAACACAAATGAATGAGCATGTGTAGTATGTATATGTAATGGTGTTCTCGATAGGGCTCAATAATGCTCACATGTATGGGTAGGGGTTATTTAAGGAATCAGGAACACCTTAGGCTGCTCTTTTGACTACAAAAAACCTCCCTAATCTCCCGCAAAATCGTTGGGCTGACTCAAAGGGTTTGAAAATGTTTTCGTTTCCAAAAACTCTTTAAAAATATTTCCTTTTCAGTTACGGTTTGCTGACTACTTTGAGGTGTTTTAAATTTTACAAAAAAAAAAAAAAAATTTAAACACCTCACTCTTAATTCTTTTACACAATTTTAAATTAATAATAGTGATATGTGTGTGTGCAAAGAAAAAGTGCGCAAGTCAAAAGGAACACGTATCTCCCCTTTTTCTTCTCCAACGTTCTGCGTGCGGTCGATCCTCGCAGCTGCCTCGACACAAATGCTTCTTTGAGAGAAACCACTTGGCATGAACTTCAATAATTTATTAGTAATGAAAATAAAAATTAAAATAAGCTACTAGTCCTAATGCCGAGAGGGCATACGTGGGTGATAGAAGGTATCAAGAGTGAAAGACCATACCTGATGGTTCTTAACCGGCTCCTCTATCGTATGCACCAACCTCTCAACTTATTCATCCTAAGCTACTGATCCGGGCTGCCTCCATGGTAACGCCACATTTACGTCTTTGGTTGGACAAAATGTGTGATGCTCAGACTGCTTCCTTCCCTGCCTCTAGGACACTGATGGTGCTTTTTTTTCTTTCGTCCGTTTCTTTTTCTCCATCCATTCCCCTAATGGTTGTCCCAGTATTCATCTATCCACTTAGTGTTGTCAAGCCCTACTTCTGATTCCTCTGGTAGTGTCACTGCTATGCCTTTGGCTTTCTTCAATTGAAAATCTAGTTGTTTATCTATGAGGTGAGCCACGTCAAATGGGTCTTTAGACGCATATTCTCTCCCACCAGCTGTGTAGTTCGACTTTGTTGGATCAGTATATTGCTCTTTTGTTAGAACTTGCTAGTTGACACTGAAGTGTTTAGCAAGTTCTTGATGAGTGATAGCACAGCGGAATGTTTATAATTTTAAAGCTACACTTATCAACAGGAGTTATTACTCCCCCTGGAATCAAGAACTAATAAATGAGAAGTGTTTATTGAGAATCTAAGTATTGAATGAGAATGAAATACTTTGACAGATTCTTAATAAACACGAAATGGAAATAACAATAATAAGAGTTGAAGGATTTCTTGTATTAAAATCAATGTCTAAAACAGAGGGATGAACCCTTCTATTTATAGACGTTACAAATACATGAACATTGCCAAAAGCAAGTTCAGAAACAAGTTCCAACAAGTTGCAGTCTTGGAACTTGTACATAAAGCAAAAAGAAACATTAAAGTAATAAACTACTGATATACAAAGGCGGTGGAAAAGATCTTCTGTAAGTACTGATGAATGACAAACTACTGATGAGTAGTTTGTCTTCAGTAGTTCTTCAGTAGAAGTGTCTGGTTTGAACTTCAGAACTTCTGATGACTTTCTTCTTCAGTACTTCTGAATCTCTTCTTCAGCAGTTTGATCCTTCTTCTTCAGCAGTTCTATACTTAGAATATTTTGACAGAAGTGAATTAGACTAAGGTTTGCAAAAGTGGTTTCACCAATCCTTTTTGTCCTAACAATCTCCCCCTGGATTGATGAAGCCAAAACCTTACTAATTCCTTATTGTTCTTTTTTGTCCTTCACAATTTTCCATATTCCTTTGAACATGGAATTCTTGAGCTGGTTCAGTTGATCATCAGTAAGAGACCCTTTCTGTGGTTCCAAGTGTTGGATTGTAAGCAGGTCTTTGGTTGATAGTTTCTTCAGTTCATTCATCGACCTATATGCCCTGCTTATTTGATCTCTTCTTGTCACAAGTACTGAGTTTCTATCAGTAAAGGACCATCTGATGATTGGTACTTTAGACTTGTCAAAGTCTTCAGTGTAGGGAACCATGGTGGTACCCTGGGTTTCACCTGGGTGTTGAATGTTTTCAACATCAGTGACTCTCAGGTGGGATTCACTTCCCTGCTGTTGTTCCATCACATTAGGTATCTGAAATGTTGGCAAATGATGTTCAGTTACTACCTTGGTGTGCAGTTTGTCTGTGATGGTCTTCTGGATTTGATATGCTAAGGTGGAAGGATCCCTGAATTGTGTGAGCAGAGGCTTTTCTTCTATATCAAAATCAGAATGGACTACTGTACTACCTTCTAGTAGTACCATTCTAAAATCAGTCTTCACTTTCTCCTCTGACTTCTTTCTTTGTGTAGCTGGTCTTCTTTGAACACCAGAAGTTCTAACTACTGAAGTTGAAACTTCAGCAGTTTGAAACTTCTCTGGATTAGCAGCCCTTGCAGCCTTATATTTTCTATATGTGTCCACCAATCTTTCTTCTTTCCATTTGGACACTGAGGCTTTTGAACCATAACCATTAGCTACCAGTTCTTCTATCATCTGAGCTCTCTTGGCCTTTGTGTCTTTACTTGTTGCAAGTTTATCTGCAATAAGTTGAGCTCTTCTTGTCAGCTCTTCCACAGAGAGTCTCTTCAATGTGTGGGCTTTGATTTTGCTGTTCTTTATAATGTAAGACATCAGTTGATGTCTTTTGTCTTCTTCAGCAATCTGATCTAGGCTAGCCTGCCTTTGGAGTTCAGCTTCATAAGCCTGAAGTTTTTCTTCATTGCTTAGATCTAAGTCATCCCTTTCTTCCAGTGTTTTCCAGATCTGATCTTCTCTGGCCTTCTTTTGGGCTGCCACTAAACTCTTCTCAAGTAATTCTGCTGATTGAGAGATTGGAGAAGGGTTTAGCACAGTCATTGTGGTAACTATTGTAGTAGGCCTAGTAGGAACAGAAGTTGGTTGAATAGAAGCAGTTGTTCTGGAAGGGTCAGCAGTTTTAGTTTTGGAAGTGTTGACCTTTGATGGGTTGATAACAACTAAAGGTTTGTCAACTACTGAAGGATTGTCTTCAGTACTTTCTGATTCTTCATCAGAAGTTTAGCCATCAGAGGTTTCTTCATTGTGCCCTTGGGATTCATCAGTCTTTTCAGCATCTTCTACTTCTTGAATAGAGATACCAAATTGTTGTGCCAGTTTCTCTTTTCTGGCTTGATCTTTTTGATCTCTTGCTAGGATAGCCACTCTTGCCTTTCTTCTGGCTTCAAGTGTATCCATAGGTACCTTGATTTTCTCCCCCTTTTTGGGTTCATCAGCCTTTGAAGTTGAAGCTTGGGAGAAATGACCTTGAAGATGAGCAATCTGTTTGCTGTTGTGGTCAATCTTGTTGGACAGATCATTCATCTTCGTCTGTATCACTCCAAATTGGTTCTTCATGGAGAGTTCCAAGTTAGCTGTGTATGTTTGGAAGTGATTCTTGATGAGGGTGCTCATCATGTGGTATAAGGGACCATCTGGGCTGCATAGCTGGTTCATGTCTATGCTTGTTTGCCCAGGGAATTGGGTAGGCATTTGTAGTGAGGGGTGTGTTTTTGGTTGATCTTCTTGTTGTAAAGAAGATGCCACTCTAGGGGAATCATGGATTGAGTGGGCTTTAACCTGAGATGGTGTGACTAGCTTCTTGAGCTTAGAGACACCAGGTGCAGGACCTTCACTTGTAGCCGTCAATTCAGTAGTTTGGTGTTTTGAAACATCATCCAAATCAATGGAATCATCTGAATCCCTGATTACATCCTCAATGAGGACTGTATCAGTTACATCATGAGCTGAGCCCAACTCAGTTGTCTCATGTACCTCTTGTTCTTGGTTCAGAGGATTTCCTACCTCAGGCATTAAGCCTTCATCAGTAGTTGCCACAGTTGAGGTCTTAGCTATGTTACTTCTGTCCTCAGGTCCACCACTGGGTGGTAAATGAGTAGTAGCAGCCTCAAAAGTACCAAAAGTTTCTAAGTTTGGGCTTAGAGACTCTGGTTCATCCTCATCTCTTTGGTTAGGGCTTTGAGTGCCCACATCCATGTCACTTTCTGAGGCTATGTCCCCTGTTTTATGTGGTTGATGGGGACTGACATATGTAGATGGGACTTTCTCTTTTAGCCCAGAGAGAAGTTTGGCTATTTCAATGTCTGGTTCAAAAATTTGGGGTGCTGGTTCAGTAGTTTGGGCAGTGGGTTCAGCAGTTTCAAAAGAAGAGTCAATTGGAATAGTTTTCTTAAGTCTTTTTCTTTTGAAAAGGATTGTAATTGGTGCTCTTGGTGGGGTTTGAGATGGATGAGACTGAGAGGATGTTTCAGTCACATCTTTAAGAAGTGCAGATTGCACAATAGGTTGTTCAGGCATCTCAACCTCCTGAACAACTTTTCTTTTGGGTTTGGTGGGTTTTTGTTTTGTTATCTCGGGTTTCTTGGCCTTTGGTGGAGTAGGTTTGGAAGATGAGGGTTCCATGGGGACTGGTTCTGGTTCCCCTTGGTCATCTTCTGGCCAGGCAGCCTGTTTGTTGTGCCTTGAGTATGCTTGTAAGGTTAAGGGTTTTAAAACTTCAGTTTTACCCACAAGCACCTCATTACCCAGTTCAGATATTATGCACTGCATAATGAACCTTGGATATAACAAAAACTTTTTCTTAGTGTTATTATGATGTAACACCAACTCATTAAAGAAAAGTTTTGATGCCCTGAAATTTGTTTCATTCACAATGGAATGAAATATTGGTTGAAAGGTTGAGGGCATCTGGTCATAAGACCCTGTTTTAGGACTCAAGCACATAATTATATAATGAAACAAAAGTTTATATTTTGGTTCAAAATACTTTTTAAAGATAGTAGCTTGTGAGAGAGTACCTTGATAACCACACTCAGTCATGGTTAGGTGGATTGCAGAGTTGTCAAACTTCTCAGGGGCATTCACATCATTCAACCCCAGTCTGACGGCAAGTATGGCCGGTGTAATGGCCATTTGTCTCCCTTTAATTGTTGAGTTGAGGGAGATAACTTCATCATCCACCATCACTGTCTCAGCATTAGCCCAGAACTCATTGAGAGTTTCAGGATGTATTGGTGGGTCTATTGTGAGAGCGGTGAAATATTGGGATTTGACGACGAGATCAATGATCTCATCGTATTGGGACCAACCTTCTTGTTTTTCTAAGTAGGCTTTGAGATTGTGTCCCTGTTTAAGAACTAAAGCCATGTGGTTTTGTGTGTGTTAATGAATCGAACAGTGTTTTGTGTTGCAGGTTCAGGGGTTTGAGAGCTTTCTTGAGAGAGAAGGAGGGAATTTTTGTGTTTGAATAGATAAGTGTTGAAAAAAGATATTTATCAGAAGTTTTTAACCGCTTGGATCTTCTTTATTAGAAGTTTTAATCCGCCTAGGTTAAAAATCTCTTTATCAGAAGTTTTAAACCGACTAGGTTAAACTTCTGATGATGGGAAAAGTCAGATTTGCCCTTTTTGACTAAACTGCTGATGAAGAATTATCTTCATCAGTAGTCCCATTTTCTCATCAGCAGTTTTGAACAGCTGATGAGAAATACTTTATAAATACTTTATTCATAACTTCTGAAGGTTGTTTTATCAGAAGTTAATCAGGTTTTAGAAAATATCCCCATACTGATGTTTTGGTCATCAGTAGTTTCTCTCTTTTCAGAAGTTTTTCAAGTTTTTGAAAACAGATGTAAGTGAAAAATAAAAAATTTGTGCAGAAAAATAAAGAGAAACACTTACAAATTTAGCATCCCTAGCATGGATACTAACTTCTGAAATGTTGATGTGTCAAGGGGTTTATTGAAAATGTCAGCTATTTGATTAGCTGTTGCTACATGTTTCACTTCAATCTAGCCTTTTTCATAGCAATTTCTTATGAAATGATACCTGATTTCAATGTGTTTAGTCTTTGAAAACTGAACAGGATTTTGAATGATGCTAATGGCAGATTTGCTGTCTACAAGCAATGGTGTCTTGGTCTCTTTGATTCCATAATAAAGAAGTTGATATTGGAGCCATTGTATCTGTGATGTACAACTTGCAGCTGCAATGTATTCAGCTTCAGCAGTTGAAGTTGCAACAGATGTTTGCTTCTTTGATTGCCAGGACACTAGACAGTTTCCCAAGAATTGACAACCACCAGATGTTGATTTTCTTGACATTTTACACCCTGCATAGTCACTATCTGAAAAAGCTGATAACTTGGTATTGTTTGAAGCAGGATACCAAATTCCAAGTGTGGGAGTTCCTTTCAGATATCTGAAAATTCTTTTGACTGCAATAAGGTGTGATTCCCTAGGAGCTGATTGATATCTAGCACAGACACATGTTGAAAACATAATATCTGGTCTAGAAGCAGTTAGATATAAAAGGGAACCTATCATACATCTATACATGGTTTGATCAACCTGTTTTCCTTGATCATCTGGTTCAACTTGTGTGGTTGGTGTCATGGGAGTGGAACATGATTTACAGTCTTGTAAAGAAAATTTGTTTAATAATTCTTTAACATATTTTGATTGATGTATAAAAGTTCCATTTGTTTGTTGTTTAATCTGCAGTCCCAGAAAGTACTGCAGTTCTCCCATTGTACTCATCTCAAATTTTGATTGCATGAGTTTCTTAAATTCATCACACAATTTTGTGTTTGTTGAACCAAAAATGATATCATCAACATATATTTGAACAAGTAAGACATGATTTCCAACATGTTTTATGAAAAGAGTTTTATCAATGGCACCTCTTGTGAAGTTATTTTTGAGTAAAAAGGTTGAAAGTGTATCATACCAGGCTCTTGGAGCCTGTTTGAGCCCATAAAGAGCTTTGTCTAGTTTGTACACCCACTCAGGATGAGAAGGATCCTCAAACCCAGGTGGCTGACAAACATACACTTCCTCTTTTATCTTTCCATACAAAAATGCACTCTTGACATCCATTTGATAAACTTTTATTTTGTTGGAAATGGCATAGGGCAGAAATAACCTGATGGCTTCAAGCCTTGCAACTGGAGCAAAGGTTTCATCATAGTCAATGCCTTCTTCTTGAGAGTAACCTTGTACTACCAGTCTTGCCTTGTTCTTTATTATAATACCAGCTTCATCTTGTTTGTTCCTAAAAACCCATCTTGTGCCAATTGGTTGCTTGTTTGGTGGTAGGGGACAGATTTCCCATACCTGTTGCTTGTTGAATTGAAGCAATTCATCTTGCATTGCCTGCACCCAATTGTTGTCTTTGAGGGCTTCCTGGTACTTCTTTGGTTCCAACTGTGAAATAAATGCTGAGAATAGACAAAAGTTGGAAAGCTGGTTTCTTGTAAGAACACCTGATGCAATATCACCCATGATTTGATCAAGTGGATGGTCTTTGTGTTCGATCAGTTGTTGTAAACCACTGACAGGTGTTGGTGGCTCATGTTCTTCAAACAAACTACTGAGGTCAATTATATCTGGTTCAGCAGTTTTAGTGTCTTCAGTAGTTGCAGGTGCTGAAGTAGATGTTTGAGTTTGTTCTTCAGTATTTGTTGAATCAGAAGTTTGTGAAACTTCTGATGGTTTTGAAGTTGACTTAATGACTGTTTGAGGAGACCATGGTGCTGGATCCTCATCATCAAACCTTTGATCACCATAATAAGTAGGTTTGGATGAAGTGACAGTCTTTTCAGGTTCAAATTGAAAGTTGTCAAGGTCAAAGAGTTCAGCAGGATGTGCTGGAATGAGAGTGTGTTTTGACTCATTGAACTTGACATTCAGTGTTTCTTCTACTATCCTGGTTTTTGAGTTAAAAACCTTGTAGGCTTTTCTAGTTGATGAATAACCAAGAAAGTAACCTGAGTCAACTTTGGCAGCAAACTTTGAAATAGATTCCTTGATGTTCAAGATGAAACATTGACACCCAACAGCCCTGAAAAAGGAGATAAGGGGCTTCATGCCATGAAGAACTTCATAGGCAGTCTTTGAATGTCTCTTGACAATAAGAACTGTATTTTGAACATAACATGATGTGTTAACTGCTTCTGCCCAGAAGTATAAAGGTAGGCCAGAATCAGCTAACATTGTTCTTGCTCCTTCTATTAAAGTTCTGTTCTTCCTTTCTACCACACCATTTTGTTCAGGAGTTCTGGCAACACTGAATTGTCTAATAATCCCTTTAGACAAATAGAATTCATCCAGAGTTTTGTTCCTGAACTCTGTCCCATTATCACTTCTAATGGTTTTGACAGGTAGAGAGTATTGTTTCTCTACTTGTAGAATGAAGAACTTGATGATTTCAGCAGCCTCATCCTTGGAAAATAAGAAGAATACCCATGTAAATCTTGAGTAGTCATCAATGATGACTAAGCAGTACTTCTTCTTACCAAGGCTCATGATTTTTACAGGCCCAAATAAGTCCATATGGAGTAGTTGAAGACATGCAGTTGTTTTTGATTCTTCAATAGACTTATAGGAGGACTTATGTTGTTTACCCTTTAAACAGGATACACAGTGTTCTTGACACTGGTATACTTTTAAGGGTAGACCACTGACCAAGCCCATTTTTGTGACTTTATTTATGGTTTTAAAGTTCACATGGCCAAGTCTCCTGTGCCAGAGATCAGTTTCTGAAGTTGATGCCCTTGAGAAGAAACAGGCAGTGTTGTTCAGTACTTTGTCTTTTTCAATGTCCACTGCATAGACATTGCCACATCTTTTGGCTATTAACAAAGTATGATCTTTTCTATCAACTTCTGGCCTTCTGGTGATATGATCTTGCATGCTGTCTTTGTGAAAAAGGAAGAATATCCTTTATCACACATTTGTGACACGCTCAGCAAGTTGTACTCAAGGTTTTCAACCAGATTGACCTTGTCAAACTGTATTTTGCCAGAGGAGACATTGCCATGTCCTAGCACATATCCCTTAGCATTGTTCCCAAAGGATACAGATCCATCACTTTGACTGATAAAATTGTTTATCAGGTATCTGCATCCTATCATGTGCATTGAGCCTCCACTGTCTACATACCAAATGCTATTTAAGCCTCTGGAAACTCTCTGCATAAGATAGCAAATTAGTTAGATTTAGGAGCCCAAGCCAGTTTGGCTTTGGATTTGCTCTTGAGAACATTTACAGTTTGTTCTTGACCAAGTTTAGAAATCCATGTCTTTTTGGCAATGGATTTTGCATTAAGAACAATGGTGGTATCCTTTTGAGGACCACCATCTACTTTGGTCATCAGTAGTTGTACCAAGTTCATGAGATCCTTAATCTCAGCAGTTTGTGAAACTGCTGATGATTCAGGTCTAACTACTGACAGAGAATTTTGAGAAAAAGACTTTTGTTGAGAATTTGTCTTTTTCTGAGAAAAGGTTTTTGCTGGTTGTTGTTTCTTGGGAGAAAAAGTTTTTACATAATCATTTTTGATTAGTTTCCCCACAACCAGTTGTTGATTTTTCTTATTGAACTGAATACCCTTTCTATATCTGCAAAATTCTGTTTTGTGGTTGAACAGACCACAAATTTCACATTCTTTTGTCTTTTCTTTCAAAGACAAGTCTCTGACTGTTTTGATTGGTTTTAGGTCATCAGTAGTTTTCTGGTTCTCAACTCCTGATGTAGTTGAAACTACTGATGGCTTAAAGTCAGATTTAATCAGTACTTCTGAAGAACTTTCTTTGTGTGACTTTAGAAAGTTTTCATGGAAAGATGTGCATTCTTCCACTTCAGAAGTTTCATCTGAAACATTTTTTCTCCCATCTTCAGTAGTTTTGGGAGAGAAATCAGTTGGTGTTTCAGTATGATTGTACCCTATGCCAAACCTAACATTTTAAGCACTTTGTTTGTTTAGCAATAATTGGTACCCCTTACAAGATTCCACCCATTTCTCACATGTGACCTTGGTGTCAGCAAGCTCTTGTCTGACATTCCCTAGGTCATTAATCATGATTTTAATTTGTTCTTGGGTTTCAATAGCAGAGTTAGTTAATTTAGAAACATTTTTTGTTTTTGCAGAAAATTTTCTTTCTAAATCACATTTTATCTGAGTGAGTTTTCTCTCAGAATCATTAGCTTTTCCTTGTAAGTGCACATTTGTTTCTCTTATGAGAGCAAAAGATTCTTTGCATGAATTTGAACATAGTTTTGTCAAAGATTCTTTTGATACCTGTGACAAGGCAGATTTTGAGGAGCATCCCTCAAATGCCATTAAGGCAAAGTTCTTTCTGCCATTGTCAGGCTCTCCCCAGTTGATGTCAAACATTTTGTTGTCTGCATCAGGATTGCACTCTGTGGTGTCAAAAGGAAGACTGCTCCAGTCAACATACCCTGAAGTGAATAAACTTTGTTGAGAGGGTTGCTGTTGCTGTGGAGGTTGTTGAGCAGCTGGAAAGGGAGGGATTGATTGTTGGCTCTGCATCTGTTGAGCAGGTATCTGTACATATTGTACTTGTGTCACATATTGGTGTTGTGGAGCTTGTGCCTGTACAAAATGTGCACTCCCTTGTGTTCCATTATTCCTGTTATAATTGGGGTTAAAATTGTTTCCAGACTGAGATTGGTTAAAGCCAGAGCTTCTACATTCTCTAGCAAAGTGTCCCAACTTTTGACACTTGTGACATCTAAGTTTAGATTTGTCAAAACCAATTTTTGTAGAACTGTTAAGTCCTGGAAACTTCCTTCCTGACCTTTTGTAAAATTTATTTGTTTTTAAACTTAACATGGCCAGTTGGTGCAAAATATCCATTTCTTCTAGGTCATCACTGCTGAAACTATTTAAGTCATCCATGATAAAACACATGTTATCAGCAGTTTGACCAAAGTCATTATTGTCATAACCTGGGAATGATCTTTCAGATGAGATCCCAGCAGTTATGTCAATATGGTCAAAAGATCCAAAACTATTTGAACAAGTTGGTGAGTCTTGTCCCAATAGTGCTGTACTACCTGGTAGATAGTCATCAGCAGTTTTACCAGAATTTTGTAACTTTTTCTTTTGATCAATTTCTCTCTCAAAAGTAAGTAATCTCCCATGAAGTTTTGTAAGAGTGAGGGAGCTAAAATCTGGTGAAGAACTTAAGACTATTGAGTATGTTTCCCATTTATCAGGTAAAGACCTTAAAAATCTATGAAGCATAGATACAGTTGTATAGGTTTGACCATTTAGCTTTAGCTCAGATATTAATGAGGAAAATCTTTCAAATTGCTGAGTTAAAGTTTCCCCATTAATGTGAGCAAAAGTTTCATATTGTTGAGCCAAGATTTCTCTGGTGTTGGCAATCACCTCTTCAGTTCCTCCAAACTGTTCTTTTAGGCAATCCCAAACTTCTTTGGCACTATCACAATGTAATAGGCCAGAATAGATTTCATTTGGGAGTGCCATTGCCAACATAGAAAAAGCGTTTGCATCAAGCTCAAGTTTTAGGAAATCATCATCAGTATAGTCTTTTGGTTCTTTTGGAATCTCTTCCTTAGTTTCAAGATTTATATTTACTGGTTTATGAGGACCATATATCACAGATCTCCAACAACATGTGTTGGTCTGTGACAAGGTATGTGCCATTCTCTTTTGCCATATGTTATATCCATTTCTTACAAGCATGGCAGGTTTAGTGGCAGAACCAGTATTATGAGGATCCATTTTAAAGAGTATTGATTTGTCAAATATCTCTTAAAGTGATGTATGTTGATAAAAGTGAGCTTATAATCCTTTATTGAATATCAATAAGAGCCTGTGTCTGATTCTCAATGTGTTAGATTGATATGTGATCAGATAAACCAGTGCTCTGATACCAATTGTTGGATCAGTATATTGCTCTTTTGTTAGAACTTGCTAGTTGACACTTAAGTGTTTAGCAAGTTCTTGATGAGTGATAGCACAGCGGAATGTTTATAAGTTTAAAGCTACACTTATCAACAGGAGTTATTACTCCCCCTGGAATCAAGAACTAATAAATGATAAGTGTTTATTGAGAATCTAAGTATTGAATGAGAATGAAATACTTTGACAGATTCTTAATAAACACGAAATGGAAATAACAATAATAAGAGTTGAAGGATTTCTTGTATTAAAATCAATGTCTAAAACAGAGGGATGAACCCTTCTATTTATAGACGTAACAAATACATGAACCTTGCCAAAAGCAAGTTCAGAAACAAGTTGCAACAAGTTGCAGTCTTGGAACTTGTACATAAAGCAAAAAGAAACATTAAAGTAATAAACTACTGATATACAAAGGCGGTGGAAAAGATCTTCTGTAAGTACTGATGAATGACAAACTACTGATGAGTAGTTTGTCTTCAGTAGTTCTTCAGTAGAAGTGTCTGGTTTGAACTTCAGAACTTCTGATGACTTTCTTCTTCAGTACTTCTGAATCTCTTCTTCAGCAGTTTGATCCTTCTTCTTCAGCAGTTCTATACTTAGAATATTTTGACAGAAGTGAATTAGACTAAGGTTTGCAAAAGTGGTTTCACCAATCCTTTTTGTCCTAACAGACTTGTTGTTCCCAACCCGAAGTGTAAGAATCCCCTCACTCATATCTATGGTGGCTCGGGCAGTAGCTAAGAATGTCAGACCGAGAATAATAGGAACATTACTCTCGCCCATGTTGAGGATGATAAAGTCGACGGGAAAGACGAATTTTCCTATTTTGATAAGCAGGTTTTCGACAATCCCCTCAGGCTTCTTGATGGTACCATCCGCCAACTCGATTTTAGCTAACAAAGGTCACAGGTCGCCCAAGTTAAGATGTTTATAGATATAAGTAGGAATAACATTCACACTCGCACCGAGATCTACTAAGGCATAATTTATAGGCAAGTTACCTATGGAGCATGGCAAAGAAAACTTCCCTGAATCGGCCAGCTTTGGAATAAGGCTTTGCTGGAGTATTGTTGTGCACTCCCGTGCGTTTCCCTTTATTGCTCCTTTGAGATTTCTTTTATTGCTCAAGAAGTTCTTCAGAAATTTTGAGTACTTGGGCATTTGCTGAATGACTTCTATAAAACGCAAGTTGACATGGATTGGACTTAGGAGTTCAGTGAACTTCTGGTATTGCTCGTCCGTCTTTTGCTTCATCAATCATCTGGGATAATGTATGTTAGGCGGATATTCCCTCCGTACTGTCTTTGATGGTGGTTCTGGTGGTAGAGCAATTGGAGGATTTTGGTTGGTTGTGGGGCCTTCATTAACCGGCATTGGTGAACTTGCGGTCAAGTTTTCTGGTGCGACGATATTAGGAATGGTTATGGTTGGAGCAGGGTCATTTGTGAGTGGGTTGGGTGGTGTAACTTCTTCATTGACAGGTACTGCTGGTTCAGGATAAACGCGGCTGCTTCGAAGAGTTATGGCACTTACATTGGCTTTTGGGTTAGTTTCAGTGTTTCTTGGAAGGCTTCTAAAGGGTCTTTCAGCTGATCAAGCCTCGAGTTTTGCGAGTCTTTCATCCACGGATGGGTAACCTTTGTTTGGAGGATGTTGCTGGTTGTTTTGTTGACTGAATCCGGGTGGTTTCCTGGTGTTGTTGTTTGTCCACCCAAAGTTTGGATGATAATGCCAACCATGATTATAAGTATTGTTGTAAGGATTGTTTGGCGGACGGTTTGTACCAATGAAGTCAACTTGTTCCACGATGGCCTGAGGAAGACTCCCGTCTTGCGGCTGAAACTCTGCTTTGGTGATGGCATTGACTTGGGCTTTGCTTAGCTGGTTGAGGCGAGTTGATAGTGTCTCAATTTGAGCTTGCAACGAAGTGGTGGAATCGGTCTGATAGAGGCCGGTCTTTGATGGCCAACTTCCAGGGTTGTACCACTAATAGCTGTTTACTGCAATTTCTTCGATGAGATCATAGGCTTCCCGCTGTCTCTTGTTCCCAAAATACCTCATGCGGGTGCGTCAAGTGTCTGCCTTCCTTGGTTCGTCAGCCCATTATAGAAGGATCCAAATTTCAAGTCCATGGTGTGGGCATGTTCTTAGCATATCTTTTAATCTATCCCAAGCTTCGTAAAGGACTCTCCCTCTTCATGAGAGAAACATTTAGGCTGGGGGTTTTGGCTGGGGGAAAGTATTTTGAGAGAAACTTTTGGGCAAGGTCTGCCCAGGTGGTAATGGAGCATGCGGGTTGCGAGTTTACTCATGCTTTGGCACGATCCTTTAGTAAGAGAGAAAACATGCAAAGTCGGATAGCGTCTAGAGTGACGTTATGCAACTAAAAAGTATCACAGATTTCGAGGAAATTTGCGATATGAGCATGGGGATCTTCATCGGGTAAACCATGAAATATGCAATTTTGTTGTCTCATGTGGATAACATGGGACTTAATTTCGAAATGGTCAGCATCAACGGCGGGTCTAGCAATGCTAGGGCCCAAAGCATTGATGGAAGGTCTAGCAAAGTCGGAGATGGTTTTATCAACTTGTGCCATTTTTAATTTTTGTTCTTTTCTTATAGTTCTAAAATATCTTTCGGGTTCTTTAAGAGGAGGTGTAAGAATAGGCGAGGGACGCAAGTACATACACTACTCGAGAACCTCTAAGATAAAACTTTTGACAAGAATACTAAGAAAAAGAAAACGTAAGTAATTTTAAGAATACCTTTCTCTAAAACAGCCGTGTTCTTGGCAAAGGTGCCAAAAAATTGATGGGTGCGTGGGTTTCAATAAAACATAAACTTCTTTTCAAAAGGGGCAAAGTCCCGAAGGAGGTGCCAAAAGCTTTGGTGAAAAGGTGATTAAGTTAGAAAATAGTAAGACACTTACAAGTTTTAAATTTATAAATTAAAATGATAGTTGCTCAATGTTCTAGACCCAACACAACATTCAAGTGTACCTATCGTGTATAGTATAGAAATGTGCAAGTACTGAGTATCGAATCCGTGGACATGATTTTTACTACTTAGCTTTCGTAAAAATTACTAAGAGACTTTTAAAATACGAGAAGAAAAGTAAAAAGAGAAATGTAAACTTTAAGGGAAATCAATGATAAAACAAAAGTGTTGCTTCGGGAACGGATGGAACCTAGTATGATAACAGTAATCTTTTGTTAAAGTGGTGTGTTTAAGTTACGCACATTTGATTTAAATTAGAGTTGCCTATTGCATTCTCTAGAGGTGACTATTTTCGCATAACTGTATAAACGACTATGTTTTTAATGTTTTTATGAGGGTCTCCCAAACCGGGCAGCTCACCTCTCAACAATGGAAAGAAAATGACTCGAGACTGTGTCGACTCAACCCCGAATTACCTACCTCCTAGTGTTGCGATATAGACATCTAACTACTCTTGACTTTTAAGAATAACTTGTCAGTGGTCGGAGCATGATCAACCAAGTCATCACTTAATATCATAGAGGATTCGTGACTAACCAGAACACGTCATCCCTTACTTGATTTAATTAACTTATCAAAACGTGAGTGGTCTATTATTAACAGTGCGGCAGTATAATAATGAATGAAAATAAAGACCGTTTTCTTTCAACACAGGTTCATCAATCCATAACTTGCACCAAAGCTTTCACATAGACAATCAAGCTAAGTCTCAGAATTAAGTCTTGACTTATCACCATGACCGAGTATAAAGACCATAGTGACCCTAAGTGAGATCTTGATAGTAGAGGATTAAGCCACTAATTGTGTGTATTTCTACCTGCAAATGGGTTAATCACTACTCGCGGGATTAGGTTAGCTCACAAGTGCATGGGTTGTTACACACCGTGGGTACACTCATGAGTCCTCCCACTTCCTATCAAGACACCCACAAGACCAAAGACTAAGTGATTTATTAATTAACTCATTAAACAAAGTTTAGAATAGAAAGAATTATTAAGAACACAAAACACCACTTTTAAATAAAAGATAAACTATATTAATTCAAACCAAGTTTCCGTTATCACCCTAGCAACACCAACAGAAATCTAGCCTAGCATGGTTGATACAACAAGCTCACAAGGTTGGGTTTGTGTAAAAGACGTGGTGGAAGGTTGTATGGAGATTTCTAGGGGTTTTGGGTGATTTCGGGTTGTATTTCTCTTGATTGTTGTGTTTATGGAGTGATCCCAGGCTCCAAAGGACACCCATAATCCTCAAGGATGACTGAAACTTCATGGAGAACTGTTGGTTTTCGAGTGAGAAATGATGCTTCAAAATGTGATGTGGAGGCCTCTATTTTTAGGCAAATCAGCTCAAGCACGCCCATGCTCATACCTTGGCATGCCCATGTTCGACAACGGGTACTGTTGCAGAGTCCTTTATGCAGAGATGTTTGTCCGTAGGTCAAGTACATCCGTGCCAATGTCCCTGGCATGCCCGTGCTTCCCAGTACAACTAAGCGTCTTGTCAATTTTGGTCGGTTTAAGCTTTGGGGAATACGTTTCAGTTAAGCACGCCCGTGCCTTAGTGAATGGCATGCCCGTGCACATCTTCAAAGCTGATTTTGGCCTCTGTTGACTTGGAAATGTTGACTTGTTGACCCGGGACAGCTGCACGGCTGTGCCACATCTGGTAGAGCTTCAAAGTTTTCAATTCTTCGTCTGTTAGTACCGTTTTGTGCTAGTTTTCACTTCTTTTCACCTTCTGACATCAGATCCTTGCAATAATCAACAAAGAAAGATAAATCATGATAAAACAAAGATAAAAGCCCGATTTTGAGTATAAGATAGATGATAATTATGTGTGGAAAACATGTCAATTTCTCGGCATATCATAACGACTGAGACCTAACTCGCAAATTAGTAAAAGTCTAATTGTTTTCGATCAACCCTGAATTTATACGTAGGGGGGTGTCAGACCTATAGCGCTATAATCTAAACATGCGGCTTGATCAATGTTAATGATTGTATTATGTCTTTTTTGTTACAAGTCAAATTGAATCCACAAGTTTCAACATATTGAGAATGAGTGATTGCTATTGTATCAAAAAAGGTTTAAACATGTTTCACCCCAAAAATGTAAAGCAATAAAAAGGGGCTATGTAAACTCACCTTGTTTGCTAGTCTTGTATAAGCTAAAACGTTGCAAAAAACTACGCAAGATCCCGGGGTATTATCCTATTCATATAATGGACAATTTAGTTGGGACCCACTTGAGTCAATATCGTCATGATCTAAGGCATTCCAGGGTTTCAATTTGGGAATAGACAATTGTTTAATATTTAATTGAAATATTTGTTAATGAAATAAATAAATGAACATAAATTAATAAAATAAATTATTACATGGAATTTTTGTAAAGTTTTGGCCAAGGATTGTTGTACTAAAATAATATAGTTAGAAAATAATTTTTAATAAATTATTTTCATAATTAATTTTTATAAAATAAATTATAACATAAGTATTTAAACATGTTAATAATATTAAAAAATTATTAAAATTCTCAAAATTCATGAATAATTTTATTTTTCTAACCTAAATTATTGAAAATAATTTATATGAAATTTTCATATAAAAATAATAAAAATTGGATTTATAATAAATTTAATATGATTAAAATAGATTTAATTATCTAATAATAAATAAGTAAAGCTTTTATATGAATAAAAATCAGTTTTGTAAAGTTTATAAGTTTATAAACTTAAAATAAATTTTCCAGAATTTATGAAGTTATTTTGGTATATTTTTATTGAATTTAATACTTATATTTATAATATTTTAGAATAAATAATATATATATATATATATATATATATTAAATAACATATTTTCTAAAAATAAATATTTTATAATAAACTTTAAAAGTTAAAAAACCAAAAATAATTTTTATAGGATTTATAGACCAAGGTTGGTATTTTAAACATAATTTAAAACTTAATTTTAAAAATATTTATATACACATTTAAAAGAATCTGAAATAAAAAAAAAATTGTTGATGGTAGGGATCGAACCCGGGTTGTTGACCAGGTTGGACATAATCACAAGCGTGGCCACCATCTGGACCATACCATGAGAACATTTTTAATCCAAACTTAAATCATTTGAATATGTTAGTTTAACAAGGTAACCAATTAAAAAATCGTTATAAAACAGGTTTGAACTCCAGACCCACACCGGTTCTATGACTTAGTTCCCAAACACACATCACTGCTCTAATGATGTTGGATCAGTCTCTTATTTAATAGGATCTTATCATGGACACTTGTATATATGAACTATCAAAATAAGTTGCACAGCAGATTAAAAGTTAAGTGTTTAAATTAAAGCTGCACTTTTTAAACAGGAGTTATTACTTCCCCTTGAGTTATGAAACTAAAGCAGTAAATGAGAATCTAAAACAGTTAATGAATAGAACAGTAAATGCTTCAAATGTTTCTCAGATATATTGGAAATTATACTACAAAAAGGAATGTCTAAAATAGTGGGATGAACCCATCTATTTATAGACCAAAAGTAAGCGTAAATGAGAAGTATTGAAGCAATATAATATGTACAAATACTACAACATGCTGTAGCATTGGTACTTGTACAAAAGATCTTAAAAATACTAATATTAAACTAAACTACTAAAGTATTAAGTCGGTTAGAAGATTCCTTCAAATAGCTGATGAGTGACAAACTACTAATGAGTAGTTTGTCTTCAGTAGTTCTTTAGTAACTTGTCTGGTTGGACTTCAGAACTTCTGATCATTACTCTTCAGCACTTGATATCTTCTTCTTCAGTACTTCCAGTTCTTCTTCTTCAGCAGTTTCTATACATAGGTTTATTTGCAGAAACATGAATTAGAGTAAGGTTTCCAAAAGTGGTTTCTTCAATACTTTTTTTCCTTACAATCTCCCCCTGGATTGATGAAGCCAAAAACTTATCTAATCCTTTATTCTTTCTTTCTGCCATCAAGTATCTTCCAAATTTCTGTGATCATGGAAGTCTTGAGTTGATGCACTTGTTGTTCAGTAAGAGATCATTGTTGAGGTTCAAGATGCTGGATGGTGAGCTGGTCTTTTGTAGATAAATTCTTCAGTTCATCTATATATTTGAAGAGCTTACTTGAACGATCTCTTCTTGTGACCATCACTGAGTTTGAATCAGTGAATGACCATTTCACTATGTTCACATTAGATTGGTCAAAGTCTAAAGTATAGGGGGCCATGCTAGTCTCCTGGGTTGATCCTGATTGTGGAATATCTTCTATTTTAGTGACCCTCAGGTGGGATTCCCTTCTTTCTTCAGTATTCACAACATCATGTATATTACTAAAAGTAGGGAGATGATGTTCAGTAATTACCTTAGTGTGTTTCTTGTCAGTTATGGTTTGTTGTAGTTGGTAAGAAAATGTTGAAGGATCCCTGAATTGTGTGAGCAGAGATTTTTCTTCAACCACAAAATCTCCTTGTACAACAGTGTTTCCTTCAAGCAATACCATCTTGAAGTCTGTTTTGATGGTTTCCTCTGGCTTCTTCTTGGTAGCAGGCTTTGATGATGATTGTTTGACACCAGAAGTTTTAAACTTCTCTGGATTTGCAGCTCTATCAGCCTTGATTTTCTTGTAAGTGTCACATAATGTATCTTCTCTCCATTTGGACACTGAAGCTTTTGAACCAAATCCATTGGCTACCAGCTCTTGTATGATCTCAGCTCTCTTTGCCATTTTATCTTTCTCAGTAGCTAGCATGTCATATATAAGCTGAGCTCTATGTGTTAGTTCATCAATAGAGAGCACTTTGAGTGAGTACTTCTTTGTTTTGCTATTTTTGGTGATGAAGTTCATCATTTGTTGTCTTTTGTCTTCTTCAGCAACTCTTTCCTTTTCTTCTAACTCACTCAACTTATGTTCATACCTTGTTAATTTTTCATTGTAGCTTAAGTCATCCCTTGCTTCTAGGCTGTTCCAGATCTCATCTTCCATTGCCTTCTTCTGTGCTGCCTTTAAGCTCTTCTCCATAAGTTCTTTGGAAATTGATATGGGAGTAGGGCTTAAAACAGTTGTTGGAGTGGGTGCTGGCCTTGGAATATCAGCTGGAGTGTGTTCAGTTGCCTTGAAGTTTGTTCTTTTTCGGTTTTGGAATTGTTAACTACTGAAGGATTGTCTTCAGCACTTCTTTCTTGACCTTCAGCAGTTTCTTCAATTGTGCCTTGGGATTTCTTTGCAGCTGCTTCTCTAAGGAGCCTTTCTTGTTGGTCTTTTTGCTTTTGGGCATCCTTGAGATGTTATGCCTCTCTGGCCTTTTTGCTGGCTTCAAGAGACACAACCTTTGGTTCCTTAGACTTCTCCCCCCTTTTTTGGCTTCA
This sequence comes from Ambrosia trifida, assembly GCA_028751855.1. Lineage (NCBI taxonomy): Eukaryota > Viridiplantae > Streptophyta > Magnoliopsida > Asterales > Asteraceae > Ambrosia > Ambrosia trifida. Next base: position 2,709,521 of record CM054123.1, on the reverse strand, counting down.
TCCACTTCTGCCAGAAGTCTTCTGGAAACCAAGGAGGTGGAGGAGTTACACCAGATAAATGAGCAAGTTGTCTTCTGTTATCTTCTATCTTTCTTGACAACTCACCAAATTTGTGGTCAATGGCATTATTGATCATCTCAAGTTGAGTGTTGTTCTTCAACTCCATAGCAGTGGTAAAGTCTTTGAGATGTTGGGAAATGAGAGTATGTACCATCTGGTATAGGGTACCAGCTAGGCTACATAGGTGGTTCAGGTATATGCTTGATGACCCAGTGAATTGGGTAGGCTTTTGCTATGAAGGGGGTGTTTTTGGGTGATCCTCAATATGAACTGAAGATGTCACTTTAGGGGAATTAGGGTTCAAGTGGTCTTTAACCTGATCCTTTGTGACTAGCTCTTTGAGCTTAGATACATCAGATTCAGGACCTTCACAATGAGCTGTCAATTCTTGTTTTTGAGAGTTTGAAACATCATCCAAACTAATGGAATCATCTGATTCCCTAGTGACATCCTCAATGAGTATGTCATCAGTTAAACCATGAGCTAGGCCCAACCTAGTAGTCTCATGAACCTCTTTTTCTTGGTATTGAGGTTTTCCTACTTCAGGCATAAAGCCTTCATCAGTAGTTGTCACATTTGAGGTCTTAGCTATGGTACTACTGTCCTCTAGTCCACCACTAGGTGGTAGCCTCAAATGTACCTAAAGTATCTAAGTTTGGACTTAGACACCTTGGTTGATCCTCATCTCTTAGGATAGGCCTAATAACATCCACATCAATGTCTGTTTTTGAGGTTGTATCCCCTGTTTTATGTGGTTGTTGGGGATTGACAATTTCAGATGGGATCTTTTCTTTCAGCCCTGAGAGAATTTGAGCTATTTCTATTATTTGATGTGAGAGTTCAGGTTCAGTAGTTATGGGTAAAGGCTCAGCAAGTTCAGTAGTTTCAAATGCAAAGTCAGTAGTTATGGCCTTTTTAAGTTTCTTCATTCTAAACAAGATGGTAATGGGAGCTCTTTGAGGTGTGTGAGATGGATGAGACTGAGAGGATGTTTCAGTCACACCTTCTAGAAGTGCAGATTGCACATGAGTTGGTTCAGGCATCTCAACCTTCTGAACAACTTTTCTTTTAGGGTTGGTGGGTTTGGATTTTTGTTGTTTTGGTTGTTTAGGCTTTTTGGGAGTGGGTTTCGAAGATGTTTGTTCTTTGGGGACCGTAGCTTGTTCCCCTTGGTCATCTTCTGGCAAAAGTGCCATTTTCTTATGCCTAGAGAACACTTGTGAGGTTAATAGATTTAGCTTTGCAGCTTCACCCACAAGTATTCCATCACCAAGTGCTTTTATTATGCATTGCATAACAAATCTTGGGTACAACAAAAATCTTTTTTTATCATTTTGGTGATGCAACACCAACTCATTAAAGAAAACTGTTGATGCCCTAAATTTTGTTTCATTCACAATGGAATGAAAAATAGGTTGATAAGTAGAGGGCATCTGATCATAAAATCCGGTTTTAGGACTTATACACATGATGATGTAATGAAACAAAAGTTTATATTTTGCATCAAAGAATTTCTTATAAATTGTAGCATGTGAGAGAGTAGCTTGGTAACCACACTCTGTCATGGTTAGTTGAATATCAGCATTGGGAATGTTTTCTGGTGCATCAGCATCATATAGACTAAGCCTTATTCCCAAAGTGGCTGGTGTGATTGCCATAACTTTCCCTTGGATGGTTGATTTGAGGGAAATCACCTTATTGTTCACAATCACCGCCTCGACGTTTGCCCAGAACTCATTAAGAGTTTGAATGTGAATTGGAGGATCAATGGTGAAAGATGTGTGGAACTAGGATTTGACGACTAAAGCAATGATTTCGTCGTATTAAGACCAGGCTGGATCCTTCACGAAGTAGCCTCTTTGATTATGTCCCTGTTTTAGTACGAGAGCCATGGTGTTTGTGGATCGAACAGTGTTTTTGATGTTGCAGGGGAGGGTTTGTGAGTGTTTTGAGAGAGAAGGAGGGAATTATTGCTTTTTGAAAGGATAAGTGTGAGAAAAGGTGTTTATCAGAAGTTTATAACCGCCCTAGGTCAAACTTCTGAAATGGGAAATGTCTGATTTACCCTTATTGACAAAACTGCTGATGAAGCAGATTATTCATCAGTAGTTCCCATTTTCTCTTCAGTAGTTTGTTAAAAACTGATAAGAACAATTTGTAAACACTTTATTCATAACTTCTGAAGATTATTTTATCAGAATTTAATCATTTTTCTAAAAATATCCCCATTCCAATGTTTTGTACATCAGAAGTTTCTCTCTTTTTGGTCATAAGAGGTTTTGTGACAAATTAGTAACAATGTAAGTGAAAGTAAAATATGTGCAGGAAAATGAAAAACACTTACAGTACTTATTCCAAATTTAGCATCCCAAGCATGGATACTAACCTCTGAAATGTTGATGTGTCAAGGGGTTTGGTGAATATATCAGCTATTTGATTAGTTGTTGTCACATGTTTCACCTCAATCTTGTCTTTTTCATAGCAATCCCTTATGAAATGATACCTGATTTCAATGTGTTTAGTCTTTGAAAACTGAACAGGATTTTGAATTATGCTAATGGCAGATTTATTGTCTACAAGCAATGGGGTCTTGATCTCGTTGATTCCATAGTCAAGTAATTGATACTGAAGCCATTGAATCTGTGATGTACAACTTGCGGCTACAATGTACTCTGCTTCAGCAGTTGAAGTTGCCACTGATGTTTGCCTCTTTGATTGCCAGGACACCAGACAGTTTCCTAAGAATAGACAACCACCAGATTGACCTTGTCAAACTGCATTTTACCTGAGGATACATTGCAATATCCTAGTACATATCCCTTGGCATTGTTCCCAAAGGACACAGATCCTTCTCTTTGACTTATGAAATTGTTGATCATGTACCTGCATCCTGTCATGTGCATTGAGCCTCCACTATCAACATACCAAATGCTATTTAGACCTCTGGAGACCCTTTACACAAAGAGTAGATTTGTTAGCTTTAGGAACCTAAGCCAATTTGGCTTTGGGTGTACTCTTAGGAATAGTAGCAGTTTGTTGTGGACCAATTTTAGAAATCCATGTCTTTTTGGCAATGGATTTATTGTTAAGAACAATGGTGGGACCTTTTTGAGGTTCACCATCAACTTTGGTCATCAGAAGTTTAACTAAATTTATTAAATCTTTTACCTCAGCAGTTTGTGAAACTGCTGAAGGCTTAGGTCTAACTTCTAAAAAGGAATTTTGAGAGAAAGATTGTGGTTGAGATTTAGTCTTTCTCTGAGAAAAGGTGTTACTTGGTTGTTGTTTGGTGGCATAAAAAATGTTTTTATAATCTTGTTTGATTTGTTTTCCCACAACCAGTTGTAAAATCTTCTTGTTGTACTGATTTCCTTTTCTATATCCGTAAAATTCTGTTTTGTGGTTAAACAGACCACAAATTTCACAAGGTTTTGCCTATCCTTTCAGATTTTCAAGAGTTTTGGAAGGCAAAGTACTGACAGTTGTTGAATTTAGAATTTGTTCATCAGTAGTTTTCAGGGTCTCAACTCCTGATGTAGATGAAACTACTGATGAGTCAATGTCAGTTATTTCTACTTCTGCAGGGCTTTCTTTTTCATTTTTCAATAAACAATTAAACTACTGAAACATAAGGGCGGTGGAAAGATTCTATTACAAGTGCTGATAAATGACAAACTACTGATGGGTATTTTGTCTTCAGTAGTTCTTCAGTTGACTTGTTTGGTTTGACTTCAGAACTTCTGATACTTCTTCTTTAGTACTTGTTGAATCATTCTTCAGTACTATTGTCTTCTTTCTTCTGTGGTTCTATAATTAGAATATTTTGCAGAATTATGAATTAGACTAAGGTTTGCAAAAGTGGTTTCCTCAATCCTTTTTGTCCTAACAGGTGGTCATGTCAGTCTCTAAATGTCAAAATCAGCATCCAAATATAGAGAAATGGCGCGTCAATTGTTTGAATTTTGGGTGTCGGTGATAAAAACTGTTGGGTCGGGTCTAGTTTGGTTTTGGGTCAGGAACAGCAGGGAAGGGAGGGTCTTGGATGGGGTTAGGTTTTTTTTTTAGGCTGGCCGGAAGTTAGGGTTCAGGGTAGGTAGGCTTTGGTTTGTGTTTGTGGTTTGTTTGTTGTTTGGTTTTTTTTTTATATAAAATCTGAAAATCGTTAATCTTGTTGTTGTTGTTGTTGTTGTTGTTGTTGTTGTTGTTGTTGTTGTTATTATTATTATTATTATTATGATATGAAAAAGAAATGGATTTAAACGGTATAGTTTTTATTGTCGAGTGAAAATTTTGTAATTATAGTAAATTAATAACTCTGACATGTCTAAAATTTTAAGTTTGATAAGTATTTAATATAAGATCAATAAATAAGATTGTGACATAATAAATGAAAATGGGAATTTTTTACTAATCTAAAATTGGGGGGAAATTACGTAAGGTTAGAAATAACATGTTAGAAACATATTAGGATGCTTGAATCTATCTGGATAATATGGAAAAAGATGTTTATAGGTTGATTTCAGTACTTTCCTTTTTGGCTAATGTTTTCATGCAATTGATGTGATATCTCCAAAATTTGCCATTTTGGGAAATATCTGATTTGATATGCAAAATGAACAAATTAATGACTGAATCAGGTGTGATAACATGCTATTAGGTTAGATAGATGTTACTACCGGGTTTGGCTATGATTCCTTGGGTTTTCAATCAGATTGAAAGGGTATTTGTTCGTCAAAAGAGTTTTTCATCTGAACGGTACAAATGGGCTCTCATTCGCATCGTCGAAGGTGCGAATGAGAGGGAAATCTTCTCATTCGCATGGCCGAAGGGTGCAAATGAGAGGGAAGACCACTCATTCGCACCCATGTGAAATTTTATGAATCTATGGTGAAAACCAAGTGTTTTATGTATTACTTGTGTGAGAACTATATATATTTGATTAAACTAAAATAACGGGTCACCAACTGGATGTCGAGTCTTATGTAGTCATGTCAAACACCAAACACGTTTTCAAAACATACAAAGTCAATGTCTTGGACAACTAAGGGTTATTAGACAAACGTCTAATTGGTTAAACACTTATAGGTTATATATGGTAGGTTTCCAGTAGTCGGGACTACCATAACACGCTTGGTTATTTACTTAGTAGAAGACGCAGCCTAAGGTGAGTTTCACAGACCCACTGTTATTGTTTTCATTTTGGGGTGAAACATCCGAGATAAACTCTAACTTTTTAGGCCACAGTATTACTTCATATCACATGGGTACTAGGCGACCTTCCATCATAAGTCATTTCTACCTTGTGAACCATGAATATGTGGATACATAGTGGGAAATGTGTGAATGGATCTATTGGGCTCGCAAGCCCCACTCGGGTCGACTAGAGGTTGGATGGGTGCATATTTGTCCTATCTAACTTACGACGCTGAGTGATGACCAATGGCGGGTATTAAAGACAACTTATAAACGTTCAGTAATGGTTCATAACGCTTTAGTATCATGTAACGATGTCTTGGTAGCATCAAGTATAGATGTAAGGATTGTTGGGTCTGATTTTCGAAGGTTTACTTATTTTGCAAATTTAAAACTTTGTGAACTCACCAACACTTTACGTGTTAACTAACATAGCATGTCTTCTCAGGTCGCTAAGGTAGCAGCATGGATTAGGCGCACTGGGTTTGCACGGTGTGTCATCCAATTCATGCATCTTGTTAAACATTATTTCAAACTTCTTGAACTATTTACTTTTGGTTTATGGATTGTAACTTTTAAAATTTCTTCCGTTGTAGGGTCTAACTTTTAAACTGATTGGTTGTTTATTACGTTGTTTCATAACATATAGTTGTCGTCTATTGTGGCCGTTGAATTAGATCCTGGTATGTCATGCGCCTCGCGGTAAAACCCCACATGTGGAATTTGAGGGTGTGACAATTATGCTTCGGTGACCATCTCTTACATAGCAAACTCGCACCCTATATATAAGTGTTAGATTAAATGATGATAAAAAAGGGCGATGGTTATTGTTATGGCATGGAAATTATTTTCAATGCAGTCACAATCGCCTACCTTTTTACCGCCACATTATATTAATATTCAAATGGAGTGTTATTTAAAAATTTGTCATTGTTGAAGCTTTAATGGATTGCTGAGCTTAGATAGTTATACATGAGTTAGGCGGTCATTCTGATTATTAACTTTTGGCATGACAATTGTGATGCTTAAAACAACAAGCAACTAGGATAGTAGCAGCCATGAGTCTTAACTTCTACTATTGTTGCATACTTCACACACCATGTGAAATTTAATCGACATCATATATCTACGAGTTTCCTACGTAAGGGGCTTTTACTATAGGTGTTCGTACAACTACCTAATGCATAATAAGTGGGTTAGTGCTTCATGGAACAAGTCACTACTGCCTATTTTGTTTCCTGCTTCCATGTGGCTTTGGTAGTCCTTGATGGTTATTTCTAGATTGTTTATTTTGATCTTGGGTTTGCTCTAAGTCACATATTCAGACTTTTGGGGCTTCGTGCTTCAAGTGACTCACTAGCAATAATGACACTATTTTTTTAGCCATCTTTATTATATAAGTTTATTTTTACTTTGGTATACGTATGCATGTGTTTGTGTTTCTTTTAGAATGTCGTTCTCAAGACAAAATAAACATGTGTTTGAGTGGATTCAAAGGATGTTGGATGATGTTGTCATATCTGATGGTCAGATCATGCAAACTATTATCGAGCTAACAGAGAAGATTGCTATCATCTTTCAGAACCAAGCAAAATTGCAAATGACCATCGACGCACTTTACATGCATTATGAAGCTCAAAAGGATGTGGATGAACTAGATTATACTTAATCTTGTTATGCCTTAAAATAGTTGATTGATTGTAAATTTTGTGTATTATGTTAATATACAATTTATCATGTTAATAGTTATATCTAATAATATTCTACAAATCATCAACTTCTGCTACCGTGACAACACACATTGGCAAAAAAGACTAATATCAAACTAAAGAACGTAAATTCAAGAATTTATTGTATCATTTGCTTTTAAAAACTTCAAGTATATTAAAAGCATTTGACATATACAGAAATAAATAAATAAAAAAATTTTTATAGTTAAAACTTATTTTTTATTTTAAGATACATTAAAGGTAATGGTGTAGTTGCCTTAAAATACAATGGGGAGTCGCCGGAAACCTATTCCGATTGAGATTCAGGTAAGAATAACAAAGTTTTACATCTCCATTCTTCCAGATCTCTGCAGTGGTTTGGATTTAGCTTCGGTAATTAGGAATGTTGGTACAATTTTTTATATATACATTGTCCGGAAACGGGATAAGGAAGGTAAAAGGTTTGGATTTGTGTCTTGGTGGATGTTAAAGATCAAGGAGATATTGAAAAGAAGCTTTAGTCTATAAGGTTGGGGGAGTACCGGTTCAAGTTTAATGTGGCTTAGTTCATTTTGGAGGATGGAGAGATTAATGCTCGTAAACCTTTCTATGAACACAAAACCTTCGATCGGAAACAACAACAGGGAACGGGCTTTAAGGCTTATACTACAAAGAAAGGTTTGGTGAGCAATATGTCTTTTAAAGAGGCATTCACTGTTGCCTTTGATGGAAGATTGATTAATGTGGATGATAACATTATTGCATTTGAGGAGATGCATGGGAAGGCACTTGTTATCAGAGTGAACTCTCTGGTTTAGGAACATTCTAAAGGAGATTGGATTGGCTGAGGGGGTGGTTCGGTACCTTAGGGGGTTTACGGTTATGATCATTTTCAGGACTAAGAATCATGCGGTGATGGCCAGAGATGAGTTGCTCGGTAGACCTAAACAAATCGCATCGGTGGTTATTTAGGAGGGTCAGCCGGTGTCCTTTGAACGTAATGCATGGTTGAGGGTCTATTGAGTTCCGTTGTGTATCCTAGACAATAAGGTTTTGGATGATGTTGGAATGTTCTTTGGTTCAGTGGTCAAGTCTGCTCAGGTCGATAGGAATGAGTTTGATTCGTCATTTCACTTTATCGGGGTTTTGGTCGGGAAAAGTAATACTATCCAGGAAGAGATATTTATTAGATGGCGGGGGAAGACTTTTGAGGTTTGGGTTATACAAGAGACTAAAGAATGGATAACAGAGTTCGTAGAGGATGGAGGTGGGCTCTCTGCGGTGTCCGAGAATGGTAATGGTCTGAATAAGCTGGTCAAAGAGTTGGAGTCATCGACGGTGGAAGAAGTTAATGCAGAGGAGAATTTTTTGGACCATATTGATGAGGATGGTAATGTTATTATGACTTTTAATGTGGATGAACAATTTTAGGTATGTAATGAGGATAATGGGAATGTTTCAATTTTGAAAATAAGGATTTTTTGCCTAAACTAGATAAGGATGAGAGAGAAGGGAACATTAATGAAGGGAATGTTTCTAGGAATGTTGAAAGTAAAGAAAATTCGGGCAGCACTATTAATTTGATGTTCAAAAAATCAAACAAAAGGAAAAGTGTAAAAATAAGGTTGATTTGGGCCAGTCCAATGTGGAGTATATTAGTAGCAATGAAAGGCCTATTAAAGAGCCCAAGAAAGATGAAGATGACCCCTTTGGGCTGGACCCTTTCATATTGGGTTTTCATAGTCATGTTGTCAAGACTAGAGGTCCATTACATGTTCCCTTGGAAAAATTGTTTCAATAGCTGATGGATGCACTTATTATGGAAAACTCTGATGCTCTAGAAGGTCAGAAGGTTGAAGGTGGGAAGGAGATGAATTTATTTCAAGAAGAGGTTTTTGGGGCTACCGATGAATCTGTGAATTCGGATGAGGGGGACTGAAGTGAAAAGGAGGTCGCTGAGACCATCCAGTTTGGTTCCAAGGTGGGTGTTCAATTCGAGGGTTTCGATCAGATGGTCAAAGATGTGGTTGAAGGTAAAGGCTTGCAATCAGGTTTGCAATGAATTTTTTATCACTAAATATCAGAGGGATTGCGACGGTTGGTAAAGTTCCTTGTGTTAAGGGTTTTATGGGAAATTATGGTGTCGATTTTTTGGCTTTGCAAGAATCTATGTTAATTGATGATAAATGTTTTGATTTCTCTAAGGTTTTGAGAGCACGGGGTACGGTATGGATATTGTTGGGTCAACGGGTAAATCAGGAGGCCTTATGAGCTTGTGGAATCCGAAGAAGTTTAGAAAGATGGCGTCGGTTGAAGATCGTAATTTCATTATCACAACTGGGAATTTAGTGGAAGATGAGTCAGTTATTAATATTGTTAATGTCTACAAACAACAACAATCTTACCTAGTGAATCCCACAATTAGCATAGCTAAGAGTAGGGTCTGGGGAGGGTGGGATGTAGGCAAACCTTACCCCTATCCTTGCGAATAGAGAGGCTGCTTCCAGAGAGACCCCCGACTCCATAACACACAAACGACGAACAAACAACACTAAAGGAGTAATAGAGAGCTACTAATATAAAGAAACAGTGAGAGCGTCACATATGTAAAACAAGGTATATATGCCATCATACAAAAACAAAAATAATAAAAAAAACTTACATAGAAAACACCCCTACAGGCATCCTACCAGTGTAAGAGAGATTCTAACCTCCTAGAACCATGCTACGATACAAACGAAACTCACCCCTACAACTCCTTAACCTTAATCTTATGTCTCTACGAACCCCTATTCTCGACCATGTCCTCAGAGAGGTGCATCTCTACTAAGTCCTGCCTAAATCGCTTGTCCCAAGTCAATTTGGGTCTCCACCTATACCTTTTTCCCTATACAGTGATGGTTTCCACTACTCTAACTAAGGCCATCATTGGCCTCCTCTTTACATGTCCATACCATCTCAATTTTCCCTCTTTTATCTTGTCTGATATACTAGCTACCCCTAACTTTTCCCTAATAACCTCATTTCTTATACGGTCTATCCTTGTGTGCCTGCACATCCACCTTAGCATCCTCATTTCTGCTACCTCCATCTTATGGGCGTGTGTCTTTTTGATGGCCCAACAATCTGTCCCATATAACATAGCAAGTCTCACTGCAACTCTATAGAATTTTCCCTTTAGTTTAGTTGCGAACTTTTGTCACATAAAACCCCACTGGGAACTCTATAGAATTTTCCCTTTAGTTTACTTGAACTTGTTAAAGTCTATGCGCCTCAAAAGGCCGGGGAAAAAAGAATTTTATGGGATCGTTTATAGGGTTTGATGCAGGGGGCCATGGGTATGTGGATTTTTCTTGGAGATTTTAATACGGTTAGATGGATAGAAGAGCGAAAAAATTCAAAGTTTAATAGAGGAACAACCTTGGATTTTAATATGTTTATTAATGATGCTAGTCTGCAGGAATACAAGATGAGCGGGAACAGGTTCACCTTTCTGACAGGAACTGGTCACACTTTAAAAATGAGTAAAATAGATCGGATTTTGGTTTGTCAGAATTTCTTTGGTAGATGGCCTGGTGTGTGTTTTTGGGCTCTGCCCTCTTTTATTGACTTTGGCAAATTCAAATTATGGAGTGAAACCATTCAAATGGTTTAACTCGTGGCTGGAAAGGGAAGTATGTGAAGAGGTTGTGATCGCGGCTCTAGGAAAGTGTCAAGTTGAAGGTCCTCCTGATGTGAAGATACAGAAGAAATTTTATGTAGTTAGAATGGCTTTAAGGGAGTGTGGAAAGAGGTTTTGAATAAAGAGGGTGAAGACTTGAATCGTTTAAAAGAAGATATTGCAGGTTTAGAAAGGAGGATGGAGGAGCAAGATTTGGAGGATGAGTAGTTGTGGATTTGGGAGGAAAGCAAAAAAGAGGTGGCAAAGTTGTTACACTTTAAAACTAAAGACTTACTTCAAAAGTCTAGGTTGAGATGGGCATCTTCGGGGGATGATAATTCTGCTTTTTTCCATCGTTGTATTAATGGTAGAAAGGCAACGAATTTTATTCTAGGGTTATTGGTGGGAGGGGTGTGGGTTTCTAAACCATCTCTTGTAAAAAAAAGGAGGTCCTTAGGTTTTTTCAAAACCATTTTCATGAGGCTTATCATCGTAGGCCGGGTTTATTTTGTGATAATTTGAAACAGGTTCCTGATGAACTGATTGAAGACTTGATTGCTCCATTCTCAAAGGAAGAAATCAAGGAAGCTGTTTTTGACTGTGGGGCAGATAGGGCACTGGGGCCAGATGGGTTCAATTTCAGGTTCATTAAACATTTCTGCAGGTATCTAGATGATGATTTTATGGAGATGGTTGAAGACTTTCATGATTCTGGGATGATTAGTAAGGAATGTAGTACATCGTTTATTAGTTTGATTGCTAAAACAAATACATCGATGGGGTTGAGAGATTACAAACCAATTAACTTAGTTGGGGTTATTAGCAAAATTATTTCTAAGGTGATTGCTCGTAGAATTAAGAAGGTTATTAGGAATGTTATTTCTAGGTGTCAATCTGCTTTTCTGAAGGATCGGTATATTTTGGATGGCCCCCTATTCCTTAATGAGCTATCGGTTGGTTAAAGAATAATGGTAAACAAGCTTTTTTTATGAAAATAGATTTTGAAAAAGCATACGACAGTGTGTCTTGGGAATTTTTGTTGTCCATTTTACGGCATATGGGATTTCCTCCTGGGTGGTGTCTTTGGGTTAAGGGTATCCTCCAATCGGCTTGGTCCACGGTGCTAGTGAATGGCTCACCTATGTTTGAGTTCCAATGTCATAATGGGCTCAGGTAAGGTGACCCATTGTCTTCGTTTCTGTTCCTTGTTGTGATAGAGGCTTTGGCGTGTATGATTTTAAAAGCATGTATGTTGGGTGAAATGGAAGGGATCTGTTTGAATAGTAATGGAACCACAGTTTCGCATATGTTATATGCGGATGACGCGTTGATTATGGGGATGTGGAGTAGACATAATGTTAAGAAGGTTAACCGGTTACTTCGGGTTTTTATATGTGTTCAGGGCTAAAGATTAATATACACAAGTCCTTACTTTTTGGGTTGGGTATTCATGAAGAGGGGGTAGGGGTGATGGCCGACTTATTGGGAAGTAAAGTTGGGTTATTGCCGTTTGAATACCTGGGTATCAAAGTGGGAGCCAATATGAAGAGGATTATAAATTGGGGTGCAGTAGTGGAGACGGTTCACAATCGTCTTCAATCTTGGAAGTCTAAGCTGATATCTATAAGGGGAAGACTCACATTGATTAAGTCAGTCCTTGCTAGTCTGCCGGTATATTACTTGTCTTTGTATAAGGCCCCAGTTGCGGTGATTTAGAGTATGGAAAGAATGATGAGAGAATTCCTTTGGGCAGGGGGGCAGAGAAGGTAGAAGTATGAGTTGGGTGACTTGGGAGGTTGTCACAAATCTGATAAAGTGTGGAGGGTTGGGTATTACTAAATTGTCGGATGTTAATATTGATTTATTGGTTAAAGGGGCGTGGAAATTTAAAAATAATCATTATAGCTTATGGAGGAGAGTCATTGAAAGTATCCACGGGGGCCACAACCGATGGGCGTTTCTTCTTGTTAAGAAGGCGATTCCAGGCTATTGGAAGACGATTGTGACACCCTTCTAAACGATCAAAGGCTTAAAACTCTCATTAGAGGTTAAGTTGGCAATGGAGAACGGTTAAAATTTTGGAAGGATATTTGGTTTGGTACGGTCCTATATATGGAGGGATGGCCGAGATTATACGCTTTGGATAAACAAAAAAATTGTTTAGTTTGGGATCGTCTGAAGCTGATAGGAGATATAACAGAAGTAAAGGAAGATTGGAAGGTGGAAGCATACACTGTTGAAACAATTTCCAAGCTGCAGGACCTGTTTTATATGTTGACTCAGGTTCGGCTGTCAGGTGATATGGACAGCTGGAGGTGGGGAACGACCTGTGGTGAGGAATTCTCGATGGCTGGTGTGAAAAATAGGCTGAGAAAAGATAGAGACCAGGAGACGAAGCAGAAGACGAGGTGGGAGTCGTGGGTTCCGATAAAAGTAAATGTCTTGATGTGGCGTATTGAGATGGAAAGAATTCCGACCCGTTTGGCTTTGCTTATGATGCGGATAGATATCCTAGATAAATCATATCCGCTATGCGACACAGACGAGGAATCAGTGGGGCACCTTATGGTTGGATGTGGGTTCGCTTTTGGGGTATGGAGCATAGTTTATGAATGGTGCAAAATGGATCATTGCGGTTTGGTTAATGTCACACCCTCAAATTCCACTGCGGGGTTTATACCGCGAGGCGCGTGACATACCAGGATCCCATAGCCATAAGTCACATGAACGAGTCTAAATGCCCAAACCATTTTGTTCGTTATTGTAAAACAAGTTTTATAGATAACCAAACGTTCAAATCGTTGCGGAAGCGAATTTAAAGAAAATAGTAACCAATTAATCTGCGCAAAACAACGCGCTCAAAACCATAGTAGATAATTAAACATTCGAAAGTAGGTAAGTATTCATATCGCAATGACGCTATATGATGCATGCCCTACACGTGCTCCGAAAATAGTGACCTACAAAAGCATGTTTTTCGTGGGTCAACATAAAGTTGGTGAGTTCACAAAGTAAAGTAAATGCGTAGGTCTCCCAGACCAAGTTTTGACGAGTAAATATCTAATTCACATGCCAGGGGTAGCTAGCCCATTCATGACAACTAAAACCAGTAATACTGAACTGCTAAACAACGAGATCCCACAATAGTGAGCAAAGTGCCTTGCATCATTGTCTATCAACAATGATAATATGTTAAGTTATAGTTCACACCCATGCTCCCAGCACGATGTGAGGTTTGTGAGACCTAATAGCGCTATCAACTAGTAACCCGCTTGCCCACCCGGCAATTCATTCGGTATTTAGAAGGACTTCAATGATAGATTTGGTATAGTTCATCAAGGACATACAACATGAATTAATAAAAGCAGATTCACCCCGTGAATCATGGCACCCCAAATCCGGGATGTGTAAAAGTAGTCCAAAACGGACTATGAAAGAGTTTTAGAAAGTGTCTCATTCTGAGACGCATGCTTTTGAGAAAAGAGTAGTGAAACTCACCTGATGTTGGTGCGAGAGGTCTAGCAAAGCAGAAAAGTAACTATTGTTCCGACAACAAGTACCCTATGATTATTAAGGACATAGTAAGTTGTGTGTTCTGGTTTATCATACAAGTCAGGCACCCATTTTTGTGAACCGTGTCATTCCATGTGGGTCATGTTTTATGTACGCGAGGTTTAATACACCTTGATCATGGATCTTTGCTTTAACTAGTTTTTGTTATGAAAACCGATTTTGAATATCTATGTGAGATTTTGATCTGAAAATGCTACTTGGTTTACCACCATAATACTCGGCTGATTAATTATCATTAAGTTGGGTTCCCATAACAATGTGATCACCCATTAATCGAACATAAGTGGAATAGTGTGCGCATAGTGTTTCTAAGTTTAACTCGTGATTGTGAAACTAGATCATCACCTCAAGGTTAAGCGGCTAACAACATTGGTCTAGGCTTGGCCATGAGCCGATTAATCAAGGCCAAAGTACTTGGGGTCGAGTTCACGAATGGGCCGAAGGAAAACAAGGACATAGGGGGTTAAGGCTTACCTCAAGACTCAGTGAAACAAGGGATCCTTGTGATCTTTGGAAGCCTCTTCTTACTAAACGAAAGGACTTGAGGATAGGTAGGATAAAACCGATTTTTAGAGAGAGCTTTTTAGTTGAGTTGGTGCAAATGGAAGAGTTCAAGGAGTCTCCTTATATAGAGGTTGGTGAAGGTGAGGACAAATCTATAAGAGGTAATGTTCCTCACCTTAGGAGGTGCTTTGATTCTTGATGTTAATCATCATTTGGTGTAAGTAAGCATGCTTCCATGGGGTGGCCGATTTGTGCATATGGGATGCTAGTTTAGGAAGGTTAACTTTGAGGAGGGGCTTGTTCATATTTGTGTTTCTTACCAAAAGGGTGCAAGTACATACCTCATCATCCTTCTAGTTCCATGAAATCATGCAAAATGGGTAAGTTGGATCCGATTCATGCATTATTTTCTTGCATAGATTCGGCTAGGTGTAGGCTTAGGGTGTTAGCATGGATAGTGACATTCTCTAGTTCTGAGATTGTCTCCATGTGTCCTTGAGTTGTCATAGGAGCCACAACCTAGTCATTGGAGTGTGGAATTGATGGTGACTTGTCTTAGAACATTCTTGTTAGGGATTGATAGTTCCAAAGGTCATAGGTTGTCATAGTGATAGTGATGTGTGCTTAGTGAGTTTGGCCGATTTCTAAGACAGGGAATTGTCTTATGCTTGATGGTGATAGATCAATGGATCTCTTGTTCATGATTGGTGCTTCAATTTCCAATAGAATGCTTCCATATATGGGTTATAAGTTTTGAAAAGGACATGAGGGGGTAGGGGATAGGCTTCGGCCGATTGGTTTTCAAAGAGGAAGGTGTGGCTTCAAAAAATGATTCTAATCTCATGCTTGTTTGTTTCTTATTTAGGTATAAGTTAGGAGGACTAGGGGTGAGGCTTAGGTTTGTGGCTACTAGAAACAAGAAGGAAACTTCCAAGAGTTTTAAGAAAAGTCTTGTCATATGTAGGTATGTATATAGGTAGCCGACTTGTAGGTATGTATGAATGTATGTGCGTGCATGCGTTTATATATATATATATATATATATATATGTGTGTGTGTGTGTGTGTGTGTGTGTATTGTCAAGTGTTTACCTATAATATAAGTTAATGTGATTATCAAGTTATGAGGATCTTTTCTAACCATGATGGAAGTGAAATAGGTTGTGAGATCGAGTAGGTGTTCGTGTCTGATTATTCTTTAAGTACTTTAGACATAGGAACATCTAAGTAGGCGATCATGTGTCGTGTGTTAACTAGGAATTGATGACGACATTAACATGTATTTTGTTTCTTATGTATCATATGCTCTTTAAATGATAACCCATAGGTACATATACATCTCGTGTGTGCACTTGTGACTTATCTAGCTAACTCTAGTTAAGTAGAATGCAACGGATGTAAGTACGATTAACTAAAGTTTAGCTTCGGTAAGAACCTGAAATTGCGGGGTATCTCATCATCCCCAAGTTGAAAAGAATTTTGTCCCGAAATTCAGTAAGTAAATAGTAAAGCTAGCTAGAAAAGTGTGTGATTGGTTCCCGGATGTCACAGTTAATGTCACCGACCTGCTGCAGCTGCAACAAACAGTGTAGACAAACAAGTGAGGCAAGAAGATAATCCGAGGTATAGTTATGATATCCTGTTTGGCGCTTTGGAAGGAACATAATAAGGTTTTTCAGGATTCTTCGCCCAAGGTAGCAAAGTTTGTTGCGACTGTTAAATGTATGTCTTATCTATGGATTAAAAATCGCTCTAGATTTAAAAATGTTGAGTGGAAGGATTGGACGGAATATCCATTATGCGTATGTTTGGCAATGTGTTTTTAAGAACTTTTAGGAGCTTCAAGCTTTTAAGAAAAAACTCCTACTCAATAAAAAGTCTTGTTTGGTTGAATGAGCTGGAAGCTTTTAGGTTAGAGAAAAAGCTCTATAGTGAAAAGCTACTACTACTAGTTTTTAAGAAAAAACTCTACTAGCTACAAGCTTTTAATTAGTAAATGACACAAATGCCCAATCTATTTTAAAAATAAAACATTCTTTACAATCTTTTAATTATGCCCATTTTAGTCATTTTATATATTTTATTAAAAGCTCTAGCTACTCTGCTAAACACCAAAATATATTTAAAAAGCTTCCAGCTATCAGCTTGCAGCTACTAGCTATCAGCTATCAGCTTCCAACTACCAGCCACCAGCTAGTTTTGCCAAACATACCCTATATATAGTGTAAGGTTTCTTGAGCGCTCCTTGATTTGAGGATTCGCTTGTGTTAATAAAGTATTCTTTTAAAAAAAATTAAAGGTAATGGTGTAACTACATTTTTTCTTATTCTAAATTTAATGTAATTAATACTTAAAGACCTTTTCTACGATTCTTAATAATTACAAATTGAAAATCCAAAATGGACACATAACGCATTAATCATGTTTAAAAATAAGAAAACAAAAAATGGAGGTTTGTAAGCGGTTCCCGCACGCCACATATTCAAACCCAAGATACATCCAATCTTAATCCACGCAATTGTTGAGTATAAAGTTAAGATTATTAGATAGATTACACTAATTGGAGGATTAGAGGAGAAGAAACTTTATATCAGAACAAAAAGTTAAATATTAATAGTTTAACTGTTCTTACATTAATTATCATCTATCTAATTAAATAGTTATTAACACTTTATCCTATACATTATCAAAGTTTGTCCTAAACATATAAAAATTCATTTTACATATAATGAAATTGCCATATGTTTATCCTACACATATATTTAACTAGTTTAGAAAAGGTTACAAAAAAATAATAATTAATTAACATTTAATACAATTATTAAATGAAAGCTTCCTATTAATTATAGTTTGTTCTTTTTCTTCTTAAAAAAAAAAACATTTTCAAACTCTCCACTTACACTAGATACCATTATATATATTATTTAACTAGTGGGAATGCCCGCGCGTTGCAGCGGGTGTCTCAACTGAGATCAGATTCAATTATGATATCTATAACGAACCACCACCCATTTCGGGTTTCAAACAAGTTTGTTATAAATGTGATTACATGTCATTCGTAGCGTCTTTCTAAATGTGTCTGTATAGATAGATATATGTAGGGGTTAACGATATCCGTGTTATGGGCTACCCGTTACTCGTTGTAATTTCTTTTCTAGGAGATCTATGTCATCCTTTTTATATACTTTATATTTACATACGTATTTGTTGTTGATGTTTTTGATGCGCGTGTAATGATTTGAGCTTTAAACTTCTTTAATAGTATTTTTTTTTTCAATTTCCTCTCTAAAAGATCAAATATACGTCTATTTTAAGGATTCATGTTTACATGTCGCACAAACTATTTGAACCCTTAGAGACCGCCTTGGTTACTCCTTATTTTTTGGAGATAAAAATAGATGGCTGAAAGCTACAATTATATACCCCAACATCATAGAATACTCCTATTTCCGTCATCTTTTCCAAGATTATTATTGCAGTTTCAGTCTAGCTAAAACGACAATCCCGTGAATGATAGAATTATAGGTCAGGTTTTTCTCCATCATTGATCATCTTAACAAACAAAACAAAGGCCGTGTTAGTATCATTTTTTTTCCTGCAATATGTGTTTAACAGTGGCATATAAGGTAACTTATTAGACCTTAATCCTCTGCATATTTTTTAGAATTTCAACTGCTTTTGTCTTGTAACCGTGACGACATTGAGCATCAATGATGGTGTTATAAACTTGAATATTTATCACCAAACCCATTGACGTCGTTTAATTCATAAGTCTATCTACAATGCCAAAAGTTATTTCTAAAATTACTTTCATAGTTTTCTTTATCAATTAAAGATTAAAATACGTGTGTGTAGACCGAACTTATATTCTAGAAAAAAATCATGTATCCTATGTAGAAGGTGTTACAATTTTTCTCTACCAACTTATTATTAATTTTAACAAAAGATTAACATAATGAAATAAAGCAAAAGTGTTGTTGATATATTAACATGATGAAATTCTATTCAATTTAATGGAGGGTCTCATTATTCATTTTAGACAATCAATTACAATGGGTGGTCTCACTAATAACTGATAGTGATGAAAAGAGGAGCAAGGCAAGTTGGGATTGTATAATAGGTATCAAAGGTGGTACACAAGGGTAAATTTGAAACTCTTGAAATGCCATCTTAAATTTGTCAATTTGAACACATTTAGCCATTACTCCTCTTTTATAATGCAGCAGAGATTAACACTAACAAAGTTATGAATATCATCGCTTCAATGAATATTCTTCTTTTTTAGCACTTAGTTCGCTATACTTTCTGTTGGCTTCAAAAGTCACCAAGTAGAGTTTACCATTTGAGGTTTTATATTGATTATAAAATGTTTTGTTGTAGAAATTAAAATTAAATTACGTGAAATAAGAGCACAAAGAAGTACTAGAGGTTTTTAAATCTACATAGCCAAATTGACCTGTCATAAGTAGTCCTTTAACCTGTAGATGCATATTGGGTCGACTCAATACGTACATCTCGAAATGTCATCATTCTCAATTTCTCACAACGTTTGTAATGACGTAACACAAATATATAATAATTAGCTTATAATCTTGTGTATTACATTGTTTTACGTTACATGTTAACATTAGATTTATATTGTTTGAGGTTAAGTGTTAACAACGAAGTTGTACACTATTTTAGGTTAGGTGTTAACATTAGAGATATACATTGCTAATTGTTTTAGGTTCCTGTATATAAATGTGAAGCACATCAGTCTGTTTCATATGTAAAATTGATGTGTCATATTAAACTTTTCAACTTCGAGACGCTTCCAGAGTATAATCTAGTAATATAATATTTATTTGAATTAAACCAAATAATTATCCATAATTAAGTAAGTTACAGGGAAAATATTTTTAATTAAAATATAAGTATACTTCTTTTTTTTTTGACCGACCAAACCAACCGAGCGACCCCCAGTGGCAAAGACAGGGGCACAGCCTGGCCCACCCCAGACCCAAGGGTTGATTATCCCAGTGCGAGAAACCCTAAGACTCGAACTTAAGACATGTGGGGAAAACCCTCACACCTCCACCACTCCGTTGTGGCTTCATTGGCTAAGTACTTTTTAGTAGGACAAATAACATTTTTAATTATAAGGAAAGATGATAAAGATGAGGAAAACTAAAAATAGATTTTTTTTTTTTTAAAGGTTAATTTCTCTTTAATCCTTGTAGTCTTTGGGACTTGAACCCAAGACCTCTCACAACCTAGGTGTTTTAAAGGCTTTGTCATTGCCAATGGACCACCACCCCATTAGCGAAAACTAAAAATAGATGGCTTCGGTGATTCACAACTATCCAAACTTATATTGATTTATTATGTAAAATAGGTTATAGATTATGAATTATAAATTATAGATTTTGTGGTCAACGTAAAATAACAATAATTATAATTAAGATTTATTACATTCGTAAATCTGAATTATTATTTTATAGGAGATTGAGCAAAAAAATAATCCTGATTTGGTATATCCTTAATAGAGGAATGAAGTTATCGATGGGTACGAAGTTAAAAAATGACATCATAAGTTTATACCATCTTTTATTTACAAACGTCACAAAAGAGTGGGCTTTTAGTGACTGAATATTCCGTCTGAAGTCTCTGGATAAAAGACGATGTGCGTAATAAGTCTTTTTTTAACGGCATATTTTAACCCCTTATTCCACCTCACCTTGCACTTGTAAGGATTTAAACCCAAAACTTTACATTTGTTAGGGGACACCATACCACTAGACTAAAGAGATAATGGATTTAGTAATCCGTCTACCATAGTCTGTTAGAACTTAGAATCAACGAGGCATAGACTATCTGTTAGTAATTGCTCAGACATTATAGGTTTTGTTTATTGATTTTTTTAATCTTTGTGGAATCCATTGCTAAGGTTGTATTTATTCTCCATCTCTATCTCATAA
Source organism: Ambrosia trifida (assembly GCA_028751855.1). NCBI lineage: Eukaryota > Viridiplantae > Streptophyta > Magnoliopsida > Asterales > Asteraceae > Ambrosia > Ambrosia trifida. The sequence continues at coordinate 2,688,865 of CM054123.1, read as the reverse complement.
TGGACCATTTTTTAAGGATGTGACGTAGTGTATAATTTATTGTAGTGATATGAGTGGGATTATTGTAAATATCCTGAGAGATGCATGAGTATATCTCCATTTATTAGTATAACTGTTATTAAACAAAGAATAAATTTTTTTTTTTTATTTTTTTTTTTGAAAGGTGAACTTCATTAAAAACACGCACCACCGGTCCTCAAAACAAGGACCGGAGGCCGAAAGACTACAACATATACACCGGGTTTACCCGCCAATCATTCCAAACAATCGATTTGAACTTGGACCTAGTTCTAACCCACAAAAAGGACATGGACTTGATTTTAGCCACTATCTCTCCGACTTTAACCTCTTTGTTATGAAAAATCTTGTCGTTTCTAGCTATCCAAAGAGCCCACATCGAGACCATAATAATGCCTTGAATAATCTTCTTTTCGTCCTTTTTTCTTCTACCGGAGGGAAGCTTTAAGAGGTCTTGGATATCAAAAGCAAAAAACGGGCGAATATTACACCAAGCACCAATAGCCGTCCAAACGCCATACGAAACACCACACCCTGTGAACAAATGGGTTGACGTTTCGTCATCCACGTCGCAAAGACCACAAGACACATCTTGGATATTTAAAGCTCTTCTACGCAGAGCTATCCTAGTCGGAATTCGGTCCATCTCGAGACGCCACACAAAGATCTTGATTTTAGGAGGAACCCAAGTGACCCATTTCATAGAATAAGAGCGCTGCTGCACACGACCAGCCAGAAGCATTTGTTTAACCTCGGCAACAGTGAAAGAACCATCTTTGCTTGAAGACCAAGTCCAGCGATCCTTGACAGGAGATAATCGAACCCCTGCAGTGTCTATATGTAACTGACGAACCATGTCTGCTTCGGCAGCAGAGAGAATTCTCTGCCAAACGAAAACAAAAGCTAGCTGGTCTGCGTCCCATAAAGAAGAAAGGACGTCATTTTTAGACGCAGAAATCCGAAACAGAACCGGGTACTTATCTTTAAACGAAACCTCCCCACACCAAGTGTCAAGCCAAAACCGGACGTCGTTTCCATTACCAACCACACCCCTAAAAAAGGAGTTTAAAGAGGAGGATTGAAGCCGAACCTTGTTCAAAGAAGACACCATACTTTTCCAACCTCCAGCCATGTTTCTATTCACTGGAAGAAAATCCCAATTACTGTTCTTACCATGGCATATATTAATTACTTTTCGCCATAAAGAGGAGTCGTCGTTTTTGAATCTCCAAGCCCATTTAGTTAAGAGAGCTAGGTTCACTTCCGAAAGTTTAGACACCCCCAAACCACCTAACTTTTTAGGCGTTGTAACGAGGTCCCAAGCCACCCAATGTATTTTCTTGACGTTTTCATCACCGGCCCATAAAAAACGCTTCATAATTCTCTCTATGTCTTCCACCACTTTCACAGGGGCTTTGTAAAGCGAGAAGTAGTAGATTGGTAAGCTCGAGAGAACCGACTTGATTAAAACAAGACGGCCACCGATTGAAAGGGTTTTGGCCTTCCAAAGCTTCAATCTAGATTTACATTTGTCAATAACTGAATCCCAACTCTTCACTCGGTTCATATTTCCTCCCACCTTAATCCCGAGGTATTCGAAAGGAAAAGCGTCAGTTTTACAGCCACATAACGCGGCCATAGAATCCAGCTCCTGATCCGTACAGTTTATACCAACGAGACTGGACTTGTGCAGGTTTATTTTGAGCCCGGAGCAGAGATGGAAGATTCGTAAAATACGAATCAGATTCTGGAAATTACCCGTAGACCATTTACCAACAATAAGGGCGTCATCGGCATAAAGGAGATGCGAAATAAATAAGTTATCGTCTCCGACCCGTAAACCTTCAAAAACCCCCACCTCCAAGGCTTTATTAAAAAGAGACGTTAGAGCTTCCATGACTACTAAGAAAAGAAAAGGAGGCAAAGGGTCGCCTTGTCTCAAACCTTTTCCGCATTGAAACATGTAAGTAGGCGACCCGTTAACTAGAATGGAAGACCTCGCCGATTTCAAAACACCTTCGATCCACATACACCACCGAGAAGGAAAGCCCATTTGATTTAAAATTGAAAGCAAAAAGAAACCCCTAATTGGGCAAATCTAATAATAGCTTTCTATTATTAGAAGATATCATTCATATATGGAGGGTTTCATATCAAGTTTCCATAGCTCTAAGCCCTCATTTCCTTTCATAGATCACAACATTGAATTACTTAACCAGTTTTCAATCCAATATGACAATTCAAACATGAGTTCTCAAACCTTCATGGGGTTTTCAAATGACAATTTCTTCTCTCAACAAGTAATATTACCTTCACTCAATCATCCATTCATGCAAAACATTCAGCCAGTTTTTCAACAAGAAAATAAGATTAATGTCAAGATGATTCCGGAGGAGGTTCCTTTTGTAAACCGGAAGAGAAAATCAACGGATGTATCCTCAAGCAGTTCCGGGAATTCATCTTCTCATCCGGTTTCCGAAAGCGAAATTGATGAGATGAAATATCAGGTATACTTCTGACTTAGATAAAGAAAAAATATTTTGTAACAATTTGAAAGTTACCCTTATTGCATACTACAATGTGTTGAGTGAATAAACTGAAATTAAAAACAAATCGATGTTAAAATTACAAACTAATGATAAACATGAATCACAAACTAATAATATTGATAAAACTTTAACAATTACTCTCATATATTCAAACTATAGATAAATTGATAAAAAATAAAAAGTTAAATAGAAAAGGACTAGAGATCTGCAGCTGATAGTCATACTACTATTATCGAAAAGGAGGAGCTGGAAAGAATGCTGCAGAATATTATCGTTGCTGAAAATGCTGATGAATGGAGGCGGGTTATTGATGCGATACACGGTTCCAGTCGAGGTTGGGGGTCAGCGCCTATAAATAAAAATTTTACAGGCGTTTGGATGAATTTGCGTTTATTTTTGGAATAGATGTAAGGTGGGAGGGGTTAACGCTAACAACGTGATTCGTGAGAAGATTGGGAATGGTTTAAGTATTTGTTTTTGGTTGGATTGTTGGTTAACTCAAGTGCCGCTGAAGGACACTTTTCCTCAATTATTTGCATTAGAAAAACATAAGTCGGTCATGGTTTCGGAGCGACGTTGCGGGTCTTCAGAAGCGAGTGTTATTAGATGGGACTAGAGATCTGCAGCTGATAGTCATACTACTATTATCGAAAAGGAGGAGCTGGAAAGAATGCTGCAGAATATTATCGTTGCTGAAAATGCTGATGAATGGGTATGGGCCGAAGAAAGGAATAAGGATTTCGCTGTTTCGGATGTCAAAGTTTGGTTCTGGGGCTCGGATACGACTAATCGATGGTTGTTCCAATGGAGTAAGTGGGTGCCTATAAAATGCAATGTGTTTATGTGGCGAGTTATCTTGGATCGGCTTCCAACCAAAGTGGCATTGACGAGAAGACACATTCAAGTGAAAAACTTAATGTGTGGTTGGTGCGAGTCTATGGAAGAAAGTATTGAGCATCTGTTGACTGGATGCATGTTTCTGCGGGTATGTGGGGCGCTATTTCGAGGTGGTGTCGTATTTAGGATATTTACGTATTTCATGTCATGGATTTGGTTTGGTTACATGAGCAGTGGGAAGGTAATGGAAACAAAAAATGGGTGTTGCACGGTATAGTGAATATTGTTTGTTGGTGACTTTGGAAGGCACGGAATGAATTGGCATTTTCCAACAAAGTTGTTAAGGTTGTCGATATAGTCGTGGATGTGAAGGCTTTGGGATTTATGACCATCATAAACGATTAGTTTTGGCTATTTAATCCTGTCAAATCACTTTTAACCCCAAAAGTAGTAGCGAAAACCTTCAAAGAAAGCAAAATCTACTCAAATCCACATAATTCAGTAAATTCTCCATTATGTGCACGCACAAAAATGCAACATCGATCTAATCATACACCGCTACAAATACAATCGCATTACTAATGATTCCGACAATATTTAAACAATATCAATCTCTTTTATGGAAAAAAGAGGAAGCTGCAGATCAGATCGCGAGCAACAAAACCGAGTTTTCGAAGCGAAAAAGTTGAAATTGTTCATCCATCATCCATGAACCAAAATTGATCGGGATTTGAGGCGATGAAATGATGTTTGTGCACCTGTTGAATTATTCATGATTGTGTAAGAACATTATTGAAGGTTTTTGCATAATATTGTCTTCATAGGGTAGGGCAATTTATGATACCTCAACTGGACGAGTATTGTGTTTTGATTTCACTCAAGACGTTTTTTACTATAAAAATATTAAACACGTTGATTTAAACTCAAAGCATCCCTCTTCATCTCTCTGTTCCTCTTTTTTCTTTCTCTGTTTGTTGCCACCGCGGGTCACAAACAATTGGTTTTGGAATTATGACCATCTTTAACGGTTAGTTTTGGCTATTTAATCCAGCCAAATCACTTTAAACCCTGAAAGTAGTAGCGAAAACCTTCAAAGAAAGCAATATCTACTCAAATCCACACAATTCAATAAATTCTCCATCTTGTGCACACATAAAAATGCAACATTGATTTAATCACACACCGCTACAAATACAATCACATTACTAATGATTCTGATAATATTTAAAAAATATCCATCTCTTTTGCAGAAAAAATAGGAAGCTGCAGATCAGATCGCGAGCAACAAAACCGAGTTTTTGAAGCGAGAAAGTTGAAATTGTTCTTCCATCATTCATGAACCAAATTTGATCGGGATCTAAGGCGATGAAATGATGTTTGTGCACATGTTGAATTATTCATGATTGTGTAAGAAAATTATTGAAGGTTGTTGCATAATCTCATCTTCATAGGGTATAGCAATTTATGATACCTCAACTTGACGAGTATTGTGTTTTGATTTCACTCAAGAAGTTTTTTACTATAAAAAATATTACACACGTTGATTTAAACTCAAAGCATCCATCTTCATCTCTCTGTTCCTCTTTTTTCTCTCTCTTTGTTGCCATCGCAAGTCACAAAAAAAATTGGTTTTGGATTTATGACCATTATAAACGGTTAGTTTTGGCTATTTAATCCAGCCAAACCACTTTTAACCCCAAAAGTAGTTGCAAAAACCTTCAAAGAAAGCAAAATCTACCCAAATCCACACAATTCAATAGATTCTCCGTCATGTGGACACACAAAAATGCAACATCGATCTAATCACACACCGCTACAAATACAATCGCATTACTAATGATTCTTAAAATATTTAAACATTATCAATCTCTTTTGCGGATAAAATAGGAAGCTGCAGATCAAATCGCGAGCAACAAAACCGAGTTTTCGAAGCGAAAAAGTTGAAATTGTTCGTCCATCATACATGAACCAAATTTGATCGAGATCTAAGGCGATGAAATGATGTTTGTGCACTTGTTGAATTATTCATGATTGTGTAAGAACATTATTGAAGGTTTTTGCATAATATCAGCTTCATATGGTTTGGCAATTTATGATACCTTAACTGGACGAGTATTGTGTTTTGAATTCACTCAAGACGTTTTTACAACAAAAAAAATAATAAACACATTGATATAAACTCATAGCATCCCTCTTCAACTCTCTGTTCCTCTTTTTTCTTTCTCTGTTCGTTGCCACCGCGGGTCACAAACAATTGTGGCACCTGTTACGTCTCTGCTCGCGGGTGTCACATACCGCCTGATAGCCAAACCACATCCAATTCAAATGTGCTAACCGTTACGAATGTCGACACATAAATGGGGAAAATCGGTTGGTACGGTAAAGCAAGGATCAACTGCGTGCAAAAAAATTGAGTCATCCCATGTGTGAAGACCATGAACCCCACATGTTTGTTAACCCATGTTGCAGTTATTTACTTTCAAGTGTTTTCTTTTATCAAGCTATTTTTCCTTCTATGTTATTTATATTTATTTAATTACGCAGTTAGTTGTTTTCTATTTCCCTAAATGTTATCATCGTGAGGGTTGCAATTTAGAGTGAAATTACCCTCTGTTTCTTGAGGTGTAAACAATTCCACTGTTATTTCAATTGTGGCAAAATTGAGAGGCATATGTGGATTCTAAATTGAGTTCAAATGGTGTGTTTGTATCCTAATTATTTGATTTAGATTTTGCCCACTGTATAGACCGGGTGGTGTTTCTGTATCCCGTGAAACTATCCATTCAAATACGCTACCAATTTTATTTCTTTAAGGTTTAATCAGTTTGTGTTTTTAACTTTTGTCACTATTTTCATATTTATATTTTCTTAATTGTGTTCATCTTGGTGAATCATAAGCTACATAAATCAGTTGACCAATCCACCACTGCCACTGTCGTACACCACCAATTCGAAGAAAATGTTTAAACATTTACTTGCTGACATCACAAACAACGAACACCGCCTCCGTCATCTATATAGAAATTTATGCGGAAACGATTTTGTGTTTGGGTTGGGTTGGGTTTGGTTTCAGCCCCTCCACCAAGGGCGGCTCGGTTTCAAGTAACGGACTCTCAAACCGGCTTGTGAATTTGTATAAGAAATAGAAATGAAAGATGTTTGATAGATTGATATGTTTGATTTTTGGTACATCACACGGAGTAAACAAACTCCTATATAAATACATGAAGAAAATGTAAAATAAGGAAATGACTAAACTTTGGGGCATAATCTAATGATGACTTTGACTATAAGACTTTGACTAGTCAAAGTCATATTCTCCAATACCCCCCCTCAAGTTGGAGCGTGTATGTCAATAACGCCCAACTTGCCAAGTAATATTTCTTTATTTTCGAACGCTCCTCTTCAAGTTGGAATGTTTTTTTTTTTTTTTTTTTTTATTTTTTTTTTTTTTTTTTTTTTGCGGGCTCATAGATTTGGACCCAACTTTTCTTCTTGCGGGTTCAAGAAACCCGACTTTTCTTCTTGCGGGCTCAAAGGAACCCGACTTTTCTTCTTGCGAGTTCAACGAACTCGACTTTTCTTTTCTTGCGGGCTTAAAGAACCCGAATTTTGTTTTCTCGCGGGCTCAAAGAACCTGACTTTTCTTTTCTCGCGGGTTCAAAGATATAAACCTGACTTTTTTTTTTTCTTGCGAGTTTTAAGAAAAACCCGACTTTTCTTTTCTTGCGAGTTTTAAGAAAAATCCGACTTTTCTTTTCTTACGAGTTTAAAAAAACACGACTTTTTTTTGCGGGTTCAACAAACCCGATTTTCTTCTCGCGGGTTCGAAAGAACCCGACTTTTTTTTCTCGCGAGTCCAAAGACCCGACTTTTCTAGCGGGCTCAAAGGACCCGACTTTTCTCGCGGGCTCATAGATTTGAACCCGACTTCTCCCCCTTTTTTTTTGTTGGATACTTGGTCTTCGATCTCCTCTATCTTGCTTCCACCCCTCATTGCCTCCTTTATTTTTTTTATTTTTTAATTCATCTCCTTACAAAAAAATAGAAGAACTTTTTTTTTGAGCAGATTGTTTCAGGATCAAGAACACTGCTTTGATACCATATAAAAATTTATGCGGAAGCGATTTTGTGTTTGGGTTGGGTTTGGTTTCAGCCCCTCCACCAAGGGCGGCTCGGTTTCAAGTAACGGACTCTCAAACCGACTTGTGGATTTGTATAAGAAATAGAAATGAAAGATGTTTGATAGATTGATATGTTTGATTTTTGGTACATCACAAGGAGTAAACAAACTCCTATATAAATACATGAAGAAAATGTAAAATAAGGAAATGACTAAACTTTGGGGCATAATCTAAGAATGACTTTGACTAGTCAAAGTCATAATCTCCAATAATCTATAGCTTCCATCGAATTATCAACTACCAAATTATACTCGTAAATTATCCACCCCGTCGCATTGCGCGGGCTCTCCACTAGTCTTAATTAAACTAAACTTGAACAACAACAATAACCAAACGAAAAAAAAAAAAAACACCCAAACTAAACATGACTGTAATCTACGACAATTGACGTAAGCTTTTCTCGACAAGCTCACTAAATATAACCTTATAATCACTAACACCCAAAAGGGGTATAGAAGCTCGGGCTTTTCACAGATAGAGCATTCCTAAGCCTTGTTGAGTGAGACTAAGGAGTATTTATTTTTTAAGTGTTGATCGTTTTTAAAAGATAACCAATAGACACCCCCCCCCCCCCCCCCCCCCCCCCCCAAAAAAAAAAAAAAAAAGATTTCATCAAACATACTTGTGTTTTCATGTTTATAAAACATTAATACCGAGATTGGGATTGCTAACCTTAGTTTTATTTTCCAAATGAATGTTCGAAAAACTTACGTACCAAAAAGGTGATGGTTTTCAATCTTAATTAAGAAGATTGTTATGAATGCTGGCTGACATAGATCTATATTTTTTTAAATTATTTATAGATGTAATGTATTATATTTTAAGTAGTGATTTCATAGGAAGATTCCATAAAGTTTTTAACTTGTGGTCACAAAAATTTTACTTTCCCTTAACGATGGAATCCTTAACGATGGAATCATTGATTTTGTTTTTTTTTAGTTTGTGACGTGTAATCATATATTAAACTAGAATAAGGAAATTAATTGGTAATCGACTTCTACCAATCAACGGAGCCATCTACTATCTATTATCTATTATAAAAACATACGTAGTGGGGCGTGTTTTAGAGCGTGATTTTAAAGATAGTGTCCCCAACACCATTACAGTGGGGCGCCATCTTGCAAAAACTACCCAAAGCGTTTTGTTCATAACTATTATAATATTAAATTAAATGTAAAATATTATAAGAGTCAATGTCTTTATTAGGTTGATTAGGAGAGTCAATGGTCTTTACTAGGTTGACAAGGAGAGTTAATGGTCTTCATATGTTACCCATATTTCTCTCCATGTATCTCGCCTATTCATCCCTATAAGAAGATGGACATTGTACAAGGTTATTCGATCAATACAAACAATACCATTGACTTACATGGTATCAGAGCCAGCCTAGGCTCTATACTGTTATTGCTGCACCACCAGGAAATACAAATCCTAGCTGTCACCGCCTTAGAAAAACCCTAGACAGGGCGGCGAGCTATCACCGCCGCCGTCGCCCTGTCTGGCCGTTTTTTCCCCTTTTTTTCCGTTTGCTAGTTTCACTTTTCCATTCCGTTTTAAATAAGTCCCAATTTTCGGTTCTAGGTTCTTGCCATTATTATCAAATCTATTTTCGGAACACCATAGCATCCCACCACCGCCGCCATAGTGACCGCCTATACCTCCCATCTTATTGATTCCGCTTCTCCGTCATGCCACTCCTTGCTGCCCCGCCGTAGCTGCTTATTGGACTACGGTCCCCCGTTGCGCCGCCTGCTGGACTACGATCCGCCGCCTTGCCGCACTGGAGACATCATATCGGATAATAGGATCATTAAAGTCGTGGATTTTTATTGAAGATTATGGATTTCAAGATTATGAGATTATGGCAAAAGTTTTGACAAATATTGAAGATCGTTTATTATTATTGTTTTTTTTTTCTTTCTATGTTTCGGTATTCCCAGTCTAAGCTTCTGGTTTCCTTCCGCTTTGACTTCGGGGGAGTATTAGAATATTAAATTATATGTAAAATATTATAAGAGTCAACGTCTTTATTAGGTTGATTAGGAGAGTCTATGGTCTTTGCTAGGTTGACTAGGAGAGTCAATGGTCTTCATATGTTACCCATATTTCTCTTCATGTATCTCACCCATTCATCCCTATAAGAAGAGGGACATTGTACAAGGTTATTCGATCGATACAAACAATACCATTGATTTACAATAACACTGTGCAACACAAACCAAAACCAATTATCTCTTGACACATCATGGTCTCCAACGTTTCTTTCTTTTCAACGGTCAATTTTTTTTTTTTTTTAAAAGCAATGGTCAAAAACATGTTTAAATGTATATATAACATAAAAACAAAAACCATAAAACAAACCATATGTACAACACAAACCATATATATAAACACAAACCATTCAACAAAAACACACCAATATTTAAAAAAAATGGGTTCTCCCGCGTCATCATCCGTTGCCAAGCAATATTACAAAGAGTTTCTAGGCGATGAGGGTGAGTCGACATACGAAGAGTTGGAGCAATATGCTGTTACGAGTGCGCTTTCGCTAGCGGCGAGATATATGGAACAAACTAGTGCATCTACACGTCCAAAACTGTCTAGACAATATTACGAACGAGATCGTGGTCCAACATTCTTGGTCGGTTCGGTATATTCCAAACGAATGTGAAAGTGAAGACGAAGATGGAGATGAAGAAGAGGACGAAGATGAAAACGAAGATGAAGATGAGTACGACGAAAGCGAAGATGAAAATTAATATTATTTGTGTGTTTTTAACATTATTTGTAATTTGTTTTAATATTATTTGTGTTTTCTTTTAATTATTTTGACTTCATTAAAAAAAATAATAAAATAAACAACCTATAAAAAACAAGAGCCTTAAATTTTTTCCCATTCCCACTGCACCCCATTTTGAATTCAAGCCCCATGCTAACTCACCTATCACGTGGACTAATCAGAAGAGGGGGCCTTAAAATTTTCAAGCCCCAGTACACATGGTTTAACTACTAATAAATAAAACTCACTTGGTGACACATGGCCCTTATAACTTGGTATATGATTAGTGGTCAATTATTATTGTTGTGTGTTTGATGTTTCATTATGAATATATCTATTTTTGGAATTCCTAGGCTCCTCTAAAAGCTAACTTCTTGTGGCGGGCGTTACAAGGTAAGATTGCTTCTAAAGTCAAACTTGGGCGTCATGGGGTGGTTATTCCTGATCCAGTTTTTGTGATATGTGGGCTTGTATTGGAGAATGTTGACCACACTCTAGTCAATTGTATCTGGGCCAAAGTAGTTTAGTGGAACATTGTGGTTTGGCTCAAAATCAGGTGGCCTCCTGATGTGGTTTCTCTATCTAGTATGCTTGATTATTTGATGAGTGCTCCTAGGTCTAGAAGATGGAGAAAGATCGTGCATATGGTGATGATCGCTACTGCTTGGAGACTTTGGCTTGTCCGGAATGCTAAAGTATTTGAAGGTATCATTCATCCGGTTAGGAGTGTCGTGGATCAGGTCAAAAAGGATGCATTTTTTTGGATTACCAACCGTTGGAAGGGTGCTACAGTTTCTTGGGAGCAATTGTCCGATTTTGATGTGACTCATCTTGTGTAATTTTGTTGTTTTTGTCTTTGGAGTTTGTTGATTTGTTGTTTTGCCTTCGTTTGTCGGGGTGTTTTGGAGTTTTCCCAGCCGCTTGATGGCTCTTTATATATAGCTATAAAGATGTTTGTCGTTCAAAAAAAATTATGAATCTATCTTTGGTCACAACTGATCAGATGTTTTCATAGGTTAGCTAGGGTTCTTTGTTTCTGTAAACCATATTAATCCTCTTCTCATATGACATCGATTATACGAATTAACGATTTATTAAACTTGAATGTATGATTTAACGATTTATTCGACTTTGTTTCTCATTCTTTTATAGTCATTCTTCTGCTAATATCAAACCTGAAACCCTAATTTGATGAAGGTAAGTTCCACATCTTACGAATAGTGGGGTTGTCGACATGGACTTGGACTACGTGCAGGCCCTCAAAAGGATAAATGACTATCTCCCAGGTTTTGATATTGACGGTTTTTCTAACAAGGACACCCCCTAAAGCCTCAGAAAACTTTGGTGAATGCACTTTTTGGCAAAATCGCACAGAGCCTGGGTGAAGCTTTTGATTTGTCCCCCCGCCAAAAGGCAGTTATTGAACGCTTGCAAAGCCCCCATGCCCAAGATTTCCTGAATGTTATTCCAATCGAAGGTTTGGGCCAAACCATGTCTGAGGGTTGAATACAGGGCAATTCTTAAATATCGTTTGGTGATCCCGATGTACCATGAAGATGAAGTCTGTCCGATTTGCCAAAAGGCATGCTTGGACAAATACGGGGAACACGCGGTTCACTGGAAGGATTTGCCTGGTTTCAAATATAGGCATGACTGGGTCCGGAACCTTCTTTGGGACATTTTAAGAAGGGTTGGGATCTCAGCCAGGAAGGAGGCTCCTGTGAATTTCCTCTCAGACCCCGCCGAAGGTAGATCCACCCTACATCCGGCAGGCCTACTTGTCTTTGGGTGGGCCGGGGGAAAACACGCTTGTGTTGACCTAACAGGTGTATCTCTCCTGGTTGGTTTGAGGGATAGTGGCTTTGTTGTAGGGCAAACGGTGCGGAAAGCAGAGGCGAAGAAAGTTGACAAGCATGCTAAAGCTTGTGAGGAGAACCAACACATTTTTGTACCCCTGGCATTCGATACCTTTGGCTCTTTGGCACCGGAAGCCATCCATTTCCTAACCAGAGTCCAACGGGTTATTCATGGCAGTGTCTCGACTCCGGTGGGGCATGGGTTCATTTTTAGTAGGTTAGGGTTTGCCGTCCAGAAAGGGGTGGCGGCATAGCTTGTTGCCAGCCTACCTGCTATCTTGATGTAATTTTTCGCGATTATAAGTTAATGAATGTTTGATTAGTTTTGTAATATATTTGTTGCATCACTTATCTTGTAGTGCGTACAATAACAGTAACAATCTTCTATGCTAGGCATAATAACTCTTAATGCTGAATTCATAAGCCACTATTTCATTGAGGTATTGATGTTGCTCCAAACAAGGTAAAAGTCAATAAAAAGTACTCTAAAGTGATTTCATATTTTCTGAAGATTCATACAATTGTTGTTTGGATTAACGTTTTAAACTGATTTATGTGTTTAGTAAACTTTAGATGACTAGATTATCATTAACTGTTCCTTTGGCAGTACTTTAATATTCTTAATATATTACAATATATATTTAACCAGTAGTTTCTCTACCCCATAAAAAGTATAATATATGACTTTCGTCGTGTTAGATGTTTACAAAAGAAATACCATTGCTTCTATATACAGTTTCTTGGTAAGTTTTATAAGCTTAGTTCTCTCATACTCCGTTTAATTTGCCTTTAGCATACTTTAAATATCTATTCACATGAATCATAATAAATAATAATTGAAGTCATCATTTTATATTCATATCAGATGTATATTGAGAAAATATTGGAAAAGGTCTCAATCATGGATACATTGCTACTGGCACAAGATTCAATGGTTTTAGTAACAGATTATTTTTAGGGATGAAAATGGGTCGGGTTCGGGTAGGGTATTGGTAATACTAAATTCGTACCTGTTTATAAAACCGAGTACCAACCCGACCTGATATCCGTCGGGTATTTTTCGGGTAATTACCCATTGGGTATTGGGTATACCCACGGGTAACGGGTATACCCGTTATTTTGTTAAAAAAAAATACCCGTTAAGATTTGTAGTATAAAATATCCATAAAGTTTTGACGTTTCAATATAATATGATATTAAATAATGCGATTTGGGGGAAGTTTGGAAACATTTAATATATAAGGAAATGATATTTTAGAAATACAAATAGACAGACATATACTAATAGTATAAAAAAATATATGTTATAAATAAATTATATCGGGTATTTTTGCGGGTAATCGGATATCCATATATCGGGTAATCGGGTCGGCTATCGCTATATACCATACCCGTCCCAAACATTTCAGGTTTCAGGTATACCCGTGAGGTTCGGGTTTTTTTGCCATCCCAAATTATTTATGGTCTACTAAGGGTATAAACCATTAAGCGTTGTTTATGTTTGAATTTAACTAGCTTATACCCCGGGAGCGTCCCGGGTTGAGAAATCTAAGCAAAGTGAATAAAATTAGAAGTATCTAAACTATAAAAATGACATCTATATAGCAATTACCTGTTGGAGAGCGTCCCGGGTTGAAATATCTAATATGACATAATAAAATATCTAATATGACAACATTATTAATGACTTGCCAATATATGATTAATGATTATTATTATTATTATTATTATTGTTGTTGTTGTTGTTGTTGTTGTTGTTGTTGTTGTTGTTGTTGTTGTTGTTGTTGTTGTTTTAAACAAATCTCTGCCATAAGTTATCATATTCTAATATAAAAAATGGGGGTAATTGGGTCGGGTATCACCTAATCCCAAGTTTGACCAAAACCCACAATTTTTTAAAACTAATTCGAAATCTGACACAGTACCTGTCGGGTTACAAAAAATAGTCATTTGTTTTCTCCGTTTTTTATATAGCACTATGGTACTCGTTGGAAAGATAATAAAACGCTCGTTAATTTGGTGTAATTTTTTTCTTTAAAAAATCTCGTATATAAAAGATATTAACGTTTAAAAGTTATGAGAGGAAACATGAGAGAGAAAATAATAAAGTTTTAATATTTACATTTAGTAGATTATGTATTTAATAGATTATGTTAAATCATATTTAAACCATATTTATTCATTTTTTTAATTGGTCTAGAGTTGCCACATCACATCCTATGTGTCATCTCTCAAAAGAGAGATTGCATAATATTATGACATGTCATTAAAAATGCTTTGGTTTATTATAGATATAGATAGTTGGTTCAAATTCAAATTGAGAAACACTTGCTCAACCTTTTTAAGGTATGTGTTTACAGTGATAGTTGTGACTTGTGACTAATGCTTGTATGATTTATTACTTTTCCAAAATCTCTCCTTATTTCCACCTCCTTATAACTTATTACTTTTCCAAAAAGTTGATAAGTTAAAAAAGTGTTTGGGAAAGGTGACTTATAACTTCTACTTATGAGATTTTATAACATGAAAAAGGAGTTTTTGAAAAGTAAGTGGAGAGTAACTTTTTAAAACTCCTTATGACTTTTTGTAAAAAGTTATAAGGAGGTGGAAATAAGGAGAGCCAAACATGCTCTTAAATAAACACCTATTAATTATCACATATTGTCGGGAATTCTTCGTATCTGATTTAAATATTTATAAAATCATATTTTATAAAATATAAATATAAACATAGAATCATAGTTATATATTGTTCTAGATGTAGAATTAAATAACTTTTATTTATTAAATCAAAGTATGGAAGCATGATCTAAAACATGATACGAATTCATATCCCAAAGTGGTTGCCCTTTAGTGGTGGTTGATATTGGCCGAGAGGAGGGTCGTCAACCATCTTGCATGCTGGCGGACATCATATATGGTGGTGGTGGTAGTGGTGGTTTATTTCAAGAGAGTTTTTCAATTAGAAATTTTTTAATTAGAATAATCATAACCATAATGTCTTTGATTGGTAATTTTTAAATAGAATACTAATTACAAAACAAGTTCCTTATGTTTTAGCTTACTCGTTAAGTTATATCCTCTAGTTACTCTTAATTAGATTTTCATCACATTTTGACTTTTATAATTAATTATTTGATTATTGTTTAATTAAATATACAATAAGTTAATTGTATATATATGTGTTTTTATTATCTCATTATAAAAACCCGACATTGTTTACTCTTTAAAAGATAAAGTCAAACATTTATCGCTCAGTAATAAACCACCTAATTCGTTTAACGCCTTAAACGAATAATTATTAATTATTCCACATAATTAATCCACAATCCTTTAATCGTTTCTCTAAACAGTTAAACTATGATTACTTCAAATAACCAGTTAATAAATATTTCTTCAAATATTTATCGCCACTATTTATTTGCCTTTTGTGATCTATAATACATAATTAATAAATATTATTATTTTTTTTGCGCTTCAAGGTATAACTCTTTAAAGCATACATCGATAGTTACATTAAATAATTGATAATTGGACATCATTTCCAACACATACAAGCTGCTATATTTTTTTTGAATGGCCAACGAAACGGTTCTGCCCGACTACCCATGTGACCTGTAAACTGGCGAACCCAAGAACCCCCCCAGGACTATGCAAGGGGCTGGCCAGGGTAGCCAGGCTTGCCCACGAGGTTTCCGAACCGGGGAAAACCCGATCCCCCACCCGTCCGAAGACCCGCTGTTGAGAACCGGTAAAACCCGGGCGAGATCAGGACTCGAACTCCTAACCATAGGTTAGGAGTCATCCCTCATTTCTCATTAATGTCCTCCAGATGTAGCTAGTGGGAATTGAACCCAAGCCTCCCATAGGAAACTTAGGCCCTCAACCAATTGGGCTACAAGTGTTGGACATACAAGCTGCCTTATTATACTATATTAATATAACAATGGATTTGAACAATAATTTATTTTTTATTTATTTATTGTTATTAAATATTATTGTTTTCATTATAATATCAAAGCTGATGGTTGGTGCAGTGGTGTTTGAGTTATTATACAACAGGCATGTCTCCGGTTCGAGCCATGCTCCGAGTATTTTTTTTTTCAAATGTCGATAGTGGTTCTGCATCTTTGTAATTTTCTCTCTAATGAGGGGTAATTCAGTAATTGGGGTCCATCGGTTTATCTCCTGGCACTACACGTGTTGCATCTTCTGGAGGTCTCTTTATCACATTCCCTACTCTGCAGTCCACGTGTCTTAGTTTCCCTTTCTCCACCTCCACAGCTCATCCTTCCACTAATTTCCGCAACACACTTCCTCTGTCTTCACCACCAGACACCACCGCCTCTGTCTCCACTAATTTCCACAACACACTTCTTCTGTTATCTTGCACAATCCAGCGATTATTTTACAAACACAAACACGACACACTCAACATAACAAACAATCACCAACACATCAAGTCCCTGCAAGAGATACGAATAAACGAAAGGTTTGGTTTAGACCCGTCTGAAATTAGTATGGATCTGAGTTGGGTTGCTTTTTCCGACGAAAGGGTTGGTGTCCGATGTGGGTTTTGGTAAGAACGTGTCGACGACGGCGGTGGTGTCTGGTTTTCGAGTATGAGGTGTGTTCTCGAGTGCCCGATGTGTTCTCGAGTCAGCGGTGAATTCTCGAGTGATTGATGAGTTTCCGAATGATGAAGCTGTTCTCGAGTGAGAGCTGCGTTCTCGGATTGTGATAACGTTCTCAAGTGACTGCTGTGTTCCCGGATGAATATTGTTCTCGAGTGTACAGGATGGTTCTCGAGTAGCAAAGAGGTTCTCGAGTTACGGAGGTTGTTCTCGAGTGTATGTTGTGTTTCCGGATCTGGGTTTCCGGTTGAAGAATAGATGGAGAGGCTGAAGAGGAAGATGTGTGGTTTTGTTGATGGAGACATGGTTTATTATTGTTGGTTTTGTGTGAGAGAAGACGAAGAGACAGAAGGAAGTGGTGGTGGTGGAGTGGTGTAAGGGATTATTGATTTTATAGGTCGTCAGTCCATTTATCGTTGCGCTGTCGACTCATTTAGCGTTCGGGTATGTTAATCTGGCATGCATGGTAACATTCCTTTTTTTGATTACCTTTATCATTGCTTCCTGTTACGTTTCTTCTAAATTGATGGATTTCACCAGGTTTTGGGGTATCGGTTTCTTCATTGTTTTGATTATTTGTGTGTTGTAGGGTTTTTATCGAATTGATTCCATTTTCAGTTTTGTCATCCTTTCTCTGTGTAAAAAAAAACAAAATTAACATGGATATTACAATAGATCTTATTTGGTAAGTTAATTGTAACCTAGAAATGATCTAGATACAGACCTTAATCAGGTATCATAACCGTAAAATGTAAGGATTAAAATGTAAGCACTTGAATGCAAATGCAAATGCTAATACACATAATTGGATGTTTCTTGATTAAAGGCACGATGATTAGCATAATGGGTTGTAAACGATAAAATTACGAAACTTTTAAATAGGTGTATAGATTTTTTTATATTATTAATCTTTGGCTGGTTGCAATTAGGTTTCTAAATACTTCTAACGTCATTTTTTGATTGCAGAGTCAAGAAAATCAGCACAAGCGATACATTGTCCCAGTGTTATCTCTAGGCTGTTATGTGGGTGTATTCTTTGGAGGTCACACGTACGTATCCTTTGTACAGTTATTGGTATGACACTATAAAACTGACAATTTTATCATTTTAAACAAGTCTTGAAAAAATCCTGGTCAGCGAGTACAACCGAGAATACGCCTCTTAAGCGTTCATACGTATATCAATGCATTCGCTGTGATAACGTTTTCAAAGTATGCATCTGATTTGGCATCCTTTGAATCACTGGTTCCATGAATTTGGGTTCAGCTGCGGCGATACCGAGTAAGTCCGACTATACTTGGATGTGATTTGGATTCTGTTACAGTTGCATTTAGCACGTTTTCGTTTTGCCATACAGTTTTCATCTGTCTTTTGGTGTGATTATGGTTGTTGATTCACGGGTTTTTAAATTTATCTCAGTTCTTTGCAGGCTACAAAGAGGTTTATTTTTATGACTACTGATACATCATCATCCTTCAGGCTTAATATGGAATTTAGAGTTATTAAAGGTGAGCAAAAGCACCATTGATAGTTTCTGAGTTCTTGCTTATTATTATTTCCAGTACATGTATTGGATTTTTCTATGTTGTGTTCATATAAGAGTAATAATGCTCATCTGTAAATTCTTACACGTAAAAAAAAAACAAATAATAATATTATGTTGTAGGCATGCAGTTAATAACAATCTACCTCTTTATCCAGTATTTTACTTATGGACAAGTCATTTAACAATTGTATGCCTAAATGAACTTTCAGGTGTTTGTGAATGGCCAGTTCTTGAACTAGGACCCAGAGAACCGAATCAAAGTTCGAATTGTGTCTGCCAGAGCTTACCACTCTTTGTTCATGCACAACATGTAAGTAAACGAGATAATAACATACATATTCATTTAAATTTTTACCCTTCTGGCTCAACTCTGTTTTTACGTGTTACCTACATTCCTGCCTATGCCGGAAAGACTCAACTTACATTGTTATATTGAATATGCAGTAAAGAGTATTTTTGACCTGATGTGAGCAACTGTTTTTAAAGTTAAAATTGCATATTTTTTCAGGTAATCACACAGGGTGCCATTAGTGCACCGATGTTTTCACTGAAAGGCTTTTCCTTAGAAGCATCAGCAAAAGGTACAGTTATCCTTTTTCTCTTCTAAAATTCACTGAAACTGAACTCACGGTACCTTTCGATATACAGGATCAATTAATGACCAGATTTGACCCATAACCCTAAATGGGTCATGAATGGATGGGCGGACATAACCCAGATTGACCCATTTGATATTTAACATTTTGGAAGTGCTAATGAGATCATTAGTTGTTTTTGAGAGTCCTCCTCTTTCCTCTAATATTAACGGGCCTGTTTTTGCAGGATATGAGGCTTGCTTTGGGTCTAGCTGAATCTGTTTCTCAGTCAACACCAATTGTGGCTGCTGCAAATGAGCTTTCTCATGGTTTAAGTGACAGTGACTTTTTCAGGTGCCAAGTCTCATGGTTTAAGTGACAGTGACTTTTCAGCAGTTACCTAAGGTCTTTCTTTGTTAATAGTCAATGTTCTTTAAGCATTGGTTCACTCCTATTGTTTTTTGTCGACACTGTGAGTCTAAAAAAAGACATCTTTAAACAGTATTTTGCGGACTCAAATCTATTTGATATGGTTCTAACTTAATTATGTTTGTTTGTGTTTCTAGCTGGCTATGGGTTTACTAATGGCTGCTTCAGCAGCAGCAACAACAGCTATAGTGCAGCTGACACAAAGGCAACAATAAGGTCAATTGGTTCGCTATTTGCCAACAATATAATGATTTTGGTAGGTTAGGCTTCTAGCTTGATCAGTCACGATCTTTAGCAACTAAGGTAAATCAATGACCTCTGTTTATTTTGGATAATAATGATGATAATGGATGACATAATATTTTGCTCTGATATTAGGTGAAGGATTAACGGTGGATTATTGGTCATGATGCAGTGAAGTTGTAACTAAGTTAGAGGATGGTGGATGGCGTTGGCCGTTGAGGTTCGGGTCTAGAAGCGGGTCATGTGTTGTTGCTCCAGTCAACACAAGTCAAACCCGGACTTTGTTAGCATTAGTCAACCTTGGAGTAGGAAGCTGGAAAGGTATAACCAAGTCGTATAAATTCCTAGATCTAATTAAAAAGATAGATTATATTTTATTTGGATTATAGGGGAATTGAATCTTGATGATGTTGAGTATTTGATGGATTTTGTGGTCGTCCTGTTAATCAAATGGTAGCAATTGATTACTGGTACAGTGGTTACACTTTCATCCTGATCGAATGATGTAATTCTGATGAACTCGGTTACCTAGGATACACTATTGCTTATTAGGTTGACACCAGTATTTGCTTTTTATTATAATTATAAACATTATTTATTAGGTTGACACCTTTTGTTTTTTTTTTGTTTTGATATAGTTATAGACTTATAGTTATTAGTTATTATAGTTGGAATTTGATTACTCGAGTTTTATTATGATGATAAATAATTAAGTCATTAAATAAATACTTCCTATATATATATATATAGAGAGAGAGAGAGAGAGAAAGAGAGAGAGAGAGACACACACACATATGCCAAGTATAAAATGTAAACTCTCTTGGGTTAAGAAAACCATTTGAAAACCCATCTAAAAAACATTTTTTTAAAAAAATAAACAATGTAAAATACATGGCGGAAACATCGGGATGTCACGTATTGATGATTGTTCAGTAGCTCATGGTGACAAAATAAATTTCATTAAATGATTTAAATAATTTACATACATTTGTTCTACAAAAATTCGTACATCAAATGAATAATACTATGTACACATCTTCAAGCATTAACTCAAATCTTCGAGCAAGTAGAACCTGAAACATGTTAAGTTGAAAATATTTTTGGGTCAACAAAAGTTGGTGAGAATACATAGGTTTTTTTGAATATAATTGATAGCAATAGTTTGTACAACAATCACAGTTGTATAATGATAGAGTATGAGTTCGACATGTAACAATGCGTCTTTGTACAATCAAACCTTGTGTCGACTGAGGACTAACTCGCAAGTTAGTTAAATGTTGTTACTGTTATCGATCATCCCTGAATTTATGCGGGGGGATGGGTTTGTCAGACCTATAGCGCTATAATCTAAACAGGCGGCTTGATCAATGTTAATGATTGTACTGTGTCTTTTTGTTACAGTCAAATGATAGAATGAGTAAATGATAGTGTAATTGAATCACAAATTTCAATAATGTAAGAATGAGTAAATGATAGTGTATAAAATGTTTAAACATGTTTCACCCCAAAAATATAAAATAGAAAAAGGGGCTATGTAAACTCACCTTAGCCAATGTTAAGTCTCGTGAAATAGAATATGTGTTGCCCAACGATGCCAAGTATTACCCTATAATTTAGGTAATAAATATGTCTAAGTCTTTCTAGTCTACAAATATATTCTAGGGTTTCGAATTGGGGATAAGTGTTCGTTTGATTGATAAATAAAATGTTTAATAATTAAGAGAAATTTGATAAATAAATAAACAAAAGTCATTTTGTAAATTTTAAAATAAAGATGGTCACAATATAAAGTTTTAAGTATGAAAATAAATTTTATAAAATTATTTTCTTTAAAATAGAATATTAAATCTATTTATTTCAAATTGTCAAAATGTAACTTTAATATTTAAAATACTAAAATTAAAGAATTATTAAATTAAAAATTGTATTTCTGTTCCAAATATATAGAAATAATTTATATAAAATTTTGGTGCAAAAATATTGAAAAATGAATTTATTATGATTTATTTATGATTAAAACTAACAAAAATTGATTAAAAATATTAAATAAATGATTTTTCAGAAATAAAAATCATTTCAGAAAAGTTTAATGTTATATAAACTCAGAATAATTTTTGTGGAAATTTATATAATTGTTTTGATATATTTATAGAATTTTATAATTATAATTGAATAAATTTGTAATATGTATTATATATAATAAATAAAAGATTTTTGAAAAACTAAAAATTGTATGATAAACTTAACCATTTGAAATACATAAAATAAATTTTATAGGATTTATAAAGTTGTTTGGTATTTAAAATGTATAATAAAACTTTAGAATTAAAAATATATGTTTAAATCCTTCAAAAAAAATATGTGGTGGTTATGAGGTTCGAACCCGGGTCTATGACCGGGTTGGACTTAATCACAAGTGCGGCTACCACCAAGCCACACCCTGAGAACGAGTTTAAAGCATACATAAAATCTTTTATACATTATCAGATTCGAACCTTCTTCCTCATATTAACCCTAGATCTATCTCCGGCTAATTGGGCTCGAAAACTACAGTTAGAACCCAATTTATTAGAGGGCTAATGTAAAATAGCATAATACGATCTGAATGGTATAGAGATTTACTGAAATAAATGGAGATTTGAGGGGAATAGAACTTGGCCGGAAAAGTGAACGCCGACGAGACCCGTAGTCCACGCCTGGAAGCTTTTTCAACAGAATTTTTTTTGGGTGGTGAAGTTTTGTGTGAGGTTTATGGCCTACTGGTGTCCTCGATTTATACCCGAGCTCAAAGAAATGCAAAGGTTTGACTTTTACAAGTCAAACCCGTGATTGATTATATGATGATTGGAGGATATTATGGCTATTGATTTGCCGGTTGTGCCTCATAAACGTACGGGTCAATGAACATAATAAAGGAAACGCGTGTTAGTCGTTATGGTAAGTCGCCGGAAATTCCGGGACTTATCGGAAATAGGATCGGGGTTGCAGGCAAAACAAAAGGGAAGAAGAAAGGTTGGGTGGGCCGGGTTTGGTTCTGGGCTGGGCTAGTCTGGGCTCCGAAAAAAAAGAAAGGAGGGCTCATGTTTAGAGGGTTTACATTGTATAAGTTTTTCTCAATCCATAAAGTTATTACTATTATTATTATTATTATTATTATTATTATTATTATTATTATTATTATAATGTTTTGGAATGATTCATATTTAGAAATGGTTAAAAGTGGTGATTTTATTTAATAAATGGGGAAAAAAATATGCGATGTTACAGTCTCCCCTACTTTTGGAAACTTCGTCCCGAAGTTATTATTAAAAAAAACACGGGGTTGTGGATGACTGGGTAGAGATTAGGACAAGTGTAGCGTTAGGGCACAACATGAATAGAATAACCTGTCTCGCGTTATGTGTGAGTTGATTGACTAAATGAACTACCAGATAACTAGAGTTTACATTTGGTTATCTCCCGAACCTTGATAGAATTTCACACTACCTTAACGTACCTGTAAATTCATGATTACGTTCCGGACCGCAATCACCAATTTACCTTACATTAGGGTTTTGTGTCCTTCTATTACTCGAAACACACATGTAAGTAATGCAGAAATAATCATGTGGTTGAACCTTTGTATATAATGAGTCCAACCGTTGAGCAGGGAAAAGACTCTCACCAGTTAGTGAGTAGGAACCTATACCGATTGTTGAGCAGGTTCGATAACCTCCACCAGTCGTGGAGCAGGTTGTAGGGCCTCTCCCGACTGAGCAGGTTCGATAGCCTCCACCAGTCGTGGAGCAGGTTGTAGGGCCTCTCTCGACTGTTGAAAAGGCATGATGACCTCTACCAATCGTTGAGTAGGTTATTTGGTACTCACTAACTGTTGAGCAAGTACTTTTATCCTCTATTAAGTGTAGCAATTATTATACACATAAATTGCAAATTGATAATATATTTATGCAAGCAAGTAATACGAGTATAGTATATGAGTTGTAGTTGTATAGATTTTGATATTCAAACAAGCACGCATCCAATTGTTATGATTATACCATATAAACAACTCTCAGCCAAAACTTTCAATACAAGAATTTATTACTTGAATCAAATAGCGTCAATACATAGAATAAAAAGCAACCAATAGTCAAATGGTGGGACTTGCTGTTAGGTAGCTGGAGGGTCTTGATCTCGGTTTAGTTTAGGGCATCGGTTACGGAAGTGATTTGGGTCTCCACATTCATAGCACTGACCATAGTTGTATCGATTAGGATTAGTAGCCTGAGCAGGGTTGGTGGGTTGGTTGGCATTAGGGTTTGGGGTCTCGCGACATGTGTTGACTAGATGGCCATACTTACCACAATTGGTGCACAAGCGACACGCTGAAGTAGTGGGATGATGTCGTTTGCATGTGTTACACAATGGATAGTTTCCTATATAAGGTTTCTTGTTAGAAGCTTGTGTAGTGAGGTTGGCATCAGGATACCTGGCCTTACGCTTCTGGTTCTCAGTAGTTACCGCGGCTACAATACCTGCTTTCTCGCTTTTCTGAACTAAGGTACCGTTCTTTACGTGATTGTCAGTTAAGGTAGCTGCTAGGCGTTTGGCCTCTTCGAGGGTAGCGGGGTTCCTTCCCCATACCGTGTCCTGAATCTGCATGGGTAAACCACTGATATATTTCTCAATGGCTACAGGTAGCGGAGTGACCTTATGGGGCAACAACAGACTGAGCTCATGGAAGCGGGTATTATAAGCAAGGTTTTCCCCACTATCCTGAGCAAGGGTGTGGAACTCGTCCTCTAATTTCTTGACCTCGTTACGTGGGCAAAATTCATCTTTCATTATCTCCTTGACTTGATCCCAGGTCATAGTAAGTGCAACTTCAGCTCTTCGGGCGAGCTTTTCCTCATTCCACCAAGTGAGTGCTCATTTGTGAAGAACACTCATAGCATAACGGACCTTAAAGTTATCGGGACACTCACTGTTAATGAAGGTATTCTCAATGCCCTCGAACCATTGTAGGAGACCAGTAGCTCCTTCATCTCCACTGAACTTAGGGGGATTACAGGTATTAAAGTGTTTAAGTGTGCAGGCTGGGAGGCCATTCCCGTTTCCATTCCCGTTCCCATTGTGATTTTCATTGCCGTTTCCATTTCCATTGCCGTTTCCATTCATCTGGATGACTTGGGCTAGTAAGTTAGGAACAAGAGTTTCTATTTGTTGCGCCATTTGTTGGGAAATGATTGCGGCTAGTTGGGCATCGACACCGTTGTTGTTGTTGTGGTTGTTGTTGTTGTTGTTATGGTTGTCGTGGCTGTTATTGTTGCTATTTCCTTCATCATGATTACCACCACTGTTATTGCGAGTGCTGCGACGTGGAGGCATGATCTGTAAGAGACACAATGAAATGAATGAGGTTATATAAGCAATGTAATCATTTATTCATTAATTAAAACGAATAAACGAAAACGTTGACTTATCAAAGATTCTAGATTCTAATAACATAGTGAAGACATGCTTTAGCCTATAAGTGAACACTCATCCCGAGAATTCCCAGGTAGGCATCTGGGTCCCTCGTCTGATTGGGATATATGCGCAATGCCAGCCTAGACAGAAAACTCATAATACAGGCGGTCACCCTTCCAGATTGCACGTGTTCGTTATTAAAATCTAGAACTTCGACGAGATCTCAAGGTGGTTCAGGCTAAACCTGAGGATTTTGTCCTATTAGTCTAAGAGTAGATCCAGTGATGGAGAGCAATCTTCTTGTAGGGATAAGAAGTAGGAGGGAGATAGAGAATAGCAAGTAAAAGAAACAAGTATGGGTTAAATCCTATGGTTATGGACTAGATTATTTTTCTAATAACCTAATTCCCTATAACCATGGCTCTGATACCAATCTGTAACACCCCAACCGATGGCGGAAACATCGGGATGTCACGTATTGATGATTGTTCAGTAGCTGATGGTGACAAAATAAATTTCATTAAATGATTTAAATAATTTACATACATTTGTTCTACAAAAATTCGTACATCAAATGAATAATACTATGTACACATCTTCAAGCATTAACTCAAATATTCGAGCAAGTAGAACCTGAAACATGTTAAGTTGAAAATATTTTTGGGTCAACAAAAGTTGGTGAGAATACATAGTTTTTTTTTTAATATAATTGATAGCAATAGTTTGTACAACAATCACAGTTATATAATAATAAAGTATGAGTTCGACATGTAACAATGCGTCTTTGTACAATCAAACCTTGTGTCGACTGAGGACTAACTCGCAAGTTAGTTAAATGTTGTTACTGTTATCGATCATCCCTGAATTTATGCGGGGGGATGGGTTTGTCAGACCTATAGCGCTATAATCTAAACAGGCGGCTTGATCAATGTTAATGATTGTACTGTGTCTTTTTGTTACAGTCAAATGATAGAATGAGTAAATGATAGTGTAATTGAATCACAAATTTCAATAATGTAAGAATGAGTAAATGATAGTGTATAAAATGTTTAAACATGTTTCACCCCAAAAATATAAAATAGAAAAAGGGGCTATGTAAACTCACCTTAACAAATGTTAAGTCTCATGAAATAGAATATGTGTTGCCCAACGATGCCAAGTATTACCCTATAATTGAGGTAATAAATATGTCTAAGTCTTTCTAGTCTACAAATATATTCTAGGGTTTCGAATTGGGGATAAGTGTTCGTTTGATTGATAAATAAAATGTTTAATAATTAAGAGAAATATGATAAATAAATAAACAAAAGTCTTTTTGTAAATTTTAAATTAAAGATGGTCACAATATAAAGTTTTAAGTATGAAAATAATTTTTATAAAATTATTTTCTTTAAAATAGAATATTAAATCTATTTATTTCAAATTGTCAAAATGTAACTTTAATATTTAAAATACTAAAATTAAAGAATTATTAAATTAAAAATTGTATTTCTGTTCCAAATATATAGAAATAATTTATATAAAATTTTGGTGCAAAAATATTGAAAAATGAATTTATTATGATTTATTTATGATTAAAACTAACAAAAATTGATTAAAAATATTAAATAAATGATTTTTCAGAAATAAAAATCATTTCAGAAAAGTTTAATGTTATATAAACTCAGAATAATTTTTGTGGAAATTTATATAATTGTTTTGATATATTTATAGAATTTTATAATTATAATTGAATAAATTTGTAATATGTATTATATATAATAAATAAAATATTTTTGAAAAACTAAAAATTGTATGATAAACTTAACCATTTGAAATGCATAAAATAAATTTTATAGGATTTATAAAGTTGTTTTGGTATTTAAAATGTATAATAAAACATTAGAATTAAAAATATATGTTTAAATCCTTCAAAAAAAATATGTGGTGGTTATGAGGTTCGAACCCGGGTCTATGACCGGGTTGGGCTTAATCACAAGTGTGGCTACCACCAAGCCACACCGTGAGAACGAGTTTTAAAGCATACATAAAATCTTTTATACATTATCAGATTCGAACCTTCTTCCCCAAATTAACCCTAGATCTATCTCCGGCTAATTGGGCTCGAAAACTACAGTTAGAACCCAATTAATTAGAGGGCTAATGTAAAATAGCATAATACGATCTGAATGGTATAGAGATTTACTGAAATAAATGGAGATTTGAAGGGAACAGAACTTGGCCGGAAAAGTGAACGCCGGCGAGACCCGTAGTCCACGCCTGGAAGCTTTTTCAACAGAATTGTTTTTGGGTGGTGAAGTTTTGTGTGAGGTTTATGGCCTACTGGTGTGCTCCATTTATACCCGAGCTCAAAGAAACGCAAAGGTTTGACTTTTACAAGTCAAACCCGTAATTGATTATATGATGATTGGAGGATATTATGGCTATTGATTTGCCGGTTGTGCCTCATAAACGTACGGGTCAATGAACATAATAAAGGAAACGCGTGTTAGTCGTTATGGTAAGTCGCCGGAAATTCCGGGACTTGCCGGAAATAGGATCGGGGTTGCAGGCAAAACAAAAGGGAAGAAGAAAGGTTGGGTGGGCCGGGTTTGGTTCTGGGCTGGGCTAGTCTGTGCTCCGAAAAAAAAAGAAAGTAGGGCTCATGTTTAGAGGGTTTACATTGTATAAGTTTTTCTCAATCCATAAAGTTATTACTATTGTTATTATTATTATTATTATTATTATTATTATTATTATTATTATTATTATTATTATTATTATTATAATGTTTTGGAATGATTCATATTTAGACATGGTTAAAAGTGGTGATTTTATTTAATAAATGGGGAAAAAAATATGCGATGTTACACGACTCTTTTGTTATCTTTTTTGATCAAAATTCTTAAAACATGTATATTACATGCGCTAAAATTTTCAAATAAAAAAAGCTCGGGAAGTAGGGTTTTCTCAAATTTTTGTGTCACACCCTCAAATTTCCACTTGCGGAGTTTTAGCGCAAGGCGCATGACAAACCAGGATCCAAGTCAACGGTCACAATAAACAACTCTATATGAAGATACATGACATTCAAAAGACATAGTTTTCATAAACTCAAAATCAGTAGCGGAAGCATTAGACAAGTTACAAACCATAGACCCACATGTACCAAGTGGTTATTACAAAACATGAACTAAACCTAGACGCCAATGCAGACCCGTGCGCCTAGTTCCATTTGTTGCTACCTTAGCGACCTGAGAAAAACATGCCAAAAGACGTCAACATATAATGCTGGTGAGTTCATAGGTTTGTTCAATATGTTACCAAGCGTTTTCAAAACGTTACCATGTCCATACTATATCAGTGTTACCAAGTACGCTAGCTAGGCGTATGTTTTATTACTACTATGATTGGAAACCATTACTAGACACGTTTAGCAATGTTTAGCATATGTTTTAAGCAGCCCGAATGTTCAGCATGATACCAATGTTCCAGTTCGAGACAACATGCACCCGCCCGGCCCTCCAAGCCGACGAGTGGGGCAGGTCACGCCCAATAGATCTATCCACATTTCCCCCGTTGTGCATCCCCGCACATTCATGGTTTCCCCCGGGACTTCCAAAGATCGTATAGCAATACAAAGTTAAAAAAAACCATAGTATGACATATGTTACCAAAATAGTTTAGCGCATGTTTTCTCCCCCAAAAGTTAAAGCAGTAAAAGTGGGGCCGTGAACTCACCTTAGATAGCGTTCTTCGGTTACAAGTAAAAATGCTAAGCCCTTGATAATCCCTCTACCGGAGATCTATCAAAATGTTCACATAAGTGTTCCGACTAATAACCATAAGGTTATCTAGTCCCTGATTGTCCAGATCGTAACCAAGTATGTTTTAAAGCGTGTTTAAATGTTTAACCGACACACTAGACCGACCCGACATCCCGTTGGTGACCCATTACCCTAACTAATTAAGTACACATAGATTACACACAAGGTTCAAGCATAAAACACTTAGTTTGTATCAAAAATCTCATTTCTGCATCAGAACGGTCGAACCAGTCAGATAAAATCTCCTTCGCCCGTTGTTAAGTTCTCCTTCGCCCGTTTTTCCACGTTCGACCGTTTGATCAGGTTCGCCCAACATTTTCCAGGTTCGACCCTGGATTTTCTCCTTCGCCCACCCGATTGGTCGAAGGAGTCCAGGTTCGCCCTTGTTGTACAAATTTTCCTAAAACCGCTTCAAACACATTCGAAACACCTCGAAACATCATCAAACACAGCAGTCAAGTATGAATAACTTATCCCTACAAAACCCCACCGATTTCCCCCAATAATACGTCCATTTCAACCCTTTCCCAAAATGGTAAGAATTATCAAAACGTCACAATCATGAATGGATTCTTTACCCAATTTGGAAACTTTTGAAATCAATCCATATTTAACTTAAAATGCTCAGTTTGTCGAGTGTTCGATTTTTCCTAGATTCGTTAAAACCCCCAAATGCCCATAATATCACCATCTATCCATCTCTAACCCTAAACAACAACAAACAAGCATCAATAAAAATCCTATATCATGTTTCTATCATAGATACAACAGCAAATCATTGAACAACACATAACACCACATAATACAAAATTTACATATGTTTATCATCATGAAAACCTATGTTTAAATGATAAGGTTTTGATTTAGAATGATGTTTAAGAGGTTTTTAATCATGAAAACACCCTTAGAACAGATCCGGACAATTAGGGTTAGATGAAAACGAATTAAAATGCTTTAAAAAGGATTTAGGATTAAGAACACACCTTGGATTCTTGTTTAGATGTTGTAGATAGGTTAGGTTATGAAAAAGAAGAGCAAAAACTCCTTCCTTAGTGATTAAAATCGTTTGAGAGTGTTTTGAGACGGTTAGGGTTTGTGAAATGGTGAAAAATGACAAAGTTTGGTATTTATACTAATCCTCCTTTGCCCCTATTAGTGGTCGAAGGTAGCCTCCTTCGACCCTTCCACAGGGTCGAATGAGCCCTGTCCTGGTTGAAGGGAATTCTTTCAATTCCACATCCCAGGTTCGCCCATTTACAAAGGGTCGAACCAAAACATAATTCTTCCTTCGACCACTCGAAGTGGTCGAACCAGAACCCATGTTTATCTAGTTTTCTAGTTTGTCGTGTTTAACGCATTCTAACATACCTTAACATATGAGCATGCAACCTTAGTCTATGTTTAACATATTTAAGCACAGATAATCATTTACACATCATTTAAACACATCTATGTATATAATCCACCACACGACCCGTAATCTACACATACACTTAATTAGTTCATGTAATGTCGCCAACAACGGGACCCGGGACTACTGTATTCCCAAAATGACTCCCAATGATCCTTCAGATTATTGAACCCTGGACAATCCTAACTTGACCCGACTCAACTAACCCAGTTAAGTCCGTTTATAAACGTTTCCCGCTAAGGTAGACTTAGATGTTACTAAAGTGTTTAAGCCAAATATGCCGGGTGTCACATCATCCCCACGTTGAAAGAATTTTCGTCCCGAAAATTGCACAAAGCCCCAAAATGAAAGAAGCGAAAAGAACAGAACGAAAAGAAAATTACCGGATGTCACATCATCCCCACGTTGAAAGGAATCTCGACCCGAGATTCATTCCGCTTCAGCAGTAACATGCCTCGATTCGAACGCGCGTTTCGGAAAAAGAAGAGGATGTTTAGCTTTCATCTGATCCTCACGTTCCCATGTGAACTCCGGTCCATGATTCGAGTTCCAACGAACTTTGACTATGCGGATTTTACTCCGACGAAGGCTACGAATCTTGTAGTCGAGAATCTCGACAGGTTCCTCCACAATGCGAAGACGATCATCAACCTTGATCTCTTCTAGTGGTACAATGAGAGATTCATCAGCCAAACACTTCTTCAAGTTAGACACATGGAAGACGTTGTGAACACTACCGAGCTCTGCCGGTAAGTCAAGTCTATATGCCACCGGTCCAATCCGATCCAGGATTGCGAATGGTCCGACATATCGAGGTTTAAGCTTGCCACGCTTTCCAAAGCGTATGACGCCCTTCCATGGTGAAACTTTCAGAAGTACCCTGTCCCCAACCTGGAACTCCAAAGGTTTTCGACGGCGATCGGCATAACTCTTCTGACGATCCCGTGCAGCAGCCAAACGGTGACGAATCTGTACGATTTTCTCCGAAGTTTTGTACACAAGTTCCGGACCAGTGAGCTGGCTCTCGCCCACCTCGGCCCAACAAAGTGGTGATCGACATTTCCGTCCGTATAGAGCCTCGAACGGAGCTGCCTTGGTACTAGAGTGATAGCTGTTGTTGTAGGAAAACTCCACCAACGGCAGATGGATCTCCCAACTTTTGCCAAAATCGATGACACATGCCCGAAGCATGTCTTCCAAGGTTTGAATTGTCCGCTCACTCTGTCCATCAGTTTGCGGATGATAAGCCGTACTCATATCCAACTGAGTACCCAAAGCCTTGTGTAGAGCCTTCCAAAAACGCGAAGCAAAACGAGAATCACGATCAGAGATAATAGAAACAGGCACCCCATGCCGGGCAACCACCTCCTTAAGGTAAAGTCGAGCTAACCGCTCGAGTCCATCGGTTTCCTTAATAGGTATAAAACGTGCCGATTTTGTCAGCCGGTCAACAATCACCCAGATCATATCATAACCACTAGGTGACTTTGGCAACTTGGTGACAAAATCCATCGTGATTCGCTCCCACTTCCATTCCGGAACCTCTGGTTGTTGCAGGAGACCAGACGGCCTCTGATACTCCACTTTGACTTTAGCACAAGTCAAGCATTTACTGACATAAGAAGCTATATCAGCTTTCATGTTCGGCCACCAATAGAGTATCTTCAAATCCTAATACATCTTATCGGAGCCAGGGTGAATAGAATACCGGGATTTGTGAGCTTCATCCAAAACAAGCTCGCGCAATCCCCCGAGCAATGGGACCCAAACACGTCCCGCAAAATAGTGTAAGCCATCGGTCCTGAGTTCAAGATGCTTGTCAGCACTGTGCATAGTCTCAGCCTTAAGGTTTTCCTCCTTCAAGGCTTCCAACTGTGCAGAACGGATTCGGTCCGGCAATGACGAATGAATGGTGAGCTGTAAGGCTTGAACACGGCGAGGATTTGCAG
The DNA here is from genome assembly GCA_028751855.1 of Ambrosia trifida. NCBI lineage: Eukaryota > Viridiplantae > Streptophyta > Magnoliopsida > Asterales > Asteraceae > Ambrosia > Ambrosia trifida. The sequence goes on along the minus strand of CM054123.1, from coordinate 2,656,601 downwards.
ACTCCTTCCTGCTCAAGGCGTCCGCCACAACGTTAGCCTTGCCAGGATGGTATTTGATAGCACAGTCATAATCGTTCAGGAGTTCAACCCAGCGACGCTGCCGCATGTTCAAGACATTCTGGTCGAAAATATGCTGAAGACTCTTGTGATCGGTATATACTTCACACTTGGTACCGTACAAGTAATGTCTCCAGATTTTCAACGCAAAGACTACCGCACCCAGTTCCAAGTCATGAGTAGTGTAGTTCTTCTCATGAACTTTGAGTTGACGAGAAGCATAAGCAATAACCTTCCCGCGTTGCATCAACACACAACCGAGACCACGAATAGAAGCGTCACAGTACACAACGAAGTCATCCGTACCCTCAGGTAAAGATAAGATAGGTGCAGAACAAAGTTTAAGCTTCAACATCTGAAATGCTGATTCCTGTGGTTCATCCCAGTCGAACTTTCGGTCCTTCTGGGTAAGAGTAGTGAGGGGTTGAGCGATCTTCGAAAATCCCTCAATGAAACGACGATAGTAACCCACAAGACCTAGGAATTGCCGCACCTCAGATGGCGTCTTTGGTGCTTCCCAGTCTTTAATAGCCTCGATCTTAGCCGGATCGACATGAATTCCCAGTTCATTAACCACATGTCCTAGGAATTGAACTTCACGTAACCAAAAATCACACTTTGAGAACTTAGCATACAACTGCTCCTGTCTCAAAAGTTCCAAGACCAACCATAGGTGTTCCTCATGATCCGCCTTGTTCTTAGAATAAATCAGAATATCGTCAATAAACACGATGACGAACTTATCAAGGCAAGGTTTGCAAACGCGGTTCATTAAATCCATTAACACCGCCGGTGCGTTAGTGAGACCAAAAGGCATGACCAAGAACTCAAAATGGCCATAACGAGTGCGAAAAGCAGTCTTCTGAACGTCAGCTTCCCTGACACGCAACTGGTGATAACCGGACCGCAAATCAATCTTCGAATAGTAGCTGGAGCCCTGGAGCTGGTCAAAGAGATCATCAATGCGAGGAAGAGGATAACGATTCTTGATGGTCACTTTGTTCAGCTCACGATAATCAATACACATGCGAAGACTTCCGTCCTTCTTCTTCACAAACAAAATAGGAGCTCCCCACGGGGAAGAACTCGGTCGGATGAAACCCTTTTCCAAGAGTTCCTGCAACTGGCTAGACAACTCTTGCATCTCGGGAGGTGCAAGACGATACGGAGCTCGGGCAATTGGAGCTGCACCCGGAGTAAGATCAATACCAAACTCAACCTGACGATGGGGAGGAAGACCAGGAAAATCATCAGGAAACACATCGGGAAAGTCACGAACCACTGGAATATCCTCGATCTTCTTCTCATCGTCAGGAGGAACGTTAACAAGTGCCAGAATGGCCGAACAGCCCTTCCGAAGGTACTTACGGGCTTTCATGCTAGAAATGATACTCAGCGGAGCACCGCTTTTCTCTCCATGAACCGAAAGAGTCTCTCCATCAGGGAGAGGGATCCGAATAATCTTATCGAAACAAACGATCTCCGCACGATACAACGATAAGCAATCTATGCCGACAACGACATCAAAACTACCCAGGGGTACCGGCATAAGGTCAATGGGGAAAGACAAACCCGACAGTTCCAAGCGACATTCCCTAAGGGTGTGTGTCGCTTCGATTTTCTTACCATCAGCCAATTCTATTAAGTACTTAGCCTCTAAAGGTGTGGGTACTATATCTAGCAATCGACTAATGTCCATAGATACGAAACTCTTATCGGCACCAGAATCAAACAAGACAGAAACATAGCGATCATTAAGAAGGAACGTACCGGTAACTGTGTCTGGATCCTGCCTAGCCTCTGCAGATCCAATGACGAAAGCACGGGCAGTCCTGCCTCCGCCGCCGTTGTTCCCATTACCGTTTCCGCCCCTCCCGTTATCGCCGTGCTTCAGTTTAGGACATTCACGCTTGAAGTGTCCCGTATCACCATAGTTATAGCACCCCTGCTTACCTGGAGTCCCCTGAGCAGCAGGAGTAGGAGCAGTAGCAGGAGTCTGAGTTGGGGTGAGTGCCACCCTACAATCCTTAGCATGATGCCCCAACTTATGGCACCGATGACAACGAGCCGGATCACAACTCCTAGAATGATGAAAACCACACTTGTTGCACTTGGGATGCTTCCCAACATACCCACTCGACTTCTGCCCCGAAGAAGACCCAGATGAATCAAACTTCTTTGCCGGCTGAGATGGCGCTGGCACAACACTCTTCCTCGCACTATCCCACTTCCTCTTGTTCCCTTCAGTAACCTTCACAGCAGCACCCTTAGGAGGCAAAACACCTTCTGCCACCTTCAGGTTAGTCATCCGATGAGCTGATCGGACAACTTCAGCAATAGTGGGAAGATTCCCAGCAGCCACCAACCCCGCAATCTCCGGCACCAGCCCAGACACATAGTGCTAAATCCTCCTATATTCGGGTGTGTGCAAGTCAGGGCACAACACCGCCAGCTCATTCCTCCTCACAGTGTACTCTTCGATCTCTGACCCAACCATCTTGTAGCTCCAGACCTCATGTTCCAACTTCTGTATCTCCTCCCTCAGACAGTACTCACCTCTCAACAGTTGCACAAACTCCGCCCAAGGCATAGCAATAGCCTCCTTTAATCCCATGTTCTGAGTAGTAGCATTCCACCACGACAGTGCAGGCCCCTCAAATGTCGCAGTAGTATACTTTACCCGGTCCCCAGCGGGACAGTTAAACATGAAGAATACAGACTCAACCTTCTCCAGCCATCGAAGCAGTCCCACCGCTCCCTCAGTTCCAGCGAAATTATGGGGCTGACAGTCCCGAAACTTCTTATAAGAGCACTGAGGTGGGGGTGGATTGGCACCAACACCTGAAACACTATACACGAGTAAAACACAAACGAAAGGACATGACACCCAAGAATGAGGCAAGGTCGACAGAAATCAACTCACCACCCATGGCATTAATCCCAGCCTGGAAATTAGCCATAGCCATGTTCACTTGCTGCTGTAGCAAGTTGTTCAGCTCAGCTTGGGTCATGTTGATGTTGTCATGACCACCGCCTCCAGCACGACCACCGCCGCCAGCACGGCCACCGCCACCACCACGACGTCCACCACCGCGAGCACCAGACATGATCTAACAAATCAAGAAATCGAGGGATTCAGACTCACTTCCAGTGTCAACCACTAGAAATTTACAAGAGTTAACTTAGGGACAAATCCAGGACTATACATCCAAACTCGAAGTCCATCGGGATTTTCATGCATTTCAGTTTATTATTTCGTGTGCACCCGTAATGATAAATTGCTCTACATGGTCCTCCAGATGTACCCCTAATCCAGACTCCGGTCACCGAATATCGTCGCCTAGTAACGTGTTACGATAGGTGCAAGTGTAAGAAGGAATGTGTGTGCTAGAACCAACAAATCATCCCCTCCTTCTTCAATCCAGAAGAAGAAGACAAGAGTGGGTAAGAACCCAAATAAAAGCGGATGATGTAACAGAGAGGTATGATGATGATGTATGGACACCCCGACAATGTTAGTACGTATCCCACTAATAGACTCAAAGTATGTGACCGTCTAGTGTGTGTGCGACTCGGCTATAGACCAGACTCTACATGCAGTCCTAGTTCACTATAACCATTGGCTCTGATACCAATCTGTCACACCCTCAAATTTCCACTTGCGGAGTTTTACTGCGAGGCGCATGACAAACCAGGATCCAAGTCAACGGTCACAATAAACAACTCTATATGAAGATACATGACATTCAAAAGACATAGTTTTCATAAACTCAAAATCAGTAGCGGAAGCATTAGACAAGTTACAAACCATAGACCCACATGTACCAAGTGGTTATTACAAAACATGAACTAAACCTAGACGCCAATGCAGACCCGTGCGCCTAGTTCCATTTGTTGCTACCTTAGCGACCTGAGAAAAACATGCCAAAAGACGTCAACATATAATGCTGGTGAGTTCACAGGTTTGTTCAATATGTTACCAAGCGTTTTTAAAACGTTACCATGTCCATACTATATCAGTGTTACCAAGTACGCTAGCTAGGCGTATGTTTTATTACTACTACGATTGGAAACCATTACTAGACACGTTTAGCAATGTTTAGCATATTTTTAAGCAGCCCGAATGTTCAGCATGATACCAATGTTCCAGTTCGAGACAACATGAACCCGCCCGGCCCTCCAAGCCGACGAGTGCGGCAGGTCACGCCCAATAGATCTATCCACATTTCCCCCGTTGTGCATCCCCGCACATTCATGGTTTCCCCCGGGACTTCCAAAGATCGTATAGCAATACAAAGTTAAAAAAAAACCATAGTATGACATATGTTACCAAAATAGTTTAGCGCATGTTTTCTCCCCCAAAAGTTAAAGCAGTAAAAGTGGGGCCGTGAACTCACCTTAGATAGCGTTCTTCGGTTACAAGTAAAAATGCTAAGCCCTTGATAATCCCTCTACCGGAGATCTATCAAAATGTTCACATTAGTGTTCCGACTAATAACCATAAGGTTATCTAGTCCCTGATTGTCCAGATCGTAACCAAGTATGTTTTAATGCGTGTTTAAATGTTTAACCGACACACTAGACCGACCCGACATCCCGTTGGTGACCCATTACCCTAACTAATTAAGTACACATAGATTACACACAAGGTTCAAGCATAAAACACTTAGTTTGTATCAAAAATCTCATTTCTGCATCAGAACGGTCGAACCAGTCAGATAAAATCTCCTTCGCCCGTTGTTAAGTTCTCCTTCGCCCGTTTTTCCACGTTCGACCGTTTGATCAGGTTCGCCCAACATTTTCCAGGTTCGACCCTGGATTTTCTCCTTCGCCCACCCGATTGGTCGAAGGAGTCCAGGTTCGCCCCTGTTGTACAAATTTTCCTAAAAACGCTTCAAACACATTCGAAACACCTCGAAACATCATCAAACACAGCAGTCAAGTATGAATAACTTATCCCTACAAAACCCCACCGATTTCCCCCAATAATACGTCCATTTGAACCCTTTCCCAAAATGGTAAGAATTATGAAAACGTCACAATCATGCATGGATTCTTTACCCAATTTGGAAACTTTTGAAATCAATCCATATTTAACTTAAAATGCTCAGTTTGTCGAGTGTTCGAATTTTCCTTATTAGTTCTATTGATCATAAATATCATGCATCAAGTCTAGATTCGTTAAAACCCCCAAATGCCCATAATATCACCATCTATCCATCTCTAACCCTAAACAACAATAAACTAGCATCAATAACAATCCTATATCATGTTTCTATCATAGATACAGCAGCAAATCATTGAACAACACATAACACCACATAATACAAAATTTACATATGTTTATCATCATGAAAACCTATGTTTAAATGATAAGGTTTTGATTTAGAAAGATGTTTAAAAGGTTTTTAATCATGAAAAGACCCTTAGAACAGATCCGGACAATTAGGGTTAGATGAAAACAAATTAAAATGCTTTAAAAAGGATTTTGGATTAAGAACATACCTTGGATTCTTGTTTAGATGTTGTAGATAGGTTAGGTTATGAAAAAGAAGAGCAAAAACTCCTTCCTTAGTGATTAAAATCGTTTGAGAGTGTATTGAGACGGTTAGGGTTTGTGAAATGGTGAAAAATGACAAAGTTTGGTATTTATACTAATCCTCCTTCGCCCCCTATTAGTGGTCGAAGGTAGCCTCCTTCGACCCTTCCACAGGGTCGAATGATCCCTATCCTGGTCGAAGGGAATTCTTTCAATTCCACATCCCAGGTTCGCCCATTTACAAAGGGTCAAACCAAAACATAATTCTTCCTTCGACCACTCGAAGTGGTCGAACCAGAACCCATGTTTATCTAGTTTTCCAGTTTGTCGTGTTTAACGCATTCTAACATACCTTAACATATGAGCATGCAACCTTAGTCTATGTTTAACATATTTAAGCACGGATAATCGTTTCCACATCATTTAAACACATCTATGTATATAATCCACCACACGACCCGTAATCTACACATACACTTAATTAGTTCATGTAATGTCACCAACAACGGGACCCGATACTAGTGTATTCCCAAAATGACTCCCAATGATCCTCCAGATCATTGAACCCTGGACAATCCTAACTTGACCCGACTCAACTAACCCAGTTAAGTCCGTTTATAAACGTTTCCCGCTAAGGTAGACTTAGAAGTTACTAAAGTGTTTAAGCCAAATATGTCGGGTGTCACATTTTGTCTATTATAACCTTCCCATATATATAGAGGATCCTGTAGGAAAATTAGTTTTCGTGAACTAGGACTGGATGTAGAGTCTGGTCTATAGCCAAGTCTCAAACACTAGACGGTCACACACTTATGGGTTATAATAAGTGGGAAATTAACTAACATTGCATGGGCGACGTATCATCATCATTTACATGTTGCATCATCCATTCCATCTATTATCTGTTTCTGTTTCTATTTCTATCTATTCATCATTTTCGGGTTCTGAAGACGAAGATGCCAGTTTTGATCTTACACGGCGGTGGTGTACAATGGAGTGGCTTTCGGCTTATCCTTGAGATCTGTTCCAGATTCGAACATTTCCCTTCTATCCCTCAATGGACACACTTTGTAACAACTCGGTTCCTAGGCCCAAAATTTTTCGTGACTAAAAATATTATAACAAATAATTAGATAATAAAATGATTAAGTGTAAACAAATACGATGCTGAACTGGCAAGTTGAATAATTATTTTGACGAGAGGAAATAATATTATACGCGACGCGAGACCAAACCAACACCCGATAACAAACCCGACCCGTGACCATTAACTAGTCACCACCCAGGACACATGTCCCCACTAGAGGGGAACACATGTCCTCCCATTACTTGACAACACATCAAACAAAACCATTTAAGTATAAATGGTTTTGTTAAAACCATTACCCAACTCCCTTTATAAAAACCACCCAACCATATCTTGTCTCTCATTTTTTCTGCTGACCAAACCCCACACACATACCCATGCCACCGAAGAGAGTGAGAGAGGGCAGAGCAGGGAGAAGCTCTGGCCACCAATCGTGGCGGAGCTCCGTCAGCAATACCACAACACAACCCCATACCCCTTTATCTAGACAGAGAAAGAGACCTCAGAGAAGAGAGAGGGAGAATCGAGTGATAGAGAGAGATAGGTGAAAGGGAAAGAAAAGAAAGAGAATCGTAGAGAGGGAGAGAGAAGATAGAAGGATAAGTAATCGGAAGAAGGAAAGAAGAAACAGAAAGAACAGAGAGGGCAACAAAGACAGAGGAAACGAGAAGGAAGACGAAATCGATGAAGGCGATGGCGTACGGTGGTGGTCCGGTGGTGTACAGGAGGCGGTAAGGATCTGATTTCCATTTAAAAGTTCTGATTAAGGATTAGAGTTTAGAGGTAGGATCCCCAAACCACTTTTATTTCTCTGATAATAATCGATTAGTAGTAGTTGATAATGAAAGGGATAATGGTTAATATTGAAGGTGATGATGGATTTCGATGGTGAACAGGGGCTGATGAATGATGATGATTTTGAGGTTATATGGGTTTCAAATGTTGTAAGGAAGATGGAGGATAAAGACTGTTGACTCGGTCAACATCAGTCAACAAAAGTCAATTGCAGGTCAATTGAGGAGCCGAGAGGTATAAATGTGAGAAACCGAACCATCTTAGTATTTAGTATTATGGTTATGCGGACCGGCACATGTGGGACTTCGATATTGGACCCTACCTTATGACTAAACGATGGATTTGTGTTTGTAATATATACTGTAGATAAATAAATGAACTTAATAGTACCAAGATGATGATGAATGAGGAACATAAAACATTGGGACAAATGGACGTCAACTTATAGGACTTGGATCTTAAGACAAACTTTGCGGATATAAGCGAGAGGCACTTAAAAGATAATAGTATGATAGACGATGTTGATATAGATGATTATTGGGACTTTAGATTGTTTAGCAAAACGTACATGGACGTTTGGACTTTATACGGGCTCGAGACCATTAATACTTTAGGTAACCATACATATAATTATTGTTTGTATAACAAACTACATTTGAATGGGACACTAGACATTAAGCTCAACAAATAGGACCTCGTATTAAGGACTTTACATTATGAATTAAATAAGAAGAATCACAATCCAACAATTAGAATAACCCATTTAACAAACGAAAGGTCCTAGTCATCCACACGTGTAACCGTGATACTCGGTTACATGCGCTAACTCTTGTAAACATGATAGGACTTGGCATGTAATGCATAGACAAGCTCGAGGCATTGGAATACCATATCACTGTGTAACATGACAGGTGAGTTCCGAGTACCATTCCCCTTTTTCTGTTTTACTGTTTTGGGGTGAACATATGCTTGTGTGTCGAAACTGTGTGATGTGACAAGATACTAGCTGCCGGATAACACTGACACTCATTAACTCATAGGTGACCCACTTAATATAAGGTGGACACGGGACGTAAGGCCCGGGAAACCCTCCACTAAGGTGAAAGACCATTGCGGCATATATTTTGCCAGGACCTATAATGGCAGTAGAAAGAGTCCATGTTAGGGTTGAGGGGTTGCTTGTAACGTGTGTTGAACTGTATGAACTTGTAAACTTGTTTATGAAATGATAAAATTGTTTTGGATCCACTTATTTACTTACACGAACTCACCTACGTAATTGCTGACCCAAACTCTTTTAAGCATGTATTCAGGTACTGTATTTGGATAATCATGAACCCGAGGTATATGCTTGCTTGTGTGGATTAAAGATTGTCATGTTTTAAGATTCAAGCTACAAGTGTAGTGGTTTAGAGCTGAACATGGATAGAGATTTGGATCGACTAGCGGATCACACCTTATGAACTCCTTCAATGACCACAGCGACTCGTCCCTACATAGCTATTAGACTATTTATTTAAGTTGTGTATTTAGATTTTTGGACTAGAATTGTATAAATATTAAAAAATAGTTATTGTTGCTTCCGTTTTGCAAGTTTAGTAACAATCTGTTATTTCTTCCAGCCTCTTCCTGGTCGGGTTGTGATAGATTGGTATCAGAGCAACGGTTGTAACAAAATAAGATATCTCCAGATATCCTATACCACACCAGGAAAACTTAGAGAGCTTAGCATTTAAGGCTCTAAGATTACCTAGCTAGGAAATACCTTGGTTTTACATAAGACCGACCAGAGAAGTAACAGAATAAGTCGAGACTTGAGTACCTGAACACACTAGAATGCTTACAGGGACTTAGAACTAGTGTGAGTAGTATACTGCTTTGAGTGATACGTGAATGATGACTACGACGGAGATTACTAGAATAATTTCGTGAGGTAAATTGATGATTACATTTGACGTCATGTAATTGTGAATTTACAAGCCCGAAAAAGTACTAAGAAATCCGAAGAGTCGCCGAAATTGTGAGTGCTATCAATGATGACCCTGAACTAGTATAGAGAAACAGACTAAGTTAGAGTCATAAGAAAATATGTGATATACTTGTGTGACTAAGGTACGGGGTTTGGAATTGGAATAGTCGATACAATTTAGCGTATTTTGATAAGTTGGTATATATATATATATATATATATGTATGTGTGTGTGTTAATGAATTTAAATGAATATTACTATGTGTAAATAACTTTCCTAACTAAGTTACGAGTTAACCATAAGAGTTAGGTACATCACAAGAACTTGGCGATCCAATTTGAGATAATCGGAAGTATCAAGGAGAGAGTTGATCAACAAATGGATACCCTAATTCAGTAAGTTTTGTTTCCTATTAGATTGATATCGTTTAGTATAAGATTTGTGCGCCTATATGTGTCAAACCTTACGTTAGTATCTTCTTACCAACTAGACCAGAGTTAGAAATTTAAACCATTGGTTACTAAATCATTTTATTCGGACTTGATTGATATCGACCTGTGTAGATTTAAGAAAAACATAGTATGTTGGATTTGTGATTGCTTAACAGGTTTTAGAAATGATTCAGGAATGTCAACCGGAAAGGCGGTAACCTAGGCTTAAGAATGTAACGATCACCATGAGTATCTTAACCGGCAACTCGAATAGACTAGGATTAAACGCTACATGAGGTATTCTTAAGATTTGTACATGTTTGTTACCTTAATACTCAATGTCGTCTCTAGATTAGTAACAAAATCTTCGGATTAGTTTCGTAACTTTTTAAGCATATTGACGAGTCATCCGTATGAAACATATTAAGAATTGTATAAATAGGCCCTAAGGGGGGAGCGGATGTGTTGCAATAGTTGTTAAAGGGAATACTTGATATAGATAGAACTGACCACAATGTTAGGCATAAAAGTTTGCGAGAGTAGCATATAATCCTTAAAACGTAGTCCTATATAAGACCCCCATTCCGGAAGTTATACCACACTAAAACATAGTTGTTAAGAAAAATTAACCATCGGGCACACATGTAGGAAACTTCGACTAACACAACTAAGGAAGCCATAGCCAAAAAACGTTTTCTATCAAGTTTTTTGGAAGATTTTCAGTACGTTTGCGAAGTATCATTGGTGTGGTGGGTTAGCTGCGGTACACCCTATATATAAATACCAATGATGCATCAAGAATGAAACTAAAAATCAAACCAAGAACAAACCATGATCTGTCAAACGTTTAAACCGTTTGTTTCAAACCTAAACAGAGTATGAGGATTAAAATGGAACCACTAAAAACACGATTTAGTTTATAGAAGAATGATGAAATCCTAGGCACGTGGGGCCGAGCACTAAATCCGAGTATAGAGCATGCTCGATGTGTAACGTTAGATAGCCCAAAAATAATTCCGATGACGGAATTACATTAACGGGGGGAGAATGTAACAACCTGGTTCCTAGGCCCAAAAATTTTCGTTACTACAAATATTATAACAAATAATTAGAAAATAAAATGATTACGTGTAAACAAATACAATGCAGAACTGGCGAGTTGAATAATTATTTTGACGAGAGGAAATAATATTATACGTGACGCGAGACCAAACCGACACCCGATAACAAACCCGACCCGTGACCATTGACTAGTCACCACCTGGGACACATGTCCCCACTAGAGGGGAACACATGTCCCTCCCATTACTTGACAACACATCAAACAAAACCATTTAAGCATAAATGGTTTTGTTAAAACCATTACCCAACCCCTTTTATAAAAATCACCCAACCATCTCTTGTCTCTCATTTTATCTGCTGACCAACCCCACACACACACCCACACCACCGATGAGAGTGAGAGAGGGCGAAGCAAGGAGGAGCACCAGCCACCAATCACGGCGGAGCTCCGACAGCAATACAACAACACAACCCCATACCCCTTTATCTAGACAAAGAAAGAGACATCAGAGGAGAGAGAGGGAGAATCGAGTGATAGAGAGAGAGAGAGAGACCGGTGAAAGGGAAAAAAAAGATGAAGAATCATAGGGAGAGAGAGAAGATAAAAGGAGGAGTAATCGGAAGAAGGAAAGAAGAAAACTAAAGAAGGGAGAGGGCAGCGAAGACAAAGGAGAGGAGAAGGAAGACGAAATTGATGAAGGCGACGGCGTACGATGGTGATCCGGTGGTGTACAGGAGGCGGTAAGGATATGATTTCCATTTACAAGTTCCGATTGAGGATTAGAGTTCAGAGGTAAGATCCCCAAACTACTTTTATTTCTCTGATAATAATGATTAGTAGTAGTTGATAATGAAAGGGATAATGGTTAAGATTGAAGGTGATGATGGATGTCGATGGTGAATACGAGCTGATGAATGATGATGATGTTGAGGTTATATAGGTTTCAAATGTTGTAAGGAAGATAGAGGATCAAGACTGTTGACTCGGTCAACATCAGTCAACAAAATTCAACTGCATGTCAACTGAGGAACCGAGAGGTATAAATGTGAGAAACCGAACCATCTTAGTATTTCGTATTATGGTTACACGGACCGGCACGTGTGGGACTTTGACATTGGACCCGAACTGACCCGACCTTATGACTAAACGATGGATTTTTGTTTTTAATATATACTGTAGATAAATAAATGAACTAAATAGTACCAAGATGAGGATGAATGAGGAACATAAAACATTGGGACCAATGGACGTCAACTTAGAGGACTTGGATATTAAGACAAACTTTGCGAATATAAGCGAGAGGCACTTAAAAGATAATAGTATGATAGACGATGTTGATATAGATGATTATTGGGACTTTAGATTATCATGCAAAACGTACATGGACGTTTGGACATTATACGGGCACGAGACCATTAAGACTTTAGGTAACCATACATATAATTATTGCTTGTATAACAAACTACATTTGAATGGGACACTAGACATTAAGCTCAACATATGGGACCTCGTATTGTGGACTTTACATTATAAATTAAATAAGAAGAATCACGATTCAACAATTAGAATAAACCACTTGACAAACGAAAGGTCCTAGTCATCCACACGTGTAACCGCGATACTCGGTTGCACTCGCTAACTCTTGTAAACATGATAGGACTTGGCATGTAACGCATAGATAGGCTCGAGGCATTGGAATACCATATCACTGTGTGACATGATAGGTGAGTTCCGAGTACCATTTCCCTTTTTCTGTTTTCCTATTTTGGGGTGAACATATGCTTGTATGTCTAAACTGTGTGATGTGACAAGATACTAGCTGCCGAATAACACTAACACTCATTAACTCATAGGTGAGCCACTTAATATATGGGTAGTACTACTTGGGGAATCCCCCACGCAAGGTGGACTCGGGACGTAGGGCCCAGAAACCCTCCACTAAATTGAAATACCATTGCGGCATGTATTTTGCAAGGACATATAATGGCAGTAGATAGAGTCCATGTTAGGGTTGATGGGTCGCTTGTACATCATTTATGTTGAACTGTATGAACTTATAAACTTGTTTATGAAATGATAAAACAGTTTTGGATCCACTTATTTACTTACACGGACTCACCAGCGTAATTGCGGACACAAACTCTTTTAAGCATGTGTTCAGGTACTGCATTTGGATAATCATGAAGACGAGGTATATGCTTTCTTGTGTGGATTAGAGATTGTCATGTTAGAAGATTCAAGCTGCAAGTGTAGCGGTTTAGAGCATTTAGAGATAAACATGGATAGAATTTGGGTCAACTAGCGGATCACACCTTATGAACTACTTCAACGACCGCCATGACTCGTCCCTGCATAGCTATTAGACTATTTATTTAAGTTGTGTATTTAGATTTTTGGATTAGAAATTGTATAAATATTAAATAATAGTTATCGTTGCTTCCGTTGTGCAAGTTTGGTAACAATCTGTTATTTCTTCCAGCCCCCTCCTGGTCGGGTTGTGACACACTTGCCCACACAATATCTCACACCTGTACTCGTCGTAGTATGCCTCTTAGTGATTGATCACTTGGGGGTTCTTATTCGTATCATATTCTAGGGTAGATGGGATGTAGTGCTTATCTATCTTATAAGTTGGGTATCTTGATCAGATGATCTGTAGATGATACGGATTGGTTTGATCGGGACGGTTCTTGTATTCTATGTCATGACTATTAGTATCTTACTACTAGTGATGATTCTAAATATCTCATTCCTTTAGTGTCGCATAAGAATGTCTAGAGCTCGTGGAGAAAGACGTGGAAGGCGTACTGGTGGATGATGTGACACCCGTCGAAATCACAGGTCATATCCGTACACTAGCTACACCTACACACTGTGCATGACATTTCATTTTACATGTTTCATTATAATTGAGCCATACAGGGTCTCAACAAGTCAATTTCGAAGCTTACAGTCTAGCATTAGGCACACTAGGGGATACAATTTCATAACTAACTGAATAGTTATCATGAGTTATAGAGAGATCATACCAAAAACCCTAATTTGGGAACTCATACAATTGAACATAACATTTCAATTGTGATCCAATCAAGAACAAAAACAAACAATGTCCATATACAAGGAATTATCCAAACACAATGTCCATATGTGACTAGTAATACAACTAGTTAAAAATATATAATGTGCACACATTTATATATTGTTTAGTGTCACATAAACTTGTATAAAGGTCACACTTAACATCTAATTATAACATGTGAATATACATTTGTACAAGACATGGATTTAAAATGATCAAATATATATATATATATACATACATACATACATATGTGCGACGACAAATATATATACATATGTGTGATTGTAGTTTTCAAAGATTATACTCTTGCATTTTAATGAATCATCACTTTAATTCACCTAGATTCCACCCCAATTAGCCAAGAACTTTACTACTTATTCCATCCATAACCTTTGACTTACCAAAAATAACTCTAGTATATATATATATATATATATAGACACACACACACGACATGCATACATGTGGGTGTGCAGAATTCCAATTTTGCACTCAACACTCATGCATAAGTCTTATCCCCACATTCCTAAGACTTTAAATCAAAATGGTAATTAGCTTTATCACTACATGGATCAAGAAACATTGACTTACCATCTTTGTTAGTTACACTTTCCATGCACCAAAGATTCTTGATCTTACCCCATCAATCTTATAATGTCCCAAATCTAGCTAGAACCATGATCATCATATGTCAACTCTAAGTGATATGACCAAGCCTAAACCTCCCAACACCCTTGTAATTTCGGCCCCCCATTCCCAAGAAAACATGCATCCATCAACTCTATAACATGCCCACAATCTAGCCAAAATCCACTTTTACTTGATCTTACATTAAAAAGGAAAGATACTTCCTTTCACCTTTCCTAAGTCAAGATTCTTTCCCAAAACATTTAGTATATATAGAGGTCAAGGTTTGATACTTGGGTGCACCTCAAAAACAACTAACACACCCTTCTATCTCTCCCTCTCTCCCTCTCGGCACCACCCCACCGCCGCACCACCACCACCTTCGGCCCCCATCACCGCCGAAAACCATCACCACACCCTAACCACTAACAATAACCATTAACTTTCAAGGGATCATTAGGGTTTCAAGGAGCATAATCAAGGTTGTACAAGGCCCCTAACTCCCTCATTTTTTAGATCCTAGGAGGTATAATCTTGTTTTGTTAAAACTTATGTTTATTTAACTACATTTGCTTTTATACACCAAGTTGTTCATTTATATGTTTACTGTTGTAACTAAACCAAGTAAATAAGTGAACTCATGATCTAAAATACATTATGTTGGATGGAAAAATGTATGCTTTTACACATACCATGGCCGAAACATACAAGAATGTATGTATGCATATGGGCCGAGATATACCAATGTATATATGGTCTCTAGGCCGAAAGTTTTGTAAGAAAAACTATATATTTTCCAAAGCTCATTAACATAAGACATAATGTGGATAGTTAAAGATCATGTGTGACATGTTTGATCCATAACAAAGCATACAAGGTATATATGTTTTCAAGAAAAGTGGTGTTTAACATAAAGTATTATTATTTTCACAACGGTTATTAGACTTATGAAATAATACCTAAATATTATGGATCGATGGACATGTCGTGTTCAAGGTTGTAAAACCTACAACACATGGATACCTACACCACCCAAAGTGTATAGAACATATGTTTTCACAAGTAAAAAGTGGTGTTTTCTCAAGAAATGATGCTATCTCCTTGTCAAAATCACTAGTTTACATAAAGATTATGAATCTTGCAACACAAAACCATGAGGTTCATATTTTGGAAAATATTACCTTAGGAACCCTAATGTGGAACATTTAGAAGATAAACATTGTATCTTTTAACAATTAAGTCAGCGCATACGCAAATCTTTACATCAAAGACACATTTAACTTAAAGAGTTAGGTTACAAGGACAAGCATAATAAGAGAACAACTTGTAAACAGTACAAGTAACAAAGACCTAAAATGTCGCTTTTCAAATAGGGCACGTAGGTCGATCTCTCTAGCTCAAACTCATTTGTTCATTCCCAGACACACCACAAGGTGAGTTTCACGGCCCCCTTTTCCACTGTTTTTACATTTTTCCGGGGAAAAACATGCGTACAGTTTTCCGTTACATACATGACTATTATGTGAACATGAGAGAGTAAGGTTTAGGATCCACTAAGCCCTCGTGTCATACATTTCACCATAACCATTAGCTATGGACTTACTTAGCAATGAAACACCAGAATAGATCTATTGTGTTGACGCCCCCACTCTTGGTCAGTCGCTCTGACCGGATGACAGATATCAAAAGAGTGCTAGTATTTCACATCATATCAAGGTTTGGTTATAGGCTCATGTCAGATCACATATCAATTATTGACTTAGCTAGGCAGTAATTTAGTCGGTTTTGGATAACAGGTCCAATGATACAAACCCATGTACTCACCAACTTTTTGTTGACCTATATATTTTTCATGCATATTTTTCAGAAAATTAGCATGAAGCATGAAACTTGGGAAGGTCGCGTGCTAGTATTTAAGGGATACCATCTTTTAAACTATTGTTCTGATGTTTTGACCTAAACACTCTACGCAATGGTTTTTAATTCAAACAATTAATGTTATGTTTTTGTAAAACTTGAATGTTTAAATGGTAATTCCTGTTTTATTAAATAATGCTCGTGTGACTTTTGTGCTTGGAAATCATTTCAGTTGCACCCCGTGTTTTCGCCTTAGGCGGGGTGTGACAGAGTGATATTAGAGCACGAGATTATAGCGAACTAAGATTCTTTTGAGTCAAAACTATAATCTAAACAAAATTAATTTTTGAAATTTTTTCCAAAGGAAAGAAACAAAACAATTATCCCTACGCGCTACGCAAGTTCCATGCCAGTTACATACTTCACACATTAGTAGATACTAAGTACACTACATGCTTTCTGACACACACGTGTGTTCATTGATTTCCAGGATCATGGCACACCACGACGACCCTATCATCATCTCTGATTCTGAGGAGGAGATTGTACCAGACGGCCCTCCAGCCGCCGACATTCAGTAGGGTTATGAGCCCGATTCCAGCAACTCGGATGTTGAGGAGGACCATATGCAGGTGGATTATGTTGTCTCAGACGACGAGGATGTTGTGCCCGCTGGAGAGGCACAGCAGGAAGATGCACCACCACCCGGCCAGACCCTAGGGTGCCATCTTTCCGTTCCTATCGCCTGTGTCCGGGTGGAGTACGCATGATGTACACCCTTCGGAAACGAGTACTTCCTCCACCGGCTCCTGTCGCTCCAGTTGAGGCCCCTGTCCAGGATGACCCTGAGCCTCCAGCACTAGCAGAACCCCAGTTCCCAGCACCAGAGGCACCAGAACTACCCAAGAAGAAGCTACGTCGGAGATCTCAAGCTCATAAGAGGACTTACTTGCCGACTGTTGATGGCTTCTTAGCCTACTCTGATGAGGACACCGACGGTGAGGCCCCTTCTACTTTCGAATTTGGTGGGTCATCCCAGCCACCCTCTGACACTCCACTACCCTTTGGTTTCGAGCCAGCTCCTGTGCGCCACATCCACTACTCTGTTCCGGACATGATTGGGCGTCACGACACAGAGGTAGGGGTGTTGCTTGAGAGAGTCCGGGGGATCAAGGATGACCTATATCTGACCGGTAGTACCAGGGATCCCATTCTCTATCGCTTAGCTGAGTTAGGTACACGTGTGTACGAGGCGGATCAGGGACGCGCCACAGCAGACGAGCGTGTCACCGAGCTTGAGGCTAGAGTTGACAATCTCAAGGCGAGGATGACTGCAGCTGTTGCAGCTTTGTCTGCTGCTTTCCCACCTCCTTCCCCGTAGGATATAATGTATTGTGCTAGTAGTAGTAGTTTAAAACTTGTAAGGAAGTATGCCATTTATTTTGTATGCAAAACAACAAAATTCCATCAAGTATGTTAAACTTTCTAAGAAAGTTCGATATCTTGGTTTCCTATATTGTTGTCGTGTTGTGTCGTGCATTGGTGATCGTGTTTGTCATTCGTGTTGATTGTATAGTTGTTTTGATTGGTGCATATGTTGACAATATTATACAGTGATATGTGTCTCATTCTTTTAATCTTATGCATTAGAAGAACATGCCTCCCAAAAGAACTACTCGATCGACTTCTGAGGAAGAAGCTTTTCCAACCACCTCAGTGGACCTAGCCAAGGTTATTGCACAGGATATCGCGCAACATGAAGCGAACCACACCGATTCCAGTGGCGGTTCGGGCATAGAAGGCCGACGCAGAACCCAAGATCCCGAGACTGGTAAAGCTCTTACCTATCCCTTCTTAGTCTTGACCTTCTCTTGTGCCGATTCCATCGACTGATAAACCATTCATTCTGACACTGCAGAAGTAGAGAATACCATACGTGGGTGTTCCTACAAGACTTTCATGGCATGCAAGCCTTGGAACTTTCATGGGTCAGAAGGGGCAATTGGTATTGTTCGTTGGATCGAGAAAACCGAGTCAGTACTTGATATCAGTGGTTGTTCAGAGGACTAAAAGATCAAGTATGTCACTTGCACCTTCCAGGATGAAGCGTTGACATGGTGGAACCTGCAAGTGCAGACCTTGGGTCGCGAAGCTGCCTACAATCTCTTGTGGACCGAGTTGAAGTCGATCCTGATAGATAAATATTGCCCGCGAAGTGAACTGTAGAAGTTGGAGACTGAGTTCTGGAACTTATCCATGAGCGGGGCAGATACGCAGCGTATACCACCTGATTTCATGAGCTTTCTCCTCTAGTTCCACACATGGTTACCCCCGAGTACAAGCGGGTAGAGAGATACATCTGGGGACCTTCTCCTAAGATTCGTAGCATGGTTACCACTACTGCTCCAGCTTCTATCCAGCACTCTGTCACCCTTGCTCACAGCCTGACCGACGATGCGGTAGGTATGGGTTCCCTAACCCAAAAGGAATCCGACAAGGGTGAAAGCTCTGAAAACAAGCGTAAGTGGTCTCACTTCAAGAAAGGAAGAGGTGCATAAGGTAATCCCAATAAGAAACCCGAAACCATCAAAGCTTTTGTTGCCACCGCTACTGAAACTCGCAAGCCATACAACGGGCCCCGCCCACTCTGCAACAAATGCAAGTACCATCACGTGGGGACGTGTGACAGCATCAAGTGCGAGAAGTGTAAGTGGATGGGACATCCCACAGTGCAGTGCCGGTCCAAGGCAGTTGGGAACAATAATGGGAAATTGGAATGTTTCGAATGTGGAGCTACTGACCATTTCAAGAAAGACTGCCCCAAGCTGAAAGGCCAAGCTCGTGGCAGGGTTTTTGTTATGGGAGCAGATGATGCACGCGAGGATCCTAACGTTGTCATGGGTATGTTCTTCGTAAACAATCGTGCTGCTTCTGTACTTTTCGATACCGGTGCTGATTTAAGTTTTGTGTCAACCGATTTTAAACAAGGCCTTGGATTATTGTCAACTAGGTTGCACACCCGATATTCGATAGAATTGGCCAACAGTAATATAATCGAGTCCGATGACGTGTTTAAGAACTGTGCATTGAAACTAGGAGGTCATGAGTACAGTATCGACCTTCTACCTGTCGAGCTAGGAAGTTTCGATGTCATAGTTGGGATGGATTGGTTGTCAAAGGATCGAGCCGAAATCATTTGTTTTGCCAGAGTAGTTCGAGTGCCATTGCCGAACGGAGAGGTTTTGTCTGTTCAAGGAGAGTGCCAGAAGACTCCGTTGCGACTCATATCTTGCATCAAAGCCCAGAAGTGTTTACGGAAAGGCCATTTTGCATTCTTGGCGCACGTGATTGAGAAGAAGCCAGAGGAAAGGAGAATCGAAGACATCCCTGTCGTGAGGGAATTTCCGTAAGTGCTTCCCGAAGATCTGCAGAATTGCCACCCCCGAGGCAAGTGGAGTTTCGTGTCGATCTTATTCCGAAGCCTCTCCCGTAGCCCATTCGCCGTACCGTTTAGCTCCCTCTGAGATGCAGGAACTATCCAACCAGTTGCAGGAACTACTTGACAAAGGATTCATCCGACTGAGCTCGTCACCCTGGGGAGCTCCAGTCTTATTTGTCAAGAAGAAGGATGGATCGTTTCGTATGTGCATCGATTACAGAGAGTTAAACAAGCTCACGGTGAAGAACCGTTATCCTCTTCCCAGGATTGATGATCTGTTTGACCAATTGCAAGGTTTGAGTTTCTACTCGAAGATTGACTTGAGATCAGGCTATCATCAGTTGCACATCCATGAGGAAGATATCCCCAAGACCGCTTTCAGGACGCAGTATGGTCATTATGAGTTTCTAGTAATGTCGTTCGGTTAGACAAACACACCAGCAGTGTTCATGGATCTAATGAACCGAGTATGTAAGCCTTACCTCGACAAGTTCGTGATTGTATTCATTGATGAAATTCTGATCTATTCACGAACCCTAGAGGAAGACGAACAGCATTTGAGGGAAATTCTCAATCTGCTTAAGAGTGAGAAACTATATGCCAAATTTTTCAAATGCGAATTCTGGATTCGTAAGGTTCACTTCCTTGGTCACGTTGTGAATGAAAAGGGCATAAATGTCGATCCAGCCAAGATTGAAGCGATCAAAAATTGGGCTAGACCCGATACCCCAACCGAAGTTCGACAATTTCTAGGGTTAGCTGGCTATTATCGTCGATTCATCGAGAAATTTTCAAAAATAGCCCAGTCCCTAACAGTCTTAACCCAAAAAGACAAGAAATTTGAATGGGGAGATCTGCAAGAATCGACTTTCCAGCTTTTAAAGCTCAAGTTATGCAGCACACCAATTCTCTCGTTGCCAGAGGGAACGAAAGATTTTGTAGTTTATTGCGGCATCTCACCAAGGTCTCGGTTGTGTCCTAATGCAGAGAAATAAAGTTATTGCGTATGCCTCACATCAACTCAAAGTGCACGAACGAAACTACACAACCCATGATTTGGAATTGGGTGTAGTAGTGTTCGCGCTCAAGATTTGGAGACACTACCTCTATGGGACTAAGTGTACTATCTTTGCTGACCATAAGAGCTTACAACATATCTTTGACCAAAAAGACTTGAACATGCGCCAAAGATGATGGGTTGAGCTACTCAATGACTATGACTGTGAGATTAAGTATCATCCAGGAAAGGAAAATGTCGTAGCATGCGCATTAAGCCGAAAGGAGCGTGCCAGAACATTACGTGTCCGCGCGTTGGGCATGACCATTCATACCTATCTCACAGCCCGTATTCGTCAGGCTCAGCAAGAAGCTCCCAAGGATAGTAATATCGGGCATGAAGCTCTATACAGTCAGGTTGATCAGTTGGAGACAAAACCTGATGGGACAAAATATTTCCTAAACAGAATATGGGTTCCATTGTATGGAGGATTGCGTGATATAGTTCTTGATGAAGCACACAAGTCCAAGTACTCGATACACCCCGGTGCGGATAAGATGTACAAGGACCTCAAAGAATTCTATTGGTGGCCTAACCTCAAGGGTTGCATTGCGACCTACGTCAAACATTGTTAAACGTGTTCAAAGGTCAAGGCCGAATACCAGAAGCCTTTAAGTATGCTTCACCAACCAGAGATTCCTGTTTGGAAATAGGAGGAAATCTCCTTGGACTTCATCACTAAATTGCCAAAGACACCTCGTGGTCATGATGCAATCTGGGTAATTGTCGATCGTCTGACAAAGTCTGCGTATTTCTTGCCCATCAAGGAAATAGACAAGATGGAAACATTATCTAGGATATACATCAATGAAATCGTTTCCAGGCACGGTGTGCCTATCTCCATAATCTCTGATCGGGATAGTCATTTTACTTCAAGGTTTTGGCAATCGTTGCAAGAAGCCTTTGGTTCCCGTCTGGATTTGAGCACTGCTTACCATCCTTAGACCGATAGACAAAGCGAAAGGACCATTCAGACACTAGAAGATATGCTTCGTGCATGTGTAATTGATTTTGGAGGAAATTGGGATACGCATTTGCCGTTGATCGAATTTTCTTGCAATAACATTTATCACAATAGTATCAAGGCAGCACCTTTCGAAGCGTTGTATTGGCGCAAGTGTCGATCCCCAGTGTGTTGGGCAGAAGTAGGGGACAAGCAGATGACAAGTCCCAAACTCATTCAGGAGACGACTGACAAGATTTTTCAGATCAGAGACAGACTAAAAGCTGCCAGGGACAGGTAGAAGAGCTTTGCAGACGAGAGGCGTAAACCCTTAGAGTTTCAAGTTGGTGACAGAGTTTTGCTCAAAGTATCTCCGTGGAAAGGAGTACCCAGGTTTGGAAAACGTAGGAAACTCAATCACAGTTACATAGGTCCATTCGAGATCCTTGCATGAATTGGACCAGTTGCATACAAACTCAAGTTACCGCAAGAACTCAGTAGCGTTCACGACACGTTTCACGTCTCGAATCTCAAGAAGTGTTTTGCTGATGAATCATTGATTATCCCTCCATAGGAAATCCACATCAACAAACAACTTCATTTCATAGAGAAACCACTCGAGATAACAGACTGGAAGATTCAGAAACTTCGCCCTAGACAGGTCAAGCTAGTCAAGGTATATTAGGATTCCAAACGCGGACCCGAGTTCACGTGGGAGCATGAGGATCGGATGAAACGCAAGTACCCACATCTCTTCCAAGAGACCCATAGTTCAGATGACCAACACCAAAAATTTCGCGGACGAAATTCCTCTAACAGGGGGAGAATGTGACACCCGTCGAAATCACAGGTCATATCCGTACACTAGCTACACGTACACACTGTGCATGACATTTCATTTTACATGTTTCATTACAATTGAGCCATATAGGGTCTCAACAAGTCAATTTCGATGCTTAAAGTCTAGCATTAGGCACACTAGGGGATACAATTTCATAGCTAGTTGAATAGTTATCATGAGTTATAAAGAGGTCATACCAAAAACCCTAATTTGGGAACTCATACAATTGAACATAACATTTCAATTGTGATCCAATCAAGAACAAAAACTGTTAGGACAAAGAGGATTGGTGAAACCACTTTTGGAAACCTAAGTCTAATTCACTTCTGTCAAAAATATTCTAAGTATAGAACTACTGAAGAAGAAATGCATCAGAAGTTCTGAAGTTCAAACCAGACAGTTCACTGAAGAACTACTGAAGACAAACTACTCATCCGTAGTTTGTCATTCATCAGCACTTGTTCAAGAATCTTTCCACCGCCTTATGTTTCAGTAGTTTATTAGTTTAGTATTACTTTAACTTTTTGTACGAGTTCCAAGATTGCAACTTGTTGCAACTTGTTTCTGAACTTGCTTTTTGGCAAGGTGTATATGTAAAGTCTATAAATAGATGGGTTCATTCCTCTGTTTTAGACATTGATTTTTAATACAGAAATCCTTCAAAGCTTATCACTGTTATTTCCATTTTATTTACTAAGAATCTGTTTAAGTATTCATTCACATTCAATTCTTAGATTCTTATTAAATACTTGTCTTTAGTTTTCTCAAACATCCAGGGGGAGTAATAACTCCTGTTTATAAGTGTAGCTTTAACTTAAAACATTCCGATGTGCTAAAACTGATAAAGAACTTGCTAAACACTTAAGTGTTCACTAGCAAGTTCATACAAAGAGCAATACTGATCCTACAATTGGTATCATATAATTGGTATCAGAGCACTGGTTTATCTAATCACATATCAATCTAACACATTGAGAATCAGACACAGGCTCTTATTGATATTCAATAAAGGATTAAAAGTTCACTTTTATCAACCTCCATCACTTTAAGAGATATATGACAAATCAATACTCTTTAAAATTGATCCTCATAATACTGGTTCTGCCAATAAACCTGCTATGCTAGTAAGAAATGAATACAATATCTGGCAAAGGAGAATGGCACATACATTATCACAGACCAACACTGGTTGCTGGAAATCTATGATATATGGTCCTCACAAACCAGTAAATATCAATCTTGAAACTAAAGAAGAAATAACCAAAGACCCAAAAGACTATACAGATGATGATTTCCTAAAACTTGAGCTTGATGCTAAAGCTTTCTCTATGTTGGCAATGGCACTCCCAAATGAAATCTACTCTGGCCTATTACATTGTGATAGTGCCAAAGAGCTTTGGGACTGCCTCAAAGAACAGTTTGGAGGAACTAAAGAGGTGATTGTCAACACCAGAGAAATCCTGGCTCGACAATATGAAACTTTTGCTCACATAAATGGGGAAAATTTAACTCAACAATTTGAAAGATTCTCCTCATTAATATCTGAGCTAAAATTAAATGGTCAGACCTACACAACTGTATCTATGCTTCATAGATTCTTAAGGTCTTTACCTGAAAAATGGGAAACATACTCTATAGTCTTAAGATCTTCACCAGACTTTAGCTCCCTCACTCTTACAAAACTACATGGGAGATTACTTACTTTTGAAAGAGAAATTGATCAAAAGAAAAAGTTACAAAGTTCTGGTAAAACTGCTGATGACTATCTACCAGGTAGTACAGCACTATTAGGACAAGACTCACCAACTTGTTCAAATAGTTTTGGATCTTTTGACCATATTGACATAACTGTTGGGATCTCATCTGAAAGATCATTCCCAGGTTATGACAATAATGATTTTAGTCAAACTGCTGATAACATGTGTTTTATCATGGATGATTTAAAAAATTTCAGCAGTGATGACTTGGAAGAAATGGATATTCTACACCAACTGGCCATGTTGAGTATAAAAACAAAAAAATTTTACAAAAGGTTAGGAAGGAAATTTCCAGGACTCAACAGTTCCACAAAAATTGGTTTTGACAAATCTAAACTTAGATGTCACAAGTGTCAAAAGTTGGGACACTTTGCTAGAGAGTGTAGAAGCTCTAGCTTTAACCAATCTCAATCTGGAAATAATTTTAACCCCAGTTATAATAGGAATAATGGAACACAGGGGAGTGCACATTTTGTACAGGCACAAGCTCCACAACACCAATATGTGCCCCAAGTACAATATGTACAGATGCCTGATCAACAGATGCAGAGCCAACAATCAATCCCTCCCTTTCCAGCTGCTCAACAACCTCCACAGACTCAGCAACCCTCACAACAAAGTTTATTTACTTCAGGGAATGTTGACTGGAGCAGTCTTCCTTTTGACACTACTAAGTGTAACCCTGATGTAGACAACAAGATGTTTGACATCAACTGGGGAGAGACTGACAATGGCAGAAAGAACTTTGCCCTGATGGCATTTGAGGGATGCACCTCAAAATCTGCCTTGTCACATGTATCAAAAGAATCTTTGACAAAACTTTGTTCAAATTCTTGTAAAGAATCTTTTGCTCTCATAAGAGAGACTAATGTGCACTAACAAGGTAAAGCAAATGACTCTGAGAGAAAATTCACTCAGATGAAATGTGATTTAGAAAGATAACTTGCTGCAAAAACAAAAGAAGTTTCTAAATTAACTAACAATGCTATTGAAACCCAAGCACAACTTAAAATCATGATAGATGACCTAGGAAATGTCAGAAAAGAGCTTGCTAACACCAAGGTCACTTGTGAAAAATGGGTAGAATCTTGTAAGGGGTACCAACTGTTTCTAAACAAACAAAGTGCTTCAAATGTTAGGTTTGGCATAGGGTACAATGTTAGGACAAAGAGGATTGGTGAAACCACTTTTGGAAACCTTAGTCTAATTCACTTCTGTCAATTTTGGCTAAGTATAGAAGAACTGAAGAGAAGACAAGAAACTGCTGAAGAGAAGATATGAGAAGTGCTGAAGAAGAAACTTCATCAGAAGCTCTGAAGTCCAAACCAGACAAGTTCACTTCAGAAGTACTGAAGACAAACTACTCATCAGTAGTTTGTCATTCATCAGCACTTAGCATCAGATATTTTCCACCGCCTTTTGTATCAGTAGTTTATTGTTTATTATTACTTTCAGCTGTAATTGTTTCTTTCAATGTTGCAACTTGTGCAACTTGTTTCTGATGTTTCTGTACTTGCTTTATTGGCAAGATACATGCATGTAAACGTCTATAAATAGGAGGCTTCAACCTTCTATTTTAGACATTGATTTTAAGAGAAAAATCCTTCAAACACTTTCACTGTTCTATTCCATTTCTGTATTTATTGTGAATCTGCCTAAGTATCTAATTCTCATTTACTGCTTAGATTCATAATAAATACTTGTCATTATTAGTTTCAATCATCAAGAGGGAGTAATAACTCCTCTTATGTATAAAAAGTGTTGCTTTAACTTATACATTCCGCTGTGCTTACAATCTGATATACAAGAGCTTGCTAAACACTTAAGTGTCAAAGATAGCAAGTTCTTACTTAAACAAAGAGCATACTGATCCAATAATTGGTATCAGAGCATTGGTTTATCTGATCACATATCAATCTAACAAATTGAGAATCAGACACAAAGCTCTTATTGATACTCAATAAATATCAAAAGTTCACTTTTTATCAACATCCATCACTTAAAAGAGTCATCTGACAAATCAATACTCTTTAAAATGGATCCACATAATACTGGTTCTGTGACAAAACCTGCTATGCTAGTAAGAAATGAATATAACATCTAGCAAAGAAGGATGACGCATACATTATCACAGACCAACACAGGTTGCTGGAAATCTGTGATATATGGACCACATAAACCAGTAAATATCAATCTTGAAACTAAAGTTGAGGTCCCTAAAGACCCAAAAGAATATACAGATGATGATTTCCTAAAACTTGAGCTAGATGCAAAAGCATTCTCTATGTTGGCAATGGCTCTCCCAAATGAGATATACTCTGGCCTTTTACATTGTGAAAGTGCCAAAGAACTCTGGGATTGTCTTAAAGAACAGTTTGGAGGAACTGAAGAGGTGATTGCCAACACCAGAGAGATTTTAGCTCAACAATATGAGACATTTGCTCACGTTAATGGGGAAACTTTAACTCAACAATTTGAAAGATTCTCCTCATTAATATCTGAGCTAAAGTTAAATGGTCAGACCTATACAACAATATCTATGCTACATAGATTTTTAAGGTCTTTACCAGACAAATGGGAAACATACTCCATTGTTTTAAGATCCTCACCAGATTTTGGCTCCCTCACTCTTACAAAACTCCATGGGAGATTACTTACTTTTGAGAGAGAAATTGATCAAAAGAAGAAATTACAATCATCTGGTAAAACTGCTGATGACTACCTACCAGGTAGTACAACACTTTTGGGACAAGACTCACCAACTTGTTCCTATGGATCTTATGACAACATTGACATAACAACTGGGATCTCATCAGAAAGATCTTTCCCAGGTTATGACAATGATGACCAAAGTCAAACTGTTGATAATCTATGTTTTATCATGGATGATTTGAAAAACTTTAGCAGTGATGACTTAGAAGAAATGGACATTTTACACCAACTGGCCATGCTAAGCATTAAAACTAACAAGTTTTATAAAAGGTCAGGAAGGAAATTTCCAGGATTGACCAGTAATACAAAAATTGGTTTTGACAAATCTAAACTGAGATGTCACAAGTGTCAGAAGTTGGGACACTTTGCTAGAGAGTGTAGAAACTCTAGCTTTAACCAATCACAATCTGGAAATAACTTTAACCCCAATTATAATAGGAATAATGGAACTCAAGGGAGTGCTCATTTTGTACAGGCACAAGCTCCTCAACAGCAATACATGCCACAAGTACAATATGTTCAAATGCCTGCTCAACAGATGCAGAGCCAACAATCAATCCCTCCCTTTCCAGCTGCTCAACAACCTCCACAGCCTCAACAACCCTCTCAACAAAGTCTTTTCACCTCAGGGTATGTTGACTGGAGTAGTCTTCCTTTTGACACCACAGAGTGCAATCCTGATGCAGACAACAAGTTGTTTGACATCAACTGGGGAGAACCAGACAATGGCAGAAAGAACTTTGCCTTAATGGCATTTGAAGGCTGTACTTCAAAATCTGCATTGTCACAGGTATCAAAAGAGTCTTTGACAAAACTTTGCTCAAATTCTTGCAAAGAATCTTTTGCTCTCATAAGAGAGACAAATGTGCACTTACAAGGAAAAGCCAATGATTTAGAAAGAAAATACACTCAGATGAAATGTGATTTAGAGAGAAAACTTACTACTAAAACAAAAGAAGTCTCTAAATTAACTAACTCAGCTATTGAAACCCAAGCACAAATTAAAATGATGATAGAAGATCTTGGGAATGTCAGAAAAGAGCTTGCTGACACCAAGATCAGTTGTGAAAAATGGGTGGATTCTTGTAAGGGGTACCAGCTATTGCTAAACAAACAGAGTACTTCAAATGTTAAGTTTGGCATAGGGTACCATCATGTTGAAACACCAACAGATTTCTCTCCCAAAACTACTGAAGATGGGAGAAAAATTGTTTCAAATGAAACTTCTGAAGGGAAAGACTGCACATCTTTCCATGAAAACTTTCTAAACAGAAATCCTGGTATTTTCAAAGAAAGTACTTCAGAAGTATTAACAAAATCTGACAACAAGCCATCAGTAGTTTCATCTACATCAGGAGTTGAGACCCTGAAAACTACTGATGAGCAAAATCTTTACACTAATGTCAGAAATTTGCCTTTAGATCAAAAACAAAAGGCAAAAGAGTGTGAAATTTGTGGTCTGTTCAACCACAAAACAGAGTTTTGTAGATATAGAAAAGGAATTCAGTTCAATCAAAAAATTAAACAACAGGTTGTGGGAAATCAAATCAGAAATGATTATGAAAGAATCTTTAATCCCAAGAAACAACAACCTGAAAACACCTTTTCTCAGAAAAAGATAAAATCTCAACTAAATCTTTTTCTCAAAATTCTTTGTCAGTAGTTAGACCTAAATCATCAGCAGTTTCACAAACTGCTGAGATTCAAAATCTAATGAACTTGGTACAACTACTGATTACCAAGGTTGATGGTGGTCCTGAAAAGGATACCACCATGGCTCTTAATGAAAAATCCATTGCCAAAAACACATGGATTTCTCAACCTGGTCAAAAACAAACTGTAACTGTTCTCAAGAGCAAACCCAAAGCCAAACAGGCTTGGGTTTCTAAATCTAACTAATTTGCTATTGTGTGCAGAGAGTTTCCAGGGGCTTAAACAGCATATGGTACGTTGATAGTGGAGGCTCTATGCACATGACTGGATGCGGATACCTGATAAACAATTTTATCAGCCAAAGAGAAGGAGCTGTATCCTTTGGGAACAATGCTAAGGGATATATGCTAGGACATGGCAATGTCTCCTCTGGCAAAATACAGTTTGACAAGGTCAATCTGGTTGAAAACCTTGAATACAACTTGCTAAGTGTGTCACAAATGTGTGATAAAGGATATTCTTCCTTTTTCACAAAGACAACATGCAAGATCATCTCACCAGAAGGCCAGAAGTTGATAGAGAAGATCATTGAAGATCATACTTTGCTGATTGCCAAAAGATGTGGCAATGTCTATGCAGTGGACATTGAGAAAGACAAGGTATTGAACAACACTGCCTGTTTCTTCTCAAGGGCATCAACTTCAGAAACTGATCTCTGGCACAGGAGACTTGGCCATGTGAACTTTAAAACCATAAATAAAGTCACAAAAATGGGCTTGGTCAGAGGTCTACCTTTGAAAGTATACCAGTGTCAAGAACACTGTGTATCCTGTTTAAAGGGAAAACAGCATAAGTCCTCCTATAAGTCTATTGAAGAATCAAAAACAACTGCATGTCTTCAACTACTCCATATGGACTTATTTGGACCTGTCAAGATTATGAGCCTTGGTAAGAAGAAGTACTGCTTAGTCATCATTGATGACTACTCAAGATTCACATGGGTATTCTTCTTATTCTCCAAGGATGAGGCTGCTGAAATCATCAAGTTCTTCATTCTACAAGTGGAGAAACAATTTTCTCTACTCGTCAAAACCATTAGAAGTGATAATGGGACAGAGTTCAGGAACAAAACTCTGGATGAATTCTGTTTGTCTAAAGGGATTATTAGACAATACAGTGTTCCCAGAACTCCTGAACAAAATGGTGTAGTAGAAAGGAAGAACAGAACCTTAATAGAGGGAGCAAGAACAATGTTAGCTGATTCTGGGCTACCCTTGTACTTTTGGGCAGAAGCAGTTAACACATCATGTTATGTTCAGAATAGAGTTCTTGTGGTCAAGAGACATTCCAAGACTGCCTATGAAGTTCTTCATGGCATGAAGCCCCTTATCTCCTTTTTCAGGGCTTTTGGGTGTCAATGTTTCATCTTGAACATCAAGGAATCTATTTCAAAGTTTGCTGCCAAAGTTGACTCAGGTTACTTTCTTAGTTACTCTTCAACTAGAAAAGCCTACAAGGTTTTTAACACCAGGATAGTAGAAGAAACATTGAATGTCAAGTTCAATGAGTCAAAACACACTCTTATTCCAGCACATCCTGCTGAACTTTTTGACCTTGACAACTTCCATTTTGGACCTGAGAAGGCTGTTACTTCATCAAAACCTACTTATTATGGTGACAAAAGGTTTGATGATAAGGATCCCACACCATGGACTCCTCAAACAGTTATCAAGTCAACTTCAAAATCATCAGAAGTTCCACAAACTTCTGATCAAACAAGTACTGAGGAACAAACTCAAACTTCTAGTTCAGTAGATCCAACTACTGAAGATCAAGGAACATCTGAACCAGATATTATAGACCTCAGTAGTTTGTTTGAAGAACATGAGCCACCTACACCTGTCAGTGGTTTACAACAACTGATTGAACACAGAGATCATCCACTTGATCAAATCATGGGTGATATAGCTTCAGGTGTTCTTACCAGAAACCAGCTCTCCAACTTTTGCCTATTTTCAGCCTTTATCTCACAGTTGGAACCAAAGAAGTACTAGGAAGCCCTCAAAGACAATAATTGGGTGCAAGCTATGCAAGATGAACTGCTTCAGTTCAACAAGCAACAGGTCTGGGAAATCTGTCCCTTACCTACAAACAAGCAACCAATTGGCACAAGATGGGTTTTCAGGAACAAACAAGATGAAGCTGGTATGATAATCAAGAACAAGGCACGACTGGTAGTTCAAGGGTACTCTCAAGAAGAAGGAATTGACTATGATGAAACCTTTGCTCCAGTTGCAAGGCTTGAGGCCATCAGGTTATTTCTGGCCTATGCCATTTCCAACAAAATTAAAGTTTATCAAATGGATGTAAAAAGTGCATTTTTGTATGGAAAGATAAAAGAGGAGGTGTATGTCTGTCAGCCACCTGGGTTTGAGGATCCTTCTCAT
Organism: Ambrosia trifida; assembly: GCA_028751855.1. Taxonomy (NCBI): domain Eukaryota; kingdom Viridiplantae; phylum Streptophyta; class Magnoliopsida; order Asterales; family Asteraceae; genus Ambrosia; species Ambrosia trifida. Next base: position 2,625,244 of record CM054123.1, on the reverse strand, counting down.
CCTGAGTGGGTGTACAGACTGGACAAAGCTCTTTATGGGCTAAAACAGGCTCCAAGAGCCTGGTATGATACACTCTCCACCTTTTTACTCAAAAATAACTTTACAAGAGGTGCCATTGATAAAACACTTTTCATTAAACATGTTGGAAATCATGTCCTACTTGTTCAAATTTATGTTGATGATATCATTTTTGGTTCAACAAACACAAAACTGTGTGATGATTTTAAGAAACTCATGCAATCAAAATTTGAGATGAGTACCATGGGAGAACTGCAGTACTTTCTGGGACTGCAGATCAAGCAACAAACAAATGGAACTTTTATACATCAATCAAAATATGTTAAAGAATTATTAAACAAATTTTCTTTACAAGACTGTAAATCATGTTCCACTCCCATGACACCAATCACACAAGTTGAACCTGATGATCAAGGAAAACAGGTTGATCAACCCATGTACAGATGCATGATAGGTTCCCTTTTATATCTAACTGCTTCTAGACCAGATATTATGTTTTCAACATGTGTCTGTGCTAGATATCAATCAGCACCAAGGGAATCACACCTTATAGCAGTCAAAAGAATTTTCAGATATCTGAAAGGAACTCCAACACTTGGAATTTGGTATCCTGCTTCAAGCAATACCAAGTTATCAGCTTTTTCAGATAGTGACTATGCAGGGTGTAAGATGACAAGAAAGTCAACATCTGGTGGTTGTCAATTATTGGGTAACTGTCTAGTGTCATGGCAATCAAAGAAGCAAACATCTGTTGCAACTTCAACTGCTGAAGCTGAATACATTGCAGCTGCAAGTTGTACATCACAGATACAATGGCTCCAATATCAACTTCTTGATTATGGAATCAAAGAGACCAAGACACCATTGCTTGTAGACAGCAAATCTGCCATTAGCATCATTCAAAATCCGGTACAGTTCTCAAAAACTAAACATATTGAGATCAGGTACCATTTCATAAGAGATTGCTATGAAAAAGGCAAGATTGAGGTGAAGCATGTAGCAACAGCTAATCAAATAGCTGACATCTTCACAAAACCCCTTGACACATCAACATTTCAGAAGTTAGTATCCATGCTTGGGATGCTAAATTTGTAAGTGTTTATTTTATTGTTCTGCACATATTTTTCATTTTCCACTTACAAAAAGACAAAAAGTCTGAAACAAAACTTCTGAAAAGAGAGAAACTACTGATGAACAAAACATCAGTATGGGGATAATTTCTGAAAAGTGAATAACTTCTGATAAAATAACCTTCAGAAGTTGTGAATAAAAGTATTTATAAAACATTTCTCATCAGCTGTTAAAACTACTGAAGAGGAAATGGGAACTACTGATGAAGATAATCCTTCATCAGCAGTTTAGTCAAAAAGGGCAAATCTGACTTTTCCCATCATCAGAAGTTTAACCTAGGCGGTTTAAAACTTCTGATAAAGAGATTTTTAACCAAGGCGGTTTAAAAACTTCTAATAAAGAAGATTCAAGCGGTTAAAAACTTCTGATAAATACCTTTTTTCAACACTTATCCTTTCAAACTCAAAAATTCCCTCCTTCTCTCTCAAAAACCTAAACCTGCAAATCAACTGTTCGATCAACAAAAACCCAAACCACATGGCTCTCGTTCTCAAACAGGGACACAATCAAAGGGCCTTTCTTGAAAAACAAGAAGGCTGGTCCCAATACGATGAGATCATTGATCTTGTCGTAAAATCCCAATATTTTACTGCTCTCACAATCGACCCACCAATTCATACTGAAACTCTAAATGAGTTCTGGGCTAATGCTAAGACGGTGACGGTTGATGGTGAAATTATCTCCCTCAACTCAAGAATAAAAGGGAAACCACTGACCATCACACCGGCCACACTGGCAACAAGACTGGGCGTGAATGATGTAGCTGCCCCTGATCATGTTGCTAACTCTGACATTCACTTACCCATGACAGAGTGTGGTTATCAAGGTACTCTCTCCCATGCTACTATCTTCAAAAAATATTTTGAACCAAAATACAAGCTTTTGTTTCATTATATTATTATGTGTTTGAGTCCAAAGACAGGGTCTTATGACCAGATGCCCTCTACTTTTTAACCAATATTTCATTCCATAGTGAATGAAACCAAATTCAGGGCATCAAAATTATTTTTCAATGAGTTGGTGTTACATCATAATAATACCAAGAAAAAGTTTTTGTTATACCCAAGGTTCATTATGCAATGCATAATAGGGGAACTGGGTAATGAGGTGCTTGTGGGAAAAGTTTCAACCTTAAATCCATTAACCTCACAAGCATACTCTAGGCATAACAAACCGGCTACCTGACCAGAAGATGATCAGGGAGAACAACAAAAAGTCCCCCTGAAACCCACATCATCCAAACTCACACCATCAAAAGCCAAAAAGCCCAAGCCAACAAAGACAATAACCCACCAACTCAAAAGAAAAGCTGTTCAGGAGGTTGAGATGCCTGAACATGTGGGTGTGTAGAATTCCAATCTTGCACTCAACACTCATGCATAAGTCTTATCCCCACATTCCTAAGACTTTACATCAAAATGGTAATTAGCTTACCATCTTTGTTAGTTACACTTTCCATGCACCAAAGATTCTTGATCTTACCCCATCAATCTTATAATGTCCCAAATCTAGTTAGAACCATGATCATCATATGTCAACTCTAAGTGATATGACCAAGCCTAAACCTCCCAACACCCTTGTAATTTTGGCCCCCCATTCCCAAGGAAACATTCATCCATCAACTCCATAACATGCCCACAATCCCATAACCCTTGACTTACCAAAAATAACTCTAGTATATATATACACATGACATGCATACATGTGGGTGTGTAGAATTCCAATCTTGCACTCAACACTCATGCATAAGTCTTATCCCCACATTCCTAAGACTTTAAATCAAAATGGTAATTAGCTTTATCACTACATGGATCAAGAAACATTGACTTACCATCTTTGTTAGTTACACTTTCCATGCACCAAAGATTCTTGATCTTACCCCATCAATCTTATAATGTCCCAAATCTAGCTAGAACCATGATCATCATATGTCAACTCTAAGTGATATGACCAAGCCTAAACCTCCCAACACCCTTGTAATTTCGGCCCCCCATTCCCAAGGAAACATGCATCCATCAACTCCATAACATGCCCACAATCTAGCCAAAATTCACTTTTACTTGATCTTACACTAAAAAGGAAAGATACTTCCTTTCACCTTTCCTAAGTCAAGATGCTTTTCCAAAACATCTAGTATATATAGAGGTCAAGGTTTGATACTTGGTTGCACCACAAAAACAACTAACACACACCTCTATCTCTCCCTCTCGGCACCACCCCACCGCCGCACCACCACCACCTTCGGGCCCCATCACCACCGAAAACCATCACCACACCCTAACCACTAACAATAACCATTAACTTTCAAGGGATCATTAGGGATACAAGGAGCATAATCAAGGTTGTACAAGGTATATATGTTTTCAAGAAAACTGATGTTTAACATAAAGTATTATTATTTTCACAAAGGTTATTAGACTTATGAAATAATACCTAAATATTATGGATCTATGGACATGTCGTGTTCAAGGTTGTAAAACCTACAACACATGGATACCTACACCACCCAAAGTGTATAGAACATATGTTTTCACAAGTAAAAAGTGGTGTTTTCTCAAGAAATGTTGCTATCTCCTTGTAAAAATCACTAGTTTACATAAAGATTATGAATCTTGCAACACAAAACCACGAGGTTCAAATTTTGGAAAAAATTACATTAGGAACCCTAATGTGGAACATTTAAAAGATAAACATTGTATCTTTTAACAATTAAGTCATCACATACGCAAATCTTTACATCAAAGACACATTTAACTGAAAGAGTTAAGTTACAAGGACAAGCATAATAAGAGAATAACTTGTAAACAGTACAAGTAACATAGACCTAAAATGTCTCTTTTCACAAAGGGCACGTAGGTCGATCTCTCTAGCTCAGAATCATTTGTTCATTCCAAGACACACCACAAGGTGAGTTTCACAGCCCCCTTTTCCAATGTTTTTACATTTTTCCGGGGGGAAAACATGCGTACAGTTTTCAGTTACATACATGACTATTATGTGAACATGAGACAGTAAGGTTCACGATCCATTAAGCCCTCGTGTCATACATTTCACCATAACCATTAGCTATGGACTTAACCATGAAACACCAGAATAGATCTATTGGGTTGACGCCCCCACTCTTGGTCAGTCGCTCTGACCAGATGACAGATATCAAAAGAGTGCTAGCATTTCACATATTTTCATTGTCTTTAGTGTACAATGGGCGAGGCACAAAAGGTCAAGGTTTGGTTATGGGCGCATGTCAGATCACATATCAATTATTGCCCTAGCTAGGCAGTAATTTAGTCGGTTTTGGATAACAGGTCCAATCATACAAACCCGTGTACTCACTAACTTTATGTTGACCTATATATTTTTCATGCATGTTTTTCAGCAAATTAGCATGAAGCATGGAACTTGGGAAGGTCACTTGCGAGCATTTAAGGGATACCATCTTTTGAACTATTGTTGTGATGTTTTGACCTAAACACTCTACGCAATGGTTTTTAATTCAAACAATTAATGTTATGTTTTTATAAAACTTGAATGTTTAAATGGTAATTGCTGCTTTATTTAAATAATGCTCATGTGAGTTTTGTTCTTGGAAATCATTTCAGTTGCACCCCATGTTTCCGCCTTAGGCGGGGTGTGACAGATTAGGCGGCGGACATCGCGGGGGAGGTGGTAACATTAATATGACCCAGACGGAGCTGAATAGTCTGATTCAGGAGCAAATGACTATTGCTCTTGCTGCTTTCCAGGCCGCTCAGCAATGCCTCGATGATAATTTGATTACTACTTCCCTTACCTATTTCTATGGTATTTCTTTGGCAACCAACAACCACCTCCACCACCACCTGTGTGCACTTTCAAGCCTGTGCACCTTCAAGGCTTTCATGGATTGTAAGCCTCATACTTTCAGTGGTACTGAGGGAGTTGTGGGACTGCTTAGGTGGATTGAGAAGGTTGAATCTCCTTTTGCTTTATGTAACTATCCTGCTGAGAATCATGTGATGTTTGCTTCGGGTACTCTTGAGGGTCTGGCTTTGACCTGGTGGAACTCTACTACACAGACTCTTGGCTTGGGTGAAGCCAATGCTATGCCATGGGATGAGTTCATTCATCGTCTCCGACGTGAGTATTACCCTCGAGATGAGGTGCACCAGTTATGCACACACGAGTCTTAAGTCCCGTTATTGGTGGACTTGCATAATTGGATTGAATGATAAACTTGAATCGCTTCATATATGATGTGTAACGTGTAAATACGTGTTTATATGATGTTTATATGATTATACATTCTAAAGATATGTTATGATTGCACGTTCATGTGTTAGAATGAGTAAATATGTGTTAAAACGCATCAAAACGACAAAAATCACAGAAAACTGGAAACCAGCAAATTGGTTCTACATTGTGGGGGTTCGAACCAACTTCTAGGTCTCTCATTCGACCCTTGCAGGGTGCGAACGAACATGGAGTATAAATACCATACTTTGCAACTTTTCATCATTTCACAAACCCTAAACACCTCTAAGTGCTCTCTCTTAACCACAAACCTGTAGAAAGGAGTTTTTGATCTTGTTTTTCAAATCCTAACATAAAGATATCCTCTATATCACAAACAAGAGAAGATTCAAGGTTTGTTCTTAATCTAAAACCATTTTCAACAATTTTAATTCGTTTTTATCAAACCCTAAGTGTCCAGATCTAATTCAAACATGTTTTCATGGATAAAAACCTTTCTAACATCTTCCTAAACTAAACCTTTTCATTAACAATGAGTTTTCATGCAAAATACATGTGTTAATGATGTTAAATGATGTGTTATGATCTTGTATGAAAATGTTTGATGATTGATTGTTGTGTAGATGTTATAACAATGATCTAGGGCTGTTATAGATGATGGGTTATGATTATCATAAGTTACAAGTTGATGATTGGTAATGTTTTTGTGTTACATCTATGTAACCTCGTGAAATTTTTCCCCAATTTTATTTATTTATATATTTTTTTTCTCTCTCATAATTGTACAATTATAATCAATGTCTAAATTTGTACTCAATATTATTCCAAAATATAAAGCTAAACAATTTTCGAGATGCATAAATCATGTTAAACACAAAAGTTTCTCAATAAACTATATATTTTAACTCCTTCATTTTACCTCATTCTATGTAGTTATTTTAGATAATTATAATCATAATTAAAGACATTTATTTATTTAAGATACGACTAAATAAAATAGAATATGCCAATGATTTCTAGCCCAGCTGGTTTGAGGTGGGAGGGTTTACCTCTTCAGAGGGTTCCCGCTCGGGATTGGTCACAGGTTCGATTCTCGTCCATTGAAAAATTATACCCATTAAGGTTGAAAGGGTCTGGCGTGTTGGAGGATTCGAACTTGTGACCCGGAGGTTGTTAGGACTAGGATTTCACCATTGAACTACGCATTTCAAAAATAAAATAGAATATGGCAAGTTTTTCAAATAAGATGATAATAGAATTATTATTAAATACTTTCTCTGTGTTTTGATATACTATCTTTCAAGTATTTTACATAATTATGCCTTCATCGAACTCTTAATATATCATAAACAAAATTCGTGAATTGATAACATTTAATAAAAAAATATGAGTTTCTAAATTATATGATAAGGTAATATGGAATAGGTGTATGATACAGTTGACCTTGACTCAATTTGAAATCCCTTTACGCCTGTTTCACTAATCCGAGCTAAAATCATGGTAATGGCCCGGATCAATGCCAATCACCATTAATGAACATCAAAATCTGTTATTCTCTTCAACCATAAATACCAAGGCTTGCCTAAAGGTGGATGCACACAACCCAAACCTTTCACTTGTCTTATTGTACGTTGTACATATCATTCCATATGCCGGCTGCAGCGAGCCACACAAACCACCACTCATCGCCTCTGATATGCTGTTACATCGTCTTGAAGACCCTATGCGCAAAATCCTTAACAACTTGTTTTGTCTCGATGCCTCCTCATAGCCACCACCGCACCGTGTTTATAGTCACGCCGCCACAACCACCTCTAAACATTTCATCATTCTCGTGCTGCTTCTAGTCGTTGGGACCACGACCACTACTATTGTTTGTTCTGACCAAGTTCAACAACCGTTACTACTCAGACGTGACCTCCCGTACCATTTTCATTCCATAAGAGTCCCTCTAATTCAGCCCTGTCAAACAACATGTACCACAACCGGCGTTCTAATATTTTTTATGTCGTTGAGGTAATATATTTATTTTTCTTATTCCCGCTTTAGCGCTTTTGGTTATTAATGTCTACGACATTTAAATTATACATATAATATCTCATAAACATCTTTGATATTCATTCATAGTCTTTTGGGTTATAAAGCAAATGTAAACTGTGTATACATGAAAGAATATTAACATAAACTTTTTTTCAAAATGGGGTGCTTTGGTACAGCAAAGTTATCGAAAAAAAATATGAAAATAAAATACATTTCTTATGGTCACAAATGAGATTATGTATTTTCCATTAGTAATATGAGAAAAATAATTTAAGAGCAACCTTTTTATAATGTTGGTTACGTGTTCAGTAGTTAAAACTAAGTAACCATGACTACAAATACTAAATCAACACTCTTAAATAGGTACATACATGGTTAGTTGACTCCCATTAAACTCTAGCAAATTCTTCATAATCAAGGTGAGTTACATAGCCCATTTTTACTGTTTTACAATTTTTAGGGTGAAACATGTTACATTTTCAAATGCAATTCAACATAAGTGCCTATGTGTGATTTCTATGTTTCATTATGTCTTAAACAAATGCTTTGGTAAAAACAATTAGACTAGCGTAATCATTAACACTGAGCAAGCCGACGATACGCAATGATAGATCTATTGGAATGACAACCCCACCTGGATACGTGTACCTCCAGTATGGGTAGCGTGGGTGATTGTTATTGATCACATAACACAAACGAGTGAACCATATGCATATGGGATGGACCACAATAATCATGTCACAAGGTTTGATTATGCAAACAATTTACCTAGTAGTTTTGTTTTCACATATGGACTAGATTTGCCATGACACTTGAATTGTACAACTTTTATACTCATGATACTCTACACAAAACCTATGTAATTCTCACCAACTTTTGTTGACCCAAAATATTTTCCAACTTAACATGTTTTAGGTTATAGTATTGCTTGAAGATTAGAGTTCATGTTTGAAGACTTATATTTAGTGTTTCTCATTTGATGTACAAATTCTCTTTAGAACAATTGTATGTAATTCATCTAATTGATTATTTAAACTTAATATTTACCATGAGCTACTGAACAATCATCAATACGTGACATCCCGATATTTCCGCCATCGGTTGGGGTGTTGCAATCTAGGGTTTGATTCATGTTGTTATTGATGATGAAATGATTAGGTTTTTTCATACACATGATAATCTGAACATATTGAGCAAGTTGTTAGATGATTTTGATAAGTTTCAATTTTAGGTAAAGTTTACATGCATTGATGTGACATTTCCATAATTTGCCATTTTGGGTAAGTTGTAAAATGGACCGATTTCGAGATAAAATTGGTGGGGTTTTGTGGGGATAGGTTAATGACAGTGGACTGCTGTGATTTGTTGTGTTTCGTGAAGATTTAGGACTATTTAGATGTGTTTTTGTGCGTTTTAGGAAGATTGTGCTGACATGGGTCGAACCAAGAACCTATTAGACCATCGTGGGGTCGAATGGAGTTCAGGTGAGGTCGAGCCAACTATGGCCAGGGTCGAATGAACTTCAGAATGGTCGAACGAACATGATTTTGGTCGAATTAACATGTGTTAGGGTCGAATTAACACGTGTTAGGTCGAATAAACTTGTGTTTAGGTTGTATGGACATGCTATAGGGTTGAACCAACTTACATAGAGGTTGAATGGACTTACATATGGGTTGAACCAGTCTGGTAACTTGCTGATTCGACCTTACAACTTCATACGTGCGATTTTTGATGCAAACTATGTGTTTTATGCATGATTCTTGTGTGTTAACTATATATACTTAATCAATTACTGTAACGGGTCACCAACGGGATGTCGGGTCTGTCTTCTTGTGTGACACCTGCCAAAATTTACTAGTCATGTCCGTATAATTAACTAGTTTTGTTTCACTTAAAATAAGAGTGTCGGTGTGCCTTAATGTTTGAATGATCATGTAAATATAACAACTCAATGAAGCTACACACACACATGAAAATACCCACACACATGTGTATGCGATCCTTAGTTGTTTCAACTAAACAAAGGGAACTATCCTTTACAATCACCACATCTATGGCTTATCCCTTTCCTTGACTCCACCTCCAAAACTCGCTGCCTAAGGCCAAGACTTTGATGACAATGACTTAACATAATGACACTTCAAGACAAATTGCAAATCTTCTTTTCCATGGTGACAATCGGCCGAAGATAAAACCCCTCATAAAGTCACTATCACTTGACAACGAAGCTTACTATATCAACAAGGGTCTAAACCATCTCCACAACTCTTGTCAACCCTTGATCACTTACCAAAAAGACCATGATTTTACCTACAACTAGCGGCCACAAGGAACAAACAATAACACATCATGTATGACACCATCTCTTATACTAGAATAGACATAGGACAAAAACACTTAACCCCATGATTTGGCATGACAAAACTTCCACAATTGGAGGAGGTATAATCGGCCAACATACCTCATGATAGGGATAAGATGGAAAGCCTACAACACATCACTTTCTCTAGATTTTTGTCACTTCTTCTTGTCCTATACTCGGGCGATAGTTTTCATGGGTGAAAACTCATGATTGTTGTCAACTTACAATAGATTAGGCAAGAAAAATAAACCTCCATTTCACCCCCTAATGAGTCAACCCACCCTTCATATCCATACCTATCTATAATCGACTATAATCAACGAAGGAACCAAGCAATCTCAAGTCACTATCTTTCACCATACAATGATTAGAAGCCTTAAAATATGCATCAACCAAGAAGCCTACACCTTCCTTATTTGCCTTTGTCCTCACTTGATCGATCCCCTATATAAGGGAGGCCATACTTCATCAACATTTGCCACAATACACACTATCTCACTACCCTCTAAAACTCTCGGATACACTCTCATCATAGCCGAAGGTTTCAAGATCCAAGAAGGAGGTTAAGAGGCTATCTAACACCAACCATCTCTTGGTAAGATCTCTATGACCCTAAACTTTGATCTCGGCCCTATTTGACCCTTGGTTCCACTGAATCACATATTCACACGAGTTGCACACATTGTTTTAGGTTGTAATTGTTTTAACTCACTAGTGATCACATTGTCGGAATGCCATAATAATCGGCCCTTATGTTACAAGGGAGACCGAGCATTGTTTTTTTTGTTTATCAATACATAACTTAAATCATCAACGAGAAATCGGTTTTATGATTAAAGCTCACTTGGTTTATATCCCAAACTAAATGTTATAAGTATGATGTTTATACTCGGTTTTTATCACAAAACACACTAACACATCTTGTGGTGACATGATGAGACCCTGATGAGCATGAATCTACCAAGTTTGATCCATTAAACAATCGGTTTCAAGACCCACGATGTGTGTTTGATTCGGCTACCACCTTATAACACATGTTAACAAAGCTAGAACATATGCTTGCATGTTATAAAGGTCTAAACGTATGATTAAGCACTTGTTTTATCACAAACCGACCACACGTGAAGATTGGGAGCCACTTAAGACCCATGATGACATGTCGAGGTCGTTTTGTCTACAACAAATGCCATTTTACAAAACCACCGGGGTTACCTGAAACGTACATTTTACAAGTACACTTAAGATCATCACGTGCACAAAAACATGGCCCACATACACCAATACTAGGGTCCAAAAAGGTCGGGTAAACAAATTGTATGATAAACGACAAGTATACCAAACTTAAGATGTCTTTGACGTTATAGGGCACTTTTGTTGGAAGAGTAGTTACTTCTGCTTTGCTAGACCACACGTGACACTATCAGGTGAGTTTCGTGGCCCCTTTTACTGTTTTACAACTTCGGGGGAGAAACATGCTACAGACCTACATATGTACATGACAACAATATGTGTTACATGGATTAGACCCACAATTATCGCAAATGAACAAATTCCCCGGACAACTATAACCATTAGCTTAGCAATAAGCCTTGGATCATATGAATAGTACTATTTGGGTTGACACCCTCTTTCACCATTAGTCGCGCTAACACATATGAATGCATATTATGCATACTTTACAATGTCTCGCGATAAGGCATTGGGGCGGGGTGCACACGAACGTCGTGGTTTGGTTATGGTGCTCATGGTAACTATATTCTGCATGGACACAGACAACGAAACTTTCTGAGCAACAAAACTATTTTAATCGAGTCAACAAAACCTATGGACTTACCAACTTTTTAGTTGACACTTGTAAGTATGTTTTTCAGGAAACCAAGTAAGGACGTTAAGGAGCAAAGTTTAGGACTGCATGAAGAAGGCCTTGTTTTGTGGTTTTGACATAGCTGTTTGAAACATTTAGGATTTGTAATATGTATTCGACTATGTGACTTATGTGTTTGATGAAATAAATGATTTAGTGTTTCTCATATAAACAATGTCTGTGATCACCATGTTCGTCTTACCTCGCCTTTCCGCCTTAGGCGGGGTGTGACATCATGATTGGTACGGGGGATGCCCGACAAGATCCTGATCCTGATACGGGTATGTTTTCTCTTCTTGAGTGTTATGCTTTGGGTTTTGGTTTTGATTCTTGTGTTATCGAGGTTTGCATGTTCGTTGTGTTTTGTCTATGGAATAGACCTTGTACCTACACCTGGAACGGTTAAGGTACTTAGGTTGGCGTGTTTCATGTGTGATGGTTTTCTTTTCAAACTTGTTATGTCCATTTTGAGTTCTTGGTCACGCATTTTATCGCACTAGCGTATCTTCGAGGGTTCATGGTTTCGATGGACTGCATTTGCTAACCTTACCCTATTCTATTGTGGTGTTTCTATTCTAGGTCTCGATCGTGTGGTACCACTGCGCGGGGAGGCTATCGTTTACATTTTCGTCAACTTAGAGTCTGTATGGAGGACTACATTGCCTATGTTGTGGAACCGGGTGTGGTTCGGATTGTTCTGAAGTCTGAAGACATTACTTGTACGGTACCTGTGGCATCGTTTATACCGATCACAAGGGTCTTCAGCGTGTCTTCAACCAGGAGTGGTTGATCGTGTGGCGGTTTGTAGCGGTTGCCTTGTAATCATCTTGAGGAAGTGGTTCCTCGGCTTGGAGTACTTGTTTCTATCACATCTGGTTGTGATTTCCGTTTTGTTTTGTATCCTTGGGAAGCGTTGCTTTGAGCATTGGGTGCTCGGTTGGATCGTGTACGGATCGTCTTTCGTATCGTTTGGGTTTATTGTGGTTCCTGCTGTGAGCTGGAGTTCTTGTGGGGATGAGGGGATTAGATGGGATCTAGGGAACTTCATTCATTACCTAAGCGTGTACTTTGGTCTATACTTGTTACTATTGAATCTGAGTGAAACTCGGGACGAGATTACTTTCAACAGGGGGATGATGTGACAACCGGAAAATTTTTCTTTCTTTTCGTCTCTTTCCTTTTTGGCTTCGGGCAATTTTCGGGAAGAAAATTCTTTCAACTGGAGGATGATGTGACACCCGGCAAACTCAGGGTAATATTTTTCAAACATATAAGTCTACCTTAGCGAAAACATTTACTTAACACTCTTAACTGGGTCAGTTAAGTCGGGTTACATTACATACAGTGGCGAAGCTTGACCTGAAACTTCGGGGGGGGGGGGTCGGAAATCACTAGTTTCGGGGGGTCGAAAACCAATTTCGGGGGGTCGAAACTTTATATACAAAAAAAATTATATATGAATACTATATAATCGGAACTTCTGAGCGAAAATTCGGGGGGGTCGGCCGCCCCTCCCCGCCCTTTAAAAGCTACGCCACTGATTACATATTGTCCCGGGTTCAATGATTCGGAGGACCATTGGGGTCATCTTATGCATACACGAGTCTTGAGTCTCGTTGTTGGTGAACTTGCATAATTGGATTAAACGATAAACTTGACTCGCTTCATATATGATGTGTAATGTGTAAATACGTGGTTATATGAATATACATGTTAAACATATGTTAGGATTGCATGTTCACGTGTTACAATGAGTAAACATATGTTAAAACGATAAAATGACAAAAAACTGGAAACCAGCAAATTGGTTCGACCTTGTGGGTGTTTGAACCAACTTCCAGGTCTCTCGTTCGACCTGTTTTCAAACTCGTTCGACCCTTGCAGGGTGCGAATGAACATGGAGTATAAATACCATAGTTTGCAACTTTTCATGATTTCACAAGCCCTAAACGCCTTTGAGTGCTCTCTCTCAACCCCAAACCTGTAGAAAGGAGTTTTTGATCTTGTTTTTCAAATCCTAACATAAACATATCCTCTATATCACATACAAGGGATGATTCAAGGTGTGTTCTTAATCTAAAACCATTTTCATCAATTTTAATTCGTTTTTATCAAACCCTAAGTGTCCAGATCTTATTCAAACATGTTTTCATGGATAAAAACCTTTCTAACATCTTTCTAAACAAAACCTATTCATTAACAATGAATTTTCATGCAAAATACATGTGTTAATGATGTTAAATGATGTGTTATGAACTTGTATGAAATTTTTTAATGAATGATTGTTGTGTAGATGTTATAACAATGATCTAGGGCTCTTATTGATGATGGATTATGATTATCATAGGTTACAAGTTGATGATTGTTGATGTTTTACCCATTTTGGGAGTTTTGTGTTAGATCTAGGTTTCGATTCAAGTTGTTATTGATGACAAAATGATTAGGGGTTTTCATACACATGATAATCTGAACATATTAAGCTAATTGTTAGATGATTTTGATAAGTTTCCATTTTGGGTAAAGATTACATGCATTGATGTGACATTTCTATAATTTGCGGTAAGTTGTAAAACTAACTGATTTTGAGATACAATTGGTGGGGTTTTGTGGGGATAGGTTAATGATAGTGGGCTGCTATGATTTGTGGTGTTTGGTGACGTTTTCGGACTGCTTAGATGCGTTTTGGTGCCTTTTAGGAAGATTGTGCAGTCATGGGTCGAACCAAGAACCCATTCGGCCATCATGGGGTCGAATGGAGTTCAAGTGACGTCGAACCAACTATGGCCAGGGCCGAATGAACTTCAGAATGGTCGAACGAACATGATTTTGGTCGAATTAACATGTTTTAGGTTGAATGAACTTGTTTTTAGGTTGTATGGACACACTATAGCGTCGAACCAACTTACATAGTGGTTGAATGGACTTACATATGGGTCGAACCAGTCTGGTAACTTACTGATTTGACTTTACAACTTCATACGTGTGATTTTGGATGCAAACTAGGTGTTTTATGCATGATTCTTGTGTGCTAACTATATATACTTGATCAATTAGTGTAACGGGTCACGAACGGGATGTCGGGTCTATCTGGTGTGTCGGGTTAATGGTTAAACACATTTTAAAACATATGTGGTCATGATCTGGACAATCGGGGACTAGTTAACCTATGGGTTATTAGCCAGAACACTTATACAAAAATTATGATAGGTGGCCCATAGTTGGGACTATCGGATCGGGTTGGATATATTGTTGGTCTGAAGACGCAACCGAAGGTGAGTTCACGACCCCTCTTTCAGTGTTTATGTTTTCGGGGGAGAAACATGCTACGTACTCGTATTTAAACTGATCATGTTATGCTAGTGTTACTTTGTGTTCTTACTGTACGATAGTTCAGTTCACCGTTGGACGGTAGTTCAATTAGCCGTAGTTCGATTGTTCGATTGGATTGGCTCAGCCGTTCAGTTTACCGTGGATCGGTAGTTCAGTTATGCCGTGGGTTGGCAGTTCGGTTACACACGGGTGTTACACACTTGGTATCGTATTAGAAGTTTCATACGCCCGGTTGGCATCCTTATAGCATAGTAGTAACATGATGGAACATTCAAACTTTTGGAAACGTTTTACTTAAAAACCTGCGAACTCACCAACATTTTGTGCTGACGTATTTAGCATGCTTTCTCAGGTCGTTAAGGTAGCAGTTGTTGATAGGCGCACGGTGTCGCACGACGTTTAGGGTTCATTTGCATGATTTTCAAACATTGTCGAACTTATATTATTTACGTTTTGGGTTGTAAGATGTTTAATGCTTTCGCTGACGTTGGTTTTATTTTGTAAACTTAATGAATGTTCTACGTTTCTTTTACATTTAGTTGTCGTTTATTGTCACCATTGACTTAGATCCTAGTGCGTCACGCGCCTCACGGTAAAACCCCGCACGTGGAATTTGAGGGTGTGACAATTTAGTCAATTGCTAGGCATTGTACCTGCACCTCTAGAGGCTAAGTACTTGATAGAATTGTCTAACGGTAAACAAATCGAGGCTACACACATTCTTAAGGAGTGTCGCCCCAAACTTTCAGGTCTGTCTTTCCCCATTGATCTTACGCCGGTTGATTTGGGTAGTTTCGATGTCGTGGTGGCTATGGATTGGTTATCTTTGTATCAGGCCGAGATCGTTTGATAAGACCGTTCGAGTACCACTTCCTGATGGAGAAATTTTATCTGTGTACGGTGAGAAGGATGGCGTTCCTTTGAGTATTATTTCCTGTATGAAGGCCTACAAGTATCCTCGGAAGGGTATACCGCCACTCTGGCACTTGTTTCTGTATCTGCTGATGAAGAGAAGAAGATCGAAGACATTCCGGTTGCATGTGATTTCTCTGATGTATTCCCTAAAGATTTTCTTGGTCTTCCGCCTTAATGCCAAGTTGAGTTTCGTATTGATCTCGCACCGCTTGCATCTCCTATCGCACGAGCCCCTTATCGTCTTGCACCTCCTAGGATGCAGGAATTATCCAACTAGGTCCATAGTTATTGGAGAAAGGATTCATTCGACCTAGTTCATCCCCGTGGGGTGCCCCTATCCTGTTTGTCAAGAAGAAAGACGGAAGCCTTCGCATGTGTACTGATTATCGTGAACTTAACATGACTATCAAGAATCGCTACCCTCTTCCATGCATTGATGATCTGTTCGACCAGCTGCAAGGATCCAGTTATTATTTGAAGATTGATTTGAAGTCCTATTACCACCCTTTGAGAGTACATGAAGCCGATAATTTCGAAGACTGCCTTTCAAACCCGTGATGACCATTTTGAGTTCTTGATCATGCCTTTCGGTCTCACCAATGCCCCAACAGTATTTATGGATTTGATGAACCATGTTTGCAATACTTATCTTGATAAGTTTGTCATGTAGTGAATGAACTAGGAATTCATGTCGATTCAGTCAAGATAGAAGCAATTAAAGACTAGGAAGCACCGAAGACACAAACAAAGGTGCGACAATTCCTAGGTCTCGCGGGTTACTATCGTCGTTTTATTGAGGGAATTTCGGAGATCGCCCAACCCCTCACCTCTCTTACCCAGAAAGACAAGAAGTTTAACTCGGGTGAATCCCAAGAATCGGCGTTTCAAACGCTGAAACATAAACTTTGTTCTGCTCCTATTCTATCCTTGCCTGAGGACACGACTGATTTTGATGTTTACTATGATGCTTCTATCCAAGGTCTTAGTTGCATGTTGATGCAACGCAAGAAGGTTATTGCCTATGCTTCTCATCAACTTAAGGCTCATATGAAGAATATACTACCCATGATCTGGAATTAGGTGCGGTTATCTTTTCTTTGAAGATTTTGAGACACTACTTGTACGGTACCAAGTGCACCATTTATACCGATCACAAGAGTCTTCAGCACATCTTTGATCGGAAGGATTTGAACATGTGACAGCGTCGATAGGTCGAACTTCTTAATGATTATGATTGTGCCATCAAGTACCATCCTGGTAATGCGAATGTGGTGGCAGACGCCTTAAGCAGGAAGGAATCAGTTAAACCTCATCGTTTTCGAGCTTTGCAGCTCACCATCCATTCTGGTTTGCCTAACCAAATCTGCTATGTGCAGCAAGAAGCTTTGAAGGAGGAAAACCTTAAAGATGAAACCATGCATGGCATTGACAAACATCTTGAGCTTAGGTATGATGTCTTACACTACTTCGCAGAGCGTGTTTGGGTTCCATTCTTTGGTAACTTATGAGAGCTTATCTTGGACGAAGCTTACAAATCCTGGTATTCTGTTCATGCTGGTTCTGACAAGACGTATCAAGATGCGAAGATACTCAATTGATGGCAAACATGAAGGCTAATACAGCTTCATGTGTGAGCAAATGTCTGACTTGTGCTAAAGTCAAGGTTGAATATCAAAAGCCGACTGGTCTTCTCTAGCAACATGAAATTCCTGAATGGGAGTGGGAACGAATCACCATGGATTTTATGACCAAGCTTCCAAGGTCACCGAGTGGTTGTTATACTATTTGGGTGATTGTCGATCGGTTGACCAAATTTGCACACTTCCTAGCTATTAAGGAAAATGATAACTTGGAGCGGTTAGCTCGCATCTATCTTAAGGAAGTTGACTTTCGGCACGGGGTGCCTGTTTCTATTATTTCGGATCGTGATTCCCGTTTTACTTCTCATTTTAGGCAAGCGTTGTAGAAATCCCGGGGTACTCGGTTGGATATAAGTATGGCTTATCATCCGTAAACTGATGGTCAGAGTGAGCAGACAATTCAAAGGATGGAGGATATGCTTCGGGCATGTGTTATCGATTTTGGCAAGATTTGGGAGAGTCATTTACCATTAGTGGAATTCTCTTACAACAATAGCTATCATTCTAGCTTTAAGGCAGCCCCGTTCGAGGCTCTTTACGGACGGAAATTTCGGTCTCCTCTCTATTGGGCCAAAGTGGGTGAGAGCTAACTCACTGGTCCAGAACTTGTGTACGAGACTTCCGAAAAGATCTTACAAATTCGTAATCGTATGGCAGCAGCTTGGGATCGTCAGAAAAGCTATGCCGATCATCATCGCAAACCGTTGAAATTCCAAGTCGGCGACAAGGTACTATTGAAAGTCTCCCCATGGAAGGGCGTTATATGCTTTAGGAAGCATGGTAAACTGAACCCTCGTTATGTGTGACATTCGTCATCCTCATCTTTAATAAGTTGTCAATTTTACTCTCTCACGTGTTTTGAAGTTTCACCTTTAGTCCTCATTAATTCTTATTTTGATTTTATTTTAATTTTCATTTTTAAAAGTGTGTGTGTATACATATGGCATACGTATGTGTTAACATATAAAATGTGTCTTAATCGTATAATTATATGATATTATAAAAGTTTTTGTTTATTTTATTTTAGTTTAAAAAGTTAAAAACTAAATCTTTATTTATGTAAAGTATAAACATTTGTAAGACTATAAAAGTCCATGTTAATTTTGTTAACGTTTGTAAAAGGAAAACTAATAAATCTATAATATTAACTAACAGGTTAGGAAGGAGGGACCAAATGTGTCATTGTAGAAAAGTTATAATTTTCAAAAAAAAAAAATCAAAACCAGCTTGGACGTTTTTACGATCGGCTTTCAAGCCGGATCCGGCCAAACTTCCGGTGGGTCAATTCCGGTGAGACTTTAAATGTCCCTTTAAGGCCTTTTAAACATATATAATCAATACAAAACCTTCTGCATTGCTGTGTAACAATTTCCATGCCGTAAACGCGATAATAACGAGCTTTAACCACAATTTAAAACGAACCTATGTGGTGTAACTGCCGAATTTTATAACGAGTTCAAAACATGCATTATAACCGAACAACTCCATGATTTGATTCTTCCATTTAGTTCCTCAACCCTTGCACAACATAAATCCATAAAAAAAACTCACCAAAAATCTGCTGTAGGCTCTTCAAATCGTGGCTTTTGTGTTCGGTTTTTGCGCTTCATTTTCGATCTTGATACAAGTTTGTAAGTTGTTTTTTATTTTGTCGTTTTGTTTGTCGAGTCATTCTGATCAAAAGTCCCATATTTTCTATGCTTATTCCTGTTTGTTTAAGATTATTGAAAGATTGGGTTAGGTTTTATGTTTGATTTGGGGAAGAAGATGAGTTAAATATATTATATAAAGATAATTCCATTTCATGTAATTTATCAAATATGTTGTCACACCCTCAAATTTCCACCGCGGAGTTTATACCGCGAGGCGCATGACAAACCAGGATCCCATAGCCATAAGTCACATGAACGACTCTAAATGCCCAAACCATTTAGTTCGTTATTGAAAACCAGGTTTTAAAGTTAACCAAAACCATAAGTCACATGAACGACTCTACACAATCTGTGTTTTTAGGACATATTATGCGCCATGAAAACTAATTTATTAAAAATACTCATCCAGTGAATTAGACTCCCAAAATTTTACTAAATATTCCAGAGGGTCTATCGGACAAGCCCATAGTTTTAGTTCGTGATAAAAGCATACACAAAAATTATGAAAAATCATATAATACAACTATGTCCAGAAAATACACACAACAGATCAGATTAGTAGAAAAATTCCCAAAACTCGTGTATTCATCCAAACGGAATGAATCCACTTAGAAAAGCCAAGTTACTCCAATGTTGACCTACTGTCCAAATTTCATATTTTAATTCTTTGTAAAACTCAAGTTATAATCGTTTAAAGTTGACCCATTTTACTAATCCGAAAATCTGATGACCTTTAATCAAAGAAAATTCCAAAAACTTATCAAACGACGTCCAAATCAGATGATTTTGCCCATTATGAAAAGCTAAGACTATTTATAATACAACCATGCAAAGAAGTCATCAAAACTAACATTTTTATGTCATGTAACAGACCCTACAAGTCGTTTGATCGTTTAATGTTGCGTCAGGCTCCCGCGAGCGGCCGCGCGGAGGGAGTGAGCGGCCGCTCACTCTTCCCCGGCTCGCTCCGGTTGGCCTGTTCCGCTGTGCTGCGTGTTTTCTTCGATGTGTTCACTATTTTGGACCATAACAAGTGTAATGTGATACCCCGAAAATTCAGGTTCTCACTTTAACTAAACTCCAGTTACATTCCTTGCATTATACTTAACTAGGGTTAGTTAGATAAGACATACGTGCATGGTTATGAGTCAATGTGTGATTGCATGATTAGTGAACCTCGGACGTTGGTGAATAATAAATTTATGAGTCTCGGTGATACCTGACAAACTTATGTGAAAACCATACGTGATTATGTGAACCTAAACCGAACACGTTAATAGAAATCATTAAAAGTGGAGCATGAGGTTGATTAGGGACTTAATGCATGGGGTTACACTTGTTACGGTCCGAAATAACGAAAACGCCAAAGGATAACGCGTCGGGAGACGAAACGAGGCAAGAGCGCGCCACCCGGTCCTGTGAGCGGCCGCTCACAGGCACCGAGCGGCCGCTCAATGAGACCTGACGGGTCTAAACCGCCTCAAACTTATATTTAAGCATCCTTAACTCCCATGCAACCCCCATACTCAACCCTAATCGCCCCCTTACTGCCCCACACGAATATTTCACTCAAACAACCTCTGCTAAGGCTCAAGATCATCAATTGGGAGGCTCCAAGGCGCGCGATTGATCGATTGGGAGAGCTAAGGGTATATTTTACGATTTCTTATGCTTCTATCTTGTGTTTTCATTAATAAAAATCATATAATAAGTTTGTCCAGGTCTGAATGGGTTTATAAAACATTAAAGCATGAATCTTTTTGAAGATTAAATGGATTAAACATACTCATAAACGCTTAGTAACATCGTAGGATACTTGTTGCGCAAGTAATTGGTGTTTTGATTCTTAAAGCTTTGATCTTGACATGTTTAATCATAGAATCTGATGAAATAGGTATTAGGAATGTTCTGTGTTGATGATTGATGAATGTTAATAGTTTTTGTGCACACGGTA
The DNA here is from genome assembly GCA_028751855.1 of Ambrosia trifida. NCBI lineage: Eukaryota > Viridiplantae > Streptophyta > Magnoliopsida > Asterales > Asteraceae > Ambrosia > Ambrosia trifida. Next base: position 2,604,105 of record CM054123.1, on the reverse strand, counting down.
GGCGATTAAAGTATGATTTAGGCGAAACTAAAATCTGGACAGAATGGTTAGTCAAATTTGTAGGAGCTGTAACACGGCTCTAACATAATAATTTTAGTGTTTTCTTGGCATGGTTAGGTCACACCTGGTCTTAGCTTTTCATAATGGGTAAAATCATGTGTTTTGGACGTCGGATGAGTCGTTTTTGGAATTTTAATTGATTAGGGGTCATATCAGATTTTCGGATTTGTAAATTGGGCTAACTTTAAATGGTCATAACTTGAGATTTACAAGGAGTTAGGTTATGAAATTTTTACAGTAGGTCAATACTGGAAAAATAGAGCTTTTCCAAGTGGATTCATCTCGTTTGGATGAATACACAATTTTTAAGAATTTTCCTACTAAACTGACCTGTTGAGGAAATTTTCTGAATACTGCTGGGTTGTACGAATTTTTATAATTTTTGTGTTTGGAATTAAGACAAAACAAAAATAGGTATTGCCAAGTGAATCCCAAAGAAAATTCAGTAAAAATTTGGGAGGATAACTCACTGGTTTACTATTTTAAATAAATTCGTTTTGATGGCGCACAACCTGTCCTGAAAACACAGATTGTGTATTATGTGATTACTTGAGGTCTTAGGTGATCTAAAATTGACATATAACGGAAGTACACATGTTTACGACACATACGGGCTGTAGAAACTAATTATAACCAACTCATTCACCAACGAGTCCTTAGGGTTTACTATTGCATGTAGAATCACTAGGCGTCGCATACACACTTTTGAACATTAAAACGCCTTGGACAAACGAGTTATATGGTGTAATGATGTTACGCCTATACTCACGTAGTGACACTGTTATTAGGGTGTCGGTAGCATATAATACTTGCTGCTCGGATTCTTTGCTTACGCGATAAGGTGAGTTTCACTACTCTTTTCTCAAAAGCATGCGTCTCGGGTTGAGACAACTTACCTAACGTTTCTAGTCCGGTTTGGGACTACTTTTACACATCCCGGGTTTGGGGTGCATGGTTCACGTGGTGAATCTATTTTTACTAATTCATATATATGTCCTTGATGAACTAAACCAAACACATCGTTTAAGTCCTTCAAAATACCGAATCAATTGCCGGTTGGGCAAGCGGGTTAATTAGTTGATAGCGCTATTAGGTCTAACAAACCTCACATCGTGCTGGGAGCACGGATGTGAACTATTAGCTTCAAACATAGTCATTGTTGATGGGCAATGACGCAAGGCACTTTTCTCCCGGTTATGGGAACTTGTTCATTAGTAGTTCGGTATTCGTCGGTTTTAGTTATCATGAGTGGGCTAGCTACCCCTGACATTTGAATTAGCTATTTACTTGTGGCCATGGAGGCCGACGTTCTTACGTACTGTTATGTGGTCTGGGAGACCGACGTTTTCATTTGGTTACATGGTTTGGGAAACCTACGCTTTTACTTACTCACCTACTTTACTTAGTGAACTCACCAACATTGTTTGTTGACCCACGATTTACATGCTTTTGCAGGTAGTTAGCTTCCGGTGCCAGGATTAGAAAGCACTGTACACTTCACTGCATTTGGGCTCTCGGGCATACACATAAATTATATATTATGCTTTCGTATGGTTTTAATTTGGGTGCGTTGTTTTGCGCATGGTTTTAAAAGGTTTAAATTGGTTTACGCTTCCGCAGCTTAACTAAACTTGGTTTTTCAAAACGAACTAAATGGTTTGGGCATTTAGAGTTCATTCCTGTGACTTATGGCTATGGGATCCTGGTATGTCACGCGCCTCGTGGTATAAACCCCGCAGTGGAAATTTGAGGGTGTGACAGATTGGTATCAGAGCCATTGGTTATAGTGAACTAGGACTGCATGTTGAGTCTAGTCTATAATCATCATAGCATAAGTACACTCACAACTTAAGTGCACAACTAGCTATTAGCTACATATATCTACAACATATGATTTCGCGAGATATGTTATCTCCTAGTTCTAGACTTAATTCTTAACACGTCAATGGTGGGAACCTAGGGTTACACCAGGTGGCGCATTACTGGGAGTAATATCCTAACTAACCTCATGGACGAGGAGACAACAATAGTACAAGGGAGGGAGCCTTGCGAGCGTTATGGCGCACGTACACAGGAAGCTGCACGATGCGCATGACGTGGTACCATTAAATCAACTATGAAGGAATTCGAATGCTGAGACTTATCTTTTGTCACTTAGCAAGGAGACAATTAGTTTCTGTTCCTTGCTACTTGATCTTTCTTACCCCCATTCGAAACTCAGACGGGACTGGGTTACGCATATAGAACTTATTTCTTACTTTAGTACCTTACGCCTAGTATGAGCGGGCGGACGTATGACTGCATATCCCTGTTACTCATAAGTATATGGTAGATTCATGGGAACACATTAGATCGGGACTTGTTACACACACTCTTGGGGAGTTACGTAAAGCCTGCGATGTAATGCAACATCACAAGGGAGGATGAAACCTACTAATGGCTGATAGTCACGATTGGAGGAACGAGTGGTATAGCTCACCACTAAACTGGTTCACATAGGACTAGAGAAGGAGATTGTACGTGATGAGAACCATATAACACTGACATCGCAAAAGAGGAAGGATAAGAGATGAAAGGGGAACCTGAGCAGGACGAGCACACGGAAAGTGAGGATGAAGGCTCTACTATCTAGACAAAGCATGGCGACGATTGGCTCTTACCTTTTCTTACCTATCTTTTCTTTCATTTTCCTTTGCTAACTTAGATAAGACTGAGTTCTTATGATCAACGATAGGGTGGTTGAGGCCCTCGCATCTTTCCAAGCTAGTAAAGATCTATTTTGCTAAACCATTCTTTTCCCCTGACTTCCACATTTGAACTTTCTTATACCTTGAACGTACATCGTATTTTCAAGCCTTTTATTGGTTGTAAACCTCGATAACTCCAACGGAACTGAAGGAGACCGTCTGATTGCTTCGATAGCATAAGACTTTGCCATGTGCATTTGTCCCAGGCAGGATGGAGTAATGTACACTACATGCACACTCGATGAGTTACAGATACCTGGAAGGAGAACGTGACACCCTGTGGTGAAATCTAGAAACCTTGTTATATAAAGACGGATGGGTCTGAGATCGACGCCTACACTACCAAGCTATAGGAGATAGCCACTATAGGCTCAAATCTATTTAACCTACCTTACAAATGGATCGAACTCTATACCGAAAGGGTGGGCCCCTCAGATTAGTGGCTTGGCCACTGCAGCTCACCTACAAATCTTTCACTTGACTCGCAGACTCACAGATGAGACTGCTGATCATGGTACCTTTCTGAAGCATGGTGCTTCATTTTCTACTGTTGGTGATAGCAAGAGAACGTGGGATAGTGTGAAGTATAAGTCCTGCAACAACAACTACCACAACGGGAACAGCAACAATGGGGTTCGTGGGAAAGCATTTGTGATTGGCATTAGGGAAGCTAGGACTGATAACAAGGTCGTGACGGATACGACACTCTTATGATACTGGTGCGGACTATAGTTTTGTGTCATCAAAACTTAACAAACAACTAGGGATGGTTCCTACTTTTCTTAATACCCCGTACAACATGGAGTTAGCTGATGGAAAGCCTGTTGAGGTAACCCATATTCATCGTGGCTGTAAGCACGAGTTGGATGGACAATCGTTTGCCATCAACATTCTACCTATCACCCTTGGAAGCTTTGATCTCGGGGTTGGCATGGACTGGTTGTCCAAGCAACACGCTGAAATTCTCTGTCAGGAGAAGATTGTTCGTATCCCTCTCCCTAGTGGAAAACTCTTATCTGTCCAGGGTGATCGTGGTGGTGCCATGATGGGCATCATCTCTTTCCTGAAAGCCCAGAAGTTTATTCGGAAGGGCTATCCAGCCATATTGGCTAACACTTCTGATACTCGAACTGAAGTTAAAACAAAAATTGAGAACATCCCTGTAGTTCAGGATTTTCCAGATGTCTTCCCAGAGGAATTACCTGGACTTCCACCTGTCCGACAAGTGGAATTTCAACTTGACCTTGCACCAGGAGCCGCCCCAGTTGCGCGTGCACCATACCGCCTTGCACCAGGCAAACTTCAAGAACTATCCACCCAACTCCAAGAGCTATTGGACAGGGGTTTCATTAGACCTAGTTCTTCACCTTAGGGAACTCCAGTCTTATTTGTTAAGAAAAAGGATGGGAGTTTCCGTATGTGTATCGATTACCGGGAATTGAACCCTTTACCTCGTATTGATGATTTATTCAACCAGCTCCAGGGGTCGAGTTTCTATTCCAAGATTGACTTGAGGTCGGGGTATCACCAACTGAGAGTCCGAGAGGAGGATGTGCCAAAGACAGCCTTTCGAACTCGTTATGGGCACTATGAATTTTTGGTAATGCCCTTCGGGCTGACCAATGCACCAGCTGTGTTCATGGACCTCATGAACCGTGTGTGCAAACCCTATCTAGACAAATTTGTCATAGTGTTCGTAGACGACATTCTGATCTATTCCAAGAGTAGGGGAGAGCACGAGCAACACCTACGACTGATCTTGGAACTTCTGAAAAGTGAGCAGTTATATGCAAAATTCTCCAAGTGCGACTTCTGGATTCGTGAGGTCCAATTCTGGGGTCATGTGGTGAACGAGGCAGGAATACAGGTCGATCCCGCTAAGATTGATGCGATTAAAAGAAGGGAGGCCCCTAAGACTCCCACGGAGGTCCGACAATTCCTTGGCCTTGCAGGTTATTATCGCAGATTCATTCAGGGGTTCTCAAAAATCGCTCAACCCCTCACTGCTTTGACACAGAAGGGGATTACCTACAAGTGGGGAGATGCCCAAGAACCTGCTTTTCTGTTACTAAAGACTAAACTTTGCAGTGCTCCAATATTATCACTACCTGAGGGTACGGAGGACTTTGTGGTATACTATGATGCATCTATCCAAGGTCTAGGGTGTGTTTTGATGCAACGCGAAAAGGTGATCACATACGCTTCACAACAACTAAAAGTTCATGAGAAAAATTTCCCCACCCACGACTTGGAACTGGGAGCGGAGGTCTTCGCTCTCAAAATTTGGAGGCACTACCTCTACGGGACAGAGTGCACGATTTTCACTGATCATAAAAGTCTCCAGCATATATTCGACCAGAGGGTGCTAAGCATACGACAACGCCGATGGGTCGGACTCCTGAATGGTTATGACTGTGCCATCAAGTAACATTCAGGGAAGGCTAATGTAGTAGCAGATGCCCTGAGTCGTAAGGAAACAAAACCCAAACGAGTGCGAGCCTTGCAACTTACCCTACAATCTAATCTTCATGTTAAGATACGTAAAGCCCAGGGCGTGGCTTTGAAAGGGAAAACATCGGGCTTGAAACCTTGCACGGTGCTGATAAGCACCTGGAATGGAGGACATAGGGTCTTCAGCATTTCATGAATCAAGTCTGGATTCCACGTGTTGGAGATCTCAGACAACTAGTGCTCGATGGGGCACACACCCCTCGTTATTCGGTACATCCTAGTTCGGATAAAATGTACCGAGATCTCAAACTCTTTACTGGTGACCAAACATGAAAGCTGAGAAAGTCACTTATGTTAGTAAGTGCTTAACGTGTGCCAAGGTTAGGATTGAATATCAGAAATCTTCGGGCCCACTTCAGCAACCGGAAAATCCCATGTGGAGATGGGATGGTATTTCCATGGACTTTATCACCAAACTTCCTAAAACGCCCAGCGGGCACGATATGATTTGGGTCATTATTGACCGTCTGACCAAATCAGCGCATTTCATGGCAATTAGAGAGGCGGACATGTTGGAACGTCTAGCCGCTTTTGTATTACGAAAATTGTCTCTAGGCATGGGATGCCTACCTCTATCATATCGGATCACGACGCGCGATCTACTTCCCATTTTTGGGAAACTCTCCAAATTGCCTTGGGAACTCATTTGGACATGAGCGCAGCCTATCACTCCCAGACGGATGGATAGAGTGAACGTACCATCCAAACACTAGAAGATCTACTGCGAGCGTGCGTGGTGGACTTTGGAAACAGTTGGGACAAGCACTTACCTTTGATTGAATTCTCTTATAACAATAGTTATGACACTTCGATCCAGTGTGCATTTTTTTTGAGGCACTTTATGAACGGGAGTGCAAATCCCCCATATGTTGGACTGAAGTTGGGGATAGCCAACTGACAGGTTCCGAACTTGTGCACCAAACTTCTGAGAAGATAGTGCAATCAGAAAACGGATGGCTGCTACTCTTGAGCGACAGAAAAGCTACGCTGATAAGCGTAGGAAACTTTTAGAGCTCCGGAATGGGAACAATGTACTATTAAAGGTGTCACCTTGAAAGGGTGTGACACGCTTTGGAAAACGGGGGAAGATGAACCCGTGAAACGTTGGACCATTCGAGATGGTTGATGGGATTGGTCTGGTAGCTTACAGGTTAAACCTGCTTAACAAACTTGGTGGGATACACGATGTATCCCACATATCGTACCGAATCTATAGAAATGCCTGTTGAATACAACACTAATGGTGCCACTGGAGGAGATCCAGGTGGACGATCGGCTACGGTTCATGGAAGAACCAGTGGAGATTCTTGAGCGGGGCGTCAAGAAACTCAAACAGAACACTATACCTATTATTAACGTACAACGGAATTCCCGTCTAGGACCGGAATACACGTGGGAGAGCAGAGATCATATGCGGCTCAAATATCCACACCTCTTTTCTGAACCTGAACCTGTGCATAGATCAAATGCCGAACATAAAGCAGCTCGCTCAAAGTGAATTTCGGGGCGAAATTCCTTTCAACTTGGGGATGATGTGACATCCGGAAACCAAGCATACATTTTTTTTTTAGCTGGCTTTACTGTTTACTTGCTGAATTTCGGGACGAAATTCTTTTCAACTTGGGGATGATGTGATACCCCGAAAATTCAGGTTCTCACTTTAACTAAACTCTAGTTACATTCCTTGCATTATACTTAACTAGGGTTAGTTAGATAAGACATACGTGCATGGTTATGAGTCAATGTGTGATTGCATGATTAGTGAACCTCGGACGTTGGTGAATAATAAATTTATGAGTCTCGGTGATACCTGACAAACTTATGTGAAAACCATACGTGATTATGTGAACCTAAACCGAACACGTTAATAGAAATCATTAAAAGTGGAGCATGAGGTTGATTAGGGTCTTAATGCATGGGGTTACACTTGTTACGGTCCGAAATAACGAAAACGCCAAAGGATAACGCGTCGGGAGACGAAACGAGGCAAGAGCGCGCCACCCGGTCCTGTGAGCGGCCGCTCACAGGCACCGAGCGGCCGCTCAATGAGACCTGACGGGTCTAAACCGCCTCAAACTTATATTTAAGCATCCTTAACTCCCATGCAACCCCCATACTCAACCCTAATCGCCCCCTTACTGCCCCACACGAATATTTCACTCAAACAACCTCTGCTAAGGCTCAAGATCATCAATTGGGAAGCTCCAAGGCGCGCGATTGATCGATTGGGAGAGCTAAGGGTATATTTTACGATTTCTTATGCTTCTATCTTGTGTTTTCATTAATAAAAATCATATAATAAGTTTGTCCAGGTCTGAATGGGTTTATAAAACATTAAAGCATGAATCTTTTTGAAGATTAAATGGATTAAACATACTCATAAACGCTTAGTAACATCGTAGGATACTTGTTGCGCAAGTAATTGGTGTTTTGATTCTTAAAGCTTTGATCTTGACATGTTTAATCATAGAATCTGATGAAATAGGTATTAGGAATGTTCTGTGTTGATGATTGATGAATGTTAATAGTTTTTGTGCACACGGTAGGCGATTAAAGTATGATTTAGGCGAAACTAAAATCTGGACAGAATGGTTAGTCAAATTTGTAGGAGCTGTAACACGGCTCTAACATAATAATTTTAGTGTTTTCTTGGCATGGTTAGGTCACACCTGGTCTTAGCTTTTCATAATGGGTAAAATCATGTGTTTTGGACGTCGGATGAGTCGTTTTTGGAATTTTAATTGATTAGGGGTCATATCAGATTTTCGGATTTGTAAATTGGGCTAACTTTAAATGGTCATAACTTGAGATTTACAAGGAGTTAGGTTATGAAATTTTTACAGTAGGTCAATACTGGAAAAATAGAGCTTTTCCAAGTGGATTCATCTCGTTTGGATGAATACACAATTTTTAAGAATTTTCCTACTAAACTGACCTGTTGAGGAAATTTTCTGAATACTGCTGGGTTGTACGAATTTTTATAATTTTTGTGTTTGGAATTAAGACAAAACAAAAATAGGTATTGCCAAGTGAATCCCAAAGAAAATTCAGTAAAAATTTGGGAGGATAACTCACTGGTTTACTATTTTAAATAAATTCGTTTTGATGGCGCACAACCTGTCCTGAAAACACAGATTGTGTATTATGTGATTATGTGATTACTTGAGGTCTTAGGTGATCTAAAATTGACATATAACGGAAGTACACATGTTTACGACACATACGGGCTGTAGAAACTAATTATAACCAACTCATTCACCAACGAGTCCTTAGGGTTTACTATTGCATGTAGAATCACTAGGCGTCGCATACACACTTTTGAACATTAAAACGCCTTGGACAAACGAGTTATATGGTGTAATGATGTTACGCCTATACTCACGTAGTGACACTGTTATTAGGGTGTCGGTAGCATATAATACTTGCTGCTCGGATTCTTTGCTTACGCGATAAGGTGAGTTTCACTACTCTTTTCTCAAAAGCATGCGTCTCGGGTTGAGACAACTTACCTAACGTTTCTAGTCCGGTTTGGGACTACTTTTACACATCCCGGGTTTGGGGTGCATGGTTCACGTGGTGAATCTATTTTTACTAATTCATATATATGTCCTTGATGAACTAAACCAAACACATCGTTTAAGTCCTTCAAAATACCGAATCAATTGCCGGTTGGGCAAGCGGGTTAATTAGTTGATAGCGCTATTAGGTCTAACAAACCTCACATCGTGCTGGGAGCACGGATGTGAACTATTAGCTTCAAACATAGTCATTGTTGATGGGCAATGACGCAAGGCACTTTTCTCCCGGTTATGGGAACTTGTTCATTAGTAGTTCGGTATTCGCCGGTTTTAGTTTTCATGAGTGGGCTAGCTACCCCTGACATTTGAATTAGCTATTTACTTGTGGCCATGGAGGCCGACGTTCTTACGTACTGTTATGTGGTCTGGGAGACCGACGTTTTCATTTGGTTACATGGTTTGGGAAACCTACGCTTTTACTTACTCACCTACTTTACTTAGTGAACTCACCAACATTGTTTGTTGACCCACGATTTACATGCTTTTGCAGGTAGTTAGCTTCCGGTGCCAGGATTAGAAAGCACTGTACACTTCACTGCATTTGGGCTCTCGGGCATACACATAAATTATATATTATGCTTTCGTATGGTTTTAATTTGGGTGCGTTGTTTTGCGCATGGTTTTAAAAGGTTTAAATTGGTTTACGCTTCCGCAGCTTAACTAAACTTGGTTTTTCAAAACGAACTAAATGGTTTGGGCATTTAGAGTTCATTCCTGTGACTTATGGCTATGGGATCCTGGTATGTCACGCGCCTCGCGGTATAAACCCCGCAGTGGAAATTTGAGGGTGTGACATGTAACCCCATGTGTTAAGACCCCAACCATCCTAATGGTCCACCCATTACGATTTTTTTATTAACGTTTTCGGTTTAAGTTCACGTGATCACATACAGTTTGCACATTGTTTCACAGAGTTTCATGGAAGCACGTAATTGCAATCAATCTCAATCAATTAATTCACAATTATCTAATTTCACCGTTCACCAACGTCCAAGGTTCACTACTCATGTATATAGTCTGGTAATTCCCCGAATTACCACTTCATGCAGTTACTAACCTATAACTGTGCAACGTGTGACCTATCTAGCTAACCCTAGTTAAGTAGAATGCAAAGAATGTAACTAGAGTTTAGTTAAAGTGAGAACCTGAAATTGTGGGGTATCACATATGTGGTTGGTCTAGTGGTTTGTGAGTCTGTGTTGGATCAAGGCAATCCGGGTGGCCTATATTTTTTTCGAATTTTGTTTTTTACATCATATTATGAATATTTATAATATTCATAAATTTATAATATTCCTAATAAAATTAATTTTGGACCAAAAATTATAAAAATCTGGATGTAGCATCTTAACACCATAACTAAAATTCACACTTTTATTTTCTGAAAAATATCTTACTCGGATATTTTTATTGATTTAAATTGTTGTAATCATATTTAATTGATTAAAAATTCATTAATAATTATTTTAATCTCAATTTGTTTGTGGAATTATTATTATAAATTATAAACTTAATCCTATTTTATTGGATCAGAAATGATTAATTTTTATTGATTTTCCTATTTTAATAATTTAAACCTGATTTATATGCAAATAAATTGAGAAAAATTGTGAAAAATTTATGTTAATTATTTTCATCAGAATGTATTTATTTTTTACAAAATTACCATTTTTGAACCATATATTGTATTTTAGTTATATTTATGCTATTTAAATACCATAAATCATTTATTAATTCATAATACATAAAATCTGTTTTATAAAAACATGAATATTTTTATGTTTCAAAGGCATAAACATAAATATTTGGCTTATCTATGTAACTTGTGTTTATTCGTTAAATTATTTCTAATTAATTGTAACTATTTACAATTGTAGTTTATAGCAATTAATTTCATTCTTTTGTCCTAATTATTTGGAACTTCTTTTGAACTAAATAATCACTTGGTAATAAGTATATCACCTAATCACATTTATAAACTTTGTCATTACTATTTTTGATATACAAGTTCTATACAAATCCGATTTACCGTAAAAACTCTAATTCCCCAAATCGATATAGCAAACCCTGATGCCTTAGACCCTAGATGCCTTACACATTTTAGACATTTCTTTTATTAGTATTCTTAAACGTTATAGGTAGAATTCCTTAAAATTCCCAGTTCTTTAATTCACAATAGCTTGAGTTGGATTTGATTGCTTTCGCAAACTGTGAGTATACTTATCCCCCTTTTCATTTTTACACTTTTGGGGTGATTCATGTACACATATTAAACATACACGTGCACTTAATAGTAAACGTTTTATATACAATTCATATACGTATTATGCTTGAATTCTTATGCTTTATGTTTAAACATAAACGTAGTATACTTGCAAACAATACAAACTCATTAACTTAGCTAGCCGACTTTAACAATGGATAGCGCTATTTGGATTGACAACCCGCCTAGTGGAAAGTACCTATGTGTGTGGGAAGTCCTAGGTCATTTGTAACACCCCAACCGATGGCGGAAACATCGAGGTGTCATGTAGTGACGATTGTTCAATAGCTTATGGACTAAAAGTGTAAATTTTGATATATTGATTAAGTAGTTTATTACATTGAAAGGAAAATATAAGATACAAATATTCTAAAGTGACAACTAAAACTGAAATACAATGAATCCAAAATCTAAGTAAAAATTCCAAAAGCTTAAAAGTCATCTCATAAATAACCTGAAACATGTACGAAAATAGTATATGTCAATACAAAAATGTATTGGTGAGCATACCCTGTTTGAATACATATAGTAGAAAAAAGTTTCGCAATTCACGTGTTATACTGTCTACAATTTAGTGTTCAAGCTATGTACAAATGCTACCCAAAATCAAACCTTTGTTTAATGAATCAAGAGTCACATATATATAGTATTCGCTCATAGTAGGCGATGAATAATCGTTCACACATAACAATAATTAAGCACTATTTATTGCTATGCTAGGCCGCCCAGCGGTTAATGATTCAGGTCATAAGTACACACTATCAGCGAATCAACAAGTAAAACACATACAAGAATTGCGATTGTGAATATAGAATAAACCATGATTAAGTGAATGAAGTAATAAGCGTACATGAGTCACCCCAAAAGTGTAAAACATGAAAAAGGGGAAAGATATACTCACTTGTTGCGAAGAATAAAAAGTACGACTAGCACAAGTTGTAGCGGTTTGGGTAACTCCAAAAATTACCCTAACAGAATGAATATTATATGTATAAATAATAGAATAAAATCTAGAATGACTTGGAGATCTCTAGGTTCATATATGTTTAGGGATCTAGTTTAGGACTCTAAAATGTCTAGATACTATAACGTAAGAAAATATATATTCCAATTCGTATTTATATAAAATGGTAAGAGTAAATAATGATTCGATCAAATAAAATTTGATATGTTTACATCATATTTATCATGGAATAAATATATATAAGCATATATGTATAGGTTATAGATTGGATTAAAATATAATCAAATGATGATTATTATTATTATTATAATAATAAATGAAGTTGTCTAGAATTGGAATATAACAAAATAAAATGTAATATATAGTTTATGTGTATGTAAAATATATCTAAAGCATTAAACATCAACCAATAGTATGAGTATGAAAGTGTCAAATTATATATTTGAATAAATAAATATCACAACTCATACAATGCGATGCAAATAAATATTTATTTATAATTAGAATAGTGAATATGAGAAAATGAATAAAAAATGCATGTAAGACTATTATTGTTTTGTAAATTAAATAACTATCAAAAGTCTAGACGCACGTGTATATATATGTATATATATATATATAAATTACATGAGGTATATAAAATTTATACATACATAAGTATAATATAGATTATGTATAAAGTACTAAAATAACAATGTTAACCAAAATTTATAGAATTTTGAATATATAACAATATTTTAGTTATAGAATTACCACTCGAATTTTATAGAATAAAAATAGCTTAAATTAGTATAAAACATGAATAAATTCCAAAAATCTTTTCACAAGCATGGCTAAGACCAAATCAACAATAGAGTCACTAAATAATATGAGTTACAATGTCTAAAGGCTAATTCTAGAATAGGTTTAAAAGCCCTAAAATCCCAAAATTATTGTATGAACCATAGAACTTGATTTGTCACATTGAAAATCAATTTCCCTTTATCAAAAAATTGATAGAGGGCTTTTGTGGTAGATAAGAAATAAATAAAATTAGACTCAGAATTACCCAAATCAGATTAGAATTGAGGTTGAATTCGTAGATGGAAGTTCCAAGCTCTACAAACGCACACTCAAGCGTCAACGTCATTGATAATTGATAATTGATAGCCTTTGATTTTTTTTTTGTTTGGAGTATCACGAAGTGAGAATTGAAGAGGATATTACGATACATCTTGATTTAATCGAATGGATGCTTTTTAGACACATACTCTCAAAAATATGGCAAAGTCAAGATGAATAAAAATTTATGAAATTTTAGAATGAGGAACGCCTATTGTTTCAACTAATGTTTCTTACAATTTATAACAAATGAAATAAGCAAGGTATAATGAAACTTATGAAGGTGCACTAATGGCTCATGAATTGGAGCATTTACACTCTTTAGTTTTATATTCATAACTTAATTAGCTTTAAGACATAATAAATTTCTAATTAAAAAGGTAATTTATTATTGAAACACAATTAAAAGAAAAATTCAATGATTATCATAAATTAAATTAAAACTTCTAATAAATTAAAAAAATGATAGAAAGTACAAGGACTAGAATTGACAACTTGAAGAAAAACGTAGGTGATGGTTGTCACATCATTGTTAATTCTTTAATCTTTGTCAACATAAGAGTTTGCTTTTGACCCGCATTGTGTGCTTACGTGTTTATCATATTGCCTTGAATGACTCATGACACTTGAATTGTAAACGTTTTTATACTTATATTATATGTACATAAAACTAAGTGAACTCACCAGTCTTATTGTTGACGTTTTATTTTTGTACATGTTTCAGGGAACGCTTGATGATTGTCACTTAGGCTTGGATTTAGACTTAATAAACAAGCTTTATGTATCGTTTTGTTTGAGACTTGATGTAATGGGTTGACTTTGATGTTTGACTCCTAATCATGAATTTAATAATATTTACACTCTAGTACCATGAGCTTTTGAGCAATCGTCACTAGTGACACCTCGATATTTCCGCCATGGGTTGGGGTGTTACATTATGTCGGACCGTTCGCAATCCTGGAACAGATTGGGCCGATGGCATACATACTTAACCTACCAGTTGAGCTCAGTAGCGTGCATAATGTCTTCCATGTCTCTAACTTGAAAAAGTGCCTGGCTGATGAGACACTCATTGTTCCTCTCGAAGAGATCAGGGTTGATGATCGTCTGCATATCGTGGAGGAACCGGTGAAAATCTTGGACTATAAGATTCGTAGCCTTCCTCGGAGTAAAATCCGCATCGTTAAAGTTTGTTGGAACTCCAACCGTGGACCAGTTCACATGAGAACAGGAGGATCAGATGAAACTCAAGTATCCTCATCTGTTTCCGAAACCAGCACCTTTCACTGTTGAAGCAAACTGAATTTCGGGGCGAAATTCTTTTCAACAGGGGGATAACGTAATAACCAGAAACTTTTTCTTTCTCACCTTTCGACTTCGAGCAATTTTCGGGATGAAAATTCTTTCAACAGGGGGTGATGTGACATATGGAAAACTCAGGTTAATACTTTTTACAAACATACAAGTCTACCTTAGCAAAACATTTTATATAACGTACTTAACTGGGTTAGTTGAGTCGGTTCGATGATTCGGGGAATTATCGGGAGTTGGTTCATACTTGCATAATGTCCATAGTTCAATGATTCGGGGAATCATTGGGGAAACACACACATACACATGAGTCTTGAGTCCCGTTGTTGGTGAAATTACATAATTGGGACAAGTTATCAAGTATTACATGTTCTATAATCATTAACAACTTGTGAATGCATGATTATGTGATTTGACATGTTAATGTATGTTAAAATGCCATTTTGGAATCGTGGGTGCCACTGAGAAGAAGAAACCTCCCATTCGCATGCTAAACTTAAGTGTGCGAATGAGAGCAGAGTATGTGTATATATATATATATGTAGGTATGTGTGTGTATATATATATATATATATATATATCTTTGGCTCATTTTCATTCTTTCATAACCCTAACTTGCCACATATATATATATATATATATATATGTGTGTGTGTGTGTGTGTGTGTGTAGGTATGTGTATATATATATATATATATATATATATATATATATCTAGCTCATTTTCATTATTTCATAACTCTAACTTGCCCCCAAGTGCTCTCTCTCAAACCCCAACCTGTACAAACGAATTTTTGCCCTCGTTTCTTGGATTCTAAAGCTAAAAAAAGTTCTATATCAATATCAATTGAAGATTCAAGGTGTGTTAATCATCTAAACCCTTTTATTACATTTTTATACATTCTTACAAACCCTGAGTGTCCAGATCTAATTTCTAAGTGTTGCTTAAATAAAAACCTTTCTAATACCTTTCTAAGCTAGATCTAGATCTAAACAACGAATTTCTTCATAAAAACCTAAGTTTAAATGATGTTGGTGACCATATCTTTGGGGTTTATGAGCTATATGATGATTAAATGATATTAAAAGGTTGTTGAGATGATTGTTGATTGTTTAGGAGCATGATTAGGGATTGTATGAGTGATTTTTTGTTATTGTGTGGATTTTTACTCATTTTGGAGGTTTATGTGATGAATCTAGGGTTGTAACATGAATATGATGATGATGATGTGATTAAGGATTCATGTAGGTGAGTTAATTTGTGCTTAATAGTCCAGGAATGATGTTGTTTTAATACTTTTCATTTTGGCTAAATTTCTCATGCAATTGATGTGACATCTCCATAATTTACTATTTTAGGTAATTTGTGATTTGGTGTATGAAACGGACTAATTGATGGCTGAATCAGGTGTAGTAACATGTGGTAAGGATAGATAACTATGACTGCAATGTTTGGTTTCATTTCATAAAGTTTTCAATTGGTTTTGAAGGGTTTATGTTCGTCAAAATAGCTTAAAAACTGTGCAGGTACTAATGGGTTCCCATTCGCACGGCCGACTATTCGAATGAGTGGGAGGTTCTCCCATTCGCATGATCGACTGTGCGGATGATAGGAACTTAAACCCATTCACACAACATTAACTCATTCTTACCAAAGGTCCATTTTGTTGATGTGAATGACGAATTTTAGGACCCATTCGCACAAACGTGGAAAAATGTGAATCTTTGATATAAACTAAGTGTTTTACGTGCATTACTTATGTGTAGACTTTATATACTTGATGAACTAATATAATGAGTCACCAACGAGATGTCGAGTCTGGAGTGGTCAAGTGAAACATTCAAACACGTTTTCAAACGTACACAGTCATGGTCTGGCCAATCAGGGCTAGTTAACCAACGGGTTATTAGTCAACACACACTCATGAGCATTTTATGATAGGTCACCGGTATTAGGGACCATCATCACACAGTTGGTTAATCTATTTTTGAAGTACGCAACCTAAGGTGAGTTTCACGGCCCCACTTTTACACGTTTTATCATGGGGGAGATACATGCTACACAGTTGGTTACTTAAAAATCATTATTACTAGTGTTATGATTTATACTATGCGACTCATCTAAATTCCAAGGAAACCACTAATATGGTTATATAGCGGGGAAATATGGATAGATCTATTGGTCCTGACAAACCACACCCGGGTCAACTGGATGTTGGACGAGTGCATATTGTCTCAAACACACAAGGCCTACCGGGGATGGCGGTAGTCCGAAGGGTACACACTTATGAGGAACAACACGGTAAGCAATGGTTTCAATCGCAATAATAACATACTTAATGTCTAACTAACTTTCATATAACATAGTAATAACATATATGGTCTTTCTTACTTATGGAACCGTTTTTGAAACACCTGTGAACTCACCAGCGTTGTTATATTGACACATTTTAGCATGTTTTCTCATGTCGCTAAGGTAGCAGCATTAGTCTAGGATGCACGGGAGTCCAAAACATCCATCATTATCATTATGACTACTTTTGAACATTAAACTGTTTTGCACTACTATTACTTTGATTTGGGTCTGTAAATACTATTATGCTTTCGCTATATTGTTGAACTACATGGTTACGTATTTTCTCATATAGTTGTCGTTTGTGGTGACCGTTGACTTGGATCCTGGTGTGTCACACGCCTTGCGGTAAAACCCTGTAAGGGGAATTTGAGGGTGTGACAGCTACTAGCCACCAACTGCTAGCCACCAGCCACCAGCTAGTTTTGCCAAACATACCCAAAATGTGATGGTCTCTTATTAAATATGGGTTGAAGCCTACGGTATTTACATCAATCCTGAACAACGCATGTAAAAGCATAATAAAAAAAAAATTCAAATGAGAGAAAAAATTTCTAAAATTGTGAAGGTGAAGTTTGTAAATGTATATATATATATAACACAAGTTCTTTTAAAACGACTCACCTAAAAACTACACACGCACGACAAGGTACCGGTCGCAAAGCAGTAAACAGATAAGACCGAGTATCGAACCCAAAGACGCAAATGCAACTCTAGATCACAACCTATACCGAAATACTAGCCTAAATAAATAGATACTTATATGGGTGGTATTTTAAACTATTAATTATAAACTTAGAAGAAACTAAATATAAATAAAATAACCTCAACTGCTTATACGAAACTAGGAACTTGGAGAAATCAGATAGGAAGAAGGCTGGTTACTTAGGTAAAATCCCTAGACACTAGCAATAAATCATGAACCTGGTAATTATCTTGAGACACTATTCTTATCTAATAAACCTCCTGTCAAGGATGGCTCCCTAGACTTAAGGCGAGACAAGGGAAGAAATGCTAAAATGGATCCGGATCGCCCTAGCGTACCGAAATCCCATAGAAATCAAGTTAAAATCTCTCCTGGACCGAAACCTTCTAACTATGAAGCAGACTTAAACTCTACTAAAGAAAACCTAGGAAAACTCTAAAAACGGACAAGTAGCGACTCCCGCCCTAGCGCTTGTCAACTACCGAACAATGCCTAGTTAGTTACCTAGCAATCTCGAGTTAGATTTCTCACCCTCAAGAATGAACTATACATTTTAGTTAATTTATTATATTAGTTTGTTATACTTGTGTCGTACTCCAACTCCAAATACTAGCACGCTAACCTAAGTTGACGAACTAGATTGATTTCTAGACCTAGGGGTATCTCTACATGCCTAGTTCCACAGAACCAATAAACAAACTTCAAATAAAATCAACACCAACACACATATATCAAATCTAACAATAAAAGTTAAAATCATGTAATTCTACACATCCAAATTAAAAACCAAAAATCATTAAATGCTGCATAAAACGTGTCTAGTTCATAAACCTAAGCAACCATAAAAGTCTAGTTCATAGTTATAATAAGAAACATAAATTCAAAGTCTATAAAAAATAATTTCATCATGTTTCTAAATAAATAAAAACGATAAAACAAACCCCCGTGTCTTCAAATAATCTTCTTTAACGCTCCCCAGACCTTCTCCGTCTCCAAAATATCCTCCAAGAATCCTCTGCTCGTTCACAGCTTTTTGTGTTCGTGCGATTTAATGTGGTGTTAGTCGAATGATAATATTATCTCCTAACAAATTCTTCTTTTTTGCTGTCAATGTCTAGATAATATATATCCATTTATGTTGACCGACGTTAACTTGCAATTATGTTGTATTGGCCCAAGCAATTTCTTTTTTTATTATTATTATTATTATTATTATTATTATTATTATTATTATTATTATTATTATTATTATTATTATTATTATTATTATTATTACAACTTCATGTTATTGAATAGGTTATTTTTGGCTCGAGCAAAGTTTCTCATTTATGCTCCGACGTCCATGAACACATGCTCTCAAGTGTTCGTGTCTCAATTAAAATTCTTTCGTTTTGAGCTCATTTTCCACGAACACTTATAAAATCTATCTATATAATAATTGAATACATCTCGGGTCGAATTAAGCACTTAGAGAGAGCCTGAGGTATCCACATTTGTATATGGAGCTCCAACTTTTTTCCTATAAATAACCTTTTGTATTTTTTTTATTTGCTCCATTCTTCCATCACTCTCCAATCTTCCTTAACAATTCTTCCAACCAACATTCATCATTTTCTTTCTAACAAATCTTTCAATCTTCATTCTTCTTCTTGCATCATTTGTTGATTCTCCACAACCAACTCGAGGTAATCTTGCATCATTTTGACTCATTTTCTATTGTTAACATTATTAAGAAGAATCAACAAATCTTTCAATTTTTCAATCTTCCTTCTTCATCATGCATCATTTGTTGAGTCTCCACAATCGATTCAAGGTAATCATCGATCCTACTCTTCTAATGTTGATTCCTAATATTATTTTGACTCATTTTTTTTTCTTAACATTATTAAGAAGAAATCAAACGGATTTATTTTGATCACTTTTATTCATTTAAATGAAACGGATCTATTGAGGTTTTTTTTTCATTTGAATGTTTCGCACATTTGTTATTCATTCATTTTGTTTAAATCGGGTTGTATTTTCATGACTCGATCGATTCTGTTCATTCATGCTATGACAAATACTCCTTACAGAGAGGATGTTGCTGATATCCCATTTCCAGAATAAAGCCCTAACTGCACCTACAGTTTAAGGTAATCTCGGCGTCTTATAGTTATTTTGAGATTCATTGTCTTATAGCATTAATGTAATCTCGGTGGCTACCTAGAGTTTAAGGTTTGTTCAACACAGCCACTGTTGCATTTTAAGGAGAAAACGTATTATGTCCTTATTCTTGTATACATAGTAATTGTTGAATTTTGTGTCATTAGAAAAATATATAAAGCTAATATTCAATGTCAATGATTGAAATTTGTTAAGGTACAATATGTTTACATATGTACGAATCGGTTTTATCATAATTTCGTATTTAACATAAATTCGATTCAATATATATGACGATTGAATATATATGACGATTCAATTTCGTATTTCGTAGACGATTATGTTTAATCTTTTTCTATGAAATTATGTATATGTATTATTTATTTTTTTAATAATAATTGACCGAATTTAATATTATTTATTACGATTTTTCAATCTCATTAATTTATATTACTATTAATACGAATATCTGTTTACCATAATAGCTCTCATTTATTTTTGTGTATAATGATAGATTATGAATCAATTTAATCTGTAATTTATGCTTACCATAATTTATTTACCGAATTTAAGTTTAATACGCATTGTGTTTAATCTATTTTTAACAAATTATGTATATGTCTTATTTATTGTCATTAATAATAATTGACTGAATTAAATGTATTTATTATGATTTTTTATCCTCGTTAATTTATATTACTATTAATACGAAATTCGGTTTACCATAATAGCTCTCATTTATTTTTTTGTATGCATGATTGATTATGAATCAATTTAATCCGTAATTTAGGCTTACCAAAATTTATTGATCGAATTTATGTTTAATACGAAATTATGTTTAATCTATTTTTACAAAATTATGTAAATGTATTATTTATTGTCATTAATAATAATCGACCATATTTAATGTTTTATATTACGATTTTTAATCTTATTAATTTATATTACTATTAATACGAAATTCGGTATACCATAATAACTCCCATTTATTTTTTTGTATGAATGATTGATTATGAATCAATTTATCCCGTAATTTAGACTTACCATAATTTATTAACTGAATTTATGTTTAATATGAAATTATGTTTAATCTATTTTTACGAGATTATGTATATGTATTATTTATTGTCATTAATAATAATTGACTGAATTTAATATTATTTATCACGATTTTTTAATCTAATTAATTTATATTACTATTAATACGAAATTCGGTTTAGCATAATAGCTCTATTTATTTTTTTCTATATATGATTGATTATGAATCAATTTAACCCGTAATTTAGGCTTACTATAATTTATTGACCGAATTTATGTTTAATACGAAGTTATGTTTAATCTATGTTTACGAAATTAAGTATATATATTATTTATTGTCATTAATAATAATTGACCGAATTTAATGTTATTTATTACAATTTTTTAATCTCATTAATTTATATTACTATATATACATAATTACTCTCATTCAGTTTGATTATGAATCAATTTAATCCGTATATTAGGCTTACCATAATTTATTGACCAAGTTTATGTTTAATACGAAATTATGTATATATATTATTTATTGTCATTAATAATAATTTACTGAATTTAATGTTATTTATTACGATTTTTTAATCTTACTAATTTATATTACTATTAAGACGAAATTCGGTTTA
Source organism: Ambrosia trifida (assembly GCA_028751855.1). NCBI lineage: Eukaryota > Viridiplantae > Streptophyta > Magnoliopsida > Asterales > Asteraceae > Ambrosia > Ambrosia trifida. Next base: position 2,582,708 of record CM054123.1, on the reverse strand, counting down.
CCATAATAGCTCTCATTTATTTTTTAGTATGAATGATTGATTATGAATCAATTTAATCCGTAATTTAGGCTTATCATAATTTATTGACCGAATTTATGTTTAATACGAAGTGATGTTTAATCTATTTTAATGAAATTATGTATATGTATTATTTATTGTCATTAATAAAAATTGACTGAATTTAATGTTATATATAACGTTTTTTTAATCTTACTAATTTATATTGTTATTAATACGAAATTCGGTTTTCCATAATAACTATCATTTATTTTTTTGTATGAATGATTGATTATGAATCAATGTAATACGTAATTAAGGTTTACCATGTATATTTGACCAAATTTATGTTTAATACGAAATTATGTTTCATCTTTTTTTACGAAATTATGTATATGTATTATTTATTGTCATAAATAATAATTGATTGAATTTAATGTTATTATTACCTTTTTTTAATCTCATTAATTTATATTGCTATTAATACGAAATTCGGTTTACCATAATTGCTCTCATTTGATTTTTTGTATGAATGATTGATTATGAATCAATTTAACCCGTAATTTAGGCTTACCATAATTTATTGCCCGAATTTAAGTTGAATACGAAATTATATTTAATCTATTTTAACGAAATTATGTATATGTATTATTTATTATCATTAATAATAATTGACTGAATTTAATGTTATTTAGAACGATTTTTTAATCTTACTTATTTATATTACTATTAATACGAAATTTGGTTTACCATAATAGCTCTCATTTATTTTTATTTTTTTGTATGAATGATTGATTGTGAATCAATTTAATACGTAATTTAGGCTTACCGTTATTTTTTGACCGAATTTATGTTTAATACGAAATTATGTTTAATCTATTTTTATGAAATTATGTATATGTAATATTTATTGTCATTAATAATAATTGACCGAATTTAATGTTATTTATTACGATTTTTTAATCTTATTAATTTATATTACTATTAATACGAAATTCGGTTTATCACAATAACTCTCATTTATTTTTTTTTTATGAATGATTGATTATGAATCAATTTAACCCGTCATTTAGGCTTACCATAATTTATTGATTGAGTTTATGTTTAATACGAGATTATGTTTAATCCATTTTTACGAAATTATGTTTAATCCATTTTACAAATTATGTATATTTATTATTTATTATCATTAATAATAATTGACTGAATTTAATGTTATTTATTACAATTTTTTAATCTTATTAATTTATATTACTATTAATACAAAATTCGGTTTATCACAATCGCTCTCATTTATTATTTTTTTTGTATGATTGATTGATTATTAATCAATTTAATTCGTAATTTAGGCTTACCATTATTTATTTACCTAATTTATGTTTAATACCAAATTAGTTTAATCTATTTTTACAAAATTATGTATATGTATTATTTATTGTCATTAAAAATAATTGACCGAATTTAATGTTATTTTTTATGATTTTTTAATCTCATTCATTTATATTACTATTAATATGAAATTTGGTTTACCATAATAACTCTCATTTATTTTGTTGTATGAATGATTGATTATGAATAAATTTAACCCGTAATTTAGGCTTACCATAATTCATTGATCGAATTTATGTTTAATACGAAATTATGTTTAATATATTTTTACGAAATTATGTATATGTATTATTTATTGTCATTAATAATAATTGACCGAATTTAATGTTATTTATTACAATTTTTTAATTTCATTAATTTATATTAATATTAATACGAAATTCGGTTTACCATAATAGCTCTCATTTATTTTTTTGTATGAATGTTTGATTAAGATTCAATTTAATCCGTAATTTAGGCTTACCATAATTTATTGACTGAATTTTTGTTTAGTACAAAATTATGTATATGTATTATTTATCGTCATTAATAATAATTGACCAAATTTTATAATATTTATTACGATTTTTGAATCTCATTAATTTATATTACTATTAATACGAAATTCGGTTTACGATAATAGCTTTCATTTATTTTTTTGTATGAATGATCGATTATGAATCAATTTAACCCGTAATTTAGGCTTACCATTATTTATTGACCGAGTTTATGTTTTTTTTTTTAAAGGATAATTTCATTAAAACACAGCTAAAAGGGTCCTCAAATAAAGGACCCCTAGGCAAAAACAAATGAAATTACATCAAATCGAGAGGATATTTACACCAACAATTCCAATCGCCGTCTTTCCATCTAGTTCTATTTCGAATCCAATAATAAGAGGTAAACTTAACGAATTCCATGACTTCAATCGGACGCGGCTTTGTTTTGTTGAAAATACGACCATTCCTCTCGTTCCATAAAGCCCACATAGTAGTGTAAACGATGCCCCTGATCACGTACCTCTTATCCTTAACATTCGAATGCTCCTACGCAATTTTTAACAAATCTATGACATCGAATAATAGTAATGGAGGAAGCCGGCACCAAGATTCTACCCGACTCCACACTTCATGCGAAAAACTACACCCCGTGAAAAGATGACCAACCATTTCGAAATCTGATTGGCAAAGAGTGCAGGTAGTTTGTTGTAAAGGAACTCCACGCTTTAAGAGTTCCGAGATAGTGGGAAGCCGATTTCGAGCGGCCCTCCAAACCATAATTTTGCACTTCAATGGGACCCAACATTTCCATTTGATCGATTGAGAAGGAGCTACCATCGATGTATTGTTGAATAATTTCTTGACCGAAGAGACTGTGAACATACCATCACATTGCGGCTTCCATCTCCACGAGTCTTGTCCCCCTTTCCATACCAAGTCATGAATATCACCAAGAATAGCAAACAATTCAGCAACTTCGACATTAGAAGCTGGACGTGATCTCCAATCCCACATCATCGATTTAATATTGTTCACCATATGGATTATATCCGACACCTTGACCCACTTGTTTTTATCAAGACGAAAAAGATGCGGATAAATCTTTCTAAGGGGTTCTTCTCTTAACCATGTATCCCCCCAAAAGCTTATAGAAGTACCATCACCAAGAATACTCTCAAAGTATGAATTAAGAGTCGCACCGTTTGCAAGCGTTTTTTCACCTACTTTGACTATTTGTTTCCAACTACAACAAGCGGACGCGTTACATGGTAATAAAGCCCAGGGTCTACTAGACCCATGACAAGCCAAAATTATTTTCTTCCACAAACTAGTGCTTTCTTTTTTAAACCTCCAAGTCCACTTTAAGAGAAGCGCATCATTCACCTCATGAATTTTCGATACGCCTAACCCACCCTTCTTTTTTGGCATAGTAATGGTTTCCCAAGCCACCCATGGGATCTTCCTTTCTTCACTAGAACCTGCCCACAAGAAATGCCTCATAAGTTTCTCCATTTTCTCAATAACTTCTTTGGGAGCTTTATAAAGCGAAAGGTAGTAGACAGGAAGACTTTCAAGCACCGACTTAATCAAAACTAATCTACCACCAATAGATAAGATCTTCGCTTTCCAAGAAGATAGCCGATTCTTTATAACTTTAATCACCGGATCCCAATTACAAACTCGAGTCATCTTGGCTCCCACTTTAATACCCAAGTAAATAAAGGGAACATTTCCTCGTCTACATCCCAAGAATTCCATCATGGAATCAATCTCTGGATACGAAATTATGTTTAATCTACTTTTACGAAATTATGTATATGTATTATTTATTGTCATTAATAATAAATGACCGAATTTAATGTTATTTATTACGATTTTTAATCTCATTAATTTATATTACTTTTAATACGAAATTCGGTTTACCATAATAGCTCTCATTTATTTTTTGTATAACTGATTGATTATGAATCAATTTAACCCGGAATTTAGGTTTACCATAATTTATTGACCGAATTTATGTTAAATACGAAATTATGTTTAAACTATTTTTACAAAATTATGTTTAATGGTAAACATAAATTCGGTCAATAAATATATATTTGAACATATTGTCCCTTAACAAATTCAATCGTCATATATATATATATATATATTTGAAAACCAGGATTTGATCCGAAGACACAAACGCTATTATGTCTTATCACAATGGTTCTCAATTCTTCAAGGTTTTGCATGACCCTTCGTCAACAGTTTTGGTATGTTTCTTATTTTCATGTTCATATGCCTATTTAATTTTAAAAAAATGATTCTTTCTTTTTTAATGTTGTTTTTAACGTGTCAATCCAAACTGTGCCGGAAGGCATGAACAAATTTCTGTTGTCTAAAAACTTACACAACAGTAACATTACAGTTGCCACATATGAAGGACAATCTTGGTTGGTCCGATTAGAATTGATAGATGATGTTTTTTGTTTTACAAATGGTTGGCTAAAGTTGTTAATGATTTGTGTTTTTCAATGTTCTATATCATTTCAACTATGTTAGTCCAAATACGTTCCTAATAAAGCATTAAAATCATTCTCCATCTATTTAATTGGATGTCTCATTCTATAAAATGATTGAACATGAATTAACAATACATGGTAAAGATTATTAATTTCAATTTTTTTATTTTACACGTTTTTATATAAGATTATATCAGATGTCTCATTCTGTAAAATGATTGAACATGAATTAACAATACCCATGGTAATTGGTAAGTATCTAACTACGATGGTTTACCTGGTTTTGGATGCACTGTTACAAATGAATTGGTACGTTTAGTCCTGTTTGTATCGTTCTTGCTTTAAACTGTTAGATGACATTTTGCATTTAACATCAAAATTCATACATATTGCATTATCAAACATTTAGTAACCAAAACAACTTGCATAATACAATTCTTATTTTCCTACTTTTTTTCATTTTACTTTCACGTGAACCGTGGGTCCCCACGGGACTCTAACCTAGTAATAAAATAAATAAATGCATAATAAAAATGACACGAAACGAATAAAAACTTGATCAAATAATATACAAAATATATAGGAAAAGAGATGTGTTTTACGACACATCAAAAGGCAAAAGTGAAATGCCATTAGCTTCTTTGGAAAAATGATCTCACCAATACCATACTAACCAAAACGTACATCACAACTTGTTCTAGCAAGATTGCCTTCAATAGGTTATGGAACTAGTTTTTTTTAAAAGATTATATTAGTTCATTATGTAAGTTGTATTATCATTATCAATATATTTATAGCTCTTGAAATTGAAAAGTAAATTAGCAGCTTCATTGTTTGACCGTTAAAGTTAGTTAACGGTGTTGTATATCATCGAGGGCCACGTGTTGGGTTGTAAAGCCCCCTCTCATTATCTTTCAGAACACCATTCTCTATCATTTTGTTCACACCATCTCTTTACTTCAATTTCCATCTTCGAACCCAAAATCACTTTATTTTAAAATTATGGATGATGTTAGTTAATTATATAAGTAGTATTTACTTTTAAACTATATCTATGATTCGTCGGTTTAATCAGCAATTGGTACTATTATTTGTAATTTGTTAACTGATATTTTTCGGCTTCGGACCAAATGTCTCAAACAATGGCATCGCTGAAACGCACTGGTTTGTGACCGTTTCATTTGCTTAGATATGGTTACGAATGTTATATAAAGTTACGTTTCTTATCAACGCCCCCTCAAAATGTGGGTTCGCTATGATGTTTTGACATTAATTTCTTTTACGATTTTATGTCCCGTCGCAATGCACGAAGAAAATTACTAGGTATTTCACATTTTAGAAGTATTTTAAATTCGTAGAAGCAAAGGAATTTGAGTAAATTAACCAAGTATTCTATATCATATGAAATTTAAAGAACTGAAATATTTTCAAAACACATATCCTAAATTATAACTCCTTTTGTATTTGTAAACAGAAAAATTACACCACATGATTACAGACCACTCCAAGTTACAACAAATTAAGAAGAAAGTACTACAAGCACAAACTAAATCACATCACACATACATAGCACAATGTCTCGTTCTATGGTGTCGTGAGGTACACATTAACATGTACAATGGTCTCGACACCATCGGTTGTGTGTTCATCCACCTGAGGAAGAGTCTCAATAGTAGCATACCCTTTGGCCTCCTCATACTTCCCAGTCCCCCCAATAACCGCAATGTGCGATATCTCGGAAGCAGTCCTATGGACCCCGAAAAAGCTTATTGTATCATCGACCTCGTGATCACTACCATGAAATAGAGTTGTGAGTGCAAACGTGTGGCTACTCCCATCCAATGAGCTTGCAAGGTAGAAACCTTGTCCTCGGCCAATGACACCCGTACCAAGCTCATGTCCTTCAGTTATTTCATTGTCGATAACGGTGATTGATCCAAACATGAGTTGTTGGAGTGTTATGCCAGCGGGGAGCTGGCCCGCTGCGACGAAGGGTAGGTTGTTCCCTCCATTGACCACGTTGTTGTTTCCTGTGTTTTGGAGGACAGTGTTGGAGTTGGGATTGTTTGGGTTGTTACCGTTGAAACCGGCTAAGAACGGGAGGTTATTGTTGTTCACTATGCCGTTAATGTTGTTTAACGGGACGCCACCAGTGATGGGGAACACTTGGCTGTTTGGGGTAGAGAAGGGAACAGCGTTAGCGCTTGAAGTCGCTATGATTCCTGTAACCACCCTACTTGTAGCGTGAGTGCCGCCCAGAACATCATGCATAAAGAAACTCAAAGTTGGGTGTTCCCCATTAACACCAACACTGCCACTGCCTGTTGCACCTGACCCTACTGTTGGTGTAGCACCTGACCCTCCTGTAGGTGTTACACCAACAGGGGTGGCTACTGGTGCAACAGGTGCTACTTTAGTAGGTAACGGAGTAGTAGTGCCCACTACTGGTGCAGGTGTAACAGTGGCGGGAATTTGACCACTTGGTAGTGTAGGTGTTGGATCTTCCACAGGGGTGTCATTGTCAACTACTGGACCACTTGTATCAGGCTCGTTGGATGACAACGGGGCCACAGGTGTTGCATCGTCTGGCGTAACTAGCAAGACACGCCTCCCATACGAACATTCAAAAGAAATGGCTAGCAAAAAAATGCAAATTGTGGTTTTGAGAATTGTTGAGGTGGATAGCTTGATCATATTGTCAATTCGGTTGTTCTTTTTAGTTGGAGGGAAATGTTATTGATGATGAATGAGAGTGTGCATGAATGTATGAGGATATATAGTGATGATTGATACGATATGGAGTTGATGAAAATGATGGAGTTGTTTTGGTGTGGGGTGGTTTGGTTAAACAACTACCTTATGATTAGCATATTTGGTGTATTTGAACAACTCAAAACAATTGCTTTGTTTTGTTTTATCGGGAAAAGATGGTAAAAAGAAAAAAGGAACATGATTTTGGTATATGAGATGCATGATTTTTTATTAATCTTTTATATTTAGGCACAATAATTTATGCCTTATTTTATATTTCTATATTTTTTTGTCATATACTTAAATAAAATTGGGATATTTTATATTTTTTTTGAACATTCAAAACGAAACTTTATTAAAAATCAATCACCCTAAAAGTCACCCAGGCGTATTAAGCGAGATGCTACCTGGGCCGCTTACAAAGCCAATAGATATTTTATATGAATGCTTGAATACATAGTTAAGAAGATAGTTAAGAAGGTGAAATTGAAATCATATTTAAGATTTTTGTCTTTGGTGTGGTCCGTGGCCGAGTAAGTGCGATAATTAACGGAAATTCTTTAAATAAATTATTATTTTTTATGCGAGGTAATGGGTGATAATCGATTAGGAATTTGGATGAGTTTTTTTTTTGGTATCTTAGTATTATATTTGATTGTGAAATCGTATCAGTTACTATTTATTGTATTCGAGGAATAGTTGATATACTTAAAACTTCGGTTAATTGGTTTTTTTTCATAGAGACCTGATTATCGTTTGTGATCTTAGGTGGTTAAAAGTTACCTTTTGAATTTCGTCCTTAAAATCATCTAAAAAAACCGATTTAAAATCTATATATATTAATATTTTAAAGCATGAAATTCTGCACGTCACTCAAAGATGTAAGCTCATTTTCAATTTTAGTAATTTGCACATTAGTTCAGTCTAGTCTAGTACCAATAATGATCTCATCCCTAGTTGAGAAAATCTCCACAAGCATAGTAAAGACGAGCAGTAACAAATTTTCAAACATGGAATGTGTGAAACTGGATGTAGGCATTTCACGTAGTCCAACATAATATATGTTTGTGGTTTATATGTGAAACTAATGTATGTGCTTACTTTTCATGCAATATATATGTTTGGTTCGTTTTGATACAATATATTTGATGAGGTAAGGTTATAACATCTTATTTTGCCACATTCTTTAGTATTCTATTATCTATAAGAGAAAATTGCTCGAATAGTCCCTGTGGTTTGCACAATTTTCACCTATAGTCCCCAAGTTTTTAAAATTACAGTCATAGTCCTGAAACAGTGAATTTTTTTTAACTCGGATAGTCCCTGAAGCTAACTGAGGTTAAATAATTCAGTTAAGTGGGATAAAAATTACTAAACTACCCTTTCTATAAAACAAATAAAATATAACACTAGTGGACCCCACGTTTATAATTAAATATATAAAAAAAACCCCTTAATCCCTACACCACCACCAACTTCATCTTCCTCACCCTATCACCACCACTCACCACCACCACCACCAACCAGCAACCACCCACTCGAACCAAAACTCAAACCACACCCGAGCACCACCATTCAATCACCCTCTCATGGCAGACCCAAACTAATCTCTAAATCATATAAAAATCAACAAACTTTCATTGAAATCGGTTCAGATTCTTCATATCCCAAATGGGTTTTGCTTCTTTCAACGGGTAACAATCTCTTTCTCACCCAATTCACATTCAAACACCTTAATCTTTATTAATATCCATCTTATTATTATTGCTGCTTTGTTGAATGTGGTTAATAATATTGCAGTGGGTGTGGTTGTTGCACCCTTGGATAAAAATCTTCAAGTGTTCTTGTACCCTTAATGTTTAATTCAAGCAGCCCTGATGGAGTTGTTAAGCAGGTCAGAGTAGTTCGTCCATCTGCTTCTGCTTCTTCATCGGGTACTGTTCTTTATCCTCAATTGATTTTTATATGATTTAGATATTAGTTTGGGTCTGCCATGAGAGGGTGATTGAATGGTTGGTGGTGGTGGTGGGTGATGGTGATAGGGTGGGGAAGATGAAGGGTGGTGATGATGGTTTGAGGAGGTTTTGATTGTTTGTGGAGGTGGTGGGTGGGGAGGATGAAGTGGGTGGTTGGTGGATGTCGGTAGTGGTGGAGGGTGGAGATGGGTGGTGGTGGTTTGTGGAGGTGATGAGGTGAAGAAGATGAAGTGGGGAAGATGAAGTGTGGGACCCACATTAATTAGTATTATTTTTATTAAAGTAAGGGTAGTTTTGTAATTTCACACCCACTTAACTGGATTTTAACCTCGGTTAGCTTCAGGGACTATCCGAGTTAAAAAAATTCACTGTTTCAGGACTATGACTGTAATTTTAAAAACTTGGGGACTATAGGTGAAAATTGTGCAAACCACAGAGACCATTCGAGCAATTTTCTCTATCTATAAATAATAGGAAATTAGATTTTAATAACTTAAACTATTCGAAATTGGTCATTGGCATCCCAAACTAAAAAATTGGTCATATATAACCTATACTATTAATCGTTTGGATTCTGACACCCAATTTGGGTTAAATCATTAACCCATATAGTGTTTTGGCTGACGTGACACTCCAAATCTGGCGTGGCATGCTGACGTAGCATCCACAATCTGTCGTGGCATGCTGACGTGGTACCCCCAATTTAACTGGGTTAGTGACTTAACTTAACTCAAATAGGGTGTCAGAATCCAATAGATTAATAGTACATGTTATATATGATTAATTTTTTAGTTTGGTGTGCAAACGGTCAATTTCAAAAAATATAGATTATTAAAATCCAATTATTCTACAATTTGTTGAACAAGTAGGGGTGTTAATAGATGAAAGTGTGAAACTGTACGAACTGGTTATTGGTTTTGCTTTTTAGTAACTTCTTCCAGAAAAAAGAGATAGGCTGGCTTAGAAATTTGACGGTTTAGAACACACACACAAAAAAATACAAAAAACCTACAAAACAATGGGCTATTTACGCTCTGGATTTGGGCCTACAAACTGGGCTTTGATTTTGTTACTCAATTCCTTAGATCATTCCTATTGGCAAACAAACTTGTGAAAATAATATTAAAAAAATTCAATTGTTTGCAAACAAACCCCCAAACGGTTTGTGGTGGCAACCATGTTTGCAATCAAATAAACTACCCCACTAACTTAATTACTTAAATAACTTATAATATTTAAGTTTTAAAAAAGAAAACTAAATACATTGTATTTCTTAACTTTTTTTTGTGAACATCCCGATATAAATTTTATTAAAAACCGAGTCCTTTTAAAAAAAAAATATTTTTAGGTTGAGTTGGGTTGTGAATGTGTGTTAAGGTTGGGTTGTGTAGATTGAAGAGAGAGAAAGTACTTTTTATTAAATGTTTGTTTGTGAATGTGGATGGTCTTAAGCCATGATGTTTGTTGCTGGTTTATAAAATGCAATGTCCAAGTTCATCTTTTTTGACAACTTCTTTTCTTTGTTTAAAGTTTAAACACCACTTTGTATCGTTGTGGTCATGCACACATGCATGTAAAATCGAACACACTTTATGTATGTAAAACAAAATTTTATATTTGATGTATTTTTTTTCTAGTTATTACATTATCAACCTAAACCGTCAAATTAAACCAATATCATAACATTTCAAATTTTTCATGGACAAAGGATATATATAATTGAAATGATAAAGTTGTCAGAAGGGATATTAGTATGACTAAACCATAAGCACTAACCTCACATAATTCGTCTTGATCGCATAATAATCCAAGATAATTAATCATTAAAATACTATAAAAAATGTATTTATAAAACCACACTAACCAAAGATCTTGTACCCTAACTGTACCAAGGTGTGATGAAAAAGTGTCCTACCAGTAAGGTGAGGGTTCGAGTTCCATAATACACAAAAGGTGTAAATTCAAGAGTAGGATTAATGGGCGTGTTACTCGTTCTAAAAAAAATTAATATAAAATAAAAATAACAAATAAAAACCACACTAAGTAGGATTTGGGGTGTTTATAATCCATATGGAAGAAAGTCGGTTGGTTTAAAGTATATACAGCCTGATACATGGGTTGAGTTTAAGTTCTAATGGTTTGACGGTTATGGTTTGCAACATAGAACAGGGTCATTTAACATTTATTATTTATTATTTGTGTTTTTCATTTTAGGAATACTAGTAGGTATGCCCGCGCGTTGCTGCGGGTACGTTGGTTTTGTCGCCTTTTGAAATCTTACACGTGTGTTTTGACGGATTGTTATAATTAGCAATAATTTATTTCAACGCCACTGCACTCTAAGGAAAGGAATTCCAGAACTACGGGCCTACATTATAATGTATGTCGTACAAAGAATTCATTGTATGCCTTAAAAAAATTCTGAAATAAATCAATTTTCTTTCTAAAGCATGTATTTATTAATCGCTTGCCAGAGCACGTAACTTCAGAAAGTATAAGATGGTGAAATTTGCTAAAATTCATTCAAGACACCATTTACTCGAGTGAAATTAACGATAATATTTAACTGATAATTTGATTACTAACCAGTGTCAAATAGGAAGAAAGAATCAAACGCCTCTCCATCGGTGCTAATCCTTCACAAAAGTATTGAAGGAGTTGATGCTCGGATATGCCATGTTGTGGGCATCGAGCACAAAGCTTCTTGAATCTGTCCCAATAAGTGTGCAATGCTTCTCTTTTGATTTGCCTGATCCCGATGATTTCTTTAAGGAGTATTGAGGCTTTGACTTCCGGTAAGTATTTGTCAAGAAACAGTCTTGCAAGTTCATTCCAAGTGGTTACTGACCCCGGTGGAAGGTAATATAACCATTCTTTAGCTAAGTCTTGAAGAGAAAAGGAGAATGCCCTTAGCTTGATTTGGTCTTCAGTAATATTGTGTGGTTTCATACCTGAACACACAACATGAAACTCTTTGAGGAACTTGTGTGGGTCCTCATTCTCTAAGCCTCAGAAAACGGGTAACAAATGGATCAATCCAGATTTCAGTTCAAAGTTTTCTATTGCAGGGTAGTTGATGCAGAGAGGTTGTTGTGGGACATCACGAGTCGCCCACTGTCTAAGGGTTTGTTCAGCTGCCATTGTTGGTTCGGTGAGTTTGGTTCTTGGTGGGTATTGGTGGGTGAGTGTTGTGGAATAATGGATGTTTGTGGATGTGATAGAGATTTGGTTTCAGGTTCAGATTCACTTGACAAGAGTACGTCTTGCCAAATGTTAGTGATCGGAGGTGAAGTTATAGAGGTTGAGGAGCTTGCTAACTTCTTTCGTTGTTTTACTTGCTTCCTTAATCTCCTTGCAGTTTTCTCTATTTCTGGGTCAACTTCAAGTGGTGTACCTGTACGATAAGATCTTGGCATAAAATTGTTAAATTTGCCGTATCCCCGGCATCGGCACCAATTTGTTGGGTATCGAATCCAGCAAATAAATAAATAATAAACCTACTAGTAAGAGTGAAAGTAAGGTTCGTGTCCTCAGGGATGCAGATTAACCAATTATACCAAAAACATTTCAAGTGCAGATACGATTGTTTAAAAAAAAGGTGGGGTTTGATTTGATAAATAAAATGACGAATACTAAATTAAAAACTAAGACGATTAAACTATTGAGGAATTCAGATATTCAAAACTAATTTCAACACTAGGGCAATTTCTTGATTCGATTCGACTTACTATCATTAACGGTCACGGTGCAATGATCCTTTTAATTAATGGTTTGTATCAATACTAGACGTCACGCCGTTCGGACATCCACTCCATCTAAAGTCTAACCAAGCGCAGTTCGTTGATTAGAGCCAACCCGCTACTCCAAGCTCACGCCGTTCGGATCTTAGTGTGCGGGTTGCGTGATAGAAGTATCAATTATATTTAAACACTCACGCCGTTCGGAATGTTTAACTAGATCATGTGAATCTATAATAATTTTGGGTTCATAGACAAACTCAAAATATTATTTGTTCCTTGTATCAAAAACTAAAACTTGATTAGGGTTTTAAGTATTGATGAACTTTATTAGAAAAATTAATAAGTTGATCAGGTTTATTAACAATCTAATATTTTCCGGATTGAATCCGTATTAAGAACAAGAATCACACAAACAAACCACTAAAATAAATGGATCTCATACCCGTTTCACATAAATTTATGAATCAAATTAAACAAACCCTAGTGTTGAAACTAAAAGGTTCTAGCCAAACATGGCGACTAGAGCAACCAAAATAAATATAAAACAAAACATTACAATTGAATGCTTACGAAACAAAAATAAAATTGTTTGTCTTGAATCTCAAAAGAGAGCCAAAACAATTTTTCAATGCTTCTGCCTTCTTGTACGATGATCTCTGCAGCCGTCCCTCATGAATGATAATATTCTCATTCCCTTTTATTTTTCCAAGCCTTACCAAAAATAATTTAGGTTTGTTATTATCTTTTTTTTTAAATTCTTTCAATTCAGCCCCTATACTTCTTTCCATGCTGTTTGCGGCCTAAACTTCTTTTAAGAACGCCAGTAAAGTCCAAGTAAATTGCGGCCTCGCCTCGTCAATGCTCGTCATTGCTTTTGTCAATTCTCCACACCTACAAAATCAACCAAAAACAAACCAAAATAGATTCCATTCCAGCAAAACAAGTGTTGAACAAAATAATAGTTAAACTACATGATAAATGCATGATATATGGCATAAATTGGGTGCTAAATTAATATAAAACGTGCCTAAAAATGCAACTAACATCATGCTACTAATCAAATAAAATTACTTCGTTTACCAAAGATAAAATTTTTGTTTAAAAGCTTTGAATATCTATTGCCTAAAGACATATGCCGAGTACAATGAAAAAAGTCGAAGGATTTATGATTTTGACATGGAATGTTTTTGAGCATTTCGCATGTATTTGAAACGTGCATTTTGATATGGAATGTTTTTTAGCATTTCGCATGTATTAGAAACATGCATTTTGAGTTATGATTTTCTTGTCAATATGTTCTAAAGTCCAGTCAATTATATACCCAATGCAAGTATAAAACTATTTCTTACAGAGAATCATGCATAGTATAAAAAAAAAAAAAAAAAAAAAAAAAAAAAAAAAAAAACTTAAACAAGTAATTGACCAAAATTAAGAGACAAAGAGAAAAAGGGATTATCATTTGAAATGAGAATTATATACCAAAAAAGCCAAATCTCATACTTTTAACTAATTCTATAAAAGAGTAAACAAAATACTGTTTATAATAATTGTGTTCAATTTAAAAAAATATATAAGTTTAATAATGACATTGATAGCAAATTACACATGTTTTAAAATTGATATGTTTTAAAATTGATAAGTTTTAAAAAGTTCGTATTTTATACATTGCTAATTTACTCATAATTGCATTTTTCTTATTTCTAAATAATAGCAGACATAAGATTAAACAAATAAACTAACTACATGTAGTAAATATTATAAATGTATATGGATAATCCAAAGAATTTAAAATATTTTCTGATAAAGTTATTCAAATAAATGTTTTCTATAAACTCATATAATCCTAAAATCCTAAGTGACTTGCACCTTTTTAGGTTAAAATCCTAAGTTACTTCTCTGTAAACTCTTAGAGATAATACTAAAATCCTAAGTGACTTGCACTACAGGTTATTCAAATAATTGTTATCTATAAAGTCTTAGAGATAATCTGTGACAACTCGGGTAAATCTCTCTTTTGGTCTCTATCTTTTGTTTGCTTCCTTCGTTATGTCTTTTGTTCTTTTGGTACTTGTGCAATTTTCGGGACGAAAATTCTTTTAACGTGGGGATGATGTGACACCCGGCAAATTATGGTTAACAACGTTGTCTAGATGAAAGTCTACCTTAGCGAGTCACGCGTATGTTGTACTTAACTGGGTTAGTTAAGTCGGGTTATGGTTCGGGAACTATTGGTTAGCCTAGAAGATCATTGGATGTTGGTCTAGAAGTTCGTTAGATGTCAGTCCTTAACCAAGTGTACAAACGGTGACGATCGGTGGGATCGTCAGGGCATACGGAACATACGAGTCTCGAGTCCCGGGAATTGGTGAACGAGTGTGAATATGTGTATTTACTTGTGTTATGTGTTTATAATCATTATGTGACTTGTCGGTACATTAATATGTGTTAACATATGTTAAAACGGGGTTTAACGCGCAAAACACACAAAATGAACCCCTACAGGCGATTAGGAAGCCTAATCGCCCATAGGGGAGGCGAGTAGGGAACCTTAAAGGCGATTAGGGTCCTAATCGTGTATAAGTTTAGGCGATTAGGCCCAATCACATGCACATTCATGCGATTAGCAGCCCTAATCGCGTATAACTGCTGCACAATCGCATGGAACGGGCTGGACGACTAAAAACGACTATAAATACCATACTTAACCTCCTAAACTTCATTAGACAAACCCTAGTCGTCCCATAACCCGCCCAAACACATAAACAACCTCTGGAAGGCGATTTTTGATCAAAACACAAGGTTTCAAGCTTTAATCATCATTCTTTCATAATCCTAAGGTTTGATTCTCATCCATAACTCTTTGTAAACGTTTTTAATCAATCCCTAAGGGTCCAGACCTGTTGTTAAACGAAAAAGCTTTCTGAAAATCGTCAATAAGGGTTGTTAATCGGATTATAACTAATATGCATGCATTATGAGTGTGTATGATTAGAAAGCTAGGGTTTTTATGATTCATGATGATGATTTGATATGATATTATGATAGATCAGTGTTGATATTGATATTATGATGATAGGACTCTCAGTAATTGATTATTAGGGTTATTGTTATGCATGTTAGTATGATGATTGCATGCTATGTGTATATGTTTGGATTACTTGATTTCATGCAGGACTGATTATACGAGGTTAAACGAAGGATTTTGGTTTAAACATGTTTAGAATAGTTATTGGGATGATATTGGGTAGTTACACACGTTCTGGATCTGATTTGGAGCGTTAAACGCGCGAAAAACCGGAACAGCAAGGTTACAGGCGAGTAGCCTTGCTAATCGCCTGTGTTAGGGGCGAGTAGCCCCACTCGCATGACATCAGGGGCGAGTAGCCCCAGTCGCGTGACATCATGGGGCGAGTAGCCCAGTCGCGTGACATCATGGGGCGAGTAGCCCAGTCGCGTGACATCAGGGGCGATTAGCCCTAGTCGTGTGATCATTCATGCGATTAGCCTCCCTAATCGCGTGTACTGCTGCTGTAAGTGTATATTAGCATTCCGAGACCTGATTTGACATGTAGTAACATGCTAGGAACCCCGTAACATGTCTAATAACTTGGTAACATATATTTGGATGTAATTCGGTGATACGTGAACGATGTGCTATAACTTGTTGTGCGTTAACGTATGTTAAGTGTAATTGCGTTATTGTATGTTTTGGAGCGTAAACATAACACGGGGAGTCTCGGGTCACCAATGGGATGTCGAGTCTTGTACTTTGGGTCAGTTAAACAGTCACGGTGTTTTCAAACAAACTTGGTTATGGTCTGGACATCTAGGGACTAATTAACCTGCGGGTTATTAGTCTAAGTACTTGTAACTGTCATATGTTAGGTCGCCGCTTACGGGACTAGCATAGCAGCTGGGTTTACTCGGGTTAAGGAGTAACGCAACTTAAGGTGAGTTTACGGCCCCTCTTTTAAACTGGTTTTATACTTTCGGGGGAGAAAACATGTGTTAAAACGATTATTTGGTAACTACTGTCATACTATGGGTTTCTATTGTGTACTACACGATCTTTGGAAGTCCCGGGGGGAACCATGAATGTGCGGGTTTGCACAACGGGGAAATGTGAATAGCGCTATTGGGAGTGACTAACCCCGCTCGTCGACTTGGAGGGTCGGCGGGTGCATATTGTCTCAAACAGGAACAACAGGAACAACAGGAACTACATCGGGCATACTTTTGGTATTCGCGTTAGTAATGGTTTTCCAATCGTGGTAGTGACAAAACGTACGCCTAGCTAGCGTATACTGGTTTTCTATTTGTTATAGTATGGACAGGTGGACTTGGTACTTGGATACAAAACCTGTAAACTCACCAGCATTTTTGTGCTGACGTAAACTTTTACATGTTTTCTCAGGTCGCTAAGGTAGCACGACTGGACTAGGGCGCACGCGTCTGCACGGCGTCTTAATAGGGTTGCATGGTCTTTTGAACGTTGAACTATTGTTTCATTATTGAGATATTGTTTTTAAATAAGCTTCCGCTGTAAACGGGGATTTTAAACTATGTTTTGAAATTGCATTTATGTTCATTTAGACATGTTTATTGTGATCGTTGGTTTGGATCCTGGTTTGTCATGCGCCTCGCGGTAAAACTCCGCAAGTGGATTTTGAGGGTGTGACAGATTGGTATCAGAGCCAATGGTTATAGTGAACTAGGACTGCATGTAGAGTCTAGTCTATAGCCGAGTCGCACACACTAGACGATCACATGGTACTAAACGTTATAGTGGTTTACGTATGGTCTTGTCGGGGTGTCTCTAAATCGTGGTCTTTCTACGTTACATCATCCGTTCTATCTTAGGTTGGGTTACCTATTATCTAGGCAGTGTAGTCTATTGGAGTAACTCGTGTGCTCTTGAGATTTGTCCAAGGCTCGGACATCTCCCTTTCGCACTCCAATAGAAACACTTGTCATAAACTACCGTAGTAGTACGGTGTGTAGCTAAGAGTCTATGTTCGGTGATTTGAACTTTGAACTAGGAGAACACTGGGAGGACCATGTAGAGCGTTTTATCATTTTGGGTGCACACAAAATCATAAAACGAAATGCATGGAAGTCCTGGTGAACTCTGGGTTTGGAGGGATAGTCCTGGATTGGATCTAGCCGTGATCTTGTGAACATTAGTGGTTATCTTTAACTGCGAAACTAAATTTTCTCGTTCTTTCTGCCAGAATCATGTCTGGGGTGCGTGGAGGACGTGGAGGTGGTCGCAATGGTGGACGTGGTGGTGGTCGCGGTGGTGCTGGTGGTCGTGGTGGAGGTATTAACCTATCACAGGCTGATCTGAACAACTTGCTCCAAGCTGCCTTCCAGTTAGGGCACAACGGTGGTGGTAAGTTGTTTTATCCATTTTCTTTGCCTCATTGGTGAGCCTTGTTTACGTTATTCGTGGTTTCTCATACGTTTCATTTCAGGTGGTCCTGTTGACCCACCCCCACCCATGTGCACCTACAAGATGTTCCGGGACTGTAAGCCCCAGGAATTCTCTGGCACTGAGGGTGCGGTTAGCTTGCTTAGGTGGTTGGAGAAAGTGGAGTCGGTATTTCTGATGTGTAACTGTCTCCCAGAAGATCGGGTGAAGTATTCGGCTGCGTTATTTCAGGACGTGGCATTGACTTGGTGGAATGGCATCACCCAGAACATGGGTATTGGGGAGGCATATGCTATGCCATGGGAGATTTTTGTACAGTTGCTGAAGCGGGAGTATTGCCCGAGGGAAGAAGTACAGAAGCTGGAGCATGAGGTGTGGAACCTCAAGATGACTGGGTCGGAAATCGAGAAGTATACTGTGAGACGGAATGAGTTGGCAGTGCTGTGTCCCGATCTGCACGTGCCAGAGTATCGTAGGATTGAACACTATGTCTCAGGGTTAGTACCGGAAATTGCAGGGTTAGTGGCTGCTGGAAATCATCCTACTTATGCGGAGGTAGTTCGATCGGCCCATAGGATGACCAACTTAAAAGTGAATGAGGGGATTTTGCCGGCGAAGGGTTCAACTGTTAAGGCCCCAGAGAACAACAAGCGCAAGTGGGAAAACGACGGGAAAGGATCTGGGTCTGCACAGCAGGGTAAAAGGTTTGATAGTGGGGGTTCATCTTCTTCGGGTAACAAGCAGGGTGGTTATGCGGGAAAACTGCCCAAATGCAACAAGTGTGGACGCCATCACCAAGGGAACTGCGATAGTAACCGTTGTCACCGCTGCCAGCGAATAGGGCATTATGCTAAGGATTGTCGGGCTACACTTCTATCGACTCAGGCTCCGACTAACAGTTCAGCTCCGACTACTCAGGGGACTACAGGGAAACAAGGATGCTACAACTGTGGTGACACTGGGCATTACAAGAAGGATTGCCCAAAACTGAAGCAGGGTGGGAACAACGGGAATGGGAACAACGGGGGCGGCGGCAGAAATGCACGTGCCTTCGTCATTGGAGCTGCTGAGGCTAGACAGGACCCTGATACAGTCACCGGTACGTTTCTTCTCAATAATCGTTCTGTTAGCGTGTTATTTGATTCTGGTGCCGACAAGAGTTTTGTATCCATGGATGTTAGTCGACTGCTAGATGTAGTACCCGTACCATTAGAAACCAAGTATATTATTGAGTTAGCTGACGGTAAAACGATTGAAGCTACTAGTGTTCTTCGGGAGTGTCAATTAGAGTTGTCGGGTTTATCGTTCCCCATCGACCTTATGCCGGTACCATTGGGTAGTTTTGACGTTGTGGTAGGAATGGATTGGTTATCTTTGTATCGCGCGGAGATCGTCTGTTACGATAAGGTTATTCGGATTCCTCTCCCTGATGGAGAATTTCTTTCTGTGTACGGTATCAAGGGTGGTGTTCCGCTAAACATCATCTCTAGCATGAAAGCCCTTAAGTGTCTTCGAAAGGGTTATCCAGCCGTATTGGCGCTTTTATCTGTTTCCTCTGGTGATGAAAAGAAGATCGATGACATTCCGGTGGTACGCGAGTTTCCTGATGTTTTTCCCGATGATTTATCTGGTCTTCCTCCTCATCGTCAAGTCGAGTTCGGTATTGATCTTGTACCAGGGGCTGCTCCTATTGCTCGGGCCCCCTACCGTCTTGCACCTCCCGAGATGCAGGAATTGTCTAGTCAGTTACAGGAACTCTTGGACAAGGGTTTCATCCGACCAAGTTCTTCCCCTTGGGGAGCCCCGATTTTATTTGTTAAGAAGAAGGATGGAAGTTTCCGATTGTGTGTGGACTACAGAGAGCTGAACAAATTGACCGTCAAGAACCGTTATCCTCTTCCACGTATTGATGATCTATTCGACCAGCTTCAGGGTTCTAGTTATTATTCCAAGATTGATTTGAGGTCCGGTTATCACCAGCTGCGCGTCAGGGAGGCTGACGTTGCAAAGACTGCTTTTCGAACACGTTATGGCCATTTCGAATTCTTGGTCATGCCTTTCGGTCTTACGAACGCACCGGCGGTTTTCATGGACTTGATGAACCGCGTCTGTAAACCATATTTGGACAAATTCGTCATTGTGTTTATTGATGACATTCTGATCTACTCCAGGAACGAGACCGAACACGGGGAACATCTGCGGTTAGTTTTGGAACTCTTGCGACGGGAACAACTTTACGCCAAGTTCTCAAAGTGTGACTTTTGGTTACGCGAAGTTCAATTCCTAGGACATGTGGTTAATGAACTAGGAATTCATGTCGATCCAGCTAAAATCGAAGCGATCAAGGACTGGGGAGCACCAAAGACGCCAACTGAGGTGCGGCAATTCCTAGGCCTTGCGGGCTATTATCGTCGTTTCATTCAGGGGTTCTCGAAGATTGCTCAACCCCTCACCACTCTCACTCAGAAGGATAGGAAGTTCGACTGGGGTGAATCACAAGAGTCAGCGTTTGAAGAACTGAAGTCCAAACTGTGTTCTGCTCCTATTTTGTCTTTACCTGAGGGGCCTGATGATTTTGTTGTTTACTGTGATGCTTCCATTCATGGACTCGGTTGCGTGTTGATGCAACGCGAGAAAGTGATTGCGTATGCTTCTCGTCAACTCAAAGTGCACGAGAAGAACTACACAACTCATGACTTGGAGTTGGGTGCCGTGGTATTCGCGTTGAAAATTTGGAGACATTACTTGTACGGTACCAAATGCACCATCTACACCGATCACAAGAGTCTCCAACACATTTTCGACCAACAACACTTGAACATACGGCAACGCCGTTGGATCGAACTTTTGAACGACTATGATTGTGCTATTAAGTACCATCCTGGCAAGGCGAATGTTGTAGCAGACGCCTTGAGCAGGAAGGAATCTACTAAACCTCGTCGCGTTCGGGCGTTGCAGCTCACTATTCATTCATCGTTACCTGATCAACTCCGTTCTGCCCAATTGGAAGCTTTGAAGGAGGAAAACCTTAAAGCTGAAACTATGCACGGTGCCGACAAGCACCTAGAGCGAAGGTCTGATGGTCTGCACTATTTCGCAGAACGTATATGGGTTCCTTTGTTCGGGGGACTACGGGAGCTTGTCCTTGATGAGGCTCATAAGTCCCGGTATTCTATTCATCCTGGTTCGGATAAGATGTACCAAGATCTAAAGGTGCTTTACTGGTGGCCAAACATGAGGTCGGACATAGCCTCATACGTGAGCAAATGCTTGACCTGTGCTAAGGTCAAGGTGGAATACCAGAAACCGTCGGGTCTCCTGCAACAACCTGAAATTCCGGAATGGAAATGGGAACGGATTACTATGGATTTTGTCACACAACTTCCTAAATCACCAAGCGGGAACGACAAGATATGGGTGATTGTCGATCGGTTGACGAAATCAGCTCATTTTCTTGCCATTAAGGAGACCGACACCATGGATCGTTTGGCTCGTCTTTACTTGAAAGAAGTTGTTTCTAAGCACGGGGTACCAGTTTCTATTATCTCGGATCGTGACTCCCATTTTACTTCTCACTTTTGGAAGTCTTTGCACAAGGCTTTGGGTACCCAACTAGACATGAGTACGGCTTACCATCCACAGACTGACGGTCAGAGTGAGCGTACGATTCAAACTTTAGAAGACATGCTGCGGGCATGTGTGATCGATTTTGGCAAGGGTTGGGAAGCTCATCTGCCGTTGGTAGAATTCTCGTACAACAACAGTTATCACACGAGCATCAAAGCTGCTCCGTTCGAAGCACTGTACGGACGGAAATGCCGTTCTCCTCTTTGTTGGGCTGAAGTGGGTGAGAGTCAACTCACTGGGCCTGAACTAGTGTACGAAACTTCGGAAAAGATCGTACAGATTCGTAATCGGTTGGCGGCGGCACGGGACCGGCAAAAGAGTTATGCCGATCAGCGTCGCAAACCACTGGAGTTCCAAGTCAATGACAAGGTACTTCTAAAAGTCTCACCGTGGAAGGGCGTCATACGCTTCGGGAAGCGTGGCAAACTCAATCCGCGATATGTCGGCCCATTTACGATCCTGGAACGGATTGGGCCGGTGGCATATCGACTTGATCTACCGACGGAGCTCGGTAACGTACATAACGTCTTTCACGTGTCAAACTTGAAGAAGTGTCTGGCTGACGAGTCTCTCATCGTTCCACTAGAAGAGATCAAGGTTGATGATCGTCTTCGGATTGTGGAAGAACCTGTGGAGATCCTTGACTACAAGATTCGCAGCCTGCGTCACAGCAAGATTCGTATCGTTAAGGTTCGGTGGAACTCGGACCGGGGACCGGAATATACATGGGAACGGGAGGACCAGATGAAGTCTAAGTATCCTCATCTTTTTCCTAAGGAAGCGTTCGAGTCGAGACATGTCTCTTCGGCAGCTGAATGAATCTCGGGTCGAGATTCCTTTTAACGTGGGGATGATGTGACAACTCGGGTAAATCTCTCTTTTGGTCTCTATCTTTTGTTTGCTTCCTTCGTTATGTCTTTTGTTCTTTTGGTACTTGTGCAATTTTCGGGACGAAAATTCTTTTAACGTGGGGATGATGTGACACCCGGCAAATTATGGTTAACAACGTTGTCTAGATGAAAGTCTACCTTAGTGAGTCACGCGTATGTTGTACTTAACTGGGTTAGTTAAGTCGGGTTATGGTTCGGGAACTATTGGTTAGCCTAGAAGATCATTGGATGTTGGTCTAGAAGTTCGTTAGATGTCAGTCCTTAACCAAGTGTACAAACGGTGACGATCGGTGGGATCGTCAGGGCATACGGAACATACGAGTCTCGAGTCCCGGGAATTGGTGAACGAGTGTGAATATGTGTATTTACTTGTGTTATGTGTTTAATAATCATTATGTGACTTGTCGGTACATTAATATGTGTTAACATATGTTAAAACGGGGTTTAACGCGCAAAACACACAAAATGAACCCCTACAGGCGATTAGGAAGCCTAATCGCCCATAGGGGAGGCGAGTAGGGAACCTTAAAGGCGATTAGGGTCCTAATCGTGTATAAGTTTAGGCGATTAGGCCCAATCACATGCACATTCATGCGATTAGCAGCCCTAATCGCGTATAACTGCTGCACAATCGCATGGAACGGGCTGGACGACTAAAAACGACTATAAATACCATACTTAACCTCCTAAACTTCATTAGACAAACCCTAGTCGTCCCATAACCCGCCCAAACACATAAACAACCTCTGGAAGGCGATTTTTGATCAAAACACAAGGTTTCAAGCTTTAATCATCATTCTTTCATAATCCTAAGGTTTGATTCTCATCCATAACTCTTTGTAAACGTTTTTAATCAATCCCTAAGGGTCCAGACCTGTTGTTAAACGAAAAAGCTTTCTGAAAATCGTCAATAAGGGTTGTTAATCGGATTATAACTAATATGCATGCATTATGAGTGTGTATGATTAGAAAGCTAGGGTTTTTATGATTCATGATGATGATTTGATATGATATTATGATAGATCAGTGTTGATATTGATATTATGATGATAGGACTCTCAGTAATTGATTATTAGGGTTATTGTTATGCATGTTAGTATGATGATTGCATGCTATGTGTATATGTTTGGATTACTTGATTTCATGCAGGACTGATTATACGAGGTTAAACGAAGGATTTTGGTTTAAACATGTTTAGAATAGTTATTGGGATGATATTGGGTAGTTACACACGTTCTGGATCTGATTTGGAGCGTTAAACGCGCGAAAAACCGGAACAGCAAGGTTACAGGCGAGTAGCCTTGCTAATCGCCTGTGTTAGGGGCGAGTAGCCCCACTCGCATGACATCAGGGGCGAGTAGCCCCAGTCGCGTGACATCATGGGGCGAGTAGCCCAGTCGCGTGACATCATGGGGCGAGTAGCCCAGTCGCGTGACATCAGGGGCGATTAGCCCTAGTCGTGTGATCATTCATGCGATTAGCCTCCCTAATCGCGTGTACTGCTGCTGTAAGTGTATATTAGCATTCCGAGACCTGATTTGACATGTAGTAACATGCTAGGAACCCCGTAACATGTCTAATAACTTGGTAACATATATTTGGATGTAATTCGGTGATACGTGAACGATGTGCTATAACTTGTTGTGCGTTAACGTATGTTAAGTGTAATTGCGTTATTGTATGTTTTGGAGCGTAAACATAACACGGGGAGTCTCGGGTCACCAATGGGATGTCGAGTCTTGTACTTTGGGTCAGTTAAACAGTCACGGTGTTTTCAAACAAACTTGGTTATGGTCTGGACATCTAGGGACTAATTAACCTGCGGGTTATTAGTCTAAGTACTTGTAACTGTCATATGTTAGGTCGCCGCTTACGGGACTAGCATAGCAGCTGGGTTTACTCGGGTTAAGGAGTAACGCAACTTAAGGTGAGTTTACGGCCCCTCTTTTAAACTGGTTTTATACTTTCGGGGGAGAAAACATGTGTTAAAACGATTATTTGGTAACTACTGTCATACTATGGGTTTCTATTGTGTACTACACGATCTTTGGAAGTCCCGGGGGGAACCATGAATGTGCGGGTTTGCACAACGGGGAAATGTGAATAGCGCTATTGGGAGTGACCAACCCCGCTCGTCGACTTGGAGGGTCGGCGGGTGCATATTGTCTCAAACAGGAACAACAGGAACAACAGGAACTACATCGGGCATACTTTTGGTATTCGCGTTAGTAATGGTTTTCCAATCGTGGTAGTGACAAAACGTACGCCTAGCTAGCGTATACTGGTTTTCTATTTGTTATAGTATGGACAGGTGGACTTGGTACTTGGATACAAAACCTGTAAACTCACCAGCATTTTTGTGCTGACGTAAACTTTTACATGTTTTCTCAGGTCGCTAAGGTAGCACGACTGGACTAGGGCGCACGCGTCTGCACGGCGTCTTAATAGGGTTGCATGGTCTTTTGAACGTTGAACTATTGTTTCATTATTGAGATATTGTTTTTAAATAAGCTTCCGCTGTAAACGGGGATTTTAAACTATGTTTTGAAATTGCATTTATGTTCATTTAGACTTGTTTATTGTGATCGTTGGTTTGGATCCTGGTTTGTCATGCGCCTCGCGGTAAAACTCCGCAAGTGGATTTTGAGGGTGTGACATAATCCTAAAATCCTAATTTAGTTGCACCCTTTTAGGCTGCATTTTATTCGAATTAATGTTATCTATAAACTCTTATAGATAATACTAAAATCCTATGTATGTTGCACATTTTTAGGTGCAGGTTATTCGAATATTTTTTCTATATAAGATCTTATTTGTGAGTATTTGTACTTCACAGTTCTTTGCTCCTATCAAACACATACGTTGGTTTTACAGGTATTAAAATTTTGTTGTATATGTTCTTCATAACTTTTTTTATTGTTCTATATTCATACCTAACAGTCATCCATCTAATTTAATATTAAGTTGTTTTCGCTGATCAAGATTTATCCTTTCAGAAATTTACACAGGTATGTATACTTCTAAAACCTGAATATGATATATGATTTTTTGTTTTTATATTTTACGTTTGATTGTGAATAATAAATTTTTGATAAGCCCGTTTGTGCTGAAATTCCTGACATGGTACGGCATCCACAACTGCACACGGTTGTTGTCAAGCACATGATTCATGGCCCGTGCGAAAGTTTACGAACAAATAGTCCTTGTATGCAGGGTGATCCAAAAGTATGTCGGTTTCGTTATCCTAGACAGTTTAATGAGTAGACAACACAAGGAGACGATGCATATCCATTCTATCTAAGGAGAAACAATGGAATACAGGTGGACGTACGAGGAAAAACTCTTGATAACAGATGGGTTGTCCCATATAACCCAAGGCTTTTAATGATGTTTAATTGCCACATGAATGTCGAGGTTTGCTCAATTATAAAGTCCGTTAAGTACTTGTTCAAATATTTTTACAAAGGACACGACAAACAGGTTATCCATATCGATCCAGACGCGCCAGATGTTATCAATGAGATAAAGAGATTCCAGGATGCACGCTATGTATCCCGCCCGGAGGCTATGTGGCGTATATTTTCTTTCCCTCTTTCTCAAATATTTCCAGCTGTTTTGGCATTACAACTTCATCTCCCGAATAAGCAGATGGTTACATTTAGAGATAATGCTAAAATCTCTAATATTTTTGATAGGGAAAGAAATAAGAAAACCATGCTAACTGCATTTTTTGAGAAAAAACAGAGGGGATGTAACGGCAAGGAAATATTTGTATAAGGATTTCCCGAAATACTTCAAATGGTGCGTCGCCGAACGTTGTTGGAATGCTTGTATAATTAGGCCAAACAGTAATGAAAAGTTGAAACTTTTAATCTTTACTATAATTATCATCGTAACAACTCTTGTGAGTCGTGCAGTTGGTCCTACATGCCTAAACCAAAAAAAAAAAAAAAAAAGCCATCAAAAATCCATTTTGCTAGACCACATATGAGTGCAATGCTAAATATCTATATTTCTATATTATCTTATTAAGGAGGAGTGATGGCTAACATGGTCATTTTCATTTCCATACAACTTAAGATACAACATGCACAACATATTAAAGCATGAAATTTAAGGGTATTATGGGGATATGTGTGACCATTAAGACACTTAGAGGGAAAATATAGACATTTTACCCACATCATACTTTACAATATCAAAACACTTTTACAATACTACACCCCTTCTTCCATCTCTACCCTCACAAACATCCTTTTGCCTTATGGTTTTCCTTCTTCATCATCAATGTTACCAATGAATGTTTCATTTAAGAAGATGTTGAAAATTACAAAAAATTAATAATATGATGAATGGAATTTAATTTATTTTAGTAAAATTATTAAGGAGACTCTTTAGTAGAGTTCTTTATTTCACTTTATTAGAGTTTATGGCTCTAATTAAGTTAGTCTCTTCACTCATCCTTAGGTCTTGTATACATAGAAGACTTTGTGCCTCAGTTGAAAGACTAGAAAAAAAGATAACAAAATTTCTATATGGCATATCACGACTCACGAGATGATTATTAAATTAACCGAAACAAGTATAGTATTGAAAATTGCTACCGCCACATCGCGAGAGTTTCCTACTAGTGTGTGTGTGTGTGTATATATATATAGAGTAAAGATCAAATACATATAGTTTTTTTGTAAGAACTGTGAGAATCAAAGGGGGTAAAAAAAATTTATTTTTTTTTTTAGAATTTTTTTTCCCATGTGCTTAAACATTCTTTCTAGATGAATAATACAAAAAAAAAAAGTAAAAAAAAATTTTTTTTAGTGTAATTACGTCATTAAGGTAAATACATTAGTTTACACTAGAGTAATTATGTAATTACTCTACACGTAATTACTCTACACCAATTTTTTTTTTTTTTAGTTTTCAATACTATAATACATGTTTAACAATATGGGAAAAAAAAATTTGAAAAAAAAAATAAAAAAAAAATACTCTCCTTTGATTCTCACAGTTCTTACCAAAAAAGCTATTTGTACCGGATCTTTACTCTATATATATATATATATATATATATATATAGGGAAATGATATTTTGGAAACCCACTTGAGTTGGAGAAACCCGTGGAAACCCTATGTAAAAACATTATTTTTTCCTGATTTTTTCAGCATAGCTTTTATATTCAATTTTATTAGTTTCAGCAAAAAAATCAAAAAAACGCCGAATAGATTATTTTGTTACACATGTGTTAGACAAACTTGATTTTATCATACGTCAGCATTGTTACATATGTAACATGTTTGTTACATAATTTAAAAAAAAATCTATTCGGCGCTTTTTTGATTTTTTTTTGCCGAAACTCATAAAATTAAGTATAAAAGCTATTCTAAAAAAAGTAGAAAAAAACAATGTTGTTACATAGGGTTTCCACGGGTTTCTCCAACTCAAGTGGGTTTCCACATGATACTTAGCCTATATATAACATATGTATCAAATCTCTACCTTCGTAAGACCAAAAAATGTCGGGTAGACCAAAGAGAACCTTTCAAGAAAGAAAACTAGAAGGTAGGATTTCAAAAAAAAAAGTTTATTGTAAAAATTGTTAAGGAATAAACACTATATTAGGTCTTGCAAAAGCAAGAGAAGTCCCGTAAGTAAAAGAGGTGAGACCAAAAGTTAGACATGAAAGATTTGATGCAATATGTGTGGTTGGTGAGGAAAATGTTGTTTAAGAACATTTTAGAGGTGAGCTCATTTTTAAATTTTAGTAATTTGCGCATCAGTTCAGTCCGGTACAAGTAATGATCTTATCCCTAGTTGAGAAAATCTCCACAAGCTGTAAAGACGAGTAGTAACAAATTTTCATAGATTGAATGTGAAACTGGATGTAAGCATGTTAGGTGACAAATAATAGAGGGGTCTTTAGTGTAATTGTAGAGTAATATAGGGGGTTACGTGAACATGTCTAAATGTACTTAAATAACCAAATAGTTGAATGAGAAGAGTAGCTATTGATTTGGGAATTAATCCTCTTCTTTCTCTGAGTTTCTTCTTCTTCTTCATATCTCTAGCTCTTATCTCTTAATTACCAATTTGTTCCATAACAATGGTATCAGAGCCTTCTTTCCTCACGACCGTGGGTTAGGGTTTGGGTTTCTACAACAACAACACAATTCAAGAATCTGAATTGAACATCAACAACAACAATCAAGATTTACAGCAACAAATCAAACAAGAACAGAGGCAATTTGGGTAGCAAACAGATTGCAAGATTCAGAGCACAACAACATATCGACCATGGAATTAACAATGGAAAAGATAATGGCAATTAGGCAAGAAGGTACGGTTAAGAACTATTGTGAGAAATTCGAATCTTTGTTTGGTCAGGTTAATAATTCAGAAGAAATTAGTGAATTCTATGCTATATATCTGTTCATATGTGGATTAGAACTCGAAATTAGGAAAATCTTTGCTAGATGGCATCAATATAGTTGCACTACGGTGGAAGACGTGATTTCATTAGCTTTAAAAATTGATTCTAATGGTTTGCAAGATTCATTTTCTCCATTTGATCCTAATTCTTCTTTTTATAACAAAGATTTGGAATTTGATATAAACATCACTCTTAAGGAATTGATGAAAGATAATGAGTGGTTTAGGGATGGGGAGATTCAAGGAACTTATGACAATATTGCTCAAGAAATGAATGTAGAAGAAGTAATTGATAATGATGTTTTGGAAGAAATTGGATATGATAATAAGGTTGCATTCAAGGTGTTTGGTGAAATGCCTTTAAGAAATGATATGACTTTTGATATGGGTTTTGATCCAATGGAAAATAATAAACAAGAAGTGGGTGTTGTAAGTCAAGATAGGGGTATGGAATTAGTTCTTGAAATACCTAAGAAAGTTAGTAGTGAAACAAAAGAATTTTTGGATGATGATTCAAGGAAATGTGATGATATTCTTAGTCAAGATTTAAGGAACAAAAGTGTAGTGGTTGATCAAGAGGAAAATAAGAAGGAATATGTTGCTTCTTTGCTTACGTCAGTTGTTCTTCAAGAAAAAATAGATATAAAGTCAAATATAGCTTATGGAAGGGTGTATTTGAGTTTCTACTTAAACCATCAGGTCGCATGCTGGATAGATACTGGTTGGGCACTTAGTGCACAAGTTATCAGCAATCTATCACTATTTTTACCAGATGAAAGAAAGAAAAAAAATAGAATGAGCATTGAAGAGATTAAAGATACCAGTGATATAACACCCAAAGATGCTTCGCTGTCAACATTTATAGTTGCTCAAGAATATCATGGTGGTTTTGTTTTAGGAGGCTTTGTAGTTTTTTTGAACTACAAAATTCAAAGGGTTTACAAGCTGGTTACAGGTTCAAAAGATTCAGCACCGATGCAACTGTCGCTTAACTATAGTGGCTATATAGATGAATTTGATCGTACAACAGTTAGTCAATTTATCACCGCTATTGGGTTTATCATTGTTACCATGGACCAAGGTGAAGGTACCTCAAATACAATACTAATTTCTCAGCTCACTATTGAAGCACTTGTGGTTGTAATAAATTTCATACTACAACTAGACGTGAAAAACCGGAAACTAGATTCAGAAAAGCTGATAGAATATGAAGATGTTGAAACTTTTGGATGGAAACCGGGTTGGCCGTGTGTTTGTATTGTAATTGCAGCGTCCTGGAATCACAAACTGGAATTTTTAGGTGAAGTACTTGTTCACTGGATAGTTCATATTTTTGAACGGAAAGCGGGTTGGCAACGTGGTTCGTTCGTTACAACCACAAGTTAAGCAAGAACAACACCGAAGATGCTAAGAGCAAATCGAAACGGGGCTAAGCTTGTATTTAGTGATATTAATTTTAAACGACATTATGATCCAAATTTAGGAGAGGTCCTTTTAGATAGAGTGAGTTTTAAAAGCTTGAAGTTAAAATGGCTTAGACATCAAGCTGGTCTCAAGAAAGATTCTGAATGTAGTGGGAGTTGTCACGCTTATTGGGTTGGAAAATTGACGTTTACATACAGAAAAATGAGGCCTCAAGATAGGTTCTGGATTGTGAAGACAAACAAATGTGCTGCAACTTTTGATCAACATGTGCACAAGGCATGGGCCTTGAATGTGGGAAAGAAAAAAGAAATGTTTACAACAAGTGGCAGTGATGTTGTAATCAATCTATGGCATGATTCTAGTGTTGTATATATTTCAGAAGGATTCACACCATATTATTTGAGACATCACAGCAGATTGGGAAGGAGCAAAATCCTGTTCGATTACATACTTAGTGGTAGACTGGTTAGATTTAGATTCCATGAGTTTGTCAAAAAGCATCTACAAAAGAAGAGTAATGGTGATAAGCTCTGTAAAAATATACAAGGAACAAAGATGGAAAATAAGCTGGTTTTAGGGCCATGTGAGTTGGATGGTAATGAAGTAGTTGTAAGGGTGGGAATTGGATAAGAACAGTACATGTTGCATTTGATGAGCTTGGTAGAAGAGCATGGTTATGATGAGTTGCAGATTTCATTTTTTTTTTTTTTTAGTTTTCAATACTATAATACATGTTTAACAATATGGGAAAAAAAAATTTGAAAAAAAAAATAAAAAAAAAATACTCTCCTTTGATTCTCACAGTTCTTACCAAAAAAGCTATTTGTACCGGATCTTTACTCTATATATATATATATATATATATAGGGAAATGATATTTTGGAAACCCACTTGAGTTGGAGAAACCCGTGGAAACCCTATGTAAAAACATTATTTTTTCCTGATTTTTTCAGCATAGCTTTTATATTCAATTTTATTAGTTTCAGCAAAAAAATCAAAAAAACGCCGAATAGATTATTTTGTTACACATGTGTTAGACAAACTTGATTTTATCATACGTCAGCATTGTTACATATGTAACATGTTTGTTACATAATTTTAAAAAAAATCTATTCGGCGCTTTTTTGATTTTTTTTTGCCGAAACTCATAAAATTAAGTATAAAAGCTATTCTAAAAAAAGTAGAAAAAAACAATGTTGTTACATAGGGTTTCCACGGGTTTCTCCAACTCAAGTGGGTTTCCACATGATACTTAGCCTATATATAACATATGTATCAAATCTCTACCTTCGTAAGACCAAAAAATGTCGGGTAGACCAAAGAGAACCTTTCAAGAAAGAAAGAAAACTAGAAGGTAGGATTTCAAAAAAAAAAAAGTTTATTGTAAAAATTGTTAAGGAATAAACACTATATTAGGTCTTGCAAAAGCAAGAGAAGTCCCGTAAGTAAAAGAGGTGAGACCAAAAGTTAGACATGAAAGATTTGATGCAATATGTGTGGTTGGTGAGGAAAATGTTGTTTAAGAACATTTTAGAGGTGAGCTCATTTTTAAATTTTAGTAATTTGCGCATCAGTTCAGTCCGGTACAAGTAATGATCTTATCCCTAGTTGAGAAAATCTCCACAAGCTGTAAAGACGAGTAGTAACAAATTTTCATAGATTGAATGTGAAACTGGATGTAAGCATGTTAGGTGACAAATAATAGAGGGGTCTTTAGTGTAATTGTAGAGTAATATAGGGGGTTACGTGAACATGTCTAAATGTACTTAAATAACCAAATAGTTGAATGAGAAGAGTAGCTATTGATTTGGGAATTAATCCTCTTCTTTCTCTGAGTTTCTTCTTCTTCTTCTTCATATCTCTAGCTCTTATCTCTTAATTACCAATTTGTTCCATAACAATGGTATCAGAGCCTTCTTTCCTCACGACCGTGGGTTAGGGTTTGGGTTTCTACAACAACAACACAATTCAAGAATCTGAATTGAACATCAACAACAACAATCAAGATTTACAGCAACAAATCAAACAAGAACAGAGGCAATTTGGGTAGCAAACAGATTGCAAGATTCAGAGCACAACAACATATCGACCATGGAATTAACAATGGAAAAGATAATGGCAATTAGGCAAGAAGGTACGGTTAAGAACTATTGTGAGAAATTCGAATCTTTGTTTGGTCAGGTTAATAATTCAGAAGAAATTAGTGAATTCTATGCTATATATCTGTTCATATGTGGATTAGAACTCGAAATTAGGAAAATCTTTGCTAGATGGCATCAATATAGTTGCACTACGGTGGAAGACGTGATTTCATTAGCTTTAAAAATTGATTCTAATGGTTTGCAAGATTCATTTTCTCCATTTGATCCTAATTCTTCTTTTTATAACAAAGATTTGGAATTTGATATAAACATCACTCTTAAGGAATTGATGAAAGATAATGAGTGGTTTAGGGATGGGGAGATTCAAGGAACTTATGACAATATTGCTCAAGAAATGAATGTAGAAGAAGTAATTGATAATGATGTTTTGGAAGAAATTGGATATGATAATAAGGTTGCATTCAAGGTGTTTGGTGAAATGCCTTTAAGAAATGATATGACTTTTGATATGGGTTTTGATCCAATGGAAAATAATAAACAAGAAGTGGGTGTTGTAAGTCAAGATAGGGGTATGGAATTAGTTCTTGAAATACCTAAGAAAGTTAGTAGTGAAACAAAAGAATTTTTGGATGATGATTCAAGGAAATGTGATGATATTCTTAGTCAAGATTTAAGGAACAAAAGTGTAGTGGTTGATCAAGAGGAAAATAAGAAGGAATATGTTGCTTCTTTGCTTACGTCAGTTGTTCTTCAAGAAAAAATAGATATAAAGTCAAATATAGCTTATGGAAGGGTGTATTTGAGTTTCTACTTAAACCATCAGGTCGCATGCTGGATAGATACTGGTTGGGCACTTAGTGCACAAGTTATCAGCAATCTATCACTATTTTTACCAGATGAAAGAAAGAAAAAAAATAGAATGAGCATTGAAGAGATTAAAGATACCAGTGATATAACACCCAAAGATGCTTCGCTGTCAACATTTATAGTTGCTCAAGAATATCATGGTGGTTTTGTTTTAGGAGGCTTTGTAGTTTTTTTGAACTACAAAATTCAAAGGGTTTACAAGCTGGTTACAGGTTCAAAAGATTCAGCACCGATGCAACTGTCGCTTAACTATAGTGGCTATATAGATGAATTTGATCGTACAACAGTTAGTCAATTTATCACCGCTATTGGGTTTATCATTGTTACCATGGACCAAGGTGAAGGTACCTCAAATACAATACTAATTTCTCAGCTCACTATTGAAGCACTTGTGGTTGTAATAAATTTCATACTACAACTAGACGTGAAAAACCGGAAACTAGATTCAGAAAAGCTGATAGAATATGAAGATGTTGAAACTTTTGGATGGAAACCGGGTTGGCCGTGTGTTTGTATTGTAATTGCAGCGTCCTGGAATCACAAACTGGAATTTTTAGGTGAAGTACTTGTTCACTGGATAGTTCATATTTTTGAACGGAAAGCGGGTTGGCAACGTGGTTCGTTCGTTACAACCACAAGTTAAGCAAGAACAACACCGAAGATGCTAAGAGCAAATCGAAACGGGGCTAAGCTTGTATTTAGTGATATTAATTTTAAACGACATTATGATCCAAATTTAGGAGAGGTCCTTTTAGATAGAGTGAGTTTTAAAAGCTTGAAGTTAAAATGGCTTAGACATCAAGCTGGTCTCAAGAAAGATTCTGAATGTAGTGGGAGTTGTCACGCTTATTGGGTTGGAAAATTGACGTTTACATACAGAAAAATGAGGCCTCAAGATAGGTTCTGGATTGTGAAGACAAACAAATGTGCTGCAACTTTTGATCAACATGTGCACAAGGCATGGGCCTTGAATGTGGGAAAGAAAAAAGAAATGTTTACAACAAGTGGCAGTGATGTTGTAATGAATCTATGGCATGATTCTAGTGTTGTATATATTTCAGAAGGATTCACACCATATTATTTGAGACATCACAGCAGATTGGGAAGGAGCAAAATCCTGTTCGATTACATACTTAGTGGTAGACTGGTTAGATTTAGATTCCATGAGTTTGTCAAAAAGCATCTACAAAAGAAGAGTAATGGTGATAAGCTCTGTAAAAATATACAAGGAACAAAGATGGAAAATAAGCTGGTTTTAGGGCCATGTGAGTTGGATGGTAATGAAGTAGTTGTAAGGGTGGGAATTGGATAAGAACAGTACATGTTGCATTTGATGAGCTTGGTAGAAGAGCATGGTTATGATGAGTTGCAGATTTCATTTTTTTTTTTTTGGTTGTCGGTTCTTGATTCTTGAGGACAAGAATCTTTAAGGGGAGAGTATTGTTAGGTGACAAATAATAGAGGGGTCTTTAGTGTAATTGTAGAGTAATATAGGGGGTTACGTGAACATGTCTAAATGTACTTAAATAACCAAATAGTTGAATGAGAAGAGTAGCTATTGATTTGGGAATTAATCCTCTTCTTTCTCTGAGTTTCTTCTTCTTCTTCATATCTCTAGCTCTTATCTCTTGATTACCAATTTGTTCCATAACAAGTCATTTCATGTAGTGCAACAGAATATACGTTAGTGGTTTATATTTTGACCATTTCCGCCTTTCATACAATGCATATGTCCAATTTCTATTTTTATATGACTATTCTCTCTGTGGTATTTGTTTAGAACAACCTTAATGTATGTGCTTATTTTTCATGCAATATGTTTGGTTCGATTTGATACAATGATGGCTACATTTGATGAGGTAAAATTATAACATCTTATTTTGTCACATTCTTTAGTGTTCTAATTATCTATAAATTATAATATATCTTACTATTTGTTCAAAAGGGGTCCGAACAGGTTATTGGTTTTGCTTTGAAATAGGTTGTGAGTGAAGTGATTGTGAGTGAAGAAAATGGAGAATCTATAGTGTGTCGGTATATATTGGGTTCTTTGAGAATCTTTTAGGGAAAACAGGAAAACTGTATTTATTTTTTAATATTTGTTGAAAGTGGTTGTGAGTGAAGAAGAGAGAAACTTTAATGGGGTTTAGTGTAATATGTGGTTGTGAGTGGATGGAGATGAGGATTCTATTGTGAATGCTCTGGCTTAGACATTTGACGGTTTAGACCGGAAAAAAAAAAAGGAAACTATAAAACAATGGGCTATTTACACTCTGGATTTGGGCCTACAAACTGGGCTTTAGTTTTGTTACTCAAGTCCTAAAGGGCTAAGGCTTAAGCCATGATGTTTGTTGCTGGTTTATGAAATGCAATTCCAAGTTCATCTTTTTTGACAACTTATTTTCTTTGTTTAAACACCACTTTGCATCTTTGTGGTCATGCACACATGCATGTAAAATCCACACACACTTTATGTATGTAAAATAAAATTTTATATTTGATGTATTTTTTTTTTTCTAGTTACATTATCAACCTAACTGTGAAACTAAACTAATATCATAACATTTCAAGTTATGAATGGACAAAGGATATAAATGAAATGATAAAGTTGTCAGAAGGGATATTAGTATGACTAAACCATAAGCTCTAACTAGGGGTGCAAACGAGCTGAGTCGAGCCCGAGCTCGACCAGGCTCGAGTTCGATTAACTTATAAGAGCTCGGGCTCGAGCTCGGCTCGATTCGAGCTTTGTTTTCAAAGCTCGAGCTCGGCGCGTTAGAAATTTCTCAAGCTCGAGCTTGGCTCGGGCTCGGCTCGTTTGTTATCTATTAGTTAATTTATTAAATATAAATAATAATTCGTTTAGGCTCGTGAGCTCGATAAGTGAAGCTCGAGCTTGGGCTCGTTAACTTAACAACTTTAAACGAGGGGTAAATATAATTAAATATTAAAAATACTAATATTATACATAGGCTCGATAAGGCTCGACGAGCCTAATGAGTTTCATACGCCAGGCTCGAGCTCGGGCTCGATAAATAAACGAGCTTTGTTTTAGGCTCAAGCTCGGCTCGAGCTCGATAAGGCTCGGCTCGTTTCGAGCTTTTTACCGAGCCGAGTTCGAGTAGCTCACGAGTGGCTCGGCTCGTTTGCACCCCTAGCTCTAACCTCACATAGTTCAATCGTATAATAATCCAAGATAATTAACTATTAAAATACTATAAAAAAGTATTTATAAAACCACACTAACCAAAGATCATGTAGATTCTAAAAAATTAAATATAAAAAAATAACAAATAAAAACCACAGTAAGTATAATTCATATGGAAGAAAGTCGGTTGGTTTAAAGTATATACAGTCTGGTACATGGTCTGGGTTTAAGTTTTAATGGTTTGACGGTATATGGTTTGTAACATAGAACAAGGTCGTTTAACATTTATTAATTGTGTTTTTCATTTTAGGAATATAAAGTTATATAAACACACGTAAATATATTATTTTTCTCTAAAACCCAGGAATTGTAAAATCTTGCTAGTTCAACCGACCCAACCAATCCGGGCAGTCCGGTTTCTCTGTGTGAAAAGTAAACCATAAGACAAAAAACAGTCACCTGTCAATCTTGTTGTCGTGGTCATTCATAGAATCCTTACTTATTTGCATTCTAGTTTGATAGAATTTTCGGTTTACTCTGCAAGACAATGTTAATAATGCCAAATGCAAATTAATTTTGTGATTTTGTTTTACGGATGAGATCGGTACTGCTACCTGACAGAACGAGTACCGTACTGCATATTACATAAACAGAATATGAGCTCATAAACGAGGACCGTACTAGTATCATTGAAAATACCTAAACCAAAATCGTTGAAAACAAGGTGTACCGATTATGGTATGTACCGGTATCAATGAAAATGCCAAAACCGAAATCACTGAAAGCAAACACAAACATTGTAGGTACCTATATTCGGTAAAAAAAAACTCATCCATAAGTCTAGTCCAGCCTTGTTTTAGTCGGTCTAGGCCTGTTTAGACTAGTTTTTGGCCGGTCAGTTTAGTTTTTGCTCCTCTGTAATAGGGTTGACATAACAGGTCTAATCGTATTAAATAGGTAAGAGACGACGCAATTATCACAGGTATCAAACATGAAACGACTCGTTTAAATACTTTATATGTCTATAAATATCATATATGTTTAAAGTGCCAAGTAGGAGAACTGGTGGAGCCTGACCTCCTAATTTTAATTATTATTATTTTATAAAAAATATTATGTAGCGTACTTTCTATTAAACCGGTTTAATCGTGTAATAAACAGGCCAGGAATTGTCAACACTACTCGGTAGACTGAAGAGCATGCCTCACTTGTTAGTTGTGCCTGATCACAAATCTCTCCTTATATGTGTGTGTGCCTGATCATTTCCAACTTGAAGTGTCAGTTTGTCATCATGAGATTTTGGCTAGCAATGTAATAGGGACTATAGCAAATGCTTCTTCAGTTTAATATCTGAATTATGCAAAAATGCAATCAATTTCATCATATTAAAATAAGTAATTCAATCGAGTAACGGAGATGGCACAGAAGAATGCAACAGAAGGGTGGCGTCTCATGCCCTACATGTCGGGCACCTTATGATAACGTTACAATACATTTTGAAATCGGTTCTATCTTTACTGTTAGATTTACATAATGTGTTTTTCACACAGGCGGGCTAGTAATAGTTCAAGTCAAAAATAAAAGGTATCAGAGCGAAAGCCCAAATGAAGGACCAAATTAAGAACCTTAGTAATGTTTGAGTGATTCAGCAAAAAAAAAAAGGCGTATATCATTACAACCGACGGTCTAATTTATTCAAATACTGGATCAAGGATTTTTCATGACCTGAAGAGGTTGTTGCTGACAGCTCTGGTATGCAATCACTTTGCACTCCATATCTCACAGTATATTTACTTACATGTATGTTCTTCTATGCTTAGCATGGCGACAAATTATACGTCATTGATTCACTTCATTTTGTGGATTTCCCATTCAACATCTCGGTTTTTAGATAAAATTACATAATATATGCCTAATATCAACAGAAAGAATTAATATATGAGATTCTTTTATGTCATTATTCATGTGTATTTTACGCGTGATATGTAGTCAAACACTTGCTCTAAATAAGGTGCCAGAACGGCGAAAAAGTTGTAATATGGATGTGGTATTCAAACGGATTTTGATATCTTCTTCATACAAGTTTAAAAAACAACTTCCAATGAACAATATCCAGTTTATTTTGTACTTTAGTTTATACACGCGACAAAAAACAGAAATGATTGATGGCAGTGAGGTTCGGTTTATTATTAACCAAAATGATTATTAGTGTAGAATCCTGATGATGCTGCTGCTGCTGCTGCGGCTGTATTGTATGAAACCGAAATGGGGGGAGTCGCACCCTGGCTTCTCCTCATATGTGTTTGCATTTGCATTTGCCATGTTGAGTTTGAGACTCCTGATGCTGGTGCCGGAACGACACTTGTAGATCCATTTGCTTTCGCTACTTCCTGATACAGTGAACGCGTATAGCAAAATGGCTTCATTAGTATAGATGTTTATAAACTGTTGAAACCGTTCAAAGGACCAAACTGTACAACTCAGCCGGTTCGTATAAGCATTGAATAATTACCTCAAAATTTCGTGTGAAACCAGAATACATGTTATGCCATAGGGGATAGTGATTGGATACTGTTTGTCCGCCGATAATAGCATGAGGACGCGCCTGAACCTTGAATTCACAAACGATGAAATGTCTTTCTATTCATGTGTGATTCCAAAAAAAAAAAAAAAATGTAATGTCATCACATACCTTAGGTCCTTTTTCTGAAGGTAATTCACAAGCTTTAAAGCAAATATCCACTTTCCGAATATCGTCTTTCCCCTTTCGACTGTCATTCGCGGCAGAAACACAGAGGTTGAGATCAAGATTATCACCAATCCCTGCAAACAAGGAACGCGAATCAGATATCAACAGAAAAGAGAGACGGAACATCTTACAAGCAACTGATACCTTGATTCATGACTTCCAAACTTCTATCTGACCCGTAAATGCTCGGCTCAAAGTTGGTCACAGCTTCCCTGCCATTACATTTAATGGCAGCTTTGTCATAAGCCCTGAATTCAATAAAACACAAATTGCAAATAGTGTTGGATTATGCTCTGAAACGTCGTTAAACACAATAACTTTCATGGATTATGTGATTGTAGAATTACAACAACAACCTTGCAGCTTCCACTTCGTTGTCGAATAATCCAAGATAAACATACCTGCAAACCAAGCATTGTAATGTTGTCGATAAAAGACTGTCCTAACCACAATTATTATAAGTAAACTAGTAAACTAATAAACTACTGCCACATCAACTATGAATTGCATCTATAAAGCATCAAAAT
Organism: Ambrosia trifida; assembly: GCA_028751855.1. Taxonomy (NCBI): domain Eukaryota; kingdom Viridiplantae; phylum Streptophyta; class Magnoliopsida; order Asterales; family Asteraceae; genus Ambrosia; species Ambrosia trifida. Next base: position 2,542,679 of record CM054123.1, on the reverse strand, counting down.
CTTAAACGGTTCCTTACTTTTTCCCAAGAAGCTGACCCATACGCGCTTCCCATCTGCCACATTTATGAAGAGTCACTCCTCGATATTTCGAGCTTCCTCTAGAGAATCCGGTGCTCTGCCTTCGCAGAATATGGATGAATTCCTCTTTTGATAGATTCTTCGCCTGTCGCATAACAATAACCATACCTTTATCAACAAAGTCATTAACCAATCAGACACAAAGTATATAATCAAATTCTCATCCCACCTGTGTCATATCTTCCTCATATTCTTTCACATTAAAATTGATATCAGCATCAATTCCCCGGAACTTGATCGCAGCCCGGTCATACGCTCTGAATCACAACCAAATTTCAATAAGTCAAAACCACATATGCATTATACCAAGTGGATTTACATAATATTCTGAAATGAAATTCTAACCTAGCTGCAGCAAGAGCAGTGTCAAATCCACCTGTATTAATAATATAAACTTTATATAAAACTGTATGTTTAAAAAATAGAATGAGATATAATGAATGCTCCTTACCTAAATACACTTGTTTCCCACAATCCCTATAACAACACAAAAGGATTCAATCAATTGTCAATAAACTGAATTACATCATAAAATTCAAAACAGTGCCCAATCTAATCTAATAGCAAATACTAATAAATAATGCAAATAAATGATGCACATGTTTTAACTTTTAACAACATTTTTTTACACCTGACTACCACTAACACCGCATTTTGCAACGATTTGAATCTACACCACTTTCCTACCGGACAACTTTCAAATTTATTAATTTCTCACAGGGGTGACCAATAACTCAACCGTTAACCGGAACCAAACCGAAAAACAAATTAACCGAAAATCGGTTATTGTTTTTTCATACCCTTGGTTAATTAAAATAACCGAACCGAGCCATTCATATTTTTCATATATTTCTGGCGTTTATAACTTCATTTATTGTATTTCATGTATTTCTAGGCAAAAATTTTGGCCAAAGTTTGGTTTGGTTTTTAACCGAACCGAACCAGAAACCAACAAACTAATAGAATTAACCGAAAACTGAAATGTTAATAAAATAGATTAACCGATAAGTTATACCAGATATGCGATTCCCAACGACCAGTCCGACGATAAAACGTCACACCGCGGTACTGCGAGCTTCGAGACCTCGGTCCTCTTCGGCTTTTTTTCGCCTGCTGCATCGGCGGCACAGGCTCAGGAACCTTCAGATTCAACCAATGCGATCCAAGCAACGACGTGCTAGTCCCAACCGGCGACGATGATACTGACCGAGAACTTAAATCAATCTCAACAGGAAACAACTGCCTAGTGATCAATCCAATAGATGATCCATTCGAACAGTTTTCGATATTACTTGCATCACGAGACAGCTCTTCTTCATCAAACCTAGCAGCATTGGTAACCTGATAATCGTTTAACACGTCTGAGGAAACCGAATCACCCGAATGAATCTCCATATCCGATTGACGATGTTCCATAGCATATTTATTAGTTACTAACTCACATGATTCATCTTCATCAACAGACACTTCTACTTCAACATTTAGATCTAACATATCTCAGCTTTGCTTTTAGTAGGATCGGTTTTGCTATCCAAACGAGGCAGTTTGTTGCTTGTTTAGTTTGCTTTTCACTTTATTGTAATCGTCGTTCTAGTATGTTTAATATTTAAAGAAATGGGAATTAAGTAGAGTAATAATAATAATAATAAAAGGTTTTGATTCAAAATAAATAAGTAAATAAAATTGCAAACCTGAGATGTATCTATGGCTTTTTTACAATATCAGACTGGTCGATTTTTTATCATTTCGGATTTGTGAGAGAGTTTTGGATTGAATTAAAATAAAACACATAGTTGAAGGTGGAAACTGTGTGTGTGAGAGAGAGAGAAACGGTTGAGATCAAGGACAAGACTACTACAACCAGATAATTTTTTGATTGTACTGAAACCTAACAAATTTTAGAGAGACACAAACATGTTTTATAGTGTGTGTAGCGATAACAGAGAGATTGGTTGTTGGTTATCGAATGAGAGAACATTTTTTTATTTTTTTTGAAGGATCAACTAAAGTATTGCCGGGTACTCTGTACGCGGCCCCAATAGCCGAAAGGGGCCCCAGACGGCCTCTAGTTCGTACGGACAGAGCCCTTCGGCCCACCCGTCTCCTGCTCCAGGGAAAACCCGACCCACAAACCCGCCCGAAGGCACGACGGTAGTGAACCGGTAAAACCTGGAGGGATCAGGAGTCGAACCCATGACCACAAGGGTCAAGGGTCTCTCCATCACTTCCCAGCCACCTACCCCACCACAAGGGTGGGGGTATCCATCACATGCCTCCCGTGGGAATCGAACCCGGCTCCCCCAAAGAAAGAACCGACCCTTTTACCACTAGGCCACATGATCAGGATGAACATTTTTTTATTAACGGCTAAAAAGATGTCCCGACTATATGGGTACTTATCAATTGGTTACAAAAAACTGCATACGCCCCTGTGTGAAGACACACTTTAGGTGGCTAACAGGTAGCGCTGGGTAGTCAGAACCCATAAAGCATCAGTTCCGGAGAAACCCAAACCCCCACCGGCCTAAAGGCACGATAGTAGAGAATTACTAAAACTCGGTAAGATGAAGGATCGAACTTTGACACCTCAAAAAGACTAGATTTTACCCACCATTTTGCATACCACTCCACGGGTGGGGACCGAATGAGAGAATAATGATGGTGAGAGCGTCAGAGGGATACATATAGAAAACGACAGCGTTTTAGTTTTGGTTAAGAAAAGTTTTTTTTGGATTTTTGTGACTTGTATTTATGTATATTTCTAGGTGTGGCAACTTGCAAGTAATTAATAACTCTCATTTATGAAGCTAAATTATTTGTTTTTTATACAGTTATTTTAATGGGTTAAATAAGGGGCTGTTTGGTTGATTAAGTGCTGAATCATTAAGATGTCTGAATGGTTAAGCACTGAATCATTAAGTTGGACTTCTTAATGGTTAGTTTTCTTGTCCCACGTTGGTAGGGGAGCCTTATTAAGGTTCAGCCTAGTTCAGTGCTTAATAATTCAATGCTTAATGGTTCAGCAACATCCCAAATCTTAATGATTCAGACTTAACCATTCCATTCAAAAGCTGAAACAAACACACTGAATGCTGAATCATTCAGCGCTGAATGGTTAAGAGCCTTATTAAGAGGCTACCAAACAGCCCCTAAATAGATTAATAGTTGAAACTAGGTTTTGTGAGGAACTTGCGCATTTGTGCCGAGTCGATAATACATGACGGGGACATGATATGAATTAAGCAAAGTCAGGTAGTTCGTGAAGTGATGATGTCGTGTGAGATTACTGTACAACCTAATACAAATATCAAATTTACTTATACAAAAGGATTATCTGTTTAAAGGGGGAACAAATGAGAAGAAACTTAATGTGAGAACAAAAAGAACAAATGACATAATGATAAACATTAAATACTTTAACTCTTCTTACATTAATTATACTCCCTTTAATTAATTAGTAATTAACACTTTATCCTACACATTATCAAAATTTGTCCTACAAATATCAAAATTCATCCTACGTATATCGAAAATTATCATATGTTTATCCTATATATATTGAGATTATCATATGTTTATCCTACAAATATAAAAATTAATCATATGCATATCCTACAGATGTCTAAATTCCCCTTCATTTTAATTAGGTTTGCTTTGAAAGTACTCCATCCAACCCTAATTAAATGTCCATCTTTCCATTTTTGGTTGTCCCAAATTAAATGTTCATTTCCAAAAATTAAAATGCAATTTTCAGTTTTGCTTATAAAAGACAAAACACAATCAAAGATTTGATAATATTATTGTCATTTTACCACATACAAACAAAAGATTTCTTAATATGTGTGTTTTTTAGCCTAAGACATATAAATGGGGACGAAAGGAGTATATAACTTAAAAATTAATTATGAGTTTCATTTTTTGAACTAGTTTATAGGAGTTACAAAAAATTGATAATTTATTTAATATTAAATACAATTAACATATGAAAGATTTCTACTGGTTAATATTTGTTATTTTTCTATTTACAAGTTATTTTATTCTTATTTGAACTCTTCACTATCCGTTTAATAGTGTACATCGCATTGTTCCAACGCTTTAATGGTAATTAAAAACAAATGCAATACCAAAACAAGGTTAAAATTATGTCCAAATCATTTCCATAAGTTAGAGTACAATACCAAAGAAACTGTTTGGAAGTATAAAACTTAATTTAGCAAGTAATTATTATGTTGTATATTTATAAGTAAACAAAACCAAAAAGGGTTTAGATATATAATTATAAAACCAAAGTTGTAAAACTCATATCGTTTTTTTTACATCGAAACGCTTTATATGTGCATATAAAGAGCCAGCCAGAAGCTGGGAAACACCAGAGTGCAAAACCAGGAAAACAAGACAAATTACAATAACATTACAACAATAAAATCGACCCAATCGGCCAAAGCCAATTTCGGCAGCTGTGACCTATGAGAGAGCCACATAAAAGTGTCCTCTTTGATAACGTCGAGCGTAACACGCACCAGTTCGAATTTGCCTTCAAACAATTTCAGGTTTCTAGCCAGCCACATCCTCCAAAAGGTTGCCGTCACCACCATAAACACAATCTTTCTTCAATTTTTAGCGCCTGGTAACCTGCTTATTCTGTCCAAAAAAATCTGAAATAGTAGAAACATCACTCGGCCAGGGTCATCCAAGTTAGAACATTCCACCATAAGGACCTGGCCCAAATACATCCCACAAATGCATGGTTAACATCTTCCTCCGCGATACCACAACGAGGACATAACTAATCCGGAAGATGGATGCCACGAGCCGCGAGCTCAGTTTTTGTAGCAAGTCTGCCAAGAAGGGCCTTCCAAAGTAAGAAATTGGACTTGATGGTAGCCCAAGAATTCCAAAAGAAAATCAGCCCAGTAGTGGTCTACCCAGATGCAGCAGCAAGGTCTCCCCGAATGTCCTTGACCGAGAACCTGGCACCCGAGTTATTCTCCCATACCCATTGATCTGCCGAGCCATTGAAACAACCTAGAGTAAATGGTTTTTGATGTTTGTAAGCTGCAGCAGCTCCGTCGGAGTTGACGGAAGGGACTTTCACGTCCAATTCCATGTAACCTCGCCTCCCACTTTAACAAAACAGTCCTTGACCCAAGAGTTCTTATTGCTGGCCAGTTTATAGATTGTTGGAAATTCTGATTTATAGCTTGTGTCCGACAGCAAAGCATCCTTCCAAAATTTTACTTTGGACCCATTTCCAAAGCAAACCATCAGCTTGTTTTTGAGTGAAATACCCCTTTTGAACAAGGCACACTCTAAGTTTCCTATGTCTTTCCACACCTCTAGGATGCTTTTTTTTTAACCGGAATGAGTTGTTTGCCCCCATCCGAAGAGTGGATAGCATGTATCACCCTCACCCACGTTTGATCTGGTTCCTGTTTGTACCGCCACCACCACTTTGCAATCATAGCCAAGTTGAAATCATCTATACTACCAACACCCGACCCACCATGCTTTTTAGACATTAAAATCTTTTCCCATCGAATCCGAGAGTGTATATAAAGGTTATTATTAAAAACTTGTATAACACGAGTTATAATAAATTCTAAAATAAAAGTATTAAATCACTTTATATACAGATGAACATAATCATAAGTTTAACATATAATATATGTACTGGTGTTCTTTATCCAAGTACTGGTTGCAAGACTCAAAGTTGATTCGTAAAATACATTCGATTAACCATAAATGATGAGAATGTTACTAAGAGAATCCAAAAATAGTTGGACCGTTACCTTAAATTCAAGAGAAAGTATACGATAGAAAGCTTCCTTAACGTGAGAAGTGTAGGAAGCCACTAGGGAATGACACATGGAAACCATAGTTAAGTTTACTTAACCTAAACCTAGTTGATTAAAAGGGTAATTTAGTTCTTTTAATGTTTCGTTAATCTCTGATCCAATCAATCACAGTTCAATTCACGTTTCAATTATAATCGACAATAATTCAGATTCATTTAAGGATTCAGTTCATGATTGATTAACTATTTTCGATTGACGATCTATTCAATTCACGATTCAATTAACAATACTTTTATTCGAATGATCGAGAACAATAAAAAAATAAAAACAGAAGGATAATAAAGAACGGTTATGAACACGAATGATTTCCAGAAATTTTATTTTGATTGTTTGAATTCGAATGAACAATTTGTACAGATTAGATCGACGAACGGAACAAAATAGAAAAGATTCATTATAGATTGTGATTATCTTAAGTCAAACCGTTTTGGTTTTGAAGCAAAAACAGGGACTTTAGAACGATGGTGAGTTTAAACAAAAACACACTCAATTAAACGTGCGCTTAAACAAAAAGCACTCAATCAAATATGCTTTTAAACTAAACGCACTCAATTTGGTTCAATCAATGCTCTGTTCTGTTGTTGAACATATTGCAACCAAAGTTAATGCTCTGTAAATGTTTCGAAATCTAAAGCAGGGAGAACACTTCGTTTAGATCCTAAAGGTGGGCTCTTGAAACAAATTATCAAGCAGTTCGATTCTATAAGCCTATTTGCGAAAGAAAGGGGTATAATGTTCATGTTGAATGATTATTGAATATGGACATTTTAATATCTGAAAATGTAGTTATGTAGGTATCTAGAACTATTCGTAACTGTTGTTTTGCAGCTGATAATCAGCTACAGAATTTGCTTTTGATATCGGAGTTCCTTTGGCCTGCGTTACTTCTACCAGTTGCTGGTATTTTATTATACCCTTTGAAGAAACAACGAGTATGACTCGAGTATAATGAGGGGGTGGGTACTTGTGTTCGCTACAGGATGTAATCCTTTGCTCACAACGATGATAGATCTGTGGTCCGACTAGCTAAAGTATGAGTAAATAAATAAACACAAACACATAAGATATAAGTGGTTCGGTCTCGTTGACCTACGTCCACTGTCAAAGTACAATCTTTATTGCTTGAAAGGTTACAAGTGTAACGAAATAATACAAGTAAGAGATACAAGTGTCTGTCTGTAATTGTAGAATTGTTCTTCCCTATAAAAGGTGTAGAAGTCTTCCTTTTATAGAGAGTGTGTGGGCCGGCTGCCTGCGGCCCATTTCAGGAGCGTTGGGCTTGGGCCTAAGTATTTGACCTGCCTTCTAGAAGCCCATTCGGTTAGATTTGGATCCATAGTTGAATAAAGTAAACCAGATAAGAATGGCGCCTTGTGATTGGTCCACGTGGCGCCTTGTGATTGGTTTTCAGGGTCGACGCCCTGCCTGTGACACCCGGCATGTTCAGCTTAAACATTTTTGCAAAACATAAGTCTACCTTAGTGAAGAACATTTATAAACGAACTTAACTTGTTTAGTTCAGTTGGGTCAGGTTAGGATTGTCCAGGGTTCAATGATCTGGAGGATCATTGGGAGTCGTTTTGAATATACACTAGTCTTGAGTCCCGTTGTTGGTGAAATTACATAAGTTGAATTAAGTGTGATACGTAGATTGATACATACATGTGATATAATGTGTAAATACGTGTTTCAAAGGTGTGAACATGATTATACATGATTTTTTATGCTTAACATATGTTAGGATTGCATGTTCATGTGTTAAGATTTGTTTAAATGTGTTAAAATGACAAAACTGGAAAAACTAGAAAACCTAGAAACTGGTTCGACCTTAAGGGGAGTCGAACCAGGATCATGAGTCATTTGAAAACCTCATTCGACCAACCCAAGACCCCATTCGACCCTTGCAGGGGTCGAACCTGCAGTGACTATAAATACCACACTTTGCAATTTTTTATCATTTCACAAACCCTAGTCGCCTCTAAACACTCTTTCTCGACTTTAATCACTAAGGAAGGAGTTGTTGCCCTTGTTTTTCATAATCTAACCTACAAACATCATCCAAGCAAAGATCTAAGGTGTGTTCTTGATCTAAAACCCTTTTTAATGCATTTTGATTCGTTTTTATCAAACCCCAATGGTCCAGATCTATTCTAAGGTGGTTTTTATGATTAAAAACCTTTCAAACATCTTTCTAAACAAAACCCTATCATTAAACTCGAGTTTCTATGCAAATTAACATGTGTTAATGGTTTTTAACGTTGTGTTATATGTGGTTTAATGATTAAATGTTGTTTAGATGATAGAAACATGATCTAGGGCTACTATTGGTATTGGTTTATGATTGTTTTAGGTTACAATTGGATAGATGATATTATGTCTATTTTGAGGATTTTTGATAAATCTAGGGCTTGATACATGTTATTATTAATAAAACGATTAGGGGTTTTCATGAACATAACAAACTAAGCATTTTGAGACGATTATGAAAGGATTTTGAAAAGTTTCCAAATTTGGTAAAGTTTTCATGCATGATGTGACGTTTCCATAATTTTGCCATTTTGGGTATATGTTAAAACGAATCGATTTTTGAGTAAAATTTGTAGGGTTTCATGGAGATATGTTATTCGTACTTGACTGCTGTGTTTCATGATGTTTCGTGATGTTTTCGGACTGTTTTGATGCGATTTGATGCGTTTTAGAGTGTTTGCAGCAGAATGGGTCAAACCAGGTTCTCATTCGACCCATTGTGGGGTCGAATGAAGATTTCTGGGGTCGAACCAATATCAAATCAGGTCAAATGAACTTTATTTGGTCGAACGAACTTAATTTAGGTCGAATTAACATGTGTTTGGGTCGAATTAACATGTGTTAAGGTCGAATGGACATGTGTTGTAAGCGAAAGATTTTGACTAAAACAGGATAATATGATCATACAAGTCACAAAACCAGGTGCGGAAACCCTAGTTCTGAACAAATTGATAAAACTCTAATCAAAACACAATCAAGATCATTTCTTTTCATAGATTAACTTTTGTCAAATAAGCTTTTACAACGACTTACACGTTAATCTAGATCAAACATACACTTTCACAAAATGACCTGGAACCTGACCTGAACACATACACAAAATGACAACTCTATTACATTCACAAAAACACAAATACTATATATAGATGCTGCACATTCGCCCATTAGCACTGGTCGAATGTGGAAGTTTTCCACATTCGCCCACTTCAATGGTACGAATGTGTCTTCTGATCAGCTCCAGTCTACCTTCGCCCCTTTTTATCTACCTTCGCCCAAAACTTTCTACCTTCGCCCATATTAACAAATCTTAACATATGTTAGTTATCCAATCATTAGTCGCAAAACGCATCAACAAACTCCCCCTCGACTATTGATTGGATAGTTTTCTCTGTTGGTCCATTGTTTTGTTCATCAACTTGATTCTGAGCTGTTTCTTCTGCTCAGTAGTCATTGGAGGCTCAAATGTTCTCTTCACTGGTTTAGACACATTCGCTATCTTCACCTTCTTACCAAGCTTATTCTCCAAATTACTTCCCGCATTAATGTCATAAGCAAAACAAACTCCAACCACTTGAGTATATTTTCTTGCTTGAGCAGCGTCTTTCGGTTCAAAGTAAATCGGATTGTAGAAAAGCATGATGATGTCTTCAAACGTTCAATTAATTAACCACATAGGATCAAATACATGAACATGCTTGTATTTATCCTTCCCATCTCTCAACACAATCACCGCTTCAGCCTTTCTCCAATCATAATACCAGAAAATAAAATCAGCACTGAAGTGTTGTGGCATAGGCATCAAAGGTATTTTTCTCATCACTTCAGGTGCTTTGTAGATCAAAGTTACTCGCTTCATATTGGTTTGAGGATCAATATCCCTATGAATTTTTCTTCGAGGATATTGAGGCTGGAATCTTTTCCATCTTGTTCGACTTTCCCAAACCAATTTATCTGCGCACCAACCAACATGCGAACCATTCACTTCTGCACCTGACATTGGGAATCTACATAAATCTCTGACCGCCCAGTACGGTAGAATAAGCAAATCACAGAATCTATTGAAGTACAAGATTCCAGTTTCCCATTTAGCAGCTATGCACTTCAGCCTGCCTAAGTATGTCCACCCGAGAGCTCTGCCTTTGAACTTGGCATTGTGAAATCTATAAAAGTTACCTTGAGCTTCAGGCTTCGGTCGGTTCTCATCCATTTCCCTCAATTTTCTCAAATAACTCTTCAACTCATCAGACTGATTTGAAGGTCCTTGCTTATCAGCACCAAATACCTTCTCCACAAACTCTGCACTTCTTTGCTGAGCTTTCTGCTTCGCTGAATTGTTTGGTACCTCAGTAAAATCAGGAAATACCTCTTCTTCATCAGTTTGTCTGAAGTACTGAGGAAACTCTTCATGAGTTATATCTTCCATCTCCACTTCATCGTTCTCAGGAGTCTGCTTATCATCTGAGTGACTTCCAATATCCTTTTCAGGAATATCTGGAATCGACTCGTCCACTAAAAACTCCTCAAAAGTCTTCCCTACCCTCTGTGCAAGACCATCTAGAATTTCCTTTGCCACAGATGCAGGTAATTCTCCTTCCTCAAGATCAGGATCTTCATATTCCAATTCATATCGCATATCATCAGTTTGGAATATTTTAGTAAAGCATCCTGTGAACTCAATGGTCCATTCTCTTTTCTCCAACATATCTTTGTACAATTGTTTAGCATCATTAGATAAAGACCTCACCTTCTCATTCCAGAAGATACTTTCATCTGAATCAACGTTCTCACCTTTCTTCTTCTTAGAACTTGATTCTCCAGTACTCTTCTTTTTGGATGTCCTTTCTTCAAATGTAAACTTTGAAGTATCATCACCTCCATCATCATCATCATTACTCTCACTATCATCCTCTCTCTGTCTCCCAGATCCTTCAGCATTATCATCATCATCATTATCATCCTCATCATCATTTTTATCTGACTCATCATCATCTTCATCATCATCTTTCTCTTCATCCGATTCAGAATCTTCATAATCAACTTTTTCTTCTTCATCTTCTTTATCTTCTTCACCCTCCTTCAACTTGGGTGCAGTGTTATACAAATCATCAATCAAATCACTAAGGCGTTTGTTCTCAGCCCTTAGTTCTTTGTTGTCTGCTTTAATCAGCTTAATCCTGCTCTTGTTTCTTGCACACTTTCCTTCAAGCTTCTCATTCTTCGCTTCAAGCATCTTAACCTTTTCATTGATCTCATCTTGATTAGATTTAGAAGCAACCACTATCTGAAGCATTTTCTCTTCATTTTGCTTAAACTTGGCTATCACAGCTTGTTGAGCTACAATCATTTTCATCATATCATCCATTTTCCTGTTCACCTGCTTCATCACATCATCATCCACAGTAACTTTCTTGGATTTGGATTTGGATGGCTCAACTTCCTTTTCTTTTTGAGGCTTTCTGAACATGTCAAGTACATTGTCCAGTGCAACATTAAGTTGATCAGCTGATATTGGTTCTGCCTCTTTGGATTTCTTTTGTTTCTTGGCGACAGGTGAAGATAGCTTAGTGATGTACCAGCATCAGGCACTCTTTTCCCTTTCAACAATTGAGCTAACTCTTTCTCTCTCAATTGTTTAGTGCTGGTCTTCTTAGACATAGTCTTATGCTTGGCTTTGGGTAGGTTAACAACCACAGTCTCTCCAACACTCAACTCTGCCAAGTCAACACCTAGACTTTCATCTTCAACAGACTTCTTTCTTTTCTCAGCTTCTTCAATCGAATTGTTCAAAGATTCAGACTCACCAACCATAGTGGCCTTACGTTTGGTGGCCCTAACGTTTTCAGCATCAGAATCCCACTGCTCGTCTATCTCAGTCTCCTCTGAATCAACTGACTCTTCATCCACCAAACCTGAACCTTTCTTTGCCGTTGATTTTTGTCTAACCGCCTGTTGCTTTGAGCTTCCCTGATCAATCTTTCCCTTGCCCTTCCCTTTGGCTCCAGGATTGACTACTTGTCTCTTCCTCTTCGTGCTTGCATCAACATACACTAAAGGATCATCATTATCCGAATCACTATCATCATGTCTCGCTCTGTTCTTGCCAGGATCAGTGTAATCCTGACTAGCCAAAGCTCCAAATAATCTCCTGTGAGGTGGCTTTTCATTGTCTGGCACACCTTTGTATCCTTTCATTCTTATCAGAGTACGAATGTTCATGTGATCTTGACCTAGGATCATAGTCGGATCCTTCTTCAACTCTGGATACTTGTGGTCAAAGATCATCATTAGAAATCTTGGATATAGCATGAACTTCTTGTTCTTCATTCCTTTTAGCATCTCCAGCATATGGTCTAGAATCATACCAGATACGTTAAATGGTTTGTTGAGAGTCAACGCAACCATTAACGAACTCAAACTTCTTCTCATAACATCATATCCACCACTCACACATCCAAATACGTGGATAATAACATGTGCAAAGTACTTGAACTGCACGCTCAGCTTCCCTTTATACATAGATCCATCAGTGATCGGACCTTTGTACTTCATCCGTAAGAAACAAGCTTTCTGCTCAGTCCATGATAACTCTCTGGGATCTTCACTGACTTCAAACTTGATCTGCAGTGCTTCCCGTATATCAGACTCCGTCAAAAACATCTCCATGTCTTGAATCTTGCTCTTAATAATCGTCTGATTATCCCAGAAATCATACTTCGCATTTCGGTAGAAGTCTTCAATAATGTCTCTGTATATGATAGTCGGTGTGGCTAATGCATGTACAATTCTGCTCCTCTTCAAAAACTCTATGATCCTGGTGAACTCTGTATTCTTCTCCACGTCACCAAGATACGCGCAACAGTTGTGAGATCGCTCAAATGGCCAACTGCTCGGAACAGATGCTTCAGCCTCTTGCACCGGAACTGAAACAACATTCTCTGCTGGAGCTTCAACATTTTCCACTGGTGCCTCAATGTTTTCGGATTGATCAGCCATCTGCACATCAAAGACAAAAACAAACGTCAAAATACAAAAACGACAAAAATATCAAACTTTTAAGGCTCAAAAATCTGCACATTCGCCCGTTTTTAACTGGTCGAATGTGTGAAATTGTGGTCGAATGTGTACTCTGTTGGTCGAATGTGTAATGTTTTTGAGTAAAAATCACATTCGCCCCTTTTATACTTACATTCGCCCGACGAATTATTCGAGTGGTGTATCTGTATCTCGAATTAATCCGTTGCCTACTGTTAGTTGATAAATCCTTTCAAAATTCGAAATTTAAGCCTCTGATTATCATTAACAGGTTTACCCCAAAATTTTAAAAATTTGCCAAAGTTGTTTTTAACATATCTTTTTGATCCAAATGTGTCCTATAATGACCGATCAACACTCGTGTACCATCAATTTTAACAATTATTCAATTTTCATTAGTTTTAAAGTGGAATTAGGGATTATAAGTTTCAATCGATCAATCAATCATCTAAACCTTGTTATTATCCTAATTCCTCATATTATCTCCCCCTAAAACTAATGAAGATTGAATGTGAATCAAAATCAAACAACAAAACAGACTCTAAGACCCTAAAATGTAAAACCCTAGGTCCGAATAGAAGAACGATGATTCTGATCTGAATTTGAGTCCAATACATGTAGAATTTATATAGAAATGATCAGGAATGTATAGGGAATGAAAATCACAATCAAAAGAAATCACAGCAACAAGGTCTGGTATCTTAGAAATTTTGAAAAATTTTTGTGAATGAAGGCTCGAACCTGGACTGGCTTATATATAGAGTCCACGTTCGCCCGTTTTAGATGGTCGAATGTGAGGTGATTCCACATTCGCCCCAATTGAATGACCCGAATGTGAAACTTGTCACCCGAAGGTGAAATTTATACCCGGAGGTGAAAATTACCCACATTCGTCCAAACATAAACGGTCGAGAGTGAGATTTTTCCACATTCGACCCAATTAAGGGGCGAATGTGAAATGGAAAAATCTGAAAATTTCGCCAAAACACGAATTCGAATCCCGTTCATCATTTTTCAATCTGTTAACCTTCCAAAACTCAAATTTTCACAATTTGAATGATACAAAGCCCAGATGGTGTTATCAAATCTCAGAAATTGACCATCAAGCATCCCCGGTTATCAAAAATAAAGCAGAAATGCAAATCTTTTGGGTTTTCTGAAATTTTATCAAAACACACCTAAAATCTTTTTGGATTTTGTATCTTTTTGACAATAAAAATAAAATGCAACAAAGTAAAATGCATCAAAGTAAATGAAAGCAGTAAACATTTTGTGATTTCCGGTAAGAGGATCATATCAGTTTATTGAGAAATCTGAGCACAGCGTTGATCTGTTTTAATATTATCATTAGAAACAATATGTGACACGGCAATTGCTGATATTGTAGTCCACGTAAGCTCACATGCAGACAATTACGCAATGCTTTAAAATGATACGAGTTAGGTGTTTTAGACTACCACATTGTGGTTCCCACACACACGACATACTCCCGTATCAAGTAATTGCACAAAGCTTCATCGTAACGCGTGATTATGCCAGAGTTATCCGTAAAGTTTACAAAGTATATAGCACAGAGGTGTACAGGTCAGCAAATAAATGCAGCAAAGTAACATGTGCATATACACTAGGTTGAGGCTGATATTAACCACTGATTTGCATCAGAAAGTCAATACGATGTAATAATGATCTTTGATCAATAAAACATAAAGTTCCTCAATTCGGTAACTTTCGGTTTTGGCAATATGCTCTTTTTGCAAATATTCTGATGAAACTAGGTTCGTAAATCAATACGACAGAAGTTTAATCAGAATATCCCGGATAACAATAACATAACGACCCGAAACCTCAGATTTTGGCAATCCTATCAAACGAAATTACGGTACTAAGACCATATGCCCATGAGGTGTTCAGCCACGAACGCGTAGTTTGTTATGTTTGTATCACTAATGCACGCAATATTTAGTCTACGAAGCCTATCAGCATATCACACGTAATCAACATACGTCTCATTATACTATACAATTCTTTAGCCTGTGTCAGATCCCCACTGATGTACTATCATTTCCTCTTTTTATCCAGGAAATCATTTTGGTTTTTCTAATTTTTAGGTCTTTTGAAAATTTTTCAATGTTTTTGTTTTTTTCTGATATAATGACTCCCCCTAAAATAAAGAACATATTTTTGGGTTTTTAATTTTTCTGAAAAACAAAAACAAAAATTTGAAAGAAACAATCCACTTGAAAGCATCAACTTCTTTGAGGATTAAACAATCCCCTCGAAAGCATCAACTTCTTTGAGGATTATGATAGTAAAGAGAAATTCCCAATTAGCAAAGAGAAATTCCCAATTAGCAAAAATTTAAAACTAAAACTAAAAACTAAAAAGCGATAAACCGAGGTGCCGATTAGTCCTGTTTTTCCTTTATATTGTTTACTTTTAAAAGATATTCAAAGCGGGATCTGTCAAAAGCTTTTGTAAACAAATCTGCACGTTGGTAGTCAGTATGGATTTTGACCATATCTATCAATTCCTTAGCGTAACAATCACGGATAAAATGATATTTAATCCGGATATGTTTCGCTTTAGAATGATTTTCAGTATTTTTAGTTAATGCAATTGCGGCTTCGTTGTCACAGTGTATAGGGGTTTTAAGAAACTGCAAACCGTAATCCACCATCTGTTGTTGGATCCAGAGTACTTGCGAACAACAACTTGAAGTTGCAATGTACTCAGCTTCACAGGTAGACAGCGCCACGGAAGTCTGTTTCTTGCATTGCCAGGTAATTAACCTGCTCCCTAAAAACTGGCAACCAGCTGTTGTTGATTTGCTATCTTTGTCACGGCCGCCCCAATCTGCATCACTAAAAGCAATAAAATCAAAATCATCATCATTAGGATACCAAAGTCCTTTTGATGGACAACCCTTCAGATATCGAAGGATACGCTTGACCGCCGTCAGATGACTTTGTTTCGGCTTCGATTGATAGCGAGCACAGAGACACGTTGCATACATAATATCTGGTCGAGAAGCTGTCAAATACATCAGAGATCCGATGATTGCTCTGTATGTAAATGGGTCTGTCAGCTCCCCCTTAGTGTCCACTCCAATCCCGTGATTGGGTTGAATCGGGGTATCCATCGGCTTAGAGTCCTCCATCTGGAATCGGCTCAAGATGTCGGATACATATTTCGTCTGGTGAATGAAGATCCCGTCGGGTCTTTGGTCCACCTGTAAGCCGAGGAAAAACTGCATCTCCCCCATAGCGCTCATTTCGAACTTTTCTTGCATGATAGTTTCGAATTCCCTGCATAAAAGTTCATTAGTTGAACCAAATATAATATCATCAACGTAAATCTGTACAAGAAGCAAATCATCTCCCATCTTCTTCGTGAAGAGGGTGCAATCGACGAGGCCGCGCTTGAATCCTTTGGAGATGAGGTATGTACTTAGCTCCTCGTACCACTGTCTTGGAGCCTGGTGCAAACCATATAAATCTTTGTTCAGCACGTAGACCTTATCCCGGTGGATTGGGTCCTCAAAGCCTGGTGGCTGCCCGACATAAAGCTCCACCTTGACTTTCCCGTACAAAAATGCGCTCTTGACGTCTATTTGATAGACTTTGAATTTCTTGTATGAAGCAAACACGAGGAACATCCGAATAGCTTCAATCCGTGCTACTGGTGCATAGATTTCGTTGTAATCAATTCCTTCGATTTGATGGAAACCCTGCACGACCAATCTGGCTTTGTTGCGAACAATAACCCCACGATCATCCTTTTTGCACTTAAACACCCATTTAGTGCCTATTTTCTTCCTTCCCGGCGGCAAATCCGTGAGCGTCCACACTCCCAATTTCTGGAATTGCAATAACTCCTCCTGCATTGCCTCAACCCAGGCATCTTCATTCAAAGCGTCCTTGTATGTCCTTGGCTCTACCTGCGACACATAACATGCAAACGACCAATCATTTTGACTACCAGATTTTTGAATTTTGGCATATAATGCTAAAGCACCAAAACTCTCTGGCGAATTAACGCTTTTCAGCTGCCCTCTAGTCATAACACCACTTCCAGGATCACCGATAACTTGCTCCAGCGGGTGATGTAACACCCCAACCGATGGCGGAAACATCGGGGTGCCACGTATTGATGATTGTTCAGTAGCTCATGGAGAAATAATAAGTTTCATTAATTGATTTAAATAAATTACATACAATTGTTCTACAAGAATTCGTACATCAAATTGAATAAACTATGCACATACCTTCAAGCAAATCTTCAAGCAAGTACAACCTGAAACATGTAAAGTTGAAAATATTTTGGGTCAACAAAAGTTGGTGAGAATTACATAGGTATTTGAATAATAGTTGATAACAATAGTTTGTACAACACTCAGGGTTGTATGATGATAGAGTATAATACCGACATGTAGCAATGCGTCTTTGTACAACCAAACCTTGTGTCGACTGATGACTAACTCGCAAGTTAGTTAAATGTTATTACTGTTATCGATCATCCCTGAGTCTATGCGGGTGGGATGGGTTTGTCAGACCTATAGCGCTATAATCTAAACAGGCGGCTTGATCAATGTTAATGATTGTACTGTGTCTTTTTGTTACAGTCAAATGATAGAATGAGTAAATGATAGTGTAATTGAATCACAGTAAGTATGAGTAAATGATAGTATAAAATGTTTAAACATGTTTCACCCCAAAAAAATGTAAAAGAGAAAAGGGGCTATGTAAACTCACCTTAGCAAATGTTAACTTGTTGAAAAAGATATGATAATTGTGTTGCCCAAAGTGGTTCCAAATATTACCCTATAATGAGGTAATATATAATAAGTCTAAGTCTATATAACTAATATGTGTATCCTAGGGTTTCGATTTGGGGATAATCAATTGTTAAATTTAATTTAAAAATGTTAATTAAATAGAGAAAATTGGATAATTAATGAAAAATAGTCTTTTTATAAAACTTGAATTTTGAATGTGCACATTAAAGTGTTTGAAGCAATAAAATAATTTTTATAAAATTATTTCATTTAAAATAGATTTTTAAATCTATTTATTAATAAATAACCAATTGTTAACTTTAATATGCAAAAATACTAAAATTAAAGAAATCTATTTTTAAAAATCATATTTCTGTTCTAAATGATTAAAAATAATTTGTATAAAATTTTGGTGCAAAAATGATAAAAATTGGATTTATTATGAATTAAATATGATTAAATCTTACAAAAATTGATTAAAAATAATAAATAAATGATTTTACTGAATTAAAAATTATTTCAGTAAAGTTTAACTTTATAAAAAGTTAGGATAATTTTTGGGGAATTTAATAAAACTGTTTTGATATAATAATGGATTTTTATAATTATAATAGTATAAAAATGATTTAATTATTATAAATATTAAATAAAAGAATTTCTGAAAAATAAAAATTGTAAATAACACTTTTATATCAGATTAAGTAATTATAATTTTTTTTAGAGTTTATAAAATAGTTTAGGTATTTTAAAAAGAATTTAAAAGATTTAAAGGATTAATATATATATATATAATTAATTATATAGTTAAAAAGAAAGAAAAGAAAAGAATTACAAAAACTCGGTCAGAGCCGGGACTCGAACCCGGGTGACCCGTGTGGAAGACAAGCATCACAACCACCTGGCCTAGGCCGGTGGTTGTGTTATTTCCTGATTTAAAATAATTAAATACGATATGCAATTCCAGTTTTATCCCCAATATAAACGTGATGAACCCTAGATTTACAATCGAGCAAATCAGACAACTATAGCCCGATTATTGTTAGGGCTAATGTTGTCTGATAGCCGATGAACATAACCCACAATCTTAATCGTACTTACAGTGTGGTATTGATGATGATGATCGGGTCAAAGGGAAAAGTCAAACCACGAACAGATAATCAATAATCAGTGT
Organism: Ambrosia trifida; assembly: GCA_028751855.1. Taxonomy (NCBI): domain Eukaryota; kingdom Viridiplantae; phylum Streptophyta; class Magnoliopsida; order Asterales; family Asteraceae; genus Ambrosia; species Ambrosia trifida. The sequence goes on along the minus strand of CM054123.1, from coordinate 2,523,742 downwards.
GTAGTAGAAAGAATTGAGGATGAAGAGAGTTTTATGAGCGATTTGTTAAGGTCCAGAGAGCCTCAATTTATACTAGAGGGTTAGGGTTAGGGTTAATTAGGTAGTTGACTTTCCTTTTAATAAAACGCGGCCAATATGATTATTAGGGCAACAATTGCCGTGTAATCGTTGTGCAATTATGTTATAATGGGCCGGTAATAGCACGAGCTTGCCAAAAATATATCAATTACGCGATTAATTGATGGATTGATTAACAAGGAATCCCACAGTTGACTTTTCTAGTCAACTGTGAGGATTTTTAAGCGTGTATAATATTAATATCAATCCGGGTTTATCACAAACAGAAGGCCAGCCCAGCTGGTTTGTGCATTGTGTTAGGTTCAGGCCGGCCTTGGCGCGGGTTCGAACCCCGGCCAAGGCAAAACATTTTTTTTTTTTGATTTATTTATACATACACACACATATATATAATATTACATATAGTATTAGGGTTCCATAAAAGCGACAAAAATAATAAATGCGACGATAACTATGAAAACTTGACGTTTTATTAAATGTCATGCGTAACGTACAAGTATTTATTGCGTGATGTTACAGGTGAATACGATGAATCCGAGATTCCGGATTAACAGGTACAATAACTCCCGTCTGAGCAGTCAAATTTTCTACAGCATCCAGATCATGACCCGTGTTTGATGATGTTAGGACAAAGAGGATTGGTGAAACCACTTTTGTAAACCTTAGTCTAATTCACTTCTGTCATTTTGGCTAAGTATAGAAGTACTGAAGAGAAGACAAGAAACTGCTGATTAGAAGATATGAGAAGTGCTGAAGAAGCAGAAGTTCTGAAGTCCAAACCAGACAAGTTCACTTCAGAAGTACTGAAGACAAAACTACTCTTCAGTAGTTGTCCTTCATCAGCACTTAGCAATAGATATTTCCCACCGCCTTTTTGCATCAGTAGTTTGTTGTTTATTATTACTTTTAGCTGTATTTGTTTCTTTCAATGTTGCAACTTGTACAACTTGTCACTGTTGTTTCTGTACTTGCTTTTTGGGCAAGATACATGCATGTAAACGTCTATAAATAGGAGGCTTCAACCTTCTATTTTAGATATTGATTTTAATAGAAAAATCCTTCAAACACTCTCATTGTTCTATTCCATTTCTGTATTTATTGTGAATCTCTCTAAGTATCTAATTCTCATTTACAACTTAGATTCATAATAAATACTTTGTCATTTATTAGTTTCAAACATCAAGGGGGAGTTATAACTCTGCCTTAGTGTAAAAAGTGTTGCTTTAACTTATAACATTCCGCTGTGCTTATAATCTGATTTACAAGGACTTGCTAAACACTTAAGTGTCAAGATAGCAAGTTCTTACTTAGCAAAAAGAGCAAACTGATCCAACAATTGGTATCAGAGCATTGGTTTATCTGATCACATATCAATCTAACAAATTGAGAATCAGACACAAAGCTCTTATTGATATTCAATAAAAAGATCAAAAGTTCACTTTTTATCAATATCCATCACTTAAAAGAGTCATCTGACAAATCTATACTCTTTAAAAATGGATCCACATAATACTGGTTCTGCCACTAAACCTGCCATGCTTGTGAGAAATGAGTACAATATATGGCAAAAGAGAATGGCACATACCTTGTCACAAACCAACACAGGTTGTTGGAGATCTGTGATATATGGTCCTCACAAACCAGTAAATATAAATCTTGAAACTAAAGAAGGGATTCCAAAGGATCTCAAAGACTATACAGATGAGGATTTCCTAAAACTTGAGCTAGATGCTAAAGCATTCTCTATGTTGGCAATGGCTCTCCCAAATGAAATATACTCTGGCCTTTTACATTGTGAAAGTGCCAAAGAACTTTGGGACTGTCTTAAAGAACAGTTTGGAGGAACTGAAGAGGTGATTGCCAACACCAGAGAAATTTTAGCTCAACAATATGAAACATTTGCTTATATTAATGGGGAAACTTTGACTCAACAATTTGAAAGATTCTCCTCATTAATCTCTGAGCTAAAGTTAAATGGTCAGACCTATACAACAGTATCTATGTTACATAGATTTTTAAGGTCTTTACCTGACAAATGGGAAACTTACTCCATTGTCTTAAGATCGTCACCAGATTTTAGCTCCCTCACTCTTACAAAACTCCATGGGAGATTACTTACTTTTGAGAGAGAAATCGATCAAAAGAAGAAATTACAAACTTCTGGTAAAACTGCTGATGACTACCTACCAGGTAGTACAACACTTTTGGGACAAGATTCACCAACTTGTTCCTATGGATCTTATGACAATATTGACATAACCACTGGGATCTCATCAGAAAGATCTTTCCCAGGTTATGACTATGATGACCAAAGTCAAACTGCTGATAATCTATGTTTTATCATGGATGATTTGAAAAATTTTAGCAGTGATGACTTAGAAGAAATGGACATATTACACCAACTGGCCATGCTAAGCATTAAAACTAATAAGTTTTATAAAAGGTCAGGAAGGAAATTTCCAGGATTGACCAGTAATACAAAAATTGGTTTTGACAAATCTAAACTGAGATGTCACAAGTGTCAGAAGTTGGGACACTTTGCTAGAGAATGTAGAAGCTCTAGCTTTAACCAATCACAATCTGGAATTAACTATAACCCCAATTATAATAGGAACAATGGAACTCAAGGGAGTGCTCATTTTGTACAGGCACAAGCTCCTCAACAGCAATATATGCCTCAAGTACAATATGTTCAAGTGCCTGCTCAACAGATGCAGAGCCAACAATCAATCCCTCCCTTTCCAGCTGCTCAACTTCCTCCACAGCCTCAACAACCCCCTCAACAAAGTCTCTTTACCTCTGGGTATGTTGACTGGAGCAGTCTCCCTTATGACACCACAGAGTGCAATCCTGATGCAGACAACAAAGTGTTTGACATCAACTGGGGAGAACCAGACAATGGCAGAAAGAACTTTGCCTTAATGGCATTTGAAGGCTGTACTTCAAAATCTGCATTGTCTCAGGTATCAAAAGAATCTTTGACAAAACTTTGCTCAAACTCTTGCAAAGAAACTTTTGCTCTCATAAGAGAGACAAACCTGCACCTACAAGGCAAAGCCAATGATTTAGAAAGAAAATACACACAGATAAAATGTGATTTAGAAAGAAAACTGTGTGCTAAAACAAAAGAAGTTTCTAAATTAACTGACTCTGCTATTGAAACCCAAGCACAAATCAAAATGATGCTAAATGACCTGGGAGATGTCAGACAAGAGCTTGCTGACACCAGGATCACTTGTGAAAAATGGGTGGAATCTTGTAGGGGGTATCAATTATTGCTAAACAAACAAAGTGCTTCAAATGTTAAGTTTGGCATAGGATACCATCATGTTGAAACACCAACAGATTTTTCTCCCAAAACTACTGAAGATGGGAGAAGAATTGTTTCAAATGAAGCTTCTGAAGGGAAAGAATGCACATCTTTCCATGAAAACTTTCTAAACAGAAATCCTGGCATTTTTAAAGAAAGTACTTCAGAAGTATTTACAAAAACTGACAACAAGCCATCAGTAGTTTCATATACTTCAGGAGTTGAGACCCTGAAAACTACTGATGAGCAAAATCTTTTCACAAATGTCAGAAATTTGCCTTTAGATCAAAAACAAAAGGCAAAAGAATGTGAAATTTGTGGCCTGTTCAACCACAAAACTGAAATTTGTAGATACAGAAAAGGAATTCAGTTCAATCAAAAATTTAAACAACAGGTTGTGGGAAATCAAATCAGAAATAATTATGAAAGAGTCTTTAAACCCAAGAAACAACAACCTGAAAACACCTTTTCTCAGAAAAAGATAAAATCTCAACCAAAATCTTTTTCTCAAAATTCCTTGTCAGTAGTTAGACCAGAATCATCAGCAGTTTCACAAACTGCTGAGATTCAAAATCTAAAGAACATGGTAGAACTACTGATGACCAAGGTTGATGTGGTCCTAAAAAGGATACCACCATGGTTCTTAATGAAAAATCCATTGCCAAAAAGACATGGATTTCTCAACCTGGTCAAGAACAAACTGTAACTGTTCTCAAGAGCAAACCCAAAGCCAAACAGGCTTGGGTTTCCAAATCTAACTAATTTGCTTTTATGTGCAGAGAGTTTCCAGGGGCTTAAACAGCATATGGTATGTTGATAGTGGAGGCTCTATGCACATGACTGGATGCAGATACCTGATAAACAATTTTATCAGCCAAAGAGAAGGATCTGTATCCTTTGGGAACAATGCTAAGGGATATGTGCTAGGACATGGCAATGTCTCCTCTGGCAAAATACAGTTTGACAAGGTCAATCTGGTGGAAAACCTTGAATACAACTTGCTGAGCGTGTCACAAATGTGTGATAAAGGATATTCTTCCTTTTTCACAAAGACAGCTTGCAAGATCATCTCACCAGAAGGCCAGAAGTTGATAGAGAAGATTATAGAAGATCATACTTTGCTGATTGCCAAAAGATGTGGCAATGTCTATGCAGTAGACATTGAAAAAGACAAAGTATTGAACAACACTGCTTGTTTCTTCTCAAGGGCATCAACTTCAGAAACAGATCTCTGGCACAGGAGACTTGGCCATGTGAACTTTAAAACCATAAATAAAGTCACAAAAATGGGCTTGGTCAGAGGTCTACCTTTGAAAGTATACCAGTATCAAGAACACTGTGTATCCTGTTTAAAGGGAAAACAGCATAAGTCCTCCTATAAGTCTATTGAAGAATTAAAAACAACTGCATGTCTTCAACTACTCCATATGGACTTATTTGGACCTGTCAAGATTATGAGCCTTGGTAAAAAGAAGTACTGCTTAGTCATCATTGATGACTACTCAAGATTCACATGGGTATTCTTCTTATTTTCCAAGGATGAGGCTGCTGAAATCATCAAGTTCTTCATTCTACAAGTAGAGAAACAATATTCTCTATCTGTCAAAGCCATTAGAAGTGACAATGGGACAGAGTTCAGGAACAAAATTCTGGATGAATTCTGTTTGTCTAAAGGGATTATTAGACAATACAGTGTTCCCAGAACTCCTGAACAAAATGGTGTAGTAGAAAGGAAGAACAGAACATTGATAGAAGGAGCAAGAACAATGTTAGCTGATTCTGGACTGCCATTGTACTTTTGGGTAGAAGCAGTTAACACATCATGTTATGTTCAGAATAGAGTTCTTGTGGTCAAGAGACATTCCAAGACTGCCTATGAAATTCTTCATGGCATGAAGCCCCTTATCTCCTTTTCAGGGCTTTTGGGTGTCAATGTTTCATCTTGAACATCAAGGAATCTATTTCAAAGTTTCCTGCCAAAGTTGACTCAGGTTACTTTCTTGGTTACTCTTCAACTAGAAAAGCCTACAAGGTTTTTAATTCTCACACCAGGATAGTAGAAGAAACATTGAATGTCAAGTTCAATGAGTCAAAACACACTCTTATTCCAGCACATCCTGCTGAACTCTTTGACCTTGACAACTTTCACTTTGGACCTGAAAAGACTGTTACTTCTTCCAAACCTACTTATTATGGTGATCAAAGGTTTGAAGATGAGGATCCTACACCATGGACTCCTCAAACAGTCATTAAGTCAACTACAACACCATCAGAAGTTTTTCAAACTTCTGATCAAACAAATACTGAAGGCCAAACTCAAACATCTGCTTCAGCACCTGCAACTACTGAAGAAGCTGAAACTGCTGAACCAGATATTATAGACCTCAGTAGTTTGTTTGAAGAACAAGAGCCACCTACACCTGTCAGTGGTTTACAACAACTGATTGAACACAGAGATCATCCACTTGATCAAATCATGGGTGATATAGCTACAGGTGTTCTTACCAGAAACCAGCTCTCCAACTTTTGCCTATTCTCAGCCTTTATTTCACAGTTGGAACCAAAGAAGTACCAGGAAGCCCTCAAAGACAATAATTGGGTGCAAGCTATGCAAGATGAACTGCTTCAGTTCAACAAGCAACAGGTCTGGGAAATCTGTCCTTTACCTCAAAACAAGCAACCAATTGGTACAAGATGGGTTTTCAGGAACAAACAAGATGAAGCTGGTATGATAATCAAGAACAAGGCAAGACTGGTAGTTCAAGGGTACTCTCAAGAAGAGGGAATTGACTATGATGAAACCTTTGCTCCAGTTGCAAGGCTTGAGGCCATCAGGTTATTTCTGGCCTATGCCATTTCCAACAAAATTAAAGTTTATCAAATGGATGTGAAAAGTGCATTTTTGTATGGAAAAATCAAAGAGGAGGTGTATGTCTGTCAGCCACCTGGGTTTGAGGATCCTTCTCATCCTGAGTGGGTGTACAGACTGGACAAAGCTCTTTATGGGCTTAAACAGGCTCCTAGAGCCTGGTATGATACACTCTCCACCTTTTTACTCAAAAATAACTTTACAAGAGGTGCCATTGATAAAACACTTTTCATTAAACATGTTGGAAATCATGTCTTACTTGTTCAAATTTATGTTGATGATATCATTTTTGGTTCAACAAACACAAAACTGTGTGATGATTTTAAGAAACTCATGCAATCAAAATTTGAGATGAGTACCATGGGAGAACTGCAATACTTTCTAGGACTGCAGATCAAACAACAAACAAATGGAACTTTTATACATCAATCAAAATATGTTAAAGAATTATTGAACAAATTTTCTTTAAATGACTGTAAATCATGTTCCACTCCCATGACACCAATCACACAAGTTGAACCTGATGATCAAGGAAAACAGGTTGATCAAACCATGTACAGATGCATGATAGGTTCCCTTTTATATTTAACTGCTTCTAGACCAGATATTATGTTTTCAACATGTGTCTGTGCTAGATATCAATCAGCACCAAGGGAATCACACCTTATAGCAGTCAAAAGAATTTTCAGATATCTGAAAGGAACTCCAACACTGGGAATTTGGTATCCTGCTTCAAGCAATACCAAGTTATCATCTTTTTCAGATAGTGACTATGCAGGGTGTAAGATGACAAGAAAGTCAACATCTGGTGGTTGTCAATTCCTGGGTAACTGTCTAGTGTCATGGCAATCAAAGAAGCAAACATCTGTTGCAACTTCAACTGCTGAAGCTGAATACATTGCAGCTGCAAGTTGTACATCACAGATACAATGGCTCCAATATCAACTTCTTGATTATGGAATCAAAGAGACCAAGACACCTTTGTTTGTAGACAGCAAATCTGCCATTAGCATCATTCAAAATCCGGTACAGTTCTCAAAAACCAAACATATTGAGATCAGGTACCATTTCATAAGAGATTGCTATGAAAAAGGCAAGATTGAGGTGAAGCATGTAGCAACAGCTAATCAAATAGCTGACATCTTCACTAAGCCCCTTGACACATCAACATTTCAAAAGTTAGTATCCATGCTTGGAATGCTAAATTTGTAAGTGTTTACTTTATTTTTATTTTTTTTTTGCATATCAGTTGGAATCCAAGTTAACCTTTTCCTTCTTTTTTCTGGTTTTCACTTACAAAAGACAAAAGTCTGAAACGAAACTTCTGAAAAACAAAATCAGTTTAAGAGAAACTACTGATGAGCAAAAATCATCAGTATGGGGATAATTTTCTGAAAAAGTGTGTAACTTCTGATAAAATAACCTTCAGAAGATATGAATAAAGTATTTATAAAAACATTTCTCATCAGATGTTAAAACTGCTGAAGAGAAAATGGGAACTACTGATGAAGTAATCCTTCATCAGCAGTTTAAGTCAAAAGGGCAAATCTGACTTTTCCCATCATCAGAGGTTTGACCTAATCAGTTTAAAACCTCTGATAAAGAGATTTTTAACCAAAGGCGGTTTTAAAACTTCTAATAAAGAAGATTCAAGCGGTTAAAACTTCTAATAAATACCTTTTCTACACACTTATCCTTTCAAACTCAAAATAGCCCTCCTTCTCTCTCAAAACTCTCTCAATAACCTATACCTACAAATCCACTGTTCGATCAAAAACCCAAACCACATGGCTCTAGTTCTAAAACAGGGACACAATCAAAGAGCCTTTCTTGAAAAACAAGAAGGCTGGTCCCAATACGATGAGATCATTGATCTTGTCATCAAATCCCAATATTTTACTGCTCTCACAATAAACCCACCAATTCACACTGAAACTCTGAATGAGTTCTGGGCAAATGCTGAGACGGTTACAATGGGTGATGAGGTCATTTCCCTCAACTCAAGGATAAAAGGGAAACAACTGACCATCACACCGGCCACACTAGCAACAAGACTGGGTTTGGATGATGTAACTGCCCCTGACCATGTTGCTAACACTGATATTCATCTAACCATGACTGAGTGTGGTTATCAAGGTACTCTCTCCCATGCTACAATATTCAAAAAATATTTTGAACCAAAATACAAGCTTTTGTTTCATTATATTATTATGTGTTTGAGTCCAAAAACAGGGTCTTATGACCAGATGCCCTCCACTTTTCAACCAATATTTCATTCCATTGTGAATGAAACTAAATTCAGGGCATCAAAACTATTTTTCAATGAGTTGGTGTTACATCACAATAATACCAAGAAAAAGTTTTTGTTATACCCAAGGTTCATTATGCAATGCATAATAGGGGAACTGGGTAATGAGGTGCTTGTGGGAAAAATTTCAACTTTAAATCCTTTAACATCACAAGCATACTCAAGGCATAACAAACCGGCTGCCTGGCCAGAAGATGATCAGGGAGAACAACAACAAGTCCCCCTGAAGCCCACATCTTCCAAACTCACACCACCAAAAGCCAAAAAGCCCAAGCCAACAAAAACTGCACCCCACCAACCCAAAAGAAAAGCTGTTCAGGAGGTTGAGATGCCTGAACATGCTCATGAGCATTCTGCTCTTCAAATAGATGAGACTGAAACACCCTCTCAGTCTCATCCATCTCAAACCCCACCAAGAGCACCCACAACTGTTTTATTCAAAAGAAAAAGACTTAGAAAAACATATCAAACACACTCTTCTTTTGAAACTGCTGAACAACAACTTTCACCACCTATTGCCCAAACTACTGAACCAACCCCACAAATTTCTGAACAAGAGGCAATAGAAATTGCCAAACTTCTCTCTGGGCTAAAAGAGAATGTCACATCTGATCATGTCAGTCCCCTACAACCACAACAAACAGGGGACATAACTACTACATCAGACATGGATGTGGACATCTCTAGCCCTATCCCTAGAGATGAGGGTGGACCAGAGTCTTTAAGCCCAATTTTAGAGACTCTTGGGGCATCTGAGGCTGCTACTACTCAGTTACCACCCAGTGGTGGATCTGAGGATAGAAGTAATATAGCTAAGACCTCAGATGTGGCAACTACTGATGAAGGCTTAATGCCTGAAGTAGGAAATCCTCAGTACCAAGAAAAAGAGGTTCATGAGAGAACTGAGTTGGGCTCAGCTCATGATTTAACTGAGACAGTCCTCATTGAGGGCAACATCAGGGATTCAGATGATTCCATTAGTTTGGATGATGTTTCACACACTCAAACTACTGAATTGACGGCACTTTCTGAAGGTCCTGTTTCAGGGGTATCCAGGCTCAAGAAGCCAGTCACCTCTGCACAGGTTAAAGCCCACTCAATCCCTAAAACCCCTAGAGTGGCATCCTCTGTACAACATGAGGATCACCCAAAAACACCCCCTTCACAACAAATGCCTACCCAATTCCCTGGGCAAACAAGCATAGACCTGAACCAGCTATGCAACCCAGAGGGTCCCCTGTACCACATGATGAATACACTCATCAGAAATCACTTCCAAACATATACAGCTGACTTGGAGCTGTCCATCAAGAACCAATTTGGAGTGATCAAGACCAAGATAAACGATCTATCCAACAAAATAGACTTCAACAGCAAACAGATTGCTCATCTTCAAGGACAATTCTCCCAACCCTCTGCTTCAAGGGTTAAAATTGATGAATCCAAAAAGGGGGAGAAAATCAGGGAACCTAAGGAGTCATTCCAAGCCAGGATAAGGGCAAGAGTGGCACTCCTTGAAAGAGATCAAAAAGATCAGGCCAGGAAAGAAAAATTGGCCAAACAGTTTGGTGTCTCAATAGAAGAAATTGAAGCTGCAGAGAAAGAAGATGAGACCCAAACATCTGAAGAATCCCTAAGGCAAAATGAAGAAACTTCTGATGACAAAACTTCTGATGAAGAATCAGAAAGTACTGAAGACAATCCTTCAGTAGCTGACAAACCATCAGCAGTTGTCAGCACATCAGAAGTTAACACTTCCAAACCTCAAACAACTGAACCTTCCAGAACCACTGCTCCCATTCAACCAACATCTGATCCCATCAGGCCTACAACTGTTACTACAATGACTGTATTAAACCCTTCTCCTATCTCTCAATCAGCTGAACTACTAGAGAAGAGCTTAATTGCAGCCAACAAGAAGGCCAGAGAAGATCAGATTTGGAAATCTTTGGAAGAAAGGGATGATTTGGATTTAAGCCATGAAGAAAAACTTCAGGCTTATGCAGCTGAACTACAAAGGCAGGCTAGCCTTGATGAGATTGCTGAACAAGATAAAAGACAACAACTGGTGTCTTATATTACCAAGAACAGCAAGACTAAAGCCTTTACACTCAAAGGACTCTCTATGCAAGAGCTGACAAGAAGAGCACAACTGCTTGCAGACAAAGTGGCCACAAGCAAAGATGGAAAGGCCAAGAGAGCCCAGATAATAGAAGAGTTAGTAGCAGAAGGATATGGTTCAAAAGCCTCAGTATCCAGATGGAAAGAAGAAAGACTGATGGATACTTATAGAAAATACTTGGCTGCCAAGGCTGCAAATCCTGAGAAGTTTCAAACTACTGATCCTTCAAGATCAGTAGTTAGAACTTCTGGTGCATCTAGAAGAACTGCTACTCAGAAGAAGAAGGCAGAGGACAATGTCAAAACTGACTTCAAAATGGTACTACTTGAAGGAAGTTCAATAGTCCATTCAGATTTTGACATTGAGGAGAAACCTCTGTTAACACAATTCAGGGATCCTTCCACTTTTGCGTATCAAATACAAAAGACCATCAAAGAAAAGCTGCATACCAGAGTAGTGACTGAACACCATCTCCCAACTGTTCAGATGCCTGATATGCAACAACAACAAGGAAGAGAATCCCACCTGAGGCTATCTGAAACTGAAGACATCCAGCACTCAGGACCATCAACCCAAGGGACAAGTCTAGTTCCCTATTCTTCTGACTTTAACAAGTCAAAGATCCCTATCATCAGATGGTCACTTACTGATAACAACTCAGTACTGTTGACAAGAAGAGACCTCTCAAGCAGGGCTTACAAGAAGATCAGTGATCTGAAGAAACTGTCAACACAAGACCTGCTCACAATTCAACATCTAGAACCACAGAGAGGATCTCTATCTGATGGTCAGTTAAACCAGCTCAAGAACACCATGTACAAAGAGATATGGAAGATTGTTCAAGACAGAAGAAACACATAAGGAATTAGTAAGGTTTTGGCTTCATCAATCCAGGGGGAGATTGTTAGGACAAAGAGGATTGGTGAAACCACTTTTGTAAACCTTAGTCTAATTCACTTATGTCATTTTGGCTAAGTATAGAAGTACTGAAGAGAAGACAAGAAACTGCTGATTAGAAGATATGAGAAGTGCTGAAGAAGCAGAAGTTCTGAAGTCCAAACCAGACAAGTTCACTTCAGAAGTACTGAAGACAAAACTACTCTTCAGTAGTTGTCCTTCATCAGCACTTAGCAATAGATATTTCCCACCGCCTTTTTGCATCAGTAGTTTGTTGTTTATTATTACTTTTAGCTGTATTTGTTTCTTTCAATGTTGCAACTTGTGCAACTTGTCACTGTTGTTTCTGTACTTGCTTTTTGGGCAAGATACATGCATGTAAACGTCTATAAATAGGAGGCTTCAACCTTCTATTTTAGATATTGATTTTAATAGAAAAATCCTTCAAACACTCTCATTGTTCTATTCCATTTCTGTATTTATTGTGAATCTCTCTAAGTATCTAATTCTCATTTACAACTTAGATTCATAATAAATACTTTGTCATTTATTAGTTTCAAACATCAAGGGGGAGTTATAACTCTACCTTAGTGTAAAAAGTGTTGCTTTAACTTATAACATTCCGCTGTGCTTATAATCTGATTTACAAGGACTTGCTAAACACTTAAGTGTCAAGATAGCAAGTTCTTACTTAGCAAAAAGAGCAAACTGATCCAACAGATGATGAAGCAACATCTGGATTTGGAGTTGGGTTCACTGGTTGCGCCTCTAATTCTTCTGCATGTTCAAGAACGGCTTCTTCAAATTGTTCATCTTCAGATTCTGAAGTGTCTAATGAAGTTGAAGCCTCTTGAAACACCTCTTCCTCTTGTATAGGAGCACTGGTATCATTAGAAGCTGGTAGGGGGTTCATGGTGATTGGACGCACCAACGGTGAAGTCGCCGCGTTTTCACACTCGTAAAGTAATCTGATAACAGCTTCTTCAACCAAGCTATCTAGGTTGAATGATTCAAAGAAATCTTTGTAATCAAACATCCAATCAGGACCCGTGCCTTGCAAATTTTGAGTGTATCGTTGAACTTCCACGTTAGCCCAATCCTCCACTTGACGAGTTCGCTTGTTGAATACCCGTTAGTGCGGGGTTGCATATCCAACAAAATATCCCTCCTCAGCTTTAGGACTAAACTTCTCACCTGGATTCAACATCGTGCATGGCACCCCGAAAGGTTCTAGATACTCTAAGTTTGGCTTTCGTCGGTGTAACAGTTCATAAGATGTTTTTCCAAACTTCTTCACTGTTAGAACCCGATTTAATGTATAATTTGCTGCATAAATCGCCTCATTCTAGAACATTACCGGAAGATTTGAATCAGCGAGCATTGTTCTAGCCGCTTCAATTAGAGTCCTATTCTTTCGTTCAGCAACACCGTTCTGCTGTGGGGTATACGGAGCCGAATATTCATGATGTATCCCTTTGCTTTCACAAAGTTCATCCATCTTGGCGTTTTTGAACTCCGTCCCGTTGTCACTCCTAATTCTTTTTATCTTCAAATTGTAGATATTCTCCAATCGAGTGAACAGAACTTGTAGGTTGGTAAAGGTGTCACTTTTGTTCTGCAAACACATCACCCATGAAAATCTTGAATAGTCATCAGTGACAACTAAACAATAAAGCTCTCCAAGATGACTTTTGCGCTTGACCGGTCCGAATAGGTCCATGTGCAATCGCTCAAGCGGCATCTCTACATAGTTAACTTTCTTCACTTTATGGGACTGTTTGTGTTGCTTCCCCTTCATACAACTTACACACTTGTCGTTCAGATGGAAATGTTTCACGTTTACTCCATCGACAAGCCCATTTCTCACAAGTTGATTCATTTTTCTCAGATGAATGTGCCCCATTCTGCGGTGCCACATTATCGATTCTTTCTCAGTCGCCTTGGATAGAAAACATGTTATTTGCCCCTGTGATGTCATCGCCTTGGACATATCAAGAATATAAAGATTGTTGACGCGAGGTGCCATCAACATTATCCACTCCTTTGGAATTTTGAAGCCCGGTTTGAGAATATAACAGGATTTGTCATCAAAATGCACAGAAAATTGTTTATCACATATTTGACTGACACTCAGCAGATTATAATCTATCTGTTTCACATAAGATATCCGCTCGAAAGTCACTATCACATTACTCACGCTTCCCTCCATTGTGATATATCCACCTTTATTACCCGCGAAAGCGACATACCCTCCATTGATGTTTTTCACGTCGAACAGCAATGCGAGATCCCCTGTCATGTGGCCTGAAGCTCCACTATCAACAATCCATAGACTGCTAATAGGGCCAGCTGAAGCTCCCTGCACACAAAAAGTAAATCATTTAGTTCTTTCGGGGGACCCAAGCCTGAGTCTTGGGCCTTTGAACATCAGATTTCAAAGAAACATCCTCATTAACCTTTTCAACAACTTTTTGTTTTGGATCAATCTTTTTCTGATTGTTCAAAACATTTTCCTTTTTCTCACTTACCTTTGAAGTAGAAGCTCCTGGAGTACCATTGGGTGACCAAGATTGTTCAGACCTTTTAAGAATACGAATTTGAGATTTTGATGTCTCAATTGGTTTCTGAACATTGTTAACAAAAGTAACTTTCTTGGCTACCTTATCTGAGTTAACAGACTTAGGTCCAACATTTGATTTGACAATCGGTTTTTGTGGAACCTTTTGCCTATCAATTGTTGCGTTCACCACAGGCTTTCTCCATGATTGTTCCATAGCAATCCGATTTCTTTGATCATATTGAATTGGACGATTGTTCCTCATTTGATGAAAATTGTTTTGATTATAAAACTGTTGTTGTTGAGGAACAACTCGTCTATGTGGTGGAACATAATGATCAATCGGTTTTCTCATGGAATTTCTAACTTCAACCTCATGTCTTTTATGCCTTACATATGGACACTGAGCAAGTAAATGCCCACGTTCCCCACATTTAAAGCATTTTCGATATTCTTCAAAAACATAATGAGCATTTGGTGGAGCAAATGATCTAACAGGATATTGATCATTATACTGTTGATTCCTCAAACTCTCAGGAAGTGGTCCTTTTGAGTAAGTGGGCTCATGAAAACCATTTGCTTTGTTATTTGGTCGAATGAACTCTGTGACATGGACCTTTGGTTCTTGAGGAACATCCAAAAACAATTTCTTTAAAATTTCTGGTGGAATTTCGTTTGTTCTCTCATGTTTTGGGAACCAAATAGTGCTTTCTTGCCAAATCTTTTCAATTTTAGCATAGTTAGCATTTTTGATTGGAAATTCCTCATCAGAGATGATTTTATCGGATCCTTCCATCCGATAAAACACCTTGACAGGTTTGTCACTTGGTTCATTCTCAAGGTCCTTTCTAATCTCATTCTTTTCAGACTTTTTCTCACGATGAACAGTTGCCATCGGATGCACATGTTGAGATGGTGACACTGGTTCAGTAGTAATGATGTGATTTTCTTTTGGAATTTTACATGCATTAACAGTTTGGTCATTACCAGTATCATCATTCTCTGAGTCTGAATTCACACTTTCAGCATAAACACCCTCATCATTCAAGCCTAAAATCGGTCTCACATCGGAATGAGGATCACCAATACTCGAGGTATTAGATTCCATTTCCGATGATGAGTCTGATTTTACCGAGCTCTCCGGTATAACTTGGTGATAGTTATGATTTTCATAAAGAACCGGAGATGGTACAGACTTGTAATTAGTGGTGTTATCATCAATGATATGATCTACCACATAAGCAACGTGCTTATAACTTTCCAACTTTTTGTTTACTTTCTCAGCAAAGCATTTTATGGCTGCCATTTCCAACTTGGTATTTTCAATTTCATTGATATAGTTGTTAATTGCCAATTGTTTCAACGATAAAGTATTTTTCAAGTCGGAAATGTCCTTTTTGTAGCCATCTAATACTTTGTTGAAAGCATTCAACTCTTTGCGAGTAGATTGACTGTTCATGATAGCACTATCACGTTCAATACGGAGTTGTTTAATCTCCTCAGTCAATCTATCACATTTATCACAATGTTTATCAATTTTAACATCAGTGCTAGATTCAGAACTTACAGGTTTTGGAGGTTCAGTCATGGCCATTAATGCGAAATGAGCTTCCTTTCCAGTGAAAAACTTGGAATAGTCAATCTTGGTAAAAGCATCATCAGCAATGCACGACTTCCTCGTCATCAGAAAATCAGCTTCTGCTAGCAGCTGATCAATGTCATCATCTAAAGAATCAACACTTGCCTCTGTGTCCGATTCACTGTCCGAGTCTGAATAAACTGATCTACACTCCTCAGGAACATCGGTAACAGAATCAATCACCATTCCAGAATTAGGTTCCTCAGCCTTAACCTCAACAGGTTCATTCTCCACATCCATTTCAGTCTCAGAATCATCACTATCACACTCCTCAGTTTCTTTCTTTTCTTCCTCCATTACCGACTCTTCAATATCAACATGATAAACAACACATGCCACATTTCCACCAGTAGTAATTTCTTCCACTCCTATTTGCATACCCGACCAGTCAAACCTTTCATCTTGTTGAGTCACCAATGCTTGATTCTGACTCGTGTTCTGTTGTGTCTCATTTGGTGTAGTGATTGGTATAACTATTCGGTTAGTGTTGTTAGGAGATTGGTTTTGAATCTGGTTTGATGTGTTTGGTTGTCTATTTTGGTTGTTAAAGTTGTTCTGTCGGTTTTGGTAGTTGTTGTTATTTTGGTAAGAAACATGGTTTTGTTGTTGACGGTTCTGGTAGTTTGCATTGAATGGGTTTCTATTACCTTGTTTAGGTGGCTGGGTGCATTCTCTTTTAAAGTGACCTTTCTCTCCACAGTTAAAACAAGTAACTTTCTCCTTGTTGAACCCGTAGGTTGTGTTGGGAGAAGTTGCCAAATCTGTTCTACCTGTTTTCTCGATGAACTCTGTTGCTCTTCTCATGATGCTTGCAAAAGCCCATTGAATATCAATGAGTTCCATCTCTTCCTTGTCGATCTGTGCATAGTCCTCATTGGTTAAGTTGTTATTCCCAATTTGACTAGCAACAAGTCCATTGTAGGATGAAACCATTGCTGAGACTAGTGCAATATGTTGTTGAGCAATTTCCACTGTCACATTGCCCAAGTTAGAAGTCTCCAAAACCACCGGATGTTGATTAGGTTGAGTAACTTGGTTCATTGGTTGTTGTGATTGGCTAGCAGTGTAGAAACCTGCTTGTTACATTGGGGAGATTGGTGAAATGTAGGAATTGTTGTATTGTGGTGGTGTGTATGATGGTTGTGAGTAGGATGATGTTTGTGTCATGTAGTTTGTGGTTGGTTTTGGTGATTCCATAACATTGGAAATGCAAGCAACATGTGGTGCAACACCTCCTGAACTTGAGTTACTGACTGGAACTGAAGTGCCTCCAGAATATAAGCTAGGATTCTGAGGAATCTGTGATCTTCTAGCTTTCCTTCTATCCTCCATCTCTTTGTTTTCCAGCTTCTCAATGAACTCTGAAATAGTCCAGAACTGGTAAGCATCCTTCTCTCTAAGAACTTCCACATGTTGATCCCATTGAGGTGGTAGAGCATCTGCAAACTTATCCACCTGCTTAGTCATAGGAATCTGTACACCATAACTAGACAATTCAGATAGCAAATGCATATATCTAGGAGTTAATTCTTTTAAAGTTTCATTGTTAATGAAAGAAAAATTCTCAAACTCCTTTATCAGTTCTTCCATCCTCAAGCTTCGAGTCTTCTCATTACCATCATGCTTCCTTTTAAGCTTGTCCCATAGTTGCTTAGATGTGGTGCATGTCCCAAACTGATGCAACAGGTCGCTTGTGATTGCCTGTGTCAATTGAGAAAAAGCTTTCTTCTCCACCGCAAATTTCTTTTTCTCCTCCTCAGACATACTCTCCAATGGAACTGGTTCACCGGTATTCTCCAACACTGGTGGTGTGTAACCTGTAGCAATCATTCTCCATGCCTCTGCTCCTTCTACTCCCATGCCTTCCAAATGGATTTTGAACATGGTATGCCACTGATTATATTCTTGCATCTCCATGAGCTTTGGTGGCCGATTCCCGCTACCTGAAGACAAATCTTTAATCAAAGTAGAAATAGCATTAGTAGTTTGAGTATTTACCACCGCTGCTGCTACTCCCCAGTAGTCAGATTGTGGTGCTGGATGTGCTACGCTTTGAGGCATCGAGCTCGTCGTTGCCATGTAGTTAATCGGTTGCGAAGACTGTGTGTTCATCTTTTGTGCTGCCACTGTCCATGGGTCCATCGTTTGCTGTTGTGGTTGTGTCGTTGCTGGTTTCGGAGTATTTTGAAAATGCCACATGATCACGAACTTAGAAAACTTCAACACTTAGAAAATTTTCCACAGAAAATCCTAGGTTCGCCCAAAATGTCCTAGGTTCGCCCGAAATCTATCACTTTCGTCCCTTCTGATTCTAGGTTCGCCCAAACAGTACCACCCGAATGTAGAATTCACCAGAAAGTAAAAACAAACTAACACACTTCCACTTTCGCCCAAAGTATACCGGTCGAATGTGGAAAAGTTTACCCGAAAGTGAAAATTTCAACAACAATTTTCATGTTCGTCCAAACTACTACTCAGGTTCGCCCAGATACACTCAGGTTCGACCACTCAGGTTCCAGGTTCGCCCATTTTGCCTAGATTACACTTTTGAAAACGGTTACACTTTGAAAAACGGTTATTCTGATCTTAGATTTTCAAAAGTTTATGGATTTGAATGATCTTAATGAGGTTATGCTTCGGAATTGATTTGGAGCAACTTTAATTCTTGGAAAACTTGATTTTAACCACTAATTCAACTCTAAATCAATCAAAAACACTCAAAAACCATGTTTATGCAAAAACAGATGTATTTTGATCAAAAACATGTCCAAATCAGCTCTGAGTTTATCAAATTTGTTGTTGTATGATCCGTATGGCTCTGATACCACTTTGTAAGCGAAAGATTTTGACTAAAACAGGATAATATGATCATACAAGTCACAAAACCAGGTGCGGAAACCCTAGTTCTGAACAAATTGATAAAACTCTAATCAAAACACAATCAAGATCATTTTCAACATCTTTTCATAGATTAACTTTTGTCAAATAAGCTTTTACAACGACTTACACGTTAATCTAGATCAAACATACACTTTCACAAAATGACCTGGAACCTGACCTGAACACATACACAAAATGACAACTCTATTACATTCACAAAAACACAAATACTATATATAGATGCTGCACATTCGCCCATTAGTACTGGTCGAATGTGGAAGTTTTCCACATTCGCCCACTTCAATGGTACGAATGTGTCTTCTGATCAGCTCCAGTCTACCTTCGCCCCTTTTTATCTACCTTCGCCCAAAACTTTCTACCTTCGCCCATATTAACAAATCTTAACATATGTTAGTTATCCAATCATTAGTCGCAAAACGCATCAACATGTGTTAGGTTGTATGAACTTGTAAATAGTTCTAATGAAGCTCCTTGGGGTCGAACCAAGCCATTTGGGGTTGAACCAAGTGTTATTTTGGGCTGATTTGACCCGACAACCTCAAATGTGCGATTTGTGATGCAAACTAAGTGTTTTATGCTTGAACCTCATGTGTAATCTATGTATACTTGATTAGTTTATGTAATGGGTCACCAACGGGATGTTGGGTCAGTCTAGTGTGTCGGTTGAGTAGATCAAACACATTTTCAAACATACTTAGTCACGATCTGGACAATCGGGGACTAGATAACCTTAAGGTTATTAGTCAAAACACTTATATAAACTTTTATGATAGATTCCCGATATTAGGAACTATCAAGACTTGTTGATAAATCTTTTATATAGAAGACACAAATCTAAGGTTAGTTTCACAGCCCCACTTTTATAGGTTTTACTTTTGGGGGCGAAAACATGCGCTAAACTTATATTTTGAAAACTTATGTCATACTATGAGTATTTTTGAGTTGCTATACGATCTTTGGAAGTCCCGAGGAGAACCATGAATGTGCGGGGTTGCACAACGGGGGAAATGTGGATAGATCTATTGGGCGTAATCTACCCCACTCGTCGACTGGAGGTCAGACGGGTGCATGTTGTCTCGAACTATGCTAAACTTGCTAAACATTATTCGGGCGGCTTAAACATTTGCTAAACTTGCTAAATGTGTCCAGTAATGGTTTTCCAATCGTAGTAATAGCAAAACATACGCCTAGCTAGCGTACTTTGGCTTACACTTGACATAGTATTGACAGGTTTGAACTTGGTAACACTTGGTAACGTTTTGTAAAAACCTGTGAACTCACCAACATTATATGTTGACACCTTTTTGGCATGTTTTTGTTAGGTCGCTAAGGTGTAACACCCCAACGATGACGGAATCATCGAGGTGCCGCGTAGTGACGATTGTTCAAAAGCTTATGGTACTAAAATGTAAATATTTGATTATTGAATATTGTTTTACAACATATGAAATTGAATACACAACAACAATTGAAATAGCTGATTTATTTAGTCTATGTCCAAAGTCCTATATGAAGCGTCAAGCAGCTTATCCTGAACATGCACGAAATAAATTTTGTCAACATATGATGTTGGTGAGTACTACTTAGCTTTGTACATATAGTATAAGTTTGAAAAGTAGTACAATTCATGTGTCTAGTATCACCAAGGCATTATGTAAACACGCAAGTAACCAAACAAGACAAAGATCAAATGTAAAGTTTGTACCATGAAATTGATAATGAGCACCTCAACACGTGTGAGTCTAAAAGAGCACCATAACATAAGTTATGTCTAAATGAGCACCGTAACATAAGTTACGTCTAAATGAGCACCGTAACATAAGTTACGTCTGAGTGTAAAGAGCACCATAACATAAGTTATGTCTAAATGTATGATTTTGTATGTAAGCTACGTTCATGTTCAAGCATAAGCACAAAGATAAACAAGACACGTATATGAATTGTAAATGAATAAAATGTATGTGTAAATGAATACGAAAGTTTTGTATACTTGTGCATGAATCACCCCAAAAGTTGTAAAAGCGGAAAAAGGGGATAAGTAATACTCACCTTAGAAAGGTGTTAAGTCTTGTGTAATTGAATAAGTGTAATCCAACGTTGCCAAGTATCACCCTATGTATAAGGTAACCAATAAGTATAAGTCTATCTAGTCTATAAGTATTTTCTAGGGCTTCGAACTGGGGATAAGTATTCGTTTGATTAATAATTTAAACGTTTATTAAATAAGAGAAATTTGATAAATAAATAAACAAAAGTCTTTTTGTAAACTTTAAATTAAAGATGGTCACAATATAAAGTTTTAAGTGTGAAAATAATTTTTATAAAATTATTTTCTTAAAAATAGAATATTTAATCTATTTATTTCAAATTGTCAAAATGTAACTTTAATATTTAAAAATATTAAAATTAAAGAATTTTTGAATTAAAAATTGTATTTCAGTTCTAAATAATTAGAAATAATTTATATAAAATTCCACAAAAATTATCCTAAACTTGTACAAAAATAAACTTTTCAGAAATAATTTTTATTTCTGAAAAACCGTCCGTTTTATATTTTTAATTAATTTTTATTAGTTTTAATCATAAATAAATCATAATAAATTCATTTTTTAATATTTTTGCACTAAAATTTTATATAAATTATTTCTAATTATTTAGAACTGAAATACAATTTTTAATTCAAAAATTCTTTAATTTTAATATTTTTAAATATTAAAGTTACATTTTGACAATTTGAAATAAATAGATTAAATATTCTATTTTTAAGAAAATAATTTTATAAAAATTATTTTCACACTTAAAACTTTATATTGTGACCATCTTTAATTTAAAATTTACAAAAAGACTTTTGTTTATTTATTTATCAAATTTCTCTTATTTATTAAACGTTTAAATTATTAATCAAACGAATACTTATCCCCAATTCGAAGCCCTAGAAAATACTTATAGACTAGATAGACTTAGACTTATTGGTTACCTTATACATAGGGTGATACTTGGCAACGTTGGATTACACTTATTCAATTACACAAGACTTAACACCTTTCTAAGGTGAGTATTACTTATCCCCCTTTTCCGCTTTTACAACTTTTGGGGTGATTCATGCACAAGTATACAAAACTTTCGTATTCATTTACACATACATTTTATTCATTTACAATTCATATACGTGTCTTGTTTATCTTTATGCTTATGCTTGAACATGAACGTAGCTTACATACAAAATCATACATTTAGACATAACTTATGTTATGGTGCTCTTTACACTCAGACGTAACTTATGTTACGGTGCTCATTTAGACGTAACTTATGTTACGGTGCTCATTTAGACATAACTTATGTTATGGTGCTCTTTTAGACTCACACGTGTTGAGGTGCTAATTATCAATTTCATGGTACAAACTTTACATTTGATCTTTGTCTTATTTGGTTACTTGCGTGTTTACATAATGCCTTGGTGATACTAGACACATGAATTGTACTACTTTTCAAACTTATACTATATGTACAAAGCTAAGTAGTACTCACCAACATCATATGTTGACAAAATTTATTTCGTGCATGTTTCAGGATAAGCTGCTTGACGCTTTATATAGGACTTTGGACTTAGACTAAATAAATCAGCTATTTCAATTGTTGTTGTGTATTCAATTTCATATGTTGTAAAACAATATTCAATAATCAAATATTTACATTTTAGTACCATGAGCTTTTGAACAATCGTCACTACGTGGCACCTCGATGATTCCGCCATCGGTTGGGGTGTTAAAGATTGGTATCAGAGCCATGGTTATAGGGAACTAGGTTATTAGATAAGATGGCCTAGACTATAACCGAACTTCAACTTTCATGCATAATATTTTCTAAATTACCTTACCCCTCATTTCCCTCTACTTTCCTTCCTCTATCTTTCCCTTTTTCTCTATTTCTCCTCATCTTCCATCATGGTGCATAGAGATGGTGTCCTACAAGGAGTGAAAAGCCTACATCATCATGGAACAGGAATAGTACCTTTCATGAAGACACTCTTAGGCATAATGCCTACTCCTATTTTTGCTCCTTCAAAGTTGTTGAACTTTAATGAGTGTGAAAAGGACACGTGCAATCTGGAAGGGTGGACGCCTGTACACTGGGTTTTCTGGCATAGGCAAGCATAGCGCATAAATCCCATAACGGACCTGTTATGCTTACCTGGGGATTCGTGGAGTGAGTGTCCACTTATAGGCTAAAGCATGTCTTCTTTGATCACCATTGGGTTCAATTCCTTTGAAAAGTCAACGTTCTTGTTGGGCTTTACAGCTAGACAAGGGCACTCCAAGCATCTTATGCAAGTTTTTCAATAATACTCTCTCGTTTCATATACAATATTCTGTATATCATGACTTTCATATATTGCTTACAAGTTCATACCTTCATAATCATCTGTACGGTTATACACTTACATTTTCTAATCACATGATCATTCATTGACTACCTCATAGATGTCTGCTCGCCGCATGCTTCGTGATGCCCGCCAACGCCCTGTTCATGATTCTGGACAACGTTATGACCGTCGCCTCGCATCTTTAGTCGCTGAGCAAATTGCTGAAGTGATCCCAAACCTTGTCAGTGAGATAACCCAGAATAGTAACAGTGCCAACACAGGGAGTACGACTCAATTTCGGTGCACTTTCAAACACTTTAACTCCTGCAACCCCACAAAATTCACTGGTGAGGAGGGTGCAACTGGCCTCCTCCAATGGTTTGAAAGCATGGAGAGCACCTTTGTGAACAGTGAATGTCCTGATGAACTCCGCGTTCGCTATGCTACTAGTGTCCTTCAAAAGGGGGCGCTAACCTGGTGGAATGGCGAAAAGCGCAATCGAGGAGCTGATGTTGCTTTATCTTTATCTTGGGCTGAAGTTAAGGAACTCATGATCGCCAATTTCTGTCCTAGGAACGAAATCAGGAAGCTGGAGGATGAATTTCGTGAGCTCAAACAAGACAGTGGTGAGAATCTTGCGTATAATACCCGATATCATGAACTCAGCATATTGGTTCCACACATGGTCACCCCGGTATCTCGAGCAATCGAGAAATATATCAAGGGATTACCTGACCTGATTCAAGACATAGTCACTGGAAGGAAATCTACTACGGTGGAAGAAGCCATCCAGCTTGCAGCCACTTTAACAGACAAACACGTGAGGAAAGGAAACTTGGTTAGGAAGGGCACCAAGACGTCTACTGAGAAAACCACCAATGCTGTTGAACAATCTAAGACTGTTTTAGCAAAGGCCGCCACTACTGCTTCGAACTCTAAGAAACGAATGGGCGATAATCAGAACCATGCTGTGGTTGATCCGATGACTCAACCCCCTATCAAGAAAGCCTACACGGGAATCCATCCTCAATGCAACACTTGCAAGTATCATCACCCTGCAAGTCTTCCATGTCGTCAATGCACTAGATGTGGAAGGTTTGGACACTTTGTCACCACTTGTCATGTAATGGATAGGGCACAGGATAATCATCAAACAGCTGCCCAGGAACCACTACCGATTACTGTTACCATTGTAGAGACCCTAACCACATGCGACCTCAAAGCCCTAAATTGAATAATGTAAACCTGGTGGCACATGGACGAGCTTTCAATATCAATATCAACGAAGCAAACGGTCAGGATGACGTCAATCCCACTGGTTAAGCCATGGATGGAATCTTCTTAAGACTCGAGAATCCAATGCTTGTGTTTTCATTTTCTTGATCCTATTATCATTTTGTACCCAATTGTGTCGTACTCATAAGCGTGTAACATCTAGAAATTCCTTGCATACTATTGTGTACGAACACAGGATGGAAATTTATTATATTTGGTTACGTTTAATCATAGAAGTTTAAGACTCTACCTTACATTTTGTTGAAAACATTTAGACTTGATTTCCACGAAAACAAACTACTAGAAACTTGATACTTGATCCTACAAGACTTTTTCTAAAAACATCATTGTTTATCATATGAAACTTGATTTTTCCCTTAACTTGACTATCCATTAAACATTTAATTATTCATGATACTCGTAAACTATTTCTATAAGCACTAAGATAAACACTTACACTTAATGGTTGTAGTACTTACAAACTTGCTTGCATGTGTGTATTATCCACACAACTTAGATAAACAATTCACTTAAAGGGCTCCTCGGGTGAGTGGTAGCCCATACTTAAATTTTGTCATACTTGCAAGTCGTTGCAAACCAATATAATTGACCTCATTATTACATGGCCTCATTTCATTAATAACGTCTCATTGTAACCCAACATGTTTGTAGTGCCATCTTCTTGTGAAACATATTTGCTTTAATGTGTGCTAGATTAGGATCATAGAAGGACATAAAACCCTAGTGTAAGGTAAATTGATGATTCTGGTCCGGAACGTAATCATGAATTTACAGGTACATTAAGGTAGTGTGAAATTCTATTAGAGTTTTTGGTAGGCGTCCAGTACGTTTTCAAGGTATCAAAGGTGTGGTGGGTTAGCTGCGGTACACCCTATATATAAACACTAATGATGCATTGAAAGTGAGACTGGGAGTCGAACCAGGAACAAACTCTGTTTACTTGGTAGTTCATTTAGTCTTTTTATAGTCAATCAACTCGTACATTTATTTTAGGATTCCTAATACTTGAAGTGTAGTGATTTACTAGATTCTTACTCTCTTTACCTTTTCGAGACGAACCTAATCCAATCCTTAACTCACACCTATCAAACCTCTTATCCAAATCATTCGAATTTTTTTTTCCAAACCACAGTTATCCTAATTTGTATCCAAACATCGATAACCCTATGTTTCAAATAACTTCGGGACGAAGTTTCTAAAAGTAGGGGATGCTGTGACATCCGTCACTTTTATTTTTGTATAATAATAATAAAAATTTCGGATTATATATATATATATATATATATATATATATGAACACTCACTTGAAACCCATTATCTAGCCCAAACCCAAACCATTGAATTAAAACCCTTTATTATTTTCGGAGCCCACTGCACAAGCCCATCAGACCAGCCCAACAGGCCCAAGCCCACCTCCTCTCTTCCTTTGCTTATAAAAAAAAAAAAATTAAACACAGACCACGGGACTCGAACCCGGGTCTGTGTCCAAGCTACAACGTGCAACAACCAACTGAGCTACGGCTCGTCCTTGTTATAATCCCAACTCGATTAGTATATAACACCTTCTAACAAACGATGCCTTCTTCTTGCCTGATACCTGTTCGCTGCAAAACCCAAACACCCTCTTTTTATTTTATTTTTTTTCCTTTTCTTCTTGCTTTGACCATTGATTGACCTAATTTTGGTTAAGTTTGAATACGATTAACTGCTGTTGACTCACTCTAACGATTATTACGCGTCATATACACGAACCATCATCATCAATTCGACCCAATTAGAGCCAATTACACGCGTAGCATCTTCAATGTCGGGTCAAACTTACCAAATCCATCAATCTGAGCCCTCCCTATAAATTGAACCCACCAAATCATTCTACACTCGCCGATAAACATCTCCCCACTTTCAATTTCTGAAAACCTCTCAAATATAAGGTGTTCTTGTTCGCGTTTGACTTTCAGTTTGACCGTTCTTAAAGTCGCGAGATCGTTTCTGTAAGTTTCATTTTGTTTATGGGTTTTGATCTTCGGCAATCACACAACGATAACCCTATGCTTAATCGGGTTATTGTTGTGTGAATCATTCGATTGGAAATTCTAGGGTTTGATTATTAAAAATTGGGGAAGAAACGTTTGTAGATTTAGAATTTATACATTACAGAACGAAAGTTATCACCAACTGATCACACAGATCAGTTGGTAACATGGTGTTTCCTTAAAACATGAACCGACCATAGGCCAAGGGTTCGATTCCCACAATCTGGATTATTTTTGCTTTCATTTTCCAAAACAATTATATAAACAATCTGTGCACCTATATAACTAATTCAAAACGAATCTTAAACGTTCTCAGGGTGTGGCTTGGTGGTGGCCACGCTTGTGATTAAGTCCAACCCGGTCATAGACCCGGGTTCGAACCTCATAACCACCACATTATTTTTTTGATAAAGTTAAACATATATTCTTTTATTCTAAACTTTTATTATACATTTTAAATTCCAAAACAACTTTATAAATCCTATAAAATTTATTTTATGCAATTCAAATGGTAATGTTTATTATCCAATTTTTAGATTTTCAAAAATCATTTATTTAATATATATAATAAATATTACAAGTTTATTCATTTATAATTGTAAAATTCAATAAAAATATGATGGATTTGGTAAGTTTGACCCGACATTGAAGATGCTACGCGTGTAATTGGCTTTAATTGGGTCGAATTGATGATGATGATGGTTCGTGTATATGATGCGTAATAATCGTTAGAGTGAGTCAACAGCAGTTAATCGTATTCAAACTTAACCAAAATTAGGTCAATCAATGGTCAAAGCAAGAAGAAAAGGAAAAAAAAAAATAAAATAAAAAGAGGGTGTTTGGGTTTTGCAGCAAACAGGTATCAGGCAAGAAGAAGGCATCGTTTGTTAGAAGGTGTTATATACTAATCGAGTTGGGATTATAATAAGGACGAGCCGTAGCTCAGTTGGTTGTTGCACGTTGTAGCTTGGACACAGACCCGGGTTCGAGTCCCGTGGTCTGTGTTTAATTTTTTTTTTATAAGCAAAGGAAGAGAGGAGGTGGGCTTGGGCCTGTTGGGCTGGTCTGATGGGCTTGTGCAGTGGGCTCCGAAAATAATAAAGGGTTTTAATTCAATGGTTTGGGTTTGGGCTAGATAATGGGTTTCAAGTGAGTGTTCATATATATATATAATCTGAAATTTTTATTATTATTATTATACAAAAATAAAAGCGACGGATGTCACATAAGGTAGCTTCACACGAACTAGGCGCACGAATCTGCATGGCGTCTAGGGCTTTAGTTCATGTTTTTGAATAATCATTTGAAACTACTTTGTCACATGGGTTGTAACTTGAAATTGCTTCCGCTACGGTTTTGAGATATTGAAGTTTATGTTTTGAGTCTACGTATCTTTCATATTGTTGTTGTTTATTGTGACCGTTGACTTGGATCCTGGTTTATCACGCGGCTCGCGGTAAAACCCCGCATGTGGGATTTGAGGGTGTGACATTGCCACTGGTACACGTGGCGTACTATGGTGGACTGCAGAGGCATCATTTTTTTCCTGGTAGCAGAGGGTGTCAGGCGGCTATCTTCTTCTAGAAGACAAGCTGAGGTGACACCTGACACTTGGGAGGTAGTTCAGCAAGTGGGGCTCTAGGGGAGCTGAACCTTGTTACCACCCATTGTCATATAACGCGGGCGGCGATTGCCAGAACCAGCTGGATTATCCTCCTCATATGTAGGAAGCTGAATCCTGTGGAGGTGTGTTGTGATCTCGAATTGCCAACCCTCCGTAGGTATATTTATAATGGCAAAGTTTGTGGGGTAGGGGGCACCTATGCGCGGAAGTTGGTACTCTACCCCTTCACCCTTAGATCATGATTCACTACATTGAAATCCTTGGTTTCTGTAATCAATTTACAAACATAATAATAAAGTGCGTTTGAACAAAATAATAGAGTGCATTTATATACATGGGTATTTACAACGTGCGTTAAACATTTACAACGTCCGTTTAAGGCATGTGCGTTTAAATTCTACATCAAGTGCATCTAAACATTTACAAGGTGCGTTTCAACAATGAATGTGCATTTAAAACACTCTATTATCACCAACTTCTTCTTTTTCTTCTGCAACTTATTTTAACCTAATTTTTATGTTTAACCCTTCTTCTTGAAATACAATTGAAAGTATTTGACAAATAACACGAGCGTTTATTCATAATCCTATGTTTTTCATCTGATTAATCGTCCCAATATAATCCTCTGTTTTTTTTTATTTTTAGATTGAAACACTAATCTTACATTTTCGTTCAATGTAATCAACTTTTTTTATTACACAATTGCTTAAATTAAGTTTCGATTTGAAAAAGTTTTGAACGTTTTTCCTAATTTACCCTTGGTTTGTTTAAGCCGATCATGATTAAGGTTGATAATTACCATCATGTCACCGCTTAATCTTAGGGCTGAGAAGTCTTCTTACACTTCTCACGTTAAGAAAGCTTTGTACGTCATCTCTCCCCTAAATTCAATAATAGAACATCCTATCGTCTTTGTCAACGGTTGCTATGGTGGCTAATAAAATTCTAAAATAAAAGTACCAAATCACTTATATATGAATCATAAGTTTGACCTATGATATATATATATATATATATATATATATATATATATATATGGTTGGGCTAAGATAAAAACTCCTTTGAATTGAAAAAACTCTAGAAACCCTATATGAACTATTGATCTACTCTTATCAATGGTCAAGATTCATCCAAGTTAATTAATTGATAAAAAGTACATGTCCTTTTTAATTGATAGTCTCAAAAGGGTATTATTGGTATTTGGTTATGACATAATGTCTCTGTCTCTCTCCTGTTACGTGACATATTGCACATTTTTTATATAACTCAAGCTATAAAACTGCCATGTCAGCGTGGGGTAGGAGCATCCATGAGATGATGGTTCTAGGGGTGTGGAGAAGGCCCATCACCATTTAATGTTTTTTTAATTAAATAATATTATCATATTAATGTTACAATAAAAAAGTTAATATTCTAATATTAATATTAAAAAGTAAATATTACATAAAACCACTCCAAAAAATATAACTAAAATTAAAGCAACCTACTTGACATAAAAAAAATTACAAATAATCTAATCTTGTCCGTTGTTCCAAATATATTCAACCAAGTCCGTTTGAAGATTGCGATGTGTGTACTCGTTATGTAACGAGAACTCGCTTAAATATTGTTGATGTGGGTTGACAGGCACCGTATTCTCCGGCGGGGCATTCTCGTCATACACACAAATGGCGGCGCCTTCGTCTTCGAGTATCATGTTATGCAACAAGATAGAAGCATACATACAGTAACGCAATTTTTTAGGGGTGAACATACGTGCCGGGTTTGAAATGATGTGCCATCTTGCTTGTAGAACACCAAATAATCGTTCAATGTCCTTTCTTGCCGCCTCTTGATACTTGGCAAATTTCTTTCTTTTTTCATCATACGGGTGGTGAATACTTTTAACGATCGTTGTCCATGATGGGTAGATTCCATCAGCAAGATAATAACCGCGCCTATACTCCACCCCCGATAGTGTAAAGCTGGTTTCCGGACCGGTTCCTTTAATGACATCGTCAAAAATCTCCGACCGGTTAATAACATTAATGTCGTTGTTCGAACCAGGAACGCCAAAGAAAGCATGCCAAACCCATAGATCTTGTGAACACACCGCCTCCAAGATTATTGACGGATATTCTTGATCCCCTCGTTTGAACATTCCGCACCATGCTACCAAGCAGTTTCTCCAAGGCCAATGGTAGCAATCAATGCTTCCGAGCATTCCTGGAAAACCATGTTGTTTGTGGTGAAACTGATACAATTGTTGGACCTCACTAGAGTTTGGTTTTCGCAAATATTTCTTGCTGTAAAGCTTCACCACACACTTGCTAAACTTGTACAGACATTCTCGTGCAGTTCTTTCCGACATTTTTAAATACTCATCCCAGGAATCTGCCGCAGTCCCGTACGCTAGTTGCCGAAGTGCCGCTGTGCATTTTTGTATGGTGGTGAACCCCCTTTTGCCTCTAGCATCGTATCGTAAGGTAAAAAATGGCTCGAAGTTAGCCATATCACCGGCTATACGTAAGAACAATCTTCTACTCATTCGGAACCGACGTCTAAATACTTCCGCCGAGTATAAGGGTTCGTCGGCAAAATAATCTGCCACCAATCTATCATGGGCACCTACACCTATTTACAAAAATATAAACACAATAAAAATCTAAAATGTTAAAAAAAATAAATATAATACACATAAATAATATAAAAAAATATAAAACTTACCCTCTCGGTCTCTATTTATAGCCGCTTTCCTAGTTCGAGGTACCGAATCGATTTCATCTCCTTGCTCCTCGGCAATAATCTGCGCCGCTTGCGCCACGATGTTTATAACAAAATTTACGGCTTCGTTTGTAGATGATGAACCCGAAGAAGACATAGACGACGAAGAAGAAGATAACGACATGGTAGTTTGAGGGTTTGGATTTTTTATAAATAGTTATTGGTTTAAATATAGTGAGAGTATTTGAGAGAGTTTTTATAAAAGTTGTGGTGAAAAATGGTATGGAGTGTTTGGTTTTAAATAGTTTGAAAAAAAAAACATTTTTTTTATTTTAAACGGTCAAATCCTTAAAAGTAACGTTGTCCAATGTTCAAATCCTCCACTTTCCTGGCCCGGCTTCAATGGCAAAATAATGCCCCTCCTGCCGCCCCTCCACCTATGCCGCCCCTGGGGGTGGTGTAGCTAGGCCCGGCAAATCGATGCCTCTTCTATGCCGCCCCCCATACCCTCTAGTCTTAGATATTATCTCTTATCCAATTATTAAATTTGTCACAGAACACTTTTAATTGAATAGTGATCTTACATTTTTTTAACGGCAAATTTTTATTACACCTTTATTCCACCTTACATTGCATTTATAAGGATTTAAACTCACAACATACCATTAGACCAAGAGTTCACATGATTCACAAAACATTCCATTCATATGAAATCCTGAAACCTATAATTATCACTATTACATAGTCAACTATGATTATGTAACAGATAAAGACCTACGGATTTGATTTAAATGAGGCTTTACCTTGGTTTATATTTTGTACTTTTTTTAAGAAAATATTATGTACAGTATAATGAGAAAATTTGGAGTTAAAGATTTATTTTTATATATTTCATAGGTAATATATGGATAGGAATGCTACTTGTAGGTCAAGTTTACATGGTTGTAGGTGTGGGGTGATTAATAATGTTGTAGGGCTTCAAGATTGGATGGCATGTGATATCATTGGATACTAGACTCCTAGCACCAGTGGCTAGATGCTACTTGTCAAATACTTGTCAAATGATAAGAAATGGACCACTAGATCCACTGTTTAGCTTTTGAGAATGAATTGACACGTGGCTGCTATTTATAGTATTGTTTGTCAACCTTTTGGTTGGAGAAGTGAACATGTTGTTTGGTACTGAATTATGTACTTACTTCTTTTAGACATTTTTGTGGTGGTTGCATTGTTAACTTATGTCTCATCGAAATTTGGTGGTAAATAATGGCGTATTTCACAACAGTTTAGAGTTTAAATATTTCATCGCATAGGTGTGGTTTATTATTCTAGAAAATCTTGGAAGTATCATTAAGAAAAATAGCATTATTAACTTAACTAGGTTTTTACCTAGCCGCGCGTTGTGACGGCATCAATTCAATTTTAAATTTAAGCAATCAGGTCATATCCAAAATTGATTGACATACAAATGTACATATATTTAGATAACTTTAAATACAATGTTCTACACAGCTTGATTGAATCTACTTTATTGACGCATGAGATTTCCGTCAGATTCGACTATGTATAAGCAATGTTACTCATCAATGTTCATTTAAAGTATCCTAATCAAGCACCAGCCGCGCATTGCGGCTGCAAGAAAATGGTTGCACTACATATAAGGTAACACATATTGTTTAATAAGCTGATTACGGAATACATAATTAGATTACGTAAGATCCTAAGACATAATATTAGATAAGTTTTCATTAGTACGGATGGTAACAAAAGTTTGCACATCATAATTAGATTACATAAGTTTAAGTACTTGTAGGGTTGTTGCTAATTCTCTGGATCATTGACAATCTTCTTTTTTTGCAGGTTCTTTGTTAAAGGGTGCATAAGAAGCTGTTTGTTTGTATGGTTTAAATAACGTTGGCCAATAAGTTTATGATTGCTATACCTTCAGTTTCAATGAGTGATCGTTTTGTAGAAGATTCAGAATGGTATTTGATGGCTGGAGTTGTTGGTACAGGAGTTATTGATGCTTTGCCGGTGTTGTCGTCATATGCAACAGTTGATTGAATGGTCTGTGAGGCGATGAAGACTTGCTTTGAAGAGTTGTTAGAATGGGTCTTCGACAGAGGAGTTGCTCGTGCAAGTGTATTTGGTGCAGCAAAGGCTGCGCTATTGACTGTACAACGTGTGGCGCCTGTTTTTTTTTGTCTTTGATAGCTTGTACCTGCAACTGCAACTCTTTATCTGTGACACTTTGCAATAACTCCTGTTTATTTGGCTTGGACATCATTTCATCACATATGAGATGTAAGAGCTGAGTTGCGGTTCTATCAAAGAACATAGTTTCAATTGTTTCTGTCCCGTCTGAAAGCATGGCCTAAAGTCGGTACCTACATCAACATGGGAAAATATTGATAGTAAAAAAGTTGATAAACCATAGAGTTTAGTAAAATTAGAAGCAAAGACAAGGATTATATTATACTTTTAATAATACTAAAATAATAAAACCATGTATTGAATTCAGTTTTATGAAATACTTATATTGTACTTTATCATGTAAGGACATTAAAAATCGGTCTGAAGGTGTCATCAAGATAACATTAAACTTGTGAGTGATATCCATTTAACAGAGGGCGTAAAAAACAGATAGTTAGAAATCTTGTTAAGTAGGTAAAATCGGAATCATAAACACAAGTAAACGGAAAGTAAAAAACATTCAAATAATTCGAATGTGAGATGAGTTCTTACATATGTTTGACTGCATTGACATCGGCATGTGTTGAGCAGAACCAGAGTGGACCGTTTTCCAATGCTACTTGATTACATTGCACACATGCTGTGTAGTACCAAGGGTTTGTAGCAGACAAGAAATCTATACTGCCTTTAACGATGAAGTTTCTACCCTGTTATGAATTTTTTTTCCAGTAATTATAAGCATCCGAATTTTTGTTTGACACTTGTAAAACTTACTGTAATGCTGTTTGCTGGTAATTTTTTTAGCTCTGCCATCATAATTTTTTTAGCTCCGCAATCATAATGCTGTAATTAACTGTAATCCGGAGGCAAACTGTCACCAACAACAGCCCAAATCGTGTCAGAAGGAAGTGAAAGAAAGTTGGTTTCAGTTTTCAGTTTAGCAATTCGAAAACGCTAATTCGGTATGGAGATATTCAGAGAAGAGAGAGAAAGAAATCAATATGGTTTAAGTTTTTTTGTTGTGAAAATAAGCCACTGAACAACACGTACTCACAAAATGCCACGCGTATAAAAGAAAGAAACCACGTGTACAGGAAGCCGTGTGCAAAAAAAAGGGAAAAAATGGAACTCCATAGCACTCTAGCCAGAGTCAAACCTGAGACGTATTCGATAATAAGCAACAACGAAACCACCACACCAGCAGACCATATTGGAAATTATCTCAACACACATATATTTATAAACTAACTAAAATAAAATATAATAAAAACACTGTTCAATTTCATCACTCTTACATATCTATTAGATTCTGCGTCTCTGGAGTCTTTGGATCATGGTATACATATGTAGAAATTGTAGTTTGGAATTGAAGGTTGCCTGTATTTAAGTTTATAGATATTAATTATATTATTGTATGAAAGATGCAAATGTTTAAGAAATTGTGTTTTTTCTCCCTTTCTTTATGTTGGTCAACAGTCAAGAAAACGGTATTTACTGACCATAATAATCCTTAGTTTTATGCGCCGTGAGAGCTAGTATGACAGGTGGGGAGGCTGATTCACATTCGGCTCGGTTGAATTTGTTTTTTGAAGTCAACGTTTCTTCCCAAACAGTAATATTGACATCTTGGTTGCTGTATATTTAGAAATCAAATTTGAAGATTATAGTATATTATTAAAAGGATTTAAAAAGATAAATGTAATATTACTTATGTTTTTATAGAAGTTGCAAATGGTATACCTACAATCCCTGAGTGTCATCACCACATACGACTGATTTTTTTGTGGTCATTCAATCCTTCATTCCTTGTAGTATTCCGATATAATCTGTTAAAAAAAATAACATAATTTGAAAATCATGTAAACTTTAATTTGAGCTTAAAGACAGGTGATAAGGTTAATTTTTCGTAACATTACATACCCACAATACCCTCATGAGGTGCTACCATTTCAGCCCTGCGACGTGTTGCAATATCAAAAAACTGATCATGTATGGCTGTTGAGTCTGGAATAGGTGTGATCATAGTGGCTTGTGCAAGAAAAATAGTAGCAGAATGTGAAAGTGTATTAGTGTAATCATCAGTGTCCACACATGCATATTTCTGTATCTGATAACATGATCCCGGATGCAGTTTAGGTTCAACAGCAAACTTGTTCTTCCCTTTTGCCATGGTCTGAATGGCCATACCCTGTTTAAAAATTTGATTAAGTACATAAGCACTTAACATACAAATGTGAGCTGACCCAAAGAAGACTGTAAGACTAATGCAGCTGGTTTCCTTCTAAAATACTGTTGTACTAATTTATATTATTGTTTCATGTTAGTAGTTTTTACCTCTTCGTCCACAAATATGTAATGGATCTTGTCATCTCTATGTGCCGGTACCTATTTTCTGATTACTCTCACTTCAATAAGTGTTGTTGTTTGCCTTGGTCTCAGTTCTAATATTCCCTTGTATTCCATCAGCTCCAACCTGTCAAACAAAATGAAGTAGACAACATAAGTTTTTTACTTATATATGTGTTATTAAAAATCAACAATAAATGTAATCAATATAGAGTCAAGCATGAAACCTGTTGTCAACTAATTTCATTTAGTAATTCAGAGTAGACAATATTTAGCGTTGAATTATCGTTTTGTGCATTATCATTTGCTAAAAGTATTTTCAATGATTGTGGGGATGTTGCACTTGAAAGCGCAACGTATAATTGGCCGTGGCCAAAACTTGGTTCTGGCAAGTAAAGCCCGACCTTCTTTAGTGATTGACCTTGACTTTTATTAATCGTCATGGCATAACATATTTTGATTGGAAACTGACGACGTGAAAAGACAAATGGTAAGTCTTTAGAATTATATACAAAGTTAATTCTAGGAATGTATACTCTGTTTCCAATTAATGTTCCAGTAATGATACGTGCCTCAATTACGCATGGAAGTAACTTTGAAACTAAGAGTCTTGTTCCATTGCACAAACCGTTTTTAGGATCCATATTACGCATTAACATAACTGGACTATTAAGTTTCAGTTTTAGACAGTGGTTTGGAACACCACTAAAATTCAGAACATTTAAGTATTCGGGTGGGTACATTGCGTCTGTTTCGGCGCCATCTTTTGAATGAGGTACCATAGAATCAGTACTTAGGTATGAAATACATTCCCCTGGTGATAATTCTTGCACCATTTCATTTATGATGTCAACAGTTTCATTTTTCGGACAAATGATAGCACGTTCAGAAATTTTGGCTGGTGTAGAATTATGAAGTAAATCACCGTAAAAAAAATGAACTAAATCCAGAAGCCTATCTTCAGATGGGCGTAGCAAGAATTCAGAAGGTATTTCACTTTTTTTTTTCATCGGGATGTTCAGAATCCAGAGTTATACCTTCTTTGCCATTACCTATTCTTAAAAGCCATCTAGAAAAGGCTTGCAACTATTCTAAATCATTAATGTCTGTTTTGTTTGCTGCAAGACACATGTTCTCAGAAAGTGTGTACATGACAAAGTGTTTCCATAGATATGATCGAGGTAGGCAGGATGCTAATATTTCATTTTTGTTTCACTTAGGTTTAACTGTCAGTGTTTGTCTGAAATCACCACCTAGCAATACTGATTTCCCACCAAAATACTAAAAACTATTTCCAGTAAGATCCTTAAGAGTCTTGTCTAATGATTCAAAACATCTACGGTCACTCATGGGTGCCTCGTCCCAAATGATAAGTGTGGTCTCCAAAAGCAATTGACAAAGATTTGTGTTCTTTTTTGATGTGGCATGTAGATTCTTCTGTCAATTCTAATGGTATTTTGAACCTTGAGTGAGCCGTTCGACCTGCTGGTAATAATAAGGATGCAATACCAGAAGCAGCGACTACAAGAACAATCATACCAGTTGATCTTAAACATGAAATTAGTGTTTTCCAAAGTTAAGTTTTACCAGTACCGCCATGACCATGGACAAAAGCCAACAATTGTGTTGAGCTTGCGACAGCCTTCATGACTGCATCGTACACAACCAACTGTTCGTTGTGAAGACCTGCATGCAAAGACGTGTGCTCAATTTGAAGCTCATTTATATCATAATTTTTTTCTTTCAGAAGCAAAATATTTGTATGCGCTTAGGATCAAATATGTGTATTTTCTTGATATTCTTATCACCGTCCTTCAACACAATCACAGCCTCTGGAATCTTCCAGTCATAATACCACCAGATAAAGTCTTTAGCAAAGTGTTGTGGAATTTGCAATAGTGGAATATGTTTCAACACTTTCGGTGGTTTATATTTCAATGTCACCTTGGGCAAACCGGTAATAGAATCAATGTCTTTCTTGTGAACAATCCGCTTTGGATACTGAGGTGCAAAAAGATTCCACTTCGTCCTGCTTTCCCTTGCCATTTTATCAGCAAAATAGGCAATGTGATCATTTGAAGATCCAATCAACTTATGTCGACAAATATCACGAATAGCCCAGTACGGAAGAGTCTTCAGATCATGAAATCTGTCAAAATACAATATCCCCTTCTCCCACTTAACAGCTACACACTTTAACTTCTTTATAAACTTCCAACCCAATGCTCTTCCTTTAAACATTTCGTTGTGGAGTTTATAGAAGCTTCCCTGAATCTCTGCTTTCGGACGATTGACTTCTTTCTCTTTCAATTGCCTCAGTAACTCTTTCAAGCTGTCAGATTGTTCGATATTCGGTTTATCATGCCCCTTAAACACTTCTTCAACAAACTTATCACTCTTTTCTTTTGCAAGTTTCTCGGCTTCTTTCAAAAGTTCATCAGTGAATGCAGCAAATCCAGAATCTTTATCTATCTTAAAATATTCTGGATACTCTTCACTGGTTATATCTTCAACTTCAATATCCTCAAACGCAGGTACATCACGATCATCAGAATGATTTCCAGCTTCCTTTTTCAGGT
Organism: Ambrosia trifida; assembly: GCA_028751855.1. NCBI lineage: Eukaryota > Viridiplantae > Streptophyta > Magnoliopsida > Asterales > Asteraceae > Ambrosia > Ambrosia trifida. The sequence continues at coordinate 2,485,924 of CM054123.1, read as the reverse complement.
AGATTAGGAATCTGGTTATCAGCTAATAGTTCTTCCAACGTTTTCCCAACCTGCTTCGCCAAACCTTCTAAAATTTCTTTTGTCATTGCCGCAGAAACTTCACCATCTTCTAAATCTGGATCATTATAATCCAATTCAAGCATCCTGTCACTAGATTCAAAGATCTCAGAGAATCTACTGGTCATGTCAATCGTCCAGACTCGATCAGTTAGCATATTGCGATACATCTGTTTATCTTCTTCAGACAATGACTTCAGCTTCTCATTCCAAAAGATCGTATCATCATCAACCGATCCTCCAGGAGCTTTAGAACTGGATTCACCATCTTTTCCAGATCCACGTTTCTCATACTTATACTTATCTGTATCGTCATCCTCGTCATCATCATCATCAAATGCAGAGCTGCTTCCATCACCAGATTCACTATCCGAACCATCATTATCTCTATCATCCTTCTTCTTCTTCTTTTTAGGAGTGTTCCCAGCATCTTCATCAAGATCCTCATCTTCCTCCTCCTCATTATCAGATGGTTCAAAATCAACTTGCTCCTCGTCTTGATCTTTATCCTCTTCACCTTCTTTCAACTGAGGAGCCCGAGAGTATAAATCTTTAATCAGATTATCCATGCTTTTATTACTCTCTTTTAGCTTCTTATTCTCTTCCTTCAAAGCTATAAACCTTCTGGTGTTTCTTTGCTCATGTTTTAACAATTTCCTATTATCCTTCTACAACTGTTTAATTTTCTTTTTCAGCTCTTCATTGTTCTCATGTGATGTAACAACGACATCCAACATCTTAGTGTCATTCTTTCTCAATTGATCAATCTCTGTCTGCTGCTTATTTATAATATTCATCATCTCAGTATGTTTCCGGTTAACAGTGTTCATCACAGCACTATCCACTGTAATCTTTTGAGCAGAAACTTCAGCAACTTCAGGCAGTTTACCCTTCTTCAACTTCTTCAGTACATTATCCAATGCCTCGTTAAAAGCGTCAACAGGTAAATCAGATCCCTGTTCAGTACTAGAAGTGGTTGTGGTTTTCTGCTTCTTAGAAGCTGGAGCAGCAACTGGTGATTTCGAGCTTGAAGCAGGTGCCCACTTCTTTCCTGCTACTAAAGACTCAATCTCCCTCGCTCTTTTCTCTGTGGGCTTTAACACTTTTTCCTTCTTCTTGAATTGGGGCTTCTTTGGTTTCTCCCCTTGTACGGGTGATCCAGGAAAATCTCCTGATCCCAAACCTAATCCCTCATCATCTTCATCTAAATGAATAGGGCTCTTCGTTCTCTGTTCTTCCACTGATCTATTCAGACTAGCAGACTCACCAGCCACAGTGGCCTTGGGCGTGGTGGCCTTTACTGTCTCAGTTTCAGAATCCCAACGTTCATCCTCTTGCGTCTCTTCAGAATCGACTGACGCTTCATCCACAAGATGTAAACCTTTCTTAGCCATGCTCTTATGCCTTCTCGACACACTCTTCTTCTTAGCAAGCTCAGTCTCAGGAACAACTTCAATTTTAATCTCTTTTTCTTTCGACTTTTCACTCTTGGCTCCCACATTCACAACCTGACATTTTCGCTTTGCCTCAGGGTCAACAGGATGTAGCGGATTGTCTTCGTCCGATGCACTGTCAGCATGCCTTACCTCATCATTACCAGGATCCACATAATCAATCCTAGCCAAATGACCAAATAAACGTCTAACAGGTGGTCGTTCGTTCACCGGCACGCCTTTGTAAGCCTTCATTCTTTCCAAGGTATTAATGGTCATATGCTCTTGAACTATGATCTGCTTCGGATCCCTCTTCAACTTCTTATACTTGTGATCAAATATCATCTGAAGGAATCTAGGATATAACAGAAACTTCCTAGTCCTTGTACCTCTAACAGGTTCCAATAGATGTTCCATAAGCATCCCTGATACGTTGAACGGTTTGTTCAATATCAGTGCAACCATTATTGAGCTTATACTCTTCCTCATCAAGTCATAACCTCCTGCTGCTGAACCAAAGACATGAATCATGACATGTGCCAAATACTTAAACTGGGGACAAAGCTTTCCCTTGTGTAACGAACCATCAGTAATTGGCCCGTTATATTTCATCCTTAGAAAGCATTTCCTCTGTTCAGTAAAACTAAGTTCTCTGGGATCAGTCTTTTCATCTTCAAGTTTCAACGCTTCCCTAATATCATTCTCTGAAACAATAATCAGTTGTCCTTGAATCTTGCTAACCAGAGATGATTCACAATCCCAAAAGTCCATTTTCACGTTCGTCCAGAACTCTTGTAGCAAGTCTCTGTAAATAATAGCAGGTGTAGCAATTGCATCTATCACCCGACTCCTCTTTAGAAACTCAATAATCCCTGTAAACTCGGTGTGCTTCTTCACGTCTCCAAGATATGCACAACAGTTGTGCGCATTCTCGAACGGTAAAATCTCTTCCTTTCCCGTCTCAGCAGCTTTTGCAGATGATCCAGCTTATTCACTAGTTCCTTCCTGTCCAGACATGGTTTATACTTCAAAACAAATCAAGTAAACACGTTAGAAATCGACAAAATAAACAAAAATTGAAAATTTGATAATTGATCTCTACATTCGACCAAACGGAGGTACGAATGAGAGTTTTTGGGTACGAATGTGAAGTTTTAAGGGTTCGAATGTGAAAATTTTTGAATAAATGTTTCATTCGCCCGTTTGAACTTCATTCGCCCAAACAAAACATCTCCTTCGCCCATTTTTGTACGTTCGACCATTCGAAATGGACGAAAGAGACTGTTCTTCATTTCAAATTTTAATTTTGAATTTCAGTGGATTTTAATTTGTCATTTTGATTCATTTAACATCTAAAACCTCCGATAAAAGTTTCCTAATCATCAATTTTATCAGTTATTTATTAAATTAGTGTTTTATAACAAAAATAGGGTTCGAATGACTTTAAACAATCGATTATGCATTCTGGTCATGTTTAAACCATTGTTTTTGCATATTCTCCCCCTAAAACACTCATTCAATGAATCCCTGTCAATAATATGTTCAATTATCATGTATAAATCCCTGTTCGATAGTAGTTAGGGCTTGAACACAAAATCATTGATTAAACAGTCAATAATAGATGAAAACCTGTAAAGATTAGTGCAAAATGATCAGCACGAAGAGACGAACACAATGGTAAGATTTCAAAGACACGAGCAACAAGTGGACTTAGGATCAGAAATTTTGAAAAATTTTTGTAATGGGTCGAATGAGCAGATAAGGCTTTATATAGGCTGCTCATTCGCCCGTTCACCCCGGTCGAATGAGAAACTTTTGTCTCCTTCGCCCCTATTTAAAGGTGCGAATGAGACATAAGGGTTCGAAAGAGAAACTGTCTTAAGAATTCTCACATTCGCCCAAAATGAAACGTACGAATGAACAAGAAATTCCTCCTTCGACCCAACGAAGGGGCGAAAGTGAATCAGGAATTTTTAAAATTTTACCAAATCTCAAAATCGAGTCCCGTTCAAAATATTTTCCAACTTTTAAGCATCCGATAATCATATTTTCTCATTTAAAGATCACAAAGCTCAAATGGTTCATCAAGGTTTAGAAAATCGTTATCAACCACCATCAGCTATCAAAAATAAGATAGAAATGTAAAATCTTTTTGGATTTTCTAAAGTTTATGTTAAAACACACCTAAAATCTTTTTGAGTTTTGCAATTTTTGACGAGAAAATAAAATGCAGAAATGTAAAGATAAAGCAGTAAATGTTTTGGGATTTCCGGTAAAGGGATCATATCAGTTATTGAGAAATCTGATCACACCGTTGATCTTTTTGATTATTATCATTAAAGACAATGTGTGATCTGGCAACTGCTGATATTGTGATCCATATAAACTCACATGCAGACTTTTGTGCAGTGCTTTAGACTGATACGATTATGTATAGTATAAACATAATTGTTTGTGGTTCCCACGCACACGACATACTCCCGTATCAATGTATGTGCGTGAATGGATCGTATAACAACAAAGAATGATCAAACAAGTTAGTTTTAGGTGCGGAATCCCTAAAACAATCACAAAATAATAGTCAAACAGATCAAAACAAGCAAATCATCATTTTCAAAAGCTTTTCATTAATTAACAACTCGATTACACGTTGAAAGATGATTACAAACAGGGTGAGAACGTGAAAAGAGCTAAACAAAACACTAGAGAGAATATCAGAAAGTGGAGGGAATAATAATGACCAAAAGTTGCATTCAAAAATCAAGCTTGTCTATTTATAGACTGCACATTCGCCCATTTGGTTCATGCGAATGTGCAGGTTCGCCCAATCTGCCTGGTCGAACCAAGCTACACAATAAACTATATTCACATTCGTCCACAAGTTTCTTCCTTCGCACCTTCTGTTCTTCCTTCGTACCTACAAAAAGCCTCCTTCGCACCAACGACAAATCACAAAATAAGTTTGTTGTTCAATCCGAAGCACTAGTCGCACAATTGCATCTACAAACTCCCCCTCGACTATTGCTTGGATTGCTGTCGACGTTGTTCGTCCATTCTAATGTTCATCAGTTTGATATGTCGTTGAATCTTCTGTTCTTTCGCAAAAACCGGTTCCTGAAATTGCTTTTGCTTCGGCCTTTTCAATTCAGGCACCTTTTGCTTCTCAACAAACTTTCCGAGCTTCTCGCCATAGTCACAACCAGCATTAATGTCATATGCAAAGCACAGAAATACCACACATTGGTACTTTCCTGCTTGCTCAGCATCCTTCGCATCAGAATAGATCGGATTGTAAAACAACATTATTATATCCTCATGTGAACAATTAATTAACCACATGGGATCAAAAATGTGTATCTTCTTGTAATTCTTCTCTCCGTCTTTCAATACAATCACAGCCTCTGCTATCTTCCAATCGTAATACCACCAAATGAAATCTTTAGCGAAGTGTTGTGGGATTGGCAACAAAGGAATCTTTTTCAGCACTCGCGGTGGTTTGTACTTTAACGTCACCTTGGGCATACCTGTAATCTGATCAATATCCTATTATGAACAATACGTTTCGGATATTGTGGTTTAAACAAATCCCACTTGGTTCGGCTTTCTCTCGTCATCTTCTCAGCAAAGTAGGTAATCTGACTATTTGACGCTCCCGTTAAACGGTGACGGAAAATATCACGAATTGCCCAATAGGGAAGAGTCTTCAAATGATGAAATTTATCGAAATATAAGATCCCCTTCTCCCACTTCACTGCTATGCATCTCAATTCTTTAACAAACTTCCAGGCCAATGCACGACCTTTGAAAATACCACTATGAAGTTTGTAAAAGCTTCCTTGAATTTCAGCTTTCGGACGATTGTTTTCTTTCTCTTTCAATTTCCTCAAGAATTCCTTCAAACTCTCCGACTGCTCGAACCGTGGTTTGTCATGCCCTTTGAAAACTTCATCTTCAAATGCTTTACTCTTCTCTTTCGCCAGTTTCTCGGCTTGGTTTAGCAATTCATCTGAGAATCCAGGAAATCCACAATCTTGATTAGTCTTGAAGTATAGTGGATACTCCTCACTCGTTATGTCTTCCATTTCAACATCCTCAAACGCAGGAACATCACGGTCATCAGAATGATTCCCGGCTTCCTTCTCAGGTATCTTTGGAATGAAATTATCTGCAAGCAACTCTTCCAAAGTCTTTCCCACCTGTTTAGCTAAACCCTCAAGTATCTCTTTTGAAATCGCCGCAGAAACCTCTCCATCTTCAAGATCAGGGTCATCAAACTCCAACTCAAATAGTTTATTGCTCGACTCGAATATCTCTGGAAATCTGCTTGTCATGTCAATCGTCCAGACTCTATCTGTGAGCATCTGGCGATACATGTTCTTGTCGTCTTCAGATAACGACGGCAGTTTCTCATTCCAGAAGATATCGTCATCCACATTCTCTCCTAGAGTCTTAGAGCTCGACTCTCCACCCTTACTTGAATCACGCTTTTCATATGTAAACTTGTCAGCGTTATCATCATCATCATCATCATCATCACTACTACTATTGAAAGCAGAGCTGTTTCCATCACTCGATCCACCATCTGAACCTCCATCATCTCCATCATCTTTCTTCTTCTTCTTCTTAGTATCATTACCTGCATCTTCATCAAGTTCTTCATCTTCTTCTTCGTCAGATGGTTCAAAATCGACCTGTTCTTCTTCTCTTTCCTTATCTTCTTCACCAGCTTGAAGTTGAGGAGCTCGAGAGTACAAGTCTTTGATCAAATTATCCATATTCTTGTTACTCTTCTTCAACTGTTTATTCTCCTCCTTCAAGACGATAATTCTTCTGGTGTTTCGTTGCTCGTGCTTCAGCAACTTCTTATTCTCTCTTTTCAACCTCTTGATAGTTTTCTTCAAAACTTCATTATCATCATGTGATGTGACTACGACTTCTAACATCTTTTGATCGTTTGTCTTCAATTGCTCGATCTCAGTTTGTTGTTTGTTGATTATATTCATCATCTCAGACAATCTCTGATTCACAGCACTCATTATATCACTATCCACCGAAACTTTCTTCTTCATAGGTGGTTCAACAACATCAGGCAGTTTGCCTTTTCTAATCTTCTTGAGCACATTATCCAATGCTTCGTTAAACTGATCAACAGGTATATCTTCATTCTGTTGTGTGCTCAATGTTGTCGCAGTCTTTTGCTTCTTCTGTGCTGGTGCAGTAACCGGTGACTTAGAACAAGTAGCCGGTGGTAGTTTCTTACCAGCTATAAGCGATTCAATCTCCTTCTTCCTCTTAATACTTGGTTTCTCCTGTTTCTTCTTCTTTGACTTATCAGCTTGTACAGGAGAACCAGTAAAAGCTTCATCTATGTTCATAATCAATTCATCTTCATCAACAGGAATAGGACTCTTATTCCTTTGATCTTCAACATTCTGACTAGCAGACACACCAGCCTCAGTGGCCTTGGGCGTGGTGGTCTTTACTGTCTCAGCATCTGAATCCCAACGTTCATCTTCCTGCGTCTCTTCAGAATCAACCGACGCCTCATCAACTAGATGTAACCCTTTCTTTGCCATGCTCTTATGTCTTCTTGGTGTACTTTTCTTCTTTTTAGGTTCAGTTGCAACCTCTAACCTTATCTCTTTCTTCTTGATCTTTCCACTCTTTGCGCCGACATTCACAACCTATCTTTTGCGTTTCGCATCAAGATCAACAGGATGTAATGGGTTATCAGGATCAGAATCACTGTTCGCATGTCTCACAAGCCCTTCACCTAGATCTGTATAATCAACTCTTGCTAGATGTCCAAATAAACGCCTTACTGGTGGACGTTCATTGACTGACAATCCCTTATACGCCTTCATCCTAGCAAGTGTATTAAGCGACATATGTTCTTGAACAACTATGTGCTTAGGATCTCTTTTCAATTCCTTATACTTGTTGTCAAACACCATCTGGAGAAAACGAGGATATAATAGAAACTTCAGATTCCTCGTGCCATTCACAGGCTCTAATAAATGATCCATCAGCATGCCTGAAACATTGAACGGTTTGTTCAACACCAAGGCAACCATCATAGAACTGATACTCTTTCGCATCAAATCATATCCTCCAGCTGCAGATCCAAAGACATGTATCAAAACATGTGCCAGATATTTGAATTGAGGGCACAGTTTTCCCTTGTGCAATGAACCGTCAGTGATTGGTCCATTGTATTTCATTCTGAGAAAGCACTTTCGCTGATCCATAAAGCTAAACTCCTTAGGATCTGTCGGCTCATCATCTAAGTTCAACGCTTCTCTTAGATCCTCCTCACAAACAATGACTCTCTGCCCTTGGATCTTGCTAGTCAAGCATGACTCGCATTTCCAGAAATCAAGCTTCACTCCCGACCAAAATTCTTGCATCATATCTCTGTAGATAATCGTCGGTGTAGCAATAGCATCTATCACCCTGCATCTCTTCAAGAAATCTATGATTCCGATAAACTCTGTATGCTTTTTAACCTCTCCGAGATACGCACAGCAGTTATGCGCATTCTCGAAGGCTAAAAGCTCTTTAGAAACTATTTTGGCAGACTGTGAGGATGATCTAGCTTGTTCCGTCGTCTTTTCCTGCTCGGACATCGTTAAATCTGCAAAACAAACAAAAACACATGTTAAAAATCGTCAAAAATTCAAACTTGAAAACTTTGGTAATAAACATCTTCATTCGCCCAAACGGGGGTACGAATGAGAAATTCATAAGGTACGAATGAGAAGTTTTGATGGTACGAATGTATGGTTTTTGATAAAAAGTTTCATTCGCCCAAACTTTCTACATTCAACCGTCTGGTTATCTCCTTCGCCCATTCGAAATGGTCGAAGATGACTGTTCTTATTTTGAATTTTCAACTTTGAAATTAAAGGTTTCTGGTCATGTTCTTTTGATTGAAACAGATCCTAACAATGCCGATTAATCATTCTATATTAACAAATTCATCAATTATTCATTATATATGTGTTTTCTATTAAAACTAGGGTTCGAAACACAACTATTGATCAAATCTGGATTTGTCAAAAGCTTTGGTAAAAAGATCTGCGCGTTGGTAATCAGCGTGGATTTTGACCATATCGATCAACTCTTTAGCATAACAATCACGGATAAAATGATATTTAATCCGGATATGTTTAGCCTTTGAGTGATTTACTAAGTCTTTTGTTAATGCGATTGCGGCCTCATTATCACAGTAAATAGGGGTTTTAAGAAATTGCAAACCGTAATCCACCATCTGTTGTTGGATCCAAAGAACCTGTGAGCAGCAGCTCGATGCTGAAACGTATTCTGCTTCACATGTGGATAGTGCAACTGCAGTTTGTTTCTTGCATTGCCAAGTCACGAGCCTGCTCCCCATAAACTGACATCCAGCCGTTGTGGATATGCTGTCTTTGTCACAGCCACCCCAATCTGCATCACTAAAAGCGATTAGGTCAAAATTATCATCATGAGGGTACCAAAGTCCAATTCGATGGACAACCCTTCAGATATCTAAGGATACGCTTGACAGCTGCAAGATGACTCTGTTTCGGCTTCGATTGATATCGTGCACAAAGACATGTCGCAAACATTATATCAGGTCTAGACGCGGTGAGATACATCAGAGATCCGACGATTGCTCTGTATGTAAATGGATCAGTCAGCTCCCCCTTAAGGTCAACACCAATCCCGTGATTAGGTTGTATCGGGGTATCCATCGGCTTCGAATCATCCATCTGGAATCGGCTCAAGACTTCAGAAACATATTTCGTCTGGTGAATAAAGATCCCCGTTGGTCTTTGCTCTACCTGCAAGCCTAGGAAAAACTGCATTTCACCCATTGCCCTAATTTCGAACTTTTCCTGCATAACTTTTTCAAATTCCCTGCACGAAGTTCGTTAGTAGACCCGAAAATAATATCATCAACATAAATTTGTACAAGAAGCAAGTCATCTCCTGCTCGTTTCGTGAACAGTGTGCAGTCTACCAGTCCGCGTTTGAATCCTTTCGAGAGAAGATACGTGCTCAGCTCCTCATACCATTGTCTCGGAGCCTGGTGCAACCCGTAGAGAGCTTTGTTCAAGACATAAACCTTATCCTGGTGAATAGGGTCCTCAAAGCCTGGCGGTTGACCTACGTAAACTTCCTCTTTGACCACACCGTAAAGAAATGCGCTCTTTACATCCATCTGATACACCTTGAATTTCTTCCATGATGCAAACGCTAGGAACATTCGAATAGCTTCCAAGCGTGCAACCGGTGCATAGATTTCATTATAGTCGATTCCCTCAACCTGATGAAAACCTTGAACAACCAAACGAGCTTTGTTTCTCACTATGACTCCTCTATCATCCTTCTTACACTTAAACACCCATTTGGTTCCAATTTTCTTTCTTCCCGGGGGCAAATCTGTCACTGTCCATACACCGAGTTTCTGAAATTGTAACAACTCTTCCTGCATTGCTTCCACCCAGGCATCATCCAAAAGAGCTTCCTTGTAAGTCCGCGGTTCGACCTGCGAAACATAACAAGCGAAAGACCAGTCATTTTGAAAACCAGATTTTCGTATTTTGGCATATAAAGCAAGATTGCCAATATTTTCTGGTGCTTGAGCATTTCTCAACTGCCCTCTTGTCATCACGCTGCTACCAGGATCACCAATAACCTGTTCAAGCGGGTGTATCCGATGTATTCGAGATTCCGGATAATCAGGTATTTGTACTCCCATTTGAGTTGTCAAATTCTCTGTAGAAACCAGATCATTACCCACATTTGATGTTGAAGCATCAGTAGTAGTTGGGTTCACTGGTGGTGTCACTGTAGCATTGTCCAGAATAGCTTCACTTGTTGCATCATCGTCTGCATCTTCTGAATCGGATGAATTAAGCGTTGTAGAAGCTTCTTGGAACACCTCTTCTTCCATCACAGGAGCAGTGGTATCATTAGAAGCTGCTTGGGGGTTTACTGTGATCGGACGCACTAACGGTGAAGTTACGGCGTTTTCGACCTCGTAATATAAGCGAAGTACAGCTTCTTCAACCATGCTATCTAGATTGAATGATTCAAAGAAGTCTTTGTAATCAAACATCCAATCTGGACCTCCACCCTGTACATTTTGTGTATATCTTTGAACTTCGATATTAGCCCACTCCTCGACTTTTCTAGTTCTTTTGTTGAATACCCGTTTTAGTGGGGTTGCATATCCAACAAAATAACCTTCTTCAGCCTTTGGTGCGAACTTCTTCGAAGGATTCAGCATTGTACACGGGGCACCAAATGGTTCTAGATACTCCAGATTCGGCTTGCGTCGGTTCAACAGCTCATAAGAAGTTTTGCCAAACTTCTTTACTGTTAAAACACGGTTTAAAGTGTAACATGTTGCGTAAATAGCTTCGTTCCAGAACATGACTGGAAGATTTGAATCCGCAAGCATAGTTCTCGCCGTCTCAATTAGATTCCTGTTCTTTTTTTCTGCGACACCGTTCTGCTGGGGTGTATACGGAGCGCTATATTCATGATGAATTCCCTTGTTTGCACAAAGATCCTCCATCTGAGCGTTTTTGAACTCCGTCCCATTATCACTCCGGATTCGTTTGATCTTCAGACCATATATATTCTCCAGACGTGTAAACAGAACTTTCAGGTTGTCAAAAGTGTCGCTTTTCTGATGCAAGCACATGACCCATGAAAATCTAGAATAATCGTCAGTCACCACAAGACAGTACAACTCCCCGGCATGACTTTTACGTCTGACTGGACCGAATAAGTCCATGTGCAAACGCTCAAGCGGCAGTTCAAGGGAATTGACTTTCTTTGGTCTATGGGCCTGTTTGTGCTGCTTTCCCTTTTTGCAACTAACACACTTGTCATTCAAATGGAAATGTGTCACATTAACTCCCGTGACAAGTTCATTCTTCACTAACTGGTTCATCTTTATCAAATGGATGTGTCCCATTCTCCTGTGCCACATTATAGATTCTTTTTCTGTAGCCTTAGAGAGGAAACACGTGACTTGGCCATGGGTGGTCATTGCTTTGGACATATTGAGAATATACACATTGTTTACTCTCGGTGCCTTTAGCATCACCCACTCTTTCGGAAGTTCAAACCCAGGTTTCAAGATATAGCAAGATTTGTCGTCAAAATACACAGAAAATTGTTTATCACAGATTTGACTAACACTGAGCAGATTGTAATCTATCTGTTTCACATATGATATCCGCTCAAATGTCACGACCCCATTGCTTACACTACCCTCCATCGTAATGTAGCCTCCTTTATTTCCAGCAAACGCTACATAACCTCCGTTTATGTTCTTGATATCAAAGAGTAGCGTGAGGTCCCCTGTCATGTGACCAGAAGCTCCACTGTCAACAATCCATAGGCTGCTAACAGGGCCACCTGGAGCTCCCTGCACATATAAAGTAAAGCAGTTAGATCTTTCGGGGGACCCAAGCCTGTTTGGTCTTGGGTCTTTGAACGAGTTGTTTCAAAGATTCTTTCAATTCACAAACATCTTGGGTTAACTCAACCCCTTTCTTTTCACTCTCAACTTTCTTTTTCTCACTCTCAACTTTCTTTTTCTCAATTTTCACATTCTGTGAAGTTGAGGCTCCTTCAGATTCCTTAGATGACCAGGATTGCTCAGATCTTTTCAAGATCCGGATCTGAGATTTTGAAGTCTCAGCCGGTTTCTTTACTTCATCTTTAAATGCAACCTTCTTGGTTACCTTCTCTGATTTAACCGAGACAGGTCCAACTGCTTGTTTTCCATTAGGTTTAGGAGCAACCTTTTTGTTATCAGCAGTTGAGTTTATCACAGGTTTCTTAACAAATTTCTCAGTGGTTATCCAGTTGCGGTTATCATACGTCATCAGACGGTTTTCCCTCGTTGTAAAAATTGTTTTGATCATAATAAGGTGCTTGCTGAGGGTAATACCGTCTTTGTGGATAACCGTAGTTGTCAACCGGATAATCATGATGTTGCCTCATCTCCACCTCGTGCCTCTTGTGTCGTACTTACGGGCAGGCGGCAAGTAAATGTCCCCTTTCCCCGCACTTATAACACGCACAATATTCTTCATAGTTTTCATTGATCGGCGACTTGGAAAAACTAGCAATGGGATATCGATCAACCATGCATTGTTTCCTTAAACTCTCAGGAGCTGGTTCCTTCGAGTAAGTCGGTTCAATGAAACTATTGGCTTTATCAACTGGCAAAACAAATTGTGTGACATTGACCTTGGCATCTTTATCCGAATAATTTTTCTCTAAAATTTCTGGAGGAATGTCATTGGTTCTTTCAAATTTTGGAAACCAAATCGTACTTTCCTGCCAGATCTTTTCGATTTTGGAATAAATGACAAATTTAATCGGATATTCATCATCAGACAAGATCTTATCGGAGCCTTGCATCCGATAGAAAATTTTCACAGGTTTGTCACACGATTCGTTGCTCATTTCATTAGATTTCTCAGATTTAATCTCATTTTTCTTTTCAACCGGTTTCACCACATTTTTCTCAGATTTAGTTTCAATTTTCTTTTCAACCGGTTTAACCACATTTTTCTCAGATTTAGTTTCAGTTTTCTTTTCAACCGGTTTAATCACATTTTTCTCAATTTTCTTTACCTCTTTCTTTTCAACACTCTTACCAACAGACTTTTTATTTTTCTTAACAACATTCTTTCGATGAGCATTTGCCATGGGATGAACGATCTGAGATGGTGAGACTGGCTCAGTAGTGATTATATGATTTTCATCAGGGATATCACTTTCATTTTCAACCGTCTCAGATTGTTCATCTTCTTCATCAGAATCGTCTGCAGCGACCACACCCTCATTGTTTCCCAATACAGGTCTCACATCAGAATACGGATCCCCGACACTAGAAGTGTTGGGCTCGTTTTCTGATGTTGAGTCAGAATTGACTAACGTCTCCGGTGGTATTGCATGTAAATTATGGTTTTCAAACAACACCGGAGATGGGACCGCCTTATAGTTTGCACTATTCGACTGGGAGGGTTCTTCTATGATATGGTCAACTACATATGCTATGTGCTTGTAACTCTCTAATTTCTTGTTCACTTTTTCAGCAAAGCACTTGATGGTTGCCATTTCTAACTTAGTGTTTTCCATTTCATTAATATAGTTATTAATGGCAAGTTGTTTAATTGACAAAGTCTTTTTGAGTTCAGACACATCCTTTTTATAACCATCAAGAACTTTGTTGAAATCTTTTAAATCTTTTTGATAAATCTGACAGTTTATTTTGGCACTCTCAAGTTGGACCTTGAGAAGCTTATTTTCTTCTGTTAGTTTTTCAAAATCAGCACATTTAACACATTTAACACACACTTTAGATTGAGATTCAGAACTTACCGGTTTAGGAGGTTCTGTCATTGCCATCAAAGCGAAGTGAGCTTCCTTCCCTGCGAAGAATTTGGAGTAGTCAATCTTGGTGCACGCATCATCCACCATACATGACTTGCGGGTCATAAGGAAATCAGCTTCAGCTAGTAGTTGATCAATGTCATCATCTAGTGAATTCACACTAGCTTCCGAATCAGAATCACTCTCCATATCCGAGTAAGCTGAATCGTAGTGGTCTCCAATATCCGTGATAGAATCAAGAATCATACCAGATTTCTTGTCTTCACTCTCAGCAATCACATCCTCATTCACTTCCTCTATTTTCAACTCCAACACTTTCTCAATCACAACCTCCTCTTCAATCTCCTCATTCTCATCCAAACTCATCTTCTGTGCCACACAAGCCACGTTTCCAGCGGTAATCTCCTCCACTCCCAATTGCATACCCGTCCAATCAAAACCTTCATCCTTTTGAATCACAAGTGCTTGGTTTTGATTGTCAGTTTGGTTTTGGTTTTGAGTGTTAGGTGTAGAGATAGGAACAATGGTTCGGTTTGGATTTTGTTGAGGTTGGTTTTGAGTTGTGGGTTGTCTAGTGTTGGTATTTTGATGACGGTTCTGGTAATTATTTTGGGGTTGAAAGCTTGAGATGTTGGGACTGTTGTATGAAACTTGATTTTGGTTTTGGTTTTGTCTGTTTTGGTAAGTTGAATTGAACGGGTTTCGATTACCTTGCTGTGTTGGCTGTGTGCACTCTCTTTTAAAGTGACCCTTCTCACCACAATTGAAGCATGTAACTTTGGCTTTGTTGAAGCCGTATGTGGTGTTGGGAGAAGTTGAAAGGTCAGTTCTGCCAGTCTTCTGAATAAAGTCAGTAGCTCTCCTCATTATGCTTGCAAAAGCCCACTGAATGTCCATAAGCTCCATCTCCTCTTTATCAATTTGTGCGCAGTCCTCATTGGTGAGATTGTTGTTTCCAATCTGACTCGCAACCAAACCGTTATATGATGCAACCATAGCAGATACTAAAGCAACATGCTGTTGAGTAATCTCAACAGTCACATTGTTAAGATTCGAGGTCTCTAACACAATCGGACTTTGATTTGATTGTGCTTGAGTAATCTGCATCTGATTCATGTGAGGAGTATATTGTTGTTGTTGTTGAGGTTGACTTGCTGTGTAGCAGGCAGCTTGTTGTAATGGTGAAAAAGGTGGGATAAAATTTGGTGTTGGATAAGATTGTGGTGTGTATGATGGTGTGTATGATGAAGTTTGGGCAAGATAGTTGATAGGTGCTTTTGTGGGTTCAACAACATTGGACACACATGCAATGTGAGGAGCAACGTTTGAAGTAGTACTTGAAGCAGAAAGAGAGTTAGATGTTCCACTCACATACAGATCTGGATTCTGTGGAATCTGCGCTCCCTTGGCTTTCCTTTTCTCCTCCATTTCTTTGTTTTCTAGCTTTTGAATGAACTCGTTGATAGTCCAATACTGGTAGGCATCCTTTTCCTTCAACACTTCAATGTGTTGGTTCCAGTATGGTGGTAAAGCATTAGCAAATTTATCCACCAATTCTGACATCGGTATGCTGATCTCATAACTCAAAAGTTCTGTGAGCAAATGGCAATACCGTGGAACCAACTCTTTTAGGGTCTCATTGCCCATATAACTAAAGTTCTCAAATTCCTTCCGAAGCTCTTCCATTCTCAGCTTCCTTGTCTTCTCATTACCATCATGTCGGTTTCTCAGCATATCCCACAATTGTTTGGATGTTGTACACGATCCAAACTGATGCAGCAAATCAGTGTTGATCGCCTAGGATAATTGAGAAAATGCCTTCTTCTCTATCGCAAACCTCTTTTTCTCATCATCCGCCAAATTCTCCAACGGTATCGGTTCTCCAGTATTCTCCAGAATAGGAGCAACATAGCCCTTGACTATCATCTGCCATGCCTCGGCTCCCTCAATTCCTTGTCCCTCCACATGAATCTTGAACTTCGTCTTCCATGTGTTGTACTCCATCATGTCCATGAGCTTTGGTGGACGATTGCCGCTTCCTGAGGATAAATCATGAATAAGTGTGGATATGGCATTGGTCGTCTGCGAATGAACGGCATCTGCTGCTACTCCCCAATAGTTGTCAATAGGTTGTGTAATGGTTGAACAACTTGTTGAGGAGCCGAACTAGTCATAGCCATGTAATTGATTGGCTGGGATGCTGGACTAGTCTTCCGGGCTGCAACCGACCATGGATCTTGTGTTGTCTGCTGTTGTGGTGCTTGAGTAGGTCTTGGCGTTGTTGGGAAGTTCCACATCTTGACCTGTAAACGTTTAAACACGAAAAGATTAAAAATGTTTTAAAAACAGGATACTCTTTCGTATGATCGAACGTGCGAATGAGAAATAATCTTCTCCTTCGACCGTTTTGATTGATACGAATGTGGACTAATATCACAAAATCTCTTTCGACCGCTTCCTTCTCTCGTTCGACCGTTTTTCGTCTCCTTCGACCGTTCGATCAATCGAAGGTAACACCACTGGGCGAATGAACCAAATAAGCAATGAAAGTCTACGTTTGATCATTAAAACACCTCCTTCGACCACAAAATCCTTCTTTCGACCAAATAAAATTCCACTTTCGACCACTCTCTCTCTTTCGACCCCTGAGAATTCAAAAACGGTTATTCTTTGAAAATCCGTTAATTTTGATCATGTTTATCAAATGTTGATGGATTTTGATGATCTAAATCAGCTTTTGAATCAGAATTGATTTGGAACAACTTTAATGAAGAGAATTATCCAATTTAACCTTGAAATCAAGTTGTAATCAATCAAAATCTTATCACATTAGTTTGTTCAATGAAAACAGAAACTTTTTGATCAAAATTGGGTCCAAATCAACTGAGAAACTATTAATTTGTGGTTGTTTGATCCAGAATGGCTCTGATACCACTTTGTATGTGCGTGAATGGATTGTATAACAACAAAGAATGATCAAACAAGTTAGTTTTAGGTGCAGAATCCCTAAAATAATCACAAAATAATAGTCAAACAAATCAAAACAAGCAAATCATCATTTTCAAAAGCTTTTCATTAATTAACAACTCGATTACACGTTGAAAGATGATTACAAACAGGGTGAGAACGTGAAAAGAGCTAAACAAAACACTAGAGAGAATATCAGAAAGTGGAGGGAATAATAATGACCAAAAGTTGCATTCAAAAATCAAGCTTGTCTATTTATAGACTGCACATTCGCCCATTTGGTTCATGCGAATGTGCAGGTTCGCCCAATCTGCCTGGTCGAACCAAGCTACACAATAAACTATATTCACATTCGTCCACAAGTTTCTTCCTTCGCACCTTCTGTTCTTCCTTCGTACCTACAAAAAGCCTCCTTCGCACCAACGACAAATCACAAAATAAGTTTGTTGTTCAATCCGAAGCACTAGTCGCACAATTGCATCTACAATCAAGAAGTAAATGCACAAAGACTCATTGTAAAGCATGATTATGCTTTCGTCCTCTGTAATTTAAAAGGTATGAGGCACAGTGGTATACAGGTCAGCAAATTAATGCAGCAAAGTAACATGTGCACTCTACTAGGTTGAGGACTGATATTAATCATGATTTGCATCAGTGATTAATACGTTGTAATAGATAATCTTTGATTATCATAAAACATGGAAAGTTCCTCAATTCGGTAACTTTAGGATTTGGCTTAAAGCTCTTTTATAAAGACACCCTATCTGATCTAGGTCCGTAATGACTTACAGCAGAAGATCAGAGAGGCTATCCCCAGACAACTAATAACATAACGACCCAAAACCTCCGAGTTTTGTACAAATACCCTATCAAACGAAATTACGGTACTAAGACCATATGCCCATGAGGAGTTCATCCACACAACAATTTGTTTGATATGTATGTATCAGGCACGCAGTATTAGGTCTACGAAGCCTATCAGCACATCGCACAGACTCAGACACACGCCCTATATAGCATTACATTTCTTTAGAATGTGTCAGATCCCCACTGATGTACTATCATTTCCCCTTTTTCTCCAGGAAATCATTTTTGGTTTTTCTGATTTTTATAAATTTTTGAATTTACTGTTCCCAAGGATAAGCTGGAGCATTTCAAATATGTGACTGCCCAAATATCGTTTGTTCACAAAAATCTGACGGCATTAATCTAAGGGAAGAAGATATAGCAGTCAGCAAAGAAATTTTCTAATTTTTATGGATTTTGAAATTTTTCAATGTTTTTGGATTTTTGAAATTTTTCTGAAAAACAGTAAAACTAAACTAAAAAGCGATAAACTGAGGTGGTGATCAGTCTTGTTTTTCTTTAATACCATTAGCTTTCAAAAGATATTCAAATCTCGATTTATCAAAAGCTTTGGTAAAAAGGTCGGCGCGTTGGTAATCAGTGTGGATTTTGACCATATCGATCAACTCTTTAGCATAACAATCACGGATAAAATGGTATTTAATCCGGATATGTTTAGCCTTTGAGTGATTTACTAAGTCTTTTGTTAATGCAATTGCGGCTTCCTTATCACAGTAAATAGGGGTTTTAAGAAATTGCAAACCGTAGTCCACCATCTGTTGTTGGATCCAAAGAACCTATGAGCAGCAGCTCGATGCTGAAACGTATTCTGCTTCACATGTGGATAATGCAACTGCGGTTTATTTCTTGCATTGCCAGGTCACGAGCCTGCTCCCCATAAACTGGCATCCAGCCGTTGTGGATTTGCTGTCTTTGTCACATCCGCCCCAATCTGCATCACTAAAAGCGATTAGGTCAAAATTATCATCATTAGGGTACCATAGTCCTCTCGACGGAAAACCCTTCAGATATCTAAGGATACGTTTGACAGCTGCAAGATGACTTTGTTTCGGCTTCGATTGATAACGTGCACATAGACATGTGGCAAACATTATATCAGGTCTGGAGGCGGTGAGATACATCAGAGATCTGACGATTGCTCTGTATGTAAATGGATCAGTTAGCTCCCCCTTATCGTCAACTCCAATCCCGTGATTAGGTTGTATTGGGTATCCATCGGCTTCGAATCATCCATCTGGAATCGGCTCAAGACTTCAGAAACGTATTTCGTCTAGTGAATAAAGATCCCCGTTGGTCTTTGGTCCACCTGCAAGCCTAGGAAAAACTGCATCTCTCCCATTGCGCTCATCTCGAACTTTTCCTGCATAACACGTTCAAATTCTCTGCACAGAAGTTCATTAGTAGACCCAAATATAATATCATCAACATAAATCTGGACTAGAAGCAAGTATCGCCTGTTCGTTTAGTGAACAGCGTGCAATCTACCAAACCTCGCTTGAATCCTTTTGAGAGAAGATACGTGCTCAGCTCCTCATACCATTGCCTTGGAGCTTGGTGCAACCCGTAGAGAGCTTTGTTCAAAACGTAGACCATATCCCGGTGAATAGGATCTTCAAAGCCTGGTGGTTGACCTTCGTATACTTCCTCCATGACCACACCGTAAAGAAATGTGCTCTTGACATCCTTTTGATACACCTTAAATTTCTTGAATGATGCAAACGCCAGAAACATTCGGATTGCCTCTAAACGTGCAACTGGTGCATAGATTTCGTTGTAATCGATTCCCTCCACTTGATGAAATCCTTGTACAACCAAATGAGCTTTGTTTCTTACGATCACTCCTCTATCATCCTTTTTGCATTTAAAAACCCACTTCGTTCCAATCTTCTTTCTTCCCGGGGGCAAATCTGTCAGTGTCCAAACGCTAAGTTTCTGAAACTGCAACAACTCCTCTTGCATTGCTTCCACCCAAGCGTCGTCCAAAAGAGCATCCTTGTAAGTTCGCGGCTCCACCTGCGAAACATAACAAGCAAAAGACTAGTCATTCTGAAAACCAGATTTTTGTATTTTAGCATATAAAGAAAGATTGCCAAGGTTTTCCGGTGAGTTCGCATTCCTCAATTGACCTCTCGTCATCACACTGCTACCAGGATCACCAATAACCTGCTCGATCGGGTGATTTCGTTGTATCTGAGATTCCAGATAATCGGGTACTTGGACTCCCGTCTGAGTAGTTAAGTTCTCTGCAGAAACCAGATCATTACCCACATTCGATGTTGAAGCACCATTTGTAGTTGGGTTCACTGGTGGTGTCACTGTAGCATGATCTAAGATAGCTTCACTTGTAACATCATCGTCGTCATCTTCTGATTCTGATGAATTCAACGTTGTGTAAGCTTCTTGAAATACCTCTTCTTCAACGGTGAAGTCACTACGTTTTCGACCTCGTAATATAAACGTAATACAGCCTCTTCAACCAAGCTATCTAGGTTGAATGATTCAAAAAAATCTTTGTAATCAAACATCCAGTCTGGACCGCTTCCATGTAAATTCTGAGTATACCATTGCACTTCAACGTTAGCCCACTCCTCGACCTGACGAGTCCTTTTGTTGAATACCCGTTTGAGCGAGGTTGCATATCCAACAAAGTATCCTTCTTCAGCCTTTGGTGCGAACTTCTCAGATGGATTAAGCATAGTACAAGGAGCTCCAAACGGTTCTAGATACTCTAAATTCGGCTTTCAACGATTCAACAGCTCATAAGAAGTTTTGCCAAACATCTTCACCATTAAAACACGATTAAGAGTATAACAAGCTGCGTAAATTGCTTCGTTCCAGAACATTACTAGAAGATTTGAGTCCGCAAGCATTGTTCTCGCCGTTTCAATTAGAGTCCTATTTTTACGTTCCGCGACACCGTTCTACTGTGGGGTATATGGAGCACTGTATTCATGATGGATTCCTTTGTTTTCACAAAGATCGTCCATCTGTGCATTTTTAAACTCCGTCCCATTATCACTCCTAATCCTCTTGATCTTGAGACCATAGATATTTTCCAGACGAGTGAACAGAACTTTCAAATTATCAAATGTGTCGCTCTTTCTGTGTAAGCACATCACCGATGAAAATCTTGAAAAATCATCAGTCACCACAAGATAGTATAACTCCCCAACATGACTCTTACGCTTGACCGGTCCAAACAGATCCATGTGCAAACGTTCAAGTGGCAGTTCAACGGAATTAACTTTCTTTGGCCTATGGGATTGTTTGTGCTGTTTTCCCTTTTTACAACTCACACACTTGTCATTTAAGTGAAAATGTTTGACATTCATGCCTGTGACAAGTTCATTCTTCACCAATTGATTCATCTTTCTGAGGTGAATGTGTCCCATTCTCCTGTGCTACATAATGGATTCTTTTTCTGTAGCCTTGGAGAGGAAACACGTGACTTGGCCTTGGGGTGTAACACCCCAACCGATGGCGGAAACATCGGGGTGCCACGTATTGATGATTGTTCAGTAGCTCATGGTGAATAATAATTTCATTAAATAATTTAAATAATTTACATACAATGATTCTACAAGAATTCGTACATCAAATTGAATAAAACTATGCACATATCTTCAAGCAAATCTTCAAGCAAGTAGAACCTGAAACATGTTAAGTTGAAAATATTTTGGGTCAACAAAAGTTGGTGAGAATTACATAGGTTTTGGATAATTGAATAAAAATGTTGTGCAATTCATGTGTCATGTCAATCTAGTCCATATGTGAGAACATACTAGAAATAAATCGAGTGCATAATCAACCCTGATGACTGTTATAATATGATACATACCATACGCTCATGGTCCAAATGAATATGTTATGCGATAACAAACACCCACGTAACCTTTGTAGGAGGCACGTATCCGGGTGGGATTGTCAGTCCAATAGATCTATCAATGTATACCGTCGGCTTGTACGGAGTTAATGATTATGCTAGAATGGTGCTTACTCTAATCATGCTCAAGACATAATGCAACATAGAAAACACATAGACACATTGATGATTGAATGGCAATGATAATGTTATAACATGTTTCACCCCAAAAATGGTGATAAATAAAAGGGGCTATGTAAAACTCACCTTGGTAAAATGTTATATCTGTTGAAAATAGTGTGTTGCCCAAATGTATCAAGTATCACCCTATAATGAGGTAATAAATATGTCTAAGTCTATCAAATCTACAAATGTATAAGTTTCTAGGGCTTCGAATTGGGGATAATTGCTCGTTTGATTAATATTAAAAATATTCGTCAATTGAGAGAAATTTAGTAAATAAATAACTAAAAATATTTTTATAAATGTTAAATCTAGGATGGTCACAAGAATGTGTTTAAAGTATAAAAATAATTTTTATAAAATTATTTCCTTTAAAATAGATTTTTAAATCTATTTATTACAAATTGTCAATATTTAACTTTAATATTCAAAAATACTAAAATTAAAGAATTTCTATTTTAAAAATCATATTTTTGTTCTAAATATTTAAAAATAAATTGTATAAAATTTTGGTGCAAAAATAATGAAAATTGAATTTATTATGATTTAATTAAGATTAAAACTAACAAAAATTGATTAAAAATACTAAATAAATGATTTTTCAGAAATAAAAATCATTTTTGAAAAGTTTAATGTTATAAAAACTTAGGATAATTTTTGTGGAAATTTATAAGATCGTTTTGATATTTTAACGGATTTTTATAAATATAATAGTGTAAAATTGATTTAATTATTATAAATATTAAATAAATGAATTTCAGAAAAATAAAAATTGTAGATAAAGCTTTGACATCAGATTTGTTAAAAATAATTTTTTTAGAATTTATAAAAGGGTTTTGATATTTAAAAATGAATTTATAAGTTTAAATGTAATATATATATATATATATATATATATATATATATATATATATATATATATATTTGGTTTGTTTTAAAGGTTAAATGAAAAAAAAACAAAAAGGGACGCCATGCCGGGACTCGAACCCGGGTGGCATGTGTACAAGGCACCAGACACAACCATCTGGTCCAAGCCAGTGGTTGTGTTTGGTTGTGGTTAGTTTAAATTAAATAAACAAACGCGCAGATGCCTCTTCCCCAAAAATTAACTTCAAGCCCTAGAATTCACAATCAACAGAATTATACAACATTAACCCAATTGATCATGGGGTTAATGTTGTGTAGGTTCTGTTTAACAAAACCCACCATAAAAATCATACTTACAAATACGTTTAGATACAGAATTGCTCGGTCAAGCTTGAAAACTAATACGCGATAGATTATGAAGAACAGGGGATTTTTAGGAGGAATTAAGGATTGGGAAAGGTTATTCGGCGATGTTAGAGTGTGTTGGGATGTCCAATTTATACTGTAAATGTCTAGATCGTATAATTGGTAGTTTTTTTAATTGTTTGACTTAGTAATAGTCAACACGCGATTGATGGCCAAATTGTGGAATATATGGAACAATTATAATTGCAGAATTAAAGTTTTGAGTGTGTCGGTCACCAATCAACTTGAATTGTTCCCAAAATTGAGATTGTATGCGTCAATTTTGGAAGGTAAGGATGGTTGACTAATTGGGTTCGCTTGGCTGGTTGCAGCGAACAGGAAAAGGAAAGAAAGGGTAATTATGTGGGCTTTTATACAATATGGACTAGAAATAAAACAAAAGATTATCATGGCTAAGCTGGTTGGTGCGTGTGTGTGCTATGTGGTTGGCTCGGGTTCGAGACTCGCGGGCAGCAACCTATTTTTTTTATTTATAACAATAAAAGGGGAGGGGTTGGGCCGGACCAAGGCTAATGGGCCAGGGATTGGGTTGTTGGGCTTCAGCAAAGGTGAAGAAACAAGGGGTTTGGGCTGAGTTTAAATAAAGGGTGGGTTAAATTGGGTTGTGGGCTTAGACAAACATAATTAAACAAATCTTATAATTATTATTATTATTATTATTATTATTATTATTATTATTATTATTATTATTATTATTATTATTATAACTTTATATATATATATATAGATATATGTATGAATAATTATAGTTGTGTAGGGGTTCAAAATACCACCAAAAATAACACACTTGTCGTAACGTATAATTATTAAATGCGTAATGTTACATGGGGGGTCATTGCTTTCGACATATCGAGAATGTACAAGTTGTTCACTCTCGGCGCCTTTAACATCACCCACTCTTTCGGTAATTCAAAACCCGGCTTGAGTATATAGCAAGATTTGTCGTCAAAGTACACAGAAAATTGCTTGTCGCATATCTGACTGACACTTAACATATTGTAATCTATCTGCTTCACATAAGAAATTCTCTCGAAGCTCACAATTCCATTACTCACACTACCCTCCATGGTAATATAGCCTCCCTTGTTCCCGGCAAACGCTACATAACCTCCATTGATGTTTCTAATATCAAAAAGTAGCGAAAGATCCCCTGTCATGTGACCAGAAGCTCCACTGTCAACAATCCAAAGACTGCTCACAGGGCCAGCTGAAGCTCCCTGCACATATCAAGTAAAGAAGTTAGATTTTTCGGGGGACCCAAGCCTGTTTGGTCTTGGGTCTTTGAACAGTTTGTTTCAAAGATTCAAATTTATCACAAACATCTTGAGTTTTATCAATCTTTTTCTTATCACATAATCTTTCTCATTCTCAGATTTCACATTTCGTTGTGAAGTTGAAGCACCCTCAGATCCCTTTGGCGACCAAGATTGTTCAGATCTTTTCAAGATCCGGATCTGAGATTTTGGGGTCTCAGCCGGTTTCTTTACTTCATCCTTGAACGATACCTTCTTGGTTACCTTCTCTGATTTAACAGAGACAGGTCCAACTGTTGGTTTGACATTAGGGTTTACAGGAACCTTTTTGTTGTCAACAGTTGCGTTCACCATTGGTTTCTTCAACGGTTTCTCAGTGGCTATCCGGTTGCGTCTATCATATGTCATAGGACGATTTTCCCTCCTTTTGAAATAATTGCTTTGGTTATAAAAAAGTGCTGGTTGAGGGACAAACCTTCTCTGTGGATAACAATGATTATCAACCGGACATTCATACTTTTGCTTCATCTCCACCTCGTGCCTCTTGTGTCGTACATACGGGCAGTTGGCAAGTAAATGCCCCTCTCCCCGCACTTAAAACACGCACGGTACTCTTCATAATTTTCCTTGATTTTCGACTTAGAATAACTAGCGATAGGATATTGATCATCCATACACCGTCTTCTTAAACTCTTAGGAGCGGGGTCCTTTGAGTAAGTCGGCTCAAGAAAACCATTTGACTTATCTTGTGGTTTAAAAAATTGTGTGACATTGACCTTTGGATCTTTAGGAATATCCAAATGAATTTTCTTTAAAATTACTGGAGGAATATCATTTGTTCGCTCATGTTTCGGGAACCAAATGGTACTTTCCTGCCAGATCTTTTCAATTTTTGAATAATTTGCAAATTGAATCGGATATTCTTCATCAGACATGATCTTATTGGAGCCTTGCATCCGATAGAAAACTTTGACAGGTTTATCACACGATTCATTTTGCTCTTCATTTGACTTTTCAATTTTCTTCTCAACCTTCTTTTCAACTATCTTTTCAACTTTCTTTTCAACATTCTTAACAACTTTCTTTTCAACAGACTTCACTGATTGATTCTTTCTATGAGCGTTAGCCATGGGATGGACAATCTGAGATGGTGAAACAGGTTCAGTAGTGATGATGTGATTTTCATCAGGAATATCACTTACTTTTTCAACAACCGTCTCAGACTGTTCATCCTCTTCATCAGAATCATCAGCAGCAACCACACCCTCATTATTTCCCAGAACAGGTCTAACATCAGAATACGGGTCTCCCACACTGGATGTGTTTGACTCGTTATCCGATGTAGAGTCAAATTTAACTGAGCTCTCCGGTTCTATTGCATGCAAATTATGGTTTTCAAACAACACCGGAGCTGGGACAGCTTTGTAGTCTGCACTACTAGACTGTGAAGGCTCTTCTATTATGTGGTCAACGACAGAAGCAATATGCTTATAGGTCTCAAGCTTTTTGTTAACTTTCTCTGCAAAGCACTTGATGGTGGCCATTTCCAATTTTGTGTTTTCGAAAAACTTGGAATAATCAATTCTGGTGCAAGCGTCATCCACAATGCATGATTTCCGGGTCATCAAGAAGTCAGCTTTAGCAAGCAACTGGTCGATGTCATCATCTAGTGAGTTAACACTAGATTCAGAATCAGACTCACTCTCCTCATCAGAATAAGTAGAATCAAACTGTTCTGGAATATCAGCGATCGAATCTAGAATCATTCCAGACTTCTTTTCTTCAACATCCACATTCATCTCATCATTCAACTCTTCAATCTTCAACTCACTCATCTTCTCAGTCACAATCTCTTCTTCAACCTCCACCGGTTCATCCAAATTCATTTTCTGTGCCACACAAGCCACATTACCATCGGTATTTTCTTCAACACCTAACTGCATACCGGTCCAATCAAAACCCTTATCCTTCTGTATCACCAAAGCTTGATTTGGGTTCTCGGTTTGGGTTTGTGTGTTTGGTGTAGAAATGGGAATGATTGTTCGGTTTGAATTCTGTTGTGTTTGGTTTTGGTTTTGTGTTGTGGATTATCTAGCATTGTTATTTTGTTGGTTATTTTTGCGGTTTTGATAGTTGTTGTGAGGTTGAAAGCTTGAAATGTTGGGACTTTGGTATGATACTTGATTTTGATTTTGGGTTTGTCGGTTTTGGTAAGTAGGGTTGAATGGATTTCTATTGCCTTGTTGTACTTGCTGTGTGCACTCTCTTTTGAAATGACCTTTCTCACCACAGTTGAAACAAGAGACTTTGGCTTTGTTGAAGCCATAAGTGGTGTTAGGAGAGGTCGAAAGATCAGTTCTTCCAGTCTTCTGAATAAAGTCAGTGGCTCTTCTCATGATACTTGCAAAAGCCCACTGAATCTCCATCAGTTCCATCTCTTCCTTGCCAATCTGTGCATAGTCCTCATTGGTCAAGTTGTTGTTCCCAATTTGACTAGCAACCAAACCATTGTATGATGCTACCATTGCTGAAACTAATGCTACATGTTGTTGGGCAATTTCAGCAGCAACATTGTTTAGATTTGATGTCTCCAACACAATCGGGCTTTGGTTAGTTTGACTTTGAGTAATTTGCATCTGGTTCATTTGAGGATTGTATGGTTGTTGTTGTTGTTGAGGTTGGCTAGCAGGGTAACATGCTGCTTGTTGCATGGGTGAAAATGGTGGAATATAAGAAGTTGTTGGATATGATGGTGAGTTATATGAAGATGTTTGAGCAAGGTCGTTGATTGGTGTTTTGGGTGGTTCAACAATGTTAGATACGCACGCGATGTGTGGAGCAACATTGGTTGTAGAACTGGAAGTAGAATGAGAAGTAGATGTACCACCAAGATACAATTCCGGATTCTGAGGAATTTGAGCCCTTTTTGCTTTCCTCTTCTCCTCCATCTCCTTGTTTTCCAGTTTCTGAATGAACTCGTTTATAGTCCAATACTGGTACACATCCTTCTCTTTTAACACCTCAATATGTTGGTTCCAGTATGGTGGCAATGCATCGGCAAACGTGTCCACCAATTCAGACATAGGTATGCTAATCTCATAGCTTGACAGCTCTGTGAGTAAGTAGCAATACCTTGGAACCAATTCTTTTAATGTCTCGTTACCCATGTAACTAAAATTCTCAAACTCTTTCCAAAGCTCTTCCATCTTTAGCTTCCTAGTCTTTTCATTTCCATCATGCCTGTTCCTCAACATATCCCATAGCTGTCTAGAAGTTGTGCAAGAACCAAACTGATGAAGCAAATCAGTGTTGATAGCTTGGGACAATTGAGAAAACGCCTTCTTCTCAATAGCAAACTTTTTCTTTTCATCATCTGCTAGATTCTCCAATGGAATAGGCTCTCCCGTGTTCTCCAAGATCAGAGCAACATAGCCTTTCGCAATCATCTGCCACGCCTCAGTTCCCTCTAAACCCATACCCTCCAAATGGATCTTGAATTTGGTCTTCCACGTGTTGTAGTCAACCATCTCCATAAGCTTAGGTGGACGGTTTCCACTCCCCGAGGACAAGTCTTGGATAAGAGTTGATATGGCATTAGTCGTCTGTGAATGAACCGTTGCTGCTGCTACTCCCCAATAGTCACCAATCGGTTGCGGTTGTGGTTGTTCAACGTGTTGAGGAATAGTACTAGTCATCGCCATGTAGTTGATAAGTTGTGATGGTTGACTAGACTTTTGGGCAGCAACCGACCAAGGATCCATGGTTGTCTGCTGTTGTGGTGTCGTGTTAGGTCTTGGTGTAGTAGGAAAGTTCCACATCTTGATCTGAAAATGATTAAACACGAAAAGATTAGAAAAGTTTAAAACAGATTTCTCCTTCGTATGAGTCGACTGGTCGAATGAGAGAGAATGTTCTCCTTCGACCGTTTGAAATGATACGAATGAGAGATATGATAGATACAAATCACTGTCGACCGTTTAACCCTCTTTCGACCGTTTGAATTTCACCTTCGACCGTCCGAATGGTCGAATGAGACAAGTATGGTCGAATGAACACCAATACACTAACAAACTCTAGGTTCGACCACTTAAAACACCACCTTCGACCAAAAATCTTTTGGTTTGACCGTTTAACACACACGTTCGCCCATTCTCCCTAGGTTCGACCCTGCACTTTCAAAAACGGTTATTCTTTGAAAATCAGTTAATTTTGATAAATTTTTCAAAAGTTGAAAGAATTTGATGATTCTAATCAGGTTTTGATTCGGATTTGATTTGGAACAAGTTTATCAAAGAGAATTATGCATTTTATCCATGAAAACAAGCTCTAATCAATCAAATTATCACCAATTCAGTTTTATCAATGAAAACAGAAAGTTTTTGATCAAAATAGGGTCCAAATCAGTTGTAAAATTATCAATTTGTGGTTGTTTGATCCATAATGGCTCTGATACCACTTTGTATGCGCTTAAGATCGTCAAATCTACAAAGAGATTGATCAAACAAGTTTGATTCAGGTGCGGAATCCCTGAATCAATCACAAACTGATAATCAAACAATCAAAACACAGATATCATCTTTCAAAGATTTTTCTCATTCATAAACAACTTGAATTAGACGTTTTAATAATGTTTACAAACAAATCAGACGTGAAAATAAGTTGACACAAACACTAGGGAGAGACACAAAACAGGAGGGAATAAAATGACCAACAACTACTTTCAAAAATGAGCTTAACCTTTTTATAGGCCTGCACATTCGCCTATATTGCTTGGTCGAATGTGCAGGTTCGCCCAAACACCATGGTCGAACCAAGCTTTACATAAACATCTAAACTACATTTGCACTCCTATCTCTCCTTCGCACCATTAAGCCTCCTTCACACCTTTGAAATCTTTCATTCGCCCATTCAGTCTTCCATCGCCCATTCGACAGAAACAAAAACATATGTTAATAGTAATCCAAAGCATTAGTCGCACAAAATGCATCTACAATATTAGTCAAAGCTAAAAAGATAGACGGGCCTGGAACTGGTAGTCCAAATTCTGTTAACGAACGCGGATTGGAATTGGAATTGAGTAAGACCTGAATTTCATATAACACGTATTGCTGCAAATCTGAATAATTGGTAAACTTCGAATCACCAATGATACTTTGACTGATATTACGGCTAATATCATCAGACATGCATTTCCAGTTACAATCCCATAATTTATCTTGGTTTGAGACATCACAAAAACGCAACATGTATACAAATAAAGATCTTAGTTCAATGGGTGTAGCCCATAATGCAGCCTCATTCAACGCAGCGTCCCACTCCTTATCATTTCCAATAAGACCCAGACTTTCACAAGCCTCCCTAAAAGTTGGCATGACAACACCAGAGACACTCCGCAAATCCGTATAAGAGCAACATCCTTTTTGATAGGTTAGTAACAACCGCAGGTAAAAAAGTTCACCACATGTCGGGTGTACATATGGCAGCCTACCTATCGCGGGTTCTTTTTTGGTTTTTCAAACTTCCCACTTTTTGGATGAGACGACCCAACGAAATTTGGTTAGATAGTCAATGTAGCGTAGGTTGGCACCTGTAGGTATCGAGGTTTGACTGTTAGTCAACTCTTTGGTGTTATTTGCAAACCACTCAGTCAAGGTTGTTTTCCTAGTATTTGGATTTGACGCAATGTCCGTGAGGCGTTGTGACTGTTTAAATGTTAGATATTGTTGTCCTTTAAGATGAACAGCCAGAACTTGAACTCGAGGATTTCTATAGTGAATTGGGAACCCAAATATCCTCCACATTGCCTCATGAGGACAAATGAAGCGACCATCCACATAGTTTCAAATTTCATCAACAACCTCTCGACTATTCTTAGAATTGGCGTCCAACTGTCTCGTGTTTTGTGATAAGGCAAACCGAATCCTGTCCGCACTTTTAGAAATGTATTTGAATAGGTATTTAATTAGCATTGTCCACCCACAATACTCTACATTGATATGTGGATCAAAATGCAATAACAAATTCGCATTATAGGGGACGACAAATCCATTGTCAAGAGGAATTCCGTTTTTAACAAAAGGTACACCAGACGCAGGTCTTTTGTAGTGGACATAACCAGCAGCATCAAATCGTGTTACATCTTCATAAGGCTTTGGAAACTTTTTATCACAGACCATATCCTTCATGCAAGGAGAAGTAGGACGTGACAAACCACAGGGCCATGTAGCATAAAATATGTGACAATTCTATGCAAAATAGGGTCAGCAGATGCATCTAGAATAGTGGCAGTAATATACTGATCCACTTGATTGGCATCACGTACAGCGTAAGCGTTTGATACCCACAATAGAGTATGACAGTGTGGCAGGCCTCTTTTTTGGAACTCAATGGTATATAGATATGTACGTATTCAGATCACCAACATAAGCTTTTGAATTGAAAATTACTCAGGAATGACGGAACGCGGGTAAAGAGTATAAAAATTACGTATATATACTTTCCGTTACATCACCAAACGGCTTAACTTTACGCAAGTGTTTGATAAAAGCACGAACTTTCAATTGAAATAGCCTTGCAATAATATCTGGACGATCTTGTGGATTAGAAACACCCACACGATTCAGGTGCCTGCCTATTTCAGGCCATCAAACATTGCAGCTAAAGGTTATGAAATATTGCGGATTCCCATGAACACGACATATTGCTATAGCATCTTGATAATGCTTGTACATATATCGTGGTCCACCAGTGAAAGAAGCAGGTAAGATTACTCGCTTTCCAACACTGCTGGCCTCAATGTCACGTCTAGATATAGCATCATGTACTCCTTGCAAAAATTCACAATGAAATTCATCCTGATTTAGTCTGTAAATTCTAAACGACAATGCTCAGCGCATATATAAGCGTCTACCAGATACTGTTGTAACAATCTACATGCTTTCAGCAAATGAGTATACAGATTTTCACGATCATGTATTTGATAACTATAAAACATGATTGGCGTTAACTTAGAATCATCAGAAGATGTGCTTGTATGTGCAGACGTTTCAGCCGTTTCTGTATCAACTGGAACAAAAGTTTCCGTAGTTTCTGTATCAACCATAGGAGCTTTGAGTCGTAACTCTGGTGACCAACCTTGTTCCGCACATGGGAAAAGAAGTGGGTATTGCAAAGGCATGTAAGATGCATGAAGTTTGCTAACCCTATGAGGTGTGCCACCTTTGCTCCTAATGATAACATCAAATTGTGATGAAACCTGATCTGTATCACACAAGATAGCACCCAAACTGTTTAGGACCATTATACCGATTATCTGAGGCACGAATGTAAAGACGTATATGAAATTCAGGAACTTCGGGCTGTGCGCATAAATTCTTAGCCATGCGAAAAATGCGGACATATTCATTCACCTCGTCTAGCATGTGTGTCAAAGAAGATACAATATCAGCAACTGGATTTCGAGACTCTAAACCTTGGAAAAACCTAAGCCTATTGGCAATCTCATTATCATTATCAAATATGTACATATGCAAGAAGCGTGGAGAATCACCAGGTATAGGGCATACAGAGCCAAGCCAATGGGATACTTGACCTGCAACCTTAAACACATAAGGCGCACCACCATGGTTTATTTCCTCATCCACCTTTGCACCAAATGAAATCATAGACAACATTGCATTATACGCACGTACATTTTACATGAAATCAGAATCTGAGAAAAGATCTATTAATAGTTGTGGTGGTTGTGATGGGTATGGTAACTCAACCTTCCCACCACGACAACAACAATTGTAACGTGGCCTGGAACTAACGGGATAGCCTGCAAGGCGTTCCTCTAGTTAGAACAATGCACTAGAAAACTCACATATTTCAGTGCAATCACCAAAATCAATATAGAAAGGCGAGATCAATGGCGCATTCACAGTCTGAATTGCGTCTGCGCTCAAACCAGTCATTTCAGGATTACGAGACCTATAACGATGCAACATTGTGTTTCTGTATGACATTTGACCACACGTAGGAACCGTTGTGGACAATACTGAATCAGAAGAAGCCGCAAATTCAACACGGGAGCGCCGCTAACGTCTAGGCATTGTAACCAGTAAATTCGAATTCGAGGCAGACGCAACATCAGAACAGGAACGCTTAGACTTTGAGAACTGGAATTTAACAGATACCAATCAACATCATATAAAAAGTAAAAAACTTCCTAAACACAACTACTACACACACCTACATCAAAGTACAAATTTAACAAATAGAATACATATTTATGTGCATCCTATGTGGAACAAAAATTTTGTAAACATATTGTTGCATACATATATACTGCTACAAAGACGATAACAACATACCTGCATAGGCACCAACAAAGCATACAACGGAATGCAAACTTGTAAAAACTTTATGTAAATCATTTGAGAAATCAGTATATTAAACAACATATGCATTTCATAACAGGCACATAAATAGTCAAGCAAACAACTTATAACTTTCTTTACATAACTATCAACTTTACACATGTTGTCACTCAGGTTTATAAACTAATTCAAAAGAAGCATAAATAAGAAAGGTAAATAACACTTCAACCACACCTTTTCAATACATATGTTAGGAAAACCTTTTAATTTAAATCTATGATTACAAAGTTGGATTTCATCAAATTTTAAAACACAAAATAGCCCACAATCATAATTTTAAAACACACAACAGGCCACAACCATAAACCCAATCTAAAGAACATAAAAAAAAAACTATTTTTAACACACATCAACACATTAACAGCATGTAATGCTAACAACCAATGTTACTGAAAACTAACATGTAAACATACACAAACAGATTAACCCAAAAAAGGATTTTAAAAGATGGCCAAAAAATCCAAAAACATAAAAAACCAGTTAATGAGAATTAAAAAACAGACAACACATATAGCAAGACACCTGACATGATGATCCAGACTAAAATCTTGTTATTACCGAAGAATGTCGAATGACTATGACAAAATGTAATGCTAATAACCAATGTTACTAAAAACTAACATGAAACCATACATTCGACAAATACAGACTTTTCAACAAACATATGGTGTAAAACATGGCAAAGAAAACAAAATTTAACCAATTATTTTTAAAAGACGGCAAAAAAATCCAGAAACATAGAAAAACAGTTAATGAGAATTAAAAAACAGGCAACACATATAGCAAGACATCTTACATGATGATCCAGACCAAAATTTTGTTATTACCAGAAAACGTCGAAGAGCTATGAGAAGAACATAAGTTGAAGAAGGAAAAGGTTGAAGCATATGATCAGCATGCAAAATAGAGAGATTATATGTGAGAGATAATGAGATAATGGAATACATGTGTCACAAAGCTGCTCTGTCACGTGTTCAGCAAAACAGATGTGATAAAATTTTTTTGGTGGAAGTAAACAAAATAGAAGGATTCGAACCCGGGTCAACCACTTATCAAACAAACCATTACACCACCACACCGACAACAAAAGATGTAAACATTATTGAAACAAAACATATTTATCTACATAAAAATTTAAGGCAGAATGAAAAAACACTGTTCAATTTCCATTGGTATATTAATATAATATAATTTAGCACTTATTTCACCCTATGCTTGTGTGTTTAAAACGTTTGGTAATATTAGTGTGAGATGTCACTTTATGTAATTATAATTTTTATGAGATTAAGTTATGATACGTTTAAACCTGGTTAAACGTATAGGTTAAGGTGGGTCAACTAACTAATTGAATCAATTTTGAGTCCACATGGGTCGTTTATTCATTTTATAAGGTTGTTATTTTGAAATTCAACTCAGTTTGACTCGATTTCCAAGAATTCATTTTGATTATTGAGAATCCGGTTAAGAACCAAATTCACGGATCGATTAAGCAAAACCAACTCGGTTTCAGACGGGAGATTCGAGACGAGACATAAATATACGATAACAAAGTCATCACAGATTCGTATTAATTCAGAATCGGTTACAGACACTGTCATCAGTAGGATAAACATCTATCTCGAGGCCGGGGGAGGTCGGGCATGACCTCCCCCTTGAGAGCATTCAAAGAACAAACTAAAATCTACAAATGAAAATCAAACATGAGATTGCTATTTATAGTCCATAATCATAAAGCCACCTTCGCCCATTTAAGGAGGTCGAATGTGGAACTTTTCCACATTCGACCCTTTCGAATGGTCGAATCTAGCTTATGATTATGGTCTATATTTACAAATGCATCAGATCCATAAAATGCCCTTATGGATCACCACAATCTCATGTAACACAATACATGACTCAACCCTAGTCTATTCGACAGTGACGTCCACATAATAGTGCATCAACAATTATTAAGAATTCGAATTCGAGTCCAGTAAACTAAACACGAAACGAATACGAATTTATGATTTTAAATTTCTTAGTTTCGAATTTTTATTTGTATTTATTTGATATATGTACATAATATATACACACACTAATATATGCACACACATTGTAATAAAAGCTTCTTAAGTTGGGCCTAACTCTAAGACCACATAGGGCATGTTTGGTAAGGAGTTTTTAAGAGCTTTTAGAAGCTTCAAGCTTTTAAGAAAAAAATCCTACTCAACATGGTTGACCGGACAATCCTTCTGCGCGAAGTCAGCATCCGCTGCCCATCTATCTACCAATGAGTTCAGTTCTTATACGCCCAACCTGCCAGGCTATATGTAGGAGATACTTGTATCGGGGCCTACACAGGGGTCCAGCAAGGGGATCCTTTAGGACCACTTCTTTTTTCCCCTGTCTTGCATCCGCTGGTGCTACAGGTGGAAGAACACTGTTCCTTACCATTTCATGCATGGTATTTGGATGATGGCACGATTATAGGCAGGGCCGAAGAAGTAGCTAAATCCCTAGACATCATTCGAGCAGAAGGTCCCCAATTTGGCTTATGCTTAATATTAAGAAGTCGGAGATCTTTTGGCCAACATGCAATGGTATGAAAGCGAAGCCTGGTATTTTTCTTGAGGAGATTGGAAGACCACAGACATGGATAAAGCTTCTAGGGGGGGCTGTTAGTCGTGATGGGGATTACATTAGCTCAATGGCAGTCAAGAGGGCTCAGCACGCAGTTGGCTTGATGGGCGTTTTGCAGAAGTTACGGGACCCCCAAAGTGAGCTCTTATTGCTTTGCTCATGTATGGGTGTGGCCAAACTGTTGTTTGGGCTTCGAACGTGCCAACCAACCTTTTTTGGGGAGGCAGTATCCATTTTTGACAAAGGTCTTCGAGGTGCTGTTGAGGATATTGTTGTTTGTGGGGGCGCATGTTTTGGGGATCTTCAATGGCGATTGGCGTCCTTACCGATCAGCTCGGGGGGCTTGGGCATGTGCTCGGCAGAAGATGTGTCCGCTTATGCGTATGTGGCTTCTAGGGCGCAGTCCTGGAAGCTACAGGAACATATACTAAGGAACAGTGGGGTGGTTGGGATGGACGATGATTATAAGCTCGCACTGGACAACACTCACAGCTCTCTCCCCAATGTAGATGTGGGCGGCTTTACAGATAAAGACACCGCCCCAAAAAAGCCTCAAAAAATCTTGGCGAGTGCGTTTAACTGTAAAGCCATGCAAACTATGGAGGAGTAGTTTAACGTGTCTTTGCGCCAGAAAGCAGTGTTTGAATGCCTTAAAGAGGCCCATGCTCAAGATTTCCTCACTACACTCCCAATTGACGGACTCAGGCAACATATGTTGGCTATCGAATATCGGGCGATCCTCCAATACCGACTGATGATTCCCATGTTTCCCGTTGACGAACCGTGCCCAATCTGTAAAAAAAACACGCTTAGACAAGTTTGGAGAACATGCCCTACATTGTAAGGAGTTGCCAGGCTTTAAATACAGACATGACCTAGTTAGAGATGTTTTATGGGATGTGTTACGAAGGGCAGGGATTTCTGCCAAAAAATAGGCTCCCGTGAATTTCTTGACGGACCCACTTGATGGGCGGTCCACCTTGAGGCTAGCGGACGTTCTTGTGTTCGGATGGGCGCAAGGCAAGCATGCATGCGTTGACCTTACTGGGGAATCTCCATTTGTGGGATTTTGGGATTCGGGGTTTGTGGCCAGGCAGGCAGTTTTGAAAGCCGAGAGCAAAAAAGTGGATAAACATGAAGCGGCTTGTCTAGAGAATCAGCATGTGTTTGTCCCCTTCGCTTTTGATACATTTGGAGCGCTGGCCCCGCAAGCAATCAAGCTCCTCGAACGCGTGCATGGAGAAAGTTGTGCAAAGTAATTCTCCAGCAGCTAAGGGCCAATGTTTTATTTTCAATAGAGTAGGTTTAATTTGCAATACAAAAAGGGGTAGCGGCGCAACTTGTGGCCCGTTTACCTGCGTATCACTTGTAATTGGCTGTATTTGATTAGTAGTTATAAAAGTTTATATAATTAGTTGTTATTTCTTGAGTAAATTTCTTTTTGAGTCCCTGAGTTTTGAGGATTTTAACTACTTGAGTCCAACATTTTCATTTTTAACATTCTGAGTGCCAGGTTGATAATTCTATAACCATTTGAATGCAATTTTCTAACTCTGTTAGATTTTTTCTGTTAATATTTATGAAATGACCAAACTACCCCTACCATTAAAAATAAATATTATTAAATACTATTTTTATTTAACAGATCTCACATCTCTCTCTCACTTCTCTAACAGATCTCACCTCTCTCTCTTTCTCACTTCTCTCTTTCTCTCTCTCTCTCTCTCTCTCTCTCTCTCTCTCTCTCTCTCTCTCTCTCTCTCCAAACCGATCTGAAAGTTTGGAAACTAAACAAGCCATGGCATCTGTTAAGGTTGCTGAAGGGACGGATGTGCAGGTGGACGGAGGTTTGGGGGTAGTGTTGCAGGTGGTTAGCATTTCGATCGATGGTGGTGTCTGCAGATATGAGATAAGGTGGGTTGTAGTGGTGGCGGGAGGTGGGGGTTCCGATTGGTGTCGCAGGTACTGGTTAGGGTTCCGATTGGTGGTGGGAGGTGGGGGTTCTGATTGGTGTTGCAGGTACTGGTTAGGGTTCCGATTGGTGGTGGGAGGTGGGGGTTCCGATTGGTGGTGGGAGGTGGGTGAAGATGAGGATGCAACGTCCAATCGGTGGGAGGTGGGTTGTTGTGGTGGTGAGAGGTGGGTTGTTGTGGTGGTGAGAGGTGGGTTGTTATGATGGTGAGAGGTGGGTTGTTACGGTGGTGAGAGGTGGTGGGGGATGTAGGTTTCTGGAACGGTAGGGTGGTGTTTAGGTGGTGCAGCCGTTGACTGGTGGTGGCTAGGTGGTACAGTTGTGGACTGGTGGTGGCTAGGTGGTGCAGTAGTGGACCGGTGTGTGCAGGTGTGTGTGTGAGAGAGAGAGAACTTTATGATGGTTTATGGTGCAGTGGTGTTGGTTATGGTGCTGTGGTGGTGGTAGTTTATGGTGTGGTGGAGAAGAAAGTGTGTGTGTGTGTGTGTGTGTAAGAGAGAGAGAGTGTGTGTTTTGTGTTATAATATTTAATATATATATATATATATATATTATTTATATTTATGCATTAAAGACTTGTTCATTATACCTGATGCATTAGAGAGTTGTACCTAAATGTAAAATTACTAAAATATCCTTATACTTAACTGACAAATCTAACAGAGTTAGAAAATTGGACTCAAATTGTTATAGAATTATCAACTAGGCACTCAGAATGTTAAAAATGAAAATGTTGGACTCAAGTAGTTAAAATCAATAAAACTCAGGGACTCAAAAAAGAATTTACTCTTATTTCTTTAATCATCAAAATCTCTTGACAAAATTACATGGATGGTGCCTGTGGTTTTCATGTAATAACGCCTTAAGGTACTAAGCAACTTTTTTAACTTCTTTAGGGCCCATGGTTTAGATTTTGTAACGAAAATGGGTATTAAAGTTTGTTTTTGTAACAATGTTGGGTACTAATACTAACTATCGTTAAATTTTCTGTTAACTTTAGTTAAAGTGATAAAAATGCCTTTTTTATAAACTAGAGGGGCTATTATGTAATAAACTTCATTTACAAAACCCTTAGTACCTAAACATGAAACTTTAGAGAAACCACATGGACTAACCATGTAATTAACTCATTATTTTATTAAATGTATTTATTTTTAAGATTTATAATTAAATAAGGAATATTTAATTAAAACATATTGTTTCATTAAATATATTAATCCCATTATTTATAAAAATAAATACACTTCTAAGATAGATAAAACGTTCTGAATGTTATTAATTTACTTATGGATTTTAATGAAATTCAAAAATGATTTTTACCTTGTAGGTCCAAACCTACCAAGCCCACCAGTTCTAAAAGAAGAAAAAGAAATCTTTCTTTTTTTATTTATAAAAATTCAACTTCTGTTTGTTTCTATCTTTTTTAATTTTCTTGAATTGGGTTTGCATCTTTTTGGCCAAAAATAACATTTAATTCAATCACATAAAGAAAACATTTTTATAAGTTAAATCCAAGTTATTAGATTAATAGTTGTAACCATAACACACGTCCATCCAACATTAAGTTAAATGTTTTCTTTATGGTTACAACTATTAATCTAATAACTTGGATTTATTTTTATAAATAATGGGTTAAATTTATTTAATAATACAATGTTTTAATTAAATATTCCTTATTTAATTATAAATCTTAAAAATAAATACATTTAATAAAATAATGAGTTAATTACATGGGAAGTCCCTGTGGTTTATCTAAAGTTTCATGTTTGGGTACTAAAAGTTTTGTAAATGAAGTTTAATACATAATGGCCCCTCTAGTTTATAAAAAGGCATTTTAATCACTTTAATTAAAGTTAACAGAAAATTTAACGATAGTTAGTATTAGTACCCAACATTATTACAAAAACAAACCTTAATACCCAGTTTTGTTACAAAAACTAAACCATGGGCCCTAAAGAAGTTGAAAAAGTTGCTTAATACCTTAAGGCGTTATTACATGAAAACCACAGGCACCATCCGTGTAATTTTGTCAAATATCTTTGAAGTCTTTAGCGATTTACTTTCACATAACAATAAACCAAATTTAATATGTAACTTTAATCAAATCTATACATATAATAAAGCAAAGCCATTTTAATGACATGGCACTCAAAGAGGCATTCTCTTCCTTGAGTGTGTCATGTGTCATCCCATGTGGCATTGAGATATTTTAGGAAAAAAATAATTTAAAAACAAAATTGGATTTTTCACCCTCATGTTTCCTCCCATAATTTTTAAATGTTAATATCTTTAATATACGAGATTTTTTATAGAAAAAAATTACACCAAATTAACAAGCGTTTTATTATCTTTCCAACGAGTACCATAGTGTTATATAAAAAACGGAAAATTTTTTTTGTGGGGTTTAGATATTTTAGGAAAAAAAATAATTTAAAAACAAAATTGGATTTTTCACCCTCATGTTTCCTCTTATAATTTTTAAACGTTAATATCTTTAATATACGATATTTTTTAAAGAAAAAAATTACACCAAATTAACGAGCGTTTTATTATCTTTCCAACGAGTACCATAGTGCTATATAAAAAACGGAGAAATTTTTTTGTGGGGTTTTGTTCATACAGGAAAAAAAACACAAAGTGTTCAGGTAAATCATTAATCATGTATACATAAGTTGCTAATTATGTTTAAATCAGTAAATATGAATTTTTTTTTCAACCAGAGCCGAATAGGTTAATAGAGTTATACGTTGTTTTAAGTTAGGTGTCAATATTAGTATGTTAGAGTTGTACATTTGTTTAGTCTTTAGGATATATGTTAATATTAGAGTTACATTAAAGTTCTACATTCTTTTAGGTTAGGTGTTAGAATTGGAGTTGTACATTGTTAATTTGTTTTAAGTTAGATATTAATATTAGAGTTATTCATCAGTCTATTTTATATGTAAAATTGATGTATCATATTAAATTTCTCAACCCGGGACGCTCCCGGGGTATAATATAGTCTATTATAATCTTTAACCTAATCTATTAACCTAATCTATTAAATACATAATCTATTAAATCTAAATATTAAAACTTTACTATTTTTTCTCTCATGTTTCCTCCCATAACTTTTAAACGTTAATATATTTTATATACTAGATTTTTTAAAGAAAAAAATTACACCAAATTAACGAGCGTTTTATTATCTTTCCAACGAGTACCATAGTGCTATATAAAAAACGGAGAAAAAAATGACTATTTTTTGTAACCCGACAAGTATTTTGTTGGGTTTGGGATTAGTTTTAAAAAAATTGTGGGTTTGGGTCGGGTCTGGGATTAGGTGATACCCGACCCGATTACCCGAAACAAGATACCCAAATACACGAACTATATACCCGATCATATACCCATGAATTTTTTAACGCATCACATAACCCTTAGACTAATGCGTTCGATATTTCAATAATTAACTTTTTTTCTTATTTCATGTTAGTTCTTTTTAGAATGATCGATTAAAATTTCCGAATTCATTTGTAATGGCACTAGATTTATACCCCGACACAGAGATTCGTTTTTTTTTATATTTGAATATGATAACTTTTGGCAGAGATTTGTTAAAAATAATAATAATAATAATAATAATAATAATAATAATAATAATAATATATTTTATTATGTCATATTAGATATTTCAACCCGGGACGCTCCTGAGATAAAAACTAGTTTGGTATATAACGTTTGTCTTAACATATGGATACTCATCAAATCCTACGCATAACTATTTTTGATATATCAAATCCGACGCATAACTATTTTTATTATTTGGATTTAAAATTTTGGAGGTGGTGTAGTTGTATTAACCCTGAAAATTTATACTAGAATTTTATTATTAATATTTGGATTTAAAATTTGAGAGCGTCGTAGTTATTTGTAATATAAACCTGATTTAGTAAAAAATTAAAAAAAAAACACATTTGGTTAATAGAGATCTTTTTGATGGATGATACAGTGTTGACACGTGTCATTCTTTGAGATCATTTATTAGATGTAAGATAAGATAATACTTAACAAAATGACAAACAAAAAGGGCATGTAATACTTAGTGGTAGATCTAGGGGTTTTTTTTCGATGATTTCACTGTTTTTAGATTCTCAAATTTCATAGAACTGGCCATACAAATTTTCGGGTCAGTTTGACGTTTCAGATTAAGTATGGTTACCAAATAATAAAAATACGATGCTAACTCATAAACATAAATTATATAACATATTCATAGAATCAAGCATAACTCAAACTAATTCTCTAATTTACATAAACAAAGAACGTTATGTATTTCATCCAAACACGATTCAAAATAAGTTTGTTTATCAACATCATCAACAAGATACAACCTCATGAGGTAACATGTTAATTCACCCAAATTAATTGTTTCAAAGAGAGTTATGATTAAGTATAAATATCACATACAAAAGTAATAACAAGTGGTATGTACAAATAGAGGCAAACCCTACCTCTCTCTCTCAAGAGTTATGAGGTTGCCCTTAAATGATATCCGGGCTTAAAATACCCTTTCTTTTTCAGTATAAGAATACAAGACAAAGGTAGATATATATTACATAATTTTCTAAACAAACTATAGGCACCCATATAAGTTCATCAATCATGTATCTGTGATAAGCTTCACTTACGGTTGTACGCATATAATGTATATATGTGTGGCCTTTATAGGGCAAAAGTACAGTTGCACTAAATTTAACGTTATTTTACTAATTTCATGAAAATAACGTTAAAAATGACAGACAGTTAATCATGCATCAGGTGGTGATCTTGATAGCCAAAAGACAAGGGGGTACATGCACCAATCAGGTTTGTCCCGATTGCAAAGTGTTATATGCCTTATTGTCTAAGGCTTGAAACAAAACCACTATTGATCCGGGGGTCTCATTGAAAGTAGTCTCTCTATTCCACAAGGTAGAGGTAAGGTTGTCTACGTCTAACTCTCCTCAGATCCTACCTTAGTTTATGAATCATGATTTTTTTGATGAAAGAAATAAAGCAAGCCAAAACCTTTCTTACCAAATATCAAAAACTTCCCCAACTTAACCTCCATATCTCTCATTTTCGCAAACCCAAATTTAGGATACAATGGAAAGACAAATGAAGTCGCCTTTTATATAATTTCTACCGTACGATTTATTGGATGGGCACACGAGTGACGACGGTGGTGGTTGTAGTAGTGGATGATTTGGTGGGTTGGATAGAGTGAAAGCGGTGATGATTTTACTTGGCAAAGGGACGTAAGTTAACTTAAACTTTGGTGGTTGCTGTAAAATTTAGTTCAGTCCAACATCATCAGAACCAGATCCGACCAATGTTTGCATTTAATTTAATAAAAATAATGCCAGGTTTGGGACTGGAACATGTGAACTGCCATTTGAAATTTCATTCTCTAACAACTAGGACCCTTGTTCTTTTGAGTCTATTTTTTCATCCCATATTTATTAGACCACTCGTAGTGGTGGGTGAATTGGGCGTGGATCGCCCAAAAAACGCTCCACAACGCTGGT
The DNA here is from genome assembly GCA_028751855.1 of Ambrosia trifida. NCBI lineage: Eukaryota > Viridiplantae > Streptophyta > Magnoliopsida > Asterales > Asteraceae > Ambrosia > Ambrosia trifida. The sequence continues at coordinate 2,443,041 of CM054123.1, read as the reverse complement.
AAACACCGCCCCAGCTAGCATTTTTTTCTAAATCAATTTGGCGTTATATTTTGATTTGTTTGAGAAATATTAGCGTTGAACGGTAATATAATGGTACAAAAAATTAATTTTCAATTTTTTTTAATTTAATTTATGAACCTATTTAACCCCAACTCAACCCATTTTTTATACACTCTCTCAATTCTTTTATAAACTTCTATCTTATTCTTTAAAAAAAACTTATAATGCATCCATTTCGCTCTCCTTATGGTATATATATAAAAAATGCTTGAAAAAAAATAAATGTTTGAACTAGGACTCGAACCTGCGTCCAAACCAACACACACAAACCCTTGAACCACTGAGCCACGCTGTCTTTTGTGATTATATCCTAACACAATCAGACTTAACATTTTCTCAATTATCATAGTCAAACAACAGAAGTCAACTATGATCGACCCATCTAATTAAGTTGAAATCAAGCGTTTTATGATCTGTTTATGGAAGGTGTTTGGATGGACAGATCACATGCGTCCTCTACACGCTAATTTTCAATCAAAACATTCCATAATTATTGATAATTGCGCTTTTTTTATTTTAGGGTGGGTCAAACCTTCTAAATCTACGAATCCGTGTGTTTTTGTATAAATTGAACCCTTCATTCAAACCTAAACTAGCCGAAAACAAAAACCTCACTTCCAATTTCCACAAACAATTCGTGTTAAGCCTGATTCAAGCACGTTTTGACTTTTGGTTGACTCGTGATCCTGCTTCGATTCATCTCTGTAAGTCACAATCCATCATGTGTTTTTAATCCTTGATACATTCCGACCAATAACCCTATGAATCCAAGGGTTATTGGTTGATGATTTGATCAATTGAAATAACTAAGGTTCGAATCCTTGTTTTGGGGAAGATGATAAGAGGTCGTAACCGTTTATAATTAAAACAAATAAGAATCCATCACCAACTGACCAGCAGATCAATTGGTTACCCTTTATGTTTAAACATTGAACCGTTCTGTGTCGTGGGTTCGATACCAGGCACACACATCTTTTTTCTAAAAATTCTAATCCAAGCCTAAGAAGTCCTTATAATTATTTGAAACCAAACATAAACGTTCTCAGGGTCTAGACCAGATGGTCTAGGCTTGTGATTTAAAAACCCAAACCGGCCAAGGACCCGGGTTCGATCCTTGGCAGCAACAACCATTTTTTTATAACCTTTATCTATATATTTAACTTAATAATTTTTTAAATAATTTTTAAATACTAAAAGTAGTATATAAATTCTATAAAAATTATTTTATGTTATTTTGATGGTAAAGACTATTATACAATTTTTAGTTTTTCAAAAATCATTAATTTAATATATATAATATACATTACAACTTTATTCATTTATAAATTGAAAATTCTATAAAAATATCTAAACACTTTTATAAAATTTTACAAAAATTATTTTAAACTTATAAATCAATAAATGTTCCAGAATTAAATTTTAATTTTAGAAAAACGTTTATTTAGTATTTTTAATTAATTTTTGCTATTTTAAATCCTTAATAATTCATAATAAATTCATTTTCACTATTTTTACATCAAAATTTCACATAAATTATTTTCATTCATTTAGATTAGAAATATAATTTTTTTGATTTGAAATTATGGATTTTAATATTTTTAGACATTAATACTATATTTTGACAAATAAATATTAATATATTATATATTCATTAATTAAGAAAATAATTTTATAAAAATTATTTTCACATTTACAACATTGTAATACAACTACCTTTAGTCAAGATTTTACAAAAAGTCCTTTTATTTATTTATTTTCCTAAATTTCTTTATTTATTAGCTCATTAATAATTTATCTAAATTAACAATTAAACAAATGGTCGATTCCCAAATTAGGAACCCTAGAATACTTGTAGACCAGAAAACATAGACTTATTTATTGCCTTAAACATAGGGTAATATTTGGCAACGTTTAGACCACATTTATTCTATTTCAAAGGACTTGATACTTTGCTAAGGTGAGTTTACGTAACCTTGTTTATGCAACTTTTATGCTTGAAACTTTATAATTAAGCAATTCTTTATACATGTCTAGTTGTAATCTTTGATGTCACGTGACTTAGACAAAATCTATTAGACTTAAACTTGCATAATCATTAACCTTGATCAAGCCGGCGGTATACAATGATAGATCTATTGAATTGACAACCCCACCCAGATTCGTTGACAATTTCTATGGGAAGCACGGGTGATTGTTATCGTTCCAAACTTTATATTAAGGAGAACCATGGATGTGAGATGGACCTAAACTTTGTCGGAGGATTGATTATGTGCATACTATACTTTGTGTTTACACATGTAGAATTAGATATACATTAGACATATGAATTGCTAAACTTTAAATATTTTAAAAATTATTGCTGAACTTGGCTTATGTATTCTCACCAACTTCTAGTTGACCTCCCCCATCTTTTCCAAACTCAACAGGAAATACTGATGCTTGAAGTCTAAAGCTAGCATGAGGAGTTATTTGAAGTTTTAAGTTTCGTTTGTTTGTTGATGTTCTTGATTTCATTCAAGACTTTGTTATGCATTTAAATTTGGATATTTTTTTGGAATAAATGTTTATTTAAAATTTGATTACCACGTGCTACTGAACAATCATCAATACGTGACATCCCGATGTTTCCGCCATCGGTTAGGGTGTTACATGAACGATGGGGTATATATATGAAAAATGCTTCAAAAAAATAAATGTTTGAACCGGGACTCGAACCCGCGTCCAAACCAACACACACAAACCCTTGAACCACTGAGCCACGTTGTCTTTTGTGATTATATCCTAACACAATCAGACTTAACATTTTCTCAATTATCATAGTCAAACAACAGAAGTCAACTATGATCGACCCATCTAATTAAGTTGAAATCACGCGTTTTATGATCTGTTTATGGAAGGTGTTTGGATGGACAGATCACATGCGTCCTCTACACGCTAATTTTCAATCAAAACATTCCATAATTATTGATAATTGCGCTTTTTTTATTTTAGGGTGGGTCAAACCTTCTAAATCTACGAATCCGTGTGTTTTTGTATAAATTGAACCCTTCATTCAAACCTAAACTAGCCGAAAACAAAAACCTCACTTCCAATTTCCACAAACAATTCGTGTTAAGCCTGATTCAAGCACGTTTTGACTTTTGGTTGACTCGTGATCCTGCTTCGATTCATCTCTGTAAGTCACAATCCATCATGTGTTTTTAATCCTTGATACATTCCGACCAATAACCCTATGAATCCAAGGGTTATTGGTTGATGATTTGATCAATTGAAATAACTAAGGTTCGAATCCTTGTTTTGGGGAAGATGATAAGAGGTCGTAACCGTTTATAATTAAAACAAATAAGAATCCATCACCAACTGACCAGCAGATCAATTGGTTACCCTTTATGTTTAAACATTGAACCGTTCTGTGTCGTGGGTTCGATACCAGGCACACACATCTTTTTTCTAAAAATTCTAATCCAAGCCTAAGAAGTCCTTATAATTATTTGAAACCAAACATAAACGTTCTCAGGGTCTAGACCAGATGGTCTAGGCTTGTGATTTAAAAACCCAAACCGGCCAAGGACCCGGGTTCGATCCTTGGCAGCAACAACCATTTTTTTATAACCTTTATCTATATATTTAACTTAATAATTTTTTAAATAATTTTTAAATACTAAAAGTAGTATATAAATTCTATAAAAATTATTTTATGTTATTTTGATGGTAAAGACTATTATACAATTTTTAGTTTTTCAAAAATCATTTATTTAATATATATATCATACATTACAACTTTATTCATTTATAAATTGAAAATTCTATAAAAATATCTAAACACTTTTATAAAATTTTACAAAAATTATTTTAAACTTATAAATCAATAAATGTTCCAGAATTAAATTTTAATTTTAGAAAAACGTTTATTTAGTATTTTTAATTAATTTTTGCTATTTTAAATCCTTAATAATTCATAATAAATTCATTTTCACTATTTTTACATCAAAATTTCACATAAATTATTTTCATTCATTTAGATTAGAAATATAATTTTTTTGATTTGAAATTTATGGATTTTAATATTTTTAGACATTAATACTATATTTTGACAAATAAATATTAATATATTATATATTCATTAATTAAGAAAATAATTTTATAAAAATTATTTTCACATTTACAACATTGTAATACAACTACCTTTAGTCAAGATTTTACAAAAAGTCCTTTTATTTATTTATTTTCCTAAATTTCTTTATTTATTAGCTCATTAATAATTTATCTAAATTAACAATTAAACAAATGGTCGATTCCCAAATTAGGAACCCTAGAATACTTGTAGACCAGAAAACTTAGACTTATTTATTGCCTTAAACATAGGGTAATATCACTACAACAAAATGAAGCTAATGCAACCTCACTAAAAGGTTGCATTAGGCCTTGAAAAGGTTGCATTAGGCCTAATGCAACCTTTTATCTAGAGCTGCATTAGGTGAAGTTGCATTAGACCTAATGCAACCTTTTTTTTAGATAATGCAACCTTTTTTTTGGCTAATGCAACCATTTTTTTAGATACTGCAACCTTTTTAAAAGGGTTGCTTCTAAAGAGTTGCATTAGGCCTATTTTCTAGTAGTGTATTTGGCAACGTTTAGACCACATTTATTCTATTTCAAAGGACTTGATACTTTGCTAAGGTGAGTTTACGTAACCTTGTTTATGCAACTTTTATGCTTGAAACTTTATAATTAAGCAATTCTTTATACATGTCTAGTTGTAATCTTTGATGTCACGTGACTTAGACAAAATCTATTAGACTTAAACTTGCATAATCATTAACCTTGATCAAGCCGGCGGTATACAATGATAGATCTATTGAATTGACAACCCCACCCAGATTCGTTGACAATTTCTATGGGAAGCACGGGTGATTGTTATCGTTCCAAACTTTATATTAAGGAGAACCATGGATGTGAGATGGACCTAAACTTTGTCGGAGGATTGATTATGTGCATACTATACTTTGTGTTTACACATGTAGAATTAGATATACATTAGACATATGAATTGCTAAACTTTAAATATTTTAAAAATTATTGCTGAACTTGGCTTATGTATTCTCACCAACTTCTAGTTGACCTCCCCCATCTTTTCCAAACTCAACAGGAAATACTGATGCTTGAAGTCTAAAGCTAGCATGAGGAGTTATTTGAAGTTTTAAGTTTCGTTTGTTTGTTGATGTTCTTGATTTCATTCAAGACTTTGTTATGCATTTAAATTTGGATATTTTTTTGGAATAAATGTTTATTTAAAATTTGATTACCACGTGCTACTGAACAATCATCAATACGTGACATCCCGATGTTTCCGCCATCGGTTAGGGTGTTACATGAACGATGGGGTATATATATGAAAAATGCTTCAAAAAAATAAATGTTTGAACCGGGACTCGAACCCGCGTCCAAACCAACACACACAAACCCTTGAACCACTGAGCCACGTTGTCTTTTGTGATTATATCCTAACACAATCAGACTTAACATTTTCTCAATTATCATAGTCAAACAACAGAAGTCAACTATGATCGACCCATCTAATTAAGTTGAAATCACGCGTTTTATGATCTGTTTATGGAAGGTGTTTGGATGGACAGATCACATGCGTCCTCTACACGCTAATTTTCAATCAAAACATTCCATAATTATTGATAATTGCGCTTTTTTTATTTTAGGGTGGGTCAAACCTTCTAAATCTACGAATCCGTGTGTTTTTGTATAAATTGAACCCTTCATTCAAACCTAAACTAGCCGAAAACAAAAACCTCACTTCCAATTTCCACAAACAATTCGTGTTAAGCCTGATTCAAGCACGTTTTGACTTTTGGTTGACTCGTGATCCTGCTTCGATTCATCTCTGTAAGTCACAATCCATCATGTGTTTTTAATCCTTGATACATTCCGACCAATAACCCTATGAATCCAAGGGTTATTGGTTGATGATTTGATCAATTGAAATAACTAAGGTTCGAATCCTTGTTTTGGGGAAGATGATAAGAGGTCGTAACCGTTTATAATTAAAACAAATAAGAATCCATCACCAACTGACCAGCAGATCAATTGGTGATACCCTTTATGTTTAAACATTGAACCGTTCTGTGTCGTGGGTTCGATACCAAGCACACCCATATTTTTTCTAAACATTCTTATCCAAGCCTAAGAAGTCCTTATAATTATTTGAAACCAAACATAAATGTTCTCAGGGTCTAGACCAGATGGTCTAGGCTTGTGATTTAAAAATTTTAACTGGCCAAGGACCCGGGTTCGATCCTTGGCAGCAGTAACCATTTTTTTATAACCTTTATCTATATATTTAACCTAATAATCTTTTAAAATAGTTTTTAAATACTAAAAGTGGTTTATAAACTCTATAAAAATTATTTTATGTTAATCTGATGGTATAGACTATCATACAATTTTTAGTTTTTCAAAAATCATTTATTTAATATATATAAAATATATTGCAATATTATTCATTTATGAATTAAAAATTCTATAAAATATCTAAACAGCTTTATAAAATTTCACAAAAAATATTTTAAACTTATAAATCAATAAATGTTTCAGAATTAAATTTTAATTTTAAAAAAACATTTATTTATTATTTTTAATTAATTTTTGCTATTTTAAATCATAAATAATTCATAATAAATTCATTTTTAACTGTTTTTACATCATAATTTCACATAAATTATTTTCATTGATTTAGACCAGAAATATAATTTTTTTGATTTGAAATTTATGAATTTTAATATTTTTAGACATTAATACTATATTTTGACAAATAAAGATTAATATACTATATATTCATTAATTAAGAAAATAATTTTATAAAAATTATTTTCACATTTACAACATTGTAATACAACCACCTTTAATCAAGATTTTATAAAAAGTCCTTTTAGTTATTTATTTTCCTAAATTTCTTTTTTTTATTAGTTCATTAACAATTTATCTAAATCAACAATCAAACAAATGTTCGATCCCCAAATTTGGAACCCTAGATTACTTGTAGACCTATAAACTTAGACTTATTTATTGCCTTACACATAGGGTAATACTTGGTAACGTTTGGACCACATTTATTCTATTTCAAAGGACTTGATTCTTTGCTAAGGTAAGTTTAAGTAACGTTGTTTATGCAACTTTTATGCTTGAAACTTTATACTTAAGAAATTCTTTATACATGTCTAGTTGTAATCTTTGATGCCACATGACTTAGACAAAAACTATTAGACTTAAACATAAACTTGCATAATCATTAACCCTAATCAAGCCAGCGGTATACAATGATAGATCTATTGAATTGACAACCACACCCAGGTTCGTTGACCATTTCTATGGGGTGCGCGGGTGATTGTTATCGTTCCAAACTTTATATTAAGGAGAACCGTGGATGCGGGATGGACCTAAACTTTGTCGGAGGATTGATTATGTGCATACTATACTTTGTGTTTACGCATGTAGACTTAGATATACATTAGACTTATGAATTGCTAAACTTTAAATCTTTTAAAACTTATTTCTGAACTTGGCTTATGTATTCTAACCAACTTCTAGTTGATGCCCCCATCTTTTCCAACTCAACAGGAAATACTGATGCTTGAAGTCTAAAGCTAGCATGAGGAGTTATTTGAAGTTTTAAGTTTCGTTTGTTTGTTAATGTTCTAGATTTCATTCAAGACTTTGTTATGTATTTAAATTTGGATATTTTTTGGAATAAATGCTTATTTAAATTTTGATTACCATGTGCTACTGAACAATCATCAATACGTGACATCCTGATGTTTCCGCCATCGGTTGGGGTGTTACATGAACGATGGGGTTTTCGTAACTACTAAGCATGCCCCAACAATACTTTCAAGGTCCAATGGGTTTCCAATCAAATATGAATATTAACATAAGTAGTACACATGGTTCTCAAGAAGAACCCGAGATCGAACACGTGCTGGAGACACCACCCAAGTGCGAACTCGAGATCTCTCAATGTGGAAGACGCTCACATAAAAAAAGAATTTTTCGCGCCTCGTACGAGAAAGAGCTATCAACGTTTGAGAAAAGACGAGGAGTACGCACTCGCACAGGCTTGGCGCGACCTCTCGGTGGATCCCGATGTTGGTAAGTGCAATTTTTAATAATCTTATCTATTTTAAAAAAAATAAAGTATCATAATATATAAATGTTTCTAGTTTTTTTAGCCAACTATCAAACACTACCTCTTTTTTGGACGCAAATTTTAGAAACCTTTTTTAAGGCCATGGGTAGAGGGGAATATCGAGAAAATAATTCGATATCAAGCAAATGGACCGATATAAATGGGAGATGCCATCCATTTCTTGAAGTTTACCAACGTACGAAGAACAATTAGGGTAGTGGTCAAAGCGATGCAGATATATTAAAAAGAACGTTAGAGGAGTACAACGCAATGTGTGGGACATTCGCATATATGAGGTGTTGAAAGCTTCTAAAAGGAAGTCCTAAATGGGCAAACGTACCGCCCATGATATCTAGTAGTAGGCGTAAAGCAAAACGGTCTAAACCTCCTATTCGGTTTATCCGGAAACACCTGCTTCCGATGCTCGAAACGTTGATTTAAATGATCCTATTAATATTAATGAGGATGTCGAGGAAGTGGAAACATAGTTGCCCTAATCACCGAGTAGAAGAAGCGGGCGAAAGGGAGGAAGGGCGGAGTCGTCTTCGGAAGTTTTCGAAATGAAACAAGACTTCTAGGAGATGAACTTATGACTTCAAGATATACTAGACTTTGGCCATAGGCGTTTGGAAACAATGCTATAAAGAATTTTCAAAAACCAAAGGTTCCACGCGATCCAAGAGGCGAGGCAAATGGAGAAAGACATCAAGTTTATGTCTAAACCAAATAGATAATCCAATAGGAGAAGCGTTATGCTTACTCCCAGCACAAATGTATAGGCAACAAATCTGTGACAAATACGAACTTTAACATGTTTCGTCTTTTATTTTATTTTTTTAGTACTTTTGCGTGTTTCGTCTTTTATTTTTTTTATTTTAATTAAGAGATTGTAATTTTTATTATTTGTTTTTAATGAAATATTATTTGTTTTAATTAAAAAAATCTATACTTACTATAATAGGAGTCGTGAGTAACATAAGAAAGCTGAGTTGTCAAGCATAGAGACCTTAAAAAGCTGAGGTGTCAACCTCAGAGATAGGCCATGATTCCCTGTATGACGCGATTAATGATGTCATCAATTAGTTTAAAATATTCAAGAAAAAAACGTGGGCCAATATCTTTTAGCACTGTTGAGCTCAACAACATCTGTTCGTTGGCCTCGATAGACAAACAACTGTTCAAGCCAATAATTGAGTTTTACTTAACAAGCGGATGTTCTGATTATCTGTTTGCAGATTTTAAACCCCCAAAGTTTGAAATGTTAAGAGGGAAGTTTTAAATTAACATAGGGAATCGGGTTTTCATTAATTACGCTGCATGTATCTTAATTTATAAGCTTAACCACATAACAAATACAACCATTGTCTATTGTTTATATCAGTTTTGAAATTTCTAAAACACTTTTGAAATTTAAATATTTAAATTTCAAATATGTGCCCGATCTGAATTCAGCTAAAGAGGGATGTCATATTAACAGATTAGCAGGTAAAATATATGTCATTTGATGGTTTGTCTATGTTGGAGTTGTTGTGTTTGATCTTCATGTTTTCTTTATAGTTATTTTCAGGTTGATAACATTCATGGCTCTGTTAAGAAATTGTTGTCTTTTGGTTTGTCTATTATTCTTTAATTAATTTAATTAATTTAATTTAATTAATTAATAACAATTATGCGTTTGATCTTCATGTTTTGTTTATGGTTATTTTCAGGTTGATAAGATTCAAGGCTCTATTAAGAAACTGTTGTCTTTTGGTTTGTCTATTATTCTTTAATTAATTTAATTAATTATACATGTTCTGTGTTTGATCTTCATGTTTTGTTTATGGTTAGTTTCAGATTGATAAGATTCAAGGCTCTATTAAGAAACTAAGAAACTGTTGTCTTTTGGTTTGTCTATTATTCTTTAATTTACAGTTTACTTTCTTATTGGTGCTTTAAAGTTACCAGATTATTGATTGACTTGAATTTTTTATTTTTGTAGATGTTGGATGTCTTTTTGACGAGCTCCAAAAGAAATGAGACGTATGAATTTTGATATTCAAGACTTAGAGTAAGGATTCTTTTATATTACTATAGTTTTTTTTTTTGTGTAAAAGTATTGCTTAAACTTTTAACACACCTGGCAGTTGATAGAATTGAATATTGTTAAAATTGCAAACTTAATTATGGCTTGGAATAATAAATGGTGTAATAATGTAGAGTATAAAATTTGTGTATATATTTTACATTTATGGTTCTATTTTTTTCATGCAGAGGTAAGATATTGCGATGTATAATATGGAATGAATATGCATAATAAGATTTAATTAGTTGGATATCTGTCTGTATATCCTTTTTTTCAGGAATTCATAGTTGAAGCCAGAAGAAGCATGTTGATGCGCTTAGCAAGATTGAAGAGGTTTCAATATTTTATACATAGCTTCTAAATATAAATGAGTTTATTAATGTTTTATATATATATTTTATGAAAGTTTAGTGTATGACACTTATAAAATTTAGGAGCTTGTCGTTAACATTTTTTATAAAAGTTATGTTGTAATGGCTTATAGCAACATTTCTTATGAACAGCTGATACAAAACAACTATTATATAATATTTGTTGTTGCAAACTTGGTTTTAGTTCAAAAATTTTAGGCTTTGTACAACAGATTTTGGAACATAGAAGACATTTCAAGTATTTTGGTCAATATATGTTATTCAACAATTTTGTATCAGTCAATGGTTCTCTTTATTTTCAGCCGTTGCAACATTTATTATACAACATCTGTTGTAGAATATAACTGTTAAATGGTGGCACCTTTTGTATATGTTTTGTATAATAAATAATAAATAAATGTAGAGTATAAAATTATTCTATTAACAGAGATTAGATTCTTGGAGACCATTTAACAGTTATAGTATTGAACAAATGTTCTACTTACGGAGGTGCCATTCAGCAGAGTTTATAACACCAGACCATATTGAAAATAGTCTGTTGTAGCAACAGACTGTTGGATGAGAAAAGACATTTGAAGTTATTAACAACTATTGTAACACTGGATGATGTTCTATAATATTCATATGTTCTAACATGTCTTATTCCACATTTGTTCTAGAAACAAACTTTGGAGTTTTAGAGACCTTTTTACAGGGTAGTATAGAACAGATTTTGTAGTTACAGAGTTTTTACAATAGCATATTTTATAGCAACAGATCATATTGAATACAGTTTGTGAATTTAGCAGATGTATGATGTTTCACATTTCAAACTTGTATTTTTAGAAAAACAGAGATGAACAAACAATTGATCACATACAAATGAATACTTGATTTAACTTGGGTCTTAAACAAAAAACATGCATCATATTTTAATTAGTTAACCAAAAGTTGTGAATTAAAGTCATCACATTACAACCATTGTTAAATTAACACTTAAAAAACACAGAAACCACAAAAAAGATAAACTAACAATCCACTAACCATGCAACACGAAAAAGTTCAAACCCTAAAGTCAGTTTCATCCTCTGACTCAACCGTCATGTCTACAACCTCCATGTCATCATCATCTTGAGATGTGGCAACATTACCTGGATCTTTATCTGGATTTACTTGGGAATCCATTCCTTCCCACAGATCTACTTGAGCCTTCACCATCTTCTTAAGATTGACACCAAAGTCTGCTTCAGTTGGGTTCAACAATGCTTTTTCAGATAACTTTCTTAGAAAATCTACATCATTTGAGAAACATATGTCTTGAGGTTTGTAGTATCATGTGTGGCCATTATCAAATGTAATCTTCACTTCAAACATCTCTTTCAGAAACTCCCAAGAAGTCACATCCCGAAGTTCACATTTCTTAAACATATTCTTAAGTTTATTTGTTAGCCTTCGTGATTCGTCAGTTTCCCAACTAGGATGGCTACCAAGTTTCAACATTTTTTTAAGAACTTCTTTTGAAGAGTTCGCAATTACACCTTTAGGGTAATGGTAAATACACTTCGTGTTGTCACTCGTCATTAAGAAGAAAATCTTCTTCTCACACCACCATATGGATAATGTTCGATTGTCTCCCATTTTTTCTGTTGAGTTTTGGGATTGAGAATTCAGTTGGGAAAGACAATTAGGAAAAAGAAAGATATGTGCCCTAGATGTGTTATAGTATTGTTTGTTTTATAGGATGGTTGTATGGGAGTGGGGGAGTGGTGCGGGAAGTTAAGGCGATGTGGATGGTTATCAAATCGCTATCAGTTTTTAAAAGATATTTAATTTAATCGAGACGATATGAGGGTGGTTTTTCAGGACATGTCTTTTCAATTTTGATGACATGTTATGATTATAGTTTTTCTTATTTAATCTATCGTTAATTTATTACTTTTTTATTTAGTAAAATAAGTTAACATAGCTTTTGAGCAACATCTGTTAGACAAATAATTTTTAAATAACATCTGTTATTCAACATCTGTTGTGTGAACAGACTTTGATGTGGATGGTTATCAGATGGCTGTAAGTTTTTTGAAGATATTTAATTTAATCGAGATGATTTGGTTGCGGTTTTTCAAGACATGTCTTTTCAATTTTGCTGACATGTTATGATTATAGTTTTTCTTATTTAATTTATCGTTAATTTATTATTTTTTTATTTAGTAAAATAAATAGGGCTGCAAATGAACTAAACTTTCAGCGAACAGTTCATGAACCGTTCGGCGGGAATTTTGTTTGTGTTCGTTCGTTTAATAAATGAACGAACACGAACAAAAAATTCCGTTCGTTTAGTTAAACAAACGAACATGAACAGAGGCCTCGTTCGTTCGTTTATTATCGTGAACGTTCGGTAACGTGTTCGTTTGTTTTCGATAGTTTAATAGAGTTTTTAATTTTTATATTTTTCTATATTCTTTAATTTTATTTCTTTTATCCAAATAAATACTTTATGTGGTAAATATATGGGTACATATGAGATGAATAAACCCTGCTTTTAGTATAATCATTAAATATATCATTAATGAAGAGTTCAAGTTTAACTAAATAAATAATGAAGACTTCAAGTTAAAGATACGAGCTTAGTTTATTTGAGACATTACTTTATTATGTTTACCAATATTATGTTAAGTACTAAGTATATTTGTATAATTAGGTTATATTGGGTAGATCTAGTTAAGTTGCTAATATATGTGATTTCGATCTTATTCGAAAGTTAATATGTGTCTCTTTGTGTTTATTTCCGTTCATGAACACTTGTTTGTGTTCATTAATGTCCGTTTGTGTTTGTGTGCGTTCATGAACAAAATTAACAAACGAACACAAACGAACATGAACACCAGTGTTTTCTTAACAAACGAACACGAACAAAAAATCTCGTTCGGTAAGTGTTCATGAACTGTTCGTGAACACATAATTTCCTTAACAAACGAACACGAACAAAGCCTTGTTCGTGTTCGTTCGGTTCGTTTGCAGCCCTAAAAATAAATAAGAAGCTACACAAATTGAAAAGACATAGCTTTTGAGCAACAGCTGTTGTGTGAACAGACTTTGGACTATAAGAGACATTTCAACAGTTGAAGAATTGAAAAGACTTTATAATAGTGTTCAATATTGGTTAGTATAAGGACTAAATTATAATTCTTGAATAGTATTGGGATCCGTTGGTTATTAATTACTTATTATTTCTAATATTAAAAATATTAAATTGCACTTAACTAAAACTGTGGCATAATTTTGTAGAGTTTTTTTTCTCTCTTTACGATTGTACATTCGCTCACATTACCATTAAGAATCACGCTCCTTTCTAATCTAGAGGACGAATCAAAGCAGGTTTTATTTTTCTCTGTTTTAATTTTTTAAGTTTATTTTTATATTTTGGAGTTTAATGTTATGGAATGGTATTTTAAATCTTTATTAACAAGATTTTTACTTACCAAATGAATATACATGTTTACTTTTATAGTGTGTGTATAGGTGTACATGTTTTCAAAAATTTGATATACAGAAATCGTTAATATTAGTTTTTTTTTTAAACCTAGGAAGTAGGACTTTGATGTTACCTTCTTAATTTATGAGTTTTGTAGGTAGTGTGTATATTTGTGTGCATGTTGTAAGAACTATTTACGTTTACAAATCGTTAATATTAAAATGTTGAAGTTGTTTTGCTTAGAGTACAATTGTAATATTGTGGATTTCTCATGTTACAATAATTTATTACAATCATTTTTTTCGTCAAATAAAGAAGGATGCGTAATTCGTTCTTTGAAATTCTTGATACACCAGAACTTCCACGTTTGGTAAATTATTCACTATCATTTAATAAATGTAAATTTAGTTATTTGACAATTTTGGTTATAATGAACTTGAATAATGTTTGTTTTAGACAATAAGTCCATCTTATGGGAGGAAATATCTGTCTATTTTAGATTAAGACAATCCTGTAAATATAACAGTTGATGTTGGTCGTTTGTGGAAACTAAATTTGGGAACAAGGGTTTCAAATTGGGTTTTCTGTGATGGATGGAAGTCTGCAGTTGATGATTTACAACTGACAGTAGGAAGTTTTTTGATGTTTGATCATGTTAAACATGCTACATTTAAATTGATCGGATTTTTAGTCACATCTGAAAATGCAAAGATGTATCCATGGAAGATTTTGCTAACTTCTATTCCAAGTGATGCTGAAGGAAAACATGTGGAATCTTTTTGTCATAGATGTGTTGCTTCATCATTGAAATCACTGGTAATTAGTTTACGTACATTATACATTGTTCTTTTTATATTATATATATAAATCCTGTTTGCTATTATATTTATTTATAATGTATTTAAATATGCAATTGCTACCAAAAGATTATGTTAATAATACATTTGGAGGAAAGTGGAACCAATACAGTTTTAAGATTTTCATTAACAATTTTGTTGAGATGGAAGTTACTATTGAGAGGAAGGGAGATTCGCAGTTTGTTAGGACAAAGAGGATTGGTGAAACCACTTTTGTAAACCTTAGTCTAATTCACTTCTGTCATTTTGGCTAAGTATAGAAGTACTGAAGAGAAGACAAGAAACTGCTGATTAGAAGATATGAGAAGTGCTGAAGAAGAAACTTCATCAGAAGTTCTGAAGTCCAAACCAGACAAGTTCACTTCAGAAGTACTGAAGACAAAACTACTCTTCAGTAGTTTGTCCTTCATCAGCACTTAGCATCAGATATTTCCCACCGCCTTTTGCATCAGTAGTTTATTGTTTATTATTACTTTTAGCTGTATTTGTTTCTTTCAATGTTGCAACTTGTGCAACTTGTTTCTGATGTTTCTGTACTTGCTTTTTGGGCAAGATACATGCATGTAAACGTCTATAAATAGGAGGCTTCAACCTTCTATTTTAGATATTGATTTTAATAAGAAAAATCCTTCAAAAACTCTCATTGTTCTATTCCATTTCTGTATTTATTGTGAATCTGTCTAAGTATCTAATTCTCATTTACTGCTTAGATTCATAATAAATACTTGTCATTTATTAGTTTCAAACATCAAGGGGGAGTAATAACTCTGCCTTAGTATAAAAAGTGTTGCTTTCACTTATACATTCCGTTGTGCTTATAATCTGATTTACAAGGACTTGCTAAACACTTAAGTGTCAAGATAGCAAGTTCTTACTTAGCAAAAAGAGCAAACTGATCCAACAATTGGTATCAGAGCATTGGTTATGGAATCAAAGAGACCAAGACACCTTTGTTTGTAGACAGCAAATCTGCCATTAGCATCATTCAAAATCCAGTACAGTTCTCAAAAACCAAACATATTGAGATCAGGTACCATTTCATAAGAGATTACTATGAAAAAGGCAAGATTGAGGTGAAGCATGTAGCAACAGCTAATCAAATAGCTGACATCTTCACTAAGCCCCTTGACACATCAACATTTCAGAAGTTAGTATCCATGCTTGGAATGCTAAATTTGTAAGTGTTTACTTTATTTTTTATTTTTTTTAACATATATGCATATCAGTTAGAATCCAAGTTAACACTTGATTCTACCCAACTCTACATCAAACTTCTACATCAATCACTACTGTTATGCATAAAACATCAAAATTTTTTTTTTCTTTTTCCATCCTTGATTCCATCCTGTTTACCTTTTCCTTTTTTCTGGTTTTCACTTACAAAAGACAAAAGTCTGAAACAAAACTTCTGAAAAACAAAAAGAGAACTACTGATTAACAAAAATCAGTATGAGAGAAACTACTGATGAACAAACATCAGTATGGGGATAATTTTCTGAAAAAGTGTGTAACTTCTGATAAAATAACCTTCAGAAGTTATGAATAAAGTATTTATAAAAACATTTCTCATCAGCTGTTGAAACTACTGAAGAGAAAATGGGAACTACTGATGAAGTAATCCTTCATCAGTAGTTTAAGTCAAAAGGGCAAATCTGACTTTTCCCATCATCAGAGGTTTGACCTAATCAGTTTAAAACCTCTGATAAAAAGATTTTTAACCAGAGGCGGTTTAAAAACTTCTAATAAAGAAGATTCAAGCGGTTAAAACTTCTAATAAAATACCTTTTCTACACACTTATCCTTTCAAACTCAAAATATCCCTCCTTCTCTCTCAAAAACTCTCTCAATAACCTATACCTGCAAATCCACTGTTGGATCAAAACCCAAACCACATGGCTCTAGTTCTAAAACAGGGACACAATCAAAGGGCCTTTCTTGAAAAACAAGAAGGCTGGTCCCAATACGATGAGATCATTGATCTTGTCGTAAAATCCCAATATTTTACTGCTCTCACAATAAACCCACCAATTCACACTGAAACTCTGAATGAGTTCTGGGCAAATGCTGAGACAGTTACAATGGATGATGAGGTCATTTCCCTCAACTCAAGAATAAAAGGGAAACAACTGACCATCACACCGGCCACACTGGCGACAAGACTGGGTCTGGATGATGTAACTGCCCCTGACCATGTTGCTAATGCTGATATTCATCTAACCATGACTGAGTGTGGTTATCAAGGTATTCTCTCCCATGCTACAATATTCAAAAAATATTTTGAACCAAAATACAAGCTTTTGTTTCATTATATTATTATGTGTTTGAGTCCAAAAACAGGGTCTTATGACCAGATGCCCTCCACTTTTCAACCAATATTTCATTCCATTGTGAATGAAACTAAATTCAGGGCATCAAAACTATTTTTCAATGAGTTGGTGTTACATCACAATAATACCAAGAAAAAGTTTTTGTTATACCCAAGGTTCATTATGCAATGCATAATAGGGTAACTGGGTAATGAGGTGCTTGTGGGAAAAATTTCAACTTTAAATCCTTTAACATCACAAGCATACTCAAGGCATAACAAACCGGCTGCCTGGCCAAAAGATGATCAGGGAGAAAAACAACAAGTCCCCCTGAAGCCCACATCTTCCAAACTCACTCCACCAAAAGCCAAAAAGCCCAAGCCAACAAAAACTGCACCCCACCAACCCAAAAGAAAAGCTGTTCAGGAGGTTGAGATGCCTGAACATGCTCATGAGCATTCTGCTCTTCAAATAGGTGAGACTGAAACACCCTCTCAGTCTCATCCATCTCAAACCCCACCAAGAGCACCCATAACCATTTTATTCAAAAGAAAAAGACTTAGAAAAACATATGAAACACACTCTTCTTTTGAAACTGCTGAACAACAACTTTCACCACCTATTGCCCAAACTACTGAACCAACCCCACAAATTTCTGAACAAGAGGCAATAGAAATTGCCAAACTTCTCTCTGGGCTAAAAGAGAATGTCCCATCTGATCATGTCAGTCCCCTACAACCACAACAAACAGGGGACATATCTACTACATCAGACATGGATGTGGACATCTATAGCCCTATCCCAAGAGATGAGGGTGGACCAGAGTCTTTAAGCCCAATTTTAGAGACTCTTGGGGCATCTGAGGCTGCTACTACTCAGTTACCACCCAGTGGTGGATCTGAGGATAGAAGTAACATAGCTAAGACCTCAGATGTGGCAACTACTGATGAAGGCTTAATGCCTGAAGTAGGAAATCCTCAGAACCAAGAACAAGAGGTTCATGAGAGAACTGAGTTGGGCTCAGCTCATGATTTAACTGAGACAGTCCTCATTGAGGGCAACATCAGGGATTCAGATGATTCCATTAATTTGGATGATGTTTCACACACTCAAACTACTGAATTGACGGCACTTTCTGAAGGTCCTGTTTCAGGGGTATCCAGGCTCAAGAAGCCAGTCACCTCTGCACAGGTTAAAGCCCACTCAATCCCTAAAACCCCTAGAGTGGCATCCTCTGTACAACATGAGGATCTCCCAAAAACACCCCCTTCACAACAAATGCCTACCCAATTCCCTGGGCAAACAAGCATAGACCTGAACCAGCTATGCAGTCCAGAGGGTCCCCTGTACCACATGATGAATACACTCATCAGAAATCACTTCCAAACATATACAGCTGACTTGGAGCTGTCCATCAAGAATCAATTTGGAGTGATCAAGACCAAGATGAACGATCTGTCCAACAAAATAGACTTCAACAGCAAACAGATTGCTCATCTTCAAGGACAATTCTCCCAACCCTCTGCTTCAAGGGTTAAAATTGATGAATCCAAAAAGGGGGAGAAGATCAGGGAACCTAAGGAGTCATTCCAAGCCAGGATAAGGGCAAGAGTGGCCATCCTTGAAAGAGATCAAAAAGATCAGGCCAGGAAAGAAAAATTGGCCAAACAATTTGGTGTCTCAATATAAGAAATTGAAGCAGCAGAGAAAGAAGATGAGACCCAAACATCTGAAGAATCCCTAAGGCACAATGAAGAAACTTCTGATGACCAAACTTCTGATGAAGAATCAGAAAGTACTGAAGACAATCCTTCAGTAGTTGACAAACCATCAGCAGTTGTCAACACATCAGAGGTTAACACTTCCAAACCTCAAACAACTGAACCTTCCAGAACCACTGCTCCCATTCAACCAACATCTGATCCCATCAGGCCTACAACTGTTACAACAATGACTGTACTAAACCCTTCTCCTATCTCTCAATCAGCTGAACTATTAGAGAAGAGCTTAATTGCAGCCAACAAGAAGGCCAGAGAAGATCAGATCTGGAAATCTCTGGAAGAAAGGGATGATTTGGATTTAAGCCATGAAGAAAAACTTCAGGCTTATGAAGCTGAACTACAAAGGCAGGCTAGCCTTGATGAGATTGCTGAACAAGATAAAAGACAACAACTGGTGTCTTACATTACCAAGAACAGCAAGACTAAAGCCTTTACACTCAAAGGACTCTCTATGCAAGAGCTGACAAGAAAAGCACAACTGCTTGCAGACAAAGTGGCCACAAGCAAAGATGGAAAGGCCAAGAGAGCCCAGATAATAGAAGAGTTAGTAGCAGAAGGATATGGTTCAAAAGCCTCAGTATCCAGATGGAAAGAAGAAAGACTGATGGATACTTACAGAAAATACTTGGCTGCCAAGGCTGCAAATCCAGAGAAGTTTCAAACTGCTGATCCTTCAAGATCAGTAGTTAAAACTTCTGGTGTATCTAGAAGAACTGCTACTCAGAAGAAGAAGGCAGAGGACAATGTCAAAACTGACTTCAAAATGGTACTACTTGAAGGAAGTTCAATAGTCCATTCAGATTTTGACATTGAGGAGAAACCTCTGTTAACACAATTCAGGGATCCTTCCACTTTTGCTTATCAAATACAAAAGACCATCAAAGAAAAGCTGCATACCAGAGTAGTGACTGAACACCATCTCCCAACTGTTCAGATGCCTGATATGCAACAACAACAAGGAAGAGAATCCCACCTGAGGCTATCTGAAACTGAAAACATCCAGCACTCAGGATCATCAACCCAAGGGACAAGTCTGGTTCCCTATTCTTCTGACTTTAACAAGTCAAAGATCCCTATCATCAGATGGTCACTTACTGATAACAACTCAGTATTGTTGACAAGAAGAGACCTCTCAAGCAGGGCTTACAAGAAGATCAGTGATCTGAAGAAACTGTCAACACAAGACCTGCTCACAATTCAACATATAGAACCACAGAGGGCATCTCTATCTGATGGTCAGTTAAACCAGCTCAAGAACACCATGTACAAAGAGATATGGAAGATTGTTCAAGACAGAAGAAAAACATAAGGAATTAGTAAGGTTTTGGCTTCATCAATCCAGGGGGAGATTGTTAGGAGAAAGAGGATTGGTGAAACCACTTTTGTAAACCTTAGTCTAATTCACTTCTGTCATTTTGGCTAAGTATAGAAGTACTGAAGAGAAGACAAGAAACTGCTGATTAGAAGATATGAGAAGTGCTGAAGAAGAAACTTCATCAGAAGTTCTGAAGTCCAAACCAGACAAGTTCACTTCAGAAGTACTAAAGACAAAACTACTCTTCAGTAGTTTGTCCTTCATCAGCACTTAGCATCAGATATTTCCCACCGCCTTTTGCATCAGTAGTTTATTGCTTATTATTACTTTTAGCTGTATTTGTTTCTTTCAATGTTGCAACTTGTGCAACTTTTTTCTGATGTTTCTGTACTTGCTTTTTGGGCAAGATACATGCATGTAAACGTCTATAAATAGGAGGCTTCAACCTTCTATCTTAGATATTGATTTTAATAAGAAAAATCCTTCAAACACTCTCATTGTTCTATTCCATTTCTGTAGTTATTGTGAATCTGTCTAAGTATCTAATTCTCATTTACTGCTTAGATTCATAATAAATACTTGTCATTTATTAGTTTCAAACATCAAGGGGGAGTAATAACTCTGCCTTAGTATAAAAAGTGTTGCTTTCACTTATACATTCCGCTGTGCTTATAATCTGATTTACAAGGACTTGCTAAACACTTAAGTGTCAAGATAGCAAGTTCTTACTTAGCAAAAAGAGCAAACTGATCCAACACAGTTTTATATAACAGAAGGATGGGAGCAGATAAACTCATAAAGATAGAGGATGGTGAATGTATTGTTATGAAATATATAAATGATTTTGCTTTTAGGTTAATAGTATTTGATTTTATGCATTGTCGACTTACACTTGAGGATGTAGAAACTAGCGACTCTGATGAACTTAATGTCTTTAATGAGGATGAATTTGATGCTGATGAAGATGATCCGCATGATATTGAAGTTGGAGGTGATGAAGTTGGTGGAAATGATGTGGTTGGTGAAGATCAACATGGTCCAGTACCTCGATATGAGTACACAGTTCCAAGTAGAAAACAATTTGTAAGTTACTTTTATTTTGGTTGTGTTTTTAAAACCAAATTTATATAATATAATCTATTGTTATGTAACTAATAATTGTATTTTTATTTATTTATTTTGAAAGCGTCTTCCTGCGAGTATGCAAACAGGTTTGGAGTTGCTGATACACTGAGAGTTAGGATTTTAAATTTGGGAGAAGATCTTTTAACCATGGATGTCAGAACAGAAAAATCCAGAACAGACGTACGATATGCTATTAAGAATTAGAGAGGTTTCTTGGTTGTTGGTCCCAGAAGTATCAGCCTCACTTTGAATCAAATGGCAATGAGATTTCAATAAGATATGTAATCAATGTGCGGAATAAGAAATCAGACTTTCAGAGACAATATAGCTCATAAGTTTTTAAGAATTTTAAGGATCACGTTTATACTTTACAAAAGAATGACTCAAAAGAATTCTTATGGCTGTTGTGAATGTGGTGTGGAGTACGTGTAAAAAGGTATATCAGTTGAGAGCAGATGTTTGCTTTTGTATATCACACACTACCACATTCACCCTTGGCAATCTTCTCCTTCGTATGATGTCTTCTATTTATAGAGAAGTGTTGATCCCAAGTTGATGAATAAACCATTGTTTATTTATCAACTTGTTGTTTTGCAGGTTGACCAGGGATAGAAAGTATTCGCATAATATATCTGGATAAGGTGTATGTATTTTAACTTTTCCACTTGTCAAGATTCCAGATTTCTTCCAGAAATCTAAGGTCCAAATCTGGGATTTGGTTAAGAAGTAAATATCAGATTTTGTGTCCTAGAAATCCGGTTCCTTTGTCCCAGATTTCATTCTTCTTTCCCCTATTTCATTAGAAAGGAGTTGTGTATTGTCTTTGTCTTCAGAGAGATCATCTTGTTGTATCTTTCTTGATCATTATCTCTCCTATTTTGGAATCTTTCAAGAATTTTATTCACTTTAATCTTGATTCCTAGCTTTAGTTTTATTCAACACTTCATGTTTTCTCATTTTGGTTCTAACATTGGCTGATAATGGAATTGTTGTTAGGGATATATGCACCTTTGATCTGGATGAAGATGAACATACATTGGTGCTAATTGATGTTAAAAAGCCTTGAAAAGTTTGAATGGTTATTAGCATATTAATATTTGTTTCAATACAATATTGTGCTGTAGATTTGTTGGTTTAGAACAATGTAATGTTATGTACTTTGGATGATACATTTATGTAGTGTATAACATATTTTGTGTTTAAAAGAATAACATACAAATCAATTTTCATGACCATGGGTATGTTTGGCAAAGAGCTTTTAAGAGCTTTTAGGAGCTTTTAGAAGCTTTCAGGAGCTTCAAGCTTCAAGCTTTTAAGAAAAAGCTCCTATTAAAAAAAAGCCTTGTTTGGTTGAAGAGCTTGAAACTATTAGGTTAGGGGAAAAAGCTCTATAGTGAAAAGTTACTAGTACTAGCTTTTAAGAAGAAGCTTTACTAGCTAAAAGCTTTTTATTAGTAAATGACACAAATACCCATTCTATTTTAAAAATAAAATAAAATTTTTCTTTACAAACTTTTAATTATACACATTTTGGTCATTTTATACATTTTATTAAAAGTTCCAACTACTCTGCTAAACACCAAAATATATTTAAAAAGCTTACAGCTACCAGCTTTTAGCTAACAGCTTGTAGCTACCAGCTTCCAGGTTGCAGCTACCAGCCACCAGCTAGTTTTGCCAAACATACCCTATATAAGTATAAAAAATATTATATTAATTTTTACATAATATTTATTCATGCTCAACTATTTAGTAGAAAACATATCGATAACCACATATTTTAGACAATTTGTGTTATTCAAAAAGTTAGGTCGGCATCTGTTAGATAAAATGCTTTTAGTCAACATATGTTAAATGTTATTTGTTTTAGCAACAGACTTTTGATAGCTGAAGATCTTTCAAGATTTTTTAAACAACATCTGTAAATCAAAATCTGTTATAGTACTGATTGATGTTCTGTTATGTCTTCATCTGTTGCAACACATTTTTTCAACAGATGTTGTAGCAACAAAGTTGTATGCTAGGAGTGGTTTCAAAGTGTTAGTAGTAACAGATGTTTGTAGCATTTTTACAAATCAAATTGTGAAATGTTTTCATGTTGTTAAGAATTAAGTAGACAACATTTGTTATGCAACATTTTTAGAAGACCTATGTTAGCTAAAGAGTTAGGACATTTAAATAGCATTCAAATATTAGTTTAAGCTTGCAGATGGTTAAAAGTAGATACAACAACCATAACATTACATAACGCAAAGTTTATTAGCCTTTTGTTCAATATAAAATATAATAGTTTTCAAATGTTAGGCTCTACCATGTCAAGAATGAGAAGTTTTCTTGATTTTATAAATTTGAAATAGAGGGTATCACTTTTTTTATGCCATTATCCTTAATAAAAATAGCCCAATCCTTCAACACATCTCTTCTTATCACCATTCTTCTTAGTGTTAACAACTAACAATGTTTCATCTCCTTTTAAGTTCTGAATTTTAATTGGTTTCAACTCCCTTTTTAGTTGTGATGAGTCTGCAACATCAATTGGCAGTCGCTGCAGTGATCATTTTATCATATCATTTGCCAGGTTTGATATTTAATATAATATATAAACTTTAATTAAAATTAAACATAAGTGATTACACTGGATACACTGCCATTCTATTTTCTGCATGTTCAACACGAGTGAACTTAATCACATCATTAACATTTTGAACCGAATCATCTTTCTTTTGTTCCTTAGCCTATTTGTGTTGCTTCAAACTTGACTCAACATCATTTGTAGCTCCTTTTTATACTAGATTTTTTTTACTTCTTCAAAACTTCTTTCCGGTTGCAGTTGTTACACAATTTTAGTTAACAATGTTTAAAAATAATTTAGTAGCCAACATTTTAAATAGGATAAGTACCTGTTGATGTTGTTTTTGCTGCTTTGGTCTTGGCTCTTCATTCTTGAGTTTTTGAGAATATTCAATCTTCAACTAAGTTTCCTTTCTTTAAATTGTTAGTTCCCATGTGTCATCATCAAGAATTTTAAATATAAACGTGTCACCTAACTCCAACTCAAACCCTTTTACAAAATTAGTGCATCCTTCCTTGAGAACATAAGATTTATACATTTTATCTAGTTTGACATTGAACGTCAATCCAATTTCCTTAATTTTGATGTCACATGGAATGTATTTGCCTTCATAGTTATTTTCAATAAACTCGTGTGGTACTGCCTGATATAAGTATACACATTCATTAAATAATCATAACATTTCACCGTATAATTTTGCTTTATGAAGTAATAATACATTTCAATAGATTTTCTTTTAATTTACCATTACTCCCAACTCGTGGCGCATGCTGACGCTATAAAATGACTTTTCCATTACTTCATCCTCAAAGTATGAAAGTTCAATTGTTTTTGCATCAATCGGCGTAAAAAACAATAGAATGTATTTTATCAGTTTTAGTTCCCTCACAATGTTTATCCAACCGTCTGTAAAGACAACTTCATTAGGGATTTTTCTCTACCATAAGTTCCAAGCTTTCCCATTTTTTGGCTTTATCTCTATTAATGTAGGTTTGCATTCTTGTCCCCAAAATTGTGTTACAAAATCAGTTGGTATTTTCTACAAATAATATTTTTTCTCCTAAATATATATCATTTTTTATAAATATTTGTCATAGTTGAACATTGAAAATAATTTATCACTTGAAATTCATACCAGTTTAAACGAATCAACTTCCTTTAACATCTTTATAAATGATACTTCCAAGATGGTAACCAGTCAATTATGTTTAAAATAATCAAATGTATTATTACAAGTACATTCTGTTTTTACTCATATAATAACTTGATCGACATTCAATGCAGTAAACAAATACAAATCTGACTTATTCTATATTTTGAAAGTTAAAAAAGTTATCTAACACTCTTTTTATACAAATAACAATCATCATAACAAATGTTCAATAACTGTCCCACCCTCAAATTTCCACATGCGGAGTTTTACGGTGAGGCGCATGACAAACCACAATCTAAGTCAACGGTCACAATAAACAGCACTATATGAAATATGTAAACTCAAAAGCATAGTTCTCATAACATAAAAAAAACCGTAGCGGAAGCATTTAACCAGTTACAAAACCATATACCAACGTGTTCAAAGTATTTATTTCAAAACATGAAATAAGCCTAGACGCCATGAAGACTCGTGCGCCTAGTCCAACTGTTGCTACCTTAGCGACCTGAGAAAACATGCCAAAACGACGTCAACATATAATGCTGGTGAGTTCACAGGTTTGTTTAGAATGTTACCAAGTGTTACCAAATGTTACGAAATGTTACCAAGTTCAAAACCTGTCCATACTATATCAATGTTACCAAGGTACGCTAGCTAGGCGTGTGTTCTATTACTACTACGATTGGAAAACCATTACTAGACTGTTACTAATGTTCAGCCTGAGTGTTTAGCAATGTTTTGCAAGTTCGAGACAATATGCACCCGCCCGGCCCTCCAAGCCTCCGAGTGGGGCTTGTCACACCCAATAGATCTATCCACATTTCCCCCATTGTGCATCCCTGCACATTCATGGTTTCCCCCGGGACTTTCAAAGATCGTATAGTAATACAAAAGTATATCATAGAATGACATATGTTACCAAAAGATATGTTACCAAAAGATAAGTTTAGCGCATGTTTTCTCCCCCAAAGTAAAAGCAGTAAAAGTGGGGCTGTGAAATCACCTTAAGTTGTGTTCTTCAATAAAATAAGAAAAGCCAAGCTCTTGATAATCCCAACTACTGGAGATTTATCAAAATGTTCACATAAGTGTTCCGACTAATAACCATAAGGTTATCCAGTCCCCGATTGTCCAGATCGTGACCAAGTGTAACATCACAAAAATTTTCCCCCAAATTTTTCTATATAACCCTCACTATATATATATATATATATATATATATATATATATATATTTTATCCTTAATTTTATACATTTATGTCTAAAGCACAACCTATATATATATATATATATGTATAGAAATATATATATATATATATAATAATAATAATAATAATAATAATAATAATAATAATAATAATAAAAATGTTGATACATAATTAGTTGGTTTTGACCATTTAACCCAACCAACTCATTGGCCCACATCAACTCTCCCCACTTTCTTTTTGCTATTTGGAGCCTAGATGAGTCCGGCCCAGTACACAGCCCAGCCCAACAGCCCATAGGCCCATACCAGTGGCCCACTACCCCTCCTTCCCATTTCAGATTTAAAAAAAAAATGTGTGTTGGGGACGGGAATCGAACCCGGGTCCCCAACCGGTTCAACGTTTTACACCCAACAACACCACCACTAGGCCACCATGTCATGTTGATTTATTTCAGGATTCAATTTTATTTAACCCTTACTGAAACAAACAGATATAATCTGTTTATCTCTCGTTGCATGTTCCAGCCACAATCCCAAGTCAAACTTTCCTTCAATTCACCCAATTGACTTGAAATCACACCTTTGGACTCGTAATTGATTGAGATATTATTGGTAGCATGATTTCCGGCCTGAAACAAGCCACGAACACGTCATTTTGTTATCAATTCATACGAATTATACGTTCAAACGCGTGGGTTTTAAAACGTGGTCAAACATGCCAAATCGAACTCCAAGACAGCAACACTATAAATTGGACGTTCACGAACAATCACAACTCGCCATTTCATCTCTCTCAACCTTCAATTCTTCCCAAAAACCCTCTGTTCTTGATAATCCGATCGCATTTGACTTTCGCGTTGACTAAGCATTCGTGATCATTACAACATTGTAAGTATGATATTTTTGATGGGTTTTACTAATTGGCATCAACACGACAAAAACCCTATGATTAATCGGGTTCATATTGTGTGAATTGCCCAATTGCAGAATCTAGGGCTTGTTTGCAATTTTGGGGAAGAACACGATTGTAATTATCATATTTATTTTATACAAACTGAAATCAAACACAACCACTGGTCTAGACCAAGTGGTTGTGTCTGGTGCTTTGTAACCCGAGACCACAGGTTCGATCCCCAGCAAACCCCACCGGTTTTTCCCTTTCTTTATTTTTTTATATATATTCTATTTAACAAGTAAACTAATATATATAATTACTAGTATTTTAAAATTAGTTTTAAAATACTAAAACTCTTTTAATAATTCTACAAAAATTATTTTTTAGTTAAACTGATAAAAAGGTTTAACTCACAATTTTTAGTTTTCAAAAATTTATTTATTTAATATATATAATAAATAAATCAAGTTTATTCCTTTCTATTTATAAAATTCTATAAAAATATCAAAACGATCTTATTAATTTCCACAAAAATTATCCTTAGTTTTTATAACATTAAGCTTTTCAGAAATGATTTTCATTTCTGAAAAATCATTTATTTTATATTTTTAATCAATTTTTGTTAGTTTTAATCATAATTAAATCATAATAAATCCAATTTTTAATATTTTTGCACCAAAATTTTATACAAATTATTTCTGATCATTTAGAACAGAAATATGAATTTTAAACTAAAAATTATTTAATTTTAATATTTTTAAATATTAAAGTTAGATTTTGACAATTTGTTATAAATAGAATTAATATTCTATTTTAAACAAAATAATTTTGTAAAAATTATTTTTATACTTTAAACTCATTATTGTGACCATATTAAACATAAATTTTATAAAAAGAGTTTTGGTTATTTATTTACTAAATTTCTCTCAATTGACGAATATTTTTAATATTAATCAAAAGAGCAATTACCCCTAATTCGAAGCCCTAGAAACTTATACATTTGTAGACTTGATAGACTTAGACATATTTATTACCTTATTATAGGGTGATACTTGACATATTTGGGCAACACACTATTTTTTTCAAGAGATAACATTTTGCTAAGGTGAGTTTTACATAGCCCCTTTTTCTATTTATCACCGTTTTTGGGGTGAAACATGTTACAACATCATTTATGCAATTCAATAATCAATGTGTCTATGTGTTTTCTATGTTGCATTATGTCTTGAGCATGATTAGAGTAAGCACCATTCTAGCATAATCATTAACTCCGTACAAGCCGACGGTATACATTGATAGATCTATTGGACTGACAATCCCACCCGGATACGTGCCTCCTACAAAGGTAGCGTGGGTGTTTGTTATCGTATAACATATTCAAGTGAACCATGAGCGTATGGGATGTATCATATTATAACAGTCACCAGGGTTGGTTATGCACTCGATTTATTTCTAGTATGTTCTCACATATGGACTAGATTGACATGACACATGAATTGCACAACATTTTTATTCAATTATCAAAAACCTATGTAATTCTCACCAACTTTTGTTGACCCAAAATATTTTCAACTTAACATGTTTCAGGTTCTACTTGCTTGAAGATTTGAATTAATGCTTGAAGATGTGTGCATAGTTTTATTCAATTTGATGTACGAATTCTTGTAGACCAATTGTATGTAATTTATTTAAATCATATAATGAAATTTATTATTTACCATGAGCTACTGAACAATCATCAATACGTGACATCCCGATGTTTCCGCCATCGGTTGGGGTGTTACACCAAGTATGTTCAAAAATGTGTTTGACTGTTCAACCGACCCACTAGACTGACCCGACATCCCGTTGGTGACCCATTACACAAACTAATCAAGCATACATAGATTACACATAATGTTCAAGCATAAAACACTTAGTTTGCATCAAAAATCGCACATACGGACTTGTAAGGTCGACTCAGTATTGAACAAGTCCAGGTTCGACCCATTAGACCTTGGTTCGACCCCATTGGGGTACCTTCAACCCCTACACAAGTTCATGGAACCTAATACAAGTTCATTCGACCTTAAGACATGTTCCTTCGACCGTAACATGTGTTTATTCGACCTAAATCAAGTTCGTTCGACCAAACTGTGCCACCTTCGACCTGCAGAAGCCTTCTTCGACCCCCTGGGTGTCACACCCTCAAAATCCACTTGCGGAGTTTTACCGCGAGGCGCATGACAAACCAGGATCCAAACCAACGATCACAATAAACAAGTCTAAATTAACATATGCAATTTCAAAAACATAGTTTAAATCTCCAGTTACAGCGGAAGCTTATTCTCAAAACATAATCCCAAAAGTAACCCACATTATTTAATGTTTGAAAACCATGCAATCCTAACTAGACGCCGTGCAGACGCGTGCGCCCTAGTTCCATTGTGCTACCTTAGCGACCTGAGAAAACATGTAAGAGTTTACGTCAGCACAAAAATGCTGGTGAGTTTACAGGTTTTGTAATCAAAGTACCAAGTTCAACCTGTCCATACTATAACAATTTGCAAACCAATGTACGCTAGCTAGGCGTATGTTTATTACCACTACGATTGGAAAACCATTACTAACTCGCAAACCAGATGTCGTGCCCGAATAGTAAACCAGTTCCTGTTTGAGACAATATGCACTCGCCCGGCCCTCCAAGCCGACGAGCGGGGTTGGTCACTCCCAATAGATCTATTCACGTTTCCCCGTTGTGCTAACCCGCACATTCATGGTTTCCCCCGGGACTTCCAAAGATCGTATAGTAAACCATAGAAACCCATAGTATGACAGTTGTTACCAAAACATAAGTTTAACACATGTTTTCTCCCCCGAAAAGTGAAACCAGTTAAAAGAGGGGCCGTAAACTCACCTTAGGTTGCGTTACTTCGAAACACGAATAATATCAGCAAGCTATGCTAGCCCCGTAAAGCGGCAACCTAACATATGACAGTTACAAGTACTTAGACTAATAACCCGTAGGTTAGTTAGTCCCTAGATGTCCAGACCATAACCATGTTCGTTTGAAAACACCGTGACTGTTAAATTAACCCAAAGTACAAGACTCGACATCCCATTGGTGACCCGAGACTCCCCGTGTTATACTTGTACTCACAAACATACAATTATGCAATACACACTTAACATACGTTAAAGTCCAACAAGTTATAGCACGTAGTTCAAGTATCACATAAATAAGTCCGAACACATGTTACCAAGTTATTAGATATGTTACGGGGTTCCTAGCATGTTCCTAGGTGTCAAATCGGGTCCCGAAATGCTATATTACACTTACAGCAGCAGTACAGGCGATTATGAAAAGTCAACTAGTGATTACGTGGGTCAACGGGCATTTAGGAATGCTAATCGCCTATACTATAGGCGATTAGGGCTATCTCATATGTAATTTCTGAGTTTATAGGCGATTACGTCGTAAAGCATGCAATTCAGGGCTTAACTAGCATTTAGGATCGTAAATGCATGAAGTAAAGGGGAATAGGATCCTATTCGCCTATACTATAGGCGATTAGGGCTCCCCTTCAGGCGAATGGGCTCCTAATCGCCTATAGTATAGGGGATTAGGATTCCTATTCGCCTATAGCACAGCTGTTCCGGTTTTTCGCGCGTTTAACACTCCAAATCCAATCCAGAACGTGTGTAAACATCAAATATCAATCAAACAACTATATCAAACATATTTCAATCAAAACCCTTCGCTTAACCTCGTTCTATCAGCCCTGCATGCAACCATGTATCCCAAAAACAACACATATAGCATGAAACATCACATTAACATGCATAACCCTAACCCTAATGCACAATTACTCAGATTTCATCAACATGCTATCATTACTAATCTGTAACTATCTTACTATCATGTTACTAATCCATCTTGAATCATAAAAACCCTATCTTTTAATCATAAACACACATACAACATGCATAGTAGTTAGAATCCAATTAGCAATGATTAATAACGAATTTCAGAAAACATTTACGTTTATAAACAGGTCTGGACCATTAGGGATTTAATAAAAACGTTATTAAAGATTGCATGAATGAAAACCACACCTTAGATTTGTAATAGGTTGATGTTATAGGCTTGAAATCTTGTGTTTTGATCCAAAATCGTGTTCCAGAGGTTGTGTGTGTGTTGGAACGAGTTGTGGGACGACTAGGGTTGATATAATGAAGTTTAGGAGGTCAAGTATTGTATTTATAGGCGTTTTTAGTCGTCCAGCACGTTATAGGCGATTACGCAGCATCATCAGGCGAATAGGGATCCTATTCGCCCCCAGTATAGGCGAATAGGGCCTATTCGCCCCTAATGGGACCCTACTCGCCTACCCTATAGGCGAATACAGCCCCTATTCGCCTATAGGGTCTGGTTCAGCACATTTGGCGCGTTAAACTCCGTTTTAACATATGTTAACACCTTTTCACATACCGACAAGTCACATAATGATTGTAAACACATAATACTTGCAAACAAACATATTCACACTCGTTCACCAATTCCCGTGACTCGAGGCTTGTATGTTCCCTATGCTCTGATGATTCTACGAATCGTCACCCTTTGTACACTTGGTTAAGGACCGACATCTAATGAGCCTCTAGACTAAACTAACAGTTCCCGAACCATAACACGACTTAACTAACCCAGTTAAGTATAATATACGCGTGACTCGCTAAGGTAGACTGTAATCTAAACGACGTTGTTGATCAGAATTTGCCGGGTGTCACATCATCCCCACGTTAAAAAAATTTTCGTCTCGAAAATTGCACAAGTACCAAAAGGAATAACAAAAGAAACAGACAAAAGATAGAAACCAAGAGAGAAATTTACCCGAGTTGTCACACTGGGCTCTACATTTGACCCCACACTGGTCGAATGTATCCCAGGTTCGACCGCTGCAGTTCCCTTTTTCCTAAAACTCATCAAATCGCCTCAAAACTATCCGAAAACACCACGAAACATCATGAAACACTGTAGTCAAACATGATTAACTTATTCTTACGAAACCCTACCAATTTTGCCCCAAAACAAGTTCATTTTAACACTTACCCAAAATGGCAAAATTATGGAAATGTCACATCATGCATGAAATCTTTACCAAATTTGGAAACTTTTCGAAATCCTTTCATAATCATCTTAAATTGCTCAGTTCAATGTGTGTATGAAAACCCCCAATAGTTTTATCAATAATACTAACATGCAACAAGCCCTAGATTTATCAAAATCCCCAAATTAGACATGATATCATCATCCATCTAATTGTAACCTTAAACAATCATAAACTAACATCAATAGCAGCCCTAGATCATGTTTATATCATTAGTACAGCAGCAAATCATTAAACAACACATAATATCATATAACAAATTATTAACATATGTTTATTGATATGAAAACCCATGTTTAATGATAAGGTTTAGGTTTAGAAAGATGTTTAAAAGGTTTTTAATCATAAAACATCCTTAGAATAGATCTGGACATTTAGGGTTAGATGAAAACAAATCAAAATAATTTAAAAAGGGTTTAGGATTAAGAACACACCTTAGATTCTTGATTAGATGTTGTTTGTAGGTTAGATTATGAAAAACGAGAGCAAAAACTCCTTCCTTAGGGATTAAAATCGTTAGAGAGTGTTTAGAGGTGACTAGGGTATGTGAAATGATGAAAAATGACAAAGTGTGGTATTTAAACTTATGCTACATTCGACCCATGAGAGTCCTCCCGGTCGAATGGACCTTTTGTTGCTTTCCATCCCAGGTTCGACCCCCCCTATAGGTCGAACCAGCATTTGTGTTTCCCCGATTTTCCAGTTTTGTCGTTTAAACGCGTTTTAGCACATTCTAACACATGAACAAGCAATCCTAACGTATGTTAAGCATATAAAATCATGTTTACATCTTTGAAGCACGTATTTGCACATTGTATCACACATATGTATCAATCTACGTATCCTACTTAATTCAATTCATGTAATTTCACCAACAACGGGACTCAGTACTAGTGTATTCCCAAAACAACTCCCAATGATCCTCCAGATCATTGAACCCTGGACAATCCTAACATGACCCGACTCAACTAACCCAGTTAAGTCTGTTTATAAATGTTTTTCGCTAAGGTAGACTTAAGTTTTACCAAAATGTTTAAGCCGAACATACCGGGTGTCACATCATCCCCACGTTGAAAGAATTTTCGTCCCGAAAATTGCATGAAGCCCAAAAATGAAAGAGACGAAAAGAAGGAAACGAAAAGAAAATTTACCGGTCGTTATATCATCCCCACGTTGAAAGGAATCTCGCCCCGAGATTCATTCAGCTTCAGTGGTAATATGCCTAGATTGGAACGCTCGTTTCGGAAAAAGATGAGGATACTTAGATTTCATTTGATCCCCCCGTTCCCACGTTAACTCCGGCCCACGATTCGAGTTCCAACGAACCTTAATGATGCGGATTTTTCTCCGACAAAGGCTACGAATCTTATAGTCAAGAATCTCAATAGGTTCCTCCACAATGCGAAGACGATAATCAACCTCGATCTCTTCTAGTGGTACAATAAGAGATTTGTCCACCAAACACTTCTTCAAGTTAGACACATGGAAGACGTTGTAAACACTACCGAGCTCCGCCGATAAGTCAAGTCTGTATGCCACCGGTCCAATCCGTTCCAGGATTGCAAATGGTCCGACATAATGAGGGTTAAGCTTGCTGCGCTTTCCAAAGTGTATGACGCCCTTCCATGGTGAAACTTTCAGAAGTACCCTGTCCCTAACCTGGAACTCCAAAGGTTTGCGACGGCGATCGGCATAACTCTTCTGACGATCCCGTGCGGCTGCCAAACGGTTACCAATTTGTACGATTCTCTTTGAAGTTTCGTACACCAGTTCCGGACCAGTGAGCTAACTCTCCCCCACGTCGGCCCAACAAAGAGTTGATCGACATTTCCTTCCGTAAAGAGCTTCGAACAGAGCTGCCTTGATACTTGAGTGGTACCTGTTGTTGTAAGAGAATTCCACCAACGGTAGGTGGCACTTCCAACCTTTGCAAAAATTGGTAACACATGCCCGAAGCATGTCCTCCAAGGTTTGAATCGTCCGCTCACTCTGACCGTCGGTTTGCGGATGATAAGCCGTACTCATATCCAACTGAGTACCCAAAGCCTTGTGCAGAGCCTTCCAGAAATGCGAAGCAAAACGAGAATCACAATCAGAGATAATGGAAATAGGCACCCCGTGCCGAGAGACTACCTTCTTAAGGTAAAGTCAAGTTAACCGCTCGAGCCCATCTGTTTCCTTAATAGGTAGGAAATTCGTTGATTTTGTCAACCTGTCGACAATCACCCAAATCATGTTGCAGCTACTTGGTGACTTCGGTAGTTTGGTGACAAAATCCATCGTGATCCGTTCCCACTTCCATTCCGGAATTTCCGATTGCTGTAGGAGACCAGGCGGCTTCTGATACTCCACCTTGACTTTAGCACAAGTCAAGCATTTGCTCACATATGAGGCTATATCTGCCTTCATGTTCGGCCACCAATAGAGTATCTTCAAATCCTGATACATCTTGTCGGAGCCAGGGTGAACAGAATACCGGGATATGTGAGCTTCATCCAAGACAAGCTCTCGTAATCCCCGAACAAAGGGACCCAAACACGTTCTGCGAAGTAATGTAGGCCATCGGACCTAAGTTCAAGGTGCTTATCGACACTGTGCATAGTTTCAGCTTTAAGGTTTTCCTCCTTCAAAGCTTCCAGTTGTGCAGAACGAATTTGGTCAGGCAAAGAGGAATGAATGGTGAGCTGTAAGGCTTGAACATGACGAGGTTTCGCAGATTCCTTCCTGCTCAAGGCATCCGCCACAACGTTCGCCTTGCCACGATGATACTTAATAGCACAGTCTTAGTCGTTCCAGAGTTTAACCAAGCGACGGTGCCGCATGTTTAGCTCCTTCTAGTCGAAAATATGCTGAAGACTCTTGTGATCGGTGTATATGGTGAATTTGGTACCGTACAAGTAATGTCTCCAGATTTTCAACGCAAAAACCACCGCACCTAATTCTAAGTCATGGGTAGTATAGTTCTTCTCGTGAACCTTAAGTTGACGAGAAGCATAGGCAATGACCTTCTCGCGTTGCCTCAACACGCAACCGAGACCACAAATAGAAGCGTCACAGTACACTACAAAATCATCCGTACCCTCAGGTAATGATAGAAAAGCCGATTCTTGCAGTTCACCCCAGTCAAACTTTTGGTCCTTCAGGGTAAGAGAGGTGAGGGGTTGAGCAATATTCGAAAATCCCTCAATGATACGACGATAGTAACCCACAAGACCTAGGAATTTCCGCACCTTAGATGGCGTCTTTGGTGCTTCCCAGTCTTTGATAGCTTCAATCTTAGCCGGATCGACATGAATTCCCAGTTCATTAACCACATGCCCTAGGAATTAAACTTCGTGCAACCAAAAATCACACTTTGGGAACCTAGCATACAACTGCTCTCGTCTCAAAAGTTTTAAGACCAAACGTAGGTGTTCCTAATGTAGAGCCCAAGGGGTCGAAGGAGGCTTCTGCAGATCGAAGGTGGCACAGTTTGGTCGAACGAACCTGATTTAGGTCGAATTAACACATGTTAAGGTCGAAGAAACACGTGTTAAGGTCGAATGAACTTGTATTAGGTTCCATGAACTTGTGTAGGGGTCGAAGGTACCCCAATGGGGTCGAACCAAGGTCTAATGGGTCGAACCTGGACTTGTTCAATACTGATTCGACCTTACAAGTCCGTATGTGCGATTTTTGATGCAAACTAAGTGTTTTATGCTTGAACCTTATATGTAATCTATGTATGCTTGATTAGTTTGTGTAATAGGTCACCAACGGGATGTCGGGTCAGTCTAGTGTGTCGGTTGAACAGTCAAACATATTTTTGAACATACTTGGTCATGATCTGGACAATCGGGGACTGGATAACCTTATGGTTATTACTCGGAACACTTATGTGAACATTTTGATAGATCTCCGGTAGTTGGGATTATCAAGAGCTTGGCTTTTCTTATTTTATTGAAGAACACAACTTAAGGTGATTTCATAGCCCCACTTTTACTGCTTTTACTTTGGGGGAGAAAATATGCGCTAAACTTATCTTCTGCTAACATATGTCATACTATGATCTACTTTTGTATTACTATACGATCTTTGAAAGTCCCGGGGGAAACCATGAATGTGCGGGGATGCACAACGGGGGAAATGTGGATAGATCTATTAGGCGTGATAAGCCCCACTCGAAGGCTTGGAGGGCCGAGCGGGTGCATATTGTCTCGAACTTGCAAAACATTGCTAAACACTCGGGCTGAATATTAGTAACAGTCTAGTAATGGTTTTCCAATCATAGTAGTAACAGAACACATGCCTAGCTAGCGTACCTTGGTAACATTGATATAGTATGGACATGTTTAGATATTGGTAACATTTCGTAACATTTTGTAACACTTGGTAACATTCTGAACAAACCTGTGAACTCACCAGCATTATATGTTGACGTCGTTATGGCATGTTTTTCTCAGGTCGCTAAGGTAGCAACAGTTGGACTAGGCGCACGAGTCTGCATGGCGTCTAGGCTTAGTTTCATGTTTTGAAATAAATATTTTGAACACGTTGGTATATGGTTTTGTAACTGGTTAAATGCTTCCGCTACGGTTTTTTTTATGTTATGAGAACTATGCTTTTGAGTTTACGTATTTCATATAGTGTTGTTTATTGTGACCATTGACTTGGATCCTGGTTTGTCATGCGCCTCGTGGTAAAACTCCGCAAGTGTAAATTTAAGGGTGTGACAATAGCAGATAGAAAAGATTAAGACATGTTCTAAGGTTATTCTTATAAATTACTCATTTTTGTGTTTTTAAGTAAATACTACAACCAGAGAAGAGAATATTTAGTTTACATTTAATCAAACTCTAATAAGATATGTTTATTGTTTAAATAAACTTTGATTCGGATGATTCTCGATCAAAAGTTTAACTGAAGTTATCTGAATGTCATTTTTCAATTGATGATGAAGAATTGTAACCGTCAGATGAGTTTTCTTGGTTTGTGTGTGGTTTGTATAATGAAGAAAGTAATCTATACTTAAAATTGACCTCATTAATTATACATATTGAATTCAATAACACTTAATTTTGTAAATTGAATTTTTAAATAAAAATAAGTTTAATAATATTTTATTTTCAACCGTTCATTTCTAAAAGTTGCACTTTAACCTTCTAATATAATAATATATAATATAATAATAACAATAATATGTGTAATATAATATAATATTTTCTTATTACTTTACTTTCAATTTCAATCCCCAAGAGGATTATTTGAGTTTCCAGAAAGTTAAACTTTCAAAACACAAATTTCCCTCTTTATCCAAGTATAAGACGTTAATGTGAGTTTCCTCTTCATTTGACCAGCTCCAAAGTATTACGGTTAGAACTCTACTTTGTGATTTATATTTCTGTTTTTCGGTCAATTGTTAGAAAATGAATAATATAAATTTTATAACTGTTCAACAGAAATTTAAAATTATGGATATGCATAAGAAAGATTCAAGTGAGTATGAATTGTTTGTTGGGCAACCTTCGACACAAAACTCTGCACAAGCAAGAAAATAAGGAAGGAAATTATGCAAGAGCGTAAAAATAAACGTGGTTTTTATATTGGATGCACATCGTCTCCTTTACAGAGTACTCAATTGACAAATATTTCCAAGGGTATGTGTTATACATTGGACAAAAAATCTACTCTATTACATTTTCATATTGTAAAGTTTTTTAATTGTTACATATGTTTTTTGCTTTACAAGTTTTAAACAAGTATGAATTGTATGGTGGCCAAAGTCCGACACAAAAGTGTGCAGAAGCAAGAAAAATAAGGAACCACATTCTGCAACAACGTAATAGTAAAGGTGGTTTTGATCTTGGATGCACATCATCTCCTTTATAGAGAACTCCACTGTCAAATATTACCAACGGTATGTGTTATAAATTTGAATCAAAATTTTTCTGTATTACATATTCATATTGTAGATTTTATTAATTCTCACATATGTTTTGTGTTTTACAAGTTTCGAGCGACTATGATTGTATGTTGGCCAAACTCCTGCCCAAAAATCTGCAGAAGCAAGAACTAAAAGGAAGGACATTTTGCAACAACTTAAATATAATCGTGGTTTTAATGTTGGATCCACCTTCTCTCCTTTAGAGAGGACTCCATTGTCAAATATTACCAACGGTCTGTGTTATACATTGGAATAAAAATTGTGCGGTATTAAATATTCATGTTGTAGCTTTTATTAATTGTTACATATTTTTTTTTTGCTTTACAAGTTTCAACAACAAATATTTGCCCAATCAAAGTAACTCAGCATAGTGGTAATGTGACTCCAACTATTGTTAGTACTTTATGTGAATCATCTACTAAAAGAAAAGGTAAATTGAGATAATTGAAATTTGAAATTTTTTTGTTTGATCATTATTGATGTTTTGTTCATTATTTTTTATGTTTTTGTAAAGCTTCAACAAGACAAATTTCACCAAGGAATATACATCAAAGTTCCTTAAATTTAGATATTTCTTCTGGTAGAACTTTGGGAAGCTCAACTGTTATAAATTGTATTGGTAAGTTATTTTTACTTAAAATGTATAACTTATTATATATATATATATATATATATATATATATATATAAGAGATATTTGATTTTAATAATCCAAACTTTTACCTATTGTCCGGCAATAATTTGCACTTCAAAAATTCTCAACAGCGATCCTAACTTTCAACGTATTGGCCAACAATGAACCTTTGTTAACTGAGAACTAACTCAGTTAGTGGATGTTGATGTGGACGCTGATGTGGCATGCTCACGCTGACGTGGATGATATCAAGCCTTACCTCTACCCCTAAGAATAGAGAGGCTGTTTCCAGTGAGACCCCTGGCTCGATGTGGTTTGGTATCAAGCCTTGGACATAAGGCACATAACACTTAGCAATCGTGACAAACCCGATCGGTGCATTTACCCCTTATGGAACATTATACCACTAGTAATAATAATTGGATAATCATTGCAAGGGGCATTATGGTGCATTATGGAACATTATACCACTACATCTCTTTGTAATTTCAAGCCCCATAATGTCTCATTACTGAGTAGGATGACACATGTCACATCATGCCCAATAAAAGAGGCTTGAAATCTTATTACCACTACACATGATCTTAATAGGTTCATTACAATTTTCTTTATAGCCATTCTATTAAAAATTCAAAATTCAGTGGGTTCGCGTTAATCCGAACCTACATATCCAAGTCTATACATACTAGACGATCATATATAGAAAAATGACCAAAATCCATTCTCTCAATCTAACAAAGAAACATGTTTTTCAGGTCGAGGAGTGTAATTTACACTTTTTGTCCAATCAAAAGCTGCCACATAGGTTAGAGAAAATTTCCAAACAGGTAGCTGATAAGGTGCCATTGGCCGTTGAAAGTACGCTAGCACTTCCCTTTACAAGCATACATCGCCTATCAAGTGGTTCTCTCTACTTTTGGAGTTGTACAAGGTGAGATGGTATTGTGTATTTAATCATTAAATAATTTGCAATAATTATTATATATAACATTTGAGGGAGCAATTATCACTGTAGCGAACGTCCCTTTCTGGGCTATAGTAACTTTTGACTTTTCAAAATAGACATTCACTAGCATGGCTGTATCTTATTCAGCTCTTTCATCGCTTTAGTATGAGATGGGGTTGCTTGGTTTTTTTAGAGAGAGAACTAAGCTTTGGGGTTTTTAGAAAAAGGGAGAGATGAGAAGAGAAAGGCTAGGGGTGTGCAGGTGACTGCAGTTGTGGTGTGGCGCGGTGGTCGTTGATGTTGTGGTGTGGCGCCCGTCGGGTTAGCGGCTAGCCGTTGATGACCGGAGGATGCCGTCGGATGGACCCATGGAGGCGGTGGAGTCGGTTGTCCCGACGTCTACAGTCTTTCGATTGTTATTCCGTTGAAGGTGATCCCAGTGATATACTGATGTGGTAATTAAGGATTTGGGACTTGAAATCGGGTGAGCTGTTATCAAGTGGATTCCATGTTATGGTGGATTTAAGGTGATTACTTACTGTGGGGTGGGAAAAGATGGTAGAAAGCATGGTTGAAAACTAATTGGTAGACTTTGTTAATTTGAAGTATAACCATGCGTTGTTTATATCTATTTTTATAAATTAGCACAAAATATAAAGTAATAAAACATACTATAACTTCCTTTGGTGTATGCTAAACAGAAATAATAGAACAAGTTGAAAAATATTATAGCTATTAAAGTTTTTACAATACTATTTTGTATTAACTCCGTATGTATTCGATTAGTCCTTATGAATTGGTATATTAGTCGCATGCAATTCAGTTTGGAAATTACGCTAAAATAATAACCGGTTTTATTGTGCACGAAACATGCCGCGAAGCGCGGTAAACATAATTGATTTACTAATGATTTAAATTTTTATTTCATTCATCATCTATTCCACTAATATGATCTTAAAAGGTTAGAACACATTGGTGTAATCGAAACATAGGCGTACATGTTATCAAACAAAAAATGATTCGGTTTAACGCGCCGCAACGCGCGCGGCTAAATTCCTAGTTAAAAACAAATAAAACCTTAATTTTTTTTAATAAACACAAACTTTTAACTAAAAACCAACAATGGCGGGTAAACAGGCAACAAGCTGCGCCGCTACCCATTTTTTAATAGTAAAGCCTACTCTATTAAAAATAAAGCTTGTACCTTTGGCCGCATGAGGGTTACTCTGCACCACCCTTTGCACTCGATCTAAAAACCGTATTGTTTCGGGAGCAAGACCCCCAAATGTGTCAAAAGCGAAGGGCACAAAGACGTATTGGCGTTTCAAACAAGTAGTTTCATGTTTGTCAACTTTCTTAGATTCAGCTTTTAAGATTGCTTGCCCTACCATAAACCCCGAATCCCGAAGTCCCGCCAAAGGAGACACCCCTGTGAAATCAACGCACGCGTGTTTGCCCAGCGCCCACCTGAACACAAGGACATCCGCTGGCCTTAGAGTGGACCGTCCCTCAAGTGGATCCATCAGAAATTTAACCGCAGCTTGTTTCCTAGCTTAAAAACAATAAAAAGTTTGAGAATTTATCCTCTCTTCGGATGAAAAAGTAAGAGCACTCACATCCCATCTATGAGTGGGTTTTTCATATTTTAAAAAAGGGAAAATGACGAAAGTAGCCATTGACCGAGAGCTTTTACGAATTTAGCCACCTCAGACGTCTTCCGAGAGATGGTTCCATGGTTCCCGAGGCTTCTCAGACGGCTTCTGATTCTTTCTTCCTACAGACCAATGAAACCCCGCCACTTGTCCGACAACCTGCGAGACGAGTCCGAGGCGTCTGCGCACCGTCAAGACAGCTCCGGATACATTGGAGACGGCACCATGGGTTCTCGGCTCATGGCTCAAGCATGGCTCAAGTCGTTTGCCTTTCTTCCGGCGGCTGAAAGCGAGCCGTCTCCATGACGTCTCATCACCTGGCAAAGACGATTTCGGAGACGACTTTGTAAGATGTCATAGTCTGGAACACACCGTACAGTACTATACGAGAAGATGCTCCCAATACGTCTCAGGCGATACAATGACGGCCGGAAAACGACTGTGCCACCGGAAACGTCTTTGTCGATATGACATCAATGATGTGACAAGTTTTGTTCGTACAATCCGGCATTTTGTATTTTAAGTGGAGCAAGTTGTTTGTTTGTTTTCATTTTTTTTGTTTTATGTTTGTTGTATAAATTTCATATATAAAGGTAATGGTTCGATTTGTCGTATACCTTGATGGGAAGTGGGATGTTGTAATTGGGAGGCTGAATATGTCGTTGATTCAAAAAGTAGAAGGTGTGGTATTGAAATCGAATCAAACATGTCTTATCTTAGTCTATTAGGTTATCTCTCGGATATGTTTCAGATTTCGCCAATTACACGTTTATCATATAAAATGTGTTTGTTTGATGATACAATCGACATATTTAGTGATCGTGTTGTATCGTTTCTTTTTAAAACTGCTGAGCAAAATCCTGGTGAAATATTTAAGTTATATATTGTTTCTGAGTGTGGTGTCGGTTCATCTAATTGTGTTCCTTCAAATGATTATAAAATTCCTAATTTAAATGCGCCTTTTGAAATTTTAATTGTTATGATCCAAAGTACAAATAAGTTGACAAAAAACAAAAGTTTCTTCCTGATTTAAATGTCCCTTTAGAAAACGCAACAACAGATTTTTCTCCACGAAAAACAAAAAAAATTCGCCATGTCATTTTCCGCCAGGTCATGTATTTAGCGACAAAGAGGAAATGAAACTGGAGTTAGGGAAATTGTGTTTATCAGAATGTTTCTCTTATAAAGTAGAATGATCATCTAAAACACGATATGAAGCATCATGTGTAGTTAAGGATTGTGCT
This sequence comes from Ambrosia trifida, assembly GCA_028751855.1. Lineage (NCBI taxonomy): Eukaryota > Viridiplantae > Streptophyta > Magnoliopsida > Asterales > Asteraceae > Ambrosia > Ambrosia trifida. The sequence continues at coordinate 2,400,144 of CM054123.1, read as the reverse complement.
TGGCGTTTTAGGGCACGTGCCTACCCAGATTGTAAAAGTTTTTATATTAAATGTTTTATTGATAATCACACATGTTCCAAGACTCATAATCATCCTCATCTTCGTCAAGCTAACACAAAAGTTGTTGGTAACATATTAAAAGACCAATTGAGAGATAGTGGTCGTGTATACCGTGGTAATGAAATAGTCCAAGATTTTCGACAAAGATTTCACGTGGACATAAGTTACCACCAAGCATGGCGTGGGAAGTGTCACGCACTCAAAGTTTTGCAAGGAAATAGCAAAGATTCTTTTGCTGAGCTCTCACTTTATTGCTACAATTTGGAAAGGACGAATCCGGGATCAATTACTCATATCTGTACTGATGAGGAGAGACGCTTTGAAATTATTTTTGTTGCCATTGGTGCTGCTGTTAGTATAAAATGCTTTACAATTTGTTATAAGTTTTCTTTTTATAAAACTACCGATTTCTTTTTCTTTTTCAAATGTGTTATAGATTAGGAGTTTTATTCATAATTTAAGATCAGTGAGTAATATAGACGCAACGCACTTGAGAGGTGAGTTTAAAGGAACGTTGTTTCTGGCTGTTGGAATGGACGGTAACAACCAAATTTTACCGGTTGCCTATGGTATCGGGAAATCTGAAGATGGTGAGAGTTGGATATTGTTCTTGTCTAGGCTTAAAGAGTGAATTGGTGTACATCCAGATCTGGCGATCATTTCTAATCGCGCGAATTCAATTGCTTCACGATACAGACTGTTTTTTCTCGTGCATTTGACAGGTTATGTTGTCGTCATCTTATGGTCAACTTAAACTTACCCTCATATAAAAAGAAGGAACTAAAGACACTCTGGTGGGCAACTTGTAAAGCTTATCGCCTATCTGATTTTGAGGATAACTTCAATTCCTTGTGTGCAGCGGTCCCGCATATAATGAATACTCTGTTAAATATCGGATTGGACAAGTGGACAAGAGCACATTCCACGGGTAAAAGATATCATTATATGACATCTAACAGTGCAGAGTTAATAAACGCATTATGCAAGCATGCAAGGGAAATTCCGATAACCCAGCTTGTGGATTTCTTTAGACAAAAACTCCAGGGATGGTATTATGAGCGTCAAATGGTGGGTATCGAAAACACACACGTACTTACTCCGTACGCAGTGAGAAAAATTCAAAAAATATTAAAGGGTCTAGGACGTGGAGTGTTTCTGGTGTTGCGCTTAACAGTTTTCATGTTCAAGATGGTAAGTAAAATGGTTTTATTGATATGTTGAATCAAACATGCAGTTGTTGGGTGCCTCAGGTATCTGGTTTCCCGTGTGGGCACATGATTGCGGTATCAAGATTTTTAAAAGAAAATGATTGTAGTCATTATACTTATCGTTGGTACAACAATGAGCTATATAAGAAAACATATGATTTATCCACTACCCCACAGGTCTGAATGGGAGATATCCGATGAAATAATACATTTACAACTACCACATATTACAAAACGACAATCAGGTCATCCTCGTGAAAACAGTCGAATCTTATCGCGAGGTGAGCAACCCACACCAGTGTACTGTAGTCCTTGTAAAACTTACGGCCATCATCGTGACCGATGTTCAGCAGCACCAGTCTCCTCAAGGCATGACTTAGGCAGGAACAAAATTGTTCATCAAACACCGTCTCCTACTCGTCGAACTAGAAGACTTTGAAGATTTTGTTCTTCGAAATACGTGTTCGACATTTAACTTGGATGATGACTAGACGTGTTTGTTTGTTTGGTTATTAAATATATTTTGTCTTTAGTTTATTTGGCTTCTTTTTTATTCACTTTATTGAGCACCTACATAATACTACTACTATAAACATAAACATAACATTATTTATTTTAATGAGCACCTACATAATAATACTACTATAAACATAAACATTATTTACTTGAGACGACTTTGAAGACGGCTCCAGTGAGACGACTTAAAGACGGCCCCGTTTGGAAAGAGACGACTTAAAGTCGTCTCACGCATCCCATTTCCAGATACGACTTTGAGCCTTCCACTTGCCTGAATCGTCTCCACTACTGTATCGTTTCATTGCTAAGGAGTCGGTGTATCTGCGTGGTGCCGACCGTCTCTGTATTTTGTAACGATGTGGAGTAGTTTTTTACGTTTATGGACCATATACGTTTTTACGCCAAGTTGAAATATTTGATGGTGTGAAACGGACAGCATATATTTTATCTACCATAAAACGACGGTATCTCATACATGCATCATGAAATTTTCTTTCTTCCCATGTCATTGGGCTGTTTTGATCCAAATTTTGCAGCAGCATACAAATTATGACCCTTGAATGGCTACCAATACGCTGATCGTTTCCAGGCCAGACAACTTCTCCGCAAATTTCTAACAAATGGATCTAGTCAGTAGCCAATTTTTGCCTGTACATTATTGCTCCTAGTAACCATAAGAACGCAGACTCAAATTCTTTAAGAATTTGGTAAATTTTCCTAGTGAACGCATAATGTGTCACCACAGTTACTCGCACTATAAGTATTTTTGAAATATACAGTTACTAGCATCGACGCCATGTCAATCTTTAAAATAAACCAGTTTTTTGTGTCTATGGAAACTGGTATATATACCGTACCAACTTCCCAAAAGGGAGGATAGATTTTTCTTAAACCATCCGCATATCCATAAACATGATGATCTTGTTCAAGTAATAGAGTATAAAAATTGGGTTGGAGTACACACCAACGATGATTAGTATATAAAGATGTTTGCCTTCCTTTGCCAGTATCTCTTAAAGACATCAAATGGTTACACCACGCACACACATGCTGTAACATAAAATAAATAAAAATTATATGGGCTAAGTTATAACGGTTAATGAAAGTTTCAGAATGTACCGTAATTTGAATATAACCATTTCCGCAATAACCTAAAAGACCACCCCACCACTCTTTGCTTAATGGTGTTCTGCCCATATAGGTTGAATAGCAACACGGGCTATCACCGTCGTAGTAAAATTCCAGAACATTTGTCGACCAAAGCCATGATCGGTCTGTTCGATGTAACCAATTTGTGTTTTCTACTGGATTCGGAATGATCATCATTATGGTTATTATGGTGGTCGAAAGTAATGAAAACCTTGTGGGTATTTAAAGATGGGGATCCCTTAAAGATGTATAGTGTTAGGTGCTGCCAAAAGTGTGTGGTGCGGTTTTGTTATTTTTATATACTTAAGGGGCTAAATTTCTAAATTTGTTGGTTATTTATATCCTTTCACTCTCTTAATTTTTAAGCCCTGTAAAAGATGTCCCGGGCATCATCTTCATCGTCCAGATCACCTAAAAGCTTTAGCAAAACTAGGGAAATATGTTCATCTTGCGGTGCTGATACGCGTATTCGGATCTCCCGAACAGATGCAAACCCGGGGAGACAGTTTGTGTGCTGTGTAAGTTAAAAGAGAATTATTTGTTTCACTTTGTTTTTACACAATCATGTAATATTTTTCTTCCTTTTTTTTACATAGATGGCGGATTTTGGGTTTCTCAAATGGGTGGAAACTTCAAGTTGTTACCGGTGCGAAACTTTGTTTCCTAGTTTGTTGCGATCATTTAACGACCAAAAGGAATTAATTAAATCTAAAAGCTTAGAAGTGAGACGATTGAAGTTACTTTTAGTATTTAGTTGGTTTATCTTTTTAATATTACTATGTGTAGTTGTGTATGGAACCGAAGAAGGATAATAAAAATTTAAACTAAATACTAAAAGCTTAGATGCTTAAATTTAATAAATGTTTACAACATTTCAGCATCATCATGTTTTGACTCTTTTACAAAAAAACCCACCGGTACATCTTCATCCAAAATGTTTTCATAAAATAACATTGCAAGCCTACGTGTCATTTCTTGTGCAGTATGAAAGGTGTCTTCGTCTTGATCAATTGGTTGTTTATTAATCAACCTATCCATAAAAATGCACACACAAATCCCACAATCACCAACACTCCTCTCTGTTGAGGTACATTAGGCGGGTAAACAGTGTTGAACTGGTACGAGAAGTGATACGGATTCTGGTCCTCTCCGTAATATTTATGCACCCGTAACCAACTATCAAATGCAAAATTTATATGACAGATAATCTTTTGGGATTCCACTGCCATTTCAGGTGATCTCGCCAAACTGAAATTACCAAAATATAATACATTACGAAATGGACGTATATAACATCAACAATACCAAATTAGAAAACATCACATACCTGTCGTATACGGTTAGAGTTTTATCTGGTAGGTTGAAAACTCCAAGTAACCAATGCAAACTGTGAACATGTAAAGGAACTGTTGGGTCTGCTGACCTGAAGAAGAACAAGTGATTGAAAAGCCAAAATATACTAACAGTTGATCCACATAAATAAACAGTCTTTACAACATACTCTTCCCAAAAGACTGTTGACCCTAACAACTGATCCACCCAAACAACTGCTATGACAACTGCTTCTACAAAGGACTGCTGGATAACAACTGATAGAGAACAACTGCTGACCAAAGGACTGATAGAGAACATGTTGGATCAGTTTGCTCTTTTTGCTAAGTAAGAACTTGCTATCTTGACACTTAAGTGTTTAGCAAGCCCTTGTAAATCAGATTATAAGCACAGCGGAATGTATAAGTTAAAGCAACACTTTTTATACTAAGGAAGAGTTATTACTCCCCCTTGATGATTGAAACTAATAAATGACAAGTATTTATTATGAATCCAAGCAGTAAATGAGAATTAGATACTTAGACAGATTCACAATAAATACTGAAATGGAATAGAACAGTGAGAGTGTTTGAAGGATTTTTCTATTAAAATCAATGTCTAAAATAGAAGGTTGAAGCCTCCTATTTATAGACGTTTACATACATGTATCTTGCCCAAAAAGCAAGTACAGAAACAACAGAAACAAGTTGCACAAGTTGCAACATTGAAACTAACAAATACAGCTAAAAGTAATAATAAACAATAAACTACTGATGCAAAAAGGCGGTGGAAAATATCTGATGCTAAGTGCTGATGAATGACAAACTACTGATGAGTAGTTTTGTCTTCAGTACTTCTGAAGTGAACTTGTCTGGTTTGGACATCAGAACTTCTGATGAAGTTTCTTCTTCAGCACTTCTCTTATCTTCTCTTCAGCAGTTCATTGTTTTCTTTTCAGTACTTCTATACTTAGCCAAAATGACAGAAGTGAATTAGACTAAGGTTTCCAAAAGTGGTTTCACCAATCCTCTTTGTCCTAACAATCTCCCCCTGGATTGATGAAGCCAAAACCTTACTAATTCCTTATGTTTTTCTTCTGTCTTGAACAATCTTCCATATCTCTTTGTACATGGTGTTCTTGAGCTGGTTTAACTGACCATCAGATAGAGATCCTCTCTGTGGTTCCAGATGTTGAATTGTGAGCAGGTCTTGTGTTGACAGTTTCTTCAGATCACTGATCTTCTTGTAAGCCCTGCTTGAGAGGTCTCTTCTTGTCAACAATACTGAGTTGTTATCAGTAAGTGACCATCTGATGATAGGTATCTTTGAATTGTTAAAGTCAGAAGAATAGGGAACCAGACTTGTCCCTTGGGTTGATGGTCCTGAGTGTTGGATGCATTCAGTTTCAGTTAACCTCAGGTGGGAGTCTCTTCCTTGTTGTTCTTGCATATCAGGCATTTGAACAGTTGGGAGATGGTGTTCAGTCACTACGCTGGTATGCATCTTTTCTTTGATGGTCTTTTGGATTTGGTAGGCAAAAGTGGAAGGATCCCTGAATTGTGTTAACAGAGGTTTCTCCTCAATGTCAAAATCTGAATGGACTATTGAACTTCCTTCAAGTAGTACCATTTTGAAGTCAGTTTTGACATTGTCCTCTGCCTTCTTTCTCTAAGTAGCAGGTCTTCTAGTTGATACACCAGAAGTTCTAACTACTGATCTTGAAGGATCAGTAGTTTGAAACATCTCTGGATTTGCAGCCTTGGCAGCCAAGTATTTCTTGTAAGTATCCATTAGTCTTTCTTCTTTCCATCTGGATACTGAGGCTTTTGAACCATATCCCTCTGCTACTAACTCTTCTATTATCTGGGCTCTCTTGGCCTTTCCTTCTTTGCTAGTGGCCAGTTTATCTGCAAGCAGTTGTGCCCTTCTTGTCAGCTCTTGCATAGGCTTTAGTCTTGCTGTTCTTGGTAATGTAAGACATCAGTTGTTGTCTTTTGTCTTCTTCAGCAACATAGTCTATTTCAGCCTGTCTCTCCAGTTCAGCTTGATAAGCCTGGAGCTTCTCTTCAAACTCTAGATCATCCCTTTGTTCCAGACTTTTCCAAATCTGGTCTTCCTTGGCCTTTTGTTGAACTGCCTTTAACCTCTGCTCAAGAAGTTCAGTTGATTGAGAGATTGGAGCAGGTGTTAGGACAGTCATGGTAGTGGTTGTTGTAGGCCTTGGAGTAGCAGAAGTTGGTTTGATTTATTCAGTGGATCTGGAAGGTTCAGTGGGTTGAGGTTTGGAAGTGTTAACCTCTGATGGGTTGACAACAGCTGATGGTTTGTCAACTACTGAAGGATTGTCTTCAGTACTTTCTGATTCTTCATCAGAACTTTTGCCATCAGAAGTTTCTTCATTGTGCCTTAGGGAATCTTCAGAGGTTTGGGTCTCATCTTCTTTTTCTGTGGCTTCAATCTCTTCCACTGAGACACCAAACTGTTTGGCCAGTTTTTCTTTCCTGGCTTGATCTTTTTGATCTCTTTAAAGGATGGCCACTCTTGCCCTTATCCTGGCTTGGAATGACTCCTTAGGTTCCCTGATTTTCTCCCCCTTTTTGGATTCATCAAGTTTAGATTTTGATGTTGAGGGTTGGGAGAATTGTCCTTGCAGATGAGCAATCTGTGTGCTGTTGAAGTCTATCTTGTTGGACAGATCATTCATCTTTGTCTTGATCACTCCAAATTGATTCTTGATAGACAGCTCCAAGTTAGCTGTGTATGTTTGGAAGTGATTTCTGATGAGAGTATTCATCATGTGGTACAGGGGACCCTCTGGGCTGCATAGCTGGTTCAGGTCTATGCTTGTTTGCTCAGGGAATTGGGTAGGCATTTGTGAAGGGGGTGTTTTTGGGAGATCCTCATGTTGTACAGAGGATGCCACTCTAGGGGTTTTAGGGATTGAGTGGGCTTTAACCTGTGCAGGGGTGACTGGCTTCTTGAGCCTGGATACCCCTGAAATAGGACCTTCATAAAGTGTCGTCAATTCAGTAGTTTGTGTTTGTGAAACATCATCCAAATTAATGGAATCATCTGAATCCCTGATGTTGCCCTCAATGAGGACTGTCTCAGTTAAGTCATGAGCTGAGCCCAACTCAGTTATCTCATGAACCTCTTGTTCTTGGTTCTGAGGATTTCCTACTTCAGGCATTAAGCCTTCATCAGTAGTTGCCACATCTGAGGTCTTAGCTATGTTACTTCTATCCTCAGATCCACCACTGGGTGGTAACTGAGTAGTAGCAGCCTCAGATGCCCCAAGAGTCTCTAAAATTGGGCTTAAAGACTCTGGTCCACCCTCATCTCTTGGGATAGGGCTAGAGATGTCCACATCCATGTCTGATGTTGTGGTTATGTCCCCTGGTTGTTGTGGTTGTAGGGGACTGACATAATCAGATGGGACCTTCTCTTTTAGCCCAGAGAGAAGTTTGGCAATTTCTATTGCCTCTTGTTCAGAAATTTGTGGGGTTGGTTCAGTAGTTTGGGCAATAGGTGAAATTTGTTGTTCAGCAGTTTCAAAAGATGAGTGTGTTTCAATAGTTTTTCTAAGTCTTTTTCTTTTGAATAAAACGGTTATGGGTGCTCTTGGTGGGGTTTGAGATGGATGAGACTGAGAGGGTGTTTCAGTCTCACCTATTTGAAGAGCAGACTGCTCATGAGCATGTTCAGGCATCTCAACCTCCTGAACAGCTTTTCTTTTGGGTTGGTGGGTTTTTGTCTTTGTTGGCTTGGGCTTTTTGGCTTTTGGTGGTGTGAGTTTGGAAGATGTGAGTTTCAGGGGGACTTGTTGTTGTTCTCCCTGATCATCTTCTGGCCAGGCAGCCGGTTTGTTATGCCTTGAGTATGCTTGTGATGTTAAAGGATTTAAAGTTGAAATTTTTCCCACAAGCACCTCATTACCCAGTTCCCCTATTATGCATTGCAAAATGAACCTTGGGTACAACAAAAACTTTTTCTTGGTATTATTGTAATGTAACACCAACTCATTGAAAAATAGTTTTGATGCCCTGAATTTAGTTTCATTCACAATAGAATGAAATATTGGTTGTAAAGTGGAGGGCATCTGGTCATAAGACCCTGTTTTAGGACTCAAACACATAATAATATAATGAAACGAAAGCTTGTATTTTGGTTCAAAATATTTTTTTGAAGATAGTAGCATGGGAGAGAGTACCTTGATAACCACACTCTGTCATGGTTAGGTGAATATCAGAATTAGCAACATGGTCAGGGGCAGTTACATCATCCAGACCCTGTCTTGTTGCCAGTGTGGCCGGTGTGATGGTCAGTGGTTTCCCTTTTATTCTTGAGTTGAGGGAAATGACTTCATCATCCGCCGTCACCGTCTCAGCATTTGCCCATAACTCATTCAGAGTTTCAGTGTGAATTGGTGGGTTTATTGTGAGAGCAGTAAAATATTGGGATTTTACGACAAGATCAATGATCTCATCGTATTGGGACCAGCCTTCTTGGTTTTCAAGAAAGGCTCTTTGATTGTGTCCCTGCTTTAGAACGAGAGCCATGTGGTTTGGGTTTTTGATCGAACAGTTGATTTGCATGTTTAGGTTATTGAGAGAGTTTTTGAGAGAGAAAGAGGGATATTTTGAATTTGAAAGGATAAGTGTTGAGAAAAGGTATTTATCAGAAGTTTTAACCGCTTGAATCTTCTTTATCAGAAGTTTTTAAACCGCCTTTGGTTAAAAATCTTTTTATCAGAGGTTTTAAACTAATTAGGTCAAACCTCTAATGATGGGAAAAGTCAGATTTGCCCTTTTGACTTAAACTGCTGATGAAGAATTACTTCATCAGTAGTTCCCATTTCCTCTTCAGCAGTTTTAACAGCTGATGAGAAATGTTTTTATAAATACTTTTATTCATAACTTCTGAAGGTTATTTTATTAGAAGTTACACACTTTTCAGAAATTATCCCCATACTGATGTTTTGTTCATCAGTAGTTTCTCTCTTTTCAGAAGTTTTGTTTCAGACTTTTTGTCTGTTTGTAAGTGAAAAATGAAAAATTGTAAAATAATAAAATAAACACTTACAAATTTAGCATCCCAAGCATGGATACTAACTTCTGAAACATTGATGTGTCAAGGGGTTTTGTGAAGATGTCAGCTATTTGATTAGCTGTTGCTACATGCTTCACCTCAATCTTGCCCTTTTCATAGCAATCTCTTATAAAATGGTACCTGATCTCAATATGTTTTGTTTTTGAGAACTGTACTGGATTTTGAATGATGCTAATGGCAGATTTGCTGTCTACAAACAAAGGTGTCTTGGTCTCTTTGATTCCATAATCAAGAAGTTGATATTGGAGCCATTGTATCTGTGATGTACAACTTGCAGCTGCAATGTATTCAGCTTCAGCAGTTGAAGTTGCAACAGATGTTTGCTTCTTTGATTGCCATGACACTAGACAGTTACCCAGGAATTGACAACCACCAGATGTTGACTTTCTTATCATCTTACACCCTGCATAGTCACTATCTGAAAAAGCTGATAACTTGGTATTGCTTGAAGCAGGATACCAAATTCCAAGTGTTGGAGTTCCTTTCAGATATCTGAAAATTCTTTTGACTGCTATAAGGTGTGATTCCCTTGGTGCTGATTGATATCTAGCACAGACACATGTTGAAAACATAATATCTGGTCTAGAAGCAGTTAAGTATAAAAGGGAACCTATCATGCATCTGTACATGGTTTGATCAACCTGTTTTCCTTAATCATCAGGTTCAACTTGTGTGATTGGTGTCATGGGAGTGGAACATGATTTACAGTCTTTTAAAGAAAATTTGTTCAATAATTCTTTAACATATTTTGATTGATATATAAAAGTTCCATTTGTTTGTTGCTTGATCTGCAGTCCTAGAAAGTACTGCAGTTCTCCCATGGTACTCATCTCAAATTTTGATTGCATGAGTTTCTTAAAATCATCACACAGTTTTGTGTTTGTTGAACCAAAAATGATATCATCAACATAAATTTGAACAAGTAAGACATGATTTCCAACATGTTTAATTAAAAGAGTTTTATCAATGGCACCTCTTGTAAAGTTATTTTTGAGTAAAAAGGTGGAGAGTGTATCATACCAGGCTCTTGGAGCCTGTTTGAGCCCATAAAGAGCTTTGTCCAGTCTGTATACCCACTCAGGATGAGAAGGATCCTCAAACCCAGGTGGCTGACAGACATACACCTCCTCTTTTATTTTTCCATACAAAAATGCACTTTTCACATCCATTTGATAAACTTTAATTTTGTTGGAAATGGCATAGGCCAGAAATAACCTGATGGCCTCAAGCCTTGCAACTGGAGCAAAGGTTTCATCATAGTCAATTCCCTCTTCTTGAGAGTACCCTTGAACTACCAGTCTTGCCTTGTTCTTGATTATCATACCAGCTTTATCTTGTTTGTTCCTGAAAACCATCTTGTGCCAATTGGTTGCTTGTTTGGAGGTAAGGGACAGATTTCCCAGACCTGTTGCTTGTTGAACTGAAGCAGTTCATCTTGCATAGCTTGCACCCAATTATTGTCTTTGAGGGCTTCCTGGTACTTCTTTGGTTCCAACTGTGAGATAAAGGCTGAAAATAGGCAAAAGTTGGAAAGCTGGTTTCTGGTGAGAACACCTGAAGCTATATCACCCATGACTTGATCAAGTGGATGATCTCTGTGTTCAATCAGTTGTTGTAAACCACTGACAGCTGTAGGTGGCTCTTGTTCTTCAAACAAACTACTAAGGTCTATAATATCTGGTTCAGCAGTTTTAGTTTCTTCAGTAGTTGCAGGTGCTGAAGCAGATGTTTGAGTTTGGCCATCAGTATTTGTTGGATCAGAAGTTTGTGAAACTTCTGATGGTGTTGAAGTTGACTTAATGACTGTTTGAGGAGTCCATGGTGTAGGATCCTCATCTTCAAACCTTTGATCACCATAATAAGTAGGTTTTGAAGGAGTAACAGACTTTTCAGGTCCAAAGTGGAAGTTGTCAAGGTCAAAGAGTTCAGCAGGATGTGCTGGAATAAGAGTGTGTTTTGACTCATTGAACTTGACATTCAATGTTTCTTCTACTATCCTGGTGTGAGAATTAAAAACCTTGTAGGCTTTTCTAGTCGAAGAGTAACCAAGAAAGTAACCTGAGTCAACTTTGGCAGCAAACTTTGAAATAGATTCCTTGATGTTCAAGATGAAACATTGACACCCAAAAGCCCTGAAAAAGGAGATAAGGGGCTTCATGCCATGAAGAACTTCATAGGCAGTCTTGGAATGTCTCTTGACCACAAGAACTCTATTCTGAACATAACATGATGTGTTAACTGCTTCTGCCCAAAAGTACAAGGGCAGTCCAGAATCAGCTAACATTGTTCTTGCTCCTTCTATTAATGTCCTGTTCTTCCTTTCTACTACACCATTTTGTTCAGGAGTTCTGGGAACACTGTATTGTCTAATAATCCCTTTAGACAAACAGAATTCATCCAGAGTTTTGTTCCTGAACTCTGTCCCATTATCACTTCTAATGGTTTTGACAGGTAGAGAATATTGTTTCTCCATTTGTAGAATGAAGAACTTGATGATTTCAGCAGCCTCATCCTTGGAGAATAAGAAGAATACCCATGTGAATCTTGAGTAGTCATCAATGATGACTAAGCAGTACTTCTTCTTACCAAGGCTCATAATCTTGACAGGTCCAAATAAGTCCATATGGAGTAGTTGAAGACATGCAGTTGTTTTTGATTCTTCAATAGACTTATAGGAGGACTTATGTTGTTTTCCCTTTAAACAGGACACACAGTGTTCTTGACACTGGTATACTTTCAAAGGTAGACCTCTGACCAAGCCCATTTTTGTGACTTTATTTATGGTTTTAAAGTTCACATGGCCAAGTTGTAACATCACGCAATAAATACTTGTACGTTACGCATGACATTTAATAAAAACGTCAAGTTTCATATTTACCCTCGCAATTATTATTTTTGTCGCATTTATGTAACCCTAATATGATATATATATATTATAATATGCTAATATTTGTTGGATTGTGTTAAAACAAAAAAATATAAAAATCCTGCTCTGGCCGGGGTTCGAACCCGCGCCAGAGCCACACTTAACCAATGCACAAACCAACTGGGCTGAGCCAGTTCTTGTTATAAACCCGGATAAACAATTATCTTATACACGCTTCAAAATCCTCACAGTTGACAAGAAAAGTCAACTGTGGGATTCCTTGTTGTGAAATCCGTATGATTAACGCGTGTTTGTTTTATTTTTGGCAAATTCGTGTATAAACCGGCCCATTACAACACAATTGCACACAAATTACACGGCAATCGTTGCCCTAATCATTCAATTGGCCGCGTTTTATAATAAGGAAAGTCAACCTATCTAATTAACCCTAACCCTAATCCATTAGTATAAATTGAGGGTCTACGTAGCTTAACAACTCGCCCATACCACTCTCTTCACCTCCAATTCTTTCTATTATACCCTGATCGTTGCTAGCAAGCTCGTGGTTGACTTTTCTCCTTGACCCGACGATTATCGTTTATTACACACTGTGAGTTCAATTTTGTTGGTGGGTTTCATTCATCGGCATCCAAGCAACTATAGCCCTAACATTAATTGGGCTATAGTTGCCTGAATCGTCCAATTGAAAAAGCTAGGGTTCGTCGAGGTATAATTGGGGATAAACTAATTCAGGCTGTACGTATTTAATTATTTTGAAGTCAAAACCATCACAACCACCGGCCTAGGCCAGGTGGTTGAGACTCTGGTCTTGTACCGAGGTCATCCGGGTTCGAGTCCGGCTCTGACCGGCTTTTTGTCCTTTCTTTTCTTTTCTTTTTATTAAACAAACATTAATTATATATATATATATATATATATTAATCCTTTAATCTTTTAAATTCTTTTTAAAATACCTAAACTATTTTATAAACTCTAAAAAAATTATAATTACTTAATCTGATATAAAAGTGTTATTTACAATTTTTATTTTTCAGAAATTCTTTTATTTAATATTTATAATAATTAAATCATTTTTATACTAATATAATTATAAAAATCCATTATTATATCAAAACAATTTATTTAAATTCTCCAAAAATTAACCTAACTTTTTATAAAGTTAAACTTTACTGAAATAATTTTTAATTCAGTAAAATCATTTATTTAGTATTTTTAATCAATTTTTGTAAGATTTAATCATATTTAATTCATAATAAATCCAATTTTCATCATTTTTGCACCAAAATTTTATACAAATTATTTTTAATCATTTAGATCAGAATTATGATTTTTAAAATAAGATTTCTTTAATTTTAGTATTTTTTTAATATTAAAGTTAATAATTGGCCATTTACAAATAAATAGATTTAAAAATCTATTTTGAATGAAATAATTTTATAAAAATTATTTTATTGCTTCAAACACTTTATTGTACCCATTCAAAATTCAAACTTTATAAAAAGACTATTTTTCATTAATTATCCAATTTTCTTTATTTAATTAACATTTTTAAATTAAATTTAACAATTGATTATCCCCAAATCGAAACCCTAGGATGCACATGTTAGTTTATATAGACTTAGACTTATTATATATATTACCTCATTATAGGGTAATATTTGGAATCACTTTGGGCAACACAATTATCATATCTTTTCAACGAATTAACATTTGCTAAGGTGAGTTTACATAGCCCCTTTTTCTGTTTTACATTTTGGGGTGAAACATGTTTAAACATTTTATACACTATCATTTACTCATTCTTACATTGTTGAAACTTATGATTCAATTACACTATCATTTACACATTCTATCATTTGACTGTAACAAAAAGACACAGTACAATCATTAACAATGATCAAGCCGCCTGTTTAGATTATAGCGCTATAGGTCTGACAAACCCATCCCACCCGCATAGACTCAGGGATGATCGATAACAGTAATAACATCTAACTAACTTGCGAGTTAGTCATCAGTCGACACAAGGTTTGGTTGTACAAAGACGCATTGTTGCATGTCGGTATCATACTCTATCATCATACAACTTTGAATGTTGTACAAACTATCGTTACCATTTATTTTCACAAACCTATGTATTCTCACCAACTTTTGTTGACCCAAAATATTTTCAACTTTACATGTTTCAGGTTGTACTTGCTTGAAGATTTGCTTGAAGATATGTGCATAGTTTATTCAATTTGATGTACGAATTCTTGTAGAACAATTGTATGTAATATATTTAAAGCAATTAATGAAACTTATTATTTCTCCATGAGCTACTGAACAATCATCAATACGTGGCACCCCGATGTTTCCGCCATCGGTTGGGGTGTTACAGATTGGTATCAGAGCCATGGTTATAGGGAATTAGGTTATTAGAGAAATAATCTAGTCTATAACCATAGGATTTAACCAGTACTTGCTTCTTTTGTTTGCTATTCTCTATCCCTCTCCTACTTCATATCCTCCCTACAAGAAGGTTGCTCTCCATCAGTGGATCTACTCATAGACTAATAGGACAAAATCCCCAGGTTTAACCTGAACCACCTTGAGATCTCGTCGAAGTTCTAGATTTTAATAACGAACACGTGCAATCTGGAAGGGTGAACGCCTGTATTCCGAGTCTTCTGTCTAGGCTGGCATTGCGCATATATCCCAATCAGACGAGGGACCCGGATGCCTACCTGGGAATTCTCGGGATGAGTGTTCACTTATAGGCTAAAGCATGTCTTCATATGTTATTAGAATTTAGAATCTTTGATAAGTCAACGTTTTCGTTTATTCGTTTTAATTAATGAATAAATGATTACATTCCTTATATAAACTCTCATTCATTTCATTGTGTCTATTACAGATCATGCCTCCTCGTCGCAGCACTCGCAACAACAATGGTGAGAACCCCGAAGAAGGTGGAGATAACCATAACCACAACCATGACCAAGTTCCTAACCACAACAACAATGGGGTTGATGCTCAACTGGCTGCGATCATTTCTCAACAAATGGCGCAGCAAATCGCAACTCTGGTTCCCAATTTACTCGCTCAGGTCATCCAATTGAACGGCAACGGGAATGGTCACAACAACGGGAACGGGAACGGCAATGGCAATGGAAATGGACCCCAAGCCTGTACCCTTAAGCATTTCAACTCTTGTAACCCTCCAAAGTTTAGTGGTGAAGAAGGAGCTACTGGACTCCTCCAATGGTTTGAGGGTATTGAGAATGCCTTCATCAACAGTGAATGCCCCAACAACTTCAAGGTTCGTTACGCCATGAGTGTTCTCCATAAACGAGCACTCACATGGTGGAATGAAGAAAAGCGTACTCGTGGGGCCGAAGTTGCTCTTGCTATGACATGGGACCAAGTCAAGGAGGTCATGAAGGAAGAGTTTTGTCCTCGCAATGAAGTTAAGAAACTTGAGGATGAATTCCACACCCTTGCTCAGGATAGTGGGGAAAACCTTGCTTATAATACCCGCTTTCACGAGCTCAGCCTGTTATTGCCTCATAAAGTCACTCCGCTACCTGTAGCCATCGAAAAGTATATCGGTGGTTTGCCTATGCAGATTCAAGACACGGTATGGGGAAGGAACCCTGCTACCCTTGAAGAAGCCAAACGTTTAGCAGCTACCTTAACCGATAATCACGTAAAGAACGGGACCTTAGTTCGGAAAGGCAATAAAACAAGTATTGTAGCCGCGGTAACAACTGAGAATCAGAAGCGTAAGGCCAAGGATCCTGATGTCAACCTCACTACACAAGCTTCTAACAAGAAACCTTATACAGGAAACCATCCATTGTGCAACACATGCAACCGACATCATCCCACTGCTTCAGCATGTCGCTTGTGCACCAATTGTGGTAGGTATGGCCATCTAGTTAATACATGTCGCGAGACCCCAAATCCTAATGCCAACCAGCCCATCAACCCTGCTCAGGCTGTTAATCCAAATCGATACAACTATGGTCAATGTTATGAATGTGGAGACCCAAATCACTTCCGTAACCGATGCCCTAAACTGAACAGAGATCAAGACCCTCCAGCTACTTAACAGCAAGTTCCACCATTTAAAAGTTGTCTACCTTTAATTCTATGTATTGACACTTTTTGGATTCAAATAATAAATTCAAGTATTATCATAACATCTGTGTGCATGTTTGTCTGAATGTGAACTAATTGCTATATCTGTAATCATACTTGCTTGTACAACAATTAGTTAACTATCAAACGACCAGCTTAACGATTGGTAGAGGTCATCATGTCATTCCAACAGTCGGGAGAGGCCCTACCACCTGAACGACTGGCGGAGACTATCAGACCTGCTTAACAATCGGTAAAGTCATAAAAGGACGCAAAACCCTAATGTAAGGTAAATTGGTAATTACGGTCCGGAACGTAATCATGAATTTACAGGTACGTTAAGGTAGTGTGAAATTTTATCAAAGTCTTCAGTAGTTGACCAATTGTAACCCTGGTTTTCTCTTAACTTCGGGACGAAGTTCCTAAAAGTAGGGGAGACTGTAACATCACGCAATAAATACTTGTACGTTACGCATGACATTTAATAAAAACGTCAAGTTTCATATTTACCCTCGCAATTATTATTTTTGTCGCATTTATGTAACCCTAATATGATATATATATATATATTATAATATGCTAATATTTGTTGGATTGTGTTAAAACAAAAAAATATAAAAATCCTGCTCTGGCCGGGGTTCGAACCCGCGCCAGAGCCACACTTAACCAATGCACAAACCAACTGGGCTGAGCCAGTTCTTGTTATAAACCCGGATAAACAATTATCTTATACACGCTTCAAAATCCTCACAGTTGACAAGAAAAGTCAACTGTGGGATTCCTTGTTGTGAAATCCGTATGATTAACGCGTGTTTGTTTTATTTTTGGCAAATTCGTGTATAAACCGGCCCATTACAACACAATTGCACACAAATTACACGGCAATCGTTGCCCTAATCATTCAATTGGCCGCGTTTTATAATAAGGAAAGTCAACCTATCTAATTAACCCTAACCCTAATCCATTAGTATAAATTGAGGGTCTACGTAGCTTAACAACTCGCCCATACCACTCTCTTCACCTCCAATTCTTTCTATTATACCCTGATCGTTGCTAGCAAGCTCGTGGTTGACTTTTCTCCTTGACCCGACGATTATCGTTTATTACACACTGTGAGTTCAATTTTGTTGGTGGGTTTCATTCATCGGCATCCAAGCAACTATAGCCCTAACATTAATTGGGCTATAGTTGCCTGAATCGTCCAATTGAAAAAGCTAGGGTTCGTCGAGGTATAATTGGGGATAAACTAATTCAGGCTGTACGTATTTAATTATTTTGAAGTCAAAACCATCACAACCACCGGCCTAGGCCAGGTGGTTGAGACTCTGGTCTTGTACCGAGGTCATCCGGGTTCGAGTCCGGCTCTGACCGGCTTTTTGTCCTTTCTTTTCTTTTCTTTTTATTAAACAAACATTAATTATATATATATATATATTAATCCTTTAATCTTTTAAATTCTTTTTAAAATACCTAAACTATTTTATAAACTCTAAAAAAATTATAATTACTTAATCTGATATAAAAGTGTTATTTACAATTTTTATTTTTCAGAAATTCTTTTATTTAATATTTATAATAATTAAATCATTTTTATACTAATATAATTATAAAAATCCATTATTATATCAAAACAATTTATTTAAATTCTCCAAAAATTAACCTAACTTTTTATAAAGTTAAACTTTACTGAAATAATTTTTAATTCAGTAAAATCATTTATTTAGTATTTTTAATCAATTTTTGTAAGATTTAATCATATTTAATTCATAATAAATCCAATTTTCATCATTTTTGCACCAAAATTTTATACAAATTATTTTTAATCATTTAGATCAGAATTATGATTTTTAAAATAAGATTTCTTTAATTTTAGTATTTTTTTAATATTAAAGTTAATAATTGGCCATTTACAAATAAATAGATTTAAAAATCTATTTTGAATGAAATAATTTTATAAAAATTATTTTATTGCTTCAAACACTTTATTGTACCCATTCAAAATTCAAACTTTATAAAAAGACTATTTTTCATTAATTATCCAATTTTCTTTATTTAATTAACATTTTTAAATTAAATTTAACAATTGATTATCCCCAAATCGAAACCCTAGGATGCACATGTTAGTTTATATAGACTTAGACTTATTATATATATTACCTCATTATAGGGTAATATTTGGAATCACTTTGGGCAACACAATTATCATATCTTTTCAACGAATTAACATTTGCTAAGGTGAGTTTACATAGCCCCTTTTTCTGTTTTACATTTTGGGGTGAAACATGTTTAAACATTTTATACACTATCATTTACTCATTCTTACATTGTTGAAACTTATGATTCAATTACACTATCATTTACACATTCTATCATTTGACTGTAACAAAAAGACACAGTACAATCATTAACAATGATCAAGCCGCCTGTTTAGATTATAGCGCTATAGGTCTGACAAACCCATCCCACCCGCATAGACTCAGGGATGATCGATAACAGTAATAACATCTAACTAACTTGCGAGTTAGTCATCAGTCGACACAAGGTTTGGTTGTACAAAGACGCATTGTTGCATGTCGGTATCATACTCTATCATCATACAACTTTGAATGTTGTACAAACTATCGTTACCATTTATTTTCACAAACCTATGTATTCTCACCAACTTTTGTTGACCCAAAATATTTTCAACTTTACATGTTTCAGGTTGTACTTGCTTGAAGATTTGCTTGAAGATATGTGCATAGTTTATTCAATTTGATGTACGAATTCTTGTAGAACAATTGTATGTAATATATTTAAAGCAATTAATGAAACTTATTATTTCTCCATGAGCTACTGAACAATCATCAATACGTGGCACCCCGATGTTTCCGCCATCGGTTGGGGTGTTACACAAGTCTCCTGTGCCAGAGATCTGTTTCTAAAGTTGATGCCCTTGAGAAGAAACAGGTAGTGTTGTTCAATACTTTGTCTTTCTCAATGTCCACTGCATAGACATTGCCACATCTTTTGGCAATCAGCAAAGTATGATCTTCAATGATCTTCTCTATCAACTTCTGGCCTTCTAGTGAGATGATCTTGCATGCTGTCTTTGTGAAAAAGGAAGAATATCCTTTATCACACATTTGTGACACACTCAGCAAGTTGTATTCAAGGTTTTCCACCAGATTGACCTTGTCAAACTGTATTTTGCCAGAGGAGACATTGCCATGTCCTAGCACATATCCCTTAGCATTGTTCCCAAAGGATACAGATCCTTCTCTTTGGCTGATAAAGTTGTTTATCAGGTATCTGCATCCAGTCATGTGCATAGAGCCTCCACTATCAACATACCATATTCTGTTTAAGCCCCTGGAAACTCTCTGCACATAAAAGCAAATTAGTTAGATCTAGGAACCCAAGCCTGTTTGGCTTTGGGTTTGCTCTTGAGAACTGTTACAGTTTGTTCTTGACCAGGTTGAGAAATCCATGTCTTTTTGGCAATGGATTTTTCATTAAGAACCATGGTGGTATCCTTTTCAGGACCACCATCAACCTTGGTCATCAGTAGTTGTACCATGTTCATTAGATTTTGTATCTCAGCAGTTTGTGAAACTGCTGATGATTTAGGTCTAACTACTGACAAAGAATTTTGAGAAAAAGATTTTGGTTGAGATTTTATCTTTTTCTGAGAAAAGGTGTTTTCAGGTTGTTGTTTCTTGGGTTTAAAGATTCTTTCATAATCATTTCTGATTTGATTTCCCACAACCTGTTGTTTAATTTTTTGATTGAACTGAATTCCTTTTCTGTATCTACAAAATTCAGTTTTGTGGTTGAACAGACCACAAATTTCACACTCTTTTGCCTTTTGTTTTTGATCTAAAGGCAAATTTCTGACATTAGTGTAAAGATTTTGCTCATCAGTAGTTTTCAGGATCTCAACTCCTGATGTAGATGAAACTACTGATGGCTTGTTGTAAGATTTTGTTAATACTTCTGAAGTACTTTCTTTAAAAATGCAAGGATTTCTGTTTAGAAAGTTTTCATGGAAAGATGTGCAGTCTTTCCCTTCAGAAGTTTCATTTGAAACAATTCTTCTCCCATCTTCAGTAGTTTTGGGAGAGAAATCTGTTGGTGTTTCAACATGATGGTATCCTATGCCAAACTTAACATTTGAAGCACTTTGTTTGTTTAGCAATAATTGATACCCCTTACAAGATTCCACCCATTTTTCACATGTGATCCTGGTGTCAGCAAGCTCTTGTCTGACATCTCCCAGGTCATTTAGCATGATTTTA
Source organism: Ambrosia trifida (assembly GCA_028751855.1). Classification (NCBI taxonomy): domain Eukaryota; kingdom Viridiplantae; phylum Streptophyta; class Magnoliopsida; order Asterales; family Asteraceae; genus Ambrosia; species Ambrosia trifida. The sequence goes on along the minus strand of CM054123.1, from coordinate 2,379,508 downwards.
ATTTATGCTTGGGTTTCAATAGCTGAGTCAGTTAATTTAGAAACTTCTTTTGTTTTAGCACACAGTTTTCTTTCTAAATCACATTTTATCTGTGTGTATTTTCTTTCTAAATCATTGGCTTTACCTTGTAAGTGCACATTTGTCTCTCTTATGAGAGCAAAAGTTTCTTTGCAAGAATTTGAGCAAAGTTTTGACAAAGATTCTTTTGATACCTGTGACAATGTAGATTTTGAAGTACAGCCTTCAAATGCCATTAAGGCAAAGTTCTTTCTGCCATTGTCTGGTTCTCCCCAGTTGATGTCAAACACCTTGTTGTTTGCATCAGGATTGCACTCTGTGGTGTCAAAAGGGAGACTGCTCCAGTCAACATACCCTGAGGTGAAAAGACTTTGTTGAGAGGGTTGTTGAGGCTGTGGAGGATGTTGAGCAGCTGGAAAGGGAGGGATTGATTGTTGGCTCTGCATCTGTTGAGCAGGCACTTGAACATATTGTACTTGTGGCATGTATTGCTGTTGAGGAGCTTGTGCCTGTACAAAATGAGCACTCCCTTGAGTTCCATTATTCCTATTATAATTGGGGTTATAGTTATTTCCAGATTGTGATTGGTTAAAGCTAGAGCTTCTACACTCTCTAGCAAAGTGTCCCAACTTCTGACACTTGTGACATCTCAATTTAGATTTGTCAAAACCAATTTTTGTATTACTGGTCAATCCTGGAAATTTCCTTCCTGACCTTTTGTAAAACTTGTTAGTTTTAATGCTTAGCATGGCCAGTTGGTGTAATATGTCCATTTCTTCTAAGTCATCACTGCTAAAGTTTTTCAAATCATCCATGATAAAACATAGATTATCAGCAGTTTGACTTTGGTCATTATTGTCATAACCTGGGAAAGATCTTTCTGATGAGATCCCAGTTGTTATGTCAATATTGTCATAAGATCCATAGGAACAAGTTGGTGAATCTTGTCCCAAAAGTGTTGTACTACCTGGTAGGTAGTCATCAGCAGTTTTACCAGATGATTGTAATTTCTTCTTTTGATCAATTTCTCTCTCAAAAGTAAGTAATCTCCCATGGAGTTTTGTAAGAGTGAGGGAGCTAAAATCTGGTGAGGATCTTAAAACAATGGAGTATGTTTCCCATTTGTCTGGTAAAGACCTTAAAAATCTATGTAGCATAGACACTGTTGTATAGTCTGACCATTTAACTTTAGCTCAGATATTAATGAGGAGAATCTTTCAAATTGTTGAGTTAAAGTTTCCCCATTAATATGAGCAAATGTCTCATATTGTTGAGCTAAATACTCTCTGGTGTTGGCAATCACCTCTTCAGTTCCTCCAAACTGTTCTTTAAGACAATCCCAGAGTTCTTTGGCACTTTCACAATGTAAAAGGCCAGAGTATATCTCATTTGGGAGAGCCATTGCCAACATAGAGAATGCTTTTGCATCTAGCTCAAGTTTTAGGAAATCATCATCTGTATATTCTTTAGGGTCCTTAGGGACCTTAACATTAGTTTCAAGATTGACATTTACTGGTTTGTGAGGACCATATATCACAGATCTCCAACAACCTGTGTTGGTTTGTGACAAGGTATGTGCCATTCTCTTTTGCCATATGTTGTATTCATTTCTTACAAGCATGGCAGGTTTAGTGTCAGAACCAGTATTATGTGGATCCATTTTAAAGAGTATAGATTTGTCAGATGACTCTTTTAAGTGATGGATGTTGATAAAAAGTGAACTTTTGATCTTTTTATTGAGTATCAATAAGAGCTTTGTGTCTGATTCTCAATTTGTTAGATTGATATGTGATCAGATAAACCAACGCTCTGATACCAATTGTTGGATCAGTTTGCTCTTTTTGCTAAGTAAGAACTTGCTATCTTGACACTTAAGTGTTTAGCAAGCCCTTGTAAATCAGATTATAAGCACAGCGGAATGTATAAGTTAAAGCTACACTTTTTATACTAAGGAAGAGTTATTACTCCCCCTTGATGATTGAAACTAATAAATGACAAGTATTTATTATGAATCCAAGCAGTAAATGAGAATTAGATACTTAGACAGATTCACAATAAATACTGAAATGGAATAGAACAGTGAGAGTGTTTGAAGGATTTTTCTATTAAAATCAATGTCTAAAATAGAAGGTTGAAGCCTCCTATTTATAGACGTTTACATACATGTATCTTGCCCAAAAAGCAAGTACAGAAACAACAGAAACAAGTTGCACAAGTTGCAACATTGAAACTAACAAATACAGCTAAAAGTAATAATAAACAATAAACTACTGATGCAAAAAGGCGGTGGAAAATATCTGATGCTAAGTGCTGATGAATGACAAACTACTGATGAGTAGTTTTGTCTTCAGTACTTCTGAAGTGAACTTGTCTGGTATGGACTTCAGAACTTCTGATGAAGTTTCTTCTTCAGCACTTCTCTTATCTTCTCTTCAGCAGTTCTTTGTTTTCTTTTCAGTACTTCTATACTTAGCCAAAATGACAGAAGTGAATTAGACTAAGGTTTCCAAAAGTGGTTTCACCAATCCTCTTTGTCCTAACAGAACAACTGCTGATCAAGTGCTGAAGACTAAAGGTCTGTTGGAGCCAGTAGCACTTAGGTTCCAACAGATGATACAAGACCATCAGAGTTTTCCTCAACAGTAGTTTACCTTACATTGTTTTGTAATATAACAGTAGTTTGCATAGGGCAGATGTTTTATGTTGTTATTCTGTTAGAGGTCACTATCTTAAGTGACGTCAGCCTAGGTCACCAGTGGTTTAGATTTGTCTATAAATAGAACAGTGCTTGTACTGTTCTATTAGTCACTCACAACATTCTCTCAGACAAACAATCACAGAGTGATCAGGCTGAGGGGAGTACTTGTAATTGATTGTAATCTTTCAATATAATGAAAGCATTCGATTAAGAAAACATTTATTCCTTTTGTTTTGATTATAGTTTATTATTCCGCTGCCCTTACCATATATATTCCCTTCATTCATTTCTCATTCTACTTAAAATAAATCAAAACAATCAAACTCAGATCCTAACAATTGGTATCAGAGCTTGGTCAATTAAATTCGATCTAATCAATCAATTTAATATAAACAGATCAGCTCACAACTATTGATATCGTTTATTTGTCGGATTGAAAACAGAGTAATAGTTTATTTTCGTTTCAACCGCTTATAAACAGACTTTGTTTTCGAAAAATCAGAGAATGGCTTCAATCAATCACGATCCACACAACACTGGCACGAACAACAAGCCACCGATGCTTGTCAGATCTGAATACAATATCTGGCAACGTCGGATGAGCCATGTTCTAGCTCAACAGAACACTGGGTGTTGGAAGTCGGTTATCATCAGACCACATGTTCCGATGGTGCCGAGTACCGAAGATCCCAAGGTTCAGGAGCCTAAGAAACTTGAAAACTACTCCGACCAGGATTTTCCGAAAATTGAGTTAGATGCTAAGGCCTTCAGTATTGTGGCCATGGCTCTACCCAATGATATATATGCTGGGCTGTTACACTGTAACAATGCAAAGGAGTTGTGGGATGCAATGAAAGAACAATTTGGTGGGACTGAAGAGGTTATTGAAAATAATCGTGAAATACTTAACCAACAATATGAAATATTCAGTCATGTTAAGGGAGAGTCATTAACTCAACAATGTGAGAGGTTTAACACTCTCATTAGTGAACTAAAACTGGTTGGTCTAACTTACCCTCATTCAACCTTGAACCATAGGTTTTTAAGATCATTACTAGATAAATGGGACACTATTGCTATAGTTATGAGAAACTCAATTGGATTCAAGGACCTATCACTGACCCAGCTTCATGGTAAGCTCTTGACCTTTGAGAGAGAGCTTAACCAGAAAAAGAAGCTCCAGGACTCTGGAAAAGTGTCTGATGATTATGTATTTGGTAATACAGCACTTTTGGGTCATGATGAGGTGCCTGGAAATAGTAAGGATCAGAGTTATGATCATTTCATTGACATAACTTCAGGTTTTAACTCAGGTTTTAACTCTGATTCTTATTCACCAAACTATGCTTTTACAGCAAGTGGTAGTGATATCCAGGCATCTGATAACATATCCTTTGATTATGATGACCTAAAATACTTTGACCCTGATGATTTGGAAGAAATGGACATTATGCACCAATTGGCCCTTCTCAGTGTAAAAACTAACAATTTTTACAAGAAAACTGGGAGAAGGTTTCCAGGGTTAACTGGCAGATCAAAGGTGGGGTTGGATAAATCAAAGATAAAGTGTTATAAATATCATAGACTTGGTCATTTTGATAGGGAATGTAGGAGTCAACATGGTACACCTATAATTACTTATCCAAATCAAAGGCCTCAGACCAACACTTATCAAAATTCCTATAATACCCCTGGACCTAATGTGCAAAAGACTGCCCATTTTGCACAGTCCTCAAACACTGTTCCTGTCCAGTTTGTCCAAACCACTGTTCCTCAGATCCACTATGTGCAAACACCTGTTGCTCAGGCACCTGTGCCAATGTTCCAAGTTCAAGATACATCTTGAGGGAATGGGATTAGAGGGAATGGAAGCTTGGTAGATGATTGCGAAGGGCTATGTTGCTCCGATCTTGGAGAACACGGGTGAGCCAATTCCATTGGAGAAACTTGCAGATGATGAAAAGAAGAAATTTGCTATTGAGAAGAAGGCGTTTTCTCAACTGTCCCAGGCCATTAATACTGATCTGTTACATCAGTTTGGGTCTTGCACAACATCTAAACAGTTGTGGGACATGTTAAAGAATCGGCATGATGGAAATGAGAAGACGAGGAAGTTGAGGATGGAGGAACTTCGAAATGAGTTTGAGAACTTCAGCTACATGGGGAACGAGACGCTGAAGGAGTTGGTTCCAAGGTATTGTCATTTACTCACTGAGCTTTCAAGCTACGAGATAAGCATACCTATGTCAGAGTTGGTGGATAAGTTTGTTGATGCGTTGCCACCATACTGGAATCAACATATCGAGGTATTGAAGGAAAAGGATGCGTACCAATACTGGACCATCAATGAGTTTATTCAAAAACATGAAAATAAGGAAATGGAAGAAAAGAGGAAGGCGAAAAGAGCACAAATTCCTCAGAATCCAGATTCTTATCATGGTGGTACTTCTTCTTCTCTTTCTAGTTCAAGTTCTAGTTCAAATGTTGCTCCACACATCACGTGCGTTTCTAACCATGTTGAACCAACCAAAACACCTATCAATTATCTTGCTCAAACATCATCATATACCCCACCATCATACCCTACTACAACTTATATCCCACCATTCTCACCCATGCAACAAGCAGCTTGTTATTCTGCTAATCTAAACCAACCTCAACAACAAACATACATCCCTCAAATGAACCCGATGCAAATCAACCAAAGTCAAACAAATCAGAGCCCGATTGTGCTAGAGACATCGAACTTAAACAATGTTACTGTTGAGATTGCTCAACAACACGTAGCATTGGTGTCAGCTATGGTAGCATCTTATAATGGGCTTGTTGCGAGTCAAATTGGTAATAACAACTTAACCAATGAAGACTACGCACAGATTGATAAAGAAGAGAAGGAGCTCATGGATATCCATTGGGCATTTGCAAGTATTATGAGGAGAGCTGCTGATTTCATCCAGAAAACTGGAAGAACTGATCTTTCTACTTCCCCAAACACCACATATGGCTTCAACAAAGCCAAAGTGACTTGTTTTAATTGTGGTGAGAAAGGTCACTTTAAGAGAGAATGTACACAACCAGCACAACAGGGGAATAGAAATCCTTTCCACTCTAACTACCAAAACCGTCAAACCCAAAATCATGTATCTTATCAAAGTCCTAATATTTCAAGCTTTCAATCACAAAATAACTACTCAAACAGATAATCAAAATCAAGCTTTGGTAATACAGAAAGACGAAGGGTTAGATTGGACAGGGATGCAGTTAGGTGTTGAGGAGATTACAACTAGGAATGTGGCGTGTGTTGCACAGCAAATGAATTTGGATGAGCCGGTAGAGGTTGAAGAGGAATTATTGACTGAAAAGATATCTGATGTGAGAATCGAGGAGTTGAATGAAGAGAGTGATGATTGTATAGAGAAGAAGTCTGGTTTGATTCTTGACTCTGTTAAAGTGCCAGAGCAGTATGATTCAGCTTATTCTGATGAGGAGAGTGAGTCTGTTCTGAATCTAGTGTTAACTCACTGGATGATGATATTGACCAATTGCTTGCTGAAGCTGACTTTTTGATGACCCGGAAATCATGCATGGTGGATGATGCTTGTACCAGGATTGATTATTCAAAGTTTTTCGCTGGGAAGGAAGTACACTTTGCATTGATGGCCATGACAGAACCTCCAAAACATGTAAGTACTGAATCTACTTCAAATTCAACTTGTGTTAAACATTGTGATGCTTGTGATAAATTTACAGAAGAGAATAAGCAACTCAAGGTTCAGCTTGAGAGTGCTAAAATCAACTGTCAATCCTATCAGAAAGAAGCAATAGAGTTTAACAGAGTACTTGATGGTTATAAGAAAGATGTTTCAGAACTGAAAAAGACTTTATCTTTGAAACAAATGGCCATAAATAATTATATCAATGATTTAGAAAACACAAAACTTGAAATGGCCACCATCAAGTGTTTTGCAGAAAAAGTGAACAAGAAACTTGAGAGTTATAAGCATATTGCTTATGTTATTGATCATATAATAGAAGAGCCTTCACAGTCTAGTAGTGCCAACTACAAAGCTGTCCCAGCTCCGGTGTTGTTTGAAAACCATAATTTGCACTCAATAGCACCGGAGAGCTCAGTTAAATCTGACTCTACATCGAATGACGAGTCAAACACCTCTAGTGTGGGAGACCCTAATTCTGATGTTAGACATGTATTTGGAAATGATGAAGGCGGAGTTGCTGTAAATGATGATTCTGATTCTGAGGATGAACAATCTGAGAAGGTCCCTGAGAAGGTGTGTGATATTCCTGATGAAAATCACATGATCACTAACGAACCTGTTTCACCATCTCAGATTGTGCATCCCATGGCTAATGCTCATAGAAAGAATCAATCAGTTAAGCCTGTTGAAAAGAAAAATGAAAAGAAAAATGAATCTTGTGATAAACCTGTTAAAATTTTTTATCGGATGGAAGGATCTCATAAGATAATTTCTAATGAAGAATATCCAATAAAATTTGCCAACTATTCAAAAATTGAGAAAATTTGGCAGGAGAGTACCATTTGGTTCCCAAAGCATGAGCGAACAAATGATGTACCTCCAAAAGTCTTAAAGAAAATTTATTTCGAAAACCAAAATAAAAGTCCAACAGTTTTCTTGAGCTGACTTACTCAAAGGACATAGCTCTTGAGAGTTTAAGAAGAAGGTGTGTGGATGATCAATATCCTAACACTACTTATGCAAAGTCGAACACCAAGAACAACTTTGAAGAGTACCGTGCGTGTTTTAATTACGAGGAGAGAGGGCATTTACTTGCTCACTGCCCGTACGTAAGGCACAAGAGGCACGAGGTGGAAATGAAGCAGAAGTATGAAAGTCCAGTCGATAATCATTGTTATCCACAAAGACGATTTGTTCCTCAACCAGCACCTTTTTATAATCAAAGCAGATATTTTCAAAAGAGGGAAAATCGTCCGATGACATATGATCGTCGTAACCAGATAGCTACTGAAAAATTTCTTAAGAAACCAATGGTGAACACAACTGTTGACAAGAAAAAGGTTCCTGTTAAACCGGCTGTCAAACCAACAGTTGGACCTGTTTCTGTTAAATCAGAGAAAGTAACCAAGAAAGTTTCATTCAAAGACGAATTAAAGAAACCGGTTGAGACCCCAAAATCTCAAATCCGGATCTTGAAACGATCTGAACAATCTTCGTCACCAAAGGGTTCTCAAGGTGCTTCAACTTCACAACAAAGTGTGAAATCAGAGAATGAAAAAGATTTGAGTGATCAGAAAAAGATCAATTCAAATCAAACTGTTTGTGAAAAATCTGAATCTTTGAAACAAAATGTTCAACGACCCAAGACTAAACAGGCTTGGGTCCCCCGAAAAATCTAATTCTTTACTTGATATGTGCAGGGAGCTTTAGCTGGCCCTGTGAGCAGTCTTTGGATTGTTGACAGTGGAGCTTCTGGTCACATGACAGGGGATCTTTCGCTACTATTTGATATCAGAAATATAAATGGAGGTTATGTAGCGTTTGCTGGAAACAAGGATGGTTACATTACCATGGAGGGTAGTGTCAGTAACGGCATAGTGAGTTTTGAGAAGATCTCTTATGTGAAGCAAATCGATTACAATCTGCTCAGTGTCAGTCAGATATGTGATAAGCAGTTTTCTGTATTCTTTGATGACAAATCTTGCTATATACTCAAGCCGGGATTCGTGTTACCAAAAGAGTGGGTGATGTTAAAGGCACCGAGAGTGAACAACTTGTACATTCTCGACATGTCTAAAGCAATGACTACACAAGGCCAAGTCACGTGTTTTCTCTCCAAGGCTACTGAAAAGGAATCAATCATGTGGCAAAGGAGGATGGGACACATTTACCAACGAAAGATGAATCAATTGGTGAAGAATGAACTTGTCACAGGCGTAAATGTTATACATTTTCACTTAAATGACAAGTGTGTGAGTTGCAAAAAGGGTAAGCAGCACAAGCAATCCCATAAGCCAAAGAAAGTCAATTCCGTTTAATTGCCACTTGAGCGTTTGCACATGGATTTGTTCGGACCGGTCAAACGTAAAAGTCATGCTGGTGAATTGTACCGTCTTGTGGTTACTGATGATTTTTCAAGATTTTCATGGGTTATGTGCTTACACCACAAGAGCGACACGTTTAATAATCTGAAAGTTCTGTTTACTCGATTGGAAAATATCTATGGTCTCAAGATCAAGAGAATTAGGAGTGATAATGGGACGGAGTTTAAGAATGCAGCGATGGACGATCTTTGTGAAAACAAAGGTATTCATCATGAATACAGTGCTCCGTATACCCCACAACAGAACGGTGTCGCCGAACGCAAAAATAGGAATCTAATAGAAACGGCGAGAATAATGCTTACGGACTCAAATCTTCCAGTAATGTTCTGGAACGAAGCAATTTACACAGTTTGTTATACTCTTAATCGTGTTTTAACGGTGAAGAAGTTTGGCAAAACTTCTTATGAGCTGTTGAATCGTCCAAAGCTGAATTTAGAGTATCTAGAACCGTTTGGAGCTCCATGTACAATGCTTAATCCATCTGAGAAGTTCGCACCGAAGGCTGAAGAAGGATACTTTGTTGGATATGCAACCCCGCTCAAACGGGTATTCAACAAACGAACTCGTCAAGTTGAGGAGTGGGCTAACATTGAAGTGCAGCAGTATACTCAGAATGTACAGGGAAGCGGTCCAGACTGGATGTTTGATTACAAAGATTTCTTTGAATCATTCAACCTAGATAGCTTGGTTGAAGAGGCTGTATTACATTTATATTACGAGGTCGAAAACGCAGTGACATCACCGTTGGTGCGTCCGATCACCGTGAACTCTCAAGCAGCTTCTAATGATACCAATGTTCCTGTAGTTGAAGAAGAGGTATTCCAAGAAGCTTCCACAACTCTTTAGTTCTTGCGGAAATGATGAAAAATCTCGAAACAGAATTAAGGTTGCGAGAGATAGTGAATGTGAAGATGGTTGATAAGGAGTTTATTTTATAGTAAGGAGATTATGTAGCAGTGTAACTTGTGGGGTTTGGATTAAAGATTATAATCAAGTGTATAAGAAAACATGATTGTGTTATATGCCAAATATTGTAAAAATTTGAACAAGTTGAAAATGAGTGAGTGTCGATGGAGAATTTAGAGACTAGATATTATTCCTATGAAAAAAAAATCTTATTTTCAAAATTGGTTTTATACATAAAGCAAAAGTTGTTAAATAGTACAAGCTAAGTGGGCTTTGATTAAAATATCCTCGTTAGTTGGAGATTTCAAACATGACATTAGGTTTTGAAGATCAAGGTTCTATTAAGTGATTTTTAATTGTTTAAAGCATTATATAGAAAATTGTTTGTTACGTCAATAAATAAACAATTGAATTTAAGTTCGAGGACATCTTTTGACAAAAAAATATGTACTTTGTAAAGTTACTAGGTAATGAAAATACAACAGGATTTAGAAATCTTTAGTTTGTGCTAAGGTATGAGGTTATAGTTTTTAAAAATAAGTAACATGTGGAGAAATGAAATAATATGATTTGGGTAGGGTGTTGAATATTTAAAAAGTGGCTAAGATGGTAAGGTGAAGTGTGATTGTGAAATCCATAGATGGTTATGAAATGAGTTTGATTTAAGCTGTAAAATTTTGAGATTTTAAATCTTAGTTTAAGGAAAGTGAGTGTGATCATTTATTCATTAATTAAAACGAATAAACGAAAACGTTGACTTATCAAAACTTCTAGATTCTAATAACATAGTGAGGACATGCTTTAGCCTATAAGTGAACACTCATCCCGAGAATTCCCAGGTAGGCATCCGGGTCCCTCGTCTGATTGGGATTTATGCGCAATGCCAGTCCTAGACAGAAAACTCAGAATACAGGCGTTCACCCTTCCAGATTGCACGTGTTCGTTATTAAAATCTAGAACTTCGACGAGATCTTCAAGGTGGTTCAAGCTAAACCTGAGGATTTGTCCTATTAGTCTAAGAGTAGATCTTGTGATGGAGAACAATCTTCTTGTAGGGACTAAAGTAGGGTTAAGAAGTAGGAGGGAGATAGAGAATAGAAAAAAGTAGGGTTGCAAGTAAAAGGAGCAAGTACTGATTATAATCCTATGGTTATAGACTAGATTATTTTTCTAATAACCTAATTCCCTATAACCATGGCTCTGATACCAATCTGTAACACCCCAACCGATGGCGGAAACATCGAGGTGTCACGTAAGAATGAGTATACAGTAGCACATGGTAATCCAAATTTTAATTGAAATAAATTTAAATTGCAAATATCCAAAAATAGAAATACATAAGAGTTTTAAATGTGGAAATCTAATACATCACACAAGAATCAAGCAAACATAGACTCCTTATTGTCTTCATAAAACACTCTAATCTTCATGCATCATTATTTCCTGTTGAGTTGTAAAAATGGGGGGGTCAACTAGAAGTTGGTGAGAATATATAATCCATGTTAAGCATATAGTTTAAGTATAAAAGTTTAGCAATTCGTATGTCTATCGTCAATTTAAGTCTACAAGAATAGTATAATATGTTGACATAATCAAACCTCCAACTAGTTTAGGTCCATCCCGTCATCTACGGTTCACCTTGGTAATATGTTGGAACGATAACAATCACCCACGTTACCTATATAGGAGGTACACATATCCGGGTGGGGTTGTCAATCCAATAGATCTATTATTGAGTATCGCCGGCTTGGCCATAGCTAATGATTATGTAATGTTGAAACTCGTTGAAACTCGTTGAAACTGTTGTTGTTGTCTAATTCATGAGGCATTAAAGTTTACAACTAGACATGCATGTAGAATTGCTTAAGTATAATGTTGCAAGTATGAAGAATTGCATAAACATGGTTATGTAAACTCACCTTAGCAAAGTATTAAGTCTTGAGAAACAGAAAATGTGTAGCCCCAAAGTTGCCAATTACAAGAGCTTATAATCAAAGCTTCAATTGTAGAAGTAATAGACTATAGAAGAAAAGTATAAGGGAAAGTTTAATCGGATTAAAACAATCGATTTAGAGGTGGCAAGTGTAATGGTTCATAGGTGGGTTTTTATACTAGTTTTGGATTCAATTAGCCATTAAAATTGGTCAACACCATAAAGTAAGGTTTTATGATGAATTGACTATTTGACTAGGACTTTGACTGTTTGACTAAGACTTTGACCATGACTTTGACTATTTGACTCAAGGCTTTATTTAAGAAATAAAAAAAATAATCATTAGTTTGAATTAGAAAATAAAAAAAACACCATCTTATAAAATGACGATTTTATAAATAGAATTAGGATAGGACATATGTCATGATTGAATATTTTTTTTAAGTACAATGATAAAAGGAACTTAGAAAAATAGAGTGCACGGATAAAGATAAGAATACATAGAAATAAATTAGACTTTATATCATGGATCGGGAAATACTTTAATGCAAAATAAATGGGAAAATTCGTGAGGTTACAGTCTCCCCTACTTTTGGAAACTTCGTCCCGAAGTTATTTAAAAACACAGGTTTGAGGATGGTTGGGTAGAAATTAAGGCAGCCGTGGTTTTGAAAATTTTGGGTTAAGGCATGACATGAATTTATAGAATAATCTGCTTTCGAATAATTTGGATAAGAGGTTTGTTATCTGTGAGTTTTAAGGGTAGGATTAGGTGTGTCTTGGAATCGCATGGTGAATAAGAATCTTAAGTTTTAGAAATCCTAAAATAAATGCATGAGTTGATGGACTATAGAAAGGCTAAATGAACTACCAGGTAACTAGAGTTTATAATTAGTTTCTCTACCGAAAACCTTGATAGAATTTCACACCACCTTAACGTACCTGTAAATTCATGATTACGTTCCGGACCGCAATCACCAATTTACCTTACATTAGGGTTTTGTGTCCTTCTATGACTCTAAACACACATGTAAGTAATGCAAAATAACCTTGTGATTGAATTGTATACAATGTATCCAAAAATAAGTCCAATTGTTGAGCAGGAAAAAGACTTCTACCAGTCAGTGAGTAAGAACCTCTACCGATTGTTGAGCGGGTACGATAGCCTCTACCAGTCGTTGAGCAGGTTGTAGGGCCTCTACCGACTGTTGAGCAGGCATGATGACCTCTACCAATCTTTGAGTAGGTTATTTGGTACTCTACTAACTGTTTAGCAAGTACTTCATCCTCTATCAGTTGTTTGATTAAGTGTACCAATTTACACACACACATAAATTGAAAATTGATAATATGTACATGTAAGTAATCAAGTATCAAGTATAGCATGTGAGTTGTAATAGAGTTGCCCTAGACAAGGTTAATGACTCTAAGTGTGTCTATAGTAAATAGTTTATATTCCATGAATTCTAGTTTCAAATGTTCGAATATGGTAGATAGTCGAATCCTCATGTATAACTAAGGATTATGTTTGATGCAACACACAATCAAGTTTCAATAGTTTGGTTATCATGGGTAACTAGCTCATGTGAAGGATATGAATTTAGTTCTTGGGGAAATGATGAAAAATCTCGAAACAGAATCAAGGTTGCGAGAGATAGTGAATGTGAAGATGGTTGATCAGGAGTTTATTTTATAGTAAGGAGATTATGTAGCAGTGTAACTTGTGGGATTTGGATTAAAGATTATAATCAAGTGTATAAGAAAACATGATTGTGGTATATGCCAAATATTGTAAAAATTTGAACAAGTTGAAAATGAGTGAGTGTCGATAGAGAATTTAGAGACTAGATATTATTCCTATGAAAAAAAAAATCTTATTTTCAAAATTGGTTTTATACATAAAGCAAAAGTTGTTAAATAGTACAAGCTAAGTGGGCTTTGATTAAAATATTCTCGTTAGTTGGAGATTTCAAACATGACATTAGGTTTTGAAGATCAAGGTTCTATTAAGTGATTTTTAATAGTTTAAAGCATTATATAGAAAATTGTTTGTTACGTCAATAAATAAACAATTGAATTTAAGTTCGAGGACATCTTTTGACAAAAAAATATGTACTTTGTAAAGTTACTGGGTAATGAAAATACAACAGGATTTAGAAATCTTTAGTTTGTGCTAAGGTATGAGGTTATAGTTTTTAAAAATAAGTAACATGTGGAGAAATGAAATAATATGATTTGGGTAGGGTGTTGAATATTTAAAAAGTGGCTAAGATGGTAAGGTGAAATGTGATTGTGAAATCCATAGATGGTTATGAAATGAGTTTGATTTAAGCTGTAAAATTTTGAGATTTTAGAGCTTAGTTTAAGGAAAGTGAGTGTAATCATTTATTCATTAATTTAAACGAATAAACGAAAACGTTGACTTATCAAAACTTCTAGATTCTAATAACATAGTGAGGACATGCTTTAGCCTATAAGTGAACACTCATCCCGAGAATTCCCAGGTAGGCATCCGGGTCCCTCGTCTGATTGGGATTTATGCGCAATGCCAGTCCTAGACAGAAAACTCAGAATACAGGCGTTCACCCTTCCAGATTGCACGTGTTCGTTATTAAAATCTAGAACTTCGACGAGATCTTCAAGGTGGTTCAGGCTAAACCTGAGGATTTGTCCTATTAGTCTAAGAGTAGATCTTGTGATGGAGAACAATCATCTTGTAGGGACTAAAGTAGGGATAAGAAGTAGGAGGGAGATAAAGAATAGAAAAAAGTAGGGTTGCAAGTAAAAGGAGCATGTACTGATTATAATCATATGGTTATAGACTAGATTATTTTTCTAATAACCTAATTCCCTATAACCATGGCTCTGATACCAATCTGTAACACCCCAACCGATGGCGGAAACATCGAGGTGTCACGTAAGAATGAGTATACAGTAGCACATGGTAATCCAAATTTTAATTGAAATAAATTTAAATTGCAAATATCCAAAAATAGAAATACATAAGAGTTTTAAATGTGGAAATCTAATACATCACACAAGAATCAAGCAAACATAGACTCCTTATTGTCTTCATAAAACACTCTAATCTTCATGCATCATTATTTCCTGTTGAGTTGTAAAAATGGGGGGGTCAACTAGAAGTTGGTGAGAATATATAATCCATGTTAAGCATATAGTTTAAGTATAAAAGTTTAGCAATTCGTATGTCTATCGTCAATTTAAGTCTACAAGAATAGTATAATATGTTGACATAATCAAACCTCCAACTAGTTTAGGTCCATCCCGTCATCTACGGTTCACCTTGGTAATATGTTGGAACGATAACAATCACCCACGTTACCTATATAGGAGGTACACATATCCGGGTGGGGTTGTCAATCCAATAGATCTATTATTGAGTATCGCCGGCTTGGCCATAGCTAATGATTATGTAATGTTGAAACTCGTTGAAACTCGTTGAAACTGTTGTTGTTGTCTAATTCATGAGGCATTAAAGTTTACAACTAGACATGCATGTAGAATTGCTTAAGTATAATGTTGCAAGTATGAAGAATTGCATAAACATGGTTATGTAAACTCACCTTAGCAAAGTATTAAGTCTTGAGAAACAGAATATGTGTAGCCCCAAAGTTGCCAATTACAAGAGCTTATAATCAAAGCTTCAATTGTAGAAGTAATAGACTATAGAAGAAAAGTATAAGGGAAAGTTTAATCGGATTGAAACAATCGATTTAGAGGTGGCAAGTGTAATGGTTCATAGGTGGGTTTTTATACTAGTTTTGGATTCAATTAGCCATTAAAATTGGTCAGCACCATAAAGTAAGGTTTTATGATGAATTGACTATTTGACTAGGACTTTGATTGTTTGACTAAGACTTTGACTAGGACTTTGACCATGACTTTGACTATTTGACTCAAGGCTTTATTTAAGAAATAAAAAAAAAAAATCATTAGTTTGAATTAGAAAATAAAAAAAACACCATCTTATAAAATGACGATTTTATAAATAGAATTAGGATAGGACATATGTCATGATTGAAGATTTTTTTTTAAGTACAATGATAAAAGGAAATTAGAAAAATAGAGTGCACGGATAAAGATAAGAATACTTAGAAATAAATTAGACTTTATATCATGGATCGGAAAATACTTTAATGCAAAATAAATGGGAAAATTCGTGAGGTTACACTTAGTACCGTAATTTCGTTTGATAGGGTATATGTACAAAACTTGGAGGTTTCGGGTCGTTATGTTATTAGTTGTCTGGGGATAGCCTCTCTGATCTTCTGCTGTAAGTCATTACGGACCTAGATCAGATAGGGTGTCTTTATAAAAGAGCTGTAATGCCAAATCCTAAAGTTACTGAATTGAGGAACTTTCAATGTATTACGATAATCAAAGATTATCTATTACATCGTATCCAATCATTGATGCAAATCATGATTGATATTAGCCCTCAACCTGGTAGGGTACACATGTTACTTTGTTGCATTGATTTGCTGACCTGTATACCTCTGTGCCTTATACCTTGTAAATTACAGACGACGAAAGCATTATCACGCTTTACAATGAGTCTTTGTGCATTTACTTCTTGATACGGGAGTATGTCGTGTGCGTGGGAACCACAGACAATTGAGTTTATACTATAAATAATAGTATCAGTATAAAGCACTGCACAAAATTCTGCATGTGAGTTTATGTGGATCACAATATCAGCAGTTGCCAGATCACACAATGTCTTTAATGATAATAAATCAAAAAGATCAACGGTGTGATCAGATTTCTCAAAAACTGATATGATCCCTTTACCGGAAATCCCAAAACATTTATTGCTTTATCTTTACATTTCCGCATTTTATATTTCTTGTCAAAAATGCAAAACTCAAAAAGATTTTAGGTGTGTTTTAACATAAACTTTAGAAAATTCAAAAAGATCTTACATTTCTATCTTCTTTTTGATAGCTGATGGTTGTTGATGATGATTATCTAAAACTTGATGGATAAGGTCATCTTGTTGCTCGTGATTTCTAGTTTATATCATTGTCTTCTTCGTGATTCACTGATCATTTTTCAGTATCATTTGCAGGTTAATTCCATGTATACACTTCATAATCGTCGATTTCTTAACCGTGACCTAACTGACTTTAAATACTGATTTTAACTTGATAATTGAACGATTTTTTTGAATGGGATTCATTGCTTATGTGTTTTAGGGGGAGAATGTCCAAAAACTTATGGTTAAACATCATCAGATTGGATAATTGATCTTTCAAATGTTTCGAACCCTAGTTTTTGTCTAAAAACACATAATCAATGGTTGTTTAATGAAATTGATGTTTGAAATTGCTTAATCGGTAGTGTTAGATGCTAATCAAATCAAAATGGCAGTTTAAAATGAACAAAATCAAAATCTGAAATTCAAAGGAGATGAACAGTCTCCTTCGCCCCATTACAAACGGTCAAATGTGACTGTTTGGGCGAAGGTGAATGTTTAAGTGGTCGAACCTGGAACAAATGGTCGAATGAAAAAATTTTCAAAATGTTTTCACATTCGAACCTTTGTAATTCCACATTCGTACCTATAATTTCTCATTCGTACCAACGAACTGGTCGAATGTAGAAATTGAAAACCAAAATTTTTCAAGTTTTTGTTTTGTTCGTTTTTAACTTGTTTGTTTGATTTGTTTTGCAGTTTAACGATGTTTGAACAGGAAAGTGCTAGTGTTCATGCTGGATCTTCTGAACAGACAACCGGGAAGCAACAGATTGTTGATTTACCGTTTGAATCAGCACACAATTGCTGTGCGTATCTAGGTGATGTGAAGAAGCATACAGAATTCGCTGGGATTATAGAGTTCTTGAAAAGGAGTCGGGTTATTGATGCTATTTCTACACCAGCTATCATATACAGAGACCACCAATAGGAGTTTTGGACGAATGCGAAGATGGATTTTTGGGAAGGTGAATCGTCACTTGTTAGAAGATTCAGGGGGAGTTGGTGATTATCTCTAAGAACGATATCAGAGAGGCGTTGAAGCTGGAGGATGAGAAGACAGATCCCAGAGAATTAAGTTGGACTGAGCAAAGGAAATGCTTCCTACGGATGAAGTATAATGGACCAATCACTGACGGTTCATTACATAAAGGGAAGTTATGTCCTCGGTTTAAATATCTTGCTCATGTTATGATTCACGTATTCGGATCAGCAAGTGGAGGGTATGATTTGATGAGAAAGAGCATCAGTTCGTTGATGGTGGCTCTTTTATTGAACAAACCGTTCAATGTGTCTGGTATGCTGTTAGAACATATGTTAGAACCTTTGAGAGGATCAAAGAGCAGGAAGTTTTTGATGTATCCTAGATTTCTTCAAATGATCTTTGATATGAAGTATAAGAATTTGAAGAGAGATCCTTCATAGATAATTATTCAGGATCACATGAATCTGAATACGCTTGCTAGGATGAAGGGTTATAAGGGTGTGGCGATGAATGAAAGACCACCGATGAAGAATCTTTTTGGTCATCTGATCAATAAAGATTATAAAGACCCAGGTCTTGATAAGGTGAGACATGATAACAGTGGATCAGATGAAGACAATCCATTACATCCAGTAGACCCAGATGCTAAGAGAAAGCGTCAAGTGGTTAATGTTAGTGCGAAGTCTAAAAAGGGTAAAGAAAAAGAAGATGAAGCTTAACCAGCTAAGAAGAAAGTTTCGAGAAGGAAGAAGAGTATGGCGAAGAAAGGGTTGCACTTATTAGATGAGGTGTCTGTGGATTCTGAAGAGACACAAGAGGATAAGAGATGGGACTCAGATAGTGAGACAGTGAAGAGCACCATGCCCAAGGCCATTGTGGCTGGTGAGTCTGTTAGTCTCAATAAGTCATTGGAGGAACAAAGTACAAAAATTCCTATTCGTTTGGATGTAACTGATGAGGGATTGGGCTTGGGATCAGAAGATTTTGCTGGATCACCAAAGCAAGGTGAGAAACAAAAGAAACCACAGTTTAAGAAGAAAGAAAAAGTTTTGAGGCCAATGGAGAAGAGAGCTAGAGACATTGAGACATTGATTGCTGGTAAGAAACTGCCACCAGCATCTAGCTCAAAATCACCGATCACATGTCCAACTGCTAAGAAGCAAAAAACATCAGAGACTGTTAAAGAGACTGAATTATCGGTTGATGAGTTTAATGATGCACTGGATAGAGTGCTAAAGAAGATAAAGAAAGGGAAGTTGCCTGCTGCTGAAGCTTCTACACCCAAGGTCACAGTTGATAGTGATGTTATGAATGCTGTGAACCAGAAGCTTGCTGATATGATGAAAATAATTAATCAGCAATAAGCAGAGATAGAACAATTGAAAAACAACGATAAGAAGATGTTAGACGTTGTGGAAACATCTTATGAGAATCATGAAGCTCTTGAAGCCAAGATTAAACAACTTCGAAAAGAAAACAAGAAGTTGTTAAAGCATGAACAGAGAAACACCAGGAGATTTATTGCTTTAAAAGAGGAGAATAAGAAGCTGAAAGAGAGTAACAAGAACATGGATAATTTGATTAAAGACTTGTACTCTAGAGCTCCTTAATTGCAAGCTGGTGAAGAGGATAAGGAGCATGATGAAGAAGAAGTTGATTTCGAACCATCTGATAATGAAGAAGAAGAAGATGAGGAGTTAGATGATGATGCTGGTAATGCTCCTCAGATGAAAAAGAAAGATGATGGTGACGATGATGGTTCAAATGATGATTCAGGTGAAGGTAACAGCTCTGCGAGTTTTGATAGTGATGATGATGATGATGATACAGACAAATATAAGTGTGAAAAGAGAGGATCTGGAAAAGGTGCAGGAGAATCCAGCTCAAAGGCTCCTGTAGGAACTGTTGATGATGATAGTGTCTTTTGGAATGAGAAGATAAGATCTTTATCAGAAGATGATAAGAATATGTATCGCCAGATGTTGACAGATAGAGTCTGGACGATAGAAATGACTGGCAGATTTCCTGAGATATTTGAATCCAGTGACATGAGGTTTGAGTTGGAGTATAACGATCCTGATTTGGAAGATGGAGAAGTTTCTGCGGCTATGTCAAAAGAGATCTTAGAAGGACTGGCAAAACAAGTTGGGAAGACTTTAGAAGAGTTGTTGATTGATAATCAGATTCCTAACTTACCTGAGAAAGAAGCAGGTAACCATTCAGATGATAGAGATGTGCCAGTGTTTGAGGAGGTTGAGATTGAAGACATAACAAGTGAAGAATATCCAGAATACTACAAGAAAAATAAAGATTCTAGATTTCATGAATTCACTGAAGAATTGTTGAAAGAGGCCGAGAAACTTGCTCATGAAAAGAGTAAGAGATTTGTTGAAGAAGTATTTCCACATTGTGATAAGCCGAACACTGAACAATCTGACGCTTTGAAGGAATTGTTGAGAAAACTGAAGGAGAAAGAAGCTAATCATCCAAAGACAGAGATTCAGGGTAGCTTCTACAAGTTACATAATGAGTTGTTCAAAGGCAAAGCGTTGGGATGGAAGTTTGTGAAACAGTTGAAGCGTGTAGCTGTTAAATGGGAGAAAGGGATACTTTATTTTGAAAGATTCCATGATCTAAAGACACTTCCATACTGGGCAATTCGTGATGTTTGTAGGCATGAGATGACTGGGTCTGTGAACGATCATGTTGCTTATTTTGCTGATCGTATGTCGAGAGAAAGCAGGACGAGATGGAATCTATTTACTCCTCAGTATCCTAAACGGATTGTTCATAAGAAGGATATTGATGCTATAACTGGTATGCCTAAGGTGACGTTAAAGTACAAACCACCTAAAGTGTTGAAACACATTCCTCTGATGCAGATCCCTCAACACTTTTCTAAGGATTTCATCTGGTGGTACTATGATTGGAAGACTGCAAAGGCTGTTATTGTGTTGAAGGATCGTGTGAAAGATTTTAAGAAGATTCATATATTTGATCCTATGTGGTTGATCAATTGTTCTCATGAGGATATTATAATGCTATATTATAATCCGATTTATTGTGAAGCCAAGGATTGTGATCAAGCAAGCAAATATCAGCGTGTGGTATTCTTATGCTTTGCTTATGATATCAATGCTGGATGTGATTTCGATAAGAAGTTGGGTAAGTTTGTGAAGGTTCAAGAAGTTCCGGAAGTCAAGAAGAAGAAACCAAAACAAGTTTTTCAATCGGTGATGACCAAAGAACAGAAGAAGTTATTGAACATTAAGCTGATGAACAAGAGGATGGACGAAGAACGTCGACTCAAACAATCCAAGCAATAGTCGAGAGGGAATTTGTAGATGCATATTGTGCGACTAATGATTTGGATTGCATTTAACACATGTTTTTGTTATCAGTCGTTTGGTCAAAGGTGATATTCCATGGTCGAATGTGGTTTCTGAACGGCCGAAGGAAGCTTAAAGGGTCGAAGGAGAACAGGAGGTCGAAGGTAGTTTAGATTTTAATGTATAGCTTGGTTCGACCACTATGTTTGGTCGAACCTGCACATTCGACCAACCTAAATGGGTGGATGTGTAGGCCTATATAAGGTCATGTTGATTTTTGCAATGTAACTTTTGGTCATTTTGTTTTCCCTCCAGCTTGTGTTCTCCCTAGGGTTTTGTGTCAAGTCTGTACACGTCATTTAATCATTATAAACATCTTTTTAACGTGTAATTGAATGTATTATTGAATGAAATGAAAGCTTTAATGATGATTTCTGTGTTTAGTTGATATTATTATCATTTTGTAACTGATTCAGGGATTCCGCACCTGAATTAGTAGACTTGTTTGATCAAATCAATAGATTTTGTCAATTCGATCCTTCTACAAAGGCAACAACTGATGAGGCCACTATAGTGTCCCCAAAATCAGTTGGAAGTCCCCAGAACCAAGAAAAAGGGGCATCTGGTTCTCATCCCTTGGACTCACCTCCTAGGACTGAACCAGTTACAACTACCACTGGTAGGAATTCAGATGATCCTATTAACTTAGGTGATGAGTTAAAATACCAAGAATTGACGGTCAGAGTACAATCCATTGAAACCTCTGTTGCTGATATCAAATCAGATATCAAGACAATATTGGGATCATTGGCTACTCTCACCAAGAGTCAACCATCCACAGCTGATATTGCTGGTGAGCTATGGAAATTTGTTTCTCCCATCATCATAGCTCACAAAAAACTAGCAGATCAGACTCATGAAACCTACATGGCTGAAATCAGAAATATGATAGATGCCAGGTACAACGATACCCATGCAGATATTCAAGCCATTAATGACCATCTGCTGAAGACCACTGGCTCTGCCCTTACTACAATTCTCAGAGATGAAGATGATGATGACTTCACAGCTGATGATGCCAAAAAGGGGGAGAGTGGCAGAGGTAGATTGCCAAAGCTAGATCCCTTTGGTTGTCCACCTTCACAAAAAGGTCAATCAAAGTCTGCCAACAAACCAGGGTCTACCCAAACAGCACCACAACAACAACAATCCAATGTCCAAACCAGCAAAGCTAAATAAGTGGACAACTCTGCTAATGAAGAAGCTGAAAAAGCTGTTGAAGAAAGCAAAAGAGGGCTGACACTTTGGAAGTCAAGGCAGAGGCTTTGATACAAAAGAAAAGGGAACAACAGCAAGAAGTTGAAGATGTGGGTTCCTCTAAAAGGAAGAAAATGCCTGCCAAACATGTCAGAAAACCACCATCTAAACTGGCTGTTAAAACCACTGCTGCCACTCAAACCACTGATACCACCACAACATCTGAACCTATCACCACTTCCATCAAACCAACATTTGCACCTATCACCACTACCATCAAACCAACATCTGAACCAATCACCACAGCCACCAAACCAATCATTGAACCTACAACCACTTCACTACCTAAAACCCAAACATCTGCTGGTCCTACAAAAGTGCCAACAGATGTTAACACAACCACTGCCTCTACACCACCATCACCAAAATCCTTGTACAAAAGGAAGAGAAAATCTACCTTTGTTGTACAGGATGAAAACATTCACACATCACCACCTACTACTTCAACCACACAATCTACACCCATATCTGCCATTCCACTTTCATCATTCTCACCACACACATCACAATTCACATCCCATAGACCACCACCAACCATCACACCATTGGCTGTTCAGTATCCCCTTGAACTTGATCTACTCAAGGGGGAAATGCAATCCTTCTATAATGCTGACAAGCCATCTGAAAGATCTTTCCCTTCTCTTCCACATTTTCTTGTTCCCCTAAACATATACACATATCTAAAATACAAGGCTGAACAGGCAGATGCCATCATAAAAGAGAAATGCAAAGGGAAAGATGACAGGACTGCTCAGGGCATCCATTTAGCAGAGCTTAGCAAATTGAGAAGGATTGAAGATTTTGCTAAGACCCTGAGCAACTCCATGTCTACCATGCCTCTCAGCAGTGACATGGAAAGGGAGGTTAGAGAATCACTTCTTGAATAGATCTTGGCAACCATGCCTTATAAAGCAAACAAGAAACAGTTTGCAGGTTGGACCACTCATGCTCTCAGAGAAGAACTCTTAAGAATTGAAGAGATGACCAAGAATCCCCCAACTAAGGTCTCTGCCCCTGATTACAGTAAAGGAAGAGATCCAGCCAGAGCCTTGAAATTCAAAAGAATGAGACAAGAAATTGTGGCTGCTGACTATGGGGGAGATGAAGTCTGTTGCAAGATGGTCAGAGCTGAGGTTGGTTGAAACTTACAAGACACTGGAAGAAAACAGGAAGAAAGACCCTAACTTGCCCATAAAACCTGTCTACTCTGATGAACCACTGATGAAGAGACCTCAACAGGCTTTTACATTAGACAACCTACTTGATACTTCTGATATATTAGCTGCTGCTAGAAGACAATTCAAGAAAAAGAAAGAAATGTCTGAAGAGGATCAGAAGAAGTTTGCTGATACATATATAAAGGAGGGCCTCTTCAATCAAGTACACTTTTTCTCAGATCCCATTACTGAAAAACTCAGAGAACTCATTGGGAGACCACCATCACCAAACTCATCCAGAATAAAAGTGCATCTCAGCAAATCCTCTGATTCAAAAATTCTAAAATTGAAGGTCAGCAAAGACACCCATGAATTGACTTTGCTCAAATCAGATGGAGAAGCTCAAAAGCTAAGCATGGATGATGCATATAGCTTGTGTGCAGATGACCTCCAAACACTGTTGAAACTTGAGCTTGAAAGAGATGCAGAAGACCTCTACTCTTTGAACTTTGAGTTACAATTCAAAGGTCAAATCAGAGAAAGTCTGATGAGGAATAAAGATCAAGAATAAAGTCTAGTTTTGGCATCATCTGTTCTAGGGGGAGATTGTTGGGTCTGCTGACCTGAAGAAGAACAGATGATTGAAAAGCCAAAATATACTAACAGTTGATCCACATAGATAAGCAGTCTTTACAACATACTCTTCCCAAAAGACTGTTGACCCTAACAACTGATCCACCCAAACAACTGCTATGAAAACTGCTTCTACAAAGGATTGCTGGATAACAACTGATAGAGAACAACTGCTGACCAAAGGATTGATAGAGAACAACTGCTGATTAAGTGCTGAAGACTAAGGGTCTGTTGGAGCCAACAGCACTTAGGCTCCAACAGATGATACAAGACCATCAGAGTTTTCCTCAACAGTAGTTTACCTTACAGTGCTTTGTAATATAACAGTAGTTTGCATAGGGCAGATGTTTTATGTTGTTATTCTGTTAGAGGTCACTATCTTAGGTGACGTCAGCCTAGGTCACTAGTGGTTTAGATTTGTCTATAAATAGAACAGTGCTTGTACTGTTCTATTAGTCACTCACAACATTCTCTCAGACAAACAATCACAGAGTGATCAGGCTAAGGGGGAGTACTTGTGATTGATTGTAATCTTTCAATATAATGAAAGCATTAGATTAAGAAAACATTTATTCCTTTTGTTTTGATTATAGTTTATTATTCCATTGCACTTACCATATATATTCACTTCATTCATTTCTCATTCTACTTAAAACAAATCAAAACAATCAAACTCAGATCCTAACAGGAACGTAAACCTGCAAAAGTTTAGTTCTAGGAAAAAAATAGATACGAATTTTTGAGTAATTAAATTTAAATTAAAAAAATTAATAATTATTTATAATACCTCGTCAAAATCTCGGATAGGTGGATAAGGTTCAAAAGAAAAACCGTGATACATCTCCCCATAGGTCGTTGTTGATTGCGGGTTATTCAAACCTATCTGAAAGAATGGAAAAAAAATGCTCCATCAATCGGTTGGTAGCCTCGACTTATACAAGTGAAGTGCCCAGCCGAAAATATGTTGTTGAACAATGCCAATTTTAGTTAATATTTTGTATTTATAAAATTACAAACAATAAAAATGTATAAAAATAACATAACCATTATTCGTTACCTTAGTCGAAAGCCAACCACTACCATCATCAGCAAGCAATGTACTCCAAAAACCACGGGGCAGTATATTTCCCCCAGTCAGGACACATTTTCGTTGTGGATTTTTTGGATACCGGGCTCTGATTTATTTTATTTTATCATCTTCATCTATAGAAATCAACTTATTTTCGGGATTCCTTTTTCGGACGGTAAACGGGGAAAGCATACAAGGCGATGGCTTTGTTACCCGTTCTGACAGTCTCAACTTGACAACTTGAGCCTTATCACTCTTTAAGTAACAAAAATATTTAATTAATATATTAATTTTCACGTTAAAACAATAAAAAAACGTAAAGACAAACTATAATGTAGCGGAACTTACAACATCTGCTTTCTCATCTTGTTGTTCTATGTTGCTGCTCTTGGCTCGGTAACAATTATCAAAATTCAAAACCACATCTGCTTCTGGTTTGGACAAGTTTGAATACACAAACTTTTGTGCCTGAAAGGAAAGATAGTAAAATTATTTAAAATCGTTCACCAAAGTATATAAAATAAGATGATATCACCTCGATAATTAGCCGAGTCAACTTTTTGTTATTTTCTTCCAACAACTCTCTAATTGTTGATTTTAAACTACTCTCTGAATCATCCTCTCCATGCACAAAGGCTGTCCTTGAAGGGCCGGCGGCGGACAACTTATGTTTCCTCGTGTAGCACCCTTCAACGTCCATATCATAACTCGACTGGTCATAACCATAACGCCCATCATTAACTGGATGCATATTACCTGCAGGATTATGCAGGTAATTCTGTGTAACCTCATTAAGTGCAGGTGGTTGATTTTGCATGCCGTCCGCAACTAGACTTGGTGCCATTTGAGCATATAAGAAATTAGTACTTGAAATGTACCAATCGCAAAGCATCTCCGTCGGGGTCGGCATAAAAAATGGCAGCGGTTTATATTTAACATCCTGATAGATAAATTTGCCATTGATATTTAATATTTCGGTAAAAACAACTAAATAATTTTGTAAACCGTGAGCATAGAAACTTACCTTAGCTGCATCTGATAGAATAACCTTAACAGTACTCTTACTAAATCTTTTACATGGTGATGGGTTGGTTAAAAGATGTGCATTAACACGTCTATAAATGAATTCTAAGGAATGTTAAGTTGTCAAATGGTATTACTTTGATATTATTATGTTATTTCAGGTTTTGACAACTAAAGGGGGCAAATATGATGCTTTGGAGTTGCTCGGGTGAGAAACGGAAGCCTAAACAAGCTAGGAAATCAAAATCCAAGAAAAGAGAGGCTTTTGGCGTATCCTACGCCAAAAGTGGCATAGCCTACGCCAATGGCGTAGGCAAGACCTAACTTTCTGGCGAGGACAGCATGGATCAGCTGAGGCAAAAAGGGGTTGGCGTATCCTACGCCAAAATTGGCGTGGGATACGCCAAATGCTGGCAAAGTCAAACCGTTTCCTTTTTTAACGCAATCATGATGGGAATTACAAGGCAACTCATAAATGTCGAAAATTCTAGATCAAGGGGCATCATTCCTTCCTTCCTTCCTAAGCATCTCCTATCATTCCCATTCACCAAGATTCATTCCACAATCATCCTTCCTTCCATCATCTTTCAAGATCAAATGCTGAAGATTGAAGACAAAGGCTTGATGAAGAACACCATGGCCATGCTTGGCTAAATCCTTTGTATCTCACTGGGGATATAAACTTTTGAAGATCTAGGGTTAGCAATTAGGTATTGTTCTTAAACTATTTAATTGTGTATTTGTGTGTTTGAAACATTGTGTTAAATTTTGATTAACCTTATGTTGAACTCATTATAGCTAATTGATCTTGTGCCAATTTCTAATGTTATGAACATGGTTCCTTGCTTTAATCAAACATAGGATTGTATGTTCTAGGTAATGAAGTGTAGTTTATTCTATCTTTGATATTGATAAAACTTGACACCTAAGCCTATTGAGCAATCACTCCGTTAACACCAATCGCCCTACCATTGTTTACCCATTTGTGAAATCCCTAGTATTCATTTGTTGAAACCCTAGCATGGTCCTTTTAATTAAATTGTTTACAAACATTATTACTTTTCATTCTTACAGTTTCAATTCAAGTTATCAGTATAGTAAACAAAACCTTTCCAATCAACTTCTTAAATGAACAAGCAAAATCTTCATAACTTTTTCTAGCACCTTCATAAGTAATACTTTTTAATCAACTAAGCAATATCCACTAACTACATGCTCCTTGGATTGATACCCTACTTACCCTATCTACCTAGGTTAATTAGGTTTTGCATGACCCATAACGACCGGCTCATCAAATGGCGCTGTTTCCGGGGAGCTAGTGCGCTTAGTGTTTAAAGATTAGTTGATTGTGTGATTATCTGTTTAATTGTTTGTTTGGTTGATTCTCTATCTTTCTTTGTTATGCGGGGTGTGTTGCTTGTGCAGTTTACAGGTAGTGCATACGTACAAGACATTCGGGGAGGACATCTCCTTTAGTGTTCGAACCGGAAATCGAAAAAGTAGCAAGAAGAAACCGACAACACCGGTTAGAGGAGCCGATTCCTTCTAACCCTCAATCACCACCTACAAATCAAAACTTTTCTTTTGGAACCGTCCAAATGGCAAACTCAACTCAAAACCGCCGTTCGGGTGAGAACCGTATACCACCCACCCCACCACATCCAACCCGAACCCAACACCCACAACAAAAACCACATCCTCAAACAAACTACAACCAAATTCCCAACACCCGAAATGTCAACCAAGGCCCTTCTATACCAAACCGTGGCAATCCCACATTTGACCCTATGAACAGATTTAATGAAGTAATATATGATAACCTTGAGGATAATATTGAAGAACTGAGAGGAAATATCAACGATGATGAACCATTTAGTGTTCCAAGTTATCAGTCATGAGAGCGAGTCAGTGTTCATACGTATCACTCGGGGGGAGGATGAACATTCGGAAAGGGTGTATACCGAAGAAGAAGAAGAAGAAGAAGAAGAAGAAGGTTGGGGGTATGGAAATGGTAATGGTAGTCATGAAGATGACGAAGACTACCAAAGTGATCATCACTCCATTGTGGGTGCGCACCAAAATGTGGGTAATGCAAGTATTATAATCGTGGCTTTGTTAATTATCAACCAAGGCAAAACCCAAGGGGGCACCAAAATCATCATGTTAACCAAAATCAGGGTGAAAATTATGTGGGTCAGGCAGATAGAAGACCTCAGGTGAGAAGATAACCAAGAGATGAAGAGGTTGATGCACCACAAAGAAGGCCTCATGCCCCAATGCAAGGAGTTAATAGTCGGTTTAAACCAATTGTAACATCGCAAAATTTTCCCCAAAATTTTAATACATAAAAAGCCCTTATATATATATATATATATATATATATATATATATATATATATTTTTATTACACCTTTATCATTAATATTATACAAATGTGCCTAAGTCTTTATTTATCCTAACTCACAACTTATATACATACATAAATGTATATAAATAATAATAATAATAATAATATGATTCTAAATCCTTTTTTTTTTCACATACAAGATTTTTTTGTTTTAAATAAAGCCTTGAGTCAAATAGTCAAAGTCCTAGTCAAAGTCTTAGTCAAACAGTCAAAGTCTTAGTCAAATAGTCAATTCATCATAAAACCTTACTTTATGGTGTTGACCAATTTTAATGGCTAATTGAATCCAAAACTAGTATAAAAACCCACCTATGACCCATTATACTTTGCACCTCTAAATCGATTGTTTCAATCCGATTAAACTTTCCCTCATACCTTTCTTCTATAGTCTATTACTTCTACAATTGAAGCTTTGATTATAAGCTCTTGTAATTGGCAAATTTGGGGCTACACATATTATATTTCTCGAGACTTAATACTTTGCTAAGGTGAGTTTACATAACCATGTTTATGCGATGCTTTATACTTGCAACATTTTATTTAAGCAATTCAACATGTATGTTTAGTTGTAAACTTTATTGCCTCATGAATTAGCCTACAACAGTTTCAACGAGTTTCAACATTACATAATCATTAGCTATGGCCAAGCCGGCGATATTCAATAATAGATCTATTGGATTGACAACCCCACCCGGATACGCGTACCTCCTACATAGGTAGCGTGGGTGATTGTTATCGTTCCAACATATTACTAAGGTGAATCGTAGATGACGGGATGGACCTAAACTAGTCGGAGGTTTGATTATGTCGATTCAACATATTATGCTATTCATGTAGACTTAAATTTACGATTGACATATGAATTGCTAGACTTTTATACTTAAACTATTTGCTTAACATGGATTATGTATTCTCACCAACTTCTAGTTGACCCCCCCCCCCCCATTTTTACAACTCAACAGGAAATAACGATGCTTGAAGTCTAGAGCTAGCATGAGGAGACAAATTGAAGTTTATGCTTTGTTTGGCTATTTGATGTTTTAGATTTCATTCAAGTCATTTAATGTAATTCAATATTGTAATAAAGGATTATGTAAACATATGTATTACCATGAGCTACTGAACAATCATTCATACGTGACACCTCGATGTTTCCGCCATCGATTGGGATGTTACAGATTGGTATCAGAGTCATGGTTATAGGGAATTAGGTTATTAGAAAAAAAAATAATCTAGTCTATAACCATAGGATTTTAATCAGTACTTGCTCCTTTTACTTGCAACCTTACTTGTTTCTATTCTCTATCCTACTTCTTATCCTTACTTTAGTCCCTACAAGAAGATTGTTCTCCAACACAAGATCTACTCTTAGACTAATAGGACAAATCCTCAGGTTTAGCCTGAACCACCTTGAAGATCTCGTCGAAGTTCTAGATTTTAATAACGAACATGTGCAATCTGGAAGGGTGAACGCCTGTATTCTGAGTTTTCTGTTTAGGACTGGCATTGCGCATAAATCCCAATCAGACGAGGGACCCGGATGCCTACCTGGGAATTCTCAGGATGAGTGTTCACTTATAGGCTAAAGCATGTCTTCATTATGTTATTAGAATCTAGAAGTTTTGATAAGTCAACGTTTTCGTTTATTCGTTTTAATTAATGAATAAATGATTACACTCACTTTCCTTAAACTAAGCTCTAAAATCTCAAAATTTTACAGCTTAAATCAATCTCATTTCATAACCATCTATGGATTTCACAATCACACTTCACCTT
This sequence comes from Ambrosia trifida, assembly GCA_028751855.1. Lineage (NCBI taxonomy): Eukaryota > Viridiplantae > Streptophyta > Magnoliopsida > Asterales > Asteraceae > Ambrosia > Ambrosia trifida. The sequence continues at coordinate 2,349,161 of CM054123.1, read as the reverse complement.
ACCATCTTAGCCACTTTTTTAAATATTCAACACCCTACCCAAATCATATTATTTCATTTCTCCACATGTTACTTATTTTTAAAAACTATAACCTCATACCTTAGCACAAACTAAAGATTTCTAAATCTTGTTGTATTTTCTACCTAGTAACTTTACAAAGTACATTTTTTTTTGTCAAAAGATGTCCTCAAACTTAAATTCAATTGTTTATTTATTGACGTAACAAACGATTTTCTATATAAAGCTTTAAACTATTAAAAATCACTAATAGAACCTTGATCTTCAAAACCTAAACTATCAAAGCCCACTTAGCTTGTACTATTTAACAACTTTTGCTTTATGTATAAAACCAATTTTGAAAATAAGATTTTTTTTACCCAAAGGAATAATATCTAGTCTCTAAATTCTCCATCGACACTCACTCATTTTCAACTTGTTAAATTTTTTACAATATTTGGCATATACCACAATTATGTTTTCTTATACACTTGATTATAACCTTTGATCCAAACCCCAAAATTTACACTGCTACATAATCTCCTTACTATAAAATAAACTCTTTATAAACTATCTTCACATTCACTATCTCTCACAACCTTGATTCTGCTTCAAGATTTTTCATCATCCTCTCAAGAACTAAATTCATATCCTTCACCTTCTCACACATGAGCTAGTTACCCATGATAACCAAACTATTGAAACTTGATTGTGTGTTGCATCAAACTTAATCCTTAGTTATACATGAGGATTCGACTATCTACCATATTTGAACATTTGAAACTAGAATTCATGGAATATAAACTATTTGCTATAGACACACCTAGAGTCATTAACCTTGTCTAGGGCAACTCTATTACAACTCGTATGATATACTTGATACTTGATTGATTACATGTACATAATATCAACTTGCAATTCATGTGTGTAATAATTGGTGCACATAATCAAACAACTGATAGAGGATGAAGTACTTGCTCAACTGTTATTAGAGTACCAAATAACCTACTCAACGATTGGTAGAGGTCATCATGCCTGCTCAACAGTCGGTAGAGGCCCTACAACCTGCTCAACGACTGGTAGAGGCTATCGCACCTGCTCAACAATCGGTAGAGGTTCTTATTCACTGACTGGTAGAAGTCTTTTTCCTTCTCAACAGTTGGACTCATTTTTGGATACATGGTTAATCATATTATTTTACATGTGTGTCTAGAGTTATAGAAGGACACAAAACCCTAATGTAAGGTAAATTGGTGATTGCGGTCCAGAACGTAATCATGAATTTACAGGTACGTTAAGGTAGTGTGAAATTCTATCAAGGTTTTTGGTAGTTGACCAATTATAAACCTTAGTTATCTGGTATTTCATTTAGTCTTTCAATAGTCCATCAACTCATTCCTTTTACGACTCCTAAAACTTAAGATTCTTATTCTCCTTGCTATTTTAGAAGAACCTAATCCAACCCTTAAAACTCACACATATCAAAACTCTTACACAAAGTATTCGAAACAGTTTATTCTGTTACACATAAATTTATGTCATGCCTTAACTCGAAACTTCCCAAACCACCCTTGTCCTAATTTCTACCCAATCACCTTCAACCTTGTGTTTTCAATAAACTTCGGGACGAAGTTTCCAAAAGTAAGGGAGACTGTAACATCGCAAAATTTTCCCCAAAATTTTAATACATAAAAAGCCCTTATATATATATATATTTTTTTTTATTACACCTTTATCATTAATATTATACAAATGTGCATAAGTCTTTATTTATCCTAACTCACAACTTATATACATACATAAATGTATATAAATAATAATAATAATAATAATAATAATATGATTCTAAATTCTTTTTTTTTTCACATACAAGATTTTTTTTTTTTTTAAATAAAGCCTTGAGTCAAATAGTCAAAGTCCTAGTCAAAGTCTTAGTCAAACAGTCAAATTCTTAGTCAAATATTCAATTCATCATAAAACCTTACTTTATGGTGTTGACCAATTTTAATGGCTAATTGAATCCAAAACTAGTATAAAAACCCACCTATGACCCATTATACTTTGCACCTCTAAATCGATTGTTTCAATCCGATTAAACTTTCCCTCATACCTTTCTTCTATAGTCTATTACTTCTACAATTGAAGCTTTGATTATAAGCTCTTGTAATTGGCAAATTTGGGGCTAGACATATTCTATTTCTCGAGACTTAATACTTTGCTAAGGTGAGTTTACGTAACCATGTTTATGTGATGCATTATACTTACAACATTTTATTTAAGCAATTCAACATGTATGTTTAGTTGTAAACTTTATTGCCTAATGAATTAGCCTACAACAGTTTCAACGAGTTTCAACATTACATAATCATTAGCTATGGCCAAGCCGGCGATATTCAATAATAGATCTATTGGATTGACAACCCCACCCGGATACGCGTACCTCCTACATAGGTAGCGTGGGTGATTGTTATCGTTCCAATATATTACTAAGGTGAACCGTAGATGACGGGATGGACCTAAACTAGTCGGAGGTTTGATTATGTCGATTCAACATATTATGCTATTCATGTAGACTTAAATTTACGATTGACATATGAATTGCTAGACTTTTATACTTAAACTATTTGCTTAACATGGATTATGTATTCTCACCAACTTCTAGTTGACCCCCCCCCCCCCCCATTTTTACAACTCAACAGGAAATAACGATGCTTGAAGTCTAGAGCTAGCATGAGGAGACAAATTGAAGTTTATGCTTTGTTTGGCTATTTGATGTTTTAGATTTCATTCAAGTCATTTAATGTAATTCAATATTGTAATAAAGGATTATGTAAACATATGTATTACCATGAGCTACTGAACAATCATTCATAAGTGACACCTCGATGTTTCCGCCATCGGTTGGGGTGTTACACCAATTGCTTCTGAAAAGGAGTCACCCATTATTCCTCCACCTCGAGGAAGAAGATCTTTTGACTGTAAACCGAATTACATCAACATTCTTCCTCACTTTCATGGGATGGCTACTAAAGACCCATATGATCATCTCTCCGAGTTTACAGTAGTGTGTAGTACTATGGGAGGCCACAACATCTCCCAAGATGAAGTTCGGTTAAGGTTGTTCTGTTTCTCTCTCAAGGATAAGGCAAAGAATTGGTTTCTCACTTTGCCTTCACACATCATCTATACTTGGGGAGAAATGCAACAAGCATTTTTGGATGAGTACTACCCTAGTTTCAAAACGAATGGGGCTCGATTAGAGATTCGTTCCTTTCAACAATTACAAGGGGAACCACTTCATGAAGCTTTCACCCGTTTCATAGAATTGATTCGGAAATGCCCATATCACAATATCGAGCTATGGGAATTGGTCAACAGTTTTGTGAACGGGATGAACAAAGAGGAAAGGAAGTATCTAAAGTCCAGTAGTAATAGGATTCTATTATCTAACCCGGAGCAAGAAGATTGGGATTTCTTGGAGAGAATGAGTAAGAATTCCAAAGCTGAAGAATCCGCAAACAGAAGAACCAAACATCCCATTTCAAAGTCTCTTCCAGATGTGGATGCTAATGCAAAAGACCGAATTGCTACCTTGGAAAGAGAATTGGCTCATATAAAGAAGAGAGAAGTTTCATAGGGGCCATATGCGGTGTGCGGAGTGTGTGAAGAAATGGGTCACAAAACTGATGAGTGTCCGGAAAATTCAAGTCACAAAACTATAGATGTAAATCAAGTGTATGGAGGTGAGAAGAAATATGATATGAACTTCAAAAATTGTCATCCGGGTTTGAGAAACCATCCTAACTTTAGGTATGGTAATGCTTCTAATCAAATGAATCCGAATTTTCAACCAAACACTCAAGGGGTTAACCAAGGCGGATCATATCAAAACTGCCAAGGTAGTTACAATCAAGGCGGTTATCAAAGAAATTCATATAATCAAGGTGGGTATTCAAGGAATAATAACAATCAAGGAAGCTCATCTGGAGGACAAGGTGGTGATGATTCTTTGGGATCAAAGTTGGATGCCTTAATGATTATGATGAAGGACACTAACAATGATGTCAAAGAAATGAAGAAGACCAATGAGGTGAGAGACAAGTCTCACGAGGCCCTAGCTAAACAAGTGGGGCAACTTGCAGAAGAGATGGCTCAATTGAGAGGAAGCACGGGGAAGCTTCCTAGCGATACCACTATCAACCCGCAGAATCAAGGTTCGAGCTCGAAGAACAATCACAATGCTCCAATTAATAAGGAAACTGTTCTTCGTAGTGGTAAAACTGTTAATAATAAAATTAATGATAAAATTTAGCCACCACCACACCAATTTGTTGAAGGGGTGGTGGAAGATGTGAGTGATGAAAGTGAAAGTGAAGAGGAAACGGGTAAAAATGAATGTAAAAAGTTTTCTGAAAAACCAAAACTCGTTGAAAATGAACAAGTTCCCAACGCTAAGGAAAAGGGTATGGAGGGTAATACCATCCCTTATCTTGAAGCATTGTTGGAACCATCTAAAAAAGTGGTCAAGAAAAGGGGCCCGCAACAGGAGGAGTTGTGGGAAATTTTTAAACAAGTAAAAATTAACTTACCCCTTCTAGATGCAATCAAACAAGTTCCCTCCTATGCAAAATATTTAAAGGATTTGTGTACCCAGAAAAGAATTCACAAAATTCCAAAGAAAATTGATTTAACTGAAAATGTGAGTTCTATTCTCTTGGGTTCACTTCCACCAAAGTTACAAGACCCAGGGGCGCCCATCATCTCTATTCAGGTTGGAGAATTTAAAATGACACGGGCTCTCTTGGACCTTGGAGCTAGTGTAAGCATCTTACCGGGTAGCCTTTATGACCAATACGAATTTGGTCCACTTAGAGAGTCCAATAACACCGTGGTATTAGCTAATTTGACTCCTAAGAAACCCCGTGGGATGGTTACAGATGTGATAGTAAAAGTTGAGGATTTTTATTATCCAGTGGATTTCTTAGTACTTGACTATGTTTCTATGGACCTGACCAAACAGCCAACGGTTATCTTGGGTCGACCATTTTTAGCTACATCCAATGCCAAAATTAATTGCAAAACGGGCATGGTTGACATGACCTTTGGTAATCGTAGGTTTAGATTGAATGTTTTTTCAAATGGGACTGACCCTCTAGTCAATGATGAATGCTATATGGCAGACATTGTTGACGAGTGTATACCTCCATACGACACTGTTGTCGATGAGGAAAACACAATAGAGGAGTGTTTTGTGTTTGAAAGGTTACAGTTGGAGACGTTGAAGGGCATGATTGAGGAGGAAAAGAATCAAGAAGCAATGGCAATGCAGGAAGGAAGACCACCATGGACTCATCAAGTGGGGAGTCTTCCGGATCATATTGATACAAAATTGAAGCCATCCTTAGTTGAGCCACCACAAGTGGAATTAAAAGAGTCGCCTAAGCATTTGAAATATGCTTATGTTGGTGAAGGCAACACGCTCCCGGTGATTATTGCTTCAAACTTAACCAAGGAGCAAGAGGAAAAATTGATGACAGTATTGGTGACCCATAGAGCTGCTATTGGGTGGACTGTGGTGGATTTGAAAGGCATTAGTCCATCAGTTGTGATGCACAAAATCATCACAGATGCGAAAGTGGTTCCCGCAAGAGATACTCAAAAGAGATTAAATCCTAACATGCGGGAGGTTGTGAAGAAAGAAGTGCTGAAGTGGTTAGATGCGGGTATCGTTTACCCCATTTCAGATAGCCAATGGGTTAGTCCAACTCAAACCGTTCCAAAGAAGGTAGGTATTCAAGTCATGAAAAACGACTCAGGTGAGGAGGTAGCTACTTGGCCGGTAACTGGGTGGCGCATTTGTATTGATTATAGGATGTTAAATGCTGCAACTTCCAAAGACCATTTCCCTTTACCTTTTATTGACCAAATTGTAGAAAAATTAGCCGGACAAAAATTTTATTGTTTTCTGGATGGGTATTCTGGGTACAATCAAATTGCCATTCATCCTAAAGATCAATAAAAGACCACATTTACTTGCCCATGTAGCACATTCGCATTTAGGCGAATGTCATTTGGTCTTTGTAATGCCCCCGCCACCTTTCAAAGGTGTATGATGAGTATCTTTTTAGATATGGTGGGGGAGTCATTGGAAATCTTCATGGATGATTTTTTTTATTTTTGGGTCATCATTTGAGTCTTGCCTAAATCAATTGGAAAAGGTTTTGTAAAGATGTGTGGAAACAAACTTGGTCTTGAGTTGGGAGAAAAGCCACTTTATGGTCCAAGAAGGGATAGTATTGGGTCATGTTGTGTCAAGTCGTGGGATTGAGGTTGATCATGCTAAAATTCAAGTTATATCAACTTTACCTCATCCCACAAATGTCAAAGGGATACGATCATTTTTGAGGCATACAGGGTTTTATAGGAGATTCATTAAAGGTTTTAGTGATATTACAAAACCCTTATGTGCACTATTATTAAAAGATGCCCCATTTGAGTTTAATGAAAAATGTGTCGATGCTTTTGATAAGTTGAAAAAGAAATTGGTTGAGGCCCCAATTTTGCAATCACCTAATTGGTCTTTACCTTTTGAAATTACGTGTGATGCAAATGGGTACGCGGTTGGGTCCGTGTTGGGTCAATGGGTAGATAGGAAACACGTTGCTATATACTACGCAAGTAAGACTCTTTCGGAAGCACAATTGAATTACACCACTACCGAAAAAGAGCTACTTGCGATGGTATATGCTTTAGACAAATTTAGGTCTTATGTGTGGGGTACCACAGTTATTATCTACACTGATCATAGTGTTGTCATATACTTAATGGATAAGAAGGATGCTAAGCCCTGGTTGATAAGGTGGATACTCTTATTACAAGAGTTCGATTTGGAGATCCGTGATAAGAAGGGCACGAAGAATGTGGTTGCTGACCATTTGTCTAGATTGATGGTTGAGGAGGAAGACTCAACTAATGGAATTAACGAGTCATTCCCGGATGAGCATTTATTAGTTGTTTCGACATTCCCTTGGTTTGCTCATATTGTTAATTTTTTGGTGACAGCTACAATGCCGGAGCACTGGGTAAGGAAAAAGAGGATCCACTTTTTGTCCCAAGTGAAACATTACATTTGGGATGATCCAGACCTGTTTAGAGTGGGAGCGGATCAAATCATTCGAAGATGCATTCCGGATGAGGAGATCGTGTGTTGAAGCATGTGCATTCTTATGCATATGGATGGCATTTTAGTGGCCAAAAGACAGGTCACAAGGTTTTGTCGAGTGGGTTGTATTGGCCAACGATCTTTAGAGATTCGTTTGAGTATGCGAAAAATTGCCTACATTGCCAACAATTAGGAAGCATCTAAAAACGTGACGAAATGCCAATGCAACCCATTATGGTTGTTGATGTTTTTGATGCATGGGGAATTGATTTCGTGGGACCATTTCCCAATTCCTTTGGTAATTTGTACATTTTGGTGGCAGTAGATTATGTTTCTAAGTGGGTCGAAGCTATTGCCACCAAAACCAATGACGATATCGTTGTTTGCAATTTTATTCAAACTCATATTTTTTCAAAGTTTGGGATACCCCGAACAATAATAAGTGATGGGGGATCCCATTTCAAAAACCGAAAATTTAGAAAATTGCTTAAATGGTATGGTGTTGACCATAGAATTGCCACCCCATATCATCCACAAACTAGTGGAGAAGTCGAGGTTTCCAATAAGCAAATTAAAGAAATTTTGCAAAAGACGGTTCGTGCGGACCGAAAGGATTGGTCAACAAAGCTAGATGAGCTTTATGGGCCTACCGCACAGCCTACAAAACACCTATTGGAACAACTCCTTATCGATTAGTGTTTGGTAGAGATTGTCATCTCCCGGTTGAATTAGTTCACCGGGCATTTCGGGCTATTAAAAAGGTTAACTTGAGTTATGATGATGCAGGTCGAGAAAGGAAACTCAAGTTGTGTGAGTTGGAAGAGCTATGAGACGAGGATTACGAGATCGTGTCAAAATATAAGGACCAAATGAAAAGGACTCATGATGCGAAAATTCGTAAGAAGGAGTTCGAAGTGGGTCAAAAAGTTTGGCTCTACAATTCCATGTTGAAGCTCTTCCTTGGGAAACTCAAAAGTAAGTGGAATGGCCCGTACATAATCACGCGGATTGGAAAGCTTGGCGAGGTGGAGATTGAGGACCCGAAGGATGGATCGAGGCAAACCGTGAATGGGTATCGCCTGAATCCTTATGTAGAACATCTTACGGAGCATGGTAAGATTGTAGAGTTGGTAAGCTTCTTGGAAGGCTTACCAACCTACGAAATCAACTAAAAGTGCAAATGTTAGCTCTCATTCCAGGTACGTATTCTAATTGATAGTATTGGGGACAATACTAATTTTTTCGGGAGGTGGAGAGCTTAGTTGTAAATTGTACATATAGGTAAATTATTAGTTTTATTTATATAGGTAAATTACTAGTTATATAGGTACTATTAATTTTGTACTTAATTTCTAAAAAAATATTAAAATTAGCATAGCCTACGCCATTTTTGGTGTAGGATACGCCAGCTCTCTGATGCCTACGCCAAGTCCCTCACAAATACGCAAAGTCTGGAATTCTTGTCTACGCAGGTGGCGTAGCCTACGCCAAAACTGAAAAGATTAATTTTTGCTCGGTTCTTGACTAAGTTGACCGAATCCAAACATCAATAAACTCAATTTTTTACCATTTAAAACATATCTCAACCTAATCAAAACCCTACCATCCATTCATTCAAAAAAAAAAAAAAAAAAAAAAAAAAAAACACTTCATCTCTTTATTCCAAAGCTTCTTCAAATCTTCCAATCTTCAACCCACCATAACTTCTTCATTACACCACCAAATCTAACAATTTTTATATCAAAATCATCTAATTTTTCAAGATCTACAAAACCCCTAACTTAGAATCGGGTAATTTTGACTTATTAGGGTGATTCAAGGATTTAAAAAATCAGGATTTGTGGTTGTTTTATATTGTTCTTATTTCTTGCTTCTAGTAATCATTCTACCCGACAATCATCATGAAGGTATGTATTTTATCACACTTACTCTTTATTTTTATAATATACATATCATGTGTTCATATATGTTTAAATACTTGATGTTATGAATATTTGTGATTAGGAATTAATTATTGTTTAGGGTAGAAGGTATGGTTTGCATGATGGAAAAAAAAATTTTGTCACGCAAGAAATAAGTGTGGGGAAGGGGTTATGGTGATGTAAAAATATGGCATTTGATCTAGACAATTGGTACAAAAGTTTTGATTGTTTAGCATATGATAATGACCATAGGATGCCTTGCTTGAGTAAACCATATTTGATATGAATGATAGTCTTGTTGAGATTGGATGCTAATGATAAATTATTGCTTATGAATGTTGTTGTAGAACATATTCAAAAGGAAAGGCAAGGAGCAGTGTGAATCCTCTACTAAGTCCAAAAGAAGAAATGGGATTAGGTCCAACTTAAGAGACGAATCTGATGATGAGGGAGATGAGATTCAGTATGAACTGGATCGTGCTGAACAAATGGATGAAGACCTTCCCGACTGGAAGAAGAAATCTAAGCGGTTATCCTCGTTTCCCGAATCGCTTAGACCCGCATTATGGTACCAAAAGATGTCTACATTAAAACATGGTACCAAGGGAGTCCTTATTTGTGAAAGGGCATATAATGCGGATCAACTGAGATTGATTGGGTTGACACAAAAGTTTGAAAGAAGTGGTTGGAAGGCGGCTCTAAACTTTTGTGAGAATAGGGGAAACAAGGTCAACATGAAAGCAATAGAGCAGTGGATCTCCACACTTGAGCGGGACTTTGGCGATAACCCACCTCAAACATTAAAGCTGATTGGAACTGTCGGGAAGAAGAAGATGATTTTGTCCTTTGAGACAATGCGTCAAATCGCCAACTTTGATTCTTGCCCAGCAAACGAGCACCATTACATCCCTGAGGAGCATTTTTGGGCCAAACCACAATTGAAAACTGACCCAACAAATATGTTCGATAATGTAATCACAAGAAAAAGGGGAACCGAATATTGCAGGGAAGACATGGAATGTGAAGCTAGATTCGTATTAGGTATATCGTTTGAGAATCTATTGGCAAGACTCGGGGACAAATCCAAGGTTAGAGGTTGGGATATTATAGTGGTGCACACGGTGATGTTTGGTACACCGCGACTATCATTTAGGCACTTGGTTATGATGAACATCTAGGATAGCCAGGAGAGCCAAGAAAGAAAAATGATCCCTCATGTTAGACTATTGTCGTATTTGATGGAGGCTCAAGGGGTAGTGAGAATATCCACACCGTCTATCGAAGTTGATATTGTTAAGATGAACTGGGGGGTTATGTTAAAGCAAGATTCACGTATGAACGGACCCCACAATATCATGTTCTCCTTGATAAACAAAGTAACACCCAGATGATGGCTCTACGAGAAGATGTGGAGCAGGGGGATGATGATGAAGTAAGGACTGATGAGGAAGAGGAGTTACAGGATGAGGATCATGTTGTGAGGGAACGCCCGGTTAGGGAGATGAATGAGCATGAGATAGAGATGGTGCCAGCAATTAACAGGGCAAGGCCAGTAGGTTTTATGGGTTGGACCGAATTTAAAAAATCCATGTGGGATAGAGGTACACGGACTATTGAACTTTCCAGGAAAAGGGAAGAAGCTGCGATAAGAAGAGAACAGGAGAGAGTGGTGAGGGAAGGAAGGAGAGAAGAAGAGAGGAAGGAAAGAGAGGATAAACATTGGTGGGCAGTTAGTTATGCACGGGAGATGGACACGGTCAACAGGTTCATGGAGGCCGAACAGATCAGGCACCACCAGGATCTAGTAGCGGGACGGCAATACACGCCCATGGTTCCACATGTTGACTACTTCACCATTAGAGATCAGCCACAGGAAGTAATTGATCAAGTCAGGTGGCCTTAAGGCGTATCCTCTAGTTATCTTCCTACTCCACCACCTGCTGAAGGGTCTTCATCATCCGCTGACCCGTTTAGTGACTATCATGGGTGGATGGATGCGATCTTTTGGCATCCAAGCAATCTTTATCCACCGCCGGGTCCGAATGACCCATACTACCGCTGAGATGAGGTCGAGGTAGTGTTCTCTATGTACAGTTTGTATAATGGTATGGATTGTTTCTTCTTTAGTTGCTTTTATTTTGGTGTGTTTTGAGTGTGTTAGGAAATTTATGATTTTAAGTTCTATTCTGCATTTTGTTTTTGGGATGTTATGATGTTTTTGTTTGAGCCCAGATTGCACTTAACCAGCGATGCTAGAGTGTTCAGCTATAAATGGAAGAGAAAGATAGAAGGAGCAAACAAATTATGGAAGGCAAAGGCTCACTAATGGAAAGAAATCACCAACTGCTTATTAGGTGCATCATATTCTTTATTTGATGTGTTACGTTGTTCGAATAGGAATTGGGTGAAAGTTTGTTTTTGCCTTAGAATGGGTATGCATTGGGACGGAAAATAGGCATCCTCACATTTATAATTTGGGTAATAGGTCCCCTTATTCATGAAATTCCACATTGAGGACAATGTTATTCTCAAAGTGTGGGGATGGGGGGATAGCTATTTAAATGTGAATTTTTTAAAGACCCTCAAAATTTCAAAATTTTTGAAACAAGCTCGATCCTAAGAAAGCATTTTCCACCGGATTGTTGGATCATAAAATTCGATCCCAAGTCATGGTCATAAACTCTTTAAGTTCCTTGATGTGTTTTTCCAAGGATGGTTTTTTTGTAAAATGTGGATTGCCTAGTTAGAAAAGACTAGGGAAGAGTATAGCATTTTTGCATATCGGCATCCCATTTTCCCCTTTATATTCATGAGAGATTATTGAGCCACCACACATGCTAACACCCTATAAAATTCCACATCTATTGGCATGTTGTGTTCATTTGAATTGAGTGTGCCATTATAATCGCATAAGGTAGAACTTGCAACTTTTGATACGCTTGCCACCATAGATCAATTGTGACACAAGAGTGATTAAGGCATTAGGTTTGGCCTTTTTATTTTTACACCATTTTGATATCCTTGACCCAAAAACGATCTCCCCTAGTTGAACAAGTTTGAGCCTAAACCTTTCATTTGACCACCCATTTCAACCAGTTAACCCATTTAGCCTTTTCTATATTAAACCCAAGTGATGAAAATTCGATTTTAGAATTGTGTTCTGTTTGATAAATAGTTTGCACTGAAAAAAAAATCTGAAAAGCATGAGACCAACATATGCTTCAAATAAATAACAGTTCTCATAGAAAAAGCACAAAAATATGCTTTATTTAGTTGTTGAATAAAAGGCGCAATATTGCCTTATGTTTGTATAGTTGTGTGTTGATGTAAATAAAAGTCGAATTTTCATCACCTTAGTCACTCTTAAATATCCCATTCCATACCCTTCGCCAAGCCCCATTACAACCCTTTAAAGACCTTTTGACTTGTGTTCCCTTTTGAGTAATTTGGTGAAAGGCGATTGAGTTGCAAGCCTATACTAACATTCTATATAATCGGTTTTGAGTGATTAGTGTGAAATACTAGCGCATCACATGCTAGTCCAAATATTAAACCGAGTAGAGTGAACCATTGTGAGGGGTGTGCAAGAATGTGAAGTCGGATCTAGTTGGATTTGGCTAGGCAGTTTTTTAGTAACATGAAAAACCTTGGAATGTAAATCTATTGATAGGCGTAAGTCTTGTGAGTTAGGGTATGACTAGGGACCGTCTTTTGAGAATCGATAAAAAGGTTGGAATTGGTTTGAATTGTTGATTGAGTAAAGTTCAGTGATTTGCTTGAGGGCAAGCAAAAAAGATAAGTGTGGGGATGTGATGGGTTGGTTAAAAGATATGCATTAACACGTCTATAAATGAATTCTAAGGAATGTTAAGTTGTCGAATAGTATTACTTTGATATTATTATGTTATTTCAGGTTTTGACGACTAAAGGGAGCAAATATGAAGCTTTGCAGTTGCTCGGGCGAGAAACGGAAGCCTAAACAAGCTGGGAAATCAAAATCCGAGGAAAGAGTGGCTTTTGGCATATCCTACGCCAAAAGTGGCGTAGCCTACGCCAATGGCATAGGCAAGACCTAACTTTCTGGCGTTGGACAGCAAGGATCAGCTGAGGCAAAAAGGGGTTGGCGTACCCTACGCCAAAATTGGCGTGGGATACGCCAAATGCTGGCAAAGTCAAACCGTTTCCTTTTTAACGAAATCATGATGGGAATTACGAGGCAACTCATAAATGTCAAAAATTTTGGATCAAGGGGCATCATTCCTTCATTCCTAAGCATCTCTTATCATTCCCATTCATAAAGATTCATTCCACAATCATCCTTCCTTCCATCATCTTTCAAGATCAAATGCTGAAGATCGAAGACAAAAGCTTGATGAAGAACACCATAGCCATGCTTGGCTAAATCCTTTGTATCACACTGGGGATGTAAACTTTTGAAGATCTAGGGTTAGCAATTGGGTATTGTTCTTAAACTATTTGATTATGTATTTGTGTGTTTGAAACATTGTGATTAACCTTATGTTGAACTCATTCTAGTTAATTGATCTTGTACCAATTTCTAATGTATGAACATGGTTCCTTGCTTTAATACAAACATAGGATTGTATATTCTAGGTAATGAAGTGTAGTTTATTCTATCTTTGATATTGATAAAACATGAAACTTGAGCCTATTGAGCAATCACTCCGTTAACACCAATCGCACTACCATTGTACCCATTTGTGAAATCCCTAGTATTCATTTGTTGAAACCCTAATGTGGTCCTTTTAATTATATTGTTTACAAACATTATTACTTTTAATTCTTACAGTTTCAATTCAAGTTTTTAGTATAATATACAAAACCTTTCCAATCAACTTCGTAAATGAACCAAGCAAAATCTTCATAACTTTTTCTAGCACCTTCATAAGTAATACTGTTTAATCAACTAAGCAATATCTACTAACCACATGCTCCTTGGATTGATACCCTACTTACCCTATCTACCTAGGTTAATTAGGTTTTGCATGACCCGTAACGACAGGCTCATCACACGGTCCCCAGCTTAGAAATCTAGGAACAACTTCTCCAATAAAATAATTATGTCTGTTTTAAAATTTAGGAAACATTTCAAAGATCCAAATCTGCATAATGGATACATGTAAGACATACAATCCAATTTGAATAAATGAAATAAATATTCAAAAACAATACCTTGAATGCCAAAAACAAACCCGTTTACGCCGAAACCCTTTGCATCTGGCTTTTTTCGTTTGTGCATATTGTACAAATTTGGCCACAAATCAGCCCAAAGTTAACTCCCCATGGATAGTTGTTACAAGCTTGAAAATCATCTTGTGGGTTGTTTCTATCAACCTGAAGTTGAGCAATACCGTATAAAAGGTTTCTCTCGCATACACTCACCTTCACATCAAGAAAGTGGCCGAAACATGTAAGCAAAAATTTGGACTCTATGGATTGTGCATTTAAGATTTCATGATTCCTAAAGTTGTCCAAGCAATTCGGACCCGAGTACTAGCTCCAGGGTAGGTCGCCGAGTACTCCGAGTACTCCCCGCATAGGCCGATTTGAGCCCTGAGTACTCCCCCGATTAGGCTGAGTAATCGCTCCAGGGTCGATCGTCGAGTACAAGTCCAAACCAAGTTTTGCAACACTGGTTAAAATTGGGTTCCATTATTTGATCACTAAAAATGCTTGAAAAAAAAATTGTTGTCAAATGGGTCATCTTGGTTCGTCGGGTCAAACGGTTGATTTGGATTCATTGTGACAAACAGGTCGGGTTATAGTGGGTAAAGTGGGTTGGGTCGTAATGTTGTTGGATCAACTTTGTTTTTTCGTTTGACCCGAAATGTGTTGTGGTCCTTACTTGTGGCACTGTCTATCCTTTTCGAACTGGTTGCCGAAAATGTGCTCAGAGTGGCGGAGTTGGGATCATAGCGGGTTGCCAGAACTGGTGTCGGAGTGGGTATGTGTCGATGTGGTCACCGTGGGTTGTCGGAGTTGTGGTCCCGAGATCGGAAACGACTTCAAACAAAACATACGGAACCGTCACCAAAGACGGTTGGGGTTGTATAAGACGTCTCTGTGATGTCTTGGAATATGAATCAAATTTGAATTTTTAATTCGGTCAAATAATTCAAAGTTGTCTAGAGATTTTTAAAGACGCCTCGGGATTTTCAAAGATGTATCGGGATGTGCTAAATGATATGCCCATGACGTATCCAGACATGCATGTGACTTCTCCGGACGTGTCTTTGATGTCTCCCATTATGCAAGCCGTCTCCACTAATAGTCTCGAGTTAAGGGCCCAAATTTTAGTTCGCCATGCGTTAAGGTATTAAATAACACATACTTGTTGGAAACAAGTGTTTTATAAAAAGTTACACATAAAAAATGATAACAGTCAAAATAAGAATTTAGTGCCTGCGGAATACTATTCTCAACCAGCAGAGAAATCATCAAATTGGATCTTAAAAAAATGGAGGCAACCGAAAAATAAGACGGAAACTTCTGCCTCCGCACAGAATACTGAAGAAAGCGAATATCTACACAATCGACAAAGCTTGCACCAGCACAATACTGGGAAATGGGCTATTCCAGAAGATGAAACTGATAACTGGTCGAAGGATGTTGCTGACTTTTACCGTAGAGGGGACGCAATGTTTTGTTATTCAGCAGTTTTTTTCATGAACTGTGGAGTTGGATAAAACCTTTTGGGGAACTTTGTTAGGCGTCCATTCTACCAGAACGCTCTCAGTATCAGTTAGTTATTAAATGTGTTTAATGTATTCTTATTTTGTTTATATTTTTATAATTTAATATTATGTTGATCATGTTTCTTTACAGCATATAGAAGGATGAGTTGGAAGACTAATGACTGGAGGAGTAGAAAGATTCAACAAAATTCTTTGCTAAATATGTGGTGGACGATCCTGCCACCACAATTTTATGATTATTTATTGGAATCTGTTTCAAAAAACGTGCTCAACTATTGCAATGGTAAACTAAAACCGTTCCCGTCATTTTTTGACGTAGATTACGTCTTTTTCCTGCTTCCACTTGAAAATAACGAATGGTTACTCGTGTGACTGGAATTGGTGTCCCAAGAGCTAGTCATGTATGCTCATCAAGATGTTTGTATCGGCGAAAAATACAGAAACATTATTCACCCAAGGTTGACGAAGTTACAAATTTATTTAGGAGCTACATTAATGAACATGCGATACTGGAAAAAATCAGGTCATCAGGAAAAATGTATAACATATAACCTTAATGAAGACTATGTTGTGCTAACAAATTCTTTATCTGGTAATGAAGCGGTGTATATATGTATGCTAATGGAACATCTAGTCACTGATAAACCTATTGCGGTGAATGGTGATCTAAATCAAGCATGTGTGTCATACATACGGTTTATGGCCGAAAAATTGTATTTTTGGCGGTGTTTACCCCGTCCAAACGTTGAATAATTTTTAATGTAATGTAATGTTAACTTATATTATGGGACTCTTACGTTATTCGTTAGATTATTATTCTTGTAATGTTTTGTACTTTTAAATAAATTCACAAATAAACATGCTAACAAACTTTATAAATAAAATTTTCTTATTGCCAAATAATGGGTATCATACAATATGCATCCATGTTACATTATTTTTTGAATGGAAAATGTTACAACTCCTATACTATTATAACAATGAAAACAAAAATGTGCTTGTTCCGCGAATTGTTTTCCTTAGGCTATTGACGACGCCGTTGAAAACCGCAAACCACCACATCCGTATAGTAGTTTCTTGCAGATGTAACATTGACCCAATTTAAGAGTAGACAAAAAAAATATGACCTAGTTGCAACTGGAATGGTGGACCGGGTTATATGACATATAACCTCATGACTTGGTTGCAACTGGCCACGCCGGAGACTATAACTCAAGTTTGAAAAGATTCCCTTCCTTCACACCATTTGAACCTAACTGTTTCATTTTTGAAAGGAAGTACAGACAGAGGATTACAATCAGTGTATAAGTAAGTGAATTTTTAAACCGGGTTCTCCCATATCCTATCGTCAATAATGAAGGATTGCTCGCTACACCATGTATACTCAAGGAACTCGTCGGTGTCCACTACTACCACCTCCACCACCGATGTCCTTTCACACGTGGAAACGGTCATTCCAACACGGTATGACAAAGATTTGGGAGGTTCATCAGCTATACAATATTATAAACTACCAGACCAAAGTTGCAGTCTACACGTGTTATACCACGTGCAGATGTAACAATGTTCCAAAAAAAAAAAAAAAACATTCAGCCAAATGCAAGTCGAAATAAAAAACATTGTCTGAACCGAAAAGAAAAAAAATGTTTGAAATTTTGATAAAGACTTTTTATATAAGTTTGTAAAAATTTTAAATGAAAAATTTCGTGAAAACATAGCAAAATTAAATTTTCGTAAGTAAATTTTTCGTGAATGGTGGTGCCCCTTTATATGCCGTAAAAACCGGGAATTGCGACGACTTTGAAGACGGCTCCTAATGAGACAACTTAAAGACGGTCATGTTTGGAAAGAGACGACCATTTCCCGATACGATTTTGAGCCTACCCTCATCCCGAGACGACTTAAAGACAGCCCCTTCCACTTGCCCCTGTGCCACTTCCCTCATCCCGAGATGACTTAAAGTCGTCTCACTCGTTCCATAAACCACCGTCCCATTTCCGTACCTCACTTCGGCCCATTTTATGTTACCGTCCAAATTCCCCTTAAACTAACCGAACACAAAACAAATGGCACCATCTCGTTGGAGGGAAGAGGAAGAAATCGCCCTTGTAGCAGCTTGGCAACACGTCGAAGACAGCCCGAATCCTGCTAACAAGTGGTACCAAATCCTCAATGAGTTCAATCGCTTGGTAGGGGGTTTCAATAGAACAATCGATTCACTAAATCGTAAATGGGTCGATTTGAACGCCAAGTGTCAAATCTTCAATGCGTACCACAATCAAACGCTGCGAGAGGTAGATTCAGACACATCTGAAGACGTATGTTTGTTTATGGTTTTTTTTAATGGTTGTGGTGTATTTGTAATAAATGTTTGTATGTTTGTTTATGGTTTTTTTTTAATCGAATGAAAAGTTAATCTTATGGTTATTTATATTTATTGTATTTTTTAAAGGCAATTATTAGTTTGAAAATAATAAAACATTGTAATTGGGTTGAAGAAATTTACATTCAAAATGGCAGGTACAAAATACTCGGTTTCGTTACTTAAAAAATACTGCATATCATACAACATATATTCAAACATACAAAATACTCGGTATCGTTACATAGACACACAGACAAAAATTAATAAATACATTTGACGTGCATCTGAAACGACAAAGGACGAGCTCTCTAATTTCCCTATATCTGATAGCTTTGTTATGGCATCCAGTTTCCTCTTTTTCCCGCTCATTATTCCTGAAACTCCTATATTCCTATATCTGATAACTTAGTTATGGCAAGGGAGTTGCAAAGCAAGTGAACCGTGGAAATAACCTATCAACAACAATAAAGGCTCGTCGCTACTCTACGTCTGTCCCTAGAACTCGTCGGCGTCCACCACTACTACTGCATCGACCGACGTCCTTTCTGCCTGGAAGAAAGATGTTCCAACAACGGCATGACGTAGATTTGGGAGGTGGATGATCACTCCTATATTGTAAATTACCAAACCGAAGTTACATTGTACACGTGTTATACAACGTGCAAATGTAACAACGATCCAATTATTTCCCCGCAAATGTAACAATGATCCAAACCTTTGTTAACTTTATAAAAAAACTGAATATCACGGAGCTGTGAATACATAATGACAAAAAAAAACTTTAAAAAAAATGAATATACATACTTTGAAAACTTCACAAGTCACCCAAGTTTGAAAACTCCACATTTATACCCAAAGTATATAAAACTCATGAGTTGGTCTACCCATATTTATACCCATAATTTGAAGGAAAAATAAATAAATAAATAAATCTGGATAAAGTCGTTTCCCTCAACTTAAGCCGAGTCATGTACGAAACGGCTTGAGCCATGCTTGAGCTATGAGCCGAGAACCCATGGTGCCGTCTCCAATGTATCCAGAGCTGTCTTGACGGCGCGCAGACGTCTCGAAGTCGTCTCGCAGGTTGTCGGACATGTAGCGGGGTTTCATTGGTCCGTAGGAAGAAAGAATCAGAAGTCGTCTGAGAAGCCTCGGGAACCGTGGAACCGTCTCTCCGAAGACGTCTGAGGTGGCTAAATTCGTAAAAGCTCTCGGTCAATGGCTACTTTCATCATTTTCCCTTTAAGAAATAAGTTTGAGGGGTTGGAAGTGAAGGAGAGAGAAAGTGTGACTGTTCATCTTTACATTTATCTGTATATTTGAAAAATTAATGTTCACCCACCAAATTATTTTATAGTTTTAGAAAGTGGATGTGAATGAAAGAGAGAAAATATTATGATAATGGTATAAAAATATTATTTAATTGAAAATGAGAGGAAGAATCTAATGGTTTTAATGTAATTTAGTGGATGGAGATAGGGAATAGGATGTGAATGATCTAATTTGTAGTAGAATTAAAAAGTTTGTGAGTTATGACGTTCATAATAGATTCTTTATCTCTATCTATACTAGTGGGTTTACCCGCGCGTTGCAGCGGGATCCACAAATGGGTTGCAATACAACATTATGATTCTTAGGTTTTTTTGCCACAAGTTACGTAAAATAAATAGAAATGTGCACATTATGTTTTAACAAGTATTCGTAGAAAGAGAACATGAAACTTCTCCAACCAAAACAGATCAAAATAAAAAGCCTACACCAACCTTAAATTTTCCTAAACAAATAGGCAATTATTTAATTAATACTTAATGAACGACACGTATATCATATCATCAATCTATCATAAAACGCCTAAAATTTAATCAACTAATAAAAGCTATAGAGCCTAATTTCACGTAATTATCACGATTAAAATTGAAAATAAAAATGATTGTGTTGAATGATATAAAAAAAGTGCTCTGGTTAGCTTGACTTTAACTCTAGGAAGACTTCATTTGCTATATTTTAAAGTTTTAAAACTCATACAAGTTTAGTTGAGATAAGATTATTCATTGTGGTAACATAAATTATTATCTTTCATCGCCATTATATGAAATTTGTTCAAAAATATTGTTATCTCGTGTGTTTATTTAGTTTGGGTGAGTTCCATTTTCATATAAAAGTAGTAAAATTTAGAAAATTATAAAGAAACCCTTGGTATGCCATCTTAACTTTGGACTATTTAGACATATTTGCTCATGCCTCATCCATCCTTTATAATGTAGTATAGATAATTAAGCTAAAAGTTATTATATTTTTCTTTATCCTTGTTTCACATAAGGTAGACTGAGTTACTTCTTCATTATGGTGAGATTGTCTTTCGCAAGAAAAGTGAAGGGAGAGTTGGCATTCATCAAATAACAAGTATGGATTATTATCGATTAATATATTATCTATCTATCTATCTATACATATAATAAACCAAAGTCATTTTAATTACATGACACTTAAAGAGACATTCTCTTCTTTAAATGTGCATCCCATGTGGTATTGAGATATTTTAGGAAAAAAAATAATTTAAAAACAAAATTGGATTTTTCACCCTCATGTTTCCTCCCATAATTTTTAAACGTTAATATCTTTAATATACGAGATTTTTTAAAGAAAAAAATTACACCAAATTAACGAGCGTTTTATTATCTTTCCAACGAGTATCATAGTGCTATATAAAAAACGGAGAAATTTTTTTGTGGGGTTTTGTTCATACAGGAAAAAAAACACAAAGTGTTCAGGTAAATCATTAATCATGTATAAACAAGTTACTAATTATGTTTAAATCAGTAAATATGAATTTTTTTTCAACCAGAGCCGAATAGGTTAGTAGAGTTATACGTTGTTTTAAGTTAGGTATCAATATTAGTATGTTAGAGTTGTACATTTGTTTAGTCTTTAAGATAAGTGTTAATATTAGAGTTACATTAAAGTTCTACATTCTTTTAGGTTAGGTGTTAGCATTGGAGTTGTACATTGTTAATTTGTTTTAGGTTAGATATTAATATTAGAGTTATACATCAGTCTATTTCATTGCAAAGCTAAAATCCTACATGTCATAATATTATGCAATCTCTCTTTTGAGAGATGCCACATAGGATGTGATGTGGCAACTCTAGACCAATTAAAAATAAAGAATAAATATGGTTTAATCTAATCTATTAAATACCTAATCTACAAAATGTAAATATTAAACCTTTATTATTTTTTATCTCATGTTTCCTCCCATAACTTTTTAAAGTTAATATCTTTTATATACGAGATTTTTTAAAGAAAAAAATTACACCAAATTAACGAGCGTTTTATTATCTTTCCAACGAGTACCATAGTGCTATATAAAAAACGGAGGAAAAAACGACTATTTTTTGTAACCCGACAGGTATTGTGTCAGGTTTGGGATTAGTTTAAAAAAATGTGAGATTGGGTCGGGCCTGGGATTAGGTGATACCCGACCAAATTACCCGAAACCACATACTATAATACCCAAACTATATACCCGATCATATACCCATGAATTTTTTAACGCATCATATAACCCTTAGACTAATGCGTTCGATATTTCAATAAATAATTTTTTTTTCTTATTTCATGTTAGTTCTTTTTAGAATGATCGATTACAAACTTCCGAATTTATTTGACATTATATAATATTTTGTAATGGCACTAGATTTATACCCCGACGCAGAGATTCGTTTTTTTTTTATATTAGAATATGATAACTTATGGCAGGGATTTGTTTAAAATAAATAAATAATAATAATAATATTCATTAATCATATATTGGCAAGTCATTAATTATGTTATCATATTAGGTATTTTATTATGTCATATTAAATATTTCAACCCGGGACGCTTCCGGGATAAAAACTAGTAGTTTATATTATTAAAATATAGTTTATATATAATTTTTAGTAAGTAATTTACTGGTTTAGATATATTTTAAGATACAACAACTTATTTGAACCAAAAACAAAAGAAAATATCGTATAACTTAGTAATGTTATTTCAAATATAATATTAAACTTGGTAAAGTTTAATGATGTTCTTTCAAAGGGAAGAATAATGAATGGAAAGTGAAACATCTGTTAACACCTTTTAACATCTGTTTTGTAAACAATATAATTTCTCAAAAAACTAAAAAAATATTGATGTGATTTATAAAAAGCATTCAAATGATTACATGTCTCTTATTGCACATATATGCGTACTATTTTATATTTTAAAATATATAATTCCATTATATAAAATCCAATTAAATTTATCTTTTAGGACAATTGCTTTTGAGAAATATCAATTTTCAACATCTTTCAACCACCAAAAGTCCAATTACATTCAAGTGGAGGGGCACAAGGATTATAAATGTTGGAAAAAGAATTAAAAAGCTTGATAATAATTATAGGGTGAAATTGAATGACAAGAACAACACCCTATCTATCAATGTCATCTCCACCAAACACCATAATCATTAAACTAAACAAATATAGGCCATTCAAAGCTTATCCCTCCACCCATGGAGACACATATAAAAAATATAAAAATTCAGAATTATTGGTGGGCCCCATCATATTTATTAACTATATAATATTCAAAAGAAAGTTAATACTTAGGAATTGGAATTAAATAATCCTAATTTGAATACTGAAATCTAACAGAACCAACTTGCGCTGGTTTTTATTTTAGTAGACCAAAACTAACTGGGTTTAACCCCGTTAGTTTTCTGCATATCTGGTATGCCATAAAGTGCAAATGGTTCAATAGAATGCATAAAATGGTATGCCACATAGGCAAAAAATTAGCTGGGTTAAACTCAGCTAGTTTTGGTTCAGTGAAATAAAAACTAAGACAAGTTCGACCTGTTAGGTTCTAATTTTTGAGTTGAGATTGTTTTCTTCCAAACCAATAAAATTGGAATTATTTAGATCCAAATCCCATTGTTTTTAAACAAGATTATGATTTTTAGATTATTTTTAACAACCAAACACAACATTTTATTTATTTCGCCAATAGTTTACAATTGCTAAAAATCGCCACTCAAGATTATGATTTTTAGATATCCACATAGTTATTGAATTGTTATAATTAAAGGAGACTAAGTTGGAATGTTTTTAAATTTAATTATTCATAGAAATTCTTTAAAAGTAACATTCCTTTTCCTGAAAATGAATTGTGACAAGATTGAATGGAAATAGCATCCACAATGTGTTATCATAAGATCCCTCAAAAATTAGAAAGGAAATGCTTGAAAGGTGACACTTACCCAAAAGTTTGTGATATTCGGTTCTCTAAATCATGCAATCAATTCTTATCGTACCTTTTGTTGGATAGTTATTGGATCAATACTTTTTTAGAATTTATCCCTTTTTAAAAACCTAAATTTGTACTAAAATGCATGTTCAATTTATGGAATTTAGCAATTTACAATTTCATTGTTATTCTCTTGGTTATCAACATGTTTGTAATCTAGTGGTATCAACGAGTGTAATAAGGTGTTAACAGTCAAGTGACGTAGGTTTTAGTCTTATGATGTACATTGTTGTGATTATTTTGGACCAGTTTTATTGTGTGTATGCGTCTACCGTTGTAAAAGGAGATTTTTATCCTCTCGGTGTCAAAGTATCCATGGAAATAAAAACATGATTACTTAATCTAACTTTATTTAAATGCTTTTTGGACACACTTATGAGTTTAAGTTATAGATTTAATACTTAAATTATGTTAAAACAAGTAATTAGATTTTTGCGTGTTGCTGCACAGATACATTGCAAATGTCAAACGAATTAGTCCAGGTGCAATGTGATGCATTAAACATATGAAAACATGCATTTTCACGTTGTCGATTTGACTCAATAGCATTACCATAAGACCAAGATGTAAAATCATCAAATTCATATTGTGCAATCATAATGTAATTATATGTGATCCGACTCATACATAGTAAATGTAAAAATAGAGCATGAAGCAAGTATAAAGAGAAAACTGACACGTGTAATCAAAATACATATTCTGTAACACTCGTAAATTCTGACTTGTGTTTCGCATTGTAGAGTGTGTACACTTGTCGTTTCCTATTTTGGTTTTGTTGAGGGGGGCTCTTTGGCATTTTCTAAACTCATGTGAGGTAGCTTTGGTTTGTTTAAGTAAAGATGAGAAGAATGAAGTGAACTATAAATGGAAAGTGCAGCGGAATGATAAACTATAAATCAAAACAAGAGAATAATTGTTTTCAATCGAATACATTCATTAATTGAAAGATTACAATATTACAAGTACTCCCCCTCAGCCTAATCACTCTGTGATTGTTTGTCTGAAAGAATGTTTCGAGTGATGAATAGAACGGTATAGGCACTGTTCTGTTTATAGACAAATCTAAACCACTAATGATCTAAGCTGACGTCGCCTAAGACAGCGACCTCTAACAGAATAACAACATAAAACATCTGTTAATATACAAACTACTGTTACATTGTAAAACATTGAAAGGTAAACTGCTGTTGGGGAAAACTCTGATGGTCTTGTATCATCTGTTGGAGCCTAAGTGCTGTTGGCTCCAACAGACCTTTAGTCTTTAGCACTTTAGCCAGCAGTTGTTCTTCATCAGAACTTTAGTCAGCAATTGTTCTCTAGCAGTTGTTTATCTAGCAGTCCTTTGCAGCAGCAATTGTTTCCAACAATTGTTGAGTACAGTAGATGTTAGGGTCAAAAGTCTTTTGGGAGAAGTATCTTGTAAATGCTGTTTATTTCTAAGGATCAACTGAGTAGTATATTTTGGCTTTCCAATCATTTGTTCTTCTCCAGGTCAGCAGATCCAACAATCTCCCTTAGAACAGATGATGCCAAAACTAAGCTTTATTCTTGATCTTTATTTCCTCATCATACTTTCTCTGATTTGACCTTTGAATTGTAACTCAAAGTTCAATGAGTAGAGGTCTTCTGCATCTCTTTCAAGCTCAAGGTTCAGCAGTGTTTGGAGGTCATCTGCACACAGGCCATATGCATCATCCATGCTTAGCTTTTGAGCTTCTCTATCTGATCTGAGCAGAGTCAATTCATGGGTCTTTGTTGACCTTCCATTTTAGAATTTTTGAATCAGAGGATTTGCTGAGATGCACTTTTATTCTGGATGAGGTTGGTGATGGAGGTCTCCCAATGAGTTCTCTAAGTTTTTCAGAAGTGGGATCAGAGAAATAGTGTAGTTGATTGTAGAGGCCCTCCTTTATAAAAGTATCAGCAAACTTCTTCTGATCTTCTTCAGACGTTTCTTTCTTCCTTTTGAACTGTCTTCTTGCAGCAGCAGATAGATCAGAAGTATCAAGTAGGCTGTCTAATGTAAAAGCCTGTTGAGGTCTCTTCATCAAGGGTTCATCAGAGTAGACAGGTTTTCTGGGCAAGGTAGGGTCTTTCTTCCTGTTGTCTTCCAACTTCTTGTAAGCTTCAACCAGCCTCAGCTCTGACCATCTTGCAACACACTTCATCTCCCCATACTTTACAGCCACAATCTCTTGTCTCATTGTTCTAAATTTTAAGGCTCTGGCTGGATCTCTGCCTTTACTGAAATCTGGGGCAGATACCTTAGTTGGGGGATTCTTGGTCATGTCCTCAATTCTTATAAGTTCTTCTCTGAGAGCATGAGTGGTCCAGCCTGCAAACTGTTTCGTGTTTGCTTTGTAAGGCGTGGTTGCCAAGATCTGTTCAAGAATTGATTCCCTAACCTCCCTTTCCATGTCACTGCTGAGAGGCATGGTAGCCATGGAGTTGCTCAGGGTCTTAGCAAAATCTTCAATCCTTCTCAGTTTGCTAAGCTCTACTGAATGGTTGCCCTGAACAGATGTTTGGGATTTGGGTGGTAGAGTGGTTGTAGGTGGTGTATTGGTGGTTGTGGTAGTAGGTTCAGTGGTTGGTTTGGTAGTTGTAGTGATAGGTTCAGATGTTGTGGTGGTATCAGTGGTTTTGGTGGCAGCAGTGGTTTTGGTAGCAGTGGTTTTAGCAGCAAGTTTGGATGGTGGTTGTCTGACATGTTTGGTAGGCATTTTCTTCCTTTTAGAGGAACCCACATCTTCAACTTCTTGCTGTTGTTCTTTCTTCAATTGCACCAAAAACTCTGCCTTAACTTCCAAACTGTCAGCCCTCTTTTGTTTTTTTTCAGCAACCTTTTCAGCTTTTTCATTAGCAGAGGTATCAACTTCATTTGCTTTGCTGGTTTTGGCAGTTTCAGTAGCAGCAGAGGTTTGAACATTTGGTTGTTGTTTTTGTTGTGGTGTTGTGTGGGTAGACCCTGGTTTGTTGGCAGACATTGATTTTTCCTTTTGTGAGGGTGGACAACCAAAAGGATCTAGTTTTGGCAATCTATCTCTGCCACTCTCCCCCTTTTTGGCATCATCAGCAGTGAAGTCATCATCATCTTCATCTCTGAGAATTGTGGTAGGGGCAGAGCCAGTGGTCTTCAGCAAATTATCTTTGATGGCTTTAATGTCAGCTTGGGTATCTTTGTACTTAGCATCCACCATAGTTCTGATTTGAGCCATATATGTTTCATGAGTCTGATCTGCTAGTTTTCTGTGGGCTATGATGATGGGGGAAACAGATTTCCATAGCTCGCTAGCAATATATTCAGTGGATGGTTGACTCTTGGTATGAGTAGCCAATGATCCCAATATTGTCTGGATATCTGATTTGATATCAGCAACAGAGGTTTCAATGGACTGTACTCTGGCCGTCAATTCTTGGTATTTTAACCCATCACCTAAGTTAATAGGATCATCTGGATTCCTACCAGTGGTAGTTGTAACTGGTTCAGTCCTAGGAGGTGAGAACCAGATGCCCCTTTTTCTTGGTTCTGGGGACTTCCAACTGATTTTGGAAACACTATAGTGGCCTCATCAGTTGTTTCCTTCAAGGAAGTCTTAGCTATGTAACCACTGTCCTGTTGTGAGACAGTGGTCTCTACATCAGTAGTGGCTGCTTCACTTGAAAACTCACCTAGAGTTTAATTGAACTCTAGGGGTGGAACCTCCTCTTCTGCTTGTGGGATGGCTGATTGATTTTCCTCAGTCCCAGTCACTTTTGGAGGTATATTCTCATTGATGGGTGAAGGAGAGGAACTGGGATTGTCCTGAGTTTTATCAATAGCCTCAAACAGAGGTTGCATGGTTGGAGGGACATGTTTTGGTGAAGGTGGAGGAGTGAAAAGAGAATTAGCCCTGGGAGAGGGGCTTGTGAACATATGGTCAAGTGACTCATATGTATCATGATGTGTTTCCCTTTGGCTTACAACATGATCCTTTTGTGAGGATTCGTGAGAAGTTTGTTCAGGTTGAGATATATCCGTCTGTTGTGAGGAAGTAACAACAGTGGTTTCTTGTTGCCTTTGTGTTGCAATAGGGTTTTCCTCTGGTATCTCATCTTCCAGAGGCCCCTTTTTGGTTTTAGTGGTGGTTTTTGTGGATGGACGTTTTCTTTTGGAGGTGGCTGGTGTGGGTTTCACAGCACTAGATGTAGTGCCATGATCACCAGGAGCAGTGGGCTCAACAATAGAGGTTTGGACAACAGTTGTTGTCTTGGTCCTCTTTGTTTTTGGTTTAGAAACTTTTGACACTTTTGATACTTTATCTTGGGTGGTTGAAGCCAACATTCTTGTGAAAGTTTCATTAGTTAGGCTTTTCATATTAACAGATTCACCCTTTTTAAAATCTTTTTCTGGTAAAACCTTTTGTAGGATTACACTCAAAATTCTTGGGTAAAGTTGAAAAGCATTATTTGACCCAGACTTTATGGCCTTCACATTTGATACTAAGTCTATAAATAGGCCCTGGGATAAATTGAAGTCAGAGTCTGACAACATAGCATATCCCAAGTACTGAATCCTCAATAGGATTTCATTAAAGGAAGTGGACTTAGCAGAGACACAGAGAAGGAGGGTATGAAAGAAAAATTTCATGACTGGGGGGAAAAACTTTTTAAACAGAGTTGACCTAGTAATTTGAGCATCATAGCCTCTTTCCTGAAACTCTGTGTGAAGTTCAGCCTTAGGGAAAGAGTCGTTACTTGACAAGTCATTGAGTGAGAAGGTTGTGGATATCAGTTCAGGGGTAATGGCGACATTTGTCTCTCCAATTTTTGAGATTATGATTGTAGGCTTTTTGTCTTGAAGAAGAAACTTAGCGGTTAGGATTGTCAGGTATTTGGAGTTTAGAATGATGTCGATGGTGGAATGGAATGGAACGTTTTCATCTGTTTTCACCAGATATGGGAGATAATTGTGGGTGGCTTTTGCTTAAAGATCCATTATAATGGATTCCGAGTGTGAGTGTGAGAGGAATTTGAGTAAGGGTTTGAGGTTGAAGAAGGCGGTTTGAGTATTTTGAATACAATGAGACAGTGTAACAACTGTTGTAGTAAAACAGGGTTTTTATAGGCTCTGGTGAAACCGCTGATGTGGCCAAAACTTTGATTTTGGGAGCAGACGTGGCAAACATCTGATGGCATATAGCTGTTGCTAAAAGTCTGATGCAAACAGCAGTTATCTTACCAAAGTGCTGATGTTAACAGCACTTGGTTTTTTTTTTTTCATTTTTTTATTATATATATATATATATATATATATATATATATAATGAAACAGTTGTTTTATCTAATCAAAGGTTTGAAACAGATTTTTCAACCAAACAGTGGTTGTTTTATTTGATTAGATGTTTGAAACAGATTTTTAAACTAACAGTGGATAGAATAGATGAAACAGTGGTTGTTTTATCCTTAACAGATTTTTTAACCAAAATGTTATTTTTAAGGATGAATTTTGATTTTTCTGAAACATTTTAATGTTTTTATTTAAAACATCTTTGTTGTTTGGTCCATGTTTAGCATACCAATTCTAGAAATCAGATTTGTGAAGGTAGATGTGTCTAAAGCTTTTGTCAACACATCTTCCAACTGATCCTCTATTGGAACATGGTGCAGAGAAATCAAACCTTTTTCATAGCTATCTCTGACAAAATGATGTCTGATGTCTATGTGCATTGTAGTTGAGTGAGATACTGGATTTTTGATGATATTTTCAGCAGCTTGGCTGTCCAACATGAGTGGAGTTCTTAGTGCAGTTATCCCAAAATCCAGCAGTTGATTTTGAAGCCACATGAGTTGGGCTGTACAGCTTGCAGCAACAATGTATTCAGCCCCAGCTGTTGAAGTTGAAACAGCTGCTTGCTTTTTGCTTTGCCATGAGACGAAGGCATTCCCTAGAAACTGGCACCCTCCTGATGTAGACTTCCTTGTGGTGTGGCAGCCAGCAAAATCACTAACTGAATAACCTGAAAGCTCAATGTTTCCATTAGCAGGATACCAGATACCAAGTCTGGGAGCACCTTTTAGATATCTAAATATCCTTTTCACAGCAATAAGGTTTGACTTTCTGGGTGAAGCCTGGGATCTAGCACAAACACGAGTGGCAAACATAATGTCTGGCCTAGATGTAGTTAAGTACAATAAAGACCCAATCATGCATCTGTAATGTGTCTGGTCAACCAGTTCATCCTTGTCATCAATAGTGAGTAGCTTGACTATACTCATGGGTGTACTACATGGCTTACAGTCATTCATCTCAAATCTAGTTAACAATTTTTTCACATATTTGTTTTGATGAATGAATGTGCCATTTTGCAGCTGCTTCACTTGGAGACCAAGGAAGCACTGAAGTTAACCCATAGCACTCATTTCAAACTTTGTTGTCATGATTTCCCTAAACTCTTCACACATTTTGTTACATGTGGATCCAAAAATGATGTCAGCCACATATATTTGAACAATCATTAAGTCTTTCCCTCTCCATTTTTAAAATAAGGTTTTATCAATTTTACCTCTTGTGAAACCAATGGATAAGAGAAAGGTGGAAAGAGTTTCATACCAGGCCCTAGGTGCATGCTTGAGTCCATACAAGGCTTTGTTAAGCTTGTAGACATAATCAGGATGGAATGTGTCTTCAAAACCAGGTAGTTGACATACATAGACCTCCTCCTGAATTTTGCCATATAGCAATGCACATTTGATGTCCATCTGATACACCCTTATGTTGTGGTTGACAGCAAAGGCTAGGAAGAGTCTAATAGCTTCTAGCCTAGCTACAGGAGCAAAGGTTTCATCATAGTCTATCCCCTCTTCTTGTCTGAAGCCTTGAACCACAAGCCTGGCTTTGTTCTTGACAACAATACCCCTTTCATCAGTTTTGTTTTTGAAGACCCACTTTGTGCCAATTGGACAAACATCCTTAGGCAGTGGTACAAGTTCCCATACTTGTTGTCTTTTAAACTGAAGGAGCTCTTCCTGCATGGCTTCTACCCAGCTGTTGTCTTTTAGTGCCTCTTGGTACTTGACAGGTTGTGTGAGAGATAGAAAGCCTGCAAAAAGACATATATTTGAGGATTGGCTTCTTGTGAGCACACCCTCTCTGATGTTGCCAATGATTTGATCTGGTGGATGAGCAGAATAGGCTTCATAGTGACTTGGAATCACAACATCTGTTCTGTAATCTTGTTTTGGAGATTGTGAAATACCTGCACTGTTAGTTTTGACAGTAATATCCTCAAATTTGAATTTATCTAAATCAAACAATTCAACAGGATTTGCTGGGATTTTTAGGGATGAAAGTTCATTGAACTTTACATTCAGAGTTTCTTCTATTGTCTTGGTC
Source organism: Ambrosia trifida (assembly GCA_028751855.1). NCBI lineage: Eukaryota > Viridiplantae > Streptophyta > Magnoliopsida > Asterales > Asteraceae > Ambrosia > Ambrosia trifida. The sequence continues at coordinate 2,318,290 of CM054123.1, read as the reverse complement.
CTTGTGTTAAACACTTTATAGGCCTTGGCAGTAGAAGAATATCATAGAAAATATCCACAATCTACTTTGGCTGCAAATTTTGAAATGGAATCTTTAAGATTTAAAATGAAACATTGGCAGCCCAAGAATTTGAAAAATGAGATTAATGGTTTGATTTTGAACAAAAATTCATAAGCAGTCTTTTGATGTCTTGGGTTGATCAAAACTCTGTTTTGAACATAACAAGCAGTGTTTACAGCTTCTGCCCAGAAGGACTATGGCAACCCAGAATCTGCTAGCATGTTTCTTGCAGCTTCAATGAGAGTTCTATTTTTCCTCTCAACCACCCCATTTTTCTCTGGTGTTCTTGGGATGTTGTACTGCCTCACAATCCCTTTTGACACACAGAAATCATCCAACTCCTTATTTTTAAACTCTGTTCCATTGTCACTTCTAAAGACTTTTACTGGCAAGTCATATTGTTTTTCAACTTTGGTGACAAAGTCCTTCAAGATACATGCAGTCTCATCCTTAGAGTGTAAAAAGTATGTCCATGTAAACCTAGAAAAATCATCAACTATGATAAGACAAAATCTCTTTATTCTTAGACTCATGATTTTAACTGGGCCAAACAAGTCCATGTGCAACAATTGTAGACATTGACTTGTTTTGGACTCATCAATGGATTTGTAAGAGCTTTTATGTTGTTTTCCTTTTAAGCAGGAGATACAATGCTCATCACATTTGAATTCTTTTGATGGTAAACCTCTAATAAGGCTTTGTTTGGAGAGTGAGTTGATAGTTTGAAGGTTGGTGTGACCCAGTCTCCTATGCCACAATTTTGTCTCTTTTGTGGATGTAGCAGAAAACAGACAGACATTTGCCATAGGATTGTTCTTCAACCACAAACACATTGCCACTCCTGTGAGCAACTCTCAGCAATGATGGTATCAATCTTTTTCACCACTTTTGGTCCAATAATCTTACAAGTTTTCTTAGTGAAGAATGAGCCATACCCTTTGTCACTCATTTGTGATACACTAAGAAGATTAAATTTAAGATTATCAATAAGATTGACATTTTCAAACTTGAGTTTCCCAGTCTGAACAGTCCCTGAACCCAACACCTTACCTTTGAATCATTACCAATGGATATATCACCCCCTCCATGAGCTAAGAAGTCCAGAAGAAGGGCTCTACATCCTGTCATGTGCCTGAAGCCTCCACTATCTACATACCAAAGGCTATCTAAGCATGCAGAAGCTCCCTGCACATCAGTAATTGATCAGTTTTGGTGAGTGTCCAAAGCCAAGTTGGCTTTAGAAGGGTCCACAGACTTTTCAGCCTCAAGCTTAGGAAGGTGATTAGTGGTTTGAACTAGTTTTTGAATTAAGTTCAACAACTGTTGCTGACCATTTGCCAATGCTTAGATGTCAACACTTGGTGCAACAGATGTTTGATCACTTCCTGACAGATGATAGTATCCATAGGGATTTCTATTCACTCTTCGTTTAGAAGGCCTTTTGGGTTCTTCATAAACATGTGACAGATTATGACAAGGTCGTTGTCCATATCCCCTTGGGTACTTGTTGGTGGGTGGAGCATCTGTTACTTGAACATCCCTAGAAACAGATGTTTCCAAATTTTTAGTAACAGATGTTTTAATTGGAGTAAAAGTCTGTTTGGGTTTTCCTTTAGAAGTACTTACCACTTGGTTTGCAAGAGTTTTAGCCTTGTACTCTTGTATTTTGACATCAACATTTTTGAGATACACACACTCTATGGTTTTGTGTTTCTTCTTACCACATATTGAGCATGTGGTCTTAGAATCACACACACTTGTTCCTTTGTTGATATCATATGCTTTTAGAAGAAAACAGTTTTTAGTAACATGATTCTTCTTTTCACAAAAATCACAGAACAAGTGAACAGACTTTTCTTTCTTTTTCCCTTTTTCAGTCTTCTTTTCAACAGATGTTTGATCATCTGCTGGAAGATCTATCAAGGGAATGACCTTTGCCTGTGGTGCTTTCTTACCATCAGGGGTTCTGAATTCAACTGGTTTGAAGTTCTCAAGAGTACCACACTCATCAGACCAAGTATGTTTAAATTCATATTTTTAAAGTTCAGTAAATGATGAGGAACCTTCTGGTTTTTCAAGAACAATTTTCTTGCCATTAGGTTCAGTGATTTTAATCTCTTGACCCTTCAAATTAGTTGGTACTACCTCAACAAACTTTTGATCCCTTTTTTCAGTGTTTTCAAAAGCTGGAACAGTGGTTTCTAAACCAAAACCAAACTTCACATGACTTTTGGTTTGTTTGTTGAGGAGCATCTCAAAACCTTTACATGATTCCACCCATTTCTGACATTCAACTTGAGTGGTCTCTAGCTCACTTTTGCAACTATGATATTTAGTTATCATAGTTTGGAGCTGGTCTTTGTTTATAGTTGCTTCATGTTTTAAGATGCCTTTTTTAGATTCTTTTTCAACCAATTTTGATTTTAACTCTTTTGAAAGTTTCTCAAATTGAACTTCATTATCTAAAATTTTCTTTCTAAGGTTTTCATTCACCTCTTTGATGTTAGCAAATGCTATTACACATTTGTCAGAACACAAATGTTTAAGGATTTAAGGAGATACCTTAGCAGCAGCCATCAATGCACAATCACACTTGCACTCACAATCATCAGATGCACCCCAGGGATCTGAGAGACTCACAACCTCTTATTCAGATTTTTCACCTGCAACTACCTTATCAACAATATCATCAGTCACAACTACAGATTCAGTTACCACCTCCTCAGATTCAACTTCTTCTACCATAGCCATGAAACAAAAAATTTCTGGTTCATTTTCAGCTTTGGCAACTAGTGCAAAATTTTCATCTGTTAACTCATCTGGTAGACTGCTACAATCAACAAAGCCTTGTGTGAAGAAACTCTGTTGACTGGTCTCTGCATGGGCAGAGGGTGGAGCAGCAGTCATTCGCATTTGAGCCTGAGCAACAGATGTTTGCACATAGTGGATCTGAGGAACAGTGGTTTGGACATACTGGACATGAACAATGTTTGAGGACTGTGCAAAATGAGCAGTGTTTTACACATTTGGTCCAGGGGTATTATGGGAAACTTGATAAGTGTTGTCTGTGGCCTCTGATTTGGATAGGTAATCATAGGTGTACCATGTTGACTCCTACATTCCCTAGCAAAATGACCAAGTCTATGACATTTATAACACTTAATCTTTGATTTATCCAACCCGACTTTTGACCTGCCAGTTAACCCTGGAAACCTTCTCCCAATTTTCTTGTAAAAATTGATAGTTCTTACACTGAGAAGGGCCAATTGGTGCATAATGTCCATTTCTTTCAAATCATCAAGGTCAAAGTATTTTAAGTCATCATACTCAAAGGATATGTTATCAGATGCCTGGATATCACCACCACTTGCTGTAAAAGCATAGTTTGGTGAATAAGAATCAGAGTTAAAACCTGTGTTAAAACCTGAAGTTATGTCAATGAAATGATCATAACTTTGATCCTTACTATTACCAGACACCTCATCATGACCCAGAAGTGCTGTTGGGGAAAACTCTAATGGACTTGTATCATCTGTTGGAGCCTAAGTGTTGTTGGCTCCAAAAGACCTTTAGTCTTGAGCACTTTAGCCAGCCGTTGTTTTTCATCAGACCTTTAGTCAGCAGTTATTCTCTAGAGTTCTTTATCCAGCAGTCGTTTGCAGCAGCAGTTGTTTCCAACAGTTGTTGAGTACAACAGATGTTAGGGCCAACAGTCTTTTGAGAGAAGTATCTTGTAAATGCTGTTTATTTCTTAGGATCAACTGAGTAGTATATTTTGGCTTTCCAATCATCTGTTCTTCTCCAGGTCAGCAGACCCAACAAGGGGGCTCTTTGGCATTTTCTAAACTCATGTGAGGTAGCTTTGGGGGCAAGACACATGGGGATCAAAATGGAGGGGCTATTATTGAATAAAATTTGACAAGTTAACAAACCCTACCCCCTTTCTCCTTCCTCCCATTCATTACGCAAAAAGAGCAGCCCCCATTCCCTATTTTGGAAAATTTCAAGCAGCTCCAAGGTTTCTAAATCATCCTACAAGGTTAGTCTAATAATCCCTACGATAAATAACGATCAATGGATGAGTTAGACTCAATTTTTATTGATTTAATTGCGATTTAGGGTTTTGAATCGGCTCAATCAATTGGCTTTTAATTGAAGGGTAATTTTAGGGTATTTTGCCTCTAGGTTATCTATAAGGTTAGTCTATCAAGTCTCTAACCGAATTCATGGCCAATTGTTGGGTAAAAATCGATTAATTTCGTGAGTCATCAATTAGGGTTTTGAAATCGGTTGGATCCAATTGGTGGTTGATTTTATTGAATCTTTTGGGGGGGTTTTCTTCCAAACCATCCTAGGTTATGTGGGTAACATCCTACTCGAAAATGGGAGCCATTGGTTAAGGTTTGGTGGGTCAATTGAAAGAATTGTGTTTCTAGGGTTTCTAGGGTTCTTGATTTGGGGATTTTGTGTTCCTTGTGTTAATTAATCAATTAGAAGTTTAATTCAGCCCTAAAACCCCATTTAGGACATGTTTTAATGTAAATTATGAATTTTCATGATTAAGAAGTTTATTGGTTAACAATGGTAAAATCGGGGTTTTCGGTTTGTAAGAAAATGAGCGATTTAGAACAATGTGTTTTTGTTGTGCACACACCACCCAAATCTGATCCCAAATGTTTCAAATGGTAAAATATGATATAAAACATGGTTTAGGTTAATAATAGGGCTGATTTGGGCAAAGGACACATTACTTTGCGAAACGGGGCCTTTGGTTCGGCAATTTTAGGAATTTTCGCAATTGAAGTGATCGTTCGTGTGAGCCACCAAATCAGGTCCTAGATCATTAATATAGCATATGAACTTGTTACAAATGAAACTTTGATGGTTAGGGGCTGAATTGATTAAACACACCTTTCTAGGAACTCAAGATTACCATGTTGACCCGTTAGGAACCATATAAGTCTTATAGGCCTAGATTGTGATATAAATTGTTATTTGGCAGGTGCTTGATTATGTGTGTAGCCTCCCAGTACTAATTTGTGCATTGGGTACTTGTACTTGCATTCAGGTGAATTCATGATGCCCCTTTTTTTTTTTTTTACTATTTTTAAAACTTTTTATGCTAATATGCATGTTGAATAACAATATTGAATGTTTTATTTGATGATTAGGCCTTGTCTTGATGTAAGTGTGGCTTAAGTTTGATTTGATAAGCGGAATGCGCTTAATGTCTTGAACACATACTTGAAAAATCTTACTTGTTACATCAGATCTTGTCAGGATTGTTACGTAGTTTATGATATACGTGTGATTATATATAAATAGATTGTGTTTGATGGCTACCTGATATGATAAACGGGGCTATGAAATAATTGGGATATGCTTGCACTGATTTATGGTATTAGTTTTGTGTCATGGTTGCTACATGGTTTATGTTATACATGTTATTTGATGGGATTGGGTACTAAACAAGCTAATCTGCGTACCTAAACCCGGAAAACATCACCATGCAGAATGAGCCCATGCGCAAAGAACCAGCAGAGCAATTAACTTATGGTCAACCTCCACGTCATGGTCAAAGACGAAAGTCATGCATGGTCAATCACCATGCATGAATCAGGGTAATGATTACGTTGACCAAGCATTAAAGGCGGTAGACCGTTCCACCATTTCCTTGAATTTAGCTTTCCTTAAATCACCTTACTAACATAATCAAGGGTGATGGAGACAACCTAACCACGGTTAGGACTTGGGTAATGGTGGCATACGTCCACTCCTATATAAGGGATCACATCCCTAGTAGGAGAGGACACTTTCTGCTAACCCGGAGACCTATCACAAAAAGATAGTATCCCCATTCACCCCGTTTTTGTTATAAACTACTACCTCGTGTAGTCATCTCCACATCCACCATCAACTGTTGTTTGTAGGTCCCTCAATCCGAAGCTGCTAGTGAAGGATCAACCCTGTAGATACAATAATCTTATCCTCCCAAACCGGTGGTAAGATTATTCGTTTCTTCATTGGCGCCATCTGTTATGGTTCTATAATCTTTCAAACTAGCAACTATGGTCTCCTCGAAGGATGCAAACAGAACCACTGCTGAAGTAGACACAACAATTGACGATTAGATCAATGATGTTGCACTCAACACTGTTACAAAGAACGTGACTCCAAAACAACAAGCTTCAACATTCCAGTTCAACCCAATCAGGGGAGGACTAACAGGAACAAAGAAGAAACAAGACAACCAATATCCGGTTGATCCGGATGAATGGCTAGCCAAACAAAATTCAAAAGCAGTTGCCGAGTACCAAAGAATGGTACTTGAGAAGGCCAAACAAAATGTTCCAAAAACATTAAGTTTTGGTACTATGGAGGATGAGCCAGAATCACCTCCCGAAGACTACACTGGCCGTCGCGACAGGCAGTACGTGGTGGAGACCGTGGTAGAAATACTCGCGGTCAGGACCCCGTTAACCTGGATAAGGAACTAGACGGCTATGAATATGAAGATGAAGTACATTATGATTCAACTTGAAAGTAGCGTTCTAAATCGGTTGCAAGCAACCCAACACCTAAAGATGACGATCTCTATAAGCCTTACAGGCCAATGACCTTTAATGAGAGATCAAAATTTTGCACGCGAATTGCGCTGGCACCAATGCCTCAATAATGCAAACTCCCAAGTAAGATTGGGAAATACGATGGCCTACGTGATCTAGATGATCACTTGCACGCTTTTGACTACGCGGGAAGTTCTAAACTATGGCCTGTACAAGCCTGGTGTCACCTATTCGTACAAACATTAACTGGTGCAGCTAGAGTTTGGTACGAAAGCTTACCTGTCGGAAGCCTACTAGATTTTGACGACCTCATTTGAAAAATTCAAGAATCACTTCTCGCACTTGCGCAAGCATAAGAAAGACAAAGCGCACATCCTGTTGTGCGCACGCCATGAGAAAGAGTCACTAGAAGATTATATCGTGAGATATAACAAGGAGGTTCTCCAGCTAGGTTGCTGAGAAGAGCTTACCCGTGCAGCATTCATACATGGTTTAAGAAATGACGATTTAATGAGATGCCTCACCGGAAAAGATGGCGTACCAAACGCTTGGGACAAAGTGATTGAAGCCGCTAAAGTATATGCGTCTTCTGAGCGTTCTTTCAATCGCAACAAGCATGCGCACTAGGGCAGCACTCATTATCCATCATGTAACAACAAAGGGAAAGGAAAGAAATCTGTTTGGTCCAGGATTTCTGGCACGGTAGAAGAAGGAAAGTACTCATCCACGCAAGACGCGCCGAACAAGCTAAGCTCAAAAGGGTCTCGTGATCATAATGGATACCATAGTAGAATTATGATTGGACTCCGTTATCTAAAACGCCGTCCGAAGTGTTAAAAACGAAACAAATCCATTTCCCAAAGCCGCAGGATCTCCGAGGTGATAGACAGCATATTGACAAATCCAAATACTGCGAATATCATGAAGACTATGGCCATTTGACAGACAGTTGCAAGAGCTTAAAGATGGAGATAGAGAACGCCATAAAATCCGGTCAGTTATCACACCTTCTGAAGCACATGCGAAGAAAATAACAAGACAACATGGAAGGGGGCGAACCCCCCCCCCCCAAAAGAAAATACGTAACCTCAATGTGCATCACGTGTACAACACGTCACGCCACAGTTGCAACATGATTCATAGAGCCACCAGTCACAAGCGCACATTCGCTGACACAAATGATGACTCGTGGAAAGAAGAGAAAGTGATAATGCCAAGAGTGAAAGGAGAGGCTTCTTCAACAACTCCACTAATTATCACAGGAGTTGTAGGACATTACCGCACAAGGTATATGTTCCTAGACAATGGAAGCAGCACGGATATTATGTACCAGCAATGTTTTGACCAGCTGGATGACAATGACAAAGCAAGGTTAATACCCATGACAGAGCCCATCTCAGGCTTCATACACGAGATGATCTTCCCATTGGGAATGCTTACATTCCCGGTGACACTTTCAGATGGAAAACATTCACGCACAGAAGTGTTAGAACGGGAAGTCCTATCAAAGTTCAACTGCAATGCGTCCACACCGCACCAGATGGCAGGTTTTCCCACACGGACTGGCGTAGCCTTTATACGAGGGAACAAAACATGTCACACAACTGATGCGCCGAAACCCGCAAAACAAATGAAATCAACTGTCAGAACCGAACCGGAAAAATGGGTTATTAACCCTGCATTCCCGGAACAGACAGTTGTCATCGGCCATGTAATCTCCGACTCCATTCGCATACATCTGAAGCAACTCCTTACCAAGAATATGGACATTTTCGCATTTCAGCCAGCTGACATGGTTGCCGTTCCGCATCACATTGCGGAACATAGGCTCAATGTCTATAAAAATGCAGAACCGGTTGCCCAAAAGAAACGCAGTATGGGGCCGGAAAAAACAAAGGCGATGAATGACTAGGTAAAGGAGCTCTTGAAAGCGGGTATTCTCCGCAAAAGCAAGTATCAAGCCTGGGTTTCAAACCCAGTCATGGTGAGAAAATCCAATGGTAGTTGGCGCATGTGCGTAGATTATAAAGATCTGAACAAGGCTTGACCGAAAGATTGTTATCCACTACCTGAGATCGATTTAAAAGTCGACTCGTTGGCACCATTCAGATTCAAATGTTTTCTGGATGCTTAAAAGGGCTATCACAAAATTCAGATGGCCAAAGAAGATGAAGACATGATAGCATTCCGCACCGATATAGGAACCTTTTGCTACACCAAAATGCCATTCGGACGAAAGAAAGTCGGGGCCACTTATCAGCATTTGATGGATTCAGCATTCGTGAAGCAAATACGCGTCAATTTGGAAGTCTATGTTGATGATATTGTCATCAAAAGCAAAGAAGAGGACCAGATGCTGAACGATATCCAAAAAAACATTCGATCAATTTCGGAGTGTACGAATGAAGTTAAACCCAGGCAAATGTTCTTTCAGAATGGAAGAAGGAAAATTTTTGGGAGTCATCGTAACCAAAGACGGTTTCCGCGTAAATCCAGACAAAGTACAAGCAATCGAGCGCATGCCGTCCTCGTCTTCCGTCAAAGAATTCCAGACATTGATGGGATGCCTCGTAGCTTTGAACAGATTCTTGTCAAACTACGCGTCCAAATGATTTCCTTTCGTGGACATGTTGAAAAACTGTTTGAAAAACTCAAATTTCAACTGGATCACGAAAGCCAAAACTGCCTTCCAAGAAATGAAGAAGTGTTTGAGCAATCTGCCCACACTCACTGCACCGTTACCCGAAGAACCACTCACACTATATTTATCCGTCACTGAAAAAGCAGTAGGCGCAGTGCTCATGGTCAACAGAAAGGGGGTACAAACCCCAATCTATTACGTCAGCTATACATTGCTTGATGCTGAAACTCGTTATTCAACAATGGAAAAATTGGTTCTCACACTAGTTCATGCTTCTAGGAGGTTGCGCAGATACTTCCAAGGCAACCCTATCAATGTCTTGACTGATTTCCGCATCATTGACATCTTGCGCAAACCAGAACTTTCTGGAAGACTAGCCAAATGGGCCATTGAGTTGGTAGAACACTCAATTACTTACAAAGCCAGACCTTCCTTTAAGGGGTAGATCTTGGCAGACTTCATCACGGAAATTCCAACAGATAAAATCGAAGAGTGCCTAAATGAAGAATCTTCGAAATCAACTCCGCCAGATGAATTACAAAAGTGGAAGCTCTTCACTGATAGCGCCTGTAACGACGAAGGAGCTGGTGCAGGGTTACGTCTAGATGACACCGGAAGGAAAAGAGTAAACATACGCAATCCGGCTTGACTTCCCAACAACTAACAATGAGGCAGAATATGAGGCACTCTTAGCAGGCTTGCGCATAGCAAAAAAGATGGGAGCTCAACACATTGAAGCTCATGTTGACTACATGTTAGTATCGAATCACATACACGGCTCGTACGAAGCAAGAGAGCCATCCATGATCTTGTATTTGCAACACACTAAGGAGCTAATGCACAGCTTCGCTCATTGCAAAGTAACTCATGTGTGTCAAAGCCAGAACAAGCCAGCAGACGCCTTAAGTAAGATCGCATCAACCGCATTCGACCACATGGCCAAATACGTGCCGGTCGAGGTGTTAACAAACCCATCCGTACCACAAAAACAAGTGAACGTGGTCCAGACGGGAAAAAAAAACTCTTGGATCACCCCTATAATGGCTTATCTGACCAAAGGGATCCTCCCGTCCAACAGAGCGGAAGCTAGAAAGCTACAACACAAAGCCTTTCACTACGAGGTCATCGACGGTATTCTATATCGACTCTCTTACCTTGGACCATTATTACGATGTGTGGACTCCGCGGAAGCCACATATTTGATCAAAGACATCCACGAAGGGACTTGTGGACTGCACGCAGGTCCAAGAATGGTCGTTGCAAAGCTCATGAATGCATCTGGACGCATTAAAAGAACTGCGCAAATGCGATGCCTGCCAACGGCACCTGGACGCATTAAAAGAACTGCGCAAATGCGATGCCTGACAACGGCACATACCCGGAACACTCGGGCCCAAAAACAACTTAGTACCGGTCACAGCAGCATGGCCTTTCCAAAAATGGGGCTATCGATCTAGTTAGACCTTTTCCTACCGCTCCGGGCAACGTCAAATACTTAGTGGTAGCCATTAATTACTTCACCAAATGGGTAGAAGCCAAAACATTGGCCTCGATAAATGGATGAAGCATCAAAAAGCTAATATGGGAGTTCATCATTTGCAGATTTGGCTTACAACTAGAAATCGTAAGTGACAACGGTACGTAGTTTGCAGACCAGCATTTACAGGAATGGCTCGCATCCATCAATGTCAAACAGATATTCACATCGGTTGCGCATCCTTAAGGCAATGATCAAGTAGAACGCGCAAACCAGAATATTGTTGAGGGCATCAAAGCTCGTTTGGGAACGAAACGCAGTGGTTAGGTCGATGAGCTTCCCCGTGTCCTATGGGCTCATCGCACTTTATTAAAAACAAGCAATGGGGAACCACCATTTCGCTTGACATGCGGAACTGAGGCAGTAATACTCGCAGAGGTTACATGCCAAGGGTCCTGTTCGCGCAAAACACCGACAATAACAAGGAGCTGCGGATGAATCTAGATTTACTAGAAGAACTCTGGGACACGGCTTCTATCCGTGAAGCATCTTACAAACGACAGCTGGAAAATATTATAACGCGCGAGTCAAAGAACACCCCTTTCGCGTCGGAGATTACGTGTTCCGAAACAATGAGGCATCATACGCCGAAAAGCGTGGTAAGCTTGCACCAAAATGGGAAGGACCTTACAAAATCCAGGAAGTGTTGGGAAAGGGCGCATACGCCTTAGAGCGTCTAGATGGTACACCCATCCCGCGTACTTGGAACGTAGCGCAACTGCGCATCTGTTACATCTGATTTACTATTTCTTAAATTGTAATAATGGCCCAGTGCCCAATTAGTTTATATTACAATAAAGTATGTTTCTACAAATTATCATGTTGTATCACACAATAAAAGGCTAAACAAGCACAGAACGCATAAACGCACATACGACGCTATCATATCCAAATATGCAAAAAAACGGGGGGGGGGATGTTACAAAAAGCATACATCCCAAATGTATATATTAGACAGCATTTCCGTACGACAAAAGACTTATACCTATGCATCTATTAACAAAAATATCAAGGTTAGAACCTAAGAAGCATGTTTCCATCCACTCCCAACCCTTCGGAGTATGAGTTTAGGAGTCTTAGGCAAGTCTCCCAACTCCGATAGCTTCTTCATCTTTAATAGTTGACCATCAGAGGTTCCTTGATCATCAAGATTATCAGGCCTCATATTCTCCTGAGACAAAAGGTATCCATAATACTCAGCAAGTTGACTGGATGACGTGACAGTTTCATCATCCCCTTCACAACTAATTTTTCACCTGCTTGAAGATTGCTTGAAATGATGTTGGTCGACATTCTCTTTAAAGGAAGCTTCTTCAGAGTTATTTTAAAAAGAAATGAATGCATGCACTTACTATATATAGAAGAAAAAGGACAAGTATTTAATTACCATAAATGGTAAATACTTGATTAGCCTAGAGAAGTGTGACAGTCGCCTGACACCAGCCGTCGAGACTGTCACATCTGCAATCAACAGTGTCAGTAGCAGACTTGTAGATGCATTTATGCGACTAAAGCTTTGGATTGTACTATAAACATATGTTAATAATATGAATCGAATGGGCGAAGGAATTGCATGATGGGCGAAGGAAGGTTTTCAGAGGTACGAAGGAGAAAGATCATACGAAGGAGAGACAGGAGGCGAAGGAAGATTTAGTTTGTTATGTATTGCTTCATTCGACCAGTCTGTTTGGTCGAATGTGCACATTCGCACCTACATGGTGGGCGAATGTGCAGCCTATAAATTGGTCCAGCTGATTTTTGAATGTAGTTTTAGTCATTATTGTTCCCTCCATTTTCAGTGTGTCTCTCTAGAGTTTTGTTAAGCTTAATTCACATTGTGTCTTTAATGTTTTGATCATATTAACATGTAATTGAGTTGTTTATTAATGAGAAAAGCTTTGAATGATGATTTGTTTGTTTTGATCTGATTGATTATCATTTTGTGATTGGTTTAGGGTTTCCGCACCTAAATCAAACTTGTTTGATCATTTCTTTGTAGATTTATCGATCCTTTAGCACATACAAAGTGGTATCAGAGCCATTCTGGATCAAACAACCACAAATTGATAGTTTCTCAGTTGATTTGGACCCAATTTTGGTCAAAAAGTTTCTGTTTTCATAGAACAAACTGATTTGATGAGTTTTTGATTGATTAGAACTTGTTTTCATGGTTAAATGGATAATTCTCTTTGATTAAATTGTTCCAAATCAATTCCGGATCAAAACCATCAAAATCTATCAACATTTGATAAACTTGATCAAAATTAACTGATTTTCAAAGAATAACCGTTTTTGAAAGAGCAGGGTCGAACCTAGAGAGAACGGTCGAATGTGTGAGTGATTTTGGTCGAACGAGTGAATTTTTGGTCGAAGGTGTTGATTTTGTGGTCGAGCGTAGAGTTTCATATCTTATTGTTGTACATTCGACCATCAGAGGTTCATTCGACCAATCGAACGGTCGAAGGAGGGATCAAACAGTCGAAAGAGAGAACAAACGGTCGAAAGAGTTTGTGTGTTGTCATAGTCCACATTCGTACCTTTCCAAACGGTCGAAGGAGAAGAATTTTCCTCATTCGACCATACGTTAGTGCGAAGGTAAAACCTGTTTTAAAATTTTTCTAATATTTTTGTGTTTGAACATTTACAGGTTTAGATGTGGAACATTCCAACTACGCCAAGACCTAATCCAGCACCACAGCAGCAGACAACCAGAGATCCATGGACAGTTGCAGCCCAGAAGACTAGTCCACCATCTCAGCCAATCAACTACATGGCTATGACTAGTTCTACTCCTCAGCAAGTTGTGCAACCATTACAGCAACCAATTGGCGACTATTGGGGAGTAGCAGCAGCTGCCATTCATTCACAGACGACCAATGCCATATCTACACTCATTCATGATCTATCATCAGGCAGTGGAAATCGTCCACCAAAGCTCATGGATATGATTGACTATAACACATGGAAGACAAAGTTTAAGATACATGTGGAAGGACAAGGCTTAGAGGGAGCCGAGGCATGGCAGATGATAGTGAAAGGTTATGTTGCTCCTATTCTGGAGAACACAGGTGAACCTATACCATTGGAGAACTTGAGTGATGATGAGAAGAAGAAGTTTGCGATCAAGAAAAAGGCATTTTCTCAATTATCTTAGGCGATCAACACTGACTTGCTGCATCAGTTCGGATCGTGTACTACTTCAAAACAGTTGTGGGATATGCTGAGAAACAGACATGATGGTAACGAGAAGACTAGGAAGCTGAGAATGGAAGAGCTTCATAAAGAGTTCGAGAACTTTAGTTACATGGGTAACGAGACTTTAAAAGAATTGGTTCCAAGGTATTGCCACTTGCTCACAGAGCTCTCGAGTTACGAGATTTGCATACCTATGTCTGAACTGGTGGATAAATTTGCTGATGCTTTACCACCATACTGGAACCAACACATTGAAGTGTTGAAAGAAAAAGATGCATACCAGTATTGGACTATCAATGAGTTCATACAAAAACTGGAGAACAAAGAGATGGAGGAGAAGAGGAAAGCTAAGAGAGCACAGATTCCACAGAACCCAGAGTTGTATGTGAGTGGTACATCTACTTCTCTTTCTACTTCTAGCTCTACTTCAAATGTTGCACCTCATATTGCTTGTGTGTCTAATGTTGTTGAACCCACCAAAGCACCAATCAACTATCTTACCCAAACTTCATCATATACACCACAATCTTATCAAACACCTAATTTCATCCCACCTTTTTCACCTATGCAACAAGCTGCCTGTTACACTGCTAGTCAACCTCAACAACAACCATATAATCCTCACATAAACCAAATGCAGATCACTCAAACACAATCAAATCAAAGTCCGATTGTGTTAGAGACTTCAAACCTTAATAATGTTACTGTTGAGATTGCTCAGCAGCATGTAGCATTAGTATCTGCAATGGTTGCATCATACAACGGTTTAGTTGCTAGTCAGATTGGGAACAACAATCTAACCAATGAGGACAATGCACAAATCGATAAAGAGGAAATGGAGCTTATGGATATACAGTGGGCGTTTGCTAGCATCATGAGAAGAGCCACTGATTTTATCTAGAAAACAGGGAGAACTGACCTTTCGACTTCTCCAAACACCACTTATGGCTTTAACAAAGCCAAGGTCACATGTTTTAATTGTGGTGAGAAGGGTCATTTCAAGAGAGAGTGTACACAGCCGGCTCATCAAGGTAATCGAAACCCGTTCAACTCAAGCTACCAAAACCGACAAAACCAAAACCAAAACCAGAATCAGGTATCATACAACAGTCCTAACATTTCTAGCTTTCAACCTCAAAACAACTACCAGAACCATCAAAACACACAACAAAATACCAATACTAGACAATCCACATCTCAAAACCAACCACAACAGAATCCAAACCAAACCATTGTTCCCATCTCTACCTAACACTCAAACCCAAACTGAAAATCAAAACCAAGCACTTGTGATCCAAAAAGATGAAGGTTTTGATTGGACGGGTATGCAATTAGGAGTGGAAGAGATCACTGCACGAAATGTGACTTGTGTGGCACAAAATATGAGTATGGATGAACATGTGGAAATTGAAGAAGATGTTGTGACAGAAAAATTGACGGAGTTGAAAATAGAAGAGTTGAATGAGGATGTGATTGATGAGTGTGAAGACAAGAAGTCTGGAATGATTCTTGATTCTGTCACAGATGTTGGAGAGCAATATGATTCGGCTTACTCGGACATGGAAAGTGATTCTGACTCAGAAGCTAGTGTGAACTCACTAGACGATGACATCTATCAGTTGCTAGCTGAAGCAGATTTCCTAATGACCCGCAAGTCGTGTATGGTGGATGATGCCTGCACAAAGATTGACTACTCAAAATTCTTTGTAGGGAAGGAAGCTCATTTCGCATTGATGGCAATGACAGAACCACCTAAACCGGTAAGTACTGAATCTCAATCTAAATTTCAAGTTTGTGATAAATGTTCTGATTTTGATAGATTGACAGCAGAAAATAAGCAACTCAAGGTACAACTTGAGAGTGCTAAAATAAACTGTCAAACTTATCAAAAGGAAGCAAAAGAATTTAACAAAGTACTTGATGGTTACAAAAAGGATGTTTCTGAACTGAAAAAGACTTTGTCTTTAAAGCAACTTGCCATTAATAACTATATAAATGAAATGGAAAACACAAAGTTAGAAATGGCAACCATCATGTGCTTCACTGAAAAAGTGAACAAAAAGTTAGAGAGCTATAAGCACATTGCTTATGTAGTTGACCACATCATAGAAGAACCTTCACAGTCGAGTAGTGCAAACTACAAAGCTGTCCCATCTCCGGTGTTGTTCGAAAACCATAATTTGCATGCGATAGCACCGTAGAGCTTAGTCAAAACTGACTCTACATCAGATAACGAGTCCAACACATCCAGTGTCAGAGACCCGTATTCCGATGTTAGACCTGTCTTGGGGAACAATGAAGGTGTGGTAGCTGCAGATGATTCTGATGAAGAAGATGAACAGTCTGAGACGGTTGTTGAGAAAGTGGATGATATTCCTGATGAAAATCATATCATCACCACTGAACCAGTCTCACCATCTCAGATTGTCCATCCCATGGCTAATGCTCACCGAAAGAATCAAACCGCAAAGAAAGTGGTTAAGAAAGTTGAGAAAAATGTGATTAAATCTATTGAAAAGAAAATTGAAACTAAAACAGAGAAATCAAATGAAGAGAACAACGAATCGTGTGATAAACCTGTGAAAGTTTTCTATCGGATGCAAGGCTCCGATAAGATTATGTCTGATGACGAATATCCGATTCAATTTGTAAATTATTCTAAAATTGAAAAGATCTGGCAGGAAAGTACAATTTGGTTTCCAAAACATGAACGAACCAATGATATTCCTCCAGCCATTTTAAAGAAAATTCATTCGGATAATTCTAAAGACGCAAAGGTCAATGTCACACAATTTGTTAAACCAACAGACAAATCAAATAGTTTTATTGAGCCGACTTACTCAAAGGACCCAGCTCCTGAGAGTTTAAGAAAACAGTGCATGGTTGATCAATATCCCATTGCTAGTTTTTTAAGTCGCACATCAAGGAAAACTATGAAGAGTACCGTGCGTGTTTTAAGTGCGGGGAAAGGGGACATTTACTTGCCACCTGCCCGTATGTACGACACAAGAGGCACGGGGTGGAGATGAAGTAAAGACATGATTATCCGGTTGATAATTACAGTTATCCACAAAGACAGTTTTCCATCAGCCAGCACCTTACTATAACCAAAACAATTTTTTCCAAAAGAGGGAAAATCGTCGGATGACCTATGACAAACGCAACCGGATAGCCACTGAGAAACCATTGAAGAAACCATTGCTGAACACAACTGCTGAAAACAAAAAGGTTCCTGCTAAACCTAATGCCAAATCAGCAGTTGGACCTGTCTCTGTTAAATCAGAAAAGGTAACCAAGAAGGTAACATTCATGGACGGAGTAAAGCAACCGGCTGAGACCTCAAAATCTCAGATCCGGATCTTGAAACGGACTGAACAGTCTTGGTCATCAAAGGGTTCTGAGGGTGCTTCAACTTCACAGAATGTGAAATCTGAAAAGGCAACAGTTGAGTGTGAAAAGAAAGAGGTTGTTAAAATCCAAGATGTTTGTGAATCTAATGAATGTTTGAAACAACCAGTTCAAAGACCCAAGACCAAACAGGCTTGGGTCCCCCGAAAGATCTAATTGTTTTACTTGATATGTGTAGGGAGCTCCAGCTGGCCCTGTTAGCAGCCTCTGGATTGTTGACAGTGGAGCTTATGGACACATGACAGGAGATCTCACGCTACTTTTTGTTATCAAGAATATAAATGGAGGTTATGTAGCATTTGCAGGGAATAAAGGAGGCTACATTACGATGAAGGGTAGTGTTAGCAATGGGGTAGTGACATTTGAGCGGATATCGTATGTGAAGCAGATAGATTACAATCTACTTAGTGTCAGCCAAATCTGTGATAAACAATTCTCTGTTTATTTTGACGACAAATCTTGCTATATCCTGAAGCCGGGTTTTGAACTTCCAAAAGAGTGGGTGATGCTAAAGGCACCGAGAGTTAACAATTTGTATATTCTCGATATGTCCAAAGCTATGACCACCCATGGCCAAGTCACGTGTTTCCTCCCTAAGGCTACAAAAAAAGAATCTATCATGTGGCATAGGAGAATGGGACACATTCATTTAAGAAAGATGAACCAGTTGGTGAAAAATGAACTTGTCACTGGAGTTAATGTGAAACGTTTTCATTTGAATGACAAGTGTATTAGTTGTAAAAAGCGTAAACAGCACAAACAAACCCATAGACCAAAGAAAGTCAATTCTGTTGAACTACCGCTTGAGCGTTTGCACATGGATTTATTTGGTCTAGTCAAGCGTAAAAGTCATGCTGGGGAATTGTACTGTCTTGTGGTGACTGACGATTACTCAAGATTCTCATGGGTTATGTGCTTACATCAGAAAAGCGACACGTTTGACAACCTGAAAGTTCTGTTCACTCGTTTGGAGAATATCTATGGTCTAAAGATCAAAAGGATCAGGAGTGATAATGGGACGGAGTTCAAGAATGCTCAGATGTATGATCTTTGTGAAAACAAGGGAATTCATCACGAATACAGCGCTCCGTATACACCCTAACAGAACGGTGTCGCAGAACGTAAAAACAGGACTCTAATCAAAATGGCGAGAATAATGCTTGCGGACTCAAATCTTCCAGTAATGTTCTGGAATGAAGCAATTTACGCAGCTTGTTACACTCTAAATCGTGTTTTAACAGTGAAGAAGTTTGGCAAAACTTCTTATGAGCTGTTGAACCGTCGCAAGCCGAATCTAGAGTATCTAGAACCGTTTGGAGCCCCGTGTACAATGCTTAATCCTTCTGAGAAGTTCGCACCAAAGGCTGAAGAAGGCTATTTTGTTGGATATGCAACCCCACTCAAACGGGTATTCAACAAAAGAACTAGAAAAGTCGAGGAGTGGGCTAACGTCGAAGTACAAAGATACACTCAGAATGTACAGGGAGGCGGTCCAGACTGGATGTTTGATTACAAAGATTTCTTTGAATCATTCAACATAGATAGCATGGTTGAAGAAGCTGTACTCCGTTTATATTACCAGGTCGAAAACGCAGTGACTTCATCGTTAGTGCGTCCGATTACCGTGAATCCTCAAGCGGCTTCTAATGATACCACTGCTCCTGTGATGGAAGAAGAAGTGTTCCAAGAAGCTTCAACAACGATTAATTCATCGGAATCAGAAGATGAAGACGATGATGCTACAAGTGAAGCTATTCTGGACAATGCTACAGTAACACCACCAGTGAACCCAAATCCAAATGGTGCTTCATCATCAAATGTGGGTAATGATCTGGTTTCTATAGAGAATTTGACGACTCAAACGGGAGTGCAAGTACCTGATTATCCAGAATCTCGGATACATCGAATACACCTGCTTGAACAGGTCATTGGTGATCCTGGTAGCAGCGTTATGACAAGAGGGCAATTGAGGAATGCTCAAGCACCAGAGAATATTGGCAATCTTGCATTATATGCCAAAATACAAAAATCTGGTTTTCAAAATGACTGGTCTTTCGCTTGTTATGTGTCGCAGGTCGAGCCGCGGACGTACAAGGAAGCTCTTTTGGATGATGCTTGGGTGGAAGCAATGCTAGAAGAGTTGTTGCAATTTCAGAAGCTTGGGGTTTGGACGCTGACAGATTTGCCCCAGGGAAGAAAGAAGATAGGAACCAAATGGGTTTTTAAGTGTAAAAAGGATGATAGAGGAGTTATAGTGAGAAACAAAGCTCGTTTGGTTGTTCAAGGTTTTCATCAAGTTGAGGGAATCGACTACAATGAAATCTATGCACCTGTTGCACGCTTGGAAGATATACGAATGTTTCTAGCGTTTGCATCCTGGAAGAAATTCAAGGTGTATCAGATGGACATAAAGAGCGCATTTCTTTACGGTGTGGTCAAAGAGGAAGTTTACATAGGTCAACCACCAGGCTTTGAGGACCCTATTCACCTGGATAAAGTCTATGTTTTAAACAAAGCTCTCTACGGGTTGCACCAAGCTCCGAGACAATGGTATGAGGAGCTGAGCACGTATCTTCTCTTGAAAGGATTCAAACGCGGATTGGTAGATTGCACACTGTTCACAAAACGAGCAGGAGATGATTTGCTTCTTGTGCAAATTTATGTTGATGATATCATATTCGGGTCTACTAACGAACTTCTGTGCAGGGAATTTGAAAAAGTTATGCAGGAAAAGTTCGAGATGAGCGCAATGGGAGAAATGCAATTTTTCCTAGGCTTGCAGGTGGAGCAAAGACCAACGGGGATCTTTATTCACCAGACCAAATACATTTCTGAAGTCTTGAGCCGATTCCAGATGGAAGATTCGAAGCCGATGGATACCCCGATACAACCTAATCACGGGATTGGAGTTGACGCTAAGGGGGAGCTTACTGATCCATTTACATACAGAGCTATCGTCGGATCTCTGATGTATCTCACCGCGTCTAGACCGGATATAATTTTTGCAACATGTCTTTGTGCATGATATCAGTCGAAGCCGAAACAAAGTCATCTTGCAGCTGTCAAGCGTATCCTTAGATATCTGAAGGGTTGTCCATCGAAAGGACTTTGGTACCCTCATGATGATAATTTTGACCTAATTGCTTTTAGTGATGCAGATTGGGGTGGCTGTGACAAAGACAGCAAATCCACAACGGCTGGATGTCAGTTTATGGGGAGCAGGCTCGTGACCTGGCAATTCAAGAAACAGACTGCAGTTGCACTATCCACATGTGAAGCAGAATACGTTTCAGCATCGAGCTACTGCTCACAGGTTCTTTGGATCCAACAATAGATGGTGGATTACGGTTTGCAATTTCTTAAAACCCCTATTTACTGTGATAATGAAGCCGCAATCGCATTAACAAAAGACTTAGTAAATCACTCAAAGGCTAAACATATCCGGATTAAATATCATTTTATCTGTGATTGTTATGCTAAAGAGTTGATCGATATGGTCAAAATCCACACTGATTACCAACGCGCAGATCTTTTTACCAAAGCTTTTGATAAATCGAGATTTGAAAATCTTTTGAAAGCTAATGGTATTAAAGAAAAACAAGACTGATCACCACCTCAGTCTATCACTTTTTAGTTTAATTTTTACTGTTTTTCAGAAAATTTCAAAAATCCAAAAACATTGAAAAATTTCAAAATCCATAAAATTAGAAAATTTCTTTGCTAACTGCTATATCTTCTTCCCTTAGATTAATGCCGTCAGATTTCTGTGAACAAACGATATCTGGGCAGTCACATATTTGAAATGCTCTAGCTTATCCTTGGGAATAGTAAATTCAAAAATTTATAAAAATCAGAAAAACCAAAAATGATTTCCTGAAGAAAAAGGGGAAATGATAGTACATCAGTGGGGATCTGACACATTCTAAGACATGTAATGCTATATAGGACGTGTGTCTGAGTCTGTGCGATGTGCTGATAGGCTTCGTAGACCTATTACTGCGTGCTTGATACATATATATCAAACGAATTGTTGTGTGGATGAACTCCTCATGGGCATATGGTCTTAGTACCGTAATTTCGTTTGATAGGGTATTTGTACAAAACTCGGAGGTTTCGGGTCGTTATGTTATTAGTTGTCTGGGGATAGCCTCTCTGATCTTCTGCTGTAAGTCATTACGGACCTAGATCAGATAGGGTGTCATTCTAAAAGAGCTTTATGCCAAATCCTAAAGTTACCGAATTGAGGAACTTTCTATGTTTTATGATGATCAAAGATTATCTATTACATCGTATTAATCACTAATCCAAATCATGATTAATATCAGTCCTCAACCCGGTAAAGTGCACATGTTACTTTGCTGCATTAATTTGCTGACCTGTATACCTCTGTGCATTATACCTTGTAAATTACAGACGACAAAAGCATAATCACGCTTTACAATGAGTCTTTGTGCATTTACTTCTTGATACGGGAGTATGTCATGTGCGTGGGAACCACAGACAATTTTGTTTATACTATACATAATAGTATCAGTCTAAAGCACTGCACAAAAGTCTGCATGTGAGTTTATATGGATCACAATATCAGCAGTTGCTAGATCACACATTGTCTTTAATGATAATAATCAAAAGATCAACGGTGTGATCAGATTTCTCAATAACTGATATGATCCCTTTACCGGAAATCCCAAAACATTTACTGTTTTTCATTTACATTTCAGCATTTTATTTTCTCATCAAAAATTACAAAACTCAAAAAGATTTTAGGTGTGTTTTAACATAAACTTTAGAAAATCCAAAAAGATTTTACATTTCTATCTTATTTTTGATAGCTGATGGTGGTTGATGCCGATTTTATAAACCTTGATGAATCATTTGAGCTTTGTAATCTTTTAAATGTGAAAATATGAATGTTGGATGCTTAAAAGTTAAAAAATAATTGGAACGGGACTCGTTTTTGAGATTTGAAAAATTTGTCAAAATTCTAGTTTTCGTTCGCCCATTCGTTTGGTCGAACGTGGAATTTTTGTTGTTCCTTCGTACAGTGTATTTGGGCGAATGAGAGTGTTCTTGAGTAACAAACACATTCGAACCCTTTTGTCTCCTTCGAACCTTTCAATAGGGTCGAAGGAACCAAAAGCTTCTCATTCGACCGTTGTATTTGGGCGAAGGAGCATGCCTATATATATCAGTTATGTCTCATTCGAACCCTTACAAAATTTTTTCAAAAATTCTGAATTGAAGTCCACTTGTTGCCCTGTTATTTTGCTTCATATCATTGTGTTCGTCTCACTTTACTGATCATTTTGCACTACTTGTTACAGGTTAACACCTCATTTTCAAGGATTAATCGTTGATTTTCAGATTTGAGCCCTAGAAATCAAAAACTGATATAAACCATGTTCATTGACTTAATTGTTAATTAGGATTCATTCTATCAGTGTTTTAGGTGGAGAAAATCCAAAAACTAAGGATTCTAATCCAACAGTTTGATCATTTGATCGTTATTTTCATTCGAACCCTAGTTTTAATTAGAAAACACTGATATAATGATTGATTGATAAAATTGTTGGTTTGGAAACTTTAATCGATGATATTACATGCTTAATGAATCAAAATAACAAGTGAAAATCAACTGATTCTCAAAATTGAAAATTTAAATTTGCAGACAGTTTCTTTCGCCCATTTTGAATGGTCGAAGGAGATGTTTGTCTGGGCGAATGAAGTTAAAACGGTCGAATTAAACTTTTGTTTATAATTTTTCACATTCGTACCTTTACAATTTCACATTCGCACCAATAATCTCTCATTCGCACCTCCGTATGGGCGAATGAGAAGTTAAAATACCAAATTTTCAAACTTTGATTATTTTGTCGATTTTTAACATGTTTATTTGTTTTGTTTTGCAGATTGAACCATGTCTGAACAGGAGAAGTCTACTGAACAGGAGAAGACTACTGAACAAGCCGGATCATCTTCACAGGTTGCCAAGAAAGCAACAGTAGAGCTTTTACCGTTTCAGAATGCGCATAAGTGTTGTGCGTATATTGGAGAAGTTAAGAAGCATACAGAGTTCATAGAGATCATAGAGTTTCTGAAAAGAAGTCGGGTGATAGACGCAATTACTACACCTTCCATTATCATGATACAAGAATTTTGGACTGAAGCGAAGATGGATTTCTGGGAATGCGAATCGTCTTTGGTGAGCAAGATACAAGGAAAGTTGGTTATCGTTTCAGAGAAGGATATCAGAGAAGCCTTGAATCTTCAAGATGAAAAGACTGATCCCAGAGAGCTTAGCTTTATGGAACAACGAAAGTACTTTATAAGGATGAAATACAATGGGACGATTACTGATGGCTCGTTGCACAAGGGAAAGCTTTGTCCACAATTCAAATACTTGGCACATGTGTTGATTCACTTCTTTGGTTCAGCTGCTGGAGGATATGATCTGATGAGAAAGAGTAATAGCTCGATGATGGTAGCACTGGTATTGAACAAACCGTTCAATGTATCAGGGATGCTGATGGAACATTTGTTGGACCCTGTCAATGGCACGAGGAATCTGAAGTTTTTGCTGTATCCTCGATTCCTCCAGATGGTTTTTGATCATAAACACAAAGAGTTGAAAAGGGATCCGAAGCACATTGTAGTTCAAGAACATATGTCAATCAATACACTGGCTAGAATGAAAGCTTACAAAGGCTTGTCAGTAAATGAACGTCCACCTGTTAGACGTTTATTTGGACACTTGGCGGGGATTGACTATGAGGATCCAGGTGAAGGTCTAGTGAGACATGATAACAGTGATTCAGACCAAGACAATACATTACATCCTGTTGATCCAGATGCAAAGCGAAAGCGACAGGTTGTTAATGTGGGAGCAAAAAGTGGAAAGGGAAAAGAGAAAGAAATCAGGATAGATGTTGTTCCTGAACCTGCTAAGAAGAAGAGTACACCGAGAAGAAGTAAGACAATGGCTAAGAAAGGATTGCACATTATTGATGAAGCGTCAATTGATTCTGAAGAGACGCAAGAAGATGAACACTGGGATTCTGAGACTGAATCGTTGAAGACTACCAAGCCCAAGGCCACTGTGGCTGGTGAGTCTGCAAGTTTCAATAGATCGGTGGAAGAGCAGAAGATGAAGAGCCCTATTCGATTGGACGAAGAGGATGAGGGTTTAGGTCTGGGAACAGGAGACTTTCCTGGTTCGCCAGTTCAGGGGGAGAAACCAAAGAAGCCCCAATACAAGAAGAAAGAAAAGGTTGTGAGACCTGCAGAAAAGAGAGCTAGAGAGATTGAAACATTGATAGTAGGAAAGAAGTTACCACCTGCTTCTAGCTCAAAATCTCCAGTTGCTGCTCCAGCCTCAAAGAAGCAGAAAACCACAGCTACTTCTGGTACTGGACAAGAAGCTGATTTACCTGTTGATGCATTCAATGAAGCATTAGATACGTACTGAAGAAGCTAAAGAAAGGTAAACTGCCAGAGGTTGCTGAAGTCTCCACTAAAAAGGTTACAGTGGATAGTGATGTGATGGATACTGTTAACCGGAGACTTGCTGAAATGATGAATCTTATAAACAAGAAGCAGACTGAGATTGCCCAACTGAGGCAAAACGACTCAAAGATGCTTGATGTAGTTGTCACCTCACATGAGAATAATGAGGATTTGAAAAAGAAGATCAAAAAGTTGCAGAAGGATAATAAGAAGCTGTTGAAACATGAGCAGAGAAACACCAGACGGATTATAGCTTTGAAAGGAGAAAACAAGAAGCTGAAAGAGAGTAACAAAAACATGGATAATCTGATCAAAGATTTATACTCTCGAGCTCCTCAGCTAAAAGAAGGTGAAGAAGATAAAGAGTTAGAAGAGGAGCAAGTTGATTTTGAACTATCAGATGATGATGAGGAGGATGATGAAGATCTTGATGAAGATGCTGGTAAAGCTCCTAAAAGGAAGAAAGATGATGATGATGATGGTTCAAATAATGGATCTGGTGATGATAACAGCTCTGCATCTGATGATGATGATGACAATGATGATGACGATACAAACAGATATAAGTATGAGAAGAGAGAATCTGGAAAAGGTGAAGAATCTAGTTCGAAAGCCCCTGGAGGATCGGTGGATGATGATACGATCTTCTGGAATGAAAAGCTGAAGTCTATGTCTGAACATGATAAACAGATGTATCGCCAGATGCTTACTGATCGAGTCTGGACGATTGACATGACCAGCAGATTTTCTGAGATCTTTGAATCTCGTGACAGGGTGTTTGAATTAGAATATGATGATCCAGATTTGGAAGATGGTGGAGTCTCGGCGGCGATGGCAAAAGAGATCTTTGAAGGTTTGGCGAAACATGTTGGCAAAACTGTTGAAGAATTGTTAGCTGATAACCAGATTCCTGATCTAACTGAAAAGGAAGCTGGAGATCATTCTGATGATCGTGACATACCTGGTTTCGAGGACATAGAAGTTGAGGATGTGACGAGTGAAGAGTATCCAGAATATTTTAAAAGAGACAAGGATTCTGGATTTACTGCTTTCACTGATGAATTGTTAAAGGAAGCCGAGAGACGTGCAAAAGAGAAGAGTGATATGTTTGTTGATGAAATATTCAGAGGGCATGAGAAACCATATATCAGACAATCCGATAGCTTGAAAGAGTTATTGAGGGAGTTAAAAGAGAAAGAGGCTAATCCTCCCAAGGCTGAGATTCAGGGTAGCTTTTATAAATTTCACAACGACATGTTCAAAGGAAAAGCGTTGGGTGGGAAATTTAAAAAGCAACTGAAGTGTGTAGCAGTGAAGTGGGAGAAGGGGATCCTATACTTTGATAGATTTCATGATTTGAAGACTCTTCCATATTGGGCAATTCGTGATATTTGCCGTCACAAGATGACTGGAACGACAAATGATCAGATTGCTTACTTTGCTGAGAAGATGGCCAGAGAGAGCAGGACGAAGTGGAATCTCTTTGAACCTCAATATCCAAAAAGGATTGTTCACAAGAAAACCATTGACGATATAACTGGTTTGTCCAAGGTGAATTTAAAGTACAAACCACCAAAAGTGTTGAGGCACATTCCATTGCTGCAGATTCCTCAACATTTTGCTAAAGACTTTATCTTGTGGTACTATGATTGGAAGATTGCAGAAGCTGTGATTGTTCTGAAAGATGGAGATAAGAGTTTCAAGAAAATACACATTTTTGATCCCATGTGGTTGGTTAATTGTTCACATGAGGACATCATAATGTTGTATTATAATCCTATTTTCAGCGATGTTAAGGATGCTGAACAAGCCAGTAAATACCAGCGAGTGGTATTCTTGTGTTTTGCTCATGATATCAACGCCGGATGCGACTATGATAAGAAGCTCGGCAAGTTTGTTAAAGCTCAAGAGGTTCCTGAAGCGAAAAAGAAAAGGCCGAAGCAAGTGTTTGAGAAGGTGATGACGTTAGAAGAAAAGAAACTTTTGAGGATCAAGCTGATGAACAAAAGAATGGATGAGGAACGAAGAATTATACAATCCAAGGAATAGTCGAGGGGGAGTTTGTAGATGCATTTATGCGACTAAAGCTTTGGATTGTACTATAAACATATGTTAATAATATGAGTCGAATGGGCGAAGGAATTTCATGATGGGCGAAGGAAGGTTTTTAGAGGTACGAAGGAGAAAGATCATACGAAGGAGAGACAGGAGGCGAAGGAAGATCTAGTTTGTTATGTATTGCTTCATTCGACCAGTCTGTTTGGTCGAATGTGCACATTCGCACCTACATGGTGGGCGAATGTGCAGCCGATAAATAGGTCAAGCTGATTTTTGAATGTAGTTTTAGTCATTATTGTTCCCTCCATTTTCAGTGTGTCTCTCTAGAGTTTTGTTAAGCTTAATTCACGTTGTGTCTTTAATGTTTTGATCATATTAACGTGTAATTGAGTTGGATATTAATGAGAAAAGCTTTGAATAATGATTTGTTTGTTTTGATCTGATTGATTATCATTTTGTGATTGGTTTAGAATTTCCGCACCTAAATCAAACTTGTTTGATCATTTCTTTGTAGATTTATCGATCCTTTAGCACATACAAGACTGACACAAGTCCGTGTCAGGAAAGGATGACATCAGCTCATGATTGGATAATGCAAGGTAGTTAAAGGCAAGCATCACATTGTAACAACACAAAGGAAATAAAAATATGAAAGAATATCCAGGAATATTACAAGTTCAAGAAAAATAAAGATGTTCGGAATTCAAGACAAATATCTACTCAAGAATGGTACTTAAGAAGGCCAAACAAAATGTTCAAAAAACATTAAGTTTTGGTACTATGGAGGATGATCCAGAAGCACCTCCCGAAGACTACACTGGCCGTCGTCAAACAGGACCTCGACAGGCGGTACTTGGTGGAGACCGTGGTAGAAATACTCGCGGTCAGGACCCCGTCAACCTGGATGAGGAACTAGACGGCTATGAATATGAAGATGAAGTACATTATGATTCAACTTGAAAGTAGCGTTCTAAATCGGTTGCAAGCAACCCAACACCTAAAGATGACGATCTCTATAAGCCTTACAGGCCAAAGACCTTTAATGAGAGATCAAAATTTTGCACGCGAATTGCGCTGGCACCAATGCCTCAAGAATGAAAACTCCCAAGTAAGATTGGGAAATACGATGGCCTACGTGATCTAGATGATCACTTGCACGCTTTTGACTACGCGGGTAGTTCTAAACTATGGCCTGTACAAGCCTGGTGTCACCTATTCGTATAAACATTAACTGGTGCAGCTAGAGTTTGGTACGAAAGCTTACCCGTCGGAAGCCTACTAGATTTCGACGACCTCATTCGAAAAATTCAAGAATCACTTCTCGCACTTGCGCAAGCATAAGAAAGACAAAGCGCACATCCTGTTGTGCGCACGCCATGAGAAAGAGTCACTAGAAGATTATATCGTGAGATATGACAAGGAGGTTCTCCAGCTAGGTTGCGGAGAAGAGCTTACCCGTGCAGCATTCACACACGGGGTAAGAAATGACGATTTAATGAGATGCCTCACCAGAAAAGATGGCGTACCAAACGCTTGGGACGAAGTGATTGAAGCCGCTAAAGTATATGCGTCTTCTGAGCGTTCTTTCAATCGCAACAAGCATGCGCACTAGGGGTAACATTTCGCATTAAATCCTATGTACGTTACGGTTATTATTGAATAAAACGTCAAATTTTATCATTTATCGTGCCCTTTAAAAATGTTTCGTGACACATTTGAACCCCTAGTACCATACTATAAGTTTATATTATTAATATATTAGATAAATAATTGTTAAAAAAATATTTGCCTGGGCCGGGATTCGAACCCGTGCCCTAGGCCGGGTCAACCATACACAAACAGCCTACCATCTGATCTACACCACATAACTGGTTATTCTTCCACGCGTTTTAAATACATGATGTACTAGGATCTTAACAGTTGACTTGAAAAGTCAACTGTGAAGACAATTATCCATAATTAGCTTATCTAAACGCGTTGTAATCCCTGATATGGTAAGATTGGTGATTGATATGAATGATTCGCGTCTGATACACGCCTAAATCACCATCAATACATTCCAATTTGGTATCAATCACGCGTTAATGTCTTAAAAACGAGTCAACCATTACCAATTCGAACCCACGAGCCTCCCACTATAAATTGGAACCTCTTCCACATCCTACACTCGCCAAATACTCTTTCCCCTCTCAAAATTTCTGTTAAAAACATCTTTTCAAGCATCAATTGTTCGCGTTTGACTTTCTGGTTGACCGCTCATAATCACGCGATTTCTATTTGTAAGTCTTTAATTTGTTTGTTGGTTTTGTTCATCGGCCCCCTAACAACAATAACCCTATGTTTAATCGGGTTATTGTTCGTCAAATCTGTTTATTGTAAAACTAGGGCTCGACATCTTGATTTTGGGGATAATCACGTTCTGCAGACATGCTTATTTATTTATTTCTGAACCTTAATCATCACCAACTGATCAACAGATCAGTTGGTGTGACTCTTATGCTTAAAACACGAACCGGCCTGATGGCCCGGGTTCGAGTCCTTTACCACGCGTCCATTTCTTTTTCTTTAAAACAATTATAAAACAGATTTGTTAACTATATAATTAATTTCAAACCTAGAATATTCGTTCTCAGGGTCCAGCCCAGTTGGTGGATGGGCTTGTGATAAAACTCCACTCAGTCTCAGACCCGGGTTCGAGCCATAGCATACACAAACTCTTTTTTTGTTTAAAAAAAACCTTTATTTCTTATATATAATCTATTATTTTTAAAAATGATTTTAAAATACTAAAACTCCTTTATAAATTCTACAAAAATTATTTTATGATATTCTAATAAAAAAGTTTAACATACATGTTTAGTTTTCCAAAAATTATTTATTTATTATATACAATAAATATTTCAAATTTATTCCATTATAATTATAAAATTCTATAAAAATATCAAAACGATTATATAAATTTCCACAAAAATTATTCTGAGTTTATAAAACATAAAACATTTCTGAAATGATTTTTATTTTCGAAAAATCATTTATTTAATATTTTTATTCAATTTTTGTTATTTTAAATCATAAATAAATCATAATAAATTCATTTTTCAATATTTTTGCACCAAAATTTTATATAAATTATTTCTGTCCATTTAGAACAGAAATACAAATTTTAATTTAAAAATTCTTCAATTTTAATATTTTTAAATATTAAAGTTATATTTTGGCAAAATGGAAATAAATAGACTAAATATTCTATTTTTAAGAAAATAATTTTATAAAAATTATTTTTATACTTAAAACCTGATAATGTGACCACCTTTAATCTAAAGTCTACAAAAAGACTTTTGTTTACTTATATATCGAATTTATTTTATTTAATAAACAATTTAATAATTAATCAAACGAATACCTATCCCCAAATTCGAAACCCTAGAAAATATTTGTAGACTAGAAAGACTTAGACATATTTATTACCTTAATTATAGGGTAATACTTGGCATCGTTGGGCTACACTTATTCTATTTTCACGAGACATAACATTTTGCTAAGGTGAGTTTTACATAGCCCCTTTCCTATTTCACTATTTTGGGGTGAAACATGTTACAACATTCTATCTACAATTCAATCATAAAGTGTCTATGTGTTATTCTATGTTGCATTATGTCTTAAACATGACTAGGGTAAGCACAATATTCTAGCATAATCATTAACATTGATCAGCCGACGGTATACAATGATAGATCTATTGGACTGACAATCCCACCCGGATACGTGTACCTCCTACATAGGTAGCGTGGGTGATTGTTATCGCATAACATAATCGAGTGAACCATGAGCGTATGGGATGGACCACAATATTCTAGTCACAAGGGTTGATTATGCACTCGATTTACCTGCTAGTATGTTTTCACATATGGACTAGACTTGCCATGACACTTGAATTGTACAAGCTTTATTCGATTATCAAAACCTATGTAATTCTCACCAACTTTTGTTGACCCAAAAATATTTTCAAAATTAACATGTTTCAGGTAACAATGAAGCTGAGGCTTAGAGTATG
Organism: Ambrosia trifida; assembly: GCA_028751855.1. NCBI lineage: Eukaryota > Viridiplantae > Streptophyta > Magnoliopsida > Asterales > Asteraceae > Ambrosia > Ambrosia trifida. Next base: position 2,287,268 of record CM054123.1, on the reverse strand, counting down.
CATGAGGAAATACTACGAAGTTATTTGAAGTTATTTGCTTTATTTGATATTATGTATTCAGGATTTTTAGACATCATTTCATTTGGATATTTATGTTATGAATAAATTATTTAAAATTTCAATATATACCATGTGCTACTGAAACAATCATCAATACGTGACATCCCGATGTTTCCGCCATCGGTTGGGGTGTTACAAATTGGTATCAGAGCCTTGGTTATAGGGAATTGGGTTATTAGAAAAATAATCTAGACTATAACATTAGGAATTTAAAACAGTACTTGCTTCTCTTACTTGTAACCCTAATTGCTTCCTTAATCTTATCCCTATCCTACACCTTATACAACCCTAAGCCTTACAAGTTGACTGCTCTTATTCGTCTGCTGTAATCCTGATCCACCATTAGATTAATAGGACAAAATCCTCAGGCTTAGCCTGAACCACCTTGAGATCTCGTCGAAGTTCTAGATTTTAATAACGAACACGTGCAATCTGGAAGGGTGAACGCCTGTATTCTGAGTCTTCTGTCTAGGCTGGCATTGCGCATATATCCCAATCAGACGAGGGACCTGGATGCCTACCTAGGAATTCTCGGGATGAGTGTTCACTTATAGGCTAAAGCATGTCTTCACTATGTTATTAGAATCTAGAATCTTTGATAAGTCAACGTTTTCGTTTATTCGTTTTAATTAATGAATAAATGATTACATTCCTTATATTACCTCATTCATTTCATTGTGTCTCTTACAGATCATGCCTCCACGTCGCAGCACTCGCAATAACAGTGGTGGAAATCGTGAGGAAGGGAGCAGCAACTACAACCATAACCACGACACTAACCACAACAATGGAGGTGATGCCCAACTGGCTGCGATCATTTCTCAACAAATGGAGCAACAGATCGCAAATCTGGTTCCTAACTTACTAGCCCAAGTCATCCAAATGAATGGGAACGGTGGTGGAAATGGAAACGGCAATGGAAACCACAATGGGAACAGGAATGGAAACGGGAATGGTCTCCCAGCCTGCACTCTTAAACACTTTAAAACCTGCAATCCCCCTAAGTTCAGTGGAGATGAAGGAGCTACTGGTCTCCTGCAATGGTTCGAGGGTATTGAGAATACCTTCATTAACAGTGAGTGTCCCGATAACTTTAAGGTCCGTTATGCTATGAGTGTTCTTCACAAACGAGCACTCACTTGGTGGAATGAGGAAAAGCGCACCCGCGGAGCTGAAGTTGCACTTGCTATGACCTGGGATCAAGTCAAGGAGATAATAAAAGCTGAGTTTTGTCCCTGTAACGAGGTTAAGAAAATGGAGGACGAGTTCCACACCCTTGCTCAGGATAGTGGGGAAAACCTTGCTTATAATACCCGCTTTCACGAGCTCAGTTTGTTGTTGCCCCATAAGGTCACTCCCCTGCCTGTAGCCATCGAGAAGTATATCGGCGGTCTACCTATGCAAATTCAGGACACGGTATGGGGAAGGAATCCTGCTACCTTGGAAGAAGCCAAACGTTTAGCGGCTACACTGACTGATAATCACGTGAACAATGGTACTCTGTTTCGCAAAGGTGCTAAGAAGGATGTGAACAAAGCTACACCAGAGCCGGCTAAGGAGATTAAGACTGAGCACTCTGTTAATAAGAAACGTAAGGCCCGAAACTTTACAGTGGTTGCCACCCCCGCACCCAATAAGAAGCCATACACTGGACCTCATCCTTTGTGCAACACTTGCAAATACCATCACCCAGCTCAGGTGCCATGTCGTTTTTGCACTAATTGTCAAAGGTATGGTCACCTTGTGAACATCTGTCGAGCTCCTCCTGCTAACGGCCCTGCTGCCCAAAATAACCCAGCCAGAAATGCCCCCGCTCCCAACCAACAAAACAACAGGCCTGCTCGTGATCAGTGCTATGAGTGTGGCAGCCCAGACCACTATATCAATGCCTGCCCCAATCGTAACCAAAACTAGAACAAGAACCAAAACCGCAATCAAAACCAGAACCGCAACCAGAACCAAGGTGCTCGAGGTCGCGCATACAACCTTAATGATAATCAGGCCCGCGACAACAACGAGGTGGTTAATGGTACGTTTCTCGTTAATAACCACTATGCTTCTATATTATTTGATTCGGGTGCTGATAAGTCATTTGTATCACTAAAGTTTGAACCCTTACTTAACTTACCCCAAACTAACCTAGAGGAACCCTTAGTGGTAGAGGTAGCTAATGGGAAGTCTATCTCGATCGATTCTATTATACGTAACTGTGTGTTGAACCTCGATGAACATACTTTCTCTATCGATCTCATTCCTATGCATCTTGGAAGCTTTGATGTCATAGTAGGCATGGATTGGTTGTCAACCCATCATGCTGAAACCCTATGCTTTGAGAAAGTTATTCGCATTTCTCTCGAATCTGGTGATATTTTGAAGATCTATGGTGAAAAGCCTTGTGGTGAGCTTAAACTCATGTCTTGTATTACTGCTCAAAAATACTTACGAAAGGAGTGTATGGCTTTCTTGGCTAACGTGATAGAAAAGAAAGACAAGGGCAAAAGTACCAAGACATCCCAATCATTCGGGACTATCCTGAAGTCTTTCCAGAGGATTTACCTGGTTTGCCTCCTGCTCGACAAGTTGAATTTAGGATCGATCTTGTTCCTGGTGCAAATCCTGTTACCAAAGCTCCTTATCGTCTTGCACCCTCTGAAATGCCAGAACTTGCCAGTCAACTACAGGAACTTTCTGATAAAGGTTTCATTCGCCCCAGTTCTTCTCCATGGGGAGCCCCTGTATTGTTCGTCAAGAAGAATGATGGATCTCTCAGGATGTGTATCGACTATCGTTAACTCAACAAACTCACCATCAAAAATCGTTATCCCTTGCCAAGGATTGACGATCTTTTCGATCAACTTCAAGGAGCAACCCACTTCTCGAAGATTGATCTTCGTTCTGGTTATCATCAGCTTAGAGTTCACGAAGAAGATATTCCCAAGACAGCCTTTCGTACACGTTATGGTCATTACGAATTCATGATCATGCCGTTCGGATTGACCAACGCTCCCGTAGTGTTTATGGATCTAATGAATCGGGTTTGTAGACCCTACCATGACAAATTCGTGATCCTCTTCATTGACGACATCTTGATTTACTCAAAATCAAAATCCGATCACGAACAACATCTTCATTCAATCTTGGGTCTCCTAAAGAAAGAACAATTGTATGCCAAGTTCTCGAAATGTGAATTCTGGCTTAAGGAAGTTCAATTTTTAGGACACGTCATCAATGAGAACGGAATTCATGTTGATCCCGTGAAGATCGAAGCTGTCAAAGATTGGAGTGTTCCTAAAACTCCAACTGAAGTCCGTTCCTTCCTTGGTTTGGCTGGTTATTATCGTCGATTCATTGCTAACTTCTCCAAGATCGCTGTTCCTCTCACAGCCTTGACTCACAAGGGTAAACCTTATGAGTGGGGACCAAAGCAAGAGGAAGCATTTGAGACTCTTAAGCTGAAACTCTGTGAAGCTCCTATCCTGTCTCTACCTGATGGTAATGATGACTTCGTGGTCTATTGTGACGCATCAAACCAAGGTCTTGGTTGTGTTCTCATGCAATGAGGCAAGGTTATTGCTTATGCGTCTAGACAGCTCAAGACCCACGAAAAGAATTATACCACCCATGATCTTGAATTGGGCGCCGTTGTCTTTGCTCTTAAGATTTGGAGACACTATCTTTATGGAACCAAATGTGTGGTTTTCACGGACCACAAAAGTCTCCAACATGTCTTCGACCAAAAAAATCTTAACATGAGGCAACGACGTTGGGTCGAGTTACTTAACGACTATGATTGCGAGATTCGCTACCATCCTGGCAAAGCGAACGTTGTGGTTGACGCACTCAGTCGTAAAGAGTGCATCAAACTTCATTGTGCGAGAGCTCATACTGATCTTCAGGATCGTATCCTCCAGGCTCAACATACATCAGTCACCCAAGGTAACATGTACGAGGAAATGTCTTGTTGTGCTGAGACTCAACTTGAAACCAAACCTGATGGTCTACTTTATTTTCTCAATCGACTTTGGATTCCTGACCGTGATGATCTTCGTACTTTCCTTATGAACGAGGCTCATAAGTCTCGTTATTCTATTCATCCTGGAGCTGACAAGATGTACCAAGATCTTCGTTATTCGTATTGGTGGCCTGGTATGAAGAAAGATATCGCTCTTTTCGTTGCAAAATGTCTTACTTGTTCAAAGGTCAAGGCTGAACATCAACGACCATCTGATATGCTTGAACAACCAGAAATTCCTGTATGGAAATGGGAGAGCATAGCAATGGACTTCATCACTAAACTCCCTCGTACACCCAAAGGTTTTGACAGCATTTGGGTAATCGTTGATCGTTTAACCAAGTCAGCCCATTTCTTACCTATTCGTGAGAAATATTCTGTCGAAAGGTTAGCAAAGATGTACGTGAGTGAAATTGTATGTCGCCATGGTATACCTTTGGACATTATCTCTGATCGTGATGGTCGTTTCACCTCTCACTTTTGGGATTCTCTACAAGACGCTTTGGGTACCAAGCTAAACCTGAGTACTGCTTATCACCCTCAAACAGATGGTCAGACAGAACGGACCATCCAGACACTTAAGGATATGCTCAGGGCATGTGTCATCGATTTTGGTGGCGCATGGGATTCTCATCTTCCCTTGGTCGAGTTTTCATACAACAACAGTTATCAAGCCAACATTAACATGGCTCCTTTCGAGGCACTCTATGGTCGTAAGTGTCGTTCACCTGTCTGTTGGACTGACGTTGGTGAAGCCCAGATCACTGGACCTGAACTGATCCAGGAAACCACAGATAAGATCCAACTCATTCAGAATAATCTTCTCAAGGCTAGAAGTCGTCAGAAGAGCTATGTTGATAAACGTCGTAAGCCCTTGGAATTTCAAGTCGGGGACCTTGTACTTCTTAAGGTATCTCCTTGGAAGGGAGTAATTCGCTTCGGTAGAAAGGGAAAACTAGCTCCTTGATACGTAGGCCCATTCAAAGTGCTTGACGGGATTGGAAAAGTGGCTTACAAACTTGATCTTCCACCTGAGTTAAGCAATGTTCACCCAACTTTTCACGTTTTGAATCTCAAGAAATGCTTAGCAGATGAGAACCTCCATGTCCCTCTTGAAGATGTGAAGATCGATGAAACTATGCACATTGTCGAGAAACCTGTTGAGATCGTGGATACTGGAGTCAAGAAACTCAAGCGCAGTCGCATTCCGATTGTTAAGGTTCGCTGGGAATCTAAACGAGGTCCAGAGTTCACTTGGGAACGCAAGGACCAGATGAAGTCTAAGTACCCACACCTTTTCCCACCAGACTCTCCAACTCCAACTTCGGGACGAAGTTTCTAAAAGTAGGGGAGACTGTAACATTTCGCATTAAATCCTATGTACGTTACGGTTATTATTGAATAAAACGTCAAATTTTTATCATTTATCGTGCCCTTTAAAAATGTTTCGTGACACATTTGGACCCCTAGTACCATACTATAAGTTTATATTATTAATATATTAGATAAATAATTGTTAAAAAAATATTTGCCTGGGCCGGGATTCGAACCCGTGCCCTAGGCCGGGTCAACCATACACAAACAGCCTACCATCTGATCTACACCACATAACTGGTTATTCTTCCACGCGTTTTAAATATATGATGTACTTAGGATCTTAACAGTTGACTTGGAAAGTCAACTGTGAAGACAATTATCCATAATTAGCTTATCTAAACGCGTTGTAATCCCTGATATGGTAAGATTGGTGATTGATATGAATGATTCGCATTAGATACACGCCTAAATCACCATCACTACATTCTAATTTGGTATCAATCACGCGTTAATGTCTTAAAAACGAGTCAACCATTATTAATTCGAACCCACGAGCCTCCCACTATAAATTGGAACCTCTTCCACATCCTATACTCGCCAAATACTCTTTCCCCTCTCAAAATTTCTGTTAAAAACATCTTTTCAAGCATCAATTGTTCGCGTTTGACTTTCTGGTTGGCCGCTCATAATCACGCGATTTCTGTTTGTAAGTCTTCAATTTGTTTGTTGGTTTTGTTCATCGGCCCCCTAACAACAATAACCCTATGTTTAATCGGGTTATTGTTCGTCAAATCTGTTTATTGTAAAACTAGGGCTCGACATCTTTATTTTGGGGATAATCACGTTCTGCAGACATGCTTATTTATTTATTTCTGACCTTAATCATCACCAACTGATCAACAGATCAGTTGGTGTGACTCTTATGCTTAAAACACGAACCGGCCTGATGGCCCGGGTTCGAGTCCTTTACCACGCGTCCATTTCTTTTTCTTTAAAACAATTATAAAACAGATTTGTTAACTATATAATTAATTTCTAACCTAGAATATTCGTTCTCAGGGTCCAGCCCAGTTGGTGGCTGGGCTTGTGATAAAACTCCACTCGGTCTCAGACCCGGGTTCGAGCCATAGCATACACAAACTCTTTTTTTTTAAAAAAACCTTTATTTCTTATATATTCTCTATTATTTTTAAAAATGATTTTAAAATACTAAAACTCCTTTATAAATTCTACAAAAATTATTTTATGATATTCTAATAGAAAAGTTTAACATACAATTTTTAGTTTTTGAAAAATTATTTATTTATTAAATATAATAAATATTTCAAGTTTATTCCATTATAATTATAAAATTCTATAAAAATATCAAAACGATTATATAATTTTCCACAAAAATTATTCTGAGTTTATAAAACATTAAAGATTTCTGAAATGATTTTTATTTTTGAAAAATCATTTATTTAATATTTTTATTTAATTTTTGTTATTTTAAATCATAAATAATCATAATAAATTTATTTTTCAATATTTTTGCACCAAAATTTTATATAAATTATTGCTGTCCATTTAGAACAGAAATACAAATTTTAATTTAAAAATTCTTCAATTTTAATATTTTTAATTATTAAAGTTATATTTTGGCAAAATGGAAATAAATAGACTAAATATTCTATTTTTAAGAAAATAATTTTATAAAAATTATTTTTATACTTAAAACCTTATAATGTGACCGACCACCTTTAATCTAAAGTCTACAAAAAGACTTTTGTTTAATTATATATCGAATTTCTTTTATTTAATAAACAATTTAATTATTAATCAAACGAATACCTATCCCCAAATTCGAAACCTTAGAAAATATTTGTAGACTAGAAAGACTTAGACATATTTATTACCTTAATTATAGGGTAATACTTGGCATCGTTGGGCTACACTTATTCTATTTTCACGAGACATAACATTTTGCTAAGGTGAGTTTTACATAGCCCCTTTTCTATTTCACTATTTTGGGGTGAAACATGTTACAACATTCTATCTACAATTCAATCATAAAGTGTCTATGTGTTATTCTATGTTGCATTATGTCTTAAACATGACTAGGGTAAGCACAATATTCTAGCATAATCATTAACATTGATCAGCCGACGGTATACAATGATAGATCTATTGGACTGACAATCCCACCCGGATACGTGTACCTCCTACATAGGTAGCGTGGGTGATTGTTATCGCATAACATAATCGAGTGAACCATGAGCGTATGGGATGGACCACAATATTCTAGTCACAAGGGTTGATTATGCACTCGATTTACCTGCTAGTATGTTTTCACATATGGACTAGACTTGCCATGACACTTGAATTGTACAAGCTTTATTCGATTATCAAAACCTATGTAATTCTCACCAACTTTTGTTGACCCAAAAATATTTTCAACATTAACATGTTTCAGGTAACAATGAAGCTAAGGCTTAGAGTATGCATGAGGAAATACTACGAAGTTATTTGATGTTATTTGAAGTTATTTGCTTTATTTGATATTAGGTATTAGGGATTTTTAGACATCATTTCATTTGGATATTTATGTTATGAATAAATTATTTAAAATTTCAATATATACCATATGCTACTGAAACAATCATCAATACGTGACATCCCGATGTTTCCGCCATCGGTTGGGGTGTTACACTAGGGCAGCACTCATTATCCATCATCTACCAACATAGGGAAAGGAAAGCAATTTGTTTGGTCCAGGATTTCTGGCACGGTAGAAGAAGGAAAGTACTCATCTACGTAAGACGCGCGGAACAAGCTAAGCTCAAAAGGGTCTCGTGATCATAATGGATACCATAGGAAGAATTATGGTTGGACTCCGTTATCTAAAACGCCGTCCGAAGTGTTAAAAACGAAACAAATCCATTTCCCAAAGCCGCAGGATCTCCGAGGTGATAGACAGCATATTGACAAATCCAAATACTGCGAATATCATGAAGACTATGGCCATTTGGCAGACAATTGCTAGAGCTTAAAGATGGAGATAGAGAACGCCATAAAATCCGGTCAGTTATCACACCTTGTGAAACACATGCGAAGAAAATAACAAGACAACACGGAAGGGGGCGAACACCCCCAAAAGAAAATACGTAACCTCAATGTGCATCACGTGTACATCACGTCACGCCACAGTTGCAACATGATTCATAGAGCCACCAGTCACAAGCGCACATTCGCTGACACAAATGATGACTCGTGGAAAGAAGAGAAAGTGATAATGCCATGAGTGAAAGGAGAGGCTTCTTCAATAACTCCACTAATTATCACAGGAGTTGTAGGATATTACCACACATGGTATATGTTCCTAGACAATAGAAGCAGCACGGATATTATGTACCAGCAATGTTTCGACCAGCTGGATGACAATGACAAAGCAAGGCTAATACCCATGATAGAGCCCATCTCAGGCTTCATACACGAGATGATCTTCCCATTGGGAATGCTTACATTCCCGGTGACACTTTCAGATGGAAAACATTCACGCACAGAAGTGTTAGAATGGGAAGGCCTATCAAAGTTCAACTGCAATGCGTCCACACCGCACCAGATGACAGGTTTTCCCACACGGACTGGCGTAGTCTTTATACGCGGGAACAAAACATGTCACACAACTAATGCGCCGAAACCCGAAAAACAAATGAAATCAACTGTCAGAACCGAACCGGAAAATGGGTTATTAACCCTGCATTCCCAGAACAGACAGTTGTCATCGGCCATGTAATCTCCGAATCCATTCGCATACATCTGAAGCAACTCCTTACCAAGAATATGGACATTTTCGCATTTCAGCCAGCTGACATGGTTGCCGTTTCGCGTCACATTGCGGAACATAGGCTCAATGTCTATAAAAATGCAGAACCGGTTGCCCAAAAGAAACGCAGTATGGGGCCGGAGAAAACAAAGGCGATGAATGACTAGGTAAAGGAGCTCTTGAAAGCGGGTATTCTCCGCAAAAGCAAGTATCAAGCCTGGGTTGCAAACCCAGTCATGGTGGGAAAATCCAATGGTAGTTGGCGCATGTGCGTAGATTATAAAGATCTGAACAAGGCTTGACCGAAAGATTGTTATCCACTACCTTAGACGATTTAAAAGTCGACTCGTTGGCACCTTTTAGATTCAAATGTTTTCTGGATGCTTACAAGGGCTATCACAAAATCCAGATAGCCAAAGAAGATGAAGACATGACAGCATTCCGCACCAATATAGGAACCTTTTGCTACACCAAAATGCCATTCGGACTAAAGAAAGTTGGGGACACTTATCAGCATTTGATGGATTCAGCATTCGTGAAGCAAATAGGCGTCAATTTGGAAGTCTATGTTGATGATATTGTCATCAAAAGCAGAGAAGAGGACCAGATGCTGAACGATATCCAAATAACATTCGATCAACTTCGGAGTGTACGAATGAAGTTAAACCCGGGCAAATGTTCTTTCAGAATGGAAGAAGGAAAATTTCTGGGAGTCATCGTAACCAAAGACGGTTTCCGCGTAAATTCAGACAAAGTACAAGCAATCGAGCGCATGCCGTCCCCGTCTTCCGTCAAAGAAGTCCAGACATTGATGGGACGCCTCATAGCTTTGAACAGATTCTTGTCAAACTACGTGTCCAAATGATTTCCTTTCGTGGACATGTTGAAAAACTGTTTGAAAAACTGTAATTTCAACTGGATCACGAAAGCCGAAACTGCCTTCCAAGAAATGAAGAAATGTTTGAGCAATCTGCCCACACCCACTGCACCGTTACCCGAAGAACCACTCACACTATATTTGTCTGTCACTGACAAAGCAGTAGGCGCAGTGCTCATGGTCGACAGAAAGGGGGTACAAACCCCAATTTATTACGTCAGTTGTACATTGCTTGATGCTGAAACTCGTTATTCAACAATGGAAAAATTGGTTCTCACACTAGTTCATGCTTCTAGGAGGTTGCGCAGATACCTCCAAGGCCACCCTATCAATGTCTTGACTGATTTCCGCATCAATGACATCCTGCGCAAACCAGAACTTTCTGGAAGACTAGCCAAATGGGCCATTGAGTTGGTAGAACACTCAATTACTTACAAAGCCAGACCTTCCTTTAAGGGGTAGATCTTGGCAGACTTCATCATGGAAATTCCAACAGATAAAATCGAAGAGTGCCTAAATGAAGCATCTTCAAAATCAACTCCGCCAGATGACTTACAAAAGTGGAAGCTCTTCACTGATGGTACCTGTAGCGACGAAGGAGCTGGTGCAGGGTTACGTCTAGATGACACTGGAAGGAAAAGAGTATACTTACGCAATCCGGCTCGACTTCCCAACAACTAACAATGAGGCGGAATACGAGGCACTCTTAGCAAGCTTGCGCATAGCAAAAAAGATGCGAGCTCAACACATTGAAGCTCATGTTGACTCCATGTTAGTATCGAATCACATACACGGCTCGTACGAAGCAAGAGAGCCATCCATGATCTTGTATTTGCAGCACACTATGGAGCTAATGCACAGCTTCGCTCATTGCAAAGTAACTCACGTGCGTCGAAGCCAGAACAAGCCGGCAGACGCCTTAAGTAAGATCGCATCAACCGCATTCGACCACATGGCCAAATACGTGCGAGTCGAGGTGTTAACAAACCCATCCGTACCACAAAAACAAGTGAACGTGGTCCAGACGGGAAATAAAACTCTTGGATCACCCCTATAATGGCTTATCTGACCAAAGGGATCCTCCCGTCCAACAGAGCGGAAGCTAGAAAGCTACAACACAAAGCCTTGCACTACGAGGTCATCGACGGTATTCTATATCGACGCTCTTACCTTGGACCATTATTACGATGTGTGGACTCCGCGGAAGCCACATATTTGATCAAAGACATCCACGAAGGGACTTGTGGACTGCACGCAGGTCCAAGAATGGTCGTTGCAAAGCTCATGAATGCACCTGGACGCATTAAAAGAACTGCGCAAATGCGATGCCTGCCAACGGCACACACCCGGAACACTCGGGCCCAAAAACAACTTAGTACCGATCACAGCAGCATGGCCTTTCCAAAAATGGGGCTATCGATCTAGTTAGACCTTTTCCTACCACTCCGGGCAACATCAAATACTTAGTGGTAGCCATTAATTACTTCACCAAATGGGTAGAAGCCAAAACATTGGCCTCGATAGATGGACGAAGCATCAAAAAGCTCATATGGGAGTTCATCATTTGCAGATTTGGCTTACAACTAGAAATCGTAAGTGACAACGGTACGCAGTTTGCATACCAGCATTTACAGGAATGGCTCGCATCCATCAATGTCAAACAGATATTCACATCGGTTGCGCATCCTTAAGGAAATGATCAAGTAGAACGCGCAAACCAGAGTATTGTTGAGGGCATCAAAGCTCGTTTGGGAACGAAACGCAGTGGTTAGGTCGATGAGCTTCCCCGTGTCCTATGGGCTCATCGCACTTTATCAAAAACAAGCAATGGGGAACCACCATTTGGCTTGACATACGGAACTGAGGCAGTAATACTCGCAGAGGTTACATGCCAAGGGTCCTGTTCGCGCAAAACACCGACAATAACAAGGAGCTGCGGATGAATCTAGATTTACTAGAAGAACTCTGGGACACGGCTTCTGTCCGTGAAGCATCTTACAAACGACAACTGGAAAATATTATAACGCGCGAGTCAAAGAACACCTCTTTCGTGTCGGAGATTACGTGTTCCGCAACAATGAGGCATCAAACACCGAAAAGCGTGGTAAGCTTGCAACAAAATGGGAAGGACCTTACAAAATCCAGGAAGTGTTGGGAAAAGGCGCATACGCCTTAGAGCGTCTAGATGGTACACCCATCCCGCGTACTTGGAACGTAGCTCAACTGCGCATCTGTTACATCTGATTTACTATTTCTTAAATTGTAATAATGGCCCAGTGCCCAATTAGTTTATATTACAATAAAGGCTAAACAAGCACAGAACGCATAAACGCACATACGACGCTGTCATATCCAAGTATGCAAAAAAACAGGGGGGGATGTTACAAAAAGCATACATCCCAAATTTATATATTAGACAGCATTTCCATATGACAAAAGACTTATACCTATGCATCTATTAACAAAAAGATCAAGGTTAGAACCTAAGAAGCATGTTTCCATCCACTCCCAACCCTTCGGAGTTTGAGTTTAGGAGTCTTAGGCAAGTCTCCCAACTCCGATAGCTTCTTCATCTTTAATAGTTGACCATTAGAGGTTCCTTGATCATCAAGATTATCAGGCCTCATATTCTCCTGAGACAAAAGGTATCCATAATACTCAGCAAGCTGACTGGATGACGTGACAGTTTCATCATCCCCTTCACAACTAATTTTTCACCTGCTTGAAGATTGCTTGAAATGATGTTGGTCGACATTCTCTTTAAAGGAAGCTTCTTCAGAGTTATTTTAAAAAGAAATGAATGCATGCACTTACTATATATAGAAGAAAAAGGACAAGTATTTAATTACTATAAATGGTAAATACTTGATTAGCCTAGAGAAGTGTGACAGTCGCCTGACACCAGCCGTCGAGACTGCCACATCTGCAATCAACAGTGTCAGTAGCAGACTGACACAAGTCCGTCTCAGGAAAGGATGACATCAGCTCATGATTGGATAATGCAAGGTAGTTAAAGGCAAGCATCACATTGTCACAACACAAAGGAAATAAAAATATGAAAGAGTATCCAGGAATATTACAAGTTCAAGAAATATAAAGATGTTCGGAATTCAAGACAAATATCTACTCAAGATTTAAATACTGAACACATCATCAGCACGCGGAGCCTCTTCCTGCGTCCCGCCAGCTACGGACGAGGTACTAGCTCCGCTGGTTAGAGCAGCTTTCTTTGCTTCTTCCTCTTGACGTGCCTTTTCAGCAAGTTCTGCACCAAGACGGCCAGACTCCTCAAAATAACCGCGCAACTCCCCAACGGGATCATCAGTCTTCAGGCACGCCTCCACTAACTCAAACACATCAAACGTCAAGGCTTCATAATCACCTTGATCTTGTAACATCTCAGCTTCATAAGGTTTGTCATGGTATGGCCCAACCTGAATCATCTTCCCATGCGCATGATAGTAAAAACCTTCCTAAAACCCAAGGTTAAGACCTTGCTTTACAGAAGAACTGGAAATCCTGGCAATGACCTCCGTCAGCTTGGGCTCATTCCATACACCTTTGAATATCTGAAAAAAGAAGCCAAAATTTTACATATACATAACAAATCATCATCATCATACTCAGTTAATCCCACCTATAGCAAAGCTAAGGTAGGGTCTGAAGAGGGTAAGATGTAGACAGCCTTACCTCTACCCCTAAGAATAAAGAGGCTGCTTCCAGCGAGACCCCCGGCTCGATGTGGTTTGGAATCTGTAGATGCATTATTGTGCGACTAATGCTTTGGATTAACATTAACATGTGTTTTGGTGATTGTCGAGTGGGCGAATGTGAAAAACTGTGGGCGAATGAAGAAATTGTTTGGTGCGAAGGAGAGAAAACATACAAAGGAGAGACAAGGAGTGCGAATGTAGAATTAATGGTTATGTCTTGCTTTGTTCGCACGAAGTGTTTGGGCGAACTTGCACATTCGACCATGTAATATGGGCGAATGTGCAGGCCTATAAATAGGTTAAGCAATTTTTGAAAGTTAGTTGTTGGTCATTTTATTCCCTCATGTTTTGTGTCTCTCCCTAGTGTTTGTGTCAACTTATTTTCACGTTATATTTGATTGTAAACATTATTAATACGTGTAATTTGAGTTGTTTATGAATGAGAAAAACCTTTGAAAGATGATTTCTGTGTTTTGATTGTTTGATTATCATTATTGTGATTGATTCAGGGATTCCGCACCTGAATCAAACTTGTTTGATCAATCTCTTTGTAGATTTGACGATCCTAAGCGCATACAAAGTGGTATCAGAGCCATTATGGATCAAACAACCACAATTTGATAATTTTACAGCAGATTTGGACCCTATTTTGATAAAAAACTTTATGTTTTCATTGTAACATTGAATTGGTGATAAATTGATTGATTAGAGCTTGTTTTCATGGATAAAATGCATAATTCTCTTTAATAAACTTGTTCCAAATCAAATCCGAATCAAAACCTGATTAAAATCATCAAATTCTTTCAACTTTTGAAAAATTTGATCAAAATCAACTGATTTTCAAAGAATAACCGTTTTTGAAAGTGCAGGGTCGAACCTAGGGAGAAATGGGCGAACGTGTGTGTTAAACGGTCGAACCAAAGGATTTTTGGTCGAAGGTGGTGTTTTAAGTGGTCGAACCTAGAGTTTGTTAGTGTATTGGTGTTCATTCGACCATACCTGTTTCATTCGACCATTCGAACGGTCGAAGGAGAAATTCATACGGTCGAAAGAGAGTCAAACGGTCGAAAGAGATTTGTGTTTGTTATATCTTTCATTCGTATCTTTGAAAACGATCGAAGGAGAACATTGTCACTCATTCGACCATTCGATTCATACGAAGGAGAAAACTGTTTTAAACTTTTCTAATCTTTTCGTGTTTAAACATTTACAGATCAAGATGTGGAACTTTCCGACTACACCACGACCCAACACGACACCACAACAGCAGACAACCATGGATCCTTGGTCGGTTGATGCCCAAAAGTCTAGTCAACCATCACAACCTATCAACTATATGGCTATGACTAGTTCTATTCCTTAACATGTTGCGCAACCACAACCGCAACCGATTGGCGACTATTGGGGAGTAGCAGCAGCAGCGGTTCACACACAGACGACCAATGCCATATCAACGCTTATTCAAGACTTGTCATCTGGAAGTGGAAACCGACCACCTAAGCTAATGGAGATGGTCGACTACAACACGTGGAAGACTAAATTCAAGATCCATTTGGAGGGTATGGGTTTAGAGGGAATTGAGGCATGGCAAATGATTGTGAAAGGCTATGTTGCTCCAATCTTGGAGAACACGGGAGAGCCTATTCCTTTGGAGAATCTAGCAGACGATGAGAAGAAAAGGTTTGATATTGAGAAAAAGGCGTTTTCTCAATTGTCCCAAGCTATCAACACAGATTTGCTACATCAGTTCGGTTCGTGCACAACTTCTAAGCAACTGTGGGACATGTTGAGAAACAGCCATGATGGGAATGAGAAGACTAGGAAGCTAAGGATGGAGGAGCTTCGCAAAGAGTTTGAGAATTTTAGTTACACGGGTAATGAAACTTTGAAAGAATTGGTTCCAAGGTATTGCCACTTACTCACAGAGCTGTCAAGCTATGAGATTAGCATACCTATGTCCGAACTGGTGGACAAGTTTGCCGATGCATTGCCACTGTATTTAAACCAGCATATTGAAGTGTTGAAATAGAAGGATGCGTACCAGTATTGGACGATCAATGAGTTTATACAGAAACTGGAGAACAAAGAAATGGAGGAGAAGAGGAAAGCAAAGAGGGCTCAAATTCCTCAAAATCCGGAACTTTATCTTGGTGGTACATCTTCTTCCCATACTACTTCCAGTTCTACTACCAATGTTGTTCCACACATCGCGTGCGTATCTAACATCGTTGAACCACCCAAACAACCAATCAACTACCTTGCTCAAACATCTTCATATACCTCACCATCATATCCTACAACAACTACCTATATTCCACCATTTTCACCCATGCAACAAGCAGCGTGTTACTCTGCTAGCCAACCTCAACAACAACAACATTACAACCCTCAAATGAACCAAATTCAACTTAACCAAAGCCAACCAAACCAAAGCCCGATTGTGTTGGAGACTACAAATCTAAACAATGTTACTGTTGAGATTGCTCAACAACATGTAGCATTAGTTTCAGCAATGGTAGCATCATACAATGGTTTGGTTGCTAGTGAAATTGGGAACAACAATTTGACCAATGAGGACTATGCACTGATTGATAAGGAAGAGATGGAATTGATGGATATACAGTGGGCTTTTGCAAGCATCACGAGAAGAGCCATTGATTTTATTCAAAAGACCGGGAGAACAGATCTTTCAACTTCTCCTAACACCACTTATGGCTTCAACAAAGCCAAAGTAACTTGTTTCAACTGTGGTGAAAAAGGTCATTTTAAAAGAGAGTGCACACAGCCAGCACCACAAGGTAATCGAAATCCATTCAACTCTACATACCAAAACCGTCAAACTCAAAACCAAAACCAAGTATCATACCAAAGTTCCAACAACATTTCAAGCTTTCAACCTCACAACAACTATCAAAACCGCCAAAATAACCAACAAAATAACAATGCTAGACAATCCACATCACAAAACCAAAACCAAACACAACAAAACTCAAACCGAACAATCATTCCCATATCTACACCAAACACACAAACCCAAACTGAAAATCCAAATCAAGCTTTGGTGATACAGAAGGATGAGGGTTTCGATTGGACCAGTATGCAGTTGGGTGTGGAAGAAATTATAGCTGGTAATGTGGCTTGTGTGGCACAGAAGATGAACTTAGATGAACCAGTGGAGGTTGAAGAAGAGATTGTGTCTAAGAAGATGATTGAGTTAAAGATTGAAGAGATGAATGATGAGATGAATGTTGATGTTGATTGTGCTGAGAAGAAGACTGGTTATGGATACTGTTGCTGATATTCCAGAACAGTTTGATTCCACTTATTCTGATGAGGAAAGTGATTCTGACTCTGAATCTAGTGTTAATTCACTGGATGACGACATTGACCAGTTGCTTGCTGAAGCTGATTTCTTGATGACTCGGAAGTCATGCATGGTGGATGATGCTTGCACCAGAATTGACTACTCTAAGTTTTTCACTGGGAAGGAAGCTCATTTTGCTCTAATGGCAATGCAAGAACCTCCTAAGCAGGTAAGTACCGAATCTACTGTTAATTCCAATTCAACTTGTGTTAAGAATTGTAAAATTTGTGATAAATTGACAGATGAAAATAAGCAACTCAAGGTTCAACTTGAGAGTGCAAAAATCAATTGTCAATTGTATCAGAAAGAATCAAAAGAATTCAACAGAGTACTTGATGGTTATAAGAAAGATATTTCTGAATTGAAAAAGACTTTGTCTTTAAAGCAAATGGCCATAAACAATTATATAAATGATTTAGAAAACACAAAATTGGAAATGGCCACCATCAAGTGCTTTGCCGAGAAAGTAAACAAAAAGCTTGAAAGCTATAAGCACATTGCTTATGTAGTTGACCACATCATAGAAGAACCTTCACAGTCGAGTAGTGCAAACTACAAAGCTGTCCCATCTCCGATGTTGTTCGAAAACCATAATTTGCATGCGATAGCACCAGAGAGCTTAGTCAAATCTGACTCTACATCAGATAACGAGTCCAACACATCCAGTGTCGGAGACCCTTATTCTGATGTTAGACCTGTTCTAGGAAACAATGAAGGTGTGGTTGCTGCTGATGATTCTGATGAAGAGGATGAACAGTCTGAGACGGTTGTTGAAAAAGTGAGTGATATTCCTGATGAAAATCACATCATCACTACTGAACCGGTATCACCATCTCAGATTGTCCATCCCATGGCTAATGCTCACAGAAAGAATCAATCAGCAAAGAATGTTGATAAGAAAGTTGAGATGTCTGTTGTTAAGAATGTTGAAAAGAAAGTGGTTAAGAATGTTGAAAAGAATGTTGTTAAGTCTGTTGAAAAGAAAGTTGAAAAACCAAATGATGAGAAAAATGAATCGTGTGATAAACCTGTGAAAGTTTTCTATCGGATGCAAGGCTCCGATAAGATAATGTCTGATGAAGAATATCCGATTCAATTTGCAAATTATTCTAAAATTGAAAAGATCTGGCAGGAAAGTACCATTTGGTTTCCGAAACATGAACGAACCAATGATATTCCTCCAGCTATTTTAAAGAAAATTCATTTGGATAATTCTAAAGACCCAAAGGTCAATGTCACACAATTTCTTAAACCAACAGACAAGTCAAATAGTTTTATTGAGCCGACTTACTCAAAGGACCCTGCTCCTGAGAGTTTAAGAAGACAGTGTATGGTTGATCAATATCCCATTGCTAGTTATTCTAAGTCGAACATCAAAGAAAACTATGAAGAGTACCGTGCATGTTTTAAGTGCGGAGAAAGGGGGCATTTACTTGCCAACTGCCCGTATGTACGACACAAGAGGCACGAGGTGGAGATGAAGCAAAGATATGATTGTCCGGTTGATAATCACAGTTATCCACAGAGACGGTTGTTCCCTCAACAAGCATCTTTTTATAACCAAAAAAACTATTTCAAAAGGAGGGAAAATTGTCCGATGACTTATGATAGACGCAACCGTATAGCCATTGAGAAACCATTGAAGAAACCATTGGTGAACGCAACTGCTGAAAACAAAAAGGTTCCTGCTAAACCTAATGTCAAACCAGCAGTTGGACCTGTCTCTGTTAAATCAGAGAAGGTAACCAAGAAGGTATCGTTCAAGGAAGAAGTAAAGAAACCGGCTGAGACCTCAAAATCTCAGATCCGGATCTTAAAACGGACTGAACATTCTTGGTCATCAAAGGGTTCTGAGGGTGCTTCAACTTCACAAAATGTGAAATCTGAGAAAGAAAAGGATTTGTGTGAAAAGAAAGAGGTTGATAAAACCCAAGATGTTTGTGAGACAACTGACTCTTTGAAACAATTAGTTCAAAGACCCAAGACCAAACAGGCTTGGGTCCCCCGAAAAAACTAACTTTTCTACTTGATATGTGCAGGGAGCTTCAGCTGGCCCTGTTAGCAGTCTTTGGATTGTTGACAGTGGAGCTTCTGGCCATATGACTAGGGATCTTTCGCTACTGTTCGATATTCGAAATATCAATGGAGGCTATGTAGCATTTGCCGGGAACAAAGGAGGCTATATTACCATGGAGGGTAGTGTGAGTAATGGGATCGTAAGCTTCGAAAGAATTTCTTATGTGAAGCAGATAGATTACAATCTGTTGAGTGTCAGTCAGATATGTGACAAGCAATTTTCTGTGTACTTTGAAGACAAATCTTGCTACATACTCAAGCCGGGGTTTGAATTACCGAAAGAGTGGGTGATGCTAAAGGCGCCGAGAGTGAACAACCTGTACATTCTCGATATGTCAAAGGCAATGGCCACCCAAGGCCAAGTCACGTGTTTCCTCTCCAAGGCTACAGAAAAAGAATCCATCATGTGGCACAGGAGGATGGGACACATTCATCTCAGAAAGATGAATCAATTGGTGAAGAATGAACTTGTCACAGGCGTAAACGTCAAACATTTTCACCTAAATGACAAGTGTGTGAGTTGTAAAAAGGGTAAGCAGCACAAACAATCCCATAGACAAAAGAAAGTTAATTCCATTGAACTGCCACTTGAACGTTTGCACATGGATCTGTTTGGACCGGTCAAGCGTAAAAGTCATGCTGGGGAGTTATACTGTCTTGTGGTGACTGATGATTTTTCAAGATTTTCATGGGTGATGTGCTTACACAGGAAGAGCGAGACATTTGATAGCTTGAAAGTTCTGTTCACTCGTCTGGAAAATATCTATGGTCTCAAGATCAAGAGGATTAGAAGTGACAATGGGACGGAGTTTAAAAATGCACAGATGGATGATCTTTGTGAAAACAAAGGAATTCATCATGAATATAGTGCTCCGTATACCCCACAACAGAACGGTGTCGCGGAATGTAAAAACAGGACTCTAATTGAAACGGCGAGGACAATGCTTGCGGACTCAAATCTTCCAGTAATGTTCTAGAACGAAGCAATTTACGTAGCTTGTTATACTCTCAATCGTGTTTTAACAGTGAAGAAGTTTGGCAAAACTTCTTATGAGCTGTTGAATCGTCGCAAGCCGAATTTGGAGTATCTAGAACCGTTTGGAGCTCCTTGTACTATGCTTAATCCATCTGAGAAGTTCGCACCGAAGGCTGAGGAAGGATACTTTGTTTGATATGCAACCCGGCTCAAACGGGTATTCAACAAAAGAACTCGTCAAGTCGAGGAGTGGGCTAACGTTGAAGTGCAACGGTATACTCAGAACTTACAGGGAAGCGGTCCAGACTGGATGTTTGATTACAAAGATTTCTTTAAATCATTCAACCTAGATTGCTTGGTTGAAGAGGTTGTACTACGTTTATATTACGAGGTCAAAAACGCAGTGACTTCACCGTTAGTGCATCCGATTACCGTGAATCCTCAAGCAGCTTCTAATGATACCAATGTTCCTGTCATTGATGAAGAAGTATTTCAAGAAGCTTCCACAACGTTGAATTCATCAGAATCTGAAGATGACGACGATGATGTTACAAGCGAAGCTATTTTAGATCATGCTACAGTGACACCACCGGTGAACCCAACTACAAATGGTGCTTCAACATCGAATGTGGGTTATGATCTGGTTTCTGCAGAGAACTTAACTACTCAGACGGGAGTCCAAGTACCCGATTATCCGGAATCTCGGATACATCGAATTCACCCGATTGAGCAGGTTATTGGTGATCCTGGTAGCAGTGTGATGACAAGAGGACAATTGAGGAATGCGAACTCACCAGAAAACCTTGGCAATCTTGCTTTATATGCCAAAATACAAAAATTTGGTTTTCAGAATGACTGGTCTTTTGCTTGTTATGTTTCGCAGGTGGAGTCGCGAACTTGCAAGGATGCTCTTTTGGACGACGCTTGGGTGGAAGCAATGCAAGAGGAGTTGTTGCAGTTTCAGAAACTTGGCGTCTGGACGCTGACAGATCTACCCCCGGGAAGAAAGAAGATTGGAACGAAGTAGGTGTTTAAGTGCAAAAAGGATGATAGAGGAGTGATTGTAAGGAACAAAGCTCGTTTGGTTGTACAAGGATTTCATCAGGTTGAGGGAATCGATTACAACGAAATCTATGCACCAGTTGCACGCATAGAGGCAATCCAAATGTTTCTAGCGTTTGCATCATACAAGAGATTTAAGGTGTATCAAATGGATGTCAAGAGCACATTTCTTTACGGTGTGGTCAAGGAGGAAGTATACGTAGGTCAACCACCAGGCTTTGAAGACCCTATTCACCGAGATAAGGTCTACGTACTGAACAAAGCTCTCTACGGGTTGCACCAAGCTCCAAGGCAATGGTATGAGGAGCTGAGCATGTATCTTCTCTCAAAAGGATTCAAGCGAGGTTTGGTAGATTGCACGCTGTTCACTAAACAAACAGGCGATGATTTGCTTCTAGTGCAGATTTATGTTGACGATATTATATTTGGGTCTACTAACAAACTTCTGTGCGGGGAATTTGAACGTGTTATGCAGGAAAAGTTCGAGATGAGCGCAATGGGAGAGATGCAGTTTTTCCTAGGCTTGCAGGTGGAACAAAGACCAACGGGGATCTTTATTCACCAGACGAAATATGTTTCTGAAGTCTTGAGCCGATTCCAGATGGATGATTCAAAGCCGATGGACACCCCAATACAACCTAATCACAGGATTGGAGTTGACGCTAAAGGGGAGCTAACTGATCCATTTACATACAGAGCAATCGTCGGATCTCTGATGTATCTCACTACCTCCAGACCTGATATAATGTTTGCCACATGTCTCTGTGCACGTTATCAATCGAAGCCGAAACAGAGTCATCTTGCAGCTGTCAAACGTATCCTTAGATATTTGAAGGGTTGTCCGTCGAGAGGACTATGGTACCCTAATGATGATAATTTTGACCAAATCGCTTTTAGTGATGCTGATTGGGGCGGCTGTGACAAAGACAGCAAATCCACAACAGCTGGATGCCAGTTTATGGGGAGCAGGCTCGTGACCTGGCAATGCAAGAAACAGACCGCAGTTGCATTATCCACATGTGAAGCAGAATACGTTTCAGCATCGAGCTGCTGCTCACAGGTTCTTTGGATCCAACAACAGATGGTGGACTACGATTTGCAATTTCTTAAAACCCCTATTTACTGTGATAATGAAGCCACAATCGCATTAACAAAAGACTTAGTAAATCACTCAAAGGCTAAACGTATCCGGATTAAATATCATTTTATCCGCGATTGTTATGCTAAAGAGTTGATCGATATGGTCAAAATCCACACTGATTACCAACGCGCAGACCTTTTTACCAAAGCTTTTGATAAATCGAGATTTGAATATCTTTTGAAAGCTAATGGTATTAAAGAAAAACAAGACTGATCACCACCTCAGTTTATCGATTTTTAGTTTAATTTTTATTGTTTTTCAGAAAAATTTCGAAAATCCAAAAACATTAAAAATTTCAAAAATCCATAAAAATTAGAAAATTTCTTTACTGACTGCTATATCTTCTTCCCTTAGATTAATGCTGTCAGATTTCTATGAACAAACGATATCTGGGCAGTCACATATTTGAAATGCTCCAGCTTATCCTTGGGAACAGTAAATTCAAAAATTTATAAAAATCAGAAAAATCAAAATGATTTCTTGGAGAAAAAGGGGAAATGATAGTACATCAGTGGGGATCTGACACATTCTAAAGAAATGTAATGCTATATAGGGTGTGTGTCTGAGTCTGTACGATGTGCTGATAGGCTTCGTAGACCTAATACTGCGTGCCTAATACATACATATCAAACGAATTGTTGTGTGGATGAACTCCTCATTGGCATATGGTCTTAGTACCGTAATTTCGTTTGATAGGGTATTTGTAAAAAACTCGGAGGTTTAGGGTCGTTATGTTATTAGTTGTCTGGGGATAGCCTCTCTGATCTTCTGCTGTAAGTCATTACGGACCTAGTTCAGATAGGGTGTCTTTATAAAAGAGCTTTATGCCAAATCCTAAAGTTACCGAATTGAGGAACTTTCCATGTTTTATGATGATCAAAGATTATCTATTACATCGCATTAATCACTTATGCAAATCATGATTGATATCAGTCGTCAACCTGGTAGAGTGCACATGTTACTTTGCTGCATTAATTTTCTTACCTGTATACATCTGTGCATTATACTTTGTAAATTACAGACGACAAAAGCATAATCACGCTTTACAATTAGTCTTTGTCCATTTACTTCTTGATACGGGAGTATGTCGTGTGCGTGAGAACCACAGACAATTATGTGAGTTTATGTGGATCACAATATCAGCAATTGCCAGATCACACATTGTCTTTAATGATAATAATCCAAAGATCAACGGTGTGATCAGATTTCTCAATAACTGATATGATCCCTTTACCGGAAATCACAAAACATTTATTGTTTTCTCTTTACATTTCTGCATTTTATTTTCTCGTCAAAAATTACAAAACTCAAAAAGATTTTAGGTGTGCTTTAACATAAAGTTTAGAAAATCCAAAAAGAGTTTACATTTCTATCTTATTTTTGATAGCTGATGGTGGTTGATGACGATTTTCTAAACCTTGATGAACCATTTGAGTTTTGTCATCTTTAATTGAGAAAATATGATTGTTGGATGCTTAAAAGTTGGAAAATATTTTGAACAGGACTCGATTTTGAGATTTGGTAACATTTTCAAAATTCCTGATTTACTTTCGCCCATTCGTTTGGGTCGAAGGAGGAATTTCTTGTTCCTTCGTACGTTTCATTTTGGGCGAATGTGAGAGTTCTTTAGTTGTTTTCTCTTTCGAACCCTTATGTCTCATTCGTACCTTTCATTAGGGGCGAAGGAGACATAAGCTTCACATTCGACCGAGGTAAACGGGCGAATGAGAAGTCTATATATATCATTTCTGCTCATTCAAACCCTTTACAGATTTTTTTCAGAATCTTTGATCCTAAATCCACTTATTGCTCGTGCATTTTAAACCTTTCCATTGTGTTCGTCTGTTGATTCTGATCATTTTCCACTCATTTTTACAGGTTAACATCAAGTTTTGAAGATTTAATCTGACAATTTCAGTTCAAACCCTAACTGCTATTAAACTATGCTTTAAACATCATAATTGTTTTTGTTTTTTATTAGGATTCATTATATCAATGTTTTAGGGGGAGATAATCCAAAAACTAAGGTTTCTAATCCAGCTGATTGTTCAATTGATCATTTTGTTCATTCGAACCTTAGTTTTTATAAGAAAACATTGAAATAATGATTGTTTGATAAAATTGATTGTTTGGAAATGTTATTCGGAGGTTTTAGGTGCCAAATGTATCAAAATAACAAGTTGAAATTCACTGGTTTTCAAAATTGAAAATTTGAATTGAAGAACAAACTCCTTCGCACTTTTCGAACGGTCGAACGTGCAAAAATGGGCGAAGGAGTAGGTTTTGTCTGGGCGAATGAATACAAATGGGCGAATGAGAAATTTATTCATAGATTTTCACATTCGCACCTATAAAATTCACATTCGTACCCCCAGAAACTCTCATTCGCACCTCCGTTTGGGCTAATGAAGAGATCAAAAACCAATTTTTCATTTTTTGATTATCTTGTCGATTTTTAACGTGTTTACTTGTTTTATTTTGCAGTTTAAACCATGTCTGAACAAGAAAAACCTACTGAACAAGCTGGATCATCTGCACAAGCTGCTGAGAAAGGAAATGAAGAACTGTTGCCGTTCGAGAATGCGCATAACTGTTGTGCATATCTTGGGGACGTAAAGAAGCACACTGAGTTCACAGAGATCATCGAGTTTCTGAAGAGAAGTCGGGTGATAGATGCAATTGCTACACCTGCCATTATCTATCGATTCATGATACAAGAGTTTTGGACGGAAGCTAAAATGGATTTCTGGGAGTGTGAATCATCTCTGGTGAGCATGATACAAGGAAAATTGGTTATCATTTCAGAGAATGATATTAGGGAAGCTTTGAAGCTTCAAGATGAAAAGACTGATCCCAGAGAGCTTAGTTTTACTGAACAGAGGAAATGCTTTCTAAGAATGAAATATAACAGGCCGATTACTGATGGTTCGTTACACAAGGGAAAGCTTTGTCCACAGTTCAAGTATTTGGCGCACGTTATGATTCATGTCTTCGGTTCAGCTGCTGGAGGTTATGATCTGATGAGAAAGAGTATTAGCTCAATGATGGTTGCACTGATATTGAACAAACCGTTCAATGTATCAGGGATGCTTATGGAACATCTGTTGGAACCTGTCAGAGGCCCAAGGAATTTGAAGTTTTTGTTGTATCCTCGATTCCTTCAGATGATATTTGATCACAAATATAAAGAGTTGAAGAGGGATCCAAAGCAGATTATAGTTCAAGAACATATGCCCATCAATACATTGGCAAGAATGAAGGCTTATAAAGGCTTGTCAGTGAATGAACGTCCACCTGTTAGACGTTTATTTGGACATTTGGCGAGAATTGATTATGAGGATCCGGGTAAAGGTGAGGTAAGGCATGCTGATAGTGCATCAGACGAAGACAATCCATTACATCCTGTTGATCCAGAAGCAAAGCGAAAACGACAGGTTGTGAATGTGGGAGCTAAGAGTGGGAAAGGGAAAGAGAAAGAAATCAGGATTGAGGTTGTTCCTGAAACTGAGCCTGCAAAGAAGAAGAAAGTGTCGAGAAGACATAAGACTGTGGCTAAGAAAGGGTTACATCTTGTTGATGAAGCGTCAGTCGATTCCGAAGAGACACAGGAGGATGAACATTGGGATTCAGATACTGAGACGGTAAAGACTACCACGCCCAATGCCACTGTGGCTGGTGAGTCTGCCAGTTTGAATAGATCTGTGGAGGAACAGAGAATGAATAGCCCTATTCACTTGGATGAAGAGGATGAGGGTTTAGGTTTGGGAGCAGGAGATTTTCCTGGTTCACCAGTACAGGGGGAGAAACCAAAGAAGCCCCAATTCAAGATGAAAGAAAAGGTGATAAAGCCCGCGGAGAAACGAGCTAGAGAGATTGAATCGTTGATAGCAGGAAAGAATTTGCCACCTGCTTCTAGCTCGAAATCACCAGTTGCTGCTCCAGCCTCAAAGAAGCAGAAAACCATAACTACTTCCAGTACTGAACAGGGAGCTGATATACATGTTGACGCCTTTAATGAAGCTTTGGATAATGTACTGAAGAAGATGAAGAAGGGTAAACTGCCTGAGGTTGCTGAAGTTTCTACTAGAAAGGTTACAGTGGATTGTGATGTGATGAACACTGTTAACCGGAAACTTGCTGAAATGATGAATATCATAAACAAGCAGCAGACAGAGATTGACCAACTGAGAAAGAATGACTCAAAGATGTTGGATGTAGTGGTTACATCACATGAGAACAATGAGGAACTGAAAAAGAAGATTAAACGGTTGCAGAAGGATAATAAGAAACTGTTAAAACATGAGCAAAGGAACACTAGAAGGATTATAGCTTTGAAGGGAGAAAATAAGAAGCTAAAAGAGAGTAATAAAAGCATGGATAATCTGATTAAAGATTTATACTCTCGTGCTCCTCAGTTGAAAGAAGGTGAAGAGGATAAAGATGAAGACGAGGAGCAGGTTGATTTCGAACTGTCTGATGATGATGAGGAGGATTATGAAGGTCTTGATGAAGATGCTGGTAAGGCTCCTAAAAAGAAGAAGGATGATGGAGTTGATGATGGTTCGAATGATGGTTCTGGTGATGATAGCAGCTCTGCATTTGATGATGATGATGATGATGATGATGACAATGATGATGATGATACAGACAAAAATAAGTATGAGAAAAGTGAATCTGGAAAAGGAGGAGAATCTAGTTCTAAAGCTCCTGGAGGATCAGTGGATGATGATACGATCTTCTGGAATGAAAAGCTGAAGTCTATGTCTGAAGATGATAAACAGATGTATCGCCAGATGCTTACTGATCGAGTCTGGACGATTGACATAACCAGCAGATTTTCTGAGATCTTTGAATCTTGTGACAGGGTGCTTAAATTAGAATATAATGATCCAGATTTGGAAGATGGTGAAGTTTCGGCGGCGATGACAAAAGAGATTTTTGAAGGTTTAGCGAAGCAGGTTGGGAAAACGTTAGAAGAACTATTGGCTGATAACCAGATTCCTGATCTACCTGAAAAGGAAGCTGGAAATCATTCTGATGATCGTGACGTACCTGTGTTCGAGGATATTTAAGTTGAAGATGTGACTAGTGAAGAGTATCCAGAATATTTTAAGAAAGACAAGGATTCTGGATTTACTGCTTTCACTGATGATCTATTGAATGAAGCCGAGAGACTTGCAAAAGAGAAGAGTGATAAGTTTGTTGATGAAGTGTTCAAAGGGCATGATAAACCGCATATCAAACAATCCGATAGCTTGAAAGAGTTACTGAGGGAATTAAAAGAGAAAGAGGCCAATTGTCCGAAAGCTAAAATTCAAGGGAGCTTTTATAAATTCCACAACGAAATGTTTAAAGGAAAAGCGTTGGGTTGGAAGTTTATAAAGCAGTTGAAGTGTGTTGCAGTGAAGTGGGAGAAGCGGTTACTCTACTTTGATAGATTTCATGATTTGAAGACTCTCCCATACTGGGCTATTCGTGATATTTGTCGTCACAAGTTAACTGGAACGTCAAATGATCAGATTGCCTACTTTGCTGATAAAATTGCGAGAGAAAGCAGGACAAAGTGGAATCTTTTTGAACCTCAGTATCCAAAGCGGATTGTTCACAAGAAAACCATTGATGATATAACCGGTTTGCCCAATGTGACTTTAAAGTACAAACCACCAAAAGTGTTGAGACATATTCCATTGTTACAAATTCTTCAACATTTTGCAAAAGACTTTATGTGGTGGTACTACGATTGGAAGATTGCAGAAGCTGTGATAGTGTTGAAAGATGGAGACAAGAATTTCAAAAAGATACACATATTTGATCCCATGTGGTTGGTGAATTGTTCACATGAGGAAATCATTATGTTGTATTACAATCCCATTTTCAGCGATGTGAAGGATGCTGAACAACCAAGTAAATACCAGCGTGTGGTATTTCTGTGCTTTGCTCATGATATTAATGCCGGATGCGACTATGATAAGAAGCTTGGCAAGTTTGTTAAAGCTAAAGGGGTTCCTAAAGCAAAGAAGAAAAAGCCGAAGCAAGTATTTGAAAAGGTTCTGACATTGGGAGAAAAGAAACTATTGCGAATAAAGCTGATGAACAAGAGAATGGATGAAGAACGAAGACTTAAACAATCCAAGCAATAGTCGAGGGGGAGTTTGTAGATGCATTATTGTGCGACTAATGCTTTGGATTAACATTAACATGTGTTTTGGTGATTGTCGAGTGGGCGAATGTGAAAAACTGTGGGCGAATGAAGAAATTGTTTGGTGCGAAGGAGAGAAAACATACGAAGGAGAGACAAGGAGTGCGAATGTAGAATTAATGGTTATGTCTTGCTTGGTTCGCACGAAGTGTTTGGGCGAACCTGCACATTCGACCATGTAATATAGGCGAATGTGCAGGCCTATAAATAGGTTAAGCAATTTTTGAAAGTTAGTTGTTGGTCATTTTATTCCCTCCTGTTTTGTGTCTCTCCCTAGTGTTTGTGTCAACTTATTTTCACGTTATATCTGATTGTAAACATTATTAATACGTGTAATTTGAGTTGTTTATGAATGAGAAAAACCTTTGAAAGATGATTTCTGTGTTTTGATTGTTTGATTATCATTATTGTGATTGATTCAGGGATTCCGCACCTGAATCAAACTTGTTTGATCAATCTCTTTGTAGATTTGACGATCCTAAGCGCATACAGAATCAAACCTTGGACATAAGGTACAAAACACTTAGTAATCGGGACAAACCTGATTGGTGCATGTACCCCTTTGTCTTTTGGCTATCCACGCCACCACATGATGCATGATTAACCGTCCATCGTTTTTAACGTTATTTTCACGAAATTGGTAAAATAACGTTAAAACTAGTGCAACTTTACTTTTGCCCTCCAAGGGCCACACATATATACATTATATGCGCACACCGTAAGTGGGTCGTAACATATACACAACAAAGCAAGAAGAAAAGTTATTATGAAGATACTATTAACTTACCCCCGCAACACCATCTCGCATCAACCAGTTGATCCTATCTCGAGCAGCAACATCAACGTTCGACGCATCTTGATACGCGGTCCGTATTTGGTCCAAATCCGCTTGAACTTGGGAACAGGATGATTCCGCTAAGGCCTTTTCTTCTTCCAACTTGGACTTATCCACGCCAAGTTGCTTAATCTTCAACTCCGCATCAGACAATGCGGAGGTGGCCTTTATAAGATCTTCGTGCTGGCGATCGTATTTATCAACTGTGTCAGCAAGTTCCACTTGTTTCGCATCACATGCTTTTTGTTTCTGCTTCGCATCCTTGACAAGCTGTGAGTTATCAGCTTTTAGTTTCTCAACAATTGAGCGCAAATGCTTGATCTCCTGGTTGGTCCATTTTCACGCCTCTTTCCAATACTTGGAAGATTCGGCCTTCTCGGATTTCAGCTTCTTTACCTCCTCAGCTGCTTCATGAGACGCTTTCTTGTGAAAATCAATCTCAGATCTGATATCTTGACGTGCACATTGAAACTCTTCTTCACACTGCAAAAGCCCAGCCTCTAACTCCTTAAATTTTTGCCAATCACGCATGAATTTTATTTCACGCCGGATCAGAGAGCCGAGTCCGCTAACTCCCAGAGCAAGGTTCATAGCCATATCATTGAACAACGATCTGCGGTCGATGCTATCTTGATAATCTCGCTCAGCTGGCGGAACAAACAAAGTTACAAACTCCTCAGCATCCTGCGGATTTGTGAAACGGGTAGTATCCATGATATCCTAACGAGGTTGATATGGCCTGGGCTGGTTAGAGTCACGCGAGAAAAACCTAGCTCGTCCGCGGCCAATTTTCCCCGACTTGCCATACCTCCAACTACCCTCAGAATGAGCCTTCCTATAAATCACGGTTGAGTCTTCCACTGTCCGCACAAGATTAGCGGGATTACTCTTAGACTTTTAAGTGTTTTCCTACAAAAGGTTTTACCTGAAAAGGATTTCAAAAAGGGAGAACTTCTTCAAATGAAGAGTCTCACACAAGAAACTTTTACAAGAATGTTGGGTCCAAACACCCAAGAAAAGGCATCAAAAGTTAAAGTTTCTAAAACACAAGCAAAGAGTGTTAAGACAACAACTGTTGTCAAAACCTTTGTTGCTGAGCCCACTGTTCCTGGTGATCATGGCACTACATCCAGTGCTATGAATCCCACACCAGCCACTTCCAAAAGAAAACATCCATCCACAAAACCCCACAAGAAAACCAAAAAGGGACCTCTGGAAGATGAGATACCAGAGGTAAACCCTGTTGTAGCACAAAAGCAACAACAAACCACTGTTGGTACTTCCTCACAACAGTTGGAGATATCTCAACCCAGCCAAACTCCTCATGAATCCTCACAAAAGGATCATGTTGTAAGTGAAGGGGACACTCATCATGAGGCATATGAGTCACTTGACCATATGCTCATAAGCCCTTCTCCCAGGGCTACCTCTCTTTTCACTCCTCAACCCTCACCATCACATGTCCTTCCAACAATGCAACCATTGTTCGAAGCTATTGATAAAACTCAGGACAATCCCAGTTCCTCTCCATCACCTATCACTGAGAGTATACACCAACAAGTGACTGGGCCTGAAAAATATCAACTAGCAAGCCCATGAACAGAGGAGGTTACACCCCTTGAGTTACATGTAACTCAAGGTGAGTTTTCAAGTGAAGCAGCCACTACTGATGTAGAGACCATTGTCTCACAATAGGACGGTGATTACATATCTAAGACTTCCTAGAAGGCAACAACTGATGAGGCCACTATAGTGACCACAAAATCAGTTGGAAGTCCCCAAAACCAAGAAAAATGGGCATCTGGTTCTTATTCTATGGACTCACCTCCTAGAACTTAACCAGTTACAACTTCCACTTGTAGGAATCCAGATGATCCTATTAACTTAGGTGATGGGTTAAAATACCAAGAATTGACGGATAGAGTCCAATCCATTGAAACCTATGTTTCTGAAATCAAGACTGATCTCAAGACTATCATGGAATCTCTGGTTGTTCTCACCAAAAGTCAACAATCAAAAGAAGAGATTGCTAGTGAGCTATGGAAATCTGTTTCTCCCATCATCATAGCTCATCAAAAACTAGCAGACCAAACACATGAAACATATATGGCTCGTATCAGAACTTTGGTAGATGCTAGGTACACAGATACCCAAGCAGACATTAAAGCCATAAAAGATCATTTGCTAAAGACCACTGGCTCTACCCCTACCACAATTCTCAGAGATGAAGATGATGATGAATTCACTGCTGATGATGCTAAAAGGGGGAGATTGGCAGAGATAGATTGCCAAAGTTAGATCCCTTTAGATGTCCACCTTCACAAAAAGGTCAAACACAAAAGTGTGCTGCCAATAAACCAAGGTCTGCACCAGCACCACAACAACCCAATGTTCAAACCACTGTTAATGCTGAAACTGCCAATGCTGGTAAGGCAAAAGAAGTTGATAACTCTTCCAATATCATTGCTGAAGAGGCTGCTGAAGCTAAACAAAAGAGGCTTGACACATTGGAAGTCAAGGCAGAGGCTCTAGTAAAAAAGAAGAAAGAGCAACAACAAGAAGTTGAGGATGTTAGCTCCTCAAAAAGGAAGAAAATGTATGCACAATGTGTTAGACAACCACCATCTAAAACAGCTGCTGCTAAAACATCTGCTGCTAGAACCACTGCTACCACCAAAACATCTGTTACCCAAACACCACCATCACCTCTGAACCTGTACAAAAGGAAGAGAAATTTAACCTTTGTGGTACAGGATGAGAATATACAAACCACACCACCTTCCAGCCATACCACTTACATCATTTTCACCACACACTTCCCATTTTACTTCCCATAAACGTCCACCATCCATCACACCATTGGCTGCTCAGTATCCTCTTAATCTTGATCTACTCAAGGGGGAAATTCAATCCTTCTATAATACTGAGGATCCATCTAAAAGAACTTTCCATTCTCTCCCAAACTTTCCTGTTCCCAGAAACATAGACTAATTCTTGAAATTCAAAGATGAACAGACTGATTTGATCATTCAGGAGAGATGCAAAAGGAAGGATGACAGAACTGCTGAGGGCATCCATTCAGCAGAGCTTAGCAAATTGAGAAGGATTGAGGATTTTGTTAAGACCCTGAGCAATTCCATCGCTAACATGCCACTCAGCAGTGATTTGGAAAGGGTAGTAAGGGAATCTATTCATGATCAGATCTTGGCAACCATACCTTACAAAGCAAACAAGAAACAGTTTGCAGGCTGGACCACTCATGCACTTCAAGAAGAACCTCTTAGGATTGAAGAAATGGCCAAGAATCCTACTTTAAAAGTCTTTTCCCGTGACTTTAGAAAAGGCAGAGACCCAGCCAGAGCTTTGAAGTTTAAAAGAATGAGTGAAGAAATTGTGGCTGAAAAGTATGGAGAAATGAGGTCAGTTGCAAGATGGGCTGAGTTGAGGTTGGTTGAAACCTACAAGAAACTGGAAGAGAATAAAAAGACTAATCCCAATCTACCTAGAAAACCAATTTACTCTGATGCACCAGTGGTCAAGAGACCTCAACAGGCCTTTACACCTGACAGCTTACTTGAAACATCTGACCTATCTGTTGCTGCCAAAAGACAGTTCAAAAGACAGAAGGAGATGTCAGAAGAAGATCAGAAGAAGTTTGCTGATACATTTGTAAAATAGGGAATCTTCAACCAAGTCCACTATTTCTCTGATTCCATTACTGAAGAACTCAGGAAACTCATTGGGAAACCTCCATCACCAA
Source organism: Ambrosia trifida (assembly GCA_028751855.1). Taxonomy (NCBI): domain Eukaryota; kingdom Viridiplantae; phylum Streptophyta; class Magnoliopsida; order Asterales; family Asteraceae; genus Ambrosia; species Ambrosia trifida. The sequence goes on along the minus strand of CM054123.1, from coordinate 2,254,071 downwards.
ACTCATCTAGAATAAATCTGCAACTCAAGAAATCCTCAGGTTCAAAAATTCTAAAATGGAAGGTCAACAAAGACACCCATGAATTGACTTTGCTCAGATCTGATGGAGAGGCTCAGAAGTTAAGTATGGATGATGTACATGGCCTGAGTGCAGATGATCTCCAAGACCTGCTTAACTTAGAGCTAGAAAGAGATGCCAAGGACCTCTTATCATTGAACTTTGAGTTACAGATCAAAGGACAAATTAGAGAAAGTCTGATGAGGAATAAAGATCAACAATAAAGACTGAGTTTGGGCATAATCTGTTCTAGGGGGAGATTGTTGGGTCTGCTGACCTGGAGAAGAACAGATGATTTGAAAAAGCCAAAACATGTTATATATGATCCAGAATAAAATCAATTTACAAGTTACTTCTCCAAAAAGACTGTTGACTCTAACATCTGCTGTACACCAACATCTACTGAACAACTATTGATCAAAAAGGACTGATGAAGAAACAACTGCTGATCCAAAGTACTGAAGACTCAAGGTCTGTTGGAGCCAACAACACTTAGGTTCCAATAGATGATTCAAGCTATCAGAGGTTTACATATCAGCTGTTTAGATATAAGAGGTTTCCTATGTAACAGTGTTTGTTTTATCAGATGTTTTATGTTGTTCTTATTCTATTAGATGTCACTGTCTTAGGTGACGTCAGTCATAGTTCATCAGTGGTTTAGCTTGTCTATAAATAGAACAGTACATGTACTATTCTATTCATCACTCAAAACATTCTCTTAGACAAATAATCACAGAGTGATCAGGCTGAGGGGGAGTACTTGTATAATCTTGTGTAATCATTAGATTTATGAAAGCATTTGATTAGAAAACAATTATTCTCTTTGTTTTGATTCATAGTTTATTATTCCGCTACACTTTCCATTTATAGATCAACTTCTTTCATCTTTCATTTGTTAAACAATCACAACAAATCAAACTCAGATCCTAACAAAAATTTCCCAAAATCAAACTAGGTTAGACCTCTGATAAGCAGACGTGGGTTCGAATGTAGAATCCCCTAGGTTCGACCCCTTTAATCAGACTCGAATGTAGAAATGTAACACACAAGACTCCTTCGACCACAATAAACTCTCCTTCGACCTCCCGGTAGGTCAAATGAAACACAAATGGTCGAATGAACAAACAACACACTAGAAAAGTTTTGGTTCAACCTAAAAGACTCAGATTCGACCTGAAATAACCTAGTTCGACCCAAAAACTCACACGCTCGACCCTATTCTCTCTGGTTCGACCTGACCCATTTGAAAAACAGATATTCTTCAAAAATCAGTTGTTTTGATCCAAATTTTTCAAAAGTTTATGGATTTTGATGATCTTTATCAGGTTTTGCTTCAGATTTGATGGAGATCAACTTTAATGATTGAAAATTTTGATTTTATCCATCAAATCTAGTCCAACTCAATCAATCTCCATTAAAACTCAATGTTTATGCAAAACAGAAAAATTTTGGACAATTTTGGGTCAAAATCTGTTCAAAACCTATTAATTTGTAGTTGTATGATCTAGATTGGCTCTGATACCAATTGAGAATTCATTTTAGGATCGTAATCTCGGACCGTGATCTCACGAATACCAACAGTAGGGTGCGGAATCCCCTCTGGTTGTGCAAAATGATTCAGAAATAATCGATAATGATCGTGATGAAAACAGATAACGAATCACCGAGCAATTTCCATAACTTTACTCGTGTATTAGATCAAATGTAGAACGATTACAGATCAAATCCTAGACCTAATACAGGGAATATCACACACACAAACTGGGAAAAGCTCCAAACCGATAACTCTCTCTACAAAACTAACTAACCTTTCCCTTTATATAGGCACTTAATTCGACCCTTACATGAGGTCGAATGAGTTCATTCGACCCCTCGTGGGTTCGAATGAATCCTTCTCTATTCGTATCTTCATTCGACCCAAGACAAACTCCATTCGACCTCTTAACTGGTCGAATGTATCTTCAAGTTAAAGTCTTCGTCGTTTTCTGATTATCTGAACCTTCGACATTCAGTACTGGATCACTATCTGGGGACATACATGAATAATGCATTTACAATCTCCCCCTTGGACCTAGCTAGTGATGTACCAAATCCGAAAGTTATCAATTCTTCAAGTCTTACATTCATCATCTTGAACGACTTGAAAACTTTCCATCTTCATGCACGTTTGTGTCGAGGTTCTTGTCTATCTCTGCAGTAAGCTTTGAAATCTCAGACAGACTCAAGAAATCTTGGCTTTGTCTTTTGTTGGTCCAGAGATGAAGACAGAAATCTATCTTGGAATTTTCGATCTTCAGACATTTCTTTAACAACCTCTGACTAGTTTCTGTTGTTCTGGTGATCTTGATGTTCAGGTTTGGGTCTTGTTCTGTTACACACTTTTTCGATGAATCTTGAGGAGTGAACATGTTGTGTTTGATTCTGCAGAAAAATTTACTAATAACTGCACAAACTACAACCAGCGTTAGACACGACAAAAATCTCGGAAGTACTCTTCACATTACTTTTATTCCTTTTGACCCTTAATAGTTCTCCCCCTGAACTATTAAACATTTTAAAATGCACCAGAAACTTGAAAATTTGCAATTTGATTTACCTTTTTCAACTTTTGAGTATCTGAGAAATTCATTAAGTATCCCAACATCGGTTATCAAAAATAAAATCGAAACAAAACATTTTGATTTTTCAAAGTTTATGCTAAAACACACCAAAAATCTTTTTGAATTTTCAAATGGATTTGCATAAAATTAAACTAAACATATTTTTGCAATTTTCCGGTAAGAGAATCATATCAGTATTGGAACAGTCAGTCAAAACTCTGTTTGACCAATTTTCTGTTTTTGTCAATGAGCATCCTACAACCATTACTAGTATGTTTGTCCATTTAAACCCAAAATCATCATTCATTGTTCAGCACTTTAGATATACTAGTAGTGTTGGGTCAGTTTGCTCTTTTTGCTAAGTAAGAACTTGCTATCTTGACACTTAAGTGTTTAGCAAGCCCTTGTAAATCAGATTATAAGCACAGCGGAATGTATAAGTTAAAGCAACACTTTTTATACTAAGGAAGAGTTATTACTCCCCCTTGATGATTGAAACTAATAAATGACAAGTATTTATTATGAATCCAAGCAGTAAATGAGAATTAGATACTTAGACAGATTCACAATAAATACTGAAATGGAATAGAACAGTGAGAGTGTTTGAAGGATTTTTCTATTAAAATCAATGTCTAAAATAGAAGGTTGAAGCCTCCTATTTATAGACGTTTACATACATGTATCTTGCCCAAAAAGCAAGTACAGAAACAACAGAAACAAGTTGCACAAGTTGCAACATTGAAACTAACAAATACAGCTAAAAGTAATAATAAACAATAAACTACTGATGCAAAAGGCGGTGGAAAATATCTATTGCTAAGTGCTGATGAGTAGTTTGTCTCCAGTACTTCTGAAGTGAACTTGTCTGGTTTGGACTTCAGAACTTCTGATGAAGTTTCTTCTTCAGCACTTCTCATATCTTCTCTTCAGCAGTTCTTTGTTTTCTTTTCAGTACTTCTATACTTAGCCAAAATGACAGAAGTGAATTAGACTAAGGTTTCCAAAAGTGGTTTCACCAATCCTCTTTGTCCTAACAATCTCCCCCTGGATTGATGAAGCCAAAACCTTACTAATTCCTTATGTTTTTCTTCTGTCTTGAACAATCTTCCATATCTCTTTGTACATGGTGTTCTTGAGCTGGTTTAACTGACCATCAGATAGAGATCCACTCTGTGGTTCCAGATGTTGAATTGTGAGCAGGTCTTGTGTTGACAGTTTCTTCAGATCACTGATCTTCTTGTAAGCCCTGCTTGAGAGGTCTCTTCTTGTCAACAATACTGAGTTGTTATCAGTAAGTGACCATCTGATGATAGGTATCTTTGACTTGTTAAACTCAGAAGAATAGGGAACCAGACTTGTCCCTTGGGTTGATGGTCCTGAGTGTTGGATGCTTTCAGTTTCAGTTAACCTAAGGTGGGAGTCTCTTCCTTGTTGTTGTTGCATATCAGGCATCTGAACAGTTGGGAGATGGTGTTCAGTCACTACTCTGGTATGCATCTTTTCTTTGATGGTCTTTTGGATTTGGTAGGCAAAAGTGGAAGGATCCCTGAATTGTGTTAACAGAGGTTTCTCCTCAATGTCAAAATCTGAATGGACTATTGAACTTCCTTCAAGTAGTACCATTTTGAAGTCAGTTTTGACATTGTCCTCTGCCTTCTTTCTCTGAGTAGCAGGTCTTCTAGTTGATAAACCAGAAGTTCTAACTACTGATCTTGAAGGATCAGCAGTTTGAAACTTCTCTGGATTTGCAGCCTTGGCAGCCAAGTATTTTCTGTAAGTATCCATTAGTCTTTCTTCTTTCCATCTGGATACTGAGGCTTTTGAACCATAGCCCTCTGCTACTAACTCTTCTATTATCTGGGCTCTCTTGGCCTTTCCTTCTTTGCTAGTGGCCAGTTTATCTGCAAGCAGTTGTGCTCTTCTTGTCAGCTCTTGCATAGAGAGTCCTTTGAGTGTATAGGCTTTAGTCTTGCTGTTCTTGGTAATGTAAGACACCAGTTGTTGTCTTTTATCTTGTTCAGCAATCTCATCAAGGCTAGCCTGCCTTTGTAGTTCAGCTTCATAAGCCTGAAGTTTTTCTTCATGGCTTAAATCTAGATCATCCCTTTCTTCCAGAGTTTTCCAAATCAGATCTTCTCTGGCCTTCTTGTTGGCTGCAACTAAGCTCTTCTCTAATAATTCAGCTGATTGAGAGATAGGAGAAGGGTTTAGTACAGTCATTGTTGTAACAGTTGTAGGCCTGATGGGATCAGATGTTGGTTGAATGGGAGCAGTGGTTCTGGAAGGGTCAGCAGTTTGAGGTTTGGAAGTGTTAACCTCTGATGGGTTGACAACTGCTGATGGTTTGTCAACTACTGAAGGATTGTCTTCAGTACTTTCTGATTCTTCATCAGAACTTTTGCCATCAGAAGTTTCTTCATTGTGCCTTAGGGATTCTTCAGATGTTTGGGTCTCATCTTCTTTTTCTGTGGCTTCAATCTCTTCCACTGAGACACCAAACTGTTTGGTCAGTTTTTCTTTCCTGGCCTGATCTTTTTGATCTCTTTCAAGGATGGCCACTCTTGCCCTTATCCTGGCTTGGAATGACTCCTTAGGTTCCCTGATTTTCTCCCCCTTTTTGGATTCATCAAGTTTAACTTTTGAAGTTGAGGGTTGGGAGAATTGTCCTTGAAGATGAGCAATCTGTTTGCTGTTGAAGTCTATCTTGTTGGACAGATCATTCATCTTGGTCTTGATCACTCCAAATTGATTCTTGATAGACACCTCCAAGTTAGCTGTGTATGTTTGGAAGTGATTTCTGATGAGAGTATTCATCATGTGGTACAGGGGACCCTCTGGGCTGCATAGCTGGTTCAGGTCTATGCTTGTTTGCCCAGGGAATTGGGTAGGCATTTGTTGTGAAGGGGGTGTTTTTGGGAGATCCTCATGTTGTACAGAGGATGCCACTCTAGGGGTTTTAGGGATTGAGTGGGCTTTAACCTGTGCAGGGGTGACTGGCTTCTTGAGCCTGGATACCCCTGAAACAGGACCTTCATAAAGTGTCGTCAATTCAGTAGTTTGTGTTTGTGAAACATCATCCAAATTAATGGAATCATCTGAATCCCTGATGTTGCCCTCAATGAGGACTGTCTCAGTTAAGTCATGAGCTGAGCCCAACTCAGTTCTCTCATGAACCTCTTGTTCTTGGTTCTGGGGATTTCATACTTCAGGCATTAAGCCTTCATCAGTAGTTGCCACATCTGAGGTCTTAGCTATGTTACTTCTATCCTCAGATCCACCACTGGGTGGTAACTGAGTAGTAGCAGCCTGAGATGCCCCAAGAGTCTCTAAAATTGGGCTTAAAGACTCTGGTCCACCCTCATCTCTTGGGATAGGGCTAGAGATGTCCACATCCATGTCTGATGTTGTGGTTATGTCCCCTGTTTGTTGTGGTTGTAGGGGACTGACATAATCAGATGGGACCTTCTCTTTTAGCCCAGAGAGAAGTTTGGCAATTTCTATTGCCTCTTGTTCAGAAATTTGTGGGGTTGGTTCAGTAGTTTGGGCAATAGGTGAAATTTGTTGTTCAGCAGTTTCAAAAGAAGAGTGTGTTTCAATAGTTTTTCTAAGTCTTTTTCTTTTGAATAAAACGGTTATGGGTGCTCTTGGTGGGGTTTGAGATGGATGAGACTGAGAGGGTGTTTCAGTCTCACCTATTTAAAGAGCAGACTGCTCATGAGCATGTTCAGGCATCTCAACCTCCTGAACAGCTTTTCTTTTGGGTTGGTGGGTTTTTGTCTTTGTAGGCTTGGGCTTTTTGGCTTTTGGTGGTGTGAGTTTGGAAGATGTGGGCTTCAGGGGGACTTGTTGTTGTTCTCCCTGATCATCTTCTGGCCAGGCAGCCGGTTTGTTATGCCTTGAGTATGCTTGTGATGTTAAAGGATTTAAAGTTGAAATTTTTCCCACAAGCACCTCATTACCCAGTTCCCCTATTATGCATTGCATAATGAACCTTGGGTACAACAAAAACTTTTTCTTGGTATTATTGTGATGTAACACCAACTCATTGAAAAATAGTTTTGATGCCCTGAATTTAGTTTCATTCACAATGGAATGAAATATTGGTTGAAAAGTGGAGGGCATCTGGTCATAAGACCCTGTTTTAGGACTCAAACACATAATAATATAATGAAACAAAAGCTTGTATTTTGGTTCAAAATATTTTTTGAAGATAGTAGCATGGGAGAGAGTACCTTGATAACCACACTCTGTCATGGTTAGGTGAATATCAGAATTAGCAACATGGTCAGGGGCAGTTACATCATCCAGACCCAGTCTTGTTGCCAGTGTGGCCGGTGTGATGGTCAGTGGTTTCCCTTTTATTCTTGAGTTGAGGGAAATGACTTCATCATCCGCCGTCACCGTCTCAGCATTTGCCCAGAACTCATTTAGAGTTTCAGTGTGAATTGGTGGGTTTATTGTGAGAGCAGTAAAATATTGGGATTTTACGACAAGATCAATGATCTCATCGTATTGGGACCAGCCTTCTTGTTTTTCAAGAAAGGCTCTTTGATTGTGTCCCTGCTTTAGAACGAGAGCCATGTGGTTTGGGTTTTTGATCGAACAGTTGATTTGCAGGTTTAGGTTATTGAGAGAGTTTTTTGAGAGAGAAAGAGGGATATTTTGAATTTGAAAGGATAAGTGTTGAGAAAAGGTATTTATCAGAAGTTTTAACCGCTTGAATCTTCTTTATTAGAAGTTTTAAACCGCCTTTGGTTAAAAAATCTTTTTATCAGAGGTTTTAAATTGATTAGGTCAAACCTCTGATGATGGGAAAAGTCAGATTTGCCCTTTTGACTTAAACTGCTGATGAAGGATTACTTCATCAGTAGTTCTCATTTCCTCTTCAGTAGTTTTAACAGCTGATGAGAAATGTTTTTATAAATACTTTTATTCATAACTTCTGAAGTTTATTTTATCAGAAGTTACACACTTTTCAGAAATTATCCCCATACTGATGTTTTGTTCATCAGTAGTTTCTCTCTTTTCAGAAGTTTTGTTTTCAGACTTTTGTCTGTTTTGTAAGTGAAAAATGAAAAATTGCAAAATAAGAAAATAAACACTTACAAATTTAGCATCCCAAGCATGGATACTAACTTCTGAAATGTTGATGTGTCAAGGGGTTTTGTGAAGATGTCAGCTATTTGATTAGCTGTTGCTACATGCTTCACTTCAATCTTGCCTTTTTCATAGCAATCTCTTATGAAATGGTACCTGATCTCAATGTGTTTGGTTTTTGAGAATTATACCGGATTTTGAATGATGCTAATGGCAGATTTGCTGTCTACAAACAAAGGTGTCTTGGTTTCTTTGATTCCATAATCAAGAAGTTGATATTGGAGCCATTGTATCTGTGATGTACAACTTGCAGCTGCAATGTATTCAGCTTCAGCAGTTGAAGTTGCAACAGATGTTTGCTTCTTTGATTGCCATGACACTAGACAGTTACCCAGGAATTGACAACCACCAGATGTTGACTTTCTTGTCATCTTACACCCTGCATAGTCACTATCTGAAAAAGCTGATAACTTGGTATTGCTTGAAGCAGGATACCAAATTCCAAGTGTTGGAGTTCCTTTCAGATATCTGAAAATTCTTTTGACTGCTATAAGGTGTGATTCCCTTAGTGCTGATTGATATCTAGCACAGACACATGTTGAAAACATAATATCTGGTCTAGAAGCAGTTAAGTATAAAAGGGAACCTATCATGCATCTGTACATGGTTTGATCAACCTGTTTTCCTTGATCATCAGGTTCAACTTGTGTGATTGGTGTCATGGGAGTGGAACATGATTTACAGTCTTTTAAAGAAATTTTGTTCAATAATTCTTTAACATATTTTGATTGATGTATAAAAGTTCCATTTGTTTGTTGCTTGATCTGCAGTCCTAGAAAGTACTGCAGTTCTCCCATGGTACTCATCTCAAATTTTGATTGCATGAGTTTCTTAAAATCATCACACAGTTTTGTGTTTGTTGAACCAAAAATGATATCATGAACATAAATTTGAACAAGTAAGACATGATTTCCAACATGTTTAATGAAAAGAGTTTTATCAATGGCACCTCTTGTAAAGTTATTTTTGAGTAAAAAGGTGGAGAGTGTATCATACCAGGCTCTTGGAGCCTGTTTGAGCCCATAAAGAGCTTTGTCCAGTCTGTACACCCACTCAGGACGAGAAGGATCCTCAAACCCAGGTGGCTGACAGACATACACCTCCTCTTTTATTTTTCCATATAAAAATGCACTTTTTACATCCATTTGATAAACTTTAATTTTGTTGGAAATGGCATAGGCCAGAAATAACCTGATGGCCTCAAGCCTTGCAACTGGAGCAAAGGTTTCATCATAGTCAATTCCCTCTTCTTGAGAGTACCCTTGAACTACCAGTCTTGCCTTGTTCTTGATTATCATACCAGCTTCATCTTGTTTGTTCCTGAAAACCCATCTTGTGCCAATTGGTTGCTTGTTTGGAGGTAAGGGACAGATTTCCCATACCTGTTGCTTGTTGAACTGAAGCAGTTCATCTTGCATAGCTTGCACCCAATTATTGTCTTTGAGGGCTTCCTGGTACTTCTTTGGTTCCAACTGTGAGATAAAGGCTGAAAATAGGCAAAAGTTGGAGAGCTGGTTTCTTGTGAGAACACCTGAAGCTATATCACCCATGACTTGATCAAGTGGATGATCTCTGTGTTCAATCAGTTGTTGTAAACCACTGACAGGTGTAGGTGGCTCATGTTCTTCAAACAAACTACTGAGGTCTATAATATCTGGTTCAGCAGTTTTAGGTTCTTCAGTAGTTGCAGGTGCTGAAGCAGATGTTTGAGTTTGGCCTTCAGTATTTGTTGGATCGGAAGTTTGTGAAACTTCTGATGGTGTTGAAGTTGACTTAATGACTGTTTGAGGAGTCCATGGTGTAGGATCCTCATCTTCAAACCTTTGATCACCATAATAAGTAGGTTTGGAAGGAGTAACAGTCTTTTCAGGTCCAAAGTGGAAGTTGTCAAGGTCAAAGAGTTCAGCAGGATGTGCTGGAATAAGAGTGTGTTTTGACTCATTGAACTTGACATTCAATGTTTCTTCTACTATCCTGGTGTGAGAGTTAAAAACCTTGTAGGCTTTTCTAGTTGAAGAGTAACCAAGAAAGTAACCTGAGTCAACTCTGGCAGCAAACTTTGAAATAGATTCCTTGATGTTCAAGATGAAACATTGACACCCAAAAGCCCTGAAAAAGGAGATAAGGGGCTTCATGCCATGAAGAACTTCATAGGCAGTCTTGAAATGTCTCTTGACCACAAGAACTCTATTCTGAACATAACATGATGTGTTAACTGCTTCTGCCCAAAAGTACAAGGGCAGTCCAGAATCAGCTAACATTGTTCTTGCTCCTTCTATTAATGTTCTGTTCTTCCTTTCTACTACACCATTTTGTTCAGGAGTTCTGGGAACACTGTATTGTCTAATAATCCCTTTAGACAAACAGAATTCATCCAGAGTTTTGTTCCTGAACTCTGTCCCATTATCACTTCTAATGGTTTTGACAGATAGAGAATATTGCTTCTCTACTTGTAGAATGAAGAACTTGATGATTTCAGCAGCCTCATCCTTGGAGAATAAGAAGAATACCCATGTGAATCTTGAGTAGTCATCAATGATGACTAAGCAGTACTTCTTCTTACCAAGGCTCATAATCTTGACAGGTCCAAATAAGTCCATATGGAGTAGTTGAAGACATGCAGTTGTTTTTGATTCTTCAATAGACTTATAGGAGGACTTATGCTGTTTTCCCTTTAAACAGGATACACAGTGTTCTTGACACTGGTATACTTTCAAAGGTAGACCTCTGACCAAGCCCATTTTTGTGACTTTATTTATGGTTTTAAAGTTCACATGGCCAAGTCTCCTGTGCCAGAGATCTGTTTCTGAAGTTGATGCCCTTGAGAAGAAACAGGCAGTGTTGTTCAATACTTTATCTTTCTCAATGTCCACTGCATAGACATTGCCACATCTTTTGGCAATCAGCAAAGTTTGATCTTCAATTATCTTCTCTATCAACTTCTGGCCTTCTGGTGAGATGATCTTGCATGCTGTCTTTGTGAAAAAGGAAGAATATCCTTTATCACACATTTGTGACACACTCAGCAAGTTGTATTCAAGGTTTTCCACCAGATTGACCTTGTCAAACTGTATTTTGCCAGAGGAGACATTGCCATGTCCTAGCACATATCCCTTAGCATTGTTCCCAAAGGATACAGATCCTTCTCTTTGGCTGATAAAGTTGTTTATCAGGTATCTGCATCCAGTCATGTGCATAGAGCCTCCACTATCAACATACCATATGCTGTTTAAGCCCCTGGAAACTCTCTGCACATAAAAGCAAATTAGTTAGATCTAGGAACCCAAGCCTGTTTGGCTTTGGGTTTGCTCTTGAGAACAGTTACAGTTTGTTTTTGACCAGGTTGAGAAATCCATGTCTTTTTGGCAATGGATTTTTCATTAAGAACCTTGGTGGTATCCTTGTCAGGACCACCATCAACCTTGGTCATCAGTAGTTGTACCATGTTCATTAGATTTTGTATCTCAGCAGTTTGTGAAACTACTGATGATTTAGGTCTAACTACTGACAAAGAATTTTGAGAAAAAGATTTTGGTTGAGATTTTATCTTTTTCTGAGAAAAGGTGTTTTCAGGTTGTTGTTTCTTGGGTTTAAAGATTCTCTCATAATCATTTCTGATTTGATTTCCCACAACTTGTTGTTTAATTTTTTGATTGAACTGAATTCCTTTTCTGTATCTACAAAATTCAGTTTTGTGGTTGAACAGACCACAAATTTCACACTCTTTTGCCTTTTGTTTTTGATCTAAAGGCATATTTCTGACATTAGTGTAAAGATTTTGCTCATCAGTAGTTTTCAGGATCTCAACTCCTGATGTAGATGAAACTACTGATGGCTTGTTGTCAGATTTTGTTAATACTTCTGAAGTACTTTCTTTGAAAATGCCAGGATTTCTGTTTAGAAAGTTTTCATGGAAATATGTGCAGTCTTTCCCTTCAGAAGTTTCATTTGAAACAATTCTTCTCACATCTTCAGTAGTTTTGGGAGAGAAATCGGTTGGTGTTTCAACATGATGGTATCCAATGCCAAACTTAACATTTGAAGCACTTTGTTTGTTTAGCAACAATTGATACCCCTTACAAGATTCCACCCATTTTTCACATGTGATCCTGGTGTCAGCAAGCTCTTGTCTGACATCTCCCAGGTCATTTAGCATGATTTTAATTTGTGCTTGGGTTTCAATGGCTGAGTCAGTTAATTTACTTCTTTTGTTTTAGCACACAGCTTTCTTTCTAAATCACATTTTATCTGTGTGTATTTTCTTTCTAAATCATTGGCTTTACCTTGTAAGTGCACATTTGTCTCTCTTATGAGAGCAAAAGTTTCTTTGCAAGAATTTGAGCAAAGTTTTGTCAAAGATTCTTTTGATACCTGAGACAATGCAGATTTTGAAGTACAACCTTCAAATGCCATTAAGGCAAAGTTCTTTATGCCATTGTCTGGTTCTCCCCAGTTGATGTCAAACACTTTGTTGTCTGCATCAGGATTGCACTCTGTGGTGTCAAAAGGGAGACTGCTCCAGTCAACATACCCTGAGGTAAAAACACTTTGTTGAGAGGGTTGTTGAGGCTGTGGAGGATGTTGAGCAGCTGGAAAGGGAGGGATTGATTGTTGGCTCTGCATTTGTTGAGCAGGCACTTGAACATATTGTACTTGTGGCATGTATTGCTGTTGAGGAGCTTGTGCATGTACAAAATGAGCACTCCCTTGAGTTCCATTATTCCTATTATAATTGGGGTTATAGTTATTTCCAGATTGTGATTGGTTAAAGCTAGAGCTTCTACACTCTCTAGCAAAGTGTCCCAACTTCTGACACTTGTGACATCTCAGTTTAGATTTGTCAAAACCAATTTTTGTATTACTGGTCAATCCTGGAAATTTCCTTCCTGACCTTTTATAAAACTTGTTAGTTTTAATGCTTAGCATGGCCAGTTGGTGTAAAATGTCCATTTCTTCTAAGTCATCACTGCTAAAGTTTTTCAAATCATCCATGATAAAACATAGATTATCAGCAGTTTGACTTTGGTCATTATTGTCATAACCTGGGAAAGATCTTTCTGATGAGATCCTAGTTTTTATGTCAATATTGTCATAAGATCCATAGGAACAAGTTGGTGAATCTTGTCACAAAAGTGCTGTATTACCTGGTAGGTAGTCATCAGCAGTTTTACAAGATGATTGTAACTTCTTCTTTTGATCAATTTCTCTCTCAAAGGTAAGTAATCTCCCATGGTTTTGTAAGAGTGAGGGAGCTAAAATCTGGTGAGGATCTTAAAACAATGGAGTATGTTTCCCATTTGTCTGGTAAAGACCTTAAAAATCTATGTAGCATAGACACTGTTGTATAGGGCTGACCATTTAACATTAGCTCAGATATTAATGAGGAGAATCTTTCAAATTGTTGAGTCAAAGTTTCCCCATTAATATGAGCAAATGTCTCATATTGTTGAGCTAAAATCTCTCTGGTGTTGGCAATCACCTCTTCAGTTCCTCCAAACTGTTCTTTAAGACAATCCCAGAGTTCTTTGGCACTTTCACAATGTAAAAGGCCAGAGTATATCTCATTTGGGAGAGCCATTGCCAACATAGAGAATGCTTTTGCATCTAGCTCAAGTTTTAGGAAATCATCATCTGTATATTCTTTAGGGTCCTTAGGGACCTTAACATTAGTTTCAAGATTGACATTTACTGGTTTGTGAGGACCATATATCACAGATCTCCAACAACCTGTGTTGGTCTGTGACAAGGTATGTGCCATTCTCTTTTGCCATATGTTGTATTCATTTCTTACAAGCATGGCAGGTTTAGTGGCAGAACCAGTATTATGTGGATCCATTTTAAAGAGTATTGATTTGTCAGATGACTCTTTTAAGTGATGGATGTTGATAAAAAGTGAACTTTTGATCTTTTTATTGAGTATCAATAAGAGCTTTGTGTCTGATTCTCAATTTGTTAGATTGATATGTGATCAGATAAACCAATGCTCTGATACCAATTGTTGGATCAGTTTGCTCTTTTTGCTAAGTAAGAACTTGCTATCTTGACACTTAAGTGTTTAGCAAGCCCTTGTAAATCAGATTATAAGCACAGCGGAATGTATAAGTTAAAGCAACACTTTTTATACTAAGGAAGAGTTATTACTCCCCCTTGATGATTGAAACTAATAAATGACAAGTATTTATTATGAATCCAAGCAGTAAATGAGAATTAGATACTTAGACAGATTCACAATAAATACTGAAATGGAATAGAACAGTGAGAGTGTTTGAAGGATTTTTCTATTAAAATCAATGTCTAAAATAGAAGGTTGAAGCCTCCTATTTATAGACGTTTACATACATGTATCTTGCCCAAAAAGCAAGTACAGAAACAACAGAAACAAGTTGCACAAGTTGCAACATTGAAACTAACAAATACAGCTAAAAGTAATAATAAACAATAAACTACTGATGCAAAAGGCGGTGGAAAATATCTATTGCTAAGTGCTGATGAATGACAAACTACTGATGAGTAATTTGTCTTCAGTACTTCTGAAGTGAACTTGTCTGGTTTGGACTTCAGAACTTCTGATAAAGTTTCTTCTTCAGCACTTCTCATATCTTCTCTTCAGCAGTTCTTTGTTTTCTTTTCAGTACTTCTATACTTAGCCAAAATGACAGAAGTGAATTAGACTAAGGTTTCCAAAAGTGGTTTCACCAATCCTCTTTGTCCTAACAAGTAGGAATGCCCGCGCGTTGCGGCGGGTGCATCTGTTTTGCCCCTCGTGCATCATGTTTGTTGGTTATTCGTTATGATGAAGTAGAAAACAACGATGTATAAAATATATGTTATTAAAAACTGAAACTCATAAGTATATCTTCTGAATATTTTAAATGGGTACATCACAATAGGCGGTACTATTCCTTGCAACACCCTTAGATTGGCCCACGTCCTTCGATGGAACCCTTTTATGTATCTTGAAGGCAGATAAGTATGTGATCGTAGAGCGGTGCTTAGCGTAGTTAAGTGGCGTTGTATCTCTTAATGACCATAAGATTGTAGTGGAAGTGATGTAATTACTAAAATGCAGTTTGTGGTATGCAACATATTTCTATTATTTTAGGGCACCCGCGAGATGCAGCGGAGTCAATGATTTGCATAGATACTCTTGTTTTATGTTAGTTTGACAAGCGTCGTAACGAATATATTGGACCAAACAAATTAGTAATAAATAGTTAAAACTACCAAATCGACTAATAAGAACTTGTCTTCTTTTGGATATGTAAACAATTGGTGACTTTGTGAGATCAGAAACTTAAATTCTATTCCTAGAAGCTTATAGTAGCAGAGAAAACAAAAAACCATCGAGGAAGATGATGGCGTTGCTCATATATCGCTCACTTTAATGGGTTGAAACGTGTCATGGGTTGGGTGTGTTGGCAAACTTCAAGCCTACATATTCATTTGTGTGCAGGAGTGTCACATCATACCATCTTGCAACCACATAAATTTAAAAAGAAGATATAAATACATAATATATGATGTATTTATTTACTATAAACATTGAAAGATATGTAAGTTATGTATGTGAAGAATCACCACATTATTTATATACCAAATACATGACCACTATTTATAGGACTATAACATTGACACAAACATAATAAAGACATGGAGGTTATGAATGTAAAGAGTCACCACATTATTGTTAATTTCCTCATCAATTTTATAGTTATGTTTAAATTAATTTTTTCAACAATTTAATATTTAGGTAGAAAGATAAATTTACCCCCTAAATGACTTCAATAAGCATTGTGCTATAAGCAATAAATGTTGTATTTACTTAAATTTTGCGGGTATCCTTCACTAATGCTTTATAATATAGTATAGAAGATAATGATTCGGGTTGATTCATTAGCGTGAGCGTGAATTTATGGCTTTTCAATTTCTTATTTCTTAACACAAATAACATAAGTAATTAACACACAGTTAAGTTTTTGTTTTCTCTTTATGCTAGTGTTTAATTTATTTTATTAATTAGAATTAGAACTTAAACAATATACAATTGCCGAAAGCAAAATAATATTGTGAAGCACGCTTCATACAACGTTTAACAAGAACATTAAATAGATCAACAAATACCTTAAAAGTCTTAGAACAAATATAGTTTACGTATAAAGTTATTTTTGAGCATGCATATATAGATTTATAGAGTTAACTATTTCATGGCGTTCAAGGAGACCATGTTGATTGAAATTGAGGAAAGTCTCCATACCCTTCTCCATCATCTGTCCTTCATGTCCATTTGTTCCCTGCAGTAAGTGGAAGTAATATTTAAAATATATTAGAAACGTATTAGCAAATCTAGAATGTTATATTTATAATTTTGTCCATTTTATTTAGTTAACAATATATATGATTCAAGATACATAACTTCTTAACAAGGATAGTTAGGAAAGCCATCTGTCACCTTCTAGGGCCATATCATCCAATTCAGTAGAGTTGAGGTCAATAGGTCATAGAACATGCTGCCTTCTGAAAGCTTCATGGAGAGAAACTAAAAATGCACAAATAAGAGAAAAAAACTGTACTAATTAATTTAGTTGCACAATTAAATTACCTGAATTTGATTCTGCAACGATCCAACTTAGTTGATTATTACATCCAACATCACTGGCATTCCCATTGTCTTTAGCAAACAACTAAATTTAAATGGAGCAAAACAATGATATATTATGAAGATAAATTTTTGTAATTGTCAAAGAACATATGAACAAGTAGACAAAAATGTATATATGTATATATGTATATAAAGATTAACTCATATCTTTTTACCTTGTAGCATCCGGGAACCATATCTTGCAAGCGTCTTAACTTCTCATTGATTTTTTTTCTCTTCTCATCTAATGAAGACATAAATTTTTTGGACAAAACAATGTTTCAAAGCATGAAATTAGCTCTAAAATTTTGTTTGGGGTTATGAAAAGACTATTAGCATTCAAGAAATTGATTATAATGAAGTATATATAATAATATAGATGAGGGGTTGAAAAGTCTTACATTTAAGATGCATCATAGGTTAAGTTGTATTTTGTGTTTTAAAAGTTGGACATAAGGGCATAATTGGGATTAGATATTAGGATGTGAGGTATTGGATTATGTTAAATTTACTAATCTACCCTCCTAAGTGTCTTAATTGTCACCACTATGCCAATAATACCCTTAATTTTTTTGCTTAAATATGTTGTACATGTTGCTTGTTAAGTTGTATAGAAATGCAAATGACCATGTTGTACATCACTCCTACTTAATAAAATAATATAGATTAAGATAATATTAGATACTGAAAAATCTATGGTCCCCGCACACGTGACACATTCCCGTATCAAGAATTGCACAAAGCTTCACCATAACGCATGATTATATTGTAGTTATCTGTTAGTTACAAGGTATGAGGCACAGCGGTGACAGGTCAGCAAATTAGTGCTTCAAAGCAACTTATGCACTCAACCAGGGTGAGGACTAATATCATACATGATTTTCATCATAGTATTGATATGATGCATTAGATAATCTTTGATTATCATAACACATGTTAAGTTCCTCATTCGGTAACTTAAGGATTTGTCATTAAAGATCTTTTATTAAGATACCCTAACTGATCTAGGTCTGTAAATCAATACGACAAAAGATCAGTTAGGCTATCCCCAGATAACTTTCAATATAACAACCCGAAACCTCTGATTTTGTACAAACCCTATCAAATGAAATAACGGTACTAAGACCATATGCCAACGATACGTTGATCCACATGATTATCAGTTAATGTTTTTAGGTTTATATCACCATGCTGAAATTTAAACTTTGATTTCAAGCCTACCAATATATAATTGTAGTGGCTACTCAATGTTTATCAATTCATTTTGTTTTCAGAGTAGTCTGGCAGTCCACTGATGTACTATCATCTCCTCTTTTTCTCCAGGAAAACTCAATTTTTGATTTTCTAATTTTTTTTATTTTGATTTTTCTAAAATTTTCTCCCCCTAAAAATCTAAAAATAAGCATATTTTTGGATTTTTTAAACTTTTTGAAGAAAAACAAAATAAAATGAAATCCGATGCGGTTTACTTATTGAATTTCAAAAACCATCTTCCCACTCAGATTACTTGACTCACTTTGTTATTTCAATTAGTAACACTATTAACAAAGATAAGAGAGTTTAGAATAAAACGTTTTATCGCATCTGTTGTAGAAATCCAAAACCTGAGAGCAATTTCATGAGATTGCAACGTTTTCCGGCTTCACATGTAGGAAACAGATGACAAACACTCTTATCTCTGTTGAATTCATGTTTTCCCTTGTCAATATGACTTCTTTGACCTTCACCTCTCCAATAAATAGCACAAACTTAATCTCCTCCAGATGTAACAAAACACAATATATGAGGAAAATCAAGCTTGCTTTTGTATACAGATGCTCCACTATCAACTATCAAAAGATAGCTAATAGGTCTGTCTGGAACAATCTGCACACTTGTTAAACAATTAGTAGGAGAGAGGAACCCACCCCTTCACAATGATGGGTCGTCCAAGGTCATCAATCATCGGGATATCAATTCATTCTCCTTTAGAAAAATCAATTGGTTTTTCAATGGATTGATTTGGAGTAGAATTTGCTCTTGATTTAGAAAGTGATTTGGGTTTCCACACACGTTCAGAGTTTATTTTAGAAAAAACTAACCCCCGTTAACTATGAATTATACCATACAATCTTTATTCTATTATTTCGTAACATAACATTACGAAAGAAAAAAGTAACTCTAGCAAAGCACTTATGTAATAAGTTAACCCGTTTATCTCATCACCGCTAACACCACATTGCTACTAAGATGTACCAAACCTATTACTTTTGGACGATGTGTTGGTCCAAAACGATACTCCGACTTTGACACAATTGTTTGAGATTTGAGCAAGGAATCGTGTGGTTCTTAGACCTCTATTACCTTTTGAAGAGATATGTACCCGCGCGTGTGCACGACTGAGACTCACACACACGTCAACACAACAGTATGACATGGAGTTCTAGAAGACGGCGCACGGCACCTCAAAAAAGGACAGGTGTCACCCGACAGGAGCAGGGACATGTGGCCAATCAGAGACGTTTATTCCCTGCTCCACGATCTCCTGCAGGTACAAGGTACAGAAAAGGACAGAAAGGACGATAGCAAGACACGTGGACCAATCACAGAGCGACAGCACAAAGAATGATAACGGTCGTAATAGTAAAAGGAAGCTATCATTCTCCTCACAGCCAATCACTGACCACCTCAGGGGCCTATAAATATCCCCCTTCGTCATCAGAAGAAAGGATCTGATCGGCGAGAGAGAATTCATACTATATAGCTGGGAGAGATAGATTATAGTCGAAACTCTGTAATAGTTTGGATTAGTGTCTTGTATTCATCTTATTGTTTAATGAGAATTACGTCCTTTCTTATATTCACATACTAGTATCATTATATCCAGATTGTTAGATTGGTGTTTCTTCATTGGCGCCATCCGTCTTTTGAGCTTTCAAGAAAAGCAAACTTAAACACTTTTATCTCACTAAAAAACCAGTTATGAGTTCTTTACCGGCGTCACCAAACTTCCCTGTAGGCACGTCAAGCACTGGTATTGCCCAGGCAAACACCAGCCAGCTTGATAACACCACAGAGGAACAACTTCATGGTACGGATGTGGGTCGTACTCCATCCTCCGGGACTAGACAAACCACATCCTTCCATTTTGCCACTGATAACCTTCAAGCTTCACTTGTTGGTCAGACCACGCCGATGGTTAGTCCGGAGGTGTGGTATGCCCAACAAAAGGAAGCCTTGAAACAAGCATTCATAAAGAAGATAAAAGAACAACAGCTAAGAGAAGCATCCCGCGCACTATCCTTCAGCGAAGGAAGGCCCGTCACCATATCGGAAGGACCATCCAAAGCTGTGGGACAAGGCGGCGAGAGCAATCAAGTCACTGACCCAACTTGGACGGAAGACTCCGATGAGTCTCAGAGTCGTTTTCACCGTGACACAAGCCAGTACTTGACCAACACTGTTGATCGAGCACACTTGATGTCCGGTGAGGATGATCTCACGCAACCATATTATCCTCCTTCATTCAGTGAAAAGTCAAAATTCACACCGCGCATCGCGCTCGCCACACTGCCCGCAAGAAAAAAAATTCCAAGCACTTTGGGAAAATTTGATGGCACCGGCGACCCTGACGACCACTTGAGAAGTTTTGAAATCGCAGGGAAATGTGCAAGGTGGAGCCTGCCAGCATGGTGTCACATGTTCGCGCAGACGCTTACAAGCGCTGCGCGAGTATGGTTCGACAGCCTGCCAAATGGCAAGATAGACAACCTAAAAGAACTGACTGATAAGTTTTCAGACCACTTCAGCCAAAACAAGAGAATTGAACGCGACTCCACTGATATCTTGCAAGTCAAGAGGCGTGAAAACGAGTCTATTGAAGATTACATCACCAGGTTCAATCGTGAAGCCCTACAAATCGGGCCAATTGGTTTTGAACTCATGAAAGCGGCGTTCACACAAGGAGTGAGGTGTGACTCACTAATCCGCACTTTGGCTGGATGCACTGGCATGCCCAACACCTAGGAAGAAATCATGCGCGGCGCAAAGAATTACGCAAAAACTGAAAGAGAGCTATCTGTTTGGAGCAGAATTCAAGCACCTCAATAAACAGATACGCAAGCGCAAGCAGCGCGCAATAGAAACAACAGGCATGAAAGAAAAGGCAAAGGGAATGTCTGGACAAGGCTTCAAGGAGCCACCCCGATGGTAACAAAGCCCACTGCACCTCAAGAATACCAACACTTTACGTCACTCGTGCACAAGTCAGGTAGAAGGAGTCACAACAACTGGACCCCCTTGATGAAAACGCCAGCACAAGTCCTGGCACAGAAAATATCGATTTCCCAGAACCAAAGGTCATCAAGCGGAGGGAAGGACTAGATCACAACAAATTATGTGCCTATCATTAATACATAGGCCATGACACTGACAAGTGCTACCAGTTGCGACAAGCCATCGAGGACGCGTTAAAGTCCGGTAAGCTCGGACATCTGCTACAAAATGTGGAGCGCAAGCAAACGGCGGGTCCACCGCCAAAAAAGATAAAGAACGTGAGCATGATGATCCATGGCAGTGGACGCCGGCTTCAGAAGCGGAAACCAGAAACAACCGCAGAGTGGAAAGAACAACAAGTGTGCTTTCCAGTGGTCAAAGGTGGCCCGTCCGCCACGCGGGCGATCATTGTCACAGCCATCTTTGACCACTACCGAACTACTAGGGCATTCATGGACACTGGAAGCAACTCTAATATCATGTATGGACAATGCTTCGACCTGCTGGATGATGAGGATAAACAACGACTGCGCCCCATCAATTCCCCAATTCTGGTATTTTCAAATGAAGCCGTGACCCCACTAGGGGAGATATCTTTTCCCCTCACTCTAGGAGCACACGGGCGCTCACGAACTGAAGAGGTCACATTCCTTGTCATCCCAACAAAATCCAAGTATGATATTATCTTAGGGCGAGACTCCATGGCCTCATACAACATGGTCACCTCCACGGTCCATGGCGCAATTGGTTTCCCCACCCCAAACGGTGTGGCAATTGTGTGGGCTAACAGAGAATGTGCCATGACCACAGAATCTCACCCAGCCAAAATGCTAAGACCATGCTCGCGAACAGAGCCAGAGAAGTGGGTCCTGAACCCAAAGTTCCCTGATCAACCCATCACACTAGGACCAGCAATCTCAGAGAACATCCGAGATCACTTGAAGCAGTTTCTCCGCAAAAACATGGACGTCTTCGCATGGCAACCATCAGATATGATTGGGGTCCAACGCGAACTCGCCCAACACAAGCTCAACACATATCGCTTAGTGGAGCCCACTCGCGCAAAAGCGACGAAGCATGGGCGCTGAAAAAACGCAAGCGATGAACGAACAAGTCGGAGAGCTGTTAAAAGCTGGAATCTTGAGGGAAACACGATATCAAACCTGGGTTGCCAACCCAGTAATGGTAAAGAAAAGCAACGGCGGCTGGAGGATGTGTGTAGATTACACCGACCTCAACAAAGCATGTCCCAAAGACTGCTACCCGCTGCCAGAGATCGATTTGAAGATTGACTCCTTAGCGCCCTTCCGATTTAAATGCTTCCTAGATGCCTACAAAGGGTACCATTAAATCCAGATGGCGCTAGAGGATGAAGACAAAACAGCTTTCCGCACTGATAAGGGAGTTTTCTGTTACACCAAGATGCCATTCGGCCTAAAAAATGTGGGAGCTACATACCAAAGGTTAATGGACCGCGCATTTGCCAAACAGATAGGGAAGAACTTGGAAGTCTATGTGGATGACCTGGTCATCAAAAGCAAGGAAGAAGATCAAATGCTGAAAGATATCGAACAAACCTTCAAATATCTGAAAGAAATCTGTATGAAGCTGAACCCAAGCAAGTGCGCCTTTGGAATGGAAGAGGGAAAGTTTCTTGGCGTTGTGGTCACCAAAGACGGTTTCCGACCAAATCCTGAAAAAATACAAGCCATTGCGCAAATGCCTTCCCCTTCCACACTAAAAGAGGTTCAAACACTGAACGGGCGTCTGGTCGCAATTAACCGTTTCCTGTCACATCATGCAAGCAAATCAATCCCATTCATCGAAACATTAAAGAACTGCCTAAAAAAGAATCACTTCAAGTGGACCGCAGAAGCGGAGAAGGCCTTCCAAGAAATGAAAGAGTGTCTAATGGACTTACCAATACTCACCGCCCCACTCCCAAGGGAGCCCTTGACAATGTATCTCTGCGCGACAGAGCAAGCGGTGAGCGCGGTACTGATGGTGGACAGAAAGCTGGTACAGACGCCCATCTATTATATCAGCCGAGTCCTGACAGATGCAGAGACCAGGTATACCACCATGGAAAAGCTGGTCTTAGCACTCGTTCACGCTTCGCGAAGATTGCGCAGATACTTCCAGGGCCATCCCATTAATGTGCTGAGCGACTACAAGCTAAACAATGTCCTGTCCAAACTAGAGGTCTCCGGGAGACTGGCAAAATGGGCCATCGAACTGGGCGAACACACCATTTACTACAAAGCACGCCCAGCGGTTAAAGGACAGATACTAGCAGATTTCATAGCGGAGGTACCTCAAGAAAAAATCAAAGAATGCAAAGCAGAGCAAGACCCACAACCACCATGTGACAAAAAGGCTATCTAGAATCTTTACACAGATGGGGCCTCAAACGAAGACGGTGTAGGCACAGGAATCAGCCTAGTTAGCCCGAACGGCACGGAATTTACTTATGCAATCAGGCTCGAATTCAAGGCCACCAACAACGAGGCTGAATACGAAGCTTTCCTCGTTGGGCTACACATCGCATAAAAGCTGGGTGCCAAACACATCTTCGCACATGTTGATTCAATGCTGGTGGCGGGCCATATTACCGGGAAGTATGAAGCAAAAGAACCCTCAATGATCATGTATCTTTAGCGCGCCAAAGAGCTCATGGCAAACTTTCCTAGCTGCACCATCGACCACATTAAACGCAGTCAAAACAAGCCGGCGGACGCTCTAAGCAAAATGGCTTCTACAAGCTTCAGCCATTTAGCAAAAGAGGTCTGAATTGAAACCCTGAGCGAACCGTCTGTTCCACCCAAAGAAATCAATGTAATAGAAACGGGTGTTGACAGCTGGATGACTCCGATAATTTCTTACCTCGCCACTGGCACGCTGCCTGAGCAACGCGCCGAAGCCAGGAAGATACAACATAAAGCCCTACAGTACCAGATACAAGACGGGGTGCTTTATCGGAAGTCATATCTAGGGCCACTACTGCGATGTGTGGATGCAGTCGATGCAGCTTACATGGTACGCGAAATACATGAGGGGATATGTGGAATACACGCTGGGCCGCGCATGGTGGTCGCCAAAATTATGAATGCATGATACTACTGGCCGGGCATGCATCTGGATGCACTAAAGATTATCCGCAAATGTGATTCTTGCCAACGCCATGCCCCAACACCTTGCGCCCTTAAAACGACCTTATCCCAGTGACCTCAGCGTGGCCATTCCAGAAGTGGGCCATCGATCATGTGGGACCATTCCCAATGATGACAGGGAAAAGAAGATTTCTTATAGTCGCCATTGATTACTTCACAATATGGGTCGAAGCTAAACCACTCGCTGAGATCACGGCCAATCATGTCAAAAAGTTTATTTGGGAATTCATCATCTGTCGTTTTGGGTTACCCATGTCAATTGTTACAGACAATGGGACCCAATTTGCAAACAAAGGATTGCTGAAATGGTACGTGGACCTGCACATCCAACCTACATTCACTTCGGTCGCCCATCCGCAGGGCAATGGCCAGGTCGAACGCGTGAACCGAAGCATCGTGGAAGGCATCAAATCGAGACTGGGTACTAAATAGAAGGCTTGGGCAGAGGAATTGCCAAGCGTGCTATGGGCTAATCGCACATTAACAAAAACGAGCACCGGTGAGACCCCGTTCAGCCTAACATATGGCTCTAAACCATGATACCCGCGGAGATCAGATGCCCGTCAGCAAGAGTCCTCTCAGCAGCCCAGACAAACAATGATCAAGAATTGCGCATCAACCTAGATTTGGCAGAGATACGCCGTGAAAGAGCAGCAGTGAGAAAAGCAAATTACAAACAACAGTTGGAGAAATACTATAACACAAAAGTCAAGCCTCACGCCTTCTGCACGGGAGACTTCGTCCTTAGAAACAATGAAGCTAGCGGCGCAATACCAAAGGGAAAACTGGCCCCCACTTGGGAGGGACCCTACCGTGTTACAGAAGTCCTTGGTAAAGGAGCCTACAAGCTCTCAACATTAGATGACAAGCCAGTTCCCCGAACATGGAATGCCGCCCAACTGAGAAAGTGCTACATGTAATAGTATACCGACTTGTAATGAAGGCCGATGCGCCATTTGATGGAATGAAATATGGAAATTTCCTTACTTTTTACGCACTTCGTCCTATAAAACATTGTATGGTTAAGATACAATGTCAAAAATAAAATTGCATTGATAAATCTGCAATTTCTTAAACCGCGCGTTGTATGGTTAAGATACAGCGTGCAACCTAAACATTGTATGATTAAGATACAATGTCAAAAATAAAATTGCATTGATAAATCTGCAATTTCTTAAACCGCGCGTTGTATGGTTAAGATACAGCGCGCAACCTAAACATTGTATGGTTAAGATACAATGTCAAAAATAAAATTGCATTGATAAATCTGCAATTTCTTAAACCGCGCGTTGTATGGTTAAGATACAGCGCGCAACCTAAACATTGTATAGTTAAGATACAATGTCAAAAATAAAATTGCATTGATAAATCTGCAATTTCTTAAACCGCGCGTTGTATGGTTAAGATACAGCGCGCAACCTAAACATTGTATGGTTAAGATACAATGTCAAAAATAAAATTGGATTGATAAATATGCAATTTCTTAAACCGCGCTTTGTATGGTTAAGATACAGCGCGCAACCTAAACATTGTGTGGTTAAGATACAATGTCAAAAATAATTTGCATTGATAAATCTGCAATTTCTTAAACCGCGCGTTGTATGGTTAAGATACAGCGCGCAACCTAAACATTGTATGGTTAAGATACAATGTCAAAAATAAAATTGCATTGATAAATCTGCAATTTCTTAAACCGCGCGTTGTATGGTTAAGATACAGCGCGCAACCTAAACATTGTATGGTTAAGATACAATGTCAAAAATAAAATTGCATTGATAAATCTGCAATTTCTTAAACCGCGCGTTGTATGGTTAAGATACAGCGCGCAACCTAATCATTGTATGGTTAAGATACAATGCCAAAAATAATTTGCATTGATAAATCTGCAATTTCTTAAACCACGAGTTGTATGGTTAAGATACAGCGCACAACCTAAACATTGTATGGTTAAGATACAATGTCAAAAATAAAATTGCATTGATAAATCTGCAATTTCTTAAACCGCGCGTTGTTTGGTTAAGATACGGCGCGCAACCTAAAAATTGTATGGTTAAGATACAATGTCAGAAATTAAATTGCATTGATAGATCTGCAATTTCTTAAACCGCGCGTTGTATAGTTAAGATACAGCGCGCAACCTAAACATTGTATGGTTAAGATAAAATGTCAGAAATTAAATTGCATTGATAGATTTGCAATTTCTTAAACTGCGCGTTGCATGGTTAAGATACAACGCGCAACCTAAACATTGTATTGTTAAGATAAAATGTCAAAAATAAAATTGCATTAATAAATCTGCAATTTCTTAAACCGCGCGTTGTATGGTTAAGATACAGCGCGCAACCTAATCATTGTATGGCTAAGATACAATGTCAAAAACAAAATTGCATTAATAAACCTGCAATTTCTTAAACCTCGCGTTGTATGGTTAGGATACAACGCGCAGCACAAGCACTGTATGACTAAAATACAACGCCTAAAACTGAAATTTCCCTGCTAAGTGGCAATTCATTAAGCTAAGCGTCGTATAATTGGGGTACAAAGCGCAAAACAAGCAAGTCATGTGCATATAATCTAAACCTACACTAAGCCATATACTTAAGGCTGGCGGGAAACAATTAACTTGCGCAACAACTACTAAACAAACATGTTTTCACCAAAATAAAGGTTTCAATTACGACATCAAACATTACAAGATGAGAAAGTCATTTACAAATAAACATAGAACAGAGCAGCAACAGGCTTCATTCTCTGAACTCAGAGGACGCGTCGCTATATTCATCATCTTCGTCAGATCCAGACAAGTCCAACTTCTCACTAGCCTCGGGCTGCTCACCCGAAGCCATATCCGCCGCCTTGGCCTTCCTGAGGGCATAGTCGTGCCGCGTGTAAGTTAAGCCTTGCTTGTCAAAGGACTCCTTCAACTCAAAACAAGACGGACGGTCACGATGGCAAACAACGAAATCAACCAGCTCGTACTTTAGCCCATCAAAGTCAGCAGCTTTCTTCGCAAAAACGGCATTAAGATCCTTCCTATATAACGTGAACTGCTCCAAGGGCTTGCCGTCTTTAGCATGTTGATATCCCTCAAGAAACCCAGCTTTGCGCCCCTACAAGCGTCGCGGTAGCATTCACCGCCGCCACAGCCTGGCGCGTCTGATCACAATTCTTCACATAATGGGCGACCTACGCAAACATCAAAAAGAAATGCTCAGTACAAATATAAAAATCTGACAAACGAGAGGATACAAAGACAAGAAATAAACACAAACCTCAGGGACACAACTGGTGAGCAACCACTCGCGATCACTCTGCGCAAGGAGCACTTCGTCGCGGGTATCCAACAGCTCCCCCTCGAGCTCGAGGTTCTTCTGTTGCAACACCAAATTTTCTTTGTCTACCTCCTCATGCTCCACCTTCAACTGAGCTATCTCCTCATCTTTCTCCCTCAACAAGTCACGAGACTCAAGCAACTTGTTATAATGCTGCTTCACGAGCCTCTCCATACGCTCCAGCTCCTTGGAGATCTCCTCATTCCGCGCATCAGTCTCGCTTATGCGCTTCGCGGATGCCTCCATCTTCGCATTTGTCTTAGCACAAGCAGCCGCCCATTGCTGCTCCCTTTCAGACAAGTGATGCTGAATCTTATCCCGCTCCTCACGGAAGGTAACAGCATCCCACTTTGCACGCTTTAACTCGTCGTGCATCCGATCGCGCTCCTCAGTGACGCGCTTCAATTCTTGGTGGAACCTGTTACGATCGTGCGCCATGGACCCCCACTCACACACAATCTCGGCGGATGTGGATAACATGTTGGCCATACTTACAATATGGTCATCCATGAGCTCACCCCGCAGACGCGTAGCCTGATGCTCGCGCTCCCCGGGAGGGATAATATTAGCCAAAAGTTGAAGACAGTCTTCAACATCAATAAACCGGGTGGCCGGTGTCAACGTCCAGTTCGGCACAAAAATACCAACGGACGACTCACCGCCTCCAAAAGGAGGGGCATTGGAAAAACTGCCCCCAGGCTTGGTAGTCACCCTCTTCTCATTCTCATCATCATCATCCACCGTCATGTCTATGTCTCGCCCATAACCCTCGCAAATGTCAGTCGGTGAAACCCGTCCAACGCCACCCTCTAACATATCCTGAGGTGGAGTAGGAAGACGCCCAGGTGTCGGTTGCCGCAGAGGAGTGGGCAGACGCACAGGCGTTGGCTGACGCGGAGGCGTTGGCTGACGCACAGGCGAAGGCTGGCGGACAGGTGATGACCGATGCACTAGAGGAGATGTCGCCAAGACGTTCTCTTGTACCTCAGTGCGCGCAGGCTCCTGAATCTGTTGGTTAGGAGATGCCTGCCTCAAAGGGCCAGAGTTAAACCCCTCAGCGAATGGAGCCGTCAATACATTCTCTGACGCACTAACATTCAACAAATCCGCTGCAGAAATGGAACGACGAAAGGTTAATAACAACAATAATACTACAGAAAGAAGGGAAAAGAAACACGAGTACTTACCCAACAAACTATCTTCTACGGAGTGCACAAGATCATCTAACTTCACCCTCTTCTCAACCGGAGGTGTCAGCTCTCCCACAACCTTCTTTCCCTTGGATCCAGCACGCCTGGACCGCTTTTTGGGCGGGGCGCATCAGTAGCAACTGGCGCGGTCTCTACCCCCTCAGTTGAAACAGGCTTCGTCATCATCCCAGCCTGCACCTCCTCAGTTAACCTCACCACCGACTCTCCTTGAACAAATGCATCTGAAAGTTCAACGTAGCTTCGTTCAAAAGGGTGGTAATTTTCAAAATACCTATTAACCACTTCGTGGTTAAGTATGAAATAGGATTCTTCACCTCCGGATGCCCCTGACTACGGCTTAGCGATGCGATGGACAAGGAAGTCATCGTCCTCAGTTTCCTCATCGCTATCATCTACAATATGCGCAGGCGGCGACTGAGGTCCCTGAGTGCCTGCGGACGACGGAAGCGAAGAGAAGGAGCCCGATGAGTCAGACGACTCATCACTGGATATAACAATTAAAGGAAAGCCCGTCCGCATGTATATGTTGACGGGCGAAGGATTATCATAAAGTGGCGAGGACTCACCTGCTTCAGTTATCAGCAACTGCGGCGGGGCCTGCTCCCGCGCCACCACATCCAATTGGGGACGAATCAGCGTGTCCCACGCCTTCTCCAAGATGTACAGCTCATCTTCCGCCAACTCCCTAAAAGCGAAGCCCATGTTGTCTCCGCCCAACAACATATCATACAGATTCTTCACATCTGCAAACAAAACACACCAAAGGGCGCGTTAACGACAATACATAAAGGGTACGCAACGAATAGAAACAACAAAGCGCTAACTAACCTTTCCCATCTTGAGTAAGATACGGATTGCGGCCTTTCACATCATACTTAATACTCATCCCAGCCATCACCAACCCAGTTTCTGGGATCTCGCAGAGGTCCACAGGGTGACTGGTCAAAGTCTTAAACCACTCCTGCTCCTTGTAGTCAATCAACACAACTTTCCCTATCCCCTCAGCCGGGTCCAACCGGCCCATCTCTATAGGGATAACCCCCTGATTGACCCAGAAAAACTTAGGCTTCCACTCACGAAAGCTCTTAACACCCGCCCCGGCACATGCAGGCACTCCAACGCGTGGCCTGCAAGAGAGCCAACTCTCCACTAAACTTAAACTATAAAAGACATAGAACATGTCCACCAAGGGCTCAATCTTGTGGGCATGGCAACAGAACTCAAAAAACATAAGCCTAGACATCAAACCAGGGTGGATCTGGTTAATGTGAACCCCAACCGCCCGCACAAACGTGCCAAGAAACCGGGTTATAGGGATCCTAAAATTGCAATCCCGAAAGTAAGCAGCGTATAACCCAACCTTCCCAACAGGAGGCTCAAGAATTGTCTTGTCAGGAGCCGGCACTTCTACACCATACGAGGAGGGGAACCCGTACTCCCTCCGGAACTTCCTAAATTCATCCTTCCCCCAGACGGCCGTGACCTCGTTAGCATGAGGCGGCCTCTTTTTGGATCCATCATCCCCTCTCCTGGACCCTCCACGCTTTTTCTTTGGAATATTGGCAATATGCTCTATCTATACGAGTGAAATTGCCCTTCGGATGCAAATAAGCAGTGAAAAGATGAAAAAACTGATGAATAGGGAGAAAAATTAGAGAGAGTATTGAGAAAGAAAGTAAGAAGAAATGGATGAAAAAAGAGGGATTAAATAGGGGGATTACACGTGGTCTGACGGTTTTTTGAAAATGAAAAGCCCATCCAATCAGCACATGACACGTCACAGGAAGTAAGAGAAAAAGGCACTCGAACCGACTGGGCGGTCCCACCACGTCTCTGACAGTGTACAACCGTCAGGAACGTTTCGGCTACCAACATGTCGCTTCACACTCGCGGACTGACAGTATTGATGTGAGCATTAATTACAGACGTCGGCAACCTTACCACTTGCAGGACACCGCGCATGACTATCAGAAATCAGGGTGAATCGCAAAAAACCGCCCGCACTGACACTTGTATTTCTCTGAGTCCAGCGTCTCGCATGTTGCGCATACAACACACTAGACTAGGGGGACTTGAAGAGATATTTACCCGCGCGTGCGCACGACTGAGACTCACACACACGTCAACACAACAGTATGACGTGGAGTTATAGAAGACGGCGCACGCCACCTCAAAAAAGGACAGGTGTCACCCGATAGGAGCAGGGACATGTGGCCAATCAGAGGCGTTTATTCCCTGCTCCACGATCTCCTGCAGGTACGAGGTACAGAAAAGGACAGAAAGGACGATAGCAAGACACATGGACCAATCACAGAGCGACAGCGCAAAGAATGATAACGGTCGTAATTGCTTAGAAATAGACATTTATTTTGAGACAACAAAAGGTCTAAAAATTGAGACGGAGGAAGTAAATAAATTAATGAAAGCAAAAAAGTTCCCCTTGTTCTTGCTTTGATTCAAACTTTGTAAACAATACAACTATATCTCCTGAATTGTCACTGCAAATTAAAATTAAAAATCGAATTATTAAATGGATGGAGTTTTAACCCTTTTAAAGAGATTGAGGTATATGTGGTGATCGAAGAGTTGACCCAAAGCAAAGGGGAGGAAGAAGAACGAACAACATCGACCTACAAAATAAAAAACAATGGTTATTTCTATTTTTAAACAAAAACTATAATAATGAGTTAAACTATATATAAAAGGAGATGACCGTTCACCTGAAAGAGCGCTGGGTGTTACTAAATTTTCACTGATGTGTCTTCGAACGGGTGTGGGGTCAGGTTTTCTCCAGAACTGATAACTTTGTGGGTTCTAGCTACGCAGCGGCACCCGTGGGTGGGCATTTAAGGCGTGTCTTCACCAGCGGTTAATGACGTGCTTTCGTAATCAATTGGTGGGTACCCAAGTAGTTGAGTATCTAATGTTTGATTTCTACCTTTTTAAAAGTAAAATGATTAAAATTTATATAAATATAATAATAAAGCAATAATAACAGCAGCAGCAGCAGCAACAACATCAAACTATCAGAGCAATGTAGGTTCTTTAAAGCTTTATGACCTCGGGTTGAGAAAATAAAAAGTAGAGTTAAATGCCAATTTAGTTCTTGAGGTATGTCAAAAATTGCCACTTTCATCCAAAAAAATTTCTTGTCAATTTAGTTCACGTAGTTTCATTTTTTTGTCATTTTAGTCATCAGCACTAACAAGATTGGGATGAAAGTGAAAATTTTTGACAAACCTCAGGGACTAAAATGACAAAAAAAATAAAACCACGGGGACTAAATTGACAAAAAAGATTTGAATGAAAGTAACAATTTTTTACAAACCTAAGGGCCTAAATTGACAATTAACTCTAAAAATATTTAAGAAAAATGAATAGATTAACATAATTAAAAAAATGTAAAAAAATAAAGAAGAGGACGAATAGTTTAACATAATTTAAGAAAATTTTAAAATTGAATTTAGTAGTTACATTTGTTTCGTTTTGGATTTTTCAATAAAACAGAATGGAGGTTCACTAACATATAAATTTCTAAAATATACCCATAAAAAAATATACTCATAAAAAAATCTTGCAACTACTAGTCTACTACTAGTGACCCGACACTCAAAAAAGTAAAACAGTTTAGTGGGCCTCGTAAAGTGAAAATAACGAGATGGCCCAGAGAATAATCCATTAAAAAAATACAAGGGGTACGAGGTTCTTATGGTCTGTATTTAGGGCGACGTGGTCACTCCTACACCTTTTATATCTTCATTAAACTAATAAAAAATGTTGTTTCTTTCAACATTAATTACTAAAGCAACATGCAAAAAAATTGCAAAAATAAAAAAAAATAAAAAGGCCCGTTTCATTAGAGGCCCAACCCAAGAGAGATCCAGCCCATATCAGAAGGCAAGAGTCAAGTTTATTCTGCATATCTATAATCTCTACTATCTTATTAAGGAGGAGAGATGGGTAAGAAGGTAATTTCACCATCATTTTAAGATGGCATACAAAAGGTCTCATGCATAAATCTCTAACTTTTACCATTTTCTTCCATCTATGCCCTTATGTACAAGTCACTAATACATATCAATTGCACCATTCAATACATTTAGTTCATGTATTAACTTTTTGTTACCTAGAACCATTACCAAGTAATAGATTAATTCATGTAACTTTTTTTTAATGTCTCTACTACCTTATTAAGGAGGAGAGATGGGTAAGAAGGTAATTTCATTATCTTATTAAGTAGGAGTGATGACCAACATTGTCATTTACATTTTCGTACAACTTAAGAAGCAACATGTACAACATACTTAAGCAAGAAATTTAAGGGTATTTTGGGCATAATTGTAATAATTAAGACACTTAGAAGGTTAAAATTGTAATTTTATCATAACCTCATACTCACAACTTAAAAACTTATTCTAACCTTACCCCCATGGTATATGATTGATCAAAAAAACCATTAATGTAATAAATTTCTTAAATGTAAGAATTTGAAGAACCTATGAACATCATAAATTATGCCTAGATTTTTTAAATGGCTTGGCTTGGTTGGTTTAAAAAGAAGAAGTTGATTTAATTGGGGGAATGGCAATGAAAGGAAGGATATACCTGAAAAGGAATTGGTAAACCAGAGAGGGCAAGGTCTTTGAGAAGTTCACAGCCTAATCCACTAGCACCTACTACACATATTCTTGAAGAATATACACACATATTCTTGAAGATCGACCCTCAACTACATAAATAACAACAACAGAGAGGTTAGCTTATTTGCTTAACTACATAAATAATTAATTGATTTAATATAATATTGGTGTATTAATAATTCAACCTTTAGTGGATTTTTTTTTTATATACGCCCCTAGCCCAATTTACAGCCCCTTCCTATCACCGTCTTAATTCTTTGCTCCTAAAAAAAGCCATATCTATATTATCTATATCTATATATAATTTGGAGTTTTTTTTTGTTTTTGCTAATTTGGGTGCAGAATTTCAAGATGGTTACAAAAAACATGTATGAGGTACTCTTTGACCTGATTTCTAATTTGTTGACTTTTTTTTTTCTTTTACACATTTGATCTCATATCTAAAGCTGCAAAACTTTTGTATTTCGTGTTTTTATTTAGTTGCTTGTTGTGAAGAAGTTGGGACAAAAAGGTAATTAGTCGACAAAAGGAGGATGAGTTTATTGATCTTATTAATGATTTGATAAAATTCGGCATGCGAATGTTGTTGAACTCATGGGTTACTTGTTCTTAGCATGGTCAACGATTATTAATTTACGAGTATTGCGCCGGTTGGGCCCTCTAGAATGCGTTACACGCGAATGATGATTATAAAAGCAAATTTTCATGAAGTATGCGCATAAGATTGGCAAAGGAATTCTCTTGCAACCAGCAGGTTTGATAGCTAGATTTACTTGCTAATATCAACGTGAATTATTCGATTATTCGTTTGTTGTTCGATTTTTTATACCTTTTATAGTAGTTGATGATTATCTTGTACTAAGTGATGCTATTAATTTCTATTTTTTGATTCGTCAACTCGGTGTGCATATATTTGTAGTTTCTGTAAAATTTAATGAACTCTCACAATCTCACTTTCATGTGGTGTCTTAGCATAACTACAGTAATCATATTTCCTATTTTCGCTTTTATTATTTGGTGATTTTTATTGGCTATCTGAATCTAAGATACAAAAAAAAGGAACTATGACACCAAGCAGTGGAAATCAATCTCTAGATGATACTAATATTTTTGCCACTATAATTATCTACAAGGTTTTATTTGGTTTGTTGTGCTAATATATTTGATACTATATTTTGTTGAATAAAGTAAAATGTCGTAAACCTGGGTTGTGGTTCGTAATCAACATCATAATTGAATATAATATAAATCGAGACACCCGCCGCAACGCGCGGCCATTCCTTCTAGAAACCCGTTGCAACTCAAGAAGCAACATGTACAACATATTTAAGCAAGAAATTTAAGGGTATTATAGGCATAACAGTGACAATTAAGACACTTGGAAGGGTAATTTAGACATTTCACCCACCTCATCCTTTAAATATGAAAACAAATTTCTATTACTACCCTTAATTTCCCTCCCTACCCCCACAATGGTGATAAGTCTTCAAAGCTACAATCAGTTTCTTTAAACCAAAGATTTTTGAAATCAATGCTATGCATTTTAAGATGTCATGCGAACAGTCTTGGTTCACTCATCTGAACTTTGTGAATTACCATTTATGAATCCGTTTCAATTTTAGAGAATGAATGGGGCAATTAATTTCCATTGCCCAATCCCTGATTTTGACACCGTAGAGTTTTCTAATTGATGCCATCAATGAGCAGAAAATCAATTATCTATAACACATTATTGAATGGATTCGATTCATCTTGCGCATTACATCGTCTCTTTGTACCAATTTCTCAAACCAAATCAAAAGGTGTGGTTAAGGGTTATATAAATTTATAACGAACCATTCAACCATTTGAATCCCTAACCAAGAACAACTATCAGCTACTCTTTCCCCCTTCTTTAACCCTATTCTATGAGTTTGGTGGTTTCAAGCTGAACCAGAGGCAGTGATGGACTTCTTACGGCTGGGTTCGGGTAATAGTTGATTTTAGTCTCATTTTATGTTTGTTGAATACGTGTTTCGTTTAATTGTTTAATCCATTTGGTTGGTGAATTCGTGCATGATTGAATTGAATTTTGTTTGCATTTTGATAGAGAAGGTTTTATAATTTCATAGAGAAGGTTTAAACATCAGTCAAATCCCATTGAACATGTTTTTGATCGATGGTGTGTTTAATTTGTTTGATTGATGTTTAAATTTTGTAATTAATTAAAATCATCTAACGGATTGAATTGAATTTAGCTTGCTTTTGCGGCAGCCAAAAAAATTGCTTCTGGATGTATCTTGAAACCTCAAAGTTACAGATTTTGTATTGAGTGCTCCTGGTCAACAAGTTGAGGTAAAAATAAGATTTTAACTTTCAGTTCTTTAATCATATTTGCTTTGTAATCTACAAAGCCTTGTCTCTAGACTCTTACCTACATTTTAAAAGTTTACAAGTTGTTGAAAGAAACCAGACGAGCCTACAAGAAGAATTTATTACATTTAGTAATACTATTAATTAGGATTAGGTTGCAGTTGTTTGGCTACATATAGTATTTATTATTTTATTGTTACAAAACTCTTTCAGCTGGAATCCAGCAGGGGCTATACGAGCTGGGTGCAATCCTGCCGCCTACAGACATGATGGAGGAACTGTACATGTTGATGGTAAGTCACTGAAAAAATTCACAAGGGTTGTGCTGGCTTATATTTTTACTATCCATTATAACTTACAAAGTGCATATATTTAAATTCACAATATATTATTTTTGGAAAACATGTTGTATGCATGTTGTATGCATTCAATCTGATGGTTTTAAACATGTTACTAATGGGACTAAACATTGATTGATATATCAACACTATATATTATTTTTGGAAAACATGATGAATTACTTGTGTTATAATAAATTGTTTGCTGTAACTTGTAAGAAAATGAACAAAACCTCACAATGCCATTGGATACGATATGTCTTTGGTAAATTGATTTGGAAGACAAACGCATATTGGTTTAACGGAATCCAAAATTGATATTGAACTTGTAATTATAGTGGAGCAGAGAGCTAGACTGAGCTACAATATTACCTAGCTCTCCATGTGATTGATTATGGAATTACTATTAATAAGGAACATGCTGAGTGAGAAAGGGCAATTGATTGCATGCTGTATCCAAAATAAATGTATATATTAGACTTCTTGTTTCCGGTTCCCTTGTCTTGATTAAAGAATTTACATTGTTAGTTCTTGAGCCTGGCTTTGTTAGAATTTGATTTCGAGGCTATACACATAAAATTTGTTTGGTAACAATAAACTGATCAAGTATATATATACGAAGAAAAGGAATGTCGAGTGGGGGTGGTCTCCGACCAATCAAGAAAAAAAAATATGAAAAACTATGAGGTGTAGTAATAAATTACTTTTTGTTTATCTTTATTGTTGTACCAAATGCTTTTGTTATTGATATATAATAATGTTGTTTTGTCAGTCGTCCTTAGTTGTTGGGTGTACATAAGCCATACAGTCCCGATGAAAGTTCGGAGTGAGAAAGTTTGATGATGAGGAGACTAGAGACCTAAATGAAAAGGATGAAGGTAAATATGGTACACACTATAACTTCGTTTTAATCAACCATAAAAATGATGATAATTTGTATCAAATCATGAATTTCAAAAAATAAGATCTTCAACATGATATCCTAATGGTGTTTTCTCTAAATTGCGTGCCTTTTTATGTGGCAGGTGTTATGGTGGCTAGCCTCATTGCTAAGGTTAGGGGTGGATCCTCTAATGTTCGTTACGAAAACTCCAGTTCAAATAAGGTTTTTAAATCTCCATACGAATGAACCTCATTGAATGTTTATATTGTATTTTCTATTGTAGTTTTTTCATACTAAATAGATAATTGATTTTTATTTTCTTCTCTTACTTATAGTCTCTTAAAAAGGTAAACTTATAGAAAATATGGATTTGCAGACTTATCCTTGAGGAAATAGATTAATTTGGGTACAAAGGATTTGAACGTGGTTTAAGTTATATATTTGGTCAAGGTGGATATACCCAGGTTACATAGAAGGTTGAAATGTATTACTTTTATAAAACTTTCTAACTTGAAATAGGTTTAAATAGGCCAACACCATCACGACCATTGTTTGTTGCCATTATCACCAACACCGTCGCCACTACCTCCATCAACACACTACCACCAAAATGCCACCTACACCACTATCGCCACAAACACCAACTTCATCATCACGCCCACCACCATAAGTCTTGCATTTTGATACTTTACTTTTCTTTTCTAAACCCACTTTTTTTTTTAATCCTTGCCCATTGTGTTCTGAAAACATGTGTTCTAAGCCAATTTGATACATTTTTAAAACATGTTTTGTCCAACCGATAGACCAAGACGTTCATGCTAAGGGACACGAGACACATAGAGATTCTATCAAATTAATAACCACATGAACAAAAACATGATATGCCGCCTTGTAATGATTTATGTTTCCATAATGTTGTCTACCATCTCTTATATTGTTTTTTTTTTTTTTCATATCAATTCTTTTATTTATATTCAATTGTTTTTTGTTAATTGATATGTTACTTGTCTTACCAAATTGGTATTAAAGATAGTTTACGTGAAACCAGCTACGCAACGATCGCCAAAAAAACATAAGTACCCGCAGCAACGCGCAGGCATTACCACTAGTATATAGAGGTGCAGAAATAGGTTAAAAAATAACTGAACCGGTTTAAAAAAAATTAATTAACCGGTTAAGAATTTAGGTTAATAACTGGTTTTGCGTGGTGAAAGCCTATAACCTATTAGAAATGATTAGGTTAAATAAAGCTGGTTATTTGTTAACTTATAATCGGTTACGGTCTATTTTAACCTATTTAAAAAATTAAAAATTTGAAATAATATAAAAGTAATACAAAATATGTAATTTAAGAAGCTTAGTAAATTTAGTTACAAACCGGTTACAGTTTTGGTTAATAACTAGTTATGGTTATAGTAGCTGGGTATTTTTTTTCACCTCTACTTATGTAAACAAGTATTTAATAAAAAAATATTTAAAGTAAAGAAACCATAAAAAAAAATTGTATAATCATTTGCGTATAGTGTGAAACATATATGAGAGAACAATAGGACACATGGTTGCATGGCTTCTTATGTGTTGCACTTAAAACATGATATATAAATGTTTATGTGGTTCTCATAGTTATAAAACTTAAAGTTAGTTATGTATTGATTGTTGTGTCATTCAAAAAAAAAATGTATTGATTGTTGCATAACACTTGGTATGCAAATATGGATGCGAACTTGCTTGCTTGGGATGATCGAAGTCAGTAGTACCAATGCGAACAGGTTTACGTGATCTAACAATTTTAGGATAGATGCAATACTAAATTACTAATGAATTAAATATACATAACCGACGTTTGATGTAGTCTTGGCAAACCTGATTGCTTGCTTGGAATGCGACCTATGTTCTTGCTTGAGAAGGGCTGATTAAGTCGGTAATACGTGTAAGTGATTGAGCAATATGATTGGAATATGTTGGAAAGTTTAGAAGGTGAATGGAGTTTTAAATAATGAAATTATAATTTTGTGAAATTATAATTATTGAGGAAAAACTCTTTAATAGAGTTAATTTATTTGTGACACTTTATTATAGTTTTAAAACTAAAATTAAGTGTATAACTCTTCATGTGGTGAATTGAAGAAACACTTATGATACTTGATTATAGTTTTAACACTAACATTAAGTGTCTAATTATGTTAGACTCTTCATTCCCCATTGCCTCTTGTATATATCAGAGACTTTTGTGTCATATATGATACATGGGAAAATACACATAAGAATATACATGAGCAATATTCACTAAGAAACTCTTGCAACACTCATAACTCTAGAGTAGCAACCAAGTATCGATTATTTTTCAGGCAAGTGGGATAGTCCGGCAGTGCACCATCGTCACTGTTTCGAACCGGTGTACCCTGGGAACAGACGACGAATCTGTTTAAGGGAATTGTGTCAAACACAAGCCCGGTTCCTTTTCTTTGATTTCGTTTTCTGTTACAGTTCATTGCAGAAAGTACAAGGACTTGGAAACATGTGAGGTTCATGTATGAAAGGCATTGCGACGATTATTATGTAAGTTTTCCATCAAACTTAAACAGATTAGTAAAACAGACTTTCGTGTAGATTGGGAACCAATCTTTAGACCTTCTTCTTAAGGACTTTTTGGTTCGTGAAAGTTTGTAAATATTTTTCTTTGAAATATGTTGTGGTACATCGAATTGGATTAAATTTGTGATTGGAGTGAAATCTTTAATCCGAATGTTCATGGTCTTTCGGGTTCATGGGTTTTGGGTCGTGTTTAGATAAACCCGATTATTAACATATATTTAGACGTTTTTGAAATACTAAAATTCTAATGAGAGTATTAGAAAAGTCATAATATTTGTAAACCCATGAAAAACATTTGATAATGTTTTCTTTCTAAGCAAATTAGAAAGATAATTTCAATGTATTTGAAATGTTTATATTTTCTAATAAGAGTATTGGAAAATTAAAAGGTTTCGAAATAGAAGGTTCTGAAACATGTATTTCTAACAAGCGTGTTAGAATCGACGACGTTGAAAGAATAACGTGTCATGAAAAATTTCTAATAAGCGTATTAGAAATAATTATTTACAAAATCAAAAGTTTAATCTTTAAACTTATATATTGATTTTCTAACAAGCGTGTTAGAAATTGATGATTTTGTAAAGGCAAATAAGATGTTTATATTTCTAACGAATGTGTTAGAAAAGATTATTGTACAAAATACACAAACGGGTTAGAAATGATTATTTTGGAAAATAATCAACATTGAACCAGTTTGGTTAAAATTCGACGGTTTCGAACAAACGAGTTTGAAACGGGTATATTTTAGAAAATCCGAAGTTAATACCATTTAGATGGGTTAATTTTCTAACGAGCGTGTTAGAAATGGTTTATTTTATATAAACCAATAAGGTCTAAAATGATTGTCATAATCATGTATTTCTAACAAACATGTTAGAAACGGTTGAGAATATCAATGATATTTAAAACGATTTTGGATAATCATTTATTTTTAACGTGTAATCGTTTGTATTCTAACAAGTATGTTAGAAATGGTTAATTTTGTAATGTAGATGCAAAAGTGCGACTAAAGCTTTGGATTGTACATTACAATATGTTTTGGTAATATCGAAGGTGCGAAGGAGCAGTTTAGTTGGTGCGAAGGAAGATTAAATGGTGCGAAGGAAGTGGTTTGGACGAATGAAGATTTAGATTATAGTAGAACTTGGTTCGACCTTATGATTTGGGCGAACCTGCACATTCGCACAATCAATTTGGGCGAATGTGCAGTCTATAAATAGACAAGTTTGATTTTTGAATGTAACTTTTGATCATTATTATTCCCTCCACTTTCAGAAACTCTCTCTAGTGTTTTGTTAAACTCGTTTATCATTCATACCTTGATTGTATCTATATTTCAATGTGTAATCGAGTGATTTATTAATGAAAACATTTGAAAATGATGATCTGTGTGTTTGAATCTGTTTGATTATTATTTTGTGATAGTTTTAGGGTTTCCGCACCTAAAACTAACTTGTTTGATCAATCTTTGTTTGTTATCGATCCTTTCACGCACATACAAAGTGGTATCAGAGCCATTTCGGATCAAACAACCACAAATTAATAATCTCTCAGTTGATTTGGACCCAATTTTGGTCAAAAAGTTTCTGTTTTCAATGAACAAACTGATGTGATAAGATTTTGATTGATTACACCTTGATTTCGAGTTTAAATCGGATAATTCTCTTCATTAAAGTTGTTCCAAATCAATTCCGATTCAAAACCTGATTTAGATCATCAAAATCCATCAACATTTGATAAACATGATCAAAATTAACTGATTTTCAAAGAATAACCGTTTTTGAAATCACAGGGGTCGAAAGAGAGAGTTTGGTCGAAAGTGGAAATCATTTGGGTCGAAAGAGGGATTTTGTGTACGAAGGAGGTGTTATAGTGGTCGAAAGAAGACTTTGATTGCTTATTTTTCACATTCGCCCAGTTGTTTCACCTTCGCCTGATCGAACGGTCGAAGGAGAAAGAGAACGGTCGAAAGAGAGACTAAAGTGGTCGAAGGAGATTTTGTTGTCTAGTTCACATT
Organism: Ambrosia trifida; assembly: GCA_028751855.1. Lineage (NCBI taxonomy): Eukaryota > Viridiplantae > Streptophyta > Magnoliopsida > Asterales > Asteraceae > Ambrosia > Ambrosia trifida. Next base: position 2,212,827 of record CM054123.1, on the reverse strand, counting down.
CGTATCAGTTAAAAACGGTCGAAGGAGAAATTTTATTTCTCATTCGCACGTTCGTATATACGAAGGAGCATCCTGTTTTAAAACATTTTTAATCTTTTCGTGTTTAATTGTTTGCAGGACAAGATGTGGAACTTTCCAACAACGCCTAGACCTACTCAAGCACCACAACAGCAGACAACACAAGATCCGTGGTCCATTGCAGCTCAGAAGACTAGTCAACCACCACAGCCAATCAATTATATGGCAATGACTAGTTCGGCTCCACAACAAGTTGTTCAACCATTACCACAACCGATTGACAACTATTGGGGAGTTGCAGCAGCAGCAGTTCATTCGCAGACGACCAACGCTATATCCACTCTTATTCATGATCTATCTTCTGGTAGCGGCAATCGTCCACCAAAGCTAATGGACATGAAGGAGTACAATACTTGGAAGACGAAGTTTAAGATCCATGTTGAGGGACAAGGACTTGAGGGAGCCGAGGCATGGCAAATGATTGTGAAGGGTTACGTTGCTCCTATTCTGGAGAATACTGGAGAACCGATACCTTTGGAGAATTTGGCGGATGATGAGAAGAAAATGTTTGCAATAGAGAAGAAGGCATTCTCTCAGCTATCCCAGGCGATCAACACTGATCTATTGCATCAGTTTGGATCGTGCACAACATCCAAACAACTATGGGATATGCTGAGAAATTGACATGATGGAAATGAGAAGACAAGGAAGCTAAGGATGGAAGAGCTTCGGAAGGAATTTGAAAACTTCAGTTACATGGGTAATGAGACCCTAAAAGAGTTGGTTCCACGGTACTGCCATTTGCTCACTGAATTGTCGAGCTATGAGATCAGCATTCCAATGTCGGAGTTAGTAAATAAATTTGCTGATGCTTTACCACCCTACTGGAATCAACACATCGAAGTGTTAAAGGAGAAGGATGCATACCAGTATTGGACTATTAACGAGTTCATTCAAAAGCTGGAAAACAAAGAGATGGAGGAAAAGAGAAAAGCTAAGAGAGCTCAGATTCCACAGAATCCTGATTTATATGTGAGTGGTACATCTAACTCTCTTTCTGCTTCAAGCACCACTTCTAATGTTGCTCCTCACATAGCATGTGTATCCAACGTTGTTGAACCAACAAAAGCACCCATCAATTACCTTGCCCAATCTTCATCCTACACACCATCATACACACAACAACCTTATCAAACACCAAACTTTATTCCACCTTTTTCACCATTACAACAAGCCGCATGCTACACATCAAGTCAACCTCAACAACAACAACAATATCCTCCTCAAATGAATCAGATGCAGATTACTCAAGCACAGTCAAGTCAAAACCAGATTGTGTTAGAGACCTCAAACCTTAACAATGTGACTGTTGAAATTGCTCAACAGCATGTTGCTCTTGTATCTGCTATGGTTGCTTCTTACAACGGTTTGGTAGCAAGTCAAATTGGTAACAATAATCTCACCAATGAGGACTACGCTCAAATCGACAAAGAGGAGATGGAGCTGATGGACATTCAGTGGGCTTTTGCAAGCATTATGAGGAGAGCCACTGACTTTATTCAGAAGACTGGCAGAACTGATCTCTCAACCTCTCCCAACACCACATACGGATTCAACAAAGCAAAAGTTACATGTTTCAACTGTGGTGAGAATGGACATTTTAAAAGAGAGTGCACACAGCCAGCACAGCAAGGTAACCGAAACCCTTTCAATTCAACATACCAAAATAGACAAAACCAAAACCAAAATCAAGTGTCATACAACAGTCCCAACATCTCAAGCTTTCAACCACAAAACAATTATCAGAACCGTCAACAAAACACCAACACTAGACAATCCACAACTCAAAACCAACCTCAACAAAACCCAAACCGAACTATTGTTCCTATCTCTACACCTAACACACAAAACCAAAACCAAACTGACAATCAAAACCAAGCACTTGTGATCCAAAAGGATGAAGGTTTTGATTGGACTGGTATGCAATTGGGGGTGGAGGAAATCACTGCTGGGAATGTGGCTTGTGTGGCACAGCAGATGAGTTTGGATGAGAATGAGGAGTTTGAAGAAGAGGTTGTTATTGAAAAAGTGTCGGAGTTGAAGATTGAAGAAGTGAATGAGGATGTGAATGCTGAGAGTGAAGACAAGAAATCGGGGATGATTCTTGATTCTGTCACGGATGTTGGAGACCAAGACGATTCAGCTTACTCGGACATGGAGAGTGAATCTGATTCAGAAACTAGTGTGAATTCACTAGATGATGACATTGACCAACTGCTAGCTGAAGCTGATTTCCTGATGACCCGCAAGTCATGTATGGTGGATGATGCGTGCACCAAGATTGACTATTCCAAATTCTTCGCAGGGAAGGAAGCTCACTTTGCTTTGATGGCCATGATAGAACCTCCTAAGCCGGTATGTTCTGAAACTCAATCTCAAGCGTGTGTTAAATGTGATAAATGTGCTGATTTTGAAAAACTGACAGATGAAAATAAGCTTCTCAAGGTTCAACTTGAGAGTGCCAAAATCAACTGTCAGATTTATCAAAAGGACTTAAAAGATTTCAACAAAGTTCTTGATGGTTATAAAAAGGATGTCTCTGAACTTAAAAAGACATTGTCTATCAAACAACTTGCCATTAATAATTACATCAATGAAATGGAAAACACTAAATTGGAAATGGCAACCATCAAGTGCTTTGCGGAAAAAGTAAACAAGAAGTTAGAGAGTTACAAGCACATAGCATATGTAGTCGACCATATCATAGAAGAACCCTCCCAGTAAAATAGTGCAAACTATAAGTCGGTCCCATCTCCGGTATTGTTTGAGAATCACACTTTACATGCAATGCCACCGGAGACTTTAATCAATTCTGACTCCACATCAGAAAACGAGCCTAACACTTCTAGTGTCGGGGATCCGTATTCTGATGTGAGACCAGTACTGGGAAATAATGAGGGTGTGGTCGCTGCTAATGATTCAGATGAAGACGATGAGCCATCTGAGACGGTTGAAAGTGATAGTGATATCCCTGATGAAAATCATATAATCACTACTGAGCCAGTCTCACCGTCTCAGATCATTCATCCAATGGCAAATGCTCATCGTAAAAATGAGGTTAAGAAAAATGAAAAGTCTGTTGGTAAAAGTTTTGAAAAGAAAGAGGTAAAGAAGGTTGAGAAAAATGTGAGAAAACCGGTAGAAAAGAAAAACGAAACCAAATTTGAGAAAAATATGGTAAAACCGGTTGAAAAGAAAAATGAGCTTAAATCTGAAAAATCTAATGATGTGAGCAATGAATCGTGTGATAAACCTGTCAAAATCTTCTATCGGATGCAAGGCTCCGATAAGATTTTATCCGATGATGAATATCCGATTAAGTTTGTCAATTATTCAAAAATCGAAAAGATCTGGCAGGAAAGTACGATTTGGTTTCCAAAATTTGAAAGAACCAATGACATTCCTCAAGAAATTTTAGATAAAATTTATTCGGATAAAGATGCTAAGGTCAATATCACACAATTTGTTTTGCCTGTTGATAAAGAAAATAGTTTTATTGAACCGACTTACTCGAAGGACCCAGCTCCTGAGAGTTTAAGGAAACAATGCATGGTTGATCGATATCCCATTGCTAGCTTTTCCAAGTCGCCGATCAAGGAAAACTATGAGGAATACCGTGCGTGTTATAAGTGCGGGGAACGGGGACATTTACTTGTCGCCTGCCCGTACGTAAGACACAAAAGGCACGAGGTGGAGATGAGGCAACATCATGATTATCCGGTTGACAACTACGGCTATCAACAGAGACGGTATTACCCTCAGCAAGAACCATATTTTAATCAAAACAATTTTTACAACAAGAGGGAAAACCGTCCAATGACGTATGATAAACGCAACCGGATGACCACTAATAAATCTGCTAAGAAACCTGTGATGAACTCAACTGCTGATAATAAAAAGGTTGCTCCTAAACCTAATGGAAAACAAGCAGTTGGACCTGTCTCTGTTAAATCAGAGAAGGTAACCAAGAAGGTTGCTTTTAAAGAAGAAGTAAAGAAACCGACTGAGACTTCAAAATCTCAGATTCGGATCTTGAAAAGATCTGATCAATCTTGGTCATCTAAGGAATCTGAAGGAGCCTCTACATCAAAGAATGAGAAGAGTGAGAAAAAGAAAATTGTGAGTGAGAAGAAAGGGGTTGGAGTAACCTAAGATGTTTGTAATTTGAAAGACTCTTTGAAACAACCAGTTCAAAGACCCAAGACCAAACAGGCTTGGGTCCCCCGAAAGATCTAACTGCTCTACTTTATATGTGCAGGGAGCTCCAGCTAGCCCTGTTAGCAGCCTATGGATTGTTGACAGTGGAGCTTCTGGTCACATGACAGGGGACCTCACGCTACTCTTTGACATCAAAAACATTAATGGAGGTTAGGTGGCATTTTCTGGTAATAAGGGAGGCTACATTACTATGGAGGGTAGTGTAAGCAATGGGGTCGTAACATTTGAGCGGATATCTTACGTGAAACAGATAGACTATAATCTGCTCAGTGTTAGTCAAATTTGTGATAAACAATTTTCTGTGTATTTTGATGACAAATCCTGCTACATCTTGAAACCTGGGTTTGAGCTACCAAAAGAGTGGGTGATGCTGAAGGCACCGAGAGTAAACAACTTGTATATTCTCGATATGTCCAAAGCAATGACCACCCATGGCCAAGTCACGTGTTTCCTCTCCAAAGCTACCGAAAAAGAATCGATTATGTGGCACAGGAGAATGGGACACATCCATTTGCGAAAAATGAACCAGTTAGTGAAGAATGAGCTTGTCACGGGAGTTAATGTGAAACACTTCCATCTGAACGACAAGTGTATTAGTTGCAAGAAGGGAAAGCAGCACAAACAATCCCATAGACCAAAGAAAGTTAATTCCGTTGAGCTGCCACTTGAACGTTTGCATATGGATTTATTCGGTCCAGTCAGACGTAAAAGTCATGCCCGGGAGTTATACTGTCTTGTGGTGATTGATGATTATTCAAGATTTTCATGGGTAATGTGCTTGCATCAGAAAAGCGACACTTTTGATAACCTGAAGGTTCTGTTTACACGTCTGGAGAATATATATGGTCTGAAGATCAAACGAATCCGGAGTGACAATGGGACGGAGTTCAAAAATGCTCAGATGGAGGATCTTTGTGCAAACAAAGGAATTCATCATGAATATAGCGCTCCGTATACACCCCAGCAGAACGGTGTCGCAGAGAGAAAGAACAGGACTCTTATAGAGACGGCGAGAACTATGCTTGCGGACTCAAATCTTCCAGTCATGTTCTGGAACGAAGCTATTTACGCGGCATGTTATACTCTTAACCGTGTTTTGACAGTGAAGAAGTTTGGCAAGACTTCTTATGAGCTGTTGAACCGACGCAAGCCGAATCTGGAGTATCTAGAACCATTTGGTGCCCCGTGTACAATGCTGAATCCTTCGGAGAAGTTTGCACCAAAGGCTGAAGAAGGTTATTTTGTTGGATATGCAACCCCATTAAAACGGGTATTCAACAAAAGAGCTAGAAAAGTCGAGGAGTGGACTAATGTCGAAGTTCAAAGATATACATAAAATGTACAGGGTGGAGGACCAGATTGGATGTTTGATTACAAAGACTTCTTTGAATCATTCAATCTAGATAGCATGGTTGAAGAAGCTGTACTTCGCTTATATTACGAGGTCGAAAACGCCGTAACTTCACCGTAGTGCGTCCGATCACGGTAAACCCCCAAGCAGCTTCTAATGATACCACTGCTCCTGTGATGGAAGAAGAGGTGTTCCAAGAGGCTTCTACATCGCTTAAATCATCAGAATCAGAATATGAAGACGATGATGCAACAAGTGAAGCTATTCTGGACAACGCTACAGTGACACCACCAGTGAACCCAACTAATACTGATGTTTCAACATCGAATGTGGGTAATGATCTGGTTTCTACAGAGAATTTGACAACTCAAACGGGAGTACAAGTACCTGATTATCCGGAATCTCGGATACATCGGATACACCCGCTTGAACAAGTTATTGGTGATCCTGGTAGCAGTGTGATGACAAGAGGGCAGCTGAGAAATGCTCAAGCACCAGAAAATATTGGCAACCTTGCTTTATATGCCAAAATACAGAAATCTGGTTTTCAAAATGACTGGTCATTTGCTTGTTATGTTTCGCAGGTCGAGCCGCGGACATACAAGGATGCTCTTTTGGATGATGCCTGGGTGGAAGCAATGCAGGAGGAGTTATTACAATTCCAGAAACTTGGTGTATGGACCCTGACAGATTTGCCCCCTGGAAGAAAGAAAATTGGAACCAAATGGGTGTTTAAATGCAAGAAGGATGACAGAGGAGTCATAGTGCGAAACAAAGCTCGTTTGGTCGTTCAAGGTTTTCATTAGGTTGAAGGAATCGACTACAATGAAATCTATGCACCGGTTGCACGCTTGGAAGCTATCCGAATGTTTCTCGCGTTTGCATCATGGAAGAAATTTAAGGTGTATCAGATGGATGTAAAGAGCGCTTTTCTTTACGGTGTGGTCAAAGAGGAAGTTTACGTAGGTCAACCGCCAGGCTTTGAGGATCCTATTCACCGGGATAAGGTTTATGTGTTAAACAAAGCTCTCTACGGGTTGCACTAGGCTCCGAGACAATGGTACGAGGAGCTGAGCACGTATCTTCTCTCGAAAGGATTCAAACGCGGACTCGTAGACTGCACACTGTTCACGAAACGAACAGAAGATGATTTGCTTCTTGTACAAATTTATGTTGATGATATTATTTTCGGGTCAACTAACGAACTTCTGTGCAGGGAATTTGAACAAGTTATGCAGGAAAAGTTCGAAATGAGCGCAATGGGAGAAATGCAGTTTTTCCTCGGCTTGCAGGTGGAGCAAAGACCAACGGGGATCTTTATTCACCAGACGAAATACGTTTCTGAAGTCTTGAGCCGATTCCAGATGGATGATTCGAAGCCGATGGATACCCCGATACAGCCCAATCACGGGATTGGAGTTGACCTTAAGGGGGAGCTGACTGATCCATTTACATACAGAGCAATCGTCGGATCTCTGATGTATCTCACAACGTCAAGACCTGATATAATGTTTGCGACATGTCTTTGTGCGCGATATCAATCGAAGCCGAAACTGAGTCATCTTGCAGCTGTCAAGCGTATCCTTAGATATCTGAAGGGTTGTCCATCGAAAGGACTTTGGTACCCTCATGATGATAATTTTGACCTAATCGCTTTTAGTGATGCAGATTGGGGCGGCTGTGACAAAGACAGCAAATCCACAACGGCTGGATGTCAGTTTATGGGGAGCAGGCTCGTGACCTGGCAATGCAAGAAACAAACCGCAGTTGCACTATCCACATGTGAAGCAGAATACGTTTCAGCATCGAGCTGCTGCTCACAGGTTCTTTGGATCCAACAGCAGATGGTGGATTACGGTTTGCAATTTCTTAAAACCCCTATTTACTGTGATAATGAAGCCGCAATCGCATTAACAAAAGACTTAGTAAATCACTCAAAGGCTAAACATATCCGGATTAAATATCATTTTATCCGTGATTGTTATGCTAAAGAGTTGATCGATATGGTCAAAATCCAACTAATTACCAACGCGCAGATCTTTTTACCAAAGCTTTTGACAAATCCAGATTTGATTATCTTTTAAAAGATAATGATATTAAAGAAAAACAGGACTGATCACCACCTCAGTCTATCACTTTTTAGTTTAAATTTTTTTTCTGTTTTTCAGAAAAATTTAGAAAATCCAAAAACATTGAAAAATTTCAAAATCCATAAAAATTTGAAAATTTCTTTGCTGACTGCTATATCTTCTTCCCTTAGATTAATGCCGTCAGATTTCCGTGAACAAACGATATCTGGGCAGTCACATATTTGAAATGCTCCAGCTTATCCTTGGGAACAGTAAATTCGAAAATCTATAAAAATCAGAAAATTCTAAAATGATTTCCTGGAGTATAGAGGGAAATGATAGTACATCAGTGGGGATCTGACACATTCTAAATAATGTAATGCTATATAGGGCGTGTGTCTGAGTCTGTGCGATGTGCTGATAGGCTTCGTAGACCTATTACTGCGTGCCTGATACATACATATCAAATGAATTGTTGTGTGGAGGAACTCCTCATGGGCATATGGTCTTAGTACCGTAATTTCGTTTGATAAGGTATCTGTACAAAACTCGGAGGTTTAGGGTCGTTATGTTATTAGTTGTCTGGGGATAGCCTCTCTGTTCTTCTGCTGTAAGTCATTACGGACCTAGATCAGACAGGGTGTCTTTATAAAAGAGCTATATGCCAAATCCTAAAGTTACCGAATTGAGGAACTTTCCATGTTATATGATGATCAAAGATTATCTATTACATCGTATTGATCATTGATGCAAATCATGATTAATATCAGTCCTCAACCTGGTATAGTGCATATGTTACTTTGCTGCATTAATTTGCTGACTTGTATACCTCTATGCATTATATCTTGTACAATTACAGACGACGAAAGCATAATCACGCTTTACAATGAGTCTTTGTGCATTTACTTCTTGATACGGGAGTATGTCGTGTGTGTGGGAACCACAGACAATCGCGTTTATACTATAAATATCAGTATCAGTATAAAGCACTGCACAAAAGTCTGCATGTGAGTTTATGTGGATCACAATATCAGTAATTGCCAGATCACACATTGTCTTTAATGATAATAATTTCAAAAAGATCAATGGTGTGATCAGATTTCTCAAAAACTGATATGATCCCTTTACCGGAAATCCCAAAAACATTTACAGTTTTTCATTTACATTTTTGCATTTTATTTTATCGTCAAAAATTACAAAACTCAAAAAGATTTTAGGTGTGTTTTAGCATAAACTTTAGAAAATCCAAAAAGATTTTTCATTTTCATCTTATTTTTGATAACTGATGGTGGTTGATGTCGATTTTCTAAACCTTGATACACCATTTGAGCTTCGTAATTTTTAAAATGTGAAAACATGATTGTTGGATGCTTAAAAGTTGGAAAATAATTGGATCGGGACTCGTTTTTGAGATTTGGAAAATTTTCAAAAATCCCAATTCTCATTCGCCCATTCGGTTGGTCGAATGTGGGATTTCACATGCTCATTCGTATGTTTTGTTTGGGCGAAGGAGAGTGTTCATGAACATTATCTCATTCGAACCCTTTTGCCTCATTCGTACCCTTTCATTAGGGTCGAAGGAGCCAAAAGTTTCTCCTTCGTATGACTAAAATGGGCGAAGGAGTATGCCTATATATAACCATCTTCTCATTCGAACCTCATTCATATTTTTTTTTTCAGATTTTTAACTTTAAACTCACCTTATTGCTCGTTCATTTTATACCATTCCATTGTGTTCGTACATTCACACTGATCATTTTGCCATCAATTTTACAGGTTATCTTCAAGGATTTCAGGACTTAATCGCTGTTTTATATTACAAGCCCTAACTGTTCTAAACTGGTTTTAAACAACATAATTGTTACAATTGATGCATAGGGTTTATTGTGTATATGTTTTAGGGGGAGATATAACCAAAACCATGGTTTAAAACCCGTCTGATTGATCAATCAGTTGTTTAAACCCTAGTTTTAGGTGAAAACACATACACAATACATAATTGTTGAAACTGTTAGGTTAGGAATGTTAATCGGCATTATTAGGCTTGATTTCAATCAAATGGACATGTTTAGAATCATTCAATTTCAAAATTGAAATTTCAAAATAATGAACTGTTTCCTTAGACCAGATCGAATGGGCGAAGGAAGAAAATCATATGGTCGAATGAGGATTAGTTGGGCGAATGAAACATTTTATCAAAATCAATACATTCGTACCTTTTATTTCTCATTCGTACCTATGCAAAAGCTCCTTCGTACCCCCGTTTGGGCGAAAGAGGAGGTTTATGACCAAAAATTTTCAATTTGAAATTTTGTCGATTTTTAACGTGTGTTTTTGTTTGTTTTACAGATTTAACGATGTCTGAACAACAGAAGACGACGGAACAAGCAGGATCCTCATCACAGCCTGCTAAACAGCTAGATTTTGAGAATGCACACAACTGCTGTGCATATCTTGGAGATGTAAAGAAGCACACAGAGTTCATCGGCATCATTGATTTTCTGAAAAGAAGCAGGGTGATAGATGCCATTGCTACGCCGACAGTTATCTACAGAGATATGATACAGGAATTCTGGTCAAATGCTAAACTTGACTTCTGGAAGTGCGAATCTTGTTTGACGAGCAAGATTCAAGGACAACGAGTAATTGTTTGCGAAGAGGATTTGAGAGAAGCATTGAATCTGAATGATGAGCCGAATGATCCAAAGGAGTTTACATTTATGGATCAGCGAAAGTGCTTCCTCAGGATGAAGTACAATGGACCAATCACTGACGGTTCATTGCATAAAGGAAAACTATGCCCACAATTCAAGTATCTGGCACATGTTTTGATTCATGTTTTCGGATCTGCAGCAGGAGGTTATGATTTGATGAGGAAGAGCATCAGTTCTATGATGGTTGCTTTGGTATTGAACAAACCGTTCAATGTCTCTGGCATGCTGATGTCTCATTTACTGGAGCCTGTTAATGGCACGAGGAACCTGAAGTTTCTTTTATATCCTCGTTTCCTCCAAATGATATTTGATCACAAGTATAAAGAGCTAAAAAGAGATCCTAAACACATTGTTGTTCAGGAACATATGTCGCTGAATACACTCGCTAGGATGAAAGCGTATAAAGGTTTGTCTGTTGAAGAACGTCCTCCAGTAAGACGTCTATTTGGACACCTAGCTAGAGTGGATTACACAGATCCGGGTGAGGGGCTTGTGAGGAATGTAAACAGTGATTCTGATCCGGATAATCCATTACATCATGTTGATCCTGATGCTAAGCGCAAAAGACAAGTCGTGAATGTTGGCGCAAAGAGTGGGAAGACAAAGAAACAGGAGATAATGATAGAGGTTTCTGAACCTGAGAAGAAGAAAAGTACTCAAAGAAGAAATAAGAGAATGGCGAAAAAGGGATTGAATTTAGTTGATGAAGCGTCTATTGATTCAGAAGAGACGCTAGAGGAAGAACAATGGAATTCTGATGCTGAAACGGTAGAGACAACCATGCCCAAGGCCACTGAGGCTGGTGTGTCTGCTAGCCAGAACATTGAGGATCAAGGGAACAAAAGCCCTATTCCTGTTGATGAAGAAGAGCTGGGTTTGAATGTTGATGAGACATTTGTTGGTTCTTCTGTGCAAGCTGCTAGGAAAGAAAAGAAGAAACAGGAGAAGCCGAGCATTAAGAGGAAGAAAGAGATAGAATCTTTGATAGCTGGTAAGAAATTGCCACCAGCTACAAGTTCCAAATCACCGGTTACAGCACCAGCTCAAAAGAAGCAGAAGACAGCAACAACATCGAGCACACCACAAACTGAAGAAATACCTATGGATGATGTTAATGAGGCATTGGATAATGTGCTCAAGAAGATCAGAAAAGGTAAACTGCCTGATGGTGTTGAACCACCAAAGAAGACAAAAGTTTCGGTGGACAGTGATATTATGACTGCTGTGAATCAGAGACTGTCTGAAATGATGAATCTGATTAACAAACAACAAACGGAGATCGAGCAGTTAAAGTCTAATGATAAGAAGATGTTGGAGGTCATAGTCACATCAGCAGATGATAATGAAACCTTGAAGAAGACAATCAAGAGATTGAAGAGAGAAAATAAGAAGTTGCTGAAGCATGAGCAACGAAACACCAGGAGAATCATAGTCTTGAAGGAGGAGAACAAACAGTTAAAGAAGAGTAACAAGCATATGGATGATCTGATCAAGAACTTGTACTCTCAAACTCCTCAACTTCAAGCTGGTGAAGTAGACAAAGAAAGAGAAGAAGAGCAAGTTGATTTCGAACTATCTGATGAAGAAGAAGATGATGAACTTGATGAATATGCAGGAAATGATACAAAGAAGAAGAAGAAGGATGATAAGGATGATGGAGGATCAGATGATGGTTCGAGTGATGGAAACGGCTTTGCGTTTGATGATAGTAGTGATGATGATGATGATGACGCTAACAAATTTACTTATGAGAAGCGTGACTCAGATAAGGGTGGTGAATCGAGCTCTAAGGCTCCTGGTGAGAATGTTGATGAAGATATCTTCTGGAACGAGAAATTGCAGTCATTGTCTGAAGATGATAAGAACAAGTATCGCCAGATGCTCACTGATCGAGTCTGGACGATCGACATGACTAGCAGGTTTCCAGAAATATTTGAATCGAACAATAAACTATTCGAGTTGGAGTTTGATGACTCTGATCCTGAGGATGGGGAAGTTTCTGCGGCAATTTCGAAAGAAATACTCGAAGGTTTAGCAAAGCAAGTAGGCAAGACTTTAGAAGAATTACTTGCTGACAACTTCATTCCTAAGATTCCTGAGAAAGAAGCTGGAAATCATTCAGATGATCATGATGTTCATGCATTCGAGGAAGTTGAAATGGAAGATATTACAAGCGAAGAATATCCACAATACTTCAGGACAAATCAAGATTGTGGATTCTCTTTCTCAGATGAATTGCTAAACCATGCCGAGAAGCTAGCGAAAGAAAAGAGCAAAGTCTTTGAAGACGAAATCTATAAAGGACATAACAAGCCACGGTTCGAGCAGTCAGAAAGTTTGAAAGAGTTTTTGAAGAAGTTGAAAGAAAAAGAAAACAATCGTCCGAAACCTGATATTCAAGGAAGCTTTTACAAACTTCATAATGGAATTTTCAAAGGTCGTGCATTGGCCTGGAAGTTTGTTAAAGAGCTGAGATGCTTCGCAGTAAAGTGGGAGAAGGGGATCTTATATTTCGACAAGTTTCATCACTTGAAGACTCTTCCCTATTGGGCAATCCGTGATATTTGTCGTCACCGTTTAACGGGAGCGTCAAATAGTCAGATTACTTACTTTGCTAAGAAGATGACTAGAGAAAGCCGAACCAAGTGGGACTTGTTTACACCACAATATCCAAAGCGAATTGTTCATAAGAAGGATATTGACTTGATAACTGGTATGCCCAAGGTGACGTTAAAGTATAAACCACCGCGAGTGTTGAAGAAGATTCCTTTGTTGCCTATTCCACAACACTTCGCCAAAGACTTCATCTGGTGGTATTATGATTGGAAGATTGCAGAGGCCGTGATTGTGTTGAAATACGGAGAGTCGAACTACAAGAAAGTGCATATCTTTGATCCCATGTGGTTGATAAACTGTTCACATGAGGATATTATCATGCTGTTCTATAATCTGATCTATTCAGATGCAAAAGATGATGAGCAAGCAGGAAAGTACCAACGTGTGGTATTTCTATGCTTTGCGTATGATATCAATGCTGGGTGTGACTATGGAGAAAAGTTGGGAAAGTTTGTGGAGAAGCAAAAGGTGCTTGAGCTGAAAACGAAGAAGCAAAAGCAATTTCATGAACCAGTGATGACAAAAGAACAAAGGATTCAACGACACATCAGACTGATGAATATAAGAATGGACGAAGAACGACGAACACAATCCAAGCAATAGTCGAGGGGGAGTTTGTAGATGCAAAAGTGCGACTAAAGCTTTGGATTGTACATTACAATATGTTTTGGTAATATCGAAGGTGCGAAGGAGCAGTTTAGTTGGTGCGAAGGAAGATTAAATGGTGCGAAGGAAGTGGTTTGGACGAATGAAGATTTAGATTATAGTAGAACTTGGTTCGACCTTATGATTTGGGCGAACCTGCACATTCGCACAATCAATTTGGGCGAGTGCAGTCTATAAATAGACAAGTTTGATTTTTGAATGTAACTTTTGATCATTATTATTCCCTCCACTTTCAGAAACTCTCTCTAGTGTTTTGTTAAACTCGTTTATCGTTCATACCTTGATTGTATCTATATTTCAACGTGTAATCGAGTGATTTATTAATGAAAACGTTTGAAAATGATGATCTGTGTGTTTGAATCTGTTTGATTATTATTTTGTGATAGTTTTAGGGTTTCCGCACCTAAAACTAACTTGTTTGATCAATCTTTGTTTGTTATCGATCCTTTCACGCACATACATGTAACCGTATATGTTTATATGGTACACGTATAGTTTCTAATGAGCGAATTAGAAATGGTTAATAATGAAAACCATATACTCTAACTAGTGAGTTATGAATGGTTTAAATAATAAAACTATATTAGAGTTTATGGTTTTGATTTGTAATCAAAACATAAATAGGTATAGTTTATGGAAAATACTTGTAAAAGTAGAAATGTCTTGTATGAGTAAAACATGTCTTTTACAAATTATATATGGTTTGATACTTGTATGAGAAGTATGATGACTTGAACCATATAATAGTCTAGAGAGACTATTTAGTGTAAAACAACTTGATGTTGTTTTGGATATATTTACTGGTTCGACTACTTGTGAGTAGCTAAGTATAAACAACTTTGTTGTTTTGAACAGTGTATTGAGGGAGTACCTCGAAACATGCTACGAGACGATATAATTGGTATTATTTCGTCGAACGATAAAGTGTTGAAGAGAATAACACTTTGAGATTTGATGTTTATATATCCTTATAATTCGTTTAAATATATATGTAATATGTTATATATAGTTTGGATTATATTAAAATTATAATTTGATAAATTATAATTATTAATTGGAATCTTAATATGGTGAGTGGATGATATTGAAATTATAATTTAATAAATTATAATTATTAATAAGTCCTTAATTTGGTGAATTAAAGACTAAAACTCTTGAGTAGAGTTTTATGTCTTTGATTAGAGGGTTTCATTTGTTGTCACTTTATTAGAGTCTTTATGTCTCAAATTAAGTCTCTAATTATGAAGACACTTCATATATCCATGTTCTTATATAATGGAAGGCTTTGTGCCTCATTTGGATATATAGAAAGAAGATACATGGAAATAAGAGTAAACTCTTGAGTAGAGTTTCATGTTTTCTGAAATAAGAGTAAACTCTTGAGTAGAGTTTCATGTTTTCTAATTAAAGTTTTATGTTACTTTATTAGAGCTCTTATGTCAATTTATTAGAGCCTTAATTTTAAATTAAGTCTCTAATTAAGTGACTAAGAGGAAAAACTCTTCATCCATTCCCATTAAGATAATCATGATCAACGTGGCAAGTGTATTGAAGTTAAATGAACGGAAATGAGATATGTCATCTAATGTTGAGAGTATTTACGTAGCAATGCACAAATGTAGTTTTGATACATCTTTAAAGGCAAATGAGTCTTGATCCTAATGGATGGAATGAATTATGGTTTTGAAGCATTCTTTAAACCAAGGTTTTGGAATGGTAAACAAAATCTCATTTTGTGTCTAAACTAAGACATGAATGTTAGGAAGAGATAATGAGTTATCTCTTAAGGCTGTGAAGAATCAGATTGATGCATCTTCTGTTCACATGCTAAGTATTCATAGTCTAAAGCATGCTAGACTAATACTTGTTAATTTAGATGCTCCATGGAGATTAAATTAACTTTGAACATTCAAACATATGTGACGACATAAGAATGAATTTTGTAAAAGCAAATATATAATTCATTAAAAATGATGACTCAAAAGGACCGAATAAATAGTTCATTGGTAATGATACTATTTAGCTGAATATGAGGAGAATTCATATAGCTCAGAAAACGGTTCGTGTGAGAAATATGGGTTGAGTAATATAATGGATGACCTAAATAACACAAAGATATAGATAGTCGCTATCTTATCACGGGTGTCTAATATCATCACGAGTGATATTACTCAAACTTAATCAAAGTTCAAGCAATGTGGGGGGAAGAGCCATTTAAGAAACAATCCGTAGGGATGTAAAAATGGTACGTGAGAAGTTTTCAAGCTATATATGAAATAAAGAAAATTTCATCACCCCATTTGGTAGTTATCCAATAAACACATAACTGAAGTGTGGAGGTGACTTGCATTTGAAAATATAAGGTTTGATATGAACAGATCTGATTTTGGGAAGTACAAATCACACGAACCTAGAACAGACTTATTTTAAGTCAGTCCTATTATGCGGACCAAATTCTTGAGAAGTTCAATGGAAATGACTCTAATGTGGCTAGAATTTTCATTAATTCTTGAGAAGTTCAATGGAAATGATTCTAATGTGGCTAGAACTTTCATTGACACAAGTCAACGTCTAGCTAAGAATCGAGGTGAGCCTATTAACCAATTAGAGTACTCAAGAATTATTGGCAGCCAGATGTATCTGATGAGTTGTATCAGACCAGACTTAGCAAGCAAGCTAAGTAGATACATGGGCAACCTAAGTTCAATTCATTGGAATTGCGTGACCCAGTTGCTTCGGTACTTAAGATACATACGAGATTACGGACTGCAATATAAAAGATATCCAGCAGTTATTGAAGGTTACCGTGATGCGAATTGGATATCTTACACGAATGATTCCAAGGCAACAAGTGGGTATTTATTCACACTTGGAGGTGCTGCGATGACATGGAAATCATCTAAGAAAGCGTTTATTGCTAGATCCACGATGGAATCATAATTCATCACTTTAGAGGATGAATAGGCAAAATGGCTACGTCAATTTGTTAAGGATATACCTAGGTGACCGAAGCCGGTATTGGCCCAATGCATATGTTGTGATAGTCAATCGGAAATTGACAGAGCTCATATCACAATGTGTATCAGTAAGAACAGGTATATAAGACGTAGGCATAATACGGTACGACAACTAATCTCTATAAGAGTTATCACTATTGACTATGTGAAGTCAAAGGATAAGATCGCGGATCCGCTAACAAAAGGCTTAAGCAGAGAGTTAGTTCAGAAGTCGTCAATGGGAATGGGGCTAAAGCCCGTTAAAGGCTAGGTTTATGCGAAGGAAACCTAACTCAGCTGACTGGAGATCCCAAGATCTGAGTTCAATAGGACAACCTAATTGTATAAACTGGCGAAGGTCACTGTGGGGGAGAGTTGGTGAAAACCCCACATATTTAAAAAGGGGGTTTACTATAAGATTTAATAAGCTTCCTAGTCCATTCCTAAAAAGTGACAAGGTTGAGGTTAAGCTTATAGCTTTTAATGATCTGACTGAGGTAACCAGTCCCAGTAGATCACCTATGTGAGAGAGAAGTGGGGTCGCTTCGAAGGGTATTGTTGGGGCACAATACTTAATAGCTCTCGCAGAACCAGGCACGTGTCCATGACCATAACTGACACAACTTTGAGGACTTGACGTTGTCAGGGAGAGTCTTGTGTGAAGCGTATTGTCGTCCACACAAACGACAGACGAGTTCAAAGACATCGCGTTCTACTCAGAGCCAGTGGGCTAAGTGCGTTTCATAAGCGAAGGTCCAAAGGGTCACACCTACCTATCGTATGCAAAACTCAACTGTTGAAATTTAATCGGAATGAGGTTGCTTCTCATAATGACTCCTATTCATATAGGGGTTTGTTCGAAATATGCGTGTTTTGATAAATCTCCATTCATGTGGGGGATTATTGGAAAGTTTAGAAGGTGAATGGAATTTTAAATAATGAAATTATAATTTTGTGAAATTATAATTATTGAGGAAAAACTCTTTAATAGAGTTAATTTATTTGTGACACTTTATTATAGTTTTAAAACTAAAATTAAGTGTATAACTCTTCATGTGGTGAATTGAAGAAACACTTATGATACTTGATTATAGTTTTAACACTAACATTAAGTGTCTAATTATGTTAGACTCTTCATTCCCCATTGCCTCTTGTATATATCAGAGACTTTTGTGTCATATATGATACATGGGAAAATACACATAAGAATATACATGAGCAATATTCACTAAGAAACTCTTGCAACACTCATAACTCTAGAGTAGCAACCAAGTATCGATTATTTTTCAGGCAAGTGGGATAGTTCGGCAGTGCACCATCGTCACTGTTTCGAACCGGTGTACCCTGGGAACAGAAGACGAATCTGTTTAAGGGAATTGTGTCAAACACAAGCCCGGTTCCTTTTCTTTGATTTCGTTTTCTGTTACAGTTCATTGCAGAAAGTACAAAGACTTGGAAACATGTGAGGTTCATGTATGAAAGGCATTGCGACGATTATTATGTAAGTTTTCCAACAGAATAGACACCGACTATATATTTGATTGGTTTAACTATTTGTGTGGGCAATTTTTAAGCCGCTTCCCACTAAAGCACCTTTGGACTTTAGTTGGGAAAGCTTTTTTTTTTTCTCACAATTTAGTCGGGTTATTCGGTTTAACCAAACTACAACGGGTTAAACTAAAACATCTAATATTCAGTTACGGGTTACCCAAGTTTGGGTGGCTTCGGGCGGGGTCTATTATTTTGGTTTGGTTAAAATCGTGAGGCCTATTCTTGATAATATGAACTACATTTGGAATTATTAAGACTAAGAGAATTAGGATGTGTGGGCTACCCAAAAAAAAAAAAAATTAGTAAATTGTGATTATTGATAAGAGTAACTAGAGGTATGCAAAACCCAGGTTAGGTCCAAACCGGTTTAGCCCAGACTAGTTTCAAAATCGTTAAGAACTATATTGGGGATTTGTATTTCAAGACTCACAGATTTAGAATGTTTGGGCTGCCCAAAAAAATTAAGTTGTTATTCTTGATAAGAGCAGCTAGAGGTATACAAAACCTGGGCTGGGCCTAAACCGGTTCAAGATAAAAATATGTTTCACCGATGAAATCCCCAACCTCGATCCTAACGATTTGGGCCAGGCCCAAAACCGGTTTGGCCCAAAGTAGTTTCTTATCATTTTTTTTATTTAAACCATTATATACTATTTATAGCTGTGGTCTTTGAACAGTAACATAGCAGGCTTTTAATTTTTTGGTTTCCAAAGGGTGCTTTTGTCTTTTACATATGTTGATGTGTTGGCTCAATGTATAATGATATTTATTCATAATTAAAAATATACTATTTATAGCTGTGGTCTTTGAACAGTAACATAGCAGGCTTTTAATTTTTTGGTTTCCAAAAGGTACTTTTGTCTTTTACATATGTTGATGTGTTGGCTCAATGTATAATGATATTTATTCATAATTAAAAACTAGATAAATATTATAATAATAATAATTAATTATGGCAAATTGTCCATCTGTGTATGGCATATTCAAGGAAATATTTCAAGCATTAACGCTATCCTCTTCATCTTTGTAAATATTTGATCCTTTGTGCATTCGGCTGCAAAACCGAATTCCTCGTCAAATCTATCATTAACGAAACCCAAAAAATTAGTATCAAAGTTCTCCCTTGTACCCTCCTCGTGTAATCTAAGGTCTTAACGTGTACAAAAGCAAAGAACAAAGGCGTAACAGGATCACTTGAAGTAATAAAAACAGGGCTTTTTCAATTACTCGAATATAAAAAACGATATTTTTTTTTTAAATTGAACCATTGAAATATAAACACCGTGTTTTTTCAAATATCCATTTTTTACGCTTCGCCACATGTCTAGCATCTTCTTCCTTTAAAGGAGGAAGGAATCACTTTGTATTGGACGGGTATTATGTATCGTACCCAGGTTTGAAGTTACCTCGCAACCAAATAAAGATTAAGTACTAGATGAAGCCATTCGAGCACGTGATTGTTTTTTATTATTTATTTATTTATTTATTTGTGAATGGAGAGTGTTCATTTACTGTTGTGATTTAACCAAAACACCCCCAACCTAGTTATACTACTTAAGGGTAGCTTGTTCTATACCGGGAGGATTACCGGGTCCAAACCAATTTATTTGTATACCTTGAAGCCGTAGATCAACAACACTGTAATGTAACCCACGGATCAACTATTTACACTTGTGTTGTGGGTCGTTTCTACCAGCCTAAGTCCTCTAATTCAAGCGGATCATAAAAGCATTTTGGCCCCATCCTAAAATCTTGACAACTAAGTTTTTGGCTTTCTATTGGAATATAGAAGTCTATCAATTTAAGGAGTACGTCATTCGCCTAGTTGTATCAAGGTGAGTAGAATGCAGTCATTCCTGGTGAAGTACAACTAGTAGTAGATTTGATTGATGCTAAAAAAAATTCTATTGGAGTAGCAATGTCCAATAAACACAAACCAGACAGGTAATTTGTGTTAAACAAAAACTTGGATTGGTATCATAATTTCAATGGTAAGAGCCCTCTTAGTTGTTTTCTATTTCTGTGTATATAACAATGAAAAGAAACGAAAATAAATATTGATGTCTAGAAACTATAAATAGAAGTTCCTAAACGAAAGGGCTAATAAAAAGGAAGGATTTTGAGGAGAATTAAGGAGAAAACATATTGTTTCCAATATTCCCCTCAAGTTGGAGCATGTAAGTCTTTCATGCCCAACTTGTTGAGTAGAAACTTGAGTTGTTATGTTCCTAATCCTTTGGTAAGAAGGTCCGCAATAAGCAATTTGGTATCAATAGGCTTTGGTTGAATTTCTTTTGAGTCGACTATTTCACGAACAAAGTAACAATCCATCTCCACTTGTTTAGTTCTTTCGTGGAAGACATGATTGTTAGAAATATGCATAGCTGCTTGGTTGTTCTAAAACAAGGGGGTAGGCCCCTTTGATGTAATGTCTAACTCACTTAGGAACCATCTTAGCTACAAGACTTCACTCACTATGGATGCCATGGATTGATATTCTGCTTCAGCGGAAGAGCATGAAACCACATTTATTTCTTAGTTTTCCAAGAAATTGGTGCCCCACCAAGTAAAACCAGGTATCCCGTTCGATAACAGAGGGCTTTGAAATTGAGTTTGGTGATGAGATTTATACACAAAGTTATTGATATAGGTCGAACAAAGGATTTCACCCTCCACCGATGTGACACCAGTCAACAATCCAGGTCAAGATCCGTACACATTTTACTTAATCATGCCATTTCACGTTCGTATTAGACATTTTTAACATTCGCTATAAGCCCCCTAGGCTAGTAATGCCCGAACTAGTACAGAAACTCAATGGATTATCCGTTTACGCATACAACACCCAAAATATCCGAGACAATTGGCGTTGAACAATCAAGCCAATCACCCGCTCAACAGAGAGCAACCGGGTATCCAATTACTACGCACGGACAAAACAACAATACACGTTACATTACCAAAGTGGAATACTACACAATCCACTCAAATCCAAACAATTTACAATGTGTTTTATGAGGTTAACACACACAAAATCATGAAACACTACCAAGGAATAAGCATGTGCTAACATAAGTTACAAATATCAAACAAACACGTGTTTATGGATCAATAACATATGATATCTAATTATATGTTAATGTTATCTAGAAACAAACATGAGCATTATCAAAGATTGTATACATATACCAATACATATCAATACATGAATATTAAGATAAGAATCAATACATCTTGGAACTATACCTATGTATATACATACGGCTCGTATGTGTGTGTGTGTGTATATATATTTATTTATTTATATAAATAGACATGCGCGTCATCCAATATAACAATCATACACTTATACATACATAAACATACAAGAACCGATTCTTATACATCCATATATGTTATGTACAATTGTATCTCATTGACAATGACTAGACAAGATTGTTAATCACACACACACACACACGACACTTATAAAGGATGGAAAGGGACAAGACCATATATATATACATATACATGCGTATGTGTGTATATTGATAGAAACAAGTTAAGGTTGAGATAACTATACCTATTATACTAATAAGGGTCTTTCATGTTTTTAAACACCTTTCAAGAGAATATTTACTTCTCCATTTGTAGTAGACATGTGCCAAAACAATCTCCTATCTTCTTATATATATATATATATATATATATATATATATATTCACGATTACATATCAAGGAGGAAGACCAAACTAAGTGTTGCATGCACAAGTTATTCTCATGAATTTCACCAAACTAGAAAGGACAACTATGATTGATGATATGAGAACACACTTCTCTTCCCTTTCCTTCTTTCTTTTCTCGGCCGACGAAAACAAACAAAACAAACACACATGCAATTACTTGATTGGTTAGTGATACAAGACAAACTAACATGCCTCATGCATGCAATTAGAGGACAAAACACTATCTAGACCTCAATTATACTAAACTAGGTCTAACCTATTATGAAGACCCTTCCCAAGATGTGATACATTAGCCAAACAATCCATTCCCTAATCCATTGTAATCGGCTGAAGATCTCAACCCTAACCAAGCTCAAGTCATTGTCACATTGTTAAATTTGTATACCAATTGATCATGTACTGAAGATTGACAAGGTTTAGGAGAGTTGTCATGCTTAAAACTTCACAAACATACAAACCAACCTCACAAGGCTTCGGCCTATATAAGGGAGATTAGAACACACCATTTTGATACACAAACTCACCAAGAAACCACAAAAAACTCTTCTTTTCTTTCCTCTTGTTCTCGGTCGAACACTCCATCACCAACCCAACTCCATCTCGAAACACAATTGATTACACACGAGCCATATTGGAGTAGACAAGTCGAGGGAAGAAGCACAAGCGATTAGAACCCAAATCATCTTCACCATTTCTTAGGTATGATAGTTAATTATCCTACACTTAAAATTCTAATAATGTTTTGGCCTTTATCATACCTCACCCGAACTACAACCCTTGTTGATGTGTATATATATGTTTAATCGACTTATTTCCCAACAAACACTATGATTTAGAAGTTGAATCATATAAACATTTAGTTTAAAAACACTATGTATACATATGTACCTATACACGTACATATATATGGCAACACACACATGTGTTTATATAAAACTCATATATATTTGATGCACAAACCCACAAGTACATACACGAGTATAGGGTGTCAAATGGGTAACCTTGGATCGATTTTTAAAACTCAAACATGATTTATTCAAAATTGACATAACTCACTTTGGAACCTACATACACACGACTTTTAATGATGTTGAACACCCTCATGCTCGTGAACATCATCGGGTCCATGTTCGAATAGGTGAAAACCGGAATTGATGTCAAAAAATGCGGATTTTAACATATAACAACGTGATAAAGTTTCGGATCCTATAAAAACATATGTTAAACTAGCTATAACATGTGTTAATTTTATCCTTTGACGCTATAACATAATAACACATCTCAAAGACTTGTTTTTTCAAGAAAAACACTACACATGTTAAATTGGGAAATGTTACATTACCCATGATGACGTGTGGACCCGTTTTGCTAACAAGGGATACGTTTTTACAATAAAATGTCCAGAATTCACGAAATTGTACATTTTGCAAAGTACACATGAAACACGCAATAATTGTCACATGCACGAACGATGGCCCATATATAACAGACCCAAGGGTCCACAAGTCGGGTGAACAACTTGTATGGTAAACGACAAGAACGTACAACTTACTATGTCCTTGATAGTCATAAGGCACTTATTGTCGGGATGGTAGTTACCTCACTTCTATGCTTTATTAGACCACACATCCAGTCACCAGGTGAGTTTCTCGGCCCCGTTTTACTGTTTTACGTTTTGGGGGATAAACATGCTTCATTTCTTATAAAATACATTTTGGTTTATATTCTATCGTACATAAGATATTCGGTTCATGAGCTCAACAGTCCTCGTACTTACATTTACACTGTAACCATTAGCTAATAGTATCCATGGAACACTTAAATAGATCTATTGGGTTGACACCACCACTCTTGGTTAGTCGCTCTAACTGGTTACATACAAGATAGTGTTACTATTCTACTAGATATACGTTGTCTTTATTGTACAATGCGCAAGGCACAATAGTCGAGAGGTTTGGTTATGGGACTCATGGTTTGCATACTAATCATTCGCTTAACTAGCTTTTGATTGGTCATAAACGAATTTCACAAGCACTTTACATAGTACATTAAAACCTGTGAACTCACCGACATTATGTTGACAAACCTTTTATGCATGTTTTTCAGGTAATTGATCATGAGGAGCGGGAACTTGGGAGAGGGGTTCGAGTGTGCACATCGTTGTATCATCACCTACACCGGTTGAGACTTAATAATGTTGGTCAGGTTACGTTTTTGGCAATTGGTCCATTAATTTCAGACGATGTTACTTTTATTTTAACTTTGTATGACTACATTTACCGTATGATGATATCTATTTGACATTACATCTTATGTGATGCTCAAACCTTGTGCTTGAAAACCTTTCGAAACTCACCCTCGTGTTTCCGCCTTGGCGGGGTGTGACAGATTGGTATCAGAGCAGAAGGTTATAGCGAACTAAGGTTCTTTATACATTTACACAATGACACCATATATATATATATATATATATATATATATATATATATATATATATATTAATTCACAACAGTCGGCGGAACAACCGACTTTGTGTATTCCAATTTTTGACCACAAACTTTTATTCTTCCGGTTTTTGCCACAGTTAGGTTGTCCAATCACGGTGATGGCCGCTAACAGCGTTAGTGTCTTAGTGAAGTCAACATCGGCGGCGCTGGTGCGGAGCCACTTTTGCAGCGTAGACGACGTATTCAGAGGAGTCTAGGACGCCGACAAGGCCGCCATCAACAGAACAAACCTGGTCAGTTTGGCCGTCATTTCCGACGGTGACGCCGTCTTTGAAACACGGGACTTATGACTTGGTTGGGAATGCCTTGATGACGGCAGTAGTGGTTCAGTCACCACATGTGTGGTGATGAGAGAGAAGGGAGGTAGTACGGTGGCCATGGTGATGGATGTTTCGGTGCCGGAGGTGAACTCCACCGACGACCCTTACTACAACCACCTGTAACCTTCAGTTTCATAGTTACGGTGTTAGGTAGTTCGTGGCGGTGCCGGTTAATATTGGGTGGGAGACGGGTTTTGCGTAACATGGTGGTCTTGGGTTAGCTCAGATCTGGAAGAAGGTAGGGGTTGGGGTTGAGGAGGATGCATTGGAGATGAAATGGTTGTTGGGGAGGTGGTAGTCTGCTAGGTAAAGTAATTTGTTTGCTGGTAAAACGAAAACCATGTGTGACAATTGTTTTATTTTGTTTACCAACAAAGGTTTGGACATGTGGAAACTCTGAACATTGTCAACACAAACTATCGAATATACAATAGGATATAGTATACAGTTTCTAAAAGATAGACATGTTTTTACCTTTTCGCTCCTTTGTACTATCCAGGTTCTTCAAGTATTAATCAATTTTTTTTACCTTCCAATTACAAATATATAAATTTTCATCCATTTCTTTTAATGTTTAATTTTATGTTGGTTAAACTAATACAACCCGTTTTGGTGCGCATTGTAATCTACGTTGTACTTAATGTACATTTGGCGTAATTTCTGTTCGGAAACGAAAATTCGAGTAGCCTAAGTCTCAACGATGGCATAAATTCGAGTTACTTAAGTTTGGACGGCGCACGCGTAGCTAAGGAAATTGCCCGGCGCGCTGCGCCGGTAATTATACTAGTTACGAATTAAAGTAGTTCATATCATATACAAACATACATACATGAACGCACACATGCATAGAGTCACAGATTGCAACATATACTTAAAAGGGGTTCAGATCAAGTGACTTTTTTGAATAATAAAATTATCATTTTAACCACTTTTTTTCTAAATTTGCCAAAGAATAGCAACAAGATATTATCATTGGAAGTCGGTTCTTGTGGTTCTATTTCAATAACCACTAGTCACAGCCAAAACCAACCTGGAACCGGTTTTTGAGAATTATGAAACTTGTGAACCGACCCTTCCAAAGCAAAAGGTTTGGGTCCATTGTGGCTCTGGTTCGGGTCAACGGTTCTGTGGGTCTAGAACCATAACTTGCTCAACCATAATTATATGCAATGTTCTAAATTATTATCTATTGTTTTTTAAGTATATTTACACAATGATTTTAATTATCAAGTAATGTTTTTATATTTTCTTCTACAAAATTGTTAAAAATAAAATTATTATACGTGTTTATAAAAACAAAAATGACGTGGCAAATTTTATGGGAGTAGAAAGTGAAACCACACTTCTCTCAAGCTAAAAAAATATGTAAACACTGTGGAATATGATGTAACGCTAACATGATTGTTTTCATGAGAACGAAACCACTCCCCATTAAATACCTAGTGAAGTAAAGACCCCGCATCATAATGATTAATGAAGTGACGATTGGAAGTTGTGAGAGTTTTTGCAATCAGTTGACAAACATAATCTCTAGACAACTAAAATGTCACATAATTAAGGTCAACGATAAGCCTAGTTGCGATTTACTTATCCTATTTTTAACTGGGTTCGTTTAAAGGTGAAGGTCTTCATTTGGCGTCTTGCTATGGGTCGTATTCCCGCTAAGGATGCTCTTATCACACGAAATGTGTCGCTGCCAAATGATCTCTGCGATCTGTGCGACTACGGAGAAGAATCTGCCTTGCATTTGTTTACCGGGTGCGGTGTTGCTTTCGGTGTTTGGATGGCGATCGCGTCTTGGTGTAAAACTAAACCGTTGTTTCCTTTTGATGTGGGAGACTTAATTCTTCTCAATCAAAGGGGTAGGTCTAAAGCTGCTGCGAAGATTACTCAAGGGATTATTATGGTCGCTCTGTGGGCTATTTGGAATGCGAGAAATGATAAGGTGTTCAATGGGGCGAAAGTCAAGGTCGCGGATATAGTGGCCAAGGTTAAAGCGATGACTTTTCTTTGGATTAGAGTGAGATCAAAGTTTAGGGATGTGACTTGAAAAGATTGGTCTATGTTCCCTTTGTATATGTTGTAGTTCGGCTTCGGTCTTCGCTTTGAGGCCCGGTAGCGTTTTTTTAATGAAGTTCACCTTTCAAAAAAAAAAAAACTTATCCTATTTTAGCTTTATGGGGTGACTAACGCTTCTTAAATTGCAAGCAACTCCTAACTTGGTTCAAGTTTTTAAAATTTTAAATGAACATAAGGGTCGCAACCTAACGCTTAAATACACACAAACTACCCACCCCCATCCCTTTCGTCTCCGTTGCCTCACCGTCACCGCTAACTCTCTCTCTCTCTCTCGCCTGATGAACTGAACTCTTCGGTTATGAAAATCAGGATGTGGTCCGTTTTCTCCGTCTCCCTCTTCCCTCTAACTATACGATCTATACGGACGACCCCTTCGCTTTTCAGAAAACTTCCAAGTCATTGTTTTCGCTCATGTGGTTCAGCTGTCGTTAGGTCCACAGGGAATTTGAAACATTAATTTCCATTTGAGAAGCAAGCTTTTCAAGGTGATAACTAATAGGTACACTACTCACATTATCAAATATGTTACTTCAAATTCTTTTACTTAACAATTTTCCCTAAATTATATCCACAAGATATAGGCATCCAAAAAGTATAAAACACATCAAAAACACCTTAAACCACCCAAGGCGCACATTTTCTTAGCGCCTAAGCCCTTAGAGGCGCATGTACAATCTGAACCTCATGAGGCACGCCTCAGACTCGTTTTCTTAGAGTTTTGCCTCGAGGCGTACGCCTCACCCGTTTTTTTAAACCATGCATCGACGTGTATACCAGACATACGACAACTTGGATCAAGCTTACAAGAAAACAACAACGTTAGATACCCTATAGTTCCGCCCAGACATCACCAACAGTAATTTTGTCAAGCAGCAGAGCATAGAACATGAGCTTTGCATGAACATTTCAAACTTACACACAAAGGAATCCCAGAAAAGGAGAAATTCAAGAAAATAGTTTTGATACAAATATGTAGCAACATAACTTTAGTGCATAATGCAAAATCTCTAGAACTGAATATCCAAACGGAGTTCGGTTCATAACAAACATAGAAACAAAAATTCAAAACTTGCAATCTACCATCTGATTTATATTGCACGAAGAAAACGGAAAAATCAGGTAAAAGCTGAATTACCTCCGTAATTATCGTGACGGGATGACGATGATTTCTTTTATAATTAGGTTGAGTTTCTCCCTGTCAGTGATTGTGATTCCACCAATATGAGGTTTAATTTACGGGTTCTTTGATTTGAATAGATGTTTTTGCCAAGCTTGCTTCAAGTTCATTCAACTCATCCAGATCCAGATCGTCGTCGTCGTCGTCATCATCATCATCAACGTTGATCTCGGAATTCCCGTCTTCAGAAATAGCAGCCACATTTGATGATGTACTTGGTCCTCCTGCAGATGAATTTTCTTGCGCCTGACATTCCAAAATCAACATTCACAGCAAGTTCGTTCAACTAAAGTTACTATAAGGAAAAAAACAATCAGCTCGATTCATGTATTAATGAATAAAAAGATAGTGAAGTAGCGAGACGAGTATACGAGTATAGAACTGGCCACTGGGTACTGGTTTAATTATAAATTTCTCCGCGGGTATGTTGGTATGGGACAGGTACGGTATTGATACCCATCCTATCATCCGAAATCAATCCCATACCCGTTTACCAGCATCAAAACTTGATTTATTAGAAACTTGAGATTATTAAAAATATAGAACTGTCAGCAGTGTTTGAGCAATTGATTTTCATGTTAGTTTTCTAGAAGAGTTTAATATAGGGTCCCGGATAACGGGAATCCCAACACAAAATTTTTAGCTACATAAGAGCATAAACAGGTATACTCGATACGGGGAAACCCATAAGTATAATATAACAAGTACCTGACGCATGTGGGCACAATTTTACAATCGGGTAGGGGTGTAAACAATCGAAAGCCACTCGTGAGCTATTTGAGATTGGCTCATTAAAAGCTCGATCAATCAGAGCTTCAACGAGCTCAAGCCTAAAATTAAGCTTGTTTAGTAAATGAGCCCGAACTTGAGCTTCACTTATCAAGCTCAAGTAGGCCCGAGAACCTAAACGAGCCTTATTTATATATTATCGTTTACTATATTTTACAAATGCATTTCTATGATACTTAGTATTACATGTAAAATTATAATAAAAATACAAACCAATACATATTAATTAACAAGAGTTATTTATAAATATATATAAATTAACTAATAAACAAATAATATACGACCAAGCTTGAGCTTGAAAAACTACTTACGAGTTGTGCTCAAGCTTTAGAAATAGAGCTCGAAACAAGCTGAGCCAAGCCGAGACGAGCTCGAGCTCGAGCTCTCGTAGTTAAGAGAGCCGAGCTCGATCTTAGGCGAGATTGGGCTCTCAGCTAGTTTACACAATTACACCACTGCAATCGGGTAAAGAACAGGGATTACCAAAGACGCTCCCATACCCGATTCATTACCATCAGTCGACCTTCCATTAAAACTTATACACATATTTAATTTTAGCAAAAGCAAACCAATCAAGTCACTTCCATATATCAGGTGGGGGGACGTCAGGTTACCTTGTCGGTGGTATTATCAGATTCTTCTTCTCTGTTGTACTTCTCATATGCCTCAGCATCATCCACAAACACACTGGCATCAGAAAGAAACAACTCCCGCCCACTGCAATACCAAAAGCAAATTTGAAAAACAAAATCTACAAAAATGCCTACACATCATCATCATCATCATCATCATCATCATCATCATCATCATCATCATACTCAGTTAATCCCACCTATAGCAAAGCTAAAGTAGGGTCTGAGGAGGGTAAGATGTAGACAGCCTTACCTCTACCCCTAAGAATAGAGAGGCTGCTTCCAGTGAGACCCCCGGCTCGATGTGGTTTGGTATCAAGCCTTGGACATAAGGCACAAAAACACTTAGCAATCGTGACAAACCCGATAGTGCATGTATCCCTTTGTCTTTTGGCTATCAACGCCACCACATGATGCATGATTAACCGTCCGTCGTTTTTAACGTTATTTTCACGAAATTAGTAAAATAACGTTAAAACTAGTGCAACTTTACTTTTGCCCCTACACGTATGTATCAAAATAATGGTGGCCAAAAGGGATGGATAAAAGGTCAAAACAGGTAAGCTCTTGTATAGGTTGAAATGGGTCACATCTGGTTAACCAAAAATATGTTTCATCCAAAATTATTCGCCTTTTATAAAATTAGTGCGTCAAAAGGTAATGTTTTGAATAAAATGATTTGGGAGATTTTATAGGTGATTTTAGACCCATATGGCATGAGCTAACTTTTTTTTATTCTACCCGTTTTAGATAACAACACATCATTCCAGACTGACCCAATAAAACGTAAATGGGTCAAAGTTGCCACAAACAAACCTCATCCTGTCATTCTTAGCCCTTTCAGCTCTCTGTGCAGCCAAGCCAGCTTCTTTTTCATCCACCTTCTTCTTCTTCCATTGCATAAATAAATCAGTAGTCATAGGAGTTGTTGTTTTTACTTTAGAACGCTGCAAGTATAAAATAATACGCGATGGTAAGAGTTAAGAGGTGTAAATAACAGGTACATAGACAGAAGGCAAAGACATTTGCCAACTTGAGAGTAATTTATTCCAATCACTTAAAAGTTAACGAGTTAAATGCATACAACGGTAACCGTCTTTCTTTTGCCAAGAAAAAACCATTGAACTTTCCATAAAGTTTGGTTTTACAGTATCTGTACAGATTACAATTAAAAACGATGTCTTGGCAGATTATGTGATGGTAAGTTTGACCTCGTTGACTTGGTTATCTTTAAAATTCAATTACCAAAAAGAAAACAGCAACTACTTGAGCGAAAGCAATAGTTACCTGATCCTCAATCTCATCCTCAATAGCTAGCTTGTTAGCCTCTTCTTCTAAAAGTGCCTTCATTTGGGATTTCAAGATGTATCCCGGAGGAAGAGCATGTCTGTAATGACACTCTTTATTACCGTTTGGACAAACCCAAAACCAACCATATTGCTTTTTCTCCACTGCATCAAGGAAATGTTTGCAAACCTACATAAAGAAAACATGAATCAAATGAGAAGTTGGTAAACGCCTAAATCCACTGCCAAAATAAACTGAATAATACACACGCACACACACACACACACACACACACACACACACACACATATATATATATATATATATATATATATATATAGTTATATAAGATATAAAAACTTCTACCACACATTCAACAACAAAATATTAAGTGCATATACAAGATAAACAGATCAAAACACAAAGAATTAAAAAAAAAAAAAAAAAAAGCATGAACGGTTAGTAAATAACAGATAAGAAATTATACAATGTCAGTTGGTTTATTTTGGTTGTATTCTTTTCCTTTTGATTCCACAACTTTTTCCAATGTCTCTAGATCCCAGTCCTCCATTGTTCCTAAGATTTCACATGAAGAAATTGATTATCCTCCATATCATATTACGCGAAGAATAAATTAACCAACCAATAGAATGAAAGAACAATAATGTTGATGCATCACCTTCATCTCGCTTGTCACTGAATATATCAATCTTCTCACCCTTCCTTTGTACATTCAAATCATGAGAAAACTTACATTTGAAACCTTTTGCACACTGACCAGCCTTAAAAAACTCGCATAATATAGACTTTGGATCCACCCCTGATAAGGATCACAACACGTGAGATGATAAAACTAGTCAGGCAAACAAAACTTCATTTCACAAACATGTTTAGTTACATGTTCTCAAATGCTATCATAGTAATATAACACAAGATATTAAGGTTTACCTACTTTTATTTAAAATAACCAACCAAACAGATGACTTTATGATATAACTGAAACAATTGTACCGATGCATATGCTACTGACAATAGGTTCAACATAGTGCTAATATTGCAGTATCAAGTAATTACAAAGATACAAATTAATACATCAACGTGTGTACGTCATGTATAGCAAGATGTGAAAAATAACCAAGTATGTTTAGAAACTGGTTAATGGTTATCACGTTCATCATATTAATATGCTCAATAATAATCTTGCAATCCGCAGGTCATACGCAAATCAATACATAGGAAAACTATCACAAATAACCCATTCGTAAGTTACCAAAATGAAAACTGATCCCTTGCATATGTATGCCAGGTGAAATGAAAATGCTTAATTCAAACTTAAAAATAGCAAAAAGTCATCTCACTGAATATCCGAACATTCTATAAGTCTATAACTCATTTTGATGTGAAACATAGAACCTTGCAAACAGAGTAATGTTTACAAAGTTATTGTTTAGACATAATCTTGCAATTTATAGGTCGTATGCAGATCAATAAATCACGATTTACGAATAACCAATTCGTAAGGTATAAAAATGAAAACCTAATCCCTTGCATATGTATAACAGGTGAAGATGGTCATATTCAAACACAAACATGGTAGAAACTCATCTCACGAAGATCCGAACATTCTATAACTCATTATGATGTGAATCACAAAACCTTTTAAACATGGCAATGGTTACAACTTACAAAGTTAAAAGTAGCAATGTATCTAACATATACAAAACCCTAATCTTGCAATATGTTCAATACTGTACAGACATAATCTTGCAATCCGCAGGCCGTATGCAAATCAATACATAGCAAAACTATAACAAAGAACCCATCCATTAGTTACCAATATGAAAACCTAATCCCTTGCATATGTATAATAACAATAGAAATAGGTGAAAATGATTCATTCAAACAAAAACATGGCAAAACGCCATCTCATTTAGATGTAAAACAAAGTAATACTTCCAAACTATAAGATAAATATCCACATAGTACCAGCAAAAACTTAATATTTTCAACACAAACTTCAATACAATACAAATAATACAACAACCAATACAAAACATAATCCCTTGCATATGTATAATAGA
The DNA here is from genome assembly GCA_028751855.1 of Ambrosia trifida. NCBI lineage: Eukaryota > Viridiplantae > Streptophyta > Magnoliopsida > Asterales > Asteraceae > Ambrosia > Ambrosia trifida. Next base: position 2,179,971 of record CM054123.1, on the reverse strand, counting down.
TGAAAATGTTCAAATTAAAATATAAACATGGCAGAAACTCATCTCACGAACCAGTATTTTCAATAATGAACCGACACAACCATAGGTCGTATGCGGTCATGTCTGTTCATTATTGAAAATACCGATTTGAACTTTGAAGATGAACAAACATAATATTTCCAACACAAACTTCAATTCTATAATTCATTTTGATATAAAGGATACAACCTTGCAGAGACACAGTAATAGTTACAAACTTAAAAGTAGCAAATTAATATTCACATAGCACCAACAAAAACCTAATCTTTCCAACATAAACTTCAATACAATACAATACAATACAATACATAATAATATAAAACATACCAACAGGTACTTTAGGTTGAACAACAGCAATCTTAAACAAATCATTCAACTCCTTCTCTCTAGCTTTCTCTTCCTCTTTCTTTTTCTACAAAATTAAAAAATAATAATAATAAATAAATAATAAACTTATATAAAACTATAAACCCAATTCACAAAAGAAAAAACGCAATACCTTGGCAGCTAGTTTGGATGGATCAGGTTTAGGAACAACGTTCTGTTGAAGTGATTGAACATATTTCTGAACGTTTTTGCTCTTGTTCTTGTTCTTGAGTCCAAATGTCTTGTCTTCCACTACTTTCTGCTTCTTTGCTACTTCGGCTTTCGATTGCTTTGGAGGCATTCTGTAATTGGATGATGATGATGATGGCTTTCAAGTGTTTGATGTGTTCGATTTATTAGGGTTTTTATGGGTTATTGATACTGCTGATTGTGGAAGGGGTTGTTTTTTTGGGTTTAGTTTGGTTTGGTTTACACAAAATATTATACGTTTAACGAACGGTTCGTGAATAGTTTTGACGGAAAGTTTGTTTAATAAATAAACGAAAATGAACTAGAAAATTTGTTCGATTAGTTAAAATGTTCAATGAACGAACACGTAATGAGGTCTCATTCGTTCAAAAGTGTTCGTGAACATTTGTTTATTAACGTTTGCTCACGTTCATTTGTTTATGTTGTTCATTAAAGATTTTTGTATATTTATTTATTTTATCTAGACTTTTCATATTCTTTAATTCTTATTCATTTATTATTACCCTAACAATTAAAGTAGGAAACATCATTTCGACTTTGTTTATGCAGTGTTCCACTTTCTTTCTCAATCGACGTTCTTTCCACGATTATGGCTTCGAGTGCAAGTGTAGTTCCCTTCGTCATCCTCTTCTAGCGTCCCCTAGTTCTAAACAAGTTCCTAGATTACGAGTCTTAAGGTTTTGATGATATCGATATTGACGATCGCCTTTACCGATTTTATTTGTGTTCATGAACCGTTCGTGAACACGTTCATTTCTTTAATGGATGAACATGAACATAAATTCCGTTCGGTGAGTGTTTATTAACTGTTCATGAACATATTATTTTCTCAACAACACGAACAAGGTGTTCTTGTTCGTGTTCGTTCGCTTCATTTACAACCCAAAATATTAATACCTACTAGTAGGGATGAGCATATGGTACCAAACCTCGAAACCAAACCAGTACCGAATTTCTCGTACCAAAAGATTTTCAGTATCCGCTTTTTGGCGTTTTCAGAATCGGTATTTCGGTCAATACGATACCGGTATTTTACTGATTTTACATTCAAATACCACTACCGTACCGTATTGTATCGAACATTTTTGGTACCGGTGGTGGTGCCAAGCTCATCCCTACTTACTAGGTAAATATTTAGTAATTATATACTTATATGTATTATCCTATATATTAAAATGTAAGTTGAGTGTTAAAGTAGCTACAGTGTTAACAATATTTTTTTTTCTAATCACAAAGATATTGACAGTTATAACCCCTCAACATTTTTAAAATTTTGTAAAATGTCATTTGAACCCTCTCGAGTATTTAAAGTTATAAGTTTTATTTTTTATGTACGTGTTGGTATAAATTCGGGTAAGTTTACGTTTTGACGTAATTTTTTTCTTAAATGAGTCATGTCAGATATAATACGTTTTTATTCTTATTTTTATGGAGTTTTCGGTTGGTTTACATTTGACGTAAATTTTCATATCGTTTTATTTGTACTATCACTTTGTATTTTTAGTTTTATCTTTCGGTTGCTAACGGTACCATATATATGTATCATCTTCTAGTTGTTATAGTAGCTACATTAATTTTTTTTTAATTCTTTTTTGTATCTAACCAGTGAAATTTTAGCATTGATAGTTATAACCCCTAAACTTTCTAAAATTTTAAAATAACATTTTTACCCCCTCGAGTTTCTAAAGTTTCAAGGTTTATTTCTATGTACATATCGATATATATTCAGGTTGATTTACGTTCTGACATTTTTTTTCAAAAATGAGTCAGGTTAGATATAATACGTTTTCGTTCTTATTTTATGTACGTTTTTATCACACCAAGCCAACGGCGGAAATGCGAGGTGCGATACAAAGGTTCTCATATCTTAAGATCACAAAACATTTTTACTTTAAAATCCAATTTATATACATGCCCCGCAAGGGTGGTTGCCACACAGTTGTTCGCCGATCAAAAAAAAATATACATGCCGAAGTTTTAAAAGTTGCATGTCCCAAAATGTATTTTCAAGACAAGAGTTTTATGATTATATTCCTTAGAAGGAACACACTAATTTTAAAATCTACAATAATATATAAATAAAACTATTTGTGGGACACTTGGCATGTTTTGAGAGCCTCTTATGTTTTTTTCCCGCTCATTTGTTCCTTCCCTTATACGCTCCTTTTTTTTCTTTCCTGATATTCACAAACCCTAACAAAAAAACAATCCTTTTTTACAATCTATACTCTAAATTCACTCTTTTCATTAGTTTCTCATAAACCTTAACAAACAAATCCATCTTCTCCCACAATCTACGCTGCCAAGTTCAAGATCTGGGCGGGTAATCTTGCTTTGCCCATGGATTTTAGCAGTTTGATGTGTTTGAATTATCCAATGATTAGAACAGATTCATGATGTATCGGCCATGTTTTCTATTTTTCATCATTGAAGCCCTAAAAAAGAATGCCACACATCCTCATTGACAAGTCCCAAGCGATTCATCTTCTTTTAATCCCAAGGTTTTCAATTCGTTCTCTAAAAGGTGAGTTTAGGTTACAACTACCTTGCTTTCATTGTGTGATTATTTTCACTATTTAAGTTACGAATGATTTTGCTTTTGGCATTAGGGTTTCATGAGTTATTCTTTAGGAGCATGGATCGTCAAAACCAAGAAAGGGATGAACAAAATCATTTGATTGTTCAATTATTTTGATTAATACCTTTTTAATCCATAGCCAATGTTTTGGTATTTAACAATTGTTTTCTTTTCAGTATAATCCTAAATTTGATTTCAAGATTGTTTTTTTAAATCTCTAAACTTAATTTGATATATTCAGGTTGGAAGCGCCTACTGGGAACTTTACTGTATCGAGCATAACATTCAGGTTTACTTATTCTCTTTTGCTCTCTAAATGTACTTCTCTGTTTTGCACATGAAGATGTCTAAATGTTGTTGATTAACATCTTTAGTTATTCTTCACTGCAAATTTGAATGGTTTGTTTGTGGATATGTTGTAGTTGTGCAATATTTGAGTACCATTTAATTGTAGTTGTGCAAATTTGAAGATGTCTAAATGTTGTTGATTAACATTTGCTGTTCACGAGCTTATCCAGACCATGATGCATTTTGACATTTATGATCAAATTATTTGATTTTGACTTTTATGGCCTGGAGTTGCACATATCGTGTTTTGTTCTTTAAGAAAAAACTTAATGTCGTAAGTATATTTTGTTTCGGTTTTGTATGCATTCATATAACAAACATGCCGAGTCGAGCCTAAGTTCATTTAGCTGAGGTTACAATTGCTTTCATAGAGGAGAGAGACCCCTGAGGTAATTGGTCATGCTCATTTTTTAATTTATATGAACTGGAAAAAAAAACCTCTTAAACTATTATTTTTTTGAATTAATAATCTTTTTGTTAAAGCTTTGGATAGGGGCTGCATATGAGGTGGTGATGGTGGTGGTTTCCGACTGTATTGGTGGTGGTTGCTGGTTGATAGTGGTAGTTGCAGGTTGCGGTGGGGGCTGCATTTGAGGAGGTGATAGTGGTGGTTGTCGGCTGTATTGGTGATGGTTGCAGGTTGTGATGGTGGTGGTGGTGGTTGCAGGTTGTGATGGAAGTAGGTGGTACGTGGTGATGGTGGTGGTGGTGGTTGAATGTACTATCCAAAATCATGTCCTGTATCCAATATATAAGTTTGTTATGTTGGTCTCTTTATATAGCTAACATTTTTTAGTAGGCACTGGAATACACGAGATTTTGGAAGTGTGTACTACCAGTGAGAGATGAAACTAAAGAAGTATAGTTTTGTTCAATTGCTTAGTACATAGAATAAAAAATCAAGCATAACAAAGAATATAAAGAAAGTTATTATAGTTTGATTAGGTTTAGTACCTTCACAACAACATTAGAAAGAAAGATATAAGTTTGTGCATTTTGTTGGGTTTTTGAAGGTGAATAGGACTGCTAAATTGAAGCAGAGGCTGAATATGTAGATTGATCATAAGAAGTTTGTGTTATTCGTCTATATATGTAAGAATAAGATTCACACCCATTACTAATTTGTTAAGTTATAAGCTTATAAGTATGAAAGTTCATTGTGGTTATTGATTTTGAATTTGATTATTACAGGGGTATAATGATCTAAACATTGGCAGACGCTTCTAACGATCATCAGTCACTTTCAGCGAGGTTAGAATAATAACATTAGTTATTATTTACATTCTTTAAATGTTTTTTATCTGTCTGTCTCGTAACAAATTGTATACCAAGTTGGTGGATTCTTCCTTTGATTTATGCTCATGATGCCACATTTATTAATGAGTTTAATGGGCATTTGTGAATTAATTTCATGGACAGCCATGGGCATCTGATGCTACTCTGCACTAGCAGTGAAATAGTGACAACCTAGAGGATGCCTTTAGAATGATATGTTTTTTTTTCGATCTTAAAACTGATGGATAATGATGGGACATGGCAGTCTGAGCAAATGGGTAATCAGTATACGTTAACATGCTCCAATAGCAGTAAAAACGGAACCTACTTGCTTGACAACCCAAACCAGTGTAAGATACTAGGCCTTTGTAGTCAACTTTGTCGATGATCGCTAGCAGTGGTGCATATGTTTATTTATAAACAACGTATTTGTATAATATGATTCTTTTTATTTGTTTTTCGTTATAGTTCCTGAACAGGCGACGATCATCTCTCTGTAGGAAGCTTTTAGAAGATCTACAGAGATGGCGAAAGGTCCAGGTCTATGTCCTGATATCGGCAAGAAAGCCAGAGGTAATTATTTAATTAATTACTTCACCAGTCGTTTTTTACTGCGTCTTTTTAACATAGATTATTATTATTAATTTGTTTGTTTTCAGATCTTCTATACAAGGATTACCAAAGCGACCATAAGTTCACTCTCACTACCTATGCCGCCAACGGAGTTGTATGCTCTCTCTCTCAATGCGCGCCTGAGTCAAAGATGGGGATATTAAGCATACTTTTAAGGAGCTTATGGCTGTAAACTGAGACGAGTTACCCGAATCTATGGTCAAAAAGACCAAACGAGCATTGTTTAAAAACACTGAAGACAAGGCCAGCCAGGAGGCGTTAGCTAACCTTTTACGAGCTGCAGAGGCGGTTGAAAAGTTCAATGGGTTTCGTGTGACTTTGAAGATGGAAATTGATGACAGTGTTGGAATGAGCGGCGAGGTATGTATGTTCCTTAGAAATAACCTTCGGTGTTGTTATGCATCAGTTTTTTTCTACTCTTTTTTTTTTTTGTGAATCTATGCTCCGAGTAACTTGGGTTACTAAATGAGAAATCTTCTATAATCTTCTATCTTCCATCTTATATAAATGAAAGCAATGTGGGACACATGGCATATTCTTAGGCCATCTAACTAAGTTTTTCCCGCTCATTTTACCGGGTCAGTTAAATGGGTCATGGATACTCCATCTACTATTAAATTATTTTTTCTCTCTCATGTGCATAGCACATGCACTTTCCCCATGATTTTTAAACGTTAATAACTTTTTTAAATGACATTTTTTTTTGAAAAAAAAATACATTAAATTAACGAGCGTTTTATTATCTTTCCAACGAATACCATAGTGCTATACAAAAAACGAAAAAAAAAACGAGCGTTTTATTATCTTTCCAAATCAAGAAGTAAAGCATCTGTTGTAAGCAAAGTCTGTTTACTAAGGTCTGTTCCAGAGCAGTGGGTCTGTTAAGGAGATTTGTCTGAAACAGATGTTGCTTCAAACAGATGATGCTTCAACAGTTCGCTTGCAACAGTTGTTTGAAACAAACTGTTGAAGCAACATCTGTTTGAAGCAACAGCTGCTTCAGACAGATCTCCTTAACAGACCCACTGCTCTGAAACAAACCATAGTAAATAGACTTTGCTTGCAACAAAAGTTTGACTTCTTGATTTGATCTTTAGTGAACAGATCTTAAAAATGATATAGTCTTCCCGTGCATCGCACGGGATTTCACCTAGTCCAATTATATAGATGCCAAAGTTTTAAAATTACCACGCATTGAATCTCAAGATACGAATTTTACTACTCAATTTTTGGTTACCAATTAATTAGAGCATGTTTGGTTTTCCTTGTGCTTTTCGCCTTATGACTTTTCCTCCCTCAAAAGCTTCTTAATCTCATAAGTCACAAATTGTGACTTATGACTTTTCCTTCATTTTCTCCTTTTTAAAACACAAATTCTTTCAAAGGTTACTTTTCAAACAATTATCCGAACACTTTGTTTTTAACTTTTGACTTATTAAATAAGTCAAAAGTTAAAAGGAGGGGAAAAATGGAGAGCCAAACACCCTCTTATTTAGTTGATTGGTTTAAAGGTTTTTAAGGTGATTAAAAATGCAGAAATAAATAGAATAGCAATATAGAAAAAAAATATCAAGTTAAAATAAAGTGTTGCTTTGGAATGGAATCTAAATGGACTAAGAGGGTGTTTGGGACTGATTTTAAAAAAAAAATTATTGACTTATTGGCTTTTTAAAGAAGCAAATAAGTCAATAAGCTGTTTGTGTACCCCAAAAGCACTTTCTGTTTTTACTTTTGGCTTTTGGCTTTTAAGGGTGGAAAAGTTGTTTTTGAGAAGTTAGAAATCCTGTCTTTTGGCTTTTGATTTTTAGAAAAAAATTACAAATCTACCACCCATATAACAAATATTCACAATAAGTTAAGCGAACACTTAAAAAAAAGAATATATTAACTTTTTGACGTTTCTCATCCCAAAAGCTAATCCAAACACTTTTTTTTAAAACTCATTTTAAAATGTTGTTTGGGATTTTGTATAATTCTTTTTCGTAGCTTGCTCTTGACCCTGTTTAATGCTATCGGTTTTGTTAAGTGCTTTGTTGAAAATGTTGTTTGGGATTTTGTATAATTCTTTTTCGGGACGCAAAAGTTTTAAGTATGGGGATGCACACATCTCTTTTCCTATGTATTTTGTATATTATTTGGTCAGGTTTTTATTCGTTTTGTGTTGTTTTTATGATGTATAAATTTATTTTATTATTTATAGGTGTTCGTGGAAATTGAGCTCAAAATGAAAGGATTTTAATCGAGACACCAACACTTGAGAGTAGGTGTTCATAGACGTTGGAGCGTAAACAAGAAATTTTGGTCGAGACAAGAACACCCGAGATGCGAGCTTGGAGTATACTACTACTACTACTACTACTACTACTACTACTAATAATAATAATAATAATAATAATAATAATAATAATAATAATAATAATAATAATAATAATAATAATAATATTTGGGCTTGTGGCCCATGATATTTTAAGAAAAAGAAAAACCCTACGTAGACTTGGAGTTTTGAACGGCAACAATATTTGTATTTTGGAAGGCTACATATTATTTTGGAGACAGATTATTAGAAAAAAGATTATTATTCATCGAAAACATTACCAAGGGGAGTTACACAGCCGCAACAGAAGAGGGCAGATCACGAAGAACAGCTCACAAAAAAAAGGAGAAGAAGGGAAGGGGAAGAAGGCACGGGTTTAAGATTGAACCTACGGGTTTGACTATAATAAGTTTTAGTTTTTATATTTATTGACTTTGTATTTATGAATATTATTACTATAACTTTTATTTTTCTTGAACCTATGTTTTTATTGTTTTATCTAATTATGTTTGGCTAAAACATTAGTGGCCACCTAGGTTGAAGATGATGACTATTTGATTTTGGTATGTGTTTCGGATTTAGATTTTATAGTTGGATTTATGTTTTAGTATGAAACTTGTTTATGATTCTATGATGTGTGTGCGTACTTTTTACTAATTTATGATCTTTTATTGTTCCACGAGTGTCTTAGTGAATGTCTTTCATGTTTGGACACTTGTTAGAATTACTTGCTTTGTGCTTGTAGTTTACTTTATGGTTTTAGGCCTAAATTCCATAGGAACATTGATTGTGAGTTTAGAGGTAATTAGTATTCTTCCTACTCTTGAGACCGAGAGGTGATAGGTAGTCAGGTTTGTCTTTGGTGCTAGAGGTTTAGGCTAGAAATGCTGAGAGATCAGGTTTTCCTAGGTTCTCTAGTATTATTTGCTTATCTGTGTCATAGATTGACTTTATAGGTTACTCCTTGCACTTTAGGGTGTATTGTGATTGGAGAGTGAGAAATCTAAACCAGTCTAGCGAGTACTTTAGCATAGTTAGTGAGACCGAGAGGTGATCTAACCAATCAGTGAGATTAGTAGCCTTTAGGATTCCTATTCGGTCAGTCTTGGTAAATAATCCGGGAGCCACTAGGATACTAGGGGTGAATATTATAAGATCCTGATTGCCAACATAGTTTCCAAAGTCGGGGCAGTTCCAATTTCATTAGTAGGATTCGATACCTAGGTGGTTGCCTTTCCCATCTCTGATTTCCTCCTTAGTGATCCTCTGCTATCTTTTAATTCAAGTCTTTTAGTTTATTTGCTTTAGTAATTAGTTAATTAATAAAAATCACAAAAAATCCAATTTTCTAGGCTAGGAGTCGACAGAGGTTTAGTACCGAGAGTCGCCATATTATGTCCACGGTTCGATATTCCGGACTTACTTGCTCTGCTACACTGCGACCGGTGCACTTGCCGTTAGTGTGTGGTTCAGCGGGTTTTTCCATTTTTAAAACTTGACCCGAATTTATTTAATACACATTTTCACACATCAACGGCGGGGATGGATCAACGTATGCGGGACGCGGTTGCTGCTCTTGTCGCTACTTTCCCATCTTCTTCTTCATAGTTTACTCTGCGGTTGTACTTGATATTATATTATGTTATGTTGTATTATGATTTGAACTACTGCGGTTTGACCGCTTATCTTTTGTATCCTGATACTGATGCACCCTGGTTTATGTATGGTTGCTTGGTATCTTATTTATTTATGTTTTGCGTTGCTTATTCTTTGTCTTGTGGTTGTGATTGACTTTTTATGTGTGGTAATATTTGGTTGTTAAATTTTAATGATTGACAATATTTGTGTAATATATGTCTTACACTTTTGATATGTGATATATTAGAAGGGAATCATGCAAACCCGGCAATCTACACGAACCAACGATGGCAAACCACTACCAGCCACTCCCGCTGAACTGGCTAGGGTGATTACTGAGGCAATTTCTCAACATGACGCTACTCGAGCCGATTATAGCCAAGGCTCTGGAGGTACTGTTCGTCGATGGGGAAGCGAAACGGATAACGGTAGAAATTGTGGGTCTAAATTCTCTACTTACTACTCCTACGCAAAAATTTGTGTTAATAATATTCATTATTGTATACACAGAAGTTGAAAACCCTGTTCGGGGACGTTCATATAAAACTTTCATGGTTTGCAAACCATGGAACTTTCGTGGTACCGAAGGATCCGCTGGGAGTGTTCGTTGGATCGAAAAGACTGAGTCAATTCTTGACATCAGCGGTTGCTCTGAGGACCAGAAAGTGAAGTACTCTACTTGCACTTTCCAAGACGAAGCCCTCACTTGGTGGAATCTTCAGGTACAAACCTTGGGTAGAGACGCGGCTTACAGTCTTACCTGGGCCGATCTCAAGACTCTACTCATGGAGAAGTACTGTCTAAGGAGAAAACTGCAGAAGCTAGAAGCGGAATTCTGGAATCTCTTGATGGCGAATGCCGATGTGACTGCTTACAGCACCCGTTTTCATGAGCTCTCTCGAGTTGTTCCTCACATGGTCTCACCGGAGTACAAGAGTGTTGAATGGTACATTTGGGGTCTGTCTCCTAAGATCCGAAGCATGGTCAGTGCGTCTGCACCCGCTACTATCTAGGTTGTTGTTACTCTAGCCCATAGTCTTACGGATGATGCTGTTCATATGGGTTCATTGAACAAGAATGTTGCTGTTGCTGATGAGAGTTCTGGAGACAAGCGTAAGCGATCTGGCTCCAATAAGGGAAAGAACCCCTCCCACAAGCATCAAGACTCTGTGAAGGTTTTTGCTGCCACTAGGAGCCCAAACGCAAATACAACGAGCCCCACCCCTACTGCAATAAATGCAATTACCACCATGTTGGCACTTATGAGAGCATTTTGTGCAAGAAATGCAATCTTCGTGGTCACCAAACCGCTAACTTCAAAGCCAATGCCACTAACACTCCACCTACCAAGAATGAGTGTTTTGAATGTGGTGCAACCAGTCACTTCCGCAAGGATTGCACCAAGGCTAAGGATCAAACTTGCGGACAAGCGTTTGTGCTAGGAGCCAATGAAGCACGCGATGATCCTAATGTGTTTACCGATACGTTTCTCCTTAACAACCATTTTGCATCGGTACTATTTGATTCAGGCGCTGATTTTAGCTTTGTGTCCACTGAATTTAAAAAATCGCTCAGCTTAGAGTTGGAAACACACCATACCATAGAATTGGCAAATGGTAAGTTAATTTCGTCTGAAGAAGTTTTTAGGGATTGTGTTTTGGAACTGGGTGATCATGTTTTCCGTATTGATCTACTTCCTATTCGGTTAGGTAGTTTTGATGTTGTCATTGACATGGATTGGTTATCTAAGCATCGTGCAGAGATCGTCTGTCATGAGAAATTGGTTCGTATCCCCTTGTCCAATGGTGAAACCTTCTCAATTCGAGGAGACCGTGGTGGATCTACTCTTCGAGTCATATCTTGCATCAAGGCGTATAAATGTTTAAGGAAAGGTTGTGTTGCATTTCTGGCACATGTCATTGAACAGAAAGGTAAAGATCGGAAACTTGAGGACATACCAGTTGTGTGAGACTATCCCAAAGTCTTTCCAGAAGATTTTCCAGGGCTTCCACCACCGTGGCAAGTCGAGTTTCGCATTGACCTAGTCCCAGGAGCTGTCCCAGTAGCTCGCACTCCATATCGTTTGGCACCGTCCGAGATGCAGGAATTGTCTAACTAGCTTCAGGAATTGTTAGACAAAGGTTTCATTCACCGGAGTTTTTCTCCATGGGGAGCGCCTGTGTTGTTTGTGAAGAAGAAGGACGGAAGTTTTTGCATGTGCATCAACTACCAGGAGTTGAACAAGCTGACCATCAAGAACAAGTATCCACTACCAAGGATTGAAGATCTGTTTGACTAGTTGCAAGGTTCCAGCTACTACTCGAAGATCGACCTGCGTTCGGGATATCACAAGTTACAGATCCAAGAGGATGACATACCGAAGACTGCGTTCCGGACTCGTTACAGGCATTATGAGTTTTTGGTTATGCCATTCGACTTGATGAATGCTCCTACTGTTTTTATGGATCTTATGAATCGAGTCTATAAACCCTACTTGGACAAATTCGTGATTGTATTTATTGATGATATCTTGATCTACTCGCAAACCAAGGATGAGCACGAACATCATCTTCGACTGATTTTGGAGTTGCTCAAAACGAGAAGTTGTTTGCGAAGTTCTCTAAATGCGAGTTCTGGATTCGAGAAGTTCATTTTCTCGGTCACGTTATGAATGAGAAGGGTATACAGGTTGACCCCACAAAAATTGTCGCCATCAAGGATTGGGATGCACCCAAAACACCAACTGAAGTGCGACAATTTTTGGGTCTAGCTGGTTATTACTGACGGTTCATTGAAAAGTTCTCTAAGATTGCCCAACCACTTGCCGTCTTGACACAGAATGACAAGAAGTTCAATTGGGGAATCAAGCAAGAGGAAGCATTTCAGGTTTTGAAGAACCATCTGTGCAGTGCTCTGATTCTCTCTTTTCATGAAGGTACCGATGATTTCATGGTTTATTGCAATGCTTCTCATCAAGGTTTTGGATGCGTACTCATGCAGAGGAATAAGGTCATCGCCTATGCATCTCGTCAACTTAAAGACCATGAGAAGAACTACACCACTCATGACCTAGAGTTAGGTGCAGAGATCTTTGCCCTCAAGATTTGGAGGCACTATCTTTATGGTACTAGGTGCACTATTTTCACCAATCACAAGAGCCTACAACACATCTTCAATAAGTAGGATCTGAACATGCGACAACGTAGATGGGTTGAGTTGCTAAACGACTACGTCTGCAAGATTAAATTCCATCCAGGAAAGGCCAATGTTGTAGCTGACGCCTTGAGCCGGAAGGAACAAGTCAAGACTATGCGTATTGTGCGCTAGGTTTGACCATCCATACAAATCTCACTACCCGTATTCGTGAAGTTCAACAAGAAGCTCTGAAAGGTGAGAATTTGAAGAATGAGTCATTATTCAATATGGTAAATCTGTTGGAACCAAGGTCCGACGACACGGTTTATTTTGCCACTCGGATCTGGGTGCTGCGTTTTGGTGATTTACGCGATTTAATTCTTGAGGAGGCGATACATTAGTGTGGCTATCGCTTTGGATTCTATACTAAACGGCGTCTAATAATGAAGATTGGTAGATTTTGAAGGCCATTCGACCTGTCGAGGGGTCGATTGAGGTTTAAGGAAGGTCGAACGAAGCTTTAATGTGTTAGTTTTGTTTGTTCGAGCCTTGAAGAGGTCGAACGAGGCCATTCGACCATTGCAGAGGTCGAATATGCAGTCTATATATAGGTTAAGTTTGTTTTGCAGATTATTAAGTTGTGTCATTTTGGTGTGTTAAAGTGTGTGTTTTCTAAGAGTGTCTAGAACCTTTTGTATTAGGTTTTTCATTGTAATCTAAGGTCTTTAAAGTTAAAACATTAATTGATTATTAATGAAATAATTATTTAAATGGATCTTTATGTGTTCTGATTGATTGATTATCATATTGCATGTGATTTAGGGTTCCGCACCTAAATTGCTCTACTTGTGTGATTATATAGTTGATTTCTAACAAAACGATCCTTTACAAAGTGGTATCAGAGCTTTGCTCAATCACACAATTGCAATTTGATAGTTTTCAATCAGATTTTTACTCAAAAACATCAGAATTTCAACTTGTTACGGATAAAATCAAAAATTCTTTCCCAAAAGTTGATCTCCTTCAAATCCGAATCAAAATCTGCTAAAGATCATTGAAATCCATCAACATTTGAAAAATTCAGATCAAATTGAGTGATTTTTGAAGAAAAAGCATTTTTGAAATGGGCCAGGTCTAACCAGTTGAGTTTTGGTCGAACGAGTGTGATTTTTAGGTCGATCCAGGTGTTTTTAGGTCGAACCAAGTGTGTTTTAGGTCGAACCAGTTGTTTTTTCTTCATTCTGAGTGTGTTTGTATCTTCATTCGAACCATTTTACTTCATTCGACCTTACGGGAGGTCGAACTAGTTCATATTTGGGTCGAATCAGTCTTAGTGTTACATCTTCTTATTTGAGTTCATTCTAGGGGTCGAACCAACTAATTTTTCTTCATTCGAACTCCCGTCTGAGTCATTTAGGTCGAACCAAAATCTGTTTGTCAAATTTTTCTAAGTGTTGTTATTCCGAACGTCATGGATAACATTTGGGGCTTTCCGATGACACCGTGACCTACTATGACACAACAACAGCCAATACCAATGAAGCCTTGGGCAGTCGCAACAACTAAAAGAGAAAACACACAACCAACACAACCAATGAATATCTGGGCCATTTCTACACCACCTCAATCTGTTGCTAAGCCTCCTCCACAACCAATGCCGGACTTTTGGGGAGTAGCAGGCGCAGCAGCAGTGCAGAGTCAGACTACCAATGCTATCACAACCTTGGTGAATGATTTATCTTCAGGGAATGGTACTCGACCACCAAAGTTGTTGGACATGAATGAATACTACTCATGGCAAAGAAAGTTCAAGATTCATTTGGAAGGTATGGGATTAGATGGCGGGGAAGCGTGGCAGATGATAGAGAAGGGATATGTGGCACCTACAATTGAGAACTCTACAACACCAATAGCACTTGGAGACCTAGTTGATGATTAAAAGAAGAAGTTTGCAGCAGAGAAGAAAGCATTTTCACAACTTTCTCAAGCTTTGAATACAGATCTACTACACCAATTTGGAACATGCACTACTTCTAAACAACTATGGAATGTTCTAAAGAGTAGACATGATGGGAATGAAATGACACGTAAGTTGAGGACTGAAGAGTTGAATAAGGAGTTTGAAAACTTCAGTTATATTGGAAATGAAACTTTGAAGGAAATTACACCAAGGTTCTTTCACTTGTTGACCGAGTTATCAAACCATCAAGTTTCCTATCCAATGACAGAGATTGTGGAGAAGTTTACTGATGCTTTACCACCATAATGGAGCCAGCATACTGAAGTGTTATAGGAGAAGGATGCTTACCAGTATTGGACAATGAGTGATTTTATTCAAAAGCTGGAAAACAAGGAGATGGAAGCTAGAAGAAAAGAGAAGAGGTCCCAGATTCCACAGAATCCAGAACTTTATTTTGCTACTACTTCTACACCAACTTCCATTCCGAGTGGAGGTGTAAGTATTGGTGGACCACAAACTGCTTTCGTTTCAAAAGTTGAACCTCTGAATTATTTTACAACACCATCTTACACACCAACTCCATCAAACTTCCAAGTTCCTAACTACTTTGGAACATCATCAGTGAATATGACACAACAACAACAACCACAAGCACCTATTGTTAGTCAAGCCACAACAAGTTCAGGTCGAGTTGTCTTAGAAACTTCAAACATGAATAATGTAACAGTTGAGATAGCACAACAACATGTTGCTCTAGTTTCAGCAATGGTTGCTTCGTACAACGGACTGGTGGCGAGTCAGATAGGCAACAACAATCTGACAAATGAGGATTATGCCCAGATTGACAAGGAAGAGATGGAATTAATTGATATTCAGTGTGCATTTGCTAGTGTCATGAGAAGAGCCACCGAGTTTATTGAGAAGACTGGGAGAACAGACTTTGCTACTACACCTAACACCACCTATGGTTTCAATAAGGCAAAAGTTACATGCTTTAATTGTGGAACCAAAGGCCATTTTGCTAGAGAGTGTACCCAACCAAAACAACAAGGTAACCGCAACCCATTTAACTCAAAGTATCAAAACCGTCAATCACAAAACCAAGTCACATTCCAAAACCAAACTAACAACTATCCAAACCAAAACAATTATCAAAACCAACAAAATATCTCATAAAATTTCAACCAAAGACAAACTATCACAGCCAACCAAAACCAAACATCACCAAACCAAATTAGAACCATTATTCCAACTTCTACACCAAACACTCATCAGCAAAATGAAAACCAAGCATTGGTGATTCAGAAAGATGAAGGTTTTGATTGGAACACAATGCAATTGGGTGTTGAAGAGGTTACTAGTGGTAATGTTGCTTATTTAGCTCAGGAAATGGTGAGTGAGGAGCCGGTGATAGTTGAAGATAAGGAAAAGAAGATTGTGATTGATGAGGAAGATTCTTATCAAGTAGAAGATGAGATTATTTCTGAGGAGACAATGACTAAAGAAGCTGTTCCAGATTCTTCAGATGATCATATATCTGTTTATTCTGACACCGAAAGCGAATCAGATTCTGAATCAAGTGTTAATTCACTTGATGATGACATTGGGAAACTTCTTGCAGAAGCAGATTTTCTTATGACCAAGAAGTCTTGCATGGTAGATGATATTTTTTCGAAGGTTGATTACTCCAAATTCTTTGCAGGATAGGAAGCTCACTTCGCATTGATGGCTATGACAGAAGCTCTGAAATTGGTAAGTTCTAATTCACCATCTTCTAATAATGAAAAATATTGTGGTACATGTGATTGACTTCAAGGCGAGGTTGAGGACTTAAAGTACCAACTTGATAGTGCTAGAACTGCTTTAGAGTCTTATCGAAAGAAAGAAAGAGATGTGAATAAGCTGCTTGATAACTACAAGAAAGATATTTCTGATTTAACTAAAACTTTGTCACAAAAACAAACTACCATTAATAACTATATTAATGAAATTGAAGAAATAAAATTAGAAATGGCAAAAATGAATTGTTTTTCAAAAAAGATAAACAGAAAGCATGAAAGTTATCTGACTGTTGCTTATGTCCTATATCACATCATTGAGGAACCAAGCCCTACTGTGAGTTACAAATCAGTACCTTCTCCGGTGTTATCTAAAAATCACAATTTGAATACCATGACATCAAAAAGTTCTGATAAATCTTGATCTACATCAGAGAATGAATCGAACACTTCTAGTGTTGGTGATCCAAATTATGATGTAAAACCGATTTTGGGAATGAATAATGAGGGCGTTGTAGCAGTAACTGATGATTCTGATAGTGAGGATGAGGTACCTAAAAAGAAAGTTGATATTCCTCCGGAAAATCACATTCGAACTAATGAGTGTTATTCAAAGGTACAACATCCTCCAAAAGCTAAACAAAATCAGAAATCAGAATAAATTAGTGAAGCAAAATGTGAAAGGAGATTGTAATGACAAACCTGTGAAAGTGGTTTATCGGATGGAAGGATCCGATAAAATAATTTCTGATGAAGAATATCCGATATAGTTCGCTAACTTTTCTAAAATTGACAAAATTTGGCAAGAAAGCACAATTTGGTTTCCTAAATATGAAAGGACAAATGGTATGCCACCCGAATTAATCAAGCGACTGTATGGTGATGATTCTAACACATCATAGGTTCATGTCACACAATTTGATAAACCAGAGAACAAAGTAAATGGTTTTGTTGAACCGACTTATTCACTAGAGCCCGCTCCTGAGAGTTTGAGGCGACAGTGCTATAATGATCAAAGATCGGTCAAAACATTTGCAAGATTTGGTGATGAAAATAGATTTGAAGATCATATAGCATGTTTCAAGTGTGGAGAGAGAGGGCATTTACTTGCTTACTATCCATACGTGAGACGTAAGAGGCTAGAGAATGAAAATAGGCAGATTCATAAGAATCCGAGTGTTGGTGTTCCTCAAATAAACTTCTATCCTTAAAAGCAATTTCATAACCAAAACAACTTTTATCAACGAGGAAACCGACCGGTTGTTTATGACAATTGAGATCGGATTGCTATGAACAATGGTATGAGAAGACCTATAATGAATCCGACTTTTGATAAACAAAAGGTTTATTCTAAACCTTTTGTTAACAAAATGTTGGGCCTTCGGTAGTTAAATCAACCAAGGTTTCTAAGAATTTTTCACAAAAGGTTGTTTCTAAGAATTCCAACATTGTTCAACCAAAATTTCAAACTCAAGTTAGAATTCTAAAATGATCGGAACAATCCTGGACATCAAAAGGATCTCCAGGAGCCTCAAGTTCAACTTCTAACCGGTGAAAGAAGTTCCAAAAACAAATGTTTTAGAGAAACCGGTCATTTTTCGAAGGTTTAATCTTCAAGCGCTCATTTCAGGTTCTAATTGTCGTTTGTGCGAAACTTTCTTAACTTCTTGAACCTTCACATACTTTCCCAGCTTCTTGTTATAGTCACAACCAGCATTCACATCCCTTGCCAAACAGAAACATACGACTCTGTAAAACTTCATCGCCTGTTCCACATCTTGAGCGTCAAAATGTATCAGATTGAAATACAACATATTGATATCTTCACTTGAGCAATTGATCATCCACATAGGATCAAATATGCGTATTTTCTTGAATTCAGTCTTTGGATCTTTATCTTTCAACACGATCACCGCTTCAGCTGTCTTCCAATCATAATACCAGAATACAAACTCACTATTGAAATGTTGTTGAATAGGCATCAATGGTATCCTCTTCATCACCACAGAAGGCTTATACTTCAACGTAACTCTTTCCATGCCAGTAATGTGATCAGTATCTTTATGAACAATCCGTTTAGGATATTGAAGCCTAAACAAATCCCATTTGGTTCTGCTTTCTCTTGACATCTTCTCAGCAAACCATCCAACCGCATCATTATTCACAGAAGGACCATTCATCGTGTCTTCAAGTATCTCTAACAGCCTAATACAGTAAGGTCTTGATGTCATGGAATCTGTAAAAGTACAAAATCCCTTTCTTCCACTTCACACCTATACACCGTAGCTGTTTAAAGTATTAACATCCCAATGCTTTTCCTTTGAAAACCTCGTTGTGATATTTATAGAAACCTCCCTGTACTTCTGCAATAGGTCTATTAGTCTTTTTCTCTTTCAACTTCTTCAACAAATCCTTCAGCTCATTAGATTGTTTGTATGTCTGTTTCTGATTAGCTTCTTTTCCAAACACTTCATCAATAATTTTCTTTCCTTTCTGTCTAGCAAGCTTTTCAGCTTCATCAAGTGCTTGTTCATTGATCTCAGGAATTACCACATTCTCTTTCTGCTTGTAATACTCCGGATACTCTTCATGTGAAATATCTTCTATTTCAATATCCTCAAACACTGGAGTATCTTGATCATCTGAGTGATTTCTTGCTTCTTTAACTGGAATGTTAGGAATCTCATTATCTTTCATAATCTGTTCCAGAGACTTCCCAACCTGCTTGGCTATTCCATCAAGAATCTCTTTAGACACAGCATCAGAGACTTCCCCATCTTCAAGATCTGGATCGTTGTATTCAATCTCAAATCTCATATCATCATTCTCAAAAATGTCGGGGAATATTCCAGTTAACTCAATCGTCCATATATTCTTCTCAAATATTTGACAATATAATCTCTTATCTTCTTCAGATAAAGCTTTAATCTTCTCATTCCAGAAGATACTATCATCTTCATCAACATTCTCACCAGTATCTTGATCATCATCATCCTTATTACCACTCTTTCCTCCTGCATCATCATCACCATCAGAAGTATCATCAAACTCATCATCATCTTCACCCTCTTCATCTGATTCTCTCTTCTTGAAGTCAAATCTTCAATAAGCTTCCTCATATCTTTGTTCTCAGCCTTTATTCCTTTGTTTTCAATCTGAAGCAGCTTAATCTTCTTTGTATTCCTCTTTCCACGAGTAATCAACATCTTGTTTTGAGTTTCAAGCTGTCTCACTTTTGCTTCCAATTCTTCTTGATTAGCTTTTGAAGATAAAACAATCTGGAACATCGTCTTTTCATCTTCCTTCATCTGTTTGATTTCAGTTTGTTGTTGATTAAATGCCTTCATAGCATTTCCAATCTGACGATTCACAGCTTCCATCACTTCATTAGAAACTGTAATCTGTGGTGTAGATGATTCAGCAATTGGTGTAGCAGCAGGTTTTGTTGTTATCTTTTGAACTTGTTCTAAAACATTCTTCAATAATGTAGAAAATTTTTCAGGATCAACTTGAGATGATGGATCAGTTGTAATAGCTTCCTGAACAACTTTCTTTTTCTTAGCAGCTGGTGATGTGACTGGTGTTGTAGCTTTTGAGCTTCCAATAGCTGGTACTTTCTTTCCAACTAGTAACAAGTCAATCTCCCTATCTCTTTTCTTCTTGGGAGCTTCTTTCTTTGCCATTGTTTTTCCTCTACCCTTTTTTGACTTAACACCCATAATAGGAGAACCTTGAAAATCAAGATTATCACAAGTCAAATCATAATCCTCATCTTCTAACACTCTGGTTCTCCGTTCTTCCAGAGCCTTTTCTAATCCTTCAATTGTACCAACCTCAGTGGCCTTGGGTTTAGTGACCTTGGCTGTTTCAGCATCCGAATCCCACTCAGCATCAACTTGAGTCTCTTCTGAATCAATAGACTCTTCATCAAAAAGTAAGGTGCTTGCTTTACCCTTACCTTTCACAACTTTCTTTTTCTTCTCAACCTCAACCACTTGTTGCTTCCCCTTCCCAGACTTAGCACCCTTATTGATAACTTGACGCTTCTGTTTAACAGACTTACCAATAGGACATAAGGGGCTATCAGAATCTGAATCACTCTTCTCATTTCTTGCTTTATCTAGACCTGGATCTTTATAAGCAACAAAACTTAAATGCCCAAACAAATTCTTGTGTGGTGGTTGTTGATCAGCAGGAACTCCTTTGTATATTTTCATCCTTCCCAAAGTAGTCTGATTCATATGTACTTGATTAACAATCTGCACTGGATCTCTAACCAAATCAGGATACTTATTATCAAACACCATTTGTAGAAATCTTGGATACATCAAGAACTTTTCCTTCCTCAATCCTTGTAGCACCTCAACTCCTCAAGCATGTGTTTGAAAATCATACCATATACATTGAATATTTGTTCAGAACTAAAGCGACCACCATTGAACACAAACTTTTCCTCAAAACATCATAGTCTCCACTGACTGGTCCAAACACATATAGAACTACATGTAAAAGGTCTGTAGGAGAAACACTTAAGAAACACTTCCTCTGCTCCATCCAGGATAACTCCGTAGGATCTGTAGGAGAATCTTTGAGCTGCAAGGCCTCTCTAATGTCTTGTTCACTAACGAGCACCCTTTGACCTTGTATCCTACTCTTAATCACCGACTTGTTTTCCCAAAATGTAATCACTGCTTTTTCCCTGAAGTTGACATGATGATCTCTGTAGACAGTCACTGGTGTTGCAAGACAACTCTGCATCTCTTCAGGAATTCAATTATGCGAGATAACTCTTCATACTTTCCAACTTCTCCAATGTACGCACATCAGTTATGAACTTGTTCAAAATTCAGTGGTTTTGGTGGTGCTGGCTGCTCTGTAACTGGTGCTTCCTGCTCTGGAATCTCTTGTATTGGTTGTTCTGCCATAATATCCCGCAAAACAAACAAATAAACATTTAGATTCGTCAATTCGGATAAATTTGAAATTTTGGTCAAAATTATTTTTCATTCGACCCAATCGTGGGTTTGAACGAGAAAAAGTTAAGTCGAATGAAGAACAAAAGTTCCATTCGACCTCATATTGGTTCATTCGACCTTTTAAAGTGGTCGAATAGGACCTGTTTCAATTCAACTTAACCAAAACCCATATTAACCATGATAAATATCACATTTTGCTTTCAAAAGACCCTCACATGGCCGAATAACCTTTATCAATGATCAATTGTTTTACTAAAACACTTATTTATGGTTTTAACCCAAAATCTAGGGTTTATTAATCGATTTTGTTCATTAGCATGTTTAAACTCTGGATTTTTTTATTATTCTCCCCCTAAAACCATTGATAAGTGTTTATCAATGATCAATTGTTGTTCAGAAGCAGTTAAAATGCACAAATTAGATGTCTAGGGTTTGTGAACTTGTTTCAATGATTCTGCACTGTTTAATGGATCAATACCTGCAAATTTGGTATGAAAATGATCACACAAGCACAAGGAACTATAATCACAAGTGTAAAAGAAACGAGCAACAAGGGGTGGTTAAGATCAGTTTTTGAAAAAAATTTGAATGGGGTTCGAATGAGCAGTCATCAATATATAGGCACCTTTATTAGACCCTTGCAGGGTTTCGAATGAGAAACTTTCAAGTCCATTCCACCTAGTTAAAGGTTCGAATGAAAATGAAAAGGCTCGAATGAAAATAATCAGTCAAACACTCCCATTCGACCTCTGAATAAGGTTCGAATCAAAGACACAGAATTCCATTCGACCTAACGAAAGGTCGAATAAAAACCTGGAAAAATGAAATTTTTACCAAATATCAAATTTGAATCCCGTTTTGTCATTTTAGACCATTTAAACTTTTAAACATTCATCATTCCTCATTTAAATGTTACAAAACTCAATTTGGTCTGTCAAACTTCAGAAAATGATCATCATTCCCCATCGATTATCGAAAATAACGACGAAATGTAAAAAGTTTAGGATTTTCTGAAATTTATGTTAAAATGCATCAAAAATCTTTTTGAGTTTTTGTATATATGAACTAAATCGACAGAAAGAAGTAAACTTTTTGTGATTTTCCAGTAAGAGGATCATATAAGTTTATGAGAGATCACATCACACCATTGTTCTGTTTCATTATAACTTTACTGACAATGTAACTTTGGCAACTACTGATATTGTAGTCCACATAAGCTCACATGCAGATCGTTATGCAATGCTTTAGACTGATACTGCTATTTATAGTATAAACTAATTCACCTGTGGTTCCCACACACACGACATACTCCCGTATCAAGAAATACTGCACAAAGGTTCATTGTAACGCGTGATTATGCTATTGTTATCTGTAATTACAAGGTATTAGGCACAGAGATGTACATCAGCAAATCAATGCTATAGAGTAACATGTGCACTCTACCAGGTGGAGGTCATATATCAATCATGATTTTCATCAGTGATTAGATACGATGCATTAGATAATCTTCGATTATCATCACACATTTAAAGTTCCTCAATTAGGTAACTTTGGGTTTTGGCATTAAAGCTCTTTTATTAAGATACCCTGCATGATCTAAGTCCGTAAATCAATACGACAGAAGATCAGATAGGCTATCCCCAGATAACAAATAACATAACGACCCGAAACCTCCGATTTTGTACAATACCCTATCAAACGAAATTATGGTACCAAGACCATATGCCCATGAGGTGTTCATCCACATAGTAAATAGTTTGATATGTATGTATCAGGCACGCAATAATAAGCCTACGAAGGCTATCAGCACATCACACAAAGTCAACAATGATCAAGCATTTGACTTTTCAAATCTTTAGCATACGATAGATCCTCAGTGATGTACTATGATTCCCTCTTTTTCTCTAGGAAAAATCATTTTGAGTTTTCTGATTTTTTATGGTTTTCAAACTTTTTCAATGTTTTTGGTTTTTCTAAATAAAATGCTCCCCCTAAAATTAAAAACATATTTTTGGATTTTTAATTTTTCTAAAAACATAAAACAAAATAAATTGATAAAACGAGGTGACAATCAGTCTTGTTTCTCTTTAATACCATTAGTTTTTAATAAAAATTCTAAACATGATTTGTCAAAAGCTTTGGTAAAAAGATCAGCTCTTTGATAGTCAGTGTGGATTTTGACCATGTCAATCAAACCTTTAGCATAGCAATCACGAATAATGTGATTTAATTCGGATATGCTTAGCCTTAGAATGATTAACAATGTCTTTAGTGAGTGCGATGGCTGCTTCATTATCGCAATGAATGGGGGTTTTAAGAAATTGCAAACCGTAGTCACGCATTCGCTATTGTATCCATAAAACCTGTGAACAGCAACTCGAGACTGACACATATTCGGCGTCACACGTAGATAGTGCAACTGCTGTCTGCTTTTTGCACTGCCAGGTCACAAGCCGGCTCCCCAGAAATTGACATCCAGCCATTGTGGATTTAGCGTCAATATCGCAACCGCCAAAATCTGCATCACTAAAAGCAATAAAGTCAAAATTATCATCATTAGGGTACCACAGTCCACGCGAGGGACAGCCCGTCAGATATCGTAGGATTCGCTTGACAGTTGTAAGATGACTCCGTTTAGGCTTCGATTGAAATCTAGCACAGAGACATGTTGCAAACATTATATCCGGCCTTGATGCAGTCAAATACATCAAAGATCCGATGATGGCTCTATATGTAAAAGGATCTGTAAGCTCCCCCTTAGCATCAACTCCAATCTAGTGATTAGTTGGAATGAGAGTATCCATAGGCTTTGAATCATCCATCTGGAATCGGCTCAAGAATTTAGAAACATATTTCGTCTGGTGAATAAAAATGCCCGTTGGAAATTGATCCACTTGCAAGCCTAAAAAGAATTGCATTTCTCCCATAGCGCTCATCTCGAACTTTTCCTGCATGACTCGTTCAATTTCTCTGCATAAAAGTTCATTTGTAGAACCAAATATAATGTCATCAACATATATCTGAACAAGAAGCAAGTCACCCTCTGTTCGTTTTGTGAACAGGGTACAGTCTACCAAACCTTGTTTGAACCACTTGGAAAGAACATATGTGCTAAGCTCCTCATACCATTGTCTTGGAGCTTGGTGCAAACCATACAAAGCTTTGTTTAGCTTGTAGACCTTATCCCGGTGGATAGGATCCTCAAAACCTGGTGGTTGCCCAACATATGCTTCTTCCTTGACCACACCATACAGAAAAACACTCTTTACATCCATCTGATACACCTTAAATTTCATGTAAGATGCATATGCAAGAAACATTCGAATCGCTTCAATGCGCGCAACCGGTGCATAGACTTTATTGTAATTAATCCCTTCAGTTTGACGAAAACTATGAATGACCAGTCGAGCTTTGTTTCTTACAATAACACCTCGATCATCCTTTTTGCACTTGAAAACCCACTTAGTGCCAATTTTCTTTCTGTCTGGGGGTAAATCTGTCAGCGTCCAAACTCCGAGTTTTTGAAACTGTAATAGTTCTTGCTGCATTGCTTCCACCCATGATTCGTCTTGTAAAGCATCCTTGTACGTCTGCGGCTCCACCTGTGAAACATAACAAGCAAAAGACCAATCATTTTGACAACCTGATTTCTGTATTTTAGCATACAGGGCTAGAGCTCCAATGTTGTCATGTGAAGTTGCACATCTGAGATGACCTCTTGTCATCATACTGCTACCCCGGATCACCTATAACCTGTTCGAGTGGATGAATCTGATGAATCCGAGATTCCGGATGATCAGGAACTGGAATCACTGCTTGAACATTAAGATTCTCTGCTGTCTCCGAATCATTACCCGTATTAGATGAAGATGCAACGTCTGGATTTGGGTTCACTGGTGGTAATACCATAGCATGATCTAAGATAGCTTCACTGAAAATTTCATCATTGTCTCCTGACTCAGATGAATCAAGAGTTGTAGAAGCTTCTTGGAAAATCTATTCTTCATTAACAGGAGCATTGGTATCATTAGAAGCTGCTGCTGGAGGAGTTACGGTGATCGGACACACTAACGGTGAAGTTACTGCATTCTCACACTCATAATATAATCGTAAAACAGCTTCTTCAACCATACTTTCTAGATTGAATGACTCGAAAACTTCCTTGTAGTCAAACATCCAATCAGGTCCACTACCTTGGACATTCTGAGTGTAGCGCTGAACGTCAACATTCGCCCACTCTTCAACCTGTTTAGTTCTTTTGTTAAATACGCCTTTAAGTGGTGTTACGTATCCAACAAAATAACCTTCTTCAGCTTTTGGTCCAAATTTCTCATTAGGATTTAACATCGTACATCGCCCCGAAAGGTTCAAGAAACTCCAAGTTCGGCTTTCGTCTGTTAAGCAGTTCATAAGAAGTCTTTCCAAACTTCTTCACCGTTAACACACGATTCAGAGTGTAACAAGTTGCATGTATAGCCTCATTCCAGAACATTACTGGAAGATTAGAATATGTAAGCATTGTCCAAGCCGCTTCAATTAGAGTCCTGTTTTTGCGTTCTGCAACACCATTCTGTTGAGGAGTGTATGGAGCACTATACTCATGATGAATACCCTTTGATTCGCACAATGCATCCATTTGAGAGTTCTTAAACTCCGTTCCGTTGTGACTTCGAATTCTTTTGATCTTTAAACTGTAGATATTCTCCAAACGGGTAAACAGAACGTTCAGATTATTAAATGTTTCACTCTTGTGTTGCATGCAATCACCCACGAAAATCTTGAATATTCGTCGGTTACCACAAGACAGTAAAGTTCTCCATTGATACTCTTACGCTTAGCAGGTCCGAATAGGTTCATGTGTAAACGTTCAAGTGGAAATTCAACTGAATTTACTTACTTGGATTTGTGGGACTGTTTGTGCTGCTTCCCCTTTTTGCAACTCAAACATTTGTCATTTAGATGAAAATGCTTCACATTCACTCCTTCAACAAGTTCGTTCTTCACCAAATGATTCATCTTTCTTAGGTGAATATGTTCCATCCTTCGATGCCACATAATAGATTCTTTTTCAGTAGCCTTGGATTGAAAGCACGTGACTTGGCCTTAAGTTGTGGTTGCCTTGCTCATGTAAAGAATATACAGGTTGTTCCCTCTTAGAGCTTTTAGCATGATCCACTCTTTCGGAATAACGAAACCAGGTTTCAGAATGTAGCAAGATTTATCCTCAAAGTGAACAGAAAACTTCTTGTCACAAATTTAACTCACACTCAGCAAATTATAATCAATCTGCTTCACTTACGATATCCATTCAAAACTCACGATTCCATTACTAACACTGCCCTACATTTTAATATACCCTCCTTTGTTTCCATCGAACGCTACATAACCTCCATTAATGTTCTTGATGTCAAAAAGTAGCGTCAAATCACCGGTCATGTGCACAGAATCTCCACTGTCAACAATCCAAAGACTGCTAACAGGGCCAGCTAGAACTCCCTGCACATTTCAAAAACAAGATTAGTTTTTAACAGGGACCCAAGCCTGTTTGGTCTTGGGTCTTTGAATGTTAGCTTTCAAAGAATCATTCTCACAAACTTTCAAGTTTGAAACAACCTTTTTCTGATTGTTCAAATCTTTCTCACTTTTAATCTCAACTTTAGCAGATGATGTAGAAGCACCTGGAGAACCCTTTGGTGTCTAAGTCTGTTCAGAACGTTCAAGAATTCTTATTTGAGGTTGTTTAACCTCAATAGGTTTCTTTGTATCGTTCGAAAAAGAAACTTTCTTGGCTACCTTATCTGATTTAACAGATACAGGTCCAACCAATGACTTCACAACAGGTTTTGGATAAACCTTTTGTTTATCATTGGCCAAGTTCACCATAGGCTTCTTCAGCTTCTTCTCCATGGCAATTCGGTTTCTGTTATCATAGACAATTTGGTGGTTTTCCCTCTTTTGATAAAAACGATTTTGATTAAAAGACTGTTGCCTTTGAGGGAAAAATGGTCTTGGTGAAACAGACTGTCTATAAAATCCGTTAACCTTCTCTTTTGGTCTCACAAATTCAGTGACATGAACCTCAGATTGTGAAGAATCGTCACCATACAGTCGCCGAATCAGTTCAGGAGGAATATCATTTGTCCTTT
The DNA here is from genome assembly GCA_028751855.1 of Ambrosia trifida. Taxonomy (NCBI): domain Eukaryota; kingdom Viridiplantae; phylum Streptophyta; class Magnoliopsida; order Asterales; family Asteraceae; genus Ambrosia; species Ambrosia trifida. The sequence goes on along the minus strand of CM054123.1, from coordinate 2,152,596 downwards.
CGTGTTTATGAAACCAAATGGTACTCTCTTGCCAGATTTTCTCAATTTTCGAATAATTGGCAAACTGTATGGGATATTCATCATCCGAGATTATCTTATCGAATCCTTAAATCCGATAGAAAACCTTCACAGGTTTGTCAACTGATTTATTCTTTTCAACTCTTTTAACTGACTGGTTCAATTTATGTTCAATTTTTTGAGGATGTGAAACCTGAGAAGGTGAAACTATCTCATTTGTCCGAATGTGATTTTCCAAAGGAATCTCAACATTCTTCTTAGGTTCCTCATCTTCAGTATCTGAATCATCAGTTACTACAACAACTCCTTCATCATTCAATCCATGAATCGGTCTCACATCGGAGTTTGGAACACCAACACTTGAAGTGTTAGATTCATTATCCGATGAGGAATTCGATTTCACTGAACTCTCAGGTGTTACTGAATTTAGATTATGATTTTCAAATAACACTGAAGCAGGAACAACCTTGTAGTTGGTACTACTGGATTATGATGGTTCCTCAACAATGTGATCCAAAACATACGCCACATGTTTGTAACTTTCTAACTTTTTGTTAATGTTCTCAGCAAAACACTTGATTTTAGCCATTTCAAGTTTTGTTTCTTCAATTTCATTAATATAATTATTAATGGCTATTTGTTTCAAAGATAGAGTTTTAGTCAGTTTTGAAACATCCTTTTTATAACCTTCAAGTGTTTTGTTGAAATCATGCTCGTCCTTGCGATAAGATTGAATGACGATTTTAGCACTATCAAGCTGATGCTTAAGTTGGTTAACTTCATCACTTAATCTATCACAAGTACCAGAATATTTATCACTAGTAGAAGAGTTAGAACTTACTGGTTAGGCGGGTCTGTCATGGCCATCAATGCAAAGTGAGCTTCCTTTCCTGCAAAGAACTTGGAATAATCAATCTTTGTGAAAGCATCGTCCACCATGCATGACTTCTTCGTCATCAGAAAATCTGCTTCAGCTAGCAACTGATCAATATCATTATCAAGAGAATTAACGCTAGCTTCTAAATCAGATTCACTTTCTGAGTCCGAATAGACAGATTCTTGTTCATAAGAGACATCAGCAACGGAATCGATAATCGTCCCTAAAACCGTTTCAGCAATCGGTTCCTCAACCTTCTCAGCAACACAATCTGGAACCTCTTCTACAATTTCTTTAACAATCTCCTCAATCACAACTTCAGAAACTTTAACAGAATCCAAATCATTATCAGCTATCACCGGCTCCTCCAATACCATCTCTTGTGCAAAACAAGCTACATTCCCACTGGTAATCTCTTCAACACCCAATTGCATATTTTGCATGCAATTCCATTCAAAACCCTCATCTTTCTGTATCACCAATGCCTGGTTCTCATTTTGAGGTTGAGTGTTTGGTGTAGAAATAAGAACAATGGTTCTGGTTGGGTTAGGTGTAGTTTGGTTTTGGTTGGTTGTAGATGTTTGTCTTGGTATGGTATTTTGAGAGGTATTTTGTCGGTTTTGGTAATTATTTTGTTGTGGATAGTTGTTGTTTTGGCTTTGATAAGTGACTTGGTTTTGTGATTGGCGACTTTGATAGTTGGAGTTAAACGGGGTTCGATTACCTTGTTGCATTGGTTGGGTACACTCTCTCTTGAAATGACCTCGAGTTCCACAATTAAAACAAGTTACCTTGGCTTTGTTGAAACCATAGGTAGTATTTGGTGAGGTAGCAAGATCAGTTCTTCAGGTTTTCTCTATGAACTCAATAGTTCTCCTCATCACACTTGCAAAATCCCACTGTATGTCAATCAATTGCATCTCTTCCTTGTCGATCTGGACATAATCCTCATTTGTCAGATTGTTGTTTCATATCTGACTTGCTACCAGCCCATTGTATGAAGAGGCCATTGCTGAAACTAGAGCAATGTGTTGTTGTGCCACTTCTACAGTCACATTATTCATGTTGGAGGATTCCAACACAATTGGAATTTGGCTTGAAGATGCTTGTGCCATCATTGGTGCAACATATTGTTGTTGTTGTTGAGGTGAGATCACAGATGATGTATAACAAGCTGTAGACATCTGAGGTTGAGTTGGTATGAAAGAAGTTGATGTATATGAAGTTGGTGTATACATTGGTCCTAGAGGAAGGTAATTGATTGGATTTCTTTGAGGTTCAACAACATTTGAAATACAAGCAATGTGAGGTGCAACAGTCCCACCTACTGATGAATTAGTCATAGAGGGAGATAATGTAGCATGATACAACTCCGGATTTTGTGGGAACTGTGCTCTTTTAGCTTTCCTCTTCTCCTCCATCTCTTTGTTCTCCAACTTCTGGATGAATTCATTGATAGTCCAGTACTGATATGCATCTTTTTCTTTCAATACTTCAACATATTGACTCCAATATGGTGGCAACGAGTCAACAAACTTGTCCACTAATTCTTTCATAGGAAGATTAATGTCATAGTTTGACAATTCAGACAACAAATGACAATATATTGGAACAAGTTCCTTCAATGTTTCATTTCCCACATAACTAAAATTCTCGAACTCCTTCTTCAACTCTTCCATGCGAAGTCTTCTTGTCTTTTCATTACCATCGTGCCTATTCTTCAAACAATCCCATAGTTGTTTCGAAGTAGTACATGATCCAAACTGATGCAACAAATATGTGGTCAACGCCTGAGACAATTGAGAAAACGCCTTCTTCTCAACAACAAACTTCTTCTTTTCATTGTCTTTTAAGTCTTCAAGAGGAATTGGGATGTTTGTATTCTCAACCATTGGAGGATTATATCCCCTCATGATCATTTGCCACGCCTCTCCTCCTTCCAATCCCATACCTTCCAAATGAATCTTGAATTTCTTCTGCCATTGAGAATATTCAGACATGTCCAACAGCTTTGGAGGACGATTACCACTACCCGATGATAAGTCATTGATCAAAGTAGTAATCGCATTTGAAGTCTGATTCTACACCGCTGCTACTGCAACTCCCCAAAAACCAGTCACTTGTTGTGGAGGTTGAGTAACAGTTGGTGATATTAAACTTGTCATGGAAATATAGTTGATCGGCTGTGTTGGTTGTGTGTTCATCTTATGAGAAGCAACTGCCCAAGGATTCATAGGAACATGTTGTTGTTGTGTTGTAGCAGGTCTAGGTGTCATTGGAAATCCCCAAATGTTGTCCATAATGCTCGGAATGTCAACACTTAGAAAAACTTAAAAAGAGAAATCTGGTTCAACCTAATCGAGGGTTCGAATGAACAAATCTGGTTGGTTCGACCCTGACAATTGGTTCAAATGAATAACTGTAACACAAAGACTCTGATTCGACCCTGATAAAACCCTGGTTCAACCTCCCGTAAGGTCGACTGAGAAACAAATGGTCGAATGTAAACACAGCACACTCAGAAACACTTGGTTCGACCTAAAAATCCTCTGGTTCGACCAAAAAATAACCTATTCGACCCAAAAACTCACTGGTTTGACCTAAAACATTTTGATTCGACCTGACCCATTTGAAAAACGGCTATTCTTCAAAAATCAGTTATTTTGATCCAAATTTTTCAATATTTGATGGATTTCAATGATGTTAATTAGGTTTTGCTTCGGAAATGATGAAGATCAAGTTTTGTGAAGGAAATTTTGATTATATCCTTGAAAACCACTCTAAATCAATCAATCTCCATTATCATTCAAAGTTCATGCAAAACAGAAAGTTTTTAGCTATTTTTGGTGACAAATATGTTCGAAATCTATCAATTTGCAATTGTATGATTGATCAAAGCTCTGATACCACTTTGTAGAGGATCGGATTGTAAGAAATCAACTACGTAATCATACAAGTGAAGTAATTTAGATGCGGAATCCCTAAATCACATGCAAAATGATAGAAAACAAATCAGAACATGATTAAATCCTTTTCAATAAACATTTTCATTGATAAACATTCAAATACACTTGATAATGATTAGGTTTACAATGAAAGACGACAATCAGAAGGTTCTAAGTACACCTTGAAAAACACACACACACGCACTACACCAAATGACCAACTATTAACCTGTAAAATGAAATCATAACTATTTATAGACAGTTCCATTCAACCCATTGCATAGGTCGAATGGTCCCTTCGAGCTTGACACATGCTCTAACCAAAACATATAAACATACAAAGCTTCATTCGACCTCCAAAATGTTCCTTAGACCCCACGGTTGGTTGAATGGATTCTTCAGAATTTCAAAGTCTTTATAATAAATGCCATATTATGTAAATCCAAAGTGATAGTCACATTCGTGCACCTACACCCGTAAGAACTAATCATGTTTGTGATTTGTGCAGGGAGTTCCAGTTGGCCCTGTGAGCAGTCTCTGGATTGTTGACAGTGGATCCGGGCACATGACAGGAGATATGTCGCTCCTTTTTGACATAAAGAACATTAATGGAGGATATGTCGCTTTTTCTGGAAACAAAGGAGGTTATATCACCATGGAAGGGAGTGTTAGCAATGGGATAGTGAGTTATGAGAAGATTTCATATGTGAAGCAAATTGACTATAATTTGCTCAGTGTATCTTAGATTTGTGATAAAAATTTTCTGTGCATTTTGATGAGAAGTCTTGCTATATTCTGAAACTCGGATTTGAAATACCTAAGGAGTGGATCATACTTAAAGCTCAAAGAGTGAACAACTTGTACATTCTTGACATGAGCAAAGCAACCACGACTCAAGGTCAAGTTACATGTTTTCTGTCGAAGGCTATCGAGAAAGAATCGATTATGTGGCATCGACGAATGGGGCATATTCACCTACGAAAAATGAATAATTTGGTGAAAAATGGGCTAGTAGAGGGAGTGAATGTGAAACACTTTCATTTAAATAATAAGTGTATTAGTTGTAAAAAGGGCAAACAACACAAACATTCCCATAAACCCAAGAAAGTAAACTCACTAACCATTCCACTTGAACGTCTTCATATGGACCTATTTGGACATGTGAAACGTAAAAGTCTTAATGGAGATCTTTACTATCTTGTGGTGACTGATGACTATTCAAGATTTTCGTGGGTGATGTGCATGCAACACAAAAGCGAAACGTTCAACAATCTGAAAGTTCTGTTTACCCGATTGGAAAACATCTATGGTTTAAAGATAAAACGAACCAGAAGTTATAACGGGACAAAGTTCAAGAATTCGATGATGGATGCATTATGTGAAGAAAAAGGAATTTATCATGAATATAGTGCACCATATACTCCTCAACAGAACGGTGTTGCAGAACGCAAGAACAGGACTCTAATAGAAGCGGCTAGAACAATGTTTAGAGATTCTAATCTTCCAGTGATTTTCTGGAATGAGGTTATTCATGCAGCTTGTTACACTCTGAATCGTGTAATGACAGTGAAGAAGTTGGGAAAGACTTCTTATGAGCTGCTTAATAGACGAAAGCTGAATTTAGAGTTTCTAGAACCATTTGGGGCACCATGCACGATGCTGAATCCTACAGAAAAGTTTGGAGCCAAAGCAGAAGAGGGTTATTTTAGTGGATACGCGACACCACTTAAACGCGTGTTTAACCAAAGAACTCGACAAGTTGAAGAGTGGGCTAATGTGGATGTTCAACGCTACACTCAGAACGCTCTAGGAAATGGGCCCGATTGGATGTTTGACTACAAAGAACTTTTTGAGTCATTCAATCTAGAAAGCTTGGTTGAAGAGGCTATATTACGATTATACTACGAGTCTGAGAACGCATTGACTTCACCGTTAGTGCGTCCGATCACCGTAACTCCTCCGGTAGTTTCTAATGATACCAATGCTCCTGTGATAGAAGAAGAAATTTATCAAGAAGCTTCTACAACATTAGATTCATACGAGTCGGAAGAAGATGATGAAGTTATCAGTGAAGCTATGTTAGATCATGCTATAGCATCACCTCCACTGAACCCAAATCCAGATGTTGCATCTTCATAAAATATGGGTAATGATGTGGATACAGCAGAAAATATGAATGTTCCAACGGTGATTCCTATGCCTTAACATCCGGAATCTCGGATTCACCAGATTCATCTGTTAGGACAGGTCATTGGAGATCCTAGTAGCAGTGTGATGACGTGAGGACAACTAAGGCATGCATCATCAACAAAGAACATTGGAGCCTCCTTGCACTGTATACTCAGATTCAAAAGTTAGGTGATCAAAATGATTGGTCTTTTGCTTGTTATGTTTCGCAGGTGGAGCCGCGGACGTACAAGGATGCTTTACAAGACGAATCTTGGGTGCAAGCAATGCAGATTCAACAACTTTAGAAACTTGGAGTCTGGACGTTGATTGACCTACCACCAGACAGGAAGAAGATTGGTACCAGATGGGTATTCAAATGCAAGAAGGATGGAATAGTGGTTATTGTCAGAAACAAAGCTCGATTGGTGGTTCAAGGTTTTTGTCAACACGAAGGAATTGACTATAATGAAGTCTATGCACCGGTTGCACGCATTGAAGCAATCCGAATGTTTCTTGTGTATGATCTTATATGAAATTCAAGGTGTATCAGATGGACGTTAAAAGTGTTTTTCTATACGGTGTGGTGAAAGAAGAAGTGTATGTCGGCCAACCACCGGGTTTTGAGGATCCTATCCATTGGGATAATGTCTATAAGCTAAACAAAGCATTGTATGGCTTACACTAAGCCCCGACGCAGTGGTACGAGGAGCTGAGCACTTATCTTCTTTCTAAAGGATTCAAAAGAGGTTTAGTTTATTATACACTGTTCACAAAAAGAACAGAGGGTGACTTGCTTCTTGTGCAAATTTATGTTGATGACATTATATTTGGTTCTACTAATGTACTTTTGTGTAGGGAATTTGAAAAAAGTTATTCAGGAGAAGTTCGAGATGAACGCTATGGGAGAAATGCAGTTCTTTTAAGGCTTGCAGGTGGATCAATTGCCAACAGGCATCTTTATTCACCAGACAAAATATGTTTCTGAAGTCTTGAGCCGATTTCAGATGGATGATTCAAAGCCTATGGATACTTCCATATAACCCAATCACGGGATTGGAGTTGACGCTAAGGGGGAGCTTACTGATCCCTTTACTTATCGTGCCATCGTCGGATCTCTTATGTACTTAACTGCATCCCAGCCGGATATAATGTTTGCCACATGTCTTTGTGCATGATTCCAATCGAAGCCGAAACAAAGTCATTTAATTGCAGTGAAACGAATCCTTCGTTATCTGAAGGGTACTCCATCACACGGGTTATGGTATCCTAAGGATGATAACTTTGACTTTATTACCTTTAGTGATGAAGATTATGCAGGTTGCGATATTGACGTGAAATCCACAATGGCTGGATGTCAATCTATGAGGAGCAGGCTCGTGACATGGCAATGCAAGAAGCAGACGTCAGTTGCTCTGTCTACATGTGAAGCAGAATACGTGGCGGCCTCGAGTTGCTGTTCACAAGCGCTTTGGATACATCAACAGATGCGCAACTATGGTTTGCAATTTCTTAGAACCCCCATTCATTGTAATAATGAAGCAGCCATCGCACTCACTAAAGACACTGTTAATCATTCCAAGGCTAAGCATATCCGAGTGAGATATCATTTTTAATCGGGATTTCTATGCTAAAGGTTTGATTGACATGGTCAAAATCCACACTACATATCAAAGAGCCGATTTGTTTACCAAAGCTTTTGATAAATCACGCTTTGAATTTTTTTACAAGCTAATGGTATAAAAGAAAAGCAAGATTAAACTCCTCATCAAGTTATCGATTTTTTGTTTTTGTTTTTATTTTTCAAAAATAAAATATTCAAAAATATGTTTTTACTTTTAGAGGGAGCTTTTATTTTGAGAAAAACCAAATTGAAAATTTTCAAAAATCCATAAAAATTGAAACTTCAACAATGATTTTCCAGGAGTAAAAGAGGAAATGATAGTACATCAGTAAGAATCTGACATATACTAAAGATTTGTAATGATTAATAAGGCGTGTGATGTGCTGGTAGGCTTCGTATACTTGTTATTGCGTGCCTTAGTGATACAAACATAACGCACTACTCGTTATGTGGATGAACACCCCATGGGCATATGGTCTTAGTACCGTAATTTCGTTTGATAGGGTTGCCAAAATCTGAGGTTATTATCTGGGGTATCTTGATTGATCTTTTGTCATATTGATTTACGGACCAAGATTTAATCAAGATATTTGCAAAAAGAGCTTATATGCCAAAACCTAAAAGTTACCGAATTGAGGAACTTAATGTATAACAATGATCAATAATCATTTAATCCACCGTATCAAATCTATGATGAAAATCATGATTGATATAAGCCTCAACCTGGTACGTGTGCACATGTTACTTTGTAGCATTGATTTGCTGACCTGTACACCTCTGTGATTCGTATCTTGTAAATAACGGATAACATTGGCATAATCACGCGTTACGATGAAGCTTTGTGAAAATTCTTTGATACGGGAGTATGTCGTGTGCGTGGAAATCATATGCTTGTTAGTTTTAATATACTTAACGCGTATCATTTTAAAGCATTGCATAATGGTCTGCATGTGAGCTTATGTGGATCACAATATCAGCAATTGCCATTTCACATATTGTCTTTAATGATAATATATTAAAGATCAACGGTGTGATCAGATTTCTCATAAACTGATATGATCCTCTTACTGGAAATCACAAAATGTTTACTACTTTAAATTTTTCATTTCTGGGTTATTTTCGATAACTGATGTTGGATGATAGTCATTTTCTGAAGTTTGATGAACCATATGAGTTTTGTATCATTTAAATGAGAAATTTTGCATGTTTGAAATTTTACAAGGTTTAAAATGATAAAATGGGATTCGAATCAGACATTTGATAAAACTTCATTTTTCCAGAATCTTGTTCGACCTTTCGATAGGTCGAATGAGTTTCCTGAGGGTTGATTCGAACCTTAGTACGTGGTCAAATGAGAGTGTTTATTTGAAAATTTTTCATTCGAACCATCTATTTTTCATTCAGACCTTTAGATATGTCGAATGAACTTTGGATATTCTCATTCGAACCCTGAAAGGGTCGAATGAGCCACGTCTATATATAACAGCTGCTTCATTCAAACCCCACTCAGAAAATTTCAAAAATTCTTAACATAAAGTCACCTTGTTGCCATTGCATTTTACACCTTATAAACTTGTTCTGTGCATCATTATTATCATTTCTATCCAAATTTTACAGGTAATGATCTACAGAATTGCTCCGAATCAATCTTTGAAGTTTTGAAACCCTAAGTGATTGATTTGTGGTCTTAGCCTGATAATGAACATGAATTGACCATAGATTAATCATTATCGATGGTTTTAGGGGGAGATTATCACAAAATCAAGGATTTAAACACATTAATGAACAAATTCGATTGTTTAAACCCTAGTTTTTGGGGAAAACCATCCATAATGGATTAATTGTAAAATTGAACATTGATTTGTGTTAGTTGATTAGGTTAGAGTGTGTTTGCATCAAAATCAGAGGTTAATAATGTTTAAAAATGGATTTGGTCATTTTGAATTTGAACTGTGGTCATTCGACCATTTCGTAGGGTCGAACGAACACAGTATAGGTCGGATGAACATTGTTAATGCTCATTCGATACAGTTCATTCTCATTTGAACCCTCGTTAGGTCGAATGAAGATGACTTTTGACCATTTTCATGTTTTTGTCCAATTTAACGTATTTTTATGTTTGCTTTTGTCTGTTTTTGCAGATATAATGGCTGAACAATCAGAGCAGGTAGCACCAAAACCATTGAACTTTGAAGATAAACATAATTGTTGTGCTTATGTTGGAGAAGTTGGGAAATATGAAGAATTCTCTGGAATCGTCGATTTTCTAAAGAGATGCAGAGTTGTCTATGCTATTTCCAAGTGAATGACTATATACAAAGATCACCAAGTTGACTTCTGGGAGAAAGCTGCCATAACATTTTGGGAGAACAATACTGTAATCGAAAGCAGAATTCAAGGAACGCTAGTACTTGTCAGTGAACAAGATATCAGAGAGGCATTACAATTACAAGATTCTCCTACTGATCCAAGAGAACTATCATGGACTGAACAACGCAAGTGTTTCTTGAGGATGAAGTACAACGGTCCAACTATAGACTGCTTATTGCACAAAGCCAAACTGTGTCCTCAATACAAGTATCTGTTACATGTGATTCTACATGTGTTCGGACCAGTGAGTGGAGGCTATGATGTGCTGAGGAAGAGTTTATGTTCTTTGGTGGTTGCTCTCATACTAAACAATCCTTTCAATATGTCTGGAATGATATTCCATCGTATGATTGAGGTGTTACAAGGATTGAAGAAAGACAAGTTTTTTGATGTATCCCAGATTCTTACTAATGGTGTTTGATAATAAGTATCCAGAATTAAAGAGGGATCCTGTACAGATTGTTAATTAAGTTCACATGAACCAAACTACTTTGAGTAGGATAGCTTACAAGGTTGTTCTTGATGATCAGAAACCACCACACAAGAACTTGTTTGGATATTTGAGATCAGTTGCTTACAAAGATCCAGGTCCAGATAAAGTGAGAAATGCTGATAGTAATTCTGATTTGGATTGTCCATTATGTCCTATTGATAAGACTGGTAAGAGAAAGAGACAAGTGATTAACAAAGGTGCAAAGTCTAGAAAGGGTAAACAAGTGGTAGTTGAAAAAGAAACCAAGTCAAAGAAGGTGACTAAAAGCAAAGGTAAAACAAAGACGTTGCTTGTTAATGAAGATTTTGTTGATTCTGTAGAAACAGAAGACGAAGCTGAATGGGATTCTGCTATAGAAACTGCTAGGGTTACTAATCCCAAGGCCACTGAGATTAGTACGCCTGAGGCATTGGAAAAGATTTATGAAGAACAAAGGAATAAGACTGTAATTGAGGAGAATGAAGAGCTTATACTTAACCTTGTTGTTATGCAAGGTTCACCAATTTCAGGAGCTAAGATTGTGTGTGGAAGGAAGAAAACTATGTCAAAGAAAGAAGCTCCTAGAAAGAAGAGAAACAGGGAGATTGATATGTTGACTGTTGGGAAGAAAGTTCCAGTAGCAACTAGTTCTAAAGCTACAACACCAGTCACATTCCCTGTCACAAAGAAGAAGAAAACAGCTAAAGATGCTATTACTACAGATCCATCATCACAACTGAATCCTGATAACATCTCTACAACCTTAAAAAGTGTTTTGGAGGAGATATTGCGGAAAACAGAGAAACCCAGAGCTGAATCAAGTTCTACTCCAAAGGTTACAGTTTCTGATGAAGTAATGGAAGCTGTTAATCATCATATTGCCATTGTTATGAAGGCATTTAATCAACAATAGACAAAGATTAAGTAGATGAAAGAGAATGAATCTGATATGCTGAAGATTGTGTTATCTTCTAAGAAAGGTCAAGATGAATTAGAAGAAACAATCAAGATGCTTAAGACTTCAGAGAGGAGAAACAGAAAAAGAATTAAGCTGATTGAAGGTGAGAACAAAGAGTTGAGGAAAATTGTTAACAAACTATACTCTGAAGCACCACAGTTGAAGGAAGGTGAGGAAGAGGAGGAGCAACAGGTTGATTATGATAGTTCTGATGAAGGTGATAAAGATGATGATAAGGATGATAGTGATGATGATGATAATGCGGGAGGAAAAAGTTCTAAACAAGACAAAGAATCAAGTGATAAAGATTCTGATGATGGTGATGATGATTCAAACCAGTTAAGGTTCAAGAAAAGAGATTCTGATAAAAGCAGCATAGGCGAATCAAGTTCTAAAGAAAATAAAGGAAGTGAAATTGTTGATGAAGATGAAAATATATTTTGGACTGATAAGATTCATGCCTTAACTGATGATGATAAAAGATTATACAAACAGATGCTTGAAAGAAATGTTTGGACAATAGAACTGACTGGTAGATTCCCTGAGATTTTTGAGGGTGATGATATGAAGTATTTGATTGATTATCAAGATCCTGATCTTGAGGATGGAGAGTTATCTGCAACAATGACAAATGAAGTACTTGAAGGTCTTGCAAAGCAGATAGGGAAGTCACTAGAAGATATCATGAAAGAACAAGTGATTCCTGATATTCTAGTTAAAGAAGCATGAACACATTCAGATGATCAGGATGCTCCATTCTTTGAAGATATTGAGATTGAAGACATTTCTCACGAAGAGTATCCTGAATACTATCCTATGAAAAAGAATGTGGTGATTCCTGAGATTAATGAAGAAACATTGAATGAAGCTGAAAAGTTAGCCAAAGAGAAAGGGAAGAAGTGTTTGGTAAGGAAGCTGAAAAGAAACAGCCTTACAAATAATATGAAGAATTGAAAGAGTTGTTGAGGAAATTAAAAGAAAAGGAAGCTAACAGACTAGTAGCAGAAGTACAAGGTGCTTTCTATAAACATCACAACAAAGTGTTTAAAGGAAGAGCATTGGGTTGGAAGTATTTTCCGCAACTGAAATGTATCGGAGTGAAGTGGGAAAAAGGAATTCTGTACTTTTACAAATTCCATGACATCAAAACACTACCATACTGGGCTGTGAGAGATGTTTGTAGACACACATTGTCTGTTGGTTTTGTGAATACTGATGCTGTTGGATGGTTTGCAGACAAGATGAGTTGGGAAAGTAAAACAAAATGGAACTTATTTAGACCTCAATATCTGAAACGTATTGTACACAAAGAGGTTGATCCCGAGACTGGATTGAATATGGTGACGTTGAAATACAAACCTCCTGTGGTGATGAAGAGAATACCGTTAATGTCAATACAACAGAATTTCGGCAAAGACTTTAACTTTTGGTATTATAATTAGAAGACGACTGAAGCTGTGATTGTGCTATGAGATAAAGATCCAAAGGTTATGTGCAAGAAGATTAGAGTGTTTGACCCAATGTGGTTAATAAATTGCTCTGCTGAAGACATTAACATGCTATATTTCAATCCTATTCATTTTGAAGTTCATGATGTGGAATAAGTGATGAAGTTCTACAAAATTGTTTGTTATTGTTTCGCTTGGGATGTCAATGCTGGATGTGACTATAATAAGTTGCTTGGAAAGTATGTGAAGGTTACAAAAGCTACAAAAGAAAGTTCACACAAACGTCAACTAGAACCAGAAATGAGCGCAAAGCAAAAGAAGATTTTGAAGTCAAGTTGATGAACAAGACGCTAGAATATCAAGAAAAACAATCCAAGCAATAGCCAAGGGGGAGTTTGTTGTTACATTAGTGTGGCTATCGCTTTGGATTCTATAATAAACGGTGTCTAATAATGAAGATTGGTAGATTTTGAAGGACATTCGACATGTCAAGTGGTCGAATGAGGTTTAAGGGAGGTTGAACGAAGCTTTAATGTGTTAGTTTTGTTTGTTCGAGCCCTAAAATGGTCGAACGAGGCCATTCGACCATTGCAGAGGTCGAATGCGCAATCTATATATAGGTTAATTTTATTTTGTAGATTATTAAGTTGTGTGATTTTGGTGTGTGAAAGTGTGTGTTTTCTGAGAGTGTCTAGAACCTTCTGTATTAGGTTTTTCATTGTAATCAAAGGTCTTTAAAGTTAAAACATCAATTGATTATTAATGAAATGATTATTAAAATGGATCTTTAAGTGTTCTGATTGATTGATTATCATATTGCATTTGATTTAGGGTTTCCGCACCTAAATTGATCTATTTATGTGATTATATAGTTGATTTCTAACAAAATGATCCTTTACACCTGATACGCTCTAAAATATACATATATTTATATCAACATTCTTTACATTTTAATTAATATTTGAGTTAGTTTTTATTAAATATTACTCTTTATTGGCTCATATTAGCTATTTAAAGATTTTAAGTGTAAACGAGCTAAAAATGGTGCATTTGAGTTATTTTAAGACTCGCTAAATTTTTAATGGTTGAATTGGTCATCTATTTAAATATATATTTTGGAATAGACTCTTATTTCATTTTTTTTTATTTTTTTTTGTAGGAACTATTGGGTCGGGCCCCAAACAAGATGGACATTTGGCAACAATCAAGACTAATTGGGTGCACTTATTTCTTTTGGGCTTAATCTCAACTACATGTATTGGGCTGGCCTAAAAGAAAAATAATAATAATAGAAATGTGGGCTCGGCCCACATGAAAAAAATTAGGGCAAGAAGATGTTTGGCGGTGATTATTATAAAAGAAAAAGAAAGAGTGAATGATGAAAGAGGAGGGAGGGCAGAGAGCTGACATCTATAAAAAATATAATAATAATATAGTAGTTGTACGAGGAGGCTACTGTCACAACTTTTGACAGTGTGCTATTTTCAAAACAATATATATTATATTAATAATAATAAAAGTAGCAGAGGTTGGAGTACAAGACACGAGAAAAAAAAATATAGATATATATATTTTGAAGGTGAAGGGTCACAAAGAAGGGCGGCGACTACGGTTTTTATCGGTTTGGTATTTTTTTGGTCTCGTCATGATTGTTATTTGTGAACCTTTTAGATTTATTTTTATTTCTTTCATTATTATGGTTGGCTAAATTTATGTTGGTTGCCTAGACTTGGGATGATTATTGAATATTATTGATGGTTTTTGGGATTTGACACTTGTTTGGCACTAGTTTATGTAAAAAAATCTAAACTTTATTGGTTTTTGTTGTGGTTTATCACCCGGATGATGTTTATGTTATATTTTTAGATTCATATGTGGCTATAATTTATTGACATAGTGTTTTTAAATTAAAAGTCAAATATTTTTATCATTTGCTTCGTGTGATGATTTGATGGGTTGACTTGTTGACTTAGGATCTAGAAATTGTGTATTTAACATCGTTTTGGGTTTGTCACTTACCTTGAGACCGAGAGGAGATAGGTTGTGGGTTTGTTAGGATTTTTTGGTTTATTTGGTTAGATATTGCACGAGAGTGAATTTCTTTCCCGGTATTCTTTTTTTTATCCGCTTTCCCAAACATTTACCTTTAGGAATAGATTCACCCCTTGATACCGTTAGGTGTTTCGTGATTAGTGAGACCGAGAGGAGATCTAATCTTTGGGTGCGTAAACTTTTATGTTTGGTGAGACCGAGAGGTGATCCATTCTTTACCCGGTGAGCTTCACACTGCTTAGGATATCATTTAGTATTCTAGTGAGACCGAGAGGAGATCTAGATACTATAGTGTTTCCCGAGTTGGTAATACCTATAGATCCCGGTAGTCATTCGAGTATCCATTTCCCGTTAGCTTTCAGCTTTATTAGTAGGATTCCCAGTCTAGGAAACCATCTTCTCCATTTCTGATTCCCCTTTCTTGAGCGTTTACTCTCTGATCTCATCCTTGCTGCTTGCTTATTTATTGTCTTATTTTTTTTTATTTTTTTTACTTGCTTATCGTTTTAGTTAATTTTTAGTCGAAAAATCATGCTCTTTTATCTAGATTAGGACTCGATAGAGGTTTAGTATCGAGGGTTGCATATTAGTGTCCACGGATTGATACTCGGTCTTATCGACTTTACTACACTACGACCGGTACACTGCCGTGTTGTGTGGTTTAGATTGGTGATTCCATTTTTAAAACCAGATTGTGAAAAATTAAAATATTTATATATATAAACCGCAGCAATCAGTTTTTGGCGCCGTTGCCGGGGACACTGGCGACTTCGAGAATGACCCGAGTCGGGGATCTAGTCATTCATTCTTTGTTTATATCCGCTTTAGTTTAGTCGTGTTTTTATTTCTTGTTTGGTTTTAGGTTGTTCTGCGTGCCTTAGTTTACTTGTTGCTTTTGTATGAGTTTGGTTGTTACGTGTTAGAGTAGTCGTTTATTTTATTTTATTTTCGGTTATTAGTTGTGATTTTACCGTTTTATCTTGTCAGTGCATGCGACACACCCGTTCACAGGGACCAGCTGAGTTATCTGCATTTTCAGAACCGGAGCGTGTTTTTCGCAGTAGGAGGCGACACTGTGTTGTGGAGCATCTAGCACCAGATACAGAGCACGAGCAGGATTTCGGTCTTGCGTGGATATTCCAGACGGAGGCCGCCCTTGCACCAGAGGCATCTACTGTAGCTGAGGAGTTAGCGGTTGAGCCAGATATCACCATGGCTGAGGAGCGACCACGCCGTGTGGTAGCAGATAATGCGAGACCCATCACAGGTGCCGCTAGGTCCAGTATTGCCCGACCCGCTGTCGAGGCAAACAACTAGCAGATTCCACCTCAGATCATATCGTTGATTTCGACTACTTGTGTTTTTCATGGGTTGCCGAATGAGGACCCAAACGCTCATCTTTCTCGATTTTATCGTCTTTGTGACACGTTTCAGATCAATACCATGACAGAGGACGCGTGCAAGTTGCGTTTGTTTCCATTCTCTTTAGTTGATCGTGCCCAGAGCTGGTTGGAGTCCCTTCCAGCAGGTTCCATTCGTACTTGGGAGGAGATGCAGGAGAAGTTCCTAAACAAATATTTTCCTCCTTCCAAGACTGCTCATTTGAGGACTATGATCCAGGAGTATCGGCAGCGTGCTGATGAGTCGTTTGATGAGACGTGGGAGCGTTTCAAGGAGTTGTTGAACAGGTGTCCTAATAACGGGATGGAGGACTGGGCATTGGTCGAGAAGTTCTATCATGGTACGACTTTGGCTACCAGGGACAAGCTCGACACTATAGCTGGTGGCAATTTGTTGAACACCAAAGATCCCACTGAATGCGTTCAGCTTTTTGAGGAGATTGCTATGCGCAGCTATCAGAATAGAGAGTCTAGGGACACTACTCCAGCTGCACCCGCTCAGAGAGGAGTTCACACGGTTGACCCCACCACTTTGTTGGCAGCTCAGGTCGAGGCTCTTACGAAGATGATGAAGGATATGCAGAAGAAGAGCGAGCAGAAGTGTGAGGTATGTCGAGGAGGGCATGACACGGTCGCGTGTCCAGTAGATGTTGCGCATCAGGAGCAGGTTGATTATGTTCAGAATCCAAACCAGACTTCGTATGGTAATAATTACAATTCTGGTTGGAAGAATCATCCTGGCTTCAGTTGGAAGAGTGGAAACCCACCGGGGTTCCCACTAAGATCTCAGCGTGAGAGTTTATTTCAGCAGCCCCGACAGGATGTGGGCCCGAGTGGAGGAGAGAAGAAACCCACTCTAGAGGACATGATGGCCCAGCAGTCGCAGTTGATGACACAGTTCATGGCTCGTGATGAAAAGAGATACCAGGAGACTCAGACGACATTCAGGGAGCACGAGGCTTTCATGAAGAGTCAGAGTACCGCGATGCAGAATCTCGAGAGGACTGTTGGTCAGTTAGCAGAGCGTCTGAATGAGAGGCAAGCTGGAGGTCTACCGAGCAACACAGAGAAGAATCCAAAAGATCAGGTGATGGCAGTTACCACCAGGAGCGGTAGAGGAGCCGTTGAGATCGAGCTGGCAGGTGTTCAGGAGCCGATCGATGAGGAGGTTGAGATGGAGGTCCAGGGCGAGGTGTACCCTACTAGGCGAGTCCCAGCAAGTACCGCACAGTCCCAGGAGTCTCCCACAGAGCAGCAGAAGCAAAAGGAGCCCGTGAGAGTTTACACACCTCCAGTTCCATACCCGGGCAGATTGAGGAGAGAGCGTGATACGGAGCAGTATAGCAGGTTCCTTGAGTTGTTCAAGCAACTCCATGTGAACCTTCCTTTTGTTGAGGCATTGACACATATGCCGAAGTACGCGAAGTTTTTGAAGGATCTTCTGACGAATAAGAAAAAGTTGGAAGAGTTATCTACTGTTACTCTTAGTGAGGAGTGTTCTGCAGTCGTGTAGAACAAGGTCCCACAGAAGATGACTGATCCCGGTAGTTTCACTATCCCTTGTCTGATCGGGAATCTTTCAGTGAGTAATGCTTTAGCTGACCTAGGTGCTAGCATAAACCTCATGCCATATTCTGTTTTTTCTAAGCTAAACCTAGGAGAGCCATCTCCCACCCGTATGAGCATTCAGTTGGCCGACCGCACGGTCAAGTATCCACGGGGGATTGTGGAGAACATGCTTGTTAAAGTTGACAAGTTCGTCTTTCCCGTTGATTTCGTTATCCTCGACATGGATGGGGATGCGAATGTCCCTCTGATCTTAGGTCGACCATTTCTAGCTACCAGGAGAGCATTGATTGATGTCTTCGACGGTAAGCTCACACTTCGTGTAGATGATGACACAGTCACCTTTGATATCAATAGGTTGATGAGGCACACGGCCGACCATGACGACACTTTATACTTCATTGATACTATCATGTCTCATGTCGGTAGCGTTTTGAGCGGGATATGCGGAGGTGAGGCACCACCAGCAGGGGTGGTGAGTGTTGTTTCTGATCCTAGTCCTTCGACTAGTGACCCTCCCTCGGTACCAGAGGTTTTCGAGGTGATTGAGAGGGAGGAGCCTCATGAGAGGCCATCTGTTGAGAAACCCCCATCCTTGGAGCTTAAAGAGCTACCGTCCCATCTTGAGTACGCATATCTTGATGAGGGTTCTCAGTTGCCCGTCATTGTTTCATCTGAATTGACGGAAGAGGAGCGGGCGAGGTTGTTAGTTGTGCTGAGATCGCACAAGCAGGCGATTGCATGGAAGCTGATGGACATAAAGGGTATCAACCCTTCCTTTTGCACGCATAAGATATTGATGGAGGAGGAGTATAAACCGGTGGTTCAGCCACAGCGTAGATTGAACCCACATATGCAAGAGGTGGTTAAGAATGAGGTCATCAAATTGCTCGATGCAGGCCTCATCTATCCTATTTCTGATTCTGCATGGGTCAGTCCAGTTCAGGTCGTCCCCAAGAAGGGTGGGACGACGGTGGTGACAAATGAGAAGAACGAACTCATCCCCACTAGGACTGTCACCGGTTGGCGAGTGTGCATCGACTACCGGCGATTGAATGATGCAACTCGCAAGGATCATTTCCCTCTGCCGTTTATTGATCAGATGTTGGAGCGTCTATCGGGACAGCAGTTCTACTGCTTTCTTGATGGCTTTTCAGGTTATTTCCAGATCCCCATTGCACTAGAGGATCAGGAAAAGACCACGTTTACATGTCCTTATGGCACATTTGCGTACCAACGCATGCCTTTTGGATTATGTAACGCTCCAGCGACTTTCCAGAGGTGTATGGTTGATTTTTCTGTATTTGGGAGTTCCTTTGATCATTGTCTGAAGAATTTGGATCGCATGTTGGCGAGATGTGAGGAGACCAATTTAATGTTAAATTGGGAGAAGTGCCATTTCATGGTACGCGAGGGGATTGTGTTGGGTCACAAGATTTCACAGGCAGGGCTTGAGGTCGATAGGGCCAAGATTGAGACCATTTCCAAGCTCCCGCCACCGACGAATGTGAAATCTATTAGGAGCTTCCTAGGCCATGCGGGCTTTTACCGTCGTTTTATTCGCGATTTTTCTAAAATTGCGAGGCCGATGACCCAGCTGTTGGAGAAGGATACACCATTTGTATTCTCTGAGGATTGTATGAGGGCGTTTGAGACACGGAAGGAGAAGTAGGTGAGTGCCCCCATTCTTATTGCCCCATATTGGAGCTTACCGTTTGAGCTCATGTGTGATGCGAGTGATTTCGCAGTGGGGGCAGTTTTGGGGCAGAGGAGAGAGAAGCATTTTCACCCCATATACTACGCTAGTAAGACTCTTAATGATGCTCAAGAGAATTATACCACTACTGAGAAAGAGCTTCTAGCGGTAGTTTTTGCGTTTGATAAGTTTAGATCATATCTTGTTCTCTCAAAGACCATCGTTTATACAGATCATGCAGCATTGAGGCACTTGTTTGCCAAGAAAGATGCTAAGCCACGTTTAATTCGATGGATCTTGTTGCTTACAGAGTTTGATATTGAGATTAAAGATAAGAAGGGTGCGGAGAACGTCGCAGCAGATCACTTGTCCCGACTTGAGGACCCTACTCGTGAGGAGATGAGAGAGGAGGCTATTGGTGACAGCTTCCCTCACGAGTGTCTGTTGTTTGTGAACGCTCAGGACGAGGGATTCTCATGGTTCGCCGATTTTGCGAACTATTTATCGAGTGATGTCCTTGTAAAGGGCATGACATTTCAGCAAAAGAAGAAATTCTTTGCGGATGTCAAGCATTACTTATGGGAGGATCCGTATTTGTTTCGCATCGGTGCAGACCAGGTGGTTAGGAGATGTGTGTATGCATTGCCATGAGGGACCAGCTGGTGGCCACCATGGAGCTACCTACACCGCGAAGAAGGTGTTTGATTCGGGCTTTTATTGGCCGACTGTGTTTAGGGATGCTCATGAGTATGTTAGGAGTTGTGATGCGTGCCAGAGGGTTGGCAATGTCTCATCGAGGGATGAGATGCCCCAGAACCCCATTCAGGTTGTTGAGATTTTTGATATATGGGGGATTGATTTTATGGGGCCGTTCCCGTCTTCACGAGGGAACAAGTATATTCTTGTCGCGGTTGATTATGTTTCCAAGTGGGTGGAGGCACAGGCCTTGCCCACTAATGACGCGAGAGTTGTTGTGAGATTTTTGAAGAAGTTGTTTGCACGCTTTGGTACCCCCAAAGCCTTGATCAGTGATAGAGGCACCCACTTTTGTAATGCCCAGATGGAGAAGGTGTTGAAGCGCTATGGTGTCACACACCGACTTTCGACTGCCTATCATCCACAGACGAGTGGGCAAGTGGAGGTCTCGAATAGGGGTATCAAGCGCATTCTGGAGAAAACTGTCGGTCACAACAGGTCAGATTGGTCCGACAAGTTAGATGACGCACTTTGGGCTTTCCGTACCGCGTTTAAGGCACCTATCGGTACTACTCCATTTCGTTTGATCTATGGGAAAGCGTGCCATCTACCAGTCGAGTTGGAGCACCGCGCTTATTGGGCTTTGAAGACAGTCAATTTGGACATGTCTAGCGCGGGCCAACACCGGTTTCTTCAGCTTCATGAGTTGGATGAGCGCGTTCGTGGGGGTATAAAGAGCACACGAAGGAGCTTCATGATAGACACTTGAAGTATGTGAAAGACTTCAAGTGTGGGGATAAGGTGCTCTTATATAACTCCCGTTTGAGATTGTTTCCCGGGAAATTGAAATCCCGTTGGTCGGGACCGTTCACGGTTCGAGAGGTGTTCCCATATGGGACAATTGAGATTGAGGGGACAGATGGGGCTGCATTCAAGGTGAATGGGCACAGGTTGAAGTTGTATGTTGGTGGCCCGGTTGAGGAGCGTAAGGTCGAGGCGGTCTACCTTGACCTCCCCGCTAATTGATTTGTCGTTGAGGTTCGTTCTCGGGTGTTTACCCGAGTGTACATATTAGTTGAGCTTACATATTAAAATTGCAAAAAAAAAAAAAAAAAAATGGTGTAGAAACATCTCCCCCGTACTCAATCTCCATTCGGGGGAGATTGTTTTCAAGCCATATTATTATTATTAACGGTTTGTTTCTTTGTGTTTGCCGCGATTCGCGAGCATTTGAGTTGTCATGCAGGTTATTATTTGGTTATGCTTGATCGAGCCGGCAGTTACACGTTTTTAGGATGCTCCCACATATCAGCTCATCGCATTTTTGTCAGGGGAGTATCAGTTTTCCTTTATCTTTTTCTTATTTTAGTTTATGTTAGCCACTTTTGACACACTTTGGGGACAATGTGCGTTTTAAGTGTGGGGATGGAGTAAATAAATAAAATTTATATTTTCAAAAAAAAAAAAAAAAAATTCTATATTTTCCTAAAAAAAAAATGAAAAAATGAAAAAAAAAATGAATGAAAAAAATGAAAAAAAAATGAAAAAAAAATCTAAAAAAAAAGGGTGAAATTTTTTGAAAAATACAAAAAGAAATAATTAGAGTTTTTGCAAGTCCCGAGGCGATTGATTACGCACAGAAGACACGCCTTAGCCATTGTAAAACGTAAGCTGAAGGCAGGTCGATGTGGGTTTGCATTTCTTGGGGGCACGAGATTTCTTTAAGTTGCGCGATAGTAAAGTAGGTCCAGCTAGTCGGTTTTTGAAGTAAAAAGGTTTTTGGGATACTTATGATAGTGAAACGAACCTGATTTAGGAAGACCACTCTTGGCTTTTACAGACATCCCATTCCCGCACTTCATAGTGAGGTTTTGAGCCTTATTGATTATTATGATATTCACTTTCATTTGTTGAGTGCTACCTACCTGTCGCTTGATTACAGAACTTGTGCATCATGATACATTTTTAGACCTTGGTTTGGACTTGGCATTAACGTGATAGAGGCATTTAGGATCACCCACATCTTAGCCTTTTCCTTTCTTTTTGTTTTTCATTTTTGACCCGTTTGATATACCCTTAGTTGACACTTTGAGCCTTTTTCCCTTTTCGTTTGTTTACCCTATGTGCCACTTTTATTTTTGTATCCGGTTTTGAGTTCTAATTTAGTTGTTGAAAAAATAGTTATGTTGAGTTAAAAAAAGAAAAGAAAAAAAAGTTGAAAAAAAAAAGAAAAAAAAAGAAAGAAAGAAAAAAAGAGAAAGCGAGTTGTTTGAGTTGTACAAAAATAAATTGTTGAGTAAAAAAAAAAAAAAAAAGAAGAAAAGAAAAAAATGGAATTAATTATATATGGGTCAAAATTACCCATCTTAGTTATTTTTATGTTTTGAGTTTATTTTTCCGGATTTTCATCTTTATTTTTCTTTTTAGCCACTTTTCCCAAATATATCCTACCCTTAGCCCTAGCCTACCCATAAGTCCTCTTGATTAGTGTCGGTCCAAGCATTTAGGTGGAGATATGATCCTTGTACAAGCCTATGTGTTTCAAGCTTCATGTTTAGGTATTGAGGGATCACTTTTATGATTGATATACACCGAGAGTTGAGTGATCTATGTGAGGGGTATTAGCTTGGTTTGGTTGGAATCTTGATGGGGAGTGAAACTTGATTAGGTTATCCCATGTTTTCAAAAAAAAAATTGTATCACATTTGACTAGTTGGGCCATATGCTTCTTGACCGTTGTAAGTCTTGCGATTTCTTTGTGTCCTTAGGATTTGTGGCTTGCTTAGGCCTTGCTAGATGTTAGTCGTATTTGGTCTAAGTGTGGGTATGATGTGTTGTTTGATATTTGCTTAGGGACAAGCAAATGAATAAGTGTGGGGATGTTTGATACGCTCTAAAATATACATATATTTATATCAACATTCTTTACATTTTAATTAATATTTGAGTTAGTTTTTATTAAATATTACTCTTTATTGGCTCATATTAGCTATTTAAAGGTTTTAAGTGTAAACGAGCTAAAAATGGTGCATTTGAGTTATTTTAAGACTCGCTAAATTTTTAATGGTTGAATTGGTCATCTATTTAAATATATATTTTGGAATAGACTCTTATTTCATTTTTTTTATTTTTTTTTTTTGTAGGAACTATTGGGTCGGGCCCCAAACAAGATGGACATTTGGCAACAATCAAGACTAATTGGGTGCACTTATTTCTTTTGGGCTTAATCTCAACTAAATGTATTGGGCTGGCCTAAAAGAAAAATAATAATAATAGAAATGTGGGCTCGGCCCACATGAAAAAAAATTAGGGCAAGAAGATGTTTGGCGGTGATTATTATAAAAGAAAAAGAAAGAGTGAACGATGAAAGAGGAGGGAGGGCAGAGAGCTGACATCTATAAAAAATATAATAATAATATGGGTTATGGGATTCATACACCCTGTGACGTCATATTCTGGGGGTGTGACATCACATTTTGGGGTATGTGGCAGTTTTCTATTGGTATTTGATGTGGGCCAGGGTGTATAAATCCTAAATAGGTGGTGTATGAATCTTGATTACCTAATAATATAGTAGTTGTACGAGGAGGCGACTGTCACAACTTTTGACAGTGTGCTATTTTCAAAACAATATATATTATATTAATCTATAATACATTATAAAGGAGGAGTGATGTACAACAATGTAATTTGCATTTCCGTACAACTTAACAAGCAACATGTACAACATATTTAAGCAAGAAATTTAAGGGTATTATGGGCATAAATGGGACAATTAAGACACTTAAGAGGGTAATATAGACATTTCATCCACCTCCTCCTTTACAATATCAAAAGACTTTTACAATACTACCCTCCTTCTTCCATCCATACCCTTCAATCATTTGCCTTCTTCCTTCATAAATATAGATCATTAACCTTTTATCCCTTCAAGTTCCGTAACCCTAAGGATCAAATTGAATGAGATTGATTGTGAAATTCAAGTCCTCCTCTTATAACATTCAATTGAAGGCCTACATGAACTATCTTGCCTTCAAAAAAATGCTTTTGTAAGAACTATTACTTATTTTACTATTTGCATTTTCATTGTTTGTTGCACAAAGTTTGCAATGTCAATTTTTAGGTAAACAAGTCAAAATCCCATCGCTACTGTTGATCGCGAAGGTTATGACAGATTTGGTGGCTACAGCCGCATTACGCATAAGTTTATTGCAGACTACTACGACGGTTCTAGAGAACCATATTTGGTGAGCATTTTTTGTTAGTCAATCATTATCTTTATTCTATTGTCAGCTAACCTTTTTTTTTTCATTTTTCATTTAATAATTATTGTTTTACTTAATTTTGACACTAACATGTTATGCCTTTTAATGGTTGGGGTTGGTTTAATGCAATTTCCAGCTTGTCCTTATGAAGGAGTCCTGTTATAGCAGGTTTTTTTTTTTTTTTTTTTTACTCCAGAATGATTAAAGTTCAAATTATTAAAACACTTGAATATTTCAATCCATATGAAACCATACTTAAACCATGTTATGGCCTTTTTTTCACAACAGTCCTTTGTTTATTAGACTTTAGGCATCTAACACTAATTTTCCAAAATTTTAAACCATATTTAAATTCAGATGTTTTAGTTTTCACCAGATAGACTAAGGGGCTGTTTGGTAGCCTCTTAATGAGGCTCTTAACCATTCAGTGCTGAATGATTCAGCATTCAGCGCGTTTGTTTCAGCCTCTGAATGGAATGGTTAAGTCTGAATCATTAAGATTTGGGATGTTGCTGAACCATTAAGCACTGAACTATTAAGTGCTGAACTAGGCTGAACCTTAATGAGCCTCCCCTATCAACGTGGGATAAGAAAACTAACCATTAAGAGATCTAACTTAATGATTCAGCGCTTAACCATTCAGACCTCTTAAACATTCAAACCTCTTAATGATTCAGCACTTAATCAACCAAACAGCCCCTAAGTAATTAAATTTTAACTATTTAAAAAATATTGCAAAAGTACAAAAGTGCTATGCATCATGGTTATTGAATATTTGGATGATAGGTAGATTGGAAAATAAAGTCTAAAAGTGAAGTGATGACACTTGGTATGAAACGGAGGAAGTGCTTATAAAATCCATTTTTCCTAGATATGATTGAAAATGTTTGTGAACTTGCAGGTAAAATTGTAAAAATGGTTTGGTTTGGTTTGGCAACACAACACTCGACACCCCCATTTGTGGATGAAATTTATGGCACTATAAAGGAATCGAGTGACATATATAATTGATGGTATTAAGGGTAATATAGTAACTTCACTAGGAGCTATTTTAATGAAATGGATATAAATATGTAATATGTATGGTTCAGGAAAGAAAAATATGTAATTAACCTTGTAACCGTTGTGTTTGAATATTCTAATTTATTGGTTTGCGTTACATATGATCTGGGAAGATGGAACCACAAGTATGCCGCTACATCGTGCCAACATTAGAAATTTCAAAAAACTATAGAATTTTTTTATTTGATTATGATAAACCAAATCCTCTATACCCTCTATTTATTGTCTGTTCACGTTATATTTAAATAAATATTATCCTAATGTTTGTTTTCTATAACATTTTTCTTAAATCAATAGTATCTTAGGAAACAAGGTTGTGTGCCTAAAGATAAATGGTTATGTCTTTGGATACAAGGTTACTCTAAAGATAAACGACATACGTACCCGCAGCAACGCACGAGTATTTTCGGTATATATGTTTGTGTGTGTAAATGCAAAGGTTTGTTTGTCTCTGCTTTTTACTGTTATAGGCGGTTGTTTTATTCTGATATATGTCGTCTTTTCGTCTATCTATAGTTTGATTTGTGTGAAATGGGGTTTCTAATTGGATGTTTTTCTTGAAGGGTGAATCGATTTTAATAAATGTTTAGGTTGATATATGTTTATGATGACTAAATTTTGTAGTTAAATTATGCGTTTTTGTGCTTTGAAACCTACTATTGTTATATGTTAGTGAAATTCATGTTTTTAAATTCGTATGATTATGGCTCCTTTAATGGATTTTCTTTCGTCTTGTAGAAAATTATTGGTCTTGCTGCTCAAGTCAACTTTTGAATTACGATCATTTGTTACGACGGCATCAGGCATGGGTGGTTCATGCCATATTGCAAAACTTCAAGGTAAGACACCAACAACTTGGGTTGTGATGTTTAAAAGGGCCCAAGTTGTTAGGGGTTGAGATCTCAACCGCTAGGGAAAGGTAGGCTATGCATTGCATTGCAGGCATATATTGATCAGTCTAACTGATGTTTGCATATCAATAGCATGTAATTATGTGTATTGCAATTACTTGCCATTGTTTGTAAAATTTCCATGTTGCTACTTCCATTGTTGTCATCCATCTCTTACATTGTTGTTTTCTATTTTAGTTATTTTTTATACTCAATTACTCAAGTAGAAATCATATACTAATTATAGCAGTAAAATGCTGGTAAATAAAACACGTTAAATAGGCGGCAAAACGTGAAGCATCAAAATATACAATCCCGCAGCAACGCGCGGGCATACCCACTAGTAATAATAAAAGTAGCAGAGGTTGGAGTACAAGACACGAGAAAAAAAAATATAGATATATATATTTTGAAGGTGAAGGGTCACAAAGAAGGGCGGCGACTACGATTTTTATCGGTTTGGTATTTTTTTGGTCTCGTCATGATTGTTATTTGTGAACCTTTTAGATTTATTTTTATTTCTTTCATTATTATGGTTGGCTAAATTTATGTTGGTTGCCTAGACTTGGGATGATTATTGAATATTATTGATGGTTTTTGGGATTTGACACTTGTTTGGCACTAGTTTATGTATAAAAATCTAAACTTTATTGGTTTTTGTTGTGGTTTATCACCCGGATGATGTTTATGTTATATTTTTAGATTCATATGTGGCTATAATTTATTGACTTAGTGTTTTTAAATTAAAAGTCAAATATTTTTATCATTTGCTTCGTGTGATGATTTGATGGGTTGACTTGTTGACTTAGGATCTAGAAATTGTGTATTTAACATCGTTTTGGGTTTGTCACTTACCTTGAGACCGAGAGGAGATAGGTTGTGGGTTTGTTAGGATTTTTTGGTTTATTTGGTTAGATATTGCACGAGAGTGAATTTCTTTCCCGGTATTCTTTTTTTTATCCGCTTTCCCAAACATTTACCTTTAGGAATAGATTCACCCCTTGATACCGTTAGGTGTTTCGTGATTAGTGAGACCGAGAGGAGATCTAATCTTTGGGTGCGTAAACTTTTATGTTTGGTGAGACCGAGAGGTGATCCATTCTTTACCCGGTGAGCTTCACACTGCTTAGGATATCATTTAGTATTCTAGTGAGACCGAGAGGAGATCTAGATACTATAGTGTTTCCCGAGTTGGTTATACCTATAGATCCCGGTAGTCATTCGAGTTTCCATTTCCCGTTAGCTTTCAGCTTTATTAGTAGGATTCCCAGTCTAGGCAACCATCTTCTCCATTTCTGATTCCCCTTTCTTGAGCGTTTACTCTCTGATCTCATCCTTGCTGCTTGCTTATTTATTGTCTTATTTTATTTTATTTTTTTTACTTGCTTATCGTTTTAGTTAATTTTTAGTCGAAAAATCATGCTCTTTTATCTAGATTAGGACTCGATAGAGGTTTAGTATCGAGGGTTGCATATTAGTGTCCACGGATTGATACTCGGTCTTATCGACTTTACTACACTACGACCGGTACACTGCCGTGTTGTGTGGTTTAGATTGGTGATTCCATTTTTAAAACCAGATTGTGAAAAATTAAAATATTTATATATATAAACCGCAGCAATCAACACCCACAAGTCTAAGTACTCGGCTCATCCCAGAGCCGAAAAAATGTACAAGGACGTGAAGGAATTCTACTGGTGGTCCAACTTTAAGGATGAAATTGCAACATACGTCAGCCGATGCCTTACCTGTTCAAAGGTCAAAGCTGAGTATTAGACGCTATCCGGTCTGCTACAGCAACCCGAGATTCCCGTTTGGAAATGAGAGCAAATCTCTATGGATTTCATCACCAAGCTAACAAAGACGTCCAATGATCATGACACGATCTGGGTAATTGTTGACAGGTTGACTAAGACTGCGCATTTCTTACTGATCAAGTAAACCGACAAGCTAGAGAAACTCTCCAAGTTGTATATCGAAGAGATTGTAACTAGGCACGATGTGCTGTTTCAATCATTTCCGACCAAGACAGTCGATTCACTTCCCGATTATGGCAGACACTTATGGATGCACTAGGCTGTTGTTTAGACATGAGCACAACTTATCACCCACAAACCGATGGCCAGGACGAACAGACTATCCAAACATTGGAAGACATGCTCCGAGCATGCGTAATTGATTTCAGTGGAAACTAGGATTCTTATTTGCCTTTGGTTGAGTTCTCCTACAATAACAGTCACCACACCAGCATCAAGGCTGTCCCATTTGAAGCCTTATATGGACGTAAGTGTAGATCTCCTTTGTGTTGGGCGGAATTTGGAGTGAAAATATTTGACTGGCCCCTAGCTAATTCAAGAATCAACCGATAAGATCTTTCAGATCCGTGATCGCTTGAAAGCCGCTCGAGATCGTCAAAAGAGCTATGCTGATCGCCATCGCAAACCACTCGAATTTCTGGTTGGCAATATGGTACTCTTGAAAGTCTCACCCTGGAAGGGTGTACCACGGTTTGGCAAACGTGGGAAGCTTAACTCCCGATACATAGGTCCTTTTGAAATACTTGCTAAGATTGGTCCCGTGGCATACAAGCTCATGTTACCAAAGGAGCTCAACGGTGTTCATGATGCATTCCATGTATCCAATCTGAAGAAGTGTTTATCCGATGAATCTTTGATTATTCCTCCCAAAGAAATTCACATCGATGATCAACTCAACTTCATTGAGGAGCCAATCGAGGTGACTGATTGGAAAGTCCAGAAATTGAGAAGGAGCCGGACCAAACTTGTCAAGGTCAGATGGAATGCAAAGCGTGGTCCCAAATTTACATGGGAACACGAAGACCAAATGAGACGCAAGTATCCAGCTCTTTTTCCAAAGACTACTAAGACCAGTAGGAAAACTCGATTTCGCGGACAAAATTCCAAAAACAAGGGGAGAATGTGGCACCAGTCAACAATCCAGGTAAACACCCGTATGCATTTTTCTTATTAATATCATTTCATGTGCATAATTAGACATTTTGCACACACTATACCCCCCCGGTCTAGTAAAGCACAAGTTATTGAGGAAACTCGATAAATCACTCGTTTATGCATACAACACCCCAAAACTATACAAAACAATTGGCGTTGAACAGTCAAGCCAATCACAAGCTGAACAAAGAGAGACTGGATACCAGATAACACTATTGTACAAGTGACGAATACACCTGGAAATACCTAGGTGGAGAGTTACACAATCCACCTGAACCCAAACAACTACGAAGTGTTTCAATAGGGTCACCACCCTCATCAAATCACAAACACTTCCGAGGAACAAACATATGTTATCAATTGGAAGCAATACTCCCTAACATATGATAACATTTTCCTAACACACGTGTACACTTTAGCTTGATCACAAATAATGTGATAAGTTAACACATAAATAACATGCGTTCACGACTAAAAGAATGCATACATGTTGATATCGTTATCCAACCCCCAAAAGACATCCCTATGTCTTAACCAAACGCGATCAATGCTAACTTATATACCGTCCAGACAACACCATACACAACATATATATATATATATACGGTTACAACTACATATATGCATGATCACACAAGTTGAACTTGTAATCTATATATACATGTGTGTATATAATCGGCCAACACCACAAGTAACACCAAGACAAGTACTTATCACAAACCTTACCCTATCTAGCTAATCCTAAGGAAAATACACTATCCTATCACCTATCACCTCTCATTTATACAACTAATCAACACACAAACATTCCACCTTTCTTGATGATCAGCCGAGGATGATATCACCACCATGACTCACCCTTTGTCTTATCTAACATGCATGTTGTAACACCCCAACCGATGGCGGAATCATCGAGGTGTCACGTAGTGACGATTGTTCAAAAGCACATGGTACTAAAATGTAAATATATTATTGAATAATTTAAATTGTCTTACATGGATGAAATGAAAAAAAATACAAAAGTCTGAATGAAACATGAAATTCGAAATAACTTATTAAAAGCAAGCACTAAGGTCCATTGCTATAGTACTAAGATCAAACTGCACCTGAAACATGTACAAAATAAGTTTTGTCAACATATGAAATGTTGGTGAGCATTCCTAGTTTTATCACATATAGTAAGTTGAAAAAGGTATACAATTCAAGTGCAAAGCTACAGTGCAAATATGTAAACTATGTATCATACAAATGAGCGAAATCAACCCTGTGACTGTATAATGTACTAAATGAACGACGGTGTACTTATCCATTAAATGGATAAAAACTTAACAATGACCACGGATTCTCCGATGAAAAAGGGGGAGAATCAACCTAGGCGGGTTGTCAATCCAATAGCGCTATCCAATGTTAAGGTCGGCTTGTACAATGTTAATGATTTCACTAAGTACAAATGTATTCTACATGTAATGTCTAAGCATAAGGCACGTTTGTAAGCAAATGCACATAGTACTAGATTTGTATTGTAAAAATGTGAACTTGTATTTGTAATTTGTATAAGTGTACATGTAACACCCCAAAAATGAATAAAAGCAAAAAGGGGATAGGAAATACTCACTTTCGCCAAATGACTAGATGACTAAGCGAGCGTGAAAATGCGAGCAATCCAAAGGTTCAACAACGAAACTAGTCCAATTTAGAAGAAAAGAAATCGAATAGGAAAAAATATCAAGCTTCCAATTCGCCAATTACAAGAGCTTATAACCAAAGCTTCAAATGTGAAAGTAATATACTCTAGAAGAAAGGTATGAGGGAGAGTTTAATCGAATTGAAACAATTGATTTAGAGGTGCAAAGTGTAATGGGTCATAGGTGGGTTTTTATACTAGTTTTGGATTCAATTAGCCATTAAATTGGTCAATACCATAAAGTAAGGTCTTATGATGAATTGAATATTTGACTAGGACTTTGACTGTTTGACTAAGACTTTGACTAGGACATTGACTGGGACTTTGACTGAGACTTTGGCTGGGACTGTCTTAGCGGACCGCGACGGCTAAAAAAAATATTTTTTCTAATTTAATCAATTTTAAGTTATAGACTTGTTTCCTTATGTTTCTAAGTTGTTTTAAGACTGAAAATTAAGGGCTTTGAGTATCAATGTCTGAAACATACGTGCTCGGGTGTAGATGTGAGTATAAAACGTGCATACTTTTACTTATAAAAATTATATGTTTTATTATATTATGAATTTTGGTCCTATTAAAATACGAGGGTTAAAAATGAAAATTTTGAAATAGTTGAGGAACCAATTATGCACATTTATGATAAGTGAAGGGTGCAGGTTGTCAAAGTCTCCCCTACTTTAGAAAATTTCGTCCCAAAATTACTTTCAAGTGAAGGTTTCCATGAAACAAAACATTTGTAAAAAAAGGCAATTAGATTTTAAGAATGCATCAGCCATGATTTGACAAAGTTTGAAGTAGTTGTTTAATACCCAAAATAAGAGTTTGAAAATCCTTAAAGTTTTACCCAAGGTTAGAGAATTAAGAGTTTATAATGAGCAATGTAACATCGCAAAATTTTCCCCAAAATTTTAATACATAAAAAGCCCTTATATATATATATATATATATATTTTATTACACCTTTATCATTAATATTATACAAATGTGCCTAAGTCTTTATTTATCCTAACTCACAACTTATATACATACATAAATGTATATAAATAATAATAATAATAATATGATTCTAAATTCTTTTTTTTTCACATACAAGATTTTTTTTTAAATAAAGCCTTGAGTCAAATAGTCAAAGTCCTAGTCAAAGTCTTAGTCAAACAGTCAAAGTCTTAGTCAAATAGTCAATTCATCATAAAACCTTACTTTATGGTGTTGACCAATTTTAATGGCTAATTGACTCCAAAACTAGTATAAAAACCCACCTATGACCCATCATACTTTGCACCTCTAAATCGATTGTTTCAATCCGATTAAACTTTCCCTCATACCTTTCTTCTATAGTCTATTACTTCTACAATTGAAGCTTTGATTATAAGCTCTTGTAATTGGCGAATTGGAAGCTTGATATTCTTTCTTTTTCGTTTTCTTCAATTTGGACTAGCTACGTTGTTGAGTCTTTGGGATTCGCCTCGCATACATTCACAACACATTATTCTAATTTTTTTACGAGACATAGCATTTTGCTAAGGTGAGTTTTACATAGCCCCTTTTCTATTTATCACCATTTTTGGGGTGAAACATGTTTATAACATCATCATTGCAATTCAATCATCAATGTGTCTATGTGTTTTCTATGTTGCATTATGTCTTGAGCATGATTAGAGTAAGCACCATTCTAGCATAATCATTAACATTGATCAGCCGGCGGTATATATCGATAGATCTATTGGACTGACAATCCCACCCGGATACGTGCCTCCTACAAAGGTTACGTGGGTGTTTGTTATCGTATAACATATTGGACCATGAGCGTATGGTATGTATCATTTTACAACAGTCACAATGGTTGATTATGCACTCGATTTACTTCTAGTATGTTTTCACATATGGACTAGATTGCCATGACACATGAATTGCACAACAATTTTATTCGATTATCAAAACCTATGTAATTCTCACCAACTTTTGTTGACCCAAAATATTTTCATCTTAACATGTTTCAGGTTCTAATTGCTTGAAGATTTGAATTGATGCTTGAAGATGTTTGCATAGTTTTATTCAATTTGATGTACAAGTTCTTAGAACAATTGTATGTAACTTATTTAAATTATTTAATGAAATTTATTATTCACCATGAGCTACTGAACAATCATCAATACGTGACATCCCGATGTTTCCGCCATCGGTTGGGGTGTTACAGATTGGTATCAGAGCCATGGTTATAGGGAATTAGGTTATTAGAGAAATAATCTAGTCTATAACCATAGGATTTAACAAGTACTTGCTTCTTTTACTTGCTATACTCTATCTCCCTCCTACTTCTTATCTCTACTTTCATCCCTGCAAGAAGGTTGCTCTCCATCACTGGATCTACTCTCAGACTAATAGGACAAAACCCTCAGGTTTAACCTGAACCACCTTGAGATCTCGTCGAAGTTCTAGATTTTAATAACGAACACGTGCAATCTGGAAGGGTGAACGCCTGTATTCTGAGTCTTCTGTCTAGGCTGGCATTGCGCATATATCCCAATCAGACGAGGGACCCGGATGCCTACCTGGGAATTCTCGGGATGAGTGTTCACTTATAGGCTAAAGCATGTCTTCACTATGTTGTTGGAATCTGGAATCTTTGATACGTCAACGTTTTCGTTTATTCGTTTTAATTAATGAATAAATGATTACATTCCTTATATCACCTCATTCATTTCATGCCACATTGAACCTTCATTGTGTCCCTTATAGATCATGTCTCCACGTCGCAGCACTCGCAATAACAGTGGTGAAAACCAAGAGGAAAGTAACAACAACCACAACACCAACCACAACAACAACAAAAACAACAAAGGTGTTGATGCCCAACTGGCTGCGATTATTTCCCAACAAATGGCGCAACAAATCACAACTCTGGTTTCTAACTTGTTGGCTCAAGTCATCCCAATGAATGGGAACGGCAATGGAAATGGAAATGGCGATGGAAATCACATAAAGAACGGGACCTTAGTTCGGAAAGGCGAGAAAACAAGTATTGTGGCCGCGGTAACTACCGAGAACCAGAAGCGCAAGACCAGGGATCCTAATGTAAACCTCACTACACAAGCTTCTAACAAGAAACCCTATACAAGAAACTTTCCATTGTGTAACACATGCAATCGACATCACCCCACTGTTTCAATGTATCGCCTGTGCACCAATTGTGGTAAGTATGGCCATCTGGTCAACACATGTCGTGAGACCCCAAACCCTAATACCAACCAACCAACCAACCCTGCTCAGGTTGCTAATCTTGATCGTCCTAGTAAATACAACTATGGTCAATGTTATGAATGTGGAAACCCAAATCATTTCCGTAACCGATGCCCTAAACTAAATCGAGATCAAGACCCTCCAGCTACTTAACAGCAAACCCCACAATTTGAATGATGTCTACTTTTTAATTCTATGTATTGACACTTTTTGATTCAAGTAATAAATTCAAGTATTATCATAACATCTGAGTGCATGCTTGTTTGAATGTGAACTAATTGCTATATCTATAATCATACTTGCTTACTTGTACAACAATTAGTTGACTACCAAACAACCTACTCAACGATTGGTAGAGGTCATCATGTCTTTCCAACAGTCGGGAGAGGCCCTACAACCTGCTCAACGACTGGTGGAGACTATCGAACCTGCTCAACAATCGGTAGAGTCATAAAAGAACGCAAAACCCTAATGTAAGGTAAATTGATAATTACGGTCCGGAACGTAATCATGAATTTACAGGTACGTTAAGGTGGTGAGAAATTTTATCAAGGTTTTCGGTAGTCGACCAATTGTATACCTGGTGTTTTTCTTTTAACTTCGGGACGAAGTTCCTAAAAGTAGGGGAGACTGTAACATCGCAAAATTTTCCCCAAAATTTTAATACATAAAAAGCCCTTATATATATATATATATTTTATTACACCTTTATCATTAATATTATACAAATGTGCCTAAGTCTTTATTTATCCTAACTCACAACTTATATACATACATAAATGTATATAAATAATAATAATAATAATATGATTCTAAATTCTTTTTTTTTCACATACAAGATTTTTTTTTTAAATAAAGCCTTGAGTCAAATAGTCAAAGTCCTAGTCAAAGTCTTAGTCAAACAGTCAAAGTCTTAGTCAAATAGTCAATTCATCATAAAACCTTACTTTATGGTGTTGACCAATTTTAATGGCTAATTGACTCCAAAACTAGTATAAAAACCCACCTATGACCCATCATACTTTGCACCTCTAAATCGATTGTTTCAATCCGATTAAACTTTCCCTCATACCTTTCTTCTATAGTCTATTACTTCTACAATTGAAGCTTTGATTATAAGCTCTTGTAATTGGCGAATTGGAAGCTTGATATTCTTTCTTTTTCGTTTTCTTCAATTTGGACTAGCTACGTTGTTGAGTCTTTGGGATTCGCCTCGCATACATTCACAACACATTATTCTATTTTTTTTACGAGACATAGCATTTTGCTAAGGTGAGTTTTACATAGCCCCTTTTCTATTTATCACCATTTTTGAGGTGAAACATGTTTATAACATCATCATTGCAATTCAATCATCAATGTGTCTATGTGTTTTCTATGTTGCATTATGTCTTGAGCATGATTAGAGTAAGCACCATTCTAGCATAATCATTAACATTGATCAGCCGGCGGTATACATCGATAGATCTATTGGACTGACAATCCCACCCGGATACGTGCCTCCTACAAAGGTTACGTGGGTGTTTGTTATCGTATAACATATTGGACCATGAGCGTATGGTATGTATCATTTTACAACAGTCACAATGGTTGATTATGCACTCGATTTACTTCTAGTATGTTTTCACATATGGACTAGATTGCCATGACACATGAATTGCACAACAATTTTATTCGATTATCAAAACCTATGTAATTCTCACCAACTTTTGTTGACCCAAAATATTTTCAACTTAACATGTTTCAGGTTCTAATTGCTTGAAGATTTGAATTGATGCTTGAAGATGTTTGCATAGTTTTATTCAATTTGATGTACAAGTTCTTAGAACAATTGTATGTAACTTATTTAAATTATTTAATGAAATTTATTATTCACCATGAGCTACTGAACAATCATCAATACGTGACATCCCGATGTTTCCGCCATCGGTTGGGGTGTTACAGATCTGTAACATCCCGCTCCTCTCATCACCAATATTGTCCGCTTTGCCCATCCAGAGCTCACGGATTTGTTTTTGGTTGCCCAAGTGGAGACTTCCCAGGAGGTCACCCATCCTGAAATTTCTCCCACCTGAGCACGCTTAACTGTGGAGTTCTCCTCTCATCCACTAACATTAAGCCCCAAAACGCGTTGGTGATTTAAGAGGCAAGACATTACTTATGAACCAAGGATCTCTCCTGGCCACGGCCGATGTGGGATTTTCCTGGGGTGTTACATTCACCCCTTGTTAGAGTCTCATCGTCCCTGATGAGGTGTGTTCCTGGGGTGTCACATTCACCCCCTGTTAGAGTCTCATCGTCCCTGATGAGGTGTGCACCCACCATCCCGAACGGCACAGGAGTGGCTCTGATACCATCTGTAACATCCCAGGAAAATCCCACATCGGCCGTGGCCAGGAGAGATCCTTGGTTCATAAGTAATGTCTTGCCTCTTAAATCACAAACGCGTTTTGGGGCTTAATGTTAGTGGATGAGAGGAGAACTCCACAGTTAAGCGTGCTCAGGTGGGAGAAATTTCAGGATGGGTGACCTCCTGGGAAGTCTCCACTTGGGCAACCAAAAACAAATCCGTGAGCTCTGGATGGGCAAAGCGGACAATATTGGTGATGAGAGGAGCGGGATGTTACAAGCAAGGTTTGGGAAAAGTATGTAACTGGTGAGGGTAGGGCAGTGTTATAGTAGCTTTCCTTACTTTAAAGTAGTTTTTGATCGAACTTTATTAAGGACATGCAACATGATTTCGACTAACAGAGAGTGTTAGAGTATACAAAGTTTAAGGTTTTCTGTAGAGGTGGTCAACAAGGAAGGCTCCAACAAAACTAATTGGAGCTTATGTAAAATGTTCTTTTATCAAATATGCTAGCTATTAGTCAGCGACCTATTGAAGAGGTAGTAAGGGGTAGGTTCTTGGTCAGACTCCTAGTCCGCTCCCGCAGTATCGTTTATGCTTATATATAGGGTGTACCGCAGCTAACCCACCACACTCCCGATACTTTGGACTCGTACTGATTGTCTACCAATAGCCTAAATAGAATTACACACCACCCTCATGTACCTGTAAATCCATGATTGCGTTCCGGACCGTAATCATCGATTTACCTTACACTAGGGTGCTATGTTTTTCCATAACACTAACATAAGTAATACAAGAAACAATGCGTGCAACCAAAATGTGTTAAGTAGTAGATACTGCTCAAGTATAAGATGTGGTTAGAGGTTCTTCCCCTTTCAGGTTCACCTTTTAACCGTAATGAGATTAATGTGTAAGTATAAGACATGATTAGGGGTTCTTCACCTTTCAGGTTCACCCTTAACCGGTAAATTTCTGTTCACATCATTGGGCTCTAAACAACCATATTGATAAACTCTGCGGATTACACCGTTCCCCTCGGGTTAGAGGAATACTCTGAACCGAGTCGTTCATGGGAACCGGCTTAGATCTCATACGAGCTATCAATTAGTATGTTCGTTGGCCATGATGATGAACCAAATAATGTAAAGTATAACAGGATTTTGCTCACAACAAAAAAAAAATATGCATACCAAATATGCGTTTATGTAAGTATATAAGTATAGCATAGAATTTCGATTGAAAAAATAGCATAACGTAAATCGAGTAAATCGCACAATTTGCACAAAATGAAAGTAAACGAGTTAAATTAATGCTCAAAACTAGTGTTGTAAGAATAACTACTAATAACCAGTGCGAGAATAGTTGCGAATAACGCGTGAAAATAACTACCAACAAAAGAATAATAGAAAAATAATAAGATAATGTACGAACGTAACTATAAATAGAATGGTAAAAAATAATAATAAAATGTACTGTAAATAAAAGTGCACAGAACAGACGTATAGTCTACTGGTATGAGGATAACTGTTTGGAAACCAAAGAATGTTTTAAGTTCAAAATAGGATCACTTGAAAAGATTTCGTAGGTATACATTTTCATGTGTTTACGAGAAGTCGAGTTTGAAAAGTGTTAGAAGGTATATTATTAGTTGCAAATTCCTCCCGAAAACATATATTGGATACGTTATATGAAAACATGCAGATTTACATTTGATTTGTAAAATATGCAATGCAAGTTTATAAAATGCAAGATGAAACCATTTCATGAAGTGTGTGTAAATCTAATGTGTTTCGAAAGACCAAGATTTAAAATGATGTGAAGGTTGTGAATGATCCCAGATGCCTTGACGAATTTTGGAAAATAAAATTTTCTGTATTTAAACATTTCTTTAACTTGTGGGTTGAAAAGTCGGAAATTTTTAATTGTTATGAAATGTTGAGAAAATCGAAGTGTTACCCGTTAAGACTGGACAAACTTGAAACCTTTTAAATTTTTAAACTTTTACGAAATCTATACATTAAAAGATCATTTATTTGCAGGATCGTTAAGGCATCTCTTTGGGCTCGTAGCGGGCTATTTGTTTCAAGGCACAAGGTGTATGAAAAGTGTGTTCTAATTTAGTGTACTAGTGCGTATCGTGTAGGTAGGCATTTATGTATGAGCTTAGTCTGACTAAGAAGTTCTAACTAATGGTAGTTGGCTATGGCTTAGGAGATTGGGTGCATCAATATTTGTATTAGGTATATGAGGATATATTGACTTCGATCAAGTAAGTTTGTAAACATAAAGGTATAAAACAGGTTGAAATAATAAGTTTGGAGAAACCATGTTCATTTTTAACTGTATGATGACGCAACATTCCTAAAATCAGGATGTGATCAAAGTTAAACACAAAGTTTAAAACTTAAGTCATGGGTAAAAATGTTTTAACACAAAACGAGTAATACCTTATAGTGTAAAAATCATGAGCATAAGTGAAGTAGTGTAAGCTTTAATGCGATAATATATCGAACAAAAGTTTTAGTAATGATGATAATGGATTCAAAAGCGAATGATCAATGAATAATGGCATATGAAACATCAAGTGATTAAATGGAATCTTCAAATGATAAACAAACATAAATATTAATGATATAGAACATTGGAATTGTTTCCAAAAACTTTGATCAACTCAAGTATTTGGAATTTCCTAGTGACTTATGGAGGCGTACTTTAGCCTATAAGTGAATGCTCATCCCAAGAGTTCCCAGGTAGGTATACGGGTCCCTCGTCTGATTGGGATTTATACGAAATACCAGGCCTAGACAGAAAACTCAGGATACAGGCGCTCACCCTTCTAGATTGCACGTGCCCCATCACTAGTGAATTCCAAAACTTTAGCGACATTAAAAACGAGATGCAAAAATAGATCCTTGAGATTTGGATTTCACTCCTAACTCAAAGATGTATTTCAAAATTGAAAACGATTGTGGAATGAAACGAATCACTAAGTTAAGGATATCACTCCCAGCTTAGTGGTTAAGTTCCTTTTTGAAGGAAATACTCTTTGAGGTGTGGATGTCACTCCTATCTCAAAGATATATTCCTAAGATAAATAACATATAGAGGAGTGAAACTAATCACCAAGGTATGGATGTCACTCCTAACTTGGTGATATCGTTTCGTTTATGAAATACGAGTATCTTC
Source organism: Ambrosia trifida (assembly GCA_028751855.1). Classification (NCBI taxonomy): domain Eukaryota; kingdom Viridiplantae; phylum Streptophyta; class Magnoliopsida; order Asterales; family Asteraceae; genus Ambrosia; species Ambrosia trifida. Next base: position 2,112,656 of record CM054123.1, on the reverse strand, counting down.
TTCTCTAAACAAAACACCGATAGAATAACGAGAAAGAATCATAGCGAAAATATCTTGAAAGAAAATAATAGGATAAAGAGAAATAAACACGAGAGGACTCATGAATGTAAGCTTAGTTATAGACTAGGCTAAAAGGCATTCTAATAACCTAATTCCCTATAAACATGGCTCTGATACCAATCTGTAACACCCCAACTGATGGCGGAATCATCGAGGTGTCAGTAGTGACGATTGTTCAAAAGCACATGGTACTAAAATGTAAATATATTATTGAATAATTTAAATTGTCTTACATGGATGAAATGAAAAAAATACAAAAGTCTGAATGAAACATGAAATTCGAAATAACTTATTAAAAGCAAGCACTAAGGTCCATTGCTATAGTACTAAGATCAAACTGCACCTGAAACATGTACAAAATAAGTTTTGTCAACATATGAAATGTTGGTGAGCATTCCTAGTTTTATCACATATAGTAAGTTGAAAAAGGTATACAATTCAAGTGCAAAGCTACAGTGCAAATATGTAAACTATGTATCATACAAATGAGCGAAATCAACCCTGTGACTGTATAATGTACTAAATGAACGACGGTGTACTTATCCATTAAATGGATAAAAACTTAACAATGACCACGGATTCTCCGATGAAAAAGGGGGAGAATCAACCTAGGCGGGTTGTCAATCCAATAGCGCTATCCAATGTTAAGGTCGGCTTGTACAATGTTAATGATTTCACTAAGTACAAATGTATTCTACATGTAATGTCTAAGCATAAGGCACGTTTGTAAGCAAATGCACATAGTACTAGAATTGTATTGTAAAAATGTGAACTTGTATTTGTAATTTGTATTAGTGTACATGTAACACCCCAAAAATGAATAAAAGCAAAAAGGGGATAGGAAATACTCACTTTCGCCAAATGACTAGATGACTAAGCGAGCGTGAAAATGCGAGCAATCCAAAGGTTCAACAACGAAACTAGTCCAATTTAGAAGAAAAGAAATCGAATAGGAAAAAATATCAAGCTTCCAATTCGCCAATTACAAGAGCTTATAACCAAATCTTCAAATGTGAAAGTAATATACTCTAGAAGAAAGGTATGAGGGAGAGTTTAATCGAATTGAAACAATTGATTTAGAGGTGCAAAGTGTAATGGGTCATAGGTGGGTTTTTATACTAGTTTTGGATTCAATTAGCCATTAAATTGGTCAACACCATAAAGTAAGGTCTTATGATGAATTGAATATTTGACTAGGACTTTGACTGTTTGACTAAGACTTTGACTAGGACATTGACTGGGACTTTGACTGAGACTTTGACTGGGACTGTCTTAGCGGACCGCGACGGCTAAAAAAAATATTTTTTCTAATTTAATCAATTTTAAGTTATAGACTTGTTTCCTTATGTTTCTAAGTTGTTTTAAGACTGAAAATTAAGGGCTTTGAGTATCAATGTCTGAAACATACGTGCTCGGGTGTAGATGTGAGTATAAAACGTGCATACTTTTACTTATAAAAATTATAAGTTTTATTAAATTGTGAATTTTGGTCCTATTAAAATACGAGGGTTAAAAATAAAAATTTTGAAATAGTTGAGGAACCAATTATGCACATTTATGAAAAGTGAAGGGTGCAGGTTGTCAAACATATCACCTAGTTATACCAAAATAACATGTACCAATTACCTCACAAGTAAACTACCCTTGCCTTTTCTTTCTTGCAAACTCACGGCCAAAGAGGATCAAGGAACAAGAGGTGACAACTACACAAAAGACAAAGAATGACAACTCATGGATCCATGATCACTATCATCTAGAACCTCATTCTTTGCTTCTTCCTTACCTTATGTCTCGACCAATAACATTCCACCACATATGGAAATGATGTCACTTGCCTATTTCACTAAATGAGGCAACAAAACAAGCATGACACAATGCCCCTTCAAAGTCAACACTCCCTCATCTGGAACTCTTACACATCTCGGCTATAAACAAGGAGAAAGAAAGCATGACAACCAATTATATGGAACTTGATGTAAGACAATGATGATGCATCATTTCCAAGGATGAATGCTTACATCTTTTGCACTTACAACTAGCGCCCGAAGGGAGATAGGGACAAGGGATGATTGTGTTCTCAACATTTACATTCTTTTGATATCTATGCCCATTGATCGATCCATAGCTAGGAGATATGCTTGCCATCTTTGTTCTTGTCCACTTCTCATTCGACCGACTATATAAGGAGGTGTAGGACTCACCAACAATTGCCACATATAAACTCTCTAAACCTCTCACAACTTTCGGTCATCTCCACGCCATAGCCGAAGAGCTATCAAGCTTTCAAGGATCGAGGAAGGCAATCACAAGGCTTTCTAACACTGAACACCTCTTGGTAAGTTCTCTAAGCTTCTATACTTCAATTCCCTCAACCCATTTCTATTTACCCGACCCCTATCCGACCTATGATCCACTCTAAACAACCACTCAGACACACAAGTACTATACAACTTATTATGTTTGCATATAGTCGACTTAATTGAGCTCACATTGTCGAGAGACCCCATTGTTGACTAATAATCGGTCCTAATGTTGTTATGTTGACTTGAGTAATGTTTTTAAATCAAAACCAACGTGAATGATCAACTAATGGATCGGCTTTGGTAATCCAAACTCACTTGATTTATCTTCAAAAATTAAGGTTTAACATGGATGAATTTATAATCAGTTTTCCCCATAGATACACTAAAACACATTGCATAGTTTTGATTGTACCCTAATCGGCCTAAGTCAACTGATTTGAATCAATGCACAATCGGATTCGAGACCTACATAATACATTTTTTCGGCTATGATGCCCTAGCACATGTTAACACAGGACGAAACACATGTAAGCATCATTTTGACATTAAAAGAGGGTAAAACCGTGGTAAAACACATATTTTCCCAAAACCAACCACAACATGGTGTCAATTTATAACCCATAACGATATGTGGGGACCACTTTGTTTACAATAAAAGTCCACTTACAACCAGGTACCCGGGATTTCTGGAACTGCACCCATTACAGATACAAATAAAACGGTTATAAACCTCACGTGCACAAGACATGGCCCACATACACTATAACCAAGGTCCAAAAATGTCGGGTGAACAATTTATATGATAAACAACAAGAACGTACAACTTACCGTGCTCTTAATAATCGTAGGGAAACTATTGTTGAACGGTATCTATCTCACATTCCAGCCTCCCTAGACCACACGTGTCACTATCAGGTGAGTGTCACGGCCCCATTTTACTATTCTTACATTTTGGGGGACAAACATGATACAAATCTAGTACAAACTTCATTTTGTGTTATTCTATCGTGACTACCATGTGGAATATGAGACATTTGGTTCATGAGCTCAACAGTCCTCGTACATACATTATACTATAACCATTAGCTATCGAAGGCCATGGAACACTTTAATAAATCAATTGGGTTAACACCCCAACTCTTGGTTAGTCACTCTAACCGGTTACATACAAGAGAGTGTTAGTATTCTACTATACATACATTGTCTTTAGTGTACAATGCACGAGGCACAATAGTCAAGAGGTTTGGTTACGGGACTCATGGTTTGCACAGTAATCATTCGCTTAGCTAGCCTATGATTGGTCATACACGAATTACACGAGCAATTTACATAGTACATCTAAACATGTGAACTCACCAACATTATTATTGACAAATCTTTTATGCATGGTTTTTAGGTAATTGATGATGAGAAGCAGAGACTTGGGAGAGGGGTTCGAGCATGCACCAGTGGTACCATTTTGGATCGGGTCTTGTCTGTTCCACGTTATTTCAGTATTTGAGTCATGAATCCCAAACATTTTTTACTATTTTTCAGACAATGTTATGATGATTTAAATAATTTATTACAATATCCATCCTTCGATAGTATCAATGTAAACAAATATGTGTGTTTCTTGAACCTTGTGCTTGAAAACCTTTCGAGGTCGCATCCCCGTGTTTCCGCCTTGGCGAGGTGTGACAGATCTTGAACACCCATTTTGTACCTGAAACACTTACAAGATTGAAGACTAATTTAACTCTTAAAAATTTCATCAAGAAAGAAAATAATAGGGATAATTATCAAGAACATAAAAACATCACTTGTACAAAAATAAACTATCAAATTTATACCAAGTTTCATCTTCACCCACGACAAAGGAATATAGCCAAGAATGACCATACAAACTTGCTCGTAAACAATGATCGTGGTAAGGATCATGATGACTTATGTAATTGACTGGAATTCTTTGTATTTTTAGTGATTTTAGGACTGTCTCTATCTAGATTTGGTTATTAAAAACCTTTGTATAGTGATCCTAAGCTCCAAAGGTTGTGAAATTCTATTAGGCTTTTAGGAGAGATTTCCAATATGTTTTCAAAGTATCAAAGGTGTGGTGGGTTAGCTGCGGTACACCCTATATATAAACACTGATGGTGCATTGGAATGATATGTGTAATCAAACCAAGAGCAAACCCTAGTCAGTCCTTAATATAGATTATTTTTAGATGCATATATGTGGCTATCGCTTTTGGATTGTATAGGATTGCTGAAGTTTGATGAAATAAAGGTTTTGAAGAAGTCCATTCGACCATGTCGTGGGGTGGAATGAATTTGGAAATGGTAGAAGGAAGACTAAAGGTCATCAGGATGTTTATTAATGTTCATTCGCACCTTGTAAACGTCGAATGAGTTCATTCGACCTCTGCACAGGTCGAATGGAAATATATATATATATATATATATATATATATATATATATATATATATGTTTGAGTTGTTTAGAAGTTAGAACTTTTGGTCATTGTTGAGTGTGTTTGTCTGTGTTTTTCAAAAAGTGTCTAGAGAGTTCTAAAGTGTAGTTTTCATTAATATCTAACATTTGTAAGCTTTATCAATCAAGTTATTAATGGAAAACACTTTGAAAATGGATATTATTGAGTTCTGGTCTGATATTATCAATTTGCATGTGATCTAGGGTTTCTGCAACTAGATTACTTATACTTGTGCGATATTATTGTTGATTTTTCAAAATCGATCATTTACAAAGTGGTATCAGAGCTTTGCTCAATCACACAACTGCAAATTGATAGTTTTCAATAAGATTTTTCATCAAAAACATCATAAGTTTTTCTGTTTTGCATGACCTTTGCATGAACATGGAGATTGATTGATTCAGACTTGTTTTTACGGATAAAATCAAAATTTCTTTCACAAAACTTGATCTTAATTAGATCCGAATCAAAACCTAATAATTTTCATCAAAATCCATCAACTTTTGCATAATTCAGATCAAATTGGTTAATTTTTGAAGAAAAATTGATTTTCAAATGGGTCGGGTCGAACGAGTTTGAGTTGGGTCAAAGGAGTATCATTTTTGGGTCGAATCAGTCAGTTTTCGGTCGAATCAAGTGGATTTAGGTTGAACCAAGTTGGGTTTTAGGTCAAATCAGTTTGTTTATTCATCATTCAGAGTGTGTTGTGTCTCATTCAAACCTTTCTTGTTCATTCGAACCATCGAGGGATCGAATCAAGTTCTTATTGAGGTCGAATCAGTTATATTAGTTCAGTTACTCATTCGAACTTGTTGTTAGGGCCAGTGATTCCATCTTCATTCGAACCCTCGACTACATTGTTTAGGTTGAACCAAATTCCAGATTTTTAGATTTTCTAAGTATTGATATTTCGAACATCATGGACAACATTTGGGGATTACCGATCACACCGAGACCTGCTATGACACAACCACAGCAAGTACCTACTAATCCTTGGGTCGTTGCACCCGTGATACAAAACACACAACCACCACAGATGCCGAATTACTTTGCTACATCGAGTTCATCACAACCTGCTGTCACACATCCTCCACAACAAATGCTAGATTATTGGGGAGTCGTAGCAGCAGTGGTAGCTCAAAGTCAGACCAGCAATGCTATTACTACCTTGGTTAATGACTTATCAATGGGAAATGGAAACCGTCCACCGAAGATGTTGGATATGAGCGAGTATCATGGATGGTAAAGAAGATTCAAGATTCATCTTGAAGGCATGGATAGAATGGGGAAGCGTGGCAGATGATTATGAAGGGTTATAGTCCGCCAATGGTCGTGAACACGAACACACCGATTGCACTTGAAGACCTAAAAGACGATGAGAAGAAGAAGTTCGTAGTAGAAAAGAAGGCGTATTCTCAGTTATCTCAGGCATTGACTATAGATCTATTACATCAGTTTGGTCCATGTGCAACTTCGAAGCAATTATGGGATGCTTTGAAGAGTAGGAACGATGGTAATGAGAAAAGTAGGAGAATTCATGTGGAAGCGATTAAGAAGGAGTTTGAGAATTTTAGTTATGTTGGGAATGAGACATTGAAGGAGCTTATACCAAGATTCTTTCATTTGTTGTCAGAGTTATCGAATTATGAGATTGTTATTCCCATGACTGATGTCGTTGAAAAGTTTGCTGATTCGTTGCCTTCGTATTGGGGACAACATGTTGAGATTCTGAAAGAAAAAGATGCATTTCAGTATTGGTCCATCAACGAATTTATTCAGAAGCTGTAAAATAAAGAGATGGAAGGAAGGAGAAAGGAGAAAAGAGCACAGTTTCCACAAAATCCGGAGCTTTATTATGCTACATCATCTTCTTCTATTTCTATTCCATCAGGAGGAGCGAGTGTTGCACCTCAAACTGCTTTTGTATCAAAAGTTGAACCACCAATGACTGCAGCTAGTTATTACACATCTAGACCATCATACACACCAACTTCATACACAACAACTCAACTTCCTATGTCAGCTGCTTGTTATTACGCTTCATCAAGCCAAAGTCCGATCGTGTTGGAAACTTCCAACATGAATAATGCGACAGTAGAAGTGGCACAACAACACATTGCGTTGGTTTCAGCAATGGTCGCTTCATACAATGGACTGGTGGCGAGTCAGATTGGCAACAACAATCTGACCAATGAGGATTATGCCCAGATCGATAAAGAAGAGATGGAACTAATTAATATCCCGTGGGCATTCACAAGTGTGATGAGAAGAGCGACTAAGTTTATCGAGAAGACTGGCAAAACTGATCTTGCTACTTCACCGAACACTACCTATGGTTTCAACAAAGCCAAGGTTACGTGTTTCAACTCAGTGACTCGAGGTCATTTTGCTAGAGAATGTACCCAACCGAAGCAACAAGGTAACCGAAACCCTTTCAGCTCAAACTACCAAAACCGTCAATCACAGAACCAAGTTACCTATCAAAGCCAAAACAACAACAACAACTATCAAAACCGAAACAATTACCAAACCGACAAAACACCTCCCAAAATACCACATAAAGACAAACATCCACAACTAACCAAAACCAAACAACACCAAATCAAACCAGAACCATTATTCCTGTTTCTACACCAAACACTCAACATCAGAATGAGAATCAAGCTTTGGAGATTCAGAAGGATGAAGGTTTTGATTGGAATACTATGCAATTAGGTGTTGAAGAGGTCACTGGTGGTATTGTTGCTTGTTTTGCTCAAGAGATGGTGAGCGAGGAGCCGGTGATAGTTGAAGATGACTTGGTGAAGGAAAAATTTTATGAGAAGATTTTTGAAGTTGTGATTGAGGTGATTGTTGAAGAGGAGGTTCCTAATGTTCACTTTGAGAAGGTTGAGGAACTGGTTGAAGAAATGGTTTTAAGGACTATTATTGATTCTGTTGTTGTTGTCTCTGATGATCGAGAATCTGTCTATTCTGACTCGGAGAGTGAATCTGATTCTGAGGCTAGTGTGAACACGCTCGATGATGATATTGATCAACTTCTAGCCGAAGCAGACTTTTTGAGGACGAAGAAATCATGCATGGTGGATGATGCTTTTACTAAAGTGGATTACTCCAAGTTTTTCGCTGGAATGGAAGCTCATTTTGCTTTGATGGCCATGACAGATCCTCCTAAACCGGTAAGTCCTAACTCTTCTTCTAGTGATAAGTATTGTGGTACATGCGATAGACTTCAGGATGAGGTTAAGCAACTAAAGCATCAACTTGATAGTGCTAAAATCGCCATTCAGTCGTATCGTAAGGAGGAGAGAGATTTCAACAAAACACTTGATAGCTATAAGAAAGATGTTTCTGAATTAATTAAAACTATTTCACTTGCCATTAACAATTATATAAATGAAATTGAAGAAACTAAACTTGAAATGGCTAAAATCAAGTGTTTTGTTGAAAAGATAAACAAAAAGATAGATAGTTATAAAAATGTGGCTTATGTTTTAGACTACATTATTGAGGAACCAGTGAAGGAAAAAGGTCAATCTAGTGTGAATTATACATCTGTTCCTTCCCCGATGTTATTCAAAAATCATAATCTTAATTTAGTGACACCGGAGAGTTCAGATAGATCGGATTCCACATCAGAGAACGAGTCAAACACTTCTAGTGTTGGTGATCCGAATTCTGATGTGAGACCGATTCTAGGATTAAATGATGAGGGAGTGGTCGCTGTAACTGATGATTCGGATTCTGAGAATGAGGAACCTAAGAAGAATAATGATATTCCTAAGGAAAATCAAATTCGCACTAATGAGAATGTATCACCTTCTAAGGTTCCACATCCTCAAAAGGTTGAAAACAAACAGAATCCATCAGTTAAGCAATGTGATAAGAATGAGTCAATTGACAAACCTGTGAAAGTATTTTATCGGATGGAAGGATCTGATAAGATAATTTCTGATGATGAGTATCCCATTCAGTTCGCTAACTATTCTAAAATTGAGAAAATTTGGCAAGAGAGTACCATTTGGTTTCTAAAATATGAACGAACAAATGATATTCCACTTGAATTAATCAAGCGACTGTATGGTGATGACTCGAAAACACCAAAGGTTCATGTCACTGAGTTTGTCAAACCGAAAAACAAGATTAACGGACTTTTCGAACCGGCTTACTCAATGGAGCCCGCTCCTGAGAGTTTAAGGCGTAAGTGTATTGATGATCAATACCCGGTTAAATCATTCGCTAATCATCATGACAAGAACTCATTTGAGGAGTACCGTGCAGGTTACTGGTGTGGGGAAAGAGGGCATTTACTTGCTCACTGCCCATACGTGCAACACAGAAGGCACGAGGTTGAAAGCAGGCAAACCCAAAGGAATTCGGTTGTTGGTTACCAACACAGACAGTCTTTTTCACAAGGACAATTTTATCTTCAAAGACAACAGTTTTATTATCAAAACCATTTTTATCCACAAAGAGGAAACCAACCGATTGTCTATGACAATCGCAACCGAATTGCTATGGAGAAGAAACTAATGAAACCAATGGTGAAAACGGCTAATGATAAACAAAAGGTTTACCCAAACCCTGCTGTTAATCATTGGCTGGAACTTTGTCAATTCACCCAGACAAGGTAATCAAGAAAGTTTTATTCAAGAACGACGCAAAGAAACCTGTTGAGGTTAAACAACCTCAAATTAGGATTCTTAAACGTTCGAAACAGACTTGGACACCAAAGACTTCTCCAGGTGCTTCTACTTCAACTTCAACTTCTAAGGTTCAAGTTAATCATGAAAAGGTTTTGAATAATCAGAAAAGGTTGATTTGAAACAGAAAGTTTGTGAAAAAAAAGAATCTTTGAATGTTGACACTCAAAGACCCAAGACCACAAAGGCTTGGGTCCTTCGTAAAAACTAATCATTTTGTGATTGGTGAAGGGAGCTCCAGTTGGCCCTGTTAGCAGTCTTTGGATTGTCGACAGTGGAGTTTCTAGGCACATGACCGGGGATATGTCACTACTATTTGACTTAAAGAATATCAATGGAGGGTATGTAGCGTTTGCAGGAAACAAAGGCGGGTATATAACGATGGAGGGAAGTGTTAGTAATGGGATAGTAAGTTTCGAGAGGATTTCTTATGTGTAGCAAATCGTTTACAATCTGCTGAGTGTTAGTCAAATTTGCGACAAGAAGTTTTCAGTACACTTTGATGATAAGTCTTGCTACATCTTGAAGCCTGGTTTCGTTATACCCAAAGATTGGATCATGCTTAAAGCTCCGAGAGTGAACAATCTTTACATTCTTGATATGAGTAAAGCAACCACTACACAGAGGCAAGTGACGTGTTTTCTGTCTAAAGCTACAGAGAAAGAAACTATCATGTGGCACAGACGGATAGGGCATATTCACCTAAGGAAAATGAACAATCTGGTGAAGAACGGGCTTGTAGATGGTGTGAATGTGAAACACTTTCATCTGAATGATAAGTGTGTGAGTTGTAAGAAGTATTAACGGAGACCGACACTTTCTGAGTCAGAATAGACAGATTCTTGTTCATAAGAGACATCAGCAACGGAATCGATAATCGTCCCTAAAACCGTTTCAGCAATCGGTTCCTCAACCTTCTCAGCAACACAATCTGGAACCTCTTCTACAATTTCTTTAACAATCTCCTCAATCACAACTTCAGAAACTTTCTCAGAATCCAAATCATTATCAGCTATCACCGGCTCCTCCAATACCATCTCTTATGCAAAACAAGCTACATTCCCACTGGTAATCTCTTCAACACCCAATTGCATATTTTGCAAGCAATTCCAATCAAAACCCTCATCTTTCTGTATCATCAATGTCTGGTTCTCATTTTGAGGTTGAATGTTTGGTGTAGAAATAGGATCAATGGTTCTGGTTGGGTTAGGTGTAGTTTGGTTTTGGTTGGTTGTAGATGTTTGTCTTGGTATGGTATTTTGAGAGGTGTTTTGTTGGTTTTGGTAATTATTTTGTTGTGGATAGTTGTTGTTTTGGCTTTGATAAGTGACTTGGTTTTGTGATTGGTGACTTTGATAGTTGGAGTTAAATGGGGTTCGATTACCTTGTTGCATTGGTTGGGTACTGTAACACCCCAACCGATGGCGGAAACATCGGGGTGCCACGTATTGATGATTGTTTTCAGTAGCACATGGTATAATATAAATTTTAAATAATTTATTCAAACATAAATATCCAAAATGTGAAATAATGTCTAAGAATTCAAATACATAACATCAAATAATAACTTCAAAACTTCAAATAAACTTCAAGATAAATCCTCATGCTAACTCAAGCCTCAGCTTCATTGTTACCTGAAACATGTTAATTTTGAAAGTATTTTGGGTCAACATAAGTTGGTGAGAATTACATAGGTTTTTGATGATAAATAAATAAAATGTTATGCAATTCATGTGTCATGTTAATCTAGCCCATATGTGAGAACATATTAGAAATAAATCGAGTGCATAATCAACCCTGTTGACTGTTATAAAATAATACATACCATACACTTATGGTCCCAATGAATATGTTATGCGATAACAAACACCCACGTAACCTTGGTAGGAGGCACGTATCCGGGTGGGATTGTCAGTCCAATAGATCTATCAATGTATACCGTCGGCTGATCAATGTTAATGATTATGCTAGAATGGTGCTTACTCTAATCATGCTCAAGACAATATGCAACATAGAAAACACATAAACACATTGATGATTGAATTGCAATGAAAAGTGTTATAACATGTTTCACCCCAAAAGTGGTGATAAAAGGGGCTATGTAAACTCACCTTAGCAAATGTTAACTTGTTGAAAAGATATGATAATTGTGTTGACCAAAGTGATTCCAAATATTACCCTATAATGAGGTAATATATATAATAAGTCTAAGTCTATATAAACTAATATGTGCATCCTAGGGTTTCGATTTGGGGATAATCAATTGTTAAATTTAATTTAAAAAATGTTAATTAAATAAAGAAAATTGGATAATTAATGAAAAATAGTCTTTTTACAAAATTTGAATTTTGAGTGAGCACATTAAAGTGTTTGAAGCAATAAAATGATTTTTATAAAATTATTTCATTTTAAATAGATTTTTAAATCTATTTATTTATGAATAGCCAATTATTAACTTTAATATTCAAAAATACTAAAATTAAAGAAATCTTATTTTAAAAATCATAATTCTGTTTTAAATGATTAAAAATAATTTGTATAAAATTTTGGTGTAAAAATGATGAAAATTGGATTTATTATGAATTAAATATGATTAAATCTTACAAAAATTGATTAAAAATATTAAATAAATGATTTTACTGAATTAAAAATTATTTCAGTAAAGTTTAACTTTATAAAAAGTTAGGATAATTTTTGGGAAACTTAATAATACTGTTTTGACATATAAATGAATTTTTATAAATAAAATAGTATAAAAATGATTTAATTATTATAATTATTAAATAAATGATTTTCTGAAAAATAAAAATTACAAATAAAACTTTTATTACAGATTAAACAAATATAATTTTTTTAGAATTTATAAAAGAGTTTTGGTATTTTAAAAAGAATTTATAAGATTAAAAGGATTTATATATATATATAATTATTTGTTTGTTAAATAAAAAGAAAAGAAAAGAATGGACAAAAACCCGGTCAGAGCCGGGACTCGAACCCGGGTGACCCCTGTAGAGGACCAGCGTCTCAACCACCTGGCCTAGGCCGGTGGTTGTGATGGTTTTGACTTCAAAGTAAATAAATACGTAAAGCCTGAATTAGTTTATCCCCAATTTATACTTCGACGAACCCTAGATTTCCAATTGAGCAAATCAGACAACTATAGCCCGATTATTGTTAGGGCTAATGTTGTCTGATCGCCGATGAATATAACCCACCAAAAAAATTGAACTCACAGTGTACGATTGATGATGAAGGTCGGGTCAAAGGGAAAAGTCAAACCACGAACAGATAACCAATGATCAGTGTATAATTGAAAGAATTGAGGATGAAGAGAGTGGTATGAGCGAGTTGACAAGGTCCAGGAAGCCTCAATTTATACTAAGGGATTAGGGTTAGGGTTAATCAGATAGTTGACTTTCCTTATAATAGTACGCGGCCAATTTGATCATTAGGGCAACGATGCCGTGTAATTTGTTGTGCAATTTGGTTGGGTTGGGCCGGTAATAGCACGAACTTGCCAAAAATTCATCAATTACGCGTTAATCATACGGATTGCACAACAAGGAATCCCACAGTTGACTTTTCTTGTCAACTGTGAGGATTTTGAAGCGTGTATAAGATTATTATCAATCCGGGTTATTACAAAACAGAAGGCCAGCCCAGCTGGTTTGTGCACTTGTTGTGTTAGGTTGAACCGGCCTTTGGCGCGGGTTCGAACCCCGGCCAAGGCAGGTTTTATTTTTTTGATTTATTTAACACTCACACACATATATATAATATAATATATAGTATTAGGGTTCCATACTAGCGACAAAAATAATAAATGCGAAGATGAATAAGAAACTTGACGTTTTTATTAATGTCCGAGCGTAACGTACAAGTATTTATTGCGTAATGTTACAGTCTCCCCTACTTTTAGGAACTTCGTCCCGAAGTTGGAGTTGGAGAGTCTGGTGGAAAAAGATGCGGATACTTCGACTTCATCTGGTCTTTACGTTCCCAAGTGAACTCTGGGCCTCGTTTAGATTCCCAACGAACCTTAACGATCGGAATACGACTGCGCTTGAGTTTCTTGACTCCAGTGTCAACAATCTCGACGGGTTTCTCGATAATGTGCATGCTTTCATCGATTTGCACATCCTCAAGAGGAACATGAAGGTTCTCATCTGCTAAGCATTTCTTGAGATTCGAAACATGGAAGGTCGGATGAACATTGCTTAGCTCAGGTGGAAGCTCAAGTCTGTAAGCCACTTTCCCAACTCTGTCAAGAATTTTGAAGGGGCCTACGTATCGAGGAGCTAGTTTTCCCTTTCTACCGAAACGAATAACTCCTTTCCAAGGGGATACCTTAAGTAGCACAAGGTCCCCAACTTGAAATTCCAAGGGTTTACGACGTTTATCAGCATAACTCTTTTGGCGACTTCGAGCCTTGAGAAGATTATCCTGAATAAGCTGGATTTTGTCTGTGGTTTCCTGGATTAGTTCGGGTCCAGTAATACGAGCTTCACCAACCTCGGTCCAACAGACAGGAGAACGACATTTCCGACCATAGAGTGCCTCAAAAGGAGCCATGTTAATGCTGGCGTGATAACTGTTGTTGTATGAAAACTCAACCAAAGGAAGATGAGAATCCCATGCGCCACCAAAATCGATGACACACGCCCTGAGCATGTCCTCAAGTGTCTGGATGGTTCGTTCAGTCTGACCATCCGTTTGAGGGTGATAAGCAGTGCTCAGGTTCAACTTGGTACCCAAAGCATCTTGTAGAGATCCCCAAAAGTGAGAGGTGAAACGATCATCGCGATCAGATATAATGTCCAAAGGTATACCGTGACGACATACGATTTCACTTACGTACATCTTTGCCAACCTTTCAACAGAATACTTCTCACGAATAGGTAGAAAGTGAGCTGACTTGGTCAAACGATCGACGATTACCCAAATACTGTCAAAACCTTTGGGTGTGCGAGGGAGTTTGGTGATGAAATCCATAGCTATGCTCTCCCATTTCCAGACAGGAATCTCTGGTTGTTCAAGCATACCAGATGGTCGTTGATGTTCAGCCTTAACCTTGGAACAAGTGAGGCATTTTGCAACGAAAAGAGCAATGTCTTTCTTCATACCAGGCCACCAATAAGAATAACGAAGATCTTGGTACATCTTGTCAGCTCCAGGATGAATAGAATAACGAGACTTATGAGCCTCGTTCATGAGAAAAGTACGAAGATCATCACGGTCGGGAATCCACAGTCGATTAAGAAAATAAAGGAGACCATCGGGTTTGGTTTCAAGTTGAGTCTCAGCACCACAAGACATTTCATCGTACATGTTACCTTGGGTGACTGAGGTGTGTTGAGCCTGGAGAATGCGATCTTGAAGATCAGTACGAACTCTCGCACATTGGAGTTTGACACGCTCTTTACGACTAAGTGCGTCAGCCACAACATTCGCTTTGCCAGGATGGTAGCGAATTTCGCAATCATAGTCGTTAAGTAATTCAACCCAACGTCGTTGCCTCATGTTAAGATTCTTTTGATCGAAGACATGTTGGAGACTTTTGTGGTCCGTGAACACCACACATTTGGTCCCATACAGATAATGTCTCCAAATCTTGAGTGCAAAGACAACAGCGCCCAATTCCAGATCATGGGTGGTATAATTTTTCTCGTGAATCTTGAGTTGTCGAGACGCATAAGCAATAACCTTTCCTCGTTGCATGAGAACACAACCGAGACCTTGGTTCGATGCATCACAGTAGACCACGAAATCATCATTACCATCAGGTAGAGATAAGACAGGAGCTTCACAGAGTTTCAGCTTAAGAGTTTCAAATGCTTCCTCTTGCTTAGGTCCCCACTCATAGGGTTTACCCTTGTGAGTTAAGGTAGTGAGAGGAACAGCGATCTTGGAGAAATTGGCGATGAATCGACGATAATAACCAGCCAACCCAAGAAAAGAACGGACTTCCGTTGGAGTGGTAGGAACACTCCAATCCTTCACAGCTTCGATCTTTGCAGGATCAACATGGATTCCGTTCATATCAATGACATGTCCCAAAAATTGAACTTCCTTGAGCCAAAATTCACATTTGGAGAACTTGGCGTACAGTTGTTCTTTCTTTAGGAGACTCAAGATAGAGTGAAGATGTTGCTCGTGATCGGATTTTGATTTAGAGTAAATCAAAATATCATCGATGAAAACGATCACGAATTTGTCGAGATAGGGTCTACAAACCCGATTCATCAGATCCATAAATACCGCGGGAGCATTGGTCAAACCGAAAGGCATAACCATGAATTCATAGTGACCGTAGCGAGTGCGAAAAGCTGTCTTGGGAATATCTTCATCGTGGACTCTAAGCTGATGATAACCAGAACGGAGATCAATCTTCGAGAAGTGGGTTGCCCCTTGAAGTTGATCGAAGAGATCGTCAATCCTAGGAAGTGGATAACGATTCTTGATGGTGAGTTTGTTGAGTTCACGGTAGTCAATACACATCCGAAGAGAACCATCCTTCTTTTTAACGAACAAGACAGGGGCTCCCCATGGAGAAGAACTAGGGCGAATGAACCCTTTATCAGAAAGTTCCTGTAATTGACTAGCAAGTTCTTGCATCTCAGAGGGTGCAAGACGATAAGGAGCTTTAGCAATAGGATTAGCACCAGGAACAAGATCAATACGAAACTCCACTTGTCGAGCAGGAGGCAAACCAGGTAAATCCTCTGGAAAGACTTCAGGATAGTCTCGAATAATAGGAATGTCTTGGATACTCTTGCCTTTGTCCTTCTTCTCTATCACGTTAGCTAAGAAGGCTGTATACCCCTTTCGTAAGTACTTTTGGGCAGTAGTACAAGACATAAGCTTAAGCTCACCACAGGGTTTC
The DNA here is from genome assembly GCA_028751855.1 of Ambrosia trifida. NCBI lineage: Eukaryota > Viridiplantae > Streptophyta > Magnoliopsida > Asterales > Asteraceae > Ambrosia > Ambrosia trifida. The sequence continues at coordinate 2,096,233 of CM054123.1, read as the reverse complement.
TCACCATAGATCTTCAAAATCTCACCAGATTCGAGAGGGATGCGTATGACTTTCTCGAAGCACAGAATTTCGGCACGATGAGTTGACAACCAGTCCATGCCTACTATAACATCAAAACTACCAAGATGCATGGGAATAAGATCGATAGGAAAGGTATGATCATCGAGATTCAACAAGCAGTTACGAATAATAGAACCGATCGAAATAGACTTCCCGTTAGCTACCTCTACCACAAAAGGGTCTTCTAGATTAGTGTGGGGTAAGTTAAGTAAAGGTTCAAACTTTAGTGACACGAATGACTTATCAGCTCCTGAATCAAATAATATGGATGCATAGTGATTATTAATGAGAAACGTACCATTCACCACTTCATTGTTGTCACGGGCCTGATTAGCGTTGAGATTGTAGGCGCGACCTCGAGCACCTTGGTTCTGGTTGCGGTTCTGGTTTTGGTTTTGGTTCTGGTTTTGGTTTTGGTTCTGGTTTTGGTTACGGTTACGGTTAGGGCAGTTGTTGATGTAGTGATTAGGGTTACCACACTCGTAGCATTGACCACGAGGAGGCCTGTTGTTTTGTTGGTTGGGAGCTGGGTTGTTGTTGTCTTGGGCAGCAGGAGATCAGCAGACGTTCACCAGGTGACCATACCTTTGACACTTAGTACAAAATCGACATGGCACCTGTGTGGGATGGTGATACTTGCAAGAGTTGCACAAAGGGTGAGGTCCGGTGTATGGTTTCTTGGCTGGGTTTTGGGCAGCAGGTGGAGTAGCAACAACCATATAGTTTCTAGCCTTGCGCTTCTTGTTGCTTGAGGTCTCAGGCTTGACTTCAATTGCAGGCTGTGGAGTATCTTTGGCAACAGTCTTCTTAGAGCCCTTGCGAACCAGAGTACCATTCTTCACATGATTATCAGTAAGAGTGGCCGCTAGACGTTTGGCCTCTTCCAGAGTTGCAGGATTTCTACCCCAAACAGTGTCCTGGATTTGCATGGGCAGACCACCGATGTACTTCTCGATGGCTACCGGCAGAGGAGTAACCTTGTGTGGCAACAATAAGCTAAGCTCATGAAAGCGGGTGTTGTAGGCAAGATTTTCCCCACTATCTTGAGCCAAGGTGTGAAACTCATCCTCAAGCTTTTTGACTTCATTTCGAGGACAGAACTCCTCCTTCATGATCTCTTTGACCTGGTCCCAAGTCATAGCAAGAGCAACTTCGGCCCCACGAGTACGCTTTTCTTCATTCCACCAAGTGAGTGCTCGTTTATGGAGAACACTCATGGCGTAACGAACCTTGAAATTGTTGGGGCACTCACTGTTGATGAAGGTATTTTCAATACCCTCAAACCATTGGAGAAGTCCAGTAGCTCCTTCTTCACCGCTGAACTTTGGAGGGTTACAAGAGTTGAAATGCTTGAGGGTGCAAGCTTGGGGTCCATTGCCATTGCCATTGCCATTGCCATTCCCGTTCCCGTTGTTGTGACCATTCCCATTCAATTGGATGACCTGAGCAAGTAGGTTGGGAACCAGAGTTGCGATTTGCTGCGCCATTTGTTGAGAAATGATCGCAGCCAGTTGAGCATCGACCCCATTGTTGTTGTGGTTAGGAACTTGGTCATGGTTGTGGTTATGATTATCACCACCTTCTTCGTGGTTCTCACCATTGTTGTTGCGAGTGCTGCGACGAGGAGGCATGATCTGTAATAGACACAATGAAATGAATGAGAGTTCATATAAGGAATGTAATCATTTATTCATTAATTAAAACGAATAAACGAAAACGTTGACTTATCAAAGATTCTAAATTCTAATAACATATGAAGACATGCTTTAGCCTATAAGTGAACACTCATCCCGAGAATTCCCAGGTAGGCATCCGGGTCCCTCGTCTGATTGGGATATATGCGCAATGCCAGCCTAGACAGAAGACTCAGAATACAGGCGTTCACCCTTCCAGATTGCACGTGTTCGTTATTAAAATCTAGAACTTCGACGAGATCTCAAGGGGTTCAGGTTAAACCTGAGGATTTTGTCCTATAAATCTAATGGTGGATCAGGATTGCAGCAGACAATTAAGAGTAGTCACATGTGGGTTTAGGGTTGTAGGGCATAGGATAAGGATAGGATTAGGGAAGCAATTAGGGTTACAAGTAGGAGAAGCAAGTACTGTTTTAGTCCCTAAGGTTATAGTCTAGATTATTTCTAATAACCTAATTCCCTATAACCAAGGCTCTGATACCAATCTGTAACACCCCAACCGATGGCGGAAACATCGGGGTGCCACGTATTGATGATTGTTTTCAGTAGCACATGGTATAATATAAATTTTAAATAATTTATTCAAACATAAATATCCAAAATGTGAAATAATGTCTAAGAATTCAAATACATAACATCAAATAATAACTTCAAAACTTCAAATAAACTTCAAGATAAATCCTCATGCTAACTCAAGCCTCAGCTTCATTGTTACCTGAAACATGTTAATTTTGAAAGTATTTTGGGTCAACATAAGTTGGTGAGAATTACATAGGTTTTTGATGATAAATAAATAAAATGTTATGCAATTCATGTGTCATGTTAATCTAGCCCATATGTGAGAACATATTAGAAATAAATCGAGTGCATAATCAACCCTGTTGACTGTTATAAAATAATACATACCATACACTTATGGTCCCAATGAATATGTTATGCGATAACAAACACCCACGTAACCTTGGTAGGAGGCACGTATCCGGGTGGGATTGTCAGTCCAATAGATCTATCAATGTATACCGTCGGCTGATCAATGTTAATGATTATGCTAGAATGGTGCTTACTCTAATCATGCTCAAGACAATATGCAACATAGAAAACACATAAACACATTGATGATTGAATTGCAATGAAAAGTGTTATAACATGTTTCACCCCAAAAGTGGTGATAAAAGGGGCTATGTAAACTCACCTTAGCAAATGTTAACTTGTTGAAAAGATATGATAATTGTGTTGACCAAAGTGATTCCAAATATTACCCTATAATGAGGTAATATATATAATAAGTCTAAGTCTATATAAACTAATATGTGCATCCTAGGGTTTCGATTTGGGGATAATCAATTGTTAAATTTAATTTAAAAAATGTTAATTAAATAAAGAAAATTGGATAATTAATGAAAAATAGTCTTTTTACAAAATTTGAATTTTGAGTGAGCACATTAAAGTGTTTGAAGCAATAAAATGATTTTTATAAAATTATTTCATTTTAAATAGATTTTTAAATCTATTTATTTATGAATAGCCAATTATTAACTTTAATATTCAAAAATACTAAAATTAAAGAAATCTTATTTTAAAAATCATAATTCTGTTTTAAATGATTAAAAATAATTTGTATAAAATTTTGGTGTAAAAATGATGAAAATTGGATTTATTATGAATTAAATATGATTAAATCTTACAAAAATTGATTAAAAATATTAAATAAATGATTTTACTGAATTAAAAATTATTTCAGTAAAGTTTAACTTTATAAAAAGTTAGGATAATTTTTGGGAAACTTAATAATACTGTTTTGACATATAAATGAATTTTTATAAATAAAATAGTATAAAAATGATTTAATTATTATAATTATTAAATAAATGATTTTCTGAAAAATAAAAATTACAAATAAAACTTTTATTACAGATTAAACAAATATAATTTTTTTAGAATTTATAAAAGAGTTTTGGTATTTTAAAAAGAATTTATAAGATTAAAAGGATTTATATATATATATAATTATTTGTTTGTTAAATAAAAAGAAAAGAAAAGAATGGACAAAAACCCGGTCAGAGCCGGGACTCGAACCCGGGTGACCCCTGTAGAGGACCAGCGTCTCAACCACCTGGCCTAGGCCGGTGGTTGTGATGGTTTTGACTTCAAAGTAAATAAATACGTAAAGCCTGAATTAGTTTATCCCCAATTTATACTTCGACGAACCCTAGATTTCCAATTGAGCAAATCAGACAACTATAGCCCGATTATTGTTAGGGCTAATGTTGTCTGATCGCCGATGAATATAACCCACCAAAAAAATTGAACTCACAGTGTACGATTGATGATGAAGGTCGGGTCAAAGGGAAAAGTCAAACCACGAACAGATAACCAATGATCAGTGTATAATTGAAAGAATTGAGGATGAAGAGAGTGGTATGAGCGAGTTGACAAGGTCCAGGAAGCCTCAATTTATACTAAGGGATTAGGGTTAGGGTTAATCAGATAGTTGACTTTCCTTATAATAGTACGCGGCCAATTTGATCATTAGGGCAACGATGCCGTGTAATTTGTTGTGCAATTTGGTTGGGTTGGGCCGGTAATAGCACGAACTTGCCAAAAATTCATCAATTACGCGTTAATCATACGGATTGCACAACAAGGAATCCCACAGTTGACTTTTCTTGTCAACTGTGAGGATTTTGAAGCGTGTATAAGATTATTATCAATCCGGGTTATTACAAAACAGAAGGCCAGCCCAGCTGGTTTGTGCACTTGTTGTGTTAGGTTGAACCGGCCTTTGGCGCGGGTTCGAACCCCGGCCAAGGCAGGTTTTATTTTTTTGATTTATTTAACACTCACACACATATATATAATATAATATATAGTATTAGGGTTCCATACTAGCGACAAAAATAATAAATGCGAAGATGAATAAGAAACTTGACGTTTTTATTAATGTCCGAGCGTAACGTACAAGTATTTATTGCGTAATGTTACAGGTACACTCTCTCTTGAAATGACCTCGAGTTCCATAATTAAAACAAGTTACCTTGGCTTTGTTGAAACCATAGGTAGTATTTGGTGAGGTAGCAAGATCAGTTCTTCAGGTTTTTTCTATGAACTCAGTAGTTCTCCTCATCACACTTGCAAAATCCCACTGTATGTCAATCAATTGCATCTCTTCCTTGTCGATCTGGACATAATCCTCATTTGTCAGATTGTTGTTTCATATCTGACTTGCTACCAGCCCGTTGTATGAAGAGGCCATTGCTGAAACTAGAGCCATGTGTTGTTGTGCCACTTCTACAGTCACATTATTAATGTTGGAGGTTTCCAACACAATTGGACTTTGGCTTGAAGATGCTTGTGCCATCATTGGTGCAACATATTGTTGTTGTTGTTGAGGTGAGCTCACAGATGATGTATAACAAGCTGTAGACATCTGAGGTTGAGTTGGTATGAAAGAAGTTGATGTATATGAAGTTGGTGTATACATTGGTCCTGGAGGAAGGTAATTGATTGGATTTCTTTGTGGTTCAACAACATTTGAAATACAAGCAATGTGAGGTGCAACAGTCCCACCTACTGATGAATTAGTCATAGAGGGAGATGATATAGCATGATACAACTCCGGATTTTGTGGGAACTGTGCTCTTTTAGCTTTCCTCTTCTCCTCCATCTCTTTGTTCTCCAACTTCTGGATGAATTCATTGATAGTCCAGTACTGATATGCATCTTTTTCTTTCAATACTTCAACATGTTGACTCCAATATGGTGGCAACGAGTCAACAAACTTGTCCACTAATTCTTTCATAGGAAGATTAATGTCATAGTTTGACAACTCAGACAACAAATGACAATATATTGGAACAAGTTCCTTCAATGTTTCATTTCCCACATAACTAAAATTCTCGAACTCCTTCTTCAACTCTTCCATGCGAAGTCTTCTTGTCTTTTCATTACCATCATGCCTATTCTTCAAACAATCCCATAGTTGTTTCGAAGTAGTACATGATCCAAACTGATGCAACAAATATGTGGTCAACGCCTGAGACAATTGAGAAAACGCCTTCTTCTCAACAACAAACTTCTTCTTTTCGTTGTCTTTTAAGTCTTCAAGAGGAATTGGGATGTTTGTATTCTCAACCATTGGAGGATTATATCCCTTCATGATCATTTGCCACGCCTATCCTCCTTCCAATCCCATACCTTCCAAATGAATCTTGAATTTCTTCTGCCATTGAGAATATTCAGACATGTCCAACAACTTTGGAGGACGATTACCACTACCCGATGATAAGTCATTGATCAAAGTAGTAATCGCATTTGAAGTCTGATTCTACACCGCTGCTACTGCAACTCCCCAAAAATCAGCCAATTGTTGTGGCGGTTAAGTAACAGTTGGTGATATTAAACTTGTCATGGCAATATAGTTGATCGGCTTTGTTGGTTGTGTGTTCATCTTATGAGAAGCAACTGCCCAAGGATTCATAGGAACATGTTGTTGTTGTGTTGTAGCAGGTCTAGGTGTCGTTGGAAATCCCCAAATGTTGTCCATAATGCTCGAAATGTCAACACTTAGAAAAACTTAAAAAGAGAAATCTGGTTCAACCTAATCGAGGGTTCGAATGAACAAATCTGGTTGGTTCGACCCTGACAATTGGTTCAAATGAATAACTGTAACACAAAGACTCTGATTCGACCCTGATAAAACCCTGGTTCAACCTCCCGTAAGGTCGAATGAGAAACAAATGGTCGAATGTAAACACAACACACTCGGAAACACTTGGTTCGACCTAAAAATCCTCTGGTTCGACCAAAAAATAACCTATTAGACCCAAAAACTCACTGGTTTGACCTAAAACCTTCTGATTCGACCTGACCCATTTGAAAAATGGCTATTCTTCAAAAATCAGTTATTTTGATCCAAATTTTCAAAATCTGATGGATTTCAATGATGTTAATTAGGTTTTGCTTCGGAAATGATGAAGATCATGTTTTGTGAAAGAAATTTTGATTATATCCTTGAAAACAACTCTAAATCAATCAATCTCCATTATCATTCAAAGTTCATGCAAAACAGAAAGTTTTTAGCTATTTTTGGTGACAAATGTGTTCGAAATCTATCAATTTGCAATTGTATGATTGATCAAAGCTCTGATACCACTTTGTAGAGGATCAGATTGTAAGAAATCAACTACGTAATCATACAAGTGAAGTAATTTAGATGCGGAATCCCTAAATCACATGCAAAATGATAGAAAACAAATCAGAACACGATTAAATCCTTTTCAATAAACATTTTCATTGATAAACATTCAAATACACTTGATAATGATTAGGTTTACAATGAAAGACGACAATCAGAAGGTTCTAAGTACACCTTGAAAAACACACACACACACGCACTACACTAAATGACCAACTATTAACCTGTAAATGAAATCATAACTATTTATAGACTGTTCCATTCAGCCCATTGCATAGGTTGAATGGTCCCTTCGACCTTGACATAGGCTATAACCAAAACATATAAAGCTTCATTCGACCTCCAAAATATTCCTTAGACCCCACGGTTGGTTGAATGGATTCTTCAGAATTTCAAAGTCTTTATAATAAATGCCATATTATGTAAATCCAAAGTGATAGTCACATTCATGCACCTACACCCGTAAGAACTAATCATGTTTGTGATTTGTGCAGGGAAATCCAGTTGGCCCTGTGAGCAGTCTCTGGATTGTTGACAGTGGAGCTTCCGGGCACATGACAGGAGATATGTCGCTCCTTTTTGACATAAAGAACGTTAATGGAGGATATGTCGCTTTTTCTGGAAACAAAGGAGGTTATATCACCATGGAAGGGAGTGTTAGCAATGGGATAGTGAGTTTTGAGAAGAATTCATATGTGAAGCAAATTGACTATAATTTGCTCAGTGTATCTCAGATTTGTGATAAAAATTTTCTGTGCATTTTGATGAGAAGTCTTGCTATATTCTGAAACTCGGATTTGAAATACCTAAGGAGTGGATCATACTTACAGCTCCAAGAGTGAACAACTTGTACATTCTTGACATGAGCAAAGCAACCACGACTCAAGGTCAAGTTACATGTTTTCTGTCGAAGGCTACCGAGAAAGAATCGATTATGTGGCATCGACGAATGGGGCATATTCACCTAAGAAAAATGAATAATTTGGTGAAAAAATGGGCTAGTAGAGGGAGTGAATGTGAAACACTTTCATTTAAATAATAAGGGCAAACAGCACAAACATTCCCATAAACCCAAGAAAGTAAACTCTCTAACCATTCCACTTGAACGTCTTCATATGGACCTATTTGGACATGTGAAACGTAAAAGTCTTAATGGAGATCTTTACTATCTTGTGGTGACTGATGACTATTCAAGATTTTCGTGGGTGATGTGCATGCAACACAAAAGCGAAACGTTCAACAATCTGAAAGTTCTGTTTACCCGATTGGAAAATATCTATGGTTTAAAGATAAAACGAACCAGAAGTTATAACGGGACAGAGTTCAAGAATTCGATGATGGATGCATTATGTGAAGAAAAAGGAATTTATCATGAATATAGTGCACCATATACTCCTCAACAGAATGGTGTTGCAGAACGCAAGAACAGGACTCTAATAGAAGCGGCTAGAACAATGTTTAGAGATTCTAATCTTCCAGTGATTTTCTAGAATGAGGTTATTCATGCAGCTTGTTAAACTCTGAATCGTGTAATGACAGTGTAGAAGTTGAGAAAGACTTCTTATGAGCTGCTTAATAGACGAAAGCCGAATTTAGAGTTTCTAGAACCATTTAGGGCACCATGCACGATGCTGAATCCTACAGAAAAGTTTGGAGCCAAAGCAGAAGAGGGTTATTTTGTTGGATACGCGACACCACTTAAACGCGTGTTTAACCAAAGAACTCGACAAGTTGAACAGTGGGCTAATGTGGATGTTCAACGCTACACTCAGAACGCTCCAGGAAATGGGCCCGATTGGATGTTTTACTACAAAGAACTTTTTGAGTCATTCAATCTAGAAAGCTTGGTTGAAGAGGCTATATTACGATTATACTACGAGTCTGAGAACGCATTGACTTCACCGTTAGTGCGTCCGATCACCGTAACTCCTCCAGTAGTTTCTAATGATACCAATGCTCCTGTGATAGAAGAAGAAATTTATCAAGAAGCTTTTACAACATTAGATTCATCCGAGTAGGAAGAAGATGATGAAGTTATCAGTGAAGCTATCTTAGATCATGCTATAGCATCACCTCCACTGAACCCAAATCCAGATGTTGCATCTTCATAAAATATGGGTAATGATGTGGATACAGTAGAAAATATGAATGTTCCAACGGTGATTCCTATGCCTTAACATCCGGAATCTCGGATTCATCCGATTCATCCGTTAGGACAGGTCATTGGAGATCCTAGTAGCAGTGTGATGACGTGAGGACAACTAAGGCATGCATCATCAACAAAGAACATTGGAGCCCCCTTGCCCTGTATACTCAGATTCAAAAGTTAGGTGATCAAAATGATTGGTCTTTTGCTTGTTATGTTTCGCAGGTGGACCGCGGACGTACAAGGATGCTTTACAAGACGAATCTTGGGTGGAAGCAATGCAGATTCAACAACTTTAGAAACTTGGAGTCTGGACGTTGACTGACCTACCACCAGACAGGAAGAAGATTGGTACCAGATGGGTATTCAAATGCAAGAAGGATGATATAGTGGTTATTGTCAGAAACAAAGCTCGATTGGTGGTTCAAGGTTTTTGTCAACACGAAGGAATTGACTATAATGAAGTCTATGCACCGGTTGCACGCATTGAAGCAATCCGAATGTTTCTTGTGTATGCATCTTATATGAAATTCAAGGTGTATCAGATGGACGTTAAAAGTGTTTTTCTATACGGTGTGGTGAAAGAAGAAGTGTATGTCGGCCAACCACCGGGTTTTGAGGATCCTATCCATCGGGATAATGTATATAAGCTAAACAAAGCGTTGTATGGCTTACACCAAGCCCCGACGCAGTGGTACGAGGAGCTGAGCACTTATCTTCTTTCTAAAGGATTCAAAAGAGGTTTAGTTTATTATACACTGTTCACGAAAAGAACAGAGGGTGACTTGCTTCTTGTGCAAATTTATGTTGATGACATTATATTTGGTTCTACTAATGTACTTTTGTGTAGGGAATTTGAAAAAGTTATTCAGGAGAAGTTCGAGATGAACGCTATGGGAGAAATGCAGTTCTTTTAAGGCTTGCAGGTGGATCAATTGCCAACAGGCATCTTTATTCACCAGAAAAAATATGTTTCTGAAGTCTTGAGCCGATTTCAGATGGATGATTCAAAGCCTATGGATACTACCATACAACCCAATCACGGGATTGGAGTTGATGCTAAGGGGAGCTTACTGATCCCTTTACTTATCGTGCCATCGTCGGATCTCTTATGTACTTAACTGCATCCCAGCCGGATATAATGTTTGCCACATGTCTTTGTGCATGATTCCAATCAAAGCCGAAACAAAGTCATCTAATTGCAGTGAAACGAATCCTTCGTTATCTGAAGGGTACTCCATCACGCGGGTTATGGTATCCTAAGGATGATAACTTTGACTTTATTGCCTTTAGTGATGAAGATTATGCTGGTTGCGATATTGACGCGAAATCCACAATGGCTGGATGTCAATCTATGAGGAGCAGGCTCGTGACATGGCAATGCAAGAAGCAGACGTCAGTTGCTCTGTCTACATGTGAAGCAGAATACGTGGCGGCCTCGAGTTGCTGTTCACAAGTGCTTTGGATACATCAACAGATGCGCAACTATGGTTTGCAATTTCTTAGAACCCCTATTCATTGTAATAATGAAGTAGCCATCGCACTCACTAAAGACATTGTTAATCATTCCAAGGCTAAGCATATCCGAGTGAGATATCATTTTAATCGGGATTTCTATGCTAAAGGTTTGATTGACATGGTCAAAATCCACACTACATATCAAAGAGCCGATTTGTTTACCAAAGCTTTTGATAAATCACGCTTTGAATTTTTTTACAAGCTAATGGTATAACAGAAAAGCAAGATTAAACTCCTCATCAAGTTATCGATTTTTTGTTTTTGTTTTTATTTTTCAAAAATAAAAAATTCAAAAATATGTTTTTACTTTTAGGGGGAATTAAGAAAAACCAAAAACATTGAAAATTTTCAAAAATCCATAAAAATTAGAAACTTCAAAAATGATTTTCCAGGAGTAAAAGAGGAAATGATAGTACATCAGTAAGAATCTGACATATACTAAAGATTTGTAATGATTAATAAGGCGTGTGATGATTTTGTGTGATGTGCTGGTAGGCTTCGTAGACTTGTTATTATGTGCCTTAGTGATACAAACATAACGCACTACTCGTTATGCGGATGAACACCTCATGGGCATATGGTCTTAGTACCGTAATTTCGTTTGATAGGTTGCCAAAATCTGAGGTTATTATCTGGGGTATCTTGATTGATCTTTTGTCATATTGATTTACGGACCAAGATTTAATCAAGATATTTGCAAAAAGAGCTTATATGCCAAAACCTAAAAGTTACCGAATTGAGGAACTTAATGTATAACAATGATCAATAATCATTTAATCCACCGTATCAAATCTATGATGAAAATCATGATTGATATAAGCCTCAACCTGGTACATGTGCACATGTTACTTTGTAGCATTGATTTGCTGACCTGTACACCTCTGTGCTTCGTATCTTGTAAATAACAGATAACATTGGGATAATCACGCTTTACGATGAAGCTTTGTGAAAATTCTTTGATACGGGAGTATGTCGCGTGCGTGGAAATCATATGCTTGTAAGTTTTAATATACTTAACGCGTATCAATTTAAAGCATTGCATAATGGTCTACATGTGAGCTTATGTGGATCACAATATCAGCAATTGCCATTTCACATATTGTCTTTAATGATAATATATTAAAGATCAACGGTGTGATCAGATTTCTCATAAACTGATATGATCCTCTTAATGGAAATCACAAAATGTTTACTACTTAAAATTTTTCATTTCTGGGTTATTTTCGATAACTGATGTTGGATGATAGTCATTTTCTGAAGTTTGATGAACCATATGAGTTTTGTATCATTTAAATGAGAAATTTTGCATGTTTGAAAGTTTACAAGGATTAAAATGATAAAATGGGATTCGAATCAGACATTTGATAAAACTTCATTTTTCCAGAATCTTGTTCGACCATTCGATAGGTCGAATGAGTTTCCTGAGGGTTGATTTGAACCTTAGTACGTGGTCAAATGAGAGTGTTTGTTTGAACATTTTTCATTCGAACCATCTATTTTTCATTCAGACCTTTAGATATGTCGAATGAACTTTGGATATTCTCATTCGAACCCTGAAAGGGTCGAATGAGCCACGTCTATATATAACAGCTGCTTCATTCAAACCCCACTCAGAAAATTTCAAAAATTCTTAACATAAAGTCACCTTGTTGCCATTGCATTTTACACCTTATAAACTTGTTCTGTGCATCATTATTATCATTTCTATCCAAATTTTACAGGTAATGATCTACAGAATTGCTCCGAATCGATCTTTGAAGTTTTGAAACCCTAAGTGATTGATATGTGGTCTTAGCCTGATAATGAACATGAATTGACCATAGATTAATCATTATCGATGGTTTTAGGGGGAGATTATCACAAAATCAAGGATTTAAACACATTAATGAACAAATTCGATTGTTTAAACCCTAGTTTTTGGGGAAAACCATCCATAATGGATTAATTGTAAAATTGAACATTGATTTGTGTTAGTTGATTAGGTTAGAGTGTGTTTGCATCAAAATCAGAGGTTAATAATGTTTAAAAATGGATTTGGTCATTTTGAATTTGAACTGTGGTCATTCGACCATTTCGTAGGGTCGAACGAACACAGTATAGGTTGGATGAACATTGTTAATGCTCATTCGATACAGTTCATTCTCATTTGAACCCTCGTTAGGTCGCATGAAGATGACTTTTGACCATTTTCATGTTTTTGTCTGATTTAACATATTTTTATGTTTGCTTTTGTCTGTTTTTGCAGATATAATGGCTGAACAATCAGAGCAGGTAGCACCAAAACCATTGAACTTTGAAGTTAAACATAATTGTTGTGCTTATGTTGGAGAAGTTGGGAAATATGAAGAATTCTCTGGAATCGTCGATTTTCTAAAGAGATGTAGAGTTGTCTATGCTATTGCCAAGTGAATGACTATATACAAAGATCACCAAGTCGACTTCTGGGAGAAAGCTGCCATAACATGTTGGGAGAACAATACTGTAATCAAAAGCAGAATTCAAGGAATGCTAGTACTTGTCAGTGAACAAGATATCAGAGAGGCATTACAATTACAAGATTCTCCTACTGATCCAAGAGAACTATCATGGACTGAACAGCGCAAGTGTTTCTTGAGGATGAAGTACAACGGTCCAACTATAGACTGCTTATTGCACAAAGCTAAACTGTGTCCTCAATACAAGTATCTGTTACATGTGATTCTACATGTGTTCGGACCAGTGAGTGGAGGCTATGATGTGCTGAGGAAGAGTTTATGTTCTTTGGTGGTTGCTCTCATACTAAACAATCCTTTCAATATGTCTGGAATGATATTCCATCGTATGATTGAGGTGTTACAAGGATTGAAGAAAGACAAGTTTTTGATGTATCCCAGGTTCTTACTAATGGTGTTTGATAATAAGTATCTAGAATTAAAGAGGGATCCTGTACAGATTGTTAATCAAGTTCATATGAACCAAACTACTTTGAGTAGGATAGCTTACAAGGTTGTTCTTGATGATCAGAAACCACCACACAAGAACTTGTTTGGATATTTGAGATCAATTGCTTACAAAGATCCAGGTCAAGATAAAGTGAGAAATGCTGATAGTAATTCTGATTTGGATAGTCCATTATGTCCTATTGATGAGACTGCTAAGAGAAAGAGAGAAGTGATTATCAAAGGTTCAAAGTCTAGAAAGGGTAAACAAGTGGTAGTTGAAAAAGAAACCAAGTCAAAGAAGGTGACTAAAAGCAAAGGTAAAACAAAGACATTGCTTGTTAATGAAGATTTTGTTGATTCTGTAGAAACAGAAGACGAAGCTGAATGGGATTCTGCTACAGAAACTGCTAAGGTTACTAATCCCAAGGCTACTGAGATTAGTACGCCTAAGGCATTGGAAAAGATTTATGAAGAACAAAGGAATAAGACTGTAACTGAGGAGAATGACGAGCTTATACTTAACCTTGATGTTATGCAAGGTTCACCAATTTCAGGAGCTAAGATTGTGCGTGGAAGGAAGAAAACAATGTCAAAGAAAGAAGCTCCTAGAAAGAAGAGAAACAGGGAGATTGATATGTTGACTGTTGGGAAGAAAGTTCCAGTAGCAACTAGTTCTAAAGCTACAACACCAGTCACATCCCCAGTCACAAAGAAGAAAAAAACAGCTAAAGATGCTATTACTACAGATCCATCATCACAACTGAATCCTGATAACATCTCTACAACCTTAAAAAGTGTTTTGGAAGAGATATTGCGGAAAACAGAGAAACCCAGAGCTGAATCAAGTTCTACTCCAAAGGTTACAGTTTCTGATGAAGTAATGGAAGCTGTTAATCATCATATTGCCATTGTTATGAAGGCATTTAATCAACATTAGACAGAGATTAAGCAGAAGATTGTGTTATCTTCTAAGAAAGGTCAAGATGAATTAGAAGAAACAATCAAGATGCTTAAGACTTTAGAGAGGAGAAACAAAAAAAGAATTAAGCTGATTGAAGGTGAGAACAAAGAGTTGAGGAAAATTGTTAACAAACTATACTCTGAAGCACCACAGTTGAAGGAAGGTGAGGAAGAGGAGGAACAACAGGTTGATTATGATAGTTCTGATGAAGGTGATAAAGATGATGATAAGGATGATAGTAATGATGATGACGATAATGCGGAAGGAAAAAGTTCTAAACAAGAAAAAGAATCAAGTGATAAAGATTCTGATGATGGTGATGATGATTCAAACCAGTTAAGGTTCAAGAAAAGAGATTCTGATAAAAGCAGCATAGGCGAATCGAGTTCTAAAGAAAAGAAAGGAAGTGAAATTGTTGATGAAGATGAAAATATATTTTGGACTGATAAGATTCATGCCTTAACTGATGATGATAAAAGATTATACAAACAGATGCTTGAAAGAAATGTTTGGACAATAGAACTGACTGGTAGATTCCCTGAGATTTTTGAGGGTGATGATATGAAGTATTTGATTGATTATCAAGATCCTGATCTTGAGGATGGAGAGTTATCTGCAACAATGACAAATGAAGTACTTAGAGGTCTTGCAAAGCAGATAGGGAAGTCACTAGAAGATATCATGAAAGAACAAGTGATTCCTGATATTCTAGTTAAAGAAGCAGGAACACATTCAGATGATCAGGATGCTCCATTCTTTGAAGATATTGAGATTGAAGACATTTCTCACGAAGAGTATCCTGAATACCATCCTATGGAAAAGAATGTGGTGATTCCTGAGATTAATGAAGAAACATTGAATGAAGCTGAAAAGTTAGCCAAAGAGAAAGGGAAGAAGTGTTTGGTAAGGAAGCTGAAAAGAAACAGCCTTACAAATAATATGAAGAATTGAAAGAGTTGTTGAGGAAATTAAAAGAAAAGGAAGCTAACAGACCAGTAGCAGAAGTACAAGGTGCTTTCTATAAACATCACAACAAAGTGTTTAAAGGAAGAGCAATGGGTTGGAAGTATTTTCCGCAACTGAAATGTATCGGAGTGAAGTGGGAAAAAGGAATTCTGTACTTTTACAAATTCCATGACATCAAAACACTACTATACTGGGCTGTGAGAGATGTTTGTAGACACACATTGTCTGGTGGTTTTGTGAATAATGATGCTGTTGGATGGTTTGCAGACAAGATGAGTTGGGAAAGTAAAACGAAATGGAACTTATTTAGACCTCAATATCTGAAATGTATTGTACACAAAGAGGTTGATCCCGAGACTGGATTGAATATGGTGACGTTGAAATACAAACCTCCTGTGGTGATGAAGAGAATACCGTTAATGTCAATACAACATAATTTCGGCAAAGACTTTAACGTTTGGTATTATGATTAGAAGACGACTGAAGCTGTGATTGTGCTATGAGATAAAGATCCAAAGGTTATGTGCAAGAAGATTAGAGTGTTTGACCCAATGTGGTTAATAAATTGCTCTGCTGAAGACATTAACATCCTATATTTCAATCCTATTCATTTTGAAGTTCATGATGTGGAACAAGCGATGAAGTTCTACATAATTGTTTGTTATTGTTTCGCTTGGGATGTCAATGATGGATGTGACTATAATAAGTTGCTTGGAAAGTATGTGAAGGTTACAAAAGCTACAAAAGAAAGTTCACACAAACGTCAACTAGAACAAAAAATGAGCGCAAAGCAAAAGAAGATTTTGAAGATCAAGTTGATGAACAAGACGCTAGAATATCAAGAAAAACAATCCAAGCAATAGCCAAGGGGGAGTTTGTTGTTACATTAGTGTGGCTATCGCTTTGGATTCTATAATAAACGGTGTCTAATAATGAAGATTGGTAGATTTTGAAGGCCATTCGACATGTCGAGGGGTCGAATGAGGTTTAAGGGAGGTCGACGGAAGCTTTAATGTGTTAGTTTTGTTTGTTCGAGCCCTAAAATGGTCGAATGAGGCCATTCGACCATTGCAGAGGTTGAATGCGCAGTCTATATATAGGTTAAGTTTATTTTGTAGATTATTAAGTTGTGTCATTTTGGTGTGTGAAAGTGTGTGTTTTCTGAGAGTGTCTAGAACCTTCTGTATTAGGTTTTTCATTGTAATCAAAGGTCTTTAAAGTTAAAACATCAATTGATTATTAATGAAATGATTATTAAAATGGATCTTTAAGTGTTCTGATTGATTGATTATCATATTGCATGCGATTTAGGGTTTCCACACCTAAATTGATCTATTTGTGTGATTATATAGTTGATTTCTAACAAAACGATCCTTTACACCCACAAGTCTAAGTACTCGGCTCATCCCAGAGCCGAAAAAATGTACAAGGACGTGAAGGAATTCTACTGGTGGTCCAACCTTAAGGGTGAAATTGCAACATACGTCAGCCGATGCCTTACCTGTTCAAAGGTCAAAGCTGAGTATCAGACGCTATCCGGTCATCACCAAGCTAACAAAGACGTCCAATGGTCATGACACGATCTGGGTAATTGTTGACAGGTTGACTAAGTCTGCGCATTTCTTACCGATCAAAGAAACCGACAAGCTAGAGAAACTCTCCAAGTTGTATATCAAAGAGATTGTAACTAGGCACGATGTGCTGTTTCAATCATTTCCAACCAAGACAGTCGATTCACTTCCCGATTATGGCAGACACTTATGGATGCACTAGGCTCTCGTTTAGACATGAGCACAGCTTATCACCCACAAACCGATGGCCAGAACGAACAGACTATCCAAACATTGGAAGACATGCTCCGAGCATGCGTAATCGATTTCAGTGGAAGCTAGGATTCTTATTTGCCTTTGCTTGAGTTCTCATACAATAACAGTCACCACACCAGCATCAAGGCTGTCCCATTTGAAGCCTTATATGGACGTAAGTGTAGATCTCCTTTGTGTTGGGCGGAATTTGGAGTGAAAATATTTGACTGGCCCCTAGCTAATTCAAGAATCAACCGATAAGATCTTTCAGATCCGTGATCGCTTGAAAGCCGCTCGAGATCGTCAAAAGAGCTATGCTGATCGCCATCGCAAACCACTCGAATTTCTGGTTGGCAATAAGGTACTCTTGAAAGTCTCACCCTGGAAGGGTGTACCACGGTTTGGCAAACTTGGGAAGCTTAACCCCCGATACATAGGTCCTTTTGAAATACTTGCTAAGATTGGTCCCGTGGCATACAAGCTCATGTTACCAAAGGAGCTCAACGGTGTTCATGACGCATTCCATGTATCCAATCTGAAGAAGTGTTTATCCGATGAATCTTTGATTATTCCTCCCAAAGAAATTCACATCGATGATCAACTCAACTTCATTAAGGAGCCAATCGAGGTGACTGATTGGAAAGTCCAGAAATTGAGAAGGAGCCGGACCAAACTTGTCAAGGTTAGATGGAATGCAAAGCGTGGTCCCAAATTTACATGGGAACACGAAGACCAAATGAGATGCAAGTATCCAGCTCTTTTTCCAAAGACTACTAAGACCAGTAGGAAAACTCGATTTCGCGGACAAAATTCCAAAAACAAGCGGAGAATGTGGCACCAGTCAACAATCCAGGTAAACACCCGTATGCATTTTTCTTATTAATATCATCTCATGTGCATAATTAGACATTTTGCACACACTATACCCCCCCCCCCCCCCCCCCCCCCGGTCTAGTAAAGCACAAGTTATTGAGGAAACTCGATAAATCACTCGTTTATGCATACAACACCCCAAAACTATACAAAACAATTGGCGTTGAACAGTCAAGCCAATCACAAGCTGAACAAAGAGAGACTGGATGCCAGATAACACTATTGTACACGTGACGAATACACCTGGAAATACCTAGGTGGAGAGTTACACAATCCACCTGAACCTAAACAACTACGAAGTGTTTCAATAGGGTCACCACCCTCATCAAATCACAAACACTTCCGAGGAACAAACATATGTTATCAATTGGAAGCAATACTCCCTAACATATGATAACATTTTCCTAACACACGTATACACTTTAGCTTGATCACAAATAATGTGATAAGTTAACACATAAATAACATGCGTTCACGACTAATAGAATGCATACATGTTGATATCGTTATCCGACCCCCAAAAGACATCCCTATGTCTTAACCAAACGCGATCAATGCTAACTTATATACCGTCCAGACAACACCATACACAACACACACACACACACACACACACACATATACATATATATATATATATATATATATATATATATATATATATATATACGGTTACAACTACACATATGCATGATCACACAAGTTGAACTTGTAATCTATATATACATGTGTGTATATAATCGGCCAACACCACAAGTAACACCAAGACAAGTACTTATCACAAACCTTACCCTATCTAGCTAATCCTAAGGAAAATACACTATCCTATCACCTATCACCTCTCATTTATACAACTAATCAACACATAAACATTCCACCTTTCTTGATGATCAGCCGAGGATGATATCACCACCATGACTCACCCTTTGTCTTATCTAACATGCATGTCACCTAGTTATACCAAAATAGCATGTACCAATTACCTCACAAGTAAACTACCCTAGCCTTTTCTTGCTTGCAAACTCACGGCCAAAGAGGATCAAGGAACAAGAGGTGACAACTACACAAAAGACAAAGAATGACAACTCATGGATCCATGAACAATCATTATCATCTAGAACCTCATTCTTTGCTTCTTCCTTACCTTATGTTTCGACCAAAAACATTCCACCACATATGGAAATGATGTCACTTGCCTATTTCACTAAATGAATCAACAAAACAAGCATGACACAATGCCCCTTCAAAGTCAACACTCCCTCATCTGGAACTCTTACACATCTCGGCTATAAACAAGGAGAAAGAAAGCATGACAACGAACTTATATGGAACTTGATGTAAGACAATGATGATGCACCATTTCCAAGGATGAATGCTTACCTCTTTTGCACTTACAACTAGCGTCCGAAGGGAGATAGGGACAAGGGATGATTGTGTTCTCAACATTTACATTCTTTTGATATCTATGCCCATTGATCGAACCGTAGCTAGGAGATATGCTTGCCATATTTGTTCTTGTCCACTTCTCATTCGACCCACTATATAAAGAGGTGTAGGACTCACCAACAATTGCCACATATAAACTCTCTAAACCTCTCACAACTTTCGGTCATCTTCACGCCATAGCCGAAGAGCTATCAAGCTTTCAAGGATCGAGGAAGGCAATCACAAGGCTTTCTAACACTGAACACCTCTTGGTAAGTTCTCTAAGCTTCTATACTTCAATTCCCTCAACCCATTTCTATTTACCCGACCCCTATCCGACCTATGATCCACTCTAAACAACCACTCAGACACACAAGTACTATACAACTTATTATGTTTGCATATAGTCGACTTGATTGAGCTCACATTATCGAGAAGACTGGCAAAACTGATCTTGCTACTTCACCGAACACTACCTATGGTTTCAACAAAGCCAAGGTTACGTGTTTCAACTCAGTGACTCGAGGTCATTTTGCTAGAGAATGTACCCAACTGAAGCAACAAGGTAACCGAAACCCTTTCAGCTCAAACTACCCAAACCGTCAATCACAGAACCAAGTTACCTATCAAAGCCAAAACAACAACAACTATCCAAACCGAAACAATTACCAAAACCGACAAAACACCTCCCAAAATACCACACAAAGACAAACATCCACAACTAACCAAAACCAAACAACATCAAATCAAACCAAAACCATTGTTCCTGTTTCTACACCAAACACTCAACATCAGAATGAGAATCAAGCTTTGGAGATTCAGAAGGATGAAGGTTTTGATTGGAATACTATGCAATTAGGTGTTGAAGAGGTCACTGGTGGTAATGTTGCTTGTTTTGCTCAAGAGATGGTGAGCGAGGAGCCGGTGATAGTTGATGATGACTTGGTGAAGGAAATATTTTATGAGAAGATTTTTGAAGTTGTGATTGAGGTGATTGCTGAAGAGGAGGTTCCTAATGTTGACTTTGAGAAGGTTGAGGAACTGGTTGAAGAAATGGTTTTAAGGACTATTATTGATTCTGTTGTTGTTGTCTTTGATGATCGAGAATCTGTCTATTCTGACTCGGAGAGTGAATCTGATTCTGAGGCTAGTGTGAACTCGCTCGATGATGATATTGATCAACTTCTAGCCGAAGCAGACTTTTTGAGGATGAAGAAATCATGCATGATGGATGATGCTTTTATTAAAGTGGATTACTCCAAGTTTTTCGCTGGAATGGAAGCTCATTTTGCTTTGATGGCCATGACAAATCCTCCTAAACCGGTAAGTCCTAACTCTTCTTCTAGTGATAAGTATTGTGGTACATGCGATAGACTTCAGGATGAGGTTAAGCAACTAAAGCATCAACTTGATAGTGCTAAAATCGCCATTCAGTCGTATCGTAAGGATGAGAGAGATTTCAACAAAACACTTGATAGCTATAAGAAAGATGTTTCTGAATTAATTAAAACTATTTCACTTGCTATTAACAATTATATAAATGAAATTGAAGAAACTAAACTTGAAATGGCTAAAATCAAGTGTTTTGTTGAAAAGATAAACAAAAGGTTAGATAGTTATAAAAATGTGGCTTATGTTTTAGACTACATTATTGAGGAACCAGTGAAGGAAAAAGGTCAATCTAGTGTGAATTATACATCTGTTCCTTCCCCGATGTTATTCAAAAATCATAATCTTAATTTAGTGACACCGGAGAGTTCAGATAGATCGGATTCCACATCAGAGAACGAGTCAAACACTTCTAGTGTTGGTGATCCGAATTCTGATGTGAGACCGATTCTAGGATTAAATGATGAGGGAGTGGTCGCTGTAACTGATGATTCGGATTCTGAGAATGAGGAACCTAAGAAGAATGATGATATTCCTAAGGAAAATCAAATTCGCACTAATGAGAATGTATCACCTTCTAAGGTTCCACATCCTCAAAAGGTTGAAAACAAACAGAATCCATCAGTTAAGCAATGTGATAAGAATGAGTCAAGTGACAAACCTGTGAAAGTATTTTGTCGG
Source organism: Ambrosia trifida (assembly GCA_028751855.1). Classification (NCBI taxonomy): domain Eukaryota; kingdom Viridiplantae; phylum Streptophyta; class Magnoliopsida; order Asterales; family Asteraceae; genus Ambrosia; species Ambrosia trifida. The sequence continues at coordinate 2,074,600 of CM054123.1, read as the reverse complement.
TTGGAAGGATCTGATAAGATAATTTCTGATGATGAGTATCCCATTCAGTTCGCTAACTATTCTAAAATTGAGAAAATTTGGCAAGAGAGTATCATTTGGTTTCTAAAATATGAACGAACAAATGATATTCCACTTGAATTAATCAAGCGACTGTATGGTGATGACTCGAAAACACCAAAGGTTCATGTCACTGAGTTTGTCAAACCGAAAAATAAGATTAACGGACTTTTCAAACCGGCTTACTCAATGGAGCCCGCTCCTGAGAGTTTAAGGCGTAAGTGTATTGATGATCAATACCCGGTTAAATCATTCGCTAATCATCATGACAAGAACTCATTTGAGGAGTACCGTGCAGGTTACAGGTGTGGGGAAAGAGGGCATTTACTTGCTCACTGCCCATACGTGCAACACAAAAGGCACGAGGTTGAAAGCAAGCAAACCCAAAGGAATTTGGTTGATGGTTACCAACACAGACAGTCTTTTTCACAAGGACAATTTTATCTTCAAAGACAACAGTTTTATAATCAAAACCATTTTTATCCACAAAGAGGAAACCAACCGATTGTCTATGACAATCGCAACCGAATTGCTATGGAGAAGAAACTAAAGAAACCAATGGTGAAAACGGCTAATGATAAACAAAAGGTTTACCCAAAACCTGCTATTAATCATTGGCTGGAACTTTGTCAATTCACTCAGACAAGGTAGTCAAGAAAGTTTCATTCAAGAACGACGCAAAGAAACCTGTTGAGGTTAAACAACCTCAAATTAGGATTCTTAAACGTTCGGAACAGACTTGGACACCAAACACTTCTCCAGGTGCTTCTACTTCAACTTCTAAGGTTCAAGTTAATCATGAAAAGGTTTTGAATAATCAGAAAAAGGTTGATTTGAAACAGAAAGTTTGTGAAAAGAAAGAATCTTTGAATGTTGACACTCAAAGACCCAAGACCACAAAGGCTTGGGTCCCTCGTAAAAACTAATCATTTTGTGATTGGTGAAGGGAGCTCCAGTTGGCCCTGTTAGCAGTCTTTGGATTGTCGACAGTGGAGCTTCTAGGCACATGACCGGGGATATGTCACTACTATTTGACATAAAGAATATCAATGGAGGTTATGTAGCGTTTGCACGAAACAAAGGCGGGTATATTACGATGGAGGGAAGTGTTAGTAATGGGATAGTAAGTTTTAAGAGGATTTCTTATGTGTAGCAAATCGATTACAATCTGCTGAGTGTTAGTCAAATTTGTGACAAGAAATTTTCAGTACACTTTGATGATAAGTCTTGCTACATCTTGAAGCCTGGTTTCGTTATACCCAAAGAGTGGATCATGCTTAAAGCTCCGAGAGTGAACAATCTTTACATTCTTGACATGAGTAAAGCAACCACTACACAGAGGCAAGTGACGTGTTTTCTGTCTAAAGCTACAGAGAAAGAATCTATCATGTGGCACAGACAGATAGGGCATATTCACCTAAGGAAAATGAACAATCTGGTGAAGAACGGGCTTGTAGATGGTGTGAATGTGAAACACTTTCATCTGAATGATAAGTGTGTGAGTTGTAAGAAGTATTAATGGAGACCTATATAGTCTTGTGGTAACTGACGATTACTCAAGAAGTATTAACATTCCACTTGAACGTTTACACATGGACCTATTCAGACCTGTTAAGCGCAAAAGTATTAATGGAGACCTATACGGTCTTGTGGTTACTGACGATTACTCAAGATTTTCATGGGTGATGTGCATGCAACACAAGAGCGAAACGTTCAACAACTTTAAAGTTCTGTTTACCCGATTGGAGAATATCTATGGTTTAAAGATCAAACGTATCAGAAGTGATAACGGGTCGGAGTTCAAGAATTCTATGATGGATACGTTGTGCAATGAAAAGGGTATTCACCATGAGTATAGTGCACCATACACTCCACAACAGAACGGTGTTGCCGAAAGAATGAACAAGACTCTAATTGAAACGGCTCGTACTATGCTTGCAAATTCTAATCTTCCGGTTATGTTCTGGAATGAAAGTATTCATGCAGCATGTTATACACTGAACCGTGTGTTGACAGTGAAGAAGTTTGGAAAAACTTCTTATGAACTGCTTAACAGACGCAAGCCGAATTTAGAGTTTCTAGAGCCATTCGGGGCACCATGTATGATGTTGAATCCTACAGAGAAATTTGGAACAAAAGCTGATGAAGAATATTTTGTTGGATACGCGATACCACTTAAACATGTATTTAACAAAAGAACTAAACAGGTTGAAGAGTGGGAGAATGTTGATGTTCAACGTTACACTCAGAATGTTCCAGGAAATGGGCCTGATTAGATGTTTGACTACAAAGAACTCTTTGAGTCATTCAATCTAGAAAGCTTGGTTGAAGAAGCTGTTTTAAGATAGTATTATGAGTGTGAGAATGCAATAACTTCACCGTTAGTGCGTTCGATCACCGTGACTCCTCCAGCAACAGCTTCTGATGATGCCAATGCTCCTGTAGTTGAAGAAGAGGTATTCCAGGAAGCTTCAACAACACTTGATTCTTCAGAGTCAGAAGATGAGGAAGAAGTTACTAGTGAAGCAATCGTGGATAATACTACAGTATCACCACTAGTGAACCCTAATCAAGATATTCCATCTTCATCAAATACGGGTAATGATCTGAAGATGGCAGATATTTTAAATGTTCCAGTGGTGATTCCTATTCCTGAACATCCGGAATCTCGGATTCATCAGATTCATCCGCTAGAACAGGTTATTGGTGATCCTAGAAGCAGTGTGATGACACGAGGACAATTGAGACGTGCAACATCACATGATAAAATTGGAGCCCTTGCCCTGTATGCTAAAATCCAGAAATCAGGTTGTCAAAATGATTGGTCTTTTGCTTGTTATATTTCGCAGGTTGAACCAAGAACATACAAGGAAGCTTTACTAGACGAATCATGGGTGAATGCGATGCAGCAAGAACTACAACAATTTCAGAAACTCGGAGTCTGGACGTTGGCCGATTTACCACCAGACAAGAAGAAGATAGGCACTAAATGGGTTTTTAAGTGCAAGAAGGATGATCGAGGCGTTATCGTTAGAAACAAAGCTCGATTGGTGGTACAAGGTTTTCGTCAAACAGAGGGAATTGACTACAACGAAGTCTACGCACCGGTTGCGCGCATTGAAGCAATTTGAATGTTTCTTGCGTATGCCTCTTACATGAAATTCAAGGTGTATTAGATGGACATTGAGAGTGTTTTTCTCTATGGTGTGGTTAAGGAAGAAGTATATGTCGGGCAACCACCGGGATAAGGTCTACAAGCGAAACAAAGCGTTGTATGGTTTGCACCAAGCCCCGAGACAGTGGTACGAAGAGCTTCGTACATATCTTCTCTCCATAGGATTCAAACGAGGACTGGTAGACTGTACCCTGTTCACGAAACAAACAGAGGGTGACTTGCTTTTAGTGCAAATATATGTTGATGACATTATATTTGGTTCTACTAATGAACTTTTATTTAGGGAATTTGGAAAGGTCATGCAAGAAAAGTTTGAGATGAGCTCAATGAGAGAGATGCAGTTCTTTCTGGGATTGCAAGTAGATCAATTGCCGTCGGGGATCTTCATCCACCAGACGAAATACGTTTCCGAAGTCTTGAGCCGATTCCAAATGGAGGATTCGAAGCCAATTGACACATCCATACAACCTAATCACGGGATTGGAGTTGATGCTAAGGGGGAGCTTACTGACCCTTTTACATATTGACTCATCGTTGGATCATTAAAGTATTTGACTGCTTCTCGGCCGGATATAATGTTCGCTACATGTCTTTGTGCTCGATTTCAATCGAAGCCGAAACAGAGTCACCTTACAACTGTCAAGCGAATCCTACGATATCTGAAGGGTTGTCTCTCGCATGGACTATGGTACCCTAGTGATGATAATTTTGACTTTATTGCTTTTAGTGATGCAGATTTTGGTGGCTGTGATATTGACGCTAAATCCACTTCGGCTAGATATCAATTTTTGAGGAGCAGGCTCGTGACCTGACAATGCAAGAAGCAGATGTTAGTTGCTCTATCTACATGTGAAGCTGATTATATGTCAGCCTCGAGTTGCTGTTCACAGGTTCTTTGGATTCAACCGCAGATGCGCGACTACGGTTTGCAATTTCTGAAAACCCCCATTCATTGCGATAATGAAGCAGCCATATCACTCACCGAAGACACTATCAATCATTCTAAGGCTATGCATATCCGAATTAAGTATCACTTTATTCGTGAGTGCTATGCTAAAGGATTGATTGACATGGTCAAAATCCACACTGACTATCAGAGAGCTAATCTTTTAACCAAAGCTTTTGACAAATCTAGATTTGAATTCTTACTAAAAGCTAACGGTATTAAAGAAAAGCAGGACTAATCTCCTCATCGGTTTATCAATTTTCTTTTGTTTTTATAAAATAAAAAATAAAAAAACATGTTTTTAATCTCAAGGGGAGCAATTTATTTCAGAAAAACCAAAAACATTTGAAAATTTTGAAAAACCATAAAAATAAGAAAACCCAAAATGATTTTTCCTGGAGAAAAAGAGGAGATGATAGTACATTAGTGGGGATCTTTCGCATGCTAAAGATTTGTAAAGATACAGATCTGCTATGTGATTGACTATTTGACTTTGTGTGATGTGTTGATAGGCCTTATAGACTTATTAATGTGTGCCTTAGTGATACAAACATAACGAATTACTTGCTATGTGAATGAACACCTCATGGGCATATGGTCTTAGTACCGTAATATCGTTTGATAGGGTTTGTACAAAATTGGAGGTTGCAGGTCATTATGTTGCTATTTATCTGGGGATAGCCTACCTGATCTTTTTTCGTAATAATTTACGGACCTAGATCAATCAGGGTATCTTAATAAAAGAGCTTTAATGCCAAATCCTAAAGTTACCGAATTGTGGAACGTTAAATGTGCTATGATAATCAAAGATTATCTGATGCATCGTATCTAATCACTGATGCAAATCATGATTGATATAAGATCTCAACCTGGTAGAGTGCACATGTTACTCTGTAGCATTGATTTGCTGACCTGTAAACCTATGTGTCTCATACCTTGTAATTACAGATAAAAACAACATAATCACGCATTTCAAAGAATCTTTTTGCAAAATTCCTTGATACGGGAGTATGTCGTGTGTGTGGAAACCACAGGTGAGTTAGTTATTAATATATCAAACACGTATCATATTAAAGCACTGCATAACAGTCTGCATGTGAGTGTATGTAGACAACAATATCAGCAATTGCCGAGTCACACAATCACTAAAGTTAAAATGAAACAGAACAACGGTGTGAGTTGATCTCTCATAAACTGATATGATCCTCTTACTGGAAAATCACAAAAAGTTTATTGCTTTCTGTTGATTTAGTTAATATACAAAACCTCAAAAAGATTTTTGGCGTGTTTTAGTATAAATTTCAGAAAATCCAAAATATTTTACATTTCTGTGTTATTTTCGATAACCGATGAAGGAAAATGTTCATTTTCTGAAGTTTGACGAACCAATTTGAGTTTTGTATCATTTAAATGAGTAATTTTGGAAATTTGAAGGTTTAAATGTTTCAAAATTCCCAAACGTGAATCGAATCAGACAAAATGGTAAAAAATCAGTTTTTCCAGATTTCCATTTGACCTTTCGTTAGGTCGAATGAAAATTTGAGTGCTTGATTCGAACCAGTTTCAAGGTCGAATGAGAGTGGTTTTTATATAAAATTTCCATTTGAACCCCAATAATATTCCATCACCCTTTTAATTAGGTCGAATGAACATTATTGCTTCTCAATCGAACCCTGAATGGGTCGAATGGAGTAGGCCTATATATATATCTGTCCTCATTCGAACCTCACTTTCAACAGTTCTTTGATTTTAATTATAGAGTAAAGTGCACAGATGGTCCCTGTGGTTTGCCCAAATTTAAACTCTGCTCCTCAGCGTTTCGAAATTACACGTATGGGATCTGTGGTTTGTATTTTGTTTCATTAATGGTCCCTGACTTGGATGGAGGTTAAGTTTTTCAGTTAAGTCAATGTGAAATTACTAAATTACCCCTCTTTAAAAAATATTAAAAAAAAACCCACCATCACCATATTCCCTTCTCTTCTCAACCCCTATGTTATATCTCCTCTTCTCAACCATCACCACTACCATCTTTCCCCAACTATCACCAACCACAACCATCACCACTACCATCTTTCCCCAACTATCACCAACCACAACCATCACAAATACCATCTTTCTCTCTCTCTCTCTCTAGCCCCCCCCCTCTCTCTAAACCTCTCCCTCTCTCCATCATCTCGTATCTCCCTCTCTCTCATGTAAAGCGACGGCAGGCCACCACCGGGGATGGTGGTGGCGGCGCTGTGTAATCCTCACAAAGTAGAGATGCAACCAGGTGGTGACCCTTGGGTCCAGGTCGTTGTTGGTTCGATTTGGTGTGAGGATGGTGACTGTGGAAGGGAAGGCGGCACTAGGTATTTAGGGTCCGGGTCTGGTTTGGGTTCTTGGTGGTGACCGGTTATGACCTCCATGACCTCCATCTTGAACCATTTAGCCTACAATGACCTCCATCTCGAACTCCTTATATGAAAACCCAACCACCACAACCATCTGCAACCCTACCACACAACTCCACCTTGATCAGTGATGCACCTAATTGATGGGGTTAGTGTTGATTTTATTATTATTATTATTATACTGTGTCATTCATGAGATTTTTGCAGGCCGAAGATATTAGAAGGGAAGCTTCATTTTAAGCTTATATTTTTAATGTGTCATATTAAAAAGTAAGGGTTGTGTAGATTTCATCAGAAAAAGATCAAGAATTGGAGCGGTAAAAATTATGAAAATGTACTAATATACAGCATAATAATTATGGTGGTGTTGGTGGTTCTAGGAGGTGGTGGTGGTGGTTTGAGGAGGAGGTGGTTGTTGAGTTTCTGGCTCCGAAATCTGTAACGAATATACTGAAGTCGTCCATGGTTCGTTGACGGTGGTTCATTAGGTTAGGGTTGGGGTGGTGGTGTTGGCGGTGGTTGGAGGAGGAGGGGGTGATGTTGGTTGTTTGAGGAGGAGGGGGTGGTGGTGCTGGTCATATATATAAAAGATTAAACTGCTCGGATGGTCCCTATGGGTATTTTACATGACTTAACTGATAAAATTTAACGACGTTAGCTGGTAGGGACCAAAATGTTATAAAATGTCAACGTTGGCAACCATCGAAAATATATGGGGGCATACGTGAAACTTGGGCAAACCATAGGGACCATCCGTGCACGTTACTCTTAATTTTAACCCCCACTGTTTTGCCCGTTGAGTTTACACCTTTGATTATTGATCCTCGTTACTTTGTGATCATTTCCATATCAATTTTACAGGTAATGGATCCATATCCAAGTCAGAATCGAAGATTAAAGTTTCCAAACCCTAGCTTTTGATTTTCTGGACTTTAACTTATTGTTAATCAAAATTGCCCATACACATTCAAATATCGTTGGTTTTATGGGGGAGATATAAACAAAATATAGTTTTTAAACAGATTAACGATGATGATCGATTATTATAAACCCTAGATTCAAAATTTGAAGTTATAACAGATTAAACAAGAAAATGGCAATTTCAAATTTGAACTCTGTCCATTCGACCTCTTCGAAGGGTCGAATGAAGATCAGTAAGGTCGAATGAGTATTTTTAATGTTCATTCGACACAATATAAACTCATTCAAACCCTCGTAAGGTCAAATGAAGATGATGTTTTGACCATTTTTTATGTTTTATCTGAATTGACGTATTTTTGTATTGTTTTATTGTGTTTTTGCAGATTAAATGGCTGAGCAACAACAACAGGACGTTCAACAGCAGGCAGCACCGAAAGAGCTAAAATTTGAAGTAAAACATAACTGTTGTGCATACATTGGACCGGTTATTTCAAAGTGTGATGAATTTACAGGAATCATTGACTATTTTAGGGGATCAATAATTGTACATGCCATTGCTAAACCAGTCACCATATACAAAGATCACCAAGAGGAGTTCTGGGAAAGGCTGCTATAACTTTCTGGGAGAACATATCATGTATTCAAAGCAGAATTCAAGGACATATGGTGCTAGTTAGTGAACAAGATATCAGGGAAGCACTTTAGCTGAATGATTCTCCTGATGATCCGATTGAATTATCATGGTCTATCCAGCATGCTTGTTATATCAGGATGAAGTACTATGGTCCTATTACCGATTGCCAACTACACAAAGCTAAGTTGTGCCCTCCATATAAGTATCTACTTCATGTGATACTTCACTTTTTTGGACCAGTTAATGGAGGTTATGATGTGTTGAGGAATACTTTATGTTCATTATCCGTTGCCTTGATATTGAACAAGCCGTTTAATGTGTCTGGGATGATCTTTCATCATATGAACGAGGTACTTCAAGGTTTGAAGGGTGATAAGTTTCTGATGTACCCCAGATTCGTGCAGATGATATTTGATAACAAGTACAAAGAGTTGAAGAAAGATCTGTTGCAAATAGTTAATCAAGAGCACATGAACATGACTACTTTGAATTAGATTAAGGTTTATAAGGGGAAAGACTAAGGAAGAGAAGCCACCTCACAAGAGTTTGTTTGGACATTTGAGTTCTGTGGCTTATGTAGATCCAAGGTTGGATAAAGTGAGACATGAGGATAGTAATTCTGATTCTGACAGTCCGCTTGTACCTGTTGAGAAGAAAGCAAAGAGGAAACGTCAGATTATCAATAAAGGTGCTAAGTCGAAGGGTAAAGGGAAAGAAAAGATTGATGAAGGTGAGTATAAAAAGAAGAAAGTTGTTAAGAGCAAAGGTAAGACAAAAACCTTGCTTGTGGATTGTCACACCCTCAAATTTCCACTGCGGGGTTTATACCGCGAGGCGCATGACATACCAGGATCCCATAGCCATAAGTCATATGAACGAACTCTAAATGCCCAAACCATTTAGTTCGTTTTCAGAAACCAAGTTTAGTTAAGCTGCGGAAGCGTAAACCAAATTTAAACCTTTTAAAAACCATGCGCAAAACAACGCACCCAGATTAAGACTATATGAAAGAAAATGTAAAAGCATGATATATAATTTAGATGTATGCCCAAGACCCCAAATGCAGTGAAGTGTGCAGTGCTTTCTAATCCTGGCACCGGAAGCTAACTACCTGCAAAAGCATGTAAATCGTGGGTCAACAAACACTGTTGGTGAGTTCACTAAGTAAAGAAAATGAGTAAGTGAATGCACTGGTTTCCAAAACCACGTAACCAAGTAAAAGCGTAGGTCCTCCAGACCAAAATGTTCAAGAGTTATCAGTTTAAGTGTGTCAGGGGTAGCTAGCCCACTCAATGTAACTAAACAGGATTATTGGGACACCTTTAGTAAAATAGTAATTTGCCTCAATAACTGGTGTCTATCAACACCAGTTCTCAATTGTGGTCAGAAGTTCATGCCCGTGCCTCAAGCACCTCAGATATGAGGTTGCTGCACAACCTAATAGCGCTATCAACTAATACCCCGCTCGCCTCCAGCGATTAACCCAATAATATGCAAGGACTTTCCAAATGATAGAGTGTTTAGTTCACAAAGGACCAATAAGTTTTAAACTGATCAAAAACCCGATCCACACAAGGAATCGTAAACCCGACCCACACAAGGAGTCAAAACCCGACCCACACAAGGAGTCAAAACCTGAGTAGTCCCAAACTGGACTAGAAAAGTTAAGTAAGTTGTCTCAACCTGAGCCGCATGCTTTTGAGAAAAAGAGTAGTGAAACTCACCTTAGGTTGCACGCGAATGATCCAAATCCCTCAAACAGTATCGAGCTACCGACTCCCTATTACAAGTATCACTAGGTGAGTATATGTGCATACCAACACATCATGTAACTTGATTGTCCGAAACTTCTAAAGTTCCAAATCGTGTAATGACGCCTTATGACTCTACATGCACAAGTAAGTCCTACGTATCCCGTTGGTGATCATAATGATTATTGTCAGTTTTATACCTTATACACATCTCCTATAAGTATTCATATAAGTTCATGTCAAATACATATCATATAAGACACCAAATAGTCACATAAACACATAATACACAATCTGCGTTTTTAGGACAGATTGTGCGCCATGAAAACTATTTTATTTAAAATACCAAATCAATGAATTAAACTCGCAAAATTTTACTGAATATTCTTTGGGATTTATTTAATAACCCATATTTTTTTTTGTCCTAAAACCAAACACAAAAATTATTAAAATTCATACAACACAGCTATGTCCAGAAACTTTTCACAACAGGTCAGTTTAGTAGAAAAATTCCCAAAAATTGTGTATTCATACAAACGAGGTGAATCCACTTGGAAAAGACAAATTTTTCCAATATGGACCTCCTGTCAAAATTTCATATCTTAATTGTTTGTAAAACATGAGTTATACCCGTTTAAAGTTGACTCAATTTATAACTCCGAAATTCTGATATGACCTTTAATCAAATAAAATTCCAAAAACATATCAAACGACATTCAAATCAGATTATTTTGCCCATTATAAAAAGCTAAGACCATGTACAATCCATTCATGCAAAGAATCGATCAAAACAACCAATTTAACATCAAGATACAGCCCCTACAAAACACCCTAATGAATCTGCCAGAAACTGAAACTTGCTCCCCAAGTTATTCGCAAACCCTAATCATACATAAAAATCTCTAATACATGCATAGCTCATATTATTCTGATTAAACACATATATAATCATGTAAAAACCCAAATTATGATTACTAACAACCATCCTCATCATCAATACACAATGAACATTCAAGAACTCCTACTAACATGTGTTATGCGATTTATATGTATGCATGCCTTATGATTTTTAAACTTTTTAATCATTAATAACCATCATAATATATGTAAAGATTATACCTTTCAAAGCAAGAGTCCTCAAAGCCTAAAGATTGCACCACAACTAGCTTGAAGGAATGAGTAGGATTGATGTTTGTTGAAAATCAAAGGGAAGGGGATGGGGGTGGGTTCACGGCGCAACAAGGGAGGAAGGGGTAGGGTTTTTTTTTTTTTTTTTGTCTCCTAATTATAAGAGTGCTTGGCTTATTCCCCAAGCAATTGGGTATTAGGGCCCCTTTTAGTCCATTAACTGGACCCGTTAGTCATGTTCTAGTCCAATACCGGACCCGATGATATTAATCACCCAAAATTGCATAAAAACTAATGTTTTTATTATTTCATAACATATCAATCATAAGATTCACGTAACTTGCATGGTTTACATATTAATTCTTAGTCAAGCGATAATTCACATAAGCATGTTCTCCACACAAACATGTAACACTACGTCCATCATAATTCTATTATGCTTATCATAATGCTTGCCAGATTAATCACCAACGTTCGGGATGCAGGACTCGTGTGTGTGAGAAAACAAGGTTTTTCCTACTTATAACATATGTTAATAACATCTAACATATGTTAAGCCTACTTAACTAACCCTAGTTAAGTATTTGATCACTGTGAATATGCAAGTTAACTAGAGTTCAGTAAAAAGTGTTAACCTGAAAATGCGGGGTATCACATCATCCCCAAGTTGAAAAGAATTTCGTCCCGAAATTCAGCAAATAAACAATAAAGCCAGCTAGAAAGGTGTGCGCTTGGTTCCCGGATGTCACATCATCCCCAAGTTGAAAGGAATTTCGCCCCGAAATTCACTTTAAGCGAGCTGCTTTATGTTCGGCATTCGATCTATGCACAGGTTCAGGTTCAGTAAAGAGGTGTGGATATTTGAGCCACATTCGATCTCTGCGCTCCCATGTATATTCCGGTCCTAGACGGGAATTCCATTGTACCTTTACAATAGGTATAGTGTTTTGTTTGAGTTTCTTGACGCCCTGCTCAAGAATCTCCACTGGTTCTTCCACGAACCGTAGCTGGTCATCCACCTGGATCTCCTACAGTGGCACCACCAGTGTCGTATCCGATAGGCATTTCTTCAGGTTTGAAACGTGGAATACATTGTGCACTCCACTGAGTTCATCAGGTAAGTTTAGCTGGTAAGCTACCGGATCAATCCTTTTGACAATCTCGAATGGTCCAACGTATCGTGGGTTCAGTTTTCCCCGTTTTCCAAAGCGTATCACCCCCTCCAAGGTGACACCTTCAATAGGACCTTGTCCCCAACCTGGAACTCCAAAGGTATCCTACGCTTATAAGCGTAACTTTTCTGTCTATCACGAGCAGCAGCCATCCGGTTTCTGATTTGCACTATCTTCTCAGAAGTTTCATGCACGAGTTCGGGACCTGTTAGCTGGCTACCCCCAACCTCAGTCCAGCAGATGGGAGACCTACACTTGCGTCCATAAAGTGCCTCAAAAGGCGCACACTGTATCGAAGTGTGATAGCTGTTGTTATACGAAAATTCAATTAAAGGCAAGTGCTTATCCCAACTGTTGCCAAAATCCACCACGCACGCTCGTAGCAGATCTTTTGATGTTTGGATAGTACGTTCACTCTGTCCATCCGTCTGTGGGTGATAGGCTGTGCTCATATCTAAGTGAGTCCCCAAAGCGTTTTGGAGAGTAGTCCGAAAATGAGAAGTGAATCGCGCATCGCGATCAGATATAATAGAAGTAGGCACCCCATGCCTAGAGACTACCTCCTTGACGTAGAGATTTGCTAGTTTCTCCAGCGAGTCCGTTTCCTTTATTGCCAAAAAGTGTGCCGATTTGGTTAACCGATCCACGAAAACCCCAATCATGGTATGGCCAGTTGGTGTTCTAGGGAGCTTTATGATTGAATCCATAGGGATTTCTGGTTGCTGGAGTAGGCCTGAAGGTTTCTGATATTCAATCTTAACCTTCGCACAAGTCAAGCACTTACTAACATAAGTGACTATCTCAGCTATTGGCCACCGTTAAGGAGTTTTGAGATCTTGGTACATCTTGTCCGAACCAGGATGTACCGAATATCGAGAGGTGTGAGCTTCATCGAGCAGCAGTTGTCTGATATCCCACAACGTGGTATCCAGACTCGATTCATGAAGTATTGAAGACCATCCGTCTTCCGTTCCAAGTGCTTATCAGCACCATGTGAAGTTTCAAGCCCGATGTTTTCTCCTTTCAAGTCTCACCCTGGGCTTCACGTACCTTATTAGGAAGATTAGAATGTATAGTGGGTTGTAAAGCTCGCACCCGTTTAGGTTTCGTTTCCTTACGATTGAGGGCATCAGCTACTAATCAATAAACATGCGGAAACTCCCATCTTTCTTCTTAACAACTAGAACTGGAGCTCCCCATGGCGAAGAACTAGGTCTAATGGAACCCCTACCCAATAGCTCTTGGAGTTGGGTAGATAGTCTTGAAGTTCGCCTGGTGCTAGGCGGTATGGTGCGCGTTCAATTGGAGCTGCTCCCGGCGCAAGATCAATCTGGAACTCCACTTGACTAACGGGTGGAAGTCCAGGTAATTCCTCTGGGAAGACATCTGGGAAATCTCGGACCACTGGGATGTCCTCAATCTTAGTTACAATTTCAGCTCGAGTGTCAGATATGTTAGCCAAAATGGCTGGACTGCCCTTACGAATACACTTCTGGGCTTTCAAAAGGGAGATGATGCCCACCATGGCACCACCACGATCACCCTATATAGATAAAAGTTATCCACTTGGGAGGGGGACACGAACAATCTTCTCCCGACAGAGAATTTCAGCGGGATGCTTGGACAACCAGTCCATGCCAACCACGAGATCAAAGCTTCCAAGGGTGATAGGTAGAATGTTGATGGCAAACGATTGCCCATCCAACTCGAGCTTACAGTCACGATGAATATGGGTTACCTCCACAGGCTTTCCATCAGCTAACTCTATGGTGTACAGGGTATCAAGAAGAGTAAGAACCATCCCTAGTTGTTTGCTAAGTTTTGATGACACAAAACTATAGTCTACACCAATATCATATAAAATGGAAGCAAGAGCGTCGTACCCGTCACGACATTGTTATCCGTCCTAGCTTCCCCAGAGCCAATCACAATTGCTATTCCACGAGCCCCCTTGTTGTTGTTACCGTTGTGGTTATTGTTTGTTGAAGGACTTGTACCTCACACTATTCCACGTTCTCTTGCTATCACCAAAAGTAGAAGATGAAGCTCCATGCTTCGGAAAAGTACCATGCTCAACAGCCTAATCCGTGTGTTTACGAGCCAGAATGAACGATTTGTTAGATTCTGGGTAGGTGAGCTGCAGTGGCCAAGCCACGAATATGAGGGACCCACCCTTTGGTATGAAATTTGATCCGCTGGAAAAGTCGGTTAATTAGATTCGAGCACAAAGTATCTAACTCCTATAGCTTAGTAGTGTAGGCGTTGATCTTAGTCCCAACCGTCTTTATATAATAAGTTTCTAAATTTCACCACAGGGTGTTACGTTCTCCATCCAAGTATTTGTAACTCATCGAGTGTGCATATAGCATACATTACCCCACTCTACCTGGGGCAAATGCACATCGCAAGGACTTATACTATCGAAGCAATCAGACGGTCTCCTTCAGTTCCGTTGGAGTTATCGAGGTTTACAACCAATAAAAGGCTTGAAAATACGATGGCAGGTTGTTGTTGTGGCATGTACGTTCAAGGTATATGAAAGAGCAAACGTGGAAGTCAGGGGAAAGGAATGATTTAGCAAAATGGATCTTTACTAGCTTGGAAAGATGCGAGGGCCTCAACCACCCTATCGTTGATCATAAGAACTCAGTCTTATCTAAGTTAGCAAAGGGAAATGAAAGAAAAGATAGGTAAGAAAAGGTAAGAGCCAATCGTCGCCATGCTCTGTCTAGATAGTAGAGCCTTCATCCTCACTTTCCATATACTCGTCCTGCTCAGGTTCCCCTTCCATCTCTTATCCTTCCTCTTTTGCGATGTCAGTGTTATATGGTTCTCATCACGTACAGTCTCCTTCTCCGGTCCTGTGTAAGTCAGCTAAATGGTCAACAGCACCATTCGTTTCTCCAATCGTGACTGTCAGTCACTGGTAGGTTTCGTCTTCCTTTGAGGTGTTGCACTGCATCGCATGCCTTACGTAACTCCCCAAAAGTGTGTGTAATAAGCCCCGATCTAATGTGTTCCCATGAATCTATCATATACTTATGGGTAACAGGGATATGCAGTCATACGTCCGCCCGCTCATACTAGGCGTAAGGTACTAAAGTAAGAAATAAGTTCTATATGCGTAACCCAGTCCCGTCTGAGTTTCGAATGGAAGTAAGAAAGATTAAGCAACAAGGAACAGAAACTAATTGTCTCCTTGCTCAGTGAAAAAGGATAAGTCTTAGTATTTTAATTTCTTCACAGTTGATTCGATCTAATGGTACCGCGTCACGTGCATCGTGCAGCTTCCTGTGTACGTGCGCCACAATGCTCGCAAGGGCTCCCTCCCTTGTACTATTGTTGTTTCCTCATCCACGAGGTTTGTTAGGATACTACTCCCAGTAATGCGTCACCTGGTGTAACCCTGGGTTCCCACCATTGACGTGTTCAGAATTAGGTCAAGAACTAGAAGATAACATACCTTCTGAAATCATATGTTGTAGATATACGTAGCTAAAAGCTAGTTGTGCACTTAAGTTGTGAGTGTACTTATGCTATGATGATTATAGACTAGACTCAACATGCAGTCCTAGTTCACTATAACCAATGGCTCTGATACCATCTGTAACACCCCGCCCCTCTCATCACCAATATTGTCTGCTTTGCCCATCCAGAGCTCACGGATTTGTTTTTGGTTGCCCAAGTGGAGACTTCCCAGGAGGTCACCCATCCTGAAATTTCTCCAACCTGAGCATGCTTAACTGTGGAGTTCTCCTCTCATCCACTAACATTAAGCCCCAAAACACGTTGGTGATTTAAGAGGCAAGACATTACTTATGAACCAAGGATCTCTCCTGGCTACGGCCGATGTGGGATTTTCCTGGGGTGTCACATTCACCCCCTGTTAGAGTCTCATCGTCCCTGATGAGGTGTGTTCCTGGGGTGTCACATTCACCCCCTGTTAGAGTCTCATCGTCCCTGATGAGGTGTGCACCCACTATCCCGAACGGCACAGGAGTGGCTCTGATACCAATCTGTCACACCCTCAAATTTCCACTGCGGGGTTTATACCGCGAGGCGCATGACATACCAGGATCCCATAGCCATAAGTCATATGAACGAACTCTAAATGCCCAAACCATTTAGTTCGTTTTCAAAAACCAAGTTTAGGTAAGCTGCGGAAGCGTAAACCAAATTTAAACCTTTTAAAAACCATGCGCAAAACAACGCGCCCAGATTAAGACTATATGATAGAAAATGTAAAAGCATGATATATAATTTAGATGTATGCCCAAGACCCCAAATGCAGTGTAGTGTGCAGTGCTTTCTAATCCTGGCACCGGAAGCTAACTACCTGCAAAAGCATGTAAATCGTGGGTCAACAAACACTGTTGGTGAGCTCACTAAGTAAAGAAAATGAGTAAGTGAATGCGCTGGTTTCCAAAACCACGTAACCAAGTAAAAGCGTAGGTCCTCCAGACCATAATGTTCAAGAGTTATCAGTTTAAGTGTGTCAGGGGTAGCTAGCCCACTCAATGTAACTAAACAGGATTATTGGGACACCTTCAGTAAAATAGTAATTTGCCTCAATAACTGGTGTCTATCAACATCAGTCTCAATTGTGGTCAGAAGTTCATGCCCGTGCCTCAAGCACCTCAGACATGAGGTTGCTGCACAACCTAATAGCGCTATCAACTAATACCCCGCTCGCGTCCAGCGATTAACCCAATAATATGCAAGGACTTTCCAAATGATAGAGTGTTTAGTTCACAAAGGACCAATAAGTTTTAAACTGATCAAAAACCTGATCCACACAAAGAATCGTAAACCCAACCCACACAAGGAGTCAAAACCCGACCCACACAAGGAGTCAAAACCTGAGTAGTCCTAAACTGGACTAGAAAAGTTAAGTAAGTTGTCTCAACCTAAGACGCATGCTTTTGAGAAAAAGAGTAGTGAAACTCACCTTAGGTTGCACGCGAATGATCCAAATCCCTCAAACAGTAACGAGCTACCGACTCCCTATTACAAGTGTCACTAGGTGAGTATATGTGCATACCAACACATCATGTAACTTGATTGTCCGAAACTTCTAAAGTTCCAAATCGTGTAATGACGCCTAGTGACTCTACATGCACAAGTAAGTCCTACGTATCCCGTTGGTGATTATAATGATTATTTTCAGTTTGATACCTTATACACATCTCCTATAAGTATTCATATAAGTTCATGTCAAATACATATCATATAAGACTCCAAATAGTCACATAAACACATAATACACAATCTGCATTTTTAGGACAGATTGTGCGCCACGAAAACTAATTTATTTAAAATACCAAATCAATGAATTATACTTCCAAATTTTTACTGAATATTCTTTGGGATTTATTTAATAACCCATATTTTTGTTTTGTCCTAAAACCAAACACAAAAATTATTAAAATTCATACAACACAGCTATGTCCAGAAACTTTCCACAATAGGTCAGTTTAGTAGAAAAATTACCAAAAATTGTGTATTCATCCAAACGAGGTGAATCCACTTGGAAAAGCCAAAATTTTCCAATATTGACCTCCTGTCAAAATTTCATAACTTAATTGTTTGTAAAACTTGAGTTATACCCGTTTAAAGTTGACTCAATTTATAACTCCGAAATTATGATATGACCTTTAATCAAATAAAATTCCAAAAACATATCAAACGACATCCAAATCAGATTATTTTGCCCATTATAAAAAGCTAAGACTATGTACAATCCATTCATGCAAAGAATCAATCAAAACAACCAATTTAACATCAAGATACAGCCCCTACAAAACACCCTAATGAATCTGCCAGAAACTGAAACTTGCTCCCCAAGTTATTCGCAAACCCTAATCATACATAAAAATCTCTAATACATGCATAACTCATATTATTCTGATTAAACACATATATAATCATGTAAAAACCCTAATTATGATTACTAACAACCATCCTCATCATCAATACACAATGAACATTCAAGAACTCCTAGTAACATGTGTTATGCGATTTATATGTATGCATGCCTTATGATTTTTTAAACTTTTTAATCATTAATAACCATCATAATATATGTAAAGATTATACCTTTCAAAGCAAGAGTCCTCAAAGCCTAAAGATTGCACCACAACTAGCTTGAAGGAATGAGTAGGATTGATGTTTGTTGAAAATCAAAGGGAAGGGGATGGGGGTGGGTTCACGGCGCAACAAGGGAGGAAGGGGTAGGGTTTTTTTTTTTTTTTTTGTCTCCTAATTATAAGAGGGCTTGGCTTGTTCCCCAAGCAATTGGGTATTAGGGCCCCTTTTAGTCCATTAACTGGACCCGTTAGTCATGTTCTAGTCCAATACCGGGCCCGATGATATTAATCACCCTAAATTGCATAAAAACTATTGGCTTTATTATTTCATAACATATCAATCATAAGATTCACGTAACTTGCATGGTTTACATATTAATTCTTAGTCAAGCGATAATTCACATAAGCATGTACTCCACACAAACATGTAACACTACGTCCATCAGAATTCTATTGTGCTTATTATTATGCTTGCCAGATTAATCACCAACGTTCGGGATGCAGGACTCGTGTGTGTGACAAAACAAGGTTTTTCCTACTTATAACATATGTTAATAACATCTAACATATGTTAAGCCTACTTAACTAACCCTAGTTAAGTATTTGATCACTGTGAATATGCAAGTTAACTAGAGTTCAGTAAAAAGTGTTAACCTGAAAATGCGGGGTATCACATGGATGAAGATTATGAAGAAATAGAAGAGGATGTTGAATGGGATTCTGAAAAAGAAACTGCTAAGGATACTAATCCCAAGGCCACTGAGATCAGTTGTCCTGAAGCTCTTGAGAAGATTGTTGGGGAACAAAGATAGAAAGAGATTACTGAAGAAGATCAAGAGTTAATTTTAGATCTTGATACAGATATTGAAGGTACTCCTGTTACTGGTGCTAAAGTTAAGAGAGGCAGATGTAAGAAGATGTCAATGAGAGAACCTTCAAGAAAGAAAAGAGATAAAGAAATTGATTTATTGTTGAAAGGCAAGAAGATGCCCGCATCAAGTTCTAGCTCAAAGGCAGCAACACCAGCAGCATCCACAGCAACAAAGAAACAGAAGGATCTGCAAGAGGTTGTTACAACAGAACCTGCTTCACTACTAAATCCAGAAAACATCTCTTTATCACTAAAGAATGTTTTGGCAAGCATGAAATCAAGAAATGCCAAACCAAGTGCTGAATAGAGTTCTACTCCTCAAGCTACAGTTTCAAGTGATGTGATGGAAGTTGTAAACAGACAGATAGCTAACATAATGAAAGCATTCAATCAACAAGCTACTGAGATCAGACAGCTGAAAGATAATGAGAAAGACATGCTTCAAATTGTATTAGCTTCTCAAGGTTTTCAAGATGATTTGGAAGAGAAAGTAAAGACAATTGATGAATTGAAAGATAAAGTGAAGTTGCTTGAGAATGAGAATAAGGACTTGAAGACATCAAGCAAGAGAAACACAAAGAGGCTTTTGGTGATTCAATAAGAGAATGACAAGATGAGAAAGCTAATTGATAGACTGTAAGAACAAGCACTATAGCTGAAAGATACAGAGGAAGAGGAGAAAGAGGATAAGGTTGAATACAGTGGTATAGATGATGATTTTGATGATGAAGATATAGAATATGACAGTTATGATGATGACGATGATGCATCAGGTGGTGGCAATGCAAATAAAGAAAATCCCACCAATTCTAAGGATTTTGACGATGAAGAAGATCCTGCACAGTATTCCTGTGAACATCGTCAGAAGGATGAGGGTAATAAAGGTTCTTCAAAGAAGAAACATGGTGAGATGACTGATGCAGATAAAGATTTATTGAAGCAAATGATGAAAAGAGGTTGTTATACGCTTGAGATCACTGGAAGGTTTCCTAAAATATTCATGAACAATGATATGAGATTCCGGATTGAGTATAATGATCCAGATATTGAGGATGGTGAAGTGAATAATTCTGTAGCTAGGGAAATTCTTGAAGGATTGGCTAAGCATGTTGGGAAATCATTGGATGATACTCTGAATGAGAAGGAGATTCCTTACGTTCCAGTTACTAATCCTAATCAAAGAGATGCTGATGATGATATTGATGTTGAGAAGTATAACAATGTTGAAGTTGAAGATATCTCACACGAAGAGTATCCAGAGTACTACAACATTCACAATGATACCAGGATTCCAGCCATAAATGAAGAGTCTCTTAGACAAGCCGAAGGGATTGATAAGAAAAGAGTAAAAAGATCATTGATGAGGTCTTTGATAACGAAGCAGAGAAAGTGGAAGTCTTTAAGCAATCTGATTCATTGAAGGAGTTAATGAAGAAACTGAGAGAAGATGAACTTAAACAGCCGAAACCTACAGTTTTAGGTGATGTTTACAGACACCAGAACAAGATTTTTAAGGGTCGTGCATTAGCCTATAAATACTTTCCACAGTTAAGGTGCATTGGAATTAAATGGGAGAAGGGTATCTTGTATTTCAGACACTTTCATGAAATCAAGACTTTCCTTTACTCGGTTGTGAGAGACATTGTACGGCATCAGATTTCAGGCTGTGATCATGCAAACATAGTTCATTGGATGGCTGAGAGGATGACTAGAGAGAGTTACACGAAGTGGGATGCGTGTAGACCTCAATATCCAAAGTGGATTATGCATAAAGAGATTGATCCAAAGAATGGTTTACCAAAGGTTACTTTGAAGTACAAGCCTCCCAAAGTGATGAAACAGATTCCTTTGATGCCTATACAGCAACACTTTGCTAAAAACTTTGAATTTTGGTATTATGATTGGATTACGGGAGAGGCTGTGATAGTGTTGAGGGATAAGAATCCGAAGCTTTATGCATGTTCGATCTGATGTGGCTGATTAACTGTGCTAAAGAAGACATCGACACGCTGTATTACAATCAGATCCATTTTGATGTTCGTGACATAGAACCTGCTTGGTATTTCCAAAGGGTTGCTATATTTTGTTTTGCTTCGGGTGTACATGCTGATTGTGACAACGAGAAGCTGCTGGGTAAGACATTGAAGAAAGCTGAACTGAAGAAACACACACTTAAACAACAAGTTGTACTAAAATGAGTGAGCGACAGAAGAATAATATAAAGATCAAACTTCTCAACATAGCTTTGGAGATGCAAGAACAATCCAAGCAATAGCCAAGGGGGAGTTTGTAGATGCATATATGTGGCTATCGCTTTTGGATTGTATAGGATTGCCGAAGTTTGATGAAATAAAGGTTTTGAAGAAGTCCATTCGACCATGTCGTGGGGTCGAATGAATTTGGAAATGGTCGAATGAAGATTAAAGCTCATCAGGATGTTTATTGATGTTCATTTGCACCTAGTAAAGGTCGAATGAGTTAATTCGACCTCTGCAAAGGTCAAATGGAAAACTCTATATATATGTTTGAACTGTTTAGAAGTTAGAACTTTTGGTCATTGTTGAGTGCGTTTGTGTGTGTTTTTCAGAAAGTGTCTAGATAGCTCTAAAGTGTAGTTTTCATTAATATCTAACATTTGTAAGCTTTATCAATCAAGTTATTAGTGGAAAACACTTTGAAAACGGATATTATTGCGTTCTGATCTGGTCATTATCATTTTGCATGTGATCTAGGGTTTCCGCACCTAGATTACTTATACTTGTGTGATATTATTGTTGATTTGTCAAAATCGATCCTTTACATTATTCGTATCAAACCTAAACTTAAACATTGTGTTTGACATCAACCTCTATTCTTTGAGTATGGTGATAATCTTTGCGAAGTTCTTACCATTATTTTTAATCTTGAGTAATCTTAGTCAGTGACTCAATCGCAGTCATTCTCTCCATGAGCCATACTTATGCAACGCGCTCCTGTTAACCATTATCAGTAGGAATTAATGCTACTAAGATCATGCGAAACACGTTGTGCCTCTTCAATTTCGGTCGTCCTGGTAGACTTTAAACAAAAACCAACTTGATATTTTGACATTTTAAGACTTTTGTTCTCCTCAAACCTAAATATTTTCATTTTATCATATACCATCAAAGTCACTTAAATTGTTTTCTGGTGTGTTTGGGTAAGGCTAGTTAAAACTTTTAATACGCTTGCCAGACAATTTTCTCAAGCTTTGCGTCTTCCTAACCAATCATGAAATTTTTAGCAATTATATTTAATTAGTCATAATAAATTATTTAATTAAATATGATTTGTAAAATCTGTTTTATGGATATATTTCTAAAAAACATAAATAGTTCTAAGTGTGGAAGACATAAGTGCTTATATTTTCTTAGTCACATATTTAATCTTAAATCACGATACATTTTTATTCAAAATTATTATTACATTCGAGTTATCATAAAACTTCATCTTCCCTATCTAGCCTAGCAAACCCTAATGCCTTAGACCCTAGATACCTTAGACTTTTTAAGTCACTTTCCTCATTAGTATTCTTATACATTTAGGTTGAGTTCTTCGGAATTCCTAAGCCTTTTGTGACGAACTTTCTTGGATTTACCACTTAGCAAAACTGTGAGTATATCTTTCCCTTTTTTCATTTTACTATTTGGGGCTACTCACGTACCTTATGTCAAATTGCTATTTCTTTTCACTAAGTGCAATTCTCATATGTGTTTATTTTGTGTTACTTTGTGTATCTATGACTTGTCAAGATAATTAACCGTTGCGGAAACATCGAGGTGTCACATAGTGACGATTGCTCAATATCTCATGGTACTAAAGTGTAAATTTGAATACATTGAATTAAATAGTTTATTAAATTGAAAGGAAAAATACAAAGTACAATGATTCTAAATGTCACCTAAACTGAAATACAATGAGTCAAAATCTAAATATAATTCCAAAAGCTTAAAAGAGACGTCTCAATAATAACCTGAAACATGTACGAAAATAGTATATGTCAATACAAAAATGTATTGGTGAGCATACCATGTTTTAATACATATAGTAGAAAAAGTGTTTAGCAATTCATGTGCGGTACCATTTGCAATTATGTAATAAGTAATATCCGTTCAAAACCAAACCTATGAATAATGACTAACACATGACTAACCAACTGAATAATGAATTAACAAGACAATGACCAAGATTCTCTCAACAGAGTCTCAAGGGGGTATACCATAGTACTATTCATTGAAATGCTAGGCCGCAGAACGGTTAATGATTTTGACAAGTTATAGACACACCAATTAACATTAAGCAAACACACATGAGAATTGCATTTAGTAAAAGAAATAGAAACTTGATAGTAACTACATGAGTCACCCCAGAATAGTAAAACAGTAAAAAGGGGAAAGATATACTCACAGTTTGCGAAAGCGATCAAAATCCACTTAAGCGGTCGTGAGCTAAGTAATGGGAATTCAGAGGAATTCAACCTATAATGTGTAAGAATACTAATAAGGAAGTGTCTAAAAAGTCTAAGGTATCTAGGGTCTAAGGCATTAGGGTTTGCTAAGTCGATTTGAGGAATTAGAGTTTTAATGATAAGTTGCGTTAATGTAAAAGTTGTATATCACAAATAATATATGAAAGATTGTAAATGTGATTTAGGTAATATAATTATTACCTATTGGATATTTATATAAATATATATTTGAATAATTAAGATGAAATAATTTAGTTAATTACTTTAACTAAATTAAATAAATACAATAATCATAAATGTACAAATAAATAAATAATTATGTGTTTCACAATGATTTAACAAATGGGAATTAAGATTTTCAAACACAAAACATTTCTATTTTATAAGAAAAGTATTTATAAAATAGATGTTAAAATAGTGTAAATAAATAAATGTTCAATTATGTCTAATTAACATAAATAAGGTTAAAAATACAAAGCATGATCCAAAAATGTTAGTTTTACAAAAAATGGATTCTTTATGATGTAAATCAATAAAAATAATTTTATCAAAATTTTTATAAACTTATTTATATTTAAAACTGATTTAATGAGATTAAATCATGTTTAAATGATTAAAAATAGAAATTTAATAAAAATAAATGTTTTCTGATCCAATAATTTTTATTTCAGTTCATGGTGGTGAAAAATAATTTCTCAAAAAGTTTGAGATTAAAATCATTAAAAATGAATTTTTAATCAATTAAATATGATTAAAACAATTTAATTCAATAAAAATATAAAAATAAAACATTTTCCATAAAATAAAAGGGGGATAATTTTCTATGAGGTGTCAAGAAGCTACACCTAAATTTTCATAATTTTTGGATAAAAATTGGATTTATTATGAATATTTTGAATTTAATGAGTATGTATATATATATATATATATATATATATATATATATATATATATATATATAATGCATAAATACAATAAAATAAAGTTCAGAAAAATAAAACCAAAAAATCTGTGGTTCCTCAGACTCGAACTCAGGTCCTTTCTAAACATGAATACTCAGTCAACCACTACACCATAACCACTTTTGTTGATTTTATTTGAAACATTAAATATTTATATAAAAAGCTAACCTCATCTTCTTCCCCAAATTATCCTACATAAACCCTAACCCTACCCTAAGATTAATTGACCCTGATTCAACATAATTAAGCCACAAATTTCATGGGGCTTTCGAAGGTGGGTATACAAGGATCAGAACGGCATAAGAAAAGAAAACTCACATGGTGTTTTGCGATTCGAACCCAAGGGTTGCAGGTCCGAAAATAGGAGCCCGATTAAGAAGCTTTCCATCTTGATTTAGTTCGTTATTTTAGTGGGTTTAGCACATGAATGAGTGCAGAAAGGTTTTGGCGAGTTCTAATTATATAATGGTCAAGAAAAACGTATGATTCAACTCATTAAAGATCTCGACGATTACGTCTAAAAATCGAAATTAAACTCGATTAAAACACTTATAATTGTCCGAACCTGTTAAGGATTGATGGAGATTACGTTTTGAATGATTAAGACGCATTAAAAGGGTATTAAAGCATGTTAAATCCCTTGCCGGAGTTTGGCCGGATCCGGCAAGGTGGCTGCCGGAAAAAGAACGGGGAACCAGGAGGTGGGAAGGTGATTTTTTTGAAAGTTTGGGCAATTGGCAGAAAAGGTCCTTCAACTTAAACTTAGTTAGTTATATAATGAATTGTTTGTTTTCCTTATATAAAACTTAACCAAGTTAAGTTTGTTTAACTTAAAAAGTTTCTATAACTTTATAAAGTTTGTAATTTTTATGAAATTCATTGCGTAGACGTTTTAAGATACGTATTTGATAAAAACTTATACCCGATCCTTAATAAACATAAATGCTAAAAAAAATGTTCGCTCTTAAAATTAAATTTGAAAACTACGAAACTTGCAGGGATTATAATGGAAATATTTCAAGGACTGTTATTGTCAATTAGATGAAAGACGAGGGTGCCGGATGTCACAGTCTCCCCTACTTTAGAAAATTTTGTCTCGAAATTTATTTCAAGTGGATGCTACTATGAAACAAAAGGCATTATAAAAACCAAAGAAAATTCCATCATTTATGATTTGACAAAATTTAAAATAGTTGTCTAATACTCAAACTAAAAGTTTCAAAATCTTTGACGGTTGACCCGAGATTCAGAAATTGATAGTTTAAATGTTAAAGGCTTTGGTAATATGTAACTCGTGAGGGGCATGGGTACTAATGAAGCAGTCTCCCCTACTTTAGAAAGTTTCTGACCGAACTTTATTAAGGACATCAACAGGATTTCGATTAACAGAATGTGTAAGAGTATACAAGGTTTAAGGTTTTCTGTGTGGGTGGTCTAGAGAAAGACTCTAGGAAGACGAATTGAAGCTCACGTAAGAACGTTCATATTGGAAATACTAACTATTGGTCAACCATCTAATGAAGAGGTAGTAATGGTTAACGGGTCGGTTCTTGGTTAGGCTCCTAGTCCGTTCCCGCAGTATCGTTTATGCTTATATATAGGGTGTACCGCAGTTGACCCACCACACTCCCGATACTTTGGACTCGTACTGATTGTCTACCAACAACCTAATTAGAATCACACACCACCCTCATGTACCTGTAAACCCATGATTGCGTTCCGGACCGTAATCATCGATTTACCTTACACTAGGGTGTTATGCTTTTCCATAACCATATCCTAAGTAATACCAGGAACAAATGCGTGCAATCAATATGTAATAGTCACTGTAATGAAATAATGTTCAATCATGACATCGTTAGAGGTCCTTCCCTTTCGGGTTTACCCTTTAACCATAATGAGAATAACATGTAAGTAATAGACGTGGTTAGAGGTTCTTCCCTTTCGGGTTCACCCTTAACCGGTAACTTTTGTTCACATCGTTGGCTCTAAACACTCATATTGATAAACTCTGAGGTTTGCACCGTTGCCCTCGGATTAAAGAAATACTGTAATCCAAGTCGTACATGGGCACTGGCTTAGATCTCATACGAGTTATCAACTGGTATGTTCATTGGCCATGATGAAAAAACAAAATAATGTAAAGTATAACAGGGTTTTGCTCAAAATAGGAAAGAAAATGTGCATACCAACTATGCGTTCAAGTAAGCATGTAAGTATAGCATAAAATTTCGATTGAAGGAATAGTATAATATAGATCAAGTAAATCGCATATTTGCACAAAATGAACGTAAACGAGTTAAATTAATGCTCAAAACTAGTGTTGTAAGAATAACTACTAATAACTAGTGCGCGAATAGTTACGAATAACGCGTGAAAATAACCACCAATAAAAGAATAATATGAGAATAATAAGATAATGTGCAAACGTAACTATAAATGGAATGGTGTATAAAGGAAATAATGAAATTTATTGTAAATGAAATTTATTGTAAATGAAAGTGCACGGAACAGGTGTATAACCTACTGACGTGCGAGTTAAAATTTAAAAATTTTGCATATACGCACAATACGATAGAAAACATTTAGCAACATTCAATGTTTTGTTAGGCCAAAAGTTTTGTGGCCGAAAGAGTGTATGTATAAAAAGATAAATTTTCGTTTATAAAACCCTAGATTACTCGAACTTTGTGATATAGTTGAAAGAATAGTAATAATGCATGAGAATAACTTTTTAGAAATCCAAGTGTGTTTTAGATTCAAAACATGTTCATTTGAAAAATTCAAGGTTTACATTTGACCTTTAAAATATGCAATACAAGTTTGTAAAATGCAAAATGAAACCATTTCATGAAGTATGTGTAAATCTAATGTGTTTTAAAAGGCCAAGATTTAAAATGACGTGAATGATAAAAATCAACGTATGTAATACAAATAGATTACCAATATCTAAGAAAATTCATAATTTATCATTTGAGTCTTCAAATGATAAACAAAACATAAATATCAATACCATAAAACATTGAGATTGTTTCCATAGGAAACTTTGACTAACTAAAGTAATTAAAATGTTATTAGTGACTTGTGGGGGCGTACTTTAGCCTATAAGTGAATGCTCATCCCAAGAGTTCCCAGGTCGGCATACGGGTCCCTCGTCTAATTGGGATTTATGCGAAATGCCAGGCCTAGACAGAAAACTCAGGATACAGGCGCTCACCCTTCCAGATTGCACGTGCCCCATCACTAGTGAATTCCAAAACTTTAGCGAGATTAAAAACGAGATGCGAAAATAGATCCTTGAGATGTGGATTTCACTCCTAACTAAAAGATGTATTTCAAAATTGAAAATGATTGTGGAATGAAACCAATCACTAAGTTAAGGATATCACTCCCAGCTTAGTGGTTAAGTTCCTTTTTGAAGTAAATACTCTTTGAGGTAAGGATGTCACTCCTATCTCAAAGATATATTCCTAAGATAAATAACATATAAAGGAGTGAAACTAATCACCAAGGTATGGATACCACTCCTAACTTGATGATATCGTTTCGTTTGTGAAATACGAGTGTCTTCTTCGCCAAGCAAAATATCGAAAGAATAACGAGAAATAATCATAACGAAAATATCTTGAAAGAAAATATAAGAAACGAGAGAAATATACATGAGAGGACTCGTGAAAGTAAACTTAGTTATAGTCTAGGCTAAAAGGCATTCTAATAACCTAATTCCCTATAACCATGGCTCTGATACCAATCTGTAATACCCCAACCGATGACGGAAACATCGAGGTGTCACGTAGTGACGATTGCTCAATAGCTCATGGTACTAAAGTGTAAATTTGAATACATTGAATTAAATAGTTTATTACAATGAAAGGAAAAATACAAAGTATAATGATTCTAAATGTCACCTAAACTGAAATACAATGAGTCAAAATCTAAATATAATTCCAAAAGCTTAAAAGAGACGTCTCAATAATAACCTGAAACATGTACGAAAATAGTATATGTCAATACAAAAATGTATTGGTGAGCATACCCTGTTTTAATACATATAGTAGAAAAAGTGTTTAGCAATTCATGTGCGGTACCATTTGCAATTATGTAATAAGTAATATCCGTTCAAAACCAAACCTATGAATAATGACTAACACATGACTAACCAACTGAATAATGAATTAACAAGACAATGACCAAGATTCTCTCAACAGAGTCTCAAGGGGGTATACCATAGTACTATTCATTGAAATGCTAGGCCGCAGAACGGTTAATGATTTTGACAAGTTATAGACACACCAATTAACATTAAGCAAACACACATGAGAATTGCATTTAGTAAAAGAAATAGAAACTTGATAGTAAGTACATGAGTCACCCCAGAATAGTAAAACAGTAAAAAGGGGAAAGATATACTCACAGTTTGCGAAAGCGATCAAAATCCACTTAAGCGGTCGTGAGCTAAGTAATGGGAATTCAGAGGAATTCAACCTATAATGTGTAAGAATACTAATAAGGAAGTGTCTAAAAAGTCTAAGGTATCTAGGGTCTAAGGCATTAGGGTTTGCTAAGTCGATTTGGGGAATTAGAGTTTTAATGATAAGTTGCGTTAATGTAAAAGTTGTATATCACAAATAATATATGAAAGATTGTAAATGTGATTTAGGTAATATAATTATTACCTATTGGATATTTATATAAATATATATTTGAATAATTAATATGAAATAATTTAGTTAATTACTTTAACTAAATTAAATAAATACAATAATCATAAATGTACAAATAAATAAATAATTATGTGTTTCACAATGATTTAACAAATGGTAATTAAGATTTTCAAACACAAAACATTTCTATTTTATAAGAAAAGTATTTATAAAATAGATGTTTAAATAGTGTAAATAAATAAATGTTCAATTATGTCTAATTAACATAAATAAGGTTAAAAATACAAAGCATGATCCAAAAATGTTAGTTTTACAGAAAATGGATTCTTTATGATGTAAATCAATGAAAATAATTTTATCAAAATTTTTATAAACTTATTTATATTTAAAACTGATTTAATGAGATTAAATCATGTTTAAATGATTAAAAATAGAAATTTAATAAAAATAAATGTTTTCTGATCCAATAGTTTTTATTTCAGTTCATGATTGTGAAAAATAATTTCTCAAAAAGTTTGAGATTAAAATCATTAAAAATTAATTTTTAATCAATTAAATATGATTAAAACAATTTAATTCAATAAAAATATAAAAATAAAACATTTTCCATAAAATAAAAGGGGGATAATTTTCTATGAGGTGTCAAGAAGCTACACCTAAATTTTCATAATTTTTGGATAAAAATTGGATTTATTATGAATATTTTGAATTTAATGAGTATATGTATATATATATATATATATATATATAATGCATAAATACAATAAAATAAAGTTCAGAAAAATAAAACCAAAAAATATGTGGTTCCTCAGACTCGAACTCAGGTCCTTTCTAAACATGAATACTCACTCAACCACTACACCATAACCATTTTTGTTGATTTTATTTGAAACATTAAATATTTATATAAAAAGCTAACCTCATCTTCTTCCCCAAATTATCCTACATAAACCCTAACCCTACCCTAAGATTAATTGACCCTGATTCAACATAATTAAGCCACGAATTTCATGGGGCTTTCGAAGGTGGGTACACAAGGATCAGAACGGCATAAGAAAAGAAAACTCACATGGTGTTTTGCGGTTCGAACCCAAGGGTTGCAGGTCCGAAAATATGAGCCCGATTAAGAAGCTTTCCGTCGTGATTTAGCTCGTTATTTTAGTGGGTTTAGCACATGAATGAGTGCAGAAAGGTTTTGGCGAGTTCTAATTATATAATGGTCAAGAAAAACGTATGATTCAACTCATTAAAGATCTCGACGGTTACATCTTAAAATCGAATTAAAACTCGATTAAAACACTTATAATTGTCCGAACCTGTTAAGGATTGATGGAGATTACGTTTTGAATGATTAAGACGCATTAAAAGGGTATTAAAGCATGTTAAATCCCTTGCCGGAGTTCGGCCGGATCCGGCAAGGTGGCTGCCGGAAAAAGAACGGGGAACTAGGAGGTGGGAAGGTGATTTTTTTGAAAGTTTGGGCAATTGGCAGAAAAGGTCCCTCAACTTAAACTTAGTTAGTTATGTAATGAATTGTTTGTTTTCCTTTTATAAAACTTAACCAAGTTAAGTTTGTTTAACTTAAAAAGTTTCTATAACTTTATAAAGTTTGTAATTTTTATGAAATTCATTGCGTAGACGTTTTAAGATACGTATTTGATAAAAACTTATACCCGATCCTTAATAAACATAAATGCTAAAAAAATGTTCGCTCTTAAAATTAAATTTGAAAAGTACGAAACTTGCAGGGATTATAATGGAAATATTTCAAGGACTGTTATTGTCAATTAGATGAATGACGAGGGTGCCGGATGTCACAAGTACAATGGTATATACCCTTGTGACTATGTTGAGAGACCTTGGTCATTGCTATGTGTTTCATTACTACTGTCAATAGCGCATACTATATATAAATTTCATTTCATTTTCATAGGGTTGATTTTGACCTGGATACTACTTAAATACATAATTGCAAACAGTATACAACACATGAATTGTGAAATGTTTTTCTACTATATGTATTCAAAATAGGGTATGCTCACCAATACATCTTTGTATTGACCTATATTATTTTGGTACATGTTTCAGGTTATTTTTTAGACGCCTTTTTAGCTTTTGGAATTTATATTTAGATTTTGGATTCATTATATTTCCTTTTAGATTGTTTGTTTGAATCATTGTATCTTGGTATCTCATTTCAATGTAATAAACGATTTAATTAATGTATCAACATTTACACTTTTAGTCCATGAGCTATTGAACAATCGTCACTACGTGGCACCTCGATGATTCCGCCATCGGTTGGGGTGTTACAAATTCCCTCCCCTACACCCGAATCAACTACTTCTCATCGAAACCGTAAACCGTAAACCGAACCCAAAGTATCATGACTCTGACTTTGTCTTATATCACTCTACCACTCACACCCTTCCCGATCCCACTACCACTACCCAAGCCCTCAAACAACCATTATGGCCAAAAGCCATGCAATCCGAGTTTGACGCTCTCACACGTAATCAAACTTGGACACTCGTTCCTCCCGATAATGCTCCTAACCTTGTTGGATGCAAATGGGTCCACCGCACTAAATTCAAACCCGATGGTTCTGTGGACCGCCTAAAAGCACGACTTGTTGCTAAAGGCTTTCATAAACGTCCCGTTTTAGATTATGTCAAAACTTTTAGTCCCGTGGTTAAACCCGCCACCTTACGCCTCATCCTTGCCATAGCCACTTCTTTCAATTGGCCTCTACGCCAAGTTGACATTAACAATGCCTTCTTACAAGGTACTCTAACCGAATCGGTTTATATTTCTCAACCACCCGACTTCATGGATCCTTCCCACCCTACACATGTTTGCAAACTTAACAAGGCTATCTATGGTCTTCGTCAAGTCTCCCGTGCTTGGTATGATGAACTCAAACACTATCTTTTATCAGTTCACTTTAAACCTTCTATCTTCGATCCCTCTCTTTCTTCATTAACAAAGTCACATCTTCTCCCATCTTCATCCTAGTTTACATTGATGATATAATCATCACCGACGCAAATCCATCTCTCATTAACTCTTTCATCAAAACACTTACCACTAGATTCTCTCTAAAAGATCTTGGCAACGTCTCATACTTCCTTGATATCAAGGTCATACCTCACAACCATGGCCTATTCCTATCTCAATCCAAATACATCCTTGACATTCTCACAAAAGCTAATATGAGTAATTGCAAACCGTCGCCCACACCGATGTCTAGTTCCTCTACTATCACCGTATTGGATGGTGATCCCTTACCATCCCCGACCGAATACCGTGCTTTTGTTGGCGCATTACAATATTTATCTTTTACCCGTCCTGACATCTCTTTTACAGTTAATAAGCTTTCACAATTCATGCATAAGCCAACTACTACACATTGGGAAACTCTAAAGAGATTGTTCCGGTATTTACATGGCACTCTAAATTATGGAATATTTTTCAAACGTCACTCACCTCTACAACTCCACGCGTTCACTGATGCAGATTGGGCCGGCGATCGACCATCTTACCGAAGCACAACCGGCTATATTGTTTACCTCGTCAAAACCCAATCTCATGGAGTTCTAAACGTCAACCGACACTTGCCCGTTCATCAACTGAAGCTGAATTTCGAGTTGTAGCTTCCACAACATGTGAAGTGCATTGGCTCATTTCCTTGATGGTTGAACTCGGCTTCAAATCCACGGTCACCCCTACCATTTATTGTGACAATCTAAGTGCAATACACTATTCAACAAATCCGTTTTTCCACTCACGTATGAAGCACCTTGCCTTAGATTTTCATTTCGTTCGTGAAAAGGTTCAAGAAGGCATTATTCGTGTCACTCACATCTCCGGAGACGATCAAGTTGTGGATGCTTTAACCAAACCTTTAGTAAGACAACAATTCCAATTTCTTACTTTCAAGATTGGTCTCCTTTCACGCTCGTCCATCTTGCGGTGACATATCAAACCCACCTCCGTCAAAACCAAGTTTGCCACCAAATCAAATTGAATTTCAAATTCAATTCAATTATTTTTGTAACCTCTTTTGTATTTAGTTAATGTCTAATCAAAGTCAAAGTAGTTCCTAGCCTTTTATATTTAGTTAATGTCTTGTATTCACTAGTCTTTAGGCTCTTTTATTGTATATATTGACATCTCCAAATCAATGAAAAAACACACTTTGATACTTTCATAGTAGAAAGTGAAAGTTATGGTGAGGAGTGTGAAAGTGAAGAGATCATATGAGAAAATTGGGAACCTTTCAGCTTCGTAAGAATTGAAAAATTATGTTAACTTAGGGGTTACAACCTAAAATAAGTAACTAGATCATATACAACAACACTGTTGATTGTGGCGAAGTAGCGAACCATGGGCTAGCCAGAAAGCTCCCATGATAGGATGATATACTTGACCAGTCGAACCCTATTTCACTAGTATAGATACATTTAAGTTCTTAATCAAATTTGTTAGGCTAGTACATATTTAGGAAATATCAAACATATATAAATATGAGAGGAAAGTAATCATCGGGAAAAGGTATCATGAGTTACACAATTGTGATTGCATTGAAGCATCATCTCCATGGTCCTGGTTGCTTTCTTGTTATACAACACGACGCGGGGGGGGGGGGGGGGGGGGGGGGTTGTAGTGCATGGAGGAGGAGGCATTTAACTACTAGAAAAGTGGCAATTTTGGTACAAATTTTTCCTACAGAAAAAAGTGCGTTATAAATTTTAATAAAGTTGATACTCATTTGTGACGAAAAAAAAAACTCTAATTTTTTAAACAAATTTGCTAAACAATTATGTTTGGCAATAAGCTTTTAGGAGCTTTTAAGAGCTTCAAGCTACAAGCTTTTAAGAAAAAGCTCCTACTCAATAAAAAGCCTTGTTTGGTTGAAGAGCTAGAAGCT
The DNA here is from genome assembly GCA_028751855.1 of Ambrosia trifida. NCBI lineage: Eukaryota > Viridiplantae > Streptophyta > Magnoliopsida > Asterales > Asteraceae > Ambrosia > Ambrosia trifida. The sequence continues at coordinate 2,040,421 of CM054123.1, read as the reverse complement.
TTTAGGTTAGGAGAAAAAGCTCTACAAAGAAAAGCTACTACTACTAGCTTTTAAGAAAAAGCTCTACTAGCTACAAGCTTTTAATTAGTAAATGACACAAATACCCATTCTATTTTAAAAACAAACTAAAAACCTTCCTTACAAGCTTTTAATTATGCCCATTTTGGTCATTTATACATTTTATTAAAAGCTCCAGCTACTCTACCAAACACCAAAATATATTTAAAAAGCTACCAGCTTCCAGCTACCAGCTTGCAGCTACCAGCTTCCAGCTACCAGCCTCCAGCTAGTTTTGCCAAACATACCCAAATACTTAGAAAATTGTGTAGTAAATGGTGTAGGAAATGCATTGCAAATTTCCTACTCCACACTTTCGTATAAAATGCGTTGAAAATTGCGTAATAAATGTGTAGTAATTGGTTTCCGACGAGGTTTTTTCTAACATCAAGGTTTTGTTGCAAATGCGTCACAAATTAAATTTGATACGCATTTGCAACGAAACCTTAATGCTAGAAAAAACCTTATTGGAAACCAATTACTACGCAATTTTGGTACAAATTTTTCCTACAGAAAAAAAGTGCGTTATAAATTTTAATAAAGTTGATACTCATTTGTGACGAAAAAAAAAAAACTTTAATTTTTTAAACAATAGAGACAAATACGTAGTAAATTGCATAGTAAATGGTGTAGGAAATGCATTGCAAATTTCCTACTCCACGTTTTCGTATAAAATGCGTTGAAAATTGCGTAATAAATGTGTAGTAATTGGTTTCCGACGAGGTTTTTTCTAACATCAAGGTTTCGTTGCAAATGCGTCGCAAATTAAATTTGATATGCATTTGCAACGAAACCTTAATGCTAGAAAAAACCTTATTGGAAACCAATTACTACGCAATTTTCAACGTATTTTCTACAAAAATATGGTGTAGGATATTTAGAATGCATTTCCTACGTCATTTTTCCGCAATTTTCTAAGTATTTGTCCCTATTGCGTAGCAAATTTGTTTAAAAAATTAGACTTTTTTCGGTCGTCACAAATGGGTACAACTTTTTCAAAATTTGTATTACATTTTTTTCGTGGGAAAAATTTTGTGGCAAAATGATCACTTTTCCAGTAGTATTTATGGAATGAGAAATGACTAAAACCGCTGAGAGTTAGAGACAAAACTTGAACTTTCAACATATGTAACTCATAAATGAAGGACTACTAGTATAATGTACTAGGTTTGAGTCTCGTGGAGACCAACAGTTCATCCAAAAGTAACATGAAAAAAATAGGAAAATAAGAATTGTATTATGCAAGTTGTTTTGTTTACTATATGTTTGATAATGCAATATGTATGAATTTTGATATTAAATACAAAATGTCATCTAACAGTTTAATGTAACGAAATGATGGATATATCGACTAAGTAAAGTTTAATTTGACAAAAAAATATAAACAAAGAATTCAATAAAATGAATAATAATGTATTTATTCTAATGGATTTATTACACGTTTCCCCTTTTTAACAACTTGTAATCTTGTCTTGTTACACAAACCGTTTTCTGATCAATATTTTTAGTAACATTTGTGTTATCTTTTATTTTTCAAAGTATGGCAAGAATATCGAAATTTATATGGTCGTATTAATTATTCATTTAAATCGTGATGTTCAAATATTTTTAATATACCTCCACCAATGTTACAAAAAATTAAAAAAAGATAACGAAAATCTTTTTAATGACATTTAAATAATAGACGTATATTATTGAAATCATTTACGAATTATTTTGAAAGACGTACAAAAAATTAAAAAGAGATTACTATATGTTTTAGGAAACTGTTAAATAGATCTAAATTATATTTAATTTAAAAACAATAGTTAGGACCAATATTTTTAATTGACAGATTCCAATTATGGTTGTCATCTACATACAGACTAATTGGCAAATAGGAAACATAAAAGAGATTACTATATATTTTAGGAAACTGTTAAATAGATTTAAATTATATTTATCACTAAATTAAATATCGTATTATTATCATTTCCGAATTATTTCCGTATTATTGTGTAGATGATATATTCCGAGAAAAATAAATCATATAAATATCGAAATTTATATGGTCATATTAAATTGCTTTAAATAATGATTTTTGAATTATTTTGAATATATTATGTATTTTAGGAAACTTTTAAATTATATTTAATACTAAATTAAATATCATATTATTATCATTTCCTTATTATTTCCGAATTATTGTGTAGATGATTTGGCGGAGATAAATATTGCAAAAATATCGAAATTTATATGGTAATATTAATTATTCATTTAAATCGTGATGTTCAAATATTTTTAATAATACTATATATTTTTTAAAACTGTTAAATAATTTAAATTATATAATCATTTTCGAACGATTATATAGATAGATAATCATTTACAAATTATTATTTTCATTTCTGAATTATTTCCGAATCATTGGGTAGATGATTTGTATATGACAAATATGACAATTAGTCTGTATGTAGATGACGTAGACTATTCTTTGAAAATGTTGTAGACGCAGACTATTTTTTTAAAGATAATATACAATATCACAAACAAAACATGTTAGAATCGTTTTTTATTTTTTCGAAACTTTCTTAAATATTTTTCAAACGAAAATTTAAAAATTTTAATGAATTTCAATTTTTGAAAATACTATATGAATTTAAATTTGATTGAAATTAGATAAACAATTTCCTAATATATACAAAATATTTAAATTATTAATAAATAAAATTTAACTTTTGTTAACAATTACCTAAAATAGATATGATTTTTAAATTTTTTTAAATATATTTAAATGAAAATAGTAATATTATTATTATTTAAATCATATTAATTATTTATTTAGATCGTGATGTTCAAATACTTTTAATATACCTCCATCAAAGTTACAAAAAATTAAAAAAAATAACGCAAATTTTTTCAACGACATTTATTTGAAAGACGTACAAAAAATTAAAAAGAGATTACTATATATTTTAGGAAACTGTTAAATAGATTTAAATTATATTTAATTTAAAAATGTAACACCCTAAACCAATTTATAGAAAAACGTACAGCGGAAATACCAACCGAAAAATTCTTTTCTTTAATAACAACCTTGAACGTTTAGAAACCGATTCTAATATGTATTTTTGGTGTTACATCTTAAAATATTTCTTAATACATTCTACGTGACTCCTCTCCATTTGATTATGTGACAGTGACCACGTACAATCCGCCTCCTCGCTCGATCTCCATCCTTTCCTTACTTCTCAAGATAGACAAGACATCCTGCATTCACCACAAAACCATTTCGTTAGTTCAATAGGTAACCTCATGTAATCTACTCATGACGCGGAAGTAACATCCAACAATACTCTGTGATCCTGTCCAACAGCCTTCATTCGAGTTCGAGTGGGTTACCCCGATCCGAACCTCCACGTCTCCTGCAATCATACGTAAATACCTACGTTTCCTATCATTCACATAACAAAGGTTATTAACCCCACAATGCGTCCAACATACACTTCCCCTCCATGTAATTTCACAATACATACAAGCATACACTTCCTGCATATAATTCTACAGTACATACAAGCATACGCTTCCTTTGTATGATTCTACAATACATACAAGCATACAACTCCTTCATATAATACCACCATACATACAATCATACAAGTCCATATAACTTACTTGACCCATCATGTTACTCTTTCTTCGCTAATCTCTACGACAAATATGACGTTCCAGCCCTATACTCAATTTACTCATAATTACCAACCCTTACATGCATGAAACTCTCTCTCAAACCCGAGCAAGTGTACCCATATGTACAGCACATTCTCAATCTACTTAATCATGACAATCTACTTATCGTATTTGATACCATCGAGCAACGTATCAATTAAACTACACGCACTTGTATCATTCCGTACTATGATCATATTACAAAACTAACATTAGTATTACATGCTACACCCTTACATAGCCTTACACGAGGTCCAACAATATTAATTGATGCGTTAAACGCTATTACGAGTCGCGTACGTAAGCAAAACATCAACATACGATAGAATAAACTAAAAAAAATATAAATTTCCAGGTCCCACCGTAACCTTACGGTGGCCACCGTAAGGTTACGGTGGACTACAAAACCCAACGGTGGTATCCCCTCTGCCCTACGGTGGGGAAAAACATTGCAGGGGCCACCGTAAGGGAACGGTGCCACCGTACCCTCACATGATTTCCTTAATCCCATAATCATGTTAGGAAGCATAACCATGTTAGTCATACATTGTTGACATTCTCAGAAAGTCAACTTCCAACTATACAAACTTCCTACTTAGAACATATGTCCATATTGATGACTAGATCATATGAAACACACAATAACATCACATTCCTATCTCATTAACATGCAAGATTATTTATCATTCCAATCATAGTATTTAAGCATTAGTGTACACATTACTAATGCATACTTCCTACCATATCATACAATCAACCAAGTCCCCACATGATTACTCTTTAAGACGAAACCCTTATGTTAATCCTACTATCACTTGCACCAATTATCACATTACTTTCATACTTGTCGAGTCTTGCATACAAATTTACACATGTTAGACTCATCTAAGCATTTCGTCAAACACTTGGTGTGCATACAACCTTTAAAACACAATGTACAAGCATTTCATGCCTACTTTCATAGCTCATAACATCTATCATCGCATTTCATACCCACATCAATTACCCTTCATTCCATAAATATTAAACATAACAAAACCTCACTTTCTTTCTAATCTATTCACCCATTTAACTAAAAATGACCATGGGTTACACTAATACCAACATCTACTTTCAATTCTACACATATCCTTCAATTCATTCAATTTCTATACAATTAACACATATACCACTTTCAATCATCATCAATTTCCACATGCATATCATCAATTACACATTATTCTTACTATTACATGGATTTACCCATACTAAGCAATATCAAAGCTCAAATGAAAAACCCAATATCATCATCTATGCAAATAAGCAACTTCTAGTGATTAGCTCATCTCTAAACCATTAGAGATGATCAATATCACTTACAATCAAACAATAATACGAATTTAACATGTTTTGCTCAAAACCCACATGTAGGGTTCGAACCCTACACGAATTTAGGGATTAGGGTTCTTACCAAAGCTCAATCCTTGAAGATTTACCCTCTAGAATACACCCTTCATCTCCTACATCAACATCTTGCATTAATTCTTCAACTTATGGGACTTAGGGCTTGGTTTAAGGCTCAAGATTGCCCTCTTTGGGGCTGAACTCGTTTTCCCCCAAATGGGGTGTGTTTGGGCATTTTGTTTGTGGCATATTTACACCACAAGTCCCTCAAGTTTACCCCAAAGCCATTTATTATCAAAACCTTAACTATGCAAGTTTCTTTCTAGTGTTATCTCCCCATAATAAAGATAATTACTTTCACTAGGTGAACTTTCATATTAGAACATAACCCACATTCGTATCATCCCGTTTTATTATCCATAAAAGGCTCATTCTACTATTTAATTCGTTTTTGTCCTTTCTTATTCACGCCTAATGGCGTAATTAAGCGGAATGGATTTTTGGGATGTTACAAGTCTACCCCCCTTAAAGAGGGTTTCGTCCCCGAAACCTCCTTCATCACTACCATACCAGGAATTCTCTACATGCTTATTTACTCATTCACTTCATTCAAAGTTTCATGCCACATCGCAAGCCTACATATAGATTATAAAAACAACTTACTCGTGGCAAAACATATTTCTATGTTTTGTTCTTACGCTCTTATATTATAAGAGGCCTGTCGCATTTATTAAACCTAATAAATCGATTGGTTATATATTTAACCCATAAATCCTACTTAGCCGTTCATTCCCACATTAGTCACAAGGCGTCCATCACTGGATTGCTATAATACTCCACTATTAGCATCCCTTCTAAATCCCTTCAATCATGTAACTAGTTAGACTATATGCATATGTATATCCCGGACCTTAAATCATGGTTATCACTTTCACAACATTTACCAACCATCCATATGTCGGCTTGACATGCTCCTTCACAAGTCCTCACCATACTTAGCTTGGTTTAGTTCATTGACAATGATTTCCAACTCGTTAACATCATATCACCTATCTTGTAGATTCCATCATATCCAAAAAAAATTTGACAATTCGTCTCTACAAATCATTGGTTAGACATACACCTTACATTCATGAAAATTGACCTTCAATGGTCCATTCAAGAATTCCCTCACTTGTAATGTCTAATTACATACATTTCCTTCTTGATTTCCCATTCTCATGCTATACTACATTACTTATTTCATTTCCTACGCAACCTCTTTAAGTTTTATTCGTTATCTTTGTAAATTTCTACAATTTGACCTTTCAAGGCAAATGTGTCATATCCTATTACTTTAATAATAATTTCTACATTGCATTCTTGTAATTCATAATATCATTCGTTTTCTGCATATAGAGGTACGAATCCTTCAAAAGATCAGCCGTTCATTCATTTTCACATTAATACCATGCCTTACCATCTTCTACTACACACATATATATATATATATATATATATATATATGCATTTTACATGCCACATAACATGCATATCTAAATCAAGTTACTAACTTGTGCTTATCTTGGTTAGAGAGAATGACGTATTCTCTCCTTCATTCCTACCCAAATGACTCACTTCATAGACTATTCTATATTCCTACAACTTTCCAACAAATCTGACCCATTACTTGGGTAATTCTATATTTTTACATTTCCACTATTTGACCCGTTCAAGGTCTTTTTCACAATTTCTATAATTTCACCCCTTTTTGACCCTTTATGGTCTTCCCAACCGTTTGACCCGCTAAGGTCTTTCCAGCCTATTTTACATGGTTTCAACGATATGACCCGTTAAGGTCCTTCCAACCTCTTGACCCATTGAGGCCTTTCCAACCATTGTGACCCATAAGGATCTTCCCAACCATTTTGTCCCACAAGGATCTTTCCCACCATTTTGACCCATAAGGGCTTTCTACAATTTTGACCCATAAGGGTTTTCTACAATTTTTGATTTGATCCGCACTTGCTTACGGACTCAAACCTTTCATTTCAGGCTTTCATTCATATAGATTTGATCCATACTTATCTACGGACTTAAACCTTTCATTCCAACCTTTTATTCATATTGGTTTGATCCGTACTTATCTACGGACTCAAACCTTTCATTCCAACCTTTTATTCATATTGGTTTGATCCGTACTTATCTACGGACTCGAACCTTTCATTCCAACCTTACATTTATTGCCATAGTTGATTTATAGGCACAATATACATACGTTTAGTTGGATACCTTCTAATGGAATCCCCCTTCATATTCCCATTTTTATAGAAGTTTCATTCCACCCACTTACCCACATGACCACTTACTTTCCAAGTTTACCAGGCATACCTGTGATGATTCTCACGGTCTCACGTGCATCGCATGCTTCTTGTGCACTGGCCAGGCGCACAGTCCACATGCTATCCACGTGCCTTCGTGTAATCATTACCTTATGCCTAGGGACTGGTTTTCAGCTTCGTGCTATATTTCAAATTTGTTCCTAAACAACATGGTTATTTTTTTTTCCTTCTATGTTTTACCATCCCTGAGGACTTTCCTATCACCGGTACCAATAGTTAATTATCGCGTACCTGTGATATTTCCATCTTCTCTACAATTCCCATGATGTATCTTGAATCGTGTCCTTGAGACGTCTTCATTATCCACAAAAGCTCACCTTAACATAAACACCGCAATTAGCTTTTAACATGTCATGTGAGTTAAAATTAAATTCTACCTTTGGGCCTTGATCGAGTGTTGGATTGTACAGGTCACTACATTCAGGAGCACACAAGTTTGAGTTCAAGTACTTACTTCCTCGTACAAGATTTCACTCAAACCAGGGCTCTGATACCAACTTGTAACACCCTAAACCAATTTATAGAAAAACGTGCAGTGGAAATACCAACCGAAAAATTCTTTTCTTTAATAACAACCTTGAACGTTTAGAAACCGATTCTAATATGTATTTTGGTGTTACATATTAAAATATTTCTTAATACATTCTACGTGACTCCTCTCCATTTGATTATGTGACCGTGACCACGTACAATCCGCCTCCTCGCTCGATCTCCATCCTTTCCTTACTTCTCAAGATAGACAAGACATCCTGCATTCACCACAAAACCATTTCGTTAGTTCAATAGGTAACCTCATGTAATCTACTCATGACGCGGAAGTAACATCCAACAATACTCTGTGATCCTGTCCAACAGCCTTCATTCGAGTTCGGGTGGGTTACCCCGATCCGAACCTCCACGTCTCCTGCAATCATACGTACATACCTACGTTTCCTATCATTCACATAACAAAGGTTAATAACCCCACAATGCGTCTAACATACACTTCCCCTCCATGTAATTTCACAATACATACAAGCATACAATTCCTGCATATAATTCTACAGTACATACAAGCATACGCTTCCTTTGTATGATTCTACAATACATACAAGCATACAACTCATTCATATAATACCACCATACATACAATCATACAAGTCCTTCATATAACTTACTTGACCCATCATGTTACTCTTTCTTCGCTAATCTCTACGACAAATATGACGTTCCAGCCCTATACTCAATCTACTCATAATTACCAACCCTTACATGCATGAAACTCTCTCTCAAACCCGAGCATGTGTACCCATATGTACAGCACATTCTCAATCTACTTAATCATGACAATCTACTTATCGTATTTGATACCATCGAGCAACGTATCAATTAAACTACACGCACTTGTATCATTCCGTACTATGATCATATTACAAAACTAACATTAGTATTACATGCTACACCCTTACATAGCCTTACACGAGGTCCAACAATATTAATTGATGCGTTACACGCTATTACGAGTCGCGTACGTAAGCAAAACATCAACATACGATAGAATAAACTAAAAAAAATATAAATTTCCAGGTCCCACCGAAACCTTACGGTGGCTACCGTAAGGTTACGGTGGACTACAAAACCCAACGGTGGTATTCCCTCTGCCCTACGGTGGGGAAAAACATTGCAGGGGCCACCGTAAGGGAACGGTGCCGCCGTACCCTTACGGTGGACTCTGCACATTCCCATTTTTGTTTCTCCTTTCCACCCCTTCTAGACCCATCCACGCCGATCCATTCGAAGCCACGTTTATTCCATTATAAACTCCAATTCAAGCCTTAACCTCGTTATTTACGTTCCATCATCTCACGGTCCTCATACTACTTACAAACACATATACATGTTAAGATTCATTATCCTAAGTGGAATAAGAACCACTTACCTTATGTCCTCCAAGTTGATGCTTGCTACTTGCCTCCACTTGACCCATTAGCCACTCATGCTTGAGCCCATGTTGCCTACGCATTCATGTTATCATTCCCACCATTCCGTTAGCATACACAACCTTGCATACTATCAATCATATTACATTTACTTGTTCCCATGACTTTCATTGGTCAATTACTAATATGCATATCACATAATTAACTACCACATTGTTTATCAATCAAGCAATCCAACATATCATCATGTATGACACCTAGATAATCTAACATATATCACATGATTTCCTTAATCCCATAATCATGTTAGGAAGCATAACCATGTTAGTCATACATTGTTGACTTTCTCAGAAAGTCAACTTCCAACTATACAAACTTCCTACTTAGAACATATGTCCATATTGATGACTAGATCATATGAAACACACAATAACATCACATTCCTATCTCATTAACATGCAAGATTATTTATCATTCCAATCATAGTATTTAAGCATTAGTGTACACATTACTAATGCATACTTCCTACCATATCATACAATCAACCAAGTCCCCACATGATTACTCTTTAAGACGAAACCCTTATGTTAATCCTACTATCACTTGCACCAATTATCACATTACTTTCATACTTGTCGAGTCTTGCATACAAATTTACACATGTTAGACTCATCTAAGCATTTCGTCAAACACTTGGTGTGCATACAACCTTTAAAACACAATGTACAAGCATTTCATGCCTACTTTCATAGCTCATAACATCTATCATCGCATTTCATACCCACATCAATTACCCTTCATTCCATAAATATTAAACATAACAAAACCTCACTTTCTTTCTAATCTATTCACCCATTTAACTAAAAATGACCATGGGTTACACTAATACCAACATCTACTTTCAACTCTACACATATCCTTCAATTCATTCAATTTCTATACAATTAACACATATACCACTTTCAATCATCATCAATTTCCACATGCATATCATCAATTACACATTATTCTTACTATTACATGGATTTACCCATACTAAGCAATATCAAAGCTCAAATGAAAAACCCAATATCATCATCTATGCAAATAAGCAACTTCTAGTGATTAGCTCATCTCTAAACCATTAGAGATGATCAATATCACTTACAATCAAACAATAATACGAATTTAACATGTTTTGCTCAAAACCCACATGTAGGGTTCGAACCCTACACGAATTTAGGGATTAGGGTTCTTACCAAAGCTCAATCCTTGATGATTTACCCTCTAGAATACACCCTTCATCTCCTACATCAACATCTTGCATTAATTCTTCAACTTAGGGGACTTAGGGCTTGGTTTAAGGCTCAAGATCACCCTCTTTGGGGCTGAACTCGTTTTCCCCCAAATGGGGTGTGTTTGGGCATTTTGTTTGTGGCATATTTACACCACAAGTCCCTCAAGTTTACCCCAAAGCCATTTATTATCAAAACCTTAACTATGCAACTTTCTTTCTAGTGTTATCTCCCCATTATAAAGATAACTACTTTCACTAGGTGAACTTTCATATTAGAACATAACCCACATTCGTATCATCCCGTTTTATTATCCATAAAAGGCTCATTCTACTATTTAATTCGATTTTGTCCCTTCTTATTCACGCCTAATGGCGTAATTAAGCGGAATGGATTTTTGGGATGTTACTAAAAACAATAGTTAGGACCAATCTTTTTAATTGACACATTTCAATTATGGCCGTCATCTACATACAGACTAATCGGCAAATAGGAAACATAAAAGAGATTACTATATATTTTAGTAAAAACACGTAAAAAACAACATTAAAAGAACACGTAAAAAATAATCAATTTTTAAAATAAATAGGCATACGAACATAAAAATAACAAACATTAAAAAAGAAACGTAAAAAACATTAAAAAGAATCATTCTTTACATACACACATAAAAAAACATTAGAAAGCAATCATTCTTTACATACAGTGTTTAAGACACGTAAAAACAACATTAAAAAAAAGAATCATTCTTAAAAATAAATAGGTATATGAATAACAAATATACTAAATATACGTTTAATAATTTTACCTTTAAAAATAATAAATATGTTTCTTAACAATAATAATAAACTCAATCAATCATTCAATTATAATATCACTAAAATAAAAGTGGACTAATTATTATTTTTAAAAACGTTTCATACACAAGAATGGTAGGTTACCATTTTACAATAAACTTTACATAGGATTTATTAATGTTTATTATTGTTATTATTAATAAATATGTTTCTCAAAATATAGAATTTCCGTTTAATATTGTTGACCGAATTTAATTTTTATATTATGACTTTCCTTTAATCAATTGTCATTAAACAATAACCATCAAAATCATTTCAATAAATGTGCTAATTTTAAGTGCGCAAATTTTAAGATGTAAATAATAATTTGTAGATAATTGGTAAGACAATTTAAAGCGCGGATGTTTTTAATGTCATTGATTCGAATGATTAATTGATTATTTATATTAAGTTATAAATTAATATTTTTTAAACTTAATTATTGATTATTAATATTTTTTAAATAATAATTTATATTACTAATACTAAGTTATCTATTAATATTTTTTAAACTAAATTATTGATTATTTATATTACTAATACTTATATTACGAATTTAGTTTTTAAGACGTACAAAAAATTAAAAAGAGATTACTATATATTTTAGGAAACTATTAAATAGATTTAAATTATATTTAATTTAAAAACAATAGTTAGGACCAATTTTTTAATTGACATATTTCAATTATGGTCGTCATCTACATACAGACTAATCGGCAAATAGGAAACATAAAAGAGATTACTATATATTTAGTAAAAACATGTAAAAAACAAAATTAAAAAAGACACGTAAAAAATCATTTTTTTAAAAATAAATAGGCATATGAACATAAAAATAACAAAATTAGAAAACACCATTAAAAAAGACACGTAAAAAAATTAAAAAGAATCATTCTTTACATACACACATAAAAAACATTAAAAATGAATCATTCTTTACATACAGTATGTAAAGACACGTAAAAACCATAGTTGTCAAAAGCGCGCCTAGGCGTGCGCCTAGGCTCGAGGCACACCAAGTGTGCTTCGCCCTGTGAGGCGTGCGCCTAGGCACTGAGGCGCACTATCAGGGTTGTTTTCAGGCTGATTTCCGGCCAAATTCAGGCTAAAAGTTGCATAAACCTCTAAAACATTCTAAAGGAGTCATGAACAAGTCATAAACAACCCTAAAACATCCTAAAGTGGCCCTAAACAAACTTAAAACATCTCTAAAATTCCTAAAAAATGTATTTTATACTATGCGCCTAATTATAAAAAGCCATCCTTTTTTATGCACCTTGCGCCTAGGCTCCGGGCTCGGCCTGTGCGCTTTAAGTGCGCCTAGGCGCTTTAATAACTATGGTAAAAACAACATTAAAAAGAAGAATCATTTTTAAAAATAAATAGGTATATGAATAATAAATATGCTAAATGTACGTTTAATAATTTTATCATTAAGAATAATAAATATGTTTCTTAACAATAATAATAAACTCAATCAATCATCCAATTATAATATTACTAAAATAAAAGGGCACTAATTATTTTTCTTAAAAATGTTTCATACACAAGAATGGTAGGTTACCATTTTACAATAAACTTTACATACGATCCATTAATGTTTATTATTGTTATTATTAATAAATATGTTTCTCAAAATATAGAATTTCTGTTTAATATTGTTGACCGAATTTAATTTTTATATTATGACTTTCCTTTAATCAATTGTCATTAATCAATAATCATCAAAATCATTTCAATAACTATGCTAATTTTAAGTGTGCTAATTTTAAGATGTAAATAATAATTTGTAGATAATTGGTAAGACAATTTGAAACGCGAATGTTTTTTAATGTCATTGATATGAATGACTGATTGATAATTTATATTAAGTTATTTATTAATATTTTTTAAACTTAATTAATGATTATTTATTTTAATAATACTAATATTACGAATTTAGTTTTAATGCTGTTGACCGAGTTTCATTTTGATATTATGACTTTCCTAAAATCAGTTGTCAATTACACGATTAAAGGAATCATATTCTCAAATTTGTATGCTAAATATACGTTTAATAATTTTACCATTAAGAATAATAAATATTGTTCTCAATCAGTTATTCAATTATAATATTACTAAAATAAAAGTGCACTAATTATTATTATTAAAAACGTTTCATACATAAGAATGGTAGGTTACCATTTTACAATAAACTTTACATAGGATCCATTAATGTATATTATTGTTATTATTAATAAATATATTTCTCAAAATATAGAATTTCCGTTTAATACTGTTGACCGAATTTAATTTTTATATTATGACTTTTCTTTAATCAATTTTCATTAAACAATAATCATCAAAATCATTTCAATAAGTGTGCTAATTTTAAAATGTAACTAATAATTTGTAGATAATTGGTAAAGCAATTTGAAACGCGAAGGTTTTTAATGTCATTGATTTGAATGATTGATTATGATTTTGTATTTATTTATTAATATTTTTAAACTTAATTATCGATTATTTATATTACTAATACTAATATTACGAATTTAGTTTTAATATTGTTGACCGAGTTTCATTTTGATATTACGACTTTCCTATAATCAGTTGTCAATTACGCGATTAAAGGAATCATATTCTCAAATTCGTATGATAAATATACGTTTAATAATTTTACCATTAAGAATAATAAATATGTTTCTTAACAATAATAATTAAAGTGCACTAATTATTATTCTTAAAAACGTTTCATAGACACGTAAAAACAACACTAAAAAAAAAAAGCATCGTTTTTAAAAATAAATAGGTATATGAAAAATAAATATGCTAAAGGTACGTTTAATAATTTTACCATTAAGAATAATAAATATGTTTCTTAACAATAATAATAAACTCAATCAATCTTTCAATTATAATATTACTAAAATAAAATGGCACTAATTATTATTCTTAAAAACGTTTCATACACAAGACTGGTAGGTTACCATTTTACAATAAACTTTATATATGATCCATTAATGTTTATTATTGTTATTATTAATAAATATGTTTCTCAAAATATAGAATTTTCGTTTAATATTGTTGATCGAATTTAATTTTTATATTATGACTTTCCTTTAATTAATTGTCATTAAACAATAATCATCAAAATCATTTCAATAACTATGCTAATTTTATGTGTGTTAATTTTAAGATGTAAATAATAATTTGTAGATAATTGGTAAGAAAATTTGAAACGCGGATGTTTTTTGTGACACCCGGCATGTTTGGCTTAAACATATTAGTAACATCTAAGTCTACCTTAGCGAGAATCGTTTACAAACAGACTTAACTGGGTCAGTTGAGTCGGGTCAAGTTAGGATTGTCTAGGGTACAATGATCTGGAGGATCATTGGGAGTCGTTTTGGTAATACACTAGTACCGGGTTCCGTTGTTGGTGACATTACATGAACTAATTAAGTATATGTGTTGATTATGGGTCGTGTGGTAGATTATATACATAGATGTGTTTAAATGATGTGTAAATGATTATCCATGCTTAAATATGTTAAACATAGACTATGGTTGCATGCTTGCATGTTAAGATGTGTTAGAATGCGTTAAACACGACAAACTGGAAAACTGGTTAAAAAGGGGTCTTGGTTCGACCACTTCGAGTGGTCGAAGGAGAAGTAATTGTCTGGTTCGACCCTTGTAAATGGGCGAACCAGGGAAGTGGAATTTAAGGAATTCCCTTCGACCAGACAGGGCTCATTCTGTAACACCCCAACCGATGGCGGAAACATCGAGGTGTCACGTAAGAATGAGTATACAGTAGCACATGGTAATCCAAATTTTAATTGAAATAAATTTAAATTGCAAATATCCAAAAATAGAAATACATAAGAGTTTTAAATGTGGAAAGCTAATACATCACACAAGAATCAAGCAAGCATAGACTCCTTATTGCCTTCATAAAACACTCTAATCTTCATGCATCATTATTTCCTGTTGAGTTGTAAAAATGGGGGGGGGGGGTCAACTAGAAGTTGGTGAGAATACATAATCCATGTTAAGCAAATAGTTTAAGTATAAAAGTCTAGCAATTCATATGTCAATCGTAAATTTAAGTCTACATGAATAGCATAATATGTTGAATCGATATAATCAAACCTCCGACTAGTTTAGGTCCATCCCGTCATCTACGGTTCACCTTAGTAATATGTTGGAACGATAACAATCACCCACGCTACCTATGTAGGAGGTACGCGTATCCGGGTGGGGTTGTCAATCCAATAGATCTATTATTGAATATCGCCGGCTTGGCCATAGCTAATGATTATGTAATGTTGAAACTCGTTGAAACTCGTTGAAACTATTGTAGGCTAACTCATGAGGCAATAAAGTTTACAACTAAACATACATGTTGAATTGCTTAAAAAAAATGTTGCAAGTATAAAGCATCGCATAAACATGGTTACGTAAACTCACCTTGGTATAGTATTAGGTATTGAGAAATAGTATGAGTGTAGCCTAATAGATTGCCAAGTATTACCCTATGTATAAGGCAACAAATAAGTCTAAGTCTATCTAGTCTACAAGTATAATCTAGGGTTTCGATTTGGGGATATCCAATTGTTGAATTTATAATAAAATGTTTAAATAAATAAAGGGAAATTTGATAGTTAAATAAATGAAAGTCTTTTTATAAATTTTGAATTTAGGATGTTCACAATAATGTATTTGAAGTATAAAAATAATTTTTATAAAATTATTTTCTTTAAAATAGATTATTAAATCTATTTATTACAAATTGCCAAAATTAAACTTTAATATTTAAAAATACTAAAATTAAATAATTTTTATTTTAAAAATTATATTTCTGTTCTAAATATTCAGAAATAAATTGTATAAAATTTTGGTGCAAAAATATCAAAAATTGAATTTATTATGATTTAATTATGATTAAAACTAACAAAAATTGATTAAAAATATAAAATAAATGATTTTTCAAAACTAAAAATCATTTCAGTAAAATTTATCATTGTACAAACTCAGCATAATTTTTGTAAAAATTTATAATATTGTTTTGATATTTTAATGTATTTTTATAAATATAATAGAATAAAATTGATTTAATTATTATATATATTAAATAAATTAATTTCAGAAAACTAAAAATTGTAGATAAAACTTTTACATCAGATTTGTTAAAAATAATTTTTTTAGAATTTATAAAAAGGTTTTAATAATTAAAAACGAATTTACAAGATTAAATGTAATATATATATATATATATATAATTTGGTTTGTTTTAAAAATGAAAATAAGTGGAAAAAGGGGCGCCATAGCCGGGACTCGAACCCGGATGGCCGTGGTTATAAGCATCAGTCACAACCACTTGGCCTAGGCCAGTGGTTGTGATTAACTCTGTTTTAATTAAATAAAATACACGATGCTGAAATCAATTTATCCCCAATTCAAAAGCCACGAACCCTAGTTTCTGCAATTGATTGACTCACTCATCAATAGCCCAATTAATCATGGGGCTATTGATGAGTGATCACCGATGAACAAAACCCACAAGATTAATTGAACTTACAACGATGATTCGAGCTTGAATGAATGGTCAATCCCGTAGGTCAAAGACACGATCAAGATAAACGAGCAGTGTATAATTAAGAAGATTGGTGATTGAGAAAGGAGTATTGGCGAGTTGTGAAGACTCGCTGATGACCAATTTATAGTGTGGATCAAAGGATCGAAGAAATGGTAAGGTTGACTAAACATTGAAGTCTATACGCGTATGAGGTCTAATTGGTATCAATTGATTGATGTTAATCGTGTATCATAGTCAGACAAGGCCGGTAATCGCGTATAGTTTCCAAAGATACACAAATCACGCGTTAATTCGATGGATTATGGCAAGTCATTCATCACAGTTGACTTTGCAAGTCAACTGTGAAGGTTTTAAGTGGTGTTATAATTATAATGCGCCTGGTTTCAAACAGATAACAAGGCCAGCCCAGCTGGTTAGTGTGTTGTGTGGTTGCTGACCCGGTCTTGGGCGCGGGTTCGATTCCCGGCCCAAGCAGCTTTATTTTTTGATAAATATCAAGCTTAACCATATTATAATTATAATATATAGAGTATTAGGGTTCCACAAGTGCGACAAAAATAATTAAATACGAATATTATAGATAGAACTTGACGTTTTATTAATGATGATCGTGAAACGTACAAGTATAAATACGAAATGTTACACATTCGACCCTGTGAAAGGGTCAAAGGAGACCACCTTCGACCAATGAATTGGGGCGAAGGAGGATTAGTATAAATACCAACCTTTGTCATTTTCATCATTTCACAAACCCTAACCGTCCCAAAACGCTCTCAAACGATCTAAAACGCTAAGGAAGGAGTTTTTGCTCTTCTTTTTCATAATCTAACCTATCTACTACATCTAAACAAGAATCCAAGGTGTGTTCATAATCCTAAACCTTTTAAAAGCATTTTAATTCGTTTTCATCTAACCCTAATTGTCCGGATCTGTTCTAAGGGTGCTTTTATGATTAAAAACCTTTTAAACATCTTTCTAAATCAAAACATGATCATTTAACATAGGTTTTCATGATGAATAACATATGTAAATTGTGTATTATGTGGTGTTATGTGTTGTTCAATGATTTGCTGCTATATCTATGATAGAAACATGATATAGGATTGTTATTAATATTGGAGTATTGTTGTCTAGGGTTAGGATTGGATATGATGATATTTGGGGGTTTTATTGGATTAAAACTTGATGTATGAATATTTATGATCCATAGAATGGATAAGAAAGATCGGATAATCGACAAACTGAGCATTTTAAGCTAAGCATGAATCGATTTCAAAAGTTTCCAAATTGGGTAAATTATTCATGCATGAAAGTGATGTTTCCATAATCTTTACCATTTTGGGAAAGGGCGACTGCTGTGTTTGATGATGTTTCAAGTCGTTTTGAATGTGTTTGAAGCGTTTTTAGGAAAAATTGCACAACAGGGGCGAACCTGGCGTCCTTCGACCGATCGAAGGTGCGAAGGAGGAAGACCAGGGTCGAACCTGGGTTTTTGCTGGGCGAATGAGGTAAAACGGGCGAAGGAGACATCTAACGGTCGAACGAAAGGTAAAACGGGCGAAGGAGACTAAAAAGGTGCGAAGGAGACTTAAAACTGACTGGTTCGACCGTTCTGATGCAGAAATGAGATTTTTGATACCAACTAAGTGTTTTATGCTTGAACCTTGTGTGTAATCTATGTGTACTTGATTAGTTAGGGTAATGGGTCACCAACGGGATGTCGAGTCGGTCTAGTGTGTCGGTTAAACATTTAAACACGTTTTAAAACATACTTGGTTACGATCTGGACAATCGGGGACTAGATAACCTTATGGTTATTAGTCGGAACACTTATGTGAACATTTTGATAGATCTCCGGTAGAGGGATTATCAAGGGCTAAACATCTTTACTTGTAATTGAAGAACGCTATCTAAGGTGAGTTCACGGCCCCACTTTTACTGCTTTAACTTTTGGGGGAGAAAACATGCGCTAAACTGTTTTGGTAACATATGTCATACTATGGTTTTAACTTTATGTTGCTATACGATCTTTTGGAAGTCCCGGGGGAAACCATGAATGTGCGGGGATGCACAACGGGGGAAATGTGGATAGATCTATTGGGCGTGACCTGCCCCACTCGTCGGCTTGGAGGGCCGGGCAGGTGCATATTGTCTCGAACAGGTACATTGGTATCATGCTAAACATACGGGCTGCTTAAACATGCTAAACATTGCTAAACGTGTCTAGTAATGGTTTCCAATCGTAGTAGTAATGAAACATACGCCTAGCTAGCGTACTTGGTAACATTGATATAGTATGGACATGGTAACATTTTGGTAACATATTGAACAAACCTGTGAACTCACCAGCATTATTGATTATTTATTTTACTAATACTAATATTACAAATTTAGTTTTAATGCTGTTGACCGAGTTTCATTTTGATATTACGACTTTCCTAAAATCAGTTGTCAATTGCACGATTAAAGGAATCATATTCTCAAATTCGTATGCTAAATATACGTTTAATAATTTTACCATTAAGAATAATTAATATGTTTCTCAATCAATCATTCAATTATAATATTACTAAAATAAAAGTGCACTAATTATTTTTCTTAAAAACGTTTCATACATAAGAATGGTAGGTTACCATTTTACAATAAACTTTACATAGGATCCATTAATGTTTATTATTGTTATTATTAATAAATATGTTTCTCAAAATATAGAATTTCCATTTAATATTGTTGACCGAATTTAATTTTTATATTATGACTTTTCTTTAATCAATTTTCATTAAACAATAATCATCAAAATCATTTCAATAAGTGTGCTAATTTTAGGTGTGCTAATTTTGAAATGTAAATAATAATTTGTAGATAATTGGTAAGGTAATTTGAAACGCGGATGTTTTTAATGTCATTGATTTGAATGATTGAATATGATTTTGTAGTTATTTATTAATATTTTTAAACTTAGTTATCGATTATTTATATTACTAATACTAATATTACGAATTTAATTTTAATACTGTTGACCGAGTTTCATTTTGATATTACGACTTTCCTAAAATCAGTTGTCAATTACGCGATTAAAGGAATCATATTCTCAAATTCGTATGTTAAATATACGTTTAATAATTTTACCATTAAGAATAATAAATATGTTTCTTAACAATAATAATAATAGTGCATTAATTATTATTCTTAAAAACGTTTCATACCTAAGAATGGTATGTTACTATTTTACAATAAACTTTACATATTATTATTGTTATTATTAATAAATATGTTTCTCAAAATATAGATTCGATTAACAATAAGAATGGTAACTTATTAATATTTTTAATCTTATTTATTATGATTTTGATGTAAGTTATTAAAATTTTAATCTAATTTATTGATTATTGATAATACTATTTATATATATATATATATATATATATCGGTTTAATATAGTTGACCGAATTTAATTTTGATTATGATATGACATAATTTAGTTGGTGTTTTCGGATGAAATCCTGTTTTTTAAATGTAAAAACATAGAATGATTAAATACGATTGAATATTAAATCCGATTAAATATATATCTAAAAATTTAGTAACTAAAAAAAATCGGTATTTCAAAAGTATAATCAAAACCGAATAAATCGGAATGATAAAGTTCTTGAAACACCCGAATGAATGATTATATTATTTTCGCTTCAATATTTCTTAACATTGCTACTCAATCGGCAAATAATAAAAATGATTATATTATTTTCTTAACAAAACCGATATTTTATCATTGAAATGAATAGATCAAAATACTTCATCTTTCATAATTGGTTAAAAAAATCGTAACTTAGGTGATAAATCATCTAAAAAAAAGTCGTTAAAAAAATCATAACCAAGAATGATTTAGAATGATAAATCATCTTAAATCGTTAAAAAAGATTAAAACGGTTGATTTCTTTTAATATATAGTGTGGTATTTAAACAGAGACGATTAAAATATTCATTCTAAATCGATTGATTAAAAAAACGATTAAAACACAGTTAAACCATATAGAATGATAATTGAAATGAATGAATATCACTTTTAAAATATATCAAATGACCGATTTCTTTTGTAATAATGTTAAGAATAAATAATGAAGCGAAAATAATAATAAGAATAAACATTAGAAGAGTATGATCGATGATTACCTTGAATCATTTATGGAGAATCAAGAAACTATGAAAGATGAAATAGGATGATAGAGAAGTTTGTTTGGAAGAAATGGAGTACTATGTTGTGGAGAATGAAGAAAAAATAAAAAGAAAACGGTTTATATACTCAAATTTTCGGAGCCCCATTTACATATTTGGATCCCTCAGGCCCTCTCTAAGGCCTTCATTCGACCCGAGTGTATTGATTTATTATATAGATAGATAGATTAGGGGGGACGGGGCGCCTACCGAATTGTCCATGGGTACCAAGTACCAGCACGGTATCACCGTCGCCATACACGCTGGTAGTGGTCCCGTGGACCGTTTTGCTGGTGCTCTTTACCGTGCTGGTACCGGCTGTTTATGTGGTTTTTATAAATGCCAAGTTTTCATTTTACCCCGTATGTTTTATTAGATTTTTTTTTTATTTTAACCGTCTGTTTTATATGTATATCGTTTATTTATTTAGGGTTTTGTATTAACCGTATGTTTATTAGAATGTAAAGTAAATAAAAAAACCTTGCATTAATAAATACTAAAAAATACATTAAAAACAAAGAAAAGCACTTAAAGTTTGCGCAAAATTCGCCATGCCTTGACATGGTCGAAAGCGTCGCCGTATCGAACCTCGTACTCATATTGAGCGAATTCGATAGCCAACGCCTCGTCAAGCTCCGGATCGTCCGTCACTTGATGCTCGTATAGGGTGGTCCACCTCTCATATGACAACCGGCAACTTCCGATCAATACTGATGTGATTTTTATTATGGGAAATATTTCTTTTACTTTAAATATTGTTAATTATTAAGTTTCGGAAGTTAACTGATCGTTTTAACAATGGAAACTGTGACCGATTTAATTAACGCGATGTCAACGCGTGCGTCGAACGCACGTGCCAGTCGACGAAAATATTTATATCTTTGCTCGGTTTAATTGTCTTTTACATTTCGAACAAAACCGACTACTTTTTAAAATTAATTATCGAGCCTAAAATGGAACCGAGGAGTTTTACGTTTATAACGTGTTCAATACACGGTATAACCCACCTACCCTAAACCCTAACTATAAAAACAAATATCCTTCTCCTTCCTTTCCATTTTTCTGCAGCCACACCCCCCCCCCCCCCCGAAACCCACTCTCTCTCTACTCTCTCTCACTCTCTCGTCTCCCTCGCTCTCTGGAACACATAAACGGCCGACCACCACCATTGTTGGTAGTGGCGGCGCTGAATAAGCGGACATGGGTGGTTGTTCGTGGTTCAGAGGTGGTGGCGGTGTGGGGTTTTTGTAGAAGACGGGTGTGGAGGGCAACCGTTGTTTCAGATCCAGCAGGTTCGGGGACCAGGTAAGTTGGGTCAGGAACTCAAGTTCGAAGCAAGTTCAGTTCGGGTGTTGGGTCGCACATGCCTGATATGGCCAGACCCGGTTCAGTTTGTGCGGGTTGGTCTCCGGTCAGCATGGTGGTGGGTTCGAGAAGCGGAGGCTGATTGTGGGTGACGAACATGGCTGTTTTGATGGTGATTTTCGGGTGGTTTGGTGATGGACTCGTGGTGGTTGTGCTCAGGTTAGGTTAGGTTGGGTCTCGTCTTTGTTGGTCGGGTTCGAGGTGCTCGGTTATGGCTGTGTTGGCAGCTTTAGGGATGACCAAGGTGGCGGTTGCTTCGGTTCGGTCAGGCCCGAGAAGTCCGGTTAGTTATCAGTTGGTTTTGGTCTCGGTCATTGGTCACAGATGGACCCAATTACGAGCTCGGTTCAGATTCGGTTCGGGTCTTGTTCGGGTCAGATCTGGATGGTCAAGCCTCGGTCAACACGCGGTCAAACTGGTCAAACTTTGGTTTCGGTCAACACGGCGTTCAAGGCAGATTCGGATTACGTGCGTACGATTTGTATACTTAAACTCGTATTTATTTCATTATTTCATTTTTATAAACATTGTATTTTTATGAAAATATAAATACAAACGTAAATGGTATTAACTCGTGAACGAACCGACTTTAATAATAAACGGTAACTATATATTAAATCGGACGATTGGTAATAATGGCTAAAATACGTGACTAATAATATCGATATTGGACTAAATCGGTTGGACTATAATATATATATATATATATATATATATATATATATATATATATATATATATATACACACATTGTTTTGTGTATTTATATAAATAAGTGTAGTTTATATAAAACCGTTGAAACGTATAGGTCTCGTTTGATTGGGAATTTCGGATAAACAAATGGTAGTCTTGCGTTTTGAAGTTGATTTTGGGAATTTTTAGACAACTTGCGTTGTCTGGTTCGTACAAAAACAGAGGAGACTCTGCCGAAATTTTATAAAATCCAAAGCGCGACTAAGTTAATACCGTTGTGTATGTTCTTATAAATGAATTTCCAAGCGTCTTAATAAAGGTATTTATGTAAAATCGCGACGCTTTGACAAAGATATTTGTAACAATAACAAGTGAATCCCGGACAATATTTTGAAACAAATATATATAGTTTTGCCAAACATCAAGTATGACGAGCTTTTGAAAGGTTTTCGACAACGAAACTATGTTTATTGTTCGTATTCAAAAATATATAAACGTCGTATCTACTTGGGATAGCTTTATGCAAAACAAAGTTTTGAATACTTTAAATGTCGGATTTTGGGAATTAATGTAACATTTATTATTAATTGGAAATTTATAACAATAAGAATTATATTTTGCAAAGTGTATTTTCCTGAAAATAAACGTACAAGACAAATGCATTTATCCGACTAACGAGACGAGCTACGGCTTAAGATAAGCAATATGTTTCGTAGTATTAGTCCAACTTGGTGTACACACGAATAGTGACAAGTGCGCAACTTGGATACTATGTCGTGTGTTAACGCATAAGAAAGGTAAGTCACGATTGGTTCGTCGAGTTAAAGCATATTAGTACTCGAGTTAATACACACGAGTCTAGATAGTTGGATAAACTATCTTTTAGCCGGATAATAGGCTAGGCTTATATGTGATAGACTTTTAAGGTGTCCTTTGTTGTAATAGGGCACGAGGAAGTCGGGCAAAGCTTCGGGCTTTGTTCGCTAGCTAAGCAAGGAAATTAAGCTGAGTTCATGACCCCACTTTTTACTGTTTTATAAATGTTTTCGGGGTGGAAGACATGCTTCTTTTATGAAAACCTGAGGAATTCCAAACGAACAAGTTTTTGAAAAATGAAATGGGTGCGTGAGTGTCACAGCCCTACTTTTACTGGTTTTACTTTCGGGGGAGAAACATGCTACATACTTACTTACTAAAGGTCATGTTATACTATGGTTACTTTACAATACTATAGGGCTTTTATGGAAATTCCCAGGGGGAAACCATGAATGTGTGGGTCGCACAACGGGGGAAATGTGGATAGATCTATTGGGCCTCACAAACCCCACTTGACGGCGGGGCCGGGCGGGTGCATATTGTCTCTTATTACTGGCTCACCGAGGCATCGGTTATAGCCAAATCGTCTGGGCATGATTCAACTACTTACACACGTATAGTAATGGGTTCCCAACCGTAGTAGTAAAAACACTTAACGTCTAGCTAACGTTCTCATAACCTAGTAGTAACGGATATGATCTTTTCAAACTTATAACAACTCTTTTATAAAACTTGTGAACTCACCAGCATTATATGTTGACTTTTTAAGTATCTCTTTCAGGTTTAAACTTTGGTAACGGCACGGTTGGAGTAGGCGACGTCTTGGGATCGGGGATCCTAGAGGGTTAGAAATGGCGTTCAGGAAATAAGAGTCTTAGATGCATCTTTCCGCTGCGCGGCGAAGCTACCAAACGTCACAACCGATTTGGGGAAAGGTCAGGGTGTGACATCTCACATTTGATGTTGATGTCGCCCCACTTGAACTGGAGGTCGCGAACAATCTTGGTTGTGTTGTGGCCAACGTGTTCAACGAAGTCGCTAAACACTCGAGCCTAAAACCCCTCGGGGGAGAAGGCCGACCCATCGTTCCGGGGGGGGAGAGGAGTTGAATTTCGGGGTCATTCGACGCATCCTTGTCGCAAACCACAAGGGTCATTTCTTCTTCTTCGGTCCACGGATTGATTTTTGTGTGTGTTTGGGTTTTTAAACCGTGGTAAATTGTGGTTTTAACCCCACGGTTTGATCACTTTATATACAACGACGGTGGCACTATTAAGAATTAATTCGCTGACCGTTTAGGTGAGTTAATTCAATTTACTCGACGGTTTCCAAGATAAAAACTTAAATTTGGCTGACCGTTTGGTGGAACGGTTGAAATAGTAGAATTAAATATTAAAACCGTGTAAAAATGTAAAAAAAATAAGAAGTTTGGGTATGTAAATGAAAATAAATAAAAGAATCAGTGGAGTGCTGCCTACAAAAATGTGTTTCAGTGAAGTAAATCATTGAAGTGATGTGGCAAAGCAGGATTGGTTAAAATCAGTTAAGTTAAATTTAAACACTATGAGCACCCCTTACACCCTTATTCTTCTATATAACATTTTGAATAGAGACATAAGAACAATACACAAGTACCAATGGAGGGTGATCCATTGGTAAAGGTAAAGCTTTTAAAACACCTAGGTTGTAAAAGGGCTTAGGTTTAAGTCTCATAAAACACTGGATTTAAAAGAAATTAAAAAAAAAAAAACAATACACAAGTTAGCCATTATTTTATTCTTATTTACAAGACTGTCATTACATCTTTGTTCAAATAACAGTAAGACACTGCACACTTAATATGTTACAGCTTTAAGATTGTTTTGTTAACATTAATTTTTTTTTTTTCTAAAATTCATGTGTAAATTTTGTTGACTATATAAGTGTTGATGCCACCACCTAGCTTTTTGATGGATAGTTGTGTGTTGTTTTTTTTTTTTTTTTGAACGGCCAACAAAATTTTTATTCACACCAACGCTAGCGGGGTACTAGCAGATCACCCGGTACAATCAAAACAATACATACACCAAAATTAGTACTAAACATCGACATATAAGACCAAAACGACCCACCTACTAATTAAAAGTTGAAATATTAAAAGCACGCCACCTATTTCAATCGAGATCAAAGTTTTTAGATCTCGCCTTGACCCAAAAAAGACTCCTAGACTTTATTTCCCCCATGATGCTATGTAACGAACACGCTTTTTGCTTAAAGATCACCTCGTTCCGAGTCTTCCATATACACCAAATCGTAGTTAAACAAATCGCATAGAAGACTTGTATCTAATTCAAATTACTTTCACTAATAACCAATTTAGTTTTTATAAATGCTATATGATTCTCTGGTAAGTCATTTTGTTAACTTTAATTTTTGTCTAAAGTTCTTGTGTAAATTTTTTTGACTATGTAAGTGTCGATGCCGTGGCGGTATCCTGACGTACCGAATGGAACCGATTTCTACCAAATAATTGTTTTGGATCAATGTAAATCACGTGTTGATATTCTTTTAGTCGTGTCACGATTTTATTTATTTTTCATCTTTCAGTCATTATAACGAGTGATGGTATCGTAACTAAACAAACCGATGCAAATTAAATCCCATCACGTAGCGTTGAAATACCGGCGCAACGCGCCGGTTTTAATACCGCTAGTTGGTAAAATATTTATAAACCATCCTTATCAACGGTAAATTTTTTAAAAGAACAAAAACATTTAAAAAACCGATTCAAACATATAAACTAAACTGTTTAAACTTATTCAACTAACTTGATCGTTTAATTTACACTTTTCTTTACTTTTATTTTGTTTTTAACAACAATTTACCCTTTTTCTAAACCGTAGTTAACAATTTAATATAATTTTTCTATACAACCCTAGCAAATGAGAAGGGAAAACTTTAAGCTCGATCTAAACTAAAGGTCATAAATTGGCCTTCAAAAAACAATGGTTACAATTGCTAGGGATATGTTCCTTTTTGTTGTCTTAAAAAAAGGCGTGGCTCATAACAAAAGGTACAAAAGATGAACAAGTCTCCGCCACAAAGAAGATCCATCTTAAAAAGCATAAGATGCAGAGGTGAATTTTGAAAATAGGAATAATAATATTCAAAGTTTTCTCAACAACATTGTCATTCTTTTTTTCTCCCAACTTTTGTCCTTGTATTATTTTTTTTTTTCTTTTTTGGATGTTTTACCAATTGATTGGACAACAAGATGATAAAAAGGTTAAAACCATTAAACGTACTTATTGAGTATACTTATATTTAAGAAAAAAAAATACTCGTATAATGATGAAACTAGTAGAAAAAGAAATTATGAACCGATTTTAGTTTTACAAAGCATTGAAATTGTATATAAACGCGTAAGAACATGTACTTTAAAGTAGACGATGGTTTAATTTTTCACGATTGCGAACGTACATGTAAATAATGTAAGGTTTAAGTTAGGTTTATGTACTTTAGGTAGATGTTTTGATTAATCGTGAAAATAAATTATATATGTGACACCTGGCATATTCAGGTTAATACTTTTCATACTTTACATACATACGTTTCATACTTTGCATACATACGGGTCTACCTCAACGAAAACATTGAAAACAACTATTTAATATCATACTCGACCGGGTCGGTTGAGTCGTGTCGATGATTCGGGAATCATCGGGAGTCGTTACAATGGTCCGAAAGATCATTGGGTGTCGGTCCATAACCATGTGTACAAGGATCGGTGATTTGTAGAATCGCAGGGCTTATTGCACACACGCAAGTCTTGAGTCCCGGGAATTGGTGATCGGGTGGGAACATGTTAGTTATCGTGCATTACGTACTTATAATCATTATGCAACTTGTCGGTATGTGAAAACGTGTTTATATATGTTAAAATAGGGTTTAACGCGCAAAAAACCCGGATATATCTGCTATAGGCGATTAGGCCACATGAGGAAGCCTAATCGCCAGTATAACTAGCGAGTAGGAGAGCCTAAGGGCGAATAGAAGCCAATCGCTAGTTGCTACTAGCGATTACACCTCATACTCGCCTATAACATCTCTGTAATCGCCTATACTGCACATGACGACTAAAAACGCCTATTAATACCACCCTTATGTTTCAAAACATCATTTGTGAAACCCTAATACATCCCAAAGCCACCCCACACCTTATCCAACCTCTGCAACACGTTTTTGAGCAAGAAGTCACATTTCCAAGCCTTACACCCCATAATCTCACCATTTCAAGGTGTGTTTTTCATCCCAAACCTTTATAATGATATTGTTTTGATCCCTAAAGGTCCAGACCTGATTTATAAACATTTGTGTCTTTGAAAACTCATTAAAATCGGTTTCAAAACAAACCCAAATATCTATACTTGTTATATATGATGTATTCATGCAAGATAGGATTTTTATCGTTTAAACATGATTGTTCTTGTGTTATTATTATGTTTCTGATCTAAATAAGTTAATATGATGATAACCTAGGAGTTTGAAGGTTCATAGATGTGTAATATTGATATTAGGCGTTTTGACCCGTTTGAGTGATTATGGTGGATTGATGATGATATGTTGTGTTTTGTTGATTGTTTGAGGATAGGGTTTACTCTAGGATGATGCTAGAACAGTAGGATAATGTCGGATAACATCGTTATGTGATGAAATCTGAATATTTGCTATTTAGTGTAAGTTTTGCATGTTGATGTGATGCTTACATACAAGTTATGCTATTTTGGGAAACCGCATGCATTCGGGACAACTAGGGTAATGATAAATTAGGGGTTTTTGCTTGAAATAGTTGGGTTAATGTTTTGGGTTGGATATTGGGTGTTTACACATGTTTCAGATCTGATTTGGAGGGTTAAACGCGCAAAAAGGACGGAACAGATCAGAAGTAGCGAATAGGAGTTCTAATCGCCATTATTATAGGCGATTAGCTCCTAATCGCCTGAACTATAGGCGATTCGGAGCCCTATTCGCCATATTACTGGTGATTACAACCCTACTCGCCATTTTGACCCTCCTAATCACTAGTTGACTTTTCCTAATCACATGTTTGCTTCCTAATCGCGTGTACAGCTGCTATATGTATATTTTAACATCCCGAAACACGGATTGACGCCTAGGAACATGTTAGGAACCCCGTGACATGTCCAATGACTTGGTAACACGTGTTCGGACTTAATTATGCGTTAATTGACCGATATGTTAGACTAGGTGAACTCTTGCGCGTATTACGTGTTTAATTGCATATGTTGCATGATATCTTGCTTTCGACTAACACGTGGAATGTCGGGTCACCAATGGGATGTCGGGTCTTGTCTGGTGTGGTCGGTTAAACGTTTAAACATCATTTCATATGTACACGGTTATGGTCTGGACTGCTAGGGACTAATCAACCTACGGGTTGTTAGTCTAACACCTTATACGCTCGTCATGATAGGTCACCGGTGTTTGGTGCCGTCTATTGAGCATGTTTACTTACCTTAGTGTGAGGAGTAGCATCAGGTGATTTTCACGGCCCCACTTTACGTTTTACATTTTGGGGGAGACACATGCTTATACATATTTCATAAATTATCATGTTATACTAGTGTTAAATTCATTTGTGCTATACGATACGTAAAGTCCCGGGAAAACCATGAATATGCTGGATATCATAACGGGGGAAAGGTGGATAGATCTATTGGGACTGACAGACCCCACCCGTCGACTGGGAGCCAGGCGGTGCATATTGTCTCGGTCATAAGCTTAACAGTTTCGGGCAAAATCATATATCGTTGTCTGTAATGGTTTCCGGTCGTAGCAGTATTATTCATGCGTCTAGCTAACGCTACCATTTCTAACATAGTGATAACATGATGGCTTTTATTACCTAAACATTTAATATAAAACCTGTGAACTCACCGGCATTATTCGCTGACGTTTTAGCATGTTTGTCTCAGGTCGTTGAGGTAGCAGCTTATCATAGGCGCACGGAGTCTCCCGGCGTCTAGGATTCATATGCATTTTACTTAGCTTTTTCAGACTTACGTACTTTTGCATTTTGGATTTGTAATAAAGTGTTACGCTTCCGCAGCGATGGATTTATGAAAACTTGATGGTTTGTTTATGTCATTTTTACGTATCATATAGTGTCATTTATTGTGACCGTTGACTTAGATCTTGGTTTGTCACGCGCCTCGCGGTAAAACCCCACACGTGGAATTTGAGGGTGTGACAATATACTTAATGAAACAATATTTTGTGGGTTAGATTTTATACATTCAAAGACAATTATTTTAAAAAATAAACATACTTGTGATTTTCTTTTTAACTAGATTAAAATAAATAAACAACCAAATTAAAATAAATTAACTTATTAATACACTAGCTGATTACCTCGAGAGTATTCCGGTATTAAAAAATGTACTATGACTTAATAATAAGAGTTAATAGCCAAAATCGTCCCTGAGTTTTGGTCACTTTTGCCACTTCAGTCCAAAACCCAAACCTTTTACATCTGGGTCCTTCAGTTTTATTTTTCTTGCCAAATTCGTCTCTGACAACGTTTGGGTTGTGGACGGAAGTGGCAAAAGTGACCAAACCTCAGGGATGAATTTAGCAAAACCCAAACGTTTTCAGGGACGAATTTGGCAAAAAAAATAAAAAATAAAACTGAAGACCCAGATGTAAAAGGTTTGGGTTTTGGACTGAAGTGGCAAAAGTGACCAAACCTCAGGGACAATTTTGCTTATTAACTCTAATAATAATAAGCACAACAAAAAACTTAAAAATCATTCTACCACACACAAACAAACTAAAATACAGAAAACACCTTCATCATTCAACTACCTAAAACATTAAACCCAGCAAACATAACCCAAAATACAACAAAATAACTTTCATTCAATCACACATAAATAAACGAAACTACTTCGAAACGTACTATCAAAAATATTAACAAAACAAACAATCGATACTCCTTTATTTATAACTAAACAACAACACATAGGTGTAATTTTTCCTAAGAATTTGACAATACGCAAAGAAAACAATATTATATTAAAATTATTTACCTATATATGGTTCCGTTTTAACCGATTGAAGGTATCAATAATCTTTGTACATTTACCATTATAAAGTTTAGTTTTCTATTAAAATTATATACCTATGTATACTATCACTCAGATACACCAATTAAATCATCACACTACAAATAGCAATCAATCATCAACAGACCAAAACCCAAGAACAATCCCAACAGCAGCATATAAAAAAAAGATTCAAACAAAATCCAATCGAATAGACACCCATAAAAGAAATTAAGAATTGAAGTTAAAGGCTTCACATTTCCTTCATAAGAAGCAAAATCGATAGCAGGAGGAGAAGGAAGAACCCTTCTGTAAATACTTGTCGTCGCCATTATTATTATTACTGAATTGAATGGAAAAGGAGGAGAAGGTGGTGGAAGGTTTCTAGGGTTTGGGGAAGAGAATCGTCACCCTGCCCTTTGGAGAGGAAGGTTTTGTTCTTTTTGTGAGTGGAGGAGGTTAAGGTTTAAAAGGTCGACGGAGAGAGGAGGAGGCGGAGAGTGGTGGTAGAGGTGGTGGGAATAGGGACAGGGTCGGGTGCAGCGGTGGCTTATTGGTGGACGGTGGAGAGGATGGAGGTGGAAGAAGATGGAACATGGAGGTGAAAGATGGATGTGTGATTGTAATGGTGAAGAGAGAGAGAGAAAGAGGAGATTAATGGGTGTTTAGGGTTTGAGTTGAAAGAGGAGATGTTTTATAGGTAGTTATTATTATTTTTTTAATTCATAGAGAGTGTCACGTGACACATTCAGGGGGGGGGGGGGGGTTGAGGCCACCATTAAATGTCACATCGGCAAACTTCAATTCTTTTATATATATTTATAGATGATTTGATAGTTTTACTTTTATAGAGGAAAGTTCTTATGTAAATAGTTCATATTCTACAAATAGCCCTTAATGTGAGAAGTGAATGATGTTATTTTTATTTTATTTTATTTTTTTGAACTTTTTTTTCCATATTGTTGAACATGTATTTTAGTACTGAAATTTAAAAAAAAATAGTGCATAGTAATTACGCAATTACTGTTGTACAAGGGATTTCAGCACTAGCAGCAGCTCTAATATGTTTGTTTGTCATTGGGTTTTTCAAGTTACAATTTTTTGCACGTGGTAAAGAAAAAAAGATAAGAAGAAGAGAATACCTTTTGAATATCAAGAATGTGGTTTTAAAGGCAATGGAGACCCCTACATATAGAGATGATGAGAGATAAACTCCAATGGCTACTCCGCGATAAGTGCCTCGGTTATAGCAGCATGTCAAATCGACTAATTCGCTGAAGTCGGCACTCGAGTGTTTATCAGAAAAAAGTATAACCGTTATCTCTTAAAAGCATAACGTTTTAATTTTGGGGACAATTGTTGGTGCTGAATATTTCAGGGATATATTTATTAGGTATACTGAGTGTACATCCCCGGGATAGCTAAGATATTATTATGTTCAGGATATGTGTGTATAATGTATGTTTGATATATCCTGAATATGACTAACGGTCTTTGTCGAATTAAATCCTTTATGCGTGTCTGATTCAACTAACTAGTTGAAGATATGGTCTTGCTTGACTCTCGTAGGAATAGTTGATACCTGTTAGAAGACGTGTGAAAAAGGAAAGTGTAGGAGAAGGTGATATCACGATTGTCCTTTTATTAACATTGAGATAATGAATATATAATACAAATAAGGAGATCAATCCGGATCTCATATTTTAGGTAATACAAATTACATTGATTTACAATTAATATCATAATATATTCCATTACACCCCCGCAGTCGAAGCGGGAGGTGACCGGATGTTGAGACTGGAGCGGAAGTCTTCAAATAATACTCTAGGCAAACCTTTGGTGAAGATGTCTGCCACCTAGTATCGAGATGGCACGTGGATAACACGAACTTGACCACACTGGACCTTCTCGCGAACAAAATGAATGTCAAGCTCGATATGCTACGTGAGTTGATGCTGAACTGGGTTACCTGACAGGTATATGGCATTGACATTATCGCAGTATACGATAGTGGCTTTGGTAGGAGGTAGATGAAGCTCAAGAAGAAGGTTGCAAAGCCAACATATTTCAGCTCCAACATTAGCGACACCCCGGTATTCGGCTTCAGCACTGGAACGAGAAATTGTTGGCTGACGCTTAGATGACTAGGAAATAAGGTTGCTCCAAAGTAGACATAGTATCTACTTGTGGATCTACGGGTGTTAGGACATCCTGCCCAATCAGCATATGTGTATGCAAGTAGAGTGGGATCCTTGTGGGACCCCAAGGTAAGACCAAAAGATAATGTACCCTAAATATACCTGATTATGCGCTTGAGGGCATTCCAATGATCAACTTTAAGAGCGTGCATATGCATGCACACTTGCTGAAAGGCATAGCTGATGTCAGGTCTGGTGAAGGTCAGGTATTGAAGGGCATCAGCTAAGATTCGGTAAAGGGTGGGGTCATCAAAATCAGTGCCAGAGGTGGCGCTTAGCTTTGTAGTGGTATCAACTGGTGTAGCAACAGGTTTGCATGAAGATATACCAGCACGTTCAATGATGTCTACTACGTAGCCCTGTTGAGACACGAACATAGAATCCTGATGACGAGAAACAGAAATGCCAAGGAAGAAACTTAATGTACCAAGGTCCTTCATTGCAAACTCAGTAGACAGGAAACCCATGAGATGCTCACGTAGAGACGGTGACGAAGTGACAAGGACAATGTCGTCAATGTATAGAAGTAAATAAGCAGTTGATCCCTGATTATGAAGAATGAAGAGAGAGGCGTCGCATCCACTTTGACGAAAACCAAGTGTGAGGACATAGTCAGTAAACCATTGATACCAAGCGCGAGGAGCCTGTTTGAGACCATAGAGCGACTTCTTTAGTCGACAAACATGATTTAGAATGTTTTTGTGACGAAACCCCATAGGCTGGTGCATGTAGACAGTCTCATGTAGTGTTCCATGTAAAAAAGCATTAGTGACATCTAGCTGATGAACTGGCCATGATTTAGACAGGGCAATAGAAAGAACTATCCTGATGGTATCATGTTTAACAAATGGGCTATATGTGTCCCCATAATCGATCCCAGCCTGTTGTGAACGACCATCATAAAACCAAACGAGCTTTGTACCTTTCAAGAGAGCCATCAGACCTGAATTTATGTTTAAAGAGCCACATGTTATGTATGATGTTCATGTGTGGCTAGCGAGGTACTAATTCCCAAGTATCATTTTTAATAAGGGCTTGAAACTCATTGGTCATGGCATCGTGCCATTTCGGTATAGACAAGGCGATGGAAAAGTTTTTAGGAATCGGGGATAGTGTGGAGGTGTGGAGATTAAATGGTTGTTTCGGTTTAAAATTTTCATCCATGGCACGAGTGCGTATAGAACAGGTCGGAGAAGGTGGTGAGTGAGGTGGAAATGTGGTGGGTGGAGATGGATTGGGTTGGGGTGGACTGTGGACGGGTGAGGGAGGTGTCGGGTGTGTGGTCTGGGCTTGGCCCAAGAGGGAGTCGGTAGACGAGGTGGGTGATTGGGCTTGAGATTGTTGTGGGCCAGGATGGGTAAAAGTAGAGGTTGGCGATGCTGGGAAAGGAAACGAGCCGGTGGAGGATGTAGGGTGAGTTGGGCCATGAGGGGATTGGGTTGTAGGGTGGTTTTGAAGGGGAGAAGTGGGTTGGCTAGTAGTGGGTGATGAGGGTGGGTGTGGTTGTGAACTGACATGGGACTAGAGGTGAGGTGGGAGGGGATCAGTAAGAAAGGAGTAGGTGTTAGGAGGTGGGGTGGTAAATAGAGAGGAGAAAGGAAATGAGTTCTCGTCATATAGAACATGGCGAGATATGGTGAGGGACTTGGATTTTATGTCATAACATTTGTAGCCACGATGGGTGGTTGGGTATCCAAGAAACACACATGGGTAGGAACAGTGTTGGAGTTTATGGATAGTGGTGGATGGGATGAGGGGATAACAGAGACAACCGAAGACCCGAAGATGGTCATATGTGGGGGTTTGGTGGTAAAGAAGATAGGTTGCGGTGTGGTATTGGTGCATTTTGGATGGGATAATGTTTAGAAGGTGGGTGGTGGTATCTAAGGCATGATGCCAAAAGTTGGTGGGTAGAGAAGATTGGGCAATGAGTATGCGCATAATGTTGTTGATGGAGCGGATTTTGCGTTCCGCTTTCCCATTTTGGGGAGATGTATAAGGTCATGATACGCGGAACAGAATGCCATGTTTAGTGAAAAAAATTCTTGAAGGAGTTGTTAACATATTCGGTACCGTTATAACACTGAAAAGGAATTGAGTGTGGACAAGGGTTGTAAACATTTCCAGCACAGCAAAGACTTGTGACTCATTAGTGATGGGAAAAGTCCACAAAAAGTTGGTAAAATCATCTAAAAATAATACATAATAACGACGGCCTCCCGAGCTTAAAACTGGGGAGGTCCATAAATCACTGTGCACAATATCAAAAGGCTTCAAAGTAGTATTATTCGACGAATAAAAAAGAAGTTTCACACTCTTGCCAAAAACGCAAGGTTCACAAACATGTTTATTTAAAGACGGAAAAACAATATACTTAGACGCCTTTAAAGCTTGTAGCAAAACGGGGCCTAGGTGACTGAGGCGTTGATGCCAAAGACTGAAGGACTAAGCAGCAGTGGTGGAAGTGGAAAAGCAGTGGTAGTCTTGGGAAAAGGTGTAGAGGTCACCGCTGCTATTGCACCGGATAATAGGAGCCCGAGTCTTGTAGTCCTTCACAAGAAAGCCAAAAGGGTCAAATTCAACAGACACGGAATTATCTTTTGTAAATTGACGGACTGAAATGAGTTTTCTTAAAACTTTTGGAGCATATAGGACACGATTAAGTACAAAGGGTGGGTATGGTTTAGGGAAGGTCCGAGGGCCATAACCAATAACCGGAATGGTGGAGCCATCTACAACAATAATATTTTCATTCGAGCCATTATTAAAAATAGTACGGAAATTACCTGAGTTGGGTTCCATGCTAATGGTGGCACCAGTGTCCATTACACCATTGTTGTAGGCGGGCGAGTTGAGAGAAATAGTATATAAGGCTTGTTGGATATCAGTTGGAACGTAGGAAGCATTGTGAGCCTGATTTGGTCTCGGCTTGAGCATTCCCTGACTCGAAGTATTATGCGGATGTGGGGTGGTTGTCGGGTATGGGCAGGGAGGGTTAGTCGACCAATGAAACCAAGGTTGTTGGGTAGTGGGGTATTGGGGAATAGTCCAAGAATAGGTTGATGGGGGAGTTCCATGAGCCGTAGAAAGAAGACCCACGACCATGGGTGTTGCGGAACCGGCCATGGCCACGTGAGCGACCGCAACCGCGGGAACGGTCCGAAGAGGTGTCATAGGAGTTGGTTTCAATCGGGTTTGATTTAGAAGTGGTAGCATTTAGGGTATGAGAAGCTTGTTAAGAGGCATGGCGAGCCTTTTCGGCTTTCTGGTTTTCAACCCTACATAACTACGACCGAACTTGGTAAAACGAAGGTGTGGGTTCTGTCTGTTAAAGTATTGTAGAAATACTTTCGTATGAGTCGGTAAGGCTATTAAGAAGGTGTAACACAAGCCGCTTGTTGTCGAGAGGAGCCCCAACGTTGGCCAACTGATCAGTAAGAGATTTCATCTCCTGACAATAAGCCGACACGTTGGGAAACCCATCTAGACGAGTGTTCGAAAAGCGCTGCATAAGGTGCATGGCTCGGGCGTTCTTATTATCATGAAACAGGTCTTCCAACGTAACCCTTGCATCGTAGGTGGTGTTACCGGGAACCATGATAGTGTTCAGAAGATCGTTGGTGATCGTACCATACATCCATTCCAACACAATGGCGTCTAATCAATCCCATAAATCGTCTGCAGGTTTGGGTTCGGTCGGGTTTTGGGGAGAGGTGATTGATAACCTAGAAAGCACAACAATGAATACGGAATAATTCACTCCATGTCACGTATTGTCCAGATTCGACCTCAAGCAAGATCGGTACGAAGTTTTTGATATTCGATACCGTGTCTGCTGGGTGGAGTTTAGTATCGGTGGGAGGTGAAGGGGGGGAGGAGGTGGAGTTTGGTCTACCATGGAAACTGGCAGAAATAAGGAGGAAGAAGAGGAAGCCGATGGCAGCGATGTGGTGGGAGAAAGAGAATTAGGTTCTCGTGATACCATGTAGGATAAGGTAATATCACGCTTGTCCATTTATTAACATTGTGATAATCTACATCTGGTTATATAATAAAGGAGTAACTAGGGATGTGTTGGCACCTCTAGATGCTCTCCATTCTAACCCATTTAACTTCGGTATGGATATTCTTACCCGCTCCATGACCCAAGCTGTGCAACCAAATACCCGGATATAAATATACTCTGTTTCCTTCTTATTATTACCTTACCCCTGCTCTCTCATTCATTTTCTCATTTATTTTCTCATTCAAACCTAAATTCCCCATTCATCATCTTCGATTGAATGTAACTACAACTTACAAAGATCCTACATAATCAACTGGTGAGTTCTTTTTTATTCTATTCGATTTATCTATTGAATAGCCTAAATCGTGTAGTTAGTAGATCTATATTTTTCCTCTTTTTGATTCACTGATTGGTTTTTAGGGTTTTTCGTATAAGTATTTAACAAATTTTCTACGTATGTTCTTCCTCTTTAGGTTTGTGGATTATACTCTGTATAACTCATTCGGATTTAGGGTTTTTTGTTTATACCCTTTACTCACACATAAAGTTATAATTTTTCTTATAAGTCTTTACCAACTCATCGTCATATGACCGACCGGTTTAGGTTTCTGGTATATATTGTGTTTACCATATCTATGTGATGTATGTCTCATATAAATAAAACGTTTATCTCTAACATCGATTTTTAATTGTTTTTTATATAACATTTGTGAGTTGATACTAATTGCAGGTTACACAGACATAGGAGATGTCATACCACAATGGTTGTCAGTTTTTCAAGGTTCTGCTTGACCCAGTGGCTTTTGTTCTGTATAATTCAATGTCTTTTATGATAATATGTTATTTTCTTTTGGTACGTCTTTGGGTATTAACTATATTTTCTTAAATTTACAGACAATACCTACTTGTATGAATAAGTTTTTCATAAGCAATAATCTGCACAATCAAAATGTTACCTAGACAAATGGTATATCTCAATCATGGATTGTTCGTGTTGAACAAATTGAAGATATACTTTGTTTTACTGAAGGATGGTCGTCCTTCATCAACGATTTAAGCGTTGGTGTGTTTGTTATAATTTTTATGTATGTTGGCCATAAGACATTCATGATCAAATACTACCATCACTCCCAAGAA
The DNA here is from genome assembly GCA_028751855.1 of Ambrosia trifida. Classification (NCBI taxonomy): domain Eukaryota; kingdom Viridiplantae; phylum Streptophyta; class Magnoliopsida; order Asterales; family Asteraceae; genus Ambrosia; species Ambrosia trifida. Next base: position 2,001,749 of record CM054123.1, on the reverse strand, counting down.
AATCAGATAGAAAATTCTTTCTTCAAAATCATCGAGCATGAATTAACTACTCCTCCTGTAAGTAATATTAATGTATAAACTTAACAGAGTGTAATCAATTACCAAAAATTATTACTTTATACTTGCTTTTTAATCTTATTGAATACTTTTACTGCAGGTCTTACCATCTACATTTGTTAAGAAACATTTTGGTACTGTACTGCCTACCACCCCAGTTAATCTTTACATATCAGATGAGCATAATTGGAATGTTTACATAAGAAAAAATGGTCCTAATTTTTGTTTCACCACTGGATGGATTAAATTCCTTGGTGACCTTCGTTTACAAGTTGGTGATGCTATCTGTTTTGAGTTAATGGACAACACACGTTTTAAAGTTATTACGTTTAACAAGAGTGGTAGACAAATGACGCTATTCATAGTCTTGCCTGAACGCATTTTCCAACCAAACTATAACGAAATAATAGAATGTTCGAACCTTCAGTTGTATGCAAAGGAAAATGCTTTTTCTCGCAACATTAGTGATCAATTTGTATGTGTTTCGTTGCTTATCCTTTTACTTTTTCTAAATAACTTCCCTGAAATAGTTAAATTCTCTACATTCCCATTATACTATTTTAGATTATTCCACTTTTTATTGCTGAATTGGCTGGTTTAAACGAGCATATGAAGTTTAAGATTAAGTTCAAACATGGTAACTGTTGGACCGCTCAAGTTCGTGTCCAAGTATACTTTGGTGTTGCCAGGTATATGTTTTTTAAATTTTGACATTTAACATTAGGTTACATCTACTTATGTTTAATATATTAAATAAAAAGGTACTCTGTTGATGGATGGCATGATTTAATCGAAGCTGAGGATATTACTGTTGGTGATACTTATATGTTCAAGTGGTCTATAATTCATTGTAAGTTGTTTGTTGAGAAGCTGCCAATGCAAGAGGTAATAAATATTGATTTTAACTGATTTTCGCAAACGGTCGATGTGAAACTTGCATTTTGTAATGCTAATGTTGGCAAACATGCATATTGATACTCCCTTTTGGTATTCGTTTTACAACTTATATAAGCGTTTTATTTACATGGTTTGACTTGAATCCGATATTTTATCGTTTTATTACTTTTAGCAATTAACAATTACTAACCAATATTTTGAAATCAACAAACCTTTTAAATACTTTTAACAATATCTTCAAATTCATTTTCATTTCAATATATAAATGTGACATAATATATTTAATATAATTTGTGCAAATTTCAATGTAGTTACCTTTTTATTCTACTAAAAAAATTTAACTCATATTCAACATTACCTAAAAATACATTTTTATATTTTTGTACAATGGAACATAAAATGGATTGGTCAAAAGTATACCAACTCAAAACAATCAATTTCGGAAATCATCAAAAAATGTTGATTACCCGTAGTTTTAGAATTATTTTTAGGTCTACACATACACACGACTAATTTCAAACATCTTCGTTAGAATTTTATGATTGAATGTTGCCATAAATATAAATTTAGTCAAATGTTTTCAAATTTACTATATATACACACAAAATAATGCAAGATTCAGTTATATATTGGGCTACATATAGTTTTGGTAATCATTTCTATATTAAAATTATATTGAAAACATTATATGAATACTTGTACTGCCAATACTATAAAACTAAATGTCATACTGCAAATGATTATGCTCACAACTTACTCAATCCTTCTTCCAATATTATTCTTTCGAAGGTACAAACAAATTCTTTTGTTATATCAAACATTGTATGTTCAATGTATGTTCAATTACTCATTTCTTGATTTATTTACTTATTTTTATGTTTACCTTTTCAAATAGATTGATGGCAGATCAACCAGAGTTTACCATGGTTAACAACGTTAACATCAACCAAATCAATCTTATGTTGAAAGTTAGGATTATCCGTCTTTTGCGTCAACCAGATCGTCGAAATCTTAATGAATCATACTCAATTGAAATGATACTTATAGATGAGAATGTATGTTATAATATATATGTATTCAATTCATGGTTTGAAATTTCCTTATTAATCTATATTCATGTTCAACTTTTACAGGGTAATAAAATTCAGGGGAATGTATTCAAACATTGGTTCTTCAAATTTGAAAAGTATCTACATGACAATGCTTGTATTGTCATAAGGAATCCAGGGATCGGTATGAATGCAACCAAGTACAAGTTTGCATCCAGTCCCAATAAGTTATGCTTGAATCCAGATAGTCGTGTTTAAACGACTGAAGATTTTAAAGGTCCTCCATTCGGGTTTTGTTTTGTCCCGTTTAAAAACATGCAATTAGAGCGTGAAGCTACTGACTTCATCACCGTTGGTTTGTATTATTTTCTTATCATTCTTATATATATTACATAATTGATGATTAGTTGTATTAAAATACAATGATTTTATGTATATTTTTGTAGATGTTATTGGATGGATCGTTAAGTTTTTCAAAAACGAAGACAAGGACAAGAATAGCTTCAGCAATAAGAAGAGGTTAACCATGGAAATTGAAGATAACGAGTATGTTTATTTAAATTATATAAACATGTTTGATTAACATATGTTTGATTATACTAACCATCTTTTCTTAATTCCTTTTTTTTTTGTTAATAGGGGTTATACAGTATATGTAACTTTATGGGATAACTATGCCAACCTGATGACAAATTATGTTGTTGCAAATTCAAGACCGATCAAATAATACTTATCTTACAGTTTGGGCGACTGAAGTTTTATAATGGTATGTGTATATTATACATATATTGTTCTTATTTTTATATATTTGTATTTGATGATTGTATACATATAAAAATAAATTGACAATATATATATATATATATATATATATTATAACGTACATTCTCATATATAAGTATCATTTCAATTAAGTATGTTTAAAACAGGTAAACCTTATGTCTCTAATTCGTTTGGTGATTCTGTAAGACGAGTCTTAATTAATGAAGATGTTGCTGAAATATCTGAGTTTCGTTCCACGTAAGAATACTGTTTGTTTTTAAATTTCTCAATAGATAGCATTGTGTTTAATGATTTATGATTTTAATCTATGTACCCAGTGTTAGGATCTGAGTTTGATTGTTTTGATTTGTTTAAGTAAAATGAGAAATGAATGAAGTGAATATATATGGAAAGTGCAGCGGAATAATAAACTGTAATCAAAACAAAAGAGTAAATGTTTTCTAATCGAATGCTTTCATTATATTGAAAGATTACAATCAATTACAAGTACTCCCCCTCAGCCTGATCACTCTGTGATTGTTTGTCTGAGAGAATGTTGTGTGTGATAAATAGAACAGTACAAGCACTGTTCTATTTATAGACAAATCTAAACCACTGGTGACCTGGGCTGATGTCACCTAAGATAGTGACCTCTAACAGAATAACAAAATAAAACATATGCCCTATACAAACTACTGTTACATTACAAAATACTATAAGGTAAACTACTGTTGAGGAAAACTCTGATGGTCTTGTATCATCTGTTGGAGCCTAGGTGTTGTTGGCTCCAACAGACCTTTAGTCTTCAGCACTTGATCAGCAGTTGTTCTATATCAGACCTTTAGTCAGCAGTTGTTCTTTATCAGTTGTTATCCAACAGTCCTTTGTAGCAGCAGTTGTCATAGCAGTTGTTTGGGTGGAACAGTTGTTAGTGTCAACAGTCTTTTGGGAGGAGTATGTTGTAAATGCTGTTTATTTATATGGATCAACTGTTAGTATATTTTGGCTTTTCAATCATTTGTTCTTCTTCAGGTCAGCAGACCCAACAATCTCCCCTAGAACAGATGATGCCAAAACTAGACTTTATTCTTGATCTTTATTCCTCATCAGACTTTCTCTGATTTGACCTATGAATTGTAACTCAAAGTTCAAGGAGTAGAGGTCTTCAGCATCTCTTTCAAGCTCAAGGTTTAGCAGTGTTTGGAGGTCATCTGCACACAGGCTATATGCATCATCCATGCTTAGCTTTTGAGCTTCTCCATCTGATCTGAGCAAAGTCAATTCATGGGTGTCTTTGTTGACCTTCCATTTTAGAATTTTTGAATCAGAGGATTTGCTGAGATGCACTTTTATTCTTGATGAGTTTGGTGATGGAGGTCTCCCAATGAGTTCTCTAAGTTTTTCAGTAATGGGATCTGAGAAAAAATGTACTTGATTGAAGAGGCCCTCCTTTATATAAGTATCAGCAAACTTCTTCTGATCCTCTTCAGACATTTCTTTCTTCTTCTTGAATTGTCTTCTTGCAGCAGCTGATAGATCAGAAGTATCAAGTAGGCTGTCTAATGTAAAAGCCTGTTGAGGTCTCTTCATCAGTGGTTCATCAGAGTAGACAGGTTTTCTAGGCAAGTTAGGGTCTTTCTTCCTGTTTTCTTCCAGCTTCTTGTAGGTTTCAACCAAACTCAGCTCTGACCATCTTGCAACAGACTTCATCTCCCCATAGTCAGCAGCCACTATTTCTTGTCTCATTCTTTTGAATTTCAAGGCTCTGACTGGATCTCTGCCTTTGCTGAAATCAGGGGCAGATACCATAGCTGGGGGATTCTTGGCCATCTCCTCAATTCTCATGAGTTCTTCTCTGAGGGCATGGGTGGTCCAGCCTGCAAACTGTTTCTTGTTTGCTTTATAAGGCATGGTTGCCAAGATCTGTTCAAGAAGTGATTCCCTAACCTCCCTTTCCATGTCACTACTGAGAGGCATGGTAGACATAGAGTTGCTCAGGGTCTTAGCAAAATCTTCAATCCTTCTCAGTTTGCTAAGCTCTGCTGAATGGATGCCCTGAGCAGTCCTGTCATCTTTCCCTTTGCATTTCTCTTTTATGATGGCATCTGCCTGTTCAGCCTTGTATTTTAGATATTTGTCTATGTTTAGGGGAACAAGAAAATGTGGAAGAGATGGAAAATATCTTTCAGATGGTTGTTCAGTATTATAGAAGGATTGCATTTCCCCCTTGAGAAGATCAAGTTCAAGGGGATACTGAACAGCCAATGGTGTGATGGTTGGTGGTGGTCTATAGGATGTAAATTGTGATGTATGTGGTGAGAATGATGAAAGTAGAATGGCAGATATGGGTGTAGATTGTGTGGTTGAAGTAATAGGTGGTGATGTATGAATGTTTTCATCCTGTACAACAAAGGTAGATTTTCTCTTCCTTCTGTATAGGATTTTTGGTGATGGTGGTGTAGAGGCATTTGTTGTGTTAACATCTGTTGGCACTTTTGTAGGACCAGCAGATTTTGGGATTTAGATGGTGAAGTGGTTGTAGGTTCAGATGTTGGTTTGGTGGTAATGGTGATAGGTTCAGATGTTGTGGTGGTATCAGTGGTTTTGATAGCAGTGGTTGTAGCAGCAAGTCTAGATGGTGGTTTTCTGACATGTTTGGTAGGCATTTTCTTCCTTTTAGAGGAGCCCACATCTTCAACTTCCTGCTGTTGTTCCCTTTTCTTTTGTACCAAAGCCTCTGCCTTGACTTCCAAAGTGTCAACCCTCTTTTGCTTTTCTTCAGCAGCTTTTTCAGCTTCTTCATTAGCAGAGGTGTCCACTTCTTTAGCTTTCCTGGTTTGAACATTGGAATGTTGTTGTTGTGGTGCTGTTTGGGTAGACCCTAGTTTGTTGGCAGACTTTGATTGACCTTTTTGTGAAGGTGGACAGCCAAAGGGATCTAGCTTTGGCAATCTATCTCTGCCACTCTCCCCCTTTTTGGCATCATCAGCTGTGAAGTCATCATCATCTTCATCTCTGAGAATTGTGGTAGGGGCAGAGCCAGTGGTCTTTAGCAGATGGTCTTTAATGGCTTGAATGTCAGCATGGGTATCTTTGTACCTAGCATCTACCACATTTCTGATTTCAGCCATGTAGGTTTCATGAGTCTGATCTGCTAGTTTTCTGTGAGCTATGATGATGGGAGAAACAGATTTCCATAGCTCACTAGCAATATCAGCTGTAGATGGTTGACTCTTGGTGAGAGTAGCCAATGATCCCAATACTGTCTTGATATCTGATTTGATATCAGCAACAGAGGTTTCAATGGACTGTACTCTGGCTGTCAATTCTTGGTATTTTAACCCATCACCTAAGTTAATAGGATCATCTGAATTCCTACCAGTGGTAGTTGTAACTGGTTCAGTCCTAGGAGGTGAGTCCAAAGGATGAGAACCAGATGCCCCTTTTTCTTGGTTATGGGGACTTCCAACTGATTTTGGGGACACTATAGTGGCCTCATCAGTTGTTGCCTTCAAGGGAGTCTTAGTTATGTAACCACTATCCTGTTGTTAGACATTGGTCTCTACATCAGTAGTGGCTGCTCCACTTGAAAACTCACCTAGAGTTTCATTGAACTCTAGGGGTGTAACCTCCTCTTCTGTTTGTGGGATGGCTGATTGATTTTCCTCAGTCCCAGTCACTTTTGGAGGTATACTCTCATTGATAGGTGAAGGAGAGGAACTGGGATTTTCCTGAGTTTTCTCAATAGCCTTAAACAGAGGTTGCATGGTTTGAGGAACATGTGTTGGTGAAGGTGGAGGAGTGAAAAGAGAATTAGCCCTGGGAGAGGGGCTTGTGAACATATGGCCAAGTGACTCAAATGTATCATGATGTGTTTCCCCTTGGCTTACAACATGATCCTTTTGTGAGGATGCATGAGGAGTTTGGTCAGGTTGAGATATATCCAACTGTTGTGAGGAAGTAACAACAGTGGTTTCTTGTTGCTTTTGTGTTGCAACAGGGTTTTCTTCTGGTATCTCATCTTCCAGAAGTCCCCTTTTTGGTTTAGTGGTGGTTTTTGTGGATGGACGTTTTCTTTTGGAGGTGGTTGGTGTAGGTTTCACAACACTGGATGTAGTGCCATGATCACCAGGAGCAGTGGGCTCAACAACAGAGGTTTGGACAACAGTTGTTGTCTTAGTCCTCTTTGTTTGTGTTTTGGAAACTTTTGACACTTTTAATACTTTTTCTTGGGTGGTTGAACCCAACATTCTTGTGAAAGTTTCATCAGTTAGACTCTTCATTTGAATAGACTCACCCTTTTTGAAATCTTTTTCAGGTAAAACCTTTTGAAGGATTACACTCAAAATTCGTGGGTAAATCAAAAGAGCTTTATTAGACCCAGACTTTATGGCTTTCACATTTGATACTAAGTCCATAAACAGTCCCTGGGATAGATTGAAGTCAGAATCTGACAACATAGCATAGCCCAAGTACTGAATCCTCAATGGGATTTCATTAAAGGAAGTGGACTTAGCAGAGACACAGAGAAGGAGGGTATGAAAGAAAAATTTCATGACTGGTGGGAAAAACTTTTTGAAAAGTGTTGACCCAGTCATCTGTGCATCATAACCTCTTTACCTGACAGGTCATTGAGTGAGAAGGTTGTGGATATCAGTTCAGGGGTAATGACGATACTTGTTTCTCCAATTTTTGAGATAATGGATGTAGGCTTTTTGTCTTGAAGAAGAAACTCAGCATTCATCCAAAATTCTTGGAGGGTATCAAGATAGATAGGAGCATCAACGGTTAGGATTGTAAGGTATTTGGATTGTAAGATGATGTCGATGGTGGAATGGAATGGAATGGAGTGTTTTCATCTGTTTTTACCAGATATGGGAGATAATTGTGGGTGGCTTTTGCTTGAAGATCCATTGTAATGGATTCTGAGTAAGAGAGTGAGTGGAATTGGAGTAAGGGTTTGAGAATGAAGAAGGCGGTTTCAGTATTTAGAATACAATGAGACAGTGTACGACTGTTGTGGTAAAACAGGGTTTTTATAGGCTCTGGTGAAACCGCTGATGTGGCCAAAGCTCTGCTTTTAGGAGCAGACGTGGCAAACATCTAATGGCTAAACATCTAGTGGTATACAGCTGTTGCTAAAGATCTGATGCAAACAGCTATTGTTTTACCAAAGTGCTGATGCTAACAGCACTTGATATATATATATATATATATATATATATATATATATATATATATATATAGATAATGAAACAGTTGTTGTTTTATCTGATCAGAGGTTTGAAACAGATTTTTCAACTTAACAGTGGATAGAATGAATGAAACAGTGGTTGTTTTATTCTTAACAGATTTTTCAACCAAAAAGCTATTTTTAAGGATGGATTTTGATTTTCTGAAACATTTTAATGTTTTTATTTAAAACATTTGTGTTGTTTAATCCATGTTTAGCATACCAATTCTAGAAATCAGATTTGTAAAGGTAGATGTGTCTAAAGCTTTTGTCAACACATCTGCCAACTGATCCTCTGTTGGAACATGGTGCAGAGAAATCAAACCTTTTTCATAGCTATCTCTGACAAAATGATGTCTGATGTCTATGTGCTTTGTAGTTGAGTGAGAAACTGGATTCTTGATGATATTTTCAGCAGCTTGACTGTCTAACATGAGTGGAGTCTTTAGTGCAGTTATCCCAAAATCCAGCAATTGATTTTGAAGCCACGTGAGTTGGGCTGTACAGCTTGCAGCAGCAATGTATTCAGCCTCAGCTGTTGAAGTTGAAACAGCTGCTTGCTTTTTGCTTTGCCAAGAGACTAAGGCATTCTCTAGAAACTGGCACCCTCCTGATGTAGACTTCCTTGTGGTGTGGCAGCCAGCAAAATCACTATCTGAATAACCTGAAAGCTCAATGTTTCCATTAGCAGGATACCAGATACCAAGTGTGGGAGCACCTTTTAGGTATCTGAATATCCTTTTCACAACAATAAGGTTTGACTTTCTGGGTGAAGCCTGGGATCTTGCACAAACACAAGTGGCAAACATAATGTCTGGCCTAGATGCAGTTAAGTACAATAAAGACCCAATCATGCATCTGTAATGTGTTTGGTCAACCAGTTCATCCTTGTCATCAATAGTGAGTAGCTTGACTGTACTCATGGGTGTACTACATGGCTTACAATCATTCATCTCAAATCTAGTTAACAAATTTTTCACATATTTATTTTGATGAATGAATGTGCCATTTTGCAGCTGCTTCACTTGGAGACCAAGGAAACACTGAAGTTCACCCATAGCACTCGTTTCAAACTCTGCTGTCATGAGTTCCCTAAACTCTTCACACATTTTGTTACATGTGGATCCAAAAATGATGTCATCCACATATATTTGAACAATTATTAAATCTTTCCCTATCCATTTTAAAAATAAGGTTTTATCAATTTTACCTCTTGTGAAACCAATGGATAAGAGAAAGGTGGAAAGAGTTTCATACTAGGCCCTTGGTGCTTGCTTGAGTCCATACAAAGCTTTATTAAGCTTGTAGACATGATCAGGATGGAATGTGTCTTCAAAACCAAGTGGTTGACATACATAGACCTCCTCCTGAATTTTGCCATATAGGAAAGCACATTTGATGTCCATCTGATACACCTTGATGTTGTGGTTGACAGCAAAGGCTAGAAAGAGTCTGATAGCTTCTAACCTTGCTACAGGAGCAAAGGTTTCATCATAGTCTATCCCTTCTTCTTGTCTGAAGCCTTGAACCACAAGCCTGGCTTTATTCTTGACAACTATACCCCTTTCATCAGTTTTGTTTTTGAAGACCCACTTTGTGCCTATTGGACAAACATCCTTAGGCAGTGGTACAAGTTCTCATACTTGTTGTATTTTAAACTGAAGGAGCTCTTCCTGCATAGCTTCTACCCAACTGTTGTCTTTTAGTGCCTCTTGGTACTTGACATGTTGTGTGAGAGATAGAAAACCTGCAAAAAGACAGATATTTGAGGATTGGATTCTTATTAGCACACCCTCTCTGATGTTGCCAATGATTTCATCTGATGGATGAGCTCTTAGGTAGATTAGATCTCCCTGATATGGTATGATGGCATTTTGAGGTGAAGGACAGAGGTTTAGTGACTCTGTTGATGTAACATCTGTTTGCACTTCTGTAGTGCCAACAGATGTTTGAAATGGAAGTGGGGGAATGGGTCCAAGTGGTGTAAAACTGGACTGACGTTTGTCAACAGATGTGTAACTTTTGTCAACAGATGATTGAGCAGTGGATGTAAAGGGTGAAGCAGTGGTTTGAGGGTAAGACTGGCCAACAGTGGCTGACTCAGCTGTGACAGAATTTTGACAGTTGTTTTGAGCAGCTGCTTCCTCTAATGCAGAGTAGACTTTATAGTGACTTGGAATCACAACATCTGTTCTGTAATCTTGTTGTGGAGATTGTGGAGTACCTGCATTGTTAGTTTTGACAGTAATATCTTCAAATTTGAATTTATCTAAATCAAACAACTCAGCAGGATTTGCTGGGATTTTTAGAGATGAAAGTTCATTGAACTTTACATTCAGAGTTTCTTCTATTGTCCTGGTCCTTGTGTTAAACACTTTATAGGCCTTGGCAGTAGAAGAATATCCGAGAAAATAACCACAATCTACTTTGGCTGCAAATTATGAAATGGAATCTTTAAGATTTAAGATGAAACATGGGCAGCCAAAGATTTTGAAAAATGAGATTAATGGTTTGATTTTGAACAGAATTTCATAGGCAGTCTTTTGATGTCTTGGGTTGATCAAAACTCTGTTTTGAACATAGCAAGCAGTGTTTACAGCTTCTACCCAGAAGAACAATGGCAAACCAGAATCTGCTAGCATGGTTCTTGCAGCTTCAATAAGAGTTTTATTTTTCCTCTCAACCACCCCATTTTTCTCTGGTGTTCTTGGGATGTTGTACTGCCTCAAAATCACTTTTGACACACAGAAGTCATCCAACTCCTTATTTTTAAACTCTGTTCCATTGTCACTTCTAAAGACTTTTACTAGCAAGTCATATTGTTTTTCAACTTTGGTGACAAAGTCCTTCAAGATACCTGCAGTCTCATCCTTAGAGTGTAAAAAGTAAGCCCATGTAAACCTAGAAAAATCATCAACTATGACAAGACAAAATCTTTTTCTTCTTAGACTCATGATTTAAACTGGGCCAAACAAGTCCATGTGCAACAATTGTAGACATTGACTTGTTTTGGACTCATCAATGGATTTGTAAGAGCTTTTATGTTGTTTTCCTTTTAAGAAGGAAACACAATGCTCATCACATTTGAATTCTTTTGATGGTAAACCTCTGACAAGGCTTTGTTTGGAGAGTGAGTTGATAGTTTGAAGGTTGGTATGACCCAGTATCCTATGCCACAATTCTGTCTCCTTTGTGGAGGCAGCAGAAAACAAACAGACATTTGCCATAGGATTGTCCTTCAACATATCAACTACATACATATTGCCACTCCTATGAGCAACAAGTTGTGCTTTGCTCTTAGCAATGATGGTATCAATCTTTTTCACCACTTCTGGCCCAATAATTTTACAAGTTTTCTTAGTGAAGAATGAGCCATAACCTTTGTCACTTATTTGTGAAACACAAAGAAGATTAAATTTAAGATTATCAATAAGATTGACATTTTTAAACTTGAGTTTCCCAGCCTGAACAGTCCCTGAACCCAACACCTTACCTTTTGAGTCATTACCAAAGGATATATCACCCCCTCCATGATACTGGTAAGAACTCCAGAAGAAGGGCTCTACATCCTGTCATGTGCCTGGAGCCTCCACTATCTACATACCAAAGACTATCTAAACAAGCAGAAGCTCCCTGCACATCAGTAATGAATTAGTTTTGGTGAGTGTCCAAAGCCAAGTTGGCTTTGGATGGGTCCTCAGACTTTTCAGCCTCAAGCTTGGGAAGGTGATCAGTGGTTTGAACTAATTTTTGAATCAGATTCAACAACTGTTGCTGACCATTTGCCAGTGCTTGAATGTCAACACTTGGGGCAACAGTAGTTTGATCACTTCCTGACAGATGATAATACCCATAGGAATTTCTGTAACTCTTGGTTTAGAAGATCTTTTTGGTTCCTCATAAACATGCGACAAACTATGACATGGTGGTTTTCTATATCCTCTTGGGTACTTGCTTGTGGGTGGAGCATCTGTTACTTGGACATCCCTTGGAGCAGATGTTTCAAGACTTTTGGTAACAGATGTTTGGACTGGTGTAAAAGTCTGTTTGGGCTTTCCTTTTGAAGTACTCACCACTTGACTTGCAAGAGTTTTAGCCTTGTACTCTTTTATTTTGACATCAAAATTTTTGAGATACAGACACTCTTTGGTTTTGTGATTCTTTTTACCACATATTGAACATGCGGCCTTGGAATCACATGCACTTGTTCCTTTGTTTATATCATATGCTTTTAGAAGAAAACAGTTTTTAGTAACATGATTCTTCTTTTCACAGAAATCACAGAACAAGTGGACAGACTTTTCTTTCTTTTTCCCTTTTTCAACCTTCTTTTCAACAGATGTTTGAGCATCTGCTGGAAGGTTTTTCAAGGGAATGACCTTTGCCTGTGGTGCTGTCTTCCCCTCAGGAGTTTTGAAATCAACTGGTTTAAAGTTCTCAAGAGTACCACACTCATCAGACCAAGTTGGTTTAAAATCATAATTTTCAAGTTCAGTGAATGATGAGGAGCCTTCTGGTTTTTCTAGAACAATTTTCTTACCATTAGGTTCAGTGATTTTAATCTCTTGACCCTTCAAATTAGTTGGTACTACCTCAACTAACTTTTGATCCCTTTTGTCAGTGTTTTCAAAAGCTGGAGCAGTGGTTTCAAAACCAAAACCAAACTTCACATGACTTTTGGTTTGTTTGTTGAGTAGCATTTCAAAACCTCTACATGATTCCACCCATTTCTGACATTCAACTTTGGTGGACTCAAGCTCACTTTTGCAACTCTGATATTTAGTTATCATAGTTTGGAGCTGGTCTTTGGTTATAGTTGCTTCATGTTTTAAGCTGCTTATTTCAGATTCTTTTTCAATTAAATTTGTTTTTAACTCTTTTGAAAGTTTTTCAAATTTAACTTCATCATCTAAAATTTTTCTTTCTAAGGTTTTCATTCACCTCTTTGATGTTAGCAAATGCAATTACACATTTGTCAGAACACAAATCTTTAAGGATTTGATGAGATACCTTAGCAGCAGCCATCAATGCACAATCACACTTGCACTCACAATCATCAGATGCACCCTAGGGATCTAAGAGATTCACAACCTCTTCTTCAGGTTTTTCACCTACATCTACTTCATCAACAACATCATCAGTCATAACTACAGATTCAGTCACCACCTCCTCAGATTCAACTTCTTCTACCATAGCCATGAAACAAAAATTTTCTGGTTCATTTTTAGCTTTGGCAACTAATGCAAAATTTTCATCTGTCAACTCATCTGGTAGACTGCTCCAATCAACAAAGTCTTGTGTGAAGAAACTCTGTTGACTGGTCTCTACAGGAGAAGAGGATGAAGCAGCAGTCATTGGCACAGGTGCCTGAGCAACAGGTGTTTGCACATAGTGGATCTGAGGAACAGTGGTTTGGACAAACTGGACATGAACAGTGTTTGAGGACTGTGCAAAATGAGCAGTGTTTTGCACATTAGGTCCAGGGACATTATAGGAATTTTGATAAGTGTTGGTCTGTGGCCTTTGATTTGGATAGGTAATCATAGGTGTACCATGTTGACTCCTACATTCCCTAGCAAAATGACCAAATCTATGACATTTATAACACTTTATCTTTGATTTATCCAACCCCACCTTTGATCTGCCAGTTAACCCTAGAAACCCTTTCCCAGTTTTCTTGCAAAAATTGTTAGTTCTTACACTGAGAAGGGCTAATTGGTGCATAATGTCCATTTCTTCCAAATCATCAGGGTCAAAATATTTTAGGTCATTATACTCAAAGGATATGTTATCAAATGCCTGGATATCACCACCACTTGCTGTAAAAGCATAGTTTGGTGAATAAGAATTAGAGTTAAAACCTGAAGTTATGTCAATGAAATGATCATAACTCTGATCCTTACTATTTCCAGGCACCTCATCATGACCCAAAAGTGCTGTATTACCAAATACATAGTCATCAGACACTTTTCCAGAGTCCTGGAGCTTCTTTTTCTGGTTAAGCTCTCTCTCATAGGTCAAGAGCTTACCATGAAGCTGGGTCAGTGATAGGTCCTTGAATCCAATTGCGTTTCTCATAACTATAACAATAGTGTCCCATTTATTTCGTAAAGATCTTAAAAACCTATGGTTCAAAGTTGAATGAGGGTAAGTTAGACCAACCAGTTTTAGTTCACTAATGAGACAGTTAAACCTCTCGAATTGTTGAGTTAATGACTCTCCCTTAACGTGACTGAATGTTTCATATTGTTGGTTAAGTATTTCACGATTGTTTTCAATAACCTCTTCAGTCCCACCAAATTGTTCTTTCAGTGCATCCCACAACTCCTTTGCACTGTTACAGTGTAACAGCCAAGCATATATATCATTGGGTAGAGCCATGGCCACAATACTGAAGGCCTTAGCATCTAACTCAATTTTCTGAAAATCCTGGTCGGAGTAGTTTTCAAGTTTCTTAGGCTCCTGAACCTTGGGATCTTCAGTAATCGGTCCATCAGAACATGTGGTCCGAAGATAACCGACTTCCAACACCCAGTGTTCTGTTGAGCTAGAACATGGCTCATCCGATGTTGCCAGATATTGTATTCAGATCTGACAAGCATCGATGGCTTGTTGTTCGTGCCAGTGTTGTGTGGATCGTGATTGATTGAAGCCATTCTCTGATTTTTCGAAAACAAAGTCTGTTTACAAACGGTTGAATCAAAAATAAACTATTACTCTGTTTTCAATCCGACAAACAAACGATATCAATAATTGTGAGCTGATCTGTTTATATTAAATTGATCGATTAGATCGAATATAATTGACCAAGCTCTGATACCAATTGTTAGGATCTAAGTTTGATTGTTTTGATTTGTTTAAGTAAAATGAGAAATGAATGAAGTGAATATATATGGAAAGTGCAGCGGAATAATAAACTGTAATCAAAACAAAAGAGTAAATGTTTTCTAATCGAATGCTTTCATTATATTGAAAGATTACAATCAATTACAAGTACTCCCCCTCGGCCTGATCACTCTGTGATTGTTTGTCTGAGAGAATGTTGTGTGTGATAAATAGAACAGTACAAGCACTGTTCTATTTATAGACAAATCTAAACCACTGGTGTCCTGGGCTGATGTCACCTAAGATAGTGACCTCTAACAGAATAACAACACAAAACATATGCCCTATACAAACTACTGTTACACTACAAAACACTGTAAGGTAAACTATTGTTGAGGAAAACTCTGATGGTCTTGTATCATCTGTTGGAGCCTAAGTGTTGTTGGCTCCAACAGAACTTTAGTCTTCAGCACTTGATCAGCAGTTGTTCTCTATCAGACCTTTAGTCAGCAGTTGTTCTCTATCAGTTGTTATCTAGCAGTCCTTTGTAGCAGCAGTTGTCATAGCAGTTGTTTGGGTGGAACAGTTGTTAGGGTCAACAGTCTTTTGGGAGGAGTATGTTGTAAATGCTGTTTATTTATATGGATCAACTGTTAGTATATTTTGGCTTTTCAATCATCTGTTCTTCTTTAGGTCAGCAAACCCAACACCCAGTCTGGCTAAAAGGTTGTCTGGTAATCCTAAAACGAGCATTCGTCCCATTGGTGCGTCAATTTTTAATTCTGATGAAGATGAGTTTTTGAATGACGTTCCTTTATCTAAGATTGGTGATATTTCAGCCATATAAGATGTGAATAAATATTTTACGTTTATATGATTACAAATGTTTTACATTTACTGTTAAAACAATAATTTCACATTTAAAAACAAATTGACAATACAACTATTTATAAAAATGTTATGTTAACCATGTGCATGATCAACATGTGGTCTTATTGGCTACTGTTAAGGTGTTGTGTAAAGAGGTTGGTTGGTTTTATCAAGCATGTCCTAAGTGCTACAAGAAGGTGAATACTGAGTACATAATTCATGAAGTTGGTCAAGGTCAGGATGAGTTTTCGGAGGAAAAGGTATATGAATGTGGCAATACTAAATGTCATGCAAAGGTAGTTACGCCATTGCCAAGGTTAGTATTTAATACAAAGTTTTTAATAATATTGAGTACATACATTTATAAATTACGCTGTAAATTAATATAATATGTTTGTTTCTCAGATTTAAGATTCAGATTCGTGTTCAGGATATCAATGGTACACTTTCACTTACTTTATTTCATCGTGATGTTGCAAATATCATAAAGAAAATAGCGTCTGAATTGGTGGAAAACAATACAGTATGTTCCATAACACTTTGTTCATTTAATCTAAGTATCCATTTTAAGTAACTGAAAGTTAATATTAACTATTTTGTAACTTAAACAATAGGTTGGTGAAACGGTGAATTATCCAGAAGATATATGTTGTTTGTTGGAAAGAGAGCTTGCGTTTATTATCCATGTATCGAAGAACAACTTAGACAACAATTATGATGTTTATGGTGTGAAAAAAGTAACCAATGATGCACATATTATCTCTGAGCTTAAAAAAAAGATGTTTGTTGGTCAGGTACATATTATCTGTCTAATGTTGTTAGGGTTGGTGGTAATTAGGTTTGTTTGTTGGTGGGAATTTTATGGGTCTTGGACAATAGGTCTTGGTTTAGCTTTCAATATGATGAATTGTTACAAGTTAACTACTTATCCATGGTTACTGGTAATGTAGTATCTTTGTCGTTTTTTATGTATTTTCTATGTTTAAAACAATATGATTTCGCCTTATGTTAGTTATGTAAATTGAAAGTACTTAGCTTTCTTAATGAAATTTAAAACGTTTACTATTGTATTATTTTAAAGTCTTCATCAAGTGATGTTACTGAATAGGTAATGTGCAAAATCAAAGGATTAGGTGAATGTTGTTATAAACTATCACTTGCTTAAATTATATGGAAACACCAGTGTGCAAAATGAACGGATTAGTTAGAAGGATTTTGTTATAATGTTTGTGAAAGTAAATCTATTATGTTTTGGTTGGATAGATGGCTCATAAATTAGGCTATAGTTGCCTAATATTGTTTGGATTGGCGCATGAGAAGTGTATTTATGTTTCATACAGATATGAAGAAGTTACAGGTGAAGTTTAGCCGGAAATTTTGTATTGGCTATAAATAATTTATTGGACTTTGAATGGCATAAATGGATAGCTTGCATACACTTTATGACTATGTAGTACATTGCAAAATTATTGTTTGTTAGGTCCCAATTATACCTTGGCAAACTAATGTTTTGTCAAGTGATGCAAAGGCAGCTATATCTCCCTCCACATGTACCGATATTAACCGTCTTATCAAACGTTTATGATAATTACTTCACAATCCATATGGATTTGTCATACTTTTAACATCATGTATAATAAAGGATATTGTCATCTAACATATTAAGTATTACTATCGAACATCTAAGTTTATGTATGCTTTACTGTGGTATGCAATGTGATTTATATGTTTTTTTCATTTTACTTGGGGAACTGCTGTGTGTACACACGGGTCCCTAACCTAGTGAATATATAATACAAATGAGGAGATCAAACCAGATCTCATGTTTTAGGTGATACAAATTACATTGATTTACAATTAATATCATAATACATTCCATTAGAAAGACTTGCAATGGCTACTTAGACCTAGTATATTTAATCCCGAATATCTCAGAATGTTAGTTATTTCGTTTTCTAGTATAAAAAGGGACTTTGTTCGATCACTTGGGACACCTACAAAACATGATGTACAACCCTTTCAAGCACAAAACACTTGTTTCGTATGATGTATAAGACCATGAAGCACAAATCACTTGTAAATTTATACTCCATATAATTGTTTATTCGAGATGTGGTTGTGATTTGGTTGCTATAATATTAACTTATTCTTTAAGCTTTATAAGGTCATGGTATTTTACATGTATCAGTTATTTTAAACTTTTTATATCAATAAAGATATGCAATATGTATTTAGAAATCTCAACATGTATTTTTTAAGAATTAATGGGTAACCAATATGCTAACAGTTTTAAGCCAGGTATTCTATATACTCTTAAATCGCATAGTTGGTGGACCATTGAATTTAATTTGACACCTCTCAACTTTTCTAATTTGATAAAACTCACCTTTCAAGTTTCTAACTTGACAAAAATGACAATCCTGCTATCTAACTTGATAAAAAGCCTTCGTACTTAATAACTTCTCATCCGCTCTCAAATTTTTGACAAGTAACCTACCCTACACCAAACTTTGTTATAATGTCAAAAGTAACCCTCTAACTTTGTAAATATTACTTTCACCCCCTCGGGTTTCTAAGGTTTCAACATTACCCTAAAACTAATTTCTTATGTATTTTTATTTTGTGGGCGTGTCGATATAAATTCGAGTTTGTATACGATTTAACTTAAATTTTGTTTGTAAACAAATATGGTCAAATGTAATACTTATGATTCGACGGTATAAATTTGATTTACCAAAAGAAAACGAATATGGTCGATTGTAGTCTATACGTTATGATTTCGCTTATGGCACTGTCCCAATGTACGGCAGGTAAAAAACTAGTGAAAGTAAAATTTACAGCCATATATAAAATTGAGATTGCTAAAACCTGACACTTATCTATATTATTACATTATAAGGCATTTTTTATGGAAAGATATGTAATTTTACATCAAAATTAAGATGAGATATCAAAAATCAATGAACAAATCATGCTTCATACAAATTTGTTTTTTCCTAACAGATTCTAACCTATAGAAATGTATTATGAGACTAATGATTTATATATTTACTTTTAAAGATTAATTATTTATGTATACACTTTTTTTAGTAATTATGGTTATAATTTATCTATTAAATTTTAATAATGATTTTACGAAAGTTCCTTCCAGAGATTTTATTTTATGTTAATCATTTTGATTAATGGACATATTTATATATTTTACTATTATGAGAATTTCAAGTTACACCATAAAAGAACTTTAAATTAATCTTTTTAAATAATATTATACCTTTTTGCATTATAAAGGTTTATATTTACAGACATGCATATTAATATCTACGTTTTGATAATATAAAATTAAACTTGGTCTAATATCGTAATTTTTCTTTACCATTATGACAAACGTATTTTTTATGTTTTGATGTATGTTTTTATTGAAAACCAAGCGGACTCAAACATTTTGACTTTTTACTCATCATAAAATACAATTTGGTGTTCTTTAACATTCAATTCATAATATGGGTAATTTTACAGTTCTTACATCTTAGCTTTTTGTTTTAATTTCATTTTGGTGTCATTTCCCACGTCAACGCCCGAGTATAATGTAAACAAACTATTTACGGAGACCGGTCTGAGCAACTTCCCCGATCCAAAACAAGATATTTACATGCTGGCATGTCAACACAACCGTTACATTCAAGGGCATCTTGGTAACAAACCACTAACTCTCCCCAACACAAACAAATGGAAAAGAACCTTCCCATTATCCATTGGACTCCACAGACACAAACAGCCTAACAAAAGTACTCAAAACCTTTAACTCATCGCCACGTGTCCACACAAATAGGATCTAATAAAAGTATAAATATGAAACCACGATCCTACACCAAATCCGCCCCAAAACAACTCTCAGCCTGTATATAGATCTCCCTCATATTATTATCCCACTTGTCATATTTCCAACACATAATACTATCCACATGAGCAGAAGGAATAAGAATAATAATAATATCTTCTCCTACGATACGAAGCTCCTTTTACTTTTTATAACAACCTATCAAACTCTATATATAAATCTTCACCTTCATTCAGTTCTTTAACTTTTTATAGAAACCTATCAATGATTTGCTATAGATTGTTGATGACGAGTTGAAAGTTTGACTGGATTTTATTGATTAGAGCTTTGAGTCAACGCTCTGTTGATCGTGTCTCCGATATTTACGGTAATGTGATTATATGTTTTTTTAATATATTAATTAATTGTTAAATTAAATTAAATCATTTCGAAAGACGTAACATCCTTTTGAATAGCAACCCGATCATACTAAAAACAACGCTATGAGTTGCTATGGGTCTTAAGAGGTTGAAAAATTATTATTATGCATGACCAGCTGGACTGTTTCGGAATTCTAGGCCCGGGAAACAAGTTGTGTCTCACGAAGCTCTTTTGAATAGCAAAACAGATCCTACTAAAGACAACGTTATGGGTCTTTAGGGGTCGAGAAATTACTATGCACGTCCCGTTGGACCTTGTTCCGGAATTCTAAGGACTGGGCAGCAAGCTACGTCTTGCAACCCTTTTTTGAATAGCAAAATCGATCCTACCGAAGACAATGTTATGGGTCTTTAAGGGTTGACAAATTACTATGCACGTCCTCCTGGACCTTGTTCCGGAATTCCAGGGCCCAGGAAACAAGCTGCGTCGCAACGCTCTTTTGAATAGCAAAACCTATCCTACTAAAGACAACGCTATGGGTCTTTTAAGGATCGAGAAACTACGCGTGGGGTCCTTGGAATCCACGGCCTTCGGGGATAGGGAACTAGATATAACAAAAGGAAAGGGATAAACACGTGTTTATTCTCTAAACATGCTTTCTCGTGTTTAGTGGTTTACTTATTCGCGTTACTTGATTTTGTTTAGTGTTGTGGGAATTTGTGGATGAATGATGTAAGAAGCGTTTGGTGTCTAACTGTTTTTGAAACTGGTTGATTTTGTACGCTTATGATGGATTAGTGTTAGGGTCTGTTTAAGAAGTTTGAGTATTAGAGTGTCAGGAAAGGTTGAAAAAATATTTTACTTAAATTTGTGTCTAAGTTACTTTTATGATGGATGTATGTAGATGTTAGATGAGTTTATGGTTTGTTCAAAAGGTTTGAGTGTTAAAAGTATCATGAAAGGTTAAAGTTATTATCCTAGGCTTTATTTTGATTTTTCTTTCTTTTTTTTTTTTTTTATTAAATTTGATTTAACTTGAAAATGCTTTCTACAAATGATGGAACATGGATGAACTTGATTGGGATTTGATTGTAATTATTATGAATTAGTTGCTTATAAGGTATGGCTTGAGGTTAAATGGCCTTCAATTTTTATTTTTATTTTTTTGTTTTATTTTGAGGATGTTGGTGGATATATCATTTGAGAAAGATCAAACGGTGTTGTAAGATATATTTCTACATGTAATTTGATGATGAAATATATATATATATATATATATATATATATATGTATATGTGACATATTGATTTATTTATTGCGGATTAGTTGTATTACGTTGGAGATCCGAGGTCTTTTTCTCATCCGTACTATGATGAATTAGTAACGATAATCGGCTGTTATAGTCAGGCAGTGATATTATTCAGCTATGTAGGATTTTTTTCAATATTTTCTAAGTCTCTCATGTTGTATATGTAGGATTATTTTCGAAGTGGTTCTCAAAGTTTTATCACTTGGAGCAAAACGTTATGCTTCACTTTTCGACGCAGAAAGAACTTGTCTTGATTTCCCAAAATCTCTTTGAATATTGTTAATGAGGAGTGTTGGGGTGAACAAACATGTTTCTGCACCTAAAGGGTTGGCAGAACTTAACCAGCATAACCAGGTCGACTTGAAGGAAGCGAGGAATGGAGTCCGAGTTGATGTGCAAGGAATATATGTAGAAGATGAGTCAAGAGTTAATGAGGATGTGGATAATATTAGGCCCATAGAGTTGGGTCAGCCTGATGGTGCTTTGCATGGACGACATCAACAACCTCAAGGGCACGTTATTCAATGGGAGAACTTTCTCCCTCTTAGGTCTCTCAAGGTTCTTCTAGTTGAAAATGATGATTCAACTCGTCATGTTGTTAGTGCTCTGCTCCGCAATTGCAGCTACGAAGGTTTATAACTATTTAGCTTGCCGATAAAATATTATAGTGTAGATGCAAATGATGATATATTCACACTGTCACTTTATCAAAATAAACTCATTAATTACAGTATTCGTATGTATGTTACTGTCTGTAGTTACTACGTAGGACTTGGATTACGAAACTAGAACACATTGTCGTAAATATGACATATACATGTTGCTCACTTTCTTGATCAACTTGTTACGACCTCCTTTTTGTTTCTTCACTTTTAATTAGCATATGTTAACTTTTTAAATGTATATAATTATAGTTACAGCTGTGGCAAATGGTTTAGAAGCATGGAAACTGTTGATTGATCTAAACAAGCAAATCGATCTTGTTTTAACCGAGGTAGTCATGCCATACTTATCGGGTATTGGTCTCTTATCCAAGATAATGAACCATCTTACTCGCAAGAATATCCCAGTGATAAGTGAGTGTATCTTTCCCGTTCCCATATTTCTTATAATTTCACAAAAAGTTCATTTTTTGTAAGGTTCTCATATACTTGAGCGTTGGGTTGTGTTTAATGAGTTTTATGTGCAGTGATGTCATCCGATGACTCAATGGGTATAGTCTTTAATTGTTTATCCAGAGGTGCAGTTGACTTTTTAGTCAAACCTATACGAAAGAATGAGCTAAAAAATCTCTGGCAGCATGTGTGGAGGAAATGTCACAGTGTGAGTTAATTTAGTTTCTATGGTTTATGTATCATTAAAAATAGACCAGTTTTTTGGACTTCGGCTTCAGGTGTGTTCTGATTTCGTATGCTAAATTTTTGTGCGTTGGAGTGTACTGTATTTGAGCTACTATATCTCCAAATGCTCATTTGTCCATGTCAAATTTGTAAAAAAAATCACTAATAATCTAAAAAATGTTTCTTTTGTTTTGCTTTAATTTCTCATCTTTTCAGCAGTCTAGCGGTAGTGGGAGTGGGAGTGAGAGTGGTATACAGGATCAAAAATCTATAAAATCGAGAAGCATTGAAGAGCATGATGATGACATTGGCAGCAGTGATGAAGATGATGAAGTAAGCATAGAGTTGAATGCTAAGGGTGGGAGCGACAATGGAAGTGGAACTCAGGTAATTTTTCAGTCTCTTGAATGAAAAAAAACATACTATTTACTCTTGATACTTGCAGCTTTTATACCACTAAAGGTAAGGTCTTACGATCAGTAGGCCTATGTGTTATTTGTTAAGGGCTTTCTTTTAGAGGTGCTAAGATTGGTGGGTTGGGTAACGGGTAAAAATAGATTTGAGTTGAAACACGTCTTTTAGTATGAGTTGAAACTGGCCAGACTAGGTTGTTTTGGACCGCACCCATTTAAAAACATTTATTTGAATGATTAATGCGCTTAAATGATTATAAAATTTATACGGATCTTTGGATAAAAGATTTATGAGGTTATATGCACTAAGAATGGGCAAGTGTCAACCCTTTTACCCTTTCTCCTTTTAGCTAAACTTTTTTATTTGACCCGCTTTGTCCCATTTAATAAGTAATGTGGCGAAATTGCTACCTCTAGTTTCTTTCTTAATCAATATTTATCGTGTAAGATATTACGAATGCTGCTTCTTATGACGAATTGTGCTGATTATGTATCAAGTAATTTTGTATAAAAATTCATGCATCAACTTCTTCACTTAATGATATTGTTTCATTTGTGTTATTAAGAGTTCTTGGCCAAAGAAGGTTGTTGAAGTTGATAGCTCCCAAGCAAATATTTTGTGGGACAAAGTAGCTAATCCTCATGATATCACTTCTGCTCAAGTTGCAAGGCCTGAAACATCTAAACTAGGTAATACATTAGTATTGATTTAATTACCAAAAGGATAAACAAATTGAAGTCCGTTTGTTGGTTTGACAATATAAAACAAATTTAGCTTATTTAAAATATATTCATCCCCATTAGCGAGCTAAACCATTTTCTTTTTTCAAAACATGACATTTTTATGTAATATATATATGCGTTTTGCCATGACATATACGCGGTTTGGCACAATAATATTTTTTATTGTTGTTTTTGGAACAAGTTTTTGTGAAATGGTTTTTGAACCCTAACTTTTATCCACAAGTGGAACCTATAAAGTGGATTCTCAAGTTAAATGCACCATATAGTATAGTGTAGATCTGGCAAAATGAGAGGTTTGTGCGATATGTCAAAAAGGTTTTAGATCAAATCCAAGTGAGAGAAGTTTCAAATCAGCCTATTACGTAACCTTTTATTTATTTTTTATCTGCTTCGACTCGTTAGCTAGTGATAAAACATAATAGAATTTAAATGATGAAATTTACTTCCTCAAGAAATCACCACTTTTAATACTAGAGTCGTTACGTTACGTTCCGCTCACTTTTTTGTGCTTATAGAATTTAAATGACAAAATAGGTTAGATTTAGGTTGGACTTTTGGGTTAATCTAATATGTTTTTTTAAAAAAAAATAATTATTTGTGAAGTTTTATTTGAATACCGTTTCGTTTGGCATATTGAGCCCGCTTCTTTGTAACGAAATCCTTTAGCTTAACCCATTTGACCTTTCTTGAGATTAAACATTAACCCACTCAGGCTCGTTTGTAACTAAATGGTTTGATACTACCACGTCTATAGTTGTGTTAATATTTCGATTTTTCTATTGTAGAAATTATTGAAATGGGAAAAGACTTGAAGATTGGAGTCCCTAAGAGTTCAAGTTTTGAGGTTGAGGACACAAACAAAAAGGTGGACAAGTTTTGTGAGTCAAACATGAAGAAAGTGGGCGATAAGTTGGATATTGGTATGCAACTTGGTTGTGAAAATGGTGCACCGGAGACCGACCCTGTTGGTGCCACCAAGACAAGTAATGCTCAAAAGGAAACTCCAAAATCGAACAACTTGCTTAAAAGCATTAATATCGAAGATAAATCTATATATTATTCTAAGGAATCACCTGCTCTCGAGCTCAGTTTGAAGAGGACAAGAGACGTGGATGATGTTGATGCCAATGCCCAAGTACGAAATATCTTACGGCATTCTGATCTTTCAGACTTCTCAAGGTATGTTATGTGTATAGTGTTGGGCGCGTCACTTAATGGGTCAAAATGCCTGCTTTTGTGCAAGTCGAAATAATAAATAATTATTAAAAAATAATAAATAATATTTAAATGATCTATAGAACTATATCACTACAAAAATAATAATGTACTTTTTAATTAAGTTGTTAGGAGGTTGGTATGCATTAAAATGTCTTGTAAAATATGAATACCAGCCTCTCGAATTATGCTTTAAGGTAAATAAGCAATGTCTTGTAAAATATGAGTAACAGCCTCTTGAATTATGTTATAAGGCGTAAATACGCTACTAGAAAAATGACATTTTGCTACAAAATTTTCTTACGGAAGAAAATGCGTCACAAATTTTAACAAAGTTGCTACTCATTTGTGACGAAAAAAAATCTATAATTTTTTTAGCAAATTTGCGACACAATATATCTACAAATTCTTAGGAAAATGCGTAGGAAATGTGTCACAAATTTCCTACACCATGTTTTCGTCACAAATGCGTTGAAAAGTGTGTTACAAATGTGTAGTAATTGGTTTGCGACGAGGGTTTTTCTAACATCAAGGTTTTGTTGAAAATGCGTCATTGTGACGAAAACATGGTGTAGGAAATTTGTGACACATTTCCTACGCAATTTCCTAAGAATTTGTAGATATATTGTGTCGCAAATTTGCTAAAAGAAATATAGATTTTTTTTCGTCACAAATGAGTAGCAACTTTGTTAAAATTTGTGACGCATTTTTCCGTAAGAAAATTTTGTAGCAAAATGCCACTTTTCTAGTAGTGATAGGTGTACCGTAGATACTCAGTTTTGTCACGGTCGGTGGATGAAACCGATCATCCAAAACTGATTAACTCACCCCTACCTGTATCAAAAGCTTACCAATACTTGTCCCATTGTCATCCCTCCCTTAAATCGGTTGAAACCGACACTTCTAGTTATTTGCTTCTTTTTTTTTTTTGCTTTGTTTCTAAAGCTCGATGCTATGCAGATATAAAACGGTATCAAACGTTAATGAAGCTCCAACTGGGAATGTTGACAGTTGCTCACCACCTGGTATAAGCTTGGAAGCCGCAAAACCAAATAACATACAATCTAATTCTAACGGAACCCCTAATAATCGTTCCAATGGCAGTGACGATATGGGTTCCACTACCGTTGTTCACAACCATCATAGTTCCCCGCTGCAACCACTAGTTCAGCGTGCCATTAAGGGCGATGCAGTCAAGACCACAGTGGGACAACCCAAACCTGTCCAGCAGCAGCAGGTTCAAGTCCGCCATCATTACCACCACTACCACCACCATCACCACCATGTCCATAAACTACAACAGCAGAAAATAGTGGACCATGATGATGGATCTTTAAGAAACATGGTGTCTAACATGTTGACAGCCTCAGCAGCAGGAGGAAATGCTGCTAACTATGGTAGTGCATCAGGAAGCAATAACAAGAGCAATGGCGAAAACGGAGGCAAAATTGAAAATGAAAAGGCTGTTGCTAAAAATTTTAACAGTGGAGACGGAAGCGGAAGCGGAAGTGTTGTGGATCAAGAACGCTTAGCTAGACGAGAGGCTGCACTTAAAAAATTCCGCCAGAAGAGAAAAGAAAGATGCTTTGAGAAAAAGGTATTCGTTTTCTTTCAAAATTATAACCAAATAATTAAGCATCTGTTATAAAATAAAACTAGCCAATAGACATAGTTTTTGGCGGATTCCAATTATTTATTGATCCTGCTGAAAAGCCTCATGACGTCATAAATAACTTAATAATTAACAATATATCTACAGTGTATGGATCGTAAGAGAACCAACTTCTATTTAACAACTGAGAATTATGGATCACGCATTTCTATAAAGAAAAAAATATATATATTTTTTTGGATTAATTGCACGTTTTTATACAAGAAAAAAAATTATTTTTTTTTCATTTATACATATGTGTATATTACATTTTCAGTTATACATATGTATATATTGCAATTATACATATGTGTATATTGAAGAAAATAATAATAAAAAAATTATTCCTACATAAAAAGCAGCGATTAAGCAAAAAAAAAAAAATTTCCTTAAATGTGTCATCCAGAATGATTCTTTCGGTTCTCAATTTGACTAAAGTTCTCATTTGAACCGATTCCTATATCTACATAACTAAATTAAAAATATATATATATGGAACTACTTTATCTTTTTCTATGTTTTCAATGTTTAACAAAATATGAAGACTGAAATAACTAAAATATGGAGCGTGAACTAATAAATGAGATTTTGGAAGGAACTTTTGTGGTTTGAATTTAGTCCAACGACTCAACTGGAGTTGTTATGCAGCCGGTTTCCTGTCCGGTCCGGTTCTAATAACATAACAGTATCCAAAACTTATTATTTGACCTCTCATCAATAGGAATGAGTTCATTTTCTTGCCACTGATATTGTCAGAAGTTTAAAATTGTTTAGGTGGTCGATAATTTGGGTTTTGAGTTTGGGTACGATCTGTTGGGCGACATGGGGCGGATTGTATATTGTTGGCCAGCTTCTTATTGGTCGTTTGGGTATAAATAAAAGTTTCGTTTGGCTTGTAAAAAAACGTCACTCCTAAAACTAACAAGGAAAAAAATTTCCAAGCCAAAGAATTTTCCTAAATTCAAAATCATAATATGTTATCCTAAAACTAAAGTTTAGTCATAATTGTGAATCAGTTTCAAAATGCAAATCCAAACATTTGTTTGACAACTGTATTTTCTTTGGTGGATACTGAAGGTGCGGTACCAGAGCAAGAAGAAGCTAGCAGAACAGAGACCGCGTGTTCGTGGGCAATTTGTTAAACACGCGATCAACAACGAGGATGCAGATTCGTAACAGTTAACTTTGACTTCAACTTTTTTTCTGATATTAAATAAGTAAATGAAGAATATGAAGGGTACATTTCAAGATACACAGGACAGCGATGAATGGTTTTTGAAAGATGAAATTTGAGGGAAACTAGAATTTAAACATAGTCTTGTGTTTCTAGCAGTAAGTTTTTTATTTTTTTCCTCCCAAGACTTGTTAAAATAATGTTTTTTGCGGTTCTTGTTCGTATGCAGTTCGTTGCTTTGATGTTCTTTAACTTCTTATATGCACAAGTTGTTTTGATCATCTTATTTCAAGTTTCTGAACTTTTATCGTTTTAACCATTCAACTTGATGAGCGGTTCCAGGTTGACCTATTTACTAAGGATTGACTTATGACCCATCGAGTAATTTTTTTTCTTATCATATATATACGTGTGTGTATTTATTATTCTATATAAATGGCTGGTTAACACGATAAAGAACACCTAGTAAAACAGATTAACACGACAAGACACAATAAGACATGATAAGACATGTTAAGACACGAACACGAAACAGGTAAACACAAACACGACACGAAAATTAACAGATCTTAACGTGTCGACCTGTTATAGACAAAAAACCTGTTAAGGCCAAACACGAAACCTGTTAAAATCATGTAGGTTCGTGTCAGGTTATCGTGTTTGTGTTTGAATTACGAGCCCTAGTTCTATAAATAATACTTATGGTGCATCTTATATGGAACTTTTTTTCTTGTGGTGGGTTTGGCTCATTTTGCATGGCTTTTGTGTAGATTTAGTTGTTTTGAGTTTGGTTGATGAAACTTGAGCTGATGTAGGAGTTACTGTTAACTTTCCCCTTGTAGTACAAATGGAACTCACTCGAGGTTGCCTCCTCACCACAGTTGTGGTCTACACACCTTAGCCGTTAGAACCCTGCTTACACTCGTTTCACTGGCGAATCCAGTCACAAGCCCTTCTGCCGACCCTCATCGCCACATCACCAAACCCAAAAAAAGAAAAACTCATATATCGTGTGTTGATCTGTTTACACTAACATTAATTATATGGTATGTTTGTTTTGGTGTAAGTTTTAGTTCAGTTGTACTGAACCTTGGGCTGCCTTAGCGACTTTTTATGGTTGTCCGGGTGTAACTTTCGGTTAATGAAAGTTCCGTTGGCCATTCAAAAAAATATATATCTTGAGCTTGAGATATATGATGAAAGTTATTCATATGGGAGCTATATGTATTAACATTTTACGTTATCATTGGGACCTTTGACCTCGCACAAAGATGAAGTCTACTTGGTACTTATTGCTTTAAACGTGAAATGCATTTGTATTGGATGTCTTTGATTTTGATTTCGTATCTAAAGTTGAAAAAGGTTTGATGTTTTAAAATTCTTCAACTGTGCTTTGGTATATATAGGGAGAGGCTATTGTACAAAGCCTCCTTAAAATACAAAGTGTAAGAAGCCATCCTGACCATCCATCTGTGTTTTAATCAAGATCATCGTACATTAATTACAATCACGTGTTTTTAATGGCAGTTAACAAGAGGAGGGCAAATTAGACAAATTGCCACTATAATAATTTGAATTTTTTAATAATAGCGCCCAAATCATCTAATTTATGGACGGTTACATAATCAAACACTATAATCATGGAATTCACACACATAAAACACACACAAAATCAATCTCTCTGTAACAAAAAAAAACAGATCATTCCATCAACGAAGAAATAACAATCGATTAAAGCAGGATTATGGCTCCAAAACGCAAATCAAGTAAGTAAATGTTCATATTGTTATTTTCATTTTGATTGTATGAGAAAATAAATTAAACAATTATGCCAGTAAATTCTAAAACCCTAAAAAACGAACCAGGTGAAGGAAGAGAACGAAGAAGCAAACTGAATCATGACAGGCCTTCGAAGGGAACTAATACAGGTATGGTTTAGATCTGTTTTATGAAATTAGTAAAGGCGTTTTTGATGTTTTGAATGACGAACATCACGATTTAATGATTTTTTTGATGAAATTAGTAAATGCGTTTTAGATGTTTTGATGAAAGTTGTAAAGGCGTTTTAATGATTCTAACGATTAATAAGAATTTGTAAGTGTGTTTGTGGTAAATAATAAAGGCGTTTTATTGATTTTAATGATGAATGAGATGATTTGTTTATAATAAATTTGTTTATAAAAATCAGTGTAAAATATAGTAAAACGCATGCATAATGAGTAAAACGCATGTTATGTTTTCTGCAGGTTTGGATGAAAAAAATGGACAAAAACATTAAGAAGTATCTACATATATAGGAGGAAATGGATGAAATCGTTTACTCATCAGAAGTTAGGCCATCAGTGGTTTGCTCATCACGAAAAAGTAAAACGCATGTGTATCAATGTTAAAAAAAAAAGTAAAACGCATTTGTAAACCCATAAAATGCATGTGTATCAATGTTCATCAGTAGTTTGCTCATCAGAAGTTAGGCCATCAGTGGTTTGATTCAGCAGTAGTTATTAACTTCTTCTTCAGTAGTTACAAACACTTCATCAGAAGTTATCAATCAACAGTAATCAGTAGTTTCATTAATCAGATAAAACGCATTTGTTATACTTAAAACGCATTTGTTTATCCATAAAACGCATTTGTTAATACTTAAAACGCATGTATTTATTTTTTGACAGTGTGTAAATGTCGAAGATGCTGCATCAAACATCAAATAGGGTTGATGAGAATGTTGGAGGGGACAATGTTATTGATGAAATTGTTGGAGACAATACATCAAATAGGGTTGATGAGAATGTTGCAGGGGATACATCAAGGTTGGTAAAGATGATGGAAAATGCTTACACGAAGGTGCTAAAAGCGAGTAGATAATATGAGCTGAAAGTTTTAAGATTGATAAGTTTGTTAATTTTGCATCTTTACATTGTTGAATGTTACAGTGTTAGACCTAAATATCTCTTTTGGTATTAAAAATGCATGTTTCATTTGATGTTTTGTATGAATCATATTAAAACGCATTCAATAAATACTAAAACACATTTGATATATGGAAATCTATTTAACTGGTGATATAAAACCAATACATAAAACGCATTTAATATCACTTAAAACGCATGCACATTATTATTCATGCTACATTTTACATCATGAAAAACAAATAACACAAACACTACTTAAAACAAAACGATAATAAAGTAGCATAGAACATAGACACCAAAGACAGTATGAAGGCTAGAAGGTTTAAAGTGATTTGAGAAACTTAATCTTCATTTCCATTGAGCACCTTAAAAGAGCTATGGATTTAGTAAGCTCTTCAACAAGATTCATATCTCTTTGTTTTGAATCAATCATGAACATCAATGCCAATTCATGAAGACTAGAACTAGGCGTCGTCTTGAGAATGTTACAAACTTTGTCTTTTCTAGACATGCCTTCGTGGACATTGTTCAAATCATTTATCAAAACACTCTCCGACGAATGATCCTTGATGATTTGTTCTCTATATAAATGAAGATAAAAAAACAAAGTAAGTCATTCTCAACATTAGTATCACCAGATACATCAAAACGCATGTTAAAACATAATAAAACGCATTTGAATCTTATCAATAACATAATATCACCAGATACATCAAAACGCATGTTAAAACATATTAAAACGCATTTGAATGTTATCCTAAACATAATATCACCAGATACATCAAAACGCATGTATAAAACATACTAAAACGCATTCAGAAATGTTATCAATACGATCATACAACCAGTTACATTAAAACGCATGTTACTAATCCTAAAACACAAATGATTATCTTCAAATCCACAAAACATCAAAAAATACCTTGCATCCTTCTGTGTTCAACCATGAAATCAAATCTCTCAACAATATGTTCATCAGTGTTGTTTACATCTTCATGTATAATATCTACATAAAAAATTTTAATGGAATGCTCAACCTCTGTTTTCATCACTGATCTAAAAAAACTTCAAAACAGTAGAAACTAACCTTCAAAATTGAGATTATGAGGATCAACAACTTCATGTTCTTCATCGAATAAGAATTCAGGTTCATTGTTTAGATCTGAAAACACAAATTAAGAGTAAGATCACAATTAATTGAAAACAATAAAAACAGAGTACATACCGAACATGGTGAAGAACTCGGCAAATTGATTATGATTTTCGTAAAAAATTTGAACCAGTGATCGACTATGATTGTAGATTTTTGAATATGGTAAGAATTGATAATCGTATATTATGGAATCAGTTATGAAATTTGAAATATTGATGAACGATAAAACAGGGATTTGATAATAAACGTGATTAATTGATATGTCCAATTGACTATACTACCCCTCTAACCAGTTATAGAGTTATAATATACAAGTTTCAACATGCTCAATCCTAGGAGGTTACTTTTTTTTAAACGGCAAATTTCTACTCTTTGTAAAACTTGAACCCATAACCTCCCTCTTAGGTGTTCTTAAGCTTTGCTTCTACCATTGGGCCACCAACCCCAATAGCCCTAGAAGGTTACTTAGCTATAACAACAAGGAGGTTACTTAGCTCCTTGTTGTTATATATTGTACTATCCTCGTTAATGAATGATAAGCAATATTCAAATATTAATATGGTACAAAGCCATATCTCTAAAAACATAGCGCCGCCTCCATTTTTTTTCTTCTATTTGTTTATCTCTTTCCTGCTCTTCACCGATCCCAAGGCACCCATCCCGCAGTGGAATATGGATATCGGGGCTTCCTCGCACATCACATCGGACCAAGGTAAAATTGATTCCCTGTCATCTAATTATATTAATGCAAATATTTTAGTTGGCAATGGCCAATCGTTGCCTATCTTGGGGTCGGGTAAGGGCTATCACAAAACACCCAATACCATTTACCATTTAAATAATATACTTTATGCCCCCACTGTTGTTAAAGACCTAATTTCGGTCCGAAAATTTACTCGGGATAACCTTGTCTCTGTTGAATTTGACCCTTATGGTTTTACTTTGAAAGATCTCAAGACTGGACAACCTCTTTCACGCCATAATAGCACCGGTGATCTTTACCCATTTACATCACCTCGTCAAGTTCTTTTGGCTGCTGAACCCAATAAGTGGCATGATCGTCTCAGACATCCTGGCACACAAGTTTTAAAATTTCTTTCTAGTCGTTTTAATATTCCTTGTAATGAACAATCATTTGCTTTTTGTGACTCTTGCCATTTGTCTAACAGTAAACGGATTTCTTTTGCTAGTTCTAATTCTTTCACATATGCACCGTTTGACATTATCCATTGTGATTTGTGGACATCACACGTCCTTAGTAATGCATCCTATAAGTATTATATGGTTTTAGTTGACAATATTTCTCACTATGTTTGGGTGTATCTTCTAAAATTCAAATCCGAAACTTTTCCAACTTTTGTTAAATTTCATAAACACATCCAAACTCAATTTCATAAAAATATTAAAGCTTTCCTATGTGACATTGGGGGGGGGGGGGGATTTGATAACCATGCTTTTCATAATTTTGCTTCATCCAATAGTTTTACCTTTCGCTTCTCATGCCCTCAAACGTCACAACAAAACGGTCGTTCCGAACGTATGATGTGTCGCCTTAACGATATCATACGAGCTCTCCTCACCCATGCACACATACCATCCACTTTTTGGGTAGAAGCATTTCGCACTGCTTCTTATCTTCACAACATTCTCCACACCACCCGTCTAAACTACAACACTCCCACTTTTGCCTTGTACCTATGTCACCCAATCTATGATCACCTACGGGTATTCAGGTGTGCTTGCTATCCAAATTTATCCGCCACCGAATCCAATAAACTAAACCCTTGGTCCATCCGGTGCATATTTCTTGGCTGCCCTCCCAACTTTAGATGTTACCAATGTCTAGATCCTTCAACAGGTAAAGTCCATATATCACGGCACATTGAATTCGACGAGACATCCTTTCCTTTTTCCGCACCACAACCATCGCCCAACTACACCTTTTTAGATGATCCCTCACCTTCTCACCTTTCATACCAATTGCCAAATGCCCCTAATCCATCACCTGAGCCCAACCCATTAACCGGCCCAAATATCCCTAATACATCACTTGCGCTCACGCCATTAACCGGCCCAAACCCACACCATGCACCCAACTCCATTTCACCAACAAACCTTCCAGACCCATCCCACTCTTTCAGCACCTCACATATTAACTCAACCACCACTGCCCCCACACCCGTGCCCATCACCCCACCGTCACCACCCCACATTCCTCCACCACCACCCACCCAGAACACACACACCATAACAACCAGGGGCAAAGCCGGCATTCACAAACCCAACCCCAAGTTCAATTTTTTGGCCTCCCCACCCGACACCCGACACCATTTCACCGGCACCCACCTCACACCTCAAAGCTCTAACGGACCCTAATTGGTAATGGGCTATGCAAACTGAATATGAAGCATTAATAGATAACGATACTAGGGAATTGGTTCCTTGTCCTACTACTCATCCTATTATTCGATGCATGTGGTGGTTCCGCCACAAGTTTAAATAGGATGGTAGTCTAGAAAGATACAAAGCGAGCCTTGTGGTTAATGGAAAGTCTCAGACAGTCGGTATCGATTGAAAAGACACGTTTAGCCCGGTAGTCATGCCCGCCAGCATTCACACGGCTTTATCTGTTGCACTTAATAATCAATGGCCTATTAATCAACTCGATGTGAAAAATGCATTCTTACATGGCAATCTTGAAGAAACAGTTTATATGTACCAACCACCGGGCTTCACTGATAAAACTAAACCGAACCATGTATGCCGCCTACGTAAGTCACTATATGGCCTCAAGCAAGCGACTCAAGCATGGTTCCAATGGTTCACGATAATCGAATACTTACGATAATCTAATATAATGCCAACGCTGTTGAAGCACCCCCAAAGCATCTCTCAATGTCCTTTCACGAAGCCTCTTGCACTTTCTTAAAATATGCTCTTTTCATCGTATGGATTACTAAACGTCTTCACGATAATCGAATACTTAGGATATATTCCATCAGTCGTGTTCCCATGAAGAATGCGTAGCGCTAAAGTACACTTTTGAATCGCGGTAAATCGAAGTGCCCCTCTTGCATCCGGCTTTTACTTGAAGTAGTCAAACGTGTTTTCCATGTCTCCCGAAATGCGTAGAAATAAACGTTTGCTCATCCGGAAACGATGCCTAATGTGACACCCGTCACTTTATCACGTCAAAATCCGTACACTTTCTAGTCAACGTTTAATTTTCTATGCATAATTCATATCATTTTATATGCATAAGTCCCCCGAGAAAGTCTAGCAAGGTCTGAACGAGTATAATTTCACCCATATTAACTCACATTGGTGACACGAGCTTAAATGACTATACAAAACCATGTGTGAATGTTTATTTATTTCAATAACTAAGAAAGGTGAAAAAGTCCATGTATAATAACTAGTATTTTGCTAACTTGCAAATCTATACACTATATATGTATATATACGAGGCTACACATACATATACATATGTACGTGTGTGCATGATGTTAAAAGACAAATTTAATGTGTAAGATTTCATGCATTTTGTCCCATTTTAATAAACTATTCCATCATACCTTTTGAATAAATAAAAATGGTTAAACCACTAATCAACACTAGGATTTATAAAGCTTCCTAACCTTTTATATCTACCATCATTTTCCATTTTGTCCCACTAATATTAGACACTAGAACACCTTAAATGAAGTGTCTTATCCTTATATTCTTCCTAAGATTAGTCAACCCAAGGATTTGGTGACTTAACATAATTAGTAAGATTCCTTAATCCCTATGGATCAAGAATGTTGGTTTACCACAATTGTTAAAGTTTCTTTTCCTCCCCTTTTGTCTTGTTTTCGGCCACCACCACCCCCCATATCAATCCAAATCTTTTTTTTAATCAAGTCAAACCATGATAAGCACATGTTAATTTAGAGATCTAGAATGATCTTATGTATGGACAAGGTATAGGAGATTATGTTCCAACATAATCTATGTATAGTCACCTCACTTGACTTGATAAATTGACCATAAGACATGATTATGTTTCCTTAGTTCCATGCAAATCTAGTCAACCTTTCAAGACTTTACCTAGGTGTGGAAATGTTCCTTAATCCCATAGAAACATAAGAGATACCCTTCCATTACAAGTAAGATACACTCCTTGTGGGGACAAGTGGGCCGCCCCCTAGGCCCCTTGTAGGATCAAATCACCATTTTTCTAACTAAGCAACATCATGATGATTAAAGATCAAGTGTTATGTCAAGGTTAATACAAGAGATTTAGCACCATAAATAGATAGATTTCCTAAACCTCCCTACCCCATGTTAAGATGCTTACCCAAAACAAACATGTTGACTAATATTGGAGACCCCAAACCGTCGCCCCCCCCCCCCCCAGGACCCTCTAATTCTTTTTTTTAACATAGTCAACTCCTAATTACACATGTGTTGCGTAGAATCCAAGATGATCTCTTGTGTTGTCACTCATGCTAGATATCCACCTAACATCATCATGAGGTTTGACAAACTTAAGATGTGATTTCGACAAGAGATTATGTTGGTAAGATTTAGGACAATATTAGATATTATCCAAACATGGCAAGAACCTTAATCTTCCACTAATCCATAGAAGTTGACCTTCCTCTTTGGGAATAAACATCACACTAACCAACATTTCCTTCTCTTCCTCACCTCTCTCCCTCTCTCGTCTCTTCCTCTCTCTCTCTCTCTCTCTCTCTCCACTACTAGAAAAATACCCCTATCTTGACGCGCATTGCGCGTCATAAAAGGGTGTTTATGACACACAACAAAGTGTCAAGGAAGAACATGTCATTAAATTTTTATGACATGCAAGTGCGTGTCATCTTTTAATGACACGCGTTTATGACACTCCTTTATGACACGCATTTATGACACACTCTTTAATGACATACATTCTTGACACTCATTTACGAATTTTTTTTACATGCATTTATGACACACATGAATTTTTGACACACCTTTATGACAGTCATTTTGCGTGTCATGTTTTTTTACCTAAATTTTTTTTTCTGTAAAACGAATAATATCCCTGGATATAATTTATATTTATAATTACAAAAACAACAAATTTAATAATAAAGCTGCATATATTATACCACCAAAAAACTCATTACAATTATGTCGAATCCTACCACAAAGGGTTACAAAAACATTGTATCAATACATTACATTAGTCGATGAGTAAGCCTAAACATACGGATCATAACTTGAAAATGAAGGTCGAGGCATAACCCGACCATTCTTCACGAACATAATCAATATCCGCATCCGAGTAAGCCTCCACTCCTCCCCCAACCTGAGACACAATTAAATTAATAAGATGAAAGGTTAAGGTTCGTGATGGTTTTAGTTTCAAGAAAACAAAAGTGACTAGAATTTGACTCGATCAACTTACATTGTCCAATATTCCAAGTCCGTCCGTAACGATCTCCTTCATCAATTTCATTACATAATAACCACATTCTGTGAACCCCGGCTGACACGGACACTGCACATTAAAAGAATTATATCACATTTCAATTGTATAGTTGCAATTGTGTTTAAATAGATAGCCTAAATAAAGTTATCTTTTATCAGTCTGTTCAGCTCGCGCGGGATTAGGGGGAATAGTCTGTTCAATATTCACTGTTATTATCAGTAGTTATTAGCCAATTAGGACAGAACAGTCTGTTCATCACTTAAGCTCTGCAGCTACGGCGCTTCCCTAATCCTACAGCGCTTCAATCTCAAACCCAACCAGCGTTGCTGCAGTGTTGGGACAAAATCCAGCAGCTCTGCAGCGCTTCGCAGATCAGAGACAGTTGGGTGATTGACATTCCTTTGGAAGCAGCGTTTCCTGCTCTGTTTGCATTAGAATGGGACAAAACGGCTACGGTTAGAGGTCGGGTGCTGCAGACGGGTCTTGGGTGGGGTTGGGACTGGAAACGGTTGGTTTTTTTCTGCTGTAGCGTCAGCTGAGTTGCAGCAGCTGCTGCATTTGGTGGTTGTACCTATGCTTTCGGACGCGTCAGATAAATGGGTTTGGGGCCTTGGGGTTGGTTGCGAATATACCATGGGTGGATTTAAGGAA
Source organism: Ambrosia trifida (assembly GCA_028751855.1). Lineage (NCBI taxonomy): Eukaryota > Viridiplantae > Streptophyta > Magnoliopsida > Asterales > Asteraceae > Ambrosia > Ambrosia trifida. The sequence continues at coordinate 1,963,838 of CM054123.1, read as the reverse complement.
ATTCTGCAGTCTTTCAGGTTCCAACAGGCATCGTTCGTTATGAGATGGAACCCGTGGATTCCTAAGAAGGTGGCTATGAGGGTTTGATTATTGATTATGAGCTTGAAGACGCGATGGGTTTTTTTAGCAAAGGGTTGGGTTTTTTTTAGCAACGAGGGTTTGATTATTGATTATGAGGTTTGATAATTCTGAAGTGTTTGCACAATAATAGAGGAAGAGAGAGGACTCGAGTGGAGGGAAATGAAAAATGTGAAATATTGACACTAAACATGACACCCAATTCTTATACTGTCATGTTTTTTAAAATCTTGACATTAGATTGTTGACACGCAAAAAAGAGTGTCATTGTTTGACCATTTTTTTTAAAAGACGACGATTTTTTAATGACACGCGCTTTTGCGTGTCATGAGTTCTCGCGTGTCATTAAATGTGTGTCAAGATAGGTCATTTTTCTAGTAGTGCTCTCCATCTCTCTCTCTCTCTCTCTCTCTTCTCCTTCCATATATATAGAACCTTGGATGAACATTTCACTTCACACCACACCAAAACTCACTCTCTAAACACACACACACACACTCAATCTCTCATTAGTTCCAAGCCCTCCTAGTAAGGTAAGAACATACATCCTATCTTTTATTTCTATAGATATTGTTTATCTACATACACTAGTTCTAGTTCATGTACATACTAGTGTTCACCCATACTTTTGATATAAATGCCATGTTTAGGCATACACTACTTTAAATCTCAACTTATAAAAACTAGTTTTATGAAGACACATTGAAACTTGGATAGATATTTATGTATGAGAGATGTAGGTGTGTATAGATATACATGTTTTGGTCGCTAGCACGTGTATAATAAATTGTTTAACCCATAAGTGTACATATGTATGAAAGTAGAGCATGTATGTGTGTGCTTAGGAGTATATGCGCGTGTATGTATATTGTGATAGGTATGTATATGACAAAAATATAAACATAGGTATTAATGTGTATGGATTACCATAGTGCATATATATATATATATGGGTATGTATGTACAAGTGTAGTCTCATGGACATGAAATACCAATGGTTATACAATGAAGTACACATGTATAGTTGTATGTATATATGTGCGCGTATATATGCATGGATACACACATATATGTGATGCTTGTGTACTCTTGATGAAGATCAAGTATAGTTGTAAATGATACATCACGCTTTAAACAAAAAGACATATGTTTTACAATTAATAACATGTGTTAAGAACCTAGATCTATTTTTCCTATTCAAACTATTATTTTCAAACAACATGAATGTCACCAAGGGTAACTAAGGACCTTTTCGATAAATCTAAGGTATCCATGTGTGTATATAGGAAGTATAAGTCGGAATACCGAGTTGTCAGACATACACTCTTGCTAGACTACACACGGACTTGAGGTGAGTTTTTCACGGCCCCTTTTTACTGTTTTATATTTTGGGGAAAAGCATGCAATGTTTACTAGTTTTAGAATGAATTCCTAGCAGACCGGTGTACATGAGATCATACTTTTATTAAACCAAACAAAGCAAGTTACATTTAGATGGTGGGTAAGCGAGCAATAAGCTACGCCGCTATCCCCTTTTGAATCGCAAAGCCTATCCTGCTAAACACAAACCCTTGGTTCTTAGGGCTCTACAAGTCACTATGGACCACCTTCTATACTCGTTTCAGAAACCGTACAGCCTCAGGGGCTAGAGATCCAAATGTGTCAAAAGCAAACGCCAGGAACACATGTTGATTCACTAAACAGGTTGCTTCGTGCTTAACGACCTTCTTAGCTTCTGCCCTCAAAACTGCCTGTCCCGGTGCAAAGCCGCTATCTCGTAAACCTACCAAGGGGGAAACCACTGTCAGGTCAACACAAGCATGTTTGCCCCCAGCCCATCCAAACACAAGCAGATCCACAGGACGCAAGGTAGATCTCCCCTCCCGCGGATCAGTCAGAAAATTGACCGATGCTTCTTTCTTGGCTGAGACCCCCGCCCTTCGAAGCACGTCCCAAAGAACATCTCTGACCAAATCATGGCCGTACTTAAACCCCGGCAATTCTTTGCAGTGGAGCGCATGCTCGCCAAATTTATCCAGACATGTTATTTTTTGCAAATGGGGCATGGTTCATCTGGAGGGAACAAAGGTATCATGAGCCGGTATTTGAGAATAGCCCTGTATTCGATCGCCGACATCCGTTGCCCAAGCCCTTCAATGGGCACAACAGTCAGAAAATCTTGAGCATGAGGCTCTTGAAGGTATGCAAACACTGCCTTTTGTCGCGGAGTCATATCAAACTGTTCCTCCATAGTCTGCACGTGTTTACCATAAAGAGCACTCGCCAAGGTTTGTTGAGGTTTCTTGGGGGGCGGTCTCGTTATCGGTATAACCGCCTAGATCAAATTCCAAAAGAACTGTTTTGATATTACTAAGTGCGAGGGTGTAGTCAAAATCCACTCCCATCACACCAGCACTCCGCAGGATGTGGTCCTGCAATCCCCACGACTGAGCCCTCAACGCTACAAAGGCGTATGTTGACACATCCCCTGCCGTGAAAATCCCTAAGCCCCCATGTCCCATAGGCAAGGATGCTAGCCTCCATTGGAGGTCCCCAAAATGTGCCCCTCCACAGACAACAATGCTTTCAACCGCCTCCCAAAGGCCTACATCAAAAATGGACACCGCCTCATTGACATGCTCTGGCTGACATGTCCGGAGCCCGAACACTAATTTAGCAACCCCCATGCATGAGCGCAGTAAGAGAAGCTCACTTTGAGGGTCTCTTAATTTCGGCAGGTGTTCCATGAGTTCAACCGCGTGCAAAGCCCTTTTTGTGGCCAAAGAGCGTATATAACCCGCATCCCTGCTAACAGCTCCCCCCAAGGAGTTTAACCCCTTGGTCGGGCCTACCTATCTCTTTAGGAAACAAATCGGGCGTTATTGTTGACCCATTGCACGTCGGCCAAAAAATCTCAGTTTTTTGCACATTAAGCATAAGCCCCAGAGACGGCCCTTCAGATCGAATAATATCAAGGGCCCTCGCTACGTCTTCAGTTTTGCCTATAATAGTGCCATCATCTAGATACCAAGAATGGAAAGGGAGGGAGCAGGCTTCCTGCACCCGGAGAACAAGCGGATGAAGTGCCAATGCAAAAAGGAGGGGGCTGAGGGGGTCTCCTTGCTGAACCCCAGTAGTAGCACCAATGTGAGTATCACCCATGTATAACCTGGCATGCCGGTCATACAAGAATTGCACCCACGGGTAAATGGATGGGCATCGATAATTAACTTCCCTGAGAAGTGTCGTATGGTCGACTACGTTAAAAGCATTGGAGAACTCAATAGTAAGCATAACCAGGGAGCCATCAGAATGGAACATGTTCACAAACCTATTAGCACTGTGCAACACTGCTTCTGCCCCATTAGGGACCCCAACCCCAAATTGGAAATCCCCCAGATACGTCACCATCTCCTTACCCACTTTACGCATAGCAACTTTCGACACCAATCTCCTCCAAATAGTCCCAACCCCGATAGGTCTAATTCCATTGTCGGGCTTTAATAAAGGGGTTAGTGGAGTGGAGGCAACGAACTCCACCAGTTCAGAAGGACAAAGCCCCCCAAGCCACAGGTTGACAACATCGGTGATGGACTTAAGCAACCCAGACGAGGTAGGGGACCCCTGGCTACAAAAAGCGTCCAAGATATGTTGAGCCCGCAGACCATCCCTCCCACAAGAGGTCCCTTTCGGGAAAGATTTAATACACGCTAGCACACAATCAATGTCAACCTGTAGAGCTGGCTCAGATGGCAAGGCGGAAGGCTCGGTCGGAGGGTCCACAATAGGGTGTTTATCTATCAAGGCTTTCAAAGTGCCCTCCCCAAGAGGCGCGACCCCTGACGAAGACAGGACCTTAACAGCAGCTGTGTAGTGCCCATCTGCCACTTTTCAAAGGCATTGCTTAATGTTGCCCCCACCCCCATCATTATCCTGCTCACTTAGCCTACAAGAAACCCCCCCCCCCCCCCCCCCGCAGGTAGATCAAGGAGGTTCTTTACCAGCTCCTCGAAGCCGGCCCCATCTTTCCAAACCGCTAAAGCTCGCAAAATGGAGTTACATTGAAGCGATTTCCGGTTCCCAGATCTGCGTTCTTGCCTACAGGCTGGTTTGACCGCCCATAACGTGCAACGAGGCAACAACAGAAGCTTAACCCATGCCTCAATAGATCCTGGGGCATCCGCCACTTTACGCAACCCCCTTGACAAAGCCTGCGCAAATGCCATATGACACGCAGGCGGGATACTCTTGACAGTGGAGAGGGGGAGCGCGAGGATGCGCTCAAGGGGAGCGATATCTGCCACCACCCCTGTAGACAAGACACTCTCAGGCTCTGCAGGCGGCCTACACGGCTGAGGTATCCCTACAATATAATGAGTGGTATTTCCTGCACCTAAGGTGCACTTATGTACACCATCCTTGTGACGACAATAACGGTTAAGGGCATGTAGGGTAATACATCCCCCAAATAACCATTTCCCAAGCCTCCGTAAGGTATTGACAACATCCGTGTAGTGGTCCAAGTCTGAGGCAATTTGTTCCTTTAACCATTCCCTCTGTTTCTTCTCATTGAAATGGTCTCGCTGGAAATGCATAAGAAGTCTAGAATAACCTCTATACCCAGGCAAACCATCCTTGCAGGAATGGTAATTTCTAAAGGGGCAAGGCCACTTCCCAGTGACTGAGCTGGGACCCGCCTCCTCAACAACAATTCCTCTCCCACCTCCAGACGCACCCATAAGAAGGAAATTAAAATTATTATTATAATTATTATAATTAGTAAAATTTTATTTATAGAAGTGTTAAATTCATTAAGACTAATATTAATAATGTGATAAATATTAAAAGGGTACCTATTATCACTATGGGTTAAAATAATAATAATAATAATAATAATAATAATAATAATAATAATAATAATAATATTAATAATAATGAAATAAAATAAAACTTGAAAAGTGGTGAGTAGCTATAAAAGTGGGGCGAGTAGCCATAAAGAGGGGTGGCGAGTAGAGCTGTAAGCATAGGGGCGAGTAGAGCTATAAGCACAGGGGCGAGTAGAGCTGCAAGCACAGGGGCGATTGGGGTTTTTTTATTTTTTTAAAAAAATAGCCGTTAGGGGGAGTTAATCGGAGTCTGGGGGAGGTTAATCGGTGACGGTTTAAAGGGGAGTTAATCGGGTGTTCAAGGATGGTGGAGGTCGAAAATCGGTGACAGTTTAAGGGGATAAGGTTCCCGGGCGGTGGTGGTGAAGGAGGAGCTCACTACTAAAAAAATGATCATTAAGGACTAGAGTATTCGGGACTGGTTTATTAGTCTCAAATACTTAGTATTTAGGACTGATATATTAGTTGCTGAAGATATCAGGGACTGATTTTTAGGCAAATTTGGTTAGTACTGATAATTAGTCCCTAATAATCTGTCAGGCTATTAGTGACTAAATTTCAGTCTTAGGCATGTCCATGAAAAATATTTTTTAGATGAAAACATATTGGTTACTAAATTTTAGTCCCAAATTAGTGCCCTTATCAATGAAAATCAATGGCGTTTTATAGAGGACTATTATTTAGTATCTAATACACAGAGAAAATATTAGTGACTAAAAATCAGTGACTAGTTTCACCCAGCATAACGAAATAGAAACTGATATTTAGTCCATAATTCCTATTACGTAAGAAATTATCAGTAACTGATTTTTAGTCTTTATTTATTAGGCTCAAATTTTACCATTTAACGAAATGGCACTAGAGACTGAAAATCAGTCTTACATACTTTGCAAGCAAAGTTATTTGTAACTGGTTTTCAGTCTATAAAGAGTTTTGTTGATTAACAACTAGGGACTCATATTTAGTCTTCGATGGTTAACAATTTTCAACTGATTTGAAGAAATATATTCGAGACTAAATATTAGTCCTAACAATTAAAGCAATAAACCGTATTAAGGACAGGTTGTCAGTTTCTAATTACTCTTGTATATCAAGTAACTAGGGACTGATTTTTGTCACAAATAATCAACATCTATTCTTGTTTTTGTATTAATATATCATAGACTATAAAAACAGTCTTAAAATTTCATGTGAGTGACTGTATTAAGGACTAATTTTTAGTCTTTAAATTTAATCAAATTTGTTAATAATAAATATAGTCAACAATAGGACAATTTTGGTCACTCATGTTAAAACGATATATAAAAATTAGGGGTGTGAATGATGCGTAGCGGCTCACGAGCTACTTTGGATCGGATCCGTAAAATGCTCAAACGAGTCGAGCCTTAAAGATTCTGAGCCCGAGCTCGAGCTTGAAATATGACTTGTTTACTTATCGACCCCGAGCTCGAACTTTACATAGAAAGCTCGTATAGGCTCGTGAGCCTTAACGAGCCTGAAAAAACATCCTATTATTTTTTTTCTATGTATGCAATTTTGTACATTTAAACAAATTTAATTTTAACTAATAACAATGGTGAGCCAAGCTCGAGCCGAGCATCAACTCATTTTAAATTGTTATCGAAACGAGCTTTTAGCTGATAACAACGGTGAGCTTAAGTTATCGAATGGTGATAGCAATGTGAGCCATCGAATGGTGAGCTATCGAATGGTGAGCTTAAGCTATCTAATTTTAACTAATAACAATGGTGAGCTTAAGCTATCGAAGCGACCTTAAGCCGAGCTTTTAGCTCGTTTAAAGTTATTCTTAATTTATTTGGAGCCAAGACGAGCCTAGCTCGAGCTCTTAGGTATTACATTCATGTCGAGCTCGAGCTCAAAATAGTAGGCTCGAGCCTCATAAAAGCATGACGAGCCTAGTTGTGCTTGGGCTCAGCTCAACTCGTTTACACTCCTAATAAAAATAAACTTTCAGTACATACATATTAAATATTATCTCTTAAAGGGTGAGGATCAAATACACAATGAAAAAAAAAAAAAGAAGCCGTATGAAGGGTATCAAACGGAGTTTGATTGGACTCATTCAAGGGACATTGAAACCGTCTCATCGAACCCTACGATATTAGTTTTTAGGTTTTCGTTTTGTGGATTTTTGGCTTGTAGTTTTTAGAATTTGTGTTATATATATATATATATATATATATATCGTTGTGTCCTATATGTTGCATTGTGTCTTTTCTTTGTTTTCATCATTCTGTCATTTTTATGATTTATTGTATCTTTTTTCTTTAACGTTATTTATTTATTGTCATTATGTTATATTTTATGACCCATTGTGTAATATTTTTTTAGTATCATTTTCGCCTTTCTCATTTTTTGTATATTGTGCATGATAACTTGACCCATCTCTAAAAAAAGTAATAGTTCTTGTATTATAATGATTTAAATTGGTATATGATTTATTCAAATTTGTGTATGATTTTACAAACTACGTTAAGAAAATTAAATAAATGTAATTTTCAAAACTAACTTTTTTAACATAATAATGTCAAAATCACCTATATATATATATAAAATAGATTTCTTTAATTTGAAAAAGGTAATTTATAAACAATGAAACATTTGAGCCACTGAATGTGTTCTTGGAGTCAACTTAGGGCGGGAGGATGAAAAAAAGGGGGGAACCAAGATTGAGTAAATCTCTGTAACAAACTAGTCCATGGAATTCGGGATTTCAATCCCTTCCTTATATGATATCATGCCATTAAATACTCCATCACCAAGCCATCCACTCTCAATCTCCTTTCTTTTGTGGGAATTACTGAAACTGTGTTCTTGAAGATTAAGGTAAACCCTAAACTGATTTTTTTTTATTCTTTGCTTCTTATTCAATATTGAAAATCTTATTCAATATACCAAGGACAACACATTCCCTACCATGTCCGAGGAGCTAGCCTGCGTGATTGCGCAAGCCATTGCGTAGCACGACGCTAACCGCGCAGACTCCAGTGGCGGATCTGGCGAAAATGGCAGGCGAAGGACGAGTGACAACGAAAATGGTAAAATATCGATTTTCTGTACTCCCTATGGCATTGTAATCACTACTGTTATTGATGATGCCCCAATATCTACGATAGAGAAGTTGAGAACACAGCACATGGCTGTTCCTACAAGACTTTCATGGCTTGTAAATCATGGAGTTTCCGTGGGTTGGAAGGAGCAATCGGTATTTGTCGTTGGATCGAGAAAATGGAATCAGTTTTGGATATCAGTAGATGTGTTGAGGATCAGAAGGTCAAGTGTGCTACCTGCACCTTCCAAGATGAGGCATTGACTTGGTGGAATCTAAAAGTTTAGACTCTGGGTAGAGATGCTACTTATGGCCTCTCGTGGAGTGACTTGAAGTCCATGCTGATGGAGAAGTACTGCCCCCGGAGTGAACTTCAGAAGCTTGAGTCGGAGTTTTGGAATCTGACTATGACTGGATTAGAGATCACCACCTACACTACTCGCTTCCATGAGTTGTCTCCTCTGGTACCCCACATGGTTACTCCAGAGTACAAAAGGGTTGAAAGGTACATATGGGGACTCTCCCCTAAGATTCGCAGTATGGTAACTGCTGCTGAACCCACCACCATTCAAGGAACCGCCACCCTTGCTCATAGTATTATGGATAACGCAGTGCCTATGGGCGCATTGCTTAAGAAGGAGGTTGAAAAACGAGGAAACACGGGTGACAAAAGAAAGTGGTCAGACACTAAGAAGGGTAATAATGGTGGAAATCGGTCAGGGAAGAAGCAAGAGACTACCTAGGCATTTGTTGCAACTACTGCTGCTGCGGCTGAGCCCCGCAAGAAGTACAACGGACTGCATCCCCCCTATGCAACAAATGTAACTATCACCATGTTGGATCTTGTAACAGCATTCATTGTGACGACTGCAAGAAGATCGGGCATCAGACTTCTCGCTGCCATGCTAAGGCTGCTGATAACCCTACCGGGAAACCAGGGTGCTTTGAGTGTGGTGCTGCGGATCACTTCAAGAAGGACTGACTGAAGTTGAAGAATCAACCTCGCGGTAGAGCTTGTGTGATTGGAGCTGGTGAAGCTCGTGAGGATCCCAATGTCGTTACCGATACGTTCCTCGTTAACAACACTTATGCTTCCGTACTTTTCGATAATGGTGCCGATTTAATTTTTGTGTCGACCAACTTTAGACGGACCCTCGGGGTAGACTCTAGTAAGTTGGGCACACGTTATTCTATTGAATTGGCCAATGGTAAGGTTATTGAGTTGGAAGAAGTCGTTGAAGGATGTATCCTTAACTTGGGAGATCATAAGTTGCATATAGACATATTTCCAATAAAGTTGGGTAGTTTCGATGTGGTAGTTTTGAATAGATTGGTTGTCGAAGAACCATGCGAAGAACGTGTGCCGAGAAATGATTGTCCGTATACCCCTTCCTAGTGACGAAGTTCTTTTGGTCAAAGGAGAGAACAGTCGGGCCACGTTATGGATTATATCTTGCATGAAAGCCCAGAAGTTCCTTCGCAAGGGCTATTATGCATTTCTAGCACACGTGACTGAGAAGATGTCGAAGGAGCTGAAGATCGAAAACATCCCTGTCGTGAGGGATTTTCCCGAAGTCTTTCCTGAAGAGTTTCCTGGACTGCTGCCTCCGAGGCAAGTGGAGTTCCGTATTTATTTAGCTCTTGGAGCTGCACCTATCGCCCGTTCTCCCTATCGCTTAGTGCCATCAGAAATGCAAGAGCTTTCGAGCCAGTTGCAAGAGTTGTTGGTTAAGGGTTTCATTCGGCTAAGTTTCTTTCCATGGGGCGCACCCATGTTGTTTGTGAAGAAGAAGGATGGGTCCTTCCGTATGTGCATAGACTACTGAGAACTGAACAAGCTCACCATCAAGAATCGATACCCTCTCCCTAGGATTGATGATCTGTTTGATCAGCTGCAAGGCTCTAGTTACTACAAGATTTATCTGAGATCTGGGTATCATCAGCTTTGTGTGCAAGAGAAAAACATACCTAAAACGGCTTTTAGGACGCGTTATGGTCATTATGAGTTTTTAATCATGCCTCTTGGATTGACCAATGCACCAGCGATGTTTATGGATTTGATGAATAGAGTATGCAAGCTGTATTTGGACAAGTTCGTGATTGTTTTTATTGATGATATATTGATATACTCACGGACTCAAGAGGAGCATGAAAAACATTTGAAGTTGATCCTTGAGCTACTGAAGAATGAGAAGTTATGTGCTAAGTTCTCTAAGTGCGAATTTTGGATTCACGAAGTCCACTTTCTTGGACATGTGGTGAACGAAAAAGGTATTCATGTCGATCAAGCAAAGATTGAGGCAATCAAGAATTGGGAAGCGCCCAAGTCACCAACAGAAGTGCGACAATATTTAGGACTCACTGGATATTATCGACAATTTATTGAGAACTTCTCTAAGATAGCTCAATCTCTAACCATTCTGACTCAAAAGGATAAGAAATTTGAATAGGGTGACAAGCAGGAATCTGCCTTCCAGTTGTTGAAGCAATGGTTGTGCAGCGCTCCGATTTTGTCTCTGCCCGATGGTACGAATGATTTTGTGGTCTACTACGAGGCTTCACACCAAGGTCTTGGGTGTCTCTTGATGCAAAGGGATAAAGTGATTGTGTATGCCTCTCGTCAACTCAAGGTTCATGAGAAGAATTACACTACGCATGACTTGGAATTAGGAGCTGTAGTTTTTGCTCTCAATATTTGGAGACATTACTTGTATGGAACCAAGTGTACTGTCTTCACAGACCACAAAAGCTTACAACACATCTTCAATCAGAAGAAATTGAACATGAGACAGAGAAGATGGGTTGAATTGCTGAACGATTACGACTGTGAGATTAAGTATCACCCGGGAAAGGCAAACGTCGTAGCGGATGCCCTAAGTCAAAAGGAACGCATCAAACCTCTACATGTTCGCGCACTAGGTTTGACAATCCATTCGAATCACACGGTTCGCATTCGCGTAGCCCAACAGGAATCTCTTAAGGAAGCCAACATCAAGGAAGAAGCTTTTCATGCCATGGTTAGGTTATTGGAACCCAGGACCGACGGGACGTTATACTTCGCTAATAAGATTTGGGTCCCATTGTTTGGTGGATTGAGGGAATTGGTACTCGAAGAGGCCCATAAGTCAAGATATTCGGTTCACTCAGGAGCCGATAAGATGTACAAGGATTTGAAGGAACTATATTGGTGGCCTAACCTAAAAGGTAGTATCGCTATGTACGTGGGAAAGTGCCTCACGTGCTCTAAGGTCAAAGCTGAGTACCAGAAACCCTCCGGCTTGTTACAACAACCTGAGATACCCATGTGGAAGTGGGAGTAGATCTCGATGGATTTGGTGACCAAGCTACCAAACACATCCAACGGTCATGACACAATTTGGGTAATTGTGGATCGCCTAACCAAGTCTGCTCACTTTTTCCTAATAAAGGAAACAGATAAATTGGATAAATTGGTAAAACTCTACATTAAGGAGATCGTATCTAGACCCGGTATCCCAGTCTCTATCATTTCGAATTGGGATTGTCAGTTTACTTCTAGGTTTTGGCAGACGCTGAACGAAGCCCTCGGTACTCGATTGGAATGAGTACGGCCTACCATCCCCAGACTGACGGACAGAGCGAAAGGACAATCCAGACACTCGAGGATATGCTTTGTGCATGTGTGATTGACTTTGGAGGTAATTGGGATGCCCACTGACCTTTAATCGAATTTTCGTACAACAACAGTTATCACACTAGCATCAAAGCCGCAGCGTTTGAAGCTCTCTATGGACGCAAGTGCCGATCACCGTTGTGTTGGGCAGAAATTGGGGACAAGCAATTGACAGGCCCATAGATCATCCAGGAGACGACAGACAAAATCTTTCAAATCAAGGACAGATTAAAAGTTGCCCAGGATAGGCAGAAAAGTTATGCTGATATGAGGAGGAAACCTCTGGAATTTCAAGTAGGTGACAAGGTCCTACTGAAAGTTTCTCCTTGGAAAGGAGTACCCCGTTTTGGTAAACGCGGCAAGCTGAGTCCAAGATACATTGGTCCACTTGATATCTTGGCAAGAGTTGGCCTGGTCGCGTACAAACTTAAGTTGCCCGACAAGCTGAGTGGAGTTCATGACACGCTCCATGTGTCGAACCTCAAAAGGTGCTTATCGGACGAATCGTTGATCATTCCGCCCGAGGAAATCCAGATCGACGATCAACTCCATTTCATTGAGGAACCAGTCAAGGTCACGGACTTGAAAGTCCAAAATTTGAGACATAGCCGAATTAAGCTTGTCAAAGTTCGGTGGAATTCCCGACATGGACCCGATCTCACTGGGGAACGCGAGGATCAAATGAAGCGGAAGTACCCCTTTCTCTTCAAGGATTCCCCGGTATCAGATGAGCCACGTCGAATTTCGTGGATGAAATTTCCTCAACAGGGGGAGAATGTGACACCCGCCACTTTACCAGGTTAAAATCCGTACACTCTCTTGTCAACATTTAATTTTCTATGCATAATTCATATCATTTTATATGCATAAGTCCCCCGAGAAAGTCTAGCAAGGTCCGAACGAGTATAATTTCACCCATATTAACTCACATTGGTGACATGAGCTTAAACGACTATACAAAACCATGTGTGAATGTTTATTTATTTCAATAACTAAGAAAGGTGAAATAGTCCATGTATAATAACTACTATTTCGCTAACATGCAAATCTATACACTATATATGTATATATACACGGCCACACATACATATACATATGTATGTGTGTGCATGATGTTAAAAGACAAATTTTGTAACACCCTAACCGATAGTGGAAACATCGAGGTGTCATATAGAGACGATTGTTCAATAGCTCATGGTACTAAAGTGTATATTTGAATACATTGAATTTGAATAATTTATTACATTGGAAGGAATACAATAATTAAAACTAGCAATCTAAAACTAAAATACAGTAAATCCCAGTCTTAGTCTAAGTTCCAAAAGCTTAGAAGTGATCTCATAAGAACCTGAAACATGTACGAAAATAATTTGGTCAATACAAAAATGTATTAAAGAGCATACCCTGTTTGAATACATATAGTAGAAAAAGAGTTTCGCAAGTCACGTGTTGTATACTGTTTGCAATTATGTAATAAGTAATATCCGTTCAAAATCAACCCTTTGAAATGAAAGGAAATATATATAGTATGCGCTAGTAGTAATGAAATACATAGCAATGACAAGGACTCTCAACAGAGTCACAAGGGTATATACCATAGTACTATTCATTGAAATGCCAGGCCCTCAAAGGTTAATGATTTTGACAAGTCATAGACACACAAATTAACATAAGCAAACACACATGAGAATTGCTATTTTAGTAAAAGGAAATAGAAACTTGATATAAGTACATGAGTAGCCCCAAAAGTAAAATGAAAAAGGGGAAAGATATACTCACATTGATAAGCTAACAACATTTCACACAAAAGTTGATGTTTTACTTGCAAGGGATTGACGAGAATAAAGAATTATTCTTGCGCCTAAGAAGTTTAAGAATGATGATTTAATATCCACTAATGTTATTTTATAGTTATAACATCCATGCAAGACGTGTTACTTTCAATTTAATTACTTCATTGTTATACTAATATTAATTAAACCATATGATTTGTAGGCTCATCGATTGTCCCTAGAATCCCATTATAGCCCAAATTAACTTTTTGATAATAAAATCACGCTTAGCGTCTTGATCGTTAAGTGTTGTACTTTATTTGCAAAACGAAACTGTAAATAACTCGTGCATGCAAAATAAATATTGCAAATCCTACAATTATAAGTATTACCGTAACTTTTAGATCTAATAAATAATATTCTTCACAAAGATAATGTTTGGACTTTAAATAAAAGTAGACAATTTTTCTTTTTACAAACAGACGTTTCTAAGTTACATTATCTTTAAGGAAAACACACAACTAAAGTATATTAAAGTTTAGGATTAATTACATATATCCTCCTATTTTCAACTATAATTACATATATACCCAACCCAAAATTTAAATTACATATATCTCCCTACAAAACTTCATAAATTACATATATACACATTCTATTAAAAATGCATAGGAAAATAACTATTTTACCCCAATTCTTTTACTAAACTATATTCACGACAAGTCATACAACATATTCTTTGCATCCTACAACTTATATCCCATACGATATTTTCAACTTAGTAAGTTATGAACACCAAGAACATGTGACATGCAAAATGTTTTCATGCATCCTACAACTTGATTTCACCGAAACGAGTGTTCTAACACTCTTACATAATCATTACTAAGCCCTCATATCATTACATTCAACATAACATGTAATGATATGAGGTGCTAAATAATAGAATGAGTATATTTGATATTTTTAGTTTTTGGGAAGGGAAAATATGTAAATAAAATTTTTGACTTGGGTATATGAAGAAGTAAGAACCTGGTGGGGGTACTCTGAATCTTCTATATGATGCAGAACATGGGACTCTTTCCAACTCGTCTCAAAATGATAAGTATGAAGCCTGTAAAACAGAACACCGTTAGGACTCGCCACAGGATTGGGGGTAACCCTGTGACCACCCTCCGGCGTGAGAATAAGTATTTGTTTGGTGTAAGAGATAATGTTTATATGAATTGAGTATCGAAATTGTATATCGTCTTTTACCTTTACTCCTCCTTTTATAGTTGTTCTTTTGCCTATCGAGGGGAGACAATCCTTGCATGATTGTTTCCTCGCTGAATTAGCCTTTTGACCAGCTCTCTATTTAATACGTTTGACCTGTGTTGACTGGTCTGACTTTGTAGAGTCGGTGGGCTTTCTATTGTTTGGGCTTATGGTTTTGAGGTTTGGGCCGGGTTTGTCTGGGCCATACCCCGTCATGTCCCCCCAGTCTAGTTATAAGAACATGTGATTGTTACTAGACTTAAAAATAAAAAAGAAAAAAGTTTTGGGTTTGTTTTGTATTCCTGATAGCACGTGATGTAATCATGGCTATAACCGTCACATCAATCCTCTATTTAATAAGTTTTAAGTGTGTAGGGAGTTGACATGTGGCGTTTCTATATATTTGAATTTCAAACTTTCTTCAACTTTACCCAATCGTTATTTCCTTCATCAATTGAACGGTTTGTTCTCTTCACTTTTCTCTCGCTCCACTGCTTAATCCTTCCATGGCTCCTAAAGCAAGTTCTTCACGGGTTGCTACAAGTGTATCCGACATTCCTTGCCACTGGCCATCCTTCTCCTCTTTCCTTAGTGATTACCATGTTCCGTTGGAATGGGGGCCTGTGATTCCTGGTAAGGATGATCGGGCCTTTCCCCTCAAGGAAGGGAAGATCACTTTGTACGGCGAGTTTTTTACTTTTTCTCACTTTCGTTTGCCGGTTACCAGTTTCCTTCTTGCTATCCTGTCATATTATAAGGTACACCCCTCCCAATTGCATCCCCTAGGTTTAATAAAAATTCGACATTTTGAATTCTGTGCCCTAGGTTTGGGTAGGGCATCCCTTTTGGAGATTTTCCGTGTATTGTATGTACTGAAATTCAAAGGAGAATACTTTACTTTTGATCGTCGTCCTGGATCGTTGCCCTGCATTGACAGCTTTCCTCAAAGTGTTCGGGATAAGGATTGGAGGAAGAAATTCTTTTACATTGACGAACGTGTTTTTCCTGTTCCTACTCCGATTAGATTTCCAGAGGCTAAATCTAAGTTGACTGATGAGTGCCCTCTTCCTTCTGTTTATGAGAAAGTTCCTTTATACCTTGCCCTGACAAATAATCCCACAGAATGTACGTTTATTCCGGAGCGGGCTTTAGTTGCTGTTGGTATGAGCCGGTTATGGGTGGATGAAACTGTGTTCCCGGAGTACAAACGTGAAGATCAGGGAGCCTGGCAATACTTTGACGTCCTGGACGAGGAGGTTTCTTCTCAATTGGTTGAATATGACCGTCCTCTGGGTTTAGATGAGCTTGATGTTCTTAGCCAGACTATTTCTAATTTTTTTATCCCGGGTCCAATTGCTTCTGCCTCCGAGCAGATAGTTGGCAAGTCCGTATCCACCGTGGAGACCATGCCTACAGGTGTTGATGAAAATCTCCCGGATCCCGTTGATGCTGATCCCATTAATGTTGCTCCTCCTCAAGGTGAGGGAAATGTTGAGAAGAAAAAAGATAAATCTAAGAAGTGAAAAACTACGGCGACCTTGGATGCTGAAGCCCTTTTAGCCAAGCGGCAGCAGTTATTGGAAATGAAGAAAAAGTCACTTGGTAAGCATGTTTTATTTGTTTTTGTTGCCTTTGTATTGCCAGTTCCTTCCTTGAATTCAATCATTCTATGCAGGTGAGAGGATTTCTGTAGGCACCTCTGCTTCCGGAGGTGCTTCTACATCTGAAGTTTCCAAAGTTATTCCTATCGCTGAGGGTAGCTCTGAGGGAGTTACTGCTGTTTCCTCATGTGTTCTAGCTAGCTCTGTTCCAGCGTCTGCTGTTGCTGTCACTTTGGTTCCGTTGTCTACATTGGTCCCAGTTTCAGTGACTCCTGTGGCAACTTCTCTGTCCTCCACTACTGTTCCAGTCTCTATTCCATTGCAGCCGGTCTTTTCTGTTGCAGGTCCATCTATGGCTTCTGGTTTTCCTGCTGGTCAGAGTTTTTCCCAGCTCCTTCGGGATGTACAAAAGAACCCTATCCAGTTTCCTGGTGGTTTTAGGACCGACAGTTCGTCGTCTGATGATGCAGGTGGTATCCCAAGCAATGTCTACGCTCCCGAGATTAATTGGCGGCCGTCCCTGAAAGATATCTGTTATGTGCCTAAATGGCATATTGCTGAATCCAGCCGCCTTATCCATCCGGAGGTCATTCGTCATTGGTCTGAGCATGCCTTGCCCCCAGCTGAAAGGTTTTATTTGCAGGGTTTAGATAATGCTCAACTTGCCGAGAACATTCTTGGTGCTGGTGCCAGTTACGCTGCTGCTTCATATGAAGTCCTTCGCCAGTGGCGGTCAGACCTTGCTCATCTTTTAGAGGCCCGGGATAGACAGGGACCACTTATGTCTCAGAATGACAGGCTTGCCAAACAATTGTCTGAGGCTGAGGTTCAGTTGGTCTCTCGTCAGGTTACTGTGGACAAGCTTGAGGCGGATAAAGCTCGCATAGTTAAGGGACACATGGAGGAGAAACTGGAAATTCTTCGTGCCAATGATTCCCAGGCTGGTATTATCTCTCGTCTTGAAGGACGGGTTGAAGCATTAACCAAAGAACTTGCTACTGAGAAAGAATTCATTGCTCGGAATCAGGCAGAGATGGAGAGGTGTAAACATTTGTCCACCGAGTTCCATACTTTCGAGTCCCGGATCAAACGTCTGGAGGAAGAGAAGGATGCTATGGCTGAGAAGCTTAAAGAGTGCGAAAGGCAGCTAAGTTTATCAAATGACCGTGCTGATCAAGCAGAGGATGCTACCGAAGCTGCCAAGAATCTTGCCATTTCTCTCCAATCTCAGCTGGATCGCTCCCGGGATGATCGTGATTGGTTGATATCCCGGGGTATGCCCGCTGCCTGGCGTTTTATCCGGACTAGTCAAACCTACCAAGATCGTATTAACACCTTTTATGAGGTTGCTACGGAATCCGGATATCTTGGCGGGCTCACATATGGGAACGGTCTTGGTCTTGTTGGTCAGAAAGTACCTCCTCCAACTGAGCAGGAGAAAGAGGTCGGCACCCGGATTGCTGATTCTATGCAGGCACTGAGCAGTGATTCTCTAGAGCCCATATCCCAGCTGAGCAGCCACATAGGTGATGATGGGATTTCTTCTCTTCGTGTTTTGCTCGAGCCTTTTGTCAAAGGTTCGTCTGATGCTGAGGCTTCTTCCCCTAGTCAAGACTGAAGAACTGTTTGTCTTCTTTAGTTTTTTGTTTGAACATAATTATTTTGTATGTTACATGTGTTATGAATGTGTGGTGTGTGTGTGTATGCCACCTGTCACAGATATCATTACTTTTTGCTGACAACGAAGTGATGGTTATTAATTACCTTTTGCATGTCATGATTACCTGTCGTATCGAGTCGCCTTTTGCACTATTTGCACAGATATTTGTGTCAGTTGCATTAAAAGCGTATCTTTTGATCTTCCCAAAAAAGGATCTATATAAGTCACTTGACTTATCAAACCGTTTATCTTTTTTACCATTTTCACTCAAAGAGAAAAATTTGTTTCTTGCTTCCTTTCTTCTCTATGGCACGCCGTTCAGCTTCTGTTACACAGCTATCAAGAGAACTCGATGCTGTTGAAGCTCTTAAGATGTTGTATCAGCAATCTCGTGAAATGGATGCTCGTGT
This sequence comes from Ambrosia trifida, assembly GCA_028751855.1. Classification (NCBI taxonomy): domain Eukaryota; kingdom Viridiplantae; phylum Streptophyta; class Magnoliopsida; order Asterales; family Asteraceae; genus Ambrosia; species Ambrosia trifida. The sequence goes on along the minus strand of CM054123.1, from coordinate 1,945,452 downwards.
AGCTGCCATAGAGGAGTTTAACATTAGGTATGCTGATTATGTTCCAGCTCGTAGGTATGGGAAGGTATATTCCCGTGGTCCACGGAAGTTATTTTTTGACGTGGATAATGACAATGACTGTTAGTGCATTATTCATGTATGTCCCTAGCTAGTGATTCGGTACAGAATGTCGAAGGTTCAGATAATTAGAAAACGACCAAGACTTTTACATGTGTTAAAAGTGCTGATGACCTGAATGTGGACAAAAGGGGCGAATGTGGAAATACATTGGACAAAATGGGCGAATGTAGAGTGAAAAGGGGCGAATGTGGAATGTTTCCACATTCGACCAGTCACACTGGGCGAATGTGGAATCTGTCCACATTCGCACCATCAAAAGGGGCGAACCTGCAGAGCTTATAAATAGATTTCGAGTATTTGTGATAAGAAGAGAGTTATCATTTTGTGTCCAGGTTCTGTGCAGGTTCAGTAGTGTTTTGAGAAAGTGTCTTTGTGATTCTAGATTAACATAAACGTTGTAATTGCTTATTAATTGAAAGTTAATCTATGAAAATGAAGTTGAAAATGATCTTGATTGTGTCGTGATTAGCATCTTATCAATTTGTTCAGATCTAGGGATTCCGCACCTAGATTTGTGACTTGTATGATCATAATATCCTGTTTTAGATAAAATCCAACGCTCACAAAGTGGTATCAGAGCATAGAGGATCATACAACAACAAGTTTGATAAGATCAGAGTTGATTTGGACATGTTTTAGACAAATTATCATCTGTTTTTACAAAAACTTTTATAAAACATAGTTTTTGATAGATTTAAAGGTGATTTTGTGGTCAAATTCAAGTTTTCCAAGACTTAAAGTTGTTCCAAATCAAATCCGAAACATAACCTGATTGAGATCATTGAAATCCATGAACTTTTGAAAATCTCAGATCAAAATAACCGTTTTTCAAACAATAACCGTTTTTCAAAAGTGAAATCTGCTGATATGGGGCGAACCTGGAACCTGGACTGAGTTTGTGGGCGAACCTGACTTAAAAGTGGGCGAACCTGAGAGTTGAGTGGACGAACCTGAAACTTTGTCTAGAAACTTCTTACATTCGGGTAGTATATTCCACCTTCGACCGTTTTGTGTTGGACGAAAGTGGAATTTGTGTTTGTGTGATTTACATTCTGGTCATATTCACCTTCGGGTATCACTGTTTGGACGAAAGTGAGTTATAAGGGACGAAAGTGTGTCAGTTTTGGACGAACTTAAAAAATTTTGGACGAACTTAGAAAATTTTGGACGAAAGTGTTATTTTTGGGCGAACCTAGGATATTTTTGCTGAAAGATTTTCTAAGTGTTGAATTTTTAGAAGTTCGTGATCATGTGGACATGTAGAACGGAAGAGGAGATCCAAGTTCTAGTAGAAGCTGAAAGAAAGCGACAACGTTTACTGAGACAAAATTCTCAAGTTGACAATAGTTGGAGATTTCCAATGACACCGAAACCAACCGATGAAATGGTACAAGTTAACAAGTGTGTTAACAGAGAAGGTGTTCATAGGAATGTTGTATGTTTAGTCAAACAGATGAGATATGATGACTCCAGTGAAGTGTCAAAGAGTGATTTGAGTTCTGATACGAGTTCAGAACAAAGTACATCAGAACAGAGTGATAGTTCAAATGGTGATGCAAAATCTGATAATGGTAATAAATCAGATGATGAGGTAAGTGCTAGTTGTTTTAAATGTGTCAAGTTGAATTGTGAATTGATGACACTTATTGAGGACAAACAGAAACTAGCAAATGAACTAGAAAATTGTAAAAACAAAATTAAAGTTTTTGAAAAGAATGAAAAAGATTTGTTAAATAAAATTGAATCTTTAAATCAAATGTTAGAAATGAATAAAAGTGTTTCAAAGAATACTTCCACATCAGAGTTGGAAATCACAACACCTTGCGTTGTTAATTCTGATTCTGAAGTGAAACAAGTGTTTGAACAGAAAACTGAAAATGTTGAAACAACTTCAGAATCTGAATCTGAAGAAAAACCTATATTCAGTTTTCCTGAAGGAGTTGAAGGATCCTACATGTTGGAAGGACATGACAAATTGATTTTAAACAAAGATTTTCTAATCGAGAATATCGAACAATCTCTACTTAAATGTATTTTTGTTGATAATCTTGATTTGTTAAATCAATTTAGAAATCAATTTGATCATCTTCATTTTGAACTCAGTCCTAACCAACATGAGAATAAAGAGGATCAAAAGAAAAATGTTGAAACTAAGAATGGTCCTAAAGTAAAGGGATCAAAACCAAACAAATCGAAAGGAAATGATCAGATGAAAAATTCTCATCAAAAGAATTCAAGAAATTTTTCATCTAGATCATATGACTATTATGATTATTCATATAAATCTCGATTTGATGATTATTGGGGAAACAACTCACCACAGTATTCTCATGGTTATGTTGAATGGAGAAACTGTTTTGAATGTGGTGAAGTTGGTCATATTGCAGCTCATTGTCCCTATTGGTATTGGGATGACGGGTATGCATGTGATTTTGAAGAGTATAGGTCTTGTTATAACTGCGGAGAATGTGGGCATTTAGTTGCTTATTGTCCGTATGTTAAACAGAAAAAGACAGAAGTGAAATTTGCTAGAAATTCAGGCAATGTCAGAAAGCCTGTATCCCCAAAACCAATAAAGAAGCAAAAGGGGAAACAGGTTGTGTATGACAATCGTAACAAAATTGCCTTGAATAAAAATGGAGATTGTGGTAGGGTTGCTAAGGTAAGGGGGAGTTCTAAGGCTAAGCCTAAGAATAACTCTAAACCTGGGTCTTCATCAGTTAAGTCTGAGAAGATTCCAAACAAAGTTCAGAAGCAGGTGTCAAACATGAAACCTGAAAAGTCAAAAATCAAAACGATTTCAACAAAATCTAAAATAAATTCTGAACGTGTTTGGAAACCCAAATCACTCTCTAAGTCAATAGCAATTTCTACTTCAAATCAATCCATTTAAAGACCAATTGATTTTTCAAAAGGAGAATGGATTGATGTTCCAAGAATTGATGACCTTGGACGACCCATCATTGTGAAGGGATGGGTGCCTCTTTCATGCTAATTGTTTAATAAGTGTGCAGGTTGTTCCAGACAGATCTATTAGCTATTCTTTGATAGTTGATAGTGGAGCATCTGTATACACACTATTTATTGGAGAGGTGAAGGTCAAGGAAGGGTTATTGAAGAAGGAAAACATGATTTCAATAAGAGAGGAGAGTGTTTGTAGTTTGTTTCCAACTTGTGTAGCCGGAAAAAGTTGCAATCTCTTGCAATTGCTCTCAGGTGTTGGATTTCAATAACAGATACGACAACATGGTTTGCTAATTGAAAAATCTTAATGAGTTTAGTAATCTGAGTGGAAAATGGTTTTTAAAACTCAGTGGGTAAACCGCATCGGATATCATTTTATTTTGTTTTTCTTCAAAAAGTTTAAAAAATCCAAAAATATGCTTATTTTTAGATTTTTAGGGGGAGAAAATTTCAGAAAAATCAAAATAAAAAATTAGAAAATCAAAAATGAGTTTTTCCTGGAGAAAAAGAGGAGATGATAGTACATCAGTGGACTGTCAGACTACTCTAAAAACAAAAATAATTTGATAAACATTGAGTAGCCACTACAATTATATATTGGTAGGCTTGAAATCAAAATTTAAAGTTCAGCATGGTGATATAAATTTAAAATCAATAACTGATAATCATGTGGATCAACGTATCGTTGGCATATGGTCTTAGTACCGAAATTTCGTTTGATAGATTGCCAAAATCGGAGGTTTCGGGTCGTTATATTGAAAGTTATCTGGGGATAGCCTAACTGATCTTTTGTCGTATTGATTTACGGACCTAGATCAGTCAGGGTATCTTATTAAAAGATCTTTAATGACAAAACCTTAAGTTACCGAATGAGGAACTTAATATGTGTGAAGATAATCAAAGATTATCTAATACATCGTATCCAATCATTGATGCAAATCATGATTGATATTAGTCCTCACCCTGGTTGAGTGCATAAGTCGCTTTGAAGCATTAATTTGCTGACCTGTCACCGCTGTGCCTCATACCTTGTAACTAACAGATAACTACAGTATAATCACGCGTTACAATGAAACTTTGCGCAATTCTTGATACGGGAATGTGTCACGAATGCGGGGACATTACTCAGTATCTAATATTACTATAACGTATCTAAAGTGCTGAGCAATGAATGATGATTTTGAGTTTAAGTGGACAAACATACTGGTAATGGTTGTAGGATGCTCAATGTCAAAAACAGAAAATTTATCAAAAAGAGTTATGACTGACTGTTTCAATACTGATATGATCCTCTTAACCGGAGAATTCACAAAAATATGTTGAATTTACTTTTAAGCAATTACATTGGAAAATTCAAAGAGATTTTTGGTATGTTTTAGCTTAAACTTTGAAAAATTAAAAAGTTTTGTTTCAACTTTATTTTCGATAACCGATGTTGGGATACTGAATGAGAATGCTCAGATACTTAAAAAGTTGAAAAAGATTTCAAATTTTCAAGTTTCTGGTACATATTGAAAATGTTGTATAGTTCAGGGGGAGAAATATTGAGGGTCAAAAGGAATGTGAAGAGTACTTCCGAGATTTTTGTCGTGTTTAACGCCGGTTGTAGTTTGTGCAGTTTTTAGTAAATTTTTCTGCAGAATCAAATACAACAGGTGCACTACTCAAGATTCATCGACAAATTGTGTAACCGAACAAGACCCAAACCTGAACTTCAAGATTTCCAGAACAACAGAAGTTAGAAAGAAGTTAAAGAAATGATGAAGATTGAAGAAATCAAGACTATCGTCTATTTTCATCTCTGAATGAACAAATGACAAAGCCAAGATCTCTTGAGTCTGTCTGAGATTTCAAAGCTTACTGGAGAGAAAGATAGGAATTTCGACACAAACGTGCATGAAGATGGAAAGTTTTCAATCAAGACTTGAAGAATTGATAACTTTCTGCTTTGGTACATCACTAGCTAGGTCCAAGGGGGAGATTGTTAGTGCATTATTCATGTATGTCCCTAGCTAGTGATTCGGTACAGAATGTCGAAGGTTCAGATAATTAGAAAACGACCAAGACTTTTACATGTGTTAAAAGTGCTGATGACCTGAATGTGGACAAAAGGGGCGAATGTGGAAATACATTGGACAAAATGGGCGAATGTAGAGTGAAAAGGGGCGAATGTGGAATGTTTCCACATTCGACCAGTCACACTGGGCGAATGTGGAATCTGTCCACATTCGCACCATCAAAAGGGGCGAACCTGCAGAGCTTATAAATAGATTTCGAGTATTTGTGATAAGAAGAGAGTTATCATTTTGTGTCCAGGTTCTGTGCAGGTTCAGTAGTGTTTTGAGAAAGTGTCTTTGTGATTCTAGATTAACATAAACGTTGTAATTGCTTATTAATTGAAAGTTAATCTATGAAAATGAAGTTGAAAATGATCTTGATTGTGTCGTGATTAGCATCTTATCAATTTGTTCAGATCTAGGGATTCCGCACCTAGATTTGTGACTTGTATGATCATAATATCCTGTTTTAGATAAAATCCAACGCTCACAATGACCAAGCTCCCCCGCCTGTTCATGATCTCGATGTGGCTGGGGAGATCCCTGGAGTTCGTCACCCGGAGGGGGTTGTTCATGTGCCCGAGGTTCCTGTTCCTGCAGGTCCTATCATTTTGGTAGGCGATGACGGTCGTGCTGATGATCATGGAGATCCTTTTGTTGAAGATGTTGGAGACTTTCCTGACCATCCAGTTCCTCCTCCTTTTAAGGAGGAAGAGTTGTTGTATTCTCCTTGGGAGGTGTTAGCTATCCTGGATGGTAGGATTTGAAGATTGTGTGTGCCTGTGAGGCCATTTTTGTGTTTTTGTAGGGAAGTGGCATATGGATTTTTGTCCTGCCCCCTATTTTTGTCAATGTCATGCTTATGACTTTTTAAATATCGTAGTTGGATGTAAAAAACAATATGTAACTAATGTATGCCGTAAAAGGCGTTTTATTAACACGGTGTTCCATGATTATCATTGTGTTTACATAGAATGTGTTTTGTCAAAAAACACTAATTTCTTATACATTGTTCGTGCCTGTTCAGACATAACATTTTTTCAGTTGTGCTGCGTTCCATGCCCGGGGGATTGGTTCCCCGTCTAACTGCTTCAAAGAATATGCTCCCTTTCCGAGTACTTCAGCTATCTGATACGGACCTTCCCAGTTAGGTCCCAACTTTCCTTGTTTCTCGGACCGGCTTGCCTCGTTATCTCTCATTACGAATTCTCCAACTTTGAATGTTTTTTCCTGCACCCGTTTGTTATAATACTTTTCCAAGAGCCGCTTGTATCGTGCCTCATTAATGCATGCTGTCTCCCGGCGCTCTTCTAGGATCTCCAAGTTTTGCCGGATCAGTTCCTCATTAGCCTCTTCATTTTTGTTTCTTCTTGGGGAAGGGATCCCGATCTCTGCCGGGATCATTGCTTCTGAACCATACGTTAGGCTAAAAGGTGTCTCCCCATTACTTGTCTTTGGCATTGTTCTATGAGCCCATAACACGTAAGGCAGCTGCTCCACCCAGGACTTTCCTTCCGCGTCCAGTCTCCTCTTTAGGCCATCCAGGAGACTCATGTTTGCTCTTTCCACCTGGCCATTTCCTTGTGGGTGTGCAACAGAAGTAAAGACCTGCTGGATATGTAATTCTTTACACCATTCTTTTACTGTCTTGTCCGTGAACTGTGTTCCATTATCACTTACAAGGTATAATGGGACACCGAAACGGCATACTATGTGCTCCCATAAGAATTTCTTGATGTTTGCAGCCTCAATCTTTGCCAGTGGCTTTGCTTCCACCCACTTGGTGAAATAGTCTACCGCAACCACCAAATATTTCAACTTACCTGGGGCCAAAGGGAAAGGCCCCACCAAATCAACCCCCCACTTCTGGAATGGCCAGGCGGCCGTGACTGGGATTAGGTTGTTATTGGGCCGTATTGTTTGTGGCGCGTACTTCTGGCAGCTGATGCATTTTTGTAATTCTTCTACTGCCATGTTGTGCATTCCTGGCCAGAAATATCCTGCATTGGTTATTTTGGCAACCACTGCCCGAGGGCCGGCATGTATGCCACACATCCCCGCGTGGATGTCCTGTATCAGGAATCTTGCCTCGGACGGGGTTACACACCGTAAAGCCGGTCCCAAGTATGATTTTCTGTACAGCACTCCCCCATGCATCTCGTATTGTAGAGCCTTGGTTCGCACCTTCATTGCTTCTCCCTTGTTTTCCGGGAGAATTCCCTTTTCTAAGTACTCTTGGATTGGTGTCATCCACGATGTTTCCTGCATGTGAATAGTATGCACTTCTGCTTCCCGGGTTGCCGGCTGTTGCAAGGTTTCAATGTGGACGTTTTCTTCCGTTCCTGAGGATGCCAGTTTACTGAGGGCGTCTGCAATGTCATTTTTGTGCCGCCTTACATGAGTTAACGTCACTTTTTCAAATTTTGCCATCAGCTCTTTTGTCATCCTTAAGTACTTTGCCATGATCTCATCCTTAGCTTCATATGACTCGTTCACTTGGTTGTTTACTAACAATGAATCAACATGCGCATCCACCTTTCTGGCCCCCATTGACAATGCTAACCGCATACCGGCCAGGAGTGCTTCGTATTCTGATTGATTGTTCGAGCAATCGAACTCAAATCGCAGTGCGTGTAAGGATCTCACGCCTTCCGGGTTAACCAACACCAGTCCAGCGCCTGATCCTTTGCTGTTGGATGACCCATCTGTGTATAACTGCCATGCTGAGTCGCTATCATCCGTCGCGGTCGCGCTGCCATCCTTTGGTACCTGCACCTCTTCTCCTTCCGGGATTTCCGCCATGAAGTCCGCGATTACCTGCTCCTTGATGGCTGTTCTCTTTTTGAATGATATATCATGGGCCCCTAGTTCAATAGCCCATTTTGCCAATCTTCCTGAAACCTCGGGCCGGTTTAAAACCTGTGCCAAAGGATAGCCGGTCAGAACCTCGATCTTGTGCCCCTGGAAGTACCGGCGTAGGCGCCGGGATGCATGAACCAAGGCCAGGACCAGCTTTTCCAACGTGGGGTATCTTCCTTCAGGATCCGAGAGAACCCGGCTGATGTAGTACACTGGTGTTTGAATTTTTTCCCGTTCCACCAAAAGGACCGCACTGACCGCGTGGTGCCCGGCTGCTAGGTACATTTTCAATGTTTCGTCGGGCCTCGGGGCTGTGAGGGCTGGTAAGTTGCTGACAAATACCTTCATTTCCTGAAACGCTTTTTCCGCTTCCTCCGTCCATCTGAACTTGTTCTTACTTAGGCACTCTTTTAGGGTTGATATAAAGGGAAGGGATCTTTCTGCGTGTCTTGCTAGGAATCGGTTAATTGCAGCTAACCTCCCGTTCAACGTCTGGGCTTCTTTCAGCGTTTTAGGGGACGGCATGCTGGTTATAGCCGTGATCTTCTCAGGATTTACCCGGAACCCGTCTTTTGTGACCACTACTCCGAGGAATTTTCCCTCCTCCATCCCGAAAGAGCATTTCCCCGGGTTGAGCTTGATGTTGTATTCCCGTAGCGTCTTAAAGGTTTCCTCAATATCAGCCATGATTTTCTCCTCTGTGGAACTTTTGATGACGAGGTCGTCGACGTAAACCTCCAGATTGCGGCCGATTTGTTTTTCAAACGCTTGATCCATCAGCCTCTGGTATGTGGCCCCGGCATTCTTCAGCCCAAAAGGCATCTTCGTGTAGCAATATATACCGGCGTCAGTGTGGAACGCCATTTTTTCCTCATCTTCTCGTGCCATTTTGATTTGGTGGTAACCTTTGTACGCGTCCAGAAAACACTTGAACTTATATGGTGCTACTGCGTCCACCTTGAGGTCTATTTCTGGCAGTGGATATGCGTCCTTCGGACATGCTTTGTTCAGATCTTTATAATCTACGCACATCCTCCACGTCCCATCATGTTTCTTGACCATAACCGGGTTCGCCACCCAAGTATGATATCTTGTCTTCCTCAGAATACCAGCCTCTTCTAGTTTTTTCACCTCCTGGACCACTGCCGCTCTTCTTTCAGGAGCCATGCTCCGTCTTTTTTGTGTGACAGGTTTAATGGATGGATAAGTGGACAGCTTGTGTTCCGCCCTTGATCTTGCTATTCCCGTCATGTCTGCATGCTTGAAAGCAAATATGTCTATGTTGTTTCTCAGTACCTGTTTCAGCTTTTCACGTGCTGCGGCGGATAGGGTATCCCCTATCGTTACTGTTTGCTCCGGGTATTCCGTGTTCAATACCCACCTTTCCGGCCCGACCAATCCCGTGGGTGCTTGACGGAATGATTTGCGATCTGTTGTCGCACAGGCTTTATCTCCGGATACTGTCACTACCCCCTGAGGAGTTGGAAACGTCATGAAACCTCTGGCCGTAGAAACCAATGCGTCTATTTTTCCCAGGGTATACCGCCCCATGATCACATTGTATTGAGAGTTAGCAGGGATGACCAGGAAGGTTACTAACACGGTCCGTTCCTTCCGTTCGTCCCCTATCGTGACGGGAAATGTTAGTTGCCCCAAAGGTTCGATGCTTTCTCCTGTGAATCCCCGGACAGGCCCTCTAGCAGGCTCCAGCATTCTCTGGTCCTCCGGGCGTATGCGCCGGAAGCATGGTTCGTATATAATGTCCTCCGAGCTTCCCGTGTCTACGAGGATTCTTCTCATGCTGTACTCGCCGACTGCCGCTGAGATAACTAAAGCTTCCATGCTTAACATCCGATAATGAGGTGGGATTGTTATTGTTGCTTCCATCCACGGCTCGATTCTTTCAAATGATCTTTTCCGGTCGTTCCTTGTTTCAAACCTAACCATGTTTATTTCCCATGGCCTTTTTCCTGCGGCTTTGTCTGTCCCGGCCGAGGACGGGCCCGGCTTGATATCTCTTACTAGGTGGGCCAGCTTTCCTGTCCTGACAAAATAATCGATCTGCTTCTTCAGCTGAAAACAGTCGTTTGTCTCATGACCGTTTCCTTTGTGGTAAGCACAATATTTGGATTTGTCCTGGGACGGTGAATCTTTCATTGGGCGGGGGATATTGAACTTCAGGTCTTCAGACTCCAGTATTTGGAGGGGTGTCTTTGTTAGGTCCGGGTACTCGAATTTGGGCCTAGACGAGCCCTCTCCCTTCCCTGCAAAAGTATCTTGTGACCTTTCAGACCTTCGCCTGTCATCTCTCCGATCTTCCCATGTGTCATTGCGAGAATATGGGTGCCTTTCCGAGCGTCCCCTGTTTTTGTGGCCCTGGTGCTCCCTGGGAGCTTCTTGGCTCTTCGCTGCCTCTTGCTTTTTTCGCACAGCATGATTCATGGCTATGGACTTTTCTTGCTTCACGTAGGCCTTCGCGATAGTCATCATTTCGTCCATGGTCTGCGGATAGCCTGTGGGGCCGTGTAACTTTCGCAAAAGGCCGTCATCATTTACTCCCATGGTGAAAGCCGTGCATGCCAACTCCTCCGTTAGACCGGGGATCTGTAGTCTTTCTTTGTTAAAGCGGATTATGAAATGTTCCATTGATTCATTATCCCTTTATCGGATGTGCATCACTTCATCCCTGTATTTCGTGTGTCTTCTCTGCTGGCTGAATTGCTGGGAGAAACCCTTTACGATCTCCCTCCAATTGGATACCGACCCTGTGGGCAGGCTGTCCCACCAGACCCGGGCCGCCCCAATGAGAGTCTGAACAAACATATGGCACCAAGCTGGCATGGGCCAATCTTTCGATCGTCCGGCCGACTCAAAAATGCTTAGATGATCGTCTGGATCACCTGTCCCGTCGTATTTCCCCACAGTTGACGGTAGTTTCAGGTTTTGTGGGAGTGGTGCATTAGCTATCCGGGCAGTAAATTTAGAGTATGTAACCATTGCCGGGGGACGATAGGGGCGAGTAAGATCTTCATCATCCCCTTCTTCTTGATGGTCTGGGACCCGCGTGCGAGTCGTGTTTACCCGGCCAGGTTGTGTCGTATGGCTCAACGGTTGGGTGAGGGCTGGCGTGTCCTCGTAGGATAGCCTTGTTCCCGCCCCTTCGTAAGACACTCCTCTATCCTGTCTGGAAGTCTGGGTGCCATTTCCTAATCCCAAGGGCATGGATTGAGTAGGCGGGTACATGTAGGGAAAGCCATACGGGTATGGGTTTCCTGCTACTGGAGGGTACATGTATCCGTAAGGGGGTATAGGTAGTTGCGGGAAGTATGGCTGATTACCAGGAGTTATTGGGGAATACATCGGCATTGAAACGGGTGCCAGGGACGCGTTCATAGCATCCGAAAAAAGTGGTAAGGTTGACGCAGCCATCATCCATGAAGTGGTTCCCGGAGCGGATGGCGCCAATGAAGAAGTAAGAACCTGGTGGGGGTACTCTGAATCTTCTATATGATGCAGAACAGGGGACTCTTTCCAACTCGTCTCAAAATGATAAGTATGAAGCCTGTAAAACAGAACACCGTTAGGACTCGCCACAGGATTGTGGGTAACCCTGTGACCACCCTCCGGCGTGAGAATAAGTATTTGTTTGGTGTAAGAGATAATGTTTATATGAATTGAGTATCGAAATTGTATATCGTCTTTTACCTTTACTCCTCCTTTTATAGTTGTTCTTTCGCCTATCGAGGGGAGACAATCCTTGCATGATTGTTTCCTCACTGAATTAGCCTTTTGACCAGCTCTCTATTTAATACGTTTGACCTGTGTTGACTGGTCTGACTTTGTAGAGTCGGTGGGCTTTCTATTGTTTGGGCTTATGGTTTTGAGGTTTGGGCCGGGTTTGTCTGGGCCATACCTCGTCAGTATATATGTAATTTATGAAGTTTGGGAAGGGGAAATGTGTAAATAAAATTTTAACTTGGGTATATATGTAATTTATGAAGTTTGGAGGGGGATATACGTAATTGCCTAAAGTTTAATATTTAGTAAAAAAAAAAAAGAAAAGAATAAATCAGTTGTATAAACGTTACTTGGAATAAATTTATAAACCACAATATTTAAAACAAATAGTTTTACAAATGAGTGAATTCATAGACTTCAAAATAAAGAATTTTATTTGTATAAAACACGACAAAAAGAAAGTGACGTCAAAAGCTAATTAGAAATGAATAAATAAATGGTGGGCTTAAGTCAATTCCAAACACAGGAAATTGTGAAAAAAATTGTGTGTCTTCTTTACCAAGAAATAAAACAACCCTTTATTCTAATCCAAAATTCATGTTCGATAATTATAGTGTTTGAACTTTGATTTAGGGAAAACAAGTAGGTGGATAGTATCATTACCTCTTATCGGTACTGACTGTCACCAGTGGGGTTCGTTGGAGGCGATGGTGAAACTTGACCCAACAGGAGTGATTTAGAGAGGAAAAGATGGGTTACTATTGATCAACATGGTGATTGATGGTCTATATAAATAGTAGCCCAAACGCCTAATACTAAATGCCATTAATAACCGTTAAATGCTTTGGACTTTATTAGAGTATAAGTTACACACCATTTGGTTGTAATGGAAATTAATCCCGTGATTTAAGAATGCACTAAAGGCACATTATTGTTCGGTTTTCTTTTTTGTTTTTCAATTCCAAGTTCAAAGGTGTAGTAATGTTGTCATTTCAAAGTTGTTGGATATTAAAGTGGTGTGGTGAACGTTATGAAAGGAAATGGATCGAAATAGGAATTTTAATTAGATAACTACTCAAACAATTTACATAGCTCACGAGGCATAGGAATAACAAAAACCATTTTGTAACTCAAGTATGACCCAACTAATATGTATTTAAAAGAATTAAACTCATTAATTTAAAGTCTTTATCTTTATTCTACGGTTTCATATATATATTTATAACAAAAATAATTGGTAGTAATTATATATACTAGACTAGTAACATAAATTACATTAATTAAGATCAAATATCAAAATTTACGTTCATAGATATTTCAACAAATTCTTTGATTATAAATTAATTTATGACAACTATGAAATGATTTAGAACTAGAGAACATTCATTTAACCATACACAAAAGAAAACATATATTTAATGAGACGTTTATTACTCATGTATAATAAGTTAATAAATTTTATGATATATAAATATCGTATACAATCAGATAAAATAAATCGATATTTATTATTCTAGAGTTTCGGATATTTGTTTATACAATCATTAGGGGAAAATCGCGAGTGTTACAAATTTAATGTGTAAGATTTCGTGCATTTTGTCCCATTTTAACAAACTATTCCATCACACTTTTAGACTAACTAAAAATGGTTAAACCACTAATCAACACTAGGATTTATAAAGCTTCCTAACCTTATATAGCTACCACCATTTTCCATTTTGTCCCACTAATTATAGACACTAGAACACCTTAAATGAAGTGTCTTATCCTTATATTCTTCCTAAGATTAGTCAACCCAAGGATTTGGTGACTTAACATAATTAGTAAGATTACTTAATCCCCATGGATCAAGAATGTTGGTTTACCACAATTGTTAAAGTTTCTTTTCCTCCCCTTTTGTCTTGTTTCAGCCACCACCCCCCCCCCCCCCCACCACCCACCCCATATCAATCCAAATCTTTTTTTTTAATCAGGTCAACCCATGATAAGCACATGTTAATTTAGAGATCTAGAATGATCTTATGTATGGACAAGGTATAGGAGATTATGTTCCAACAAAATCTATGTATAGTCACCTGACTTGACTTGATAAATTGACCATAAGACATGATTATGTTTCCTTAGTTCCATGAAAATCTAGTCAACCTTTCAAGACTTTACCTAGGTGTGGAAATGTTCCTTAATCCCTTAGAAACATAAGAGATACCCTTCCATAACAAGTAAGATGCACTCCTTGTGGGGACAAGTGAGCCGCTCCTTAGGCCCCATGTAGGATCAAATCACCATTTTTCTAACTAAGCAACATCATGATGGTTAAAGATCAAGTGTTATGTCAAGGTTAATCCAAGAGATTTAGCACCACAAATAGATAGATTTCCTAAACCTCCTTACCCCATGTTAAGATGCTTACCCAAAACAAACATGTTGACTACTCTTGGAGAACCCAAACCGTCGCCCCCCTAACACCCTCTGATTCTTTTTTTTTAAACATAGCCAACTCCTAATTACACATGTGTTGTGTAGAATCCAAGATGATCTCTTGTGTTGTCACTCATGCTAGATATCCACCTAACATCATCATGAGTTTTGACAAACTTAAGATGTGATTTGGACTAGAGATTATGTTGGTAAGATTTGGGACAAGATTAGATATTATCTAAACATGGCAAGAACCTTAATCTTCCACTAATCCGTAGAAGTTGACATTCCACTTTGGGAATAAACATCATACTACCCAACATTTCCTTCCCTCCCTCACCTCTCTCCCTCTCTCATCTCTTTCTCTCTCTCTCTCTCTCTCTCTCTCCATCTCTCTCTCTTCTCCTCCCATATATATAGAACCTTGGATGAACATTTCACTTCACACCACACCATAACTCACTCTCTAAACACACACATACACACACACACACACAATCTCTCCCTAGTTCCAAGCCCTCCTAGTAAGGTAAGAACACACATCCTATCTTTTATTTCTATAGTTATTGTTTATCTACATACACTAGTTCTAGTTCATGTACATACTAGTGTTCACCCATACTTTTGATATAGATGCCATGTTTAGGAATACACTACTTTAAATCTCAACTTATAAAAACTAGTTTTATGAAGACACATTGAAAATTGGATAGATATATATATATATATATATGTATGCGAGATGTAGGTGTGTATAGATATACATGTTTTGGTCACTAGAACTTGTATAATAAATTGTTTAACCCATAAGTGTACATATGTATGGAAGTAGAGCATGTATGTGTGTGCTTAGGAGTATATGTGCGTGTATGTATATTGTGATAGGTATGTGTATGACAATAATATAAACATAGGTATTAATGTGTATGGATTACCAAAGTGCATATATATGGGTATGTATATACAAGTGTAGTCTTATGGACATGAAATACCAATGGTTATACAATGAAGTACACATGTATAGTTGTATGTATATATGTGCGCATATACATGTATGGATACACATATATGTGATGCTTGTGTACTCTTGATGAAGATCAAGTATAGTTGTAAATGATACATCACGCTTTAAACAAAAAGACATATGTTTTACAATTAATAACATGTGTTAAGAACCTAGATCTATTTTTCCTATTCAAACTACTATTTTCAAACAACAAGAATGTCACTAAGGGTAACTAAATTAAAGTATCGCACGAGTTTGGGTGAATCGCAAGTACCATGAACCTATTCGATAAATCTAAGGTATACATGCGTGTATATAGGAAGTAGAAGTCGGAATACCGAGTTGTCAGGCATACACTCTTGCTAGACTACACACGGACTTGAGGTGAGTTTTTCACGGCCCATTTTTACTGTTTTATATTTTGGGGAAAAGCATGCATTGTTTACTAGTTTTAGAATGAATTCCTAGTAGACAGATATACATGAGACGATATGTTTAGAGTGCTCACTAAAGCCCTCGTATATTTAGTTTACCATAACCATTAGCTATGGATTTAGCCTAGAAACGCTTGAATAGATCTATTGGGTTGACACCCCCACTCTTGGTTAGTCGCTCTAACCGGATATTTGTAAGCGCGTAGGATCGTCTAAACAACAAAGATAATGATCAAACAAGTTCAATTCAGGTGCGGAATCCCTGAATTGATCACAAAATGATAATAAAACTAGCAAAGCATAGAAATCATCATTAACATAATCATTTCATTCATAATCATAATCATTTACACATCAAAATGTTGTTAATAATGATAAAACGTTACAAACTCAAAAGATAACCCTAGGGAGAAACACACACAAGGAGGGAAAACAAATGACCAAAAGTGTAACACCCCAACCGATGGCGGAAACATCGGGGTGCCACGTATTGATGATTGTTCAGTAGCTCATGGTAAATAATAAGTTTCAATAAATGATTTAAATAAATTACATACAATTGTTCTAAGAATTTGTACATCAAATTGAATAAAACTATGCACATATCTTCAAGCATCAATTCAAATCTTCAAGCAAATAGAACCTGAAACATGTTAAGTTAAAAAGGTTTTGGGTCAACAAAAGTTGGTGAGAATTACATAGGTTTTTGATGATTGAATAAAATGTTGTGCAATTCATGTGTCATGTCAATCTAGTCCATATGTGAGAACATACTAGAAATAAATCGAGTGCATAATCAACCCTGATGGCTGTTATAAAATGATACATACCATACGCTCATGGTCCAATATGTTATACGATAACAAACACCCACGTAACCTTTGTAGGAGGCACGTATCCGGGTGGGATTGTCAGTCCAATAGATCTATCAATGTATACCGCCGGCTGATCAATGTTAATGATTATGCTAGAATGGTGCTTACTCTAATCATGCTCAAGACATAATGCAACATAGAAAACACATAGACACATTGATGATTGAATTGCAATGATGATGTTATAAACATGTTTCACCCCAAAAATGGTGATAAATAGAAAAAGGGCTATGTAAAACTCACCTTGGTAAAATGTTATATCTGTTGAGAAATGTGTTGACCAAATGTATCAAGTATCACCCTAAAATGAGGTAATAAATATGTCTAAGTCTATCAAGTCTACAAATCTATAAGTTTCTAGGGCTTCGAATTGGGGATAATTGCTTGTTTGATTAATATCAAAAATATTCGCCAATTGAGAGAAATTTAGTAAATAAATAACTAAAAATCTTTTTATAAATGGTAAATCTAGGATGGTCACAAGAATGTGTTTAAAGTATAAAAATAATTTTTATAAAATTATTTCATTTAAAATAGATTTTTAAATCTATTTATTATAAATAGCCAATATTTAACTTTAATATTCAAAAATACTAAAATTAAAGAATTTCTACTTTAAAAATCATATTTCTGTTCTAAATGATTAAAAATAAATTGTATAAAATTTTGGTGCAAAAATGATGAAAATTGAATTTATTATGATTTAATTATGATTAAATCTAACAAAAATTGTTTAAAAATATAAAATAAATGATTTTACTGAATTAAAAATTATTTCAGTAAAGTTTATCTTTATAAAAAGTCAGGATAAATTTTGGAGGATTTAATAAAATTGTTTTGATATATAAATGGATTTTTATAAATATAATAGTATAAAAATGATTTAATTATTATAAATATTAAATAAATGAATTTTTGAAAACTAAAAATTGTAAGTTGAACTATTACATCAGATTAACACAAGATAATTTTTGTAGAATAAATAAAAGAGTTTTGATAATTTAAAATGAATTTATAAGATTATATGTATGTTTAATTCTTGTTTAAAGTAAAACACCAAAAAAAGAAAGAAAATAATTGCTACAGCCGGGGATCGAACCCGGGTAGCTCTGATATGGGGCTCCAGACACAACCAGCTGGTCCAAGCCACTGATTGTGTTTGGATTCAGTTTTTTTACAAATAAATATCATATCAGGTTACATGTTCTTCCCCAAATATCATCAATCGTGCCCTAGCTTCTGCAATTGGGCAATCCACACAACTTTAACCCAATTAATCATAGGGTTTCTGTTGTGTGGGTGCCGATCAATGAAACCCATATCAAAAATAACACTTACAATGACGAATTGAACACGATAGACAGTCAACTCAAAAAGTCAACACGCGATCAAAATCAATGAACAGAGAATTAAACTGAAGAATTGGGGATTGAGAGAAGGGTAATGGCGAGTTGTGAACGCTATGGAATGATCAATTTATAATGTTAAGGGTCGGGTGTTCGAATTGGAAATGTTGACCGAGTTAATAAATGTTTGACGCGTTCTTGTTCAAATTGGTATGATTTAACTTGTAATTGGACGCGTATAGATGATTGACAGGCCGGTAATTACTGAACGATGGTCAACCATGATTAATAAGCTTTAATTGATTAGGTAACCTTGCCAAATCTGCTACTGCAGATCGCGAACAGCAAGGAAAGGAAGAAAGGAGTTTTAAAATTTGTATATATATAATACTTGTTAGGATTAAACCAAACAAAAGAGGTAGACCAGGTGGTAGACGCGCGTTTGTGGTGTGGAGCTTGTCCGGGTTCGATACCCGTTAGAAGCAAGGTCCATTGATTTCTTTTTTTTTTTTTTTTAAAACAGACTAGTGGCCAATGTTTGTTGGGCTGCTGGTATGGGCCTGATGGCTTGGGCCTGTTCAAAGACTGGGCTTCCAGAAATTAAAAAAAAAGGTGGGCTTGGGTTGTTTCTTGGGTTAAGGATGATTTGTTTCATCAATATTATGTATAACTATTATTATTATTGTTATTATTATTATTATTATTATAAATCTTTGTTTATATAAATATATATATAAAATGCTAAAAAAACTAGTCGTTTAAATCTAAATTATTGGTAACGTATAATTATTAAATGCGTAATGTTACAGTCTCCCCTACTTTTAGGAACTTCGTCCCGAAGTTAAGAGAAACACTAGATTTACAATTGGTCAACCACCGGGAACCTTGATAAAATTTCACACTACCTTAACGTACCTGTAAATTCATGATTACGTTCCGGACCGTAATTACCAATTTACCTTACATTAGGGTTTTGTGTCCTTTTATGACTTTACCGATTGTTAAGCAGGCCTAATAGTCTCCGCCAGTCGTTTAGGTGGTAGGGCCTCTCCCGACTGTTGGAATGACATGATGACCTTTACCAGTCGTTAAGCTGGTTGTTTGGTAGTTAACTAATTGTTGTACAAGCAAGTATGATTATAGATGTAGCAATTAGTTCATATACAAACAAGCATGCACACAGAGGTTATGATAATATTTGAATTTATTATTTGAATCAAAAGTGCAATACATGGAATTAAAGAGAAAGTGGACATCATTCAAATGGTAGGGCTTGCTGTTAAGTAGCTGGAGGGTCTTGATCTCGGTTTAGTTTAGGGCATCGGTTACGGAAGTGATTTGGGTAATGAATGTTCAATAAGATATGGGTTGAATGAAGGACAATGAGGTAATATAAGGAATGTAATCATTTATTCATTTAATTAAAACGAATAAACGAAAACGTTGACTTATCAATGATTCTAAATTCTAATAACATATGAAGACATGCTTTAGCCTATAAGTGAACACTCATCCCGAGAATTCCCAGGTAGGCATCCGGGTCCCTCGTCTGATTGGGATATATGCGCAATGCCAGCCTAGACAGAAGACTCAGAATACAGGCGTTCACCCTTCCAGATTGCACGTGTTCGTTATTAAAATCTAGAACTTCGACGAGATCTCAAGGTGGTTCAGGTTAAACCTGAGGATTTTGTCTAAGAGTAGATCCACTGATGGAGAGCAGCCTTCTTGTAAGGATGAAAGTAGGGATAAGAAGTAGGAGGGAGATAGAGTATAGCAAGTAAAAGAAGCAAGTACTTGTTAAATCCTATGGTTATAGACTAGATTATTTTTCTAATAACCTAATTCCCTATAACCATGGCTCTGATACCAATCTGTAACACCCCAACCGATGGCGGAAACATCGGGGTGCCACGTATTGATGATTGTTCAGTAGCTCATGGTAAATAATAAGTTTCAATAAATGATTTAAATAAATTACATACAATTGTTCTAAGAATTTGTACATCAAATTGAATAAAACTATGCACATATCTTCAAGCATCAATTCAAATCTTCAAGCAAATAGAACCTGAAACATGTTAAGTTAAAAAGGTTTTGGGTCAACAAAAGTTGGTGAGAATTACATAGGTTTTTGATAATTGAATAAAATGTTGTGCAATTCATGTGTCATGTCAATCTAGTCCATATGTGAGAACATACTAGAAATAAATCGAGTGCATAATCAACCCTGATGACTGTTATAAAATGATACATACCATACGCTCATGGTCCAATATGTTATACGATAACAAACACCCACGTAACCTTTGTAGGAGGCACGTATCCGGGTGGGATTGTCAGTCCAATAGATCTATCAATGTATACCGCCGGCTGATCAATGTTAATGATTATGCTAGAATGGTGCTTACTCTAATCATGCTCAAGACATAATGCAACATAGAAAACACATAGACACATTGATGATTGAATTGCAATGATGATGTTATAAACATGTTTCACCCCAAAAATGGTGATAAATAGAAAAGGGGCTATGTAAAACTCACCTTGGTAAAATGTTATATCTGTTGAGAAATGTGTTGACCAAATGTATCAAGTATCACCCTAAAATGAGGTAATAAATATGTCTAAGTCTATCAAGTCTACAAATCTATAAGTTTCTAGGGCTTCGAATTGGGGATAATTGCTTGTTTGATTAATATCAAAAATATTCGCCAATTGAGAGAAATTTAGTAAATAAATAACTAAAAATCTTTTTATAAATGTTAAATCTAGGATGGTCACAAGAATGTGTTTAAAGTATAAAAATAATTTTTATAAAATTATTTCATTTAATTAGATTTTTAAATCTATTTATTATAAATAGCCAATATTTAACTTTAATATTCAAAAATACTAAAATTAAAGAATTTCTATTTTAAAAATCATATTTCTGTTCTAAATGATTAAAAATAAATTGTATAAAATTTTGGTGCAAAAATGATGAAAATTGAATTTATTATGATTTAATTATGATTAAATCTAACAAAAATTGTTTAAAAATATAAAATAAATGATTTTACTGAATTAAAAATTATTTCAGTAAAGTTTATCTTTATAAAAAGTCAGGATAAATTTTGGAGGATTTAATAAAATTGTTTTGATATATAAATGGATTTTTATAAATATAATAGTATAAAAATGATTTAATTATTATAAATATTAAATAAATGAATTTTTGAAAACTAAAAATTGTAAGTTGAACTATTACATCAGATTAACACAAGATAATTTTTGTAGAATAAATAAAAGAGTTTTGATAATTTAAAATGAATTTATAAGATTATATGTATGTTTAATTCTTGTTTAAAGTAAAACACCAAAAAAAGAAAGAAAATAATTGCTACAGCCGGGGATCGAACCCGGGTAGCTCTGATATGGGGCTCCAGACACAACCAGCTGGTCCAAGCCACTGATTGTGTTTGGATTCAGTTTTTTTACAAATAAATATCATATCAGGTTACATGTTCTTCCCCAAATATCATCAATCGTGCCCTAGCTTCTGCAATTGGGCAATCCACACAACTTTAACCCAATTAATCATAGGGTTTCTGTTGTGTGGGTGCCGATCAATGAAACCCATATCAAAAATAACACTTACAATGACGAATTGAACACGATAGACAGTCAACTCAAAAAGTCAACACGCGATCAAAATCAATGAACAGAGAATTAAACTGAAGAATTGGGGATTGAGAGAAGGGTAATGGCGAGTTGTGAACGCTATGGAATGATCAATTTATAATGTTAAGGGTCGGGTGTTCGAATTGGAAATGTTGACCGAGTTAATAAATGTTTGACGCGTTCTTGTTCAAATTGGTATGATTTAACTTGTAATTGGACGCGTATAGATGATTGACAGGCCGGTAATTACTGAACGATGGTCAACCATGATTAATAAGCTTTAATTGATTAGGTAACCTTGCCAAATCTGCTACTGCAGATCGCGAACAGCAAGGAAAGGAAGAAAGGAGTTTTAAAATTTGTATATATATAATACTTGTTAGGATTAAACCAAACAAAAGAGGTAGACCAGGTGGTAGACGCGCGTTTGTGGTGTGGAGCTTGTCCGGGTTCGATACCCGTTAGAAGCAAGGTCCATTCATTTCTTTTTTTTTTTTTTTAAAACAGACTAGTGGCCAATGTTTGTTGGGCTGCTGGTATGGGCCTGATGGCTTGGGCCTGTTCAAAGACTGGGCTTCCAGAAATTAAAAAAAAAAGGTGGGCTTGGGTTGTTTCTTGGGTTAAGGATGATTTGTTTCATCAATATTATGTATAACTATTATTATTATTGTTATTATTATTATTATTATTATAAATCTTTGTTTATATAAATATATATATATAAAATGCTAAAAAAACTAGTCGTTTAAATCTAAATTATTGGTAACGTATAATTATTAAATGCGTAATGTTACAGTCTCCCCTACTTTTAGGAACTTCGTCCCGAAGTTAAGAGAAACACTAGATTTACAATTGGTCAACCACCGGGAACCTTGATAAAATTTCACACTACCTTAACGTACCTGTAAATTCATGATTACGTTCCGGACCGTAATTACCAATTTACCTTACATTAGGGTTTTGTGTCCTTTTATGACTTTACCGATTGTTAAGCAGGCCTAATAGTCTCCGCCAGTCGTTTAGGTGGTAGGGCCTCTCCCGACTGTTGGAATGACATGATGACCTTTACCAGTCGTTAAGCTGGTTGTTTGGTAGTTAACTAATTGTTGTACAAGCAAGTATGATTATAGATGTAGCAATTAGTTCATATACAAACAAGCATGCACACAGAGGTTATGATAATATTTGAATTTATTATTTGAATCAAAAGTGCAATACATGGAATTAAAGAGAAAGTGGACATCATTCAAATGGTAGGGCTTGCTGTTAAGTAGCTGGAGGGTCTTGATCTCGGTTTAGTTTAGGGCATCGGTTACGGAAGTGATTTGGGTAATGAATGTTCAATAAGATATGGGTTGAATGAAGGACAATGAGGTAATATAAGGAATGTAATCATTTATTCATTTAATTAAAACGAATAAACGAAAACGTTGACTTATCAAAGATTCTAAATTCTAATAACATATGAAGACATGCTTTAGCCTATAAGTGAACACTCATCCCGAGAATTCCCAGGTAGGCATCCGGGTCCCTCGTCTGATTGGGATATATGCGCAATGCCAGCCTAGACAGAAGACTCAGAATACAGGCGTTCACCCTTCCAGATTGCACGTGTTCGTTATTAAAATCTAGAACTTCGACGAGATCTCAAGGTGGTTCAGGTTAAACCTGAGGATTTTGTCTAAGAGTAGATCCACTGATGGAGAGCAGCCTTCTTGTAAGGATGAAAGTAGGGATAAGAAGTAGGAGGGAGATAGAGTATAGCAAGTAAAAGAAGCAAGTACTTGTTAAATCCTATGGTTATAGACTAGATTATTTTTCTAATAACCTAATTCCCTATAACCATGGCTCTGATACCAATCTGTAACACCCCAACCGATGGCGGAAACATCGGGGTGCCACGTATTGATGATTGTTCAGTAGCTCATGGTAAATAATAAGTTTCAATAAATGATTTAAATAAATTACATACAATTGTTCTAAGAATTTGTACATCAAATTGAATAAAACTATGCACATATCTTCAAGCATCAATTCAAATCTTCAAGCAAATAGAACCTGAAACATGTTAAGTTAAAAAGGTTTTGGGTCAACAAAAGTTGGTGAGAATTACATAGGTTTTTGATAATTGAATAAAATGTTGTGCAATTCATGTGTCATGTCAATCTAGTCCATATGTGAGAACATACTAGAAATAAATCGAGTGCATAATCAACCCTGATGACTGTTATAAAATGATACATACCATACGCTCATGGTCCAATATGTTATACGATAACAAACACCCACGTAACCTTTGTAGGAGGCACGTATCCGGGTGGGATTGTCAGTCCAATAGATCTATCAATGTATACCGCCGGCTGATCAATGTTAATGATTATGCTAGAATGGTGCTTACTCTAATCATGCTCAAGACATAATGCAACATAGAAAACACATAGACACATTGATGATTGAATTGCAATGATGATGTTATAAACATGTTTCACCCCAAAAATGGTGATAAATAGAAAAGGGGCTATGTAAAACTCACCTTGGTAAAATGTTATATCTGTTGAGAAATGTGTTGACCAAATGTATCAAGTATCACCCTAAAATGAGGTAATAAATATGTCTAAGTCTATCAAGTCTACAAATCTATAAGTTTCTAGGGCTTCGAATTGGGGATAATTGCTTGTTTGATTAATATCAAAAATATTCGCCAATTGAGAGAAATTTAGTAAATAAATAACTAAAAATATTTTTATAAATGTTAAATCTAGGATGGTCACAAGAATGTGTTTAAAGTATAAAAATAATTTTTATAAAATTATTTCATTTAATTAGATTTTTAAATCTATTTATTATAAATAGCCAATATTTAACTTTAATATTCAAAAATACTAAAATTAAAGAATTTCTATTTTAAAAATCATATTTCTGTTCTAAATGATTAAAAATAAATTGTATAAAATTTTGGTGCAAAAATGATGAAAATTGAATTTATTATGATTTAATTATGATTAAATCTAACAAAAATTGTTTAAAAATATAAAATAAATGATTTTACTGAATTAAAAATTATTTCAGTAAAGTTTATCTTTATAAAAAGTCAGGATAAATTTTGGAGGATTTAATAAAATTGTTTTGATATATAAATGGATTTTTATAAATATAATAGTATAAAAATGATTTAATTATTATAAATATTAAATAAATGAATTTTTGAAAACTAAAAATTGTAAGTTGAACTATTACATCAGATTAACACAAGATAATTTTTGTAGAATAAATAAAAGAGTTTTGATAATTTAAAATGAATTTATAAGATTATATGTATGTTTAATTCTTGTTTAAAGTAAAACACCAAAAAAAGAAAGAAAATAATTGCTACAGCCGGGGATCGAACCCGGGTAGCTCTGATATGGGGCTCCAGACACAACCAGCTGGTCCAAGCCACTGATTGTGTTTGGATTCAGTTTTTTTACAAATAAATATCATATCAGGTTACATGTTCTTCCCCAAATATCATCAATCGTGCCCTAGCTTCTGCAATTGGGCAATCCACACAACTTTAACCCAATTAATCATAGGGTTTCTGTTGTGTGGGTGCCGATCAATGAAACCCATATCAAAAATAACACTTACAATGACGAATTGAACACGATAGACAGTCAACTCAAAAAGTCAACACGCGATCAAAATCAATGAACAGAGAATTAAACTGAAGAATTGGGGATTGAGAGAAGGGTAATGGCGAGTTGTGAACGCTATGGAATGATCAATTTATAATGTTAAGGGTCGGGTGTTCGAATTGGAAATGTTGACCGAGTTAATAAATGTTTGACGCGTTCTTGTTCAAATTGGTATGATTTAACTTGTAATTGGACGCGTATAGATGATTGACAGGCCGGTAATTACTGAACGATGGTCAACCATGATTAATAAGCTTTAATTGATTAGGTAACCTTGCCAAATCTGCTACTGCAGATCGCGAACAGCAAGGAAAGGAAGAAAGGAGTTTTAAAATTTGTATATATATAATACTTGTTAGGATTAAACCAAACAAAAGAGGTAGACCAGGTGGTAGACGCGCGTTTGTGGTGTGGAGCTTGTCCGGGTTCGATACCCGTTAGAAGCAAGGTCCATTCATTTCTTTTTTTTTTTTTAAAACAGACTAGTGGCCAATGTTTGTTGGGCTGCTGGTATGGGCCTGATGGCTTGGGCCTGTTCAAAGACTGGGCTTCCAGAAATTAAAAAAAAAAGGTGGGCTTGGGTTGTTTCTTGGGTTAAGGATGATTTGTTTCATCAATATTATGTATAACTATTATTATTATTGTTATTATTATTATTATTATTATAAATCTTTGTTTATATAAATATATATATAAAATGCTAAAAAAAAACTAGTCGTTTAAATCTAAATTATTGGTAACGTATAATTATTAAATGCGTAATGTTACAAAAAGTTACATTCAAAAAGTTGATTCGACCTTCTATTGGCCTGCACTTTTGCCCAAATGACTTGGTCGAATGTGCAGGTTCGACCGTTTAAGGTGGGCGAACCAAGACACATATATATAATTTCTTCCTTCGACCTCCCTGTGTACATTCGACCATTAGCTTCTACCTTCGACCATCCATATTTCCACGCTCGACCATTCGACCAGAAACAAAACTTTTGTAATTCGCAATCCAATAGCATTAGTCGCAATATGTGCATCTACAAACTCCCCCTCGACTATTGCTTGGATTGCTTGAGTATTCGTTCTTCGTCCATCGTCTTGTTCATCAGTTTGATGTGCAATAGCGTCTTTTGTTCCTTTGTCATCACTGATTCATGAGTTTGTTTCGGCTTTTTCTTTTCAACATTCTGAACCTTCACGAACTTCCTCAGTTTCTTGTCGAAATCACACCCAGCATTCACATCCCATGCAAAGCATAAGAATACCACACGTTGGTATTTGCTTGCCTGTTCACTATCTTTCGCTTCGCAATAGATTGGATTATAATAGAGCATAATGATATCCTCGTGCGAGCAGTTTATCAGCCACATAGGATCAAAAATATGAATCTTCTTGAAATCCTTTGCACCATCCTTCAAAACGATAATAGCTTCTGCAGTCTTCCAATCATAATACCACCACATGAAATCCTTTGAAAAGTGTTGTGGAATTTGCATCAAAGGAATATGCTTCAACACCTTCGGTGGTTTATACTTCAAAGTCACCTTAGGCATCCCTGTAATATCATCTTTCTCCTTCTTATGTACAATCCTTTTAGGATACTGTGGGGTAAACACGTCCCATTTTGTCCTGCTCTCTCTGGCCATCCTATCTGCAAAGTAACCAACCAGATGGTTGTTCACTAAAGCACCTGACATCTCATGTCTGCAGATATCTCTAACAGCCCAGTATGGTAGTGTCTTGATATCATGGAATCTATCAAAGTACAGGATTCCTTTCTCCCATTTCACCGCGACACATTTCAGCTGTCTTAAGTACTTCCAGCTGAGAGCTTTCCCTTTAAACAAATCATTGTGGAATTTGTAAAAGCTACCTTGAACTTCAATCTTTGGACGGTTAGCTTCTTTCTCTTTAAGCTTCCTCAAAAGTTCTTTCAAAGCGTCAGATTGTTCAGTGTTTGGCTTTTGAAAATCTTGAAACACTTCTTCAACAAACTTCTTACTCTTTTCATGAGCAAGTTTCTCAGCCTGGCTCAACAGCTCATCAGTGAATTCAGGAAATCCAGAATCTTTGTTATTCTTAAAGTATTCTGGATATTCCTCGCTAGTAATATCCTCAATCTCCACTTCATCAAATACTGGAACGTCTCTGTCATCGGAGTGATTACCTGCTTCTTTCTCAGGTATGTTTGGTATCTGATTATCACTCATTAACTCCTCTAGAGACTTACCAACTTGTTTCGCCAGTCCCTCCAATATCTCTTTAGACATGGCTGCAGAAACTTCTCCATCTTCTAAATCAGGATCGTTGTACTCCAACTCAAAACGCATGTCATTCGACTTAAATATCTCTGGAAATCTACCAGTCATCTCGATCGTCCAGACTCTGTCAGTCAACATCTGGTGATACAAATTCTTGTCATCTTCAGATAAAGATCTGATCTTCTCATTCCAAAAGATATTATCATCGTCAATAGTATCACCAGGAGCTTTCGAACTGGATTCTCCTGTGTCTTTTCCCGATCCTCTCTTCTCACACTTATATTTGTCAGTGTCATCATCATCATCACTATCAGAACTAGCAGAGCTATTATCTTCACCTGAATAATTTCCTGAACCATCATCATCACCATCGTCTTTCTTTTTCTTAAGAGCATCACCGGCATCCTCATTCAACTCATCGTCTTATTCTTCTTCTTCATCAGATGGTTCATAATCAACTTCCTCTTCATCACGTTCTTTATCTTCTTCACCAGCTTGTAGTTGAGGAGCTTTAGAGTACAAATCTTTTATCAGATTATTCATACTCTTGTTATCTGCTTTCAGCTTCTTGTTCTCCTCCTTCATTGTAATGTACCTTCTGGTGTTTCTCTGTTCATGCTTCAACAACTTCTTGTTCTCTTTTTGAAGTTTTTTAACTTTTGCTTTCAAAGCTTCATGATTCTCATGTGACGATTCAACAACATCTAACATCTTCCTGTCATTGCTTCTCAACTGTTCAATCTCTGCTTGTTGCTGATTTATAATCTTCATCATGTCAGCAAGCTTTTGGTTAACTGCAGTCATCACATCACTGTCTACAGTATCCTTAGGTGTTGAAGCTTCAGCAACAGGAATCTTCCCTTTCTTCAACTTCTTCAACACTCTATCCAATGCATCATTGAAGTCATCAGTTGGCAATTCAGTATGTTCAGCAGCAGATGATGTCTTCTGTTTCTTTGCTGCTGGGGATGTGATGGTCGATTTAGAACTAGATGTTGCAGGCAATTTCTTTCCAGCAATCAAACTCTCTATATCTCTAGCTCTTTTCTCCATTGGCTTCACAGCTTTCTCTTTCTTCTTAACCATAGGCTTCTTCTGTTTCTCACCTGTCTTTGGCGATCCTCCAAAATCTTTGGATCCCAATCCCAAACCTTCATTTGTCTCATCTAATGCAATAGGACTTTTTGTCCTTTGCTCTTCAACAAACTTGTTAAGACTTTCAGACTCACCAGCCACAGTGGCCTTGGGCGTGGTGCTCTTAACAATCTCGTTCTTTGAATCCTATCTCTCATCTTCTAGTGTCTCTTTAGAATCAACAGACACTTCATCAACTAAATGTAAACCCTTTTTGGCTACACTCTTCTTCCTTCTAGAAACCTTCTTCTGAGCGGGTTCTACGTCATCTTGTTTTTCTTTACCTTTACCAGTCTTGGCACCAACGTTCACAACTTGACGCTTTCTCTTTACAACAGGATCAACTGGACATAAAGGATTGTCTTCATCAGAGTCACTGTTATCATGTCTAACCTTATTCTTTCCTGGATCTACATATCCTGGATTAATCAGATGACCAAACAGGTTCTTGTGTGGTGGTCTTTCATTCAATGGCACACCTTTTTAACCCTTCATTCTAACAAGCGTGTTCAGGTTCATGTGATCCTGTACAACAATCTGGGTAGGATCTCTTCTCAAATTCTTATGCTTTTCATCAAGTATCATCTGCACGAATCTCGGATATAGCAAAAACTTCTTGTTCTTTAAACCTCTGAGTGGTTCCAGCATGTGTTCAAGTATCATACCAGATACATTGAACGGCATTTTCAAAATGAGAGCAACCATCAAAGAACTAATGCTCTTTCTCATAACATCATACCCTCCACTCACTGATCCAAATACATGCAACATGACGTGAGCGAGATACTTGAACTGAGGGTATAGTTTCCCTTTGTGTAACGAACCATCAGTTATCGGTCCATTATACTTCATTCGTAGGAAGCACTTTCTCTGTTCAATCCATGATAGTTCTCTTAGATCTGTCTTCTTTTCATCATGCAACTTCAGTGCCTCTCGGATGTCCTCTTCAGAAATGATCACGAGCTCCCCCTAAATCGTACTTCCCACAGCAGATTCATTGTTCCAGTAGTCCATGCTGGCATTCTTCCAGAACTCTTGTTGATGGTCTTTATATATGATGGTGGAGGTAGCTAGGGCAACTATCACCCGGCTTCTCTTCAAAAAGTCTACAATGCCGGTGAACTCTTGATGTTTCTTCAATTCTCCCATAAACGCACAGCAGTTGTGTGCCGGTTCAAATGGTAATTATTCTATCTGTTCCTTTCCAGTTGCCTGTTCTGAAGATCCAGCGGGAACATCAGCACTTTCCTGTTCAGACATTATTAGACTGCAAAAACAAATCAAGAAAACACGTTAAAAACGGACAAAATAAACAGAACTTGAAATTTTTGATTTTCAGATTCTACATTCGACCGTTCGAGGGTACGAATGTGAAAAAAATAGGTTCGAATGTGGGATTAAAGGTTCGAATGTGAAAATCAGTGTGTAAAAGTGTACATTCGACCGTTTATTTCCACTTTCGACCGTTTGAACATCTACATTCGCCCAAAAAGTCACATTCGACCGTTTGAATTTGGGCGAAGGAGACTGTTCATCTTCTTCAATATCAGATTTTGATTTGGGTCATTTTAACATGCCATTTTGATTTGAATACCCTCTAATATGACCGATTAATCATTCCCAATCAACAATTTCAATTATTATCCATTGTTTATGTGTTTTTAATTAAAAACTAGGGTTCGAAGGTTTTAAAACATCAATTGACCAATCTGATTAGATTTAAACCTTGTTTTTTGTTTATTCTCCCCCTAAAACACATAAGCAATGAAACCTTATCAAAAATTATGGCATTTAACAATTAATAATTGTGTTTTGATGTCAGTTAGGGTTCAGTCACAATATCAATGATTAAGAACTGTTTAGTTGATGATAACCTGCAAATGATGAATCAAAATGATCAACAAATCAATACGAACACAATGATATAATTT
Source organism: Ambrosia trifida (assembly GCA_028751855.1). Lineage (NCBI taxonomy): Eukaryota > Viridiplantae > Streptophyta > Magnoliopsida > Asterales > Asteraceae > Ambrosia > Ambrosia trifida. Next base: position 1,914,981 of record CM054123.1, on the reverse strand, counting down.
TTAACACACGGGCAACAAGATCACTTTATCACAGAAATTTGAAAAATTTTGAATATGGGTGTCGAATGTGCAGATCAGGTATATATAGGCTCTACATTCGACCAAACAACTAGGACGAATGTGAAACTTTTTCCACCTTCGACCCTATTTAAAGGTTCAAATGTAGAAAAAGGGTTCGGATGTGAAATTAACACATGAACACTCACATTCGACCGTTTTAAAGGTTCGAATGAGCAGTTAAAATTCCACCTTCGACCCAACGAAGGGGCGAATGAAAATTGGAATTTTTGAACTTCTTACCAAATCTCAAAAACGAGTCCCGTTCAAAGTATTTTTCAACTTTTAAGAATCCGACATTCATTATTTCTCATTTAAAGATGACAAAACTCAAATGGTCCATCAAGTTTTAGAAAATCATCATCAACCACCATCAGCTATCAAAAATAAGATAGAAATGTAAAATCTTTTTGGATTTTTTAAACTTTTTGTTAAAACACACCTAAAATCTTTATGAGTTTTGTATTTTTGACGAGAAATGTAAAATGCAAAAATGTAGAGATAAAGCAGTAAATGTTTTGTGATTTCCGGTAAGGGGATCATATCAGTTATTGAGAAATCTGATCACACCGTTGATCTTTTGATTTATTATCATTAAAGACAATGTGTGATCTGGCAACTGCTGATATTGTGATCCACATAAACTCACATGCAGACTGTTGTGCAGTGCTTAGACTGATACTATTATTAATAGTATAAACTCAATTGTCTGTGGTTCCCACGCACACGACATACTCTCGTATCAAGAAGTAAAAGCACAAAGACTCATTGTAACGCGTGATTATGCTTTCGTCATCTGTAATTTACAAGGTATGAGGCACAGAGATATACAGGTCAGCAAATCAATGCAACAAAGTAACTTGTGCACTCTACCAGGTTGAGGGCTAATATTAATCATGATTTGCATCAATGATTGAATACGATGTAATAGATAATCTTTGATTATCGTCATACATGTAAAGTTCCTCAATTCGGTAACTTTAGGATTTGGCTTTATAGCTCTTTTATAAAGACACACTATCTGATCTAGGTCTGTAATGACTTACAGCAGAAGATCAGAGAGGCTATCCCCAGACAACTAATAACATAACGACCCGAAACCTCCGAATTTTGTACAAATACCCTATCAAACGAAATTACGGTACTAAGACCATATGCCCATGAGGAGGTCATCCACACAACAATTCGTTTGATATGTATGTATCAGGCATGCAGTATTAGGTCTACGAAGCCTATCAACACATCACACAGACTCAGACACACGCCTTATATTGCATTACATTTCTTTAGCATGTGTCAGATCCCCACTGATGTACTATCATTTCCCCTTATTCTACAGGAAATCATTTTGGGTTTTTCTAATTTTTATGGGTTTTTGAAATTTTCAATGTTTTTTATTTTTCTGAAAATAAATTCTACCTAAAAATGTAAAACATATTTTTGGATTTTTGTATTTTTCATAAAAGCAACAAAAACTATACTAAAAAGCGATAAACTGAGGTAGTGATCAGGCTTGTTTTTCTTTTATACCGTTAGCTTTTAAAAGATATTCAAATCTTGATTTATCAAAAGCTTTGGTAAAAAGATCTGCACGCGTCAGTGTGGATTTTGACCATATCGATCAACTCTTTTGCGTAACAATCACGGATAAAATGGTATTTGATCCGGATATGTTTAACTTTTGAGTGATTTACTAAGTCTTTTGTTAATGCAATTGCGGCTTCATTATCACAGTAAATAGGGGTTTTAAGAAATTGCAAACTGTAGTCCACAATCTGTTGTTGTATCCAGAGAACTTGTGAGCAGCAGCTTGATGCTGAAACGTATTCTGCTTCACATGTGGATAAGGCAACTGCGGTCTGTTTTTTGCATTGCCAGGTCACGAGCATGCTCCCCATAAACTGACATCCAGCCATTGTGGATTTTCTGTCTTTGTCACAGCCACCCCAATCTACATCACTAAAAGCGATTAGGTCAAAATTATCATCATTAGGGTACCATAGTCCTTTCGATGGACAGCCCTTCAGATATCTAAGGATACGTTTGACAGCTGCAAGATGACTCTGTTTTGGCTTCGATTGATAACGTGCACAGAGACATGTGGCGAACATTATATCTGGTCTGGAGGGGATGAGGTACATCAGAGATCCGACGATTGCTCTGTATGTAAAAGGATCAGTTAGCTCCCCCTTAGCGTCAACACCAATCCCGTGATTAGGTTGTATCGGGGTATCCATCGGCTTTGAATCATCCATCTAGAATCGGCTCAAGACTTCATAAACATATTTTGTCTGGTGAATAAAGATCCCCATTGGTCTTTGTTCCACCTGCAAGCCTAGGAAAAACTGCATCTCTCCCATCGCACTCATTTCGAACTTTTCCTGCATAACACGTTCAAATTCTCTGCACAAAAGTTCGTTAGTAGAACCAAAAATAATGTCATCAACATAAATATGCACTAGAAGCAAGTCATCCCCTGTTCGTTTTGTGAACAGTGTGCAATCTACCAAACCTCGTTTAAATCCTTTTATTAGAAGATACGTGCTCAGCTCCTCATACCATTGCCTTGGAGCCTGGTGCAACCCGTAGAGAGCTTTGTTTATAACATAGACCTTATCCCGGTGAATAGGATCCTCAAAGCCTGGTGGTTGACCTACGTAAACTTCCTCCTTGACCACACCGTAAAGAAACGCGCTTTTAACGTCCATTTGATACACCTTGAATTTCTTATACGATGCGAACGCCAGAAACATTCGGATAGCTTCTAAGCGTGCAACCGGTGCATAAATCTCGTTGTAATCGATTCCTTCAACTTGATGAAAGCCTTGTACGACCAATCGAGCTTTGTTCCTAACAATCACTCCTCTGTCATCTTTCTTACACTTGAACACCCATTTCGTTCCTATCTTTTTCCGTCCTGGGGGGTAAATCTGTCAGTGTCCACACTCCAAGTTTCTAAAACTGTAATAACTCCTCCTGCATAGCCTCTACCCAAGCGTCATCCAAAAGAGCGTCCTTGTATGTCCGCGGCTCCACCTGCGAAACATAACAAGCAAAAGATCAGTCATTTTGAAAACCTGATTTTTGAATTTTGGCATATAAAGCAAGAGCGCCAAGGTTAATAGGTGAGTTTGCATTCCTCAGTTGACCTCTCGTCATCACACTGCTACCAGGATCACCAATAACCTGCTCGATCGGATGAATCCGATGTATCCGAGATTCCGGATAATCAGGTACTTGCACTCTCGTCTGAGTAGTTAAATTCGCTGTCAAATCCAGATCATTACCCAAATTTGATGATGAAGCAACATTAGGATTTGGGTTGACTGGTGGTGTCACTGTAGCAATATCTGGAACAGATTCACTTGTAACATCGTCGTCAACTTCAGATTCCGATGAATTAAGAGTTGTGGAAGCTTCCTGAAATACCTCTTCTTCAGCTGTAGGAGCGTTGGTATCATTAGAAGCTGTTTGGGGGTTTACAGTGATCGGACGCACCAACGGTGATGTCACTGCGTTTTCGACCTCGTAATATAATCGTAGTACAGCTTCTTCAACCAAGCTATCTAGATTGAATGATTCAAAGAAATCCTTGTAATTAAACATCCAGTCTGGACCGCTACCCTGTACATTTTGAGTATATCTCTGAACTTCGACATTAGCCCACTCCTCGACCTAACGAGTTCGTTTGTTGAAAACCCGTTTGAGCGGGGTTGCATATCCAACAAAGAATCTTTCTTCAGCCTTTGGTGCGAACTTCTCAGATGGATTAAGCATTGTACATGGAGCTCCAAACGGTTCTAGATACTCTAAGTTCGGCTTTCATCGATTCAACAGCTCATAAGAAGTTTTGCCAAACTTCTTCACTGTTAAAACACGATTAAGAGTATAACAAACTGCGTAAATTGCTTCATTCCAGAACATTACTGGAAGATTGGAATCTGCAAGCATTGTTCTTGCCGTTTCAATTAGAGTCCTGTTTTTGCGTTCTGCGACACCGTTCTGTTGAGGGGTATACGGAGCACTGTATTCATGATGAATTCCTTTGTTTTCACAAAGAGCTTCCATCTGTGCATTCTTAAACTCCGTCCCATTATCACTCCTAATTCTCTTGATCTTGAGACCATAGACATTTTCCAATCGAGTGAACAGAACTTTCAAGTTATCAAACGTGTCGCTCTTATGATGCAAGCACATAACCCATGAAAATCTGGAATAGTCATCTGTAACCACAAGACAGTACAATTCACCGGCATGACTTTTACGCTTGACCGGTCCGAACAGATCCATGTGCAAACGCTTAAGTGGTAGTTCAACGGAATTGACTTTCTTTGGCTTATGGGATTGCTTTTGACATGTCGAGAATGTATAGATTGTTCACTCTCGGTGCTTTTAGCATAACCCACTCTTTTGGTAAAATGAATCCCGGCTTGAGTATATTGCAAGATTTGTCATCAAAGAATACCGAAAACTGCTTATCACATATCTGACTGACACTGAGCAGATTATAATCGATTTGCTTCACGTACGAAATCTTCTCAAAAATCACTATCCCATTACTTACACTTCCTTCCATAGTAATGTATCCACCTTTATTCCCGGTAAACGCTACGTATCCTCCATTGATATTTCTGATGTCAAACAGTAGCGATAAATCCCATGTCATGTGACCAGAAGCTCCACTGTCAACAATCCAAAGACTGCTCACAGGGCCAGCTGAAGCTCCCTGCACATATCAAGTAAAAGATTAGATTTTTCGGGGGACCCAAACCTGCTTGGTCTTGGGTCTTTGAACTTTGAGTTTCAAAGATTCTTTCTCACAGACAGATTGATTTGAATTGATCTTTTTATGATCAATTAAATCTTTTTCAGTTTCAGTTTTGACATTCTCATTCACTTGTGAAGATGAAGCACCTTGAGAACCCTTTGGTGACCAATGCTGTTCCGAACGTTTCAAGATCCGGATTTGAGATTTTGGGGTCTCAATCGGTTTCTTTACTTCGTCTTTAAATGAAACTTTCTTGGTTACCTTCTCTGATTTAACAGAAACAGGTCCAATTGTTGGTTGGACAGCAGGTTTTACAGGAACCTTTTTCTTGTCAACAGTTGTGTTCATCATCGGTTTCTTAAGGGGTTTTTCAATTGCTATCCGGTTACGACGGTCATATGTCATCTGACGATTTTCCCTCTTTTGAAAATATCTGCTTTGATTATAAAAAGGTGCAGGTTGAGGGACAAGTCGTCTTTGTGGATAACAATGATTATCAACTGGACTCTGGTATGTCTGCTTCATTTCCACCTCGTGCCTTTTGTGCCTAACATACGGGCAGTGAGCAAGTAAATGTCCTCTCTCCCCGCATTTATAACACGCACGGTATTCCTCAAAGTTGTTCTTGGCATTCGACTTAGCATATGTAGTGATAAGATATTGATCATCCACACACTTCCTTCTAAGACTCTCAGGAGCTAGGTCCTTGGAGTAAGTCGGCTCAAGAAAACTATTAGCCTTATTTTTTGGCTTGATAAATTCTGTGACACGAACCTTCGGTTCTTTTGGAATATCCAAGTAAATTCTTTCTAAAACCTCTGGAGGTACATCATTTTTTCGCTCATGCTTTGGGAACCAAATGGTACTCTCCTGCCAAATTTTCTCAATCTTTGAGTAATTGGCGAATTTGATTGGATATTCCTCATCAGACATTATCTTATCGAATCCAATCATCCGATAGAAAATCTTGACGGGTTTGTCACATTGAGCATTCTTCTCAACAGGCTTAATTGATTAATTCGCTCGGTGAGCGTTAGCCATGGGATGCACAATCTGAGATGGTGACACAGGTTCATTTGTAATTATGTGATTTTCAACAGGAATATCACACACCTTCTCAGATTTGTCATTCTCAGAGTCGGAATCATCAGTTACAGTAACTACACCTTCATTGTTTAGTCCCAAAATTGGTCGAATATCAGAATTTAGGTCTCCCACACTGGAGGTGTTAGACTCATCATCTGATGTCGAGTCAGACTTAAATGAGCTCTCCGGTGTTATTGAATGTAGAGTATGGATTTCAAATAACACAGGAGATGGGACTACCTTGTAGTTTGCACTACTAAACTGTGAAGGCTCCTCTATGATATGATCAACAACATAAGCAATATGCTTATAACTTTCAAGTTTCTTATTGACTTTTTCTGCATAGCACTTGATGGTAGCCATTTCAAGTTTTGTACTTTCTAAATTATTGATATAGTTGTTAATGGCTAATTGTTTCAAAGATAAAGTCTTTTTGAGTTCTGAAATGTCTTTCTTATAACCATCAAGCACTCTGTTAAACTCTCGTGCTTCTTTCTGATACGATTGACAGTTGATCTTAGCCCTCTCAAGCTGAACCCTGAGTTGCTTATTATCCTCTGTCAACCGATCACATGCACCACAATACCTCTCACTATTCATATCAAGATTAGATTCAGAACTTACCTGCTTTGGAGGCTCTGTCATCGCCATCAGTGCAAAATGTGCTTCCTTACCAGCAAAGAATTTAGAATAGTCGATTCTGGTACAAGCATCATCCACCATGCATGATTTGCGGGTCATCAAAAAATCAGCTTCAGCAAGCAGTTGGTCGATATCATCATCTAGTGAGTTAACACTAGCTTCAGAATCAGAATCACTCTCCACATCAGAATAAGCTGAATCATACTGTTCTGGCACATCAGTAACAAAGTCAAGAATCAAACCCGACTTCTTCTCTTCACAAACATCACTTTCTTCACTCAAGTCCTCTATTTTCACCTCAGACATCTTCTCAGTCACCAATTCTTCTTCTACACATACCGGCTCATCCAAATCCATTTTTTGTGCAACACATGCCACATTACCAGTGGTAATCTCCTCAACACCCAACTGCATACCCGTCCAATCAAATCCCTCATCTTTGTCACACCCCAACCCGGCTAGGGCTGACGTGTCACTCTTACAGATATCAAAACCAAAACCAATCCATAACGTTAAAACATAATTACCATTTATTATGATGTAGAAATAAATTAATGAATACTGCTCGTTCAACTTCTTTTAACACTCTTCACCGATTCCCCAATATCCCATATTACCTGCGAAACAAATAAGACAACACAACAAAAGAAAATACGGTTGAGCCAAAAATTGCCTAGTAACGGAGGAATCAATAGTACAAGTAAATTCAACGCAGCGGAAAAGCAAGACATAATAGGACTGAGACCGAAGTGAACATACGAAAGGGAATAAAAAAACCAAACAAACTCTATTTCAAACTCGAAACCAAACTTATATCGAAACACTTGATGAACATAATCCGACGCAAAACCTGATACTTGATGTAACACCCCAACCGATGGCGGAAACATCGGGATGTCACGTATTGATGATTGTTCAGTAGCTCATGGTAGTACACAAGTTTAAATAATCCTTTATTTCATTGCAATATTGAATTACATTAAAGTCTACATCAAATAATCAAGCAAAGCTTCAAATATCTCCTCATGCTAGCTCTAGACTTCAAGCATCAGTATTTCCTGTTGAGTTTGGAAAAATGGGGGGGTCAACTAGAAGTTGGTGAGAATACATAATCCATGTTAAGCAAATAGTTTAAGTATAAAAGTCTAGCAATTCGTATGTCTATCGTAAATTTAAGTCTACAGGAATAGTATAATATGTTGACATAATCAAACCTCCGACTAGTTTAGGTCCATCCCGTCATCTACGGTTCACCTTAGTAATATGTTGGAACGATAACAATCACCCACGCTACCTATGTAGGAGGTACACGTATCCGGGTGGGATTGTCAATCCAATAGATCTATTATTGAGTATCGCCGGCTTGGCCATAGCTAATGATTATGTAATGTTGAAACTCGTTGAAACTGTTGACTAATTCATGAGACAATAAAGTTTACTACTAGACATGCATGATGAATTGCTTAAAATGTTGCAAGTATAAAGAATCGCATAAACATGGTTACGTAAACTCACCTTAGCAAAGTATTAAGTCTCGAGAAATAGAATATGTGTAGCCCCAAAGTTGCCAATTACAAGAGCTTATAATCAAAGCTTCAATTGTAGAAGTAATAGACTATAGAAGAAAGGTATGAGGGAAAGTTTAATCAGATTGAAACAATCGATTTAGAGGTGCAAAGTATAATGGGTCATAGGTGGGTTTTTATACTAGTTTTGGATTCAATTAGCCATTAAAATTGGTCAACACCATAAAGTAAGGTTTTATGATGAATTGACTATTTGACTAAAACTTTGACTGTTTGACTAAGACTTTGACTAGAACTTTGACTATGACTTTATTTAAAAAAAAAATCTTGTATGTGAAAAAAAAAAAAAAAGAATTTAGAATCATATTATTATTATTATTATTATTTATACATTTATGTATGTATATAAGTTGTGAGTTATGATAAATAAAGACTTAGTCACATTTGTATAATATTAATGATAAAGGTGTAATAAAAAAAAATATATATATATAAGGGCTTTTTATGTATTAAAATTTTGAGGAAAATTTTGCGATGTTACACTTGACCGGAACATAACCAGACACATACCGAAGCATATAAGAACGATATCAGAAACTTATCAGAACAAATACACACATCAAACTACGTGACTATTCATATAAATAAAGTAAGTCGCGTCAAACAGAAGCACCCACGAGCCTAAACAAACTTACAAACTGGTACATAGCTAGCTAGTCCATGCACTTATGAGACGGTGAGCGTGGCGTACACCCATTATTCCAATCTCCACAAAACAGAAACATATAACAGAAGTCAGAATCAGATCTAGGATATATCCATACGCCTCCAAGAGACCATGTTAGAGACGCCGTGATTTTGATTACGCACTGTCACGGAAAGTGTTCATGTCGCTGATGCCCCAACGACAAGTCAAAACAAACTGCTCGGGTGACAGAGTACAAAAGCTAATGCCATGTAAATAATTACAGGCAAACTAAAAATGACATTATCCGGAACATGCGACCATGAGCACAAGTCAGAGGTATGGCATGCTATGACATACTAACAACAAATTGACCAATACACACCGACCAAAATAACGAACCAAATACGAACCGATGATACGTATAAAACGATGATACTCTAAACATAGACGTAAGTCCGTACTACAAAGTAACGGATATAAATATATAGTATGATTGAAAGACCGAAGAATCCGTACCATGATATGACAGAAAATAATAACTACTATGATGTAAAATAAAACGGAATCCGTACCTTAAGTTTAGTAAGGTAAGTCAACACAAAATCATGTCGCCCTCAACTAGCACACCAACCTATATATTCATTTATATCGGATTAAATTCACGAAAGACTAAATTGGTTATCCGTTCATTGGCATATCGATTTCAGACAACAAACACTTTATGAATAGATATCTGCTTATTAGGATTTTAAAAATTAATAAATCCACCAAAGTTTTACGTTTAGAATTTACTAAAACAAAATTTTAGATTCAAATCTATATGTTGTATCTCATACGAAGGCTTAGGCTTGTGTTAAAAATATATGCATTATAATTAAAAACAAAGTCAAATACTCGAACTTTTATATAAAGGCATCACGTCTTTGTTTTAAAAAAATAACAAACATATTACTTTACTTGATTATATATAAAAAAACAATTATGAATACATAGGTAAAATCTATTACTATATATTTGAATGGGGAACATATGGTTGAAAGTTTCAAGATATAAAATAGCTTTCTGTTTAATCTTCTTCATAAAGCATCAGGTCGTCGGAAGCATCGAAACAAGACTAGGATTTACATAAATGTTTTCAAATAGGATGAATGTTTGATCTGGTACCTCAATATCAAAAAGGAACTAGTTGGAGACCAACGAGCGTTGTCGAATGAATAATGAGAGACGGGTCAAAACAGCAGCGATGGTTGCGGCCTGAATAGTGCGGTGGTGTCCACGGCCTTCTGGCGAGGTGGTGCGGCGAATGAATGCTCCGTCGAAACAGAGTGTTATGATTTGAGTGAAACAGAGGATTCGGTTTCAAAAAGCAAGTTCGGAAGATTATGATCACAAAGGTTTATAAATATTGATGGTAACAATAATTTAGTCCCGATTTCTCGGTTGATTAGTTTGGAAACAGATAAAAATATTGATTTTGAAAGTTGGACGGGGCATGGCAAAATTGAAAGTCATCATTACGAAACTAAATATAAGGTAGTTATTATTTCCTTAATGAAAAGGTCCCAAATTAATGCATACATACACACATTTAATTATTAATAGTTAAATTATTTATCTAGTCAATGATTGTCCAGCTGGTTCGAGGTAGGGTGGGGTTTTCTTTAAGGGTTCCCATCCTGAAGGTAGGTCACAGGTTCGATCCATGCACACCACAAATAAAATCCCCGTGACGGTTTGAGCTTAGGCAAGGAGGACACCGATGTGTGGTGTAACATCGCCAAATTTTCAAATTATAATACGTATAATGTGCCTAAGTTTTATTTCCCGACCACACAATACATATATATATATATATATATATATATAATAATAATAATAATAATAATAATAATAATAATAATAATAATAATAATAATAATACTCACATACTTGAAATTCACCTTTAAAACAAACCCAACTTTCGACCCAAACATCATCCCAGCCCAAACCCAACAACAAGCCCACCTCCCTTGCCCAAAGATGAGGCCCAATAGCTCTGCAGCCCACAACCCTGGTCCGGCCCAACCCCTTGGCTGTTTGTTAAAAAAAATAACTATGCTTCTGCCGGGATTCGAACCCGGGCAGAAGGCCGTCCAAGACTTAACACACACACACACAAGCCATCTGCTCCACACCTATTCATTGTTACCAAACCAAGTCGTTTTATATATATAGCAAATGTTAACACTAACAGTTGACTCAGGAAGAGTCAACTGTGCTCATCGAGCATCAAAATCATTATCATTCAACGCGTATTCGATCCAGAAATGGAATGGAGCTTGATTACCGGCCTATCATCATTGATTGCACGATCTATTAGCGTTTAATTCTTACTAATTACTGGATTGACGCGTCAACATTAACAACTCGGTCAATGCTTGCCATTTCAAACAACCAAATCATTTCACTATAAATTGAGGGTTCCTGCACCTCCTCACATCGCCGAATACTCACCCTCTACCTCCAATTTCCATTAATTAACCTCTGATTATCTATTCACGATCGCTGTTTGACTTTTAGTCTTGACCGAGCTAACAAACATGAAACAACACTGTAAGTTCAATCTTGTTTGGGAATTTTGTTGATCGGCATCCATAAAACAAAAGCCCTAAGATCAATCGGGCTAATGTTGTGTGTAACAGATTATTGCTAGAACTAGGGTTTATATGAAATTGGGGATAAAACTGATTCATGGTTATATATCTTTGAAACTGAGATGAATCACAACCACAAGCCTAGGCCAAGTGGTTGTGACTGTGGCTTGTGACCGGGATCATCTGGGTTCGAGACCCGGCTGGGACGCTTTTGTTCCATTTTTTTTATGTTTTTAAACAAACAAATAAAATACATATATTACCTTTAAATCTTGTAAATTCCTTTTTAAATATCAAAACCTTTTTATAAATTCTAAAAAAAATTATATTTTTCAAATCTGAGTTAAAGGATTTATTTACAATTTTTAGTTTTCTAAAAATAATTGATTTAATATTTATAATAATTAAATCAATTTTATACTATTATATTTATAAAAATCCATTAAAATATCAAAACGATCTTATTAATTTCTACAAAAAATATCCTAAGTTTTTATAACATTAAGCTTTTCAGAAATGATTTTTATTTCTGAAAAATCATTTATTTAATATTTTTAATCAATTTTTGTTAGTTTTAATCATAATTAAATCATAATAAATCCAATTTTTATTATTTTTGCACCAAAATTTTATACAATTTATTTTTAAATATTTAGAACAGAAATATGATTCTTAATATAATAATTCTTTAATTTTTGTATTTTTGAAAATTAAAGTTAAATTTTGGCAATTTGTAATAAATAGATTTAAAAATCTATTTTAAAAGAAATAATTTTATAAAAATCATTTTTATACTTCAAACACATTATTGTGAGCATTCTAAATTCAAATTTTATAAAAAGGCTTTCTTTTATTTAATTATCAAATTTCCCTTTATTTAATTAACATTTTATTTTAAATTCAACAATTGGATATCCCCAAATTCGAAGCCCTAGAAATTTATACATTTATAGACTTGGTAGACTTAGACATATATATTACCTCATTATAGGGTGATACTTGATACATTGGGCAACACACTATTTTTCAAGAGATAACGTTTTGCTAAGGTGAGTTTACATAGCCCCCTTTTACTCTATTTTCACTATTTTTGGAGTGAAACATGTTTACACATTTTATACTATCATTTACTCATATTTACTTGTGATTCAATTACAACATCATTCTATCATTTGACTGTAACAAAAAGACACAGTACAATCATTAACAATGATCAAGCCGCCTGTTTAGATTATAGCGCTATAGGTCTGACAAACCCATCCCCCGCATAGACTCAGGGATGATCGATAACAGTAATAACATTTAACTAACTTGCGAGTTAGTCATCAGTCGAAACAAGGTTTGGTTGTACAAAGACGCATTGTTGCATGTCGGTATCATACTCTATCATCATACAACTTTGAATGTTGTACAAACTATTGTTACCAATTATTTTCAAAAACCTATGTATTCTCACCAACTTTTGTTGACCCAAAATATTTTCAACTTAACATGTTTCAGGTTCTACTTGCTTGAAGATTTGCTTGAAGATATGTGCATAGTTTTATTCAATTTGATGTACGAATTCTTGTAGATCAATTGTATGTAATTTATTTAAATCAATTAATGAAATTTATTATTCACCATGAGCTACTGAACAATCATCAATACGTGACATCCCGATGTTTCCGCCATCGGTTGGGGTGTTACATGTGGGTAGGGATTCGAATTGGGAACCGCTAGGTTAGGGTTGTACAAAGATTTCCATTGAACTATGTCTTTCAAAAAAATAAATTAATTATCTATCTAAAAATTTATAACCAAATTATATATTTTTTTTCTTATAACTATATATATATTTCATCGTAAAGGAAAAGAATCATAAGTCAGACTACTAAATGAAACTAACAAAACCTATTCATTTACTATATTATTTATACTTATATGACTTAAGTTTTCGAATATTACAACTATACTCTCCTAAAAAAAAAATTGTCCTCAAAATTGCCAAGTATAAATTACATGTAAATTAATTTATATCAGATATGAAACATATTTCAGATATCATCGATGTATAACAAAACCAAATATAAAATGAATTATTGGGTCATCAGAATGACGGGTAAACTAGGTAGAAAACGAATCAAGATTCGTACATGATCAGACAAAATCGAACATATGGAATATCAGAGTACTGAGACGTAAACGGATTCGAATAGACACGAATCTACATAACAAAAATCCAATAGAGCACATATGTACCTGTAATTCATGATTGCGTTCGCGACCGTAATCATCAATTACCTTACAACGGTGCCCTAACGGTTCTCTCGTCATGTATTCTAATGACATATCAAAATTTAAGGAAACACGAAACGAAATTAAATGAATCCTGATTAATTACTAGAGTTCTAGAAAACATCTAGATGATGACTAAAGTAGGTCAATTATACTAGGATATAAAACGATATGAAATAATTCTAAAAGCACATATGGTGGCAACGTTCTTGCAGCGTGTAGTTGAGTGCGTTAGATGACATAATCACTCCAACCGTGGCGTCTACCGAGTTTCGATTAATTCACGAATTCAAAGCTAGAACCATGCTAATGATAGACTAACCGTATTGTGTGGCCGAAATCGAGGTATCTAATATACATGTAGCAATGAAAGACATAAAAGACACTAACGGATAAATCAAAGATTGGAAACTGATAAGCACGATAATTGATCAAAAGAGGAAGTCCAAACCCAACGTCTACCCATTAACTCACAGGTTTACTTTTTAAAGTTTAAGTTTCCTACAAGAAAGAGCCTTTGCTCTAATACCATAATTGTCACACCCCAACCCGGCTAGGGCTGACGTGTCACTCTTACAGATATCAAAACCAAAACCAATCCATAACGTTAAAACATAATTAACATTTATTATGATGAAGAAATAAATTAATGAATACTGCTCGTTCAACTTCTTTTAAGACTCTTCACTGATTCCCCAATATCCCATATTACCTGCGAAACAAATAAGACAACACAACAAAAGAAAATACGGCTGAGCCAAAAATTGCCCAGTAACGGTGGAATCAATAGTACAAGTAAATTCAACGCAGCGGAAAAGCAAGACATAATAGGACTGAGACCGAAGTGAACATACGAAAGGGAATAAAAAAACCAAACGAACTCTATTTCAAACTCGAAACCAAACTTATATCGAAACACTTGATGAACATAATCCGACGCAAAACCTGACACTTGACCGGAACATAACCAGACACATACCGAAGCATATAAGAACGATATCAGAAACTTATCAAAACAAATACACACATCAAACTACGTGACTATTCATATAAATAAAGTAAGTCGCGTCAAACAGAAGCACCCACGAGCCTAAACAAACTTACAAACAGGTACATAGCTAGCTAGTCCATGTACCTATGAGACGGTGAGCGTGGCGTACACCCATTATTCCAATCTCCACAAAACAGAAACATATAACATAAGTCAGAATCAGATCTAGGATATATCCATACGCCTCTAAGGGACCATGTTAGAGACGCCGTGATTTTGATTACGCACTGTCACGGAAAGTGTTCATGTCGCTGATGCCCCAACGACAAGTCAAAACAAACTGCTCGGGTGACAGAGTACAAAACTAATGCCATGTAAATAATTACAGGCAAACTAAAAATGACATTATCCGGAACATGCGACCATGAGTACAAGTCAGAGGTATGGCATGCTATGACACACTAACAACAAATTGACAAATACACACCGACCAAAATAACGAACCAAATACGAACCGATGATACGTATAAAACGATGATACTCTAAACATAGACGTAAGTCCGTACTACAAAGTAACGAATATAAATTTATAGTATAATTGAAAGACCGAAGAATCCATACCATGATATGACAGAAAATAATAACTACTATGACGTAAAATAAAACGGAATCCGTACCTTAAGTTTAGTAAGGTAAGTCAACACAAAATCATGTCGCCCTCAACTAGCACACCAACCTATATATTCATTTATATCGTATTAAATTCACGAAAGACTAAATTGGTTATCCGTTCATTGGCATATCGA
This sequence comes from Ambrosia trifida, assembly GCA_028751855.1. Lineage (NCBI taxonomy): Eukaryota > Viridiplantae > Streptophyta > Magnoliopsida > Asterales > Asteraceae > Ambrosia > Ambrosia trifida. The sequence goes on along the minus strand of CM054123.1, from coordinate 1,899,507 downwards.
TTTCCGACAACAAACACTTTATGAATAGATATCTGCTTATTAGGATTTTAAAAATTAATAAATCCACCAAAGTTTTTGATGAGCCGGTCGTCACGGTTCATACAAAACCTAATTAACCTAGGTAGATAGGATAAGTAGGGTATCAATCCAAGGAGCGTGTGGTTAGTGGATATTATGTAGTTGATTAAACGGTGTCGCTTATGAAGTTTACTAGAGACTTATGAAGTTGGTAATTGGTTTATTTAAGAATGTGATTGAAAAGGGTTTTGTTGTTATATTAAAAACTTGAATTGAAATTATATGTGAAAAATAATAAAGTTTGTAAACAATTTAATTAAAAGGATCACACCTAGGTTTCAACAACTAAAGTCTAAGGTTTTCACAATTGGGTCAAACAAGTGTAGTGCAATTGGTGTTAACGGGGTGATTGTTCAATAAGCTTAGGTGTCAAGTTTCATCAACATCAAAGATGGACTAAACTACACTTCATTACCTAGAACATACAACCCTATGTTTGTATTAGAGCAAGAAAACATGTTCATGACACTAGAAATTGGCACAAGACCAATTAACTAAAATGAATTCAACATAAGATTAATCGCAATCTAATATAATGATTCAAACACACAATCACACAATTAAAAGTTTAAAGTAATACCCAAATGTTTAAACCCTAGAGCTTCAATTGTTTACTTCCTAGGCGTGATACAAAGAGACTAGCCACTCATGGCCATGGAGCTTGATTCTTCAAAAGTTGGGTCTTGAATCTTCAAAGGCTTGAATAATAGGATGATTTGGTGTTCTTCAATGATATGGAATGATATGGGTTTGACAAGATGGAGTGGTAATGATAGAGATGCCAAATTATCAGCCTTCAAGGTGTTTTAAAGCCAAAGAAATCAAAACTTCCGTTTTGATACACATTAAAAACATTAAACCCAAGTTTGACTGCAGGTGCTGTAGGCTACGCCACTTTTGGCATCGCCTACGCGAGTCCCGTAGCCTACGCCAAAAGTGGCATAGGCGACGCCATGTCTGTTTTGGTTACAAGATCTTGCTCTATCCTACGACATTTTGGTCCCCTTCTCCTACGCGAGTGCTGTAGGCGACGCCAAAACTGCTGTAGGCGACGCCAATTTGTCCCGGACACCCGTTTCATCTTTTCTTGCTCGGTTTATCACTCCTTGTGCTCCCGAGATGTTCCAAAAACTCCAGATTTTCACCCTTTTTGTGTCAATACCTAAAGATCATAAGACATGTCAAAGTAGTGCTATTCCATAATCATTTATACATTAATCAATCAATTTAGCTTTGTTAATTCTCGAGTTTTTACCAACCTATCAGTTTTACGTTTAGAATTTACTAAAACAAAATTTTAGATTCAAATCTATATGTTGTATCTCATATGAAGGCTTAGGCTTGTGTTAAAAATATATGCATTATAATTAAAAACAAAGTCAAATACTCGAACTTTTATATAAAGGCATCGCGTCTTTGTTTTAAAAAAATAACAAACATATTACTTTACTTGATTATATATAAAAAAACAATTATGAATACATAGGTAAAATCTATTACTATATATTTGAATGAGGAACATATGGTTGAAAGTTTCAAGATATGAAATAGCTTTCTGTTTAATCTTCTTCATAAAGCATCAGGTCGTCGGAAGCATCAAAACAAGACTAGGATTTACATAAATGTTTTCAAATAGGATAAATGTTTGATCTGGTACCTCAATATCAAAAAGGAACTAGTTGGAGACCAACGAGCGTTGTCGAATGAATAATGAGAGACGGGTCAAAACAGCAGCGATGGTTGCGGCCTGAATAGTGCGGTGGTGTCCACGGCCTTCTGGCGAGGTGGTGCGGCGAATGAATGCTCCGTCGAAACAGAGTGTTATGATTTGAGTGAAACAAAGGATTCGGTTTCAAAAAGCAAGTTCGGAAGATTATGATCACAAAGGTTTATAAATATTTATGGTAACAATAATTTAGTCCCGATTTCTCGGTTGATTAGTTTGGAAACAGATAAAAATATTGATTTTGAAAGTTGGACGGTGCATGGCAAAATTGAAAGTCATCATTACGAAACTAAATATAAGGTAGTTATTATTTCCTTAATGAAAAGGTCCCAAATTAATGCATACATACACACATTTAATCTATAACTTATAATAAAAGAATTGAAGATTGATGAGTTGTCATTCAATGAAGGCTTAAGAAAGCCATTTTAATGACATGGCATTCAATGAAACATTCTCTTCTTTGAGTGTGCCATGTGTCATGCCATGTGGCAAATAAAAAAAATAAATAATAATATAATACCTAATATACTAAATTTAAATTGAGTTATTTTAGGAAAAAAGAATTTAAAAATAAATTTAAATTTTTCTCTCTTATGTTTCCTCCCATAATTTTTAAACGTTAATATATTTTATATACAAGATTTTTTAAGGAAAAAAATTATACCAAATTAACGAGCGTTTTATTATCTTTCCAACGAGTACCATAGTGCTATATAAAAAACGGAGAAAAAAAACGACTATTTTTTGTGGGGTTTCGTTCTTACAGGAAAAAAAGCACAAAGTGTTCAGGTTATTCATTAATAATGTTTTTTCTTTTAAACAAGGTTCTTATCTACGATGTTAAAATTCAGCTCAATCGTCATGCTTTCATTGGAATTTTACTCTTTTAAAGATGCATAGGTATACTTCATCAAGAGAAGCTAGGAGAAAGAATCGCGCAACACTGCAACACATGGTGTCACCTTATAGCAAGGTTATTTTTTTATTTATTTAATTACAAGAGTAATAATTATTACTATTAATATTAGTATTATTAGAATTGTTATATTTTTCAACCCTGGGACGCTCCCGGGATAAAAGCTAGTTATTAATAGTTAAATTATTTATCTAGTCAATGATTGTCCAGCTGGTTCGAGGTAGGGTGGGGTTTTCTTTAAGGGTTCCCATCCTGAAGGTAGGTCACAGGTTCGATCCATGCACACCACAAATAAAATCCCCGTGACGGTTTGAGCTTAGGCAAGGAGGACACCGATGTGTGGGTAGGGATTCGAATTGGGAACCGCTAGGTTAGGGTTGTACAAAGATTTCCATTGAACTATGTCTTTCAAAAATAAATAAATTAATTATCTATCTAAAAATTTATAACCAAATTATATATTTTTTTTCTTATAACTATATATATATATATATATATATATATATATATATATATTTCATCGTAAAGGAAAAGAATCATAAGTCAGACTACTAAATGAAACTAACAAAACCTATTCATTTACTATATTATTTATACTTATATGACTTAAGTTTTCGAATATTACAATCTTTCTGTATCACCAAGGCCTTGTTTTAGTTTTCTGATTGGGTTTGTGTGTTTGGTGTAGAAATAGGAATGATTGTTCGGTTAGAATTTTGTGGTGTTTGGTTTTGGTATAGGTTTTGTGTAGTGGTTTGTCTAACAGTGTTGTTTTGTGAAGTGTTTTGGCGGTTTTGGTAGGTATTTTGTGGTTGAAAGCTTGAAATATTTGGACTTTGGTAAGATACCTGATTTTGGGTTTGACGGTTTTGGTAGTTGGTGTTGAAAGGATTTATGTTCCCCTGTTGTGCTGGCTGTATACATTCCCTCTTGAAGTGACCTTCCCCACCACAATTAAAACATGTCACTTTGGCTTTGTTAAATCCATATGTGGTGTTTGGAGAAGTAGAAAGATCAGTTCTGCCAGTCTTCTCAATGAATTCAGTAGCTCTCCTCATAACGCTAGCAAATGCCCACTAGATGTCAATGAGCTCAATCTCTTCTTTATCAATTTGTGCGTAGTCTTCACTGGTTAAGTTGTTGTTACCAATTTGACTAGCAACCAGCCCGTTATAAGAAGCTACCATAGCTGACACCAATGCTACATGTTGCTGTGCAATCTCAACAGTAACATTGTTCAAGTTCGAGGTCTCCAGTACAATTGGGCTCTGATTAGATTGGGTTTGGTTTATTTGTGTTTGATTTATTTGAGGAATATAGGATTGTTGTTGAGGTTGGTTTAAGCTTGCAGAATAACAAGCTGCTTGTTGCATTAGTGAAAATGGTGGTATGAAAGTTGTAGTAGGATATGATGGTGGGGTATAAGATGAAGTTTGAGCAAGGTAATTGATGGGTGTTTTGGATGGTTCAACATGGATAGAAACGCACGCAATGTGTGGAGCAACATTTGAACTAGAACTTGAACTAGCAAGAGATGAAGATGCACTACCATGATATAACTCTGGATTCTGAGGAACTTGAACTCTTTTCGCCTTCCTCTTTTCTTCCATCTCTTTATTCTCAAGTTTCTTGATAAACTCATTGATGGTCCAGTATTGGTACGCATCCTTTTCCTTGAGTACCTCGATGTGCTGATTCCAGTATGGTGGCAACGCATCAGCAAACTTGTCCACCAGCTCAGACATCGGTATGTTAATCTCATAGCTTGAAAGCTCAGTCAACAAATGACAATACCTCGGAACCAACTCCATCAGCGTCTCATTCCCCATATAGCTGAAGTTCTCAAACTTTTTCTCAGTTCCTCCATTCTCAATTTTCTCGTCTTCTCATTCCCATCATGACGATTTCTTAACATGTCCCACAACTGTTTAGAAGTGGTGCAAGACCCAAACTGATGTAAGAGATCAGTATTAATGGCCTGGGACAGTTGGGAAAACGCCTTCTTTTCCACTGCAAATTTCTTTTTCACATCCTTAGCAAGACTTTCCAATGGAATCGGCTCACCCGTGTTCTCCAAGATCGGAGCAACATAGCCCTTAGCAATCATTTGCCAAGCTTCCGTTCCTTCTAATCCCATTCCCTCAAGATGAATCTTGAACTTGGTCTTCCATGTGTTATAGTCTACCATTTCCATCAACTTTGGTGGACGACTTCCACTCCCCAAAGATAAGTCTTGAATAAGAGTCGAAATCAGCCATCGGTTGTGGTTGTGGTTGTGCAACTTGTTGGGGCATAGAACTAGTCATCGCCATATAGTTAATCGGTTGAGATGGTTGACTAGACTTCTGAGCAGCTACCGACCAAGGATCCATGGTTGTCTGTTGTTGTGGTGTTGTATTAGGTCGTGGTGTTGTAGGGAAATTCCACATATCGCTCTGCAAATGATTAAACACGAAACGATTATTTCTTTTATGTGCATTAGTCGCAAACTTTTGTAATTCGCAATCCAATAGCTATAGTCACAATATGTGCATCTACAATATTTATACGATATGAGAGTGCTTGCATTTCTTTTATGAGGATACATTGCCTTTATTGTGCGATGTGCGAGGCACCACTCGTCAAGGTTTGGTTATGGACTCATGATGGTTTATCATCATTGCTCTTAGCTAGACAATGATGGGTCATTCAAGGATTTCATTAAACTTTACATTTTGTTTATTTCAAAACCCGTGAACTCACCAACATTTTGTTGACAAAGTTTTTATGCATGTTTTTCAGGTAACTAAACTATGGATGGAACTTAGGGTATGTTTGGGCATTCATCCACGACTATCACCTATGGTGTTGTCAAAACTTTTGACCTCGTGATGGGTTTTAAACTATATCTTGTGATGGTTGTTGTTGTTGAACAAGTTTGGTACTTTTACTATTAGATAAAAATGAATGTTTGCTCAAATCTTGTGCTTGAAAACCTTTCGTGGTTGCATCTCGTGTTTCCGCCTAGGCGGGGCGTGACACCTAAAAAATCTTGGGTCCGGATAAGTTGGCTCTTAATCAAAGTAATCTTTCATTAAACGAGCGTTCGCCGCCAAGCGGTCGCGTTCCATATATTTTCTTCGCAAAATAGGACGTGGAGGATTACTAACATGTTTCATATACGTCGTTACCAGCGCACAAGCACTTGTAACCACCTCTTGCTCGATCTCCTCGTCGGTTGATTCACCCGTATCGCCTAAAAACTTTTTGTAATAATAATCCCGGATGCCAGATGAGGATGTCTAGGAAGTCATTTTTTTTAAATAAGTTAGCAAAGTTTATAAATTGAGGTTTGGTGTTGTATGTTTTGTATAAAATTGTGTGAGATGGTGTGTGTTTTGTTTGGGTTGGTTTGTGTTTTTCTTTGTGTTTTGTGTAAAATTTTGTTGGTAAATAAATAATTTTTTTTCGAACGTTGCATCCCAATCCCAATTCCAACGGCTTTTTTTAACGTTGCCACCCCACATGTCACATTATAATTGGATGGATCACTAATTTCACACCGCGAAATATTTCGCTTGAGGTTGGTAAGCGCCCCTTTAACACAAGGGGAGGCGGTGTTCCTATGTGAAATGAGCGCGAATTTTAGACATTAACTCCCCCGTTAACGAACGACTACGTATGGTCTTACAAGGTGTTTGGGATTGAGTTTGGAAATTCAAAAGTGCTTTTGGTAAGAAGTGTTTATTGGCTTATGACTTTTTGAAAATGAGTTTTAAAATAAGCGTTTGGATTAGCTTTTGGGATGAGAAACGTCAAAAAGTCAATAGATTGTTTTTTTAAGTGTTTCGCTTAACTTATTGTGAATATTAGTTGTATGGGGGGTAGATTTGTAATTTTTTTATCAAAAGCCAAAAGCCAGGATTTTTAACTTCTCAAAAACAGTTTTTTCACCCTTAAAAGCTAAAAGTCAAAACACAAACTGTTTTTAGGTTACACAAACAATTTATTAATTTATTGGCTTTTTGGAAAACCCAATTAAAACTCAATCTCAAACAGTTTTTACCGGTTCACTACCGTTGAGAATCCAGTTAAAAACCGAATTCATGGATCGATTAAGCGAAAACAACTCAATTTCAGACGGGAGATTCGAGACGAGACAGAAATACACGATAACAACGTCATCACAGATTCGTATTACTACAGAAACGGTTACAGACACTGTCATCAGTAGGATAAACGTCTATCTCGTGGCCGGGGGAGGTCGGGCATGACCTCCCCCTTGAGAGCATTCAAAATACAAACTCAAATCACCAAAAATGAACAATAACACATGAGATTGCTATTTATAGTCCAAAACCCAAGTTCCACGTTCGCCCCTTTATGATGGTCGAATGTGGAGTATTTCCACATTCGCCCAGTTGATATGGTCGAATGTGGAAAACTTCCACATTCGCCCAGTGTGTTTAGGTCGAACCTGGCTCAGTGTTTTGTCCTATATATTACAAATGCGTCAGATCCATAAAATGCCCTTATGGATCACCACAATCTCATGTAACAACATACAAAGACTCAACCCTAGTCTATTCGACAGTGACGTCCACAGAAAGTGCATCAACAATCTCCCCCTTGGACGTTGCTGGCGAATCCACAAATCTCTTGCACATCAACACATTCTCCTCTTTGAAAATTCCTTGCATCTTCAGTCAATAATTGTTGAAGTATCAGACACATTGTTACATCAACAATCTCCCCCTTGACTGATGCTTCATCAAGTTTCTCCGAGATCCCGTATGATAAATCAATCATGTTCTTGAGTAACTTCATCTGTTCAACAGAATACAAGCCGTAGACGAGTGGAACAAGCAATCAGAAGCTTTCAACAGGAACTACCAGTACTAATTGAAGGACTTGAAATGCTTCAGAAACTGAAGTTTTCGGCGGGGCCAACAATATCTACCAATAGCTCTTGAAATCTTCAGGACTGTGATCTTGTAACTTTCGTTGAACCTACGTGCCACATGACTCCTACTAGGATACCTCATTACTTTCAGAACATTGAAATCTCAAACTTGATTTCCTTCTTCATAACAACTCTTTAGAACAAGTTCTTTCAAACACACAGGAACTGGGTTGACTGTTCTCATCATGCGGAATAAAATCTGTATATTTTCTGTTTTTGGCCCATAATAGTCATTTGAATCTGATTATCATAATGTTGATTCTCATGACTACCCCACATTAAAACTGTTTCATCATCATCAATTCATCAACAAGTTTGGGTAAACCTCATCACCATTCTTCCGAAAATCTTCAAAAATTGCCTTATTCGCCCCTGGTACTTCTACATTCGCCCACTTTTGTTGACCCGAAGGTAGAATAATAACCAGAATGTAAAATAACACTTGACCCTTTCCACATTCGCCCAAAAATAGCTACTTTCGCCCACTCGACTTCCACCTTCGCCCGCGCGATCAATCGAATGTGAACATAGTCACCCGAATGTGGAAAATATTATCACAAAATTCCAGGTTCGCCCAAAATCTTTCCACTTTCGTCCTAAAAATGCTACCTTCGCCCAGTAACATTCCACATTCGCCCACCCGATTTTCTAAAAGGGGCGAATGTGCAGAACTGAACGTGTTCTTGATCAATATTTTCTTCAAATCAGTCCGCAATCACTCTAATCCTTTGAATTTGATGATGAAACTTGTTCAGAAAGGTGCGAAAATGAAAACCTAACCCTCGAATTCACAAAAACATGGAGAAATCACATGATTTTGGGTTCAATTAAGAATCTAGGGTTTCTAGGGTTTCAACCTTTCAATTTTAATCTGAATTTAACGTCTGAAAACAGTAACAACGAGCTGTGATTGATTCAAACGACTGTTAAATCGTTCAAATCGGTACCACGGCTCTGATACCACTTTGTGAGCGTTGGATTTTATCTAAAACAGGATATTATGATCATACAAGTCACAAATCTAGGTGCGGAATCCCTAGATCTGAACAAATTGATAAGATGCTAATCACGACACAATCAAGATCATTTTCAACTTCATTTTCATAGATTAACTTTCAATTAATAAGCAATTACAACGTTTATGTTAATCTAGAATCACAAAGACACTTTCTCAAAACACTACTGAACCTGCACAGAACCTGGACACAAAATGATAACTCTCTTACATAATCAAAAACTCAAAACCTATATATAGTGTCTGCACATTCGCCCCTTTCTATAGGTCGAATGTGAGAGTATTCCACATTCGCCCACTTGCAGTGGTCGAATGTGGTCTTCTATTCTGTCCATTCTTCATTCGTCCACATCAGGTTCTACCTTCGCCCATTCTATTTCACCTTCGCCCATATCCACTACATTCGCCCCATCAGAATCACCTTCGGCTATCTTACTAACATATGTTAATTATGTATATCCAATCCTTAGTCGCAAAATGCATCAACAACCGTCGTGCCTTCGGACGGGTTTGTGGGCCGGGTTTTCCCTGGAACAGGAGACAGGTGGGCCGAAGGGCTCTGTCCGTACGGACTAGAGGCCGTCTGGGACCCCTTTCGGCCATTAGGGGTCGCGTACAGAATACCCGGCAATACTTTAGTTGATCGTTAAAAAAAAAAAAAAAAAAAAAAAAAAAAAAAAAAAAAAAAAACCTTTAGTAGGATGTTTATTCAGATTTCAAGGGTGGCTAAATATTAACATATGGAGCCTAATAATATCTTCCATCCCCTCCACGAACCCCGTCCGTACCGTTGTCGGCTCCGTCCGTCACCTCTACGGCGATGTGCTCGACCTTCTTTAAAACAACAACAACAATAACAACCTGTGCCACGTCAGCACACGATATCAACAACACCGATAATAATAATAATAATAATAATAATAATAATAATAATAATAATAATAATAATAATAATAAGAGGAAAAAAGGAAAAGGAGTTAACGGTGGTGGAGTAAGTATGGGATCCGTAACCAATAATGACGACAACTGGGTGACGCATGATGACGCATTGCTGACGTTGCCTACCATCTTAACTATCGGACGTGTTCTCGCTATTCCCGTTATTGTTACCAGTATGTTTATTATTATTCTGGACTTGTTATATCATTATAGATGATGAGGATATTTATGGTTGATTTTAGGTTTAATTTTGCACTTTAAGGTTATATTTTGTATGATTTAAGTGTGATGTTAAATTTCTGGTTATGGATTCTCGGCTTATTTCACTTGCTGTGCGTATTGTATAATGTATGTGAAAACGTGTTACTAATGCTGTAAGAATCGCTTGGGGCTAGTCGGCTAGTGGGGTACGAACTAGCGATTAATCGGGATTAATTGAATTTGGATTTTTATATGTAATATTCAGTTATATATACACACGCGCGCGCAAGTCGGACGCTTTTATGTGTAATTTTTTTAGCAAGATAAGTTTTAACCCTCATTCGCTCATTTTTTTAAGTAGGCAAGATTAATAACCGAAATTTACAAGGTTTGACTGGAAAATGGTCGGGAATTAGCCGGAATTTGCCCGAAACCGCTGATTTTTGCCTGACTAGGACTTGCACGTTTAGGATATGTTTTGTCTTATTTAAGTGATGTTTAATTTCTGCGTATGCATTGTCTGCTTATTTCACTTGCTTTATGTGAAAGTTTGGTGGTCTAGTTTGTGACACTTGGAGAGATTGCCGGCGAAATTAGGTTTTTGTTTCGTGCTGTTTTCGATATGCATACATGGAACGCTAGAACATGTTAATGTTGGGAAGACGGTTTATACGTTGCAGCATTATGCTAATGGTTCCTATGTGGTGTTGTTTATGATAATAGTTGGAAGTGGCATCAAGCAGTTAACATCTGGCGTTTGGGTTTGGTGAGAGTGAGATAACCCGAAGTGAACCTGAGATTACAATTTTATGATTCCTGTTGTGTGTATTATTGTTGGTTTGGTGATGCTGACAGACCTTTTTTTGAATTTGATAGCTTTTTATATGAATAGTTGGCTGGGGACAACTGCTACCACTGGTATCTTCATTGTTGCAGCACTTACAGATTGGCTCGATGGGTATCTCGCACGAAAAGTATGTGTTTATATGTTTTGAACAATTTTGAAATACAATGAAATTTAATATCTGAATTAATTTGTCTCTTTTGATGCATTTTAGATGAACCTAGGAACTGCATTCGGTGCATTTTTAGATCCTGTGGCTGATAAGGTACCGGTCGATTGAATATTCTATTTTCAAACTGTCGTTTTATCTTTGTTTGATTATTCATGCTTGCTTGGTGCAGCTTATGGTTGCTACTACCTTGGTTTTGTTATGTACTAAACCTCCTGATGCTGCTATGCTTGGACAGTGGCCATGGTTATTGACTTTACCATCAATTGCAATAATCGGTAGAGAGGTAATGCCTGAGCTTAACACTTTGTTAATGCACGTATGTTGCAATGGAAAATCTCAATTAGAGGACATTGTAGGTGTATCATTTGGTTATCCTTTTTCATAATACCGCAGTCAGATCACTGGCTAATTATTGACTGCTAAATTGAAATATATACACAATTGCCTTGTCTTGCAATCATAATAATGATGTTCGCCAGAAATTGTGTTTTGGCTTAAAGCTGACAAACACAATCTGATGCCCCTTGTTTTCGTAATAATTGTAATATGGCACATTGAAGTTTTTTCGTTCTTTCTCTCTCGACTGATTGATGGGGGTTTGGCATTAGAAAATGAAGTACGTGATAGCCCATTTGTTTGTCTGTTGGCGTTTGACACGTCTCGCATGTATACGTGGTGGCAGATTTTGTTTTTTTTTTTCCACGATACTTGTCATCAGGCATAAAGAAACCCTTTCCACATTGTATGATCTTAAAAAATGAGGCTTCTGAGACCTTGCTGCATTTGCACCGCTTATTGCTCTTCATTGTTTCTTTTGCCAATTTGTTTGTGTTATGTTGACATGTTGTTGGTCTTACACTTTTCCCGGCAGTGTTTCACTATTAATAATTTGAACGTGGTATTGAATATGGTGTTCTATTCTGTTCTGACTATGTGATTTTTGTAACACACTCCTCTCAAATCTCGAGGAATAAGTGAAAAGTGTTTGGCTAATATTACGTCTTATTTGTTTGGTTAATATTCGATTCCATTTATACTTGAAGAGGCATGTTTTCTTTTCTTCTTTTTTGAAATTTGACTTTAAGGTGCTTTTTTTAGATAGTATGTTGGCAAGACCCATCGAAAGTGGTTGCAATGATACTTGTTTTCATCCTTTGACCTGCTTGAAGTTGATTTAATCGGTTTTCAGTTTAAGCAGGCCTGAAAGGTCACACAACTTAAATAAATAAAAACTAAAAGTAAAGACTTGTGATCTATAAATTTGATCTAGACTTGACAAGGTTAATCCATTTGGCAAAGATTTGACTTGCAAAAAATGGCTGCTTTAGGTTGACTTATTCTGAACCAAAAATACTCCCTTTTGACCAACAAATACACATCATTATTGATTATTCCCACGTGAGTATGTGAGGAAAGCTTTGCTTTGAGTGGGATTTTACCGGGGTACGTTTGTTTGTATTCCCATGTGACCGAACCCAATCCCATCCTGATGTATGTGCCCCTTGTCCCCACTCCCCAGTTTCTAGAAAGACTCAGGGTATATAGTTCATTAAAACCTGTCCGGTTTGCTATTAATTTTGGTAATATTTTATGTATATATTCTTTAGAACAGGAATTTATCATAAATTTGCTGTTTACTGAGTGTTGACATACATGTTTCTTTATAAACATGTGGCTATTGATCAAATATATAAATCGCCCGTTTTTTTGGACCAAACTTATGTAAAATAGTTGAAAGTCTATCGATGTGCAAAAAGGTTAAAATGAATCGAAAACTTATCTTAAAACAGAAACCATTGCATGCTTTTTTTTTTTTTGTAATTTATGGTAATATAAAAAAAGGTTTTGATGAAGGACAGTTTACAACCTATTCCAGATAACAATGTCTGCAGTTAGAGAATGGGCTGCTTCACAGGGTGGTAAACTTTCAGGGGTATGTTTCTGTACACATTTCTAACAAAATGTTATTTATATATTATTTACTATTATCGTTAGGGTAAATTACATGGATAGTTTATTGTTATTAATTGATTTACAGGCCGTTGCTGTAAATAATTTGGGAAAGTGGAAAACAGCCACACAAATGACTTCCTTAACCATTCTTCTGGCAATTAGAGATTCGAGGTCTGTATACTGTAACTTTTATAGCTTCAAAAGACGTATTTACTTATAAAAGGGTCGATATGCTTAAAAGTATAAAACGTAATGGAACGGGCCACTAGTTCCCAAACACTGTATTCGATGCATATAACCTCATAAATTATCAATTCCAAGATTTAAATAGTTATCATTATAAAAAAAACGGCAAAAAGTGTTTACGGGTTATCCCAAGTCAAATGAAGTATGCGACTGGAAGTCTTTATCCTAACAACAAATATGCAGTTTTACAGAGGTAGGTTTGCTGGGAGCATCTGGTGTTGCTTTACTGTATGTGTCGGCTGGGCTAGCTGTATGGTCATTAGTTGTGTATATGAAGAAGATATCAAAAGTATTGCTGGTGTAGCAAGTTTTTTCTTTCCTCTTTTAAGGACAGCTATTATTTTTTTTTGCCGCACCCTATAGACGTGAAGCTGCTGTTTTCTTTAAACTTGCCGATACCATATATCTTATAGATTTCATTTGGTAGTCCAAATATAGATTTGTTGTCCTCGTTTTTGTGGTACGGAGGAAAATAACGTTATATAGAATGAACGATTCGTTTTCTGGGACGGGAGGTCCACCGACCCTTTGATACAGTGTATGCATTTATTATTATTTGGTACGACTTGCAGGCCATGTTGATAGCCGGACGTTATGAAGAGCAATGAACACGAACATATGAGGTGTCTGGAAAACGATGCAAATGATTGTGAAATTGTATCTCAAACTCGGTCCTGTCTAATTTGGTACATGATTAGATGTTCATAATTCTTACTGTTAAAAGTTAAAATCATGATAGCGTAACCAAAATCGTTAGAAACTTAGGCCTTAAGGGGCACTCCTAGAAAAAAAAAATTTCTTTCACTGATTTTAACCAGTTATACACTGCCACATCATTTAACTAATTTACTTCCTTGAAACACTTTTTTATAGGCAGCCAGTAATTAAATTTGAGAAAACTAACCGTTGTATAGGCAGGCAGTAATTAATTTTGTTACCGTTACATTTAAACCGTTGCAACCATTTGCAATCTGTACCGTTACAGTTTGGTCTATAAAAACACCTTTAACTTCAATACAAAAAATCACACAATAAACCGGTTATACTTTAATCGTTTCGTAAAAATGGTCCCGTGGAATGCAAATGAGGATATCGCGTTAACGAGGGCATACCTGATAGTGAGAAACACATAGGTTCATGAAGTCGATACCCCAATTTCGTTTTGGCACCGGGTGTCGGGGATATTCAATAATTTAACCGGCACAAATGACCGCTCCAAGGATTCGCTCGTTCGTAGGTGGATTCTTCTCTGGTCCAGGTGTCTCCGTTGGAGCGTCCTCTATGAAGCCACGATGGAGAGGCACCCTAATGTTCAAGAAGACATTGCAATCCAACTCACGTGCAGCGACTACTACCGTGCACAAATGGCTAACTTCACCCATTTTGCGTCATGGCGAATGTTGCGAGGTTTATTAATAATTAATGTTTACGGTTGTTTAATGTTTATTGTGTAATGGTGTTTAAATTTTTAATGAAAATTAACCGTGGCAATTATTTTATGTGAATGTATGATTTGTATAGGGGTAAAAGATAAAAAAAAGGTCAAAATGTAAACGGTCAAAAAATAAAACACGGTAAAAAAATCACGGTCAAAGTTGAAAGAAAAACGTGGCATATTATCATTGGTCAAGAAAAGGACCGTTTCTTTGTACCAGCACGGTAACAAGAACCAGAAAACGGTTCACGAGAACCCTACCAGCACATGTGGCGGCGGTATTTCCGTGCTGGTAATAGGGTACCCGTGGCTGGTGATGCCCTGTCCCCCTTAGAATCAACGATTTCGTCAAAGGAGATTGGTTGCAAATGTTAAGATCTGACTATCATAGATTATAATCAACAAAAAAAATACAAATAATAAGCTTCACAATCGGGGGAAGCATTGTACATGGCGTTGGCTAACCACAATTTAGCAAGAAACTGATACGAGGATGTGAGCCTGTGAACTTCTTCCATGAGCCAGATGTTAGTTTCGGCATTACACGGATGAATAATGGTGTCTAATGGTTCATGCTTGATGGCCGCATCACCTCTCATTTCACCCCCCTCTTTAACGCGAATGTTGGTCAGGTAATGCAGCGGCTGGCTGGTACATTTGTTTCATTGATTTCGGTAAACAGGTCCAGGGGCTGAATGATATGACCCAGTTAGACCCGGTTTTTCAAACTGTGAACTGAACTGTATAAATCTCAAATCACCGAACCAACCAATTTGCTTCGGTTTGGTCGATTTCAACGGAGTGTGACAAACACTGTTACCATATATACCCAAAATGAGAAGAACTGACAGGCAGACAAAGCAGTATTCTAACACCCATTTTCAGTTTTATAAAAACACCATAAATGCAAACATTAACACCTCAGTTTTATCAACAAGTAACAACAATCCAATACACACATCAAACAAAGCAGTATTACTATTTAGCACCCAATTTCAATAACATTTTAATGCACTTACATTATTATTATTATTATTAGTAATATCTAACCAACCAGTCAAAACAGGCAAAACTCTAGGATCATACACACATGAGAATTCACACAATGAAGATTAGAGTCTAGAACAGTGCAAGAATAAAAGTCAAAACAACTTTGTCACTCACAAAAATCAGCCAATGTAAATACATGGCCGAAACAAAAATCGCAGGCCATGAGAGGATGATCAAGATTTTTTTGAATAATTTCCGAGGCATCCTTCATATATCAAGACGTCGAGGAAAAGATCTTCATATCCATATTAGAAAAGAATGAATGTCAATTGTGTCAGGTTGCGTCGCGTCAAGAAAAGAAACTTACAACTTTACTATTATACCCTTTAACATAGAACATCTTTAGTCCAATATTTTTAAGCATGCATAAGTTCGTTTACATCCCGACCCAATATTTTAAACCTTTCTCGAAATGGTACAAGTGTATCAAGGACCCAAACCGACTATGTGTCATATACTCGGTGTCTCAGCTCCTTGTGTCCACACCCCGACCCATTTCGTGTAATTTCTTTCGCGGGTGTGAGTATTCAATTCGTGCGGTCATCTTTGGATACTATTCGTACTACAAAAAAAGAGAGTCGCGAAGCAGGGTTATTTTTTTACCCCTGTTGAGGTTAATATAACATCAATTAAAAGCTGCAGTTGGTGACTCGGAAGAGCTGAGATAACCCAGCAGCGCTTACTCAATGGCTCGATCGGTAACATGGGAAGTTTTGTGCAGTGACCACTTTGAAAAGTTCTTTCGGGGCAGGTTCACAGGGGGCTATTCAAATTCGATATCACAAACAACGCTTAACACACAGGTACCTTAGTAAGCATGTACTGTACATCTATCAAACAAACTAGACAATAAAACCAAATAAGCACAAACAACCTTTAGGAAAACTAATCATTTAACCAGCAATTGTTTTCAATGTCCATGAACAAAAAGTCAAATACGCAAGAAAGGAATAAAAATGTCATAAATGTACTAAGTTAGTTATAAAACCAAAAAAAAAAAAAAAATGCATTCTTAACTCGCCTAATTGCTTGAACCCATCATACCTTTTAGTATATTCAACCGTATATGAGGAGGACAAGTAAATAACGCTCTTGCTTTAACTTGATTCTCCACCAAATAATTGAAAGCCAGCGGTATTTCATGAGGTTCCAAACCCATCGACTCTAATTCCTTACAAATCTTATCACCTGTATACTCCTGGTGATAAACTCTTTCTAATATTTTATTGCTATCATGAAGAGCAAGGACAAAGCTGTCAACACTTTTCATAAGCTTCGAGGTAAGATCTTCATCTTCTTGTTCAAGTTTTATTTTTTTATTTTTAATTTTCTCCGCGCTAGAAGACTGCTCGGGTAGATTAGAAGTACAATCTATGACTTGAATATCATCATCAATATTGTACTGGCTCTCAAGAGTTGCATCATTGGCCGCTAAGAAGACATCCACATCTGGAATTGTTTCTATGTTGACGTTGTCATTCTTATGCAATCGGGAATTTCTTTCTTTCGCAGTTTCAGCTTGTGCACCGGATGCCCTATCCCTTGCAAATAATTCTAACATCTCATTAAAGTTTGAGACTCTCTTCGTCTTCAACATTGCAGCATCAGGCTTGGACTATTTAACAAAATTAGGATAATTAGTATTATAAACGACAATCTAAATATTCAAGAAATTAATCAAAGCACTTACAGCTATTAACTTATCCCATACGTCATCATCTGCTTCAATTAATTGAGTATTAGCGTTCCATGAGAAGCCACTCAATTCCGTTCCGCAAAACATATCATACCATTGCGAAAAATGGTCCTTTAACGTTTTCAAACGATTCTTCAAATGGTTTTTGGTAAAATCCATTTGAAGTTTTGTGCTAAGCTCCTCAACCATATTTTTGTATGCGTGCGAAGTAAAGCTGCCATTGACCCTATTGCCGTTATCTTGTTGCGTTATCATGGCTTGTATGAAAAAATTATCCATATTTTCGGTCCATTTTAGTTGTTCCTTCTTTCTGGTCCCTTTGTGTTTGCTCATGATACCTTTCTACATCGTAAGATAAATAAGATTAACACATGTATATATGTAAATAAATAGCGGGTTATAATAAATAGAAATGTTGTAGGCTCATTCAATTGCGTTGCATAATGATGCATGACGAAGGCTAAACAACTCCTTTGCATTCTCAGGGGCACGAATAGAGTACTCTTTCAAATGATACCTTACACCTCTATATGGTGTCATTAGGGTACTTTTATGAGGTAAGCCCGCATCTACTAAACAATATCTACCTATAAACATGTTGTAATTAGTATTATTACTAATTATTACACGTATGCGGCTAAGTGCACTCTTTACAATTCTTAAGTCTAATGTTGTACCCTCCCATACAGTTAGCACATATGTAAACTTAAAATCAAATGTATAAGCCGTCAATGCATTTATTGTCAGGTATCCCTTAACATAATGCACATTGTCATAAAAGCTTTTTCACTCATACATATAAGGTCACGACATTATTTAAAAGGGTGTGTAATATTTCTTCTCGTACATATTATCGCCGTAAAATTTCATATCTAGCAGGTATATTTCCTTAGATGTTGGAAAGCATGTACTTTAGCAAAAAAAAAAACACAACAGACCAAGAAATAGTTGTCAGTAGTGAATAGCTGACGATAGCGACAAGCTACCAATACGCTACATAGTGATAGCGACGAAATAGCGGGCGCTATTTCATGTTTAGCAATACACTAAAAGAAAATTTTAGAGATATATTTTATATGTATATTTTACAAAAAAGAAATAAATAAATAATAATAATACAAAAATCTAGCTATTTTTCGCTATCAACCATACGACACATGAGTGCTACGCCAAGCTATTCGCTATAGCGGGCGCTATGGTCGCTATTAAGAAGTAGAACTATGAGTTTAGGAGTGTTGGAATGTAGATTCCCCCTTCCGTATGTCGTTATTCAATTACAATTCCTTCTTTTGTTACGCAAGGATTGAGTATCATAAAACATAAGGAAATAATAACACTAATGAAATCATGTTAACAACACATAAGTTTGAAGATAGCAGCGCGGCCAAAGGGCCACAACTTAATAAATTATAAAAATTTATAAATAAATATATGAATAAATATGAAACCTAACAACTTGAGTTTGAGAGACACAGATAGATTATATATAGATATATATACTTCACCAAATCGAATGATGTTTACGACAAATATTAATATTAATATGGGAGAAACCTAACGTTATGATTCAGGAAGACCTGTGACTGCAGTCGTACCTTTGCGCCTAAAATACCGCTGGGAAGAGTAACAGAGAACGTGTGAGAATCCTGTTTATATATAAAAGAGATTCTTAAGGGTAATTTAGGAATTTTACAGAGAATTAAAAAAAAAATAGGATATAGGAACTAGGAAGGGTATCAAACGAATACTCATCCAAGCAATGGTGTAACCGTCTTATCGAACTCTACAATATTAGTTTTTAGTTTTTTAGATTTTTAACTTGTAGTTTTTAGAATTTGTGTTAGATCATTGTGTCATTTTTCTTATTTTCGTTATTGTGTTTTTTTTTTCTTCAATATTGTGTTATATTTATCGGCATTATGTTATATTTTGTGACTCATTGTGTCATATTTTGTGATATATTGTGTGTTTTGTATCGTTCTCACCCTTCTCATTTATTTTGTATTATGTAGAATAACTTAACACTTCTCTCGATATCTCTTTAATTTAAAAAGATGGAGATCTATCTCTCTCTCTCTATATATGTATGTATGTATGTATGTATGTATGTATGTATGTATGCATGCATGCATGCAAGGGCGGACATATGCTTTTGGCAGGGGTAACGTCCGCTACCCCTCAACTTTTCTTACATAGTGCAAATTCTTTATTTTTTTATTTTTTTTATTACATTACCCCTAAAAATTATGTAACGTAACTCCTCAAATTTTTAAAAACCCAAACACCATCAAAGTTTTCAATATAAGCCCAACCTCAAAAAAGATAGAAGCCCATAGGCCATAACACATTCCATTTGTAATTTCTTAATTAAAACATACAAGTCCATTGACCATGGTTAATATTTTGAACGGGTAAAAACACAAGAACAGAATCAAGACTATTTACGCAATCAAATGAGTAAGGAGTATTTGAACAATGCTCTAATTTGTACGGCCGAAAGAGAAGTTTTTGATAAAGTTAAAAAGAGGATGCAATGGCCTTGGTTTCAAAAGGCGCGGGAGACACAAACCTCAGCGCCTCATGCAACCTGAAGCACAAGTTGTACAAACAAGGTAGCTGGGTGCCCTTTTTTATTGAAAATTGACTTTGAGGCTTGCGCCTCATGTACATGACATATTTTTGTGCAGCAGATTGTGTTACTGCTTTCCAGGCTGTACATGTATGTAATTCCAATATTAAAACATATATAAATCTTATTGTGTCTAAATATTGGGAAAATAATCCTAGAATCATATAGGATATATAAAAAAATAGATAATCATCTTGCGCATCACGTATGAAAAGCCCGCTGCTTTGGCGCTTTGCGTATCGGTTTTAGACCTCGTTGATTTTGTGTGCTTCGCGTCTTTTAAAACAAAGGTAATGGCTCGATTTCAAGCTTTCGAAAACCGAAGAGGAGAAATCTATTAGGTTTGTGTTTAACCTGATTTATTATCTTGTTTTTATTTTTATTTCGTTTACGTTGTATGAAAGTACGATAAAAAGAATTTAACATTATCCCTGAAATTTTAATCTAGATCCGCCACTGTATGTATGTATATGTATATGTATATGCTCAAATTTTCTATAACATGATTTTTTTCCTCTTCCTTCTCACTTCCTTTCCTTTTCCTAAATGTGCCAAATGATAATAATTATGTTGTAAACATGTTAATCGGGTTATAAAAAGGGTAAGACGGGTCATAAATAGGTTAGTAGGTCGACATGTTTAATTAAATGGTTTAAACAAGCCACTCCAAACTTGACGTATAATTAAACACTTCAACGTGAAGAGGACCCATGTAAATATTCATGTTAAATACATCAACCCTAGCATGCACGTACACTTAAAGTCGTCTAACCCGAGCATGACATTGTAAGTTTAACCCACATACCTGAACATGTCAACCGGGTAATAATCATGTTGTAAACGAGTAAACCGGGTTGGTAAGTTGTAAAAAAATGGTAAAATAAACAGGTTAGTTGGTCAACATGTTTAATTAAACGGTTTAAATATGTCAACCCAAACTTGATCCATTTAATTAAGCAGATCAACCCAAACACGACCCGTTTTTTAAACAAGTTAAATATTACACCTGAATTTTTTCGTATAAAAGTCACAGATGTGCATTACACGTCTCTTGTCGAGATACTAAAAAAAACAAGTCAAACCTAAGACCTTGAAAACAATACGGAAGCAATCCACAAAGGTGTTTATCGGTTCCGTTTATTAGTTTATGTTTTTTACTTAGTCATAACCGAAAACCGAACCAAATATAAAAAATGGTTAACCAAACCATAACCGAGTAGAAGATTCGGTTCGGTTACAGTTAAAGACCGAAGTAACTGATTTTCAGTGTGAAATTGCAACACAAATGAGAGGATCAAAATTTGATTATCATGAAATTAGGCTTAGCTTAGCTGGAATTTGCATTTGCCTAAACAACAAAACCATAATAAACATTGCTAAATAAAAAGGGGAGAGACTAGGGTTTAAACATATTTGACCTACATGCAATTTCTAGAGAGAAAAGAACACAAGTTCCTCGAACGTTATTTGAAAAAAGTTTTAAATTTTGTTCAACTAAATAAGTTTGACGTCGTAGATTATTAAAATCCAATTTGCCAAGTAAAACATATGCATTGAGACGGTGAATATAATAACATGAGAAACTAATGTTATAACTAAAAAAAGAAAAGTATCTACCATCTCACATGTAGCATTAAACAAAATCACAAAACCATTACAGATTACACTTGATAGAAATCATAGTTGTGCAATCATAAACAACAATAAGCCTGAAAACAACAGGAATATCTTCTTCATGTGACTTCGGTTTCGAAAACTAATGTCTTCTTCGGCGCTTGTTGCTCTTGTGATCGCTCTCGCTATCACTGCTTTCACTTGAACTCTCACTTTCCCCAGAGCTTGACGATTCAGATCCCGAGCTGGAAGAATCAGAACCGTCTGATTCAGAAGCAGGCTTTTGTTGCATGATGAGACGAGGCATGTTCTTCAGGTACTCTCTCAAGTTTTCAGTGATTCCACCAAGTCCGATTGAAGTGAAGAAGTTGATTGAAAACCGGGTGTTTTTTGGGTTGTCACGCGGGAAAATAGATTCAAAATCAGCCTGCATGCTTGGATCACTGAGACGCTCGTTCAGGAGACGAATGCCTAGATGTTCAGACAACTCCTGTACCGCATAACATTATAATCAACTTTAGCAGTTTGCACCAACAAAGAGTTCGTTTACACATATAAAACACGCATACATGGATTGTCTAATGGAATTTACCCTATGTATGAATCACTTTAAAAGTTTTTGTTGTCAGGGTTCAACAGTATATTATCCTGTCCTAGCATTAGCATGTTAAAACGGGTCGACAGGAAGGTGAGGATGGGTTGACAAGTTAACACTTTGTCTCTTTTCTAAAGAGTGTTGTATAAAAACAATAAAACTCAAGTTTTAACAAACTTCTTATTATCAGAATCTCATATTATTCTATGTAATAACTCAAAAAGAAAAACTACAAAAACATTAAGAGGAAAACTTCCATTTCAATTAAAAAAAAAATTAAATATACAATGCTCACATTATCAAAAAAATTTCATTTTTGCATCAAGTTTTTAGTAAACTAATATGTTGAGTGTATTTTTTTAGGAAAGTCAATGGATTTGAATAGGTTAACATTTTTTCAGGAACAAACTTCCAACTCATGATTATTTATTTTAAAAATAATAATGAGTCTCTCAAAATTGCCAAGTGGCAAAAGTGGGTTAGTTGAATGCCAAGCGGCATAAAACGGTTTTTCTTTACTATAATAGATAGATTAATGCGTTAATTATGATCACAATAATGACATAGTTATATAATCTAAATCATTGTAATGTTGTATAGAAACAATTTACTACATTGTACGGGTTAAAAATGGACTCTGGCTGACTTACAACTATTCACCTGTTTTTCAGCTAATTTTTGTTAACTAAGCCGTTAAAGCTAAAATACAACCCAAACCTACCCATTCATACGTAAACATATCTGCATTCAGGGTATAGGTGGGTCAGAATCTTAATGCGTGTAACATAGAGCTTACAAGATTAAGATTCAACCAAGAAAGCAATCTATAACTGATGACAGATATCACAAATAATGAAACAGTGAACAGATTCATTGAATTAAGGTAAAAACAGAAGTGTTACCTGGAAGAGAATTTTGATGAAAATTCTGGAAGAGGAAGTCGTGTCCTCCTCAGTCAGCCGAATATAAGCCAAAACATGCCAAGGCAAAGCATCAGTCCCGAGTAGATGTGCAAAAAACTTGGCTACATTACGTAGTTTATTTGTCTCCAGCCGATGGATCATCGAGTATTGTTGCACAAAGCATTTCTCAAAATTTTCTTGGTGAACTTTGTTGATCATGCAAAACCTCTGGCCCAAAAGCCCATAGTAACGAAGATAAGTTCTCTCCTGACTGCAACACTCCAACAACATTATGCACAGCTCCATCTGCATATATGCCAAATAGCTCCGTAAGTTTTTGAAAATGCTTAAACTTCGATAAATATCTGAAAAAATAACAGTTTTATATACCTCCTGTCCTGGCTCCAGTTTAATTTTAAGGAGCTTATGACCAGCTTCCTCAAAATCAACACTAGACATAATTGTTAGGTATATGGTTCTTCGGAGGTTAACTAGATTTGTTTCTGTTTCATCTCTTATCCTCATTTGCTCTTCATCTTCTTCTTCTGAAGATTCATCCTCCTCATCATCATCATCAGAATCCTCACCACCTTTATCATCATCCGAAGGTTCTTCTTCGTCACCAAGAATTGTTTTCTTCAAATCTTCATAGCGCTTTTCGTTCTCAAGAAAATCGGGATCCATCTTGAAAATATCTGAAATGCCCAATAATTGAAGTTAGACACCAACATATTGAAAAAGCTTGAAATTATTATAAATACTATTAATATATTTAAATACATCCTAATTAGGCCTGGCAAACCCAGCCCTCAAACAAAAATCTGGGTCCTTATGTGTCTTTTTGAGGACCTGTCGGGTCATTATGGCACGGGGATATTTGAGAATGGGTTGAATTAAAAGATGCAGGTTTGAGAACAGGTCAGAACAGGTGATTTGTTAAGGGCTGAATTAGAAGAACCAAGTTTAGGAACGGGTCAGAATTTCTCATCGCCAGCACCACGAGCTTCCAATCGCCACCCATACTTCCGAGTTCTGACTGCCGTCGCCACCACCACTTACCTTGGTCTACCACCATTAAAGAGTGTGTGTATGTGTACTGTATTCATCTACTGTTATAGTGGTGGTGATTGCAGCTGCGGATTCATGAAGATGTGATGAGGGTGGTGGTGTCGCCGGAGAAACTTGAGCCTGCTGGACCAGAAGGTAATGGAGAGAGCAGGTTTATGGAGAGAGGGAGGGGGTGAATAAAGGTTGGTAGGTGTGGTTATGTAGAGAGGAAGGAGAGGGTGAATATAAGTGTGCGTAAAATAGAAGATTTATAGCATCATTTTTTTTTTTGATGGGTAAATATATACTAGAGATTTATTGGTCTCATATTATGATTTAACATTTTTAAACCAACCCGACCCGAAAACCGTTCCGACCCGCACCTGTTTTCACCCGAACCTGTCCTGACCCAAACACGTTTTGAACCGAACCCATGACAGATTCAACCGTGATAGCAATCTAGTAACCGATGACGGATGTCACAACCATTCCGACCCGGAGCAAACAACCCTATTTTTTAATCGGAACGTTTAGACCCGAACCCGTTTTAACCCACACCCGTCCCGACCCGACATGCCCGTTTTGCAGGTGTAATCCTCATATACCTAAACTAATCTCTGGGTCAATCTTATCAAGAAGAGAGACTTCATGTGTTAATTGATCTTCCAGCTCAACAAGGTCCAACTCTGGACGAACAGCTGAATGGCCCTGCACAAATGAACGTGATCAGTAAGCAGGGGTAACAGAGAGAATATATTTCTCAAAGACAGTAACATATTATAACATGTCTATACAAAGAATACAAAACTAACCTGAAACTTGGCTTTTCTTAGTGCAAAGAGACCTTCAATCAGAAATTGCACTCTTTTATCTATCTCTCCCTCGTGAAGAATTCCACGGAAACGCTCAAAAATACCTGGATAAAAACATGACATATAGTGTCATATAAGTCTGAAAAAAAAAAACCATATAAAGGTACAGTTGTAAGCATGTCTATATTGGCCCAAGTATTAGCTAACGCTAAAAGAAAGAAAGCGATGCAGTAACAATATAGGGTTCCTATCCAAGCATCCAACAGAAAAAATAGTATATCTATAACTAATCTTTGATATAGGCATATAGCTTTTAGGGAATACTGGGATAAAGAAATGGCCCCCCACCTTACAAACTGTAATTTCTCTGTGCATCTTAAAATATCGTTTATAAACTATTCAGTCTTGTAACCTTTTGGTCAAGAAGTTGATCAGTCCTAGCTCATATGACAAAAGGAACTAAATTCCCATTGCATGAATGCCAGTTTTTTAGTTTCATTATAGCTATAGAGGCCATTTCTTTCTAATGTAGTTAACTAGTTTTCCAACAGACAGAAACATCCAACACAAATATAACTAAGTAGTAAGTTCAACAATGCAGAATTGCAGATAAGTAATACAAGTATACAACAACCTAAAACCATGTCATGATTAAACAAAAAGATGAACAATGAACTTATACTATTAGAAGACAAGGGTAAAAACATTCACCATGCAAGCCTTTGGGGGATAGATCCTGAAGTATCGATCCACATTCAGTAACAAAACCAACAGCAACCTCCACACTATCATCAGTCGGATTTTCCAATAGAAGTGTCAGTAGTTCAAGAGCAATAAGTTCATGAACTACCTGCTGGTTGACCAAATGAGCTATAAACTTAACCGCTGCAAGCAATTGATGCTGTGGGAAAAAAAAAAAAAAAACAGAAACACAGAAAATGGAATCATATGTTAGAAAACAAACATAACAGATAAGTCGAATAGAACCAAGAAAAGTAGAATCTGATCTGCACCTTGTCATTCCGCTTATAAGCCCTTTGAAGCTGCAAAATAATCCTTCTCAGCAGAAGGTCGCCCACTTCAGGGAATTTGGTATTGACAACAGCAACGAGTGCTGCAAAGACATCTGTGAAACCAGGAGATGCCATTTGGGACTTCATACAGGATCGACAAAAGAGTCCTCTTCCCCTAATCAAATTTTCAGCAAACAACTCTGGGATGATATTCTTGATATTTGTCGCATTAACCTTGTTAACCAACCCGTTTATACTCTTCCTTAATGCATCCCATGTCATTCTTTGATATTCCATGCTGCTTTTATCTTGGACTCCACTCATCATACGAGCCAACTTAAATGGTGGAATATACACCCCACCAGTCTTACCTAAATTGGTCATGCCTTCTTGCATTTCAGCCAGCTTTTGGAATCTTGGGCCTTCATCCAAATTCTCTGTATCCCCGTTTTTATCACTCTTCTTATTGGCCACGTCATCACCTCTTCTCCTGTCTTTATGGTCACCATTGCTTCTTTTATCCCTCTTACTATCTCTTCTCCTACCATCATCCCTTCTCTTATACTTATCATCCTCATCATCACTACCATGCTTATACCGGTCCCTTCTCCTCCGGTCTTTACAATCACCCTCGTCGTCACTTCTTCTATCCCTACCCTTGCTTCCTCTCTTCCTAGTTTTACTATCCTCGTCATCACTTTCCTCCTCATGCTTTCTACCAGATTTCCTTATTTCACCTGATTCGTCATCACTCTCATCATGCCTAGCCCTTCTTTTACTGCCTTCGCTCTTTTTCCTGTTGCTCCTGCGACCATCATCTTCATCTCTTCTCCTACCATCATCTTCAACTCTTCTCCTGCTATCATCCCCTCTTCTTTTCTTATATTTATCATCCTCTTCATCACTCATATTCCTATTCATGTCCCTTCTCTTCCTATCTTTATAATCATCTTCATCATCACTTCTATCCTTACCTTTTTCCCCTCTTTTCCTCACTTCACCGTCTTCATCATTTCTTCTCCTTCTATATTTATCTTCATCATCACTCCTGTCTTCGCTTCTGCCTCTATGACGCTCCATTATTTGCAGTCACTGTTACTAAAACAATTATGAAAAGTTGTTTAGTGTAAATCAAGTTTCAGTAGCTTCGGATTTAGAAATGCAATAAGCAAGAGAGAATTCAGATTCAAATTAAAAATTCAAATAATGTAAGGTGTACCAAGTCAAGAAATTCAAAATCAATCCATACAATCTACTATCAATCCCCTATAGTCAGATTAAACTTTACAATGCAGATATATTTATAAATAATAAAACATTATTTTACATACGAAATCTGAAAATAGCATAACACTTCTGACCGAGCTATACAAAGATTCAAGTTCTTCACCTCTTACTTAGATTTTAAATGCATTTGGCAATGGCAATAATGACAGTGTAAGCCATCACCACAGTCCACACAGCAATCGAAAAACTTGTAAATCGAATTCTTAACATAACTTGTCAACATTCCACATCAAAAAAGGCAAACCAACAGATTCATATCCCTCTTACTTATATAACCCAAGTAACACAAACATACATCAAAACAAGCATTAATGAACGTCAAACACACATTTAAACAAATCACGAGTCAAACATTATAAACCAGTTATACTAAGCTAAGCAGTAAAAATCTTAACCCTAACTCCCAAAGTACTCTATTCTTAAGTTTCACAATAGCTTACCAGGAAACAAGAGACCAAAGTTTCCCAATCGTAAAACTTGTAGTCTTGTACATCGAACACTTAACATAACTTATCAATATTCCAAATCAGAAGAGACAAATCAACAGATTCGTATGCTTCTTACTTCTATAATCAAAGTGACCCAAACATACAGATCTACACACGCATTAACAAACATCACACACACATCTAAGCAAATCACGATTCAAAGTTGGAACATTGTAAACCAGTTATACTAAACATTAAGCAACCTAAAGTAAACCCTAAATACATTGATCTTCAATTTCACAATAGCTTATAAAGAAACAAGAGACCTAACAAAAGACGGCTACCGTAAGTCCATAACTATAGGTCTATAGCGACAACTTAATAAGCTCACATAAACATAAACATAAACATAAACATATGCCCAGGTTATCAATTATAAGCATACAGAGAGCGAAAAAGTGTAAGACTGACGGCTAAGTAACACAACGAAACAAATCACGATTCATAGTTGGAATATTGTTTACCAGTTATATACTAAACAGTAACAAATCTAAACCCTAAATAAGTTATGCTTAAATTTAACAACAACAGCTAATCAACAAACATAAGAGCTAACGAAATCATATACTGTTTTAAGCACAAACAATTAATAAAACCCTAAAATAATAATAATAATAATAATAATAATAATAATAATAATAAAGATGAGCACATAGGTTGTCGATTAATAAAATTAGGGTTTAGAGTTCGTAAAGATACATACATACCTATACCTGTAGATGAAATTCCGGCGAGGTCAGATTGAGGAGGGAGAGAAGGAGCGACGTTTTTGACTGAGTTTTGGGGTTTTTTAAATAAATATAAATATAAATACAGGCCCAATCCAATTGTTATTATGTATATTTGAGATTTGAGATAGGTTGTTATTATGTATATTTGAGATTTGAGGCGTAGGGCCGAATACGGATATCGCCCCTTTTTGATTCTGATTCCGTACTGAATTGAGGGTGTTCGGTATCGTTATTCACAATTAGAGTTTTTTGGTTTCAGTATTATCAGTATCGATACGGGACCGGTATCCTTAAAATACCGATACCGTACCGTACCGTATATGTTCGGTATCGGTATTGGGTTTAGGGTGTTTTCGGTATCGGTTTTTTGGGATCGGTATCGGTTGGTACCGATACTATCCCGAGCTCATCCCTAATTTTAGATGCATCTCGCGCTCCGCTTCGAGTTTACTTGAGGAGAGAAAAGAAAGGAAAATAATCGAAGGACAGAAAAAGAAAGGAAAAGAATTGATACGTATCATTTCCTTCCGTTTCCTTTCAAATCGGAAGTAAAACTAAACCGAAGGATTTGGCTTATCTTTCCTTCCATTTCCTTTATTTTCCTTTCTTAAGTGAAACTCGGTAACACAACATGTTTTGTTTTTCTTTCTTTTCCTGCCTTAAATGAAACTCGGGAACACAATCAAATTTTCCTTTCCTTTTTTTTCCCTCGTTAAGTTAACTCGGGAACACAGCGGTAATGTAACTTGTTCATCTTTGATCTCAAATCGTGATTATTATGCCTTACTACTGTGTCGAGAGTTGCGGTTGGGCCATGACTTGGGCTTTAAAGCGCGAATGGGCTTTGCTTTGGTTTTGTTTGACATTTCGTGTTATCTAACTTTAATCCTCTTCGATTAACTTTGAATGAATGAGACATGTTGGTTGGTGATTGCTTGTATCATATTGCTTGCTTGGTTTGGGGTCTATGTGCTTGAGTTAGTGAGTTACTCCACAATGCTTTTTTTTTTTTTTTTTTTTTAACAATCAAACGGAGCATCTTATTCATTCCAAAGACTCCACAATGCTTCTGCATCAACTATTTTATATATGTTTTTTTTGTTAATCCGTGTCTTAAACTATACTTTTAGCAATGTATGTTGCCTTCCACCGCTATCATCTAATACTCAAGGTAACATGTTTTGTATTAATCATTTAACTAGTTTTTTAGCATTGTGACGACACCCTGCGTAACGTGATAAATTATAGACTACATTCAAACCGGCCCATTTTCGAACTAAATTTACCGTTGAAACATAGAGTAATCTGAATTCATACCGTTAAATGAAAATGCATTACATTTGACCCGACTTGTTTCCAAACGAAAATTAAGTCGAAACGTAGACCAAATAAAAACGTACATAAAATAAACATGTGCAGTGGCGTCGTACACAGCTTGATAAAGTATAGACTACAATCGACTAGACCCGACTCCTTACTAAACAAAACTTACGTCGAAACATATAGTAAATAGTAATTCAAATTTTTACCCTCCAATGAAAATGTATTACGTTTAACCCGATTTGTTTTCTAATAAAATTTACGTCAAAACATATTCCAACTCAAAATTTACATAAAAGAACACGTTTTATAATTGCCTCGACTCGTTTCCAAACAAAAATTAAGTTAAAGCGTAGACGAACTCGAATTTATACCGACACATGCATAAAATTAAAAAAGTAAGAAATCAAGATGAGCTTGGTACCATACCATATCGAACCGATCCCGATACCTAAAATACCGATACCGATTTTCAACAAAACTTGGGATTGACACTAATACCGAAGATATACACTACGGTACATTATAAGTATGTTACTGGTACAATACGAATAAAACTGCTATCCAATGATGGATCCAGAATTTTTCTTAACGGTGGGCACAATTTTATCGGGTTAAAAGTACACGAATCAAAGTGGTTGGGTAAAATCAAATCGTACTTATTCACTTAATAAAAATTGGATTACAAACCAAGTCAAAATATAAACTTGATATCAAGTCAAATCATATTATAAATAAATGATGTATGGATTAAATCAATTTTTAATATTAACCATTGATAATCGGATGAAGTAACCATATTAAAGTAAAAATTCGAATAAACATTTTGAAAATTGAAAGACACAAGGAACAAAAAATTATTAACCACGGGATAGAAATTTATTTTTTAATTCATAAGTTTATGCTAATTACATTTTTTTAAGAATGAATACATGTAAGAATAATTGTTAGACTTCTTTTAACATTATTTAGTTGGTGTTAGCATATCTTATGTAAAAATTTGTTTTATTAAAATGTATCTAAAAAATTATATTCTCAAGAATTATAAACCTTACAAAAATAATAAATCATAAACTAAATAAAATTACAAATCATAAAGTAAAACATTAATAAAACTTTATATAACCAAATTAAATAATATTAAGATTTGATGTAAAGGTCACTATTACTTTACCGACTTTAACCTTTTTCATAATAAACAGTCAAATCTTCTTCACACCCTCTATGAACTTTATGCTCGCTGAAAAAAAATATTGGAAAAACATATACAAACTAACACGCACATGTAGCGGCTGGACGGTGGGCACCGGCCCACCTTGCTCAAAGGGTGAATCATTGCCGTTATCTAACCGAAACGATACAAATGGCGATACCCGAAAAGGTATCGATGTCGGTAGTTTTGGTATATTTTTAAACCAAAATGCTCATTCCTACATTTACAAAATTAGAGAGTTATTTTGACATTATAGCAAAGTTTGGAAAAATTGAGTAGGGGCCAATTTTGTCAAATTCAAAACTTTAGCGGTGCCCGCACGATGCGGTGGGGAACACAACCACTTCTACAGATATGCATGGTTCAGTTATGTACAGTATTAGCTTCAACCAAAAGCGAAGTCATTGCTTAAATAGTCTTGTTTAACAATCAGTTAATTGGATCGGTTTATTTGATTAGATTATCGATTTTCAGTCATGGTAAGTTAACTTTGTTAAAAACAAAAACTAAACTTTGCCTAAAATATAAGTCTACTAAAGTATGGGCTTACGTCCCCATCTTTTTGGGGCCTCATTCTATGATGTTATTTTATATTATTGGACTTATTTGTGTAGTACAGGACTATAGCTCATCTATACTACATTATAAAGGAGGAAAGATGTATACAAATGTTAGTTTACATGAATTTTAAGATGACATAGGAAAAGTCTCATGCTTAGACCTCCCGTAGTGGGGCGTTTTTTTTTTCAAATTTTTGCAAAAATAGCGCCCCCAACACCGGAACAGGGGGGCGCTATTTTCAGTTTTCTTGCCTTGGTGTTATATAAATAACGCTGCTATTAAATTGATGGTCCAATCATTGAATGCCATGTGGTGGTGGTGAACGGTAATATTACCGTTATTTTTGAACGGCTATTTTTTTTTAATATATATATACCCACGACACATATATAATAAAACACACAAAAAACATATTTTTCAAAATCACTTTCAACAAAAATTATAAAAGAATGGGTTCCCCCGCGTCATCATCTATTGCGAGAGAATATTATAGAGAGTTTCTAGGCGACGAGGGTTATTCCACAGACGAAGAGTTGGAGCAAGATGCCATTACGAGTGCGCTAGCGCTTTCGGCGCGGTATCTTGAAGAAACTAGTACGCCTACACCTCCAAAACAAACTAGGCAGTACTACGAACGAGATCGTGTATCGGCAAATGCTCGATTGATGAAGGATTACTTTGATGAAAACCCGACTTACCCCGACCCAAAGATCTTTAGGCGTCGTTTCCGGATGAGCAAACGTTTATTTCTACGTATATCCGGAGATCTTGAAAACGCGTTTCCGTACTTTAAACAAAAAGCGGATGCTAGGGGAATGATGGGATTCACGTCTATTCAAAAGTGTACCTCGGCACTGCGTATACTCGCATACGGCAACACGACGGATATCAACGACGAGTATTTAAAAATGGCCGAGAAAACAACACGCGATTCTTTGGAGTATTTTTGCCAAGGTACATTACTTTTTTTTAATATATGTTTGTATTTATTTTTAATATATGTTTGTATTTATTTTTTATATATGTTTGTATTTATTTTTTATATATATTTGTACTAGGTTAGTTCCCGTGCGATGCACGGGATTCCCTACATTATTATTCATAACGAATACAACTTATTATAAAAAAGAAACTAACTTACAGTGTTAATTGATTATTGACATATTCAGATTAACGAATATTATTCGGATTAACGAATATTCTAAATAACTTGACATGATTTCTATCTATTTT
This sequence comes from Ambrosia trifida, assembly GCA_028751855.1. Taxonomy (NCBI): domain Eukaryota; kingdom Viridiplantae; phylum Streptophyta; class Magnoliopsida; order Asterales; family Asteraceae; genus Ambrosia; species Ambrosia trifida. The sequence continues at coordinate 1,866,846 of CM054123.1, read as the reverse complement.
ACTAATGAGTGTTGATTACAAAAATATATATAGAACTCTTAACAATTTATACCGAGAAGATTGACACAAAGTGTTTTGTTTAAACTGCTTACTTTTGCGATTTAATTAACCTTGTTGAGACCTTTATCAATTTATTAACTGAATTTTTTGAAAGAACTACAAGGCACACAAGCAACAATCAGGTGAATTTATACTGGTGATAAGATAATATAAACTTCAAGAGTAACTTGCATTATGCAATACCACCCATGCAACCACTCAAGAAACGATGAAAGGACACATTGAAACAAACAAAACTGCAAATGCCACAATATTATTCAAGGAACTGTTATAAACTAATAACCTAAGTTTAACGCATGCAGCCACTGCTTTTGGCCTAACAAAAGGAAATTCCAGTCTAAATGTTTATCGTAAGGCATTTGATCAAACAGGTGGTGTGCATAAATATTATATAATAGTTTACTTTCTTACCTGACCAATGCCATATTTCTTATCTAGATGGGAAAATATAGCAGCATCATTGGTCATCTTGTTAACAGCAAAGTACTCAACATTGTGGGTAATGTTATACTGTGAGACTTTAATCTGAAAAAGCAAACCTTTTTCCGATAAAATCATCAAACTCAGCTGGGAATTCTTCAAAATCAGTAGACTGTACGGCATGAATATTACATGTTGCATGCAAGTTAGATACAACTTGAGGTAAAAAAAGGAAAAAAAAAAGGTCACATATAATCAAACCTTTTCTTGTTTTACAACCAGATCCTCAGCAGATTGCTTTACAAAATTGAATGCCTCTCTATTGAAAAGGGTGAGGGAAACACTACCAGTGGAGTCTTGAACAATTATGGGTATTTTGAACCTTAACACAATGTAAAATAGAATTAGTATATTCTTAATAGTAAGGGTAAAAAAACAAACAAAAAATGTAATGCACTTAATATCAATGCAAACAACACCTGTAAATTGGATTTATGTCTTCAGCAATGCACTTTTCATTAGTACATTTAAACACCTTATCTGCGACATCACATGATCCATCTGGTCTCTCAACAGTAATAAACTGTTTTTCCACTTTGCACTTGCAAACATTGCAACTCTCATAGTACCAAAGCTTTTTATTACAAATACCCTTAATGGTAGCAACAATGACAACATATTTCTCCTAAAAACCAGAAAAACAAATATAAACTTTTAAGAACACAACTAAAAAAAATACTTTATCCAGTATAATGAATATTTATTAAATATTAAATATAAAGTATTAAATAAATATACCTCATTTATTAAAGATACATAAGCAATGGGACTAAAGTCAGTGTCATGAAGAAATACATCTTCAATAGATGTCATCATGACAGAACCTGATTGTTCACCGCTTGAGGAAGTTGCACTTGAAAAATTGTCCAGATAACTGATTAGATGTCAAAGTGTTACTTTTTATAGCTTAAAAGGTCTATAAACCTAAATTAAAGAACATCCATAGAAGATCAGAAAACTTTACATTGTACCTTTTCTTAAATGATTCAATATCCGCAATGTCACTGTTAATGAACAGGTTAGTTGCATGATATGCATTAGACACAATCCGCTTTTCTGAAAAAAAATATTTATACAAAGTTTAAAAAACATAATGGGAAATATTCAAAGCACCATACTCAATAATTAAATGAGTAACTCATATAAAACTATAGAATATTCATCTGTTACCTTGATAAAGCTTCAAAGCTCCAAATTGAATAACTAAAACAACATCTTTCTCCCTATCTTCACGTGACATGTATGCATTCATCTCCAGAGCAAAATCGTCCCACAACGTAACAGGCACCACATCATCACTGAAATGTATTAAAAATTATTAATGTATTATAAAAAACTGTACCTCAAATATTAAAGTTGAGGGCTAGAAAACTTACTATAAATTTTTCAGCTTCAAATTGATCCTTTTGTCAGGTCCCAATTTTGTGACCTTGTCCTCTATTGGGTAGCATATCATAACATATCCAGCAATATCTTAAAACATATAAAAAGTAAATGTTAGTTTTAAATATATGAATAAGATAAAAGTGGGAAATTATAATTAGTAAAAAAATACCTATTACCGCACCCACAGCAATGTTATCCTCCACATTATCGGATTTTCCTAAAACGGATTTGAAATCCGAAAAAGTAAATCCATGTACTGGACCTGCCCAAACGTTACATTTCCTCACAGATGTGCTGAAGTAGAACGTAACCTTGTGTTGATTGGTCACCAGTTTGAAGTTAGCTCTGTTCTCAGCAAGAGACGGCCTTTTGATGAATAGGCATTCATCTTGGATGAGATACTTCTCAAATCTCAAAAAGAATTTATGAAGACAGTGTAACACCCCGCCCCTCTCATCACCAATATTGTCCGCTTTGCCCATCCAGAGCTCACGGATTTGTTTTTGGTTGCAAAAGTGAAGACTTCCCAGGAGGTCACCCATCCTGAAATTTCTCCCACCTGAGCACGCTTAACTGTGGAGTTCTCCTCTCATCCACTAACATTAAGCCCCAAAACGCGTTGGTGATTTAAGAGGCAAGACATTACTTATGAACCAAGGATCTCTCCTGGCCAAGGCCGATGTGGGATTTTCCTGGGGTGTCACATTCACCCCCCGTTAGAGTCTCATCGTCCCTGATGAGGTGTGTTCTGGGGTGTCACATTCACCCCCTGTTAGAGTCTCATCGTCCCTGATGAGGTGTTCACCCACCATCCCGAACGGCACAGGAGTGGCTCTGATACCATCTGTAACACCCCGCCCCTCTCCTCTCTCGAAGACCAGAACTTGAGTCTGACGCCTTAGACCACTCGGCCATCCTGACTTTTGTAACATCCGGCCTCTCTCACCACCAATATTGTCCGCTTTGCCCCCGATGGGTTGCCTATCCAAGAACTCACGGCTTTGTTTTTGGTTGCCCTGGTGGAGACTTCCCAGGAGGTCACCCATCCTAGTACTACTCCCACCTGAGCACGCTTAACTGTGGAGTTCTCCTCTCATCCACTAACATTAAGCCCAAAACGCGTTGGTGATTTAAGAGGCAAGACATTACTTATGAACCAAGGATCTCTCCAGGCCACGGCCGATGTGGGATTTTCCTGAGGTGTCACATTCACCCCTCGTTAGAGTCTCATCGTCCCTGATGAGGTGTGTTCCTGGGGTGTCACATTCACCCCCTGTTAGAGTCTCATCGTCCTTGATGAGGTGTGCACCCACCATCCCGAACGGCACAGGAGTGGCTCTGATACCATCTGTAACACCCCGCCCCTCTCATCACCAATATTGTCCGCTTTGCCCATCCAGAGCTCACGGATTTGTTTTTGGTTGCCCAAGTGGAGACTTCCCAGGAGGTCACCCATCCTGAAATTTCTCCCACCTGAGCACGCTTAACTGTGTAATTCTCCTCTCATCCACTAACATTAAGCCCCAAAACGCGTTGGTGATTTAAGAGGCAAGACATTACTTATGAACCAAGGATCTCTCCTGGCCACGGCCGATGTGGGATTTTCCTGGGGTGTCACATTCACCCCCTGTTAGAGTCTCATCGTCCCTGATGAGGTGTGCACCCACCATCCCGAACGGCACAGGAGTGGCTCTGATACCATCTGTAACACCCCGCCCCTCTCAATGTGACACCCCAGGAAAATCCCACATCGGCCGTGGCCAGGAGAGATCCTTGGTTCATAAGTAATGTCTTGCCTCTTAAATCACCAACGCGTTTTGAGGCTTAATGTTAGTGGATGAGAGGAGAACTCCACAGTTAAGCGTGCTCAGGTGGGAGTAGTATCAGGATGGGTGACCTCCTGGGAAGTCTCCACTTGGGCAACCAAAAACAAATCCGTGAGCTCTAGATGGGCAAAGCGGACAATATTGGTGATGAGAGGGGCGGGGTGTTACAGATGGTATCAGAGTCACTCCTGTGCCGTTCGGGATGGTGGGTGCACACCTCATCAGGGATGATGAGACTCTAACAGGGGGTGAATGTGACACCCCAGAACACACCTCATCAGGGACGATGAGACTCTAACGGGGGGTGAATGTGACACCCCAGGAAAATCCCACATCGGCCGTGGCCAGGAGAGATCCTCGGTTCATAAGTAATGTCTTGCCTCTTAAATCACCAACGCGTTTTGGGGCTTAATGTTAGTGGATGAGAGGAGAATTCCACAGTTAAGCGTGCTCAGGTAGGAGAAATTTCCGGATGGGTGACCTCCTGGGAAGTCTCCACTTGGGCAACCAAAAACAAATCCGTGAGCTCTGGATGGGCAAAGCGGACAATATTGGTGATGAGAGGGGCGGGGTGTTACAGACAGGTTGCTGATATCTTGGTACCCTGTATATAAAAAAATGTAAATGACAATAGCATCAATAAAATTTTAAAAACAATGTTATTACTTTATTATGTAAATTATACCTCTTCGTCCATCAAGATCATCTCTATGGAGTAGCATTTGGTTTGGTCTTCATTCATCATTCTCCTCCAAACCTTAACAATCTTCACCTTGATTGTACAGTCAGTGGAATTGATGTCCAATGCATTCAACATGGTGATATTTCCGTTTTCCATTAATCTGTATTTAAAGAATAAGGAAAAAAAGAATATGAAGCGACTCTTTAAAAAGAGTTACTGTGTAATTAAATGTATAACAAAAGAAAGCTTGAATGTTGTAATACCTTGGATTTGCAGAAACAACAAAGCAGAATTATGTGAAAATGAAATGGGGTTACTCAGGTGTATATATAGGGGCTTTGATCCCTAAAGTTTAGTTATTTAGTTTAATTCAAAATTTAAATTTTAAGTTTAAAGATAAAATTTTCAAACTATGATTATCAGATTAGATATCCAATATATAAATTTCGAATATATAAAAACTGATAAAAAATAGGAATGTTGTTAATGATTTTAAAAGTTGATATTATCAAAATGTTCAGGTTAAAAAAAAAATTGTTGTTTAAATTGATGAAATGTTAGTAGCTATGTTTATTTTGGGTAAACACTAATTTCAGAACTGATAAATTTAATAAAATCATATACTAAATTCAATTAAATTCAATATACGCATAAATGAAATAGGTATTAAGGAGACTAGAGTTACTTATTTTATTATTTTTTTGAAATATGGACCATACCTCATTGGTTTAACCATTGTTAGCTTCATCTCTTACCGCCTAGCTCATTGCTAGTAGCAAAGTATAACCAAGTTGACCCATTTAGATAGAGCTCCAAAGAGACAAATACTTGTTACTCCATAATAAAGGAAATGGCGTCGTTGAAGATGTGACATGCATAGCTGTGAATGTAAAAAGCGAGCAATTCAAGAAACAAAATGAAAATACATAAATGGAAATAGTAAATATGATAGGCGTCGTACCTGTGCAAAGATCATCAAGTGACTGAGTTGAAGTGGACCTAAATGAGGGTCAGGAAAAATCATTGTCTTCTATTACACAAAGCACAGTCTGGGGAAAAAGTAAACTAAAATTAGATAAACATGCGAATACCAAGAGCTCCATTCATATCTCCAGTTGTTGCAGCTGCTTTATGCATATTATAAAGCTGAACATGCAAATTTCCCTAGTAACTGGCTTGAATTGTAACCATTCGATATTTGAAAAATAAGATGTTTCCATTCGTGAAGCTTTTATAAATGATTGGAAATGAATATCACAAGACTTTGGTTATATCCAACAGTTGTTGAACTGTCGATATATATTTTTATTCAATAACAAATGCTGAACATAGATTTCATATACATCAAATAAAGAAACCATTTTCATAGAATATAATACATGATTAGCAAAGTAACACACACAAAAATTAAAAAAAAACGTACCATGTGGGTGAGTCAAATGAGTAAATACCTAAAAATGGTCTAAGGGAAAATTATAAGAAATGGCACAACTAAAAACCCAGAATATGGAGGAAACCTTCCTACTCACGAAGACAAATTTCTTCATCTTGAGCCCCACTTTGACTTCGAATTTTTCTTTACTAACTATTATGCTTTTAATTTATTCATTTTTTAATTGTAAAACACAATCGTGAATGTCATTAGTTAATGCATCTATTGATGAGCAGAATTCAATGATAACTCATTTCATATTCAAATATCAAAATTTGATATTATATTTCAAGAGGAATGATAACATAAGAAACGATTCATCAGCAAAGATCGAGAAGAAAGGAATAAGATTGAACGATTAACATATTAAACATTGATTAAATCGAAAAATTAGAGGAATATCAGATTGCAACAGGAGAGATCGAGAAGAAACATACCTGTTTGTTAGTTCTTGCGATTGACTTTCGATTCGAACACAAAGAGGCGCAAACCTAATAGATGAAGAAACCAATTGCGGAGAGAACATTCAGATTTATTTGAAAAGAACGAATTTGATCTGATTTATTTGCATTGAGATTGTGAAAGAGAGGATTTGGTAGTTAGGGTTTGGGAGGAAAATAGGGAAAGTAGTGTGTAACTATAGACCGATTTTATTGGACCAAATTTCTAGGAGTATCCATTACCCATTAAAGGATCCATAACCCAAATTCATGACCCATCCATTTGAGCGGGAAAAAAAAGAAGGGAGGCCCTCACAACATGACAAGTGTCCCTAAACTACTTTTATTTATATATATTAGTAGATTATTTGTTTTAGGAATAATAAAATTGTACGGAGCCCGTTATCTTAGAAGGCCCACTTGGTACGACTTACAAAAAATTTACGAGGTGCATACGAATGAACATGGGTTACCAGGAATGCTGGGTAGCCTTGATTGTCGTCACTGGCGGTGGTATAATTTCCCAACCGCTTGGCGAGGTCAACACACGCGTGGTGACCAAAAAGGACCATCGATTATTCTTCAAGCGGTGGCTTTAGTCGATCTTTGGGTTTGGTCGGCCTATTTTGGTGTTGCGGGTTCATGCAACGACTTAAACGTTTTTGAGCAGTCACCTATTATTGAGGATTTCATTTCTGGCAGGGCAGCAAAGGCGTGCTTTTACGCTAATGGAAACTACTACCCACACGGATACTATTTGGCTGACGGAATATATCCGAGGTATAGCAATAGCATTATCGTCAAGACATTTAGTAACCCGTATGATGAAAAAATGGCACACTTTAAAAAGGTCCAAGAGGCGGCGCGAAAGGACATAGAGAGATGTTTTGGGGTTCTTCAACAGCGTTGGCATTACATAAGAAACCCTGCTGGTGCATGGACCACAGACAAGCTGCGAGATGCTATGTATGCATGTATAATCATGCATAATATGATATTAGAAGATGAAGGTAAAGCGATATGCCAAAATTATGTACCGGAAGCCGTTCAGGATCTACCGCAAGCTAATATGCAAGAAAGAGTGCTCAACGCACATGAACTTCGCGAACATGAAGTACATGACGCGTTAGCTGCGGATTTGGTCCAACAAGCGTGGTCGGTTCGATATATTCCAAACCCAGGAGGAAGAAGAAGAAGAAGAAGAAGAAGAAGAAGAAGGTGACGAAGAAGAAGAAGAAGAGGACGAAGACGAATATGAAGAATCCGAAGATGAAAATTAATATTAGTTGTAACTTTTTTTTTAATATTACTTGTAATTTTTTTAATATTAGTTGTGTTTTTAATATTATTTGTAATTTTTTTATATTTATTTGCATTTTATTTTAATTATTTTGAATTAAAAGATTAAAAAAAATAAAAATATCAACCAATCAACCAATCAAAATCAGGGGCTTTATAAATAAAGCCCCACCACTACACCCCTTTTTCAGTTTCTCTCTCCACGCTGACTCAGCAGCCACATGGACCAATCAGGAAGGGGGCTTTATAAATAAAACCCCCCACTACGCATGGTCTTAAAACCAAAATGTCATGTAATTTTTTCCTTTCTTCCCTTCATGCAAAACTTACTTATACACATTCTTTTATCATAATCTCTAATCATCATTAATCTATATCTATAATCCATATTATATTATAAAGCATTTGAGGAAGGTATCAAATAAAATTAAGTAATTATTACATTTTATTAAAATTTTATATAAAAAAAAATTATATATAGCAAAATTATACAAAATGGTTTCTAACACATACAAATATATACCTATACACCTTAAAAAGATTGTAAGAATTAATTAAAGGCGAACTTTAAGTAAAAAATAATAATTTTGTGAGAGACACGTGAGGGTTGAATCTGTTAGTTTTTAACGAAAGTTATCGCTAATACTCAAACATGTAACGAAACCTTAACCATAGAACTTTAAGGAGTTAAAATAAAGTTAGGTGCTGTTTGTTTTTTTGCTCAGAAGCACTTATGCCCTCTTTTGTCTGCGCCATGCAGACGCGTGCAGACGTTTGGGGTCTGCAGATTGTTTGTTTTTTTGAAGACGTTTCACTCAAAAAGGTCTTCATGACCTCTTCTTGGTGCAAACTTGTTCCAAAGTCTTCTAAGGTCTTCTCCCCTTCTCTTCTCCTCACCCACCACCACCACCGTCTACCACCACCACCGTCCACCATTACCACCACCACCCACCACGGTCCAACACCACCTACCACCGTCCACCACCACCTACCACGGTCCACCACCACCAACCACCACCACCGTCTACCACCACCGTCCACCATTACCACCACCACCCACCACGGTCCACCACCACCTACCACCGTCCACCACCACCCACCACCACGACCATCCACCACCACTACCACGATGGTCCACCACCACCACCACCGTCTACCACCATACTGCTGTAAAAAATCAGTTTATTTAAATTTCAGTTTATTTCAGCAGCCTGCAGACGTTAACAAACAAACAATCTTCTTCTTGCAGACTGCAGACCTTTGGTCCACCTCTTCTCCTGCAGATGTTTGCAGATGTGATCCGTAGACTGCAGACCTTTTCCTGCAGAAAAAACAAACATCACCTTAGTACCTTACCATCTTACTACTTGTAAACTATACTATCCGTATAGTTCTCTTATGTAAAAGAAATTATTCGCAAAACAATTTCCAAGGTGCATCAGATTTTGTAGAAGTACTAGAGGCCTAGAGCACGTGCATTAGTGACCGAACATGCCTAAAACTTCATATGGACTTGCATTTTCTTGAATTTTTTTTCTTTTATATATTTACTAGCTTTTATTTTGGGAGCGTCGCGGATTGAAAAATATAACAATTCTAATAATACTAAATAAATAAAAAAAATAACCTTGCTATAAGGTGACACCATGTGTTGTAGTGTTGCGCGATTCTTTCTTCTAGCTTCTCTTGATGAAGTATACATATGCATCTTTAAAAGAGTAAAATTCCAATGAAAGCATGACGATTGGGCTGAATTTCAACATCGTAGATAAGAACGTGGTTTAAAAGAAAAAACATTATCTATACATATAATAAACCAAAGCCATTTTAATGACATGACATTCAAAAAGGCATTCAAAGAGCCATTTTAATGACATGTGTCATCCCATGTGGCATTGAGATATTTTAGGAAAAAAATAATTTAAAAACAAAACTGAATTTTTCACCCTCATGTTTCCTTCCATAATTTTTAAACGTTAGTGTCTTTAATATACGAGATTTTTTAAAGAAAAAAAATTACACCAAATTAACGAGCGTTTTATTATCTTTCCAACGAGTACCATAGTGCTATATAAAAAACGGAGAAATTTTTTGTGGAGTTTTGTTCATACAGAAAAAAAAAATACAAAGTGTTCAGGTAAATCATTAATTATGTAGACAAGTCATTAATTATGTTGAAATCAGTAAATATGTTTTTTTTTTCAACCAGAGCCGAATAAGTTAATAGAGTTATACGCTGTTTTAAGTTAGGTATCAATATTAGTATGTTAGAGTTGTACATTTGTTTAGTCTTTAGGATAAGTGTTAATATTAAAGTTACATTAAAGTTCTACATTCTTTTAGGTTAGGTATTAGCATTGGAGTTGTACATTGTTAATTTGTTTTAGATTAGATATTAATATTAGAGTTATACATCAGTCCATTTCATATGTAAAATTAATGTATCATATTAAATTTCTCAACCCGGGACGCTCCCGGGGTATAATCTAGTTAATGAATAACCTGAACACTTTGTGTTTTTTTTTGTATGAACGAAACCCCACAAAAATAGTCGTTTTTTTTCTCCGTTTTTTATATAACACTATGGTACTCGTTGGAAAGATAATAAGACGCTCGTTAATTTGGTGTATTTTTTTCTTTAAAAAATCTCGTATATAAAAGCTATTAACATTTAAAAATTATGGGAAGAAACATAAGAGAGAAAAATTTTAATTTGTTTTTAAATTTTTTTTTCCTAAAATAACTCAATTTAAATTTAGTAGAGTAGGTTTTATATATTATTTACTTTTTTTATTTGTCACATGACATGACACATGGCACACTCAAGGGGGAGAATGCCTTTTTGAATGTCATGTCATTAAAATGACTTTCTTAGGCCTTCATTGAATAACAACTCATCCATTTTCAATTCTTTTATTATAAGTTATAGATTATAGATTTATCCCGGGAGCGTCCCGGGGTTGAAAAATATAACAATTCTAATAATAATAATAATACTAATAGTAATAATTATTACTCTTGTAATTAAATAAATAAAAAAATAACCTTGCTATAAGGTGACACCATGTGTTGCAGTGTTGCGCGCTTCTTTCTCCTAGCTTCTCTTGATGAAGTATACCTATGCATCTTTAAAATAGTAAAATTCCAATAAAAGCATGACGATTGGGCTGAATTTCAACATCGTAGATAAGAACCTGGTTTAAAAGAAAAAAACATTATTAATGAATAACCTGAACACTTTGTGTTTTTTTTTCTGTATGAACAAAACCCCACAAAAAATAGTCGTTTTTTTCTCCGTTTTTTATATAACACTATGGTACTCGTTGGAAAGATAATAAAACACTCGTTAATTTGGTGTAATTTTTTTCTTTAAAAAAGCTCGTATATAAAATATATTTACGTTTAAAAATTATGGGAGGAAACATAACAGAGAAAATTTTAAATTTGTTTTTAATTTTTTTTTCCTAAAATAACTTAATTTAAATTTAGTAGATTAGTTTTTATATTATTATTATTTTTATTTGCCACATGACATGACACATGGCACACTCAATGAGGAGAGTGCCTCATTAAATGCCATGTCATTAATATGACTTTCTTAAGCCTTTATTAAATGACAACTCATCAATATTCAATTCTTTTATTATAAGTTATAGATCTCATTATGATACTACCTAGTTATTTACATAGTCATAAATGAATCAACATAATTCTAAATAACCTATAGTAAAACATGTTTACTTTAAATCTGAATAAAAAAGAATAGTTCAAAACTAAAACCTTAACTTAAAAAAAACACACATAGGCGTCAAGTGTTTATACAAACCTACTTCTCTACACAATCACCTGATCTAATACCATTGGCTATGTGGCAGTGCCGATCTAACGTTTTTAGAGACCCAAAAGGAACTGTAAAGTCGGGGCCCTTCGAATTTGTATAATTTCACTAAAAAGAACATGCCTATACTTTGGTTGAGAATATAAAGTAAAAACCCTCCTCCTTTATCCGGGCTTGGGACTAGCAATTATAAACAATAAAGTTTATTGTTGCCGGAGTGATTTTTTTTTTTTGAGTAAATTACTATTTGAGTCCCTGTGTTTTGGTGGTTTTAACTAGTTGAATCCAAAACGAAAATGTTTAACTATCTGAGCACCTTATTTTTCAATTTGTAACCATCTGAGTCAAATTTACTAACTTGGTTAGATTTTCTCAGTTAGTTTTCATGAAATGACTAAAATACCCATATTTTATATTATTATTATTATTATTATTATTATTATTATTATTATTATATATGTATGTATGTATGTACATACAAACATAAGAAACGACCCTCAACCCATCGTCTCTCCCTCACCCCAACCGACCACCACCGTACCACCCACCCATCCACCCACCTCACCAAAACCTCCACTACAAGAAACGACCATCACCCATCGGAACCTCCACCACAAAAAACACCCAGATTTGAACTACACCAGAACAACACCCAGATCAGATCTGCAATTCGAAGAACAAAGATGATGGGTCACCGGCCTCCATCTTTCACACCCCAAGTAAACCACGTAAGCGGAGCAGGGCTGCAGAGGAGGGTGGAAGGAGAGAGAAACGAAGGGAAAATATATAGAAACCGATCTCGTGATAATACCTCCTCTAAGAAAGATAAAGGTGTACGGGAGTTGTCTATCCATCACGAGTAGTTGAAGATCGTGTAAAGAAGAAGACCGGCGTTGCGTTTTTGGATCTGAACATGGTTCCTGATGAGGTAGAGTAGGAGTGTGATGGAAAGCGTGAGGTTGGTGTTGGTGGCTGCTGGAGTGGGATGGTTTAGATCCGGTGGGTGGTGGTGGTTTTGGGATTGAGAGGGAGGAGAGGGAAGAAGCAGAGTTGTACTATGTGTTTTTGTGTGAGGTGATATTATATATGTACATAATACATACATATAATTATAGTATATAATAATAAATAGGCAAATGACTGAAATGCCCTCCCACTTAACAGACTTTCTGGATGGCGTTAGTAAATTGGACTCAAATAGTTAAAATTTAAAAAATAAGGTGCTTAGATAGTTAAACATTTTCATTTTGGATTCAACTAGTTAAAACCACCAAAAGACAGAGACTCAAATAGTAATTTACTCTTTTTTTTTTTCTAAAAGTTATATGTTTTGTATAAATATTATATATGTTCAAATAAAATTTATTTTCCTAGCTTTGACTGATGCAAATTGTTTAGTAAATGAATCGTAATCAAGTTCTTCTAAAAAAGATTTTTCAATAGACAAAACTAGAAATTTGACCCACCGTGCGGTGCGGCGGCGACGTCAAGACTTAAATTAACTCGACTTTAAAGTAACTCGACTTTATACCGTCAAATAATTGAGCCAACTCCTTTTCAAGCAGAATTTACATCATAATGTAAGACCAACCGAAACACGCGTAAAATTGAGCACAAAGAGGTATTATGGCCCGCTTGTTGCTATTGATCTGACCATCATGTATTTGATTCAACATAGAGACCTTGATTCATCATAGAGACCAACTACCATGCGATAGTTGAATAGAATGAGTAATTTTTTCTTTTATTTTTAGATCCACACAACACGATCAAACTTATTACAAAGTGATTAAAACCTAGTTAAAATAACTCACAAATTTGGCAATTAACATGTCGAATTGGCTAGCTAAATCAAAATCTGCTTGATACCAATAACCCCTACTTATATTAGTACAACACCATATTACAGCAAATTTCATATTCATAGGTCTATAAAACATTCTTGGAACATATGTTTCGTTGTGTATGGTTTTTTATGGCTTTGTTACTGACTTACATAATATTTGCTTTTTTTTTTTTTGCGTATTCTTGAACCTTGCCACCGTAAATAACCAACGTAGGAAATCAACAACCCAGAGAAGCCCGAATTCAAATCCAAGAACCTAACATATGTACAGAGACAAAAGCACAAAGAAACGAAGAATATGAGTTTCATTCAAAAACCTCAAAAACAACCTGGTGTCAGCAGTTCTAATATGCCAATTGCAGAAAATTTTGGTTTAGGTTCTTACCACTCAACGCACCACTGTGTAAAAACCTACTAACATACCCATCCAAGAGAACTTCTAACACGTCTTGCTATGCTCAAGTATTTGGTTACCGGTTTACCTGGGAAGATTGGAACGAAGCTGTAAGTTCCAGAAATTCATAGTCTACATTAAAATATCACAAAGAAAGTTTAGTAATAATAAAAAAAATTCCTGTATTAGGTTATGTTCTATCAACTAAGGGAGACGATCAAAAGACACACAAAAAAACATTCAATGCATAGACCTTTTAAATCATTTTAGCTGATAAAATTAGAATTACTTCTGTTTGAAAATATAATCAAAATACTCAGGTCATACTAAAGATGATTCAACCAAGGAATTAGAGTGAATGCATGTCATGGAATATATATTAAGATATTAAATTAAGAAATGATAAATCCCAAAGACCAAAAAGCAAACTAAACATACTGGTGTCTGAAAAAAGTTTAAAACTTTGGATAAAAAAATTTCCACGTCATTTTCCACCCTTAATTAATGTATCATGTATGGAACCAATATTGCAACAAACCATGTGTGGTCACTTTTGAACCCAATTCAAAACACAGGTCCTCCATGGTCAGTTTATTTATATGAAATTTCCCAAAGATTTATTAAATCATCACATAACATCTTGTTTCATATGTTTTAAACACATAAATGATATTCTAGATTTTAAACACATATTATAATAAGTTACAATCCTTTTGCAATAATATCTAGAAAGCATCATCCTAACTTAGATGAATTATATAACCAACACTTTTATGTATGAACAACCATGACTTCACCAAGCTTAGAGTTTAAAAAGATCAGATGAAACCAGGCTAATGTTACTTACCGAATTAACATGCTTGACAAAGAAGTCTACACCATGATTATTCTTCCATGCCATCTTTTAGTTTCATCCTTTTTACCTGAAATATACACAAAGCACTCAATATTAATTAGCAAAGGTAATACAATTTACCTATCCATATTCACACAATTAATACCACATCCTATATCATCAACTAAAACGACAGCAACAAAAAACAACCAATAAAACAACTGAGCAAACAAATTAGGAATATAAGAAGATGACTAAACACAAATCTTACCGGTTTATGATCAACGAAGACAAAATCCGGCTGTTGAAACACACAACAAACAAAACCAATTTTAGGGTTTCAAAAATCAATGATGGATCAAGAAAATCTTGATAGATAGAAGGCTTACTTGTTAAGTTCGATGGAAAAACAATCTGTAGCTTGTTAAAGAACAGTTTTCTTTAAATTTGTAGTGTGTTTAGCTTAAGCCACTTATTGATCCCCTCGTTTGGCCTAAATAATAAAAATAAACAACATACTAATAATCAATAAAAATACACATAGCATCAATAATGAATCAAGCATAATCAAAATCTAATATTCTTGAAGGTAGCAAGAAATAAAAAGCCAACAAGAATGCATACGGGACAGAGGGGATGAACAATATTAACAAACATATTCTTGTAGTTCAACACGCTACTCAATGAAAGCACATTTCATGCACGTTCACCTTTCAGAAGGTGCATAAGCAAACTCATCTAACCAACATTTATGTATAAAAATTAACATCTGCTTTTATATAACTTCATGATGCCATAAGACACAAACCAACATTTCAAGCGGCAATTATACACGCGAATCATGATGCCATCAGACACAAGCCAACCAAGCAAAGAGAAATAAAACACCTACATCTACAACTTCCTCCTTCAACTCAACTTGATTTTCTTCCTCTGCCATGGTTATCAAATATGTAGTATTCCTTTTTCAAATTCCTTCCGCAAATTCATTTTTTAATAATCTTAAATAACCATACACATAAACCAACCTCAAAGTAACAGAACCATCAGACACTAAATAATATTAACACCTGCTTTTATATAACTTCAACAAATAATAATAATAATAATAATAACAACAACAACAACAACAACAACAATAACAATAATAATATGAGAAGCTACAGCTACATCTTGATTTCACAATGAAAAAAAAAGTAGTCAAACTATTTAGATCACACCAGATTTGGACTCCAAAAGAGGCTATGAACTGGTTTATGTTATACCTGGTCTATGTTATACCTATACAGCCGCGGATAAGGATGCTTTGATATGTAGATTGGGACTGCAAATAACATGATAACAATTTGTTAAAGAATGGATGAGTTACCAATCCTTGTGAAAACAAAACATGAAGCTAAAGAGGGCTTACCTAAACTTGGCCGGAGACCGACGTCTGAACTTCGCCGGAGTACAACCCTCTTATTATCCCACTAACTTGTCAAAGCCTTCGCCGAAGCTTCTTCAGAAGGTCAACCTCGTTACCACGACCATTAAACGACCACTGGCCAAAGCTTCTTCAGATCCTACCATTGCCTGTCGACAACCACCACCATAATCAGCATCATCTCCGTCACCTACCCCTCTCTTTCTTCCTACCCATCCCTCTCTTTCTCTCTCTGCTCTCTCTCTCCCTCTCTCTCATCACCTGGATCTCAACCGCAGCTACACCCACTCCCTTGGAAACCCTAGCCAAAACCCATCGCATCCACCTTCAAAACAACATGTGAATCAGAACAAAAACTACTCGAATCCGGAGTGGAAAACAAAAATTCAGCAGTATTTAGGCAACAAATTTGCAAATTTAGGTCAGAATCAGAGGGCTGTGGTTAGGTCTGACGGTGAGCAAGGATGAGAGAGTGAGAGATAGAGAGATCTGAGAGAGTAGGCCTGAAAAAGATGGGTGAGGGAGGGCGGCGGCGGTTTCTAGAGAGAGAAACGCCAGAGAAATGAGAGAAAGAGATAGTGAGAAGTTAGAGAGAGGGTGATCAGGATTGAAATGTGAAGAGCTGGACACGTATACAGACCACTTCACATATATTGTACAACACATTCTACACAAAGTACAACATGAGAAAGCACATAACACCATTCATGCATACTTTACAACCCACTACTACACAAAGCAGTTGCTAATTAGAATATTACTAGTGGGATGCCCGAACGTTACTACGGGAAACAACATTTATAACGGTTCCATTAAGCCATAATCAATTAACCAAATTTTTTTTTTGTTGTGTTGCATAATCATTAGCGGAGCATGAACTGCATTAAGCACAATCGAAACATTCGAATCATATGTGCTAGAGGAAGTGCAAGCACATGAATATATACATAGCAATAATTATGGGAAACGCTAAACAAAAAATTAGGGTGATTATGAGGAACTGAGAAGTTACACACATAACGATAAACCCTAATTGTAAACACATTGGTGATTGTCTGGAAATACATAACCTAACCTGAAATTGTCAAACAATGTTAATTCAATGTTTATAAAATACATATACGTTGGTTGATTTCGGCTCGTTTTTGTTTTCGTTTAAGTTATTACTTAACCCTAACATATTTGTTTTAATTGAAAACACTATAACAATACTATATTCAAATTAAAGAGACTGCAATGCTCCTTTATACAGTGTAATAATACTAAGAAAATTTAACGCATGAAAAAGTTATGGACGTTTAAAAATCGTGGGGTAGTTGGTTAAAATAAGGGTGTGAAAATGTAATTACTATATAAATAAATAAAATTTGAGTAAAGTTGAGGGTACAAATGTGTAAGTATTGTATAAAAGACATACATGCCCTCAAAAAGTAGTTAACATATGGATGGTGTGTTTTAAACTAAGCAATTATAATTGTAAAACTTAAATATTAAGATGTCATTGGGAAATGTATTATAATATAGTATAGATAGTATAGATCGATTATTACTTACCCCAACATATCATTTTTTAAATTAAAAAAAAAAACTACAGCAATACTATACTCAAATCAAAGAGAAAAAAATGCTCGTTTATACAGTGTAATAATATTAAGAAAGTATTAACGTGTGAAAAAATTATGGACATTTAAAAATCATGGGGATAGTTAGTTAAAATAAAGGTGTAAAATGTAAGTATTATTTAAATAAAAGGAAATGAGTATAGTTGTGGGGGCAAATGTGTAAGTATTGTGTAAAAGACACATTTGCCGTGAAAAAAAAAGTTAACATGTGCATTGTGTATTGTACTCTAAGCAATTATACATGTAAAGCTTGAATTTTAAGACATCATTGGGAAATGCGTTATAATAAAGTTTAGATTATTAGAGTTCGTTTTCGTTTTTTTCCTTTGTTTTCGTTTCAGTTATTGCTTAATCCTAACATATAATTTTTTAAAAATTAAAAAACTATAGCAATACTATACTCAAATTAAAGAGAATAAAGTGCTCTTTTATACGGTGTAATAATATTAAGAAAATATTATCGTCTGAAAAAGTTATGAACGTTTAAAATCGTGTGGGTAGTTGGTTAAAATAAAGGTGCGAAAGTGTAATTACTATTTAAATAAACAGAAATTGAATAAAGTTGATGGAGGCAAATATGTAAATATTGTATAAATTTATAATATAGTGTAGATAGATAATGGGGGAAACTATAACTAATAAGGGGTATATGTGCAGGTTATGTTTGAAAAGACATAAATGCCCTTAAAAAGTAGTTACTACATGCATTATGTGTTGTACCTTAAGCATTTATAGTTGTATTACTTAAAAATTAAGAGGTCCTTCTGAAATACTTTATAAGATAGTATAGATAAATAGCTAAACCGTTTAATCTTTCTTGTGACATTGTAGATCTTAAGTAATTTTTTATTAGTTTTAATTTGGAAAAGCTACATTCTGCGGAAGCAACAGTTACAGGAATAGTTAACATAATTCTATACGCAATATATGCATTTGGAAAAGAATTAAAGATTTTAATATCTATTCTATCTATATAATAATTGAGGTCATCTAGGGTTGAATGAAGCCCTTAGAGAGTGTTTGAGGTATCCATATTGTATATGGAGCTCCAACTAACTCACTATAAATACTCTTTTCTAAACATAAATCTACACTACATTCTTCCATCATACTCTCTAACAAATCTTCCAACCAACATTCATCCTTCTTCTTCTTTTGCATTCTTGATTCTAGGTCATGTATTCTATTGAAACATACCATCGCATATCCATAATTTTTTTGCATTATTGATTATGTTCGATATATAAATGGTTAGTGTGTACTGGCTGAATCAATTGAGTGATTTTATGCATTCTTGATTCTGTTCACACATGATAATTTTTTTATTCATTCTTTAATCTTCCTTTATAAACGGTTGTTTGTCTTAGATTCAACAAGTTTTCCTCCCTGACCTTAAATTAAGGTTTGAAGAACCTTTAATATGTGTTTATTTTGTTTTATTCTATTAGTCGATTTGTTAATCTAATGTTGAGAATGATTTGTAGGTACTCAAGGTACTGTGCTTGGAGAGGGGTGTTGGATCTTTCTGGTGATGTAAACTCGGAGATTTATGCAGGATTGCGAAAGGTTTATCAAGATCTCGGCAAGTGCCTGTACTTCGATTTAGGTAGTGGAACGCATGCCGTTTTTTATGAGCTTTTGAACAAGAAGATCAACTGGATATGGTATGTCAATCAACCCGAGCCACAACTCAAGGTGATTGATCATCTTTTTAACTTAGAATCCTAACGTTTTTTAATGTTTATGAAATTATAAGTGTGACACCCGGCAACTTCCGGTAACTAACTTTTGAAAACTTAGTAAGTCTACCTTAGCGAGTCGCGCATACGTTACAAATAACAAGGTCGGTCGAGTCGAGTTGCACATCATTTGGGTTTTAACATACGCAAGTCTCAAGTCCCGGGAATTGGTGAACGAGTGTGAACATGTTTATTTCCATGTATTATGTGTTTATAATCATTATGTGACTTGTCGGTATGTGAAAACGTGCTAACATATGTTAAAACAGAGTTTAACGCGCAAAATACACAACACAGGGCCCTGAGGGCGATTAGGCAAGCCTAATCGCCTTCATAAGGGCGAGTAGCATGTATATATAGGCGACTGGGATTGATTTTAGGCGATTATGGGGCTAATCCCCTATAGTGAAGGCGATTAGCAGCCCTAATCGCCTGATAAAGCTGCGTAATCGCCTATAGGGTACCTGACGACTAGAAACGCCTATAAATACCACCCTTGACCTCCAAAACATCATTTATGCTACCCTAGCCGTCCCATAACCTATCTCAACCTACAAACACCCTCTGGAACCTATTTTCACAT
This sequence comes from Ambrosia trifida, assembly GCA_028751855.1. Classification (NCBI taxonomy): domain Eukaryota; kingdom Viridiplantae; phylum Streptophyta; class Magnoliopsida; order Asterales; family Asteraceae; genus Ambrosia; species Ambrosia trifida. The sequence goes on along the minus strand of CM054123.1, from coordinate 1,846,958 downwards.
CAAAACAACCATTTCCAAGCTTATTCCATCATCTCCTCTTAAATACAAGGTGTGTTCTTCAAACCCAAACCTTTAAATGATTATGTTTTACTCCCTAAAAGTCCAGACCTGACTTATAAATGTTTTTGTCTTTGAAAATCCATTTAAAACCGTTTTTAAACAAACCCACACCTTTACATGTGTTATATGTGATTAAAGATAGAATTTTTAGGATTGAATCATGGTTGTTTTTGTGTTATTATGATGCTTAAGGCTATTACAAGTTAGTATGATGATGTCCTAGGAGTTTGAATGGTTTTGGTTGTGTATTGTTGATACTTGATGTTTTGACCCATTTGAAGGATTTAGGATGATTAAGGATGATATGAGGTGTGTTGTTGATTGTATGATGTTAGGGTTTGCTCTAGGATGATGCTAGAACAGTAGGATGCTATCGGACAACGTGGTTATGTGATTTAATCTGAATAATTGCTATTTAGGGCAAGTTCTTGCATGTTGATGTGATGTTTACATGCTAAGTTGCTATTTTGGGAAAACGCTCGCATTCGGGACTGTTAGAACGATGAAAACTTAGGGGTTTTGCTTGAAATATGTTTGTTAATGTGTTAGGATGATTATTGAATGTTCTTACATGTTTCGGATCTGATTTGGAGTGTTCGGCGCGCGAAATTGCACTACAGAACTGCAGAGGCGAGTAGGATCCTACTCGCATGAGGCTTTAGGCGAGTAGGCTCCTAAATGCCTGATGTTCAGGCGAATACAAGCCCTAATCGCCTATAGTATAGGCGAATAGAGGCCTATTCCCCTCAACAACTAGCATTTACAATCCTAAATGCCTATACTTAAGCATTTACAATCCTAAATGCTAGTTTGATTCCTAATCGCGTATAATGCTGCTGTATGTATATTTTAACATCCCAGAACATGATTTAACGCCTAGGAACATGATAGGAACCCCGGGATACACCTAATGACTTTGTAACACGTGTTCGGACCTGTTTTTGCGTTAATCGGACATTATGCTAGACTAGGTGAACTGTTGCGCGTATTAAGTGTTTAATTGCATATGTTGCATGATGTCTTGTATTTATCTAACACGTGGAATGTCGGGTCACCAATGGGATGTCGAGTCTTGTCTTACGTAGTCTTGTTGTCGGTTAAACACGCTTTTCGGACACATAATGGTCATGGACTGGACTTAGGGACTAATGAACCCGAAGGGTTACTAGTCTGACTTAACACATATCTTATGATAGGTCGCCACTAGTTGGGGCTATCATATCATATAAACGGTTTACTTATTTAACAGAAGACGCAACCTAAGGTGAGTTTGACGGCCCCACTCTTTACTGTTTTCATTTTCGGGGGAGAAACATGCTTAGTACTTCGTTTTGTAAAAGATCATGTTATGCTGGGTTGGTTGTACGTTTTCCTTATGTTCTATATGTAGGTGGCTTATGTTGTGATAGTTCGTTGACCGTTGTGGCGGTAGTTCGTTAATCGTGAATGCACAGTTCGTTGGACGCATTTGGATAGTTCGTTAGTCGTGGTAAACGATAGTGCGTTGGTCGCGGTAAACGACAGTTCGATGATTGGTTCGTCTTAGAGTCTGAACGTCAAACAAGTATTTTCTTCAGTCAGTAGTAACATGATAGTTCTTTCAAAAGCTCGTGAAACATTTTCTTTAAAAACCTATGAACTCACCAGTATTTTTATACTGACGTTTTTAGCATGTTTTCTCAGGTCGCTAAGGTAGCAGCTGTCATCTAGGCGCACAGAGTCGCACTGGAGTCGTCTCGCGTCTAGGATCATTTATGCATGTTTCCTTTGGGATGTTAAACTCTTAAACTTATGTTTCTGATTACATTTGACTTTTGTAAACTTATACGCTTCCGCGCTTTCAAATGATGGTTTTTAAATCTTATGCATGGTTTTTGTTTACGTATGTTTTTACATTTAGACGTCGTTTATTGTGACCGTTGACTTGGATCCTGGTGTGTCACACGCCTCACGGTAGGACTCCGCATGTGGAAATTTGAGGGTGTGACAATAAGTATTAACTTCCCCGCCTAATTATTGAATTTTTTAGGGGAGTTCGGTAACTATGAAAGTAAGCAACGATATGATCAAGAAGATGCAAGAGGAAGCAGAGAAAACATAGGTTCCTGAACTTGTAAGAGTAATAAAAGAGACCAAAGAACCATTTTTGAATGTCATATATGATTGTGATCCTCTGCACCGGATTGTTTGGGACCGTGTGGTGCTTATTGGAGACGCGGCACACCCAACAACGCCACATGGTTTGAGGAGTACAAACATGTCCATTTTGGATGCAGCGGTTCTTGGTCAATGTCTGATGAAATCTGGGGTCGAAAACTTATGTGTGGGTTTAGAAGAATACCAGTGTATTATTCGGGTGCCCGTTACCTCAAAGCAAGTTTTACATTCGAGAAAGATGGCATTGACTCATGCCTTCAATTACCATTGATTATGCCATTATAATTATTATTATTATTAATTATTAATATTGACTAATTATAGTTGACATTGACTCATGCTTTCAATTACCATTGATTATGCCATTATAATTATTATTATTAATTATTAATATTGACTAATTATAGTTGACATTTACTCATGCCTTCAATTACCATTGATTATGCCATTATAATTATTATTATTAATTATTAATATTGACTAATTATAGTTGACATTGACTCATGCCTTCAATTACCATTGATTATGCCATTATAATTATTATTATTAATTATTAATATTTACGCATGCCTACATAATTGTATGAATGTTTCAAACCTTACTTTGTTGACATTTACTCATGCCTTCAATTACCATTGATTATGCCATTATAATTATTATTATTAATTATTAATATTGACTAATTATAGTTGGCATTGACTCATGCCTTCAATTACCATTGATTATGCCATTATAATTATTATTGTATGAGCGTATTAGGATCGATAACAAACAAAGATTGATCAAACAAGTTAGTTTTAGGTGCGGAAACCCTAAAACTATCACAAAGTAATAATCAAACAGATTCAAACACGCAGATCATCATTTTCAATCAATTTCATTCATAAAACACTTGATTACACGTAGAATAATGATTACAATCAAGGTTTAAATGTAAAACAAGTTTAACAAAATCTAGAGAGAGTTTTCAGAAAGAGGAGGGAATAATAATCATCAAAGTTACATTAAAAAATGAACTTAACCTATTTATAGGCCTGCACATTCGCCCAAATCATTCATGCGAATGTGCAGGTTCGCCTACATTGACTGGTCGAACCAAGTTCTTCCATAATCTAAGTCTTCATTCGTATAAACATCTTCCTTCGCACCTTTAAATCCTCCTTCGCACCCTCTACAATCTTCCTTCGCACCTTCGATATTAACAAACCAAAATGTGTTTTACAATCCAAAGCTCTAGTCGCACTTTTGCATCTACAATTATTATTAATTATTAATATTGACTAATTATAGTTGACATTGACTCATGCCTTCAATTACCATTGATTATGCCATTATAATTATTATTATTAATTATTAATATTGACTAATTATAGTTGACATTTACTCATGCCTTCAATTACCATTGATTAAATGTCATTATAATTATTATTATTAATTATTAACACTAATGAGATTATTAATAATAATATTAAATATACACATAGAATAAAAAAATATACATATATACTCTTCATCGTCCTCGGCTAACCAATGAAAATGAAAAGTAGATTTTATTTTTATTTTTGTATTTCACATTTATATTTATAGATGTGTTTGCTCCTATAACCTCTATAGAATATACTTACACACGACTAATTATAGTTGACATTGACTCATGCCTTCAATTACCATTGATTATGCCATTATAATTATTATTATTAATTATTAATATTTACTCATGCCTACATAATTGTATGAATGTTTCAGACCTTACTTTTTGACATTTACTCATGCCTTCAATTACCATTGATTATGCCATTATAATTATTATTATTATTAATTATTAATATTGACTAATTATAGTTGACATTGACTCATGCCTTCAATTACCATTGATTATGCCATTATAATTATTATTATTAATTATTAATATTGCCTAATTATAGTTGACATTTACTCATGCCTTCAATTACCATTGATTATGCCATTATAATTATTATTAAGACATTTTGAATAAATGGAAGTGATATTTCTAACCTATTTATAGATATGATATCAGACAGAATGTCTTTAAAAGACAAATAGCTCTAAACACAATAAATCCCCCATTGTTATTCTGTCTGTTATCAAGCATTCGAGTTTGATCAAGGTAATTCGATATCCAAGTTTTATACTCACATTTAGTAATATTATACCTATAATATTCCATCTGTAATTAGTTATTATAATATAAACGAGTTGACGTCAAACTTTGTGTCCTTCCAAGTGAAATTAAAAAAATATATATCTTTGCCGTGTCGTTTTTTTTTTTTTTTTTTTTTTTTTTTTTTTTTTTTTGCGATTTTATGTTTGTTTAGGGGTGATTTCAGTTGTCTTCCGTTGAAGCGTATTTTGATTGTCTGATTTGATTTATGTGTTTGCAACATTCCTTCGCCATTTATGTTTTTTTTTTTAAATTGATTTCAGATTATACAAACAAAACATAAGCTTCATTACGGTAATTGTTCACGTCGTCTACTCTTTTCCCCTTTCCGCCTTTAACCGTTCCGACATATAACAGTACGCGTCTCCACCAGAAAATGTAACCCGTTTCGGCATAACCGGCATATAATTAAAAGCCTTTTGGTTTATAAAAATATATGCACTATATGTGTTTATGTTTCTGTTTTTAAATATGTGTTATACACTTAATTGTTTTATATTATGCAATACTCAATAAACTGCTTTAGTTTGTTACATGTTTGACTATATTTACAGGAGTGTCACAATGGTGTATGGGTTTTGGTTACACATGGAAGATATTAATCGAGTTTATTTGGTAAGATATATAACATGGTTGTATTGTAGATGTTTTATACAACAATATGTTTTTTACCATTCCTAAGTTTTGTGTACTTTGATTCAGGCGTTACCTCGTGATTATGGTAATTGGATCCAGAAATATAATTATCCTACCGGCACTACCAAGATCCGAACTTTGAACTCTGAGGTGTTTGAGGTTACGGTTACAAATCTTAATGGAGATTGGTACTTTTTCAACGGTTGGCTAAAGATGATCAGAAAATGTAGGTTTCCACCTGATTGTAACTTTATATTCCAATATGAGGAAAGTCTTCTTTCATTCACGATGATTACTTTTCATCAAGATGCGATAACTGCCCCTGAAAAGTTTTTCTACTGCAGCTTGAAAGACCCATACACAACCGACAAACGTCTGGTAATTTTTTTTAGCATCATTCAAATACACTATACAAATATGTTTTATTAAAAAACATATATTAATGTTTGAGCTTTGTTAACAAAAAATTCAGCATATCAGTCCTTTCGTGGGTCATGGCTTATTAAATAGAATGACACCAGTAACTCCAATTGAAGTCACATCTGATCCGCGTGGACGCTTTGAAATAGAGATAGACTATAAAGATGATGCTTTTTATGTGACTAAAGGATTGCCTTTCATGAAGAAAGCTTTTAAAATAAAAAAGGATCACATGATTGTTTTTGAAATCATTAATTGGGTATGATTATCTTTTAGAGTTAAAAGTTTAACCTTCAATTAATAATTATTTTTCTTGCATTATTTTAATGATTGTCAATTTTTGTGCATGAATGAAACAGAGCACCTATAATATGTCACTTTTTCTTAAGAACAAGCTTACACTTCCTCCTTTGGAAGTGCAGCCAAATGTGAAGGTGGAGTGTGAGGATGATCAAGTTAGCGATGAAGACGTAATTTACCTTTCAGATGATCATACAAATAATTTAATGGATGAGGATGTTCCTGAAAACATTGCTTCGCCAGAGGATGAAGGTGTTCATGTGGTCTTTCGAGTTGACAACAAATACGTAAGTTTATTTATATATCTGTCCTTTTTTGTGTTTTTTTTTTTCGGTCTAACTATTGTCCATAAATGTATACTTATAATTATATATTGTTTTACAGCGATTGAAAAAATTATGGGCTCAACAACATGGTTTGGACACGAATGTTGATTTAACAGTCTTAGACAGCAATGTTGGTATGTGGGATGTTCAGGTTTTTGTCAATGTTGAGAAGGGAAACGAACGGTATTCTATACCAGGGTTGAGGTCTGTTGTTAAAGATAAGAAGCTTTCCAAAGGAGATCAGATGGAATTCAAGTTTTTCGAGGTCAAAAAGCAGTTGGTGTTGACAAACATAGTCACCACAGCCAATGCTTAACATGAGTTTATGATAAACAATTATGCGTTTTATTAAAATTTGGATTCAAAGTTTATGTTAATGTACCCTACGTTGCATTTTTTGAACTATTATTCGTATTACTATGACTATATTCATGTGTGTGTTTAATATATCTTTTTCTTTTTTAAACAAACCTTATCATTCATTCAACAGAATGTCATTAATATATAATAGATAGGTCAAGATCAATGTTTCTTTATGTGGAAACATAGCATAATAATAAATAATAACTTTTACCCAATCTAAATTTTGAACTTCAGTAATAAAATATTAATGATAATCACAAATAAATAATATTATTATTCGTATGCACTTATGATTAGTTTACCCAAAATATGTTAATGAGTTATAATTTTTATGTCAGCACTTTTTTAAGTCCCTATAGTCACATTACATTTGATTTCAATCTCGCCATTTATAACTTAACTTTGTTGACACACAATCATAGTACCATATAATTACTCAATCAATCAATAATCAATTTAATAAATGACCAATCATGCCATAATTGTGATATTTTCCCTACATTATACAAATCTGACTTATGAATTTACCCTCTTTAATTTGTTAAATACTCATTCGTAACAAAATTTAGTACTATCTTCATAAGAATATGAACTATAATTAATAATTAATTACATGTTGCTATATGTAAAATATGGTATGTATGTATGCTGTTGTTGGTATATTTGTAACAAAGGTTAACTAAATCAATCATACACGATGAGACGGTGGACATTTAAATTTTCGTGGATAATCTGGACCTTGGTGGCTCAATGCTGCAGAATTCAGCGTATATTTTCATTCAGTTTGAAATATATTATTGATATGCACAACTATCTTAATGGGTCGGTAAAATGGAGTAAGGATATGTATGTGATTTCGCTTACAACGGTTTGGTAGATTTGGAAATCCAGAAATGAAGCGTCTTTCGAAAACAAATAAGCGTCGTGCATATAACCATTGGTGAAATCAAGGCGATGAGTTTGCTATGGTTCAAAGCGAGAGAGAAGAAGACAGACTTTACTTTGGACATTTGGAGGAAGTTTGACCTGCAAAAAGTTGGTTGGTAAAGTATGTATGCTGCTGTTGGTGTAACTGTGTATGTTTAGTTTTCTGTTTTCTTATTGTATTTGGTCGATCTTGTGAGGGTCTCGCTTACGGTTGGTGATTAATAAAAGTGGCTTTTTGTTGGCTGTTCAAAATAAAAAAAACTAAATCAATCATATCTCAATTAGCTTAGTCTCATTAGCATGATTATATATACATTACTTGATAATATAAATTATATATACTCAAATTATATGTAGCTGTGTATGCTAATTATAATTCTTTGTCATCAATCTAAATCAAATACCAATATTTCCTTTTTTGAGTAGTTGATATATTGAAAATCACCCTCATTAAAAGACCAGTCAACACGAATGGCAGCATTTCATGCACTAATTTTGCTTATTTTTAATTCGGTCAACACGAATTAATTTTGAATGCATTAAGAAAAATGTATTAAAAGACCAGTCAACACGAATGGCAGCATTTCATGCACTAATTTTGCTTATTTTAAGCCTATTTTACTAATCAAGCTAAAAAATTCAATCATTCCATAATTATACTTCAACTATATAATTAGACCAATACAAGTCTTTTATACTTATTCTATCAACATTATCCCACTTTCATCATTCAATTACGGTTTATGTGTTTCGAATACACTCCTTTTTCACAATCAGTTTTGTTCCAGACTGTGGAAGCAAAGACTTTTGTAAGTACATTTTTACCATACCTGATTTATTTTGTTTTCTTAACAAACATAGTTCTTTATCATTGTATTTAATATACAATTATGCTCGCGTCTCTCTGTCTTTGTATTCAAAATTGCTTTATTGAATGGTAATATAATAATAAAATGTAGGTTACACACATTGCTGATGATGGTAGGTGAACCATCTTCATTTTATTTAAATTATATAGATAGATGTATATCACATTTGGTATAATATTAAAAAAGATGAACTCATAATAACCGTAATAAATCATCTAAAAATCCGCTTTAAGAAAAATGTATTAAACATTGTAACACTATATTTTTATGTTTTGCATTGTATATTTTATATTCTACAATTTCTTAAAGCGTAAAATACGTGAGTTTGTCAAATATTTTTCAATCATCAATACTATGTTTTTTTAATTTTCAGGGAGCATACTTATTTTATTGAAGAAAAAAAATAACTTTTACAATGTCAGAACCCCCAAAAGAGATTTTTAGTTTACAGAAATCTAAAGTTGGTAACCTGAGGCATAAATCTAACGGTAATCATTACGGTTTTTTTTGTTACATTTGTTTACATTGATATATGTTTATATTTTATTATACTAACAAATATTATAAACATGTATGGAGATATCAATACTACAACACCGTTGTCCGACATATCAAATGGTACGCAATTTGTTATGTTTGATCTTATAAATTTAATTCTTAAATTTCAATTACAAAATAATACGTATAAGTATACTCTATTGTTCAGTGAGTCTTAATGTCTCTGAGAGACGTAAACGGATGAATGCATATTTGGATAGCATAAGTTCCAATGTCGGTTCTTCAGCTTCTAATGTTGAAAATGTAGAAGGCTCTCCAAACGCTTTCACACCTTTGTTAGTAACAATTCAAGGTAAAATTTTCTTCTACATTTCACATATGTCTTATTACTTACTACAATCCGTTGTTTTTTTACTTAGTTGTCTTTATTTTTGTAGTTAACACGCAGAGAACGCCTTTGCCAGACATCTCTAATGACCGTGTCGATTGCACAAAGCAAAAAAAAAAAACAAATTTTGCATCCACAAAAACAAATAATCGTGTAACAATTGAAGGTAAATTTTCTTTTATACATTGCCCAAATGTGTTTTTGCTTACTCATTTCAATTTTTTTTTTGTAATTATTTCTTTTTATTTTATAGTTAACACGCAGATAACGCCTTTGTCAAACATCTCTAATGGTATTATTTATCTTTTTTTATGTCATCATTTGTTCGCTTATGTATTTCTGTTAGTATAATCGTATTGTATTGTCCCGTTTTGTAGTTATGTTATTTTCAAAGCATGACATTTATTTATTTCATTTTTAAACAGTCTGTCACGAATCTAAACATAGCAATTTATCAGAATTTTATAAACAAAGGCGAAAAGAAAGAAAGCATATCTTGGATTATAAGCGGAGTAATAAAGGAAAACTAACTATAACACCTAACACTCAATCACACCCAGTTGACATTGTTGGTATGTGTAGAGATTACTTACCTTTACAAAGTATATTATAATACATGAACAGTTATCAAACTTATATTATTTTACTTTGTCAGGATCTTCAGGTGTTAGGTCTCCGCTTTCTAATGTTACCCAACAACAAGCAAATCGAAATACCAATGTACGCAATACGCGGTCAACATCTAATTTAAAACGAAAAAGCCCGAGTATTACTCCCATACCGATGGCCGACTTGGAAAAAATGCTTAGAAAATCTGCATGGAGTAACTTCAAACATTGTAATAAAAGGCATATCTCCAGGTACTCTTTATTCGGTAATTACTATAAAATATATTCAATTGTAATTCTAAATTACATTAAAATTATCTTATATATATAAATTTTCAATATCTATTTTTAGATTACTTGGACCATGTGGATCAAAATGTGACTTGTGAGGATTGCAATGCAAGATTGTGGAGCTGTGAATCTACAAGAGGGCATAAAAGAAGTGGTGCTAAAAAAAATTTCTCTCTATGTTGTGGTTATGGAAAAGTTTTGCTTCCTCCTTTTAAGGAGGCACCGGACAGTTATAAAGAGTATTTTAATGGTGTTGATTCTAAAAGCAAATTCTTTTTAAAGAACATAAGACGGTTCAACTCTATGTTTGCATTTACTTCCATGGGTGGAAAAATTGATAAGTCTATAAATCATGGTAATGCTCCTTTCATCTATCGTATAAGTGGTGAGAACTACCATGCTTTGGGAAATCTTTTACCATCACATGGACAAAATCCAGTATTCTCTCAGCTATACATCTATGATACTGAAAATGAAGTTTCGAATAGAATCAATGTCGTTGGGTATGTTTTTTTTCTTAATGTCTTTTGTTTCGAACGGTATACATACCCAAATGCTTTTCAATCTAATACATTCATCTTATATATAGTGATGCAGACGAGGATCACTCATCAGAAAAGGCGCTTGAGTTTCAAATTGTAAAAGAATTGAAAAAAATGTTGGATGACAAAAACTCCTTGGTGAAATCTTATAGAATGGCGAGAGATTGCTTTCAGAAGAATCCTGATGCATAAGTCAAGCTTCGATTAAACGGAATGAGGAAAGAAGATGGTAGAACATACAACCTGTCCACAGTTTCTGAAGTTGCTGCATTGATAATTGGTGACCTCAATGAAGAAACAGATAAACGTGATATTATCGTGCAGACCATTGACGGAAAGCTAAAAAGAGTTAGTGAGTTACATCCGTCGTATCTTGCTCTTCAGTATCCATTGTTGCTTCCTTATGGTGACGATGGATATAGAATTGACATCCTTCACAGCAATGTTCCCTTACCAAATGAAAGCTCATCTTCAAATTCAAAAACAAAAAAAATGACCGTCAAAAAAATGTTATCTTACCAGATGGGAGCTCATCTTCAAATAAAAAAAAACAAAAAACATGAAAGTACAACAATGAGGGAGTTTTTTGCTTATAGGATTCAAGATAGGAGTAATGAATTCTCCCTAATTCTTAATGCAAGGTGACTTTTACAGCAATTTTTAGTTGATTCATATACAATGATTGAAATGGAAAGATTAAATTTCATTAAGGGTAAGCAAACCCTTATTAGGAGTGAGAAGTATAATGTCCTAAGCAAACAAAGAGAAGAAGGACAAACAGAGACATCAAGCATGGGTCAACGAGTTATTATTCCATCTTCTTTTACAGGTGGCGCTAGAAATATGATGCAAAATTATCTAGACGCAATGGCAATATGCAAGTGGTACGGATACCCTGACTATTTTATTACAATTACTTGTAATCCTAAATGGCCAGAGATGAGAAGATATCTTCAAGATACCACTCTTAGACCAGAAGATAGGCCAGACATTTTATGCAGGTTGTTTAAAATAAAACTTGATTCGATAATTAAAGACCTGAAAGATAAACACTTATTTGGAACTGTTGAAGCTGGTACAAATACATGAAGTTTATTTTATTAGAACATTATTTATTTATTTTTTAACCTTTATAACTTATTTTATTTTGTTTGCTACCAATACTTTGCAGTTGTATACACGGTTGAGTTTCAAAAACGTGGATTACCGCATGCACACATCTGTTTGTTCATGGCCGCTGGCTATAAGCTTCCAACAGTTGACCATATTGACAACTTCATTTCAGCTGAGATACCAAATAAAGATGAGGAGCCAGAATTGTATGAACTTGTACGTGAGTTTATGATTCACGGTCCTTGTGGACCTTTGAACATGCGTTGTCCGTGTATGGTCAATGACAAATGTTCAAAAAACTTACCAAAGAATTTTCAGCATGAAACCTCTATCGATAATGATGGTTATGCATTGTATAGACGAAGAGATAATGGTTCGTTTGTAGAAAAGTCGGGTGAGCAGTTAGATAACAGATATGTCGTTCCGTATAACAAGACTCTTCTTAAAAGATACCAGGCACATATCAACGTTGAATGGTGTAACCAAGCTGGATCCATTAAGTATTTATTTAAATACATTAACAAGGGTCCAGATAGAGTTACTGTTAATTTTGTGGAAAGCAAGAAAGTACCAGGTGAAGACATAGTGGTTGATGAAGTCAAAGGATTTTATGATTGTCGTTATATTTCTGCGTGTGAGGCTTCATGGAGAATATTCTCATATAATATTCATTACAGGACACCTCCTGTAATGAGATTACCTTTTCATCTACCCGGTGAACAAAGAATTGTTTTCGATGCTACGCAGGACATTGAAGACGTTCTCAATAAACCCTCTTGTGCTACATCTATGTTTTTGGGTTGGATGGAACGCAACAAAAATGATGCCAATGTGTCACACCCTCAAAATCCACTTGCGGAGTTTTACCGCGAGGCGCATGACAAACCAGGATCCAAACCAACGATCACAATAAACAAGTCTAACATGAACATAACGCAATTTCAAAACAATGTTTAAAAGTCTCACCGTGGAAGGGCGTCATACGCTTTGGGAAGCGTGGCAAACTCAATCCACGGTATGTCGGCCCATTTACGATCCTGGAACGGATTGGGCCGGTGGCTTATCGTCTTGATTTACCGACGGAGCTCGGTAACGTACATAACGTCTTCCACGTGTCAAACTTGAAGAAGTGTCTGGCTGACGAGTCTCTCATCGTTCCACTGGAAGAGATCAAGGTTGATGATCGTCTTCGGATTGTGGAAGAACCTGTGGAGATTCTGGATTACAAGATTCGTAGCCTACGTCACAGCAAGATTCGTATCGTTAAGGTTCGGTGGAACTCGAACCGGGGACCAGAGTATACGTGGGAACGGGAGGATCAGATGAAGTCTAAATATCCTCATCTCTTTCCTAAGGAAGCGTTCGAGTCGAGATATGTCTCTTCTGCAGCTGAATGAATCTCGGGGCGAGATTCCTTTTAACGTGGGGATGATGTGACAACTCGAGTAAATCTCTCTTTTTGGTTTCTATTTTTGGTTTCTATCTTTTGTTGTTTCCTTCGTTATTCCTTTTGGTACTTGTGCAATTTTCGGGACGAAAATTCTTTTAACGTGGGGATGATGTGACACCCGGCAAATTCTGGTTAACAACGTTGTCTAGATTAAAGTCTATCTTAGCGAGTCACGCGTATATTATACTTAATGAGGGTTATCTAGATAGCTAGATAGGACATACGAGCATTATCTCGGGTTTGAGACAACTTACAAAACGTTTTCTAGTCCGGTTTGGGACTACTTTCACATCTCGGGTTATGAGATGCTTTGACTCCTTGTGTGGGTCGGGTTTCTAGTCCGGTTTGGGACTACTTTCACATCTCGGGTTATGAGATGCTTTGACTCCTTGTGTGGGTCGGGTTTTGACTCCTTGTGTGAGTTAATATGTGATTACATGATTAGTGAACCTCGGACGTTGGTGAATAATAAACTTATGTGTCTCGATGATATCTGACAAACTTATGTGAAAACCATACGTGATTATGTGAACCTAAACCGAACACGTTAATAAAAATTATTAAAAGTGGAGCGTGAGGTTGATTAGGGTCTTAACGCATGGGGTTACACTTGTTACGGTTCGAAACAACGAAAACGTCGATGGGTAACGCGTCGGGAGGCTAAACGAAGCAAAAACGCGCGCCCCGGACCTGTGAGCGGCCGCTCACAGGCTCCGAGCGGCCGCTCGAAGAGGACTGACGGGTTTAAACCGCCTCAAACTCGTATTTAAGCATCCTTAACCCCCATGCAGCCCTCATACTCAACCCTAATCGCCCCCTTACTGCCCCACACGAATATTTCACTCCAAAAACTCCTGCTAAGGCTCAAGATCATCAATTCGGAGGCTCCAAGGCGCGCGATTGATTGATTTGAAGAGCTAAGGGTATAACTCATGATTTCTTACGCTTTTTACTTTATGTTTTATTGTAAAAATCATATAACAAGTTTGTCCAGGTCTGAATGGGTTTAATAAACATTAAAACATGAGTCTTTTTGAAGATTAAACGGATTAAACCTATTAATAAACGCGTAGTAACATCATAGGATGCTTGTTGCGCAAGTTATTGGTGTTTTGATCCTAAAAGCTTTGATCTTGACATGTTTGATAATAGGATCTAATGGGAATAGGTATTAGGAAAGTTGTATGATGATTATTAGGTGTTATTGATTGATAATATGCAACTAGGGTTTGATATAATTGATAATATTGCACGATTAGAATCTGGACAGATTCTGAATGTCGACTTGTAGGGTCTGTTTCGTGGCTTGAAAATAATTGGTTTGATCGATTCTTTGCATGATTGTAACGTACAAGGTCTTAGCTTTTCATAATGGGCAAAACCATCGAATTTGGACATCGTTTGAGTCGTTTTTGGAATTTTAATTGATTAGGGGTCATATCAGATTTTCGGATTTGTAAATTGGGCTAACTTTAAATGGTCATAACTTGAGATTTACAAGGAGTTAGGTTATGAAATTTTTACAGTAGGTCAATACTGGAAAAATAGAGCTTTTCCAAGTGGATTCATCTCGTTTGGATGAATACACAATTTTTAAGAATTTTCCTACTAAACTGACCTGTTGAGGAGATTTTCTGGACATAGCTGTGTTGTACGAATTTTCATAATTTTTGTGTTTGGAATTAACACAAAACAAAAGTAGGTATTGTCGAGTGAATCCCAAAGAAAATTCAGTAAAAATTTGGGAGGTTAACTCACTGAATTGCTATTTTAAATAAATTCGTTTTGATGGCGCACAATCTGTCCTGAAAACACAGATTGTGTATTATGTGCTTCTGTGATTAATTGAGGTCTTAGGTGGTATGGAATTGACATGTAGCTGAAGTACACTTGTCTGAGACACATACGGAATGTAGAAACAAATTGTAACCAACGTATTCACCAACGGGTCCGGAGGGTTTACTATTGCATGTAGAATCACTAGGCGTCGCATACACACTTTTGAACATTTAAAACGCCTTGGACAAACGAGTTATATGGGTAATGATATTACGCCTATACTCACTGAGCGACACTGTTATTAGGGTGTCGGAAGCATATATTGCTTGCTGTTCGGATTCTTTGCTTGCACGTTAAGGTGAGTTTACGGCCCCTCTTTTAAACTGGTTTCATATTTTCGGGGGAGAAAACATGTGTTAAAACGATTATGTGGTAACTACTGTCATACTATGGGTTTCTATTGTGTACTACACGATCTTTGGAAGTCCCGGGGGGAACCATGAATGTGCGGGTTTGCACAACGGGGAAATGTGAATAGCGCTATTGGGAGTGACCAACCCCGCTCGTCGGCTTGGAGGGCCGGGCGAGTGCATATTGTCTCAAACAGGAACAACAGGAACAACTGGTTTACTTTTCGGGCACAACATCTGGTATTCGAGTTAGTAATGGTTTTCCAATCGTGGTAGTAACAAAACATACGCCTAGCTAGCGTACACTGGTTTTCGATTTGTTATAGTATGGACAGGTGGACTTGGTACTTGGATACAAAACCTGTAAACTCACCAGCATTTTTGTGCTGACGTAAACTTTTACATGTTTTCTCAGGTCGCTAAGGTAGCACAATGGAACTAGGGCGCACGCGTCTGCACGGCGTCTAGTTAGAGTTGCATGGTTTTACAAACGTTGAACATTGGTTTAATATTGAATAATTGTTTTGAATAAGCTTCCGCTGTAAACGGGGATTTTAAACATTGTTTTGAAATTGCGTTATGTTCATGTTAGACTTGTTTATTGTGATCGTTGGTTTGGATCCTGGTTTGTCATGCGCCTCGCGGTAAAATTCCGCAAGTGGATTTTGAGGGTGTGACACAATGCAAGGCAACTAACTTACATCCAATTCCCTTCACAATATGTTTGGAAAGCATAAGAAAAAAAATAGGAGCCTAGGCAAAGAATAAAGTCAATTGGTCGGATTCATTCAGTTCCTGCTTCTGTTGGTGAAGCTTATTTTTTGAGAATTCTTTTGAATAAGGTTAAAGGACCAACATCATTTCAAGATATTCTTAAAGTTGATGGGAAAGTCCAATCCTCTTTTAGGGATGCATGCTACGCTATGGGACTCTTGGATGATGATACATAATATGTTGAAGCAATAAAGGAAGCGGCTTTTGCAGGTTCCGGCCCTTATCTAAGGAACTTATTTGCAACTCTTTTAGCGTCCAACAGTTTGTCAAGACCTGACATTGTGTGGGAGGAAACATGGAATTATTTGTCTGATGACATTTTACGCAAGAGAAGAATAGATTCAAACTGTCCAGGTTTTTAACTTTTTTTAATATATTATTACTTTAACATAGATTTGCTACAATTTTGTGGACATATACTAAATTGTAATGATTCATAATTATTAGGAATGTAAATTATGCTATTTTTTTGCAGTTCCACATATTCAATTATTCATTTTATATGTTAATTTTATTCTATATATTTCATTCTAACACATTTTTTTCCAGATTTGATCCTTTCAGACGACGAAATTAAGAATTTAGCTTTACTTGATATCGAGAAGTTCTTATTGCGTAATAGTTCCAGTCTACGACTTTTCGTAGGCATGCCATATCCCGAGAATGAGTTTCTATCGTCATTAGACAATCGTCTTATTTGTGAGGAGTTGGGATATGACACAAACAGTTTGGTTGAAGAATTTGATACTCAGTTCGCTTCTTTAACAGATGAACAGAAAAATATTTATAACTGTGTAATGAAAGTTGTTGATGAGAAGAAAGGAGGAGTTTTTTTTGTTTATGGTTACGGTGGTACTGGTAAAACGTTCCTGTGGAAGACACTAGCTTCATCCATAAGATGTAAACGAAAGATTGTTTTGAATGTTGCTTCGAGTGGTATTGCATCTTTGCTATTGGCAGGTGGTAGGACAGCACATTCCAGGTTTCGTATTCCTATAAACCTAACTGAAGATTCTATGTGTTACATACCACCTAACGGTGATGTTGCACAACTGCTTAAAAAAACCGATTTGATTATCTGGGATGAAGCACCCATGACTCATAAACATGCCTTTGAAGCACTAGATCGAAGCTTAAAAGATGTATTTGCTGTTCATCCTGATGACTCGTCTGATTTGTTATTTGGTGGAAAGGTTGTTGTGTTTGGGGGTGACTTTAGACAAATTCTACCAGTTGTACCAAATGGAACTAGGCATGACATTGTTAATGCCTCTTTAAGTTCATCATACATTTGGCACAGATGCGTTGTTTTAGAGTTAACGAAAAATATGAGGTTGCTTTCAGGAACCTCCAAGTCTGATATCGAGGAAACTAAAAACTTTGCATCTTGGCTTCTGGATATAGGAGAAGGAATGGTGGATACAATAAGTGATGATCAGGATGTTATTGAGATACCTGATGACTTACTTATTTCTCAATCTTCGGATCCTGTCTCTGATTTGATATCCTTTGTGTATTCGTCACTTGTGGATAACATCAACATCCCGGATTATTTTCAAGATCGAGCTATATTGGCACCGTTGAATGAAGTTGTCCAAGAAATTAATGATAGATTACTTTCTATGTTTCCAGGTGACGAAGTTGAGTATCTTAGTTCAGACAGTGTTTGTCAGTCCGAAGATGTAAATGAACATGTTGATGAAAGATTAGTTTCTCCCGATGTGCTGAATGGTCTTAAGTTTTCTGGAATACCAAACCATCGTCTGGTTTTGAAAGTTGGTGTTCCTGTAATGTTACTAAGAAACATTGATCAGAAAAGCGGTCTGTGTAATGGGACAAGGTTACAAGTTGTGAAAAATGAGAAAACGTGTAATTGAAGCCAAAATCATTTCAGGAAGCAACATTGGAATGCGAACGTTTATTCCAAGAATTACTTTATCCCCTTCGGATAAGAAAATTCCTTTTAAATTTAACAGAAGACAGTTTCCACTTGCTGTTTCTTTCGCAATGACAATAAACAAAAGTCAAGGACAATCGTTATCGAGAGTTGGGTTGTATTTGAAGGATCTAGTTTTTTCGCACGGCCAGTTGTATGTTGCACTATCAAGGGCCAGAAGTCGAGATGGACTAAAGATAGTTATACTGGATGAAGATGGTGAACTGACGAACAAAACATCCAACGTCGTGTACAAAGAAGTATTTCAAGCTTTATGAATAAGGTAAAAAATTTTGATGCATTTTTTTACTTATCATCTTTGAACTTATGTACATACAACTTCAATAATACAAGTTTTATTTGAATACTTTTGTTTTAATATTTAATTTACTACATTAACATTATTTTGATTTTTTTTCATGGTAGTTGATTGTTTGTTTTGGAATTGCATGTTAATATTAGGTTGGATATATTGATTGGTTTTACGGGCACTCAACTTGAATAATACAACTCTTAGTTTAATATTATTTTTAATTTACTTTGGTTTGCACCGTGGGTCCCCACGGGGCTCTAACCTAGTAAGTTATATATTAATAAGTGTGTCGGATTCTACATGTATCATTTCTCTTAGCATTTTTAGTTCTTGAAATAAATCTAAACCAATAATATCTACGTAATTATCATGTTTCCAAAAGTTTTCAAGAAGAATACACTTCTTTTTCAAAGTTTCTTCATCAAAGGATTTTAATTTTTTATACTAAACGAAAAACCAAAAAAAAATTCGAACTCTATAAATTGATCAAATCTACTTTTGAGTGAAGAACTAGCTTGATCCACTATATATAAAACGTAATCAGTTCTAAAACAATCAATAGGAGTTTTCAAAGTTTCATTATCAACATTATCATCAACTCTTCTATTTCCACGAATAACACGTTTCTCACGAAACCTAGGTTCAATGCCAATCTCTCTAGCAATTTCTTTAGCCGCAGTCATAGCATTTTCAAATCCTTCATCTCTTTACTTTTTAAAATAACAAATAAGTCCATCTAATTGTTTTATAGCACTATCAATAGACATGTCTTTTGATTGTAAGTTTTTACTAACAACATTAATAGCATATAAAACCTCGTACCAAATAACCATCCCTAATAAAAACTCAAAAATTTCAAAATCATATTCCACTAAGGATTCAGCCTCACTTTTAACTTTAAGATCGTCACTATCAACTTATAAATCCAATAATGCTTTCCTTAATTTTGGAGCTTGAAACCTAATTACTTTAACACTTTCCAATCGACTTTCCCAATGTATTTGTGATAATGATTTAAGAGTTAAATTTGGTATATTATTTTGTAAAATTTTCCATCTCTTAGTGGATGATGCAAACATAGAATAAATACATTGTATTGTTCCAAAGAAATCCTTAGCTTGATCACAAGTGCTAGCCATATCTGAAATAACTAAATTTAAACTATGACAACCACATGGGGTATAAAAGGCTCTAGGATTAATATTTAACAATCGTTTTTGTACTGCGTGATGTTTCCCCTTCATATTGGATCCATTATCATAACCTTGTCCTTTAATGTCATTTACTTCAAGTCCTATTCTATTAAGTTCTCCAATAATAGAATCAAAAAGACATTTACCGCTAGTATCATTTACTATTAAAAATTCTACAAAGTATTCTTTAACTTCTATTGAAGTTGACGAAATATCTAAACATCGTAAGATAATGGACATTTGTTCCTTGTGACTTGTATCAGGAGTGCAATCAAGAATAATTGAAAAATATTTAGCTTCTTTAACTTTTTTAATAATTTTAGTTTTGATTTCGTTTGCTAATAAATCTATTAATTCATTTTGCATTCTGGGTCCAAGGTAATGATTATGAATTTCATTAGTTTGTATGCGCCTTATATGTTCTTGCATTACAGGATCAAATTCTGCAATTATCTTAACAAATGCTAAAAATAGACCATTGTTTTCTTCATACAAATTTTCATTTGTCCCACGAAATGTTAAATTATTTTTACCAAGGCCCTTTACAAGGGAGATAATTCCCTTTAGCACATTTCTCCAATGTTCATTGTCTTTATCTATTTGATCTTGAGTTTGTATATCGATTGTTTTATTTTTCATCAATCTTATATCTAATTCTATCCATGTTCTCATATTATTAATGTGTATATTACTTGTTTCATGTTCTTTAATTTACTACTAATATTTTTCCAGTCGTTATTACCTCCTTTGGCTAAGCTACTTGTACATTGATTCACATCAAATAACTTACAACAAAAACAAAATGCTTTATCCAACTCTATAGAATAAATCAACCATTTTCTTTTGATTTTTCTCCACTTGGTAACATTCGCATATATAGAGATGTATTAAAGCTTCCCAAGTCTTCATCTTTAGGAAAATCGTAATCATAAATTTTAATCGAACCTTTTTCTATAATTACATCTCTTATATTATTCCATTGACTTGGATTAACAAAATTTTTGGGATCGTTTACATTATTCTCAATTGTAGGATATTCATTTGTGGGTTCATTGTTTATAGGTATATCATCGGTCTTAAATTCATCATTTGCAGGTTCACTGTTTGTAAGTATATCATTGTTTGTATTTTCACTATTAATGGAATTAGTTTTTGAATAGAACTTTAAAAGTGATCCCTTTTGTGATTCAATTAAAGCTTCTTGTTTACGTTTTTTTTGCCTTTTTGCATAAACGGATTCGTAAGTTCGGATTCGATTTGACATTGGTAAAATATCAAATAATTAAAGAGAAAACAATTATAAATTAGGAGTAATCCTAAGCGAATTCTTTTTCATAACTAATAGCATATAACAATTTAAATATGAAATTACCTGAGCAATAGTGCAGTATATAGTGAATTGCAAGGTGTCAATACGCAATATCAATCACCAAATTCTTCACTATTTTATACTTCTTTGAATCGGTTATCTCTACTACATTATAAAGAGTGAGCAATAGGCAAACATGTCCAATTTGGTAAAGTTAAGATGGGATGTGAAAAGTCATGTGATGTGGTATGACTACAAGCTTCAAATAATTATATTCAACAAATATTAATTTTACATTTTCTTTCTTTCTTTAAAATGCATATGTTTATATAATTATACAATGTCGTTCAACATGAGAATTGCTGAAACAAATTACTTTATCTTTATCTTTATACTTGCTCCCTCTTTATCTTTATATATTTTTCTAGGTCACGCATCTCTACTATGGTGAACCATCAAGCGTTTTGTTCTGCTCATAATCATCACCACAAGTCAATACTACATTATAAAGGAGGAGGCATGAGCAAATATGTCCAAATTGTTCAAAGTTAAAATGGCATACCAAGAGTTTCTTTGCAAATTTCTAAATTTTACCACTTTTCTTTCCTAAATGCCCCTAGAAGATAATTAACTTTTATATAAAAATGGAACTCACCCAAACTAAATAAACACATGGGATAGCAATATTTTTGAACAAATTTCATATAATGGCGATGAAATATAATAATTTACGTTACCACAATAAATAATCTTATCTCAGCTAAACTTGTATGAATTTTAAAACTTTGCCATAATAATATTTATATTATAAACCCTTTTCATATATATGCGTCTACCCAACGGCAAAGCGGACGGGATGGTTCGGCTCACTGGCTACGTTGGGCAATTCTATTACAAACTTGCAAATAACAACTTTTGATTTCTAAATGGACAATGACCTTCATATGATAGTGTATACAATATCATATTATTACTACATGCTTTTGTCATGTAAATGAACTTTATCATTTAGCAAGGTGTCTTCAACGGCACGATTATGTGGATATGCAATAACCAGACAACTTACACAAAAGTGATGTTTATGTTCATATTGGTCTGTTACAGTAATATACCTTTAGTTTATTAAGATTTGTTCAATAATGAGTACATGGTTTTTGTGGTGAACTGCAATCAGTTGTAAGTGGCGGTGCACATTTCTTTTCTTTTCTTTCTACGAATACTTGTTAAAACATAGTGTGCACATTTCTATTCTTTTTGCTTAACTTGCGGCAAAAAACCTAAGTATCATAATGTTATATTGCAACCCATTTGTCGATCCCGCTGCAACGCGCGGGTAAACCCACTAGTATCTTCCAAATTCCAAGCACAATCTTAAATCTCAATAGCAAGCACAATAATTAGTATCAAAGACAAAGTAGCAATCACAGTATCATCAGATTTAAGGATATACAATTTCATGAATTTCTTAAATATATATAGACTAATAAAAAATAACCGTTAAGCTTACCTGGATTATCCTTCAAATTGCGATTATTGTTAAGTGATTACCCCTAATTTCGCCTACAAATTCTCCTAAGATGACGGCTTCTTAATTTTAGAATTCTTATCTATATCTATATTATCTTATTAAGGAGGAGTGATGGCTAACATAGTCATTTTCATTTCCGTACAACTTAAGAAGCAACATGTACAACATATTTAATTAAGAAATTTAAGGGTATTATGGGGATAGTTGTGACAATTAAGACACTTAGGGGGGTAATATAGACATTTCACCCACCTCCTCATCTACAATATTAAAACACTTTTACAATAGTGCCTTTCTTCCATCCATCACTGCCTTCTTACAGAGCAACATAATGATCCTTTGGCTGTCACACCACGCCAATGGCGGAAACACGTGGCGCGACGCTCGAAAGCATATCAAAGTCAAGATTAACACAATCTATATTTAATTAGAAAAGATCATTATATTAAGATGTCGGGAAGGAGTACCTGGTTTCAAACATTACTTAAAACCACAAACGTTAAGTTTTAGAGTGGGGTGTTTCCGTTTATGTCCCAACCCGATGGTAACAATAGATGAAACCCCCAACCCGTGTCCGACATCCCAAATTCCACCGTACTAGCCGCATACCTGTTCAGCACTTAGTTACCTGAAAGATATGTTTAAAAAGACGTCAATATATAAAATATTGGTGAGTTCACAGGTTTTAGTTTCGTAAATACGACATTTTTACATTCTGTGCAAATCCAGCACGTTTTTACTTCCTGTGCAAATCCAGCACATTTTTACATCCTGTGCAATCCAGCACATTTTTACATCCTGTGCAATCCAGCACATTTTGTGGCCTTTGTACGGAGTAGCTAGCTCCTACAAACTATGATGATAAGCAATCCCCTGAGTCCCATAACCAAACCAAGACTAATAAATATGCCCCGCTCCAAGTCGTTTCTCGGAACCCAACGACTTAAGTTCAGAATACGTGCACCCCTGGCATACGCCGATGCATAATCGACGCTATCGATTAGGGGTGGGCCTTGTCAGGCACCAATAGTACTATCCAAATATTCCTTCGGTTTCATTTACCTGAATTAATGGCTACAGTAGCGAGGACTCAACCCCGAGTGGCGAACAAAAACTCAAGTACTCATCATGCCACTCATCACATTTTAACCTTTGAAAACATTTCAACATGTGATAACTTTTGACAAACATATCTTTCCCCCAGTTAAAACAGTAAAATGGGGCTGTGAAACTCACCTTAATTTCCATGCTTAGCTAGCAAATAAAATCCAAAGCTTTGACCGACTCCCTCATGTCCTAATTACCAATAAAGGACACCTTAAAGTCTATCATATATAAATCTAGCTTATTTTTCCGGTTAAAAGATAGTTTACTCAACTATCTTGACTCGTGTGTACTAACCCGAGTCCTTAAGTGTTTTAACTCGACGAACCGGTCGTGACTTACCATAATTCATGTGTTCACATACGGCATAGTACCCAAGTCGTGCACCTGTTACTCTGCGTGTGTAAACCATGTTGGACTAATACCACGAATCGTATAACTCATCCCGAGTAATAGCTTGTCTCGTAAATCGGATAAATGTAGTTGTCATGTATGATTATTTTTGGACAATATACTTTGAAGAAACATAAGTATAATTATTGAAATTGACTAATAACATTTGTTATTTCGCTTCCCAAAATCCGAGTGTTTTAAGTGTTTCGAAGTATTACTTTCAACTAATTTGTCCCAAACAAGTTAAGCGTCTACGTATTTCAAACCCGTATTTTTGACAACGTTTTGGTTACCAAAAACCATTGAAGTTGACACAATTGACGCTCGACAAAACTATATATTTGTTTTCAAATATTGTTCGGGATCGACTATTATTGTTTCCAATAATCTTTGTCAAAACGTCACGACTTTGTATGGAATTAGTCTGGTCAAACACTTGAAAATAGTTGATAAGGACGCACCACAATAACGCCTTTGCGCTTCGGATTTTATAAAAATTTCGGCAGAGTTTCCTCTGTTTTTGTACAAACCAGACAACACAAGTCGTCTACAATTTTCCCCAAAATCGACACCAAAACAAGACAATCAATCCATTTATCCACAATTTCATTTTAGCGAGACATTTATACGTTTCGACAGCTTATATATATTAAGCTTATTATATAATATATACGTGTATATATATATATATCTATATATATATAGTCCAACGAATTTAGTCCAACGTATGATGTTATTAGTTACGCTTTATATACACTGACAACTACTCGATTTTATACATTTCATTTATTATCTTGTCGGTTCGTTGTGCGAGTTAACACATTTGTCGCTTTCGTATTTATGCATTTATAAATATAGATATTTATAAATATAATCAAAATAAAGAATACGAAGTTAGTTTTACCAATCGTACGCACGTCATGACACCGTCTTGAACGACGTGCTGACCGAGCCAATGTTTGACCGGAGTTGACTCGTGTTTAACCGAGCTCAAAATCTGATCCGCGAGCAAGGTTGACCAGATTGACCCGGATCTGTCACGAGACTACCATCCTTGATCCACGACTAGAACTCGAAGACAACACGCAAACCGAGCCAGATCTGACCCGAACTGAACGCGTTTGACCCGCGACCAAAAACCACAGTCAAGACCCGAACTACCCGAGCATCCAAAACTGACCCGGACCAAAGTTGAGTCGAACCCGAAACACACGGATCTGACCAAAAACGCCCGGATCTGACATGAAACGCCCGGATCTGACCCGAACACCCCAAACTCAACCCGAAAGCTACCATCCACCTCAACCGACACCTGTAACCACCACCCAACGAAACCGCCACCGTCCCGCAGCTACCACAGCCGGACCACCTCCAAAACTGACCCGATTAACCATCAAAACCACCACCAAAACTATCCACCTCCCTCGTCCTCGTCTGCAACAACCACCACAGAACCATCGGCCACCGCAACCACCATAAACGAACCACCAAACCTGCAACAACCACCACCCATCGGTCTCCACGCCACCCAAACACCACCTGCTGCACCCCCGAACCAAAACCATCACCACCGTACCCCCTCCATCCTCACCGGACCCAACCCTCGTCAACCCCCATCTCCACCCGGTCTGCCCCCTTCTGGCCTAGAACTTCACGCCGCCACCACCAAGCTGTGGTGGTGGCCGGCCGCTTCCTGAACAGAGGAGGAGAGAGAGACGCGATGAGAGAGAGGGAGAGAGTTTTAGAGAGAGAGTAGAGAGAGAGTGAGAGGGTGCGGCTGCTGAAAATGAAGGGAAGAAGAAGGAGCTTGCTATTTATACTTAGGGTTTGGGGTAGGTGACTTGTACCGCGAATCGAACCCGTGTAAACGTTTTTCGCTTCGGTTTTGTTTTGGCCCGATAATTAATTACAAAAATTAGTCGGGTTTATTCGAAATGAAAAACATAACTAAACCGAGCAATTTAGATGTTATTTTCGTAACTCGACGCGTGAAAACGGAACACGCGTTAAAATCGCGTTAATCGATCCGGTCGAGCTATACTTCATTTAGGCGACCTGTTCACTTTCGAAACTAAATAATTGAAATTATTTATAATAAATAATTATTCCAAAAGTTCGATAACGGTTAAAACCACGCGTTTCGACGTTCGAATCCCACGTCAGTTCCTCTCCGCGTTCTCCAAAACGCTGCGTTTTTGGCCGTTTACCACGCCGATTTCACATCCGTTCGCATCGATAGTAAATACGTGCCGTATTTACATAGAATAAGCTTATGTTATTCCAGTTTGACAAATTTTCGCCGATGTCAGTTCGTTACGTTAAATACGCGAAGTCTTTCTTTAAAGGCATTAAGGCTTCAACGAACTTTCAAATGGACATCGTAGGACTCATATCAGCTCAACTAACCATAATTAACCTTAACTCATGTTAATTATTTCTAAAACATGATTAGAATCACGTTAATCGTTGTACGAAATTTGCCGGTTGTCACATTCTCCCCCCGTTAAGAGAATTCCGTCCCGGAATTCAATTCAAGTCATCCGATACGTTAGTATCCTTGAACAGGGCGGGATGTTTGCGACTCACTCGATTACCCCTTTTCTACGTGAACCCAAGTTCACGCTTAGCGTTCTAACGAACACAATGTCATGAGTCGGCTACGGCCGTGCTCTTGGGTATCGCAACCTGGCACAAATATCGGTTTTCCCGAAATAGTAAAGCTTTGCGTCCGCCTGAATTCTGTCGATCGAGGAATTGACAATGCTGCCTCAGGCCAGACCTGCGAGATTCATCAGGAGTCCCACTAAGCTCTTGCGATAGTTCGAGCTTGTTCGTTGCAAGGCCAATTTTAACTGACATATCCGAGTCACTGGAGTACTAAGCGAAGTCACTCCATTACAGTCTTCGTGCTTAACAACACCCTTTCAGAGTATAACACTCAGCAAAGTCCTATACCGATTCAAAGTTCCTAAGGCTAACGCCTTGTTAGTACAACTTCCTGATCGGTTTGGCCACTTATTCAAGCAGATTTGAATCTACCAAATTCGTCGGTCATCTCTTGAATTCAAGCCAGATCATGTGTATATCTCTATCTGTCATTCAATGTACTAGAGACGTACACATATGCACTCCAGAGGACTTCGAGCAGTACACCCCGAACACTAGAGTGATAATTCCTATCACATAGGAAATTCTGGCGATGAAGTATACGAATTTGATTTGCCACCGACACCAATCGTATCACACAGGACACTTCCGTCTAGGACAATAATTCATTCGTTCGAGAATGGTAATCCATACCCATCTCAAACTGAGTGTCCCCGACTTGCGTTCAAGGTTTGGCACACCCTGGGGCAGGGTAACTACTAAAATCCGATATTATGAACGTTGGCATCTAGTGTCTAGCCACGACTCTCCAAGAGTATAGATGGCTATCCGTATGCCTCATATTATAACTGCAAACGAGCAGGGGGATGAGAAGGTTCCAACAGCGATCGATCATTCCTGTGCCTCATCACAGCCACCGGACACCTCAGGCGACATGACCGTTAGGTTCGCTCGTTTAAATCTCACTAATCGGGTGATCTTACCAGATCACAAAGCAGTCGACATTCTCGAGGACGCTCCAGGTTGTTTATAGTAGCAGATGGTATTCCTATGTCCTCACATGGACTGAAATCCACTTTGCACCAACTTACAACCTTTTCGCATGAGCGATTGTGGTTAGTGGTACTAGGACGCCTAATATGGACTGATGGAGGTCGAAAGTTTTTGCGTCACTTTCACCCCTCAGCTCCCCAACAGTAAACCATGTATATCCGACACACGGGCCGTATATTCCACCATACGCGAGAATTTAAGCCGACTTAGACACAAATGTCTAGAGGCTCACATCACCTCATCACATTGGTAACCACAAGGATGATGTATATGAATCATCATAATATGGTTGCCGTAACAAACAGAGGATAGGGTCTCGACAATATCTCAACACGCTGGTGTCCACCGAAACGGTAACCAGGGCACCTGTAGCAACCCAAACGAGGGTATCCAGTACGTGTCCTGTTATATGTGCCTTACGAGCACTGGTGTCCTATCGTTATTAGTAACCTAGTAAGTCAATTCTGAATAATACATGACACTCGCCCTCAAATGATTATCAGATCCTATGCAGAGATCTGAGTGAAAGGAGTCCTGACCCGGAATCCTCACTCGCCAAATATTCCACCCTTCGGGATCTTTCGAGGTAAGAGGTGAAATTGAGTCATAGATGAATGCATTTGGCTTAGATTTCCCATTTGGGGCTTGACGGCTTCATACGCCAACGCCGTCACTTAAAGCAAACAAACGACCGAGATCTCCCTACAAGAAGTAGTCTTGAGCCTTCCAATAAGGCATCCCATTCAACGACTTAGGTAGTCGCACGCATGGGTGCAACATGTAAGCTTTCGAGCTCATCTTGGTTAGTCAGGTACTAGACGCACTGACCTAGCAGCTCACATTACTATGATGTCTCCAACAGCGTCTGTCAAGGACATGGGATTTTGCTCTAGCGCGAGCCTTGCTACTGAAAAATAACTGGGAACACCCGTATTGACCCAAGGTCGAAAGGGTCCCACTATCCCAAGAATCTACGCAACGACACCAAGACAAGATAAACCTACCATTAGCAGGATAACATCATTCGAAGGGCTGAGTTGATCGAAGATTTCATCACGGTAGGGTAGCACCCTCACAGAGTAAACAATGCTACATGCCCTTCTAGATTCAGGGTTTCATAAGACCTCCGAATCATGTACCGGGGACTCCACCAATGCACACGCTGTGGGTGGGTCCACACTGTTATTCCTGTAGTCATCGGCATGACACGTTGGCAGGTCTGATGTTAAACAATCCACTGGGATGAGCAATAATAAATTGAGTCTTTCAACTCTTACTAGCCCAAAGGTATGGGTCATAATATCGCTCACATTTACTCGATTCCTTCACGTTCGAGATGTATTCGAAATCCCTTATCACGAAGACGAGCCTCACCCCGTCGTGTGTGGATCATGGGATTTCCTTCCGACATGATTCGAGAGTGGTTAGTCGACCGAAATGCACGTAAAAGGCTAAGGCTGGACATGGCGTCACTGATGCCTTAGATCTTGAAGAGGTAATGCTCACGAAACGCGCGAGCATATAAAGAGGTCGACACGTGATTCGGTCAATTACTCAACTTACGAGATTCGAGCTTTAGAGAGATACATGTGCTAATACTAGGATTAGAGTGTCTTATTATGACTTCTCGAAAGTTCGTTGGACACCCGAAATCCTACATAATCAATGGCGACACTACACAACCATTCAGCAATATAACAACGGTTACGTGGGTTTGGGGTAATGTCTTTATTCCAAGGGAACCAAGAGCGAATCAAGCGACAAGTTATCACATCATCAAGTCAATCCAACAATTGTGGCAATACGTTCACGGTGCAATACGATAGTAGAAATAACATGACATGACAACAACACATCCACGAACACATCAACAAGGGAACACCGCACAGGAACAACACGACGACAAAGAAGCATGACAACAAGGCAACACCGCAACATGGACCGCATGACACAGAGAAATACGACAACAAGGCTACACAACTGCAGGAGCAGCACAACAACAGGAATGCACCGTCGACAGCGAAACGCAACCACATGGATATGCAGTCGGCAAAACTGTGCAACTACAAGAATGCACAATCGTTAGGGGTAACACCACAACATGAATTCACGACAGCAGGACGACACGCAACCTAGCGAGTCCACTATACATAACTACAAGAAGCTCCATTACGGTGAGCACGCACCCCGGTGCGTTTCAGCTCACTTATGGTGATAGAATCCTTATTCGTATCCTCAGCCACAAACCTATACTCCATAGGCTCATTAGTAGGAACGATTGGATCACCAAAGGCATCCGCCTTCATAACAGAACTGGGAACGATGGGTTCCACATAATTTAGTAGACTTATCAGGCCGACATCGTCCTTAGGGAGAACAACTGTATGCTCGATATAAGTCACTCGAATAATAACAACTGTATCATTGACAGACTTAACCCAAGCTTGAGAACCATTCTTGGCAGGAGCCAGGGAATGATAACGAGCGGTTCAACGAAAACCTCAAAGAGTTAACAGCAACGAACTCCATTGTGACACAACCATGGTCATAGCGGCTTGGCAAGGGTCTTATAGACGTCTATGTCAATGATAGTGATCTTAGTAGGAGCCTTCGAAACAACAGCAACATCAAACTTGACAAAAGCCATAGAAACATCCTTAACACGCTCAGTATGAGCTACACTCTCAGCAACGATGACATGATTCGCTTGGGCCATAGAACAATTACAGCAGGAGCAACATCAGGCTCGGTGGGAGCCTTAGACCCACCGTAGTTATTAGATTTGTGATAAATAGTATCCATAGGACCTAGTAACCAACCTACATCCTTTCCAGTATCAAAAACATTGGTCACAACGAGAATAGTATAGGTAGAAGGATCATGATTTATCAAGGCACCACGATAAAATAAAACGATACAGACTCTGGCAATTCAGCCGAGTCATCCTTCTCATTAGGGTCCTCTTGCATGTTATTTTGGTCCTAGCACCTATAGTCATCAACTGAAATGCCTCTCCGACACTTAAGCAAGGCCAGCGAACTTTCTTCCTGATAGGCCACGCAGTGAGAGTTTCGAAATATGACAAGAGATTAGACAAGTCACATTGTCCATGACGAATGGATCTCACGACCTTAGTTTATAAAACACCGTGACAAAGGGACGCAACGTCTCAATATCTATGGGGATTGATGGAAAACACTTCGCATCAGTTGCCACCCCAAATAAACAACCAGTCTCGTCGTCCTGACGAGGGTAGTGGACGTTCAACATTGCAACATGAGCAATGGAATTGCCGTCCCATGGGTGAGTTTTAGTTGGCAGAATAACGTGACCACTTCCAGTAGTCCGTTATTTGCCTTTTCGGGGGGAATTTCGATGTCAGCCAGAGCGTTCCGTGACCCTTGACAATTACGAGTCACACGCTTTACGATTTCGGCTCCCGAAATGTGGTTTCACTCCCCGAGTATTATGACGGATTCAGACGCAAAACGCACGTCGTGATCCTATATTCAATATATATGTATGTCTCCATATATATTAACTAACTTGGATAAAATTATCTCCGACTCGACTCACTTTACCATATAATTACTTTCCCATTAAGTAGTTATACTAGGATCTTGTCAGTCGAGATTTCATTTTTCCCATAATCGACTCGACTCACCGTTCCATATATTTATTTTCCCATTAAATAAATATACTATGATCTTGTCGATTCGATATTACGTTCTACAACCATCGACTCGACTCACTTTACCGTATAATTATTTTCCCATTAAATAATTATACTAGGTTCTTGTCGATTCGACATTACATTTTACCATCATCGACTCGACTCACTTTACCGTATAATTATTTTCCCATTAATTAATTATACTAGGGTCTTGTCGATTCGACACTACATTTTACAACCATCGACTCGACTCACTTTACCGTATAATTATTTTCCCATTAAATAATTATACTAGGGTCTTGTCCATTCGACATTGTATTTTACGACCATCGACTCGACTCACCTTACCGTATAATTATTTTCCCATTAATTAATTATACTAGGGTCTTGTCGATTCGACATTTCGTTTTCAACACCCGACCCGGCTCACTTTACCATATATTTATTTTCCCATTAAATAAATATACTAGGATCTTGCCGATCGACTTTTCGTTTTCAACACCCGACTCGGCTCACTTTACCATATATTTATTTTCCCATTAAATAAATATACTAGGATCTTGCCGATCGACATTGTTGATTTAGACGGGGGCTATCATGCCTTCTAGATAAGATGATCAAGCCTATCAACTCAGCAAGGACGAGTCTGCCCTCCAATAGGGGAAGGAACGCCTGACCCTCGAAGACAACTTGGGCATGTGTTAGATCGAGAATGACTTACTCACGGTAATAATATAGCAGCACACGGGCAACTAATCTCAATACTGATCCACACAGGGTCCCGTGCTCAAAACGCACTGGTTTTGCAGGGACGCACCTTCGGTCTTCACTAGGTTTCCAAGTTTAGCGTTCCACGCATCGTACCAAGCATTCATCTCTTCGGTAGGCAGTGCATCCTCGTATGTCCGCTCCTTTGAAGAACTTTGTGCGGAGGCATTAAACTCCTATACAAGGAAGTTTTTGTCTCCTGTCCTTATCCGATGCGAGGGTTTTCGTCAGATTACTCATATTAATAAAAGTTCGAGCTCTTCCGTGTTCGTACCTTAGAGGTAATGCTGAAGAAAGCTCATTCAGTTTGCGAGGATCGAAATCAAGGGATATCAACAAGACCTCCCTTTTAGCCCGTTGGCCAATCAAAAGCTAAGACTGACCCTACAGTACAAGAATAGACAAGGCAAGGAGTGATCACCAACCCCAGCCCTAGCGCCCACCTAGGTTACCGTGCACCACAAGTTATTATTACGTGTGCACCCGCAATGATAATCGGTGTTGCCAGGTAATTTTGGTGCCCGCTAGTTCCGAGCTTCCTGATCCAAAACAGAGATTTCACACAATAAAAGACCTAGACTAGCTTCGCCTTCACAACATCAACAACACGACAACGTCCACAAGCACGATAAAGGTTAGCCCTTCCGATCATCCCGTCCGCAGGTAAGCGGGTGAGTTCGTCGTAGACCACCGCTTGTCCTTCCCGCTTGTCGATATCGGTAATCGATGCAAAAGTGTGGACTAAAGTGAATTGTGAGACGATATCCTTATAGGCAAGCTATCTGTACTACTTATATGCATTAACTAGTACTAGTTAGAAACTCGGATCTCTACACAATTTAAACATTCATATCCTTATTTTCTAACATTTTATATATTGACACACATGGCTAGTCGGTCGGAATTTCCCCTTGTACAATCCATGTACAATTTTCTTTCTTTTCTAAAATATTTTGTTGTGTTTTATTTTTGAAAACTTCGTTTTCGAGCCAAAACAGGTTATAGTCTAGATTTTTCAAAAATACTAGTTCGCTATAACCTTGGCTCTGATACCACTTCTGTCACACCACGCCAATGGCGGAAACACGTGGCGCGACGCTCGAAAGCATATCAAAGTCAAGATTAACACAATCTATATTTAATTAGAAAAGATCATTATATTAAGATGTCGGGAAGGAGTACCTGGTTTCAAACATTACTTAAAAACCACAAACGTTAAGTTTTAGAGTGGGGTGTTTCCGTTTATGTCCCAACCCGATGGTAACAATAGATGAAACCCCCAACCCGTGTCCGACATCCCAAATTCCACCGTACTAGCCGCATACCTGTTCAGCACTTAGTTACCTGAAAGATATGTTTAAAAAGACGTCAATATATAAAATATTGGTGAGTTCACAGGTTTTAGTTTCGTAAATACGACATTTTTACATTCTGTGCAAATCCAGCACGTTTTTACTTCCTGTGCAAATCCAGCACATTTTTACATCCTGTGCAATCCAGCACATTTTTACATCCTGTGCAATCCAGCACATTTTGTGGCCTTTGTACGGAGTAGCTAGCTCCTACAAACTATAATGATAAGCAATCCCCTGAGTCCCATAACCAAACCAAGACTAATAAATATGCCCCGCTCCAAGTCGTTTCTCGGAACCCAACGACTTAAGTTCAGAATACGTGCACCCCTGGCATACGCCGATGCATAATCGACGCTATCGATTAGGGGTGGGCCTTGTCAGGCACCAATAGTACTATCCAAATATTCCTTCGGTTTCATTTACCTGAATTAATGGCTACAGTAGCGAGGACTCAACACCGAGTGGCGAACAAAAACTCAAGTACTCATCATGCCACTCATCACATTTTAACCTTTGAAAACATTTCAACATGTGATAACTTTTGACAAACATATCTTTCCCCCAGTTAAAACAGTAAAATGGGGCTGTGAAACTCACCTTAATTTCCATGCTTAGCTAGCAAATAAAATCCAAAGCTTTGACCGACTCCCTCGTGTCCTAATTACCAATAAAGGACACCTTAAAGTCTATCATATATAAATCTAGCTTATTTTTCCGGTTAAAAGATAGTTTACTCAACTATCTTGACTCGTGTGTACTAACCCGAGTCCTTAAGTGTTTTAACTCGACGAACCGGTCGTGACTTACCATAATTCATGTGTTCACATACGGCATAGTACCCAAGTCGTGCACCTGTTACTCTGCGTGTGTAAACCATGTTGGACTAATACCACGAATCGTATAACTCATCCCGAGTAATAGCTTGTCTCGTAAATCGGATAAATGTAGTTGTCTTGTATGATTAATTTTGGACAATATACTTTGAAGAAACATAAGTATAATTATTGAAATTGACCAATAACATTTGTTATTTCGCTTCCCAAAATCCGAGTGTTTTAAGTGTTTCAAAGTATTACTTTCAACTAATTTGTCCCAAATAAGTTAAGCGTCTACGTATTTCAAACCCGTATTTTTGACAACGTTTTGGTTACCAAAAACCATTGAAGTTGACACAATTGACGCTCGACAAAACTATATATTTGTTTTCAAATATTGTTCGGGATCGACTATTATTGTTTCCAATAATCTTTGTCAAAACGTCACGACTTTGTATGGAATTAGTCTGGTCAAACACTTGAAAATAGTTGATAAGGACGCACCACAATAACGCCTTTGCGCTTCGGATTTTATAAAAATTTCGGCAGAGTTTCCTCTGTTTTTGTACAAACCAGACAACACAAGTCGTCTACAATTTTCCCCAAAATCGACACCAAAACAAGACAATCAATCCATTTATCCACAATTTCATTTTAGCGAGACATTTATACGTTTCGACAGCTTATATATATTAAGCTTATTATATAATATATACGTGTATATATATATATCTATATATATATAGTCCAACGAATTTAGTCCAACGTATGATGTTATTAGTTACGCTTTATATACACTGACAACTACTCGATTTTATACATTTTATTTATTATCTTGTCGGTTCGTTGTGCGAGTTAACACATTTGTCGCTTTCGTATTTATGCATTTATAAATATAGATATTTATAAATATAATCAAAATAAAGAATACGAAGTTAGTTTTACCAATCGTACGCACGTCATGACACCGTCTTGAACGACGTGCTGACCGAGCCAATGTTTGACCGGAGTTGACTCGTGTTTAACCGAGCTCGAAATCTGATCCGCGAGCAAGGTTGACCAGATTGACCCGGATCTGTCACGAGACTACCATCCTTGATCCACGACTAGAACTCGAAGACAACACGCAAACCGAGCCAGATCTGACCCGAACTGAACGCGTTTGACCCGCGACCAAAAACCACAGTCAAGACCCGAACTACCCGAGCATCCAAAACTGACCCGGACCAAAGTTGAGTCGAACCCGAAACACACGGATCTGACCAAAAACGCCCGGATCTGACATGAAACGCCCGGATCTGACCCGAACACCCCAAACTCAACCAGAAAGCTACCATCCACCTCAACCGACACCTGTAACCACCACCCAACGAAACCGCCACCGTCCCGCAGCTACCACAGCCGGACCACCTCCAAAACTGACCCGATTAACCATCAAAACCACCACCGAAACTATCCACCTCCCTCGTCCTCGTCTGCAACAACCACCACAGAACCATCGGCCACCGCAACCACCATAAACGAACCACCAAACCTGCAACAACCACCACCCATCGGTCTCCACGCCACCCAAACACCACCTGCTGCACCCCCGAACCAAAACCATCACCACCGTACCCCCTCCATCCTCACCGGACCCAACCCTCGTCAACCCCCATCTCTACCCGGTCTGCCCCCTTCTGGCCTAGAACTTCACGCCGCCACCACCAAGCTGTGGTGGTGGCCGGCCGCTTCCTGAACAGAGGAGGAGAGAGAGACGCGATGAGAGAGAGGGAGAGAGTTTTAGAGAGAGAGTAGAGAGAGAGTGAGAGGGTGCGGCTGCTGAAAATGAAGGGAAGAAGAAGGAGCTTGCTATTTATACTTAGGGTTTGGGGTAGGTGACTTGTACCGCGAATCGAACCCGTGTAAACGTTTTTCGCTTCGATTTTATTTTGGCCCGATAATTAATTACAAAAACTAGTCGGTTTTATTCGAAATGAAAAACATAACTAAACCGAGCAATTTAGATGTTATTTTCGTAACTCGACGCGTGAAAACGGAACACGCGTTAAAATCTCGTTAATCGATCCGGTCGAGCTATACTTCATTTAGGCGACCTGTTCACTTTCGAAACTAAATAATTGATATTATTTATAATAAATAATTATTCCGAAAGTTCGATAACGTTTAAAACCACGCGTTTCGACGTTCGAATCCCACGTCAGTTCCTCTCCGCGTTCTCCAAAACGCTGCGTTTTTGGCCGTTTACCACGCCGATTTCACATCCGTTCGCATCGATAGTAAATACGTGCCGTATTTACATAGAATAAGCTTATGTTATTCCAGTTTGACAAATTTTCGCCGATGTCAGTTCGTTACGTTAAATACGCGAAGTCTTTCTTTAAAGGCATTAAGGCTTCAACGAACTTTCAAAAGGACATCGTAGGACTCATATCAGCTCAACTAACCATAATTAACCTTAACCCATGTTAATTATTTCTAAAACATGATTAGAATCACGTTAATCGTTGTACGAAATTTGCCGGTTGTCACATTGGCCTTCTTCAGCTGTTACAATGATTCCTTACCATTAAACCTATCATCATAATTCATTGATTATTGTCTTTAAATGAAGCCTCTCGTATCCCCTGCGTTTCCAGCCCACTACTGCTAAAATACCAATTTGATGAAATTTCTTAAACTCATACACATAGCGCTGTTTATGGTCTCGAAACTAAGGTACCCTTATATTTTGATTTATGGATCGATTACGCTTCAATTTGGTTTAAATTTGAATGCTTGTGTATAATTGATTTTCGTCTGTTAGGGTTTGCGTTTCTTAAAGATCAAGCCGAGGTTAACGGCTACTTACAACACTTTGATTAATTTGTATGGGAAAGCTGGTCGGCTGAAAGATACAGCTGAGATTTTTGATGAAATGTTGCGGTCAGGTGTACCGATGGATACGATTACTTTTAACACGATGATCTTTACGTGTGGGAGTCATGGGAATTTTTCGGAGGCCGAGTCTTTGTTGAGTAAGATGAAAGAACGAGGAATATCTCCCGGTAGGTAGACTTACAATATTTTTTTGATATTTTGTGTGAGAGAAGAATGGTTCGTGAAGTTGAAAGTGTTATTAAGAAATGAAGAGATCGAGCTTTTTCATTGATAAACGGCCGGTTCCTATAGTTGTTAAGATGTATGTAGATGAAGGGTTAACCAAACGTGCGAAGTATTTATTTGAAAAATGTCAAAAGAACAGTGGATTGTCGTTAAAGACTTATGCTGCGGTTATTGATGCGTATGCTTAGAAAGGTCTGTGGGCCGAGGTCGAGTATGTGTTTGGTTGTGAATGAGAGAAGGATGTTGTGGAGTATAATGTTATGATCAAAGCGTACGACATTGCAAAGTTTTATGATAAGGCTTTTCTATTGTATAAAGGTATGAAAAGTCAAGGGATTTGGCCAGATGAAGGTACATACAATTATTTGATTCAGATGTTTTCCAAGGGTGATTTGGTTGATGAAGCAAGAGATCTTTTGAAGGAAATGCGGGTAGCAGGTTTTAGAGCCTCGTGGTTGACGTTTACTAGCATCATCGCAAGTTATGTTTGGTTAACCAGGCTTTTTGATGTGGTTGAGGTTTATCAAGAAATGGTCAACTGTGGGGTCAAACCGAATGAGGTTGTATTTGGTTCTTTGATAAACAGATTTGAAGAAACTAGTGAACTTGAAGAAGCCCTTCGGTATTTCCGGGTTATGCAAGAATCTGGATTGTCCGTCAACCAAGTCGTGTTGACTTCTTTGATCAAAGCATACAGTAAAACCGGAATCATTAAAGGAGCAAGAACAATCTATAACAAGATGAAGGAATTACCAGGGGGTCCTGATGTTGTGGCATCAAACAGCATTCTCAGGTCACTTTTGGGTCGAATGCACAAACACTTGTATATAAACACTCGTGGGTAGCCAGGGGCGGATTTACCTACAAGTTGGCGGTTCCCAGGAACCCACTCAGTTTGTAACTTTTAGTGTAAAAGTATATAGAAAAAAAAAGAACCCATAAGAAAATTATATTAGGAACCCATTACAAAGAATTGTAGGTGGCTTAGTGGTAAGACCTGCCATAAACATACAACTGATCCAGGTTCCATTCCCCTCCCACACATCTAATTTTTTTTTCCATCTTTTTTTTAATTCAAAACTAACAAAACCCTAACACTCTGTTCCAGAGTTTCATTAAAAGATGGAAGAGAAAGGATCTTCCTCCCCTTCCCTCCTCTTCCTTCCAAATTGGAAAGATTGAAAATCACTATAAAAACCTCTTTATTATCCCTCTCATTCCCTCCCTTTCCCTCCTATAAAAAACTCTGGAACACGCTTTTTCCCCACTTCCTTCCCAATCCTTCCCCTTCCATCCTTTAATGAAACTCTGGAACAGAGTGTAAGTCTCTCGACCTCTCCTCCTTCCAAACAAACAACACAGATACCTATTACTCCTTCCAATTTCCAAACAAAAAAAGCACAACCCTTCCTCCTCAGACCTCCGCCAACCGCCGCTACCCTCCACCTCCTCAGACCTCCCGCCAGCCGCCGCTACGCTCTGCCTTCAGACCTCCGCCGCGGCGCCGCCCTCCGCCTCCTCCTCGGCTCCTCCTTGGTTTGTAAGTTTATTTATCTAGTTAATATGTTCTTAGTTCTTACAATCTTTCTTACAGAAGCTTTAGTATCAAAATGTTAATTTAGATGTCTAGCATTCACATTAACTTTTGTCTGTAATACTATTATACTAACATGTGAAGGAACTGTTGACAAGTCTTGCAAGAAACATACACCAATAATCAGACTCAACTTTGGTTTTACAGTAATAAATGAACATATAAGACGAATCTAGTAAATAAATAAGCCATGGGAAGGAATATTTAGACATATGTTTCAAAGTAATTACTGCAAGTATAAGGTTAAGAATCACAATCAAAATCTGGTAAGTAGTTGATCAAAGTTAATGACTGTTAGATAGTTTACAGATATCTAAACAAATTTCTTTTCGTATCAAAATGTTACTTAGATGTCTAGCTTAGGATGTAAAACTCTTGGCTGTTCTAAGTTGGTCTTACAAAAACAATCTTATTAGTTTGTTGATGAAAATGAATCTTCAATAATATGGTGTATTAACACTTATTGTTCTGTACATCGCCCTGTTTATAGGTACTATAAACTTAGCCACTACATTACTAATGTGAAAGAAGATAGTCGGTTTGACAACCTGGACGGGGTAAGTGTTCTTGCCAAAAGGATGGTGGAAACTGTTTATCAGTTAGTCTATCGTTTAATAAAATTGTCACTAGTTTTACCGGTTGCAACGGCTAGTGTTGAAAGATGTTTTTCTTCAATGAAATACGTGAAGACGGAATTGCGTAATAAGATGGGTGATGGATACTTGAACGACACTTGCATTTGTTACATTGAAAGGGAGTTACTACAACAAGTTACGATCGAGAATGTAATGCAACGTTTTCAAAAGATGAAAACTCATAGGGAACAACTATAGGTATGCTTTTTTTATCCTTATAGACAATCTATTTATATTGCAAAGAAGATGAGGCAGAACAGGCCCATTCCTCACTGGATTCGTACGAGAACTGATAATACTATCAGGTACAACGCAAAGCGCCTTCTCATTTTGCCACCTCTATTTTAAATCTGTACTGACCTCAATGCTTGAACTCTTTATTTGAATTTTTTAAAATTTATTTGGCGCAATCATCCATGTTTATAATTTGAATACTTTAGGACACCGGTTAAATTGGTATATTTCTGTTTGCAATTAGTACAGAGTCTTTGACAATGATTAAAACATATGCTCTTATTTGGATATTGCAATTCATTTTTAATAAGCGGCTGCATAAATTTTCATTGTTTTTGTTTGATCTACAGGTGTTTCTCAAGGCCATGGCTGAGTGGGGAAATTAAGCTTTATGGTGAAGAGCCAACCTTGACGGAAAATGCGCTTTACAGAGCTAGGAAGCATTTATACAAAGAAGAAAGGTTTAATCAAATTCTCCTTGAACTAATAATTTTGTTATTATTTTCAACATTCTTTTCCCTTAGGATTAATAGACTATATGCTTGAGCCAGAGCATGTAAAAAAATATATCTAATGTAACATTAAATTTTTTTTCTTACTGAATAGCACGTTTTACTGCATCCCTATGAAAGAAAAAAGTGCTTGGTGTCTTTGTATAGATTGGAAAAAGAAGGCCCAATAGTAGTGGCGGATACAAAATATTTTTTCACGGGGCACAATACGGGTCGGTTAAAAATGCGTAAAAATGACGATAACATAACTAATTTAGGCATAGCAGGAGTAGAGATAGGTCCGGGATTACTCATACTACTAGATGGAATTTCACATGAGAATGGTTCTTTTCTTTCTAAAAAAAGTGTCAAAAATCGTTCGTAAATGAAAAACAAATATAAATTTAACAATCAACATACATAAAGACAATTCCACAAACAAAACATAAATCACAACTTATTTAAGAGGGTGAAAGATACTCACCTTGTTTAAACTTGAGCGAAGACATCCTCAAATGATCAAATCACCAACAAAACAACAATCCAACTCAAACCAATATATCATAGTTTGTAATCTGTATATGTGTAAATAAGCAAACAATTTGCATTAATATCACTATCAGACTATCAACTATGAAATATAAATACATCAAATGATAATAACTTCAAAAGAATTTCGAATGTCAATTAAATTATCAGCAATTTTGAGCAAACAAAACATTTTAGGTCGGTGTTATTTTTTTACTGGACCGACAGTTTTTAGTTTTATTTAATTAATTGTGGGCATAATTATATTAGGTTTCATTTGAAATCCAAGGTCTTTAAATATTATCAACAGAACTCATACCAACATATTAACACAAATCAGTTAATCACACATCCTTACCAAGTGAATTCGAAATTCAGAATATAGAATATAAGATTATCAACATAATTACCGGCGGAATCGGAAGTGGGTTGGCCGCCGAAGTCCGGTGGACTTTGATCAGAATTCGGAGAGGCACTGCACAAGAAGAATAGGGAATGAATCGAATGATAGAGAGCGGGAGATGACCACCGTTGTATTAATTTAGGTTGGACTCTTGGAGACCAAGGGACTTGGGCTTAATTTAAATGTACACTTGGACTGAATATAAATGAGCACTTGAGAGAAATCTACACATTATCGCTGGGCTTACGGTGGGCACCGGCCCTTCATAGTTTGTGAGTGGCTCAGAATGGGTGATTGCTTGGAAAAAAGATACATCACGCGAAGCTATTCAAAAACATTATGAGGAAACTGGTGAAGATGAAAACACACAACTAATATAAATGTTCTCTTATCAAACTGCTCGTGAATATTGTACAATGATGGGTACCGATTACCGTGTTTCTAGAGATCCGTTGGCTATGCGAATTAAAGAGGAACAGATAAACCAAAGTTTGTTCTTCAAGCTTTAACAAAAGTTGTGATCTACTTTACTTGCATGAGTGTCATCTTAGAGGTGACAGTTTTGACCCATTTGCTTACGAGGGGCAGTGGCGAAGTATCTTTGGGGCCCGAGGGGGCCCCGACCCCAACGATTTTTGAGGCAGTGGTAGAATTTTGCGATTTTCCTAGGTAATTTGAGTCCGGCTCGCACCGATTTGATCTTCCGGCCACTACCAATAAAAAAATGAGTCTGGCCTCCACTGATTCGAGAACCAAGCTTCGTCACTAATGAGGGGAATGATTAAGAGGAAACAAGTCAAATGGGTCAAAAAAACTTGGCCAAATTTTGTTTTACTATTTGTAAGAGCATTCACAACCCATCCCCCATTCCCTCCCCCATTCTTAAAATTTAAGAAAATCATACAAAAACTCACTCCATCCCAACCCCTTTCCCCATACCCCATTTCTAAAATTTACAAAAAACCTATGTTGAGCCCCCATATATGGGGTCTTCCATCCTTCCCCCATATCATTTAATAATAATAAAATAATACAAATGAAAGGTGGAGTGAATTAATTTTGGTTGTAAAGAAATAAAATAATAATAAAAAAAGCTTATAGGGGATATGAATGGGGAATGGGATGTGAGAGATTTTGCAAAAGTGAGTGGCAAATTTAGAAAACTATGATTTTTCCTTAAATTATATGGTTGGGGATGGGGGATGGGTTGTGAATGCTCTAATGTATAAAGCCTCTTAAATTATTTTATTCATGATATTAAATGATTTTTCAATTAGTATTTGTAGTCATACTTGACACACAGTTATCAAAATCTTATCTTTGAGCATTTTTTTAGGTCACCAATTGGTGATTGATTTTTTCTGGTTCTTGAATATTTTAGTATATAGTAACTAAGACTAACAAACAAACATACCTAGTAAAATCCTACTAAAAAAAAGTAAGGTCTAAGAAGGGTGAGATGAGTACAAACCTTACCTCTATCCCATTCATCAGGCCGCTCTTAAACGTACCAATTAAAATCCCACTCAAACGTACCCATAAACTAAGACACTATTTGCTTAGAATAAGAAGATACTTGCGAGATCAGTTGTGATCGACATATTTTCTCAAATCCAGTTAACTACATTCAAGATCCAGACCAAGTGATTGATTTCAAGGGTCCTGATTTTCACGAGCCTACACCTAATGTTTTAGCTTATTTGCAATAGGTTTGTAGATTTCAACTGAAATTTTAGTTACTTTTATTTAAGTTTTTTCTCATGTAAGCTTTATAGGATTCTGAACATAGAAGTTTGTCATTAGCTAATAATTAGTTCAATTGTTTGTTTAATGCATTAATGACAAAAAGACTTGACACTCTCATGTTGTTTATTGGTAATCAGAATGGCAATATAACAAGGGAGGAAATGGATAAAATTTTGGCTGGAGAGAAGGTTGAACAACTACAAGTAAAGGTAATGATTATTGAAGAAACATGTACCTGTACAGATAGATATTCCGTCGATGATGATGAACAGGACCACACATCGTCTTCTTCGTCTCCAAGATCCAGATCTGCAACAAGAAACAAAGGAAAAGAAAGAGGGATGGAGGCGACTGCCAGGAGTTTCCTCCCATCACAGACACAAAAAGTGTGATAGGCTCCAACCTGTTCCCTAGGGTTAGAGGTGAACCTCTTAAATAGGGAACTAATGGGCCACCATCACAGACCCCTAACTATATGGGCACATAGCCCATTGGCACCAAGCCCAGTTAGGGGGTTGCCTCCATAAGACCCTCAGCCCAGTAAGCTTAATACAAGCTATATTGTGATGGGCCTCATTATTGGGTTAATAATAAATAATATATATTAGTATAAATAACGTCAGGTGTTGACCGGCTTGACCGAGCCGGGACATACCTCGTCATGTCCCCCCAGTCTAGTATCATGATTAAGATGATGGTGCTAGACTAGAAGAAACTCGTAGTCCTATAGTAGATATGGTCTCATCAATTAAGTTATGATGGAATCAGGCGGCGCGTGACAAATGTTTGGTT
This sequence comes from Ambrosia trifida, assembly GCA_028751855.1. Lineage (NCBI taxonomy): Eukaryota > Viridiplantae > Streptophyta > Magnoliopsida > Asterales > Asteraceae > Ambrosia > Ambrosia trifida. Next base: position 1,803,290 of record CM054123.1, on the reverse strand, counting down.
AATCAATCGTATATCTGTGTTTTTGATTTGTTCTTCGAGTACGCATAAGGGTAGCATGCTAAATCGCAACGTTTTAGGGCGTTTTAAGGCTTGAAATGTGATGGCGGCTCTAAGATTGAATGTACTTGAGCGTGAGTATTCCAATGTACACAGTCTGGATAATATAGTACAGCTTGCGCGTGTGATGTCTTTCGTGTTGTTCGATGCAATATAACTTGTGCACATTTGTCGTGTCTTGTATGTCATTTAATTTATAAGTATTGCTTGGTTTGATTAGGGTTAACCCGTATCATACATGGTCATGCCCTCCAGTCTGGTGTGATGGTCGACATTGAGCATGACGCCAGACTAAAAATGTTGTCAAAGGAATGAAAAATTGGATTCATGTGAATCAGGCCAAACATATTATGGAGTGACATCCAGCTCGGATTGCCCGGTTCATCAGAGAATTGTGAGATTAATCCGTACCACACCTCATTAATTGGTAGGAGTGTAAAAGTTACCTTTATGATAGCAACATAATGATGACAGCCCAAAACGACGTCCGACAGACTGATATATCCGAGTGTTATTCACCATGTAGGATGTAGCCTGAACTTTGTTTTGCCGGACCAATTATTCGTTATCATCAGATTTCTTTTTACCCTATCGTGAGGGGTGGTTTGTGGTAGCACGCAGGCTATGAACATTTGTGTAAGGTGCGTGATCCAAGTTGAGACCTAGTTCTGACATGTTGTCCAAAGTTTTGATTTGAGCTTTTTACTGTGGTGCATAGCGTAGCCAAATGTGGTGCACGGCCTAATAATGTTGTAACGCGCATGATGACGCGTTATGGCCCTGGGAGACGCGTATTCCGATTACCAGACGGCGTAAAGGACCTTGCTTGAGTATCAAAGTGTTTTGTAACTTTCGTGTTATGAATGATCGCTTGCTGGCATATAAAGTGATTTTCAACACGGTTGACATTATTGAACATGTGCATGAGTTATCAAATGGCTTTACCTGCCGCACTTCATGGAGTGTTTATTTGACTGATAAAAACCATTTATTTATAAGGTCTTTGGCCCGAAGTTCTCTTGTTCTAGTATTCTCATGGAGTAAATGTACTCTGGTATTGACTAACAAAGTCTTTCATATGCATGTAGCATGAATGAACACTTTTTAAATGCAATAAAAACTTTTCTTATCACGCGTTAACGTGTGGGGTGTTCGCTTCGTCATGCCATGGCGTGTGAAACACTTACTCAACACATGGAAATAGTTTATAGGAGTGTAGCGCGAATGAAGACTTTGTTGAAGTTATCCCGTGTTTCTCATGTCGCACTATTGCGTATGCTGTCCAAGAAAACAAACACTCCCTATGCCCTTTTATCGAAGCAAATAGCCATTTTGTAATGCAATCTCATGAGAAGTAATCTGAACGCCATAATTGGTGTCTTATTTGTAATTCAATAAATATGCAAGTATAATGGCGTGTGACGCGGTGACCAATAGATCGTTATGATTACATATTTGGGTGATCAACAGATCGAGTCTTCATGTGTATCACTTCTTGACCTGCGCGACATTCCCAGTACGCGGGATGGGGCTTCCATCTAAGTGCGTTGGGGAGGAAACGTCATTGCCCAGGTTCTCCACGATAAGGTAGGGTCCTTCCCAGTCAGGTTCCAACCTTCCTCGAGGTTGTGCCCTGCTGGCTTCGTTATCGTGTATGACGTATTCGTCTACCTTAAAAGAGTGTACCAGGATACGTTTATCATAGGATTTTCCCAAAATTGTTTTTCCTTGTATTTGGCATCATTGATGGCAATGATCTTATGCCGTGCCTCAAACACCCCAGATTTTCACAGAGTAGCTGGTTGTTATTGATAACAACCGACCGGTGGGATGTAGGAGGGTGATCGTGCGCATGCCTAGGATGAAATGTTAAAGGATGGTCTGCTTGAAGGCGATATAGCACAAGAGCGGATTAACAACGTGAATTAGGCATTAAATGATCCAAACCAAACATGCTCTCCGTCTAGGAGATTTCTGCGAAGGTAGATGGTGAGGGCATATCGGCGTTGAAGGAGATGTTAGCAGAATATACTGATTAGGCCCAAGCGCCCCGTCAAGTGCCAAGTATAATGAAGCCCATTGCTTTATGTTTGTCTGCTCCCCCCTTGTTTTTGTATTTTCATTAAACACAAATGCTCCTGCATGTATGTTTAATTTTTATAATGTTAAGGGATCGATATTGCCGAACTCAAGTGTAATTAAAGCTTGTCATTGCTATTTGATGTAAGCTCATTTTGTTTTTGTGGGCAACAGGTCAGTGATTTGACAATTGTCTTGTCGACTTAACAACCGTTGGCGATGGTAAACGTGGACGTGGCACCGCCTGTGGTAAGCGTGGTGCCTTAGGCGGTTACGCCGGTTATAATAGCTTATGTTCCTGCCGAAGTGGCAGGAGTTGCCAATGTAGGCATAGTTGCGCATTACACCCCTCCAGAATTGTGTGCTATGCTCGGTGATCCTTAAAGGTCGTTTAGAGCGTTTTTTATTTCCCTTGGTGTATATTTTTGTATACGTTTGGGACAAGTACTTGGTTTTTGAATCGTAGTGGTTTTTGTACATCTTAAGATAAAGATATCCACTTTTAGCGCTATAAAGTTCAGTAGCATTGCAGATTTTTGTCCGCCGCTAGTAGTAAATTGTAACGGATATGTTTATCCGATTAGAATGCACTGTAATTGCAGTTGTGTATTTATTTGTGATCTCTTGTACTAAAGAGAATAAGTTAGTGACTGTAATGTAGTCGTTATTCGAATAGTCTAGCCAATGCGTTATTGCAGTGGTCTGGAAAGTGCGATAGTGTGGTAGTCATTTTCTTAAAAACGTTAAAGATTCATATATACGTACATGTTTTCTAATGGTGATCAACAGACCGGTTTCATTGTTACATGTAGCATTTTTATTTTATTTTATTCTATTTTATTTATTTATTTATTTATTTTTTTCAAATGGGCGGCATTCCATGTTCGCAGGATTGGCCTTCCGTCCAGGTGCGCCAACGTGTATGCGCCTTTACTAAGAAATTCCGCTATGAGGCATGGGACTTTCCTGTTGGGCCCAAGCTATGGTTGGGCTCATCTGGCTTCATTAGCGCACATGTATTCCCAATGCACATGTGGCATGTATTTGAACACAGATGTGGCATATAGCCGAGTATGGATATGGCATATAGCCTAATATAGATGTGGCATATAGCCGATTATAGATGTGGCGTATAGCCGAATATGTACTCGAGTCGTAGCAAAACCTGCAGATGGCCAACGACATCCTGTCTTGCACGAAGATGAACGTACGAGCAAAATACGAGCATAAAATGGGGATGTTTGGTCTGTCAACACATTTGATACATGGGCAAAGCGTAGATGCCCACATTAAATCTTAGTGTTGCTATACCTTGTTAGTCCCATAGTTCAGTGCTCTAAATGATATGTATTCAAAATCAATAATGTAAATACATATAAAATTATAACTTGTTTAAGAAGCTGTTAAATAAAGCATGGACGAAGGGAAAAGAACGAGGAAACCTTTTGTTCTCGCCTGTTTTGGGGCATTGACCATTGGTTGTAAGTAATCCCGCAACCGCGTTCTTGGTTGAAGACCAATCAGCGTGTAGACTAACTGTTGAGGAAGGTTGACTGATATGGTGGTCGCGTCCAATAATAGTAGTACCACCTATGTCATCCGTATCCCTGTATAAAGGTTATTTGGTGTGTAAACCAAAATGTTTGTTCCTGAACGCTTGGCTATATTTCGTCTATCCGATATGTAGCTTGTCAGGAAAACAAGTTTCCTAGAGGACTTATTCGCCAAGTATATAGCATGCCAAATTGGTTTATTGACAAGTGTATAGTGAGACGAATATGTCATCTGTTAAGCACAGAAGAAGAAAAATAGATTAGGCGGTTAACGCGTAGCGCGATACTTCGAACATCAGTAAGCACAATGCTGTTAACAATATTAGTGCGCGGTATTGGAACATTTGAACTCATAAAATGTTACATAAATTTCCCTGCGCAAGATATGTATAAAAAAACATCGCCTTATATCGCGTGAGAGCGACCACATCTAAATGTGATGATGTAATATGAGTCCTCTTGTCTTGAGCCTCCCGTGCCTTTTATGTGCGGGCACTTTTGCTGCCAAGTCTAAAAGTTCAGTCAAGTTTGTCAAAATATTAGGTAAAAGCATAAACGATAGCTAGGTAAAATCCGTTGATGGTTGTATCTTTGCAGATTGCTGGATATATCATGTACTTATGCATGCATATTGATGCGTATCGAGCGCTAATACTTTTATCTTCTGCGTGATATTTGTTACTATATCATATATTGCACGAGGTGTGGAAGGTGGCGTGGAAGCTGGTTGCACCGAGACGGGCTCCGCGAAAGTAGGCGACATGAAGACGGGTTGGCACGAAGACCGATTGCATAGAAATGAAAGTGGTTGCCGCGAACGTCGGTTACACGAAAGCAAATTGGCATAAAAGCCAACTGGCGCGAAGGCCAATTGTGTGGACGCTACTTTGCGTAAAAGCCGGTTTACATGAAGGCTAGCTGCGCGGAGGTGTGAAAGTGGGTAGTGCAAAGGCCGGTCACACATAGACGAGTAGCGCGAAGGCTAGTGGAGTGGAAGGTTGATGAATTGACCTCCAGTTTCAATTGCTTTGCCAAACTATATGCAGAGCTTATGAACAAACTTTACAAATGTGCCGAGATGTTTCTAAATAGGACCTCTTGTTGTCGTGACTCCTTATTCGACAAAAAGAAATAATAAGAAAAATTAGGCTTCAATTTACTATAAGCGTGTGTAATTTGTATAAACCCGAAGTCGAATTTGCTGTGTAATTGCAAAAGCATGCATAGCCAAAAATCAGCTCAACACTAACATGTTGTTTGGTAATTTGCGGCTGCAGTTTGCAAAAGTTAAAACTAATTAATACTCATTTAACTTGTTCTTCAAAATAGTTGAAATCTATCCATTGTGATGTCAAGTCTTCACGGTGTAAAACCCAAAAGCTAACGGTGAAGTTCCTTAATTAGATCCTAGAACAAAAGAAGGTATGAAGACTCCTGTTCGCTAAAGATGGCGCACGACATAGGGGTGTTCAGAATTCGATTCGAATTCGAAAAATTCGAAATTCGATTTAGTTCGATTCGATTACCAAGAATTCGATTTGATTATTAAGAATTCGAATTCGATTCGATTCGAATTCGAGTCCAGTAAATCGAATACGAATCGAATACGAATTTATGATTTTAAATTCGATTCGATTCGAAATTCGAATAAAAAATTGTACATGTATATTTTTTTAAATATATATACACATATACACATTATTATATACACAAGTATACACATTGGAAAAAAAACTTCTAAATTTTGGTCAAACTCTAAGAACCCATAGTCTCTATAACTTTTAACATAACCATGTTTTATATATTTACCTTATATATCACAAAACTCTATAAAACTATACTCTCAACTCTTTTTACTATTCTCGTATTTGACATATTGTTGTTTATCAATTTTGTAGATTTGTATTTTATATGTTAAAAATAATGAGTTTGTATTAGTTTTAAAACTAAAAGTAAAACAATTTGTTATTTAAGGTGAATTTGAACTAAATCGAATTTATTCGAATTCGAGTTTCTTATTCGAATCGAATACGAATCGAATAAATTGAATTTTAAACGAATACGAATCGAATACGAATTCAGGTAAAAATATTAAAAATTCGAATAATTCGATTCGAATAATTCGAAAATTCGTTATTCGATTCGTTGAACACCCCTAGCACGACAAGCACACCTGTTCGATAAAGATGATGGCGCAATGGCGTATGGTGCGAGAAAGATGGCGCAAAATAGGTACACTCGTTCGCTAAGATGATGGCGCAAAGGCCGAAATGGTGTTGAGGCTGTACCTCCTAAATGGTTTCGTAGCACGGTGGTTTTGACAATGTTTGTTGTGCGGTGGCAAGGTTACGCTATGATGGCCGGGGAAATTGCGCAGGGGATCGTGTGGAGTGTATACTTCATGCTATAAGGTATTGTATTTCGTATTTCCCCGTTGGTCACCGCAATGGTGGCCTGTAAGTGACCGTACAAATCCCCCATATTAAGCCAAAAACGTGGAAGCCGTTGCCCCAGAGTCAGGTCCGTGCGAATGTGGTTAGCGCCAAGGCTGGTTACACATTCGCTGTTTAGCGTAAAAGCCATTTGCACAAAGGCGGGTTGACGCGAATGTATTTGGTGCATAGGTCTGTTGCGTGGTTAGCATGAAGCCAGGTGGAGTGGAGGTTGGTTACGCGGATACGGGTGGCGCAAAGCCCTGCTTGAAGAAAGCGGGTTGTGACACCGCATTGGTGAAGTGCGAGTGAACCTCCGGAAATGTTTGCGGACTAAGAATGAGTGTATGGTGAGCCATGTAGGTTGTAGATGTACCATGTGCATATTGGTTTATGACTCTCTTTTATACTTGAGACATTAGGTAGCTTTGTGGTGTTGTTAGGCTCCCGTTAAATAAAATAAGTACAAAAACTGTTGGATTAAAACTTGTATCTTGTATATAACCTATTGGTTTATTGTAGCCCAGCGGCATGTAAGCTTAAAAGTAGCCAAATTCCAATCGCTTGTTGGATGTACGCCAATATATTATCTTGTGCATTGCTGGAACGAGTATGGATCTGGAATAAGTGTTCCTAGATCTCGTACCTTCCCAAGGAAGTAGATCTGGAGATCCAACAAGCGATTAATAGCTTACGAGCTTTTAGTGTAACGAAGCGCGCGATTGGAATAATAGCGTGCGAACTTTTAGTGTAAAGAAGCTCTTGCGTATAATAGCTTGCGAGCTGTAATGCAATGAAGCTTGCGCGTATAACGGCTTACAAGTTGTAGTGAAGCTTGCACATATAACGGCTTACGAGTTATATATGCGTCATGCCGATAAGCAGCTCAATCTTATGGATGAGTCATGTGTCATGCCGCTGTGTAGTGCGATCTTAGACTATCCGTTGTGGAGTCGCGAGCGACTGGACACGAGCCATCGATCACTTGACCCCGTTGTGGCTAGAGGTGAGCATCGATGCGACCAAAGGACACTTTCTCCCGTTAACCCACGCGACCACCATCGCTTGTGCTCGCTCGCGCCGGGTTCACGTCAGGCTATTGTGGCTAGAGGTGACCACCGGTGCTAAAAATTCGTTCGCTCGCACCTCCACAACGAACGGCCTTATGATAATGGCATGCTGGGCTCATAGCCATGGGCTTACATTAAATATACATGTAGCCGAATAAAAGACATGTCATGAGGTGTTGCCATGTGGTTCATTATTATGTCGTTGTGAATACTCGAATGATAAAGTAGCGTTCGCTAGTAAAGATGGCATGTGGCCACGTGGAGAGGTAGCACGTAACCGAAATCGAGCCAATAATGGTATGCCGTAGGTTTTGAAACCACTCGTGGCCAAACCTGTAAGAATCTGAATCATTGTATGGGTGTATTATGGGGCGCCCAGCCTTGTGTTAGTATTTGTTCAACTTAAAATAAGTTGACAAAGTAATAAATGGTGGTAAATATAAAAATATTGTTCTAAACCCTTGGCTTTGAAACATGATCATTTAGTGCATTGTGATGATAGAACCATTTGAAGTGGTGTATTATCTAGTCCTGGTTTATTGCTGCCAAGTAGATGTTAGTAGCATTAAACAAGATGAATGCAAATAAGCAACACGTACAATTTCATGTAGAGTACATTGTATATACTACTAATGTGACATGGTCTAATATGATATGATCATTTAAATATCAAGAAGATGCATGTATATGTAATAGCAATGAAAATATTACGTTCATGCCATTCATTTAGCGACATTACCAATTTAAATAAATAAATTAATAAATTAATAAAATAACTACCTATAAATAAAGTGTGTTACTTTAATTGTGTACGACCATTAAGGATGGTGGTCTGGTGGTTAGACAAAGCCTTTTAATATATTTAGTTGTGAGGTGTTGAGTTTAAGTCTCACAAGGGACCAGAAATTTGTTTGTTCAATTTATATATATATATATATATATATATATACACACACGGCACCCCGTATTAGTGTAAAGAAATTATTAGAATATCTTTGTGGTGATGATAAAGTTTTAGGCCACTCGACCCCTAAACTTGGTCCATCACTAGATAATAACATCTGGTTGGTGATTTATGTAATTTATTGTCACCTAATGTATGAAAAAGGAATCACATACCTGGTCCTTCCAACGGAGAATGTTACCGAAATATGCTCATGAGGTGGCTTGGACGAGAAAATCATCCACTCGGGGTTGCAACGCTTGGCCTTTTTCGTATGGTGGGGCATGTAAGGAGCGGATTTAGCGGGACGATGTTAGATCACCTGCCATGGTCATTTGAAGACGCACCGACATATATGGTCACTTGCATAGACATTTTTTCATGTACAAAGTCACCTGTCGTGATCGTATATAGACACACCAACGTTTAACGTGTCATCCGCCATAGTCATTTATAGACCCATTGGCGTATAGGGCTATTCAGCAATGGCGTTCATCTAGCTTAATGATGACGCGGTAATATTTATCAGGCATAAAATAGGCAGTGGAGTCTAGCTGTCCGGCCAGTGTAACTCGTGGTACCATTGAAATTTTCCAAATGCACCAAAGACATCAGAGTGTACCAAACAGTTACTGGTCTTTGTCTTTGTAAAGATGATAGTAAACCAAATTATTGCTAGGGATGGAGATATACCCCTAGTATAGTGTTGCTCCCACGTGCAAGCGTTGGGTGGAGCGCTATACTAACCAGGAATGCTCGGGAATGAAGATCAAAAGCTTTATCTTCTCGGTGGACTAATGACTCCCACGTGCATGCGGAGACGGCTTTTAAAATTTTACGTCAACCCAACGCGGGGTGATGACGTGGCGGCGCGTTCTTGAGAAGGGGACGCGAGTGGGGTTATCGTTGCTTAGGGAGTTACCGGGAAGCGGGGTTACCCGTAAGTGTGGGGTTACCAGCTTGCGCGGGGTTACCGTTGTGTAGGTAGTTACCGAAAAGCGGGGTTAACCTTAAGCGTAGAGTTACCGGCTTGCGCGGGGTTGCCGTTGCATGGGGGAGTTACGATCAGCGGGATTACCCGTTAGCGTGGAGTTACCGGCTCGCGCAAGGTTACCGTTGTTGCGTAGGGAGTTATCGACCAGCAGGATTACCCATACTATTATGTCTACAACTTTTTAGGTAGCTAGTCAAACTGTTATTGTATATGTGCACCACCTTTAATGTTACACATATCATTATTTAATATTTGATGCACACAATTTTGTCATGTGTCATGACTGAACCCGTACGCCCCCTTCTATTTTTATTGTTCTTTGTCTTATTCAAGATATAATACCATCCCCAATAATATAATAGCAATAAAAGAAATTGGTGGACTCTACGATGCAAGGCTTTTAAAACAGATGTGCACAGGGTTCAAGGTCACCAATTTAAGTTATCGAAACAAGAATCCGAACCTGAGAACAGTAACGTTTGGCCGGTGATACATCCGAGTTTATCAAATGAAAACGGATCTGGGTGAAACTTTATCTTCGAAGGATCACTCGCCACATCCGGTTTTTGTAGATATGTGGGCTTCGGATCCTGTAGACAGTATACCCAGATCTCATGTATTTGGACCAGATCTGGAAGTTTTAGTAGCGAATAACGAAGTGCAGTTCGATGCGAGATTCCCAGATCTGTCGACCCCTTTTCCTCTTCTCTCTCTCTTTTTTTTTTATTATCTCGTTCCAAGATTGAAGAGTTCGGGTCTGGATTTGTAGATCCAGGGAATGTGTGTAGAGCTTTGAGTGAGGAAGATCTGGTCGCTGAAGAAGAGAAAACCGAGTGTGGTTCGTTGCCGGTCCCACGTATGGCGCCAATGAAGAAACATGTACCTGTACAGATAGATATTCCGTCGATGATGATGAACAGGACCACACATCGTCTTCTTCGTCTCCAAGATCCAGATCTGCAACAAGAAACAAAGGAAAAGAAAGAGGGATGGAGGCGACTGCCAGGAGTTTCCTCCCATCACAGACACAAAAAGTGTGATAGGCTCCAACATGTTCCCTAGGGTTAGAGGTGAACCTCTTAAATAGGGAACTAATGGGCCACCATCACAGACCCCTAACTATATGGGCACATAGCCCATTGGCACCAAGCCCAGTTAGGGGGTTGCCTCCATAAAACCCTCAGCCCAGTAAGCTTAATACAAGCTATATTGTGATGGGCCTCACTATTGGGTTAATAATAAATAATATATATTAGTATAAATAACGTCAGGTGTTGACCGGCTTGACCGAGCCGGGACATACCTCGTCAATTATTGTTACTGTCTCTCTATTATGAACTTCTCTAAATACGAGTAGTAGTTTTTGTTGTTCCTCCCTCAAATATCCAAAATAGGAAGTTCACGGTGTTTTTGTGCATCTTATATGCATCGAATTTTAAAAGAAAGATGTGAATGCATTGTTTCTATTTGTTCATTGGATTTCTAGCAGTGCTCAATGTTGGTTCAGGCCCCACAAATACACACAATACTCTCACTCAGGTAATGTATATTGTATGTATGTAACGTTGCAGAGAGTTGAAAAGGAATTGCAAAAGGGTTGTTGTATTTACATAAAACAAAAGTCTTTAAATAGACTTACAAGTACAATGTGGGGAACAATAAAAACAATAAAATATTAACATGCATCCTAAAAATGCTATAACTATGACCCATTCCTAACTACATGTGCATAACCAACGTACACATTGCATATAATTCGGTCAACCACAATACTAGGTCAAACCAAGAAGTAACAGAAACTTGCAGCAAGAAACTATGATAATCTCACGTCCAATACAAGGTTAAAAGACCCTTTTACCCCTAGACCATTTAGTCTCTTGACCAGCAACCTACTAACCCGCTGACCCGTGAACCAAACGAACCGATTAACCCAACAATCACCCCCTTAATCGGTTTGTTCACACTACTCATTCACAGCAGCCCCGAATAACCTTCTCGAACCATCTTGACTTATCCTGGACACCCGACCATCTCCTCGGTCACGCCCAAAGTCACCCTTCAACTCGACTTATCCTGGACACCCGGCCTCCACCTCGATCACGTCCAAAGCCGTATAACACCACCACTACTAACGACAGTTGTTTTTCACCACACGGAACCCGTTTTGCGCACAACACTTCCGTGAGAGCGTTCTTCTACCGATCAAGAAAACAAAGCCACCCGCTTCTACCGTTTTCCATCACCTGCTAAACAAACTAAATCACAGCCACCCGCTTGATTTTTCCTGCTCGTTTTTCCTGCAACCTGGTTATCCTCTCCTTCTGGTGAAACCCACAACATCCTGCCGGATTTTTAACATCTAAACACAGCCACGAGACACCCCGGTGTTCACCCGTCACCCCGTCATCCTAACCGGTACTTCACCCGCGACAACGATTGACACAAACACCCATCTTGCCTCCGTATACTGCTGTGAAACAGCCCCGAAAAACCACGAACGGACACCTTTGTTCATATCGGTCACCTCGTCCTCAAACAACGGTACTCCCCGTCGTCTAACCTGGAACGTCCGACCCGAACAACACCCCGTCAACTGTGGTAAAACAACCCCGAAACAGCCCCTGCTGTCCCGAACCCTTCTAGCTTTCACGCTTGCCCTCCACCAACCGACACACCCGCTGGTGGCGGAGGCTTCCCCGATATGAGCCCTAGGCTCTGATACCAAATGTTGGTTCAGGCCCCACAAATACACACAATACTCTCACTCCGGTAATGTATATTGTATGTATGTAATGTTGCAGAGAGTTGAGAAGGAATTGCAAAAGGGTTGTTGTATTTACATAAAACAAAAGTCTTTAAATAGACTTACAAGTACAATGTGGGGAACAATAAAAACAATAAAATATTAACATGCATCCTAAAAATGCTTTAACTATGACCCATTCCTAAGAGTTTTTTTTGCCAAAATGGAAGATTTTCCTCGTCCATTTGTGTATTTGGTGTATGTCAGAATGGAAGATTCAAAACTAGGACACCCGCAATCTTAGATTGCGGGATTAGTCCAAATGGGATGCCACCGTGGAGATTTTGCTGATGTTGGACGATGTTGGCACTACTGCTCAAGACGTGGAGATGCAAGGCACGTGCTGGGGATGACTAGGCAGACCCGCAATCTGAGATTGCGGGTGTCTGTCTCACCTTTTCAGTGGGTTTTAGCTCCATCTTGCTGCATGTATAGACATTAATATTACTCTCGCAATTTAAGATTGCATGAGAGTAGGTTGGAATAGTGTTTTGCAGGCATATGGATTGGATGCATGAGTCTTTATTGTAGTGTTGCATGAGTGTAAGAGAATCAATTCTCTGATGGCAAATAGTGTCATGCTCCAACTCCAAGCAAACATCAAATCAAGAGTTAAAATCTGCATGCATTAGCTTGCAATATATATGAGGATGATGTTTAGTGAAACCATAACAATCTTCAACATACACAAAGCAAAAAAATTCACAAGCACAAGTATCATCTTAAAAAAAAAAAAACAATGGCACACTTACACCCGGGTCCAAGAAACAACGAGCTTCTATGGTTGCAGCCACAACATCGTTCGGCTTATCTGTTCGAAGATGATGCTGGCCATGCCACAGAGCTTGATATTAGGCGGGGCGACCAGGCATTATTTTCTGCCATTAAAAAAAATCCGTTAAACCCCAATGTCGAAGAGCTGGTTAGAATGGCAGGCTTTGGTGGGGTTCTTGATGTTGGATACGTGCTTTTTGACCGTGGTTTGATAACCGCGTTGGTTGAAAGATGGCGTCCAGAAACTCACACGTTTCACCTATCGTTTGGTGAAACGACGGTGACTTTAGAGGACGTGAACGTGCTCTTGGGATTGCGAGTCAACGGTCCCCCATTGGGAGGACCATAGGAAAAATGGTCATCCCAAGATAGAATACAGCTAGTTGGGGGTTTGTTGGGCATAGATGAGGATGCGGGAATGTTTAGTGGAAATAATATTAAAACAAGATACCTTATAAACAAAATAAAAGAAGTTCTACCTGAAGGGGCAGATATGAATCAGATTACACAAAAAGCACGTTGTGTGGTCTTGGTTATTGTGGGTAACACATTGTTTGCTGACTCTTCTAACGGTTTCACCTCGTTGTCATTTTTAAGGCACCTTCAATCGTTAGAAAGATGTGCCCAATATAGTTGGGGGAGTGCTGCCTTGGCTTGTTTGTACCGAAATATGTGTAAAGCCGTAGTCTCCACTGAGAAAACAATTGGAGGACCTATGATTATACTCCAGTTGTGGGCCTGGACACGAATCATTGTACTATCCCCCAAGTGTTCAACCCGGTTGATGCCCGGAAAACCTTATGGTGCTATGTATGTATTTATCCATTACCTTTATATTATATAAAATAATTATTTGTTAAAAAAACTAAGTCGTTTGTTTTATTATTTTTTACAGCTGGAAAGGTAAGCACGAATTAAAGGAGGTTGCCTCACGATCGTTAAGACAGATACGATCGCAATTACAAAATTTACATGCTGAACAGGTATGAGACCGTTGATGTTGTGTTACAAGTAAAATACGTTATGAGACTAATAGTGTTTCTTATTAAATTTTTTTGCAACAGTTTATTTGGAGACCCTATGCACAATACATAGGGACATTGCCCCAAAGTTGCACAGAGGGGAGTGATTGTTGGCGCTCGGATTGCTTTCTTGTGTGGTTTCAGGTGGTTGAATACCACCAAGCTAGTAGGGTCATGAGACAATTTGGGTTACGTCAATGGATTCCTGATGGCATGCCCTGTACCCCCCAAGTCCACACTGAACTGCACAAAAAAACCCGTTCTGGCAGACCATACGAATCTTGGTTTGCAAACTTTCATAGCGAGTATGTGCAGTCGTGGAATGACCGAAAAAATAGAATAGTGGTCGGGGAAGAAACGTCATTTCCTTCCGTGTATCCCGGTTATATGGAATGGTACTTAGAAAGAACCGTGGCATACATGACGAATCCAATGTCTATCCCGGTATCGCAATCGGGTTTCAGAGATGACGGTGGGATTGCCCAAGTGATGGTATATATATGAATTTTTTTCCAATATATATAAGTGTATATTTTTAATGATAACTTTTTTAATACATAACTATTTGAACTTTATAGATGGAAGGATACACGCAGATCCACCGGGAAGTGTCCCAAATCATGGCGTCTGTCCCTGCCGACTTTAGCTCCAATCTTGGGGTTATTCAAAGCACTGCGGAAACAGTGATGTCACAGTTTGGTGTCGATGATCGATTGAACTACCCTTCACGGCTTCACGGTAGACCTGCCGCCTCGGTTGCAGACAGAAGCCGTCCTCAACGAGCGCCTAGGCGTAGGCGAAATCAAAGAAATGTGGAGGTTCAAACAGAAGAAGTGGGAATGGATAGTCAGAATACACCAATTAACGAATTCTTTGATGACGAAATGGGAATTGATGTTCACTCCTTTATGGCTCAGTTCAGTACCGCCCCAGATACATCACATCTCCAACCGGGGGCTTCCTTTTCTGGTCAGTTCGGTACCCCCCAAGGTACATCACACTTCCAACCGGGGCCTTCCCAGATGAACACTGAGCAACAAAACATCATGGACTCCCTTTTAAACAGTCCATTCAACCCATTTGATGATTCAAGTTTCGTGACACCGAGTAACTTCCCAATGAACCCACCCATCAACTCTGGGCAATCATCAGTTAACTATTGGGCCCCAAATCAAGGTGACGAAGGAACATCGTCACCTTCATACTACACACCAGTACCTCTTGATTTCCCCAATGAGCCGCGTCGGAATCCAGACCGCACTCGATGTCCTCCTCCATGTGGTACAGGAGGACGAAGATATAACAATCCTAGATAGTTTAGCTATTAGAAAAATCAAATGTAATAAATGTAAAAAACATCAAAAATAATTATGTATATTAATTATGTGGCCCGTTTCTACACTTCGAATATTTATATTTTCATCCTTAATTTTTTTTTAACATTTAATTGGCAACAAAGGTATAAACACAAAATGAGGTCCGGGGCTTTTTGTGAGGCCCGGGATCGTGCCACGGATAGTCTCGTAACGCCCGAACCAGCGACGGTGACGTTATGTCTCCCAAGGACGTCACGTTCGACGGTCCGGTGCCGGTAAAGGCCGGCCCGGGAGACAGATACGTGGGCCCCAAAAGGGCCCCCTGGGCCCGTTTCTACACTTCGAATATTTATATTTTCATCCTTAATTTTTTTTAACATTTAATTGGCAACAAAGGTATAAACACAAAATGAGGTCCGGGGCTTTTTGTGAGGCCCGGGATCGTGCCACGGATAGTCTCGTAACGCCCGAACCAGCGACGGTGACGTTATGTCTCCCAAGGACGTCACGTTCGACGGTCCGGTGCCGGTAAAGGCCGGCCCGGGAGACAGATACGTGGGCCCCAAAAGGGCCCCCTGGGCCCGTTTCTACACTTCGAATATTTATATTTTCATCCTTAATTTTTTTTAACATTTAATTGGCAACAAAGGTATAAACACAAAATGAGGTCCGGGGCTTTTGGTGAGGCCCGGGATCGTGCCACGGATAGTCTCGTAACGCCCGAACCAGCGACGGTGACGTTATGTCTCCCAAGGACGTCACGTTCGACGGTCCGGTGCCGGTAAAGGCCGGCCCGGGAGACAGATACGTGGCCCCAAAAGGGCCCCCTGGGCCCGTTTCTAAACTTCGAATATTTATATTTTCATCCTTAATTTTTTTTTAAACATTTAATTGGCAACAAAGGTATAAACACAAAATGAGGTCCGGGGCTTTTTGTGGGGCCCGGGATCGTGCCACGGATAGTCTCGTAACGCCCGAACCAGCGACGATGACGTTATGTCTCCCAAGGACGTCACGTTTGGCGGTCCGGTGCCGGTAAAGGCCGGCCCGGGAGACAGATACGTGGGCCCCAAAAGGGCCCCCTGGTCCCGTTTCTACACTTCGAATATTTATATTTTCATGGATTTGTCTAGTTCCGCAATCTCAGATTGCATGGATTTATCTAGTTCCGCAATCTCAGATTGCATGGATTCGTCTACTTCCGCAATCTCAGATTGCATGGATTTGTCTACTTCCGCAACCTCAGATTGCGGATTCTCTAGTCCACGAACTCTACAAATATCGTTAACGGATCTCAGTAATAACCATTCCACAGTCAAAACTCACTCTACTATTCCTTCGTAATGGACACCTTTACCCATTTCATTGTTAAACTTTATTGGGGTGGTGACATTACGTACAAAAACCAGACCGACATTACACTTCACTACAATACACAGTCAACTACGTTTATTATGACCCATAGAATGTCATACACGGAATTTCTCAATCACGTTTGTCTCGTTACTCAAATAGACAAGTGTTCATACAATGTTAGATTAATATTGTATTACACTTTCGAGGGGTTTTCTGAGGCTACATACATCACAGGAAATGAGGGTATGGAAATGATGTTCTATCTAGCATTAAACGTAAACCGCTATGCAGCAGTGATCCACGTTCACTACACGCCATTAGTTCCATTATAAGAAAGTAGTGCTATGGATCTCTTAAGGCGGTTCACGGTGTCGTACGGTGAAGAAACATTTCGTACTCCAACACAGCAGCAGATGGAGTCTATCAATTTGGAACTCGGTTCTTCAATGTACAGTAGCCACACCGCAAGCTCAAGTAGACAACTTGTTCCAGATTACCACTATACTGATTATCACTTTAATGAACAGTATGTTGCTAATTTAGATGCCAATGATAACGATGAGGATAATGCTGATGAAGGTAAAACACCTGCGTTCTACTGTGGATCTTAATTTTTCAATACAAATATTTGAGCTTATCTAATAAATCTGTCGGTTTTTGATGTACCTTCAGATGACATTCAGCAAGGGCAACATGAACCAGTTGCCAATGACGAAAGCGGTGATGACGACAACGACAACTATGTACCTTCGGATGACTCTCAAGGTTTTATGTCGGATACAAGTAGAGAGAGTGAGGTTCAACCAAATGACGATGTTGATTCAGAAGTAAGCGCCGAAGAAGAAGAAGAAGGTTGGGCAGTACAAGCCCCAACAGGTGCTGAATTCCATGAAGGGATCAATCGTTCATTCCCCATAGACAAACCTGTCGACGAGCAAGACAAAGGCTTGGAAGCATATCGCCTACCCGATTTTGACGATGAAGATACGATGGAGATGTGGAATGGAAACGTAAACAGTATCCGTGTCGGTATCTACTTTGAATGTAAAGACAAAGTAGTAAAAGCCATTCGGTATTGGAACGTAGAACGTAACAGGGAGTTACGTGTGGTAGAAAGCAGACCGGGTACAATTAGAGTCAAATGCAAGAACGAAAACTCTTCATGCATGTGGGCTGCCGCTGCATCACGTCCACATAAAGGAGCCTTCTGGCGTTTGCACAAATGGAGTCCAACACACACATGCTACTCAACGGTAGAAAGAAATAACAACAGGGCATTACGGTCCAGAGATATTGCATCACATATCCATGCACAAGTCAAGGCTGATTTATACATTTATAAGGGATGTTGATCAATTCAACATCCATTATCGAATTGCCAGACGTTGCGAAACAATGTTGCCCCTGGATATGGACGGTCATTTCCAAACGTGATGCTAAGTCCCGAGAACACTATGTACGTTTGTATGATGCTTCCCAGAAGCGGTACCACGTGGAGTCTCGTTTGCAACCCAATGATGACGGAGGAAACGATTATACGGTTGAGTACGGTAACAAGACTTGCTCGTGTGCAAAGTGGCAAATAGAACGTAAGCCATGTTCGCATGCTATAGCGGTTTGCCACTTACGCCGTAAGAATATTCATGACCTTGTAGATCCTCGATACCACACATCTATGTATCGGTTGCAGTACAGCGGGCATTTTTACCCCCTCGGTCATAAAAGAGATTGGGAGCAGGCAACATGGAGAATTCGTGGTAACCCGTCACAAGTTACCGTCAAACGTGGGATTAATACAAATACCAGGACGACTACAACTAGGTAGATTACAATATCTACCACCGGCACCACATAGGGGTCGACCCACATCCCAATATGGTTGTTCACTTTGAACAACTCGAGTGGACGAAGCTTCCTGAGTGTTAGAAAGGGATGGGGGGACTCGTGAGGAGTAGGTATGACCCCCCAGAGTGTTGTGCAATGACACCCCCTAACAAGTCACGAGTAGGTATGACCCCCTCAGAGTGTTGTGGAATGACACCCCCTAACAGGTCACGAGTAGGTATGACCCCCCCCCCCCCAGACTGTTGTGGAATGACCCCACCTAACAGGTCAGTGAATGAAATAGCCCCTGTAAAACTAACACTCTCATCACCATCATCATCATAAAGCAGCCTTGATAACTCAGCAAAGTCCACATCATCATTCAAGGGAGTTTCTGGAAGTGTTGACGGCCCTGCTTGGTCTCGATCATCACGTGTTGACGGCCCTGGTTCGTTAAGATCAACACGTCTCCGCTTCGCGAATTGAAGACATGAAGGATAATTCACGCGATCTCCTTCGCGAATTGAAGACAACACTACGCTGGCAGTGTTTTGAATGTCTTTGAGTTCTTCAGGAGCTCTTTCCATATACCGAGCCGCTAGACGATGTATCTCGGTATACCCTTCCAGCTGCAATAATATTAAAAAAACAAATATTAAAATATTTTTTTGCATTATACGGTAATTCATAAATATTAAAGTGATATACAAACCAGTAGTGTGGTAATCGACCCATGATCTCGGGATCCAGTTTGTGGTACCGGATTATTCATCGGGTTGGTGACGTATCCAATCGTGTTTTCCAAATACCAAGACATGTAATCTGGAGACACGGAAGGAACTATCGTCCGTTCCCCGTCCACCCTATTGGCTCTGCGATTATCCCAGGAAGAGATATACTCGGCATGTTCATGTGTCCAGTTTGTGGTGCTTTTCCCGGTACGCTTCATTTCATGCAATTTTTGGTGGACTTCAGGGGTAAGGGGAGGATCCTGAGGTCTCAATTGACAGAACCCGAACTGTCTAAGGACCCTCGAGGGTGAGTGGTATTCAACTACATGCATCCACACAATGTATGACTCACAGCACCATGAATCCTCCCCGTCTTTGCAGTAATCCGGCAAAGACGCAAACGCTTCCTCATATGGTCGCCAAATAAACTTGTTCACAAAAAAAATATTATTATTAACACATGGTACCAATTTAACCAATAACAAAATGTAGATTAACTCTTACCGACTCCTCATGAAGATTTTGTAACTCCGAACGAATTTGGCATAAGGAGTGTGACGCGGTCTCCCTAAAGTCATGTTTGACACGCCAACTGTAAATATAATTATAAAAACAATAATTAGTTAAATTAACAAGTTTTACTAAATATGCATCCACACAGACTACTTACAGGGCACCAAATGGAACTCCAGCTGGGAACTGGGGTTTAATTCTGGGGGATAACACCCGAATTCTGGTCCAGGCCCACAGTTGTAACAAAAACATAGGACCTGCCAGCGTGGTTGAGGTCCTTACTGCTGCTTTGCATAAGTTGCGATACAACCATGCTAAGCAAGCACTCCCCCCAACTCAACCTGCCACATTCATGAATATTCAACAAATGTGCTAAAAATGACAACGACACAAAACTTCGGGTTGTGTCGGGAAACAGACAAAATGACAATATAATTAAGATCACACATCGTGCGCGTCGTGTGATCTCGCCCTCATCGGCGTCAGCGGGTAACGGAGCCTTTATTTTTTCTACAAGTATGCTGGATTGCAAAGTGTTTCCGTGGAAATTGCGGGGCTCACTGTCTACACCCAACATTTCTTCAACATACTCAACCCGTTCATACGCATTTCTCATGCTGAATTGGGGTCCTGAAACCGCTGCCCCATTAACCCGCAGACCCATTAGGACGTTAACGTCCTGTAACGTCACCGTGGCCTCACCAATTCTTAGGTGAAACGTGTGCGTCTCAGGACGCCATCTTTCAACAATGGCAGATATTAGCCTCCGGTCAACTTTACGGTATCCACACTCAAGAACTCCACTAAAACCAGGGATCCGCACCAATTCTTGAATTCGTGGATCTAACGGATGCTCGCTAATGGCATGCCAAAATGGTTGGTCACCCCGTCTGAAATCCAATAAACCATCTTCGTCATTTCCTTCAAACAGCTTCGCGGAACAATGTTGTGGTTGAGCCCAAAGAAATGGATTATTAGAAGGACCGGGGTTTAGAGATGCCATATCTTAGATTGCGTAACGAGACAAGCGTGAGGCACAAACAATTTTTAAAAACTCTATCTTTAATTGTGATGGCGTAATTTCACTATAAATGCTTGCCTATCTGTATATCTGTATAAGTGAACTAACAACAAGATCTTGCTATTATATACTAACATCTTGAAGTAAAAAAAAAAAAAAAATCTATACTAACACCCGCAATCTTAGATTGCGGGTCTCTTCCAAGGCAAGTCCACCGTGGCATGGTGTTAAAGGTGATCGTGCAACACATTGAGCATTCGTCCAAGCAAGCAGCCGAGTCAGCTGATGAGTGTACACACCCGCAATCTCAGATTGCGGGTCTACTAAATGCACAATCAACTTTCTGACAAACACCAATGGCACAAATATTCTTGGGAAATCTTCCATTTTGGCAAAAAAACTCCATTCCTAACTACATGTGCATAACCAACGTACACATTGCATATAATTCGGTCAACCACAATACTAGGTCAAACCAAGAAGTAACAGAAACTTGCAGCAAGAAACTATGATAATCTCACGTCCAATACAAGGTTAAAAGACCCTTTTACCCCTAGACCATTTAGTCTCTTGACCAGCAACCTGCTAACCCGCTGACCCGTGAACCAAACGAACCGATTAACCCAACACTCAATGTCGATTGGGCTTTTTCAGATGTGTTTTACGACATTGTATATGCAATAAAGTATGGTTTACAGAGGTATTACATTTTTTTTTATAGATATCTATAACATTTTTTTATTTTATGTACAAACCTTTATGATTTCCTTATAGGCGGTAGAGATACTCCTCACTACACATTTAACTTAGATCAACATGCATACTCTTCAATATAAACACATCAGAATTTTTGTAAGTTGTTTGATTATTTGTTTAGATAAAGTTTTGACTAAATTAGTGATTATAAAGTAGTGATTTTTATTTGTTGATCATTGCAACATCTATTAGAAGTTAATGACCACAAGGATATTACACGGTAGACCAAGATACTCTACTTTGATAGAAGACCAGATGCCATTGAAAATTATGTTGAATAGAAGCAAAATCTAATAAACGATTTTGTGAATAATTTTAAATATGAATTCTATCGGTGAGAGAGATAACTTCTAATATACATGGCGGACTGATGATCTTAGACGCCACAAGGCTACATCGGTAGACGAAGCCAGAGCAGGTAAACTCCTTTGGAGATGCATAATTTATATTCATATTTGAATCCTTTAAAAGATAATGAAATTACTTATTATTTATATAAAACTAGGATTAAACTATATTGAGCAATCCCTTTGGTTACACTTTTTAACTTTATATTATGTTTGTCTCTCTTAAAAATATCTGTAATGCAAATTTGTTTACACACAATGTAGTTTTATAAATGTCGAAATGACGTATGGTTATATAAAGTATCGACATAGCATGTATTTTTACAAACTTATTCAAGGCATTCAATAACTAATGGCCAGTAAATAATTTTTAACGAAATACTAGGTTGTTGCTTCCTACATACTTCATGCAACCATAACGAATCGTCCACAACATTCATACACATGCCACAAACCCCAACAATTACCAGGCAACAAAATAAACGCACCCGCAGCAACGCGTGGGCAATCCCACTAATGTTGAATATTGGTGGGGTTGTTGGATGCAATAAATGCAGCATGTAACTGCATATTACAAGGAGTTAGAGTTATTGGGCCTTTTTTTAATTATACTTTATTCGGGCCTTTAAAAAAAACTAGTTTTGTTTTGCATTAATTTGGGCTTACTACATATGCTATATATATACCTTTGTAAAAAATATGAGGGCCCTAGACCTATGCCTAGAATCAAAAGCCCATTAACGTTGTCCGTCCATTGCCCCATCATCAGCCTTTGTTGCCTCTCCTCTCCCACAAACATGTTCGCTTTCTCTCCTTCCCCACTCACAAAAACAACTAGCTCTTTGACGAACCATTTGTAAGGACGAACTGACAAATCTGTCTCTCTCAGGTCGATGTGGGTCGACGACTCCCATTACACATGATATTAGTCTATATCATTAATATTGTTGCATATATTCTTTCAAATTTTGTGTAAAGTATTGTGTATATTAATATTATGTTTGTGCCACATTCACAATATATACTTTAAGCATAATATTTCGTAATTAGTTTATGATCATATTATTATGAAGCTATCCACAACACCAAAAAAAAAAAAAAAGTTAAAATCCCACACGATTCATATAACTTAGAAGTTGTAAATTAAAATAATATACAAGACTCATATACTTATTTAAGAGCCTCGTTACATATAAAAACACTTGATAAAAACAAATTACTCAAAAAAGAAAACAAATTAAGTTACACAAGATAGAACTTGATACACTTTACCTTCTCTTATTCTTGCTTCCAAGCAACAAACAGAAATAAAACAGAATCCTAAAGAAGAAGCCCCAAGCAACCGTGATCCACAAGCAACCCCATTTGCTCAAATCAGTGATCCCTTGTTGCTTCAATATATCAACACCAGTAGTCAAGCAAGTAGTGCCACTAATGTTCACTCCTAAAGAACGGCTCATGCTTTGTAACAGCCTCGATTTTAGGCTCTCATCAACGACTGCTAGCGGGCTGTTATCGAAGATTTGAGTTCCTCGGATGAAGCATTTGACAGGATCGTCGAATTCGTTCTGTAGAACGGCTTCGTATGGGTATTTAACTAGAGATAAGTAGTGGAACCATATCCAATAACCCGGGATTCGATCACGAGTGATGAAGAATCCACTGAATAGGAGGAAGTATGCGAGAATCGCGACTACGATGGTGTAGCCGAGCATGACATGTGGGACAACGCCCGATAGGAAGGTGACGAATGAGCTACCGGCCCAAAACGAGGCTAGGATTACGAAGAAGTAGAAGATGAAGCCCGAGACACCACCCGCGAGCCCCACTGCCCAAAATGTGATGGCTGCGAATGCGAGTGAGAGGAAAACGAGCGACGGGATTGCTACGAGTGAGTGTGAGAGGACGTATGAGGAACGGCGGTACGCGTTGTAGGCGGTTTCCCTCATGAAGATGTAGCGTTCTTGGAGAAAGACGGGCAAGGCGTCCGCGCATGTGTAGAATGTTGTGGACATCGCGAATGCAAAGAACCCTAACCGCTCTTGAACACCTAATTAAAAATTTAAAGTTGAAAATTAAATAAGATAAATCAAATACTACATAAATAAACAGTAAATTGTTAAACTAGCTACCTCTTGGAGAACTGTCTAAGTTCCAAAACACGGTGGCCAGGATGAAACCAGTGACCGTAACCGCGGCTAATCGGATGCCGAATAGCTCCGGCATTCTTCTTGAATTGGTGAAAGACCGTTTTGATAAAACGGCCATTTCGATCCATGGTGGATTAGCGAATGTGGGGACCATGGAGGTCGGGTTTGTGCCGTTGTTAGCTCCGGCTCCGGAGACTAATTTGCCTCTTGATATGCTTGCACTGATCGCTTCTTTTAAGGTTAATCCATGGGTAGGTGTTTCGTTGCCGGTTGTTCGCTTTAGGTTTTGCCACGCTTTGTTGAATTCGACGAGGCGCTCGGTTCCTCCGGGAGTACCTTCGAGTTCTCGGATCAAATCGAGGGCGAATTCGGTCCGGTTTTCTTTATCCGGGATTGGGTGACCGAAATCAGAGAAGAATAAGGGGAGTTCCGCGGGAGAGCCGTTGTAAACCGGCTGTCCACGGGAGAGAAACAACATGCGATCGAGCAATCCGAGTAGGCGGTAGCTCGGTTGGTGTATGGACATCATCACGATGCTACCGCTCTGCGCGATTCGTTGCAACACTTTCACGACCATGTACGCGCTGGTTGAGTCAAGCCCCGATGTCGGCTCGTCCAGAAACAAAATAATTGGGTCATGAATAATATCAATTCCAATAGACACACGACGGCGTTCTCCACCGGATACGCCTCTGTGTCCCTCATCGCCAATGACAGTTTTGGCGGCGTTTCTGAGCCCTAATTGATCAATTAGAGCTTGAACTCTCAACTTCTTCTTCGCCTTTGAAAATGATCGCGGCAGACGAAACTCTGCCGCGAACATCAGAGTTTCCTCAACCGTTAACATCGGAAACAACAAATCGTCTTGCATCACATAAGCCGAAATCACCTTAAGCAACCTAGACTCCAACTGCTCGCCGTTCAACGTCACTGTTCCTTTCAAGCTTCCTTTGGCGATTCGATTCGCTAAAGCATCAATCAAAGTAGACTTCCCCGATCCACTCGCGCCCAACACCGCCACCAACTCGCCATCCCTGGCCTCACCAGATATATCATTCAGCAAAACCTTACTCGTCGAAAACATACCCTCGCCCCCACCCCCCAATCGGCCTCCAAACCACCCCGAAACCGACACCTTCCTCCTCACCTTCACACTATAACTCAAATTACTAAACTTCAACACAAATGGCAATGCCCTCGGCTCGCTACTCGTCTCACTCATCTCCAAAACTCGATGCGCGGGCGTCTCCTCCTTCCGAATATCGCCGACATACTTCAAAAGCTCTCCTAGGGACGGAGAACCGGCCAACGGTCCCCTTTGGTCATAAAACCCTAGATTCTCCACCACATTCTCCGCCACTACACGAGGCATGGTAGCAAACGACTTCGTTACGCTGCCGGTTTAGAGATCAATGGTGGATATTGAAGAAATTGTTTAGAGAGAATTATTGTTATTATTATTATTGTTGTTGTGTTGGTGAGAATTGGTATGCATGGAGGGTGTGTTTATGGTGTATGGGTAAAGGAGGGTGGTGACCTACGACGCCTAATTAATATATGAAAGTCAACACGATATGTGTATATTAGGAAACCAACATCGGGACACGTGGATATTGTTAACTTATTTAGCAAGGTATTTATAGTTCATATTTATAAATACATAAATAAACGGCCCGGTGTTTATATTTTATGTTCATTGTGATACTAGTATTTTCATTTTAGGGTAATTAGTTATTAACTTATTATTATGATATGATATGGCCTGACGTGATAATGATATTTTAGAAAATGTGATCTCTTTAATTAATAATACATGAAATAGATTTATAGTGGCATTATAATATTATGGAATGAGATCGGTACTGATAGGCTTTTACTTCATGTATACGAGGCCTAACAAATGACTTTTGTGACATTTTGGTAATTAAATAGTGTATTGCATTAACACATTTCACTAGCTTAATAAAAATTACGCTACCTGTAAAACTATAGTATAATTACTCATTTACTCTACTTGAAGTAGTTTCAAATATGTCAAGGGGCGAAGCTTGGTTCTTGAATTGGGGGGACTGGACTCAATTTTTTTTAATTGGTAGTGGCAAATCGACGGGGGTTGAACTTACATCAGACTCAATTTAAAAAACAGGAGGGGCCACGACCATCCCTGGCCTGGCCCTATATATCCTTCGCCCTTGAATATGTCATCACGTGATTTTTTTCTTCATTTCGTATGGTCTAGATCACATGTATTAATATAACCTTATTAAGTAATTGAGATGTTTATAAACACTTGAAACCAGGGGCGGACCTATTGGTACTCCAAGGTGGGCGGCCGCCCCCCTTAAAAGAAAAAAAGTTAGTGTTACGTATGCCTGAAATTCCTCAGCGCCCCCCCGTAAACTTTTGCAATCGCACCCCTTGATTTGAAGTTTCGAACTGAGTATTAAATGTTAAGAGAAAAAAATAGTGTTTGAAGTTTCCGGCGAAGGTGCTCACTCCGACAGCAATGAAGAAGATGAGTTTTTGAGAAAAAAAATATTATTTTAATGCTTTAGTATATATATATTTTTTTCTGTACGGGAAATTGTATGCACAAAGTCCAACCTACCCTCTTCTTATTAACTTTTTATTCACTTTTTTTATGTATTTATTATTGAGTTAATATTGGAGAGTTTTATGTATTATTTACTGATTTAATATTGGATAGTTTTTGTCCGACACTTGTAGCTCAGTTGGTTTGTTTGTCTAAGTTTCTTTTGGGAGGCTTGGGTTCAATTCCCACTAGCTATATTTGGAGGATATAATGAGAAATGAGGGATGACTCCTAGCCATTGGTTAGGAGTTCGAGTCCTGATCTCGCCCGGGTTTTACCGGTTCTCCACAGCGTGTCTTTAGACGGGTGGGTATCGGGTTTTCCTCGGTTCAGGAACCACTATCGGGCGGGGCTCCCAGCAAGGGAAGCCAATTTGCCCGAGCCCCCTTGTGAGAGTCTCGCGGCTGTTGTGTTGGCCGTTCTAAAAAAAAATTGGATAGTTTTTCATATGCATTATATAATGCTTACTTGTAGACTATTTAATTAACTACTAATACTAATACTATTATTTTATATATTACCTTATATAATCTTTTGTTATAAAATTTTGTTCTTTTTTTTTTAAATGGCTATATAGAATGTTTAGTCAGGTTAAATTGTTAAGATGTGTAATTCAAGATAGTTTTGTAAAAATGATAAAACCAAGAATTAGATTAATTAAATTTGTTGAATACGAATAAAAGAAAAAATAGAAATAAAATCATGTGAATTAGTTAGGTATATAATATAGGACATATTTAAAAACTATGTTATGACCCTGAATTAAAATTTTCTAGTTCCATCACTTTTCGACTATATGTTTTCTGTAACTTTTAAAGTTGGACAAGAAAGGATAAAATCATGATATGAGAATAATCTATTTATATTAGGAGTTAAACATGGACTATTTGTGAATGAGATTATGTTGGGTATATTGTTGTGGTATGCCTTCATTTTTTTTGGTTTTTCTTTTTCAGTTGCGATACCAAGTATAGCATACCGATATCACAATGAACCGAACCACTACCGGTTGAATTGCCGTCACAACGCGCAAGGTAATACCACTAGTTTGATTTAAAGTATTAATTATGTGTAACAAAACGGGACGATTCCTCAAGAGTAAGGTTGGGGAATTATCTTTAACTTTTGGATATGTTGACCGACCCGACCCAATCCGACCCAAACCAAAAAAATAATTATAAATAGGATAGCTAAATGACCCTTAAAAATTTCCGCCACCCATAAAAAAATTTTCTGGGTCCGCCACTGCTTGAAACCAACTAAAGTGTTCAAATTGTAGGTTTGTTCATTTGAGACTTATTACACTGCTCGGTTCATGGTTACTATTTAAAAAGGCATGTTTACGTTTCGATTAACGGTTTGGAACATGAATCTGACTGTATAAACTAATAACTCACCGTATAAACTAATTCAGTCGTTTAATTTTGTTATTATTATTTTACAATTTTTTTGATTGAGTATGCATATGCAAATGTATCATGTTTTTGAACCACGTCTTTACATTTAAAAAAAAAAAAAATTAATACACCAACATATTAAAAAAAGGTTCAAACTTAACCGCCAAAACGAAATGTGTTGGCATATAAAATAATACAAAATAAAATAAAATAAAGTGTGTTGTGGAAATTGGAATTAGGTGTGTGTGGTAAACTACTTTTGCATGTACATACGTATTTTGGTGGATAAGGGCGGTTTGGCTTTTGCATAGCTAGTCAAAAGACAAACGTCAACACTTTTGTAGGTTGCATCATGTTGTAATGACTAATATCACTCCCCAAATGTATGGTCATTAGTTACTAGTTTTATTTTATATTCCAATAATGTATGGCCAAAACTTGGCTTTTAGAGTTTTGATTTTTGAGGAAAAGCAAGCTCAAAGCATATAGTGAATCAAGTTTGGGGTTATAAGGAACAAACAAAATATGTTATCAAGTTTATCTATCTATATCTGTATCTATCTATACTACATTATCAAGAAAGAGGCATAGGCAAATATGTTTAAATTGTCCAAAGTTAAAATGACATATGAAGAGTTCATTGCTTCACACCCAAGATCAGTGGCGGATCTAGGCCACAAAATTAGTAGTAACGTTTTTCATTTTTTTCATTTTAGTAGCAACGTTTTTCAAATTTCATAAAAAAAAACAAATTTTCCACTACGAGCGCGAAGTTGAGCCGCAACATCCGCAACCCCTCCCTTTATGGTATGTCCGCCCCTGCCCAAGATGTTATGAAAATTCTTCTAATACTACTGACGTGTGCGGATATACACATAATTTTACAATGGATTTTAACACACGTTTTGCTTTAATATTTATAAAAATGCTTTAGACCTTAATATTAAAACACACACACAATAGGGCAAGTGTACCCTGTCATATATATAGTAATGTACAGATAAGAACCAGAT
Source organism: Ambrosia trifida (assembly GCA_028751855.1). Lineage (NCBI taxonomy): Eukaryota > Viridiplantae > Streptophyta > Magnoliopsida > Asterales > Asteraceae > Ambrosia > Ambrosia trifida. The sequence goes on along the minus strand of CM054123.1, from coordinate 1,774,546 downwards.
ATCGATCCATGGACGCGCGCGGAGCAATGGTATTAAAACTCTATCCCCGATTTACCAGTAAGAAAAGATAGTTGAGTTTGTTTATAACTAGATTAATTCTAAAACATATATTTAACATATGTAAGACTCCAAATACAAAATATAACTATATAAACTATAATATATCAAACCTAGCATGTCATCTATAAATCATATGAAATAAAGGCGTGTCATCAACATTCACATTTTCCGACAGTTAGTGTCCCTTTCGGGCATCCTAACATGACAACTATACAGAAAGCTAACACGAATACACACGTTAACCGCTTCAAGTCGTTTATTAGCGAGCAGCTGATATGATCTCACGCAGATCTTCTAATGATAAGTTAGTCATCGGTTAAGAGTATTATAACCTCACTAATTCAGGAAAGCGATACCGAATACACAATACAGCCACCTAAACTAGCATAAAGTAGAGCATTTCACAACCTATTCTATTTTACCAACTTTGAACCCAGATCTACTAAGATCGCTATTTTTACCAAAATAACTACCAAAGATCATTAACCGTGTCAAAGACTAGTAACGGCACCATTAGGCTTTTTAAACCCTTTTACATGCCGGTAAGCATTTTTAACCGTTATTCGACTGACTTTAACCAAACCAATACCCGGTTACAGTTTCATGGCATAAACTATTTAACAAGTTAACTAGTCTACTACCGGACGATTAAACGGACGGTTTTTCAACATTTATCTGCCTAACACATTCGACAATCGCTAAAGTCATTCAAATACAGCTACAAATCCATCAACAACGAAACAAGGTTGCGCTATGATCATCAAGATCTAAACATGAAAAACGCCAAATTTATACAAAAACTTGATTACATACTAACGATTGTTTTTTCTACTAACAATTACTAAACACGATTACTAGACGATAATGTACTACATAAACAACACAAACAAGCTAAAACAAACAGATTTGAATCAACTAAAAGCTTAATAGATCAAACCATAAAACTTGAATGTGATGGATTGGATGATGATCGATGATCTGGATGAGTTCCCGAGCTCGTTCCTCGCCTTTGCAGCTGCTCACATGTCCAGAAAATCGCCCAGAATCGCCCAGAGACCACCCAATATTTGATCAGTGGGTTTTGCTCTGTTTTTATAGAAGTTTTGATTTTGTGCACGGCCGTGCGCATAAAGTGCACGGCCGTGCACTTTATCAACTTGAGTTGACGTGCAAGTGGGCAAGTGGTTTGGCTGCTCCTGGAAATATCTAGATATTTGGCGCGGCCGTGCACCTAGGGTGCACGGGCGTGCAGGTCTGTGGTGGCCGAGCACATGGTGTGGCACTCCCTGGTGCACGGGCAGTGCCACCCGAGAAAAGGAGTTGCACGGGCACCCGCACGGGCGTGCTGATCAGGGTGCCCGAGAACATAGGCTGCACGCCAAGTCGCACTGGCCGTGCATCTGATCTGTGTCCGAGTAACATGAGCCCGCACGGGCGTGCACCTGGGGTGCACGACCGTGCACTATTTCCAGACTTAGCTGATTTTGCAGAAACTTTCCGTCTTGTCTGATTTTCGCCCGGTTTCTTCGACTTTGCTCATGGGACGTCGTTTAAGACCTGCAATAAACATATGAAGCGGTTAAGTACCGAATTCGTGCAATTATGGTAAAAAACGCGTAAATTGGGAGTTAAATCGGGGACTTAAATATGTATATTTTAACGTATATCAAACCTCCCCACACTTGATCTTTGCTTGTCCTCAAGCAAACGAATAAACGGAAATAAACGAAAAACTCGCCAAGTGGCAACAAAGACAAAATATAACCTGTACAGACATTAATAGATAAGCCGACAAAGATATATATAAACAGGTGATAAGATAACTAAAAAGCAACGACTCACTTCCGATCTATAAACGCGCAAACCCGTACACGACTCACAATGTTCACACACACTCGGTTTTATTTATGATACATACGTGTAATGTGTATGTGTAAATCGCTCCATTGCCAAGACAATGAATCGTGCAATATCATAAACTTGTCAAAAGATCTAATCTTCACCAACTAACGTGTGAAAAGGCACAAATCAAGAGGACTTGTACGGATTGTAATATTAGGCAAAGGTAAGGGTATGGAATGGATATTTACAGTGACGAATCGGCTAAAACTCGGCGGTTATGTCTAAATAATATCAACTAATACAACTGTACAACACAAACGCGAATATAGGAGATTTTTATTTTAAATCGAGTGTGACATCCGTCACTTTCTTTTTATTATTTTTTATTATTTTTTATATAATAATAATAATAATAATAATAAATAATAATAATAATAATAATAATAATAATAAAATTCAGATTTTATTTGGTGTAAATTTTTTTTTTAAAGTTAGTCATAACCAAACCCAATCAATCTTATAAACTTGATAATCCATAACCCAAACCATATAAACCCACCCTTCCTAAACCTTTTGGAGCCCAGTAACGAAGGCCCATGAGCCGGCCCAACAGCTCAGGCCCATCCCCTTATCCCCCTATCTGTTTTAACAAAAAAAAAAAATAAAAAGGGGTTGCCTCTGCCAAGGATCGAACCCGAGCCAGTTCAGACACACCCACACGCCACAACCATTTGAGCTATGATCCATATCTGTTCATATCCCGACTCGAATTGTATAAAAACCCTGTTTGCGCGTCAGGTTTCTTCTCCCTTGCTGTTTCCTTTTCACGACAGGGGCTCGGTCAACTCTTTGACCAGTCAATTGAAGCCGTGATTTTGGAACAATAATTATCACATATTACCTTATACTGAATGACTAACCAATACATATTAAATCTATGCATAATCATCGCGATTAACAAGCTCCAATCCTTCCTAATTGATCAATTATCACGCGTATTAGTAAAACCATGGTCAAACCCTTCCTAAACAACGAATCAGGCATGAACCTATAAATTGCACACTCCTTCTTGTCCTAATTGTACCGAAAAACACCTCTCCACTTCCAATTTCTGTTTAAAACCTCTGTGCAAGCATCAATCGCTCGTGTTTGACTATTCTGTTGACCAGGCTTATAAACGTGAATTCGTAATTGTAAGTCGTGTTTTTCTTGTGGGTTTTGATCTTCAGCATACACACAACAATAACCCTATGATTAATTGGGTTATTGTTGTGTAATTTGATTAATTATAAAATTAGGGCTTGAAGTATTACGATTTGGGGATAATCACGATTTTTCGTATATTATTTATTTTAAATAAGACAGAAACTAACACAACCACTGGTCTGGACCAAGTGGTTGTGTCTGGTGCCCACAAACCAAGCCACGCGGGTTCGAGTCCCGGCTGTGGCACATTCTTTTTCTTTATTTCTTTTTAATCAAACAAATCAAATAAATTATATATAATACTTAAAATTTTATAAATTCGTTTTAAATTATTAAAACTCTTTTATTAATTCTACAAAAAATTATCATATGATCTCCAAATGATAAAGTTCATTATCCAATTTTTAGTTTTTCAAAAATAATTTATTTAATATAAATTATAATTATTACAAGTTTATTCATTTAAAATTATAAAATTCAATAAAAATATCTAAACAATTTTATAAAATTCCACAAAAATTATACTAAATTTTTATGACAATAAACATTTCAGAAATTATTTTTATTCCAGAAAAACCGGTCATTTTATATTTTTAATGAATTTTTGTTAGTTTTATTCATAAATAAATCATAATAAATTCATTTTTCAATATTTTTGCACCAAAATTTTATATAAATTATTTCTAAATATCTAGAACTGAAATACAATTTTTAATTCAGAGATTTTTTAATTTTAATATTTTTAGATATTAAAGTCATATTTTGACAATTTGAAATAATTAGATTAAATATTCTATTTTTAAGAAAATAATTTTATAAAAATTATTTTCATACTCAAAACCTTATGTTGTGACTATATCCAACTTAAAATTTTACAAAGAGACTTTTATTTATTTATTTATTATATTTCTTATATTTAATAAACAATTTGTTTATTAATCAATTAAACGTTTATCCCCAATTCGAAGCCCTAGAAAATACTTATAGGCCAAATAGACTTAGACTTATTTGTTACATTATACATAGGGTGATACTTGACAACGTTGGATTATACTTATTCAATTACACAAGACTTACCACCTTGCTAATGTGAGTATTACTTATCCCCTTTTTCCGCTTTTACAACTTTTGGGGTGATTCATGCACAAGTATACAAAACTTTCGTATTCATTTACACAGACATTTTATTCATTTACAATTCATATACGTGTCTTGTTTATCTTTGTGCTTATGCTTGAACATGAACGTAGCTTACATACAAAATCATACATTTAGACATAACTTATGTTATGGTGCTCTTTACATACAGACGTAACTTATGTTACGGTGCTCATTTAGACATAACTTATGTTATGGTGCTCTTTTAGACTCACACGTGTTGAGGTGCTCATTATCAATTTCATTGTACAAATTTTACATTTGATCTTTGTCTTGTTTGGTTACTTGCGTGTTTTCATAATGCCCTGGTGATGCTAGACACATGAATTGTAATACCTTTTCAAACTTATACTATATGTACAATACTAAGTATTACTCACCAACATCATATGTTGACAAAATTATTTTCGTGCATGTTTTAGGATAAGCTGCTTGACGCTTCACATAGGACTTTGGACTTAGACTAAATCAATCAATCATCTTTATTTTTTTTTTGTTGTCTTGTATTTAATTTCACATGTTGTAAAACAATATTCAATAATCAAATATTTACATTTTAGTACCATGAGCTTTTGAACAATCGTCACTACGTGGCACCTCGATGATTCCGCCATCGGTTGGGGTGTTACAGATTGGTATCAGAGCCATGGTTATAGGGAACTAGGTTATTAGATAAAATGGCCTAGACTATAACCGAACTTTCATGCATAATATTTCCTAAATACCTTACACCTCATTTCCCTCTACTTTTCTACCTCTATCTTTCCCTTCTACTCTATTTCTTCTCATCTTTCATCATGGTGCATAGAGATGGTGTCCCACAGGGAGTGGAAAGTCTACATCATCATGGAACGGGAGCAATACCTTTCATGAAGACACTCTTAGGCATGATGCCTACCCTTATTTTGCTCCTTCAAAGATGTTGAGCTTTAATGAGTGTGATAGAACACGTGCAATCTGGAAGGGTGGACGCCTGTACACTGGGTTTTCTGGCATAGGCAAGCATAGCGCATAAATCCAATAACGGACCTGTTATGCTTACCTGGGGATTCCTGGAGTGAGTGTCCACTTATAGGCTAAAGCATGTCTTCTTTGATCACCATTGGGTTCAATTCCTTTGAAAAGTCAACGTTCTTGTTGGGCTTTACAGCTAGACAAGGGCACTCCAAGCATCTTATGCATAATACTCTCTCATTTCATATACAATATTCTGTATTTCATGATTTTCATATATTGCTTACAAGTTCATACTTTCATAATCATCTGTACGGTTATACACTTACATTTTCTAATCCCATAATTATTCATTGACTACCTCATAGATGTCTGCTCGCCGCATGCTCCGTGATGCCAGCCAACGTCCTGTTCGTGCTTCTGGACAACGTTCTGATCGTCGCCTCGCATCTTTAGTCGCCGAGCAAATTGCTGCAGTGATCCCAAACCTTGTCAGTGAGATAACCCAGAATAGTAACAGTGCCAACACAGGGGGTGCGACTCAATTTCGGTGCACTTTCAAACACTTTAACTCCTACAACCCCACAAAATTCACTGGTGAGGAGGGTGCTACTGGTCTTCTCCAATGGTTTGAAAGCATGGAGAGTACCTTTGTGAACAGCGAGTGTCCTGATGAACTCCGCGTTCGCTATGCTACTAGTATCCTTCAAAAAGGGGCGCTAACCTGGTGGAATGGCGAAAAGCGCAATCGAGGAGCTGATGTTGTTTTATCTTTATCTTGGGCTGAGGTTAAGGAACTCATGATCGCCAAATTCTGCCCTAGGAACGAAATCAGGAAACTAGAAGAAGAGTTCCATGGGTTGAAACAAGACAGTGGTGAGAATCTTGCGTATAATACTCGATATCACGAACTTAGCATACTGGTTCCACACATGGTCACCCCGGTCTCTCGAGCAATCGAAAAATATATCGAGGGATTACCAGACCTGATTCAAGACGTTGTCACTGGAGGCAAAGCCACTACGGTAGAAGAAGCCATCCAGCTTGCAGCTACATTAACAGACAAACACGTAAGGAAAGGAAACTTGGTTAGGAAGAGCACCAAGACGTCTACTGAGAAAACCACCAATGCTGTTGAACAATCTAAGACTGTCTTAGCAAAGGCCGCCACTACTGCTTTGAACTCTAAGAAACGAATGAGCGATAATCAGAACCATGCTGTTGTGGACCCTGTGACTCAACCTCCTATCAAGAAAGCCTACACGGGAATCTATCCTCAATGCAACACTTGCAAGTATCATCACCCTGCAAATCTTCCATGTCGTCAATGCACTAGATGTGGAAGGTTTGGACACTTTGTCACCACTTGTCGTGTAATGGATAGAGCACAGGGTAATCATCAAACAGCTGCCCAGGAACCACTACAGATTACTAACGGTCGGGCATGTTATCATTGTAGAGACCCTAACCACATGCGACCTCAATGCCCTAAATTGAATAATGTAAACCTGGTGGCACATGGACGAGCTTTCAACATCAATGTCAACGAAACAAACGGACAGGATGACGTTAATCCCACTGGTTAAGCCATGGATGGAATCTTCTTAAGACTCGGAAATCCAACACTTGCGTTTTCATTTTCTTGATCCTATTATCATTTTGTACCCAATTTTGTCGCACTCATTAGCATATAACATTTAAAAATTTCCTGGCATACTATTGTGTATTAACACAGATTGGAAATTTATCATATTTGGTTATTTTATTTTAATCGTAGAAGTTTAAAGACTCTACCTTACATTTATTTGAAACATTTGGACTTAATTTCCATGAAAATCAAACTACTAAAAACTTGATACTTGATCCTATAGAGCTTTTCTAAAAACAACATTGTTTGTTATATGAAACTTGATTTTTTTTCCTTAACTTAACTATCCATTGAACATTTAATTATTCATGATACTCGTAAACTATTTCTATAGGCCACTAAGATAACACTTACACTTAATGGTTGTAGTACTTACAAACTCGCTTGCATGTGTGTATTATCCACGCAACTCAGATAAACATTTCATTTAAAGGGCTACTCGGACGAGTGGTAGTCCATACTTAAATACTGTTATGCTTACAAATCATTGCAAGCCAATGCAATTGACCTCATTGCATTGATAACATCTCATTGTAACTCAACGTGCTTGTTGTATCATCTTCTTGTGAAACTTATTTGCTTTAATGTGTGTTAGATTAGGATCATAGAAGGACACAAAACCCTAATGTAAGGTAAATTGATGATTCCGGTCCGGAACGTAATCATGAATTTACAGGTACGTTAGGGTAGTGTGAAATTCTATTAGAGTTGTTGGTAGGCGTCCAGTACGTTTTCAAGGTATCAAAGGTGTGGTGGGTTAGCTGCGGTACACCCTGTATACAAACACTAATGATGCATTGAAAGTGAGACTGGAAGTCGGACCAGGAACAAACTCTAGTTACTTGGTAGTTCATTTAGTCTTTCTGTAGTCAATCAACTCATGCAATTATTTTAGGAGTCCTAAAACTTGAAGTTTAGTGTTTACTAGATTCTTATTCTCCTTATTATTCGAGACGAACCTAATCCAATCCTTAACTCACATCTCTCGAAACAATTCACTCTGTTACCTATAAATTTACGTCGTGCCTTAACTCAAATTTTCCAAACCACAGTTACCATAGTTTTTACCCAAACATCCATAACCCTATGTTTCTAATAACTTCGGGACGAAGTTTCTAAAAGTAGGGGATGCTGTGACATCCGTCACTTTCTTTTTATTATTATTTTTATTTTTTTTATATAATAATAATAATAATAAATAATAATAATAATAATAATAATAAAATTCATATTTTATTTGGTGTAATTTTTTTTTTTAAAGTTAGTCATAACCAAACCCAATCAATCTTATAAACTTGATAATCCATAACCCAAACCATATAAACCCACCCTTCCTAAACCTTTTGGAGCCCAGTAACGAAGGCCCATGAGCCGGCCCAACAGCTCAGGCCCATCCCCTTATCCCCCTATCTGTTTTAACAAAAAAATAAATAAAAAGGGGTTGCCTCTGCCAAGGATCGAACCCGAGCCAGTTCAGACACACCCACACGCCACAACCATTTGAGCTATGATCCATATCTGTTCATATCCCGACTCGAATTGTATAAAAACCCTGTTTGCGCATCAGGTTTCTTCTCCCTTGCTGTTTCCTTTTCACGACAGGGGGCTCGGTCAACTCTTTGACCAGTCAATTGAAGCCGTGATTTTGGAACAATAATTATCACATATTACCTTATACTGAATGACTAACCAATACATATTAAATCTATGCATAATCATCGCGATTAACAAGCTCCAATCCTTCCTAATTGATCAGTTATCACGCGTATTAGTAAAACCATGGTCAAACCATTCCTAAACAACGAATCAGGCATGAACCTATAAATTGAACACTCCTTCTAGTCCTAATTGTACCGAAAAACACCTCTCCACTTCCAATTTCTGTTTAAAACCTCTGTGCAAGCATCAATCGCTCGTGTTTGACTATTCTGTTGACCGGGCTTATAAAAGTGAATTCGTAATTGTAAGTCGTGTTTTTCTTGTGGGTTTTGATCTTCAGCATACACACAACAATAACCCTATGATTAATTGGGTTATTGTTGTGTAATTTGATTAATTATAAAATTAGGGCTTGAAGTATTACGATTTGGGGATAATCACGATTTTTCGTATATTATTTATTTTAAATAAGACAGAAACTAACACAACCACTGGTCTGGACCAAGTGGTTGTGTCTGGTGCCCACAAACCAAGCCACGCGGGTTCGAGTCCTGGCTGTGGCACATTCTTTTTCTTTATTTCTTTTTAATCAAACAAATCAAATAAATTATATATAATACTTATAATTTTATAAATTCATTTTAATTTATTAAAACTCTTTTATTAATTCTACAAAAATTATCATATGATCTCCAAATGATAAAGTTCATTATCCAATTTTTAGTTTTTCAAAAATAATTTATTTAATATAAATTATAAATATTACAAGTTTATTCATTTAAAATTATAAAATTCAATAAAAATATCTAAAAATTTTTATAAAATTCCACAAAAATTATACTAAACTTTTATGACAATAAACATTTCAGAAATTATTTTTATTCCAGAAAAACCGGTCATTTTATATTTTTAATGAATTTTTGTTAGTTTTAATCATAAATAAATCATAATAAATTCATTTTTCAATATTTTTGCACCAAAATTGTATATAAATTATTTCTAAATATCTAGAACTGAAATACAATTTTTAATTCAGAAATTCTTTACTTTTAATATTTTTAGATATTAAAGTCATATTTTGACAATTTGAAATAATTAGATTAAATATTCTATTTTCAAGAAAATAATTTTATAAAAATTATTTTCAAACTCAAAACCTTATGTTGTGACTATATCCAACTTAAAATTTTACAAAGAGACTTTTATTTATTTATTTATTAAATTTCTTATATTTATTAAACAATTTGTTTATTAATCAATTAAACGTTTATCCCCAATTCGAAGCCCTAGAAAATACTTATAGACCAAATAGACTTAGACTTATTTGTTACATTATACATAGGGTGATACTTGACAACGTTGGATTATACTTATTCAATTACACAAGACTTACCACCTTGCTAATGTGAGTATTACTTATCCCCTTTTTCCGCTTTTACAACTTTTGGTGTGATTCATGCACAAGTATACAAAACTTTCGTATTCATTTACACATACATTTTATTCATTTACAATTCATATACGTGTCTTGTTTATCTTTGTGCTTATGCTTGAACATGAACGTAGCTTACATACAAAATCATACATTTAGACATAACTTATGTTATGGTGCTCTTTACATACAGACGTAACTTATGTTACGGTGCTCATTTAGACATAACTTATGTTATGGTGCTCTTTTAGACTCACACGTGTTGAGGTGCTCATTATCAATTTCATTGTACAAATTTTACATTTGATCTTTGTCTTGTTTGGTTACTTGCGTGTTTTCATAATGCCCTGGTGATGCTAGACACATGAATTGTAATACCTTTTCAAACTTATACTATATGTACAAAACTAAGTAGTACTCACCAACATCATATGTTGACAAAATTATTTTCGTGCATGTTTTAGGATAAGCTGCTTGACGCTTCACATAGGACTTTGGACTTAGAATAAATCAATCAATCATCTTTAGTTTTTTTTGTTGTCTTGTATTTAATTTCACATGTTGTAAAACAATATTCAATAATCATATATTTACATTTTAGTACCATGAGCTTTTGAACAATCGTCACTACGTGGCACCTCGATGATTCCGCCATCGGTTGGGGTGTTACATCGAGCTAACTTATAATTCTTAACTTTAAAGCTCTAAAAACTGCTCGAATACTGCTAATTCACCCTATTTTAGGGTGTTCTATTTTTCTGGATTTTTTTTTTCATTTTTTTCATTTTTTTTGAACACATATATATATATATCTATGATATATATAATGAACGAAACTGAAATAATATTAACATACGGGTTCTAAACAGATATACCCGAGAACGAACTATTTACAATACATAAACTAGTTAAACAATAACCTAAACCGAGTTTTAACACAAGGGTTTAAAAGAAAAAGGCTGTTTGGTTTTAGTGGTGAAATGGTGTGGTATATAAGAAAAACACGGGATTAGGTTCAACATGGTTAACTAGTGGATAACATATGGGTACGGGAAACAGATAGAACGAAAAGAAAAGGCTAAATCAAAAGGGTATCCTAAATGCCTCAATCATGTTCGTACAATCTCACACGTATCTGGTCTAAACAAGTATACTAGTGTCAAGTTCTAAACTGCACAAAAATCCGGCTCACTCGCAAGCATGTCAAGGAAATGTAATCTATTCTAAGGCTCAAACGCTCACGTAACCGGAAGATAATGGGTGCAAGGGTACGAATCTAACACGCTCGTATCACATCTGTTTGTCGCGCCTCAAGTTATTTTTATCAAAAATTAGTTAGGCTTGATGTTTGTATGAATATATATATATATACACATATATTTACTTATAAGGGTTATATATATATATATATACAAGAGGACAAACATATCAGATATAATCCCTCCCCACACTTGAAATTCACATTGTCCCCAATGTGACAATAGAAAGCGTTTATGAATTAGCTATCTATAGTGGGAAAAAGGAGAATAATACTCCCCTTTGTGTCGAAGAAACGCCCCGGGTAAACAGACGGCATGAGCCCCGATAACGGTGCTCGCCAGTTACCTGTATAATCAACATTCTTGACACAAACAAACTCATCAAACCCATTAATCACATCCACAAAACAAAATAAAATAAACTAACATACTGAAATAAGGAAAAGAAATAGTTCAACTACAAATACTAAAAAGTCTTGGGTACGCAGATCCGAAAATACAGTACTGAAAGCATGAAATAAAATAAAAGAAGTACTAACAAATACATGCAATAGATGGTCGTGGCTACTGGTCGGCGTCGTCCCCGTGGTGCTGACCGGAGCTTCCTGGCTGGTCGCCAGGAGCACCATAAGGGAATGAGGGAGGGTTACTGAAATAACCCGGATGCACCTGCTCTGACCCAGCGAAAAGGTACTCAAAACTATGCTTGACATCCTGCTGCACACGATCCATAGTGGACCGCATGTACTGCTGGTCCTGCCTGATCTCCACCTGGTTTGCACCGATGTTGTGCATGTTCAGCTCCATCGCCTGGAACCGCTGGTAGAACTCAGGGTATGTCGGGATGCCTGGAGGCCACTGCTGGTCCTGGGGCTGGAAGTGCTGAGGAGAGTGGTGTGGAATGTCGTGTGGCGTGTCACCACCGCCTCCTGCATGCTGCTCTTGCATCTCCTCATCCTCCTCGTCCTCTGGTGGCACAGGGTCCCATATAATATCCTGACTAATAAGTCGTGGACCCCCGTCCGTGTCAGCTAGCAGGTTCTGAGCCCTGAGTGATCTAAAGTCCAGCATAACCCCATTAGTTTCCAATGTCAGCGTGGCCCTGACCTCGTTGGTCAGAACTCCCAGTGCCACTGCGATCTGGGTGACATACTCCCCGCCATGGATCTCACTCCCGTCCTTGGTGCCCCCAGCAGTGAGGCTGAACACATGGTGCAAGAGGCGGAGTAGCGGGTCCTTAATCCTAGTGGGCTTGGCAGACCTTGGATTATAAGGTCCACCAACGGCAATGGATTCCCAAAATGCGGCCCGCTCGTCATTATCCACGAAGCTGTGGATCCCGCAAAAATCTTCAGAGTCGGTCTCCAAATGCTCATAGATCCCGAGCCTCCTTCCCAGTCGCGCAACCGACCAATGGTACCATTTTCCACAAAGCCTAAACCGCATGTCTTTCGAATGGAAGTCCTTATACACCCCCTCCTTTGGTTTTTTGTAGGAGAAGGATGATAAGAACTCGATCGTAATTTCTCTGTAGACAGGCTGGTTTATACTCAGCAGTTTCGCCATCTGTGGCGAGACAAATACATCATATCTTTCACGCTGATTCAGCGCGGTGAGTAGGTCTAAGTTAAGCCGAATAGGAACACCGAATGAGTTCCTCCTAGCCCAGAGCTTCATGAACTTTTCGATACATGGCCCTTCTCTTTTGTCACGGTTGTCAAAGCCAAGGTAGATGTGGGCCATCTGCATGCAAAAATTAATATACAGCTGTTAGTACACAAAAAACGGAGGTCCCGGATGTCCAAAACGGACATGCGCGCATTCTGACCCAAATCTGCATCTGATGCACGGCCGTGCGCTTATGGTGCACGGTCGTGCACCCTTGGTCCATGGCCAGATCAGAGGCTGCACGCCAGGTTGCACTGGCAGTGCAGCCCTGTTTTCTCGGCCCGCACGGTCATGTGCACGACCGTGCAGCTGACCGTGCACACTCCCAGACTTCAAAAAAATTTTACATCAGCACCCAAATCTGTTATATTTTTCAAATAAACTCATAATGACAATGATTTGGGCCTGGGTGTGCACGGTTTCAACATCAACAAAAAATAAAAACTACTTTAAACTAAAAACTAAACAAAATTAGTGGGTTTATTAAATTTTATGAAGAAACCCCCAAATCTTGCCCTATAATACGAAAATAGAACACATTTAATCTAAAAATTCAAAATACAAGTGCAAAATTATGAAGGGATTCGTACCTTGGTTGATTTGGAAGGAAAGGAGTGAAGATTTTAGGCTAAAGATGATGAACAATCGGTTTTTTTGAAGTGTGGAACGAGGGTGCAGTTGGTAGTGCTTATGTTTTTAGGGTTATGAAGTTAAGATGTTTAAATACCCATGAAATTGGGCTGGGCTTTTTGGCCTGCACGGGTCTGCCGCACGGTCGTGCGCATGACCGTGCACATCCTTCGCACTACCCCCTTGCACTCCCAGTGCACTGGGTCATGCACGGTCAGCTGCACGGGAGTACGCTTGACCGTGCACGACCTGCAGACTTGCAGTTTCTTGGCTGCAAGTGTCCCATTTTGTCCGAAATCATCATTATAGCTAAGTTAAACCTGTTTGGCGACTATTTGCGCTTCATTGCTCCTTCCGGCTCTGATCATACTCGTACGAACCTGCACATGACTCGAAACAACGTTAAACTACGAAAAGCAATAAATATTTACACTAATTACATATTTACCCTTTGGCGCGCCCATACACGCCGTGCTATATTTATTAACGAGTCGCTAGCTAGACTCACTTCCCCGCACTAATTAGGCGCGCGGGTCGTAGAGATCGATCATCTCCACGGATTTGTCAACCGGCCCGTCAATGTAAACTTTCAGGCGATGACCGTTGAATTTGAAAGTCACACCCTCCGAATTTTCAATCGAGACAGTTCCGTAAGGATATACTTCCTTAACAGTGTACGGTCCTGTCCATCGGGATTTCAACTTTCCTGGAAAGAGACGCAGGCGCGAGTTGTAAAGCAGGACCAAGTCGCCTACCTGAAAATCTTCTCGGTGTTTCAGGCGACTGTCGTGCAATCTCTTTGTGCGCTCTTTATACAATATCGAGCTCTCATAGGCTTGTTGCCTAAGCTCTTCTAGCTCATGGATCTGCAAGAAACGGGTCTCACCGCCGGTTTTAAGATCCAAATTCGCTGTTTTAAGAGCCCAGAATGCCTTATGTTCTAACTCGACAGGGAGATGACACGCCTTGCCATAGACAAGCCGAAAGGGAGTCGTCCCAATAGGCGTCTTGTAGGCAGTCCTAAAGGCCCATAACGCGTCATCAAGCTTGTCCGACCAATCCTTGCGGTTTTGATTAACTGACCGTTCAAGGATTCGCTTCAATCCACGGTTAGTGACCTCCACCTGTCCACTTGTCTGTGGATGATACGGGGTGGATAATCTATGGTGGACACCATAACGTGCTAACGCGCGATCAAGTTGCGCATTGCAGAAATGTGTACCACGATCACTAATCAGTGCCTTTGGGGCACCAAACTGCGAGAACAAGCTCCTAACAAACCTCACTACAACTCGGGCATCATTTGTGGGTAAGGCTTGTGCCTCGGCCCACTTTGAAACGTAATCAACAGCCACGAGTATATATCGATTGCCCCGTGAGGAGGGGAATGGTCCCATGAAGTCAATGCCCCAAATGTCAAAGACTTCACATACTTGGATGGGGTTCTGCGGCATTTGGTCGCGTGCCGATATGTTCGTCGCCCTCTTGCACGAATCACATGCACCAACCAATATTTGAGAGTCACGAAAGAGTGTGGGCCAGTAAAACCCGGAGTCTAACACTTTCTTAGCAGTGTAATTCGCTCCATGGTGACCTCCGGTAGGCCCCTCGTGACAGTCGCGCAAGATCTGCGCCGCCTCTACCCCGAACACGCAACGGCGAACCAGCTGATCCGCCCCGACCCGGAACAAAAATGGGTCGTCCCAGAAGTAATGCTTGAGGTCTGCGAAGAACTTCCTCTTTTGCTGGTGTGACAATCCTTTGATGAGGATCCCGCACGCGAGGTAGTTCGCAAAATCCGCGAACCATGGCGATACATCTTCCACCGACTCGACGCTCATCAAGAATTCGTGGGGAAAATTGTCATTAATGGTATCCCACGCGCAGTTCTCGGCATCATCATGCTCGAGTCTGGACAGATGATCAGCGGCAACATTCAGGGCACCCTTCTTGTCCTGAATCTCTATATCGCACTCTTGCAGCAACAGGATCCACCTAATCAGGCGCGGTTTCGCGTCCTGTTTGCTAAAAAGGTATCGAATCGCTGCATGGTCCGTATAGACAACGGTCTTCGACATCACTAAATACGATCTAAACTTGTCGAATGCAAACACTACAGCTAGAAGCTCTTTCTCAGTCGTGGTATAATGCTCCTGAGCATCATGCAGAGTCTTACTAGCTCATGGTATAATGACGTGCACAGGACTAACCCAAACAGAATCCGAGATAGGATATATCAATCCAGCATCAAGCAATTTAATTACCTCGGATTTAACAACCTCTTGCATGTTCGGGTTCAGACGCCTTTGGTGCTGCGCACAAGGCATATGGACATCCTCCATCAAAATTTTATGAGTACAGAATGAGGGATTAATCCCCTTGATGTCCATGATCTTCCAGGCAATTGCCCGTTTATGAAGTTTCAAAACTTTCAACAACTCGCTCTTTTCTTCCACAGACAATGAAGATGATATGATCACCGGTAGACGCCCCTCCTCATCCAGAAATGCATACTCGAGATGCGGTGGGAGCTCCTTCAGCTCTAGAGATGGTGGGTCCTCAACAGACGGCTTCGCCTTCTCCTCTTCCTCTCGCTCAATTTCCACAAAACGCTCCGGACTTTGGGAACCATCATCACCGATCTGATAGACCGGCTGCTCATCTCTATGGCCCTCCTGCATAATGCCATCTAGGCTCCCACACAACAGATGTGTGTCCAAAACATCTCTCTCCCAAGCACCTCTGACATGAGAGCTGACACACTTGTTTACTATATCAAGATAGTATAGTGTATCGTCTTGGCTCTCAGGATGGCGCATCGACCTCTGAATGTCAAAAGTCACGTGCTCATCATTGACTCGGAATGTGATCTGGCCCGCAGCCACGTCAACAATCGTCCTTGCCGTGTTAAGGAAAGGACGTCCGAGAATCAGAGGAACTTTAGAGTCCTCATCCATATCCAGGATAACAAAGTCCACAGGGAAAACAAATTTGTCAATCTTGACAAGCATATTTTCTACAAACCCCCGTGGATACTTGATCGAACGATCAGCGAGGCGAATACTCATCCTGGTGGGTGAAGGTTCACCCAGATCCAACTTCTCAAAAACCTTATAAGGCATAAGGTTTATGCTGTCCCCCAAGTTTGCAAGTGCATTATTGACAGTCATATCACCTATCGGACAAGGGATGGTAAAGCTACAGGATCTCCCATCATCATGGGCAGTCTATTCTACAGAATTGCAGAGCAGTTCTCGTTCAACAGAACGCAGGACAGGTCCTCAAGTTTTTGCTTGTTTGTGAGGATGTCCTTCAGAAATTTCGCGTACTTAGGCATCTAGGCCAAAGCCTCCACAAACGGGATGTTTATGTGTAGCTGTTTGAACAGCTCAAGGAATTTCCCGTATTAGGCATCGTCCTTCTGTTTCCTAAGTCTGCTAGGGTACGGGACAGGAGGAGTGTAATCTGTGACTGGCTTCGGTAACTGTGCTGTACTTGCTGGGACTCGCCTAGCGTGCACCTCGTCCGAAGACTCAGTCTGGACCGTCTCAGTGATCGGTGGTGAGCCCGATGTGTCATGTCCCGTGGTTTTACCACTCCTCGTCATTATGGCATTCACATGCCCCCTCGGATTTGGCTTAGTGTTGCCCGGAAGACCACCCTGCTGTCTCTCAGACATCATCTTTGCCATCTGGCCAACCTGGTTCTCAATGGCCTGCATCGACGCCTTTTGGCCCCTCATCTCTCCCTCATAATTCGTAAAGCGCTCCTCATGCTGCAGGTAGCGCTGCTCAGCGATCTGATTGGTATTAGAGGTGTTGGTAAGGAGCTGAGACATCATTTCCTCCAGTTTAGACATACCATGAGGGGCGTGCTGCTGGGAGCTGCTCCCGGCGCCCTGGTTCTGGTATTGGTTCGGTCTCTGTTGGGACGATTGACCACGAGCCTGGTATGGCTGTTGGTTGGACTGGTATGGCTGTTGGTTGGACTGATAAGGCTGTTGGTTGGACTGGTAAGGCTGTTGGGACTGTTGTTGTGCGGGGGCCCTCTGCTGATATCCGAGCGGGTTCTGGTTAGAGGAACCAGATCTCCACCCGAAGTTCGGGTGATTTCTCCAACCCGGATTATAAGTGTTATTGTAAGGGTTATTTTGGGGTCTCGTCTGATTACCCATGTAGTCCACTTCCTCGTGGCCTGTATACATCACCCCCTGAGCACACGAGCCAGGCTAGTGAGATACCCCGCACTGCTCACACAAACAATCGGTCTGCGCTACGTGTTGCTGAGAGTTATCGAATCTCGTAGCCAGAGCCGCTATCTGTGCCGAAATCGCCGTATAGTTATCCACGGCATGCACACCATCCTTGGCAGATGAAGACCTAGATCTATCACTCTACCGGGATTTAGATTTTAGGGACGCCTTCTCAATAATGCTCCACGCTTCCCTAGGAGACTTTGTTCCGATGTCTCCCCCAGCGTATACATCAAGGCGTTCCTGAGACGCATACCCGAGTCCCTGATAAAAAGTTTGTACCAAATGCCTTTTCGAAAGCTCATGGTGCGGGCAACTCAAGATTAGGTCTTTAAACCTTTCCCAGGCCGTGTACAATGATTCATCGTCATCCTGACGAAAAGTCATGATGCGATTCCTCAGTTTTTGTGTCTTTTCAGGAGGAAAATACTGCTGCATGAATTGATGTGACAACTCTGCCCAAGTCGTGATCGACCCTGCGGGTTGTGACAGAAGCCAAGTCCGGGCTTTGTCCCGCAGTGAGAATGGGAAGAGTCTAAGACGGATAGCATAATCGGAGATGCCCGTCATCTTAAAGGTGGCTAAAACCTCTAAGAATGCAGCAATATGTCGGCCTGGATCCTCGTTCTCCAGTCCACCAAATTGCACCGAGTTCTGTATCATGTTCACGATACTAGATTTGATCTCGAAATGGTCCGCCAAAATAGCCGGACGGACAATACTCGGCGCGAGTCCATCTCCACCTGGACGACCACTATCATTCAGCGGAATGTCGTCGTCCGCCATGATAATGTCACTGTCGGCGTCCGACCCGTCGTCGTCGGCCAGATCGTGCCTCGCCTCCTCAATTGGGACCTCAACAATAGGAGCAACAATAAGAATATCAGAAACAAGACGCAATTTATGAAGTCTAATCCGCTCGCTTCTCCTCAGGCGCCTTCGCTCCTCGTCAGAAAGATCACCAGAAGACCCAGGGTTTGTGGACATCAACCTGCATGTAAGAATGATACAGTTGCAACAGGCGAATATATGACAAACCCAAAAAGGCGATAAAAGAAAGAAAAATAAATAAATGAAATAAAGAATCAATAAATTCATGCGAAAATAACGGAAAGCAAATATATTCAAGAAAATCAAATATAAACAAATAGAATCAATAAAATGAACAGAAATAAGTAGACTAAGCCTAAAACTATACAAAGAATGAAATTAATAATTAGTCCGAATACTAACAAATAAATCTAATTAATCAAATAACGAACAAATCAAATTCATAGACAAACCAATTAATCCAATATTCAATAAATTAAATCTATCAACATCCTAATGAACGAAAAAAATCAAATCAAACAATCCTATAAGCAGATAAATGAACGAATCTATATGCAACCTATAAACCAATCTAAAATTAATCCAAAATATCTACAGACAGATAAATTTAATAAAAATTCAAATAATCATATATGAAAATAAATGAATGAAATAACGAATCAAAGAAGTATAAACAAGTATTCACAAGCATGTACACTGGTAAAAAGTTGACTCGGTTCGTTCCTAATGCACGTCGTGTAACACCACAACCGATGGCGGAAACATCGGGGTGCCACGTATTGATGATTGTTTTCAGTAGCACATGGTATAATATAAATTTTAAATAATTTATTCAAACATAATATCCAAAATATGAAATGATGTCTAAGAATTCAAATACATGATATCAAATAACGAACTTCAATAACTTCAAATAAAACTTCAAGTAAAATCCTCATGCTAACTCAAGCCTCAGCTTCATTATTACCTGAAACATGTTAATTTTGAAAGTATTTTGGGTCAACATAAGTTGGTGAGAATTACATAGGTTTTTGATAATAAAATGAATAAAATGTTGTGCAATTCATGTGTCATGTCAATCTAGCCCATATGTGAGAACATACTAGAAATAAATCGAGTGCATAATCAACCCTGATGACTGTTATAAAATGATACATACCATACACTCATGGTCCAATTGAATATGTTATGCGATAACAAACACCCACGTAACCTTTGTAGGAGGCACGTATCCGGGTGGGATTGTCAGTCCAATAGATCTATCAATGTATACCGTCGGCTTGTACGGAGTTAATGATTATGCTAGAATGGTGCTTACTCTAATCATGCTCAAGACATAATGCAACATAGAAAACACATAGACACATTGATGATTGAATTGCAATGATAATGTTATAACATGTTTCACCCCAAAAATAGTGATAATAAAAGGGGCTATGTAAAACTCACCTTAGCAAATGTTAAACTTGTTGAAAAGATGAAATAATAGTGTTGCCCAAAATGATTCCAAATATCACCCTATAATAAGGTAATATATAATAAGTCTAAGTCTAATTAACTTATATGTGTATCCTAGGGTTTTGATTTGGGGATAATCAATTGTTGAAATTAAATTAAAATGTTAATTAATAAAGGAAAATTTGATAATTAATAAAAGAAAGTCTTTTTATAAATTTTGAATTTTGAATGGACACATTAAAGTGTTTGAAGTATAAAAATAATTTTTATAAAATTATTTAATTTAAAATAGATTTTTAAATCTATTTATTACAAATTGCCAACAATTAACTTTAATATTCAAAAATACTAAAATTAAAGAATTTCTATTTTAAAAATCATATTTCTGCTCTAAATAATTAAAAATAATTTGTATAAAATTTTGGTGCAAAAATGATGAAAATTGGATTTATTATGATTTAATTATGATTAAATCTAACAAAAATTGATTAAAAATATAAAATAATTGATTTTACTGAATTAAAAATTATTTCAGTAAAGTTTATCTTTATAAAAAGTCAGGATAATTTTTGGAGAATTTAATAAAATTATTTTGATATATAAATGGATTTTTATAAATATAATAGTATAAAAATGATTTAATTATTATAAATACTAAATAAATGAATTTTTGAAAAATAAAAATTGTGAATAACACTTTTATCTCAGATTAAACAAATATAATTTTTTTTAGAATTTATAAAATAGTTTTGGTATTTAAAAATGAATTTATAAGTTTTAAATATAATATATATATATATATATAATTGTTGTTTTAAAAAAGAAAGGAAAAGAACAAAAAAAAGAAGTCAGAGCTGGGACTCGAACCCGGGTGACTGTTGATGCAACCCTTGGTCACAACCACTTGGCCTAGGCCAGTGGTTGTGATGAAAGCCGTTTATAATTAAATAAATACACATGTCAATTTCAGTTTTATCCCCAATTAAGCACGAACGAACCCTAGAAATTTCAATCAAACAATTCAGACAATCTAAGCCCGATTAATGTTGGGGCTTTTATTGTTTGATTGCCGATTAACAAAACCCACAAAAGAAATATAACTCACAGTGTAGTTTAGAGTATAATTGTCGGGTCAAAGCAAAAGTCAAACGTTTGATCAACAGAGACTAATTATCAGTGTTAGAGAATAATTGGGGGTTGAGAGAGAGTTGTGAGCGAGTTTCTAAGGATCGTAGGTCATCTATTTATACTGAGGATCAAAGGTTTAGGTTAATTGGAAAGTTTGACCTCGATTAATTGTAGACGCGTGGGTTTTCAAAATTAGTCAATGATTTGGTTGTAATTGACGTGTAATCGTGTTACACAAGGCCGGTAATCACCATAGTTTGCCAAAATTAGATCAATCAAGAGTTAATCTTGATTGATTTGTGGACGCCTTCACCCAGTTGACTTTCCAAAGTCAAGCTGGAGGGTTTAAAAACGCGTATAAATTTAATATGTGCCTGGGATTATTACAAGTTGAAAGCCAGCCCAGCTGGTTAAGTGTGTGTGTTTGGTTTGGGCCGGTCTTGGCGCGGGTTCGATTCCCGGCCAAGACATAATATTTTTGATATTATTTTTAACACACAACACATATATATATCTATATATATATATAGTACTAGGGTTCCACAATCGCGACAAAATAATTAAATGCGAATATATAAGATGAAAACTTGACGTTTTATTAATGACGAACGTGTAACGTACAAGTTTTAAATACGTGATGTTACAGTCTCCCCTACTTTTAGGAACTTCGTCCCGAAGTTGGAGTTGGAGAGTCTGGTGGAAAAAGATGTGGATACTTCGACTTCATCTGGTCTTTACGTTCCCAAGTGAACTCTGGGCCTCGTTTAGATTCCCAACGAACCTTGACGATCGGAATACGACTGCGCTTGAGTTTCTTGACTCCAGTGTCAACAATCTCGACGGGTTTCTCGATAATGTGCATGCTTTCATCAATTTGCACATCCTCAAGAGGAACATGAAGGTTCTCATCTGCTAAGCATTTCTTGAGATTCGAAACATGGAAGGTCGGATGAACATTGCTTAGTTCAGGTGGAAGTTCAAGTTTGTAAGCCACTTTACCAACTCTGTCAAGAATTTTGAAGGGGCCTACGTATCGAGGAGCTAGTTTTCCCTTTCTACCGAAACGAATTACTCCTTTCCAAGGGGATACCTTAAGTAGTACAAGGTCCCCAACTTGAAATTCCAAGGGTTTACGACGTTTATCAGCATAACTCTTTTGGCGACTTCTAGCCTTGAGAAGATTATCCTGAATGAGCTGAATTTTGTCTGTGGTTTCCTGGATTAGTTCGGGTCCAGTAATACGAGCTTCACCAACCTCAGTCCAACAGACAGGTGAACGACATTTCCGACCATAGAGTGCCTCAAAAGGAGCCATGTTAATGCTGGCGTGATAACTGTTGTTGTATGAAAACTCAACCAAAGGAAGATGAGAATCCCATGCGCCACCAAAATCGATGACACATGCCCTGAGCATGTCCTCAAGTGTCTGGATGGTTCGTTCAGTCTGGCCATCCGTTTGAGGGTAATAAGCAGTGCTCAGGTTCAACTTGGTACCCAAAGCATCCTGTAGAGATTCCCAAAAGTGAGAGGTGAAACGACCATCGCGATCAGAAATAATGTCCAACGGTATGCCGTGACGCCATACGATTTCACTTACGTACATCTTTGCCAACCTTTCCACAGAATACTTCTCACGAATAGGTAGGAAGTGAGCGGACTTGGTCAAACGATCGACAATAACCCAAATACTGTCAAAACCTTTGGGTGTACGAGGGAGTTTGGTGATGAAATCCATAGCTATGCTCTCCCATTTCCAGACAGGAATCTCTGGTTGTTCAAGCATACCAGATGGTCGTTGATGTTCAGCCTTAACCTTGGAACAAGTGAGGCATTTTGCAACGAATAGAGCAATGTCTTTCTTCATACCAGGCCACCAATAAGAATAACGAAGATCTTGGTACATCTTGTCAGCTCCAGGATGAATAGAATAACGAGATTTATGAGCCTCGTTCATGAGAAAAGTACGAAGATCATCACGGTCGGGAATCCACAGTCGATTAAGGAAATAAAGGAGACCATCGGGTTTGGTTTCAAGTTGAGTCTCAGCACCACAAGACATTTCATCGTACATGTTACCTTGGGTGATTGATGTGTGTTGAGCCTGGAGAATGCGATCTTGAAGATCAGTACGAACTCTCGCACATTGGAGTTTGACACGCTCTTTACGACTAAGTGCGTCAGCCACAACATTCGCCTTGCCAGGATGGTAGCGAATTTCGCAATCATAGTCGTTAAGTAATTCAACCCAACGTCGTTGCCTCATGTTAAGATTCTTTTGATCGAAGACATGTTGGAGACTTTTGTGGTCCGTGAACACCACACATTTGGTCCCATAAAGATAATGTCTCCAAATCTTGAGTGCAAAGACAACAGCGCCCAATTCAAGATCATGTGTGGTATAATTCTTTTCGTGAGTCTTGAGTTGTCGAGACGCATAAGCAATAACCTTTCCTCGTTGCATGAGAACACAACCAAGACCTTGGTTTGATGCATCACAGTAGACCACGAAATCATCATTACCATCAGGTAGAGACAAAATAGGAGCTTCACAGAGTTTTAGCTTAAGGGTTTCAAATGCTTCCTCTTGCTTAGGTCCCCACTCATAGGGTTTACCCTTGTGAGTTAAGGTAGTGAGAGGAACAGCGATCTTGGAGAAATTGGCGATGAATCGACGATAATAACCAGCCAACCCAAGAAAAGAACGGACTTCCGTTGGAGTGGTAGGAACACTCCAATTCTTCACAGCTTCGATCTTTGCGGGATCAACATGAATTCCGTTCATATCAATGACATGTCCCAAAAATTGAACTTCCTTAAGCCAAAATTCACATTTTGAGAACTTGGCATACAGTTGTTCTTTCTTTAGGAGAGTCAAGATAGAGTGAAGATGTTGCTCGTGATCGGATTTTGATTTAGAGTAAATCAAAATATCATCGATGAAAACGATCACGAATTTGTCGAGATAGGGTCTACAAACCCGATTCATCAAATCCATAAATACTGCGGGAGCATTGGTCAACCCAAAAGGCATAACCATGAATTCATAGTGACCATAGCGAGTGCGAAAAGCTGTCTTGGGAATATCTTCATCGTGGACTCTAAGCTGATGATAGCCAGAACGGAGATCAATCTTCGAGAAGTGGGTTGCTCCTTGAAGTTGATCGAAGAGATCGTCAATCCTAGGAAGTGGATAACGATTCTTGATGGTGAGTTTGTTGAGTTCACGGTAGTCAATACACATCCGAAGAGAACCATCCTTCTTTTTAACGAATAAGACAGGGGCTCCCCATGGAGAAGAACTAGGGCGAATGAACCCTTTATCAGAAAGTTCCTGTAATTGACTGGCAAGTTCTTGCATCTCAGAGGGTGCAAGACGATAAGGAGCTTTAGCGACAGGATTAGCACCAGGAACAAGATCAATACGAAACTCCACTTGCCGAGCAGGAGGCAAACCAGGTAAATCCTGGGGAAAGATTTCAGGATAGTCTCGAATAATAGGAATGTCTTGGATACTTTTGCCTTTGTCCTTCTTCTCTATCACGTTAGCTAAGAAGGCTGTATACCCCTTTCGTAAGTACTTTTGGGCAGTAGTACAAGACATAAGCTTAAGCTCACCACAGGGTTTCTCACCATAGATTTTCAAAATCTCACCAGAGTCGAGAGGAATGCGTATGACTTTCTCGAAACACAGAATTTCGGCACGATGAGTTGACAACCAGTCCATGCCTACTATAACATCAAAACTACCAAGATGCATAGGGATAAGATCGATAGGGAAGGTATGATCGTCGAGGTTCAACAAGCAGTTACGAATAATAGAGTCGATCGAAATAGACTTCCCGTTAGCTACCTCTACCACGAAAGGTTCTTCTAGATTAGTGTGGGGTAAATTAAGTAAAGGTTCAAACTTCAGTGACACGAATGACTTATCAGCTCCTGAATCAAATAATATGGATGCATAGTGGTTATTAATGAGAAACGTACCATTCACCACTTCGTTGTTGTCACGAGCCTGGTTAGCGTTGAGATTGTAGGCGCGACCTCTAGCACCCTGGTTCTGGTTGCGGTTCTGGTTTTGGTTTTGGTTCTGATTTTGGTTTTGGTTACGGTTACGATTAGGGCAGTTGTTGATGTAGTGATTAGGGTTGCCACACTCGTAGCATTGACCACGAGTAGGCCTGTTGTTTTGTTGGTTGGGAGCTGGGTTGTTGTTGTCTTGGGTAGCAGAAGATCGACAGACGTTCACCAGGTGACCATATCTTTGACACTTAGTACAAAAACGACATGGCACCTGCGTTGGATGATGGTACTTGCAAGTGTTGCACAAAGGGTGAGGTCCGGTATATGGTTTCTTGGCTGGGTTTTGGGCAGCAGGTGGAGTAGCAGCAACCATATAGTTTCTAGCCTTGCGCTTTTTGTTGCTTGAGGTCTCAGGCTTGACTTCAATTGCAGGCTGTGGAGTGTCTTTGGCAACAGTCTTCTTAGTGCCCTTGCGAACGAGAGTACCGTTCTTCACGTGATTATCAGTAAGAGTGGCCGCTAGACGTTTGGCCTCTTCCAGAGTTGCAGAATTTCTACCCCAAACGGTGTCCTAGATTTGCATGGGCAGACCACCGATGTACTTCTCGATGGCTACCGGCAGAGGAGTAACTTTGTGGGGCAACAATAAGCTAAGCTCATGAAAGCGGGTGTTGTAGGCAAGGTTTTCCCCACTATCTTGAGTTAAGGTGTGGAACTCATCCTCAAGTTTCTTAACTTCATTGCGAGGACAAAACTCTTCCTTCATGATCTCTTTGACTTGGTCCCATGTCATAGCAAGAGCAACCTCGGCCCCACGAGTACACTTTTCTTCATTCCACCATGTGAGTGCTCGTTTATGGAGAACACTCATGGCGTAACGAACCTTGAAGTTGTTGGGGCACTCACTGTTGATGAAGGTATTCTCAATACCCTCAAACCATTGGAGGAGTCCAGTAGCTCCTTCTTCACCGCTGAACTTTGGAGGGTTACAAGAGTTGAAATGCTTAAGGGTGCAGGCTTGGGGTCCATTTCCATTGCCATTGCCGTTCCCGTTCCCGTTGTTGTGACCATTCCCGTTGCCGTTCAATTGGATGACTTGAGCGAGTAAATTGGGAACCAGAGTTGCGATTTGCTGCGCCATTTGCTGAGAAATGATCGCAGCCAGTTGAGCATCGACCCCATTGTTGTTGTGGTTAGGAACTTGGTCATGGTTATGGTTGTGGTTACCACCACCTTCTTCGTGGTTCTCACCATTATTGTTGCGAGTGCTGCGACGAGGAGGCATGATCTGTAATAGACACAATGAAATGAATGAGAGTTTATTTAAGGAATGTAATCATTTATTCATTAATTAAAACGAATAAACGAAAACGTTGACTTATCAAAGATTCTAAATTCTAATAACATATGAAGACATGCTTTAGCCTATAAGTGAACACTCATCCCGAGAATTCCCAGGTAGGCATCCGGG
This sequence comes from Ambrosia trifida, assembly GCA_028751855.1. Classification (NCBI taxonomy): domain Eukaryota; kingdom Viridiplantae; phylum Streptophyta; class Magnoliopsida; order Asterales; family Asteraceae; genus Ambrosia; species Ambrosia trifida. The sequence continues at coordinate 1,747,870 of CM054123.1, read as the reverse complement.
TCCCTCGTCTGATTGGGATATATGCGCAATGCCAGCCTAGACAGAAGACTCAGAATACAGGCGTTCACCCTTCCAGATTGCACGTGTTCGTTATTAAAATCTAGAACTTCGACGAGATCTCAAGGGGGTTCAGGTTAAACCTGAGGATTTTGTCCTATAAATCTAATGGTGGATCAGAATTGCAGCAGACAAATAAGAGTAGTCACATGTAGGTTTAGGGTTATATAAGGCATAGGATAAGGATAGGATTAGGGAAGCAATTAGGGTTACAAGTAGGAGAAGCAAGTACTGTTTAAGTCCCTAAGGTTATAGTCTAGATTATTTCTAATAACCTAATTCCCTATAACCAAGGCTCTGATACCAATCTGTAACACCCCAACCGATGGCGGAAACATCGGGGTGCCACGTATTGATGATTGTTTTCAGTAGCACATGGTATAATATAAATTTTAAATAATTTATTCAAACATAATATCCAAAATATGAAATGATGTCTAAGAATTCAAATACATGATATCAAATAACGAACTTCAATAACTTCAAATAAAACTTCAAGTAAAATCCTCATGCTAACTCAAGCCTCAGCTTCATTATTACCTGAAACATGTTAATTTTGAAAGTATTTTGGGTCAACATAAGTTGGTGAGAATTACATAGGTTTTTGATAATAAAATGAATAAAATGTTGTGCAATTCATGTGTCATGTCAATCTAGCCCATATGTGAGAACATACTAGAAATAAATCGAGTGCATAATCAACCCTGATGACTGTTATAAAATGATACATACCATACACTCATGGTCCAATTGAATATGTTATGCGATAACAAACACCCATGTAACCTTTGTAGGAGGCACGTATCCGGGTGGGATTGTCAGTCCAATAGATCTATCAATGTATACCGTCGGCTTGTACGGAGTTAATGATTATGCTAGAATGGTGCTTACTCTAATCATGCTCAAGACATAATGCAACATAGAAAACACATAGACACATTGATGATTGAATTGCAATGATAATGTTATAACATGTTTCACCCCAAAAATAGTGATAATAAAAGGGGCTATGTAAAACTCACCTTAGCAAATGTTAAACTTGTTGAAAAGATGAAATAATAGTGTTGCCCAAAATGATTCCAAATATCACCCTATAATAAGGTAATATATAATAAGTCTAAGTCTAATTAACTTATATGTGTATCCTAGGGTTTTGATTTGGGGATAATCAATTGTTGAAATTAAATTAAAATGTTAATTAATAAAGGAAAATTTGATAATTAATAAAAGAAAGTCTTTTTATAAATTTTGAATTTTGAATGGACACATTAAAGTGTTTGAAGTATAAAAATAATTTTTATAAAATTATTTAATTTAAAATAGATTTTTAAATCTATTTATTACAAATTGCCAACAATTAACTTTAATATTCAAAAATACTAAAATTAAAGAATTTCTATTTTAAAAATCATATTTCTACTCTAAATAATTAAAAATAATTTGTATAAAATTTTGGTGCAAAAATGATGAAAATTGGATTTATTATGATTTAATTATGATTAAATCTAACAAAAATTGATTAAAAATATAAAATAATTGATTTTACTGAATTAAAAATTATTTCAGTAAAGTTTATCTTTATAAAAAGTCAGGATAATTTTTGGAGAATTTAATAAAATTATTTTGATATATAAATGGATTTTTATAAATATAATAGTATAAAAATGATTTAATTATTATAAATACTAAATAAATGAATTTTTGAAAAATAAAAATTGTGAATAACACTTTTATCTCAGATTAAACAAATATAATTTTTTTTAGAATTTATAAAATAGTTTTGGTATTTAAAAATGAATTTATAAGTTTTAAATATAAAATATATATATATATATATATATAATTGTTGTTTTAAAAAAGAAAGGAAAAGAACAAAAAAAAGAAGTCAGAGCCGGGACTCGAACCCGGGTGACTGTTGATGCAACCCTTGGTCACAACCACTTGGCCTAGGCCAGTGGTAGTGATGAAAGCCGTTTATAATTAAATAAATACACATGTCAATTTCAGTTTTATCCCCAATTAAGCACGAACGAACCCTAGAAATTTCAATCAAACAATTCAGACAATCTAAGCCCGATTAATGTTGGGGCTTTTGTTGTTTGATTGCCGATTAACAAAACCCACAAAAGAAATATAACTCACAGTGTAGTTTCGAGTATAATTGTCGGGTCAAAGCAAAAGTCAAACGTTTGATCAACAGAGACTAATTATCAGTGTTAGAGAATAATTGGGGGTTGAGAGAGAGTTGTGAGCGAGTTTCTAAGGATCGTAGGTCATCTATTTATACTGAGGATCAAAGGTTTAGGTTAATTGGAAAGTTTGACCTCGATTAATTATAGACGCGTGGGTTTTCAAAATTAGTCAATGATTTGGTTGTAATTGACGTGTAATCGTGTTACACAAGGCCGGTAATCACCATAGTTTGCCAAAATTAGATCAATCAAGAGTTAATCTTGATTGATTTGTGGACGCGTTCACCCAGTTGACTTTCCAAAGTCAAGCTGGAGGGTTTAAAAACGCGTATAAATTTAATATGTGCCTGGGATTATTACAAGTTGAAAGTCAGCCCAGCTGGTTAAGTGTGTGTGTTTGGTTTGGGCCGGTCTTGGCGCGGGTTCGATTTCCGGCCAAGACATAATATTTTTGATATTATTTTTAACACACAACACATATATATCTATATATATATATATATATAGTACTAGGGTTCCACAATCGCGACAAAATAATTAAATGCGAATATATAAGATGAAAACTTGACGTTTTATTAATGACGAACGTGTAACGTACAAGTTTTAAATACGTGATGTTACACGTCGCGTCCCCGGCAACGGCGCCAAAAACTTGACGTGTGCGGATATACACATAAATTTAAAATGGATTTTAACACACGTTTTGCATTAATATTTATAAAAAAGGTTTAGACCTTAATATTAAAACACACAAAATAGGGAAAGTGTACCCTGTCATATATGTAGTAATGTACAGATAAGAACCAGATATCGATCCATGGACGCGCGCGGAGCAATGGTACTAAAACTCTATCCCCGATTTACTAGTAAGAAAAGATAGTTGAGTTTGTTTATAACTAGATTAATTCTAAAACATATATTTAACATATGTAAGACTCCAAATACAAAATATAACTATATAAACTATAATATATCAAACCTAGCATGCCATCTATAAATCATATGAAATAAAGGCGTGTCATCAACATTCCCATTTTCCGACAGTTAGTGTCCCTTTCGGGCATCCTAACATGACAACTATACAGAAAGCTAACACGAATACACACGTTAACCGCTTCAAGTCGATTATTAGCGAGCAGCTGATATGATCTCACGCAGATCTTCTAAAGATAAGTTAGTCATCGGTTAAGAGTATTCTAACCTCACTAATTCAGGAAAGCGATACCGAGTACACAATACAGCCACCTAAACTAGCATAAAGTAGAGCATTTCACAACCTATTCCATTTTACCAACTTTGAACCCAGATCTACTAAGATCACTATTTTTACCAAAATAACTACCAAAGATCATTAACCGTGTCAAAGACTAGTAACGGCACCATTAGGCTTTTTAAACCCTTTTACATGCCGGTAAGCATTTTTAACCGTTATTCGACTGACTTTAACCAAACCAATACCCGGTTACAGTTTCATGGCATAAACTATTTAACAAGTTAACTAGTCTACTACCGGACGATTAAACGGACGGTTTTTCAACATTTATCCGCCTAACACATTCGACAATCGCTAAAGTCATTCAAATACAGCTACAAATCCATCAACAACGAAACAAGGTTGCACTATGATCATCAAGATCTAAACATGAAAAACGCCAAATTTATACAAAAACTTGATTACATACTAACGATTGTTTTTTCTACTAACAATTACTAAACACGATTACTAGACGATAATGTACTACATAAACAACACAAACAAGCTAAAACAAACAGATTTGAATCAACTAAAAGCTTAATAGATCAAACCATAAAACTTGAATGTGATGGATTGGATGATGATCGATGATCCGGATGAGTTCCCGAGCTCGTTCCTCGCCTTTGCAGCTGCTCACATGTCCAGAAAATCGCCCAGAATCACCCAGAGACCACCCAATATTTGATCAGTGGGTTTTGCTCTGTTTTTATAGAAGTTTTGATTTTGTGCACGGCCGTGCGCATAAAGTGCACGGCCGTGCACTTTATCAACTTGAGTTGACGTGCAAGTGGGCAAGTGGTTTGGCTGCTCCTGGAAATATCTAGATATTTGGCACGGCCGTGCACCTAGGGTGCACGGGCGTGCAGGTCTGTGGTGGCCGAGCACATGGTGTGGCACTCCCTGGTGCACGGGCAGTGCCACCCGAGAAAAGGAGTTGCACGGGCACCCGCACGGGCGTGCTGATCAGGGTGCCCGAGAACATAGGCTGCACGCCAGGTCGCACTGGCCGTGCATCTGATCTGTGTCCGAGTAACATGAGCCCGCACGGGCGTGCACCTGGGGTGCACGACCGTGCACTATTTCCAGACTTAGCTGATTTTGCAGAAACTTTCCGTCTTGTCTGATTTTTGCCCGGTTTCTTCGACTTTGCTCGTGGGACGTCGTTTAAGACCTGCAATAAACATATGAAGCGGTTAAGTACCGAATTCGTGCAATTATGGTCGAAAACGCGTAAATTGGGAGTTAAATCGGGGACTTAAATATGTATATTTTAACGTATATCAACTACCCTATTTGCAAAAACAACTTGTACATTTTTTGTGATATTGAATGAAATTGTTGAATGCACTTTTCTATAAATGTTGAAAAGCTCTAAAGGTTGCCTACACCTTGCTATTTATGTAAATTATTATTCCACGCCAAAGAAAATACTAATAAGATTAAATACTTTTATTATATAAAATTATCAACTTTTTCGAAGGATTCTGTTTTTGAAACAATATTCATAAAGTCATTTATTAAATTTTGAAAGAATATTAAATTATTATATTATCAATCAAAACTTTAAGTTTTTAAAACCTGTATTTATAAAATCACATATATTATTATATAGTAATAGTAATTAGACTCAAGAAATAGAATGTAATCTTGGAATCAGATCCGAAGTTTAGAATGAATCCAATTTAGATTTTGTTCAATCATTGTAATTATATTCGCCAATTCTGATATGATTTAATTTTGAAGTTGTTAATATTTATGTATGCTAGGATGCTCTATTTTGCAACAAATAAGCAACTTCAACACCAAAGATCCCTTGAGAGGGTAAACTAGAATACACAACCATTCCATTTCGTCTCCAAGCACACATAGATGTGAGTATTAATATCATTGACATCTATATGTTTGACGTAAGAATCAAATGAGTAACATGCTGACCAAGATTCTAACATATTTTCTTTAGTATGACTAGCTAGAAGTGTACAGTAGATTGAAAATCCATGGTATTCTTTTGTTAAGTATGTTTCATGTTATGGCTTGCATATACTTCTGTGGAAAAATCATTACCCACCATGAAGTGCAGACTTATCTTCATAACCTATAAAAAACTAAACAATTGATAAAGAAACGGAAAAAAATACAACACTGTAATTTGTTGGCGCCGCCGCAACGCGCGGGTTTCCCACTAGCAGTGGCGAAGCTTGACCCGAAGGTTCGGGGGGTCGGAAGTCACTAGTTTCGGGGGGTCAAAAACCCGTTTCGGGGGATCGAAACCCTATATTTTCAAAATTTTCTATACGAATACTATATAATCGAAACTTCTGCGCAAAAATCCGGGGGGTCGGCCGCCCCTCCCCGTCCTTACTATGCTTCGCCAGTGCCCACTAGTACTACATTATAAAGGATGAGAGATGTCTACAAATGTCATTTTATATTTTATATGAATTTTAAGATGGCATAGAAAAAGTCTAATGCTTAAAACCTAAATGTGATGTAATTTTTTTTTCTACCCTTCATGCAAAACCTACTTGTATACATTCTTTTATCATGACCTTCAATTACCATTAATCTATATCTATAATTTATATTTTGTTATAAAGCATTTGAGAAGGGTATCAAACAAAATTAAGTAATTATTACATTTTATTAAAAAAATTGCTATAAAAAAGTATATATAACAAAATTATATAAAAAGGTTTCTACACATACAAATATATACCTATACCCCTTAAAAAGATTGTAAGAATCAATAAAAGTTGAACTTTACGTAAAAAAAATAATTGTGATGCCTTTTCATAAAAAAGTGTGCGCATAAATTGGTTCATGAACCCCAAACCGAACCGAAACCGGTCTTTCAAACCGACAAAACCGAGGCCGAACCGAACCGAAATCGGTTCAGACGCGAACTTTCTTCAAACACAAACTGGTTTGAAACTGGTTCGGTTCCTAGAAAAAAACCGATCTGTGCACGTCTATAAAGTTCTCAGATTGTGAGGTCTTATGTGGAATATTTTCAACTAACCTAACTACCAATTTCACTTTTCGATGCCACTGATAGAAATTTATGGTGCACGTGATTAACAGTTTTATTGCATTGCTTTTATTATGTGGAAAAAGTTATGGGATGCTTCTTTGTAGGTTGATTACATATGAGCCGTTCCAACCTCTTCTTAATGTGGATCTTATAAAGCTTTCTTCTCCTCGGAAATCTCTCCAGATTTGACACTTTCAACATATTGTGTGGGACTATTAGTATAATAATAGTTGCTAATGAATCAAACCGTTACTTTCATTTTTTTTACCGGCATGTAGGTCAAATTGCATATGGTATTAACATGCTATTATGTCTCTTTGTATACTTTAAAAAATTTTCCACTACAAAGCACATGTACCTACACACAAACATACACCTTACATATTGATTATTTTAATCGTTTTAAGGTTTGAATTATGTTTCTCCCCTGTATTGTCGATTCCGTCGCAACACACAGATCCTACTAGTGTATGTAAATATATAAGAATGTTAAGCTTTTATCTCAAAACTTGATATTAAACTCCAAGTTAAATATAAATTAATCAACTACATTTGTAACAATTATTTTGTTTTAATAACTTTTTTTCACAACTGAAATATAATGTTAAATATTTTTTTTGGTAAGATTATATTATATGCTATTATATTATATTCGAATCCGTTGAGTTTGTATAATGAGACGGGTATTGCACATAATATCATATCTAACCCAAACTCGTGATACTGTTTAATCCAAAACACGGATAGTTGTTCTGCATATTTAGGGTTTCGATTTTTTCCTTTGGATCCAGGATCGTTTGCCATCACTAGAGCTTTATAACACATCTCAAATTTAGCTTGTTTTATTAATAAGCCTTTTAAATGTTGCGGAGATATTCAAGCTATCGAATCGAGCTTAAATCTTACTCAAGCCAAGGATGAGACTACACCATTAAGTCTCATCCAGCTATTGAACTAGCCTCGCCAAGATGGCCAAGTCAAATTCAAGTTTGATTTACAAATGATAAAACTAGACATTTTTATCAAAGTGTCATGAAGTCTAGTCTTTAACCATAACACCTCTAAACTAGGAGACATTACTTTCATTCGATTTACCCATCACTAATACAACGAAAGACTTTAAAATCATTTTATCACTCGTTTAACAACGAACGACTTTAAAACATTTGACAACAGCTTAAATTAAAAATTTTAAAACTTTTATGAATCCTGAAACATCTACTTAACACAAGTACACATTCATCAAAAGCTAATCAACTCAGAGTTTACCAAAAAATGTCAAAATATATCAAGGTGCATCTAACCTAGATGATTACAGAAGTTAGCCTATCCTGAGAAGTTAGCCTATCCTGATCATGAATAAACACAAAGTCCAAATCCATGAAATCAATGTTACCATTCATTGAATAAAGAATTAAAGAGTTTTAGCTACTAACTTAATAGCTCAAGTTAATTTAGTTGCTTGCCTAATAGCTTAAACTAATTCACCATAGTTATTTGCTTATTCATTCTTGAACTCCAAACAACTTCGTAATCTGGCCCGATTTGCGCTACTAAATCAGTTTCAATCCGACTCAAACTGTCAGTTTGTATACTATTTCCCTCTTGAAAACTGGTTTCAAGCCGTATATTATTTTAAAAGGGTTTTGAGTAGGGCTATTCATTTTTATCCGAAACCCGACTTGAATCTGAAGCCACGCGAACCCATATTAGAGAATACTCGAAAACCCCAAACCCGACCAACTTGAACCTTATATGGGTCGTTATCGGGTCATTTTTCGTCAACCAAAAACTGAACAATCCGATATGAAAAACCTGAAATCCAAAACCCAGTAAAAGCCCGAATAATTAATCATCAGATCATTAAACAACCCACCATCAAAATTTTAACATTCCACCAACCTCCACCTCCGCCCAACACAACCCACTTCCCCTGTCACCATCGCAGCCCCGCCCCAACATAACCTACCTCCTAGTAAACAACCCCCACCTACCACAACCCGTCACCTAATCCACCCTATCACGCCGTCGTCTTCCTCCATCACCTCCAAAACCCAACCCGTCAACCAATCGACCAAACCACCGTCGCCGCTTTCTTCCTAAACCCAACCCAACCGTACTCGAAACCCAAACCGTAACTCCACCTCCACCAACGGTCACTTTTCAAATTTTCTAACCCCTGCCCCAAGCCATTCGCCTAAATAATACAAACCCATAACCCACTACCGTTGACATACTCGCCCAAATTTTGAGCACCCAGAAACCGTGCGGCCCCAAAAAATTGCGTTTTGTTTAAGTGGATTGGGTGATGGGTTGTGACATTATATGGTTTATGTTGATATTGGGTGATAGGTTCTATATTATTATTATTATTATTATTATTATTATAATTAATATTATTATTATTATTATTATTAGATATTTTGGTCCCTCGGTATAAGCTTTATATCTATAATGATAATATAGCTATTTCGCCCTCGCCGCACATTCCATAATCGTACATAGCCAAAACCCATGCCTTCTTCTTGTAGGCGTCATCAGCATTCTAGTATTGTGGCCGCTCCTTGCATTTCTATTGCAACACAACTGTGCTCCTTTAAATTTTTTCACTCTTGTAAATTCGGTATTTCAAAAAGTTCCCGGCTGATTGCTCACCTAAAGCGTGACCATCTAGGGTGGGATGATGGTAGGGTCGTTTTGCGAAGTGCAATTTCTGAGGGTCCATACCTCTTTGGGGAGTTAAGGGAAGCCTTGAACGGTATTAATCAGTGGTTGTGTGCGTGGTGCATGTCCCTACATGCTCTCTGCAGGGCCTGTCATCATGAAGACGGTGTTGCGAAGTACTCCCATACTACCAATAGTGTCGATGATTTCATTCTGGGGATCCCCAAGCCTTGCCCACCGGTATCCCAAAATGCTCCTAATCCTGAGCACGGTTGGAGAGTAGCTATAGATAATAGCCTTCTGGAACAACTTTTTGTTATGCCGATAGCGATTGCCAAAAGCATTCCGTCTTATTGTCGGATGGCATTTGCCCAGGCGTTAACGATTACCTAGCGTAGAGTTGTGGCTGCCCATGGATCTGTTGAGGCATGGGTTAAGTTTTTGTTATTGCCTCGTTTCACCCTATGTGTTATACGACCGTCCTCTAGGAAGGATCGGTGGTCTGGGAACCGCATGTCATTGCAGTGCAGTAGCATCATGCGAGCTTTAGCTATCTGGAAAGACGGGAATGGGATAGAGGAGCTCATCCTTCCACTTGCAACCACATCTGATGACGGGTTAGTTAGAGGGCCCAACACTCAACCTGATTCAGATAACAGGGCCAATATAAAGCAGTGTTTGCGGAAGGTCGCCGATGGCCATTTCATGGCCGCAGTCAAGGTTTTATGTTGGGTTGCTCCAGTTGGGGATGCCAACTTAAAGGCCCTGATTTATAAATATCCCATCACTGACTCCCTAAATTGCCTAATGTCTTACCCTCTAAGGGTGCCATTTAGGTTGATGCTGATTGTGTGTTGGGGAGTATTAAATCATTCCCCGTAGGGTTAAGAGGATTAACAAGCCTATCAACCTTAGTCTAATATCCTATATGAAACTTTTGTATAGACAAGTGCTGAAGAAGTAAAGGAAAGTGCTGAAGAAGAAACTGCAAGTAGTAAAGACCTGAAGATGAACTAGACAAACATCTGAAGAAGAACTTTGATGATTTACTCATAAGAAGTTGTTTGGTCTTCAGCAATTCTGATAGAAGCTTCCCACCGCCCTTGAACTTCAGCAGTTTAGTATTGTATTAGTTTTTGATTACTTTTAAAATATTTTTGTACAATTTCCAATACTACAGCTTGTTGTAGTATTTTAGTATTAGATTTATACTTCTTATGTACATTTACTTCTATATATAAATTGATGGGTTCATACCATCTATTATATACAGAATACACACTTTGACAGATTTCCACTTTTCTAATATATGTGAATCATTCAAGAAAACACAACTATTTTATCATTTACTTTCTGCTTCACATATACACTTGTTCTATTTTGGTTTATACTTGAGGGGGAGCATTTACTGATTTATAAAGTGAACTACTAACTTAAAACAATTACTATTCAGCTGCATTTACTTCAAGTCTTAAATAGTTCTTTAAGACTCTGCTGAACACATGTAGATCCAACAATTGGTATCAAAGCATCTGGTTTATCTGATAAATATCAATCTAACAAATTGAGATCAGACACAGGCTCTTATTGATATTCAACCAAAGTCTATAGTTCATTTTATTTTTCCAATCCATCACTTTAAGAAATTGCTAATCAATCAATCTTCTTGAAAATGGATCCTTATAATATTGGATATGCTAATAAGCCTCCCATGCTAGTAAGAAATGAATATAATATCTGGCAAAGAAGGATGACACATACTTTATCACAGCAGAACACTGGTTATTGGAAGTCTGTCATGTATGGACCCCAAAAACCAGTGATTATTGATCCAGAAACTAAAATAGAAAAAGTCAGAGAACCAAAAGACTACACAGAAGAAGATTTCCTAAAACTTGAGCTTGATGCTAAAGCTTTTTCTATGTTGGAAATGGCTCTCCCAAATGAAATATATGTTGGGCTCTTACATTGTGAGAGTGCCATAGAGCTGTGGGATAGCCTCAAAGAACAGTTTGGAGGAACTGATGAGGTGATTGCCAACACCAGAGAAATCTTAGCTCAATAATATGAAACTTTTACTCATGTAAATGGAGAAACTTTAACACAACAATTTAAAAGATTTTCATCACTTATTTCTGAATTAAAATTAAATGGGAAGACCTACACAAATACATCTATGTTACATAGATTTTTAAGGTCTCCACCAGAAAAATGGGAAACTTACTCCATAGTTTTCAGGTCAAGTTCAGATTTTGACTCCTTAACACTCACAAAATTACATGGGAGATTATTAACTTTTGAAAGAGAAATTAATCAAAATAAAAAGTTATAAAATTATGGTAAAACTGCTGATGACTATGTTCCTGGTAGTACAGCTTTATTGGGATAAGATTCTTCATCTTGTTCAAATGATTTTGGTTCTTTTGATCACATTGACATCACAGCAGGGATCTCATCAGAAATATCCTATTCAGCCTATGACAATGATGAAAATCAAACTACTGATAACATGTGTTTTATACTTGATGACTTAAAAAATTTCAGTAGTGATGATTTAGATGAAATGGATATTCTGTACCAACTGGCCAACCAACCATAAATTGGAAACCAACCAAGCTCCAGTCACAATAGAAATCAAGGATCACAGGGAAGTGCCCACTTTGCATCCTCACCCAACTACATACAATCTTAGGCACAATCTCCACAAATCCAATATGTGCCTCAGATTCAGTATGTTTAGATGCCCATTCATCATCTCTAAGTCCAGAATCCTCTCCGGGGTATCAAACACACCCAATAGAGTGCAGAACCAAGATTGAGTGTAAGAACAAAGGAAGAATACACGATGAAAACACTATGAAATCCCTTGTATTGCTGCTTCACCTTGCACGCAATCTCTAGGATTGTCTAATACAAGGTGGTGGCTAGAGAACTCTAATTGAAAGGTCTTGTTACAAAATGAAGTGGCTTCGAATGGCTTCCCCAAATGAACTAGAACAAGACATTATATAGGGTCCACTAACCCCTTGGCCCACATGGCCTAACCCAAGCCCAATAGACTAAACTAAGCCCAAATATAATAAACTTGCTTGATAAAGACAAGCTTAAACCTACACAATTTTTGGGCCTTACAATATCCCCTAGGTCTATGCTGTCTTTATCATGGCTTAGTAGGAAGAATCTTCAGATCTTGATCTTCCAATCTTGGGTTCTTTCTTCTTCTCTTGGAGGTAGCTGTACAGTTTAATTATCATCAGCTTTTGCTTGAACATCTTGCTGAAAGAGAATGTGAGAGGAGGATTCTCAGTAACTCTTTTTTTTGTCAATCTTTTCTTTCAAGCAGGTTTTCAGGTACTTCTTCAATTGTACTTTCATTATCAAAAGATGATTCACTTCAGGTTCTTCTAACTCAGGTACATCTTGTCATTTAGGTGATTCATGCTTCTCAGTAACTGGAACTCTTTCATTCTTCATCAACCCCTGTTTTTTGATTTAAATCAAATTCTACAAATTCTCAGAATTTTGTGAGAAAACAATTTATATAACAGAGGGTCCAATATATACATGAACACCAAGTACATCCGTGTACGTCCATTTAAGATTTTCAAAACCTGAATTTTTTTTGAGAATCGGTCAAATCCTCTAGAATGGCCAATTTTTATAAAAGAAAACAAAACAAAAATAAAATTCAAATTATTTACAATAAATATTTTTGTGAGAATCATGTGCAAGAAGATCATATCAGTTTTGTCAAACTGTAACACACCATTAGTATATTTGTTCTAATGAACTTACTAAAGTGCCAAAAAGTAGTCCAAGACGATTACCAGCATCGTTTATCCACTTAAACAAACGTACACACACGTCTTCAAGTCCGATATTTTTATGTTTTTCTTAACATGTGTTAGACCGAAATAAATGTGTGTCCCACCGCAAGACATACCCTCGTGATCAAGGTATGCACAAAGCTTCTTCATAACAGGTGAGTAAATTGCTGACATATGTATGTTTTACAAGGTCAAGATCATCGGTGATCAGGTCTGCATATATCTGGATGTAACAGAGATACTGATAGATTCTCGACCAGGGTTAGAGAAATACCAAATTTTCGGTATGATCATGGCATTAGGCTTTTGATTTGTGCCTTTAGCTTGAATTCTCTTTGAGAATTTTGGGTTTTGGCATTTCCTTATTGCTCTTTTAAGACATCCTGACTGTGCATAGGTCAGCATATTTCTGGATACAACATAAGGGCTGCCAGGACATCCCCAGATGTATCAACAATTTAAAGACCTGAAATCTCAGAGTTTGGCAATCTATCAACGCAAGATTTAAGACCATAAAATCATACGCCGACGATGTGTTACCCACAAGCTACACAGTCATTTATCTTTAGCATGCATTTTTGGACTAAGTTCGTAGTGCAGTTTTCCTGCCAGTACATCATATAATGGAGCTGCAATTGCACTCGATTGAATTTTCTTTTTGATTTTAAGGTGTGACAACTCAACAGCTGATGTATTATCATTTCTTCTTTTTCGCACCATGAAATCTCATTTTCTGAATTTTCTATTGTTTTTGTATTTTTCTGAAGGTATACCCCCCTAAATTTGTGCTTAAAATTGAAAACTTAAAGAACAAATTTACAACCTAAAACTAAGAATTTTTTTTATTAAGACCATTCTCGAATTAAAGACCAATCAAAATCAGAAATTTTAACGCATCAGGTTTTGAGCGTACCTTACTTGCTGATTTTACCTCCATTTTCTCCTTCAAAGGAAACATACTCACTGTTTAAGTATTTAAAATAAATGTATAACGGAGAGATGTCACCTGTCATGTGCGTGGAACAACCATTATCAACATACCAGTGGTCGTCGACAATCCTCCTTGGATGTCCCTGCACTAAGAAAGGAGATTAGTTAAACATTGGTACCCTAACCATAGCGGTCCTGGGCACTCCTGAAGCGTTTATGAAAAACACTTCTCTCAAGCACATGTCCTTATGCTCATTTGAATCTGGTACTGCAGCCGCCTTTGCTTTCCAGACTTGTTTAGGCTCATCAAGCAGTTTTGCTACTTTCTGAGTAGCAGCTTTCGGTTTCCCAGGTTGTTTTGATTTTTGTGGATTGACAACTTGTCGTTTGTTCTTGGCAGCATTCCAGTCTCCATCAAATGATTTAACTTTGGGATGCGCATTCTTCCTTGCCTTAGGTTTTTCAACCTTCATTGGCTTGGAGTAATAGTTTTCCCTTGGTGTAACCCTCTAATGTTGTCCATAATAGGGCACATAAGGACGATTTGTGCAGATCCTTGCAATGTGACCGGGTCTTCCACACGTGTAGCATGTTTGCTTCTTTACATAAGGAGCAGATCCTGGTCTGTTCGATCCCACTGATGAATGTGAGTGATGGGATCTGTTGGATGATTTGTTTGCAGGCTTCTTAGACTTTCTGCTCTGCTTTGAAGATCTTGAACACCCGTGTGGACAAGATTGTCTTTGTGATGCTGACTGTCTTTGAGGCTTCTGTTTCACTTCAGGAACCTGTTCATGAGAGTTAGCACATGTTGTTTTTCTATGTGGTGGCACGCATTTATCAGTCGTGCCATTAACATATAGCTTAGAGACAGCCTTTTTCACATATGGTATGGCATATGCAGATAATTTTGATGTTTTCGAATGAACATCATCATTGTTAATGCAAACAACATCATCCCCCTCAACCTTAACTTCTACGTTTGCTAACTCTGCACATGAAGTAGAAGCATTAGTGATATTCACACATTTAAAATCAGGGACTGTTGGCTTTACCACACCTGTGCCAACAGTCTTGGTTAAGGGATCCTCACATTCTTGTTCAGTCTCGACTGTCGTTGAGCACTCAAATTTTATAGATTTTGGCTCAGTCGAGGGTGTGATGTTTGATTCAGACGAGCCACTTGATTCAGAAACTTGTTGTACTGAATCCCCCGTTGACTCAGCTGCTCTTGAGGACTCACAGCTGGATTCACTAGATTCAACTGATACTGATTTCTTAGATTCAGTAGCTTCAGGTGATTCATATGTGGAGTCACTTTCAGAATTTGGTGGGGCAGCTGATTCAACGGTCTGTGGTGCCCTATACTCTTCATAAATCTTTTTGAATGTTTTCATGAAATCAAACTCAAAGGGCACATTTAAGTCTAATTGGCTGGTCGGTTCAGTGTCTAGAACAGTTTCCCTCAACATTTTATTAGATTCAGCAGTGTCATTGGGAACTGGGACTTCATTTCTTTTCACATCAAAAACTCTGTCAGTTTCTTTATTTTTCTCAAAATTTAACGTCTCAGTCTACTTTGAAGCATCTTGAGACTTGACAAAGGTTTTTGATGGGACCTGCTCTTGCTTAGATTTTTCAGATTTAGGTTTAGAGATTTTTATTGGAATAGATTCAGGTTTAGTGATCTTAATCTGATCTCTCGATGGTCGAATACTTGGCTCTTCTACTGGAGGACTATATCCTTTGATAGGTAGAGCGAGTAACTCCTCATCCGACATAGGAATTGAGGAATAATTTTCATTAAAAGGAAGTGGAATTTCCGCAAACCCATTCCTTAAGCATGAACTTCAACTGGGCATTGATCCATTTTTCTGCTTTTTCACTAGAGCAATCAAATTTTTTAAAGTGAAAGTCAGCATTTTCAATTTTTTCTTTTAAGTTGATCAATTCCGCAGTTAAAGTATCAGACAGTCGTCTGAAGTGTAAGTATCGACACTTGTGTTCACTCACCTCCTGATTCAAGCGCATGATATCGAGTTGTTGTTGTTTGACCATTTCTTTATATGACAAATAATTCTTTTTCATATCCCAAGTGGCCATTTTCTCGTATTCAAGCTGCTTGAATGCGGAGAGAGTTTCTTCTCTAAACCCCTTAACTTTTAACTTACACTGCTCAGTACAACAAAAAGCGACTAGCATATCAGAATATACCTCAGTTGCAGGAGTGGCAAAAACAGGTGAGCAGTCAGAGTTTGAATTTGAAGATGAAATGTCAGAGGCGGATGAGCATGTTGTAGTAGAGGTGTTACTTTGATTCTTCAGCTTTGCACGCTTAGCATGTTCTTTGACGAGTAAGATTAACTCATCTGACGTCATCTTGGACCAACTTGTTTCTGTAATGATCTAATTGACATATTTAAACCAGCTGCATGTTGGCTGATCTGGAATTCCTTTTAAAGCATCTAGAAGACTCTTGTTGATCCAGCGATTTGACATAACGATCTCTGCATTCTTCATTTCTGACAGCAGTTCACCCCAACCGATGGCGGAAACATCGGGGTGCCATGTAGCGACGATTGCTCAATAGCTCATGGTGACTAATAAATGTTTCAATATATTATTTAATTAATTTACAAACATTACATACAATCAAATAAGTTCAAACAACAATATCATGTTTAATTTGATTGAATCTAAGGCTTCAACTCCTATGTGATCCACAAGCAAATGCTAAACTTCCAAGCAACATAATACCTGAAACATGTTAAGTTTGGAAAATGGAGGGGGTCAACTATAAATAGTTGGTGAGAATACATAAGTTTTAAATAAAATAGTGATAAGAATTCATGTAGCAATTACTATGGCAATAACTAAATAAAGATAGTACGTGAACATGATCTACTGGTAGCTCAAGTCATTGTTTTGTACAATCAACCCTTGTGTCGACTGAGACCTAGGGCTGTACACGAGCCGAGTCGAGCTGAGCCAGGCCCAGCTCGAGCTCGAGCTCGAACTTAAACCGAGCCAGCTCGGCTCGTTTTTCTGGTCGAGCTGAAAAGTCGAGCTCGAGCTCGGCTCGAGCCAGCTCGTTATATTTTTTTTATTTTTTTTACAAATATTTATTAAATAAAAAACAATAAAATTACACATAATCATGTATATTTTTTTTTATTTTTCTAAGTTATGGTTTATTTATTATGAAAAGATGGGGTAGATAGGTAGTATGAGCGGGATTTTCAAATTTTGAATTTTAGAATTGGGTTTGGAACCAAAATATATTAGTTTCATCTATATATTAATTACACATACACAAGCCTGAGTCGAGCCATATGTCGAGCCATCGAGTCGGGCCACGATTCGAGCCATCGAGCCGAGCCACGAGCTGAACACCCTTGGCTCGAGCTCGGCTCGATTACAAAACGAGCCAGCTTGGCTCGGCTCGAAAACAAAACGAGCCTCTTCGAGCCGAGCTTTTTTCGAGCGAGCCTCGAGCCGCGAGCTTTTTGTACACCCCTACTGAGACCTAACTCGCAAGTTAGTTAAATGTTGTTACTGTTTCGATCATCCCTGAATTTATGCGGGGGATGGGCTTGCTAGACCTATAGCGCTATAATCTACACAGGCGGCTTGATCAAAGTTAATGAATTACTGAGTCGGACTATATACCCCAACGAGTTCACAAGTATATAAGTTTATAGTATGATGCGAAAATGTAATTGCGCAAGTTTCAAACATGTTTCACCCCAAAAACATTGAAAATAGTAAAAAAGTGGGGATATGTAAACTCACCTTAGCATGCAAGCAAGCAAGCAAAATCCCAATTATGCAATAGCAGGTAAATTTATTCCCAATGGTATCAACCTAGATTTAGCATTACAAAGTCTAAGTGTAACAAGCCTAATAAATCTAATATTTCTAGGTCGATCGATTTGGGTTCTCTAGTTTTGGGAGAAAAGATTTAACTGTTTGACTTTTGTGAAATTAAATTCCAAGAAATTATTTTGGAATTTATATAAAAATTTACAACAAAGTTTACAAAGAAAACTGATTAGTAATAGGTTTAATAAATTATCAACTTAGTGTTATCTTATTTAGAGAATATGGTATTTATGAAGTTTCTATAAAAAAATCATGATTTAAAACATGATCTTATTAGTGTCATCTTCACCATATTACAAACTAAAACAATTAAAACTGAACAGAGGAAGAATCGATCCCCTGATCTAGCCTTTAATACACCAATGTACTAACTAGTTGGACTGGTTATTCCTTTGGTATGATATCAGTTTAAATGTTTAAAAACTTAATTCTGCAGTTTATTAACTTCTCCATTAAAGTTTCCTTTTAAGTCATCTTCCTCCTAATACAAACCAAACCAGACCCGTCCCTTTACTCAATCCAATTTAACACCGATCTGACGTAACTTCGAACTTGATTTAAGGATAAAACCCACTAATAATCGACCAAAACATAAGAAGCTAAAGCAGTATATCGTACCAGACGCGAGGAACGAAGCAAAGAATAGCAACGAAGAACAGGTCCGATTCTGAAGATCAGCGCGAAACAGAGCAAACCGTTCTTGATGCGGCAACGAGGGAACAAGATCTTGGCGACGAACTGAGGAAGTTTATTGTGTTTGCGATGGAATGAATAATAGAGGAATGAGAAGGTTCAATTTATAGAAGTGTTTGTGATAGAGATTTAACTCGAATTTGGAATGTAGATATGTTAAGGTCGGTTAGAATCGTAACAACTTATCCGAGATAATACAAAAATGATTTTTGCGATTGGAATGGGTTCAACGTCGGTTTTTGATTTATAAGCCTAAATTTGGAATCAACATTGATAATGGTATATATGCATCAGGCTTGTGCCAATCAGTGCATACACGGGTTCACCAGCAATGTAACTGAAACTCTTAAGTCTCTGCTCGAACACTTCACTTTGAGAAGACATTTTTAATGCTGAACAGTGATCCCCCAAAAATCCAGACGTTCTACCAAAAATTTAGACCGAGCACAGGACGTCCAACCGTAGTCAACAGGTCAGTTCGAATTTAGTAAGATCGATCCTCCCAAATTGAGCTAGTACACTCCCAAATTATACCAATATTATTATTATTATTATTATTATTATTATTATTATTATTATTATTATTATTGTAGCAACTCAAATCCACGTGCTTGCTCTTCCCAAAAATTTGTCCAATGCCTCTCTAATTGAAGACAACCTACTGCAACACTCAACACAAAACTCTCTCTCTCTCTTTAAAAATCGTTTATTCAACAACCCAAACAGATCTTTCTCACTCTCCAACTTCTATACCACTCTCTCTCTTGCAACGATCGATCAACACAACAACAAAGCTTAACAGATTGTAAGTTCAAGTAACCGAAGATCTGATGTCCGGCCAAGAGCCCGTGTTTCCGGTCGATCAGCTCTGTATCCGAGTGAAGATTTTGTCTATGGTGGTTCCAGCCAAAAATTTTGTTTGTGGTGATTTTCGGTCAAAAGCTTGAGTGTCCAACAAAAAGTAGGCGTCTGATGGTGGTTTCCTGGGTTGTGTCCGAAGTGCTTTTGGAGTGTCCGAGTGGTGGGTGATGGTTTCCGAGTGAAAGGTATTTGGGTTAGAAGATTGTCCGAGGTTGAAGTTTCCGGTTGTGGTTTCTGGATGAATGCTTGGTTCTCAGATGGTTTGTGTTGTTTTTGGATGCGAGCTTTGTTCCCGGATAACAATGGTGTTTTCGGATCGATCTGTGTTTTCGAATCTGATAACTGGTTTCGAGTGAAGAAGGGGTTGTCGAGTAGAGGACGGTTCTCGAGTGCAAGACTGTTCTCGGTTGACGAAAGTTGGTGTTCTCGGATCTGATAGGAGTGCTCGAGTGCTCGATGTTTTCTCGAGTTAAGAAGGTGTACTCGAATGGTAGATTTGTTCTTGATTGTGTTTCAGTTTCTGGCTAACAAAGGCGTTCTAGAGCTAAGAGGTGAGTTCTCGAGTGGATGACTAGTTCTCGGATCCGATTTCTGGTGAGTTCTAGAGGCGGCAGAGGGTTCTCGGGTGAAGGTTGTTGTCGAGTAAGAGTTGCGTTCCCGAGATATGAATGTGTTATCGAGTGCCGACGTAGTTCTCTATGAATGTGTTAAATGAAGTTTCCGATGGTCCATGTAAAAGTGTCTGACTGGGTTTTGTACTCTGTATCCTAATGTTGATGATATGATGACAGCTGTTCCAAATAAAAACTACGAGGGACCACCAAGATAAAAATCTTTAATTGAAAAATAAATAGGAATGTTAATTCTTTTCCATTTAAGTTTGACAGCTAACTTTCCACTAATTTAGGAATGTTGACCGTGCGAAAAACTTGAAAACACTTTAGTAATCACCAAACCAAGATCAAAACAGCTTGTTCTTCCACTTTTCTTTCGGTTTTTAAATGTTTTTGAACCAAAACCAATATGCCAAAGAAAACTAAAACACAAAACTGATTAAATAAATAAAACTAAAAACGAGATGCGAACTAAACTTGATAGAACCAATAAAACGCAACAGTAAAAACTTCTTCTTTTGATCTTCGTGTAGATACCGAACTAAGCCTTCCAAAGACTACTTAGGCTCTGATACCAATTGTAAGTCCAGAATCCTCTCGAGGGTATCAAACACACCCAATCGAGTGCGGAACCAAGATTGAGTGTAAGAACAAAAGAAGAACACACGATGAAAACACTATGAAATCCCTTGTATTGCTGCTTCACCTTGCACACAATCTCTAGAATTTTCTGGTACAAGGTGGTGGCCAGAGAACTACAATTGAAAGGTCTTATTACAAAATGAAGTGGCTTTGAATGTCTTCCCCAAATGAACTAGAACAAGACATTATATAGGGTCCACTAACCCCTTAGCCCACATGGCCTAACCCAAGCCCAATAAACTAAACTAAGCCCAAATCTAATAAACTTTCTTGATAAAGACAAGTTTAAACCTACACAATTTCTGGGCCTTACATCATCAGGGCCAACACCAATAGCAAATGCCTTCCACTACTATTGCTCAACCTCCACAACCTCAACAACCGAGTCAACAAAGTCTTTTTACCTCTGGGTATCTTGAGTGGAGCAGCCTTCCATATGACACATCTGAATGCAGTCCAGATGCTGACAATAAGGTCTTTGATATCAATTGTGGAGAACCTATTAATGACAGAAAGAACTTTGCCTTAATGGCTTTTGAGGGATCTTCCTCTAATTCTGGATTATCACAGGTATCACAAGAATCCCTTTTAAAGCTTTGCTCAAAATCTTGCAATGAAGCATATGCTTTAATCTGGGAAACAAATGTCTATCTAAAAGGCAAGGCCAATGACTCAGAAAGAAAATACACCCAGTTAAAATGTGATTTAGAAAGAAAACTTGCTTCTAAAAATAAGGAAATTTCTAAATTAACTGATAAAGCCATTGAAACTCAAGAACAAATAAAAACCATGGTAGAAAACCTAGGAACTGTCATACAAGAACTTGCTGACACCAAGGTTAATTGTGAAACATGGGTTGAGTCATTTAGAGGTTATCAAATGCTTCTTAACAAACAAATTACATAAAATGTTAAATTTGGCATTGGATACAATCACACTGAATCACCAACTGATTTCACTCCCAAAACTACTGATGATGGGAGTGAAATGATTCAAAAAGAAACCTCAGAATTCAAAGATAACACATCTTTTCATCAGAGTTTTCTCACCATTGCTGATGAAAAATTATCATAAGAAGTTCAAACCTCTGACATTAAATCTTCAGTATTTGTTTCTTGATCATGAGTTGAATCCCTAAAAACTACTGATGATAAAATTGAAAATGCTAAAAATGTCAGAGAAATGCCTTCCAAAACTACTGACATTGATAAAATGAAAGGAAAGGTAAAACCATGTGTGGTGTGCGGTCTGTTTAACCACACATCAGAATTTTGCAGATTCAGGAAATGAAGTTTATTTATTAATAAAATCAAACAACTGGCTCTGGGAAAAAAGATTAAAAATGATTTTGAAAAGACTTTTTATCCCAACAAACAAAAGTCCAACAAAACATTTCCTGAGAAAAGGACTAAAACTCAACATCAGTCTTTTTCATAAAAGCAAAATTCTTCTTCAGAAATTAGACCTAAACCTACAATAGATTCTCAAAGTACTGAGGCTAATGATTTGATCCAAATGGGCAAACTTCTGATGACCAAAGTTGATGGTGAACCTCAAAAGGTTTCCACCACTGCACCAAAAAGCAAATCCATGACCAAAACGACATGGATTTCTAAAAATGGTCTAAACCAAACTGTTACTCTTCCTGTTCTCAAGAGTAAACCCAAAGCCAAAGTGACTTGGGTTCCAAAAATCAACTAATCTACTCTTTGTGCAGAGGGTCTCCCGAGGTCTAAATAGCATTTGGTATGTTGATAGTGGAGGCTCAGTGCACATGACAGGATGCATGTACCTAATCAACAATTTCATCAGTCAAAGAGAAGGATCTGTGTCCTTTGGGAATAATGCCAAGGGATATGTACTTGGATATGGTGATGTATCCTCTGGCAAAGTACAGTTTGACTAGGTCAATCTGGTTGAAAACATGGAGTACAACTTACTGAGTGTATCTTAAATGTGTGATAAGGGATATTCTTCTTTTTCACCAAAATTGCTTTCAAGATCATTTCACCAGAAGGCCAACAGTTGATAGAGAAGATTATCAATGATCATACTTTGCTAATTGCCAGAAGATGTGGCAATGTCTATGCTGTAGACATTGGAAAAGACATAGTACTGAACAACACTGCTTATTTCTTCTCAAAATTATCAACTTCTGAAACAGACCTTTTGCATAAGAGACTTGGCCATGTGAACTTTAAAACCATAAATAAAGTCACAAAATTGGGCTTGTTCAAGGGTCTACCCTTGAAGGAATATCAGTGTAAAGAACACTGTGTTTCCTGTCTTAAAGGGAAACAGCATAAGTCCTCCTATAAGTCTATTGAAGAATCCAAAACTCCTGCATGTCTTCAACTACTCCATATGGACTTATTTGGACCAGTCAAGATCATGAGCCTTGGTAGGAAGAAGTACTGCTTGGTCATTATTGATGACTACTAAAGATTTACATAGGTTTTCTTCTTATTTTCAATGGATGAGGCAGCTGAAATAATCAAATTCTTCATTCTACAAGTAGAGAAGCTATATTTTCTCTGTTAAAGTCATCAGAAGTGACAATGGGATAAAATTCAGGAACAAAAATCTAGAAGATTTCTACTTGTCTAAAGGGATTGTTAGACAATTTAGCATTCCTAGAAGTCTTGAACAAAATGGTGTTGTAGAAAGGAAGTATAGGACATTAATTGAAGCAACAAGAACCATGTTAGCTAATACAGACCTACCACTTTATTTTTTGGCAGAAGCAGTCAACACAGTTTGTTATGTTCAGAACAGGGTCCTTATCAACAAAAGACATAGCAAAGTTTGCTGCTAAAGTTGATTCAGGTTATTTTCTTGGTTATTCTTCCACAAGGAAAGCTTATAAAGTATTCAATTCAAGAACCAAGATTGTAGAAGAGACACTGAATGTCAAGTTCAATGAGTCAAAACATGCACTTATTCTAGCACATCCTGCTGAACTCTTTGACCATGACAATTTTAACTTTGGACCTGAAAAGGCTGTAAACAACTCATCTAAACCCACTTATTATGGTGATCAAGGGTTTGATGATGGTCCTCCTTCATGGACTCCCAATACAGTCTGCAAATTAACTCTAAAGCCAACAATCCAAACAACTACTGATTCAGGAGCCCAAACTTCTGATGCAGTTCCTAAAACTTCTGATACAGTCCAAACAACTGATTCAGATATTATTAACCTTAGAGGTTTGTTTGAAGAAACACAAGAGCCCATTGTTCAATGCCAAGAACAACTGATTGAACATAAAGATCATCCATTGGATCAAATTCTTGGTGATATAGCTTCAGGGGTGCTGACAAGAAACCAGCTTTCCAACTTCTGCTTTTACACTGCCTTTATTTCACAGCTGGAACCAAAGAAATACCAAGAAGCCCTTAAAGACAACAATTGGGTGGAAGCTATGCAGGATGAGTTGCTACAATTCAAGAATCAACAGGTTTGGGAAATTTGTCCCTTACCTCCTAACAAGATACCAATTGACACAAGATTGGTATTCAGAAACCAACAAGATGAAACTGGTCTACTCATTAAGAACAGAGCAAGACTGGTGATTCAAGGTTTTTCCCATGAAGAGAGAATTGATTATGATGAAACCTTTGCACCAGTAGCAAGGCTTGAAGCCATCAGGTTATTTTTTGCTTATGCAATTTCCAACAAAATCAAAGTTTTTCAAATGGATGTTAGATGTGCATTTTTGTATGGAAAAATAAAAGAGGAAGTGTATGTTTGTCAACCACCTGGGTTTGAGGATCATTCTCATCCTGATTGGGTATACAAACTAGACAAGGCTCTATATGGGCTAAAACAGGCTCCAAGAGCTTGGTATGACATACTTTCCACATTTTTTTTGAAAAATCACTTTACAAGAGGTTCCATTGACAAAACCCTTTTTTCTAAAGCATGTTGGAAATCACATTCTACTTGTTCAAATTTATGTTGATGATATCATTTTTGGTTCAACAAACACAAAACTGTGTGATGATTTTAAGAAACTCATGCAATCAAAATTTGAGATGAGTACAATGGGAGAACTGCAGTACTTTCTAGGACGGCAAATAAAACAACAAGTAAATGGAACATTTATACATCAATCAAAATATGTTAAAGAATTATTGAACAAATTTTTTTACAAGACTTGTAAATCATGTTCCACTCCCATGTGTCCAACCATACAAGTTGAACCTGATGATCAAGGAAAACAGGTTGATCAAACCATGTACAGATGTATGATTGGTTCCTTACTTTACTTAATTGCTTCTAGACCAGATATTATGTTTTCAACATGTGTTTATGCTAGATATCAATCAGCTCCAAAGGAATTACACCTCATTGCAGTCAATTTTTTTTTTAGATATCTGAAAGGAACTCTTACATTAGGGATTTGGTATCCTGCTAACACTCATACCAAATTGATAGCTTTTTCAGATAGTATGTTGGGTGTTTTTAAAATTGAATTCTCATCAATTGTGAACAACTACTGAAGAGAAATGGGAAACTACTGATGAACAAATCTGTTTCACCAGAAGTTTTGTCCAAAAGGGCAAATCAGTCCTTTCCCATTCGAAGTTTGACCTAGGGCGGTTATAAAACTTCTAAGAACCCAACTTTTTCATTTATTACGTTTTAAAAACAAAATTCCCTCTCTCTAAAAACCCTTTG
The DNA here is from genome assembly GCA_028751855.1 of Ambrosia trifida. Lineage (NCBI taxonomy): Eukaryota > Viridiplantae > Streptophyta > Magnoliopsida > Asterales > Asteraceae > Ambrosia > Ambrosia trifida. The sequence continues at coordinate 1,722,541 of CM054123.1, read as the reverse complement.
AAACCTGTAACTGTTCTATTAAAACAACAATGGCTCTCGAACTAAAACAACGACACAATCAATGCGGCTACTTCACAAAGTACAAAGCCTAGTCCCAATACGACGAAATAAATGATTTGGTTATGAAATCAAATTACTATACAACGTTCACTATAGACCCACCAATCTACATACAAACTCTGAATGAGTTTTGGGCAAGCGCTGTTGCTGTCACTGTTGATGGCAAGGTTATCTCCCTAAAGACGGCGATCAAAGGGAAGACCATGGCAGTTACACCGGACATTTTGGGAATACGATTAGGTTTGAGGGATGCACAAGCCCCAGAACACATCTCAACCGATATTGTTCAATTAATCATGACTAAATGTGGTTACCAAGGTACTTTGTCAAATGCTACAATTTAGAAAAGGTTTTTTTGATGCATCATACAAATTACTTTTTCATTATATTATCATGTGTCAAAGTCCAAAAACTGGCTCTTATGATTAGATGCCCTTTGCTTTACAACAAATTTTTCATTCCATTGTGAATGAAACACCTTTCAGGGCATCATCAAATTTTTCAATGAATTGGTTTTGCATCATCAAAATGATAAAAATAATTTTTTGCTTTACCCAAGGTTCCTAATGCACTGTATTATCAAGAAACTTGGTGAAGATGTACTTGTGGGTGATGCATCATATCTTAAACCCCTAACCTCACAAGTATTCTCTAGGCACAACAAACCGGCCAGTAGGCCAAAAGATGACCAAGGGGAACATGAACAAGTACCCATGGAGCCCACATCTTCCAAACCCATTTCTCCAAAAACCAAAAAGCCTAAGAGAAAATTTTCCAAAACCACCAAACCCAAAAAGACACCTTAGGAGGTGGAGATGCCTGAGGATGTTAATGTGTAATCTGCACTTGAGAAAGATGTAACTGAAACTTCCTCTCAGTTACATTCACCATCTCCACCATCACAAAAAAGAGCCAGAACCTTCAATATTCAGTTTTCAAGGAAGAATCTAAAAAGGATAAAACTTTTGACCTAATTACAGAAACTACTGAAACCCAAACCACTGAACCCCTATCTACTGATGTCCCCAAAACTACTGATCCTGAATACTCATCAAAACATACAATAGAGATAGCCCAATTTCTCTCTAGATTGAAAGAAAATATCCCATCAGTTAGTGGCACTCCTCAATCACCACATCAAACAGGGGAACAAAATTCTGATATGGCCATTGATGAGGATATTATCAATCCTATCCCAAGAGATGACGAAGGACCAAGGTCTCTTAGCCTAATCTTTGAGATCTTAGGTACACATGAGGCTGCTGCTACTCTTTTACTACCCCTTGGTGGATCAGAGGCCAATAGTGACAAAATTAAGACTTCATTTGTGGCAACTGTTGATGAAGGCTCTGAGGCTGAGGCAGGAAATCCCCAGAACCAAGAAAAAGGGGTTCATGAGACTACTAGGATGGGCCTAACTCATGATAAAACTGATGAAATCATTAGGGATTCAGATGATTCCATTAATTTGGATGATGATTAAACTATCCACAAAGAATTGACAGCTGACTGTGAAGATCCTGAATCTAATGTCTCCAAACTTAAGGAGTTGGTCATAGAATATCAGGTTAAAGACTACTTACACCCAAATTCCCCAAAAGTGGCATTTCTAGTCTTAACTGACAGGGATCTTTCAAAAACACCCCCTCCACACTCACAATAGCCTACCCAATCTTCTGGTGCTACAAGCATAAACCTGAACTAGCTATGCATCCCAGATGGTCCTTTATACCAGATGATCCACCATCTCATTTCTTCACATCTACAAACCTTCACAACTGCAATGGAACTGAAAAACAAAACTTAGTTGGAGATGATAAATAATGCCATTGATTTGAAGACGAGAGAGTAGTCCAGAATAGTAGAAGATAATAGAAGACAACTGGAGCATCTATCTGGTGTTGCACCTCCTGCTCACTGGTTTCTAAAAGTGGATGAAGCCAAAAAGGGGGAGATGAGAGCCAAGGGCAAAGAACCAAAAAATATTTCTCTGGAAGCCTCCAAGAAAGCAAGAGAAGCTCAACAGCTTGAGGATGCCCAAAAAGAATATTTCAAAACTAAACAGGAAATTGCTTTGAAAGAAAGGCATGACTGGCAAGAAAAACAAGAAAGTCTCCTTAGAGAAAAAGCTGAAAAGGCTTCCCAAGGCATAGAAACAACTGCTAAAGAACAACATAAAAGCACTGAAGAAAATCCTTCGGTAGTTGGTACTCAGGCCAACCCTTCAGTAGTTGCAACTCAAGCAATAACTCAACCTTCTACAACAACTGAACCAATTCCAACTCAGATTCCTGTTCCTACAACTGCACCTATTCTAAACCCTTCACCAATTGCATTCTCATCTGAAGAAATGGAGAATAGGTTATTGGCAGCCCAAAGAAAAACCAAGGAAGATTAGATCTCTAACATCATAGAAGAAAGGGAAGACTTAAGCTTTAATGACAAACTCAAAACTTATGAGACCAAACTCAGAGAGTTACATGAAGAAATTGCTGAGGAACAAATCCAAATTGCTGAAGAAGACAAAAGACAACAACTGATTAGGTGGATTGTGAAGAACAACAAGACCAAAAATTACTCTCTTAGAGATCTTTCATCTTCAGAACTTGAATATAGGGTGAAGCTGATTCAAGAAAGACAAGGTGCTAAAAAGGAAAAAAAAGATGAAAAGAGCTCAGATTATAGAAGAACTAGCAGCCAATAAATATGGTTCAAAGGCTTAACTATCAAGATGGAAGGATATTGATCTTCACGAGACTTACAAGAAATTCAAGGCTTTGCAGAAAACCAACCCAGAGATGTTCAATACATCAGAAGTTCATAAAACTGCTGAACCTTCAAAGAAGTCAACTTCCAAGCCAGCTGCCAAGAAACAGAAACAACAACAACCAGAGGAACAAGTCAAAACAGATTTCAAGATGATACTTCTAGAGGGCCACCAGATTGTTGACCAAGACTTGTCATATGAAGAAAAATCTCTAATTTTAACAGATAGGGATCCAACTACTTATGCATATTAACAGAAACACACTATCACAAATCAAAAGCAAACTAAGGTAATCACTGAACACCACATTCCTATTCCTAGTGACACCCATGGTATTGCACAAGTTGAACTGTCAAAAGATCCAACCTGATTCTTGCTGATGTAGAAGACCAACCCCAATGTTGGATCCGTTTCTTATTTAATAGGTTCTTATCATGAACACTTGTACATATGAACTATCAAAGTAAGTTGCACAGCGGATTAAAAGTTAAGTGTTCAAGTTAAAGTTTCACTTTTAAACAGGAGTTATTACTGCCCCTTGAAGTATGAACTAAAGCAGTAAATGAGAGTCTAAAAACAGTTAATGAATAAAACAGTAAATGCTTCAATGATTCCCAGATATATTGGAAATTATAACTACAAAAGGAATGTCTAAAATAGTGGGATGAAACCATCTATTTATAGACTAAAAGTAAACGTACATGAGAAGTATTGAAGCAATATAATATGTACGAATACCATAACAGGCTGTAGCCTTGGTACTTGTACAAAGACTTTAAGAATATTAATATTAAACTAAACTACTGAAGTATTATGTCGGTTAGAAGATTCTATCAAACAGCTGATGAGTAGTTTGTCTTCAGCAGTTCTTCAGTAACTGGTCTGGTTGGACTTTAAAACTTCTAATCATTACTCTTCAGCACTTGATATCTTCTTCTTCAGTACTTTCAGTTCTTCCTCTTCAGCAGTTTCTATACTTAGGTTTATTTGCAGAAACATGAATTAGACTAAGGTTTCCAAAAGTGGTTTCTTCAATCCTTTTATCCTTACAATCTCCCCATGGATTGATGAAGCCAAAACCTTATCTAATCCTTTATTCTTTCTTTCTACCATCAAGTATCTTCCAAATTTCCCTGATCATGGAAGTCTTGAGTTGATGCACTTGTTGTTCAAGATGCTGGATGGTGAGCAGGTCTTTTGTAGATAGATTCTTCAGGTCATCTATAGATTTGAAGACCTTACTTGAACGATCTCTTCTTGTGACCATCACTGAGTTTGAATCAGTGAATGACCATTTCACTATGTTCACTTTAGATTGGTCAAATTCTAAAGTATAGGGGACCATGCTAGTCTCCTGGTTTGATCCTGATTGTGGAATATCTTCTATTTCAGTGACCCTCAGGTGGGATTCCCCTCTTTCTTCAGTATTCACAACATCATGTATATTACTAAAAGTAGGGAGATGATGTTCAGTAATTACCTTAGTGTGTTTCTTGTCAGTTATGGTTTGTTGTAGTTGGTAAGCAAATGTAGAAGGATCCCTAAATTGTGTGAGCAGAGGTTTTTCATCAACCACAAAATCTCCTTGTACAATGGTGTTGCCTTCAAGCAATACCATCTTGATATCTTTTTTTAATGGTTTCCTCTGTCTTCTTCTTAGTAGCAGGCTTTAATGATGATTGTTTGACACCAGAAGTTTTAACTACTGAAGTTTGTGAAACTTCAGAAGTTTTAAACTTCTCTGGATTAGCAGCTCTATCAGCCTTAAAAGTTTTTGTAAGCGTCATATAATGTATCTCCTCTCCATTTGGACACTGAAGCTTTTGAACCAAATCCATTGGCTACCTATTCTTGTATGATCTAAACTCTCTTTGCCTTTCTGTCTTTCTCAGTAGCTAGCTTATCAGAGACAAGCTAAGCTCTATGTGTTAGTTCTTCCATAGAGAGCCCTTTGAGTGAGTATTTCTTTGTTTTGCTGTTTTTGGTGATGAAGGTCATCAGTTGTTGTCTCTTGTCTTCTTCAGCAACTCTCTCTAGTTCTTCCAACTCACTCAACTTCTTTTCATACTTTGTCAATTTTTCATTGTAGCTCAAGTCATCCCTTGTTTTTAGGCTGGTCTAGATTTCATCTTCTAATGCATTCTTCATTGCTGCCTTTAAACTCTTCTCCATAAGTTCTTTTGAAATTGATATGGGAGTAGGGCTTAAAACAATTGTTTGAGTGGGTGGAGGCTTTGGAATTTGAGCTGGAGTGGGTTCAGTTGCCTTAGAAGGCTGTTCTTTTTCAGTCTTGGAAGTGTTAACTACTGAAGGGTTGATCTGAGTATCAACTACTGAAGAATTGTCTTCAGTACTTCTGTCTTGGCCTTCAGTAGTTTCTTCAATTATGCCTTGGGATTTCTTTTCAGCTGCTTCTCTAAGGATTCTTTCTTGTTTCTCTTGCCAGTCATGCCTTTCTTTCAAGGCTATTTCTTGTCTTGTCATGACTATTTGCTTTTGGGCATCCTTGAGATGTTGTGCTTCTTTGGCCTTTTAGCTGGCTTCAAGTGACACAACCTTTGGTTCCTTGGATATCTCCCCCTTTTTGGCTTCATCCACTTCTGAAAACCAAGGAGGTGGAGGTGTTACACCAGATAGATGAGCAAGTTGTCTTATGTTATCTTCCATCTTTCTTGACAACTCACCAAGTTTGTGGTATATGGCATTATTGATCATCTCAAGATGAGTTTTGTTCTTTAGCTCCATAACAGTCATAAAATCCTTGAGATGTTGGGAAATGAGAGTATGTACCATCTAGTATAGGGGACCAGCTGGGCTGCATAGGTGGTTCAGGTCTATCCTAGATGACCCATGGAATTGAGTAGGCTTTTGCTGTGGAGGGGCTGTTTTTGGGTGATCCTCAGTGTGAACTGAAGATGCCACTTTAGGGAATTAGGGTTCAAGTGGTTTTTAACCCGATCCTTTGTGACTAGCTATTTGAGCTTAGATACATCAGATTCAGGACCTTCACAATGAGCCGTCAATTCATGTTGTGGAGATTTTGAAACATCATCCAAACTAATGGAATCATCAGAATCCCTGGTGACATCCTCAATTAGTATGTCATCAGTTAAACCATGAGCTAGGTCCAACCTAGTAGTCTCATGAACCTCTTTTTCTTGGTACTGAGGTTTTCCTACCTCAGGCATAAAGCCATCATCGGTAGTTGCCACATTTGAGGTCTTAGCTATGGTACTGCTATCCTCTAATCCACCACAGGGTGGTATGAGAGTAGTAGCAGCCTCAAATGTACCTGAAGTGTCTAAGTTTGGGCTTAGACGCCTTGGTTCATCCTCTTCTCTTGGGATAGGGCTGATAACATCCACATCCATGTCTATTTCCGAGGTTGCATCCCTTGTTTTATGTGGTTGTTAGGGATTGACATTTTCAGATGGGATCTTTTCTTTCAGCTTAGAGAGAATTTGAGCTATTTCTACTGTTTGATGTGAGAGTTCAGGTTCAGTAGTTATGGGTAAAGATAGTTTCAAATGAAGGGTCAGTAGTTATGGTCTTTTTGAGTTTCTTCCTTCTAAACAAAATGGTGATAGGAGCTCTTTGAGGGGTGTGAGATGGATGAGACTGAGAGGATTTTCAGTCACACCTTCTAGAAGTGCAGATTGCATATGAGCTGGTTCAGGCATCTCAACTTCCTGACAGCTTTTCTTTCAGGGTTGGTGGGTTTGGATTTTTGCTTTTTTGGTTGTTTAGGTTTTGAAGATGTTTATTCCTTAGGGACTGTGGCTTATTCCCCTTGGTCATCTTCCGGCAAAAGTGTCGGTTTATTGTGCCTAGAGAATACTTGTGATGTCAAATGATTTAGCTCTGCAGCTTCACCCACAAGTATTCCATCACCAAGTTCTTTTATTATGCATTGCATAACAAATCTGGGTACAACAAAAATTTCTTTTTATCATTTTGGTGATGCAACACCAACTCATTAAAGAAAACTGCTGATGCCTTGAATTTTGTTTCATTCACAATGAAATGAAAAATAGGTTGAAAAGTAGAGGGCATCTGATCATAAGATCCGGTTTTAGGACTTAAACACATGATGATGTAATGAAACAAAAGTTTATATTTTGCATCAAAAAGAATTTCTTATAAATTGTAGCATGTGAGAGAGTACCTTGGTAACTACACTCTGTCATGGTTAGTTGAATATCAACATTGGGAATATTTTCTGGTGCATCAACATCATCTAGACCAAGCCTTATTCCTAAAGTGGCTTGTGTGATTGCCATAACTTTCCCTTGGATGGTTGATTTGAGGGAAATCACCTCATTGTTTACAATCATCGCCTCGGCGTTTGCCCAGAACTCATTAAGAATTTGAATGTGAATTGGAGGATCAATGGTGAAAGCTATGTCGAACTGGGATTTGACGATTAATCAATGATTTCGTCATATTGAGACCAGGCTGGATCCTTCACGAAGTAGCCTCTTTGATTATGTCCTTGTTTTAGTACGAGAGCCATGGTGTTTGTGGATCGAACAGTGTTTTTGATGTTGCAGGGGAGGGTTTGTGTCACACACTCAAATTTCCACTGCGGAATTTATACCGCGACGCGCATGACGATCCACGATCCCATAGCCATAAGTCATATGAATGAACTCTAAATGCCCAGACCATTTAGTTCGTTTTCAAAAATCAAGTTTAGTTAAGCTGCGGAAGCGTAAACCAAGTTTAAACCTTTTTAAAACCATGCGCAAAACAACGCGCCCAAGATAAACCATATGAAAGAAAACATAAAAGCATGATATATAATTTAAGTGTATGCCCAAGACCCCAAATGTAGTGAAGAGTGCAGTGCTTTCTAATCGTGGCACCAGAAGCTAACTACCTGCAAAAGCATGTATATCGTGGGTCAACAAACAATGTTGGTGAGTTCACTAAGTAAAGAAAATGAGTAAGTAAATGCGCTGGTTTCCAAAACCACATAACCAAGTAAAAGCGTAAGTAAATGAGTTGGTTCCAAAAACCGTGTAAACACTAGTTCATCGCATGTCAAGGGTAGCTAACCCATTCATGATAACTAACACCGATATACCGAACTGCTGATGTACGTGTAGTCACAAATGTGAGTTGCATGCCTTACATCATTGCCTATCAACAATGATAATCTGTTAAGTTATAGTTCACTCCCGCACTCCTCCGAGCCGGTGTGAGGTTTGTCAGACCTAATAGTGCTATCAACTAATAACCCGCTTGCCATAACCCGGCAACTCATTTGGTATGTGAAGGACTTACAGTGATAGAGTTGGTTTAGTTCATCAAGGACACAATTTGCGAACTAGCAAAACCCGACCCACACAAGGAGTCAAAAACCCGACCCACACAAGGAGTCATAGCATCCTAACCCGGGATGTGTAAGTAGTCCCAAACTGGACTAGAAAAAGTAAAGTACGATGTCTCAAACCCGAGACGCATTCTTTTGAGAAAAGAGTAGTGAAACTCACCTTAGGTCGAACATGAATAATCCAAATTCCTCAAACAGTAATGAAATACCGACTCCCTATTACAAATGTAACTAGGTGAGTATATGTGCATAACCAACAGACCATACAATTCGTTTGTCGAAGACTTTTAAAGTTCAAACCGTGTAGTGACACCTAATGACTCTACATGCACAATTAAGTCCTACGTATCCCGTTGGTGATCATATTGATTATTATCAGTTTTATACCTCATACACATCTCATATAAGTATTCATACAAGTTTATGTCAAATACATACCATATAAGACTCCAAATAGTCATGTAAACATCCCTTACACAATCTGCGTTTTCAGGACAGATTGTACGCTGTGAAAACGAATTATTTAAAATACTTAACGAACGAATTAAACTCCCAAATGTTTACTGAATATTCATTGGGATTCATTTGATAACCAATATTTTTGTTTTGTCTCAAAAACAAACACAAAAATTATTAAAATTCATACAACACAGCTATGTCCAGAAAATTTCCACAACAGGTCAGTTTAGTAGAAAAATTCCCAAAAATTGTGTATTCACCCAAATGAGGTGAATACACTTTGAAGATCCACGTTTTTCCAATCTTGACCTACTGTCCAAATTTCATAATTTAACCCTTTGTAAAGCTCGAGTTATGACCGTTTAAAGTTGACCCAATTTATAATTCCGAAAATCTGATATGACCTTTAATCAAATAAAATTCCAAAAACATACCAAACGACATCCAAATCAGATGGTTTTGCCCATTGTAAAAAGCTAAGACCATGTACAATCCATTCATGCAAATAATCGATCAAAACAATCAATTTAACATCACAATAAAGACCCTACAAAACACCCTAACAAATCTGTCAGAAAACTGAAACTTGCAGCCCAAGTTATTCACAAACCCTAATTATGCATAAAAATCTCTAACACATGCATAACACATATATTATCATACAAAAACCCTAATTATGATTACTAACAACAATCATCATCATCAAATCACAATGAACATTCAAAAACTCCCACTAACACATGTATGCGATTTTTATATATATGTATACTCTATGATTTTTAAACTTTTCAAGCATTATAAATCATTATAAAACATGTAAAAATTTTACCTTTCAACGCAAGAGTCCTCAAAGCCTAGAGATTTCACCCAAAATAGCTTGAAGAGATGAATAGGATTGATGTTTGTAGAAAATCAAGAGAGAGGGGGTGGGGGTTGTTGGCGGCGCAAAAAGGGGTTAGGGGATTAGTTTTTTTTTTTTTCCTATTTATAAAAAGGCTTGGCTTGTTGCCCAAGCAATTATGTTTTAGGGCCCTTTTAGTCCACTAATTGGACCCGTTAATCATGTTTTAGCCCAATACTGGACCCAATAATATTAATCACCCTATCTTGCATAAAAACCATTGTTTTTATCATCTCATCATATTAATCATAAGGTGCACGTAATTTGCATGGTTTACATATTAACTTTTAGTCAAGCGGTAATTCACATAAGCATGTAATCCACATAAACATGTAACTTCACATTCATCATAATTCAATTGTACACATTATTATATATGCCAGACAATTCACCAACGTTCGGGATGCAGGACTCGTGTGTGCATTGTGATGATAACTTTACTTATTATAATGTAACATATGTTATTATCACATAACATATGTTATTACCCTATCACATATAGGAAGACCTTCCTAACTAACCCTAGTCAAGTGTGTAGTCATGTATACACATGCAAGTTAACTAGAGTTCAGTTAATGTAGGAACTTGAAAATGCGGGGTATCACATCATCCCCAAGTTGATAAGAATTTCGTCCCGAAATTCAGCAAGTAAACAATAAAGCCAGCTAGAAAAATGTGTGCTTGGTTCTCGGATGTCACATCATCCCCAAGTTGAAAGGAATTTCACCCCGAAATTCACTTTGGGAGAGTTGCTTTACGTTTAGTGTTTGGTTTATGTATAGTTTCAGGTTCACTAAAGAGATGTGGGTATTTAAGCCGCATTTGATCCATGTGTTCCCACGTGTATTCCGGTCCTAGACAAGAATTCCATAGTACCTTAATAATAGGTATAGTGTTTTGTTTGAGTTTCTTGACGCCCCGCTCAAGAATCTCCACTGGTTCTTCCATGAACCGTAGCCAATCGTCTATCTGGATCTCCTCCAGTGGTACCATCAGTGTTGTATCCAACATGCATTTCTTTAGATTCGATGCGATACGTGGAATACAACGTGTACCCCACTGAGTTTAATAAGCAGGTTTAACCTGCAAGCTACCGGACTAATCCTTTCGACAATCTCGAATGGTCCAACGTTTCGCGGGTTCAGTTTCCCCCGTTTTCCAAAGCGTATCACTCCCTTTCCAAGGTGACACCTTTAGTAGTACCTTGTCCCCAACCTGGAACTCCAATGGTTTCTTACGCTTATCAGCGTTGCTTTTCGGTCGATCACGAGCAGCAGCCATCCGATTTCTGATTTGCAATATCTTCCCAGAAGTATCGTGCACGAGTTCGGTACCTGTCAGCTGGCTATCCCCAACTTCAGTCCAGCAGATGGGAGACCTACACTTACGTCCATAAAGTGCCTCAAAAGGCGCACACTGAATTGAAGTGTGGTAACTATTGTTATACGAGAATTCAATCAAAGGCAAGTGCTTATCCAAACTGTTGTCAAAATCCACCACGTATGCTCGTAGTAGATCTTCCAATGTTTGAATGGTACGTTCACTTTGTCCATCCGTCTATGGGTGATAGGTTGTGCTCATATCTAAGCGAGTCCCCAAAGCATTTTGGAGAGGAGTCCAAAAATGAGAAGTGAATCGCGCATCGCGATCAGATATGATAGAAGTAGGTACCCCATGCCTAGAGACTACCTCCTTGATGTAGAGATTAGCTAATTTCTCCAGCGAGTCGGTTTCATTTATTACCAAAAAATATGTGCCGATTTGGTTAAACGATCCACGATAACCCAAATCATGTTATGGCCAGTTGGCGTTCTAGGAAGCTTTGTGATGAAATCCATAGAAATTCCGTCCCATTTCCACATAGGGATTTCTGGTTGTTGGAGTAGGCCTGAAGGTTTATGATATTCAATCTTAACCTTCGCACCAGTCAAGCACTTAGTAACATAAGTGGCTATCTCAGCTTTCATGTTTGGCCACCAGTAAAGAGTTTTGAGATCCTGGTACATCTTGTCCGAATTAGGATGTACCGAATATCGAGAGGTGTGAACTTCATCGAGCACCAGTTGTCTGAGATCCCCAAAACGTGGTATCCAGACTCGATTCATAAAGTATTGAAGACCATCTGTCTTAAGTTCCAAGTGCTTATCAGCACCATGTAATGTTTCAAGCCCGATGTTTTCTCCTTTCAAGGCCTCGCCCTGGGCTTCACGTATCTTATCAGGAAGATTAGAATATATAGTGAGTTGTAAAGCTCGCACCCATTTGGGTTTCGTTTCCTTACGATTGTGGGTATCAGCTACTATGTTAGCTTTCCCTGGATGATACTTGATGGCACAGTCATAATCATTCAGAAGCTCAACCCATCGACGCTGTCGCATGTTCAGCTCCTTTTGATTGAATATGTTGGAGGCTCTTGTGGTCAGTGAAGATCGTACACTTCGTCCCATAGAGATAATGCCTCCAGATCTTTAGAGCAAAAACCACTGCTCCCAGTTCCAAGTCATGGGTGGTGTAATTCTTATCATGAACCTTTAATTGATGTGAGGAATACGCGATCACCTTATCGAGCTGCATTAGCACACACCCTAGCCCTTAGATAGACGCATAACAGTACACCACAAAGTCCTCTATACCCTCAGGTAATGATAGTATGGGTGCACTGCAAAGATTTGCCTTTAACAATTGAAAAACAGATTCTTGGGCATCTCCCCACTTGTAAGTAATCCCCTTCTGTGTCAAAGCAGTGAGGGGTTGAGCGATCTTATAGAATCCCTCAATGAATATGTGATAATATCCCGCAAGACCAAGAAACTGGCGCACCTCTGTGGGAGTTTTAGGAGCCTCCCACGTTTTAATAGCATCAATCTTGGCGGAATCGACATGTATTCCTGCCTCGCTAACCACATGTCCAAGAAATTGGAATTCTTGAATCCAAAAGTCACATTTAGAGAATTTTGCATATAACTGCTCATTTCTCAGAAGTTCCAAGATCTGCTGCAGGTGTTGCTCGTGCTCTTCCCTGCTCTTGGAAAAAATCAGTATGTCATCTATGAACACTATGACGAATTTGTCCAAATAGGGCTTGCACACATGGTTCATTAGATCCATGAACACAACCGGTGCATTAGTTAGCCCAAATGGCATCACCAAAAACTCATAATGTCCATAACGAGTTCGAAAGGCTGTCTTCGCCACATCCTCCTCTCGGACTCTCGGCTGATGGTATCCTGACCTCAAGTCAATCTTCGAATAGAAACTCGACCCTTGCAGCTGGTCTAACAAGTTATCAATACGAGGCAAAGGGTAGCAGTTCTTAACCGTTACTTTGTTCAACTCCCGATAATCGATACACATGCGGAAACTCCCATCTTTCTTCTTAACAAACCAAAACTGGAGCTCCCCTTGGCGAAGAACTAGGTCTAATAGAGCCCCTATCCAATAGCTCTTGGAGTTGGGTAGACAGCTCTTGAAGTTCGCCTGGTGCTAGGCGGTATGGTGCGCGTGCAGCTGGAGCTGCTCCAGGTACAAGATCAATTTGGAACTCCATTTGACGAACGGGTGGAAGTCCAGGTAATTCCTCTGGGAAAACATCTGGGAAATCTCGGACTACTGGGATGTCCTCAATCTAAGTTTCAGTTTCAGTTTGAGTGTCAGATATGTTAGCCAAAATGGCTGGACAGCCCTTACGAATACACTTCTGGGCTTTCAAAAAGGAGATGATGATGCCCACCATGGCACCGCCACGATCACCATGAATAGATAAGAGTTCTCCACTTGGGAGGGGGATACGAACAATCTTCTCCTGATAGAGAATTTCAGCGTGTTGCTTGGACAACCAGTCCATGCCAACCACGAGATTAAAGCTTCCAAGGGTGATAGGTAGAATGTTGATGGCAAATAATTGCCCATCCAACTTGAGCTTACAGTCACGATGAATATGGGTTACCTCAACAGGCTTTCCATCAGCCAATTCTGTAGAGTACGTGGTATCAAGAAGAGTAGGAACCATCCCTAGTTGTTTGCTAAGTATCGATGACACAAAACTATAATCCGCACCAGTATCGTATAAAACAGTCGCGAGAGTGTCGTTTAAGGAACGCGTACCCAACACGTCATTGTTATCGGTCCTAGCCTCCCCAGAGCCAATCACAATTGCTCTTCCATGAGCCCCATTGTTGTTGCCATTGTTGTTGTTATTGTTGAAGGACTTATACCTCACACTATCCCACGTTCTCTTGCTATCTCCAAAAGTAGAAGATGAAGCACCATGCTTCGGAAACGTACCATGCTCAACAACCTCATCAGTGAGTTTGTGAGCCAGGTGAAAGATTTGTTAGATTCTGGTTAGGTGAACTGCAGTGGCCAAGCCACGAATCTGAGGGACCCACCCTTTTGGTATGAAGCTCGATCCGTTTGTAAGGTAGGTTAAATAGATTTGAGCATATAGTAGCTATCTCCTGTAGCTTGGTAGTGTAGGCATCGATCTCAGACCCAATCGTCTTTAGATAACAAATTTCTAAATTTCATCATGGGGGGGGGGGTTACATTCTCTACCCAAGTATCTGTAACTCATCGAGTGTGCATGTAGCATACATTTCCCCATCCTGCCTGGGGAAAATGCACATGGCAAGAACCTATATTATCGAAGCAATCAGATTGTCTCGTTCAGTTCCGTTGGAGTTATCGAGGTTTACAACCAATAAAAGACTTGAAAATACGATGGCAGGTTGTTGTTGTGGCATGTACGTTCAAAGTATAAGAAAGTTCGAATGTGGAAGTCAGGGGAAAAGAATGATTTAGCAAGATGGATCTTTACTAGCTTGGAAAGATGCGAGGGCTTCAACCACCTTATCATTGATCATACGAACTCAGTCATATCTAAGTTAACAAAGGGGAAAGAAAGAAAAGACAGGTAAGAAAAAGTAAGAGTCAATCGTCGCCACGCTCTGTCTAGATAGTAGAGCCTTCATCCTCACTTTCCGTGTGCTCGTCCTGCTCAGGTTCCCCTTCCATCCCTTCTTCCTCCTCTTTCACGGTGTCAGTGTTATATGTTTCTTTTCACGTACAGTCTCCTTCTCCGGTCCTGTGTAAGTTAATTCAGTGGTTAGCTGCACCACTTGTTCCTCCAATCGTGGCTGTCAGCCATTAGTAGGTTTTGTCTTCCCTTGAGATGTTGCACTACGTCGCAGGCTTTACATAACTCCCCAAGAGTGTGTTTAACAAGCCCCGATCTAATGTGTTCTCGTACTAGGCGTAAGGTACTAAAGTAATAAATGAATTCTATATGTGTAACCCAGTCTCGTCTGAGTTTCAAAATGAGAGTAAGGAATATCAAGCGACAAGGAACAGGGACTAATTGTCTCATTGCTCAAAGAAAAAGGATAAGTCTTAACATTTGACTTTCTTCGAATTTGATTCGGTTTAATGGTATCACGTCATGCACATCGTGTAGCTTCCTATGTACGTGCGCCATAACGCTCGCAAGGGCTCTCTCCCCTGTACAATTGTTGTTTCCTCATCCACGAGGTTTGTTAGGATACTACTCCAGTAATGCGCCACCTGGTGTAACCCTGGGTTCCCACCATTGACGTGTTCCGAATTAGGTCTAGAACTAGAAGATAACATATCTCCCGAAATCATATGTTGTAGATATATGTAGCTAAAAGCTAGTTGTGCACTTAAGTTGTGAGTGTACTTACGTTATGATGATTATAGAATAGACTCAACATGCAGTCCTAGTTCACTATAACCAATGGCTCTGATACCAGTCTGTCACACCCTCAAATTTCCACTGCGGGGTGTATACCTCGATGCGAATGACATACCGGGATCCCATAGCCATAAGTCATATGAACGAACTCTAAATGCCCAGACCATTTAGTTCGTTTTCAAAAATCAAGTTTAGTTAAGCTGCGGAAGCGTAAACCAAGTTTAAACCTTTTTAAAACCATGCGCAAAACAACGCGCCCAAGATAAAACCATATGAAAGAAAACATAAAAGCATGATATATAATTTAAGTGTATGCCCAAGACCCCAAATGCAGTGAAGAGTGCAGTGCTTTCTAATCGTGGCACCAGAAGCTAACTACCTGCAAAAGCATGTATATCGTGGGTCAACAAACAATGTTGGTGAGTTCACTAAGTAAAGAAAATGAGTAAGTAAATGCGCTGGTTTCCAAAACCACGTAACCAAGTGAAAGCGTAAGTAATTGAGTTGGTTCCAAAAACCGTGTAAACACTAGTTCATCGCATGTCAAGGGTAGCTAACCCATTCATGATAACTAACACCAATATACCGAACTGCTGCTGTACGTGTAGTCACAAATGTGAGTTGCATGCCTTACATCATTGCCTATCAACAATGATAATCTGTTAAGTTATAGTTCACTCCCACACTCCTCCGAGCCGGTGTGAGGTTTGTCAGACCTAATAGTGCTATCAACTAATAACCTGCTTGCCATAACCCGGCAACTCATTTGGTATGTGAAGGACTTACAGTGATAGAGTTGGTTTAGTTCATCAAGGACACAGTTTGCGAACTAGCAAAACTCAACCCACACAAGGAGTCAAAAACCCGACCCACACAAGGAGTCATAACATCCCAACTCGGGATGTGTAAGTAGTCCCAAACCGGACTAGAAAAAGTTAAGTACGATGTCTCAAACCTGAGACACATGCTTTTGAGAAAAGAGTAGTGAAACTAACCTTAGGTCGCACGTGAATAATCCAAATTCCTCAAACAGTAATGAGCTACTGACTCCCTATTACAAATGTCACTAGGTGAGTATATGTGCATAACCAACACACCATACAACTCATTTGTCCAAGACTTTTAAAGTTCAAAACGTGTAGTGACACCTAATGACTCTACATGCACAAGTAAGTCCTACGTATCCCGTTGGTGATCATATTGATTATTATCAGTTTTATACCTCATACACATCTCATATAAGTATTCATACAAGTTTATGTCAAATACATACCATATAAGACTCCAAATAGTCACGTAAACATCCCTTACACAATCTGCGTTTTCAGGACAGATTGTACGCTGTGAAAAATGAATTATTTAAAAAACTTAACGAATGAATTAAACTCCCAAATTTTTACTGAATATTAATTGGGATTCATTTGATAACCCATATTTATTTTTTGTCTTAAAACCAAATACAAAAATTATTAAAATTCATAAAATACAGCTATGTCCAGAAAATATCCACAACAGGTCAGTTTAGTAGAAAAATTCCCAAATATTGTGTATTCACCCAAACGAGGTGAATCCACTTGGAAAATCCAAGTTTTTCCAATTTTGACCTATTGTCCAAATTTCATAACTTAACCCTTTGTAAAACTCGAGTTATGACCGTTTAAAGTTGACCCAATTTATAATTCCGAAAATCTGATATGACCTTTAATCAAATAAAATTTCAAAAACATATCAAACAACATCCAAATCAGATGGTTTTGCCCATTCTAAAACGCTAAGACCATGTACAATCCATTCATGCAAATAATCGATCAAAACAATCAATTAAAATCACAATACAGACCCTACAAAACACCCTAACGAATCTATCAGAAAACTGAAACTTGCACCCCAAGTTATTCACAAACCCTAATTATACATAAAAATCTCTAACACATGCATAAACCATATTATCATAATCAAACACATATATTATCATACAAAAACCCTAATTATGATTACTAATAACAATCATCATCATCAAATCACAATGAACATTCAAGAACTCCCACTAACACATGTATGCGATTTTTATATATATGTATACTCTATGATTTTTAAACTTTTCAAGCATTATAAATCATTATAAAACATGTAAAAATTATACCTTTCAACGCAAGAGTCCTCAAAGCCTAGAGATTTCACCCAAACTAGTTTGAAGAGATGAATAGGATTGATGTTTGTTGAAAATCAAGAGAGAGGGGGTGGGGGTTGTTGGCGGCGCAAAAAGGGGTTAGGGGATTAGGGTTTTTATTTTTATTTTTTATTTTTTTGTTTCCTATTTATAAGAAGGCTTGGCTTGTTGCCCAAGCAATTATGTTTTAGGGCCCTTTTAGTCCACTAATTGGACCCGTTAATCATGTTTTAGCCCAATACTGGACCCAATAATATTAATCACCCTATCTTGCATAAAAACCATTGTGTTTATCATATCATCATATTAATCATAAGGTGCACGTAATTTGCATGGTTTACATATTAACTTTCAGTCAAGCGGTAATTCACATAAGCATGTAATCCACATAAACATGTAACTTCACGTTCATCATAATTCAATTGTACACATTATTATATATGCCAGATAATTCACCAACGTTCGGGATACAGGACTCGTGTGTGCATTGTGATGATAACTTTACTTATTATAATGTAAAATATGTTATTATCACATAACATATGTTATTACCCTATCACATATAGGAAGACCTTCCTAACTAGCCCTAGTCAAGTGTGTAGTCATGTATGCACATGCAAGTTAACTAGAGTTCAGTTAAAGTAGGAACCTGAAAATGCGGGGTATCACAGTTTGTGAGTGTTTTGAGAGAGAAAGAGGGAATTTTTCTTTTTGAAAGGATAAGTGTGAGAAAAGGTATTTATCAGAAGTTTATAACCGTCCTACGTTAAACTTCTGAAATTAGTAATGTCTGATTTGCCCTTATTGACAAAACTGCCGATGAAGCAGATTATTCATCAGTAGTTCCTATTTTCTCTTCAGTAGTTTGTTAAAAACTGATGAGAACAATTTGTAAACACATTTTATAACTTCTAATGATTATTTTATCAGAAGTTAGTCATTTTTCTGAAAATAATCCCCTTTCCAATGTTTTGTACATCAGAAGTTTCTCTCTTTTTGGTCATCAGAGGATTGTGACAGATTAGTAACAATGTAAGTGAAAGTAAAATATGTGTAGGAAAATGAAAAACACTTACAGTACTTACTCAAAATTTAGCATCCCAAGCATGGATACTAACTTCTGAAATGTTGATGTGTCAAGGGGTTTGGTGAATATGTCAGCTATTTGATTAGCTGTTGTCACATGTTTCACCTCAATCTTGCCTTTTTCATAGCAATCCCTTATAAAATGATACCTGATTTCAATGTGTTTAGTCTTTGAAAACTGAATAGGATTTTGAATTATGCTAATGGCAGATTTACTATCTACAAGCAATGGGGTCTTGGTCTCTTTAATTCCATAATCAAGTAATTGATAATGAAGCCATTGAATATGTGATGTACAACTTGCAGCTGCAAGGTACTCTGCTTCAGCAGTTGAAGTTTCCACAGATGTTTGCTTCTTTGATTGCCAGGACACCAGAAAGATTCCTAAGAATTAACAACCACCAGATGTTGATTTCATGACATTTTACACCCTGCATAGTCACTATCTGAAAAAGCTGTTAAATTGGTATTGCTAGAAGCAGGATATCAAATTCCAAGTGTAGGAGTTCCTTTCATATATCTAAAAATTCTTTTGACTGCAATTAGGTGTGATTCCCTTGGAGCTGATTGATATCTAGCATAGACACAAGTTGAGAACATAATATCTGGTCTAGATGCAGTTAAATAAAGTAGGGAACCTATCATACATCTATACATGGTTTGAACAATCTGTTTTCCTTGATCATCTGGCTCAACTTGTGTGGTTGGACTCATGAGAGTGGAAGCTGATTTACAGTCTTTTAAAGGAAATTTGTTCAATAATTCTTTAACATATTTTGATTGATGTATAAAAGTTTCACTTGTTGTTTGTTTGATCTGCAGTCCCAGAAAGTACTGCAGTTCTCCCATGGTACTCATCCCAAATCTTGATTGCATGAGTTTCTTAAATTCATCACAGAGTTTTGAATTGGTTGAACCAAAAATAATGTCATCAACATAAATTTGAACAGGTAGGATGTGATTTCCAACATGCTTTATGAAAAGTGTTTTATCAATGGAGCCTCTTATGAAGTGGCTTTTGAGTAAAAAGGTGGAAAGTGTGTCATACCAAGCTCTGGGAGCTTGTTTTAGCCCCATAAAGAGCTTTGTCAAGTTTGTACACTCACTCAGGAAGAGAATGATCCTTAAACCCAGGTGGCTGACAAACATACACTTCCTCTTTTATTTTTCCATATAAAAATGCACTCTTTATATCCATTTGAAAAACCTTAATTTTGTTGGAAATTGCATAAGCCAAAAATAACCTGATGGCTTCAAGCCTTGCAACTAGAGCAAAGGTTTCATCATAGTCAATTCCTTTTTCTTGAGAATAACCTTGTACCACTAGTCTTGCCTTGTTCTTGAGAATTAGACCAGACTCATCTTGTTTGTTTCTGAAAACCCAACTTGTTCCAATTGGTTGTTTGTTTGGAGGTAAGGGACAAATTTCCCAAACTTGTTGCGTTTTGAACTGTAGTAGTTCATCTTGCATTGCTTCAACCCCGCTGTTGTCTTTGAGGGCTTCCTTATATTTCTTTGGTTCCAACTGAGAAATGAATGCTGAGAATAAGCAGAAGTTGGATAGTTGGTTTCTTGTAAGTACCCCTAAGGCAATATCACCCATGATTTGATCCAATGGATGATCTTTGTGTTCAATCAGCTATTGTAAACCACTGATAGGAGTAGGCTCTTGTACTTCTTCAAACAAACCACTGAGGTTGAAAATATCTGGTTCAGCTGTTTGAACATCTTTAGTAGTTGCAGGAGCTGAATCAGAAGTTTGAGTTTGTTCATTAATAGTTCTTGAATCAGAAATTTGATGAACTTCTGATGGCTTGAAAGTTGATTTAAGGACTGTATTGGGATTCCATGATGGAGGACCATCATCATTAAACCCTTGGTCACCATAATAAGTGGGTTTTGATGAATCAACAGTCTTTTCAGGTCCGAAATTAAAACTTTCAAGGTCAAAGAGTTTAGCAGGATGTGCTGGAATGAGTGCATGTTTTGACTCACTGAACTTGACATTCAGTGTTTCTTCAACTATCTTGGTTCTGGAATTGAATACCTTGTAGGCTTCTCTAGTGGAAGAATAACCAAGAAAGTAACCTGAATCAACTTTAGTAGCAAACTTTGAAATAGAGTCTTTGATGTTGAGGATAAAACATTGACATCCAAAAGCCCTGAAAAAGGAGATGAGGGGCTTAATGCCATGAAGAATTTCATATGAAGTTTTGGAATGTCTCTTGGTGATTAGGACTCTATTTTGAACATAACAAGCTGTGTTGACTACTTCAGCCCAGAAATAAAGAGGTAGGCCTGAATCAGCTAACATAGTTCTTGTTGCTTCAATCAATGTTCTGTTCTTCCTTTCTACCACACCATTTTGTTCAGGAGTTTTAGGAATGCTGAATTGTCTAACAATCCCTTTAGACAAACAAAATTCATCCAGAGTTTTGTTCCTTAACTCTGTCCCATTGTCACTTCTTATGACTTCGATAGAGAGAGAATACTGTTTCTCTACTTGTAGAATGAAGAACTTGATAATTTCAGCTGCCTCATATTTGGAAAATAAGAAGAAGACCCATGTGAATCTTGAGTAGTCATCAATGATGACCAAGCAGTACTTCTTCTTACCAAGGCTCATGATTTCAACTGGCCCAAATAAGTCCATATGGAGTCGTTGAAGACATGCATTTGTTTTTTATTCTTCAATAGACTTATAGGAGGACTTATGCTATTTTCCCTTAAGACAGGATACACAATGTTCTTGACACTAGTATACCTTCAAGGGTAGACCTCTAACCAAGCTCATTTTTGTAACTTTATTTATGGTTTTAAAGTTCACATGGCCAAGTATCCTATGCCAAAGGTCTGTTTCAGAAGTTGATGCTTTTGAGAAGAAACAGGCAGTGTTGTTCAGTACTTTGTCTTTTTCAATGTCCACTGCATTAACATTGCCACATCATTTGGCTATCAGCAAAGTATGATCTTCAATGATCTTCTCTATCCACTTCTGGCCTTCTGGTGATATGATCTTGTATGTTGTTTTGGTGAAAAAGGAAGAATATCCTTTATCACACATTTGTGAAACACTTAGCAAGTTGTACTCAAGGTTTTCAACCAGACTGACCTTGTCAAACTGCATTTTGCATGAGGATACATTACCATATCCTAGCACATATCCCTTGGCATTGTTCCCATTGGACATAGATCCTTCTCTTTGACTTATGAAATTCTTGATCAGGTACCTGCATCCTGTCATGTGCATTGAGCCTCCACTATCAACATACCAAATGCTATATAGACCTTTGGAGACCCTCTGCAAAAAGAGTAGATGAGTTAGATTTAGGAACCCAAGCCAATTTGGCTTTGGGTGTACTCTTAGGAACTGTAGCACTTTGTTGTGGACCAATTTTAGAAATCCATGTCTTTTTGGCATTGAATTTATTGTTAATAACAATGGTAGGACCTTTTTGAGGTTCGCCGTCAACTTTGGTCATCAGAAGTTTAACCATATTTATCAAAATCTTTTACCTCAGCAGTTTGTGAAACTGCTGATGGCTTAGGTCTAACTTCTGAAAAAGAATTTTGGGAGGAAGATTGTGGTTGAGATTTAGTCTTTCTCTGAGAAAAGGTGTTTCTTGATTGCTGTTTTATGGGATAGAAAATGCTTTCATAATCTTGTTTGATTTGTTTTCCCACAACCAGTTGTAAAATCTTCTTGTTGTACTGATTTCGTTTTCTATATATACAAAATTCTGTTTTGTGGTTAACCAGACCACAAATTTCACAAGGTTTGGCCTTTCCTTTTAAATTTTTAAAAGTTTTGGAAGGCAAAATACTGACAATTGTTGAATTTAGAATTTGGTCATCAGTAGTTTTGAGGGTCTCAACTCCTGATGTAGATGAAACTACTGATGAGTCAATGTTAGTCATTTCTACTTCTGCAGGACTTTCTTTTTTATTTTTAAGAAAGTTATAATGAAAAGATGTGCAGTCTTTCATTTCAGAAGTTTGAACTATTCTATTCCCATCATCAGCAGTTTTGGGAGTAAAATCAGTTAATGATTTAGTGTGATTGTACCCTATGCCAAACTTAACATTTGATGTAATTGGTTTGTTAAGCAGCATTTGGTAACCTCTACATGACTCCACCCAATTTTCACAATCAACCTTGGTGTTAGCATGCTCCTTTCTGACATTTCCTAGGTTTTCTATCATCCTTTTTATTTGTGCTTGGGTTTCAATAGCATTATTAGTTAATTTAGAAAGTTCTTTTTTTTTAAGCAAGTTTTCTTTCTAAATCACATTTCATTGGAGTGTATTTTCTTTCAGAGTCATTGTCTTTGCCTTGTAGATGCACATTGGTCTCTCTTATTAAAGCAAATGATTCTTTGCATGATTTTGTGCAAAGTTTTAAAAGAGACTCTTTAGATACCTGAGATAAGGCAGCATTAGAGAAGCATCCCTTAAAAGCCATTAAGGAAAAATTCTTTCTGCCATTACCAGGTTCACTCCAGTTGATGTCAAACATTTTGTTGTCTGCATCTGGACTGCATTCTGTTGTATCAAAAGGAAGACCGCTCTAGTCAACATACCCATTTGTGAAAAGGCTTTGTTGAGTGGGTTGTTGAACTTGTGGAGGTTGTTGAGCATTAGGAATGAAAGTCATCTGCTGTTGGCTCTACTGTTGATGAGTAGGCATCTGAAAATATTGTATTTGTGACACATATTGGATTTCTGGAGCTTGTGCCTGTACAAAATGTGCACTTCCATGTGTTCCAAAATTCCTATTGTAACTAGGGTTTAATTGGTTTCCAGACTGTGATTGGTTAAAGCTAGAGCTTCTACACTCTCTAACAAAGTGTCCCATCTTCTGACACTTATAACATCTCAATTTAGATTTGTCAAAACCAACTTTTGTAGAACTGTTCAGTCCTGGAAATTTCCCTCCTGACCCTTTTATAAAATTTGTTAGTTTTTATACTTAACATGACCAGTTGGTGTAGTATATCCATTTCCTCTAAGTCATAACTACTGAAATGTTTTAGATCATCCATTATAAAACATATGTTATCAGTAGTTTGACTGTTTTCATCATTTTCATAAGCTGGATATGACCTTTCTAATGAGATCCTAGCAATTATGTCAATGTTATCTGTAGGGCCACAGTTTAGAGGTTTGCGTCTGTCTTGGCCCATTAGACGTTTTCGGGTAGTTTGGTCTATTGGGTTAGTGGGTTTCGGCCATTGGGACTGTGTACTCGAGTTCCCATATGTATCTATAAATAGGGGGCTCCAAAATATTTTGGGTTTGCTTGTTATTTTTTTGCTATTTTTGCTTTCTTGTTCTCTTGTACTCGAACCTAGTGTACCAGACAGCTCATAGTAGTCGTGTGCACTTTTTGGCAATACAATCATTCGGTTCTAAGTTTCTTCATTTGTTGTTCTTACATCCAATCTTGGATCCGCACTCGATTGGGTGTGTTTGATACCCCGGAGAGGATTCTGGACTTACAATTGGTATCAGAGCCTAAGTAGTCTTTGGAAGGCTCGGTTCGGTATCAACACGAAGATCAAAAGGAGGATTCATTGCTGCGTTTTTCTCAGGTTTTAAAGGTTTAATTCGCATCCATTTTTAATTTTATTTATTTAATCAGTTTTGTGTTTTAGTTTGTGTTTGCAGATCTGTTTTTATTCAAC
Organism: Ambrosia trifida; assembly: GCA_028751855.1. NCBI lineage: Eukaryota > Viridiplantae > Streptophyta > Magnoliopsida > Asterales > Asteraceae > Ambrosia > Ambrosia trifida. The sequence goes on along the minus strand of CM054123.1, from coordinate 1,698,369 downwards.
AACAAGGAAATATTATTTGAAAAAGAGGGTGTTTGATCTTGTTTCCAAGGCTGTTGATTGTGTTAGCAAGATTTTAGGAAATTAGTTTGAAAAGTCCTGCTGTCATCCATTACTCACGTCAATCTCACATCAATATTTGACACATCAATATTTGGAAACTCAACAAGAATAGTCAATCTTTGACTATTTAAATTTTTTTTTTTGCAAGGTAGAGTGTTTCGGGAAAAGCACAGCAACCTCGGGAACAGTCAAACATCTCTGACCGCAAACAAAAACTTCAACCGGAAAGCGAGTTTACAACCGAACATCTACGCTCAACAACTCATCTCTCCGGAAACAACCTGAAGAACAATACCACCCGAAAACATCCTTCGCTCGAGAACCCGTACTTCATTCCAGATCATGAATCTTCACTCGAGAACGCAGCCTTGTCTTGAGAACACAGCAGATTCTTAATCGCAGCTGATATCGAAATCTCAATCGGAAACAAACTTTCGGTCAGACACTTCCTTTCGGACACCCGCAGTCGAACGCACCTCGAGAACATCTACATCACTCGAGAATAAATCGGACATTTGAGAACTCGTACTTCAGTTGAGAACCCGTCATCACTTGAAAACTCAACAACCAGTCGAGACCAGCTGCTCACTTGAGAACCCAAAACCCACCTGCTCAGAAGTTTATCACCGGTCACCCACACGCGAACCCAGCTCCAACCCGTCTCTATCACCACCTATCCTTTGACCTGTACCCACCATATAACCGGAAACACACCCACCTAGAAAACCCCACCCGTCACCTACCTCCTGGATCTGGAAGTTTGTTTGGCTATTGTTGTTTCGAAGAGAGAGAGAGAGTGACTGTTATTAAATTTGGTTGTGGTTTTTTTTGTTGTTCTTCACCGAGATAGCGAGAGAGAGGTAGTACCAGAGAGAGAAAGTCCACCTTGTTCAGAAAGTTTGTTTGATATTTGGATGGTTGGATATTGAAACAGAAAAAGAAACTGTCATTGTTTTGGACTTTGGAAAGTTGTTGAGAGTATAATAAGACTAATTATAGAGGAGCAGATGAAGTTGAGAAATTTAGACAGAGAGAGTCTCGAGAGTTGAAAAAGATAAGAGAGAGAGAGAGAGAGAGAGAGAGAGAGGAAGGAAAGGATTGTTATTGTTGGATTTGATGATGCAGACAATTGATTAAAGAAGTGATCTACTTCCAACTTTTTCATTGTGACAATTTATTTTGGACGTTTCGTAATAATAATAATAATAATAGTATTATTATTTGGAGTGTGCAAGCTTAATTTGGGGGGATTGACTTCACTGTATACGGTTTGATTCGGTTGACTAGATTGTGTACGGTTTGACTTGTTGACTTGCTTAGACGTCCTGTGCCCGGTCTAAAACTTTTGTGGAACGTCTGGATTTTTGGAGGTCATTGTTCAACATTAAAAATGTCTTCTCAAAGTGAGGTGTTCGAGCAGAGACTTGAGGGTTTCAGTTACATTCCTAGTGAAACCCTAGAAGCACTGATTGGCAGATTTACCAAACTGCTGTCAGAAATGAAGAATGCAGAGATCGTAATGTCAAATCGTTGGGTCAATAAGAGTCTTCGGGACACTTTAAAAAGAATACCAGATCAGCCGACATGCTACTGGTTTAAGTATGTCAATTGGATCATTACAGAAACAAGTTGGTCCAAAATGACGTCAGATGAGTTAATCTTACTCGTTAAAGAACATGCTAAGCGTGCAAGTCTGAAGACTCAAAGCAACACCTCTGCTACAACATGCTCATCCGCCTCTGACACTTCGTCTTCGAATTCAAACTCTGACTGCTCACCCATTTTTGCTGCTCCTGCAACTGAGGTATATTCTGATATGTTAGCGGCCTTTTGTTGTACTGAGCAGTGTAAGTCAAAAGTTAAGGGGTTTAGAGAAGAAACTCTCTCCGCATTTAAGCAGCTTGAATACCAGAAAATGGCCACTTGGGATATGAAAAAGAAATTTCATTCCTATAAAGAAATGGTCGAGCAGCAAAAACTCAATATCAGCTGCTTGAATCAGGAGGTGAGCGAACACAAGTATCGATACTTACACTTCAGACGACTGCTAATACTTTAACTGCAGAATTGATCAATTTAAAATCCAAATTTGAAAATGCCGATTTTCATTTTAAAAAATTCGATTGTTCTAGTAACAAAGTCGAAAAAATAATTAATACTCAGTTAAAGTTCAGACCAAAGGAAGTGAGGAATAAAGGTCCGGGGTTTGTGGAAATTCCACCACCTTTTAATGAAAATTATTCCTCAATTCCCATATCGGATGAAGAACTGTTGGCTCTGCCAATTAAAGGATACGGTCCTCCAATAGAAGAGCCAACTAGTCGACGATCGAGGGATCAAGTTGAAATCTCCAAACCTGAATCGGTCCCCATTAGAATCTCTAAACCTAAAAACAAACAACCTAATCAAGAGCAAGCCCCATCAAAAACCTTTGTCAAGTCTCAAGATGCTTCAAAGCAGACTGAGACATTAAATTTTGAGAAAAATAAAGATATTGACAGAGTTTTTGAAGTGAAAAGAGATGAAGTCCCAGTTCCCAATGACACAGCTGAATCGAATAAAATGTTGAGGGAAACTTTTTAGAAATCTGAACCAACCTGCCAATCAGACTTAAATGTGCCCTTTGAGTTTGATTTCATGAAAACATTGAAGAATCTATGTGCAGAGCTCATGGCACAACATACCGTTAAATAAGTTGCCCCACAAACTTCTGAAAGTGACTCCACATGTGAATTACCTGAAGCAACTGTATCTGAGAAATCAGAAACAGTTAAATCAATTGAATCTGGTTGGGAGTCTTCTAGAGCAGCTGAGTCAACGGGGGATTCAGTAGAGCCACCACAAGTTTCTGAATCAGCTGGTTCGACTGAATTGGACATCACACCCTCGACTGAGCCAAAATCTGAAGAATCTGTGTGCTCAAGGCCAGTCGAGATTGAACAAGATTGTGAGGATCCCTCATCCAAGACTGTTGGCACAGGTGTGATAAAGCCAATAGTCCCTGATTTTAAATGTGTGAATGTTACTAATGCTTCTACTTCATGTGCAGAGTTAGTAAACGTAGAAGTTAAGGTTGAGGGGGATGATCTTGTTTGCACTAACAATGCAGGTGTTTGTGTGAAACAGTCTAATTTGTCTGCAGATGCTCTTCCATATGTGAAAAAGACTGTTTCTAAGCTATCTGTTATTGGCATGACCGATAAATACGTGCCACCACATAGAAAAACTACCTGTGCTAACTCTTATGTAAAGGTTCCTGAAGTTAAACAGAAAGCTAAAGGACAATCATCATCACAAGCACAATCTTGTTCACACGGGTGTTCAAGATGTTCTAAGCAGAACAGATACTTTAAGAAGCCTGCAAACAAATCATCCAACAGATCCCATCACTTACATTCATCAGTGGGATCAAACAGACCGGGATCTGCTCCTTATGCGAAGAAGCAGACATGCTACACCTGTGGAAGACCTGGTCACATTGCAAGAAACTGCGTACATCGTCCTTATGTGCCCTACTACAAACAATATCAGAAGGTTATGCCTAGGGAAAACTACTACTCCAAGCCAATAAAGATTGAGAAACCTAAGGCAAGGAAGAATATGAACCCCAAAGGTAAACCATCTGATGGAGACAAGAGTGCTGCCAAGAGCAAACGGAAGGTTGTTCAACCACAGAAATCTAAACAACGTGAGAAACCGAAAGCTGCTACTCCGAAAGTAGCAAAACTGGTTGTTAAGCCTAAGCAAGTTTGGAAAGCAAAGGCGGAAACAACACCAGTCCTAAATGAGAAAAAGGACATGTGCTTGAGGGAAGTGTCACACGTAGACGCTTCAGGAGTGCCCAAGACCGCGATGGCCTGGGTACCGATGTTTAATTAATCTCCTTTCTTAGTGCAGGGACATCCAAGGAGGATTGTCGAAGACCAATGGTATGTTGATAACGGTTGTTCCACGCACGTGACAGGTGACATCTCTCTATTTTGCATTTATTTTAAAATTTTTAAACAGTGAGTATGTTTCCTTTGAAGGAGATAATGGAGGTAAAATCAGCGAACGAGGTACGCTCAAAACCTGATGCATTATTTCTGAAATTAATTGGTCTTTGATTCGAGAATGGTTTTAGAAAAACACAAAAAGATTTTTCTTAGTTTTAGGCTATAAATTTGTTCTTTAAATTTTCAATTATTAACATAAATTTAGGGGGATATACCCATACCCTCAGAAAATACAAAAACAATAGAAAAATTCACAAAATGAGATCTTACGGTGCGAAAAAGAAGAAATGATAGTACATCAGCTGTTTAGTTGTCACACTTTAAAATCGAAAAGAAAATTAAATTAAGCGTGATTGCAGCTCCATCATATGATGTACTGGTAGGCAAACTGCACACCGAACTCAGTCCAAAACATGCTAAAGATAAAAGGATTGTGTAGCTTGTAGGTAACACATCATCGGCGTATGATTTTATGGTCTTAGATCCTGCATTGATAGATTGCCAAAGTCTGAGATTTCAGGTCTTTAAATTGTTGATACATCTGGGGATGTCCTGGCTGTCCTTCTGCTGCATCCAGATATATGCTGACCTAGGCATAGTCAGGACGTCTTAAAAGAGCAATAAAGAAATGCCAAAACTCATAGATTCTCAAAGAGAATTCAAGCTAAACATACAAATCAAAAGCCTTAAGCAATGATCATACCGAAAATTTGGTATTTGCCCTAACCTTGGTCAAGAATCCATTGGTCTCTCTGTTGCATCTAGATATATGCAGACCTGATCACCGATGATCTTGACCTTGTAAAACATACAGATGTCAGCAATTTACTCACCTGTTATTTCGGTCTAGCACACGTTAAGGAAATAAGAAAAATATAGGACTTTAAGGCGTGTGTGTATGTTTGTTTAAGTGGATAAACGATGCTGATAATAGTCTTGGACTGTTTTCTGGCACTTTAATAAGTATACTAAAACAAATACACAAACGGTGTGTTACAGTTTGACAAAGCTGATATGATCTTCTTGCACATGATTCTCACAAAAAAGATGCATTGTAAATAGTTTGTTATTTTAATCTGTATTTGGGTGAATGGATCGAATAACAACAAAGAATGATTAAACAATTTAGTTTTAGGTGCGGAATCCCTAAAACTATCACAAAATAATAGTCAAACAGATCAAAACACACATATCATCATTTTCAAAAGCTTTTCATTAATTAACAACTCGATTACACGTTGAAATATGATTACAAACAGGGTGAGAACGTGAAAAGAGTTAAACAAAACACTAGAGAGAATATCAGAAAGTGGAGGGAATAATAATGACCAAAAGTTACATTCAAAAATCAAACTTGTCTATTTATAGACTGCACATTCGCCCAAATTGATTGTGCGAATGTGCAGGTTCGCCCAAACTGTCTGGTCGAACCAAGTTACATAATAAACTATATTCACATTCGTCCACAGCATCTTCCTTCGCACCTTTTCTTCTTCCTTCGCACCTTCAGAAACTTTCCTTCGTACCTACAATTACTCCTTCGCACCAACGACAATCATCAAAACAAGTTTGTTGTTCAATCCGAAGCACTAGTCGCACTTTTGCATCTACAAACTCCCCCTCGACTATTGCTTGGATTGCTGTCTACGCTGTTCATCCATTCTAATATTCATCAGTTTGATATGTCGTTGAATCTTCTGTTCTTTCGTCAACACCGGTTCCTGAAATTGCTTTTGCTTCTTCTTTTTCAGTTCATGCACCTTTTGCTTCTCAACAAACTTTCCGAGCTTCTCGCCATAGTAACAACCAGCATTAATATCATACGCAAAGCACAGAAATACCACACGTTGGTACTTTCCTGCTTGCTCAGCATCCTTCGCATCAGAATAGATCGGATTGTAAAACAACATCATTATATCCTCATGTGAACAGTTTATTAACCACATGGGATCAAAAATGTGTAATTTCTTGTAGTTCTTCTCTCCGTCTTTCAATACAATCACAGCCTCGGCAATCTTCCAATCGTAATACCACCAGATGAAATCTTTAGCGAAGTGTTGTGGGATTGGCAACAAAGGAATCTTTTTCAACACTCGCGGTGGTTTGTACTTTAACGTCACCTTGGGCATACCTGTAATCTGATCAATATCCTTCTTGTGAACAATTCGTTTAGGATATTGTGGTTTAAACAAATCTCACTTGGTTCGGCTTTCTCTAGTCATCTTTTCAGCAAAGTAGGTAATCTGACTATTTGACGCTCCCGTTAAACGGTGACGACAAATATCAAGGATTGCCCAATAGGGAAGAGTTTTCAAATGATGAAACTTATCGAAGTATAAGATCCCCTTCTCCCACTTCACTGCAATGCATCTCAATTCTTTGACAAACTTCCAGGCCAATGCACGACCTTTGAAAATACCACTATGAAGTTTGTAAAAGCTTCCCTAAATTTCAGCTTTCGGATGATTGTTTTCTTTCTCTTTCAATTTCCTCAGGAATTCCTTCAAACTCTCCGACTGCTCGAACCGTGGTTTGTCATGCCCTTTGAAAATTTCATCTCCAAATGCTTTACTTTTCTCTTTAGCCAGTTTCTCGGCTTGGTTTAGCAACTGATCTGAGAATCCAGGAAATCCACAATCTTGATTAGTCTTGAAGTATTGTGGATACTCCTCACTCGTTATGTCTTCCATTTCAACATCCTCAAACGCAGGAACATCACGGTCATCAGAATGATTACCCGCTTCCTTCTCAGGTATCTTTGGAATGAAATTGTCAGCAAGTAATTCTTCCAAAGTCTTTCCTACCTGTTTAGCTAAACCCTCAAGTATTTCTTTTGAAATCGCCGCCGAAACCTCTCCATCTTCAAGATCAGGATCATCAAACTCCAACTCAAATAGTTTATTGCTCGATTCAAATATCTCTGGAAATCTGCTAGTCATGTCGATCGTCCAGACTCGATCAGTGAGCATCTGGCGATACATGTTCTTGTCGTCCTCAGATAACGATTGCAGTTTCTCATTCCAGAATATATCTTCATCCATATTCTCTCCAGGAGTCTTAGAGCTCGACTCTCCACCCTTACTTGTATCACGCTTTTCATATGTAAACTTGTCAGCGTTATCATCATCATCATCACTACTATCGAAAGCAGAACCGTTTCCATCACTCGAACCACCATCTGAACCTCCATCATCCTCATCATATTTCTTCTTTTTCTTAGTATCATTTCCTGCATCTTCATCAAGTTCTTCATCTTCTTCTTCATCAGATGGTTCAAAATCAACCTGTTCTTCTTCTCTTTCCTTATCTTCTTCACCAGCTTGAAGTTGAGGAGCTCGAGAGTACAAGTCTTTGATCAAATTGTCCATATACTTGTTACTCTTCTTCAGCAGTTTATTCTCCTCCTTCAAGACGATAATTCTTCTGGTGTTTCGTTGCTCGTGCTTCAGCAACTTCTTATTCTCTCTTTTCAATCTCTTAATCGTTTTCTTCAAAACTTCATTATCATCAGCTGATGTGACTACGACCTCCAACATCTTTTTATCATTTGTCTTTAATTGCTCAATCTCAGTTTGTTGTTTGTTGATTATATTCATCATCTCAGACAATCTCTGATTTACAGCACTCATTATATCACTATCCACCGATACTTTCTTCTTCATAGGTGGTTCAACAACATCAGGCAGTTTGCCTTTTCTAATCTTCTTGAGCACGTTATCCAATGCCTCGTTAAACTGATCAACAGGTATATCTTCACTCTGTTGTGTGCTCGATGTTGTCGCAATCTTCTGCTTCTTCTGTGCTGGTGCAGTAACCGGTGACTGAGAACTAGAAGCCGGTGGTAGTTTCTTACCAGCTATCAATGATTCAATCTCTTTCTTTCTCTTGATACTCGGTTTCTCTGTTTGCTTCTTCTTTGATTTAGCAGCTTGTACAGGAGAACCAGTAAAAGTTTCATCTATGTTTATAATCAATTCATCTTCATCAATTGGGATAGGACTCTTGTTCCCTTGATCTTCTACATTCTGACTAGTAGACACACCAGCCTCAGTGGCCTTGGGCGTGGCGGTCTTTAACGATTCAGTCTCTGAGTCCCAATGTTCATCTTCTAGCTTCTCTTCTGAATCAACTGACGCTTCGTCCACAATGTGTAAACCCTTCTTTGCCATTGTTTTGTTTCTTCTTGGCGTACTTTTCTTCTTTTCGGGTTCAGTTGTAACATCTAACCTTATCTCTTTCTTCTTTATCTTTCCACTCTTTGCGCCGACATTCACAACCTGTCTTTTGCGTTTCGCATCAGGATCAACAGGATGTAACGGGTTATCAGGATCAAAATCACTGTTCGCATGTCTCACAAGCCCTTCACCCGGATCTGTATAATCAACTCTTGCTAGGTGTCCAAATAAACGCCTTACTGGAGGACGTTCATCAACTGACAATCCCTTATACGCCTTCATCCTAGCAAGTGTATTAAGCGACATATGTTCTTGAACAACTATGTGCTTAGGATCTCTTTTCAACTCCTTATACTTGTTGTCAAACACCATCTGGAGGAAACGAGGATATAAAAGAAACTTCAGATTCCTCGTGCTGTTCACAGGCTCCAGTAAATGAGTCATTAGCATGCCTGAAACATTGAACGGTTTGTTCAATACTAAGGCAACCATCATAGAACTAATGCTTTTACGCATTAAATCATATCCTCCAGCTGCAGATCCGAAGACATGAATCAAAACGTGTGCCAGATAATTGAATTGAGGGCACAGTTTTCCCTTATGCAATGAACCGTCAGTGATTGGTCAATTATATTTCATTCTGAGAAAACACTTTCGCTGATCCATAAAGCTAAACTCCTTCGTATCTGTCGGCTTATCATCTAAGTTCAGTGCTTCTCTGAGATCCTCCTCACAAACAATGACTCTCTGCCCTTGGATCTTGCTCGTCAAGCATGACTCGCATTTCCAAAAATCAAGCTTCGCTTCCGACCAAAACTCTTGCATCATATCTCTGTAGATAATCGTCGGTGTAGCGATAGCATCTATCACCCTGCATCTCTTCAAGAAATCAATAATACCGATAAACTCCGTATGCTTTTTAACCTCTCCGAGATATGCACAGCATTTATGCACATTCTCGAAGACTAAAAGCTCTTCAGAAGCTGTCTTGGCAGACTGTGATGATGATCCAACTTGTTCCGTTGTCTTCTCTTGTTCGGACATCGTTAAATCTGCAAAACAATCAAAAACACATGTTAAAAATCGACAAAATTCAAACTTGAAAATTTTTGGTAATCAGCCTTCTCATTCGCCCAAACGGGGGTACGAATGTGAAATAATAAGGTACGAATGAGAAAGTTTGAAGGTTCGAATGTATGGATTTTGAATAAAAGTTTCATTCGCCCAAACATTCTTCATTCGACCGGTTGTTTATCTCCTTCGCCCATTCGTAATGGTCGAAGGTAACTGTTCTTAATGGTCGAAGGTAACTGTTCTTAATTTGAAACATCGGGATGTCACGTATTGATGATTGTTCAGTAGCTCATGATAATACATATGTTTAAATAATCCTTTATTACATTACAATATTGAATTACATTAAAGTCTACATCAAATAATCAAACAAAGCTTAAAACTTCAAATATCTCCTCATGCTAGCTCTAGACTTCATGCATCAGTATTTCCTGTTGAGTTTGGAAAAATGGGGGGGGGGGGGGGGTCAACTAGAAGTTGGTGAGAATACATAATCCATGTTAAGCATATAGTTTAAGTATAAAAGTTTAGCAATTCGTATGTCTATCGTAAATTTAAGTCTACATGAATAGTATAATATGTTGACATAATCAAACCTCCGACTAGTTTAGGTCCATCCCGTCATCTACGGTTCACCTTAGTAATATGTTGAACGATAACAATCACCCACGTTACCTATGTAGGAGGTACACGTATCCGGGTGGGGTTGTCAATCCAATAGATCTATTATTGAGTATCGCCGGCTTGGCCATAGCTAATGATTATGTAAATGTTGAAACTCGTTGAAACTCGTTGAAACTGTTGACTAATTCATGAGGCAATAAAGTTTACTACTAGACATGCATGTTGAATTGCTTAAATAATTGTTGCAAGTATAAAGAATCGCATAAACATGGTTACGTAAACTCACCTTAGCAAAGTATTAAGTCTCGAGAAATAGAATATGTGTAGCCCCAAAGTTGCCAATTACAAGAGCTTATAATCAAAGCTTCAATTGTAGAAGTAATAGACTATAGAAGAAAGGTATGAGGGAAAGTTTAATCGGATTGAAACAATCGATTTAGAGATGCAAAGTATAATGGGTCATAGGTGGGTTTTTATACTAGTTTTGGATTCAATTAGCCATTAAAATTGGTCAACACCATAAAGTAAGGTTTTATGATGAATTGACTATTTGACTAAGACTTTGACTGTTTGACTAAGACTTTGACTAGGACTTTGACTATTTGACTCAAGGCTTTATTTAAATAAAAAAAAAATCTTGTATGTGAAAAAAAAAAGAATTTAGAATCATATTATTATTATTATTATTTATATACATTTATGTATGTATATAAGTTGTGAGTTAGGATAAATAAAGACTTAGGCACATTTGTATAATATTAATGATAAAGGTGTAATAAAAAAAATATATATATATATAAGGGCTTTTTATGTATTAAAATTTTGGGGAAAATTTTGCACTGTTACAGTCTCCCCTACTTTTGGAAACTTCGTCCCGAAGTTTATTGAAAACACAGGGTTGAAGGTGATTGGGTAGAAATTAGGACAAGGGTGGTTTGGGAAGTTTCGAGTTAAGGCATGACATAAATTTATAGGTAATAGAATAAACTGTTTCGAATAATTTGGGTAAGAGTTTTGATATGTGTGAGTTTTAAGGGTTGGATTAGGTTCATCTGAAATAGCAAGGAGAATAAGAATCTTAAGTTTTAGGAGTCCTAAAAGGAATGAGTTGATGGACTATTGAAAGACTAAATGAACTACCAGATAACTAAGGTTTATAATTGGTCAACTACCGAAAACCTTGATAGAATTTCACACTACCTTAACGTACCTGTAAATTCATGATTACGTTCCGGACCGCAATCACCAATTTACCTTACATTAGGGTTTTGTGTCCTTCTATAACTCTAGACACACATGTAAAATAATATGATTAACCATGTATCCAAAAATGAGTCCAACTGTTGAGCAGGAAAAAGACTTCTACCAGTCAGTGAGTAGGAACCTCTACCGATTGTTGAGCAGGTATGATAGCCTCTACCAGTCGTTGAGCAGGTTCTAGGGCCTCTACCGACTGTTGAGCAGGCATGATGACCTCTACCAATCGTTGAGTAGGTTATTTTGTACTCTACTAACTGTTGAGCAAGTACTTCATCCTCTATCAGTTGTTTGATTAAGTGTACCAATTATTACACACATGAATTGCAAATTGATAATATGTACATGTAAGCAATCAAGTATCAAGTATAGCATACGATTTGTAATAGAGTTGCCCTAGATAAGGTTAATGACTCTATGTGTGTCTATAGTAAATAGCTTATATTCCATGAATTCTAGTTTCAAATGTTCAAATAAGGCAAATAGTCGAATCCTCATGTATAACTAAGGATTATGTTTGATGCAACACACAATCAAGTTTCAATAGTTTGGTTATCATGGGTAACTAGCTCATGTGTGAGAAGGTGAAGGATATGAATTTAGTTCTTGAGAGGATGATGAAAAATTCTTGAAGCAGAATCAAAGTTGTGAGAGATAGTGAATGTGAAGATAGTTGATAAAGAGTTTATTTTATAGTATGGAGATTATATGATTTGAGTAGAGTGTTGAATATTTAAAAAGTGGCTAAGATGGTAAGGTGAAGTGTGATTGTGAAATCCATGGATGGTTATGAAATGAGATTGATTTAAGCTGTAAAATTTTGAGATTTTTGAGCTTAGTTTAAGGAAGGTGAGTGTAATCATTTATTCATTAATTAAAACGAATAAACGAAAACGTTGACTTATCAAAACTTCTAGATTCTAATAACATAGTGAAGACATGCTTTAGCCTATAAGTGAACACTCATCCCGAGAATTCCCAGGTAGGCATCCGGGTCCCTCGTCTGATTGGGATATATGCGCAATGCCAGTCCTAGACAGAAAACTCAGAATACAGGCGTTCACCCTTCCAGATTGCACGTGTTCGTTATTAAAATCTAGAACTTCGACGAGATCTCAAGGTGGTTCAGGCTAAACCTGAGGATTGTCCTATTAGTCAAAGAGTAGATCTTGTGATGGAGAGCAATCTTCTTATAGGGGTTGAAGTAGGGATAAGAAGTAGGAGTGAGATAGAGAATAGCAAGTAAAAGTTGCAAGTAAAAGGAGCAAGTACTGATTAAAATCCTATGGTTATAGACTAGATTATTTTTTTTTCTAATAACCTAATTCCCTATAACCATGGCTCTGATACCAATCTGTAACACCCCAACCGATGGCGGAAACATCGGGATGTCACGTATTGATGATTGTTCAGTAGCTCATGATAATACATATGTTTAAATAATCCTTTATTACATTACAATATTGAATTACATTAAAGTCTACATCAAATAATCAAACAAAGCTTAAAACTTCAAATATCTCCTCATGCTAGCTCTAGACTTCATGCATCAGTATTTCCTGTTGAGTTTGGAAAAATGGGGGGGGGGGGGGGGTCAACTAGAAGTTGGTGAGAATACATAATCCATGTTAAGCATATAGTTTAAGTATAAAAGTTTAGCAATTCGTATGTCTATCGTAAATTTAAGTCTACATGAATAGTATAATATGTTGACATAATCAAACCTCCGACTAGTTTAGGTCCATCCCGTCATCTACGGTTCACCTTAGTAATATGTTGAACGATAACAATCACCCACGTTACCTATGTAGGAGGTACACGTATCCGGGTGGGGTTGTCAATCCAATAGATCTATTATTGAGTATCGCCGGCTTGGCCATAGCTAATGATTATGTACATGTTGAAACTCGTTGAAACTCGTTGAAACTGTTGACTAATTCATGAGGCAATAAAGTTTACTACTAGACATGCATGTTGAATTGCTTAAATAATTGTTGCAAGTATAAAGAATCGCATAAACATGGTTACGTAAACTCACCTTAGCAAAGTATTAAGTCTCGAGAAATAGAATATGTGTAGCCCCAAAGTTGCCAATTACAAGAGCTTATAATCAAAGCTTCAATTGTAGAAGTAATAGACTATAGAAGAAAGGTATGAGGGAAAGTTTAATCGGATTGAAACAATCGATTTAGAGGTGCAAAGTATAATGGGTCATAGGTGGGTTTTTATACTAGTTTTGGATTCAATTAGCCATTAAAATTGGTCAACACCATAAAGTAAGGTTTTATGATGAATTGACTATTTGACTAAGACTTTGACTGTTTGACTAAGACTTTGACTAGGACTTTGACTATTTGACTCAAGGCTTTATTTAAATAAAAAAAAAATCTTGTATGTGAAAAAAAAAAGAATTTAGAATCATATTATTATTATTATTATTTATATACATTTATGTATGTATATAAGTTGTGAGTTAGGATAAATAAAGACTTAGGCACATTTGTATAATATTAATGATAAAGGTTTAATAATATATATATATATATATATATATATATATATATATATATATATATATATATATATATATAAGGGATTTTTAGGTATTAAAATTTTGGGGAAAATTTTGCACTGTTACAGTATTTGTGTTTTCAATTAAAACTAGGGTTCTAAACACAACTATTGATCAATTGATCAAACAGTTGGTTTTGAATCCATGGTTTTTGGTAATTCTCCCCCTAAAACACACATACAATGAAACCTAATCAATAATTGTTACAATGAAGTTGATTTTAAATAGTTTGAATAGTTAGGGCTCGAAACAGAAAACAGGTGATTAATCCTTCAATCCGTGATGATAACCTGTATAAGATGGTGCAAAATGATCAATATGAAGAGACGATCACAATGGAAAGGTTCAAAATAATCAAGCAACAAGGTGAGGTTAAGATGAAAAATCTGAAAAATTTTGAATGGGGTTCGAATTAGACTGATAGGTATATATAGGCATCCTCCTTCGCCCATTCTATACGTACGAAAGAGAAGCTTTTGTCTCCTTCGACCCTATTGAAAGGTTCGAATGAGCCAAAAGGGTTTGAATGAAACAAATGTTCAAGAACACTCTCCTTTGCCCGATTAAAACATTCGAAGGAACATGTAAAATCCCACATTCGACCAACCGAATGGGCGAATGAGAATTGGGATTTTTGATAAATTTTCCAAATCTCAAAAACGAGTCCCGGTCCAATTATTTTCCAACTTTTAAGCATCCAACAATCATGTTTTCACATTTTAAAAGTTACAAAGTTCAAATGGTGTATCAAGGTTTAGAAAATTGACATCAACCACCATCAGTTATCAAAAATAAGATGGAAATGAAAAATCTTTTTGCATTTTCTAAAGTTTATGCTAAAACACACCTAAAATCTTTTTGAGTTTTGTAATTTTTTGACGAGAAAATAAAATGCAAAAATGTAAATGAAAAACTGTAAATGTTTTTGGGATTTCCGGTAAAAGGATCATATCAGTTTTTGAGAAATCTGATCACACCGTTGATCTTTTTGAAATATTATCATTAAAGACAATGTGTGATCTGGCAACTGCTGATATTGTGATCCACATAAACTCACATGCAGAATTTTGTGCAATGCTTTAAACTGATACTGATATTTATAGTAAAAACGTAATTGTCTGTGGTTCCCACGCACACGACATACTCCCGTATCAAGAAGTAAAGTCACAAAGACTCATTGTAAAGCGTGATTATGCTTTCGCTATCTGTAGTTGTACAAGATATAATGCATAGAGGTATACAGGTCAGCAAATTAATGCAGCAAAGTAACATATGCACTATACCAGGTTGAGGACTGATATTAATCATGATTTGCATCAGTGATTAATACGATGTAATAGATAATCTTTGATGATCATATAACATGGAAAGTTCCTCAATTCGGTAACTTTAGGATTTGGCATAAAGCTCTTTTATAAAGACACCCTGCCTGATCTAGGTCCGTAATGACTTACAGCAGAAGATCAGAGAGGCTATCCCCAGACAACTAAATAACATAACGACCCTAAACCTCCGAGTTTTGTACAAATACCCTATCAAACGAAATTACGGTACTAAGACCATATGCCCATGAGGAGTTCATCCACACAACAAGTCGTTTGATATGTATGTATCAGGCACACAGTAATAGGTCTACGAAGCCTATCAGCACATCGCACAGACTCAGACACACGCCCTATATAGCAGTACATTACTTAGAATGTGTCAGATCCCCACTAATGTACTATCATTTCCCTTTATATTCCAGGAAATCATTTTAGAATTTTCTGATTTTTATAGATTTTTGAATTTACTGTTCCCAAGGATAAGCTGGAGCATTTCAAATATGTGACTGCCCAGATATCGTTTGTTCACAGAAATCTGACGGCATTAATCTAAGGGAAGAAGATATAGCAGTCAGCAAAGAAATTTTCTAATTTTTATGGATTTTGAAATTTTTCAATGTTTTTGGATTTTTGAAATTTTTCTGAAAAACAGTAAAAATTTAAACTAAAAAATGATAGACTGAGGTGGTGATCAGTCCTGTTTTTCTTTAATACCATTAGCTTTTAAAAGATAATCAAATCTGGATTTGTCAAAAGCTTTGGTAAAAAGATCTGCGCGTTGGTAATCAGTGTGGATTTTGACCATATCGATCAACTATTTAGCATAACAATCACGGATAAAATGATATTTAATCCGGATATGTTTAGCCTTTGAGTGATTTACTAAGTCTTTTGTTAATGCGATTGCGGCCTCATTATCACAGTAAATAGGGGTTTTAAGAAATTGCAAACCGTAATCCACCATCTGTTGTTGGATCCAAAGAACCTGTGAGCAGCAGCTCGATGCTGAAACGTATTCTGCTTCACATGTGGATAGTGCAACGGCGGTTTGTTTCTTGCATTGCCAGGTCACGAGCCTGCTCCCCATAAATTGACATCCAGCCATTGTGGATTTGCTGTCATTGTCACAGCCGCCCCAATCTGCATCACTAAAAGCGATTAGGTCAAAATTATCATCATGAGGGTACCAAAGTCCTTTCGATGGACAACCCTTCAGATATCTAAGGATACGCTTGACAGCTGCAAGATGACTCTGTTTCGGCTTCGATTGATATCGTGCACAAAGACATGTCGCAAACATTATATCAGGTCTAGACGCGGTGAGATACATCAGAGATCCGACGATTGCTCTGTATGTAAATGGATCAGTCAGCTCCCCCTTAAGGTCAACTCCAATCCCGTGATTGGGCTGTATCGGGGTATCCATCGGCTTCGAATCATCCATCTGGAATCGGCTCAAGACTTCAGAAACATATTTCGTCTGGTGAAAAAAGATCCCTGTTGGTCTTTGCTCCACCTGCAAGCCTAGGAAAAACTGCATTTCTCCCATTGCGCTCATTTCGAACTTTTCCTGCATAACTTTTTCAAATTCCCTACATAGAAGTTCGTTAGTTGACCCGAAAATAATATCATCAACATAAATTTGTACAAGAAGCAAGTCATCTCCTGCTCGTTTCGTGAACAGTGTGCAGTCTACCAGTCCGCGTTTGAATCCTTTCGAGAGAAGATACGTGCTTAGCTCCTCATACCATTGTCTCGGAGCCTGGTGCAACCCGTAAAGAGCTTTGTTTAACACATAAACCTTATCCCGGTGAATAGGGTCCTCAAAGCCTGGCGGTTGACCTACGTATACTTCCTCTTTGACCACACCGTAAAGAAATGCGCTCTTTACATCCATCTGATACACCTTGAATTTCTTCCATGATGCAAACGCTAGGAACATTCGGATAGCTTCCAAGCGTGCAACCGGTGCATAGATTTCATTGTAGTCGATTCCCTCTACCTGATGAAAACCTTGAACGACCAAACGAGCTTTGTTTCTCACTATGACTCCTCTATCATCCTTCTTGCACTTAAACACCCATTTGGTTCCAATTTTCTTTCTTCCAGGGGGCAAATCTGTTAGTGTCCATACACCGAGTTTCTGGAATTATAACAACTCCTCCTGCATTGCTTCCACCCAAGCATCATCCAAAAGAGCATCCTTGTATGTCCGCGGCTCAACCTGCGAAACATAACAAGCGAAAGACCAGTCATTTTGATAACCAGATTTTTGTATTTTGGCATATAAAGCAAGGTTGCCAATATTCTCTGGTGCTTGAGCATTTCTCAACTTCCCTCTTGTCATCACGCTGCTACCAGGATCACCAATAACCTGTTCAAGCGGGTGTATCCGATGTATCTGAGATTCCGGATAATCAGGTACTTGTACTCCCGTTTGAGTTGTCAAATTCTGTATAGAAACCAGATCATTACCCACATTCGATGTTGTAGCATCAGTAGTAGTTGGGTTCACTGGTGGTGTCTCTGTAGCATTGTCCAGAATAGCTTCACTTGTTGCATCATCGTCTTCATCTTCTGAATCTGATGAATTAAGCGTTGTAGAAGCTTCTTGGAACACCTCTTCTTCCATCACAGGAGCAGTGGTATCATTAGAAGCTGCTTGGGAGTTTACAGTGATCGGACGCACTAACGGTGAAGTTACGGCGTTTTCGACCTCGTAATATAAGCGAAGTACAGCTTCTTCAACCATGCTATCTAGATTTAATGATTCAAAGAAGTCTTGGTAATCAAACATCCAATCTTGTCCTCCACCCTGTACATTTTGTGTGTATCTTTGTACTTCGACATTAGCCCACTCCTCGAATTTTCTAGTTCTTTTGTTGAATACCCGTTTTAGTGGGTTTGCATATCCAACAAAATAACCTTCTTCAGCCTTTGGTGCGAACTTCTCCGAAGGATTCAACATTGTACATGGGGCACCAAATGGTTCTAGATACTCCAGATTCGGCTTGCGTCGGTTCAACAGCTCATAAGAAGTTTTGCCAAACTTCTTCACTGTCAAAACACGGTTTAGAGTATAACATGCTGCGTAAATAGCTTCGTTCCAGAACATGACTGGAAGATTTGAATCCGCAAGCATAGTTCTCGCCGTCTCGATTAGAGTCCTGTTCTTTCTTTCTGCGACACCGTTCTGCTGGGGTGTATACGGAGCGCTATATTCATGATGAATTCCCTTGTTTGCACAAAGATCCTCCATCTAAGCATTTTTGAACTCCGTCCCATTGTCACTCCGGATACGTTTGATCATCAGACCATATATATTCTCCAGACGTGTAAACAGAACCTTCAAATTGTCAAAAGTGTCGCTTTTCTAATGCAAGCACATGACCCATGAAAATCTAGAATAATCGTCAGTCACCACAAGACAGTACAACTCCCGGGCATGACTTTTACGTCTGACTGGACCGAATAAATCCATGTGCAAACGTTCAAGTGGCAGTTCAACGGAATTGACTTTCTTTGGTCTATGGGACTGTTTGTGCTGCTTTCCCTTTTTGCAACTAACACACTTGTCATTCAAATGGAAATGTTTCACATTAACTCCCGTGACAAGTTCATTCTTCACTAACTGGTTCATCTTTCGCAAATGGATGTGTCCCATTCTCCTGTGCCACATAATAGATTCTTTTTCTGTAGCCTTAGAGAGGAAACACGTGACTTGGCCATGGGTGGTCATTGCTTTGGACATGTCGAGAATATACAAGTTGTTTACTCTCGGTGCCTTTAGCATCACCCACTCTTTTGGTAGTTCAAACCCAGGTTTCAAGATATAGCAAGATTTGTCGTCAAAATACACAGAAAATTGTTTATCACAGATTTGACTAACACTGAGCAGATTGTAATCTATCTGTTTCACGTACGATATCCGCTCAAATGTCACGACCCCATTGCTTACACTACCTGTAACACCCCAACCGATGGCGGAAACATCGAGGTGTCACGTAAGAATGAGTATACAGTAGCACATGGTAACCAAATTTTAATTGAAATAAATTTAAATTGCAAATATCCAAAAATAGAAATACATAATGAGTTTTAATGTGGAAATCTAATACATCACAAAATCAAGCAAGCATAGACTTCATATTGTCTTCATGAAAATACTCTAGTCTTCATGCATCATTATTTCCTGTTGAGTTGTAAAAATGGGGGGTCAACTAGAAGTTGGTGAGAATACATAATCCATGTTAAGAAAATAGTTTAAGCATAAAAGTTTAGCAATTCATATGTCTATCATAAGTTTAATTCTACATGAAATAGCATAATATGTTGAATCGACATAATCAAACCTCCGACTAGTTTAGGTCCATCCCGTCATCTATGGTTCACCTTAGTAATATGTTGGAATGATAACAATCACCCACGCTACCTATGTAGGAGGTACGCGTATCCGGGTGGGGTTGTCAATCCAATAGATCTATTATTGAGTATCGCCGGCTTGGCCATAGCTAATGATTATGTAATGTTGAAACTCGTTGAAACTCGTTGAAACTTTTGTTGACTAATTCATGAGGCAATAAAGTTTACAACTAGACATGCATGTTGAATTGCTTAAATAAAATGTTGCAAGTATAAAGCATCGCATAAACACGGTTACGTAAACTCACCTTGGTATAGTATTAGGTATTGAGGAATAGTATGAGTGTAGCCCAATAGATTGCCTAGTATTACCCTATGTATAAGGCAACAAATAAGTCTAAGTCTATCTAGTCTACAAGTATATTCTAGAGTCTCGATTTGGGGATATCCAATTGTTGAATTTATAATAAAATGTTTAAATAAATAAAGGGTAATTTGATAATTAAATAAATGAAAGTCTTTTTATAAAGTTTGAATTTAGGATGTTCACAATAATGTGTTTGAAGTATAGAAATAATTTTTATAAAATTATTTTCTTTAAAATAGATTATTAAATCTATTTATTACAAATTGCCAAAATTTAACTTTAATATTTAAAAATACTAAAATTAAAGAATTATTATTTTAAAATTTATATTTCTATTCTAAATATTCAGAAATAAGTTGTATAAAATTTTGGTGCAAAAATATTAAAAATTGAATTTATTATGATTTAATTATGATTAAAACTAACAAAAATTGATTAAAAATATAAAATAAATGATTTTTCAGAATTAAAAATCATTTCAGAAAAGTTTATCATTATTCAAACTTAGAATAATTTTTGTGGGAATTTATAAAATTGTTTTGATATTTTAATGGAATTTTATAAATATAATAGAATAAAATTGATTTAATTATTATATATATTAAATAAATTAATTTCAGAAAACTAAAAATTGTAGGTGAAACATTTATATCAGATTAGTTAAAAATAATTTTTTTAGAATTTATAAAAGGGTTTTAATAATTAAAAACGAATTTATAAGATTAAATGTATAATATATATTTAATTGATTTGATTGTTTTAAAAAGGAAAAATAAAGAAAAAGGGGTGCCACAGCCGGGACTCGAACCCGGGTGGCTTGGGAAATTAGCATCAGTCACAACCACTTGGTCCAGACCAGTGGTTGTGATTATTTCTGTTTTAATTAAAATAAATACACTATGCTGAATCGAGTTTATCCCCAAATCAACATCACGAGCCCTAGATTCTGCAATAGTTTGATTCACACATCAATAGCCCAATTAATCTTAGGGCTATTGATGTGTGGATGCCGATGAACAAATCCCACCAAAATAATTGTACTTACAACGTTGTTTCGAGTACGATTGATCGGTCAACCTTGAAAGTCAAAAACGCGATCGTGAAGAATGAACAGAGTATAATTAAGAAGATTGGAGGTTAAGAGAGATGTATTGGCGAGTTGTGAAGGCTCGAGAATGATCAATTTATAATGCCAAGCACTGGATCGAAGAAATGGTATGAGTTGACCAACATTGAATGTCAAACGCGTATTAGATAATTTAGGTATCAATTGATTGATATTAATCGTGTTGCTTAGTCATGATAGGCCGGTAATCATGTAAGGATGCCAAGAATAGATAATCACGAGTTATTATAGGTGTTGATTGTCAATCACGAATCACAGTTGACTTTCTAAGTCAACTGTGAGGATTTGTAACAGATTATAAAACAATAACGGTCCGGGTTTGAAACAAATATGATGGCTAGCCCAGTTGGTTAGTGAGTGTTGTGTGTTGTTGGGCCGGTCTTGGGCGCGGGTTCGATTCCCAGCCCAAGCATCATTTTTTTGATAATTTTCCATGTTTATCCATATATATACATATAATATCTATGGTATTTAGGGTTTCACAATGCGACAAAAATAATTAAATGCGAACAAAAATACTAGAACTTGACGTTTTATTAATAATGATCGTGTAACGTACAAGTTTAAATGCGTAATGTTACACTACCCTCCATCGTAATGTAGCCTCCCTTATTACCAGCAAACGCTACATAACCTCCGTTTATGTTTTTGATATCAAAGAGTAACGTGAGGTCCCCTGTCATGTGACCAGAAGCTCCACTGTCAACAATCCATAGACTGCTAACAGGGCCAGCTGGAGCTCCCTGCACATATAAAGTAAAGCAGTTAGATCTTTCGGGGGACCCAAGCCTGTTTGGTCTTGGGTCTTTGAACGGGTTGTTTCAAAGATTCTTTCAATTCACAAACATCTTGGGTTAACTCAACCCCTTTCTTCTCACATTTAACTTTCTTTTTCTCATTCTTCTCATTCTGTGAAGTTGAGGCTCCTTCAGATTCCTTAGATGACCAGGATTGCTCAGATCTTTTCAAGATCCGGATCTGAGATTTTGAAGTCTCAGCTGGTTTCTTTACTTCATCTTTACATGCAACCTTCTTGGTTACCTTCTCTGATTTAATAGAGACAGGTCCAACTGCTTGTTTTCCATTAGGTTTAGAAGCAACCTTTTTGTTATCAGCAGTTGAGTTCATCACAGGTTTCTTTACTGATTTATCAGTGTCTATCCGGTTGCGCTTATCATACGTCATCGGACGGTTTTCCCTCTTGTTGTAAAAATTGTTTTGATTAAAATAAGGTGCTTGCTGAGGGTAAAACCGTCTTTGTGGATAACCGTAGTTGTCAACCGGATAATCATGATGTTGCCTCATCTCCACCTCGTGCCTTTTGTGTCGTACGTACGGGCAGGCGGCAAGTAAATGTCCCCTTTCCCCGCACTTATAACATGCACGGTATTCCTCATAGTTTTCTTTGATCGGCGACTTGGAAAAACTAGCAATGGGATAACGATCATCCAGGCATTGTTTCCTTAAACTCTCATGAGCTGGTTCCTTCGAGTAAGTCGGTTCAATAAAACTGTTTGCTTTATCAATTGGCAAAAAAAATTGTGTGACATTGACCTTGGCATCTTTATCCGAATAAATTTTCTCTAAAACTTCTGGAGGAATGTCATTGGTTCTTTCAAATTTTGGAAACCAAATCGTACTTTCCTGCCAGATCTTTTCGATTTTGGAATAATTGACAAACTTAATCGGATATTCATCATCAGATAAAATCTTATCGGAGCCTTGCATCCGATAGAAGATTTTGACAGGTTTGTCACACGATTCGTTGCTCATTTCATTGGTTTTCTCAGTTTTAATTTCATTTTTCTTTTCAACCGGTTTCACCACATTTTTCTCAGATTTAGTTTCAGTTTTCTCTTCTACCGATTTAACAACATGTTTCTCAATTTTCTTTACCTCTTTCTTTTCAACACCCTTACCAACAGTCTTTTCAGTTTTCTTAACCACATTCTTTCGATGAGCATTTGCCATGGGATGAATGATCTGAGACGGTGAGACTGGCTCAGTAGTGATTGTATGATTTTCATCAGGGATATCACTTTCATTTTCAACCGTCTCAGATTGTTGATCTTCTTCATCTGAATCATCAGCAGCGACCACACCCTCATTGTTTCCCAATACAGGTCTCACATCAGAATAAGGATCCCCGACACTAGAAGTGTTGGGCTCGTTTTCTGATGTGGAGTCAGAATTGACTAACGTCTCCGGTGGTATTGCATGTAAATTATGGTTTTCAAACAACACCGGAGATGGGACCGCCTTATAGTTTGCACTATTTGACTGGGAGGGTTCTTCTATGATATGGTCAACTACATATGCTATGTGCTTGTAACTCTCTAACTTCTTGTTCACTTTTTCAGCAAAGCACTTGATGGTTGCCATTTCTAACTTAGTGTTTTCCATTTCATTAATATAGTTATTAATGGCAAGTTGTTTAATTGACAATGTCTTTTTAAGTTCAGACACATCCTTTTTATAACCATCAAGAACTTTGTTGAAATCTTTTAAATCTTTTTGATAAATCTGACAGTTTATTTTGGCACTCTCAAGTTGGACCTTGAGAAGCTTATTTTCATCTGTCAGTTTTTCCAAATCAGCACATTTAACACATTTAACACACACTGTAGATTGAGATTCAGAACTTACCGGTTTAGGAGGTTCTGTCATTGCCATCAAAGCGAAGTGAGCTTCCTTCCCTGCGAAGAATTTGGAGTAGTCAATCTTGGTGCACGCATCATCCACCATACATGACTTGCGGGTCATAAGGAAATCAGCTTCTGCTAGCAATTGATCAATGTCATCATCTAGTGAATTCACACTAGCCTCTGAATCAGAATCACTCTCCATATCCGAGTAAGCAGAATCATAATGCTCTCCAATATCCGTGACAGAATCAAGAATCATCCCAGATTTCTTGTCTTCACTCTCAGCAATCACATCCTCATTCACTTCCTCTATTTTCAACTCCGACACTTTCTCAATCACAACCTCCTCTTCAATCTCCTCATTCTCATCTAAACTCATCTTCTGTGCCACACACGCCACGTTTACAGCAGTAATCTCCTCCACCCCCAATTGCATACCCGTCCAATCAAAACCTTCATCCTTTTGAATCACAAGTGCTTGGTTTTGATTGTCAGTTTGATTTTGGTTTTGAGTGTTAGGTGTAGAGATTGTAACAATGGTTCGGTTTGGATTCTGTTGAGGTTGGTTTTGAGTTGTGGATTGTCTAGTGTTGGTATTTTGTTGACGGTTTTGGTAATTGTTTTGAGGTTGAAAGCTTGAAATGTTGGGACTGTTGTATGAAACGTGATTTTGGTTTTGATTTTGTCTATTTTGGTAGGTTGAATTGAACGGGTTTCGATTACCTTGTTGTGCTGGCTGTGTGCACTCTCTTTTAAAATGACCCTTCTCACCACAGTTGAAGCATGTAACTTTTGCTTTGTTGAATCCGTATGTGGTGTTGGGAGAAGTTGAAAGGTCAGTTCTTCCAGTCTTCTGAATAAAGTCAGTGGCTCTCCTCATTATGCTTGCAAAAGCCCAATGAATATCCATAAGCTCCATTTCCTCTTTGTCGATTTGAGCGTAGTCCTCATTGGTGAGATTGTTGTTTCCAATTTGACTCGCAACCAAACCATTATATGATGCAACCATAGCAGATACTAGAGCAACATGCTGTTGAGCAATTTCAACAGTCACATTGTTAAGGTTCGAGGTCTCTAACACAATCGGACTTTGATTTGATTGTGCTTGAGTAATCTGCATCTGATTCATGTGAGGAGTATATTGTTGTTGTTGTTGAGGTTGACTTGCTGTATAGCATGCAGCTTGTTGTAATGGTGAAAATGGTGGAATAAAGTTTGATGTTTGATAAGATTGTGGTGTGTATGATGGTGTATACGATGAAGTATGAGCAAGGTAGTTGATTGGTGCTTTTGTGGGTTCAACAACATTGGATACACATGCTATGTGAGGAGCAACATTTGAAGTAGTGCTTGAAGCAGAAAGAGAGTTAGATGTACCACTCACATATAGATCAGGATTCTGTGGAATCTGTGCTCTCTTAGCTTTTCTCTTCTCCTCCATCTCTTTGTTTTCCAGCTTTTGAATGAACTCGTTAATAGTCCAATACTGGTATGCATCCTTTTCCTTCAACACTTCAATGTGTTGGTTCCAGTAGGGTGGTAAAGCATCAGCAAATTTATCAACCAATTCTGACATTGGTATGCTGATCTCATAGCTCGACAGTTCTGTGAGCAAATGACAATACCGTGGAACCAACTCCTTTAGAGTCTCATTGCCCATGTAACTGAAGTTTTCAAATTCTTTCCGAAGCTCTTCCATTCTCAGCTTCCTTGTCTTTTCATTACCATCATGTCGGTTTCTCAGCATATCCCATAATTGTTTGGATGTTGTACACGATCCAAACTGATGCAGCAAATCAGTGTTGATCGCCTGGGATAGCTGAGAGAATGCCTTCTTCTCTATCACAAACCTCTTTTTCTCATCATCCGCCAAATTCTCCAAAGGTATCGGTTCTCCAGTATTCTCCAGAATAGGAGCAACATACCCCTTAACAATCATTTGCCATGCCTCGGCTCCCTCAAGTCCTTGTCCCTCAACATGGATCTTGAACTTTGTCTTCCAAGTATTGTATTCCTTCATGTCCATTAGCTTTGGTGGACGATTGCCGTTCCTGAGGATAAATCATGAATAAGTGTGGATATAGCGTTGGTCGTCTGCGAATGAACTGCAGCTGCTGCTACTCCCCAATAGTTGTCAATAGGATGTTGTAAAGGTTAAACAACTTGTTGAGGAGCCGAACTAGTCATAGTCATGTAATTGATTAGCTGTGATGGTGGACTAGTCTTCTGGGCTGCAAACGACCATGGATCTTGTGTTGTCTGCTGTTGTGGTGCTTGAGTAGTGTAACACCCCAACCGATGGCGGAAACATCGGGATGTCACGTATTGATGATTGTTCAGTAGCTCATGGTGAACAATAAGTTTCATAAATGATTTAAATAACTTACATACAAATGTTCTAGAATTTGTGCATCAAATTGAATAAATCTATACACGTATCTTCAAGCATCAATTCAAATCTTCAAGCAAATAGAACCTGAAACATGTTAAGTTAAAAATGTTTTTGGGTCAACAAAAGTTGGTGAGAATTACATAGGTTTTTGATGATTGAATAAAATGTTGTGCAATTCATGTGTCATGTCAATCTAGTCCATATGTGAGAACATACTAGAAATAAATCGAGTGCATAATCAACCCTGATGACTGTTATAAAATGATACATACCATACGCTCATGGTCCAATAATGTTATACGATAACAAACACCCACGTAACCTTTGTAGGAGGCACGTATCCGGGTGGGATTGTCAGTCCAATAGATCTATCAATGTGTACCGCCGGCTGATCAATGTTAATGATTATGCTAGAATGATGCTTACTCTAATCATGCTCAAGACATAATGCAACATAGAAAACACATAGACACATTGATGATTGAATTGCAATGATGATGTTATAAACATGTTTCACCCCAAAAATGGTGATAAATAGAAAAGGGGCTATGTAAAACTCACCTTGGTAAAATGTTATATCTGTTGAGAAATGTGTTGACCAAATGTATCAAGTATCACCCTAAAATGAGGTAATAAATATGTCTAAGTCTATCAAGTCTACAAATGTATAAGTTCTAGGGCTTCGAATTGGGGACAATTGCTCGTTTGATTAATATAAAAAAATATTCGTCAATTGAGAGAAATTTAGTAAATAAATAACTAAAAATCTTTTTATGAAATTTAAACTTAAGATGGTTACAAGAATGTGTTTAAAGTGTAAAAATAATTTTTACAAAATTATTTTCTTTAAAATAGATTATTAAATCTATTTATTATAAATAGCCAATATTAACTTTAATATTCAAAAATACTAAAATTAAAGAAATCTTATTTTAAAAATCATAATTCTGTTCTAAATGATTAAAAATAATTTGTATAAAATTTTGGTGCAAAAATGATGAAAATTGGATTTATTATGATTTAATTATGATTAAATCTAACAAAAATTGATTAAAAATATAAAATAAATGATTTTACTGAATTAAAAATTATTTCAGTAAAGTTTAATGTTATAAAAACTTAAAATAATTTTTGTGAAAATTAATAAGATCGTTTTGATATTTTTATAGATTTTTATAAATAAAATGGAATAAACTTGATTTAATTATTATAAATAATAAATAAATAAATTTTTGAAAACTAAAAATGGTAGATGAAACTTTGACATCAGATTTGTTAAAAATAATTTTTTTAGAATTTATAAAAAGGTTTTAATATTTAAAAATGGATTTACAAGATTTAATGTATAATATATATATATAAAATGGTTTGTTTTAAAATGTAAAATAAATGGAAAAAAAAAGTGTCCATGCTGGGACTCGAACCCGCATCAGACTCGGCCCCATGACTTAACAAATGCCTTGCTAACCATCTGGTCTATATCAGTTTTGTTGATTTGTGTTAATTCGAAAATTATTTAAGTAATATGTCTGCGAGTCATCTTCCCCACATTATCCATAGAACCCTAGAAATTTCAATTGTTTGATTCACACATCAATAGCCCAATTAACCTTAGGGCTATTGATGTGTGAATGCCGAAGATCATAACCCACAAAAAAAACGACTTACAAAAAGCTTGAATCTGGGTCTGCGAGTTCGAACCAGCAAACGCCAAGAAAACGATTAAGACAGCTTCAATAATGGTTTTAAAACAGAAATTGAATGTAGGGAAATGGTTATCGGCCCTCTGAGATGGTCTAGGTACGTCCAATTTATAGTATAAAGGTCCGATTGAAGATTTAGTAAGTTTTGACTCGGCTTGAATGTTTTGACGCGGATTGATATAAAATAGGTATGATTGGCGATGATTATAGCTGTAGGTTGACGCGTCTGGTCAATAACAATCAATACCTTTCCATAATCTTGATCAATTAACGCGTTTAGATGCTTGATTGATAATGAAGAACACGCGACAGTTGACTTTTTATAGTCAACTGTTCAGTTTTCAATTTTGTATATAATAATTATCAAATGGGTTTCTAAACAAAAGATGGGTGTAGCCTAGTGGTTTGACGTGTGTGTGCAACTGAACCGGCTCGGGTTCGATACCTGGCAACAGCAAAGTTTTCCTATTTTTTTTTTAAACATAAGGGAAGGGGAGTGGGCCGCTGCTGTTGGGCCTGCGTGCGGACTGGGCTTGGCTATTGGGCTCCGATGGATTAAAGAAAAAGGAAGGTGGGCTTGGGTTGTTGGTTAAAGAGTGGGTATGGTGTGGGCCAATGTGTTGGTTGGGTAAAACCAACTAATTATGTATCATCATTATTATTATTATTATATTTTTTTATTATTATTATTATTATTATTATTATTATTATTCATTAAATAATGCATTATATATATATATATATATATTTACATATAGGTTGCGAGTTTGGAAAAATAAATATAGACTTGGGCACATTAGTGTAGAATTAAGGATAAAATAAGGGCTTTTTCGTATAGGAATTTCGCGAAAATTTTGCGATGTTACAGTCTCCCCTACTTTTAGGAACTTCGTCCCGAAGTTAAGAGAAAACCAGGGTTACAATTGGTCAACTACCTGAAACCTTGATAAAATTTCACACTACCTTAACGTACCTGTAAATTCATGATTACGTTCCGGACCGTAATTACCAATTTACCTTACATTAGGGTTTTGCGTCCTTTTATGACTTTACCGATTGTTGAGTAGGTCTGATAGTCTCCACCAGTCGTTGAGTAGGTGGTAGGGCCTCTCCCGACTGCTGAAAAGACATGATGACCTCTACCAATCGTTGAGTAGTTTGTTTGGTAGTCCACTAATTGTTGTACAAGTAAGCATGTATGATCATAGATATAGCAATTAGTTCATATTCAAACAAGCATGCACACAGATGTTATGATAATACTTAAATTTATTACTTGAATCAAAAGCGCCATTACATAGAATTGAAAGCAACAACATTTAAATGGTGGGACTTGCTGTTAAGTAGCTGGAGGGTCTTGATCTCTGTTCAGTTTAGGGCATCGGTTACGGAAGTGATTTGGGTAATGAATGTTCAATAAGATATGGGTTGAATGAAGGACAATGAGGTAATATAAGGAATGTAATCATTTGTTCATTAATTAAAACGAATAAACGAAAGCGTTGACTTATCAAAGATTCCAGATTCTAATAACATATGAAGACATGCTTTAGCCTATAAGTGAACACTCATCCCGAGAATTCCCAGGTAGGCATCCGGGTCCCTCGTCTGATTGGGATATATGCGCAATGCCAGCCTAGACAGAAGACTCAGAATACAGGCGTTCACCCTTCCAGATTGCACGTGTTCGTTATTAAGATCTAGAACTTCGACGAGATCTCAAGGGGGTTCAGGCTAAACCTGAGGATTTGTCCTATTAGTCTAGGAGTAGATCCAGTGATGGAGAGTAACTTTCTTGTAGGGATGATAGTAGAGATAAGAAGTAGGAGATAGAGAATAGCAAGCAAAAGAAGCAAGTACTTGTTAAATCCTATGGTTATAGACTAGATTATTTTTCTAATAACCTAATTCCCTATAACCATGGCTCTGATACCAATCTGTAACACCCCAACCGATGGCGGAAACATCGGGATGTCACGTATTGATGATTGTTCAGTAGCTCATGGTGAACAATAAGTTTCATAAATGATTTAAATAACTTACATACAAATGTTCTAGAATTTGTGCATCAAATTGAATAAATCTATACACGTATCTTCAAGCATCAATTCAAATCTTCAAGCAAATAGAACCTGAAACATGTTAAGTTAAAAATGTTTTTGGGTCAACAAAAGTTGGTGAGAATTACATAGGTTTTTGATGATTGAATAAAATGTTGTGCAATTCATGTGTCATGTCAATCTAGTCCATATGTGAGAACATACTAGAAATAAATCGAGTGCATAATCAACCCTGATGACTGTTATAAAATGATACATACCATACGCTCATGGTCCAATAATGTTATACGATAACAAACACCCACGTAACCTTTGTAGGAGGCACGTATCCGGGTGGGATTGTCAGTCCAATAGATCTATCAATGTGTACCGCCGGCTGATCAATGTTAATGATTATGCTAGAATGATGCTTACTCTAATCATGCTCAAGACATAATGCAACATAGAAAACACATAGACACATTGATGATTGAATTGCAATGATGATGTTATAAACATGTTTCACCCCAAAAATGGTGATAAATAGAAAAGGGGCTATGTAAAACTCACCTTGGTAAAATGTTATATCTGTTGAGAAATGTGTTGACCAAATGTATCAAGTATCACCCTAAAATGAGGTAATAAATATGTCTAAGTCTATCAAGTCTACAAATGTATAAGTTCTAGGGCTTCGAATTGGGGACAATTGCTCGTTTGATTAATATAAAAAAATATTCGTCAATTGAGAGAAATTTAGTAAATAAATAACTAAAAATCTTTTTATGAAATTTAAACTTAAGATGGTTACAAGAATGTGTTTAAAGTGTAAAAATAATTTTTACAAAATTATTTTCTTTAAAATAGATTATTAAATCTATTTATTATAAATAGCCAATATTAACTTTAATATTCAAAAATACTAAAATTAAAGAAATCTTATTTTAAAAATCATAATTCTGTTCTAAATGATTAAAAATAATTTGTATAAAATTTTGGTGCAAAAATGATGAAAATTGGATTTATTATGATTTAATTATGATTAAATCTAACAAAAATTGATTAAAAATATAAAATAAATGATTTTACTGAATTAAAAATTATTTCAGTAAATTTTAATGTTATAAAAACTTAAAATAATTTTTGTGAAAATTAATAAGATCGTTTTGATATTTTTATAGATTTTTATAAATAAAATGGAATAAACTTGATTTAATTATTATAAATAATAAATAAATAAATTTTTGAAAACTAAAAATGGTAGATGAAACTTTGACATCAGATTTGTTAAAAATAATTTTTTTAGAATTTATAAAAAGGTTTTAATATTTAAAAATGGATTTACAAGATTTAATGTATAATATATATATAAAATGGTTTGTTTTAAAATGTAAAATAAATGGAAAAAAAAAGTGTCCATGCTGGGACTCGAACCCGCATCAGACTCGGCCCCATGACTTAACAAATGCCTTGCTAACCATCTGGTCTATATCAGTTTTGTTGATTTGTGTTAATTCGAAAATTATTTAAGTAATATGTCTGCGAGTCATCTTCCCCACATTATCCATAGAACCCTAGAAATTTCAATTGTTTGATTCACACATCAATAGCCCAATTAACCTTAGGGCTATTGATGTGTGAATGCCGAAGATCATAACCCACAAAAAAAACGACTTACAAAAAGCTTGAATCTGGGTCTGCGAGTTCGAACCAGCAAACGCCAAGAAAACGATTAAGACAGCTTCAATAATGGTTTTAAAACAGAAATTGAATGTAGGGAAATGGTTATCGGCCCTCTGAGATGGTCTAGGTACGTCCAATTTATAGTATAAAGGTCCGATTGAAGATTTAGTAAGTTTTGACTCGGCTTGAATGTTTTGACGCGGATTGATATAAAATAGGTATGATTGGCGATGATTATAGCTGTAGGTTGACGCGTCTGGTCAATAACAATCAATACCTTTCCATAATCTTGATCAATTAACGCGTTTAGATGCTTGATTGATAATGAAGAACACGCGACAGTTGACTTTTTATAGTCAACTGTTCAGTTTTCAATTTTGTATATAATAATTATCAAATGGGTTTCTAAACAAAAGATGGGTGTAGCCTAGTGGTTTGACGTGTGTGTGCAACTGAACCGGCTCGGGTTCGATACCTGGCAACAGCAAAGTTTTCCTATTTTTTTTTTTAAACATAAGGGAAGGGGAGTGGGCCGCTGCTGTTGGGCCTGCGTGCGGACTGGGCTTGGCTATGGGCTCCGATGGATTAAAGAAAAAGGAAGGTGGGCTTGGGTTGTTGGTTAAAGAGTGGGTATGGTGTGGGCCAATGTGTTGGTTGGGTAAAACCAACTAATTATGTATCATCATTATTATTATTATTATATTTTTTTATTATTATTATTATTATTATTATTATTATTCATTAAAAAATGCATTATATATATATATATATATTTACATATAGGTTGCGAGTTTGGAAAAATAAATATAGACTTGGGCACATTAGTGTAGAATTAAGGATAAAATAAGGGCTTTTTCGTATAGGAATTTCGCGAAAATTTTGCGATGTTACAGTCTCCCCTACTTTTAGGAACTTCGTCCCAAAGTTAAGAGAAAACCAGGGTTACAATTGGTCAACTACCTGAAACCTTGATAAAATTTCACACTACCTTAACGTACCTGTAAATTCATGATTACGTTCCGGACCGTAATTACCAATTTACCTTACATTAGGGTTTTGCGTCCTTTTATGACTTTACCGATTGTTGAGTAGGTCTGATAGTCTCCACCAGTCGTTGAGTAGGTGGTAGGGCCTCTCCCGACTGCTGAAAAGACATGATGACCTCTACCAATCGTTGAGTAGTTTGTTTGGTAGTCCACTAATTGTTGTACAAGTAAGCATGTATGATCATAGATATAGCAATTAGTTCATATTCAAACAAGCATGCACACAGATGTTATGATAATACTTAAATTTATTACTTGAATCAAAAGCGCCATTACATAGAATTGAAAGCAACAACATTTAAATGGTGGGACTTGCTGTTAAGTAGCTGGAGGGTCTTGATCTCTGTTCAGTTTAGGGCATCGGTTACGGAAGTGATTTGGGTAATGAATGTTCAATAAGATATGGGTTGAATGAAGGACAATGAGGTAATATAAGGAATGTAATCATTTGTTCATTAATTAAAACGAATAAACGAAAGCGTTGACTTATCAAAGATTCCAGATTCTAATAACATATGAAGACATGCTTTAGCCTATAAGTGAACACTCATCCCGAGAATTCCCAGGTAGGCATCCGGGTCCCTCGTCTGATTGGGATATATGCGCAATGCCAGCCTAGACAGAAGACTCAGAATACAGGCGTTCACCCTTCCAGATTGCACGTGTTCGTTATTAAGATCTAGAACTTCGACGAGATCTCAAGGGGGTTCAGGCTAAACCTGAGGATTTGTCCTATTAGTCTAGGAGTAGATCCAGTGATGGAGAGTAACTTTCTTGTAGGGATGATAGTAGAGATAAGAAGTAGGAGATAGAGAATAGCAAGCAAAAGAAGCAAGTACTTGTTAAATCCTATGGTTATAGACTAGATTATTTTTCTAATAACCTAATTCCCTATAACCATGGCTCTGATACCAATCTGTAACACCCCAACCGATGGCGGAAACATCGGGATGTCACGTATTGATGATTGTTCAGTAGCTCATGGTGAACAATAAGTTTCATAAATGATTTAAATAACTTACATACAAATGTTCTAGAATTTGTGCATCAAATTGAATAAATCTATACACGTATCTTCAAGCATCAATTCAAATCTTCAAGCAAATAGAACCTGAAACATGTTAAGTTAAAAATGTTTTTGGGTCAACAAAAGTTGGTGAGAATTACATAGGTTTTTGATGATTGAATAAAATGTTGTGCAATTCATGTGTCATGTCAATCTAGTCCATATGTGAGAACATACTAGAAATAAATCGAGTGCATAATCAACCCTGATGACTGTTATAAAATGATACATACCATACGCTCATGGTCCAATAATGTTATACGATAACAAACACCCACGTAACCTTTGTAGGAGGCACGTATCCGGGTGGGATTGTCAGTCCAATAGATCTATCAATGTGTACCGCCGGCTGATCAATGTTAATGATTATGCTAGAATGATGCTTACTCTAATCATGCTCAAGACATAATGCAACATAGAAAACACATAGACACATTGATGATTGAATTGCAATGATGATGTTATAAACATGTTTCACCCCAAAAATGGTGATAAATAGAAAAGGGGCTATGTAAAACTCACCTTGGTAAAATGTTATATCTGTTGAGAAATG
Source organism: Ambrosia trifida (assembly GCA_028751855.1). Lineage (NCBI taxonomy): Eukaryota > Viridiplantae > Streptophyta > Magnoliopsida > Asterales > Asteraceae > Ambrosia > Ambrosia trifida. The sequence continues at coordinate 1,664,308 of CM054123.1, read as the reverse complement.
TGTTGACCAAATGTATCAAGTATCACCCTAAAATGAGGTAATAAATATGTCTAAGTCTATCAAGTCTACAAATGTATAAGTTCTAGGGCTTCGAATTGGGGACAATTGCTCGTTTGATTAATATAAAAAAATATTCGTCAATTGAGAGAAATTTAGTAAATAAATAACTAAAAATCTTTTTATGAAATTTAAACTTAAGATGGTTACAAGAATGTGTTTAAAGTGTAAAAATAATTTTTACAAAATTATTTTCTTTAAAATAGATTATTAAATCTATTTATTATAAATAGCCAATATTAACTTTAATATTCAAAAATACTAAAATTAAAGAAATCTTATTTTAAAAATCATAATTCTGTTCTAAATGATTAAAAATAATTTGTATAAAATTTTGGTGCAAAAATGATGAAAATTGGATTTATTATGATTTAATTATGATTAAATCTAACAAAAATTGATTAAAAATATAAAATAAATGATTTTACTGAATTAAAAATTATTTCAGTAAAGTTTAATGTTATAAAAACTTAAAATAATTTTTGTGAAAATTAATAAGATCGTTTTGATATTTTTATAGATTTTTATAAATAAAATGGAATAAACTTGATTTAATTATTATAAATAATAAATAAATAAATTTTTGAAAACTAAAAATGGTAGATGAAACTTTGACATCAGATTTGTTAAAAATAATTTTTTTAGAATTTATAAAAAGGTTTTAATATTTAAAAATGGATTTACAAGATTTAATGTATAATATATATATAAAATGGTTTGTTTTAAAATGTAAAATAAATGGAAAAAAAAAGTGTCCATGCTGGGACTCGAACCCGCATCAGACTCGGCCCCATGACTTAACAAATGCCTTGCTAACCATCTGGTCTATATCAGTTTTGTTGATTTGTGTTAATTCGAAAATTATTTAAGTAATATGTCTGCGAGTCATCTTCCCCACATTATCCATAGAACCCTAGAAATTTCAATTGTTTGATTCACACATCAATAGCCCAATTAACCTTAGGGCTATTGATGTGTGAATGCCGAAGATCATAACCCACAAAAAAAACGACTTACAAAAAGCTTGAATCTGGGTCTGCGAGTTCGAACCAGCAAACGCCAAGAAAACGATTAAGACAGCTTCAATAATGGTTTTAAAACAGAAATTGAATGTAGGGAAATGGTTATCGGCCCTCTGAGATGGTCTAGGTACGTCCAATTTATAGTATAAAGGTCCGATTGAAGATTTAGTAAGTTTTGACTCGGCTTGAATGTTTTGACGCGGATTGATATAAAATAGGTATGATTGGCGATGATTATAGCTGTAGGTTGACGCGTCTGGTCAATAACAATCAATACCTTTCCATAATCTTGATCAATTAACGCGTTTAGATGCTTGATTGATAATGAAGAACACGCGACAGTTGACTTTTTATAGTCAACTGTTCAGTTTTCAATTTTGTATATAATAATTATCAAATGGGTTTCTAAACAAAAGATGGGTGTAGCCTAGTGGTTTGACGTGTGTGTGCAACTGAACCGGCTCGGGTTCGATACCTGGCAACAGCAAAGTTTTCCTATTTTTTTTTTTAAACATAAGGGAAGGGGAGTGGGCCGCTGCTGTTGGGCCTGCGTGCGGACTGGGCTTGGCTATTGGGCTCCGATGGATTAAAGAAAAAGGAAGGTGGGCTTGGGTTGTTGGTTAAAGAGTGGGTATGGTGTGGGCCAATGTGTTGGTTGGGTAAAACCAACTAATTATGTATCATCATTATTATTATTATTATATTTTTTTATTATTATTATTATTATTATTATTATTATTATTATTATTCATTAAAAAATGCATTATATATATATATATATATTTACATATAGGTTGCGAGTTTGGAAAAATAAATATAGACTTGGGCACATTAGTGTAGAATTAAGGATAAAATAAGGGCTTTTTCGTATAGGAATTTCGCGAAAATTTTGCGATGTTACAGTCTCCCCTACTTTTAGGAACTTCGTCCCGAAGTTAAGAGAAAACCAGGGTTACAATTGGTCAACTACCTGAAACCTTGATAAAATTTCACACTACCTTAACGTACCTGTAAATTCATGATTACGTTCCGGACCGTAATTACCAATTTACCTTACATTAGGGTTTTGCGTCCTTTTATGACTTTACCGATTGTTGAGTAGGTCTGATAGTCTCCACCAGTCGTTGAGTAGGTGGTAGGGCCTCTCCCGACTGCTGAAAAGACATGATGACCTCTACCAATCGTTGAGTAGTTTGTTTGGTAGTCCACTAATTGTTGTACAAGTAAGCATGTATGATCATAGATATAGCAATTAGTTCATATTCAAACAAGCATGCACACAGATGTTATGATAATACTTAAATTTATTACTTGAATCAAAAGCGCCATTACATAGAATTGAAAGCAACAACATTTAAATGGTGGGACTTGCTGTTAAGTAGCTGGAGGGTCTTGATCTCTGTTCAGTTTAGGGCATCGGTTACGGAAGTGATTTGGGTAATGAATGTTCAATAAGATATGGGTTGAATGAAGGACAATGAGGTAATATAAGGAATGTAATCATTTGTTCATTAATTAAAACGAATAAACGAAAGCGTTGACTTATCAAAGATTCCAGATTCTAATAACATATGAAGACATGCTTTAGCCTATAAGTGAACACTCATCCCGAGAATTCCCAGGTAGGCATCCGGGTCCCTCGTCTGATTGGGATATATGCGCAATGCCAGCCTAGACAGAAGACTCAGAATACAGGCGTTCACCCTTCCAGATTGCACGTGTTCGTTATTAAGATCTAGAACTTCGACGAGATCTCAAGGGGGTTCAGGCTAAACCTGAGGATTTGTCCTATTAGTCTAGGAGTAGATCCAGTGATGGAGAGTAACTTTCTTGTAGGGATGATAGTAGAGATAAGAAGTAGGAGATAGAGAATAGCAAGCAAAAGAAGCAAGTACTTGTTAAATCCTATGGTTATAGACTAGATTATTTTTCTAATAACCTAATTCCCTATAACCATGGCTCTGATACCAATCTGTAACACCCCAACCGATGGCGGAAACATCGGGATGTCACGTATTGATGATTGTTCAGTAGCTCATGGTGAACAATAAGTTTCATAAATGATTTAAATAACTTACATACAAATGTTCTAGAATTTGTGCATCAAATTGAATAAATCTATACACGTATCTTCAAGCATCAATTCAAATCTTCAAGCAAATAGAACCTGAAACATGTTAAGTTAAAAATGTTTTTGGGTCAACAAAAGTTGGTGAGAATTACATAGGTTTTTGATGATTGAATAAAATGTTGTGCAATTCATGTGTCATGTCAATCTAGTCCATATGTGAGAACATACTAGAAATAAATCGAGTGCATAATCAACCCTGATGACTGTTATAAAATGATACATACCATACGCTCATGGTCCAATAATGTTATACGATAACAAACACCCACGTAACCTTTGTAGGAGGCACGTATCCGGGTGGGATTGTCAGTCCAATAGATCTATCAATGTGTACCGCCGGCTGATCAATGTTAATGATTATGCTAGAATGATGCTTACTCTAATCATGCTCAAGACATAATGCAACATAGAAAACACATAGACACATTGATGATTGAATTGCAATGATGATGTTATAAACATGTTTCACCCCAAAAATGGTGATAAATAGAAAAGGGGCTATGTAAAACTCACCTTGGTAAAATGTTATATCTGTTGAGAAATGTGTTGACCAAATGTATCAAGTATCACCCTAAAATGAGGTAATAAATATGTCTAAGTCTATCAAGTCTACAAATGTATAAGTTCTAGGGCTTCGAATTGGGGACAATTGCTCGTTTGATTAATATAAAAAAATATTCGTCAATTGAGAGAAATTTAGTAAATAAATAACTAAAAATCTTTTTATGAAATTTAAACTTAAGATGGTTACAAGAATGTGTTTAAAGTGTAAAAATAATTTTTACAAAATTATTTTCTTTAAAATAGATTATTAAATCTATTTATTATAAATAGCCAATATTAACTTTAATATTCAAAAATACTAAAATTAAAGAAATCTTATTTTAAAAATCATAATTCTGTTCTAAATGATTAAAAATAATTTGTATAAAATTTTGGTGCAAAAATGATGAAAATTGGATTTATTATGATTTAATTATGATTAAATCTAACAAAAATTGATTAAAAATATAAAATAAATGATTTTACTGAATTAAAAATTATTTCAGTAAAGTTTAATGTTATAAAAACTTAAAATAATTTTTGTGAAAATTAATAAGATCGTTTTGATATTTTTATAGATTTTTATAAATAAAATGGAATAAACTTGATTTAATTATTATAAATAATAAATAAATAAATTTTTGAAAACTAAAAATGGTAGATGAAACTTTGACATCAGATTTGTTAAAAATAATTTTTTTAGAATTTATAAAAAGGTTTTAATATTTAAAAATGGATTTACAAGATTTAATGTATAATATATATATAAAATGGTTTGTTTTAAAATGTAAAATAAATGGAAAAAAAAAGTGTCCATGCTGGGACTCGAACCCGCATCAGACTCGGCCCCATGACTTAACAAATGCCTTGCTAACCATCTGTTCTATATCAGTTTTGTTGATTTGTGTTAATTCGAAAATTATTTAAGTAATATGTCTGCGAGTCATCTTCCCCACATTATCCATAGAACCCTAGAAATTTCAATTGTTTGATTCACACATCAATAGCCCAATTAACCTTAGGGCTATTGATGTGTGAATGCCGAAGATCATAACCCACAAAAAAAAACGACTTACAAAAAGCTTGAATCTGGGTCTGCGAGTTCGAACCAGCAAACGCCAAGAAAACGATTAAGACAGCTTCAATAATGGTTTTAAAACAGAAATTGAATGTAGGGAAATGGTTATCGGCCCTCTGAGATGGTCTAGGTACGTCCAATTTATAGTATAAAGGTCCGATTGAAGATTTAGTAAGTTTTGACTCGGCTTGAATGTTTTGACGCGGATTGATATAAAATAGGTATGATTGGCGATGATTATAGCTGTAGGTTGACGCGTCTGGTCAATAACAATCAATACCTTTCCATAATCTTGATCAATTAACGCGTTTAGATGCTTGATTGATAATGAAGAACACGCGACAGTTGACTTTTTATAGTCAACTGTTCAGTTTTCAATTTTGTATATAATAATTATCAAATGGGTTTCTAAACAAAAGATGGGTGTAGCCTAGTGGTTTGACGTGTGTGTGCAACTGAACCGGCTCGGGTTCGATACCTGGCAACAGCAAAGTTTTCCTATTTTTTTTTTAAACATAAGGGAAGGGGAGTGGGCCGCTGCTGTTGGGCCTGCGTGCGGACTGGGCTTGGCTATTGGGCTCCGATGGATTAAAGAAAAAGGAAGGTGGGCTTGGGTTGTTGGTTAAAGAGTGGGTATGGTGTGGGCCAATGTGTTGGTTGGGTAAAACCAACTAATTATGTATCATCATTATTATTATTATTATATTTTATTATTATTATTATTATTATTATTATTATTCATTAAAAAAATGCATTATATATATATATATATATATATTTACATATAGGTTGCGAGTTTGGAAAAATAAATATAGACTTGGGCACATTAGTGTAGAATTAAGGATAAAATAAGGGCTTTTTCGTATAGGAATTTCGCGAAAATTTTGCGATGTTACAAGTAGGTCTTGGCGTTGTTGGGAAGTTCCACATCTTGTCCTGTAAACGTTTAAACACGAAAAGATTAGAAATGTTTTAAAACAGGATACTCTTTCGTATGATCGAACGTGCGAATGAGAAATAATGTTCTCCTTCGACCGTTTTGATTGATACGAATGTGGACTGAAATCACAAAATCTCTTTCGACCGCTTTCTTCTCTCGTTCGACCGTTTTCCTGCTCCTTCGACCGTTCGATCAATCGAAGGTGACACAACTGGGCGAATGAACAAAATAAGCAATGAAAGTCTACGTTCGACCACTAAAACACCTCCTTCGACCACAAAATCCCTCTTTCGACCCAAAGAAATTCCACTTTCGACCACTCTCTCTCTATCGACCCCTGAGAATTCAAAAACGGTTATTCTTTGAAAATCCGTTAATTTTGATCATGTTTATCAAATGTTGATGGATTTTGATGATCTAAATCAGGTTTTGAATCGGAATTGATTTGGAACAACTTTAATGAAGAAAATTATCCAATTTAACCTTAAAATCGAGTTGTAATCAATCAAAATCTTATCAAATCAGTTTGTTCATTGAAAACAGAAACTTTTTGATCAAAATTGGGTCCAAATCAACTGAGAAACTATTAATTTGTGGTTGTTTGATCCAGAATGGCTCTGATACCACTTTGTATTTGGGTGAATGGATCGAATAACAACAAAGAATGATCAAACAATTTAGTTTTAGGTGCGGAATCCCTAAAACCATCACAAAATAATAGTCAAACAGATCAAAACACACAGATCATCATTTTCAAAAGCTTTTCAATAATTAACAACTCTATTACACGTTGAAATATGATTACAAACAGGGTGAGAACGTGAAAAGAGTTAAACAAAACACTAGAGAGAATATCAGAAAGTGGAGGGAATAATAATGACCAAAAGTTACATTCAAAAATCAAACTTGTCTATTTATAGACTGCACATTCGCCCAAATTGATTGTGCGAATGTGCAGGTTCGCCCAAACTGTCTGGTCGAACCAAGTTACATAATAAACTATATTCACATTCGTCCACAGCATCTTCCTTCGCACCTTTTCTTCTTCCTTCGCACCTTCAGAAACTCTCCTTCGTACCTACAATTACTCCTTCGCACCAACGACAATCATCAAAACAAGTTTGTTGTTCAATCCGAAGCACTAGTCGCACATATAAAGTGGTATACGAAATTAAAATGAAAGTACACGGATGTACTCGGAGAAAGGTTATACAAAGGAAGAAAACCAAAGGTGCGAAGGAGAAAGGTTATACGAAGGAGAGACAGGAGGCGAAGGAAGATTTTGTTGTTATGTATTGCTTCATTCGACCGGACTGTTTGGTCGAATGTGCACGTTCGTACCTTCATGGTGGGCGAACGTGCAGCCTATAAATAGGTTAAGCTGATTTTTGAATGTAGTTTTAGTCATTATTCCCTGCAAGTCCAGTGTGTCTCTCTAGTGTTTTGTTAAACTTAATTCACGTCGTGTCTTTCATGTTTTGATCAAATTAATGTGTAATTGAGTTTTGATTATTAATGAGAAAAGCTTTGAATGATGATTTACTTGTTTTGATCTGATTTATTATCATTTTGTGATTGGTTTAGGGTTTCCGCACCTAAATCAAACTTGTTTGATCATTTCTTTGTTGATTTGTTGATCCTATAGCACATACAAAGTGGTATCAGAGCCATTCTAGATCAAACAACCACAAATTGATAGTTTCTCAGTTGATTTGGACCCAATTTTGGTCAAAAAGTTTCTGTTTTCATAGAACAAACTGATTTGATGAGTTTTTGATTGATTACAACTTGTTTTCATGGTTAAAATGGATAATTCTCTTTGATAAACTTGTTCCAAATCAATTCAGATTCAAAACCTGATTAAAATAATCAAAATCTATCAACATTTGATAAACATGATCAAAATTAACTGATTTTCAAAGAATAACCGTTTTTTTAAATAGCAGGGGTCGAACCTAGAGAGACGGTCGAAGGTGTGAGTTATTTTGATCGAACGAGTGATTATCTGGTCGAAGGTGTTGTTTTTGTGGTCAAACGTAGAGTTTCATAGCTTATTTGTGTACATTCGACCATCAGAGTTTCATTCGACTGATCGAACGGTCGAAGGAGGGAGAAAACGGTCGAAAGAGAGTACAATTGGTCGAAAGAGTTTGTGTGTTGTCATTGTCCACATTCGTACCTTTCCAAACGGTCGAAGGAGAAGAATTTTTCTCATTCGACCATCCGTAAGTGCGAAGGAAAACCTGTTTTAATACTTTTCTAATCTTTTCGTGTTTGAACATTTACAGGTTAAGATGTGAAAGTTTCAAACTACGCCAAGACCTAATCCAGCACCACAACAGCAGACAACCAGAGATCCATGGACAGTTGCAGCTCAGAAGACTAGTTCACCATCTCAGCCAATCAATTACATGGCTATGACTAGTTCTACTCCTCAGCAAGTTGTGCAACCATTACAACAACCAATTGGCGACTATTGGGGAGTAGCAGCAGCTGCCGTTCACTCACATAAGACCAATGCCATATCTACACTCATTCATGATCTATCATCAGGCAGTGGAAATCGTCCTCCAAAGCTCATGGATATGATTGATTATAACACATGGAAGATAAAGTTCAAGATACATGTGGAGGGACAAGGCTTAGAGGGAGCCGAGGCATGGCAGATGATAGTGAAAGGTTATGTTGCTCCTATTCTGGAGAACACAGGTGAACCTATACCATTGGAGAACTTAAGTGATGATGAGAAGAAGAAGTTCGCGATCGAGAAAAAGGCATTTTCTCAATTATCTCAGGCGATCAACACTGACTTACTGCATCAGTTCGGATCGTGTACTACTTCAAAACAGTTGTGGGATATGCTGAGAAACAGACATGATGGTAACGAGAAGACTAGGAAGCTGAGAATGGAAGAGCTTCGTAAAGACTTCGAGAACTTTAGTTACATGGGTAACGAAACTTTAAAAGAATTGGTTCCAAGGTATTGCCACTTGCTCACAGAGCTCTCGAGCTACGAGATTTGCATACCTATGTCTGAACTGGTGGATAAATTTGCTGATGCTTTACCACCATATTGGAACCAACACATTGAAGTGTTGAAAGAAAAAGATGCATACCAGTATTGGACTATCAATGAGTTCATACAAAAACTGGAGAACAAAGAAATGGAGGAGAAGAGGAAAGCAAAGAGAGCACAGATTCCACAGAACCCAGAGTTGTATGTGAGTGGTACATCTACTTCTCTTTCTACTTCTAGCTCTACTTCAAGTGTTGCACCTCATATTGCTTGTGTATCTAATGTTGTTGAACCCACCAAAGCACCAATCAACTATCTTGCCCAAACTTCATCATATACACCACAATCTTATCAAGCACCTAATTTCATTCCACCTTTTTCACCTATACAACAAGCTGTCTGTTACATTGCCAGCCAACCTCAACAACAACCATATAATACTCACCTTAACCAAATGCAGATCACTCAAACACAATCAAATCAAAGTCCGATTGTGTTAGAGACTTCTAACCTTAACAATGTTACTGTTGAGATTGCTCAACAGCATGTAGCATTAGTATCTGCTATGGTTGCATCATACAACGGTTTAGTTGCTAGTCAGATTGAAAACAACAATCTAACCAATGAGGACTATGCACAAATCGATAAAGAGGAAATGGAGCTTATGGATATACAGTGGGTGTTTGCTAGCATCATGAGAAGAGCCACTGATTTTATTCAGAAAACAGGGAGAACTGACCTTTCGACTTCTCCAAACACCACTTATGGCTTTAATAAAGCCAAGGTCACATGTTTTAAGTGTGGTGAGAAGGGTCATTTCAAGAGAGAGTGTACACAGCCGGCTCAGCAAGGTAATCGAAACCCGTTCAACTCAAGCTACCAAAATCGACAAAACCAAAACCAGAATCAAGTATCATATAATAGTCCCAACATTTCTAGCTTTCAACCTCAAAACAACTACCAGAACCGTCAAAACACACAACAAAATACCAATACTAGACAACCCACATCTCAAAACCAGCCACAACAGAATCCAAACCGAACCATTGTTCCCATTTCTACACCTAACAATCAAACCCAAACCCAAACTGAAAACCAAAACCAAGCACTTGTGATTCAAAAAGATGAAGGTTTTGATTGGACGGGTATGCAATTAGGAGTGGAAGAGATTACTGCAGGAAATGTGGCTTGTGTGGCACAAAAGATGAGTTTGGATGAACATGTGGAGATTGAAGAAGATGTTGTGACAGAAAAATTGACGGAGTTGAAAATAGAAGAGTTGAATGAGGATGTGAATGATGAGTGTGATGACAAGAAGTCTGGAATGATTCTTGATTCTGTCACAGATGTTGGAGAGCAATATGATTCAGCTTACTCGGACATGGAAAGTGATTCTGACTCGGAAGCTAGTGTGAACTCACTAGACGATGACATTGATCAGTTGCTAGCTGAAGCAAATTTCCTTATGACCCGCAAGTCGTGCATGGTGGATGATGCCTGCTCAAAGATTGATTACTCAAAATTCTTTGCAGGGAAGGAAGCTCATACTGATGGCAATGACAGAACCACCTAAACCGGTAAGTACTGAATCTCAATCTAAATCTCATGTTTGTGATAGATGTTCTGCTTTTGATAGTTTGACTGAAGAAAATAAGCAACTCAAGGTACAACTTGAGAGTGCTAAAATAAATTGTCAAACTTATCAAAAGGAAGCAAAAGAATTTTACAAAGTACTTGATGGTTACAAAAAGGATGTATCTGAACTGAAAAAGATTTTGTCTTTAAAACAACTTGCCATTAACAACTATATAAATGAAATGGAAAACATAAATGGCAACCATCAAGTGCTTCGCTGAAAAAGTGAATAAAAAGTTAGAGAGTTATAAGCACATTGCTTATGTAGTTGACCACATCATCGAAGAACCTTCACAGTCAAGTAGTGCAAACTACAAAGCTGTCCCATCTCCGGTATTGTTCAAAAATCATAATTTACATGCGATAGCACCGAAGAATCTAGTCAAATCTGACTCCACATCAGATAATGAGTCCAACACATCCAGTGTCGGAGACCCGTATTCTGATGTGAGACCTGTTTTGGGAAACAATGAAGGTGTGGTAGCTGCAGATGATTCTGATGAAGAAGATGAACAATCTGAGACGGTTGTTGAGAAAGAGAGTGATATTCCTGATGAAAATCATATAATCACTACTGAACCAGTCTCACCATCTCAGATTGTCCATCCCATGGCTAATGCTCACAGAAAGAATCAACCAGCAAAGAATGTTTCTAAGAAAGTTGAGCAGTCTGTTGATAAAAATGTTGAAAAGAAAATTGTTAAGAAAGCTGAGAAAAATGTGGTTAAATCTGTTGAAAAGAAAATTGAAGCTAAAACTAAGAAATCAAATGAAAAGAACAACGAATCATGTGATAAACCTGTGAAAGTTTTCTATCGGATGCAAGGCTTCGATAAGATTATGTCTGATGACGAATATCCGATTCAATTTGTCAACTATTCTAAAATTGAAAAGATCTGGCAGGAAAGTACAATTTGGTTTCCAAAACATGAACGAACCAATGATATTCCTCCAGCCATTTTAAAGAAAATTTATTCGGATAATTCTAAAGACGCAAAGGTCAATGTCACAGAATTCGTTAAACCAACAGACAAGTCAAATAGTTTTATTTGGCCGACTTACTCAAAGGACCCAACTCTTGAGAGTTTAAGAAAACAGTGCATGGTTGATCAATATCCCATTGCGAGTTTTTCCAAGTCGAACATCAAGGAAAACTATGAAGAATACCGTGCGTGTTTTAAGTGCGGGGAAAGGGGACATTTACTTGCCACCTGCCCGTATGTACGACACAAGAGGCACGAGGTGGAGATGAAGCAAAGACATGATTATCCGGTTGATAATTACAGTTATCCACAAAGACGGTTTTTCCCTCAGCCAGCACCTTATTATAACCAAAACAATTTTTACAAAAAGAGGGAAAATCGTCCGATGACTTATGACAAACGCAACCGGATAGCCACTGAAAAACCATTGAAGAAACCATTGATGAACACAACTGCTGAAAACAAAAAGGTTCCTGCTAAACCTAATGTCAAACCAGCAGTTGGACCAGTCTCTGTTAAATCAGAGAAGGTAACCAAGAAGGTAGCATTCAAAGACGAAGTAAAGAAACCGGCTGAGACCTCAAAATCTCAGATCCGGATCTTGAAACGGTCTGAACAGTCTTGGTCATCGAAGGGGTCTGAGGGTGCTTCAACTTCACAGAATGTGAAATCTGAGAAAACAAAAGTTGAGTGTGAAAAGAAAGAGGTTGTTAAAACCCAAGATGTTTGTGAATCTAATGAATCTTTGAAACAACCGGTTCAAAGACCCAAGACCAAACAGGCTTGGGTCCCCCGAAAGATCTAATTGTTTTACTTGATATGTGCAGGGAGCTCCAGCTGGCCCTGTTAGCAGCCTCTGGATTGTTGACAGTGGAGCTTCTGGCCACATGACAGGGGATCTCACGCTACTTTTTGACATCAAGAATATAAATGGAGGTTATGTAGCGTTTGCAGGAAATAAAGGAGGCTACATTACGATGGAGGGTAGTGTTAGCAATGGGGTAGTGACATTTGAGCGGATATCGTATGTGAAACAGATAGATTACAATCTACTAAGTGTCAGCCAAATTTGTGATAAACAATTCTCTGTTTATTTTGACGACAAATCTTGCTACATCCTGAAACCGGGTTTTGAACTTCCAAAAGAGTGGGTGATGCTAAAGGCACCGAGAGTAAACAACTTGTATATTCTCGATATGTCCAAAGCTATGACCACCCATGGCCAAGTCACGTGTTTCCTCTCTAAGGCTACAGAAAAAGAATCTATCATGTGGCATAGGAGAATGGGACACATCCATTTGAGAAAGATGAACCAGTTGGTGAAAAATGAACTTGTTACTGGAGTTAATGTGAAACATTTTCATTTGAATGACAAGTGTATTAGTTGTAAAAAGGGTAAGCAGCACAAACAGACCCATAGACCAAAGAAAGTCAATTCCGTTGAACTACCGCTTGAGCGTTTGCACATGGATTTATTTGGTCCAGTCAAGCGTAAAAGTCATGCTGGGGAATTGTACTGTCTTGTGGTGACTGACGATTACTCAAGATTCTCATGGTTTATGTGCTTACATCAGAAAAGCGACACGTTTGACAACCTGAAAGTTCTCTTCACTCGTCTGGAGAATATCTATGGTCTAAAGATCAAAAGAATCAGGAGTGATAATGGGACGGAGTTCAAAAATGCTCAGATGGATGATCTTTGTTAAAACAAGGGAATTCATCACGAATACAGCGCTCCGTATACACCCCAGCAGAACGGTGTCACAGAACGGAAGAACAGGACTCTAATCGAAACGGCAAGAACAATGCTTGCGGACTCAAATCTTCGAGTAATGTTCTGGAACGAAGCAATTTACGCAGCATGTTACACTCTAAATCGTGTTTTAACAGTGAAGAAGTTTGGCAAAACTTCTTATGAGCTGTTGAACCGACGAAAGCCGAATCTAGAGTATCTAGAACCGTTTGGAGCCCCGTGTACAATGCTTAATCCTTCGGAGAAGTTCGCACCAAAGGCTGAAGAAGGCTATTTTGTTGGATATGCAACCCCACTTAAACGGGTATTCAACAAAAGAACTAGAAAAGTCGAGGAGTGGGCTAACGTCGAAGTACAAAGATACACTCAGAATGTACAGGGAGTCGGTCCAGACAGGATGTTTGATTACAAAGACTTCTTTGAATCATTCAATCTAGATAGCATGGTTGAAGAAGCTGTACTCCGTTTATATTACGAGGTCGAAAACGCAGTGACTTCACCGTTAGTGCGTTCTTTCACCGTAAATCCTCAAACGGCTTCTAATGATACCACTGCTCCTGTGATGGAAGAAGAAGTGTTCCAAGAAGCTTCAACAACGCTTAATTCATCAGACTCAGAAGATGAAGACGATGATGCTATAAGTGAAGCTATTCTGGATAATGCTACAGTGACACCACCAGTGAACCCAAATACAAATGGTGTTTCATCATCAAATGTGGGTAATGATCTGGTTTCTACAGAGAATTTGACGACTCAAACGGGAGTGCAAGTCCCTGATTATCCGGAATCTCGGATACATCGTATACACCCGCTTGAACAGGTTATTGGTGATCCTGGTAGCAACGTTATGACAAGAGGGCAATTGAGGAATGCTCAAGCACCGGAGAATATTGGCAATCTTGCTTTATATGCCAAAATACAAAAATCTGGTTTTCAAAATGACTGGTCTTTCGCTTGTTTTGTTTCGCAGGTCGAGCCACAGACGTACAAGGAAGCTCTTTTGGATGATGCTTGGGTGGAAGCAATGCAAGAAGAGTTGTTACAATTTCAGAAACTTGGAGTTTGGACGCTGACAGATTTGCCCCGGGGAAGAAAGAAGATCGGAACCAAATGGGTTTTTAAGTGTAAAAAGGATGATAGAGGAGTTATAGTGAGAAACAAAGCTCGTTTGGTTGTTCAAGGTTTTCATCAATTTGAGGGAATTGACTACAATGAAATCTATGCACCTGTTGCACGCTTGGAAGCTATACGAATGTTTCTGGCATTTGCATCCTGGAAGAAATTCCAGGTGTATCAGATGGACGTAAAGAGCGCATTTCTTTACGGTGTGGTCAAAGAGGAAGTTTACGTAGGTCAACCACCAGGCTTTGAGGATCCTATTCACCGGGATAAGGTTTATGTCTTAAACAAAGCTCTCTACGGATTGCACCAAGCTCCGAGACAATGGTATGAGGAGCTTAGCACGTATCTTCTCTTGAAAGGATTCAAACGCGGATTGGTAGATTGCACACTGTTCATGAAACGAGCAGGAGATGACTTGCTTCTTGTGAAAACTTATGTTGATGATATTATTTTCGGGTCTACTAACGAACTTCTGTGCAGGGAATTTGAAAAAGTTATGCAGGAAATGTTCGAAATGAGCGCAATGGGAGAAATGCAGTTTTTCCTAGGCTTGCTGGTGGAGCAAAGACCAACGGGGATCTTTATTCACCAGACCAAATACATTTCTGAAGTCTTGAGCCGATTCCAGATGGAAGATTCGAAGCCGATGGATACCCGATACAACCTAATCACGGGATTGGAGTTGACGCTAAGGGGGAGCTGACTGATCCATTTACATACAGAGCAATCGTCGGATCTCTGATGTATCTCACAGCGTCTAGACCGGATATAATGTTTGCAACATGTCTTTGTGCACGATATCAGTCGAAGCCGAAACAAAGTCATCTTGCAGCTGTCAAGCGTATCCTTAGATATCTGAAGGGTTGTCCATCGACAGGACTTTGGTACCCTCATGATGATAATTTTGACCTAATCGCTTTTAGTGATGCAGATTGGGGGGGCTGTGACAAAGACAGCAAATCCACAACGGCTGGATGCCTGTTTATGGGGAGCAGGCTTGTGACCTGGCAATGCAAGAATCAGACCGCATTTGCACTATCCACATGTGAAGTAGAATACGTTTCAGCATCGAGCTGCTGCTCACAGGTTCTTTGGATCCAACAACAGATGGTGGACTACGGTTTGCAATTTCTTAAAACCCCTATTTACTGTGATAATGAAGCCGCAATCGCATTAACAAAAGACTTAGTAAATCACTCAAAGGCTAAACATATCCGGATTAAATATCATTTTATCCTTGATTGTTATGCTAAAGAGTTGATCGATATGGTCAAAATCCACACTGATTACCAACGCGTAGATCTTTTTACCAAAGCTTTTGACAAATCCAGATTTGATTATCTTTTAAAAGCTAATGGTATTAAAGAAAAACAAGACTGATCACCACCTCAGTCTATCACTTTTTAGTTTAATTTTTACTGTTTTTCAGAAAAATTTTGAAAATCCAAAAACATTGAAAATTTTCAAAATGCATAAAAATTAGAAAATTTCTTTGCTGACTGCTATATCTTCTTCCCTTAGATTAATGCCGTCAGATTTCTGTGAACAAACGATATCTGGGCAGTCACATATTTGAAATGCTCCTGCTTATCCTTGGGAACAGTAAATTCAAAAATTTATAAAAATCAGAAAAACCAAAAATGATTTCCTGGAGAAAAAGGGGAAATGATAGTACATCAGTGGGGATCTGACACATTCTAAGAAATGTAATGCTATATAGGGCGTGTGTCTGAGTCTGTGCGATGTGCTGATAGGCTTCGTAGACCTATTACTGCGTGTCTGATACATACATATCAAACGAATTGTTGTGTGGATGAACTCCTCATGGGCATATGGTCTTAGTACCGTAATTTCGTTTGATAGGGTATTTGTACAAAACTCGAAGGTTTTGGGTCGTTATGTTATTAAGTTGTCTGGGGATAGCCTCTCTGATCTTCTGCTGTAAGTCATTACGGACCTAGATCAGATAGGGTGTCTTTATAAAAGAGCTTTATGCCAAATCCTAAAGTAACCGAATTGAGGAACTTTCTATGTTTTATGATGATCAAAGATTATCTATTACATCGTATTAATCACTGATGCAAATCATGATTGATATCAGTCTACAACCTGGTAAAGTGCACATGTTACTTTGCTGCATTAATTTGCTGACCTGTATACCTCCGTGCATTATACCTTGTAAATTACAGACGACGAAAGCATAATCACGCTTTACAATGAGTCTTTGTGCTTTTACTTCTTGATACGGGAGTATGTCATGTGCGTGGGAACCACAGACAATTTTGTTTATACTATACATAATAGTATCAGTCTAAAGCACTGCACAAAAGTCTGCATGTGAGTTTATGTGGATCACAATATCAGCAGTTGCCAAATCAAACATTGTCTTTAATGATAATAATTCAAAAGAACAACGGTGTGATCAGATTTCTCAATAACTGATATGATCCCTTTACCGGAAATCCCAAAATATTTACTGTTTTTCATTTACATTTCTGCATTTTATTTTCTCGTCAAAAATTACAAAACTCAAAAAGATTTTAGGTGTGTTTTAACATAAACTTTAGAAAATTCAAAAAGATTTTACATTTCCATCTTATTTTTGATAGCTGATGGTGGTTGATGCCGATTTTCTAAACCTTGATGAACCATTTGAGCTTTCTAATCTTTTAAATGTGAAAATATGAATGTTGGATGCTTTAAAGTTGAAAAATAATTGGAACGGGACTCGTTTTTGAGATTTGGAAAATTTATCAAAATTCCAGTTTTCGTTCGCCCATTCGTTGGTCGAACGTGGGATTTTTGTTGTTCCTTCGTACAGTGTATTTGGGCGAATAAGAGTGTTCTTGAATAATTTTCACATTCGAACCCTTTTGTCCCCTTCGAACCTTTAAATAGGGTCGAAGGAGCCAAAAGTTTCTCATTCGACCAGTGTATGTGGGCGAAGGAGCATGTCTATATATACCTATTCAGTCTCATTCGAACCCTCACAAAAAATTTTCAAAATTTCTGAAGTAAAGTCCACTTGTTGCCCTGTTGTTTTGCCATATATCATTGTGTTCGTCTTGTTCTTCTGATCATTGTGCACTATTTTTTACAGGTTAATATCTCATTTTCAAGGATTAATCGCTTTATTTCAGTTTTGAGCCCTAGAATTCAAAAATTGATACAAATCATGTTCATTGTTGCATTTGATGTTTCGGATTCATTCTATCAATGTTTTAGGGGGAGAAGAAACATAAATTAGTGGTGTTAATCCATCAGAATGTTCAGTTGATCATGATGAATGGATAAACCCTAATTTTAAACTGAAAACATTGATAAAATGAATGATAGATAAAATTGTTGTTTTAAAAACTTTAATCGGCATTGTTACTAGCCTATTGAATCAAAATGACATGATCAGAATCAATAAAACGCAAAGTTAAAAATTTGAATTTGAAGAACAACTCCTTCGCACCTTTCGAATGGGCGAAGGAGATGATTATTTGGGCGAAAGAAGAACAATCAGTCGAATGAAACATTTTATCAAAATCTTTTACTTTCGTACCTTTATAAGTTCACATTCGTACCAAGATTTTCTCATTCGCACCCCCGTATGGGCAAATGAGAAGATCAATTACCAAATTTTCAAACTTTGTATATTTTGTCGATCTTTAACATGTTTCTTTGTTTTGTTTTGCAGATTGAACCATGTCTGAACAAGAGAAGCCTACTGAACAAGCCGGATCATCCTCACAGCCTGCAAAGAAAGTTACTGAAGAGCTTTTAATATTCGAGAATGCGCATAATTGCTGTGCGTATCTTGGAGAGGTTAAAAAGCATACCGAGTTCATTGAGATCATAGAGTTCTTGAAAAGAAGTCGGGTGATAGATGCAATAGCTACACCTACCATTATCTACAGAGACATGATACAAGAATTCTGGACTGAAGCAAAGTTGGATTTCTGGAATTGCGAATCGTCTGTGATTAGCAAGATCCAAGGAAAGATGATTATTGTTTCTGAGCAGGATATTAGAGAAGCCTTGAATCTGCAAGATGAGAAGACTGATCCCAGAGAGCTTAGCTTTATGGAACAACGAAAGTGCTTTCTGAGGATGAAGTACAATGGGCCGATTACTAATGGCTCATTGCACAAGGGAAAGTTGTGTCCACAGTTCAAATACTTGGCACATGTGTTGATTCATGTTTTTGGTTCAGCTACTGGAGGATATGATTTGATGCGTAAGAGTATTAGCTCAATGATGGTAGCACTGGTATTGAACAAACAGTTCAATGTATCAGGAATGCTGATAGAACATTTGTTGGAGCCTGTCAATGGCACAAGGAATCTGAAGTTTCTGTTATATCCTCGATTCCTCCAGATGGTGTTTGATTATAAATACAAAGAGCTGAAGAGGGATCCTAAGCACATTGTAGTTCAAGAACATATGTCAATCAATACACTGGCTAGGATGAAAGCTTATAAAGGTCTGTCAGTAAATGAACGTCCACCTGTTAGACGTTTATTTGGACATTTAGCGAGGATTGACTATGAAGATCCAGGTGAAGGTTTAGTGAGACATGCTAACAGTGATTCAGATCAAGATAATCCATTACATCCTGTTGATCCAAATGCGAAACGTAAGCGACAGGTTGTTAATGTTGGAGAAAGAGTGGAAAGGGAAAGGAGAAAGAGATCAGGTTAGAGGTTGTTTCTGAACCTGCTAAGAAGAAGAGTACACCGATAAGAAACAAGACAATGGCTAAGAAGGGATTGCACATAGTGGATGAGGCATCGATTGATTCTGAAGAGACGCAAGAAGATGAACACTGGGATTCTGAAACTGAAACGTTGAAGACTACCACGCCCAAGGCCACTGTGGCTGGTGAGTCTGTTAGTTTGAACAGATCGGTTGAAGAGCAGAGAATGAAGAGTCCTATTCGTTTGGACGAAGAGGATGAAGATTTAGGTCTGGGAACAGGAGACTTTCCTGGTTCGCCAGTTCAGGGGGAGAAACCGAAGAAGCCCCAGTATAAGAAGAAAGAAAAGTTTGTGAGACCTGCAGAAAAGAGAGCTAGAGAGATAGAGACACTGATAGCAGGAAAGAAGTTACCACCTGCTACTAGATCAAAATCTCCAGTCGCTGCTCCAGCCTCAAAGAAGCAGAAAACCACAGCTACTTCAGGAACAGAACAGGAAGCTGATTTACCTATTGATGCATTAAATGAAGCATTAGATAACGTTCTAAAAAAGATAAAGAAGGGTAAACTGCCAGAGGTTGCTGAAGTCCCCAAGAAAAAGATTACAGTTGATAATGATGTGATGGATACTGTTAACCAGAGACTTTCTGAAATGATGAATCTGATAAACAAGTAGCAGACTGAGATTGCCCAACTGAGACAAAACGATCATAGATGCTTGATGTAGTTGTTTCAACACATGAGAATAATGAAGAGTTGAAACAGAAGATCAAGAAGTTGCAGAAGGATAATAAAAGTTGTTGAAACACGAGCAGAGAAACACCAGACGGATAATAGCTTTGAAAGATGAAAACAAGAAGCTGAAAGAGAGTAACAAAAACATGGATAATCTGATCAAGGATTTATACTCTTGAGCTCCTCAGCTGAAAGAAGGTGAAGAAGATAAAGAGTTAGAAGAGGAGCAAGTTGATTTTGAACTATCTGATGAGGATGAGGAGGATGATGCAGATCTTGATGAAGATGCTGGTAAAGCTACTAAGAAGAAGAAGGATGATGATGATGATGGTTCAGATAATGGATCTGGTGATGATAACAGCTCTGCATCTGATGATGATGATGACAATGATGATGATGATACAGACAAGTACAAGTATGAGAAGAGAGAATCTGTAAAAGGTGAAGAATCTAGTTCGAAAGCCCCTGGAGGATCAGTAGATGATGATATGATCTTTTGGAACGAAAAGCTGAAGTCTATGTCAGAAGAAGACAAACAATTGTATGGCCAGATGCTCACTGATCGAGTCTGGACGATTGACATGACCAGCAGATTTTCTGAGATCTTTGAATCTCGTGACAGGGTGTTTGAATTAGAATATGAGGATCCAGATTTAGAAGATGGTGAAGTCTCAGCGACGATGGCAAAAGAGATATTTGAAGGTCTGGCGAAACAGGTTGGCAAAACTGTTGAAGAATTATTAGCTGATAACCAGATTCCTGATCTAACTGAAAAGGAAGCTGGAGATCATTCTGATGATCGTGATATACCTGGTTTCGAGGATATAGAAGTTGAGGATGTGACGAGTGAAGAGTATCCAGATTATTTCAAAAGAGACAAGAATTCTGGATTTACTGCTTTCACTGATGAGTCGTTAAAGGAAGCCGAGAGACGTGCAAAAGAGAAAAGTGATATGTTTGTTAATGAGATATTCGGAGGGCATGAGAAACCGTTTATCAGACAATCCGATAGCTTGAAAGAGTTATTGAGGGAGTTAAAAGAGAAAGAGGCTAATCGTCCTAAACCTGAGATTCAGGGTAGCTTTTATAAATTCCATAACGACATGTTCAAAGGAAAAGCGTTGGGATGGAAATTTATAAAGCAACTGAAGTGTGTGGCAGTGAAGTGGGAGAAGGGGATCCTATACTTTAATAGATTCCATGATTTGAAAACTCTCCCATATTGGGCAATTCGTGACATTTGTCGACACAAGATGATAGGTACGACAAATGGTCAGATTGCTTTCTTTGCTGAGGGGATGGCTAGGGAGAGCAGGACGAAGTGGAACCTCTTTGAACCTCAATATCCAAAAAGGATTGTTCACAAGAAGACTATTGACGATATAACTGGTTTGCCCAAAGTGACCTTAAAGTATAAACCACCAAAAGTGTTGAGGCACATTCCATTGCTGCAGATTCCTCAACATTTCGCCAAAGACTTTATCTGGTGGTACTACGACTGGAAGATTGCAGAAGCTGTTATTGTTTTGAAAGATGGAGATAAGAGTTTCAAGAAAATACACATTTTTGATCCTATGTGGTTAGTAAATTGCTCACATGAGATATCATAATGTTGTATTACAATCCTATCTTCAGTGATGTTAAGGATGCTGAACAAGCTAGTAAATACCAGAGAGTGGTATTTTTGTGTTTTGCTCATGATATCAATGCCGGATGCGACTATGACAAAAAGCTCGGCAAGTTTGTTAAAGTTCAAGAGATTCATGAAGAGAAAAAGAAAAGGCCGAAGCAAGTGTTTGAGAAGGTGATGACATTAGAAGAAAAGAAACTTTTGAGGATCAAGCTGATGAACAAAAGAATGGATGAGGAACGAAGACTTAAACAATCCAAGCAATAGTCGAGGGGGAGTTTGTAGATGCATGTATGCGACTAATGCTTTGAATTTATAATAAACACATGTTAATATGTTTTGTCGAGTGGGCGAAGGAGTTTTTGTGTGGGCGAAGGAAGAAAATCAAAGGTGCGAAGGAGAAAGGTTATACGAAGGAGAGACAGGAGGCGAAGGAAGATTTTGTTGTTATGTATTGCTTCATTCAACCAGACTGTTTGGTCGAATGTGCACGTTCGTACCTTCATGGTGGGCGAACGTGCAGCCTATAAATAGGTTAAGCTGATTTTTGAATGTAGTTTTAGTCATTATTATTCCCTCCAAGTCCAGTGTGTCTCTCTAGTGTTTTGTTAAACTTAATTCACGTCGTGTCTTTCATGTTTTGATCAAATTAACGTGTAATTGAGTTTTGATTATTAATGAGAAAAGCTTTGAATGATGATTTACTTGTTTTGATCTGATTGATTAACATTTTGTGATTGGTTTAGGGTTTCCGCACCTAAATCAAACTTGTTTGATCATTTCTTTGTTGATTTGTCGATCCTATAGCACATACAACATTTGATAGATTTAGGCTTAGGTTAGGCCATATGGGCCAAGGGGTTAGTGGACCCTATATACTGTTATGTTTTAGTTCATCTTAGGTTAGACCTTTCATTTTGTAACAAGACTTCATTTTGTAATTCTTTGGCCACCACCTAGTACTAGACAATCCTTGAGATTGTGTGCAAGGTGAAGTAGCAATACAAGTTATTACATCGAGTTTATCGTGTGTTCTTCTTTTGTTCTTACACTCAATCTTGGTTCCGCACTCGATTGGGTGTGTTTGATACCCCGCAGAGGATTCTGGACTTCCAATCATTAGAACAAGAAGGTGAATCTTGTCCTAAGAGTGCTGTGCTACCTGGAATATAGTGATCAACAGTTTTGCTAGAGTTTTTTTAACTTTTTCTTTTGATTGATTTCTCTTTCAAAAGTAAGTAATCTCCCATGTAATTTCGTGAGTGAGGGAGAATCAAAATCTGGTCCTGACCTGAGAACTATAGAATAAGTTTTCCATTTTTCTGGTAAAGACCTTAAAAATCTATGAAGCATAGATGAGTTTGTGTAGGTTTGACTATTTAACTTTCAGTCAGATATTAATGAAGAGAATCCTTCAAATTATTGTGTTAATGTCTCTCCATTAACATGAGTAAAGGTTGCATATTGTTGAGCAGTGATTTCTCTGGTGTTGGCTATCACCTCATCAGTTCCTCCAAACTGTTCTTTAAGGCAATCTCAGAGCTCTTTGGCACTTTCACAGTGTAAAAGCCCAACATAAATTTCATTTGGGAGAGCCATAGCTAACATAGAGAATGCCTTAGTATCCAGCTTAAGTTTTAGGAAATCTTCTTTAGTGTAGTCTTTTGGATCTTTTGTTCTTTCTACTTTAGTTTCTGGATCTGTTAATACAGGTTTATGGGGTCCATACAAGATAGACTTCCAACATCCAGTATTTTGTTGAGATAAAGTATGTGCCATCCTCCTTTGCCAGATATTATATTCATTTTTGACTAGCATAGGAGGCTTATTGGCAAATCCAGTATTATGAGGGTCCATTTTTAAGAAATTTGATTGATAAATGGTTTCTTAAAGTGATGGATGTTTTAAAAAGTGAAATGCAATCCTATATTGAATATCAATAAGAGCCTGTATCTGATTCTCACTTTGTTAGATTGATATTTGATCAGATGAACCAGTGCTCTGATACCAATTGTTGGATCAGTTTCTTGTTTAACAAGTTCTTATCATGAACACTTGTATATATGAACTATCAAAGTAACTTGCACATCGGATTAAAAGTTAAGTGTTCAAGTTAAAGTTTCACTTTTAAATAGGAGTTATTACTCCCCCTTGAAGTATGAACTAAAGCAGTAAATGTGTATGTGCGTGAAAGGATCGTATAACAACAAAGAATGATCAAACAAGTTAGTTTTAGGTGCGGAAACCCTAAAACTATCACAAAATAATAGTCAAACAGATTAAAACACACTGATCATCATTTTCAAAAGCTTTTCATTAATTAACAACTCAATTACACGTTGAAATATGATTACAAACAAGGTATGAACGTTAAAAGAGTTAAACAAAACACTAGAGAGAATTTCAGAAAGTGGAGGGAATAATAATGACCAAAAGTTACATTCAAAAATCAAACTTGTCTATTTATAGACTGCACATTCGCCCAAATTGATTGTGCGAATGTGCAGGTTCGCCCAAATTGATTGGTCGAACCAAGTTCTACAATAAAGTAAAATCACATTCGTCCAAGTCTTCTTCCTTTGCACCTTTCATCTTCCTTCGAACCTACAAAAAGCCTCCTTCGCACCTACTGAATCTCTCCTTCGCACCAACGATATTTACCAAAACATATGTGTTGTTCAATCAGAAGCATTAGTCGCACTTTTGCATCTACAAACTCCCCCTCGACTGTTTCTTGGATTGTTGTCGACGTTGTTCGTCCATTCTAATGTTCATCAGTCTGATGTGTCGTTGAATCTGCTGTTCTTTTGTCAACACCGGTTCCTGAAATTGCTTTTGCTTTTCAACAAACTTTCCCAGCTTCTCGCCATAGTCACATCCAGCATTAATGTCATACGCAAAGCACAGAAATACCACACGTTGGTACTTTCCTGCTTGCTCAGCATCCTTCACATCAGAATAGATCGGATTATAGAACAACATGATTATATCCTCATGTGAACAGTTTATTAACCACATAGGATCAAAAATGTGTACTTTCTTGTAGTTCTTCTCTCCGTCTTTCAACACAATCACGGCCTCTGCAATTTTCCAGTCGTAATACCACCAGATGAAATCTTTGGCGAAGTGTTGTGTGATAGGCAACAAAGGAATCTTTTTCAACACTCGCGGTGGTTTGTACTTTAACGTCACCTTGGGCATACCTGTAATCTGATCAATATCCTTCTTGTGAACAATACGTTTAGGATATTGTGGTTTAAACAAATCCCACTTGGTTCGGCTTTCTGTAGTCATTTTCTCAGCAAAGTAGGTAATCTGACTATTTGACGCTCCCGTTAAACGGTGACGACAAATATCACAGATTGCCCAATAGGGAAGAGTCTTCAAATGATGAAATTTATCGAAGTATAAGATCCCCTTCTCCCACTTCACTGCAATACATCTCAATTCTTTAACAAACTTCCAAGCCAAAGCACGACCTTTGAATATACCACTATGAAGTTTGTAAAAGCATCCTTGAATTTCAGATTTCGGACGATTGTTTTCTTTTTCTTTTAACTTCTTCAAGAATTCTTTCAAACTCTCCGATTGCTCGAACCGTGGTTTGTCATGCCCTTTAAAGATTTCGTCTTCAAACACTTTGCTCTTCTCTTTTGCTAGTTTCTCGGCATGGTTTAGCAAATCATCTGAGAATCCAGGAAATCCACAATCTTGATTAGTCTTGAAGTATTGTGGATACTCCTCGCTTGTAATATCTTCCATTTCAACTTCCTCAAACGCAGGAACGTCACGGTCATC
This sequence comes from Ambrosia trifida, assembly GCA_028751855.1. NCBI lineage: Eukaryota > Viridiplantae > Streptophyta > Magnoliopsida > Asterales > Asteraceae > Ambrosia > Ambrosia trifida. The sequence goes on along the minus strand of CM054123.1, from coordinate 1,639,181 downwards.
AGAATGATTCCCGGCTTCCTTCTCAGGTATCTTCGGAATGAAATTGTCAGCAAGTAATTCTTCCAAAGTCTTTCCTACTTGCTTTGCTAAACCCTCAAGTATCTCTTTTGAAATTGCCGCAGAAACTTCCCCATCCTCAAGATCAGGGTCATCAAACTCCAACTCAAATAGTTTATTGCTTGACTCAAATATCTCTAGAAATCTGCTGGTCATGTCGATCGTCCAGACTCGATCAGTGAACATCTGGCGATACATGTTCTTATCGTCTTCAGACAACAATTGCAGTTTCTCGTTCCAGAATATATCATCATCCACATTCTCTCCCGGAGCCTTAGAGCTCGACTCACCACCCTTACTTGAGTCACGCTTCTCATATGTAAACTTGTCAGCGTTATCATCATCATCATCATCACTACTATCATCAAAAGAAGAGCCGTTTCCATCACTTGAACCATCATCTGAACCTCCATCCTCCTTATCATCTTTCTTCTTCTTCTTTGTATCGTTTCCTGCATCTTCATCAAGTTCTTCATCTTCTTCTTCATCAGATGGTTCGAAATCAACCTGTTCTTCTTCTCTTTCCTTTTCTACTTCACCAGCTTGAAGTTGAGGAGCTTGAGAGTACAAGTTCTTGATCAAATCATTCATATGCTTGTTACTCTTTTTCAACTGTTTGTTCTCCTCCTTCAAGACTATGATCCTCCTGGTGTTTCGTTGCTCATGCTTCAGCAACTTCTTATTTTCTCTCTTCAATCTCTTAATCGTTTTCTTCAAAGCTTCATTATCATCTGCTGATGTGACTACGACCTCCAACATCTTCTTATCATTCGACTTTAACTGCTCTATCTCAGTTTGTTGTTTGTTGATAAGATTCATCATCTCAGACAATCTCTGATTCATAGCACTCATAATGTCACTATCCACCGAAACTTTCTTTTTCATTGGTGGTTCAACAACATCAGGCAGTTTGCCTTTTCTGATCTTCTTGAGCACGTTATCCAATGCCTCATTAACCTCATCCATAGGTATATCTTCAGTCTGTTGTGTGCTCGATGTTGTCACAGTCTTTTGCTTCTTCTATGCTGGTGCAGTAACCGGTGACTTAGAACTAGTAGCCGATGGTAGTTTCTTACCAGCTATCAATGATTCAATCTCTTTCTTTCTCTTGACACTCGGCTTCTCCTGTTTCTTCTTCTTCTTAGCAGCTTGCACAAGAGAACCAGTAAACGTCTCATCTAAGTTCATAATCAACTCATCTTCATCAACAGGAATAGGACTTTTGTTCCCTTGCTCTTCAACGTTCTGGCTAGCAGACGCACCAGCCTCAGTGGCCTTGGGCGTGGTGGTCTCTACCGTCTCAGCATCTGAATTCCAACATTCATCTTCCTGCGTCTCCTCTGAATCAACAGACGCCTCATCAACTATATGTAAACCCTTCTTCTCCATCGTCTTGTTTCTTCTTGGCGTGCTTTTCTTCTTTTCGGGTTCAGTAACCTCTAACCTTATCTCCTTTTTCTTTGTCTTTCCACTCTTTGCGCCCACATTCACAACTTGTCTTTTGCGTTTCGCATCAGGATCAACATGATGTAATGGGTTATCAGGATCAGAATCACTGTTCACATGCCTCACAAGCCCTTCACCCGGATCTGTATAATCAACTCTAGCTAGGCGTCCAAATAAACGTCTTACTGGAGGACGTTCATCAACTGACAATCCCTTATATGCTTTCATCCTAGCGAGTGTATTCAGCGACATATGTTCCTGAACAACAATGTGCTTAGGATCTCTTTTCAGCTCCTTATACTTGTGGTCAAACACCATCTGGAGGAAACGAGGATATAAAAGAAACTTCAGATTCCTCATGCCGTTCACAGGCTCTAGTAAATGAGACATCAGCATGCCAGAAACATTGAACGGTTTGTTCAACACTAAGGCAACCATCATAGAACTAATGCTCTTCCTCATCAAATCATATCCTCCAGCTGCAGATCCGAATACATGAATCAAAACGTGTGCCAGATATTTGAATTGGGGGCACAGTTTTCCCTTATGCAATGAACCGTCAGTGATTGGTCCATTGTATTTCATTCTGAGGAAGCACTTTCGCTGATCCATAAAAGTAAACTCCTTTGGATCTGTCGGCTCATCATTCAAGTTTAACGCTTCTCTCAGATCCTCCTCGCAAAAAATGACTCTTTGTCCTTGAATCTTGCTCGTCAAACATGATTTGCACTTCCAGAAATCAAGCTTTGCATTCGACCAAAACTCTTGTATCATATCTCTATAGATGATCGTCGGTGTAGCAATAGCATCTATCACCCTGCATCTCTTCAGGAACTCTATGATTCCGACAAACTCAGTATGCTTCTTAACATCTCCAAGATACGCACAGCAGTTATGCGCATTCTCGAAGTCTAAAAGCTTAGCAGGCTGTGATGATGATCCAGCTTGTTCCGTCGTCTTCTCTTGTTCAGACATCTTTAAATCTGCAAAACAAAACAAAAACACACGTTAAAAATAGACAAAATTTCAAACTTGAAAATTTTTGGTAATGAACCTTCTCTTTCGCCCAAACGGGGGTACGAAAGAGTTTTAACAAGGTATGAATGAGAAATATGAATGGTACGAATGTGTGAATTTTGAATAAAAGTCTCAATCGCCCAAACAATCTACATTCGACCGTTTGATTTTCTCCTTCGCCCATTCGTAATGGTCGAAGGTGTCAGTTCTAAATTTGAAATTTCAATTTTGAAATTGAGTGTTTCTGATCGTGTTCCTTTGATTGAAATGGATCCTAATGATGCCGATTAACCATATTATACTAACAGATTCATCAATTATGCATTGTATTTGTGTTTTCAATTAAAAACTAGGGTTTAAACACAACTATTAATCAATTGATCAAACAGTCGGTTTTTAAACAATGGTTTTTGTTAATTCTCCCCATAAAACACATATACAATGAAACCTAATCATCAATTGTTACAATGATGTTGATTTTAAATAGTTTGAACAGTTAGGGCTCGAATGATAAAACAGAGAATTAATCCTTCATTTCAAGTTGTTAACCTGTGAAAATTGGTGCAAAATGATCAGTATGAAGTGCCGAACACAATGGAATGGTTCAAAATAAACAAGCAACAAGGTGAGGTTAAGATGAAAAATGTGAAAAATTTTGAATGGGGTTCGAATGAGACAGATGGGTTTATATAGGCATACTCCTTCGCCCATTCTATACATACGAAAGAGAAACTTTTGTCTCCTTCGACCCTAGTGAAAGGTTCGAAAGAGGCAAAAGGGTTCGAATGAGATAAATGGTCATGAACACTCTCCTTCGCCCATATAAAACATACGAAGGAACATGTAAAATCCCACATTCGACCAACCGAATGGGCGAATGAGAAATGGGATTTTTGAAAATTTTCCAAATCTCAAAAACGAGTCCCGGTCCAATTATTTTTCAACTTTTAAGCATTCAACAATCATATTTTCAAATTTAAAAAATTACAAAGCTCAAATGGTGTATCAAGGTTTAGAAAATCGACATCAACCACCATCAGTTATCAAAAATAAGATGGAAAAGAAAAATCTTTTTGAATTTTCTAAAGTTTATGCTAAAACACACCTAAAATCTTTTTGAGTTTTGTAATTTTTGACAAGAAAAAAAAATGCAGAAATGTAAATGAAAAACTGTAAATGTTTTGGGGATTTCTGGTAAAGGGATCATATCAGTTTTTGAGAAATCTGATCACACCGTTGATCCTTTTGAAATATTATCATTAAAGACAATGTGTGATCTGGCAACTGCTGATATTGTGATCCACATAAACTCACATGTAGACTTTTGTGCAGTGCTTTAAACTGATACTTATACTTATATTTATAGTATAAACGCAATTGTATGTGGTTACCACGCACACGACATACTCCCGTATCAAGAAGTAAATGCACAAAGACTCATTGTAAAGCGTGATTATGCTTTCGTCGTCTGTAATTGTACAAGATATAATGCATAGAGGTATACAGGTCAGCAAATTAATGCAGCAGAGTAACATATGCACTATACCAGGTTGAGGATTGATATTAATCATGATTTGCATCAATGATCAATACGATGTAATAGATAATCTTTGATCATCATATAACATGGAAAGTTCCTCAATTCGGTAACTTTAGGATTTGGCATATAGCTCTTTTATAAAGACACCCTGTCTGATCTAGGTCCGTAATGACTTACAGCAGAAGATCAGAGAGGCTATCCCCAGACAACTAATAACATAACGACCCTAAACCTCCGAGTTTTGTACAAATACCCTATCAAACGAAATTACGGTACTAAGACCATATGCCCATGAGGAGTTCATCCACACATCAATTCGTTTGATATGTATGTATCAGGCACGCAGTAATAGGTCTACGAAGCCTATCAGCACATCGCACAGACTCAGACACACGCCCTATATAGCAGTACATTACTTAGAATGTGTCAGATCCCCACTGATGTACTATCATTTCCCTTTATACTCCAGGAAATCATTTTAGATTTTGCTGATTTTTATAGATTTTCGAATTTACTGTTACCAAGGATAAGCTGGAGCATTTCAAATATGTGACTGCCCAGATATCGTTTGTTCACAGAAATCTGACGGCATTAATCTAAGGGAAGAAGATATAGCAGTCAGCAAAGAAATTTTCTAATTTTTATGGATTTTAAAATTTTTTAATGTTTTTGGATTTTCGAAATTTTTCTGAAAAGCAGTAAAAATTTAAACTAAAAGGTGATAAACTGATGTGGTGATCAGTCTTGTTTTTCTTTATACCATTAGCTTTTAAAAGATAATCAAATCTAGATTTGTCAAAAGGTTTGGTAAAAAGATCTGCGCGTTGGTAATCAGTGTGGATTTTGACCATATCGATCAACTCTTTAGCATAACAATCACGGATAAAATGATATTTAATCCGGATATGTTTAGCCTTTGAGTGATTTACTAAGTCTTTTGTTAATGCGATTGCGGCCTCATTATCACAGTAAATAGGGGTTTTAAGAAATCGCAAACCGTAATCCACCATCTGTTGTTGGATCCAAAGAACCTGTGAGCAGCAGCTTGATGCTAAAACGTATTCTGCTTCACATGTGGATAGTGCAACTGCGTTTTGTTTCTTGCATTGCCAGGTCACGAGCCTGCTCCCCATAAACTGACATCCAGCCGTTGTGGATTTGCTGTCTTTGTCACAGCCGCCCCAATCTGCATCACTAAAAGCAATTAGGTCAAAATTATCATCATGAGGGTACCAAAGTCCTTTCGATGGACAACCCTTCAGATATCTAAGGATACGCTTGACAGCTGCAAGATGACTCTGTTTCGGCTTCGATTGATATCGCGCACAAAGACATGTCGCAAACATTATATCAGGTCTAGACGCTGTGAGATACATCAGAGATCCGACGATTGCTCTGTATGTAAATGGATCAGTAAGCTCCCCCTTAAGGTCAACTCCAATCCAGTGATTGAGCTGTATCGGGGTATCCATCGGCTTCGAATCATCCATCTGGAATTGGCTCAAGACTTCAGAAACGTATTTTGTCTGGTGAATAAAGATCCCCGTTGGTCTTTGCTCCACCTGCAAGCCTAGGAAAAACTGCATTTCTCCCATTGCGCTCATTTCAAACTTTTCCTGCATAACTTTTTCAAATTCCCTGCACAGAAGTTCGTTAGTTGACCCAAAAATAATATCATCAACATAAATTTGTACAAGAAGCAAATCATCTCCTGCTCGTTTCGTGAACAGTGTGCAGTCTACCAGTCCGCGTTTGAATCCTTTCGAGAGAAGATACGTGCTCAGCTCCTCATACCATTGTCTCGGAGCCTGGTGCAACCCGTAGAGAGCTTTGTTTAACACATAAACCTTATCCCGGTGAATAGGGTCCTCAAAGCCTGGCGGTTGACCTACGTAAACTTCCTCTTTGACCACACCGTAAAGAAATGTGCTCTTTACATCCATCTGATACACCTTAAATTTCTTCCATGATGCAAACGCTAGGAACATTCGGATAGCTTCCAAGCATGCAACCGGTGCATAAATTTCATTATAGTCGATTCCCTCAACCTGATGAAAACCTTGAACGACCAAATGAGCTTTGTTTCGCACTATGACTCCTCTATCATCCTTCTTGCACTTAAACACCCATTTGGTTCCAATTTTCTTTCTTCCAGGGGGCAAATCTGTCAGTGTCCATACACCGAGTTTCTGGAATTGTAACAACTCCTCCTGCATTGCTTCTACCCAGGCATCATCCAAAAGAGCATCCTTGTAAGTTCGCGGCTCGACTTGCGAAACATAACAAGCGAAAGACCAGTCATTTTGAAAACCAGATTTCTGTATTTTGGCATATAAAGCAAGGTTGCCAATATTTTATGGTGCTAGAGCATTTCTTAGCTGCCCTCTTGTCATTACACTGCTACCAGGATCACCAATAACCTGTTCAAGCGGGTGTATCCGATGTATCTGAGATTCCGGAAAATCAGGTACTTGTACTCCCGTTTGAGTTGTCAAATTCTATGTAGAAACCAGATGATTACCCACATTCGATGTTGAAGCATCAGTATTAGTTGGGTTCACTGATGGTGTCACTGTAGCATTTTCCAAAATAGCTTCACTTGTTGCATCATCGTCTTCTTCTTCTGAATCGGATGAATTAAGCGTTGTAGAAGCTTCTTGGAACACCTCTTCTTCCATCACAGGAGCAGTGGTATCATTAGAAGCTGCTTGAGGATTTACCGTGATCGGACGCACTAACGGTGAAGTTACAGCGTTTTCGACCTCGTAATATAAGCGAAGTACAGCTTCTTCAACCATGCTATCTAGATTGAATGATTCAAAGAAGTCTATGTAATCAAACATCCAATCTGGTCCTCCACCCTGTACATTTTGTGTGTATCTTTGAACTTCGACGTTAGCCCACTCCTCGACTTTTCTAGTTCTTTTGTTGAATACCCGTTTTAGTGGGGTTGCATATCCAACAAAATAACCTTCTTCAGCCTTTGGTGCGAACTTCTCCGAAGGATTCAGCATTGTACACGGGGCACCAAATGGTTCTAGATACTCCAGATTCGGCTTGCGTCGGTTCAACAGCTCATAAGAAGTCTTGCCAAACTTCTTCACTGTCAAAACACGGTTAAGAGTATAACATGCCGCGTAAATAGCTTCGTTCCAGAACATGACTGGAAGATTTGAATCCGCAAGCATAGTTCTTGCCGTCTCTATTAGAGTCCAGTTCTTTCTCTCTGCGACACCGTTCTGCTGGGGTGTATACGGAGCACTATATTCATGATGAATTCCCTTGTTTGAACAAAGATCCTCCATCTAAGCGTTTTTTAACTCCGTCCCATTGTCACTCCGGATTCGTTTGATCTTCAGACCATATATATTCTCCAGACGTGTAAACAGAACCTTCAGATTGTCAAAAGTGTCGCTTTTCTGATGCAAACACATTACCCATGAAAATATTGAATAATCATCAGTCACCACAAGACAGTACAACTCCCCGGCATGACTTTTACGTCTGACTGGACCGAATAAGTCCATATGCAAACGCTCAAGCGGCAATTCAACGGAATTGACTTTCTTTGGTCTATGGGATTGCTTGTGCTGCTTTCCCTTTTTGCAACTAACACACTTGTCATTCAAATGGAAGTGTTTTACATTAACTCCTGTGACAAGTTCATTCTTTACTAACTGATTCATCTTTCTCAAATGGATGTGTCCCATTCTCCTATGCCACATAATGGATTCTTTTTCTGTAGCCTTATAGAGGAAACACATGACTTGGCCATGGGTGGTCATTGCTTTGGACATATCGAGAATATACAAGTTGTTTACTCTCGGTGCCTTCAGCATCACCCACTCTTTCGGAAGTTCAAACCCAGGTTTCAAGATGTAGCAGGATTTGTCATCAAAATACACAGAAAATTGTTTATCACAAATTTGACTAACACTGAGCAGATTGTAATCTATCTGTTTCACGTATGATATCCGCTCAAATGTCACGACCCCATTGCTTACACTACCCTCCATCGTAATGTAGCCTCCCTTATTACCAGCAAATGCCACATAACCTCCGTTAATGTTTTTGATATCAAAGAGTAGCGTGAGGTCCCCTGTCATGTGACCAGAAGCTCCACTGTCAACAATCCATAGGCTGCTAACAGGGCCAGCTGGAGCTCCCTGCACATTTAAAGTAAAGCAGTTAGATCTTTCGGGGGACCTAAGCCTGTTTGGTCTTGGGTCTTTGAACGGGTTGTTTCAAAGATTCTTTCAATTCACAAACATCTTGGGTTAACTCAACCCCTTTGTTTTCACTTACAACTTTCTTTTTCTCACTCTTCTCATTCTGTGAAGTAGAGGCTCCTTCAGATTCCTTAGATGACCAGGATTGCTCAGATCTTTTCAAGATCCGGATCTGAGATTTTGAAGTCTCAGCCGATTTCTTTACTTCATCTTTAAATGCAACCTTTTTGGTTACCTTCTCTGATTTAACAGAGACAGGTCCAACTGCTTGTTTTCCATTAGGTTTAGGAGCAACCTTTTTGTTGTCAGCAGTTGAGTTCATCACAGGTTTCTTAGCAGATTTCTCAGTGGGTATCCGGTTGCGTTTATCATACGTCATCGGACGGTTTTCCCTCTTGTTGTAAAAATTGTTTTGATTATAATAAGGTTCTTGCTGAGGGAAATACCGTCTTTGTGAATAACCGTAGTTGTCAACCGAATAATCATGATGTTGCCTCATCTCCACCTCGTGCCTTTTGTGTCGTACGTACGGGCAGGCGGCAAGTAAATGTCCCCGTTCCCCGCACTTATAACACGCACGGTATTCCTCAGAGTTTCCTTTGATCGGCGACTTGGAAAAACTAGCCATGGGATAACGATCAACCATGCATTGTATCCTTAAACTCTCAGGAGCTGGGTCCTTTGAGTAAGTCGGTTCAATAAAACTGTTTGCTTTATCAACTGGCAAAACAAATTGTGTGACATTGACCTTGGCATCTTTGTCCGAATAAATTTTATCTAAAATTTCTTGAGGAATGTCATTGGTTCTTTCAAATTTTGGAAACCAAATCGTACTTTCCTGCCAGATCTTTTCGATCTTGGAATAATTGACAAACTTAATCGGATATTCATCATCAGATAAAATCTTATCGGAGCCTTGCATCCGATAGAATATTTTGACAGGTTTGTCAAACGATTCGTTGCTCATATCATTAGATTTTTCAGATTTAAGCTCATTTTTCTTTTCAACCGGTTTGCTCAGATTTTTCTCAATTTTCTTTACCTCTTTCTTTTCAACATTCTTACCAACAGACTTTTCATTTTTCTTAACCACGTCATTTTTCTTAACCACATTCTTACGATGAGCATTTGCCATTGGATGAATGATCTGAGATGGTAAGACTGGCTCAGTAGTGATTATATGATTTTCATCAGGGATATCACTTTCATTTTCAACCGTCTCAGATGGTTCATCTTCTTCATCTGAATCATCAACAGCGACCACACCCTCATTGTTTCCCAGTACAGGTCTCACATCAGAATACGGATCCCCGACACTAGAAGTGTTAGGCTCGTTTTCTGATGTGGAGTCAGAATTGACTAAAGTCTCCGGTGGAATTGCATGTAAATTGTGGTTTTCAAACAATACCGGAGATGGGACCGCCTTATAGTTTGCACTATTTGACTGGGAGGGTTCTTCTATGATATGGTCAACTACATATGCTATGTGCTTGTAACTCTCTAACTTCTTGTTTACCTTTTCAGCAAAGCACTTGATGGTTGCCATTTCTAATTTAGTGTTTTCCATTTCATTGATGTAGTTATTAATGGCAAGTTGTTTAATTGACAATGTCTTTTTAAGTTCAGACACATCCTTTTTATAACCATCAAGAACTTTGTTGAAATCTTTTAAATCTTTTTGATAAATCTGACAGTTGATTTTGGCACTCTCAAGTTGGACCTTGAGAAGCTTATTTTCATCTGTCAATTTTTCAAAATCAGCACATTTAACACATTTAACACATACTTGAGATTGAGATTCAGAACTTACCGGTTTAGGAGGTTCTGTCATTGCCATCAAAGCAAAGTGAGCTTCCTTCCCTGCGAAGAATTTGGAGTAGTCAATCTTGGTGCACGCATCATCCACCATACATGACTTGCGGGTCATCAGGAAATCAGCTTCAGCTAGCAGTTGGTCAATGTCATCATCTAGTGAATTCACACTAGCCTCTGAATCAGATTCACTCTCCATATCCAAGTAAGCTGAATTGTAGTGGTCTCCAACATCAGTGACAGAATCAAGAATCATCCCAGATTTCTTGTCTTCACTCTCAGCAATCACATCCTCATTCACTTCCTCAATTTTCAACTCCGACACTTTTTCAATCACAACCTCCTCTTCAATCTCCTCATTCTCATCCAGACTCATCTGCTGTGCCACACAAGCCACGTTCCCAGCGGTAATCTCCTCCACCCCCAATTGCATACCCGTCCAATCAAAACCTTCATCTTTCTGAATTACAAGTGCTTGGTTTTGATTGTCAGTTTGGTTTTGGTTTTGAGTGTTAGGTGTAGAGATAGGAACAATAGTTTGGTTTTGATTTTGTTGAGGTTGGTTTTGAGTTGTGGATTGTCTAGTGTTGGTATTTTGTTGATGGTTCTGATAATTGTTTTGTGGTTGAAAGCTTGAGATGTTGGGACTGTTGTATGAAACTTGATTTTGGTTTTGATTTTGTCTGTTTTGGTATGTTGAATTGAATGGGTTTCTATTACCTTGCTGTGCTGGCTGTGTGCACTCTCTTTTAAAGTGACCCTTCTCACCACAGTTGAAGCATGTAACTTTTGCTTTGTTGAATCCGTATGTGGTGTTGGGAGAAGTTGAGAGGTCAGTTCTGCCAGTCTTCTAAATAAAGTCAGTGGCTCTCCTCATAATGCTTGCAAAAGCCCACTGAATGTCCATAAGCTCCATCTCCTCTTTGTCGATTTGAGCGTAGTCCTCATTGGTGAGCTTGTTGTTTCCAATTTGACTCGCAACCAAACCGTTGTAAGAAGCAACCATAGCAGATACTAGAGCAACATGCTGTTGAGAAATTTCAACAGTCACATTGTTAAGGTTCGAGGTCTCTAACACAATCGGGTTTTGACTTGATTGTGCTTGAGTAATCTGCATCTGATTCATGTGAGGAGTATATTGTTGTTGTTGTTGTTCAGGTTGACTTGATGTATAGCATGCAGCTTGTTGTAATGGTGAAAAAGGTGGAATAAAGTTTGGTGTTTGATAAGGTTGTTGTGTGTATGATGGTGTGTAAGATGAAGTTTGGGCAAGGTAGTTGATGGGTGCTTTTGTGGGTTCAACAACATTGGATACACATGCTATGTGAGGAGCAACATTTGAAGTAGTACTTGAAGCAGAAAGAGAGTTAGATGTACCACTTACATACAGATCAGGATTCTGTGGAATCTGAGCTCTCTTAGCTTTTCTCTTCTCCTCCATCTCTTTGTTTTCCAGCTTTTGAACGAACTCGTTAATAGTCCAATACTGGTATGCATCCTTTTCCTTCAACACTTCGATGTGTTGGTTCCAGTAGGGTGGTAAAGCATCAGCAAATTTATCTACTAATTCTGACATTGGTATGCTGATCTCATAGCTCGATAGTTCAGTGAGCAAATGGCAATACCGTGGAACCAACTCTTTTAGGGTCTCATTGCCCATGTAACTGAAGTTTTCAAATTCCTTCCGAAGCTCTTCCATCCTCAGCTTCCTTGTTTTCTCATTACCATCATGTCGGTTTCTCAGCATATCTCATAATTGTTTGGATGTAGTACTCGATCCAAACTGATGCAATAAATCAGTGTTGATCGCCTGGGATAGCTGAGAGAATGCCTTCTTCTCTATCGCAAACCTCTTCTTCTCATCATCCGCCAAATTCTCCAAAGGTATCGGTTCTCCATTATTCTCCAGAATAGGAGCAACATACCCCTTCACTATCATTTGCCATGCCTCGGCTCCCTCAAGTCCTTGTCCCTCAACATGAATCTTGAACTTTGTCTTCCAAGTATTGTACTCCTTCATGTCCATTAGCTTTGGTGGACGATTGCCGCTTCCAGAGGATAGATCATGAATAAGAGTGTATATGGCATTGGTCGTCTGCGAATGGACTGCTGCTGCTGCTACTCCCCAATAGTTGTCAATCGGTTGTTGTAATGGTTGAACAACTTGTTGAGGAGCCGAACTAGTCATTGCCATATAATTGATTGGCTGTGATGGTTGACTAGTCTTCTGGGCTGCAACCGACCATGGATCTTGTGTTGTCTGCATTTGTGGTGCTTGAGTAGGTATAGGCGTTGTTGGGAAGTTCCACATCTTGTCCTGCAAATGAGTAAACACGAAAAGATTAGAAATGTTTTAAAAAACAGGATACTCCTTCGTACAGTCGAACGTGCGAATGAGAAATAATGTTCTCCTTCGATCGTTTTGATTGATACGAATGTGGACTGAAATAACAAAATCTCCTTCGACAGCTTTCGTCTCTCTTTCGACCGTTCTCCTGCTCCTTCGACCGTTCGATCAATCGAAGGTGACACAACTGGGCGAATGAACAAAATAAGCAATCAAAGTCTACTTTCGACCAAATAGATTTCCACTTTCGACCACTCTCTCTCTTTCGACCCTAGAGAATTCAAAAACGGTTATTCTTTGAAAATCCGTTAATTTTGATCATGTTTATCAAATGTTGATGGATTTTGATGATCTAAATCAGGTTTTGAATCTGAATTGATTTGGAACAACTTTAATGAAGAGAATTATCCAATTTAACCTCAAAATCAAGTTGTAATCAATCAAAATCTTATCACATCAGTTTGTTCATTGAAAACAGAAACTTTTTGACCAAAATTGGGTCCAAATCAACTGAGAAACTATTAATTTGTGGTTGTTTGATCCAGAATGGCTCTGATACCACTTTGTATGTGCGTGAAAGGATCGTATAACAACAAAGAATGATAAAACAAGTTAGTTTTAGGTGCGGAAACCCTAAAACTATCACAAAATAATAGTCAAACAGATTAAAACACACAGATCATCATTTTCAAAAGCTTTTCATTAATTAACAACTCAATTACACGTTGAAATATGATTACAAACAAGGTATGAACGTTAAAAGAGTTAAACAAAACACTAGAGAGAATTTCAGAAAGTGGAGGGAATAATAATGACCAAAAGTTACATTCAAAAATCAAACTTGTCTATTTATAGACTGCACATACGCCCAAATTGATTGTGCGAATGTGCAGGTTCGCCCAAATTGATTGGTCGAACCAAGTTCTACAATAAAGTAAAATCACATTCGTACAAGTCTTCTTCCTTCGCACCTTTCATCTTCCTTCGAACTTACAAAAAGCCTCCTTCGCACCTACTGAATCTCTCCTTCGCACCAACGATATTTACCAAAACATATGTGTTGTTCAATCCGAAGCATTAGTCGCACTTTTGCATCTACAAAATGAGAGTCTAAAAATAGTTAATGAATAAAACAGTAAATGCTTCAATGATTCTCAGATATATTGGAAATTATAACTACAAAAGGAATGTCTAAAATAGTGGGATGAACCCATCTATTTATAGACTAAAAGTAAAAGTACATGAGAAGTATTGAAGCAATATAATATGTACAAATACTACAACAGGCTGAGGCATTGGTACTTGTACAAAGACTTTAAGAATACTAATATTAAACTAAGTCCAAATCCATGATTGTGAAATGGTCCTTCACTCACAAGTCAAATGCCATATGTCTGGAAAAAGAAGATATGTCATACAAAGTTCTGAAACCCAAGATTAAAATGAACAACCTTTCATCAGAAGATTTACCTACAATTCAATAACTAGAACCAGAGCAGGGAACATTCCTCACTAGACAACAAGTTAGGGAATTCAACATGTCCATTGTTAAAGAAATATGGAGGATCCTACACTGCAGAAGAAGATAAGGATTTAAATAAAGATTAGATAAGGTTTTGGTTTCATTAATCTAGGGGGAGATTGTTGGGTCAAAAAGGATTGACAAGCCTATCAACCGTAGTCTAATATTCTCTCTGCAACTTTTGTATAGACAAGTGCTGAAGAAATAAAGGAAAGTGCTAAAGAAGAAACTACAAATGCTGAAGATTAAAGACCAAAAGATGAACCAAACAAACATCTGAAAAACAGCTTTGATGATTTACTCATCAGAAGTTGTTTGGTCTTCAGCAGTTCTGATAGAAGCTTCCCACCACCCTTGAACTTCAGCAATTTAGTATTATATTAATTTTTGATTACTTTTAAGATATTTTTGTACAAGTTCTAATACTACAGCCTGTTGTAGTATTTTAGTATTATATTTATACTTCTTATATACGTTTACTTATGTCAATAAATAGATGGGTTCACACAATCTATTATATACAAAATACACACTTAGACAAATTTCCACTTTTCTAATATATGTGAATCATTCAAGAAAACACAACTATTTTATCATTTACTTTCTACTTCATATATACACTTGTTCTATTTTGGTTTATACTTTGAGTGGGAGCATTTACTGATTTATAAAGTGAACTATTAACTTCGAACAATTACTATTCCGCTGCATTTACTTCAAGTCTTAAATTGTTCTTTAAGAATCTGCTGAAAACATATAGATCCAACATTCCCCAAAGGAACGTTGTGTGGGATGGACGACCTCAAAGCTCAAAATACTTTAGATGCCCATTGTGGACAAGGTTCCTCACCACCCTCTGATATGCTGTTGACGATCACTGAAGTGGTTAACATTTGTTTCGAGGGAGGCTTCGCCCAAAGGTTCTTACGGAGTTTATCGCACCTGCCCCTAACTTGGTTGCTCAAGCCCAATAACGGAATTAGGCCTATCGCTGTTGGGACCATTTGGAGAAGGTTAGTCTCTATAGTCGTGATGCGTAAAGTTTGGAAGGAGATGACGGCTTACTTAGGTGATTATCAATTTGGAGTGGGGGTCCCCAATGGGGCGGATGCCATTCTCCATAGCGTGAACATGTTTTTGAATGGGTTCCATGATAACGGATCCCTAGCCATACTCACGGTCAACTTTTCAAATGCCTTCAACCTGGTTAATAGGACGATTCTCCTGCGGAAAGTGAGCATCTGATGCCCATCCATCTTCTCTTGGGTTTGGTTCATATATGCCCAACCCGGTAGGGTTTATGTGGGGGATACTTGTATTGGGGCCTCCACCGAGGTCCAACAGGGGGACTCATTAGGGCCGCATCTTTTCGCTCTTGTCATGCACCCATTAGTTCGTCGGCTAGAAAAGTGTTGCTCCATCCCATTTCATATGCTTGGTACCTCAATGATGACTCTATTATGGGAAAGGCCGGGGAAGTGGCTAAGGCTTTTGATGTTATTCGAGCTAAGTGGCCGAATTTAGGCCTTATGCTTAATATTAAGAAATATGTAATATTTTGGCCATCGTGCAATGGAGCGAAAGTGAAGCCTGGTATATTTCCTAACGAGATCGGGAGACCAGAGGGTGTTGTGAAGCTCTCGGGGGGTGTTAGTCAGAATGGGAGATATATTAGCTCTTTGGGTGTTAAAAGAGCTCGACGGGTAGTGGATTTGATGGTTTCTCTGCAGAAATTAAGGAACACTCAAAGTGAACTCATGTTGTTCCATTCATGTATGGGGATTGCTAAAATGTTGTTTGGCCTTCGAACATGTCAACCAGCCTTTGTTGACGAGGCCATATCCTTTTCCGACAAAGGCCTTCGTGAAGCGGTCGAATATATTGTAGTTTGTGGAGGGCTGTTCGTTGAGGATTTTCAATGCGGTTGGCATCTCTGCCGATACGGTTGGGAGGGCTTGCCCTTTATTTGGCGGAAGACGTGCCTGCCTATGCTTTTGTGGCCTCTGAGTGCAGTTCTGGAAACTATAAGACCACATTTTAAGGAACAACGGGATAGTAGGAATGGACTTGGATTATAAGCTTGCCCTGGACAGCGTTTGCGGTTCTCTCCCCGATTTATATTTGGCCGGTTTCATAGATAAGGATACCGCCCCCAACAAGCCTCAAAAATTTTTGGCGAGTGCGTTTAACTGTAAAACCTTTCAGACTATGGGACAGAAGTTTGCCATGTCTCCGCACAAAAAATCGGTGTTTGAATGTCTAAAAGTAGCGCATTCTCAAGATTTCTTGACTTTCCTTCCTATTGGTAGGCTTAGGCAACACATGTTAGCCGTTGAATACCGGGCTATCCTTAAGTACAAACTCATGATTCCCATGTTTCCAGTTGATGAGCCGTGTTCGGTTTGTATAAAAACATGTTTAGATAAATTTGGGGAACATGCACTTCACTGTAAGGAACTGCCGGGTTTTAAATACAAACATGATCTGGTCAGGGATGTTTTATGGGATGTCTTGCGCAGGGCAGAGATTTTGGCTAGGAAAGAAACCCATGTTAACTTTTTGACGAACCCACTTGAAAGGCGATCCACCATAAGACCAGCAGATGACCTCGTGTTCCGGTGGGCCATGGCAAACATACGTGCGTTGATCTGACAGGTGTGTCTCCGTTGGTGGGGCTTTGGGATTCTGGGTTTGTGGCAGGGCAAACAGTCTTGAAAGCAAAATCCAATAAAGTTGCCAAACATGAAGCTGCTTGTCTGAGAACCAAAACGTCTTTGTGCCCTTTGCTTTTGACACATTTGGAGGTCTTTCCCCCGAAGCAATCCAGTTCTTAGAGAGAGTACAAAAGGTGGCGCAGAGTACTCCCCGACGACCAAGGATCCAAGTTTTATTTTTAGTAGAGCAGGTTTTTCTATTTAAAAGGGGGTAGCGGCGCAACTTGTAGCCCGTTTACACACCGCCCACTTGTAAAACTTGTTGGTTTTAATGAATGGAGATTTAATGTCTTTTTTTATAGATGTGTTTAGATTTAGAGTCGTTGGTATCTGAAACATTAGGTGTTAGGATTTTTAACATTATTATATCCTATGTCAAATAATGTTTGAATTTTGATAATATTTTTATGTAAGACTAGCAGGGAACCCGCGCGTTGTGGCAGAGTTGACAATACAGGGCGGAAACGTAATTCATAATTTAAAACAATTAAAAGAATCAATATGTAAGGTGTATATTTGTGTGTGTAATCACATGTGCTTCGCAATAGGGTATTTTTTTAAGGCTACAAGGAGACATGATAACATGTTACGTTCTATATACCATATGCAATTTACCTACATGCCAGTAAAAAAATGGAAGCATCGGTTTGACTCAATAGCAACTATTATTATACTAATATTCTTGCTTGGTATGTTGAAAGTTTTAAATCTGGAGAGATTGCCGAGGAGAAGAAAGCATAGGGACCTTTATAAGATCCACATTAAGAGGATGTTGGAACGGCTCGTTTGTCACATGATAAAAACAATGCAATATAACTGCTATTCAAGTGCATCATGAATTTCTATCAGTTGCTTCAGAAAGTGAAATTGGAAGTTAAGTTATTTAAAAATATTCCACATAAGGAATGCCAACCTGAGAACTTTATAGACGTGCACAGATCGGTTTTTTTCTAGGAACCGAACCGGTTCCAAACCTGTTCATGTTTGGTGCCAGTTCGTTCCTATACTGGTTTCTGTTCGGTTCGGGCCCAGTTTTACCGGTTTGAAAGACCGTTTTCGGTTCGTTTTGGTTTCATAAATCAATTCATGTGCACACTTTTTTAAGAAAAGACATCACAAAATTAATTTTCTTTTTCGTAAAGTTCGACTTTTATTTATTTTTAAAATCTTTTTAAGGTGTATAGGTATATATTTGTATGTCTTGAAACCTTTTTTTTATAATTTTGTTATATAAAATTGCATTTTTTTAATAAAATGTAGGAATTACTTAATTTTCTTTGATACCCTTCTTAAATGCTTTATAACATAACTAGTGGGCGTTGAGGTGCGCGTTGCGCACCTTTAAATTTGTCTCTTAGCAAATTTTACACGAAGTCCTTATAGCAGGATTGAAACGTTATTATTACGTTTGTGTGAAAGATGATTTCCAATCGCTTCAGGTTTGACAGTTGACGAAGACATGGATAAATAACGGCCAAGCAGAAATCACGGCTGGCATTCGTTGTTTGAAGCTGTAGTGTACATGTATTGACAACATGATGAATTAAATATACAAAAATAAATTAAACCAAATACTCAATTATATAGTGGGGATTAAATAAAATACTTTATTAATTAGATTGCTTGGCAGGTGCCCATGTCTATTGAACTAAAAATTTACACCCTAAAAACAAAACCACAACAAATAAGTATAACTAAACATTATTTTCTAACACTATGAACCAAGCAAGCTTTAGACTTTAGAGCATCCATAATATGACGTTTTTGGACCCGTTTTTGGCTGTTTGAAACGGCAAAGCCGGGCAGGGTTGACACGACTAATGTTTTCTCCTATCGTAAATGCTATTAAGGCAAGAAATCATCAAACAGATACTATATTTTGATCAAATTATATAAAAACCCTGCAGATTCATGGTGTGCTAATTGCAAGGGGTCTTAAGGGTATCCTGGTCAGCTGATCTTGCTTGGTTTTACCATAATGTTACTCGACAAATTTCTGCATACATCATCAATGTGCCTTGGCGGTCAGTCTCAGCGCATCCAGTTAACAATTCAGTCATTGGCATGATCCTGTTCTTTGCAGCCACCCTTCAAGCACACCCTCAACTGCATTCTAAAACATGTGGCAATTTCGACCCATTTACTAACGAATGGGTCAACTCGATTTTCTTTTATCTCTTAAGTGGTATAAAGGGCCACATAGGTGTGTCAAAATCTAATTTTAAGGAGTAAAACCTCCTAACTTCAGTTATTACACAACAATATAATGTGATGTACACTTAACCCTTTCTTTCACATATGGTCTGTCTCTAAAAAACAAAACCAGACTAATAAAATCAACGTCACAAAGTTTTGACATTTTGAATTATGATCTCAAATTACTTATTACCATGAAATGTGGCATTTTGTGGTACCAAGAATCAGTTGATTTATTGAATAAGCATCAAGGGAGCTTAACTGATGGTTGTTTAAGGTGACTGTTGCAATGTGTCCACAAATGCATCTTTCACCAGTACGTTTGAAGTAGCCACCCGCTGAGCAGTGATATGAAACACATTGCCAGATCTGTCATTAAATAAGATTGAAGCCATTGGAACAGTAGAATGGAGGAGACTTACATCATACATAGGGGTGTTAAGTATATGAACCGTGTTAGCAACGGATTAGAATCAAGATATTGGTTTCCATATCGAATTCGAACTTGTGATTTTCGAATTGAGCCGGATATCCCTTTTTTATTAATTTATATGTAAAAAAACTATATATATATTTTATATTTTTATATACTATTTATTTATTTATGTCCTGTTTTAAAATTTTTCGCTCTTATAATTTGGCTTAATTCAAATCGACCCTAACTTGAACTTTCGTATTAAATGAGTTTTTCTAATTCTATTTTTAATTCACTTTCAAAACATTCAAATTCACAAACAAAATCAATGAACACCCCTTTTTATAAGCTGCATCATTTTTTTTATTATTATTGTATTCTTACGGATCAAAGATGACTCCACCAGCTTCTTTAACAATCACAACTGCTGCAGCAACATCCCTAGGGACAAGACCAAGAACACCATAGCAATGTAAACAGATAAATGGTATATATTGCAAAATGCGTTACTATTAGTTTTTCGGGTGGATGTGGTTGACCTGAATCCTCTTTTCGATGAACATTCGATGAACATTTAAATTTCAAATAAATAATTGGGGTCAAATATGATTTCAAAACTATATTATTTTATAACTATCCGATTCTTTTTGTAAAATGATTTAGGACCTTATGCATCTAAGTATTAATTTTGGTGACTTTCGAGCCATTCCTTTAGAGATGTTTTTTTTTTTTTTTACCCAATTGACATAAGACACAACCTGAATCTGCCCTTTCGAAAACGAATTTATTAAAATTGCCATTTCAAATAAACAGACGGAGAAAAGGAGTTACATACCAAGGACCACCATATCCGATCTCATAAAATAGATCAATCCTTCCACATGCAACCCCACAGAGACCCAATGCACAGGAGCCGCCCATCCTGAGTGATCTTACCTGAAGAAACATGATACTTGAGGTCATTTGTCATTGAATGATATCTCAAAGGAAGGCAAAAGCTATGGTTTTACCTTATAAAGTAGGCTATTGATTCTATTTGTAGTGGCATCCAGAGTGGCTTTCATCCACCCAATTATGATGTGCTTCCCCACGACCATCATCGTGGCCAGCGTTGGTATTCATCTCATAGTTACTCAAAATCACATGTACAGCCTGCATTTCTTTGGTTCAAAATAAAATCTTACAATCCCAAGTGTGGATTCTATTTTGTTTGCTAGATACATCTAAAACTTGATTAAAAAAATATAAAGTGTTAAAAAGAGACGAACCTCATCAAAATCAGCAAATATATGTGAGAACTCTGTCATAAACCAAATCTACAAGAGAGGTTAAACAAAGTGTTATATAGAGCCAGGAAAAAGACATCCATGAAATCTTCATTATCATATCTATCTGCCTCTTTTCTCTTCTGAATATGTTCATCAAGTCACTTCCCGATAACACCATCAACCTCTTTAGCCATTTGCTTCATAGCTTTCACATTATTAGACACAACAAAAACACCACTAACATACAATCCTTTAGTAATGGCTTCTTTGCTACATATTGTTGCAAATAAAGTCTTTATTTAACAAACAGCATAAACTTCCTTCAAATATTACAAACTAAAATCTTACATTTACTTCTTGAAGTAAAGTAATTTGAGCGTAAACCTCATCCACATCTTGTTCCGCCTGTAAATTTAACATCAATACCTCTTAAAACATACAAAACTTAAAGTAATCAATCACTGTGATGTGAGAGACAAATGTCAAGAACCAGTAGGATCTTTGATTTGAGGCTAAAGAGACTAATCCCGTGACTCACTTCCTGATTTGTTGATGCCTCTAACTATAACACTCATACAAACCATATATCCCAATTATAGCAAATTATAACCTACATGATCAAGAAAATATATATATATATATATATACATATATATATATATATATCTACATATCCAAATTCATATATTAATTCAGTATTTTTTTTTACCTCTTCCATATGACCTTGAGTAAAGTAGAAAACTCTATGTCCATCAATTTAGGCACAAAATTGGAGCAAAATTGACACAAACAATTTACAGAAAGCAAAAAACAAACCAAACACAAACTAAACCATCATTTTACACCTCATCGTTCAGAAAGCTTCAAACCCTTCATCGCCTCAAACCTGCAAAGAACCATTTATATAGAGCAACAAACAAATAACAGAATAAATATCATCCTTGTTCAGTAGAAAACCAATTTAAATCTAAGAATCGAGTTACCTTGAAACCGTCAACTGAACCCTAGATCTCTGAAATCATCATGCATCAGTAGGCTCCTTCAACTGTCGACTAAACCCAAATTGGGAAACTGCCACATAGAACAAACAAAAAACAATTCGAGAAGTTAAACAATCCAAACCCGTTATTGATGAATGCGTATGGTAGGAATAAAACCTGATTGTTAAGCGATTAGTTCCGCTTCTCATTTAGAGGCACCATCATCAGCAAAGAGAGAGGGCCAGAAGATGTTAAGTTTTCTGTGGAATTTAAGCAGAATACGTGAGATCGGAGATGGTGACAACAGTTGGCAGGTGGCTTTGGGTATGGGTGGTGAGGAAAAATGAGATAAAATTGGTGAGAGATGAAAGTATAAAGATGGTGAATACTGGTACACACGTGTAGCATATCCAGCAAAGGAAAAAGAAGATCTAATAACATTGCAACATGATAGCAAATGGTGGCAATACGGGAAGCATCCATGTGGACCTGTTATCGAGTGACATGCAGATGTTCTATAATTACAAAAAAGCCAAACAAAAAAAAACAACATTTTTTTTTTTGCTTCTAACCGGAATCAAACCTGTGACCTCAAGGTACACAAACACACCACAATCCACTCCACCACCAAGCCTCTTTGTTAACTACTATGGAACCATACATATATACATACATATATATAGTATAAGGATATATTGGAACCCTTGTTATAGTGAAAACTCTGGAAACTCTAACTTCCCGAACTTTTTTTTTTATGAAAATTTTAGGGTATGTAATATACATGATTTTAAGCATTTTGAGCCAAAAAAAATTAAAAAAGCGCTGAGCACTTTTTTTTTAAAAAAAAATTAAATAAGTTTTCGGGTAACACATTGTTAACACATGTTAATTTCGCTTAACATGTGTTACCCGAAAACTTATTATTTAAAAAAAAAAGTGCTCGGCGCTTTTTTAATTTTTTTTTGCTCAAAATGCTTAAAATCATGTATATTACACGCCCTAAAATTTTCAGGCCCTAAAAAGCTCTGGAAGTTAGAGTTTCCAGAGTTTTCACTATAATAAGGGTTCTCTCTGGACCCCTACCTTATATATATATATATATATATATATATATATATATATATATATATATTAGTAAAAAGGTGGGAAAAAAAGAAATGCACGAAAATATAGGTGGAAAACACTATTCACCCACACCATGCATATATATATATATATATATATATATATATATATATATATATATAGGATTTGGATCATTTGAGAACCACCATTTAGGGAGAGAACCAAAGAACTAAGTGTAAACACAAAAACCCCTCCACCAAAAAAATATTAAAAAAATTATACAACCTAAAAAAATAAGAAAATAAAAAAAGTAAAAACACCAAAATGTTTTTTTAGTTATAATCTTTCTGAAAAAATAATAAAAAAATACAAAAAAATAAAAAAAAACAAAAAAATGGCTTTTTTTACGTTATAATTACGTCAGGTCTTATGCACATGTGCATTTTGCTGTTATATATATACATACATATACCTTATGCACATGTGCATTTCACTATTAGAGCACACTTTTGAATAAATTATCAATTGCCATAATGAAATGATCATTAAATGGTCGTGATATGATATATAAGGTGGAAAAAAATTTATTCAATGATCTTTAAATAAACGCGAAGTGCATTTCACTATTATAGTTAGGTTTTTTTTCATGGGTTTAGCTTTAGGGTTTAGTTTTTAGGTATGATGGGAATAGGGTTAGGTTTTTTTGGGGTTGTTGGTGAATAAACTTAAAAAATCTCTATATAAAACTATAAAATAAGATAATTGTACTACATGCACATGTGCATTTCACTATTATAGTTAAGTTTTTAATGGGTTTAGCTTTAGGGTTTAGTTTTTGGGTATGGTGGAATAAGGGGTATCTTTTTGGGGGGGGATGGGATGGAGCGTTTTGGTTTTTGGGGGGTGTGGGGTTAGCTGCACATATGCATTTCACAATTAGGGGGGGGGGGGGGTTGGGGCGGTGTGGGGGATGGGGGGTTTAGGTTTTTAGGGAGTGAGGTGGGTGAGTTTAGGTTTTTAGGGGGTGGAGGTGGGGTTTTTAGGTTTTTTTTTTTGTTTGTGTTGACAATGGTTCTCTGGTTCTCTCCCTAAAGTTGGTTCTCGTATGATCCCTACCCTATATATATATATATATATATATATAGATTAATGATAATTGAAGGTTATAATAAAAGAATGTGTATAAGTAGGTTTTGCATGAAGGATAGAAAAGGAAAAAGTTACATGAAATTTAAGTTTTAAGTATGAAACTTTCCCTGTGACATGTTAAAATTCATGTAAAATGACTTTTATAGATATCCTTCCTCCTTTATCATGTAGTATACATATAGATTATGAATTTTGATGATATCAATTTTTTTTTCATATTACATCTAAACCTGAAAACCGAACTACCCGACCCGATCTAACCCCAACATGCATGTCACTTTTCTCATCCAAAACCCGAACAACCCAATTCGAAAAAACCCAAAACCTAAAAAAGAACCCGAAGAACACCCCTAGTTTTGAGTATTGGTTTACGACTCAAATCGGGTTATTTATTTATTTATTTACTAGTTTATACCCGTGAGCGTCCCGGGTTGAGAAATCTAAGTAAAGTGAATAAAATTAGAAGTATCTAAACTATAAAAATGGCATTTGCCAATATATGATTAATGAATATTATTATTATTATTATTATTATTATTATTATTATTATTTTATATTATTATTATTATTATTATTATTATATTATTATTATTTTAAACAAATCTCTCCATAAATTATCATATTCTAATATAAAAAAAGGGTAATTAGGTTGGGTATCACCTAATCCCAGGCCCGACCCAAACCCACAATTTTTTTAAACTAATTCCAAACCTGACACAATACTTGTCGGGTTACAAAAAATAGTCATTTTTTTCTCCGTTTTTTATATAGCACTATGGTACTCATTAGAAAGATAATAAAACGCTCGTTAATTTTGTGTAATTTTTTTCTTTAAAAATTCTCGTATATAAAAGATATTAACATTTAAAAGTTATTAAAGGAAACATAAGAGAGAAAATAATAAAGTTTTAATATTTACATTTAGTAAATTAGGTATTTAATAGATTATGTTAAATCATATTTAAACCATATTTAATCATTTTTTTTTAATTGGTCTAGAGTTGCCACATCACATTCTATGTGGCATCTCTCAAAAAAGAGATGGCATAATATTATGACATGTAATTAAAAATGTTGTGGTTTATTATATACTAGATTTTTGCCCGCGTGTACACAAGGTCCACCAACGTACATCTATTTAGAGAATTATAACGTATAAGAAAAATACAGTAAAAATATTGTATTAAAGTATAAAACAACGAATACAAATTTTATTCAAATATCACTAAATATTTCTTTATACACCACATTTCTGGTTTTAGTTTTCACATTTCCATTATCATCCAGTATAAGTAACTTCACTCCTGCCCTGCTTTTTACTCTTGACAAAGCAACATAAAGTTGGCCATGTGAGAATACAGGTTCTCTTAAATACAATCCAACCTTAGATAAAGACTGACCCTGGCTTTTGTTGATGGTCATTGCGAAACATACGCTTATTGGAAATTGACGCCTTTGGAACTTTACAGGAATGTTGTTATCAGATGGTATCATATCTATTCTAGGAATAAGAGTTTTGATACCAATGTTTCCACCTGATATGATTTCGGCCTCGATAACCCGCTTTGCAAGTTTGGTGATTCGTAATTGCGTACCGTTACACAAACCATTTTGTTGATCTATGTTTCTCAACAACATAACGGGAACACCGACCTTTAGTGTTAATCGATGATAGGCAACCCAGAAATTTTTAAACCATTAAGGACATCAGTAGAATATAAGTCTTCCTACGAACGGTTATTAGCGTTCTCAATCTGACATATACTATCAGAGCTTAGATACTCGACTTCATCCCCAGGCAACAATGCAAGCAACCTTTCATTAATTTCATGTACTACTTCGTTTGTAGGTGCAAGTATTGCTCGTTCTCCAAAGTAATCTTTATCTTTGTAAAGTTGAAGAAGTGAAGGGTAGACGAAGTCAATTAATCTTGAAATTGGATTTGATGAATCCTTAATAAGAAGATCATCTGGTATCTCCACATCTGCCTAATCATCATGAATTGAATGACCAACTTTACCCTCACCTAATTCAAGAAGCCAGTCCGCAAATAGCTTTGTTTCTGCGGTTTCCAATGTGTTGTTACCCAACGTTAACCTCAAGTTTTTGGTTAATGTAAGCACTTTGCAACTATTCCAAATAGCAGAGGAAGTTATTGAGGCATTTAACATATCTCTTCTACTACCATTGGGAACAACAGGAAGGATCTGTCTAAAATCACCACCTAAAACCATAACCTTACCACCAAAAAGCAACTCAGAATTAACTGAAGAAGTTGACTTCAAGACATCCTTCATTGTACGATCAAGTGCTTCAAAAGCATGTTTATGAATCATTGGAGCCTCATCCCAAATAATTAACTTAGTTTGTTTCAATAAAGCAGCCTCATCACTATTTGGCTTTATACCGCACAAGGACTGTTCAGTAACATTCAAAGGTATACGGAACCTAGAATGCGCCGTCCTTCCACCGGATAACAAAAGAGAAGCAATACCACTGGATGCAACGTTCAAAACAATTTGTCCTTTAGCTCTTATAGCAGCAGACAGAGTTTTCCATAAAAAGGTTTTACCAGTGCCTCCAAAACCATAAACAAAGAATAGACCACCCTTGTTACAATCAACCGCATGAATGATCTCATTAAAAATTGAGCGCTGCTCATCAGTTAAAGAACGTGAGTTTGTAGCAAATTCCTTAGCAAGTGAACCTACTTGATAATTCAGCTCATCAAGAATCAAACGTTTATTTGCAGCTGCTATAGAATCAGTATTAGGATACGGCATAGAAGGAAATCTACGTAGGCTTGAGTTATTCCGAAGCAACTGTTTCTCAATCTCAAGCAATGTAATGTTCTTGATTGGATCATCAGTGAGACACAACCCTGATAATGATAAAGTGTGTAATTATTAATATAAAACAAAAGGGAAAAAAAAAATTTAACGTAAATTATTTACCTTCAATATCGAATAAATCTTCGTGTCTACGCATAATACCATCTGACAGGTATTTCCATGTTTTTTCCCAAACATGCTCAGGCCTATATAAGGTATTAGACACCAACATCGTCGCAAACAAATTACGAAGAGAGTATCCTGAAACAGTATAATGAGCTTCCTCGATAGCTTCTACATATTCGTTGTCATCGTCTAAGAGGCCAAGAGCATAACATGCATCACGAAATGTTGGTAAAACTTTTCCATTGACCGTTCTTATCTCCTCAAATGATCTAGGGCCTTTTACTTTATTGAGAAGAACTCTCAAGAAATACGCCTCGCCCATGGATGGAGTAACCATGTGAACACGACCAATTGACTTACCTATCTTTCGAAAGTCCCATTTTTTTTCTTCTGTTTTCCAAACAAATTTACTTAGGATTTCAATGTAACTTAGTTCACGTGCCACAGCCTCACTTTGGTTTAGTTCCATCCATTTTAGAAACATTGTTGAAGACACTGTTGGTTTACCGAGAACGTTTTGAATATTTTCTTCTGGACCATATACAACACTTTGCTCACCGGGCAGATGAAATGGAAGCCTTATAACTGGAGGGTATCTATAATGTACTTCATTTTTAAATATCCTCCATGAAGCTTCACATGCAGAAAGGAACCTACAATCAAAATGTTTTTTTGATTTCATCTTTTTGAACCACTTCTTGACCTTCTCCATCATCTTCTACAAAAGCAACTTTAGCCCTATCAGGTCCTTTCTTAATGTATTTGAATAAATACTTAATTGAAGCAGCATGGTTACACCATTCAACATTGATATGTGCTTGGTAACGCTTTAAAAGTTTTGCGTTATAAGGAACCACATTTTTGTTGTCTAACTTAGCAGTTCCTTTTTCAACAATTAGCCCTGAGTCTCTTCTTCTATAAACTGGGTATCCATTTGAATCTAACGTTGATGCAGAAGAAAACTTCTTTGGAAATTTTTTGGAGCACTTACCGTCAAACATGCACGGACAGTTGGGATATTCACGTCCGCAGGGTCCATGAATCATAAAGTCACTCACAAGACTAAACAACTCCGGATCTACTTTCTTATCAGGGATTTCAGCATAAACAAAACGATCAACATGGTCAATCGTGGGAAGCTTACTGTCATCTTTGAGAAACAGACAGATGTGAGCGGGTGGTAAACCACGTTTTTGGAACTCTATAGTATAAACAGCTGTAATATTAAGTTAAAAAATGTAGTTAGAAACTTAATAAATATAAACATGATAGTAATTATATAAACATGATAATCTATGAATACGTATTGAAACTTAATTTTTTTCGTAAATAATTATACCTGCTGAAGTCTTGCCCAATAATGATTTTTCACGTAAATCTTTCAGGATTGAGTCTAGCTTAACTTTGAATAGTCTAGCTAAAATGTCTGGCCTATCTTCAGGATTTGTCTTCTTGTCCTTAAGAAACCTTCTAATTTCAGGCCATTTGGGATTGCATGTGATTGTAATAAAAAAATCAGGGTATCCATGCTTTTTACAAATAGCCATTGCATCAAGATAATTTTCCCTCATGTAACGTGCACCACCAGTAAAAGAAGAGGGTAAAATTACAGGCGTCCCTACTTTTGACAATAAGTAGGTCCATTTTGGTTCAACGTTTGAAGATTGGTATAAGTCTCTCACCTAAGTTTATGTTGCTGGAAACAGACATAAAATAAGCGCTCACTCTCTATCATGGTATAAACGTCAACCAAAAACTGTTGAAGTAGTCGCCTTGCATTCAAAATCAATGAGAACTTACCAACTCTGTCTTGGATATGATATGCAAAATACTCTCTCATTGAACATTTTGAATCTACTTTCTTTTTAGATTTCCTTTCTTCCCTGTGTGGTATATCAACCCTATAACAATCTTCTCCAAAGGGAATAATCAATGGATACTGGAGAGCTAGATATTTTGGATGAAGTTCACTTATACGCTGAAGACCCTCTGTTCTTGACTCGACAACAATATCTCTATTGTCAAGCTGGTCATCATCGTTTGACAAAATAAGGGCGGCAATTTCTGATGAAGTGGGTAAATTGTATGTTCGGCCGTCTTTAGATCTCCTACCAATAAGACGTAATTTAAGGTTAACTTCAGGATTTTCTTGAAATCGATCACGTACAATCCTATAGCTTTTCACAAGCTAATTATTTGAGTCTAACATCGACTTCAAGTACTGAATGATTTCAATGTCAAGTTCGTGAGAAATATCCTTAGACTCTCCTTTTTCATTACTAAAAAGATCAAAAAAAAAAAAAAGAAAGAAAATTCATATATTAATATTTACCTAAAAAGGTAAAAAAATAAGTAACAAAGTAAAGAATATTACCTATAAATCGTTTCCCGGTTAGAGACTTCATTTTCGGTGTCATAAATATATAACTGAGAAAATTTCGGTTTAGAACCATCTTTAGGAATAAGACCACCCAAGGTGTGATAATTTTCTCCACTTATTCTATATATGAATGGAGTCTTTCCTCTATTGATATTTGAGTCAACCTTGGCTCCCATTGAAGTAAAACAAAACATGGAATTGAAGCGGCGAATGTGTTTTAAGAAAATATTTGCTCTTCGATTCTGTGTTTTTGAAAAGATTCTGATAATCTAAACTGCTCTCTTTGAAACCTGGAAGTTGTACCTTTCCATAAAAACAACATAGCATGTAAGTTGTTCTTCCAGAAACCTTAAGGCCTTTACCAGCTTCTGATCTCCACAATTTTGCGTTACACATCTCACATACAACCGTTTGATCACCGTGATCCAAATAATCTGGCAAATATAAACCAATAAAATAATTAACGCATAAAAGACATCAATATAGTTGTAACTGTTTTGTAAACTTAATATTTACCTTTAGAGACACCCTTATATTGCAAGTCTTTATTTGGTTGAGGGTTGACAGCTTCTTCGTCAGACAAACTAACCATGCGAACAGGTGAGATGCAACGTCGATTACTTCTTGATGTATTCATGGTTTCTGATTGCACAGAAGATGATGCAAGTGAAACTGTATCAACATTAGTGAGTCCACCTGAAATTAATATTAACTATTTCAAATTTTATATTAAAAAAATTAAAAATTTTGAAAATTAATAGACACATAGCAAGTTGTACCAGATGTGGTTGGATAAGTAGGAGTTGTAAAATTAGATTGTTTTTAAGTTCCAGTAATAGAATTTACTTTACGTCTTTTTGCATCAAGTTGTAATTTTCTGAACTTTCGAAACTCTACAGAATGTTGTGTTGTGAGTTCAGGCACTGAAACAATAGATAAAAAATAAAATAAGTTTGGACTGAAGTATGATAAAAAACTTAAATAAGATAGAATTACAATACCGTTTGTAATATTGGACAAAGGAGTGCGTTCTGTAGAACCTGTTGATACATAAAGTAAATAAAAAAATAACGGGGTCAAGTAAAATATTTGACATAAAGTGAAAAAATTAACGCTTAAAATTATTAAATGTTACAAACAATTATTACCCGAAAAAGATGCGTTAAAAGGGTTGTTGAAGGTTGTTGTAACGGATGATATATCGATTGAAACCAAACTATTTTTGAATTGTGAGGGATTTGTATTTTCACATTGCTTAACACTCTTTCTCTTAGCATCCATTTGCATATTTCTAGATTTTCGAGAATCCGATGCAATGTTCACGTTGACTTCAAACGTATAAAGAACATATAAAGTAATATTAGTTTATATAATAAAGTGAATAACAAAGTAGTTATTTCTTATAAGATGGAATATGTTATTTAAATAAATAAAAATACCATTTGAGATATTCGACAAAGGCGTTAGTTGCAATTGACCTATAAAAAAAACAGAAACAAACAAAATTTACTCTAATCATAAATAGGGATTGGAAGTTGAAACTTTATATATAGATATAAAGTAAAAATTGTTATTCGTTTACCAGGTGTAAAAACATTCAATGTAGTTTGTAAGGTTGAGCCTTGCGGAATAGAATGGTTGGAACATTGAATTGAATCATGGTTGAATATTCTAGGTGGCGGTAAATGTTGTGGTACATTAGTATGATTAGTGACTGTAACACCCCACCCGTAACCCGTGTGATTATGCACAATTGATACAACTTACAGCGGAAGCAAAACATAACTTTCATTAAAGCTTATAACATTCGAGTACAAAGCCTTATTTAATTAAAATAGTCCAAGTCTAACAACTTCTAGGTCTTCATGTCTCTCTTGCCTTCTCCTTAATCCTACTAGCTTATTGATTACCTGTGACATGTATACTTAAAACGACGTCAGCTATATGCTGGTGAGCTCATGTTATACAGTTTACAAAAACATATTTGACATGCATGCAACATGGATTGTGATATTTTGGGCCAAGGGCAATCCTATGCCATTCATGACCTTTTCACAACCACCAGCAATTGGGCTTGTCAAACCCCCCCCGGCCATCGCATAGGTATGGTAGTGTCGTGATGCATACGAGGAACCCTATCCTCTTTCAGCCAGTTTCAACACATCCCATTAAGCATATATGGATCCAAATATACCCCTACCGATAATTGCACATTATAGCACTTTTATATTATTACCAGCTCAGACAAGACAATTATACAATCACAGTTTTAGAAATAAACATGATAACTCACCTGTTAATAGTCCTTAACAGTTGCTCAACACTTGCTAGTACGACCAGGTAATATATCTCAGGGTCCTGACATAATTACATAATCCTAGGTTAGGTAATGGTATGACTAACTAATTATTATTATGGTTGGATATTGGCCAACACTGCCTTGTTTAAGCATAGGTGATAAGTCTATACCTAACTAAGGCTAGGCTACCCAATACCCACCTTTAATAATAATTCTAATACCTAAAAAAATACTAACACTAGTACTAATAACAATAGATGAACTGAATATAAACGAGATTATACCTGAATACTATCTGCGACTAGATGGTGTAGTCACTCTTTTAGTGCTTCAAACTAACTACTACTAATGCTCAAAGTGTAACCAAATGATCATGATACTTTTAGAGGTGAGAATATTGACAGTGGGTGGAGTTGGCCACTTATAAGAACCTACTAAATGCTTCGTACGATTTATTTCCTATTGAACTTCAAGGTGAAGTTTTCAAAAAAATGCTATCTTAAGCATGAAGTATTCCACTTCAATAAAACGTACATGCTACACGTCCATACACACATTACACAGTATACATACAAATCACACGTATACATCCATAATTTACATAGCACCACGTACAAAAAGAAATATATAATTGTTTTTATTATATCACTATAATTAGTATAATTAGTTTAAGCTGCTTAACTAGTTTTACCCTTATAACTTTTAGTGTATAACGTTTTATACCGATACAATCATATTGTTACGACGAGCTTATTTTTCTCTACCTTTTGACCTAAGTTTCATTAAAAACGGAGTAGGGTTCAAACATAATATACGTTATTATTATTACTATACGGTCTCATATATTAGCCAGGACTCATCTAGATATCTCCTATTTCAAATAATCATCCTACTCGCTACCTACTTGTTAAACTATATATGAAATATAAACTTTATAATTCACACATTTACAACTATTACATTAAGGTTCGGGGTATTACATCCTCCCCTCCTTACAAAAATTTCGTCCGCGAAATTTATCGTTACATAAAAAGATGAGGGTATTTTTCTTTCATCTCATTTTTTAATTCCCACGTATAATCGGGTCCATGACGAGTATTCCATTTGACCTTAACCAATGGGATTTCTTTTCTGCGCAACTTTTTAATCTTTCTGTCTTCGATCTGCATCGGTTCTTCGATGAAGTTGAGCTTTTCGTTGATGTGCACATCTTCCAATGGAATTTGCTGGGCTTCATCTACGAGACATTTTCTTAAGTTTGACACGTGAAAGGTATCATGTATTCCTGCGAGCTGTTCAGGAAGTTTTAGTCTATATGCTACCGGTCCTACTTTGGCCGTTATATCGAACGGTCCAATATATCGTGGTTTAAGTTTTCCTTTCTTTCCAAACCGGATCACTCCCTTCAGGGGCGATACTTTTAGCATTACTTTATCCCCTATTTGAAATTCTAGAGGTTTTCGTCTCTGATCTGCATAGCTCTTATGTCTATCTTGGGCACTTTTCATCCTTTCCTTGATTTGCTGAATCTTCTCCGTGGTTTCCATAATAATTTCTGGTCCTGACAATTGACTTTCGCCTACTTCAGTCCAACAGATAGGAGTTCAACATTTCCTTCCGTATAAAGCTTCATAAGATGCAGCCTTGATGCTGGCATGATAACTATTGTTGTAAGCGAATTCGATGAGTGATAGATGATTGTCCCAACTTCCGCCAAAATCTATTACACATGCGCGAAGCATGTCTTCTAATGTCTGAATAGTCCGTTCACTCTGTCCATCTGTCTGAGGGTGATAGGCGGTACTTAGATTTAGCTTGGTTCCTAGTTCCTGTTGGAAACTTTGCCAAAATCTAGATGTGAAATGACTATCTCTGTCTGATATGATCGATACAGGTACCCCGTGCCGTGATACTATTTCTTTGATGTAGATTTGAGCGAGCTTGTTCGTCTTATAGTCTCCGCGAATCGGCAAAAAGTGCGCAGACTTGGTCAATCTATCTACTATCACCCAAATAGTATCATAACCGTGACTTGATCTTGGGAGCTTTGTAATAAAATCCATAGTGATTTTCTCCCATTTCCATTCTGGGATCTTCGGCTGTTGCAGATAACCTGATGGTTTCTGATGTTCCGCTTTGACTTTAAGGCAAGTCAGACACCTTCCTACATATCGGGCGATATATCGCTTCATTTCCGGCCACCAATAGTCATTCCTAAGATCCTTGTACATCTTGTCGCTACCAGGATGAATAGAATATTTGGACTTATGGGCTTCCTCTAATATCGTATCTTGCAGTCCTCCAAAACTAGGAACCCAAATCCTATTGTTAAACCTTAGTATATTATCATTTCCAGTTGACAATAACTTTAGTTTCCCAACCATCCTTTCTTTTCTAATATGATTCTCCTTTAAGGCTTCTTGTTGTACGTCCTTAACTTGATCTAAGAGACTAGTTTTAATCTCTATCCTTGTTGCACGAATTCTTATTGGTTGGGGTTTCTCTTTTCTGCTTAAAGCGTCTGCTACTACGTTTGCCTTACCTGGATGGTACTGGATCTCACAGTCGTAATCACTTAATAGCTCCATCCACCTTCTTTGACGCATATTGAGCTCTTTCTGCTCGAATATGTGTTTTAGACTTTTGTGATCAGTGTAAATGGTGAAACATAAGAAAAATCCGTAAACCATTATTACTGAATATATATATATATAGCTGAAACATAAGAAAAACCTGTATTAGTAAACAAACATGTAGCTGAAACATAAGAAATGCTAATCAACCAACAATCCATAAAAATAACAACACCTACAATCGTTATCAAAACAGATTAAAATAACATAAAGGATTCAAATCACTTATAAAAACAGATCAACCCACAATCAAAGCATCAATTACTAAAATGTTCATCCAAGTTTCCACTACCATCAACCATAAAACCAAAAAATCGATAATAACCTGAACAATACCTAGTTATGTGATCATCAACATTTCAAAGCTATGAAGATAATTAGTGATAATGCTATATATGAAACCCTAGTTATTTAATCATCCAAAGATAAACTCCATAACAAAGAAACACAAACCGAAACAAACTAAAATCAATCAAAGACAAAACCCTAGATATAATCGGCCTGCAACATCATACATTTAAAAACAGATATGGAAAATCACAGAAACAGAAGACACAAAAAAAGATGGATGAATATCGATTTATTGAAAGAAGAATCGAAAGGAGATTACCTTGGATTGGAGATGAAGGAAAACCTTGAATCGCTCAAATATGGAAAATCACTGAAACTCAAGACAGAAAAAAACATGGATGAACATCGATTTATTGAAAAAAGAATCGAATGGAGATTACCTTGGATTGGAGATGAACGAAAAACTTGAATCACCTGATTAGGGTTGAGGGTTGGTTATGGAGGCGATGAAGATTATGGCGATTAGC
Source organism: Ambrosia trifida (assembly GCA_028751855.1). Taxonomy (NCBI): domain Eukaryota; kingdom Viridiplantae; phylum Streptophyta; class Magnoliopsida; order Asterales; family Asteraceae; genus Ambrosia; species Ambrosia trifida. The sequence continues at coordinate 1,604,337 of CM054123.1, read as the reverse complement.
TTATGTCCGTGTTTTATTATTAGGTTTATATATTTACTCGATTTTTGATTTAAATAAAAACAAAATTTTATAAATTCTCACAATAGGACACTTGGCATAAGTTGATTGGCTATGTAATTGGAGGCTCAATGTGGGATTGACAAGTGTCCACATTGAGTTTCATATATTAGTTGTATAGACTAGATTATACCCCGGGAACCTCCCGGGGTTGAGAAATCTAATATGACATATTAATCTTACATATAAAATAAAATGACGCGCTTTACAGTTACATGCAGGAAAGCTTCGGGTAGCACCTAACCTAAAACAATTAAAAATGTATCTCCAATGTTAACGCCTAACCCTAAACAATGTATAACTCTAATATTAATATCTAACCTAAAACAATGTATAACCCCAATGCTAACGCATGTTGAAAATAGAATTCATATTTATGGAAACATAATTAGTGACTTGCCTATACATGATTAATGATTTATCTGAACACATTGTGTTTTTTTTTCCTCTATGAACAGAACCCTACAAAAAATAGTCGTTTTTTTCTCCGTATTTTATATAACACTATGGTACTCGTTGGAAAGATAATAAAACGTCCGTTAATTTGGCGTAATTTTTTTCTTTAAAAAATCTCGTATATAAAAGATATTAACGTTTAAAAATTATAGGAGGAAACATAAGAGATAAGAGAGAAAAATCAAATTTTGTTTTTAATTTTTTTTTCCTAAAACATCTCAATGCCACATGGGATGACACATTACACTCTCAAAAAAGAAAATGCCTCTTTAAATGCGATGTCATTAAAATGGCTTTGGTTTATTATATGTATAGATAGATAGATAGATAGATATAGATATAGATTTTTTTTACCAAAGTTGACCAAAACCGGTTCATATTGTAACTCGAACCGGTAAGCAAACAATAGTTTGTACACCTCTAGTTGCTTGGCTGCTTTGTTTTCTTTCCCGATCGTATTCAGCCATCTTAGCTGTTTTTTTTCTTTTTCCAACTTTCTCCAAATTCAGTCCTTTTTCCACTATTTATTTCTTGTGGGCTGCTTCCTTATCTTTTTTATATGGACCGTTTGAAGAACACCAACTATTTGCTATTCTATTGGCTAACTAGTTTTAGCCCACATAGACACATATATAGCATATTAATTTCTAGTTGCATTGCAGTTAAGTATTTCTCTGATTTCGTGTTCATGAATATTATAACTTATAATTAAGTTGAAATAAATTTATACATGGAAGTGGTGAAAAACGCATCTCATGTCAACAAAATTGTATCACTTTTAACTCATTTTCTTCACAAATTACAAAATTCAATTATTAATTAGTTAGTTAACTACCGACTCACATGATTTTAAACGAAGGTCTAATATGCATGAAATTTATATTTTTTTATGAACACATCAAACATATTCACACTTAGACTTTGCTGATCTTTAAATAAGCTCTCATACTACACTCCAACAACCCCCAAATAAGAGCATTTTTAAGCGGATTAAAGATTCCAAAGCATAAACAGTTTTCAAAGATATTGGAATATTAACCGTGATTGTTTTCATTGATTTCTTGACAATATATAATACAAGGATGTGGTTCAAATATGGATACAAGATAAATCACAATAAATACAAAACAATCTTTCCTATATATATGTGATCTCTATTACACCCCCGCAGTCGAAGCGGGAGATGACCGTATGCTGAGACTAGCTTGAAAATCTTCGAATAGAACTCTTGGTAAGCCTTTTGTGAATATATCCGCAATCTGATATCTGGACGGCACATGAAGGATGCGAACATTACCCCGCTGAACCTGTTCGCGAACAAAATGTATATCCAATTCGATTTGCTTTGTTCGTTGATGTTGAAGCGGATTGCCAGAGAGATAAATGGCACTTACATTATCACAATAGACCATTGTTGCGCGAGTAAGAGGAAGAGAAAGCTCAAGCAACAAGTTACGAAGCCAACAAATTTCTGCCACGACATTAGCTACACCTCTATATTCAGCCTCGACACTAGATCTAGAAACAGTCGCTTGGCGCTTGAATGACCATGAAATTAAGTTATCACCAAGGTAGACACAATATCCGCTCGTGGAACGACGGGTGTCAGGGCATCCAGCCCAATCAACATCAGTATAAGCCACTAAAGATGTAGTGGGAGAGGGACCAAGAGTAAGACCAAAACACGAAGTACCTTTAATATACCGAATGATCCGTTTAAGGGCATTCCAGTGATCCACAAAAGGGGCATGCATGTGCATGCAAATCTGTTGAACGGCATATGTAATATCTGGTTGAGTAAAAGTAAGGTACTGAAGGGTCCCTGCTAACCTGCGGTACAGGGTCGGATCCTGAAATGGTTCAGTGGATGTGGCACTGAGTTTTGAATTAGTGTCTACCGGAGTTGCAACTAGGTTGCATGACTGCATACCTGCACGAGAAATAATATATGTGGCATAAGACTGCCGAGACAGAAACATAGTGTTGGCATCCCTAAAGACAGAAATGCCCAAAAAATAACTGAGTAGGCCGAGATCCTTCATGGCAAATTCACTAGCAAGATTGGCCAGAAGGTGATGACAAAGTGCGTCAGAGGAGGTAACAAGAAGTATGTCATCCACATATAGCAGTAAGAATGCAGTGTCACGCCCCTGTTGAAAAGTGAAAAGGGACGCGTCACATCTACTGTGATGAAAACCCATGGTGAGAACATAATCCGTGAACCGTTGGTACCATGACCGAGGTGCCTGTTTGAGCCCATAGAGAGATTTGCGCAGAAGGCAAATGTGGTCGGGAAAATTTTTATCACGAAAACCCATAGGTTAATGCATGTATGTTTCATCTAAGTTCCCGTGTAAGAAAGCATTTGTCACGTCTAATTGATGAACCGCCCAACCCTTTGACAAAGCAAGTGACAAAACAGTCCGTATGGTTGCTGGTTTGACCACCGAGCTGAATGTCTCACCACAATCGATTTCCACCTATTGTGACCAACCATCACATACCAAACGAGCTTTGAATCGTTCCAATGTACCGTCCGACCTGTATTTATACTTAAACAACAACATACTGCGGACAATATTCATGTCCTGTGAACGGGGAACTAACTCCCAAGTACCGTTTCTAATTAATGCATTATATTCAGTAGTCATAGCAGAAAACCACACCGGGTCTCGTAAGGCATCAAGGGTTTTTTTTTTTTTGGGATGGGTTGATGGTGATGGATTGTGAAATGGTATTCAAGTTGAATTGGTGTTTGGGTTATGTATGCCGCTCATGGAGCTGGTGTGAATGGTGCGGGTGGGTTGGGTCGAGGATGTGTGGGCTGGCGGAAGTGCTGGGTTGGTTGAGGAAGCGACAGGGTTGGAGTGGTGGGCTGTGGGAACGGGCTGGGAAGTAGTGGTTTGGGCCGGAGTATGTGTAGGATGAGGTGGGGTTGCGGAAGTGGTCGTTGGGCCAGGAGGGTTGTTTGTTGGGCCAGGGGGATTATTAAGTGGGCTGTGAGAGGTGGGATCATGGTTGGGGCACGGGCTGGTTGTTGGGAATAGGACCGGTGGGACGGATATGGGGGCAGAGGTGAAATGGGAAGAAGGTGTCGTTTAGAAAGGGGTAGGACGGGGGTGGGCCGATGGCTTGATGAAATGGGAAGGTTGTCTCGTCAAAAGCAACGTGACGAGAAATGAATATTTGGTTGGTGGAGAGATCGAGGCAACGATACCCTCGATGGGTGGGTGGGTAGCCAAGGAACACGCAAGGTTGAGAGCGATGTTCGAGCTTGTGAATGGTTGTGGATGGGGTGAGTGGGTAGCAAAGACACCCGAACACACGAAGATGGTCGTATGTTGGGTTGGATTCGTAGAGGATGTCGGTAGGAGTTTTGTGAATGGTTTGTTTATTGGGTAGGATGTTTAGTAGGTAGGTGGCGGTTTCAAGGGCAAAGTGCCAAAAATGGGTGGGTAGATGAGCATGGGCGAGTAAGGTCCGAATCATGTTGTTTATTGTGCGGATTTTTCGTTCAGCCTTACCATTTTGGGATGATGTGTATGGGCACGAGAGGCGGTATAAAATACCGTTTGTGGTGAAAAAAATTTGGAAAGCGGAGTTAACATATTCGCGGCCATTATCACATTGGAAGGTTTTAATTCTGGTTTCAAATTGTGTTTTAATTGTGGATGCAAAGTGAGAAAAAGATGAGAATACGTGTGATTTATTAGTGATTGGATAGGTCCACAAAAAATCTGTGAAATCATCTAAAAATAACACATAGTATGTATCGCCTGATGAGCTGATGATTGGAGATGTCCAAACATCGCTGTGGAGAATGTCAAAGGGTTTAACAGTCAAATTATTAGATGGAAAAAATGGCAAACGTACACTTTTACCAAAAATACAAGCCTGGCATACATTATTTTGTAAAGTATCAAAAGAAATTAAACTAGAAGTCTTTAATTTATTCAACGAGGACCGTCCTGGGTGGCCAAGACGGTGATGCCAGAGTTGTGAAGAAATTGAAGCAAAAGCAGTGGGTTGGGTGGAAGATGACCCGAGCACCAGAGGGTAGAGATCAACGTTGCTGTTGCATCGAAGCAGCGGGGTCTTGGTCTGGAGGTCCTTCACAAGAAAACCAAATGGGTCAAATCCACAGAAATAGAATTGTCCGTAGTGAACCTACGGATTGAAATAAGGTTTTTAACGAGTTTTGGCGAGTAAAGCACATTTTTAAGTATAAAGGGTGGGAAGGGTTGATGTGCTATGTATGGTCTAAAAATAACTACCTAACCTGGACACCTAGTAATATAAAACAGACTCAACTATACTAGACCACACGACAGGCAAGTGTACCTATCAATGCAGTACAGACTAAGTAAGTCCGAGTATCGAACCCACATGACACTAATGAAAAACAAAACTAGACTCGACTAAGACTTAAACTAAATGGATTAAAAGTTGATTTTTGGTTTTTTTAAATAATTAATTAAAATAAAATAAAACAATTAAATAAGATAAATAAACAACAAGGATAACTGAGGAAAATGTCAGGATAGGAAGGCAACTACCTAGGTCAAGAATCCCACATGCAAACTCATAACTCTCGGTAATGGAAAACTGAATGGATACCAGATTCTAAAGATAACTTAAGAAATCCTAAGACGTGCTAGATCTCCTCCCGGTCTCACCAACATACCCCTAAGAATCCTAAAGAATAAAACACTGGCTATCTAGCTCGGATCACCTCCCGGTCTCACCTAACTAAGAATGTAAAGGTACTCAAATGACTCGATCACCTCCCGGTCTTTCTAATCACAATACACCCGAAGATGTAGAGGAGTAATCTAATTGGGTTAACTTTGACTTGGAATTGCAAGAAACTAAAGACAATTAGGATAGGATCACCTCCCGGTCTCACCCAAAACCTAACACCTAAAGCTCTAGACAACCCAACATTCCATCCCCTCCCGGTCTCAAGAATGGAAGAATACCTAAGTCCTCTAAATTCTCTTATCAAGTTCCTATGGCTTTCGGATCCAAAACCACAAACTAAGCTACAAGCACCAAGCAGGTAACCCTAATAATCATCCAAACATGAAAGACATTCACTAAGACGATTATGGAACTCTCAAAAATAATAAATTAGACTTAAGTACGCACACACATCATAATAAACACCAACTAAATCGTTACCAAAACATTAACCATTCAAAATAATCCATAAACCGAAAGCTATAAAATTAACACGCAGTCATCATACAATCTAGGTAGCCATAAAATATTTAGCCAATAATAGTCATGGAGAACAAAAAAAACATAGGTTCAAAATAATAATAACACATAGTAGCGAGTATTTGAGAACACAAAGTAATCATAAATCGAAACTAATGTTTGAGGTAAACGAACCCAAGCCTTCACCAATCGTTCCAAGCCTTCCTGCCCTTCACCTCTCCTCTATTTGTCTCTTAGAACTACTGTGTCGATCCTACACCTCTGGTGGCTGACTTCTGTTCAATCGATGATAAAAAAATGTCCCGCTTGTTTATGTCGTAGTATATATTGCCTCTTATCAAACTCCATTTTGGGTAACAAAATATAAATGGGCTTGTTGTGTTTTGCTGCATTCTCAAGTTACCGTCATGGGCTATGGCCTTCAAAATCATGGCTTTTTAGTGTTGACTCTCTTTTATATTTTTTTCTTTTAAATCCACGAGACCTTTTGTCTCATTTATTACTATTTCCTTTTCTTTTATATTATTTGTAGTAGTAGTCCCCTTTGTTTGAACCAGGTGCCTGCGTCTTGATTATTTTCCACTGTTTTAAGCTCTTTTTTCACGACCTTGTACAAGGGGCAAATCTGGACCTACATCAATGGGTACCTTCTTCTGCATGGAAACGTGTTAAGGTATGAATAGAGTTTCATGTCATTCTAAAGACAAAAAAGGAAGGTTCAAAGGGTGACACCTACCTATCTTGTGACTATAACTCGATCTAAGTTGAGATCACATGTTATAATTCTTACGAATTGACAAATGGTGATTTGACCAACAGGTCAAGAACACGTTTGGACAACTTATCTCAGTTGCAAATTAGCGTTTTTGACTTAGCATAGTCAAAGATAATTATGGATCCAACAACCCGGCAGTTGATAAGAGATCAAGTTGTGGAATAGACTAGAGCCCATGTGGATAAATGATTTGTGTAAATCATAGTAAACCATAATGCTTTTAATGATTTAAAGGAAAATCACCTATGTTGGAGGGAAGTGTGGTTGCTTCGAATGAAATTGTGGGCACAATTTCTAGGGCTCCCGTAGAACCAGGAGAGTGTTCCATGACCATTATTGGACACGATAATGAGGGGATGGCCCGACTAGGGAAAGTATTGTGTGAAGTGTATTGTCGTTTTTAGAAATGGGGGTATGATCAAAGACATCAAGTTCTACATACCACTAGTAGGCTAAGTATGCTTCACAAAGGAAGGTTCAAAGGTTACACCTACCTATCCTGCAATACTCGACTCCTGAGGTTTCATTGGGGAATTTTGTGTGTTTTAATCAATCTCCATTCATGTGGGGGATTGTTGAAAAAATGATGGTGAAAATGATTTTTCACTAATTTTGGACTTAAATAAATGTATTTATATAAGTGTTGTATAAATAATTAATTCCGGGCTTGTGTAATATATTGTGAGAGTATCACAACGAACAAAACTACGTCCAAAATGGAGCTAAGATGAATGAGATATCGAAGCTTGAAAGTTGTAGGTTGGAACAACCAAAGATGAGAAAATGGATTAAGTTTTGTCAACTTGTCCCACATTGGTGGGATGACAATATATGATTTTGGTATAACAATAGTTTGGAGACAATATTAAAGAAGTTTCATATTTTATAGTCATAAACAAATATATGATTTTGGTATATCTACCGTCAAGTTTGGCAACCAGGAGGGCCCTGGAACTTGAATTATTTGAACTTGAAGGTGGGGCAACAGAAGAAGTCTGTCGTGTGGTGTTGGAATTGTTGTTTGACCCTTGTCTTGAACATTCTGTAGCGAAGTGGCGATAGGAATGGCAATTGAAACACTTCACCTTACACTTATCAAAGCCAGCTCTTCCACCAACGAGTTTCCTTCCAGTCCGTTCCATGTATTTCTTTGCCTTGCGTGAGAGCATGGCCAAGTTCCATTGTAAATCCATCTCCTACAGATCATCAGGATCAATCTGGTCATAATCATCATCAAAGAGTGCTGGATCGTTGATCTTCCCTTGAATTTAATTCTCGTACGAAGAAATGAAGCAAGATAACACTGCAAGTTGTTGTTCGGCCGATTTAACACTCATCGGCATGGACTTGCTTATTCCAGTTAATGATCCACCTGTACTCTTTCCATTCCCGCCAAAAGGGATATCCTTGACTTTAGTAGATTCACCTGATGTTGACACAAAACAACACTCACCGTCAGAATCAAGAATAATACTACAAGATGTGTCACCTGAGAAGAATGCCGAGACACCGCTGCTGCTGCGTAATGAGGTTTTGGCTGCAGGCTTTCTGTGATAAATCCTTAGATCCTGTACATGTTCAGATCCTGCTTCCCTCCTCATCACGTTGAAACTGTAAGCTCGGAGCTTCCTTACCACGGTATCCAGAGTCATGGTATCGTAGTAAGTTCCATTTCTGATCATTAGAGAATACACATCCCATTTTGTAGGAAGTGCATCCAGCAGCTTGTCGTTAAGCTCATTGTCAGTGTAATGTATCTCATGGTTTCCCAACTCAGTGAGCAGATGATAGAATCTTGTGATGATGTCCTCTAAGCTCTCATCTTTGAAATGCTTGAAGACTACAAACTGCTTCTTTAGTAGTTCCTTCTTGTTCTTTTGCACTTCAGGACTGCCCATGTATCGTTTTTCCAACGCCTCCCATAAGTCTTTTGTCGTTCTGTTTCCGCTGAAAGTGTGGAGGATTTCTTGTGGCAAACACATAGTGATGGCAGCTCTAGCTTTATTTTCAGCTTCGTGCATTAGTTTCTGCTCTTCATTCATCTCACTAAAACTAAGCAGTCTTTGCCCGCTCATACCTTCTCCTTGTTTGAATGGTTGTATGTACCCGTCTGAGATGCAAATCCACATTCTTAACTGGTAAAAACGAGCCTATTCTTCGAAACGTCCTCTTCACCAAAAGTAGTTATCAGCACTGATCATTTTAGGTGGGGAATTTGCTTTACCCATCTCGTGATCCATCTCAACCATTTTGTTTAATAAAGCCATTTGATTAGTTGATTTTAGAGTTGATTTATTAGTTGGTTTATAAATTAAGATTAAGGTCCAAATAATTGTCCAAATCCAAAACAAATTGGATCCAAATGTTTTCGAGGCCCAAATTATAGTCCAAGTCCAATAACCGAGAACTTATAGTCCGAGAACAATTTCCAAGAACCACAATCTATTCGAGAACTAAAAAGTTTGTTCTTGAGTCCGAGATCTTTGTGGTTATGTAGCCGAGAACTTGTGAACGAGATCCTCAATGTTTGTCCGAGAACCAACGCTTGTCCAAGAACCTTTCCGAGAACAAGACATTAGCCGAGAACCTTGGTTATCCGAGAACAATCCTTGTTTCCAGATGAAGGCACCTTATCCAAGAACCTAAAGAATCCAAGAACTAGGATCCGTATCCGAGATCTTGTCTGAATTCGAGAACTCTTGTGTCAGAGAACTAAGTATCCGAGAACCTTATTTCCCTTGATCAACAAGCTTTTAATCTCAAATATGGAAGGAGATATGATTTTAAATTTCAAATCTTGAAGATTATCCCAAATCTTTTCCAAAAATTCTATCTCTTCCAAATTTCCTGCACAAACAAGAATCTAAACACAAAAACAAGATCAAACACAATAATTTTAATAAAACTAAAGTGTTCTTGATGTTCTTGATAAACTTGAATGAACCTTCAAACCCAAAAATCTTATAAAAAAAAAAAAAAACCCTGCAAAAACTTAAGACAAATCGTGAGACTTAAAAAAAAAAAAAAAAAAAAAAAAACTCAAGCACAAAATCAAAGAGCCAAAATCAAGCAAAAGAGACTTTATGAATAAAAAACTAAACATAAGCTTTAAAAAAAATTAAAAGAACCGTAACTTGAAAATAAATTGAAAACCGTAAAATATTTTAAACACCAAAAAAAACTATGAATCATAATTCTTTTTTTTTTAAGAATCGTAATTCGTTCCCTTTTTTAATTAATTCCGAAACATAAAAAATATTAATCCTAAACAAACATAACATAAACTTTTGATTTTTTTTGAAGAAAACAATAGCCGTTTTTTTTTTAACAAAAAATAATAAGATTTGAACTAAGGAAAAGAATAATCAAACCGAGTTATTATCAAGCACCATGAACGTGTTCCTTGAATGATATCTAGCCTGAATGGCTCTAATACCACTTGTAGGTCCCTTTCCCTTGAGATCTTCTGTGCAATCAAACCAAACACGAATCCTAGACGTGGAATATCTTTGATCCGTGGATATCACACAAAGAACACAGATTACTTTTTAATGATTTTCTTATTAATCGAATCACAGATAACAATTAATAAGAACTACACCGAACTTGTAATCCTAGCTAGCTCGCTTTCAAACTCTTTATGACAAAACAATTGACCAACCAACCAACCACTAAAACCCCATGCATCATTTGCTTATATAACAAGTGCATACTTCTTTTCTTTCCATAATAACTTTGAAGAAACTTTTTGCCTCCAGTGTGTCTTCTACATCTGAAGTTATGATGAGGTAGGAGCAGAAACTAATCCACCCAACCATATTGTAATTCTATAATAATTATAGAATGCAGTGTAAAGTCACATATTGTGTGACACTACAATCAGGAAATAAAAGATCAATGATTTCGTTGTTAGTAGGTTTTTTTTTATATTTCCTTGTATTTTTATTTAGTGTGTAAAGTCACATATTTAATGTTCTCTGTTTGTGAAAACGATATCAGGAAATAAAAAAGTAAACTAACCTGTCCTAGCATAATGATTGGGTGGATTAACGAGATCCGCAAACAAGAAATTCGAACTCAACCTCTCCACCAAAGACTGCGCACCTTCAGCAACCTGATTATACACAACACGTGCACCACCCCTTTACGCAAATAAGTCAAACAACGACACCCCTAGAGGCAATTAACCAACAAACATTATAAGAGCAAGCTACATACAAGTTACACGAATAAAAATACAAATGTAGACATACCTTCCTCCGGAACGTAGGGATCATAGCCATCTGGATTAACAAGACTAAGTCCTAACATCACCAATACACCTTCCGGACATTCATCCATAACAAGCGGAGTAGCATGAGCACAAAGAGATTTATACCACTCCTGTTCTTTGTAGCTCTCCATGGGTGGAAACTCCGCAATCTTCTCTTTTAAACCCAAAGCCATCCACTGCAGGAATGCAGGGATGACTCCGCGATTGATGTAAAAGAACTTCTCCTTCAAATCATACATGGACTTGAGATTCTCAGAAACAAGATGCTTCACTTTCCTACGTGTGGCTAGGCTGTACCAACCGCTTCCCCCACGAGCACCTTCTAGAAATATAAAATACATTCAGTCTTTCAAACGTTGGCTCGATATCCAACGCTCTACATGTTGCTTCAAAATGAATTAAACGGGACCACCCACATGGGGTCATCTGGGTGAGATGAACAACATAAGTAAGGAGGGCGTTCACTATAAGCTTCGTAGTTGGAAGACGAAAACAACACTTCGAGAATACTGCTGCATACAGGGTAATTTTGCCCTCTGTTGCTTGCAACACAGTTTTGCCCTCTACAAGAAGCTCAGGATCCCACTCTTTCAAGTTCCTATATTGATCAAGAAATGCAGTAAAGGAGGCTTTATCCCATCTTATTGTCGTCGTATCAATACTCTTTGACTACTCTTTCACCGACTCAGAGGCCTTGATTGTGTCAGGAATGCTTTGAGAATCTTGAGACATTACGAAGAATTGAAGAGTTGCAGAGAGGATTTGAAAGAAAGACGTTAGGGAAATTTGAGAATGTAACGAAAGAAATAAAGGAAGAAGTGGGAAACTGAAAATTCAAAATGATTATATAGGCTTGGTAATTAATATGGCTGACGTCATGTCATGTGGGCCAGCCGCACCTTTTTGTACATGAGTCCAATCGGAAAGCGACACGTGTCTGACAGGAGACAAGGAGACGCCACACGCACCTCACGCGCCCACTCGCCTGACAACTCCTCAAGAACGTGTTTGTGCACACCTCAACCGTCATCAGTCACGTCAAGTCACACTCGCCAGCATATCCACACGTTTTTTAATTCATGGGGAATCGACAGCTGTCTACCATGACCAACTGACGTGTCATGCACCCGGGGACATTTGACGTAAAAATACAACATCCGTTCTCCGCACAAATGCCTGGCGCAAAGACATTCCCCGCAATTTTGCATAAAATACGATCTTGATGAGCTATCATCAAAGCTTCAATTATTTTGAGTCTAGCATCTCTCCTACCTCATCATAACTTCAGATGTAGAAGACACACTGGACTGGGAGACTTGATGGGATTGGGTACTAAACCGGCTAACCCGCGTGCCCAAACCCGGAAAACACTACCATGCGGAACAAACTCACGCCCAAGCAACCAGCAGAGTAATTCACGCCTGGTCAACCTCCACGTCATGGTCAAGGGCGAACGTCATGCATGGTAAACCACCATGCATGAATCAAGGTGATGACTAAGTTGACCAAACATTAAAGGCGGTAAACTGTTCTACCATTTCCATAAATTTAACCTCCCTTAATCACCCTACTAACATAATCAAGGGTGATGGAGACAACCTAACCACGGTTAGGACTTGGGTAATGGTGGCATACGTCTACTCCTATATAAGGGATCACATCCCTAGTAGGAAGGACACTTTCTGCTAACCCGGAGAGCTATCACTAAAGATAGTATCCCATTCACCCGGTTTTTGTCATAAACTACTACCTCGTGTAGTCGTCTCCACACCCACATCAATTCTTGTTTGCAGGTCCCTCAATCCGAAGCTAATACTGAAGGATCAACCCTGTAGATACAATAATCTTATACTCTCAAGGTATCTCCCATTACACAACACCACCTCACAGACTAGAACAAAACGGTATTGCTGAACGACGTCACCGACACGTCGTGAAAACCGGCCTCGCATTACTCCACTACTCCCACTTACCACTACATTTTTGGTCCCATGCCTTTCAAACCGCAACCCACCTAATCAATCGTTTGCCTACACCCATTCTTAACAACAAATCTCCCTACGATATGTTGTTCAAAACCGCTCCTACTTATTCCAAACTCAAACCGTTTGGTCGTCTTTGCTACCCATGGTTACGACCCTATGCTACTTCCAAACGCCACTCCCGTTCAACGGCGTGCATATTTCTTGGGTACTCATCCTCCAAATCGGCATTCAAATGCTATGGCCCTACTAGTCACAACCTATACCACTCTCGCCACGTTGAACTTATCCCACATAGTTTTCCATCTCAAATCACCAACCCCCAACCCAAACATATGTCATTTGACTCCTTCCTATCCACATACCAATCGGCCCAATCAACCACCTCTTCTAACCAACCCACTCCCGACCCAAACATCTTGCATCATCCAACCCCTACCCCACAGCCCACATCACCCGAAGCCCAAACCCATATCCCTCCACAAACCAACGGCCCACCTACTCTACCTCCTGCACACAAAACATGCCCAAACAGCCCAACCTCCCACACAACAGGCCCTACACCCCAGCCTATCGAGACACCCTCACCAACCGGCCCACTGACTCCACCCGATAGCACGACCCCTACCCCAACCGATTCCCACTCCACCGACCCCACCTCACCAATGTCTTCATCCAACACATCCGATGATCCCACGAACTCACTCCACATAACCCTCAACCTCCTCGTCGACAACCAAAACCCAACTCAATGTATTACAACCCCAACTTTGTCAACTCTACCACCATTCACCCTCTACCCGTTTCTCTTGAACCATCCACTTATACTCAAGCCTTGAAAGATCCGGATTGGCGCCATGCCATGGACCTTGAGTATAATGCTCTCCTTTATAACAACACTTGGCAACTTGTCCCTCACACAACCCAAACTCCCATTGGATGCAAATGGGTATTCCGAATCAAACGCAAACCCGACGTCACGATTGACAAGTACAAAGCCCGTCTAGTTGCCAAAGGGTTTCACCAACAATATGGAAAAGACTATCATGAAACATTTAGTCCCATTACTAAGCCTGTTACCATTCGCACTGTTCTCTCTATTGCTCTTTCAAAAGGATGGTCTTTACGTCAACTAGACATTAATAATGCATTTCTTCATGGGACTCTTCACGAAGATGTCTTTATGGTGCAACCTCAAAAATCTCTTTATGGGCTTAAGAAAGCACCGCGTGCTTGATACATCAAACTAACCAACTTTCTCACTTGTTTTGGCTTTAAAAAAATGCATTTATGACCCCTCTCTCTTTGTATACAATCTCAACGACATCATTTGCTACCTCCTTGTGTACGTTGACGACATTGTCCTCATCGGCAATCACAATCCATTTATGGATTCCTTTGTTCAAGCCCTAAGCAACCAATTCTCTATCAAAGACTTAGGCCCTCTCCATCATTTTCTAGGAATCGAAGTCATTCCTACGCCTCATGGTCTATTTCTTCCCAACATTGCCACATTCAAGATATTCTTACCACCTTAAAATGGATGGTGCAAACAAGGTTCTCGCTCCTTTAAGCACTTCCGACTCTCTTTCTTCCTTTGACTCCACTCCCAGTGAATCCCACTCCCTACCGCCAACTTGTAGGCACTTTGCAGTGTCTTGCATTCACACGTCCCGACATCTCCTTTGCCGTCAATAAATTATCTCAATTCATGCACTCACCTAAACAATCACATTGGCAAGCTCACAAATGGGTACTCCGCTATTTGAAAGGAATGGTCCATCATAGGTTGTTCTTGAAATGCAATACTAACCTAAACATGCAGGCTTTTTCGGACTCGGATTGGGGCGGTATAAATGATGGGGGACGGTCAACTACAGCATATCTCATATATCTTGGGTCCAATATCATCTCTTGGAAATCTGCTAGACAAAAAACTGTCTCTAGATCATCTACCGAAGCTGAGTACAAAGCACTCGCTAATGCTGCGGCTGAACTCTCATGGGTTAAAAATTTACTTGATGAGCTCGGGCTCCCAATTAAGAGCACCCCATCGATTTTAATGTGACAACACCGGAGCTACTTATGAATGCGCAAATCCTGTTTACCATTAACGTATGAAACACGTCGCTTTGGACTATCACTTTGTGCAGGAACAAGTCAATTCCGGGCAACTCAAAGTTCTTCACGTCAGCTCCAAGGATCAACTCACGGATGTGCTCACCAAACCTCTTGCACGTGCACCCTTCCTATATTTTCGGTCCAAGATTGGAGTCTCCAACGGATCTTCCATCTTGCGGGGGCGTATTAACAACATAAATCAAGGAATCAATAATTGAAGATTACTCTCCTCTCATTTACCTAGTCAAGTCAAGATTATTGACCTCATGATACTTGCCCATGACTCATGCCCATGACTCATGCCTTTGTATTACTTTGTAGTTTTTCATTCCACTTGTATTCCCTATATATTGTAATGTAAATCATTGTACACAACACATAATTTCAATAAAAAAACCACTTTGTTTATAGATACTAATTATGTTGCCGACATCCCAATTGACCACTCACTCACTCAGTCACTCAGTCACTCACCTCGCTTGGCCACTCGGTCACTCAACGCCTCACACTTGGTACAACAACTTATACTTGTCAACTCTCAAACCTAGCTACAATCTCAAACAAAAAATCAAAACAATCAAAGTATCAAAGTAGTTTCTCAATCAAGGTAATCTCATAAGAAATTTGAAGCCTCTCACTCCATCAACCATGCCTGCTTGACCATTGTCACTCACACCTTCTATTCACTCTCTCGCCGGTCATCATAGCCGGCTATGGCCCAAGCCGGGTAGGCCATCTGGCTTGGGCCTATCTTTATCGGGGCTCAACCTTTTTTAATAAGATTCCTATATATATATATATATGTGTGTGTATTTTTTAAATAGAAAGCTCATTTAACACTTAAAAGTTGGGCCAAATAATCAACTTAAAACTTATAAATTATTAACTCAAGACCCATAACATTTATAAGCCCAATACCTATTTAACCTACTAATTTAAAAACAAAAAAAACAACAATCGCCTTTTTATTTGGTGGCACCTGCAAAAGAATATCGAGATTCCAAATTACCATTACAGTTGGAGTTAATGGCCAAATTCGTCCCTAACACTAAACCCAGTTAACTATTGTCGTTAAATCTTGGGGTATTTTTGTCTTTTTGGCTGCTTCCCTTTTTAAAACTCAATTTAAACAAAGTTATTCATACCCTTATAAGACAAAAATACCCGGACGTAAAAAGAGCAGCAGCCAAAAAGATAAAAATACTCCCAAAGTTAACGACAATAGTTAAATGGGTTTTGTGTTAGGGACGAATTTGGCAACAAAATGTAAAACAGAAGGACTCAGATGTAAAAAAGTTTCGATTTTGGACTAAAGTAGCAAAACTGGCCAAACCTCATGGACGATTTTGAGCATTAACTCTTATAATTGTAAGTTGAATGTTTATCATCATCTATGGCTACCACCTGTCTATATCTCATCCATCTAAATTGTAATTTTAAGTTTAATCTTTAAGATTTTAATTGTAAAAATTATTTTTATGGTTTTTTTTATCTTCCAGTTGAGCATGATTAATTTGTTAGGCACTTGAGTTTTGTGTATTTTTTATGTTTGTCGGCTGATTGATGAACTATTATTGCAATTAGGTGTCTTGTTGTGTACTAAAATTGAGTGTAATTACTTAAGTGGGTAATTTTTACATATTTAGAATTGGGGGTTTTGTTGAATCCTAAGAGACATATTTTTTAACAGTTCAGATAAGGCACATAAATCCTCAGAGACGCCTCTACGAGTCATGATATGTAAAACGACATGTTATTGCTAGATAAGAAGTAGACTGAAAAATGCATTTGGATCGTTGAATTGGCTTATGGATGAATGCAACCTAAATTTGAGTTTGAGTTTAAATTCAATTTAAAAATTTAAAAATCGAATAAGTCTACTTGAATAAACCATAACCCAACCCGATCTTGACATTCATAACTTAAATATCTGATAAATATATCATTGTTTAATAAACAGTTACAAGGACAAAGACTGACGCCCCACTTACGGTGTGCGTATATAATGTATATATGTGTGGCCCTTGAGAGGCAAAAGTAAAGTTGCATTAGTTTTAACGTTATTTTACTAATTTCGTGAAAATAACGTTAAAAACGACGGACGGTTAATCATGCATCATGTGATGGCGTGGATAGCCAAAAGACAAAGGGGTACATGCACCGATCGGGTTTGTCCCGATTGCCATGTGTTTTGTGCCTTATGTCCAAGGCTTGATACCAAACCACATCGAGCCAGAGGTCTCACTGGAAGCAGCCTCTTTATTCTTAGGGGTAGAGGTAAGGCTGTTTACGTCTTAAACTCCTCAGACCCTACCTTAGCTTTGTTATAGGTGGGATTAACCGAGTATGATGATGATAGATAAAGGACAAAGACTAAAGGCTAATTATGCATTAGGTAGGAAAGGGGTAGGCAGAATGTAGCTTCGTCTCAACAAAGGGAATCTAGATGTAATTAACACATATGTTTGATGTACCTTCTCTTCTCTCTAAAGTCAACTTTTATAAATAAACTTACCCAAATGCTATTAGTATGCGATCTTTAATATCATTTGAAGGTGATGTATAGGCATTCTAATCTTTTCTCTCAGTGTTTTGTCAAACATACGACAATTTGAATATAAGATCAATCCGGGGTCTATTTAATTCACATGTATATGTAGAACTTCATTGTCCTTTCGTCCATCCTTTTCAAAAAGAATCCAAAATTAACCTTATAGGAACGGTTTCAACCATTATGTATGATGAATATTTAATAATATAAAAAGTATTTTCTAAATTAACAATGGGTACATCAGTAAATTATGTTTCACCCTTTACACTATTGTGGTCATTGGTCAACCATGCACAGGAGTGACTAATTTACTATTTGTGTAAAAACTTGAAATGATGATTGTGGTTTAACCTAATGATTAAAATGGAGCCGTTAGTGTTGAAAAGGTGAAAACAGAAGGATTTTTTGATGATGGAAAAAGAACATGGAAAAATAAATTAAAATGATGGCTTCAATTTAGTAGTCTATTCAAGAATGGATGACATGTTATGTGTCTGCTTTTGGGAATACGTCTCTCAAATCAATCCATTAATCAATCATATTTCGCACTCAAATTTCTTTATAGTAAACATGATGACTAAAGTTATAAACGAACCGCATATTCAGCAAATTGTTTGTGGTTGAACTCATAATAGAAAAGAAACTTCTTTTGTATGTTGGTTGATTTTAACTAACAAAGGTGAATACGCTAAAACAGGGCTTGCTCGTTTATTTAACTTCATGAATGTTTCATAATATGTTCGATTGTTCGTCAAGACATATATATGTTTTTACATTTACTTATGTTGTTGATCTTCATTTATATTTCAAATATTGTATGTATTTTAATAAAATAATTAAGGATTAATATGACAAACAATTAAGTAAATTAGCATACATTCTCAATTATCACGAGAAAGTAATTCTACTAATATTTGATATAGTGAACTCTTTTAATTTGTCCAAATGACATTTGCTTGTGAAGTGCTAAATTGATAACGATACATTTCAAATGTGCAAAAGTGCTAAAAATGATATATTTCTTTTTTATCATATAAGATGGTACATTTTTATAAACAAAGAGAGAAAAGTTTATACTTAGTGTTGCATTTCAATATAAGAATGTATATCACAAACAGAGACTCAGTGGCGGATCTAGACTAAAACTTCAGGGGTAACGTTTTAATTTTTTTACCGTACTAAGCATTTTCATACAATGTGAACGAAACAAAAATAAAAACACGATAATAAATAATGTTCATTTTTTTTACCATACTTTCAAAAGCAATATATTTTTTCTTGTTTAACGCTATATTGTAACCACTAATTTATCAAAACATTTTACATCAACACTTCACCGGCCATTAGGTTAATGTGTCCATTTATATTGATGACCTTGTGGTTGAAAAGCCTTTTTAACAAAATAAAATCTTTTTATATCGTCTATCCGATTAGAGCGATAACTATTAATGGGTGGTCAAGTTCTCTATTTCTTCTTTTACCCCCCTCTTGATTCTTTTATTTTATTTTTACCCGTTCAAAACTATGGATACAAATGAGTCGAGCCCGAACTCTACTAGGCTTGAGCTCGAGCTTGGCTCATTGGTAGTATCTCAAGTTCAAGCTCGACTCTTTTAAATATATTAAATAAAAAATATAAATAATAGACTCGTTTAGGCTTGTGGGCTCGATAGGTGAAAAGCTCGGCTCGTTGGAAGTTTCTCAAGCTATAGCTCGACTCATTTAATATCTATTAGTTAATATATTAAATAAAAATAATAGACTCGTTTAGGATCACGAGCTCGATAAGTGAAAAGCTCGGCTCAACTCGTTTACTAAACAACTTTAAATTACGGGTAAATAATATAAAATATTAACAAAACTAATATTATGAGCCTGACGAGCTTCGCATGCCAGGCTCGTGCTCGGGCTCGAAAAATAATCGAGCTCTGTTTTAAGCTTAAGCTCGGCTTGGGCTCAATAAGGCTCGACTCGTTTTAAACTTTTTATTAAGACGAACTCGACTAGCTTGCGAGTTGTTCGGCTCGTTTGCACTCCTATTCAATACTTTAACCAATGCCAATAGGCTTGTAGATTTTAATTAATAAATTACAAATGGACTGGGTTATGACCTATAGGTTTCTATCTATTTTTATGTTATGCTTATATTAAAAACTTTGAGAGTGTGTTGTGTTTTAAAAAAATTGAGTGGTAACATTACATAATTTTCAGGGGTAACATAATATAAAAAACATAAAAATACGGAAAAATTTACCCTACGCAGGAAAAGTTGAGGGGTAACGGACGCCACCCCTCACTCTTAAATACATCCGCCCCTGCAGAGACTTTATACAAACATCCATCTTTCATACCATTAATATTGTCCATTTTGTTTGTGGAGCTCACGTGAATATTTAAAATAATTTTTAAACTGTCAAAATAAAATGGTATAAGAAAACTAGATGGAGAGATTTTTTTTTTTTTTTTTTTTTTTTATAAAACATGGTTGTGTACAGAATAATCTGTTAAATTAAAATTCAAATATCTTTTAACGTTAATATGGGAGTAAAAGAAACACAAAAGTTAAACTAAAGTAATAAGTAATAACCACTCTATTCATTTTGTTTGTAATGTTATAATAATAATACGCCACCCCTTATTATGTGATGGTAAAGATGTTTAAAGGAGAAGTTGAGAGTTAAGGCTGATAAGAGGTAAAAAATAGATGTATTTAAAAGGGATGAAATAAAAGGTGTAAAAATTGGTGGAGAAATTAGCCGATATAAAAAAAAAACATAACAATAATAATAATAATAATAATAATAATAATAATAATAATAATAATAATAATAATAATATTATTATTATTATTATTATTATTATTATTATTATTATTATTATTATTATTATTAATAGGTCCTTTGCATTGAAAGTTAAGATGATGCCGTACTCTACTGTCCCATAATGCAAAAAAATGCGATGTAGGACGTAGTTAGTTGGGTATGGTGGACCTGCATAGTATGATGGTCATATGACACAATCAATATATCTCAAGATTAGTGATTATGGGTTTGTACATTGTCGGCACTCCCGACAGGTTTTTACTCACCACTAAATTTTCCACGTGGCATTCCTTTTTTATAAATAAAATTTGATTTATAGAATAAACCGGGCTCTCTAATGAAATTGGGCTTAAAATAAATCACCATACCTATTATTATAATATCATTAACCTTATAATATTTGTGATGTAAAAGACTAAACTAATTTTTTTAAATATGTATTATAAGATTGTATTTTTATACATGTTTTTTTAACAGTGAACAAATACGTTAATACAACTTATTTTTAAAATTATTCTGTTTTCACTTTAATGATCATTATGAGGTAGGTGAGAAGGTGGGTCAATAAAGATTTTCTAGTGCTTGACCCGCCAAGGTGTCGCCGTTAAAGCCTCAAATCTCACCTACCTCTCCAGCTCAAATCTCTACTGTCGGATCAAGCACTAGATCAATGAACGACATTTTATTGTACCCTAACTCATTAGCGGCGACGGTATTCGCGGCGACCGTCGCCGCTAATGCTCGAAAATCTTTATTAACCCGCCTTCTTCTTCATTTTCCCTCCCTCTGCTCAAAAATCTCTCTGTCTCAATCTCTAGCTCTCCCTCTCTCTCATCTCCTCTCACTCTCTCCCTCAAACACCACCACCTCTCCTCCCTCAACCACCACCACCTCCGACAAACCACCACCTCCATCAACCCTCCTCCGAGCAACCCTCTTCTCCCTCTGCTCTCCTCTCCCCGTAAGTATTTTTTGTTTTTTCTTTTTTTTTGTTTTATGTTTTTTTTATTTTATTTTCTATTTTTTCTTTTTATTTTTGTAGCATCTGTACTTTTCATATTTTTTTGTTCTAGTCCTTTTATTCTTGTATCTTTTCATTTTGTACCATTGTAATCCCGAGCTTATGATCAATGGAAGAGTATTTTATCAATTGCATTTAATCTTAATCTATTTCATTTATTCAATAAATTCTATGTGACGCAAACTTTATGTAACATCGCGTGATATTTAATTTTCTTGTATTTTAAATTCCATACTTAACAAATTCCAAGTTCGCCTTTATTCGCTTCTTTTATGTTACTACTACCAATCGATGACGAGTCGTCATTATATATATAGGTCAATTATAAAATGAAAACCCGCTTGAGTTGAGAAAACCTTCGAAAACCCATTTAAAAAAAAACATTTTTTTTTTAAAAAAAAATAACCAATGTAAAATACATGTTTGTAAGCGTTTTGGAACAAAAAAATAAAAAAAGCGCCGAAAACATATGTTGTTTTTAGCAACTTTGTTTATTTTTTTTAAAAAAATCCCATCGGCGCTTTGTAATTTTTTTTTTACCCAAAATACTTAAAAACATGTATTTTACATTAGTTATTTTTTTTTAAAAAAAAAAATAATGGTTTTTTACATGGGTTTTCAAAGGTTTTCTCAACTCAATAGGGTTTTCATTTTATCCTTCCCCTATATATATATATATATATATATATATATATATATATATATATATATATATATATAAACATATATGTACATATACTTAGAACTAATAAGTTATGATAATAATAATACAAAAAAAAAAAAAAAAAAAAAAGCATGACCAAATAAACATCTGTTGACTTTCAATTAAAAAAAAAACAACATCATAGATGTTCGTTAGTTTTTTTTTTTTTTTGTTATTTCTATTGTTTCTTTTGTTATTTCGTCAACAACGTACAGTAGCAACCATGACCACCTTATAATAATTAAAATTAATCCCCACTTAATCTCCTCCCAACCACCATAATATCAATATTTAATACCCTACCACTATAACCCACCTATAAATACAACCCCTCCCCACTTCTTAACCTCTTGTTAATCTCATTTCTCCCTAAAACTCTCTCTAATATTTAAGGTTTTTGAGCAAACTTTCTGAAAACACATCAGTAAGTTTCTAACCTCAAACCGTCAATTCTTTTCTGTTTTTCCTTCTATTTTCTATTCAAAACTCCTTAGAGAAACCTCTAGGATCTTCCCCATATTTATCTACAAAAGTGTGATAAGGGTAGAGAACCTAAAAGTGGTCCCAAAAGTGTTTGTTTTCTGATTTGTTTTTATGTTCTAATATGTTTGTTGTAAAGAAACCAACCAAGTCTACTAAAAATCTAATGTTAGAGGGATTTGTGCTATGGTATTGGTTGACTAAGGAGAGCCAAGGCTCATCCAAAGGAGTCACCAAACTTTACCTAAACTTCTTGGTTATACTATGTATTATTATAAACTACTTTCAATCTTCTATCTTATTATCCTATTAATAATCTTTTGGAAGGTTTGTGGTTACACCCTACCTTACCAACTCTCTTGGCCCTTCTTGTGCCATTGGATTAATCCACACTAGAAAGGGGGAATCCCGTGTCCAAAACCCACGTTTATCCCATAAGCGAAGTGGTTATGACATGAATATCGGATTCACATTCCTAACCTTATACCATCCGAATCATCTATGATGATTTCGTGCTTGGTCTAACTTATTCTCATTACCATCTAGATTGCCTTAAAGGCAATTTGTGTTTTGGTTTGCCTAAAAGGCTTGCATGATTTTATTGGAACCTATAATCTAATCGGAGCTAAAGCTTAAACTACCAAGACTTATCTTTGGAACTATATCAAGACGCACCCAAAGGTGAGTTCATACTTGTCCCCCTTTTATTCTTTATTCTTTGGGGCTCAACATGTATCACTATGAAAACTTAAACGATTTCATACTCTTAAAACTATTATGCGCAATCTAAATGCTTATATGATGCCATGCTAGAATTCTAAGTCTTACATACAAATGTACTATTAGTTAACAACGCACCTTACATGTATAGCGCTATAGGTTGACACGCCGCCCCCTTTATGGGTCATGATAACTATAAGTCTTTTGTGTTATCGAGTGTTGTTGCCGTTTGTATGGTTCTACGTGCATATGCCTATAACATGATGATTCGAGTAGACTTTCCTATACTATGTACTTAGACTTAAAACTAGCATCCTCACCAATGCTTTATGTGTTGACGGATATTTTATACATGTTGAAGGAAATGTTTAATGCAGGTTTATCAAGAAAACTACTTAGGAATGGACTAGAAACTCGCAACTAGTTTAATTATCTATGTTTTGATGTTGTATTTTCCTTTTCATAAAACAATTTGTATTTTGTTATCTTTTAGACAAATGATTATGCTATGAATGAAATCTTATCTTTAAATTATATTGTCACGAATACTAGTGTCATAAAGTCTTTGAACAATCTATCTCAAGTCTCGCCCCGATGTAATCCGCCATCGGTTGGGGTGTGACAATTTTCTTTTATTTTCTGTTTTTATTTGTTTTTCAGTTTTTGTTTATTTTCAATTTTTTTCTTTTATTTTCTGGTTTTTTTTTCAGTTTTTTTTTTGTTTTTAGGTTAATTTTTTATTAGTTTTTATAATTTGTTTGTGTTTGCAGGTTAGTCGCCGCTGCTAAAGGTTAGTCGCCGCCGCTAAAGGTATGTATTCTGTTTTTTTATTTTTTCTGTTTTTCTGAGTTTTTTTATTTTTTTCTGTTTTTTATATATTTTTCTGTATTTTTATTTTTTCTATTTCTTTAATTTTATGTATATATATATATATATGTATGCGTGTATGTATGTATGTATGATTGTATGTATGTATGTATAAGTGTATGTATGTATGTATGTATGTATGTATGTATGAGTGTATGTATGTATTTATGTATGAGTATGTATGAGTGTGTATTAGGGGTGTTCAGAATTCGATTCGGATTTGAAAAATTCGAAATTCGACTAGTTCGTTTCGATACCAAGAATTTGATTCGATTATTAAGAATTTGAATTCGATTCAATTCGAATTCGAGTTCAGTAAATCGAATACGAATCGAATACAAATTTATGATTTTAAATTCGTTTCGATTCGATATTCGAATAAAAAATGTTCATGTGTATTTTTTTAAATGTATATACACACATATACACTTTTTATATACATAAATATACACATTGAAAAAAAAGAACTTCTAAATTTTGGTCAAACTTTAAAAACCCATAGTATCTACAACTTTTGCCATAACTATATTTTACTTATTTACCTTATACATCACAAAACTCTAACAAACTATACTATATACTATTTCCGTATTTGACATATTGTTGTTTATCAATTTTGTAGATTTGTATTTTATAGATTTGAATTTTAAGCGAATACGAATCGAATACGAATTCAGTTAAAATTAGAGAAATTCGATTCGAATAATTCGAATAATTCGAAAATTCATTATTCGATTCGTTGAACACCCCTAGTGTGTATGTATGTATGAGTGTATGTATGTATGTATGTGTGTGTGTATGTGTGTTTGCTAGTATGTATGAGTGTATGAGTGTATGTATGTATGTATGTATGTAGTATGTATGAGTGTATGTATGTATGCATGCGTGTATGCATGTATGAGTGTGTATGTATGAGTGTATGTATGTATGAGTGTATGTGTGTATGTATATATGTATGTATGTATGCGTGTATGTATGTATGAGTGTATGTATGTATGTATGCGTGTATGTATGTATGAGTGTATGTATGTATGTATGTATGTATGTATGTATGTATGTATGTATGTATGTATGTATGTATGTATGTATGTATGTATGTATGTATGTGTGTATGTATGTATGAGTGTATGTATGTATGCGTGTATGCATGTATGAGTATATGTATGTATGCGTGTATGTATGTATGTATGTATGTATGTATGTGTGAGTATGTATGCATGTATGCGTGTATGTATGTATGAGTGTATGCTTGTTTATATTTGTATATTATTACATATTGAGACTAGAAAGACATGCCCGAAAATGAATCCCTATTTAAAACATAGTGAGCTTAGAAATACCTGCCCGAAATTGATTTACTAATAAATTTCGGGTAGTCCCAGTTTTGGGACTGCTTTTTGAATACTTTATCTCAATTAGGATGTGAATGTGTACTACATGAATGTTTGTTTTTGAAAGATTTGGTTGGCGTTTCCTCTTTGCTCCTCATGTATAATTTATATTATATACTTGGGGGCTAAGGGGAAATGCTGCCGAATTTTTCTTAAACAAATAATCATGTAATACAGATTCGTATATGAGATAAGGTATTCAAAAGGTGGGTTCAGCACCCTACCCTTTAGGTGTCAATAATATGTTTCATTTAAATTATCATGCCTCAAACCCAATTATGTTTCAGTCACATCATCATGTCGATCGATAAAAGTTGGATGTTTATAAAGAACCGTTTGGACGTTGAGTACGAAAAAAGGAATTTGACAATTTCATTGAGTATGCCAAACAATTCGTCAACTCACATGGAACAAGTAGATGTCCGTGTAGAAAGTGTAATAATTCTACTTTCATGGACTTTATAACAATGATATATCATCTTCGTATAAATGGTTTCGATGAGGATAACACGCTGTGGATCTATCACGGTGAAAATCCAATTACGCCGTCTCCTATAGTTGTAAATGAGGTTAGGGGAAGAAGCGATATGAATGACGTTATCGCAGACCTTATAGCGGAGCGTGTGGAAGAGGATCGTATGGAAGAGGATACGGACCTTAACGAAGTGGGCTCAGATACAAAGAGTAGTGATGCTCGTGATGAGTTTGAAGCCCTGATAGATGAAGTCGAATCAAAATATATCCTAGGTGTACCGATTATTCCTTCCTTGACTTTATATCAAAGCTTATGAATATGAAGGTAAGGCACAAATGGACTAATAATTCATTTGATGAGCTTCTCGGGTTTTTCCAGTCTGTAGTTCTAGCAGGTAACAAGGTCCCCCCTTCGCATTACAAAGCCAAAAAGATATTAAAGAGGACTGGTTTGGGATATGAGATGATAGACGTGTGTAAATGGGACTGTGCTCTCTTACCAAACAAGTCCATGTGCAACAATTGTAGACATTGACTTGTTTTGGACTCATCAATGGATTTGTAAGAGCTTTTATGTTGTTTTCCTTTTAAACATGAAACACAATGCTCATCACATTTGAATTCTTTTGATGGTAAGCCTCTGACAAGACTTTGTTTGGTGAGTATGTTGAGAGTTTGAAGGTTGGTATGACCCAGTATCCTATGCCACAATTCTGTCTCCTTTGTGGAGGCAGCAGAAAACAAACAGACATTTGCCATAGGATTGTCCTTTAACATATCAACAACATACATATTGCCACTTCTATGAGCAACAAGTTGTGCTTTGCTCTCAGCAATGATGGTATCAATCTTTTTCACCACTTCTGGCCCAATAATCTTACAAGTTTTCTTAGTGAAGAATGAGCCATAACCTTTGTCACTCATTTGTGAATCACTAAGGAGATTAAAATTGAGATTATCAATAAGATTGACATTTTCAAACTTGAGTTTCCCAGCCTGAACTGTCCCTGAACCCAACACCTTACCTTTTGAATCATTACCAAAGGATATATCACCCCCTCCATGAGCTAAGAAGTCCAGAAGAAGGGCTCTACGTCCTGTCATGTGCCTAGAGCCTCCACTATCTACATACCAACGACTATCTAAACAAGCAGAAGCTCCCTGCACAGCAGTAATGAATTAGTTTTGGTGAGTGTCCAAAGCCAGGTTGGCTTTGGATGGGTCCTCAGACTTTTCAGACTCAAGCTTTGGAAGAAGATCAGTGGTTTGAACTAGTTTTTGAATCAAGTTCAACAACTGTTGCTGACCATTTGCAAGTGCTTGAATGTCAACACTTGGGGCAACAGTTGTTTGATCACTTCCAGACAGATGATAATACCCATAGGGATTTCTGTTCACTCTTGGTTTAGAAGGTCTTTTTGGCTCCTCATAAACATGTGACAGATTATGACATGGTGGTTGTCCATATCCTCTTGGGTACTTGCTTGTGGGTGGAGCATCTGTTACTTGGACATCCCTGGGGGCAGATGTTTCAAGACTTTTAGTAACAGATGTCTGGACAGGAGTGAAAGTCTGTTTGGGCTTTCCTTTTGAAGTACTCACCACCTTGTACTCTTGTATTTTTACATCAAAATTTTTGAGATACAAGCACTCTTTGGTTTTGTGATTCTTTTTTCCACATATTGAACATGTGGCTTTGGAATCACATGCACTTGTTCCTTTATTAATATCATATGCTTTTAGAAGAAAACAGTTTTTAGTGACATGATTCTTCTTTTCACAGAAATCACAGAACAAGTGGACAGTCTTTTCTTTCTTCTTCCCTTTTTCAACCTTCTTTTCAGCAGATGTTTGAGCATCTGTTGGAAGGTTTTTCAAGGGAATGATCTTTGCCTGAGGTGCTGTCTTTCCTTCAGGAGTTTTGAAATCAACAGGTTTAAAATTCTCAAGAGTACCACACTCATCAGACCAAGTAGGTTTAAATTCATAATTTTCAAGTTCAGTGAATGATGAGGAACCTTCTGGTTTTTCTAGAACAATTTTCTTACCATTGGGTTCAGTGATTTTAATCTCTTGACCCTTCAAATTTGTTGGTACTATCTCAACTAACTTTTGATCCCTTTTGTCAGTGTTTTCAAAAGCTGGAGCAGTGGTTTCAAAACCAAAACCAAACTTCACATGAATTTTGGTTTGTTTGTTGAGTTTTCAAAACCTCTACATGATTCCACCCATTTCTGACATTCAACTTGGGTGGACTCAAGCTCACTTTTACAACTCTGATATTTTGTTATCATAGTTTGGAGCTGGTCTTTGGTTATGGTTGCTTCATATTTTAGGCTGCTTATTTCAGATTCTTTTTCAGTTAAACTTGTTTTTAATTCTTTTGAAAGTTTCTCAAATTTAACTTCATCATCTAAAATTTTCTTTCTAAGGTTTTCATTCACCTCTTTGATGTTAGCAAATGCTATCACACATCTGTCAGAACATAAATCCTTAAGAATTTGAGGAGATACCTTAGCAGCAGCCATCAATGCACAATCACACTTGCACTCACAATCATTAGATACACCCCAGAGATCTGAGAGATTCACAACCTCTTCTTCAGGTTTTCACCTGCAACTACTTCATCAACAACATCATCAGTCACAACTTTAGATTCAATCACCACCTCCTCAGATTCAACTTCTTCTACCATAGCCATGAAACAAAAATTTTTTGGTTCATTTTCAGCTTTGGCAACTAGTGCAAATTTTTCATCTGTTAACTCATATGGTAGACTGCTCCAATCAACAAAGCCTTGTGTGAAGAAGCTCTGTTGACTGGTCTCTACAGGAGCAGAGGATGGAGCAGCAGTCATTTGCACAGGCGCCTGAGCAACAGGTGTTTGCACATAGTGGATCTGAGGAACAGTGGTTTGGACATACTGGACAGGAACAGTGTTTGAGGACTGTGCAAAATGAGCAGTGTTTTGCACATTTGGTCCAGGGGTATTATAGGAATTTTGATAAGTGTTGGTCTGAGGCCTTTAATTTGGATAGGTGATTATAGGTGTACCATGTTGACTCCTACATTCCCTAGCAAAATGACCAAGTCTATGACATTTATAACACTTTATCTTTGATTTATCCAACCCAACCTTTGATTTGCCAGTTAACCCTGGAAACCTTCTCCCACATTTCTTGTAAAAATTGTTGGTTCTTACACTGAGAAGGGCCAATTGGTGCATAATGTCCATTTCTTCCAAATCATCAGGGTCAAAGTATTTTAGGTCATCATATTCAAAGGATATGTTATCAGATGCCTGGATATCACCACCACTTGCTGTGAAAGCATAGTTTGGTGAATAAGAATCAGAGTTAAAACCAGAGTTAAAACTTGAAGTTATGTCAATGAAGTGATCATAACTCTTATCCTTAGTATTTCCAGGCACCTCATCATGACCCAAAAGTGCTGTATTACCAAATACATAATCATCAGATACTTTTCCAGAGTCCTGGAGCTTCTTTTTCTGGTTAAGCTCTCTCTCATAGGTCAAGAGCTTACCATGAAGCTGTGTCAGTGATAGGTCCTTAAATCCAATTGAGTTTCTCATAACTATAGCAATAGTGTCCCATTTGTCTGGTAATGATCTTAAAAACCTATGGTTCAAAGTTGAATGAGGGTAAGTTAGACCAACCAGTTTTAGTTCACTAATGAGACAGTTAAACCTCTCAAATTGATGAGTTAATGACTCCCCCTTAACAAGACTGAATGTTTCATATTGTTGGTTAAGTATTTCACAGTTGTTTTCAATAACCTCTTCAGTCCCACCCAATTGTTCTTTCAGTGCATCCCACAACTCCTTTGCACTGTTACAGTGTAACAGCCCAGCATATATATCATTGGGTAGAGCCATGGCCACAATACTGAAGGCCTTAGCATCTAACTCAATTTTCTGAAAATCCTAGTCGGAGTAGTTTTCAAGTTTCTTAGGCTCCTGAACCTTGGGATCTTCGGTACTCGGCACCATCGGAACATGTGGTCCGAAGATAACCGACTTCCAACACCCAGTGCTCTGTTGAGCTAGAACATGGCTCATCCGACGTTGCCAGATATTGTATTCAGATCTGACAAGCATCGGTGGCTTGTTGTTCGTGCCAGTGTTATGTGGATCGTGATTGATTGAAGCCATTCTCTGATTTTTTAAAAACAAAGTCTATTTATAAACTGTTGAATCGAAAATAAACTATTACTCTGTTTTCAATCCGACAAACAAACGATATCAATAATTGTGAGCTAATCTGTTTATATTAAATTGATTGATTAGATCGAATTTAATTGACCAAGTTCTGATACCAATTGTAGGATCCGAGTTTGATTGTTTTGATATGTTTAGAAGAAGATGAGAATTGAATGATGTAAGTATATATGTAAAGTGCAGCGGAATGATAAACAATAATCAAAACAATGGGAATAAATGTTTTCTTTAATCGAAAGCTTTCATCAATTGAAAGATTACAATGAATACAAGTACTCCCCCCTCAGCCTGATCACACAGTGATTGTTTGTCTGAGAGAATGTTTGTGTGTGTGATGCAACAGAACAGTACAAGCACTGTTCTATTTATAGACAAATCTAAACCACTGGTGACATGTGTTGACGTCACCTAAGATAGTGACCTCTAACAGAATAACAACTTAAAACATCTGCCCTATACAAACTATTGTTGTATTACAAAACACTGTAAGGTAAACTACTGTTGAGGGAAAACTCTGATGGTCTTGCAACATCTGTTAGAGTCTAAGTGCTGTTGACTCCAACAGACCTTTAGTCTTCAGTACTTGATCAGCAGTTGTTTCATCATCAGACCTTTGGTCAGCAGTTGTTCTCTATCAGTTGTTATCTAGCAGTCCTTTGTATCAGCAGTTGTCATAGCAGTTGTTTGGATGGAACAGTTGTTAGGGTCAGCAGTCTTTTGGGAAGAGTATGCTGTAAAGACTGTTTATTTGCATGAATCAACTGTTAGTATATTTTGGCTTTTCAATCATCTGTTCTTCTTCAGGTCAGCAGACCCAACACATTATTATATGTAATAAATGAAATATAAATAGTAAACATTGATTTATTATAATAAATACATGAAATCATCAACAATTACTATTTTTTAATCAGACTCCATGTCGTCATAATCTGGATCGTCCTCGTCATAATATGTCCCATCATCAGCAACTTTACTGTCGTCATTGCTCGGGGCATCAACTTCCATTACATTCTCACCTAGAGTAGCATGAGAAGATATGTTTTGAAAGTGTTGGCGGAAGTCAATAATTAGGCCACTATTAGATGAAGAGTTATTGTGAACGACGTCAACATCCTCACCTAACTCAGTGTCTACGTTTTGAACATTCTTGAGTTGTGGTGATCTATCCCAAATTCGTCGGTGATTAACATTTTTGACGACACACCTATTTTTTTTTTTTTTCCTAGAGATGGTTCTTGGATGAATAACACTTGTTTGGCTTGTCGGGCAAATATGAGCTAATCTTCTTTGTCTCATTCGTGTTCTGTGCTGATACTGGTTATATTGTTTTCAAATGTAACACCCACTTGAGTATCGTACCACTTGTATCGAAATAGGACAGTTGTATACCCATGAGGGTAACCGATCTCAATAATCTCTTCTAATACGCCATAATATTTCTCACTGTTCTCTCCCTCCACCATAACCCCTGAGTTTTGCGTTGCACGTTTCGTATCATGTGAAGCAACCATAAACCTAACACCGTTGACTATGCAACCGGTGTAAGTCTGGGCCATTAAGTGCGCACCCAATGAAATAGCATATAACTCTGGGTGGAATTCTGAAGAACATTCTTTCTTCATCTTATAGAGCTAACAAATTTAAAATAATACTATTTGTTATATATGCATTACCTAAAAAATATATAGTAATGAGTGTTATATATGTATTACCTTGTGTTGAAACCATTCCGGAAAATTAGTTTTAATATCATCTTGGGGATGTGTAGATTTGAATTCACTACATTGAAGAAATTTGTATCAAAGCAAGAAAAATTAGTCTTAATTATACATTTGGGATGTTCGGTAAATATATAAAGGATAGGAGCACTTACTTCATGTAGCCCCTGACTTCTTCGCAATTATCAAGGACAAACCATTCTATCTTGAGTTTGTTCTCAACTGAAAGTAGCTTGTCATTCGTTGCACTGATCGGGTTGCATTGGGACTCAAACACCCATAACTTTCTTTTTTTCTACAATGGCGTCCTCATTTCTCTCAGGCCTATTGAACTTAGTCTTAACATTTTGCAGGTACATTGAGCAAAATGTTAGAGCTTCTTCAGCTACATAACCTTCAGCTATAAACATAGTTTTTCAGTTTTTTCATATACCGTTCAAAAGGATACATCCATCTCATATAGACTGGACCACCAAGAATCGCTTCATCGGGTAAATGCATAACTAAATGAACCATTATGTCAAAAAAAGGCCGGCGGATAGATCAACTCTAACCTGCACAAGATCATAAGAATGGCATCCCTCGCTTTCTTCATATCTTCCACTTCCAGTGTTCTAGAGCAGAGCTATTTAAAGAACGCACAAAGGTCGCAAACATTTTTCTCGATATGCATAAAAACTAAGTTGTGCTTCAACTGCAGAGAAGACCAATACTCTAATTAAAAAAATATGCTTATTTTGGACCAGTTCAACTCGAAGTCTTCCTGATTAGGGTTAGCACCTCCAAATTGTGGATGCTTGCCTGGTAGGCGATTGAGTAGAAGAGCATGTTGAGCATCTATGTCAGCGAGACTAAACTGTCTCGGGGGGGCTCTTGTCTCGTGTGCCCCGTTAAACTTAGAACTTTTTCTCCACTTATGGTTGGCATCTATGAACCGCCGATGGCCTACATACATGCATTTACCTATTACACGCATTGAAGGGGTGTCTTCGTTGCAAGTCGGGCATGCTTTGTATCCCTGCCCACTCCAACCTGATAGACTGTTACGAGCTGGAAAGTCACTTATGGTCCATAACAACGCCGCCTTCATTGTGAAGTGCGTGTTTGTTGCAGCGTCTTTAGCACGTACGCCTGTCTGCCACAAATCCTTAAGCTCATCCACCAACAGCCTAAGGAAAACGTCCATGTCCTTCCCAGGGGATTTAGCGCCAGGAATCAAAAAGGTCAACATAAATGTGGACTTTATCATGCATAGCCACGGAGGGAGATTGTATGTGGTGATTATAACCGGCCAAGTGCTATGAGTCGAGCTTTTGATGCTGTAAGGATTAAAACCGTCAGTTGCAAGCCCTAGGCGAACATTTCGGGGTTCACTTGAGAAGTTAAGGTACCTTAGATCAAAGTCCTTCCATGAAGATCCATCAACTGGATGACGCATAATACCATCTTCTGATCGTCCAGTACTATGCCATATCATATCTTTAGCTGTGTGCCTTGAGCCATACAAGCGTCGTAGTATGGGGTTCAAAGGAAAGTATCCTAACACCTTGTGAGGTACCTTCTTGCCACTTGTGTCTTTATTTACCCACCGACTCTCATTACAAACAGGACAATTCTGTAGCGACTGATATTCTTTCCATAAGTCTAAGAAGAAAAAGATTTTGTCTTGTCATAGTTGATGATTTTTCTAGGTTTACATGGACTTACTTTTTACATTCTAAGGATGAGACTGCAGGTATTTTGAAGGACTTTGTCACCAAAGTTGAAAAACAATATGACTTGCCAGTAAAAGTCTTTAGAAGTGACAATGGAACAGAGTTTAAAAATAAGGGGTTGGATGACTTCTGTGTGTCAAAAGGGATTGTGAGGCAGTACAACATCCAAAGAACACCAGAGCAAAATGGGGTGGTTGAGAGGAAAAATAGAACTCTCATAGAAGCTGCAAGAACCATGCTAGCAGACTCTGGTTTGCCACTGTCCTTCTGGGCCGAAGCTGTAAACACTGCTTGCTATGTTCAAAACCTAGTTTTGATCAACCCAAGACATCAAAAACCTGCTTATGAAATTTTGTTCAAAATCAAACCATTAATTTCATTTTACAAAATCTTTGGCTGCCTATGTTTCATCTTAAATCTCAAAGATTCCATTTCAAAATTTGCAGCCAAAGTAGATTGTGGTTATTTTCTAGGATATTCTTCTACTGCCAAGGCCTATAAAGTGTTTAACACAATGACCAAGACAATAGAAGAAACTCTGAATGTAAAGTTCAATGAGCTTTCATCCCTAAAAATCCCAGCAAATCCTGCTGAATTGTTTGATTTAGATAAATTCAAATTTGAAGATATCACTGTTAAAACTAACAATGCAGGTAGTCCACAGTCTCCACAACAAGATTACAGAACAGATGTTGTGATCCCCAGTCACTATAAAATCTATTCTGCATCAGAGGAAGCAGCTGTTCAAAACAACTGTCAAAACTCTGTCACAGCTGTGTCAACCACTGTTGGCCAGTCTTACCCTCAAACCACTGCTTCACCTCTCACAACCACTGTACAATCATTTGTTGACAAAAGTCAAACATCTGTTGACAAAAGTCAGTCCAGTTTTACACCACTTGGACCCATTCACCCACTTCCATTCAAACATCTGATGGCACTACAGAAGTGCAAACAGATGTTACAACAACAGAGTCACCAAACCTCTGTCCTTCACCTCAAAATGCCATCATACCATATCAGGGAGATCAAATCTACCTAAGAGCTCATCCACCAGACCAGATCATTGGCAACATCAGAGAGGGTGTGCTAACAAGAAGTCAATCCTCCAATATCTGTCTTTTTGCAGGGTTCCTATCTCTCACACAACCTGTTAAGTACCATGAGGCACTAAAAGACAACAGTTGGGTAGAAGCTATGCAAGAAGAGCTCCTTTAGTTCAAAAGACAACAAGTATGGGAACTTGTATCACTGCCTAAGGATGTTTGTCCAATAGGTACAAAGTGGGTCTTCAAAAACAAAACTGATGAAAGGGGTATTGTTGTCAAGAATAAAGCCAGGCTTGTGGTTCAAGGCTTCAGACAAGAAGAAGGAATAGACTATGATGAAACCTTTGCTCCTATAGCAAGGTTAGAAGCTATTCGACTCTTTCTAGCCTTTGCTGTCAACCACAACATCAAGGTGTATCAGATGGATATCAAATGTGCCTTCCTATATGGCAAAATTCAGGAGGAGGTCTATGTATGTCAACCACCTGGTTTTGAAGACACATTCCATCCTGATCATGTCTACAAGCTTAATAAAGCTTTGTATGGACTCAAGCAAGCACCAAGGGCCTGGTATGAAACTCTTTCCACTTTTCTCTTATCCATTGGTTTCACAAGAGGTAAAATTGATAAAACCTTATTTTTGAAATGGAGAGGGAAAGACTTAATGATTGTTCAAATATATGTGGATGACATCATTTTTGGATCCACATGTAACAAAATGTGTGAAGAGTTTAGGGAACTCATGACAGCAGAGTTTGAAATGAGTGCTATGGGTGAACTTCAGTGTTTCCTTGGTCTCCAAGTGAAACAACTGCAAAATGGCACATTCATTCATCAAAATAAATATGTAAAGAATTTGTTAACTAGATTTGAGATAAATGACTGTAAGCCATCTAGTACACCCATGAGTACAATCAAGCTACTCACTATTGATGACAAAGATGAACTGGTTGACCAAACACATTACAGATGTATGATTGGGTCTTTATCGTACTTAACTGCATCTAGGCCAGACATTATGTTTGCCACTTGTGTTTGTACAGGATTCCAGGCTTCACCTAAAAAGTCAAACCTTATTGCTGTGAAAAGGATATTCAGATACCTAAAAGGTGCTCCCACACTTGGTATCTGGTATCCTGCTAATGGAAACATTGAGCTTTCAGGTTATTCAGATAGTGATTTTGCTGGCTGTCATACCACAAGAAAGTCTACATCAGGAGGGTGCCAGTTTCTCGAGAATGCCTTAGTCTCTTGGCAAAGCAAAAAGCAGGCATCTGTTTCCACCTCAACAGCTGAGGCTGAATACATTGCTGTTGCAAGCTGTACAGCCCAACTCATGTGGCTTCAAAATCAATTGCTGGATTTTGGGATAACTGCATTACAGACTCCACTCATGTTGGATAGTCAAGCTGCTGAAAATATCATCAAAAATCCAGTCTCCCACTCCACTACCAAACACATTGACATCAGACATCATTTTTTCAGAGATAGCTATGAAAAAGGTTTGATTTCTCTGCACCATGTTCCAACAGAGGATCAGTTGGCAGATGTGTTGACAAAAGCTTTAGACACATCTACCTTTACAAATCTGATTTCTAGAATTGGTATGCTAAACATGGATTAAACAACACAAATGTTTTTAATAAAAGCATTAAAATGTTTCAGAAAATCAAAATTCATCCTTAAAATAGCTTTTTGGTTGAAAAATCTGTTAAAGATAAAAAAACCACTGTTTCATCCATTTTATCCATTGTTAGGTTGAAAAATCTGTTTCAAACCTCTGATCAGATAAAACAATTGTTTTATTATCCATATCTATATATATATGTTTACAGATATCTATAATAATGATAATAAAAAAAACAGCTGTTTGCATCAGCCGTTTGCATCAGCTGTTTGCCAAAACAGCTGTCCACCACCAGATGTTTAACCATCGATGTTTGCCACGTCTGCTCCTACAAGCAGAGTTTTGGCCACATCAGCGGTTTCACCAGAGCGTATATAAACCCTGTTTTATCACAACAGTCGTTACACTGTCTCATTGTATTCAAAATACTGAAACCGCCTTCTTCATTCTCAAACCCTTAATCAAATTCCACTCACTCTCACTTTCGGAATCCATTACAATGGATCTTCAAGCTAAAGCCACCCACAATTATCTCCCATATCTGGTAAAAACAGATGAAAATACTCCATTCCATTCCACCATCGACATCATCTTAAAATCCAAATACCTGACAATCCTAACCGTTGACGCCCCTATCTATCTTGATACTCTCCGAGAATTCTGGTTGAATGCTGAGTTTCTACTTCAAGACAAAAAGCCTACTTCCATTATCTCAAAAATTGGTGAGACAAGTATTGTCATTACTCCTCAACTCATATCCACAACCTTCTCACTTAATGACCTATCAGGTAAATACTCTTTCCCTAAGACAGAGCTTCACACAGAGTTTTTCAGGAAAGGGGGTATGATGCTCAGATGACTGGGTCAACACTTTTCAAAAAGTTTTTCCCACCAGTCATGAAATTTTTCTTCCATACCCTCCTTCTCTATGTCTCCGCTAAGTCCACTTCCTTTAAAGAAATCCCATTGAGGATTCAGTACTTGGGCTATGCTATGTTGTCAGATTCTGATTTCAATTTATCCCAGGGACTGTTTATGGATTTAATGTCAAATGTGAAAGCCATAAAGTCTGGGTCTAATAATGCTTTTCTAATTTACCCAAGAATTTTAAGTGTAATCCTTCAAAAGGTTTTACCTGAAAAAGATTTTAAAAAGGGTGAGTCTATGCAAATGAAGAGTCTAACTGATGAAACTTTCACAAGAATGCTGGGTTCAAACACCCAAGAAAAAGTATCAAAAGTGTCAAAAGTTTCCAAAACACAAACAAAGAGGACTAAGACAACAACTGTTGTCCAAACCTCTGTTGTTGAGCCCACTGCTCCGGGTGATCATGGCACTACATCCAGTGCTGTGAAACCCACACCAGCCATTTCCAAAAGAAAACGTCCATCCAAAAAAACCACCACTCAACCACAAAAGAGACTTCTGGAAGATGAGATACCAGAAGATAACTCTGTTGCAACACAAAAGCAACTAGAAACCACTGTTGTTACTTCCTCACAACAGTTGGAAATATCTCAACCTGTCCAAACTCCTCATGCATCCTCACAAAAGGATCATGTTGTAAGCCAAGGGGAACCACATCATGATACATTTGAGTCACTTGGCCATATGTTCATAAGCCCCTCTCCCAGGGCTAATTCTCTTTTTACTCCTCCACCTTTACCATCCCATGTTCAACAGACCATGCAACCTTTGTTTGAGGCTATTGATAAAACTCAGGAAAATCCCAGTTCCTCTCTTTCACCTATCAATGAGAGTATACCTCCACAAGTGACTGGGACTGAGGAAACTCAATCAGCCATCCCACAAGCAGAAGAGGAGGTTACACCCCTAGAGTTAAATGCAACTCTAGGTGAGTTTTCAAGTTGAGCACCCACTACTGATGTAGAGACCATTGTCTCACACCAGGACAGTGGTTACATAACTAAGACTCCCTTGAAGGAAACAACTGATGAGGCCACTATAGTGTCCCCAAAATCAGTTGGAAGTCCCCAGAACCAAGAAAAAGGGGCATCTGGTTCTCATCCTTTGGATTCACCTTCTAGGACTGAATCAGTTAAAACTACCACTGGTAGTAATTCAGATGATCCTATTAACTTAGGTGATGAGTTAAAGTACCAAGAATTGACGGCCAGAGTCCAAACCATTGAAACCTCTGTTGCTGATATCAAATCTGATGTCAAGTTAATATTGGAATCCTTGGCTACTCTCTCCAAGAGTCAACCATCCACAGCTGATATTGCTAGTGAGCTATGGAAATCTGTTTCTCCCATCATCATAGCTCACAGAAAACTAGCAGATCAGACTCATGAAACTTACATGGCTAAAATCAGAAACATGGAAGATGCTAGGTACAAAGATACCCATGCAGACATTCAGGCCATTAAAGACCATTTGCTGAAGACCACTGGCTCTGCCCCTACCACCATTCTTAGAGATGAAGATGATGATGAATTCACAGCTGATGATGCCAAAAAGGGGGAGAGTGGCAGAGATAGATTGCCAAAGCTAGATCCCTTTGGTTGTCCACCTTCACAAAAAGGTAAATCAAAATCTGCCAACAAACCAGGGTCTACTCAAATAGCACCACCACAACAACAACAAACCAGTAAAGCTAAAGAAGTGGACAACTCTGCTAATGAAGAAGCTGAAAAAGCTACTGAAGATAAGCAAAAGAGGGCTGACACTTTGGAAGTCAAGGCAGAGTTTTTGCTAAAATAGAAAAGGGAACAACAGCAGGAAGTTGAAGATGTGGGTTCCTCTAAAAGGAAGAAAATGCCTGCCAAACATGTCAGACAACCACCATCCAAACGGACTGTTAAATCCACTGCTGTCAAAACCACTGCTGCTACCCAAACCACTGATACCACCACAACATCTGAGCCTGTCATCACTATCACCAAACCTACATCTGAACCTACAACCACATCACCACCTAAATCTCAAACATCTGCTGGTCCTACTAAGGTGGCAACAGATGTTAACACCACCACTACTTCTACACCACCATCACCAAAAATCTTGTACAGAAGGAAGAGGAAATCAACCTTTGTTATACAGGATGAAAACATACACACATCACCACTCACCACTTCAACCACATAATCCACACCTATATCAGCCATTCCACTTTCATCATTTTTACCACACACTTCAAAATTCACATCCCATAGACCACCACCAACCATTACACCATTGGCTGTTCGGTATCCCCTTGAACTTGATCTACTCAAGGGGGAAATGCAATCCTTCTATAATACTGAACAACCATTTGAAAGATCTTTCCCTTCTCTTCCACATTTTCCTGTTCCCCTAAATATTGACACATATCTAAAATACAAGGCTGAACAGGCAGATGCCATCATTAAAGAGAAATGCAAAGGGAAAGATGACAGAACTGCTCAGGGCATCCATTCAGCAGAGCTTAGCAAATTGAGAAGGATTGAAGATTTTTCTAAGACCCTGAGCAACTCCATGTCTGCCATGCCTCTCAGCAGTGACATGGAAAGGGAGGTTAGGGAATCACTTCTTGAATAGATCTTGGCAACCATGCCTTATAAAGCAAACAAGAAGCAGTTTGCAGGCAGGACCACTCATGCTCTCAGAGAAGAACTCTTAAGAATTGAAGAGTTGGCCAAGAATCCCCCAGCTAAAGTCTCTGCCCCTGATTTCAGTAAAGGTAGAGATCCAGCCAGAGCTTTGAAGTTTAAAAGAATGAGACAAGCAATTGTGGCTGCTGACTATGGGGAGATGAGGTCAGTTGCAAGATGGTTTGAGTTGAGGTTGGTTGAAACATACAAGAGAGTGAAAGAAAACAGGAAGAAAGATCCTAACTTACCCAGAAAACCTGTATACTCTGATGAACCACTGATGAAGAGACCTCAACCGGCTTTTACATTAGACAGCTTACTGGATACTTCTGATCTATCAGCTGCTGCTAGAAGACAATTCAAGAAACAGAAAGAAATGTCTGAAGAAGATCAGAAGAAGTTTGCTGATACTTATATAAAGGAGGGCCTCTTCAATCAAGTACACTTTTTCTCAGATCCCACTACTGATAAGCTCAGAGAACTCATTGGTAGACCTCCATCACCAAACTCATCTAGAATAAAAGTGCACCTCAGCAAATCCCCTGACTCCAAAATTCTAAAATGGAAGGTCAATAGAGACACCCATGAATTGACTTTGCTAAGGTCATATTGAGAAGCTCAAAAGCTAAGCATGGATGATGCATATAGCCTGTGTGCAGATGACCTCCAAACACTGCTGAACCTTGAGCTTGAAAGAGATGCAGAAGACCTATTTGCCTTGGACTTTGAACTACAATTCAAAGGTCAAATCAGAGAAAGTCTGATGAGAAATAAAGATCAAGAATAAAGCTTAGTTTTGGCATCATCTGTTCTAGGGGGAGATTGTTGGGTCTGCTGACCTGAAGAAGAACAGATGATTGAAAAGCCAAAATATACTAACAGTTGATTCACACAAATAAACAGTCTTTGCAACATACTCTTCCCAAAAGACTGTTGACCCTAACAACTGTTCTATCCAAACAACTGCCATGACAACTGCTGATACAAAGGACTGCTAGATAACAACTGATAGAGAACAACTACTGACCAAAGGTCTGATGAAGAAACAACTGCTGATCAAGTACTGAAGACTAAAGGTCTATTGTAGTCAACAACACTTAGACTCCAACAGATGTTGCAAGACCATCAGAGTTTTCCCTCAACAGTAGTTTACCTTACAGTGTTTTGTAATACAACAGTAGTTTGTATACGGCAGATGTTTTAAGTTGTTATTCTATTAGAGGTCACTATCTTAGGTGACGTCAGCACAGGTCACCAGTGGTTTAGATTTGTCTATAAATAGAACAGTGCTTGTACTGTTCTATTGCATCACACACACAAACATTCTCCCAGACAAACAATCACTGTGTGATCAGGCTGAGGGGGGAGTACTTGTATTGATTGCAATCTTTCAATTGATGAAAGCTTTCGATTAAAGAAAACATTTATTCCTATTGTTTTGATTATTGTTTATCATTCCGCTGCACTTTACATATATACTTACATCATTCAATTCTTATCTTCTTCTAAACATATCAAAACAATCAAACTCAGATCCTACATAATGTGACTACTAATATTTATTTCCTTTTTTAGGACGTTATGAGTTCGATTTGGTTTTTGTTTGTTTATTTGATGGCCGCTATTATGGGCCACGGTGGAGACGGTGCAAGGGCGCTGCCACCGCCACCAGGTGGTGATGATTGGTGGCACGACCACCAGGAAGATGGTGGTAAGTCATACAGTTCTTTACTGTTTACTATTTTTACTTCTTTTTCAATTCTAATAATGTGACTAATTATTTTTAACTCTAAATGCAGATCTTCGTAGGAGAACACGCGGCCGGACAAAAAACCTTGGCCTAAGAAAACCACTTAAGAAAGGCAAAGGCAAGGTAGAGATTCCTTTTGGTGAGGCCGCCACCAACATGCCTGTAGGCACACTTGGCGACTTCTTCTCCCGGGAGGCGTCCATGTATATATGGCGTGAGATCCCGTTGGATGTGGAAGGTTGGGATAATGTTTCCGAGACTTATCAAAACAAGTTATTTGAGTTTTTAAAGGTTAGTGATTTGTAAATATATATTCTATATGTTATTTGTTGATTTTTTTTCTTTCTGACTAGCTTGTTTTATTTAATTATTAGAGTTACTTCAACTTGGAGGCTGTTGATGAAGATATCCATGTCGCTAAAAAAAACAAGGAGGCATTATGGCGGTTGTCAGAAAGCGGTACAGCGACCGCAAACACCAAGCAAAGGATCATTATTTGTGGGTGTTGGGAGATGATGGGGATGTGGAGTTAGCAAGGCAAAATCCCCCCAAGGGTATGAAACCGGAAAACTGGCTTCGAGCTATTGATCACTTCAACACTCCAGAGCATTAGAAGAAGTCTGAAATAAACAAAGCCGCCCGTCAAAAACAAGCGAACACATACCGAGGTGGAACGAGCTCTCTTGCCCGTCACTGTTACAAAAAGGTATACACATACACATATACATAGACGATAATGTTTATTTAACTTATAATTTAACTTTTAATGTAAAACAGGGCATGGAATGGTATGAAGCATACCGTACTGGACATATAGGAAGGCAGGGGACGTTTGATAGTCCTCAGAATGAAGAGAATTATGTAAGTATTTATTTATAATCTATTAAATCACTTTTATAAAATACAACACAAGTTAAAGTCACGGGTTGAATCTGAACGTCAATGAATCGCCGAAGAAGAAGGAGGAGAAGGAAGCAACTCCCAACAGGTGGATCAGGTTGGTATATATTTGTTTATGTGTGTGTTTAGTTTTCATGTTTATGAGATTGTTTGTTGGGTTTAATGTAGGTTAAAACTAATATTATTTTGGGTGTTTGAAGGTTGCTATATTTGAAGAAGTGTTGGGTAGTCGTCGCAGACATACTCGCGAGATTGGGCATATGCCTTTTCCGAAAGAAAGCCTTCCACAAGTTACGCCTACGCAAACGATGTTTAGTCGGGTATCTCTTTGTATTTTAAATGTTAGTATTTGACCCGTTTGGTATAAATACGTTTAGTAAATAGGATATTTGACCCATTTGGTATATATTTGTAGTTATTTGTTCATAGTTGACCCATTTGGTATAAATATGTTTAGTAAATAGGATATTTGAGCCATTTGGTATATATTTGTAGTTAGTTGTTAATAGTTGACCCATTTGGTATAAATATGTTTAGTAAATAGGACATTTGACCCATTTGGTATATATTTGTAGTTTAAATGTTGATAGTTGACTCATTTGGTATATATTTGTAGTTTAAATGTTGATAGTTGACCCATTTGGTATATATTTGTAGTTATTTTGTTGATAGTTGACCCATTTGGTATAAACATGTTTAGTAAATAGGATATTTGACCCATTTGGTATATATTTGTAGTTATTTGTTAATAGTTGACCCATTTAGTATAAATATGTTTAGTAAATAGGATATTTGACCCATTTGGTATATATTTTTAGTTATTTGTTAATAGTTGACCCATTTGGTATAAATATGTTTACTAAATAGGATATTTGACCCATTTGGTATATATTTGTAGTTTAAATGTTGATATTTGACCAATTTGTTATATATTTGTAGTTTAAATGTTGATAGTTGACCCATTTGGTATATATTTGTAGTTATTTATTGATAGTTAACCCATTTGGTATAAATGTTTAGTAAATAGGATGTTTGCTAAATGTTAATATTTTACCCGTTTAGTATAAATGTTTAGTAAATAAGATATTAATTTGACCCATTTGGTATAACTATATTTTTAGGAGCAACTTAATGATAACATAGCGACTCCTCAATTCTAAACGCAATTGCTCCAAATGGCTAATCAATTGTGTGGAGGATCGTTTTGACAAAACAAGTTTAGTTGATCATACAAGTCTACCAATCTAGGTGCGGAATCCCTAGATTAGTTACAAAATGATAGTAATCGAATCAAAACAAGCAATTCAACTTTTCAATATCCATTTCATTCATAAACAATGCCATAATCTTTACAATGAGTGTTTAAAATGAAATAAACAAGTTTCAGACACTTCTTAATAACCTTGAGAGAAATCAGATCGAACACGACACAAAATGACCAAAAGTTAAACTTAAAATGAAATTTCAGCTTTATATAGACCTGCACATTCGCCCCCTGATAGGGTCGAATGTGCAGGTTCGACCCTGCAAAGGTTCGAACAAACACATATACATCAATCTTCCACGTTCGCCCTGATCCTCTCTACCTTCGACCTTCAATAACCACATTCGACCTCCTAAATTCCACTTTCGCCCCCACGTTTTCAACAAAACATCTTAGAATGTACAATCCAAAAGCATTAGTTGCAAAACGTGCAACAACAAACTCCCCCTCGACTATTGCTTGGATTGTTGTCGTTGGTAATCGAGCGTCTTGTTCATCAGCTTGATACGCAAATTCGTCTTCTGTTCTTTTGTCATAACTGGCTTGAAAGTTGGTTTAGATTAATTCTTTTCTTTCAGAATGTTCACAAATTTCCCAGTTTCTTGTCATAGTCACATCCCGCATTGACATCCCAAGCGAAACACAAGCATACCACATGTTGGTATTTCAGAGCTTGTTCGCTATCCTCCTCTTCACAGTAAATTTAGTTGTAATACAACACTATGATATCCTCATGAGAACAGTTGATCAACCACATCGGATCAAAAATATGAATCTTCTTAAACTCATCTCTCTTATCCTTTAGCAAGATAACAGCTTCTGCGGTCTTCCAATCATAGTACCACCACATGAATTCTTTTGAGAAATGTTGTGGAATCGACATCAAAGGAATATGTTTCAATACGGTCGGTGGTTTACACTTTAATGTCACCTTATTCATTCCAGTTATCGGATCAATCTTTTTGTGAACAATTCTTTTAGGATATTGCGGAGTGAACACATCCCATCTCGTTCTGCTCTCTCTTGCCATACAATCTG
This sequence comes from Ambrosia trifida, assembly GCA_028751855.1. Classification (NCBI taxonomy): domain Eukaryota; kingdom Viridiplantae; phylum Streptophyta; class Magnoliopsida; order Asterales; family Asteraceae; genus Ambrosia; species Ambrosia trifida. Next base: position 1,559,530 of record CM054123.1, on the reverse strand, counting down.
CGAAATAGCCAACTACATCATTGTTTACAGTTGCTCCAGAAAAAGTATGTCGGCAGATATCGCGTACATCCTAGTAAGGTAATGTCTTTATATCATGGAATATGTTGAAATACAAAATTCCCTTCTCCCATTTCACAGCAACACACCTTAGCTGTCTCAAATACTTCCAACTGAGAGCTTTTCCTTTGAACAATTCGTTGTGAAACTTGTAGAAACCTCCCTGAATTTCAGTCTTGGGTCGGTTGGCTTCTTTTTCTTTCAACTTCTTTAATAAGCTCTTCAGATCATCAGATTGTTCATCATTCGGTTTCTGATTCTCTGCATTCTTGAATACTTCACTAACGAATATCTTGCTCTTCTCCTGTGCAAGTTTCTCAGCCTGATTCAAAATCTATTCAGAAAATCCAGGAAATGCATCATCCTGTTTATCTTTGAAGTACTCCAGATATTCTTCACTAGTAATATCCTCAATCTCGATATCTTTAAATACCGGAGTATCTCTATCATCAAAGTGATTACCAGCTTCCTTTTCAGGAATATTTGGAATTTGACTGTCATCAACTCTTCAAGAGATTACCAACTTGTTTCGCCAAACCTTCAAGTATTTCTTTGGCTACAGCTACAGAAACTTCACCATCTTCTAGATCAGGATCATTATTTTCAAGTTCAAATCTCATATCATCAGATTCAAAAATCTCTGGAAACTTTCCAGTAAGCTCAATCGTCCAAACTTTCTTGGTCAACATCTGACGATATAATTTCTTATCATCATCTGATAAAGATCTTATCTTGTAAGTCCAGAAAATACTGTCATCATCAGTTTTTCTACTAGGAGCTTTAGAGCTAGATTCTCCCGCATCTTTATCAGAATCTCTCTTTTCACATCGATACTTCTCTGTATCATCATCATCATCGTCATCGTCATCATCTGCAGAACTATTATCATCAGAACCATCTCCAGAATCATCTTTATCATCATCCTTCTTCTTCTCAGGAGCATCACCGGCATCCTAATCCAACTCTTCATCATCCTCTTTCTCTTCTTCTGAATCAGATGGTCGAAATCAACTTGTTCTTGTTCAGGTTCTTTATCTTCCTCTCTAGCTTTCAACTATGGAGCTTTCGAATATAAATCATCAATAAGTTTCTTTAGACTCTTATTGTCCTTCTTCACCTGTTTATTCTCGAGTCTCAAAGCGATGTATCTTCTTGTGTTTATTTGTTCATGCGTTGACAACTTCTGATTTTCTTCTTGAAGTTGTTTTATCTTCGCTTACAATTCTTCTTGACTCTCTTGAGAAGATTCAACAATATCTAACATCTTCTTATCATTCTTTCTCAATTGTTCTATCTCTTGCTGTTGCTGGTTAATCAATTTCAGCATTTCAGTAAGCTTCTGGTTAACTGCATTAATCACATCACTCGATACAGTAACCTGTGGTGTTGAAGCCTTAGCAACAAGAGTCTTCTTCTTGAATTTATTCATCACTCTTTCCAAAGCAACATCAAAATCTGCAGTTGGATCAACAGTCTTTTCAGCAGCAGATTTCTTAATCTTCTTTGCTACCGGGGATGTCACGGGTGTAGCAGATTTTGAACTACTAACTTCAGGAACTTTTTTCCTGCAAGTGAGATTTCAACTTCATTAGCACGTCTTTTCTTTGGATTCTCTTTCTCATCTTTCTTAGACATCGTCTTGTATTTGGGATTTTTTGGTTTCTCACCAACCATAGGAGATCCACTGAAATCTTGTTCACCAATACCCCCCAGATCTATTTCATCAACAACAGTTAGGCTCTTATGTCTCTGCTCTTCTATGGTTTTGTTTAGACTTTCAGACTCACCAGCCACAGTGGCCCTGGGCTTGGTTTGTTTGACAGTCTCTTCACCAGAATCCCATCTCTCATCTTCTTGAGTCTCCTCAGAATCTGCAGACTCTTCATCAACCAACATAGTTCCCTTTCTTCTTGTAACATCGCAAAATTTTCCCCAAAATTTTAATACATAAAAAGCCCTTATATATATATATATATATATATATTTTTATTACACCTTTATCATTAATATTATGCAAAAGTCTTTATTTATCCTAACTCACAACTTATATACATACATAAATGTATATAAATAATAATAATAATAATAATATGATTCTAAATTCTTTTTTTTTTCACATACAAGATTTTTTTTTAAATAAAGCCTTGAGTCAAATAGTCAAAGTCCTAGTCAAAGTCTTAGTCAAACAGTCAAAGTCTTAGTCAAATAGTCAATTCATCATAAAACCTTACTTTATGGTGTTGACCAATTTTAATGGCTAATTGACTCCAAAACTAGTATAAAAACCCACCTATGACCCATTATACTTTGCACCTCTAAATCGATTGTTTCAATCCGATTAAACTTTCCCTCATACCTTTCTTCTATAGTCTATTACTTCTACAATTGAAGCTTTGATTATAAGCTCTTGTAATTGGCGAATTGGAAGCTTGATATTCTTTCTTTTTCGTTTTCTTCAATTTGGACTAGCTACGTTGTTGAGTCTTTGGGATTCGCCTCGCATACATTCACAACACATTATTCTATTTTTTTTACGAGACATAACATTTTGCTAAGGTGAGTTTTACATAGCCCCTTTTCTATTTATCACCGTTTTTGGGGTGAAACATGTTACAACATTATTCATGCAATTCAAACATCAATGTGTCTATGTGTATTTCTATGTTGCATTATGTCTTGAACATGACTAGGGTAAGCACAATTCTAGCATAAACATTCATCAGCCAAACGGTATACATTGATAGATCTATTGGACTGACAATCCCACCCGGATACGTGCCTCCTATAAAGGTTACGTGGGTGTTTGTTACTGCAATTCATACGAGTGAAGCATGAGCGTATGGGATGTACCACAATACAACAGTCACAATGGTTGATTATGCACACGATTTACTTCTAGTATGTTTTCACATATGGACTAGATTGCCATGACACATGAATTGCACAACAATTTTATTCGATTATCAAAACCTACGTAATTCTCACCAACTTTTGTTGACCCAAAATATTTTCAACTTAACATGTTTCAGGTTCTACTTGTTTGAAGATTCGAATTAATGCTTGAAGATGTGTGCATAGTTTTATTCAATTTGATGTACGAATTCTTGTAGAACAATTGTATGTAATTTATTTAAATCATTTAATGAAATTTATTATTCACCATGAGCTACTAAACAATCATCAATACGTGACATCCCGATGTTTCCGCCATCGGTTGGGGTGTTACAGATTGGTATCAGAGCCATGGTTATAGGGAATTAGGTTATTAGAAAAATAATCTAGTCTATAACCATAGGATTTAACCAGTACTTGCTTCTTTTACTTGCTATTCTCTATCTCCCTCCTACTTCTTATCCCTACATTAATCCATACGAGAAGGTTGCTCTCCATCACTGGATCCACTCTTAGACTAATAAGGCAAAACCCTCAGGTTTAACCTGAACCACCTTGAGATCTCTTCGAAGTTCTAGATTTTAATAACGAACACGTGCAATCTGGAAGGGTGAACGCCTGTATTCTGAGTCTTCTGTCTAGGCTGACATTGCGCATATATCCCAATCAGACGAGGGACCCGGATGCCTACCTGGGAATTCTCGGGATGAGTGTTCACTTATAGGCTAAAGCATGTCTTCACTATGTTGTTGGAATCTGGAATCTTTGATACGTCAACGTTTTCGTTTATTCGTTTTAATTAATGAATAAATGATTACATTCCTTATATCACCTCATTCATTTCATGCCACATTGAACCTTCATTGTGTCCCTTACAGATCATGTCTCCACGTCGCAGCACTCGCAATAACAGTGGTGAAAACCAAGAGGAAAGTAACAACAACCACAACACCAACCACCACAACAACAAAAACAACAAAGGTGTTGATGCCCAACTGGCTGCGATTATTTCCCAACAAATGGCGCAACAAATCACAACTCTGGTTTCTAACTTGTTGGCTCAAGTCATCCCAATGAATGGGAACGGCAATGGAAATGGAAATGGCGATGGAAATCACATAAAGATCGGGACCTTAGTTCGGAAAGGCGAGAAAACAAGTATTGTGGCCGCGGTAACTACCGAGAACCAGAAGCGCAAGACCAGGGATCCTAATGTAAACCTCACTACACAAGCTTCTAACAAGAAACCCTATACAAGAAACTTTCCATTGTGTAACAAATGCAAACGACATCACCCCACTGTTTCAGTGTGTCGCCTGTGCAACAATTGTGGTAGGTATGGCCATCTGGTCAACACATGTCGTGAGTCCCCAAACCCTAACACCAACCAACCAACCAACCCTGCTCAGGTTGCTAATCTTAATCGTCCTGGTAAATACAACTATGGTCAATGCTATGAATGTGGAAACCCAAATCATTTCCGTAACCGATGCCCTAAACTAAATCGAGATCAAGACCCTCCATCTACTTAACAGCAAACCCCACCATTTGAATGATGTCTACTTTTTAATTCTATGTATTGACACTTTTTGATTCACGTAATAAATTCAAGTATTATCATAACATCTGAGTACATGCTTATTTGAATGTGAACTAATTGCTATATCTATAATCATACTTGCTTACTTGTACAACAATTAGTTGACTACCAAACAACCTACTCAACGATTGGTAGAGGTCATCATGTCTTTCCAATAGTCGGGAGAGGCCCTACAACCTGCTCAACGACTGGTGGAGACTATCGAACCTGCTCAACAATCGGTAGAGTCATAAAAGGACGCAAAACCCTAATGTAAGGTAAATTGATAATTACGGTCCGGAACGTAATCATGAATTTACAGGTACGTTAAGGTAGTGAGAAATTTTATCAAGGTTTTCGGTAGTCGACCAATTGTATACCTGGTGTTTTTCTTTTAACTTCGGGACGAGGTTCCTAAAAGTAGGGGAGACTGTAACATCGCAAAATTTTGCCCAAAATTTTAATACATAAAAAGCCCTTATATATATATTTTTTTTATTACACCTTTATCATTAATATTATGCAAATGTGCCTAAGTCTTTATTTATCCTAACTCACAACTTATATACATACATAAATGTATATAAATAATAATAATAATAATATGATTCTAAATTCTTTTTTTTTTCAAATACAAGATTTTTTTTTTAAATAAAGCCTTGAGTCGAATAGTTAAAGTCCTAGTCAAAGTCTTAGTCAAACAGTCAAAGTCTTAGTCAAATAGAAAATTCATCATAAAACCTTACTTTATGGTGTTGACCAATTTTAATGGCTAATTGACTCCAAAACTAGTATAAAAACCCACCTATGACCCATTATACTTTGCACCTCTAAATCGATTGTTTCAATCCGATTAAACTTTCCCTCATACCTTTCTTCTATAGTCTATTACTTCTACAATTGAAGCTTTGATTATAAGCTCTTGTAATTGGCGAATTGGAAGCTTGATATTCTTTCTTTTTCGTTTTCTTCAATTTGGACTAGCTACGTTGTTGAGTCTTTGGGATTCGCCTCGCATACATTCACAACACATTATTCTATTTTTTTTACGAGACATAACATTTTGCTAAGGTGAGTTTTACATAGCCCCTTTTGTATTTATCACCATTTTTGGGGTGAAACATGTTACAACATTATTCATTCAATTCAAACATCAATGTGTCTATGTGTATTTCTATGTTGCATTATATCTTGAACATGACTAGGGTAAGCACAATTCTAGCATAAACATTCATCAGCCAAACGGTATACATTGATAGATCTATTGGACTGACAATCCCACCCGGATACGTGCCTCCTACAAAGGTTACGTGGGTGTTTGTTACTGCAATTTAAACGAGTGAACCATGAGCGTATGGGATGTACCACAATACAACAGTCACAATGGTTGATTATGCACACGATTTACTTTTAGTATGTTTTCACATATGGACTAGATTGCCATGACACATGAATTGCACAACAATTTTATTCGATTATCAAAACCTATGTAATTCTCACCAACTTTTGTTGACCCAAAATATTTTCAACTTAACATGTTTCAGGTTCTACTTGTTTGAAGATTCGAATTAATGCTTGAAGATGTGTGCATAGTTTTATTCAATTTGATGTACGAATTCTTGTAGAACAATTGTATGTAATTTATTTAAATCATTTCATGAAATTTATTATTCACCATGAGCTACTGAACAATCATCAATACGTGACATCCCGATGTTTCCGCCGTCGGTTGGGGTGTTACACTTCTCATTTCTTTCTTCTCATTTCTTTCTTTGGTTGTTCATTTTCAATTTCCTTTGCCTTACCCTTCCCTTTGCCACTTTTAGCACCAACATTCACCACTTGGCGTTTTCTCTTTGCTTCTGGGTTAACATGAAACAAAGGATCATCGTTGTTTGAGTTACTGTCAGCATTTCTAGCTTTGTCTTCACGCGGATCTTCATATCATGGATTAATCAAGTGTCCAAATAGATTCTTATGAGGTGGTCTTTCGTTCTCAGGAACCCCTTTAACCTTTCATTCTGATCAAAGTATTATAATTCATGTGATCTTGAACTAGAATCTGAGTAGGATCTTTCTTCACCTTAGAATACTTCAAGTTAAAGATCATCTGTAAGAATCTGGGATACAACAAAAACTTCTTCGACTTCAAACCTTTCAAAGGTTCAAGCATGTCGTCAAAGATCATTCCCGAAACATTAAACTTCTTGTTCAGCACTAGAGCAACCATCAACGAACGTATGCTCTTCCTTATCACATCATAACCACCACTAACAGATCCAAAAACATGGATAATTACATGAGCCAGATATTTAAACTACGGACATAGCTTTCCTTTGTGTAATGCTCCATCTGTTATTGGTCCATTGTACTTCATACGAAGAAAAAACTTTCTCTGCTCAATCCAAGATAAGCTTCTAGGATCTGTCGGTTCATCTCGCAATCTTAATGCCTCTCAAATATCATTTTCAGCAACAATAGCAAGCTATCCTTGAATGTTGCTTACTATTGTTGTTCGGTTATCCCAGAAATCAATCTTAGCATTCTTCTAGAAGTCCACTTGATGGTCTTTGTGAATGATTGCTGGTATAGCTAACGCATCAACGACTCTGCTTCTTCTTAGAAAATCTACGATCCTAGAGAATTCTGTGAGTTTCTTGACCTCGCCAAGGAATGCACAGCAGCTATGAGCTTCCTCGAATGGCAATTCCTTCTTTCTTCTTACCAGTGGCTTTTCCTGATGATCCAGTTGGTATATCAGTGTTCTGTGGTTCTACCATTTAGAATTCTGCAAAAAACGAAACATGAAAATTCATTAGAAACGGACAAAATTTACAAAATTGAAATTTGGTTTTGAAAATTCCACATTCGACCCATCGGGGGTTCGAATGAAGACATTTTAAGGTACGAATGTGAAAAACTGAGTTCGAATGTGAAAAATATTAAGCAAACCTTCACATTCGCCCATTTATTTCACATTCGACCCTATGAACAAGCACATTCGACCTAAAGAGTCACATTCAACCCTTTACAAATTGTCGAACCTGACTGTTCATCTGACCAAATCTTCAAAATTCAATTCAGACCATCTTAACATGTAATTTTCATTTGTTTAGCATCTAATATGGATGATTAAGCATTATTCATCATCAATTGTTTCAATCATTTAGTTTTAGATGTTTTCAAATACAATCTAGATCTAATCGGTTTCAAAGATCAAAATCACACAATTAGTCTGTAATAATCCTAAATTGTTGTTCATTCTCCCCCTAAAACTATCTATAACTAAAACCTAAGCATCAATTGTCCTTAAAAGAGTCTAGAAATGTTCATCAGTGAAGTCTAAGGGTTCGAAAACAAAATCAAACAATCTGGCTTCGTTACTGGATCAATACCTGTAAAAGTGGTATGAAAATGATCAGAAACGAGTAGGGAATCAAAAGCAAAGATCAAAGAAACAGGGGCAACAAGGGTGGGTTATCTCAGAAATTTGAAAAGTTTTTGAATGAGGGTTCGAATGTGCAGATAGGTACATATAGGCTCCCTCATTCGACCATTAGGAAAGGGCGAATGTGAAACTTTGTCTACATTCGACCCTACTGAAAGGCTAGAATGTAGATATAGGTTTCGAATGTACAATAATACATTGGAACAGTCACATTCGACCAAAACTAAAAAGATTTAATATACGAAAAATTCCACATTTGACCCACCAAATGGGCGAATGAAGATTGGAATTTTTGAAAATTTTACCAAATCTCAAAATCGAATCCCTTTCAATCTTTTTCACACCTTTTAAGATTCAAACATTCATCATTTCTCATTTACAAGTTACAAAACTCAAATTCGTTAATCAAGTTTCAGAAAACGACCATCAATCACCACCAGTTATCAAAAATAACTCAGAAATGTAAAATCTTTTTGGTTTTTCTTAAACATATGCTAAAACATACCTAAAATCTTTTTGAGTTTTTGTATATTTTGATACGGCTATTTATATTATAAACAAAATTGTCTGTGGTTCCCACGCACATGACATAATCTCGTATCAAGGAATAGTTGCACAAAGACTCATTGCAACGCCTGATTATGCTTTCGATATCTGTAATTTACAAGGTATTGAGGCACAGAGGTGTACATGTTAGCAAATTAATGCTACAAAGTAACGTGTGCACTCTACCACGTTGAGGGCTAATATCAATCACGATTTTCATCAATGATTAGATACGATGCATTAGATAATCTTTGATTATCGTCACACATTGAAAGTTTCTCAATTCGATAACTTTAGGTTTTGGCACTAAAGCTCTTTTATAAAGATACCCTGTCTGATCTAGGTCCGTAAAACCTTACGACAGAAGATCAGATAGGCTATCCCTAGATAACTATTAACATAACGACCCGAAACCTCTGAATTTTATACAAAAATCATATCAAACGAAATTACGGTACTAAGACCATATGCCCATTAGGAGTTCATCCACATAACAATTCGTTTGATATGTATGTATCCAACACGCAGTAATAGGTCTACGAAGCCTACCAGCACATCACATAAACTCAACACACGACTTATATAACATTTCAAATCTTTAGCATGTGTCAGATTCCCACTGATGTACTATCATTTCCTCTTTTAATCCTGGAAAATCATTTTGGGTTTTTCTGATTTTTTATGGCTTTTTTGATTTTTCAATGTTTTTGGTTTTTCTGAATAACGACTACCCCTAAAATGTAAAACATATTTTTGGATTTTTGAATTTTCTGAAAAACAGTAAAATTTTAAAAATTTGAAAAAAAAAGTGATAAACCGAGGTGATGATTAGTCTTGTTTTTCTGTTATACCGTTAGCTTTTAAAAGATATTCAAATCTGGATTTATCAAAAGTTTTGGTAAAAAGATCCGTCCTCTGATAATCACTGTGGATTTTGACCGTATCAATCAACTTTTTTGCATAGCAATCACGGATAAAGTGATACTTAATCCGGATATGCTTAGCTTTTGAGTGATTGACCTTGTCTTTTGTTAATGCAATTGCGGCTTCGTTGTCTCAATGAATAGGGTTTTTAGAAATTGCAAACCGTAATCAACCATCTGCTGCTGAATCCACAGAACCTATGAGCAACAACTTGAGGCTGCCACATATTCTGCTTCGCAAGTAGATAGTGCGACTGCTGTCTGCTTCTTACACTGCCAGGTCACGAGCCTGCTCACCAAGAATTGACATCCAGCCATTGTGGATTTACTATCTTTATCATAACCGCCCCAATCTGCATCACTAAAAGAAACAAAGTCAAAATTATCATCATTAGGGTACCATAATCCTCTCGACGGACAACCATTCAGATATCATAGGATCCATTTGACGACTACAAGATGAATTTGTTTTGGCTTTGATTGAAAACGTGCGCAGAGACATGTAGCGAACATTATTTCTGGTCTAGATGCTGTGAGATACATCAGAGATCCGATGATTGCTCTATATGTGAAAGGATCTGTCAGGTCCCCCTTAGCGTCAACTCTAATCCCGTGATTAGGTTGTATCGGGGTATCCATCGGCTTCGAATCTTCCATCTGGAACCGGCTCAAGACTTCAGATACGTATTTGGTTTGGTGAATAAAGATGCCCGTTGGTCTTTGTTCCACCTGCAAGCCGAGGAAAAACTGCATTTCTCCCATCGCACTCATCTCGAACTTTTCCTGCATTACTTTTTCAAAGTCTCTGCACAAAAGTTCGTTAGTAGATCCAAAAATAATATCGTCAACATATATCTGGACGAGAAGCAAGTCATCCTCTGTTCTTTTGGTAAACAGAGTACAGTCAACCAAACGTCGTTTGAATCCTTTGGATAGTAGGTACGTGCTTAGCTCCTCATACCATTGGCGTGGAGCTTGGTGCAACGCGTAAAGTGCTTTGTTGAGAACGTAGACCTTATCCCGGTGGATAGGATCTTCAAAGCCTGGAGGTTGACTGACGTATAACTCTTCCTTGACCACACCGTAAAGAAACGCACTCTTGACATCCATTTGGTACACCTTGAATTTCTTATACGAAGCAAATGCTAGAAACATACAAATAGCTTCTAAACGTGCCACAGGTGCATAGATCTCATTGTAGTCAATTCCTTCAACTCTGTCATCCTTTTTACATTTGAAAACCCATTCGGTTCCTATTTTCTTCTTTCCCGGAGGTAAATCTGTAAATGTCCAAACACCCAGTTTCTGAAACTGCAACAACTCTTCTTGCATCGCCTCAACCCAAACATTTTTCTTTAGAACAGAAATGTCATTTTTATAACCATCAAGCACTTTGTTGAAATCATGTGCTTTTTTGCGATAAGATTGACATTTGATTCTAGCACTCTCAAGTTGAACCTTGAGTTGCTTGTTTTCCTCTGTAAGTCTATCACAAGTTCCACAATATTTATCACTATTCATATCAATAGTGGATTCAGAACTTACCTGTTTCGGAGGATCAGTCATGGCTATCAAAGCAAAATGCGCTTCCTTTCCAGCAAAGAACTTTGAGTAGTCAATTCTTGTGAAAGCGTCATCAACAATGTATGACTTCCGAGTCATTAGAAAATCAGCTTCGGCCAGGAGTTGATCAATATCATCATCTAATGAATTGACACTAGCTTCCGAATCTGTTTCACTCTCCGAATCAGAATACGACGAATCACACTCATTAGGAATATCAGTGACAGAATCAATGATCATTCCCGAAGTCTTTTCAACTTGTGATTCTAGAATTGAATCAATAACAGAATCATCTACCATCTCCTCAATTTTCACTTTAGAAACCTTCTCATTCTTCAAAACTTCTTCAACTATCACCGACTCCTCTAAATCAATCTTCTGAGTTACACAAGCTACATTCCCAACAGTAATTTCTTCAACACCCAATTGCATCCCAGTCCATCAAAACCTTCATCATTTTGTATCACCAAAGCCTGATTTTGATTTTCGGTTTGTTATTGGCTATTTGGTGTGGAGATTGGAATAATGGTTCTGGTTGGGTTATGTGGTGTTTGAGTTTGAATCTGGTTGGTTGTAGTTGTTTTTCTAGCAGATTTGTTCTTTGAGGTGTTCTGTCGCTTTTGGTAATTGTTTTGTGATTGATAGTTATTGTTGTTTTGGTTTTGAGATTGACGGTTTTGTTAATTTGAGTTGAATGGGGTTCTGTTACCTTGTTGAGCTGGCTGAGTGCACTCCCTCTTGAAATGTCCTTTACTACCACAATTAAAACATGTAACATTGGCTTTGTTGAAGCCATATGTGGTGTTAGGTGATGTTGCCAAATCAGTCCTACTGGTCTTCTCAATAAATTCGGTTGCCCTTCTCATTACATTGGCGAACGCCCACTGAATATCAATAAGCTCCATGTCCTCCTTATCAATCCGTGCATTGTTGGGTTTCAGTGGTGTCAACTTTACTTTTTATCAAAACGGGTTTGATATATTTGTTACTAATTAAATATATAATTAATAAACGCAGCGGAATGTTTATAAATATTAACACCAAATAATTAACCGAACAGGATCTGGTTACAAAACATACAAACACGGTACAAACAATATTAATTTATCAATGAGATAGATATACCTTAGTGGTTAAAGATTAACCGTTTGAAACACCGAGGTACAACAAACTATTTGCTAGAACCGAACACGAGAGCAACGGTACGGATGGCAATGGTGAATCCAAGCGGCCCTTAGTGAAACAAATAAAAAAATAAAGCAGCGACCATTTGAAATGACCAAGGCTGCGATCTTAGTGGTCAAATGGAAAAAAGATGTGATATATAATTGCTTTCGTGGACTCCAAAATATATATACACACATATTAATTTAAAGTTATTATTATTTAATGACTGGTCAAATCATTACCTTAATAATAATAAAACCATAATTAGGAAAACCTAATTTAAGCATTCATCCATCACATATTTAATACCTATCGGGCCTCAAACTTGACACACATAGATCAAGTCCAAGACGCGATTTAAAGCCAATACACAATAAATGGGCTGCAACCCGTTTATTAATAAATAAACATTATATTATTTATAACCAGTATAAATAATAAAAACGGTTTTTATCGATTTATATAATTATTCTAGATAATTACATAAACAGATTTCGTCTCATTAATTATGAGCGGCTTGGAACGCAGCCAGAGCAATATTCACGTGCTGCTGCATCAGGTTATCCAGCTCAGCTTGGGTCATATTAATGTTCCCGCGGCCACCGCCGCCACCACGGCCGCCAGCACGACCGCCAGCACGGCCGCCTCTGCGACCTCCACGAGCTCCCGACATCTTCTGTCACAACATGAAACAAAAGATTTAGGCTTGCCCGTGGTATAACCCATTAGGAATTTCTAGAAACTAGGCCGAGCCCAGCTCGGGTCCATCCGTTCAAGCCCAAAGTCCGCCAGGGATCCCATGCGTCACAGTTTATGATCTCGTGTGCACCCGACATGATAAACTGTTCCACATGGTCCTCCAGGCGCGCCTTAAGTTTGAAGTTCAGGTCACCGAGCACTAGCGCCCAATCATGGTATTATCATAAGTACAAGTACAAGATAGTATGCATTAGAACGAGCGTGTTCATTAGGGTATAGAGGGGAGATGTCCAAATCCCTGGTCAGATCTCAAGAATACGCCGAAGCTACCCCAATGTACACTGCCGTCAAGAAAGTTCAATAGTACATCGTTCGCCATCGGATCATAGTAAGGATGAGTCAAGAAATAGGATGATAAGAGTAAATAGATGATGTAGCGTAGTAGATGATGACACCGACACCCCCGACAAGTCATATTGTTACCCACTTGCTAAGACTCGACTAATTGTGACCGTCTAGTGTGTGCGACTCAGTTATAGACTAGACTCTACATGCAGTCCTAGTTCACTATAACCGTTGGCTCTGATACCAATCTGTCACACCCTCAAATTCCACGTGCGGGGTTTTACCGCGAGGCGCGTGACACACCAGGATCTCAGTCAACGATCACAATAAACATACAACAAACATGCATTCATAATTATATTTAAAACCAAAATATCATGCTTTGAGCTGTAAACCAGCAGCGGAAGCATTCTTGTTTACAACCAAAAGACATATCATTGTTTACAAAACATTGTTTAATATGCTTCAAAATATTAGATGCTGTGCAAGACTCCGTGCGCCTAGCCCATTGACTGCTACCTTAGCGACCTGAGAAAACATGCCAAAAATGTCAACATATAATGCTGGTGAGTTCGCAGGTTTTCTTTTATAAAAGTGTTGTCACAAGTTTTACAAAGATCATTTCCGTTAATACTATGTCATAAGAACGTTAGCTAGACGTTAAGTGTTTTTACTACTACGGTTGGGAACCCATTACTAAACATGAACCAAAAGTTGATACCAGCCCAGATTGACTGGGCTACCGATGCCTCGGTAACCCGATAGGTAGAGACAATATGCACCCGCCCGGCCCCGCCGTCGAGTGGGGTTTGTGAGGCCCAATAGATCTATCCACATTTCCCCCGTTGTGCGTTCCAGCACATTCATGGTTTCCCCCTGGGACTTTCTATAAAAGCCGTATAGTAACATAAAGTGCCCATAGTATAACATGACCTTTAAATAGTTCGTACAAAGCATGTTTCTCCCCCGAAAGCAAGACAGTAAAAGTGGGGCTGTGAAACTCACCTTGGTTTGCATTACTTGAAAACAGTTAAGTAATTATGTTATGATAGCCCCAGATAGCGGCGACCTATCATAAGATGCGTATAAGTATTGGACTAATAACCCGCAGGCTAACTAGTCCCCGAATGTCCAGACCGTGACCATAAACGTTTGAAAACACCTTTAACTGTTAAACCGACCGTGCCAGACAAGACCCGACATCCCATTGGTGACCCGACATTCCACGTGTTAGATAAATACACGACATCATGCAACATATGCAATTAAACACTTAATACGCGCAATAATTCACCTAGTCTAGCATAATGTCCGATTAACGCATAATCAGGTCCGAACACATCTTACTGAGTCATTGGGTGTATCCCGGGGTTCCTATCATGTTCCTAGGTGTCAAATCATGTTCCGGGATGTCAAAACGCGTTTACGACAGCAGCACACGCGATTAGGAAACCTTCATGCGATTAGGAAAAGTCAACTAGTGAGTAGGAGGGAGGGTATAGGCGAGTAGGGCCTATTCGCATGAAGCTATAGGCGAGTAGGCTCCTACTCGCATGAAGCTTCAGGCGAGTAGGGCCCTATTCGCCTGATGCTCTGCTGTTGCGCGTTTTCGCGCGTTAAACCCTCCAAATCAGATCCGAAACATGTAAAAACACCCAATATCAAAACTAAACTATTAACCAACCCTTTTCAAGCAAAAACCCCCAATTTACCTCTGCTCTAGCGGGCTCGGTGCGATTATTTCCAAAAATGGCAAAGTACTAGGTTTCACCAACCAACCTTATCTTTCCTTAAATGGAAACAATCAGATTTCATCTCCTACAAGTTGCAATTCATCATCTCTATGTTATATCATCATTCTAACATGATTTCTAACCACAAACAAGCAATGAATCACATCATACATCCTATTCTTCAAGAATTACCCAAATGGGTCAAAATGCATACTTGCACCTAAACATCATATCAAGGGCTTAAACTCATAGATAATCATCCTAACACCACCTACATATCAGAAGTACAACAAATTCATGGAAACATTCATGTTATAATCACCAACAATCATCATATGCACAAATACTTCACATATAGCAAGTATCATGGTGTAGACTTGTTTTAGAACTCTTTTCAAAGGGTTTTAAAGACATAAACTTAACAAAACAAGGTCTGGACTTTTGGGGAATCAAAACAACAACTTTACAAAGGTGTAGGATGAAGAACACACCTTGGATTTTATCAAAGAAGGGTGTATAAGCTTGGTGATGGTGTGTTTTGAAGCAAAGCAAGCTCCAGAGGTGTTTCAAGGTGTGTGGGAGGCTTAGGGTCAGTTAGGGTTGCACAAATGGTGTTTAGGGAGTTAAGGGTTCTATTTATAGGTGTTTTGACCCGTGTGCAGCAGTATAGGTGAGTAGCAGAGGGTTTCAGGCGAGTAGGACTCCTACTCGCCTATATACAGGCGAGTAGAGCCCCTACTCGCCCCTATGGTCTCCTACTCGCCCCTGTTCACGCGATTAGGAGTCCCCCAGGCTCCTAATCGCCTATAAGGTGCTGGAATGGGTTTTTGGCGCGTTAAACACTATTTTAACATATATAAACACGTATTCACATACCGATAAGTCACATAATGATTCCAAATATATAATGCATGATAACTAACACGTTTACATCCGTTCACCAATTCCCGGGACTCGAGACTCGTGTGTGCATTAAACCCGGCGATTCCACGAATCGCCGATCCTTGTACCCATAGTTATGGACCGACTCCCGATGACCCCGCGGATCATCATAACGACTCCCGATAATTCCCAGAATCATCATACCGACTCGACTGACCCCGTTAAGGACGTAATATGCATGACTCGCTAAGGTAGACTTACTAGTTTAGTCAACGTTACTAACCTGAGTTTGCCGGGTGTCACAATTAATAAATAAACATTATATTATTTATAACCAGTATAAATAATAAAAACGGTTTTTATCGATTTATATAATTATTCTAGATAATTACATAAACAGATTTCGTCTCATTAATTATTCGTAATTACCAGTCAATCAAGTTAAGTGGATTTGATATTCATTGCCCAAGGTGTAACTCTTACGGGTCATAGCTCAGTCAGCAGCGTTAATTTATCGAGACTGTACATATAAATCCAACAATCTCTTACTTGGACGGTATTCGATAAAATCCTCAACACCGACAGTCAGCGATGCTCTAGCTGCACATGGCTGCCCCAAACAAGGTATGACACTTTAAAGTCATTAACCAAAACATCTTGTTTTAGACAAGATAATAGACTTATGGCAATCGTTGTCATTCATCCTTTCTATTTAAGACATAAATTGAATCAATGAGACATGGATTAAGTTCATTCTCATATGGTGTTCAATTATTATTGTTCTTGATCAAGATTCATAGTAGTCCAATCAAACACACAGTTAGTTTGGGTAAGGCCTTACACTTCACCAGTTTGAATCAACGAGGGCGCCATGATGTCTAACTGTTACGTATCATGTAAGAGTACTGTGACACCCCAACCGTTGGCGGAAACATCGAGATGTCACGTAGTGATGATTGCTCAGTAGCTCATGGTGAATAATAAATTTCATTAAATTATTTAAATAAATTACATACAATTGATCTACAAGAATTCGTACATCAAATTGAATAAAACTATGCACATATCTTCAAGCAAATCTTCAAGCAAGTAGAACCTGAAACATGTCAAGTTGAAAATATTTTGGGTCAACAAAAGTTGGTGAGAATTGCATAGGTTTTGATAATCGAATAAAATTGTTGTGCAATTCATGTGTCATGCCAATCTAGTCCATATGTGAAAACATACTAGAAGTAAATCGACTGCATAATCAACCATTGTGACTGTTGTATTGTGGTACATCCCATACGCTCATGGTTCACTCGTTTATATTGCAGTAACAAACACCCACGCAACCTTTGTAGGAGGCACGTATCCGGGTGGGATTGTCAGTCCAATAGATCTATCAATGTATACCGTTTGGCTGATGAATGTTTATGCTAGAATTGTGCTTACCCTAGTCATGTTCAAGACATAATGCAACATAGAAATACACATAGACACATTGATGAATGAATTGCATAAATAATGTTGTAACATGTTTCACCCCAAAAATGGTGATAAATAGAAAAGGGGCTATGTAAAACTCACCTTAGCAAAATGTTATGTCTCGTAAAAAAAATAGAATAATGTGTTGTGAATGTATGCGAGGCGAATCCCAAAGACTCAACAACGTAGCTAGTCCAAATTGAAGAAAACGAAAAAGAAAGAATATCAAGCTTCCAATTCGCCAATTACAAGAGCTTATAATCAAAGCTTCAATTGTAGAAGTAATAGACTATAGAAGAAAGGTATGAGGGAAAGTTTAATCGGATTGAAACAATCGATTTATAGGTGCAAAGTATAATGGGTCATAGGTGGGTTTTTATACTAGTTTTGGAGTCAATTAGCCATTAAAATTGGTCAACACCATAAAGTAAGGTTTTATGATGAATTGACTATTTGACTAAGACTTTGACAGTTTGACTAAGACTTTGACTAGGACTTTGACTATTTGACTCAAGGCTTTATTTAAAAAAAAATCTTGTATGTGAAAAAAGAATTTAGAATCATATTATTATTATTATTATTTATATACATTTATGTATGTATATAAGTTGTGAGTTAGGATAAATAAAGACTTAGGCACATTTGTATAATATTAATGATAAAGGTGTAAAATAAAAATATATATATATATATAAGGGCTTTTTATGTATTAAAATTTTGGGGAAAATTTTGCGATGTTACAGTCTCCCCTACTTTTAGGAACTTCGTCCCGAAGTTAAAAGAAAAACACCATGTATACAATTGGTCGACTACCGAAAACCTTGATAAAATTTCTCACTACCTTAACGTACCTGTAAATTCATGATTACGTTCCGGACCGTAATTATCAATTTATCTTACATTAGGGTTTTGCGTCCTTTTATGACTCTACCGATTGTTGAGCAGGTTCGATAGTCTCCACCAGTCGTTGAGCAGGTTGTAGGGCGTCTCCCGACTGTTGGAAAGACATGATGACCTCTACCAATCGTTGAGTAGGTTGTTTGGTAGTCAACTAATTGTTGTACAAGTAAGCAAGTATGATTATAGATATAGCAATTAGTTCACATTCAAACAAGCATGCACTCAGATGTTATGATAATACTTGAATTTATTACGTGAATCAAAAAGTGTCAATACATAGAATCAAAAAGTAGACATCATTCAAATGGTGGGGTTTGCTGTTAAGTAGCTGGAGGGTCTTGATCTCGCTTTAGTTTAGGGCATCGGTTACGGAAATGATTTGGGTTTCCACATTCATAGCATTGACCATAGTTGTATTTACCAGGACGATTAAGATTAGCAACCTGAGCAGGGTTGGTTGGTTGGTTGGTGTTAGGGTTTGGGGACTCACGACATGTGTTGACCAGATGGCCATACCTACCACAATTGTTGCACAGGCGACACACTGAAACAGTGGGGTGATGTCGTTTGCATGTGTTACACAATGGAAAGTTTCTTGTATAGGGTTTCTTGTTAGAAGCTTGTGTAGTGAGGTTTACATTAGGATCCCTGGTCTTGCGCTTCTGGTTCTCGGTAGTTACCGCGGCCACAATACTTGTTTTCTCGCCTTTCCGAACTAAGGTCCCGATCTTTATGTGATTTCCATCGCCATTTCCATTTCCATTGCCGTTCCCATTCATTGGGATGACTTGAGCCAACAAGTTAGAAACCAGAGTTGTGATTTGTTGCGCCATTTGTTGGGAAATAATCGCAGCCAGTTGGGCATCAACACCTTTGTTGTTTTTGTTGTTGTGGTGGTTGGTGTTGTGGTTGTTGTTACTTTCCTCTTGGTTTTCACCACTGTTATTGCGAGTGCTGCGACGTGGAGACATGATCTGTAAGGGACACAATGAAGGTTCAATGTGGCATGAAATGAATGAGGTGATATAAGGAATGTAATCATTTATTCATTAATTAAAACGAATAAACGAAAACGTTGACGTATCAAAGATTCCAGATTCCAACAACATAGTGAAGACATGCTTTAGCCTATAAGTGAACACTCATCCCGAGAATTCCCAGGTAGGCATCCGGGTCCCTCATCTGATTGGGATATATGCGCAATGCCAGCTTAGACAGAAGACTCAGAATACAGGTGTTCACCCTTCCAGATTGCACGTGTTCGTTATTAAAATCTAGAACTTCGACGAGATCTCACGGTGGTTCAGGTTAAACCTGAGGGTTTTGCCTTATTAGTCTAAGAGTGGATCCAGTGATGGAGAGCAACCTTCTCGTATGGATTAATGTAGGGATAAGAAGTAGGAGGGAGATAGAGAATAACAAGTAAAAGAAGCAAGTACTGGTTATATCCTATGGTTATAGACTAGATTATTTTTCTAATAACCTAATTCCCTATAACCATGGCTCTGATACCAATCTGTAACACCCCAACCGATGGCGGAAACATCGGGATGTCACGTAGTGATGATTGCTCAGTAGCTCATGGTGAATAATAAATTTCATTAAATGATTTAAATAAATTACATAGAATTGATCTACAAGAATTCGTACATCAAATTGAATAAAACTATGCACATATCTTCAAGCAAATCATTAAGCAAGTAGAACCTGAAACATGTCAAGTTGAAAATATTTTGGGTCAACAAAAGTTGGTGAGAATTACATAGGTTTTGATAATCGAATAAAATTGTTGTGCAATTCATGTGTCATGGCAATCTAGTCCATATGTGAAAACATACTAGAAGTAAATCGAGTGCATAATCAACCATTGTGACTGTTGTATTGTGGTACATCCCATATGCTCATGGTTCACTCGTTTATATTGCAGTAACAAACACCCACGCAACCTTTGTAGGAGGCACGTATCCGGGTGGGATTGTCAGTCCAATAGATCTATCAATGTATACCGTTTGGCTGATGAATGTTTATGATAGAATTGTGCTTACCCTAGTCATGTTCAAGACATAATGCAACATAGAAATACACATAGACACATTGATGATTGAATTGCATAAATAATGTTGTAACATGTTTCACCCCAAAAATGGCGATAAATAGAAAAGGGGCTATGTAAAACTCACCTTAGCAAAATGTTATGTCTCGTAAAAAAAAATAGAATAATGTGTTGTGAATGTATGCGAGGCGAATCCCAAAGACTCAACAACGTAGCTAGTCCAAATTGAAGAAAACGAAAAAGAAAGAATATCAAGCTTCCAATTCGCCAATTACAAGAGCTTATAATCAAAGCTTCAATTGTAGAAGTAATAGACTATAGAAGAAAGGTATGAGGGAAAGTTTAATCGGATTGAAACAATCGATTTAGAGGTGCAAAGTATAATGGGTCATAGGTGGGTTTTTATACTAGTTTTGGAGTCAATTACCCATTAAAATTGGTCAACACCATAAAGTAAGGTTTTATGATGAATTGACTATTTGACTAAGACTTTGACTGTTTGACTAAGACTTTGACTAGGACTTTGATTATTTGACTCAAGGCTTTATTTAAAAAAAAATCTTGTATGTGAAAAAAAAAAAAGAATTTAGAATCATATTATTATTATTATTATTATTTATATACATTTATGTATGTATATAAGTTGTGAGTTAGGATAAATAAAGACTTAGGCACATTTGTATAATATTAATGATAAAGGTGTAAAATAAAATATATATATATATATATATATATATATATATATATATATATATAAGGGCTTTTTATGTATTAAAATTTTGGGGAAAATTTTGAGATGTTACAAGTACAGAATCCCTTACGACTACATACAACTCCCACTGAACTTCAGAATTATTCCCAACTAAAGCCTTTATGACTGGCAGTTACGCGACAGCGGTTGACAATAATCAAAGAATAATCCTTGGTAAACGAAAGTTCTAGTATGCATCTCAGGTCAGAGGATACTAAATGAGTATACCAATATCAAAACATCTTATGACTAAGACCCATGAAGATGATTTGAAGCGAGTTACATCCAACGTCATTCACAATGAGGTCTGTGAACTTGGAGTTAACTACTTGAGTCCAAATTCAGAATAGTCTTAATTCAGAGTCTCTCCCACGAGTCTGATCGACTACGGATAATTTAGAATATAATATTCATGGATTAAACGTATTAAAATCGAACACAGTTATAAGATTCAGAATTATATTTAACTAGTAAATAAAAACGAATTCAAAAGTATAACTGTTTAAATGTTCGTACATCCAAATACTAAATCAAAACATATGGCTAGCTAATCTAAGCCCAATAGCATCCCTGTGCTGATCATGCTTGTCCCGAGTCATGGGCTTAGTAAACGGGTCTGCTAGGTTTTGATCTGTGTTTACTTTGCTTATCATGATGTCTCCACGTTCCACAATTTCCTGTATATAGTGGAATTTTCTTAGAACGTGCTTGACCTGGTGATGAGATCTGGGCTCTTTGGCTTGAGCTATAGCACCTGTGTTATCACAAAAGATCTCGATGGGTTTCCGAATGCTTGGAACCACATCAAGGTCGGTTATGAATTTCTTCATCCAAGCAACTTCCTTTGCAGCATCTGATGCGGCTATATACTCAGATTTAGTGGTTGAATCTGCCACAACACTCTGTTTGGAGCTTTTCCATGAGATAGCTCCTCCATTCAGAGTGAATACAAAACCTGATTGTGAGCGAGAATCATCTCGGTCACTTTGAAAACTGGCATCAGTGTAACATCTTAAAGTGAGCTCTTCTTCCATTCCTCCAAATACTAAGAACATATCTTTAGTTCTTCTCAGATACTTTAGAATGTTCCTGACTGCAGTCCAATGGGCTATTCCAGGACTTTGCTGATAACGGCTAGTCATGCTTAAAGCATACGAGACGTCAGGTCTAGTGCATAACATAGCATACATGATAGAACCAATCGCAGAAGCATATGGAATTGCTTCCATTCGCTTAATATCAATGTCCGTTGAAGGAGATTGTGATTTGTTCAAGACAGTACCTTTAGTCATAGGAACACCTCCTTTCTTGGAGTTTTCCATCTTAAAGCGTGTAATCATTTTGTCTATGTATGTACTTTGACTTAGCCCTAGAAGCCGCTTAGATCTATCCCTATAGATCTTGATTCCTAGAATGTAAACTGCTTCTCCAAGATCTTTCATTGCGAAACAAGTTCCCAAATAGTGTTTAACTTCGTTAAGCATAGGGATGTTGTTTCCAATTATCAGTATATCATCCACATACAGGATGAGGAATGATATAGTGCTTCCACTAGCCTTTCTGTAAACACAAGGCTCATCTTCATTATTGAGAAAACCAAATTCTTTGATCTTTTGGTCAAAACGAAGATTCCAACTACGAGATGCCTGTTTAAGTCCATAAATGGACTTATTTAGTTTGCACACCCTATTAGGATATTTTGGATCAATAAAACCTTCAGGCTGTATCATATAGACATCTTCAGAGAGATGTCCATTAAGAAAAGCGGTTTTGACATCCATATGCCATATCTCGTAGTCATAGTACGCGGCTATGGCAAGCAATATCCTGATCGATTTGATCATAGCAACGGGCGAGAAGGTCTCATCATAGTCAACACCTTGAGTCTGAGTGAAACCTTTCGCAACTAGCCGTGCTTTATAGGTGTGTATATTTCCATGCATCTCAGCATTCATGGCTTCCAATCATTTCACAGATTCGGAATCTGAGATAGCAGATTTGTAGTTAGCAGGTTCGTCACTAGACTCAGCTACTACCAAGACTTCAGAACCATCAAGATGCCAAAGGTATCTGTCAGGCTCTTTTGGAGTCCTGCTACTTCTGCGAACGCTTGTGTTTATGTCTGATTCATTAGCAATAACTTCTTGTTGATCAGACGTTCTAACTTCATCAGCGGTTGTTTGTGGTTCTCGAATTTCTTCAAGATCCACAATATTGTTTCCAGTTCCTCGATTAAGAAGTTCTTCCTCGAGAAACTTTCCATTCCTTTTGATGGAAATAGTTTTTGCATCAGGATGGTAGAAAAGATATCTGCTTTTGTTATAGTATCCGACGAAAATAACCTTTTCGCCTCGAGGATCGATCTTATCATCAGAATCGCTGGTGATATAAGCATTAGATCCCCATACTCTTAGGTATTCCAAATTGGGTTTACACCCATGCCATATCTCATATGGGGTTTTGTTTACCTTTTTAGTTGGAGCCAGATTGACTAGGCGGGCGGCGGTCATAAGAGCATGACCCCAAAAGGAGTGAGGCAAGTTAGTCCTACACATCATCGATCGAACCATATTAAGTAGGGTTCGACTTCTCCTCTCACTCATGCCATTAAGCTGGGGTGTGCCAGGAGGAATGGGTTGTGAAATTATTCCACGCTCTTTTAGATGATTTAGGAACTCTGAGTTGAGGTATTCTCCACCTCTATCTGATCTAAGTATCTTTATCGTTCTACTGAGCTGGTTTTCAACTTTGTTTTGAAACTCTTTGAACTTGTCAAAAGTTTCATGCTTATGCTTCATGAGATAGACATAAGCATATCGACTATAATCATCGATAAATGTGACGAAGTATCTTTCAAGATTTCTAGTCATGGTTTTAAAAGGGCCGCATACATCAGTATGTATGAGTCCTAATAAACCATTGGCTCGTTCACCAACATGGGTGAAAGAATCTTTGGTGAGTTTGCCAGCTAAGCAAGACTCGCAATCATTAAAGGAGTCCTGTCCAGTGGATTCAAGGATCCCTTCGGATTGGAGCCATTTTATGCGTGCCTTGCTTATGTGGCCAAGTCTACAATGCCATAGAAATGTTTCATTACTGCCAGCTTTGTTACGTTTAGAAAGATTATATATGTTATTGTCTGTTTGAAGATCTATCTCATAAATACCGTTTCGAGGTTTAGCCTCAAAATAAAAGACATCATTCAAGTAAGTAGATATAGCAATACCATTAAAAACGTACTTGAAACCTTGTTCAAACAATAAAGAAACTGAAATAATGTTTCTGGTTAAACCAGGTGCAAACAAACAATTATTTAAAGTAACTACAAGGCCAGAAGGACATGAAAGATGATAGGTTCCAGTTGCAAGAACTGGTACCCTCTTCCCATCACCAACGATGAGCTCCATGTCGCCTTGTTTCAGCTTCTTCCACTTTTCAGGCTCCTGCAAGACATTAATGATGTGGTAACCACATCCACTATAAAAAAACCCATGTGTTGCCGGAAATAGTGAAAAGTTCAATAACATAAATAAGAATACCTGAAGAACTGCCAACACCGTTAGCCTTGTTCAATTTCAGCTTAGCCAGATATTTAGGGCAGTTGCGTTTCCAGTGCCCCATCTTGTTGCATTCATAACACTGACGCTCTTCAGGAGGTGGTGCTTTTGCAACTTGCTTCTTATTGTTGGTGGCAGGTTTGGCAGCAACATTAACTTTTTTCTTGCCTTTGCCGTTATAACCCCTTTTCTTGATGTTGGGCTTTTTGACACCAGCAGATTTTGACATCAGCTGTTTTGAGCATTCCATGAAGCTCAGTCACTGTCTTTTCCCTGGCATTCATATTGAAATTCATTACGAACTGGTCGTAAGAGCTGGGGAGAGAGTTCAAGATGAAATCCGCTGCCATTTCATTTTGCAGGGGATAACCAAATTTATTGAGTTGGTCAATGTACCCTTTCATCTTAAGCACATGAGCACTAACAGACGAGCCCTCTTGCATTTTACAGCTTATGAGCTGTTTCAAGGTGTCGTAGCGTTCTTGTCGGGCTTGTTTCTGGAACATGTCCTTAAGTTGCTCGATCATGTCAAATGCATTCTTGTCTTCCATGTTCTTCTGGAGATCAGGAGACATAGTGGCTTGCATAAGGCAGGCTACCTCAACGGCATCCTCGTTATGTTTTTCCAGTGCCTTACGAGCAGCAGCAGTGTTATTTTCAGGCTCGTTGGGGACTGGGCCATCTAGAATGTAGAGCTTCTTTGCCATCTTGAGAACAATTCTCAGATTGCGGTGCCATTCGAGAAAGTTAGTGTCATTTAGTTTTTCTTTCTCAAGTATTGACTTGAGAGCAAAGGTGGAGTTGTTTTCATTAGCCATCTGTTAATAAGCAAAATAATTTTTAATTAGTATTATCGATGTTTAATTTCCTTATTAATTAATGACCCATTTACAGTAATTATAGGGAATGAGAATCTGAATATATCAGTTACTAAAGGCAGCTGTGGCATGCAACATTAGTAAGTGGTTAAGTAGACAGACAACGAGTGTCAATTGTGAGAAATGCACAACTCTCGAGTATGAGGCCTACTATGACGTTTCTTGTCTAAGCATTGATACGTTTAGCCTCATCTATGCCCACTTTCACTATCTAGGCCGCTGTGGCATGCCAAGAGGGAAAAGTAATAGTCGCCCTAAAATAGGTACGTGTGGAAGGGTCGGATGTGTCTACGAAACCCTTGCACCTTGGAGGATAAACTAGACATCAAGTGTGGTGTTGTGGCACCCAACACTGATGGTTCGCATTATGCTCCAAGTGTTCCTTATAATAGGATGGCATAGACTATTGATTTTGATTTATGGGATTTAATTTTAGAGTTTACCGAATAGGGTCGTAAAAGCCAGTTTTACTATATAATGTTCGTGACAATATAATTACCCCTTTCATCACTCGGGACACTTAAATTTAATTAAACTATTAAAACTAAGTTTGTCGCGACTTGAATAACCAATTAAAGTTAATAGTTCAAAACTATTAAGTTGTGAGTTTTTAGAAAGTTAAAGAAAAATCATTTGAATTTCAAAAACTCTAGTGGTTATTATTTATTTTTAAAAACAAACTATTTGTTTTATGATAAATTTTACAAGTTGTAAAAAACATAAGTTTAGAACTTGTTTGATTTGATTGTGTCAAAATTTTAAAAACTTCCTTTTTAAAAGGTTTGGTGTTAGGTTGGTATGTTACAATAATCTATAAAATAAAGCAACCACAATAGCAAATAAATATGTAAATCATATGGCCAAAAATTGTTTGATCTTGCTAGAGCCTTTTAGCAAGACCGAACCGGGTCACGGGGTCACATCACATAAACAACCACAAGGATGGACTTAGAGTTGAGTGCATCTACTTGTCTTGAGAGACTCCCACTGACTTCGTGACTCCTGTCTTTGTCTTCAGTTTTGTCTTCGGGTCTTCATGATTTAATATTTACAAAAAAAAAAAATAAAAAAAATACAAAAAAAAAAAAAAAACCCTAATCTATTACAACTTTGAGCCAACAAAATGGGCCAAAAACCATAAAACCAAAACTGAAATAAGTATAAAAATAATCAACAACAAGGTCGGGCCAGATTTACATATTTCACACAATCAACATAAATTGGATAATCTTTTGGTCAAATAAAATATATAAAACTTTGACCAAAAAATATTTTGTTGCCAAAAAAAAATGTTTAGATCTAAAACCTTAAATAATATAAAGTTTGAGATCTATAACCGGTTAAATGACCAGATCCAATTTGTATGTTGTAACCGAGGCTATGATACCACTGTTGGGTTTCAGTGGTGTCAACTTTACTTTTTATCCAAACGGGTTTGATATATTTGTTACTAATTAAATATATAATTAATAAACGCAGCAGAATGTTTATAAATATTAACACCAAATAATTAACCGAACAGGATCTGGTTACAAAACATACAAACACGGTACAAACAATATTAATCTACCAATGAGATAGATATAACTAAGTGTATTCTCCAAAACCGGTGCAACATATCCCTTAGCAATCATCTGCCATGCCTCTGTGCCTTCTAATCCCATTCCTTCCAAGTGAATCTTGAACTTTTTGTGCCATTGATTGTAATCCACCATCTCCATCAGCTTTGGTGGGCGACTCCCGCTACCTATAGACAAATCATTTATTAGAGTAGATATAGCATTTGTTGTTTGAGAGTGTATCACTGCTGCTACAACTCCCCAATAATCATTCATGGGTTGTTGTAGAGAATGGGCAACAGTCTGTGGAATCGAACTAGTCATCGCAAGGTAATTCATCGGCTGAGATGGTTGAGAATTCGTCTTTTGTGTAGCTACAGTCCAAGGATCCATGGTAACATGTTGTTGCTGTGTATTATTAGGCCTAGGTGTTGTTGGAAATCACCACATATCGTCTATGAAGTCCGAAATGCGAAACACTTAGAAAAATTTTCAATCAGACTCTACGTTTGACCCTTTTAAGCAACCGTGGGATCGAATGTGGAAAATGTCCAGGTTCGACCCTTAAATCTGACTCGAGTGTAGAAAATGAAACAACAATGACTCACGTTCGAACGTATAAAACCCACTTTCGACCTCCCGTAAGGTCGAATGTACAACACTTGGTCCAATGTACAAAAACAACTCACAAAGCTTCTAGGTTCGACCTAAAATACTCACTTTCGACCAGAAAATCCTAAGTTCTACCCCAAAATTCTACACGTTCGACCATTCTCTCCTAGGTTCGACCCGACCCATTTGAAAAACGGTTATTCTTTGAAAATCAGTTATTTTGATCCCAATTTTTCAAAAGTTGATGAATTTTGATGATGTTTTGCAGGTTTTGCTTCGGAATTGATTTGGAACAACTTTAATGAAGAGAATTCTTGATTTTATCCGTAAAATCTAGTCCGAATCAATCAATTTCCATCAAAACTCATTGTTCATTCAAAATAGAAAAATTTTGATCAATTTTGGGTCCAAATTAGTTCAAAAACTATCAATTTGTAGTTGTACGATCCATATAGTCTCTGATACCACATTGGGGAGGATCGTTTTGACAAAACAAGTTTCGTTGATCATAGAAGTCTACCAATCCAGGTGCGGAATCCCTAGATCAGTTGCAAAATGATAGTAATCGAATCAAAACAAGCAATTCACCATTTCAATATCCATTTCATTCAAAAACAATGTTATAATCTTTACAATGAGTGTTTACAATGAAATAAACAATTTTTAGACACTTCTTAATAACCTAGAGAGAAATCAGATCGAACACGACACAAAATGACCAAAAGTTAAACTTAAAATGAAATTTCAGCTTTATATAGACCTGCACATTCGCCCCACCCCCCCCCCCCCGATAGGGTCTAATGTGCAGGTTTGACCCTGCAAAGGTTCGAACAAATACATATACACAAATCTTCCACGTTCGCCCTGATCCTCTCTACCTTTGACCTTCAATAACCACATTCGACCTCCTGAATTCCACTTTCACCCCCACGTTTTCAACAAAACATCTTAGAATGTACAATCCAAAAGCATTAGTCAAAAAACGTGCAACAAAAAATTGGTCCAAACTCAAAGGTTTGGAAATCAAGGCGGAAGTTCCTATAGTGACGATCACGATCACGATGATGAAGATGAAGACGAAGACTTTTAGACAGTTTTGGTATGTTTGGTTAGTTTTGATGGTGTATGCTTGAATCTAATTAGGTTGGTATGTTAGTTTAGTTTGTTTGATATGTTTGCTAAACTTGGTGTGTTTATTTATATATATGTAAATGTTGGTATGTTGGTTAATTAGTTTTGATATCATTTTGTTTGGTTATGCGTGTGTGGAGTAAACGAACAGCGAAAAAAATGGGCTTTAGCGGCGATGCCGCTAAAGGTCTTGCCCAGATTGCAGAAGAATCTGCAACGTGGGAAAAAATAAAGGTAAAAGATAATGCCACGTGGATAAATACCTTTTGTGGGGACACCTTTAGCGGCAACAGGGGTATTATGCACAGGCAAAAGTTGGCAAGACCATTAGCGGCGACCGTCGCCACTAATGAGCTTGTCGCCGCTAATAGTCACATACGAGGCCAGAAGGCCACTACCTTGTCTTTTTATATAGTTGACACTATGTTGAATATCAATATACTGAAAAAAATATTCTTTCCTATATTACCTCATGTATCGATTCCATAGATGGATTGCTAAACTGACAATACTCTTATATTCAAATAGATGCTATGCATATCTAGACTTGATTAAGTTGGGATAGAGTTGCTCATAGTCAACTGGTTTGATTGAAACAAATAAGTATTTGGCTTAGGAATTCAAAACATTAATCAAATCAATGTAAAATAGAGATAATGATCGTAACACACCAGCACAAGTTCTTTCTTTGAAGTTCAATTTCATTAGACCTAAGACCAAACTATTATGATTGGTTCATTATTTTCTATGGCATCAACAGTTGCCTTTGCTTATGCTAATAAGTCCTCCCCCCTTTGGCACTAGCATATGGGAACCATATATGGAGCATAAGTGTTATACTATTTAGGTGTCTGATTCTGTGAACTGAGCTCTATTGTCTTTGATGATTCTCATGACATAGTTACATTTTGAATGAAAAGCAACCCTATACATGGCAACGCCAAGCTCAAGGTCTTTTAGAAGAAAGTCTTGTTTTTGCATGAGAGGTTGATAGTGAGTATCCAAAGAAGTTAAGGAAGCAAGAATTGAAGAATTAGTAGCAACTTAATCCCAACCGGTGGCGGTTGTAAATGACATTCGTGTAGCACTAGGTATTTCCAGCATTAGGTATAAATATATCAATGCCAATAAAAGAGTCATCTTGAAGTCCTTATTACGTCCTTACTAGAATACGAAACTTTTGGTCTGTGGCGAATTTGGTGTCGTTCCACTAAAATAAGAGTAAATACAAAAGGTTAAGTTATAAGATATAAAGCAAACCAATATTAACAAAATAACAAGTTACTTGACCTCAAAAGTCAAACTCTTTATGTACTAAATACTTATCAACTTATTAACTTTAGCATAAAAGTTGCAAATTTCTTAAATATGAAACCAACTGAATACTAGTTGACCTCAAAAGTCTGACCTTGGTATATAATCAGTACACTCATGTTGAACGAGAAACCGGGACATCAAGTATGTATGAGGATCGGATTGTCAAAAACAAAGATATTGATCAAACAAATATATCAATTCAAGTGCGGAATCCCTGAATCAATTACGAAATGATAATAAGATCAGCAAAACACACAAATCACTTTAAAAATTGCTTTTCATTCATAAACATTCATGATAATCTTTACAAAACCTTGTTTATAATGATAAAGACTCAAATCAGACTTAACAAAACCCTAGGGAGAAAACTAGATCGAAGGAGGGAAACTAATGACCAAAAACATAACTTTAAAATGAAATCATCCTATTTATAGACCTGCACATTCGCTCTTTCGTAAGGCAGAGTTTTTGCTAAAACAGAAAAGGGAACAACAGCAGGAAGTTGAAGATGTGGGTTCCTCTAAAAGGAAGAAAATGCCTGCCAAACATGTCAGACAACCACCATCCAAACTGACTGTTAAATCCACTGCTGTCAAAACCACTGCTGCTACCCAAACCACTGATACCACCACAACATCTGAGCCTGTCATCACTATCACCAAACCTACATCTGAACCTACAACCACATCACCACCTAAATCTCAAACATCTGCTGGTCCTACTAAGGTGGCAACAGATGTTAACACCACCACTACTTCTACACCACCATCACCAAAAATCTTGTACAGAAGGAAGAGGAAATCAACCTTTGTTATACAGGATGAAAACATACACACATCACCACTCACCACTTCAACCACATAATCCACACCTATATCAGCCATTCCACTTTCATCATTTTCACCACACACTTCAAAATTCACATCCCATAGACCACCACCAACCATTAAACCATTGGCTGTTCGGTATCCCCTTGAACTTGATCTACTCAAGGGGGAAATGCAATCCTTCTATAATACTGAACAACCATTTGAAAGATCTTTCCCTTCTCTTCCACATTTTCCTGTTCCCCTAAATATTGACACATATCTAAAATACAAGGCTGAACAGGCAGATGCCATCATTAAAGAGAAATGCAAAGGGAAAGATGACAGAACTGCTCAGGGCATCCATTCAGCAGAGCTTAGCAAATTAAGAAGGATTGAAGATTTTTTCTAAGACCCTGAGCAACTCCATGTCTGCCATGCCTCTCAGCAGTGACATGGAAAGGGAGGTTAGGGAATCACTTCTTGAATAGATCTTGGCAACCATGCCTTATAAAGCAAACAAGAAGCAGTTTGCAGGCTGGACCACTCATGCTCTCAGAGAAGAACTCTTAAGAATTGAAGAGTTGGCCAAGAATCCCCCAGCTAAAGTCTCTGCTCCTGATTTCAGTAAAGGTAGAGATCCAGCCAGAGCATTGAAGTTTAAAAGAATGAGACAAGCAATTGTGGCTGCTGACTATGGGGAGATGAGGTCAGTTGCAAGATGGTCTGAGTTGAGGTTGGTTGAAACATACAAGAGAGTGAAAGAAAACAGGAAGAAAGATCCTAACTTACCCAGAAAACCTGTATACTCTGATGAACCACTGATGAAGAGACCTCAACGGGCTTTT
Source organism: Ambrosia trifida (assembly GCA_028751855.1). Classification (NCBI taxonomy): domain Eukaryota; kingdom Viridiplantae; phylum Streptophyta; class Magnoliopsida; order Asterales; family Asteraceae; genus Ambrosia; species Ambrosia trifida. Next base: position 1,527,817 of record CM054123.1, on the reverse strand, counting down.
ACATTAGACAGCTTACTGGATACTTCTGATCTATCAGCTGCTGCTAGAAGACAATTCAAGAAACAGAAAGAAATGTCTGAAGAAGATCAGAAGAAGTTTGCTGATACTTATATAAAGGAGGGCCTCTTCAATCAAGTACACTTTTTCTCAGATCCCACTACTGATAAGCTCAGAGAACTCATTGGGAGACCTCCATCACCAAACTCATCTAGAATAAAAATGCACCTCAGCAAATCCCCTGACTCCAAAATTCTAAAATGGAAGGTCAATAAAGACACCCATGAATTGACTTTGCTTAGGTCAGATTGAGAAGCTCAAAAGCTAAGCATGGATGATGCATATAGCCTGTGTGCAGATGACCTCCAAACACTGCTGAACCTTGAGCTTGAAAGAGATGCAGAAGACCTATTTGCCTTGGACTTTGAACTACAATTCAAAGGTCAAATCAGAGAAAGTCTGATGAGAAATAAAGATCAAGAATAAAGCTTAGTTTTGGCATCATCTGTTCTAGGGGGGAGATTGTTGGGTCTGCTGACCTGAAGAAGAACAGATGATTGAAAAGCCAAAATATACTAACAGTTGATTCACACAAATAAACAGTCTTTGCAACATACTCTTCCCAAAAGACTGTTGACCCTAACAACTGTTCTATCCAAACAACTGCCATGACAACTGCTGATACAAAGGACTGCTAGATAACAACTGATAGAGAACAACTGCTGACCAAAGGTCTAATGAAGAAACAACTGCTGATCAAGTACTGAAGACTAAAGGTCTATTGTAGTCAACAACACTTAGACTCCAACAGATGTTGCAAGACCATCAGAGTTTTCCCTCAACGGTAGTTTACCTTACAGTGTTTTGTAATACAACAGTAGTTTGTATACGACAGATGTTTTAAGTTGTTATTCTATTAGAGGTCACTATCTTAGGTGACGTCAGCACAGGTCACCAGTGGTTTAGATTTGTCTATAAATAGAACAGTGCTTGTACTGTTCTATTGCATCACACACACAAACATTCTCCCAGACAAACAATCACTGTGTGATCAGGCTGAGGGGGGAGTACTTGTATTGATTGTAATCTTTCAATTGATGAAAGCTTTCGATTAAAGAAAACATTTATTCCTATTGTTTTGATTATTGTTTATCATTCCGCTGCACTTTACATATATACTTACATCATTCAATTCTTATCTTCTTCTAAACATATCAAAACAATCAAACTCAGATCCTACATAATGTGACTACTAATTTTTATTTCCTTTTTGCAGGACGTTATGAGTTCGATTTGGTTTTTGTTTGTTTATTTGATGGCCGCTATTATGGGCCACGGTGGAGACGGTGCAAAGGCGCTGCCACCGCCACCAGGTGGTGATGATTGGTGGCACGACCACCAGGAAGATGGTGGTAAGTCATACAGTTCTTTACTGTTTACTATTTTTACTTCTTTTTCAATTCTAATAATGTGACTAATTATTTTTAACTCTAAATGCAGATCTTCGTAGGAGAATACGTGGCCCGACAAAAAACCTTGGCCTAAGAAAACCACTTAAGAAAGGCAAAGGCAAGGTAGAGATTCCTTTTGGTGAGGCCGCCACCAACATGCCTGTAGGCACACTTGGCGACTTCTTCTCCCGGGAGGCGTCCATGTATATATGGCGTGAGATCCCGTTGGATGTGGAAGGTTGGGATAATGTTTCCGAGACTTATCAAAACAAGTTATTTGAGTTTTTAAAGGTTAGTGATTTGTAAATATATATTCTATATGTTATTTGTTGATTTTTTTTCTTTCTGACTAGCTTGTTTTATTTAATTATTAGAGTTACTTCAACTTGGAGGCTGTTGATGAAGATATCCATGTCGCTAAAAAAAACAAGGAGGCATTATGGCGGTTGTCAGAAAGCGGTACAGCGACCGCAAACACCAAGCAAAGGATCATTATTTGTGGGTGTTGGGAGATGATGGGGATGTGGAGTTAGCAAGGCAAAATCCCCCCAAGGGTATGAAACCGGAAAACTGGCTTCGAGCTATTGATCACTTCAACACTCCAGAGCATTAGAAGAAGTCTGAAATAAACAAAGCCGCCCGTCAAAAACAAGCGAACACATACCGAGGTGGAACGAGCTCTCTTGCCCGTCACTGTTACAAAAAGGTATACACATACACATATACATAGACGATAATGTTTATTTAACTTATAATTTAACTTTTAATGTAAAACAGGGCATGGAATGGTATGAAGCATACCGTACTGGACATATAGGAAGGCAGGGGACGTTTGATAGCCCTCAGAATGAAGAGAATTATGTAAGTATTTATTTATAATCTATTAAATCACTTTTATAAAATACAACACAAGTTAAAGTCACGGGTTGAATCTGAACGTCAATGGATCGCCGAAGAAGAAGGAGGAGAAGGAAGCAACTCCCAACAGGTGGATCAGGTTGGTATATATTTGTTTATGTGTGTGTTTAGTTTTCATGTTTATGAGATTGTTTGTTGGGTTTAAAGTAGGTTAAAACTAATATTATTTTGGGTGTTTGAAGGTTGCTATATTTGAAGAAGTGTTGGGTAGTCGTCGCAGACATACTCGCGAGATTGGGCATATGCCTTTTCCGAAAGAAAGCCTTCCACAAGTTACGCCTACGCAAACGACGCAAACGTTGTTTAGTCGGGCATCTCTTTGTATTTTAAATGTTAGTATTTGACCCGTTTGGTATAAATACGTTTAGTAAATAGGATATTTGACCCATTTGGTATATAGTTGTAGTTATTTGTTCATAGTTGACCCATTTGGTATAAATATGTTTAGTAAATAGGATATTTGAGCCATTTGGTATATATTTGTAGTTAGTTGTTAATAGTTGACCCATTTGGTATAAATATGTTTAGTAAATAGGACATTTGACCCATTTGGTATATATTTGTAGTTTAAATGTTGATAGTTGACTCATTTGGTATATATTTGAAGTTTAAATGTTGATAGTTGACCCATTTGGTATATATTTGTAGTTATTTTGTTGATAGTTGACCCATTTGGTATAAACATGTTTAGTAAATAGGATATTTGACTCATTTGGTATATATTTGTAGTTATTTGTTAATAGTTGTCCCATTTAGTATAAATATGTTTAGTAAATAGGATATTTGACCCATTTGGTATATATTTTTAGTTATTTGTTAATAGTTGACCCATTTGGTATAAATATGTTTACTAAATAGGATATTTGACGCATTTGGTATATATTTGTAGTTTAAATGTTGATATTTGACCAATTTGTTATATATTTGTAGTTTAAATGTTGATAGTTGACCCATTTGGTATATATTTGTAGTTATTTATTGATAGTTAACCCATTTGGTATAAATGTTTAGTAAATAGGATGTTTGCTAAATGTTAATATTTTACCCGTTTAGTATAAATGTTTAGTAAGTAAGATATTAATTTGACCCATTTGGTATAACTATATTTTTAGGAGCAACTGAATGATAACATAGCGACTCCTCAATTCTAAACGCAATTGCTCCAAATGGCTAATCAATTGTGTGGAGGATCGTTTTGACAAAACAAGTTTAGTTGATCATACAAGTCTACCAATCCAGGTGCGGAATCCCTAGATTAGTTACAAAATGATAGTAATCGAATCAAAACAAGCAATTCAACTTTTCAATATCCATTTCATTCATAAACAATGCCATAATCTTTACAATGAGTGTTTAAAATGAAATAAACAAGTTTCAGACACTTCTTAATAACCTTGAGAGAAATCTGATCGAACACGACACAAAATGACCAAAAGTTAAACTTAAAATGAAATTTCAGCTTTATATAGACCTGCACATTCGCCCCCTGATAGGGTCGAATGTGCAGGTTCGACCCTGCAAAGGTTCGAACAAACACATATACATCAATCTTCCACGTTCGCCCTGATCCTCTCTACCTTCGGCCTTCAATAACCACATTCGACCTCCTAAATTCCACTTTCGCCCCCACGTTTTCAACATGTTTAGTAAATAGGATATTTGACTCATTTGGTATATATTTGTAGTTATTTGTTAATAGTTGTCCCATTTAGTATAAATATGTTTAGTAAATAGGATATTTTGTATATAATAGTTGTCCCATTTAGTATAAATATGTTTAGTAAATAGGATATTTGACCCATTTGGTATATATTTTTAGTTATTTGTTAATAGTTGACCCATTTGGTATAAATATGTTTACTAAATAGGATATTTGACGCATTTGGTATATATTTGTAGTTTAAATGTTGATATTTGACCAATTTGTTATATATTTGTAGTTTAAATGTTGATAGTTGACCCATTTGGTATATATTTGTAGTTATTTATTGATAGTTAACCCATTTGGTATAAATGTTTAGTAAATAGGATGTTTGCTAAATGTTAATATTTTACCCGTTTAGTATAAATGTTTAGTAAATAAGATATTAATTTGACCCATTTGGTATAACTATATTTTTAGGAGCAACTGAATGATAACATAGCGACTCCTCAATTCTAAACGCAATTGCTCCAAATGGCTAATCAATTGTGTGGAGGATCGTTTTGACAAAACAAGTTTAGTTGATCATACAAGTCTACCAATCCAGGTGCGGAATCCCTAGATTAGTTACAAAATGATAGTAATCGAATCAAAACAAGCAATTCAACTTTTCAATATCCATTTCATTCATAAACAATGCCATAATCTTTACAATGAGTGTTTAAAATGAAATAAACAAGTTTCAGACACTTCTTAATAACCTTGAGAGAAATCAGATCGAACACGACACAAAATGACCAAAAGTTAAACTTAAAATGAAATTTCAGCTTTATATAGACCTGCACATTCGCCCCCTGATAGGGTCGAATGTGCAGGTTCGACCCTGCAAAGGTTCGAACAAACACATATACATCAATCTTCCACGTTCGCCCTGATCCTCTCTACCTTCGGCCTTCAATAACCACATTCGACCTCCTAAATTCCACTTTCGCCCCCACGTTTTCAACAAAACATCTTAGAATGTACAATCCAAAAGCATTAGTTGCAAAACGTGCAACAACAAACTCCCCCTCGACTATTGCTTGGATTGTTGTCGTTGGTAATCGAGCGTCTTGTTCATCAGCTTGATACGCAAATTCGTCTTCTGTTCTTTTGTCATAACTGGCTCGAAAGTTGGTTTAGATTAATTCTTTTCTTTCAGAATGTTCACAAATTTCCCAGTTTCTTGTCATAGTCACATCCCGCATTGACATCCCAAGCGAAACACAAGCATACCACATGTTGGTATTTCAGAGCTTGTTCGCTATCCTCCTCTTCACAGTAAATTTAGTTGTAATACAACACTATGATATCCTCATGAGAACAGTTGATCAACCACATCGGATCAAAAATATGAATCTTCTTAAACTCATCTCTCTTATCCTTTAGCAAGATAACAGCTTCTGCGGTCTTCCAATCATAGTACCACCACATGAATTCTTTTGAGAAATGTTGTGGAATCGACATCAAAGGAATATGTTTCAATACGGTCGGTGGTTTACACTTTAATGTCACCTTATTCATTCCAGTTATCGGATCAATCTTTTTGTGAACAATTCTTTTAGGATATTGCGGAGTGAACACATCCCATCTCGTTCTGCTCTCTCTTGCCATACAATCTGCGAAATAGCCAACTACATCATTGTTTACAGTTGCTCCAGACAAAGTATGTCGGCAGATATCGCGTACATCCTAGTAAGGTAATGTCTTTATATCATGGAATCTGTTGAAATACAAAATTCCCTTCTCCCATTTCACAGCAACACACCTTAGCTGTCTCAAATACTTCCAACTGAGAGCTTTTCCTTTGAACAATTCGTTGTGAAACTTGTAGAAACCTCCCTGAATTTCAATCTTGGGTCGGTTGGCTTCTTTTTCTTTAAACTTCTTTAATAAGCTCTTCAGATCATCAGATTGTTCATAATTCGGTTTCTGATTCTCTGGATTCTTGAATAGTTCACTAACGAATATCTTGCTCTTCTCCTGTGCAAGTTTCTCAGCCTGATTCAAAATCTATTCAGAAAATCCAGGAAATGCATCATCCTGTTTATCTTTGAAGTACTCCAGATATTCTTCACTAGTAATATCCTCAATCTCGATATCTTTAAATACCGGAGTATCTCTATCATCAAAGTGATTACCAGCTTCCTTTTCAGGAATATTTGGAATTTGACTGTCATCAACTCTTCAAGAGATTACCAACTTGTTTCGCCAAACCTTCAAGTATTTCTTTGGCTACAGCTGCAGAAACTTCACCATCTTCTAGATCAGGATCATTATTTTCAAGTTCAAATCTCATATCATCAGATTCAAAAATCTCTGGAAACTTTCCAGTAAGCTCAATCGTCCAAACTTTCTTGGTCAACATCTGACGATATAATTTCTTATCATCATCTGATAAAGATCTTATCTTGTAAGTCCAGAAAATACTGTCATCATTAGTTTTTCTACTAGGAGCTTTAGAGCTAGATTCTTCCGCATCTTTATCAGAATCTCTCTTTTCACATCGATACTTCTCTGTATCATCATCATCATCGTCATCGTCATCATCTGCAGAACTGTTATCATCAGAACCATCTCCAGAATCATCTTTATCATCATCCTTCTTCTTCTCAGGAGCATCACCGGCATCCTAATCCAACTCTTCATCATCCTCTTTCTCTTCTTCTGAATCAGATGGTCGAAATCAACTTGTTCTTGTTCAGGTTCTTTATCTTCCTCTCTAGCTTTCAACTATGGAGCTTTCGAATATAAATCATCAATAAGTTTCCTTAGACTCTTATTGTCCTTCTTCACCTGTTTATTCTCGAGTCTCAAAGCGATGTATCTTCTTGTGTTTCTTTGTTCATGCGTTGACAACTTCTGATTTTCTTCTTGAAGTTGTTTTATCTTCGCTTACAATTCTTCTTGACTCTCTTGAGAAGATTCAACAATATCTAACATCTTCTTATCATTCTTTCTCAATTGTTCTATCTCTTGCTGTTGCTGGTTAATCAATTTCAGCATTTCAGTAAGCTTCTGGTTAACTGCATTAATCACATCACTCGATACAGTAACCTGTGGTGTTGAAGCCTTAGCAACAAGAGTCTTCTTCTTGAATTTATTCATCACTCTTTCCAAAGCAACATCAAAATCTGCAGTTGGATCAACAGTCTTTTCAGCAGCAGATTTCTTAATCTTCTTTGCTACCGCGGATGTCACGGGTGTAGCAGATTTTGAACTACTAACTTCAGGAACTTTTTTCCTGCAAGTGAGATTTCAACTTCATTAGCACGTCTTTTCTTTGGATTCTCTTTCTCATCTTTCTTAGACATCGTCTTGTATTTGGGATTTTTCGGTTTCTCACCAACCATAGGAGATCCACTGAAATCTTGTTCACCAATACCAAGACCCAGATCTATCTCATCAACAACAGTTAGGCTCTTATGTCTCTGCTCTTCTATGGTTTTGTTTAGACTTTCAGACTCACCAGCCACAGTGGCCCTGGGCTTGGTTTGTTTGACAGTCTCTTCACCAGAATCCCATCTCTCATCTTCTTGAGTCTCCTCAGAATCTGCAGACTCTTCATCAACCAACATAGTTCCCTTTCTTCTTGTAACATCACAAAATTTACCCCAAAATTTTAATACATAAAAAGCCCTTATATATATATATATATTTTTATTACACCTTTATCATTAATATTATGCAAATGTGCCTAAGTCTTTATTTATCCTAACTCACAACTTATATACATACATAAATGTATATAAATAATAATAATAATAATAATAATATGATTCTAAATTCTTTTTTTTTTCACATACAAGATTTTTTTTTTAAATAAAGCCTTGAATCAAATAGTCAAAGTCCTAGTCAAAGTCTTAGTCAAATAGTCAATTCATCATAAAACCTTACTTTATGGTGTTGACCAATTTTAATGGCTAATTGACTCCAAAACTAGTATAAAAACCCACCTATGACCCATTATACTTTGCACCTCTAAATCGATTGTTTCAATCCGATTAAACTTTCCCTCATACCTTTCTTCTATAGTCTATTACTTCTACAATTGAAGCTTTGATTATAAGCTCTTGTAATTGGCGAATTGGAAGCTTGATATTCTTTCTTTTTCGTTTTCTTCAATTTGGACTAGCTACGTTGTTGAGTCTTTGGGATTCGCCTCGCATACATTCACAACACATTATTCTATTTTTTTTACGAGACATAACATTTTGCTAAGGTGAGTTTTACATAGCCCCTTTTCTATTTATCACCGTTTTTGGGGTGAAACATGTTACAACATTATTCATGCAATTCAAACATCAATGTGTCTATGTGTATTTCTATGTTGCATTATGTCTTGAACATGACTAGGGTAAGCACAATTCTAGCATAAACATTCATCAGCCAAACGGTATACATTGATAGATCTATTGGACTGACAATCCCACCCGGATACGTGCCTCCTACAAAGGTTACGTGGGTGTTTGTTACTGCAATTTAAACGAGTGAACCATGAGCGTATGGGATGTACCACAATACAACAGTCAGAATGGTTGATTATGCACACGATTTACTTCTAGTATGTTTTCACTGGATCCACTCTTAGACTAATAAGGCAAAACCCTCAGGTTTAACCTGAACCACCTTGAGATCTCGTCGAAGTTCTAGATTTTAATAACGAACACGTGCAATCTGGAAGGGTGAACGCCTGTATTCTGAGTCTTCTGTCTAGGCTGACATTGCGCATATATCCCAATCAGACGAGGGACCCGGATGCCTACCTTGGAATTCTCGGGATGAGTGTTCACTTATAGGCTAAAGCATGTCTTCACTATGTTGTTGGAATCTGGAATCTTTGATACGTCAACGTTTTCGTTTATTCGTTTTAATTAATGAATAAATGATTACATTCCTTATATCACCTCATTCATTTCATGCCACATTGAACCTTCATTGTGTCCCTTACAGATCATGTCTCCACGTCGCGGCACTCGCAATAACAGTGGTGAAAACCAAGAGGAAAGTAACAACAACCACAACACCAACCACAACAACAACAAAAACAACAAAGTTGTTGATGCCCAACTGGCTACGATTATTTCCCAACAAATGGCGCAACAAATCACAACTCTGGTTTCTAACTTGTTGGCTCAAGTCATCCCAATGAATGGGAACGGCAATGGAAATGGAAATGGCGATGGAAATCTTATAAAGAATGGGACCTTAGTTCGGAAAGGCGAGAAAACAAGTATTGTGGCCGCGGTAACTACCGAGAACCAGAAGCGCAAGACCAGGGATCCTAATGTAAACCTCACTACACAAGCTTTTAACAAGAAACCCAATACAAGAAACTTTCCATTGTGTAACACATGCAAACGACATCACCCCACTGTTTCAGTGTGTCGCCTGTGCACCAATTGTGGTAGGTATGGCCATCTGGTCAACACATGTCGTGAGTCCCCAAACCCTAACACCAACCAACCAACCCTGCTCAGGTTGCTAATCTTAATCGTCCTGGTAAATACAACTATGGTCAATGCTATGAATGTGGAAACCCAAATCATTTCCGTAACCGATGCCCTAAACTAAATCGAGATCAAGACCCTCCAGCTACTTAACAGCAAACCCCAGCATTTGAATGATGTCTACTTTTTAATTCTATGTATTGACACTTTTTGATTCACGTAATAAATTCAAGTATTATCATAACATCTGAGTGCATGCTTATTTGAATGTGAACTAATTGTTATATCTATAATCATACTTGCTTACTTGTACAACAATTAGTTGACTACCAAACAACCTACTCAACGATTGGTAGAGGTCATCATGTCTTTCCAACAGTCGGGAGAGGCCCTACAACCTGCTCAACGACTGGTGGAGACTATCGAACCTGCTCAACAATCGGTAGAGTCATAAAAGGACGCAAAACCCTAATGTAAGGTAAATTGATAATTACGGTCCGGAACGTAATCATGAATTTACAGGTACGTTAAGGTAGTGAGAGATTTTATCAAGGTTTTCGGTAGTCGACCAATTGTATAGCTGGTGTTTTTCTTTTAACTTCGGGACGAAGTTCCTAAAAGTAGGGGAGACTGTAACATCGCAAAATTTTCCCCAAAATTTTAATACATAAAAAGCCCTTATATATATATATGTATTTTTATTACACCTTTATCATTAATATTATGCAAATGTGCCTAAGTCTTTATTTATCCTAACTCACAACTTATATACATACATAAATGTATATAAATAATAATAATAATAATAATAATATGATTCTAAATTCTTTTTTTTTCACATACAAGATTTTTTTTTTTTTTAAATAAAGCCTTGAGTCAAATAGTTAAAGTCCTAGTCAAAGTCTTAGTCAAACAGTCAAAGTCTTAGTCAAATAGTCAATTCATCATAAAACCTTACTTTATGGTGTTGACCAATTTAAATGGCTAATTGACTCCAAAACTTGTATAAAAACCCACCTATGACCCATTATACTTTGCACCTCTAAATCGATTGTTTCAATCCGATTAAACTTTCCCTCATACCTTTCTTCTATAGTCTATTACTTCTACAATTGAAGCTTTGATTATAAGCTCTTGTAATTGGCGAATTGGAAGCTTGATATTCTTTCTTTTTCGTTTTCTTCAATTTGGACTAGCTACGTTGTTGAGTCTTTGGGATTCGCCTCGCATACATTCACAACACATTATTCTATTTTTTTTACGAGACATAACATTTTGCTAAGGTGAGTTTTACATAGCCCCTTTTGTATTTATCACCATTTTGGGGTGAAACATGTTACAACATTATTCATTCAATTCAAACATCAATGTGTCTATGTGTATTTCTATGTTGCATTATGTCTTGAACATGACTAGGGTAAGCACAATTCTAGCATAAACATTCATCAGCCAAATGGTATACATTGATAGATCTATTGGACTGACAATCCCACCCGGATACGTGCCTCCTACAAAGGTTACGTGGGTGTTTGTTACTGCAATTTAAACGAGTGAACCATGAGCGTATGGGATGTACCACAATACAACAGTCACAATGGTTGATTATGCACACGATTTACTTTTAGTATGTTTTCACATATGGACTAGATTGCCATGACACATGAATTGCACAACAATTTTATTCGATTATCAAAACCTATGTAATTCTCACCAACTTTTGTTGACCCAAAATATTTTTAACTTAACATGTTTCAGGTTCTACTTGTTTGAAGATTCGAATTAATGCTTGAAGATGTGTGCATAGTTTTATTCAATTTGATGTACGAATTCTTGTAGAACAATTGTATGTAATTTATTTAAATCATTTCATGAAATTTATTATTCACCATGAGCTACTAAACAATCATCAATACGTGACATCCCGATGTTTCCGCCGTCGGTTGGGGTGTTACACTTCTCATTTCTTTCTTCTCATTTCTTTCTTTGGTTGTTCATTTTCAATTTCCTTTGCCTTACCCTTCCCTTTGCCACTTTTAGCACCAACATTCACCACTTGGCGTTTTCTCTTTGCTTCTGGGTTAACATGAAACAAAGGATCATCGTTGTTTGAGTTACTGTCAGCATTTCTAGCTTTGTCTTCACGCGGATCTTCATATCATGGATTAATCAAGTGTCCAAATAGATTCTTATGAGGTGGTCTTTCGTTCTCAGGAACCCCTTTAACCTTTCATTCTGATCAAAGTATTATAATTCATGTGATCTTGAACTAGAATCTGAGTAGGATCTTTCTTCAGCTTAGAATACTTCAAGTTAAAGATCATCTGTAAGAATCTGGGATACAACAAAAACTTCTTCGACTTCAAACCTTTCAAAGGTTCAAGCATGTCATCAAAGATCATTCCCGAAACATTAAACTTCTTGTTCAGCACTAGAGCAACCATCAACGAACGTATGCTCTTCCTTATCACATCATAACCACCACTAACAGATCCAAAAACATGGATAATTACATGAGCCAGATATTTAAACTGCGGACATAGCTTTCCTTTGTGTAAAGCTCCATCTGTTATTGGTCCATTGTACTTCATACGAAGAAAAAACTTTCTCTGCTCAATCCAAGATAAGCTTCTAGGATCTGTCGGTTCATCTCGCAATCTTAATGCCTCTCGAATATCATTTTCAGTAACAATAGCAAGCTATCCTTGAATGTTGCTTACTATTGTTGTTCGGTTATCCCAGAAATCAATCTTAGCATTCTTCTAGAAGTCCACTTGATGGTCTTTGTGAATGATTGCTGGTATAGCTAACGCATCAACGACTCTGCTTCTTCTTAGAAAATCTACGATCCTAGAGAATTCTGTGAGTTTCTTGACCTCGCCAAGGAATGCACAGCAGCTATGAGCTTCCTCGAATGCCAATTCCTTCTTTCTTCTTACCAGTGGCTTTTCTTGATGATCCAGTTGGTATATCAGTGTTCTGTGGTTCTACCATTTAGAATTCTGCAAAAAACGAAACATGAAAATTCATTAGAAACGGACAAAATTTACAAAATTGAAATTTGGTTTTGAAAATTCCACATTCGACCCATCGGGGGTTCGAATGAAGACATTTTAAGGTACGAATGTGAAAAACTGAGTTCGAATGTGAAAAATATTAAGCAAACCTTCACATTCGCCCATTTATTTCACATTCGACCCTATGAACAAGCACATTCGACCTAAAGAGTCACATTCAACCCTTTATAAATGGTCGAACCTGACTGTTCATCTGACCAAATCTTCAAAATTCAATTCAGACCATCTTAACATGTAATTTTCATTTGTTTAGCATCTAATATGGATGATTAAGCATTATTCATCATCAATTGTTTCAATCATTTAGTTTTAGATGTTTTCAAATACAATCTAGATCTAATCGGTTTCAAAGATCAAAATCACACAATTAGTCTGTAATAATCCTAAATTGTTGTTCATTCTCCCCCTAAAACTATCTATAACTAAAACCTAAGCATCAATTGTCCTTAAAAGAATCTAGATGTTCATCAGTGAAGTCTAAGGGTTCGAAAACAAAATCAAACAATCTGGCTTCGTTACTGGATCAATACCTGTAAAAGTGGTATGAAAATGATCAGAAACGAGTAGGGAATCAAAAGCAAAGATCAAAGAAACAGGGGCAACAAGGGTGGGTTATCTCAGAAATTTGAAAAAGTTTTTGAATGAGGGTTCGAATGTGCAGATAGGTACATATAGGCTCCCTCATTCGACCATTAGGAAAGGGCGAATGTGAAACTTTGTCTACATTCGACCCTACTGAAAGGCTAGAATGTAGATATAGGTTTCGAATGTACAATAATACATTGGAACAGTCACATTCGACCAAAACTAAAAAGATTTAATATACGAAAAATTCCACATTTGACCCACCGAATGGGCGAATGAAGATTGGAATTTTTGAAAATTTTACCAAATCTCAAAATCGAATCCCTTTCAATCTTTTTCACACCTTTTAAGATTCAAACATTCATCATTTCTCATTTACAAGTTACAAAACTCAAATTCGTTAATCAAGTTTCAGAATACGACCATCAATCACCACCAGTTATCAAAAATAACTCAGAAATGTAAAATCTTTTTGGTTTTTCTTAAACATATGCTAAAACATACCTAAAATCTTTTTGAGTTTTTGTATATTTTGATACGGCTATTTATATTATAAACAAAATTGTCTGTGGTTCCCATGCACATGACATAATCTCGTATCAAGGAATAGTTGCACAAAGACTCATTGTAACGCCTGATTATGCTTTCGTTATCTGTAATTTACAAGGTATTGAGGCACAGAGGTGTACATGTTAGCAAATTAATGCTACAAAGTAACGTGTGCACTCTACCACGTTGAGGGCTAATATCAATCACGATTTTCATCAATGATTAGATACGATGCATTAGATAATCTTTGATTATCGTCATACATTGAATGTTTCTCAATTCGATAACTTTAGGTTTTGGCACAAAAGCTCTTTTATAAAGATACCCTGTCTGATCTAGGTCCGTAAAACCTTACGACAGAAGATCAGATAGGCTATCCCTAGATAACTATTAACATAACGACCCGAAACCTCCGAATTTTATACAAAAATCATATCAAACGAAATTACGGTACTAAGACCATATGCCCATTAGGAGTTCATCCACATAACAATTCGTTTGATATGTATGTATCCAACACGCAGTAATAGGTCTACGAAGCCTACCAGCACATCACATAAACTCAACACACGACTTATATAACATTTCAAATCTTTAGCATGTGTCAGATTCCCACTGATGTACTATCATTTCCTCTTTTAATCCTGGAAAATCATTTTGGGTTTTTCTGATTTTTTATGGCTTTTTGGATTTTTCAATGTTTTTGGTTTTTCCGAATAACGACTACCCCTAAAATGTAAAACATATTTTTGGATTTTTGAATTTTCTGAAAAACAGTAAAATTTTTAAAATTTGAAAAAAAAAAGTGATAAACCGAGGTGATGATTAGTCTTGTTTTTCTGTTATACCGTTAGCTTTTAAAAGATATTCAAATCTGGATTTATCAAAAGCTTTGGTAAAAAGATCCGCCCTCTGATAATCACTGTGGATTTTGACCGTATCAATCAACTTTTTTGCATAACAATCACGGATAAAGTGATACTTAATCTGGATATGCTTAGCTTTTAAGTGATTGACCTTTTCTTTTGTTAATGCAATTGCGGCTTCGTTGTCACAATGTATAGGGTTTTTAGAAATTGCAAACCGTAATCAACCATCTGCTGCTGAATCCACAGAACCTATGAGCAACAACTCGAGGCTGCCACATATTCTGCTTCGCAAGTAGATAGTGCGACTGCTGTCTGCTTCTTACACTGCAAGGTCACGAGCCTGCTCACCAAGAATTGACATCCAGCCGTTGTGGATTTACTATCTTTATCATAACCGCCCCAATCTGCATCACTAAAAGCAACAAAGTCAAAATTATCATCATTAGGGTACCATAATCCTCTCGACGGACAACCATTCAGATATCATAGGATCCATTTGACGACTACAAGATGAATTTGTTTTGGCTTTGATTGAAAACGTGCGCAGAGACATGTAGCGAACATTATGTCTGGTCTAGATGCTGTGAGATACATCAGAGATCCGATGATTGCTCTATATGTGAAAGGATCTGTCAGCTCCCCCTTAGCGTCAACTCTAATCCCATGATTAGGTTGTATCGGGGTATCCATCGGCTTCGAATCTTCCATCTGGAACCGGCTCAAGACTTCAGATACGTATTTGGTTTGGTGAATAAAGATGCCCGTTGGTCTTTGTTCCACCTGCAAGCCGAGGAAAAACTGCATTTCTCCCATCGCACTCATCTCGAACTTTTCCTACATTACTTTTTCAAAGTCTCTGCACAAAAGTTCGTTAGTAGATCCAAAAATAATATCGTCAACATATATCTGGACGAGAAGCAAGTCATCCTCTGTTCTTTTGGTAAACAGAGTACAGTCAACCAAACCTCGTTTGAATCCTTTGGATAGTAGGTACATGCTTAGCTCCTCATACCATTGGCGTGGAGCTTGGTGCAACGCGTAAAGTGCTTTGTTGAGAACGTAGACCTTATCCCGGTGGATAGGATCTTCAAAGCCTGGAGGTTGACTGACGTATAACTCTTCCTTGACCACACCGTAAAGAAACGCACTCTTGACATCCATTTGGTACACCTTGAATTTCTTATACGAAGCAAATGCTAGAAACATACAAATAGCTTCTAAACGTGCCACAGGTGCATAGATCTCATTGTAGTCAATTCCTTCAACTCTGTCATCCTTTTTACATTTGAAAACCCATTCGGTTCCTATTTTCTTCTTTCCCGGAGGTAAATCTGTAAATGTCCAAACACCCAGTTTCTGAAACTGCAACAACTCTTCTTGCATCGCCTCAACCCAAACATTTTTCTTTAGAACAGAAATGTCATTTTTATAACCATCAAGCACTTTGTTGAAATCATGTGCTTTTTTGCGATAAGATTGACATTTGATTCTAGCACTCTCAAGTTGAACCTTGAGTTGCTTGTTTTCCTCTGTAAGTCTATCACAAGTTCCACAATATTTATCACTATTCATATCAATAGTGGATTCAGAACTTACCTGTTTCGGAGGATCAGTCATGGCTATCAAAGCAAAATGCGCTTCCTTTCCAGCAAAGAACTTTGAGTAGTCAATTCTTGTGAAAGCGTCATCAACAATGTATGACTTCCGAGTCATTAGAAAATCAGCTTCGGCCAGGAGTTGATCAATATCATCATCTAATGAATTGACACTAGCTTCCGAATCTGTTTCACTCTCCGAATCAGAATACGACGAATCACACTCATTAGGAATATCAGTGACAGAATCAATGATCATTCCCGAAGTCTTTTCAACTTGTGATTCTAGAATTGAATCAATAACAGAATCATCTACCATCTCCTCAATTTTCACTTTAGAAACCTTCTCATTCTTCAAAACTTCTTCAACTATCACCGACTCCTCTAAATCAATCTTCTGAGTTACACAAGCTACATTCCCAACAGTAATTTCTTCAACACCCAATTGCATCCCAGTCCATCAAAACCTTCATCATTTTGTATCACCAAAGCCTGATTTTGATTTTCGGTTTGTTATTGGCTATTTGGTGTGGAGATTGGAATAATGGTTCTGGTTGGGTTATGTGGTGTTTGAGTTTGAATCTGGTTGGTTGTAGTTGTTTTTCTAGCAGATTTGTTCTTTGAGGTGTTCTGTCGCTTTTGGTAATTGTTTTGTGATTGATAGTTATTGTTGTTTTGGTTTTGAGATTGACGGTTTTGTTAATTTGAGTTGAATGGGGTTCTGTTACCTTGTTGAGCTGGCTGAGTGCACTCCCTCTTGAAATGTCCTTTACTACCACAATTAAAACATGTAACATTGGCTTTGTTGAAGCCATATGTGGTGTTAGGTGATGTTGCCAAATCAGTCCTACCGGTCTTCTCAATAAATTCGGTTGCCCTTCTCATTACATTGGCGAACGCCCACTGAATATCAATAAGCTCCATGTCCTCCTTATCAATCCGTGCATTGTTGGGTTTCAGTGGTGTCAACTTTACTTTTTATCAAAACGGGTTTGATATATTTGTTACTAATTAAATATATAATTAATAAACGCAGCGGAATGTTTATAAATATTAACACCAAATAATTAACCGAACAGGATCTGGTTACAAAACATACAAACACGGTACAAACAATATTAATTTATCAATGAGATAGATATACCTTAGTGGTTAAAGATTAACCGTTTGAAACACCGAGGTACAACAAACTATTTGCTAGAACCGAACACGAGAGCAACGGTACGGATGGCAATGGTGAATCCAAGCGGCCCTTAGTGAAACAAAAAAAAATAAAGCAGCGACCATTTGAAATGACCAAGGCTGCGATCTTAGTGGTCAAATGGAAAAAAGATGTGATATATAATTGCTTTCGTGGACTCCAAAATATATATACACACATATTAATTTAAAGTTATTATTATTTAATGACTGGTCAAATCATTACCTTAATAATAATAAAACCATAATTAGGAAAACCTAATTTAAGCATTCATCCATCACATATTTAATACCTATCGGGCCTCAAACTTGACACACATAGATCAAGTCCAAGACGCGATTTAAAGCCAATACACAATAAATGGGCTGCAACCCATTTATTAATAAATAAACATTATATTATTTATAACCAGTATAAATAATAAAAACGGTTTTTATCGATTTATATAATTATTCTAGATAATTACATAAACAGATTTCGTCTCATTAATTATTCGTAATTACCAGTCAATCAAGTTAAGTGGATTTGATATTCATTGCCCAAGGTGTAACTCTTACGGGTCATAGCTCAGTTAGCAGCGTTAATTTATCGAGACTGTACATATAAATCCAACAATCTCTTACTTGGACGGTATTCGATAAAATCCTCAACACCGACAGTCAGCGATGCTCTAGCTGCACATGGCTACCCCAAACAAGGTATGACACTTTAAAGTCATTAACCAAAACATCTTGTTTTAGACAAGATAATAGACTTATGGCAATCGTTGTCATTCATCCTTTCTATAAAAGACATCAATTGAATCAATGAGACATGGATTAAGTTCATTCTCATATGGTGTTCAATTATTATTGTTCTCGATCAAGATTCATAGTAGTCCAATCAAACACACAGTTAGTTTGGGTAAGGCCTTACACTTCACCAGTTTGAATCAACGAGGGCGCCATGATGTCTAACTGTTACGTATCATGTAAGCGTACTGTGACACCCCAACCGTTGGCGGAAACATCGGGATGTCACGTAGTGATGATTGCTCAGTAGCTCATGGTGAATAATAAATTTCATTAAATTATTTAAATAAATTACATACAATTGATCTACAAGAATTCGTACATCAAATTGAATAAAACTATGCACATATCTTCAAGCAAGTAGAACCTGAAACATGTCAAGTTGAAAATATTTTGGGTCAACAAAAGTTGGTGAGAATTGCATAGGTTTTGATAATCGAATAAAATTGTTGTGCAATTCATGTGTCATGGCAATCTAGTCCATATGTGAAAACATACTAGAAGTAAATCGAGTGCATAATCAACCATTGTGACTGTTGTATTGTGGTACATCCCATACGCTCATGGTTCACTAGTTTATATTGCAGTAACAAACACCCACGCAACCTTTGTAGGAGGCACGTATCCGGGTGGGATTGTCAGTCCAATAGATCTATCAATGTATACCGTTTGGCTGATGAATGTTTATGCTAGAATTGTGCTTACCCTAGTCATGTTCAAGACATAATGCAACATAGAAATACACATAGACACATTGATGATTGAATTGCATAAATAATGTTGTAACATGTTTCACCCCAAAAATGGTGATAAATAGAAAAGGGGCTATGTAAAACTCACCTTAGCAAAATGTTATGTCTCGTAAAAAAAATAGAATAATGTGTTGTGAATGTATGCGAGGCGAATCCCAAAGACTCAACAACGTAGCTAGTCCAAATTGAAGAAAACGAAAAAGAAAGAATATCAAGCTTCCAATTCGCCAATTACAAGAGCTTATAATCAAAGCTTCAATTGTAGAAGTAATAGACTATAGAAGAAAGGTATGAGGGAAAGTTTAATCGGATTGAAAAAATCGATTTAGAGGTGCAAAGTATAATGGGTCATAGGTGGGTTTTTATACTAGTTTTGGAGTCAATTAGCCATTAAAATTGGTCAACACCATAAAGTAAAGTTTTATGATGAATTGACTATTTGACTAAGACTTTGACTGTTTGACTAAGACTTTGACTAGGACTTTGACTATTTGACTCAAGGCTTTATTTAAAAAAAAATCTTGTATGTGAAAAAAAAAAGAATTTAGAATCATATTATTATTATTATTATTTATATACATTTATGTATGTATATAAGTTGTGAGTTAGGATAAATAAAGACTTAGGCACATTTGTATAATATTAATGATAAAGGTGTAAAATAAAAAAAATAAAATATATATATATATATATATATATATATATATATATATATATATATATATAAGGGCTTTTTATGTATTAAAATTTTGGGGAAAATTTTGCCATGTTACAGTCTCCCCTACTTTTAGGAACTTCGTCCCGAAGTTAAAAGAAAAACACCAGGTATACAATTGGTCGACTACCGAAAACCTTGATAAAATTTCTCACTACCTTAACGTACCTGTAAATTCATGATTACGTTCCGGACCGTAATTATCAATTTACCTTACATTAGGGTTTTGCGTCCTTTTATGACTCTACCGATTGTTGAGCAGGTTCGATAGTCTCCACCAGTCGTTGAGCAGGTTGTAGGGCCTCTCCCGACTGTTGGAAAGACATGATGACCTCTACCAATCATTGAGTAGGTTGTTTGGTAGTCAACTAATTGTTGTACAAGTAAGCAAGTATGATTATAGATATAGCAATTAGTTCACATTCAAACAAGCATGCACTCAGATGTTATGATAATACTTGAATTTATTACGTGAATCAAAAAGTGTCAATACATAGAATCAAAAAGTAGACACCATTCAAATGGTGGGGTTTGCTGTTAAGTAGCTGGAGGGTCTTGATCTCGATTTAGTTTAGGGCATCGGTTAAGGAAATGATTTGGGTTTCCACATTCATAGCATTGACCATAGTTGTATTTACCAGGACGATTAAGATTAGCAACCTGAGCAGGGTTGGTTGGTTGGTTGGTGTTAGGGTTTGGGGACTCACGACATGTGTTGACCAGATGGCCATACCTACCACAATTGTTGCACAGGCGACACACTGAAACAGTGGGGTGATGTCGTTTGCATGTGTTACACAATGGAAAGTTTCTTGTATAGGGTGTCTTGTTAGAAGCTTGTGTAGTGAGGTTTACATTAGGATCCCTGGTCTTGCGCTTCTGGTTCTCGGTAGTTACCGCGGCCACAATACTTGTTTTCTCGCCTTTCCGAACTAAGGCCCGTTCTTTATGTGATTTCCATCGCCATTTCCATTTCCATTGCCGTTCCCATTCATTGGGATGACTTGAGCCAACAAGATAGAAACCAGAGTTGTGATTTGTTGCGCCATTTGTTGGGAAATAATCGCAGCCAGTTGGGCATCAACACCTTTGTTGTTTTTGTTGTTGTGGTGGTTGGTGTTGTGGTTGTTGTTACATTCCTCTTGGTTTTCACCACTGTTATTGCGAGTGCTGCGACGTGGAGACATGATCTGTAAGGGACACAATGAAGGTTCAATGTGGCATGAAATGAATGAGGTGATATAAGGAATGTAATCATTTATTCATTAATTAAAACGAATAAACGAAAACGTTGACGTATCAAAGATTCCAGATTCAAACAACATAGTGAAGACATGCTTTAGCCTATAAGTGAACACTCATCCCGAGAATACCCAGGTAGGCATCCGGGTCCCTCGTCTGATTGGGATATATGCGCAATGCCAGCCTAGACAGAAGACTCAGAATACAGGTGTTCACCCTTCCAGATTGCACGTGTTCGTTATTAAAATCTAGAACTTCGACGAGATCTCAAGGTGGTTCAGGTTAAACCTGAGGGTTTTGCCTTATTAGTCTAAGAGTGGATCCAGTGATGGAGAGCAACCTTCTCGTATGGATTAATGTAGGGATAAGAAGTAGGAGGGAGATAGAGAATAGCAAGTAAAAGAAGCAAGTACTGGTTATATCCTATGGTTATAGACTAGATTATTTTTCTAATAACCTAGTTCCCTATAACCATGGCTCTGATACCAATCTGTAACACCCCAACCGATGGCGGAAACATCGGGATGTCACGTAGTGATGATTGCTCCGTAGCTCATGGTGAATAATAAATTTCATTAAATGATTTAAATAAATTACATACAATTGATCTACAAGAATTCGTACATCAAATTGAATAAAACTATGCACATATCTTCAAGCAAATCTTTAAGCAAGTAGAACCTGAAACATGTCAAGTTGAAAATATTTTGGGTCAACAAAAGTTGGTGAGATTACATAGGTTTTGATAATCGAATAAAATTGTTGTGCAATTCATGTGTCATGGCAATCTAGTCCATATGTGAAAACATACTAGAAGTAAATCGAGTGCATAATCAACCATTGTGACTGTTGTATTGTGGTACATCCCATACGCTCATGGTTCACTCGTTTATATTGCAGTAACAAACACCCACGCAACCTTTGTAGGAGGCACGTATCCGGGTGGGATTGTCAGTCCAATAGATCTATCAATGTATACCGTTTGGCTGATGAATGTTTATGCTAGAATTGTGCTTACCCTAGTCATGTTCAAGACATAATGCAACATAGAAATACACATAGACACATTGATGATTGAATTGCATAAATAATGTTGTAACATGTTTCACCCCAAAAATGGCGATAAATAGAAAAGGAGCTATGTAAAACTCACCTTAGCAAAATGTTATGTCTCGTAAGAAAAAAATAGAATAATGTGTTGTGAATCTATGCGAGGCGAATCCCAAAGACTCAACAACGTAGCTAGTCCAAATTGAAGAAAACGAAAAAGAAAGAATATCAAGCTTCCAATTCGCCAATTACAAGAGCTTATAATCAAAGCTTCAATTGTAGAAGTAATAGACTATAGAAGAAAGGTATGAGGGAAAGTTTAATCGGATTGAAACAATCGATTTAGAGGTGCAAAGTATAATGGGTCATAGGTGGTTTTTATACTAGTTTTGGAGTCAATTAGCCATTAAAATTGGTCAACACCATAAAGTAAGGTTTTATGATGAATTGACTATTTGACTAAGACTTTGACTGTTTGACTAAGACTTTGACTAGGACTTTGACTATTTGACTCAAGGCTTTATTTAAAAAAAAATCTTGTATGTGAAAAAAAAAAGAATTTAGAATCATATTATTATTATTATTATTTATATACATTTATGTATGTATATAAGTTGTGAGTTAGGATAAATAAAGACTTAGGCACATTTGTATAATATTAATGATAAAGGTGTAAAATAAATATATATATATATATATATATATATATTAAGGCTTTTTATGTATTAAAATTTTGGGAAAAATTTTGCGATGTTACAAGTACAGAATCCCTTACGACTACATACAACTCCCACTGAACTTCAGAACTATTCCCAACTAAAGCCTTTATGACTGGCAGTTACGCGACAGCGGTTGACAATAATCAAAGAATATTCCTTGGTAAACGAAAGTTCTAGTATGCATCTCAGGTCAGAGGATACTAAATGAGTATACCAATATCAAAACATCTTATGACTAAGACCCATGAAGATGATTTGAAGCGAGTTACATCCAACGTCATTCACAATGAGGTCTGTGAACTTGGAGTTAACTACTTGAGTCCAAATTCAGAATAGTCTTAATTCAGAGTCTCTCCCACGAGTCTGATCGACTACGGATAATTTAGAATATAATATTCATGGATTAAACATATTAAAATCGAACACAGTTATAAGATTCAGAATTATATTTAACTAGTAAATAAAAACGAATTCAAAAGTATAACTGTTTAAATGTTCATACATCCAAATACTAAATCAAAACACATGGCTAGCTAATCTAAGCCCAATAGCATCCCTGTGCTGATCATGCTTGTCCCGAGTCATGGGCTTAGTAAACGGGTCTGCTAGGTTTTGATCTGTGTTTACTTTGCTTATCATGATGTCTCCACGTTCCACAATTTCCTGTATATAGTGGAATTTTCTTAGAACGTGCTTGACCTGGTGATGAGATCTGGGCTCTTTGGCTTGAGCTATAGCACCTGTGTTATCACAAAAGATCTCGATGGGTTTCCGAATGCTTGGAACCACATCAAGGTCGGTTATGAATTTCTTCATCCAAGCAGCTTCCTTTGCAGCATCTGATGCGGCTATATACTCAGATTTAGTGGTTGAATATGCCACAACACTCTGTTTGAAGCTTTTCCATGAGATAGCTCCTCCATTCAGAGTGAATACAAAACCTGATTGTGAGCGAGAATCATCTCGGTCACTTTGAAAACTGGCATCAGTGTAACATCTTATAGTGAGCTCTTCTTCCATTCCTCCAAATACTAAGAACATATCTTTAGTTCTTCTCAGATACTTTAGAATGTTCCTGACTGCAGTCCAATGGGCTATTCCAGGACTTTGCTGATAACGGCTAGTCATGCTTAAAGCATACGAGACGTCAGGTCTAGTGCATAACATAGCATACATGATAGAACCAATCGCAGAAGCATATGGAATTGCTTCCATTCGCTTAATATCAATGTCCGTTGAAGGAGATTGTGATTTGTTCAAGACAGTATCTTTAGTCATAGGAACACCTCCTTTCTTGGAGTTTTCCATCTTAAAGCGTGTAATCATTTTGTCTATGTATGTACTTTGACTTAGCCCTAGAAGCCGCTTAGATCTATCCCTATAGATCTTGATTCCTAGAATGTAAACTGCTTCTCCAAGATCTTTCATTGCGAAACAAGTTCCCAAATAGCGTTTAACTTCGTTAAGCATAGGGATGTTGTTTCCAATTATCAGTATATCATCCACATACAGGATGAGGAATGATATAGTGCTTCCACTAGCCTTTCTGTAAACACAAGGCTCATCTTCATTATTGAGAAAACCAAATTCTTTGATCTTTTGGTCAAAACGAAGATTCCAGCTACGAGATGCCTGTTTAAGTCCATAAATGGACTTATTTAGTTTGCACACCCTATTAGGATATTTTGGATCAATAAAACCTTCAGGCTGTATCATATAGACATCTTCAGAGAGATGTCCATTAAGAAAAGCGGTTTTGACATCCATTTGCCATATCTCGTAGTCATAGTACGCGGCTATGGCAAGCAATATCCTGATCGATTTGATCATAGCAACGGGCGAGAAGGTCTCATCATAGTCAACACCTTGAGTCTGAGTGAAACCTTTCGCAACTAGCCGTGCTTTATAGGTGTGTATATTTCCATGCATCTCAGCATTCATGGCTTCCAATCATTTCACATATTCGGAATCTGAGATAGCAGATTTGTAGTTAGCAGGTTCGTCACTAGACTCAGCTACTACCAAGACTTCAGAACCATCAAGATGCCAAAGGTATCTGTCAGGCTCTTTTGGAGTCCTGCTACTTCTGCGAACGCTTGTGTTTATGTCTGATTCATTAGCAATAACTTCTTGTTGATCAGACGTTCTAACTTCATCAGCGGTTGTTTGTGGTTCTCGAATTTCTTCAAGATCCACAATATTGTTTCCAGTTCCTCGATTAAGAAGTTCTTCCTCGAGAAACTTTCCATTCCTTTTGATGGAAATAGTTTTTGCATCAGGATGGTAGAAAAGATATCCGCTTTTGTTATAGTATCCGACGAAAATAACCTTTTCGCCTCGAGGATCGATCTTATCATCAGAATCGCTGGTGATATAAGCATTAGATCCCCATACTCTTAGGTATTCCAAATTGGGTTTACACCCATGCCATATCTCATATGGGGTTTTGTTTACCTTTTTAGTTGGAGCCAGATTGACTAGGCGGGCGGCGGTCATAAGAGCATGACCCCAAAAGGAGTGAGGCAAGTTAGTCCTACACATCATCGATCGAACCATATTAAGTAGGGTTCGATTTCTCCTCTCACTCACGCCATTAAGCTGGGGTGTGCCAGGAGGAGTGGGTTGTGAAATTATTCCACGCTCTTTTAGATGATTTAGGAACTCTGAGTTGAGGTATTCTCCACCTCTATCTGATCTAAGTATCTTTATCGTTCTACTGAGCTGGTTTTCAACTTTGTTTTGAAACTCTTTGAACTTGTCAAAAGTTTCATGCTTATGCTTCATGAGATAGACATAAGCATATCGACTATAATCATCGATAAATGTGACGAAGTATCTTTCAAGATTTCTAGTCATGGTTTTAAAAGGGCCGCATACATCAGTATGTATGAGTCCTAATAAACCATTGGCTCGTTCACCAACATGGGTGAAAGAATCTTTGGTGAGTTTGCCAGCTAAGCAAGACTCGCAATCGTTAAAAGAGTCCTGTCCAGTGGATTCAAGGATCCCTTCGGATTGGAGCCATTTTATGCGTGCCTTGCTTATGTGGCCAAGTCTACAATGCCATAGAAATGTTTCATTACTGCCAGCTTTGTTACGTTTAGAAAGATTATATATGTTATTGTCTGTTTGAAGATCTATCTCATAAATACCGTTTCGAGGTTTAGCCTCAAAATGAAAGACATCATTCAAGTAAGTAGAAATAGCAATACCATTAAAAACGTACTTGAAACCTTGTTCAAACAATAAAGAAACTTAAATAATGTTTCTGGTTAAACCAGGTGCAAACAAACAATTATTTAAAGTAACTACAAGGCCAGAAGGACATGAAAGATGATAGGTTCCAGTTGCAAGAACTGGTACCCTCTTCCCATCACCAACGATGAGCTCCATGTCGCCTTGTTTCAGCTTCTTCCACTTTTCAGGCTCCTGCAAGACATTAATGATGTGGTAACCACATCCACTATAAAAAACCCATGTGTTGCCGGAAATAGTGAAAAGTTCAATAACATAAATAAGAATACCTGAAGAACTGCCAACACCGTTAGCCTTGTTCAATTTCAGCTTAGCCAGATATTTAGGGCAGTTGCGCTTCCAGTGCCCCATCTTGTTGCATTCCTAACACTGACGCTCTTCAGGAGGTGGTGCTTTTGCAACTTGCTTCTTATTGTTGGTGGCAGGTTTGGCAGCAACATTAACTTTTTTCTTGCCTTTGCCGTTATAACCCCGTTTCTTGATGTTGGGCTTTTTGACACCAGCAGATTTGACCATTAAAACTTGATTAGTTTTATTAGGTATATTCATCTCAGCTGTTTTAAGCATTCCATGAAGCTCAGTCACTGTCTTTTCCCAGGCATTCATATTGAAATTCATTACGAACTGGTCGTAAGACCTGGGGAGAGAGTTCAAGATGAAATCCGCTGCCATTTCATTTTGCAGGGGATAACCAAATTTATTGAGTTGGTCAATGTACCCTTTCATCTTAAGCACATGAGCACTAACAAACGAGCCCTCTTGCATTTTACAGCTTATGAGCTGTTTCATGGTGTCGTAGCGTTCTTGTCGGGCTTGTTTCTGGAACATGTCCTTAAGTTGCTCGATCATGTCAAATGCATTCTTGTCTTCCATGTTCTTCTGGAGATCAGGAGACATAGTGGCTTGCATAAGGCAGGCTACCTCAACGGCATCCTCGTTATGTTTTTCCAGTGCCTTACGAGCAGCAGCAGTGTTATTTTCAGGTTCGTTGGGGACTGGGCCATCTAGAATGTAGAGCTTCTTTGCCATCTTGAGAACAATTCTCAGATTGCGGTGCCATTCGAGAAAGTTAGTGTCATTTAGTTTTTCTTTCTCAATTATTGACTTGAGAGCAAAGGTGGAGTTGTTTTCATTAGCCATCTGTTAATAAGCAAAATAATTTTTAATTAGTATTATCGATGTTTAATTTCCTTATTAATTAATGACCCATTTACAGTAAATATAGGGAATGAGAATCTGAATATATCAGTTACTAAAGGCAGCTGTGGCATGCAACATTAGTAAGTGGTTAAGTAGACAGACAACGAGTGTCAATTGTGAGAAATGCACAACTCTCGAGTATGAGGCCTACTATGATGTTTCTTGTCTAAGCATTGATACGTTTAGCCTCATCTATGCCCACTTTCACTATCTAGGCCGCTGTGGCATGCCAAGAGGGAAAAGTAATAGTCGCCCTAAAATAGGTACGTGTGGAAGGGTCGGATGTGTCTACGAAACCCTTGCACCTTGGAGGATAAACTAGACATCAAGTGTGGTGTTGTGGCACCCAACACTGATGGTTCGCATTATGCTCCAAGTGTTCCTTATAATAGGATGGCATAGACTATTGATTTTGATTTATGGGATTTAATTTTAGAGTTTACCGAATAGGGTCGTAAAAGCCAGTTTTACTATATAATGTTCGTGACAATATAATTAACCCTTTCATCACTCGGGACACTTAATTTTAATTAAACTATTAAAACTAAGTTTGTCGCGACTTGAATAACCAATTAAAGTTAATAGTTCAAAACTATTAAGTTGTGAGTTTTTAGAAAGTTAAAGAAAAATCATTTGAATTTCAAAAACTCTAGTGGTTATTATTTATTTTTAAAAACAAACTATTTGTTTTATGATAAATTTTACAAGTTGTAAAAAACATAAGTTTAGAACTTGTTTGATTTGATTGTGTCAAAATTTTAAAAACTTCATTTTTAAAAGGTTTGGTGTTAGGTTGGTATGTTACAATAATCTATAAAATAAAGCAACCACAATAGCAAATAAATATGTAAATCATATGGCCAAAAATTGTTTGATCTTGCTAGAGCCTTTTAGCAAGACCAAACCGGGTCACGGGGTCACATCACATAAACAACCACAAGGATGGACTTAGAGTTGAGTGCATCTACTTGTCTTGAGAGACTCCCACTGACTTCGTGACTCCTGTCTTTGTCTTCAGTTTTGTCTTCGGGTCTTCATGATTTAATATTTACAAAAAAAAAAAAAAATACAAAAAAAAACCCCTAATCTATTACAACTTTGAGCCAACAAAATGGGCCAAAAACCATAAAACCAAAACTGAAATAAGTATAAAAATAATCAACAACAAGGTCGGGCCAGATTTACATATTTCACACAATCAACATAAATTGGACAATCTTTTGGTCAAATAAAATATATAAAACTTTGACCAAAAAATATTTTGTTGCCAAAAAAAAAATGTTTAGATCTAAAACCTTAAATAATATAAAGTTTGAGATCTATAACCGGTTAAATGACCAGATCCAATTTGTATGTTGTAACCGAGGCTATGATACCACTGTTGGGTTTCAGTGGTGTCAACTTTACTTTTTATCCAAACGGGTTTGATATATTTGTTACTAATTAAATATATAATTAATAAACGCAGCAGAATGTTTATAAATATTAACACCAAATAATTAACCGAACAGGATCTGGTTACAAAACATACAAACACGGTACAAACAATATTAATCTACCAATGAGATAGATATACCTAAGTGTATTCTCCAAAACCGGTGCAACATATCCCTTAGCAATCATCTGCCATGCCTCTGTGCCTTCTAATCCAATTCCTTCCAAGTGAATCTTGAACTTTTTGTGCCATTGATTGTAATCCACCATCTCCATCAGCTTTGGTGGGCGACTCCCGCTACCTGTAGACAAATCATTTATTAGAGTAGATATAGCATTTGTTGTTTGAGAGTGTATCACTGCTGCTACAACTCCACAATAATCATTCATGGGTTGTTGTAGAGAATGGGCAACAGTCTGTGGAATCGAACTAGTCATCGCAAGGTAATTCATCGGCTGAGATGGTTGAGTATTCGTCTTTTGTGTAGCTACAGTCCAAGGATCCATGGTAACATGTTGTTGCTGTGTATTATTAGGCCTAGGTGTTGTTGGAAATCACCACATATCGTCTATGAAGTCCGAAATGCGAAACACTTAGAAAAATTTTCAATCAGACTCTACGTTTGACCCTTTTAAGCAACCGTGGGATCGAATGTGGAAAATGTCCAGGTTAGACCCTTAAATTTGACTCGAGTGTAGAAAATGAAACAACAATGACTCACGTTCGACCGTATAAAACCCACTTTCGACCTCCCGTAAGGTCGAATGTACAACACTTGGTCCAATGTACAATAACAACTCACAAAGCTTCTAGGTTCGACCTAAAATACTCACTTTCGACCAGAAAATCCTAAGTTCTACCCCTAAATTCAACACGTTCGACCATTCTCTCCTAGGTTCGACCCGACCCATTTGAAAAACGGTTATTCTTTGAAAATCAGTTATTTTGATCCCAATTTTTCAAAAGTTGATGAATTTTGATGATGTTTTGCAGGTTTTGCTTCGGAATTGATTTGGAACAACTTTAATGAAGAGAATTCTTGATTTTATCCGTAAAATCTAGTCCGAATCAATCAATTTTCATCAAAACTCATTGTTCATTCAAAATAGAAAATTTTTGATCAATTTTGGGTCCAAATTAGTTCAAAAACTATCAATTTGTAGTTGTACAATCCGTATAGTCTCTGATACCACATTGGGGAGGATCGTTTTGACAAAACAAGTTTCGTTGATCATAGAAGTCTACCAATCCAGGTGCGGAATCCCTAGATCAATTGCAAAATGATAGTAATCGAATCAAAACAAGCAATTCACCATTTCAATATCCATTTCATTCATAAACAATGTTATAATCTTTACAATGAGTGTTTACAATGAAATAAACAATTTTCAGACACTTCTTAATAACCTAGAGAGAAATCAGATCGAACACGACACAAAATGACCAAAAGTTAAACTTAAAATGAAATTTCAGCTTTATATAGACCTGCACATTCGCCCCACCCCCCGATAGGGTCTAATGTGCAGGTTTGACCCTGCAAAGGTTCGAACAAATACATATACACAAATCTTCCACGTTCGCCCTGATCCTTTCTACCTTCGACCTTCAATAACCACATTCGACCTCCTGAATTCCACTTTCACCCCCACGTTTTAAACAAAACATCTTAGAATGTACAATCCAAAAGCATTAGTCAAAAAACGTGCAACAAAAAATTGGTCCAAACTCAAAGGTTTGGAAATCAAGGCGGAAGATCCTATAGTGACGATCACGATCACGATGATGAAGATGAAGACGAAGACTTTTAGACAGTTTTGGTATGTTTGGTTAGTTTTGATGGTGTATGCTTGAATCTAATTAGGTTGGTATGTTAGTTTAGTTTGTTTGATATGTTTGCTAAACTTGGTGTGTTTATTTATTTATATGTAAATGTTGGTATGTTGGTTAATTAGTTTTGATATCATTTTGTTTGGTTATGCGTGTGTGGAGTAAACGAACAGCGAAAAAAATGGGCTTTAGCTGCGACGCCGCTAAAGGTCTTGCCCAGATTGCAGAAGAATCTGCAACGTGGGAAAGAAATAAAGGTAAAAGATAATCCCACGTGGATAAATACCTTTTGTGGGGACACCTTTAGCGGCAACAGGGGTATTATGCACAGGCAAAAGTTGGCAAGACCATTAGCGGCGACCGTCGCCACTAATGAGCTTGTCGCCGCTAATAGTCACGTACGAGGCCAGAAGGCCAC
This sequence comes from Ambrosia trifida, assembly GCA_028751855.1. Lineage (NCBI taxonomy): Eukaryota > Viridiplantae > Streptophyta > Magnoliopsida > Asterales > Asteraceae > Ambrosia > Ambrosia trifida. The sequence goes on along the minus strand of CM054123.1, from coordinate 1,497,043 downwards.
TACCTTGTCTTTTTATATAGTTGACACTATGTTGAATATCAATATACTGAAAAAAATATTCTTTCCTATATTACCTCATGTATCGATTCCATAGATGGATTGCTAAACTGACAATACTCTTATATTCAAATAGATGCTATGCATATCTAGACTTGATTAAGTTGGGATAGAGTTGCTCATAGTCAACTGGTTTGATTGAAACAAATAAGTATTTGGCTTAGGAATTCAAAACATTAATCAAATCAATGTAAAATAGAGATAATGATCGTAACACACCAGCACAAGTTCTTTCTTTGAAGTTCAATTTCATTAGACCTAAGACCAAACTATTCTGATTGGTTCATTATTTTCTATGGCATCAACAGTTGCCTTTGCTTGTGCTAATAAGTCCTCCCCCCTTTGGCACTAGCATTTGGGAACCATATATGGAGCATAAGTGTTATACTATTTAGGTGTCTGATTCTGTGAACTGAGCTCTATTGTCTTTGATGATTCTCATGACATAGTTACATTTTGAATGAAAAGCAACCCTATACATGGCAACGCCAAGCTCAAGGTCTTTTAGAAGAAAGTCTTGTTTTTGCATGAGAGGTTGATAGTGAGTATCCAAAGAAGTTGAGGAAGCAAGAATTGAAGAATTAGTAGCAACGTAATCCCAACCGGTGGCGGTTGTAAATGACATTCGTGTAGCACTAGGTATTTCCCGCATTAGGTATAAATATATCAATGCCAATAAAAGAGTCATCTTGAAGTCCTTATTACGTCCTTACTAGAATACGAATCTTTTGGTCTGTGACGAATTTGGTGTCGTTCCACTAAAATAAGAGTAAATACAAAAGGTTAAGTTATAAGATATAAAGCAAACCAATATTAACAAAATAACAAGTTACTTGACCTCAAAAGTCAAACTCTTTATGTACTAAATACTTATCAACTTATTAACTTTAGCATAAAAGTTGCAAATTTCTTAAATATGAAACCAACTGAATACTAGTTGACCTCAAAAGTCTGACCTTGGTATATAATCAGTACACTCATGTTGAACGAGAAACCGGGACATCAAGTATGTATGAGGATCGGATTGTCAAAAACAAAGATATTGATCAAACAAATATATCAATTCAAGTGCGGAATCCCTGAATCAATTACGAAATGATAATAAGATCAGCAAAACACACAAATCACTTTAAAAATTGCTTTTCATTCATAAACATTCATGATAATCTTTACAAAACCTTGTTTATAATGATAAAGACTCAAATCAGACTTAACAAAACCCTAGGGAGAAAACTAGATCAAAGGAGGGAAACTAATGACCAAAAACATAACTTTAAAATGAAATCATCCTATTTATAGACCTGCACATTCGCTCTTTCGTAAGGTCGAATGTGCAGGTTCGACCATTCGTTTGGGCGAATCCACACATCCTTCTACAAAATCTTCCCTTCGACCTCTGTCTACTACCTTCGACCTATTTTCATCACCTTCGACCCTTATATTTCACCTTCGACCTAACATAAATGCCAAAACAGAAATGTATGTGCAATTCAAAAGCACTAGTGGCAAATTGGGTATCAACAAACTCCCCATCGACTATTGCTTGGATTGCTTTAGACTTCGCTATTCGTCCATCTATTTATTCATCAACTTGATGTGCAAAATCTTCTTCTGCTCTTTAGTCATTACCGGTTCAAAAGTTTGTTTTGGTTTCTTCTTTTCTTTCTGAACTTGTACAAACTTCCCCAGTTTCTTGTCTGTTGGGTCTGCTGACATGGAGAAGAACAGATGATTGGAAAGCCAAAATATGCTAACAGTTGATCCTTTCAATAAACAGTCTTTACACTTACTTCTCCCAAAAGACTGCTGACTCTAACAACTGTTCTATCCAAACAACTGCTATGACAACTGCTGATACAAAGGACTGCTGAATAAAAAACTGATGAAGAACAACTGCTGACCAAAGGTCTGATGAAGAACAACTGCTGATTCAAGTACTGAAGACTAAAGCACTGCTGGAACCAACAACATTTAGGCTCCAGCAGTGGATACAAGACCATCAGAGTTTTCCTACAATAGCTGTTTACTATCAGTGCTTTCAATGTAACAGTAGTTTGTAATAGGCAGATGTTTTATGTTTGTTATTCTGTTAGAGGTCACTGTCTTAGGTGACGTCAGCTTAGGTCATCAGTGGTTTAAGTCTGTCTATAAATAGAAAAGTGCTTGTACTGTTCTATTGCATCACACACACAAACATTCTCTCAGACAAACACTGTGTGATCAGGCTGAGGGGGAGTATTTGTACGATTGTAATCTTTTAGATAAATGAAAGCATTCGATCTGAAAACATTTACTCTCTTGTTTTGATTAACAGTTTATTATTCCGCTGCACTTTCACTCTATATTCGTTTCACTTTTATCATATTTAGTTAAACATAATCAAAACAATCAAACTCAGATCCTAACAATTGGTATCAGAGCTTGGCCAATTAAATTCGATCTAACAAATCAATTTAATAATCAGCTCACAATTATTGATATCGTTTGTCTGTTGGATTGAAAACAGAGTAATAGTTTAATTTCGTTTCAACCGTTTTTAAACAGACTTTGTTTTTTTGAAAAATCAGAGAATGGCTTCAATCAATCACGATCCACATAACACTGGCACGAACAACAAGCCACCGATGCTTGTCAGATCTGAATACAATATCTGGCAACGTCGGATGAGCCATGTTCTAGCTCAACAAAACACTGGGTGTTGGAAGTCGGTTATCTTCGGACCACATGTTCCGACTGTGCCGAGTACTGAAGATCCCAAGGTGTTTGAGCCAAAGAAACTTGAAAACTACTCCGACCAGGATTTTCAGAAAATTGAGTTAGATGCTAAGGCCTTCAGTATTGTGGCCATGGCTCTACCCAATGATATATATGCTGGGTTGTTACACTGTAACAGTGCAAAGGAGTTGTGGGATGCACTGAAAGAACAGTTTGGTGGGACTGAGGAGGTTATTGAAAACAATCGTGAAATACTTAACCAACAATATGAAACATTCAGTCATGTCAAAGGAGAGTCATTAACTCAACAGTTTGAGAGGTTTAATTGTTTAATTAGTGAACTAAAATTGGTTGGTCTTACTTACCCTCATTCAACCTTGAACCATAGGTTTTTAAGATCACTACCAGACAAATGGGACACTATTGCTATTGTGATGAGAATCTCAATTGGATTTAAAGACCTATCACTGACCCAGCTTCATGGTAAGCTCTTGGCCTATGAGAGAGAGCTTAACCAGAAAAAGTAGCTCCAGGACTCTGGAAAAGTGTCTGATGACTATGTATTTGGGAATACATCACTTTTGGGTCATGATGAGGTGCCTGGAAACACTAAGGATCAGAGTTATGATCATTTCATTGACATAACTTCAGGTTTTAACTCAGGTTTTAAATCTGATTCTTATTCACCAAACTATGCTTTCACAGCAAGTGGTGGTGATATCCAGGCATCTGACAATATATCCTTTGAGTATGATGACCTGAAATACTTTGACCCTGATGATTTGGAAGAAATGGATATTATGCACCAATTGGCCCTTCTCAGTGTAAGAACTAACAATTTTTACAAGAAAACTGGGAGAAGGTTTCCAGGGTTAACTGGCAGATCTAAGGTTGGGTTGGATAAATCAAAGATAAAGTGTTACAAATGTCATAGACTTGGTCATTTTGCTAGGGAATGTAGAGGGTCAACATGGTACACCTATAATCACCTATCCAAATCAAAGACCACAGACCAACACTTATCAGAATTCCTATAATGCCCCTGGACCAAATGTGCAAAACACTGCTCATTTTGCACAGTCCACAAACACTGTTCCTGTCCAGTATGTCCAAACCACTGTTCCTCAGATCCACTATGTGCAAACACCTGTTACTCAAGCACTTGTGCAAACGACTGTTGCTTCATACTCTGCTCCTGCAGAGACCAGTCAACAGAGCTTCTTTACACAAGTCTTTGTTGATTGGAGCAGTCTACCTGATGAGTTAACAGATGAAAATTTTGCATTAGTTGCAAAAGCTGAAAATGAACCAGAAAACTTTTGTTTCATGGCTATGGTTGATGAGGTTGAATCTGAGGAGGTGGTGACTGAATCTGAGGTTGTGACTGATGATGTTGTTAGTGAAGTTGTTACAGGTGAAAAACCTGAAGAAGAGGTTGTGAATCTCTCAGATCCCTGGGGTGCAACTGATGACTGTGAGTGCAAGTGTGATTGTGCATTGATGGCTGCTGCTAAGGTATCTCCTCAAATTCTTAAAGAGTTGTGTTCTGCCAAATGTGTAATTGCATTTGCTAACATTAAAGAGGTGAATGAAAACCTTAGAAAGAAAATTTTGGATGATGAAGTTAAATTTGAAAAACTTTCAAATGATTTAAAAACAAGTTTATCTGTAAAAGAGTCTGAAATAAGCAGCTTAAAACATGAAGCAACCATAACCAAAGACCATCTCCAAACTATGATAGCAAAATATCAAAGTTGTAAAAGTGAGCTTGAGTCCACCCAAGTTGAATGTGAGAAATGGGTGGAATCATGTAGAGGTTTTGAGATGCTACTCAACAAACAAACCAAAAGTCATGTGAAGTTTGGGTTTGGTTTTGAAACCACTGCTCCAGCTTTTGATAACACTGACAAAAAGTGTCAAAAGTCTGTTGAGGTAGTACCAACAAACCTGCAGGGTCAAGAGATTAAAATCACTGAACCAAATGGTAAGAAAATTGTTCTTGAAAAACCAGAAGTTTCCTCATCTTTTACTGAACTTGAAAAGTATGAATTTAAACCTACCTGGTCTGATGAGTGTGATACTCTTGAGAATTTTAAACCTGTTGATTTCAAAACACCTGAGGGAAAGACAGCTCCTCAAGCTAAAGTCATTCCCCTGGCAAAAGTCATTCCCCTGAAAAATCTTCCAGCAGATGCTCAAACATCTGCTGAAAAGGGGAAGAAGAAAGAAAAGACTGTCAACTTGTTCTGTGATTTCTGTGAAAAGAAGAATCATGTCACTAAAAACTGTTTTCTTCTAAAAGCATATGACATTAACAAAGGACCAAGTGAATGTGATTCCAAAGCCACATGCTCAATATGTGGGAAAAAGAATCACAAGACCAAAGAGTGCTTGTATCTCAAAAATTTTGATGTAAAAATACAAGAATACAAAGCTAAAACTTTTGCAAACCCTGTGGTTAGTACATCAAAAGGAAAGCCCAAACAAACTTTCACCCCTGTCCAAACACCTGTTACTAAAAGGCTTGAAACATCTGCTTCTATAGATGTCCAAGTAACAGATGCTCCACCCACAAGCAAATACCCAAGAGGTTATGGTCCACCTCCATGTCACAGTCTGCCACATGTTTATGAGGAGCCAAAAAGACCCTCTAAACCAAGAGTGAATAGAAATCCATATGGGTATTATCATCTGTCAGGAAGTGATCAAACAACTGCTGCCCCAAGTGTTGACATCCAAGCACTGGCAAATGGTCAGCAGCAGTTGTTGAACCTAATTCAAAAACTAGTCCAAACCACTGATCACCTTCCAAAGCTTGAGTCTGAAAGGTCTGAGGACCCATCCAAAGCCAAACTGTCTTTGGACACTCACCAAAACTAATCCATTACTGATGTGCAGGGAGCTTCTACTTGTTTAGATAGTCTTTGGTACATAGATAGTGGAGGCTCTAGGCACATGACAGGATGTAGAGCCCTTCTTCTGGACTTCTTGGCTCATGGAGGGGGTGATATATCCTTTGGTAATGATTCAAAAGGTAAGGTGTTGGGGTCAGGGACTGTACAAGCTGGAAAACTCAAGTTTGAAAATGTCAATCTTATTGATAATCTCAAGTTTAATCTTCTGAGTGTTTCACAAATGAGTGACAAAGGTTATGGCTCATTTTTCACAAAGAAAACTTGTAAGATTATTGGGCCAGAAGTGGTGAAAAAGATTGATACCATCATTGCTGAGAGCAAAGCACAACTTGTTGCTCATAGAAGTGGCAATGTGTATGTTGTTGATATGTTAAAGGACAATCCTATGGCAAATGTCTGTCTATTTTCTGCTGCCTCCACTAAGGAGACAGAATTGTGGCATAGGAGATTGGGTCACACCAACCTCAACACTATCAACACACTCTCCAAACAAAGCCTTGTCAGAGGTTTACCATCAAAAGAATTTAAATGTGATGAGCATTGTGTCTCCTGTTTAAAAGGGAAACAACATAAAAGCTCTTACAAATCCATTGATGTGTCCAAAACCAGTCAGTGTCTACAATTGTTGCACATGGACTTGTTTGCCCTGTTAAAATCATGAGTCTAAGAAGAAAGAGATTTTGTCTTGTCATAGTTGATGATTTTTCTAGGTTTACATGGACTTACTTTTTACATTCTAAGGATGAGACTGCAGGTATATTGAAGGACTTTGTCACCAAAGTTGAAAAACAATATGACTTGCCAGTAAAAGTCTTCAGGAGTGACAATGGAACAGAGTTTAAGAATAAGGAGTTGGATGACTTCTGTGTGTCAAAAGGGATTGTGAGGCAGTACAGCATCCCAATAACACCAGAACAAAATGGGGTGGTTGAAAGGAAAAATAGAACTCTTATAGAAGCTGCAAGAACCATGCTAGCAGACTCTGGTTTGCCACTGTCCTTTTGGGCAGAAGCTGTAAACACTGCTTGCTATGTTCAAAACAGAGTTTTGATCAACCCCAGACATCAAAAAACTGCATATGAAATTTTGTTCAAAATCAAACCATTAATTTCATTCTTCAAAATCTTTGGCTGCCCATGTTTCATTTTAAATCTCAAAGATTCCATTTCAAAATTTGCAGCCAAAGTAGACTGTGGTTATTTTCTGGGATATTCTTCTACTGCTAAGGCCTATAAAGTGTTTAACACAAGGACTAAGACAATAGAAGAAACTCTGAATGTAAAGTTCAATGAACTTTCATCTCTAAAAATCCCTGCAAACCCTGCTGAACTATTTGATTTAGATAAATTCAAATTTGAAGATATCACTGTTAAAACTAACAATGCAGGTATTCCACAGTCTCCACAACAAGATTACAGAACAGATGTTGTGATCCCCAGTCACTACAAAATCTATTCTGCCTCAGAGGAAACAGCTGTTCAAAACACTTGTCAAAACTCTGCCTCAGCTGTGTCAACCACTGTTGGCCAGTCTTATCCTCAAACCACTGCTTCACCCCTCACAACCACTGACCTATCATCTGTTGACAAAAGTCAGTCAAGTTTCACACCACTTGGACCCATTCCTCCATTACCATTCCAAACATCAGATGGCACTACAGAAGTACCAACAGATGTTACACCAACAGAGTCACCAAACCTCTGTCCATCACCTCAAAATGCCATCGTTCCATATCAGGGAGATCTTATTTACTTAAGAGCTCATCCACCAGACCAGATCATTGGCAACATCAGAGAGGGTGTGCTCACAAGAAGCCAATCCTCCAATATCTGTCTTTTTGCAGGTTTCCTGTCCCTCACACAACCTGTCAAGTACCAAGAGGCACTAAAAGACAACAGTTGGGTAGAAGCCATGCAAGAAGAACTCCTTCAATTTAAAAGACAACAAGTATGGGAGCTTGTACCACTTCCTAAGGATGTTTGTCCTATAGGAACTAAGTGGGTCTTCAAAAACAAAACTGATGAAAGGGGTATTGTTGTCAAGAATAAAGCCAGGCTTGGGGTTCAAGGCTTCAGACAAGAAGAAGGAATAGATTATGATGAGACTTTTGCTCCTGTAGCAAGACTAGAAGCCATCAGACTCTTTTTAGCCTTTGCTGTCAACCACAACATAAAGGTGTATCAGATGGACATCAAATGTGCTTTCCTTTATGGCAAAATTCAGGAGGAGGTCTATGTATGTCAGCCACCTGGTTTTGAAGACACATTCCATCCTGACTATGTCTACAAGCTCAACAAAGCTTTGTATGGACTCAAACAAGCACCAAGGGCCTGGTATGAAACTCTTTCCACATTTCTCTTATCCATTGGCTTCACAAGAGGTATAATAGACAAAACTTTATTTCTTAAATGGAAAGGGAAACACTTAATGATTGTTCAAATATATGTGGATGACATCATTTTTGGATCCACATGTAACCAAATGTGTGAAGAGTTCAGAAAACTCATGACAGCAGAGTTTAAGATGAGTGCCATGGGTGAGCTTCAGTGTTTCCTTGGTCTTCAAGTGAAACAACTGCAAAATGGCACATTCAATCACCAAAACAAATATGTAAAGAATTTATTAAACAGATTTGAGATGAATGATTGTAAGCCATGTAGCACTCCCATGAGTACAGTCAAGCTGCTCACTATTGATGACAAGGATGAACTGGTTGATCAAACACATTATAGATGTATGATTGGGTCTTTACTGTACTTAACTGCATCTAGGCCAGACATTATGTTTGCTACCTGTGTCTGTGCAAGATCCCAGGCTTCACCCAGAAAGTCAAACCTTATTGCTGTGAAAAGTATATTCAGATACCTCAAAGGTGCTCCCACACTTGGTATCTGGTATCCTGCTAATGGAAACATTGAGCTTTCAGGTTATTCAGATAGTGACTTTGCTGGCTGTCACACCACAAGAAAATCCACATCAGGAGGGTTCTAATTTCTAGGGAATGCCTTAGTCTCCTGGCAAAGCAAAAAGCAGGCAGCTGTTTCAACCTCAACAGCTGAAGCTGAATACATTGCTGCTACAAGCTGTACAGCCCAACTCATGTGGCTTCAAAATCAACTACTGGATTTTGGGATAACTGCACTACAGACTCCACTCATGTTGGACAGTCAAGCTGCTGAAAATATCATCAAGAATCCAGTCTCTCATTCCACTACCAAACACATTGACATAAGACATCATTTTGTCAGAGACAGCTATGAAAAAGGTTTGATTTCTCTGCACCATGTTCCAACAGAGGATCAGTTGGCAGATGTGTTAACAAAAGCTTTAGACACATCTACCTTTACAAATCTGATTTCCAGAATTGGTATGTTAAACATGGATTAAACAAATAATTTTTTTTAAATAAATCATTATAAAATGTTTCAAAAAATCAAAAAAAAATTTCAAATAGCTGTTTGGTTGAAAAATCTGTTTATAACATCTGATCAGATAAAACAACCACTGTTTCATTCATATCCACTGTTGGTTGAAAAATCTGTTTCAAAACATCTGATCAGATAAAACAACTGTTAGTTGAAAAATCTGTTTCAGAACATCTGTTCAGAGAAAACAACTGTTTCCTTATATATTTATACTATATCTATACAAAAAAAAACAGTTGGTTCCATCAGCTGTTTGTATCAGTTGTTTGCCAAAAACAGCTGTTATCCACCAGATGTTTCATCCATCAGATGATTGCCACGTCTGCTCATATAAGCAGAGTTTTGGCCACATCAGCGGTTTCCTTGAGCCTATAAAAACCCTGTTTTACCAAAACAGATGTTACACTGTCTCATTGTATTCAAAATACAGAAACCGCCTTCTTCATTCTCAAACCCTCAATCAAATTTTCATTCATCTTCACCTTCGATATCCATTACAATGGATCTTCAAGCCAAAGCCACCCACAATTGTCTCCCCTATCTGATTAAAACAGATGACAACGTTTCATTCCATTCAACCATCGACATTCTTCTAAACTCCAAATACTTACCCATCTTAACCGCTAACGCCCCCATTTATCTCGATACTCTCCAAGAGTTCTGGTTGAATGCTGAGTTTTTACTCCAAGAAAAAAAGCCTACTTCCATTATTTCCAAAATTGGAGAAACCAGTATCGTAATTACCCCTGAAACCATATCCACAACCTTCTCACTGAATGACCTGGCAGGTAAGGACTCCTTCACTAAAACAGAGCTTCACACTGAGTTCCAAGAAAGAGGGTATGATGGTCAGATGACTAGATCAACTCTTTTCAAAAAGTTTTTCCCTCCAGTCATGAAATTTTTCTTCCATACTCTTCTTCTATGTGTCTCTGCTAAGTCCACATCCTTTAATGAAATCCCATTAAGGATGCAATATCTGGGTTATGCCATGTTTTCAAACTCTGACTTCAATCTTTCCCAGGGATTGTTCATGGACTTAGTATCAAATGTGAAAGTAATTAAGTCTGGGTCTAACAATGCTTTTCTTATTTACCCAAGAATTCTTAGTGTAATCATACAAAAAGTCTTACCTGAAAAAGTTTTCAAAAAGGGTGAGGCAAAGCAAATGAAAAGCTTAACTGAAGAAACTTTCACTAGAATGCTGGGTGGAAGCACCCAAGAAAAAGTGTCTAAAGTGTCAAAAGTTTCTAAAACACAAACAAAGAGGACAAAGACAACAACTGTTGTCAAAACCTCTGTTGTTGAGCCCACTGCTCCTGGTGATCATGGCACTACATCCAGTGTTGTGAAACCCACACCAGCCACTACCAAAAAGAAACATCCATCCACAAAAACCACCACTCAACCACAAATGAGGCTTCTGGATGATGAGGTACCAGAAGAAACCTCTGTTGCACCACAAAAGCAACCTGAAACCACTGTTGTTACTTCCTCACAACAGTTGGACATACCTCCACCTGACCAAACTCCTCATGAATCCTCTCAAAAGGATCATGTTGTAAGCCAAGGGGACACACATCATGATACATTTGAGTCACTTGGCCAAATGTTCACAAGCCCCTCTCCCAGGGCTAATTCTCTTGTTACTCCTCCACCCTCACCATCACATCATGTCCCACAAACCATGCAACCTCTGTTTGAGGCAATTGACAAATCACAGGAAGATCCCAGTTCCTCTCTTCCACCTATCACTGATAGCATACTCCCACAAGTGACTGGTCCTGAGAACATTCAATTTGCTATCCAACAAACAGAAGAGGAGGCTACACCACCTGAGTTCAATGCAACTCTAGGTGAGTTTTCAAGTGGAGCAGCCACTACTGATGTAGAGACCACTGTCTCACATCAGGACAGTGATTACATTGCTAAGACTCCCTTGAAGGCAAAAACTGTTGAAGCCACTATAGTGTCTCCAAAAACAGTTGGAAGTCCCCAGTACCAAGAAAAAGGGGCATCTGATTCACCTATTAGGACTGAATCAGGTAGAACTACCACTGGTAGGGACTCAGATGATCCTATTAACTTAGGAGATGGGTCAAAATACCATGAATTGACGGACAGAGTTTGTACAATTGAAACCTCTGTAGCAGACATCAAATCTGATGTCAAGCTTATACTGGCCTCCATTGCAGACCTTTCCAAGAGTCAACCATCAACAGCTGATATAGCTAGTGAGCTATGGAAATCCGTTTCCCCCATCATCATAGCTCACAGAAAACTGGCTGATCAGACACATGAGACATATATGGCTGAGATCAGAAACATGGTGGATGCAAGGTACAAAGATACCCATGCAGATATTAAAGCCATCAAGGATCACCTGCTGAAGACTACTGGCTCTACCCCTACCACCATTCTCAGGGATGAAAATGATGATGCTTTCACGGCTGATGATGCCAAAAAGGGGGAGAGTGGCAGAGATAGGCTACCAAAGCTAGATCCCTTTGGTTGTCCTCCTTCTCAAAAGGGCCAAGCCAAGTCTGCCAACAAACCAGAGTCTACTAAAACAGCTCCACAACAACAACAACAACAACAAGCAACACCAACAGCACCACAACAAACCACTAACAAGAACAAAGCAGTTGATGACTCTGCAAACATAGAAGCTGAAAAGGCTGCTCAAGAAAAACAGAAAAGAGCTGACACCTTGGAAGTTAAAGCAGAGTCATTAGTAGAACTCAAGAAGAAACAACAGCAGGAAACTGAAGATGTGGCATCCTCTAAAAGGATGAAAAGACCTGCAAAGCATGTCAGAAAACCACCATCCAAGTTAAACACCTCTGTTGACAAAACCACTGCTACTGATACCACTGCCACCCAAAACACTGAAACCACCCAAAACACTGCTTCCCAAACCACTGTACCCAAACCAACATACACACCTGAACATACAACCACCAAACCTACATCACCAGCCAAATCCCCAACATTTGCTGGTTCTATTAAAAGGCCAACAGATGTTAATCCAACCACTGCTACCAAATCACCATCCCCTAAAATCATGTACAAAAGGAAGAGAAAATCAACCTTTGTTGTACATGATGAAAACATACACACATCACCAAACACCACCTCAACTGCACAATCCACTCCTCATATCACAGCTATTCCAATCACATCATTCTCACCACACACATCCAAATTCAGATCCCATAGACCACCACCAACCATTACACCATTGGTTGTTCAGTATCCCCTTGAACTTGATCTACTCAAGGGGGAATTCCAATCCTTCTACAATACTGAACAGCCATCAGACAGATCCTTCCCATCTCTCCCAAACTTCCCTGTTCCACTCAACATTGATACTTATCTGAAATACAAGGGTGAACAGGTGGATGCCATCATTAAGGAGAAATGCAAAGGGAAGGATGACAGGACTGCTCAGGGCATCCATTCAGCAGAGCTTAGCAAACTCAGATGGATTGAAGACTTTGCTAAGACCCTGAGCAACTCCATGTCCTCCATGCCTCTCAGTGGTGACTTGGAAAAGGAGGTAAGGGAATCTCTTCTGGAACAGATCATGGCAACCACGCCTTACAAAGCAACCAAGAAGCAGTTTAATGGTTGGACCACACATGCATTAAGAGAAGAACTTCTAAGAATAGAAGAAATGGCCAAAGACCCCAAGGCTAAAGTCTCTACTCCTAATTTTGGAAAAGGCAGAGACCCAGTCAGAGCCTTAAAGTTTAAAAGGATGAGGCAAGAGATAGTAGCTGCCAACTATGGGGAAATGAGGTCAGTCTCTAGATGGTCTAAGCTAAGGCTGGTTGAGACATATAAAAGTCTGGAAGAAAACTGAAAGAAGGATCCCAGCCTACCAAGAAAACCTGTTTACACTGATGAGCCAATGATGAAGAGACCCCAACAGACTTTTACCTTGGACAGCTTACTTGACACCTCTGATCTATCAACTGCTGCAAGAAGACAGTTCAAGAGACAGAAGGAAATGTCAGAAGAAGATCAGAGGAAGTTTGTTGATACATTCATCAAGGAAGGGCTCTTCAATCAAGTACACTTTTTCTCTGATCCTACAACAGAGAAACTCAGAGAACTCATTGGAAGTCCTCCATCACCCAACTCATCCAGAATAAAAATTCAACTCAGCAAATCCACTAACTCAAAAATTCTAAAATTGAAAGTCAACAAAGACAACCATGAATTGACATTGCTCAGGTCAGATGGAAGGGTTCAGAAGATTAGCATGGATGATGCTTACAGTCTATGTGCAGAAGATCACCATACACTGCTAAATCTGGAACTTGAAAGAGATGAAGAAGACTTGTTTGCTCTGAACTTTGAACTACAATTCAAAGGTCAAATCAGAGAAAGTCTGATGAGGAATAAAGATCAATAAATAAAGCTGAGTTTTGGCATCATCTGTTCTAGGAGGAGATTGTTGGGTCTGCTGACCTGGAGAAGAACAGATGATTGGAAAGCCAAAATATGCTAACAGTTGATCCTTTCAATAAACATTCTTTACAACTTACTTCTCCCAAAAGACTGCTGACTCTAACAACTGTTCTATCCAAACAACTGCTATGACAACTGCTGATATAAAGGACTGCTGAATAAACAACTGATGAAGAACAACTGCTGACCAAAGGTCTGATAAAGATCAACTGCTGATTCAAGTACTGAAGACTAAAGCACTGCTGGAACCAACAGCACTTAGGCTCCAGCAGTGGATACAAGACCATCAGAGTTTTCCTACAACAGCTGTTTACTATCAGTGCTTTCAATGTAACAGTAGTTTGTAATAGGCAGATGTTTTATGTTTGTTATTCTGTTAGAGGTCACTGTCTTAGGTGACGTCAGCTTAGGTCATCAGTGGTTTAAGTCTGTCTATAAATAGAACAGTGCTTGTACTGTTCTATTGTATCACACACACAAACATTCTCACAGACAAACAATCACTGTGTGATCAGGCTGAGGGGGAGTATTTGTACGATTGTAATCTTTTAGATAAATGAAAGCATTCGATCTGAAAACATTTAATCTCTTGTTTTGATTAACAGTTTATTATTCCGCTGCACTTTCACTCTATATTCGTTTCACTTTTATCATATTTAGTTAAACATAATCAAAACAATCAAACTCAGATCCTAACATTGTCATAATCACATCCCACATTAATATCCCAGGCGAAACACAAATATACCACACGTTGGTACTTAAACGCCTGTTCACTATCTTTCTCTTCACAGTAGATCAGATTGTAATACAGCATGATAATATCCTCATAATAGCAGTTTATCAACCACATCGGATCAAAGATATGTATCTTCTTGAAATCATTCTTTCCGTCCTTCAACATGATAATAGCTTCGGCCGTCTTCCAGTCATAATACCACCACATAAAATCTTTTCCAAAATGTTGTGGAATAGGCATCAAAGGTATATGTTTTAACACAGTCGGTGGTTTGTACTTCAACGTAACCTTGTTCATCCCTGTTATATGATCTTTCTTCTCGTGAACACTCCACTTTGGATACTGTGGAGTGAACACATCCCATTTCGTTCGGATCTCTCTTGCCATGTGATCTGCAAAGTAGCTAACTGCATCGTTGTTCACAGTTGCACCTGACAGTGTATGTCGACAGACATCGCGTACAGCCCAATAAGGTAGTGTTTTAATATCATGGAATCTGTCAAAATACATAATTCCTTTCTCCCACTTAACTGCAGCACACCTTAGTTGTCTTAGGTACTTCCACCCGAGAGCTCCTCCTTTGAACAGTTCGTTATGGAACTTATAGAAACCACCTTGAATCTCAGTCTTTGGTCGGTTGGCTTCTTTCTCTTTCAGCTTCCTCAACAAGCTCTTCAGATCGTCAGATTGTTCAACGTTCGGTTTCTGACTTTCTGAATTCTTGAAGACTTTATCAACGAACTTCTTACTCTTTTCACGTGCAAGTTTATCAGCCTGGCTTAACAACTCCTCAGAAAATTCAGGAAAAGCATAATCTTGATTGTCTTTAAAGTACTCTGGATATTCCTCACTTGTAATATCCTCTATCTCAACATCTTCAAATACTGGAGTATCTCTATCATCAGAGTGATTTCATGCTTCTTTCTAAGGAATATTTGGAATCTGATTCTCACTCATTAACTCTTGAAGAGATTTCCAACTTGTTTAGCCAGTCCTTCAAGTATCTCTTTAGAAATCGCTGCAGAAACTTCACTGTCTTCAAGATCAGGATCATTATACTCAAGCTCGAATCTCATATCATCTGATTCAAATATTTCAGGAAACTTTCCTGTCAGCTCAATCGTCCAGACTTTCTTAGTCAACATCCAGCGATATAACTTTTTGTCCTTATTAGATAAAGATCTGATCTTTTCGTTCCAGAAAATATCATCATCATCAGTGTTACCACCAGGAGCCTTCGAACTAGATTCTCCTGCATCTTTTCCTGTATCTCTCTTCTCACACTTATACTTCTCAGTGTCATCATCATCGTCATCATCATCATCATTAGTAGAACTATTATCTCCAGAATCATCACCCGATCCATCTTTATCATCATCACCCTTCTTCTTCTTCTCAAGAGCATCACCGGCATCCTGTTCTAGATCCTCATCATCTTCTTCATCTTTCTCTGACTCAGATGGTTCAAAATCAACAAGCTCTTCATCACGTTCTTTGTCTTCCTCTCCTTCTTTCAACCGAGGAGCTCTTTTATACAAGTCATCAATCAGCTTCGTAAGCCCTTTATTATCTTTCTTCACTTGCTTGTTTTCAACTTTCAAAGCAGTGAATCTTCTAGTATCTCTCTGTTCATGCTTTAACAACTTCTAATTCTCATTCTGGAGTAGTTTAATCTTTGCTTCTAACCCTTCCTGACTCTCCTGTGAAGATACAACAACATCCAACATTTTTCTATCATTCTTTCTCAACTGGTCAATTTCTTCTTGTTGCTGGTTAATAATTTTCATCATCTCTGTCAGCTTCTGGTTAACTGCATTCATCACATCACTCGATACAGTAACCTATGGAGTTGAAGCCTCAGTAACTAGAGTCTTTTTCATAAACTTGTTTAAGACCCTATCCAAAGCAGCATTGAAATCATCAGTTTGAATATCAGTTTTCTCAGCAGCAGATGTTTTCTGTTTCTTTACTGCTGGGGATGTTACGGGAGTAGATTTAGAGCTAGACATCTCAGGAACTTTCTTTCCTGCGATAAGAGTTTCAATTTCTTTTTCTCTCCTCTTCATTGGCTTTTCAATCTCATCAACCTTTGATTGCTTCTTGTATATAGGCTTCTTTTACTTTTCACCAGTCATCGGTGATCCACTAAAATCTGCAGCATCTATGCCAAGACTTATATCGATATCGTCCATCACAATCGGACTCTTCAAACTCTGCTCTTCTAAAGTCTTGTTGAGACTTACAGATTCACCAGCCACAGTGGCCTTGGGCTTGCTTTTCTTCACAGTCTCATCAGCAGAATCCCACCTCTCTTCTTCCTGAGTCTCTTCAGAATCAATCGACTCTTAATCAATCAACACTGTCTTGGTTTTACCAGACTTTTTCTTCTTTGCCATGGTCTTATGTCTCTTAGGTGCAGATGGTGCTGTTTCTTCAACAACTTTAGCTTTTCCCTTCCCAGACTTAGCACCCACATTCACCACTTGTCGCTTTCTTTTTGCTTCAGGATCCACAGGACATAAAGGATCATCATTGTCAGATTTACTATTTGCATTCCTAGCCTTATCAACACCTGGATCTTGATAATCAGGATTAATCAAGTGTCCAAACAAATTCTTCAAAGGTGGTCTTTCATTTTCAGGGACCCCTTTATAACCCTTCATTCTCACCAAAGTACTCAAACTCATATGATCTTGAACGACAATCTGTGTTGGATCTTTCTTCAACTTCTTGTATTTCTGATCAAAAATCATCTGAAGAAATCTGGGATAAAGTAGAAACTTCTTGCTCTTCATACCTTTTAAAGGTTCTAGCATGTGGTCCAATATCATCCCGGAATCAATGAACGGTTTGTTCAGAATAAGTGCTACCATCAAGAAATTATTACTCTTCCTCATAACATCGTAGCCACCACTAACGGAACCAAAAACATGCAACATCACATGAGCCAGGTATTTAAGTTGTGGACACAGTTTACCGTTGTGTAAGGCTCCATCTATGATTGGTCCGTTGTACTTCATTCTCAGAAGGTACTTCCTTTGTTCTATCCATGATAAAAATCTTGGATCAGTCGACTTGTCTTTCAATCTTAAAGCTTTGCGAATATCACTTTTGTTACATTTGCCAGCTCCCCCTAAATGTTGCTAACAATTGCAGTCTGATTATCCCAATAATCCATTCTCGCATTCTTCTAGAATTCTTTCTGATGATCTTTGTAAATGATGGCAGGTGTGGCAATAACATCTACAACTCTGCTACACTTCAAGAAATCAATTATCCCAGTGAATTCGGTATGCTTCTTGACATCGCCAAGAAACGCACAGCAGTTGTGAGCTTCTTTGAATGGTAATTCTTCCTCAGGCTTCTTTCTGGCAGCCTTATCAGACGATCCTGTTGGAATATTAGTGCTTTGAGGTTCTGCCATTTGAGAATCTGCAAAAACAAAATATGAAAATTCATATAAAGCGGACAAAATACGCAAAATTGAAATTTTGGTTTTTGGAAGTCCACCTTCGACCAATCGTGGGTTCGAATGTGGGAAAAAAAAAACCAAGGTTCGAATGTGGAAATAAGGTTCGAATGTGGAAAAATTTGTTTTAAAAATGTCACTTTCGAGCTTTATTCCTCCTTCAACCCTGTGAACAAGTCTCCTTCAACCAAAAAGTCACTTTCGACCCTTTTTGAACGGTCGAATCAGACTATTCATAAGCCAAACTTTCAGATTTCAATTTTAACCATTTAAACATGTCATTTTCATTTGTTTGGCTTCTAACATGACCGATTAAGCTTTATCAACCATCAATTGTATCAACTGTTTAGTTATTATGTGTTTTTCCCCAAAATCTAGGGTTTGACAGTTTTGATCAATCAATTAAGCAATCTGATGTGTTTTATTCCATGATTTTGTTATACTCTCTGCCTAAAACACATAATGATTGAATCCTAATAAAAAATTGTAACTAAAACAGTCTCTAAATCATGAAACGATTCAATTCTAGGTTTGGTCACAAAAACCACAATTCTGCCTTCATTTCTTGATGATTACCTGTAAATCTTGTATGGAAATGATCAGAAAGTACTCAGGATCAAAGTTATAACATGTAGAAAAATCGAGCAACAAGGTGGTGTTATCTCACAAATTTGAAAGAATTTTGAATGAGGGTTGGAAAGTGTAGAGATGTATATATAGGCTCCACATTCGACCGTTTTACTTGGGCGAATGTGAAACTATTTCCACATTCGACCCTAATTAAAGGCTCGAAGGTAGAAACGGGGTTCGAATGTGTAAAAATACACAAGAACATTCACATTGACCGTTTTAAAAAGCTCGAATGTAAAGGAAAATTCCACATTCGACCCATCAAAGGGGCGAATGGAGATTGGAATTTTTGAAGTTTTTACGAAATCTCAAAAACGAATCCCGTTCAAACTTTTTCTCATCTTTTGAGCATCCAACATTCATCATTTCTCATTTTAAAGTCACAAAACTCAAATGGTTCATCAACTTTCAGAAAACGACCATAAATCACCATCTGTTATCAAAAAGAATATGGAAATGTAAAATCTTTTTGGTTTTTCTGAACTTTATGCTAAAACACACCTAAAATCTTTTTAAGTTTTTGATATTTTGACAATAAAATGTAACATGCATGAATGTAAAAATAAAACAGTAAATGTTTTGTGATTTCCGTTAAGAGGATCATATCAGTTTTTGAGAAATCTAATCACACCGTTGATCTTTAATGTTTATTATCATTAAAGTCAATGTGTGATCCAGCAATTGTTGATATTGTTATCCACATAAGCTCTCATGTAGACTTTTTATGCAATGTTTGATACGATTATCTATAGTATAAACAAAATTGTCTGTGGTTCCCACGCACACGACATACTCCCATATCAAGGAATAATTTGCACAAAGACTCATTGTAACACGTGATTATGCTTTCGTTATCTGTAATATTACAAGGAATTGAGACATAGAGGTGTACAGGTCAGCAAATCAATGCTGCAGAGTAACATATGCACTCTACCAGGTTGAGGGCTAATATCAATCATGATTTACATCAATGATTGGATACGATGCATTAGATAATCTTTGATTATCGTCATACATGGTAAGTTTCTCAATTCGGTAACTTTAGGTTTTGGCAATAAACCTCTTTTAGCAAGATACCCTGTCTGATCTACGTCTGTAAAACCTTATGACAGAAGATCAGAAAGGCTATCCCCAGATAACTTAGTAACATAACGACCCGAAACCTCCAAGTTTTGTACAAAAACCCTATCAAACGAAATTACGGTACTAATACCATATGCCAATGAGGAGTTCATTCACATTACAATTCCTTTGATATGTATGTATCAGACACGCGGTTATAGGTCTACGAAGCCTACCAGCACATCACATAGACTCAACACACGGCTTATATATCATTTCAAATCTTTAGCATGTGTCAGATCCCCACTGATGTACTATCATTTCCTCTTTTTCTCCTAAAAATCATTTTGGGTTTTTCTAATTTTTATGGCTTTTTGGATTTTCAATGTTTTTGTGTTTTTCTGAAAATCTAAAACTCCCCTTAAAATGTAAAACATATTTTTGGGTTTTTGAATTTTTGAAAAACAGTAAGACTAAAACTAAAAATGAAAATAGAGGTGATGATCAGTCTTGTTTTTCTTTTATACCGTTAGCTTTTAACAAAAACTCGAATCGAGATCTATCGAAAGCTTTAGTAAAAAGATCTCCACATTGGTAATCAGTGTGGATTTTGACCATGTCAATCAACTCGTTGGCATAACAATCACGGATAAAGTGATACTTAATCCGGATATGTTTAGCTTTTGAGTGATTGACCGTGTCTTTAGTTAATGCAATTGCGGCTTCATTGTCACAGTGTATAGTGGTTTTAAGATTTTGCAAACCGTAATCGACCATCTGTTGTTGAATCCACTGAATCTGTGAGCAGCAACTTGAAGCTGACAAATATTCTGCTTCACATGTGGATAGTGCGACTGCTGTCTGCTTCTTGCATTGCCAGGTCACGAGCCCGCTCCCCAGAAATTGACATCCAGCCGTTGTGGATTTGTTGTCTTTGTCACAACCACCCCAATCTGCATCACTAAAAGCAATTAGGTCAAAATTATCATCATTAGGGTAACATAGTCCTCTCAACGTACAACCCTTCAGATATCGTAGGATCCGTTTGACAGCTGCAAGATGACTCTGTTTCGGCTTCGACCGATATCGTGCGAAAAGACATGTGGCAAACATTATATCTGGTCTGGATGCGGTGAGATACACCAGAGATCCGACGATTGCTCTGTATGTAAAAGGATCAGTCAGCTCCCCCTTAGCGTCCACTCCAATCACGTGATTAGGTTGGATCGGGGTATCCATCGGCTTCGAATCTTCCATTTGGAATCGGCTCAAGACTTCAGAGACGTATTTTGTTTGATGAATAAAAATCCCCGTTGGTCTTTGTTCCACCTGCAGGCCGAGGAAAAACTGCATCTCTCCCATCACACTAATTTTGAACTTTTCCTGCATCACTTTTTCGAATTCTCTGCACAAAAGTTCATTAGTAGATCCAAAAATAATGTCATCAGCATAAATCTGGACTAGAAGCAAGTCATCCCCTGTTCGTTTGGTGAACATAGTGCAATCTACCAATCCCGTTTGAATCCTTTGAATAGGGAAGATACGTGCTCAGCTCCTCATACCATTGGCGTGGAGCTTGGTGCAACCCGTATAACGCTTTGTTCAGTACGTAGACCTTATCCCGGTGGATTGGATCTTCAAAGCCTGGTAGTTGACCTACATAAACTTCCTCCTTGACCACACCATAAAGAAACACACTCTTAACATCCATTTGATACACCTTGATATTCTTATATAAGGCAAATGCCAGAAACATGCGAATTGCTTCTAAACGTGCCACAAGTGTATAAATCTCGTTGTAGTCGATTCCTTCCACTTGATGAAATCCTTGTACAACAAGTCGAGCTTTGCTTCTTACGATTACGCCTCTGTCATCCTTTTAACACTTAAACACCCATTTGGTTCCAATCTTTTTCTGGCCTGGAGGTAAATCTGTTAGTGTCCACACTCCTAGTTTCTGAAACTGCAATAACTCATCTTGCATTGCCTCTACCCAAGCATTATCCAGAAGAGCGTCTTTGTATGTTCACGGCTCAACTTGCGAAACATAACAAGCAAAAGACCAGTCATTCTGACAACCTGATTTCTGAATTTTAGCTTATAAAGCTAGAGCACCAAGATTTTCTGGTGAGTTTGCATTCCGAAGTTGTCCTCTAGTCATTACGCTGCTACCAGGATCACCAATAACTTGCTCGAGCGGGTGAATACGATGAATCCGAGATTCCGGATAATCAGGTAAATGCACTCCCATTTGAGTAGTCAAATTCTCTGTCGAAGCAAGATCATTACCCAAATTAGATGATGAAGCACCATTTGGATTTGGGTTCACTGCAGGTGTCTGTGTAGCAAAATCTAGAATAGCTTCACCTGTGAGATCATCATCGTCTTCCGATTCTGATGAATGAAGAGTTGTGGAAGCTTCTTGGAACACTTCTTCTTCTGTTGCAGGAACGTTGGCATCATTAGAAGCTTTTGTAGGAGTTACAGTGATCGGACGCACCAACGGTGATGTTACTGCGTTTTCACACTCGTAATATAATCTTAATACAGCCTTTTCAACCAAGTCATCTAGATTGAATGATTGAAAAAATCATTGTAATCAAACATCCAATCTGGACCGCTACCCTGTACATTCTGAGTATATCGTTGAACTTCAACGTTAGCCCACTCCTTTACATGACGAATTCGTTTGATGAATACCCGTTTGAGCGGGGTTGGATATCCAACAAAGAATTCTTCTTCAGCTTTCAATGCAAACTTCTCAGATGGATTAAGCATAGTACACGGTGCTCCAAATGGTTCTAGATACTCTAGGTTCAGCTTTCGTTTGTTCAACAGTTCATAAGAAGTTTTGCCAAACTTCTTCACTGTTAGCACACGATTAAGTGTGTAACAAGCTGCGTAAATAGCTTCGTTCCAGAACATTACTGGAAGATTGGAATCCGGAAGCATTGTTCTCGCCGCCTCTATCCTGTTTTTCCTTTCTACGACACCGTTCCGTTGAGGGGTATACAGAGCACTGTATTCATGATGAATTCCTTTATCTTCACTAAGGGCATCCATCTGTGCATGTTTGAACTCCGTCCCATTATCACTCCGAATTCTTCTGATCTTCAGACCATAAACATTCTCTAATCGAGTGAACAGAACCTTCCGATTGTTAAACATGTCACTCTTATGATGCAAGCACATAACCAACGAGAATCTGAAATAGTCGTCAGTAACCACAAAACAATATAACTCTCCAGCATGACTTTTACGCTTGACAGGTCCGAAAAGGTCCACAGAGTTTACTTTCTTTGGTTTGTGGGATTGTTTGTGCTGCTTTCCCTTCTTGCAACTCACGCGCTTGTCATTTAAATGGAAATGTTTGACTTTAACACCTTCAACAAGTCCATTCTTCACCAGATAATTCATTTTTCAGAGGTGAATGTGTCCCATCCTCCTATGCCACATAATGGATTCTTTTTCAGTAGCCTTGGAGAGGAAACACGTTACTTGGTCTTGGGTTGTCATCGCCTTTGACATGTCGAGAATTTACAGATTATTCACTCTCAGTGCTTTCAGCATTATCCACTCTTTTGGAAGTACGAAACCCGGTTTGAGTATGTAGCAAGATTTGTCATCATAGAATACAGAAAACTCTTTATCGAAGATTTGACTGACACTGAGCAGATTATAATCGATCTGTTTCACATACGAGATCTTCTCATAACTCACAATACCATTATATACACTACCCTCCATAGTAATGTAACCTCCTTTGTTCCCAGCAAATGCTACATATCCGCCATTGATGTTTCTAATGTCGAACAACAGCGACAAATCCCCTGTCATGTGACCAGAAGCTCCACTGTCAACAATCCAGAGACTGCTAACAGGGCCAGCTGAAGCTCCCTACACATATCAAGTAACAATATTAGATCTTTCGGGGGACCCAAGCCTGCTTGGTCTTGGGTCTTTGAACATTTTGTTTCAAAGATTCTTTTTCATTAACAATTGTATTTGAATTGACCTTTTTCTGATCAATCAAATTCTTTACACTCACAGATTTATCATGTGCTTTTGAAGTTGAAGCACCTTGAGAACCCACCGGTGACCAGAATTGTTTCAAACGTTTCAAGATCCGGATCTGAGATTTTGGAGTCTCAGTCTGTTTCTTTATTTCATTCTTAAAGGAAAATTCTTAGTTACCTTCTCTGATTTAACAGAGACAGGTTCAACCCTTGATTTAATAGCAGATTTTGGAGAAACCTTCTGTTTATCTACGGTTGTGTTCACCATTGGTTTCTTTAACGGTTTTTCCATGGCTATCCGGTTACGATGATCATATGCCATCTGACGATTATCCCTCTTTTGAAATATCGGCTTTGGTTATAAAACGGTGCTGGTTGAGGAACAAAACGTCGTTGTGGATAACAATGATTATCGATTGGACTCTGATATTTCTGCTTCACTTCAACCTCATGCCTCTTATGCCTTACGTACGGGTAGTGAGCAAGTAAATGCCCTCTCTCCCCGCACTTAAAGCACGCACGATATTGTTCAAACACGTTCTTGGCATTTGACTTTGCATAGGTAGTGATAGGATATTGATCATCCACACACCTTCGTCTTAAACTCTCAGGAGCTGGGTCCTTTGAGTAAGTCGGCTCAGGAAACATGTTCTCCTTTTCCTTTGGCTTGATAAACTCCGTGACATGAACCATGGGTTCTTTAGGAACATCCAAATAAATTTTCTTTAAGATCTCTGGAGGTACATCATTGGTTCTCTCGTGTTTTGGGAACCAAATAGTACTCTCCTGCCAAATTTTTCAATCTTGGAGTAATTGGCAAACTTAATTGGATATTCCTCGTCAGAAATAATCTTATCGGATCCTTCCATCCGATAAAACACTTTGAGGGTTTGTCACTCGGTTTATTCTTTTCAACTTGCTTAACTGACTGATTCACTCGATGAACGTTAGCCATTGGATGAATAATCTGAGAAGGTGATATCGGTTCATTGTTGATAATGTGATTTTCAATGGGAATATCACTCACTTTCTCAGTTATCTCATCATCCGAATCAGAATCATCAGCTACAGCAGTTAGCCCCTCACTGTTCAGTCCGAAAATCGGTCTAACATCGGAATTTGGATCCCCAACACTAGAAGTATTGGATTCATCATCCGATGTAGAGTCAGATTTGATTGAACTTTCCGGTGATATTGAATGTAAATTGTGATTTTCAAATAACATGAGAGATGGAACCGCCTTGTAGTTTGCACTACTCGGTTGTGAGGGTTCTTCAGTAATATGATCAACAACGTTAGCAATATGTTTGTAACTCTCAAGCTTCTTGTTGACTTTTTCAGCAAAGCACTTGATGGTTGCCATTTCAAGTTTAGTTTCTTCCAATTCATTTATATAACTGTTAATGGCCAATTGTTTTAAAGAAAGTGTTTTCTTTAAATCAAAAATATACTTTTTGAAACCATCAAGCACTTTATTGAATTCATCTGCTTCTTTGCGATAAGATTGACAGTTAAGTCTAGCACTCTCAAGTTGTACCCTGAGTTGCTTGTTCTCTTCTGTCAATCTATCACATGTACCACAATATTTATCACTATTCATGTCTATGGTGGAATCAGAACTTACCTGTTTCGGAGGCTTTGTCATTGCCATCAAAGCAAAGTGTGCTTCCTTTCCAGCAAAGAATTTGGAATAATCAACTCTGGTAAAAGCATCATCCACTATGCAAGACTTGCGAATCATAATAAAATCAGCTTCGGCTAGAAGTTGATCAGTGTCATTATCTAATGAGTTAACACTAGATTCAAAATCAGGCTCGCTCTACGAATCAGAATAAACTGAGTCACGCTCTTCTGAGATATCAGTGACTGAATCAAGAATCAATCCTGGAGTCTTCTCAACAGGAACATCAACTTCTTCCACCATTTCCTCAATCTTTACCTCAGATCTCTTCTCAACCTCCAAAACTTCTTCAACTACCACTGGCTCCTCCAAATCAATCTTTTGAGCAACACACGCCACATTACTAGCTTTAATCTCTTCAACACCTAGTTGCATCACAGTCCAGTCAAATCCCTCATCCTTCTGTATTAACAAAGCCTGGTTTTGTTTATCTGTTTGGGTTTGGCTATTTGGTGTGGAAATTGGAATGATGGTTCTGGTTGGATTGTGTGGTGTTTGATTTTGGTTCTGGTTTGATGTAGTGGTTTGTCTAACAGAATTGTTTGGTGAGGTGTTTTGTCAGTTTTGGTAATTATTTTGTGGTTGGTAGTTGGTGTTGTTTTGGCTTTGATAAGATACCTGATTTTGATATTGACGGTTCTGGTAATTAGTGTTGAATGGATTCCTCTTTCCTTGTTGAGCTGGCTGTGTGCATTCTCTCTTGAAATGACGTTTCCCACCATAGTTAAAACATGTGGCTTTGGCTTTGTTGAAGCCATATGTAGTGTTGGGAGATGTAGAAAGATCAGTTCTACCAGTCTTCTCTACAAACTCAGTCGCTCGTCTCATGACACTAACAAATGCCCACTGAATGTCAATGAGCTCCATCTCCTCCTTATCAAATTGAGCATAGTCTTCACTGGTTAAATTGTTGTTACCAATTTGACTAGCTACCAAACCATTATAAGAAGCTACCATAGCATAAACTGAAGCTACATGTTGCTGAGAAACTTCCACAGTGACATTGTTCAAGTTAGATGTCTCCAACACAATTAGGCTTTGATTAGCTTGGCTTTGGTTCATTTGAGGAATATATAGTTGTTGTTGAGGTTGGTTCATGTTGGCTGAATAGCATGCAGCTTGTTGCATTGGTGAAAAAGGTGGAATGTTAGTGGTAGGGTATGATGGTAGTGTATAAGATGAGGTTTGAGCTAGATAGTTTATTGGGGTTTTGGTTGGTTCAATAACGCTTGAAACATAAGCAATGTGTGGAGCAACAGAACTACTAGTACTTGAACTAGTCAGAGCAGAAGATGTACCACCATGATATAACTCTGGATTTTGAGGAACTTGTGCTCTTTTGCTTTCCTTTTCTCTTCCATCTCTTTCTTCTCCAACTTCTGAATGAATTCATTGATGGTCCAATATTGATAGGCATCTTTCTCCTTTAGGACCTTAATGTGTTGATTCCAGTATGGTGGTAATGCATCAGCGAACTTATCCACCAATTCAGACATAGGTATATTAATCTCATAGCTTGACAATTCAGTCAACAAATGGCAATACCTAGGAATCAACTCCTTGAACGTCTCATTTCCCATGTAACTGAAATTCTTGAACTCTTTTCTCAACTCTTCCATCCTTAACTTCCTAGTCTTCTCGTTCCCATCATGATGATTCCTCAACATATCCCACAGCTGCTTCTCCACCGAAAACTTTTTCTTCTCATCTTTAGCTAAGCTTTCCAATGGAATTGGTTCACCAGTGTTCTCCAAAAATGGTGCTACATAACCCTTAGCTATCATTTGCCATGCCTCGGTGCCGTCCATTCCCATTCCCTCCAAATGAATCTCGAACTTGGTCTTCCATTGATTATAATCCACCATCTCCATCAGCTTTGGTGGACGACTCCCGTTACCTGAGGATAAATCATGAATTAGCGTAGAAATAGCATTGGTAGTTTGAGAGTGTACCGCGGCTGCTGCAACTCCCCAATAATCAGTCATGGGTTGTTGTGGTGGTTGAGAAATTGTTTGTGGCATCGAACAAGTCATTGCTAAGTAGTTGATCGGTTGAGATGGTTGACTAGTCGTCTTCTGTGCTTCTACAGTCCAAGGATCCATCGTTACTTGTTGTTGTTGTGTAGTATTAGGCCTCGGTGTTGTTGGAAAGTTCCACATATTGTCTACGAAACCTGAAACACGAAACACTTAGAAAATTTTTTTATCAGATTCTACGTTTGACCTTTTCTCAATAATCGTGGGTTCGAAGGTGGAAAAATTCCAGGTTCGACCCTTTCTGATGACTCGAAGGTAGAATATAACAAACTATCTCACTTTCGACCAAAGTAAACCCACTTAAAACCTCTAGGTTCGACCTTAAAAATGACCACGTTCGACCTAAAGTTCTCATATTCGACCTAAAACTCACACTTTTGACCGTTCTCCCCTAGGTTCGACCTTTTCATTTTGAAAAATGGTTATTCTTTGAATATCAGTTAATTTGACCCCAATTTTTCAAAAGTTGATGAATTTTGATGATGTTTTGCAGGTTTTGCCTCGGAATTGATTTGGAACAAGTTTAATGAAGAGAATTCTATATTTTATCCATGAAAACTAGTCCGAATCAATCAATTTTCATCAAAAACCATTGTTCTATGAAAACAGAAAAATTTTGATCAAAAATAGGTCTAAATCAGCTCAAATATTATCAATTTGTAGTTGTTTGATCCTTATAGCTCTAATACCACTTTGTATGAGGATCGGATTGTCAAAAACAAAGATATTGATCAAACAAGTATATCAATTCAGGTGTGGAATCCCTGAATCAATTACGAAATGATAATATGATCAGCAAAACACACAAATCACTTTAAACATTGCTTTTCATTCATAAACATTCATGATAATCTTTACAAAATCTTGTTTATAATGATAAAGACACAAATCACACATAACAAAACCCTAGGGAGAAAACTAGATCGAATGAGGGAAACTAATGACCAAAAACTTAACTTTAAAATGAAATCATCCTATTTATAGACCTGCACATTTGCCCTTTCGTAAGGTCGAATGTGCAGGTTCGACCATTGGTTTGGGCAAATCAACACATCCTTCTACAACATCTTCCCTTAGACCTCTGTCTTCTACCTTCGACCTATTTTCATCACCTTCGACCCTTATATTTCACCTTTGACCTCACGTAAATGCCAAAACAGAAATATATGTGCAATCCAAAAGCACTAGTCGCAAATTGTGTATCAACAGAGTAGGAACACACATTTTATACAAAAGCTTTATTTCAAATGACAAAACCAGAGTACTTAATCGTTTGGGAAATTGGTCTTCATAAAATTCGACAAAATCGAACATAAGTTGGATAACCGACTTTCCTTCATCATTTTTACAGGGATAAGTAGGTCACACCCGTTTCTTGGCAGGCCGCCACCCTACATTCGACTAGCCTATGTTGTCTTAACTGGGTCTACGCTAGCATCAGTGTAAGTTTAATCCATGTGGTAGGTTGTATTCATGGACAATATGGTTTGCCCATTTATGGTAGACTTGGAAGATCCACTTGCGCACACTATTTGGGTTTAATCCCTGCCGTAGGTTATATTTCTCAGGCGTTTCTTCGATTTTTGATGCATTTCGATGTAACAAATGCAGCTCTAGATTAGTTTTGTTTTTATGGTTGATAGGTTTATTGTAACATGTTTGTTGGTGTTATAAAACAAGTATGATTGTCTTTTTAATACCCTAGCGAACATTGTCAATAGACGAAGATAGGTGAATAGCGAAGATGCTGCACATGTTCGTTATTCTGTTTCGGCTAATGTAAGTATAAATAGCTTGCATGGGGTGTAGGCTAGGGTCGTTGGTCAAGTTGTTTTGTGGTATTAGTGATTCTAATCAGTTTTTTATAGTTAATTAAGATACCATGCATTTATAAGTATTCATCGTGTTCTAAGTTTATGGATTCATTATTGCATAAACATCTATCAAGGGATTCTGCACTTGATAGATCTGACCAATCTTGTCACACCCTAAAATTTCCACTGCGGGGTTTATACCGCGAGGCGCATGACGTATCAGGATCCCATAGCCATAAGTCATAAGAACGACTTTAAATGCCCAAACCATTTAGTTCGTTTTCAAAAATCAAGTTTAGCGTTTACCAAAAAGTTTAGTTAAGTTGCGGAAGCGTAAACCAAACATAGATAGTTTAAAACCATGCGCAAAACAACGCGCCCAATATAAAACCATATTAAAGAAAATGCAAAAGCATAGAATGAAATTTCGATGTATGCCTAGACCCAAATGCAATGAAGTGTGTAGTCCTTTCTAATAGTGGCACCGGAAGCTATCTACCTGCAAAAGCATGTATATCGTGGGTCAACCAACAATGTTTGTGAGTTCACAGTTTAAATAACGTGTGTAAAGTTGCAGATTGTAAAAGTCATAAGAGTCCTCAGTTTTAAGCATGTCAGGGGTAGCTAGCCAACTCATTGTAACTAAACAGCTGATTATTGGGAACATACAGTGTGTTAACTGACATTAACTTGCCTTAGTACTAGTGTCTATCAATGTAACAACCGGCAAAAATAAGGTAATTCCGTACAAATTAATTAATATATGATTAACGTAATTAAATGCAATTATGTGTGATTTAATTATCAAGGCCTTAGGAGATAGCAATTTCCAAATAATGCATAGGAATGCATACGTTTAATGGTAAAACATGATTGGATCATGTGCGAATAAACTATCCGGTATGGACGTTGGCAATTACCCGGTAATAAGTAAACAAACGAAAAGGATCCCGGACACCCAGGATATAAAATAAAGGGTAGTTTCATAAAATATAATGAGTTTTGGAACTCCAAAACCATAAGTGGAAACGTCTTGTACAAATCTCCCGGTAACGAATAAAATGCGCGTACCGCACCCGATACGCGTATAACTCATAATTTCACCCGGCAAAAGCCTAAATAACCAATCAACGCTTAAATTAGACTATATTTAAGGGTTATTAAAGGTATTTTTAATGTCCGAATAACGCGTGATTAAAACCCGAAAAATACCCGAATGATACCCGAACGACTAGGAATTAAACTTAACAAGTATTGGGTAAATATTTGAAGTTGTGGACCCCACCCAAACCACAAAAGTGGCCGGCCTAATGGCCATAATATGTCCATGCATTGTTTTAATAATAATACCCTAGTAATCTAGAATTAAGCATGCATTACAAAAGACAAAGGTTGTAAGGCATATACAAGTACAAAAGCATGCAAACCTCTTGTCCCCTTGTAAGAAAAAAATCGGCCCTTGGCCTTAATAATCCAAGACAAGAGTTCACCTAATCATAACCTAAGTGCATACACATGCTTGTAAGTGAATCAAGTATAAGATCAATCAAATATTAGTCTAAGATTTACACACAAAAATCCACTCCATCCCTCTCTATCTCACGGCCACACACACCCCTCACCCATCCATTCAAGATCATTTTTGTACTTCTTAAATCTCTTGAATCATTAGCAAGATCACATGCAATCTATGGAAGATATGGTAATGTTATATAACATGTGTTAGATACATGAGTTAACAAAGCAAAAACTCTTCTTCTTCTTTCTTCTTTTGGGCCGTGAGTTATACCCCATCCATATACATATCTCTTTCAAGTTTTTACATCTCCAAATCACTCTAAACAATCCATCATCCAAACCCCTATTGTGTGTTTCAAGCTTGGAGCTTAACCATTAAGGATGAACACACTAAACCCCTCTCAAAATCCAAGGTTTTGTCTTCCCTAGCCTTGTGCTAGTAGTAAGCTTCTTAACCTTGTTTTGATTATTAATATTCATGTATGTGTTCTTAGAAGCAAGTTGTACATGAAGGGTTTAAAATGTGGTTTGAAACATAATCTTTAATAGGTTTTACATGAGTAAAATAAATGGTTAATGATATGTAAATGGATCATGGATTTGATGATGATAAAGTAGTGATCTTGAAAATGTATAAAATCTACACATACACTAAGTAGATGATGATTTGATTAAGATTTATAGAATAAACTTAAATGTGTTAAAAAGTAACTTTAATCATCTTAATATGATCATCTAAGACATAATAAATGATGGAACATGTTAGAAGGTCATGAATAAAGAAGTTGAAAAATTAAAGTTACTTACTTAGAAGACTGATATTTTGATATAATGGACAAATACATAAAACACACATACAAGTAGCCTTATATATGAAATATAAGACTAATAAAAGTGTTTTGATACAAAAATAACTTACCAATAAAAAGATGGATCTTCAAAGTCCACTATTTTGAGTGAAAAATGCTAACTTTGGAAGTTAGAGTGGAAAAATGCAACATTTGGAAGTTAATGGACTAATATTGTAACTTTGAAAGTTAGAGGACTAAAATGAACATTTTAGAAACTAATAGTCCAAAAATGCAATAATGGAATGTTTGGTGTCAAAAGTATAAGTAATAATTTTCCAAGGATGATTTGGGTAAATACTAGTAGATATACTTGGGTATTTTTGTATAAAAAGTATATTTTTATAAAAGTGAAAGTTATAAAAATATGGATTGTTTTAACATAAGGATTTTTATAAAATAGAGATTTTATAAAAATGTTAAACAAACTTGAGAAACTTATACAAAAATGAATACTGTTATATAAATGGGAATATAAAAGTATTGGAAACATTTTTGTAGTTAAGTTAACAAGTTGGGTTAAAAATACATAAGTATTTTAAACCTTCCAAGTAACATGTGTTAGGAGAAAGAAATATGAATAATATTTCTATAAATCACATGTTGGGAAAAACTTGGAAAAATTGGCTATTCGAGCTAAGATATCGAACTAAGACGCGTTAACGAACCGTACACGGACAAAACGTGAGAAAAATGCCATTGCGGCAAGATGAGAAAATATATATTTTTTTAGGAAGTAAAATATATATATACATCATGGGTGAAAACTAATAAACACTTTCCTAAGTGTTGAAGGAATTATTCGTGGGAGAAAAACATAACGTAAACAAGTAAGACGTTAAACAAATGTATATACTTAACAAGAAAAATTACACATTTATATATATGTACGCTCGTCTCGGCAAAAATTCTAGTATATCTACTTAATGGGAAAGTAGATATGTGGGAAGGAAAACGAGACGAGTAGACAAAGATATATATATGTGTATGCCGTACCGACAAGATCCTAGTATATTTATTTGAATGGGAAAATAAATATACGGTATAGTGAGTTGAATCGGGTGTTGAGAATATACAATCGAACGACAAGATCTTAGCATATTTGTTTAAATGGGAAAACAAATGTGCGGCAAAGTGAGTCGGGTCGAG
The DNA here is from genome assembly GCA_028751855.1 of Ambrosia trifida. Lineage (NCBI taxonomy): Eukaryota > Viridiplantae > Streptophyta > Magnoliopsida > Asterales > Asteraceae > Ambrosia > Ambrosia trifida. The sequence continues at coordinate 1,464,493 of CM054123.1, read as the reverse complement.
TGTTGAAATATATATTATATCGAGCGATGCGACCTTAAGTATAATTATTTAATGGGAAAATAATTATATGTTAAGTGAAGTCAAGTCGATAATAATAAGGTACAAGTTAAGGAAATATTAACAAGAGTAATATCTATAACTTGTAACACAAAGGGTAATCTAACGCCAACGAAACCTAGGATACGCGCTTAATTAAACGGGATTTGGAATAACTTGTCGTCGGGAGTTGGGTGTACAACTTGCCAAGGCACATGCACTATAGGGATAGTGACTTATACGTCTAGGACGTTTGTAGGTACGAGACCCTTTTTGCTATCTGCTTAGTGAGCCGGACGTTGATACAGGTGAGTTTCACGACCCCATTTTAAACTATATTTACGTTTTCGGGGGAAAGATATGTTAGGGAAAATGTTTGACGGATTTATTACTTGAGGTGTGACCGCCACTCGGGGTTGAGTCCTCGCCTCTATAATCATTTATTCAGGGAAATGAAACCGGTGGAATATTGGATAGTACTATTGGTGCCTGACAAGGCCCACCCCTAATCGATAGCGTCGATTATGCATTAGTGTATGCCTGGGGTGCATATATTCTGAACTTAAGTCGTAGGATACTGAGTAACGACTTGGAGCGGGGCATGTTTATTATACGTCTTGGTTTGATTATAGTCTCAAGTAGAATTATAGGAATTTGCAACTCCTATATATTGTCATAACATGGTATATCCCAAGGATTCAATTTTGGAAACTAAAAACCTGTGAACTCACCAATATATTTATATTGACGAAATTTTAAACATATCTTTCAGGTAATTAGATGAAGGCAATCTGGGCAAGCTAGGTCATGGAATCCTCCGATGCGGCGTTAAATATTTTGCGGGGTTTCACCTTTATTTCCCAAGGCTATGGGATATATTTGAGAAACCTCTACATGTGTGTTATAAACAATTTACTTTTTATGTAATATTTTGAACAAGATTTGACGCCTTAATAAATGACCCATTTTCTTAAATTACTTGTGATTTGCGTTAACCTTGACTTTATGCTCTTGAACCGTCGCGCCACGTGTTTCCGCCATTGTCGTGGTGTGACAGAAAGTGGTATCAGAGCCAAGGTTATAGCGAACTAGAGTATTTTCTTTAAAAACTAGACTATAACCGGATTTGGTTCAAAGATAAATTTTTTATATAAAGGTGTTAAACGCAATAAAGTAATTTTTCAAGAAGCATTGGGCATGAGGAGATTCCGACCAAGCTAGCCATGGGTATCATTATGCATTAACGTAGTATTAGAGGTTAGGAAGGATACTGATAATGCACGCCTTAACTATCTAATTTAAAATAATTCATATATATACATGTACGGTTCTTTTGCCAGGAATGTCGGACGCTGGAAGTATAGCGCCAAGTTATGATAGTAGTCTACAGATCATTCCCGCACCTCCGCCTGAGCCAGTTAAGCTGGTTGTACTTGACGCGGAAGAAGACGACGTAGAGATGGACGTCGCAGGAGGGTCAGACGACGATTCGGATGAGACGGATCCTAGCGAGGATCCTGACTGGGCACCCGTAGGGGACGACGCGGCCGCCGTGGTCGACGCACCGCAGGCCGACTAACCTATTGTACCTGCCGCACCTTTAGCCCCACGCCCCATCCGAGCCATCAGGGACTTCCCTGAAGGCTGTGCCGGTCCGTCATGACCTATCCCAGCCCAGTCGGAGACGGCAGAGTCTCCGTTCGATAGACAGGCTCACGTTGATCATGAGCCAGCACCCGTACCGCACATCCACATTCCTCCAGGCATGAGGCTCATGCCGATCTCCTGTGGGAGGAACGGGTGGATTTCTGATGACTCGGACGACGAGTCAGTGGCCTCGGTTGAGCACATGCTAGTACCCGAGATCCCAGCCGTCCAGGAGGAGCCAGTGGCTCCAATGATAGAGGACACCCCTGCTGACCCCGTAGCCCCACCAGCACCACTTGAGCCCGCACCTCAGGAGGGGCCAGCCATAGCAGCACATGTCCTCGAGGGTAGCCCCGCCGGTAGCTCTGAGCTACGCAGGGCAGGTATGGCAGCCTTCGCCACCGCGAGCCCTCCTACCCCCACTGTAGTGGTATCCACCCCGGAGTGGGCCACTGTTTCGGAGCCTCTATTGGCCCCCTTGGCCGAACTTGTACCACCACCCACCGTAGCCATGACACTACCGATCCCCACTTTGCCCAGCATGCCACCTGCACCGTATCCTCTGGGTGCAGGGGACCCCTACATGATACCACCACACTTTACCCCCAGACCACAGGGTTTTGCCCCGATATCTTTCCACACACCGATACCAGCCCTCTTTGGCCCATTCCCGCCAGTTCACCCCGATATACCCGGACCATCCCAGTCATCCAGGATGACACCCCTATCCGGACCAGCATGGTCCACTGCTATCTCCCTGGAGCGAGATTTCCAGACCCTCGCCGACACGGTGCAGCGCACCGTGAACCAGGTAGAGCAGCAGACCCGTTTGATGTGGACACGGATGATTGATGCTCGAGATGCTTTAGCACACTATGCTAAGGAGTTTGTTGAGCATGGATGCACAGTGTGGGATTACCGGTGATGCGCATTTTGCGCATCGACAGTTTTTATATGAGAGCATCATGGCCATTAGTATGACTATCAGTATGCACGCACCACAGTATCAGTTCCCGCCGCCACCGCCACAGTAGGGATGCATCAGGGACGCATGGAAGAATCACCTGCATATGTATATAGTAACAGCAGTATGGTAGGATAGCACGGGTTATGACACTCGTCTGCATTTTGCCTAGCCGTACGGGTATGACGGCATATGATATGATGTTTTATTTATTTCAGAGCGATGTATTGTATGAGGGATGTTATTCCCTATTTTGTTATTATAAACAAGCATTGTACTCGTACTATTGAAATTAATGAAAAATCTTATTATTATGATGGTGAAATATGTTGTTGTCTACAGTTATTATTGCTTACTCTATATACTGTGATGTGTGGTGATGTTGTATTGATTCTTATTTATTCTGTATGGTGTGTTGGTATGTTGTGTGATGACATGGTGTTGATTATTGTGTTCATATTCTGGGTTGTTATTTATGCTTTATATTGTATAAATGTTTGCCAAATTAACCTTTGATAATTATTATTGAAGAAAAATGGCACCAGCCACCAGAAGCAACAGCGGCGCAGACGGACTGCCCGCTACACCAGCTGAACTTGAAACCATGATCTCAGAGCGCATAGCCCGAGCGATCGCGGAGCATGAAGCCGCTCGCTCCGAACGATCACGTGACTTAACGGGAAGCGACCGACGAGAAACCTCCCCCAATGGTAAGAAAGTTTAAAAATAATTGATAAAGCAATGGGAGAATATCCTAAAACTCCTATCCCATAATAACACACTACTTTATTAATGCAGAAACGGCCTCGCGAGAGCGTGGCTGCACTTTCAAAGCCTTCTTAGACTGTAAGCCGATCAACTTCAACGGCACAGAAGGATCTGTTGGCCTGGTCAAGTGGTTCGAAAAGACTGAGGCAATCATCCGTATCAGTGGGTGTACCCCTCGTCAGTCGGTCATGTACTCCACCAACTTGTTTTTGGACCAAGCACTAACTTGGTGGAACGGCCAAGTGCAGTCATTGGGTGACGATACTGCTTACTCCCTGTCATGGGCGGAACTGAAAGAACTCATGATCGCCGAATACCGCCCGGCAAGCGAGGTGCAGAAACTGGAAACGGAATTCTGGAACCTTACTATGATAGGAGCAGACGTGACTGGCTACACGTCCCGATTTCATGATCTCGCCAAACTAGTGCCACGTTTGGTCACACCAGAGAACAACAAGATAGAGCGATATTTGTTCGGGTTAGCGCCACAAATACGCAGCATGGTCACTGCTTCCAAACCCACGACCATGCGCGCAGCCATTGATCTTGCGCTAAGCCTCACTGAAGATGCTATTCGCATGGGTACTTTGATCCGACAAGTTTCGGGACTGAAAATTTCTGAGGTTAGCAGTGTGGAAGGCAAGAATCAGGGGACAAGCTCAGCGGTAGTGACGAATGATCAGGGGAACAAGCCGAGATTCGGGAAACGTAAACGGGATGAAGGAAAGAGGGATAGAGCATCGGGTAGCTCGAACAAGAAAGGGAAAGGGTATGTTGCCACGGGACGTGGTAATGGTGGAAGACAGGGTAACCAAGGGAGAAATAATGGGATAACTTGTGGAAAGTGCCACCGCTCAGGGCACAAAACTGAAGACTGCCGGTCAGGAGCACCGAAGAACGGAGGGGCTAGACCATGCTTCGCATGCGGGTCACTGGATCATTGGAAAAAGGATTGCCCCAAGGTCAACAACCAAGCCCGCGGGCGGGCATTTGTGATTGGAGCCGGTGATGCACGACAAGACCCCAACGTGGTCACTGGTACGTTTCCTCTTAATGGTCATTATGCCTCTGTATTATTTGATACCGGTGCTGACTTTAGCTTCGTATCCATTGAGTTTAAAAGACTACTTGGATTAAAAACTAGTAAACTAGATACACCCTACTCCATAGAACTGGCTAATGGTAAAACTATTGAAACGAGAGAAGTAGCGAGGGACTGTAAGTTAGAACTCTGTGGGCACGAGTTTGGGATTAATCTTTTGCCAGTCGTGTTGGGAAGTTTCGACATAGTTGTTGGCATGGACTGGTTGTCCGCGCATCATGCCGTCGTGATTTGCAACGATAAAGTCATTCAAGTCCCTCTCGCAAGCGGTGAAACTCTCTCAATTCAAGGGGAAAGGCACGGGACGCTGCTAAGGATTATTTCAAGCATGAAGGCTCGTAAGTGCCTAAGAAAAGGGCTTGTCGCATTCTTGGCACACGTAGTGGATAAGAAGGCCGACGAGCGAAAGTTGGAAGACATTCCAGTAGCTAGAGATTTTCCGGATGTATTCCCAGAAGATTTGCCGGGGTTGCCACCACCTCGACAAGTCGAGTTCCGCATCGACCTCGTTCCTGGAGCTGCTCCTGTAGCACGATCGCCATATCGCCTAGCTCCATCGGAGATGCAGGAACTGTCCAGCCAGCTACAAGAGTTGTTAGACAAAGGTTTCATAAGACTGAGTTTCTCACCTTGGGGAGCTCCCGTCTTATTTGTAAAGAAGAAGGATGGCACATTCCGCATGTGCATTGACTATCGAGAGCTGAACAAGCTAACCATCAAGAATCGCTATCCTCTCCCCAGGATCGACGATTTGTTTGATCAGCTCCAAGGATCTAGCTACTACTCCAAAATTGATCTGAGGTCTGGCTATCACCAGTTGCGTATACAAGAAGAGGATGTACCAAAGACGGCCTTCAGAACCCGGTATGGGCACTATGAATTTTTGGTAATGCCGTTCGGCTTAACCAACGCACCAGCGGTTTTAATGGACCTAATGAACCGCGTGTGTAAGCCATACCTGGATAAATTTGTCATTGTTTTCATTGACGATATTTTGATCTATTCACGCACCAAAGAAGACCACGAGAATCACCTTCGGTTAATCCTTGAAGTACTACGCAAAGAGAAGCTCTACGCTAAATTCTCAAAGTGCAACTTTTGGATTCGGGAAGTTCACTTTATAGGCCACGTGGTAAACGAGAAGGGCATACACGTCGATCCCGCCAAGATCGAGGCAATTAAAAATTGGGAAGCCCCTCGAACTCCTACCGAAGTACGACAATTTCTTGGCCTTGCGGGTTATTACAGAAGGTTCATCGAGAACTTTTCCAAGATAGCACAAGCTTTAACAATGTTAACCCAAAAGGATAAGAAATTCGAGTGGACGGAAAAGCAAGAGACAGCATTCCAATTATTAAAAGACAAGTTATGTGGCGCTCCGATACTATCACTCCCCGATGGTACGGAAGATTTTGTGGTTTACTGTGATGCCTCGCATCAAGGCTTGGGTTGTGTATTAATGCAACGAGAAAAAGTAATAGCATATGCTTCCAGGCAACTGAAAATCCATGAGAAGAACTACACTACACACGATTGGAATTAGGTGCAGTGGTATTCGCTCTCAAGATATGGAGGCACTATTTGTACGGAACCAAGTGCACGATTTTCACTGATCATAAGAGTTTGCAACACATCTTTGATCAGAAGGATTTAAACATGCGACAACGGCGATGGGTCGAATTATTAAACGATTACGATTGTGAGATAAAGTACCATCCTGGTAAGGCGAACGTTGTGGCCGACGCCTTGAGTCGCAAGGAACGGGTTAAACCATTGCGTGTCCGAGCTTTGGGTTTGACTATCCACACGAATCTGGCTGAACGAATTCGTGAAGCTCAAGTTAACGCCCTCAAACCCGAGAATGTCAAAGGTGAAAGATTACGAAAGATGGTTGATTCACTGGAACCAAAGGCGGACCAGACACTGTATTTCATGAATATAATTTGGGTTCTAGTGTACGGGGGATTGCGTGAGCTAGTATTGGCCGAAGCTCACAGTTCTAGATATTCGGTTCACCCTGGTGCAGACAAAATGTTCCACGATCTGAAAGAACTTTATTGGTGGCCGAATTTCAAAAGAGATATAGCGGCATATGTTGCGCGATGTTTGACTTGCGCAAAGGTCAAGGCTGAGCATCAGAGACCTTCCGGTTTGCTCCAGCAACCGGAAATACCGGAATGGAAATGGGAACGAATCACCATGGATTTCATTACCAAGTTACCCAAGACAACAAGCGGCCATGACATGATCTGGGTAATCGTAGATCGATTGACAAAATCTGCACACTTCCTTCCGATTCGCGAAACGGACAAGTTAGAGAAACTGACCCGTTTGTACATTAAGGAAGTGGTGTCTAAACACGGTGTACCTGTTTCTATCATCTCCGATCGAGATAGTCGTTTCACTTCAAGATTTTGGGAAAGCTTAAATGAAGCCCTCGGTACTCGCCTCGACATGAGTACCGCATATCACCCCCAAACGGATGGTCAAAGTGAACGAACCATCCAGACCTTGGAAGATATGTTGCGGGCATGCGCGATTGATTTCGGCGGTAATTGGGATACGCACTTGCCATTGGTAGAATTTTCCTATAACAACAGTTATCATACGAGCATTCAAGCCGCACCGTTTGAAGCTCTATATGGACGCAAGTGTCGATCTCCGTTATGTTGGGCTGAAGTTGGAGAAAAACAACTCACCGGGCCCGAAATTGTTCAAGAGACGACGGACAAGGTCTTTTTGATAAAGGAACGCCTCAAAGCGGCCCGTGACCGCCAGAAAAGCTATGCTGATATGAGGCGAAAGCCCTTAGAATTTCAAGTCGGAGACAGGGTCCTACTAAAAGTGTCACCTTGGAAAGGTGTCGCGCGCTTTGGTAAGCGCGGAAAGCTGAACCCACGATACGTTGGACCGTTCGAAGTCTTGTCCAGGGTAGGCACAGTGGCATACAAGCTCAAGTTGCCTCAAGAGCTTAGTGGAATACACGACACGTTTCACGTGTCAAATTTGAAAAAGTGCCTATCCGACGAAACTCTCATCATTCCAGCAGACGAAATCCAAGTTGACGACAAGTTACATTTTGTTGAAGAACCAATCGAGGTAACTGATTGGAAGGTCCAAAAACTAAGGCGCAGTAAGATCAGATTGGACAAAGTGCGCTGGAATGCCAAGCGTGGACCGGAGTTCACGTGGGAAAGGCTGGACCGGATGAAGCAAAAATATCCCGCCCTATTCGAGAAGACACCTGTACCGGAGAACTCGAAGTGAATTCCGGGACGGAATTCTCTTAACGGGGGGAGAATGTAACAACCGGCAAAAATAAGGTAATTCCGTACAAATTAATTAATATATGATTAACGTAATTAAATGCAATTATGTGTGATTTAATTATCAAGGCCTTAGGAGATAGCAATTTCCAAATAATGCATAGGAATGCATACGTTTAATAGTAAAACATGATTGGATCATGTGCGAATAAACTATCCGGTATGGACGTTGGCAATTACCCGGTAATAAGTAAACAAACGAAAAGGATCCCGGAAACCCAGGATATAAAATAAAGGGTAGTTTCATAAAATATAATGAGTTTTGGAACTCCAAAACCATAAGTGGAAACGTCTTGTACAAATCTCCCGGTAACGAATAAAATGCGCGTACCGCACCCGATACGCGTATAACTCATAATTTCACCCGGAAAAAGCCTAAATAACCAATCAACGATTAAATTAGACTATATTTAAGGGTTATTAAAGGTATTTTTAATGTCCGAATAACGCGTGATTAAAACCCGAAAAATACCCGAACGACACCCGAACGACTAGGAATTAAACTTAACAAGTATTGGGTAAATATTTGAAGTTGTGGACCCCACCCAAACCACAAAAGTGGCCGGCCTAATGGCCATAATATGTCCATGCATTTTTTTAATAATAATACCCTAGTAATCTAGAATTAAGCATGCATTACAAAAGACAAAAGTTGTAAGGCTTATACAAGTACAAAAGCATGCAAACCTCTTGTCCCCTTGTAAGAAAAAAATCGGCCCTTGGCCTTAATAATCCAAGACAAGAGTTCACCTAATCATAACCTAAGTGCATACACATGCTTGTAAGTGAATCAAGTATAAGATCAATCAAATATTAGTCTAAGATTTACACACAAAAATCCACTCCATCCCTCTCTATCTCACGGCCACACACACCCCTCACCCATCCATTCAAGATCATTTTTGTACTTCTTAAATCTCTTGAATCATTAGCAAGATCACATGCAATCTATGGAAGATATGGTAATGTTATATAACATGTGTTAGATACATGAGTTAACAAAGCAAAAACTCTTCTTCTTCTTTCTTCTTTTGGGCCGTGAGTTATACCCCATCCATATACATATCTCTTTCAAGTTTTTACATCTCCAAATCACTCTAAACAATCCATCATCCAAACCCCTATTGTGTGTTTCAAGCTTGGAGCTTAACCATTAAGGAAGAACACACTAAACCCCTCTCAAAATCCAAGGTTTTGTCTTCCCTAGCCTTGTGCTAGTAGTAAGCTTCTTAACCTTGTTTTGATTATTAATATTCATGTATGTGTTCTTAGAAGCAAGTTGTACATGAAGGGTTTAAAATGTGGTTTGAAACATAATCTTTAATAGGTTTTACATGAGTAAAATAAATGGTTAAAGATATGTAAATGGATCATGGATTTGATGATGATAAAGTAGTGATCTTGAAAATGTATAAAATCTACACATACACTAAGTAGATGATGATTTGATTAAGATTTATAGAATAAACTTAAATGTGTTAAAAAGTAACTTTAATCATCTTAATATGATCATCTAAGACATAATAAATGATGGAACATGTTAGAAGGTCATGAATAAAGAAGTTGAAAAATTAAAGTTACTTACTTAGAAAAATGATATTTTGATATAATGGACAAATACATAAAACACACATACAAGTAGCCTTATATATGAAATATAAGACTAATAAAAGTGTTTTGATACAAAAATAACTTACCAATAAAAAGATGGATCTTCAAAGTCCACTATTTTGAGTGAAAAATGCTAACTTTGGAAGTTAGAGTGGAAAAATGCAACATTTGGAAGTTAAGGGACACTAAAATGAACATTTTAGAAACTAATAGTCCAATAAGTAATAATTTTCCAAGGATGATTTGGGTAAATACTAGTAGATATACTTGGGTATTTTTGTATAAAAAGTATATTTTTATAAAAGTGAAAGTTATAAAAATATGGATTGTTTTAACATAAGGATTTTTATAAAATAGAGATATTATAAAAATGTTAAACAAACTTGAGAAACTTATACAAAAATGAATACTGTTATATAAATGGGAATATAAAAGTATTGGAAACATTTTTGTAGTTAAGTTAACAAGTTGGGTTAAAAATACATAAGTATTTTAAACCTTCCAAGTAACATGTGTTAGGAGAAAGAAATATGAATAATATTTCTATAAAACACATGTTGGGAAAAACTTGGAAAAATTGGCTATTCGAGCTAAGATATCGAACTAAGACGCGTTAACGAACCGTACACGGACAAAACGTGAGAAAAATGCCATTGCGGCAAGATGAGAAAATATATATTTTTTTAGGAAGTAAAATATATATATACATCATGGGTGAAAACTAATAAACACTTTCCTAAGTGTTGAAGGAATTATTCGTGAGAGAAAAACATAACGTAAACAAGTAAGACGTTAAACAAATGTATATACTTAACAAGAAAAATTACACATTTATATATATGTACGCTCGTCTCGGCAAAAATTCTAGTATATCTACTTAATGGGAAAGTAGATATGTGGGAAGGAAAACGAGACGAGTAGACAAAGATATATATATGTGTATGCCGTACCGACAAGATCCTAGTATATTTATTTGAATGGGAAAATAAATATACGGTATAGTGAGTTGAATCGGGTGTTGAGAATATACAATCGAACGACAAGATCTTAGCATATTTGTTTAAATGGGAAAACAAATGTGCGGCAAAGTGAGTCGGGTCGAGTGTTGAAATATATATTATATCGAGCGATGCGACCTTAAGTATAATTATTTAATGAGAAAATAATTATATGTTAAGTGAAGTCAAGTCGATAATAATAAGGTACAAGTTAAGGAAATATTAACAAGAGTAATATCTATAACTTGTAACACAAAGGGTAATCTAACGCCAACGAAACCTAGGATACGCGCTTAATTAAACGGGATTTGGAATAACTTGTGGTCGGGAGTTGGGTGTACAACTTGCCAAGGCACATGCACTATAGGGATAGTGACTTATACTTCTAGGACGTTTGTAGGTACGAGACCCTTTTTGCTATCTGCTTAGTGAGCCGGATGTTGATACAGGTGAGTTTCACGGCCCCATTTTAAACTATATTTACGTTTTCGGGGGAAAGATATGTTAGGGAAAATGTTTGACGGATTTATTACTTGAGGTGTGACCGCCACTCGGGGTTGAGTCCTCGCCTCTATAATCATTTATTCAGGGAAATGAAACCGGTGGAATATTGGATAGTACTATTGGTGCCTGACAAGGCCCACCCGTAATCGATAGCGTCGATTATGCATTAGTGTATGCCTGGGGTGCATATATTCTGAACTTAAGTCGTAGGATACCGAGTAACGACTTGGAGCGGGGCATGTTTATTATACGTCTTGGTTTGATTATAGTCTCAAGTAGAATTATAGGAATTTGCAACTCCTATATATTGTCATAACATGGTATTTCCCAAGGATTCAATTTTGGAAACTAAAAACCTGTGAACTCACCAATATATTTATATTGACGAAATTTTAAACATATCTTTCAGGTAATTAGATGAAGGCAATCTGGGCAAGCTAGGTCATGGAATCCTCCGATGCGGCGTTAAATATTTTGCGGGGTTTCACCTTTATTTCCCAAGGCTATGGGATATATTTGAGAAACCTCTACATGTGTGTTATAAACAATTTACTTTTTATGTAATATTTTGAACAAGATTTGACGCCTTAATAAATGACCCATTTTCTTAAATTACTTGTGATTTGCGTTAACCTTGACTTTATGCTCTTGAACCGTCGCGCCACGTGTTTCCGCCATTGTCGTGGTGTGACAATCAACACTTGTCAGCTCCTCAAGAGAGTGGTCAAAAGTTCATGCCCGTGACCCAAGCACCTCAAGCATGAGGTTGCTGCAAAACCTAATAGCGCTATCAACTAATACCCCGTTCGCCTCTAGCGATTAAACCAAGAATATAATAAGGACTTTAGAGTTATAGAGTGTGTTTAGTTCACAAAGGACAGTTAAAGTTGCAAAACTGATTAAAAACGCGATCAACACAAGGAATCAAATACGCAACCCTCACAAGGAGTCAAAACCCGACCCATACAAGGAGTCAAAACCCGACTCACACAAGGAGTCAAAACCCAACCCAAAAAAGGAGTCAAAGCACCCCAAACTCGGGATGTAAAAGTAGTCCCAAACCGGACTAGAAAACATTTTGTAAGTTGTCTCAAACCAGAGACGCATGCTTTTGAGAAAAAAGTAGTGAAACTCACCTTAGGTTGCAAGAAAATAATCCAAACTTCACAAATACGATGTGCTACCGACTCCCTGTTACATGTGGAACTAAGGGAGTATATGTGTATAATCAATACACCATACAACCCGTTTGTCCAACACGTTTAAAATTTCAAAACCGTCTAGGTGACACCTAGTGTTTCTATATGCACAAGTAGACCCTACGAATCCGTTGGTGAACACAATGATTAACATCAGTTATGCACTTCATATGCACCTCATATAAGTGCTCATAAAAGTTCATGTCAATTACAAGTCATATAAGACTCCAATTAGTCACATAAGTGTACATTACATAATCTGTGTTTTTAGGACAGATTATCCTCTGTGGATACCAATTTATTAAAAATACTTATCCAATAAGTTAGACTCTCAAAAGTTTGTTGAATATTCCAAAGACTCTACCGGACAAGTACATATTTTTATCTCATGACAAATCCATAGACAAAACTTATGAAAAATCATATAAAACCGCTAGGTCCAGAAAATACTCACAACAGATCATATTAATAGAAAAATTGTGTATTCATCCAAACGGGATGAATCCACTTGGAAAAGACAAGTTATTCCAATGTTGACCTACTGTCCAAATTTTATAATCTAACTCTTTGTAAAACTCAAGTTATGATCGTTTAATGGTGACCCAGTTTACTAATCCAAAAATCTGATATGACCTTTAATCAAAGAAAATTCCAAAAACCTATCAAACGAATTTTGCCAATTATGAAAAGCTAAGACCATGTACAATGTTTTCATGCAAAATAATCATCAAAACAAGCAACTTAACATCATGTTACAGCCTCTGCAAGTTGATCTAATCATTCTGTCCAGACTCTAAATCATGCATAAACCCTAGTTTTAATCACTATCTTAGCATATTAACGATCAACAATACTTAACAAAAATCATATAACATTAATAACACATAACCTGATCAAAACCTATAAAGATACATGTAACACCCCAACCGATGGCGGAAACATCGGGATGTCACGTATTGATGATTGTTCAATAGCTCATGGTAAATAATAAATTTCAATAATTGATTTAAATACATTACATACAATTGTTCTACAAGAATTTGTATATCAAAATGAAAAATACTAGATACACACCTTCAATCATTAACTCTAATCTTCAAGCAAGCTATAACCTGAAACATGTGAAGTTTAAAAATATTTTGGGTCAACAAAAGTTGGTGAGAATTACATAGGTTTGAATAAAAATGTTGTACAATTCGAGTGTCATGGCTAGTCTAGTCCATATGTGAAAACAAAACTATTAGGTAAATCAAGTGCATAATCAAACCTTGTGACTAGAATATTGTGGTCCATCCCATACATATATGGTTCACTCGATTATGTTATATGTTCGATAACAATCACCCACGCTACCTATGTAGGAGGTACACGTATCCGGGTGGGATTGTCAGTCCAATAGATCTATCATTGTATACCGTCGACTGATCAATGTTAATGATTATGCTAGAATAATGTGCTTACCTTAGTAATGTTTAAGACATAATGCAACATAGAATAACACATAGACATTTATGATTGAATTGTAAATTGAATGTTGTAACATGTTTCACCCCAAAATAGTGAATGGAAAAAGGGGCTATGTAAACTCACCTGAATTTCACTGTGCAAGTACTAGCAAGAGCAACAAGTCTAAACTTGGATTAATTGAACTCTTGTATCCTATTACAAATAAATGATGCCTTAAATTCTAATGCAAATAAGCTTGTTTCATTTATCGATTGTATAGATAGTTTATTCAACTACCTAGACTCGCATTGAAAGAATGCGCGTCTTAAAGTTTGTATGACTTAACGAACCGATAAGAACTTGGTTTTGTTTCTCGAAAGTATATGCGTGCACGTTTAGTTATATATATAATGGATACTTTGATATATATATTTAGATTCACAACTTGTAATTAATTGGAAGGAAAGCATTAATCATAAACCCTATAAGTCTAAGACATCAAGAACATACAAACTTATGCAATACATACAACAATCATCGCATAACATCATGTTAAACCCCATTAATCTTTACGAACGACAAGTTTTAATCTTTATAAAAGTGTTTCAGACCTGGAAAAACTTGGTTATGATGTTATAACATTAAAGATAATCAAAACATATAGGGTTGAGTATTATACCAGAAGCACTCCAAAACCACCAACCGATTGCTCTCCAAGCTTCTCAAATGGTGTTCTTGAGCCTTAGCAGGTATTTGGGGTTGATATTTTCGTAAATAGGCAATAGGGGCAATTAGGGTTTGCGTTATGAGGTACTTGGGGCTTAAGATTGCTTAAATAGAGGTTTTAAGTCGGTTTAACACGTCAGACACCAGTGAGCGGTTGAGTGAGCGGCCGCTCACTCATCCATTTTCTGTTTCACACGGTCTGGTCCAATGTATTGCATGTTTTCTTTGATGTTTTCACTATTTTGGACCATATCAAGCATAACCCCATGTATTTAGACCGCAACCATCCTAATGGTTCATCGATTACGGTTTTTAATAACGCGTTCAGTTTATGTTCACGTTATCACATATAGTTTGCACATAGTTTCACAGAAACACGTAATTGCAATCAATCTCAATCAATTAATCCACAATTATCTAATTTCACAATTCACCAACGTCCGGGGTTCACTGCTCATGTACATTGTTAGGATCTGAGTTTGATTGTTTTGATTATATTTAACTAAGAATGATAAGAGTGATATGAATATAGATGGAAAGTGAAGCGGAATGATAAACTTTTAATCAAAACATGAGAGTAAATGTTTTCTGATCGAATGCTTTCATTTATCTAAAAGATTACAATCATACAAGTACTCCCCCTCAGCCTGATCACACAGTGATTGTTTGTCTGAGAGAATGTTTGTGTGTGTGATGCAATAGAAAAGTACAAGCACTGTTCTATTTATAGACAAACCTAAACCACTGATGACCTAGGCTGACGTCACCTTAAGACAGTGACCTCTAACGGAATAACAAAAATAAAACATCTGCCTATTACAAACTACTGTTACATTGAAAACACTGAAGGTAAACTACTGTTGTATGAAAACTCTGATGGTCTTGTATCCTCTGCTGGAGCCTAAGTGCTGTTGGCTCCAGCAGTGCTTTAGTCTTCGGTTCTTGGATCAGCAGTTGTTCTTCATCAGTGTTTATTCAGCAGTCCTTTGTATCAGCAGTTGTCATAGCAGTTGTTTGGATGGAACAGTTGTTAGAGTCAACAGTCTTTTGGGAGAAGTATGTTGTAAGGACTGTTTATTGTGTGGATCAACTGTTAGCATGTTTTGACTTTTCAATCATCTGTTCTTCTCCAGGTCAGCAGACCCAACAATCTCCCCCTAGAACAAATGATGCCAAAACTCAGCTTTATTTACTGATCTTTATTTCTCATCAGACTTTCTCTGATTTGACCTTTGAATTGTAGTTCAAAGTTCAGAGCATATAAGTCTTCTTCATCTCTTTCAAGCTCTAGATTTAGCAATGTTTGAAGATCATTTGCACATAGGCTGTATGCATCATCCATGCTAATTTTCTGAACTCTTCCATCTAACCTGAGCAGAGTCAATTCATGGTTGTCTTTGTTGACTTTCCATTTTAGAATTTTTGAGTCAGTGGATTTGCTGAGATGAACTTTTATTTTGGATGAGTTAGGTGATGGAGGTCTCCCAATGAGTTCCCTGAGTTTCTCTGTTGTAGGATCAGAGAAGAAATGTATCTGATTGAAGAGCCCTTCTTTTATAAATGTATCAGCAAACTTCTTCTGATCTTCTTTTGACATTTCTTTCTTTTTCTTGAACTGTCTTCTTGCAGCAGCTGATAGATCAGAAGTTTCAAGTAAGCTGTCTAAGGTAAAAGTCTGCTGGGGTCTCTTCATTAGTGGCTCATCAGGATAGACAGGTTTTCTAGGTAGGCTGGGATCCTTCTTTCTGTTTTCTTCAAGACTATTGTATGTCTCAACCAGCCTCAGCTCAGACCATTTAGCAACAGACCTCATCTCCCCATAATTAGCAGCTACTATCTCTTGTCTCATTCTTTTAAACTTTAAGGCTCTGGCTGGGTCTCTGCCTTTGCCAAAATTGGGAGCAGAGACTCTAGCTTTGGGGTCTTTGGCCAACTCTTCTATTCTGAGAAGTTCTTTTCTTAGTGCATGAGTGGTCCAGCCAGCAAACTGCTTTTTGGTTGCTTTATATGGCTTGGTTGCCAAGATCTGTTCCAGAAGAGAATCCCTAACCTCCTTTTCCAAGTCAACACTGAGAGGCATGGAAGACATGGAGTTGCTCAGGGTCTTAGCAAAGTCCTCAATCCTTCTGAGTTTGCTAAGCTCTGCTTAATGGATGCCCTGAGTAGTCCTGTCATCCTTCCCTTTGCATCTCTCCTTAATGATGGCATCTGCCTGTTCACCCTTGTATTTAAGATATGTATCAATGTTTAGGGGAACATGGAAAGTTGGGAGAGAAGGGAAAGATCTGTCAGATGGTTGTTCAGTATTGTAGAAGGATTGTAATTCCCCCTTGAGTAAGTCAAGTTCAAGGGGATACTGAACAACCAATGGTGTAATGGTTGGTGGTGGTCTATAGGAACTGAATTTGGATGTGTGTGGTGAGAATGATGAGAGTGGAATAGCTGTAATAGGGGTGGATTGTATAGTTGAGGTGGTATTTGGTGATGTGTGTATGTTTTCATCCTGTACAACAAAGGTTGACTTTCTCTTCCTTGTGTACAAGATTTTAGGGGATGGTGATGTGGAAGCAGTGGTTGGATTAACATCTGTTGACCTTTTAGTAGGACCAGCAGATGTTTGGGATTTGGTTGGTGATGTAGGTTTGGGTGTAGGTTTGGTGGTTGTATGTTCAGATGTGTTTGTAGGTTGAGGTGCAGTGGTTTCAGGGTTTGGGTGGCAGTAGTTTTATCAGTGGTTTGGGTGGTTTCAGTGTTTTGGGTGGCAGTGGTTGTAGCAGCAGTGGTTTTGTCAACAGAGGTTTTTAGCTTAGATGGTGGTTTTTTGACATGTCTAGCAGGCATTTTCATCCTTTTTGAGGATCCCACATCTTCAACCTCCTGCTGTTGTTCCTTCTTGAGGTTCACCAACAACTCTGCTTTAGCTTCCAAGGTGTCAGCCCTTTTTTGTTTGGCCTGAGCAGCCTTTTCAGCTTCTTTGTTTGCAGAGTTGTCTACTGCTTTGCTTCTATCAGTGGTTTGTTGTGGTGCTGATGGTGTTGCTTGTTGTTGTTTTTGTGGTGCTGTTTGACTAGCCTCTGGTTTGTTGGCAGACTTGGCTTTACCCTTTTTAGAAGGTGGACAACCAAAGGGATCTAGCTTTGGTAGCCTATCTCTGCCACTCTCCCCCTTATTGGCATCATCAGCCGTGAAGTCATCATCATCTTCATCCCTGAGAATGGTGGTAGGGGCAGAGCCAGTGGTCTTCAGCAGGTGATCTTTGATGGCTTGAATGTCTGCATGTGTATCTTTGTACCTTGCATCCACCATGTTTCTGATTTCAGCCATATATGTTTCATGTGTCTGATCAGCTAGTTTTCTGTGAGCTATGATGATGGGGGAAACGGATTTCCATAGCTCACTAGCTATATCAGCTGTTGATGGTTGACTTTTGGAAAGATCTGCTATTGAACCCAGTATAAGCTTGACATCAGATTTGATGTCAGCTACAGAGGTTTCAATTGCTTGAACTCTGTCCGTCAATTCTTGGTATTTTGACCCATCTCCTAAGTTAATAGGATCATCTGAGTCCCTACCAATGGTAGTTTTACCTGATTCAGTCCTAAGAGGTGAATCAGATGCCCCTTTTTCTTGGTACTGGGGAGTTCCAACTGATTTTGGGGACACTATAGTGGCCTCATCAGTTGTTGCCTTCAAAGAAGTCTTAGTGATGTAACCACTGTCCTGAGGTGAGACAATGGTCTCTACTTCAGTAGTGGCTTCTTCATTTGAAAACTCACCTAGAGTTGCATTGAGCTCAGGTGGTGTATCCTCCTCTACTGTTTGTGGGATTATAGATTGAATGTTCTCAGGACCAGTTACTTGTGGGGGTATGCTCTCAGTGATAGGTGAAAGAGAGGAACTGGGATTTTCCTGAGATTTCTCAATTGCCTCAAACAGAGGTTGAAAGGTTTGTGGAACATGATGTGATGGTGAGGGTGGAGGAGTAACAAGAGAATTAGCCTTGGGAGAGGGGCTTGTGATCATATGGTCAAGTGACTCATATGTATCATGATGTGGTTCCCCTTGGCTTACAACATGATCCTTTTGTGAGGATTCATGAGGAGTTTGGCCAGGTTGAGGTATGTCCAACTGTTGTGAGGAAGTAACAACAGTGGTTTCTGGTTGCTTTGGTGGTGCAACAGAGTTATCTTCTGGTACCTCATCATCCAGAAGTCTCATTTGTGGTTGAGTGGTGGTGTTTGTGGATGGACGTTTTCTTTTGGAAGTGGCTGGTGTGGGTTTCACAGCACTGGATGTAGTGCCATGATCACCAGGAGCAGTGGGCTCAACAACAGAGGTTTTGACAACAGTTGTTGACTTTGTCATCTTTGTTTGTGTTTTTGAAACTTTGGACACTTTTGACACTTTTTCTTGGGTGCTTCCACCCAGCATTCTAGTGAAAGTTTCATCAGTTAAACTTTTCATTTGCATTGCCTCACCCTTTTTGAGAACTTTTTCTGGTAAGGCCTTTTGTAGGATTACACTAAGAATTCTTGGGTAAATTAGAAAAGCATTGTTTGACCCAGACTTAATTGCTTTCACATTTGACACTAGGTCCATAAACAATCCCTGGGAAAGATTGAAGTCAGAGTTTGACAACATGGCATAGCCCAGATATTGCATCCTTAATGGGATTTCATTGAAGGATGTGGACTTAGCGGAGACACATAGAAGGAGGGTATGGAAGAAAAATTTCATGACTGGTGGGAAAAACTTTTTGAAAAGTGTTGACCCAGTCATCTGACCATCATACCCTCGTTCTTGAAATTCAGTGTGAAGCTCTGTTTTTGTGAAGGAGTCCTTACCTGCCAGGTCATTGAGTGAGAAGGTTGTGGATATGAGTTCAGGGGTAATGACAACACTTGTTTCTCCAATTTTGGAAATAATGGAAGTAGGCTTTTTGTCTTGTAATAAGAACTCAGCATTCAACCAGAACTCTTGGAGAGTATCAATGTAGATGGGAGCGTCAGCGGTTAAGATGGATAGATATTTGGAATTTAGGAGAATGTCAATGGTGGAATGGAATGATGTGTTATCATCTGTTTTAACCAGATATGGGAGACAATTGTGGGTGGCTTTGGCTTGAAGATCCATTTTATTGGATTCCGAAGGTGAAAAGGAATGAAATTTTGAGTAAGGGTTTGAGAGCGAAGAAGAGGGTTTCTGTATTTTGATTACAATGAGACAGTGTAATATCTGTTGTGATAAAACAGAGTTTTTATAGGCTCAGGGGAAACCGCTGATGTGGCCAAACCTCTGCTTGTAGGAGCAGACGTGGCAATCATCTGATGGATAAACATCTGGTGGAGAACAGCTGTTTTGGCAAACAGCTGATACAAACAGCTGATGGAACCAACTGTTTTTTTTTTATGATTATTACTATGTATAGGTATAGTATAGATATATATAGATAACGAAACAGTTGTTTTATCTGATCAGATGTTTTGAAACAGATTTTTCAACCAACAGTGGATATGAATGAAACAGTGGTTGTTTTATCTGATCAGATGTTTGAAACAGATTTTTTTCAACCAAAAAGCTATTTTTAAGGAGAAATTTTGATTTTGTGAAACATTTTAATGCTTTTAAAAAAAAACATTTTTGTTATTTAATCCATGTTTAACATACCAATTCTAGAAATCAGATTTGTAAAGGTAGATGTGTCTAAAGCTTTTGTCAACACATCTGCCAACTGATCTTCTGTTGGAACATGGTGCAGAGAAATCAAACCTTTTTCATAGCTATCTCTGACAAAATGATGTCTGATGTCAATGCGTTTGGTAGTGGAATGAGAGACTGGATTCTTGATGATATTTTCAGCAGCTTGACTATCCAACATAAGTGGAGTCTGTAGTGCAGTTATCCCAAAATCCAGTAATTGATTTTGAAGCCACATGAGTTGGGTTGTACAGCTTGCAGCAACAATGTATTCAGCTTCAGCTGTTGAGGTTGAAACAGATGCCTGCTTTTTGCTTTGCCAGGAGACTAAGGCATTCCCTAGAAATTGGCACCCTCCTGATGTGGACTTTCTTGTGGTGTGACAGCCAGCAAAATCACTATCTGAATAACCTGAAAGCTCAATGTTTCCATTAGCAGGATACCAGATACCAAGTGTGGGAGCACCTTAGAGGTATCTGAATATCCTTTTTCACAGCAATAAGGTTTGACTTTCTGGGTGAAGCCTGGGATCTTGCACAGACACAGGTGGCAAACATAATGTCTTGCCTAGATGCAGTTAAGTACAGTAAAGACCCAATCATGCATCTATAATGTGTTTGATCAACCAGTTCATCCTTGTCATCAATAGTGAGTAGCTTGACTGTACTCATGGGTGTACTACATGGCTTACAATCATTCATCTCAAATCTGGTTAATAAATTCTTTACATATTTGTTTTGGTGAATGAATGTGCCATTTTGTAGTTGTTTCACTTAAAGACCAAGGAAACACTGAAGTTCACCCATGGCACTCATCTCAAACTCTGCTGTCATGAGTTTTTTGAACTCTTCACACATTTGGTTACATGTGGATCCAAAAATGATGTCATCCACATATATTTGAACAATCATTAAGTCTTTCCCTTTCCATTTTAGAAATAAAGTTTTATCAATTTTACCTCTTGTGAAGTCAATGGATAAGAGAAATGTGGAAAGAGTTTCATACCAGGCCCTTGGTGCTTGTTTGAGTCCATACAGAGCATTATTGAGCTTGTGGACATAGTCAGGATGGAATGTGTCTTAAAAACCAGGTGGTTGACATACATAGACTTTCTCCTGAATTTTGCCATAAAGGAAAGCACATTTGATGTCCATCTGATACACCTTTATGTTGTGGTTGACAGCAAAGGCTAAGAATAGTCTGATGGCTTCTAGTTTTGCTACAGGAGCAAAATTTTCATCATAATCTATTCCTTCTTCTTGTCTGAAACCTTGAACCACAAGCCTGGCTTTATTCTTGACAACAATACCCCTTTCATCAGTTTTGTTTTTGAAGACCCACTTTGTTCCTATAGGACAAACATCCTTAGGTAGTGGTACAAGCTCCCATACTTGTTGTCTTTTAAACTGAAGGAGTTCTTCTTGTATAGCTTCTACCCAACTGTTGTCTTTCAGTGCCTCTTGGTACTTGACAGGTTGTGTGAGAGATAGGAATCCTGCAAAAAGAAAGACATCGGAGGATTGGCTTCTTGTGAGCACACCCTCTCTGATGTTGCCAATGATCTGGTCTGGTGGATGAGCTCTTAGGTAGATAAGATCTCCCTGATATGGTATGATGGCATTTTGAGGTGAAGGACAGAGATTTGGTGACTCTGTTGATGTAACATCTGTTTGCACTTCTGTAGTGCCATTAGATGTTTGGAATGGAAGTGGGGGAATGGGTCCAAGTGGTGTAAAAGCGAACTGACTTTTGTCAACAGATGATTGTTCAGTGGATGTGAGAGGTGAAGCAGTGGTTTGAGGGTAAGACTGGCCAGCAGTGGTTGACTCAGCTGTGACAGAGTTTTGACAATTGTTTTGAACAGTTGCTCCCTCTGAAGCAGAATAGATTTTATAGTGACTGGGGATCACAACATCTGTTCTGTAATCTTGTTGTGGAGACTGTGGAATACCTGCATTGTTAGTTTTAACAGTGATATCTTCAAATTTGAATTTATCTAAATCAAATAGTTCAGCAGGATTTGCTGGGATTTTTAGAGATGAAAGTTCATTGAACTTTACATTCAGAGTTTCTTCTATTGTCTTGGTCTTTGTGTTAAACACTTTATAAGCCTTGGCAGTAGAAGAATATCCCAGAAAATAACCACAATCTACTTTGGCTGCAAATTTTGAAATGGAATCTTTGAGATTTAACATGAAACATGGGCAGCCAAAGATTTTGAAAAATGAAATTAATGGTTTGATTTTGAACAAAATTTCATAAGCAGTTTTTTGATGTCTAGGGTTGATCAAAACTCTGTTTTGAACATAGCAAGCAGTGTTTACAGCTTCTGCCCAGAAGGACAATGGCAAACCAGAATCTGCTAGCATGGTTCTTGCAGCTTCTATAAGAGTTCTATTTTTCCTTTCAACCACCACATTTTACTCTGGTGTTCTTGGGATGCTGTACTGCCTCACAATCCCTTTTGACACACAGAAATCATCCAACTCCTTATTTTTAAACTCTGTTCCATTGTCACTCCTGAAGACTTTTACTGGCAAGTCATATTGTTTTTCAACTTTGGTGACAAAGTCCTTCAATATACCTGCAGTCTCATCCTTAGAATGTAAAAAGTAAGTCCATGTAAACCTAGAAAAATCATCAACTATGACAAGACAAAATCTTTTTCTTCTTAGACTCATGATTTTAACAGGGCCAAACAAGTCCATGTGCAACAATTGTAGACATTGACTGGTTTTGGACTCATCAATGGATTTGTAAGAGCTTTTATGTTGTTTCCCTTTTAAACAAGAAACACAATGCTCATCACATTTGAATTCTTTTGATGGTAAACCTCTGACAAGACTTTGTTTAGAGAGTGTATTGATAGTGTTAAGGTTGGTATGACCCAGTCTCCTATGCCACAATTCTGTCTCCTTTGTGGAGGCAGCAGAAAACAAACAGACATTTGCCATCGGATTGTCCTTTAAGATATCAACAACATACATATTGCCACTTCTATGAGCAACAAGTTGTGCTTTGCTCTCAGCAATGATGGTATCAATCTTTTTCACCACTTCTGGCCCAATAATCTTGCAAGTTTTCTTTGTGAAAAATGAGCCATAACCTTTGTCACTCATTTGTGAAACACTCAGAAGATTAAACTTGAGATTATCAATAAGATTGACATTTTCAAACTTGAGTTTCCCAGCTTGCACAGTCCCTGACCCCAACACCTTACCCTTTGAATCATTACCAAAGGATATATCACCCCCTCCATGAGCTAAGAAGTCCAGAAGAAGGGCTCTACATCCTGTCATGTGCCTGGAGTGTAACATCCCGAAAATCCGCTTCGCTTAATTACGCTATTAGGCTTGAATAAGAAATGACAAGATGAATTAAATAGTAGAATGAGCCGTTTATGGGTAATAAAATGGGATGATACGAATGCGGGTTATGTTCTAATATGAAAATTACTAGTGGAAGTTATTATCTTTATAATGGGGAAATAACACTAGAAAGAAACTTGCATAGTTAAGGTTATGATAACAAAAGGCTTTGGGGTAAACTTGAGGGACTTGTGGTGTAAATATGGCACAAAACAAATGGTCCAAACACACCCCAATAGGGGTAAACGAATTCAGCACTCAAAGAGGGCATTCTTGAGCTTAAACCAAACCCTAAGTCCCTAAAGTTGAAGAATTGATGCAAGAGGTTGATGTAAGAGATAAATGGTTGGTTCTAGAGGGCTAATCTTCAAGGATTAAGCTTTGGTAAGAACCCTAACCCCAAATTCGTGTAGGATTCGAACCCCACATGTGGGTTTTGAGCAAAACATGTTAAATTCATATTATTGCTTGATTTTAAGTGATATTGATCATCTTTAATAGTTTAGAGATGAGCTAATCACTATAGGTTGCTTGTTTGCAAAGGATGATAATATTGGGTTTTCATTTGAGCTTTGATGTTGCTAAATTAGTTGTAAATACATGTAATGGTAGGAATGATGTGTAGTTGATGATATGATTGTGGAAAATTGGTCATGATTGAAGGTGATTATGCGTTTTGATGGAATGCGTGTATTAGAAGCTTGTACATTGAGTTTAGAATGTTGTACGCACACCATGTGTTTGATGAAATGTCTAGATGAGTATGATGTATGAAATTGTATGCAAGACTTGACAAATATGAAAGCGTTAGTATGTGTCGAATGAATTCTATGTGAACCAAAGTAGTCATATCATGATATGTGTGCTATAACATGCTAATGTAATGTTTAGGGTAAAAATTGATATGGAGTAGTATATCGGTATGGATGTATGTATCTAAATATTGAAAGTTGCATACGTGATAGTTGACTTTCTGAAAAGTCAACAATGTAGAATAACATGATTGCGTAATTAGAAAACACTATGTAATGCATAACATGTTAGACTATGAGGCATATATGATAATAAGTGGGATTACATGATGTGAGAATAAATGTGGTGATGAATGTATGTTTTAAGTATGATAGAAATTGACTAATGAAAATCAATGTGATATTTGGTTGGGAATGGTTGTTAGTGTGAATGATCATGTATGCTAACAATGATGTGAACATGATGATATGAAAGGATAGGAAGGATGGACTCAAGCATGAGAAGCTAATGGGTCAATAGGAGGCAAGTAAACGAGCATGAACTTGGAGGACTTGAGGTAAGTGGTTCTTATTCCACTTAGGATAATGAATCTTAACATGTATATGTGTTTGTAAGTAGCATGAGGACCGTGAGATGATGGAACGTAAATAAAGAGGTTAAGGCTTGAATTGGAGTTTATAATGGAATAAATGTGGCTTCAAATGGATCGGCGTGGATGGGTCTAGAAGGGGTGGAAAGGAGAAACAAAATGGGATTGTGCAGAGTCCACCGTAAGGGTACGGTGGCACCGTTCCCTTACGGTGGCCCCTGCAATGTTTTTCCCCACCGTAGGGCAGAGGGGATACCACCGTTGGGTTTTGTGGTCCACCGTAACCTTACGGTGGCCACCGTAAGGTTACGGTGGGACCTGGAAATTTATATATTTTTTTTGTTTATTCTATCGTATGTTGATGTTTCGCTTACGTACGTGACTCGTAATAGCGTTTAACGCATCAATTAATATTGTTGGACCTCGTGTAAGGCTATGTAAGGGTGTAGCATGTAATACTAATGTTAGTTTTGTAATATGATCATAGTACGAAATGATACAAGTATGTGTAGTTTAATTGATACGTTGCTCGATGGTATCAAATACGATAAGTAGATTGTCATGATTAAGTAGATTGAGAATGTGTTGTACATATGGGTACACATGCTCGGGTTTGAGAAAGAGTTTCATGCATGTAAGGGTTGGTAATTATGAGTAGTTTGAGTATAGGGCTGGAACGTCATATTTGTCGTAGAGATTAGCGAAGAAAGAGTAACATGACGGGTCAAGTAAGTTATATGAAGGACTTGTATGATTGTATGTATGGTGGTATTATATGAAGGATTTGTATGCTTGTATGTATTGTAGAATTATACAAAGTGTATGCTTGTATGTATTGTAGAATTATACGAAGGGAGTGTATGCTTGTATGTATTGTAGAATTATACAAAGTGTATGCTTGTATGTATTGTAGAACTATACAAATTGTATGCTTGTATGTTTTGTGAAATTATATGGAGGGGAAGTGTATGTTGGACGCATTGTGGGGTTATTAACCTTTGTTATGTGAATGATAGGAAACGTAGGTAGGTACGTATGATTGCAGGAGACGTGGAGGTTCAGATCGGGGTAACCCATCCGAACTCGAATGAAGGCTGTTGGACAGGATCACAGAGTATTGTTGGATGTTATTTCCGCGTCATGAGTAGATTACATGAGGTTACCTATTGAACTAACGAAATGGTTTTGTGGTGAATGCAGGATGTCTTGTCTATCTTGAGAAGTAAGGAAAGGATGGAGATCGAGCGAGGAGGCGGATTGTACGTGGTCACGGTCACATAATCAAATGGAGAGGAGTCACGTAGAATGTATTAAGAAATATTTTAAGATGTAACACCAAAAATACATATTAGAATCGGTTTCTAAACGTTCAAGGTTGTTATTAAAGAAAAGAATTTTTCGGTTGGCTTTTCCGCTGCAAGTTTCTTGATATTGGCTTAGGGTGTTACATGGAGCCTCCACTATCTACATACCAAAGACTATCTAAACAAGCAGAAGCTCCCTGCACAGCAGTAATGGATTAGTTTTGGTGAGTGTCCAAAGCCAAGTTGGCTTTGGATGGGTCCTCAGACTTTTTAGACTCAAGCTTTGGAAGATGATCAGTGGTTTGAACTAATTTTTGAATCAAGTTCAACAACTGCTGCTAACCATTTGCCAGTGCTTGAATGTCAACACTTGGGGCAACAGTTGTTTGATCACTTCCAGACAGATGATAATACCCATAGGGATTTCTGTTCACTCTTGGTTTAGAGGGTCTCTTTGGCTCCTCATAAACATGTGACAGACTATGACATGGTGGTTGTCCATATCCTCTTGGGTATTTGCTTGTGGGTGGAGCATCTGTTACTTGGACATCCCTAGGAGCAGATGTTTCAAGAGTTTTAGTAACAGATGTTTGGACAGGAGTGAAAGTCTGTTTGGGCTTTCCTTTTGAAGTACTTACCCCAGGATTTGCAAGAGTTTTAGCTTTGTATTCTTGTATTTTCACATCAAAATTTTTGAGATACAAGCACTCTTTGGTTTTGTGATTCTTTTTCCCACATATTGAACATGTGGCTTTGGAATCACATACACTTGTTCCTTTGCTAATGTCATATGATTTTAGAAGAAAACAGTTTTTAGTTACATGATTCTTCTTTTCACAGAAATCACAGAACAAGTGGACAGTCTTTTCTTTCTTCTTCCCTTTTTCAGCCTTCTTTTCAGCAGATGTTTGAGCATCTGCTGGAAGGTTTTTCAAGGGAATGACTTTTGCCTGAGGAGCTGTCTTTCCTTCAGGTGTTTTAAAATCAACAGGTTTAAAATTCTCAAGAGTATCACACTCATCAGACCAGGTAGGTTTAAATTCATACTTTTCAAGTTCAGTGAATGATGAGGAACCTTCTGGTTTTTCAAGAACAATTTTCTTACCATTTGGTTCAGTGATTTTAATCTCTTGACCCTGCAGGTTTGTTGGAACTATCTCAACAAACTTTTGACCCCTTTTGTCAGTGTTTTCAAAAGCTGGAGCAGTGGTTTCAAAACCAAAACCAAACTTCACATGACTTTTGGTTTGTTTGTTGAGTAGCATCTCAAATCCTCTACACGATTCCACCCATTTCTCACATTCAACTTGGGTGGGCTCAAGCTCACTTTTACAACTCTGATATTTTGTTATCCTAGTTTGGAGCTGGTCTTTGGTTATGGTTGCTACATGTTTTAAGCTTCTTATTTCAGATTCTTTTTCAGTTAAACTTGTTTTAAATCTTTTGAAAGTTTCTCAAATTTAACTTCATCATCTAAAATTTTCTTTCTAAGGTTTTCATTCACATCTTTGATGTTAGCAAATGCTATTACACATCTGTCAGAACACAAATCCTTAAGAATTTGAGGAGATACCTTAGCAGCAGCCATCAATGCACAATCACACTTGCACTCACATCATCAGATGCACCCCAGGGATCTGAGAGATTCACAACCTCTTCTTCAGGTTTTTCACCTGTAACAACTACATCAACAACATCATCAGTCACAACATTAGATTCAGTCACCACCTCCTCAGATTCAACCTCATCTATCATAGCCATGAAACAAAAGTTTTCTGGTTCATTTTCAGCTTTGGAAACTAATGCAAAATTTTTATCTGTTAACTCATCTGGTAGACTGCTCCAATCAATAAAGCCTTGTGTAAAGAAGCTCTGTTGACTGGTCTGTGCAGGAGCAGAGGATGGAGCAACAGTCGTTTGCACTGCTGCTTGAGCAACAGGTGTTTGCACATAGTGGATCTGAGGAACAGTGGTTTGGACATACTGGACAGGAACAGTGTTTGAGGACTGTGCAAAATGAGCAGTGTTTTGCACATTTGGTCCAGGGGTATAATAGGAATTTTGATAAGTGTTGGTCTGAGGTCTTTGATTTGGATAGGTGATTATAGGTGTACCATGTTGACTCCTACATTCCCTAGCAAAATGACCAAGTCTATGACATTTGTAACACTTTATCTTTGATTTATCCATCCCAACCTTTGATCTGCCAGTTAACCCTGGAAACCTTCTCCCAGTTTTCTTGTAAAAATTGTTAGTTCTTACACTGAGAAGGGCCAATTGGTGCATAATGTCCATTTCTTCCAGATCATCAGGGTCAAAGTATTTCAGGTCATCATACTCAAAGGATATGTTATCAGATGCCTGGATATCACCACCACTTGCTGTGAAAGCATAGTTTGGTGATTAAGAATCAGAGTTAAAACCTGAAGTTATGTCAATGAAATGATCATAACTCTGATCCTTAATATTTCTAGGCACCTCATCATGACCCAAAAGTGTTGTATTCCCAAATACATAATCATCAAACACTTTTCCAGAGTCCTGGAGCTTCTTTTTTTGGTTAAGCTCTCTCTCATAGGTCAAGAGCTTACCATGAAGCTGGGTCAGTGATAGGTCCTTAAATCCAATCGAGTTTCTCATAACAATAGCAATAGTGTCCCATTTTTCTGGTAAGGATCTTAAAAACCTATGGTTCAGGGTTGAATGAGGGTAAGTAAGACCAACCAATTTTAGTTCACTAATGAGACAGTTAAACCTCTCAAATTGTTGAGTTAATGACTCTCCCTTGACATGACTGAATGTTTCATATTGTTGGTTAAGTATTTCATAATTGTTTTCAATAACCTCCTTAGTCCCACCAAATTGTTCTTTCAGGGCATCCCACAACTCTTTTGAACTGTTACAGTGTACAGCCCAGCATAAATGTCATTGGGTAGAGCCATAGCCACAATACTGAAGGCTTTAGCATCTAACTCAATTTTCTAAAAATCCTGGTCAGAGTAATTTTCAAGTTTCTTTGGCTCCTGAACCTTAGGATCTTCAGTACTCGGCACCATCGGAACATGTGGTCCGAAGATAACCGACTTCCAACACCCAGTGTTCTGTTGAGCTAGAACATGGCTCATCCGACGTTGCCAGATATTGTATTCAGATCTGACAAGCATCGGTGGCTTGTTGTTCGTGCCAGTGTTATGTGGATCGTGATTGATTGAAGCCATTCTCTCTGATTTTTCAAAAACAAAATCTGTTTAAAAACGGTTGAATCGAAATTAAACTATTACTCTGTTTTAATCCGACAAACAAACAATATCAATATTGTGAGCTGATCTGTTTATATTAAATTGATTGATTAGATCGAATTTAATTGACCAAGCTCTGATACCAATTGCTAGGATCTGAGTTTGATTGTTTTGATTATATTTAACTAAGAATGATAAGAGTGATATGAATATAGATGGAAAGTGCAGCGGAATGATAAACTTTTAATCAAAACATGAGAGTAAATGTTTTCTGATCGAATGCTTTCATTTATCTAAAAGATTACAATCATACAAGTACTCCCCCTCAGCCTGATCACACAGTGATTGTTTGTCTGAGAGAATGTTTGTGTGTGTGATGCAATAGAACAGTATAAGCACTGTTCTATTTATAGACAAACCTAAACCACTGATGACCTAGGCTGATGTCACCTTAAGACAGTGACCTCTAACGGAATAACAAACATAAAACATCTGCCTATTACAAACTACTGTTACATTGAAAACACTGAAGGTAAAATACTGTTGTAGGAAAACTCTGATGGTCTTGTATCCTCTGCTGGAGCCTAAGTGCTTGTAACACCCCAACAGATGGCGGAAACATCGAGGTGTCACATAAGAATGAGTATACAGTAGCACATGGTAACCAAATTTTAATTGAAATAAATTTAAAGTGCAAATATCCAAAAATAGAAATACATAATGAGTTTCAATGTGGAAATCTAATACATCACAAAAACCAAACAAGCATAGACTTCATATTGTCTTCACGAAAATACTCTAGTCTTCATGCATCATTATTTCCTGTTGAGTTGTAAAAATGGGGGGGGGGGGGGTCAACTAGAAGTTGGTGAGAATACATAATCCATGTTAAGCAAAGAGTTTTTAAGTATAAAAGTTTAGCAATTCATATGTCTATCGTAAGTTTAAGTCTACATGAATAAGCATAATATGTTGAATCGACATAATCAAACCTCCGACTAGTTTAGGTCCATCCCGTCATCCACGGTTCACCTTAGTAATATGTTGGAACGATAACAATCACCCACGCTACCTATGTAGGAGGTACACGTATCCGGGTAGGATTGTCAATCCAATAGATCTATTATTGAGTATCGCCGGCTTGGCCATAGCTAATGATTATGTAATGTTGAAACTCATTGAAACTCGTTGAAACTGTTGTTGTCTAATTCAAGAGGCAATAAAGTTTACAACTAGACATGCATGTTGAATTGCTTAAATAAAATGTTGCAAGTATAAAGAATCGCATAAACATGGTTACGTAAACTCACCTTAGTATAGTATTAGGTCTTGAGGAATAGTATGAGTGTAGCCCAATAGATTGCCAAGTATCACCATATGTATAAGGCAACAAATAAGTCTAAGTCTATCTAGTCTACAAGTATATTCTAGGGTTTCGATTTGGGGATAACCATTTGTTGAATTTATAATAAAATGTTTTAATAAATAAAGGGAAATTTGATAATTTAATAAATGAAAGTCTTTTTATAAAGTTTGAATTTAGGATGGTCACAATAATGTGTTTGAAGTATAAAAATAATTTTTATAAAATTTTTTTCTTTAAAATAGAATATTAAATCTATTTATTACAAATTGTCAAAATTTATGTTTAATATTTAAAAATACTAAAATTAAAGAATTCTTAGTTTAAAATTTATATTTCTGTTCTAAATATTCAGAAATAAATTGTATAAAATTTTGGTAAACTAACAAAAATTGATTAAAAATATTAAATAAATGATTTTTCAGAATTAAAAATCATTTCAGAAAAGTTTATCATCATACAAACTCAGAATAATTTTTGTGGAAATTTATAAAATTGTTTTGATATTTTAATGGAATTTTATAAATATAATAGAATAAAATTGATTTAATTATTATATATATTAAATAAATTAATTTTTGAAAACTAAAAATTGTGGGTGAAACTTTTACATCAGATTAGCTTAAAATAACTTTTTTAGGATTTATAAAAGAGTTTTAATAATTAAAAATGAATTTATAAAATTATAAGCATTATATATAATTATTTGGTTTTGTTTGTTTAAAAAACGAAATAAAGGAAAAAGTATGCCATAGCCGGGACTCGAACCCGGGTGGCTCAGGAACATAGCACCAGACACAACCACATGGTCCAGACCAGTGGTTGTGTTGATTTCAGTTTAATTAAAAATAAATATAATATGAGAAATCGAGTTTATCCCCAAAATCATCCCACGAGCCCTAATTTTCCAATCGTTTGATTCACACATCAATAACCCAATTAACCTTAGGGCTATTGATGTGTGGATGCCGAAGATCAAAACCCACTAAAAAGATCATACTTACAAAGCTGTTACAATTATAATTGCCAAGTCAAAGCCGAAGTCAAAACGCGATCGAAAAATCAAGATCAGAGGATAATTATGATGAATTGGAGGTTGAGAAAGAGGTATTAGCGAATTGTGATGGTCCAGGAATGGTTCAATTTATAGGGTAGTGTCTTGGTGTTCGAATTGGCAAGGGTTGACAATACATTGAATGTGGAACGCGTAATTGGTAAATTTGGTAACAATTGGCTATCAATCATCGTGTATCCTCGTCATAATAGGCCGATAATTGTGTAGTGATACCAAGAATAGGTAAATCACGAGTTAATGTTGATGTTTTTGGCAAGTCGCGTATCACAGTTGACTTTCCAAGTCAACTTTGAGGATTTTGAAACAAGTGATATAATAATAATAGTCCGGGTTTGAAACAAACATGAATGCTAGACCAGGTGGTTGGTGTGTGTTGTGTTGTTTGAACCGGCTTGGGCGCGGGTTCGATTCCCGACCCAAGCACCATTTTTTTTTAAAATGTTTTTCCATGATATAATTATATATATAAATAATTAATATGGTATTAGGGTTTCCAAAATGCAACAAAATTAATAACAATAATTAATTGCACACATTAATACTGGAACTTGACGTTTTTATTAATAACGAGTGTAACGTACAAGTATAATTGCGTAATGTTACAGTCTCCCCTACTTTTAGGAACTTCGTCCCGAAGTTGGAGTTGGAGAGTCTGGTGGAAAAAGATGTGGGTACTTAGACTTCATCTGGTCTTTACGTTCCCAAGTGAACTCTGGGCCTCATTTAGATTCCCAACGAACCTTAACGATCAGAATGCGACTGCGCTTGAGTTTCTTGACTCCAGTATCAACAATCTCGACGAGTTTCTCGATAATGTGCATAGTTTCATCAATTTGCACATCTTCAAGAGGAACATGAAGGTTCTCATCTACTAAGCATTTCTTGAGATTCGAAACATGAAAAGTCGGGTGAACATTGCTTAGCTCAGGTGGAAGATCAAGTTTGTAAGCCACTTTTCCAACTCTGTCAAGAATTTTGAATGGGCCTACGTATCGAGGAGCTAGTTTTCCCTTTCTACCGAAACGAATTACTCCTTTCCAAGGGGATACCTTAAGTAGTACAAGGTCCCCAACTTGAAATTCCAAAGGTTTACGACATTTATCAGCATAACTCTTCTGACGACTTCTAGCCTTGAGAAGATTATCCTGAATAAGTTGAATTTTGTCTGTGGTTTCCTGGATTAGTTCGGGTCCAGTGATACGGGCTTCACCAACCTCAGTCCAACAGACAGGTGAACGACATTTACGACCATAGAGTGCCTCGAAAGGAGCCATGTTAATGCTGGTGTGATAACTGTTGTTGTATGAAAACTCAACCAAAGGAAGATGAGAATCCCATGCGCCACCAAAATCGATGATACATGCCCTAAGCATATCCTCAAATGTCTGGATGGTCCGTTCAGTCTGACCATCTGTTTGAGGGTTATAAGCAGTACTCAGGTTCAACTTGGTACCCAAAGCATCTTGCAGAGAATCCCAAAAGTGAGAGGTGAAACGACCATCACGATCAGAGATAATGTCCAATGGTATACCATGACGACATACGATTTCACTTACGTACATCCTTGCTAACCTTTCCACAGAATACTTCTCACGAATGGGTAAGAAGTGGGCTGACTTGGTCAAACAATCGACGATTACCCAATTACTATCAAAACCCTTGGGTGTACGAGGGAGTTTGGTGATGAAGTCCATAGCTATGCTCTCCCATTTCCATACAGGAATCTCTGGTTGTTCAAGCATACCAGATGGTCGTTGATGTCCAGCCTTGACCTTTGAACATGTGAGGCATTTTGCAACGAAAAGAGCAATGTCTTTCTTCATACCAGGCCACCAATAAGAATAACGGAGATCTTGGTACATTTTGTCAGCTCCAGGATGAATAGAATAACGAGACATATGAGCCTCGTTCATGAGGAAAGTATGAAGATCATCACGGTCAGGAATCCACAGTCGATTAAGAAAATAGAGAAGACCATCAGGTTTGGTTTCAAGTTGAGTTTTAGCACCACAAGACATTTCATCGTACATGTTACCTTGAGTGACTGATGTATGTTGAGCCTGGAGAATGCGATCCTGAAGATCAGTACGAACTCTCGCACATTGAAGTTTGATACGCTCTTTACGACTAAGTGCGTCAGCCACAACATTCGCCTTGCCAGGATAGTAGCGAATTTCGCAATCATAGTCGTTAAGTAACTCAACCCAACGTCGTTTCCTCATGTTAAGGTTTTTCGGGTCGAAGACATGTTGGAGACTTTTGTGGTCCGTGAACACCACACATTTGGTCCCATAAAGATAATGTCTCTAAATCTTGAGAGCAAAGACAACAGCGCCCAATTCAAGATCATGGATGGTATAATTCTTTTCGTGAGCCTTGAGCTGTCTAGACGCATAAGCAATAACCTTTCCTCGTTGTATGAGAACACAACCAAGACCTTGGTTCGATGCATCACAATAGACCACGAAATCATCATTACCATCAGGTAGAGACAAGATAGGACCTTCACAGAGTTTCAGCTTAAGAGTTTCAAATGCTTGCTCTTGCTTTGGTCCCCACTCATAGGGTTTACCCTTGTGAGTTAAGGTAGTGAGAGGAACAGCGATCTTGGAGAAGTTGGCGATGACTCGACGATAATAACCAGCCAAACCAAGGAAAGAACGGACTTCGGTTGGAGTTTTAGGAACACTCCAAAAATAGAAATACATAATGAGTTTCAATGTGGAAATCTAATACATCACAAAAACCAAACAAGCATAGACTTCATATTGTCTTCACGAAAATACTCTAGTCTTCATGCTTCATTATTTCCTGTTGAGTTGTAAAAATGGGGGGGGGGGTCAACTAGAAGTTGGTGAGAATACATAATCCATGTTAAGCAAATAGTTTTTAAGTATAAAAGTTTAGCAATTCATATGTCTATCGTAAGTTTAAGTCTACATGAATAAGCATAATATGTTGAATCGACATAATCAAACCTCCGACTAGTTTAGGTCCATCCCGTCATCCACGGTTCACCTTAGTAATATGTTGGAACGATAACAATCACCCACGCTACCTATGTAGGAGGTACACGTATCCGGGTAGGATTATCAATCCAATAGATCTATTATTGAGTATCGCCGGCTTGGCCATAGCTAATGATTATGTAATGTTGAAACTCATTGAAACTCGTTGAAACTGTTGTTGTCTAATTCAAGAGGCAATAAAGTTTACAACTAGACATGCATGTTGAATTGCTTAAATAAAATGTTGCAAGTATAAAGAATCGCATAAACATGGTTACGTAAACTCACCTTAGTATAGTATTAGGTCTTGAGGAATAGTATGAGTGTAGCCCAATAGATTGCCAAGTATCACCATATGTATAAGGCAACAAATAAGTCTAAGTCTATCTAGTCTACAAGTATATTCTAGGGTTTCGATTTGGGGATAACCATTTGTTGAATTTAAAATAAAATGTTTTAATAAATAAAGGGAAATTTGATAATTTAATAAATGAAAGTCTTTTTATAAAGTTTGAATTTAGGATGGTCACAATAATGTGTTTGAAGTATAAAAATAATTTTTATAAAATTATTTTCTTTAAAATAGAATATTAAATCTATTTATTACAATTGTCAAAATTTATGTTTAATATTTAAAAATACTAAAATTAAAGAATTCTTAGTTTAAAATTTATATTTCTGTTCTAAATATTCAGAAATAAATTGTATAAAATTTTGGTACAAATATATTAAAAATTGAATTTATTATGATTTAATTATGATTAAAACTAACAAAAATTGATTAAAAATATTAAATAAAAGATTTTTCAGAATTAAAAATCATTTCAGAAAAGCTTATCATCATACAAACTCAGAATAATTTTTGTGGAAATTTATAAAATTTTTTTGATATTTTAATGGAATTTTATAAATATAATAGAATAAAATTGATTTAATTATTATATATATTAAATAATTTAATTTTTGAAAACTAAAAATTGTGGGTGAAACTTTTACATCAGATTAGCTTAAAATAACTTTTTTAGGATTTATAAAAGAGTTTTAATAATTAAAAATGAATTTATAAAATTATAAGCATTATATATAATTATTTGGTTTTGTTTGTTTAAAAAACGAAATAAAGGAAAAAGTATGCCATAGCCGGGACTCGAACCCGGGTGGCTCAGGAACATAGCACCAGACACAACCACATGGTCCAGACCAGTGGTTGTGTTGATTTCAGTTTAATTAAAAATAAATATAATATGAGAAATCGAGTTTATCCCCAAAATTATCCCACGAGCCCTAATTTTCCAATCGTTTGATTCACACATCAATAACCCAATTAACCTTAGGGCTATTGAGGTTTACAACCCATAAAAGTCTTGGAAATACGCCAATGAGTTGTTGTTGCGGCATATGCGTTTAAGGGATAAGAAAATTCAAATGCGGAGGTCAAGGGAAAAGAACGATTTAGCAGAATAGATCTTTACCAGCTTGGAAAGATGTGAGGGCTTCAACTACCCTATTGTCGGTCATAAGAACTCAGTCTTATCTAAGTTCACAAAAGAAAAGAAAATAAAGAAAAGATAAGTAAGGAAAGGTAGAAGCAAATCGCTGCCATGCTTTGTCGAGATAGTAGAGCCTTCATCCTCACTTTCCATGTGTCTGTCCTGCTCAGGTTTCCCTTTTCATCCCTTCTTCTTCCTCAACAGCGGGTATTAGTGTTATATGGATCTCGTCATGTATAGTCTCCTGCTCCGGTCTTGTGTAGGTTAGTTCAGTGGTCAACTACACCAGTCGTTCCTACAATTGTGGCTGTCAGTAATTGGTAGGTTTCGTCTTCCCTTGAGATAATGCACTGCGTCTTAGGCTTTACATAACTCCCCAAGAGTGTGTGTAACAAGCTTCAATCTGAATGTGTTCCCATGAATCTACTATATAATCACGAGGAACAGTGACATGCATGTCATACAATCGCTCGCCCGTACGGGGCGTAAATGTACTAGAGTAAGAATAAAATTCTACTTATGTAACCCAGTCTTGTCTGTGTTTTGAATGAAAGTAAGAAAGATCAAGCAACAAGGAACAAGACTAATTGTCTCCTTGCTCATTGAAAAAGGATAAGTCTCAATATTTGATTCCTTCGAGTTTAATTCGGTTTAGTGGTACCGCGTCATAGGCATCGTGCAGCTTTCCGTGTATGCGCGCCACAACGCTCGCAAGGGCTCTCTCCCTTGTACTATAGTCGTTTCCTCATCCATGAGGTTTGTTAGGATACTAATCCCAGTAATGCGCCACCTGGTTTAACATTGGGTCCCCACCAGTGACGTGTTCAGAATCAGGTTTAGAACTAGAAGATAATATATATGCTGAAATCATGTGTTATAGATATATGTAGCTAAAAGCTAGTTGTGCACTAAAGCTGTGAGTGTATTAATACTTATGCTATGATTATTATAGACTAGACTCAACATGTAGTCCTAGTCACTACTAGAAAAAACACAATTCTCGACACGCATTGCGCGTCATGAAAGGGTGTTTCTGACACACAAAAGAAAGTCGTGATAGGCATGGTCATAAAATTAATATGACACGCACCCGCATGTCATCTTTTTATGACACGCATTAATGACATTCTTTCATGACACGCGTTTATGATATGCCTTAATGACACGTTTATGACACGCTATGCGTGTCATCTTTTTTGACAAAAAAACCAAAAATTACTAATTTACCCCGGAATTATATATATATATATATACACACACACATACACAAACAAAAACACTAAAGCAAAACAAATCCATTTAATAAAATGTTATATACCAAAACAATCCTTTTCATTATCATAAATAAAATATACCAACAAACATTTTTTAAATTAATAAAAAAAATATTGTGTCAATAGAAAATATAACCTATAAATAAATGTTGCTCAAATCTCGACCATCTTTCGCGAATTATCCGAGTATTCATCTTTGTCTTCCCTAAAATGTTAATTTGCTCTTCATTACCTATAAAATTGATGAAAAAAAACACTACGCAAATTAACCCATTGATAATTCAATGGGTCAAATTTGCCACCACTAGTTGATTCATAAGGTCTTTAATGTCAAAACATAAATGTGCCATAGTCAAAAGTTGCACAACCTCCTATTGTGGTAAATAACCATAAGGGTCATCCTAGAGTTTTTAAAGGTCGTGCAATCACACAACCCCAAGCCCTAATAACCATACTCTCTACTCCATATATTTGAACACTTTTGCTTATACCATCTTGTAAAAACAATTCTAGTAAAACAGCTTATTGCCAGACCAGTAACTTGAAGAACAATACATCATAGACATAGGGCGTAACATGTCACCTTCGGGTGTGCAAACAGAACTGGTGCTAGCTCATTCCATTGTGATGAAACAAATGCTGTAATCAGATATAGACAGCACGCAATGCTGAATGTAGTTAAGCAAACTAATCTAATTTATCAAGATTGTATATCAATAATTAGTAAAAAAGCATAATTATAGATAACATGATTAAAGTAAAGTTTACCAACATGCTTTGATGATCCATTATTGGAAGTCCACTAAATAGTATCATTATCAACATCCCTGATTAACTTGCCAAGTTCCTGAGAACTTAGTATATGTAATTCTTTGACAGCAGCAACCAAATCGATCGGCTGCATATAGAAGCATTAGATGTAATAAAGTGCAGATAACACAAGTTGCATTCATTAGAAGTGTGTGCGCGCGCTTGTGTGTGTCTATATATATATAACAAGATGTTCTAGTTTCTCAAGTGTCCCACTAAAGTCACTAAACTTTCATTTGGCGTTCCAACTTCCAATCTTGTATAATGTTTATGTAAATGTTAAAAATACTCTACAATTAAGAAACTAGAACATCTTCATCCTATACTTAAACTAAAATAGCCTATTCAGTTAATCAATGTAGACAAATCATAATCAAGAAACTAGAGAAACAATGATAGAAGTATATCAGCTACACTTAAAACGAAAACAGCCTGTTCAATAATAACAATCAAACCAAACTAAACTGTAAACACCCCTGCTCTACTCGATGGGTGGGATATTACTCGGCCCGTTTGGTTCGGTATGGTTTAGGATAATTTCAAGATGTTATCCATTTCCTCAGTAAACATTACAAAACAAACATATAATTTATTTTAATCATAACATTCTCCATATTGTTTACCCATATAACTAATTTATGACTAAGATCTACAATACAAACTTAACATAACTAATTCAGTAACATACCTTCAAAGAAAGTACTTGGGTCCCTAAAAGCAAAACTAAAAAACAAAATCATGACTTGTGAGTGTTAA
Source organism: Ambrosia trifida (assembly GCA_028751855.1). Lineage (NCBI taxonomy): Eukaryota > Viridiplantae > Streptophyta > Magnoliopsida > Asterales > Asteraceae > Ambrosia > Ambrosia trifida. The sequence continues at coordinate 1,425,440 of CM054123.1, read as the reverse complement.
TAGATTAATATATAACAATACGATCAACAACAGGTTTAGTCCAGCAAATATTATTTTGATGACTTGTTTGAGGAGATTGGTTATAAGGAGATTGGGATACGTCTGAACAGTGACTGTAATGATTTACAAACCTACTCACAACCACCAAATACATCGGACCTGTAACCAAGCTCGCCCAAACTCCATCTCCATCGTCTCTCTCACACAGGACCACCACACCATCTACACCACCGAGGACCATCATCTTCGACTCTAACATCTTACAACAACCTCCGGTCACCACTAACGTACGGTCTACACTAGTACACCACCATTCACCACCCATATTCGCCATACCTAACACCAAGATGAAGGGAAAAGAGTAGAAGCATAGATCTTATGTGGGTAATGACTGAAATTTGAAGATTTAATATCAATCAATTATAATAAGATCTTAATTAAAAATAATAATAATAATAATAATAATAATAATAATAATAATAATAATAATAATAATAAAAGGATGGAAGTTGTTATACAAACAGTGGATAGATCTCGACCAGCAGAGTTTTTAACGGCGGTAGTGGATCACTAGGCCCTCTTCTTCTCGGCTACGGCTTTCTTCTCCCAGGCCCTAATATTTATTTTGTTACTGTTTTTTTTTTTTTTTTGGTTTGTGGAGATCTGGATACGAGAGAGTGTTTAAGAGGGAGTTGTAAGGTGTAAGGGGGTTTTGGGGGGAAGAGAGGGAATGAATATACATGGGAGAGAAAGTTTAAATTTTCAGAAATTATATCATGACACAAAAAGATGACACACAATTTTATACATGTCATGTTTTCTATTTATTGACGGTAAATTCTTGACACACAAAAACGTGTGTCATTAGTTAACCAAATTTTACAATTAATGACAAGTTTTTTATGACACACGCTTTTGAGTGTCATATATGAGTTTGTGTCATAAAATGTGTGTCAAGAAAAGGTTTTTTTCTAGTAGTGAGTTCACTATAATCAATGGCTCTGATACCAATATGTCACACCCTCAAATTTCCACTACGAGGTTTATACCACGAGGCGCATGTCATACCAGGATCCCATAGCCATAAGTCATATGAACGAACTCTAAATTCCCAAACCATTTAGTTCGTTTTCAAAAATCAAGTTTAGCATTTACCAAAAAGTTTAGTTAACTCGCGGAAGCGTAAATCAAACATAGACATTTGAAAACCATGCGCAAAACAACGCGCCCAAGATAAACCATATGAAAGAAAACGTAAAAGCATGATATGTAATTTTGGTGTATGCCCAAGACCCAAATGCAGTGAAGTGTGTAGTGCTTTCTAATTGTGGCACCAGAAGCTAACTACCTACAAAAGCATGTATATCGTGGGTCAAAAAACAATGTTGGAGAGTTCACAGTTTAAATAACGAGTGTAAAGTTGTTGAAAACCCAAATGTTTAAGTGTCATTAGTTTAATCTTGTCAGGGGTAGCTAGCCCATTCATTGTAACTAAACATGTGATTATTGGGAACCTTCAGAATTGAGTTAACATACGTTAAACTGCCTTAGTACTAGTGTCTATCAACACTAGTAGGAAAGATGTGGTCAGAAGTTCATGCCCGTGACACAAGCACCTCAAGTATGAGGTTGTTGCACAACCTAATAGTGCTATCAACTAATACCCCGTTCGCCTCCAGTGATTAACCCAATAATATGTAAGGACTTTAAGTGACTGAGTGTTTTTAGTTCACAAAGGACGGTTAAAGTTGTAAACTGATAAAAGCGTGATCTACACAAGGAATTGTAAAACCCAACCCGCACACGGAGTCAAAACCCGACCCACACAAGGAGTCATAGCAACCCAAAACCCGAGATGTGTAGTAGTCCCAAACCGGACTAGAAAACGTTAAGTAAGTTGTCTCAAACCGAGACACATGCTTTTGAAGAAAAAGTAGTGAAACTCACCTTAGGATGCAAGCAAATAATCAAAAATTCACAAATAGGATGTGCTACCGACTCCCTATTACATGTGTCACTAAGTGAGTATATGTGTAATATCATTACACCATATGACCTGTTTGTCCAAGACCTTAAAAAGTTCAAAACCATGTAAGTGACACCTAATGATTCTAAATGCACAAATAAGCCCTACGGACCCGTTGGTGAACACAATACTTAACATTAGTTTTGCAATTCATATACACCTCATATAAGTGCTCATACAAGTTCATGTCAAATACAAGTCATACAAGACTCCAAATGGCTACATAAGTATATGTTACGTAATCTGCGTTTTTAGGACAAATTATATGCTGTGAAAACCAATTTATTAAAAATACTTATCCAGAGAATTACACTCCCAAAATTTTACTAAATATGGCAGGAGGAGTACTGGACAAGTCCATATTTTTAGTTCGTGATCAAACCATACACAAAAACTATGAAAAATCATACATATAGCTATGTACAGAAAATACTCACAACAGATCAGATTAGTAGAAAAATTCCCAAAAATTGTGTATTCATCCAAACAGGATGAATCCACTTGGAAAAGCTAAGATATTCCAATGTTAACCTACTATCCGAATTTCTTAGTTTAATTCTTTGTAAAACTCTAGTTATGATCGTTTAAAGTTGACCCAGTTTACTTATCCGAAAATCTGATATGACCTTTAATCAAAGAAAATTCCAAAAACCTATCAAACAAAATCCAAATCAGATGATTTTGCTCATTATGAAAATCTAAGACCATGTACAATGTTTTCATACAAAGAAATCATCAAACCAAACAAATTAACATCCCGTTACATCCTCTGCAAGTCGATTTAAACTTTCTTGCCAGATTTTAAACATGCACAATCCCTAGTTATAATCAATCATCTACGCATATAATTGATCAATAATACTCAACAATGATCCTACCATATCAATAAGACATAACCTAATCTAAACCTAGCAAGATACATCATTAATCATAAACCCTATAAGTCTAAAACATCAAGAACATACAAACTCATGCAATACATACAACAATCATCGCATATCCTCACGTATAACCCCATTAATCTTTATGAATGACAAGTTTTAATCTCTATGAAAACGTTTTAGACCTGGAAAAACTCAGTTATGATGTTTTAAAACATATTAGAGAAGATTAAAACATAAGAGATTGAATATTATACCTAAAGCACTTCAAAACCACCAATCGAATGCTCTCCAAGCTTCCCTAATAGTGTTCTTGAGCCTTAGTAGGTGTTTGGGGTTTCATATTTTCGTAAGTAGGTAGTAGGGGGTGATTAGGGTTGAGTTTAGGGGATACTAGGGGATTAAGATTGTTTAAATAAGAGTTTAAGGCAGTTTTGTTTCGCCAGAAGCCCGCGAGTCACCGCGCGACACGAGTGAGCGGCCGCTCACTCTGCCCGGCTCGCTCCGGGTGGTCTGGTCCATTGTACCGCGTGTTTTCTTCGATGTTTTCCATATTTTGGACCATAACAAGTGTAACTCCATCTGTTAAGACCTCAACCATCCTAACGGTCCACCCATTACGATTTTTATTAACGCTTTCGGTTTAAGTTCACGTAATTACATATAGTTTGCACATAGTTTCATAGAAGCACGTAATCGTAATCAATCTCAATTAGTTAATTCACAATTTTCTAATTTCACCATTCACCAACATCCGAGTTCCACTACTCATGAATATAGTTTGGTAATTCCCCGAATTACCACTTCATGCAGTTATTAACCTATAACTGTGCAACGTGTGACTTATCTAGCTAACACTAGTTAAGTAGAATGCAAAGAATGTAACTAGAGTTTAGGTAAAGTGAGAACCTGTTATTTTGGGGTATTACAATTTGATCATTCAATCAGCATTCATATGTGTTTTGGAAACTATATGAATCCACCTTAGGTGTTAATCAACAACAATTTGCATCTGGATTTTTGATGAAAACCCATAAGTATTGTGTTCTTCATGTTCTTGTGGATATTGGATTATAATTCGTGTTTTCGGATTGTTTTAGGTATTGCAAACTTCTTAGAAATCAGTTGCTTAACAAAACCTCAAGTTCGGATCATCAAAACTCGAACAAGCAGATTAAAATCAACGTTTTCAGTTCTGTTTTTCATGTTACAGCAGCCTGGACACTTATGAAGATGTTCTTGAGCTCATAAGTGTGCTTGTTGACTTTCATAAGTGTGCCTACATAAGTGTGCTTCCAAACAGTTCATATGTGTTCCTCGGAAGTATTCCTTCATTCTGATTCTTCATACGTGACCTATTCAGCTTTTCTGATGAGTGTGGTGATCTGATCATAGGCGTCCCTCTGTTCAGCTACTTAATACGTATTTCCTTGCAAGTTCAGTCATACATGACACCCTTGCTCCATAAGTGTTCCCAGGTCCTTGAATCTTCCTAAGTGTGACCTGATCTCTTGATAAGTGTGTGTCTGCACTATACCTTGAACATGATAAGTGTGTTTCTGATCAGTTCACAAGTGTTCCTTAGATCTTCATAAATGTGTTTATGACTAGTTCATAAGTGTTCCTCAGACCTTCATAAGTGTGTTTCTGACCAGTTCACAAGTGTTCCTCAGATCTTCATAAGTGTGTTTCTAATCAGTTCATAAGTGTTCTTTTGACCTTCATAATTGTGTTTCTGATCAGTGCATAAGTGTTCCATTCATCAGTCAAGTCATATGTGTATGAGCCTTCTGGTTCCTTACGTGTGTTTGTCTGTTCAGTCCTGTTGATACGGGTCACCTGTTTTTCATTCCCAAGTACAGTTCGATTATCAATTTTCATCGAAGAAGTCATTGGTTGTAATCATATCTTACAACCTATACAACCTCAACCGAATCTGCAACTACAACATCCATATGTTGTCGCACAAGGAATGATTCCTCCATAACAAGCAAAGGTCGTTATGTCTTATGGTAGGTATGTTGCTCCGCTTCTGCAAGAAGGTTCATCAAACTCTTGGGCTATGGTTTCTGCAATTCACCAAGTTCAAAGCGTGCATCAAATGTTAATAGTGATAATGCGACGGGTAGTAGCAACAAGGCTCCCAAGTTAGAACATTTGAATGAATATCTGTCTTGGAGGCGTATGATTCAAAGGCACATTGAAGGGGTTGATGTCGAAATATGGTATTTGGCTCAACATCCGCTTCCAATGGCTACGAAAGAGAACTACAATACTCCACTGGATGTTACTTAGATGAATGACGATCAAAAGAAGAACTACAAGAACGAGAGGAAGATGTTCTACATGCTCACACAAGCACTTCCAAAAGACATATCGCATCACTACGAATCTTGTGAGAATGCGTTTGATCTTTGAAATACGTTAAAACGAACATGTGAAGGAGATGAGAGGAAATTCAAGATCAGATAAGAGCAAATTAGAATGGAGTTCGAGGCATTCAATTACATTGAGACTGAAACGCTCAGAGACATGCAGTCTCGATACTATCATCTCATGAGTGAATTGACTAAGTGTGAACTTAAATATTCTCACCATGAACTAATTGAACGTTTTGCAGATGCAGTTCCTTATAAATGGATGCACTACATGGATGTCATGAAGGAAATGGGTCAGTTTGAGTTGCTTACCATATCTTGATTTTTGGTAAAGCTGGAAAACAGAGAAATAGATGAGTTAAGAAGAGCTCAAAGAGTTCAATTACCACAGAATCCCGAAGTCTATCATTATGCAAGTCCAGCAACCCCCACTATTGTTGCTTCTTCACGACCTCAGACTGCATTTGTGTTGTCTGCTGTAAATGATCCATTTGGATACCATGCTCCACAATAATTTTTTCAAGGCTTAACAGTTGATCCCATGTTACAAAGTACCTACAACTTCACATCATATACTTCCACATCTACCACATACCGTCCTACACCCACACATCGACGCAATACCTATGTCCATCCAAATGCTTGCTCACCACAACAATCAACCTATACTTCAACAAACACCTTAATGGCACAAACACAAGCACCTACTTCAACTCATAAGCGTGCTATTGTGCCAGTAAATAACTCACTACCACATCCCACAAAACAAGCAAATAACCAGGCTAGGGCTATGGTAGTGAAGTTCATGAGGGAGTTGGCTGGAATGTTAAGCTCAGATGCAATGGTGAAGAAAATTTGGGAGGTGCGGCATGCTATGCAGAAATAATCACAGATGTACGAGAAGAAGCTGGGTTATCTTCTTCAAGTTCTGAATCGAGTTCATGTGAGGAAAGTCAAAGCTCTGGTTCATGCTCAGTTACGTATGCAGAAGGATCGGGTGTTGAGAGTGAATCATCTGCTGATGAACGAAGTTCTGAGCCAATAAACGACACAAATGTAGATTGTTCAACATTTGGAGAGGATGATTCGAAACAAGTGCAACCTTTTGTGTGTATTTTTGTGTGTGCTCTCATATTATTATTATCTTCCATAAACACTCACCTATAATAATTAACCGGATGTTTGATTCCGCCCTTGTTCCGATACCCGCGCGATATTCAATTCATGTGTCGATGCTACAAGTGGTATTAGAGTTTGGGCCGTGTTGTTATAGTGGTTTGCATCAGATCTAAAATTTCTAGGCAAATGTTGCTTGAAAATTGTTTTTGAGGTGTGTTTGATGATTAGATCTGAGATTTTGTAAGGTCAAAGAGGATTGACAAAGCCAGTTTTGCTCCTTAGTCTTAATCATATTCTGCAATATTTTGTTAAGTATAGAAACTGCTAAAGAAGATGAAGACAAGTACTGAAGAAGCTTATACAAAGTGCTAAATACAAAGTTCTGAAGATCAACCAGAAAAAGATCTGAAGAACAACTTCTAAAGAATACTCATCAGAAGTTTGTACTCATCAGTACTTCTGATAGAAGCTTCCCACCGCCTAATACTTTTGTAGTTTAAGTATTATATTAGTATTTTCTACTTTTTGTACAAGTTCCAATACTACAGCGTGTTACAAGTTCCAATACTACGGCCTGTTGTAGTATTATTATAATGTTTAGAATACTTCTCTTGTATGTATTACTAAGTCTATAAATAGATGGGTTCATCCCTCTATTTTAGACAAGCTTTTGCAATAACATTTCTAATATATTTGATAATCATTTCAAAGCAACCTATTACTATTTTATTCATTAACTGCTTAGATTCTCATTCTTATTAACTTCTTTAGTTCTACATTCTAAGGGGAGTAATAACTCCTTAATAAAGTGATACTTTAACTTAGAACACTTATTACATTCTGCTGTGCATTTACTTTGCTAAATCTTTACAAGTTTTCATAGAAGAATATGTGATTAAACAAGCTTTCTAATCCAACAATTGGTATCAGAGCACTGGTTCATCTGATCACATATCAATCTTACAAATTGAGAATTAGACACAGGCTCATATTGATATTCAGCAAAGGATAAAAGTTCACTTTATAAAAACGTCGATCACTTAAAGAAATCTTTGATCATTCAAACTTCTTAAAAATGGAGCCTCATAATACTGGATCTACTTATAAGCCTCCCATGCTACTCAGAAATGAATATAAAATCTGGAATAGAAGAATGGCACATATTTTATCACAGCATAATACTGGTTGTTAGAGGTCTGTCATGTATGGACCCCATAAACCAGTAACAATATATTTAGAAATTTAAGTAGAAAAGGCAAAAGAACCAAAAGACTGTACTGATGAAGATTTCCTAAAACTTGAGCTAGATGCTAAGGCTTTTTCTATGTTGGCAGTGGCTCACCAAATTAATATATATGCTGAGTTCTTACATTGTGAGAGTGCCAAAGAGCTGTGGGATTGCCTCAAGGAACAGTTTGGAGGAACTGATGAGATGATTGCCAACACTAGAAAAATTCTGGCTCAACAATATGAAAAATGTACTCATGTTAATGGAGAAACTTTGATACAACAATTTGAAAGATTTTCTTCTTTATTACCTGAGTTAAAATTAAATGGCGAGACCTACACAAACTCATCTATGTTGCATAGATTTTTAAGGTCTTTACTAGAAAAATGGGAAAATTATTCTAGAGTCCTCATATCAGGACCAGATTTTGATTCCCTTTCACTCACAAAATTACATGGGAGATTACTCACTTTTGAAAGAGAAATTAATCAAAATAAAAGGTTGCAAAATTATGGTAAAACTGCTGATGACTATATTCCAGGTAGTACAACACTTTGGGGCAAGACTCACCAACTTGTTCAAATGATTTGGGATCTTTTGATCACATTGACATAACTGCTGGGTTCTCATCAGATAGATCATATCCAGGTTATGACAACGAAGAAAATAGTCAAACTACTAATAACATGTGTTTCATTCTTGATGATTTCAAAAATTTCAGTAGTGATGACTTGGAAGAAATGGACATACTGCACCAACTGGCCATGTTAAGCATAAAAACTAACAAATTTTATAAAAGGTCAAGAAGGAAACTTCCAGGGGCTGAACAATCATACAAAAGTTGGTTTTGACAAATCAAAATTGAAATGACACAAGTATCAGAAGTTGGAACACTTAGAGAGTGTAGAAGCTCTACCTATAACCAACCTCAGTCAAAAAATCAAGCTAACCCCAGTTACAATAAGAATATAGGAACACAAGGAAGTGCTCATTTTGTACAGCCACAAGCTCTACAAATTCAATATGTGCCTCAAATACAATATGTTCAGATGGTTGCTCAACAACAGGGCCAATAACAAATGCCTTCCATTCCTACTGCTCAATTTCCACAAGCTTAACAACCTACTCAACAAAGTCTTTTCACTTTTGGGTATGTTGACTAGAGCAGTCTTCCCTATGACACAACTGAATGCAGTCCAGATGTAGGCAATAAAGTCTTTGACATCAACTGGGGAGAACTTGACAATGGCAGGAAGAACTTTGCCTTAATGGCTTTTGAGAGATGGTCCTCTAATTCTGCTTTATCTTAGGTATCAAAAGAATCTCTTTTAAAGCTTTGTTCAAAATCTTGCAAATAAGCTTTTGCTTTAATTAGAGAAACAAATGTGCATCTACAAGGCAAGGCCAATGATTCTGAAAGAAAAATGACCCAAATGAAATGTGATTTAGAAAGAAAACTTGCATTAAAGATAAAAGAAGTTTCTAAATTGACAAATAATGCTATTGAAACCCAAGCACAAATTAAAGTTATGATAGAAAACCTAGGAAACATCAGAAAGGAGCTAGCTGGCACCAATGTTGATTGTGAAATCTGTGTTGAGTCATGTAGCGGTTACTAAATGCTGCTTAACAGACAAACTGCATCAAGTGTTAAGTTTGGCATAGGGTATAACCGCACTGAATATCCAACTGATTTTACTCCCAAAACAGCTGATGATGGGAGTAAAATAGTTCAAGATCAAACTTCTGATATGAAAGTCTAGACATCTTTTCATTAAAACATTCTTAAAAATGAAAAAGAAAGTCTTGTGGAAGTTGATACAACTGACATTAAGCCATCAGTAGTTTCATCTACATCAGGAGTTGAGACCCTGAAAACTGCTGATGACCTAATTCAAAAGGCGGAAACTGTCAGTACTTTGCCTTCCAAACTCCTGAAAATTTAAAATTGAAAGGAAAGGCAAAGCCATGTGAAGTATGTTGTTTAACCACATAACAAATTTTTTTAGATATAGAGAGGGAAATCATCATAATAAGAAGATTTTACAACTGGTTGTGGGAAAACAAATCAAACAAGATTTTGAAAACACATTCAATCTCAGCAAACAACAACCAAGTAACACCTTTTCTCAGAAAAAGACTAAATCTCAACCAAAGCCTTTTTATCAAAATTCTTCTTCAGAAGTTAGACCCAAACCATCAACTTCAAAGGCGTCAACTTCAGAAAAAGACCTTTGGCATCGGAGACTTAGCCGTGTGAACTGTAAAACCATAAATGAAATCACTAAAATGGGCTTGGTCAGAGGTCTACCCTTGAAGGAATGCTAGTGTAAAGAACACTGTGTTTCCTGTCTTAAGGGAAAGCAGCATAAGTCCTCTTATAAGTCTATTGAATAATCAAAGGCAACTGCATGTCTTCAACTACTCCATAAGGACTTATTGGGGCCAGTTAAAATCATGAGCCTTGATAAGAAGAAGTATTGCTTGGTCATCGTTGGTGACTACTCAAGATTTACATGGGTCTTCTTCTTTTTTTCCAAGGATGAGGCAACTGGTATTATTAAATTCTTCATTTTTTATTCTAAATATCAAGGAGTGCATTTCAAAATTTGCTGCTAAAGTTGATTCAGATTACTTTCTTGGTTATTCTTCCACAAGAAAAGCCTACAAGGTTTTAAATTCTAGATCCAAGATAGTTGAAGAAACACTGAATGTCAAGTTCAATGAGTCAAAACATACAATCATTTCAGCACATCCTGCTGAACTCTTTGATCTTGACAGTTTTAATTTCAGACCTGAAAGACTGCTATCACTTCATCTAAACTCACTTATTATGGTGATCAAGGGTTTTATGATGGTCCTCTATTATGGACTTCAAATGCAGTCAAATCAACTCCTAAACCATCAGAAGTTTCTCAAACTTCTGATTCAACAAACCAAACAACTGCTGATATACCCCAAATTTCTGATTCAATTCCCAAAACTGCTGAAGCTGTATAAACAGCTGAATCAGACATCATTGACCATAGTAGTTTGTTTAAAGATTGTTGGGATAGATTTAGAGGTTTGTGTTTGTCTTGGGTTATGTGGTAGTGGGTTTGGCCAAAGTGGCCCATGTAAGATGACCGCCTATGTTTGCTATAAATAGGGGTTTCATTGTTTGTTTTGGGGTTGCTAGTCTTTTTGTTTGTTCAAATTGTGTACCAGACGGTTCATAGAAACCGTGTGCACTTTGTTAATCAAATCATTCTATTTCAAGTCTCTTCTTTGTTCTTTACATACAATCATTGTTTCCGCCTTTCATTGTCTCCCTGTTTGATACCCGGTAGGAAGGATCTTGGACTTACAATTGGTATCAGAGCCTAAGAAGTCTTTCAAAGGCTCGGTTTTCTTATCAAACGAAGAAGATCAAGGAAGTTTTTGCTACATAAGAGGTTGTTTTTATTGATTTGATTGTTATTGATTTCATAATTATGTGCCTTTGTTACTAATATAATAGTCTTGTGCAGAAGGTTTTCATAACTTGTTCTTGACTATAAATTTTGTTCGATCAAAGTTTTATCAAAATTTTGATTTTGATCTGTTTGCAGAGAGGTCAAAGATGTTTAAGAAAATTAAGGAGATAATGCTTTATGAAAAAGGAATTGTTTAACAATCTCCTTAAATATTTTTTTTTAATTTTTTTTAATCTTCTTAATATTTGGAAAGTTTGTTGCTAATCTTGTGCAGGTTACCATATTCAAGAAGTGTCCGAGCTTAAGACTGTGTCCGACCTCAACTCTGTGTCCGAGCACAAATCCGTGTTCGGCCTCTTGCTTATGTCCGACCTATAGCTTGTGTCTGACCTCATTGCCTGTGTCTGACCTCAAGCTTGTGTCCGACCTATAGTCTTTGTCCGACCTCAAACTTGTGTCCTACCTATAGTCTGTGTCCGACCTCAAACTTGTGTCCGACCTATAGTCTGTGTCCGACCTTTTGCCTGTGTTGGACCTCATAGCCTGTGTCCGACCTCTTGTCTGTGTCCGACCTCAAGCTTGTGTCCGACCTCTTGCCTGTGTCCGACCTCCTGCTTGTGTCCAACCTCAAAGCCTGTGTCCGACCTAAAATTTGTATTCAGCCTGTATACTCGTATCCGAGATATATACAACACTGCTTCAACTGGACTGGATTTTCGCAAGTTTTGAACTGGACTTTGGACCATTTGGGATTGAATTTAATTTTAAAAATTTAAAACTGAACTAATAAATTTATGCTTTTGTTTCAGAAGTGGATCAAATTGTTAACCAGGCTAATTTAAACTGACTAAATACTGACCAGCTACTAGTGGCTGCTCAAGTGGACAAAGCTATGGAATTCGTTATTGGAACTCATCAGAAGATACCTGTTCTTCAACTTGGAATGTCTTATTTTGAGTGGAAATTTAGGTTCATTCAAGTTATGAAAATAAAAGATGCAAAGGCCCTGAGATCTATCTTAAATGGCCCCTGTGTGATTACTTATATGTTTAATGAAACAACTGGAGCCACTGCCATCAAACCAAAGAGCATGTACACTGATGAAGATCACGAAAAGAGTGATATTGATGAAAGGGCAATTGCTTATCTTCATCAAGGACTCTCACCTGAAGTCTCAATTGGAGTTCGTGAAAATGCTACTGCCAAAAAGCTTTGGGAAGCTCTTGAAAATCTGTATGAGGGAAATGAAGGAAAGTAGAAGGGAAATGCTAAGCCAAAAGTTCAATGCATTCAATCACATTCCTGGCGAGTCACTTGAAAGCCAGATTCAATGCTTTGTGGCTCTAGTTAGTGAGATGAAATTAAATGATATGGTGGTGGATAACTCAGTAATGAACAAAAAGCTGCTTAACACTCTACCACAGAGTTGGGACTCAAATGTCACACTAATCAAGAGAACCAAAGATCTAGCAAGACTCACCTTATCTGAAACGATATCCTTGATCAATTCCTATGACCTCAATGACAGACAACGTATATGACTCAAACTGCAAGATATAATAATGCAATCATCGCAACTCCAAGTAATTGTAACATTTCACGGTAAATAATTGTTCGTTACGTATAATCTGGATAAAAACGACAAGTTCTATTTTGCATTTAATTATTTTGTGGCATTTTGAACCCTAATACTATGATATTTATTCATAATATATATATATATATATATATCAAATGTATGTTGAAAAATAATTGTTAAAAATAATATGCTGAGGCCGGGGTTCGAACCCGAGTCCTCAGCCGGTTCACTAAACACACATCAACAAACCATCTGGTCTAGCTATCATATTTGTTTCTAACCCGGGCCACTATAATTATAACTCTAGCTAAAAGCCCTCACAGTTGACTTGGAAAGTCAACTGTGAGACACGACTTACCTTAATCACCACAATAACTCGTAAATTGATCTGTAATTGACATCATGACGCGATTACCGGACTATTACGAGTCAAACCCATGTATAATCAACATTAATTCATTCCATTTTTACCAATTACCCACGTCAACGTATTCATGGTGGTCAAGACATTCCAATTCTAAAATCTAAACTTTAATACTACAAATTGGACATCATACCACATCCTCACCTCGCCGAACAACTTTTCCCAACCCCAATTCTTCATAATAATCCTCTGTTCTTGGAATTCTACTCGTATTTTGACTTCGGGGCTTGACCGATCGTTCTTAATCAATTCAGTTTTGTAAGTTCGATTACTGTTATGGGTTTTGTTATTCGGAACATACACAACATTAACCCCATGATTAATTGGGTTAATGTTGTGTGAATTGCTTGATTGAAGAATCTAGGGCTCGTAAGCTTGATTTGGGGATGAACATGATTTCGAATATGTTATTTGTTTTAAATAAACAGAAACCAACACAACCACTGGTCTGGACCAAGTGGTTTTGTCTGGTGCCATATACCTGAGCCACGCGGGTTTGAGCCCCGACTGTGGCAAAGCTTTTCCTTATTTTGTTTTTTTTTACAATCAAAATTAATTATATAATACTTATAATTTTATAATTTCGTTTTAAAATATTAAAACTCTTTTATTAATTCTACAAAAATTATTTTAAGTTTATATGATGAAAAAGTTTAACTCACAATTTTTAGTTTTCAAAAATTTATTTATTTAATATATATAATAATTAAATCAATTTTATTCTATTATATTTATAAAATTCCATTAAAATATCAAAACAATTTTATAAATTTCCACAAAAATTATTCTGAGTTTATATAAAAATAAACTTTTCTGAAATGTTTTTTAATCCTGAAAAATCATTTATTTATTATTTTTAATCAATTTTTGTTAGTATTAATCATAATTAAATCATAATAAATTCAATTTTTAATATTTTTGCACCAAAATTTTATACAAATTATTTCTAATTATTTAGAACCGAAATATGAATTTTAAACTAATAATTCTTTAATTTAAATATTTTTAAATATTAAAGTTAAATTTTGACAATTTGTTATAAATAGAATTAATATTCTATTTTAAAGAAAATAATTTTGTAAAAATTATTTTTATACTTTAAACACATTATTGTGACCATCTTAAATTTAAATTTCATAAAAAGATTTTTGTTTATTTATTTACTAATATTCTCTCAATTATCAAACATTTTTAATAATAATCAAACAAGCATTTATCCTCAATTCGAAGCCCTAGAACATATACATTTGTAGACTAGATAGACATAGACATATTTATTACCTTATTATAGGGTGATACTTGACACATTTGGGCAACACCACTATTCAATTTTTCAACAGATATAACATTTTGCTAAGGTAAGTTTTACATAGCCCCTTTTCCATTTATCACCATTTTTGGGGTGAAACATGTTACAACATCATTTATGCAATTCAATCATCAATGTGTCTATGTGTTTTTCTATGTTGCATTATGTCTTGAACATGACTAGGGTAAGCACAATTCTAGCATAAACATTTATCAGCCGACGGTATACATTGATAGATCTATTGGACTGACAATCCCACCCGGATACGTGCCTCCTACAAAGGTAGCGTGGGTGTTTGTTACTGCAATATAAACGAGTGAACCATGAGCGTATGGGATGTACCACAATACAACAGTCGCAAGGGTTGATTATGCACTCGATTTACTTCTAGTATGTTTTCACATATGGACTAGATTTGCCATGACACATGAATTGCACAACAATTTTATTCGATTATCAAAACCTATGTAATTCTCACCAACTTTTGTTGACACAAAATATTTTCAACTTAACATGTTTTAGGTTCTACTTGCTTGAAGATTTGAATTAATGCTTGAAGATGTGTGCATAGTTTTATTCAACTTGATGTACGAATTCTTGTAGAACAATTGTATGTAATTATTTAAATCATATAATGAAATTTATTATTTACCATGAGCTACTCATCAATATGTGACATCCCGATGTTTCCGCCATCGGTTTGGGGTGTTACAGATTGGTATCAGAGCCATGGTTATAGGGAATTAGGTTATTAGAAAAATAATCTAGTCTATAACCATAGGATTTAACCAGTACTTGCTTCTTTTACTTGCTATTCTCCATCTCCCTCCTACTTCTTATCCCTACTTTCATCCTTACAAGAAGGTTGCTCTTCATCACTAGAACTACACTCAGACTAATAAGACAAAATCCTCAGGTTTAACCTGAACCGCCTTGAGATCTCATCGAAGTTCTAGATTTTAATAACGAACACGTGCAATCTGGAAGAGTGAACGCCTGTATTCTGAGTCTTCTGTCTAGGCTGGCATTGCGCATATATCCCAATCAGACGAGGGACCCGGATGCCTACCTGGGAATTCTCGGGATGAGTGTTCACTTATAGGCTAAAGCATGTCTTCATATGTTATTAGAATTTAGAATCTTTGATAAGTCAACGTTTTCGTTTATTCGTTTTAATTAATGAATAAATGATTACACTCCTTATATTACCTCATTCATGTCTTATTAAACCTTCATTGTGTCTCTTACAGATCATGCCTCCACGTCGCAGCGCTCGTCTTAACAGTGGTGACAATCATGATGAAGGGAGTAGCAATCACAACCACAACAACGATACTAACCACAACAACAATAACAACAACAATGGTGTCGATGCCCAACTGGCTGCAATCATTTCTCAACAAATGGCGCAGCAAATCGCAACTCTGGTTCCCAACTTACTAGCTCAAGTCATCCAATTAAACGGCAACGGGAACGGTAACGGCAACGGGAATGGAAATGGAAACCACAACGGGAATGGGAATGGTCTTCCAGCCTGCACTCTCAAGCACTTTAATTCCTGTAATCCCCCAAAGTTCAGTGGAGAAGAAGGAGCTACGGGACTCCTACAATGGTTTGAGGGTATTGAGAATACCTTCATTAACAGTGAGTGCCCCTACAACTTTAAGGTCCGTTATGCCATGAGTGTTCTTCACAAACGAGCACTCACTTGGTGGAATGAGGAAAAGCGCACTCGTGGGGCTGAAGCTGCACTGGCCTTAACTTGGGATCAAGCTAAAGACATTATGAAGGCAGAGTTCTGCCCTTGTAATGAAATCAAGAAGCTGGAAGATGAATTTCATGATCTTGCTCAAGATAGTGGAGAAAACCTTGCTTACAACACTCGTTTTCACGAACTTAGCCTACTGCTACCCCACAAGGTCACCCCCTTACCCATTGCAATCGAAAAATACATTGGTGGCTTACCGATGCAGATTCAAGACACGGTGTGGGGAAGGAACCCTGCTACTCTGGAGGAAGCAAAGCGTTTGGCTGCCACCTTAACAGATAACCATGTGAAGGCAGGAACCTTGTCTCGGAAAGGGGAAAAGAAAAAGGATACTCCCCAACCTGCCGTTGATATCAAAACTGAGGCCTCAACCAACGGAAAGTGCAAGGTCAGGAATTTTGCAATAGACACCACTGTCCCACCCAACAAGAAACGATACAACGGGAACAAACCTAAGTGTGATACCTGCCAGTATCACCACCCAACCCAAGTTCCCTGCTGACAGTGCACCAATTGTCAAAGGTATGGACATCTTGCGGATGCTTGTCGAATCCCTGCTACAAACGCTCTTGATGCTCCAAATAACCCCGCTAGAGACCCTCCAGCTACTTAACAGCAAACCCGACCATTTGAATGATGTCTACCTATTTAAATTCTATGTATTGACACTTTTTTATTCAAGTAATAAATTCGAGTATTATCATAACATCTGACTGCATGCTTGTTTGAATGTGAACTAATTGCTATATCTATAATCATACTTACTTACTTGTATAACAATTAGTTGACTACCAAACAACCTACTCAACGATTGGTAGAGGTCATCATGTCTTTCCAACAGTCGGGAGAGGCCCTACCACCTGCTCAACGACTGGTGGAGACTATCGAACCTGCTCAACAATCGGTAGAGTCATAAAAGGACGCAAAACCCTAATGTAAGGTAAATTGGTAATTACGGTCCGGAACGTAATCATGAATTTACAGGTACGTTAAGGTAGTGAGAAATTTTATCAAGGTTTTCGGTAGTCGACCAATTGTAAACCTGGTGTCTTTCTTTAACTTCAGGACGAAGTTCCTAAAAGTAGGGGAGACTGTAACATTTCGCGTTAAATAATTGTACGTTACATATAATCTGGATAAAAACGACAAGTTCTATTTTGCATTTAATTATTTTGTGGCATTTTGAACCCTAATACTATGATATTTATTCATTATATATATATATATATATATATATCAAATGTATGTTGAAAAATAATTTTTAAAAATAATATGCTGAGGCCGGGGTTCGAACCCGAGTCCTCAGCCGGTTCACTTAACACACATCAACAAACCATCTGGTCTAGCTATCATATTTGTTTCTAACCCGGGCCACTATAATTATAACTCTAGCTAAAAACCCTCACAGTTGACTTGGAAAGTCAACTGTGAGACACGACTTACCTTAATCACCACTATAACTCGTAAATTGATCTGTAATTGACATCATGACGCGATTACCGGACTATTACGAGTCAAACCCATGTATAATCAACATTAATTCATTCCATTTTTACCAATTACCCGCGTCAACGTATTCATGGTGGTCAAGACATTCCAATTCTACAATCTAAACTATAACACTATAAATTGGACATCATACCACATCCTCACCTCGCCGAACAACTTTTCCCAACCCCCAATTCTTCATAATAATCCCCTGTTCTTGGAATTCTACTCGTATTTTGACTTCGGGGATTGACCGATCGTTCTTAATCAATTCAGTTTTGTAAGTTCGATTACTGTTATGGGTTTTGTTATTCGGAACATACACAACATTAACCCCATGATTAATTGGGTTAATGTTGTGTGAATTGCTTGATTGAAGAATCTAGGGCTCGTAAGCTTGATTTGGGGATGAACATGATTAAGAATATGTTATTTGTTTTAAATAAACAGAAACCAACACAACCACTGGTCTGGACCAAGTGGTTGTGTCTGGTGCCATATACCTGAGCCACGCGGGTTCGAGTCCCGGCTGTGGCAAAGCTTTTCCTTATTTTGTTTTTTTTACAATCAAAATTAATTATATAATACTTATAATTTTATAAATTCGTATTAAAATATTAAAACTCTTTTATTAATTCTACAAAAATTATTTTAAGTTTATCTGATGAAAAAGTTTCACTCACAATTTTTAGTTTTCAAAAATTTATTTAATATATATAATAATTAATCAATTTTATTCTATTATATTTATAAAATTCCATTAAAATATCAAAACAATTTTATAAATTCCCACAAAAATTATTCTGAGTTTATATAACAATAAAATTTTGTGAAATGAATTTTAATCCTGAAAAATCATTTATTTAATATTTTTAATCAATTTTTGTTAGTTTTAATCATAATTAAATCATAATAAATTCGATTTTTAATATTTTTGCACCAAAATTTTATACAAATTATTTCGGATTATTTGGAACAGAAATATGAATTTTAAACTTATAATTCTTTAATTTAAATATTTTTAAATATTAAAGTTAAATTTTGACAATTTGTTATAAATAGAATTAATATTCTATTTTAAAGAAAATAATTTTGTAAAAATTATTTTTATACTTTAAACAAATTATTGTGACCATCTTAAATTTAAATTTCATAAAAAGATTTTTTTTTTATTTATTTACTAATATTCTCTCAATTATCAAACATTTTTAATAATAATCAAACAAGCATTTATCCTCAATTCGAAGCCCTAGAACATATACATTTGTAGACTAGATAGACTTAGACATATTTATTACCTTATTACAGGGTGATACTTGACACATTTGGGCAACACCACTATTCAATTTTTCAACAGATATAACATTTTGCTAAGGTGAGTTTTACATAGCCCCTTTTCCATTTATCACCATTTTTGGGGTGAAACATGTTACAACATCATTTATGCAATTCAATCATCAATGTGTCTATGTGTTTTTCTATGTTGCATTATGTCTTGAACATGACTAGGGTAAGCACAATTCTAGCATAAACATTTATCAGCCGACGGTATCCATTGATAGATCTATTGGACTGACAATCCCACCCGGATACGTGCCTCCTACAAAGGTAGCGTGGGTGTTTGTTACTGCAATATAAACGATTGAACCATGAGCGTATGGGATGTACCACAATACAACAGTCACAAGGGTTGATTATGCACTCGATTTACTTCTAGTATGTTTTCACATATGGACTAGATTTGCCATGACACATGAATTGCACAACAATTTTATTCGATTATCAAAACCCATGTAATTCTCACCAACTTTTGTTGACCCAAAATATTTTCAACTTAACATGTTTTAGGTTCTACTTGCTTGAAGATTTGAATTAATGCTTGAAGATGTGTGCATAGTTTTATTCAACTTGATGTACGAATTCTTGTAGAACAATTGTATGTAATTATTTAAATCATATAATGAAATTTATTATTTACCATGAGCTACTAAACAATCATCAATACGTGACATCCCGATGTTTCCGCCATCGGTTGGGGTGTTACAGTAACGCTCTCATGTCTCAGCAAGAGCCTCAGCATCCCTCGTTATACTCTTATCCTATCAGTGGATCCTCATACCCACCGATGTTTGCACCAAGTTCATCCAAAAACTCGGCCATACCTGCTTCCTCAGCAGCTACTGCTGGATCTTCATCTTCTACATCACCATCCTCTACGTCAACCCATTCAACTGTGAAAATTCCAAAGGAGCTCGAAAGTAACTTAAGCTTGTTTGCTGGATTTATGAATTGCTACAACGCCTTTTTGACTGGACAACTCATTGCCAAAGATGTTGGAGCATGTGACCTAAACGATGTTAATCAAGATGATATAGAAGAAATGGACTTGACTTGGCAAATAGCTATGGTAGTACATAGAGCAAATAAGTTTGTGAAGAAGACAGGGAGAAACGTGTGGGAAAACCCAACAAAGAAACTTGTGTGGGATAAAATGAAGATGCGTTGTTATAATTGTGATGAGCCTGGTCATTTTGCTCGTGAGTGCACCAAGCCGAAGAAGGAAATAGATAATTCTGCTCATGCAACTGCTACTTCCGCATCTACTCCTGGAGCTCAGACATCTACCACTCGCACTGAATCTGCGTCCTCAAACTCAAACAAAGCTATGGTTGCTCAATCAGGAGGTGGATGGGATTGGTCGTCCCAAATAGAGGACCTGAAGATTGTTGAAGATACTGTGTACAAAGCACTCATGGCACAAATGGATGATGATTATGTTCCGTCGGCAGTTGAGGTACATTCTTAAATTTTAGCTGAATCTTGTTGCACTGAAAGGTGTATACTAAAAATTAAGGGTTTTAGAGAAGAAACTCTCTCTGCATACAAACAGCTTGAATATGAAAAAAATGGTCACTTAGGACATTAAAAAGAAATTTAACTCCTATAAAGAAATGGTCGAAAAACAAAGGAAGTGCGGAATAAGGGTATTGGGTTTGTGGAAACTTTTTTCAGGTCTCAAGATGCTTCAAAGCAGACTGAGACGTTAAATTTTGAAATGAATAAAGAAATTGATAGAGTTTTTGAGGTTAGCAAAGATGAGATTCCAACTTCAACTAAGTCAAATGAATCGCTATTTATTTCTAAAGAGTCTAAACTTGAATCAATACAAGTTAATGAACCGATTCTTGCTTAGACCACTCAACCAGACTCAAGTGTGAACTATGAGTGTGACTTAATGAAACAAATCAGGGAGCTGTGTCTAAAACAAAGGGCAAACAGAGAAAATAATTTGACCGACTCTCAATCTTACTCAGATGATTCGCCAGTGACTCAACCTGAATCTGAATCTGATCCAGACTCAGGCGACACCAACGAAAGAATCTGTTTCTGTGCCTATTCCAAATTCATTTGATTCAGATAAGGAGAGCTCAGAATCATCTGAATCTCCTGCGTCTTCCGTAGCTGAAAATTTCTCTACCAAAAATTGCAATGTTGTTTCTGATGATGTGAATGTTACTAATTCGATTGATTCTTGTGCTTAAAATTTAATTATTGAGGATTTGGGTAGATGACGGGGATGAAGTCGATGACTCTGATTCACTTGCATTAAATAATAAAAATCAGAGAAATAATTTCTCAATTTCTGCTAAAGACAAAATTTTTTGTATGTGCTCGTTTGTTTTAGCATAAAATCTTGTGACATGTCGTCTGACTCATTGCTTGATCATTTAGATTCTGTTATTTTGTCAAATGCTTGTGATACAACTAAAAATCTTTTGGTTAAACAAACAAGTACGGGTGGGACTGGGAAATATCTTCCACCAAAACATGTTTTACCAAATATGAAAATCAGAACTCTTCAAATCAGGGAAAAAGGTATTCAAAAACAGCATCACACAGGTATCGAGCTGTAAACAAATCTTTTGAATTCGGAGAGTCTGCAAGATCTCAAGGGGATCTGTTGGATCAGTATTGCTCTTTGTATGAACTTGCTAGTGAACACTTAAGTGTCTAGCAAGTTTTTTTATTAGTAATAGCACAGCGGAATGATATAAGTTAAAGCTACACTTATCAACAGGAGTTATTGCTCCCCCTGGACGTTTGATAAAACTAAAGATAAGTACTTAATGAGAATCTAAGCATTGAATGAGAATGAACACTTAAACAGATTCTCAGTAAACGAAATGGAAATAACAATGACAAGCTTTGAAGGATTTCTGTATTAAAAATCAATGTCTAAAATAGAGGGATGAACCCATCTATTTATAGACTTTACAAATACATGAACCTTGCCAAAAAGCAAGTTCAGAGACAAGTTGCAACAAGTTGCAATCTTGGAACTTGTGCAAAAAGTTAAAGTAATACTAAACTAATAAACTACTGAAACATAAGGCGGTGGAAAGATTCTTGAACAAGTGCTGATGAATGATAAACTACTGATGAGTAGTTTGTCTTCAGTAGTTCTTCAGAGAACTGTCTGTTTGGACTTCAGAACTTCTGATGCATTTCTTCTTCAGTACTTGTAGAATCCTTCTTCAGCTGTTTAGTCTTCTTTCTTCAGTAGTTCTATACTTAGAATAATTTTACAGAAGTGAATTAGACTAAGGTTTGAAAAGTGGTTTCACCAATCCTTTTTGTCCTAACAATCTCCCCCTGGATTGATGAAGCCAAAACCTTTCTAATACCTTATTGTTTTCTTCTGTCATTCACAATCTTCCATATCCCTTTGAAGATGGAATTCTTCAACTGGTTCAGCTGTTCATCAGTGAGAGATCCTTTTTGTGGTTCTAGATGCTGGATTGTAAGCAGGTCTTGAGTTGATAGCTTCTTCAGATCATTCATCGACTTATAGGCTCTGCTTGTGAGGTCTCTTCTTGTCACTTGTACTGAGTTATCATCAGTAAAGGACCATCTGATGATAGGCACTTTAGACTTGTCAAAGTCTAAAGTATAGGGAACCATGCTGGTACCCTGGTATGCTCCTGAGTGTTGGATGTCTTCGATTTCAGTGACTCTCAGGTGGGATTCTCTTCCTTGTTTTTGTTGCATCACATTAGGTAGTTGAAAGGTTGGCAAGTGATGCTCAGTAACTACCTTAGTGCGCAGTTTGTCTTTTGTATGTGCGTATTAGGATCGATAACAAACAAAGATTGATCAAACAAGTTAGTTTCAGGTGCGGAAACCCTAAAACTATCACAAAATAATAATCAAACAGATTCAAACACACAGATCATCATTTTCAATCAATTTCATTAATAAAACACTTGTTTACACGTAGAATAATGATTACAATCAAGGTTTAAACGTAAAACAAGTTTAACAAAATCTAGAGAGAGTTTTCAGAAAGAGGAGGGAATAATAATCATCAAAGTTACATTCAAAAATGAACTTAACCTATTTATAGGCCTACACATTCGCCCAAATCGTTCATGCGAATATGCAGGTTCGCCCATATCAACTGGTCGAACCAAGTTCTTCAATAATCTATTCTTCATTCATCCAGATCCACTTCCTTCGCACCTTTAAATCCTCATTCGCACCCTCTACATTGTTCCTTCGCACCTTCGATATTTACAAACCAAAATGTGTTTTACAATCCAAAGCTCTAGTCGCACTTTTGCATCTACAAACTCCCCCTCGACTATTGCTTGGATTGTGTTCGTCGTTCTTCGTCCAACCTTTTGTTCCATAGTCTGATATGTCTTTGAATCATTTGTTCTCTGGTCAACACCGGTTCCTGAAATTGTTTCTGTTTCTTCGTTTTCAGCTCTGGCACCTTTTGCTTCTCCACATACTTTCCCAACTTCTCATCATAATCACATCCGGCATTAATATCAAACGCAAAGCACAGAAATACCACACGTTGGTACTTTCCTGCTTGCTCAGCATCTTTAGCATCTGAATAAATCGGATTATAGAATAGCATGATGATATCCTCATGTGAACAGTTTATCAACCACATGGGATCAAAGATATGCACTTTCTTATAATTCGACTCTCCATCCTTCAACACGATCACGGACTCTGCAATCTTCCAATCATAATACCACCAGATGAAGTCTTTGGCAAAGTGTTGCGGAATAGGCATCAAAGGTATCTTTTTCAACACTTGCGGTGGTTTGTATTTCAAAGTCACTTTGGGCATACCGGTTATCAAATCAATATCCTTCTTATGAACGATTCGCTTTGGATATTGTGGTTTAAACAAGTCCCACTTGGTTCGGCTTTCACGAGTCATCTTCTCAGCAAAGTAAGTAATCTGACTATTTGACGCTCCCGTTAAACGGTGACGACAAATGTCTCTGATTGCCCAATACGGAAGGGTCTTCAAGTGATGAAACTTCTCAAAATACAAGATCCCTTCTCCCATTTTACTGCGAAACACTTCAACTCTTTAACAAACTTCCAGGCCAATGCACGACCTTTGAAAATCTTATTGTGAAGTTTGTAAAAGCTGCCTTGAATGTCAGGTTTCGGACGATTATTCTCCTTTTCTTTCAGCTTCTTTAACAACTCTTTTAAACTTTCTGATTGCTCGAACCGTGGCTTGTTATGTCCTTTAAAGATTTTATCTTCAAAGACTTTGCTCTTATCTTTTGCAAGCTTCTCGGCATGGTTTAGCAGTTCGTCTGAGAAAGAAAATCCACAATCTTGATTTGTTCTGAAATATTGTGGATATTCTTCGCTCGTAATATCTTCCATTTCGACTTCCTCGAATGCAGGAACATCACGATCATCCGAGTGATTTCCAGCTTCTTTCTCGGGAATCTTAGGAATAAAGTTATCAGCAAGTAATTCTTCTAACGTCTTGCCCACTTGCTTTGCTAAACCTTCCAGAATTTCTTTCGAAATAGCCGCAGAAACTTCCCCATCCTCAAGATCAGGGTCATCATACTCCAACTCCAAGAGATTATTGTTAGATTCAAATATTTCTGGGAACCTGCTAGTCATGTCTATCGTCCAGACTCGATCGGTTAACATCTGACGGTACTTATTCTTATCTTCTTCAGACAATGACTTCAATCTTTCGTTCCAGAAAATATCTTCATCATCAACATTTTCACCAGGAGCTTTTGAGCTTGATTCACCGCCCTTATCCGAGTCACGTTTCTCGTATGTAAACTTATCAACATCATCATCATCGTCATCACTACTATCAAACGCAGAGCCGTCTCCATCACTAGATCCATCATCCGATCCACCATCATCCTTATCATCCTTTTTCTTCGTCTTTGTATCGTTACCAGCATCTATATCTAGTTCATCATCTTCCTCTTCATCAGACAATTCATAATCAACTAGCTCTTCTTCTCTTTCTTTATCCACTTCACCAGCTTGAAGTTGAGGAGCCTGAGAGTACAAGTTCTTTATCAGATCATCCATATGCTTGTTACTCTTTTTCAGCTGTTTGTTCTCCTTCTTCAAGACTATAATCCTTCTGGTATTACGTTGCTCATGTTTCAGCAACTTCTTGTTTTCTCTCTTTAGCTTCTTGATAGTTTTCTTCAAGGTCTCATTGTCATCTGCCGACGTGACTACGACTTCTAACATCTTCTTGTCATTTGACTTTAACTGCTCAATCTCCGTCTGTTGTTTAGTAACCAAATTCATCAACTCAGAAAATCTCTGATTCACAGCAGTCATGATGTCACTGTCCACCGATACTTTTGTCTTCTTTGGTGGTTCAACAGCGTCAGGCAGTTTACCTTTCCTGATTTTCTTCAGCACATTATCCAATGCTTCATTCACATCATCCATTGGAATTTCTTCTGTTTGTTGTGTGCTAGATGTTGCTGCAGTCTTCTGTTTCTTATGAGCAGGTGCAGTAACCGGTGATTTTGAACTTGTAGCTGGCGGCAGTTTCTTACCAGCAATCAATGATTCTATCTCTTTCTTTCTCTTTATACTTGGCTTCTCCTGCTTCTTCTTCTCTTTTCTAGCAGCTTGCACAGGAGAACCAACCAACGTCTCTTCAGCATTAAAACTCAAGTCATCTAAATCAACGGGAATAGGACTTTTTTTTCCCTTGATCTTCATCTCTTTGGCTAGCAGACGCACCAGCCTCAGTGGCCTTGGGCATGGTCGTCACTACTGTCTCAGCATCAGAATTCCATTGTTCCTCCTCAATCGTCTCTTCTGAATCAATGGAAGCTTCATCAACCAAATTCAATCCCTTTTTCGCCATTCTCTTATTTCTGCCTTGAGTACTCTTCTTCTTCTCTGGTTCAGCAACCTCAATCCTTATCTCTGGTTTCTTTGTCTTACCACTCTTAGCGCCTACATTCACCACTTGTCTCTTGCGCTTAGCGTCAGGATCAACATGATGTAAAGGATTGTCAGCATCAGAATCACTGTTCGCATTCCTTACAAGCCCCTCACCCGGATCTTTATAATCTGCCCTAGCTAGATGTCCAAACAAACGTCTAACAGGAGGACGTTCTTCAACAGACAAACCCTTATAGGCTTTCATTCTAGCTAGTGTGTTCAGCGACATGTGCTCTTGAACAACAATGTGTTTAGCATCTCTCTTCAGTTCTTTGTACTTGTGATTGAATATCATCTGAAGAAAACGAGGATATAATAGAAACTTCAGGTTCCTCGTTCCATTCACAGGCTCCAATAAGTGAGACATCAGCATGCCAGAAACATTGAACGGTTTGTTCAATACCAAAGCAACCATCATCGAACTGATGCTCTTCCTCATCAAGTCATAACCTCCCGCAGCAGATCCGAATACGTGGATTAAATCATGTGCCAGATATTTGAACTGTGGGCACAGTTTTCCTTTATGCAACGAACCGTCAGTGATAGGACCGTTATACTTCATCCTGAGAAAACACTTCCTTTGATCCATGAATGTAAACTCCTTTGGATCTTTTGGATCATCATTCAGATTCAGTGCTTCTCTCAAATCTTCTTCGCACACTATGACTCGTTGTCCCTGGATTTTGCTCGTCAAGCAAGACTCGCATTTCCAGAAATCTAGTTTAGCGTTAGACCAAAATTCCTGTATCATGTCTCGGTAGATCACTGTCGGCGTAGCAATAGCATCTATTACTCTGCTTCGCTTCAAAAACTCAATAATGCCAACAAATTCTGTGTGCTTCTTCACGTCGCCAAGATATGCGCAACAGTTGTGCGCATTCTCAAAATCAAGCTGCTTTGCGGGCTGTGATGAGGATCCTGCCTGTTCTGTAGTCTTCTGTTGTTCAGACATTGTTAGATCTGCAAAACAATCAAAAACACAAGTTAAAAATCGACAAAATAACAAAATTGAATATTTTTGGTAAACTTCCTTCCTTCGCCCAAACGGGGGTACGAAGGAGTAAATGTATAGGTACGAATGAAAAACAGATGGTACGAATGTGATGATTTTAATAATAAGTATCATTCGCCCATCAAAATCTCTTTCGCCCAATTTATGTTCTTCCTTCGCCCATTCGAACTGGTCGAAGGAAGCAGTTCATATTTTTGAAAAATCTATTTTGAAATTTAAAGATCCTGAACATGTCCATTTGATTGAAATGAGACCTAATAGTGCCGATAATCAATCCTAGACTAACAGATTCATCAATTATTGATTGTGTTTGTGTTTTCACCCAAAAACTAGGGTTTAAACACTGTTAGATCAATCTGAACTGTTTTAAACTCTAATTTTGATTACTTCTCCCCCTAAAACACACACACAATGAACCCTGACCATCAATTGGTATTATTATGTTGTATTAAAACACTTTTGAACACTTAGGGCTCAGAATGTAAAAATAGGGATTAAGAACTGATCCTTTGATGGTTACCTGTAAAAGTGATATGAAAATGATCAGTGATAAAGCACGAACACAATAGAACGATTTTAAATGAAAAATCAACAAGGTGAGGTTACGAGTAAAAATCTGAAAAAATATGAATGAGGTTCGAATGTGAGACTGGATATATATAGGCCTGTTCCTTCGCCCGTTTTGTTCATACGAAGGAGAAACTTTTCTCTCCTTCGACCCTATTAAAAGGGTTCGAATGAGATAAAAGGGTTCGAATGAGATATGTATCAGGAACACTCTCCTTTGCCCAACCAAAACATACGAATGAACAAAGAAAATCCCACATTCGACCAAACGAATGGGCGAATGAGAATTGGGATTTTTGATAATTTTCCAAATCTCAAAAACGAGTCCTGATTCAATTATTTTCCAACTTTTAAGCATCCAACATTCATGTTTTCACATTTTAAAAGTTACAAAGCTCAAATGGTGTATCAAGGTTTAGAAAATCGACATCAACCACCAAAGATTGATCAAACAAGTTAGTTTCAGGTGCGGAAACCCTAAAACTATCACAAAATAATAATCAAACAGATTCAAACACACAGATCATCATTTTCAATCAATTTCATTAATAAAACACTTGTTTTCACATAGAATAATGATTACAATCAAGGTTTAAACGTAAAACAAGTTTAACAAAATTTAGAGAGAGTTTTCAGAAAGAGGAGGGAAAAATAATCATCAAAGTTACATTCAAAAATGAACTTAACCTATTTATAGGCCTGCACATTCGCCCAAATCGTTCATGCGAATGTGCCGGTTCTCCCATATCAACTGGTCGAACCAAGTTCTTCAATAATCTATTCTTCATTCGTCCAGATCCACTTCCTTCGCACCTTTAAATCCTCCTTCGCACCCTCTACATTGTTCCTTCGCACCTTCGATATTTACAAACCAAAATGTGTTTTACAATCCAAAGCTCTAGTCGCACTTTTGCATCTACATCTTTAATGGTCTTTTGAATGGTTGGCAAGTGATGCTTAGTAACTACCTGAAATCAGTCTTCACATTCTCCTCTGTCTTTTTCTTTGTAGCAGGTTTTCTTGAAACACCAGAAGTTCTAACTACTGAACTTTACACTTCAGCAGTTTCAAACTTCTCTGGATTTGCAGCCCTTGCAGCCTTGTATTTTCCATTTGGACACAGAGGCTTTTGAACCAGAACCATTTGCTACTAATTCTTCAATCATCTGGGCTCTCTTGGCTTTTCCATCTTTACTTGTTGCAAGTTTGTCTGCAACAAGTTGAGCACTTCTTGTTAGCTCTTCCATGGAGAGTCCCTTCAATGTATAGGCTTTGGTCTTGCTGTTCTTGGTGATGTAAGACATCAGTTGTTGTCTTTTGTCTTCCTCAGCAATTCTTTCCAGGTTAGCCTGCCTTTGAAGTTCTGCTTCATAAGCCTGTAGCTTTTCATTAAGGCTTAAGTCATCCCTTGCTTCCAAACCACTCCAGATCTTATCTTCCTTAGCCTTTCTTTCAGCTACAATTAAACTCTTCTCAAGTAGTTCTTTGGACATTGATAGTGTGATACCCCGAAAATTCAGGTTCTCACTTTAACTGAACTCTAGTTACATTTCCTTGCATTATACTTAACTAGGGTTAGTTAGATAAGACATACGTGCATGGTTGTGAGTCAATGTGTGATTGCATGATTAGTGAACCTCGGACGTTCTTATGTGAAAACCATACGTGATTATGTGAACCTAAACCGAACACGTTAATAGAAATCATTAAAAGTGGAGCATGAGGTTGATTAGGGTCTTAATGCATGGGGTTACACTTGTTACGGTCCGAAATAGCGAAAACGTCAAAGGATAACGCGTCGGGAGACGAAACGAAGCAAGAGCGCGCCACCCGGACCTGTGAGCGGCCGCTCACAGGCACCGAGCGGCCGCTCGAAGTGACCTGACGGGTCTTAACCGCCTCAAACCTATATTTAAGCATCCTAAACTTCCATGCAACCCCCATACTCAACCCTAATTGCCCCCTTACTGCCCCACACGAATATTTCACTCAAACAACCTCTGCTAAGGCTCAAGATCATCAATTGGGAGGCTCCAAGGCGCGCGATTGATCGATTGAGAGAGCTAAGGGTATATCTTACGATTTCTTATGCTTCTATCTTGTGTTTTCATTAATAAAAATCATATAATAAGTTTGTCCAGGTCTGAATGAGTTTATAAAACATTAAAGCATGAATCTTTTTGAAGATTAAATGGATTAAACATACTCATAAACGCTTAGTAACATCGTAGGATACTTGTTGCGCAAGTAATTGGTGTTTTGATTCTTAAAGCTTTGATCTTGACATGTTTGATAATAGGATCTGATGGGAATAGGTATTAGGAAAGTTGTATGAAGATTATTAGGTGTTATTGATTGATAATATGCAACTAGGGTTTGATATAATTGATAATATTGCACGATCAGAATCTGGACAGATTCTGAATGTCGGCTTGTAGGGTCTGTTTCGTGGCTTGAAAATAATTGGATTGATCGATTCTTTGCATGATTGTAACGTACAAGGTCTTAGCTTTTCATAATGGGCAAAACCATCAAATTTGGACATCGTTTGAGTCGTTTTTGGAATTTTAATTGATTAGGGATCATATCAGATTTTCGGATTTGTAAATTGGGCTAACTTTAAATGGTCATAACTTGAGATTTACAAGGAGTTAGGTTATGAAATTTTTACAGTAGGTCAATACTGGAAAAATAGAGCTTTTCCAAGTGGATTCATCTCGTTTGGATGAATACACAATTTTTAAGAATTTTCCTACTAAACTGACCTGTTGAGGAAATTTTCTGAACACTGCTGTGTTGTACGAATTTTTATAATTTTTGTGTTTGGAATTAAGACAAAACAAAAATAGGTATTGTCGAGTGAATCCCAAATAAAACTCAGTAAAAATTTGGGACTCTAATTCATTCGTTAAGTATTTTAAATAAATTCGTTTTGATGGCGCACAATCTGTCCTGAAAACACAGATTGTGTATTATGTGCTTATGTGATTACTTGAGGTCTTAGGTGATCTAAAATTGACATATAACGGAAGCACACATGTTTATGACACATACGGGCTGTAGAAACTAATTATAACCAACTCATTCACCAACGAGTCCGTAGGGTTTACTATTGCATGTAGAATCACTAGGCGTCGCATACACACTTTTGAATATTAAAACGCCTTGGACAAACGAGTTATATGGTGTAATGATGTTGCGCCTATACTCACGTAGTGACACTGTTATTAGGGTGTCGGTAGCATATAATACTTGCTGTTCGGATTCTTTGCTTACGCGATAAGGTGAGTTTCACTACTCTTTTCTCAAAAGCATGCGTCTCGGGTTGAGACAACTTACTTAACGTTTCTAGTCCGGTTTGGGACTACTTTGGGGTGCATGGTTCACGTGGTGAATCTATTTTTACTAATTCATATATATGTCCTTGATGAACTAAACCAAACACATCTTTTAAGTCCTTCAAAATACCGAATCAATTGCCGGTTGGGCAAGCGGGTTAATTAGTTGATAGCGCTATTAGGTCTAACAAACCTCACATCGTGCTGGGGGCACGGATGTGAACTATTAGCTTCAAACATAATCATTGTCGATGGACAATGATGCAAGGCATCCTTATCCCTGTTATGGGAACTTGTTCATTAGTAGTTCGGTATTCGCCGGTTTTAGTTATCATGAGTGGGCTAGCTACCCCTGACATTTGAATTAGCTGTTTACTTGTGGCCAAGGAGGCCGACGTTCTTTCTTATTGTTATGTGGTCTGTGAGACCGACACTTTCATTTGGTTACATGGTTTGGGAAACCTACGCTTTTACTTACTCACCTACTTTACTTAGTGAACTCACCAACATTGTTTGTTGACCCACGATTTACATGCTTTTGCAGGTAGTTAGCTTCCGGTGCCAGGATTAGAAAGCACTGTACACTTCACTGCATCTGGGCTCTCGGGCATACACATAAATTATATATTATGCTTTCGTATGGTTTTAATTTGGGTGCGTTGTTTTGCGCAAGTTTTAAAATGTTTTAAATTTGGTTTACGCTTCCGCAGCTTAACTAAACTTGGTTTTTGAAAACGAACTAAATGGTTTGGGCATTTAGAGTTCGTTCCTGTGACTTATGGCTATGGGATCCTGGTATGTCACGCGCCTCGCGGTATAAACCCCGCAGTGGAAATTTGAGGGTGTGACAGATTGGTATCAGAGCCATTGGTTATAGTGAACTAGGACTGCATGTTGAGTCTAGTCTATAATCATTATAGCATAAGTACACCCACAACTTAAGTGCACAACTAGCTATTAGCTACATATATCTACAACATATGATTTCGGGAGATATGTTATCTCCTAGTTCTAGACTTAATTCTTAACACGTCAATGGTGGGAACCTAGGGTTACACCAGGTGGCGCATTACTGGGAGTAATATCCTAACTAACCTCATGGACGAGGAGACGACAATAGTACAAGGGAGGGAGCCTTGCGAGCGTTATGGCGCACGTACACAGGAAGCTGCACGATGCGCATGACGTGGTACCATTAAATCAACTATGAAGGAATTCGAATGCTGAGACTTATCTTTTGTCACCTAGCAGGGAGACAATTAGTTTCTGTTCCTTGTTACTTGACCCTTCTTACTTCCATTCGTAACACAGACGGGACTGGAATACACAAATAGAACTTATTTCTTACCTTAGTACCTTACGCCTAGTATGAGCAGGTGAACGTATGACGGCATATCCTCGTTTTCTCATAAGTATATGGTAGATTCATGGGAACAAATTAGATCGGGACTTGTTACACACACTCTTGGGGAGTTACGTAAAGCCTGCGATGTAATGCAACATCACAAGGGAGGATGAAACCTACTAATGGCTAATAACCACGATTTGAGGAACGAGTGGTACAGCTTACCACTAAACCGGTTCACATAGGACTAGAGAAGGGGATTGTACGTGATGAGAACCATATAACACTGACATCGCAAAAGAGGAAGGATAAGAGATGGAAGGGGAACCTGAGCAGGACGAGCACATGGAAGTGAGGATGAAGACTCTACTATCTAGACAGAGCATGGCGACGATTGGCTCTTACCTTTTCTTACCTATCTTTTCTTTCATTTTCCTTTGCTAACTTAGATAAGACTGAGTTCTTATGATCAACGATAGGGTGGTTGAGGCCCTCGCATCTTTCCAAGCTAGTAAAGATCTATTTTGCTAAATCATTCTTTTCCCCTGACTTCCACATTTGAACTTTCTTATACCTTGAACGCACATTGTATTTCCAAGCCTTTTATTGGTTGTAAACCTCGATAACTCCAACGGAACTGAAGGAGACCGTCTGATTGCTTCGGTAGTATAAGTCTTTGCTCTGTGCATTTGCCCCCAGGCGGGATGAGGTAATGTATGCCACATGCACACTCGATGAGTTACAGATACTTGGGTGGAGAATGTAACCCCCATGACGAAGTTTAGAAACTTGTTACCTAAAGACGGATGGGTCTGAAATCGACGCCTACACTACCAAGCTACAGGAGTTAGCTACTACATGCTCATACATATTTAACCTACATTACAAACGGATCGAGCTTCACACCAAAGGGGTTATCCCACAGGTTCGTAGCATGGCTACTACGGCTCACCTACCCAGAATATAACAAACCTTTCACCTGGCTCACAAACTCACCGACAAGGCTGTTGAGCATGGTACTTTTCCAAAGCAGGGTGCTTCATCTCCTACTTTTTGGTGATAACAAGAGAACGTGGGATAGTATGCGGTATAAGTCCTTCAACAATAACCACAACAGTAACAACAACAATGGGGCTCGTGGAGGAGCATTTGTGATGGGCTCTGGGGAGGCCAGGACTGATAACAACGGTGTGACGGATACGTGTTCCTTAAACGCCACTCTCGCTTCTGTTTTATAAGATGCTGGTGCAGACTATAGTTTTGTGTCATCAAAACTTAGCAAACAACTAGGGATAGTTCCTACACTTCTTGATACCCCGTACTTTATAGAGTTAGCTGATGGGAAGCCTGTTAAGGTAACCCACATCCATCGTGACTGTAAGCTCGAACCAGATGGACAGTTGTTTGCCATCGACCTCTTACCTATCACCCTAGGAAGCTTAGATCTCGTGGTTGGCATGGATTGGTTGTCCAAGTAACACGCTGAAAATTCTCTGTCAAGAGAAGATTGTTCGTATCCCTCTCCCTAGTGGAGAATTCTTATCTATCCAGGGTGATCCTGGTGGTGCCATGATGGGCATCATCTCTTTCCTGAAAGCCTAGAAGTGTATTCGGAAGGGCTACCCAGCCATATTGGCTAACATTTCTGATACTCGAGCTGAAGTTGAAACAAAAATTGAGGATATCCCTGTAGTTCAGGATTTTCCAGATGTCTTCCCAGAGGAATTACCCGGACTTCCACCTGTCCGACAAGTGGAATTTCAAATTGACCGTGCACCAGGAGCCGCCCCAGTTGCGCGTGCACCATACCGTCTTGCACCAGGCGAACTTCAAGAACTATCTACCCAACTCCAAGAGCTATTGGATAGGGGTTTCATCAGACCTAGCTCTTCACCGTGGGGAGCCCCAGTCTTATTCGTGAAGAAGAAGGATGGGAGTTTCCGTATGTGCATCGATTACCGGGAATTAAATAAGGTGACAATTAAAAATCGCTACCCTTTACCTCGCATAGATGATTTATTCGACCAACTTCAGGGGTCGAGTTTCTATTCCAAGATTGACTTAAGGTCGGGGTATCACCAACTGAGAGTCCGAGAGGAGGATGTGCCAAAGACAGCCTTTCGAACTCGTTATGGGCACTATGAATTTTTGGTAATGCCCTTCGGGCTGACCAATGCACCAGCTGTGTTCATGGACCTCATGAACCGTGTGTGCAAACCCTATCTAGACAAATTTGTCATAGTGTTCATAGACGACATTCTGATCTATTCCAAGAGTAGGGGAGAGCACGAGCGGCACCTACGACTGATCTTGGAACATCTGAAAAGTGAGCAGTTATATGCAAAATTCTCCAAGTGCGACTTCTGGATTCGTGAGATCCAATTCTGGGGTCATGTGGTGAACGAGGCAGGAATACAGGTCGATCCCGCTAAGATTGATGCGACTAAAAGATGGGAGGCCCCTAAGAACTCCCACGGAGGTCCGACAATTCCTTGGCCTTGCAGGTTATTATCGCAGATTCATTCAGGGATTCTCAAAAAAATCGCTCAACCCCTCACTGCTTTGACACAGAAGGGGATTACCTACAAGTGGGGAGATGCCCAAGAACCTGCTTTTCTGATACTAAAGACTAAACCTTGCGGTGCTCCAATATTATCACTACCTGAGGGTACGAAGGACTTTGTGGTGTACTATGATGCATCTATCCAAGGTCTAGGGTGTGTTTTGATGCAACGCGAAAAGGTGATCACATATGCTTCACGACAACTAAAAGTTCATGAGAAAATTTCCCCACTCACGACTTGGAACTGGGAGCGGAGGTCTTCGCTCTCAAAATTTGGAGGCACTACCTCTACGGGACAGAGTGCACGATTTTCACAGATCATAAAAGTCTCCAGC
Organism: Ambrosia trifida; assembly: GCA_028751855.1. Taxonomy (NCBI): domain Eukaryota; kingdom Viridiplantae; phylum Streptophyta; class Magnoliopsida; order Asterales; family Asteraceae; genus Ambrosia; species Ambrosia trifida. The sequence goes on along the minus strand of CM054123.1, from coordinate 1,390,360 downwards.
ATATATTCGACCAGAGGGTGCTAAGCATACGACAACGCCGATGGGTCAGACTCCTGAATGGTTATGACAGTGCCATCAAGTAACATTCAGGGAAGGCTAATGTAGTAGCAGATGCCCTGAGTCGTAAGGAAACAAAACCCAAACGAGTGCGAGCCTTGCAACTTACCCTACAATCTAATTTTCATGTTAAGATACGTAAAGCCCAGGGCGTGGCTTTGAAAGGGAAAACATCGGGCTTGAAACCTTGCACTGTGCTGATAAGCACCTGGAGTGGAGGACATAGGGTCTTCAGCACTTCATGAATCAAGTCTGGATTCCACGTGTTGGAGATCTCAGACAACTAGTGCTCGATGGGGCACACACCCCTCGTTATTCGGTACATCCTAGTTCGGATAAAATGTACCGAGATCTCAAACTCTTTACTGGTGACCAAACATGAAAGCTGAGAAAAGTCACTTATGTTAGTAAGTGCTTGACTTGCGCGAAGGTTAAGATTGAATATCAGAAACCTTCAGGCCTACTTCAACAACCAGAGATTCCGATGTGGAAATGGGATGGGATTTCCATGGACTTCATTACGAAGCTTCCTAAAACGCCCAGCGGGCACGATATGATTTGGGTCATTATTGACCGTTTGGCCAAATCAGCGCATTTCACGGCAATTAGAGAGGCGGACATGTTGGAACGTCTAGCCGCTTTTGTATTACGGAAATTGTCTCTAGGCATGGGATGCCAACTTCTATCATATCGGATCACGACGCGCGATCTACTTCCCATTTTTGGGAAACTCTCCAAATTGCTTTGGGAACTCATTTGGACATGAGCGCAGCCTATCACTCCCAGACGAATGGATAGAGTGAACGTACCATCCAAACACTAGAAGACCTACTGCGAGCGTGCGTGGTGGACTTTAGAAACAGTTGGGACAAGCACTTGCCTTTGATTGAATTCTCTTATAACGATAGTTATGACACTTCGATCCAGTGTGCACTTTTTGAGGCACTTTATGAACGGGAGTGCAAATTCCCCATATGTTGGACTGAAGTTGGGGATAGCCAACTGACAGGTTCCGAACTTGTGCACCAAACTTCTGAGAAGATAGTGCAATCAGAAAACGGATGGCTGCTACTCTTGAGCGACAGAAAAGCTACGCTGATAAGCGTAGGAAACTTTTAGAGCTCCGGAATGGGAACAAGGTACTATTAAAGGTGTCACCTTGAAAAGGTGCGACACGCTTTGGAAAACGGGGGAAGATGAAACCGTAAAACGTTGGACCATTCGAGATGGTTGATGGGATTGGTCTGGTAGCTTAGAGGTTAAACCTGCTTAACAAACTTGGTAGGATACACGATGTATCCCACATATCGTACCGAATCTATAGAAATGCCTGTTGGATACAACACTACTGGTGCCACTGGAGGAGATCCAGGTGGACGATCGGCTACGGTTCATGGAAGAACCAGTGGAGATTCTTGAGCGGGGCGTCAAGAAACTCAAACAGAACACTATACCTATTATTAACGTACAATGAAATTCCCGTCTAGGACCGGAATACACGTGGGAGCGCAGAGATCAGATGCGGCTCAAATATCCACACCTCTTTTCTGAACCTGAACCTGTGCATAGATCAAATGCCGAACATAAAGCAGCTCGCTCAAAGTGAATTTCGGGGCGAAATTCCTTTCAACTTGGGGATGATGTGACATCCGGAAACCAAGCATACATTTTTTTAGCTGGCTTTACTGTTTACTTGCTGAATTTCGGGACGAAATTCTTTTCAACTTGGGGATGATGTGATACCCCGAAAATTCAGGTTCTCACTTTAACTGAACTCTAGTTACATTTCCTTGCATTATACTTAACTAGGGTTAGTTAGATAAGACATACGTGCATGGTTGTGAGTCAATGTGTGATTGCATGATTAGTGAACCTCGGACGTTCTTATGTGAAAACCATACGTGATTATGTGAACCTAAACCGAACACGTTAATAGAAATCATTAAAAGTGGAGCATGAGGTTGATTAGGGTCTTAATGCATGGGGTTACACTTGTTACGGTCCGAAATAGCGAAAACGTCAAAGGATAACGCGTCGGGAGACGAAACGAAGCAAGAGCGCGCCACTCGGACCTGTGAGCGGCCGCTCACACGCACCGAGCGGCCGCTCGAAGTGACCTGACGGGTCTTAACCGCCTCAAACCTATATTTAAGCATCCTAAACTTCCATGCAACCCCCATACTCAACCCTAATCGCCCCCTTACTGCCCCACACGAATATTTCACTCAAACACCCTCTGCTAAGGCTCAAGATCATCAATTGGGAGGCTCCAAGGCGCGCGATTGATCGATTGAGAGAGCTAAGGGTATATCTTACGATTTCTTATGCTTCTATCTTGTGTTTTCATTAATAAAAATCATATAATAAGTTTGTCCAGGTCTGAATGAGTTTATAAAACATTAAAGCATGAATCTTTTTGAAGATTAAATGGATTAAACATACTCATAGACGCTTAGTAACATCGTAGGATACTTGTTGCGCAAGTAATTGGTGTTTTGATTCTTAAAGCTTTGATCTTGACATGTTTGATAATAGGATCTGATGGGAATAGGTATTAGGAAAGTTGTATGAAGATTATTAGGTGTTATTGATTGATAATATGCAACTAGGGTTTGATATAATTGATAATATTGCACGATCAGAATCTGGACAGATTCTGAATGTCGGCTTGTAGGGTCTGTTTCGTGGCTTGAAAATAATTGGATTGATCGATTCTTTGCATGATTGTAACGTACAAGGTCTTAGCTTTTCATAATGGGCAAAACCATCAAATTTGGACATCGTTTGAGTCGTTTTTGGAATTTTAATTGATTAGGGATCATATCAGATTTTCGGATTTGTAAATTGGGCTAACTTTAAATGGTCATAACTTGAGATTTACAAGGAGTTAGGTTATGAAATTTTTACAGTAGGTCAATACTGGAAAAATAGAGCTTTTCCAAGTGGATTCATCTCGTTTGGATGAATACACAATTTTTAAGAATTTTCCTACTAAACTGACCTGTTGAGGAAATTTTCTGAACACTGCTGTGTTGTACGAATTTTTATAATTTTTGTGTTTGGAATTAAGACAAAACAAAAATAGGTATTGTCGAGTGAATCCCAAATAAAACTCAGTAAAAATTTGGGACTCTAATTCATTCGTTAAGTATTTTAAATAAATTCGTTTTGATGGCGCACAATCTGTCCTGAAAACACAGATTGTGTATTATGTGCTTATGTGATTACTTGAGGTCTTAGGTGATCTAAAATTGACATATAATGGAAGCACACATGTTTATGACACATACGGGCTGTAGAAACTAATTATAACCAACTCATTCACCAACGAGTCCGTAGGGTTTACTATTGCATGTAGAATCACTAGGCGTCGCATACACACTTTTGAATATTAAAACGCCTTGGACAAACGAGTTATATGGTGTAATGATGTTGCGCCTATACTCACGTAGTGACACTGTTATTAGGGTGTCGGTAGCATATAATACTTGCTGTTCGGATTCTTTGCTTACGCGATAAGGTGAGTTTCACTACTCTTTTCTCAAAAGCATGCGTCTCGGGTTGAGACAACTTACTTAACGTTTCTAGTCCGGTTTGGGACTACTTTGGGGTGCATGGTTCACGTGGTGAATCTATTTTTACTAATTCATATATATGTCCTTGATGAACTAAACCAAACACATCTTTTAAGTCCTTCAAAATACCGAATCAATTGCCGGTTGAGCAAGCGGGTTAATTAGTTGATAGCGCTATTAGGTCTAACAAACCTCACATCGTGCTGGGGGCACGGATGTGAACTATTAGCTTCAAACATAATCATTGTCGATGGACAATGATGCAAGGCATCCTTATCCCTGTTATGGGAACTTGTTCATTAGTAGTTCGGTATTCGCCGGTTTTAGTTATCATGAGTGGGCTAGCTACCCCTGACATTTGAATTAGCTGTTTACTTGTGGCCAAGGAGGCCGACGTTCTTTCTTATTGTTATGTGGTCTGTGAGACCGACACTTTCATTTGGTTACATGGTTTGGGAAACCTACGCTTTTACTTACTCACCTACTTTACTTAGTGAACTCACCAACATTGTTTGTTGATCCACGATTTACATGCTTTTGCAGGTAGTTAGCTTCCGGTGCCAGGATTAGAAAGCACTGTACACTTCACTGCATCTGGGCTCTCGGGCATACACATAAATTATATATTATGCTTTCGTATGGTTTTAATTTGGGTGCGTTGTTTTGCGCAAGTTTTAAAATGTTTTAAATTTGGTTTACGCTTCCGCAGCTTAACTAAACTTGGTTTTTGAAAACGAACTAAATGGTTTGGGCATTTAGAGTTCGTTCCTGTGACTTATGGCTATGGGATCCTGGTATGTCACGCGCCTCGCGGTATAAACCCCGCAGTGGAAATTTGAGGGTGTGACAGATAGAGGAGAAGGGTTCAGCACGGTCATTGTTGTAGTTGTAGTAGGCTTTGGAATAGGAGTTGGTTGAGTAGGTTCAGTTGATCTGGAAGGCTGTTCAGTAGTTTCAGTGTTGGAAGTGTTGACTTCTGATGGGTTGACAACTATTGAAGGTCTGTCAACTACTGAAGGATTGTCTTCAGTATTTTCTGAGTCTTCATCAGAACTTTCACCATCAGAAGTTTCTTCATTGTGGCCTTGGGATTCATCAGGCTTTTCAGCATCTTCTATTTCTTGTACAGAGACACCAAATTGTTGGGCCAGATTTTCTCTTCTGGCTTGGTTTCTCTGTTCTCTTTCTTGGATAGTCACTCTTGCCCTTATCCTGGCTTCGAATGACTCCCTAGGTTCCTTAGTTTTCTCCCCCTTTTTGGATTCATCAAGCTTTTTCATTGAGGGATCAGAGAAATGACATGTAAGAGTAGCCATCTGTTTGGAGTTGAAGTCAATCTTGTTGGACAGATCGTTCATCTTAGTCTGTATCACTCCAAATTGGTTTTTGTTGAACAGCTCCAAGTCAGCTGTGTAGGTTTGGAAGTGATTTTTGATGAGGGTGTTCATCATGTGATATAAGGGACCATCTGGGCTCCATAGCTGATTCATGTCTATGCTGGATGGCCCAGGGAATTGGGTAGGCATTTGTAGTGAGGGGTGTGTTTTTTGGGAGATCTTTTTGTTGTACAGAAGATGCCACTTTTGGGGAATCAGGGATTATGTGGACTTTAACCTGATCTGGTGTGACTAGCTTCTTGAGCATAGATACACCAGGTGCAGGACCTTCACTTGTAGCCGTCAATTCAGTAGTTTTGTGTTGTGAATCATCATCCAAGTCAATGGAATCATCTGAATCCCTGATTACATCCTCAATGAGGACTGTATCAGTTACATCATGAGCTGAGCCCAACTTAGTTGTCTCATGTACCTCTTTTTCTTGATTCAGAGGATTTCCTACCTCAGGCATTAAGCCTTCATCAGTAGTTGCCACAGTTAAGGTCTTAGTTATGTTGCTTCTTTCCTCAGATCCACCACTGGGTGGTAAATGAGTAGTAGCAGCCTAAAAAGTACCAAGAGTTTCTATGTTTTGGCTTAGAGACCCTGGTTCATCCTCATCTCTTTGGTTAGGGCTTTGAGTGTCCACATCCATGTCAAGTTCTGAGGCTATGACCCCTGTTTGATGTGGTTGTTGGGGACTGACATGTTCGGATGGGATTCTCTCTTTTAGCCCAGAGAGAAGTTTGGCTATTTCCATATCAGGTTCAGAAATTTGGGGTACTGGTTCAGTAGTTTGATTAATGGGTTCAACAGTTTCAAAAGAGGAGTCAATAGGAATAGTTTTCTTTAGTCTTTTTCTTTTGAAAAGTATGGTGATTGGTGCTCTTGGTGGGGTTTGAGATGGATGAGACTGAGAGATTGTTTCAGTCACATCTTTATCAAGTGCAGATTGCACATTAGCTAGTTCAGGCATCTCAACCTCCTAACTGCTTTTCTTTTTGGGTTGGTGGATTTTTGTTTTTGTTGCTTGGGTTTCTTGGCCTTTGGGGGTGTAAGTTTGGAAGATGAGGGTTCCATGGGGACTGTTCCTGGTTCCCCTTGGTCATCTTCTTGCCAGGCAGCTGGTTTGTTGCGCCTTGAGTATGCTTGTGAGGATAAAGGGTTTAAAATTGTTGTTTTACCCACAAGCACCTCTTCTCCAAGTTCTTTTATTATGCAATGCATAATAAATCTTGGGTACAACAAAAACTTCTTTTTAGTATTGAGATGATGTAACACCAACTCATTAAAGAAAAGTGATGATGCCCTGAATTTTGTTTCATTCACTATGGAATGAAAAATAGGTTGAAAAGTTGAGGGCATCTGATCATAAGATCCAGTTTTTGGACTCAAACACATAATAATATAATGAAAAAGCAGTTTATACTTTGGTTCAAAATATTTCTTAAAGATTGTAGCATGTGAGAGAGTACCTTGGTAACCACACTCTATCATGGTTAAATGAATCTGAGAGTTTGGAAATTGGTCTAGGGCATTTACATCATCCAAAACCAGCCTAATTTCCAAAATAGCCGTTGTGATTGCCATTCTTCTCCCTTTGATGGTTGAATTGAGGGAGATTACTTTGTTGTTCACCGTCACCGTCTCTGCGTTTGCCCAAAACTCATTTAGAGTTTCAGTGTGGATTGGAGGGTCGATGGTGAGGGCGGTGAAGTATTGGGAATTGACGACCAAATCAATGATTTTGTCGTATTGGGACCAGGCTTCTTGTTTTTCGAAGTAGCCTCTTTGATTGTGTCCCTGTTTCAGTACTAGAGCCATGTGGTTTGTGTATGTGTGGATCGAACAGTGTTTTTGCAGGTTTAGGTCTTGAGAGTGTTTTGTAAGAGAGAAGGAGGGAATTTTTGCTTTTTGAAAGGATAAGTGTTGGAAAAGGTATTTATCAGAAGTTTTTAACCGCCTAGGTCAAACTTCTAAAGTGGGAAAAGTATGATTTACCCTTTTTGACCAAACTGCTGATGAAGAAAAAATATCATCAGTAGTTCCCACTTTCTCTTCAGTAGTTTTGAACAACTAATGAAAATGCTTTATAAATACTTTTTTCATAACTTCTGAAGGTTGTTTTATCATAAGTTAATCATTTTTCAGAAAATATTCCCATACTGATGCTTTGTTCATCAGTAGTTTCTCTCTTGTTTGTTTTTCAGAAGTTTTCAGACTTAAAGACAAATGTAAGTGAAAAATGAAAATATGTGTAGAAAAGTAAAAAGAAACACTTACAAATTTAGCATCCCAAGCATGGATACTAACTTCTGAAATGTTGATGTGTCAAGGGGTTTAGTGAATATGTCAGCTATTTGATTAGCTGTTGCTAGATGTTTCACTTCAATCTTGCCTTTTTCATAGAAATCTCTTATGAAATGATACCTGATTTCAATATGTTTGGTTTTTGAAAACTGAACAGGATTTTGAATGATGCTAATGGCAAATTTGCTGTCTACAAGCAATGGTGTCTTGGTCTCTTTGATTCCATAATCAAGAAGTTGATACTGGAGCCATTGTATCTGTGATGTACAACTTGCAGCTGCAATGTATTCAGCTTCAGCAATTGAAGTTGCAACAGATGTTTGTTTCTTTGATTGCCAGGACACTAGACAGTTTTCCAAGAATTGAGAACCACCAGATGTTGATTTTCTTGACATTTTACACCCTGCATAGTCACTATCTGAAAAAGATGATAACTTGGTATTGCTTGAAGCAGGATACCAAATTCCAAGTGTTGGAGTTCATTTCAGATATCTGAAGATTCTTTTGGCTGCAATGAGGTGTGATTCCCTAGGAGCTGATTGAAATCTAGCACAGACACATGTTGAAAACATAATATCTGGTCTAGAAGCAGTTAGATATAAAAGGGAACCTATCATACATCTATACATGGTTTTATCAACCTGTTTTCCTTGATCATCTAGTTCAACTTGTGTGGTTGGTGTCATGGGAGTGGAACATGATTTACAGTCTTGTAAAGAAAATTTGTTTAATAATTCTTTAACATATTTTGATTGATTTCCATTTGTTTGTTGTTTAATCTGCAGTCCCAGAAAGTACTGCAGTTCTCCCATTGTACCCATCTCAAATTTTGATTGCATGAGTTTCTTAAATTCATCACAGTTTTGTGTTTGTTGAATCAAATATGATATCATCAACATATATTTGAACAAGTAAGATATGATTTCCAACATGTTTTATGAAAAGAGTTTTATCAATGGAGCCTCTTGTGAAGTTATTTTTGAGTAGAAAGTTAGAAAGTGTTTCATACCAGGCTCTTGGAGCCTGTTTGAGCCCATAAAGAGCTTTGTCTAGTTTGTACACCCACTCAGGATGAGAAGGATCCTCAAACCCAGGTGGCTGACAGACATACACTTCCTCTTTTAGTTTTCCATACAAAAATGCACTTTTAACATCCATTTGATAAACTTTTATTTTGTTGGAAATGGCATAGGTCAGAAATAAGCTGATGGCTTCAAGCCTTGCAACTGGAGCAAAGGTTTCATCATAATTAATTCCTTTTTCTTGAGGGTAACCTTGCCAGTCTTTCCTTGTTCTTTATAATCATACCAGCCTCATCATGTTTGTTCCTAAAAACCCATCTTGTGCCAATTGGTTGCTTGTTTGGTGGTAAGGGACAGATTTCCCAAACCTGTTGCTTTATGAATTGAAGCAACTCATCATTCATGGCTTGTACCCAGTTGTTGTCTTTCAGGGCTTCTTGGTACTTTTTAGGTTCCAACTGAGAAATAAATGCTGAAAAGAAGCAAAAGTTGGAAAGCTGGTTTCCTGTAAGAACACCTGATGCAATATCACCAATGATTTGTTCAAGTGGATGATCTTTGTGTTCAATCAGTTGTTGTAAACCACTGATAGGTGTAGGTGGCTCTTGTACTTCATCAAACAAACCACTGAGGTTTATAAGGTCTGGTTCAGTAGTTTTAGGTGCTGAAGCAGATGTTTGAGTTTGTACATCAGCAGTTCTTGAATCAGAAGTTTGTGAAACTTCTGATGGTTTGGAAGTTGACTTAATGACTGTTTAAGGAGTCCATGGTGCTGGATCCTCATCATCAAACCTTTGATCACCATAATAAGTAGGTTTAGATGAAGTAACAGTCTTTTCAGGTCCAAAATGGAAGCTTTCAAGGTCAAAAAGTTCAGCATGATGTGCTGGAATAAGAGTGTGTTTTGACTCATTGAACTTGACATTCAGTGTTTCTTCTACTATCCTGGTTCTTGAGTTAAAAACCTTGTAGGCTTTTCTAGTGGAAGAGTAGCCAAGAAAGTAACATGAATCAACTTTGGCAGCAAACTTTGAAATAGAGTCTTTGATGTTTAGAATGAAACATTGACATCCAAAAGCCCCGAAAAAGGAGATAAGGGGCTTTATGCCATGAAGAACTTCATAGGCAGTCTTGGAGTGTCTCTTGTTGACAAGGACTCTATTTTGAACATAGCATGCAGTTTTAATGTTGGATCAGTATTGCTATTTGTATGAACTTGCTAGTGAACACTTAGGTGTTTAGCAAGTTCTTAATCAGTGATAGCACAGCGGAATGATATGAGTTTATAGCTACACTTATCAACAGGAGTTATTACTCCCCCTGGACGTTTGATAAAACTAAAGATAAGTATTTAATGAGAATCTAAGCAATGAATGAGAATGAACACTTAAACAGATTCTCAGTAAATGAAATGGTAATAACAATGATAAGCTTTGAAGGATTTCTGTATTAAAATCAATGTCTAAAACAGAGGGATGAACCCATCTATTTATAGACCTTACAAATACATGAACCTTGCCAAAAAGCAAGTTCAGAGACAAGTTGCAACAAGTTGCAATCTTGGAACTTCTACAAATAGTAAAAGTAATACTAAACTAATAAACTACTGATACAAAAGGCGGTGGAAAAGATCTTCTCATAAGTACTGATGAATGACAAACTACTGATGAGTAGTTTGTCTTCAGTAGTTCTTCAGTAGAAATGTCAGGTTTGGACTTCAGAACTTCTGATGACTTTTCTTCTTCAGTACTTGTGTAATCTCTTCTTCAGCAGTTTGATCTTCATTCTTCAGTAGTTCTATAATTAGAATATTTTGACAGAAGTGAATTAGACTAAGGTTTGCAAAAGTGGTTTTACCAATCCTTTTTGTCCTAACAATCTCCCCCTGGATTGATGAAGCCAAAACCTTTCTAATTCCTTATTGTTTTCTTTTGTCATTCACAATTTTCCATATTCCTTTGAACATGGAATTCTTCAGCTGGTTCAACTATTCATCATTGAGAGATCCTTTTTGTGGTTCTAGATGCTGGATTGTAAGTAGGTCTTGAGTTGATAGCTTCTTCAGATCATTCATCGACTTATAGGCTCTACTTGTCTGGTCTCTTCTTGTCACTTGTACTGAGTTGTTATCAGTAAAGGACCATCTGATGATAGGTATTTTAGACTTGTCAAAGTCTAAAGTGTAGGGAACCATGGTGGTACCCTGGGATGCTCCTGAGTGTTGGATGTTTTCAACTTCAGTGACTCTCAGGTGGGATTCTCTTCCTTGTTCTTGTTGCATCACATTAGGTAGTTGAAAAGTTGGCAAATGATGCTCAGTAACTACCTTAGTGTGCAGTTTGTCTATGATGGTTTTCTGGATTTGATAGGCAAAGGTGAAAGGATCCCTGAATTGTGTGATCAGAGGTTTTTCTTCAATGTCAAAGTCAGAATGGACTACTGTACTTCCTTCTAGTAGTACCATTCTGAAATCATTCTTCACATTCTCCTCTGATTTCTTCTTTTGAGTAGCTGGTCTTCTTTGAACACCAGAAGTTCTAACTACTGAAGTTGATACTTCAGCAATTTCAAACTTCTCTGGATTTGCAGCCCTTGCAGCCTTGTATTTTCTGTAAGTGTCCATTAATCTTTCTTCTTTCCATTTGGACACAGAGGCTTTTGAACCATATCCATTAGCTACTAGTTCTTCTATCATTTGGGCTCTCTTGGCTTTTCCATCTTTACTTGTTGCAAGTTTGTCTGCAATAAGTTGAGCTCTTCTTGTCAGCTCTTCCATGGAGAGTCCCTTTAATGTATGGGCTTTGGTCTTGCTGTTCTTGGTAATGTAAGACATCAGTTGTTGTCTTTTGTCTTCCTCAGCAATTCTTTCTAGGTTAGCCTGCCTTTGAAGTTCTGCTTCATAAGTTTGTAGCTTTTCATTCAGGCTTAAGTCATCCCTTGTTTCCAGAGCATTCCAGATCTCATCTTCCTTGGCCTTTCTTTCAGCTGCAATTAAACTCTTCTCTTGTAATTCTTTGGACATTGATAGAGGAGAAGGGTTTAGTACAGTCATTGTGGTAATTGTAGTAGGCTTTGGAATTGGATTTGGTTGAGTAGGTTCAGTTGATCTGGAAGGCTGTTCAGTAGTTTCAGTGTAGGAAGTGTTGACTTCTGATGGGTTGACAACTACTGAAGGATTGTCTTCAGTATTTTTTGAGTCTTCATCAGAACTTTCACCATCAGAAGTTTCGTCATTGTGGCCTTGGGATTCAACAGGTTTTTCAGAATCTTCTATTTCTTGAATGGAGACACCAAACTGTTGGGCCAGCTTTTCTTTTCTGGCTTGGTCTCTCTGATCTCTTTCTTGGATAGCCACTCTTGCCTTTTTCCTGGCTTCAAGTGACTCCATAGGTTCCTTAGTTTTCTCCCCCTTTTTGGCTTCATCAGGTTTTGAGGGTGTAGAGAAATGACCTGTAAGAGAAGCAATCTGTTTGGAGTTGAAGTCAATCTTGTTGGATAGATCGTTCATCTTAGTCTGTATCACTCCAAATTGGTTTTTGACGGACAACTCCATGTCAGCTGTGTAGGATTGGAAGTGATTTTTGATGAGGGTGTTCATCATGTGATATAAGGGACCATCTGGGCTGCATAGCTAGTTCATCTCTATGCTGGATTGCCAAGAGAATTGGGTATTCATTTGTAGTGAGGGGTGTGTTTTTGGTTGATCTTCTTGTTGTACAAAAGATGCCACTATAGGGGAATCAGGGATTAAGTGGACTTTAACCTGATCTGGTGTGACTAGCTTCTTGAGCATAGATACACCAGGTGCAGGACCTTCACTTGTAGCCGTCAATTCAGTAGTTTTGGGTTGTGAAACATCATCCAAGTCAATGGAATCATATGAATCCCTGATTACATCCTCAATGAGGACTGTATCAGTTACATCATGAGCTGAGCCCAACTCAGTTGTCTCATGTACCTCTTTTTCTTGGCTCAAAGGATTTCCTACCTCATGCTTTAAGCCTTCATCAGTAGTTGCCACAGTTGAGGTCTTAGCTATGTTGCTTCTTTCCTCAGATCCACCACAGGGTGGTAAATGTGTAGTAGCAGCCTCAAAAGTACCAAGAGTTTCTAAGTTTGGGCTTAGAGACCCTGGTTCATCCTCATCTCTTTGGTTTGGGCTTTGAGTGTCCACATACATGTCAAGTTCTGAGGCTATGTCCCCTGTTTGATGTGGTTGTTAGGGACTGACATGTTTAGATGGGACTTTCTCTTTTAGCTTAGAGAGAAGTTTGGCTATATCAATATCAGGTTCAGAAATTTGGGGTGCTGGTTCAGTAGTTTGGTCAATGGGTTCAGCAGTTTCAAAAGAAGAGTCAATAGGAATAGTTTTCTTTAGTCTTTTTCTTTTGAAAAGTATGGTGATTGGTGCTCTTGTTGGGGTTTGAGATGGATGAGACTGAGAGGATGTTTCAGTCACATCTTTATCAAGTGCAGATTGCACAGCAGTCAGTTCAGGCATCTCAACCTCCTGAACTGCTTTTCTTTTTGGTTTGGTGGGTTTTTGTTTTTGCTGTTTGGGTTTCTTGGCCTTTGGGGCTGTAGGTTTGGAAGATGAGGGTTCCATGGGGACTGGTTCTTGTTCCCCTTGGTCATCTTCTGGCCAGGCAGCCGGTTTGTTGTGCCTAGAGTATGCTTGTGAGGTTATGGGTTTCAAAATTGTAGTTTTACCCACAAGCACCTCATCACCCAGTTCTTTGATTATGCATTGCAAAATGAACCTTGGGTATAACAAAAACCTCTTTTTAGTGTTATTATGATGTAACACCAACTCATTAAAGAAAAGTTTTGATGCCCTGTATTTTGTTTCATTCACTATGGAATGAAAAATTGGTTGAAAGGTTGAGGGCATCTGGTCATAAGACCCTGTTTTAGGACTCAAACACATAATGATATAATGAAACAAAAGTTTGTATTTTGGTTAAAAATACCTTTTAAAGATTGTAGCTTGTGAGAGAGTACCTTGATAACCACATTCTGTCATGGTTAGGTGGATTTCAGAGTTTGCAACCTGTTCAGGGGCATTCACATCATTCAACCAGAGTCTGATTGCATGTATGGCCGGTGTGATGGCCATTCTTCTCCCTTTGATTGTTGAGTTGAGAGAGATAACCTCATTATCCACCATCACTGTCTCAGCGTTAGCCCAGAACTCATTGAGAGTTTCAGGATGTATTGGAGGGTGTATTGTGAGAGCGGTGATATATTGGTATTTGACGACGAGATCAATGATCTCATCGTATTGGGACCAGCCTTCTTGTTTCTCTAAGTAGGCTCTAAGATTGTGTCCCTGTTTTAGAACTAGAGCCATGTGGTTTGTGTGTGTTTGGATCGAACAGTGTTTTTGCAGGTTCAGGGTTTGAGAGCTTTTTGAGAGAGAAGGAGGGAATTTTTGCTTTTTGAATGGATAAGTGTTGAAAAAGGTATTTATTAGAAGTTTTAAACCGCCTAGGTCAAACTTCTGATGTGGGAAAAGTCTGATTTGCCCTTTTTGACTAAACTGCTGATGAAGAATTGTTTTCATCAGTAGTTCCCATTTTCTCTTCAGTAGTTTTGAACAACTGATGAGAATGCTTTATAAATACTTTATTCATAACTTCTGATGGTTATTTTATCAGAAGTTAATCACTTTTCAGAAAATATTCCCATACTGATGTTTTGTTCATCAGTAGTTTCTCTCTTGTTTGTTTTTCAGAAGTTTTCAGACTTAAAAACAAATGTAAGTGAAAAATGAAAAATATGTGCAGAAAAGTAAGGAGAAACACTTACAAATTTAGCATCCCAAGCATGGATACTAACTTCTGAAATGTTGATGTGTCAAGGGGTTTAGTGAATATGTCAGCTATTGGATTAGCTATTGCTACATGTTTCACTTCAATCTTGCCTTTTTCATAGCAATCTCTTATGAAGAGATACCTGATTTCAATATGTTTGGTTTTTGAAAACTGAACAGGATTTTGAATGATGCTAATGGCAGATTTTCTGTCTACAAGCAATGATGTCTTGGTTTCTTTGATTCCATAATCAAGAAGTTGATACTGGAGCCATTGTATCTGTGATGTACAACTTGCAGCTGCAATGTATTCAGCTTCAGCAATTGAAGTTGCAACAGATGTTTCTTTCTTTGATTGCCAGGACACTAGACAGTTTCCTAAGAATTGACAACCACCAGATGTTGATTTTCTTGACATTTTACACCCTGCATAGTCACTATCTGAAAAAGCTGATAACTTGGTATTGCTTGAAGCAGGATACCAAATTCCAAGTGTTGGAGTTCCTTTCAGATACCTGAAGATTCTTTTGACTGCAATGAGGTGTGATTCCCTAGGAGCTGATTGATATTTAGCACAGACACATGTTGAAAACATAATATCTGGTCTAGAAGCAGTTAGATATAAAAGGGAACCTATCATACATCTATACATGGTTTAATCAACCTGTTTTCCTTGATCATCTGGTTCAACTTGTGTGGTTGGTGTCATGGGAGTGGAACATGATATACAGTCTTGTAAAGAAAATTTGTTTTATAATTCTTTAACATATTTTGATTGATGTATAAAAGTTCCATTTGTTTGTTGTTTAATCTGCAGTCCCAGAATGTACTGCAGTTCTCCCATTGTACTCATCTCAAATTTTGATTGCATGAGTTTCTTAAATTCATCACACAGTTTTGTGTTTGTTGAATCAAATATAATATCATCAACATATATTTGAACAAGTAAGATATGATTTCCAACATGTTTTATGAAAAGATTTTATCATTGGAGCCTCTTTGTGACCCCCTAGTTTTTTTTCTTTTTATTACAACTTTAGGGACCTGATGTGACGAAAATAAAAAAAAAACTGAAATTTAACCTAACGTTTAATGTAGAATTATAATTACCCGAATGATTTTTAGACCTTATAATATATGCCATTAAACATCTTTAATTATCACATTTAAAGAGTACAAAATTTCGTAAGGTTTGAAAATTTATAAACCTATTTTATTATTATTATTATTATTATCATTATTATTATTATTATTATAGAAAATAAACTCATTATTGAAACGTTAGTTAAAAAACATTTGGATAATAAAAAGGATCATGATCAAGAGGAAACTTGTATTGCCAAGTCCCTAAAATCAATTAAAGATCTGGTCAAAGTCTTTTCCCGCCTTGCTCAAGTCAACCTTGACTCGGTGATTCCGGTAATAGTCTAGAAAAAATCAAAACCCATATTATTATACCAAACAATTTTGCTAACCTTTCCATCTTTACCAAGATGTTTACCCCACAATTATTGCCTAAATACCTGGTAACCATTACTCCTTATTTGTGTACAAAACCTACTTACCTGCATCCTCCCTTCCTCCTTCATGGCAGCAGCGACAGCCGCCAACAACCACCCAAACCACAACAATCTGCAAAACTCCCTCATCCTCACAGCAACAACCACCCCTGAGCCACCATGAACCGCCGCCAAGCCCTCCTCCCCCTCTAAAGCAGCGGAAGCAGCTATACCTCACAACCACCCTAACCCGCTGCCGACCACCATCACCTCAGCCACCAGCAACCACCATCCGACCCATCCTTACCCTCTCCTTCTTCCTTTTCTGCCCTCCTCCACACACACGCACCCACACGACGACACCTCTTTACCGTCCTATTGAAACTTCTGTCTGTAGTCATGGTGTTGATGCAGCGATGGGAATAGTGCTTTCCGGTCGAGCGGTTTTGAGTCAACTACGTGAAGGGTCAGTTATAATATCGGCCTGAGCAAGGTGGAGGCTGGTTCGGTTAAGATGGCACCCGGTGGTGATGGCATCGACTAGAAGTTGGTGTTCGAGATGTGTTGTTCTGATGCATGATTTGGTCTTGCTCTTTTGTTCCTTTTTTTCTCGGTCAACAGGTCAAGATTGGTCAACGGTCAAACTAGTCAACACACATGTCGAGACGCGTACGTGTCGGTTCACAGGCTTATTCGCGGGAAGGTATAACGCACGCCGTGTCTTTGTTTTAATCACCTTGCGTTTTATTATTTATATATATTCTAAGTCTGTAACGAACCGAACCGAACCCACTTGCAACGAAAATTATTTATTTATTTATTTATTATTATTATTTTCTTTTAAACTTGAACGAGCAGAAGAATGGTTAACTTATGAATATACATATTATTGTGAAAATAATAAAACGCCAAACTATAATACGTACACGTACGACTCATTGAAATTTATATTTATCCTTATTATAGTTTTACTAAATTGGACATTCGTCGCACATAAAGGATTTATTGGTTGTGTCGTGTATTTGTACATTTGATGTTTTGGAAAAATATAGATAACTTGCATTGTCTGGATTCTTACAAAAACAGAGGAGACTCTGCCCAAATTTTTATAAAATATAGGAAACGTATAGGACGCTTAGATAGTTTCGTATAAATAAAGCTACATTTCATTGATAGATTATGTCCAAACATTACCTCATCATAAAATACGTACACACACAATATCCAAACTACGAAACGAGTTAACATCCAAGTCGAATTACTCAAATATTATTTTCATTGTCCAAGATGTTTCTTTAGCAATAATTTCAAGACGCGGCTATAAATACTATATATCAAAGTACTTATTTCCAATAACTATACATACGCATATATTTTCAAGAAAACCAAACGAAGTTACTATCGGTTCGTTAAGTCTTACACTTATTAAGACACGCATTCTTTCAATACGTGTCTAGGTAGTTGGATAAACTATCTTTACAACCATAACAAAAACAAGCTTATTTGCATTAGAATTTAAGGCATTGTTTATTTGTAATAGGATACAAGAGTTCAATAAGTCCAAGTTCAGACTTGTTGCTACTTGCAAATACTTACACAGTGAATTTCAGGTGAGTTTTACATAGCCCCTTTTCTATTTATCACTATTTTTGGGGTGAAACATGTTACAACATTCAATATGCAATTCAATCATAAAGTGTCTATGTGTTTTTCTATGTTGCATTATGTCTTAAACATGACTAGGGTAAGCACAATATTCTAGCATAATCATTAACATTGATCAGCCGACGATATACAATGATAGATCTATTGGACTGACAATCCCACCCGGATACGTGTCTCCTACAAAGGTAGCGTGGGTGATTGTTATCACATAACATAATCGAGTGAACCATGAGCGCATGGGATGGACCTCAATATAACAGTCACAAGGGTTGATTATGCACTCGATTTACTTCTAGTATGTTTTCACATATGGACTAGTCTTGCCATGACACTTGAATTGTACAAGCTTTATTCGATTATCAAAACCTATGTAATTCTCACCAACTTTTGTTGACCCAAAATATTTTCAAACTTAACATGTTTCAGGTTATAGCTTGCTTGAAGATTAGAGTTAATGCTTGAAGATGCGTAGCTTATATTTTTCATTTTGATGTACAATTTCTTAGAACAATTGTATGTAATTTATTTAAATCATTTATTGAAACTTATTATTTACCATGAGCTACTGAACAATCATCAATACGTGACATCCCTATGTTTCCGCCATTGGTTTGGGTGTTACACTCCTGTGAAGTTATTTTTGAGTAGAAAGTTAGAAAGTGTTTCATACCAGGCCCTTGGAGCCTGTTTGAGCCCATAAAGAGCTTTGTCTAGTTTGTAAACCCACTCAGGATGAGAAGGATCCTCAAACCCAGGTGGCTGACAGACATACACTTCCTTTTTTATTTTTCCATACAAAAATGCACTTTTAACATCCATTTGAAAAACTTTTATTTTGTTGGAAATAGCATAGGCCAGAAATAACCTGATGGCTTCAAGCCTTGCAACTGGAGCAAAGGTTTCATCATAATCAATTCCTTCTTCTTGAGAGTAACCTTGTACTACCAGTCTTGCCTTGTTCTTTATAATCATACCAGCCTCATCTTGTTTGTTCCTAAAAACCCATCTTGTGCCAATTGGTTGCTTGTTTGGTGGTAAGGGACAGATTTCCCAAACCTGTTGTTTTTTCAATTGAAGCAACTCATCTTTCATGGCTTGTACCCAGTTGTTGTCTTTCAGGGCTTTTTAGGTTCCAACTGAGAAATAAATGCTGAAAAGAAGAAAAAGATGGAAAGCTAGTTTTTGGTAAGAACACCTGATGCAATATCACCCATGATTTGTTCAAGTGGATGATCTTTGTGTTCAATCAGTTGTTGTAAACCACTGACAGGTGTTGGTGGCTCATGTTCTTCAAACAAACCCCTGAGGTCTATTATATCTGGTTCAGCAGTTTCAATGTCTTCAGTAGTTGCAGGTGCTGAAGCAGATGTTTGAGTTTGTTCCTCAGTATTTGTTGAATCAGAAGTTCGTGAAACTTCTGATGGTTTGGAAGTTGACTTAATGACTGTTTGAGGAGTCCATGGTGCCGGATCCTCATCATCAAACCTTTGATCACCATAATAAGTAGGTTTTGATGAAGTAACAGTCTTTTCAGGTCCAAAATGGAAGCTGTCAAGGTCAAAAAATTCAGCAGGATGTGCTGGAATAAGAGTGTGTTTTGACTCATTAAACTTGACATTCAGTGTTTCTTCTACTATCCTGGTTCTTGAGTTAAAAACCTTGTAGGTTTTTCTAGTTGAAGAATAACCAAGAAAGTAACCTGAATCAACTTTGGCAGCAAACTTTGAAATAGATTCCTTAATGTTCAAGATGAAACATTGACACCCAAAAGCCCTGAAAAAGGAGATAAGGGGCTTCATCCCATGAAGAACTTCATAGGCAGTCTTGGAATGCTTCTTGACAACAAGGACTTTATTTTGAACATAACATGATGTGTTACTACTTCTTCCCAAAAGTTTAATGGTACGCCAGAATCAGCTAACATTGTTCTTGCTCCTTCAATTAAAGTTTTGTTCTTCCTTTCTACTACACCATTTTGTTCAGGAGTTCTGGGAACACTGAATTGTCTAATAATCCCTTTAGACAAACAGAATTCATCCAGAGTTTTGTTCCTGAACTCTGTCCCATTATCACTTCTAATGGTTTTGAAAGGTAGAGTTTTGTTCCTGAATTCATCTTGTTGTGTGCATCAGGGTTACACTCAGTAGTGTCAAAAGGAAGACTGCTCCAGTCAACATACCCTTTGTTGTGAGGGTTGTTGAGAGAAAATTTACATCTTGTTGTAAATAAACTTTGTTGTGAGGGTTGCTGAGTATGTGGAGGTGGTTGAACAACTGGAAAGCGAGGGATTGATTGTTGGCTCTGCATCTGTTGAGCAGGCATCTGTACATATTGTACCTGTGGCACATATTGGTGTTGTGGAGCTTGTGCCTGTACAAAATGTGCACTCCCTTGTGTTCCATTATTCCTGTTATAATTGGGGTTAAAACTATTTCCAGACTGAGATTGGTTAAAGCCAGAGCTTCTACACTCTCTAGCAAAGTGTCCCAACTTTTGACACTTGTGACATCTAAGTTTAGATTTGTCAAAACCATTTTTTGTTGAACTGTTGAGTCCTGGAAACTTCCTTCCTGACCTTTTGTTAAATTTATTTGTTTTTAAACTTAACATGGCCAGTTGGTGTAGAATATCCATTTCTTCTAAGTCATCACTGCTGAAATTTTTTAAATCATCCATGATAAAACACATGTTATCAGCAGTTTGACTAAAATCATTATTGTCATAACCTGGGAATGATCTTTCAGATGAGATCCCAGCAGTTATGTCAATATAGTCAAAAGATCCAAAACTATTTGAACAAGTTGGTGAGTCTTTGTCCCAATAGTGTTGTACTACTTGGTAGATAGTCATCAGCAGTTTTGCCAGAACTTTGTAACTTTTTCTTTTGATCAATTTCTCTTTCAAAAGTAAGTAATCTCCCATCAAGTTTTGTAAGAGTGAGGGAGCTAAAGTCTGGTGAAGATCTTAAGACTATAGAGTATGTTTCCCATTTTTCAAGTAAAGACCTTAAAAATCTATGAAGCATAGATACAGTTGTATAGGTCTGACCATTTAATTTTAGCTCAGATATTAATGAGGAGAATCTTTCAAATTGTTGTGTTAGAGTTTCCCCATTAATGTGAGCAAAAGTTTCATATTGTTGAGCCAGGATTTCTTTGGTGTTGGCAATCACCTCTTCAGTTCCTTCAAACTGTTCTTTGAGGCAGTCCCAAAGTTCTTTGGCACTATCACAATGTAATTGGCCAGAGTAGATTTCATTTGGGAGTGCCATTACCAACATAGAGAAAGCTTTAGCATCAAGCTCAAGTTTTAGGAAATCATCGTCTGTATAGTATTTTGGGTCTTTGGAATTTCTTCTTTAGTTTCAAGATTAATATTTACTGGTTTATGAGGACCATATATCACAGATTTCCAGCAACCTGTGTTGGTCTGTGATAAGGTATGTACCATTCTCCTTTGCCAGATGTTATATTCATTTCTTACTAGCATAGCAGGTTTATTGGCAGAACCAGTATTATGAGGATCCATTTTAAAGAGTATTGATTTGTCAAATATCTCTTAAAGTGATGGATGTTGATAAAAGTGAACTTTTAATCCTTTATTGAATATCAATAAGAGCATGTGTCTGATTCTCAATGTGTTAGATTGATATGTGATCAGATAAACCAGTGCTCTGATACCAATTGATGGATCAGTATTGCTCTTTGTATGAACTTGCTAGTGAACACTTAAGTGTCTAGCAAGTTCTTTATCAGTAATAGCACAGCGGAATGATATAAGTTAAAGCTACACTTATCAACAGGAGTTATTACACCCCCTGGACGTTTGATAAAACTAAAGATAAGTATTTAATGAGAATCTAAGCATTGAATGAGAATGAACACTTAAACAGATTCTCAGTAAATGAAATGGAAATAACAATGATAAGCTTTGAAGGATTTCTGTATTAAAAATCAATGTCCAAAACAGAGGGATGAACCCATCTATTTATAGACTTTACAAATACATGAACCTTGCCAAAAAGCAAGTTCAGAGACAAGTTGCAACAAGTTGCAATCTTGGAACCTGTACAAAAAGTTAAAGTAATACTAAACTAATAAACTACTGAAACATAAGGCGGTGGAAAGATTCTTGAACAAGTGCTGATGAATAACAAACTACTAATGAGTAGTTTGTCTTCAGTAGTTCTTTAGAGAACTGTCTGGTTTGGACTTCAGAACTTCTGATGCATTTCTTCTTCAGTACTTGTAGAATCCTTCTTCAGCTGTTTAGTCTTCTTTCTTCAGTAGTTCTATACTTAGAATAATTTGACAGAAGTGAATTAGACTAAGGTTTGCAAAGGTGGTTTCACCAATCCTTTTTGTCCTAACAGGATCCACTTGTGAAGCGTCAGATATGCTATACATGTGGAATCCCAAGACACATTGCCAGAAATTGTAAAACAAATCTGAAAACTTTTGCAAGTTGGAAACATCAGAAGGCTTCAAACGGGAATCATAATCATCCCAAGCCGATGAAGGTTGAGAAACCTAAGGCAATGCGGAATGACAAATCAAAGGTGAAGCCTTCTGATGGTGATTGGAATAGAAATAAGCGGCTCAAACAGTCGAGTAAGAGACCTAAACATCAGATTAAAACTTCCAAGGCATCATTCAATTCCAAAGAAAAGATGGTTTCAAAAAACAAATTCAACTGGAAACCAAAATGTTCTATTCCAAACTCTTCCTCGTCTGTAGGTTCTTTTTGTTCTGTAAATGATATATCTAATCTATGTGCTACTGTTTCAACTGCCAACATGCACTGGATGAAAGTACAGTACATGGATGACAACGGTGTACCCAAAACTACTATGGCTTGGGTACCAACTACTAACTGATCCCACATCATGTGCAGGAACGGCTGTGGAGGACAATCATTCGTCTTTGGTACATTGATAGCGGCTGTTCAAGGCACATGACAGGAGACTTATCCCAGCTTACTGATGTGGAATTTTTCAATGGTGGATTTGTCTCATTTACGGGAGGTGAGAAGGGTCAAATAACTCAAAGGGGAACAGTAAGAAATGGTGCTCTTCAGTTTAATAAAGTAAACTATGTCCCTAAATTAAAGAATAGTTTACTAAGTATCTCACAAATTTGTGATAATAGCTACTCAACTCATTTCACTGATAAAGGATGTTTAATATTGAAACCTGGAGTTGTGATTCCAGAAGAATGGGTGCTACTAAAATCTGAACGTCGAGGTAATGCTTCTGTCATCGACATGAACAGACCTCCATCTGAAAACGTTACATGTCTTTTCTCAAAAGTCTCTCAAAACAATGCCATTCTATGGCAACGTTGTCTTGGACATGCAAATGCTAAAACTTAAACCGGGTTGCTAAACTGGGATTGGTAAGGGATTTGCCAATCCGTGATTTTATAATAATTGAAAAATGTGTTGCATGTGCCAGAGGAAAGCATCATTGAAAACCACATCATCCTAAGTTGGTAAACACTATTGATTCTCTATTGTAGCTACTTCATATGGACCTATTCGGTTCAGTGATTGTGCTCAGTATTTCTCGCGAAGCTTACTGTTTAGTAATAACTAATGATTACTCACGTTTTACTTGGGTTTTCTTTTTGGCTAACAAGAGTGAGACTTCAGAAATAGTAAAACAGTTTATCGTATTGATGGAGAATCAGACCAACTTGAAGGTAAAGGGCATTCGTTGTGACAATGGGACTGAGTTCAAGAATGCAGAGTTAAACCATTACTGTGCTCAGAAAGGGATTGCACGTCAATTCAGCTCAACAAGGACGCCACAGCAGAATGGAGTCGCTGAAAGAAGGAATCGCACTCTGATTGAAGCTGCTCGCACAATGTTGTGTGACTCACAGCTTCCGACTTTCTTCTGGGCAGAAGCTGTGAACACAACCTGTTATGTGCAAAACTGAGTTCTAGTCAACAAAACACGAATGAAAACACCCTATGAAGTGCTATTTGGGGCTAAACCCTCCGTTAAGCATTTTCGTGCTTTTTGTTGTCCGTGCACATTGTTGCATTTGGATGCTACACCAAAGTTTGATGTGAAAGTTGACGACTGCATTTTGTCGGATATGCTGGCAAGACTGCATATAGGGTTTACAACAAACAAACTAAGCAAATCGTAGAGTCCTTTGACGTGCGTTGGCTACGATACTCTCTTTTGATCTTTCCGTGTTTTTGATGATGTGTCTGGTAGTGTTAATGCAAGTTCCACAGGTTCTTCCACATACGCTACTTGAACCTCATCCGCTTTGGTTAATGATGCAGAGGATGAGGGGGATGCTTTACCTAGATCCTCATCACCACAGCAACATTCGGTTCATACCGAAACATCTAGTCCCACTATGAATCCTGTGCAACAGGTGGATGACGAAGATTTATCTTCTGATCCCTTAATTCCTGCTTTCTATGATGAGGACGAAGCTGATGCTGACACTGTGGAAGGGATTGCAACCGGTAGCATTACGCCCCTACCTGGAGATTCTTCAGTTCCAGACAGAGCCATTCCTACAAACATTCAACGAGATCACCCACTGGAAAACATCATTGGTCCAGTAGATGCAGGTGTCTTAACAAGGAGTCAAACTGGTGACATCAACAAATGCTTGTACTCGTGCTTCATTTCACAAATTGAGCCAAAGTCTACTGCTGTGGCCATGCGAGAATCAAGCTGGGTTGATGCAATGCAAGAGGAACTTAATCAGTTTGAGAAGCTAAAGGTTTGGAAGTTAGTAAAGTTGCCTCCGGGAAAGCAACCTCTTGGAACAAGATGGGTCTATCGAAACAAAAGAGATGATAGCGGGGTAATTGTACGAAACAAAGCTAGATTGGTTGTGCAAGGGTTCAGGCAGATTGAGGGTTTAGATTATGATGAAGTATATGCTCCGGTTGCGAGATTAGAAGCTATACGCATATTTCAAGCTTACGCCTCGTTCAAGGGATTTACTGTTTATCAAATGGACGTCAATACAGCATTTCTATATGGAATTGTCAGAGAAGAGATTATGACTAAAGTTCCCAACACTTCTGCCTCTGAGGTTGCTATTCCTCAAGCAGAAGTTCTTTCGAATATACTGAATACTGTCCATGAAGCTAAACAAAGGATTCCTCCGTCCGATGTTGCAGTTGAGACACCTGTTGATGTTGAAGTTCCTAAAGACCCCAATGCTGATTTGAGACCGAGAAAGAGAAGCAAACAATATCCCAGACTGACTGTTACTGTTGGTATTTTTTCTGATGTTTCAGTTCCCATTGCTGAAACTACTTCTACTGCTGTTGATGTTATCATGACTGCTGCTGATGTTTTTGCCGACCTTCCTGTTGGTACTATTAGTTCCACTGCCGTACCTGCTACTGCAACTTAATTGTTTTCTCAGTTCATGAGCAAGGCACCAATCACAAGATGAATAAATGAAGAAGTTGGATCTTCCGGTGCATCTGGTTCAAGCAACGTGTTTATGATGAGGAAGCTTTTCAGAGAGCTCAGATGGCTTATTTGGCTGACAAAGAAAGTGGAAGACATGTGGATGTTGAATTCTTCACGACTGAAGAGAGATAGACCAGTAAGAAAGGAATTGATAGTGATGATGATATTTTTGCTGAAGTTGATGTTCATAAACTGCAGACACAAGTCTTGAAGTTGGAGACTGAAAATGTTTGGCTCACGGCTCAAGTACAGAGTTTGATGGAGACTGTCATTGAGAAGAATCAAAAGATCAATGAGTTGGAATCGGGCTTGGGCGATGTTTCAGCTAGATTGCTTAACTTGACTCAGAAGTTAGAAAATAAGTTTGGAAAGGAGTTTTCAGAGACGTCATCATTTGTGGAGAAAGTTATGACTCCTGCTGAGCGTGAAATATCACAAAAGGAGCATGAAGAACATATGAAGAAGTACTATGATAATCAAATCCCTCGTGCACGAGATCGTCGTCCAGGGAGCACATATGTTCTTAAGAATACAGCTGAACTATCTCTTGATCCTATGGAAGAACATCCTGAAAGATTCGTGACAACTACTAGGGATCGGTATGACACCTATGGAAATCGAACAGGAATAGATTGATGGAGATACAATGATGATAAAGGAATATTCGTTGTTCATAGAGGAAATGGAGCAGTTGAATACTATGCATCTACCACTGCGTTCAACTCTTAGACCAAGATTGATCTGGCAGAACTTGCAAGAGCATCTTTCATAAATCAGGTAAGAAATCCTCGAAATAGGATTGGAAGCACTTTTCATAAGAAGATTCAAGGGCAAGCAAAGGTGAATTTTAGAGATGTGAAGACTGCAAGTTCACAACTGGTGGAGTATAAAGATGTGTTAACTTCAGATAGAAAGACATTCAAGACAGTTCAGTGGCCATCTACTGACAAGATGAAGACCATACCTTTGTCTAAGCTAATGGACAGAGGATGTTTGAAAGATATGAGGTTCTGGGTTTATGATCCTACTTCTCGATCTGCAGTGATTGTTTGTGATAGTGATGAACTGAGAGTTTTTGATGCTAAAGATCTGATGAGTCTACATTCTGAAGATATTCAAGTTCTAGTGAAACATCAGATTCAGCAAGACTGGGATTAGAGACAGATCGCCGAGGAAGAGTGGAAACTGGATTGTTTGGTCCATATTTTGGAAAGTCAGCTGAAGAATGGAAGAAGGCTTTAGAGAAAAAGAAGAAGAGCTCCAAGAAGCGCAATAAGAAGCAGCAGTAACTTACCAAGCCAACACAAACCTAGGGGGATATTGTTGGGCTAGATTTAGAGGTTTGCGTTTGTCTTGGGTTATGTGGTAGTGGGTTCGGCCTAAGTGGCCCATGTAAGATGACCGCCTATGTTTGCTATAAATAGGGGTTTCATTGTTTGTTTTGGGGTTGCTAGTCTTTTTGTTTGTTCAAATCGTGTTCCAGACGGTTCATAGAAACCGTGTGCACTTTGTTAATCAAATCATTCTATTTCAAGTCTCTTATTTGTTCTTTACATACAATCATTGTTTCTGCCTTTGATTGTGTGCGTGTTTGATACCCGGTAGGAAGGATATTGGACTTACAAAGAAGTTTAAGAGCCCACTCCCACAACACAAGAACTACAGTTGATTGAGCACAGAGATCATCCATTGGACCAAATCATGGGTGATATTGTTGTAGCGGTACTTACAAGAAACAAGCTCCCCAATTTTTTTTTCTCAGCATTCATTTCACATTTGGAACCAAAGATGTACTAGCAAGCACTCAAAGATAACGGTTGGGTTGAAGCTATGTAGGATGAGTTGCTGCGATTCAAGAAGTAACAGGTTTGGGAATCCCTTGCCTCCTAACAAGCTACTAATTGGCACAACATGGGTTTTCAAAAAAAAAACAAGATGAGACTGGTTTAATCATCAAGAAAAAGGCAAGACTGGTGGTCCAAGGTTTCTCACAAGAAGAAGGAATTGAATATGATGTAATTTTCAAAGGGAAGACTATGGCAATTACACCTAAAATAGGCTGAAACAAACTACTGAAAAAGGCAACAGTTAAGATAGCTCAATTTTTCTCTAGGCTGAAACAAAACATCCCATCTGAAAATGTCATTCCCCAATCAACACCTAAAATAGGGGAACAAACTACTGAACTTGACATGGATGTGGATGTTATCAGCCCTATTCCAGGAGATGAGGAGGAACCAAGGAATCTAAGCCCAAACATAAATTCTTTAGGTACATTTGAGGCTGCTACTACTCTTATACCACCGAGTGGTGGATTTAACGACAGTAGTAACATTATTAAGACCTCACTTGTGGCAACTGCTGATAAAGGCCTTGAGTTTGAGGTAGGAAAACCCCAGAACCAAGGCAAAGGGGCACATGAGGCTACTAGGTTGGGTCTAGTTCATGCTTTAACTGATGAAGTCATCATTGATGATGTAGTCAGGGATTCAGATGATTCCATTAATTGTGATGATGTTTCAAACATTCCATAAAAAGAATTGGCGGCTGAATGTGAAGGTCCTGAATCTAATGTCTCTGTACTCAAAGAGTCAGTCACAAAGGATCAGGTTAAAGACCACTTAAACCCTAATTCCCCAAAAGTGGCATCCCCGGTTCACACTGAGGATCACCCAAAAACACACCCTCCACACTCACAAAAGCTAACCCAATTCAGTGGGTCATCAAGCATAGAACTGAACCAACCATGCAGCCCAGAAGGTCCCTTATACCACATGATTGACCAGCTTATCTCATCACATCTCCAAACTTTTACAACTGCTATGGAGTTGAAGTAAAAGACACAATAGGAGATGATCAAAAATGTAATAGATATGAAGATGAGAGACTTGTCCAGAAGGGTTGAGGACAATATAAGGTTGCTTGAACATTAATCTAGTGTCTCACCTCCTGCTCCATGGTTTCCAGAAGTGGATGAAGCCTAAAAGAGGGAGATGACAGACAAGAGCAAGGAACTTGAAAAGTTGAATCTTGAAGCCTCCAAAAATGCTAGAGAAGCACAACAACTCAAGGATGCCATGAAAGAAATAGTTAAAACATGACAGGAAATTGCTTTGAAAGAAAGACATGACTGGCAAGAGAAACAAGAAAGGTTGAACGGCACATCTGTCAAAGTGGAAAGAAGTTGATCTTCTGGACACTTAAAAGAATTTCAAGGCCTTACACCAAAGTCAAATCCATGGAAGTTTAAGACTTCAGAAGTTTTACAAACTTTAGTAGTTCAAACTTCTGGTGTTCATTCTGAGAAACCCCAACAAGGTCTGTTGCCAAAAAGAAGCCAGAGGAACAAATCAAGACTGACTTCAAAATGTTTTTTTCTTGAAGGTAATCAAATTGTTGATCAGGACATTGAATGGAAAGAAAAACCTCTGCTCACACAACACAGGGATCCTTCTACTTATGCTTATCAACTCACACAGACCATAACATACAAGAAACAAACCAAGGTAACCACTGAACACCACATTCCAATTCCTAGTGATAACCCTGGTGTTGTAATTATTGAACAAAGAAGGAGATCCAACCTGATGGTGAATGAAATAGAGCAACCTCAAACATCAGAAAGACCAAACCAAGAAACAGCATCGTCCCTTACGGACTAGACTTTGATAAATCTAAGGAAAACATAGTGAAATGGTCCTTCACTCATGCCTCAAACTCAGTGGTGATCACAAGAAAAGACCGTTCTTTCAAGATCTTCAAAAGCATAGATGAACTGAAGAATCTTTCAACTAAAGAACTTCTTACAATTCAACATCTTGAACCAGAACAGGGACCACTCCTCACTGAACAACAAGCTCACTAGCTCAAGATCTCCATGGTCAGAGAGATATGGAGAATACTTGATTGCAGAAAGAAGAACAATAAAGATTA
The DNA here is from genome assembly GCA_028751855.1 of Ambrosia trifida. Classification (NCBI taxonomy): domain Eukaryota; kingdom Viridiplantae; phylum Streptophyta; class Magnoliopsida; order Asterales; family Asteraceae; genus Ambrosia; species Ambrosia trifida. The sequence continues at coordinate 1,361,655 of CM054123.1, read as the reverse complement.
GATAAGGTTTTGGCATCATCAATCCAGGTGGAGATTGTAAGGTCAAAGAGGATTGACAAAGCCAGTTTTGATCCTTAGTCTTAATCATATTCTGCAATATTTTGTAAAGTATAAAAATTGCTGAAAAAGAAGAAAACAAGTACTGAAGAAGCTTATACAAAGTGCCGAAGACAAAGTTCTGAAGATCAACCAGAAAAAGATCTGAAGAACAACTTCTGAAAAATACTCATCAGAAGTTTGTACTTATCAGTACTTCTGATAGAAGCTTTCCACCGCCTAATACTTCAGTAGTTTTAGTATTATATTAGTATTTTCTACTTTATGTATAAGTTCCAATTCTACAGCCTGTTGTAGTATTATTATAATGTTTAGAATACTTCTCTTCTATGTATTACTCAGTCTATAAATAGATGGGTTCATCCCTCTATTTTAGACAATCTTTTGCAGTAACATATCTAATATATTTGAGAATCATTTCAAAGCAACTTATTGTTATTTTATTCATTAACTGCTTTAGTTCTACATTCAAGGGGGAGTAATATGTGATACCCCACAATTTCAGGTTCCCACTTTAACTAAACTCTAGTTACAATTTTTTCATCTACTTCATTAGGGTTAGCTAGATAGGTCACACGTTGCACAGTTATAGGTTAATAACTGCATGAAGTGGTAATTCGGGGAATTAGCAGACTATATACATGAGTAGTGAACCCCGGACATTGGTGAATGGTGAAATTAGATAATTGTGAATTAATTAATTGAGATTGATTGCAATTACGTGCTTCTGTGAAACTTTGTGGAGCTATATGCAAACTGTATGTGATTACGTGAACTTAAACCGAAAGCGTTAATAAAAATCGTAATGGGTGGATCGTTAGGATGGTTGGGGTCTTAACACATGGGATTACACTTGTTATGGTCCAAATTAGCGAAAACATCGAAGAAAACACGCGGTACAACGTAACAGGCCACCCGGAGCGAGCCAGGGCAGAGTTAGCGGCCGCTCACTCTGGCCGCACAACCGCTCGTGGGCTGCTGACGAAACCAAACCGCCTCAATCACATTTTTAAACAATCTTAAGACCCAAGTATCCCTAAACTCAACCCTAATCGCCCCCTACTAAATATTTATGAAAATATCAACCTCAAGCACCTGCTAAGGCTCAAGAACATTGATCGGGAAGCTTGGAGAGCAATCGGTTGGTGTTTTTGAAGTGCTTGTGGTATAATATTCAATCTCTTATGTTTTAATCTTCTGTAATATGTTTTAAAATATCATAACTGGGTTTTTCCAGGTATGAAACTGTGATACCCCGTAATTTCAGATTCTCACTTTAACTAAACTCTAGTTACATTCCTTGCATTCTACTTAACTAGGGTTAGCTAGATAGGACACACGTTGCACAGTTATAGGTTAATAACTGCATGAAGTGGTAATTCGGGGAATTACCATACTGTATACACGATTAGTGAACCTCGAACGTTGGTGAACAATGAAGTTAAATAATTGTGAATTAATTGATTGAGATTGATTGTAATTACGTGCTTTTATGATACTCTATGAAACTATGTTCAAACTGTATGTGATTACGTGAACTTAAACCGAATACGTTAATAAAAACCATAATGGATGGACCATTATGAAGGTTGGGGTCTTAACACATGGGGTTACACTTATTATGGTCCAAAATAGCGAAAACATCAATGAAAACATGTTGTACGATGAAGCAGGTAACCCGGCGCGGGCGGAAGAGCTGTGAGCGGCCGCTCACAGCCTTCAAGAATACCCACTCAAACACCCAAAACCTATCATCCAAGACAAGCTCAAGCCGAGGGAAAGGAAGGCCAAGAACACAAGACATTGCCTTAGCTCAAGCTCACTTTAAGAAAGTCATCTTGTTCTAATAAACTTCTAAACTTACGGCCTATCATGTTCACCCCATCCATCAACCTTTGATCACTAAGAACCGGCCCTGTACATACACTAATCACACACATTGTTTCACTTATAACAATCGCCTAACTAACAAACACTTTGGTGCTAAGTCACTCCTTGTTAACATGAATCGGGTCACACATCCATACTATAAGTCGGGTTAAGTATTATAAGTCCTAACCCCACCCTAAACAACCTCTTAATGATCATTTTATTAAAGTAAAACTCATTTAGTCCATGATTCAAGGTTAGAGTTATAATTGATGTTTCGTAATTGTTTTTTACATCAAAACGCTTATAAAACCTTAACAAACTCACGGCCATGAATTGACAAGTCTATGCCAAGCCTGTTTGATCCTTATAACATTTGGATTCACTGCAAACATAAGGCATTGCTTCAGCTATGAATGCCAAACATGTGTTAGCATGAGCCGTAGCATGTGTTAATGCACAATAGGCTTATAAAGGGTTATAAAACATATGAATGCACTTTGTTTTCCTAATAGATTGACCACACATAAGACATGGGTGTCAACTTAGAACCCATGATACCATGCGGGGTCCATCTTGTATACAAAATACCACACTTTCGGGTTTACATGACTTGAATACACACTAAACATGAATATCCAGAAATGTCGGGTGAACAAATTGTATGGTAAACCACAAGAACTTGTAATTTACCATGCTCTTAATAAATCACAGGGCAAATAGTGCCGGGACGGTAGCTATCTCACAAATTACAAATTCACTAGACCACATACCACTCTATCAGGTGAGTTTTACGGCCCCATTTTACTATTTTACATTTCACGGGAAATACATGCATCCATACTAGTGTCATTTTCAAGTGTGTGTACATTCTATCGTGACTACCATGTGGAACATGAGACGTATTGGTTCATGAGCTCATTAGTCCCCGTACAACATTTACTGTAACCATTAGCTATCAAAAGCCATGGAACACTTTAACATATCTATTGGGTTGACACACCCACTCTTAGTTAGTCGGTCTAACCGGTACATAAAAAAGAGTGTTAGTATTCTACTATACATACATTGTCTTTAGTGTACAATGCGCGAGGCACAACAGTCAAGAGGTTTGGTTATGGGACTCATGGTTTGCACAGTAATCATTCGCTTAGCTAGCCTATGATTGGTCATACACGAATTACACATTGGTTTTACTTGTACATTCAAAACCCGTGAACTCACCAACATTATTTTTGACAAAACTCGTTATGCATGTTTTTCAGGTAACTAATGGAGGGTCGCAGAGATTTGTGGGAGGGGTTCGAGCATGCACCACGTGGTACCAGTTCGATGGGTCTTGTCAATTCCATGATGTTTTTTTCTTATTTCCATGAGTACTAGACACTATCTCACTTTTCAGATATTATTATGTTGATTTAAATAAATTAAGACATTATCCATCATTCATGGTGGTAGTATTTAAATAAAATGTATGTGTTGCTTGAACCTTGTGCTTGAAAACCTTTCGATAGTTGCATCCATGTGTTTCCGCCTTCGCGGGGTGTGACATTCGAATACGTTAAAACGAAGATGTGAAGGAGATGGGAGGAATTTCAAGATCAGATAAGAGCAACTTAGAAAGGAGTTTGAGGCATTCAATTACGTTGAGACTGAAACGCTCCGTGGCATGCAGTCTAGATAGTATCATCTCATGAGTGACTTGACTAAGTTTGAACTTAAATATTCTCACCGTGAACTAATTGAACTTTTTTGTAGATGCACTTCCTCAGTAATGAATGGACTACGTGGATGTCATGAAGGAAATTGGTTAGTTTAAGTTGCTTACTATATCTGGATTTTTGGTAATGCTGGAAAACAGAGAAATAGAGGAGTCAAGAAAAGCTCAAAGAGTTCAACTACCACACAATCCTGAAGTCTATCATGCTGTAAGTCCAGCAACCTTCACTATTGCAGCTTCTTCACGACCTCAGAATGTATTTGTGTCGTCTGTTGCAAATGATCCATTTGGATACCATGCTCCACAATCGGTTTTTTCAAGCCCTAGTAGTTGATCCCACGTTACAAAGTACCTACAACTTCACACCACCTACTTCCACATCTACCACATACAGTCCTACTACACCCACATATCCACCCAATACACCTTAATGGCACAAGCACAAGCACTTTCTTCAACGCATGAGCGTGCTATTGTGCCAGTAAACAACTCACTGCCACAACTCACTCAACAAGCAAATAACCGAGCTAGGGTGATGGTAGTGCAAACTAATAAGGGAGTTGACTGGAATCTTAAGCTCGAAGGCAATGGTGAAGAAAATTTGGGGGGTGCGGAATGTTACGCAGAGATAATCACAGATGTACAAAAAGAAGCCGGGTTATCTTTTCAAGTTCTAAAGAGAGTTCAAGTGAGGAAAGTCAAAGCTCTAATTCAAGTTCAATGACATAGGAAGAAGGGTCGGGAGAAGAGAGTGAATCATCTGCTGATGAACGAAGATCTTAGTCAACAAGTCAGGGAAGAACAAGTCTGTTCCCAAGACTAAAGAAGTTAAGTTTGTCAAATCTAGGGGTACGGATCAGGTGCAGTATGATGAAAACCAATCAAATTTTGAGTATTTTAAACAAAAACATCGATTATATAGTGCACCTAGATCTAATGACGATGAAGCATCCTCATGTACCAGTAGATTTAGAAACTCTAGCCCGAGATCTTCTCAGTATAGGTCGGGGTATTCATAGTAGGATCCTAAATACTACGAAGAGTGGAGGTCATGCTTTGAATACAACGAGGTAGGACACATTAGATCTCATTGTCCCTATCTGAGAGAGATGAAGGCAAGCAGTTATGGACCCTAGAGAAACAACAACAACAATCAGTTTGGCTCTCCAAAACAAATTTTTTATGATAATTATTATAAAAATGAGTGATCAACCCCATTTATAAGAAAAAAAAGAATTTTTGTTTAAAACCCAAAGCCAAAAACTGAGAAGGTTGTAAAACCTAAGGTTTCAAAGCCTAAGAAAAACCCTAAGGCAATTCCAAAGACTCAACCTAAGGCCAAACCCAAACTTGCAAAACCAAAATTTGTCAAAGATAAAATCAAGCAGGTTTTGAGACCTAAATCAGTAAATTCTTCTAAGGGTTCATCATCAGGTGATCCTACTCCAATCCCTCACGGTAGGTGGATGGATCTAACAATTATTGATGAGCTAGGCCGACCAACGACAATCAAGGCCTGGGTCCCCCTCTAGAACTAATCTTTGAACGAGTGTGCATGGTGTTCCAGGAGGAACTATTAGCAGTCATTTGAGTGTTAACAGTGGGGCATCTTAGCACAAAATAGGTGACATATCACTCCGATAACTTGATCAGAATATCTTTGGAGGATATGTAAACTTAGCCAATCAAAGGAGGGGATTTATTGTGAAAGAAAGAAGACAAAATTTATACTGTATTAAAATCATGACCCATTATTTCGACTTATCAACAGACGCCAGTAATGAATAAGAGTGAACTAGGTGATTACTGTAGAATGGTTCCTACATTATCTAAAAGGTTACCGACCGAAGGTCCATGGTACTAATGGCGATAAGCTGGATCTCGTTGACTTTGGTGATTTTGCCAATGGTGGTTACAATGTTGTAGCTGGATCCACAACGGTTGGATATCAGTTCATGGGAGGTTGTCACATATGTTTCCTGCAACCTGCGAAGCTGAATCAGGTAGCTGCATCGAGCTATTGTTTCCATGTTCTGCAATAGTGTAACTTCAATAGCAATCACTAAGAATCCAGTGATTACAATAGTCCACACCGAACACCAAATTGCCAACAAATTTACCAAATAATTTGACAAATCTAGATTTGACTATCTTTGAAAGGTAAAAGGCATTTTGGGAAAATCTATGTAAACCACATTGGAAAATTAGTTTTTGTTTCACCGTTTATCTATTAGAAAATCCATAAAGATTGCAATTTCGTTAAACTTTTTTAATTTTAGGAGGGGTGGGGGGTTGGTAATTCCATAAAAACACAAAAACATTAAAAAACCATTTTCTTTTATTTTTGGAGAAAAAGAGGAGATGATAGTACATCAGTGGGGATCTATCACATGCTAAAGAATTGTAATGACAAAAATGACATGTGATGATTTTGAATGATGTGTTGATAGGCTTCGTGAACCTAGTAATGTGTGCCTTAGTGATACAAACATAACGAACTACATGCTATGTGGATGAACACCTCATGGGCATATGGTCTTGGTACCGTAATTTCGTTTGATATGGTTGCCAAAATCAGAGGTTTCAGGTCGTTATGTTGATAGTTATTTGGGGTAACCTGACTAGCTAGTCTTCTGTCGTATTGATTTACGCACCTAGATTCGGTCAGGGTATCTTAGATGAGTTGAAAAATGCCAAATCCTAAGTTATCGAATATGGAACTTAAAATGTATGATGATGATCAAAAATTATCTAATGCATCGTATCAGATCTATGATGTAAAACATGTTGGATATAAGCATCACCCTGGTTTAGTGCACATTTTGCTTTGCAGTATTGATTTCCTGACGTGCAACCTCTGTGCCTCATACCTTGTAACATAGGGATAACTAAGACATAATCACGCATTATGATAAAGTTTTGTGCAAATTCCTTGATACGGGAGTATGTCATGTGTATGGGAAACCATAGCCAAGTTAGTAATTAATACACCTAATCAGTATCATTTTAAAGCATTGTATAACGGTTTGCATGTGAGCTTATATGGACAACAATATCAGCAATTGCCAAGTCTCTCAATCTATAAAGTTTAAAATTGAAAGAGAAATGGTGTGAATAGATTTTTCAAAGACTGATATGATCCTTTTACCAGAAAATCACAAAAAGTTGAAAGCTTGTATATATTTACTTACTGCATCTCGTTTTAATTTTCAGCATTTATGTAAAACTCAAAAAGATTTCATTTTTTTATTTATTTTCGATTAACCAATGTTGGAATATTAAATTCTTCAATTGGAATCTCAAATCCGAATCCGAAACACAATAAAATATAGTCTTTAAATATTCAAGGGTCAAAATGCAACTTTTATAAATTAAAGAGTTTAATTTGACAAGTTTCAAAGTTTAGGGTGAAATTTGAAAAGATTCAAATGCTCACGGGGAGAATAATTTATTTATTCAAATAGTGGTCAAAATGGAAAAATCTTGAGAGTTAATGAAATGAAACTTCAATAATTTGATTGAGTCCGGATTATTTCTCAATCTAATGCAAGTTGTAGTTTGTGTGTAGTTTTTATTAATTTTTTCTGCAGGATCAAACATAACTAGTGTGCTCATCATGAGTCAGAAGATAAAGCTTGATATTGAAAAAGACCCGAACCTGAACTCCAACACCATCCAGAACAACAAGAACCTAGTTTTCCATCTTCAGAGACACCAGATCTTGGTAGCGCTCCAGCATCGGAAGCTGAAGAAGATGAGAATCGAGAAATGAAAGTGCAGATGTTGTAGATTTTCGTCTTTGTCATAGATACGTCAATAAAAAAAGCAGAGATGTATTGACTCCTCCCAAGTTATCAAAGCTGGTCGAAGACCAAGAGAAGATCTCATGAAGCCACGACCAAAACTCAAATCAGCATGTATTCAAGTCTTTAGGGGGAGATAGTTAGTGCACTGTGGTGTATGTTCCAAAATTGAAGATTGCTAGATATGAAGACTTGAAGACTGAAGATAATTAGCTAAACCTTAAGCGGAGTCTATGACGTCCTTCAAAGACATTCCCAACCTAGTGATTGGTTTAGACTGCAGATCACTAGTTAGGTCCAAGGGGGAGACTGTTAGTGCAATTCGTGTATGTCCCCATCTAGTGATCAGTACATAATAGTCATAGGCATGATTGTATAGCGTTTTAGATGTTATTGGGTTGCATTTTAGTGTTTATATAGGTTTATGGGTATTTTAGGAATTTAATATGTAACATACACCTCCTATTTATCTCATACATGTGCCCCCCACATGTATGAAGGCCATAAGTGTGCACGATATAGAGGTGTATGATGGAGTAGTATAAATACCCCATGCCTTAGCTTATTTGTAACTTTTGCCATTTCTATTAACAAGTGCAACCCTTTGTGTGTGTTTTTGTGTGTGTGCTCTCATATTATTATTATTATTTTATCCATATACACTCACCTATAACAACTAACTAGATCGTTGATTCCACCCTCGATCCGATACGCGCAAGATATTCAATTCTTGTGTCGATCCTACAGGTACTAATAGTTTTTTATTTACTTTGTTTTTGTTTTTGTAGTCGACCAATGGAGAAAGATTCACTTGTAAGTTCTTTTAGTTTTAATTCATAGCTTGATTTTAGTTAGAATCCATTTTTTTCTTATCAAAGTATACATATCTGATTTTATTGGCTAGGTTGAGTGTAATGGGTCAAAGAGGTTGCTTTATGTTAAAAATAGAATAGTGTAATGTGTCAAAGTGGTTGCTTTATGTTAGAAACTCCAAATAAACACAAAGGATCGTAGATTTGTTATGAAATAAGTAGGATTCTTTAATCTATAAACTTAAAAATTATGTATTTGTATTTGCTTTTTGCTACAATAGGTAGGTTAAACCATCACTTAATGAAGAGGGATTTAAGGATATTTAAGTTGGACGACTGGAATTGATTTGAGATACAATGGTTATCTATTTTAGCTTCATTCTTGTCCGTCTAGAGAAGGTTTCGGTCGAAGGTTTAAGTCAAAAATTAGTTTTGTTGCGTGTTTTATAGACTATTTGACAAGGGTCGATTTTGTGTTATAAGTTTTGCCCTGCATAAGGTGTTCTCTTTTTTTGTTTTTCTGTGTTCGGCTAATTTGATTATGTTTAAGTGTTTTGATATAGAAGTTGATTGTGTTTACATATCGTAAATAGTATTGATGAGTTTTGATTTGTGTGTTAGAAGTTTTGCCTTCTGTAAAACGTATATGGTCTTTTAGGTGTTATTGTTAAAATGCATATCAAATGGAAATTAGTGTGTTTAGTTTTGTGCTTCTATTGCTGGTTTTATAACCTTTTTTCCCAGGTGGTTGTTGTTTTTTGGTTGTTGCGTAAGTTCAAATCAGAGTCATAAAAAGTGGATCCCATTTAACCAGAACATAGAGTTGTGCGACCTCTTTGTGGACGAACAGGTTAGTCTGAACATTAGGTATTTTACATACAATACATGATCGACTAAATCTGTTCCATGTGTGTTGTATGTGTGTGGTTCTAAAATGATGGGCTTAGATATTGCTCTTTAAGTAAAAAAAAATCTTGCATTACTCAAATAGAAAGAGTTGTAGTTGAAAAATAAGATGCATGCACAAACCACTTCATGTATTTTCGTTTTGTAATACCGGGACGCTCCCGTGATATAAAGCTAGTATCTAATGTTTGCTCCATTTGGCTAAGAAACAACCCTAACTTAAAAGTCTTAGACGTTAAAAATGTTGAGCCAACACATTTGTGGGAAAACCAATTCAGGTTTTGTCAAAAAAAAAAAAAAAAAATTTAACTTATTAGCTCTCTTAACTGTTATATTTGAAGATAAATTTACATTTCCATATTTGAAAGTTGGTATTTTGATTTTCTTAATAAATGACGATTTAAAATATAAAACAATATAACTAAATCTTTATCTACACACATTATTGATTTAAAAAGTTCTCAATTATTAGAATTCTTTAAATGGAAAAAGTTGCATCTTTATTGCCTTCAAGTATACTCCATCACTTGTGACACGTTTTGATATACCTAATCGAGAACCTTTCATTACCTAACAATGATTCAATATTATAATTTATTAATGAACATCATATTTATAAATATACCCGATTCAAATTTGTAGTTAGGCACGTTGTTTTGAGACGGCTTTACGGAGTTCCAACTCAAAACCCGGTTAAATAATCTTTCTCAAATTTATCAGGATTTAATCGGGTAATCACCTATCAGGCAGGTATATTGGGTATACTTGCGATGTAGGGCAACCCATTAGTCAACAAAATTACCCGTTGAATATAACTGACCCAAACTCGTCAAAAATCTATATGGTAACCATGACTTAATTACATTTAGTATTGTCGCTATAAAAATATATCAAATGCATAAATAACAAAAATAGTGTATGCCAATCTATATCTATATCTATATCTATATATATAACTATATTATACCCCGGGAATGTCATGGGGCTGAAAAATATAATATGGCATATCAATTTGACATTTGAAATATAATGATCCGCTTTACAGTTACATGCAGGAAATCTTCGGGTAGCACCTAACTTAAAACAATTAACAATATATCTCCAATGTTAATGTCTAATCTTAAACAATGTATAACAATAATATTAATACCTAACCTAAAACAATGTACAACTCCAATGCTAACACATGTTAAAAATAGAATTCATATTTACCCATTTAAACATAATTAGTGACTTGCCTATACATAATTAATGAATTACCTGAACATTTTGTGTTCCACAAAAAAATAGTCGTTTTTTTTTCTCCATTTTTTATATAGAACTATGGTACTCGTTGGAAAGATAATAAAACGCTGGTTAATTTTGTGTAATTTTTTTCTTTAAAAAATCTCGTATATAAAAGATATTAACGTTTAAAAATTATGGGAGGAAATATAAGAGAGAAAAATCCAATTTTGTTTTTAATTTTTTTCTTAAAATCAGTTAATGCAACATGGCTTAATTTTTTTTTTCCAAAAATCTATTAATGCCACATGACACATTCAAAGGGGAGGATACCCTCTTTGAGTGCCATGTATGAATTATTGCTTTCAAATATTATAATTATTATTATAATTATAGTAATAATTATAATTATCTATACTTTCCATAATAGGAGAAGCGTGAGTGACGTCAGAAAGCTGATGTGTTAGCCGGAGAGAGAGGCCACCAATGCGTGTATGATGCAAAAACTGACGTCATTAATCCTATTAAAAAAATCCAAAAAAAGGGGGTGGGCCACGTGAAAGCACCGTTGTTGCCCTCGACAGCGCTTCTCAATCCGTGCGTCTGTCAACCAACAGCAGACCTTTACTAATATATCCTCTCAGCTGTTATCTATAAGCAGTTTTTACGAACAGCTGTTTATTACATATTCAGCCCATAATTTTTGAAATTTTAAGAGGGAAATTTTGAATTAACATCGGGAAGTGTGATTTTTGTAGCTATATAATCATCATTTTCGCAGATGCTTTCCTCATACACAACCATTTTCTCTCACAAATTAAATTATAAAATCTCCTTTTGAACTTTTTTGTTGAAATCTTTCTCAATGGATCTTCATAACAGAATTGATAGTTTTGTTTGTGATCTCAACCAATCCAAAGATATCTGGTTTCTTAAGGTTCGTATCATACGAAAGTGGAAAGAAAGTTTTAAGATAGAAATGATATTGATTGATGAGCAGGTAATGTAATTTTTCCTTGATGTTATTTTTTAGAGGTTATTATTCATGTTATTAATATAAAATATTGTTTCTGTCATGTTTTTCGTTTAATTTATCTTATGTTATTTAAGTTCTTTCGCTGATGTTTAGTGGAAAGAAAGTTTTAAGATCGAAATGGTATTGTTTGATGACCAGGTAATGTAATTTTTCTCTAAGGTTGTTTTATGTTGTTATTGATGATATAAATATAAATTTTGCTTGTCTCACGTTTTTGCTTTAATTTCTTTTGTTTAAGCTGCTGTTTTTATGTTTATATTTTCTTTTATATTTATTTTAAGGGTGATAAGATTCAGGTCTTCATAAAGAGTTCTTTGATCCATCTTTTTTACCATCAACTTGAAGAGGATGATGTCGTTATTCTATCGAAGTTTGGTGTTGGTGAAAAAAAGGATCCGTTCAAAGTTGTAGCACATGATTATAAGATCAACTTTTACTGTTTTACTACTGTTAGGTGTATTGTTGGTTGGCAAGGTGTAGAGTATGGATTTAATTTAATTGCTTTAAAAGATATTCTTAAAGGCGAAGCCAAAGAACTTTTTTCTGTTGGTTTGTTTCTTAATTTAAATCTAATATTTAGTATATTAAAAGTTTTGGTTTCATATTTTGAATTATATTCACGTTTTATAGATGTTGCCGGGGGTCTCATCTGGCATGGAGGTCTGGATGTGTTTGGACGACCTCCAAAAGAAACTAAGAGGATGAATTTTGATATTCATGATTTGGAGTAAGCGTTTCCCTTTTTATTATTGTTTACTTTTACTAATTTATTTCTATATTCTTTTATAATATATTTATCTATGTTTGTGTATTGATTTTATGTAGTGATACGATATTGCGATGTACTATGTGGAATTTTTATGCAGAACAGTTTAACAAATTCATCTCTGAAGACGCTGGTAATAACCATATAATGGTTGTTATACAGCATGCCAAGGTTAAGGAGTCCAAAGGTAATTTATTGCTAACTGCTGTTATTAATACTTTGTCACTAAATTGTGGTTTAATATATGTATATGTATATGTATGTATTTAGATCAATTTATAGTTGAAAGTGGCAACTTTGGAACTCGGATGTTTCTGAATGTAGATTTAACTGAGGTGCAGGAGTTAAGGAGGAGGTACAACATCGTTTTTTTATTTATTTGTAATTAAATTAAAAAAATTTAAATTCTTTTATTAACTCGAGCTATTTTTTTTAGTCTTGTATTGAAGCATGGACAAGATGCTGCTTCTACTTCTCAAAAATTACCTTCCGAACACTCTGTTTACCCGTTGCTTCAGAAATTCATTATTGGTTGTGAGTATAAACATGTTAACGAGCTTATGGAGATTGATATGGTTATATTATTTTTTAGTTATTATTAATATTTGTTCTTCTTATTACAACTTTTTTTCTTAAGTTATAAGTTATATATTTTAATTTTTTTTCAGCCAATGTCTTGTGTTGTAGTTGCGACAATAAAAATTGTGCAAGAAGGCTATGGTTGGTTTTATGATGCGTGTTGTAGATGTTTAGGTAATGTGATTAGTAAATCAGAATTGTTACAGCTTCATGAAAGTGTTACTGAAGAAACTCTCAACCTGCCTGCTTCTGCGTTGTTTTGTTCGAAGTGTGAATGTCTTTGTACGTGTACTGCTACAATGTAATTAGATCTAATTAATTACAGTTTTTTTTTACATAAGATGATTGCTTTTGATTATTAGTATGTATGTTTTAGATAACTTTTTCGTGTATCTATTTTAGGTTCATGGTGCATGTCAGGGTTCAGGATAAGACCGGTAGTGTATCGTTTGTGATATTTGACCGAGATGTTATGAGAGTTGTCGGATCTTCTGCAAGTCGTATACTAGAAAGGCAGTTGAAACTTGGTGATAGGGAAAGTTTGCCTCAAGAATTGTTTCGCTTGCTTGATAAGATGTTGCTTTTTAAAATTGATGTTTCTGAATACAATCTTACAAACAACTCCCATGTTTACACAGTATTGAAAATATGTGATAATCCAGTCGTAATTTCTGAGTTAATTGCCGTTAATACTAATGCATATTGTAATGTAGATGAGGTATTAAGTTAAAACCATATTCAAGAATTGGTTATTATCTTTTAGCGTTGAATGCTGTCTCAGCAGTTAAATTTTCTACTTTTGTTTTATATGTACAATCTTTAGGTCAGTCAAGCAGATTTGAATTCAAGTCTTTTAACCAATTAGAATCTGAGCAGGGTGGTAGTCAACTGATGTTAAAGGTGAGGGTTGTTGTGTAACTTTATATTAAATTGTTTGTCAAGCTTTTGTTTCTATTTAACAGATAATTATATGTTTTTGTCAATTGTTTGAAGGATGTTGTATTTGTTACTAGTGACTCGTCTACTGTCGATGCTGTAATGGATTGTACTATAACTCCCAATGGAAAAAGAGGTTTTGAAGATTTTGATAAACTAAACGTTGGTGAGCTATCTTCTACATGCAAAGGACCCCGGAAGAAGCGATATAAACCTAAGAGCTGTCAACTGTTTGAGTAAATGTGTATTTTTGTAGACAAGAATTTATTTTTATAATATTATTGTATTAAACTTTTTTTGTATACCAGTTGGAGACTTTACTTTTCAGTATAGATAGTCTGTTAAGTAATATCTGTTTTGATGAATTTCCAATTAATCAAAGGCTGTTGTACCATAATGTGAAATTATGAAATATATAAGTGATACTCAGTATCATCAGAAATATAACATATTGTGTTTAAACAGATCATATATTCATTGTCAGTCAATACTACCATAAATATAACAAACTGTTGGTCTTCATCATCATAATTTGGCTTTGGTGGCAGAGTTGGATCAACTTTCCTTCGTTCCTCAAGCTTTTTGTAAAAGTCCATCACTGTTGATTCCTTCCAATGACAAACTTATGACTTCATTCCATAACTAGCATCCACCAACTCCTGTCTTTTTCTTTTTAGATTTAAAAGTCTTTTAGGGTCACTTTGTTTTCCCTTCTTCCAATTTGGTGGAGTTTATTTCTGATTTGGGTTTTTAGCCATCTCTTTGATTCTTTTAAGTTCATTCTTCAATGAATCAAAATCCCAACCCGCAAATTGACTTTTAGTGGCTTTGTAAGTTTTGGTTTTCATTATTTCCTCAAGATATCCTTCTCTGAAAATCTTTTCCGCATCAGAATCAGGTTCCCTGTTAGACACTTTTTTCGACAGGTTGTTTGAGTATTCTTCTAAAATTGCTAATTTACTTTCTAAATCCTACAATATTAGTTGGATTTCCGTGTCATCTTTTCCTTCACTTTTCTGCTTTAAAAGGATGTCAATCTGTTTGTCTTTCAACTCCATAAACTTCTTAAAATTCAATGGCTTTTCAAAAACCTTCAAGAGACGGGAAAGACCGTGACAATGGATCATCTGCTGAGTAAAAAGAGTCTATCTCAGGTTTGACCGATTCTAAGTCAAGTACATGTTCTGAAAGCCCTTCTGGTACTCGGAAGATAGATGCTTCATCTATTGTCGGCACATTACATTGGACATTTTCAATTGGAACAGATGTTGTTTCGATTGTTGTTTGGGCTGGTAATTTTGTTGTTTCTTGGTGATCAGTGTTTACAGGGAATGTTAGGTTTTCTTTGGCATGTTTTCCATGTTCTTTTCTTCTTTTTGAGCAGCCTATATCATCCTCTTTCATTTGCAGCTCTTTTCTCTTTTTAATCAATGCGGCAGCTTGGCTTCTCGCTCCTTTTTCGCTTTCAGCTTATTTAACAGCTCTGTTTCTGCCTTTTGGTTTGCACTTTCATCAACTCTCTTCTCTAAAGCCATTGTAGTTCGATGCTCAGCAATGCTTATGACTGGAACAGATCCTTGATTATCAACTATTTTCACATTAGCAGAGTTTGATGTCTTTGTTTGTGCTCTCTTGTCAGGTGGCATGTTTATTAATTTCTCATGGCCTTTCTTCTTCTTTTCGGCATCATTGTTATTTTCTAGATCTTCTTCATAAATTGTTGTTGGGGCAGAGCCAGTGGTCTGGAGAGGATGGTTTTTGATGGCCTTGATGTCAGCTTGAGTATCTTTGTATCTAGCTTCCACCACATTTCTTATCAATGCCATGTGAAAATTATGATTATGGTCTGCCATTTCTCTTTGAGTTTAGATCATTGGGACAACGAATTCCCATATCTTACTGGCAATAGATGCTGGTGTGCCACTGTAGAAGTCAATCATTTCTTGCATTGAAGATTCAAGTTTGTTGACTCTTTCCGTCAATTCTTGATCTTCGAAGTCATCAGATTCATTAATAGTATTATCAGAAATCCTAGCAGATGTGTTTGTGGTATTTGTTTCAATGACCACAGTTGAGTCAGTGTCGAAAGATGTGGATGTTCCTTTTTGTTGCTTCTTTAGACTTTCAATTGATTCAGAGTCGTCAGGTATAGGTTCAACAGTTGTTACCTTCTCAGTTTCAGAAGGATTTGATTGTGCCTTCTCAGTTATAGGAGGTATAGAGGAAATGGTATCTGCCTCAGTTTGTGTTTTCATTCATTTGGTCTTTTTGGATTTAGCATTATTTCTTGCCTTTCCTCTTGTGTTTTCTA
The DNA here is from genome assembly GCA_028751855.1 of Ambrosia trifida. Taxonomy (NCBI): domain Eukaryota; kingdom Viridiplantae; phylum Streptophyta; class Magnoliopsida; order Asterales; family Asteraceae; genus Ambrosia; species Ambrosia trifida. The sequence goes on along the minus strand of CM054123.1, from coordinate 1,345,636 downwards.
CGGCAGTTTTTGTAGTATCTTGGACAGGAGTAGTAGCAGTTCTTTCAGAAACAGGTTTTGCAATGACAGATGTTGAAAGTGCACTTTCTTTGGTTTTGAATTGTAACATTTTTGTGAATGTTTTTTATGACAAGCTTTTAATTGTAGTAGGTTCACCTTTTTTAAAATTCTCTTCAGTCAAAAGGTTTTTCAAGTAGAAGTTATCAGTCGTGGATACAATAGGAATGACTTACTGTTAGTAGACTTCATGCCTTTCAAATTGCGAATTAAATCTGAGAATATAGCCTTCGATAAATTGTAATCATTTTTTGGTAAAATTTCATACCCAAGATATTGTATGCTCAAAGGTATTTCATTAAAAGAAGTTGTGTTTGCGGATAAACAAATAAGAAGAGTATGGAAGAAAAACTTCATTGGTGGGGGAAAATCGGGTTTCCTTATTGTTGCTCCAGTCGCTGTTCCTCCATACCCTCTTTTAGTAAACTCTGCATTGAGTTCATCTTTCAAGAAAGAGACTTTACCTTGCAAGTCGTTTATTGAAAACGCTGTTGAGATGGATTCTTTGGTGATTTGAATATCTATATCTCCAATTTTCAAAACAATCTGTTTATCATCATTTAACAGTTTTGCGTTCACCCAGAATTATTTTAGAGTTTCCACATATATTGGTGCGTCAGCGTTGAGAATTGTTAGGTATTTCGAATCTGCCAAAATATCTATTATTGAATGAAATTGTGGTTATCCTCTATTTTAACCAAGTATGGTAGATTGTTATGAGGGCTTTTTAATTGAAGATCCATGCTAAAGATTGAACAAGATGATCTGAAATCTATTTAGGTTGTGGAAGAGGGAAAACCGTCTTTGGGTATTTAAAACTCAATATGACAGTGTTACTTTTCTTTTTGAGGAAGAAAACAATGAAAAAGGGTTACTGATATAGCAAAAAATCTGTTTTTGTGAAATGACATGGCATATATCTGACGAAAAATTTTTAAAGTCAACATCTGTATCGTATACTAACTCTGTTTTTTATTGTACTGTTGAACAGTCAACAGATCTTTTTTGAAACAGTTTCATACAGTAAATAGAAGATATGAATCAACAGATGGTTATTTATATAAAAACGTATAATATTAAGTTTAATTAGTAATATTAACTTATTTGTACAAGTTTATTAAATTAATCGAACATTATACTGTTGAACAGTCAACATATGTTTTTGAAACAGTCTAATACAGTAAATAGAACATATGAATCAACAGTGGTTTACTTTTGTTAAAGTAGATGATTATTTGTATAAAAACGTATAATATGAAGTTTAGTTAGTAATATTAAGTTATTTATAGAATTTGTAAAATTAATTGAAAAAAATATTTATCATATTATATTGATTACAAGTTAAAAAGTCGAGGCCATCATTAGTAACTTTTTTTAATAGGGTACAACGGTGAATAAATCTACTTATGCAAAAGTTAAATTTCAAAAACTAATTTTCAAGGTTATATTTACTTGAAACCCAACTATTAAATTTGAAAAGATTAATTACATGTATGCCCCTATTTTCAACTATAATTACATATATACCCAACCCAAAATTTAAATTACATATATCCCCCTACAAAATTTCATAAATTACATATATACCCATTCTATTAAAAATACATTCGAAAATAACTATTGTACCCAAATTCTTTTACTAAACTATATTCACGAGAAGTAATACAACACATTCCTTGCAACATACAACTTATATCCCATACGATCTTTCCAACTTAGTAAGTTATGAACACTAAGAACATGTAACAAGCAGAATGTTTCCATGCATCCTACTGCTTGATTTCACCAAAAACGAGTTTTCAAACACTCTTAGATAATCATTACAAGCCCTCATATAATTAAATTCATCATAATATGTAATGATATGAGGTGCTTAATAATAGAATGGGTATATTTGATATTTTAGTTTTTGGCAATGGGAAATATGTAAAATAAAATTTTTACTTGAGTATATATATGTAATTTATGAAGTTTGAGAAGTGGAAATATGTAAATAAAATTTTTACTTGGGTATATATGTAATTTATGAAATTTGTAGGGGGGATATATGGAATTGTTGCAAATAGTAGTTATATTTCATCCTATAAAAGGGGATAAGTTCTCAATATTCATCTTCAGTATTCTCACTTTACATATCTCCATTCAATATGCATTATGATATTACTTTTAAATTTGTTTCCATGAATTTTTCAAAAGATTCTTCTAATCAAAGGAAAGTAGATTACCAACTGTTTGTTGGTAAACATCTTCGAATTGTTGTTTTCCAATGATTCTTCAAATCAAAGGAAAACATCAATTTATTATTACATATATACCTCAAGTTCCTATTTTCAATTTGTTAAGAAGAAAAGGGGAATTGATGTTTTTATTATATATATGCTGCACCGGTTCCTTATCGTCAATCATCTTGTCTTTTAGATTTATTATCCTGGATCTTATATTTTAAATTGCGAAATATCTCGATGAATATTTGCATGAATCTTTTTGATCTTCGGATAAGTTTTAGAGTCATATTTCCTTTTGGTGGTGACTAACAAAGAGATGATCCCTTTAGTCGTTAGGACTTTTAGAACTGGATGACATTACAATATATTCTGATGATGCTGGCAAGAAGTAACATTCTCTATGATTTTGTTGTTGGAAATATATTTTTTTTATGTTTTCCTTGGATCTTTATGTAGTTTGTAAAGTCATATATTTTAATTCTATTATCATTAAAGTAGTGTTTTAAATACATTTGTATTTCTTTTATTATAAGTCTTGCATTTTGTATTTATTTTTGTTAAATTAAATATTTAACTAAAATTATTGAATTATAATAATATGGTTGAATCCTATAATAGCTGTTTGGCAGAGACTTTGTTAAAGAGAAGAAAAAGATTTCATCAATTGTTAATCACAGATTCATTATTGAAATGTGTATAATATTATTGCTCTAGATACAAATTGTGTATAATAAAACAGTCTGCGGTTAAAATGAACAAATGATTGAGTTTTATTAAATAAACATTATAAATTTAAATGCGTTATAGTTGTTAGTAGCAACAGTTTAAGCCAACAACTGTTTGAACCAAACACAAGAATTTACATCTGTTGTACCAAACAGTGTTTTAAATAGACCGTTTTAATAATTCTGCTATATAGACGGCGGGCTTTAAAGATGTTACCAAATACGATTTTTCTTTTAATCAACAGTCTTTTAAACAGTGTTTAAAAAAAATATTCTATACTGACGGCTTTCTTTGTTCTGTTGATATGTCAATATAAACCGACGTTTTGAAACAGACGTTTGATCTGCCGACGCGTCGGTAGTTAGCGTACAAAAGATATATTGTCTCAGTATATGATTAACTGATGTTGTGAAATAGTTGATACACGTTTTGCGACTAGTGCTATTGGATTGCATATACAATTCTGTTTTGCTGAAATCGTAGGGTCGAAAGTGGAACTAAGAGGGTCGAAGGTGACTAATATGGGTCGAAGGTAGATGATACAGGTTGAAGGAAGAATTTTGTAGGGCTATGTGCTGATTCGCCCATATAAAGGGGCAAACTTGCACATTCGACCCTTACGGGGGGCGAATGTGCAGGCCTATATATTGTTTGATTTTCATTTTCAAGTTATCTTTTGTCATTTGTTTCCCTCCTTCGATCTGGTTTTCTCCCTAGGGTTCTAGTTGAGTCTGAATATTGATTATTTCATTGTAAGCAAGGTTTTGTAAGTTTAATCAAGTGTGTTTATGAATGAAATGAAGTTTTAAAGGTGATTTGTGTGTTTTGTTGATATCATTATCATTTCGTAACTGATTCAGGGATTCCACACCTGAATTGGTAGACTTGTTGATCAACCTACTTGTTTTTTGACAAAACGATCCTCCCACAAAGTGGTATAAGAGCCATAAGGAACAAGCAACTACGAATTGATAGTATTTGAGCTGATTTGGACCCATTTTTGATCAAAATTTTTCTGTTTTCAAAGAACAATGGTTTTTGATGAAAATTGATTGATTTGGACTAGTTTTCATGGATAAAATCTAGAATTCTCTTTCTTAAACTTGTTCCAAATCAATTCCGAAGCAAGACCTGTAAAACATCATCAAAATTCATCAACTTTTGAAAAATTTAGGTCAAATTAACTGATTTTCAAAGAATAACCGTTTTTCAAATGAACAGGGTCGAACCTAGGAGAGAAAGGTCGAACGTGTGAGTTTTAGGTCGAATCTGAGATTTTTAGGTCAAACGTGGTTATTTTTAGGGTCGAACCTAAAAGTTGTGAGTGTGTTGTTGTACATTCGACCATACGTGAGGTCAAAAGTGGGATTATTGTGGTCGAAAGTGAGATTGTTTGTTATATTCTGCATTCAGGTCATCAGAAAGGGTCGAACCTGGAACATTTCCACCATCGAACCCATGTTTAGGGAAATAGGGGCGAACATAGAATCTGATCAAAAAAACATTTTCTAAGTGTTTCGTGTTCTAGACTTCAGGACGATATGTGGAACTTTCCAACAACACTGAGGCCTAATACTACACAACAACAGCAAGTGACTATGGATCCTTGGACTGTAGCTGCACAGAAGACGACTAGTCAACCATCTCAGCCAATCAATTATTTAGCAATGACTAGTTCGATGCCACAGACAGTTGCTCAACCACCACAACAACCCATGAATGATTATTGGGGAGTTGCAGCAGCCGCGGTACACTCTCAAACTACCAATGCTATTTCTACTCTAATTCATGATTTATCTTCAGGTAGCGGGAGTCGTCCACCAAAGCTGATGGAGATGGTGGATTACAATCAATGAAAAACCAAGTTCAAGATTCATTTGGAGGGAATGGGAATGGAAGGCACCGAAGCATGGCAAATGATAGCTAAGGGTTATGTAGCACCGGTTTTGGAGAACACAGGTGAACCAATTCCATTGGAAAGCTTAGCTGAGGATGAGAAGAAAAAGTTTGCGGTGGAGAAGAAGGCGTTCTCCCAACTATCTCAGGCTATCAACACCGATCTTCTACATCAGTTTGGTTCTTGTACAACATCAAAGCAGCTGTAGGATATGTTGAAGAATCGTCATGATGGGAATGAGAAAACTAGGAAGTTGAGGATGGAAGAGTTAAGAAAGGAATTCGAGAATTTTAGTTACATGGGGAATGAGACTTTGAAGGAGTTGATTCCTAGATATTGCCATCTGTTGACTGAATTGTCAAGTTATGAGATTAATATTCCTATGTCTTAATTGGTGGATAAGTTTGCTGATGCATTACCACCATACTGGAATCAACACATTGAGGTTCTAAAGGAGAAAGATGCTTATCAATATTGGACCATCAATGAATTCATTCAAAAGTTGGAGAACAAAGAGATGGAAGAGAAGAGGAAAGCAAAAAGAGCACAAGTTCCTCAAAATTCGGAGTTATATCAAGGTGGTACATCTTCTATAATGACTAGATCAAGTACTAGTAGTTCTGTTGCTCCACACATTTCTTGTGTTTCAAGTGTTATAGAACCATCCAAAACCCCAATTAACTATCTTGCTCAAACCTCATCTTATACACCACCATCATATCCTACTACTTACATTCCACCTTTTTCACCAATGCAACAAGCAGCATGCTATTCAGCTAGCATGAATCAATCTCAACAACAACCATACATTCCTCAAATGAACCTAAGTCAACCAAGTCAAAGCCCAATAGTGTTGGAAACATCTAATTTGAACAATGTCACAGTTGAAGTTGCTCAGCAACATGTAGCTTTGGTATCTGCTATGGTAGCTTCTTACAATGGTCTGGTAGCTAGCCAAATTGGTAACAACAATCTAACTAGTGAAGACTATGCTCAAATCGACAAGGAGGAGATGGAGCTCATTGACATACAGTGGGCATTTGCTAGTGTTATGAGACGAGCAACCGAGTTCATAGAGAAGACGGGTCGTACTGATCTATCTACATCACCTAACACCACATATGGCTTCAACAAAGCCAAAGTCACATGTTTTACCTGTGGTGGGAAAGGTCATTTTAAGAGAGATGGCACACAGCCAGCTCAATAAGGAAACAGGAATCCATTCAACACCAATTACCAGAACCGTCAATCTCAAAATCAGGTATCTTATCAAAGCCAAAATAACAACAACTATCAACCACAAAATAATTACCAAAACCGACAGAACATCTCACCAAACAATTCTGTTAGACAAACCACTACACCAAACCAGACCCAAAATCAAACCCCACATAATCCAACCAGAACCATCATTCCTATTTCCACACCAAATAGCCAAACACCAACAGATAACCAAAACCAGGCTTTGGTAATTCAAAACGATGAAGGATTTGACTGGAATGGGATGCAACTAGGTGTTGAAGAGATTACAGCTGGTAATGTGGCGTGTGTTGCTCAGAAGATTGATTTGGAGGAGCCGGTGGTAGTTGAAGAAGTTTTGGAGAATGAGAAGAGATCTGAAGTGAAGATTGAGGAAATGGTAGAAGAAGATTATACTTCTGTTGAGAAGACTCCATGATTGATTCTTGATTCAGTCACTGCTATTCCTGAAGAGCGTGACTCAGTATATTCTGATTCGGAGAGCGAGCCAGATTCTGAAGCTAGTGTTAATTCATTAGATGATGTCATTGATCAACTTCTAGCCGAAGATGATTTTCTTATGACTCGCAAGTCATGCATAGTGGATGATGCTTTCACCAGAATTGATTACTCCAAATTCTTTGCTGGAAAGGAAGCGCACTTTGCTTTGATGGCGATGACAGGGCCTCCAAAACAGGTAAGTTCTGATTCCACCATAGATATGAATAGTGACAAATACTATGGAACTTGTGATAGATTGACAGAAGAGAATAAGCAACTCAGGTTACAACTTGAGAGTGCTAGACTCAACTGTCAATCTTATCGCAAAGAAGCACATGAATTCAATAAAGTGCTTGATGGTTACAAAAAGGATATTTCTGATTTGAAGAAAACACTTTCTTTAAAACAATTGGCCATTAATAGTTATATCAATGAATTGGAAGAAACTAAACTTGAAATGGCAACCATCAAGTGCTTTGCTGAAAAGGTCAACAAGAAGCTAGAAAGTTACAAACATATTGCTTATGTTGTTGACCATATTATTTAATAACCCTCACAACCAAGTAGTGCAAACTACAAGGCTATTCCATCTCCCGTGTTATTTGTAAATCACAGTTTACATTCAATAACACCGGAGAGTTCAATCAAATCTGATTCTACATCGGATGAAGAATGAGGGTGTGATAGCTGTGACTGATGATTCTGATTCAAAAGATGAGAAAACTAAGAAAGTGAGTGATATTCCCATTGAAAATCACATTATCACCAATGAATCGGTATCACCTCCTCAGATTTTACATCCAATGGCAAACGCTCATCGAGTGAATCAGTCGGTTAAGAATGTTGAGGAAAATAAACAAAGTGACATACCCGTCAAAGTATTTTATCAGATGGAAGGATCCAATAAGATTATCTCTGACGAGGAATATCCGATAAAGTTTGCCAATTACTCAAAGATTGAGAAAATCTGGCAGGAGAGTACTATTTGGTTTCCTAAGCATGAGAGGACCAATGATGTACCTCCAGAAATCTTAAAGAAAATTTATCTGGATTTTCCAAAAGAACCTAAGGTTCATGTCACCGAGATTATCAAGCCAAAGGAAAAGGCGAATAGTTTTCTTGAGCCGACTTACTCAAAGGACCCAGCTCTTGAGAGTTTAAGACGAAGGTGTGTGGATGACCAATATCCTATCACTTCTTATGCTAAGTCGAACGCCAAGAACGTGTTTGAAGAATACCGTGCATGCTTTAAGTGCGGGGAGAGAGGGCATTTACTTGATCACTACCCGTACGTAAGGCATAAGAGGCACGAGGTTGAAGTGAAGCAGAAATATCAAAGTCCAGTCGACAATCACTGTTATCCACAATGACATTTTGTCCCTCAACCAGCACCGTTTTATAATCAAAGCCGTTATTTTCAAAAGAGGGATAATCGTCAGATGGCATAAGATCTTCGTAACCGGATTGCAATGGAAAAACCCTTAAAGAAACCAGTGGTGAACACAATTGCTGATAAACTGAAGGTTCCACCAAAACCTGCTGTTAAAACAACAGTTGGACCTATCTCTGTTAAATCAGAGAAGGTAACTAAGAAAGTTTCATTTAAAAATGAAGTAGAGAAACCGAATGAGACCCAAAAATCTCAGATTAGGATCTTGAAACATTCGGAACAATGTTGGTCACCAGTGAGTTCTCAAGGTGCTTCTACTTCAAAAGCAAATGAAAATCTGAAAGTGAAAAGAATTTGATTGATCAGAAAAAGGTCAATTCAAATTCAATTGTTTGTGATAAAGAATCTTTGAAACTGAATGTTCAAAGACCCAAGACCAAGTAGGCTTGGGTCCCCCCTAAAGAACTAATTTTTTACTTGATATGTGCAGGGAGCTTCAGCTGGCCCTATTAGAAGTCTTTGGATTGTTGACAGTGGAGTTTCTGGTCACATGACAGGGGATTTGTCGCTATTGTTCGACATTAGAAACATCAATGGCGGATATGTAGCATTTGCTGGGAACAAAGGAGGTTACATTACTATGGAAGGGAGTGTGAGTAATGGTATAGTGAGTTTTGAGAAGATTTCATATGTGAAACAGATCGATTATAATCTGCTTAGTGTCAGCCAAATCTGCGATAAACAGTGTTCTGTATTCTTAGATGACAAATCTTGCTACATACTAAAACCGGGTTTTTTACTTCCAAAAGAGTGGATCATGCTGAAAGCACTGAGAGTGAATAATCTTTACATTCTTTACATGTCAAATGTGATGACACCTCAAGGCCAAGTAACGTGTTTCCTCTCCAAGGCTACTAGAAAAAGAATCTATTATGTGGCATAGGAGGATGGGACACATTCACCTCAGAAAAATGAATCATCTAGTAAAGAATGGGCTTGTCGAAGGCGTTAATGTCAGACATTTTCATCTAAATGACAAGTGTGTGAGTTGAAAGAAGGGAAAACAGCACAAACAGTCCCACAAACCAAAGAAAGTAAACTCTGTTGAAATGCCACTTGAGCGTTTGCACATGGACCTATTCGAACCTGTCAAGTGTAAGAGTCATTGCGGAGAGTTGTACTGTCTTGTGGTTACTGACGATTATTCCAGATTCTCATGGGTAATGTGCTTGCATCATAAGAGCGACACTTTTAACAATCTGAAAGTTCTGTTCACTTGATTAGAGAATGTCTATGGTTTGAAAATCAAAAGAATTCGGAGTGATAATGGGACGGAGTTCAAAAATGCACAGATGGATGCTCTTTGTGAATATTAAGGAATTCATCAAGAACACAGTGCTCCGTATACCCCTCAATAGAACGGTGTCGTAGAAAGGAAAAATAGGACTCTAATTGAGGCGGCGAGAACAATGCTTGCAGATTCTAATCTTCCAGTAATGTTCTGGAATGAAGCCATATACGCAGCATGTTATACACTGAATCGTGTGTTAACAGTGAAGAAGTTTGGCAACACTTCTTATGAACTGTTGAACAGACGAAAGCCAAACTTAGAGTATCTAGAACCATTTGGAGCAGCGTGTACTATGCTTAATCTATCTAAGAAGTTTGCACCGAAAGCTGAAGAGGGATTCTTTGCTGGATATGCAACCCTGCTCAAACGGGTATTCAACAAACGAACTCGTCAGGTAGAGGAGTGGGCTAACGTTGAAGTTCAACGGTATACTCAGAACGTACAGGGTACCGGTCCAGATTGGATGTTTGATTACAAAGATTTCTTTGAATCATTCAATCTAGATAGCTTGGTTGAAGAGGTTGTATTAAGACTTTATTACGAGTGTGAAAACGTAGTGACATCACCGTTGGTGCGTCCGATCACATTAACTCCTCCAACAGCTTCTAATGATGCCAATGTTCCTGTAGCAAAAGAAGAAGTTTTCCAAGAAGCTTCCACAACTCTTAATTTATCAGAATTGGAAGATGATGATGATATCACAAGTGAAGCTATTCTAGATTTTGCTACAGAGGCACCTCCAGTGAACCCAAATACAAATGTTGCTTCATCATCCTATTTGGGAAATGATCTGGTTTCAATAGAGAATTTGACTACTCAAACTGGAGTGCAAGTACCTGATCATCCGGAATCTCGGATTCATCGTAGTCACCCGCTCGAGCAAGTAATTGGTGATCCTGGTAGTAGTGTTATGACTAGAGGACAACTTCGGAATGCAAACACATCAGAAAATCTTGGCGCTCTAGCTTTGTATGCAAAAATTCAGAAATCTGGTTGTCAGAATGACTGGTCTTTTGCTTGTTATGTTTCGCAGTTTGAGCCGCGGACTTACAAGGATGCTCTTTTGGATGACGCTTGGGTAGAGGCGATGCAAGATGAGTTGTTGCAGTTTCAGAAACTAGGAGAATGGACGCTAACAGATTTACCTCCAGGCAGAAAGAAAATTGGAACCAAATGGGTTTTCAAGTGCAAAAAGGATGAGAGAGGCGTAATTGTGAGAAACAAAGCTCGACTGGTAGTTCAAGGTTTTCATCAAGTGGAAGGAATTGACTACAACAAGATTTATGCACCTGTGGCACGTTTAGAAGCAATTCGTATGTTTCTAGCGTTTGCCTCATATAAGAAATTCAAGCTGTATCAAATGGACGTTAAGAGTGCGTTTCTTTACGGTGTGGTCAAGGAGGAGGTATACGTCGGTCAACCACCAGGCTTTGAAGATCCTATCCTCCGGGATAAGGACTATGTTTTAAACAAAGCATTATACGGGTTGCACCAAGCTCCACGCCAATGATATGAGGAGTTGAGCACGCACCTTATATACAAAGGATTTAAACGCGGTTTGGCAGACTGCACTCTGTTCACCAAAAGAACAAGGGATGACTTGTTTCTAGTCCAGATTTATGTTGATGACATTATTTTTGGATCTACTAACGAACTTTTGTGCAGAGAATTCGAAAAAGTGATGCAGGAAAAGTTCGACATGAGTGCGATGGGAGAAATGCAGTTTTTCTTCGGCCTGTAGGTGGAACAAAGACCAACGGGGATATTTATTCACCAGACAAAATACGTTTCTGAAGTCTTGAGCCGATTCCAGATGGAAGATTTGAAGTCGATGAATACCCTGATTCAACCTAATCATGGGATTGGAGTTGACGCTAAGGGGGAGCTGACTGATCATTTTACATACAGAGCAATCGTCGAATCTTTGATGTATCTCACCGCATCCAGACCAGATATAATGTTCGCTACATGTCTCTGTGCACGATATCAGTCGAATCCGAAACAGAGTCATCTCGCAGCTGTTAAACGGATCCTACGATATGTGAAGGGTTGTCCGCCGAGAGGACTATGGTACCCTAATGATGATAATTTTGACCTAATTGCTTATAGTGATGCAGATTGGGGCGGTTGTGACAAAGACAGCAAATCCACAACGGCTGGATGTTAATTTTTGGGGAGCGGGCTCGTGACCTGGCAATGTAAGAAGCAGACGGCAGTCGCATTATCCACATGTGAAGCAGAATATGTTTCAGCTTCAAGTTGCTGCTCATAGGTTCTGTGGATTCAACAACAGATGGTCGATTATGGTTTGCAATTTCTTAAAACCCCTATTCACTGTGACAATGAAGCTGCAATTGCATTAACTAAAGACACGGTCAATCACTCAAAAGCTAAACATACTCGGATTAAGTATCACTTTATCCGAGATTGTTATGCCAAAGAGTTGATTGACATGGTCAAAGTCCACACTGATTACCAACGTGCAGATCTTTTTACCAAAGCTTTTGATAGATCTCGATTCGAATTTTTATTAAAAGCTAATGGTATAAAAGAGAAACAAGACTGATCATCACCTCTGTTTATCACTTTTAGTTTTTTTTTTTAGTTTTACTGTTTTTCAAAAATCCAAAAACCCAAAAATATTTTTTACATTTTAGGGGGAGTTTTAGATTTTCAGAAAACCCAAAAACATTGAAAAATCCAAAAAAGCCATAAAAATTAGAAAAATCCAAAATGATTTTCCAGGAATAAAAGAGAAAATGATAGTGCATCAGTGGGGATCTGACACATGCTAAAGATTTTAAATGTTATATAAGCCGTGTGTTGAGTCTATGTGATGTGCTGGTAGGCTTCGTATACCTTTTACTACGTGTTAGATACATACATATCAAACGAATTGAAATGTGGATGAACTCCTCATTGGCATATGGTCTTAGTACTGTAATTTCGTTTGATAGGGTATTTGTACAAAACTTGGAGGTTTCGGGTCGTTATGTTACTAGTTATCTGGGGATAGCCTTTATGATCTTTTGTCGTAAGGTTTTACGGACCTAGATCAGACAGGGTATCTTGCTAAAAGAGCTTTAATGCCAAAACTTAAAGTTACCGAATTGAGGAACTTTCCATGTATGATGATAATCAATGATTATCTAATACATTTTATCCAATGATTGATGCAAATCATGATTGATATTCGCCCTCAACCTGGTAGAGTGCATATGTTACTTTGCAGCATTGACTTGCTGATATGTACACCTCTGTGCCTTAATACCTTGTAAAATTACAGATAACAAAGGCATAATCGCGCGTTACAATGAGTGTTTGTGCAATTATTCCTTGATACGGGAGTATGTCGTGTGCATGGGAACCACAGACAATTTTGTTTATACTATAGACAATCGTATCAAACACTGCATAAAAGTCTATATGAGAGCTTATGTGGATAACAATATCAGCAACTGTCAGGTCACACATTGACTTTAATGATAATAAACACTAAAGATCAACGGTGTGATCAGATTTCTCAAAAACTGATATGATCCTCTTACTGGAAATCACAAAACATTTACTGCTTTATGTTTACATTCCTGCATTTTACATTTGATTCAAAATTTACAAAAACTCAAAAAGATTTTAGGTGTGTTTTAACATAAATTTTAGATAAACCAAAAAGATTTTACATTTCTGTGTTATTTTTTATAACACATGGTGATTGATGGTTGTTTTCTGAAACTTGATGAATCATTTGAGTTTTGTGACTTTTAAATGAGAAATAATGAATGTTGGATGCTTAAAAGATGAGAAAAAGATTGAACGGAATTCGATTTTGAGATTTGGTAAAATGTTCAAAAATTCCAATCTTCATTCGCCCCTTCGATGGGTCGAATGTGGAATTTTCCTTTACATTCGAGCTTTTTAAAACGGTCGAATGTGAGTATTCATGTGTATTTTGTACATTCAAACCCTATTTATACTTTCGAGCCTTTCAGTAGGGTCGAATGTGGAAATATTTTCACCTTCGCCATGATAAAACGGTCGAATGTGGAGCCTATATATACAAGTCTGCACGTTCGAACCCTCATTAAAAAAAAATTCAAATTTCTCAGATAACACACCCTTGTTGCTCGATTTTTCTAGACCTTATAACATTGATCCTTACACTTTTCTGATCATTTTAATATCAAATATACATGTAATCATCATGGAATGAAGGCAGATTGATGGATATTGTGTTCGAACCCTAGTTCATAACCGTTGGACCATTTTTAGGGTGTTATTGATGCAATAGATGATTAGGTTTTAGTTATAGATAGTTTTAGGGGGAGAATGATCAACAATCTAGGTCAATTACAGGCTAATTGTGTTAATTTGAGGATCCTGCTCATCTTGATTCGGTGTACAAACTTGACAAGGCTCTATATGGGCTAAAACAGGCTCCAAGAGTTTGGTATGACACACATTCCACATTTTTATTGAAAAATCACTTCACAAAAGGCTCCATTGATAAAACACATTTCATAAAGCATGTTGGAAATCACATCCTTCTTGTTCAAATTTATGTTGATGATATCATTTTTGGTTCAACAAACACCAAATTGTGTGATGAATTTAAGAAAATCATGCGATCTAAAATTGAGATGTGTACCATGGGAGAACTACAGTACTTTTTAGGACTGAAGATCAAGCAACAAACAAATAGAACTTTTATATATCAATCAAAATATGTTATAGAATTATTAAACAAATTTTCTTTACAAGACTGTAAATCATGTTCCATTCCCATGAGCCCAACCACATAAGTTGTATATATATGACTATCGCTTTGGATTAATCAAGAAACGACGTTTAATATTGAAGAATTGAAGATTATGAAGGCCATTCGACCTATCACGAGGTCGAATGAGGTTTAACTAGGTCGAATGAAGTTTTGTTATACATGTTTGTATTGGTTAGAACCTTGAATAGGTCGAACGAACCCATTCGACCTCTACAAAGGCGAATGGGAAGGTCTATATATAGTTTTGGTCTATTTTGAAGGGAAGAACTTTTTTCATTCGATCTAGGTGAAGTGTGTGTTTTTCAGTGTGTGTCTAGAAACTTCTGATCGAGTCTTTTCATTGTAATCTAAGGTGTAATTGATTATTATCAAGTGTTTATAAATGAAAATGTTTATTAAAATGGATTTCTACTTGTTCTGATTTGTTGATTATCATTTTGCATGTGATCTAGGGTTTCCGCACCTAGATTACTCCATGATGTGTGTAAATGTATATATAAAAATGTGCACAAGTTTTAATTAAAACGACTCACCTAAAAACTACACACGCACGGCAAGTGTACCGGTCGCAAAGCAGTAAACAGATAAGACCGAGTATCGAACCCAAAGACGCGAATGCAACTCTAAATCACAACCTATACCGAATACTAGCCTAAATAAATATATACTTAAATTGGGGGTATTTTAAACTACTAATTACAAACTTAGAAGAAACTAAATTAAAATAACCTCAACTTCGTATACGAACCTAGGAGCTTGGAGAAATCGGATAGGAAGAAGGCTGGTTACTTAGGTAAAATCCCTAGACACTAGCAATAAATCCTGAATCTGGTAATTAACTTGAGACCCTATTCTTATCTAATAAACCTCCTGTCAAAGATAGCTCACTAGACTTAAGGCGGGACAAGTGCAGAAATGCTAAGATGGATCCGGATCGCCCTAGCGTACCGAAATCCCACAGAAATCAGATTAAAACCTTTCCTGGATTAAAACCCTTAAACTATGAAGCAGACTTAAACTCTATTGAAGAAAACCTAGGAAAACTCTAAACACGGACAAGTAGCGACTCCCGCCCTAGCGCTTGCCAACTACCGAACAATGCCTAGTTAGTTACCTAGCAATCTCGAGTTAGATTTCTCACCCTCAAGAATGGACTGCACGTCTTAGTTAATTTTATTATATTAGTTTGTTATACTTGTGTCGTACTCCAACTCCAAATACTAGCACGCTAACCTAAGTTGACGAACTAAATTGATTTCAAGACCTAGGGGGTATCTCTACATGCCTAGCTCCACAAAACCAATAAACAAACTTCAAATAAAAATAACACCAACACACATATATCAAATCCAACAATAAAATTAAAATCATGTAATCCTACACATCAAAATTAAAAACCAAGAATCATTAAAAACTGCAAATTACGTGTCTAGTTCATAAACCTAAGCAACCATAAAAGTCTAGCTACTCATAATATTTAGAAACCTAAATTCAAAGTTTATAAAAAACAATTTCATCATGTCTATAAAAATATAGAGCGAAAACTAAACCTAACCCATGGCTCGTTGGCTATTGATCTTTAACGTGCCCGTGGCCTTTTCTCCTACCGTGCTCGTTCGCTCGTCACCGTGGCTGCTTCTTGTTCTCTGTGTGATTCCAAAAGAAATTGGAATTTCCAATGTTGTTCGCTGCTCCTTCTGCGGCTGTTGAATGAATTGTTGTTGTAGAATAATTGTGCGCCGTCTTGTTAATATCTCTTCAAAAATTATAATATGGAACCCTTTCATTCTTTTTCTCTATGGGGCTTGGGCTCGTGGATATGATGAGTCCACTTTCATATTTGTTTTTTTTCATCTTTTATTATTATTATTATTATTATTATTATTATTATTATTATTATTATTATTATTATTATTATATAGTATTTTAGCTCCGTGCTCTTGACTCGGGTGTTCTTAACTTGACCAAATTTGCTCGTTTACGCTCCAACGTCCATTCAAGCACCTACCAAAATATAAAATAAATAAATAAGTACTAAAAATTAATAAAAATCTATACAATGACAAAAATAAGCCAACAAACGAATACACGCCTAAAACTACTAAAAACTATATACAAAAGACTCAATTATAACAAAAAATATATAAGAGAATAGATGTGTTTTACGACACATCAAACATCCCCACACTTGACTCTTTTTCGTCCCTGAAAAAGAATTATGCTATGGAATCACAGTTAGGTTTACATCCAGTTTCAAAACATAGGTTACTTAATTTATAATCTACTAACGTATTGATTGCGATTGCAGGTATATTGATCCTCTTAAACCCACACCGGTTTCCAAGCCCCTTTTTATTTATGTTAAGTTCATGTTGATTAGTCTATCTAGGGTCTCACTCGAAGGAAGCCACAGTTCCTCCTAATCCCGCCTCAAGCTTATGAAGCTAAAGGAACGACCAATTGACCATTTCCCAACCGTCTTATGTAGAAAACCAAGAGAATTTAAAATCATTTTTTTTTTGGCATACTTAACTCAGAGGGTGTGACCAATCCAAGTCGCTATCCCAGTGGCCAGGCACCTTAAGCTTCAGCATTTTTTTTTTCATCTCAGCATACTTAACTCAGAGGGTGTGACCAATCCAAGTCGCTATCCCAGTGGTCAGGCACCTTAAGCTTCAGCATTTTTGCTTTGATTTCTAATTTTTTTTTTTTAAGTGAGTAGAAATTCTAACGGTTTTCTACTTATAACGGTGCTTCTTATACTATTTTTGGCGGTTTCGGTCTCCCCGTTTCTCCTAGATGAGAACCCACAAAATAGCCTAACATAATTAATTTATTACTTTTCAAAGGAAACCTTTCTACCGGCCGAGCCTACCCACATATCCCAGATCAGACACGTTTTCAATCAATTTTAATCTCTTATTATACATACTATTTGAAAACCGGACACCTAACTTTACCTATCATTTTCCATATTTTATATAATGCAAACTTCAAAATCAGGGACTTTTTTTTTCAGTTTTTTTTTTTTTTTTTTTTTTAAATGACTTTATATACAGATTAAACGACAGTTTCCCATCCCCACACTTAAACTCTACATTGCCCTCAATGTAGGAATAGAAAACGACTCAAAACAAAAAAATAATAAAAAAAATTCCAAATAAAAAAAACGAGGGCAAATTGGAAAAGATTTAGCTGGTTAATTAATGCGTAAGCTCCAAAAACTCTAGTCCAATCCAGCTCGATCGTATAGCATTTTGGTCGCGATCGGCTCTGACACAATGGTAAACTCTCGGGTTACTTCAATATAACGTACAGGTCCAGAATCACCCGAATGGAGATTGAGTACGGGTGGTGCAATCCAAACCTGCGCAAAACAAAACAAACAAAACCCGAGCATAATACCGAACCACACAAAAATAAAAAGACGCAAACTACTAACTTAGACTCATAATATAACAACAAACAAGAAGACGTACCTGCTTGGCAAAATGGCGGTGAATGGTGGTAGAACCAAATGAGTAAAAAAAAAAAAATCTGGTTCTCACTCAACGTGAAGGACACTGGTGATCACAACACGCGTTGCAAGAGAAAAAAAATATAACTTTCCGGGGTAATAGCTGGTCGCATTAGGCGAACAGGTCAGCCCAGACTCCTCACATTACGTGAAAAATCTTTTTTCACAGAAAGTTAATTAATTTTTTTAAGAAAAAATCTCTTTTATTACCCAAACCTTTACCAAAACTCCCACTCATAAAATATATATAAAGATAATACATGGGATCCGCTCATGGTGAAATTTCCTCTACCCAAGCAAACAGACTCAAAGACACAAAAACAGAGATAAAATAGAAAGATAAAAACCTATTAACCACTACCGAAGGACGGACCGCAAATAATAAAAAAAAGAAGAGCTAGAAAAAAAAATACATAGTTATAAATATAAATTTACAAACTCTACAAAGCCTCCCCACACTTAAACTCAATCAGGAGGCTTCTCTTTTATCTGGACCCGATCCAACCAGTTTAATTCCACCCGGTCCATATTGTTTAGAAAAAGTACATTAGTGGAATTTAAAAATATTTTATCGAATTTAAATGGGTCGGGCCACCAATATTTAAATTTACCTGGACCAAACCTGATTCTTGGCATGTAATGAGGGGACTTGTTGTCTCTACAACTCCTGACCCTCACCCTGTGTCGGTCCAGGTGCCTCTTCGCCTTCTCCCGTGGTGGTGGCACTAGTAACAGTGTAATATCCAATGCCTGCACGGGCCGGCTGTGGTGTTCTTCTTCTTCTTCCACCACTGCTTGTTTCTCATCTTTCTTGTTTGGTGACACTTGGTCAAAATCTTTGTCCACTTCTGGAGCTGACAAATCAACTAACTCATCACCAAACTTTGCTTCCCCATCAGCTGCTTCTTCAAGCAGGTCAGTGGTGTCTTCCTCTTCCACCACTTCTTCCTCAAACAGCCAGCCTGTGGATTCTGAAAAATCCATATCTTCCTCAGCCTCCCCTATCTTCTCCATCATGGCTTTCCTATGCGCGTCCCAAGCTATCCTTTCTATCTCCTCATCATCACTCCAGACATCTGCCTCCCAAGGGTATGCTACTGAACTAGAGATCTGGCAAGGCTGCTCATCCTGCTGAACCAAAGGTGGGACTAAGGCGTCCATTATGGTCTCTGGCTCTAACCCTGAATCCTGCAAAATACCATCCTCACAAGACAAGTGTAAAGAATCATATGGGTCAGTTAAATCATGCACAGAATCAGATGAGTAAGGACAAACAGTTTCAGCAACGGGACTAATACAATCAGGTAATCTAAGTGTTACCATCTGAGCCTGCTGAACTGGAGGTGGGACTTCAACGTCCATTATGGTCTTCAGTTCATCCACCTGAGCCTCTAGCCTTTTAAGTGCCGCATCTTGTTCCCTCAAAGAGTCGGTGCGCTTGGATAGCAAAGAATCGATATCCTCGAGCATGAGCTGTTGTTTAGCAAGTAAGGCGGCAAAATCGGGTCTAGTGTGAGACGAGACATCCCGATAATCGGGATGTTGATAAAAATGTTGGCTAGGTGGATACTCTGACGAGCTCCCACCATGCCTTTCCTCATACATCTTAGCTTGTAGACGATCAGGCCGACTTTTTATTCTATCTAGTGACTCAGATGTTGCAGGGTTAAACCACCGGTTAGCCTGTGGATGTGAAGGTTGGTATGACTGATATGGCTGCGGCTGCAAATACGTGTTAGCATAGTAATCTGCGGAATACCCCGATGAATTTGGGCATTTTATAGTAAAATGGGGCCCTCCACAGATCCCACACATGTTAAAAAATATATATTACGAATAAAAACAAATAAAAATAAAAAATAATAATTACAGGAAAAAACAAAAACTATTTACAAATTAAAAGACCAGACAAACGGTTTGGGAAGTTATCCAGAATGCCAATTGCGTCCCCGGCAACGGCGCCAAAAACTTGATGTGTGTAAATGTATATATAAAAATGTGCACAAGTTTTAATTAAAACGACTCACCTAAAAACTACACACGCACGGCAAGTGTACCGGTCGCAAAGCAGTAAACAGATAAGACCGAGTATCGAACCCAAAGACGCGAATGCAACTCTAGATCACAACCTATACCGAATACTAGCCTAAATAAATATATACTTAAATTGGGGGTATTTTAAACTACTAATTACAAACTTAGAAGAAACTAAATTAAAATAACCTCAACTTCGTATACGAACCTAGGAGCTTGGAGAAATCGGATAGGAAGAAGGCTGGTTACTTAGGTAAAATCCCTAGACACTAGCAATAAATCCTGAATCTGGTAATTAACTTGAGACCCTATTCTTATCTAATAAACCTCCTGTCAAAGATAGCTCACTAGACTTAATGCGGGACAAGTGCAGAAATGCTAAGATGGATCCGGATCGCCCTAGCGTACCGAAATCCCACAGAAATCAGATTAAAACCTTTCCTGGATTAAAACCCTTAAACTATGAAGCAGACTTAAACTCTATTGAAGAAAACCTAGGAAAACTCTAAACACGGACAAGTAGCGACTCCCGCCCTAGCGCTTGCCAACTACCGAACAATGCCTAGTTAGTTACCTAGCAATCTCGAGTTAGATTTCTCACCCTCAAGAATGGACTGCACGTCTTAGTTAATTTTATTATATTAGTTTGTTATACTTGTGTCGTACTCCAACTCCAAATACTAGCACGCTAACCTAAGTTGACGAACTAGATTGATTTCAAGACCTAGGGGTATCTCTACATGCCTAGCTCCACAAAACCAATAAACAAACTTCAAATAAAAATAACACCAACACACATATATCAAATCCAACAATAAAATTAAAATCATGTAATCCTACACATCAAAATTAAAAACCAAGAATCATTAAAAACTGCAAATTACGTGTCTAGTTCATAAACCTAAGCAACCATAAAAGTCTAGCTACTCATAAAATTTAGAAACATAAATTCAAAGTTTATAAAAAACAATTTCATCATGTCTATAAAAATATAGAGCGAAAACTAAACCTAACCCAAGGCTCGTTGGCTATTGATCTTTAACGTGCCCGTGGCCTTTTCTCCTACCGTGCTCGTTCGCTCGTCACCGTGGCTGCTTCTTGTTCTCTGTGTGATTCCAAAAGAAATTGGAATTTCCAATGCTGTTCGCTGCTCCTTCTGCGGCTGTTGAATGAATTGTTGTTGTAGAATAATTGTGCGTCGTCTTGTTAATATCTCTTCAAAAATTATAATATGGAACCCTTTCATTCTTTTTCTCTATGGGGCTTGGGCTCGTGGATATGATGAGTCCACTTTCATATTTGTTTTTTTTCATCTTTTATTATTATTATTATTATTATTATTATTATTATTATTATTATTATTATTATTATTATATAGTATTTTAGCTCCGTGCTCTTGACTCGGGTGTTCTTAACTTGACCAAATTTGCTCGTTTACGCTCCAACGTCCATTCGAGCACCTACCAAAATATAAAATAAATAAATAAGTACTAAAAATTAATAAAAATCTATACAATGACAAAAATAGGCCAACAAACGAATACACGCCTAAAACTACTAAAAACTATATACAAAAGACTCAATTATAACAAAAAATACATAAGAGAATAGATGTGTTTTACGACACATCACTCCACTAGTGTGATTATCTAGTTGATTTCTTAACAATCCGATCCTCTACAAAGTGGTATAAGAGCTTTGCTCAATCACACAACTGTAAATTGATAGTTTTCGAACAAATTTTTCATCCAAAAGACCTAAATTTTTTCTGTTTTGCATGAACATTACAGGACAATGGAGATTGATTGATTTGACTTATTTTACGGATAAAATCAAAATTTCTTTCACAAAAGTTGATCTCCATCAAATCCGAAGCAAAACCTGATTAATATCATTGAAATCCATCAACATTTGAAAATTTTCCATCAAATTGAGTGATTTGTGAAGAAAAACCGTTTTTCAACTAGGTCAGGTCGAATAAGAAGTTTTTGTGTCGAACTAGTGAGTTTTTTTTATCGAATCAAGTGTGTTTAGGTCGAATCAGTGGGATTATAGGTCGAACCAGTTGTTTGTTCTTCATTCAGAGTGGGTTGTGTTTTCATTCGAACCTTTGTTTTTAATTCGACCTTACGTGAGGTCGAACGAGAGTTATAGTAAGGGCCTAATAAGAGTTTTGTGTGTCAGTTTCTCATTCGAGTCTATCTCAGGGATCGAACTAGGTGTTTCTTTTCCATTCGAACCCTCGATTGTTTGAAGAAGGTCGAACAAGATTCTGTTTGTCAAGATTTTCTAAGTATTGATATTCCAAACATAATGGACAACATTTGGGGATTTCCGATGACACCTAGACCTGCTACAACACAACCACAACATGTACTTATGAATTCTTGGGGAGTTGCATCACAGAAGACGAACACATAACCAACATAGCCGATAAATTACCTTGCCATACCAAGTTCAACACCACCGACTGTTACTCATCCTCCACAACAAGTTCCAGACTATTGGGGAGTTGCAGCAGCAGCGGTTGCTCAGAATCAGACTTCTAACGTGATTACTACTTTGATCAATGACTTATCATCAGGTAGTGGTAATCGTTCGCCAAAGTTGTTAGACATGTCTGAGTATTATCAATGGCAGAAGAATTTCAAGATTTATCTCAAAGGCATGGGTTTGGTAGGTGGAGAGGCTTGGCAAATGATCATGAAGGGTTATAGTCCACCGATGGTTGAGAACACGAATGTACCAATACCTCTTGAAGACTTAAAAGACAATGAGAAGAAGAAGTTTGATGTTGATAAGAAGGCATTTTCTCAGTTGTCTCAAGCCTTAACCATAGATTTGCTACATCAGTTTGGATCTAGTACTACTTCAAAATCGCTATGGGATTGTTTGAATAATTGGCATGATGGTAATGATAAGACTAGAAGAATTCGCGTGGAAGAGCTGAGAAAGGAGTTTGAGAATTTTAGTTATGTTGGGAATGAAACATTGAAGGAACTTGTTCCAAGATACTATCATTTGTTGTCAGAATTATCGAATTACGATATTAACTTTCCCATGACTGAATTAGTGGACAAGTTTGCTGATTCGTTGCCTCCTTATTGGGGACAACATGTTGAAGTACTATAGGAAAAATATACTTATCAGTACTGGTCCATCAATGAGTTCATACAGAAGTTGGAGAACAAAGAGATGGAAAAAAGGAGGAAAGTTAAAAGAGTACAGTTTCTACAGAATCCAGAGCTGTATCATGCTACATCATCCTCCTCTATTTCTAATCCATCAGGAGGAGCGAGTGTTGCACCTCACGTTGCTTGTGCATCGAATGTTGTTGAGCTACAAAGGAATCCGGTCAATTACCTCGCTCCAGGGCCGTCTTATTATTATTATTATGATGATGATGATGAGGATAATGAAGATGAAGGTGGGTCATCGGTGGAGAGGAGGCGGGAGGGGAGGAGGATGTCATCGGTGAAGACGTTGATGATGGTGTTGGTGAAGATGGGGTAGGTGGGGTAGGTGGGGTAGAGGATGTGAAGATGGTGTCTGATAGATTGTTGGAGTATTGCATCTAATGGGTATTTGTTTTAAATAAATTTATTTTGCTTTTGAGATTTTTTAATACAATATGATAACATACATATCACCCACGTGATGAGTATTTGGTATAAATTTATTTATTTATTTAAAATGACTTGTTATTATTAATAATAATAATGATGATAATAATAAATAAATAAAAAGCAATGATTACCCAATCATTTATAAAGCATCATAATACCCCTTTCCATTATACCCTCTTTTCCTAAAACGCCTTTCTATTACTTTATAATATTTTATTCTTCATAACGCTCCTTCACTACGCATGCCCTTATGTCATACAAAATCATGTTTCGTGACATCCCGCGGGACGCCATCTAGTTAGTAACAATTTACAGACACAATTTATCATTCTAATTCTAATGCAAAAAAGTGTGAAAGTGTAACTACATTTGACGACCTTTCATTAAGTTTTTCATCAGGTAGGGACACTGGCTATTGACTTTCAACAACAATAACATATAATCTAAGCATCCAATGAACACTCAATAACGCCATCACGGCCACCAGCCTTATATATATTCCCACTTATCCTTATTCAAAATTATAACCACCTTGAATATCCCATAATCACTACTACTACTACTCTCTCTCTCTCTCTCTCTCTCTCTCTCTCTCTCTCTCTCTCTCTCTCTCTCTCTCTCTCTCTCTCTCTCTCTCTCTCTCTAGAAATAAAAACATGGAAAGTTGCCGCAAAACCACCGTAGATGCCACCCCTATAACCGTTTCCACACTCACAGAAGAGTCTGATTACTCGCATTCGTCGTCATCTTTGTCACAACTCAGCCCCACCAGTGTTCTGGCTCCACTGCCACGTCACCCGGCGGTACTCAGCCCCTGCGCTGCCTGTAAGATACTCCGGCGGCGGTGTATCGACAAGTGCATGTTGGCACCTTACTTTCCACCCACTGACCCCCACAAGTTCACCATTGCACATAGAGTGTTTGGAGCTAGCAACATTATCAAATTGTTACAGGTGCAACATATTTTTTTTTCTTTTTCTCAAAGGTGTAGAATTTCTTTCAATTCCTTGAAAAAATTAATTAAAAGAGGGCCCTACTAATCCTAAGACCTAGTGTAGTGGGGCTTCATTGGGGCGTTATTTTGTAAAATAAAGCCCCCACACAATTACGGGCGGCTTTATTTTTTAAAATCTTGTTTTGGCGTTATAAGTATAGCGCCGGATTATTAATCCCCCTCCAATCATATGTTGCCACCTCATACTCTCTCTCTCTATATATTATTATTTTATTATTTTTTTAATTTAAAACATAAAATAAAATATTAATAGGGGCTTTATAAATAAAGCCCCTACCACTACACCATTTTTTCACATTCTATCTCCATGCTGACTCAGCTGCCACGTGGACCAATCAGAAAGGGGGAGTTTATAAATAAAGTCACCACACATGGTCTAAGCCACCGTTATTCGAATGGCCTTCCGAAGCAAAACTCAAACATAGGGTGCTATGACGTAAGTTTTAACTTTTAAGCGACTGTTCGTCAAAATCTTTAAATATCCGCTTAAAAGCAAAGGACTATGACACAAGCCCTAACTTTTATACGTTCGTTTGAAAACAATATAGGATTATATTGTCACTTGTGTATAGTAGCAGGCCCCAAAAGAAAAAAATTGTTATGTGAAGTTTAAATTAAAATACCTTAATTAATCATAACTTTATGCATAAAAGTGTGTATGAAATCTAGAACCCACCCTGGCCTACCTCACACATTAATAGGAGACTGCCACATACCTAAAATATGATGTCACATACCCAGAATATAATGTCACGGGGTATATGAAACCTAGAACCCAAGTTTAAAGAAACAAACTTAGCTTTTATAGCTTTTCTTTAGACAATAAATTATTGTGTTTCGTGAGAAGTAACTTTAGTCATATTATGATTTTACATTAGTACCCTTTATAAAATAACTTATTACAATATCTATAATGAATAACCGCATTGATGGTATGGTACGTATCTTTAATTATAGGAACTTCCGGAGTCTCGTAGAGCGGATGCTGTTAGCAGTATGGTGTACGAAGCGAACGCACGACTAAGGGATCCTGTTTATGGTTGCGCGGGCACAATTTGCCATCTTCAGAAACAAGTTAACGAGCTTCAAGCAGAGTTAGCCAAGGCGCAAGCCGAGATGATCAACTTGCAATGTCGACAATCCAATATTTTAACTCTAATCCGAATGCAAATGGAAAAAATACCGTCGCTACCACTCTCACCACCACTACTACAACAAAACATTTACGAGAATGTAAACTTCTTCGATGATATAGACAACCTCACAAGTCTTGATCATCTATGGAACTGAACTCAAGAGTTGATCGATCTCACTAAAAACTGATAATGATCAAAAGGCACAAGAGATTGATCAGTTACAACAAGATTGAATTGTAGTTTATGAGATTCTAGTTATTAATTAATTAAGCTTATTTAGAACCTTAAGTGCGTTTAAATCCCATAAATGGGAATAAGGAACTCCATACTTACGTGATATTAATAAATTCATTGTATTTAACTATAAATCACTTCACATTGATCAAAAACAGGGATGGCAATGGGTTAGGTTTGGGACGGGTTTAGGTAATCCCAACCCCATATCCGATTAGGTATGCTTGTCCCAAACCCGTCCCAAAACCCGTCAGGTTTGTATCGGGTAATTACCCATCGGGTATCGGGTATACCCGCGGGTTTCGGGTAAACCCGTTAATTTTAAAAACTTAACCATTGGGTATATCTGACTAAAAACATGTCTGGTATCTATTGCGTGACTACTAACCAAAACATTTAGCATTATCAAATATGTATGTAAATAATTACAATGTATAAATATAAAATAGTTAAATCATATAAAAACACTAAAAGATATAGATAACAAATATTATACACAAATAATTGGTGTTTTTTTTTTTTTGAAGAAGATGACAATCTAGATGGACAATTAGATATATTATGAATACATATTTAAAAAGATATATAGGAAATTACATCGGGTATTTAATCGGGTAAACGGGTATACTTTATCGGGTAATCGGGTCGAGTAAATGGGTATATCATCAAATCCCAAACCCGTCCCAAACCCGCGAAAAAACTAAAAACTAATCTCATACCCGGACCCATACCCGATTACCCGACCCAAACCCGTCCCAATTGTGCCGGGTTTCGGGTTTAGCCATCGAATTCGGGTATGATTGCCATCCCTAATCAAAATTTAAAACCATTTAAAGATCTTATATATTTAACATATCCTGTGATATATATTTTATTTTCTTTACTCCGATATACTAAATACTAAAGTAGAGAAGCTTTAAGACTACACGGTGGGTCATGCCTTTAAGGGGGCATGTACTAATGTGCGTCATACACCTCACTTAAGTTGGAATAGCCATCCAAGACAAACAATGCATGGAGTGGTGGTGACATCAACGGAGACTAGGTTTTTTTGGAAGGTGAAGGTCTTATTCGGAGGTGGCAGAGTACTTCACACCCGCTCTTGCAGGTCCTGCCCCCACTCACACACCCATACTATGTTGTCTGAATTAGTTCCACGCTGGGGTGGTGGTAGGCATAAGGCCCCCCCCCCCCAAAAAAAAAAAATTCCCGCCACCTGCCACTTGACAGATGTTTTACCCTCCACAAGAGACAAGTCTCTCTAGAGTAAATGCACGCTAATAGAAAACCGGGGTTGCCATCAGGATTCGAACCTGTCCCCTCTATGAGGGTAGAATCTAACCATCACTTGGCTTACCACTCCACCATAAGGTGGGTGGTTTAACGGAGACTAGGTAGCCTCCACGTAACATCGATTTTACTATTACATTTTGTTTTAGATTAATAATTAATAGCAATAAACAAAACATAACTACAAATAAAAACATTACATACAAATTAACCTAACCTAATTTAAACACAAAAACATAATAAACATAACTAAAAACCCTAATATAGTTGTTGGATCAGTAATGCTCTTGATATTTTGCTTGCTAGAGAACACTTATATGTTTAGCAAGTTCAATCAGATTTGCACAGCCGAATAAGTACGTAAAGTTACACTATCAACAGGAGTTATTACTCCCCCTTGATGTTTGAAAACAAAAGACATGTTTAATGAGAATCTAAATATTGAATGTGAATGATAATAAATACTCAAACAGGTTCTCAGTAAATGAAATGGAAATAACAATAATAAGCTTGGAAGGATTTCAGTTTCAATTAAAATCAATGTCTAAAACAAAGGGATGAACCCAACTATTTATAGACTTTACAAATACATGAACTTTGCCAAAAAGCAAGTCTGTAACAAGTTGCAACAAGTTGCATTCTTGGAACTTGCACAAAAAGATAAAGTAATAATAAACAAATAAACTAATGAAACATAAGGCGGTGGAATGATTCTGGTACAAGTGCTGATAAATGACAAACTACTGATGAGTAGTTTGTCTCCAGTAGTTCTTCAGTGAACTTGTCTGGTTAGACTTCAGAACTTCTGATCTATCTTCTTCAGTACTTGTTGAATCCTTCTTCAGTACTTTAGTCTTCTTTTTTCAATAGTTCTATACTTAGAATATTTGCAGAAGTATGAATTAGACTAAGGTTTGCAAAAGTGGTTTTCTCAATCCTTTTTGTCCTAACAATCTCCCCCTGGATTGATGAAGCCAAAACCTTATCTAATTCTTTATTGTTGTTTTCTTCTGTCATTCACAATCTTCCATATTTCCTTGAACATGGAATTCTTCAGTTGATTCAGTTGTTCATCAGTGAGAGATCCCTTTTGAGGTTCCAAATGTTGAATTGTAAGCCAGTCCTGAGTTGATAGATTTTTTAGTTCATTCATGGATTGTAGGCCTTGCTTGTAAGATCTCTTCTTGTCACTAATACTGAGTTGAAATCAGTAAAGGACCATCTGATGATCAGCACTTTAGATTTGTCAAAATCTGAAGTATAGGGAACCATGCTGGATCCCAGGGATGTTCCTGAGTGTTGGATGTTTTCTACTTCTGTGACTCTCAGGTGGGATTCACTTCTGTCTTCTGTTTGCACCACATTAGGTAATTTAAAAGAAGGTAAATGATGTTCAGTAACTACCTTTGTGTGCAGCTTCTCATTTATAGTTTTCTGGATTTGGTAACCAAATGTTGAAGGATCCCTAAACTGTGTTATCAGAGGCTTTTCTTCAATATCAAAGTCTCCATGTATAACTGTGTTGCCTTCTAGCAACACCATCTTGAAATCAGTCTTTGTATTGTCCTCTGGCATTCTCTTGGTAGCTGGTCTTTGTTTGACACCAGAAGTTCTAACTACTGAAGTTGATACTTCAGAAGTTTTGAACTGCTCTGGATTAGCAGCCTTGGCAACCTTGTATTTCTTGTATGTGTCCAGTTGTTTGTCTTCTCTCTACTTTGACACAGAGACTTTTGAACCATAGTCATTAGCTACCAGTTCTTCAATGATCTCTGCTCTCTTGGTTTTTCTATCCTTCTCTGTTGCAAATTTGCCAGCAACAATTTGAGCTCTTTTGGTTAGCTCATCCATTGAGAGCACTTTGAGTGAATAGGCTTTTGTCTTGCTATTCTTTGTGATGAAAGACACCAGTTGTTGTCTTTTGTCTTCTTTAGCAACCTTTTCAGTCTTAGCTTGCCTATTCAGCTCTGCTTCATAAGCTTGAAGTTTATCATTGAAACTCATGTCTTCCCTTGCTTCCAAACTGTTCCAGATCTCATCCTCCTTAGCCTTTCTTTGGGCTGCAAGTAAACTTTTCACTAGTAATTCTTTTGACTCTGAAATTGGAGAAGGGTTCAGCACAGTCGTTGTTGTTGTAGGCCTTGGAATAGGAGTTGGTTGTTGTTGTTCGGTTGGTTTGGAAGGCTCTTCAGTTGTTTGTATGCTGGAAGTGTTAACTGCTGATGTGTTGATAGAAGTATCAACTACTGAAGGATTGTCTTTAGTACTTTCTGAGTCTTCAGAAGTTTCTTCATTATGGCCTTGGGAAGGTTCAGCTTCAATATCAGTTGTAGAAACAAGCCTTTCTTGATCTTCTTTTTGTTTCTTGGCTTTTTCTAGCAGTTCTTGTTGTTGTAGAGCCACTCTTGCATTTATCCTGGCTTCCAGTGACTCCTTTGGTTCCTTTATCTTCTCCCCCTTTTTGGCTTCATCCACTTTTGGAAGCCTGCTAGGTTGAGAAGTTCTACCAGTAAGTTTAGCAAGCTGTCTTGAGTTGTTGTCAATCTTGTTGGACAGCTCACCAAGTTTCTTGTTAATCGCCTCAAATTGAGTTTTGGTTGACAACTCCAAAGCAGTTGTGAAAGATTTGAGGTGATTGGCAATGAGGGTGTTCATTAACTGGTATAGGGGACCATCTGGGCTGCATAGTTGGTTCAGGTCTATGCTTGATGACCCAAGGAATTGGGTAGGCATTTTTAGTGAGGGGTGTGTTTTTGGGGCATCTTCATGTTGTACAGAAGATGCCACTTTAGGGGAATCAGGGATCAAGTGGACTTTAACCTGATCTAGTGTGACTAGCTCTTTGAGCTTAGAGACACCAGGTGCAGGACCTTCACTAGCAGCTGTCAATTCATGTTTGGTGGAGTCTGAATCATCATCCAAATCAATGGAATCATCTGAATCCCTGATTACATCCTTAATTAGCACAATATCAGTTATATCATGAGTTGGGCCCAACCCAGTTGTCTCATGTACCTCTTATTCTTGGTTTAAAGGATTTTCTACCTCAGGCATTAAGCCTTCATTAGTAGTTGCCACAAATGAGGTTTTAGCAATGTTACTTCTTTCCTCAGATCCACCACTGGGTGGTAAATGAGTAGTAGCAGCCTCAAATGTACCTAAAGTCTCTAAGTTTTGGCTTAGAAACCCTGGTTCATCTTCATCTCTTGGGTTAGGGCTATGGACATCCACATTCATGTCAAAATCTTAAGGTATGTCCCCTGTTTGATGTAGTTGTTGGGGACTGACATGTTCTGATGGGATGGTCTCTTTAAGCATAGAGAGAAGTTTGGCAATTTCTATGGTTTCAGGTTTAGAAGTTTGTTGTACTGGTTCAGTAGTTTGGGGTAA
Organism: Ambrosia trifida; assembly: GCA_028751855.1. Taxonomy (NCBI): domain Eukaryota; kingdom Viridiplantae; phylum Streptophyta; class Magnoliopsida; order Asterales; family Asteraceae; genus Ambrosia; species Ambrosia trifida. The sequence continues at coordinate 1,315,231 of CM054123.1, read as the reverse complement.
AGGTTCAGCAGTTTCAAAAGAAGAGTCAATGGGAATAGTTTTCTTAATTTCTTTCTTTTGAAGAGAATTGTGATTGATACTCTTGTGGGGGTTTGAGATGGATGACACTGAGAGGATGATTCAGTCACACCTTTGTCAAGTGCAGATTGCACATTGGCAAGTTCAGGCATCTCAACTTCCTGAACTGCCTTTCTTTTAAGGCTGGTGGGTTTTGATTTTTGTTGTTTAGGTTTCTTGGCCTTTTTGGGTGAAGGTTTGGAAGATGAGGGTTCCATGGGGACTGTTGTTTGTTCCCCTTGGTCATCTTCTGGCCAGGCAGCCGGTTTATTGTGCCTATAGTATGCTTGTGAGGTTAAAGGGTTTAAAACAGTTGTTTTACCCATAAGCACCTCTTCTCCAAGTTCTTTTAATATGCATTGCATAATGAACCTTGGATACAACAAAAACCTCTTTTTAGAATTGAGGTAATGCAACACCAACTCATTAAAGAAAAGTGTTGATGCCCTAAATTTTGTTTCATTCACAATGGAATGAAAAATAGATTGAAAAGTAGAGGGCATCTGATCATAAGATACAGTTTTTGGACTCAAACACATTATGATGTAATGAAACAAAAGTTTGTACTTAGGTTCAAAATATTTCTTAAAAATAGTAGCATGTGAGAGAGTACCTTGGTAACCACACTCTGTCATGGTCAAATGAATTTCAGAGTTTGGAAATTGATCTGGGGCATCCACATCATCTAGACCTAGTCTAATCCCCAAAGTTGCTGGTGTGATTGCCATTCTTCTCCCTTGGATGGTTGAATTGAGGGAGATCACTTGATCATTCACTGTCACCGTCTCCGCATTCGCCCAGAACTCATTTAGAGTTTCAGTGTGGATTGGATCAATGGTGAGGGTAGTGAAGTATTGGGATTTAACGACTAAATCAATGATTTCGTCGTATTGGGACCAGGCTTTATGTTTCTCAAAGTAGCCTCTTTGATTGTGTCCCTGTTTTAGTATAAAAGCCATGTGGTTTGTGTGTGTGTGGATTGTACGGTGTTTTTGTAGGTTAAGGGTTTGAGAGTGTTTTTGAGAGAGAAGGAGGGAATTTTGCTTTTTGATTGGATAGGTGTTGAAAAAGGTGTTTATCAGAAGTTTGTAACCGCCCTTGGTCAAACTTCTGAAGTGGGAAATGTCTGATTTGCCCTTAATGACAAAACTGCTGATGAAGAACAACTATCATCAGTAGTTCCCATTTTCTCTTCAGTAGTTTGTTAACAACTGATGAGAATGTTTATAAACTCTTTATTCATAACTTCTGAAGATTATTTTATCAGAAGTTAATCATTTTTCAGAAAATATTCCCATACTGATGTTTTGTTCATCAGTAGTTTCTCTCCTTTTGTTTTTCAGAAGTTTTGGAATAAAATCAGATCTAAGTGAAAAATAAAATATGTGCAGAAGAGTAAAAGAAACACTTACAAATTTAGCATCCCAAGCATGGATACTAACTTCTGAAATGTTGATGTGTCAAGGGTTTTAGTAAATATGTCAGCTATTTAATTAGCTGTTGTCACATGCTTCACTTCAATCTTGCCTTTTTCATAGCAATCCCTTATGAAATGATACCTGATTTCAATATGTTTAGTCTTTGAGAACTGAACAGGATTTTGAATGATGCTAATGGCAGATTTATTGTCAACATGCAATGGTGTCTTGGTCTCTTTGATTCCATAATCAAGAAGTTGATATTGGAGCCATTGTATCTGTGATGTACAACTTGCAGCTGCAATGTATTCAGCTTCAGCAGTTGAAGTTGCAACAGATGTTTGCTTCTTTGATTACCAGGACACTAGACAGTTTCCCAAGAATTGACAACCACCAGATGTTGATTTTCTTGACATTTTGCACCCTGCATAGTCACTATCTAAAAAAGCTGATAACTTGGTATTGCTAGAAGCAGGATACCAAATTCCAAGTGTAGGAGTTCTTTTTAGATATCTGAAGATTCTTTTGACTGCAATTAGGTGTGATTCCCTAGGAGCTGATTGATATCTAGCACAGACACATGTTGAAAACATAATATCTGGTCTAGAAGCAGTTAGATATAAAAGGGATCCTATCATACATCTATACATGGTTTGATCTACCTGTTTTCCTTGATCATCTGGTTCAACTTGTGTAGTAGGTGTCATGGGAGTGGAACATGATTTACAGTCTTGTAAAGAAAATTTGTTCAATAATTCTTTAACATATTTAGATTGATGTATAAAAGTTCCATTTGTTTGTTGTTTAATCTGCAATCCTAAAAATTACTGCAGTTCTCCCATTGTACTCATCTCAAATATTGATTGCATGAGTTTCTTAAATTAATCACACAATTTTGTGTTAGTTGAACCAAATATGATATCATCAACATAAATTTGAACAAGTAAGACATGATTTCCAACATTTTTAATGAAGAAAGTTTTATCAATGGAGCCTCTAGTAAAGTTATTTTTTAGCAAACAGTTGGAAAGTGTTTCATACCAGGCTCTTGGAGCCTGTTTTAGCCCATAAAGAGCTTTGTCAAGCTTGTACACCCACTCAGGATGAGAAGGATCCTCAAACCCAGGTGGCTGACAAACATACACTTCCTCTTTGATCTTTCCATAAAAAATGCACTTTTAACATCCATTTGAAAAACTTTTATTTTGTTGGAAATGACATAGACCAGAAATAACCTGATGGCTTCAAGCCTTGCAACTGGAGCAAAGGTTTCATCATAATCAATTCCTTTTTCTTGAGAGTAACCTTCTACCACCAGTCTTGCCTTGTTCTTAATGATCATACCAGCCTCATCTTGTTTGTTCCTGAAAACCCATCTTGTGCCAATTGGTAGCTTTTTTGGTGGTAAGGGACACATTTCCCAAACCTGTTGCTTCTTGAATTGAAGCAACTCATCTTGCATAGCTTCCACCCAATTGTTGTCTTTGAGGGCTTCTTGGTACTTCTTAGGTTTTAACTGAGAAATGAATGCTGAGAAGAAGCAAAAGTTGGAAAGCAAGTTTCTTGTGAGAACACCTGATGCAATATCACCCATGATTTGTTCCAATGGATGATCTTTGTGTTCAATCAGTTGTTGTAAACCACTGACAGGTGTAGGTGGCTCTTGTACTTCATCAAACTAACCACTGAGGTTTATAATGTCTGGTTCAGCTGTTTGAACATATTCAGTAGTTGTAGGAGCTAAAGCAAATGTTTGAGTTTGTACAGCAGTAGTTGTTGAATCAAAAGTTTGTGAAACTTCTAATGGTTTGAAAGTTGATTTAATGACTGTTTTAGGAGTCCATGGTGCTGGATCCTCATCATCAAACCTCTGATCACCATAATAAGTAGGTTTAGATGAAGTGACAGTCTTTTCAGGTCCGAAATGGAAGCTGTCAAGGTCAAAGAGTTTAGTAGGATGTGCTGGAATAAGAGTGTGCTTTGATTCATTGAACTTGACATTCAGTGTTTCTTCTACTATCTTGGTTCTTGAGTTAAAAACCTTGTAGGATTTTCTAGTGGAAGAATAACCAAGAAAATAACCTGAATCAACTTTAGCAGCAAACTTTAAAATAGAGTCTTTAATGTTTAGAATGAAACATTGACATCCAAAAACCCTGAAAAGGGAGATAAGGGGCTTTATGCCATGAAGAACTTCATAGGCAGTCTTGGAGTGTCTCTTGTTGACAAGGACTCTATTTTGAACATAACATGTAGTGTTAACTGCTTCAACCCAGAAATACAATGGTAGGCATGAATCAGCTAACATAGTTCTTGCTGCTTCAATTAATGTCCTGTTCTTCCTTTCTACCACACCGTTTTGTTCAGGAGTTCTGGGAACACTGAATTTTCTAATATTCCCTTTAGACAAACAGAATTCATCCAGAGTTTTGTTCCTGAACTCTGTCCCATTATCACTTCTAATGGCTTTGACAGAAGAGAATATTGTTTCTCTACTTGTAGAATGAAGAACTTGATGATTTCAGCTGCCTCTTCCTTGGAGAATAAGAAGAATACCCATGTGAATCTTGAATAGTCATCAATGATGACCAAGCAGTACTTCTTCTTGCCAAAGCTCATGATTTTCACTGGCCCAAATAAGTCCATATGGAGTAGTTGAAGACATGCAGTTGTTTTTTATTCTTCAGTAGACTTATAGGAGGACTTATGTTGCTTTCCCTTTAAACAGGATACACAGTGTTCTTGACACTGGTATACTCTTAAGGGTAGACCTCTAACCAAGCCCATTTTTGTGACTTTATTTATGGTTTTAAAGTTCACATGACCAAGTCTCCTGTGCCAGAGATCAATCTCTGAAGTTGATGCCTTTGAGAAGAAATAGGTAGTGTTGTTCAGTACTTTGTCCTTTTCAATATCCACTGCATAGACATTGCCACATCTTTTGGCTATCAACAAAGTATGATCTTCAATGATCTTCTCTATCAACTTCTGGCCTTCTGGTGATATGATCTTGCATGCTGTCTTTGTGAAGAAGGAAGAATATCCTTTATCACACATTTGTGACACACTTAGCAAGTTGTACTCAAGAGACATTGCCATGTCCTAGCACATATCCCTTGGCATTGTTCCCAAAGGATACAGATCCTTCTCTTTGACTGATAAAGTTGTTTATCAGGTATCTGCATCCTCTCATGTGCATTGAGCCTCCACTGTCAACATACCAAATGCTATTTAAGCCCTAGGAGACCATCTGCATAAAGTAGCAAATTAATTAGATTTGGGAAGCCAAGCCAGTTTGGCTTTGGGTTTGCTTTTGAGAATATTAACAGTTTGTTCTTGACCAGGTTGAGGAATCCATGTCTTTTTGGCAATGGATTTTTCATTAAGAGTAATGGAGGTATCCTTTTGAAGACCACCATTAACCTTGGTCATCAGTAGTTGTACCATATACATGAGATCTTTAATCTCAGCAGTTTGTGAAACTGCTGATGATGTAGGTCTAATTACTGAAAGAGAATTTTGAGAAAAAGATTTTTGTTGAGATTTCATCTTTTTCTGAGAAAAGGTGTTTGCTGGTTGTTGTTTCTTGAGAGAAAAAGTTTCTTCAAAATCATTTTTTATTTGATTTCCCACAACCAGTTGTGAAATTTCTTGTTGTACTGAATTCTTTTTCTATATCTCCAAAATTCTGTCCTGTGGTTAAACAAACCACAGATTTCACATTCTTTTGCCTTTTCTTTTTCATTTGAAGCCGAATTTCTGACTGTTTTGATTTTTTTTAGGTCATCAGTAGTTTTCAGGTTCTCAACTCCTGATGTAGATGAAACTACTGATGGCTTAAAGTCAGATTTTATCAGTACTTCTGAAGAACTTTCTTTGTGAGTTTTTAGAAAGTTTTCATGAAAAGATGTGCATTCTTTCTCTTCAGAAGTTTCATCTGAAACAATTTTTCTCCCATCATCAGTAGTTTTGGGGGAAAAATCTGTTGGTGTTTCAGTGTGATTGTACCCTATGCCAAACCTAACATTTGAAGCACTTTGTTTGTTAAGCAGCAGTTGGTACCCTTTACAAGATTCTACCCATTTTTCACAAACAACCTTGGTGTCAGCAAGCTCTTTTCTGACATTTCCTAGGTCTTCTATCATGATTTTAAGTTGTGCTTGGGTTTCAATAGCATTGTTAGTTAATTTAGAATTTTCTTTTGCCTTTGCAGCAAGTTTTCTTTCTAAATCACATTTCATCTGAGTAAATTTTCTCTCAGAGTCATTTGCTTTGCCTTGTAAATGCACATTGGTCTCTCTTATGAGAGCAAAAGATTCTTTACATGAAGTTGAACAAAGTTTTGTTAAAGATTCTTTTGATACCTGAGACAGGGCAGATTTTGAGGTGCAGCCCTCAAATGCCATTAAGGCAAAATTCTTTCTGCCATTGTCAGGTTCTCCCCAGTTGATGTCAAACATTTTGTTGTCTGCATCAGGATGGCACTCAGTAGTGTCAAAAGGAAGACTGCTCCAGTCAACATACCCTGACGTGAACAAACTTTGTTGTGAGGGTTGCTGAGTCTGTGGAGGTTGTTGACCAGCTGGAATGGGAGGGATTGATTGTTGGCTCTGCATCTGTTGAGTAGGCATCTGTACATATTGTACTTGTGGCACATATTGGATTGGTGGAGCTTGTTCCTATACAAAATGTGCACTTCCCTGTGTTCCATTATTCCTATTATAACTAGGGTTAAACTGATTTCCAAACTAAGATTGGTTGTAGCTAGAGCTTCTACACTCTCTAGCAAAGTGTCCCAACTTCTGACACTTGTGACATCTAAGTTTAGATTTGTCAAAACCAATTTTTGTAGAACTGTTTAGTCCTGGAAATTTCCTTCCTGACCTTTTATAAAATTTGTTTGTTTTAATACTTAACATGGCCAGTTGGTGTAAGATGTCCATTTCTTCTGAGTCATCATTGCTGAAATTTTTTAAATCATCCATGATAAAACACATGTTATCAGCATTTTGACTATATTCATCATTGTCATAACTTGAGAATGATCTTTCTGATGAGATCCCAGCAGTTATGTGTGACACCCGGCAAATTCTGGTTAACAACGTTGTCTAGATGAAAGTCTACCTTAGCGAGTCACGCGTATATTGCACTTAACTGGGTTAGTTAAGTCAGGTTATGGTTCGGGAACTATCGGTTTAGTCTAGAAGATCATTGGATGTTGGCCTAGAGATTCATTAGATGTCAGTCCTTAACCAAGTGTACAAACGGTGACGATTTGTAGGATCGTCAGGACATACGGAACATACAAGTCTCGAGTCCCGGGAATTGGTGAACGAGTGTGAATATGTGTATTTACAAGTGTTATGTGTTTACAATCATTATGTGACTTGTCGGTATGTGAATATGTGTTAACATATGTTAAAACGGGGTTTAACGCGCAAAACACACGGAACAGGCCCCAATAGGCGATTAGGATAGCCCAATCGCCTATAGTAGGGGCGAGTGGGCAGTCATACAGGCGAGTAGGGCCTAAATGCATGACTGTTCATGCGATTAGGCTTCCTAATCGCGTGTAAGGGCTGCACAATCGCTAGTTACGGGCTGGACGACTAAAAACGACTATAAATACCATACTTGACCTCATAAACTTCATTATACAAACCCTAGTCGTCCCATAAACCGCCCCAACACACACACAACCTCTGGAACGCGATTTTTGATCAAAACACAAGGTTTCAAGCTTAATCCATCATTCTTTCACAAATCTAAGGTTTGGTTTCCATCCATGAATCTTTATAAACGTTTTCATTCAATCCCTAATGGTCCAGACCTGTTCTAAAACGAAAAAGCTTTCTGAAAATCGTTAATAAATGTTGATAATCGGATTCTAACTAGTATACATGTGTTATGTGTGTTTATGATTAGAAAGCTAGGGCTTTTGTGATTAAAAATGAATGATTAACATGTTGTTAGGTTAGTTCAGAATAATATTGATATTATGATAAAATCTGAGTAACTGATTATTAGGGTGATAGTTACGCATGTTAGTGTGTTAATTGCATGCTATGTGAATGGTGTTTGGAATACGTGATTGCATGCAGGACTGATAATACGAGGCAAAACGAAGGATTTTAGTTTAAACATGTTTAGAATAGTTGTTGGGATGATATTGGGTGGTTACACACGTTCTGGATCTGATTTGGAGCGTTAAACGCGCGAAAAACCGGAACAGCAAGGTTACAGGCGATTAGCAACCCTAATCGCCTATGTTAGAGGCGATTAGGAGGCCAATCGCCCATGATTCATGCGATTAGGGGCTAAATGCTAGTACTTACATGCGATTAGCCCTAATTGCTAGTAGATACATGTGGTATAGCCCTAATTGCTAGTAGATACATGTGGTATAGCCCTAAATGCTAGTAGTTACATGCTAGGAACCCCGTAACATATCTAATAACTTGGTAAGATATGTTTGGATGTAATTCGGTGATACGTGAGCTATGTGCTATAACTTGTTGTGCGTTAACGTATGTTAAGTATGATTGCATGATTGCATGTTTGAGAGCGTAAACATAACACGGGGAGTCTCGGGTCACCAATGGGATGTCGAGTCTTGTACTTTGGGTCAGTTAAACAGTCACGGTGTTTTCAAACGAACTTGGTTATGGTCTGGACATCTAGGGACTAATTAACCTGCGGGTTGTTAGTCTAAGTGCTTGTAACTGTCATATGTTAGGTCGCCGCTTTACGGGACTAGCATAGCTGCTGAGTTATTCGTATTACGAAGTAACGCAACTTAAGGTGAGTTTACGGCCCATCTTTTAAACTGGTTTCATATTTTCGGGGGAGAAAACATGTGTTAAAACGATTATTTGGTAACTACTGTCATACTATGGGTTTCTATTGTGTACTACACGATCTTTGGAAGTCCCGGGGGGAACCATGAATGTGCGGGTTTGCACAACGGGGAAATGTGAATAGCGCTATTGGGAGTGACCAACCCCGCTCGTCGACTTGGAGGGTCGGCGGGTGCATATTGTCTCAAACAGGAACAACAGGAACAACAGGGTTACTACATCGGGCATACATTTGGTTTATGAGTTAGTAATGGTTTTTCAATCGTGGTAGTAACAAAACATACGCCTAGCTAGCGTACACTGGTTTTCGATTTGTTATAGTATGGACAGGTTGACTTGGTTCTTGGATTACAAAACCTGTAAACTCACCAGCATTTTTGTGCTGACGTAAACTTTTACATGTTTTCTCAGGTCGCTAAGGTAGCACTACTGGACTAGGGCGCACGCGTCTGCACGGCGTCTAGTTAGAGTCGCATGGTTTTCATATGTTGAACATTTGGTTTACTTTTGAGATACTGTTTTGAATAAGCTTCCGCTGTAAACGGGGATTTTAAACTATGTTTTGAAATTGCATTATATTCATTTAGACTTGTTTATTGTGATCGTTGGTTTAGATCCTGGTTTGTCATGCGCCTCGCGGTAAAACTCCGCAAGTGGATTTTGAGGGTGTGACATTATGTCAATGTGGTCAAAAGATCCAAAACTATTTGAACAAGTAGGTGAATCTTGTCCCAATAGTGATGTACTACCTGGTAGATAGTCATCAGCAGTTTTACCAGAACTTTGTAGTTTCTTCTTTTGATCAATTTCTCTTTCAAAAGTTAGCAATCTCCCATGTAATTTTGTAAGAGTGAGGGAGATAAAGTCTGGTGAGGATCTGAGGACTATAGGATATGTTTCTCATTTTTCAGGTAAAGACCTTAAAAATCTATGAAGCATAGATACAGTTGTGTAGGTCTGACCATTTAATTTTAGCTCAGATATTAATGAGGATAATCTTTCAAATTGTTGAGTTAAAGTTTCCCCATTTATGTGAACAAAAGTTTCATATTGTTGAGCCATGATTTCTCTTGTGTTGGCAATCACCTCTTCAGTTCCTCCAAACTGTTCTTTTAGGCAGTCCCAAAGCTCTTTGGCACTATCACAATGTAATAGTCCAGAGTAGATTTAATTTGGGAGTGCCATTGCCAACATAGAGAAAGCTGTAGCATCAAGCTCAAGTTTTAGTAAATCATCATCTGTATAGTCCTTTGGGTCTTTTGTTATTTCTACTTTAGTTTCAAGATTAATATTAACTGGTTTGTGAGGACCATATATCACAGATTTCCAGCAACCGGTGTTGGTCTGAGATAATGTATGTGCCATTCTCCTTTGCCAGATATTGTATTCATTTCTAACTAGCATAGCTGGTTTATTGGCAGAACCAGTATTATGTGGATCCATTTTAAAGAGTATTGATTTGTCAAATATCTCTTAAAGTGATGGATGTTGATAAAAGTGAACTTTTAATCCTTTATTGAATATCAATAAGAGCCTGTGTCTGATTCTCAATGTGTTAGATTGATATGTGATCATATAAACCAGATGCTCTGATACCAATTGTTGGATCACACTTATGTGTTTAGCAAGTTCAATCAGATTTGCACAGCGGAATAAGTAAGTAAAGTTACACTATCAACAGGAGTTATTACTCCCCCTTGATGTTTGAAAACTAAAGACAAGTTTAATGAGAATCTAAGTATTGAATGTGAATGATAATAAATACTCAAACAGATTCTCAATAATAAACAAATAAACAACTGAAACATAAGGCGGTGGAATGATTCTGGTACAAGTGCTGATGAATAACAAACTACTGATGAGTAGTTTGTCTTCAGTAGTTCTTTAGTGAACTTGTCTGTTTAGACTTCAGAACTTCTGATCTATCTTCTTCAGTACTTTAGTCTTTCTTTTTTCAGTAGTTCTATACTTAGAATATTTACAGAAGTATGAATTAGACTAAGGTTTGCAAAAGTGGTTTCCTCAATCCTTTTTGTCCTAACAATAGTATCGTCCTTATCACTTGTCTCGTCGATATGTAGAGAAATTAACCACTCCATTGCGAAATTCGCATTCGATTTTTGTGAGTACAACAGCCTCGTGTTTGGGGGTATTGTGGTGTAACACCCCAACCGATGACGGAATTATCGAGGTATTTCGCATTGACCATTGTTCAATAGCTCATGTTACTAACATTTAAATATTTATTCATTAAATGTAACTTTAGGTAGATGGAACAATAAATACAATTGACTATGCATATACAACAAAAAGTGGATTTCGTATTAAGTCTTTTGCTAAGTCAAATATGACTATGCATGTCCAACATATAGTGGATTTTGTATTAAGTCTTAAAAATTCTATATGTGGTGTCGCAAAAAATATGTACGAAAATATTTTTTGTCAAAATAAATAAAGTTGGTGAGTATACCTAGGTTTAAATGATTATAGTATAGTTGTAAAACTTGTACAATTCATGTGTTTATGATGCTTATGGAATTATAAAAAAAAAAACAAGCATGGAATAGAGATGGCAAAACCCAGCCTCACGTATATGCATAATTGAGCATGTAACAATGACCACAGATTCTCATATGTAAATGAGGGAATCAACCTAGGCGGATGCCATTCCCAAATGGTTAGTACATGTATGTTAGATGTCCCTAGCTTGGTATTGGTGTTTATTTATTGTTTTGTACGTGGTTGGATGTGTTTAGAATGATAAAGGGCAGTTTTGTACATGCACACACGACTAGGTCTTGATGGCACGACTAACTTTGCTAGTCGTGTGGGTAACAAGCCGACTAGCTTACTAGTCGACCCACCTAGTTATGTGGGTGAAGCCTAGTCGCCCCGAGGGTCCTAGACGACTAGCAGCAGGTATAAATACTTGCAAGGATTGCCCTAATCATTTGAGCTGTCATTTCACACATTGCAAAGTCAGGTGTCAAAGGTTTTCACGTCTGGGATTGTATTGTACACTCATGCTATGTTATTAATACGATTACAAATTAAAACAATCCCGCGTGTGTGTTTTTGATAACTCATTCTTGTGTTTGTTAGCATTTTTGTTATCCAAACATCATCTAGAGGATTCCGCACTCTAGACAAACCAGCTCGTGATAGTCTGGTTCTCCGAAAACGATCCTACAAGTGGTATCAGAGCTATAGGTTCTTATCACGAGGTTTTGATAACATAACGGATTCAAAACATTTATTGACTATTCAATTATTTTTTTCCCCTATGTTGTAGATTACTTGCAGGAACGCTGCAAAGGGGGCACTTTATACGGGTTTAAACGTGGTCCAGCTGGGATCAAGAAGGGGAAATATGTGGTCTTAACCCCAAAGTACATTTATCAATTGTTTTCATTTTTTTGGTTTTGGTTGTTGTTGCGGGTGAATTAAGTAACCGAACGAGAGGATGAAGGTGAATTATCACTTTTGGAGGTAGTGGTTTTATTTATTAAGTTTAAGTTTATATTTAGCATAAATAGTAACAACTTCTTCTTTAATATCTTTTGTCTACTTTTACATGATATGTGTGAAACAATCCATTAGCTACGGGCGCAAAAGAAACGAGCTGACAGATGGGAATTAATGATATGAGTTTATGATTAGTATGTTTTCTACTTTTATCATTTTTATTATGTCATATTAGATTTTTTTAACCCAACATATTCTCGGGGTAATCAGCTAATGTAAAAAAATTTTATATGTAAATATATAGTTCCATCAAATATATAATCTTTTGTGGCACCAAATTATCATTTAGTTATTATTATTGTTATCAAGAAACAAATAACATAACCAAGTGATCAAATATTAAATTATCAACTTTGACACTTCTTCAAATTCAATGAACATTTCCAATAAAATAATATAAAAAACATAAATCGATTTTCCATGCAAATATGTCACGACAAATGTCACGATAACAGGAAATGCAAAGAAGCATATAAATATATAAGACATCAGTTTATAAGAAATTTAATGAGCAACAGATGCTAAGGAAATGCTTTTCAAGAAATGAGCAAATACTGTAAGAGCGAGCTTTGGGGTATCCATTGGAACCTCATGACCTGCCCCCTTCACTGTCAAATATGTCATTCCCTCGTATACTTGGCTCCATCCACCAACCTGTACACCGTTGTAACAAAAATTTAATAAAAAAGTTACTAGTCTAACCCTAAACTAGCGGTCTCAAGTTTTAATCCCTACCCACACACCGGTGTCCTCCTTGCCTAAGCTCAAACCATCACGGGGGATTTTTTTGTAGTGTGCATGGATCGAACATGTGACATACCCCCAGAAAACCCGTAAAGGAAAACTTATCCTACCTCAAACCAGCCGGGCTGAAGATCATTGACAACTAAAAGCTAGATACTTCATACTAAATAAAACAATTGATTACCTTATATGATAATTGTTAAATTTGATGATTTTAATATATAATTGGGTAGATTTTAAATCTGTTAAAAATATTAATGAAAATGATTTTTCACTAATTTTAGACAATAAATAATTGTATTTATATGTGAGTTATATAGATAATTGTTTATAATTTTGAGTACTATGATGGGAGAGTTTGACAACTGAACCAAACCATATCTAAATCAGAGCTAAGATAAATGATATATCAAAACTTAAAGTTGAGTGGTTGAATTAAATATTCTTGAACATCAATGACTAGTATTAATTTATCTCTTTGTCATAAATTGGTGGTTTTGATTAACTTCTAATCTCTATTGAAGAATCAAGATGAAGATTTTATTATTTATAATATGACATGAACATGTCATGAATCAGATTAACCTTTAATTTGACTCATAAAATTGTTTTAATTATCTTCAAATAAATAAATTGATTATGAAGTATTACTTTTAAGTATAAAAGGAATTTCATGAGTCATTTTTAGGGGTGAACTACTCGTATAAGATGTTGCTGGAATCAAGTTTGGTACATAAATTTCTAATTTATTTTTTGTTTTGTTTGGTTTGAACACAACATTGTATTAGTATCTTTTCTACGAATAACAAGTGTATCCTTACTATAATTTTAATTTTATATTTTTTAAAAAGCGAACATATTTCTTACAATCTTAAAACAAACATTCGTGTATATTGTCAACACAATCTAAAAACCTTCTTATAAAAGATATTCAGGTTTACGAAAGTTTTAAAATATTAATTAAGGTTTTTGATAAAATCTTGTAAATAAATTTTTTTCTAGAAATATTTATGTAGTACAATGAGTGGGGTTAATTTTAAAATTTGAGTATATATAATATTTAATCCGATATACCAAGTTACAAAACGATTGATTGGATTCAACTTTTTCTGGTTCATGGTTTTTGTTTCGTCTTTTGATAAACGAAACTATTATCAAATACTAACATGTATTTAGAAGTTTTGAAATATTAGTTTTCCAATGATCGTATTAGAAGAAAAAAAAAAAACATAATATTTTTAAATCCATGTAAAACGTTTGCGAATGTTTTCTTACTAATGAGTATATTAGATAGATTCTTTCAAAAGTTTTGAAATGGTTACATTTTTCTAATAAGCGTATAAGAAAATACATATGAAAATAACAATTTTAAAACATGTGTTTGCAATAGCGTGTTAGAATCAATGGGGTTGAAAGCATAACGAGTTATAAAACATTCTCTAAATGAGTGTATTAGAATTCATTATATACAACATCGTAGGTTTATTTTTAAACTTAGATATTTATTTTCTCTAATGAGAGTCTTAGAAATTGATGATTTCGTAAAAATAAACAAGATGATTGGATTTTCTAACGAGCTTGTTAGAAAATATTATTGTACGAAAGAATTTCTAGCAAACATGTTAGAAAGGATTAGCTTGAAAAATAATCAACTTTGAAACGGTTTGGTCTAAATTTTAAGGTTTCTAGCAAGCCAGTTATGATTACGACTTACGTAATAAGTCACAAATCAACATATTTCATATGTTGGGTTAACAGCCGAACTGAGACACCTCTATGTTCCACGATCACCCGTCAGCTTGTACCTTTTAGAAAATGGATGCCAACAATTTACTCACCGGTTATGAAGAACCTTTGCGCATACCATGATATAGGAATGTGTCGTGTGTGTGCGAACCACCGGTCTAGAGCATTAATATTATCTTATTCGTATTTGAAGTGTCTAACGAGTAAATTTGATTTAACGTTTACGTGAACAATATCTGTAGTTGTTTGTTTAATGTTTATTCTAAATCGTATGAAATCGAACAATAGGTTATCTTGGCAGGTCCAGATCTGATGTGATTCTCATACATGTGATACTCGCAAAAAGATTGCATGTGAATACGTATTGAATGCCTTCTGGTCGTTATAGTTAAAAAATGTTTTAGTTTAAATTTCTAAAAAAAAATATTGCAAAAAGATTTTATTTTTCTTATTTTTGATTAACCGATGTTGGAATAATAAGTTTTCTTCAATTGGAATTTCATATCCGAAGCCGCAACACGAAAAGTTGACATTTTATAAAATTCAAGAGTATAAAAAATCACTTATCGGGTTAAAAGTGACTATTTTAATAAGTTCAGGTTGAAAATGACATATTTAAATGTTGAGGGGGTGGGATTGAGTCATTCACCCAAATTTAATAGGCGAATGATTCATTTCTCCAAATCATCAGAAGATCAAGGGTAATAATGGACAATTCTAGGAAGTTAAATAAGTGATCTAAGATCCACTGACTTCATGAGTTTCAAAATTGAGAATTTTGATACAGTCCATTTTTTTGTCGTTTCTAATGCAAGTTGTAGTTCATGCAGTTTTTATTATTTTTTTACAGGATAAAAGACAACAAGCGTGTTTCGACATAGCATGCAGCTGAACAAGACTTGAACCAGAACATCAAGATTATCCTAAACAAGAGAACCCAATATTCCATCTTAAGATTAACTAGATCATTGTAAAGCTCCAGCAATCGAATCTAGAGAAGATGTGAATCAAGATATGAAAGTTAAATGAATGAAGCCAAGACACAAGCTTTAAACAAAAAGCATTCAAATTTTCAGGGTGAGCGTATAAGTACACGGCGATGTATGCCAAGTTGAACAATGTCAGATTTGAAGATTACAAGACTATATAATACTAACTAGGTCCAAAGGGGAGCTTGATGGTACACCTGGTGTATGTCCTCATGTAGATTATAAGATTGAGTCTATAAATCACTAGCTAGGTCCAAGGGAGAGATCGTTAGTGCCTTCTGTATGTCCCCAGCTAGTGATAGGTTAGTATAGGTCATTGGCTAGGTTAGATGATGTTTATTGTAAAGCCTGAGGGCTAAACTGTGATTAAATGCCTTGGAAACTAATGGGCTATTTGGCTGATTAAGTGTTGAATCATTAAGAGATCTGAATGGTTA
Organism: Ambrosia trifida; assembly: GCA_028751855.1. Classification (NCBI taxonomy): domain Eukaryota; kingdom Viridiplantae; phylum Streptophyta; class Magnoliopsida; order Asterales; family Asteraceae; genus Ambrosia; species Ambrosia trifida. The sequence continues at coordinate 1,299,458 of CM054123.1, read as the reverse complement.
AGAGGTACCAATGGTTAAGCGCTGAATCATTAAGTTGGACCTCTTAATGGTTAATTTTCCTGTCCCACATTGGTAGGAGTGTCTCATTAAGGTTTAGCCTAGTTCAGTGCTTAATAATACAATGCTAAATGCTTTTGTAACATCCTAAATTTTAATGGGTCAGCCTTAACCATTTCATTCAAAAGCTGAAACAAACGCGTTGAATGCTGAGTCATTTAGCACTGAATGGTTCAGAGCCTCATTAAGAGGCTTACCAAACAGCCCTTGAGTCTCCCCAAAACATGGAGACTGTGGGCGGCGATTAAGGGTAGGTATAAATACTATCCTAGTCTCTTAGGAAATACTTTCATTTGAATATCCTTAAGTGTGTAACATTGTGCTCTCCGTGAGCTTTTAAATACGAATGATTTATTAGTGGGGAAGCCTTAAGAGCTCTCAAATCCATCAAGTAACTTTGTGCTCAATTGAGTATCAGTTCTAAGGTGTTGAAGGCAAATTTCATTAAATTAGGAGTTAAAATCAAGAAGGGAAGCCTTAAGAGCTCTCAAATCCATCAAGTAAGTTTTTATCAGTCTTTATGGTAGGGCTAGGGCAGAGGCTCGAGTTTTGGGGATAATCCTAGTAAAATTGCTCTAGAACTTGTGATTTTGCTACGATATCTAGAGTTTAATTGTGTAAAATGGGTGGTATGTGGTGCTAAGTTCATGATATCTTAAGTTGTAACCTACTTGGATAATGTGGTTGAATTTTGGATCGGGGGTTGAATGTAGGATGAAATCATTGTAATTCATGCTTACATTACATTCTGATTATAAGTTTTGTGAAAATATTCATGCTTACATTACATGCTTACTTGTGTATTAAAGGAGACTATATATGTATTGTAAATAAAAATGGTGATGAGATAGGCAAACTTAATTAATGTACACTAAGTCTTCCATATAATGGCCACACGAAAAATCGATTGCTTTAGCTCTTGAAACTTCAGCGAAAGATGTATGAACTTAAAGAGAAACCCGTGACTTAAAGCACCATGAACAACTACATGTTCTAATGGTCGCTTAGGTTAACATTATAGGCAAGTTATGCTAGCTTCGGGATATCAAAGGACGCGCGCCAAAAGGGTCATCTCTAAGTTAGGTCATTTCATCTGCTTGGACTACATAAATATATATTATTGATGCTAAACGATGAACTTGAAACTTAGATTGCGAGAATAGTTGATTAGCTATAAACCATATTAAAAATGCAAAATTACAGAAAACAACCTTTGTGTTTTTTTCAAAATTGAAGGTTTCATCCTTTATGTTTGCCATACACGGAGATCAACCTTTCACTATTATAACTCGATTTGTTTTATTTGTTAACTCCCCTCAGATGAATAGCATGTGAGAGTATATTTGTTTTTTCTTACCATCAACCCATGTATATAAGCAGCCTTTCTCTTCCTTTCTCCACCATCATCTCTCTTGCCAACCCTCCACCGTCACCGCCACAATCACCGTGAATATCACCCTCCACATCACCGCCACTTATCAGCAAACCATTTCGACCCTTTAACAAACATCCACATGACTCATCTTTAGCTCACCACATTCATCTTCACCACTACCCACTTGAAAAGATGATGACTTTCCCCTCTTTTCATATATTTTTCTTAAAATTAGCACAACCAACTTCCATATCCCAATTCTTGAAAGCACCCAACAAGTTCTAAAACATCTAGATCAAATTGTGGGTGTGTTTGTAGTTGACTTTGTGTCTGAAACAAATATGGATCGGATTATGGTTTAATGTGAATAATAATGGGTTTCACCCCCCATTAAGCCTCTGTCCCCTAGTTTAGCATGGTTATTATTTGGCCCATCCTCAACTACCGCAGTCCATGTCGGGCCAGTTATGCCGTCGTGGTAAGCAATGTAAACTCGTCGAATTCACGTCTAGTTAGCGAGTCCTGTTACCGGAGTGACTCGGTTCTTTTTCCGTAAGCTAACCCTAACTAAATATTGTATAATCTGGATTGGTGGGGGTGGTGGAGAATATGGTGGAGGTGATGGGTTGATGATACGTAGAGAAGGGGGAAGAAAATGATAAGGGTAAGGGGTAGGGGTGAGGTGGGATGGGGTGGGGTGGGGTGTGGTAGGGTAGGGTGACTTTTAATATATTTTATTTTGTTATTTTCTTTTCTATTTTAGTTTTTAAATTTTAAAAATGGGTGAAAATACTAATATGCTCTCACATGAGTTGCGTGTGACATGACTTAGCTACAAAAATAACAGAGTTAGTGTTAAAGGTTGAAGCCTGAATGAAAAACGATAGTGAAAGGTTGATCTCCATGCATTTTAAGCATAAAGGTTGGAACCTTCATTTATGATGAAACATAAAGGTTGTTTTTTCTAATTTTGTCTTTTAAAAAGCGCATATAAACAAAAGCATAAATGACCCATGGGGTCATAGAAGCGAAGGTGTTTATAAAATAGTTAAATGAGCAAGATATTAGGAATGGATATTAGAAATTAAAAATTTATAAAAGAAAACTACCACTCGTGGCCGTGAGGTCATGCTTGGGGTGAGAATGGGTAATTGGTCAATTGTGGATCCTAAGACCATGACTAATAAAAGGGTATATAAAACCGAAGTATAAGTGACCAGCTTGATCAAAGAAACAGAGTTGTTGACCAAACGTGACCAACCTTAGTTTGGTTATAAAAAGGAAGAATAAGGGTTGAAAGGATAATGGGAAAGATGGATGATCTAGAGAGCTAATTTTCCAATAACGGCTCGGTTTGAGTCAATGGCTCAACCGAAAAACCATAAGAAAAGTTTGGTAAAATAGATTATGACTCACAATGGGTTAGATAGATAGAGAGCTCGGCCGAATTAAGTAGTAGAAAAATGGTTATAAATGGTTTGTAGCCCTTAACGGGGTGATTTGGGTTATAGCTTCTGACAGTAGGGGTGTTCAACGAATCGAATAACGAATTTTCGAATTATTCGAATTTTTAATATTTTTACCTGAATTCGTATTCGATTCGTATTCGTTTAAAATTCAATTTATTCGATTCGTATTCGATTCGAATAAGAAACTCGAATTCGAATCGAATTCGAATAAATTCGATTTAGTTCAAATTCACCTTAAATAACAAATTGTTTTACTTTTAGTTTTAAAACTAATACAAACTCATTATTTTTAACATATAAAATACAAATCTACAAAATTGATAAACAACAATATGTCAAATACGAGAATAGTAAAAATAGTAGAGAGTATAGTTTTATAGAGTTTTGTGATATATAAGGTAAATATATAAAACATGGTTATGCTAAAAGTTATAGACACTATGGGTTCTTAGAGTTTGACCAAAATTTAGAAGTTTTTTTTTTCCAATGTGTATACTTGTATATATAATAATGTGTATATGTGTATATATATTTAAAAAAATATACATGTACAATTTTTTTATTCGAATTTCGAATCGAATCGAATTTAAAATCATAAATTCGTATTCGATTCGTATTCGATTTACTGGACTCGAATTCGAATCGAATCGAATTCGAATTCTTAATAATCGAATCGAATTCTTGGTAATCGAATCGAACTAAATCGAATTTCGAATTTTTCGAATTCGAATCGAATTCTGAACACCCCTACCTGACAGGTCAATTTTGGTCTAGAACCCAAGTCAAGTAAATAATTTAGTTTTGTTTACAAAACCGGGTTGGTAACTTGGAGTTGTGGCTAATGTAAGAAAAGAAACATCTTGGGATGTTAGTATCTTATGAGGGTTCAAGTTAGAAAAAAAATTGGTGAAGAATCCTAGAAAATTTAGCTAAGTACAAAAAAAAATGTCCAGATTTGGAAACTTTCTATATAAAATAGGTTACTCGCACCGCGTGGAGGAGTCCGGGCGGTGCGTGTGGGATTTTTTGATGTTTTACAAGTCCCTCGTGTACTGCGAGGGATCTGCTCAAATTCCATACAGTGTGCGTCGGAACATCAGGTCTGCAAAATGTTTTCTTTCTCATTTTAAACCTATAAATTGATGACTAATGATACTTTATGTAAATTGATGACTAATGATAATTTATGTGTTTTTAAGTTAGGTAGGGGCTTTTGTTCCCACTTCCATCATTTATTGTTTGGTATCCGGGTGAAGATCGAATACGAGTGACGCCGGTTCGAATCTGACGGGCGGCGAGGTTTTACCGAGTTCTATAACACTGTCGTGGGTTCGGGCGGGTGGAGCTCGGGATTCCGCGCATCAGGAGAAGTCGGAGGCTGCTGGAGGTCGAATAGTCGATTCTTGGGCACGGCGCCCCGCAAGGGTCGTTGCCACACAGTTGTTCGCCGATAAAAAAAAAAGATATAGATGTTACATATTTTCTTTTATAATAAAAATCAAATAAACATGGGTATTTTTTTGTTGTATTACAAAGTTAATTTGGATGTAGTTAACGAATTATATGAAAGTGAGAAGATTTTGAAATCACGAGGAAAAGAAAACCTTTTGTAGGAAAGATATAAAACTCGTCAAACCTAATGGAGAAAAATAACATTTTACTCTAAAGTTTACTTTGTTATTTTTACCTTTCTATGTATTGTATGTATGAAATTATTATCTTGACTTCGTGGTGATGTAAGTTATAACAAAAGATAACGAAAAATTTATATTTTTAATTCATTTATATAACATGCTCTATAATTTTTTGAAAAGTAATTAAGCAAAAAAAGAGGAAAAACATTATACCTTTTCCTTGTCATACCAAGCATGCCAGTCATCTAAGGTTTTCAGTTTCAAAGCTTTGATAGAGTAACGGGTACCCGTTAATGGCAGTACAGCATCCGTGTCACCACTGTTTTATTCCATTGTTTGAAAACCACATAAGAATTAGACCAAAAGTTTATGTTATGTTTGTTACTTAATTCATCTACCTCCCTAAAACTCGAAAATGATGATTAATTACCTAAATACCCATATGCGAATGCCAGCGTTGATGAGTTCCTTGAAAATTGGAAGCATCGTCCGGGGCGAATCTGTCCAACTTCCCCTAACGATATCGCTAACATTGAAATGAAAGACGTTTATTAAAAGTATTTTTTTCTTAAATATATATGATTCGGCTGGGATTCTTTATTGAACATTAACTTATTGCTTGACCAACATGAGAAAATTTAAATCCTTTAATAATCAATAGTTCATATTTTCAAAAAAAAAAAAAAAAAGTTTATTTTCACATGCTGCAAATGTGTTTGTTTATTCCATTATTAAACCATCAAATTAATTAAATTCTTCCTATGTTTTAGATTGTTACATATTTAACGAAACTATTTCATTTGTTGGAAATTACATGATCTATATGTAGACGAATCAATGTTGCTTCTCTATCATTTTTTTTATATTATAAAATATGTAAAACAGAAACAACGTATGATATATATAATTTATTGTATGTTCAATATTTTGTGTTCTGCATAATATTAATATATTCACTTATTTGTTTTTCACGTACCTGCATGTGATCCAAGAATAAGGCAATCGTGTAACATTAGCATGAAGAGCCTTTTGTACATCTGGCCTGTTCATGTACATTTTTGTATACTTTATAATGCAATTATTGTTCCCTCTAAACATCCATGGCTGAAATCCAAAACAACAAAACTTAAATAAGTAAAGATTAGAAACAAAATTGGTAACTTGTATTGCAAGAAAATGTTACCATAGGTAGAGTGGTGCCCAATTCATGACAAGGGGGATCGTAAATGCCATAAAAGTTAATGTCACCAAATTCTGAATACGCTCGTAGCAAATATTTGTAACAATCTCCACTTGGAAACAAGAAAGAGTCGTATGGGCAGGACTCGTTTAATATCTGATATGTGGTATCTGATATTAAACCATGGTTCCACCAGAATTCGAATGTCCCAATGTTATCGTAGTAATCGTCAAGTAAGGGGTTCCCCAACTGGTATTAATTAACAATGTGTTTGAAGTTAAAATTCTAATAGTTTAAAAACAAATTTAATCTATAAGTTAATAATTAGTTGTAACTCGATCAATGCGTACCAAGAAACCTTTGAAGTTTATTTCGGGATTCTTGACATCTTTGTTTAATCTGACTATGATTTGAGATAGTTGAGGAACGTAATGACCTGGAATTTAATAGTTATAGATCAAATGAAACACTACATATAATAACGACTGAATTTTGATACCTTATTAAAAGTTAGTGACTTCTTACGAAAGTCAATTTAATTAGTGGATGCATACCTGCATAACTTTCCCCAGCGATGTAAAATGGCCTATGTTTATATTGAGGAAATCTAAGAAGCCATTTTTCTAGAAATACATAGGCATCTTTGGCTGCAAATGTCATAATTTATACGGATTTAATCACAAAATGACCATCTAATTTATACGTGAATATATGTGTTGAAATATTCAAGATTATTTATATATAATTCAAGGGAAAATTACCTGTTCTCTGATCTCCAGTGATTTGATCGAAAGAAGTATTTGTATACGAAAAACCAACCCCAGCAGGAGAATCAACGAACAGCATGTTTGCCTCTGCTTAAAACCACAATTATAAGTTTAGAGTACAAAATAAGATGTGATCAAATGCATGTGTAAAATTTGCTTAGAAAATTTGCCTTTGTTCCAGGCATATGGATTTAAGGAAAGACTTTTCCCATCAGGATTCACTCGAAAGGGTCCCACCTCCTCAAATGCACCATAGGCTATCGAGGAGCACCCCGGCCCTCCGTTGAGCCAAAGCACAAGAGGTTTTGACGACGCAGGGCCAGTACTGGCCTCGATCAACCAGTAGAATAGGGCTCGTCCTAGCTTCTTATCGACGGTAACGTATCCCGAATACTGATTAAAGGTCACATCTTTGGGTTGCCCGGGCAAGTTACGGATCTTGTCATTGAGGCGTTGATATCGATGTTGGCGGCTAGCGGCCGCAGTAGCCGCCGTGGTGGTGTGAAGGAGGGTGATGAAGGCCAACACAAAAATAAAGGAATAAGTATGACCTTTCATCACTGCTCAAAAGTCTCGACTCGCATGTGTTTGGGACTTTGTGAAGTTATATGTTGAATGGAATATACAAGTAGAGTGTAGTTTAAGATATGTGAGGGTTTGCTTAACTAACTTTAACGTTTCAATCTAAATAAATTGACAACCGGCAGTGTACCCGTCCGCTGGGACGGGTTCTTGAAATTTACTACATTCAAACTATGTGTACATTGAAAATTCCGATAACGTCTTATTAGCGGACGGGTTCTTGAAATTCAACTATGTGTACATTGAAAATCCCAATATGTCTTATCCAATTATCTGCGGACAGTTTCTGGAAATTTACCACATTCAACTATGTGTACATTCAGTGGCGAAGTTTGGTTCTCGAAACAGTGGGGGCCGGACCCAATTTTTTTCGATCGGTAGTGGCTAGAAATCAAATCGATAGGAGCCGGACTCAACCCGAACTCAATTTACATACGAAAATCGCAAAAGTCTACTAATGCGCCAAAAAGTAGTGGGGGCCGAGGCCCCCTCGGGCCCTCAAGAAGCTGCGCCCATGTGTACATTGAATGTTAACGCCTAACGTTAAACAATGTATAACTCGAATGTTAACATCTAACCTAAAACAATGCATAACTCTAATATTAATACCTAACCTAAAACAATATACAACTCTAATGCTAACACCTGTTGAAAATAAAATTCATATTTATTGGTTTAAACTTAATTAATGATTTACATATACCTGATTAATGAATTACCTAAAAACTTTGGTAGCGTTTGTTATGATGGAATGGAAGGGGGAATGGAATAAACCATTACGAGGTAATGAAAAATAGTGTGTTTGGTTGGTTAAGGGAATGGAATCACCCATTCCACAAGGCATTCCATTCTCCCAAAACCATTCCATCCATCCTCCCTGTTTTTTTTTCATTCCATCCTTCATTAACCTTTTACTCATAACACCATAACCCCCCACCACCATTGCTGCCACCACCCACCACCGCCGTCACCACCCACCACCGTCGTCCACCACTACTGTCGCCACCAACCACCGCACCACCACCACCGCCACAATCCAACACCATCCATTGTCGCCCACCACCGTCACCCACCCACCGCCGCCTCCACCACCTGCCACCGTTATTGACCACAATTTCCCTTACCCACCACTACCACCGCCACTACTCACCGTCGCCACCCACCACCACCCATCACCGCCAATGACCACCACCCACGACAACCACTCACCACCAATTTTATTCCTTCGTCTTTTTCAGCCTATTCAACAACACAAAGTAATCTTTTGTTTCATTCCCACATTGCAACCAAACAAGACATGAAATGGTAATGATCCATTCCATTACCTTGTTCGTTCCATTATCTCATCCATTCCATTCCCTTATCCATTCCATTACCCCATACCAAACAGACCATTTGTGTTTTTTTCCTATATGAACAAAACAACACAAAAAATAGTCGTTTTTTTTCTCCGTTTTTATATAGCACTATGGTACTTGTTAAAAAGACGATAAAACACTCGTTATTTGGTGTAATTTTCCTTTCAAAATCTCGTATATAAAAAATATTAACATTTAAAAATTATGGGAAGAAATTTTATTTTTTAAATTTTTTTTCCTAAAATCACTTAATGCTACATGCACACTCGAGAAAGAGGTTGACCTCTTTGAATACTATGTAGGATTTTAGCTTTAGAATATATATATATATATATATATATATATATATATATATATATATATATATATATATAGGGAAAGGGTAAAACGAGAACCTACCTTTTATGAAAAAACACCGGGAACCATTTCTATCCATTGATCTTTGGTGATCAAATGGCTAATATTATGCCACATGATTTTTTTTGTCTTTTTGTACCCACGTGTCCAAATGTTGGTTAATAATAATAAACTAATTAGGGAGGGTATAATGGTAAAAGTATCACTCTATCTCTCCTCCTTTTTCCTTTCCCACTTGGCCCGACCTGACATATTCTTCCAAATCAATTCATCTTTCACTCTCCTCCAAAAAAACATTTCCAGAACTTTTTGCTTTTATTTTTTTTTTATTTTTTATTGTTTAATTCATTTTTTTATAACAGATCATTCGAATAAATCTATCTGTAAATATTATTTACACCAGTGTAAAACACCCAAATATATTTATAATTTTGAGTTAAATAAAAATACAAAGAACATAATTCATTTACGTTAGTGTATAAAAATTATAATTACAACATGGCAAACATATTTACATCAGTAAAAAAACAACTGTACCCACCTTGCTAGCACGACACGACCCATCCCCGGTTGCGCATTTGCCAACACCACCTGTAGGCACATTGGCATCACCAATTGCCAACACCACATTGCGCACTGGTAGGTCACTGGCGACGGTAGCCTTTTCAACCCCAATGCTCAAGTCCGCTATCGCATCGCCAACACAACATTGCCCACCTGTAGGCGCAAACTTCGTGAACAGCCAGCTGCCCTCCTCCCCCGTATCGGACGTATCGTCATTGGTGTTTGCGCCCATGCCCTCCAACGCAACAGCCTTCCCATCTGGGGGTTTTTGTATGCAAACATTAGCGTAAAATAGTTATCTTAAAAAATGCGACCAAAAACAAAAACCGTTTCTCTCGTACTTGCGTTATCACCAGCTGGACGTGCGCGAACACCGCTATACACATCATGCACTACCCTAGAAGGTGGATCGTCCCCCAACAACAGTATCTTTGCATACTCGTCATTCAACTGCATGAAAATATCTAAAAAAATATATGTAAAATCTAATTTACACCTATGAAAAATATTGTATAAAAATTACAATTAAATGGGGGCAAAAATATTTTACATCAATGTAAGAAATAATTTAATGGCACGAAGTTTAACAATGGTGATATAATAATCAATGTAAACATCTATGTAATTTACACCAGTGTAAAAACAGTTTAATGTAATAGTCATTCTACACACATCAAAAGCTTGCACATAAAACCATCAATGTAAAATCTAATGGCACAAGTTTAACAATGGTGATATAATAATCAGACAATCATAACTGAGCCCAAATATGCAGGTTTTAGTATTTTGCTTCCATTAATCAAAACCCTGTAATCTTTGTTTTCAATCACTTCGTTCACATATGAGTCAAAACAAGGGTCTTGATGAGGCTAATACCTAACGTAAAATGACCAACATAATAATATACCCATGACTAGTTTACTTGATAACGAAATCTGATCTTTAAAACTTATTTGGTTATACATAGACCAAAGCCTAACGTACGTAAACCCCTCACCTCACGCCTCGGCTTTTAGCACCTAAACATCTCGAAGCAACTCGCACTTTTCAAAACCAAGTCTTTATAACATATTTACAAATTGAAGATGCTACAAAATCATTTCCTAATTATCTTTATAGCAAATAAATTAAACTCCCATAATTTTATAAAGATTAAACACACCATATCTAAAACTTATTAAACAACAACTATACTAACCCTAACCCTATTCATCAGCCAAAATCAGCATCAACCAAACCATCATCATCATCTTCTTATTTGAAAAAACCCTATTCATCAACCAAAAACAACATCAAACACACAGTTTACACTAGTGTTTACTTACTATATATATAAAAAAACCTATCATCGTCTTCAAGCAGCATCATCATCTTCAAACCAACATTATCTTCTTCAAACCAGCATCATCGTCGTCGTCTTTCAAGCAGCAACATCATCTTCAAAACAAAAAACCCATGAAATCTTATACATCAAAAACACAAAGATCCGTAACACCAAAAACAACATCAAAAACACAAAAAAACACAAGATCTGTAACACCAAAAACAACATGTATTCTGTAAAAAAAAATTAAAAAAAATCATATTTTTACAACTATGTAGTCTGTAATGTTAATGAAACTCTTTTTGACCCAACAAAAATCACACACCAAAAGCAAAACATCATACCTTTTCCCATAACTTGTATTCTGTAAAAAAAAACCATCATGTTCGAACAATCTGTTTCATCATCTACAAACCAACATCATCTTCTTCAAAACAGCATCATCATCTTCAAGCATCATCATCATCATCATCGTCTTTCAAGCAGCACCATCACCCCCAGATCTGTAACACCAGTTCATCTCCTTCGAACAAATTGTTCATCTGGTTCGAACAGATCTGTAACACATCAAGCTTGCACCCATCACCACCAAATTGGTTCATCGAAGGATCGACAGATCTGTTCATCGAAAGCTCTGTTTCAACGAAGGATCTTGTTTGAACAAAACTGTTTTATCATCATCGAAGGATATGTTTTCATCATCATCGTTATTATTATTCATAGCATCATCATCCATCATTGTTGTTGTTATTATTATTATTATTCTTGTTGTTGATATTCTCTGATGAACGAAAAGAGAGAGACAGAGAATAAGAGAGAGAAAGAGGGTAAAAGGAGAGAGAAAGAGGGTGTGGGGTGGGGTGGGGTGGGTGGGTTATTAATAATATGTAAGTGTTTAGTTACTATAATACCCCTCACTAATAAAACAAAAGCAAGACACATGGCACCATATTATTGGCTAGATGGAGTTCTTTAGTTCTTTCATGAAATGGGGGTTCCTAATGGAACCTAATCCTATATATATGGGGGAGGATTAAATAAAAACCCACCTAAATTGAAGAAACCCACTAAACTCTCTTAGAACCATTGATCAAACTAGATCAATGGTCACATTTTATTCATGATTATTGATTTAAATTTATTACTTTTAATAGACTAGATGACAAAAAAAGGGCAAAAGGGTCAAATGCCATTTTTCTGAAAAAGCATCTATGACAAGTTGACCTGACACATGTCACATCATCTCTCTCATACTTTTGTAACCATGTTTCTAAATCTGTCAGAACGTTATGTTACATATGTAACATATGCAGTGTTGCGTACGTTAAGAATGCACAAATTGTATATAATCAATTAAAAACTTTATAGATCAAAAAACATTCAAATGTACACAAGAATTGTTTTTTACAAAGTGCTAAAAACAAACAAAACGGTCATTACAAATCAACAAATGCTAAAAAAACTATCATAAATAAAAAAACAAATTGTCTACACTTCATTCATGATAATCATCTTCATCTTTAATGCAAAAAAATATGTTCACCTGCAAAAAGAAAACAAAATCATCAATTTACATGAAAAGCCCCCCCCCCCCTCCGTCTTAACGTATGTTAACCATCTGGATTACAAAAAAAACATACGAAACTGATACAAACAAACATTGTTTTATCCATTTAGCTATCAAGATTATGAAACTTAACTTAGAAGGAATGTTATATAACTGCATAGATGTGTAACATACGTAACTTAGTTCTGCTGTTACATACGAAACAGAGGTAAACATAGATTTGATCCCATGATTAATGACTTTTGTTTTAATTAATATATAGTAAAAAAATCAGAAGCTAATTTATACCAACTTAGTTTCGCTGTTACATACGAAACAAACACAACATAGATTTGATCCCATGTGTAACTGATGAAAGTCAAAAAATCAAACCTTTGTATCTGGTAAAAAAATCAGAAACTAATTTATACCAACTTAGTTCTGCTGTTACATACGAAACAGACGCAACATAGATTTCATCCCATGATTAGTGACTTTTGTTTAACATATATATATATATATATATATTAAGAAATGTTAATTAATATGTAAACCTACAAGTTAACTTATGCTACCTACATGTAAAAAAACATACTAACTGATTCACATTAGTAACAAAAACATACTATCCATTAGTATTACTAATAAAACAACGTTGAATTTTATGGTGGCAATTTTGACCACTTTTTTTTTTTTAATTAATGGATTGATTTATAAGCTGGACTTGTTTTTGTATTACTCTAATATACTAAAGTAGCTGATAAAAGTTCAAGACATAGAAATCATCTCACTCCAATACAAAACAGAGACAAAAATGATCAATTAGAATTCATACCTGTTTTGACTCAATAATAGCTCGAAATAGTTAATAATAATAATCTTACAGGTTTTGACTCAATAATAATAATAATAATAATAATAATAATAATAATAATAATAATAATAATAATAATAATAATAATAATAATAATGTTATTATTATTAAATTCTATCAAAGGTGGAAAGCCAAGGCCACAACTCTTTGACTTCTAATACTGCTTGTAGAAGAATCACAATTTCATAAATGATTTTCAAATTTCAAGTATATGGCCATACGGGTTATTTATTGTACATCGTTTACCTCCTTTTCCACTTTCTCCTCGATATGACGAAACAAAAATCTTAAAAACCTTAAATGATTTAAATCAAGAATAATAATATACCAACCTTTTTTAGACAACCTTCTTCTTCAAAATCAAGAATAAATTTTCAGATTCCCACATCACTTTTCTTCAGATCTGTCACTAATCTTAGTGATGGTTAAACCAACAGTCTTTCCCCTCCCCAATAATGACGAAGTCCATGATGGTTTCTGATTTTCTTCAAACGCTTCATGTCGAGGGTATTAGAGGTGGTGGTTGTTATTAATATATGAATATAAAGATTAAGTTGAACGTATATATTTTGATTTTGGTGAACAAGGTCTGTTACCTGATGAGAAGATCAACTTATTATTGTTTCAGATCTAGTTTTGATGAAGAGGAGAGGAAAGAAGGAACAAAAAGAAATCAAATTTTGAAAAGATGAAAGAGAGTGGAAGACATATATATATGAGAGAGAGAGAGGGAGGGGGGAATAACTGAAATGCCCTTGGTGTAATAAAAAATGATTTAGTCATTATAGGTGATGTGGAACCATGAGAACCACTAGTTGGGTTTTTGGGAGTTTCTTCATTTAGTCATTCTTGTTGTTGATATTCTCTGATGAATGAAAAGAGAGAGACAGAGAATAAGAGAGAGAAAGAGGGTGTGGGGTGGGGTGGGTGGGTGGGTTATTAATAATATGTAAATGTTTAGGTACTATAATACCCCTCACTAAGAAAACAAAAGCAAGACACATGGCACCATATTATTGGCTAGATGGAGTTCTTTAGTTCTCTCATGAAATGGGGGTTCCTAATGGAACCTAATCCTATATATATATATATATATATATGGGGAAGGTTCAATTGAGAACTCATAGTTAGGGAGAGAACTCGAGAACTCCTACTTAAATTAAAAAAAAAAATCATAACTCAAAATTTAAGTTAAAAACCAACAATCTGGTTCGGAGCTTCTCTTTCCCACGTCATCCCGGTTCAGAAAAAAAACAAAAAAAATAAAAAATAAAAAAAATAAAAATAAAAATAAAAAATAGGCGACTTCTAATGCACATGTGTAGTAAATGTCCGGTTAGCTTTAGGGTTTAGTTTTTGGGTTTAGTTTAGCTTTTAGGGTTAGTTCTTTTTTAGTTTAGTTTGTAAGGTTTAGGTTTTTGGGGGTGGGGTGGGGGTGGGTAGGGTGGGTTTAGGTTTTTGGGTAGGGGGTTAGGGTTTTTGGTGGGGGTTAGGTTTTTGGTTGTGACGGGTGGGGCTTAGGTTTTTGGTAGGCGGTGGGTGGGGTGGGTTTAGGTTTTTGGGTGGGGGTGGATGGGTGGTTTAGGTTTTTGGGTAAGCGATTTAGGTTTTTTAGTGAGGGTGGGGGTGGGTGGGGTGGAATTAGGTTTTTGGGTGGGGGTAAGTTGGGGGTAGGTGGTTTAGGCTTTTGGGTTATACTACACATGTGCAGTACCGTTTTTTAGGTGTGTTTTTTTATTTTTTTTTATTTTTTTTTCGAACGGGTATGACGTGGGAAAGAGAAGCTCCGAACTAGTTTTCTATTTTTTTTACTTAAATTTTGAGTTATGATTTTTTTATTATATTTTTTTTGTATTTAATTAGGAGTTCTCGAGTTCTCTCAATAAAAGGAGTTCTCTATTGAACCATCCCATATATATATATATATATATATATATACACATATATATATATATACACATATATATATATAGTATGAGTATCTATAGAAAACCTAAGTTATATAGTAAACTATGAAAACCCAACTTGTGGCTAGAATTAACCCACCTCACCACCTTCCAAAATCAATTTATTATTAACTAAAGGGTATTGAAGTAATTTAACACTTGGTGGCTTCTCTTTCCAAATCAAGATAAAGTACAAAAGAAAGATTATTTTCACGTTTCTCCATGTTTGTACTCTGTAACTTTTTCTTACCAACCCACAAATACAACCCACTCCTCTTCATCTTCATCCTTTTATCATTTTCTTTCCCCTCCATGGATTCTAACATTAAAGATCCACTTTCAAACATGTTTCCTCCATTTTCATCTCCTCCACGTGGTGTGATTCTGAACAACTTTGCAGCCGATGTGACTGTTGCAGGTTCGTAGATGAAACACCTCATCGTAACCCTTTTTTTTTTTCCCTATTTTCCTCTGTTTTTCATAAGCATGATGTGGTTACTAATTTCTTACATGTATTTTGGTATATATAGCTTTTGGCGATGTAGAGCCTTTGTCTGTGGAAGGAAACAGTTCTTCATATGATGAAGTTCAAGGTAACTTTTTGATATGTCGTTTTTTTTTTAACGTGAAATTTTACTTAAGTGTTGTCTCTGTTTTTTTTTCTGTGTATAGTATATGTAGCACGATTTTTTCTCCTTTTTTTTCTGTTTTATGTCCGTATATTGTATTATGTGATATGTTATGGTACGTGTCTATTACCACCAAAATTATTATTCTTCACACTCCAGATTGTGGTGGTGTTATTATGTTTTTAATCTTTTTGATGTTATGTTAGTTCTTGGGTTTTTTTGAAATAAAAATGTGTTTACCTTTTTCCTGTATGTGGTTTCTGTTTGTAGTACAAGAGATTTATGATTCTTTAGTAAGATTTGATACTTGTAGCTTTTCTGGGTCTAACAAGTGTTAACAACGTTTTTACTTTTTTACACGTGAGTATGTGGATCTATATGTTAGTAACACATGTTAATGGTGTATCCCTTCTTTTCTAGTATTTGACAAGTGTTAACGAAGTTGTATACGTCAGATTATTCTTTGGTTGATAGTTTATTCTAGTGCATTATGGAATTAACATGTGTTTAATGACCTTTTTGCACATCATACATCACAAACCTTAACACATGTTAACACTTTTTGCAAATCATTGCTCGTAAGTCAACATGCGACACGATGGGTTGGTAACACGTGTTAACATTTGTTAACACTTTTTAATATCTCCAGTTGATATTTTTCTACCACCCCAATTAACAAACACAAAAAGGATTCAGTAGATTTTTATTATCCGTCGAGGTCCCACATTTTTTACCAAACCAGGCTGTTTGTTCTTGTGTTTTTAGATATGTTTTTAGATATGAATTCATACCAAATCATATGTCAACTGGCAGACGTATGAGTGGTAACACATGTTAACCTGATGCTTTTAGATAAATAGGTTTTTATGTGCATGTTCAGCAGCTAGACGCATGGGGTGGTAACACATGTTAAGATATCACATAGTTGTGTGTTTTTGCTGCTGGTATACTTTTGGGTTTTTACACCCTGTTTAACACATGTTCACATTTGGGCCCCGACTAACATGTGTTACTCCTGTTTAGTATGTTAGATGATGAGCTGGTCACACCGGTTAATATCTCATCTATTGTTTTGCAGTTGATAACGAAGACCCCCACTGGTTAACATATGTTAACAAACGAAGTCGAAGGAAGCCGAGAAAAATATGTAGAAAAACTTTTTAATAACGTTTTCTTTTTTGTACTCAATGTATAGAGTTACTATATTTATTTTGTTAAAGTGGTTAATAGTTTGTAATGATACTTTGTAATAACGTGTGTTAATCGTTTGTGTGCTTTATTTCTCAGTAAACTTATGATGTAAAAACTATAGGGGGTAAGCAAGACAAAAAAAAAAGGCTGACAAAATAAACACAAGTTTAACATATGTTACCAAATAACACATGTTAACCTCTTATGCAACATTAACATATGTTAACCTTCCATGCAGTTCATTTGAATGTCATGGGTAGGTTTTTGTGTGGTTCAATAGTTTATAATGATACTTTGTAATAACGTGTGTTAATAGTTTGTTAATACAACAAGGGTAACACTTGTTATCACACCTTACAAACACACCTAGTATTACTCTTTTTTGTTGGTAGGGGTTTAAAGGTTTTTACCAAGTTAACACATGTTATTACACATCTCAAACAGACATAGTGTTTTACTCTTTTGTTTAACTTAACACATGTTAGCTTACAACCACAACAATAACACGTGTTAACAGAAATTATAACGGTGTTTTTGGTGCTGATTCCCACAGGTTAAGTTTAACGAAAGTGATAACACAACTGTTTGTTCTTGTATGGCTTTCATATGAATTGGGTATCTATGTCGCCATGTTTTTTGCGTCTTGCGGTTACTTAGTGCATATGATCTTTTTAAAACCTTTGTTATGTATAAGTTAAACTATGCGACGCCCATGGTGTCCCTTTTGGAATCTAGGCTGTATGTGGTTGCGTAAATTGCTGCTTTGTATTATCTTGTTAACAGTTGTTAGTCATTGCCAAAACTGACAAGAACTTATTCCTCGACTGCCAACTTTGTCAACTTATGCCTCAACCAGGGTTTTATATATAACACATGTTATTCATAAGTTTACAGTTGTTAGTCAATTCGAAAAAATGACAATGCTCGTGCAATCCACTTGTCAGCGTGGTTAACATTTGTTAGTCTATTCCACCATAAACAACTGTTAATACATGTCTAACTCTAATCCACGTGCCAACATAGTCAACATGGTTAACACGTGTTGATACATATATCAAGCACTACCAACTGTTAATACATCTCAAACTGACATAACATTTTAGTCTTTTGTTTAACTTAACACATGTTAGCTTATAACCATAACAATAACACGTGTTAACAGACATTATAACAGTGTTTTTTGTGTTGATTCCAACAGGTTCAGACCAAACATTAAGACACAACTACAAAGGACATCTATAAAACATAACACATGTTACATATTCTGACAAATAACTTACACATTAAGGACACAACTTCAAAGAACTTGTTTAAGGACACAATCACATTAAGGACACAACCACAAAGAACACCTTCAAGCCCTTCTTCTCTGTACACACCTGATATCCTCTCTAACCGTCTCCGGTCACCTTCTAACACCGCGGATGAATATCTTTACAATCAAAGCAAAACCCACTTCAATTTTCTTATATAAACATTTAAAAAAAACCCAAATAAAAAACTGGGTTATCACCCAACAAAAACCCAAATCAAGAACACATACATACCTATTAAAATTGAAGATCATCACCAATGTCGTCGGATCTAAACATTTAAGGTCATGGGAGGGAGGGAATGATAGAGGAGAGAGGAGATGGAAGATGAAACGGTGGTGGTGGTGGTGGTTGATGAAGAACACCAAGAAGATGAAGATAAACCAAATAGATCCGGTTACCACCACTATTGCTAACATTCAACAACAAGATGAAGAACACCAAGAATATGAAGAAGGGGGAGGGAAGATGAGAGAGAGAGAGAGAGAGAGAGAGAGAGATAAAGACGAAAACGAGAGAGGGTTGCTGAGAGAGAGAGATGGAACGACGGTGGTGGTGGTTGATGATTTTTTTGAAGGTGTATGCTTGTTGTTTTTCATTAGTGTAGAAGGTGGTTGATGATTTCTTTGAAGATGATGAAGAAGAAGAAGGAAGGAGGAGAGAGATTGTGTTGGGATTTGAAATATGATAAGAAAGATGAGAGAGGAGAGAGGTGATGGCATTGGAAAAAAACAATTGTTGTGTCCCCAAAATGCCCCTCCATGTGTCTTTATTTATTAAAATACTAATATATCTATGGTCAGGTACATTGATTCAATCCTAGCCATAGATGTTATGTGATGGATGGCTAGGATTGGGTTTCCATAGTTTACTAAATAAGAAGAGTTTCCTCAATATCCATTCCATATATATATATATATATATATATATATAGAGAGAGAGAGAGAGAGAGAGATTTGTCATAATAAAAAACAACATAATTCAACGTTTTTGGACTATAGCGCAATATAATTCTAAAAGAACAAAAATATTTATGTTTATATAATAGTTTACTAATTATTGTCTTGTTTTAATTTTTGTATAAGATATACCCGTGGTCGCGCACTTAGCATCGTAATAATATGACAATACTAACTTTCTATAAAGTGGAACAAAATTAGATAAGGTGACAAGCACAAGCATCACTCTTTACAGTATCAAACGAAATCGAATGCCAACCGTAAACAACCATGAAGTGATAAAAGGTATAACTAATAAAGTACTGAAATATGGAATTGTGTCGTTTTGATGCAAAGGTAAATGGTAGCCAAAATTCATGCATAGTAAAGTACGGCTAACATGTGTTAATAACATTCAAACGTGGTTTGCTCCTTAAACCGTTTTGGCTTTTTAGATAGTCCCATCTGGCTTCGAATAGGACCCTGTTCAATGTTGCTGACTTGGTGTCTGGTCCGTATATGACAAGTTTGGCGTATTTGTCGCATCATCACTTACAGATATTACTCAACCTCATGTTCCGTATTAACAACCGACCTGAAGTTGTTACACATGTACGAGATTGAGAAAAAACCAAGTATGTATACAGATATAGTTTACATGTAAAAACAATTACCGGTGACATTGGCGTTTCAGATCCAAACGAAGGAGTTCGTGGTCCCCACAAAGCCTCGCGTGTCATTTCCCAGTTTAAACAAAAGCATACAAGTTCAACAAATCCGAAAATTTCCAATTATCTATATTACCATTGACCACGTACACTTGTGTATTCATTTTTTCAACATTTGTAATTGCCTAATCAGGATTTGTATAAATTTAAAGCTTAGGAAACTAAGTATACACGTATTCAAAAGATACTTAATGTGATCATGAAACTGCTATATGAAGAGGCTTGTCATAAAAAAAGTATTATTGGCATATAGTACGGAATATAGTACATGCATTAGTAAAATCATAATGTCAGAAATGAAGATTTTACAGGCATACAAAGGAGTTATACATTTATTAATTTGAGTTATGTATTTAAACAAACCAATATGATGTATTCAATTAATGTATAAAACAGAGTTTTAGTTATAATTAGATTGGTCATTTGGATAAATGATAAATTTTAAATTTAGGATGACTTTATATCCATTTGATCTACATGACCAATTAGAGTCTTTCCAAAGGCTCTTATTTAAACCAAATATACTGACCCACTGGATATAAAGACATAACACAAATCGACCTATTTGTATAACAAAGTGTTAAAATTTCCACCTCTAGTGTAACCTTCTAAATACAAAATTGCCAAAAAAAAATCAAAATTAAAATCATGGTGAAGAAGTTAAACCTTAAAAGGGACATGCTGATTTTAACGAAACTTTCAAGTCAGTGGTTAAGCATATTTTAGATACATTATATAAACAAAATTAAACCCGTAATATGAAAGCTTCTAATGTTACCAAGGCATCAATGATTTCCACAACAATAATATTACGGTTGAAACATTTAGCGACTATTTTCATCCTAAACATTTGAATTTGCATAAAACAACCCTACCCATTAGTAAAAAAAGGTATTTTAAGAAGACTAAAAGTCATAAATGTCACCCCTCATTGGTTATCAAATTCTTCATACATTCTTTCCTAAAGACCTTCCAAATCTTTTTAGTTCTTTTCACCCTGCATATTAATAAAATATGTCACACTTAATAATTATATTATAAACAGAGATTTCAAGTGCCGGTACGTATAAGCATGCATTTGTCACCTGTTCTAATGTTTCCATGCTTCCATGTAGTAGAACGAGCAGCTCTGTTCATATAACAAACAAACAAAAAGCTTAATAGGGTACAAAAAAGAGCCATTATCTAGAAAGCGCTACATGGAAAGAGCTGAACAAAAAATATTAACATATTAAGTGCCATTGCTGAAAACAATTTAGTATAATGTTAACATGGTAGCATCCTCTTGAATAAATATATATGTGATTTGTTAAAAACCTTTCATTCTAACTGTTTATTAATAAAGCCGTAGTTTCGTATATTCTAGAAAAATCTATCATTTGAATACAAACACAACATAGTTGTAAAATAAGATGTATTATAAACATGATAGTATAGAGCTTATGAGGTATTTTAGAAATTATTTATGACAAATATGTGGATACACCCTAATGAATTACGTAAATATTTACAAGTTATCCCAAGGATACACAAATTAATAAAACTCAACTGAAGCGAGAAATCATAGAATATAGGCTAACGTAATAATATGGCAAAACCGATTTACTTTGAATTATATAGAAAATAAGGCAAGGATTTACCTTGATACAAGAAGTGTCGGCCCTGCACCTGTGTTATAAATTTAATAACATAAAACACCATTATAATTGATCCTTGCGATTATCAACATAATTACAGTAAAATAAAGCCTAAAACTTACATGGAAATTTGTGTTTAATAGGATGAAAGATAGAAAGTTAATGACATCCCCGGTGTCCATGAATCCAAATTCGCCAAATTGCAATCCAAAAAACACCGCTAATTTTGACGATGTTAGGGTAGAAAAGATTAAATATACATGACGATGAAACTATAAATTATTAAGTAATCGAAGTTACCTAATTTTAAAAAAGTTGGTGTAGAAAATAACTTTTTGATATAATAAATTTGAATAAAACAAACAGGTGAAACATCAATAGTTTACGTCGTTTATGCACTTACCTTCGTTGTCATCCCCAGAAAATCTTAAGCCTCGATTTTCATAAGTATTTGACATTTTTTATTGCTTGAATGGGTAAAACTTTAGAATAAGAGGAAAACGGAGACTGAGGAGGCTTAGCGGCTCAATCTTGGCAGCATTGGTGAAGTGTACGGAGGCCATGGGGCTAAGGGTTATAAGGAGCCGAATAAACTACAGGAAACATGAATTAGCATCATACCTATAATTATAAGAGTGAAATCGCACACCAAGGGTCGAGACAAAACACCTCCAATGCGACGAACAGAGGAAACGAGAACGAATTCATGTGTAGGGGTTATCTTAATCGCACGAATATATGTGTGTATGTAGATTTAATTGAATCAAAACTTCTTATATACATG
Organism: Ambrosia trifida; assembly: GCA_028751855.1. NCBI lineage: Eukaryota > Viridiplantae > Streptophyta > Magnoliopsida > Asterales > Asteraceae > Ambrosia > Ambrosia trifida. The sequence goes on along the minus strand of CM054123.1, from coordinate 1,277,205 downwards.
AATTGGAAATTGGGTTTTGGGAAAGTCTTAAATAGCGATTTGACTGATCAATTAGCCATAATAACGGCGTAATCAGTATAAAAGGCATGATTTTGGTCGATTACATCCGGATTTTAAGTAAGTGGTCAAAGTTTCCTAAACTGGTTCATGAGTTGAGTCTGCAGAGAGAAATGTGTAACTTGGTTTGGACTATTTGGTTGTTTATAAAAACTCGTCGTGTCCGGATTCTAACAATAACCTCTTGGTGGTCTAGTGGTGGTGTAGTTGGGTGTTGAGATCAAACCGGGTCCAGACTTGGGTTCGAGTCTAGTCACTAACAATTTGTGTTTTTTTTTATTTAACAGCAGAGAAGGAGGGGGGTGGTCTGGGCTTTCTGTTTTGGGTTGCGTATTAACTAGGCTCAAGATTTCTCAAAGGGTTGGATTGGGTTGTTTTGGTTATGGTTTAAGATGGTTTTGTTTAGTTTAGATCTATAAAATGAAATTTTCATTCTATATATATATATATGTATATATATATATATCTCAGAATTATTATAATTATTATTATATAAAAAAAATTAATATTCATAGTCTATTAAGAAAAATTTGGGGAAAAATACATGATGTTACAGTCTCCCCTACTTTTGGAAACTTCGTCCCGAAGTTATTAAAAAACACAGGGTTGAGGGTGATTGGGTAGAAATTAGGGCAACTGTGGTTTGGAAAATTTGGGGTTAAGGCACGGTATGAATTTGTAGGTAATATAATAAACTGTTTCGAATAATTCCGATAAGAGGTTGGATATGCGTGAGTTTTAAGGATTGGATTAGGTTCGTCTAAAATAACAAGGAGAATAAGAATCTAGCAAAACACTAATCTTTAAGTTTTAGGAATCCTAAAAGAAATGCATGAGTTGATTTGACAAATTTTGAAGTAGGTGTTTAAAGCGAATATCTTTGACGTTTGACCCGAGGTTAGGAACTTGAGAGTGTAAGTGAGAAAGGTTTTGGGAATGTGTAACTGGTGAAGGGCAGAGGTACTAATGAAGCAGTCTCCCCTACTTTAGAATGGTTTCTGACCGAACATTATTAAGGACATGCAACAGGATTTCGACTAACAAAGAGTGTAAGAGTATACAAAGTTTAAGGTTTTCTGTGGAGGTGGTCAACAAGGAAGGCTCCAACAAAACTAAATGGAGCTTATGTAAAATGTTCTTTATCAAAAATGCTAGCTATTAGTCAATGGCCTATTGAAGAGGTAGTAATGGGTAGGTTCTTGGTCAGACTCCTAGTCCGCTCCCGTAGTATCGTTTATGCTTATATATAGGGTGTACCGCAGCTAACCCACCACACTCCCGATACTTTAGACTCGTACTGATTGTCTACCAACAACCTAAATAGAATTACACACCACCCTCATGTACCTGTAAACCCATGATTGCGTTCCGGACCGTAATCATCGATTTACCTTACACTAGGGTGCTATGCTTTTCCATAACACTAACATAAGTAATACAAGAAACAATGCGTGCAACCAAAATGTGTTAAGTAGTAGATACTGCTCAAGTATAAGATGCGGTTAAAGGTTCTTCCCCTTTCAAGTTCACCCTTTAACCGTAATGAGATTAATGTGTAAGTATAAGACATGATTAGGGGTTCTTCACCTTTCGGGTTCACCCTTAACCGGTAAATTTTCTGTTCACATCATTGGGCTCTAAACAACCATATTGATAAACTCTGAGGATTACACTGTTCCCCTCGGGTTAGAGGAATACTCTGAACCGAGTCGTACATGGAACTGGCTTAGATCTCATACGAGCTATCAATTAGTATGTTCGTTGGCCATGATGATGAACAAAATAATGTAAAGTATAACAAGGTTTTGCTCACAACAAAAAAAAAATATGCATACCAAATATGCGTTCATGTAAGTATATAAGTATAGCATAAAATTTCGATTGAAAGAATAGCATAACGTAAATCGAGTAAATCGCACAATTTGCACAAAATGAAAGTAAACGAGTTAAATTAATGCTCAAAAAATAGTGTTGTAAGAATAACTACTAATAACTAGTGCGAGAATAGTTGCGAATAATGCGTGAAAATAACTACCAACAAAAGAATAATACAAAAATAATAAGATAGTGTACGAACGTAACTATATATAGTATGGTGTAAAAAAAATAATGAAATTTATTGTAAATGATAGTGCGCAGAACAGACGTATAGTCTACTGGTATGAGGATAACTTTTGGAAACCGAATAATATTTTAAGTTCAAAACAGGTTCACTTGAAAAGATTTCGTAGGTACACATTTTCATGTGTTTACGAGAAGTCGAGTTTGAAAAGTGTTATAAGGTATATTATTAGTTGCAAATTTCTCCCGAAAACATATATTGGATACGTTATATGAAAACATGCAGATTTACATTTGATTTGTAAAATATGCAATGCAAGCTTATAAAATGCAAGATGAAACCATTTCATGAAGTGTGTGTAAATCTAATGTGTTTCGAAAGACCGAGATTTAAAATGATGTGATGGTTGGGAATGATCCCAGATGCCTTGACGAATTTTGGAAAATAAAATTTTCTGTATTTAAATATTTCTTTAACTTGTGGGTTGAAAAGTCGAAAACTTTTTTAATTGTTATGAAATGTTGAGAAAATCGAAGTGTTACCCGTTAAGACTGGGTAAACTTGAAACCTTTAAAATTTTTCAAACTTTTATGAAATTTATACATTGAAAGATCATTTATTTGCAGGATCGTTAAGGCATCTCTTTGGGCTCATAGCGGGCTATTTGTTTCAAGGCACAAGGTGTGAAAGTGTGTTCTAATTTGGCGAATAGGCTTTGTGAAAAGATTTGTAGAATAAGTTGTCAAATTAATCGTTTTAGAGAGTTGTGTACTGGTGCGTATCGTGTAGGTAGGCATTTATGTATGAATTTAGTCTGACTAAGAAGTGCTAACTAATGGTAGTTGGCTATGGCTTAGACGACTGGGTGTGGCTATATTAGTATTAGATATATCAGAATATATTGTCTTGAAAGTATTGTGGCTGTATAAACGGATACAAAAGTCATATTTTAAGGATATACTGTGACTTCGATCAAGCAAGTTTGTAAACATGAAGATATAAGACAGGTTGAATAATAAGTTTTGGGAAAACGTGTTTATTTTTAACTGTATGATGACGCAATATTCCTAAAATCAGGATGTGGTCGAAGTTAAACACAGAGTTTAAAACTTAAGTCGTGGGTAAAAATGTTTTAACTCAAAAAGAGTAATACCTTATAGCGTAAAAGTCAAAAAGCATAAGTGGAATTTTGTAAGCTTTAATGCGATAATATAACGAACAAAAAGTTTTAATAATGATTATAAGGAATCCAAAAGCGAATGGTCAATGAATAATAGCATATGAAACAACAAGTGATTAAATTGAGTCTTCAAATGATAAACAAACATAAATATCAATGATATAAAACATTTGAATTATTTCCATAGGAAACTTTGACTAACTCAAGTATTTGAAATTTCCTAGTGACTTGTGGGGGCGTACTTTAGCCTATAAGTGAATGCTCATCCCAATAGATCCCAGGTAGGTATACAGGTCCCTCGTCTGATTGGGATTTATACGAAATACCAGGCCTAGACAGAAAAATCAGGATACAGGCGCTCACCCTTCCAGATTTCATGTGCCCCATCACTAGTGTATTCCAAAACTCTAGCGAGATTAAAAAAACGAGATGCAGAAATAAATCCTTGAGATGTAGATTTCACTCCTAACTCAAAGATGTATTTCAAAGTTGAAAACTATTGTGGAATGGAACCAATCACAAAGTTAAGGAGATCACTCCCAGCTTAGTGGTTAAGTTTTTTTTTTATTAAGGTAATACTCTTTGAGGTGTGGATGTCACTCCTATCTCAAAGATATATTCCTAAGATAAATAACATATAAAGGAATGAAACTAATCACCAAGGTATGGATACCACTCCTAACTTGATGATATCGTTTCTTTGTGAAATACGAGTGTCTTCTTCGCCAAGCGAAATATCGAAAGAATAACAAGAAAGGAGCATAGCGAAAATTTCTTGAAAAAAATACAAGAATAAAGGGAAATATACACGAGAGAACTCGTGAAAGTAAGCTTAGTTATAGTCTAGGCTAAAAGGCATTCTAATAACCTAATTCCCTATAACCATGGCTCTGATACCAATCTGTAACACCCCAACCGATGACGGAATCATCGAGGTGTCACGTAGTGACGATTGTTCAAAAGCACATGGTACTAAAATGTAAATATATTATTGAATAATTTAAATTGTCTTACATGGATGAAATGGGAAAAATACATAAGTCTGATCAAAACATAAAATATGAAATAAATTATTAAAAGCAAGCACTAAAATCCAATGCTATGGAACTAAGATCAAACTGCACCTAAAACATGTACAAAATAAGTTTTGTCAACATATGAAATGTTGGTGAGCATTCCTAGTTTTAATACATTTATGTAAACTATGTATCATACAAATGAGCGAAATCAATCCTGTGACTGTATAAATGTACTAAAATGAACGGCGGTGTACTTATCCAATAAATAGATAATAACTTAACAATATCCAAGGATTCTCTTATGAAAAAGGGGGAGAATCACCTAGGTGGGTTGTCAATGCAATAGCGCTATCCAATGTTAAGGTCGGCTTGTACATGGTTAATGATTTCACTAAGTACAACTATTTTCTACATGCAATGTCTAAGCATAAAGCACGTATGTAAACAAATGCACAATGTACTAGAATTGTATTTTAAAAATGTGAACTTGTATGTGTATTTTGTATAAATGTACATGTAACACCCCAAAAAAGAAAAAGACAAAAAAAGAGGGATAGGAAATACTCACCTTAGTGCTAGAATTGAGTTCCTTGATATAGTATATTTGTGGCTCTTGTGTCCAACTATCACCCTATTTATAAGGAAATAATTGAGTAAAAGGGAAAACTTAAAAGTCTAAGTTTTCTATTCTACAAGTAGTTCTAGGGTTCCTAATTTAGGGATAAGTAATTGTATAATTATTAGTTAGGTAAATTGTTAATAAATAAAAGAAATTTGGTAAATAAATAAATAAAAGACTATTGTAGGTTTTTGATTAAGGATGGTCATGTTATAAGGTTTTAAGTATGAAAATAATTTTAAAAAATTGTTTTCTCAAAAATTCAATATTTAGTATATTTATTTCTATTTGTCAAAATATAATTTTAATATCTATAAATATTAAAATTAATGAAATTTCAAATTAAAATTTATATTTCTGTTCTAAATTAACAAAATAATTTATGTAAAATTTTGGTATAAAGATAGTGAAAAATGAATTTATTGTGATTTATTTATGATTAAAATAGTAAAATTTAATTAAAAATATTAAATAAATGTTTTCTTGATATAAAAATATATTTCTGAAATATTTACTAATTCATAAGTTCAAAATAAGTTATATGCAGTTTTATAAAATTATTTAGATATTTTTATAGAATTTTCAATATAAAAATTGAATAAACTTGTAATATTTTTTATATATATTAAATAAATGATTTTTGAAAAACTAAAAATTGTACAATAAACTTCATCATTAGAATAACATAAAATAAATTTTGTAGAATTTATAATTTAGATTTGGTATTTAAAAGTCATTTTAAAAGATAATGCAAAAATATATAAAAGAAAGGGTTTAAATAAAAGGTTTGAGTGTGCAAGGAATCGAACTCGCGCCAGAGCTGGTTCAGCGGTTTAAATCACAAGCCAGCAAGCATCTGGGCTGACCCGGAGAACGAGTTTAACCCAGAAAATAATTGTTTTATACCTTATCAGTTTAAACCTTCTTCCCCAAACCAAACCCTAGTAACCCTAGATTATGAATCCTTTTAATACTAAGATTTCAGGTCAATTAACCATGGGGCTAAGGGTTATAAGGAGTCGAATAAACTATAGGAAACATGAATTAGCATCATACCTATAATTATAAGAGTGAAATCGCACACCAAGGGTCAAGACAAAACACCTCCAATGCGACGAACACAGGAAACGAGAATGAATTCATGTGTAGGGGTTATCTTAATCGCACGAATATATGTGTGTATGCAGATTTAATTGAATCAAAATTTCTTATATACATGAATTGGAAAATGGGTTTTGGGAAAGTCTTAAATAGCGATTTGACTGATCAATTAGCCATAATAACCGCGTAATCAGTATACAAGGCATGATTGTGGTCGATTATATCCGGATTTTAAGTAAGTGGTCAAAGTTTCCTAAACTGGTTCATGAGTTGAGTCTGCAGAGAGAAATGTGTAACTTGGTTTGGACTATTTGGTTGTTTATAAAAACTCGTCGTGTCTGGATTCTAACAATAACCTCTTGGTGGTCTAGTGGTGGTGTAGTTGGGTGTTGAGATCAAACCGGGTCCAGACTCGGGTTCGAGTCTGGTCACTAACAATTTGTGTTTTTTTTAATTAACAACAGAGAAGGAGAGGGGGTGGTCTGGGCATTCTGTTTTGGGTCGCGTATTAACTGGGCTCAAGATTTCTCAAAGGGTTGGATTGGGTTGTTTTGGTTATGGTTTAAGATGGTTTTGTTTAGTTTAGATCTATAAAATGAAATTTTCATTATATATATATATATATATATATATATATATATATATATATAGGGGAAGGTTTAAATGAGAACACCCATCTTTTGTGAGATCCACGAGAACAAATCTCAGCCACCCATCTATTTCCCTTGTGCATTAACTGAAAGGTTATTTTAGTAATTGAACAATACCCTACAAACTCCCTTGCTTCCATCATCACCCAATTTCATTCACTACTACATGTATGTTCTTTAATCACGCACAGATCTTAAATTAATAATCTTACTCAATCGATTATGGTTTAGATTCATTGGTTTTGACTATTTCATTCCTAATCTGAAGGTACGTTCTTCAATGCTTAATTGCTTGAGACGATTTTCACATGCATGGATTTTTGCTCAAATCAAGTTCGGATTCATTGATTAATTGTTCAATTGATTTTGGATTTACTAATTATTGTTCAATCGGTTTTGGTATAACTTACTTTATTTATGTATTGTTGATTTTGTTCCATGATTTTAACTTCTTTTTATATTCAACTCATAGTTTTCCCTAATTAATTTTTTTTCTGGGTTTCAGCTATAGTTTATCCAAAATCTTATGTGAGGAATGTTGAGTTGCATTATTGATTAAGGAAGGTTCCATTAATAATATCAAAATCAACTATAAATGTTGTGTGAGGTTCTATTTGCTTGATTTTTACATAGTGTAATTGTTAAGAGTTATTTAATGTTGGTGATAGTGCATATTTGATTGCTTCAAACATATGGTTGTAACTCTATCCGAAGAGTATTTTGTTTATAATTTGTGCTAATTGAATTTGAATTCTGTTGGTTTTGATTGGTGTGTCACATATACTACATAGAGGTTAATGTTGATTAGTTTGTAGGGGTAAACAAGTAGAAGATTGAAATATCAGTTTCTTTTATTTAAGTATGTTAAGAATAAAAAAGTTTGTTCAATTGTTTAGTTTCATAACGAAGCAGGTGTTGAAGCTTTTCTTGTTAGTTCTCTCTTGTTGTATGTTACTTCAGTATGCTTTATTTTTGTAGTTAATTAATTCGCCTTTGGTTTCTAATAGTGAATATCGTTATCCAGACCTTTTAAAGGATTTTGAATCTCCATTGAAATTCCACAAGTTTTGGTCAGGGGCAAAGCTTTCAAATTTACATCGCAGGTCATCGTCTCTGTTAATAGGACCATTTCCAAATGAATGTTACCTATCTGATGGCGACAAGGAGGAAGATGAAGCCTAGAACTACCACCATACAAGCAACTGATCATAATGAAATAAAAGTCGATATGAGTCTAGGTGGTCTTTTGTAAATAGGAAAATGACTTTTTGTACGCTTTATTAATTCAATGGAATTATTACTTACGTTTTATGCTTGTTCCATTGATGGATTATTCATTTTTATCATTTATCATGTCATAGCAACAAGTTTCACGTGTTGACTTTAGTGGGTCGATTTGAAGCCAACAATACTACAATCAAGAAATTGAACGTAACATTATAAAATCAATTTGAATCTTGGTAGTCCTATGAATATAGGAGAAAAACTATTTGTACACATTGTTAAGTCAATGTAACTACCACTTATGTTTTATTCATAGTGTGTTGGTGTATTTTTCATTTTATCATGTCACAATTTAACACCATTATACATATATGTATGTTTTCAATTATGTCAACTTGTATTTACAAATGTGCAGTGATTTACACATGTGTAAATTGTTAACTATCATATATGTACGTTCTACATATGTGCAGTTGAAATACACATGTGTAAATTGTTCCTAGTTGAATTACACATGTCTAAATTGTTCCTTGTCACATGTTTATATAGCTGAATTACACATGTGTAAACTGTGACACCCGGCAAACTCAGGTTAGTAACAATGACTAAACTAGTAAGTCTACCTCAGCGAGTCATACATATTACGTACTCATCTGGGTCAGTAGAGTCGTTACGATGATTCTGAGAATCATTGGGAGTGGTTACGATGATCCGCGGGATAATCGGGAGTCGGTCCATAACCATGTGTACAAGAATTGGTGATTCGTGGAATCACCGGGTTTAACGCACACACGCAAGTCTCGAGTCCCAGGAATTGGTGAACGGATGTAAGCGTGTTAGTTATCGTGCTTTATATGTTTGTAATCATTATGTGACTTATCGGTATGTGAATACATGTTTATATATGTTAAAATAGTGTTTAACGCGCCAAAAACCCAATCAGGAACACTATAGGCGATTAGGAACCAGAGGGGCTCCTAATCTCCATTATTATAGGCGATTGGTAGGACATTGGGGCAATTAGAGCTGCTAATTATCGCCAGTATATAGGCGATTAGGGCTTCTAATCACCTGTTCTGTTCTCCTACTCGCCTGACCTGCTATGCACGAGTCAAAACACCTATAAATACAACGCTTGACTCCCCAAACACTCTTTGTGCAACCCTAACAGATCCTAAGCCTCCCAAACACCTCAAAACACTTCTGGAACTTGTTTTGCTTCAAAACTCACCATTTCCATGCTAATACACCTTTCTTTGATAAAATCCAAGGTGTGTTCTTCATCCCAAACCTTTGTAATGTTATTGTTTTGGTTCCCTAAAAGTCCAGACCTTGTTTTGCTAAGTATGTGTCTTTGAAAACCTTGGAAATGAGTTCTAAAACAAGTCTACACCATAATACTTGCTATATGTGAAGTATTGATGCATATGATGATTTTTAGTGATTATAACATGAATGTTTCCATGAAATTGATGTACTTCTGATGTGTAGGAGTTATTAGGATGATTATCTATGAGTTTGAGCTATTGTTATAGTGTTTTGATAAAAATATGCATTTTGACCCATTTGGGTGATTCTTGAAGAATTAGGATGTTATGATATGATTCATTGCTTGTTTATTGTTAGGAATAATACTAGAATGATATTATAACATAGAGATGATGATTTGCAAGTTGTAGGAGGTGAAATCTGGTCTTTACCATTTAAGGAAAGATTTCATAGTTAATGAAACCTAGTACTTTGCCATTTTTGGAAATAATCACACCGACGCCGTTAGAGCAGAGATAAATTGGGGGTTTTTGCTTGGAATGGGTTAGTAAATGGTTTAGGTTTGATATTGGGTGTTTTTACATGTTTCGGATCTGATTTGTAGGGTTTAACGCGCGACAGCAACCTTAGGGGCGAATAGGGCTCTAATCGCCGGATGTATGAGGCGATTAGGCCCCTACTCGCCTGTTGAGTTCTCCTACTCACCAGTTGACTTTTCCTAATTGCATGTTAGTTTCCTAATCGCGTGTACTGCTGTCGTAAGCGTATTTTGACATCCCAGAACATGATTTGACACCTAGGAACATGATAGGAACCCCGGGATACACCCAATGACTTAGTAACACGTGTTCGGACTTGTTTATGCGTTAATTGAGCGTTATGCTAAACTAGGTGAACTCTTGCGCGTACTAAGTGTTTAATTGCATATATTGCATGATGTCTTGTGTTCTCTAACACGTGGGATGTCGAGTCACCAACGGGATGTCGGGTCTTGTCTGGTACGGTCGGTTTAACAGTCAAAGGTGTTTTCAAACGTTTATGGTTATGGTCTGGACATTCGGGGACTAGTTAACCTACGGGTTATTAGTCCGGATACTTTTACACATCTTATGATAGGTCGCCGCTATTTGGGGTTATCATAGCATAATTACTTAACTGTTTTCAAGTAACGCAATCTAAGGTGAGTGTCACAGCCCCACTTTTACTGTTTTACTTTCGGGGGGAGAAACATGCTACATACTTACTTATTAAAGGTCATGTTATACTATGGTTACTTCATTATACTATGCGGCTTTTACAGAAAGTCCCAGGGGGAAACCATGAATGTGCGGGAATGCACAACAGGGGAAATGTGGATAGATCTATTGGGCCTCACAAACCCCACTCGACGGCGGGGCCGAGCGGGTGCATATTGTCTCTTATTACTGGCTCGCCGAGGCATCGGTTATAGCCAAAACGTCTGGGCATGATTCAACAACTTATACATGTATAGTAATGGGTTCCCAACCGTAGTAGTAAACAAACACTTAACGTCTAGCTAACGTTCTTATAACCTAGTAGTAACAGATGTGATCTTTTCAAACTTGTAACAACTCTTTTATAAAAGAAAACCTGTGAACTCACCAGCATTATATGTTGACATTTTTGGAATGTTGTCTCAGGTCGCTAAGGTAGCAGTTAATCGATTAGGCGCACGGAGTCATGCACAGCGTCTAGAATTTTGAAGCATATTAAACAATGTTTTGTAAACTATAATATGTCTTTTGGTTGTAAACAAGAAATGCTTCCGCTGCTGGTTTACGGCTCAAAGCATGATGTTTTGGTTTTAAAAATATATATGAATGCATGTTTGTTGTTTGTTTATTGTGATCGTTGACTGGGATCCTGGTGTGTCACGCGCCTCGCGGTAAAACCCCGCATGTGGAATTTGAGGGTGTGACAGATTGGTATCAGAGCGAACGGTTATAGTGAACTAGGACTACATGTAGAGTCTAGTCTATAGCCGAGTCGCACACACTAGACGGTCACAGATAGTCGAGTCTTAACATGTGGGTAACGATATAACTTGTCGGGGTGTCGGTGTCATCATCTTCTACGCTACATCATCTGTTTACTCTTTATCATTCTATTTCTTGACCCATCCTTACCATGATTCGACGGCGAGCGATATACAATTGGACCTTCTTGATGACGGTGTACATTGGGGTAGCTTCGCCATACTCTTGAGATTTGTCCAGGGATTCGGACATCTCCCTTCTATGCCCCAATGGACACGCTCATTCTCATACATACTATCTTATACTTATACTTATGATAACGCCATGATTGGGTGCTAGTGTTCGGTGACTTGAACTTCAAACTTAAAGCACGCCTAGAGGACCATATAGAACAGTTTATCATGTCGGGTGCACACAAGATCATAAACTGTGATGCATGGGAACCCTAGTGGACTTTGTGTTTGAACGGATAGACCCGAACTGGACTCGGTCTAGTTTCTAGAAACTCCTAATGGGTTGTACCACGGGCAAGCCTAAGTCTTTTGTTTCATGTTGTGACAGAAGATGTCAGGAGCTCGTGGAGGTCGCAGAGGCGGCCGGGCTGGCGGTCGTGCTAGCGGCCGTGGTGGCGGCGGTGGCCGTAGAAACATTAATATGACCCAAGCGGAGTTGGACAATCTGATGCAGCATCACGTGAACATTGCCTTGGCTGCATTCCAAGCCGCTCACAATGCTATGGGTGGTACGTCAATTCCCACCTATTCTACCTTGTTCTTGGGTACTGTACCTTTTCTTGTTATTTACCTGTGTGTCTGTTCCAGGTGGTGCTGTCAACCCCCCTCCACCCCAGTGCTCCTACAAGAAGTTTATGGATTGCAAACCCCACAAATTTAGTGGAACTGAAGGGGCAGTGGGACTGCTCCGCTGGCTGGAAAAGATCGAATTGGTTTTCTCCATGTGCAGTTGCCCGGAGGGCGACCGGGTGAAGTATGTTTCTGCGACCCTGGAGGGTCAAGCTCTGACTTGGTGGAACTCCACCACCCAGACCATGGGCATTGGGGAAGCCCATGCTATGCCCTGGACAGAATTCGTGCAACTTTTGAAAGGCGAGTTCTGCCCGAGGGATGAGATCCAGAAGCTCGAGCATGAGGTCTGGAATCACAAGATGCTGGGGTCTGAGATTAAAGCTTATACAGCTAGACACAACGAGCTGGCGGTGTTGTGCCCGGATTTACACACACCGGAATACAGGAGGATTGAGCACTATATTTCTGGGTTAGTACCGGAGGTTGCGGGATTGGTAGCTACGGGCAATCTTACTATTTATTCTGAGGTGGTTCGGTCGGCTCACAGGCTGACCAATATGAAAGTAGCTGAAGGAGTCTTGCCTCCCCGAGGCGCTACTGTAAATGCTCCCGAGAGCAACAAACGAAAGTGGGAAGGCGTGGGTAAAGGCTCGAGTTCAGCTCAGCCTCAGCAGGTGAAGAGGTCTGATGTTGGGGGATCATCGTCTGAGCAGAAAACGGGGGGGTTATCAGGGGAAGTTTCCAAAGTGTGAATGATGTTGGTTTCATCATACTGGTCGTGGTGACAAGAACCAGTGTCGCCGGTGCAACAGGGTCAGACACTTAGCTAAGGATTGCAGGGTTAACCTTCAGGGTAATCAGAACCCACCTGCTACACCTGCCCCTGCTCCTCAGGTTGCTGCTTCCCAAGGAAACTAGGGAAAACAGGGGTGTTATAACTGTGGTGAGCTTGGTCACTACAAACGTGAATGCCCCAAGTTGAAGCAGGGCGAGGCTGGGAAGAATGGATCGGGTAATGGAAACAATGGGGGCGGAGGAAGGAATGCTCGCACCTTTGTGATTGGTTCGAGCGGGGCTTGACAGGATCCTGACACTGTTACCGGTACGTTTCTTCTTGTTAATCGCTATGCTTCGGTTTTGTTCGATTCTGGTGCCGATAAGAGTTTTATATCTCTTGGATTTAGTCAATTACTTGATAGGGTACCTACACCTTAAGAGGCTAAGTACTTGATAGAATTGGCTGATGGTAAGAAAGTTCAAGCGACGCACGCCCTTAGGGAGTGTCGCCTTGAATTGTCGGGTTATTCTTTTCCTATTGACCTTATACCGGTGTCCTTGGGTAGTTTTGATGTTGTCGTGGGTATGGATTGGTTATCCTTGTATCATGCTGAGATCGTTTGTTTTGATAAAGTCATCTGACTTCCTCTCCCTGATGGAGAAATTCTGTTGGTGCATGGCGAGAAGAGCGGGGTCCCTTTGAGTATCATTTCGTATATGAAAGCCTATAAGTATCTTCGAAAGGGGTATTCTGCCATTTTGGCACTTGTTTCGGTTTCATCAGAGGAAGAGAAGTAGATTGAAGATATTCCTATCGTTCGTGATTTTCCCGACGTATTTCCTGAAGATTTACCTGGCCTTCCGCCTTATCGTCAGGTCGAATTCGGTATTGAACTTGCCCCAGGTGCGGCCCCTATTGCCCGAGCCCCATATTTTCTTGCACCTCCCGAGATGCAGGAGTTGTCTAACCAGTTGCAGGAACTGTTGGAGAAGGGTTTCATCCGACCTAGTTCATCCCCGTGGGGAGCCCCTATTTTGTTTGTCAAGAAGAAAAACGGAAGCCTGCGTATGTGTATCGACTACCGTGAATTGAACAAGGTTACCATCAAGAATCGCTATCCTCTTCGTCGCATCGATGATTTATTTGTTCAACTTCAGGGTTCTAGTTTCTATTCGAAGATTGATTTGAGATTGGGGTACCATCAGTTGAGGGTCCAAGAAGTTGATATTCCGAAGACCGCTTTTCGAACTCGTTATGGCCATTTCGAATTCTTGGTCATGCCTTTTGGTCTCACCAATGCGCCCGCCATATTCATGGATTTGATAAACCGTGTTTGTAAGCCCTATCTTGATAAATTCGTGATTGTCTTCATTGATGATATTCTAGTCTATTCCAAGAACGAAGTGGACCACCGGGAACACTTGCGTCTTGTCTTGGAACTCTTGAGGCGGGAGCAACTTTACCCCAAGTTCTCTAAGTGTAGCTTTTGGTTGCGTGAAGTCCAATTCCTTGGTCATGTGGTTAATTAAAAAGGAATTCATGTTGACCCAGCTAAGATAGAAGCCATCAAAGACTGGGAAGCACCAAAGACGCCATCTGAGGTGCAGCAATTCTTGGGTCTTGCAGGTTATTATCTTCGTTTCATCAAGGGATTTTCGAAAATCGCTCAGCCCCTCACCTCGCTTACCCAGAAGGACAGAAAGTTCGACTGGGGTGATTCGCAAGAGTCAGCCTTTCAGATGCTAAAGGCTAAACTCTGTTCTGCTCCTATCTTGTCCTTGCCTGAAGGCACGGACGATTTTGTGGTTTATTGTGACGCTTCTATCCGGGGTCTCGATTGTGTGCTAATGCAGCGCGAGAAGGTCATTGCCTATGCTTCTCGTCAGCTCAAGTTTCATGAGAAAAACTACACCACCCATGATCTGGAATTGGGTGCAGTAGTCTTTGCTTTAAAGATCTGGAGGCATTACTTGTACGGTACCAAGTGCACCATTTATACCGATCACAAGAGCCTCCAGCATATCTTTGATCAGAAGGTGTTGAACATACGACAGCATCGCTGGGTTGAGCTTCTTAACGATTACGAGTGTGCTATTAAATACCATCCTGGCAAGGCGAATGTTGTCGCAGACGCCTTGAGCAGGAAGAAATCCGCTAAACCTCGTTATGTTCGAGCTCTTCAGCTCACTATCCATTCCGGTTTACCTGACCGAATCCGTTCGGCGCAGCAAGAAGCTTTGAAGGAGGAAAACCTTAAAGCTGAAACCATGCATGGTGCTGATAGTCACCTTGAGCTCAGGTCCGATGGCCTACATTATTTCGCTGAACGTATTTGGGTCCCTTTATTTGGGGGCTTGCGGGAGCTCGTTCTTGATGAAGCTCACAAGTCCCAGTACTCTATTCACCCTGGCTCCGATAAGATGTATCAAGACTTAAAGATAATTTATTGGTGGCCGAACATGAAGGCAGATGTAGCTTCATATGTGAGCAAGTGCTTGACCTGTGCCAAGGTCAAGGTTGAATATCAAAAGTTGTCCGGCCTTCTGCAACAGCCTGAAATTCCCGAGTAGAAGTGGGAGCGGATTACGATGGACTTTGTGACCAAACTCCCGAAGTCGCCCAGTGGTTGTGACATGATCTGGGTGATTGTCGATAGGTTGACAAAGTCCGCACACTTCCTCGCTATCAAGGAAACTGATGGCCTTGAGCGTTTGGCTCATTTATATCTTAAGGAAGTGGTTTCTCGGCACGGGGTGCCTGTCTCTATTATTTCCGATCATGATCCTCGGTTCGCCTCTAACTTTTGGAAATCCTTGCATAAGGCTCTGGGTACTTAGTTAGACATGAGCACAACTTATCATCCGCAAACTGACGGTCAAAGTGAGCGGACGATTCAAACACTGGAAGACATGCTTCGGGCATGTGTGATCGACTTTGCAAGGCGTGGGAGAGTCATCTACCGTTGGTGGAATTCTCCTACAACAATAGCTACCATTCTAGTATCAAGGCCGCTCCGTTCGAGGCTCTTTACGGGCGGAAATGCCGGTCTCCCCTTTGTTGGGCTGAGGTGGGTGAAAGCCAACTCACCGGCCCAGAACTCATGTATGAAACTTCTGAGAAGATCGTACAAATCCGTAACCGCATGGCAGCAGCTAGGGATCGTCAAAATAGCTATGTCGATCGTCGTCGCAAGCCTTTAGAATTTGAGGTTGGCGACAGGGTTTTATTGAAGGTATCTTCGTGGAAGGGCATTATACGTTTCGGGAAGTGTGGCAAATTGAATCCTCGGTATGTGGGACTGTTCGCGATTCTAGAACGGATTGGACCGGTAGCATACAGGCTTGATCTGCCAGCTGAACTCAATAATGCTCATAATGTCTTCCATGTCTCTAATCTCAAGAATTGTCTGGCGGATGAATCCTTGGTTGTTACTCTCGAAGAGATCAAGGTGGATGATCGTCTGCGTATTGTGGAAGAACCGGTTGAAATTCTCGACTATAAGATCCGTAGCCTTCGTCGAAGTAAAATCCGAATTGTTAAAGTTTGTTGGAACTCAAATCTTGGACCGGAGTTCACGTGGGAACAGGAGGATCAGATGAAAGCTAAGTATATTCATTTATTTCCTAAGCGCGCGTTCGAATCAAGACATGTCTCTGCTAAAGCTGAATGAATCTCGGGTCGAGATTCTTTTCAACAGGGGGATGATGTGACAACCGGAAAATTTTTCTTCTCTTTCGTCTCTTCCTTTTTGGCCTTAAGCAATTTTCGGGACGAAAATTCTTTCAACAGAGGGATGATGTGACACCCGGAAAACTCAGGTTAGTAACATTGACTAAACTAGTAAGTCTACCTCAGCGAGTCATACATATTACATACTCATCTGGGTCAGTCGAGTCGTTACGATGATTCTGGGAATCATCGGGAGTCGTTACGATGATCCGCGGGATCATTGGGAGTCGGTCCATAACCATGTGTACAAGGATTGGTGATTCGTGGAATCACCGGGTTTAACGCACACATGCAAGTCTCGAGTCCCGGGAATTGGTGAACAGATGTAAACGTGTTAGTTATCATGCTTTATATGTTTGTAATCATTATGTGACTTATCGGTATGTAAATACGTGTTTATATATGTTAAAATAGTGTTTAACGCGCCAAAAACCCAATCAGGAACACTATAGGCGATTGGTAGGACATTGGGGCGATTAGAGCTGCTAATCGCCAGTATATAGGCAATTAGGGCTTCTAATCGCCTGTTCTGTTCTCCTACTCGCCTGATCTGCTATGCACGAGTCAAAACACCTATAATAAAACCCTTGACTCCCCAAACACTCTTAGTGCAACCCTAACAGATCCTAAGCCTCCCACACACCTCAAAACACTTCTGGAACTTGTTTTGCTTCAAAACTCACCATTTCCAAGCTAATACACCTTTCTTTGATAAAATCCAAGGTGTGTTCTTCATCCCAAACCTTTGTAATGTTATTGTGTTGGTTCCCCAAAAGTCCAGACCTTGTTTTGCTAAGTCTGTGTCTTTATAAACCTTGGAAATGAGTTCTAAAACAAGTCTACACCATAATACTTGCTATATGTGAAGTATTGATGCATATGTTGATTTTTGGTGATTATAACATGAATGTTTCCATGAAATTGATGTACTTCTGATGTGTAGGAGTTGTTAGGATGATTATCTATGAGTTTGAGCTATTGTTATAGTGTTTTGATGAAAGTATGCATTTTGACCCATTTGGGTGATTCTTGAATAATTAGGATGTTATGATATGATTCATTGCTTGTTTATTGTTAGGAATTATAGTAGAATGATATTATAACATAGAGATGATGATTTGCAACTTGTAGGAGGTGTAATCTGGTCTTTACCATTTAAGGAAAGATTTCGTAGTTAATGAAACCTAGTACTTTGCCATTTTTGGAAATAATCGCACCGAAGCCGTTAGAGCAGAGATAAATTGGGGGTTCTTGCTTGGAATGGGTTGGTAAATGGTTTAGGTTTGATATTGGGTGTTTTTGCAAGTTTCAGATCTGATTTGGAGGGTTTAACGCGCAAAAACGCGTGACAGCAACCTTAGGGGCGAATAGGGCTCTAATCGCCTGATACATCAGGCGATTACAGCCCAATCGCCTGATGTATCAGGCGATTAGGCCCCTACTCGCCTGTTGACTTCTCCTACTCACCAGTTGACTTTTCCTAATTGCATGTTAGTTTCCTAATCGCGTGTACTGCTGTCGTAAGCGTATTTTGACTTCCCGGAACATGATTTGACACCTAGGAACATGATAGGAACCCCGGGATACACCCAATAACTTAGTAACATGTGTTCGGACTTGTTTATGCGTTAATTGAGCGTTATGCTAAACTAGGTGAACTCTTGCGCGTACTAAGTGTTTAATTGCATATATTGCATGATGTCTTGTATTCTCTAACACGTGGGATGTCGAGTCACCAATGGGATGTCGGGTCTTGTCTGGTACGGTCGGTTTAACAGTCAAAGGTGTTTTCAAACGTTTATGGTTATGGTCTGGACATTCGGGGACTAGTTAACCTACGGGTTATTAGTCCGGATACTTATACACATCTTATGATAGGTCGCCGCTATTTGGGGCTATCATAGCATAATTACTTAACTGTTTTAAAGTAATGCAATCTAAGTGAGTGTCACAGCCCCACTTTTACTGTTTTGCTTTCGGGGGGGAGAAACATGCTACATACTTACTTATTAAAGGTCATGTTATACTATGGTTACTTTATTATGCTATGCGGCTTTTACGGAAAGCCCCAGGGGGAAACCATGAATGTGCGGGAATGCACAACGGGGGAAATGTGGATAGATCTATTGGGCCTCACAAACCCCACTCGACGGCGGGGTCGGGCGGGTGCATATTGTCTCTTATTACTGGCTCGCCGAGGCATCGGTTATAGCCAAAACGTCTGGGCATGATTCAATAACTTTTACACGTATAGTAATGGGTTCCCAACCGTAGTAGTAAACAAACACTTAATGTCTAGCTAACGTTTTATAACCTAGTAGTAACGGATGTGATCTTTTCAAACTTGTAACAACTCTTTTATAAAAGAAAACCTGTGAACTCACCAGCATTATATGTTGACATTTTTGGCATGTTGTCTCAGGTCGCTAAGGTAGCAGTTAATGGACTAGGCGCACGGAATCATGCACAACGTCTAGAATTTTGAAGCATATTAAACAATGTTTTGTAAACTATAATATGTCTTTTGGTTGTAAACAAGAAATGCTTCCGCTGCTGGTTTATGGCTCAAAGCATGATGTTTTGGTTTTAAAAATATATATGAATGCATGTTTGTTGTTTGTTTATTGTGATCGTTGACTGGGATCCTGGTGTGTCACGCGCCTCGTGGTAAAACCCCGCATGTGGAATTTGAGTGTGTGACATAAACTGTTACCTTTCACATATTTGTATCTATTTACATATGTGCACCTAAATTACACATGTGTAAAGTGTTTACTATCACATATTTGTGTCTCTTTTACATGGTGCAGTTGACTTACATGTGTAAAGTGTTCACTGCCACAAATTTGTGTCTATTTTACATATGTGTAGTCGATTTACACATGTGTAAATTGTTCACTATCATATATCTATGTCTCCTTTACATATATTCAACTTCATTACACATGTGTAAATTGTTCACTATCACTTATTTTTTTTATGTTCGACGTATTTGCCTACGAAGTACGCACGTGTAAATTGTTCACTATCATTTATTTGCTTCCATTTTACATATGTGGATTTGTATTACGCATGTGTAAGTTTTGTGTAAGTTAAAGTAAGAGAATGTAATTAAACAACATGTAAGTAGCAATTTACACAAAGGCTTAATTACACATGTGTAAACAGCTTATTTACACATGTGTAAATTACTTAGTTACACAAATGCACTATTAACTAAGATGATTTACACACGTGTAAAGATTTGTTAACCTTATGCATGATGATGTCCACTTGTATAAACTTACACAAATATGTTTTTTACTACTCAATGATGTTTTTGTTAAAAACAATATAATATAATCAAAGAGCATTTTCAATATGTGTAAGTAGCAATTACATGAAAACTTACTTACACATGTGTAAATTGCTTAATTACACAAATGCAATATTAACTAAGATGGTATAAGACAAACAAATGAAGTGTTTTAATATAAGATATATTAATCTTACAATATATATATATCTTACAATATATCTGGATAAATCCCAAATTAGGGTTTAAGATGCTTACTACTCAAACAAAACCAACCCAATCTACACTATGACATTTCATCAAACACCTCATATGCTACTACTCAAAATGAAACAAAATTCTCCTTTGGCATCCCAAGCTTCAAGGTGTTTACACAATAAATTAATTATAAAATGATCAGGAACTAGCTTCCCTTGTTAACAATCTAAAGTTGTAAAAGGAAATTAAAAAAAAAAGAATACAAATTTAGTTAACTATAACAATCGTTGTGTATAAGCAAATACCTATGGGCATGAAAGTTAGAAAATACATATTGCAGAGTAATAGTATCACAACTAGTTTTCATGAAATACAATTGGACCTAATTATTCATTGAAGTCCAATAGTTAAGTGGCTTGCAGAGCGTGCATAATTCTTCCATCAAAATTAATATTAAAAAAGAACAACATTTTATATAAGTGTTTATAGGGTATTCTCCTCTGTATATATACTATAATCCAACCCATTTCACCAAAAAGAAAAATATTGACTAATTTCAATCTCACAAGACATTGTTTTGTGGTCATCCGTCATATGTTCTCAGTGCCAGCCTTCTCTATGGCTATAAAAATAACACCTAAATTATTATCTTCTCCATTAGTCTGAAACTTAAACTAAGCATAATCAATATAATAACACTCCAGGTAACCCTAATCATTCAGTAAACACAAATCTAAACAACCACCTAACATAAACCCTAGTTCCGTATCTTATTTTAACTTTCCACAAAACTAAATAGCTACCCCTCAAAATCAATCTTCTTACAAGTAATTAACAATAAAATCAGAACTAGAAAACCCAAGATTAACTAAAATCAGCAAACGAAATATAAATCATACCAGATCACGAACATTAGGCTCAACGGGCTCTTCACATTCATCGTTGTTCGTATTGCCAATCATTCTATCTTTTTCGTCATAAAAAACCTTTGAAACATTTGATTTACAGGTTGATTTCGTGGGGAAGAGAGTGGATTTGGATTTGGATTTTTGAATATACGATTTGGACTCCTGATGAAGAAGTTGAATCTGGAAGAGATTGTATGGGTTTTTTTAAATTATATTTTACAATTTTACCCTTTTCAATCCTTTATTTTATTTTCCATTCTCATTTAAATCAACTCTAATCTTAGCCCTTGATTGAGAATGATCAATGGATTAAAATGGTTCTCATTGTTCTCACAAAATTCTATGTTTTCAAGATAACCCTTCCATATATATATATATATATATATATATATATATATATATATATATATATATATATATATATATTTCAGAAATATTATAATTTTTATTATTATTATATATAAAAAAATTAATATTCATAGTCTATTAAGAAAAATTTGGGGAAAAATACATGATGTTACAAATGACGTCTATTATTTAGATCCGTCCACTTTCCCGATATCGAATCGTTCTCTCGATACTCCCCTCTACCCATGGCGGCAAAAAACATTTGTCGAATTCTTATCCAAAACAGCGGCTTGTCTTGATAGTTCGCTACAAAAAAAATTATACGATTAGAAATATATACGATTAAATATATATAAATACAAAAAAATACTATATATATATATATATATATCGAGTTAATAGCCATTTTCGTCCCTGAGGTTTGGGCCAGTTTGCCACTTCAGTACAAAAGTTTTTTTTTTTTGCAATTCCTTCCCTGAGGTTTGGATTTTTTTTGCCAAATTCGTCCTTTTCACTAACCCAGTTAAAAAATCTCGTTAAGGTCAGGGGTATTTTTGTCTTTTTACCTATAATTATAATTTTAATAAAAAATCTTACCCCACCCTCACCCTCACCCCCACCCCCACCCCCACCCCCACCCCTATATCTCTCTGTCTCTTTCTCTTTCTTTCATTCACTCTCTCTCTATATATCTCTTTCACTCTCTCTCTCTATATATCTTTCACTCTCTCTCAAGTTCTTCAATAGCAAGAGCAGAAGCCGAAAGCTTTTCGGATTTCAGCTTTAGCTCGCTTTTTAAACTCTCAATTTGTGTCTCGAGTTCGTTGACCATATCCCCTCTAATCGTCGCCGTCTGCTCATCTCCCTCAAAACTCATTCATCTTCTCCATCGTCACAATCGTTACCGGAACCCACACCACTCGTCTCCCCTTTACTCGCAACCATCGTAACCCACCTTCGTTATCATCGAATATAAACTAATTAATTATTGATTATTCTGATGGCCATGGCCGACACTCACCGCCACCGTCGCCTCTGTGGCCGAATTTCGTTTCAAACAGGGGTAAGCAAGGAACTGACAGCCTAACCTAACAGAGAAAACCCTTAATTGCAGGGTACCCTAACCTAACCTAACTGATGTTGAAGGCCTTGGAGAAGAAGCATGGGTCGCTGCCAAGAGGTATGGTATGGGTAAGAGGTGGGATGCAAAGGAAAGCAACTTCTCACGCTTGTACATAAAACTGACACGTGGTATAAAAGCTATGATTCATATCAGATAGCTTAACATGTTTGTACATAAAGCATATACCAAGCATAAAGCAGAGTACAACAAAATATGCACAAATGTCGTGATAAATGTATATATATATAATTAGGTTTGTGTTGGTTCAATTTGTGGTGTAAATGTTTAGCTAGGGTTGATAGTGGAAATAGATTGAGATTTGAAATGTTATTTGTGTTTATTGGAGGATTGGAGTATTATGAGTTGTAATATTATCAGGTTATTGATTGAAGGGGTTAGGGTTAGATTCAGAGTCTATTTGGGGAAGAAGGTTGTGCAGTGGGTTAATGGGCTGCTTGATAAAAAAATATTAAAAAATAAAAGGTCAGGTAAAAAGACAAAAATACCCCTGACCTTAACGTGATTTTTTAACTGGGTTAGTGAAAAGGACGAATTTGGCAAAAAAATCCAAACCTCAGGGAAGGAATTGCAAAAAAAAAAACTTTTGTACTGGAGTGGCAAACTGGCCCAAACCTCAGGGACGAAAATGGCTATTAACTCTATATATATCCATGATTAATTATATATATAAACAAAAAAAATACTAACCAAGTTATATATATATATATATACACACACACGGTTAAATATATATAAATACAAAAAAAATACTAACCAACTTTGGGATCCTCTGATATGTCTAGCCAAGCCCGCGCTAAAGCAAACTCCTCGTCTTTTTCCCAACGTTCTTGTTTTTTTTTTTTTTTTTGACGAGGCGCGTTAGGATCTTTTTTTCTGTGCAAGCGTCTCCCGCGTCCCCCCGTTGAGAACCGTCGGGTTCACGTGGTTGGTTGGGTTCGCCTTGAGTTTCAGGCACGACCTCGGGCTCCTATTGAGAACCTTGGACATAGTTTAGGTTCATGTTTGGCGCAAACCCCTGAAAATATTGACCCGGCATGCCTAGAAGTTGAGCGTATCCCATTGTGTTTGTGTCAAATTCGCCCCAATTGGGTGGCAGTTGAGTAGTGTTTGGCATCGTAGTGTTTGGCCTCGTACCCGGGCGAGACGGGACCCCAAATGGTGTACCATACGGAAACAATTTTGTGTTTTGAAGTTGTGTGTTTTTAGTTTGAAGTTGTATGTTTTTTAGTTTGTGTTGTATGTTTTAATATGGTGTGTGTATATATATAAAGTTTAAATTTTTTTTTACCGTTTGAAAAAAGCAATGGTCAATTTTTTGAATGCATAGCGCCCTCCGTAACGGTTTGGGGGGCGCTATTTTTGTTTATAACGCCAAATGACGCCCCCACCACACCCAGTCCAAGGAAATACACCTCAAACCACTAAACCACGAACCCAATTTAGTCATTTCATTATTTATGTACAAAATAATAAAAATTTAGAATTGTTTTCTTTAAAAAGATTTTAAAATAAAAATCGTGATATATTTGAGGGTTTAAAATGTCTTTTGTTTTTCATAACTATAGAAACTACGTTATTCCACAAATTACATTGTGAATCTGGTCAAATTTAGCTGCATTGAAACGTAAATAATACATAAGTACACCCCATAAATAAATAAAATAAACCTTTCGTAAAAAGATGGAATATTTTAAAAATATATATCTCGAGAGAAAGAAAATGAACACTAGCCTGGCACAAGATCCCAGCTTCTTTGACGATGTTTAAAACTAAATATTCTGAGAGGCCACTGTTTCAAGTATAATATTTAACTCAGGGATCACTTCGATAAAGTTGACATCGCCAAGCCGTAGACACATATCTCAACTAACATGCGTATAGTTGAGACTACCAAACATTTCGGAAAACCCATATTTTTCACCTTGAACCTCTTATATATATTGGAAATCAAACAATGTTGATTTACACAAATATCTTTGTGAGTAAATAAATATTATCTCTACGCAAAGATATATAGTTTAAACGATGTTTAAGAATAAAAGATTAAACAATATGTGAAAGGTAATATATATATATATATATATATATATATATATATATATATATATATATATATATATATAGGATCCGAATATTTTGAAAACTCATATGAGTTACGAGAACCTGAGAACTCCCCTTGTCCAATAATATTATGACATATAAGCTAGGTATGGTTTTTTTATTCAAGGGCATTTGTGTCAAATTACATCTTATTAGTCTTCCAACTTGATTAAAGTGTAATTATTGAAAAGATATTATGTTTATAATATTACTAATAAGTACAATACTTTTCATAATCCCAAGACATACATGGGGCAATGTGTGAGGAAGACAATTCCCGCCCAAATAATATTCAGGTGACCCAACCCTTGTTTATATTAATTACACCAATGCAACAAACCAGATCACTCTAAACCATTTTCAACAATACCCATCCTAAAAAAAAAATAAAAATAAAAAAAATAAAAAAAAATAAAACCCTAACACTCAGTACAAAAAATGGAGAATGCAGAGGATAGTGACAACAACATCGACATTTTTTCTGAAAAAGAACTACAGGAGGTAGCCGCCTTCCTTAGACAAAATCCACAGCCGATCAAACAAGAGGGGATGGTCCATCATCTCAGGATAGGGGGAAAGGGTTGGCGGATGAGTCTGATATTGGAGTGCTCCAGTCATGCATCCAGGGGGTTATTCTCGTCTGAAGAGGTGGAGTCAGCTGCTGAACCCAATAACGACACCCCTATTAGTCACCGGGTGATCGAGGCTGAAGATGGTAAGGTTTTGTTTTTGTAGTCATAAAATTTTTGGTTATTATGTTTTTGGTGTTTCTTAGAAAATGGATTATTTAAAGATGGCAAGGTTTTTTATGTTTTGTTTTAGATGGTATGTGTGAGAAGGGTTTTGGTATAGTTTGTATACTAAGAAAAATAGGAAACAATGTGGGTTGGGTAATTTTTTTCATACAAACCCTAGTTGACTAATATGGGTAAAGTTTCTGTGTTTACACAGGTGTAAATGGCGTGCAAAGCATTGTAGGCTTTTGTCATATATGAAAAATAGTAAATAATGTGTTTGTTAGTTAAATTTTTTTTTCTGTAGTTACATTTATTATGTGTATTTTGTGTATGTGTCTTTTTTTGTAGTGATGGGTTTTGTGTTTTTTTTTTTGGGGGGGGGGGGGGGTTGTCTTTTTTTTTTTTTTTTTTGCCTATGGTATGTGTTTTTTTGTGTATGTGTCTTTTGTAGTGATGGGTTTTTTGAGAGGGGGGGGGGGGTGTCCCCCTTCTTTTTTGGAAATGTTTTTTTCTCCTACACAGGTGTAATTTTTTTTTTTTTGTCTTGCTGGCATGTAGATTCTGCTGTTTCGTACTGGTTTACGCCTAATGGTAGCCGTTACTGGAAACCCATTGTAGAGGATTCTGTGAAACCAAACATGGTGGCGAGGTATAGGGAGTGGGAAGATGTTGTTGCTATGTATGAGTCGTACGCTGAGAAGTGTGGTTTTTCGACTAGATTGGGGACTGTAAAAAGGGTGAAGGGTATTGTTACCCATAGGTACATCCTGTGTTCAAAGGCAGGTAAACCGCAAACAAAAAGGAAATTCGACTCGTTAGATGAAACCTCATTGAAGATTAGGCAGTCAACTTTCCAGGTATGCGACTGCAAGGCGGGGGTCAGAGCTAAGTTATGTAATGCTACATCAATGTGGGAGATTTACCACTTTGAAGAGTCGCACAACTAAATGCTTGTTCCTTCTTACAACAGAGACTTAACAAAAATAGGTAGGAAGCTGGATTTTGCAACAAAAGAATTCACCCATCGTGTAAGTCTCAATAAAGTTGGTCCGACGGTAGCCCACAGAATGCAAGTTACCTTAAAAGGCGGTCACCACAATGTGAAGGGAACCCCTAATGATTACAAGAATTTTGCTAAGAGTGTCCGTATGTTTATCGGCAACAGGGACTCGCAGATGATGATCGATAAGTTGGAGGACAGGGTGAAGAACCTACCAAACTTTTCATTCAAATACAGCCTTGTTAATGGTGAGCTCAGATACCTTTTTTGGGCGGACGAGATATCCAAGATAAATATCAAGCTTTTGGCGAGGTGCTTGCGTTTGATGCCACATATCAAACGAACAGGTCAAAAACTTGCCATAAATGTCTAATTTTCATGCACTGCCTATATTTTTTATTTTTGTGTATGATGGTGATTTTTTGTTTTTTTTCTGTGTTTTGTTTCCTGCCGCCCTAGGTATAATCTTATCTTTGTCCCTTTCACTGGTGTCGACAACAATAAACGGTGTGTTACAATTGGCGCTGGCCTGCTGTTTAGCGAGACTATAGAGTCATATTGTTGGTTGCTAAACACTTTTCTCGGGGCTCATGGGAAACAACCAAAGTTGGTGCTAACGGACCAGGATCCGGCGATGAAGCAAGCAGTGGCTGCTGTTTTCACTGAGTCACGCCATCGACTGTACATGTGGCACATTATGAAGAAGCTGCCTGTAAAGGTAGCGACATCCTTTGTTTCATACACCAGTGTAATTTCTTTTTTGCAGGTGGGGTATACTAATCTTTTTGTTTGTTTTTTTTTTCTATTAACTGATTGCAGGAGGTGTTCATGACAATTCAGAAGTTCGGGCTGCGATTCATAAGTTGGTATGGAATGTGTACATTAAGCCGTCTACATTTGAAAACCGATGGGAGAAGCTACTTGAAAAATATGGGCTGAACGACAATGAGTGGCTAAGAGACATGTACAGCATCAAGGAACTTTGGGTGCCCGCTTACTTCCGTGAAATTCCAATGTCTTGTCTCATGAAGACTACTTCCCGTTGTGAAAGCTCTAACGCGTCATTCAAAGTTAATTCAAGCTAGGTGAATACACTTGTGCAGTTCTTGTTGTGTTTCGATACAACGATCGACACGCAAAGGTACAATCAGAGGGTTGCAAAGTTTAACACTGACTATCGGGTCCCTGAATTTAAAACTAGCCTGGTGATTGAAAAGCATTGTGCTATGGTGTACTCTCTGACGATATTCAACGAGGTTCGGAAGGAAATCCAGAAAGGGTTACTGCTTTGCTTCATCACAAACCAGGCAGAGGTTGACAGTGTTAAGGAATATACTGTTACACACATTGACAAGAACTCGGATGCGGTGAATGATTTCACGGTACGGGTGCCCTAGTGTAAAGTTTGGGAACATGCACGGCAGGTTAACTTCTTTTTTTTTTTTTTTTTTTTGTGTTTTGCCAAGTTAGGGTGAACTCTGCTGATGGGGACACAACATGTTCATGCAACAGCTGGACCCGGATTGGATATTTGTGTCAACATGTTTTTTGTGTGTTTAGGTACACAAAGATCAAGGCAATACCTGAGAAGTATATCCTAGAACGTTTGAGGCGCGAGGTGTTACCTAAATCTGTTTTTAGCATAGACGCTCGGTATGGTGTGGACAACAGCGCTAGTGTCGTGATGCGTAATAACTTGTTTAACATGTTTACTCAATGTGTTGATCGCCTAACTTCCGAGCCTGATCGTTTATCGACGTTCACAGAAAAACTCAAGGGTCTGATAGAGGGAGTTATGACAGGGGGGAGCAATGACCCGGGTAAACCACAGGTTGTGAAAGAGGCGATAATCGCGAATCTGCTAGGTGTACCGGAAGACGTTGACCTAACATGCAGCAACCCGCAAGGAATAAGGAACAAGGTATGTGGCACGAACCGTCGACTAATTGGCCCCGGTGAAAAGGCAGTAAACCAGAAGAGGAAGAACCCGCGCCAATGCAGGACTTGCCAAGAATACGTGACGGAACATGATTCTAGGAACTGCACCAAGAAAAACCAACAACCAGCCCCCTAGTAACATGGTTGAACAAGCTACCCGTAGTACTTTTTATATTATATGATGTGGTGTAAAACTTTAAAAAAAAAAACCCTGACCCCCCCCCCCCCCCGCGAGTATTTTATGTGTGTTTTTTTTATATGGTGTAAATGCGTGTTCCAGACCTAACTACTATGTGTGGAACGCGCATTTTTTCTAACCATACTAAATGTTTTAGAACGTTTTTTTTGGGCGGTAGGGGCTTTTTGTTTTTATGTGGTAAATTATGTACAGGAAAAGGGCAAGGGGGCTGTGTTTTTAGGGGTATTTTTAGTACGTGGGGTGTCTATGCTTTGTTTTGTAATGCAAACTCAGTAATGGAAGGTTGTTTATTTTAGTATGTGGGTTATATTTTTTTTTTTTGGGGGGGGTTACCCTAGTGTAAGTGTAGGGACACCATAAGGCACTAAATGCCCCAACTAACAGCTAGCAGAACCAAAAAAACGCAGTCATTCGCTGATCAACGCGGCCACAAGTCCGTTAGCAAACTGTTCTATGTCCATTTATTTGTGTTTTTTACCAACTAATGAAAAAAAACTGCATTTTTGTTCATGCCTTATTTTTACAGCAGTGTAATGTGGCTTCCTAAAGATACTAATTAGTCATTCGTTGACCAATGCAGCCACAAGTTTGTTGGCCTTACGACAACCCACCCTTTTTTGTTTTGCTGACTGAACAAACTGTTCTAAGTCCATTTTTTTTTTGTTTTTTCATCAACAAAGTGTAAAACAAACTGTGTTTGTGTTCATGCCTTTTTTTACCCCAGTGTAACGGTGATACATAAAGATACTAATTAGTAACAATGACACTGGTTAGTCGGCAATGGACAGATTAATTACAAACATTTAGTAGATACGTTCGACTGAAGAAACTTTTTTTCATTTTTGTTTGCATATGTACTCCTTTTTTGTGCGTGACCCCAGTGTAAAGGACCCCAAGGTATTTAAAAGACACAACAATAAAACCGAACTGTTTTTCCTTTTTTTTTTTTTTTTGTAATAATCAACCAGCAAAAGGGAAACTGTTTTTGTGTTTTTTGCCATGCCTTTTTTTACACCAGTGTAAGGGGGATACGAAAGATACTACGTAGTTACAATGACATAGGATACGCGACGATGGACAAATTAATTATAACCACTAAGTAGGATACGTAAGTATCAACCAGTCATATTAAGTAGAAACATCACACCAAAACGCAGCATCACCCCATCGGGTAACCAAAACATAAAAGATGTCTTAAAAGTTACAAACCACCAAAAAAAACTACTAATATGCGTCCCAACATGTCTTCGGTACGTATCTTTTATCGACGCAGCATATCATCCGAGATCCGCTCCTTGTAGATGTTTGTACGTGCCAGCAAGATCTTCGTTGCATACTTCCTCCTCAAGGCATCCACTTGTGCTTGCTTTCTCTTACCATTCAAGTTGAAGCCACACCTGAAAGGAACTGAAACCCCCATGTATTTCTCCATGTGCCGCATTAAGAACACTCCGCAGTCCGAGGTGTTCTTGTGTGTAGCCCATGGGACATCAACCCGCCTGATAATGCGTCGCCCCATCACAGCTGCCTTTGCGTGCCTCACCAGACGAAGGTATCGAACAAAGATATCTTTCTGCGACGGTTTACCAGTTTTCAAGGTTACTAAGCGGTCACCCCCCCCCCCCCCCGCCCAAAAATAAATAAATAAATAAATAAAATAAAAGTTTTTACCACTTTGTATGGCGTGTTCTTATGCAAGAACTCCCGGTTGTCTGTTATCGACACGCTTGACTTTTTGGGGGTGTTGTTATCTATCACGCATATATCCTCATGTTTCAAGTCAAAGACCAGTACGTAATAGTGGTCCCACTCCAGGATAGGCACAAAAACCATATCAAATGTCCCTAAATCAAGCTGAGTATCATCGCCAGACAGCGCCCCTGACAAGCCATTCCTAAAAGCTTCCACACGCCTACCCTCCTTGTCCTCTTTCAACTTTAACATCCACTCGACCTGTTTAAAAAATGTTTTTTTTTTCAATTACAGGGGTATATTTTTTAGCGGCTAATTAAAAATAGGGTAGATAAAATCCGTAACATGATAAGTAACTCACAATCGTGGAGCAAGCAAGAAATAAGCGTCGTGGTCCGTCAGGAAGTTGATACTCTGGGTCGGTGTTAAGGACATGCACCCAAGCATCTATCACTATCCCATACAACCTCCTACCTACGGCTAAAGACTGTAGGTAGGGAGTCTCAGCTCGCAAACCGTAAGTTGTCTCAAACATTACATAGATGTCATAGAAAAAGAAAAAAAAAACAGTCAGGAAAAATTGGTGTAAAGGGATTTTCAAAGACATTAGGGGGTGGGGGCCGGACACTTACGGGTAATGTTCGGTTGGGTCTATACCTGAGGACTCAGAATCTTCATGACTGACAATGCTCCCCTCCCCATGATACGCAACATTTGATCACTTACACCAAAGTAGCACATATGGACCCTAAGTCGCCGCCTATCACAAATAAATACCGAGAAAAAAATTAATAAAAGTCGCTATAACTAGTTTCTTACCCTTTCTTAACGTCTGCAATTGCTTGCTCCATCAATACGGTCTTACTGGTCTGTTTGAAAAGGAAGGTCCAGACGGTTTTTTCCCTCCTTGTGTCTTTCGTCTCTATCTCGACATCACTGCCCAAAGAATCTAGGATCCTGGCCGCCATATTCTTGGTCATCCCCCGTCGCGCAGACACATTTGTTGGGCTGCTGGTTGTCGTCACTGAAGTGCCAATACCTGACAACTTTTCACCCGCCACATCATTCGGCACGTTGACAACTAAATCTTCCGCCATCTCTTCCTTGTGTTTTTTGCCTGCATGGGAGGTAAATTAGTCTAAAACAAAAAACACCAGTGTAAAAACCTCATATAACTTAACATGTGCAACATAAACCTTCTACAGGGCTGCTATCTCCGAGTTGGGTTAGCCCCAAACTAAAACTGGGCTGGCTGAAAGCAACAACCTCCCCTGGTGATCCTACAAACCAAAAAACAAAACAATGAGCTTTCTTTACACTGATGTAAAAAAATGCAAAATGCAAAATATAAAAAAATTTAAAAACAACAATAAACAAGAAAAACATCTTTTTTTGCCATGCTTAACCTGCCACACAACCGACTGCGGCGTCTCCACAATTAGGCGCGATGTCTTGCGTCAGCCCTAGGCTAAAACTTGGCTGGCTTGGTACAGTCGATTGGCCATCTTTTACACCTGCAACAAAAAGTTATATATTTTTTATAAATCTTTGAACACTAAACGTTTTTTTCTTGGCATCCATACCTGCATCGGCCTTCCATAGTGTCGATGCAAGACCCAACTTCATCCTATGTGCGCCCATCGCCCCGGCTAATGTGTTTTGCATTTCACCACACCATTGGACAACAGGAACAAATGCTTGTTTTAAACCCAACCCCAATGAAGTAGGTACCGCTGACTCAGTTGTTGTAGTCTTAACACCAGTGTTCATTGCCACGTTTTTTGACGCCTGTATGTTGGGGTCATTCTGTTTAATAACTCCTGCGGACGTATTGGACGGAATACCGGTAACTGGAACAGTTTGGTCATTTTCTGGGTGACCACCGGACCATTGTCCAACTAGCCCAACCTTGGTTAATAACCAATCATTTTCATCCCATGATTCTGACGAATCGTCCTCGCCCCCCGAAGCGTCTCGCCCCAGTGGAATCTCATGACTGTCAACATCCGTGGACTCCACACGCCCCTCCGCCCCTGGAAACACAACACGTGTTTTTTAGTTACACTAGTGTATAAAAAAACCCTTACGTTTTTCTGTTTCCACATACCTTGGACATCCATATACACATTCGGCACTGCCCCGATGCCATAGCGCTCACCCAACTCTGTCACCACTTCCATGATCCTCTTAGTAGGCGTATATAACGTTTTCGACGTCTCACCAGCATCTTCATGAGCAAACGATAAAGATTTCTTGTAGTCGGCTGTCAATGCAATCACACGCATGTTATTCGGATGTTTCGACGATAATGAGCTCAAAATTTTCTCCACGCCCAATTTCAGCAGCTTAAAGTCTGCAACCTTTTCACGAGCCACACGCAAATCCACCTATGATACCAAAAAGATTTTTAAAGTTTATAAATATGTTTGTAAACTAAATACACTAAAATAGGGGGGTACCTCAATGTTCTTTCCCACGCGACCATCATCTCTGAATGCTCCAACGTTTAATTCCTTTCTCTTCCCCAGCCCAAATCCACCATTCTTTATTTCATGTTCCTGGCGCGCAGTGAGCAACTCCTGTGTCCAGTAATGCATAGCACGCACACCCGGCTTAGTGCTCATTCCGTTGACCGAAAAATTGTCAACATATAATAGCTGCATAGAAAAAAAATTAGTGTCACAACAAAATATAACGAAATAGGGGGAGGGGGGAAATCATGCGCGTGCAGTTTAAATACACCAAAAAATACCGTCAAGAAAGTCAGCGGCCCAACAAATGCACAGGTTGGATCCATACGTCGCCACTTATGCTTACAACCTTTAAGCGATTGCACCATGTAGTCGCACCAATCGATGTCCTCGAATCTGGTCTCATCAGTAAAGCATTTCAGGATCTCTTCCTTGCAAAGTCCGTTTTTGTAAGAAGAAATCATTGTAGTCATGAAAAGCATAATGAAATCAACTTTGAAAGTAAACATATCCTCATACTCATCCTACATGATCTTTTTTGCTATCAACGTCAGCGGAAGTAACCTGTTGTGGGGTAGCGATTATGCTAAACCTGCAGCGCCGGGTGTAAATGCTTGGACTCGGTAAGAGTTTCAAATTTGATGGTGCAACGTGGAATCCCAAACAACTTCTGCACAACAGCAGGATCTATGCGTAATTCGTCTCGCCCGCACTTCATGCTCATCTTATCCAGATGGAAAGCATCAACCGTGTAGTGTGCTAGCTTCACTGGGATCCCGTCAACCACGAAACCCAACATATCAGCGAAACCCATCTGCCTAACTGCCTCTTGTTGACTGTTACTAAGCTTAGAAAGAGCTAAGAACAGCTGCCGGGGGACGACCTTGTTTTCAAGCTTACCCAGGACTGTGTTGTCCTCAACTTCCGTTTGGGGGCCGCCTTTTCGCTGTCACCGACAATATCCCCGTCGGAGTCTGAGTTGATCTCAAAGTTCCTTTTCCGCTTCTTAATTACTTTAAACACCGGTGTAGATGACCCGACGTTGATAGGGGTGGCTGTCAAAAAAACAAAACAAAACAAACTAAAAATTAAAAACACTCGCCCCTTTTTTTTTTTTTTTGCAGAAAAGAACACTGGTGTACAACTTTTTTACCAACATGTAACGTCGTAGGGGAGGCAAACAAGTGCACCTGCTGCTGATAATTCTACATGCTGTCTCTTACCACTCTTTGTCCCAATAACCATGGTTTCACACAATTAACAAGAGCTGCGTTATACAAATACACACAATCAAAAAATAAGCTTTGTCATACACCAATGTCAACTGAGAAAATGTAGCAAAAAAACAGATGAAATGCATGCCTAAAAACAAAAACTTTCGAATCAAAAACCCACCCCAATAAACTTTCGAATCAAAACCCCAAAATATAAAAAACCCCAAACATAATAATAATTACTTCTTTTTATGAACCCCATATCAGAACCCACCAAAATAAAAAACCTTTTTATGAATCAAAACCACCAGAGGAAAACCCTTAGTTTATGAACCCGTTTTTCCCCAATAGAAGATGAAATGCATGTCCAAAAAACACCCAGATACGTTAACCCCCCCCCCCCCAAAAAAAAAAAAAAAAACCCAACAATTACACCAAAGTAAAAAAATTGCACACCAAAAGCTAATATATCAAAAAGTACGCCGATGATCATGCATGTTAAACAAAACCCACAAAGCAAATAACTACATCGAAAGAATCATACGGTTTTTACTTACATTTTGCGTTTGCACGTGTGGTTGTAAGAAGATGATCAGGGCAGAGAATCGCCTAGTGCAAGAAGAAGATGCTCGAAGAAAGGAGGGAGGGGAATTTTGTTAGGAAGGAAAATGAAATTTTTGAAAAAAAGGTTGAGGGTGACTGAATGATCGTGACTACTTGTATGGCAGGAGGTGAGATAATTTTTTGTTAATCTATACCCAAACTACCCTTTAAGCATATTATTTAATTAGAAATTCTAATCAGATTTTTGATTCCACAAGATGACAAAACAATTCTTTCATGAAATCTCAACCATTGGACGATGAAGATCAAAGGTCCACAAGGGTTCCTATGGTTCTCACAACTCACATGGGTTTTCAAAGTATTCTAACCCTATATATATATATATATATATATATATATATATATATATGGGGAAAGTGAATATGGTGTTGTTGAGCACCTAACCTTACATGCGCAACCATCAAAACTACGTAGTTTTGATTGTAATTTTTAAAAAAATTGATTTTATTCTTTTAGTTCCCTAATTCATCACCATTTATTTAGGAAACTTTGAGCATGTTACGACCTGATTCATCACCATTTGTTTCCTTGATTCATCACCATCAAAACTATATTTTGATCCTTTAAATATGAATCCACTATATTTAAACCCATTTTGAGCATGTTACAACATGAGATGGGTCATGCTGACCCAACAAAACTGAACAACATTTCATAAATGTATTGTTTTCGTTTTCAAAAAATAACATCTAATTAAATTAGTAATAAAACTGTATTGTCTTCGTTGAACTTAAAGTAGTAAAAATTTGTTATCGAAAATATAGATGTAGGAAACTTTGCTGATTCATCACCATGAAAGTCTATTAAAAACTATGAATAGAATTAAAGTAGTAATGAAACTGAATGATCTCGATGAACTTAAAAAATCATCCAAACAAACAGAAACAAATAATACCATGAAAATCTATTAATAACTATGAATATTGATTATGAAAAAATAATGTAAAGCAAAACATGAATTGTTTACCTATATAATTATGAATTTCTTGAAAGCAACTTGTTTGTCCCGATTACCCGCAATGGAGGTATGGAAAATTGGAAAAAACAAAGTTTCCTAAATGAATGGTGATGAATTAAGGAACTAAAAGAATAAAATCAATTTTTTAAAAAGTTACCATCAAAGCTACGTAGTTTTAATGGTTGCGCATGTAAGGTTAGGTGCTCAACAGCACCATATTCACTTTCCCCTATATATATAGCTTGACAAAAAAAAATGAATCGACTCGCGCGCAACTTTTTCTGACACGGCTATATACTCATCTATTGCGTCCAAAGAAAGCCCATATGCTAGTTGCCGAAATGAGGTTGTATATTTTTGTACGGAGGTGAACCCTAGTCACCCCCTTATGTCTTCTCTTTGTTGAAAAAAAAAGGATATCGCTCCGACAAATGTCGCCTAATATGGTCTTCATTATAGAGAGGCTCAGGGCTAAAGTAGTGTCGAATCAAAGTTTCGTTTGCTCCCTCTCTATCACAATCAAGTGGTGGTTGTCTCGTTAGCGTGGGTTGCCTTTGCCTTCGAGACTAGGCAATCAAGTATTCAACCGTTATCCTTCCCACTTCCATAATCAAATCGTCTTCATCTGACGAGTCTTCCTCTAACGAGTCGGACAAAGAAAAATAATTCCATTCCATGGCCAATTGTTGAGAGTGATGAGTGAAAATTTGATAGTTTGATTTGAAAAAAATTTAAACCTTTCTAAAAATAAAAATCACCGCCAGCAACCAACGATAAGCCACCCCGACAGTCAAATATGTTATTTTTAACGGCTAGTTTCATCTGCTAACCCACACGAGTGTGGTAGCGTAGCCTCGCTCGCGGTCACATTCACACAGGTGTGTTGTGATGTTCGTGAACCACGTGAAACTTTTGGCCACTCACACCTGCTCGCTCACGACCCACAACGTATAGTATTATAAAACAACAATCATTTATATCCTTTATAACATTAATTTTTATTGTAACTATATTTTTTACTAATTCCAATCGCCTTCGTTTATGTCAAGGAAAGTGGAACGCAAACTAATAAATTGCACAAATGAGGAGAAGAGAGAGAGAGAGAAAGCATGACTATGAAATCTGGCGTTTACATTTTGTAGTAAATATGATGTTGCCATTTATTTAAAAAACAAAACTACATGGTTTAGTTAAAATTGTTATCTCGAAAAGTTATATCAAATAGAGTAAGTGAATGTGTCATTGGTGGTCAAAACCTGAACACACCAAAAAATAAATAAATAAAAAAACAACCTTTTTTAAATCATATATAAATATATATATATAGAGGGTAGGAATCATACGAAAACCAATTTTATTGTGAGAACCATGAGAACCAATGTGAACATGGGGCATTAATGTAAATATCACATAAACCACATCTAGGGTTTTAAAATCCAGAACAACGAGAGTTCCACAAGCTATAGAGAGATCATGTTCTGAAAAACTGATATCAACTCCACCTGATTTCTTCAAGGAGTCCTAATTTCTAGGTGTAATTGTATTCTTGTGGTTCCCCTAATTTCTTTAAGGAGTCCTAATTTCTTTAATGAGTATTTCAACAATTCTACTAATGCAATGCTCTCTTCTTGTGGTTCCCTTAACTTCCAGGTGTAATCGTCTTCGGTGACTAATTACCTCTTCAAGGAGTCCTGAGCCTTAATTGGATCCAAATGAATATGTGAGATAGAAGAGGAATAAATGAATGAATGAAGCAGGCACGTCCCTTCTTTCTCTCTTTCTTTCTGTATATTTTGCATATCTGATTACACCTGTAAATTAGGTATCTGTTCAACTTAAAGAATGAAGGAGTCCTGAGCAATATGACTAATTAGTTTTCGGTGACTAATTAGTCTTCGGTGACTAATTCTCTCTCTCTCTCTCTCTCTCTCTCTCTCTCTCTCTCTCTCTCTCTCTCTCTCTCTCTCTCTCTGTACACTTTGCAAAATGGAGTCCGATTGCATATACCTGATTAGGATCTTCTTAGGTAATTGTTTTTATTTACTGTGTTAGAATATGCACACCAACTGTTTGATGTAATTACTGTGTGATATTAAGATTTTGTAGATTGTTGATTTGATTGCAAAGAGTTTCATGGGGGTGCCCCGAATGTGTTTCTAATGTTAAAAGTAATGTTAAAGCACATACTGTTA
Source organism: Ambrosia trifida (assembly GCA_028751855.1). Lineage (NCBI taxonomy): Eukaryota > Viridiplantae > Streptophyta > Magnoliopsida > Asterales > Asteraceae > Ambrosia > Ambrosia trifida. The sequence continues at coordinate 1,239,696 of CM054123.1, read as the reverse complement.
TAATTAGGCCATTAACAATAATGCACGTGTGCATTTGTTTTGTTGTATTTAACAAAATAATGTTGTTGCACATGTGCATTCATGTTGAAATATCGGTTTTCTTATGCGTTTTTATTAATTGCAGCTAAGAGATGGAGAAAAAAAATCAAAGAAAGTAACATTTGTATTACAATTGAGGGATAAAGGAACCAAAAGGTTACCGTATGCAAGTGAAGATAATGACACGATTATTGATCAGAAAGTTGAATCAGGTTGGCATTATTTATTTAGTCCGGATGTACTTGGTATTCACTTCTTCCCTGTATTAGTTATGTCCTTTATTTATTGTATAATCGAGCTCCGTTTGATCTCCCAAAAGCAAAAGTTGATAATGTCACGGATGTTTATCATGAAGTTGAATCAGGTTGTTATTATTTATTTAGTACATTTATATAGAAATGCACATGTGCAGTTTTTCTTGTGAAATATTAAACGTTGATTGTTTAAACACACAAATTATCCTATATGCAATTATAGATTTAAGAAGAAAGATTTAAAGGAGGTCAAATAAACGGAAACATATTTTGACGGTGAATAATGATGGTATGTTGTTTTGCATAATATTTAATATATATAGTTGAGTATGCACATGTGCATAATTATGGATGAACATGATATAATGTGTTTTTTGACAAATGTGTGTGCAGACACAAATACAAGAAAGAAAAAAACATCAAAGAGTGTTAAAAGGGTGGTAATGAAGTCAACTCAAAAGAAGGTTATGAAAAAAATCAAATTTGTGTTCGAAACAAACACGCGTTACACCACATTAACTTTGGTTGGGGATAAGGAAATTGTCAAACAAATAAAGAAGTTTGGTACAACATTTTGTGTAATGTATGTTTGGTTTAACACATTGTTATGTTGGTGAACGTGAGGTTGTGAGATAATTAGAATTTTGTGTGTAGGTGGTTAACATAGTTGGTTTGTAATATAGATATTTTTTTGTTATCGTTTGTTTTATTGAGTTAATACGTTTGGTAGAAACTACATGTAGTTGTATGATAAAAAAAATTGGTATAAAAACTTTATTATTTAAAGGATGCTGCATGCATATATGTGTGACATCCGTCACCCTCGTCTTTCATCTAATTGACAATAATAGCCCTTCAAATATTTCCATTATAGTCCCTATGAGTTTCGTCGTTTTCAAAATTTATTTTAGAGTGAACTAAAAAAATTTTATCGTTAATATTTATTATGGATCGGGTATACGTTTTTTTTATCAAATGCGAATGTTGGAACATAGTCGTAAAAGATTCTATAGAAATATATAACTTAGTTTAAAAAGTTTTAAAGTTAGTTAACTTAACTTGGTTAAGTTTTTGTGAAGCAAAAACTAACTAAGTTATAATAAAAACTAACTAAGTTAAATCTAGAGGGACCAATCTTGCCAAAAGCCCAAAGTTTTGAAAAGTCTTTTCCCCCTCCCTGCAGCTTACGGTTTTCAGGCCAAGTTTCCGACCACCGGATTTTTATTCCGGCCAACCTCAAAATCAACCATTTAGGGCTTTAAAACCCATTTATATACGCGTTTTGATCATCTCCATCATTATCAAACTGTTACAACGGATTTTAAGCGCGTTTAACGGGTTATATTTGTCTTTTAATCGGGTCCTTAAAGTGAAACCATCAAGCTTTAAAATCAAGATTGTAACATCAAAATTGTCGAATAACTATATAAATCGAACCTATCACTATGTTCGGACATCATTTTCGAACAAAAACCCTCTGTTATCACCTCTTAAACACGCCAAAATCACATAAGAAAGCTTCCTAATCAGCTCATTAGTTCGGACCTGTTCATCTCATTTTTTGCCTCGTTTATGATATAAGTTCATTTGGTTTTCATGCCATTTTGTTTGTTATTATCCTCCAAACATAAGCCCTTTATAACAGACGGATAATCTTTTCGATATTAGGTTTATTAATTTTAGTCTACGGTTAGGGTTCATAAGGAGAATTGGGGAAGATGACACCTTTGGATTATTGGTTAAAATCTTATATTTTTAAACCATATAACAAGTTGGTACTTAGCCTAGTGGTATTGGTGGATGTTGTTGTTTGAAAGGACTCGGGTTCGAGTCCTAGTATCCACGGCTTCCCTTCCATTTTTATTTTTGTGAATCCATTTATGTGTTTTATTTAAATATATATTATATAAAACTTAGAATATTCATAATTAATTCATTTTTTATTCAAAAATTATGAAAATTTAGGTGTAACATCTTGACATTATAGAGAAAATTACCACACTTTTATTTTCTAGAAATGTCTTATTTTTATATTTTTATTGATTTAATTTGTTTTAATCATAATTAATTGATTAAAAATTCATTTTTAATGATTTTAATCTCAATTTTTATTGGGAAATTATCTCTCATCATCATGAACTGAAATAAAAATTATCGGTTCAGAAAACACTTATTTTTATTGATTTTCCTGGTTGTTGTTTGTGTTGTCGAGCTTAGATGAGTAGCAAGCTTTACAGAGAATCGTTTAATTGCTGCTTTAATTATTTTGAAAGATTATGCTTAGACATAAGGCAATGACCTATTGTAATTGTTAGCTTGACTAGTGTTGGTCCTTGGTTCGACCCTCAATTACATCTCTGATGTACCATTAGTGTTTATACATAAGGTGTACCGCAGCTAACCCTACCATACCTTTGGTATTTCGAATTTTTACCATGTATCTACCAACAATCCTAGTAGAATTTCACACCACCTCAACGTACCTGTAAATTCATGATTACTTTTCGGACCGCAATCGCCAATTTACCTTACATTTGGGTTTTGTGTCCTATGACTCCAAACTACACACACATGTATAATAATGCTCAACAACCGTGTGACTAAATTTTTGTATCAATGAGTTTAATGAATCTTTTTATCAAATTTGCATATTCTCGTATTTAAATTTAAGGAAAGTGCACAATGTATCCAAAAATGAGTCCAACTGTTGTGTAGGCAAGAAGACCTCTACCAGTCGGCGAGTAGGAACCTCTACCGATTGTTGAGCAGGTATGATGGCCTCTACCAGTCATTGAGCAGGCATGATGACCTCTACCAATCGTTGAGCAGGTTATTAGGAACTCTATCAACTGTTGAGCAGGTACTTCCTCCTCTACCAGTTGTTGATTAAATGTAACAATTGTTTCAGAGCTCAAAACATAAGTTGCAAATTGATAATACACACATGCAAGCAAGTTTGTAAATATGACTAGTATCTAGTATAGCATGAAAGTTGTAATTGTGATGCCCTAGGCAAGGTTAATGAGTCTAGGTTTGGTTTCACTAGTTGATGATTATAGCAAATCGGTCATATTTAGCTAGCTATTCAAGTATCGTGAATAATCAAATGTTTAAGTATAATAGATAATCAAATTCCCATGTATCAAGAAAGATCAAGTTTCACGCAACAAACAACCATGTTTTTTTAAGATAAGTAGTGCAAACTAAATGGGTTTAGATTTGAATATTTTAGTGAGCCAGAGGTTTTAAACACGATGTTGGGTAAAATTTAGAATTTGTTGAGGCGTTTTGCATAATAGACATTGATAAACCTGCTTAGATAGAAAGAAGTGACTTTCAATAGGCTAAAATATTTTGAAAATCCTTTGTTACACCAATCAGCATTTGATATTTGGAAAGTTGGTTTTGAGGGAAATAAAAGACGCTTTGACAAAAATATTTATTTGTTATAATTTGTGAAGTCTCTAAGTGATGAAAGTTTGACAAGATTCCAGTGATCATTAGTGTTGATGCTAAGGTATCTCCTGTACACAGTTTTATGGGATTATAGTTTAAACAAGGACTTTTAAAATTTTGGGTAAGACGGGATTTTATGGTTGATGTATTTTCAAAAAGATAAATAAAATGCAAGGGAGGTTCAAAATAGAATTGGCAAAGTAATAAGTTAAAAATAGGCAATATGTTGTAAAGGAAACCATGTGATTTTGGGCCAGATGTTGAAAATAATCAAACATGTGGGTAATATTGTAAGAAGAAGTATGATTGAACTCACAAATGATCACGAAATTCAGGCTGATTAGTAAATTATATAAGAAATGAAATGGATTTGAATTGTAAAGGTTTTGAGATTCAAAGCTTAGAATTTAAATGAGGAGGGGAATAGGGATAGAGATAGAATAGATAGAGTTGCAAATAAGAGAAGCAAGTACTGGTTAATGTCCTAGGGTTATGGACTAGATTATTTTTCTAATAACCTAATTCCCTATAACCAAAGATCTGATACAAATCTGTAACATCCCAACCGATGGCGGAAACATCAGGATGTCACGTACCGATGATTGTTCAGTAGCACATGGTAAATAATAAGTTTCAATAATTAATTAATTGAATTACATACAATTGTTCTAAAAAGAATTTGTACATCAAATGAGAAACACTAAATACAAATCTTCAAGCATTAACTCTAGTCTTCATGCAAAGCTATAACCTGAAACACTGAATAAAACTTGTACAATTCGAGTGTCATGGCAAGTCTAGTCCATAAGTGAAAACAAAACTACTAGGTAAATCGTGTGCATAATCAAACCTTGTGACTAGAATATTGTGGTCCATCCCATACGCATATGGTTCACTTATTTTTGTTGCGATAACAATCACCCACACTACCCATACTGGAGGTACAAGTATCCAGGTGGGGTTGTCAGTCCAATAGATTTATCATTGTGTATCGCTGGCTTGTACGGAGTTAATGATTACGCTAGTCTAATTGTGCTTACCATAGTAATGTTTAAGACATAATGCAACATAGAATAACACATAGACACTTATGTTGAATTGCAATTGAAAATGTAACATATTTCACCCCAAAATAGTGAAAAGGGGCTATGTAAACTCACCTGAAGTGCACCATGAAAGAATAGCAAACAATGTCTGAAGCTGGATTAATCGAATATCTTGTGTCCTATTACAAGTAAAGGATGCCTTTAATTCTAATGCAAATGAATTTATTTTGTTTCTTGGTTGTAAAGATAGTTGATCCAACTACTTGGACTCGTATTGTATCAATACGTGTTTTAAAGTGTGTATGACTTAACGAACCGAAAGCACTTGATTTAGTTGCTCGAACGGATGCGTGTGTACATAGTTATTTAAAATAAATAGTTTAATATGGTATTCGAAGTCACATCTTGAAATTATTGCTAAAAAACATTTTGGTTAATGAAAATAATATTTGTGTAACTTGATTCGAATGTTAACTCATTTCGACGATGTAGAGTTTGTGAGTTAAAATCTAAATATAAAGGCATTGTTTCATTTACACAAAGTTATAGATTTGAATGTCTGATATGTTATATTTTATAAAAAAAATTGGGCAGAGTTTCCTCTGTTTTCGTATAAAACCCGGCAACTCAAGTTACCTATATTTTCCCAAAACATCAAATGTGCAAATACACGACACATGTTTTAACTTTCAAAAACTATAATAAGCGAGTAACCTATACCTTTCAACAACTGACATTTATATATACATATATATGATTATAGTTCATCCTATAATTATGACAGGATCATCACAAATCTTTACCACAGTGTACACATGGTAGTCATTTGTAAGATTGAAATAAAAAACATCAATCTTGAAAGCCTGTTTCTTTTCAACGATTCGAGACAACTCATGCGGCAAACGTTTTGTGTCACTTTCCCACAACTGCCTTTCCTAAATATCATAGGCAACAACTCCAATGATCCTCATGACATCTTTATCAAACATCACAAATGATACACTACCAGATTCATCTTGAACCCCTATCTGCAACTTGAACCTAAAACAAATAAAAAATAATTTATCTAAAAAAAATCTGCATGAAATGAAATGAAAAATCTGTAAACAAAAAAAGTGTATACATCTACTGCTTTACATACTTTCTGGTAATGGAAGTACATTCACACACGCATTTCCGACAAACCAATGCAGTAGCAGACAATTTGAGAATTGCTTCACAAACATCTTCAGCATTTTGCAAATACTCCGATTTACTTAAATCTTTCTTGTTACACTTGCGGCAGGAAGCATAAAACCAACCAAAGCTTTCTTAAACACTTTTTATGGTGGCAACGACAACAAAAGACATCGGCTGCAAACAAAATGTATATTCAACATACACTTTTAAGGAATAGAAACATATAGTAAAGTGAATACATATAAAAGTTAGGTATAAAATACTGAAACCTCTTGAATGTCAATCAGTTCGTTAACACGCTTCTTCTGTGTTCCAACTATGAATTCCTGACGCAATGGATAATAGTCTGGGAAGAAAGAACGGTTTGAGAAGTATAACCAGACTCTTGTTCTTGTTTCAACATCAAGCTACATAAATATGGAATGAATTACATCTAAAAGCTAAAGCAAATTAAATTTAATTTTGCCTATAGAAATATAAATAAATAGCACCTCCTCCTTAGGTCAGAAACCTCATCTATTCCTTGATTGAGAAATATGTGAGATTCATACTTATCGGTTTGAACTGTAATTTGTTCTAAACATTTCATAACACATATCTTTAATGACTTCATTTATATCAATATCTTTTTAAAATAACAAAACTGAAATACAAGTTACCCTTCCAGTCTCTAACCCTTCCATGTTGGATAACAGCCAGTAGATTCTCCTCAGTGATGTTGGAAATGAATTCCTTAATCTGTATTGGATAAGAGTTCCACAATGTACATCTTAATGTCGTACCTCTACAACAAAACAACAGAACCATAGATGTAACACAAATGCAAAAACCTGTTACGATACAAAAATTAATTAAAGATAATTTATTACATCAACAAATGTGTTCCACATAAGATTCAAAATAGTCAATTAACCTCTTCATAACATTTATTACAAAAATCAAATTTGCAATTCTAAGAATGATTGTTTTCAACTATTGAAACATAAGACTCACCTTAAAAATAGAATATTTTTGTTAACTGTCAGGTATGTGAATAGGAGATGCTATAATTTTCAAAAAAAAACTATATAACAATTTCAAGGAATCCTTACTCTAAGTCCTGAAGATCAAGATTCATCCGTTTGGTTTCATTAGGAGCTTGTCCATACACATTCAAGTCACTACACCAAATGACGCTACCAACAACATCTATACAAACAAAACACACAATTTTGCCAAACATCTGTTAAGTTTAAAGGAACAATGTTCAACCAAACTGAATGTTAAAGTTTGTTCTAAACTAAAAAATAAAATACAAACCAACGCTGAACAGATTCTTGGCTTCTCCGTTAAGAATTTCTTTAAAAGGTAAGAACTTGAAACCATACTAAACACCTTCCCAGCCCTTAACATGTGTCACAGTTGTACAACGATAAAAAATGATTTTGAATTGATGTCCTACAACTCTGTAAATGTCCTTGTTTTCACCTACACCGAACTTAGATAAGACAACCACACCATCTTCTTCATGTTGACTGTCAAAAAGTTGCATAAAATGAGCCTTGGCAGAACCTTGAATCTTATCGCCCTACAGCTCCTTATAACAGAATGTAAAAAGTATGCACAAAAGAACATGTCTTCAAGAATAAGAAATAAACCAAGTCAGAAAGTTTACCTGCTCATCAATGAATATAACTTCCAACTTATAGGTTGTCTTCCACTTTCTTATGACTCGAGCCTTCATGTGCCACATATCTTTGGCTGGATTCAGATCACGAATAAAAGTGACATGGTTTTCTTCATTGTCCATTGACGTCGAAATTGTTTTAAATTTTAAGAGGGAAATTTGAAAATCTTTGTTTAGAAAATTCAAAGCTGATATTAGAAATGGGTGGATTCGTTATGTGCTTATATATAAGGAGCTAATGAGTCACGTTTCCCTACGTCGATTTAAAATATCCCCCTTAAAATTCAAACTTAGGGCCTAAACAGCTGAAAACATATGTGCATAAAGTTTGCTGCTTCACGGCAGACCTAATGATTCAGAACCGCTGTTGATAACAACAGCGGTGCTTTCACGTGGCCCACGTCTTTTTTTGAATATTTTAAGGCGATTAACGACGTCAGTTTTTGCATCATAGAGGCATTGGTGGCCAGTCTCTCCGGTTGACACATCAGCTTTGTGACGTCATTCACGCTTCTCCTATTAGGGGGACGGGGCGCCACCCGAATTGTCCACGGGTACCCACTACCAGCACGGTAACATCGCTGCCACCAACGCTGGTAGTGGTCCCGTGGACCGTTTTGCTAGTTCTATCTAACGGGCTGGTACCGGTTGTTATTTTAATTTTGAGTTTATATAATTGCAACTTTTTTTTTGTTTTAACCGTGTGTTTTGTAGTTTTGTTATATGTTTACCTTTTATTTTTTTAAGGTTTTTGTATTAACCGTGTGCATATTAAAATATAAAAGTAAATAAAATAAAAAGAATTTCATTAAAACATAAATATTTTAAACATAATAATACTAAACAAAAAAATACATTAAAAACAAAGAAAAAAACTTAAAGTTGGCGCAACAATCGCCATCCCTCGACATGGTCGAAAGAGTTGCCGTATCGAACCCCATACTCATATTGAGTGAATTCGATAGTCAACTCCTCATCAAGCTCCGGATCGTCCCTCACTTGTTGCTCGTATAGGGTGGTCCACCTCTCACATTTGATGTTGAGGACGCCCCACTTGAACTGGAGGTCGCGGACGGTTTTGGTGGTGTTGGTGCCAACGTGTTCAACGAAGTCGCTAAACACTCGTGTGATACCCCGCAATTTCAGGTTCTCACTTTAGCTAAACTCTAGTTACATTTCGTGCATTATACTTAACTAGGGTTAGCTAGAGAGGACACACATTGCACAGTTATAGGTTGATAACTGCATGAAGTGGAAATTTAGGGAATTACCAGAATATATGCAAGATTAGTGAACCTCGGACGTTGGTGAACAATGAAGTTTAATAATTGTTAGTTAATTGATTGAGATTGATTGCAATTACGTGATTCTGTGATACTCTGTGAAACTATGTGCAAACCGTATGTGATTACGTGAACTTAAACTGAATACGTTAATAAAAATCGTTAAAGGTGGACCATTAGGATGGTTGGGGTCTTAACACATGGGGTTACATTTGTTAAAGGTGGACCATTAGTGTAACATCCCGTTTTCATTATATAAATAAAATTTGTTGGTTCATATTTATTAGTGTATAAAACAAGTCCTTAATTAGTAAAACAAACCAATAGCATTTGAGATGTATATTTATGTATCTAAAATTAGTTAACGAATAAGTGACGGATAACATGATTTCTTGAGATATGAGATCTAGGCGAGTAATTAGTATTACAAGAGACCGTTTAGTTATATAATAGAATATATTAGATTTGAACCCTACTCCGTTTTTAATAAAACTGAGGTTGACGCGTAGATAAAAATTAGCTCGTCTTAAAAGTATATTCGAAAGTTCATAAAACGTTATATGTTAAAAGTTATACGAGACAAACGAGTGAAGCAGCTGAATTAATTATTATAATATAATAATAATACTATAAATTAAACATAAGAATTGTGGTGATGGTGTACGTATTGTCCTACATAGAAGCAAAGGAATTGTGTTGTATGTGTGCTATCATGCGTTGATCCCACATCTAAACTTTTAAGAAAAAAGGAAGCAAGCAGGCACCCTTGTCAATCTATCCCACATCGACACTTTGAAAGAAAATATGCACTCTACTCTATGTATAAAATAGGACTTCATTGTTTTATTTAGAATATAAGTTTTTGGGAACACTCTAAGAGGATCCCGAGTAATAATACCCCGTTGGGTATTGTTATTAGTTAATTTTAGAGCACGAGTAGAAGCACGATTAGAGGAGACTCTACACTGACTTGCCTTAGATAGTGTCGAGGTATGTTCTCATTTAAGTTATGTTTAGTTAATTATTATTATTATTATTATTATTATTATTATTATTATTATTATTATTAGTGGTAGTAGTGGTAGTAGTGGTAGGGGTGGTGGTAGGGGTAGGGGTAGGGGTAGTGGTGGGGGTGGCGGTGGCGGCGGCGGCGGCGGCGGTGGCGGTAGTGGGAGTGTAGCGTTATTATTTTTTGGTGTTAGGATTATTATCAAGGGTGGGTATCGGGTAGCCTAGCCTTAGTTAGGCATGGACTGATCATCCATGCTTAAATAAGGTAGCGCTAACCAATATCCAATTGTAATAATAATTAGTTAGGTGTATTGTTACCTAACCTAGGGTTGTATAATTGGATCAGGACCTTGAGATAGTACCTGATTGTATTAACGTTGTCAACTGCTAAAGGGGTGATAAAGAGATGAGTTACTTAAACTATTTTCAAAACATGATACTTGCTCATAAAATTGTTTTGGTGGTGATTGATCATGTATATGCCTCGAACCATAGGTGTGGCATCCAGGGTGTTATATATATTATAATGATCATTATATTTTCCAGGCGTGGACATACACTTACAGGCCTTGTTACGGGTTTTGAGGCTATAGGTGTGAATATATAATGCTTAGTCCGGATATATGATTATGGTGACATGCATGTATATGTATCGAACCATAGGTGTGTGGCATCCAGGGTGTTATATATATATTATAATGATCATTATATTTTCCAGGCGTGGACATACACTTACAGGCCTTGTTACGGGTTTTGAGGCTGTAGGTGTGAATATATAATGCCTAGTCCGGATTATGATTATGGTGACATGCATGGAGCTCATACTTGATCAATAAAATTGTTTATGTGGTTGTATACGGTATGGGTCTGCTGTGGAATTGGTAGACCGTGTGTGTAAATGCTTGATCAATGTGAATGTTTATGTGGCTGTATTCGGTGTGTCTGCTATGTGTTTGTTTTACTAAGGAGTCAGTTTATGTGACTCACCAGCTTTGTGCTGACGTATTTTTATTACTCGAGCATGTATCACAGGTTGATGATGTAAGGACTAGGAATGCCTAGCAGAGCGTGGAATGACTGTAGATGTTTCATCTTACTATGGTTAAGCTTTGTGAGCTTGGTTGTAGCTTAATCACTCTGGCTTGTAATAAATACTTAAGTTATGTAATGAGATTACGTTTCCGCCTTAGGTTTGCGCCGACTGGTCACTGTAAGTGCCCCGACCTGGGCGGGGTGTGACAATTAGGATGGTTAGGATCTTAACACATGGGGTTACATTTGTTACGGTCCGAAATAGCGAAAACATCGAAGGAAAACAGGATGGGCAACGAAACAAGGCACCCGGAGCGAGCCGAGAGCTGTGAGCGGCCGCTCACTAGCTCCGCAACCGCTCGCGGGCGCTGATGAAACATAACCGACTTATACTTGTATTTAAGCAACCTTAAACCTCTTGTATCTCCTAAACTCAAACCCTAATCACCCCTACTGCCCTTTTTACGAAATATTAACCCCAAAACACCTGCTAAGGCGCAAGAACATCGATCAGGAAGCTTCAAGAGCATTCGGTTGATTATTTCGAAGAGCCTGTGGTATAATCCTTAATCTATTATGCTTTAATCTTCTTAATATGTTATAAAAACCTTATAACTAAGTTTGTCCAGGTCTGAAACCTTTTTTATAAAGATTAAAATTTCAAGTTTATGAAGATTTAACGGGTTAAACATGATGGTAGGCGATTAGTGATATGATAGGTTACTTGTTGCGCAAGTTTGTGATGTTTTCATCGTTAGGGTTTATGATTTTGCATGTGTTATGATAGGTTCTGATCATGCTAGGTCTTCTGAATGTTTTTTTGATGATTATTGATTGTTGTTGACCGATTATACGCACACGTGAGTCGTTTAAATAAGAGTTTATGCATGATTAAAAATCGGGACAGAATGTTTACGTCAACTTGTAGGGTCTGTTACGTGACTTAAACATAATGGTTTTGATGATCTCTTTATACCTGGTCTTAGCTTTTCATAATGGGTAAAATCGAGTGATTTGGACGTCGTTTGAGTTGTTTTTGGAATTTTCTTTGAATAAAGGTCATATTAGATTTTCGGATTAACAAACCGAGTCAACTTTAAACCATCATATCTCGAGTTTTATAAAGAATTAAGTTATGAAATTTTTACAATAGATTAAAATTGGAATAATTTGGCTTTTCCAAGTGGATTTATCCAGTTTGGTTGAATACAAAATTTTTAGGAATTTTTCTACTAACCTGACCTGTTGTGGAAACTTTCTGGACATGTCTGTGATGTACGATTTTTCATAATTCTTGTGTTTGGTTTTGAGACAAAACAAAAATATGGGTTATCAAATAAACCCCAAATAATATTCAGTAAAAGTTTGGGAATTTAATTCGTTGGTTAAGTATTTTAAATAAATTAGTTTTCGTGATGCACAATCTGTCCTAAAAACGCAAATTGTGTATTATGTGTTTATGTGACTAATTGGAGTCCTTTGTGGTAGGTATTTGACATGTACTTGAATGGGCACTTATATGAGATGCATATGAAGTGTTAAATAATGATAACCAACATATTCACCAACGGGTCCGTAGGGTTTACTTATGCATGTAGAATCACTAGGTGTCACTTACACGGTTTTGAAACATTTAAACGTCTTGGACAAACGGGTTATATGGTGTAATGGTATTACACATATACTTACTTAGTGACCCATATATTAGGGAGTCGGTAGCACACCCTACTTTGGAGTTTGGATTTAATTGCGTGCATACTAAGGTGAGTTTCACTACTTTTTCTCAAAAGCATGCGTCTCAGGTGGAGACAACTTTGTTAAATGTTTTCTAGTCCAGTTCGGGACTACTTAGGTTTTGACTCCTTGTGTGGGTGGGGTTTAAGATTCCTTGTGTGGATCGGGTTTTGATTGGTTTAAAACTTATTGGTCCTTTGTGAACTAAACACTCTATCACTTGAAAAGTCCTTGCATATTATTGGGTTAATCGCTAGAGGCGAACGAGGTATTACTTGTTAGCGCTATTAGGTTGTGCAGCAACCTCATGCCTGAGGTGCTTGGGTCACGGGCATGAACTTCTGACCACATTTGAGAACTGGTGTTGATAGACACTAGTTATTGAGGCAAATTATTATATTACTGAAAGTGTCCGAATAATATTGTTTAGTTGCAATGAGTGGGTTAGCTACCCCTGACACGCTTAAACTGATAACACTTGAACATTTTGGTCTGGAGGACCTACGCTTTTATTTTGGTTACGTGGTTTTGGAAACCAGCGCATTTACATACTCATTACTTTACTTTGTGAACTCACCAACTTTATGTTGACACACGCTAGCATGCTTTTGCAGGTAACTAGGTATGGAGCACGAATAGGTCATGCATCATGTTAGGTCATGGGATGGCGAACATTTAAACTATTTTTAAATAATTGCTTATGGTTTTGGGCGCGGTGTTTTGCGCAGACTTTTACTTAATTGTTTTGTTATTTCGCTTCCGCTATACTTTAAATTGGTTTGGTTACAACTTTTAAACTTGGTTTTACAATAACAAACTAAATGGTTTGGGCATTTAGAGTCGTTCATGTGACTTATGGCTATGGGATCCTGGTTTGTCATGCGCCTCGCGGTATAAAACCCGCAGTGGAAATTTGAGGGTGTGACAGATTGGTATTAGAGCCATTGGTTATAGTGAACCAGGATTTGCATCTAGTCTATAATAATCATAGCATAAGTATTAGTACACTCACTATTTTGAGCACACCACTTATTATTTCTTGGATACGTATACTGATCTAACGTATTGCAGGAAGACATGACTAACGCTCTTCATCGTAACTACTCTTCTTATCGTCCTCTTGGGAGTTCGCAGAACTCATCCCTGAATCCGTATGAACAGCCAGCTCAGGCGAGGGATCCAGATGAGGATACAAATAGCTGGTTGTGGTTCACTGACATGCTGCACTCGTGGGTTATGGGATACGGAGTGCGAGCTCAGGTTCCTCCCATTATTGATTCATGGGAGAGGTCTTTGGCAGGGATAGTTAGGCACGTGCATACAGAGCTGGAGAACGCCTATAATGTTGTAAAGCAATTTCAGTCTTGGAGAAGAAATGCGGATGAGACTATTAAACACATGGAGAGACAAATCGACCACTTGTTTGGCGAATTGGAAAGGGCTAAAAAGGAAGCTGATGAGGCTAGACATGAGAGGTCGATTGCTAATCAGGAAACATCACTTATTAGGGAGGAGTTGACCTTGGTTCGTAACAGGCTTGAGGAAGCTCTAGGTCAAAATGGTAAAGAACCAGAGGATGATCCTGAGGAGGATCCCGAGGAAGAGCCTGCAGTGGGAGGATTCAATGCTCTCGGGGCAACACTAGATGCGGCGCTCAAGGAGGAGCTTGAGCCTGAGGAGAAGGAGGAGCCACTGGAAATAGAGATCCAGGATGAGAGCGAGGATGAGGGCTCATGTGTCTCCATGGATCACGAGGACGATTGACTTCTTTTATTATCTTGTTATTTTAGTATTCCCTATACATTCTTATTATGACTTATGTTTTATCGTTGTGAGACTTGAGGATCGTTTGTTTTATGTTTGGATTTTTACTATTAATCGATTACTTATCCTATTCTCGCGCATGTTATTTATATTCTAGCTTACTTGTACTATGTGAACGATTGTATGTGGGACATATTATTGTTTTCTCATGAGTATAGTGTAAATGTAGAATTACTATGGCGGGAAGAGGACAAGGGAGAGGAAACATTAACATGACTCAAGCGGAGTTGAACGCACTCATCAACGATAGGGTGATTGAAGCCCTCGCAGCTTTTCAAGCTGGTAACTCTATTTCGCTCTAAACTTTCCTCTAGACTCCAACGTTACACTCTTTTATTCATTCGTGGTTTCTTCGCTCTTTGTACTTAGGTCAACCTGTGCATCACCCTCCAGTTTGCACCTACAAGTCTTTCATGGACTGCAAGCCGCAGAACTTTGGAGGATCTGAAGGGGCTGTCGGGCTACTAAGGTTGTTCGAAAAACTGGAATCTTGCTTCGCTATGTGTAGCTGTCCACCAACTGACAGGGTGAAATATGCCACTGCTACCCTCGAAAATTTGGCATTATCCTGGTGGAACTCTCAAGTGCAGATGCTAGGTGTTGATGTGGCTAATGCAACACCTTGGGTGGATTTCAAGGAACTGATGAAGGAGGAGTACTGTCCTCGAGATGAGATTCAAAAGTTGGAGACTGAGTATCGCAATCTGAAGATGGTGGGATCGGAGATAGAGAACTATACTACTAGATCACATGAACTAGCGGCGATGTGCCCAAATTACTCCAACCCGCCCTATAAAAGGATCGAGTTATACATCAAGGGATTGGTGCCCCAAATCAAGAGTATGGTTACTGCTGCTAACCTCAATGACATTCAGCGGGTTATTCGTATGGCTCACCAGCTGACTGATCAGAAGGTGGAAGAGGGACTGTTACCCCCTCGTGGTGCTTCATCTTCTGGAACTAATGATAACAAAAGGAAGTAGGAGAATGCGTCTGGCAAACTCCCAGTTAATGGCAGTCAGCAGTAGCAGAATAAGAGGCATGACAACCATGGCGGTAGTAACAACCGCAACAACTCTTAGGGAGGTTATCATGGAAACCAACCTAAGTGCAACAGGTGCAATAGGCATCACACTGGGACATGTGGCAATGTTAAGTGTGATTGCTGTGGCAAGATGGGACATAAGCAGAAGGACTGCAGGGTGTATATCCTGGGAAATCCGCCAGATGCACAGCAGGGGCAACAACAGAGAGGTGGTAAAGGTTATTATCAGTGTGGAAGTGAGAATCATTTCAAGAGGGACTGTCCACAGCTGAATGGTAATGGTAATGGCAACAATAGGGGTAACAACAACAATGGTGGTGGTAACAAGACGGGGAACAACAACACCACCAATGCTGGCAATAACAGCAATGGAAACAACAACAATGGGGCTCGTGGAAGAGCATTCGTGATTGGCTCTGGGAGGCTAGGACTGATAACAATGTCGTGACGGGTACGTGCTCCTTGAATGACACTCTTGCTTCTATTTTATATGATACTGGTGCAGACTATAGTTTTGTGTCATCGAAACTTAGCAAACAATTAGGGATGGTTCCTACTCTTCTTGATACCCCGTACTCTATAGAATTGGCTGATGGGAAACCTGTCGAGGTAACCCATATACATCGTGACTGTAAGCTCGAGTTGGATGGGCAATTGTTTGCCATCAACCTCCTACCTATCACCCTAGGTAGCTTTGACCTCGTGGTTGGCATGGACTGGTTGTCCAAGCAACGTGCTGAAATTCTCTGTCAGAAGAAGATTGTTCGTATCCCCCTCCCAAGTGGAGAACTTTTATCTATTCAGGGTGATCGTGGTGGTGCCATGGTGGGCATCATCTCCTTTTTGAAAGCCCAGAAGTGTATCCGTAAGGGCTGTCCAGCCATTTTGGCTAACATATCTGACACTCGAGCTGAAACTGAAACTAAGATTGAGGACATGCAGTAGTCCGAGATTTCTCAGATGTTTTCCCAGAAGAATTACCTAGACTTCCACCCGTTCATCAAGTGGAGTTCCAAATTGATCTTGCGCCTTGAGTAGCTCCAGTTGCACGCGCACCATATCGCCTAGCACCAGGTGAACTTCAAGAACTATCTACCCAACTCCAAGAGCTATTGGATAGGGGCTTTATTAGACCTAGTTCTTCGCCATGGGGAGCTCCAGTTCTGTTTGTTAAGAAGAAAGATGGGAGTTTCCGCATGTGTATCGATTATCGGGAATTGAACAAAGTGACGGTTAAGAACCGCTACCCTTTGCCTCGTATTGATGACTTGTTCGACCAGCTGCAAGGGTCGAGCTTCTATTCTAAGATTGACTTGAGGTCAGGATACCATCAGCTGAGAATCCGAGAGGAGGATGTGGCGAAGACAACCTTTCAAACTCGTTATGGGCATTATGAGTTTTTGGTGATGCCATTTGGGCTAACTAATGCACCAGCTGTGTTCATGGATCTAATGAACCGGGTGTGCAAGCCCTATTTGGACAAATTCGTCATAGTGTTCATAGATGACATACTGATTTATTCCAGGAGCAGGGAAGAGCACGAGCAACACCTGCAGCTGATCTTGGAACTTTTGAGAAATGAGCAGTTGTATGCAAAATTCTCTAAATGTGACTTTTGGATTCGAGAAGTCCAATTTCTTGGACATGTGGTTAACGAGGCAGGAATACATGTCAATCCCACCAAGATTGATGCTATTAAAAAGTGGGAGGCTCCTAAGACTCCTACAGAGGTGCGTCAGTTTCTTGGTCTTGCGGGGATATTATCGCAGATTCATTGAGGGATTCTCTAAGATCGCTCAACCCCTCACTGCTTTGACACAGAAGGGTATTACTTACAAGTGGGGAGATGCCTAAGAATCTGCTTTTCAATTATTAAAGTCGAAACTTTGCAGTGCACCTATACTATCATTACCTGATGGTACAGAGGACTTCGTGGTGTACTGTGACGCGTCTATCCAAGGGTTAAGGTGTGTGCTGATGCAGCGTGATAAGGTGATCGCGTATGCCTCACGGCAATTAAAGGTTCATGAGAAGAATTACACCACCCATGGCTTGGAATTGGGAGCAGTGGTTTTTGCTCTAAAGATCTGGAGGCATTATCTCTATGGGACGAAGTGTATGATCTTCACTGACCACAAGAGCCTCCAACACATATTCAATCAAAAGGAGCTGAACATGCGACCGCGTCGATGGGTCGAGCTTCTGAATGATTATGACTGTGCCATCAAGTATTATCCAGGGAAAGCTAACGTAGTAGCTGATGCCCTCAGTCGTAAGGAAACGAAACCTAAACGAGTGCGAGCCTTACAACTTACCATTCATTCTAATCTTCCTGATAAGGTACGTGAAGCCCAGGGCGAGGCCTTGAAAGAAGAAAACATCGGGCTTGAAACATTACATGGTGCTGATAAGCACTTGGAACTAAAGACAGATGGTCTTCAATACTTTATGAATTGAGTCTGGATACCACGTTTTGGGGATCTCAGACAACTGGTGCTCGATGAAGCTCACACCTCTCGATATTCGGTACATCCTGATTCGGACAAGATGTACCAAGATCTTAAAACTCTTTACTGGTGGCCAAACATGAAAGCTAAAATAGCCACTTATGTTAGTAAGTGCTTGACTTGCTCGAAGGTTAAGATTGAATATCAGAAACCTTCAGGCCTACTCCAGCAACCAGAAATCCCTATGTGGAAATGGGACGGGATTTCTATGGATTTTATCACAAAGCTTCCTAGAACGCCAACGGGCCATAACATGATTTGGGTTATCGTGTATCGTTTAACCAAATCGGCACACTTTCTGGCAATAAAGGAAACGGACTCGCTGGAGAAACTAGCAAATCTCTACGTCAAGGAGGTAGTCTCTAGGCATGGGGTGCCTACTTCTATTATATCTGATCGCAATGCGCGATTCACTTCTCATTTTTGGACTACTCTCCAAAATGCTTTGGGAACTCGCTTAGATATGAGCACAGCCTATCACCCACAGACGGATGGACAGAGTGAACGTACCATCCAAACATTGGAAGATCTGCTACGAGTGTGCGTGGTGGATTTTGGCAATAGTTGGGATAGGTACTTGCCTTTAATTGAACTCTCGTATAACAAAAGCTTCCACACTTCGATACAGTGTGCGCCTTTTGAGGCACTTTGTGGACGCAAGTGTAGGTCTCCTATCTGCTAGACTGAGGTTGGGGATAGCCAGCTAACAGGTTCCGAACTAGTACACGAAACTTCTGAGAAGATAGTGCAAATCAGAAATCGGATGGCTGCTGCTCGAGATCGACAGAAAAGCTACGCTGATAAGCGTAGGAAACCTTTGGAGTTCCAGGTTGGGGACAAGGTTCTATTGAAGGTGTCACCTTGGAAGGGGGTGATACGCTTTGGAAAACGGGAAAAATTGAACCCACGATACGTTGGACCATTCGAGATTGTTGAAAGGATTGGTCCGGCGGCTTACAAGTTAAATTTGCCTGATGAACTCAGTGGAGTGCACAATGTATTCCACGTATCAAACCTAAAGAAATGCCTATCGGATACGACGTTGGTAATGCCACTGGAGGAGATTCAGGTGGACGACCAGCTACGGTTCGTGGAAGAACCAGTGGAGATTCTTGAGCAAGGCGTCAAGAATCTCAGACAAAGCACTATACCTATTGTTAAGGTACGGTGGAATTCACGTCTAGGACCGGAATATACATGGGAGCGCAGAGATCAGATGCGGCTCAAATATCCACACCTCTTTACTAAACCTGAACCTATGCATAGATCAAATGCCGAACATAAAGCAGCTCGCTAAAAGTGAATTTCGGGGCGAAATTCCTTTCAACTTGGGGATGATGTGACATCCGGGAACCAAGCGCATACTTTTCTACCTGGCTTTATCGTTTACTTGCTGAATTTCTGGACGAAATTCTTTTCAACTTAGGGATGATGTGATACCCCCCAATTTCAGGTTCTCACTTTAACTAAACTCTAGTTACATTTCGTGCATTATACTTAACTAGGGTTAGCTAGATAGGACACACGTTGCACAGTTATAGGTTGATAACTGCATGGAGTGGTAATTCAGGGAATTACTAGACTATATGCATGATTAGTGAACCTCGGACGTTGGTGAACAATGAAGTTTAATAATTGTGAGTTAATTGATTGAGATTGATTGCAATTACGTGCTTCTGTGATACTCTGTGAAACTATGTGCAAACCGTATGTGATTACGTGAACTTAAACTGAATACCTTAATAAAAATCGTTAAAGGTGGACCATTAGGATGGTTGGGGTCTTAACACATGGGGTTACATTTGTTACGGTCCGAAATAGCGAAAACATCGACGGAAAACAAGCCGGGCAACGAGACAAGGCACCCGGAGCGAGCCGGGAGCTGTGAGTGGCCGCTCACTAGCTCCGCGCGGCCGCTCGCGGGCGCTGACGAAACATAACCGACATAAACTTGTATTTAAGCAACCTTAAGCCTCTTGTAACCCCTAAACTCAAACCCTAATCGCCCCTACTGCCCTATTTACGAAATATTAACCCCAAAACACCTGCTAAGGCGCAAGAAAATCGATCGGGAAGCTTCAAGAGCATTCGGTTGATTGTTTCGAAGAGCTTGTGGTATAATCCTTAATCTATTATGCTCTAATCTTCTTAATATGTTATAAAAACCTTATAACTGGGTTTGTCCAGGTCTGAAACCTTTTTATAAAGATTAAAACTTGAAGTTTATGAAGATTTAACGGGTTAAACATGATGATAGGCGATTAGTGATATGATAGGTTACTTGTTACACAAGTTTGTGATGTTTTGATCGTTAGGGTTTATGATTTTGCATGTGTTATGATAGGTTCTGATTATGCTAGGTCTTATAAATGTTTTGTGATGATTATTGATTGTTGTTGATCGATTATACGCACACGTGAGTCGTTTAAATAAGAGTTTATGCATGATTAAAATCGGGACAAAATGTTTAGGTCAACTTGTAGGGTCTGTTACATAACTTAAACATGATGGTTTTGATGATTTCTTTGCATGGTTGTATTATACCTGGTCTTAGCTTTTCATAATGGGTAAAATCGAGTGATTTGGATGTCGTTTGAGTAGTTTTTGGAATTTTCTTTGAATAAAGGTCATATCAGATTTTCAGATTAACAAACTGAGTCAACTTTAAACCAACATAACTGGAGCTTTATAAAGAATTAAGTTATGAAATTTTTACAATAGATTAACATTGGAATAATTTGGCTTTTCCAAGGGGATTTATCCCGTTTGGATGAATACACAATTTTTAGGAATATTTCTACTAACCTAACCTGTTGTGGAAACTTTCTGGACATGTCTGTGATATACGATTTTTCATAATTCTTGTGTTTGGTTTTGAGATAAAACAAAAATATGGGTTATCAAATAAACCCCAAAAAATATTCAGTAAAAATTTGGGAGTTTAATTCGTTGGTTAAGTATTTTAAATAAATTAGTTTTCGTGCCGCACAATCTGTACTAAAAACGCAGATTGTGTATTATGTGTTTATGTGACTAATTGGAGTCCTTTGTGGTATGTATTTGACATGTACTTGAATGGGCACTTATATGAGATGCATATGAAGTGTAAAACTAATGATAACCAACATATTCACCAACGGGTCCGTAGGGTTTACTTATGCATGTAGAATCACTAGGTGTCACTTACACGGTTTTGAAACATTTAAACGTCTTGGACAAACGGGTTATATGGTGTAATGTTATAACACATATACTTACTTAGTGACACATATATTAGGGAGTCGGTAGCACACCCTACTTTGGAGTTTGGATTTAATTGCGTGCATACTAAGGTGAATTTCACTACTTTTTCTCAAAAGCATGCGTCTCGGGTGGAGACAACTTTGTTAAATGTTTTCTATTCCAGTTCGGGACTACTCAGGTTTTGACTTCTTGTGTTGGTCAGGTTTACGATTCCTTGTGTGGATCGGGTTTTGATCAGTTTAAAACTTATTGGTCCTTTGTGAACTAAACACTCTATCACTTGAAAAGTCCTTACATATTATTGGGTTAATCGCTGGAGGCGAACTGGGTATTAGTTAATAGCGCTATTAGGTTGTGCAGCAACCTCATGCCTGAGGTGCTTGGGTCACGGGAATGAACTTCTGACCACATTTGAGAACTGGTGTTGATAGACACTAGTTATTGAGGCAAATTATTATATTACTGAAGGTGTCCCAATAATACTGTTTAGTTGCAATGAGTGGGTTAGCTACCCCTGACACGCTTAAACTGATAACACTTGAACATTTTGGTTTGGAGGACCTACGCTTTTATTTTGGTTACGTGGTTTTGGAAACCAGCGCATTTACATACTCATTACTTTACTTTGTGAACTCACCAACTTTATGTTGACACACGCTAGCATGCTTTTGCATGTAACTAGGTATGGAGCACGAATAGGTCATGCATCATGTTAGGTCATGGGATGACGAACATTTAAACTATTTTTAAATAATTGCTTATGGTTTTGGGCGCAGTGTTATGCGCAGACTTTTACTTAACTGTTTTGTTATTTCGCTTCCGCTATACTTTAAATTGGTTTGGTTACAACTTTTA
Organism: Ambrosia trifida; assembly: GCA_028751855.1. Taxonomy (NCBI): domain Eukaryota; kingdom Viridiplantae; phylum Streptophyta; class Magnoliopsida; order Asterales; family Asteraceae; genus Ambrosia; species Ambrosia trifida. Next base: position 1,217,522 of record CM054123.1, on the reverse strand, counting down.
AACTTGGTTTTACAATAACGAACTAAATGGTTTGGGCATTTAGAGTCGTTCATGTGACTTATAGCTATGGGATCCTGGTTTGTCATGCGCCTCGCGGTATAAAACCCGCAGTGAAAATTTGAGGGTGTGACAACTCGAGCCAAAACCCCTCGGGGGGGGGGGGGGGGAGTTGAATTTCGGAGTCATTCGACGCATCCTTGTGGTAAACCACAAGGGCCATTTCTTCTTGTTCGGTCCACGGGTTCATTTTTTGGTGTGTTTGGTTTTTTTTTTTTAACCGTGTAAAGTGTAGCTTTTAACCCCACGGTTTGATCATTTTATATACAATCGACAGTGCACTGTTAAAATAAATTCACTGGCCGTTTTGGTGAGACTAATTCAATTCAATCGACGGTTTTCAAGATTTACAATTTAATTTTGTTGACCATTTGGTGGAACGGTTGCAATATAAATGCTAAAACCGTTGAAAGATGTAAAAAAAATAGTTTGGCTTTTAAATGAGAATAAATAAAAGAATCAATAGAGTGTTTAGTAAAGTAAATTATTTAAGTGATGTGGTAAAGAGAATTAGTTAAATAAAATTTTGTTGGGAAATGAGGGATGACCCGGCCTTTGGCTTGGGTTCGAGTTCTGATCCCGACCGGTTTTACCGACTATTTCACCGTCGTGCCTTCGGGCAGGTGAGTGGTCGGGTTTTCTCGGGAATTGGTGGCAATTGGTGGCCCGGGTACTCTCGAGTACCTGATTTGCCAAAAGGGCGTCCGAGAGTGCTCGGAATTGATTCGTTGGCCGTTAAAAAAAATAAAATTTTGTTTCTACAAGCCCCTTGTGTCCTTATCTATTATCTATTAATCTATTAATATATATAAAAGAAAAGCCCTTTGATGACATGGCATTCAATGGAGCAATCCCCCACTTTTTTAATGTGCCATGTGGCATTATATGAGATTTTTTTAATTTTTTGAGTTTTTTTAATAAATTAAAAATATTATAGATAATACCCTATATCCTACATCCTCTCCCAAATTCAAATCCTAATTGTTTTCTTCCAAACCCTTTATCACCAACAACCTTTCCCTCTCACTCTATCTCTCTCCCTCTCGGTGGTTTTATCCTAATTGTCAAAGAGTTCGGCTCAAAATATTGTGATCATCGTCCCGAATCAGAAGGTTCCATCTGGTGATAATTGTACTTTTGCATATTATTATTGTTATTGGTAGGGTTTATATATATATTAATTGATGTATTTTTGTGTGTATTTATTACTTTAAATCCATCTATGTACGTATGTAAGATTATTATCTAATAAGCAACTCTATTCTAATTTAGAATAATTGTGTGCATTATTATTATTATTATTATTATTATTATTATTATTATTATTTTAAGTTAAGTATTGAATATTGATATTAGAGTTATGCATTTGTAAGCCTTTATGATAGGTGTTAATATTAAGTAAAACAGTATTAGGATTATGATGTTAGAATTGGATTTATAGATTATTTTAGGTTAGGTATTGAATATTAATATTAGAGTTATGTATTTTTTTAACCTTTATGACATGTATTAACATTAGAGTTATACATTGTTTTAGGTTATGTATTGAATATTGACATTAGAGTTATTCATTTTTTAGCATTTGTGATAGGTGTTAATATTAGAGTTATACATTTTTTTATGTTAGATATCAATATTAGTATTGTGAGACTTGGTACATAGTTGTGATAAGTATTTTAATGGTTTCAACTTTCAACTTAAGTGATTGTTTAGTTGATTAGGTTAGGAATTATAGAAGTCATTAGAATGTGAGATATTAGAGAGATGTAATGAGTTTTTTACTCTAATGAGATAGTAGAGAGATGTTAGAGTTATGTATTTTTTTAACCTTTATAACATGTATTAATATTAGAGTTATACATTGTTTTAGGTTATGTATTGAATATTGACATTAGAGTTATTCATTTTTTTAGCATTTGTGATAGGTGTTAATATTAGAGTTATACATTTTTTTATGTTAGATATCAATATTAGTATTGTGAGACTTGGTATATAGTTGTGATAAGTATTTTAATGGTTTCAACTTTCAACTTAAGTGATTATTTAGTTGATTAGGTTAGGAATTATAGAAGTCATTAAAATGTGAGAGATTAGAGAGATGTAATGAGTTTTTTACTCTAATGAGATAGTAGAGAGATGTGATGAGTTTTTTAATAGTTGCAGCTTACATAAGTGATTCTTTAGATGATTACTGATTAGGTTTTAAGTTAGGGAATACGAGTTATTACTGATTAGAATACTATAGACATGCAATGATTGAGAGATTTTGTGGTTAATTAAATTGAGCCATTTGCAATAGGTTATCACGTCAAATTAGATTTTTCAACGCCAGCTAGTGGAAAATATAGATAGATAGATTATAGATATTTTCAGCTCCAGAACCAGTCACGTCTGCTTACATTCGAGGTTTTAAGCGTAGGAGAAAACGCTTGGATTCCATCAGTTCATCTTTTTATTCGTATGTGTTCTCCATGTTTTCAAATTCAAGACTATATTGAGCGTTGGATTCTTTATAATTTGAAACCCTAGAGTTGTTCTAATTGCAGATTACTTTCTTTCCGCTAATTGAACCGTTTAGTTATGTGATATGATGTTGCTTAGATTAGATAAACTAATTGTTTCATGTTTTGTAGTATTTGTGTTGCGAATTTGAGATATAGATGGAAAGCAACTGTTTTTGTTCCGTTTCTGATCACCAAGTGTTCGATAAAAATCCCCACAGAAAGCGTTAGTAGCAGTAACCTTTATTTATGTTGTAGCTGGTCTATAATATATACAACTACTTAATGGTTCGTCAGGACTGAACCAGAAACTGCTGGTCAAGGCTTGACTAAGCTTCATAGTTTACAGTTGTAGGTATTGGGTAGCTACTGATACTGTTTAACCAAAAGCTGATTGGTATAGGGTTAGCTTCAGATTGAAGACTTGGACTTCTCGGTACTATAAATATATAATCTTGGTTTTGAACTTGAAAACGATTCATATCAATCTGGCATTTGAATATTCTTCTGATGGGATATGTGCAATCATCACGCGTTCCCTTTCTTTAAGTTTGAGTGTTATTCACGCTGTTGTCAAGGATTCGTAGGGGCACAATTTAAAGGAACATTTTATTAATATGTAAATGACACGCAATGTTATAATGCCTCCATTTATGAATTTAACGCAGAATTGTGTTTGGTTGTGTTAAAGTGCCACAAACACCTTGTATTTGATAGGTGTTCTCCCACTCACACACACACACACTCAACCTTCCAGTTGTTTTGGCAGAATGGAAACATCGGAATCCGAAACGAAAGGGAAAGTAGTCCAGATTTTTCCGCATTTCATGGCAAGGTTTGTATAGTGGTTTCATTTTTCTGGCTATCCAATTTCATATTCATTGTGCATTCTGTATGATTGAACCATGGTTGTTTAATGGCAGGGTTGCAAAATTTGAGGAGCTAGCTGCTGCAGGGAATCGCTTTCTAGTTAATTTCCGCCAAGGGCTTGGTGATTTTCTTTGATATTTTTATTTGTTTTGCAGATAGTAGATTCAGATTTTTACGTGATATTAAATCTCTGTATTCATATGCAGAGTTCATCAGAAGACCCTCCATTGACAAAACATCAGAAATCTTTGAGAAGGTGATTAAAGTTAATAATACTGATAGGGTTCAATCCTACATTAAAGCTGGATATGTTCATTCTTCTAGTAGGGCTGAAAATCTCAACAAGTGTAAGTGGTTGTTATTTGCTAAAGGTTTCAACTTTCAATTTTATGTTTTTACCTTTTATAATTTTTTTGACTTTATATTTTTACATACTTGTATCATCCTGTGCCCAAAATGATGTGTAGTCTCATGCTCGTTTCATGTATAAGCCTTTTACATTTTGATTGACTTTGTGGGCTGACTTTTTGTCTTCTTCGTTTTTGGTGATTGTGCGTATAGAAGTGAATACAAGCCATGTTCAACTGTTGAATATTACAAGTAAAGGTAACTTTCTTACCAGGAAATCTTGTGGACTTAAAATCAATAGTGCCACTTTATTTATAAATGACGGTGATGGGTACATGTGTAAATATTTAACATGGCAACAGCATATTTGTTAATAGTGCTCATAGAGAGCACTATAATGAATACGTAGCGAAGCGCTCATTAATTGCTATCTGATTTTGGCGCCTCTATAGTGAGTAAATAGCAGAAGTTCTATTTTTCTTAATATAAATAGCGATAAAATACAGGTACACAATAGCTGTATATTAGGTTTTTTGTTAAATATACATATAGAAACACCGTATTTGGATATAATTTACCCATAAAACATTTCCCATTTTTTTCTGGTGTATTGCTAAGCATAAAATAGCCCGCTATTTCATTGATATCGCTACGTAGCTTATAGGTTTGTTGTCGCTATTGTCCGCTATTCGCTATTGTCCGCTATTCACTATTAACGACTATGGGCAAGACTACAAAAAAGTGTTGCCTGAGATATATTAAAAAGGAAACTGTTGCATTTACACACAAATGTAACTTACAAACACTTTTAATTACAATTGTCCCAGCAAAATAAATATATTCTGATGGTGTTTTCTATATAATCATGGATCTCAGCAAAAGATATTATCAATGAACTTGAATGGCTCGTTGAGGATGTAACACTGGCCATTGAAGCTGCTGCAAGCGAAGCTTCACAAGATAATGATACTGATTTGGATCTTGTAGCTGATACTTGTTGTGAGGTAGCTTCATGTCATTTTATTCGCTCTGTGCTCTACACTTGTTGTGTTTTATGTTCTTAGAAAAAGAGACCTATGAATTCACTTTATTTGACATCACAAACCTCCCTTTATGCATTTCCACGTTTTTTTTTTTTAATTTCGTTGTCATATGTTCATTAGTTTTGTGAGTACAGAATTAAGATTTGTGCCCCATCTACATGTTTAGGAATTTTTTGATCCAAGACAACTTTGTGTGTCTGATTACGAAGAGCAGCATTCATAACACTGATTTGTGATACTATTATAGGAGGGAAATGTCTCATTTGTCCACAAGAAATCTAAAGACGTTGATTATGCAACCATGATATCTGTAGTATATAGCATGGTGAAACAGGATTATGTGATGCAGGTATAAGTCTCTGCTCTTCATAACCATGTAATAACCTTGTGCACACGGCTAGGGGTATAATGGTAATTTTACGTTGTGGCTACGTGTGCAGGAGAAGATTGTTTCTTTACTTAGTTTAAAGACATCATCAGGAGAACTAGAGAGCTACTGTTTGATGTGGTCACTGCACCCCTTTGTGAATGATGAAATTATGCATCAAGCTTGGAGCTTGATTTCATAATTCTTTGACTCATTCTACGAAAATGTGGAATCATTTGGCTGCAGATACGAAGCAGAGTCTTTAGGCTGTGAATTGAGCATCTTTTAAGGATGTGGGGCTGCAAGTTCATTTGCCTTTTTCAGAAGAAAATAAAAAAAAAAAATAGATGTGGCAAGTCTTGAATGATGTACTGAACCTTCATTCCAGATTTGAATTATGACATTTACAACCATGAACTGTTGTTTTCCCATGGATTTGATTTAATGCAAGAACAAACGATAACAATTTTGACTACAATGCCAAGATTGTTGCTTGGATTTTGAAAATCAGGTGTTATTTATACTTGTATGTCAAATTTAGGTATCGTTCTAGGTGGCGCCCTAAAGTGCCTCACAGGAACATAGGCTGCTGCTTTAACTGCAGGGAACTTGTGAATTTCAGGCTGCAATCCGATTTTCTGTTTTTGTGCATGTTTTAAAATGGGCATATGTTGACTTACTGAATGACAGGTTGACGCTTATAAAGTTGGGTTACCTTCAATATTTTATAGAAAATATGCTACCTTTTCTGCTTCATAGTACTACTGCATCCTCTCAACCTTTCAAACGGCAAAGCAACGGCAGTCAATGAGAAAAGCGAGCGCTTTGCTGCCATATGCTTAGACATTTTGGTATGTTTGCTATTCGGTACTCTTACATGATTTATGTTTTTATTTTCTTGATTATAAAACCTGATTTAATAACAAGCCCACCTCGTGAATTAAGAGGTTTATTTTGACTTTTGAGATCATACAGAGGGCAAGTTGCATAAAAAAGTAACTAGCTTTAGTTTGATTTCGTTGTTGGGTACTGTTTTTGCACCTGCATTTAATTTTATAAATCACCTCAAACTTTCAAAAAGATTTGCTTTAAGAATTCTGACCCTATTACATAGTCAAAATGATGACATGGCAGCTGATATGGCGCTTGAAAAATGGTTAACTTAAAAGATTTCTCGAAATGAAATCTTTGTAAAAGTTTGAGCCTCTGTATTACCTGGTATAAAGTGTAGATGAAAGTTGGTTACCAACTGCCAACACATGACTATGACTCTATGAGGCTTCGAGTGTTGTCTAAAAGGTTAAGCAAAACCTCTTCTCTAATGAAGATAGGGAGTAACATTAGTTAAAAGTTTCTATCAAAAACTTGATTTTTAATATCCTATTTTCCACGCGACAATCTAGGGAACATCATCCATTGCTGTATTTTGTCAACGTTTTGCCAAAATGCCACATCACTTGTGATGGTAGGTTTACCTGCGGCCATATCTTTACTCTTATTAGTAAACCTTATGTAAATAATTAAATATGGACATTCTCATTAAGTTTCTTGATCACCATTGCCTTCATTCTAGTACTCTAGCACTAATTTTATCATCACCAGTTACTTCATTTCACCTCACCCCATGGCTCATTGGAGGTTTATTCACTTCCTAGCTTTCCTTGGGGCTTTGACCTGTCAACACATCGCTTTTCTTATATTAAATTAATATAGAATAAGAGTTTTGACTTTTGAAAGTTGACTTGCAGCCTTTGGAACTGAGTTGATATGAATCCTTTTGACTTAATATCAGGTTTGACATGCCTGAGTTGTTCCTTTGACTATCAAAAGTCAAATGCAGACTTGTTTCATATATTTTCTATTTAACTGACAAGGAACAATTTAGATTGATTTATAGTTTTAGCTACTACATTGCTCAGATTTATTCTTTTATAGTGCCTGTTGACTTACCTTTTTATTTTTTTAACCGGTAGTTTTTTTCTTCTAGGAGCAAAAAACTACTTGTAATTGCAAGCTTTATCATGCGGTCTATCTCCAACTGTGGTGATATTTGATATCGCTCCACCATTAACTGAACTACTAAAGACATTCAAGAGCCGTGATACTACAATTCTGTTTGTTTTGTTCATTCAAGAGCTTCTTCAACTGCAGAGAACGTGTGGGTTTCGGGCTGCAATTCGGTTTTCTGTTTTTGTGCATGTTCTAGGGCATATAAAAGGACTTTTGAGGTCAAACTGTTGAGATCATAGGGCTCAAAGGAACTGCTGATAGTCTGCACCTGCTCCATCTTCCTAATCTAACATATGATTCAAACTATTAGGGTTTAGATTTTACATTGCAGAAGGGAAGCAAATGAACTGCCTGATATTGAGCAACTACCTAGTGTGACTGTGCAGCTGTTTGATGTGGTATGCAGAGGGATTTGGTCCCTGAAATGAATAAGTTAAAGCATCAGACGACTGGTCAATATGTTGAACCAAACCCCATCTGTCTGTTGTGTTATGTTGTAGCTTTGATTTTTAGAATGTGACATGTATGATGATTAGTATTGTGTCGCGGACTAACAAGGTCTCATCCTATGTCAACGCTGATTCACACAAGTTGACATAAAAGTGAGTGAAACCAGTAGGTGAGCTCAGAAATCGGCAGCCAATCCTTAACTGAATGTGAACACTTTATTGATGTCACCAAGCTTGTTGAGCACGTGAATGTTATGAAGAAAGCATCAGTCGGTTGTTTGCTGATGAATCTAATCTCATTCGTCTCAATTTCAAGCTCCAGCTAGATTCGAACAGAGACCAACTAATCTTTGACATCTTATGTGTTTGATATCCAGCAAGTTAATACCGCATATGAGGTTGTTCATCTTGATGTAAGTTTCTCTCTTAAGGGATAACGATCTTTGTCAATAGACAGAGGCCATCGTGACTTGTGAGAGGCTTATCGTTCCTTCCTTTGTCTCCCCTATCTCCTCCACCACCACCGAAGACCTCCACAGCCACTGTCATCACCACCGAAGACCCCCACCTTCGTCTCCCCTATCTCCTTCTCCACCACCACCGATGACCTCCACAGCCACTGTCATCACCACCGAAGACCCCCACCTTCGTCACCAACCCACCTCGCCGGAAACTGATCACCACCACCACTGGAAACTGAAACCCACCTCGCCGGAACTGAAAACCACCTCCCCTAACACTTCACCCACCGGATACGGACACCCATTCCCACCTCACCGGGAACCAAACACAAACCAAACCCCCACCGGTTACCATTCCCAACGGTCACTTTTCAAACCTACCTCACAACCCATTCGACCCCTTCCTTCGACCCTTTTATAGTCCTACCACCTTCCTTTGACCCCTTTACAGTCCTACCACCTTCCTTCGACCCTTTGACCTCCATGCCCTACTCATTCGACCTACCCTCTTCTTGGGTTTTTTAAAAAAGCTTGAAATAAGATTTATATGGAACCGTAAATTGGTTTGAGAGCTCAGTTCATATTAGGATTCCAAAAGTTTCTAGTGTGACGTTTGTCCCCTTATAATAATAATAATAATAATAATAATAATAATAATAATAATAATAATAATAATAATAATAATAATAATAATAATATAGTATGATGGTATAAATAGGGGTGTTGCGGTTACGGGTAGGAGGTGAGAATTGTTGGTTGCTCCCCCTCTACTTTCCTGTTGTCTACCTAAAGTTTTTAAGTCCTTGTTTTCATCGATTTATTGCCCCACCTCGCCTCGAGTAGGGGTCCTTTAGGTTTTTCTTGCTTTTTATTTGGGTTGGTTTGGATGTGTTTATGGCTCCTAAAAAAAGGGATCGGATTGGTAAGCCAGGAGGTTCGGGCCCGGGCTCAAGCAGTGGGCTTAGATCATGCCCCTTCAAGCATTTCCATGAGTGTAAAGATGGTAAACCGGGGTTTTCGGGGTTTTTCCGCCTTCTCGAGCACATGCAGAGTCTGCATTTCAAGACAGAAAATCGGAAAGCGTCATTGCGAGATGCCATGTCTCAAGATTTGGACCTTTTTATAGATGTTGGGGGCGCCCTTCAAGATGGGGCCAAATGGCTATGTGGGAGGTGCATGGTAATGCATGCTCTTAGCAAAAGGTGTAACCACGTCGTTGATGATGTCTTCTCCTTTTCTGTGAATACAAGGGATGTGGAAGATTTCATTGTGGGGATTCAGAAACCTCGACGTGCGGCTACTGATATGGAACCAGGTCCTTCAGGAGGGGTTGTCGGGGACTTATCCCTCCTTGAAAAGGTTTTCTCTCTACCCATTCAAATTTTCAAAAGCATTCTGCCAAGCTGTCGATTGGCGTTCGCCCAAGTTTTGACAGGAGCCTTACGAAAGGTGGTGGCCTCTCCAGGGTCTGTAAAAAGTTGGGTCAAATTGCTTTTATTGCCGAGGTGTACCCTGCGGGTGGTCAAACCGTCCACTAGGCAGGAGCGGAGGTCTGGGAATAGGAAATCCTTGCAGTGTAGTAGCATCCTGCAAGCGCTTTCCTTGTGGAAAGACGGTTCTGGGTTTTCAGATTTCGTTTCTTCCCCTTTTGATAGTGCGGGGGAGGGTGTTTTCTTTTCCCAGGGTGTAAGTGGGATTGAGTCTTCTGAAGAGAGCCCCAATGTCAAAAAATGCCTAAGAAAAGTTAGGGACGGTCACTTCACAGCTACTGTTAAGGTGTTGTGTTCCAGTGGGGTTGCTCCTTTTGGGGAATCTACCATGAAAGCCCTTATTGACAAACATCCGGTGATGCCTCCTCCGTCCTTGCCCGCCAACTCTGACGTCATGCCCGCGCTTATTGTGGATATGGATTGTGTGCTTGGATGTCTTCGGTCTTTCCTTAAAGGGACTTCCTGTGGGAGGGACGGTCTGAGGGCCCAACATTTGCTAGACGCTCTTACTGGAGAAGGGTCAGTGACTTCCATGGGGTTGCTCTCAGCTATTACTGAAGTCATCAACCTTTGGCTAGGGGGTTTGTGCCCAAGGGTTCTAGCTGAATTCATTTCTTCGGCCCCCTCACCCCTTTATTAAAACATGATAACAGGATTCGGCCCATTGCCATAGGGGCCATTTGGCGCAGATTAGTTTCTAAAGTGGCTATGAGGAAGGTTGGGAAGGAAATGGCTAAGTACCTTTGGGACTTTCAATTTGGGGTTGGAACACCCAATGGGGCAGAGGCGGTGCTTCACAGCGCGAACAGGTTCTTGAGCTCCTTCCATGCCGACGGGTCTTTAGCTATGCTCACGGTGGATTTTTCGAACGCGTTTAATATGATCGACTGCACTGCCCTTCTTCGAGAGGTCCATCAACGTTGCCCGTCTATCTATTCATGGGTCCAGTTCTTATATGCCCAACCAGCTAGGTTGTATGTTGGTAATGACTGTATAGGGGCTACTACGGGGGTTCAGTAGGGGGCTCCTTTAGGTCCCCTCCTTTTCGCCCTTGCTTTACACCCTATGGTTCTCCGGGTACAAGAAAATTGTAAACTCCCATTTCATGCGTGGTACCTGGACGATGGGACGATTATTGGTGAGGCCACCGAAGTTGCTAAAGCCTTAGACATTATCCGGCTAGAGGGGCCATCCTTGGGGCTTCAGCTTAATATTAAGAAAATAGAGGTTTTTTAGCCGTCTTGTAATGGGGTGAAACTTCAGGACGGGCTTTTTCCCAGCGGGATTGGTAGGCCAGCAAAAGGGGTGAAGCTCCTCGGAGGGGCTGTTAGCCGTGACCTTATTTTATCCGCGAATTGGCAAGGCGGAGGGCATCGCGCGCTGCTGAACTTATGAAACTCTTGCTCTGCCTTAGGGATCCCCAGAGTGAACTCCTCCTGTTCAGGTCCTGTATGGGGGTTGCTAAGTTGCTTTTTGGGTTACGGACCTGCCAACCCTCCATAATGGATGAAGCAGTGTCATGTTTTGACAAGGGTTTAAGGGAAGCCATTGAAGACATAGTGGTATGTGGGGGGGCCTTTCTTTGGTGACCTACAATAGCGGATGGCGTCTTTGCATGCGTGTGGGAGGATTAGGGATCCTCTCTGCGAAGGATGTCGGCATGTATGCGTTTGTGGCGTCACGAGCTCAGTCCTGGAACCTTCAAGACCACATCCTACGAAATAGCGGGGTTTTCGACGCAGACTTGGACTACGTGCAGGCCCTCGAAAAGCTAACTGACTATCTCCCAGGTTTTGATATTGGCGGTTTTTCTAACAAGAAAACTTTGGCGAATGCCCTTTATGGCAAAATCGTTTAGAACCTGGGTGAAGTTTTTGGTCTGTCCCCCCGTCAGAGGGCAGTTATTGAATGCTTGCAAATCCCTCACGCGCAAGATTTCCTAACTGTTATCCCGATCGAAAGTTTAGGCGAAAGCATGTCCGCTATTGAATACAGGGCCATTCTTAAATATCGTCTGATTATCCCAATGTACCAGGAGGATGAAATCTGTCCGATTTGTCGTAAGGCCTGCCTGGATGAATACGTGGAACATGCGGTTCATTGTAAGGAGTTGCCCGAATTTAAATATCGGCATGATTGGGTTCGAGACATTTTGTGGGACATTTTAAGATGGGCTGGGATCTCAGCCAAGAAGGAGGCCCCTGTAAATTTCCTCCCGGATCCAGCAGAAGGGAGATCCACCCTACGACCAGCAGACCTCCTTGTCTTTGGGTGGGCCGGGGGGAAGCATGCTTATGTTGACCTGGCGGGTGTATCTCCCCTAGTTGGGTTGAGGGATAGTGGCTTTGTAGCAGGGCAAGCGGTCCGGAAAGCAGAGACAAAGAAGGTAGAAAAACATGCTAAAGCCTGCGAGGAGAACCAACACGTTTTTGTATCTTTGGCTCATTGGCACCGGAGGCTATCCGTTTCCTGACCAGGGTCTAGCGGGTTATTCATAGTAGTGTCTCGGCTCTGGATGGACATGGTTATGTTTTTAGTAGATTAGGATTTGCTATTCAGAAAGGGGTGGCGGCGCAGCTTGTTGCCCGCCTGCCCCTATCTTAATGTAATTTTCTTTATGAAAGTATTCAAACAATTAATTAAAAAAAAATGTGTATATAATGGCACGTTTGATCGACTCTAGTGGTGCCTCCAACTTTGCCGATTTTAATCTCAAAGAGATACCACGTTAATAATTCTAAAACTCTCGAGTTCACTTAACAGCCATGCCTTGATAGTATGGTTACAAAACGTAGCCATTTCAACAGCAGATACACATAAAGATTCAACAACAAAAACATATATAAAGATAAAACAACAAAAAGACGATAAAGATTAAACAAAAACACGCGATAGTTGATGTTCAATCCATACATATTGAGCTATTAGTTTAACTTGGTCCTCTCATGTGCGATTCTTCATCATTCCGTCCCGATCAAGCTCTTATTTTTGCTACTTTAGCTGCGGCTTATATAGGTGAATCCATGGAGGGGCACCATTGACTACTATAAATAGTCTTTTTTTTCAGCCCAAGGCAATGTGTGCGTAGCTAAAAGATGAAATTAGGAAATAAAAATATACAATTACACTATTTAATACGTTTTAGAGTAATAGAAAAAAAAAAATTACAATATTGATATTAGAGTAGAGAATTGAAAATAAAAGGGGCTCTTCAATCCCTTTTATTTTGTGTAATGGTCCTCCATAACATTTATATGTTGCTGCAAATAAATGTGTATATTTAAACTTGAAAACAGCGCCTCATAATAGCTTTCATCATACATGGGACCATCACAAATATAGTCACGTAACATGGGGTCATTAACAGCCTCGCAATCCTGCTTAATTGTAGGTCGTCTTGTGCTCTTGTAAGCGAACGTGGACATTCACCCTGATTAGTTATGAATCGGACCGTGGCTTGAATTGCTTTATGTCCAAAGCTTGATACCAAACCACATCGAGCCGTGGGTCTCACTGGAAGCAACCTCTCAATTCTTAGGGGTAGAGGTAAGGCTGTCTACATCTTACCCTTCTCAGACCCTACCTTAGCTTTGCTATAGGTGGGATTAACTGAGTATGATGATGATGATGATGTCTTGTCTTCCTCAAAGGAATCCGATAATGAACAGAATTCAGTATTCTTTTAAAAAATTGGAGAGTGAAATAGAAATTTTACAAACAATTGTGAAAGCTGTGAAGAAAATAACATTTGATTGGTATGTACAGTATAGAAAATAATAAGAATTCAAAATTTCCTTTTCCTATAAGTTTTTTAGCCTAATAATATTTACAATTTACTTTCTCTCTCTATACGAGATCTATATATATGTATATATATATATATATGTATATATATATCTAGTGAAAACCTTAGTGAGTTGTGAAAACTCTAGAAACTCATCCAATTAGGGGTGTTCAACGAATCGAATAACGAATTTTCGAATTACTCGAATCGAATTATTCGAATTTTTAATATTTTTACCTGAATTCGTATTCGATTCGTATTCGTTTAAAATTCAATTTATTCGATTCGTATTCGATTCGAATAAGAAACTCGAATTCGAATAAATTCGATTTAGTTCAAATTCACCTTAAATAACAAATTGTTTTACTTTTAGTTTTAAAACTAATACAAACTCATTATTTTTAACATATAAAATACAAATCTACAAATTGATAAACAACAATATGTCAAATACGAGAATAGTAAAAATAGTAGAGAGTATAGTTTTATAGAGTTTTGTGATATATAAGGTAAATATATAAAACATGGTTATGCTAAAAGTTATAGACACTATGGGTTCTTAGAGTTTGACCAAAATTTAGAAGTTTTTTTTTCAATGTGTATACTTGTGTATATAATAATGTGTATATGTGTGTATATATTTAAAAAAATATACATGTACAATTTTTATTCGAATTTCGAATCGAATCGAATTTAAAATCATAAATTCGTATTCGATTCGTATTCGATTTACTGGACTCGAATTCGAATCGAATCGAATTCGAATTCTTTATAATCGAATCGAATTCTTGGTAATCGAATCGAACTAAATCGAATTTCAAATTTTTCGAATTCGAATCGAATTCTGAACACCCCTACATCCAATGGCTCTTATGAGTCCACATCTCTTTTCTTCTCATCTAACACAAGGGTAAGATGGAAATACAACTATCTGTTTGACTGAGCATAAAAGCCTCCCATCCTGACACCAAGAGAAAATCTCTCTCTCTCTCTCTTTCTATTTGCTTTTTTCTCCTCCTCACATTTTTCACACTCATGTCCAATCTCTCACACTCTCTCTCTCTTTCAAAACAATAATTCTCAAACATCATTCTCTCTAACATAAATTTCCAAAATCAAATTTATTCTCCCCTTCATAATAAATTCAATCTGAATACTTAGATCATTAAAAGGAAGAGTTTGAGAGACAAAAGCAGATACTCTGGCTTGGTGGCGATTGTTGCTCTGGCGTCGAAGGTTGTTCTGCCTCTTCTTCGCTATATCGTTCCAGATCTGACCACCTTTGAGCTTCTACATCCTGGTTCATGAAAAAGAAGATGAACAAACTAGGTTCCATCTCCACCACCTTCGTCGATTTCCTCCACCGCTGTCGATCTCCTCCACCACCGACTTTCCAGCATTACAAAATATAAATATAAACTACGAGGAATCTTATTCTAAAATAATTGAACAGTTTGTTATTTATCTAGTAAATCTCAAAATGAATTAATAAATAATGATTTGCTTATTTTTAACCATAGCATTATTATTTTAATTCTATATTCTTACAGAAAACAATAAATACAACTAGGGGTGTTTGTGATTCTTTTTTTCTCCACAGTTTAGTGTCCATAATAAGGCCATGGGGTATACTCTAACATTTGGGGCGTTAACAGTGACATGGCATGTTAACCGATGTTATACACCACTCCCCCCTAGTGTTAAGGGGCGTTAAAAGGATTATATGTTAACATGTTAACATAGTGTTAAGAAATCTAATTAATTTTGTTTCCTATTTTAAACCAAAAACCACTAAAACAATAGTGCTAAATGGAGTTAATAGACTTAAACTATTTGCTTGAGATGATGTGGAGTGAAATAGGAGAAAGTGAGTGATATGGAACCTATGTGGAATTAAGAAGGGTTAAAGTATACCCTAAGGCCTAATAAAAAAATTTCTTTAACTACGACTTTCATATTAGGCAATTTTAATGTATGTATTTCTTGATAATTTGTATGTATTTTTTTTATCTTTTTCTTTTTCCTTTCAATTGGGTTTATCTGAATTTGCATGTTATTTTGATTCTTGAAAAAGATATTTTGAATTTAGTGTTCTAATAGCTTTAAGTTGGGCGTTGAATCAGTACCTGGTGGTTTGTCGATTTTGTGAAGGCAGATGGGTTGATAAAGATGAGAAAAAAGTGCTTTGGTTTTGGATTTTTTTTCTTGTAACATTTTTATGTTGTAATCATTTGTTGTTTTTTCCGTGTAACATTGTTACAGATTTATGTTACAATAGATTTTTTATAACTCGGATTGTAACATATATATGTTAATCGGGTACATCGTCGCTACCCTTTTGGTGTGCCAAATCGGTAAATAGGCTACACGAAAAAGAATATGAAATATATACAGTTTCAAATCAATAAGTTGTAACATAGTAACAAAAATCATAACATACTAGATGTATAAGATGTAACATGGTAACATGAGTTAGCCACATATAGTTTGTTTAACTACGACCTTCATTTTTCTGATTTTTTTTTCTCAAATTTAATAGTTATATTACTTTTTTTTGGTACTCTTAATAGTTGGTTTCCCCTATGGTCTTCAATTGTTTGTAATAGATGTAAACAGATTTATTATGTGACAAACTAGCGTTAATATAAAATAGTTACATTTTTTAAAAAATGTGACATGTGTCGGTTACATTCATTACTGTTTAGCGAGTTACTTATGTACCATCAAAAAATGTAATTTCATCAGTTTTGCAAAATACTATTTGACTTTTTTTTATTAGTAAACTGATTCATTATTCATTCAAAAAGAAAAAAAATAAAATAAAAGAGCTTGTGAAATAAAAATTAATCATACCTATTACCAAAACAAATTAAAAAGAAAACACTGATTGTCAAAGTACAACTAAACATTAGTAGATTCAAACACCAAACCAAATAAAGTCAAAATAATTAGAAATTTTGAAGATAAAATCATATCCCTCATCTTCCCAAACTCAAAATAAAGCCATTCTCTGACGATGAAACCATATTTTGGGAAAATTAGAAATTTGGGTCTTTATCTTTCTACATGAAGATACAACCATATTTTGGGAAAATTGATCCAGCCGTAAGAGAACAAGCTATCTATGTTGAAACCCGATCCACAATCACATGAACCATCGCTCGTGGTGCTTACACACCAGTCTTCGTCACCAACCATTTCAGCCTCTTGAATCACGTTTCTGGAACACACCCACTCGACAATCGTTCTCGCTCAGTTTCGTCCCTTGCCCTTTGATTATGTTTAACAACTACCGCGTGATCAGTCCTCCGTCCAAGCCTACCAGCGTCAAACAAGCCAGATTCCATGTAACTACAAAAGCCCCAAGGTCTTCATCGTTAACTGTAATCATGGAACTCAAATTTTGGGTATGAATATTGGGATTGCAAATTAGTGTTCTAAGATGATAGCAGATGAAGTTGCCAAAGTTATGTGTGTGTGTGTGTGTGTGTGAGTGAGTGAGAGAGAGAGAGAGAGAGAGAGAGAGAGAGAGAGAAAAGGTTAATTTATGACTTGATGTCTGGAAGTTTGATTGAAGTAATAAAAAGAGGGTAAGAAATTACCTATTATACCCTTGTGCTTCAAAGAAATAAAAAGGACTTGTCCTTTAATGACATAAAATAATAAAGATGAATCACAACCATAGATCCTTATTGATCAACCGTTATTATTGGGTTTTTAGGGTTTTCACAACTCAATAGGGTTTTTATTTTAGCCCAACCCTATATATATATATATAATATTAATAAGCATATAGGAAGGGCAGAAATGGTCATTTGTCACTTTACAAGCCTTGAAAGCATGTTGTACAATGATCCAATGCATAAAAACTCTTAAGTGCAAGCTTAGATGCATCATGTACAAACCCCCTAAGCGTAAGAAAAAAAACACGGATACATATTAGGGTTTCATTCTTTATATCTCATTATCTGCCCCCTTCTCTTAGCAACCACACTAAATCCTCCTCTCTCAACCTTCTTCTCACCTCTGGCGAAGCAAGCAAGCAAACAACGGTGATGGAACCCTTGAGGCTCTACGGTGACGAAGTTTATTCAGATCCGGTGGTGGCTACGGTAAATGTGATGCGATGGTCGAGCTATTCAACAATGGTGACTCGATTGATTAGGTAAACAGGGGTTTGGTAAGTAAAGATTCCGGTATAACCCTCTTTCTTTCTTTCCAATTTCATGAAAACTAGGGTTTTGGTTGCTCTTTGTTTTTCAAACGTAGAATACTGATATTATTCCTTCACTTTTGTTATCATAATTTTCATTTTATGTGCCTTTGCTATTTGTCTTTTCTCCTTTAATGAAATTCTTATCATTATTACAAAGTCTAGCTTAAACAATCGGAAGTTAAACTTCATGGTTTGACTTCAAAAGTCAAAGCTTACATCTTTGAATGGATTTTTGTTTTACATAATGTTTTGGAAAAAACCACATCAGTGTGTGTGTGTGTTAGTGCTTATTTTTGAGGATACACCTGTTATTTTGATTGTTTTTTGCTTCATTTACTGATTTGGAAGTATTCTTGGTTGTGTACCTTACATGTATTTTACAACCTTTTTGTTTAGTTGTTTCAATCGATTATGTGTTTAGGTCTCAATCATCTTTCATCATGAAATAACTCGGGCTGAACAAATATTGAGGTATATTTTACTTCAGTGAATTTGGAAATAGAGTCTCTATATTTATTTATATGTTTTAATTTACATATTATTCTGTGTGTTAAAAAGCGCGCTTAAGCGCGAGGCGCCAGTCCCTGCACCTCATGTAGCACAAGGCGAGCACCATACATAAAGCGCAAGAAAAAGCGCAATTTTTTGGCCAAAAAAGCTCTCGAGGCGCGCACTTTTCGTATGGGGTGTTTTTATACTTAAAAATTTTACATATAAGTTAAATCATATAAAAACCTTATTTGTATCTATATTTTGGGTAAATGATTCTAAAAACCTTTAGCATATATAAAAAATATTATATAATCGTCTTACGCCTCACGTACGAAAATTTCACAGCTTTTGCGCTTTGCGCCTCGGTTTTAGACCTCGTCGCTTTTGTGCGTTTAGCGCCTTTTAAAACCAAGATATTATTAATGAAGTTGTTCTTAGAACTCCTACCTAATGAGCAGGTAATTACCGATTCTTTTTTTATATGTTTTAATTTACATATTATTAATGAAGATGTTCGTAATTTATTATTTGGAGGTTCAAGAAAAGTAGAGAGATCTGCTCAAAGAAAACCTCAGCTTGATTTTGTTAGTATATTTACAGGAAAGAATATGACCAGCTTGATTTTATATATTTTTAATTAAATTAAGATTATTATATATATATATATATATATATAAATTTTTATTAGTTTCTAATAGTGCGCCTTTTTGTCTCGGGCATGCGCTTCTTTTGTGCCTAGGCTCCAGGCAAGGCCTTTGCACCTTAAGTGTGCCTTTGATAA
The DNA here is from genome assembly GCA_028751855.1 of Ambrosia trifida. Lineage (NCBI taxonomy): Eukaryota > Viridiplantae > Streptophyta > Magnoliopsida > Asterales > Asteraceae > Ambrosia > Ambrosia trifida. Next base: position 1,198,653 of record CM054123.1, on the reverse strand, counting down.
CTATGATCTAAATTACACGTGTTTTGGAAGATATACGTTAAATAAACTCTGGATAACTGACTTGATCCACCACAACGTTGGGTCGCCAAAGAGGTTTGTTTGCAATCGTTTCTTAGTGATATCCTTTTTTATGCAATCATATTTTTACTTGTATTATAATGCATATTAGGAGGGTAATATGATCATTTCAACCAAAGCTGGTATGTTCAAATTGTGTTAGAACATGAGTGCTTTAGTCTGAGTAATTTGACTATACAATGACTGTTTTCAAGTCAATTTGTAAGATTCACAATACCACAACCCTCTCAGTGATGTTTACCATTCAGCTTTATTAGGGAGTGAACCAGTAAAATATGTACCGGTTGTATATATTTTATTAATTGAATCAAACTCAAATTAGTTAAGTTTATTTGTTTTGGGCTTTAGACTCTTGCAGGTCCTGTGAATGATCCAAAAGATAGGGTATATATGTTTATTTTCTGTTACTTTTATTAACAGAAATGAAATCATTTGTTTTTCTTTGTTTCTGTGTGGTTTCTTATTTATTTTTTTGGTAAATGCAGCTGGACTGTGGATCAGTGCTGGACTGCGGATCCTACCTTGAGGGCATCTTTCACTGAATGATCTGTAACCATTTTATGACCTATTTAGATCTCTTGCCTTTTTAATTAATTATTAATTTCTAAATATTTTTGTGAAATGTACTCTCATATATTTCATTGAAAATTTCTGTTTGGAGGTTTATGGATTTTCTTGGATCGCCTTTTGGATTGAAGGTATAATGCATCATGATTGAGAAACATGCTATTCATCAAGCTATGCGTGGAAGGAAGCAGGCTCCTGTGAAAGTTGGTACCGATGACAACAACAATTTGGAGTTAAAGGAACAAACAAGTTTAGAGACCAGAGACCCTAATCCAACATGGACCTGTGAAATCCAACATTTATATGATGAAACACGCGCTCCTCGGGTATTTTATCAACAATATTGTGTCTTTTATATCCTAAAATTAGTTAACACGACAAAGATGCAAATTTAAGGTTTCTATGTTTATTTTGTCTTCTGATTTTAATTAAAGCTTTCTATGTTGTTATCATGCACATGATAAAGTTAAAAATTCAAATGTATTTAAGGTTTGTCTGCCACAACTTTTGCTTTACCCAAGCTCATCCAGACCCATTTTCAGCGAATAATGTGTTTTTTTTTAACTTTATTCCTTTGCACAGGACCAATCACTTTCAAGTTAAATTAATCAAAAATCAATGTGTCAAAGGACAAATCCTACATACCATTTTGGGCTTTCAATTTGTATTATTTTACTTTTAATCCGTGCATTTTTATTTTAGTCTCTTTAGTTCCTAAAATGGTTATGTTATGTTATGTGTGGGTATCAAATAAAAAACTAAAAATTAAATTCCAGTTCTAATCCATTTACATGGATGACAACTGTTTTATGAACTTGGTGTTTTACGTGGTGTGTGGCTATCAAACAAAAAACACAAAGGGTAATCAATATCATTCCGCCACCACTATATAAGCTATTACCCTGATATTTAATATCCATTGTAAGAATTTCAACATAGGTTGTCTTTACTTTTGAGTTGAAAAATACATGTTAACATGTTATTTCATTTATCATATATGATTTACTTACGATGCAAATTCAACTGTGAAACAAACCAAGTGCAATTCATTAGATACATGTTAAAATAATAAAACATAATTGTTTCATTTCTTATATAACTATGAAACACCTACTATCTTAGTTATGTAATATTATTGTACATCTTTAAAACACGCTCAAGAGCATAATATATATGTGGGTAAGACATGTATTTTGTAAAGCTTTTTTTGTAATCACATTCATGTTTTATTATTATTTTTGGAAATGAGACTATCCCTGTATTGTGTAATAAAAATGTACAATTATTTATTTGTTTATTTCAGATTCACTTTTCTTTTAACGGCTAATATCATTGAAAAAAAAAACTAACAAGAAGCTAGAAACACAATCAACACAATTACAAGGGGATCGGTTTTTATGTGACACCCGGCATATTTGGCTTAAACATTTTAGTAACATCTAAGTCTACCTTAGCAGGAAACGTTTACAAACGGACTTAACTAGGTTAGTTGAGTCGGGTCAAGTTAGGATTGTCTAGGGTTCAATGATCTGGAGGATCATTGGGAGTCATTTTGGGAATATACTAGTACCGGGTCCTGTTGTTGGTGACATTACATAAACAAATTAAGTGTACGTGTAGATTATTGGCCGTATGGTGGATTATATACATAGATGTGTTTAAATGATGTGTAGATGATTATCCATGCTTAAATATGTTAAACATAGACTAAGGTTGCATGCTCATATGTTAAGGTGCGTTAAAATGCGTTAAACACGACAAACTGGAAAACTAGATAAACATAGGTTCTGGTTCGACCACTTCGAGTGGTCGAAGGTAGAATTGTGCCTTGGTTCGACCCTTTGAAAAGGGGCGAACCTGGGATATAGAATTTCAAGAATTTCATTCGACCAAGTCAGGGTTCATTCGACCCTGTGAAAGGGTCGAAGGAGACCACATTCTACCATTGACAGGGGTCGAAGGTGGAATAGTATAAATACCAAACTTTGTCATTTTTCACCATTTCACAAACCCTGACCGTCTCAAAACACTCTCAAACAATTTTAATCACTAAGGAAGGAGTTTTTGCTCTTCTTTTTCATAATCTAACCTATCAACAACATCTAGACAAGAATCCAAGGTGTGTTCATAATCCTAAACCTTTTTAAGGCATTTTAATCCGTTTTTTTTATCTAACCCTAAATGTCCAGATCTGTCCTAAGGAAGTTTTTATCAATAAAAACCTTTTAAACACCTTTCTAAATCTAAACCCTATCATTAAACCTAGATTTTGTATCAATAAACATATGTTAATTATGTATTATGTGATGTTATGTGTTGTTTAATGATTTGCTGCTGTTCTAATGTTAGAAACATGATCTAGGGCTGCTATGAATGATAGTTTAGGATTGTAAAGGTTATTATTAGATAGATGATGATATTATGGGTATTTTAGGGATTTTATGAAATCTAGGGCTTGTGCATGTTAAGTATTATTAATAAAATGAATGGGGGTTTTCGATTACAAGATAAACTGAGCATTTGTAGATGATTATGGGTTGGTATTAAAAAGTTTCCTAATTGGGTAAAGATTTCATGCATGATGTGACATTTCCATAATTTTGCCATTTTGGGAAAGTATTAAAACAAGCTGGTTTTGGGGCAAAATTGGTGGGGTTATGTAGGGATATGTTAATCATACTTGACTGCTGTGTTTGATGATGTTTCGAGATGTTTCGAATGTGTTTGAAGCATTTTTAGGAAAATTTATAAAACAGGGGCGAACCTGGACTCATTTGACCATTCGAATGGTCGAAGGAGAGATTCCAGGGTCTAACCTGGGAAATGTTGGGCGAACCTGATCAAACGGTCGAACGTGGAAAAACGGGCGAAGGAAAACTTAAAAACGGGCGAAGGAGACTTAAAATGGGCGAAGGAGATTTTATCTGACTGGTTCGACCGTTCTGATGCAGAAATGAGATTTTTGATACAAACTAAGTGTTTTATGCTTGAACCTTGTGTGTAATCTATGTGTACTTGTTTAGTTAGGGTAATGAGTCACCAACGGGATGTCGGGTCGGTCTAGTGTGTCGGTTGAACATTTAAACACGTTTTAAAACATACTTGGTTACGATCTGGACAATCGGGGACTAGATAAACTTATGGTTATTAGTCGGATCACTTATGTGAACATTTTGATAGATCTCCGGTAGAGGGATTATCAAGGGCTTAGCATTTTACTAGTAACCGAAGAACGCTATCTAAGGTGAGTTCACGGCCCCACTTTTACAGCTTTAACTTTTGGGGGGAGAAAACATGCGCTAAACTATTTTGGTAACATATGTCATACTATGGTTTTAACTTGTATTGCTATACGATATTTGGAAGTCCCGGGGGAAACCATGAATGTGCGGGAATGCACAATGGGGGAAATGTGGATAGATCTATTGGGCGTGACCAGCCCCACTCGACGGCTTGGAGGGCCGGGCGGGTCCATGTTGTCTCGAACTTTGCTAAACATGCTATACATATTCGGGCTGCTTAAACATATGCTAAACATTGCTAAACGTGTCCAGTAATGGTTTCCAATCGTAGTAGTAATAAAACATACGCCTAGCTAGCGTACTTGGTGACATTGGTATAGTATGGACATGGTAACGTTTTGGTAACTTTGGTAACTTATTGAACAAACCTGTGAACTCACCAGCATTATATGTTGACGTCTTTTTGGCATATTTTTCTCAGGTCGCTAAGGTAGCAACACTGGACTAGGCGCACGAGTCTGCATGGCGTCTAAGCTTAGTTTCATGTTTTGAATAAAGTTGTTAAAACATTGTCTTAAATGGTTTTGTAACTGGTTTAATGCTTCCGCTACGATTTTCGTAATATGAGAACTATGTTTTGGGTTTTTACGTATTCATATAGTGTTGTTTATTGTGACCGTTGACTTGGATCCTGGTTTGTCATGCGCCTCGCGGTAAAACTCTGCAAGTGGAAATTTGTGGGTGTGACATTTTAACCCAAGGAAAAGCTAAAGATTTTGTCTTCCACGGTTTTATTGATCCTAGCGTTTTTTTTTGGAAAAATACAGTCACTTCTAGCCTTCCAAATGCACCAACAACTATTAGAATTATCCCAAAAATCACTTTCTTTTTCTTTTTCCTATATTTAGTGAGTTTGGAATCAATCAGAAGTCATGTATAGATATAGAGAATGCAAGGATAGTGTCCGGCACCAATTATTCACCGCTTGCCAAATCGAGGACTCAAAGAAGCAAGTAGTAAGTAGATGCTCAATGGCTTCCTTGGCGTTTTCACAAAGTCTATACAAAGTCGAATCCACCAGGGATGGAATTCTATTAAGATAGCTTAGCACCTAAGAATAAATACGCACGTCGGTTGTAGAAGGTAAGGATTGACAATTTAACTTAATTTTGTTGTAACATATTACGCGAACAACTAAACTAACTTAAGTAGTATACAATATATCATGAGATGACCGACAAACAAACAGAGAATGAGTGCAATGTTGCAATTTGTCGCCACCGCTGCATCACACGGGTTTCCTACTAGTGTGTGTATATATATATATATATATATATATATATATAGGCTATGTATCCTTAAGAAACCATATTAAGTTGGAGAAACTATTGAAACCCATCCTATGGTCACCATCTTTCCACATCTACCATTTTACTTTTACCATGAAGGGCAAGATTGTAACTTCCCATTGTAATCGATATAGAGGAAAGAATTACTTTTTGGTAGCTACTGACATATATCAGATTTTCTTTCTTTTCAAAACCCACTTTTCTTGTACCATGAAGGTTGTTGAATATATTATGTCTTCATAGTATCTTTTAGTCAGTCAAACATCTCTTGCACTATTATCCTTCAAACCCTCCCTCCAAAACCCTACATAAAAGCTTATATTAATGTCTAGCCATTAATGGCTTCTCCAACAAAGTAGGCATCCTATATCATTCAAAACACATCAATTATGGATGATGACAATGAGATTGGTTCCCCCACCCACCTCGTGCCTCACAACCTTGACAATGCTTTAGAATCATATGAACATCCTACCCCGATCGTACCACGCAACCTTGTTTCTGATTTCGAAATTAATGAAGATCCCATATCTGTTGTATTAAACATGCTAGGTTCTTAACTTTTGTTTTTCCACTTTCATTACTTCATTTCATGACATTTGTTGTTTGTCCAAACTTCCCTTTTTGTGGGGTTTACCGAGTTTTATATTTTTTGTTTTTTTTTTTGTATTTTCAGAAAATAGTAGCAACGTGTTGCCCAGATCCGCTTCTTTGACTCATGATGTTGTTGTGTTTGAGGATGGTCTAGGTTTTCTTTAACACAATTATATGTTTTTTGTTTATACATTATGTTTTTTTTTTAGTTTTTTAGCTATTTGGGTATGAATTTATATCTTTAATGAGCACATGAACTACTTGACATTTTTAATGAGCATAAAATGTTTTTGTATACAACTTTTTTAACCAATCTTTACCCTACTTTTTACTTATTTTTTTAACTGAAAATAAGTGTAGTTCTATGCCTAATCATAGTAGTTAATTATCCTTTTTTGTTACTACAGACTTTTTAAAATGAGCATACAATGTGTTTTTAAACCTTTTTAACTATATTTTTTTAACCAACATACAATGTATACATTTTTTTTTGTAAACACAATAAAAATTAGTTTTGTAGATTTTAAGTGTTTTTTTATTACTTTTACATTTGTGAAAAAATTTATTTCAACTTTTTGGTACACTTTGATTAATGAGGAAAAGAAGTTTTTTTTTTCAGCTACTTTTGTCTTTTTGTATTTTTGTATTTTTGGTTGTGTTTTTTTTTTTTTTAGATTTTTAGCTATTTGGGAAAAGATTTTGTCCATTTTTTATATTTATTTAAAGTTGTCTGTTTTACCTTTTTATACTTTGTTGCCATAGTACTAATACCCTCCATGTACCTTATATTGTGTTTTTAAACCTTTCTTAATGTTAAATGTTTTGTCTTTGTGAAATATGTCATATTATTGGATATATTAATTTTTGGTTACTTATGTTACATATTCAACATGAAGAAAACCATATGTAAGAATTTCTTTTTGGTACATAAGTGACATATGATTTTGTTACTTATGTTTTTGTTTCTCATACATTTGTAAGAATTTTTTGTTGTACTATTTGATATATTAATTTTGGTTATGTCTTTTTGTCTTTTGTTTTTATTTTTTATTTCTGTGCAAATAGAGATTATGTCCATTTGGTACATATGTTTTTTTTTCTTTTTTTTTTTTTACAACTTTATAATTATTTGTTTAGAATTTGCTATCATCCATGTACTATATATTTTGTTTTTTCTTTCCTTTTTTATGGTTAAATGTTTTTTTTTTCTAATTCTGTTGTAATTTTTTTGGTTGACTTAACTTTGGCTAATTATGTTACATATTTCAACATTTACATAACTTACATATGTATTTTTCTTTCTCATACATCCATTCTTTGTCACCTCCCATATTTTGTAACTTTTTTCAATTTTTTTTTTATTTTGTTTCACCTATGTTTATTTTCACACTGTTTACATCTTTATAGACGTTCCTTTTTTTCCCACTATTTTTTTATAGCAACCAATCAGCCCCTTGCTCTTATTTTTCAAATGCCTAATGGAACTAGGCTTTGGACTCCCAATGTTGCTTTGGAGGATAAGCCGGTTGTTGGGCGTTTATTTGACAGCTTGGATGATGCGTATACGTTGTATGCATTTTACGCTGAGCAAGCTGGTTTTTCAGTTAGGAAAAACCAATCGAAAGTATGGAACGGTGTCGTCACCCATAAGTATTTTCGGTGTAACAAAGCTGGAAAACCTCAAATGAAGCGTACGTTTAACTCCGTGGTGGACAATTCGTTGAAGTCTCGTCAAACTACCTCTACACTAACTGATTGTGATGCACACATCTGTGTCATTTTATGCAAAGAAAAAGGTTGTTATGTTGTTCAGAAGTTCTTAGAGAACCATAACCATCCTCTTGTTGACACATATAACCGCGATGTTACAAAATCTGGTCGTAAGCTTAGTTTTGCTGCCAAGCAGTTCATTCATCAGATGAGCTTGAACAAGATTGGTACCGTCAGAACCCACAGCTGTTACGTTACCATGAACGGGGGTCATTATAATGTCCATGGCACACCAGTTGACTTCAAAAACTTCTGTCAAAAAATGAGAATTTTCATCGGTGAAAGAGATTCTCAGTTAGTGCTTGATCGTTTGCGTGATTGCTTTGATAGCTTACCAGAATTCTTTTATGATTTTGTTGTGCAAAATGGTCAACTTACCTCTATATTTTGGGCTGATGAGATTTAGAAGCTGAATTACAAAGTTTTTGGTGACGTTGTTGCATTTGATGCAACTTACCAAACCAATAAGTAAGGGGCTGTTTGTTTTTTTTCTCAGAAGCTCTTCTGACCTCTTTTGTCTGCGTCGCGCAGACGCGTGCAGACGTTTGGGGTGTACAGATTGTTTGTTTTTTGGAAGACTTTTCACTCAATAAGGTCTTCCTGACCTCTTCTTAGTGCAGACTTGTTCCAATGTCTTCTAAGGTCTTCAAAGGTCTTCTCCTCTTCTCCTCACCCACCACCACCCACCACCGCCACCACGGTCCACCACCACCACCGTCCACCACCCACCACCACCACCATGGTCCACCATCCACCACCACCACCACGGTCCACCGTCCACCACCACCACCAACACCACCGTCCACCGTCCACCACCCACCACACCCACCTCCACCACCACCGTCCACCACCACCACCCACCACACCCACCTACCACCTACCACCACCCACCACCACCACCACCGTCCACACCACCATCCACCACCATCCACCACCACCACCATGGTCCACCACTACGGTCCACTAGCAGACTGTTGTAAAAAATCAGTTTATTTAAATTTCAGTTTTTTTCAGCAGCCTACATACGTTAACAAATAAACAGTCTTCTTCTTGCAGACTGCAGACCTTTGGTCCACCTCTTCTCCTGCAGATGTCTGCAGATGTGGTCCACAGACTGCAGACCTTTTCCGGCAGAAAAAACAAACAGCACCTAAGTATCTTTATTACCCCTTTTTGCATATTTTATTCACATATTCATCATAGGTGTTACATAAGTTACCTATTTTGTGCATTCTATTTTTTTTACAGGTACAACATGATCTTCGTGCCTTTTACTGGTGTGGATTACAACAAACAGTGTGTAACTTTTGGTGTTGGGCTGATTTTTAGTGAAACCATTGAATCATACAAATGGTTGCTCCAATCATTTCTGAAAGCTCATGGAAAGCAACCATCATTAGTTTTAACCGATCAAGACCCGGCGATGAGGCAAGCCATTCTTCAAGTCTTTACTGAATCTCGCCACCGCCTTTGTATGTGGCATATTATGAAGAAGTTACCTGTCAAGGTACTTTGCTGTCTATATATTTATTCACTTTTTTTAATGTCTTTGCTATTTTTAATGTTTGGTTTTATTCAGTTTTTTTATGAATTCCATGTATGTAGATGACTAGCGAGTTGTTACAAAACACCAATTTTCGGCAATGCATTCATCGTTTGGTATGGAATGTTTATATCAAGCCGTCTACCTTCGAGAGTCGTTGGCAGGAGCTATTGGCTAATTTTGGTTTGGAAGACCACTCTTGGTTGAAGGAAATGTATGATATTAGGGATCGTTGGGTACCTGCTTACTTCTGTGAGATCCCCATGTGTTACTTGATGAAAACTACGTCCCGTCGTGAGAGCTCGAATGCTTCTTTCAAAGTTAATTCTACAAGCGCTAATACGCTAGTTCAGTTTATGTTGTGTTATGAAACCAGAATTGATGCACAACGATATCGGCAAAGGATGGCTAAGTATAAAACCTCTACTACACAATTTCCAGATACTACCGGTTTAACTATTGAGAGACACGCCTTTGAGTTGTATACGCATCCAATTTTTATGGAAGTACTCAAAGAGATTTCTAAGGGAAAGGAATGTTGTTATGTCTCAAACACAAAGACAGTCGATGAGTTGTTGGTTTTTTCAGTCACTCACCTAGATCGAATGAATGGTTATGTTAATGTGTTTGAGGTATATTTTTTTATATGTCCATACGTATCCAACTAATTAATATGTCTAACCAAGCTGTAAACTTGTTCCTTATTTTTATTTATAAACTTATTTTTTTGTTGGACAGGTCAAGTTTAACCCGGTTGATTAGTCTGCTGAGTGTTCTTGTCGTGGATTCATCCGTATTGGCTATTTGTGCCGTTATGTGTTCTGTATTTATCGGGTTAAAAATGTCCAAAAAATTCCAGCCATGTATGTTACTGATAGATGGCTACACAATGCACTGCCAAAAAGCGGGTTTTTTCTATTGAGAATCGTTATGGTGTCGACCACTCCCAACAAGCTGTTTTGCGCAACCAGATTTTGGAGTTGGTTACTGATTGTGTTGACGTTGTCCGGACTGACACGAATTTGCTCTCTAACTTGGTTGAGCGTTTAAAAGATATAAAAATTAACCTTGTTGATCACAGGTCTATTGAAGCGCTTGTTGTCGAATCAAATGAGGCTGTTGTGGAAGAGTTGGTTGGGTAACCAATGGATGTTGAGATCTCATGTAGCAATCCTGAGGTTGTGGAAGGAATCGTCGCCTGAAATCTGTTGTCGCTGAATCGAAGGCCGCCAAGCCCCCCAAAGCTCCAAGGCTCTGTCGCACGTGCATGAAATACGTAATAAACCACGACTCTCGTAATTGCAAGAAGATGTCAAATGGTGGTGCTAACGGTTCTGGTGGTAGCTCCCAAACCCAGACCCCATCTCCAGCCACTTAGGGGTACTTATCTCGACTATCACTGAGTCATCTATCTAATTTGGGAATGTATGTTATCATTCTAGTTTGTTACGTATGTAACATTTTGCTACTTAGTATGTTACGTCTGTAACATTTTGCTACTGTACGATGGCTTTTCAATGTGCTCGGTTTTGGGCTCAGTATAGTCTGGTATTTTATCTTATGCTTTGTTATGTCGCTAATTGGTTTTTTTCATATGTTATTACGCATCTTATAAATGTTTCTTACAAGCAGAAACACAGGTAGTCACAGTAGAGAAAGACATTCTTTTTTCTAGTAAACCTTAATCTTGGTGTTTTAAATAGATACTAATTATCCCATAAAAGCATATTGTTGTTAAAGCATACTATTGGTTTATCCGGAAATATTCCCCAATATCAGTTTCACATTAATTTTTACACAAACACGCAAATACTAGATTTTAAGTTTTCCGATGAAAAATCGAGATGTGCCCAAATGACCTTTGACTATAATAGAATTGTCTATCAATCCTTTTCATTTGTCCATGAAGTCTTCACAACTGCCTCTAACGGACAACTGCTTTTTAAACCACAATGGCACATCTCCATGAAGCTATTTTTTTAATGTAAGTGTCTTAATAAATGTTGGGAGAATCATATTACAAACACTCTCCCCATACCCAATTATTTATAAACTTTTTTTTACATTTTGAAAATATGTGAGTAAAAGCAAGTAGGTGAACTTCATTCAATGAAGTCTATTCATTCACGTGCGGGGGGGGGGGGGGGCTTCAAGTTGATTTATTTTCTTTTTCTTATTTTACAATAATAAAAGAATCCCCGTATATTTGTTTTTGTGTTTGTCACCTCATGTGTGTAGTCATGATATAGTATACACACTTCTATTTTCATCTTGTTGTTTTCTAGTATAGCCTTCTAGGATACTGACAACTTTATTTTTTAAATCCAAAAAATTATGGAAAACACGTATAAATAAGTGTTTTTTACTTTCCTAATTTTTTTGTAAAATATTTTTTGTGTCATATTTTTTTGTAACAATTTATCTTTGTTAGGATCCGAGTTTGATTGTTTAAGTAATAAGAACAATGAATGAAATGAATTATAAATGGAAAGTGCAGCGGAATGATAAACTATTAATCAAAACAAGAGAATAAATGTTTGTCAATCGAATGCTTTCATAATATCAAATGATTACAAACAATTGTACAAGTACTCCCCCTCAGCCTGATCACTCAGTGATTGTTTGTCTAAGAGAATGTTTTGAGTGACGAATAGAACAGTACAAGCACTGTTCTATTTATAGACAAATCTAAACCTCTGATGACCTAGGCTGACGTCACCTAAGACAGTGACCTCAACAGAATAACAAACATAAAACATCTGTTGATACAAACTACTGTTACATTGGAAAACTCTGAAAGGCAAACAGCTGATAGGAAAACTCTGATGGTCTTGAATCATCTGTTGGAGCTAAGTGCTGTTGGCTCCAACAGACCTGTAGTCTTCAGTACTTTGATTCAGCAGTTGTTCTTCATCAGACCTTTGGTCAGCAGTTGTTATCTATCAGGCCTTTGCAGCAGCAGTTGTCACAACAGTTGTTAGGGTACAGCAGATGTTAGGGTCAACAGTCTTTTGGGAGAAGTAACTTGTAAATGCTCTTATTATTATGGATCAATTGAGTAGTATTTTTTGGCTTTCCAATCATAAGTTCTTCTCCAGGTCAGCAGACCCAACAATCTCCTCCTAGAACAGATGATGCCAAAACTAAGCTTTATTTTGATCTTTATTTCTCATCAGACTTTCTCTTATTTGCCCTTTAAACTGTAGTTCAAAACTTAAAGAGAAAAAGTCTTCTGCATCCCTTTCAAGCTCTAAGTTCAGCAATGTTTGGAGATCATCTACACATAGGCCATGTGCATCATCCATACTTAACTTTTGAGCTTCTCCATCTGATCTGAGCAGAGTCAATTCATGGTTGTCTTTGTTGACTTTCCATTTTAGAATTTTTGAATCAGAGGATCTGCTGGGCTACAAGTTTATTGTAGATGAGTTTGGTGATGGAGGTCTCCCAATGAGTTTTCCGAGCTCTTCAGTAGTGGGATCAGAGAAATAGTGTACTTGATTGAAGAGGCCCTCTTTTACAAAAGTATCAGCAAACTTCTTCTGGTCTTCTTCAGACATTTCCTTCTGTTTCTTGAACTGTCTTCTAGGAGCAACAGATAGGTCAGAAGTGTCAAGTAGGCTGTTGAGTGTAAAGGCCTGTTGAGGTCTCTTCATCATTGGAGCATCATAGTAAACTGGTTTTCTGGGCAGTGTAGGGTCTTTCTTTCTATTTTCTTCCAACTTCTTGTATGTCTCAACCAGCCTTAGCTCTGACCATCTTTCAACAGACCTCATCTCCCCATACTTGGCAGCCACAATTTCTTTTCTCATTCTCTTGAATTTTAAAGCTTTGGCTGGATCTCTGCCTTTCCTAAAATCAGGGGCAGAGACCTTTGCTGGGGGATTCTTGGCCATGTCTTCTATTCTCATGAGTTCTTCTCTAAGAGCATGAGTGGTCCAGCCTGCAAACTGTTTCTTGTTTGCTTTGTAGGGCATGATTCCCTAACCACCCTTTCCAGATCACTGCTGAGAGGCATGGTGGACATGGAGTTGCTCAGGGTCTTAGCAAAATCTTCAATCCTTCTGAGTTTGCTAAGCTCTGCTTAATGGATGCCCTAAGCAGTCCTGCCATCTTTCCCTTTACATCTCTCCTTGATGATTGAATCTGCCTGTTCAGTCTTGTATTTAAGATATTTATCTAAGTTTAGGGGAACAGGAAAATTTAGAAGAGATGGGAAAGATCTTTCAGATGGCTGTTCAGTATTATAGAAGGATTGCATTTCCCCCTTGAGTAGATCAAGCTCAAGAGGATACTGAACAACCAATGGTGTGATGGATGGTGGTGGTCTGTGAGATGTGAATTGTGAAGTGTGTGGTGAGTATGATGAAAGTGGGATGGCTGATATAGGTGTAGGCTGGGTGGTTGAAGTAGGATGTGGTGATGTTTGTATGTTTTCATCTTGTACCACAAAGGTTGATTTTCTCTTCCTTCTGTATAAGATGCGTGGTGATGGTGGTGTTGCAGCAGTGGTTGTGTTAACATCTGTTGGCACTTGTGTAAGACCAGCAGATGTTTGGGATTTGGGTGGTGAAGTGGTTGTAGGTGGTGTATTGGTGGTTGTGGTGGTGGATTTGGTTGTTGGTTTGGTAGTAGGTTCAGTTGTTTTGGTGGTATCAGTAGTTTTGGCAGCAACAGTTTTGACAGCAAGTTTAGATGGTGGTTGTCTGACATGTTTGGCAGGCATCTTCTTCCTTTTAGAGGAACCCACATCCTCAACTTCTTGCTGTTTCTCTATCTTCTGTTGTACAAGAGCTTCTACTTTGCATTCCAAAGTATCAAGCCTCTTTTGCTTCTCTTCAGCAGCCTTTTCAGTATCAGCAATGGATTGATCATTGGGATTTGGTTGTTGTGGTGGTGCTGGTTCAGACCCTGGTTTTGTTCCAAATGGCTTTAGCTTGGGTAGTCTATCTCTGCCACTCTCCCCCTTTTTGGCATCATCAGCTGTGAACTGATCATCATTTTCATCTCTTCTGATAGTAGTAGGGGCAGAGCTAGTGATCTTCAGCAAGTGATCTTTGATGGCTTTAATGTCTTCTTGGGTATCTGTGTACCTAGCATCTACCATATTTCTGATCTGAGCCATGTATGTTTCATGTGTTTGATCTACTAGTTTTCTTTGAGCTATGATGATGGGAGAAATAGATTTCCATAGCTCACTAGCAATATCTTCTGTAGATGGTTGACTTTTGGTAAGAGCAGCCAAGGATCCCGAAATTGTCTTGATATTTGATTTGATGTCAGCAACAGAGGTTTCAATGGATTGTATTCTAGCCGTCAATTCTTGGTATTCTAACCCATCACCTAAGTTAATAGGATTATCTGGATTCCTACTAGTGGTAGTTTTATCTGGTTCAGTCCTAGGAGGTGAGTCCAAAGGATGATAACTAGATGCCCCTTTGTCTTGGTTCTGGGGACTTCCAACTGATTTTGGGGACAATATAGTGGCCTCATCAGTTGTTGCCTTCAAGGAAGTCTTAGTTATTTAACCACTGTTCTGTTGTGAGACAATGGTCTCTACAGCAGTAGTAGCTGCTTCACTTGAAAAATCACCTAGAGTTTCATTTAACTCCAGGGGTGTAACCTCCTCTGTTTGTGGGATAGATGATTGATTTTCCTCAGTCCCAGTCACTTGTGGGTGTATACTCTCATTGATGGGTGAAGGAGAGGAACTGGGAATGTCCTTAGTTTTATCAATAGCCTCAAACAGTGGTTGCATTGTTGGAAGGACATGTGATGATGAAGGTGGAGGAGTGAAAAGAGAAGTATCCCTGGGAGAAGGGCTGATGATCATATGATCAAGTGACTCATATGTCTCATGACGTGGTTCCCTTTGGCTTACAACATGATCCTTTTGTGAGGATTCATGAGGAGTTTGTTCAGGTTGAGATATATCCATCTGTTGTGAGGAAGTAACAATAGTGGTTTCTGGTTGCTTTTGTGGTGCAATAGGGTTTTCCTCTGGTATCTCATCTTCCAGATGCCCCTTTTTGGTTTTTGTGGTGGTTTTTGTAGATGGACGTTTTCTTTTGGATGTGGCTGGTGTGGGTTTCACAGCACTGGATGTAGTGCCATGATCACCAGGAGCAGTGGGCTCAACAACAGAGGTTTGGACAACAGTTGTTGTCTTAGTCCTCTTTGTTTGTTTTTTAGATACTTTTGAGACTTTTGACACTTTTTCTTGGGTATTTGAACCCAGCATTCTTGTGAAAGTTTCATCAGTTAGACTCTTCATTTGGAAAGATTTGCCCTTTTTAAAATCTTTTTCAGGTAAAACCTTTTGAAGGATTACACTTAAAATTCTTGGGTAAATCAGAAACACAATATTAGACCCAGACTTTATGGCCTTCACATTTGATACTAAATCCAGAAACAGACCCTGGGATAAATTGAAGTCAGATTCTGACAACATAGCATATCCCAAGTACTGAATCCTCAATGGGATTTCATTGAAGGAAGTAGACTTAGCAGAGACACAGAGAAGGAGGGTATGAAAGAAAAATTCATGACTGGTGGGAAAAACTTTTTGAAAAGAGTTGACCCAGTCATTTGTGAATCATAACCTCTTTCCTGAAACTCTGTGAAGTTCAGCCTTAGGGAAAGAGTCGTTACCTAACAGGTCATTCAGTGAGAAGGTTGTGGATATCAGTTGGGGGGTAATGGCGACATTTGTCTCTCCAATTTTTGATATGATGGATATCAGCATTTAACTAAAATTCTTGGAAGGTATCGAGATAGATGGGAGCATCAGCGGTTAAGCTTGTCAGGTATTTGGAATTGAGGATGATGTCGATGGTGGTATGGAATGGGACGTTTTCATCTGTTTTGACCAGATATGGAAGATAATTGTGGGTGGCTTTTGCTTGAAGATCCATTGTAATGGATTTCGAGTGTGAGGATGAAAGGAATTAGAGTGAGGGTTTGAGATTGAAGAAGGCTGTTTCAGTATTTTGATAAACAATGAGACAATGTAACAACTGTTGTAGTAAAACAGGATTTTTATAGGCTTTGGTGAAACCGCTGATGTGGCCAAAACTCTGCTTTTAGGAACAGATGTGGCAAACATCTGATGGCATACAGCTGTTTCCAAAGGTCTGATGCAAACAACTGTTGTCTTACCAAAGTGCTGATGCTAACAGCACTTGGTTTTTTTATAGATAGATATATATAATGAAACAGTTGTTTTATCTGATCAGAGGTTTGAAACAGATTTTTCAACCAAACAGTGGTTGTTTTATCTGATCAGATGTTTGAAACAAGTTTTTCAACTAACAGTGGATCGAATGGATGAAATAGTGGTTGTTTTATCCTTAACAGATTTTTCAATCAAAATGCTATTTTTAAGGGTGAATTTTGATTTTCTGAAACATTTTAATGTTTGTATTTAAAACATTTTTGTTGTTTAGTCCATGTTTAGCATACCAATTCTAGAAATCAGATTTGTAAAGGTGGATGTGTCTAAAGCTTTTGTCAACACATCTGCCAACTGATCCTCTATTGGAACATGGTTTGGACAAACTGGACAGGAACAGTGTTTGAGGACTGTGCAAAATGAGCAGTGGTTTACACATTTGGTCCACGGGTATTATGGGAAACTTGATAAGTGTTGGTTTGTTGCCTTTGATTTGGATAGGTAATCATAGGTGTACCATGTGGACTCCTACATTCCCTAGCAAAATGACCAAGTCTATGACATTTATAACACTTAATCTTTGATTTATCCAACCCCACTTTTGACCTGCCAGTCAACCCTGGAAACCTTCTGCCAGTTTTCTTGTAAAAATTGTTAGTTCTTACACTGAGCAGAGCCAATTGGTGCATAATGTCCATTTCTTCCAAATCATCAGGGTCAAAGTACTTTAAGTCATCATACTCAAAGGATATGTTATCAGATGACTGGATATCACCACCACTTGCTGTAAAAGCATAGTTTGGTGAATAAGAATCAGAGTTAAAACCTGATGTTATGTCAATGAAATGATCATAACTCTGATCCTTATTATTACCAGGCACCTCGTCATGACCCAAAAGTGCTGTATTACCAAATACATAATCATCAGACACTTTTCCAGAGTCCCGGAGCCTTTTTTTTTTCTGGCTAAGCTCTCTCTCATAGGTCAAGAGCTTACCATGAAGCTGGGTTAGTGATAGGTCCTTAAATCCAATTGAGTTTCTCATAACTATAGCAATAGTGTCCCATTTGTCTGGTAGTGATCTTAAAAACCTATGGTTCAAAGTTGAATATGGGTAAGTTAGACCAACCAGTTTTAGTTCACTAATGAGACAGTTAAACCTCTCAAATTGTTGAGTTAATGACTCTCCCTTTACATGACTAAATGTTTCATATTGTTGGTTAAGTATTTCACGGTTGTTTTCAATAACCTCTTTAGTCCCACCAAATTGTTCTTTCAGTGCATCCCACAACTCCTTTGCACTGTTACAGTGTAACAACCTAGCATATATATCATTGGGTAGAGCCATGGCCATAATACTGAAGGCCTTGGCATCTAACTCAATTTTATGAAAATCCTGGTCGGAGTAGTTTTCAAGTTTCTTAGGCTCTTGAACCTTGGGATCTTCAGTACTCGGCACCATCGGAACATGTGGTCCAAAGATAACCGACTTCCAACACCCAGTGTTCTGTTGAGCTAGAACATGGCTCATCCGACGTTGCCAGATATTGTATTCAGGTCTGACAAGCATCGGTGGCTTGTTGTTCGTGCCAGTGTTGTGTGGATCGTGATTGATTGAAGCCATTCTCTGATTGTTTCAAAAACAAAGTCTGTTTAAAACCGGTTGAAACGAAAATAAACTATTACTCTGTTTTCAATCCCTAGCAAGTCATACTGTTTTTCAACTTTGGTGACCATGATGTATGGGATGATGCATGATGCATGGGATGATGCATGTCCCTTTCAATCCCTGGCAAGTCAAAAACAAAGTATTTGATACCATGATGCATGGGATGATGCATGTCCCTTTTTATCTATACTTATGTTACATTTTATTCATACGTATTCCTCTTTTGTATGTATGTCATGTAACACTCCTTTTTATTAACGTTTTTGTATTTTTTTTGTTCTTTTCTTTTTTCCATCCTTTTATGTGTTTGACAGTTTCACATCAGAATATGTGACGACCAGGGAAAATTTTTCTTTTTTATCGCTTCGTTCTCTTTGACTTCGGGAAATTTTCAGGACGAAAATTATTTCAACAGGGGGATGATGTGACACCCGGCATGTTTAGGTTAACACTTTATAAAACAGATAAGTCTACATTAGCGAAAAAACATGTTCAAACATACTTAACTAGGTCAGTTGAGTCGTTATGATGGTTCCGGGAATCATCGGGAGTCTTTACAGTGATCCACGGGATCATTGGGAGTCGGTAAATAACCATGTGAACACGGATTGGTGATTTGTAGAATCGCCGGGTTTAACGCACACACGCAAGTCTCGAGTCCCGGGAATTGGTGAACGGATGTGAATGTGTTAGTTATCATGCATTATGTGTTTGTAATAATTTCATGACTTGTCGGTATGTGAATACGTGTTTATATGTGTTAAAATAGTGATTACGTGTAATCACATGACATTATAGGTGATTACGTGTAATTGCATGTAAACAGGGGGTGATTGGCCCAATTGCATGTAATTAGGGGGTGATTGGCCCAATTGCATGTAAATAGGGGGTGATTGGCCTAATTGCATGTAAATAGGGGGTGATTGGCCCAGTTGCATGTAAATTGGGGGTGATTGGCCTAATCGCCTGTGTTAGGGCCGATTGGGGGATTTTTAAGGGCGATTGGAGCCTAATCACTAGTAGGTACATGCGATTAGGAACCCTAATTGCCTGTACTGCTGCGTAATCGCCTGACGTGTGTTAAACGACTAGAAACACCTGTAAACACCACCCTTATGTTGTAAAACATCATTTGTGAAACCCTAACACACCCCAAAGCCATCCCACACCTTATCCAACCTCTAGAACACGTTTTTGCTCAAGATATCACCTTTCCAAGCCTTACACCTCATAATCTTGCAATTTCAAGGTGTGTTCTTGATCCCAAACCTTTGTAATGTTATTGTTTTGCTCCCTAAAGGTCCAGACCTGGTTTCTAAACATTTGTGTCTTTGAAAACTCATTAAAATCAGTTTATAAACAAACCCAAACCTTTATGCTTGTTATATGTGATGTATTCATGCAAAGATAGGACTTTTACTGTTAAAACATGATTGTTCTTGTGTTATTGATATGTTTCTGACTTAAATGAGTTATTATGATGTTAACTTAGGAGTTTGGATGTTCAAAGATGTGTATTGTTGATAATAGGCGTTTTGACCCATTTGAATGATTATGGAGGATTGATGATGATATGATGTGTTTTGTTGATTGTATGAGGTTAGGGTTTACTCTAGGATGATGCTAGAACAGTAGGATAATGTCGGACAACGTTGTTATGTGCAGAAATCTGGATATTTTCTATTTAGGGAAAGTTTTGCATGTTGATGTGATGTTTACATGCTAATTATGCTATTTTGGGAAAACGCTTGCATTCAGGACGGTTAGGATGATGATAAATTGGGGGTTCTTGCTTGGAATAGGTTGGTTAATAGTTTAGGATTGATATTGGGTGTTTCCACATGTTTCGGACCTGATTTGGAGGGTTAAACGCGCAAAAAGGCGGAAATAAGCTGCAGGGGGCGATTAGGGCATCCTAATTGCCTGAAGTGCAGGTGATTGGTCCCAATCGCATGAACTTAGGGGCGATTGGGAGCCTAATCGCGTGTACATCATGTGATTACGATCCTAATCACTAGTTTGACCATCCTAATCACTAGTTGACTTTCCCAATTGCATGTTTGATTCCTAATCACTATGTGTATTTTAACATCCCGGAACACGCTTTGACACCTAGGAACATGTTAGGAACCCCGTGACATGTCTAATAACTTGGTAACACGTGTTCAGACTTGTTTATGCGTTGATTGGGTGTTATGCTAGACATGGTGAATTTTTGCGCATGCTAAGTGTTTAATTGCATACGTTGCATGTTATCTTGTATTTAGCTAACCCGTGGAATGTCGGGTCACCAATGTGATGTCGGGTCTTGTCTGGTCTGGTCGGTTTAACATTCAAACATGTTTTCAACATACACGGTCACAGTCTGGACAATTTGGGGACCGATTATCCTCCAGGTTAGTAGTCATCACACTTATGTAAACTCATTGATAGGTCGCCACTATAGGGACTATCACACACGTATCGGATTTTTATATTACTGAGGAAGCACTCTAAGGTGAGTTTAACGGCCCCTCTTTTATACACTTTTTCTCGGGGGAGAAGCATGCCACACATTTTAACAAATACAACGTTTATGTTTTGAAACGCAACGTTTATGAAACGCAACGCTTTTGAAATGAAACTCTTTACGCTTGAAAAGCTTTGTGAACTTAGAACCTGTGATCTCACCAGCATTATATGTTGATGTCTTTTTGGCATGTTTTCTCAGGTCACTAAGGCAGCAGCATTGAGTTTAGGCGCACAAAATCTCACAGCGTCTAGGATTCACTAGCATGTTATTTAGTACTTTCAGACTTTTATGTTTTACTTCTGGTTTGTAATAAAGTTTTATGCTTCCGCAGCGATGGTTGGATTTTTGAAAACTCAATGGGTAGTTTACGTTGTTTTTCAAATCATATAGTTGTCGTTTGTTGTAACCGTTGACTTGGATCTTGGTTTGTCACGCGCCTCGCGGTAAAACCCCGCACGTGGAATTTGAGGGTGTGACAGAATATTTTATGATAAAAGATTATATATCAGAGGGAGAATCATATTTTTAGAGTGTTAGACACACACATAACTTTGTCAAAACCTTTTTTTTGACTAAGGTGACTTTTTGATGTCACATAAGGCTGTAACATAAAGTACTTGTGTATTTTTTATGCATGTCAAATCTTTTTCATACACATTTCCCCATTAATAAACTTCTATTATAAAAATATACTTTTTATAATACAGTTACCTCCATTTTTTATTCTTAATCCACAATAATGTTTGTCATACTTTTATTTGTTCTAAAATATTTTTTTATTTGTGAAAGTTGAAGAAATGTTTTTTATTCTATGTAGTCATAATAAATGACATTGCTTTTCCATTGCCTTATGCATTGCCTTTCCTACTACTTTTTAACTTTTTATTGTCATTAAAAGTTTGTTACATTTACCTAGTAATGTAAACTTCCACCCCCACCACCTACTACTACATTTACACTTATTATTCCATTGCTTTACATTTACCTAGTAATATAAACTTCCACCCCCCACCTAATATTGTTCACCTTTTCTGGTTTTTAGTTGTAGGTCCTTTTGTTACATTTTTATTCCTTTTTTTCATTAGATCTTTTTGTTCACTATTTTTCATGTTACATGACAACAACACATAAAAACATTAATCTAGCTTTCATCCACAAAGGAACACAAACATACAAGATATATAACAACGAGAACACTACACTTCCTAACTAAACATAAGCGGACCTACTTAACACCTAAAAACACATGGTAACTGAAAATCGAATCAAAGGAACAATCAGAATCCATGCCCCGCTCATCCTCCCATGGGTCATGCATTGCCCATTCCCACTCCATTTTTCTAGTATTTTCTCCATCAGACAAATCCACATACTCTTCACCAGGATCGGTTTCATTACCTTTTGCCCATTCTGGGGTAACTATAGTCGGACGAAAAGTACTTGCCTGTGTGTTATCATCATGTAACTCTACATGGTGTTCTTTCGATATGGCGTCTACCTCAGCTTGATTGTTTCCTTGGGGGTATAGTAGCTCATAAACCAAATTCCAATCTAATTCATCAACATTACCTTGTGTAACATTGTGAACCCTTTCCCAGGTTTGTTCTTTCAATAAAACCTGCTGGTTAAGTACAACTTCATGATGTTCGAGGTCATTCTCCTCAACCACATTTGCATTTATAACTTGATGTGGTTGATTTTCTTCTACGGCAACAGGCAAGGGCAACGGTTTAGGCTGGATGTTAACAGGTTCAAAAGGTAGCACATTTATAACTTGATGTGGTTGATTGTCTTCTACGGCAACAGGCAAGGGCAACGGTTCAGGCTGGATGTTAACAGGTTCAAAAGGTAGCACATGTTCGTGACCTTGAACATGATGGTTGTTTCTAGGTCGAAGGTAATAATTTATTGGAGCAAAGTTTCTGCCTCGAAGTTCAACTTCAAGAGGTGTGCTTGGTGTGGAATTCATGTTTTGGGTTTGTATTTGATTATAGAAATATGTAATGTCTTGTAAATTTATAGAGGGTTTGGGTAGGGGTTAGTGTTATTTATTACATGATAAATGTGCAAAAAGGGTGTGGTGGTGTGGGCCCCAATTTGCATTTAAAGTTTTCAACCTTTTTTATGAAAAGTACACTTTCAACTTTATGGTACCTAACCTGACACACAACCTTTTTTTTACTATAAAATATTTTATCACAAAATGAATTCAACAAACAAACAAAACAATATATATGTTAGGACAAAAAGGATTGAGGAAACCACTTTTGCAAACCTTAGTCTAATTCATACTTCTGCAATTTATTCTAAGTATAGAACTACTGAAGAAAGAAGACAAAAGTACTGAAAAAGGATTCAACAAGTACTGAAGAAGATAGATCAGAAGTTCTGAAGTCAAACCAGACAAGTCCACTAAAGAACTACTGAAGACAAACTACTCATCAATAGTTTGTCATTCATCAGCACTTGTAATAGAATCTTTCCACCGCCCTTATGTTTCAGTAGTTTAATTGTTTATTATTACTTTATCTTGTTGTACAAGTTCCAAGACTGCAACTTGTTGCACTTGCTTTTGTATCAAGGTTCATGCATTTGTAAGTCTACAAATAGATGGGTTCATCCCTCTGTTTTAGACATCAATTTTAATTGAAACTGAAATCCTTCAAAGCTCATTATTGTTATTTCCATTTCATTTACTGAGAATCTATTTGAGTATTTGTCATTCACATTCAATACTTAGATTCTCATTAACTTGTCTTTAGTTTGCAAACAACCAGGGGGAGTAATAACTCCTGTTGATAGTGTAACTTTACATACTTATTCCGCTGTGCAAATCTGATTAAACTTGCTAAACACATACGTGTTCACTAGCAAGTAAACCTTCAAAGAGCATACTGATCCAACAATATATTAAAAATTAATCATTAAAAGAAAAGAAGATAAGCCAGATTGATTCATAAAGCACATATTTGTGCCTTCCAAAATACTGCCCTTGCTTTGTAACACAGTTCGTTTGCAATAGCAGTAAATTAGTTCATTACAGTCACAAAATAAGACTAAATAGTATTTAAGTGCACACACCTTCAACATTACTGTTTTAAATCATCTACAACAAACATTTGCACAGCCCAATAAACAATACTACTCACCACTTGATGTAGCTGCAATTTTATCTTTTAATACATTTGCATCCGATAGCAAAATATGTGCAGCGTACTTTGTTCTCAGCCTCCGCAGCTCCGCTAACTTCTTTTGACCATGCCTACTAAAGCCGCAATCAAATGGTTTGTCCGGCCCCATATACTTCTCCATATGGCGCATCACAAAAACTCCGAAGTCGTGCAAATTCGTTTTTGTTGCCCACCCAATGTTTTCTTTAGTGATAGGCGCCACATCCATTTCGTCTTTTTTCGGATGGTTCACTTGATGAAGGTACTTTACAAACAAATGCTTCTACAAATCATTTTTCATTTATTTATCGATAGTGTAAAGATTATCACAACAAAAATAGATAGGCTAAAAAGATATATTGCTTACCACTTTGAAGGTGGAGTCCTTTGAAAAGTAATCTTGGTTGTCAGTTAACCGAACCAACGGGTACACGTCCCCCCAATTATCAATCACTTTAATAATCGCATTCTCCAAGTCAAACACGATTAAGTAGTAATGCTCAAATTCAACTATTGTGAAGAAAACTAATCCAAAAGATTGTAGCCCCACCAGGTTGTCGTCCCCGTACCTAGCTGCCTTCATGTTTTTGCAAAATTTGTCCATTCTCTACTCCTCAGTGGTGTTTTCCGCATTTAGCATCCAGTCAATCTACCAGTCCATAAGAATAACTTACTAATGTGTCATTTTTCAAATTCCAAAAACAACAACAATGAAATACTTAAAATCATCAGCCTTTTTTCATTTACTTACAATTGCCTTAGTTCCCACAAACAACCTACTCACTGAACCTTCTTCTTTGTACCTTTCTTCAAAGTTCAAGACCCCCACCCAACAATTTATGACCTCATCTATAACTCGTATTTTTGCCGCTAAGCTTTTAAACACTGATCTGTTAGATTCAACATCGTATGCACTCCTAAACCACACCTCCCTACACATTTTGGCAAAAAGGTTTCTAATAAATATCATAACATTAACTTTGTAAATCCCACACACTAAAATATACATATCTAATAATTATATACATTGTTTTACATCATCACTTACAAGTCTGGATTGTTGTCCGCTCCCTGTTCCTCGCATGAAGCTTTACTACCTTCCCCAACTGTGTCCACCTTCCTATTATTGCCATACACAATAAAAAAAATAGATTTTATTAAATACACAGTTGAAATACACCAGGAAAACAACGTTTTTTTAGACAACTTAATACAAACTTACATTTCCCCTATAAGCTTTGATTTCATTTGGTTTCCATCCGCAGCGTCAACCCCCTAATTGTTGAAAATAAACTGCCAAACATCATCTTCCTCTTTCGTAACATTTGATGCTATATCTACACGTCTCACATTCTTCTCTGTGAATGGGTTCCTTCTAGCCTTTTCCATCATTGATATACAAATCTCTCGCTGCCTCGCAATTTGTTCAGTGAATGATATACAAATTCTCTAGGGCAGAATGGTTACCTGATCATTCACAGCCAAATGTGTATCCATTATAACGTTTTACGAACAGCATAAAAAACATAATTTTTTTTTGCAGGGCATATTTATAGAAAATCTTTCGAGCTTTACCTTTTGATATTTCATTCAACGTCTTGTTCTCAGATGGTGTCGAACCTAGATCAAATGTCGGTATTCCACAATCCGTTACATTGTCATATATTTCTGTTTCACAAAGACCGGTTTCATTTTTTTCCTTTGTTTCCTGAAATAATAAATATCAAAAAACATTGTACACTTTATGCGACTATTGTTTTTTATAGTTTTTGTTTACGAAAGTAGTAAAGCAACTCATCACTTGTTTACATACCTTTTGCTTCTTTATTTGTTGTTTCACTCACATTGCTCGTTTGCTCTGATACTTTTTGGGTGTGGTCTTTTTCCAACATGTAAGTCGGTATGAATTGGAAACGACAGGTTCTTTCTTCATTACCACTTTTGGCACCTGGTTAACATTATTAATTTTTTTTGTTAGTATGTTTACATATGATATTTATTTATACATTTACATATGTAACAGTATAAGTCGGTATATTCTGTAAGCTGATCGACACTATAACCTGTATCAGCAACTATTGTTTTATTTTCTACTTGGCTTAATCCAAGGCTAAAGTTTGGACAGTCGTTAACATCATTGCTTCCTTTGACCAAAGATTTTTGATCACCTATTAAGTAATAATGTAGCCTTAAGTTTTTGGCATCAAAGCACTTGCATAATCCTACCTAACCATTACCAAAAGCATACTTACTTTTACATGTGATCTGGTTTCCTTTAATACATTGTTGATGTCATCAGTAATTCTTTCTGTTACATCAGCTTGCACGCCTTCATTAACACCAAACTCCACTCCTAGAGATTCACACTTGTCGGTAGATAATGAGCCTGCACCTAAAAACCATTGTTATGTTTAATTTCCAGAGTAGTCGTTAGTCGGTTCAGTTTCTGACTGTTTTATATCATATACATACATGTCAACAAACGAATATTTACTTACGTAATAGTATACAACTTTTTACCAGCATACACATAACAGTTATAATATAATTACTAACACTAACCTAATTCATCTACTCCTATTTGGCTTACACCAAGGCTAAAGTTTGGAATGTCATCAATAGTAGTAGTCCCTTTTTTTATCTCATCAACACCACCTAGTAATTATTACAACTTTTTTAGTTTTGTTTTCTATGAACTCCGAATTTGTTAATTAACCGTAGGCAAAAACATACCTTCTATGTTTTCTGTATCATTCCCTGCACCATGAGATTCAACGATTTCGTTAACTTATAACTTCATCGCCACTCCATGACACTTGTCTTTTCGCAACGCTCCTCCAACATTTGTCTGCGCCACAGGACTAGATAACTTCTTTCTCGCTTCACTATGTCCTTGTTTGTCTTAGATAACCACATCAACAATGATTATTTTTTGCAAGTTTTTTTAATGTACAACCTTCATGTATATATATATATATATATATATATATATATATATATATATGTGTGTGTGTGTACAAGTAATTTTACCTGATTGGCCATCTTTGTTTTTGAATCCACTATGGCTCGGACAAAGTTTAAAGCTCGTAATCTCCCTAACACTACTGCTACCCTTTTTTGTTGTTTTAGCACCTTCTTCTAGTTATGACAACATTCATTTTTTTATCACAAATGAGGGTAACAAACATGTACCTTTTCCTTTTTCTGGCCCAACTCCCGTTTTATCCGCTACGTACACCTCATTATCTTGTAACTCCTCCATGTTTTTTCAAGTATTGTCTTTTGATAATTCTTGTACAAGCATTGTATTCCCCACACTTACATGCAAAATCTCAGCAGCTTCATTATGCCATGTTTTGACATAAAAATCCACATCTAGACTTTAATATTATTAGTATTTTTACACATATACACATCTATCCTAACAACGTATTGCGCTTACCTTTCTTGGCATCCCTTATTTCATCAAGGTTGCCCCTACCGTTTCCTTAATCCATGTTGTCCATGTCATCATTTTCACTTGAATACCCATCTACACTTAATACATTTTTAGGTATTATACTCAAAACATTTTATACATAAGTATACGTATGCTAGGATTAATCAATAAGTAACATATAGGCCATGTATAATTTATTACCTTCATTGTCCATATCATGAACGTTTAATTCATTTGCTAAACCGCTCATGACATCTCTTATCTGAGCTTCTACATTAGTACCTACAACTTCTTCCTTCTGTGTTTTTTTGAAACCAACCTCAAATACCAAATCATACCTTGCAACTAACGACAACACATCTTCATTCTCTGGTGCATTATTATAAACTTCTGTCAGTTTTTTTTTTTTTCAATTTTCAACTTGCTCTTAAAAACTGAATCAATTATGTTTCCTATCTCTGCTATACTATCCTGTAATTAAATTTTTTTGTAAGTGTTAACAACTACTAAAAACATATAGTATCAATAATTATATGGTATTTGAAAGATAAGTTACCGATAGCACAAACTGTTTAGCATTATCATCAGGCTCCTCAACAGCTGACTTACTATTTTTTTAAAATCGCCTAAATTTTCCTATACCAAACCCACCTCCTTTGATTTCCAAAGTCTCTCTTCTTTTCAACCTATTTTTGTCCCAATATTCTATTGGTGTCAATGCCTTCTCCAACTTCATCCCTTTGCACTCGATACTTTCGACATAAAGTAACTGCATCGTGTCATTTTGAAACATATCATGCTTTAATATTTGTTCATCATATCCTTACTCACACAAATTGCATCAACCTTTAATGTTTACAGTAAGTTATTCAATCAAATACAACCCATAGTTTTTTGTTTTGTTTTTTTGCTCAAAGCTGAGTACAGTCATAAACTATGTAAGCATCCACCCCCCAATGTTCATTTTTTGATATACTACTAAATTTGAAAGTTTGATCAACCGTAATTTATGGAAACATTACCGAAAACATACCGTTAAAATGGTAAGTGGCCCTGCGAATGTTTTGCTGTTGTCACACCTTCGCCACTTTCGTTTGCATGTTTTCATTCCTTCTAGTACGTAATCACACCAATCTATGTCTTTGAAATCCATATCAGCTTTCAATTTGTTTAAGATCTTCAGCTTACATCTACCTTGCTGATGGCATTCCACCATAACTGCCAGGAACAACATTAAGAAATCAAGTCTGAAAATGAAAGTGTCCTCATCTTCGGCACTTTGTATATTTTTTACTATCGCTGTTGGGGCGACAAAACGTCCTAGATATCTATCTTTCCACTCTGCTATCTCTCGGTCCTTCTCATCGAATTCCTCCATATCATGTACCTTTAACCCCACATTTGGTATCCCCAGTAACTTAAAAATAGATTCTTTATCTACCTTTATTCTCCCACTTGGCACTCGTATCTCCATTTTTTTTTGTTTAAATCTATCCACCACGTAATGTGCCAATTTCGCCAGTATACCATCCACCTTGAACTTTATTAATTTTCCAAAGCCCATATGTCTAACAGCTTTTTTTCTGCTCATCCTGCAATTTGCTTATCCCTTTGAAAAACTGCATAGGCGACGAACGTGTCCTTATACCAAACCAGTCGTTTCTTTTTCCCACAACCTCCCCATCGTCAGCCTTTTCTTCCATAATACCCGATCCTCTTTGTAGCTCACTTGACTTTCTTTTCCTCTTCTTTGCCAACCTTTTATCCACACGTTCCTCTTGCTCCATATCTTCAGTATTTCCAGTTTTCTTCTTTCTTCCTGTCCATACCCAAAAAAAAATGTAATTGTAAATATTCTGTATTTAATTCACTTTATAAATACCTTTTGCCATGTCATTTTTTTTCACTATTTTAACTATGTAACAGGATAATGTTCTTTTTTGTCAAATATACCTCTTTTATCTAATTTTAATGTTGTAGAGTTTGTACATTTTAAGCAGTTAAATTTTATTATTAATTTATAATCCGTACCTTTAATCTTCTTTTTTCCAGAGCTTTCTATCCGTTTATCAGCGACACAAGTTCCTTTTCCATACCCTCATTTTCTGCAGTTTTCATCTTCTTACCTTTTCATATACAATTTTTTTTAATCTTTTGTTATGCACAACTTTTTGTTCCAATATAATGTTGTGTTTACTTTATTAAATTTTACTCTATACCTGGACTATTTTTCTTTTCTGATCTTCATATCCGGAACTTCACGACACTGCGATGCTTTTCTGTTTCTTTTAATTAGTGTTTTTCAATAATCACGGTTAGTTTAGATCCGTTCAACAAAAACAATTACTTTTTTCTATACATGAATATAATTCCATTATAATTAAAAGACTAATTAACATGACGAACCTTTTTTGCCTTTCCACGATGATAATATCTTGCAATCCGATGTTCTGTCTTCAGGAACTGTTTTTAAATTTAGTTACAATAATTTATTTTTCATCAGAAAATTAAATACTAATTAAGGCATTTTTATACTCAATCAACAATATAAAACTTGCTACCTTTTTCTATAAGCTTTCTTCCGGAAATTATTTTACAGTCCGTTGTTTCATTGTTAGGGGATTCATCATCTTCATATCCTGCGTTTATAGAACATTAAACCATATTTTTTATTAGATAGCATCACTATGTTCAAAGGTGATTTTAACATAATTTCATAAGCGAATTCATGTTACCTATTAACTTCCTCCTTTTCCGTGAACTGTTGTTCTTTTCATTGTTTGTTTCATCCTCATGTTCAAGATCTATGGCAGTCTCTATTGTGTTTTTAAACCTTTTTAACTTATTTCTTGCTATACGAGGGCTTTTCCTGTCTGAATCATAGTAAGTTAACATTTGAATTAGTTTTTAAAAGTTTGTTGACATTTACATTTAGTCGTAGATTGGTCACACAACTAGGAATTCCTCGTGCAAACCTTCCGCTTTCTGTCACATTCCTGAAATAATTTCAACAGTGTTACATGATGTGTCGTAAAACACATCTATTCTTCTATGTATTTTGAGTTATAATTGAGTCTTTTGTATATAGTTTTTAGTAGTTTTAGGCGTGTATTCGTTTGTTGGCCTATTTTTATCATTGTATAGTTTTTGAGTCATTTTCAGTACTTATTTATTTATTTTATATTTTGGTAGGTGTTCGTGTGGACGTTGGAGCGTAAACGATGAACTTTGGTCAAGTCATGAACACCCGAGTCATAATACTATAATACTATAATAATAATAATATTTAAATGAAAAAAAAAATAATACCATGACTTTGAAAGTCATGGGCTACGGCCCAAAGTTATTAGGGAAGAGAACATCGAGGAGCACAATTATTATTTAGAGGGGAGCTGCCAGACGAATTAATCTTGGAGGAGAATTAATATATCATTCATTCACAAGGGGGAGAGCGGCATCAAAAGAAGGAAGGAAATAATTATCATATATTCAATCGCACAAAGCAAAAAGTCACCGGTCAACTACGGTGACGATCGAACGAGCACGGAAGGAGAAAAGGCCACGGGTACGTTAAAGATCAAGAGCCAACGAGCCTTGGGTTAGGTTTAGTTTTTATTTATTTTTTCTATAGACATGGTTAAAGCTATATTTATTTATTTTGTGAACATGTTTTTAAATATTATGAACTAGACTTTTATGGTTGCTTAGGTTTATGAACTAGACACGTAATTTGCAGTTTTTAATGATTCTTGGTTTTTAATTTTGATGTGTAGGATTACATGATTTTAATTTTATTGTTGGATTTGATATATGCGTGTTGGTGTTATTTTTATTTGAAGTTTGTTTATTGGTTTTGTGGAGCTAAGCATGTAGAGATACCCCCTAGGTCTTGAAATCAATCTAGTTCGTCAACTTAGGTTAGCGTGCTAGTATTTGGAGTTGGAGTACGACACAAGTATAACAAACTAATATAATAAATTGACTAAGACGTGCAGCCCATTCTTGAGGGTGAGAAATCTAACTCGAGTTTGCTAGGTAACTAACTAGGCATTGTTCGGTAGTTGGCAAGCGCTAGGGCGGGAGTCGCTACTTGTCCGTGTTTAGAGTTTTCCTAGGTTTTCTTCGGTAGAGTTTAAGTCTGCTTCATAGTTTAAGGGTTTTAATCCAGGAGAGGTTTTAATCTGATTTCTGTGGGATTTTGGTACGCTAGGGCGATCCAGATCCATCTTAGCATTTCTACACTTGTCCTGCCTTAAGACTAGTGAGCTATCCTTGACAGGAGGTTTATTAGGTAAGAATAGGGTCTCAAGTTAATTACCAGATTCAGGATTTATTGCTAGTGTCTAGGGATTTTACCTAAGTAACCAGCCTTCTTCCTATCCGATTTCTTCAAGTTCCTAGTTCCCATAAGCAGCTGAGGTTACTTTATTTATATTTAGTTTCTTTTAAGTTTTTTAATCATTAGTTTAACCCCCCACATAAGTATATATTTATTTAGGCTAGTATTCGGTATAGGTTGTGATCTTGAGTTGTCTTCACGTCTTTGGGTTCGATACTCGGTCTTGTCTGTCTACTACTTTGCGACCGGTACACTTGCCGTGCGTGTGTAGTTTCTAGGTGAGTCGTTTTAATTAGAACTTGTGTTATTTATAAATATACATTTACACACATCAAGTTTTTGGCGCCGTTGCCGGGGACGCAATTAGCACTCTTGAGAACTATCCGATCCGTTTCTGGTCTACTATTTTGTGAATAATTTTTGTTTTTATTTTTTTTCTTATTATTATTATTTTTTTTATTCGTAATATATAATTTTTTTATCATGTGCGAGATCTGCGGAGGACCCCATTTTACCATAAGATGCCCTCATCCATATTCATCGGGGTATTCCACGGATTATTATTCTCACACGTATTTGCAGCCGCAGCCATATCAGTCATACCGGCCTTCATACCCACAGGCTAACCGGTGGTTTAACCCTGCAACATCTGAGTCACTAGATAGAACAAAACGTCGGCAAGCTGAGATGTATGAGGAAAGGCATGGTGGTAACTCGTTAGAGTATCCACCGAGCCAACATTTTTATCAACATCCCGATTATCGGGATGTCTCGTCTCACACTAGACCCGATTTTGCCGCCTTACTTGCTAAACAACAGCTCATGCTCGAGGATATCGATTCTTTGCTATCCAAGCGCACCGACTCTTTGAGGGAACAAGATGCGGCACTTAAAAGGCTAGAGGCTCAGGTGGATGAACTGAAGACCATAATGGACGTTGAAGTCCCACCTCCAGTTCAGCAGGTTTATTTCACAAATGATGACCCAGACGAGATGGTAACATTTACATTACCTGATTGTATTAGTCCCGTTGCTAAAACTGTTTGTCCTTACTCATCTGATTCTGTGCATGATTTAACTGACCCATATGATTCTTTACACTTGTCTTGTGAGGATGATATTTTGCAGGATTCAGGGTTAGAGCCAGAGACCATAATGGACGCCTTAGTCCCACCTCCGGTTCAACAGGATGAGCAGCCTTGCCAGATCTCTAGTTCAGCAGCATATCCTTGGGAGGTAGATGTCTGGAGTGATGATGAGGAGATAGAAAGGATAGAGTGGGACGCGCACAGGAAAGCCATGATGGAGAAGATAGGGGAGGCTGAGGATGATATGGATTTTTCAGAATCCACAGGCTGGCTGTTTGAGGAAGAAGTGGTGGAAGAGGAAGACACCACTAACCTGCTTGAAGAAGCAGCTGATGGGGAAGCAGAGTTTGGTGACGAGTTAGTTGATTTGTCAGCTCCAGAAGTGGAGAAAGCTTTTGATCAAGTGTCACCAAACAAGGAAGATGAGAAAGAAGCAGTGGTGGAAGAAGAAGAACACCACAGCCGGCCCGTGCAGGCATTAGATATTACACTGCTACTAGTGCCACCACCTTGGCCACCACCACGGGAGAAGGCGAAGAGGCACCTGGACCGACACAGGGTGAGGGTCAGGAGTTACAGAGACAACAAGTCCCCTCATTACATGCCAAGAATCGGGTTTGGTCCAGGTAAATTTAAATATTGGTGGCCTGACCCATTTAAATTCAATAAAATATTTTTCGATTCCACTAATGTAATTTTGCTAAATAATATGGACCGGGTGGAATTAAATGGGTTGGATCGGGTCCAGATTAAAGAGAAGCCCCCTGATTAAGTTTAAGTGTGGGGAGACTCTGTAGAGTTTGTAAATTTATATTTATACTTTTTTTTTCTAGCTTTTCATTTTTTCTTTATGGTCCGTCAGTCGGTAGTGGTTCATAGGTTTTTATATTTCTATTTTATCTTTGTTTTTGTGTCTTTGAGTCTGTTCGCAAGTTTACGTGTTTGCTTAGGTGGAGGAAATTTCATCATGAGCGGATCCCCTGTATTATCTTTATATATATTTTATGAGTGGGAGTTTTGGTAAAGGTTTGGGTAATAAGAGAATTTTTATTAAAAAAAATAAAATTAATTAACTTTCTCTGAAAAAAGACTTTTCACCTAATGTGAGGAGTCTGGGCTGACCTGTTCGCCTCATGGCGACCAACTATTACCCCGGAAAGTTATATTTTTTCTCTTGCAACGCGTGTTGTGATCACCAGTGTCCTTCACGTTGAGCTAGAACCAGATTTTTTTTTCTTTTCTACCCATTTGGTTCTCCCACCATTCACCGTCATTTTGCCAAGCATGTACGTTTTCTTGTTTGTTGTTAAATTATGAGTCTAAGTTAGTAGTTTGAGTCTTTTTATTTTTGTGTGGTTCGGTATTATGCTCGGGTTTTGTTTGTTTCGTTTTGCGCAGGTTTGGATTGTACCGCTCGTACTCAATCTCCATTCGGGCGATTCTGGAGCTGTACGTTATATTGAAGCAACCTGAGAGTTTACCATTGTGTCAGAGCCGATCGCGACCAAAATGCTATACGATCGAGCTGGATTGGGCTAGAGTTTTTGGAGCTTACGCATTAATTAACCAGCTAAGTCTTTTCCAATTTGCCCTCATCTTTTTATTTTTGTATTCGGAATTTTTTTTTTATTAGTTTTTGTTTTGAGTCGTTTTCTATTCCTACATTGAGGGCAATGTAGAGTTTAAGTGTGGGGATGGGAAACTGTCGTTTAGTTTGTATATAAAGTCGTTTGAGTAAAAAAAAAAAAAAAAAAAAAAGTCCCTGATTTTGAAGTTTGCATTATATAAAATATGGAAAATGATAGGTAAAGTTAGGTGTCCGGTTTTCAAATAGTATGTATAATAAGAGATTAAAATTGATTGAAAACGTGTCTGATTTGGGATATGTGGGTAGGCTCGGCCGGTAGAAAGGTTTCCTTTGAAAAGTAATAAATTAATTATGTTAGGCTATTTTGTGGGTTCTCATCTAGGAGAAACGGGGAGACCAAAACCGCCAAAAATAGTATAAGAAGCATCGTTATAAGTAGAAAACTGTTAGAATTTCTAATCACTTAAAAAAAAAATTAGAAATCAAAGCAAAAATGCTGAAGCTTAAGGTGCCTGGCCACTGGGATAACGACTTGGATTGGTCACACCCTCTGAGTTAAGTATGCTGAGATGAAAAAAATGCTGAAGCTTAAGGTGCCTGGCCACTGGGATAGCGACTTGGATTGGTCACACCCTCTGAGTTAAGTATGCAAAAAAAAAAAAAAAAAAAAAAAAAGTGATTTTAAATTCTCTTGGTTTTCTACATAAGACGGTTGGGAAATGGTCAATTGGTCGTTCCTTTAGCTTCATAAGCTTGAGGCGGGATTAGGAGGAACTGTGGCTTCCTTTGAGTGAGACCCTAGATAGAATAATCAACGTGAACTTAACATAAATAAAAAGGGGCTTGGAAACCGGTGTGGGTTTAAGAGGATCAATATACCTGCAATCGCAATCAATACGTTAGTAGATTATTAATTAAGTAACCTATGTTTTGAAACTGGATGTAAACCTAACTGTGATTCCATAGCATAATTCTTTTTCAGGGACGAAAAAGAGTCAAGTGTGGGGATGTTTGATGTGTCGTAAAACACATCTATTCTTCTATGTATTTTGAGTTATAATTGAGTCTTTTGTATATAGTTTTTAGTACTTTTAGGCGTGTATTCGTTTGTTGGCCTATTTTTATCATTGTATAGTTTTTGAGTCATTTTTAGTACTTATTTATTTATTTTATATTTTGGTAGGTGTCCGTGTGGACGTTGGAGCGTAAACGATGAACTTTGGTCAAGTCATGAACACCCGAGTCATAATACTATAATACTATAATAATAATAATATTTAAATGAAAAAAAAAATAATAATACCATGACTTTGAAAGTCATGGGCTACGGCCCAAAGTTATTAGGGAAGAGAACATCGAGGAGCACAATTATTATTTAGAGGGGAGCCGCCAGACGAATTAATCTTGGAGGAGAATTAATATATCATTCATTCTGCATCAAAAGAAGGAAGGAAATAATTATCATATATTCAATCGCACAAAGCAAAAAGTCACCGGTCAACTACGGTGACGATCGAACGAGCACGGAAGGAGAAAAGGCCACGGGCACGTTAAAGATCAAGAGCCAACGAGCCTTGGGTTAGGTTTAGTTTTTATTTATTTTTTCTATAGACATGGTTAAAGCTATATTTATTTATTTTGTGAACATGTTTTTAAATATTATGAACTAGACTTTTATGGTTGCTTAGGTTTATGAACTAGACACGTAATTTGCAGTTTTTAATGATTCTTGGTTTTTAATTTTGATGTGTAGGATTACATGATTTTAATTTTATTGTTGGATTTGATATATGCGTGTTGGTGTTATTTTTATTTGAAGTTTGTTTATTGGTTTTGTGGAGCTAGGCATGTAGAGATACCCCCTAGGTCTTGAAATCAATCTAGTTCGTCAACTTAGGTTAGCGTGCTAGTATTTGGAGTTGGAGTACGACACAAGTATAACAAACTAATATAATAAATTGACTAAGACGTGCAGTCCATTCTTGAGGGTGAGAAATCTAACTCGAGTTTGCTAGGTAACTAACTAGGCATTGTTCGGTAGTTGGCAAGCGCTAGGGCGGGAGTCGCTACTTGTCCGTGTTTAGAGTTTTCCTAGGTTTTCTTCAGTAGAGTTTAAGTCTGCTTCATAGTTTAAGGGTTTTAATCCAGGAGAGGTTTTAATCTGATTTCTGTGGGATTTTGGTACGCTAGGGCGATCCAGATCCATCTTAGCATTTCTACACTTGTCCCGCCTTAAGTCTAGTGAGCTATCCTTGACAGGAGGTTTATTAGGTAAGAATAGGGTCTTAAGTTAATTACCAGATTCAGGATTTATTGCTAGTGTCTAGGGATTTTACCTAAGTAACCAGCCTTCTTCCTATCCGATTTCTTCAAGTTCCTAGTTCCCATAAGCAGCTGAGGTTACTTTATTTATATTTAGTTTCTTTTAAGTTTTTTAATCATTAGTTTAACCCCCCACATAAGTATATATTTATTTAGGCTAGTATTCGGTATAGGTTGTGATCTTGAGTTGTCTTCGCGTCTTTGGGTTCGATACTCGGTCTTGTCTGTCTACTACTTTGCGACCGGTACACTTGCCGTGCGTGTGTAGTTTCTAGGTGAGTCGTTTTAATTAGAACTTGTGTTATTTATAAATATACATTTACACACATCATTACACTTATATCATTTTTGTAACAAATTTTCTATAAGTAACTTATCGATTTTTTTTTCATGTTACTTTTAGAAAAGTCTTAAGAGTGTTACACTTATATCATATATGTAGCTATTTTTTTATAAGTACCCTTTACAAAAAAAAATTTCCATGCTACCCTCTAAAACTTAATAAATTCTTTTAACAAAGCAATTAAGCATCTACACAAATTATAAAAAAAAAAGAAGGAATTATATAAATCAACTAAACAAAACCCTTAGATTCATCATCTACAAAAAGTTACATTCACATTAAATTAAAGTTTTAAACCAATTTTTTTTCTTTAACAGTAGATTACAACTTTTTTGTAACTTATCTTAAATTAATTCAACAACCCCCTAACAATTTTCTTTTT
Source organism: Ambrosia trifida (assembly GCA_028751855.1). NCBI lineage: Eukaryota > Viridiplantae > Streptophyta > Magnoliopsida > Asterales > Asteraceae > Ambrosia > Ambrosia trifida. The sequence goes on along the minus strand of CM054123.1, from coordinate 1,161,486 downwards.
CATGTTATCCATCTTTGTAAGCATATACAAAAAAAAAATAAATAAAAAAAATTAAGGGTTTCAATAAATTATTTCAACAAACCCCTTAGATTTCATCATCCACACACATAAACTTCACATTAAATTTAAGTCTTTACACCATTTTTTCTTTTAAACAGTCGATTACACCATTCTTATTTATAATAATTTAAATCAATGAACCCCTTCAAAACAAGGTTTTCAAGAATACCTGCTATAACCTTTAGCCCTTGCATCCACATTTTTTGACGATTTCAAAACCTTCAAACTTTGCCTCATTCTAAAAACCTAACGCCTAAGATCTGCAAAAAAAATTAAAAAAAAAAACAAAAACAAGAATACGTTGACAGTTAGTGGTAGTTACACTTGTAAAAGATTAAAATCTTTAATCACTAACCTCAATTCTGCATAACAATCGAAGACTAATTTGGGGGGAAATCAGACAGAGGTTTAATTTTTGAGAGACATGAGAGAGATTTTTTGATGTTTGTGTTTTTGGAGAGAGGATGAAAGTAAAGATTAATGAGAGAGAAAAGGAAGAAGCTTTTGACGGTTTTGTCACGTCAACGGTAGCTCTACATGTTTATGCTTTCCCCAGATGCACACTTTTAGTTTTTTCTCTGGACAATAATGCCCCTGAACGAATAACGATCTAAATAACAAAGCATCTTTATTATTAAAAAATTAGAGATCACATCTCAACCATTGGTTGCCGAAAATCTAGGGCCACAAATGAGTTTCTTTAGTTTCTTCAACTCATTAGAGTTTCCAAATTATCTATAGCCTATATATATATATATATATATATATATATATATATATATATATATATATAGGGTAGGGATCCAGAGAAAACCCTTGTTATAGTGAAAACTCTGGAAACTCTGACTTCCCAAACTTTTTAGGGACTGAAAATTTTAGGGCATGTAATATACATGATTTTAAGCATTTTGAGCCAAACAAATCAAAAAAGCGCTAAGCACTTTTTTTTAAAAAAAAAATTAAGTTTTCAGGTAACACATGTTAAGCGAAATTAACATGTGTTAACAGTGTGTTACCCGAAAACTTATTTATTTTTTTTTAAAAAAAGTGCTCGGCGTTTTTTTTGATTTTTTTGGCTCAAAATGCTTAAAATCATGTATATTACATACCCTAAAATTTTCATATAAAAAAAAGCTCAGGAAGTTAGAGTTTCCAGAGTTTTCACTATAACAAGGGTTTCCAATATATCCTTTACCTATATATATATATATATATATATATATATATATATAGGTAAAGGATATATTGGAAACCCTTGTTATAGTGAAAACTCTGGAAACAGGGTTTCCAATATATCCTTTACCTATATATATATATATATACTAGCAGGAAACCCGCGCGATGCGGCGGTGGCGACAATTTACGACACGGTATTCATCTTCAATTAGTTTATCAATCTTCATAATATAATGTATTGTACCCGATGCCAGTACCGAACTCATCCTAGCTTCATCAATGCCCAAAACACCTTGAGATATTTCATGATTTTAGCTGATTATGTAAGTTTTTGTTATATGTTTACTTCAAACTATTTATATAAGTTAATTTGAGATCGGTTTCACGTACAATTTGTAAATGTTAATTGATTTATGAGTATTAGTTGCTCAAATACATAAGAAATTGATGAACAGGTGTCTATACGTTTGCCGTTTGATTATTTGGGTGTTATGGTAGGGGCGAATATGAATAGAATAAATAATTGGCGTAAAATTGTTGAAGTCTTCGAGCATAGGCTTTCTTCGTGGAAGGCGCGTTTTCTTTCATCTGGTGGAAGACTAACGTTAATTAAATCGGTTCTCCAAAGTCTTCCTATATATTTCTTTTCTCTTTATAAGGCGCCGGTTCGTGTGATTGATAGATTAGAAAGTTTGATGAAAAGATTTCTCTGGTCATCCACGGGTGATAAAAATAAAATACATTGGGTTTCTTGGGATAAAGTCACTCGGGAGAAAAACAACGGGGGGTTGGGCATTTCTCGCTTGGTTGATGTCAATAATGCTCTTCTTTCAAAATGGGCGTGGCGTTTTCGAGCGGAGGATTCGGCGATGTGGAAAGTTGTTATTTCTTCTTGTCATAATGGTAGACATGCTTGGTCGGGGTTGCCTCGTGTTTACGGGAAAGGGGGGGTGTGGTCCGCTATTGTTAAAAATTGTGAAAAATTTATTTGCGGGGACAAGTATTTCTTTGAGTTATTGAAAGGGAAATTGGGAGATGGCAACAACATTCGTTTCTGGGAGGATTCTTGGCTGGGGGACGGTCCTTTAAGGTGCAATTTCCCTTCATTGTACAAATCGGCTATTTCTAAAAAGTATACTATTAGCAAGTGCAACAAGAATGGTGTGTGGGCTCCTATAGATTTTACACAACCCAAGTCGGGGGAGGAAGTTCAAGAGTGGTTTGGGCTTTCAGCATTGTTGGAACAGGCCCAAATTAACTCGGCGAAGGACACTTGGGAGTGGAATGGCAGCGCTTCTTTTTCTGTAGCCGATGTGAAAAAGAAGATCAAACAATATAGGGGAACCGGAAATTGTTTTAAACTTAAATGGGTGGCGTGGGTTCCTCTTAAATGCCACATCTTCGCTTGGCAGGCGGAAATGGATAGAATACCTACGGTAGAAGGTCTTAATAAGAGAAATGTGTTTGTCTCCAACGACCGGTGTAAATTTTGTGACGTGGAGCTAGAAACTTCGGAACACATTTTCACCGGATGTGGCTTCACTTACGGGGTTTGGTCTTCTATTTGGAAATGGTGTGGCCTAAACACTACGTTTGTTTTTCATACAAGAGACTTGCTGGTTCTTTATAAGCAGGTTAGTGGTGGCAAGTGGGGAAAGAAGATTGTCCACGGTATCATTATGGTGGCTTTTTGGATTATTTGGAAAGCTAGAAATGATAATATTTTCAAAGGGGTGGTGCCAAAGATCTCTTGTGTTGTGGGTAGTATAAAGTCTATGTCGTTTTTAAGGTTAAAAAATAGGTCTAAATACAACGATCTCCTGTGGGAGGATTGGTGTAATAGTCCTTTGTATATGTTGTAGTTTGTGTGGGTTTGTCCTTGCTTTGAGGACCCCCGTTTCTTATTGAAAGTCAACGTTCAAAAAAAAAAAAAAAAAAAAAGGTGTCTATACGTTTATTTATACGTTTATTAAATGCATTCTAGGATTACCGTTATATCTACAACTATTTTTTTTAAAGAAATGTAACTATTAAGAGAACCAACAAAATTTAACTAAAATATTTTGTGACTTTTGACCGGCTTATTTGAATGTACGCAACGGCACAACCCCATTTTTCCAAATATTTAGATCAGTACTATTATATAAAATTATTTGGATCGCTAATAACGGTTTAACCGTAAGCCAAGCCACTAAAATGGTACAGTTATTTTTTATTTCATTTTTTTGTAATACCTTAATATTTCTTTTAATAATTTGCTTTAAATAAAAATTACATGAAGACAGTGGATAGGCGGGTTGTGGCGGATCCAAGATTTTTTTCAAGGGGTGCGATCAGGGGCATTGTCAAAACTATCAAGGGGTGCGATCAGAATTTTCACCTATAAAATACACTAATTTTTTTCAAGGTGTGCGGCCGCACACCTTGGCTTGTACTTGGCTACGCCCCTGTAGGCGGGCAACAAGCTACGCCACTACCTTTTTCTCAAATTTTTTTTATCAACTATGTAACGCCACATTTTAACACTTAGGAATATATTTGTTGAGAAAAAAAAAAAAGACAACTAACAAGTACAAAGAAAAGACAATTGCTAACAATTAGAAACCATTCATGGTATAATTATTATTTCGTTTTGGAATAACACCATTGCAAAATAGAGCTTTTAAGAAATTCTTTGTATTGCATCAGCTTTGAAAGCTGTCTGTTGAGTTTTCGTTTGCAAATTTTGTAAAGTAACAAATTAACCACAAATATAAATATGGTTATTTAATTCTGGAACCGTGTGATAAAATAACAAATAATTACCAGGTTTGTGTTTTAAAAAATTCCTAGAATGCCCCTGAAATCAGAGTTTTCAATACTTACTAACCGCTATTTGGTGACCCGTTTGCTAAAAGCCTACAAAACGAAGAGTTGTCAACATAGACTTATTCTATACTGGTGACCCGTTTGTTCCTCGGTGACACAATCAAACAAAAACCGTAACCTAATTCAACTTGTATAACAATAATAGGTTGACTTTTACAAACCTGTAACAAATTTTCATAACTTAATCATGCACCTCAACATGCCTTCTGCTTGTGTGATTCCTTTTATTTAACATATATACATACTTCACACACAAAGGTTGAAAGTGCAGAGTTACCTTCTTGTCTTTGATAGCAAAACCAATACATTATCTAACATATTCAGATCAGAGCTAGACCAACATTATATCAAAAGTATAACGTTGATATAAACTTGCATTATATCAAAAGTATATCAAAACTTCTTTTATAAACTTGCAAACTCCTTCGATACCAAGGATGCACACATAAAATGCTAGCAGAAAATCAATAAACCATCTAAAGTAGAAGTAAATGTAAATTTAATGATTATACAGAAGTAAACCTTACAAAGCGAAGATCGATTTAGGGCTTCCCCAAGATTTAAGTTGCAGTTGAGAGGATTCGCTGTAGAAGAAGAAAATCCGGTGTCATCAGCCGATGGTTACGTCACCACTGTTGTGTCCGAAAATCTGGTGTCATCACCACCGCTTGATAACCCACCTGATAATCTGGTGTCCAAACATCCGGTGTCATGACCCATGAACCCCAACCCAACCCAACCCATCCCATCCCATCGGTTTCCCATGTACAGGTCCAATTAAGTTAAGACCCCTGAAATATCAAGGTAATAGGTTTACTACAATGCATCAAATACATGAAATACCTGAAGATCGGGGTGCCAAACTTTAAAGGATTGATTTTACAACAGGTCAGGTCAAGTTTTTTGGTCGTGATAAGTCTTTTGTCTATTTTTATGAAACTTTAAATAAATTAATTAGGAGTTTGTATGTATACAAACATACTTCAGACCATTATTTACACATTAATCTATTTCCATTTTGGTCAATACCGGTACGTTTAAAACAACAAGCATGTCCATTCTTTTGCGAGTCCGCTACATAAATCAGAAACCAGTATTTAGGGAAGCCAACAACACTTAACTTCGACATTTAGTATCAAGTAAAGATCAGTATAAAAATATTATAAAAAAATGTACCTTCGATGCAGAAGTGATGTGAGGCACAACAATAGAATTTTTTATGTCGCCTAGAAGTTAGTTTCATATATGACTCATCCTCTAAACATCAAGACATGCTCGGAACAACAGGTTTTGTTTCAAACGCTCCACAAGAGCCTCTTCATCATCCACAGTCCTCAGCGTTTACAAGGATCGCCTCCTACATGTTCAAGTTACACAAATTAAGCCATATTTATATAAGAAAAAACAGAGAAAATTGGGCTTGGAGACATGGTATTATTGATTAAAACTTGTTTGGTATATGCATTAAACAATTGAAATGAGTCCCATGTATTATAATTTATCCTGAGAAAATGTTCTCAGAGCTCCAATCATGCATAACAGAGCTAAAATCATAAAAAAAGTACAAAGTTCTAGTTTTTTAACAAATTTATAATAAATAACATTCTTTTTGTATTATTTCTTTACTAAGAAACAACAATGAGGATATAGTGATAACCGGTATATCCAAACAACACATCACTCACTTCAGCCATGGTTCCTATACAAGCTCCAGCAAGCAAAAGTATTATAAAATCGGCTGCTTGTGCATATAAAATCGGTATATGCACAAATCAGACTTCATAATTTGTATTATTTTCCTGGGAAAACAGAAATTAACTATTATGAATATTACCTTCCAATGTAATATCTGTACTACCTGCAAACCCATCTCTTAAGCATATTCCCACAAACTCCATTCTTAAGAGCTCACAAAGTAAATTACATATTGTTCAAAATCTTAGCTCTTTAAACAAGTTCCATAGCCGAAAAACAAATATCCAACTGATTTAAGTGCAAAACCCTCATCAAAGATACAAACAAATTAAGTTTAAAATATAAAGGTTACCGGTTTCTCACGTTTAGAGAGAGAGACAATAGAGATCTCAAATCAACTTTGGATTTTTAATCCATTTATCTATCGATCTGCTGGGTTCTTACAAGGCCTGGATCTGGATGGATGAAGATTTAGAGAAAAGGAGTTGAAAACAGAAGATGAAAATAGATCTACAACAAAAAAAATCACGTTAGATGTGAGAGAACATTGAGCAGAAAAATAAAAATTGAACCTACCTGGATGCCAACGGAGACAGATCAAGAAGGTAGGATTTCTCTTCTGTGCTGTCTTTCTCTCTCGCTCATCTATGTGCGTTCTCTCTCTGAAGTTGTCTGTACAACAAAAAGGGGAAGGGAACAAATGAAAATATAGATAGGATGCAGGAAATGGTTGCCAAAATTGAATGAGCGGGAATTCGAATTTTGAATGAATGTTTTGGCCAGCCAAATGTATTTTGCATTTTGTAGTTGTACCTGATGCATGACAAGTTGCACCCCATAAAAGTTTAAGAGTTTAGTGCATTGAATCATTGTACATCAAGCTTTAAAGTGTTGTACCATTTAAAAATGTGTAAAAAGACCATTATTGCCCTTCATATATACATATTAATATAGTATAGATATATATATATATAAGGTAGATATCATACGAGAACCAATTTTAGAGAGAGAACCAAGGAACCAGTGTGAACACAAAAAAAAACCTAAAAACCCCACCTCCACCCCCTAAAAACCTAAACCCACCCACCCCCATCCTCTAAAAACCTAAACCCCCCATCCCCCACACCGCCCCGCCCCGCCCCACCCCCCCCTAAAAAAAATAATAAATAAAAAAAAATTGTACAATGCACATATGCAGCTAACCCCACACCCCCTTAAAACCAAAACGCTCCACCCAATCCCTCAAAAAACCTAACCCCCCTCCCACCATAGCTAAAAACTAAACCCTAAAGCTAAACCCATTAAAAAACCTAATTATAATAGTGAAATGCACATGTTCATGTAGTATAATTGTCTTATTTTATAGTTTTATATAGAGGTTTTTTTTAAGTTTATTCATCACCAACCCCAAAAACTTAAACTCCCCACCCATCCCCCCAAAAACCTACCCCCCCCCCCCCCACACAATACTTACAAACTAAACCCTAAAGTTAAACCCATAAAAAAATCTAACTATAATAGTGAAATGCACTTCGCGTCTATTTAATGATCATTGAATAAAAAAACTTCCACCTTATATATCATCACGTGCATTTAATAATCATTTCATTATAGTAATTATTTATTCAAAAATGTACTCTAATAGTGAAATGCACATGTGCATACGGTATATGTCTGTATATATATAACAGCAAAATGCACATGTGCATCAGACATGACGTAAATATGACGTAATAAAACCCATTTTTTATAATTTTTTTTTATTTTTTTAGGTTATAAATTTTTTATATTTTTTGGTGGAGGGATTTTTGTGTTCACACTTGGTTCTTTGGTTCTCTCCGTATATGGTGATTCTCAAATGATCCAAATCATATATATATATATATATATATATATGTATATGTATAACAAATAGAGAAAACAACAAAAACTAACCTTATTAATCTATAATAGAGAAAATTATATAGAAAACTAAAGTTACCCTCCATATTTAGAGGTTTACTATTCATCATCCTAAACATTGTTACGGGTGTATAAAATTAAGAAAAATAATACTCCATCCGTCCCAAATTAAATGTCCTTCTTTTATTTTTTGTTTGTCCCAAAGTAAATGTCCCTTTTCAAAAATAGAAATGTAATAACCCTAGTCTAACACTTATAGCTCAGTTGGTTCGTTGGCCTAAGTTTCTTTTGGGAGGCTTGAGTTAAATCCCCACTAGCTACATTTGGATGACATAATGAGAAATGAGGGATGACTTTTGGCCTATGGTCAGAAGTTCGCGTCCTAATCTCGCCCAGGTTTAACCGGTTCTCCACAGCGAGTCTTCAGACGGGGGATCGAGTTTTCTCCGGTTCGAGAACTACTATGAAGTAGTAGATGAAAGACTGGACTTTGATCTGTACTCACAGAGGAAATATGGATAAACATAAAAGGGAAAACAACTGAAGAGGTTATTTGGATAATCATTAATGGGTAATTCACTAGATGACTACTTATTAATGGTTAGAACTTACAAATTTAGAATTAAGGTTTTGCTGTTCAATGTTAGAATTGTTTATTGATATTACTTTAGTCGTCAAATAAAATAGTTTATGTTTTTAGTTTCTTTAAGACTATAGGGGGTGGGTGGTGGTGTGTGGGGGGGGGGACAGGGGGTAAAGCGCTATGTGGCACTTGTGGATCTTATGTGGGGGGGGGGGGGAGGGAAGGAATATTATTATGTGTATGTTAGATTTAAAAAAAAAGCAGCCAACCACAAGCTGCCACCTCACACCCCAAAACCCCCGGCCTCCTCTCCCCGCCACACACCCCACCCCCTCCTCCACGCCCCTAAGGGGTGGTGTTCCCGCCCTTGAAGCCTTCCCCCGCCCCTTCTTCCCGCCCCACTCCCTCCACTCTAAGGCTTAAAGCTAGAGTAAATTATCTAAACCGTCCCTATAGTTTGGCCCAATTTCCTACTCCAGCCTAATCTTTTAAAAAGTGCATGAACACTCCTTGATCTTTCAAAAAATATGCTAAAACAGTCCAACGACTTAACCCAGTTAACTTTTCTTCGTTAAGTCAGGTCGGGCTGGCAATGGGTAACCTGTATGAGACACGATAAGACATGTTAACTGAAAAATACACTATGTGATTTTTTACTTTTTTTTAGAACTTCATTTGTTCGCGTCATCAGAAACCTATTAAACCTGTTAAGACACGATTTTTCCAGCCCTGAGTCAGGGGCATTTTCATCCAGTCACTTAGAGCACTGACATTTGGTCCCCTATAATTCTGTGAGAGAAAACCCTATAATCTTTTATAGGGTTGGAAGTGGTTGTGAGTGAAAAAAAATGGGGAATCTACTGTTTATCGGTATATTTGGGGTTATTTGGGAACCTTTCGGGGAAAACTGGAAATTGTATTTATTTTTTAATATTTGTTGAAAGTGGTTATGAGTGGAGGAGAGAGACACTCTAATGATTTTTAATGTAATATGTGGTTGTGATTGGTTATGAGTAAATAGGGGATGAGGAAGCTACTGTGAATGCTCTTATAAATTCATCTTCTTTCCCAAATTCTTCTTCCCTAATCAGACCTACCACCATCTTCACCTTTCACCGCCACCACCACTACCCACTATCTCCTCCAACTTTCACCACTACTACCACTACCCACTAAACTAACAGAAAAGTGTATTAAGGCCCAAACAGGTAAGCTGTGAGAAAACTAGAAGTTAGAGGTGTTAAAAGGTGTACTGAATTATCCTTTATTCATCTAAACAACATTTCAGTTACATAACATTAGATTATTAACTTAATGCAATAGCTGATTCAACAACATTTTCTCAAAATCATAGCAAACAGATTATAAAATTAAGGTACAAAGTTAAACAATACCTCAGCAGCAAGGTACTCGAGGACAGCAGCAAGGTAAACCGAGCATAGGATTTTCTAGTTCAGTGTTTGTTCAAACCTCTTAATAATAATAATAATAATAATATTAATTACTAAAAATTTTAAGAATTCAATTTTTCAAGAATAATCAACGAACTCTGTCCAACATAGATACTAGGGATTTATATAACCTAGGTACCGATTTTGATGGTTCTCCACTTTCTTTGTGTTGGATTACTTACAGTAAAATGGAGACCGATCAGATGCTGCAAAAGAAACAAACAGGGAAAATAAAAAAGGATTAACAGAACCGGGCTTGTGTTTGACACAATTCCCTTAAACAGATTCGTCGTCTGTTCCCAGGGTACACCGGTTCAACAGTGACGGTGCACTGCGGACTATCTCACTTGCCTGAAAAGAAACCGGAACTGGAACTTGTTGCTGCAATAAGACAGATGTGAGAGTATATGTTTCTGTGTGTATTGTGTTCTGCACACACGTCTGTATTATATACTTGAACAACCAAAACTGTTGGAAGCTGTTTAGACTCTAATTAATCACGCGAATTAACCACCATTATTATGATGTTAATTGCTGGTGATAATCAAGAGTCGCAACTGTTGGAAGATGAAGGCAAAGAGTTCTTTCTAGAACAATCAGCTACATTGTGCAAAAATTAAAACAGACATCAAAAACCAGTCTCGCACGGACCCGGGTTTTTCGAGCTGCATTCGTGTCCGCAGGTCGTGCGGGCGCCACGTTGGTTCAAGGATTTTTCCGAGCCAGAACCCATTTTTGCACCCCCCCCTGCGCGCGGGTAGGAGTTAGAGGATAATATAACTTTAACAATTTAATTCCTCCATTCCAACTTTACCTTATAAAGTCTTCCAACTTTCATCTTCCCACCAATGTGGGACACAACCAACTCACACACTTAACTCACATTCACTTCTTTAATTTTCCAACAATCCCCCACATGAATGGGAATTATTTCCAGAAACAATCTCGTTCCGATTAAATTTCAACAGTTGAGTTTTGCATACGATAGGTAGGTGTGACCCTTTGAACCTTCGCTTATGAAACGCACTTAGCCTACTGGCTCTGAGTAGAACGCGATGTCTTTGAACTCGTCTGCCGTTTGTGTAGACGACAATACGCTTCACACAAAACTCTCCCTGACAACGTCAAGTCCTCATAGTTGTGTCCGTTATGGTCATGGACACGTGCCTGGTTCTGCGAGAGCTATTAAGTATTGTGCCCCAACAATACCCTTCGAAGCGACCCCACTTCTCTCTCACATAGGTGATCTACTGGGACTGGTTACCTCAGTCAGATCATTAAAAGCTATAAGCTTAACCTCAACCTTGTCACTTTTTAGGAATGGACTAGGAAGCTTATTAAATCTCATAGTAAACTCCCTTTTTAATATGTGGGGTTTTCACCAACTCTCCCCCACAGTGACCTTCGCCAGTTCATACAATTAGGTTGTCCTATTGAACTCAGATCTTGGGATCTCCAGTCAGCTGAGTTAGGTTTCCTTCGCATAAACCTAGCCTTTCATGGGCTTTAGTCCCATTCCCATTGACGACTTCTGAACTAACTATCTGCTTAAGCCTTTCGTTAGCGGATCCGCGATGTTATCCTTTGACTTCACATAGTCAACAGTGATAACTCCTGTAGAGATTAGTTGTCGTACCGTCTTATGTCTACGTCTTATATGCCTGTTCTTACCGTTATACATTGTGCTACGAGCTCTGCCAATTGCCGATTGGCTATCACAATGTATGCATATGGCCGATGCCGGCTTCGGCCATCTTGGTATATCCTCAACAAATTGACGTAGCCATTCTGCCTCTTCACTCGCCTTATCTATGGCAATGAATTCCGATTCCATCGTGGATCTAGCAATAACAGTTTGCTTAGATGATTTCCACGATATTGCTGCACCACCAAGCATGAATACATACCCACTTGTCGCTCTGGAATCATTTGTGTCAGATATCCAATTTGCATCGCAGTAACCTTCAATAACTGCTGGATATCTACTATAATGCAGCCCGTACTCTCGTGTGTATCTCAAGTACCGAAGCACCCGTGTCATGCAACCCCAATGAGTTAAACTTGGGTTGCTCGTGTATCTACTTAGCTTGCTTACAGCATATGCTAAGTCTGGTCTGGTACAACTCATCAGATACATCAAGCTGCCAATAATTCTTGAATACTCTAATTGATTAACAGGCTCTCCTCGATTTTTAGCTAGATGTTGACTCGTGTCAATGGGAGTTCTAGCCACATTAGAGTCATTTGCATTGAACTTCTCAAGAATTTTGTCCACATAGTGAGACTGACTTATCACAAGTCCATTCTGGGTTCGTGTGATTTGTACTCCCAAAATCACATCCGCTAATCCCATATCTTTCATGTCAAACCTTGCTTTCAGGACGTCCTTTGTAGACTTTATCATTTTCTCATTACTACCAGCAATGAGCATGTCATCCACATACAAACACAAGATGACATATCCGTCTGGTGTGTCTTTCACATACACACACTTGTCACATTCGTTGATTTTGAACCCAGAATCAAGCATGACATGATCAAACTTTTGATGCCATTGTTTTGGAGCTTGCTTCAAACCATATAAAGATTTTACAAGCTTGCATACTTTCTTTTCTTGTCCCTTGGCTATGAAGCCCTCGGGCTGTTCCATGTAAATCTCCTCCTCTAGATTTCCATTCAAGAAAGCCGTTTTCACATCCATTTGGTGAATTTCCAAATTTCTAATGGCTGCAATGGCAAGTACCATCCTGATGGATGTTATTCGCGTGACAGGCGAATATGTGTCAAAATAATCCAAGCCTTCTCGCTGTTTATATCCTTTGATCACCAACCTTGCCTTATACTTATCAATGGTGCCATCTGGTTTCATCTTCTTCTTGAAGATCCATCGATATCCTAGTGGTTTGCATCCCGCAGGAAGATCCACTACTTCCCAAGTGTGATTTTGTAAAATAGAATCTATTTCACACTTTATGGCCTCCTTCCACTGAGGTCCATCCGAGGAATTTACCGCTTCTTGGTAAGTTTGTGGTTCCTCCTCGACCACATAGGTGAGGAAATCTGGACCAAAGGATTTTTCAGTCCTTTGTCTTTTACTCCTTCGGATTTCACTTTCATCTAATTGAGGTTCATCATTTGCAACCTTTTCTCTTGAACCACCTTCCCTAGTTGAATTTGATGGGTCCGGTTCATCCTCTAGAACACTATCATCGATTGGGCTTTGTGAGCCCAACTTAGGCCTATCCAAGCATGGAAATATGTGCTCGAACCAAGAAGCATCCTTAGATTCCAATATAGTGCCGTTAGACACTCCAGGATTCTTCGAGTCATGCACAAGAAAGCGAAGTGGACCACCCAAACGAGTGTATCCAATGAGCACACAATCTATAGTTTTTGGGTCCTATCACAAGACGCTTTGGTGGTGTCACTACCACCTTAGCTAGGCACCCCCACACTCGCAAGTGATTATATGATGGTTTGACACCTTTCAACAATTCATATGGTGTTACATCTTTCTTTTTACGGGGAATTAAATTTAGAATGAAATTTGCTGATAACAGCGCTTCCCCCCACATGTCCTCGCTCACCCCCGAGCTTATCAACATGGCATTCATCATTTCTTTCAACGTTCTATTTTTACGTTCTGCTATGCCATTTGATTGTGGTGAGTAAGGAGGTGTGAGCTCATGTATGATTCCACTTTTTGCACAAAGATCAGCAAAAGGTGAAACATATTCACCACCTCTATCACTCCTCACCTTTTTTATTTTCCGGTTAAGTTGATTTTCAACTTCGGCTTTGAACACAACAAATTTGTCAATAGCCTCGTCCTTACTCTTAAGTAAGTACACATAGCAAAATCTTGTGCTATCATCGATAAATGTTATGAAATATTTGTTCCCACCTCTAGTAGGAATAGATTTCAAATCACACAAATCTGTGTGGATCAAATCAAGAGGACCGGTGGTTCTTTCAACCTTCTTGAATGACGTTCGTGTTTGTTTTGCCTCGACACAGGTTTCACACTTATGATTTGAGTCAATTTCAATTTTTGGTATGCTATTCAATTTAATTAAATGTCGAATGGAATTAAAATTCACATGACCTAGTCTACCATGCCAAACATTAGAAGACTCAAGCATGTAAGCAGAATTATCGTTATTCATTCCATTCATCACAGTTACATTTAACTTAAACATACCATTAAGGGCATAGCCCTTACCAACATACATACCACCTTTGGTCAACACGACCTTATCAGACTCAAACACCATTTTGAACCCAAACTTGTTCAACTGCCAACCCGACACAAGATTCTTACGAATCTCAGGAACATACAACACATTAGACAGAGTAAGTTCCTTTCCCGACGTCATTTTCAAAAGCACATTACCTTCGCCTTTGATATCTGCAGTGGCAGAATTCCCCATGAAGAGCTTTTCACCAGCAACTTCCTTGAAGGTGTTGAAAAAACTCTTATCGAAACACACATGCCGGGTTGCCCCGGTATCAACCCACCAATCCTTGGCATCCGTTCCAACCAAGTTTGCTTCAGTGACCATCATTGACCAATCTGACATCATAGCAACAAGATTGTCAATCATGTTGGCTTGTTTGCCATTTTCCTTCTTGGGAAGCTTGCAATCACTTGCTTTATGCCCCGGTTTGTCACAGTTATAGCAAGTTCCATTGAACTTCTTCTTGCCAACCCCACCTTTAGGCCCAAGGTAGGAGTTCTTCCCATTGCCTTTCTTAAAACCACCCCGTTTGTTGCCTTTGTTACTTTTGTTACCCTTTGATGATTCACCATGTTCAACAACATTAGCTTTAGCGACTTCATGACCAACAGTTTTCTTTTGAGCGACTTTGTTGTCTTCTTCAATACGAAGACGCACAACCAAGTCTTCAATTGTCATTTCCTTTCGCTTATGCTTCAAATAATTTTTGAAATCAATCCAACTTGGTGGCAACTTTTCAATAATAGCCGCCACTTGGAATGTCTCGCTAAGCATCATTCCTTCGGCATGAATATCATGAAGAATCACCTGTAATTCTTGAACTTGACTCATAACAGTTTTTGAGTCAATCATAGCAAAATCCAAGAATTTTGCCACCACAAATTTCTTAGTGCCCGCATCTTCAGTTTTGTATTTGCGTTCCAATGATTCCCATAAATCTTTGGCAGTAGCAGCTTTGCAATACACATTGTAAAGCGAGTCAACCATTCCATTCAGGATATAGTTTCGGCACAAGAAATCAGAATGATTCCAAGCATGAACCGCGCTCACAGTTTGAGCATTCATATCCTCTTCAACAACTTGAGGAGCGGTTTCAGTTAAGAACCTTGCAAGGTTCAATGTTGTCAAACAGAACAGCATCTTTTGCTGCCACCGTTTGAAGTTTACACCAGCAAACTTCTCAGGTTTTTCAGCGTGGCTTGCCACAGCAGTCGGCAAAGGTGCCACAAACCAGTGGTAACAGTAACAGCCTGAGAAAACACTGCAGAAACTCCTGTGACAGTGGAGTTCTGGAAAGCAGCAGAGGGCATGGGCTGAGAGTTCTCCATCACTGAAAAGAAACCGAATCTGTTAGTACAAGAATCTGTTTAAGTTTGTTGGATTACTTACAGTAAAATGGAGACCGATCAGATGCTGCAAAAGAAACAAACAGGGAAAATAAAAAAGGATTAACAGAACCGGGCTTGTGTTTGACACAATTCCCTTAAACAGATTCGTCGTCTGTTCCCAGGGTACACC
The DNA here is from genome assembly GCA_028751855.1 of Ambrosia trifida. NCBI lineage: Eukaryota > Viridiplantae > Streptophyta > Magnoliopsida > Asterales > Asteraceae > Ambrosia > Ambrosia trifida. The sequence goes on along the minus strand of CM054123.1, from coordinate 1,145,995 downwards.
GGTTCAACAGTGACGGTGCACTGCGGACTATCTCACTTGCCTGAAAAGAAACCGGAACTGGAACTTGTTGCTGCAATAAGACAGATGTGAGAGTATATGTTTCTGTGTGTATTGTGTTCTGCACACACGTCTGTATTATATACTTGAACAACCAAAACTGTTGGAAGCTGTTTAGACTCTAATTAATCACGCGAATTAACCACCATTATTATGATGTTAATTGCTGGTGATAATCAAGAGTCGCAACTGTTGGAAGATGAAGGCAAAGAGTTCTTTCTAGAACAATCAGCTACATTGTGCAAAAATTAAAACAGACATCAAAAACCAGTCTCGCACGGACCCGGGTTTTTCGAGCTGCATTCGTGTCCGCAGGTCGTGCGGGCGCCACGTTGGTTCAAGGATTTTTCCGAGCCAGAACCCATTTTTGCACCCCCCCCCCCCCTGCGCGCGGGTAGGAGTTAGAGGATAATATAACTTTAACAATTTAATTCCTCCATTCCAACTTTACCTTATAAAGTCTTCCAACTTTCATCTTCCCACCAATGTGGGACACAACCAACTCACACACTTAACTCACATTCACTTCTTTAATTTTCCAACACTTTGTTTATTGCAGTTGTTCCGGCGATTGCACCGGCAGCTGCACCGCCGTGTGGGGCGGCGGAGAGTCCTCTCCTGATAAACAACATCAAAACGACATTAAAATGTGATTATTAAGCGATTAATATAAAAGAGGAAGGATATGATAGGTGAAGGTAATATGCTTAGATCTGACTGTAAGCATATGTTATATGCAGATAATGATGATGTGAAACAAATCTTGGTAAAATTATTGGAAATAACAAAATATAGGTGATATTAATGACTTACGAGGTTGGTTGAAGAGAGATTGGGGAAGAGGGTTTGCTTAACGGGCTGGACTTGGAGCTTTACAAGTTAATGGTGAAGATGGTGGTGGGTAGTGGTGGTGGTGGTGGTGAGAGCTGAAGATGGTGGTGGGTGGTTGGTCTGATTAGGGAAGAAAAGATTGAGGAAGAAGATGAATTTATAAGTGACTGGACGAAAATACCCCTGACTTAACGAAGAAAAGTTAACTGGGTTAAACCGTTGGACTGTTTTGGCATATTTTTTGAAAGATCAAGGAGTGTTCATGCACTTTTTAAAAGATTTGGCTGGAGTGGCAAATTGGGCCAAACCACAGGGACGGTTTTGGTAATTTACTCCTTAAGGCTAAGGGGCACATTTTTTCGTGGCTCGCCCTGAGCACCAGAATTCTCAGGGATGACCTTGTGGCACTATCACCTCATTTCTACCCTCAAGTATCGTCACACCACAAAATCACTAGCAATGCTACCCTCAACTGCCCTTACACCCCATCTCCCTCTTTCTCTCACACAAACATGAGTCAACACACATAAAAGGTATCTGGGTATAGGTACCCACTACGGGTACCTACCAATCTACCCGCAAGGAGGCTGTGGCAATGTTACCGCGTGGGTTCGAACCCATAAAATCCCAAGCCCCAAGGGTGATCAAATTGATATTGAAAACAGAGACTCAATGTTCATCTTCCCCTTCATGCCCGCGATACTAAAAATAGTTTCAAACAACAATAACATAACATGATAAGTCAAATATTGGAAACCATAAGATAGTGTTTTTTCTAAAAGAGATTTTTCACTAAAATGTTTTTATTTTCAAAGATATTACAAATAAAAAAAGGACCAAATAAAAATAGTTTCAAACAACAATAACATAACATGTGAAGTCTCATATTGAAACCATAAGATAGTGTTTTTTCTAAAAGAGATTTTTCACTTAAATGTTTATTATTTTCAAAGATATCTATAACTATAATCTATAAATATATATAAAAGAATTGATGTTTGCTGACGTGACATTCAATGGTGACCTTAACCCTCCCTTGAATATATCATGTGACATAATGAGGTGATTTTTTTTTAATTCTTCGTTTTTATTATATTATAACTAATAAAAAAATTAAAATCTTATTCCTGTCTCCGTTCTATTCTCTCTATTCTTCTTTTTCTTTATTATTATCTCTTCCATTATTCTCTCTCTTCCATCTTTCTTCCATAACCCCATCTCTATTATTCATCTTCTTTATCCTCCTTTATTTGCCAATCTGTGTTCCATCTTTTTTCCATAACCCATCTTTATTATTATTATTATTATTATTCTTTATCCTCCTCTGTGTTGCGAGCGTCGTCTTAATATCATCATCTTCAAGCACCGTCATCTTCAATCGGCATCATCTTTATATTTGAGAAATTGTTAGTACGTTTTATTGATAAGATCATATTAGTGTGTTTTAGTTTTAGATTATGTTGATAATATATGATTAATTGAATGTTAAAAAAGAAGGATTATTGGTTGTATTACTCTGACCGGACATCATTATCGAGACCGACCATCACCAACCACACCTCCGTTGTTCTGGTCCATCACAGGTCCCTTTCTTTTGGGTTCCGATTAGGATGAGATAGGAAACAATTTGTGGGTTTGGGTTTTGTCTTTGTTTATATGTTTGGATATTGTTATTTTATTTGCTTCGGTTCATAAAAAAACACGATTTGTTTCTTAGTTTTTGCCGTATAAAACTTTGGCTTTGGTTCTTAACTTTTGATAGTCCTCGTCGTATAAAACTTTGGTTCTTTGATTTTGTCTTATTTGTTTTGGCTTAAGTCTCACGATTTTTTTTTAGTTTTGCAGAATTGATAATCGAATTCAAGGATCATCAAGAACTCGAAGAACATAATTAATATTGGTTTAAATCTTGGAGTTTGATATTTTTTCGATATGGTTGTTTGTTGATTGTGTTTGTGCAGAAATTTAGAAGAAGATTTTAGAAAGAGATTAGGAAATATTTTGAAAATCAAATCAAGAAATCAATCACTTCTTACATTATCGGGATCTTTAGTTGAAAATCAAATCAAGAATCTTTGGGAACAAGTTACTTGATTGAAAACAAGAGTACTCGAATTCACTAAGATTCTCGGATAAAGGAACAAGTTCTCGGATACACAGTCTCGGACATTAGGGTTTTCGGAAATACCATTGTTCTCGGTCAAAGGATCAAGGTTATCGGATTCCTTCTTTTCGAAATCAAAGTTTTCAACCCCGGGACACTTCCGGGGTAATCAGCTAGTATATATATATATATATATATATATATATATATATATATATATATATATATATATATATATATATAGGGGAAGTATATGGAAAAAAACCCACTTTAGATGAAAAACTCAAATAAAACCAACTCTTGGTCCATGTTGTGCCACATCACCTATTACATTATAATATTCTATAATATTCAAAGGGGCAATATAGACAATTCCTCTATCCCACTTCTCTCTCTACCTATAAATATTGTTTTCCATATTCTCTCTCTCCAATTTTTGGTTCAAATTCAAATCTGATCTACCCTCCTCTCTCTCTGTCTCTCTCTAGAACCACCACCACCACCACAAGAACTACCCTGACTCTCTCTCTCTCTCTCTTCTTCTCTCTTTTTTCTTCTCACTCGTCCTCTCTCTCTCTCTAAAAATAGGAAGAACACCAATCAAGAACTAACAATCAAGATTCCCTCTTTTAAAAACACATACACGACAGTGGTTGTGGTGGTGGCTGACGGTGGCGGGGGGTTTTGAAGGTGGTTGATGGTGACAGTGGAGGTGATGGTGGGTTTTGTTGGTGGGTTTCGAAGGGGCGGCGGTGGTTTTCAATGAATAGATCTGAACAGATCTGAGTCTTTGCTGGTTTTTAAAGGTGGTGATGGTGACAGTGGAAGTGATGGGGTCGATTTGGTGGGTTGCAAGTTTGGATAAGGGCCGATGATGGTGTCGGGTGGTGTTTTTGGATGATGGGGTCGATGATGGCCTATGAGCAGAAAAAATTTCTACATCAACACCACCCACCTTCTTCCATGGTAAACCCTTTATATTTCCTCTTTTTGTTACTTGTTTAGATCCAAAAAATATTATAAAAACACTATATCTTATTGTTTGATAAATGATAATATACAATATGTGTATTTTATTAGGTTTTGGGTTTTGTTAGAATAATAATAATAATAATAGTTTTGGGGATAGTTTTTGTTCGCATACCAAGTGTTCGATCATATGCTTGAATGAAAAAAAAACATATGTTAACCTTTTTTATTTATTTTTTATAATTATTATTTTGTTTATGTTAGATTTTTATTGGATTGGGGACATTAGGTTGATAGATCACATGTGATTGATAAATAAATTTGTTGTATTTTTATGTTAGTATATGCTAAAACATGTTATCTGTTCCAGTGTTGGTTTGCACGAGTAGGCTATGGAACAAGGTGGCGTTGGTGACGTGGCTGTGGTAATGAAGAAGCTTGCCTCGAAAACAGAGGGCTTATGTGTGCTTCATAGAGCTTGAAGAAGGTTGTTAAGGTATTTTTTTTCTATTGCTTTTTCGTAATTAGTGCAGCTCCATCCCTTTTCATTTTCTATAAAATAATGTTAGAATAACAATAATAACAGTTTTAGGGATAGTGTTTGTTCGCATACCAAGTGTTAGATCAAATGCTTGAATGAAAAAAAAACTCATATATTGACAGATGTCATTTTTATAGTTTAGATACTTCTAATTTTATTCACTTTACTTGGATTTCTCAACCCGGGACGCTCCCGAGGTATAAACTAGTAATCTATAACTTATAATAAGAGAATTGAGTTTGTATAAGGTGGCATTCAATGGAGCCATCAATGCCATGTGGCATCATGTGAAGCTTTCTTTTAAATTTATTTATTTTGTATTTTTAAATAAAATCTATATCTATATTATCTTAAAATTTCAAATATGTTAATTAATATCTTTTTCTTATTTTTCTCTCACATCTATATCTATATATCTATATATATATAATAAACCAAAGCATTTTTGATGATATGTCATAATATTATGCAATGTCTCTTTTGAGAGATGCCACATAGGATGTGATGTGGTAACTCTAGACCAATTAAAAAAAATGAATAAATATGGTTTAAATATGATTTAAAATAATCTATTAAATACCTAATCTACTAAATGTAAATATTAGAGAAAATTACGCAATTAGTCCCTGTGGTTTGCCTTTAGTTTCATCTTTAGGTATTAAGGGTTAAAAGTTTCATGTTAAGGGTTTAAGTTCAGTTTTTGTAACATAATAGGGTATTAGCATTAACGGAGGTTAATATTTAACTGAGTTTACCCTCATGTGATAAATGGTAAACCACAAGGACCAAATGTAAAATTTAAGTGGGGCCCCACCTAATACCCTATTATGTTACAAAAACTAAACTTAAACCCTTAACATGAAACTTTTAAACCTTAATACCTAAAGGTGAAACTAAAGGCAAACCAAATATGAAATTTAAGTGGGGCCCAACTAATAATCTAAAATAAAAAATATTGATGTTTGTGGTGGGGGTCGAACCCGGGTTGATGGCCGGGTCGATCCTAAAACCAAATGGATCAACCAACTGAGCCACTTGTGTATTTTGTCACACCCTCAAAATCCACTTGCGGAGTTTTACCGCGAGGCGCATGACAAACCAGGATCCAAACCAACGATCACAATAAACAAGTCTAAATTAACATATGCAATTTCAAAAACAAAGTTTAAATCTCCAGTTACAGCGGAAGCTTATTCTCAAAACATAATCCCAAAAGTAAACCACATTATTTAATGTTTGAAAACCATGCAATCCTAACTAGACGTCGTGCAGACGCGTGCGCCCTAGTTCCATTTTGCTACCTTAGCGACCTGAGAAAACATGTAAGAGTTTACGTCAGCACAAAAATGTTGGTGAGTTTACAGGTTTTGTAATCAAAGTACCAAGTTCAACCTGTCCATACTATAACAATTTGCAAACCAATGTACGCTAGCTAGGCGTATGTTTATTACCACTACGATTGGAAAACCATTACTAACTCGTAACCCAGATGTTGTGCCCGAATAGTAAACCAGTTCCTGTTTGAGACAATATGCACTCGCCCGGCCCTCCAAGCCGACGAGCGGGGTTGGTCACTCCCAATAGATCTATTCACATTTCCCCGTTGTGCTAACCCGCACATTCATGGTTTCCCCCGGGACTTCCAGAGATCGTATAGTAAACCATAGAAACCCATAGTATGACAGTTATTACCAAAATATAAGTTTAACACATGTTTTCTCCCCCAAAAAGTGAAACCAGTTAAAAGAGGGGCCGTAAAATCACCTTAGGTTGCGTTACTTCGAAACACGAATAATATCAGCAAGCTATGCTAGCCCCGTAAAGCGGCGACCTAACATATGACAGGTACAAGTACTTAGACTAATAACCCGTAGGTTAGTTAGTCCCTAGATGTCCAGACCATAACCAAGTTCGTTTGAAAACACCGCGACTGTTAAATTAACCCAATGTACAAGACTCGACATCCCATTTGTGACCCGAGACTCCCCGTGTTATACTTGCACTCACAAACATACAATCATGCAATTCACACTTAACATACGTTAAAGTCCAACAAGTTATAGCACGTAGTTCAAGTATCACGTAAATAAGTCCGAACACATGTTACTAAGTTATTAGATATGTTACGGGGTTCCTAGCATGTTCCTAGGTGTCAAATCGGGTCCCGAAATGCTAAATTACACTTACAGCAGCAGTACAGGCGATTAGGAAAAGTCAACTAGTGATTACGTGGGTCAACAGGCATTTAGGAATGCTAATCGCCTATACTATAGGCGATTAGGGCTATCTCATATGTAATTTTTGAGTTTATAGGCGATTACGTCGTAAAGCATGCAATTCAGGACTTAACTAGCATTTAGGATCGTAAATGCATGAAGTAAAGGGGAATAGGATCCTATTCGCCTATACTATAGGCGATTAGGGCTCCCCTTCAGGCGAATGGGCTCCTAATCGCCTATAGTATAGGGGATTAGGATTCCTATTCGCCTATAGCACAGCTGTTCCGGTTTTTCGCGCGTTTAACACTCCAAATCCAATCCAGAACGTGTGTAAACATCAAATATCAATCAAACAACTATATCAAACATATTTCAATCAAAATCCTTCGTTTAACCTCGTTCTATCAGCCCTGCATGCAACCATGTATCCCAAAAACAACACATATAGCATGAATCATCACCTTAACATGCATAACCCTATCCCTAATGAACAATTACTCAGATTTCATCAACATGCTATCATTACTAATCTGTAACTACCTTAATGTTATGTTATCAATCCATCTTGAATCATAAAAACCATATCTTTCAATCATAAACACACATACAACATGCATAGTAGTTAGAATCCAATTAACAATGATTAATAACGAATTTCAGAAGACATTTACGTTTATAAATAGGTCTGGACTATTAGGGATTTAATAAAAACGTTATTAAAGATTGCATAAATGAAAACCACACCTTAGATTTGTAATAGATTGATGTAATAGGCTTGAAATCTTGTGTTTTGATCCAAAATCATGTTCCAGAGGTTGTGTGGGTGTTGGGACGAGTTGTGGGACGACTAGGGTTGATATAATGAAGTTTATGAGGTCAAGTATTGTATTTATAAGTGTTTTTAGTCGTCCAGCACATTATAGGCGATTACGCAGCATCATCAGGCGAATAGGGATCCTATTCGCCCCTAGTATAGGCGAATAGGGCCTATTCGCCCTTACTGGGACCATACTCGCCTACCCTATAGGCGAATACAGCCCCTATTCGCCTATAGGGTCTGGTTCAGCACATTTGGCGCGTTAAACTCCGTTTTAACATATGTTAACACCTTTTCACGTACCAACAAGTCACATAATGATTGTAAACACATAATACTTGCAACCAAACACATTCACACTCGTTCACCAATTCCCGGGACTCGAGACTTGTATATTCCCTGTGCTCTGACGATTCTACGAATCGTCACCCTTTGTACACTTGGTTAAGGACTGACATCTAATGAGCTTTTAGACTAACATCTAATGATCCTCCATACTAAACTAACAGTTCCCGAACCGTAACACGACTCAACTAACCCAGTTAAGTATAATATACGCGTGACTCGCTAAGGTAGACTTTAATCTAGACAGCGTTGTTAACCAGAATTTGCCGGGTGTCACATATTTGGTTTTGAAACGTTTTTTTTTATAAAGCAATTATCAGATCGAACCTAGTTCCTTATACTAACCCATGAATTTTAACCCTCAAACCCATTTCGATTGACATCGAATTAGACCACGGTTGTGAATGAAATCATAGGGCTATTAATCTACATTGAATTCTGATCAAAACCATGTAAAATAATCGAACTAACATGTTCGAATCGATGGTTAATTGGCTTATTAAAGACGCGTGACGTCAACCTTTAATTCGTCGAATGGAGCTTGATTTGAATGTTTTAATGGAAATTTTTTATACATAATGGATCGACTATCATATATACAGGTGTTTCAGTTCTCAATTTGTGGTACATACAATGAATTCGACAGGTGGGTTTAAGGGTTAATATTCGTGGGTTATTATAAGGAACCAGATTAAAATGATAACTGTTATATAAAAAAACTACGTATTCAATAATAAACCAAATGCACAAGTGGCTCAGTTGTTGATCCATTTGGTTTTAGGATCGACCCGGCCATCAACCCGGGTTCGACCCCCACTACATACATCAATATTTTTTTATTTTAGATTAGAGAAAATTACGCAATTAGTCTATGTGGTTTGCCTTTAATTTCACCTTTAGGTATTAAGGTTTAAAAGTTTCATGTTAAGTGTTTAAGTTTAGTTATTGTAACATAATAGGGTATTAGGTGGGCCCCACTTAAGTTTCACATTTGGTCCTTGTGGTTTACCATTTGTCACGTGAGGGTAAACTCAGTTAAATATTAACCTCCATTAATGCTAATACCCTATTATGTTACAAAAACTAAACTTAAACCCTTAACATGAAACTTTTAAACCTTAATACCTAAAGGTGAAATTAAAGACAAACCACAGGGACTAATTGCGTAATTTTCTCTAAATATTAAAACTTTATTATTTTCTCTCCCATGTTTCCTCTCATAACTTTTAAATGTTAATATCTTTTATATACGAGATTTTTTAAAGAAAAAAAATAACACCAAATTAGCGAGCGTTTTATTATCTTACCAACGAGTACCATAGTGCTATATAAAAAACGGAGAAAAAAAGGGGTAACTTTGTAGAAATGTAACCAAGTTTGCTAACTGTTCCAATTAAGTCACTCACACTTTTTTTGTCTCTCTAAAGTCACTCAAGTTTCATTTAGTGTTCCAATACTATTTAATTTTCAGGTTTCCAGGTTAAAGTGATGATGTGTCAGGTTTTAATATTTTTTAATAAACTTTTTGAACATGTAAAATTTAAAAAAAAAATTATTATTTTTTAAATCTTCATTTTATAAAACTCACCTAATAAAAATAATATCCACGTAAGCATAAAAATGAAAGAAAAAATAAAAATAAAAAAAGAAGGTGACCTGATGACCTGGTAATTACATAGTATTAGAACAACAAATGAAACTTGAATGACTTTAGAGAGACAAAAAAAAAGTTTGAGTGACTTAATGAGAACACCAAACAAACTTGGTTACATTTGTGTGGCATTTCTCCGAAAAAAAACCCGACTATTTTTTGTAACCCGACAGGTATTGTGTCAGGTTTGGAATTAGTTTAAATAAAATTGTGGGTTTGGGTCGGGCCTGGGATTAGGTGATACCCGACCCAATTACCCTTTTTTTATATTAGAATATGATAACTTATGGCAGAGATTTGTTTAAAATAATAATAATAATAATAATAATAATAATAATAATAATAATAATAATAATATTCATTAATCATATATTAGCAAATGTCATTTATAATAAACTGATTTTGAATCATAGTTGTTAAAAGCCATCGCTTATTGCGCCTAGGCCCATTTTTAGGCGAGCCGAGGCAATTGCGCCTTCGGTAAAGGAAATTGAGCTTTAATTCTCCAGGTGACGGTTTAGGCGCAAATTCCGGCAAGATTTCCAAATTCCTAGGAGTTTTTAGCCAAGTTATCTAAAATGTGGCTAAATTTCAGCTAGATTTCTACTTTTATCTAAGGAAAACTACTTTTATACACTAATACACTAATTTTTTGTGACTTTTGATACTAATACGATGATATTAGATGTTATATAATAGCTCTTGTTTATTTTATTTGAAAAATAGTATTATTTTTTAATACATCATATATTTTTACTTTTTTCTTTGTTTGCCTTTTTTTTTAAATCTTAGGCCCTCGTTTTTTTTGCGCCTTGGGTGCGTCTAGTGTCTTTATTTCTTTTACAGCATATATATTTTTGCTTTTAGTTGTAGACAAGTCATACTACAAATCGACAAATTGCATAACTTTTAGATACAAAATTTAATCCAAAAGATGTAGAAAAGAGAAAAACACACCATTATGACAGGGAGGTAGAGGATAGGTGTTATTACGGGCTGTGTCAGGTTCGGTAATTGGCCAAATCTGAACTTACATACAATGTTTTGGTATCTGTTTTCTCATAATTGATCTACTTTGGTTATGAGCTGTTTGGCTGTTTTGGTTATAGGGGTAAGCTTGGGTCACTTGAAGCAAATTTTCAGTTATAGATTAAATGAAGATATGGGCTAACTTAAAAGATTTGGATTCTTTAATTTATAAAGAAGTAGAAGGCAAATGGTATATTGTTTATAAAAAGTATCACATAACATTTCTAATGTACATGATATTACTTAAAAAATAAAGGGTCAAACGTTGAGTTGAGATACAATGGCAGTTTGGGTCAGTTATTTTATTAGACAAGCCGTCTGTTTCTAAATTGGTTCGGTTATTGAATAATTTGCATAATTAGAGGTTTATTATTTTACAAATTATATTTGGGGGTATTGGGTGAAAAAACTAAAAATGGTGATGTATAGTTATGAATTGGCGGCATCAAAGAAAATCTGCAAAAAAATAGTGATGCCGCCAAATGGGATCTTTGGTTCAATGATGCCGCCAATTGGATTGGTGTCTTTGATGCCGCCAATCCAAATGTCTTCTTTGATGCCGCCGATTGAGATAGAGTCACCATTTGTATATAAGGCAACGACCATCTTCCCATTCCCTCCATCCCATTTACAACACAAATACCTTATATCATTCCCACATATCTCAATCCCATTTACAACACCACATATCTCAATCCCATTTACAACACAATTGTAAAAAAACTAAACAAAATACCAATATGAGATATAATACTTTTCCCGTAATTGTTCTGGAGGGTACGTTTTTTTATTGATAATGGGTCGATGTTACATCCACATGGAGTTTTAACAGTTTTGGGCGGGGATGAGCCGTGCTTAAAAGCATCCTCTCCTGTCTCATCCCCTACTTGGCATCGCTTTTCTGGGGTCCAAAAAAGCGGTGTCTTTGGATCGGTGTTACATCCACATGAAACTACTTAGATCGATGTTACATCCACACGTGGTATAACACGTGTAGAATGCAACATTGTCACTGTAGTTTATAATATTAGAGAGTTGGTTGTCATTGGTAGTCTCAATCTCTAGTCTACCACACCCAGACATTTCAACGGGCTCTTTAGGGGGGTCGACTTTCCAGGCAAAGCCTGTAGCGCAAGGCCATCCGGTGTTGACGAATCGCATCATGTGATTAGCAACGTCGGCGACATCGGATGATGCGATTCTTCACCGTGCTACTTTGGCAGGGCAGCCTGGGTTGATCATTGGGTACCTTTAGATTTGGTACACATGTTCAACAGGTTGATTGATGTTCCCCTGTATGATTCAGATGGGTTTGAATCTAAATGCGGTCCTGAGTTCCCGCTGACTGGAAGAACGAGTTTCTGGGTCCACAAGCTGTAGTTGACTTCAATAAAGCAATTGTTAACTTCAATAAAGCAATTGTGATGGAAGGTGCGAAACAGAAACTTAATGAACTCTGCAACAAGAAACGGTGGTAGAATATTGGAATTAGTGATCTCGGAAATAGATTGTCTTGTAACTCGGTAGATTGTATAGTTTGAATGACTAGTAATAATAATAATAATAATAATAATACTTTTCTAACGCAAAAGACAAAAAAAAAAAAAAGGGAAAGAATGCAAATGAGAAAAGTCAACATTGGATTTAATGCATATAAAAATAAAAACGAATCCTAAAACGATGCAAGTATTATTTTTGGAAGGGAGTTTGACAATTTTTGGGGAGGACGACAATTGGGAAGGAATCGAAAAAAGGAACGTATTTTTATTAATTCTTTCGAAGACAACAGCTTTAAAAGTGGGGATCGCATATCATTTTGGGGCGGTTCCAATTTGGAGAGGTCAACACAATTGGGGGTTCACACAAGAGGATTATTTAGAGAGAGGGGCGCAGTTCATACCAACAAGTGACATGTTCGTGAACGGATTGAAACTTGTCCATCCAAAACCATGATTGGTTAAGGATCCCTTTACTTCCAGGTGAAGGTTTGTAAGTTTCTTGATTTGTATGTTGTTATTATGATTGTGTTCGTGACATTTACTGTAAGAGATAATTTTTATGTTAATTGCCTTGATATTGGGTTGAACTTTGTGGATGTTTATGTTGTGCTTGAGCAATAGGAATGAATTTCGTCAATTAAATTTTGATGTTGGGTTGGATCTTGTGTATGTTATTGTATGCGTAAACCATAGAGATGAATTCTGTCATTTATGCCTTAACTTGAAATATAGGATTTGGTGAACTAGATAAAGAAGCATACTTAGGGCCTCGTTGCTATTTGTTGATGCCTAAGTCTTGATTCTCTGTCCAAGCGTTTCTTGCAGTAAAAACCTGTCATATTCACTTTAGAAATCTAGTACTTACATATCCGAACCCGGGAGTGATTGTTATCTTTATTGTTGTTTTTTAGTTAATTTTTATTGTTACCATTCAACCATTTTATAAAACTACAAAGATAAAAATAGCAAACTTCATAATCGTATTGTTTCCTCGTTTTAGTAAACAGCTTAGACGAACAAACAACTAGTGAGACGCTAACCACATGCTCCTTGGATTCGATACCCTATTTACCCTATCTACCTAGGTTATTTAGGTTTTGTATGACCCGTGACGACCGGTTCATCAAATGGCGCCGTTGCCGGGGAGCTAGTGCACTAGTGTTTCATTGCGTGTTGTTTCTGTGTATATTTAGTTGTTTTGAAATTCTAAAAAAAAATATTGTATTTCTATATTTTTATTTATTTATTTTTTATTTTGATTTCACTTGGGTAGTTGAGTTGTTTGTGCAGATACAACATTGCGAACACTTACTTTGCCATGAATTGGGTAGATGATCACCCATGTGAATGTTGTGGGAGCGGAGAGCATTACTTACAAGATTGCTTAATATTTCATGAAAGAGTCCAAGCAAACAAGGAATGTGCATTGTACGACAACATCTGTAATAGGAACTCCTATTATGGTGAAAGTTTTGATCCTTGGATTGACAAATATCCAACACCTCCACCATCGGAAGATTATTCCTGTTTTTGTTGCGGGAAAATTCACATAGATGAAGATTGCACAGTGTTTTGGAGTAATCCAGATCATTGGAAAGAAAAGTTGAAGTCTGGTTACCGGGCACGACCCCGTCAAGAAAACTGCCAGCCACAAGTCAATTACAATTACAATTCAAATTGGAACTATGAATATTATGAACCCGAAGAGGAGTCATTTTCAAGTTATCAAGAAGAATACTATGGGTACTATGACGAATATCCTCAGGACACATATGAAGAACCTCAAAATTCGGTGAGATCTATACTTGAAGAAGTCATGGCTCGTAGGATTCAAGTCCTAGAAATGAAAAAACATGCTGAATTACAAGATCAAGCAATCGAAGCTTTGACTAACCAGGTTCATCTTCTAACTGAGGAAATTGCCCAAATTAAACGTGAGCAAAATGAGTTGACTAATGAGGTTGTAGTTAATATTGAAGTAAATGAAAATGTTACAAGTCTTTCCATGCATGAAAATGAATGTTTAAATCTAAATGAAGACTTAACATTTTTCAAAGAACCAGAAAACAAAGAAATCTTAGTACTTCCCGTTCTTCCTATTGTGTCGAAAATTACAAATGAAAGTAAGGAGGAACCAATAAAAACAAAAGATCGGAAGGTGGAAACAAAAGGCATTTGACAATTTATTGCTAAACGACTCCACAACAACAAGAAGGGCCCAATTCTCATGCCAATCTTTAAACATCTAAGGAATTGGCATGTAAACTACCGAGCATACATTGGAAACTCGGTAGGCAAATGTTCTTTGAGACCATCATGAATGAGCATCAGGTATGATTGTTGTATATTTTATATATTTATTTGTTTTATTATTTTTTCGAGTGTGTTTGAGTCAGTTTTATTTTTGTTGGAGTCATGGGATTGCTTGTTATGATTTGAACCGCAAAAATAGATTGTCCCGCCCGTGCTCAATCTCCATTCGGGTGAGGACGATCTGGAAATCACTAATGTTTGCAGGAATCCCGATTTGTTTTTTTTTCTTTTTTCTTTTTTTTCTTTCGTGTTTCTTTGTTTCAGGTTTGTTATCGGCTGCGAATGAAATGCTATACGGCCGACATTGGAAGGAATTGAACAGACTTATACGCGTACTGCTTATCCAGGGGAGTCTGTTCCTTTTACTGTTGTATTTTATTTTTTATTTTGCTTTATTTTATTCCTAGCTCACATTGAGGACAATGTGTCGTTTAAGTGTGGGGGTGGGGAAACTTTCATTTTCATTTGTTTTAGTTAGGTTTGAGTCTAAAAAAAAGTCCTAAAAGCGGTCTTATCGGGAATGAAAGCGACTGTTTCAATGCTTTCACTCTGTCTCTGCTTGTGGTGTGTGGGTCCGTAATCATGGTCCAGTTCTTTAGAACAGACATATGAATCGTTTTCAGCAGGTATTTTAGGAAAAATGTTTAGAATTTGCTTGATTAGGTGTAACGAGCTGTCGGTAATAAATGCATGCACACATCGGTAACCCTATTTTCCCAATTTTGTGAGACCTTGAGCCTACTAGATTGTTAGTTGATCTGATATATATCCATTTGTTGAGTGTAGGCCATATGTTGCTCTGTTTTAGAACTTGTCTGATTTGATACATGCCGAGACTGTGGACTTGATTTATGCACATATATGATAAAGGCAAATTAGGAATCTCTTTTTCGTTTTACACCTTTGTTTACCCATCTAACCGGAAATATATATATATATATATATATATATATATTACCCTTAGTAGACTATTTTGAGTCTTTCACCTTTTCGTTTGTTTACCCGAATCCTGGTCTAGAGTGACCCGTTTTGTTATCAACTTTATTTGACAATCTATGTGTTTAGAATTTATATTGTTATAAAAAAACAAACAAAAAAACAAAAAAAAACAAAAACAAAAAAAATGATGAAAAAAAAAACAAACATATGTTAGTATTGTTAAATACGGGTCGAAAATAACCCGTAGTTTTAGTTATTGTGTTCAGTATGAATAAAAGATTGTTATGGGTTTGTAGTTTCTTTTTTTTAGCCACTTAATAAACCTAAACATTCACCACCTTTAGCCTAAGCCCAAAACCTGTAAGTCCTTTTGATATGTGCAAAGTCTATGTATTACAATGAAGGTTTGATTGTTTTACAAGCTTATGAGTACAGAGTTTCATATTCGATTTTGCTTTGAGTGATTTATACTAGCACATTACACGCTAGTCCATATATTAAACTGAGGGGAGTGAACAACTGTGAGGGGTGTATTGCATGAAAATAAAAACTGACAGCATGTTAGACTTAGTTGGGTGAGTTCTGTTTTCAAAATTGTGCATCATGGTTGCCTGTTGAATTAACACATCTAATGTTGATCTGTGAATGGGGTATGACTTTGGACCCTAACTAGTTTATGGCGGGGGCGTTTGAGGTATTTGTTACTTGTTCGTGGTAATGTTCTGAGCAGATTTGCTTGAGGGCAAGCAAAAGGTAAGTGTGGGGGTGTGATGTGTTGCTAAATGCATCACATTTATTTGTCAGTTTTGTATATTTTTGAGTCGATTAGATAGTATTTTTATTAGTTTTAAGCATGTACTTTTTATTTTAGTATTGTATATATTTTATTACTTTTTGGTTGTTTTTAATATTTATTTATTTATTTTATATGTTATAGGTGTTCGTGGAAAAGGAGTTCAAAATGAAAGAATGTTAATCGAGACACGAACACTTGAGAGCAGGTGTTTATAGACGTTGAAGCGTAAACGAGGAACTTTGGTCGAGCCAAAAACATCTGAGTTGGGAACATTGAGTTGTAATAATAATAATAATAATAATAATAATAATAATAATAATAATAATAATACTTTTCTAACGTAAAAGACAAAAAAAAGGGAAAGAACGCAAATGAGAAAAGTCAACATTGGATTTAATGCATATAAAAATAAAAACGAATCCTAAAACGATGCAAGTATTATTTTTGGAAGGGAGTTTGACAATTTTTGAGGAGGACGACAATTGGGAAGGAATCGAAAAAAGGAAGGTATTTTTATTAATTCTTTCGAAGACAACAACTTTAAAAGTGGGGATCGCATATCATTTTGGGGCGGTTTCAATTTGGAGAGGTCAACACAATTGGGGGTTCACACAAGAGGATTATTTAGAGAGAGGGGCGCGGTTCATACCAACAAGTGACATGTTCGTGAATGGATTGAAGCTTGTCCATCCAAAACCATGATTGGTTTGTAATCTTGAATGATTTTGTGAGTATTATTCCTCCACAGAATGGGTATATATACAGCTTTACATGTGATAAAGATAGAAACAATCTTTCCTAAAGTTATGGAAAGATATACAACATAAATGCAAATAAATATAATAAATATATACAGCTAATAGACCCCCGCAGTCGAAGCAGTAGCCGGCCGAATGCAAAGACTGGACTTGAAGCGATCAAACAAATGTCTGGGGAGGCCTTTAGTGAAGATGTCCGCGTACTGAAAATCTGTGGGAACATGAAATACGCGGACTGCACCAAGCCGAACCTTTTCGCGCACGAAGTGAATATCAATCTCTACATGTTTGGTGCGCTGATGATGTACTGGATTGTGAGACAGGTACATGGCTGAAATGTTGTCACAGTAGATAACCGACGCCTGTCGAATAGGAACGTGTAACTCCAAGAGAAGGTTGCGAATCCAGGTTAATTCAGCAGTGGTGTTCGCAACGGCTCTATATTCGGCTTCTGCGCTTGAACGTGAAATTGTTGCTTGTCATTTAGAGGACCAAGAAATAAGGTTCTCACCGAGAAATACACAGTAGCCCGAGGTGGAGCGTCTAGAATCCGGGCACCCACCCCAATCAGCATCTAAATAAGCCGTGAGATGCAGTGAAGAAGACTTAGATAAATGGAGGCCTTGATCCGCAGTTCCTTTAAGGTATCGTAGGATCCACTTTAAGAAATTAAAGTGAGGCTCTCGAGGTGCATGCATGAATAAGCACACTTGTTGAACGGCATACGAAATGTCTGGTCTCGTAAAAGTAAGGTACTGCAGTGCTCCGGCCAAGCTACGATAAAGGGTGCCATCTGGTAACAGGTCACCGGTGTCAGCACTCAGCTTGGATCGCGTGTCCGTTGGAGTTATGCATGGCTTACAATTTTCCATTTTAGCCCGATGTAAGATATCATTAACATAAGAGCGTTGGGTGAGAAACAAGCCGTTCTGAGTGTGTTGAACTTCAATGCCCAAAAAGTGATGTAACCTGCCAAGATCAGTCATAGAGAATTCCCTGGACATAGCATTTATAAATTTTTGCAAAAGACGATCATTAGAGGCAGTGAGAATAATATCATCTACATATAATAGTAGATAAGCCATGTCATTCCCCTGCTTGTAAATAAACAGAGAGCTATCCGATGCAGATGTATGAAAGCCACACTGTAGAATATATGAAGCAAAGCGGTGATACCAAATGCGTGGAGCCTGTTTGAGTCCATATAGGGACTTTTTCAACCTGCAAACATGTTTGGGGTTACGCGTATCCACGAACCCTGGTGGTTGAAACATGTAAACTGTCTCATTAAGTTCCCCGTGTAAAAAGGCGTTCTTGACATCCAACTGGTGGATGGGCCAAGAGCGACTGACTACGAGGCTAAGGACGGTCCGAATGGTGGTTGGTTTGACCACGGGGCTAAAAGTTTCGTCACAGTCGATGCCAACCCGCTGAGATTTACCATTAACAACTAAGCGGGCTTTATATCGTTCAAGGGTGCCATTTGCATGAAACTTATGGCGAAAGAGCCACATGCATCGGATAATGTGGGCATCAGCGGGTCGAGGCACAAGTTCCCACGTGTTATTATCTATTAAAGCATTATATTCAGTTTTCATGGCGTTGGACCAGTGAGGATCGGACTGGGCATCAATGTGAGATTTAGGTAGTGGTGAGATTGTTTCAACATTTAAATTGAAAGGGGCCTTTGGTTTAGATGTGCCATCTCGAGACCGGGTGACCATAGGGTGTCGAGGTACCGGCGGAGGCGGTGGCTCAGTGGGAGCAGCCGCGGGTGTGGACACAGGGGGGTCGGGTTGGGAGGTCTGAGTGGTAAACCGAGTGGGCCGACGGGAGTAAGTGTGTAGAGGTGGTGCTGATACAGGTACGGGCTGGGATCGGTTGTGTGTAGGGGTGGTGTTGTGGGCCAAGTTGGAAGGTTGGGTAGGAGGTGGTGAAGGTGGTGGGGATGGGAATTAGGCTGAGGAGGATGGGCCCGAGTGGACTAGGTCAGGAAAGTGGGCGGAGTGAGTTTGTGATGGTTCGGTGGGGCTGTGAGGTGGAGGTGGCGAGGGGGATGGGTCCATGGCAGTGGGTTGGGGAGGTGAAGGTGATTGTGGAGCGGAAGTAGTGGGCTGAAAAAGGATGGGTGATGGTTCACAGTCAAGGAATTTATATGAGTCTGGACCCAAGGAGTAAGTTTTGGAGAATGGGAAGGCGTGTTCATTGAAAGTAACATGTCGAGACAGAATCACTTTGCCCGTAGTTCGGTCTAGGCACCGATATCCTCGATGATCCGCAGGGTATCCGAGGAAGATGCACGGGGTTGAGCGTGAGGCAAGTTTGTGGGGACGGGTGTCGGATTGATTTGGGTAGCATTCACATCCGAAGACACGAAGGGGCTCATAGTCGGGGTGTTTGAAATATAGGGCAGCAGTGGGGGTGCGAAAGCCAATGGCTTTGGATGGGAGGATGTTGTGAAGGTACACGGAGGTGTGGAGGGCCTCTACCCAATAGTGAGGTGGGATGGAGGCATGAGTGAGAAGGGACAACATGAGTTCATTTAGACGCCGTATCTTACGTTCGGCAGTCCCATTTTGTTGGGAAGTGTGTGGACACGAGAAACGGAATTGTAGCCCGTGAGTGGATACGAAGTTTTCAAATTGGGTGTTATCAAACTCGCCTCCCATGTCACACTAGAAAGTTTTGATTTTAATGTGAAATTGGGTAAATATAAGGTTATGAAATTGAGAAAACTTTGAAAATGTGTCAGATTTATATTTAAGTGGAAAAACCCAAGCAAAATGAGTAAAATCATCAATCACCACCAAATAATATTTGTACCCCTGTTTACTCACAATTGGTGAGGTCCACAAATCGCAATGAACAATATCAAATGGACGTAAAGTGCAAGATGTAGATAAATGAAATGGTAAACATTTGTGTTTTGCAATTTGGCATGAATTACAAAAGAAAGTACGACTTGGTTTATTACAAGGAATAAACTTATTTGAACTCAAAAAATCTAAGACATGTAAACCAGGATGCCCTAGACGATGATGCCAATTATTGGAAATGCTGGAAGAGACAAAAGCGGATGCATCAGGTGATGTTGAAGTGGTGAATGGATAGAGGTTGCTGGAGCTATCATGCCGACTCAGAATCGTCCCACTGGGAAAATCCTTCACAGAAAAACCAAATGGGTCAAAATCAACAGACACCCAATAATCACGGGTAAATTTACGCACAGAAACAAGATTTTTAATGATATTGGGTGTGTGTAAAATATCTTTAAGTTGGAGTGGTTTGGAAGTGGAGGGAAGGGTGGAATGACCCGATCCAACAACTGGTAATTTATTGCCATTTCCAACCAATACATGCTTAATAGAATTTTCAAACGAATGAGAAATCATACCTGAGTCCGAGGTGAGATGGTTTGAGGCACCAGTATCCATGAACCAGCTTGGTGTCTCGGGGTTAAGGGCCATAGCCTGGAATGCTTCAGCAAGTTCGCTTGGTTCGAGTGGGTTTACATCAGAAACATGGGCTTGAGGAGTTGCTGAGTCTGAGTTGGAAGGCTGATGCGTGGGCTGCTGTGGAGGCCAGGCCCAACCCTGCTGTGTGGGGTACGGGCAGGGGGGTGGTACCCAGTAGTTAGCAGGCCAGAAGGGTGGCATAGGATAGGGTTGTTGGTTCCACATGGGCTGGCGGTTTGGGTTTGGGCTGCGAGAAGAAGGGCCACGCGATTGCTGACCAGGTCTGGACTGTTGTGACTGACCCGAGTGTGGTGGCGGCCCATTGGAGTGCTGATTTGGGCCGTCACGACGTTGATTGTACCGCCTATTATTTGGGCCTGATCTGTTGTCACGACGTGGCTGTGATGCACGCCTGTTTGGGGGGTGGGGTAGGGTTAATAGCAGCATGGGCTTCAGATGGGTTAGTGGGGTTACCTTCACGAGCAGCATGGCGTTCAAGTTCGGACTATAGCATTTCACACGCATCATTCCAGGATGGGAGGGATTGGTTAATGATCGACCCAATGGTATCATATTCCATGGGCAGATCACGAACCAACTGAAGAACAAGAGTTTGGTCATTGATGTTACCACCAACATCATTAATCTGTGAGGCCAGATCTCGTAGAGTTTGACAGTATGCTTCAAGCGACGGCATAGCACTGAGTTTGAGGTTCACAAACCGTGCTTGAAGAGCAGCACATCTGGGGCCTCGGTTGTTATGAAAAATGTCTTTCACACGATTCCAGGCCTGAAGGGCCGTGGATTCATCTTCAATCACCCGACGAGCATAACCATTAGACAAAGTTCCATATATCCACTGCACCACCACAACATCAATCTTCATCCATGATGCGTGGTTAGGGTCATCAGCAGGAGGGGGCGGATCTGTGATGTGGTCTAAGACCTCATAGCCACGAGCATGAAGTTGGAATAACTTCACCTAGGTGGAGTATGGGACGTTGACACCATCAAGAACACGCACCTTCTTGGTGATATCAGTCACCGTATACACGGGATGAAGGGGAGTGGATTGGGGTTTGGAATCAGATGGAGCAGCCATGGAGCAAAAACATAATCGAAATCAGAAAAAAAAATGGGGCGGCCGACTGCAATAGGGTCGAAACCCTAGATTTCAAATCGAAATCTGAAAGAAAGAGGAGCAGTGTTTTGGGTACAGAGCAGTGGGCTCTGATACCATGTAATCTTGAATGATTTTGTGAGTATTATTCCTCCACAGAATGGGTATATATACAGCTTTACATGTGATAAAGATAGAAACAATCTTTCCTAAAGTTATGGAAAGATATACAACATAAATGCAAATAAATATAATAAATATATACAGCTAATATGGTTAAGTTTCCCTTTACTTCCGGGTGAAGGTTTGTAAGTTTCTGGATTTGTATGTTGTTATTATGATTGTGTTCGTGACATTTACTGTAAGAGATAATTTTTATGTTAATTGTCTTGATATTGGGTTGAACTTTGTGGATATTTATGTTGTGCTTGAGCAATAGGAATGAATTCCGTCAATTAAATTTTGACGTTGGGTTGGATCTTGTGTATGTTCTTGTATGCGTAAACCATAGAGATGAATTCTGTCATTTATGCCTTAACTTGAAATATACGATTTGGTGAACTAGATAAAGAAGCATACTTAGGGCCTCGTTGCTATTTGTTGATGCCTAAGTCTTGATTCTCTGTCCTAGCGTTTCTTGCAGTAAAAACCTGTCATATTCACTTTAGAAATCTAGTACTTACATATCCGAACCCAGGAGTGATTGTTATCTTTATTGTTGTTTTTTAGTTAATTTTTATTGTTACCATTCAACCATTTTATAAAACTACAAAGATAAAAATAGCAAACTTCATAATCGTATTGTTTCCTCGTTTTAGTAAACAGCTTAGACAAACAAACAACTAGTGAGACGCTAACCATAAGCTCCTTGGATTCGATACCCTATTTACCCTATCTACCTAGGTTATTTAGGTTTTGTATGACCCGTGACGACCGGTTCATCAGTAACTTTATTTCATTAAATTATCAAAAATTCACAATCAAGTTATCCTTTATTATTTTTGTATCTACCTTTGTGATACACACTTGAAAAATGTTTAGTTAATAATTATTGTATGTACATGTCTTAGGATAAATTATATGTAAATTAATGAGAAGCACACGGAATTTGTAGGTTACTATACATAAGTTCGATTGAGTTCACATCTTCTTCACTACAATAAACTTGCTTTTACTCCTGACCCTATGATTTAAATATGTTAGTATGACTTGTTTGTTCTAGCATTTAAAACATGACTCCAAATGATGGCAAACAGAGCAAACAAAATGGTTTAGTTAATTTTTATTGTTACCATTCAACCATTTTAGTATGATTTTTATCCTTACATGCTTTGAGTTTTAAATGTTATCATCATCATCATACTCTGTTAATCTCACAAATAGCAAAATCTAAGGTAGGATCTGATGAGGGTAAGATGTAGACAGCCTTACCTCTACCCCGTGGGAATAGAGAGGCTGCTTCCAGTGAGACCCTCAGCTCAATAGTGGTTTTGTATCAAGCCTTAGACATAAGGCACATAACACTTAGCAATCGGGACAAAACCGACTTGTGCATGTACCCCCTTGTCTTTTGGCTATCAACGCCATCACCTGATGCATGATTAACCGTCCGCCATTTTTAACGTTATTTTCACGAAATAAGTAAAATAACGTTAAAATTAGTGCAACTTTATTTTTGCCCCTGAGGGCCACACATATATACATTATATGCGCACAGCCGTAAGCAGGCCATGAGTTTTGAATGTTATATATTTTTTAATTTGATTTATTGACATTGTTATATTTAGAGGTTATATTTACAAGTAGTATTTTATGGTTTTACCCAAATGGGTTCAAAAGGGAATAACTTGCTCAAATTCCTCGTAACATATACATATTTTACCCAAATGTATATTTTTAATACTCCAAAAAGAAATATTATTCATGGAAATATTATGTGTTTGTTTACAATCATATAATCTAACTCCTTTAGCAATGCATTTGAAGTATACTTTTGTGATCTTCTTTTTGCATTAGACCGAACGGTATGGGGACCGGCAAGGGGCCGGCGTTGCCAAGCCGGGCCGGGCTACACCGCCCCCCTGGCGCGGCAACGGCATAGCCGGCACCCCTTTGCCGTTGATGCCGGGGCTGCTGAGTGCATTGGGACGCGTGAAAGACTATGGGGGGACGTGCCATTTGACCGTTGGGGTGACCGTTTAAAAAAAAAAAAAAAAAAGAATTTTTTTTCAAAACTCTATTTAAACCCACTCATTTTATACCATTTTCAACACAAATCCAACACCACTTTTTATACCAACCCTTATTTTATATAAAAAATACTTTATACATTATTCAATGGATCCCAACCAAAACAACCCAAACCCGAATCAACCACCACAATATAACCAAAACAACCCGAATCCAAACCCGTTCACGATGCCAATGGATCCATCTTGGGCTACTTTTGCGGGTTTTCAACAAACTCCCAACCCTTTCACCCAATATCCTCAAATGCACCAAAGCCCTACTACCTTTAACCAATTCCATAATTTGCAAATGCATCATAACCCTCAATCCTTTACCCAACTTTTACAAACTCCGCCATTCCGTCAATCTCTACCACCACAACGACAACCCAATTTTGAACTCGAAGATGAAGAAGATGATGAGGTGGAGGTTGTCCCCGAAACACAAGTCCAACGTTCGAAGGGGAAGGCGAAGGCGAGTGCGAGTGCGAAGGGGAAGGGGAAAAAAAAGCAAACCGAACGAAGCCTTTGGACGAAATTGGAAGAAGAAGCGTTAGCGAAGACGTATCTGGCTAGTTCGAAAGATCCCATAGTTGGTAAAAAAATTTAATTTTTTTGTAGTATACAATAAAAAAAAATTATTTTTTTTATTCTCTAATATATGTTTTATTTAAATGTAGGGACTAATCAAACGGGCGATAGTTTATACACCCAAGTGCGAGATACATTTCACCAATTGATGGAGCAAGGAGAGTATCGGGGGCATGAGGCTTTAAGTTCTAAATGGAGGAAAATGAGTACTACAATCGGGAAGTTCATCGCCTTTTATAATCCGTTGTATGTGAACCCTCCAAGCGGGTTTAACCAGGAAATGATTTTCAAGGAGGCGATGCAAAAATATGAAGACAAGTATGGCCATGTTTTTCCTCATGTTCGAGCTTGGACGGTGTTGAAGTCATCTCGCAAATGGGCACCGGTTCCAAACGAGGTTGCAAGCGCCAAACGAAGCAAGACTTCGGAGTCGGGCGATTATAGCGTGGGAGGCGGGTCGACCGGTCATTGTCAAATAAATATAAACGATGACCCAGACCCAGAGTTCGAGGATACTCCCGTTCAAGAGGAGCCACGACCCATAGGGAGGGACAGAGCAAAAAAACAAGCGGCGGCTGCAAAAAAACAAGCCGCGTCAGGGAGCGGGAGCGGGTCAATGTTGGACGGTTTGGTCGCTGAATTGGCATCCTTCAAAAATACTTTTAGTGAAAGTCAAGCGGAGAAGAAGAAATTGAAGGAACGGGAAGTCGAAGAAAAGCTTCGTTTGAAGCAGAAGAGGGTGGAGGAAAGCATTCGCCAAAAGAACGAGGATAGGCAAATAGAAGAATGGCGAATAATGACGGCAAACATCAACGACTACCCCGAAGAAGACCGTCCCGTTTTGTTGAAGATGAAGGAGAGCATCGCAAAAAATATAATCAGTAGTTTATGTTTTTTTTTTATTTAAGTGTTTGTTTTTATTTGAAAATTGTACTTTTTTTTATTTAGGTGTATTTTTTTTTAATTTAAGTGTTTGTTTTTAATTTAAATACATCTTCACATTTTATATTAATATGATAATATTATTTAATTAAAAAAAAGAAAAAGAAAATGAAATAGCATTAAATGTTGTTGGGCCTCCTCCACACCCCTAGGAGCATCATCCTAAGGATGCTCCTACCCCACGCTGACGTGGCAGGTGAGGTGGAGGCAAGGCATGGATGTTGGGCCTCCTCCATACCTAATGGTCTTAGCAATATTGCGAGTGAAGAAGGATATGCTATCTCCTTGAAAGGCGAAAACATATTCAGTTAAAATACATGCAAAATACTTGTGTCTGATACATATCGTGTTCCTACCACGTATTGTTGACTCCGTCGCAACACACAGGTTTAGCACTTAGTTGTAATAGAAGATGACAAGTGAGTAGGTACTCTTAATTACATGGATTTGTCCGTTTAGTTATTGTAGTCCAGTTTTTGTCCCTTCTATTATGAAATTACAAATTTGGTTCAAATTTTACATTGTCGAAATACTTTTGATCTTTAGCATTAATTGACATTAGATTCTTTGGTCAATTTACCATCCCTATGTTCAAAAATCATAAAGAAAAAAAAATAAAATAAAATAAAAAAAATAAAAGCTAAATATCCCCATCTTATTCATCCCCTACCCGGACAACATGAATACCCCAATCACCACTAATAAGATCTTCACCGTCCTCGTCTCTAGTGCCACAAGTCAATCCCACACATACATAATAGCCTTTTAAACAAAAATCAAGAACGATAATTTTATTAGGGGTGAAAGGGGTGCTCAATGAATATTTTTTTCATTTTACTGATTTTAACCAATCATGCTTTACCATATCACTTCACCGATTTACTTCACTGAAACACGTTTTTGTTTGCAACACTCCACTGATTCTTTTATTTATTTCCATTTAAATACCCAAACTTTTTATTTTTTACATTTTTACACGGTTTTTTACATTTATTTATACTATTTCAACTGTCCCACCAAATGGTCAGCCAAATTTAATTTTTTTTTTATCTTGGAAAACGTCGACTAGTTTGAATTGACTCAACTAAACGGTCAGTGAATTAAATTTAACAGTGTCACCGTCGTGGTATATAAAGTGATCAAACTGTGGGGTTAAAAACCACAACTTACCACGGTTTAAAAAGACCAAACACACAAAAAATGAATCCGTGGACCGAAGAGGAAGAAATGGCCCTTGTGGTTTGCCACAAGGACGCCACAAACGACCCCGAAATTCAAGAACTACGGGGGGACGAAGGCGAAGACTACCCCCTGGATGTGTTTTGGGCTCACGTGTTTAGCGACTTCATCCAACACGTTGGCACCAACACCATCAAGACCATCCGAGACCTCCAAGTCAAGTGGGAGGATCTCAATATCAAGCGTGCGAGGTGGACCACCCTCTACAAGCAAACGATGAGGCATGGCGCTTGTTGCGCCAACCTTAAGTTTATTTTTATTTGGTTTATGTAATTTTAATTTTTATGTTTAATGAAATGTCCTTTATTTATGTTTTTGATTTATTTAAACGGTAAACATATGAAACAAACGGTAAAATTAAATAGCACTAAAACACATGGGGTAAATTGAAAATTTTGCATTTTATAAAAACCAACAAACCAACCGGTAATAGCACGGTAACCATAACCAGCAAAACGGTCCACGGGACCACTACCAGCGTGTATGACGACGGTGATACCGTGCTGGTTGTTGATACCCGTGGATATTTCCGTAGGCGCCCCGTCCCCCTTTAACGAAGAAAAAAAATTGTGGGTTGTACAATTTTTTTTCCATCCATTAAGGGTATTTTGATTGATTAATATAAATTTGACGAGATTTTTAACGTATCCATTTCATAGACTATCCACGTTACCTTTTAGTGGAAAGTGAGAGCCAAATGTGTAACTTTTATATGTTATGGACCAAATTCTAAAAGTGAGATATCTAATGCAGACATAGAACAAAGCATTAAATATCTTTTGACAACGTGTCTTCCTTGGACTTACAGCTAGGGACATGTGGATATGATCTATCCGTAGGTGACAGTGGTGTCCTTTGTAAAATAAGTTAGGTGTCATTAATTTTAGGTGTTATTTAGTGGTGTAAGGCGGTCTGCTTTATGTTTTTGGGTTTGTGATGTAAAGCTTTTAGGCGATCGGGTGTATGGTATCGCTAGTTTCTTGCTAGTGGCCTTATGGTTTTAATAAAAGTTTTTTGCCGTTCAAAAAAAAAAAAAATCTTTTGACAAAGTGAAGAGGCTTTAAAAGGGATATGGAAAGACAAATATTGCTTTTGAAATCACCTTCATATTTGAAAGACGGCAATTTAGCAATAGTTATGTTATGTAAAAAAATCAGACAAAATACACGGTTTTTGTTTTAGTTATAAATATCGGGGATGTTATTACGCTTCTTTCTTTAAATTGGATTGACACTAATGGTATGTTTGATAAAGAGCTTTTAAGAGTTTTTAGGAGCTTCAAGCTTCAAGGTTTTAAGAAAAAGCTCATACTCAATAAAAAGCCTTGTTTAGTTGAAGGAGCTCGAAGCTTTTAGGTTAGGAAAAAAACTCTATAGTGAAATACTACTAGTACTAGCTTTTAAGAAAAAAACTCTACTAGCTACAAGCTTTTAATTAGTAACTGACACAAATACCCATTCTATTTTAAAAATAAAATAAAAACCTTTTTTACAAGCTTTTAATTATGCCCATTTTGGTCATTTTTTACATTTTGTTAAAAGCTTCAGCTACTCTGCTAATTACCAAAATATATTTAAAAAGCTTTCAGCTACCAACTTCTAGCTACCAGCCACCAGCTAGTTTTGCCAAACATACCCTAAATGGATGTTATGTAACTTTTCATGGTCGGAATGGTGTTGCTCCCCGACTTTTGTTTCTAACTAGCACTTTGTCTAGCAACTTGCTAGTTTTTTAATTTTTTACTATCTCGATACCGCTAGAAAACAAAACTACGGTTATATAACTAGATAATTATATAATTTACTAGATTATACCCCGGGATTTGAGAAATCTAATATGACATATCAATTTTACATATGAAATAGACTGATGCGTTTTATAGTTACATGCAGAAAAGCTTCGGGTAGCACCTACTCTAACCTTAAACAATGTATAACTCTAATGTTAACATCTAACCTAAAACAATGTATAACTCTAATATTAATACCCAACCTAAAACAATGTACAACTTCAATGCTAATACCTGTTGAAAATGGAATTCATATTTACTGGTTTAGACATAATTAGTGACTTGCCTATACATGATTAATGAATTACCTGAACACTTTGTGTTTTTTTACTTTATGAACAAAACCTCACAAAAAATAGTCGTTTTTATTTCTCCTTTTTTTATATAGCATTATGCTACTCGTTAGAAAGATAATAAAACGCTAGTTAAATTTGGTGTATTTTTTTTTGTTTAAAAAATCTTGTATATAAAAGATATTAACGTTTAAAAATTATGGGAGAAAATATGAGAGAGAAAAATCCAATTTTATTTTAATTTTTTTTTTCTAAAATCACTTAGGGGGTGTTTGGGATTGATTATTCAAAACAGATTATGCGTTTTGAAAAAAAACATGGGTGGAGCTGCTTATAAATTATTGCGTTTTGGTAGCCTAAAAAACTGATTATCTACGTTTTCAAAACGCAATCCAAAACACTAAAAACTAATTATCTGCGTTTTCAAAACGCAATAATTTAAAAATCAGATTCAAAACGCAATCCCAAACACCCTCTTAATGTCACATGACATGCTATTTTTAGCTTTAATTTTATATCATTAATGATATGTCATTGCCACATGACACACTCAAAAAGGAGAATGCCCTCTTTAAATGCGATGTAACATTTATTGGTTTTAATTATTATAATAGATAGATTATTCATTTCTTTTGTTTTATTTAATTAAACATTGAGAAAAATGTTTGTTCTATGTATATTAACTATGTGTTAGTTGGCCCGCGCTTCGTTGCGAGCGCGACTGTTGTGCATACATATTAACGTTAAGTAGAACTATGTAACGGGTTTTGTTGGTTGGGCTGATAGGTTTTCTTCAAAGCCAAACTTTTACTTGGGCCGGTAAAAGTGATCTTTATTTGATTGTAAGTGGCCTTATGTGTGTAGATTATATTCTTTAATTTGCAACCTTGGTTTGAAAAGTAAAAAATATGAATCCGTTTGTATTTCATTTTTTTGCAAAAATGTGTGATAATACGTGGACCAATAGGAACATAATATGTGGACCCAACGTGCACCTGTTATTTTCTAACGTACACAGCCTCTAGCTCATGTCGTTCGAACCTTTTACCGAGCCGATACAGAGTAGCTATCCAGCCGTTACGTGTCGTTTACACCCCTATGTTAAACCTTTTATTGGCCTGATTAAAGTAATATTTAATTGACGCAGGTCAAGTTAACAATTATAGTCAGAAATAATGTAAGCCTCTGTTTTACACAAAAACGTACTCATTTACTTTAGCTTACTATGTTTTCAAGATGACTGTGGTGGTTCAGGTAAAAAAAAAAGTTTCTCATTATTATATACATTAAGTTACATTTGAATTCTTTAATAGGTTGGCGTAAGTTAGCTCCCGACACTGTAGAATGTAGAAGTGTCATATAATTAGTATATATATAATATGATTTTGTGTGGACCAAATTGATAACAGAAGACGTGGAAATGTGGACACCAGAAAAGACCGCATGAGATGCTCTTAAAGTTTTACGACACCTATTGTGTAGCCAAAAGGATTCGTCAAATATGAACCATAATCTATGTCGGCCATCCTAAAGAGCACACGTATGATGTTTTCAACTTTGTAAAACAAGTCAAGTGAGACTATCCGTTGTGGCTAGAGGTGACCACAAGTTTTATCCTCTCATATTGCGCCATGTCAGTGTTCAGTTGGCAAGGTGATAAAGCTTCTGCTCACTCTGACAAGAATAATAGATTCGAAGATATGCAACCAATAACAAACACAACACACGAAGACAAGAGATATAGCGACAAAACCGTGACAAAATCTATTATTAACCAACCCAGAAAATGTACCCAAACCAAACCCTAGATTCTCAGCAAAACACTGAGAATCAATAAGAAGTACAATACAATGATCTACTGCTGATTGATAAGATCAGCAGTTGATCTTGATGAACAAGAATCAAACACAAAGACTTACAAAGACAAATCAAGACAAATACAGACCAGAGAGTTTCACAAGAGAAACCCTAGAAATACAAAAGACAAAAAATAAACTCGACTGAATAATAACAAGCTGAAACAATCCTTTTATAGTCGTCAACCATGATCTGTGTGAGATCAATCTTAGCCCTTGGATTAGAAACACAAATAGATCTCCATCGTACACAAGAAACACAAAAGTATCCGGGCTTTTTATTAATACTCAAAACATCAACCACAAGCCCACAAATGATCCATAAGCAATAAGCCCAATCTGCCAAAGATAAGCCTAACTAGAAAAGACTAAAGGACCAGAAGCCCATAAGTATAAACATATCAAATGATCCATAAAGTGCTAGAATTAGAAGTACATATTTATTTTGACATCCCCCCATAATTCAAGAACTAAACATATCAAATAATCCCAACTGATTACAAAATATTTGATGTTGACCAACATTTACACCCTTTGTAAATAAATCTGCAACTTGTTCCTCAGTTTTGATTTTAACAGTTTGAAGTTTGCCATTGGCAACCTTTTCTCTTAAAAAATACAAATCTATTTCAAAATGTTTAGTCCTATCATGAAAGACAGGAGTAGCAGCTATAGAGATAGCAGATTTGTTATCACTATAAAGACTCACAGGTAAATCAAGAGAAACATTCAATTCTTTTAACAAATTTATAAGCCAAAGTATCTCACATGTAGCAGAACACAATGCCCTGTACTCAGCCTCAGCTGTAGATCTGGCAATTGTGTTCTGTTTTTTACTTTTCCATGAAATAAGACAATTACCAAGATAAATACAAAAACCAGTTACAAACTTCCTAGTAACAAGGCATTTAGCCCAATCAGCATCTGCAAAACCTTGCAGTTTAAAATCACTATTTTTCTTAAACATAACACCCTTTCCAGGTGATAGTTTAAGATATCTAAGTAATCTTAAAGCAACTCTAAGATGACCCTGACTAGGCTTATGCATGAATTGACTAAGAAATTGAACAGTGTAACTGATATCAGGCCTAGTTAAAGACAAGTATATTAGTTTACCAATGAGTTTTTGATAACCTGTAACATTGTCCAACAAAGCCTCAGTTTTAACACTTTTCTTAGTAACTACATAATTAGGTTCCATAGGTGTATTGACTGGCTTACACCCAAGGTAACCAAATTCATTTAGAAGTTCTAAACAATAGTTCCTTTGAGACAAACAGACACCAACATCAGAATATAGAACCTCAATACCCAAAAAAATATCTAAGTTTACCAAGATCTTTGATTTGAAAAGTTTTACTTAACATGTTTTTAACATTGTTAATTTCATCATTATTGTTACCAGTAACCACAATATCATCAACATAGACTAAAAGAGCAACAAAGACATCTTTTTCAGATTTGACAAATAATGAATGGTCACAAACACTTTGTTTAAAACCCATTTCTATCAAAACTTTTGTTAATCTTTCATTCCATTTCCTAGTGGCTTGCTTTAGCCCATACAAAGACTTAACCAGTTTACACACTTTGGACTCATTCTTAGAATAATAACCCTCTGGTAGACTCATATAAACATCCTTAGTTAATGAACCATATAAAAAAGCATTGTTCACATCTAACTGATATAAAGACCAATTGTTTTGAACAGCTAAGCTAATAACTGTTCTAACTGTAACCATTTTAACCACAGGTGAGAATGTCTCACCAAAATCAATACCCTCTCTTTGGTTGTAGCCCTTGGCTACAAGCCTAGCCTTATACCTCTCAACCTCACCATTGGCTCTATATTTAACTTTATAGACCCACTTACACCCTATAGGCTTTCTATCTTTTGGTAAATTACATAAGACCCAAGTATTATTCCTATGGAGAGCCTCCATTTCATTATTCATAGCTTCAATCCACCTGGGATCTATTGAAGCTTCGGAATAATTACTGGGCTCAACAGATTTGTTTAAACTAGAGACCATACAGAGATTATCAAAAGATAGTTTAGAATAGTTAACAACTTTTTCAACACCATACTTGACTTTTCCCTCAACAACAACTCTCACTACTAGGAAGGTTAGTCCCTCTAGAACCTATGCTACCAGGCTGCTGATCAGGAGTGCACTGTTGATCAGAAGTGCACTGATCTACCCCCATGGCAGCCTTGGAAGAGTCATCTAACTCTTCTCCACAAGAGTGTTCTTGAGAAACAGTTGTTCCCCCTTCATCATCGGGAAGACCACTATGTAGACCACTAGACCTAGAGTTTTCATTGTTTATAGTATTTGAAATATCAAAAAAAAATTTAGATGATCTAGATTATCAAACACTTCTTTATTATTTTTGTGTTTAAAAGGAAAATTTTCTTCAAAGAATTTTACATCCCTTGAGTATTCAACTTGTTGTTTACTTAAGTTCCAAATTTTATAACCTTTTTTAAACACAATATCCAATAAGGACACTCTTATCAGACCTACTAGCAAGTTTATCATCCTCATTTAAAACTGTTTTAAAGCATAAACAACCAAAACTCTTTAAGTGATCTAACTTTGGGGGGAACCCATATACAACTTCATAAGGACTTTTACCACTTAAGACAGATGAAGGCAGCCTATTAATTAAATATGCAGCAGTTAGAACACACTCAGACCAAAATTCAGAGGCACTTGACTTTGGAACAACAAAGCTCTAGCTATGTTCAAAAGATGTCTATGCTTCCTCTCCACAACACCATTTTTATGTGGAGTGTGAATGCAGGAAGTTTGATGTATTATACCTTTATTATTACAAAAATCTTGAAACTGTTTATTAACAAACTCAGTTCCATTGTCACTCCTGAAAATCTTAACTTGTTTCTTAAACTGTGTTTTCATTAGTTTATAAAATATAACAAGATTTTCAAAAACTTCACCTTTATTTTTTAAAAGATAACACCAAACAGTCCTAGAATAATCATCCACAATGGTTAAGAAATACCTAAAACCTTCTTTACTTGTAACCCTATAGGGACCCCAGACATCTAGATGAACTAAATCTCCTACACTCTTAGTCTTATGATCACTAAGAGGGAAGGGATCTCTTATTTGTTTAGCCTTATGACACACATCACAATTTTTAGAAGAAACCTTCCCAAGGTTCAGACAATCCTTTAACACAACTAGAACTTGGTCTGAAGGATGTCCAAGTCTACTGTGCCAAACCTCACAATCAACAACACTATTAAAACAAACAACAGCATTACTCACATCATCTCCTAAGAAATACAGACCATCAAGAGCTCTATCAGTCACCAGGACATTCTTGGACCTGGAATCCTGGACAAAACATTGTTGTTCATCAAACAGGACACTCAACTTACTATCCTTAGCTAACTTGTTAACAGAAACTAAGTTAACACAATATTCAGGAACATAAAAGACATCATGTAATACAACTCCATTACCCAATTTAATGTCACCAATCTTTTTAACTTTAGCATTAGTACCATTTGGGTGTTTGACAGACATATTGTACTGTGAAACATCAAATGCATTAACCAAGTGTTCATCAGTACTAACCATATGTTGGTTAGCACCAGAGTCCATGATCCACTTTAGTAGCAATGCAGTTTTTGTTTCAACATAACAGTTTGAAAATTTTTCAAAGATATATTTTAGTTTAGACAAGACAGTCATGTTACAAAATCCATTTATAGTAACATTCTCACCTCCAGCATTGGAGGGTTGATTCTCACTTCCACTCTTTTCACTTACGAGGTTCATCAGTTTTGAAATCTGCTCAGAAGTAAAAGGAACAGAAGTACTAGCAACAGAATTTTTACTAGTTAGATTAGACTTCACATTAGAAAAAGAAGTATTTCTCACAGGTTGAGAATTACCATTTTTCTTATAACCACGTGGATATCCCATAAGTTCATAACATCTATCAACAGTATGCCCAAGCATATTACAATGAGGACACTTAAGATTAGGATTAGGTCCTCTGTTGAAAGTATTATTGTTTCTTCTATTATTGACATTGGTTCCCTTTGTCAAAAAAGAAACATTAGTACTTTTAACAGTACTGTTGGACTTCCTATGAGACTCTTCTCTAGACACAATAGAAAAGGCATGTTTAACACCTGGCAATGGATCTTGCATCAAAAGATTTGTCCTAACAGGTTGGTAAATTTCATCAAGTCCCATTAAAAATTGCATAAGTTTTATCAACCCATTAAAGTTATTAAACTCTTTTGAAGCATCACATGTGCAAGGAGGAAGTTGAACAATAGAGTCAAACTCCTTCCACATAGTGTTTAACTTGTGATAATATTCAGAAACAGTACTTCCATTTTGACTTATTATGCATATTTTTTGATGCAAGTTAAACACAACTGACTCATCCACCTTATCATATGTTTATTTTAAATCCAACCATACATCCCTAGCATTTTGAGAGAACACTTGTCCTAAGTATAACTCTTCACTAATAGAATTTAATAGCCAAGACAATACCACAGAGTTACACCTGTCCCATTGTTTTGCTAAGACATCATCATCAACAGATTTAATAATGCTACCATAAACAAATCCAAATTTGTTTTTAGTTTCAAGGGCTAGTTTCATAGATTTAGACCAGACATTGTAGTTTTCAGTACCTTTATGTTTAATACTAGTAATGTTCAAGGTACTAGTGTCACTGGGATGAATGTACAATGGATCTCCTATATCCAACTTACTAATCAAAGTTCCTACTGGAGGTCCATTACCCCCTCCAGCACTAGGATCAACAATAGCATCACCCATAACAGACAATCACATTATACAAACACAAAGTAAACAAACACAGAGAATAGAAATAGCAAAAAACCTAGAAGGACGAAGCTGAGTCAGTGTACAGATAGTGGGTTCAGCACTCAAGGGTGCCCACCCAGTTCTTAACTCAGGAGTCCTTTTATTATCTAGATATATAGTATACATATATACTAAACAAGTAACCAGACAAAACAAACAGCAGACAAGACACCAATTAGTTGGCACAATACCGGTCCACCTAACTCGGTCAATTGCCCTAGACACAAGACACAAGAGTAAGTAAGGATAAGGAACAATCTCACGAGAGGGGTTCCCAAGTTAGGGTTCTCCAAATCTCACAACCTATACCTTCACTTAGGGTATAGAATTGTGTGCGCAATTGAAGCAAATAAATCCACTCCAAGATACCAGCTACTAACAGCTCCTCAATCAGCTAATAATTAGTTGACAAGAAACCCTAATCTGCACAAGCAATGACCAGTACAAGAAACAGACAAGATCTAGACAGGTCAGATCTGATTCATATATCACAAACCCTAGATCTATATCAGAGATCTGAGTTTGATGATATTTAAGACCAAGAACCCTAGATCTGATGAATACTCAACAGATCTAGAAAAATAACAAGACACTCAACACAGCAGAAGAAAATAGACAATACCATAGGATCTAGAGCATGAGCTCTGATACCATGTTAAGAATAATAGATTCGAATATATGCAACCAATAACAAACACAACACACGAAGACAAGAGATATAGCGACAAAACCGTGACAAAATCTATTATTAACCAACCTAGAAAATGTACCCAAACCAAACCCTAGATTCTCAGCAAAACACTGAGAATCAATAAGAAGTACAATACAATGATCTACTGCTGATTGATAAGATCAGTAGTTGATCTTGATGAACAAGAATCAAACACAAAGACTTACAAAGACGAATCGAGACAAATACAGACCAGAGAGTTTCACCAGAGAAACCCTAGAAATACAAAAGATAAAAAATAAACTCGACTGAATAATAACAAGCGGAAACAATTCTTTTATACTCGTCAACCGTGATCCGTGTGAGATCAATCTCAGCCCTTGGATTAGAAACACAAATAGATCTCCACCGTACACAAGAAACACAAAAGTATCCGGGCTTTTTATTAATACTCGAAACATCAACCACATGCCCACAAATGATCCATAAGCAATAAGCCCAATCTGCCAAAGATAAGCCCAACTAGAAAAGACTAAAGGACCAGAAGCCCATAAGTATAAACATATCAAATGATCCATAAAAAGCTAGAATTAGAAGTACATATTTATTTTAACACACTCGCCTGATGCTGTTGTGGCTAGAGGTGAGCAACAGATTTATCCAGTTTATTTTTATTTTTTAATTTTTTTGATCCTTTCTAAATTTGTCAAAATTATTAAAAAAAATAAAGTTAACTAAAAATTAGATTAATTTTTACAATAAACTATAAAAAAACTAAAAACTAATCTAATACAAGATCATCGGGACGTCTAGCCCACAAATGCTCGACTAATTCATGGCGGAGGTTTCCGTGTATCTCACAGTTCTTGAGATTCCTTATGTTGTCGAGTCTTTGGTTATTATCGATTGTCGATTCGGCACTTGGAATATCACCTTGGTAATTTTGACATATCAACAAGCCTCGGTCCTCCAATATCATGTTATGTAGAATAATACAAGTATAAACGACATCCATGATCCTCCCTCGTGTCCAAAACCTTATTGCGTTGGCAATCAACGCGAATCTTTTTTTAAGAACGCCAAACGCTCTTTCAATATCTTTTCTTGCCGACTCTTGTTTCTTTGTAAAGTACTTGTGTTTGTCTTCAAGTTGTGACGAGAAAGCTTGAACAAGTGTCGCCCATTCGTTGTAAATAACATCAACCAAATAGTAGTTGTACTTGAATTTGACATTGTTAGCGTAAAACGATTGGGGCGGCTCAACCCCATCGATAATGTTATCGAATATAGGTGATTGGTCGATAACATTTAGGTTGTTATTTGACCCGGCAACTCCGAAAAAAACATGCCAAAACCAAAGATCATGCGACGCCACCGCTTCAAGTATGATACTCGGTCCAGAATGATCACCCCGATGAAACTGACCTCGCCAGGCTGTAGGACACATAGCCCAACCAACATGTGTACAATCGAGACTACCAAGCATGCCGGGAAACCAATGTTTTTCACCATGAACCACGTATATGTGTTGGATATCATACATGGTTGGTTTACGCAAATACCGTCGTGAGTAAATAGA
The DNA here is from genome assembly GCA_028751855.1 of Ambrosia trifida. Lineage (NCBI taxonomy): Eukaryota > Viridiplantae > Streptophyta > Magnoliopsida > Asterales > Asteraceae > Ambrosia > Ambrosia trifida. Next base: position 1,108,482 of record CM054123.1, on the reverse strand, counting down.
TATGATTCCTACGCAAATATATATATATATATATATATATATATATATATATATATATATATATATATATACATACATATTTTAAAACGACATTTGATAATAAAAGTGTAAAAAATATGTGAGTAAACTATGTATAGAGATATACCTTGACAAAAATAATGAAGAGAGTCGCGCGCAACTTTTTCGGACATCGCAATATACTCGCCCATTGCGTCCGATGCAAGCCCGTAGGCTAGCTGCCGAATAGTGGCCGTACATTTTTGTACGGAGTTGAACCCTAGTCGGCCCCTTGCGTGTTCTCTTTGTTGAAAAAAGGATAACGCTCTGACAAATCATTTGATAGGCGCATGAATAATTGTGTACTCATTCGAAAGCGTCGCCTAAAATGATCTTCGGTATACACGGGATCCGGGCTGAAGTAGTGTCGATACAAAGTATCGTTTGCTCCCTCTCTATCACGGTCAAGCGCCAGTTGTCTGGTTAGCACCGGAGTCCTTCGTCTTCTAGACCGGGCTATCAGGTATTCAATCGTTATCCTACCGACTTCCATAAACAACTCGTCTTCTTCGGACGAGTCGGACGAAGAAAAATCGTTCCATTGCAAAGCCATTTTGTAGTGAGTGATAGAAATTTTTTATGGTTTGTGTGGTGTGAGGATTGCAAATTTTTTGATTGCCAAAAATAGCCAGCCGGCCACCAACGGTCGTCAGCCAACGACTATATTGACCAGCCAACTGTCATATTTGACCCGCTACCACACGTGAGTGTGGTAGCTTTGGCTAGATCGCGAGACCGATAAAGCATGGGTGTTATGATGCCAACTATCCACGTGTACCAATTTGTGGCATGCGGCTGGTCACTCGCGGGCCACAGCGGATAGTCTGAGTTAACATATCAACATATATTTACATTTTCACCAAATTAGGTTTATCGTAATGATAAAAGTAGAAAGCACTAGAACCGTTGTAAATTATTAATTTATTCATTTTTTACAAGTTCCCATACCACGTAATTGTCTTTTCTAGACTATGTTCTGCTCTAGTTATTCATTTTTTTGAACAACAAAAAACTTATATATATATATATATATACACACACATAGAAAGCCCAACAAGAGACTGGTGATACAGAACAAAATGAACAAAACGAAGCAGAAAACATAAGCCTACGCAGAGGCTGATTATAGCAACTCAATAACATCAAAAGAGGACCAGTTTTCCCAGGAAAGGGAGGTTCTACGCGCACGTTGGGTGATCCACATATAAGCTTCTTCTTTTATCAACCCCACAATCTTCAACACCGGAACAAAATCTCCTTTAAAGGTCTTCGACTTTCTAGCGTACCACAATCTCCACACTGTTGCCATAGCTACTGTTTGAACCACTCTTTTCCATCTCCTCGCGCCCGGACAATCCGCCAACAACTTGAAAACATCATTGAGGGAGCCAAAGTTTGCCGGGACCGGAACCTTAATCCAAACAAAAATACTCCACCAAACTCCCCTAGCTAACACGCACTGAACGAGCATATGATCCATGTCTTCGATGCCGTAACAACATCTGTCACATAGAGTAGAGTGAAAGTTAACCCCCCTTCGGTTCAAAGCTGCCTTGGTCGCAACCCTCCCTTGACTGGCTCTCTACAAGAAAAGATTCACCTTCAAAGGGGCCCATGAATTCCATTTAAACACCTGCGTGTCAGCCTCCCCAATTTGCGTCTTTTGGATATCAATCCTGCTGCATTTAGCCGAGAACTGCACACCCGAATCATTAGCCCAGCTCCAAACACCTTTTTCTTTGTTCAATTTAACCAAAGATAAGTGGCCCATTAAGGTGCTGATCTGAGCCCATTCGTTATTCGAAGAAGGATCCCTGTTCTAATCTCAACCCCAAACGAAACTGTTCCCGACCTCCCTAGCATTATCAGCCACAGTAGCACTTTTGTTCTTCGCCATCTTGTATATATCTGGAAACTAATCAGATAACGCTGTAGTCCCGAGCCAGACATCAGTCCAGAACTGGGTATTCATACTGTAACATCACACAATTTATATATATATATATATATATATATATAACTCCATCTTTTATTCATCCGATTCATGTTTACAGTATCTTTCCCATCCATGTTGTTAATTTTTAGTTTAAATAATGGCTTATAATCAACATTAAACTGGATTTTATTAAAAATTCTGATTTAAAAATGTTAAAAAAATGTTTGCCTGAGCCAGGATTTGAACCCGTGTCCCTGGCGGGCTAAACCTTAACCACACCACACAAACCACTACACCATTTGGTGTTTTGTGATGTTAATTAAAACCAATTAAACTTAAACCCTTTCAAGGTCCCTTAGTTAAACCTGAAAAGTCAAACGTAGTCTCCTAGTCAAGTCAAGTCAAAGTGTTAGTAAATATGGTCTCCTAGTCAAGTCAAAGTAGTGTCCATATTTACTTAGTCAACAGTCAACATAGTTTCCATTTTGTATAGATGTATCTTGTAATATATATGCACCTATTGTTAATGAGAAGGATAGCAAGCAATTCAGAAACTAATAGGCACCCCCCTCCGGTTTACACTACCACACACTCCAAACACAGTGACATCATTCTCGCTTCCTCCTTCTTTGTTCTCTAGGTAAGACCAAAGGAGCCAGACGCGGCACCCATTCCAGTTCCGACCATCCTTCCAGCAACTAACTCCGTCACTGAGCTAATCTCCGAAGCTCACCATCACCGCCTCTTCCCCTGACTCTGTGAGTTTTATCTCTTTCTTTCTTGATCATGGCCTCCCCGTCGAACACACAAACAAATGCGTGTTTGTTTGAGACGCCCCTTTTGTTTCTTTAGTCATTTAAGTTAAAGGAGTTTGGAAATTCATTGCTAAAAAAATTAATAATTGGGACACACAAGTTGTCATATTCCTTGTATATAAATTAACATCATACCTGAACTTATTATTTTTTTTTAACATCTTATTTGAAGTTTAAACATTTCTTTTTGTGTTTTAAATTAATTATTTAAAACGGACTACCCAATTCAAATTATATAACTTTTGTTATCCAATTAACTAATTTAATAAGTTCTAGCTTAATACTTATAAGTTTTATTCAAACAAATTTCATTGAATGAAATTTATAATTTAAATCTAAAAAAAATACTTTTATTAAAAAATGGAGGGGTCATTGCAATAAAATTTAAATTTCTCAGATACGAAATCTCATTTCGGATAGTTATGTTAATTGAAATATTGATCCAAAGCCTTTAATGATTAAATAGTAATCCAATTATTTATTTTGTTTTATAAACATAATCAACTGATTATATATTTAAATAATTTTGGCTAGAACTTGTTTTATAAACATTTAACCAAAACATATCATGTTATTTTTTTTTTAAATTATTTATTTTACAGTTCTCCCATTTTCCTAAGTTTCAAATATAAACAATGACCCTAGATATTCCAAATAGGGTCCAAAATCCTTAATTGTCTTTTAACCTTAGAACTCCTTTAGACTTAGAAAGGCTTAGACATGTTAAGTCCCAAAAATTATTATCCATTTGTTTAAACTAGGATAAATCCCTTCGGATTCTTGCCATCTTAGACTATTACATTTTTACGTTATAACTGCTTACCAAGGTGAGTTTACATATCCCCACTCTTTTACAGTTTTCAATGCTTTTTGGGGTGAAACATGTTAAGCACTTATACTCAACATATACAATTCTATTACGTGTCTTGTGTGATTTCTATGTTGCATTATGTCTTAAACAATACTTTGGTAAACACAATTAGACTCGCGTAATCATTAACTCCGTACAAGCCAACGATACACAATGATAGATCTACTGGATTGACAAACCCACCCGGATACGTGTGCCCCCGGATATGGGTAGCGTGGGTGATTGTTATCGATCACATAACACAAACGAGTGAACCATATGCGTATGGGATGGACCACAATAAACATGTCACAAGGGTTGATTATGCAAACGCTTTACCTAGTAGTTTGTTTTCACATATGGACTAGATTTGTCATGACACCAGAATTGTACAAGTTTTATGCTCATGATACAATATTCGAACCTATGTAATTCTCACCAACTTTTGTTGACCCAAAATAGTTTCAAACTTAACATGTTTCAAGTTATAGTTTTGCTTGAAGATTAGAGTTAATGCTTGAAGATTTATGTTTATTATTTCTCATTTGATGTACAAATTCCTTTTAGAACAATTGTATGTAATTCATTTAATTGATTATTGAAACTTATTATTTACCATGAGCTACTGAACAATCATCAATACATGACATCCCGATGATTCCGCCATCGGTTGGGGTGTTACACATACCGTCACCAAGCTTCACTTTCAATTTATCTTGAAGGCGTATACCGAGTTCGATCAAGTTAGCGTCCGTGTAACTAATGTCCTTCCACGACCCTGAAATAGTTTTTTTAACCGGAATCATTTTTTCGTGTGACGATTTCCCATGAATCGCATTAATGACTTTCACCCATAGCTGCCCCATTTCGGATTTATATCTTCACCACCACTTAGAGCGCATGGTGAGATTACAATCATTTATTCCCCCAACTCCTAATTCTCCAAGGCTCTTGTGTCTACAAACCTAATCCAATAGGACCCAACGGATTTTATTTCTCAAAGCAGTCGCACCCCAAACAAACTCTCTTCTTAGCCCATCAATTCTTTTTACAACAGCCTTTGGAGCCCGAAAGAAATATGAGGGGATGCTACCTATCACCGATTTTGCGAGCGTAATTCTTCCTGCAAAAGACAGGGTGCTCGCCTTCCATGCCGACAATTTTCTCTTCACTTTTTCCACAACCGGTTCCCTGAATTTCTGTCTCTTCATATTGCATCCGATTGGGACTCCTAGGTAAACGAACGGGAACACGCCAACCCCGCAATTTAGGAGTTGAGCCATACGGTTTACCTCATTTTCCACCACCCCCACTCTGAAGATATGACATTTATTTCTATTAATATTCAGGCCCGTAACAAGTGAAATACAACGGAGTAACCTGTTTAAACTCACAATATTGTGCCCCGACCATTCCCCTAAGAAAATCACATCGTCCGCATAACTCAAATGAGAAAGGATGGGACCATTGTTTGGCAGCTCGACACCGTGAAATAACCCCAAATTCAGTGCCCTCTTCATGAACATCTCAATAACTTCCACGGCAAGAATAAACATGAACGGGGAGAGGGGATCTCCTTGCCGCAAACCCCGCTTGAACTTGAATTCGCTTGACGGAGACCCGTTAACCAACACAAAGCCCGTACTAGACCGAAGGCAGCCGTTAATCCACATAACCCAATGAGCCGGAAAGCCCAAATAATCCAACATCTTAAACAACAATTTCCAGTTGAGAGAGTCGTAGGATTTCTCGAAGTCTACCTTAAAAATCAACATCTTCTTTTTAGAACTTTTAGCCCATGCCACCGTTTCGTTAACGATTAATGGCCCATCCAAAATGTTCCTCCCCTTCAAGAACGCCGATTGAGTAGAGGAAATCAAGGAGTCCATCACCCCTTTGAGCCGATTTGCTAACATATTAGCGACAATTTTGTAAAAGGAGCTAATCAAGGAAATAGGTCTAAAGTCGGTCATGCCTTGAGGGTCCAACTTTTTGGGTATGAGAGCCACAAAGGAGGCGTTGCAGCCAGGCGGAATCGAACCGGTCTCATGGAACTGATTTATACTCTCCAACAGCGGCGTTTTTAAGAGCTCCCAATAATGTCTAAAAAACTTTAATGAAAAACCGTCCAGCCCCGGCGCCTTCCCGCCATCACAATCCCACACCGCCCTACGAATCTCACCCACCGAGAACGGTAATATGACACTATGCGCTTGTTCTGAAGAAAGCTTAGGGAGGTTAATATCAGAAAAAGTTGGGTGTCTTCGAACGGGTTCAACGAATAGCTTCCGAAACCATCTTCTAATTTCCTCTTTAATCGCCTCCGGGTCTGTGACCCACTGACCATTAATAGATAACCCGTTAACTCTATTTCTGGCCTTGTTTATGTTTATAGTTCCATGAAAGAAAGAGATATTTTCATCGCCTTCCTTAACCCATTTCAGCCGAGATTTTTGAAGAAGGTCCTTGGCTTTGTTAGTCTCAATCTCCATAATTTTAAACCGAACTGTGACCCTCCGTTATTTCTGAGCAACAACCAACGGAGTGTTCTCAGCTAATCTCTCAATGGCTTCTACCTCCCTGTAGAGGGAGTCCAGTTCTTTTTCATTTGCCAATCTGAACCGATTTCTCCAATCTTTGATGTCTACTTTGATCTTCTTCAGCAAGACACATTGTATTTATTTTACATCCATTGATCCATTAAATGTATTTTGTCTCTTCATTTTGATTCAATGTATTGCGTTGTGTTTTTTTAACGGTTAATTTTTTTGTCACCCATAAGAATTGAACCCGGGATCTGGTTTTAATACACCACCTAATGTCATGGTGACATCATCAAAAGAATTATACACCATTGAGGTGCAGTTTATTATAAAAACATTAAAGAATAGCTTGCTTTTATTGGGAACAACATTGATGTACTAGGTCTTTTTTTATGGGATTTCAATACACTGCTTCATTCGATGGGATTAAAAAAACATTAAATCAATTTATGATAAGGCTTTTTAACTTGTTGCAAATAATGAGGTCTTTTCCAAAAAAAAACTCAACTTTATATACAAATTGGCAAATGGATTGGACTTTGGAGTAATTAAAAAAAATTAATTACGCAATTACTCTACAATAGTAATTACGTCATTAGAGTAATTACATCATTAGAGTAATTAAAGTAGTTTACACTAAAGTAATTACGTAATTACTCTTCAATAGTAATTACGTAATTACTCTACACTATTTTTTTAGATTTCAGTACTAAAGTACATGTTTAACAATATGGAAAAAAAAGTAAAAAAAATATCCTCATTCACTTCTCACGTTAAGGGCTATTTGTAGGATAAGAATCATTTATACAAGAACCTTTCTCTTATTAATATAACTAGTTTATACCCCGGGATTGTCCCGTGAGGGTTTGGTTTGGGGTTCCATTTGTTGTTAAAGTTGAGAATAATGAGAAATTTTAGAGTACAAAGTAAACAATCGTACAAAGTGTAAGAACCAAAGAGAACTTGTCACGTGGCAGAATTTTCGTGGAGTTTAATGACGCGTGGTTTTCTAGGATCATACCCTTTATTAGCCGTCTAATCCTACGATGGCACACTCAACAGGGGAGGATGACCCCAATGAGTGTTATGTCATACAAAAGTCTTTCCTTTATAAGAAATATAAGAAATAATCATCCTACTCGCTTCACAATATAAGAAACTAGGTTATTACCCGCGTGTACACGCGGTTCAATAATTAATAATTCTTTGGAGTGGTAAAACTTATAAAAAAATATAGTAGAAATACACATACAATTCAAGTATCATTAAATATTTACTTATACACAACATTTTTTTGTTTTATTTATGACCTTCCAATTGGGATCAAGTAACTTAACCCCTGCCCTGCTCTTAACTCTTGACAAATACCACATAAAGATGGCCATGTGTGAATCCTGGATTCGTTTCTGTGTTTGCATCTTAGTCCGAAAATATATAAATACATGTCATCCATAATTAGAAAATATATAAATATTTTAGGATATCTGTAATTTAAAGGTAATATGTAGGTTTAATTGTTATAATTATTAACTTAAATTCACAAGTTTGAAAAATTTTAAAATATTCTATTCATTCAAAATTTAAAATTAAATGCATTAATTAAGTTTAAATGCTAACATTATTATCTTAAATTCAAAATGTAGAAATTTTACAATATTAACCAAAATTTAAAAATTAGTTATAGATATTAAAGTTTGAAATTATATACTTAAATAGAACATTTAATATTTAAATATTTTCAAAGTTTAACTGAAAATTATTTTGAAATTATAGTATTCAAAATTTGAATTTAATGTTGTAACTAATTTGAGAAATTTATAACCAATATTACTATTTGTTAAAATTAAATATATTAGAAAATCTGTAATTTAAAGTTAATAAGTACGTGTAATCGTTACAATTATTAACTTAAATTAATAAATTTGGATTTTTTTAAATATTTAAATCATTCAAAATTATGAAACTAATGTAGTAGTTAATTTCTAAATGTTACTATAATTATTCTAAATTCAAATTTTCAATTTTTATAATATTAACCAAAATTTAAAAATTAAAACTATGAATATTAAAATTTGAAGTTAAATACTTAAATAGAACATTTAGCATTCGAATATTTTTAGAGTTTAACAGAAATGTATAATTTCAAATTGTAGTATTTAAATTTTAATTTTGACTTATAACTAATTTGAGAAATTTATAACTGAAATTATTAATTGTTATATTTTAAATATGATAGGAAATCTATAATTTAAAGATAATAATTAGGTGTAATGGTTATTAATAGTAACTTACTATTAATAACTTAAATTAAAACATATAAAAATAAATTTTGAATGTATTTATATATGATTAAAAATTTCGTGTTTAAAGGTTATTAATGAAATGGTAATCATAATTATTAACATTAGATGTTTCCAACATTTTGTAAATCGTGATAAATGTTAATTATACTCTAAAAATAGTAGACCTGGCAATTTCAACCCATCTAGTTAAATTTGGGTTCTTTTGGGTTTAAAATTTGACCTTGTGGGTTAAAATGTGTTTAGTATAATTTTCAAGGGGGTTAGGATGGGTAATTTCAATTGTAGGAAATAAGTAAGTGGGTCAGGATGGGTATGTAAAAAAAAAAACAAATGGGTCAGGATGGGTATTTTTAGATAAACGTATACAAATCTGAATTAAAACTCACCCAACACCAAACGCGTTGATGCCTCATAAAAATCAATGTCATTAAAAACAAAAAATTATATCTTTTGCATTTGTTAATAACCCAGTCGGTTCGAAACCGTTCAGGTCGTTAACGAATGGCCATGTCGAAACAAAATGGGTCGTTAACGAAACCGATCTCATCGAAACGGTTCGAGTCGTTAGAGGGCTTGATCGAATCCAAACGTTCTGTGTTGTTGACCGGCACGTTCGGGTCGAAATGGTCTGGTCGTTGACGGGGCCCGGTCGGGTCGAAACGGTCCAACCTAATGGTAACGGTCAGGTCGAAACGATCAGGGTCGCTAAGGGGACCGATCGAGTCGAAACAGTACGGGTTGCTATGGAACGGGTCAGGTTGAAACAGTCTGTGTCGTTACCGGGCCCGGGCGGGTCGAAACGGTTCAGGTCGCTATAGGGCCCGGCCGGGTCGAAACGGTCCGGGTCGCTACGGGACGGGTCAGGTTGAAACGGTCTAGGTCATTATCGGCCCCGGTCGGGTCGAAACTGTTCGGGTCGCTACCGGACGGGTCAGGTTGAAACGGTCTGGGTCGTTATTGGGCCCGGTCGCGTCGAAACGGTTCGGGTCGCTACTGGGCCCGGCCGGGTCAAAACGGTCCGGGTCGCTACCGGGCCCGGCCGGGTCGAAACAGTCCGGGTCGCTACGGGATGGGTCGGGTTGAAACGGTTTGGGTAGTTACCGGGCCCGGTCGGGTCGAAACAGTCCAGGTCGCTACCAGACCCGTCCGGTTCGAAACAGTCCGGGTCGCTAAGGGACGGGTCAGGTTGAAACTGTCTGGGTCGTTACCTGGCCCGACCGGATCGTAATGTTCCGGGTCGGTACCGGGCCAGGCAGGGTCAAAACAGTCCGGGTCGCTACGGGACGAGTCAGTTTGAAACGGTCTGGGTCGTTACCGGGCCCGACCGGATCGAAACCTTCCGGGTCGCTACCGGGCCAGGCCGGGGTCAAAACAGGCCGGGTCGCTACGGGACGGGTCAGGTTGAAGTGGTCTGGGTCGTTAACGGTCCCGGCCGGGTCGAAACTATCCGGGTCGCTACAGGGCCCATACGGGTTGAAACAGTCCGGGTTGCTACGGGACGGGTCGGGTTGAAACGGTCTATGTCGTTACTGGGCACGGTCGGGTCGAAACTGTCTGGGTCGCTACCGGGCCCGTCCGGTTCGAAACAGTCCGGGTCGCTACGAGACGAGTCAGGTGGAAACGGTCCGGGTCGTTACTGGGCCCGGCCAAGTCGAAACGTTCCGGGTCGCTACCGGGCCAGGCCGGGTAGAAACGGTCCGGGTCGCTACCGGGCCCGGCCGGGTTGTAACGGTCCGGGTTGATAACACCTTCTTCCACCTTCAGGTTAGTCATCCGGTGAGCCGATCGAACAACCTCAGCAAGAGTAGGAAGGTTTCCAGCAGCCACTAATCCTGCAATCTCCGGCACTAACCCAGATACGTAGTGCTCAATCCTCCTATACTCGGGTGTGTGCAAATCAGGGCACAACACCGCCAGCTCGTTCCTCCTCACAGTGTACTCCTCAATCTCGGACCCGACCATCTTGTAACTCTAGACTTCATGTTCCAACTTCTGTACCTCTTCCCTCGGACAGTACTCACTCCTCAACAGATGCACGAAATCCGCCCAAGGCATAGCAATAGCCTCCCCCAATCCCATGTTCTGGGCAGTAGCATTCCACCACGACAATGCAAGCCCATCGAATGTCGCAGTAGCATACTTAACCCGGTCCCCAGCGGGACAGTTACACATGACGAACACAAATTCTACCTTTTCCAGCCATCGGAGCCGTCCCACCGCTCCCTCAGTTCCAGCGAAGTTATGGGGCTGACAGTCCCGAAACTTCTTATAAGAGCACTGAGGTGGAGGTGGATTGACAGCGATACCTGAGACACGATACAGAAATAAAATACAACGAAAGAACATGACACCCAAGAACGAGGCAAAGTCGACAGAAATCAACTCACCACCCATGGCATTAATTCCAGTCTGGAAAGTAGCCATAGCCATATTCACTTGCTGCTGTAACAAGTCATTCAGTTCAGCTTGGGTCATGTCGATGTTACCATGACCACCGCCGCCCGCACGGCCAGCGCCGCCACCACGGCCGCCGCCGCCACCACGACGTCCACCACCACGACGTCCACCACCACGAGCACCAGACATGATCTAACAAATCAAGAAATCAAGGGATTCAGATTCACCTCTAGTGTCAACCACTAGAAATTTTCAAGAGTTAACTTAGGGACAAATTCAGGACTGTACATCTAAACTCAAAGTCCACCGGGATTTTCAAGCATTTCAGTTTATTATTTCGTGTGCACCCGAAATGATAAACTGCTCTACATGGTCCTCCAAATGTACTCTTAGTCCAGACTCCGGTCACCGAATATCGTCGCCTAGTGACGAGTTACGATAGGTGCAAGTGTAAGAAAGCATGTGTGTGCTATAGTCAACAAATCAGCTTCTTCCTCTTCAATCCCGAAGAAGAAGACAAGAGTAAGTAAGAACCCAAATAAAAGCGGATGATGTAACAAAGGAGTATGATGATGATGTAAGGACACCCCGACAAAGTTAATACGTATCCCAATAATAGACTCAAAGTATGTGACCGTCTAGTGTGTGTGACTCGGCTATAGACCAGACCCTACATTCAGACCTAGTTCACTATAACCATTGGCTCTGATACCAATCTATCACACCCTCAAATTTTCACTTGCAGAGTTTCACCGCGAGGCGCATGACAAACCAGGATCCAAGTCAACGGTCACAATAAACAACTCTATATGAAATACGTAAACTCAAAACTTGGTTATCAAACCATTAAAACATAGCGGAAGCATTTAAAGATTTAATCAACTACAAAACTGTGTTCCAAAATATTCAAGACACTTATTTAAAATATGCCACTAAGCCTAGACGCCAATGCAGACTCGTGCGCCTAGTCCAACCGATGCTACCTTAGCGACCTGAGAAAAACATGCCAAAAAGACGTCAACATATATAATGCTGGTGAGTTCACAGGTTTGTTCAATATGTTACCAAGAGTTACCAAAACGTTACTATGTCCACACTATACCAATGTTACCAAGTACGCTAGCTAGGTGTATGTTTTCTTACTACTACGATTGGAAAACCATTACTAGACACGTTTAGCAATGTTTAGCAATGTTCAGCCCGAATGTTCAGCATGTTACCAATGTTACAAGTTCGAGACAATATGCACCCGCCCGGCACTCCAAGCCGACGATTGGTGCAGGTCACGCCCAATAGATCTATCCACATTTCCTCCGTTGTGCATCCCCGCACATTCATGGTTTTCCCCGGGACTTTAAAGATCGTATAGTAATGCAAAGTTAAAACCATAGTATGACATATGTTACCAAAATAGTTTAGCGCATGTTTTCTCCCCCAAAAGTTAAAGCAATAAAAGTGGGAACGTGAACTCAGCTTTGGTTGCGTTCTTTAGTAAATAATAGAAAGCCAAGCCCTTGATAATCCCACTACCGGAGATCTATCAAAATGTTCTCATAAGTGTTCCGACTAATAACCATAAGGCTATCTAGTCCCCAATTGTCCAGATCGTGACTAAGTATGTTTCAAAACGTGTTTAAGTGTTCAACCGACACACTAGACCGACTCGACATCCCGTTGGTGACTCATTACCCTAACTAATCGAGTACACGTAGATTACACGCAAGGTTCAAGCATAAAACACTTAGTTTGTATCGAAAATCTCATTTTTGAATCAATAGGGTCGAACCGGGAAGATAACTCCACCTTCGCCCCCTTTTAAGCCACCTTCGACCGTTTTAAACCAGGTTCGACCAAGCTGTCCAGGTTCGACCCTGGGATTCCACATTCGACCATTCGATCGGTCGAATGTACCCAGGTTCGACCCTGACAGATTACTTTTTTCCAAAAACGCTTCAAAAACATCCGAAAACATTCCGAAACTTTATCAAACACTGCAGTTTAGCATGAATAACTTATCCCTACAAAACCCCACCAATTTTGCCCCAAAACCTATTCGTTTTAGCCCTTTCCCAAAATGGCAAAGATTATGGAAGTGTCACATCATGCATGTAATCTTTACCCAATTTGGAAACTTTTTGAAATCAATCCAAAATCATCTTAAAATGCTTAGTTTATCATGTAATTGAAAACCCCCCCATAGTTCTATTGATAATACTAACATGCAACAGGCCCTAGATTCAATAAAATCCCTAAATTAGACTTGATATCATCATCTATCTAATTATAACCTTCAATAATCCTAACCCATCATTAATAGCAGCCCTAGATCATGTTTCTAGGATTAGCACAACAGCAAATCATCAAACAACACATAATATCACATAACACATAATTAACATACGTTTATTGATATGAAAACCTATGTTTAATAATAGGGTTTAGGTTTAGAAAGATGTTTAAAAGGTTTTTATTGGTAAAAACATCCTTAGAACAGATCTGGACATTTAGGGTTAGATAAAAACGAATTAAAATACTTGAAAAAGGTTTAGAATTAGGACCACACCTTAGATTCTTGATTAGATGTTGTTGATAGGTTAGATTATGAAAAATAAGAGCAAAAACTCCTTCCTTAGTGATTAAAATCGTTTTGAGAGTGTTTTGAGATGGTTAGGGTTTGTGAAATGGTGAAAAATGACAAAGTTTGGTATTTATACTAGTCCATATTCGCCCCTTTCACCTGGGCGAATGTACCCACATTCGTCCCTTTCATAAGGTCGAATGTGCCTTGTTCTGGTTGAATGAAATTCTTTCATTTCCACATTCCAGGTTCGCCCCTTTAGTAAGGGTCGAACCAAGAGTATTTTCCAGGTTCGCCCACTCGATGTGGTCGAACCAGGACCTATGTTTTTCTAGTTTTCCAATTTGTCGTGTTTAACGCATTTTAACGCACCTTAACATATGAGCATGCAACCTTAGTCTATGTTTAACATATTCAAGCGTGGATGATTATCTACACATCATTTAAACACATCTATGCATATAATCCACTATACGACAATTAGTCTACACATACACTTAATTAGTTTATGTAATTTCACCAACAACGGGACCCGGTACTAGTGTATTCCCAAAACGACTCCCAATGATCCTCCAGATCATTGAACCGTGGACAATCCTAACTTGACCCGACTCAACTAACCTAGTTCAGTCCGTTTATAAATGTTTCTCGCTAAGGTAGACTTAGGTGTTACTAAAATGTTTAAGCCAAATATGTCGGGTGTCACATTTTTATTTACTTTTTAAATTTTTTATTGTTATTTTTTTTTAATTTTAATCTATTTTGATTTGACCTAACCAAATCAAACCATCCAGACCCAAACCCATCCTGACCCAACCCATCTTAACCTATTTTTTTTAATTTACCCATCTTGACCCATACCCATCCTAACCCAAACCCATCCTGACCCAACAACCAAACCCACCCAACCTATCCAGTTTGCCACCCATAAAAAATAGTAATGTGAAAAATCAAAGAATTAAACATTTATTTTGTGTTTAAATGTCTTTAATTTTAAAAGCCGATCTTTTTAATATTTGATTTTGAATGTTTGAAAATAAAGTAATTCAAATGAAAATAGGCGTATTAATTGTGATGAAAAAAATTCAAATTTAACTTTGTTTATAATGTATTTATATTTATATATGATTAATAATTTTGTGTTAAAAGATTCTTAATGAAATATTAATCATAATTATTAACATTAGATGTTTCCAATATTGTGTAAATCATGATAAATGCTAATTATACGTTAAAAATAGTAATGTGATAAATCAAAGAATTAAGCATTTATTTTGTGTTTAAATGTCTTTAATTTTAAAAACCGGATTTTTTAAAATTTTTATTTTGAACGTTTAAAAATAAAGTAATTCAAATGAAAATAGGCGTATTATTTGTGATGAAAAAATTCATATTTAACTTTGTTTATAAATGTATTTATATTTATATATGATTAATAATTTTGTGTTTAAAGGTTATTATTGAAATGGTAATCAATAACATGAGCATGGGAAATATTGATGAGCAACTAAATAAAAAAGATTAGAAACTCTTACCGTGAGGTTTTACCGTCTCTGGGATTGAAGCTAATAATCGCCCGTCCTGTATATCGAGATGAAAAAACTCGTGTATTAAACGATTTATCCATCAATAAACGATTCATGATGAAAACATGAATATATAACATAATAGGTAACTGTATCAAAATCAAGAAAGATTTTAATATTTATTCTTTTTTAGGTTTTGAAACATTGTGAACCAGAAAATACATATTGTCCATACATTTCCATACGTGCTTACCTGAAAATCTAAATAAAATGACATTATTCAAATAATTAATTCATATAAATAAGCAAACATGAAACATCAAACAAAAGAAAAATCAAGCCCAAGAACAAAATTTCAAACAAACTATTTGATTATAAAAACTAACTATAAGATTTCAAAATCAAAAATCAAACCTTGATATCAGAAGCAAGTAAGCAACAATCGCTTAGGTACAAATCTGAAACAAATTGATATACGATACATACAAAAATAAAAAAAGTAGGCTTCTTTACCATGATTTCACATTAATATGCTTGTTAATAAATTAATATGCTTTATGTGTTTCTTGATTTCATAACGTGAAAGCATCATGTATATTTTTGAAGATCATTTAGATTAATTCAAACAACTTTTGCATAAAGTTATCTTCATGTTATTTGTGTTCAGCTATTATCCTAAAAGAGGCCGTGTATTATGTTTTTTTTATAGGATCAAGTAATCATATCGAGTAAAGTGTTGACATGCATACCTGAGTGGAGCTAAAGAGACTCAAGTCCGCCGTTTATGTTTGGTTATGGTGTCTTTCTGTGGAAGAATGAATATACGGTGCTAAAAGGGGTTGGAAATCTTTTCGATTCAATAACACACAATACATACAGATTGAAACCAAAATCATCAAAATTAGTAAAAAAAAAAAGACACAAAAACATTAATCGCCAAAAACAAATGAAGATATAACGATATCGGAAAGAAACATAACATTCATGAATCATTCATGAATCGTAATAGACTAAGTAGAAGAAAACCTTACCTAACATAGAATTCATCAAGAAAGACGTAAGCACCGTTGCCGGATACGCACTTAGCCAATTCAGAAACGGCAACATCTGAACTCAGATCAAATTCAGAAGTGAATCAAGATATGGTTGCTTAATATTGCGGATTAAAGTGACAAAGAATTGTGAATTTTTTTTGATGGTTTGATTGCTTTAAGGTTTGAAAGAGATGGTTCCTTATTTTATGATTGAGCAAGGTTTTAGGAAAGTTAATAATAATATTAATAAATGATTTTGACCAAAAGTAATTGAATGATTTTTTATTTAAATATAAAACAACAATATTATAAATTCTCACCTTTTGCCATGTGGCACAATGTGGGAGGAGAGAAGATTGAGGGTGCAATGTGGGAGTGTCATGTGTCCATAATTGCTTTTGTTTATTATATGTATACTAGGTGAGATCCAGTGTGGAAACACACGGGAGGATTAAAATCTACTTTAAGGCCAACCAATAGATTGACTGCACATTAACCAACCCTTATCCGCCCTACGCTAACCACTGACGCGTCGGCAGACCAAACGTCTGCAAAACACTCCATCTATCGTTAAAAGAAAACTGTATTTTGTAACGTCTGTTCATTTCACAACATCAGTTAATAATACACTGAGGCAATAGATCGTTTGTTACTAAACGGTTTGTAATTCAATGTCTGTTCGTTTCGCAACTCTGTTCATTACATCAATTAAGCAGGTTTTTTAAAACACCTGGTTGCAAAAAACTGTTGATTCAAACAGTTGTTAATTCAATGGTTTCTTTCAAACAGTTGTTGCATTAACCACCGACTGACCGACACGTCAACAGTGCAAACGTCTGCTGAGAGAACCGTTGTTTCGCAATGACTGTTTATATCTTTTAACACTGATCAGATGTTTAATAACTGAAAGGTAACAACCAAGAAACAAAAACTCTACAGACGGATTAAAAAGCTGTAGTCAATATGTAGCGATATATAAAAAACCATATCAAATCAACGTTAAACAAAACAAATATAATCAACTTTAAACATCAATATACATTATGAATTCCATCTTCATAACATCTGTTTATACATATGAATATACATTAGGAATAAATAAACTTAATCTTCAATTCCTTTAAAGGTACAAATCCTTTTGTTCTTAAACTTAAAGCACTTTAGGCATATGAAACTCAATATGCGTATTAACTCATTGATATGCGATGGATGGTATCCACGGCTAGTTAAAGGAATTAATAAACTTAAGCTTCAATTCCATTAAAGCTTCAAGCTATGCGTGTAGATCTTCGAATCTTGCCAAAACTTCTACATCCTTAATACCGGACTCTGAATTGCACAACAAGGACAAATCACGAACAACACTTGAAGGCATTGACTTCAAAATCCATTGAACAACGTCTCGCTCAAGTGTGCCCGAGTGCAAACAGTCAAAACAAATCTTCAACTCCCTTGTGGTCTTCAAATCTTGATAGTATTGTTGTGTAATTTGATTAAGAACAAATTCCTTCATTTCATCTTCACGGTTAACACTTGGGGCTGCCATTAATACAATTGGTTAACACTGAAAATGTAAATGTTAATATATTAATTAAAATTATTTATGATAAACTTTCGAATGTCTTTAGTATTTTATAGACCGACAACGCGTGAAGATGAAAGGTCATACAGTAGAATATTTATTATACTTGGGTTAACTTGTGAAACATAAATACACGAAGACTTTGGAAAATGAATAAATGAAATAATTTATCTATAAATTCCACACAGTACATATTCTAAAATTCATCTATAAAAATGGCAAATAGATCATACTACCATTTTGTTGATACATCAGTCTTTATCCAGCGCTTGGTCACTAACAGAAAAGAGAAAAGATGAAAATATTTGCAATGAAGTAGAGAGGATCGAAGAAAAAATTAAGGAACAATCCTGGGAAAACATTGCCCCTGCTAGATATGGTCTTGCATGAACCAGCAAGTGCTTTAAGAGACAAGATAGAAGACTATTCGACGCAACAACTACAAATCGAAAACAACATCAAAGAATCCTTGACGGAATTAAAATAGGATCTTTCAAGGGAGATACTGAAAAAGAAACAAAGAATTTTTGAAATTTTAATTAAGTAGTTTTGTATAGTAGATATGATTATTATTATGTACGTTTTAATTTTAAATGTTAACCTCTGTTTATTAAAAACAACATTATTTATCCTATCGTCTGTTGTTTTGAGAACATGTGCTTATTACCATCTGTGTGTACGTTGGAAACAATTAGTTTAAGGTCTGTTTACTAAAAACCAAAAAAAAAAAAAAATAAACAAAGCAACTGTTATGCTCTGTTTGGTAAAAATCAAATTAAAGAGTCAATCTAGCGTTTAAAATAAAAACTGTATTTTGTAAGGTCCGTTCCATTCACAATGTCAGTTAAATGTACACACAAATTAAAGGTCTGTTGAGATAAAACATATCAAAACAAAAAAGCGGATGATCAAATTAAGAGGTAAATATAAAGTTGAAAGAAAAACCGTATTTGATAACATCGTTCAAAAGACGCCATTAATATAGCAGAATTTTTAAACACTGTTTAAAAAACTGTTGATAACAGATGTAAATTCAAGTGTTTGGTTGAAACAGTTGTTGACTTAGACATTTGCTACTAACAACTATAACACCTATACATTTTAAATGTTTGATTACTAAAGATCAATAATCTGTTGATTTTAACGGTAGACTATTTAATCAGTTTTATTATACTCAAATTTGTATTTAGAACAATAATTCTCTTTAACAAAGTCTCTGTCAAACACCTGTTATACGATTTAACAATATTATTACAATTCAATAATTTGAGTGAAATATTTACTTTAAGAAAAATAAATATAATATGGAAAACTTATAAAAAAAGAAATACAAATATATTTAAAAAAAATACTTCAATGACAATAGAAATACAATATGTGATTTTACAAACTACATAAAAATACAACGTAAAAAAATATATTTATAACAACCTAACAATAGAGAATGATATTACTTGGCAGCATCATCGGAATATATTTAAATTCATCCGGTTCTAAAAGCTCTAACGAATAAAAGGATCATCCAGGTATTAGTGACGACCAAAGGGAAATACGAGTCTCACACTTATGCGTGGATGAAGAAGATTAATGAATATATTCATCAAGATCTTTGCAAATTTAAAATTCAAGATCCAGGATATTAAATCTAAAAGCCCTAAAGATTGACAATAGGGAACCGATGCAGAATATATATAAAATAAATATTCATTGATGTTTTCCTTTGACTCTATGAATCATCGAAAAACATCAATTCAAAGTTCTTTACCAACGAAATGTTGGTAATCAATTTTCCTTTGATTGTAAGAATCTTTCGAAAATTTGTGGAAAGACATTTGAAAGTAACATCATTATGCATATGGGATGGAAAGATGTATGTGAGAATAGTTAAATGAATATATAAAGATAGAAAATGATTATTCGGAATTCGTCCTCTTTTATAGTGTGAATACTCAAACTATTCGTAAAGTTGGCTTTCAAGTTTAACAGTTGTATTTCAAGTATATATAAATTTCAAAATTACTTTTGTGACTTTTTTTTTTACTTTTTATATAATAAAAGACAATTAAGAGTTAATTGCCAATTTAGTCCCTGAGGTTTGTCAAAAATTGCCACTTTCATCCAAATCTTTTATTTTTGTTACATCTGTGTCCCTGAGGTTTCATTTTTTTTGCCATTTTAGTCATCAGCACTAACTTAGTTAACTAAAACCCAGTTAAGTCAAGGGCATTTTTGTCCATACACACCAAACTTTTTCCTTTTGCCATTTTCATCCAAACAATATTTAATTAATAAAAAAAATAATAAAAACATAAAATTTTGGTAAAAAAAAATAAAATAAATATCATAAAACAATTATTCAATTATTATTTACGTAACCAAACGCTCCCTATCTGTTGATAAACTCGCAGTCAAACACCTTGTGCAAGCCTAAAACTTGCTGCCAAACATCCTTATATCCTGCTGTTATACTCGTTCCCAAACACCCTGAATTAGAGATGGACTATATACACCTCCTTCTCTTCTTTGTCTGATAACTCACAAGATCACACACCCTTGTGTGTGTCTATTACAACCAAAGCAACAACATCAGAGCTCCTCCCCGATGGCCGGCCGCCGCCCACCACCGCCATCACCACCTAAACCTAACACCAACCTGCAACACTCACCACCGTCGTTCACCACCAGTCCACCACCATCTCCACGGCTCACCAACATCATCCCCACTGTTCACCTCAACCTAATCAACGCCCACCATCACGATACCCGTCGTTCGATCTAGCCACCGGACCTGCAACCCGTTGTCGGCTTCTGGTTCCGTCGTTCTATCTAGCCACCGGACCTGCAACCCGGTCCCACCAAACGACAGACGCAGAGGTTGGCTTCAAAACAGACGCAGAGGAGATCATGGTTGTGCGTTTGATTTCAGCGAAACAATAGAGATGGAGGAGATGGTTCACCGGAGAGGAGAAGCTTACCGGAAAGAATAGCGGCGGCGGCGGCGGTTCCGGTCACTGGTGAAGGTGGCTGGTTGTTTTGATAATAACACACAAGTGTGTGTGTTTCGTGATTCTGTGCAGCCAAAGAAAAGGAGGGCTTTATATAATAGGTCTCAATTAAGGGGTGTTTGGTAACTAGGATAGCAGCTGGCTCAAGGGTGTTTGGTACCGGGTATAAGACTGCACCAAGGGTGTTTGGTGCTGAGATTAACTGCAGATTATGGAGCGTTTAGTCACGAGAAAGAAACTTGGAACAATTTAATTTATACAATCGGGTGTGACCCGACCCGTTTTCGAGACCCGTGTTACGACGGGGTGTTACAATATAATATCTAAAAGAAAATCAAAATAAATTAAAAAGGGTTTTGGATGAAAATGGCAAAAGAAAAAAGTTTGGTGTGTATGGACAAAAATGCCCTTGACTTAACTGGGTTTTGTTAACTGAGTTAGTGCTGATGACTAAAATGGCAAAAAAATGAAACCTCAGGGACACAGATGTAACAAGAAAAAGATTTGGATGAAAGTGACAATTAATTAACAACAATAATAATCAAACAATAGTGTTAATAAAGTAACTTGAAAATCGTAATCATTATTTTATGGCCTTTTTATAACATCTGTTGACAATAAAAACAGATGTTGTCATATCAAAGTTTTTCAGTACTTTTTGCAACAGATTGGGTAATCTGTGGAAGGAAAAACTCCACCATAAATGATGAAGCAAAAGTGACAAAACATTGGAAATTATTAATTAAAACTTTCATATATATATATATATATACACATATATATATATATAATAAACTTAATATTAAAACAATACTCATACTTCAAATAATATTGTGAATAGGGGTATTCAAAAAATCCGAAAAAATCCGAAATCTGATCCGATATCCGAACTGAAAAAAACCGATCCGAATTCTTAATCGGATATTTGGATGGATCCGATCTGAATCCGAATTACTTATTCGGATTTCGGATCGGATTCGGATTTCACAATTAAATTATTCGGGTTATTCGAATTATTCAGATAACCGAATAACCCAAATAAGCTTCAATTGAGTTTTAGTAAGGGAATGACCAATTGTTTGAAACTTAGTTCAACCTATGAGGCATGATGTCACACCCTCAAATTTCCACTGAGGGGTTTTACCGCGAGGCGCATGACAAACCAGGATTCAAGTCAACGGTCACAATAAACGACACTATATGAAGTACGTAAACCCAAAAACATAGATTTCATAAGCGGAAGCATTTAAAGAATTTAATCTCTACAAAACAGTGTTTCCAAGTATCCAAGACACTTATTACAAAACATGCTACTAATCCTAGACGCCAATGCAGACCCGTGCCCCTAGTCCAACTGGTGCTACCTTAGCGACCTGAGAAAAACATGCCAAAAAGACGTCAACATATATAATCCTGGTGAGTTCACAGGTTTGTTCAATGTGATACCAAAAGTTATCAAAGAGTTACCATGTCCATACTATATCAATGTTACCAAGTACGCTAGCTAGGCGTATGTTTTATTACTACTACGATTGGAAAACCATTACTAGACACGTTTAGCAATGTTTAGCAATGTTCAGCCCGAATGTTCAGCATGTTACCAGTTCGAGACAATATGCACCCGCCCGGCCCTCTAAGCCGACGAGTGGGGCAGGTCACGCCCAATAGATCTATCCACATTTCCCCCGTTGTGCATCCCCGCACATTCATGGTTTTCCCCGAGACTTTAAAAGATCGTATAGCAATGCAAAGTTAAAACCATAGTATGACATATGTTACCAAAATAGTTTAGCGCATGTTTTCTTCCCCAAAAGTTAAAGCTGTAAAAGTGGGCCGTGAACTCACCTTAAGTTGCGTTCTTCAGTAATATAAGAGAACCAAGCCCTTGATAATCCCACTACCGGAGATCTATCAAAATGTTCACATAAGTGTTCCAACTAATAACCATATGGTTATCTAGTCCCCGATTGTCCAGATCGTGACCAAGTATGTTTTAAAACGTGTTTAAGTGTTCAACCGACACACCAGACCTACCCTACATCCCGATGGTGACTCATTACCCTAACTAATCAAGTACACATAGATTACACACAAGGTCCAAGCATAAGACACTTAGTTTGTATCAAAAATCTCATTTTTAAATCAATAGGGTCGAACCACGAAAATAAATCCACCTTCGCCCCTTTTTAAGCCACATTCGACCGTTTGAAAGCCACATTCGACCCTTTTTAATCAGATTCGACCAAATTGTCCAGGTTCGACCCTGGGATTCCACGTTCGACAACCCGATCGGTCGAACGTGCCCAGGTTCGACCCTGACAGAATACTTTTCCAAAAACGCTTCAAAAACATCCGAAAACATCCCAAAACATTATCAAACACTGCAGTTAAGCATGAATAACTTATCCCTACAAAACCCCACAAATTTTGCCCCAAAACCTATTCGTTTTAGCCCTTTCCCAAAATGGCAAAGATTAAGGAAGTGTCACATCATGCATGTAATCTTTACCCAATTTGGAAACTTTTCAAAATCAATCCATAATCCTCTTAAAATGCTTAGTTTATCATGTAATTGAAAATTCCCAATAGTTCTATAGATAGTACTAACATGCAACAAGCCCTAGATTCAATAAAATCCCCAAATTAGACTTGATATCATCATGTATCTAATTATAACCTTCAATAATCCTAAACTATCATCAATAGCAGCCCTAGATCATGTTTCTAGCATTAGCACATCAGCAAATCATTAAACAACACATAATATCACATAAAACATAATTAACATATGTTTATTGATATGAAAACCTATGTTTAATGATAGGGTTTAGGTTTAGAAAGATGTTTAAAAGGTTTTTATTAACAAAAACATCCTTAGAACAGATCTGGACATTTAGGGTTAGATAAAAACGAATTAAAATACTTGAACAAGGTTTAGAATTAAGAACACACCTTGGATTCTTGATTAGATGTTGTTGATAGGTTAGATTATGAAAAATAAGAGCAAAAACTCCTTCCTTAGTGATTAAAATCGTTTGAGAGTGTTTTGAGACGGTTAGGGTTTGTGAAATGGTGAAAAATGACAAAGTTTGGTATTTATACTAGTCCACATTCGCGCCTTTCACCTGGGCGAATGTACCCACATTCGCCCCTTTATAGGGTCGAATGTACCTTGTTTTGGTCGAATGGAATTCTATCATTTCCACATTCCAGGTTCGCCCTTTAATAAGGGTCGAACCAAAATTATTCTCCAGGTTCGCCCCCACGCTGTGGTCGAACCTGGACCTATGTTTTTCTAGTTTTCCAGTTTGTCGTGTCTAACGTATTTTAACGCATCCTAACACATGAACATGCAACCTTAGTCTATGTTTAACATATTTAAGCATGGATGATTATCTACACATCGTTTAAACACGTCTTTGCATATAATCCACCATATAACAATTAATCTACACGTAACACTTAATTAGTTTATGTAATTTCACCAACAATGGGACCCGGTACTAGTGTATTCCCAAAACGACTCCCAATGATCCTCTAGATCATTGAACCCTAGACAATGCTATCCTGACCCGACTCAACTAACCTGGTTAAGTCCGTTTATAAATGTTTCCCGCTAAGGTAGACTTAGGTGTTACTAAAATGTTTAAGCCAAATATGCCGGGTGTCACATCATCCCTACGTTGAAAGTATTTTCGTCCCAAAAATTGCACAAAGCCCAAAAAATGAAAGAGACGGAAAGAATGAAACGAAAAGAAAATTTACCGGATGTCTCATCATCCCCACGTTGAAAGGAATCTCGACCCGAGATTCATTCAGCTTCAACAGTAACATGCCTAGATTCGAATGCGCGTTTCGGAAAAAGATGAGGATGTTTAGCTTTCATCTGATCCTCCCGTTCCCACGTGAACTCCGGTCCACGATTCGAGTTCCTACGAACTTTGACGATGCGGATTTTACTCCGACGAAGGCTACGAATCTTGTAGTCGAGAATCTCAACAGGTTCCTCCACAATCGGAAGACGATCATCAACCTTGATATCTTCCAGTGGTACAATGAGAGATTCATCAGCCAAACACTTCTTTAAGTTAGACACATGGAAGACGTTGTGAACACTACCGAGCTCCGCCGGTAAGTCAAGTCTGTATGCCACCGGTCCAATCCGTTCCAGGATAGCGAACGGTCCGACATAACGAGGGTTAAGCTTGCCACGCTTTCCAAAGCGTATGACGCACTTCCATGGTGAAACTTTTAGAAGTACCCTGTCCCTAACCTGGAACTCTAAAGGTTTGCGACGGCGATCGGCATAACTCTTCTGACGATCCCGCGCAGCTGCCAAACGGTTACGAATTTGTACGATTTTCTCCGAAGTTTCGTACACCAGTTCCGGACCAGTGAGCTGGCTCTCGCCCACCTCGGCCCAACAAAGAGGCGATTGACATTTCCGTCCGTAAAGAGCCTCGATCGGAGCTGCCTTGATGCTAGAGTGATAGCTGTTGTTGTAGGAGAACTCTACCAATGGTAGGTGAATCTCCCAACTTTTGCCAAAATCAATAACACATGCCCGAAGCATGTCTTCCAAGGTTTGAATCGTCCGCTCACTCTGTCCATCAGTTTGCGGATGATAAGCAGTACTCATATCCAACTGAGTACCCAAAGCCTTGTGCAGAGCCTTCCAGAAGCGCGAAGCAAAACGGGAATCACGATTAGAGATAATAGAAACAGGCATCCCATGCCGAGCGACCACCTCCTTAAGGTAGAGTTGAGCTAACCGCTCGAATCCATCAGTTTCCTTAATAGGTATTGATGTGTGTAAATGTATATATAAAAATAACACAAGCTCTAATTAAAACGTCTCACCTAAAAACTACACACGCACGGCAAGTGTACCGGTCGCAAAGCAGTAAACAGATAAGACCGAGTATCGAACCCAAAGACGCGAATGCAACTCTAGATCACAACCTATACCGAATACTAGCCTAAATAAATATATACTTATGTGGGGGGGGGGGAGTTAAGCTAATGATTAAAAACTTAAAAGAAACTAAATATAAATAAAGTAACCTCAGCTGCTTATCGGAACTAGGAACTTGGAGAAATCAGATAGGAAGAAGGCTGGTTACTTAGGTAAAATCCCTAGACACTAGCAATAAATCCTGAATCTGGTAATTAACTTGAGACCCTATTCTTATCTAATAAACCTCTTGTCAAAGATAGCTCACTAGACTTAAGGCGGGACAAGTGCAGAAATGCTAAGATGGATCCGAATCGCCCTAGCGTACCGAAATCCCACAGAAATCAGATTAAAACCTCTCCTGGATTAAAACCTTCAAACTATGAAGCAGACTTAAACTCTACTGAAGAAAACCTAGGAAAACTCTAAACACGGACAAGTAGCGACTCCCGCCCTAGCGCTTGCCAACTACCGAACAATGCATAGTTAGTTACCTAGCAAACTCGAGTTAGATTCCTCACCCTCAAGAATGGACTGCACGTCTTAGTTAATTTATTATATTAGTTTGTTATATTTGTGTCGTACTCCAACTCCAAATACTAGCACGCTAACCTAAGTTGACGAACTAGATTGATTTCAAGACCTAGGGGGTATCTCTACATGCCTAGCTCCACAAAACCAATAAACAAACTTCAAATAAAATTAACACCAACACACATATATCAAATCCAACAATAAAATTAAAGTCATGTAATTCTACACATCAAAACTAAAAACCAAAAACATTAAATACTGCATAAAACGTGTCTAGTTCATAAACCTAAGCAACCATGGAAATATTTAGTTCATAATTATAATTAGAAACATAGTCATAGAGTCTCGAAAAACAATGATACACCTTTTTAATGTGGTTTGGGCAATCTGACTGTGGCCACAAGTCCATGCCATTGATGGGTTCAATTGTACATTCATACACCTTTTTCCAAGTATCCAACCAGTAAGCTGGATCAACCCATTTCTCTGGTATACCATCATCACCTCCATGCATAGCCAAATTCCATATACATGCCACTGCATGCTTGCAGGGCATGCTAGTCAAGTCCCATTTTCTGCAAGTACAGGTCCTTTGGTCAAGAATAACAGCTCTCTGGTCAAAGTTAGGTCCACTCACCTGATACTTTGTTCCACCAGTCCAAATGACAGTGTATTGTGAGGCCTCAGACTTGATTTTATCAAAGATGGTGGTTGCAGCAGGGGTTAAAGGGCCATCACACTTGGAAATCAACTTTTTGACCACCACTATCTTTTTCATTAGATACTCTCTAATAAACTCTAGGCAGGTGATGATAGGTTTGTCCCTACCATTCACCAGCTGCCTGTTGAAACACTCACAAATATTATTCAACAAGATGTCACATTTTGCCCTACCTGCATAACAGCCTATTATTAGCTAAAAACTATAAGGACTTAACATACAACTAAACAAGTAATGCAGTTAACATACCACTGAAATGGGATCTTGAAAAATGTTTTGGGGGAATTTGTTTCAACCAGTCATGTAATGCACTATCTTGATTGAGTACTGCCTTCATAGCCTTTTGAAAACCAATTGGTGTGGTTACACTTGCACAGCTCCATAACAACTCTTTGTACAGTTGTGTATTCCATCTTGGTTTCATATTCTCATGTATATGCCGTAGGCAGTACCTATGCTCAGCATTTGGAAAGAGCCTTTGTATAGCTGGTATTATACCCTGGTAAAACATATCAAGTGTTAGCTTTAACAAAACACAGAGTCAAACACAAAATACAAATAAATGGTGAAAAATACTTACTTTTTGCCTGTCACTTATAAATGTGAAATGTGAGTTACAGTCAAGCCCCAAGTCATCTCCTAAATTCATCAAGAACCACATCCATGAGGATGTAGTTTCAGACTCCACCAAAGCATAAGCAACAGGGTAAATCCCATTGTTTGCATCAACACTAACAGCAGTCAAAATCTGTCCTGGATAAGGTCCCTTCATAAAACATCCATCCAGACCCATAATATCTCTACCACCTAGCTTAAAACCAGCCTTCAAAGCTCCCAAACATATATAAATCCTCTTAAACTGCCTAGTTGGACTATTTGGATTGGGTTCCCTCTCAACATCTATTTTTATTGTTGACCCAGGATTAGACCTGAGTAGCTCTTCACAGTAGTCCCTAAGCATCCCATATTGAGCCCCATAACTACCTTGGATCCTCTGAGTTGCAATAGATCTAGCCCTAAACATCTGTTGTATTGTGACTTGTACCTGGAACTTCTTCTGGATTGTGTCTTGCAAAGAACTAAGTGTATGGTTAGGATTTATCTGAATCATAGGCTCAAGCTCCTTAGCCAACCAACTGATGTTGCATAACCTAACATCCCTTGTCTGAAGGCATTTGTGCTCTTTGAACAGTGTTGTCACAACCCAAGTACCCTCTTGGTTGCTATTGGCTATGTATAGTTCCCAAGGGCAAGTGGGTTCAGGAATCTGCTTTTTAGGTTTGCTTTGTTTTTTAGTTGAAGACTCATCCACTTGTTTAGGCCCACTTGTTTTATTACTCTTTCTTTTCTTTCTAGTGGATGAACAGCCCACTGCATGAGGCCCACTATCTTTTGTCCCTTCCACATTACTTTCACACCTAACTAGTTTTGGGTTTACACCTTGACACACCACCTTAAACCTAACTTTATCATTCCTTGTTATCATCAACTGCCTTCTACTCTCTACTGCATGAGTCTTCACAAGTAATTTAATGTCTTCTTTACTCTTAAAAGTCTGAGACAAATAAAATGGACAATCACCACTTTGTTTAGCTTTTTTCTGCTTTCTTCTTGTGGCCCTCATTGCCCTATGCAACTCAGTGTCATTATCCTCATCACTTAAGCTATCAAAGTTCTCTAAATCAACCTCAACATCCTCATTTTCTTCATCTTCATTACCTTCCTTTTCATTACCTAAATCATCCTCACTAACATCAAAATCCATAGCAGCTCTAAACTCATCCATGTCAACATCATAGTCCTGAATTTCATTATCTAAATCTACAATAAAGTCTGAATCTTCTTCAGTATTTTGACTATCAGTTACCTTAGATTTCCCCTTATGAGAACCCTCATTATCTTCTTCAGTATTTTGACTATCAGTTACCTTAGATTTCCCCTTATGAGAACCCTCATTATCTTCTTCACTCTCACTGTCCTCAGAACTCTCCACAATCACAGGTTCATAATCAATATCCTCAGAGTCACTACCCTCATGTTCCTCACCACTGTCTTCTAATTCAGTTTTTTTCTCAATGACTCTGTTTTTTAGTTCTTCATAATCAGGTGAAATATGTTCTATGAACAACTCAATAATTTTAACAGTTGCAGTGTATTTTATACAATCTAAAACATTTGAATCATTCATCAATGGCCTTAACCCTAATTCTAAGTCATCTTCATCTGGCTTCCTAAAATGAAATCTAACTTCATCATCCTCCAAGTACCCCAGTTCCAAGAACATATCATACAAAATCACCACAGAGAAAAGATCAGAGTTAACGTTGTCTATGAAATCAACCTTACCATTAAGATAAACCATTGGCTCAGGAGGCTGACTAAACTGTCCACCATGGTGGAATTTGATTGAAAATTTTTCAACTTCATTACCTGCATTAATCATTATCTCTAATTAGGGCACAAGAAAATAAAACATTAAAACCAAAAATCAAGTAGACGGATTTGTGTAACATACCATACTCGTCTGTATTGAAGCTAGAATCAGGATCTCGAAGCTGCCAATCTCCAATCATTATGATAATCAGGTTTAGGGTTTGGGTTGAATTGGGGATGATTGTGAGTGAACTGATGTTTTTCTGAGTTTAGGGACGTTTAAATAGGGTTAGGATTTTAAAAGATAAAATGACAAAACTGCCCTTATTTAACTGAGTTGAACTAACGTCGTTTACGATTTGGATGAAACGAGCAAAAATTTGAAAACTAGTGGAGCCATTTGAGAAAAAAAAATCTCTTGGATGAAACTGGCAAAAAGTGCCAAACCTCAAGGACGAAAATGGCAGTTTACTCAAACTAAAAACCAAAAACATTAAATACTGCATAAAACGTGTCTAGTTCATAAACCTAAGCAACCATGGAAATATTTAGTTCATAATTATAATTAGAAACATAGTCATAGAGTCTCGAAAAACAATGATAACAAGTCTCTAAAAATATAAACGAATTAAACACAAACCATCGGGTCTTCAAATAATTAATCTTTAATGCACCCGAGACCTTCTCCTCTCCAAAAATTCTCCAATGCTGCTGTTGAACTACTCTCCCTCTTCTCTTCTTGTAAGCCTTCGAATAAAATAATCCTCTAGCGGCTGACTTCGAGAATAATATTCCCCCAATGAAAAATAATTAACCTCTCTTCTTCATGCTGCCGTCCAAAAGAACATATATATCCATATTTTTTGTGTTGACCGACTTTTATTTTTTTGTGGTGTTGGTTTAGGCTTGGGCTACGGCCCAAGTCACTTTATTATTTTTTTTTCATATTATTATTATTATTATTATTATTATTATTATTATTATTACGTGCTCTTGTATTAGGTGTTCTTGGCTTAACCATACAGCCATGCTAATTCATGTTCAACCAGTACATAACAAACCAAGTAATAAAACAGACCAAAAGAAGCATGTCTAAAGTTGCATACATAATAAAAGACCAAAAGATCAAACAAACTACCAGACACTCAAACACCTAACCCTGTTGACTTCCAGCAGCCTGATTTCCAGCAGGTTGACTTCCTGCAGGTTGACTTCCAGCAGGTTGACTTCCAACATCTTGACTTCCACCAGCCTTTTTTGCAGCCTTCTTCTTTTTCTTGTTCTTGTTCTGTGGGCAGGTTCTCTGGTTATGTCCTTTGGTCTTGCAGATAACACATGTTACTGTCCCACCAGACCTTGGCAACTTTCCAGATTCAGGAATCTTTTTAACTTGACTTTGACTGCCCTCAGCCAATTCCTCAGCAGATTTCTTTCATTTTTTCTTTGGCCTACCAATTTGCTTGTGATGCTTTGGGGGTTTTAATGTGGTTGGGCAATCTGACTGTGGCCACAAGTCCATGCCATTGATGGGTTCAATTGTACATTCATACACCTTTTTCCAAGTATCCAACCAATAAGCTGGATCAACCCATTTCTCTGGTATACCATCATCACCTCCATGCATAGCCAAATTCCATATACATGCCACTGCATGCTTGCAGGGCATGCCAGTCAAGTCCCATTTTCTGCAAGTACAGGTCCTTTGGTCAAGAATAACAGCTCTCTGGTCAAAGTTAGGTCCACTCACCTGATACTTTGTTCCACCAGTCCAAATGACAGTGTATTGTGAGGCCTCAGACTTGATTTTATCAAAGATGGTGGTTGCAGCAGGGGTTAAAGGGCCATCACACTTGGAAATCAACTTTTTGACCACCACTATCTTTTTCATTAGATACTCTCTAATAAACTCTAGGCAGGTGATGATAGGTTTGTCCCTACCATTCACCAGCTGCCTGTTGAAACACTCACAAATATTATTCAACAAGATGTCACATTTTGCCCTACCTGCATAACAGCCTATTATTAGCTAAAAACTATAAGGACTTAACATACAACTAAACAAGTAATGCAGTTAACATACCACTGAAATGGGATCTTGAAAAATGTTTTGGGGGAATTTGTTTCAACCAGTCATGTAATGCACTATCTTGATTGAGTACTGCCTTCATAGCCTTTTGAAAACCAATTGGTGTGGTTACACTTGCACAGCTCCATAACAACTCTTTGTACAGTTGTGTATTCCATCTTGGTTTCATATTCTCATGTATATGCCGTAGGCAGTACCTATGCTCAGCATTTGGAAAGAGCCTTTGTATAGCTGGTATTATACCCTGGTAAAACATATCAAGTGTTAGCTTTAACAAAACACAGAGTCAAACACAAAATACAAATAAATGGTGAAAAATACTTACTTTTTGCCTGTCACTTATAAATGTGAAATGTGAGTTACAGTCAAGCCCCAAGTCATCTCCTAAATTCATCAAGAACCACATCCATGAGGATGTAGTTTCAGACTCCACCAAAGCATAAGCAACAGGGTAAATCCCATTGTTTGCATCAACACTAACAGCAGTCAAAATCTGTCCTGGATAAGGTCCCTTCATAAAACATCCATCCAGACCCATAATATCTCTACCACCTAGCTTAAAACCAGCCTTCAAAGCTCCCAAACATATATAAATCCTCTTAAACTGCCTAGTTGGACTATTTGGATTGGGTTCCCTCTCAACATCTATTTTTATTGTTGACCCAGGATTAGACCTGAGTAGCTCTTCACAGTAGTCCCTAAGCATCCCATATTGAGCCCCATAACTACCTTGGATCCTCTGAGTTGCAATAGATCTAGCCCTAAACATCTGTTGTATTGTGACTTGTACCTGGAACTTCTTCTGGATTGTGTCTTGCAAAGAACTAAGTGTATGGTTAGGATTTATCTGAATCATAGGCTCAAGCTCCTTAGCCAACCAACTGATGTTGCATAACCTAACATCCCTTGTCTGAAGGCATTTGTGCTCTTTGAACAGTGTTGTCACAACCCAAGTACCCTCTTGGTTGCTATTGGCTATGTATAGTTCCCAAGGGCAAGTGGGTTCAGGAATCTGCTTTTTAGGTTTGCTTTGTTTTTTAGTTGAAGACTCATCCACTTGTTTAGGCCCACTTGTTTTATTACTCTTTCTTTTCTTTCTAGTGGATGAACAGCCCACTGCATGAGGCCCACTATCTTTTGTCCCTTCCACATTACTTTCACACCTAACTAGTTTTGGGTTTACACCTTGACACACCACCTTAAACCTAACTTTATCATTCCTTGTTATCATCAACTGCCTTCTACTCTCTACTGCATGAGTCTTCACAAGTAATTTAATGTCTTCTTTACTCTTAAAAGTCTGAGACAAATAAAATGGACAATCACCACTTTGTTTAGCTTTTTTCTGCTTTCTTCTTGTGGCCCTCATTGCCCTATGCAACTCAGTGTCATTATCCTCATCACTTAAGCTATCAAAGTTCTCTAAATCAACCTCAACATCCTCATTTTCTTCATCTTCATTACCTTCCTTTTCATTACCTAAATCATCCTCACTAACATCAAAATCCACAGCAGCTCTAAACTCATCCATGTCAACATCATAGTCCTGAATTTGATTATCTAAATCTACAATAAAGTCTGAATCTTCTTCAGTATTTTGACTATCAGTTACCTTAGATTTCCCCTTATGAGAACCCTCATTATCTTCTTCAGTATTTTGACTATCAGTTACCTTAGATTTCCCCTTATGAGAACCCTCATTATCTTCTTCACTCTCACTGTCCTCAGAACTCTCCACAATCACAGGTTCATAATCAATATCCTCAGAGTCACTACCCTCATGTTCCTCACCACTGTCTTCTAATTCAGTTTTTTTCTCAATGACTCTGTTTTTTAGTTCTTCATAATCAGGTGAAATATGTTCTATGAACAACTCAATAATTTTAACAGTTGCAGTGTATTTTATACAATCTAAAACATTTGAATCATTCATCAATGGCCTTAACCCTAATTCTAAGTCATCTTCATCTGGCTTCCTAAAATGAAATCTAACTTCATCATCCTCCAAGTACCCCAGTTCCAAGAACATATCATACAAAATCACCACAGAGAAAAGATCAGAGTTAACGTTGTCTATGAAATCAACCTTACCATTAAGATAAACCATTGGCTCAGGAGGCTGACTAAACTGTCCACCATGGTGGAATTTGATTGAAAATTTTTCAACTTCATTACCTGCATTAATCATTATCTCTAATTAGGGCACAAGAAAATAAAACATTAAAACCAAAAATCAAGTAGACGGATTTGTGTAACATACCATACTCGTCTGTATTGAAGCTAGAATCAGGATCTCGAAGCTGCCAATCTCCAATCATTATGATAATCAGGTTTAGGGTTTGGGTTGAATTGGGGATGATTGTGAGTGAACTGATGTTTTTCTGAGTTTAGGGACGTTTAAATAGGGTTAGGATTTTAAAAGATAAAATGACAAAACTGCCCTTATTTAACTGAGTTGAACTAACGTCGTTTACGATTTGGATGAAACGAGCAAAAATTTGAAAACTAGTGGAGCCATTTGAGAAAAAAAAATCTTTTGGATGAAACTGGCAAAAAGTGCCAAACCTCAAGGACGAAAATGGCAGTTTACTCAAACTAAAAACCAAAAACATTAAATACTGCATAAAACGTGTCTAGTTCATAAACCTAAGCAACCATGGAAATATTTAGTTCATAATTATAATTAGAAACATAGTCATAGAGTCTCGAAAAACAATGATAACAAGTCTCTAAAAATATAAACGAATTAAACACAAACCATCGGGTCTTCAAATAATTAATCTTTAATGCACCCGAGACCTTCTCCTCTCCAAAAATTCTCCAATGCTGCTGTTGAACTACTCTCCCTCTTCTCTTCTTGTAAGCCTTCGAATAAAATAATCCTCTAGCGGCTGACTTCGAGAATAATATTCCCCCAATGAAAAATAATTAACCTCTCTTCTTCATGCTGCCGTCCAAAAGAACATATATATCCATATTTTTTGTGTTGACCGACTTTTATTTTTTTGTGGTGTTGGTTTAGGCTTGGGCTACGGCCCAAGTCACTTTATTATTTTTTTTTCATATTATTATTATTATTATTATTATTATTATTACATGCTCTTGTATTAGGTGTTCTTGGCTTAACCAAAGTTACTCGTTTACGTTCCAACGTCTATGAACACCTACAAAAATATAAAATAAAATACATAAATACTAAAAAAGACACAAAACTAATAAAAATCTATAAAAACCTATACTAAATAAAAGAGACCGGTACAAGCCTAAAACTAATAAAAACACTATCTAAACGACTCAAAAATTACACAAACTTTACACTGGAAATAGATGTATTTTACAATACATCAGGTATGAAATGCGCCGATTTTGTCAACCTGTCGACAATCACCCAAATCATATCATAACCACTTGGTGACTTCGGTAGCTTGGTGACAAAATCCATCGTGATTCGCTCCCACTTCCATTCTGGAACCTCTGGTTGTTGTAAGAGACCAGACGGCTTCTGATACTCCACCTTGACTTTAGCACAAGTCAAGCATTTGCTCACATAAGAAGCTATATCAGCCTTCATGTTTGGCCACCAATAAAGTATCTTCAAATCCTGATACATCTTATCGGAGCCAGGGTGAATAGAATACCGGGATTTGTGAGCTTCATCCAAGACAAGCTCACGTAATCCCCTGAACAAGGGAACCCAAACACGTCCCGTGAAAATAGTGTAAGCCATCGGTCCTGAGTTCAAGATGCTTGTCAGCACTGTGCATAGTTTCAGCTTTAAGTTTTTCCTCCTTCAAAGCTTCCAATTGTGCAGAACGGATTTGGTCAGGCAATGAGGAATGAATGGTGAGCTTTAAAGCTCGGACACGACGAGGTTTCACAGACTCCTTCCTGCTCAAGGCGTCCGCCACAACGTTCGCTTTGCCAGGATGGTACTTGATAGCACAGTCATAATCGTTCAGGAGTTCAACCCAGCGACGCTGCCACATGTTTGACTCCTTCTGGTCAAAAATATGTTGAAGACTCTTGTGATCAGTGTATACTTCGCATTTGGTACCGTACGATTAAAGTCTCCAGATTTTCAATGCAAAGATCACCGCGCCCAATTCCAAGTCATGAGTAGTGTAGTTCTTCTCATGAACTTTGAGTTGACGAGAAGCATAGGCAATAACCTTCCCGCGTTGCATTAATACACAACCAAGACCACGAATAGAAGCGTCACAGTACACAACAAAGTCATCCGTACCCTCAGGTAAAGACAAGATAGGTGTAGAACAAAGTTTAAGCTTCAGCATCTGAAATGCTGATTCCTGTGGTTCACCCAGTCAAACTTTCGGTCTTTTTGGGTAAGATTGGTGAGGGGTTGAGCGATCTTCGAAAATCCCTCAATGAAACGACGATAGTAAGCCGCAAGACCTAGGAATTGCCGCACCTCCGATGGCGTCTTTGGTGCTTCCCAGTCTTTAATAGCTTCGATCTTAGCCGGATCAACATGAATTCCGAGTTCATTAACCACATGCCCTAGGAATTGAACTTCACGTAACCAGAAATCACACTTTGAGAACTTAGCATACAACTGCTCCTGTCTCAACAGTTCCAAGACCAACCGTAAGTGTTCCTCATGATCCGTCCTGTTCTGAGAATAAACCAGAATATCGTCAATAAACACGATGACGAATTTATCAAGGTAAGGTTTGCAAACGCGGTTCATCAAGTCCATGAACACCGCCGGTGCATTAGTGAGACCAAAAGGCATGACCAAGAACTCAAATTGGCCATAACGAGTGCGAAAAGCAGTCTTCTGGATGTCGGCTTCCTGGACGCGCAACTGGTGATAACCGGACCGCAAATCAATCTTCGAGTAGTAACTAGAGCCCTGGAGCTGGTCAAAGAGATCATCAATGCGAGGGAGAGGATAACGATTCTTGATGGTCACTTTGTTCAGCTCACGATAATCAATACACATGCGAAGACTTCCGTCCTTCTTCTTCACAAACAAAATTGGGGCTCCCCACGGGGAAGAACTCGATCGGATGAAACCCTTTTCCAAGAGTTCCTGTAACTGGTTGGACAACTCTTGCATCTCGGGAGGTGCAAGACGATACGGAGCGCGGGCAATAGGAGCTGTACCCGGAGTAAGATCAATGCTAAACTCAACCTGACGATGGGGAGGGAGACCGAGTATTCAGGAAACACATCGGGAAAATCACGTACCACCGGAATGTCCTCGATCTTCTTCTCATCGTCAGTCGAAACATTAACAAGTGCCAGAATGGCCGAACAACCCTTTCGTATATACTTACAGGCTTTCATGCTAGAAATAATGCTCAGCGGAGCACCGCCCTTCTCGCCATGAACCGAAAGAGTCTCTCCATCAGGGAGAGGGATCCGAATAATCTTATCGAAACAAATGATCTCCGCACGATACAACGATAACCAATCCATGCCGACAACGACATCAAAACTACCCAGGGGTACCGGCATAAGGTCAATGGGGAAAGACAAACCCGACAGTTCCAAGCGACATTCCTGAAGGGTGTGTGTCGCTTTGATTTTCTTACAATCAGCCAATTCTATTAAGTACTTAGCCTCTAAAGGTGTAGGTACTATATCTAGCAATCGACTAGTGTCCATAGATACGAAACTCTTATCGGCACCAGAATCAAACAAGACAGAAACATAGCGATCATTAAGAAGGAACGTACCGGTAACTGTGTCTGGATCCTGCCTAGCTTCTGCGTATCCAATGACGAAAGCACGCGCAGTCCTGCCGCCGCCTCCGTTGTTCCCGTTACCGTTTCCGCCCCTCCCATTATCGCCCTGCTTCAGCTTAGGACATTCACGCTTGAAGTGTCCCATGTCACCACAGTTATAGAACCCCTGCTTCCCTGGGGTCCCCTGAGCAGCAGGAGCAGGAGTAGCAGCAGGAGTTTGGGTCGAGGCAAGTGATGCCCTACAATCCTTAGCAAGGTACCCAAACTGATGGCACCGATGACAGCGAGTTCGATCACAACTCCCAGTGTGGTGATAACCACACTTGTTGCACTTGGGATGCTTCCCAATATACCCTCCCGACTTCTTCCTCGAAGAAGACCAAGACAAATCAAACTTCTTCACCGGCTGAGATGGCGCTGGCACGACACTCTTCCCCACATTATCCCACTTCCTCTTGTTCACTTCCGGACCCTTCACAGTAGTACCCTTAGGAGGCAAAAAACCTTCTGCCACCTTCAGGTTAGTCATCCGATGAGCCGATCGAACAACTTCAGCAAGAGTGGGAAGATTCCCAGCAGCCACTAACCCTGCAATCTCTGGCACTAATCCAGAAATGTAGTGCTCAATCCTCCTATACTCAGGTGTGTGCAAATCAGGGCACAACACCGCCAGCTCGTTCCTCCTCACAGTGTACTCCTCAATCTCGGACCCAACCATCTTATAACTCCAGACCTCATGCTCCAACTTCTGTACCTCCTCCCTTGGACAGTACTCACTTCTCAAAAGATGCACAAAATCCGCCCAAGGCATAGCAATAGCCTCCCCCAATCCCATGTTCTGGGCAGTAGCATTCCACCACGACAATGCAGGCCCCTCGAATGTCGCAGTAGCATACTTAACATGGTCCCAACCGGGACAGTTACACATAACGAACACAGATTCTACCTTCTCCAGCGATCAGAGCAGTCCCACCGCTCCCTTAGTTCCAGCGAAGTTATGGGGCTGGCAGTCCCGAAACTTCTTATAAGAGCACGGAGGTGGTGGTGGATTGACAGCGATACCTGAAAAATGATACACGAATAAAATACAAACGAAAGAACATGACACCCAAGAATGAGGCAAGGTCGACAGAAATCAACTCACTACCCATGGCATTAATCCCAGCCTGGAAAGTATCCATAGCCATATTCACTTGCTGCTGTAACAAGTCATTCAGTTCAGCTTGGGTCATGTTGATGTTACCACGACCACCGTCGCCATCACGGCCACCGCCGCCACCTCGGCCGCCGCCGCCACCACGTTGTCCACCACCACGAGCTCCAGACATGATCTAACAAATCAAGAAATCGAGGGATTCAGATTCACCTCTAGTGTCAACCATTAGAAATTTTCAAGAGTTAACTTAGGGACAAATTCAGGACTGTACATCTAAACTCAAAGTCCACCGGGATTTTCATGCATTTCAGTTTATTATTTCTTGTGCACCCGAAATGATAAACTGCTCTACATGGTCCTCCAAATGTACTCCTAGTCCAGACTCCGATCACCGAATATCGTCGCCTAATAACGTGTTACGATAGGTGGAAGTGTAAGAAAGCATGTGTGTGCTAGAGTCAACAAATCAGCTTCTTCCTCTTCAATCCCGAAGAAGAAGACAAGAGTAAGTAAGAACCCAAATAAAAGCCGATGATGTAACACAGAAGTATGATGATGATGTAAGGACACCCCGACAAAGTTAGTACGTATCCCACTAAGAGACTCAAAGTATGTGACCGTCTAGTGTGTGTGACTCGGCTATAGACCAGACTCTACAAGCAGTCCTAGTTAACTATAACCATTAGCTCTGATACCAATCTGTCACACCCTCAAATTTCCACTACGGGGTTTTACCGCGAGGCGCATGACAAACCAGGATTCAAGTCAACGGTCACAATAAACGACACTATATGAAGTACGTAAACCCAAAAACATAGATTTCATAAGCGGAAGCATTTAAAGAATTTAATCTCTACAAAACAGTGTTTCCAAGTATCCAAGACACTTATTACAAAACATGTTACTAATCCTAGACGCCAATGCAGACCCGTGCGCCTAGTCCAACTGGTGCTACCTTAGCGACCTGAGAAAAACATGCCAAAAAGACGTCAACATATATAATGCTGGTGAGTTCACAGGTTTGTTCAATGTGATACCAAAAGTTATCAAAGAGTTACCATGTCCATACTATATCAATGTTACTAAGTACGCTAGCTAGGCGTATGATTTATTACTACTACGATTGGAAAACCATTACTAGACACGTCTAGCAATGTTTAGAAATGTCCAGCCCGAATGTTCAGCATGTTACCAATGTTACCTGTTCGAGACAATATGCACCCGCCCGGCCCTCCAAGCCGACGAGTGGGGCAGGTCACGCCCAATAGATCTATCCACATTTCCCCCGTTGTGCATCCCCGCACATTCATGGTTTTCCCCGGGACTTTAAAAGATCGTATAGCAATGCAAAGTTAAAACCATAGTATGACATATGTTACCAAAATAGTTTAGCGCATGTTTTCTCCCCCAAAAGTTAAAGCTGTAAAAGTGGGGCCGTGAACTCACTTTAAGTTGCGTTCTTCAGTAATATAAGAGAACCAAGCCCTTCATAATCCCACTACCGGAGATCTATCAAAATGTTCACATAAGTGTTCCGACTAATAACCATATGGTTATCTAGTCCCCGATTGTCCAGATCGTGACCAAGTATGTTTTAAAACGTGTTTAAGTGTTCAACCGACACACCAGACCGACCCGACATCCCGTTAGTGACTCATTACCCTAACTAATCAAGTACACATAGATTACACACAAGGTTAAAGCATAAAACACTTAGTTTGTATCAAAAATCTCATTTTTGAATCAATAGGGCCGAACCAGGAAAATAAATCCACCTTCGCCCCTGTTTAAGCCACATTCGACCGTTTGAAAGCCACATTCGACCCTTTTTAATCAGATTTGACCAAACTGTCCAGGTTCGACCCTGGGATTCCACGTTCGACAACCCGATCGGTCGAACGTGCCCAGGTTCGACCCTGACAAAATACTTTTCCAAAAACGCTTCAAAAACATCCGAAAACATCCCGAAACATTATCAAACACTGCAGTTAAGCATGAATAACTTATCCCTACAAAACCCCACAAATTTTGCCCCAAAACCTATTCGTTTTAGCCCTTTCCCAAAATGGCAAAGATTATGGAAGTGTCACATCATGCATGTAATCTTTACCCAATTTGGAAACTTTTCAAAATCAATCCATAATCCTCTTAAAATGCTTAGTTTATCATGTAATTGAAAATTCCCAATAGTTCTATAGATAGTACTAACATGCAACAAGCCCTAGATTCAATAAAATCCCCAAATTAGACTTGATATCATCATCTATCTAATTATAACCTTCAATAATCCTAAACTATCATCAATAGCAGCCCTAGATCATGTTTCTAGCATTAGCACAGCAGCAAATCATTAAACAACACATAATATCACATAAAACATAATTAACATATGTTTATTGATATGAAAACCTATGTTTAATGATAGGGTTTAGGTTTAGAAAGATGTTTAAAAGGTTTTTATTAACAAAAACATCCTTAGAACAGATGTGGACATTTAGGGTTATATAAAAACGAATTAAAATAATTGAACAAGGTTT
Source organism: Ambrosia trifida (assembly GCA_028751855.1). Lineage (NCBI taxonomy): Eukaryota > Viridiplantae > Streptophyta > Magnoliopsida > Asterales > Asteraceae > Ambrosia > Ambrosia trifida. Next base: position 1,067,784 of record CM054123.1, on the reverse strand, counting down.
AGAATTAAGAACACACCTTGGATTCTTGATTAGATGTTGTTGATAGGTTAGATTATGAAAAATAAGAGCAAAAACTCCTTCCTTAGTGATTAAAATCGTTTGAGAGTGTTTTGAGACGGTTAGGGTTTGTGAAATGGTGAAAAATGACAAAGTTTGGTATTTATACTAGTCCACATTCTCCTCTTTCACCTGGGCGAATGTACCCACATTCGCCCCTTTTACAGGGTCGAATGTACCTTGTTTTGGTCGAATGGAATTCTATCATTTCAACATTCCAGGTTCGCCCCTTTAATAAGGGTTGAACCAAAATTATTTTCCAGGTTCGCCCCCACGCTGTGGTCGAACCTGGACCTATGTTTTTCTAGTTTTCCAGTTTGTCGTGTTTAACGTATTTTAACGCATCCTAACACATGAACATGCAACCTTAGTCTATGTTTAACATATTTAAGCATGGATGATTATCTACACATCGTTTAAACACGTCTTTGCATATAATCCACCATATAACAATTAATCTACACGTAACACTTAATTAGTTTATGTAATTTCACCAACAACGGGACCCGGTATTAGTGTATTCCCAAAACGACTCCCAATGATCCTCCAGATCATTGAACCCTGGACAATCCTATCCTGACCCGACTCACCTAACCTGGTTAAGTCCGTTTATAAATGTTTCCCGCTAAGGTAGACTTAGGTGTTACTAAAATGTTTAAGCCAAATATGCCGGGTGTCACACATGAGGCCAATACTAAACCATAATTATTCAAAGTCGTCCATCCATATGGACTAGTTAGTGTCACGTTTCGTGATGCTTGATTTTATGTTCAATACTACGTTTTAAAGTTTGATTTTGTGTTTAAATTTACGTTTTGAAGACTAAATTTTGAAGTTTGAACTTTGTATTTAAGTTTAAGACTAATCTCTATTTTCGCTTTTGTATGTTTATTGAATTCAAATTAATAAAATGTTAGGAACCATAAATTTGGAAAAATAAATTTTTTTGAAAAATTGTTGTTTGGTTTAATTTGGATTATTCGGATATCCGTTTGGATTATTCGGATTTATCCGAATCCGATCCGAATTGAATTCGGACCGGATTCGGATAGGCTCCTAAAATTTCAAAATCCGAATAATCCGATCTGAATAACCTGTTATCCGATCCGATGAACACCCCTAATTTTGAATGCCTCCATTTTTTATAGAATGAATGAATAAACGAATAACTTCTAAGTTGATTTTCAATTTTATGAGTTGTTTTCAACTTTAAATAATATTACTCTTTTCAAATTTATAATTATCACAACTATACAAATAAACCAAGTAGATAAACACTGAATTTAACAGAAATAAATAAAAAACTGAACACTTATAAAAGAACAAATACAAAATATCTCTAAAAAACTACTTTATTTATTATATAATTACAATATGTGACTTTACAAACTAAATAAAAATACAAGGAAATATAAAAAAAACCCTACTAACAACGAAACCCTAGTCATTGATCTTTCTTCACCGCATCATCGATCCAAATGACAAACCAAAACAATGAAAACCAGTACACGACAACGGCTCGTATGTAAATATCATCCAGATCCAAAAAGCTTAACCATTGAAAATAGGAAGTGGATGTATATATGTAATATAAATTGATGTTTTCCTTTGATTGGAAGAATCATAGGAAAACATCAATTTGAAGTAGTTTACCAACAAACTGTTGACAATCTATTTTCCTTTGATTGAAAGAATCTTTCGAAAAATTTGTGGAAGAATTAAAAGTAATATCATAATGCATATTGAATGGAGAGATGTAAAGTGAGAATACTGAAAATGAATATTGGGAATTCATCCCCTTTTATAGATTGAAATATAATAACTGCTCGAAATCGTAAAGTTGGTTTTCAACTTTATTAGTCGGAAGTTAGTTATCCAAATTTCAATTTATTTTTTATAGAATGAAAGACAACTGCAAACACAACAACAATAATAAAATAATGTTTTTAATAAGGTTACTTCAAAACCGTAATCATTATTTTTGGGCTGTTGATATGGCTGGTTATTGATGCTTATGCGTCTGCTATAAGTAATCTCTGATTATTAATGATACAACTATTATAACAAATAGTTGTTGCTTAAAAATAAACTTAACAAATAATATATCTTTTTAATACAATTATTATAAACAAACCAATGGGTATGATCTGTTTACTGAACAGCAAATTAAAAAATCAAAAAGCTGTTATACAATTCAACTTTATATTATTACAACCGCATAAGAATTCTAAGAAAAAAATCCATATCGATACAAAATTCAGCAAAATATAAAAAACGTAAGAATTCTAACCAAGGTACAATATCCGTATCGATACAAAAGTCACCAAAATACAAAAAACGTAAGAATTCTAAGAAAAAAAATCCAATATCCATACAAAACTAAAGTAATGTTAACTATGACATTCAATACAAAACTGAAGTAATGCTAACTATGACATTTCTTCCATCAGAATGAAAAATACATACAAATACAGAGGGAAAACGACCAAAAAACCTGAAGAAGACAAAACCAAAAACAAAAATAATTACAGATAATAGCTCTAACTACTTAAGAATCAGAGACATATTATTTCACTATACACCCATCTCTAATTAGACAGGCTGTAAAGGAGATCGTGATAAGAAAAATATTTTCCTTTGATTATAAGAATCTTCCGAGAATACCAATTTCAACTTGATTATCAAAGCCTTTACTCTTATCCATTTTTTTCATAAGAAAAAAATAATATTTTTTTTATGGATGGTAGCTTTATTTATTTATCATAATAAATGAAGAGAAATACATTTGGAAAATGAAATGACAAATTGCTTGCCTTTTATAGAGAGATAAAATGTCTTACATATTATAATAAGATTTTTTACTCATTGCATCAATAGTAAAACCATTAGCAAAACAACTAATAAAATGATGTTATATATTAGTTTACTCTTAGTGTCACTAATACAAATTTTCAAAGACAATGTCTGCTACGAAGAACTATATGTGTAGTAAATGATAAACCAAAACCGAACTAATACCAAGTAACAAATTTATTCTAAGTGCTCTTCAGATACAATCATAAATCATGTCAAAATAACAATAATTTAAGTTATTATAACCATCTATCTAAATTAATAGTATGAATATTATGATTATTTTCAATATCCTAATAATAACTTCCGAATATAAACCTATTATACCATCAAGGTATACAATATTTGATGACTTGTGAATGGATGTTGCAAACAACTATGATACATTACAATTCTCAACAAAAGGATGATGTAACCAGAGTTTAAAACCAGACTTTCCAAACTTAAGTTGTAATCAATATCTAACAAAATAACCGTGAATTTAAATTAGATCAGTTTTTTCAAATTCATAATTACAAATAGTTGCCACAGCCCTAAAAGTCTTTGATGAGCACTGTACAAACGAAGGATCTAGATGGAATCATACCATAAGTTAAAACATTATTATTTTATATTAACTAAACAATTAAAACTATTGTTCTTACAAATGATCTGAAGTCTTTTATTGTTCCTATATGTTTAAAAAATGACCATATATTTTATATCAATAAAAATTCTACAAAAATATCACCATCTATAAAACGTGAAATTATAGTTTTTATTGACGACTTATTATGTTTTAAATAAATAATATTTCAATGACAAACTTTTTTTAAGAAATGACATGAAATATACTTAATGTAACAAATATTTTAATATATGTAAACTGAATATTTACATATAAGTCAAGTATGTTATTATAACCATCTATTTAAATTATAAATATAAATATTATAATTATATTCAATGTCCTAACAATCACTTTGGCAACTATAACACATTTACATTTTTAATATTTCTTTACGAAACGCCAATCATCTGTTGATTTTAACAGTAGACAATTTTGTTTTTTGATCAACCAAATCTACCGAGCGACCCCCAGTGGTAAAGATAGGGACACTACATATCAATAATTAATTTGTGCTTTTCAACACTTCCTAAAATCTTTTTACTTCTCTTTAACAAAGTTTCTTTAAAACAGCTGTTATATGATTCAATTATATTATTAAAATTAAATAATTTGTATTAAATATTTAATTTAACAAAAATAAACACAAAATGGAAGATTTATAAAAGAAGAAATTCAAATATGTTTAAAAAACTACTTTAATGACAACAGAATTACAATATGAGTTTACAAAAAAGCACATAAAAATACAACGAAACATAAAAATATCTTTCTAGCAAACAAACCCTAGAGAATGATATTTCTTCCCAGGATCATCGGAACAAAAACAGAATCAAAAAACATTGAAAAGAATTACACGACAACAACTACTATTTAAATATGATCCAGTTCTAAAAGTTCTAAAGATTAAAAAGACATCTCTCTTTTCTATTAGACAATAATATTATTAGTGATAGATTAGGGACTAAGCATGTAATATGGTGGTCTATATCTTCTTCTTCGTCAGCAAGATACCAAGCTCGAACTTCTGATCTCCTTGTTCCAATGGAAATATTGAACCCAACACATTACAAGAAGACAATCTCTTTGTTAGCCACTCAAGGAAGTGCAAGAGAAGTCCTCATGTGTTAGACACTCAAGGAAGTGCAAGAGAAGTCATCATGATGCCTGCCTTTGATTGTATGAATGACGAAAAACATGAATTCCAACTTTCTTACCAACGGATTGTTGGTAATCTATTTTCCTTTGATTGTAAGAATCTTTCGAAAATTTGTGAAAATACATTTGACAGTAAATATCATTATGCATATTTGATGGACACATGTATAAAGATGATAAATGAAATATTGGGAGTTCCTCCCCTTTTATAGTATAAAAAATATACTAATTATTCGTAAAGTTCGTTTTCAACTTTATCAGTTAGATTTCAAGTAAACCTAAAGTTGGAAGTTATCTTTGATATTTTTTATTTATTTTTGATATAATGTTAATATCATTATCCATATATCATGGGCAGTTCTAAACTGAAAAATAACTCTCCTTCGACCAGAATAACTTTCCTTCAACCTCCCGGTAGGTCGAATGTAACACTACTGGTCGAACGAACAAACAACACTCAAGAAAAGTTTTGGTTCGACCTAAAATACCCAGATTTGACCTAAAGTGACCTTGGTTCGACCAAAAACTTACACGTTCGACCTAACTCTTTCTGGTTCGACCTGACCCATTTGAAAAACGGTTATTCTTTGAAAATCAGTTAATTTGATCCAATTTTTTCAAAAGTTTATAGATTTTGATGATCTTAGTGGGGTTTTGCTCGGAATTGAATGTAGATCAACTTTAATAAGTGAAACTTTTGATTTTATCCATCAAATCTTATTCAAATCAATCAAATTCCATTAAAACTCAATGTTCTATCAAAACAAAAAATTTTTGGACAATTTTGGATCAAATTCAGTTTAAAACATATCAAATTGTAGTTGTATGATCTCGTAGGCTCTGATACCACTTTGTAGACGGATCGGTTTTGACAAAAACGTTTAGGTGATCATACAAGTCTAAATTGTTTACAATATGATATGAATCAAATCAAACACACAATTAGATTTACAAGTTTATAAATCACTTTCAGAAAGATCAAAACCTAGAGTGAGAATCTAGACTAGACACAAGATACAAAATGGCAAAAGTTATAAAGTTAACAAAAAGTTGAGCTTATATAGTAGCTACATTCGACCTCACGATGAGGTCGAATGTACTCCTTCGACCTTCAAGGCAGCTCGAACCAGTCTTCTGTCTAGAATCTTCTCCCTTTGACCATGATAAACTTCCTTCGACCTATCATAATTCTTCATTCGACCTCTCGTAAAAACATAAAACACTTTATTTTACCAATCAGAATCGATTAAAGGAAAGTCATAATATAAAAAATTAAATCCAGTCAATAATATTAAACATAAATTCGTAAAATTAGTAATATACATAAATGAGATTAAAATATTTTACTAAATAATATTAAATTCTATCAATTATTATTAATATCAATAAATAATATTAAATAGTAATATAAATAAATGAGATTAAAAATATTAATAAATAACCTTAAAATCATAATGAATCATTAATACAAAAAATTGGTAAAATTGATTCATAATTAAGGATTAAACTGATTTATAATTACGGAAATGATTGATTAATAATCAATCATACATAAATTCAATAAATAAATTATGGTAAGTCAAAATTACGGATTTAATTGATTCATAATCAATCATACATAATAGAAAATTGATTAAATTTATATATAATTACGGATTAAATTGATGTGTCATCTTACGAATTAAATTGATTACTAATTACCAAAAATAATTTCGTATTAAAATTAAATTTGTCTCATTAAGTTACGGTAAGTCCAACTTATTTATTATAAATTGATATATAATCAATCATACATAATAAAAGATTGATTAAATTGATTCATAAATAGGAATTAAATTGATTCATAATTACCAACAATAATTTCGTATTAAACTGAATTTTGTCTCATTAAATTATGGTAAGCTGAAATTAGGGTTAAATTGATTCATAATCAATTTAATGAGACATAATTTCGTAAAATAATTTAATGAGATAAAAAAATGGTAATAAATTTAATGAGAGTTATTATAGTAAAGCAAATTTAATGAGTTAAAAAAATCGAACTAAATATGTTAAATTTCAGTCACCTAAATTTAATGACAATAAATATACATAATAAAAGATTGATTAGGATATTTATTAAGGTCAAGCCTAATTTATGGGGTGAAGATTAATTGATACTATGGTAGCATTAAATTCGTATAATATGACGTTAAATTAGGAGATTTTGTATTTGAAATTTTAATATTGGCATTAAATTAGTCCAAATACTATGGTAAGGCTAATTATTTACTTCAATTATGGTTATCTTAAATTATTGTTTTTATTGATTGATAATCAATCATTAATACAAAAAATAAATGCGAAGTATTATGGTAAGTTTAAATTCATATAACTAATAATATTACTAATAATATATTTTGTTTGCTATATATTTGGATATAGGTAAGAGTCAACGATTTTGAAATTTGAAAACTCTCTTAATTTAAATACAATTTAAATTTAAAGCGGATGGATTTTTGTATTTCTAATAATATTGGCGTTAAATTAGGAGAGTTATTATGGTATAGCCTTAAATTATTGGGTGAAAATTAATATTTGAAATTTGAATATTGGCGTTAAATTACTCTAGCTACTCTGGTAAGGCTAATTATTTACTTCAATTATGGTTATCCTAAATTAATGGTTTAATTGATTGATAATCAATCATTAATACAAAAAATAAATGTAAACTATTATGGTAATCAAGACCAATATTAATATAAATAAATGAGGTTACAAATGTTATTAAATAGGCATATGAAGATGAAAATAAGATTCATACCAAAACTGTTGCCGAAGGGTCATGCAAAACCTTGAAAAATTGAGAACCATTGTGATAAGCCATAATAGAATTTGTGTCTTCGTATAGAATCCTGGTTTTCTAATGAAAAAACATATATATTAACTAAATCAGATAGATATATATGAAAAAAAAACAAAATCATTACAAACACCATTGAATAATAATATATAAGTAAAGCAAGAAAACATATAATATTGTTTCTCTATTTGTATATGTATTACAGAATGTATCAATTTCATATGCTCGGTTGGTACTTATAGATTGTTAAAGACACTTCTTAAAACAATGTAAAATCCGATTCAAACACTAACAAACAATAACAAAATCCAATCGATATTTCAAAAAACACACGAATGAAACGAATACATTTCAAAAAACAATGTTATCGTATAAATTAGACACTTCTTTAAACAATGTAAACTCCGGTTCAAACACTAACAAACACTAAAATCCGATCCAAAGAATCAAACGAATACATTTCAAGAAACACACGATTGGGAGAACATGATTTTATTACAAACACCATTGAAAACATGTATATATTAACAACATTGAAATCGTATAATCAGAAATAAAGTAAAAAAATCAGAAATCAAACTTTATAAATAGAAAATTTATAAATAAGAAATCAAACTGAAAAATAGGATGAAATATTACCTCGAACAAAATGAAGAAGAAGATTGAAGAATGTAGATTGGAAGAATTGTTAAGGAAGATTGAAGATCGAAGGAAGAATGAAGAAAAAATAAAATATAAAACGTTTTTTTTAAATAAAATGTAAAATCCGATTCAAAAACTAACAAACAATAACAAAATCCAATCGATATTTCAAAAAACACACGAAACAAACGAATACATTTCAAAAAACAACGTAATCGTATAAATCAGACACTTCTTTAAACAATGTAAAATCCGATTCAAACACTAACAAACACTAAAATCCGATCCAAAGAATCAAACGAATACATTTCAAGAAACACACGATTTGGAGAACATGATTTTCTTACAACCACCATTGAAAAAACGTATATATTAACAACATTGAAATCGTATAAATAAGAAATAAAGTAAAAAATCAGAGATCAAACTTTATAAATTGAAAAAGTATAAATAAGAAATCAAACTGAAAAATAGGATGAAAGATTACCTCGAAGAAAATGAAGAAGAAGAATGTAGATTGGAAGAATTGTTAAGGAAGATTAAAGATTGAAGGAAGAATGAAGAAAAAATAAAATACAAAAAGGTTTTTATAAATAGAAAGCTGGAGCTCCATATACGTACTTGGATCCTACTCTCTAAGGTCTCCATTCGACCCGAGAGTTATTTATTTATTATATAGATAGGATAGATGTGCTATCGTTACAATTCCAAAATAACAAATTAGTTCAGATGTTAGATATAAAAGTAGAGCTAAATAATCATTAAAACTAGTGGGGTGCCTGTGCGTTGCGGCGGGTAACATAATATTTAGATTAGTGATTTTAGGGGTGTGAATAGGCCAGTATTTTGGTTTGGAGCCATAACCAATACCAAAATTTCCGGTTAGGGTGTTTCAAAAGCCGATTGGTTTTGATTATTTCGGTTTTGGTTAATTAATATCTAAATGATCCAAGGCAGAGCCAAGGTCGGTTCGGCTCAATCGTTTGGCTCGACTAACATCACACTTTTAGATTAGCATTATATACCTAGACAATAACATACGGTTGCAAACTTTGTGGATGAACTTCTTGAAATCATTGGTATGAACTCTTGGGTTTCAAACAAATGCACTAAAAAATATGCAATTCTTAAAAACCAAATGTAGTAAAAAATATACAGTAACATGGTTATTATATTTGATGTTTAGAAATAACGATAAAAAAATAGAGAAAAAAGTAAAAATTAAATGTGCATCGAAGGAAAAAAAATAAGTACATCGGTCCTAAAGCACCTAGAAATAACAAAGCGCGTATTTTTTTTGTCCATCCCACATCGGTCCTAAAGCACATGTAACTTTGATGTGTTGCCGAATGCATCACATTTAGATAGTAGTTTTGTATAGTTTTAATTATTTAACGTTCGTAAATATCGTGTCTTAGATACTTATTTTTGTCTTGGTGTTAAGCAGGTGTTCGTGGTTTGAAACGAGAGAAAAAGAGTCTAATTGGAGGTGAAACGAGTGCACGGATGAATAAGGAATAAAAAGAAAATAAAATATGTCAGATCACTTATTCATGCCCCATGAATAACCTCAGGAGCTATTCATGCCCCGCGAATAACTGAATTGGGTTGCAAAATGACTATACTGCCCTTAATGAATCCAGCTATTTACCCTTGTTACCCTCGCGAAGTTATGACTTATTCATGCCACGCGAATAAGTCAGGAAGTTATTCATGGGGTCGCGAAAAACTCTTCAGCCCATAAAAAGCCAATTTTCATAATAAAAACCTAATCAGCCGTTTGGGGAGGTGATCTTCGACTTCCAGAGCTTCTAAGGGACGATTTTGAAGACTTTTTGCAGTTCCATTTATTCGCAATCTAGAACAAGTTTTGAAGCCGAAATCATGATTATGCACGGCTAAACATCCTGCGGTTTCTCCGGGTGAAAGATTCGGTTATTTTGTAAGGACTTTTCTGTTTTGAACTATGTTTTAGGATCAGGTTTCATGATTAGTTCGGCAACGGCGCCTAAAACATAGTTTTCATGAAACCTGATCCTAACACATAGTTCAAAACAGAAAAGTCCTTACAAAATAACCGAATCTTTCACCCGGAGAAACCGAAGGATGTTTAGCCGTGCATAATCATGATTTCGGCTTCAAAACTTGTTCTGGATTGCTCTGGCATCAACCGGAATGAATGGAACTGCAAAAAGTCTTCAAAATCGTCCCTTAGAAGCTCTGGAAGTCGAAGATCACCTCCCCAAATGGCTGATTAGGTTTTTATTGCAAAAATGGGCTTTTTATGGGCTGAAGAGTTATTCGCGACCCCATGAATAACTTCCTGACTTATTCGCGTGGCATAAATAAGTCATAACTTTGTGAGGGTAACAAGGGTAAATAGCTGGATTCATTAAGGGCAGTATAGTCATTTTGCAACCCAATTCAGTTATTCGCGGGACATGAATAACTCCTGAGGTTATTCATGGGGCATGAATAAGTGATCTGACATATTTTATTTTCTTTTTATTCCTTATTCATCCGTGCACTCGTTTCACCTCCAATTAGACTCTTTTTCTCTCGTTTCAACCCACGAACACCTGCCTAACACCAATACACAAATAAGTATCTAAGACACGATATTTACGAACGTTAAATAATTAAAACTATACAAAACTACTATCTAAATGTGATGCATTCGGCAACACATCACACCCCTACACTTACCTTTTGCTTGCCCTCAAGCAAATCTGCTCAGAACCTTACCACGAACAAGTAACAAATACCTCAAACGCCCCCGCCATGCACTAGTTAGGGTCCAAAGTCATACCCCATTCATAGATCATCATTAGATGTGTTAATTCAACAGGCAACCATGATGCACAATTTTAAAAACAGAACTCACCCAACTAAGTCTAACGTGCTTCCGGTTTTTATTCTCATGCAACACACCCCTCACAATTTTTCACTCCACTCGGTTTAATATCTGGACTAGCATGTAATGCGCTAGTATTATTCACTCGAAACCAAACATGTAACTCTGTTATCATAGGCTTGTATAACAATCACACCTCAACTATAGACAATGCACATATCTAAAGGACTTACGGGTTTTGGGCTTCGGGTAAAGGTAGGATAATGAAAATCGGGACAAGACTATGGAAGCCTTGTCAAAACAGGTAGGCCAGCCAGCTGCTCAGATGTCAGGGAGAGACCCAGGTAAACTCCCTAGGGATACTGCACTAAATCTTGCTTACCAGTCTTCCTCTAGAAGTCTGCACATCAACACGGTAAGTATTTTCCCCACCTCTGAAATAGGTAGGGTAGACAGTACTCCACCAAAGTTTGTTGAGGGAATGGTGGAGGAGTGTACCACTGAATCTGAGTCTGAACCTGAACAAGAAAAAAATTTCAAATTAAATCTTGAGAGTAAAAACGTGAAGAGTGGGTCTAATGAGGCTAAGTGTGGGGGTGAGAAGGTGAAAAAGGTACCCTTTCCTATGGCTTTATTAGATCCTGCTAAGAGAAAAGATTTAATTAAACGGGACCCACCAAAGGATGAGAAGTGGGAAAATTTTAAAAATGTCAAAATCAATTTACCGTTAATTAATAAAATTGAAGAATGTCCTGATCAGGTTCAGTTTTTGAAAGAATTGAGTGCCCAAAAACGACGACACAAACTTCCTAAACAGTTAGATTTAAGTGTCAGTGTGAATGCCGTGTTGTTGGGTACCCTTCCCCCAAAACTCCATGAACCAGGAGCGCCTATTATTGTTATACAAGTAGGTGATTTTCAAGTGGATAGAGCGCTTTTGGATTTGGGAGCTAGTGTGAGTATTCTACCAGGGAGTTTATATGATCGGTATGATTTTGGTCCATTACAGAAAACCAACACAACTGTGGTGTTGGCCGATCAAACTCCTTCGTGTCCTAGGGGATTGTAAGGGATGTGATTATTAAGGTTGGAGAGTTTTATTACCCGGTAGATTTTTTAGTGTTTGATTGTGTTAAAAACACACAACCAATTGCCATTCTGGGTAGACCGTTCCTGGCTACCGCTAAAGCCATTATTAATTGTGTTGAGGGGACGGTAAAAATGAGGTTTGGGGATAGGAAGATGAGTCTTAAGGTGTTTTCTAATACTGCTAATCATAAAATTAACAAAAGTGGATCTCCTATGAAGGAGAATGGAAAAGAAAAGAAAGAATGTTTTGTGATTGACAGGATGGAACTAGTGAGCAAGAATAACACTAAAAGAAAACGAAGGAGAAGGAAGAAGAAGGCAAAGAAGCCACCTGAACCAGATAGTGAGAAGAAAAAGTTGGCATTGTTGGGGCTAATAGGGAGAACTATGGATGAGTTACCTGGGTGCAGGAGGAGCACACACTTGGAGGTATAGGGACACAAACATCCCACTAGACCACCATGAGTAGACGTGTCAGGTATGTTTACTTGTAGAGTTGTATATTGTGTAAAGTATTCCAGGTACGTTTTTTATTTTATTTTTAGAGTTTGAGTATGTTTTTGTTTTTCTGGGAATGCTTGGAGTTTAACTTACAATCAGATAACTTCGCCTGTACTCAATCTCCATTCAGGCGAGGTGAAGTTGTACACCATCGGTGTATAAGGCATCCTGGAATTTTATGTTTTCATTTTTCTTTTGAGTCTTAGTTTTCAGGTTTATTTATCAGCCGCGAATGAAATGCTATACGGCTCGATTGGGAGGAACTACAGAGACTCATACGCGCACTGCCTATATCCAAGGGAGCCTGTTCCTTTTATTATTGGTGTACAATTTTTTTTTATTTCTACTTTATTTTATTCCTAGCTCACATTGAGGACAATGTGTCCTTCTAGTGTGGGGGTGGGGAAACTTTGTTTTTATTTATTCTTGAGTCTAAAAAAATTAAAAATAAAAAAAAAAAGAAAAAAAATTGAAAATGTCTTGAAAATTGTTCCTAAAAAGCACTCTAATCAGACATAAAGCAGCTCTTTCAGTACATACCAGTTGTTTCTTGATTGTATTGACAGTAGGTCCTTAGTCATGGTCTAATTTGTAGAAAAGTAATATGAACCGTTTTCAGCAGGTATTATTAAGAAAAAAAAGTTTAGAATTTCCTGACTAGGTTTAACAAGCTATTGGTAATAAATACATGCACACATCGGTAACCCATTTCCACACTTTGGTGAGATCTTGAGCCTACTAGATGATAGATTAATTTATATATATTTTCGTTTGTTTAGAGTAGGCCAAATGTTTCTCTGTAACAGAATTTGTGTGATTTGATACATGCTGAGGTTGTAGACTAGATATGCACGTACATGACAAAGGCGATTTAGGATTCCCCTTTTCGTTTGACACCTTTATTTGTTTTGTGTTTACATGTTTACCTAAAATCACCCTTACTAGCCCATATTGAGCCTACACCCTTTCGTTTGTTAAACCTATAAAGTTACCCAAATCGACCCGTTAACCATTGTTAAAAAAAAATTGATGACATCCATTGTGTTCTATGTTTGTGTTTAGGTGTTTGAGTTCTATTAAATGTTGAAAAAATATGTATATATATGTGAAAAAAATGAAACGAAAAAAAAGAAAGAAAAAAAAAGGAAAAAAAAATACGAAAATAGAAGTTTGTTTGTTATGGTTAATTATGACCAAAGTTGTGTGTTATTGTGTATTGTGAGAATAAGGATTGTCAATCATGTTGGTTTTACCATTTTATTTTAGCCACTTCTAGCCAAATCTATCATACCTTTACCCTAAGCCCAAAACCCGTAAGTCCTTTAGATACGCGCATTGTCTACAGTTGAGGTGTGATTGTTATACAAGCCTATGATAACAGAGTTACATGTTTGGTTTTGAGTGAATAATACTAGCTCATTACATGCTAGTCCAGATATTAAACGGAGTGGAGCGAAAATTGTGAGGGGTGTGTTGCATGAAAATAAAAACCGGAAGCATGTTAGATTTAGTCGGGTTAATTCTGTTTTTAAATGGAAATCAATTTGACTTGCTGAATCAACACATCTAATACCGATCTATAAATGGGGTACGACTTTGGACCTTAGCTAAGGCATGATGTGGCGACTGGGGTGCTAGTCTGTGATAATGTCTTAAGCAGAGTGAATATAATTTTTTCGAGACGAAAAAAGATAAGTGTGAGGGTGTGATGTGTTAGTGAAAACACGTTAATATGTTAGTCATGTATATATTTTAGTCTTTTATTGTGTACTTTTAGTCGGTCTTAGTTATTTATTAGTGCGCATGTGTTTTGTAGGTGTTCATGACATTGAGGCGTAGACGAGAAATTTTGGTCGAGCGAAGAACACCCGAGTCAAAAGCACGGAGTTATAATAATAAACTAATAATAATTATATAATAAATAAATTAAAAAAAAAAAGAAAAGAAAAATAAAGGAACCGTGACCAAGTCACGGCCCATGGGCCAAGTCACAAAACTTTGGGGGAATTATTTTCTTTGGAGGACAACAATTATGGAGGATTAATTTTTTGGACGGCGGCATCAAGTGGAACAAGGTCGCACAAGAGGAATTAAAAAGAAGCATACATCGCACGAATGAAGAAAAGAGAGGAAGAAATTTCAAGGGGCAAGATGCTAGGCTAAATCTTTTATGACTTTCTCTAGGTGAATGGTTTGTATATGTTTTGCACTTTTTCTATTTATTTTCAGTATTGGATTATGTTTTGCTTGTGATGACAAACAATTAAAACATTATTGATGCAATAGTTAAGCAAACAATTAATTTGTGTTTTGAGTCCTTTCTTTACAACTTGTTCGGTTGATGACAAAACTTAGTAGCGGGTTGGGTGACATAAATGGGGTTGACTTGATGCTTACAATTGGGTAGATAATAGAGTTTGATGACAAGAACTTGTGCTACCAGTTAATTAACTAATTTCCAGAACTATGTCTATGTGGTTCCCAATCTATAAACTGAAAACTGTGTAAAGCCTAGAACCTGAAACTTAGAGGGAGTTACTTCTTTATTATTATTGTTTTCTATTCAAATCTCTTAATCAACTTTTGCAAGCACCGCAATATTTTACTTCATAAAATATCATTTTAATTAATTAATTTAATTAATAAAACTGCTATTAACACTAACTACATACTCCTCGTGGTTCGACAACCCTACTCCCTATACTGCAGTCCTTGTAGCTAAGGAGTTGTTCTTAAAATAGTTTTTTATTAGCACTTGACACGCGATCAAACTTCAAGGTGAATAACCCACATTTACGTATTTAAAGGCTTGAATGAATGTTCATTTTCAAAACAATCATCAAGAATAACTTGCATTAGTAATTTGTATAATTGGTACTAAAAATTATACATAAGGGCATAAAGGGAAGAAAAGAGGTAAAAAATAAAGAATTTTAATCGTGACTTTTGATATGCTATCTTAACTTTGACAATATGGACATATTTGTCCATGTCCCCCTTTATAATGTAGTATAGATTAGAAAACCAAACGTGACTTTTGCCATAAAATTTGGATCATGTTAGAAAACCAAACGTGACTTTTGCTATCATGCATTCATGCAAATATTCATAGCATCAAACCCAAATGGAGTCTAAAAATCAATCATATTCGATCAACATGACCTTCATGAGATCCGCCATGGAAGAGGCACACAAGAAGATCCGGTCCATAACCGGTCCAATCGAGTGCTTGACCGAAACATCCAAGTTTTACGAGCTAGCAATCATCCAAATTGATGCCTTTTTGAAACTTGTCATAGAACAAACCGAAGATCAAACCCGAGAAACCAGTGGAAAAAAGAGGCTAACCGATCTTATAAAACTCAAGGAATTGCTTAATGAGCGTCTGAATGACACAAAACGTTTGATAATGGAAAAAGATAAAGTATTAATGGAGAGATTAGAGACTGAGATTAGGTTAAAACAACATGTAATGATCAAGCAAATGAACTCGGATATTGACATGTTTAGAGAAAGACTCGACCACACATTTGAGCAAATCCGTCGGTGGAATGAAGTTCGACATTTTGATCAACAATGGAGATGCTTGATCGAGAAAGAAATGATTTTGATTGCGACAAAAGGGTGTATCGACGTTCAGAATATTGAGTGTTCCAAGAAAGATGCGATCATAGCGAGGCTTTTGGACGAACGGCAACAATCGGCTTTCCAAACGATGGCGATGGAAGAACACTACGTTGTTCTATTAAACGATAGTTACAAAGAGTTTCAGGACAATGATATCGAGACAAAAGTTCAACAAGATTTGCTTGTATATGTTTTTATGGAAATTATAAATGATATGCGAATCAAATTCGATTTCGAGTTGCAAAAGATTCAAAGGGAGATTTGTATCGTATTGAAACCACTTCTAAATGATTTTCAAGAAAATTTAAACCTAAAACTACATAAGAATCGCTCAAGGTACATTTCTATGATTAAATGAGAACTAAGTTTAGTTTAGTTAACGATTCGAGGTTCGTAACATTAGGTTGGATGGAGTTAACCAACAAGTTGATTTGCTCTCGAGGCTAGCGGTCTCGATTAGACGCGAGGAGTTTCTTTACAAGAAGGCATTTGCAAGAAGATGTGAAAATCTCTTATTAGCAGAAACTGAGGTTTGAAAACCACATACATAGTGATGGATTCATAATATTATTAATTAATTTCTTAGTGGTGTAACTTTTTGAAAATGTTCGTTGATTAACTGATGTTACTTGTGTTGGATATACATTTGTAAATGAGCCGAGCAACTCGCGAGCTACTCGAGATCGGTTGAGAAAAAGTTCAAAACGAGCCGAACCTTATCGAGCTTGAGCCGAAAAGAAAGCTTGTTTATTTATCTAGCTCGAACTTGGCTTGTGAAACTCGTCAGACTCGTCGAGCCTTATCGAGACTTAATGTAATATTACTTTTATTAATATCTAAAGTTCTTTAGTAAACAAGCCGAACCCGAGCTTCATTTATCAGCTCACGTGCCTAAACGAGCCTATTATTTATTTTATTTTCATCTAATTTTATTAACTTATAAATAACAAACGAGCCGAGCCCAAGCCGAACTCAAGTTTGAGAAACTACCAACAAACCGAGCTCGAGCTCTAGCTTTCATAAGTTAATCGACCTCAAGCTTGGGCTCGACTCGTTGCCCCCTAGATATATGTACAACACTTAAAAAAAGTTATCCATATTATATAACGCATAAAAGAATTTACCAGTCACAGCATTACACCGGTGCAGTATTTACATGCATTGTATTTTTTTTTTTTTTTTTTATTGTTTTGATGCTAGGTTGATCTGCTTGGAGACCAAGTGAAGGCACTTCAAGAGCTACTTCAAAATATTTACTTCGTTTTGGATCAAGATCCCTCAGTTTTGTCGCACAATTTTCAAGTGAGTTTACAAAACAGAACTTTGGATAAAATCATTTATTGTATTTAAGGAATAATCATTAAACTTATGATTTCTTGTACTAGTAATTAAATTGTAAGTTGTAACATTCAAATTATATCTTTTGATTCAGGTGACGAATATACTGAAGATGATTAAAAAGGAGTTTAGGGGGTTGATAATAAGTAAATAACTTTTCTTCGCGGTTCAGCCTGCAGGCTTGCACCTTTATTATTTTAGGTAGTTGTCACTCCAATGTTCTAAAAACTAATTTCGAAACTCTGAAATCATAACGGTTTCTTTTCCGTGGATGTAAAGGACCCGAGTCGGTTGAGACTACTCGAGATAGGTATGCAAAAAACTTGGTTCAAGGCCAGTTTAAATGAGCTCGAACACGAGCTTTAGATGCCGAGCCTAATTAGACTCACAAGTATTAACAATCTTTCCTATATAAATGTAATAACATCTCTATACTATATTATAAAGCATCTAGCAAGGATTCTCACCAAATTTAAGAAATTACAACATTTTATTCTTATGGTACAACAACTTAATAAAGTGAGTAGGGGTGCAGTTACTCTTGTTCAGATTTGATGATATTATAGGAGCTTCAACTTTTATAAACATGTATATGTACATATTGTGGTGTATATTCTTGACATCATTTTTCTTTCTCTTCAGTTTGACAAACACCTATTTTGCCTTAGTCATTATAACCTTGTCAAATATAATAAGAGATTTAGATTAACTATATTATCAAATCATGTATAGATAACTATATCATCGTGGAGAGTTAAAATAAGATCAATGTTGATAATGTTTTTTTTTTATATAATACAGGGTTAGAACTCGTGAATAAAGTAAAATACAAATAATGTGGTCAATAAAAAAACACAAAAATCAAATTTTAGTCTCATATGGTGGATGAACCTATATTTATGTACACAAAAATCAAATATAAAGTCTTGATATGCCCAAAATGACATCGACACGTATTTCTATATCGAAAACCACAAAAATGAATATTTGTTTCACTGCTAATAATACCGATACTAGAGGTGGGCCAGAAAACCGGTAAAAAACCCAAGTCGTGTTTATAAAAAACGGTTATAGCCAAACCCGAACCATTGGTATGTTTACCAGTTCCCAACCCGTTACAACAATCGGTTTTTAAACCGGTTAATACAAAACAGTTATCGGTTAAGAAACATGTTTTTTTGAATGCACCCTATTTTGACTGTTTTTCTTTCTTTCTTTTTTTTTTTTGTGTGTGCGGGGGGGTGGTTATTTTATCACCCATTTCTCCATAATTTGCTATTGTGTATAAGTTAGGGTTGTTTTGGTCAATTACACAGTTATAAACACCCTCTACTCTCTAAATTCTCAAATATTTACTTAGTTCGTAAAAAAAAAACTCTCAAAATCTTTTTGGCTTCCGCTAGTGCTTCTTCAACCAAAAATGTGGTGGCTCGGGTTATTTCTACAAAGCGGAACCAAGATGTTTGGCAACGCTTTGATTTGTGTGAGATGGCGACGGGTCCGCATAAGTCTCATTGCAAATATGGTTGTAAATTTTACACGAAAGATACAAACTCCACTTTGAAATAACACATCCAAAAGCCATATCGCAAGGTGTTAAAATAAGAACTGGCGGGACAACCTTCAATGACAAGTGAAGAAAATTTGTCATCTTAAATTGTTGATGCAATTTGGGAGGAAATGATATGTTTTGGGATTCAAGAAAGCTTGCCATTCAACCATGTTAATAACCCACGTTTTACTCACCTTGTTCAAAGAACTCTCCAACCGCGTTACACTGATGTAAGTCATGCTACTCTTAGAGTGGAATGCTTAAAAAGACGGAAACAAGTTAAAGAATGTTTCTTATTTTGAAAAAAAATTAGAAAGCGTTGTCAACTTAACTAGCCATGTTTTGTGACACCGGGCGGTTCACCGGACTCGTACAATTGTGTCATGCCCATTAGATTGAACATATAGGTAATACTAGAATTTTACCCGTCGCGCGTTGTGGCGGCGTGTGACAGATGGAATTGTGTTTAACGCGTTACGTAGACCGTTTTTTTATACAACCATTGTGTTGTTTTAAGGTAATTGTCAATAGTTGTGTCAAAACATTATATGAACCATTGGGTTATAACCCATATGCATCCAAACTTAAAAACTAAAAGAAAAACCAAAACCAAATACCGTATCTTTTGCTCAAAATTGTCCAAAAGTCAAATGATATAATAAATAAGTATACATATGCCTACGGGTTTAGCTAAAATAGAGACTCGAACTCACATTTGCTCACCCCTACCATCTACATGATCTACATTTTAGCATCTCCCTATATGGATATGTGTTTGCGAATAACTTAACTTTCCTAGTGCCATATCATCTGAATCAAAGAAAGCACTATATTGGTCGTGCGCAAGGATGGCAAAAGGGGTGTTAAAACAAACACAAAAGAAAATGTGAACTTCTAATCTTTGAGTGCCCTCCTTCTCCTTTTTTGACCTGTAGTTGCTTCCACAAAATCAACTCACAACTGTTATTTATCCATCGGGAGGAAACTAATTGTTTACCTTGTACAGTCTTTAGAAAGTTGAAGAGGATCTTCAATGAAACGCATACATAATTAAACGCATAGATATTCAAACAAATGTATGAAAATATAGGTAGATCGACTTAATAGTTCAGCAGATGCACAAACAAACAAATAACCAACAAAAATCATTCGGCTATGATTATTAATCTTCTCACCTCTTTTGTGAACACATTATTGATGTTAAATCCTAGTTCTTGATTAACACTAGCAAGCTTCATGGATAAGAACCGTTGGAATCCAAAATATAATAGTATCAGTATTTTGTATCTAATGTTCTAAAGAAGAATATCCACTTTTTAAACGGATTGCTTAAACTATTATTTACCTCTACTTGTATTTTTTAGGAGATTGAACACAATTGATTATTTCATCAAGCATTCAAGTTTTCTCTGTGATCTTATTGTAGCCAGGTACCAAATCCTGCAGGTACTCCATCTCTCACTAATTTTCTCCTTCGTCACATGTTTACAGTCACAATCATTAAACTTATTGCAAAACAAATAATTATATAACAATAATAATTAAATCATAATCATCATTTGGGTCACGTACTCTTTCGGTGAAACTATGACTATCAGTGGCTTAACCAAGATGTGCTCTAACATGAAAATAGTACGTTTATGTTTGGGACCTTATGGTGTTTGGGTGAAGGGGTTTGTGTTCTGGAGGGGGTGATTGTATGTTGTTGGTAGGTGTAGATCCAGTATCACGTGTAGAGATCATAGCTTTGTGTGTTTCTTGGTTATCATTTTCGTTGCCAATATTGGGGTTTTTCCTCTTCTTCGTTCACGGTTCATCAACACAACAACCACCGACCATCACCATCGCTACAGCACGCCTGACAAAACCAATACAAGGTTCTATTTTATATCAGTAAAGGATAGGCAGAAATATTTTTTTTTAAAATAGTTATAACATAAAACTGATTAAAGATGTAATAACAATAATAGTTACAAAATAATCAAATGTTAGTGACATTAATAAACAACACTAAAATCAAAAAATCAAATAGTGAAAAAAAAACTATTGTCAAAATTTAAATTACCTTAATGTCCCTACATTCAAGTTTCCAAAAACAAACCTAAAACCGTTTTCAAGTGTTCGTAAACATTATAAGAATTCGATTTAGAATTTAAGTGAAAACATACCACAAAATTAAGCACACAGACAAATTGCATTGCATATGTCACAGACGAAGTACTAAGTGACTTGTTTAGCTGGTTAAGTTACGCTTAGTGACCCTTATTATTTGTAAAGAAACAAACAAATAATCCAAACCTTTTTAGTAAAGTAAATGCAAAGAACTATACCAGAAAATTAATACTTCTAGAAATATTATAATAATTTTATATTTTTCTAATTTTTAAAGATCAGAACTGGTGATACTACATAAAACAAGTGTATAAACCTTTGGATAAACATATGGCAAAAAAAATGTATGCACACACACACATCGAAGAATGGTAAAATACCTTGGTTCTATGATTTGTTCTACCTCGAATGGTAAAACCCACAATCGTCGACCGTCCCTTGAATTGCTATGCATCTATCCTACAACACACACAGAATTATAATCAAACATCATATAAAACACCAAAATACGTAATAACACAAAAACTAATATTGCATATACTCATTTCTTAAACTTGTCACATTACATCAAAATAGAAGGTAGACGGGCAACAAGTTGCGCCGCCACCCCTTTCAGAATTGCGAAATCCAATCTACTAAATACAAACCACTGTCCTCCTGGAGATGAACTATTGCTGTGGATAACCCGTTGGACCCTGTTTAAGAAATGAATAGCTTCTGGTGCTAGGGAGCCAAAGGTATCAAAATCCAATGGGACAAAAACATGTTGGTACTTTACACATGTGACACCCCCGGAAAATCTCACATCAGCCGTGGCCAGGAGAGATCCTTGGTTCATATGTAATCCGATGCCTCTTAAATCACCAACGCGTTTTTGGGCTTAATGTTAGTGGATGAGAGGAGAAGTCCATAGTTAAGCATACTTAGGTGGGAGCAGTATCAGGATGGGTGACCTCTTGGGAAGTTTCCACCAGCGCAACCAAAAACAAATTCGTGAGCTCTGGATGGGCAACCCATCGTAGCAAAGCGGACAATATTGGTGGTGAGAGGGGCCATATGTTACATATGGTATCAGAGCCACTCTTGTGCCGTTCGGGATGGTGGGTGCAGACCTCATCAGGGACGATGAGACTCTAACAGGGGGTAAATGTGACACCCCAGGAAAATCTCACATCGGCCGTGGCCAGTAGAGATCCTTGGTTCACATGTAATTCGATGCCTCTTAAATCACCAACGTGTTTTAGGGCTTAATGTTAGTGGATGAGATGAGAACTCCACAGTTAAGCGTGCTTAGGTGGGAGCAGTATCAGGATGGGTGACCTCCTGGGAAATTTCCACCAGGGCAACCAAAAACAAATTCGTGAGCTCTGGATGGGCAACCCATCGTGGCAAAGCGGACAATATTGGTGGTGAGAGGCGCCGGATTTTCTTTCTTTTCATCGCTTCCTTTTCGGTTTTGGGCAATTTTCGGGACGAAAATTCTTTCAACAGGGGATGATGTGACACCCGGCAAACTCCGGTTAATAGCTGTTGTCAAACTAGTAAGTCTACCTTATCAAGTCATGCATAATACATACATAACTGGGTCGGTTGAGTCGTTATGATGGTTCGGAGAGTCATCAGGAGTCATTACAAGGATCCGCGGGATCATTGGGAGTCGGTCCATAACCATGTGTACAAGGATTGGTGATTTGTAGAATCGTCGGGTTAATGCACACACGCAAGTATCGAGTCCCGGGGATTGGTGAATGAATATGAACGTTTTAGTTATCGTGCTTTATTTGTTTAAAATCATTATGTGACTTTTCGGTATGTGGATACGTGCTTATATGTGTTAAAATAGTGTTTAACGCGCCAAAAACCCGAATAAACATGCTGAGGGTGATTACGTGTAATCACGTGGCCTTATGGGTGATTACATGTAATCACGTGACTTTATAAGCAATTAGGATGTAATCACATGACTTTATAAGCAATTAGGATGTTTATAACCAATTAGGATGTAATCTCGTGACTTTATAAGCAATTAGGATGTTACAACACAAGCTTTAGCGTGCTTATCCACTTTCTTCGATTTCGCCTTTCTCGATGCTTGTCCAGCTACAAACTCCTTGTCCCTCACACCGGCCAAAGGAGATACCCCTGTGAGGTCCACACAAGCATGTTTCCCCTAGCCCAACCAAAGACAAGCAGATCCGCTGGTCTTAGAGTAGATCTCCCTTCCGTAGGGTCCGTGAGAAAGTTCACAGAAGCTTCCTTTTTGACAGAAATCCCAGCTCTTCTCAAGATATCCCAAAAAATGTCCCTCACCCAGTCATGACTGTATTAAAACTGGGAAGCTCTTTGCAATGAACTGTGTGCTCCCTATATTTATCCATACAAGCTTTATGGCAGATTGGGCAAGTTTCATCTTCCAGATACATAGGGATCATCAACCGGTATCTAAGGATAGACTTGTATTCTATTGCAGACATGAATTGACCCAACACCTCAATCGGGATAACAGTTAAAAAATCTTTGGCATGGGGACCCCTCAGGCATTCAATCACCGCCTTCTAACGGGGGACAAATCAAAAACTTCTCCTAGGCTAACGGTGGTGGTGGATGGTCGGAAAGTGATCGGGATCTGAAAGGAAAGAGAAAGGTTTTTACTCAAAAATAACAAAACCAAAATCAAAAGGAAGACAAAGTAGTGATGCTTGAACACGATGTTGAAAAAGCTCAAAAGGAAACATTGATTTTTTGTCAGAACCCTAGATTGGGTTCCCATTATAGATGTCATGGGTCCCATATATGTCATAACCATAGTTCCGCTGCTGCCCCTGGTCGATCCGTAGACACTGTCGACGCTCCTCACTTCAACACCCTAATCTCGGTCAACCGCATCCACCACTATTTCTTGAGACCATCGTGTTTCTCCATCCCCACCACCCCTAACGTGGATAACCTTGAACCCTCCACCGTCATTCGCGACCGCCGCAAGGTTTAGAACCACGTGTCGCCTGAGAAAATGATAAAGTGAGAGATAGAGAGAGGGAGAGAGAATGAATCGTGTTGAAGAGGGGGGGGTATGAGCCAAGGTATCAGTCAAAAGAGGGAGAGGTATAAGGCTAACACATATGAGAAGGAGAGGGAGAAGTGGACACGTAGTGTTGAGTTGTCCTGCACCAACAAAACATCATTAAAGCATAGAGTAAATGCACATAAGAATCATAAAGCCAAGTTTATAGCCCAAAATGCAAAAACCCTTTGCTAAATGGCATTATTTAAATAAATTAAATTAAATTATATAATCTTGGTACCTTCAGTATTCATCTTTTTAAAATAGTTATATGGGTATGATATAAGTAACTATTTAATTAATCATACAAATACCATTTGTATTTTGTAGTTTGGCAATATTACTACAGTGGAGAGTTTAAATGAGAATAAAATGTTTTGTAAGAAGAAAAAGAACAAATTCTAAACAATAAGAAACTTTCATTTAATAATTGTATTGAATGTTAAATTGATTATTATTTTTTTGTAATCCCCTCTAAACTAGTTAAATAAATAAAAATTTTAAAATATATTCTTCTAAATCCAACCTTATTTATAGTGAAGGATAATTTTGATATATATAGAATATATGTAGGATGAATTTTTATATGTGTAGGATTAACGTATGATAATCTCGATATGTGTAGGATAAACATATGATAATTTTGATATATGTATGATGAATTTTTATGTGTAAGACAAATTATTATAATATGTAGGATAAAGAATTAATAACTAATTATTTATATAGATGATAATTAATTAATGTAGGAAGAGTTAAATTATTTAATGTTTAACCATTATGTAACTTTTTCTTTTTGTTCTCATATGAAGTTTCTTCTCATTTGATCCCCATGTTACTATATTTAAGGTATAAACTTAAAAAATATTCAAAGTTTTGAGTTACACTTTTAACTTTTAATACACAAAGTTCAATGTTTTATTGTAAATTAGTATTTGGGACACAGCTTGTCAAGAATTCAAAATGATTGGTTTTTATTATTTTCATAACTTGAGCAGCTAAGTTGCACAATGTAGAGTAGATGAGGGACCTTTAGTTCAATGTAAATAATCAGGCCTAATCTGCAAAATGAAAAACGATGTGGCATTCCCAGAATTGAACTCCGGACCTCTCACATACTAAGCGAGAATCATACCACTAGATCAAATGCCCATTTTGTGAAGTTTATTCCACATCCAGTAATAATACAACCTAATCTAGCTCATTTATGAACACCTGAAATGCATTTGTTTTGTCTTCATTATCTTTACCAAAAAAAAAAATTATCGACACTCGGTACATAGTAGTGCAATAGCTGTTTTGGTCAAAACTTATCTAGTAAAAAAAACTTCGTATTCCAAATTAGTTAAAGTGAGGTAGAGTGCTAAATGTGTAAAAATATGTTAAGGAATCAATAATATTCTGAAGATGGTGTATCAGTATGCTAAAGAAGCAAAAATATGACAACTATGATCGAGATGGCTTAGGTTAGTTTCGGGATGGACAGTTATATCCTCGGGATGGACAGTTATATCCTTGGGATGAAACTGCTTATAATGGATAAATAAAGTAATAAACACAAAGAACAACACACGATCTACGAGGAAAGTCCTTGATCACTTGTAGATCGCCGGCATAAAACCTCGGGAGGAGCCTAGGCCCCTGCCTTGTTTGTTAATATTAATCTGGTAAAAATATTCAACTTTGGATGAGTAGTTGGACGAGTGTACTATGATTACAAAGATTGTGCGAGTGATTTTGATCAGCTAAGTGTATGTGTGTAGCTATAGTGTGAGCAATGTGTCCTATACTCGTCCAATACCCCCGTTTATATAGTGCATGAATTTAACAAACAATCCCACGAAATCCGCTAAGTAATTAAGCTTCTTCAATACATTCAGGTGAACGTTGGAAGTATTTCAACTGAATATAGTCATTGGACAACGGTTTCCTCTTGACTTAGTTATGGTTTCAGCTGTTTCCTCATTTGTCGCCGATATTAAATGTATATCGGTTACAACTTTAACTCCATCTCCAAGTTTATACGCGTACAACTCATGCATCCCTGATATCTCTGATTTAGCAAGACTTTGTAGCCGTTAAAGGGGAGTTACAAGTCTTATTCATGCATTAATTACACCTGCAATAACGTAAGTACAAGATAATTTGTTAGTCCATCTTCAGGATGTGCACATGCCGAAACATTGTTACATCCTGAAGTCAGGTAAGTCCTTCAGCATACTGAGGATGGTACATTAGGGATGTAGGGTAAAATCATCCTGAGGATTTTCACCACCAACAATAGCTATCAGAGTAAATTAAATAAATACTTTACTTATTTTGGTTAAAGAAGTTTGATTAATCGACCAAATACCCATTACCTACTAATTTAGTGGAATCTACCTTAGTAACAACTAAGGAGTAATGAGGTGATAACTATAATTAAAGAGAAGCTTCCACATACGTATTCTTTTCGTTTATAAAGAAGACTAATGGAGAAGATTACTTTGCAAAAGGCCAAGAAGCGCATGTATAGTGAACCTGCTAATAGGGATGAACTCGGTACCACTACTGAACTAAAAAACGTGAAAATAGGGTACCGGTACCAAAAATGCTTAATACAGTGCGGCAGGGCCGGCTCAACATTTGAGGGGGCCAAAAGCGATAACTAAAATAGAGGCCCTTTTGTGAAAATAAAAAAAAAAATTTATTTTCGACCCTATGAAAATTGCGATATAGATAAACATCCTAGGCTGATTATACAAAGAAAACTAAATGATAACTTATAACTAAATGATACTTCTCCACCTTTGGTTTATGTGATGCATGAATTTCTCGTCTCTAGTTTTTTCCTCTCATCTATATGTGTACGCATAAAAGTTGTTAATACATGAGGGGCCCTTACGAGCCTTGAGGCCCAAAGCAATGGCTTTGTTTGACTTGCACTTAAGCCGGCTTTGCAGTGGGGGTATTTAAAGGTATAACGGTAAAATACTAGTACCGAAAACACAAAAAAGTCAGTACTGATTTGATACAGAAAATAATTCTCTACGGGAAATTCTTTACCATTTGTTCATCACTACCGTTAACATCCTCATGAATCAGTATATGTCCATTGTTTGTGTGGTGATTTTACTTCATATTTAGTCTAGTTAATTGATAATCATATGTTTGTGAGTTAAGTTTCAAAGTTGACTGCAAGCTTTCTTTGTGATTAAGTCCTGAATATAACACTTGTGTTCATCAAAACCCATATACAGTTTGTTTTCTCTAGGAATTATATGGACAAAAAATACATTTACATTGTATTCGGGAACAACAAACACATCTTTTAAGATAACATTGTTGGCAAGTTTCTTATTTCCAATTCTAGTTACACGAGCATCAGTTCCATTAGGATGTTTGACTCTAATGTTTAAATCAGAAACATCTATGCAATCAACTAAATCAATATCATCTTTAACCATGTGTTGGTTTGCCCCTGAATCAGTTATCCAACCCATATAATCTTTACCTATATATTTACTAGCAAAACAAAAAACAGGTTTGCAAAATACATTGGCACAAAAAGAACTAAACAAGCTACCTGATACACTGCTGCTTTGATGACTCTCAGCAGGCTTGTCACCAAGTAAGCTCCAAAGCCTATTAATCTGATCACTTGTTAAAGAATTAGCCACATCATTACTATTAGTAACACTATGATTTGCACTAGCCTTCTTGCCCTGTCCATTCCTTGGTCTCATCCAAGATGGATATCCTATGATTTCAAAACATTTTCAGCAATATGTCCCACCTTGTTACAGTGGGAGCATTTTAGATTTTGTGTTGAAATCTTATCATTTTTCTCAAACTCAGCAACAGGATTAGTTTTAGATAACAATTCCAAGGATTGGCTTCTTTTTGAGGTATTGCTTGCATTTTATGAGATTCCTCTCTAGAAATGACAGCAAATGCCTCTTTCACAGAAGGCAGTAATTCCTTAATCAATAAGTTTGTTCTCACATTTTGATAAACTCTATCCAAACCCATTACAAACTCCAATAGCTTAATCATGTTACTAAAGTTATTAAACTCCACCACAACATTACAAGTGCAAGAAGGCAACTACAAGATCTGATCAAGTTTTCTCCACATAATGTTCAATTTATGATGGTATTGAGCAACAGAAGAACCATTCTGACTAAATGAGTTAATCTTTTGATACAAATCAAACACAACAGACCCAATCAATTTTATCATAAGTTTCTTTTAGTTCAGCCCACACATCACAAGCCAATTTAGAAAAAAACTTGTCCCATATAAAGTTCTTCACTAATAGAATTTAGGATCCAGGTTAATACTATAGAATTACACCTATCCCATTGTCTACCAAGAACATCATCATTAAGAGGCTTAACACAAGATTTATCAATAAACCCCCATTTGTTCTTAACTTGTAAGGCTAATTGGAGAGCATTAGCCCACACGGTATAGTTTTCTGTTCGTTTTAATTTCACAGTTATGATATTAAGGTTAGCAGAATCACTAGGATGCAAATACAAAGGGTCACTTGCATCAAGTTTATTAATCAAAGTAACAGGAGGAACAATTATAGGTCCAGCTTGTGGTTCAGGTTGTGGTGTAGGTTGACGTCCAGGTTGAGGACCTTAACCACATTCCATGACAAATCAACCAAATACAAACAAACAACACAAATAATCAAACCCAAGCACACAAGAGACGAAGCTATATCAGAGGCCAGATTCCTGGTTCATCACTCAAAGGGTGCCAAGACACGCTTAATACCTGAGTCTCACCCTATATCTATGCACACCACAAGCACTCAGCAAAAAAACCAACAACAAATATCACAACAGATAATCAACCAAGGACTCCAGACAAAGCACGTAGTCGACTCAAATACCGGTACCCCTAAACTGGTCAAGTAGCCTCTAGACTCACAGCTAAAACTACAACAGTAAAAAACAAGAAACAATAGCGATCTCACCGAGATAGGGACCCAAGTTAGGGCTCGCCAAAATCATAGCCTGCACCTTCACTTAGGGTAGAGAACTGTGAGGCAATTGTAGCAAAGAAGAATAAGCTTCCAACTCCAATCCAATATATCCTTGAAGCAGCTTCCAAGATCTAATTTAGATCTGACTGTGAACCCCCATATTCTGATAAGAACACCTAAAAATAATCGAGCACCAGTAGGAGACCCATTACCCATCTCTATAGGTATATAAACCCTAGATCTATGAATAAACTCGATCAGAACCTTATCAGAGACTCAAGAACACACCTATAGCTCTGATACCATGTAATAAAAACATGAATCAAAGAACTGGAAACTTTATTAACTTTGCAAACTACAATACAAGACTCAAAAACTAATGATTACACAAACTTGTAAACCAGAACAACCTGATTACAAGATATAAAGAATGAATAACAAACAGCTAGACGTCTCTATGATTACAGACTCTCTACTGATCAACAATACAAAGGGAACAACTTACAGATACAAGACGTATCTGATTAAGATGATACCCAACCTAAACACTGATATGATCTAGAGAGAAAACCAGAGATAAAAAAACCCTAACTGTTTTTCTGAATGAATGAGAGAGAGAGAGAGAGAGAGAGAGAGAGAGAGAGAGAGAGAGTGAGATATGAGAAGCCTTTTATATCACAACAGGCATCATCGAATAAAACTTGTGCATGTGGTCTATTATTCTAAATAAGATCAGCGGTGAAGAAACATTTGTGTTTCTTCACACAGATTACCTTCCACCAACTGCATACCTCCATCGCCATACGGGAGCACATCATAGCCTTCTCGAAGCCTGAGACGGCTAACTCCCAGTAGCTTCAGCATACCCTCATCACACTTCTTCAGATCATCCAGACGAGTCTGATGAGCACACAACGTCCTAAACCACTCTTCATCCAAAAAGTCCTTCATCACCTCGAACGACGGAATCTTCTGACCGGCACGCATCCTTAGCCACGCCATCTCCGTCGGAATGGCCTCCTTCTTCAGAAAGAAGAAGCACCTCTTCCAGTCTCGGAGACTCTTCGGTGAGCTCTTCGCCACCACCACACTCACCGACTTTTTACCGTCCAACAAAAGATATCCAACCACTGTCCTTAACCTCAAGCTTGTAGAACACATTAAAGTGCTAGAAATCTGGCTCTATTCTCAAAGCCCTGCAGGTGGCTTCAAAATGCATCACTCTCAACACCCCAAAAGGGCTCATCTGAGAGATGTGCATGCCGTACTTCTGCAGCACATACACCAAGAACTTAGACACCGGCAGCCAGAACAGACTTGTTGATGCATATTATGCGACTAGTGTTATTGGATTGCTAATACAATCTTCTTTTCTCATTATTGTAAGGTCGAATGTGGTTTTAAATATGGTCGAAGGTGAAGGATAATGGTCGAAGGGAGAAGCTCAAGGTCGAAGGAAAAGTTTTGTAGTATATAGTGTTGATTCGCCCGTTTGTTTGGTCGAACGTGCACATTCGCCCATACGTATGGTCAAATGTGCAGTTCTATATATAGGCTGAATCAGATTTTAAGTTTAATAGTTGTCATTTTTTTCCCTCCTTCAAGTGTGTTTTCTCCCTAGGGTTTCTTTGAGTCTGTTATTACTTTATTTCATTGTAAACAACAAATTGTAAGATTAATCTACATGTTTATGAATGAAATGGAATCTTTGATAGTGATTTGTGTGTTTTGCTAGTATTATTATCATTTCGTAATCGATTCAGGGATTCCGCACCTGAATTGATATACTTGTTTGATCAACATCTTTGTTTTTGACAATTCGATCCTCATACAAAGTGGTATCAGAGCCATAAGGATCAAACAACTATGATTTGATAATATTTGAACTGATTTGGACTCAATTTTGATCAAAACTTTTCTGTTTGCAAAGAACAATTGAAATTGATGAATATTGATTGATTTGAACTAGTTCTCATGGATAAAATCTAAAATTCTCTTCATTAAACTTGTTCCAAATCAATTCCGAAGCAAAACTTGCAAAACATCATCAAATTTCATCAACTTTTGAAAATTTTGGATCAAAATAACTGATTTTCAAAGAATAACCGTTTTTCAAAATGAAAGGGTCGAACCTAGGGAGAAACGGTCGAGAGTGTGTGTTTTAGGTCGAACCAGGAGATTTTAGGTCGAAAGTGGACTTTATTCCGGTCGAACCTAAGAGTTTTTATTGTGTTGTTGTTCATTCGACCAGTTGGTGTACATTCGACCCATCGCGAGGTCGAAAGTAGATTACTTTGGTCGAAAGTGAGAGAGTTTGTTATATTCTACCTTCGAGTCTTCAGAAAGGGTCGAACCTGGACATAATTCGACATTCGACCCCACGCTTTGTGATAAAAGGTCGAAAGTAGAAACTGTTTGAAAATTTTTCTAATCGTTTCGTGTTTTATACTTTGTAGACGATATGTGGAACTTTCCAACAACACCGAGACCTAATACAACACCACAACAGCAAGTGGCAATGGATCCTTGGTCGGTAGCTGCTCAGAAGACGACTAGTCACTCATCTCAACCAATCAATTACTTGGCAATGACTAGTTCGATGCCACAACAAGTTACACAACCACCACAACAACCCATGGCTGATTATTGGGGAGTTGCAGCAGCTGCGGTACACTCTCAAACTACCAATGCTATTTCTACGCTAATTCATGACTTATCTTAAGGTAGTGGGAGCCATCCACCAAAGCTGATGGAAATGGTGGATTATAATCAATGGAAGACCAAGTTCAAGATTCATTTGGAGGGAATGGGAATGGAAGGCACCGAGGCATGGCAAATGATAGCTAAGGGTTATGTAGCACCAGTTTAGGAGAACACTGGTGAGCTGATTCCATTAGAAAGCTTAGCTGAGGATGAGAAGAAAAAGTTTGCGGTGGAGAAGAAGGCGTTCTCACAACTATCCCAGGCTATTAACACTAATCTTCTACATCAGTTCGGGTCGTGCACAACCTCAAAGCAGCTGTGGGATATGTTAAGGAATCGTCATGATGGGAATGAGAAAACAAGGAAGTTAAGAATGGAGGAGTTGAGAAAAGAGTTCAAGAATTTTAGTTATATGGGAAATGAGACATTGAAGGAGTTGATTCCGAGGTATTGTCATTTGTTGACTGAACTATCAAGTTACGAGATCAACATACCTATGTCTGAGTTGGTGGATAAGTTCGCTGATGCATTACCACGATACTGGAATCAACACATTGAGGTCCTGAAGGAGAAAGAAGCATACTAGTATTGGGCCATCAATGAATTTATTCAGAAATTGGAGAACAAAGAGATGGAAGAGAAGAGGAAAGCAAAAAGAGCACAAGTTCCTCAGAATCCAGAGTTATATCATGGTGGTACATCTTCATCTCTGACTAGTTCAAGTACTAGTAGTTTTGTTGCTCCACACATAGCTTGTGTTTCAAGCATTGTTGAACCAACCAAAACCCCAATCAACTATCTAGCTCAAACTTCATCTTACACACCACCATCATTTCCTACTACTTACATCCCACCATTTTCACCTATGCAACAAGCTGCATGCTATTCAGCTAGCTTGAACCAACCCCAACAACAACCATTTATTCCTCAAATGAACCCAAGTCAACCAAATCAAAGCCGAATTGTGTTGGAGACATCAAATTTGAACAATGTCACTGTTGAAGTTGCACAGCAACATGTAGCTTTGGTATCTGCTATGGTCACCTCGTATAATGGTTTGGTAGCTAGTCAAATTGGTAACAACAACCTAACTAGTGAAGACTATGCTCAAATTGACAAGGAGGAGATGGAGCTCATTGACATTCAGTGGGCATTTGCTAGTGTCATGAGACGAGCGACTGAGTTTATAGAGAAGACGGGTAGAACTGATCTTTCTACATCTCCCAACACCACATATGGCTTCAACAAAGCCAAAGTCACATGTTTTAACTGTGGTGGGAAAGGTCACTTTAAGAGAGAATGCACACAGCCAACACAATAGGGAAACAGGAATCCTTTCAACACTAATTACCAGAACCGTCAATCTCAAAATCAGGTTTCTTATCAAAGCCAAAATAACTCCAACTACCAACCACAAAATAATTACCAAAACCGACAAAACGCCTCACCAAACAATTCTGTTAGACAAACCACTACACCAAACCAGAACCAAAATCAAACACCACATAATCCAACCAGAACAATCATTCCAATATCCACATCAAATAGCCAAACTTAACCAGAAAACCAGAACCAGGCTTTGGTAATTCAAAAGGATGAAGGATTTGATTAGACTAGTATGCAACTTGGTGTTAAGGAGATTACCATTGGTAATGTGGCGTGTGTTGCTCAAAAGATAGATTTGGAGGAGCCGGTGTTAGTTGAAGAAGATTTGGAGATTGAGAAGAAATCTGAGGTAAGGATTGAGGAATTGGTGGAAGAAACTGATGTTTGTGTTGAAGAGAAGTCAGGATTGATTCTTGACTCGGTCACTAATATTCCTGAACAGTGTGACTCAGTTTATTCTGATTCGGAGAGTGAGTTTGATTCTAAATCTTGCATAGTGGATGATGCTTTTACCAGAATTGATTACTCTAAATTCTTTGCTGGAAAGGAAGCACATTTTGCTTTGATGGCAATGACAGAGCCTCTGAAACAGGTAAGTTCTGACTCCACTTTATACATGAATAGTGACAAACATTGTGGTGCATGTGATAGATTGACAGAGGATAATAAGCAACTCAGGGTTCAACTTGAGAGTGCTAGAATCAACTGTCAATCATATCGAAAAAAAGCACATGAATTCAATAAGGTGCTTGATGGTTCTAAGAAAGACATTTCTGATCTTAAGAAAACACTTTCTTTAAAACAATTGGCCATTAACAATTACATCAATGAATTGGAAGAAACTAAACTTGAAATGGCAACCATCAAGTGCTTTGCTGAAAAAGTCAACAAGAAGCTTGAAAGTTACAAACATATTGCATATGTTATTGACCATATCATTGAGGAACCCTCACAACCGAGTAATGCAAACTACAAGGCTGTCCCATCTCCAGTGTTGTTTGAAAATCATACTTTACATTGAATAACACCGGAGAGTTCAGTTATGTCTGATTCTACATCGGATGATGAGTCTAACACTTCCAGTGTGGGAGATCCAAACTCCGATGTTAGACCAATTTTGGGACTGAATGATGAGGGTGTGACAGCTGTAACTGATGATTCTGACTCTGAGGATGATAAAACTGAGAAAGTGAGTGATATTCCAATAGAAAATCACATTATCACCAATGAACCGGTATCACCTTCTCAGATTATTCATCCAATGGCTAACATTCATCGAGTGAGTCAGTCAGTTAAGCAAGTTGAAAAGAATGAACCGAGTGACACACCCGTCAAAGTGTTTAATCGGATGGAAGGATCCGATAAGATTATTTCTGACGAGGAATATCCAATTAAGTTTGCCAATTATTCAAAGATTGAGAAAATTTGGCAGGAGAGTACTATTTGGTTCCCAAAACGCGAGAGAACCAATGATGTACCTCTAGAGATCTTGAAGAAAATTTATTTGGATGTTCCAAAAGAACCAAAGGTTCATGTCATAGAGTTTATTAAGCCAAAGGAGAAGGCAAATAGTTTTCTTGAGCCGACTTACTCAAAGGACCCAGCTCCTGAGAGTTTAAGATGAAGGTGTGTTGATGACTAATATCCTATCTCTACTTATGCAAAGTCGAACGCCAAGAACAACTTTGAAGAGTACCGTGCGTGCTTTAAGTGCGGGGAGAGAGGGCATTTACTTGCTCACTGCCCGTACGTGAGGAACAGAAGGCACGAGGTAGAAGTGAAGCAAAAATATCAAAGTCCAGTCGATAATCATTGTTATCCACAACGACGCTTTGTTCCTCAACCAGCACCTTTTTATAACCAAAGCCGTTATTATCAAAAGAGGGATAACCGTCAGATGACATATGATCGTTGTAACCGGATCGCAATGGAAAAACCTTTAAAGAAACCAGTGGTGAATACAACTGTTGAGAAGCAAAAGGTACCAGTAAAACCTGCGGCTAAACCAACAGTTGGACCTGTCTCGGTTAAATCAGAGAAGATAACCAAGAAAGTTTCCTTCAAGAATGAAATAAAGAAACCGACTGGGACTCCAAAATCTCAGATCCGGATCTTGAAACGTTCGGAACAATTCTGGTCACCGGTGGGTTCTCAAGGTGCTTCGACTTCAAAAGCACATGAAAATCTGAAAATGAAAAGGATTTGATTGATCAGAAAAAGGTCAATTCAAATTCAAGTGTTTGTGATAAAGAATCTTTGAAACAAAATGTTCAAAGACCCAAGACCAAGAAGGCTTGGGTCCCCCGAAAGAACTAATGATTTTACTTGATATGTGCAGGGAGCTTCAGCTGGCCCTGTTAGCAATCTTTGGATTGTTGACAGTGGAGCTTCTGGTCACATTACAGGGGATTTATCGCTGTTGTTCGACATTAGAAACATCAATGGCGGAGATGTAGCATTTACCGGGAACAAAGGAGGATACATTACTATGGAGGGTAGTGTGAGTAATGGTATCGTGAGTTTTGAGAAGATATCGTATGTGAAGCAAATAGACTATAATCTGCTTAGTGTCAGTTAAATCTGCGACAAACAGTTCTCTGTATTCTTTGATGACAAATTTTGCTACATTCTTAAGCCTAGTTTCGTACTTCCAAAAGAGTGGATAATGCTGAAAGCACCGAGAGTGAATAATCTGTACATTCTGGACATGTCAAAGGCAATGACAACCCAGGGCCAAGTCACGTGTTTCCTCTCCAAGGATACTGAAAAAGAATCTATTATGTGGCATAGGAGGATGGGACACATTCACCTCGAAGGCGTAAATGTTAAACATTTCCATTTGAACGACAAGTGTGTGAGTTGCAAGAAAGGAAGGCAACACAAGCAATCCCACAAACCAAAGAAAGTAAATTCAGTGGAGATGCCACTTGAGCGTTTGCACATGCACCTATTAAGACCGGTCAAGCGTAAAAGTCATGCTGGTGAATTGTACTGTCTTGTGGTTACCGATGACTATTCCAGATTCTCGTGGGTTATGTGCTTGCATCATAAGAGCGACACGTTTAACAATCTGAAGTCTTTGTTCACTCGTTTAGAAAATGTCTATGGTTTAAAGATCAAGAGAATTAGGAGTGATAATGGGAAGGAGTTCAAAAACGCACAGATGGATGCTCTTTGTGAAGATAAAGGAATTCATCATGAAAATAGTGCTCCGTATACCCCTCAACAGAACGGTATCACAGAACGTAAAAACAGGACTCTAGTTGAAGCGGCTAGAACAATACTTGCGGATTCCAACCTTCCAGTAATGTTCTGGAATGAAGCCATTTACGCAGCATGCTATACTCAGAATCGTGTGTTAACAGTGAAGAAGTTTGGCAAAACTTCTTATGAGCTATTGAACAGACGAAAGCCGAACTTAGAGTATCTAGAACCATTTGGAGCACCGTGTACTATGCTTAATCCATCTGAGAAGTTCGCACTGAAAGCTGAAGAAGGATTCTTTGTTGGATATTCAACCCCACTCAAACGGGTATTCAACAAACGAACTCGTCAGGTAGAGGAGTGGGATAACGTTGAAGTTCAGCGGTATACTCAGAATGTACAAGGTAGCGGTCCAGATTGGATGTTTGATTACAAAGAATTCTTTGAATCATTCAATCTAGATGACTTGGTTGAAGAGGCTGTATTAAGATTATACTACAAGTGTGAAAACACAGTAACATCACCGTTAGTGCGTCCGAGCATTGTAACTCCTCAAACAGCTTCTAATGATGCCAATGTTCCTGCACCAGAAGAAGAAGTGTTCCAGGCAGCTTCCACAACTCTTAATTCATCATAATCGGAAGATGATGATGAAGTCACAAGTGAACCTATTCCAGAACAGGCTACAGAGACACCTCTAGTGAACCCAAATCCAAATGGTGCTTCATCATCAAACTTAGGTAATGATCTGGATTCTACAGAGAATTTGACTACTCAAACGGGGGTGCAAGTACCTGATTATCCGGAATCTCGGATTCATCGTATTCACCCGCTCGAGCAAGTTATTGGTGATACTGGAAGACCTATTATGACAAGAGGACAACTTAGGAATGCAAACTCACAACAAAATCTTGGCGCTCTAGCTTTATATGCTAATATTTAGAAATCAGGTTGTCAGAATGACTGGTCTTTTGCTTGTTATGTTTCGCAGG
This sequence comes from Ambrosia trifida, assembly GCA_028751855.1. NCBI lineage: Eukaryota > Viridiplantae > Streptophyta > Magnoliopsida > Asterales > Asteraceae > Ambrosia > Ambrosia trifida. Next base: position 1,030,228 of record CM054123.1, on the reverse strand, counting down.
TTGAGCCGCGGACATACGAGGATGCTCTTTTGGATGATGCTTGGGTAAAGGCAATGCAAGAGGAGTTATTGCAATTTCAGAAACTGGGAGTGTGGACACTAACAGATTTACCTCCAGGAAGGAAAAAGATTGGAACTAAATGGGTGTTCTAGTGCAAAAAGGATGACAGAGGAGTAATTGTGAGAAACAAAGCTCGACTAGTTGTACAAGGCTTTCATCAAGTGGAAGGAATCGACTATAACGAGATTTATGCACCTGTTGCACACATAGAAGCTATTCGCATGTTTCTAGCGTTTGCATCATAAAAGAAATTCAAGGTGTATCAAAGGATGTTAAAAGCGCGTTTCTTTATGGTGTGGTCAAGGAAGAAGTTTACGTAGGTCAACCACCAGGCTTTGAGGATCCTATCCACCGGGATAAGGTCTACGTTCTTAACAAAGCTCTCTATGGGTTGCACCAGGTTCCACGACAATGGTATGAGGAGCTGAGCACGTATCTTCTATCCAAAGGATTCAAACGAGGTTTTGTAGATTGCACACTGTTCACAAAACGAACAGGGGATGACTTGCTTCTAGTGCAGATTTATGTTGATGACATTATTTTTGGATCTACTAACGAACTTTTGTGCAGAGAATTTGAAAAGGTTATGCAGGAAAAGTTCGAAATGAGTGCGATGGGAGAGATGCAGTTTTTCCTAGGCTTGTAGGTGGACCAAAGACCAACGGGGATCTTTATACACCAAACCAAATACGTATCTGAAGTCTTGAGCCGATTCCAGATGGAAGATTCGAAGCCAATGGATGCCCCGATACAACCTAATTACGGGATTGGAGTTGACGCTAAGGTGGAGCTGACTGATCCTTTTACATACAGAGTAATCGTCGGATCTCTGATGTACCTCACAGCATCTAGACCAGACATAATGTTCGCCACATGTGCACGTTATCAATCGAAATCGAAACAAAGTCATCTAGCAGTTTTCAAACGAATCCTAAGATATCTGAAGGGTAGTCCGTCGAGAGGACTATGGTACCCTAATGATGATAATTTTGACCTAATTGCTTTTAGTGATGCAGATTGGGGAGGCTGTGACAAAGACAACAAGTCCACAATGGCTGGATGCTAGTTTATGGGGAGCAGGCTCGTGACCTGGCAATGCAAGAAACAAACTGTAATCGCCTTATCAACATGTGAAGCAGAATATGTCTCAGCTTCAAGCTGCTGCTCACAAGTTCTGTGGATCCAACAACATATGATTGATTACGGTTTGCAATTTCTTAAAACCCCTATTTACTGTGATAATGAGGCCGCCATTGCATTAACTACCATTTTATCCGTGATTGTTATGCAAAAGAGTTGATCGATATGGTCAAAATCCACACTGATTATCAACGTGCAGATCTTTTTACCAAAGCTTTTGATAAATCAAGATTTGAAAATCTTTTAAAAGCTAATGGTATAAAGGAGAAACAAGACTAATCATCACCTCAGTTTATCATTTTTTTAGTTTTAGTTTTTATTGTTTTTCAGAAAAATTCAAAAACCCAAAAATATGTTTTTCATTTTAGAGGGAGTTTATTTTTAGAAAAACCAAAAACATTGAAAAAGTCAAAAAGCCATAAAAATTAGAAAAACCCAAAATGATTTCCAGGAGAAAAAGAGGAAATGATAGTAAATCAGTGGGGATCTGACACATGCAAAAGAAGTGTAATGCAATATAAGGCGTGTGCTTGAGTCTGTGTGATGTGTTGATAGGCTTCGTAGACCTATTACTGCGTGCCTGATACATACATATCAAACGAATTGTTATGTGGATGAACTCCTCATGGACATATGGTCTTAGTACCGTAATTTCGTTTGATAGGGTTTTTGTACAAAATTCAGAGGTTTCGGGTCGTTATGTTATTAGTTATCTAGGGATAGCCTATCTGATCTTCTGTCGTAAGTCATTACGGATCTAGATCAGACAGGGTATCTTTATAAAAGAGCTTTAATGCCAAATCCTAAAGTTACCGAATTGAGGAACTTTCAATGTATGACGATAATCAAAGATTATCTAATGCATCGTATCCAATCATTGATGCAAATCATAATTGATATCAGCCCTCAACCTGGTAGACTGCACAAGTTACTTTGTAGCATTGAGTTGCTGACCTGTACACCTCTGTGCCTCATACCTTGTAAATTACAGATAACAAAAGCATAATATCGCGTTACAATGGGTCTTTGTGCAATTATTCCTTGATACGGGAGTATGTCGTGTGTGTGGGAACCACAAACAATTTTGTTTATACTATAAATTGCCGTATCAGTCTAAAGCACTACACAACAGTCTGCATGTGAGCTTATGTGGACAACAATATCAGCAGTTGCCGGATCACACATTGTCTTTAATGATAATATAAATCAAAAGATCAACGGTGTGATCAGATTTCTCAATAACTGATATGATCCTCTTACCGAAAATCACAAAACATTTACTGCTTTATGTTTACATTTCTGCATTTTACATTTTTCGTCAAAAATACAAAAACTCAAAAAGATTTTAGGTGTGTTTTAACAAAAACTTTCAGAAAATCCAAAAGATTTTACATTTCTATATTCTTTTTGGTAACCGATGGTGGTTGATGGTGATTTTCTGGAACCTGATGGACCATTTGAGTTTTGTGATCTTAAAATGAGAAATGATGAATGTCGGATGCTTTAAAGTTAAGAAAAATATTAAACGGGAATCGATTTTGAGATTTGGTAAAAAGTTCAAAACTTCCAATCTTCATTCGCCCCTTCGATGGGTTGAATGTGGAATTTTACCTTTACATTCGAACTTTTTAAACGGTCGAATGAGAGTGTTCTAATGTATGTTGCACATTCGAACCATATTTCTTCTTTCGAACCTTTAAATACGGTCAAATGTGGAAATATTTTCACATTCGCCCAAGTAAAAGGGTCGAATGTGGAGCCTATATAACCTCATCTGCACGTTCGAACCCTCATTCGAAAAGATTTTCAAAAATCTGAGATACCAACCCCTTGTTGCCCTATCATTCTACACCTTATCATTGTGATCCTCGACATTGTCTGATCATTTTTATCTAAGATATGCAGGTAATCAACATGTTTTGAAGGCAGAATCGATGGTTTTATGTCCAAACCCTAACTGTGAATCAAGGATTTAGAGGGTGTTTTAGACTCTAATTTTGATTAGGATTCAATAATTAAGTGTTTTAGGGGGAGAAGATAACAAAATCAAGGGTCATAACCTATCAGATTGTTGATTTGATTATTAAAACCCTTCGAACCCTAGATTTTGGGGAAAAACACTTAATCATTGAATAATTAGTACAATTGATTGTTGATAAAGTTTAATCGGACCTATTAGCAACTAAACAAAACAAAATGGCATGTTAAAACAGTCAAAATCAAAATCTAAAATTTTTGAAGATGAACAGCCTATTCGATCAATTCAAAAGGGTCGAAAGTGACTTTTTGGTCGAAGGAAGCTTGTTCAAACGGTCGAAAATGGAACAAAGGTCGAATGTACAAATTCAAAATAACTTTTTCAGATTCGAACCTTATTTCCACATTCGACCCTTATATTTTCCACATTCGAACCCACGTTAGGTCGAAGGTGGAATTCCAAAACCAAATATTCAATTTTGCATATTTTGTCCGTTTCTAATATGTTTTCGTGTTTTGTTTTTGCAGATTATCAATGGCTGAACCTCAAAGTATTGATATTCCAGCAGGTTCATCAGAAAGGGCTGCCGGGAAGAAGCTGGAAGAAGAGTTACCTTTTGAAGAAGCTCACAATTGTTGCGCGTTTCTTGGAGACTTGAAGAAACACACTGAATTCACTAGTATCGTTGAGTTCCTGAAGTGGAGCAGAGTTGTAGACGCTATTGCTACACCGGCTATCATTTACAGAGATCATCAGAAGGAATTCTGGAAGAATGCACGAATTGATTTTTGGGATAATGAAACAGCAATTATCAGTAAGATTCATGGGGAGATGGTGATTGTATCTGAAGGTGACATCAGGAAAGCTTTGAAGCTGAAAGACAAGAAGACTGATCCAAGATTCTTATCTTGGATAGAACAGAGGAAGTGCTTTTTAAGGATGAAATATAATGGACCTATCACAGACGGAACCCTACATAAAGGTAAACTGTACCCACAGTTTAAATACCTAGCTCATGTGATGCTACATGTATTTGGGTCTGTGAGTGGAGGATATGATGTCATGAGAAAGAGTATTAGCTCTTTGATGGTTGCCCTGATTCTGAACAAACCATTCAACGTATCAGGGATGATACTTGATCACATGCTTAAACCGTTGAGAGGTCAGAAGAGTAAGAAGTTTTTGCTTTATCCTAAATTCCTGCAGATGATATTCGATCAGAAATACAAGAAGTTGAGGAAAGATCCAACTCAGATTGTGGTTTAGGATCATATGAGTCTGAGCACATTGGTGAGAATGAAAGGTTATAAAGGTATACCTGTAAATGAAAGACCACCTTTGAAGAACTTGTTTGGTCATTTGATCAATCCAGATTATCAAGATTTAGGTGTTGATAAGGCAAGGAATGCGAATAGTGAATCTAATAATGATGATCCATTATGTCCTATTGATCCTGAAGCCAAAAGAAAGAGACAAGTTGTTAATGTTGGTGCCAAGAGTGGTAAAGGTAAGGGTAAGGAGAAGGAAGTTGAAGCAGAACCGCCAAAGAAAACATCTCGAAGAAAGAAGAGTGTTGCAAAGAAAGGAACACATTTGGTGGATGAAGAGTCTATTGATTCTGAAGAGACTTAGGAGGAAGAGAGATGGGATTCTGCTGACGAGACCGTTAAGACCACCACGCCCAAGGCCACTGTGACTGGTGAATCTGAGAGTCTTAATCAAACTTTGGAAGAACATAGGATGAAGAGTCCAGTTGTGATGGATGATATTGATATAAGTCTGGGATTGGGTTCTAAAGATTTTGGTGGATCACCAAAGGCTAGAGAAAAACAGAAGAATCCAGTATACAAGAAGAAAGCGAAGGCTGTTGAGATTGAAAAGCCTAAGAAGAGGAGAGCTAAGGATATTGAAAGTCTGATTGCAGGAAAGAAAGTTCCTGATGTATCTAGCTCGAAGTCTCCCGTGACATCCCCAGCAGCTAAGAAACAAAAAGTATCTGCTGCTGAGAAAACTGATATTCCAACTGATGATTTTAATGCTGCATTGGACAGAGTCTTAAACAAGTTTAAGAAAAAGACTCCAGTTGCTGAGGCTTCAACTCCTAAGGTTACTGTATCAGGAAATGTGATGGATGCGGTTAATCAGAAGCTAACTGAAATGATGAAGATCATAAACCAGCAACAAGAAGAGATTGATCAGTTGAGAAAGAATGATAGAAAAATGTTGGATGTTGTTGAATCTTCACAGGAGAGTCAGGAAGAGTTAGCAGCAAAGATTAAACTACTCCAGAAAGAGAATCAAAAGTTGTTAAAGCATGAGCAGAGAAATACGAGAAGATACATCGCTTTAAGACTTGAAAACAAGCAGGTAAAGAAAGATAACAAAGGGCTTAGAAAGCTGATTGATGATCTGTATGAAAGAGCTCCTCAGTTACAAGAAGGAGAGGAGGATAAAGAAAGAGAGGAAGAGCTTGTTGACTTTGAACCATCTGAGTCTGAGAAAGATGAAGAGGATGATGAAGAACTTGAACAGGATGCCGGTGATGCTCCTGAGAAAAAGAAGGATGGTGATGATAATGATGGTTCAGGTGATGATTCTGGAGATGATAATAGCTCTGCGAATGATGATGATGATGACGATGATGATGACACTGATAAGTATAAGTATGAAAAGAGAGAATCAGGAAAAGATGCAGGAGAATCAAGTTCGAAAGCTCCTTGTGGAAATACTGATGATGATGATATCTTCTGGAATGAGAAGATCAGATCTTTATCTGAGGAGGATAAGAAGCTATATCATCAGATGTTAACAAATAGAATCTGGACGATTGAGATGACAGGAAGATTTCCAGAAATATTTGAGTCAGATGACATGAGATTTGAACTTGAGTACAATGATCCTGATCTTGAAGACGGTGAAGTTTCTGCAGCAGTTTCGAAAGAAATACTTGAAGGATTGGCTAAACAGGTAGGGAAATCTCTTGACGAGTTAATGAGTGAGAATTACATTCCAAATATTCCTGAGAAAGAAGCAGGAAATCACTCTGATGATAGAGATACTCCGGTGTTTGAAGATGTTGAGATAGAGGATATTACAAGTGAGGTATATCCATAATACTTTAAACATGATAAGGATTCTGGATTTCCTGAATTTTCTGAAGAACTGTTAAGCCAAGCTGAGAAACTTGCACATGAGAAAAGCAAGAAGTTCATTGATGAAGTTTTCAAGAACTCAGATTGTCAGAAACCGACTGTTGAGCAATCTAACGATCTAAAGAACTTGCTAAGGAAGCTGAAAGAGAAAGAGGCCAACCGACCGAAGACTGAGATTCAAGGTGGTTTCTATAAATTCCATAACGAATTGTTTAAAGGTAAAGCTCTCGGGTGGAAATATTTGAGACAGCTGAGGTGTGTTGCAGTGAAGTGGGAGAAAGGAATTCTGTATTTTCACAGATTCCATGACATTAAAACACTACCTTACTAGGCTGTACGCGATGTCTGCAGACATACGTTGTCAGGTGCTACTTTGAACAACGATGTTGTTGGATATTTTGCAGATCGCATGGCGAGAGAGAGTAGGACGAAGTGGGGTGTGTTCACCCCACAGTATCCGAGGAGGATTGTCCATAAGAAGATTAAAGATCAGATAACGGATGAACAAAGTTACTATGAAATATGATCCACCGACTATTTTGAAACATATACCTTTGATGCCTAATTCCACAACATTTCTCCAAAGACTTTATGTGGTGGTATTATGATTGGAAGACGGTAGAGGCTATCATCTTATTGAAAGATGGGAAGAATGATTTCAAGAAGATACATATCTTTGATCCAATGTGGTTGATAAATTGCTCTCATGAAGACATTATCATGCTGTATTACAACCCGATATACTGTGAAGAAAAAGACAGTGAACAGGCTGCAAAATACCAACATGTGGTATTTTTGTGTTTTGCATGGGATGTTAACGAGGGGTGCGACTATGATAAGAAACTGGGGAAGTTTGTTCAAGTTCAAAAGAATGAAAAGAAGAAACCGAAGCAAACTCATGAACCAGTAATGACGAAAGAGCAGAAGACCTTACTGCACATCAAGCTAATGAACAAGAGAATAGACGAAGATCGAAGGCTTAAGCAATCCAAGCAATAGTCGAGGGGGAGTTTGTTGATGCATATTATGCGACTAGTGCTATTGGATTGCTAATACAATCTTGTTTTGTCATTATCGTAAGGTCGAATGTGGTTTTGAATACGGTCGAAGGTGAAGGATAATGGTCGAAGGGATAAGCTCAAGGTCGAAGGAAACGTTTTGTAGTATATAGTCTGATTCGTCCGTTTGTTTGGTCAAACGTGCACATTCGCCCATACGTATGGTCGAATATGCAGTTCTATATATAGGCTGAATCAGATTTTAAGTTTAATAGTTGTCATTTTTGTTTCCCTCCTTCGAGTGTGTTTTCTCCCTAGAGTTTCTTTGAGTCTGTTATTACTTTATTTCATTGTAAACAACAAATTATAAGATTAATCTACATGTTTATGAATGAAATGGAAACTTAGAAAGTGATTTGTGTGTTTTGCTAGTATTATTATCATTTCGTAATCGATTCAGGGATTCCGCACCAGAATTGATATACTTGTTTGATCAACGTCTTTGTTTTTGACAATTCGATCCTCATACAAGACTCTTCAAAAAGAAAGATTCATACAGGCAAATCTTGCCCTCCGGATAATCCATCAGCGTCTTGCCTGATATACGTTAAATTACACATATAAAAATCCCCGTTTAATTCCCACTTGATACGCTTTTGACCTTATACACAGGAATTGGAACTTATTTGGGTATCTTTACGATTTCAGGTCATAAACGATGTCTCGGAAGCATAACAGAAGGAAAAACGAAGTTTTCGGCGTGCGAATGGGACCCTGGGTCCTGTGAGCGGCCGCTCACTCCCTCTGAGTGGCCGCGCGCGCATCCTGATATTTATGGTGACCTTTTGGAAGTCCCACGTCAGCTCACGAGCAACTTGTCATACTTTTTGAAAAGTGAGCGGCCGCTTACAGAGGCCGAGCGGCCGATCACAGGTCCTGAACATCTATAAAACTTTCCATTTAGCCACTGATTGATTATTGGGTCTTTGGGGAGCGATTTCAGGCGATTTTCTGGCTTTTGAAGTTGGAGAACAAGCTCGGGAGGCCATCTGATCCATCCATCATCATCCAATCCATCTCATTTGCATTTCTATGGTTTGATTCTTTAAACAACTTATGATCCGAATCTGATTTTGAATGCTATTTGTGATGTTTATTTACTAAATTATACGCCTACGGGCAAGAACACTAGTATGTAGTATGTTAAAACAATCGTTTGTATAGTTAATAATGTCTTGTATAAATTTGGCGTTTTTCATGACTTAATCTTGATGATCATAATTCAACCTTGTTACATTGTTATTGGATTTGTGATTGTGTTTGAATGACTTTGATGATTGTCGAATCTGTTAGGCGGATACATGTTGAAAAACCGTTCGTTTAATCGTCTGGTAGTAGAGTAGTTAACTTGTTAATAAGTTTACACCATGAAACTCTAACCGGGTATTGGTTTGGTTAAAGTCAGTCGAATAACGATTAAAAATGCTTACCGGCACGTAAAAGGGTTTTAAAAGCTTAATGGTGTCGTTACTGATCTTTAACACGGTTAATGATCTTTGGTAGTTATTTTGGTAAAAATAGCGTTCTTAGTAGATCTGTGTTCAAAGTTGGTAAAATGGAATAGGTTGTGAAATGCTCTACTTTATGCTAGTCTAGGTGGCTGTATTGTGTATTCGGTATCGCTTTCCCGGATTAGTGAGGTTAGAAAACTCTTAATAGATGACTAACTTATCTTTAGAAGATTTGCATGAGATCATATCAGTTGCTCGCTAATAAACGACTTGAAGTGGTTAACGTGTGTATTCGTGTTAGCTTTCTGTATAGTTTTCATGTTAGGATGCCCGAAAGGAACACTAACTTTCGGAAAATAGGAATGTTGATCACACACCTTTATTTCATACGATATGTAGATGACATGCTAGGGTTGATATATTGTAGTCTATATAGGTATATTTTGTATTTGGAGTCTTACATATGTTAGTTAGATATTTTAGAATTAATTTAGTTTAAACAAACTTCAACTATCTTTTCCTACTAGTAAATTGAGGACAGAGTTTTAGTACATTTGCTCCGCGCGCGTCCATGGATCGATATCTGGTTCCTATCTGTACTTACTACATATATGACGGGGTACACTTTCCCTATTGTGTGTGTTTTAATATTAAGGTCTAAACCATTTTTATAAATATTAAAGCAAAACGTGTGTTTATTTCAACGCTAAATTATGCGTACTAGCGCACACGTCAAGTTTTTGGCGCCATTGCCGGGGACGCGGCGAACTTTTAGAATGAACCGAGTCAACTTTTCACCAGTGTACATGCTTGTGAATACTTGTTTATACTTCATTGATTCTTTATTTATTCATTTATTTGCATATATGATTATTTGAATTTTTATTTGATTTATTTGTCTGTCTATATTTTGGATCGATTTTAGATTGGTTCATAGGTTAGTATATATATTTGTTCATTTTATGCTTATAGGATTGATTTGATTGATTATTTGTTCATTAGGATGTTGTTAGATTTAATTTATTGAATATTGGATTAATTGGTTTGTCCATGAATTTGATTTATTCATTATTTCATTTATTTGATTTATTTTTTCGTATTTGAACTAATTGTTGATTTTTATATGTGATCCGTTTTATTCTTTATCTGTTTATTTCTGTTCATTTTATTGATTTTATTGGCATTTAGTAGATTTTTACAAGTACATAGTTTTCCGGTATTTTTACATGTATTTATGGTGTTAATATTCATTTTTCTGTCATTTATCGTTTTTTCGGGTTAGTTATCTATTTCGCCTGCTGCAATTGTATCATTCTTTGATTGTAGGTTGATGTCCACGAACCCCGGGCCTTCTGGTAATCCACCCGAGGAAGAGATGCGAGGATTGAGGAGGAGCAATAGAATTAGACTTCATAAAACGCGTCTTATTTCTAGTATTCTTGACTCTACTTCTGTTATTCAGATCCCAGAGAACGAGGCTACGGTTGATCCTTCCGACCACGAAGGATCGGAGGCCCATAGTGACATAGTGATGGCGGATGATGATATCCCGCTGAACGATGGCGGGCGTCCTGGAGGGGACGGTCTTGCATCGAGTATCGCCCGACCTACGGTGGTTGCGGCGAACTTCGAAATTAAATCCAGTATCATTAATATGATACAAAATTTGGTGCAGTTCGGTGGACTGGAGCACGAGGATCCAGGATGACAAATGTCTCAGACGATGCCATTCGTTTAAGACTCTTCCCATTCTCTCTGCGGGACAAAGCCAGAAGTTAGCTTCAGTCACTTCCCGCTGGTTCTATCACGGCATGGGAGGAGCTGTCTGAGCAGTTCATGCAACAATACTTCCCTCCGGAAAAGACCCAAAAGTTAAGAAACCGCATCATGACTTTTCGTCAAGATGACGGGGAATCTCTGAACTCGTCATGGGAAAGATTCAAAGATCTTCTATTGAGTGTCCCGCACCACGGTCTTCCCAAGAGACAGTTGGTGCTCACGTTTTATCAGGGGCTCGGGTTTGATTCACATGAACGCCTTGACGTATATGCTGGGGGAGATCTGGGAACAAAATCCCCCAATGATGCATGGCGGATCATCGAAAAGGCGTCCCTAAAATCTAAATCTCGGCACAGCGATAGATCACGATCTTTGGCTGCCCGTTCCAATGTTCATGCTGTGGATAACTACACATCTATCTCTGCACAATTGAGGCCTTGGCTACGAGATTCGACAAAACTCAACAAAGTGTAGCGCAGGCCCAATGTTTGTGTGAATCATGCGGAGTATCGCACGAACCTGGTTCGTGTGCTCAAGGGGTTATGTATACCGGTCACGAAGAGGTGGATTACATTGGGGGTCAAACGAGACCCCAAAATAACCCTTATAGCAATACTTACAATCCGGGTTGGAGAAATCACCCAAACGTTGGGTGGAGATCTGGTTCCTCTAACCAGAACCCTCTCGGATACCAGCAGCAAGCTCCCGCACCACAACAATCCCATCAGTCCCAAATCCAGCCTTACCAATCTAATAGCCAATCTTACCAACCTCAGCCAAACCAATACCAAAACCAGGGCTCTGGGAGCAGCACCCAGCAGCACGCCCAGTAAGGTACGTTGAGGCTGGAAGAGATGATGTCTCAACTCCTTACCAACTCTACCAACACCAATCAAATTGCTGAACAGCGCTACCAACAGCGCGAGGAGCACTTCTCCAATTATGAAGGTGAGATGAGGGGCTAAAAGGCATATATGCAGGCTATAGAGAATCAGGTTAACCAGATGGCTAAGATGATGTCTGAGAGACAGCAGGGTGGTCTTCCAGGCAACACTGAGCCGAATCCCAGGGGGCATATAAATGCCATTATGACGAGGAGTGGTAAAACCACGGGACCAGACACATCGGACTCACCACCGATCACTGAGACGGTCCAGACTGAGTCTTCGGACGAGGTGCATGCTAGGCGAGTCCGAGCAAGTACAGCACAGTTGCCGAAGCCAGTCACTGACTACACTCCTCCTGTTCCATACCTCGGCAGACTTAGGAAGCACAAAGACGAGGCCCAATATGGGAAATTTCTTGAGCTGTTCAAACAGCTACACATAAATATTCCGTTTGTAAAGGCCTTGGCTCAAATGCCTAAGTATGCCAAATTCTTAAAGGACATCCTCACTAATAAGCAAAAACTTGAGGACTTGTCTTGTGTTGTTGTTAAATGAGAACTGCTCTGCAATTCTGCAGAATAGACTGCCTATGAAGATGGGAGATCCTGGTAGCTTCATAATCCCTTGTCTGATAGGAAATATGTCTTTCAGCAATGCACTTGCAGACAAGGGTGCGAGCATTAACCTTATTCCTTATAAGGTTTTTGAGAAGTTGGACTTGGGTGAGCCTTCACCCACCAGGATGAGTATTCATTTGGCTGATCGTTCAATCAAGTATCCTAGGGGATTTGTTGAGAATATGCTTGTCAAGATTGACAAATTTATATTCCTTGTGGATTTTGTCATCCTCGATATGGATGAGGACTCTAAAGTTCTTCTGATCCTTGGACGTCCTTTCCTTAACACGGCTAGGACAATTGTTGATGTGGCTGCGGGCCAGATCACACTCCGGGTGAATGATGAGCATGTGACTTTTGATATTCAAAGGTCGATGCGTCATCCCGAGAGTCAGGATGACACACTATACTATCTTGATATAGTAGACCAGTGTGTCAGTTCTCACTTTCGAGGCACGATAGATGAGGATGTTTTGGGCACACATCTGTTGTGTGGGGACCTAGATGGCATTGTGAAGGAGGGCCATAGATATGAGAAGCTGGTCTATCAGATCGTTGATGATGGTTCCCAGAGCCCAGGGCATTTTGTTAAGATTAAACGAGAGGAGAGCGAAAAATCCAAACCATCTGTGGAAGATCCGCTGGCTTTGGAGCTGAAAGAGCTCCCACCGCATTTCGAGTATGCATTTCTTGACGAGGAGGGTCGTCTACCTGTTATTATCTCATCTTCTTTATCTGCAGAAGAAAAGAGCGAGTTGCTCAGAATTCTTAAACTTCATAAAAGGCAATCGCCTGGAAGATTATGGACATCAAGGGGATTAATCACTCATTCTGTACTCACAAAATCTTGATGGAAGATGTCCATAAGCCTTGTGCGTAGCACCAAAGGCGTCTGAACCCGAATATGCAGGAAGTTGTCAAGTCTGAGGTCATCAAATTGCTAGATAAGGAATTGATATATCTGATGACCGTCTGTCGTCAAGGGTCATACAAAACCTAAATAACCTAGATAGTCAGGGTAAGTAGGGAATATCGAATCCACGAGGAGCATGTGGTTAGCGTCACAATGGTTGTTTATTTGTCTAAGCTAGTTACCAAAATAAATATACCAAATACAATTATGAAGTTTGCTAGTTTTATCTTTTTGTTTGTTTTACAAAAATGTTGAAATGATAACAAAATAATCTAAATAAATAATAAAGATAAATGTAACTTCCACCCGGGATCCTATTTGTATAATTTTGCAACCTATTTGATTTAACTACAAGAACACCACATAGACATGGCCTTGGTTATCCTGTCACAATAACTAGCTATCATGTCACAATAACTATTCAGATTGAAATAATAACTAGGGACATGTTTTCAACGTAAACCGTACGCCTAGCTATCCCTATACAAATATCAACCAACCTCCCTATGATGCCAGAAATCACAGTTAATAGATAAATTGGTTCAAATATAAGCAAGGTTTATTCAATCCAACACAAGTAGTAAAAATACTAGTTCATACATAATCAAAACGAGTTCAGAATATAAAATCAATACAAAGATTCACCCGGGAGAAATCACGAATAACTTAACCGCTCATGGCTAGGGTAGAAGCCTCCATCTCCTCTCCCCTTCTTTCTCTTTCTGCTCCCGACCTAGGCAGCCAAAAGCTGCTGCCTTCTGTCCTCTGGCGCCCTCTGTCTTTTTCGTAAAAAGGCTGCTGTTGTGCGAGCCTAAAAGCCGCCGTCAAAACAATATCCTTCTTGTTTATTTCACTCCACCGACTTGATTGTTGTAATGGGCCTGCCAGGCCCGCTTCCTTTGTTTCATCCATAGCAACCCAATTAATAATGAATGCCCATTTTAGTTCAAGTAATTTTCATATTCTCTCTCTTTCCATTGGTACATGCAGCCTAAACCTCCGTGATCTTGTTATTTCTTTTACTGTTGTAAAAACCAAATCAAAGGAATTAATTTCTTTTCTTTTTAAATAATGAACATGATATAACTAGAAGAACATGATCTAATTTACTACATATAGTCATATACGATGACTTATGTACATATATCTTAAACTAATATAATATTATGTAAGTAGTTTTGACAGTCAACATATCTTTTAATTTAAGTTTAATCGTTTAAGCTCATTTTCTTTTTTTAACCACGAACATCTACAAAACACATGTGCACTAATAAATAACTAACACCAACTAAAAACACACAATAAAAGACTCAAAATATACACGATTAACATATTAACAAGGTGTGTTTCACAACACATCACACCCCCAAACTTATCTTTTTTCGTCTCGAAAAAATTATATTCACTGTGCTCAAAACATTATCGCAGACTAGCACCCAGTCACCCCATCATACCTTAGCTAAGGTCCAAAGTCATACCCCATTTATAGATCAGCATTAGATGTGTTAATTCAGCAAGTCAAATTGATTTCCATTTAAAAACAGAATTAACCCGACTAAACCTAACATGCTTCCGGTTTTTATTTTCATGCAACACACCCCTCACAATTTTTCGCTCCACTCGGTTTAATATCTGGACTAGCAAGTAATGCGCTAGTATGATTCACTCAAAACCAAAAATGTAACTCTGTTATCATAGGCTTGTATAACAATCACACCTCAACTGTAGACAATGCACATATCTAAAAGGCTTACGGGTTTTGGGCTTAGGGTAAAGGTAGGATAGATTTGGTTAGAAGTGGCTAAATTAAAATGGTGATACCAACATGATTGACAATCCTTATTCACAATACACATAAATAAACACAACTTTGGGCATATTTGACCCATAACACATACTTCTATTTTTGTATATATTTTTTTTCTTTTTTTTTCATTTTTTTCACATATATATATTTTTTCTAACATAAATACAATCACTTATCACTTTGGATGTCATCAACACTTGGTAAAAGTACTGGTTTATTAGGGTGATTATGTGGTTTAGCAAACGAAAGGGTATAAGGCTCAAAATTGACTACTAATGGTAATATTCTTGGGTAAACCGGTCAACACATAACAAATAACGGGTGTCAAACAAAAAGGGAATCCTAAATCGCCTTTGTCATGTACGTGCATATCTAGTCTACAACCTCAGCATGTATCAAATCACACAAGTTCTGCAACAGCGAAACATCTGGCCTACTCTCAACAAACGAAAATATATATAAATCAACCTATCATCTAGTAGGCTCAAGATCTCACAAAAGTGGGGAAATGGGTTACCGATGTGTGCATACATTTATTACCAAGAGCTTGTTAAACCTAGTCAGACAATTCTAAACTTTTTTCTTAAAAATACTTGCTGAAAACGGTTCATATTACTTTTCCACAAATTAGACCATGACTAAGGATCTACTGCCAAAACAATCAAGAGACAATTGGTACGTACTAAAAAAGCTGCTTTACGTCTTATTAGAATGCTTTTTAAGAACAATTTTCAAGACATTTTCAATTTTTTTTTAATTTCTTTTTTAGACTCAAGACTAAATAAAAACGAAAGACTCAAGACTAAATAAAAACGAAGTGTCCCCACCCCCACACTTGAACGACACATTGTCCTCAATGTAAGATAGGGAATAAAATAAAACAGAAATAAAAATAAAATACAACAGTAAAAGGAACAGACTCCCCTGGATAAGCAATATGCGTATGAGTCCGTTCAATTCCTCCCAATCGAGCCGTATAGCATTTCATTCGCGGCCGATAACATACCTGAAACTAAGACTCAAAAGAAAAATAAAAACATAAAATTCTGCGATGCCTTATACACCGATGGTGTACAGATCTATCCCGCCTGAATGGAGATTGAGTACAGGCAAGGTTATTAAATTACAACGTTAAACTAGTAGCATTCCCATAAATAGAAAGAGACTAAAAAAACTAAAAATAAAAGAAAAATAAAATAAAACAAAATAAATAAATATATAAAATGTACAAAAATATACCTGGCTATCAAGGTGGTCTAAGCGCGCACTTGCCTACCGAGTTTCCAATGTATGCTCGGTAGTTTACATGCCAAATAAACAGATGTTTAAAGATTGGCATGTGAATTGGGCGCTTTTTGTTGCTGTGGAAGAACCATCTCACTCGCCTTTGCCCGATGTCTTGTAATCTCACATTCCTAATATTTATCTTTGGATCTTCATCCCAAACCTTGTTTATGAAGGTAATCAGTGCGGGATGAGAGCTGTAAGAATCTTGAGAAAGACTTGTGACACCTGCATCAATAGCAACAACCTTTTCTACCTGTAACTCTTCAACAAGTGAAGGATTTGGTGTGGTATTAGTCTCCACAACCTCGTCCTTAACTTGAGAATAGTTTCTGATATCATCAGGTAAGGGAGACACAGACTCTGCTATATCTATCCTTGTCGATAACACCTCGCATTTCAAAGTTAAGTACTCAATTCGTTGTTGAACTGAGAGGTTGGGTGTTGATAAAAATTCCTCTATCTTGGATAACATCGTTTCTGCTCGAGCAAGGTTATTTTCCTCCTTGGTTTAATATGTCATCTCTGCACATTCGTCTTCATCGGGAGGAATTAGATATTAATCTTGGTAGTAACCTGGAGAAAAACATGATTGTGAGTTTTCATAATAGTCATAATTCTCCTGGTTACCTGAGAAAGGTGCCTCTTCAGGTTCATAGTTAGAGTAACTATGATAATCTTCTTGACATGGAGTTGCCCGGTACCCAGATTTCCACATTTCATCCCAATATTCTGGATCACTTCAAAATATTGTGCAGTCTTTATCCCTATGTATTTGTCGCAACAAAAACAATAAGGATCTACTCGTGGTAACGGCTTTGGACAATCTTTACAATCTTCAGTCCAGTGAGCGAAACTTCCACAACTATAGCATGGTTCATTGTCTTCATCAACCCAATTCATGGTGTTCTACACCTGTAAAAGAAAAACCTGCACAACTAGAACACCCAAAGTGAAATCTAATAAAATTAAATAACACTTTTATATAAAAAATTTTGTGTTTTTTTTTTTTTTGATTTTCTATTTTTTTTTAATTTTTTTTTTCAAAACTCTAAAAAAAATACAAACAAACAAGCAATGTAATACTAAGCGCACTAGCTCCCCGGCAACGGCGCCATTTGATGACCGTCTGTCGTCAAGGGTCATACAAAACCTAAATAACCTAGATAGTCAGGGTAAGTAGGGAATATCGAATCCACGAGGAGCATGTGGTTAGCGTCACAATGGTTGTTTATTTGTCTAAGCTAGTTACCAAAATAAATATACCAAATACAATTATAAAGTTTGCTAGTTTTATCTTTTTGTTTGTTTTATAAAAATGTTGAAATGATAACAAAATAATCTAAATAAAATAATAAAGATAAATGTAACTTCCACCCAGGATCCTATTTGTATAATCTTGCAACCTATTCGATTTAACTACAAGAACACCACATAGACATGGCCTTGGTTATCCTGTCACAATAACTAGCTATCCTGTCACAATAACTATTCAGATTGAAATAATAACTAGGGACATGTTTTCAACGTAAACCGTACGCCTAGCTATCCCTATACAAATATCAACCAACCTCCCTATGATGCCAGAAATCACAGTTAATAGATAAATTGGTTCAAATATAAGCAAGGTTTATTCAATCCAACACAAGTAGTAAAAATACTAGTTCATACATAATCAAAACGAGTTCAGAATATAAAATCAATACAAAGATTCACCCGGGAGAAATCACGAATAACTTAACCGCTCAGGGCTAGGGTAGAAGCCTCCATCTCCTCTCCCCTTCTTTCTCTTTCTGCTCCCGACCTAGGCAGCCAAAAGCTGCTGCCTTCTGTCCTCTGGCGCCCTCTGTCTTTTTCGTGAAAAGGCTGCTGTTGTGCGAGCCTAAAAGCCGCCGTCAAAACAATATCCTTCTTGTTTATTTCACTCCACCGACTTGATTGTTGTAATGGGCCTGCCAGGCCCGCTTCCTTTGTTTCATCCATAGCAACCCAATTAATAATGAATGCCCATTTTAGTTCAAGTAATTTTCATATTCTCTCTCTTTCCATTGGTACATGCAGCCTAAACCTCCGTGATCTTGTTATTTCTTTTACTGTTGTAAAAACCAAATCAAAGGAATTAATTTCTTTTCTTTTTAAATAATGAACATGATATAACTAGAAGAACATGATCTAATTTACTACATATAGTCATATACGATGACTTATGTACATATATCTTAAACTAATATAATATTATGTAAGTAGTTTTGACAGTCAACATATCTTTTAATTTAAGTTTAATCGTTTAAGCTCATTTTCTTTTTTTAACCACGAACATCTACAAAACACATGTGCACTAATAAATAACTAACACCAACTAAAAACACACAATAAAAGACTCAACATATACATGATTAACATATTAACAAGGTGTGTTTCACAACACATCAATATCTGATCTTAGACTTTGTATGGGTGAGTCCAGTACACGTCGTGCCCAAGAAGGGTGGCATGACGGTGGTTACGAATGATAGGAATGAGCTAATTCTTACAAGAACCGTCACGGGGTGGAGAGTTTGCATTGACTACTGCAAACTCAATGACGCCACCCGAAAGGATCACTTCCCGCTTCCATTCATCGATCAGATGTTGGAACGTCTGTCGGGGAAGTTGTACTATTGTTTCCTTGATGGTTTCTCTAGGTACTTTCTGATTCCTATCGATCCTGTGGACCAGGATAAGATGACCTTCACATGCCCTTTTGGCACATTCGCCTACAGGCGTATGCCATTTGGGGTGTGCAATGCGCCGACGACCTTCCAGCGTTGCATGGTTGCGATATTCCATGAGATGATTGAGGACTCCATGGAGGTATTCATGGATGATTTTCTAGTCTTCGGGAGTTCATTTGATCAGTTTCTTGGTAATTTGGAGCGGATGCTGCAGAGGTGTGAAGAGCCAATCTTGTGCTCAACTGGGAAAAATGACATTTCATGGTGAAGGAAGGAATAGTCCTGGGGCACAAGGTCTCTCAGAGTGGGTTGGAGGTTGATACAGCCAAGGTGGATATCATTTCTAGACTTCCTCTGCCCTCCTCTGTCAAAGCGATCCGCAGTTTCTTGGGTCATGCGGGGTTCTACAGGCGATTCATCAAAGACTTCTCTAAAATCGCCCGTCCCATGACCCGTTTGTTGGAGAAGGATGCACCATTCATCTTTGGTGCGGAGTGTTTGAAGGCATTTGCGATGCGAGTGATTTCGCAATAGGGGCGGTCTTGGGACAACAGAAGGACAAGCACTTCCATTCGATCTACTACGCTAGTAAGACTCTTCATTATGCTCAGGAGCATTACACCACCACGGAAAAAGAGCTTCTAGCCGTAGTTTTTGCATTCGACAAGTTTAGGTCGTATTTAGTGTGGTCTAAGACCATTGTCTATACGGATCATGCAGCAATCAAGTACTTTTTTAGCAAACAAGACGTGAAACCGCGCCTAATTAGGTGGATCATGTTGCTGCAGGAGTTGGATATAGAGATTCAGGACAAGAAGGGTGCCCTGAATGTTGCTGCGGATCATCTTTCGAGACTCGAGCATGATGATGCCGAGAAATCCGCGTGGGAGACCATTAATGATAACTTTCCCCACGAGTTCTTGATGAGCGTTGAGTCTGTGGAAGATGTATCGCCTTGGTTTGCGGATTTCGCAAACTACCTCGCGTGCGGGATCCTTATCAAAGGATTGTCGCACCAACAAAAGAGGAAGTTCTTTGTAGACCTAAAGCATTACTTCTAGGATGACCCATTTCAATTCCGGGTCGGGGCGGATCAACTGATTCGCTGATGTGTATTTGGGGTGGAGGCGGCGCAAATATTGCGAGATTGTCACGAGGGGCCTACCGGAGGTCACCATGGAGCAAATTACACTGCCAAGGAAGTTATTTGGCCCACACTCTTTTTGTGACGCTCAGGTTTTGGTCGGTGCATGTGATTCGTGCCAGAGGGCAACGAACATATCGGCACGCGACCAGATGCCGCAAAACCCGATCCAAGTCTGTGAAGTCTTTGACATCTGGGGCATTGACTTCATCGGACCATTCCCCTCCTCACAGGGTAATAGATATACTCGTGGCGGTTGACTACGTGTCTAAGTGGGCGGAGGCACAAGCCTTGCCCACGAATCATGCACGAGTAGTTGTGAGATTCGTTCGCAGCCTATTTGCCCGGTTTGGTGTCCCTAAGGCACTAATCAGTGACCGTGGTACGCATTTCTGCAATGCGCAGCTTGATCGCACATTGGCACGTTATGGTGTGCACCACAGGTTATCCACCCCATATCATCCGCAGACAAGCTGACGGGTGGAGGTCACTAACCGTGGTTTGAAAAGTATCCTTGAGCGGCTGGTAAATCAAAACCGCAAGGATTGGGCTGATAAGCTTGATGACACGTTTTGGGACTTCAGGACTGCATATAAGACGCCTATTAAGACTACTCCCTTTAGGCTTGTCTATGGGAAAGCATGTCATCTCCCAGTCGAGCTTGAGCATAGGGCGTTCTGGAATCTGAAGACAGCGAATCTGGACCTGAAGACCAGCGGTGAGACCCGTTTCTTGTAGATTCATGAGCTGGAGGAGTTGAGGCAACAGGCCTAGGAGAGCTCGATTTTGTATAAAGAACGCACAAAGAGGTTGCACGACAGTCGGGCGAAACACCGAAAAGATTTTCAGGTAGGCGACTTGGTCCTGCTTTACAACTCTCGCCTGCGTCTCTTTCCGGGAAAGTTGAAATCCCGTTGGACAGGCCCGTACATAGTTAAGGAAGTATATCCTTACGGGACTGTCTCAATTGAGAATTCAGAGGGTTTGACTTTCAAAGTCAACGGTCATAGGTTGAAAGTCTACATTGACGGACTGGTTGACCAATCCGTAGAGGTACTTGATCTCTACACCCCGTATGCTTAATAAGTGTGGGGAAGTGAGTCTAGCTAGCGACTCGTTAATAAATATAGCGCGGCGTGTATATGCGCGCAAAATTGTATATAGGATCATAACTTAGTGAAATATTTAATTAATTTGCTTAGTTTCTAACGTGTTTTCTAGTTTGTTTTCAGTCTTTGCCGGTTTGATTCGCGCATTATGAAGATGTGGAAAGTCGCTTCAAAACTGTGGTATTACACTAGGAAGCATCGCAAAACAGGTATGTTGGTTGTTTGTGTCGAAACAGAGCAAGTGCAGGCGTTTTTGGGTTGAATCTGCAGCGAAAAAACACATCAACTGCAGTAAACGGCCGTATGAACGGCCGCTCAAAATGGCCGCGCGGCCGCTCGCAGGTTTTGATCGTTTTTTTTAAGGGAAAAATAGGTGTTTCACTTAAAAATTGAAATTATCAACCCTAAAAATCAAACGATAAGCGGCCGCTCATACCATTTTACCCCAAAAATACTTGCACTTTGCTCTCAAGAAACTCCCACAAAAACTTTTCAATTCCACATCAAACTTCAAAATCAAGGTATGAATCTTCCTTTTTCTTGTTATTTTCCTTGTTCTAGTGTAATGTAGTTTAGTTTTGTGCAATCCGAAAAATTTTAAATTCAAAAATTTTTAAAGATTTGTGTAATTTTGTAGTCATATGTTTAGAGTAATTTAATATTAATGTAGATTAATTTCATGTTATGGTTTGTTAATCCTAGTCTAATTTAGGTTTGTTCTTTAATTTTGGGGATTCTTCATAAATGCTTAAAAGTCCCCAAATTCATCATGTTTTAGGTTGTATGTTGTTGTTAGTTATCTTAATTTTTGGGGATTCCTCATAATGGTTAAACAAATATCTAAATTTTAAGGTTGTTAGCGTTTTTAATTGTAGTTTAGATAGTTTTGTTCACGAAACTTTGGGGCATTCTTCATAATCGGACAAACAGGCCCCAAGTTTCTTTGATACTTCATAATTATTTGGTTTTTAAACACCTTGCGCTAGATAACTTGAATTTGAGATGATTTTGCAAAATCATAGCGCGTAGGTGTTCAAAATTCCAAATTCGTTTAAAAAAAACTTCATAAGTATGCAAAGTTCGACCATTCAATCGCCAAAGTTAAATGATTTTTTAAAAACCAAGTGCTTGAATGGCCACTTTTAAGTGCATTTGGCGTAAATACTGCAAAACGGACAAAAGCCAGTGCACAGGATCGAAAACATGGGCTCCAAGGCAATTTTTTTGGCACGCAGGGGCAGTGAGCGGCCGCTCACATAGTCTGATGTGATTTTTTTTGGCGCGTTTTGGGTCCGGGTCCTATTCCTTCGATTATTTCTAACATATTTAAGCATTTTAATGCAGATGGTACACCACTTCTTGAGATTCGACGCGGCAGACCCAAGAGAGCGCGGGTGCATAGACACCTTTGATGAATTGTACGCACGAAGAGACTCTATTGCTACCCCGCGCAGGCTATGCTTTGATACTCTGGCAGACCTTAATCAAGAAGAGAGGTTTAGGGAGATGTTGGACGAGCCGATGGAAAACTTACTTTCTATAAAGGAACCGGTTTTTGAATAAATAACAATCGAATTCTTCTCTACTTTACGCTACCAAAAACCGCGAAAGCATGAAAGACCGGATTTTAAGCAAAATGGGCACTGGGGACTGCAGTTTCGCTTGGGTGGGGTCTGGCGCGACATTTCAGTCGCAGAGCTGGGTCTCCACCTAGGGATATATACTGAAGAGGAGATATTGGATGATAGCTTCAATGAAGCTATTTACAAGTTCCCAGACGACAACGCTGTGAGGAACGCTTTCTGGACTGAACTGACGGGACTCCCGAACTATAACCCCCAAAGTGCCAAAGCGTCCCGAATCGCGACCCATTGCTACGGTTATTCCAAAAGGTTCTTTGTGGGACCGCGGCAGCAAAAAAGGATGATTCCACTGGCTGCCCTACCCCTGATTTGCTATTTCTCTACGCCCTGGTGAGTGATGAACGGGTAAACCTTGCTGCATTGATTACATCTTTTCTCAGCACAGCAGCAGGTACAAAACCGGGGAGTATGGGGGAATACGTGACTGCATTAGCAAGGGATATGGGGGTCCTCAAAGCAGCGAGGAATACGCTGACTCGGGTTCCGAGTGGGTCTTATGTTGACATAGACGTGCTCAGACACATAAGGATCATTCATGAGTACGACAGTGGGGCATGCAGGCTCAGGGCCATGATAGAGCGATCTGGGACCCACTTCCCCCACAGCAGCAGCCTGAGCAGCAGCACTACCAGCCACAGCAGCAGTACCAGCCTCCTCAGGCCTATTATGACGAGTTTGTCGCGTTCAGAAATGAAACGCGAGATACTTTGTATCATCATGGAGAGACCCTGCAGCATCAATGGGAGACCCTGCAGTACATCATCACTGAGCTTCATGCTTGTTACCCGAACAACTTTGGTAATCCCCCACAAAGGAGAAATTACCAAAGTGGGCCAGGGGACAAGCGTAGGCAAGGCGGTGATGTAGCGGGATCATCTGGGACTCGTCATGATGATGATGACTGAGGAGTGCGTGGTGTGCTGGTAGTATTTCTTATTTTTTATGTCTTGATTGGTACTGTATTTTTAGGGTGCGTGCACCCAAGACATCTTTTATTTTCTTCTGTATTCGTACTGTTTACATTTCAGTAGTTTATTTCAGTAATGTTTGGTTTGTTTGAATAAATGTGATGAATGGGTTTGATGTCTTTTGGTTTTGTCAAGAATGGTGGTAGTGCAGGAAAACGCGAGCACCGGTATGGATGCTCAATGCGGTCACCATGCTTTTCGGGTTATCACTAACAGGGGAGTATTATTCTCCTTTTTCACACGATAGTTAGCTAATTCATAAACGCTTTCTATTTTCACATTGGGGACAATGTGACATTTAAGTGTGGGGAGGGATTATATCGTGTTGTTTGTCCTCTTGTGTGTGTGTGTGTGTATACACTAGTAGGAAACCCGCGCGATGCTGCGGCGGCGACAATTTGCAACGCAATACTCGTCTTCTGTTAGTTTATAGATCATCTCGTGATACGTTGTAACTTGTATATTACCTATGTTGATGGGAATTACCTGCTCGTTGCAGCAGGCACTTGGTCGAATTATGTGTTTCCAATTGAATTTTCATAAATAGGGTATATATGTAACATCACTATTGGGATATACATAAGATGATAAAATATTAAAGTGGTAAATACTGTCTATTTTTGTTCTTTGGTTACAAGTTGGTTTCCACTCATATCTTTAGTTTTTGAATGTACTTAATTTTCAACACATTGCATCTCTCCCACATGAGTCGGATAGAATAATTTTATAGCTCCCCTTTTCTATAAAAGAAAGTAACCATCCTTACACTTACTAACCTGGGCAAAATTAAGCAAACAGGTTGACCTGGTTTGCAGTTGAACTCGGTTGTCAGTAGAACCAGCCGTTCTTTTGTAAAGCTGGTCAGCTCCCTCAAAATGGACTAAAAACATTGGTTTTTAGCTAGCACTACACAACAGTTTTGGGGTTGCTCTACTTTGTGTGTACTATATAATGCTTTTATGACTACAATACAACACCATAATGTTCTGTGCAACTATAATCAAGAACCACAAATATTGCCAAGTGAGAATCCTATTAATTTAAAACAAGATAAAACCACATACTGTTCCAAGAATTTGGTGTGTAAGAATATTTAATAACTAAACCCTAATTAGTATGGGATATTTAGTGGACCACGCAAGTCCACTCTTGATCCTAATATATGCAGCTTTAATGCCATTTATGTGTGTTGAATTGTTAGTTTTCTTAATACTTTGTAACTTTTTGAAAAATTTATAAAAGTTCACCCTCGTCATGCTCCCCTTATACACACACGAAAAAAAAAAAAAAAAGACTTGACTGCAAAAAGCAAAACCTGCAAATTATATGAACTTACTAAGAATGTTTGTTTCTTGACAAGTTCATGAACAGGTCAAAACCGGTAAAACGTGTAAACTTTCTTGCACGCTACCTCATAAATTGGTTTATTCACCTATTCAGACTTCAGAGTTGCAATAAAGCACTACAAAGAAGTTAGGGCTTGATTCCCGTCTATTTTAGTGCACAGTCGCTTGCTATGTTTTTTTAAAAGAAAGAGACGTGCTTTATTCAGAAATTTGGATGTTTTTACAATTAAGCTTTTTAACAATAAACTAAAATAGGGACAAAGCGTGTGCGCTACATCCCAACCCGTCCCCTTACAATACACACTATAACCCATTAGTGACTTGATAACATGATGGGAAAATAGCAACTTACTGGTGGCGCCTTAGTTCCATTTTCTGAACTCTATTCAGCAGTTGGGCTGGTTAACGAAGTCTGGAATAAACACAAAACTTATCACTCAAATATAAAAATAAAATAAAGAAATGTTTTCTAAAAAAATATAACACGTAGAAAGACGGTCATGCATACTGGTAAGGTTGGGGCCTTAGTCCAGGCGCATGCAAGGCAAGCGCTACAGGCTGGTATATGCGTAGAAATGGACTTATAAAAAAGCTCCGGTCTGCACCATACAATCAAAAGTCAACGATCTTCCGAACATATACAAACTCAATTGAAATTCTAGGAAGATCATCAAATAAACAATTGAAACCCAAAGATCTTATAAGAAGTGGGTCTGCGTCATCTGACTCTTCTTTCTCTTCAACCTTTTCTTCTTTCTTTGACTCAGTAGAAGTGGCGGCTGCACTCTGAAGGTGTAATCACCACCAGCTGCTGCAGCAAATGCCAACCACAATAATACCACCACCTGAAGAAATTTAAGCTAACTTCTTTCTTCCTGATGCATTTAGTTCACTAATATCTTCACCCTTAACCTCTAACAACAACAATTCAGCTTTATCAATAGCACAATCAGATCCAACTACATGACATTGGACAAATTCAAATCAATTAAATTATAAAATTAGTGATTCTATTTCAGAATGCATAATTGCGTATAAACAAAACATAATCTACTTATGACTCGTTAATGATGTCATCGTGAGTTCGAAGCTACACAAGGATAGATCACCAATGTGAGAAGCGGCTCGTGTCTTGGCTGTAACTTACCCGTTTTTATGCAAATAGACGGGTAAACTATAAGCCCCGAGTTCAACCACTATTTTCTGAACCTTGAACTTGATTGCATCCATGAACTTAAAAAGTGCACTCAAAGAGTAATTTTTAAAGTTTGATTTTTGAAGTCAAAATCAGTAAAAATTAATTCTACTATGAAATAGATTCCATCCCAATTTTACAGTAGTTTAACATACAATTAGGGACATTTTCCTTCATGAATAACATAAATTTATAACTAATTTGTACTTTCCTTCAATAGTAAATGTATATTTAGGGATATGGATACCTTCTGATTAATCAAGAAAATCGATTCGCTCATGGTTCCTCACGATTACCTGTGATATTCAACAAAAACCCAAATCTGAATGGTGTTAAACTGGGTAATGGCCTTCATTCATGAAACAATAAAACCAATAACAGTAAGTACAATCTTTATGAACTTTAAATACCTTGAACCATATGTTCTCTAAAATTTCCTTCAATAAAACTTGAAATTTTGCTGCAGCAATTGAGTTGTTTGTCAACCCTGTAAAAACAAACGGATAACCCTATGTATATAAAATATATGTAGTAAGTAACCAAAATATGAATTTAAAAGATTTTATTATATTCAGTTCCCCAAATACCAAAGACAACTGGAAACCTAATCCTAAAAAAGCCTTTAAAAGCAGACCAATTAATGACTATGCCAACTGGAAACCTAACCCTAAATCGATGATCAGGTAGTTTTCATTATTTAACAGCCAAAGGATTTACCTCAAGATCTGCATTTTCTACCAGATTTGAAGTAGAGAAATAGTCTTCTACAAACACCTACAATAAACGTCTAGGTAGGTTGAAAACAGGAGGAAGAAAGGATAATAAAGAATGATGTGAGGCATCAAATAAACCCTAAACCAACAAAGCTCACACTTGGTGCGAACTATCAGAGAAGGTACAAAGTTGTTGCAACAGGTTAGGAGAGTGAGAAATCGATGACCGGAGAGTGTTAGCTACAAAAATATAAAGAGAGAAACAAAGGAAGAGATTCTTTATTCAATTCATAGCTAAACAATACAATCTCTAATACCCTCTATTTATACAATTTCCCTCCTCTCAACTAACTGTAACTAACTTTCAAACATATTACTAAATTGTCACTTTTAATCCCTATACTTATTCTTTATTACGTTTCTGCCCTTATTACATTTTACGACTAACAAAGCTTCCATCCCCAAAAACGGTCTTGTCCTCAAGACTAGAAATCCGGAAACCTAAGAGCAAAATCATCTGCAAACTCCCATGTTGCTTCAGTAAGTGGTAAATCTTGCCAATGAATTAATAATTGCTGAGCCCATCTATTTCCCCTTTTCACTAATCTTTTATCAATCACAGATCTGGGTTGTAGCATAAATCGATGACCAATTGGAAGTGGAAGAGTAGGAGTATGCTGACCATGAGCCTTCTTCAATAACGAAACATGGAAGACACCATGAATTTGAGCATTATCAGGTAAATCCAACTTATATGCTACTGTGCCCACTTTAGCTAACACCAGAAAAGGTCCAAAATATTTTGGCCCCAATTTGTTGTGTTTCGGAACCCTCATTGTTGATTGCACAAAAGGCCTTAGCTTTAGGTAGACCCAATCACCTGGTTCAAAGGATCTGTCACTCCTTTTCGCATCAGCATATTGTTTCATCCTATTTCTTGACTGCTCCAAAGAATCCTTCAACCTTATGATCATAGCCTCTCTATCTCTGTGTAAGTCTTCAACAGCAGCCACTTGTGTGTCATTGGGGATATAAGGAAGATGTAGGGGTGGTGGAAAACCATAGAGAGCCTCAAAAGGTGTAGTCTTGATTGCAGAATGATAGGTAGTATTATACCACCATTTTGCAAGGCTTAACCACTTCAGCCATTGATTAGGAGATTGCATACACATAGATCTTAAGTAAGACTCCAAGCACCTGTTCAAAACTTCTGTTTGGCCATCACTTTGAGGGTGATAGGCAGTTGAGTATGACAAATTAATACCTTGAAGCCTCATGAATTCCTTCCAGAATTGACTCAAAAAGATAGGAGCCCTATCTGAAACTATGGTAACAGGATTGCCATGCAATTTAAAGACAGAGTCCAAAAATACCTGAGCAACTTGAGTGGCTGTATAAGGATGAGAAAGTGGCATGAAGTGTGCAAACTTAGTTAATCTGTCCACCGCCACTAAGATAGCCTCTTTACCTTGATTCTTAGGCAAGCCTGTTATGAAATCCATAGATATATCTGTAAAAACATGAGTAGGGATAGGTAATGGCTGCAGCAAGCCTGGGTTGGCTATGGTTTCATACTTTGACTGTTGACAGATATGACATTCTTTTACAAAGTTAAACACATCTTTGTAACAACCTTTCCAGTAGCAACAGGATTTTAATCTTTGAAGTGTAGGAGTGCACCCTGAATGACCCCCCATAGGTGAGCTGTGAAACAATGTCAGAATATCTTTTCTCAGTATAGGATCATTCCCTACCCACAACTTATTCTTTTTCTTTAACAACTGGCCATCCCAAACAACCTGATTAAATTGCTCACCCTCATTCAATTTCTGAATTAAGTCTTTGAGGTAAGGATCAGATTCCCAAGAAGACTTAATCCTGTTTAAGAGCATAGGATCTAATGAACTCAAACTTAATTCAAACAAAGCCATACCAGAGACTCTTGAAAGGCCATCAGCAACTACATTCTCAATTCCTTTTTTATACAAAATCTCATAGGTGTACCCCATTAATTTTGCCAACCAAGTTTGTTGTAATGGAGTTGTAATCTTCTGAGTGAGAAGATACTTTAAGCTCTTATGATCTGTCTTTATGAGGAATTTCTTAACTATTAAGTAGTGATGCCACTGCTTAACAGCCATAAGAATAGCCAACAACTCCTTCTCATAAACAGAAAGGTTTTGTTGTCTTATGGATAAGGCTTTGCTCACAAATGCAATAGGGTGACCCTCTTGCATAAGGACTGCCCCCATGCCTTTGGAAGAAGCATCAGTCTCCAAGACAAAGACTTTATTAAAGTCTGGCAAAGCCAACACAGGAGCAGTTGTTAAAGCTTCCTTGAGCTTATCAAAAGCACCTTGGGTTGATTCATTCCATATAAAAGAATCTTTCTTCAACAAATCTGTCATAGGTCTAGCAATGACTCCAAAATTTCTTATGAACCTTCTATAATATCCAGTTAACCCAAGAAAACCTCTTAGTTGCTTTTAATTTTGAGGCACAAGCCATTTTTTAATAGCTACAATCTTATTGGGATCAGTTTGCACCCCTGCACCAGAGATAATGTGCCCCAAGTATTCCATTATAGACCTCCCAAATGAACACTTAGATCTTTTAGCTACTAAAGAGTTCTTTCTTAGAAGAAGTAATACCTGTTCCAAATCAATGAGGTGTTGATCCATGGTTGAGCTGTAAACCAGGATATCATCAAAGAAAACCAATGTAGATTTCCTCATTAAAGCCTAGAATGTCTGGTTCATTAGAGCCTGAAAAGTAGCTGGTGCATTAGTCAGCCCAAAGGGCATTACAACAAACTCAAATAGGCCTTGGTGAGTTCTGAATGCAGTTTTATGAATATCTTTTTCATGCATTATAATCTGGTGATACCCTACCCTTAGGTCCAGTTTAGAGAATACAGAAGCCCCTCCCAGTTCATCCAATAACTCCTCAATAAGTGGGATGGGAAATCTGTCTTTGACAGTGGCTTCATTTAGCTTTCTGTAATCCACACAGAATCTCCAAATTCCATCTTTTTTCTTTACTAAAACCACTGGAGATGCAAAAGAACTTTGACTGTTTCTAACTACTCCATAATCCAATAATTCCTTTATAAGGTTCCCCAAAACATCCTTCTGACCAGCAGGGTATCTGTAGGCCCTTTGGTTAATGGTAACATTTTCATCTTTTAAGACAACCCTATGATCACATGTTCTTTTTGGAGGTAGCCCAGTAGGAACTGCAAATACATCATCATATCTCTTTAATAACTGTTGCAGAGCCTCATTTTCTTTTTCATTTCTCACTACAGCTTCATGTTGATAACAACCATCAGAAGATGATTGTAAACTAAATATTTGAGCTAAAACAACTCCTTCTTGTGACAATAGATCTTCCATCTTTTCAGAAGAACACAACTTAACCTTGCTGGATTCTATTCCCTTTAATTCCACCCACTTATCATTGACTTTGAATCTCATAGTCAACTTCTTAAAGTTCCACATTATATCATCAAGAGTTTGCAACCATTGAACCCCTAAGACCATATCATAATTGGTCAAAGGAACCAATATAACATCAGTCTTGAACCAGATGCCCTGCATCATCCATTGGAAGTCCTTACATAACTGTGTACATTTCAGTTTATTTCCATTAGCAACTGTTACACTTACCTCAGATATTTCTTTAATTGGACATCTCATTTTCTTGGCCAAACTTTCATTCAAAAAATTATGGGTAGAACCAGAATCATTAAGTATGTGTAAAGTTTTAGTGCCAATTGACCCTTTCACTTGCATTGTTGAATAGGAGGGAACTCCCATCATATCATTGAGTGAAATCTTGGGTTCTTTTTCTTGTAAATCTTGATCCAACAATTCATTCAACTCCATTTCCTCATTATCCTCTTCAATTTCACACAATTCTATTGAGAACAGTTGCTTATTCTTACAAACATGGCCTTGGGTATATCTTTCATTGCACCCAAAACACTCTCCTTTAGCCCTCTTCTCTTCTATTTCTTTATGTGACAAGGTCCATTTCTTGGAACTAACAGGCTTGGGATTGGGTAAAAGTGACAATTTGTTGGTGTTAGCCATAGTAAATGACTTATTATTATTATTATAGTTATTATTATTAGTATTATAGGTGTTTCTATTGGTTTTGGGTAATGAGGTATGAATTGCAGTAATAGCCTCATCTTGCATTCTTGCTAGCAAGTAGGCCTCAGGTAGGTTCTTAGGTCTTAACAGCCTAACTTGATAACCTATTTCTGGCTTTAAAGCCCTCAGATATAAACTGACTGCATATTCATCACAAATTGTCACACGAGTTAATGCTAAATCAAGTTCTTGATTTAGTTTGTCAAGTGTACCAATCTGTCTAATAGAGGCCAGGGCACCCATTGCATCTTGATTTAATAATAAACCAAATCTTGCCCCCACTGCATTCTTATATTCAGGCCAAGTGACCCCATCTAAATTGCCTCCCCTAGACTGTACAAAAGACTGATGCCATAATAATGCTATGTCATACATGTGTACAATAGCATGCCTCACTTTCAATGCTTCAGGGGTCTGATCAATTACAAAGAAGTGTTCTACTTTGCAAAGCCATCCCTCAACATTTACCCCTTCAAACATTGGAAACTCAATCTTGGTTAATCGATTATTGTAGGTGTTATGATTCATACCAGCATATGTTTGTCTGATAAGAATCATAGTATTATTATTATCATTATGGTTTTGTGGGTGAGTGTGATTATTAATCACATTATTATTATTATCATTATGATTATTATTATTAGATCGATTATTACCAATAGATTGATTTTGGATTGTCTTTAAGATCTTATTCATTTGATTTTCTATCTGCACTTTAATGGCAGCCAAATTATCAACATTCTTTTGCAAATTCTCAGCATTCTTTAATGCAAAAGACTTTAAACCTTCAATCTCTGTCAAATTTTGACCAGCAGCTGCCTCTAATCTACTCAAGGTAGCATCATGTTCTTGGATTTTCTGTTCAACATTTTGGTTTCTTGTTGTCATGATTAGCACAATCAACTGTAGGATTACGAATGATGGAATGAATTGAGGAATAAGGAGTAAACAGATCACCGATGAATCTGTTCACAGAATTGATTAAACACAAATTGTTCAATCAATAAGGTGATTTCAGTCGTAATCGACCAAGATCAAGCAAGAAAATGAAAACAGAGTAAAAAAGAAAGACGAACAAATGGATTGAGTGAAGGAAGAACGAACGAATAAGAAAAATGGATTAATCGGAAAAATGGTGGTGAAGGTGGTTATGGCGGAAGTACGGTGGTTGATGGTTGAAAACAGTTAAAACAGTTGTGGTAACGGTATTTGAGGTCGAGAGAACCGACGCTCTGATACCAATTGTTAGCTACAAAAATATAAAGAGAGAAACAGAGGAAGAGATTCTTTATTCAATTCTCAACTACCTGTAACTAACTTTCAAACATATTACTAAATTGTCACTTTTAATCCCTATACTTATTCTTTATTACATTTCTGCCGTTATAACATTTTACGACTAACAGAGAGTCAAAGGATGGGGCGAAATTGAATCATTCGAAGGAGGCAACAAGAGGGAAATTGAGAGAGGGTATGGATTTGTGGACTGACATGGTAGGCGTGGGTTTTGAGGAGAGATAAAGTTAGGCGGTGATTCAAATTTCAAAACTCTTTCATTGCCGCTTGAAACCAAACTAAAACTCAAAACGCATTGGCGTGTTTTTAACGTGTTTCAAACATTGGTTGGTATAACTATTTGTACAATAAGCTCTAAATGCTTGTACATGTTGAAAATTGGGTGAAATTACTATATTGTCCTCCTAATATGCTTTATAATATAGTATAGATAAACCTTTAATAGACATATATGTATATATATTCATACAAACATCAAGCCTAACTAATTTTTGATAAAGATAACTTGAGGCGCGACAAACGAACGAGATACGAGCGTGCTTATTTCGTACACTTGCACCCATTTCCTTCCGGTTACGTGAGCGTTTCAGCCTTAGAATATATTATATTTCTTTGACATGCTTTAGAGTGAGCTGGATGTTTTGTGCAATTTAGAACTTGTCATTAGTATATTATTTAGATCAGATACGTGTGAGACTGTACGAATATGATTGAGGTATTTAGGATACCCTTTTGATTTAGCCTTTTCTTTTCGTTCTATCTGTTTCCCGCACCCAAATGTTATCCACTAGTTAACCATGTTGAACCTAATCCCGTGTTTTTCTTATTTACCACACCATTTCACCACTAAACCAAATAGCTTTTTTCTTTTAAACCTTTTGTGTTAAAACTCAGTTTAGCTTATTGTTTAACAAGTTTATGTGTTGTAAATAGTTTGTTTTTGGGTTTATATATTTAGAACCCGTATGTTGATTATATCAGTCTTAGTCCAGTTATATATATCATATATATATATATGTTAAAAAAATAAAAAACTAGAAAAATAGAACACCCTAAAATAGGGTGAATTAGCAGTATTCAAGCAATTTTTAGAGCTTTAAAGTTAGAAGTTATATGTTTAGGTCGATTTAAAATAAAAATCGCCTATATTCGAGTTTGTGCTGTACAGTTGTAGTAGTTACTATTAGTTAGACATAACCACCGGGTTTTAGCCGATTTGTCACTATAAATATCCATTCCATACCCTTACCTTTGCCTAACATTACAACCATTATAAGACCTCTTGATTTGTGCTTTTTCACACGTTAGTTGGTGAAGACTAGATCTTTTGACAAGCTTATGATATTGCACGATTCATTGTCTTGGCAATGGAGCGATTTACACATACACATTACACGTATGTACCATAAATAAAACCGAGTGTGTGTGAACATTGTGAGTCGTGTACGGGTTTGCGTGCTTGTAGATCCGAAGTGAGTCGTTGCTTTTTAGTTATCTTATCACCTATTTATATATCTTTGTTGGCTTAACTATTATTGTCTGTACAGGTTATATTTTGTCTTTGTTGCCACTTGGCGAGTTTTTTGTTTATTTTCTTTTTAGTGTTTGCTTGAGGAGAAGCAAAGTTCAAGTGTAGGTTGGTTTGATATACGTTAAATTACACATATAAAAGTCCCCGTTTAATTCCCATTTTGATACGTTTTTTACCTTATACACAAGAATTGGTACTTATTTGGGTATCTTTACGATTTCAG
The DNA here is from genome assembly GCA_028751855.1 of Ambrosia trifida. Taxonomy (NCBI): domain Eukaryota; kingdom Viridiplantae; phylum Streptophyta; class Magnoliopsida; order Asterales; family Asteraceae; genus Ambrosia; species Ambrosia trifida. Next base: position 996,063 of record CM054123.1, on the reverse strand, counting down.
GTCTTAAACGATGTCCCGGAAGCATAACAGAAGGAAAAACGAAGTTTTCGGCGCGCGAACGAGACCCTGGGTCCTGTGAGCGGCCGCTCACTCCCTGTGAGCGGTCGCGCGCGCGTCTTGATATTTATGGAGACCTTCTAGAAGCCCCACGTCAGCTCACGAGCAACTTGTCTTACTTTTTGAAAAGTGAGCGGCCGCTCACAGGAACTGAACATCTATAAAACTTTCCATTTAGCCACTGATCGATTATTGGGTCTTTGGGGAGCGATTTCAGGTGATTTTCTGGGTTTTTGAAGTGCTGCACAGGCGTGGAACAAGCTCGGGAGGCCATCTGATCCATTCATCATCATCATCCAATCCATCTCATTTGCATTTTTATGGTTTGATCATTTAAACCACTTATGATCCGAATCTGATTTTGAATACTATTTGTGATGTTTATTTAGTAAATCGTACGCCTACGGGCAAGAGCACTAGTATGTAGTATGTTAAAACAATCGTTTGTATAGTTAATCATGTCTTGTATAAATTTGGAGTTTTTCATGACTTAATCTTGATGATCATAATGCAACCTTGTTTCATTTTTATTGTATTTGTGATTGTGTTTGAATGACTTTGATGATTGTCGAATGTGTTAGGTGGATACATGTTGAAAAACCGTCCGTTTAATCGTCCGGTAGTAGACTAGTTAACTTGTTAATAAGTTTACACCATGAAACTCTAACCGGGTGTTGATTTGGTTAAAGTCAGTCGAATAACAATTAAAAATGCTTACCGACACGTAAAAGGGTTTTAAAACCTTAATGGTGTCGTTACTGATCTTTGACACGGTTAATGATCTTTGGTAGTTATTTTGGTAAAAATAGCGATCTTAGTAGATCTGTGTTCAAAGTTGGTAAAATGGAATAGGTTGTGAAATGCTCTACTTTATGCTAGTCTAGGTGGCTGTATTGTGTATTCGGTATCGCTTTCCCGGATTAGTGAGGTTAGAAAACTCTTAACAGATGACCAACTTATCTTTAGAAGATTTGCATGAGATCATATCAGTTGCTTGCTAATAAATGACTTGAAGTGGTTAACGTGTGTATTCGTGTTAGCTTTCTGTATAGTTGTGATGTTAGGATGCCCGAAAGGGACACTAACTGTCAGAAAATGGGAATGTTGATCACATGCCTTTATTTCATACGATATGTAGATGACATGCTAGGGTTGATATATTGTAGTCTATATAGGTATATTTTGTATTTGGAATCTTACATATGTTAGTTAGATATTTTAGAATTAATTTAGTTTAAACAAACTTCAACTATCTTTTCCTACTGGTAAATTGAGGACAGAGTTTTAGTACAATTGCTCCGCGCGTGTACATGGATCGATATATGGTTCTTATCTGTACTTACTACATATATGACGGGGTACACTTGCCCTATTGTGTGTGTTTTAATATTAAGGTGTAAACCATTTTTATAAATATTAAAGCAAAACGTGTGTTTATTTCAACGCTAAATTATGCGTACTAGCGCACACGTCATTGCCCTTCTCCGGGAGCTCCGGCGCCCATTCCCGAAGAATATTAAACTTATGAAGAAGAGCACGGTATTTATCTTTCGACCAACTAATTTGAGCCTCCACCATCGTCAGCTCAGCCTTCTTATCATCGGAAGACATCTTTTAAAGAGTGAAGAGAAATTGAGAAGAGGGTTAAAATTTCGAAGGTTTTTCTCACCGGGATTAGAGAGAAAATCCCTGGAGAAGAAGAAGGATTTCGAAAAGTGTAAAAGAAACCAAATGGGGAAACTCCTATTTATAGTCATCGCATTAATTGTGATGGCAGAAGGGATAATCATCACAGACGAATTTCTCAGACGGAGGTCCAATCATCAGAAGACACGTCAGAAGACCCACGTGATAATCGGCACACGCGCCGCGCGTGGCATACTCGCCTGACTATGCCAGTACCCACCAGTTGTCAAGCCCCATAGATGATCAACACGTGTCGGCCTACTAACTTACCAACTACGACACCTGTCAAACATGTTCTCCAATTAGAGTGTACGAACTGTCAGACACGTCTCTTCATATCCAAACATTCCCGCCATTGAATTCACACAGAATTCAAAAAGACAAATTCAATGCGCAATAATTGCACTTCAGCATCCGCAGGTCCAGACAAAAACACCTTTCCCTTCAGTAACATCTTCCACATGCGCTCCGAGTCCCGACGCCACGCCAGGCATCACGCCAGCGTCTGGATGAAAAATTTCAGGGTCCCTCATTAACATCTTCCACATGCGCCCTGAGGCCCGACGCCTCACTAGGCATCACGCCAGCGTCCGGATGAAAAATTTCAGGGTCCTTCATTAACATCTTCCACATGCGCTCCGAGGCCCGACACCACACCAGCGTCCGAATGAAAATTTTCAGGGTCCCTCATTTACATCTACCACATGCGCTCCGATGGCCCGACGCCTTGCTAGGCATCACGCCATACGAAGAATTTCAAGGTTTCTTATTTACATCCTCCAGACGCGCTCAGACGACAGACACCTTCTCAGGCATCACGCAAGCGTCATGAGGGAAAATTTTTGGGTTTTCTTGTTCACAACTACAAGCTGCACTACAAGGGCCAACGACTCCTGACTCATCAAGCCAGCATAACAAGGAAGAAACCAAGGCTTTCCCTTATCTCGAAAATCCGATTTTTCTTGTCATTCTCCAGAGACACCATTGCATAAGAAAGAATCGGTATTCTTTATTATCATCATGCTTCAATCTTTACATATGAAACACTCGATATTCATAAACTATCTATATATATCAATTATACCACTTTTACATTGCGCGCACCTTTTCCTAGGCTCCGCGACAATACCTATTCCGTCATACGCCCATAGATGATCACTGTGCACGCACCAGTTGACGACGTCTTATAAATACATGTACACTTTGTTACATGAAAACCCAGTGACGACTGGATGTAACTCAAAGTACACATGTAAACTCCACACCTTTCAGTCTAAAACAGAGTCCAGCACTCCCTCGTCACCTCTACAAAGCAACACGAAAGCACTGGAGTGGGGGACTTGAAGGGATATGATACCAAAATATCAGTAATACAATATCATAAACCTACAAATAGCGCCTGGCTAAATATCACCCGCCCATTTTACGTCAACGGAATACCTTGGATCCATCAGAAAGTGGACGCACGGTCTCCCGCCCGTTTTACGTCAGCGGAGTAGCTTGCGCCCATCAGACAGTGGACACACGCCCTCCCGCCCATTTTACGTCGGTGGGCCAGGCACACTACGAAGCTTCTTTAGCATGATAGACAAGGCTTCGTCAACACGACTGAAAGATACCTTTTGGGGCAGCCTCGAGACACACACTCCTGCCCTAGACAACTGTTCCTGACGTAGCAGGCTGCCCGTCAGAGTTCTTAACCAACCAAGGGATGCTCTCAGTCTGACACCCGGAAAGGACGATGACGTGGCCGCTCCCCAACTAAGATGTCTCTATCAGAAGACTTTCTCAGCCACAACTTGCCTCGGCTTCTAGATAACGAATGATTACCCACCACCGTGGAGTAACCAACAGTCAGACACCACGTGGCCACCGCCCACCAGCGTCCACTCAGCGGATGCCACGTGTATTATTGATAGGACGATAATATCTCCCCTATTCCCCCTTTTTTACAAACCCACTTGCACCAATTGGGCTTGACGACTTTGGGCCGGAAATCTAGAGACACCTCTACATGGGCCGGGCCCCAAAAAGGGTAGAGGATGGGCTGAGGAAGTCGAACATCGAGGTACTATAAAAGGAGGAGACCCTTCTCCTTTTATTGGCATCCGATATTCACCAACAATTTCGCTGAAAAGACTACGAGCACATCGTACTTTCCAACCCTTGTTTATTTACCAACATTTAGAGGTTCGGCTCTTATAATCTGTTGTCTCTTAACATCCATGGTCTTGTTCTTAGATCTACCACATTTTATAAACACACATTTTTATAAAATACCCTGTGGAATCACTACCAAGGTCAGCGTTAACTCGGTGACTCCGGATTCGTGTTTATTCAGGAGTTGATATAAGGGATAACTTTGCTAAATAGTAACCTAGTTTTAGGAGTGTTCTAATCAAGTCACTTATAAAAAAAATTTGTTCCAATTTGGTAACTAAAGTTATTTTAATGTTCTAATCATAGATAATTTACCTATTAAAAAGGTCATCAATCCATATGACTTTTATTTGGTTATTGTTTTTAAATGTTGACTTGGATTATCAACAACAACACAGATTAAAAAATTTAACATTTCGAAAAATTTAAGAAAAATAAAATTACGAAAAAAATATGAAAATTACAAAAAAATTACGAAGAAAAATTTAAATAATTATAAAAAAAATATGTAAAATTATAAAAAGGTAAAAAACTAACGGGAAAAGTAAAAGCAAATTGCCAATTTTTTTTTAAATGGCAAAAAAATATTAATTTTTCTCAATTGCTATAATTAAAAAAAATTAAAAATTAAAAATATAATCATTTTTTAAATCTTCGCATTTTTTTAATTTTTCACAATTTTTATGAAACACTTTTTTTTCCCAATTAGACTAGTCAACTTTACTTTGATATTCTAATCAGGTCACTAAAGTTTACTTAAATGTTCCAATCTTAGATATTATACCTACTATACAGGTAAACTATATAGGATTAGAACATAAAATAAACTTTAATGACTTAATTAGAACAAATATTTTTATGAGTGATCTAACTGAAACAGTAGTAAAACTTGATTACCATTCTATAAAATATTCCCTTGATATAAACTATTATGTTTCAAAAGGATTAGGAACACAAATAATTTATTGATTATATATTTGAGATTTAAATAAGAACAAAGAAATTCCTTTTTACATATATAATTGACAACTTAACGATAGAACGAACGCACAAAATCTTCCGACCAGTCAACCTGAATCACTCACGCTTAACACATTTATGCTTTTAAGATTGATTCAAATAAAGGGTAACTGAAACTTGTTGATATAAACAAATGAATACCCTACAATGCACTTATAAAAATCCACATCTTTTGTAAGTTATTATGCTAGGATCTGAATATGACTTTTAGTTCCTTGAAATGCTTGATAACTCAATAGTAAATTACTTTTTCACCACGTGTTAGGTATCAAATAGTAGTTTGTCACATATCACCATGTCGGGTCAATAAGAGAATCTACCTATGTTATTTCATTGTATTTTTTAAAACGAGTCACCGCGAAACCTTATTCATTGTCTATCCGTCAACCAAAAAAAAACCCTAATCGCTGCGTAACCTTTGGGCGATCCTAAACGGCGGCATGGATTCTGAAGAATGGGAACAAGCACGTAATCGGAAAGGGAAACGCAATGATCGTCAGGTTCCAGGTAATCACAAGGTTATATCGAAGTTTTTCGTTTCAAATCTCCCCCCGAAGTGTTCTTCGCAAGATCTTAAAGAGGTGTTGGGTAGTTTTGGCCGGTATGAAGGATCTTATATCGCTAGGAAATTGGATAAATGGGGCAAGAGGTTTGCGTTCGTATCGTTTTCAGACGTAAAAGATGTTAAACGGTTGGGTGATGAGTTATCGGATGTGTGGATTGGGTCGTATAAGTTGTTTATTACGCCTGCTCGTTTCGTGGATGGAGTGAAAGTTGACAGGCCTGATTATGTTGACAAGCGGAAGACGGCGCCGGACCCCGTTTATAATCATGCTAACCCTAGCGGCCATGCAAAACCTAGTGTCCATGATAATCCTATGTTTGAAGGATCCGATGGGAATACTCCAGTAGGTAATGGCAGATCTTTTCTCGATTCGTTGTTAAATCGGAATAAAGTGGACGTGATTAAGGTGGATGACTCGGTGGAGCGATTTTCTCATTGGAAGGAGGTTGCTCTTACGGGTAGAGTGGTGAATTTTCACACGCTAATCTCTTTGAAAAAGCTAATTCGCAAGTGTGGTTGGAGGGCTTTGGATATCAAATATATGGGCGGTCTCTCAGTGGTGTTAGTATTCTATGACAGTGGGGATAGGGAAGCATTCATGAAGGATAAACAGACGTGGTCCAACTGGTTCGAGGGGCTAGATGCATGGTCTGATACTGTAAGCGTAGAGGAGGGTAGGATTGCGTGGCTCCAAATTCATGGGATCCCTCCTCAATTGGCTCTAGATGGGGTGTTTGATTCAGTGGGTAGCAGGTATGGAAAGGTAGTTCAGTTGGCTTCCTTGTCAGGCGACGACAATAATTTTTCGTATGCTTTAGTTGCTGTGTTAAGTAAAGAATGTAAACGTATTGCCGATCGGGTGGATATTACATGGAGGGGACGAATGTTTAGAGTGTGGGTGGATGAAGATGTAGGGGAATGGATGCCGGAATGTGTAGCGACGGATGATGAGGATAATAGCTCGGTTACTCCGGAGGAGGATAAGTATGAAGGATCTAATATTCAGGTTGAAGATGTTGCTGTGGAAGAGGGTGAATGCTTTCAAGAAAACGAAGTTTCAACTGATAATGCCGTGGGCATTGGTGTGGAAGATGGTGCGGATGTTCGCTCTAATGAGGAGGTTAGGGAGACTGTTAATGCTAATGCTTCGTTGAATATTCAGGAGGAGACTAGGGAGGCCACGGTTGTTCAGGATCTTACAAATGAGGTGTTGGTTGACATTAATGTTGGTGACAGTACAAGAGTTCCTGCGGCGAAAGGTACGGGATGTAAGAAATTTAGACGGAAATCTTTGGCCACTAACCGGAGTGGGGGTAGCGGCTCTAGTGAGCGCCCTAAGAAGCGCTCAAGGGAGAATAACGACGTGTTTGATATCGATAGATTCATCGGGATTGTACATGCCCCTTTGGAGACGGCTGGGAATAACGAGTCAGATGCTGATGGAGTGTTCTTAACTCCAGATCTTAATAAAAGGGTGCCGTCTAATTCGGCGGGAGCTCGAACTGTGGAGGAAGAGATTGTGGTGTCTTTAGCGTCGCACAATGCTGACGACCCTATGCAACAACAAAGTCCAATTAATGTGGAATCCGAGAAGACCATTGAATTAAGCAGGGCGCTTGGTGTTGAGAACTTACAGGATTTCGCTTCTGAAGTTCAAGATGTTCTTTTTTCCGAAGGGTATCAAGTTGGTGTACAATGAATGTTATGTCATTGAATATTCTTGGGTTAGGGGATTCGAGCAAAGCCGATTGGTTTCGTGGTCTTCGGGTGCATCATGAGGTTAGTTTTACTGTTTTGCAAGAGACGCAATTTGTCTCTATGGATTCGGTGGATGTGGGGCGTTTTTGGGGGTACGGTGACCATTCTTTTGAGTGGGTTCCGTCTTCTGGAAGGTCGGGTGGGTTGTTATCGGTATGGGATCCGCGTGTTTTTACTAAGGAGAGGGTGGTAAAGAATAATAATTGGTTGTTAGTGTCGGGTACGGTGAAAGGGAAGACTAGCTTGTTTCACATTTTAAATGTCTACTCTCCTCAAAATCTTGTCGCTAAACGGGTGTTTTGGAGGGAAATTTGTGATCTTATCGGGGAGGGCAATGGGAGGTGGATTGTGGCAGGTGATTTTAACTCGGTTCGGTGTGCCGAGGATAGACGGAATTCTGTATTTGACGTGGGCGAAGCTAATGAATTTAATGATTTTATTGATGAATCAAATCTTCATGAGTACTCCTTGAAAGGGAGGCGTTTTACTTTTGTTGCAGGTAATAAATTGAGTCGCATTGACAGAATTTTCGTTAATTGGGATTTCTTTATGGAGTGGCCGTGTGCGGAATATTTTGCTCTCGAAAGGAACAAACCGGATCACAGTCCGTTGGTTTTGAAAATCAGTGCCGCCAGGAATTTTGGTCCCAAACCGTTCAGGTTTTTTAATTCTTGGATTGGAAGAGAAGATTTTGGTTTGCTGGTTAAGAAGACGATTGATGATGGCTCGTTTGAGGGGACCCCGGACGCTAGATTATTGTCTAAATTCAAGGTGCTGCGAGATGCTATTACGAAATGGTCGCTTGATTGTAAAGCCAAAGAAAAGGAGGAACGGGTTTTATTGGAGCAAGAGATGAAAGGGTTGGATCAAGCTATGGAGGATCGAGATTTGTTAGAAGAAGAGATTTGGTCGTTAAGTGAAATTAAAAGACGGCTAGGCGAGTTGGATTATTTCGGTTATCGGGATTTGAAGCAAAAGGCGCGGTGTAACTGGGCTACTCATGGTGATGAAAATTCGCGCTATTTTCATGGTTTCATTAATAAACGCAAAGCTGCTAACCACTTCCCAGGGTTGGTAGTTAATGGTGTGTGGGAAACAAACCCGATTCTCATCAAGAAGGAAGTTTTTCGTTTTTTCTCCCGTAAGTTTAAAGAAAATATCAAACATAGGCCCCGGTTGGTTGGTTATGGTTTCTCGGTTTTATCAATGGCAGAGGCGGATTCGCTGACTTGTGAGTTTTCCTCGAGTGAGATCAAGAAAGCAGATTTTGAATGCGGCAGCGATAAAGCTCCTGGGCCGGATGGATTCAATTTTAGGTTCATTCGGTTTTTTTGGGAGTTATTCGAGAAGGATTTTTTGGACATTCTTGCGCATTTTCATAGTTCTAAAAGATTTTGTCCGGGAGTTGGGTCTTCTTTCATTACTTTGATTCCGAAGGTTAATAATCCGTTGTCGTTGGCTGAGTTCAGGCCGATAAGTCTCATTGGTTGTATTTTAAAGACGGTGTCGAAGGTGCTTGTGAATCGATTAAAAAGCATTATGAACAAGGTTGTTTCAGAGCATCAGTCAGCTTTTCTGTCTGGGAGGTATATTCTTGATGGTCCCCTAGTGGCAAATGAAGTCATAGCGTGGGCTAAAACGAGGGATAGAAGAATTTTCATGTTCAAAATCGACTTCGATAAAGCCTATGATAATGTTAATTGGGAGTTCTTGTTGTCGGTTCTCGCTCAGATGGGTTTTTCTTCTGTTTGGTGTGAGTGGATTCGTGGTATTTTATTGGCGACTAGAGCTTCAGTTCTTGTTAATGGTTCCCCTACTTTCGAGTTTGGGTGTCATAAAGGCATTCGTCAAGGTGACCCGCTGTCTCCTTTTCTTTTTATTATTTTGATGGAGGCTTTTTCAGGTATGATGAAGCAAGCTTGTGATATAGGAGTGTTTCACGGTATTTCTCTTCCTAATGATGGTCCTAAGTTATCCCACCTCCTATATGCGGATGATGCCATGATTATGGGAGAGTGGTCTGCTTTTAATTTTGATAATTTGAAACGTATTCTTCGCATTTTTTACTTATGTTCAGGCCTCAAGATTAATTTGCATAAGTCTGTGTTATTTGGTATTGGAGTAGAAGTTGATGAAATCAATCACCAAGCTGCGAGTATGGGATGTAAGGCGGGTAGTATTCCTTTTTCTTATCTCGGTATTACGGTTGGCGCCAACATGAATAGGGTGACTAACTGGGAGCCGGTTGTGTCTAAGTTTAAAACGAGACTTTCTAAATGGAAAGTTAATTCTTTATCTATTGCCGGTCGGTTAACACTTATCAAATCGGTGTTGGATAGTCTTCCTACGTACTATTTTTCGCTTTTTAAGGCTCCAAAGAAGGTTATTAATGATTTGGAAGCGTTGATGCGAAGATTTTTATGGGGTGGTTCGGATGAAGTTCGAAAGATGTCATGGGTGGCGTGGGAGGTTGTCACAAAACCTATAAAAGAAGGGGGTTTAGGGATCGCATCCTTGGAGGTTAATAATCAAGCTTTGATCGCAAAGTGGCTTGGGAGATTTCTCAATGAACATCAAGCGATATGGAGACGAGTAGTGGTGGCTATTCATGGGTCTTCGAGAGTCTGGGGGCTTGCTCCGGTTAATAGCGGGGTTCCAGGGGTTTGGAAGAATTGTGTTATGTTTTGGAATAAGTTCAAGGTTGATGGAGTGGGTTTTAATAGAGTGATTCGGGCTACAATTGGTAATGGTCGACATATTCGGTTTTGGTTGGACTTGTGGCTTGGTTCAGAGCTTTTGCTGGAAAAATTTCCGGCTTTATATGCGTTAGAGAAACATAAAACCATATTCGTTGTGGATCGCTTGGTGGTTTCTGGCTCGTCTCGTCGCATATTTTGGGACTGGATTAGAGTGCCTACTACTCAACAGGAGTTGAGCGAGAAGCGAGAGTTGGAAAATTTGCTTGAAGGGGTTGAGATGGTCGATCGCGAAGATACCTGGTCTTGGGCGGGTGGTAGTAGCAAAGAGTTTAATGTTTCGTCTATAAAAAAAATGGATGGTCAGGGCCGAAGTGAGTGTTGGGGCTTTTTGTTTCCAATGGAGTGATTGGGTTCCAAAAAAATGCAATATTTTTATGTGGAGGGCGGTTTTGGATCGTTTACCAACCAAGGAAGCTTTGGCTAAACGACATATCCAGTGTGGCGACCACGTCTGTGTGTTATGTGATAGTAGCGAAGAGTCGCTTGAACACTTGTTAACCGGGTGTATTACTTCGACGGCAGTTTGGAATGCGATGGCGTCGTGGTGCAAGATTCCTAGGCCTTTTGTGTTCCACGTTAACGATTTGGTGGAGTTGCATAAGGTCAATGGTATGACGGGGGATATTAGATCGATTATTCACGGTATTGTCATCATTACCTGTTGGAGGATTTGGCGTGCTAGGAATGACAAGATTTTCTCCGCCAAGGATACGAAGGTAGTGGAGATGGTTGCGGATATTAAATCCTTGGGTTTTCTTTGGTACAAATATAGATATAAGTTAGGGGTAGTGGATTGGATTAGATGGTGCCGTTTTGATGTAACGTGATTTTGTTTGTTGTTTTTGGCTTTCGGCGTCTTTCTCCGTCTTGGGGATAGTCGTCGGTAGTGTTCTTTTAATGAAAGTCAATTTTCAAAAAAAAAAAAAATTCATTGTCTATCCGCCTGATATTTTAATGTAATCTAACAGTTATGAACTGGAAAAAAAAATAATAACCAATCTATTTATTAAGAAAACATTCATTAGTTTTTTTAAGACCATATATTATTTGTGATTTTAGATTTCATTTTCGTCATTTGAAAACGTAATTATATTGCCCTTGTAAGACTCAACGTCATTGTTGCAAAAGTCGCTAAGCGGTGTCAATTTGGTTGACTGAGGAGTTGTGAGTACCCGACCATAGTCGGGGATTGCTCAGAGATGAATCGCTAAGTAATCGGCCTAGGCGAGGTGTGCTCGGGGATTACTCGTTGAGTAATCAACGCCTATGCGCGATTTTTACAATCACGCTTAGGATTTCTAATTTCTTGGAGGTGCCTCAAAGTCAAAACTAGCAATGAAGCAAAAGTTTATTAGGTACACACTTTATCTACGTGCACAAACATCTTTATTTAGCATAATGTTTTTTTTTTCTTTATAATCAACTTTGCTTTAAAATAAAAGTAAAATATTAACATCATGATGATTGATAGGTCTAGTATAGTGTCCGAGTTAAGATTTTTCAGACTTTATCGAGTGATTTAGTTTACGATTTATACCGAAGAATTGAGGCCTATTTCAACATTATAGATATTTTATACTAGGCTGTTTAACATTCAAAACTTCTTTTCATGTAAAAAATTATAAGTATATATTCGTTAGTTCTTATTCGCAAACCGAAAAATGTCAACCGACCAATAAAGACGTACTAAAGCACAAACCATGAAACAAACCGAATATAAATTGTAGCGGTTTTCTTTAAGTTCAGTATGGTTTTTGGTTTATGAAGATAAAAGACTGTTACTAACTGTTTGGCTTACGATTTGAACAAAAACCGTCAAAACCGGACTGTAAACCACCCAAGATTACAAGTGTGTTCTACATCAATAATAGACCCTAAATGTTGTATTACACCAAATTTGAATATGGGTTCCGGAGTAATTGGTAATGGACATGAATGAGACTCGCTGCCTACTTGAAAAGTGCAAGAGTCGAGCGAAGCACAAGCGCAACAGGGATCAAGGCCCCGAGCCAGTCTCAAATATCTGAAAAGTGTGCTCGAATTTATGTACAACTCTTCATATTCTTTATTCAAGTGAACAAGCATGTCATCAAAGTTATATCAGCAGTTTATAAAGTGTAGTATTACAAATGGATTCACTCACAAGCTCAAGATTTTTCAAAACCAAAAGAGCTCCAACTATAAACCCTCTTATGTCAACTACCATTACCTTCCAACCATTTTTCAAATCTTGCTTCTTTAACATCCTTAGACGGACCCATCAATTTCCTCCAAACCCGACACATTCCCAAGACTCGACACAGGCAATTCTTCCCCTACATTTTCCATTGTATCAGAGCCCTTGACGGTTTCTGTCTTCTCAAAATCGTTAACATTAACCTTCCAACCAGTTGGTCCTGTTTTGAACCACGAAACCGGACTATTACGAAGCAAACCTCTTCTCGGTTGTTTTGACGACATGATAGCTAAACATTTTGCTATGTCTTTGATCATACCATCAACAATAGGGAACCCACAATCCGCCATCGACCTCGCCATCGCAATCGAATCCTCTGAATCCTCCGTATGCAACCCGATTTCACGCGACTTGGCAACAATTTTGTCTCGGAAATTCACAATGTTTGGTACTGCATTGTGACTGTGTTGTTGAACATAAAACAGACCCACTGAAGGTTCATTTGCTAATGACGTCATCATATCTCCCAATCCATTGGAAATCTCTACAAATCCATCAATTGGAGAATAATTATACATCTTAGTGAGTGCAGATCGTACCTCATCATCACTGTTGCAAATAAATTAAAAAAAAAACCCCTTAATTAATAATACATCTATAAACAAACCCTAATTAACAAATTAGACACAAAAAGAAGTATAGACAGAGATATATTCGAACTATGCTTGGACGAACTAAACCGATATCTACGGAACAACATCACAATCAACAAAAGGGTTTTTTTTTTATGCCGTAACTCCGTAAGCTATAGCGAGTGCCGATACCATAACGAACCAAACCGATATCAGCCAAACAAAATCAACACCGATAGAGGTGTTTGTTTTATAACAAAGTTGTGTTCGCAATATGGTATCTTTTCATACAGTAATCTATAGCGAGTGCGAGTACCATAACGAACCTATCTCGGTACCGACAAGAGGGTATCTTTTATGCGATAAGCTATAGCAAGTGTACTATCATGATGAACCAAACCGATATTAACCAAACAACGTTAGTAGTAACAATACTGGTATTTGTCTTATAAGACCATATGTAGTGGGAGGTGAAAATTTTCACCTTGCATGGGGCATTAATCGACACGTGGCATGTTGGCCCATTAAGAGATTGAAATTAGGATTGGGGTTTAGTGGGAGGTGAAAATTTTCATGGAGGATCAATCATTTAATATTTAATTATTGAAAATAAAAAAAATAATAATAAAGAATTGCATGTGATTGGCCAATCCACTTAACAAAACGCCATGGAAATTTTCACCCACCTCAAAAAACGCCCCAAACCACCTCTAGGGGGCGATGTTCAAATAACCTTGGAGCGTTTTTAGCCCCAATAACGCCCAAATCTCCTTTCCATTATATATGGTCTAACATAGTTTTATTTGCAATATGGTATTTTCTTTTATAAAGTAGGCTAGCCCACTTAAAGGGCATGTCACATATTCAAACCAAGGCAAGGGGCAGAATTTGAGATTATTGGTGTAAAAGAGTAACGTTAGTCATTATATTAAAAATAAAATAAATAAAAAGTATAGCAATTGAGTGGCGGAACAACATTGGTACTGGTACGGGTATTTATTAAACATGTGAAAAAACTAGAAATCGCACTACTTGGATAAAATAAAATAAAATACAACTAAACAAATAAGAAGTTGGTTAAAAGTAAGTTACTTGAACATAGATCGTTGAATTGCCGACAAAACAGGCTGAATCTGAGGCCGGATTTTATAATATTCCGGCAGAATTTTTTTTTCTGGCAATTTGCAAACCTTATAAACGGATTGAAGTGATAATTGACGGTCAAGATCAAGTGGTGGGTTTATAATTTATAAGTTGTTGTTAAGATTAAAGAGATGAGAACTAGGGGATTACGGTGGGTGGTGTTGATTTGGTGGTCGGAGAATGTTCGGTGAGGTTGGAAGGATAATAAAAATCGTAGGGTTGGTTATAATACACGCATGATTATTATTGTTGAATTTTTTTTTATTATTAAAAAGGTTATCTATACTACTTTATTAGATTACTAGCTTTTATCCCAAGAATCTTCCGGATTGAAAAATATAACCATTCTAATAATACTAATACTAATAGTAATAAATAACCTTTTTAATTAAATAAATAAAAAATAACATTGCTATAAGGTGACACCATGTGTTGCAGTGTTGCGCGATTCTTTCTCCTAGTTTCTCTTGATGAAGTATACCTATCCATCTTTAAAAAGTAAAATTCCAATGATAGCATGGCGATTGGGCTAAATTTCAACATTGTAGATAAGAACCTGGTTTAAAAGAAAAAAACATTATTAATGAATAACTTGGACACTTTGTGTTTTTTTTTTCTGTATGAACGAAACCCCATAAAAATAGTCGTTTTTTCCTCTGTTTTTTATATAGCACTATGGTATTCGTTGGAAAGATAATGAAACGCTCGTTAATTTGGTGTAATTTTAAAAAGATATTAACGTTTAAAAATTATGGGAGGAAATATGAGAGAGAAAAATCTAAATTTGTTTTTAAATTCTTAAAGAGATTAAGGTTAGATAAGTGTAGGAGAATGGATGAAAACAAAATAAAATAAAATAAATTAAAAACTCTCACCTCAACGTGCCACGTGGCACATTCAATGAGGGGTTGAGGCCTCCATTGAATGCCACATCATCATAAGTCAATTCTTTTATCAATAGTTATAGATACCAGGGGAACGTCTCATGGTTGAGAAATCTATTATGACATATAAATTTTAAATATGAAATAGAATGATACGCTTTACAGTTACATGCAGCAAAGCTTCGGGTAGCACCTAAACAAAAACAATTAACAATGTCTCTCCAATGTTAACGCCTAACCTTAAACAATGTATAACTCTAATATTAATACCTAACCTAAGGGCCTGTTTGGTAGCCTCTTAATGAGGCTCTGAACCATTCAGCTCTATATGGTTCAGCATTCAGACTGTTTGTTTCAATCTAAAAAAGGCTCTGAATGGAATGATTAAGAGCTGAACCATTCAGACTTGGTGCATAGCTGAACCATTCAGCACTTAATAATATTGATCAGATGTTTAATAACTGAAACTGTTACAACCACGAAAGATAAATCTATAAACGGATTAAAGCTATGTTGAGATAACACATATTAAAACAAAAAAGAGGATCACCAAATTAAAAAATAAATCTAATGTTGAAAGAAAAGGTGTATTTGGTAACGTCTTTCAAAGGCAGTGCATCAATTAAGCAGATTTTTTAAAACACTGTTGATTAAAACAGATATTAGTTCAACGTTTCGTTCAAACATTTGTTGCCTTAAACATTTGCTACTAACAATGACATCACATTTACATTTTTAATTTTTGTTTACTAAAGACCAATCATGTCACACCCCAAGTCCCCAACCGATGGCGGAATACATTGAGGCGCGACTTGTGATAGATTGTTCAAAGACTTCATGATACTATAATTTGTGACAATATAATTTAAAGAGGATTTCATTTCATAACATTTAAAAGTCTAAAAGAAATACAAATTGTTCCAGATAGGAAATACAACATCCAAAATAACAAAATTTAAATGGAACGTTTCTAAGTCCATTCCTATCAAGTTTTCTTAAATCATCGCATCAAATATTTCCTGCAACATGTATAAAATATCCGTCAACACATAAAGTATTAGTGAGCATGCTAGTTTTGGTTTACACACATAGTGTTCAGATGTTTACTCAAATCTTCATGCTATAGTTTTTGCACATACAGAATCATACAAAAGGCATAATCAACACATGTTTGCACTGCTTGACCTAACACTGAAGTGATAGGCCGGTAAAACTTAACATGACCCAGTTAGGGGGCGGGGTGCTACTCCTATAGCGCTATACATGTTTAAGGGAGTTGTATGCTAAGCGACATTTGTATGTAAAGTTTAAATTCTAGCATGGCATAGTTTATAAGCATGTTTAGTAGATTGAGCATGTGAGTATGAAAGTGTTTAGTGTGTTTGCATAAGATACATGTTGAGCCCCAAAAGTGTTAAAGAGTAAAAAGGGGGACAAGTATGAACTCACCTTAGGGTGCGTTTGTTAAGTTCCCGTTAGGAGTCTGGAGAGAACTTTAGCTCCGGTTAAACTATAGTTGAAAAGAGATGAATTTAGATTCAGAAGAAGATTCAAGAGTACAAGGAAGTCATGCATTGCCTTTAAGGTGAACCAAGACACATACCGCAACCGTTTTGTTATTCAAGTCATGATAGGTTACACATAGTGGAACTTGTTATGTTTTCCATGAGCTAAATTTTGTAGTTACGTGTGCATACGTAATTATTCTAACTGTCGCAGGGTCCACATAAATCGTCTTAGTTATGTGTGGGTCGGTAATTTACGCAAAATATTAATACACAAAGGAGTCAGTTTGCCAAACGGGATGATTTTGTAAATATAGCAAGTAACGTGACACACAAACATATAATGTGAAAAAAAGCATTAAACAGTTTTTGATGTTGTAAACCGCACGCGTATTAGGGGTGAATGTATGGTTTCATGACATAATGGTGTAGACGTGTACACAAGTGGTTGCATTCAGATGTATAAAATAAAATAATCAGGAGCATAGATAATTGGATTCCTAATGAAACGTCCACGCGTAAAATATTTTGACTGAGGGCAACATAAAGTTCGAGTTCATTACAAATTGAGTTTATGGGTACGTGAGAATTTAGCTTGTTAAGATTAAGGGTCAAGTTTGATGACCACAAAGGTAATTTTGCATGACGTATAACTTTGTGAGGCAACATGTACAAAAAAAAAAATAAAGCTTATTAAGAAGGGTTACATTGTAAGTTTAGGAAAATTTGAAGTTGTTTTTAGGGAATCATTGTAATTTTACCATGGGCTGATGCTCACAACCTGAAAATCTCTTCCATTGTTGCCCTTATGGTATACTGATTGACTAAAAACCATTACTGTAATCAATTTATTGAAAGCAAGAATAATGTGAATAGCCCCTTCCCATTCATAGCACACGATCCCAACACCTCCAATAATTGATACCAATTAAGGTTTCATCAACCAAAAATCCATGCAAGAGATGGCTGTATATATCTTCACTTGCCTCAAGGATCTTGATCTCTCCCACTCCGTTTCTCGTTCCTTTTATCTGTGTGTCACCGATTCAGACTTGTCTGTTATTGCAACCTGTTTCACCGGCTTACGTCTACTCAAACATCACAATTGCAAAGGTGGTTTTCTCAATCGTGTTCTTAATTTTGAATTGGGTTTATAGAACGTTTTGATTTTGGATTGTTGGGGCTGGAATTGGAACATAAAGTTCTTCAGTTACTGGGATAATTTGGTTATTAGAAAAAATGCTTATGTCACCTCAAAAATAGATATGAAGTGTTATAAGGAATCAACTAAAATCTTTACATGTCGTTGTCTACATTCATCTAGACATTCTGCAGATTATACATCACAAATCGAGTAGTTTTTTTCTTTTAAAAAAACTGTAAGTGATAAGTGATGGCTAAGAATTGGTTATTCGGTTTTGGTTTCAAATCGAATAAGATCTCAGTCGGGTCTATATGGTTTCGCTCCAGTTTGGTTTTCCGTTTATTCAGTTTGAAACTGAATGATATAAACCCCTATTTCTTTATTTTCCTGTAGGTCGATTTCACGTTTTTATTACATTTCATATGCCAGTGTGACGAGGTTACATTTTAGACAGTCATCTGTTGTTAATATGTATGTGACATCATGAAGCACCAATTCTATAGGTGTTAGTTTTTACAAACATTTTCTTGCATTTTGTTACAGAAGGCACATTTACAGGCTCAACTTTTAGATGTGTTTACATTTTCTTGCATTTTGTTACAGAAGGCACATTCACGTGCTACAATGGCCGGGACAAAGGGTCGCGATCCCGCGAGGGTGAGCTAACTCCAAAAACCCGTCCCCAGTTCGGATTGCAGGCTGCAACTCGCCTGCATGAAGCCGGAATCTCTAGTAATCGCTGGTCAGCCATAAGGCGGTGAATCAGTTCCCGGGCCTTGTACACACCACCCGTCACACTATGGGAGCTGGCCATGCCCGAAGTCGTTACCTTAACCGCAAGGAGGGGGATGCCGAAGGCAAGGCTAGTGACTAGAGTGAAGTCGTAACAAGGTAGCCTTACTGGAAGGTGCGGCTGGATCACCTCCTTTTCAGGGAGAGCTAATGCTTGTTGGGTATTTTGGTTTGACACTGCTTCACACCCAAAAAGAAGGGAGCTACGTCTAACATCCATGTAAAATAGCTTGCAATTATTAGATGACATGGCTAAGACCTAATGTTTTCCACAGTTTCTTGGTTATATAACTAAGTATATGTTTGATATGATCAACATGATGTTTTATAGAGCAAGCTGTATGGCTCATGAAATGGGAATTCGGAAATGATGGCTGCAAAATCGGAAAGGGTGTCCAAGTCAAACCTCACCATATTGTGTGGTTAACATTTTTTGCAAATTTAGAAGGAATTTATGGCATGTTGGAAGATGACTTATAAAGTGCATTTTTTTGTGTGTATTAGGTTACATTTACAAAGGTCTGTAACGATGCGTTTGGTCCTTTTAATGTCAAGTAGGCATATAGATTGGTCACAATAAACTATAGTCGTTTAAATTGTAGGTTTTGCTGGTCAAGTATGAGTACTGTGTGGCCCATTTGTGTGGTATTTGAGATTTTGGGCATAACTTTGGGACATGTTTCAAGTCAGTCAGTCAATCAATCGTACCAGTAAATCCTACAAATAGCAAGCTATTGATAGGGTCTGAGAAGGGTGAGTTGTAGGCATACCTTACCTCTATCACCGAGAATAGAGAGGTTGCTTCCATAGAAACCCTCAACTCGAGAACAAACAAAAAACATACAAACATAGCTAAAGTAACACCTATAAAAAGTTGCCAAATAACGCAAGCAGTGATAAGAGAGTAACATAGCGTAACATAAGCATGTGGAAAAAACGGATATATAGATAGAAGAGAATCAAATGCATAGACCCCCTAAAGTATATGGTTATCTAAGTCCATAAGACCTATCTGAGGATACTATTGCTTGCTTATAACACCATTTTTTTTGGAAAAATGTCTCAAGTATATTTGGAAAAATGTTTATGAAAAACATACTTGCTTATAACACCATTTTTTTTCACCTCAATGATCGTGACATTGGATGGTAACGAAATGCATACAAATAATCTTACACACATAAAATACCGTTGCAACGCGTGGGTTCATGGGCAAATATGTTCAAATTATCCAAAGTTAAGATGGTATACCAAGGATTTCTTTACAATTTTCTAATTATTACTACTTTTCTTTCCTAAATACCCCTAAAAAAGTTCATTTTCATATATAGTGAAATCTTTTTGTATACTTAGGTGCCATGTGTACACACCATCCCTTAGATGCTGGAAGTTGAGGACATATGGTTGGACAATTTAGATAGTGTGACATGCAAAGTTACAAGAACTTATATGTTGGATCTAAAAAAATATAGTTTCTTTTCAAAGTTTCAACAACAAGGGGAAAGGGATTAATTTCATATACATCGTTTTGCATTCAAAGACAATGGAATGAAGACAATATGTTTTTACACTTTTCCTACAACTTGGTGGCTAACATGGCTACGCTTATGCATTGTTCAAAAAAAATATTTTTCTTAACCGTCCGGCAGCAACACGCGGATTTCCCACTAATCTTTGAGTAAGTTACAAAAATAATATTCATGTCGGTTGTTGTTTAGTGAAACAGGGTAATATCCGATTTTATTGATTAAATTAAATTAAATACATACAATTTTCATCTTTCAATTAATCCCTGGTTGGATAATTTATATGTGGATATATACTATATCACACTTGTATCATATCCGATTATTATAAACTTCAATTAAAGGAATATGAGCTACAATTTTATATACGTCTACGGTTTTATTATTTTTCCAGTTGTGTTGGACCCTTGGCCCAAAACCAAGTTTTATATACGTTATGTTTTCCTACACAGTGTAATAAAAATGAAAAGAGTGAAAAAGATTTAAAAAAACACAATAGATCATGAAATATGACACAATGAGCCACAAAATATAACACAACGCCAAAATATATAACACAGTGCTGAAGAAAAAAGACACAAGAATGAATCGCAAAAATGAAACAATGATGGAAATAAGAAAAGGACACAATGCTACATAAAAACACAATGATAGATCGTAAATTCTAAAAACTGCAAGTTGAAAATCCAAAAAAGCGAAAACCTAAAGACTAAGATTGTAGGGTTCGATGAGACGGTTTCAATACCACTTGAATGAGTTCAATCGGAGTCCGTTTGATATTTTTCCTACGACTTCCTATTTTTCTTCCGTTGTGTATTTGATCCTAACCCTATAGATTTTTAACAATTACACATCTAGTATAATTAGAGTTGACAAAAAGATAAATTTTTACAAAGCTTTGTGATTTTTAAATAATGCAGTTAGAGTTATAAAAAACTTATAATAGAATTATAAGTCACATTATATAACTTTAAACAACATTAGGGTGAGTTAAACATCTTATCAGTGGATAACTTTTGAGCACTGGATTATAAAGACTCGTGTGAGTGTGTAACCATCTCTTCGAAATTACATTTAGAGTACATTTTAGACACCACCTACAATTGCTCATAAATCTTCTCAAAAATCCATATTATTGTTCACCATAATACATTATCTTGGATTGGAAATACTCATATCAATTCCAAAACTATGTATTCACAATGAGACGTTACCCTGATTGTGTGTTACTTTTATTGATAAGAAGCACACGGTTGACGGTTGTCTTTTTAGAAATAGGGGTAAGAGGGTAGTTGTCGGCGATTGATGAAGCAATTGGAGTAGCAACGGTTGGTTGGTGGAGCAGTAGTCGGAGCAATGAAGGTCATCGGAGCAGGAAGGGTTTAGGATGAATCTCAATTGCTTTTCCTAGTTGGAGATTTGCGCGGTGATAGATGAGAAATATGTTAGAAAACTAGGAGAACCGTAATTCGTTTTCTTGAAGTCAATGAAGTTGCAATTTGACTTTTTTCCCTATAAATCCAATACTATCTGAATTTTGCTACAACTAAACATGAACTTCCAGTTCATTATGAAAACAGATGTAACAATCAAATAATTTGTATTTTTTTAGGTCGACTTGACCTAAGCAGTCAAAGAGTAGCTAAATTGTTCTACATGTACCTGCGATTAGCAGGAGCAGTGCGTGTAGCTGTTGTACCCAATAATGCTGAAAAACAAACCACATAAAGGGATTAAAGAGATCATGCATGTGAGCCTCCGTTTTGTAAGCGACACTATGTGTACCTTAGTTTATTACTCCCACAATCAAATCTTGATTTTCTGTATCATCTTATATAAACGTTACGTTATCTGTTAAACTGGCATTATATCCATAATAACAATGGTATGTGCAAGCAAATGCTCTTTCACCGCTTTAGAATGACTGAATGAGGAAAGCTGCACTTACTGGTGATTGAGAAATGGGTCTGCTGCAGCCGACTGCAACCCCTAAAGAAAATGTCTCGTGGATAATAAAAGTATATCCAGAATTTGGTTAGCATGTAAATCTTGCATTATGAAGTTTCACATGACCCTTGTCACGCAACGTTGGTAAACAAGTTGACTGACCAGAGCAGGTTGGGTAACAATTCACAACACATGATTTGTTGGCACTCCCAAAATAACAAACGCGTCTCTATTTTTGTCAACGTTAACTATCTGTTCTATACGTATACCAAATTTTCCTCCATTTACTATCCTTATATGAAACAGATTAAACCATCTCTTCTAGTAACAAACAGAAAAGACTGATATAATATAACCATAAAACATGAAAGTTCTTATTCTAAAGTGATCCAAGCAAGGCTATTATATTTACTCTTTTAAGTACTTAAACATCCTCAGACGACAACGAATAAAATAGTCTACACACAAACCCTTTAAGACCATCATGCATAAATTACCAGGAAGAACAACTGAGAGCAATGCATACAGATTCCTTAACTTTTGACCATCAAAGATCTTCTCAAATCTCAACCAATACTTGCACCTGAGAATAAAAAAGTTCAATTTAGATAGATACGGTTATTAAACACTATCGTAACTTAACTAGTTCTCTTGATATAGCGGAGCACACTAAACGAAACACCAAACCTAACAAACAAAAAGGGGCCGAAAACACATTCATTTCAAGCTAGAACCATAAAAGTTGAACCTTGGTTTATAACTTCTCTAAATCAATCCTCGTCGTCACTCTCATCGCTAAAGTAACTCGTTTTCTTCTTCTTCTTCTTCTTCTCGTTTTTCCCTTTTGTCCTACCTTCATCCCGACTCACATCCCCACCACCCAACAACCTCTCATCCGCCTCATTATCCACCACCGACGCCCAATCATCACTCTCAAACACCTCCTCCCCCTCATCCTCATCCCCACCCCCACCCCATTCCTCCTCCTTCCCCCTTCCACCCTCTCTCCTCCCTCGTTTCGACGCCTGCTGCGGCCGCTCCCTTGGCCCCAACTGATTCCTCGGACACTCATACGACAAATGCCCACCCTCTCCACACTCATAACACCTACTCTTATCCTTATAAACCCTCCTCCTAATAAACTCGACCGCCCGCCCATTATCCGCGGCTATCGCAGCTCTCAACGTCCTCCCGTTCAACACCTTCCCATCCACCCCCTTCACCGCCTTCACCGCATCATCCCGAACCACAAACAACACGAATGCCACACCACGGCTCTCTCGGGTAACCCTATTTCTAAGTATTGTCACCTTAGCAACCTTTCCAAATGTTGAAAATATTGTAAATATGTCACAGTTTGTTAGGCTGTAATCCAAATTGCTAACGTACACCGTTGATTTCGATGGGGCTAATCCTCCACTACGGTTTGATGAGGGTTTTGTTAGGGTTTTGTTTGATGATGATGATGATGATTGAGGTGGGTTTGGTGTTGTTGAGGAATATCTGTAGTAGAATACGTCGTCCTCTTCGTCGTCGCTGTATTTTCCAACCATTTTGGAATGATTTTGTGGTTAAATTGATAGACCTGAGGATTATTATTACGATAATGAATGGTTCATATAATGAAAACTGAATCGATTGTTTACAGATTACGATCTGTTTTCACGAACGAGTCTAGGGCTTGGTAAATATTTATATAACTTTTGTCACGCTGAAGGGGTGATTGTTTTTTTTTTTTTAACGGCCAACAAATTGGAATTACTCACAAAATACTGGAGTATCATCATGCCATCAATGTCGATCATATTTCACCACAAGTCACCAATTTAGAAGGAAACTCATAATAATTATGAGAAAACCTCATTTGTGAGATTCGAACCCAGGACCTTATGGTCCCTAACTCTTATCCCACCACCAAGATGCCGCTAGGCTATAATGCTTTTGGCAAGGGGTGATTGTTTCTAGCTTTATCCGGATGACTCTTTTGATAAAAGTTTGTCGGTTATAATTTTGACGTGATAAAATGTCATGCATGAGGAGATTTTCCGTAGTAGGCAGTTTCAACGCGGTGAGTTTTTCTTGAAATTGATGACGGGTTGTATCACAGGCGATGTTTGCGATTGTGGACGTCGGTGTCCTTTTGCCGATTGGTGTAGCTGGCCAGTCAGGTTGTTGGAGGTTAAAAAAAAAAAGCTTTTTGTCACATATTTTATTAGAAGTTAAAAATATATAATGGCACAACATCATTTTATGCTTACCGAAAAATATGACAAAGTGATTAGGTACGTAAACAAACCAAACATATGAGCATGTTTGTGTTTGTTCATTTAACTTGAACAAATTTTTTTGTGCATGTTCGTTCATTAAGCAAATTGGTATATTTGTTTGTTTAGCACCTCAACGAACAGTTCACGAACACAAATGAACATAATTGTTCAAACATAAATTACATAAATGAGCACAAACAAACAAGTCTAATACGTTATACATCACAATTCATCCAAAACCACATCAAAATTAGTGGTTTAAATGTACATGATTCAATTACTTAATTATTTGTATATAAATTGATGCTCTACTACTACTGACACGTTTAATTGGAAACCCCATTTTTTATTACTAGAAGGTTATTTACAAATTAGTTATAGAGAAAATTGCATGAATAGTCCTTATGGTTTGCTCAGATTTCACATTTAGTTTCCGACAATTCAGAGCCAAATCATCAAACATTATTATCATAACCAAACAGGTCCAAACGATTCAACAATCAGCCAGTCTCATTAATAACAACGATATGTTTAATGGTTGTGAACATGGTGGAGTTTATCAACAGGGGGCTGCTAATCGGAGTTGCGAAGGGACAATGTCGGAGCTGCGGAGGCGACAGTGACGGTCTGTGATGATGGTGGAGGCTAACACCCCAACCGATGGCGGAAACATCGGGATGTCACGTATTGATGATTGTTCAGTAGCTCATGGTGAATAATAAGTTTCAATAATTAATTAAATAAATTACATACATTGTTCTAACAGAATTTGTACATCAATGGGAAATACTAAATACAAATCTTCAAGCATTAACTCTAATCTTCAAGCAAAACTATAACCTGAAACATGTTAAGTTTGAAAATATTTTGGGTCAACATAAGTTGGTGAGAATTACATAGGTTTGAATAAAAATGTTGTACAATTCGAGTGTCATGGCTAATCTAGTCCATATGTGAAAACAAACTATCAGGTAAATCGAGTGCATAATCAACCCTTGTGACTAGAATACTGTGGTCCATCCCATACGCATATGGTTCACTCGATTATGTTATGTGTTCGATAACAATCACCCATGCTACCTATGTAGAAGGTACACGTATCCGGGTGGGATTGTCAGTCCAATAGATCTATCATTGTATACCGTCGGCTGATCAATGTTAATGATTATGCTAGAATAATGTGTTACCCTAGTAATGTTTAAGACATAATGCAACATAGAATAACACATAGACACTTATGATTGAATTGTAAATTGAATGTTGTAACATGTTTCACCCCAAAATAGTGAATGGAAAAAGGGGCTATGTAAACTCACCTTGATTGTGATTGGCATGTTAGAATTCAACAGGAATCAGCGAATTAAGCTCGCACCTAAGTAGATATAAGAATGATGATTTAATATCCACTATTGCTATTTTATAGTTGTAGTGTTTGCGTTGATAAAAGTTTTGTATATTACAATGTTAAAATAAAACAATCCATTTATGGTTTTGGTTAATCATGCGAACATGGATTTTAGCAATTGTTTGTATTTCTCAATATTTATCAAGGATAAACTATCCTAACAGTACTTGAAAGTTGTAATTTAGAATACCATAAATTTAAAAGCAATTTAATTTACATGGCTGTTAAAATAAACCAATAATTTCTTATCTTCTAAAATTAAAATAATAGCTGTACGTTTTTTTTTGTTTCGAAAAAAAATATACCATAGAATAAATGGTTATAAGTCTAAATTTTAAAATTCTAAATGTAAACACATACTCCATTTAAAGTTGCAGTACAAGATTTGAATTATATTAGTGTGGTTAATAAAACAATACCTATTGAAATATCTTACCATCAAACTAATAAAGAACAAAGTCCTCCCGGGTAACAATATGGTCGGCCGGAGAACATTAGTTTATTGGAATTTGAGTTTAGTTAGAATAAAATCAGGGAAATGATTGTTACCTAATAGAACGAATAAAGATGTGTGACGGACTATGTGGAAGAATTCAGGACGATCAACTACATGGCTTTTTAAAGAAAATTAGAGACTGGTGGTTCCTCTGATACTACCGCAAGTGGTTGACGGCTTCATAACCAGTGGTGGTGCAGCCCGACGGTGGTGCTTCGTCAGAAACCTACGCCAACGGTTTAAACCAAGATGTCGACTAAGTGAGGGAAGGGAGTCAAGATTTTGGTGAGTTTTGTTTGTCGGTTTCACGTCAGAACAGGGAGAGGAGTGGTTGTTGTATCGGTAGTGGTTATGAGGTTGGTTGTAGCTTGTCGAAATATAGAGTAGCTGTAACATCGCAAAAATTTCCCCTAATTTTTCTACGTAAAAGCCTTACTACATACGCTATCCCTAACACAATTTATATATATATATATATGTATATATATATATATAAAATAATAATAATAATAATAATAATAATGATAATAACAATATATAAAAAAAAAAAAAAAAACTAATGTGTAGTTAGACTCTTACAACATAAACCTACAACCCAACCCAACACCCCTTATCCTTTTACATCTTCTGAAGCTCATTAATCCAGCCCAATCACCAGGCCCAGCATCCGGCCCACCAAGAGCCCAGCCCAAACCCCCTCCTTCTCCTTTAACCTGTTAAAAAAAAAAAAAAAAAAAAAAAACTGCTCCACCCGGGGTTCGAACCCGAGCCGAGCCAAACCACTCACACGCACCGAACCATTTAGCCACAGGTCACTTTCTGATTCAATTCAGAATCAAAATGCATTTAACACCATTTTCACCTTGTCCCTTCTCCTTCTTTGTAAGCAAACGCGACAGACAGCAGGATCCAACTCGTGATTAGTCACTAATTTTGGCAAGAATCTTTGTAATTAAACCATGTTTAATTACCTCTGACCTACACGCGTTAACTCGACCACTAATTTCGCTTAAACGACCTTTAATTGAGTTTATTGCTCGATTTGACCGAGCCTTGGTCAAACCTTCCATATTGTTGATTTAGCGATTACACTATAAATTGAGGGCTCCAAGAGCACCTATATGCGCCGATTAAGTGATCCCAACTACAAATCCTTCCTAACCAACCCTCTGTAACACGAAATCTAAGCTTTTAGGCTCGTTTTCTTATCCCGTTCGTTCCACCTCAATCATCAAGTAAGTTTTACAATTGAAAGTTGTTATAGGCCGGTTTTTAGCTTAGGAATAAAAGCCCTATCGTTTCTGATATTAACTGTATCGATTACCTAGTTAATTGAACGATTGGGATGTTAAGGTTTATATGAGCTAATTTGGGGATTTTCAGGATAAACTATAAATCGATTTTGAAACTGAATCAGGTATCAAACACACACCCAGACCAGTTGGTCTGGGCGTGGGTTTTCACTCCACTGGTCGCTGGTTCGAGTCCAGCAAGGCCGATTTTTTTTTTGTCTTTTATTTTTGATTTCCTTTATACATATAAATCTACAATTATTTTTAAAAATAGATATTAATTACTAAACATGGTCTATAAATCCTACAAAATTTATTTTAAGTCAGTAATAGGATAAAGTTTAATACCCAACTTTTAGTTTTTCAAAAATCTTTTATTTATTATATATAATAAATATTACGAGTTAAATCTATTATAATTATAAAATTCTATAAAAATATCAAAACGATTTTATTAAATTCCACAAAAATTATTCTAAACTTATAAAACAATAGACATCTCAGAAATGATTTTTATTTCTGAAAAATCATTTATTTTATATTTTTAATCAATTATTGTTAGTTTTAATCATAATTAAATCATAATAAATTCAATTTTTATTATTTTTGCACCAAAATTTTATACAATTTATTTTTAAATATTTAGAACAGAAATATGAATTTTAAAATAATAATTCTTTAATTTTAGTATTTTTGAATATTAAAGTTAAATTTTGGCAATTTGTAATAAATAGATTTAAAAATCTATTTTAAAGGAAATAATTTTATAAAAATTATTTTTATACTTCAAACACATTATTGTGAGCATTCTAAATTCAAATTTTATAAAAAGACTTTCTTTTATTTAATTATCAAATTTCCCTTTATTTAATTAACATTTTACTTTAAATTCAACAATTGGATATCCCCAAATCGAAACCCTAGGATATACTTATAAACTAGTTAGACTTAGACTTATTTGTTGCCTTATACATAGGGTAACACTTGGAAAACTATTGGGCTACTTATACTATTCCTCAATACCTAATACTGTACCAAGGTGAGTTTACGTAACCATGTTTATGCGATTCTTTATACTTGCAACAATTTTAAGCAATTCAACATGCATGTCTAGTAGTAAACTTTATTGCCTCATGAATTAGTCAACAGTTTCAACGAGTTTCAACGAGTTTCAACATTTACATAATCATTAGCTATGGCCAAGCCGGCGATACTCAATAATAGATCTATTGGATTGACAACCCCACCCGGATACGTGTACCTCCTACATAGGTCACGTGGGTGATTGTTATCATTCAACATATTACTAAGGTGAACCGTAGATGACGGGATGGACCTAAACTAGTCGGAGGTTTGATTATGTCAACATATTATACTATTCATGTAGACTTAAATTTACGATAGACATACGAATTGCTAGACTTTTATACTTAAACTATATGCTTAACATGGATTATGTATTCTCACCAACTTCTAGTTGACCCCCCCATTTTTACAACTCAACAGGTGATAATGATGCTTGAAGATTAGAGTATTTATGAAGAAAATAAGGAGTCTATGCATGCTTGATTCTTGTGTGATGTATTAGATTTCCACATTCAAAACTTTTATGTATTTCAATTTTTGGATATTTACAATTTAATATTTATTTCAATTAAAATTTGGATTACCATGTGCTACTGTATACTCATCAATACGTGACACCTCGATGTTTCCGCCATCGGTTGGGGTGTTACAGTAGCGAACCTTAAGAGGAAAAGTGTTCAAAGCAATTTATGATGGAATCAAAGTAATATGTAGACCACAACCCTCGTTGTTATTTACTTCAACACATCAAGAATGGGTAGGAGGTTTAATGGTCGTCGCCATTTCCGGCCAATTAATGCAAATGAGGAGCAACAGAAGAGCATAAATGGGAATAGAGGCCAAGACGAGCGATGGTTCCAGGTCATCAGCAAGAATGATTACATGAAGGAGAAGAGATTTATGTCCAGGGAGCAGCGGCTAAAGAACACCACTTCATTCTTCGTGTCTAACCTTCCCAAGGGTTGCACTGGAATGAAGTTATGGGAGGCATTCAAGCACTTCGGAAATCTTGAAGACACTTTTGTTCCTGGGAAAAAAGATGAAGCAGGTAATCGTTTTGGTTTTATTAGACTGTCGGGCATCAAGGTGGCCGCTGAGTGGGTGGCCAGGCTTAGTGAGGTTACCATTGATGGGGCTATCCTAGGGGTGAACGTCGCAGAATTCAATCGGGATGGTACAAAGAACGTGGCTGCTGTTGCTAATGGGTCGGGTTCGGGGTGTGTAAATATGAAGGAGCCGGTATCTCTTCGGATGGCGGACTGCTCGGAGATCGCCTCAGAGGGCGGTTATGGTCGGTCTGGGCCATACATTAAGGCTGTCATGGGAGGGAATGGCAAGGATGATGTGCACGGAGTTATCGAGCTCCCTCCGTTGGTCTCCGAGGCCTGTTCGAGGTGGAAATCTAAGTCTCTCCTTGGTGAAGTAAAGGAGCTTGAAATGCTGAAGAAATTCGATGGGTGTCTGGATTATCTTAAACCTTGGGGAGTGCAGGCTCGATATGTAGGAGGTCTTAATGTCCTTCTTACTTTCCGGTCTAATGATGCGGCTTTAAATTTTCTTAACACTCAATATGAGCTATGGTCGGATTGGTTCTTTAGACTGTATGTTTGGAACGGGGAAGATCCGGTGTTCACCCGTGTCGCCTGGATTAAAGTTGTAGGTGTTCCTTTAAAGCTCTGGGATCGGCATATTTTTGATAGAATCAGTGAGCGTTGTGGGAGGCTGATTCAAGATCGGATGCTACTTTGGACGATGCCGATTTATCGGAGGACATGATGGCTATACTGGTTAACTATGGGGATCGTATATCAAGAGAACTAAAGCTCGTTTCGAAGGATAAAATCTATAGAATATGGGTCCAAGAAGTTGATATCGATTGGGTTCCGGATTGCTTTTCTAAACTGTTGTCGGCGGTTGAAGCACCGGCGAGTAATAAATTCCAGTCCATTGTTGTCGATAAAGATAAAAATGTGGACTTCGAGGCAGGCGTGGAGTTGGAGTCGACCGTTGAAGCTCCGACAAAAAACAAACTTTTTTCGGTTATCGTGCACAAAGAAAGTCAAAATGATGACCATGACAACTGTGAGGATTGTATTATTCAAAAAGAATACGGCGGTGGGTCCCATGGTACCTCTACCGAATTTAATTCTTGTGGGATCATGGGTCACTTGGATAAATTTATTCCTCAAGCCCAAGAAGGTCCAGTAGACCCCAGGCCCAAAATTGTGGATAGAATAGTTGTCAATGAGTTTCCAGAGAATGGTGGGACCAAAACCTTCTGCACCCCTGATCTTAATCTAATAGATAATAGCGACCCTTTGATTTGGTTGATATTATACAAAGAGATGCTGCTGAAAGGAGAAAAAATAGATTGGTCAATACTTCAAGGGACTCCGCTGGCAAAGCAAACCGAGATGGTGAGCATGATGGTGTTTCGTCCTCCTGCTCTTTTGGTGTTGATGAGGAAGATCCGATGTATGATTTTGAAGCCGAAGTTGACAGCACTCTGGTCTACGGTGATTCTCTTGGTATTCAATTGGATGGATTTGATAACCAGGTACGCAAGCTGGTTAGTGGGGAAAGGGCGTTCGATGTTTCCAAATGATTTTTTTGTCTCTGAACGTGCGGGGGGTGAGCGGGAAGGATAAACCGTTGTGGGTTCGGGATCTTAAAAGGTTGTCTAGAGCTTGTTTTGTGGGGCTCCAAGAGACTCATCTGGGTTCTGTCTCAGATGGTTTTTGGGGTAATTTCCGGGACAATTCTCCTTTTGCTTCTGCTATGCTTGATGCTATTGGTAGATCTGGTGGGTTGGTCTCTATCTGGGACCCAACCTGGTTAAATGTTGATAATATTGTCAAAGGTAATGGCTTCTTGGTTGTGTCGGGGGTGGTGAATGGGATCGTGGATAGGCTAAATGTGTTGAATGTGTATGCCCCGAACGACCCTTCGCGTAGAAAATTTTTATGGGATTCTATTTTGGAAGTTAGAGCTCAGTTGGGTGGTATTTGGGTCATGCTCGGTGATTTTAATGACGTTCGTTGTAGCGACGAGAGACTGAACTCGGAATTTGATCCCCGTGCGGCTGCGAATTTCAATGACTTTATCGGCGCTGCGGGTCTCCTTGAGTACCGGATGACGGGTGGTAAGTTTACGTTCATCTCCGATAATGTGGACGTTAAATTTAGTAAATTGGATCGCTTCTTGGTTTGCGATCTCTTCATGTCCCGCTGGCCAAATGCCACTGTCGAAGTCTTAAGGAAAGGATACTCAGACCACTGTCCCATTATGTTGTCTTGCTTGAAAAAGGATTTTGGCCCCACTCCTTTCAAGCTTTATAATAGTTGGTTGGATTCATTGGAGTTAAGAAATATTGTGTCCACCAATGTGTCTCATTGTGGTAGTAATGAATATGGGATTGTGTTCATGGCCTCTTT
This sequence comes from Ambrosia trifida, assembly GCA_028751855.1. Classification (NCBI taxonomy): domain Eukaryota; kingdom Viridiplantae; phylum Streptophyta; class Magnoliopsida; order Asterales; family Asteraceae; genus Ambrosia; species Ambrosia trifida. The sequence goes on along the minus strand of CM054123.1, from coordinate 964,329 downwards.
ACTTAAAAAATTCAAAGCAAAAATTAAGAAATGGAGGATTACGAAAAACCTAGAGGAGAATAAAGTTCTTCTAGAGTATTCAAAAAGTGTCGAAGATTTAGAGTTGTGGGCAATGTCGCGTCCTCTAAATCAGACTGAAAAAGAACAGAGGGTCACTATGCGCCTAAAAATTATGGAGATGGAAAGGGCTAAAGCAAGAGATATTTATCAAAAAGCAAGGCTGAATTGGATTAGATTTGGCGACGAAAACACTTCTTTTTTTCACGGCATCGTTAATATGAAGTTGGCCAAAAATAGAATCAACAGTCTCTTGTTCAATGGCGTGTGGGTTTCGGATCCAGTAGAGCTGAAGGTTTTGATTAAGAGTTGGTTCAAAAAGCACTTTAAAGAACCAATGCGGCGAAGACCGATTTTTTCTAATCTTGAACTTCCTGAGCTCAGTTTGGACCAGACAACTTTACTAATCTCTCCTTTCGCGGTTGATGAAGTTTGGGGTGCGATTAAAGGGTGCCATGGCGGTAAGGCCCCAGGGCCCGACGGCTTTTCGCTAAATTTCTACAAGAAGTGTTGGGATATTCTTAAGCCGGGTATTATGCGCATGATGAACGACTTCTTTCATACGGGGGATTTGGCTAGCGGGTGTAATGCCTCCTTTATAGCTTTGATAGCTAAGGTCCCGGACCCTCAATCTCTCTCCGAATTTAGACCTATTTCTCTTGTTGGGTCTCTATATAAAATCATTTCCAAAGTGCTCGCCAATCGGTTAAAAAGTGTCATGGACTCTCTTATCTCCCCGGTGCAATCCGCCTTCCTTGGTGGAAGGAACATTCTTGATAGCCCCCTTGTTATGAGCGAGTTGGTTTCTTGGGCAAAGAAATCTAAGTTCAAAATGCTTATGTTCAAAGTTGATTTCAAAAGGGCGTATGACACGATCAATTGGAAATTCCTCTTGAAGACTATGGAATATATGAACTTCCCGGCGAGGTGGGTCGAGTGGATTCAAGGCTGCCTCATTTCGGGTAGGGGGTCGGTTCTTCTTAATGGGTCGCCGACAGAGGAATTCGCTTTTAAAAGAGGCTTAAGACAAGGAGATCCCCTCTCCCCCTTTATTTTCATCCTTGGAATGGAGGTGCTTAATATGCTTATGAATCGGGCGATTGAATTGGGTCTTTTCCACGGGGTTAGACTTCCAAATAACGGTCCTCTTATATCCCACCATTGCTATGCGGATGATGTGATCTTCGTTGGTGAATGGTCGAGGCACAACGTGGTGAGTTTGTCACGCTTTCTAAGGTGCCTTTATTTAATTTCCGGTCTAAAGGTTAATCTTCCGAAGTGTAAGCTCTTTGGGGTGAATGTCGAGGACACGGAGGTGGAGGAGATGGCGAGAGTTTTATGTTGCGAGGCGGGCTCTTTTCCATTTAATTACTTGGGTATACCGATCGGAGCAAATATGAAGAGGGCAAAAAATTGGGACACGGTTCTACACAAAATTCAAAGCAAACTTTCAAGCTGGAAAGCCAAGCTCTTATCCTTCGCTGGAAGGGTCACTCTCGCGAAGGCGGTGCTTGGAAGTATTCCTTCGTATTTCCTTTCCCTTTTCGCAGCCCCTAAGTGCATTATTAAAAAGATCGAAAGGCTTAGGCGTGACTTTGTGTGGGGGAAGACATGTAGAGGTCGAAAGATATGTTGGATTAAGTGGAACAAGATGGTCAAACCGAAGCGCCTGGGTGGTTTTGGTATTGGGGGTGTCGAGGACTTTAATGCTGCTATGCTCTCTAAGTGGTGGTGGAGGTTCAAAGATAGTCCGAATCAACTTTGGGTCAGTGTTGTTTCAGCCATACACAGGTCGAGGATCGACAATATTCTTATCCCGATAAAGAAATCGGTGCCAGGTACGTGGAAAGATATCGGGGCTGCTCAAGCTATTCTATCAAAGGTTGGTATTTCGCTTTCAGATAAGCTTGTTGTGGCGATTGGAGACGGGTCAAAAACCCGTTTTTGGAAAGATAAATGGTTGGCCGATAGGTGTCTAAAAGATATTTATCCAACTCTGTTTCGGTTAGCGGGAAGGAAAGACGGTTTCGTTTCAGAGCATTATGTTAATCTCCATGAGTCGGTTTTTTGGAACATGTACTGGAGTTCAGAACCAAGCTCAACTGAAGATCATCAAGCTGCCTCTCAGCTTCGGGATCAGTTAGCCTCTGTTTGCATGGGCCCAAGCTGTGACAAATGGGCTTGGCCCAATCCCGAAGGTGTTGGTTTTTCAGTGAAATATGTTAGAAGCGAATGGCACCTTAATATGTTGGAGGATCAGAATTGTTTGGTTTTTAAATGGAACTCGTGGGCGCCAGCTAAAACAAACTATTTGTTATGGAGGGCCCTTCTCGGACGTGTCGCCTCCAAAAATAATCTCTTGTCTAGAGGGGTTCCTCTAAATAATATTATATGTGATCGTTGCGGGTGCCATGAAGAAGATGTCGACCATTTATTCTTAAATTGCTTATGGGCTCGGAGTATCTGGTGGCAAATCCTAGTTTGGGTTCGGATCCCGTTCCCTCTCCACGTGACTTCCTTTGCCGATATGATCAAGATGGTACAAGATAGCCCGGGGTCGAAGAAATGGAAAAAATTATATACACGGTGGTGATTGCCACGACTTGGAGAATATGGCTCACCAGGAATCAAAAGGTCTTCAAAGACGAATTATGCCCTACGTCTTTCTGTGTTGATATGATCAAAGAAGATACCTACACTTGGATTAAAAACCGAGCGAAGGCTGCTGGAATCAGTTGGGAGAAATGGAGTGTTTTTGATATTATTGATATGTTATAATTTTCTTTTTGGTGTTTGGTGTTTTGGCGTGTTGGTGTAAGTTGTTGCCAGCTCCTGGCTGGGCTTTATATTCATATATAAAGATGTTGCTGTTCAAAAAAAAAAAAAGAGGAAAAGTGTTGAGTTTTTTTTTTTTTTTTTTTTTAACGGTGCCAGGTTCTTGAGATGAGGGTTGTGTATGATTTAAACACAAACACAGAATTGGATCCAAAATCACCAGCATAAAAGTCGGTGTCACAGTTAGCCATGATTTTATCATTGTTTTATTCATTTTTTTAGCTTACATCTTGGGTTCTTGAATTTTATTATACTTTTTCAAAATTGATCCCTTTTTTTTTTGTCAATGCCCTACGTAAATTTTTATAGAATGTCATAAATGCTAATTATGAACATTAAAAGCTTACAAACTTGACAAAACTTATGAATTCTTTAATTTATAAAAGTTTTACATATTTGTATTGTCTTTTCAAATTTCCCAGTTAACCTTTTTATAAAATTTCGAATGTTTTAAAAAAATGATATAATAAATATTGAAAATACTGTGGTTGTCACAAGGCTGGTGGTGACGGGGTTGGTGATGACGATGAACCAGGAGGATGGGAGGATTTGAGGCAGAAATGGTGTATGGGGAAGATAAAGAGGCGGATTTGGTGACTGTGGTGGTGGCAGAGGAGAAGGGTCGGGGAGGCGGATTTGGGGCGGATATTGTTACGTTTTCTGATCACAATAGGTTTAGTTTGTTACGAATTAAGGAGATCTGGTAGGTTTTTGCATTCGATGTGGCTGTGATGGTTGGTGGATGTCGGTGGGGGCTGTGGTGGTTGGTGGGCGGGTAGTGGTTGTGGTGGTTGGTGGATGTCGGTGGTGGTGAAGGGTGGAGATGGGTGGTGGTGGTTTGTGGAGGTAATGAGGTGGAGAATATGAAGTGGGGAAGATGAAGTGTAGGACCCACATTAGTATTATTTTTATTATTATATATTTTTATTAAAGTAAGGGTGGTTTAGTAATTTTACACTCACATAACTGGATAATCTAACCTCCGTTAGACTCAGGGACTATTCGAGTTAAGAAACACCAAAAGTTAGGACTATACCTATAATTTTAAAAAGTTTGAAACTAAATGTAAAATCTAAGCAAATCACAGAGCCTATTCGAGCAATTTTCTCTTAGTTATATTTATATAAGTACTTTTAAAATCTTTTGTTTTATGCTTATATTTAAGTAAATATACTACTTATTTATTAATTAAAAAATTAAACCGATAAAGATAAACGAGCGTAAATGAACGAACATAAACAATTATGTGACACCCGGCATGTTCGGCTTAAACATTTTGGTAAAACTCAAGTCTACCTTAGCGAAAAACATTTATAAACGGACTTAACTGGGTTAGTTGAGTCGGGTCATGTTAGGATTGTCCAGGGTTCAATGAGGATCATTGGGAGTTGTTTTGGGAATACATTAGTACTGAGTCCCGTTGTTGGTGAAATTACATCAATTGAATTAAGTAGGATACGTAGATTGATACATACGTGTGATACAATGTGCAAATACGTGCTTCAAAGGTGTAAACATGATTGTATATGCTTAACATGTGTTAGGATTGCATGTTCATGTGTTAGAATGTGCTAAAATGTGTTTAAACGACAAAAGTGGAAAATCTAAAAAACACAAATGCTGGTTCGACCTATAGGGGGTCGAACCTGGGATGGGAAGCAACAAAAGGTCCATTCAACAAGGAGGACTCTCATTCGACCCATGATGGGGGTCGAATGCAGCTTAAGTATAAATACCACACTTTGTCATTTTCATCATTTTACAAACCCTAGTCGCCTCTAAACACTCTCTATCGATTTTAATCACTAGGGAAGGAGTTTTTGCTCTCGTTTTTCATAATCTAACCTACAAACAACATCTAATCAAGAATCTAAGGTGTGTTCTTAATCCTAAACCCTTTTTAAAGTATTTTGATTCGTTTTCATCTAACCCTAAATGTCCAGATCTGTTCTAAGGGTGTTTTTATGATTAAAAGCCCTTTAAACATCTTTCTAAACCTAAACCTTATCATTAAACATGGGTTTCATATCATTAAACATATGTTAATGATGTGTTATGTGATATTATGTGTTGTTTAATGATTTGCTGCTATACTAATGATAGAAGCATGATCTAGGCTGCTAGACGTTGGTTCATGATTGTTTATGGTTACAATTAGATAGATGATGTTATGGGTATTTTGGAAATTTTTGATAAATCTAAGGATTGATACATGTTAGTATAGGGTTTAAGTGTGTAACTAAGAAGACATGTGGCATTATAGGGTTTAAGTGTGTAACTAAGAAGACCTCTTTTTTTTTCGAGGTTTTCATTTGTTTTTAACTGGTTCACCGATCTGGAAAAATGGATTTTCACAGATTCACAAGGAACTAGATTCGGGGTCACAAACACGCGATTTTAAATTAAAGAAGATGATGGTGGGCTTGGCCTTGGCTTGACTTGGCGTAGGTAAGTAAATTTACGTGAATTCCTGTAGAATTTAAACCTTCCATTGGTTATTAATGAAGAATTCTTGATTCCTTTGGTTGAATATTATCCAATTCTAATTCTAATTCAAACAAAAACTTACGGACACTAAGTAAGTAGGTTCAATAATACATAAACTGATTAGCCAACAATAATTAAAAAGCCTAATAACAAAGTTATAATCAATGTTTTCATGACGACCGTTATCAAACCATCGGCTAATTATTAAGATTAGACCGGATTTGAGAATCAGATGGCAATGTAAATATTACAAAAATAATTAAGGTAAGATAGGAAGATTTATATCAATTTCCAGTGTTACTCAGAATAAAGTTTTGGTTCGACCGGCCCGCCACCCACAAAACGGTTAGGATACCCTGAACCGGACCTCCCAAGCCTATAATCTCTGGTCGGGTACTTAAAACAATGGTTATAACATAACAGCAATACAACATCCATTATATAGTCTTGTGTTCTCCCAAGGGGAGGAATGATGTGAAGGAGAGAGGGTATGATGCGTGTTCTTCGTATCGTAAAATTATTTGAAAACGACTTTGTGTGAGCATGGAGGAGAGAGTTTGCATTTTGAGGGTTTTGAGCTGGTTTCGGTTGTGAGAAGGCAAAGCTAGTAACGATTGAGATGGGCGCGTGGACCGAAGCGTCCACGTAAGTGGTTTAACTAACCATCCGTGGAGCCCACCCAGGCCCGGTTTTTGGCATGGGTGGGGTGGGCGACAGCCCAAGGCCCAAACTCTAGAGAGGCCGAATTTAAATATATATTAATTATAAAGTGTATTTAAATTATTTTGGTGTGGTTAATGACAACAAAACCAAGGTAGATGAATTGCTTAGTGAAATATATTTCAAGATAAAGAACTTGGGTTCAAATCCCATTTCATGTATTTAATTATTGTATAACAATGCATTTTACGAAGAAAACCGACTTTCTTTTATTTTTTAATATAATATATATTTTAGGTATTGATGTTTGATAATTAAAAGTTGAAATTTGAATTACTTATATTTGAAAATTAAAAGTTAAAACTTGAATTTTATAGGGACCCGATTTTTTTAGCCCAAAACGTTTCGGAGAATCTCGGAGACGGCCCTGAGCCCACCAATGGCTTGGGGGGGGGGGGGGGGGGGGGGGATGCCGGGCGATACCAAGTCCAGGTGACATTGAAAGCACCAATAAAAAGGGAAGAAATCAACCAAAGCCACTTATATAACACTAGAACATCATGGAAACAAACATAATTTTAAGGTAACTGAAAGAGACGTATGCCTATATATTACTAACTACCACCTATGAAATATCGAACTTTAACGAACACAACCATCAACTACCAATTAAGCTAACACTTACCTGCAACATTACACTAATTCTGAGTCACGACACCAGAAACCATGGTGTTCATGCCACACATGCCTGACCCTCTACAAAGCTTGTAGTATCCGTGTTCTCCCCAACGTTTTCCCCACGAATTCTTGATGATCCAATAAGGCTTATTGCCCAACCTCAGAATCGAAAACCCTTCCGCACCATACCCCACAATCAACACACCATGGTTCACTAGTTTCTTCGAACAGATAAATGGGCATGACACCCCGCCAATGTAAGTTTGCATGAACACCGCGTTCAATCCAACTGTAACAAACCAGATTATATTTTGGTGCAAAAATAACATGTTTGTTATTAGTCTAAGTTATAAATTTAAGATCCCCTCACTAAAAGCTAGAATCAAGCCGAGTTTAAACAAGCTCGAGCCCAAACTCGGGCCTAAAAATAAGTTCGTTTGATAAACGAACCCAAGCCTGCACCTTCACTTATCGAGCTTGAGCTGGCTTGCGAGCCTACGCAACTAATTATATAATGTAACTTTATTTAATATACATTAAATAAATATATATATTTATATAAGGAGTAATGGAAATAAATAATCCCAACTCTTGACAATTGACCAATAATTGTCCCAACTATGAAAATAACCACCAGCGGTCCCAACTTTCAACATATTGGCCACCAATGGTCAATAGTTGGGATTAATTATTTCCATTACTCCTTTATATAACAAATATTATATATAAAATTGTGATAAAATAAAATACATTATGATATATATAAAAATTATTACAAAAATTATATAATAAGTATATATAATTAAAACATTATAAATAAGCTGAACTCGAGACTTAAACACTTCTCACGAGCCGAGCAACAGTTTTAAAAATAGAGCTTGAAAAGAACCGAGTCCAAACTCATGCTCTTGTAAGCTAAACGAGCCGAACCCGAGCCTTATCAGACTTGGCTATAAAATGACAATCATGTTGATGCATGCTTACCAGCAAGAGGGCCATGATTGACTAAATGAGCAGCCATTTGATCCTCATCGGCAGGGATATTGGTGAAGTTCGCGACCTTCACCGCTGTCTTCTTAGGGTCGAATCTGCATTCACCGGATTTTCCTGTGTACGGATAAGATTCTTCTGATTGGATGCCCCCGGCTTTCATTAGGTAGTTATAAGCATTCGTCATAAGTCCGCCAGAGCACCCCTTGTCACAAGCATCCTTTTTTGATGGATCACACTGCATAAGAACAAAGATCGAATCAGATACGCGCTCTAAAACTAGTTGAGGTGGAAAGAGGTATATGTAACCGGAATCGGAGTTTAATCAACCGTGTGATCACAGTCAACGAGCTGTTGCTCGCTCAAGTTGCGAAGCTTCCCTGTTGCGATGAAATTTGCACCTTCGAGGACCCCGGTTGTACTGAACGCCCAACATGCTCCACACGCACCCTGCATAGGTTATCAATGAAATTTGAGTAAATTAGCAAGCACTAATGCCCAGAAAAAAAGAACTGAAACATCACACTGATAGGAAGTTCATTAACATAGTTTCAAACAAATTAAATCCAAAAACAAAACTAAAACAAAACATTAACTCGCACACAACCTCGAGACAATCCTAACCAGCATGCTCTTAGTATCATATAACCCAAACATAACATGTTTAAACAATTAATCCATTGATCTAAATATGTCAAATAATTAGAAAGGTAATAATCAATTTTTAACATGTCAATAGAGTTAATAGGTTAACAAAAAGGTTAAATCAGGTTAGTACGTCGACCTGTTAGATCTTTTTTTTTAACGGAAAAATGTTGGGGATGGGACTCGAACCCCAGACGTCATCCGACTCAGCGTTTTAAACAGCAGTTGGTTACCAACTGATCTACAGATCAAATGGTGACCTGTTAGATCTTAATATGTCAAACATGTGTGGCGGATTATGTCTCTTAGCTAGAGGGAAAGTCCTATATTTGATGCAAAATACAGCGGGGTAATAATAATAATAATAATAATAATAATAATAATAATAATAATAATAATAATAATAATAATAATAATAATAATAAAGAAAATAAAAAATGTTAACCTGTGTCTTAACCTCAGTAACAGCTCCTTTATCCCTCCAATCAAAATCCTCAGGCAAACCATCAACCTCCATCAACGGAGCAGTAGTCCCGACACCATTATTGTTATTATTATTATTATCCACGTCAGCCCTACCACCTTTCACACCCAAATACATCCTCTCAAACTCTTCCTCAGACAAATCCGAAAACACCGTAACACCATGAACGGCTGTGGGGTCCAGCAACTGGTGTTCAGCAGCTCTAATAATATTCTTATAAAACACACCTAGTCTGTGCATGTACTCCTCTCTAGTGGAATATTGTTTGTCATGTTCTTGTATAAATATTTTGAACCGGTGCTCTGTTGGAGTTCCTAGAAGATGGTTGTTTGGATGGTCTGTGACTTGAACTATGTTATGGTCGAGAGGTGTTGAATAAATTGTGTTGAAGGCGCATGTTAGTGTGATGATGGTGGTGGCGTAGGTTAGACTGCTTCCTATCATTGTTTGTTTTCCGACGAAGGTTGCTTGGTTACTGAGAAGGATTATTATGATTTATATTTTATATTTAATATAATTATATAAACTATATAAATACGTGAATGACGCATGGCGAATTTACTGGTTTACCCCTTTAGTAGGGTATTAAGTGAGATATAATAGGGATAGTAAGGTAATTTAGAATGGAAGTTGTTGGGATGCTACACGCGGAAGTATGCATGATGCCACGTGGGCTTTAGTTTCTGACACGAAGCAATTGCATGACTCATGGTTGCATGTAATCTCGGAAATATGAGCAAAGACTTTAATATTATTATTTGGAAAATTCACCAAAATGGTTAAAGATTTGGTCACTTACCAAAATAGCTACCTCTTATTTTTTGGGAAAGTCGGCTCATAGGTCTTGAGTCGTCTTCGCTCAGCTAGTGGTCCATTACTGAGGTTTCATGAAAACGCCTCGGGACTTGTGAGCCGACTCTGCTAAGAGATGAGAGGTGGCTATTTTGGTAAGTTGACCAAGACTTTGGCCATTTTGGTGATTTTGCCTTAAGGTGTAGAAACTTTTTTTTTTTCGCACGACAAATATATATAGGGGGCGGTTATTCTACAAAAATAGAGAATCGTGCGAAAGAATCGTAGTCGTCGATCAACAACATTCTTACGTCATTAAATAAAAAGTTACGCGGTGTCAATTTTATAAATAAATGAGAGATTAGACAGTTAATAAGGGTATTATCGTCAAAATTTCTATAATCAAATTATACAATCATAACAAAGAGACCGTTCAGTTTCATTTAAACTCAAAACTTCCCCAAAAAACGAAATCAAAACTCAAAAAACCCTATTTCAAAATCATCAATCAACTCTATTTCTATGCAGATTAACCATGAAATACTCAAAAGTATATGAAAGTAAGTATATTACGTTATTCTCTAACAAATTTTACATTGAAAATTATCTAAAAATTTACATTATGCATGTTACAGGAAGAAAAAGAGGAACAGAGACTGATACTAAAAAAACGACAATGATGAAGGTAAATAAGTATTACGTGAATTAATATTGTTATTATGCTGTGAAATTGTACTAAAATACGTATTTCCACTACTAGAAAAAAGCCCTTTCTTGACACGCATTGCGTGTCAAGAAAGGGGTCTGATGACAGGGAAAAGAATGTCAAGGATGGCGGTGTCATAAATTTAACATGACATATTTTCGCGTGTCATCTGTTTATGACACACATTTATGACAGCATTTAATGACACGCGTTATGACACTTTTTAATGACACATTTTTATGACAGTTTTAGCGACACATTTTATAACAGAATTTTATGACGTTCTTTGCGTGTCATAATTTTTTAATCTAAAAAAAAAATTCTTTGTAAAATTACATATTTACCCTCCTAGATTTACTGTCATTTTATTATATACAAAATAATTAGCAAACTAATAACAAAAACATCATTTCATTATATAATCCATATTTATCTAATTACAAACTAATCCGAGACAACGTTTAACGTTTACAAAAATATATTGCATCAACATTACATTGTCTTCAAACAAGTTTCGATCATTTGAAAATAAATGTCGCGGTGTAGCCTAACCATTCTTCGCGTACGACATCCATGTCCTCATCCCCGTAATAATCCACTCCTCCCCCAACCTGAGACAACAATAAAATTAATACATTAGTCAAGGTTGACCAATTATTTTACATAAATCATAGAACATCGTTACGTTTATTTTGCCTTAATTTACATTGCTACTCATGAGTAGTTTGATTGCGAGATACATGCTATGGTGACTTCAGTAAAGTTGCAAACCAAACCTGTTCTTAGGCATGTGGTGTTTTTCTTTATTGTTGCCATTTCTCTAAGCCTGCAAAGCAAAACCCAAATGTTCTTATGACCCTAAGAATTGGATGGAGGGTAATATAACAAGTAACAATGTCAAGATTCCTAATTGGGCTCAAATAGTTATCATCAATTACAAGGATATGCAAATTAGAAAAGTCGAAATTAGTCACTGTGGGGATCATGTGGAATGTTTGAATTCTTATAGGGATTAAGATAGCTAGTCTCTTGTTGAAGTCTATGATGCAAACAATTGTAACACATCCACCTGGTAAAATTGTAGCCGCAACTAATAAACTAAACAAAGGGTTAGATGTTGCTCATTATGCTACTTAGAACATTACTTCTTAAAAAAATTATCATCTCATTCTATACTTCAAATACTAAAGAAAAAAAGAAGCGAACTCAGATACACAATTTTTAAACAGGAAGCATATTCAACGTACCTGTCCCGTACTTCTCATGAGAGTAGCACGCTCCTTAAGAAGAGACTGCTCTTGGGACTCGCTGCCCTCTTCAATATCTAATCTTGCTCTGTCAAACTCCCCGAAACGAAGGATTGGGAAAACAAATTCTTACTGTCCGGTGAACTTTATCAGAAGTTGGATAACTACCGCCGTCTTCAACATCTGAACTAATTTTATCTATGAATTCCTTTAGGGAGCTGGCATCAGAGTCACCAGCTAAAGCTCTAAATGATTCGATTTCAGTATCATGATTACCATTCAGCACCTTTGTCTAAGGTTCCTCCGCTATCTGGTTGAACAAAAATATAGACCATTAAGCTCAAAGCATACGCGAATGTAAACAAAGCGAACATTAGATTATATTCGACACTTAAAAACCTCTGTTGGCGCTTCGACTAAGGTCAATCATGGATATAAAACGAGAACCACTTGGATTTGCACAGGCCAAAACTGAAGTTCTTGTGTTTAAAGAAGCAATAATCCCTGCTTTTACTATTGACACAGTTTGTTTTACCATAACCTACAAGTAATACAAGGATCAAATGACAGTACATACATTAACATCATTTAACTCCCATATGTTTGGTGCCAAAGACCTCGTAAGCAAGTCATAAATATCAGATCGTTTTGCTAGTTTCTTCAACTTCACCTGTGGTGGCACATACATTAACAATATGTATATCATGAATGAATCAGCTAGTTATAACAAAGGTTTAACATCATTGCCTGCTCTTCATCGTCCATTGGTGTTTCCTCATCATCTTAAGTAGAAGAGATATTTTCAGTTTCCGTTGGATCTTGTTCATTCATTCTTGACTTGTCTGTCTTCTTTATATGAAGACAATCGATGTAAGTCTGAAAAATATAAAAATCACAAGTTATATAACGATTACGAGAGATTAAACTAACAACGCTGGAACACCGACAGAACATATACCTTGAATAAAGATTTGACGGTCCTTCGAGTTTGGCCAACTCTCACAGTCATAGCCCTGTATATCCCAGTGATCTTTTCACCAAAAAACAATCACTCAGATGTCAAGCACAGTAATTCAAGGTTTAAAAGTACGGAACCATGAACCGAGACGGAATAAAAAAATAAATTATATTATCTTTTAAAAATTAAATTACTAACTATTTTCATCAATAACACAGCTCAAACAAAACCCCATGAGGCGCATCTACAGATTCGAACATGAGATCAGATGTTTATTAGTGCGCCACCCCCTTGAAGGCCATATATATTTATTGATTAGAAGTTATAACATGACTTACATTTACAAAACAATCATGGAAATGAAGCCTAAGCAAAGAAGCTGCCATTCTCATTTCACTTTTAATCGCGATCATAACTTGGTTACGTACAATTTTGCGAAGATTAGGAAATGACTTTGAGTAGAAATATATGCATCAGTAACTACTTAGCATCTCAATAGCTATATCTACAACTAGGGCAAAAAATTACACCTACAAATAAAAAGATACAAAAAATAAATAAATAAACCAACTAGGGCAAAAGTAAACCAAAATAATCACACACCAAACCAAATCTGGATTGCTGGAATCTGGATTACACCATTCAGTAGCTATAAAAGAAACAAACAGACTTATTGCTGGAATCTGGATTACACCATTCAGCTCAAACTGACCCGTTCAGCGATCTCTTTCTTCTTCATTTATTACCCGCTGAGTTCGTCGGTTCAACGACATGCCCCATGGTTAGCCGTATCATTAGATACAAGTCTGCATTTATGTGTCACCAAGTTTTGGATACTTCTGTTTCTCATTTCTACAACCATTGTCTTACAACTACCCGTTAGACTATAACAACTAGAACTCCTATTAATAAATTACACAATAATTATCTAACACACATCTGAGCATAACACGCATACACGATACCAAACAATAGTACACTAATTAATTAACAACATAACAAAATCAACAATAATATACAGAGCATTCAATCTAGAAACAATAATACCTTTGCGAGTGTGAAAACCAGTAGGTTTACAGTTCTTCCCTTTATAATAATCACGAGGCCCTGTTTTTGAAGTAAGAATATTAAGTGGCGATGTTCGTTTTCATCTGTAGGCTCTTGCTATTCCCTGTAATAATCCCAACGGAATTTGTGCTTTTCCTAACAAGTAATAATAATAATTAGACATATAATATTCACACCGAACCTGGAGCTACTCACTGCTACTACTACATGTTTCCTTCACTTTCTAACTTTTTCTTTGCAGTATTATTGTCTTAGGGGCGTGAGTGGTGTTTAGGGATGGAAGTTGTTGAATTTAATCGAAAGGGTGTTTTGTGATGATCGATGGTTAGGGCTAGGGTTATTAGAGGGATTTGGGAATTTTTATGAGAGGATATGAGAGCAGAGATATGAAGAAGGATTCGGAAAAATTGATGATATGACAAAGGTTTGGGAATTTTATTGTGTGTATCGAGATGTGTTCCCTGGTGGAGGGAATTCAAATTTTCACGACACAAAACCATGACACACCACTTTTGAAACTGTCATGCTTTTTATTTCTTGACATAAAATTATTGACACGCAAATATATGTGTCATGAATTTATCACATTTCACCAAATATGACATTTTTTTTATGACATACACTTTTAAATGTCATTAAATTGGTGTGTGTCATAAAAAGAATGTCATTAAAGGGTCTTTTTCTAGTAGTGTTCTAATTGTCAGGGCCAAGCAAAATTGCAAAAACCAAAAATCAGAGTGACAAATCCGAGATTAGAAGTAAAGCAAAACCATGACAGGCCTTCAAACAAAAATGGTACAAAGAATTTTTTTTTGTTATGTGTTACGTGATTTTAGTAATAGAACTAGAAATGATTTTGTATATGTTACGTTATTTTAGTAATAGAAATGTAGTGATTCTGTCAATGTTACATGATTTTAGAAATGATTCTGTCTATGGTGCATCATAATTATGTCTATATTGCGTTATTTTGGTAATGGAAATGTAGTGATTATGTCAATGTTACATGATTTTAGTAATGGAAAATAGTATGTCTGTGTTACGTAATTTTATTAATAGAACTAGAAATGATTATGTCTTTGTTACGTTATTTTGGTAATGAAATTTGTAATGATTCTGGCCATAGTATATGATGATTATGTCTATGTTACGTTATTTTGGTAATGAAAATGTAGTGATTCTGTCATTGTTAAGCAATTTTGGTAAATGAAAACACTAGTTTATGATTATGTCTTTGTTACGTTATTTTGGTAATGAAATTTGTAATGATTCTGGCCATAGTATATGATGATTATGTCTATGTTACGTTATTTTGGTAATGAAAATGTAGTGATTCTGTCATTGTTAAGCAATTTTGGTAAATGAAAACACTAGTTTCTGATTATGTCTTTGTTACGTTATTTTGGTAATGAAATTTGTAATGATTCTGGCCATAGTATATGATGATTATGTCTATGTTACGTTATTTTGGTAATGAAAATGTAGTTATTCTGTCATTGTTAAGCAATTTTGGTAAATGAAAACACTAGTTTATGATTATGTCTATATTACGTTATTTTGGTGATGAAATTTGTAATGATTCTGTCATTGTTACGTAATTATAACATTTGATACTAACGTAGTGAACAATGAAAATGAATTACTTCTACAACAACAACCTGCAAATGTCACAGCAGTTGTTGATGATGATTTTGTTGATGCACCAGAAGAGCCTCAAAATTCACCACCAAGAAACCAATTTGTTCTGTACTCAAATATAAAATACATGTAAGGGCGTCTGTTGATAAATTGAATGAGGCGATGGCAAACTTATCAAGTGCGCAGAAAAAAGCAATCAAACAGATGGGATTTGAAGCTTTTTTTTTATCAATGAACATTAAAACAGTGCCAACAAAATTAGCAAGGTGGTTATTGGTGAATTATGATGATAGACGAAATGAGTTGAATGTAGGAAACCACATCATTCAAGTTACAAGCAACAAAGTTCAACAAATCCTTGGTGTCCCAATGGGTAACCAGACAGTAAATGAAAAGAACAAACCAAAGAAGGGTTCATCTAACACGCTTACTGTATGGAAGTCCTAATTTGAACATAACAAGATTTTAATCTCGGATGTGAAGAATAAAATAGTTCAAAGCAAAAGCGGAGACTGGATTTTCATGTTGAACTTCCTTGTTCTTTACAACTCTATATTTGGGCAAGTAACAAAGAGTTCAACAGTGAATCAAATGTTCTTGAAAGGAGTGACAGATGAAAAATCATTCAAAAAATTGAATTGGTGTGAGTACTTAATTTTCTGTCTCAAAAGAACGAAGGCAAGCTGGAATGGAACTGAAATGTATAATGGACCTTTGTGTAACACCCCAACCGATGGCGGAAACATCGGGATGTCACGTATTGATGATTGTTCAGTAGCTCATGGTAAATAATAAATTTCAATAATTAATTAATTGAATTACATACAATAGTTCTAAAAAGAATTTGTACATCAAATTGAATAAAACTATACACATATCTTCAAGCATCAATTCAAATCTTCAAGCAAATAGAACCTGAAACATGTTAAGTTGAAAATGTTTTGGGTCAACAAAAGTTGGTGAGAATTACATAGGTTTTTGATAATTGAGTAAAAATGATGTGCAATTCATGTGTCATGTCAATCTAGTCCATATGTGAGAACATACTAGAAATAAATCGAGTGCATAATCAACCCTGATGACTGTTATAAAATGATACATACCATACACTCATGGTCCAATTGAATATGTTATGCGATAACAAACACCCACGTAACCTTTGTAGGAGGCACGTATCCGGGTGGGATTGTCAGTCCAATAGATCTATCAATGTATACCGTCGGCTTGTACGGAGTTAATGATTATGCTAGAATGGTGCTTACTCTAATCATGCTCAAGACATAATGCAACATAGAAAACACATAGACACATTGATGATTGAATTGCATAAATGATGTTGTAACATGTTTCACCCCAAAAACGGTGATAAATAGAAAAGGGGCTATGTAAAACTCACCTTAGCAAAATGTTATGTCTTGTAAAAAAAATAGAATAATGTGTTGTGAATGTATGCGAGGCGAATCCCAAAGACTCAACAACGTAGCTAGTCCAAATTGAAGAAAACGAAAAAGAAAGAATATCAAGCTTCCAATTCGCCAATTACAAGAGCTTATAATCAAAGCTTCAATTGTAGAAGTAATAGACTATAGAAGAAAGGTATGAGGGAAAGTTTAATCGGATTGAAACAATTGATTTAGAGGTGCAAAGTATAATGGGTCATAGGTGGGTTTTTATACTAGTTTTGGAGTCAATTAGCCATTAAAATTGGTCAACACCATAAAGTAAGGTTTTATGATGAATTGACTATTTGACTAAGACTTTGACTGTTTGACTAAGACTTTGACTAGGACTTTGACCAGGACTTTGACTATTTGACTCAAGGCTTTATTTAAGAAAAAAAAATCATTAGTTTGAATTAGAAAATAAAAAAAAAACACTATCTTATAAAATGACGATTTTATAAATAGAATTAGGATAGGACATATGTCATGATTGAAGATTTTTTTTTCAAGTACAATGATAAAAGGAACTTAGAAAAATAGAGTGCACGGATAAAGATAAGAATACTTAGAAATAAATTAGACTTTATATCATGGATCGGGAAATACTTTAATGCAAAATAAATGGGAAAATTCGTGAGGTTACAGTCTCCCCTACTTTTGGAAACTTCGTCCCGAAGTTATTTAAAAATACAGGTTTGAGGATGGTTGGGTAGAAATTAAGGCAGCCATGGTTTTGAAAATTTTGGGTTAAGGCACGATATGAATTTATAGAATAATCTGCTTTCGAATAATTTGGATAAGAGGTTTGTTATCTGTGAGTTTTAAGGGTAGGATTAGGTGTGTCTTGGAATCGCAAGGTGAATAAGAATCTTAAGTTTTAGAAATCCTAAAAGAAATGCATGAGTTGATGGACTATAGAAAGGCTAAATGAACTACCAGGTAACTAGAGTTTATAATTAGTTTCTCTACCGAAAACCTTGATAGAATTTCACACCACCTTAACGTACCTGTAAATTCATGATTACGTTCCGGACCGCAATCACCAATTTACCTTACATTAGGGTTTTGTGTCCTTCTATGACTCTAAACACACATGTAAGTAATGCAAAATAACCTTGTGATTGAATCGTTTACAATGTATCCAAAAATGAGTCCAACTGTTGAGTAGGAAAAAGACTTCTACTAGTCAGTGAGTAAGAACCTCTACCGATTGTTGAGCAGGTGCGATAGCCTCTACCAGTCGTTGAGCAGGTTGTAGGGCCTCTACCGACTGTTGAGCAGGCATGATGACCTCTACCAATCGTTGAGTAGGTTATTTGGTACTCAACTAACTGTTGAGCAAGTACTTCATCCTCTACCAGTTGTTTGATTAAGTGTACCAATTATTTTACACATAAATTGCAAATTGATAATATGTACATATAAGCAATCAAGTATCAAGTATAGCATGCGAGTTGTAATAGAGTTGCCCTAGACAAGGTTAATGACTCTAGGTGTGTATATAGCAAATAGTTTATTCCATGACTTCTAGTATCAAATGTTCAAATATGGTAGATAATCGAATCCTCATGTATAACTAAGGATTAAGTTTGATGCAACACAAAATCAAGTTTCAATAGTTTGGTTATCATAGGGATCAAGTTCATGTTCAAGAAGGTAAAGAATATGAATTTAGTTCTTGAGAGGATGATGAATAATCTCGAAGCAGAATCAAGGTTGTGAGAGATAGTGAATGTGAAGATAGTTGATAAAGAGTTTATTTTATAGTAAGGAGATTATGTAGCAGTGTAAATTTTGGGGTTTGGATCAAAGGTTATAATCAAGTGTATAAGAAAACATGATTGTGATATATGCCAAATATTGTAAAAATTTGAACAAGTTGAAAATGAGTGAGTGTCGATGGAGAATTTAGAGACTAGATATTATTCCTATGGATAAAAAAAATCTTATTTTCAAAATTGGTTTTATACATAAAGCAAAAGTTGTTAAATAGTACAAGCTAAGTGGGCTTTTGATTAAAATATTCCCGTTAGTTGGAGATTTCAAACATGACATTAGGTTTTGAAGATCAAGGTTCTATTAAGTGATTTTTAATAGTTTAAAGCATTATATAGAAAATTGTTTGTTACGTCAATAAATAAACAATTGAATTTAAGTTCGAGGACATCTTTTGACAAAAAAATATGTACTTTGTAAAGTTACTAGGTAATGAAAATACAACAGGATTTAGAAATCTTTAGTTTGTGCTAACGTATGAGGTTATAGTTTTTAAAAATAAGTAACATGTGGAGAAATGAAATAATATGATTTGGGTAGGGTGTTGAATATTTAAAAAGTGTCTAAGATGGTAAGGTGAAGTGTGATTGTGAAATCAATAGATGGTTATGAAATGAGATTGATTTAAGCTGTAAAATTTTGAGATTTTAGAGCTTAGTTTAAGGAAAGTGAGTGTAATCATTTATTCATTAATTAAAACGAATAAACGAAAACGTTGACTTATCAAAACTTCTAGATTTAATAACATAGTGAAGACATGCTTTAGCCTATAAGTGAACACTCATCCCGAGAATTCCCAGGTAGGCATCCGGGTCCCTCGTCTGATTGGGATATATGCGCAATACCAGCCTAGACAGAAGACTCAGAATACAGGCGTTCACCCTTCCAGATTGCATGTGTTCGTTATTAAAATTCTAGAACTTCGACGAGATCTCAAGGTGGTTTAGGCTAAACCTGAGGATTTGTCCTATTAGTCTAAGAGTAGATCTTGTGATGGAGAACAATCTTCTTGTAGGGACTAAAGTAGGGATAAGAAGTAGGATGGAGATAGAGAATAGAAACAAGTAGGGTTGCAAGTAAAAGGAGCAAGTACTGATTATAATCCTATGGTTATAGACTAGATTATTTTTCTAATAACCTAATTCCCTATAACCAAGGCTCTGATACCAATCTGTAACACCCCAACCGATGGCGGAAACATCGGGATGTCACGTATTGATGATTGTTCAGTAGCTCATGGTAAATAATAAATTTCAATAATTAATTAATTGAATTACATACAATAGTTCTAAAAAGAATTTGTACATCAAATTGAATAAAACTATACACATATCTTCAAGCATCAATTCAAATCTTCAAGCAAATAGAACCTGAAACATGTTAAGTTGAAAATGTTTTGGGTCAACAAAAGTTGGTGAGAATTACATAGGTTTTTGATAATTGAGTAAAAATGATGTGCAATTCATGTGTCATGTCAATCTAGTCCATATGTGAGAACATACTAGAAATAAATCGAGTGCATAATCAACCCTGATGACTGTTATAAAATGATACATACCATACACTCATGGTCCAATTGAATATGTTATGCGATAACAAACACCCACGTAACCTTTGTAGGAGGCACGTATCCGGGTGGGATTGTCAGTCCAATAGATCTATCAATGTATACCGTCGGCTTGTACGGAGTTAATGATTATGCTAGAATGGTGCTTACTCTAATCATGCTCAAGACATAATGCAACATAGAAAACACATAGACACATTGATGATTGAATTGCATAAATGATGTTGTAACATGTTTCACCCCAAAAACGGTGATAAATAGAAAAGGGGCTATGTAAAACTCACCTTAGCAAAATGTTATGTCTCGTAAAAAAAATAGAATAATGTGTTGTGAATGTATGCGAGGCGAATCCCAAAGACTCAACAACGTAGCTAGTCCAAATTGAAGAAAACGAAAAAGAAAGAATATCAAGCTTCCAATTCGCCAATTACAAGAGCTTATAATCAAAGCTTCAATTGTAGAAGTAATAGACTATAGAAGAAAGGTATGAGGGAAAGTTTAATCGGATTGAAACAATTGATTTAGAGGTGCAAAGTATAATGGGTCATAGGTGGGTTTTTATACTAGTTTTGGAGTCAATTAGCCATTAAAATTGGTCAACACCATAAAGTAAGGTTTTATGATGAATTGACTATTTGACTAAGACTTTGACTGTTTGACTAAGACTTTGACTAGGACTTTGACCAGGACTTTGACTATTTGACTCAAGGCTTTATTTAAGAAAAAAAAATCATTAGTTTGAATTAGAAAATAAAAAAAAAACACTATCTTATAAAATGACGATTTTATAAATAGAATTAGGATAGGACATATGTCATGATTGAAGATTTTTTTTTCAAGTACAATGATAAAAGGAACTTAGAAAAATAGAGTGCACGGATAAAGATAAGAATACTTAGAAATAAATTAGACTTTATATCATGGATCGGGAAATACTTTAATGCAAAATAAATGGGAAAATTCGTGAGGTTACAGTTTGCCTTTTCTTGTGGTATGTTTTTTATTCATAATTATGTAATGTATAAAAATACAAATTACGTAATGTGTTATTACTAATTACGTAATGATCAAATGTTAACTTTATTCACATGACAGATGCTTTATGTACATGAAAAGAGGTTATCACATGCTCCTGAAATAGCACAAACACCAGCAATTAAGTACATTAGCACCCAGAATTTGTCTGATGTTGATAAACATTTGTATGACAATGGGCCATTTTCAACTGATGAAGAAGATAATGAGGATGAAGAAGGAAATGATGAAGTAGAAAGTCCTAGAGATGAAGAAGGACATAATGATGAGGATGAAGAAGATGATGGTGGAAATGAAGACGCTGGTGGTGTTGGTGGAGATGATTATGATGGTGAAGAAGATGATGCAGAAAAAATGGAAGAAGATGGTAAGAATGAAGATGCATACATTCAGCATGATGAACAGCAAATCTTTCTTGAACAACATATCCTCGTGGATCATCTTCAAAATCAAGATTCACAAGAATTCAACAACGTGTTTGAAATAACAAAATCACTCTCTGACATTGATGATTTCTTGGAAAATTACAACACTCCACAAGTTCCTAATGTAAGTGCAATAACTGTATAAAATTACATAACATGCATATGTATATAAGATTTTAAAAAATCACGTAATGTTTGCAGGCTGGTGATGCAAATGATGAAAACAAAAATCAAAAGATTACCAAAGATAAGGCAACAACAACACCAAAAATACAAAAAGTTGCAACTCAAAAATCAACAGATGAGAGCATAAAAGGGTCAACAAGGAAAAAGACAATGGGAAAGAAGAAAAACAAAAGTCCTTACCCAGTTGATGAGAATGTAAGTAACTGTAATTTATTATGTTAAACATCAACAAAAATCATGTAATTTATTCACGTATTGTTTGCAGGAATGGCTTTCAAAAATAGAAAACAAAATGGAGAAGTTTCAAACATATGTTGCTGAAATAGATGAAATTTTCGAAGAAGCCACTTCAAATTTTTTAGACAGCAACCTTATACGTGAGAAGCAAACAAAATGGAAGTCATGGGTAGCAAGTTACAAATCAAGTAATGAGAAAAACATAGAAGGTAAAAATTACGTAATGTATATTTAAATGATAAAGAAGTTAGTTAAAAATTACGTAATGGATATCAAAAAAGTATATTAGTAGTTGCAGGTGAAAAGGAAAACCAGAACAGTGTTAGCACAGGGATGCTAGATGCAATAGTGATTGCAGCTGAAACACTAGAAGGTAAAAAAAATCACGTAACACATTATTTGTCAAAACTTATTAATGATCAGAATACGTAATTACAGGTGAAAGGGAAGATTTGAATGAAAAGGCAACAACTTCACAGAGTGTTAGCACCGGAATGCTAAATGTAATGATCGCCGCAACTGAACAACTTGAAAAAACAAATGAGGAAGAAGCTGTGAAAGAAGGTAAAGACATAATAGATGCTTTGAAAGATGCAACAACAAATGAACCACTTGTCAATAAAGGTAAAAAATCACGTATCAGATTATTTGTCAAAACTTATTAATGATCATAATACGTAATTATAGGTGAAAAAGAAGATTTGAATGAAACGGCAACAACTTCACAAAGTGTTAGCACCGGAATGCTAAATGCAATGATTGCTGCAACTGAACAACTTGAAGAAACAAATAAAGAAGAAGCTTTGACAGATATAATGGATGCTTTGAAAGATGCAACAACAAATGAACCACCGGCCGATAAAGGTAAAAAAATTACGTAATGTATATTAAAAATGTTTATACTAAATGGAACTTATATGAATGTATATAAATTGTTAACTAAAATCAGGAAATGAGGCCCTAGAGAGTGACAGCGCAGATATGATTGCTGAGATGTTAAAAGCAGCCGACAAAGAAGAAAAGAATGCAGCTTTGCAAACTTCAACCACACAAACATCATCCGAACATGTCAGTTCGTAATTCTTGAAAGAATTGAATGATTTTGAAGAAAGATCTAGGAAAGGAAAAGAGATTGAGACATCGGAGGGAGACAAAGTAGAAGAAATACAGAATGAAAGCTATGAAAGCTATGAAGGACCAAGTTTCGATCTGAATCTCTCCCAAGATGATGCACCTACAGATGTAATTCCAGATCTACCATTCCTACATAACTCTGAAGCTGATGTCGAAACACCAAAAACAGTAGGGAGACTAATAGTTAGTCAATCACTGGAGTCAACCATAGCCAATAAACAAGTTGAACGTGCAAAAAGGGGAAGGATGTTGGCTGGACCTCTGAAGTCTCCTTACATTCAACGCCAGGTGGTAATGAAGAACAAAATAACTGAAGATGAAAACATAATTGCGCAGTTTATATTTGCAGCAACAGAAGCAACACAGTAAGAAAAACATTATATTACTTTAATTTGTTATTAGAAAAATTACGTAATGAATATTTTCAGAACATAGTTTATTACAAAAAATTACATAATGTGTATTAAAAATTACCTTCTACAGTGATGTTGTATTTGAGCCAGTAGATGGGAGTCCATTCTTCAAAGTGGTATTTGAATGCTTATACCCTAGAATAACATTATCATCTAATGTTTTGGATGCATGGTCGTATGTGCTGAACCACGACGAGAAGAAAAGAGCTCCAGGTTCACCATTAAGGTTGTTTGTTCAAACAAATATTCTGGTATGCTCCTTATCTTTTTCATGTAATACATAAATTATAATAACGTAATGCTTATACTAAATTACGTAATGTATGCTAAATTTACAGCCAAGTGACTGCTTCAAGCCTCAATATGATGATTTAAAGCGAATGGACACCATGACAACGAACATAAATCTTGCACTTAGCAAAAATGAAATAAAATCAATCAATGAGGTGGATTTGTTGTTCATGCCCATCGTATCTTCGGACCACATATATGTAATATGTTTCAACATGAAGAACCCGAAGATAGAAATACTAGACAACAACAAGCTTGGAGCTAATAGCAAATATGACAACATCATAGTGTCATTGGTAAAAAAAATATTTTTACTTAATATTATTTTGATGTTAGTTAATTACGTAATGCTTATGGTAAATTACGTAATGTATGCAGAAAGAAGCTTTATGCAATTATATGATGGTCAATGAACACCCCATGACTCCTAAAATGGTAAGCAAAAAAACCAGTGAGAGTCCAAATGGAATGGAGAACTTCACAAAACAAAATCGATTGTGGGGTGATCACAATGAGGCATATGGAGACTTTCATGAGCACATATAGAAGAAAATGGGTAACTGCTTTTCAAAAAGAAGGAGTAGCTCAACAAATGCAGATTGATGACCTTCGCTACAAATATCTATCAAAAATCCTACTCTCCGATGCCAACAAAAATAAAAATTTAATTGATCGTCTGGCTAGGGAGTTTCATCAAAAGGAATACAGTGAGAAGGCGATGTACAAGCATAACTTATTCCAAACTCTTGTGAAAAGACAAAATGATCATGTTTGAATAGTTTTAATGCCACGTGTCGGAAATGTCATGATACAATTTAACATTTGGTTTTTGTATGACAAATGTCCTGATACAATTTAACATTTTGCTTGTCACATACTACATTATATGAATGATTATTTATGTTTCTGATTATGTTGAATGATAATGTATGAATGATTATGTATGAAACTGATAATGGTTACCTGACATACAAATACAATTATGTAACATACAAAAAACATGTATGATAATGGTTATATGTTAATCATGTATGAAACTGATAATGGTTACCTAACATAAAATTACGTAACATGTGAAAAAATGTAAAGTAATGGTTATATGTGAATGATTATGCTATGATACAATTACGTAACATGTCAACTAATTACGTAATGAAATGCAAAAAAACCACATGTGTACAAAAAAATCACGTAACAATGTAAAAGAAAATGTTTCAATGTCAATTTAACAAAAAAACATAATCAATCATCGCCAACTTCATATTCTGAATCTAGACTATTATCCGCATCTGCTTCATTGATGGGTTCTTTCCCTTTGTTGTTAGCTGTTGCAGTCCCTTTAAGAACTTCACAGGTGCGCCTATCATGACCACTACCCCCACATACTTTGCAATTTCTTGATCTCTTCCCTGTACGACTAATCGCTTGTTCACGTTTTGATTTAAAACTTTTGCGTGACCCACAACCCTTATTCCTAATACCATGAGGAACACGAACAGCAGCCTCAGTTTGATGTGGAGCCCCAATAATAGCTTGAATAATTTCTTTCTTCTTGGCTGATATCCTGTGAATACCAGCTTCATCTGTCTTCTCTTTCATCGCTTTTAGCTCGTCTCTAAACAGCTTCAACTTTTCAAAATCAGTAATCAACTTATTAACTACATACTCACTCAAATGCATTATATCACGAACAACATCATTAACACTTTGATGGTCCCCATTTTCATCAGTATGCATCACCAACGACAAGCTCGACCGAGAGGGACTATTGCAAATAACATCACTCCTCCAGCGATCAAGAATGTATCTGCTGGGAATTTCATTTATATCACACAACCTTAAAACTAAAAAAGCATGTCGACACAATAAACCATATCGCTCAAAACGCTTGCAAGAACATAAAATTGTCAAATCTTCCAGGTTAAATTTAACCTGCAATACAAAAAAGATCACAAAAAAAAATACGTAATGAGGTATATGAAAGTGAGAGACTAATGAAACAGATAATTACGTAATGTCTGTTACAATGATATGTAAAAAATTACGTAACATAAAAAATAAACTATACATACCTCTATCAAACCGGCACCATACGCAGAACGATCTTTTATTAGAAACGTCCCTATATCTCCTTCATGTGAAAGAAAGACATTTATGCATTTATGCACAGCTCCGTAAATTTCTTCTTGGACATCAAAGAAAATACTTCTTGTATATAATTTCGCAGCTTGCACCTCAATAGGATAATCAGTCCAAAAATCCGGTGTTTTATACCTCGTCTCATGATCATTTTTCCTATGAGTATACCTTTGGGATTCCATGGCAGTATCAAAATGACTAATAAACTCAAGAAGCGTTAATTGAGCATTTGAAACTTGACCAAAGAAATGATTTTCACATTCAGATCTTGAAGTAGTACGCATAAGACCTGACATTGGCTCATCGCGATAAAAAGCAGGAATCCACATTGCTTTATTTGAATAAATGTTACACAACCAGTCGTGATAAAAGAGATTAAAATCAAAAACAAGTTGCCCCCATCCCTTTTCAAACTCTTCTGGTGAAATAGAATCTGTCCAAACAATGTCGCAAATACGCTGTTTAAAATCATCATTGTTGCATTGTTGATGCGTTTTGCGACTAAGGATTGGATATACATTATTAACACATGTTAGTGATTGGCCGAAGGTGAATATAATGGGGCGAAGGTAGTTTAGAATGGGCGAAGGTAGACTGATTATGGGCGAAAGAAGAATGGACCTGAACAAAAGACACATTCGACCATTTAGAATGGGCGAATGTGGAAATCACTCACATTCGACCAGTTGCAATGGGCGAATGTGCAGTGCCTATATATAGTTTTTGTGATTTTGATAATGTAAGAGAGTTGTCATTTGTGTCCAGGTTCAGATCAGGTTCAGAAGTGTTTTTGAGAGATTATGTGTGTGTTCTAGATTAACATAAACTGATTGTAAACGATTATTTGAATGAAGTTAATCTATGAAATGATATTGAAAATGATCTTGATTGTGTCGTGATTTGTGTTTTATCAATTTGTTCAGAACTAGGGTTTCCGCACCTAGTTTTGTGACTTGTATGATCATATAATCCTGTTTTAGCTAAAATCCAACGCTCACAAAGTGGTATCAGAGCATAGAGGATCATACAACAACAAATTTGATAAAATTAGAGCTGATTTGGACATGTTTTTGACATAAAATCATCTGGTTTTACATAAACATTGTTTCTAAGAGTTTTTGATCGATTTAAAGGTGAATTTGTGGTCGAATTCAAGTTTTCCAAGACTTAAAGTTGTTCCAAATCAATTCCGAAACATAACCTGATTGAGATCATTCAAATTCATGAACTTTTGAAAATCTGAGATCAGAATAACCGTTTTTCAAACAATAACCGTTTTTCAAAAATGAGATCTGACTGTTTTGGGCGAACCTGGAACCTGACTTGAGTGTTATGGTCGAACGTGCTGAAAAGTGGTCGAACCTGAGGAGTTTTTTGGGCGAACCTGAAAATTTGTGTTGAACTTTTCACTTTCGGGTTGTAATTTTCACCTTCGACCGTTTAATTTTGGACGAAAGTGGAAAATTTGTTGTCTGTGTCTACATTCTGGTCATAGATAAGTTCGGGTTTTTACTGTTTGGACAAAAGTAGAATCAAAAGGGTCGAAAGTGAGAAAGTTTGGACGAACATAGGATTGTTTGGACGAATCTACTATTTTTTTGGGCGAACCTAGGATCTGTTGTTGAAAATTTTTCTAAGTGTTGAGATTTTCAGATTGAGATCATGTGGCGTTTTCAAACTACTCCGGGATCAGCAACAACACAACCACAACAGCAGACGATGGACCCATGGACAGTGGCAGCACAAAAGACGAATACACAGTCTTCACAACCACTTAACTACATGACAACGACGAGCACGATGCCTCAAAGTGTAGCACATCCGGCACTACAATCTGATTACTGGGGAGTAGCAGCTGCGGCAGTAAATACTCAAACCACTAATGCTATTTCTACCTTGATTAAGGATTTGTCTACAAGTAGTGGAACTCGGCCACCGAAGCTCATGGATATGCAAGAGTATATCAGTGGCACACCATGTTCAAGATCCATTTGGAAGGCATGGGAGTTGAAGGAGCTGAGGCATGGAGCATGATTGTTAAAGGATACACAGCACCAATTCTGGAGAATACAGGTGAGATGATTCCTTTGGAAAGCTTAACTGAGGACGAAAAGAAGAAATATGTGGTAGAGAAGAAGGCGTTTTCCCAACTGACACAGGCAATCACAAGTGACCTGTTGCATCAGTTTGGAACATGTACTACATCAAAGCAGCTTTGGGATAAGCTGAAGAGGAAACATGATGGTAATGAGAAGACCAGGAGTCTGAGAATGGAGGAATTGGTCAAAGAGTTTGAGAATTTTTCTTTCATTAATAATGAAACTTTGAAAGAACTAACTCCTAGATATATGCATTTGTTGTCTGAATTGTCTAGTTATGGTGTACAGATTCCAATGACTAAGCAGGTGGATAAGTTTGCAGATGCTTTACCACCACAATGGGATCAGCATGTGGAGGTACTCAGAGAGAAGGATGCTTATCAATTCTGGACCATTTCAGAGTTTATCGAAAAGCTGGAGAACAAAGAGTTGGAGGATAGGAGGAAAGCTAGAAGGTCACAGATTCCTCAGAATCCCAGTTTGTATTTTGGAGGCACTTCAGTTCCAGCTGGAAACCCGAGCTCAGGAAGCGTTGCACCACATGTTGCATGTATTTCTAATGTCATGGAATCATCAAAACCAACCACCAACTACACACCACCACAATACAATTCCTACTCACAACCATCATATACACCACCACAATATAATTCCTACATTTCACCAATTTCCCCAATGCAACAAGCAAGTTTTTACACCGCTAACCAAACACAACAGCCAGTAAACCAAGTTACTCAACATAAACAACAACCGGTGGTTTTGGATACATCTAACTTGGGAAATGTGACTGTGGAGGTTGCTCAGCAACACATTGCATTAGTCTCAGCAATGGTTTCATCCTACAATGGGTTGGTTGCTAGTCAGATTGGGAACAACAACTTAACCAACGAAGACTACGCACAGATAGACAAGGAAGAGATGGAACTCATTGACATTCAATGGGCTTTTGCGAGTATAATGAGAAGAGCAACAGAGTTCATCGAGAAAACTGGAAGAACTGATTTGGCAACTTCTCCCAACACAACCTATGGATTCAACAACGAGAAGGTTACGTGTTTTAATTGTGGAGAAAAAGGACACTTCAAAAGGGAATGCACCCAGCCACCTAAACAAGGTAATCGAAACCCTTTCAATGCAAATTACCAGAACCGTCAACAAAACCAAGTTTCTTACCAAAATAACAACAACTACCAAAACCGAAACTTTAACAACCAAAACAGACAACCAAACACTCAAAACCAGATTCAAAACCAATCTCCTAATCACACAAATCGAACAGTTGTACCTATCACTACACCTAATGAGACTCAACAGAATGCGAGTCAGAACCAAGCTTTGGTGACTCAACAGGATGAGAGGTTTGACTGGTCGGGTATGCAAATAGGAGTTGAGGAAGTGACTACTGGTGGGTATGTGGCATGTGTTGCTTATCAGGTTGATATGGAAGATTCGGTGGCAGTTGATGAGAAGAAAGAAACTGAGGAGAGTGAAAGTGATGATTCTGAGACTGAGATGGAAGTGGAGAGTGAACCTGTTGAGGTTAAAGCTGAGGAAAAGAGTTCTGGAATGGTGATTGATTCAGTTTCTGATGTTCCCGAAGAGTGTAGATCAGTTTATTCAGATTCTGAGAGCGAATCAGACACAGAGGCAAGTGTTGATTCTTTAGATGATGATATTGATCAGTTGCTGGCAGAAGCTGACTTTTTAATGACGAGGAAGTCGTGTATCGCTGATGATGCTTTCACTAAGATTGACTACTCCAAGTTTTTCACTGGAAAGGAAGCTCATTTTGCGTTGATGGCGATGACTGAACCGCCAAAACCTGTAAGTTCTGAATCTAGCACTGATGTTATGAGTGATAAATATTGTGGAACATGTGATAGATTGACTGAGGAGAATAAACAACTCCGAATTTCACGAGATAGTGCTATCTTGAACTGTAAATCTACTCGCAAAGAGTTGAATGCTTTTAACAAAGTATTAGATGGCTATAAAAAGGACATTTCCGACTTGAAAAACACTTTGTCATTGAAACAATTGGCAATAAATAACTATATCAATGAAATTGAAAACACCAAGTTGGAAATGGCAGCCATAAAATGCTTTGCTGAAAAGGTGAACAAAAAGCTGGAAAGTTATAAGAATGTTGCTTATGTCGTAGATCATATCATTGATGATAACACCACCAATTACAAGTCTGTACCATCTCCGGTTCTTTTTGAAAACCATAACTATCACCAAGTTATACCGGAGAGTTCGGTAAAATCAGACTCGTCATCGGAAATGGAATCTAATACCTCGAGTATTGGTGATCCATATTCCGATGTGAGACCGATTTTGGGCTTGAACAATGAGGGTGTTTATGCTGAGAGTGAGAATTCAGACTCAGAGAATGATGATACTGGTAGTGATCAAACTGTTAATGAATGTGAGATTCCAAAAGAAAATCACATCATTACTACTGAACCAGTATCACCATCTGATCATGTTCATCCGATGGCAAATGCTAATCGTGATAAAAAGTCTGAAAAGATTGATGTTAAGAAAGATAATGATGTTAAGAATGTGGTCAAAAAGAATGAGCTGAATGAACAAAGTGATAAACCTGTTAAAGTGTTTTATCGGATGGAAGGATCCGATAAGATCATTTCTGATGAGGAATTTCCGATCAAAAATGTTAACTATTCTAAACTTGATAAAATCTGGCAAGAAAGCACAATATGGTTTCCAAAACATGAGAGAACCAATGAAATTCCACCAGAAATCTTAAAGAAATTGTTTTCAGAAGTTCCTCAAGAACCAAAAATCCATGTCACTGAGTTCATTCGACCAAATGATAAAGCAAATGGTTTTCATGAGCCTTCTTACTCGAAAGGACCACTTCCTGAGAGTTTAAGAAATCAACAGTATAATGATCAATTTCCTGTTAGATCATTTGCTTCACCAAATGCTCATTATGTGTTTGAGGAATATAGAAAATGCTTTAAATGTGGAGAACGCGGGCATTTACTTGCTCAGTGTCCATATGTAAGGCACAAAAGACATGAGGTTGAAGTTAGGAATTCCATGAGAAAGCCGATTGATCATTATATCCCACCACATAGACGAGTTGTTCCTCAACAACAACAATTTTATAATCAAAACAATTTTCAAATGAGGAACAACCGTCCATTTCAATATGATCACAGAAATCGAATAGCTATGGAACAATCTTGGAGAAAACCTGTGGTGAACACAACAGCTGATAGACAAAAGGTTCCACAAAAACCAATTGTCAAATCAAATGTTGGACCTAAGTCTGTTCATTCAGATAAGGTTGCCAAGAAAGTTACTTTTGGTAACAATGTTCAGAAACCAATTGAGAAACCAAAATCTCAAATTCGTATTCTCAAAAGGCCTGAACAATCTTGGATATCTAATGGTACTCCAGGAGCTTCTACTTCGAAGGTGAGTGAGAAAAATGAAAGTGTTTTGAACAATCAGAAAAAGATTGATTCAAAACAGAAAGTTGTTGAAAAAGTTGTTGAGGATGTTTCTTTGAAATCCAATGTTCAAAGGCCCAAGACTCAGGCTTGGGTCCCCCGAAAGAACTAAATGTTTACTTTTTGTGTGCAGGGAGCTTCAGCTGGCCCTATTAGCAGTCTCTGGATTGTTGATAGTGGAGCTTCAGGCCACATGACGGGGGATTTGGCATTGTTGTTTGATGTGAAGAATATTAATGGAGGGTATGTCGTGTTCGCGGGTAATAAAGGAGGATATATCACGATGGAAGGAAGCGTGAGTAATGGGATTGTGACTTTCGAGCGGATTTCTTATGTCAAGCAGATAGACTATAATCTGTTGAGCGTCAGTCAAATATGCGATAAACAATTTTCTGTGCATTTTGATGACAAATCCTGCTATATTCTCAAACCGGGCTTCAAAATTCCAAAGGGGTGGGTTATGTTGATGGCACCTCGAGTCAACAATCTTTATATTCTTGATATGTCCAAGGCGATGACATCACAGGGACAGATAACATGCTTTTTATCCAAGGCGACCGAAAAAGAATCGATAATGTGGCACCGCAGAATGGGGCACATTCATCTGAGGAAAATGAATCAATTAGTGAGAAATGGACTTGTCGATGGAGTAAACGTGAAACATTTCCATCTAAACGACAAGTGTGTAAGCTGCATGAAAGGAAAACAACACAAACAGTCCCATAAAGTGAAGAAAGTTAACTCTGTTGAGATGCCGCTTGAGCGATTGCACATGGACCTTTTTGGACCAGTCAAGCGCAAAAGTCATCTTGGAGAGCTTTATTGTTTAGTCGTCACTGATGATTATTCACGATTCTCATGGGTGATGTGTTTGAAGAACAAAAGCGACACCTTTACCAACTTACAAGTTCTGTTCACTCGACTGGAGAATATCTACAATTTGAAGATAAAAAGGATCAGGAGTGACAACGGGACGGAGTTCAAAAACGCCAAGATGGATGAACTATGTGAAAGCAAAGGGATACATCATGAATATTCGGCTCCGTATACCCCGCAACAGAACGGTGTTGCTGAAAGAAAGAATAGGACTCTGATTGAGGCGGCTAGAACAATGCTCGCTGATTCAAATCTTCCGGTAATGTTCTGGAATGAGGCGATTTATGCAGCAAATTATACATTAAATCGGGTATAACAGTGAGGAAGTTTGGAAAAACATCTTATGAGCTGTTACACCGACGTAAGCCCAATTTAGAGTATCTAGAACCATTTGGGGCGCCATGCACGATGTTGAATCCAAGCGAGAAGTTTAGTCCTAAAGCTGAAGAGGGATATTTTGTTGGATATGCAACCCCGCTCAAACGGGTATTCAACAAGCGAACTCGTCAAGTGGAGGATTGGGCTAACGTGGAAGTTCAACGATACACTCAAAATTTGCAAGGCACGGGCCCTGATTGGATGTTTGATTACAAAGATTTCTTTGAATCATTCAACCTAGATAGCTTGGTTGAAGAAGCTGTGATCAGATTACTTTACGAATGTGAAAACGCGGCGACTTCACCGTTGATGCGTCCAATCACCGTAAACCCCCCACCAGCTTCTAATGATACCAGTGTTCCTATACAAGAAGAAGAGATGTTTCAAGAAGCTTCAACTTCATTAGACACTTCAGAATCTGAAGATGAACAATTTGAAGAAGCCGTTCTTGAACATGCAGAAGACTTAGAAGAGCAAACTGTGAACCCAACTCCAAATCCAGATGTTGCTTCATCGTCTAACACGGGTCATGATCAGGATACTGTAGAGAACTTGACTGCTCAGACGGGAGTGATTGTACCTGTTAATCCGGAATCTCGGATTCATCGTATTCACCCGCTGGAGCAAGTTATCGGTGATCCTGGAAGTGGAGTGATGACCAGAGGGCAGCTAAAAAGCGTTAATTCGCCAGAGAGTTTTGGTGCTTTAGCATTGTATGCCAAAATTCAGAAATCTGGTAGTCAAAATGATTGGTCGTTTGCATGTTATGTGTCGCAGGTAGAGCCAAGGACATACAAAGACGCTTTGAATGAAGATGCCTGGGTTGAGGCAATGCAGGAGGAGTTATTGCAATTCCAGAAATTGGGAGTCTGGACGCTCACAGATTTGCCGCCAGGAAGAAAGAAAATAGGCACTAAGTGGGTGTTTAAGTGCAAAAAGGATGATCGTGGAGTTATTGTACGCAACAAAGCCAGATTGGTTGTGCAGGGTTTCCATCAAATTGAAGGAATTGATTACAACGAAATCTATGCACCAGTAGCACGAATGGAAGCTATTCGGATGTTCCTTGCGTTTGCTTCATATAAGAAATTCAAAGTATATCAAATGGACGTCAAGAGCGCATTTTTGTACGGTAAAGTCAAGGAGGAGGTTTATGTCGGGCAGCCACCAGGCTTTGAGGACCCAATCCACCGGGACAAGGTCTATGTGCTGAACAAAGCTTTATATGGTTTGCACCAGGCTCCAAGACAGTGGTACGAGGAGCTAAGTACATACCTCATCTCCAAAGGATTCAAGCGCGGCCTCGTCGATTGCACCCTCTTTACGAAGAAGACGGGAGATGACTTGCTTCTAGTACAGATTTACGTTGATGATATTATATTTGGTTCAACTAACGAACTTTTGTGCAGGGAATTTGAAACTATTATGCAGGAGAAGTTCGAAATGAGCGCTATGGGGGAAATGCAGTTTTTCCTCGGCTTACAGGTGGATCAAAGACCCGACGGGATCTTCATTCACCAGACGAAATACGTAGCCGACATCTTGAGCCGATTCCAGATGGAGGACTCTAAGCCGATGGATACCCCGATTCAACCCAATCACGGGATTGGAGTGGACGCTAAGGGGGAGCTGACAGATCCATTTACATACAGAGCAATCATCGGATCTCTGATGTATTTGACAGCGTCTCGACCAGATATTATGTATGCAACGTGTCTCTGTGCTCGCTATCAATCGAAGCCGAAACAAAGTCATCTGACGGCGGTCAAGCGTATCCTTCGATATCTGAAGGGTTGTCCATCAAAAGGACTTTGGTACCCTAATGATGATGATTTTGATTTTATTGCTTTTAGTGATGCAGATTGGGGCGGCTGTGACAAAGACAGCAAATCAACCACAGCCGGTTGTCAGTTTTTAGGGAGCAGGTTAATTACCTGGCAATGCAAGAAACAGACTTCCGTCGCACTGTCTACATGTGAAGCCGAGTACATTTCAGCCTCGAGTTGCTGTTCGCAAGTGCTCTGGATCCAACAACAGATGGTCGATTACGGTTTGCAGTTTCTTAAAACCCCTATACACTGTGACAACGAAGCCGCAATTGCATTAACTAAAAATACTGAAAATAATTCTAAAGCGAAACATATCCGGATTAAATATCATTTTATCCGTGATTGTTATGCTAAAGAATTGATAGATATGGTCAAAATCCATACTGACTACCAACGTGCAGATTTGTTTACAAAAGCTTTTGACAGATCTCGCTTTGAATATCTTCTGAAAGTAAACAATATAAAGGAAAAACAGGACTAATCGGCTCCTCGGTTTATCGTTTTTTAATTTTTAGTTTTAGTTTTAAATTTTTGCTAATTGGGAATTTCTCTTTACTATCATAATCCTCAAAGAAGTTGATGCTTTGAAGGGGTTGTTTAATCCTCAAAGAAGTTGATGCTTTCAAGTGGATTGTTTCTTTCAAATTTTTGTTTTGTTTTTCATAAAATTAAAAACCCAAAAATATGTTCTTTATTTTAGGGGGAGTCTTTTTATCAGAAAAACCAAAAACATTGAAAAATTTTCAAAATACCTAAAAATTAGAAAAACCCAAAATGATTTCCTGGATAAAAAGAGGAAATGATGGTACATCAGTGGGGATCTGACACAGGCTAAAGAATTGTATAGTTTTATGTGACGTATGTTGATTACGTGTGATATGCTGATAGGCTTCGTAGACTATATATTGCGTGCATTAGTGATACAAACATAACAAACTACGCGTTTGTGGCTGAACACCTCATGGGCATATGGTCTTAGTACCGTAATTTCGTTTGACAGGGTGTTTGTACAAAACTCGGAGGTTTAGGGTTGTTATGTTATTAGTTGTCTGGGGATAGCCTATCTGATCTTCTGCTGTAAGTCATTACGGACCTAGATCAGACAGGATGTCTTTATAAAAGAGCTTTATGCCAAATCCTAAAGTTACCGAATTGAGGAACTTTCCATGTTATATGATGATCAAAGATTATCTATAATATCGTATTGATCATTGATGCAAATCATGATTAATATCAGTCCTCAACCTGGTATGGTGCATATGTTACTTTGCTGCATTAATTTGCTGACCTGTATACCTCTATGCATTATATCTTGTACAATTACAGACGACGAAAGCATAATCACGCTTTACAATGAGTCTTTGTGCAAATTACTTCTTGATACGGGAGTATGTCGTGTGTGTGGGAACCACAATGTGTTAGTCTAATACATCTAATTCGTATCATTTTAAAGCATTGCGTAATTGTCTGCATGTGAGCTTATGTGGACAACAATATCAGCAATTGCCGTGTCACATATTGTTTCTAATGATAATATTAAAACAAATCAACGCTGTGTTCAGATTTCTCAGAAAACTGATATGATCCTCTTACCGGAAATCACAAAATGTTTACTGCTTTCATTTACTTTGATGCATTTTACTTTGTCGCATTTTACTTTTATTGTCAAAAAGATACAAAAATCCAAAAAGATTTTAAGTGTGTTTTGATAAAAATTTCAGAAAATCCAAAAGATTTGCATTTCTGCTTTATTTTTGATTACCGGGGATGCTTGATGATCAATTTCTGAGATTTGATAACACCATCTGGACTTTGTAACTTTCAAAAAGTGAAAATTTGAGTTTTGAAAGTTTAACGGATTGAAAAATGTTGAACGGGATTCGAATTCGTGATTTGGCGAAATTTTCAGATTTTTCCATTTCACATTCGCCCCTTAAATGGGTCGAATGTGGAAAAATTATCATATTCGACCGTTTTGATTTTGGGCGAATGTGGACTTTTTCACTTCCGGGTGTAAATTCCACTTCCGGGTACATTTTTCACCTTCGGGTCTTTAATTAGGGGCGAAGGTGGAATTTTTTTCACACTCGTGCCATTTACTTGGGGCGAATGTGGACTTAACCCACATTCGTCCACAACAAACGGGCGAACGTGGCTGCTTATATATAAGCCTTTCAGGTTCGATCCCCATCATTCAAAATTTTTCAAAATTTCATTCAATACCAGACCTTGTTGCTTGTTTTTCTATTGATTCACTGATTTCATCCCTGATTATTCCTGATCATTTTAAGACTAAACTTGCAGGTAATGGACGTCATTTCAGATCAGATTTGATCGTTTTATGAACAGGACCTAGGGTTTCAATTTTCGGGGTTTATGATGATTATTGATGCTTGTTATTGATTACCGATCAGTTCTCATAGGTTTTAGGGGGAGAATGTAGAAGGAATTAGGTTAATAACACACTTAGATGTTAGTTTTGATTGTTTGAACACAGTTGAACCCTAATTCTACTTTAAAACCAATGAAAACTGATTAATTGTCAAAATTGTTAATGAACGAGTGTTAGTCGGACTTGTTAGCACATATTAGGATCAAAATTACAAGTTAAAACCAACAATGGCAAAAATTTAAATTTTGGGGGAAAACTGTTTCACATTCGGTTGTTATAAACGGGCGAAAGTGGAAGTGGTTTGGGCGAATGTACATTATAATTGGACGAATGTGATTTTTACTCAGAGCATTTTCACATTCGACCATAATTTTTCTCATTCGACCAGATTTACTCACATTCGACCATTCTAGAAACGGGCGAATGTGTTGTATATGTTGACCAGAATTTTTATAATTTTTGTCGTTTTTGTATTTTGACGTGTTTCATTGATTTTTATGTGCAGATGGCTGATCAACCCGAGAATGTTGAAACACCAGCAGTCAATGTTGAAACTCCAGCAGAAATTACAGTTCCAGATCCAGCGCCAGAAGCAGAAACGTCTGTCACAAGTAGTTGGCCATTTGAAAGATCGCACAACTGTTGCGCTTATCTCGGAGATGTTGAGAAAAACACGGAGTTTACTGGGATTATAGAGTTTCTAAAGAGGAGCAGGATTGTTCATGCTTTAGCCACACCAACCATTATATACAAAGACATCATTGAAGATTTTTATCAGAATGCGAAGTATGACTACTGGGAGAATCAGACGATCATCAAGAGCAAGATTCAGGATATGGATATGTTCTTGACTGAAGCTGATATTCGGGAAGCGTTACAGATTAAGTTTGAAGATAGTGAAGATCCCAGGGAATTGCCATGGACAGAGCAGAAGGCTTGTTTCTTACGAATGAAATACAAAGGTCCAATCACTGACGGATCTATGTATAAGGGGAAGCTGGGAGTGCAGTACAAGTATTTTGCACATGTTCTTATTCATGTATTTGGGTGTGTGAGCGGTGGCTATGATGTCATGAGAAGGAGTTTGAGTTCATTAATGGTTGCGTTGACACTCAACAAACCATTTAATGTTTCTGGGATGATTCTTGATCATATGCTGGAGATGCTGAAGGGAATGAAGAATAAGAAGTTTATGTTGTATCCGAGATTTCTGATGATGATCTTTGACTACAAGTATCCTATGCTGAAAAAGGATCCGACTATGATCCTAGGTCAAGATCATATGAACATTAGAACTTTGATGAGGATGAAGGGTTACAAAGGTGTGCCTGATAGTGAAAAGCCACCTAACAGGAGATTATTTGGTGCTTTGGCTCGTTCGGATTATACTGATCCTGGCAAGAACAAAGCAAGACATGATGATAGTGACTCGGACAACGATGATCCCTTAGTGTATGTTGATTCAAGCACTAAGCGGAAACGGCAAGTAGTCAATCCTGGAGTCAAAGGGAAGGGCAAGGGAAAGGCTGTGGATCAGGGAAGCACTAAGCAACAAGTGGTTAGAAAGAAATCGACGGCGAAGAAAGGATCGGGTTTAGTGGATGAAGAGTCGGTAGATTCAGAAGAGACTGAGGTTGATGAGCAGTGGGATTCTGATGATGAGAATGTGAGGACCACCAAACGTAAGGCCACTATGGTTGGTGAGTCTGAATCCTTGAATCAGTTGATAGAAGAAGCTGAGAGAAGAAAGAAAACTGGTGAAGATGAGGGTCTAGGTGTTGACCTAGCAGAACTGAGTGTTGGAGATACTGTAGTGGTGAATTTGCCCAGAAAGACAAAGAAGCAAAAGACTATGGCCAAGAAATCAAGTGTAAAAGAACTGAGGGAGAAAGAGTTAGCTCAGTTATTGAAAGGAAAAAGATTACCTGATGCTGGTACACCATCTAAGCTATCTTCACCTGTTGCCAAGAAGCAGAAGAAAGCGAAAGAGGCAGAGACTTTACCAATCGATCAATTCAATGTCGATTTGGATAAAGTGCTCGATATGTTCAGAAAGCCTCAAAAGGAGAAAGTTATTGAAGTTGAGCCATCCAAATCAAAGTCGAAGAAAGTGACTGTGGATGACGATGTCATGAAGCAAGTGAATAAGAAGATGGAAGATATGATGAAAATGTTGGTTGCTCAACAAGCTGAGATTGCTAAGTTCAAACAGAATGAGGAGAAAATGCTTCAGATAGTGGTTGCTTCAAAATCTAATCAGGATGATATAAATGATAAGATTAAGATGTTGGAAGCTAAGAATGAGAAGCTTGAAAGAAAGTGTGAAAGAAACAAGGGCAGGATCAAATTGATTAAGGCAGATAACAAAGAACTAAAGAAGGAAAACAAACGCCTTAGTAATTTGATTGAAGAGCTTTATAGCAGGGCACCCCAGTTGAAAGAGGGTGAAGAAGATGAAGAAGAAGATGAACAGAAAGTCGATTATGAGTATTCTGAATCTGAGAAAGAAGAAGATGATGATGAGGATAATGATGAATCGGAGAAAAGCGATGATGATAATGACGATGATGATGACAATAATGATGATGATGATGATGCTGAAGGTGCTGGGAAAAAGCAAGGTGATGAGTTTAGCAGTGGAAGTGATCATGATGGAGGAGATGATACTTCTAGATTCACTTATGAGAAGAGAACACCACAGAAGAAGGATACTGGAGAATCAAGTTCCAAGAAGAAAGGTGAGAATGTTGATTCGGATGAAAGTATTTTCTGGAACGAGAAGGTGAGATCTTTGTCTGATGATGCTAAACAGCTGTATAAGAATATGTTGGAAAAGAGAGAGTGGACCATTGAGTTCACAGGATGCTTCGCTGAAATATTCCAGACTGATGACTTAAGATATGAGTTGGAATATGAAGATCCAGATCTTGAAGAAGGGGAATTACCTGCATCTGTGGCAAAAGAAATACTAGATGGTCTTGCACAGAGGGTAGGGAAAACGTTTGAGGAGTTTATGATGGATGAATCGATTCCTGATATTCCTGAAAAGGATATGGGAAGTCATTCAGATGATGTGCAGACTCCAGAGAACAATGAAGTGGAGGTAGAAGATATAACTCATGAAGAGTTTCCCCAATATTTCAGACAAGATGATGAAAATGAAGTATTTCCTGACTTCACTGAGATACCAAATAAGTCAGCGAAACAGAAAGCTAAGAAAAGGAGTGAAGAGTTTGTTGAGAAGGTATTTGGTACTGAAAATAAAGATTCTTCTAACCAGTCTGATGAGTTGAAGAATTATATGAAGAAATTGAAGGAAATGGATGAGAACCGACCAAAGCCTGAAGCTCAAGGTAACTTTTACAGATTTCATAATGCCAAGTTCAAAGGCAGAGCTCTCGGGTGGACTTACTTAGGCAGACTGAAATGTATTGCTGCAAAATGGGAAACCGGAATTCTGTACTTCAACAGATTCTGTGACTTGCTTACTCTACCATACTGGGCGGTTAGAGACTTATGCAGATTCCCAATGTCAGGTGCCGAAGTAAATGGATCACATGTCGGTTGGTGTGCTGATAAATTGGTTTGGGAAAGTCGTACGAGATGGAACAGATTCAAGCCTCAATATCCCCGTAGAAAAGTGCATAGGGATATTGATCCACAAACCAATATGAAGCGTGTTACTTTGATTTATAAAGCACCTAATGTGATGAGAAAGATACCGTTGATGCCAATGCCACAACATTTTAGTGCTGATTTCATCTTTTGGTACTATGATTGGAGAAAGGCAGAAGCGGTGATCGTGTTGAGAGATGGAAAGGATAAATACAAGCATGTTCATGTATTTGATCCTATGTGGTTGATTAATTGCACATTTGAAGACATCATCATGTTGTTCTACAATCCAATCTACTATGAACCTAATGACTTTGCTCAAGCGAGAAAGTATACGCAAGTGGTTGGAGTTTGTTTTGCGTATGATATAAATGCAGGAAGCAACTTGGAGGGTAAACTTGGCAAGACTGTGAAGATAGCCAATGTGTCTAAGCCTGTGAAGAAAACATTTGAGCCGCCAATGACTACTGAGCAGAAGAAACAACTCAGAATCAAGTTGATGAACAAGACAATGGACCAACAGAGAAAACTATCCAATCAATAGTCGAGGGGGAGTTTGTTGATGCGTTTTGCGACTAAGGATTGGATATACATTATTAACACATGTTAGTGATTGGCCGAAGGTGAATATAATGGGGCGAAGGTAGTTTAGAATGGGCGAAGGTAGACTGATTATGGGCGATAGAAGAATGGACCTGAACAAAAGACACATTCGACCATTTAGAATGGGCGAATGTGGAAATCACTCACATTCGACCAGTTGCAATGGGCGAATGTGCAGTGCCTATATATAGTTTTTGTGATTTTGATAATGTAAGAGAGTTGTCATTTGTGTCCAGGTTCAGATCAGGTTCAGAAGTGTTTTTGAGAGATTATGTGTGTGTTCTAGATTAACATAAACTGATTGTAAACGATTATTTGAATGAAGTTAATCTATGAAATGATATTGAAAATGATCTTGATTGTGTCGTGATTTGTGTTTTATCAATTTGTTCAGAACTAGGGTTTCCGCACCTAGTTTTGTGACTTGTATGATCATATAATCCTGTTTTAGCTAAAATCCAACGCTCACATGCATAATGCAGGACCAACCTATAAAAATAACAAAAACACATATTGTTATGAATTTTTGAATTTGAATAATCACGTAATAAAAATATGTTATGCAAATAAAAAGCCTTGAAAATCACGTAACATACACAAATCAAAAAATCATATCATAAAAAATAATCACGTAATAAAAATATGGTATACAAATAAAAGCCTTGAAAATTACGTAACATACAAAAAATCAAAAATCATAGCAAAAATGACATATACCTTATCAGCAACCTTTTTCATGATGTGCCACATGCACAATCTATGCCTACTATTTGGTAAAACTGATGCAACTGCTTGTTTTATAGCAGGATCTTGATCGGTAACTACAACAAGCGGTTCATTACCAAAACACTTCTTGAAACAAGTTAACAGCCATGAGTAGGATTCAATTGTCTCTAAACTCAGCAATCCAGCACCTAGAGTTATATTGTTGCAGTGATTATTGATACCGGTAAATGGAACAAATACCATCTTGTATCTAAAAAAGAAAAAAAAATAAATTAATTAAACTGAAATAATTACGTAAAATGAATAAAATAATTACGTAATGAACTTACTTGTTAGAATTGAAAGTAGCATCGAATGAAACATCACCAAAAACTTTATAACT
Organism: Ambrosia trifida; assembly: GCA_028751855.1. Taxonomy (NCBI): domain Eukaryota; kingdom Viridiplantae; phylum Streptophyta; class Magnoliopsida; order Asterales; family Asteraceae; genus Ambrosia; species Ambrosia trifida. The sequence goes on along the minus strand of CM054123.1, from coordinate 922,057 downwards.
TCTTTTTGCATGCTCATCAGCCTAAAATAATCCAGTTAACCGTCGTTTAGTGTCATGACTATACTCAAAATAAAAATCAGGAAGAAAGTCCTGCTTCTTCTGCAGCATATTAACTACCATATCCGCATAATACTCACCAATATATAAGTTCAAATCCCTTTTAAAATTTTTGAAATCTGCAGCAGTAGCACCAACTTGTTCAAAACCACCATAAATTGTCCTCATTAGATTAAAAGCCTTAACAGGACCCATGTTTACTTTGGACATATTGCATAACACTTGCATTTGTTGATATGTCAAATTACGTGATGATGGAAGAAATTGCATATCTTCTGGAGAAACCAAGTAATGGTTATGCTCTTCAACAAACTTTGAAACTTTAAAATTTTGTCCCTTCTCTGACGAAAAAACTATATGAGCATTACAACCTGTTCGCTGCGATGGTTTATTCCTACTTTTACCATTTTGAAGACTATCAAACGCTTTACAAGATTTGAATCCTTCCTTTGAACAAACCAAATGCTTCAACTTAAGAATCTCACCATGGACATATTGACCTCCTTTGCGAACACTAAATCCAACATTTTTTGCATATGTCACATAAAACTCATACGCGTGATCAATCGATGGAAATACCATATCAACACATGGCGTCATAGAAGAGGCAACTTGTGGTTTATAAACTGTTGAAACAGCCTGAGTAGAACTACTTTCACCTCTATCATTGAAAATAAAAACTGAAAATCACGTAATAACTATTAACACAGTAACATAATGGGCTAATAAAGCATAAAATATAATAACGTAATGAAAATTACGTAACATGAATATAATAAACAAACAAAAAAAAAACACGTAAAATTGTGACATTGTGATATGAAACAAACAAAAACACAAAAAAATAACGTAAAAAACTATCATTAATACAAGAAATCAAACAAAAAAAGATGAATTTAATAACAAAACAAAGAACAAATAACGTAATGCTAATCTGGTTAAGAACCGAATTCATGGATCGATTACGCGAAAACAACTCGGTTTCAGACGGAGATTCGAGACGAGACAGAAACATACAATAACAAAGTCATCACAGATTCGTATTATATCAGAAACGGTTACAGACACTATCATCAGTAGGATAAACATCTATCTCAGGGCCGGGGGAGGTCGGGCATGACTTCCCCTTTGAGAGCATTCTAAGCACAAACTCAAATCTACAAATGAAAACTAACACATGAGATTGCTATTTATAGTCCAAAATAATAAACCACCTTCGCCCATTTAAGGAGGTCGAATGTGGAAATTTTCCACATTCGACCCTTTAGAATGGTCGAATATAGCTTATGATTATGGTCTATATTTACAAATGCATGAGATCCATAAAATGCCCTTATGAATCACCACAATCTCATGTAATACAATACAAGACTCAACCCTAGTCTATTTGACAGTGACGTCCACATAATAGTGCATCAACAATCTCCCCCTTGGACGTTGCTGGCGAATCCACAAATCTCTTGCACATCAACAATCAAAATCACAGGTCTCCCCCTCAATATATGCACTATTGCATTGAGTTAGAAATACAATATCCTTCGTGAACCGACCAAGTAATGCACTTACGGATCCTCAGCATCAAAACGCAGGAAGTCAGCTAGACCACGTATATCATTTGCGAAATCAGCGAGCCGTTGAATTACAACCAGATCACCTAGTTACGCCAATGTGAAGTTGACAATGTAATGCACTACAGTCCCGTAGCATCAGTACCCAGGAATGTCATCTTGACCAAGTACATCACGCGCAATCCAAATAGCTTGATAAGACCCCTGCTAGAAGGATTCCATACTGACCGATCAGATATTCAACGTAACACGTAGGTACTACCACTAATTCACGTCTCATATCTGCACTTAACCTTTGCATTACCCTTCACACCAACTGGAGAAGTCTAACTGTCAGTACCCAATTAAACATCTCAAATGTGACTATGTACAAAACAATCCACTCGGACCCTTGTACTTCTATGAAATTCTTCATCTGTGCTGACTGTGATTGCATTAACACAATCTTCTCTTTAAATGTTCTTGAGTAACTTCATATGTTCGACAGAATACTAGCCGTAGACGAGTGAATCAAGCAATCAGAAGTTTTCAGCAGGAACTACCGGTACAATTGTGGACTTGAAATGCTTCAGAAACTGGAGTTTTCTATAGGGCCAACAATATGTTGATGATATTATCTTTGGCTCCATTGATGAAAACTTATGCAGGGAATTTGAAAGCATCATGAAGTCTCAATTTGAAATGAGCATGATGGGAGAATTATCGTTTTTCTTAGGCTTGGAAGTGCAACAGAAAGAAGACGGAATTCTCATCCACCAAGCCAAGTATACAAGAGACATTCTGGCAAAATACAACATGACCGACTGCAAGCCGTCCAATACTCCTTTTGCGGCCCAAACAACACTTGTACTAGATCTTCAGGGGCCTTCAGTGAATCCTCACACGTATCGATCAATGATTGGCTCCCTGATGTATCTAACAGCTAGCAGACCAGATATCATGTGGGCAGTTGGATGCTGCGCGCGTTTTCAGTCCAATCCTAAGCAATCGCATGAGACTGCAGTGAAAAGAGTCTTCCGCTACCTCAAAGGAACACCAAAACTTGGTTTATGGTATCCTAAGAGTGATAACTTTGATCTAATTGCTTACTCTGATAGTGATCATGCAGGTTGTAGGATTGACAGAAAATCTGTCTCTGGTGGTTGTCAATTTCTGGGTAACCGGCTAGTGTCTTGGCAGAGCAAGAAGCAGACCACCGTGTCCATTTCCACCGCTCAAGCCGAATACACAGCTGCATCCAGTTGTTGCTGGCAGGTGTTATGGATCCAAAATCAGCTTTTGGACTACGGTTTGAACGTCATGCATACACCTATTTTTATTGATAATGATGCATGTCGTGACATCGTGAAGAATCCAATTGATCATTCTAAAACCAAACACATTGAAATTCGGATACACTCAATTCGCGATGCGCACGACAAAGGGTACATACAGGTGTTGCCTATAGATACTGCTGATCAAAAAGCAGATATCTTTACAAAAGCTTTCGATAAAATCCGGTTTCATCAGTTGGTTTCATGGCTTGAGATGATAAATTTTGAATAATAAAAAAAAACTTGTGCATATTTTATAGAAAAATCTTCTTTTCTTTTAAAACAAGATTTTTGGGGGAGAAAGTAAACCAGTCCATTCCTAATGCAAAATTAATTCAGGAAATGATAGGAACTAATCATATCTCGTCAGCATGTGAATAGGACCCAGAGGATGTTATGGCCTCAAGCAACCATGTGTCGGTAGATTCAGCCTGGAATCAAGTAAACTGCTACTAGGTGATTAACAATGAAGATCTACACGGAAAGCTGGATTCCCACTGTGCTTTAGGTCTGCACAAGCTGAGTCCGGTCATACATAGGTTGAGAAATTAAAAGACACAGAAAATTTTGTGCATAGGTAAATCAAAAGACACCTAAGAGTGCAAGCTACCAATGCGGGGCTAAGAAAAACAAAATTTTTGAAAATGAGCAGCAAAAGACACGCAATGTTAGTGACGTGCAAACATATCTAGATAGCTCACCAAACGATCAGATGATCATCTTCTCTGCTTATGGTAACATAGACCTGAAGCTCTCATCATCTGATCAAGATAATGATCACCTTCTCTGCTTATGGTAACATAGACCTGAAGCTCTCATCATTATATTTCAATAAACCTTGAGGATCGGTAGGCCAATACCTAGCACATTGTGGGGTCCATAAAATTTTCGTCAATGTTACCGGAAAACATGATAAACAGCATCACCAAACACATGTTGAAAGAGAAAAGGCATGGATTTAAGTGGACAAGCATACCGACAATTGTTCTTAGGCTGCAGCTATCCAACGGGAAGTTGAAACAGGTTCTGGCAGGTATGGTCAGTATGATCTTGAATGCAGAAGGTGAGACTTGGTAAAACCCCACTTATTAAAATGGATTTGGGTTTTAAAACTCACTTATTGGGCCAAATGTTGAACTCTGCGTACTTATTGGGCCCTGCGCACTTAACTCAAGTGCGCAGGCCCATCTGTTGACTATATACATATTGAGTCAAATCTGGTTAAAAAGTTTTATCTTCTTTAACAGTTTTTACAAACCCTAACCATCATCTAAATCTCATCATCATCACCGTTCATCATCATCTTCAATCATCATTATCACAACTTATCACCCCAAAACACCCTAATCATCCCAAATCAAACCTCATTTCTTTGTTTGTTGATTATATCCACTGATTAAGGTAGTTACCACGTATTAATGTTTTATTGCTTGTGATTACAGGGACTAAAAGGATGATTTTGATGCATCAGTTGGGATTTTGAGTTGTTTTATTGGGTTTTTGAATTCTTGAAGATCTGCGTACTTGATAATGAACAAGTGCGTACTTGTCTCATAGAGACTGCGCACTTGTCTCATAATCATACAAGTCTTCAAGAACCCTAATGTCCTGCGCACTTGTTGTGTGAACTTAAATCTTGAACGAAGGTTCAAGTGTCTGCGTACTTGCCTAGTACGCAGACGTGACTGGGTTGCTAAGGGGTTACCATGCCCGTGTTTGACTTGGACTGCGCACTTGATTTGGGCTTGAGTACTAACCAAGTGCTCAGTCAAGTATCTGCGCACTTGACTGAGCACATAACTTTGTTGACTATGCTTGGACTGCGCACTTGATAACCATGCGTACTTGGACTTTGAACAACAATATGACATTCATTTTGACCATTAAGACACTTGAATGGACTGCGTACTTAAACCCGGACTTTAATGATCTTACCACTGAAAATCAAACGTATCATGGACACCGATGACACCAATCCATCAAATCTTAATCCTATGACTGTTAAAAATTCAAACCTAAATTTTTTTTTTTAAATCTAAGTCTAAGTTCGTTGTCCGTCTAAGTTTAAGTCTAAAGTCAGTCTAAAGACAGTTATCGGAGATCTAATTGGCTTTTCGTGCTCTTGGTTAAACAGATGGCACTTGACTGGGATCCGAGAGGCATGCACAACCAACCGATGAATCTCGATACTGATGATGTCAAGTTTAAATATGTAGTGACTTGGATAAGACGCAGCAAAGTCGGATTTGCTGTGCAGAACGTTGAACCAGTCTACGTTTCCCACATTGAAGATTTCTGGAGATCAGCTCGAGTCGAAACTGTATAAAGAGTCAAGCGAATCAATGCAACAGTCCGAAACAAGGCTGTTATCATCACTGAAGACACCGTTCGAAACGTACTGAGACTGCAAGATCAACCAGGAACTGTCAGATTCATGTCTAAAGCAGATATTCACCAACAGTTCAGGAATTTCGGCTACAAGGGTGACTTTGACAAGAGAGGCGATGTCAAGAAGAGCCAACTAACAAGAGACTGGAGACTTATTAGTCATGTATTTATAATGTCTCTATGTCATAGAAAGGGAGGCTACAATGCGCTCAGTGCTGAATGGTCGACAGCGATGATAAAGATTTGCAAGGACGAAGCGTTTAACTTGTCAGGCATGATCTTTGACTACATGGTGAAGAATGCAGAAGCTGGGTGTAACATCGCAAAAATTTTCAAAGTTTAATACGTATATTATTCCCGACCACACAACTTATATATACATATATATATATATATAATAATAATAATAATATTAACAATAATAAAACTAGTTGGTTAAACATTAACCCAACTAACAAACTCAGCCCAAACCCCCTTGTTTCTTTACCCTTTTCTGAAGCCCAGCAGCTCAGCCCAACCAGCATGGCCCAAACCCGGCCCAAACACCCTCCTTTCCACCCGGTTTAATCAAAAAGAAAAATGTTGTTCCCGCCGTGATTCGAACCCGGACCAACTCAACACACACACACGCGTTTCACCACCTAGACCACACCATTTAGTTGGATTTAACCCAACATTAATTATATTTAACCCCTTATTAACTGATGCATCTTTTTTCCCTTGTCTCTGCTACTGTTACGCGATCCAGACAAGAAAAGGGGGGGGGGGGGGGAAACAGTCAACAAGCTTGACTGTCAATTAATGATTCTTATGCATTCGCCCAAGACCATACGTGAATCACGATCAATCACAATCAATTATTTCCAATTATGAACAATTAACGCGTCAACTCTTAAATACGTGGTCAAACAATTCCAATCAATAACCAGATCGTCACCCTATAAATTGAATGCTTCTGGACCTCCTCTACTCGCCGAAAATCATCCCTCATTCCCCAATTCTACTTAAAAACCCTCTGTGTTGATTATATGATCGTGTTTGACTTCGTCTTTGACCGATCTAATTAGATATCAAGCATAATTGTAAGTTTGTTATATTTTTGTGGGATTTGTTATTCGGCGTATGCACGACATTAACCCCATGATTGATTGGGTTAATGTCGTGTGTATTGATCAATTGATAAACTAGGGCTCGTAATGATCAAATTGGGGAAGAACATGAAATCACGTTTTATTATAAATATCTAACGTATAACATCCAAACACAACCAGAGGTCTAGACCAACTGGTTGTGCTTGGTGCTTGCTATACAGTCCACGCGGGTTCGAGTCCCGGCTTGGACACTTTTCTTTCTTTTTGCTGTTTTAATAGTTCTACCAAAAACAATTATATATATGTATATATTATACTTTATAAATTCGTTTTAAATTATCAAAACTCTTTTAAAAATTCTACAAAAATTATCTTATATTAATATGATGTAAAAGTTCAACTTACAATTTTTAGTTTTCTGAAATTTATTTATTTAATATTTATAATAATTAAATCAAGTTTATTCTATTTTATTTATAAAAATCTATAAAAATATCAAAACGATCTTATAAATTTCCACAAAAATTATCCTAAGTTTTTATAACATTAAGCTATTCAGAAATGATTTTTATTTCTGAAAAATCATTTATTTAATATTTTTAAGCAATTTTCGTTAGATTTAATCATAATTAAATCATAATAAATCCAATTTTTGGTATTTTTGCACCAAAATTTTATACAATTTATTTTTAAATATTTAGAACAGAAATATGATTTTTAAAATAATAATTCTTTAATTTTAGTATTTTTGAATATTAAAGTTAAGTTTTGGCAATTTGTAATAAATAGATTTAAAAATCTATTTTAAAGGAAATAATTTTGCAAAAATTATTTTTATACTTTAAACACATTATTGTGATCATCCTAAATTTAAATTTCATAAAAAGATTTTTGGTTATTTATTTACTAATATTCTCTCATTTATTAAACAATTTTCACATTAATCAAACAAGCATTTATCCCCAATTCGAAGCCCTAGAAACTTATACATTTTTAGGATTAATAGACTTAGACATATTTATTACCTTATTATAGGGTGATACTTGATACATTTGGTCAACACAATTATCCAAATTTCTCAACAGATATAACATTTTACCAAGGTGAGTTTTACATAGCCCTTTTTCTATTTATCACCATTTTTGGGGTGAAACATGTTACAACATCATTTATGCAATTCAATCATCAATGTGTCTATGTGTTTTCTATGTTGCATTATGTCTTGAGCATGATTAGAGTAAGCACCATTCTAGCATAATCATTAACTCCGTACAAGCCGGCGGTATACATTGATAGATCTATTGGACTGACAATCCCACCCGGATACGTGCCTCCTACAAAGGTTACGTGGGTGTTTGTTATCGTATAACATATTCAAGTGGACCATGAGCGTATGGTATGTATCATATTATAACAGTCATCAGGGTTGATTATGCACTCGATTTATTTCTAGTATGTTCTCACATATGGACTAGATTGACATGACACATGAATTGCACAACATTTTCATTCAATTATCAAAAACCTATGTAATTCTCACCAACTTTTGTTGACCCAAAATATTTTCAAATTAACATGTTTCAGGTTCTATTTGCTTGAAGATTTGAATTGATGCTTGAAGATGTTTGCATAGTTTAATTCAATTTGATGTACAAATTCTTAGAACAATTGTATGTAATTCATTTAAATTATTTAATGAAATTTATTATTCACCATGAGCTACTGAACAATCATCAATACGTGACATCCCGATGTTTCCGCCATCGGTTGGGGTGTTACAGATTGGTATCAGAGCCATGGTTATAGGGAATTAGGTTATTAGAAAAATAATCTAGTCTATAACCATAGGATTTAACAAGTACTTGCTTCTTTTGCTTGCTATACTCTATCTCCCTCCTACTTCTTATCCGTACTTTCATTCCTACAAGGAGGTTGCTCTCCAACAGTGGATCTACTCTTAGACTAATAGGATAAATTCCTCAGGTTTTAACCTGAACCCCCTTGAGATCTCGTCGAAGTTCTATATTTTAATAACGAACACGTGCAATCTGGAAGGGTGAACGCCTGTATTCTGAGTCTTCTGTCTAGCTGGCATTGCGGATATATCCCAATCAGACGAGGGACCCGGATGCCTACCTGGGAATTCTCGGGATGAGTGTTCACTTATAGGCTAAAGCATGTCTTCATATGTTATTGGAATCTAGAATCTTTGATAAGTCAACGTTTTCGTTTATTCGTTTTAATTAATGAATAAATGATTACACTCCTTGTATAACCTCATTCATTTCATTGTGTCCCTTACAGATCATGTCTCCACGTCGCAGCACTCTCCTTAACAATGGTGACAATCAAGATGAAGTGAATAACAACGACCACAACACTAACCACATTAATGGGAGTGATGCCCAACTAGCTGCGATTATTTCCCAACAATTGGCACAACAAATCACAACTCTGGTTTCTAACTTGTTGACTCAAGACATCCAAATGGATGGGAATGGCATTGGAAATGGCGTCGGAAATCACGAAAGGAATAGGACCTTAGTTCGAAAGGCAAGAAAACAAGTATTGTGGCCACATTAACTACCAAGAACCAGAAGCGTAAGACCAGGAATTTTGCAAAAGACACCACTACCCCACCCAATAAGAAACAATACCGCGGGAAGCTACCTAAGTGTGACACCTGCCAGTATCACCATCCAACCCAAGTGCCCTGCCGTCAGTGTACCAATTGTCAAAGGTATGGACATCTTGCGGACACTTGCCGAATCCCTGCTACAAACGCTCTTGATGCTCCAAATAACCCACTTGAGACCCTCCAGCTACTTAACAGCAAACTCTACCATCTGAATGATGTCTATTTTCCTCTTTAAATTCCATGTATTGAAATTATTATTTTCAAGTAATAAAATTCGAGTATTATCATAACATCTGTGTGCATGTTTGTCTGAATGTGAATTAATTGCTATAATCATACTTGCTTGTACAACAATTAGTTAACTACCAAACAACCAGCTTAACGATTGGTAGAGGTCATCATGTCTTTCCAACAGTCGGGAGAGGCCCTACCACCTGCTCAACGACTGGTGGAGACTATCAGACCTGCTCAACAATCGATAAAGTCATAAAAGGACGCAAAACCCTAATGTAAGGTAAATTGGTAATTACGATCCGGAACGTAATCATGAATTTACAGGTACATTAAGGTAGTGTGAAATTTTATCAAGGTTTCCAGTAGTTGACCAATTGTAAACCTAGTGTTTCTCTTAACTTCGGGACGAAGTTCCTAAAAGTAGGGGAGACTGTAACATCGCAAAAATTTTCAAAGTTTAATACGTATATTATTCCCGACCACACAACTTATATATACATATATATATATATAATAATAATAATATTAACAATAATAAAACTAGCTGGTTAAACATTAACCCAACTAACAAACTCAGCCCAAACCCCCTTGTTTCTTTACCCTTTTCTGAAGCCCAGCAACTCAGCCCAACCAGCATGGCCCAAACCCAGCCCAAACACCCTCCTTTCCACCCGGTTTAATCAAAAAGAAAAATGTTGTTCCCGCCGTGATTCGAACCCGGACCAACTCAACACACACACACACGCGTTTCACCACCTAGACCACACCATTTAGTTGGATTTAACCCAACATTAATTATATTTAACCCCTTATTAACTGATGCATCTTCTTTCCCTTGTCTCTGCTACTGTTACGCGATCCAGACAAGAAAAGGGGGGAAAACAGTCAACAAGCTTGACTGTCAATTAATGATTCTTATGCATTCGCCCAAGACCATACGTGAATCACGATCAATCACAAATCAATTATTTCCAATTATGAACAATTAACGCGTCAACTCTTAAATACGTGGTCAAACAATTCCAATTCAATAACCAGATCGTCACCCTATAAATTGAATGCTTCTGGACCTCCTCTACTCGCCGAAAATCATCCCTCATTCCCCAATTCTACTTAAAAACCCTCTGTGTTGATTATATGATCGTGTTTGACTTCGTCTTTGACCGATCTAATTAGATATCAAGCATAATTGTAAGTTTGTTATATTTTTGTGGGATTTGTTATTCGGCGTATGCACGACATTAACCCCATGATTGATTGGGTTAATGTCGTGTGTATTGATCAATTGATAAACTAGGGCTCGTAATGATCAAATTGGGGAAGAACATGAAATCACGTTTTATTATAAATATCTAACGTATAACATCCAAACACAACCAGAGGTCTAGACCAACTGGTTGTGCTTGGTGCTTGCTATACAGTCCACGCGGGTTCGAGTCCTGGCTTGGACACTTTTCTTTCTTTTTGCCGTTTTAATAGTTCTACCAAAAACAATTATATATATGTATATATTATACTTTATAAATTCGTTTTAAATTATCAAAACTCTTTTAAAAATTCTACAAAAATTATCTTATATTAATATGATGTAAAAGTTCAACTTACAATTTTTAGTTTTCTGAAATTTATTTATTTAATATTTATAATAATTAAATCAAGTTTATTCTATTTTATTTATAAAAATCTATAAAAATATCAAAACGATCTTATAAATTTCCACAAAAATTATCCTAAGTTTTTATAACATTAAGCTATTCAGAAATGATTTTTATTTCTGAAAAATCATTTATTTAATATTTTTAAGCAATTTTCGTTAGATTTAATCATAATTAAATCATAATAAATCCAATTTTTGGTATTTTTGCACCAAAATTTTATACAATTTATTTTTAAATATTTAGAACAGAAATATGATTTTTAAAATAATAATTCTTTAATTTTAGTATTTTTGAATATTAAAGTTAAGTTTTGGCAATTTGTAATAAATAGATTTAGAAATCTATTTTAAAGGAAATAATTTTGCAAAAATTATTTTTATACTTTAAACACATTATTGTGATCATCCTAAATTTAAATTTCATAAAAAGATTTTTGGTTATTTATTTACTAATATTCTCTCATTTATTAAACAATTTTCACATTAATCAAACAAGCATTTATCCCCAATTCGAAGCCCTAGAAACTTATACATTTTTAGGATTGATAGACTTAGACATATTTATTACCTTATTATAGGGTGATACTTGATACATTTGGTCAACACAATTATCCAAATTTCTCAACAGATATAACATTTTACCAAGGTGAGTTTTACATAGCCCTTTTTCTATTTATCACCATTTTTGGGGTGAAACATGTTACAACATCATTTATGCAATTCAATCATCAATGTGTCTATGTGTTTTCTATGTTGCATTATGTCTTGAGCATGAGTAGAGTAAGCACCATTCTAGCATAATCATTAACTCCGTACAAGCCGGCGGTATACATTGATAGATCTATTGGACTGACAATCCCACCCGGATACGTGCCTCCTACAAAGGTTACGTGGGTGTTTGTTATCGTATAACATATTCAAGTGGACCATGAGCGTATGGTATGTATCATATTATAACAGTCATCAGGGTTGATTATGCACTCGATTTATTTCTAGTATGTTCTCACATATGGACTAGATTGACATGACACATGAATTGCACAACATTTTCATTCAATTATCAAAAACCTATGTAATTCTCACCAACTTTTGTTGACCCAAAATATTTTCAAATTAACATGTTTCAGGTTCTATTTGCTTGAAGATTTGAATTGATGCTTGAAGATGTTTGCATAGTTTAATTCAATTTGATGTACAAATTCTTAGAACAATTGTATGTAATTCATTTAAATTATTTAATGAAATTTATTATTCACCATGAGCTACTGAACAATCATCAATACGTGACATCCCGATGTTTCCGCCATCGGTTGGGGTGTTACACTGGGTCAGGCAAATGGGCTATGTACCCAAGGTTCGTACAGATGATGATCAACACTCAACATGATAATCTGCCTTTCGGTGACCAATACATCTTCACCAGAGGTGCACGATTCTTTACATAATGCAACACACCTGACTGGGAACCAATGCTGGAGAATATGTATGCGTCCCAGTGATATCCACTTGTCATGGAGCTGTACAACAAGATTAGGAAGAGAAGGTCAGATGCTACTGAAACTCGACAACAACCCAGAGCTGCTCCTGCACCTGGACCATCTGAACCCACTCCTTCATCCCAGCCAACTGCTGAGGAAATTGCCCTAGAAAAAGCAAGGGGCAAAAGAGTGGCGACTGAACCTGCTCCATCAAAGCCCAGCAAAAAGAAAAGACCAGCTGGTTTATTACAAGAAGGGAGAGATACTTTGACACCTGAGCAACTTGAAACTGCTGCAGCCTTACAAGAAGTTGCTGAGTTTGAGAGGGCAGCGAGAAAGAGAAGAAGAGAACAGCTACCTGAATCAGAGATTCCTCGTGTTGTGACTCAGGATGATATCGAGGAGCAAGAGATCTTAGAATCCATCTTTGGGGCAGAACAACCGAATCAACCAGGGCCTTCTACTGCTGCTACTCCAGCCCCCAAAGCTCCAGCCCAACGATCAGCTGAACCATCCTCATCAGCTCCTGCTGCACCTCGTCGCAAACCGGTGCATCAGGAACTATATGAAAAGCTTGTGAAGGAGGTTGGTAAAACTGCTGCCAGGGAAATTTGCACTTTAAAGAGTGACGTGCACAACAACCAGGAGCTGAGAAAGAAAGTAAAGAAGCTCAAACACAAGAACTGGAACATGGAGAAAATCATTAAAGATCAAAGATACATTATCAAGTTTTAGAATGAAGTTCAAATGCAAATGTTTGAGATGTTCCAAGATTTCAAGAAGCAGCAAATCGGTGCTCCCAGCACTACATTTGATGAGACTTTCGATTTCGGAAAGTTTTTGGAGAAGGAGAAAGAGAAAGAAAGGGTTGCCGAGGAAAGTGAGGTTGATGAAGTGAGTGAAGATGAGATGCCAGAGAGATTCGTGGAGATGGGAATGGATGAAGAAGTTGTTTATGAGACTTCTGATGGGCACAAGTTGGATCCCGAAAGATCAACTTGGTATCCTAGAAGGCCCATCACCATTCCAGCCTTACATCAGAATATCCATCACACCAAGTCTGCTAACCAGGAGAAGATCATCTCCTGGAAATATGATGAAGAAAAGAGATTGTTTGCTGTGAAAAGAAGAGGGGGAGTGATACAATATTTCAAGGGTCAAAAGGAACTGAAATCTCTCCCCCGATGGGATATCAGGGAGCTCAGCAGGGCCCCTTTCATCAATCACTCCCTCGACTCTCAGGCTGCCATGGTCGAGTGGTTTATCAAGAAGGAATGTGACACCGATTTCCAAATCCTGAAGCCGCAGAAACCAAGAAGGAGAATATCCAAGAAAAGAATCGATCCCAGCAACCGGACGTGGCATGATAACTTATGTGATTGACCCTCCACAGGTCGTCACACGAGTTCCTATTAGATCTGAGCTTCCAGTGATGCTGAGGGATTTCAAAAAGTGATTTTACGACAGCAACACTGGTGAAGCAGTCATTAAACTGCAGGACGATTCGGAGGCTTTAAGGATTTTGGATCCAGTAGACGTGTTTGCACTTAATTTGTCAGATCTGAATATGCTGTTTGCAAATCAGATTAATGTGGGTGCCGGGAACACGTTGTTTGAAGAAGCGGTGTTATTTAGAAGGGCTGTGGATAGAGCTATGAATCTGAAAAGAGAGCTGCTTGAGATAATTTGTCACACCCTCAAAATCCACTTGCGGAGTTTTACCGCGAGGCGCATGACAAACCAGGATCCAAACCAACGATCACAATAAACAAGTCTAAATGAACATAAATGCAATTTCAAAACATAATTTAAAATCCCCGTTTACAGCGGAAGCTTATTTAAAAACAATATCTCAATAATGAAACAATAGTTCAACGTTCAAAAGACCATGCAACCCTATTAAGACGCCGTGCAGACGCGTGCGCCCTAGTCCAGTCGTGCTACCTTAGCGACCTGAGAAAACATGTAAAAGTTTACGTCAGCACAAAAATGCTGGTGAGTTTACAGGTTTTGTATCCAAGTACCAAGTCCACCTGTCCATACTATAACAAATAGAAAACCAGTATACGCTAGCTAGGCATACGTTTTGTTACTACCACGATTGGAAAACCATTACTAACGCGAATACCAAAAGTATGCCCGATGTAGTTCCTGTTTGAGACAATATGCACCCGCCGACCCTCCAAGTCGACGAGCGGGGTTGGTCACTCCCAATAGCGCTATTCACATTTCCCCGTTGTGCAAACCCGCACATTCATGGTTCCCCCCGGGACTTCCAAAGATCGTGTAGTACACAATAGAAACCCATAGTATGACAGTAGTTACCAAATAATTGTTTTAACACATGTTTTCTCCCCCGAAATATGAAACCAGTTTAAAAGAGGGGCCGTAAACTCACCTTAAGTTGCGTTACTCCTTAACCCGAGTAAACCCAGCTGCTATGCTAGTCCCGTAAGCGGCGACCTAACATACGACAGTTACAAGTACTTAGACTAATAACCCGCAGGTTAATTAGTCCCTAGATGTCCAGACCATAACCAAGTTCGTTTGAAAACACCGTGACTGTTTAACTGACCCATAGTACAAGACTCGACATCCCATTGGTGACCCGAGACTCCCCGTGTTATGTTTACGCTCCAAAACATACAATAACGCAAGTACACTTAACATACGTTAACGCACAACAAGTTATAGCACATAGTTCACGTATCACCGGAATACATCCAAATATATGTTACCAAGTTATTAGACATGTTACGGGGTTCCTAGCATGTTACTACATGTTAAATCGGGTCTCGGAATGCTAATTTACACTTACAGCAGCAGTACACGCGATTAGGAAAAGTCAACTAGCATTTAGGTTGGTCAACTAGCAATTAGGAGTCCTATTCGCCCCTATTATAGGCGATTAGGGGCTACTCCCCTCTATTATAGGCGATTAGGGGCTACTCCCCTGAACTTTCTAGTGATTAGGGCTAATCACCTGAACTTACTAGTGATTAGGGCTAATCACCTGAACTTACTAGTGATTAGGGCTAATCACCTGAACTGTCACACAATTAGACCTCTACTCGCCTGTGTTATAGGCGATTAGCACCTTACTCGCCTATAACATAGGCGATTAGGAATGCTACTCGCCTGTAACCTTGCTGTTCTGGTTTTTCGCGCGTTTAATGCTCCAAATCAGATCCAGAACGTGTGTAACTACCCAATATCATCCCAAACACTATCCTAAACATGTTTAACCCAAAACCCTTCGTTCAACCTCGTATAATCAGTCCTGCATGCAACCAAAGTAATCCAAACACCATTCACATAGCATGCAACATCATACTAACACATGTAATCATAACACTATTATCCAATTACTGAGATTTCTATCATCATACTATCAATATCAATCCTGACCTAGCATGATAAACCATCAAATCATCATCAAGAATCATAACAATCCTATCTTTCTAATCATACACACCCATAACGCACGTATATTAGTTATAATCCGATTAACAACCCTTATTGACGATTTTCAGAAAGCTTTTTCGTTTATGAACAGGTCTGGACCATTAGGGATTGATTAAAAACGTTTACAAAGTGTTATGGATGAGAATCAAACCTTAGGATTATGAAAGAATGATGGTTAGACCTTGAAACCTTGTGTTTTTGATCAAAATCGCCTTCCAGAGGTTGTTTATGTGTTTGGGGCGGTTATGGGACGACTAGGGTTGATATTAGGAAGTTTAGGAGGTTAAGCATTGTATTTATAGGCGTTTCTAGTCGTCCAGCACGTTATAGGCGAGTATGCAGCAGTTTCATGCGATTAGGGCTGCTAATCGCATGATTGTGCAGGTGATTGGGCCTAATCGCCCCTACATACACACGAGTAGGGCTCTAATCGCCCCTAAGGTCCTCTACTCGCCTCCCCTACAGGTGATTAGGCTTCCTAATCGCCTGTAGGGGTTGGTTTGGTGCGTTTTGCGCGTTAAACCCCGTTTTAACATATGTTAATGCATATTCACGTACCAACAAGTCATATAATGATTGTAAACACATAACACAAGTAAATACACATATTTACACTCGTTCACCAATTCCCGGGACTCGAGACTCGTACGTTCCGTATGCCCTGACGATCCTACCGATCGTCACCGTTTGTACACTTGGTTAAGGACCGACATCTAATGAACCTCTAGACCAACATCCAATGATCCTCTAGACTAAACCAATAGTTCCCGAACTATAACCCGACTTAACTAACCCAGTTAAGTACAATATACGCATGACTCGCTAAGGTAGACTTTCATCTAGACAACGTTGTTAACCAGAATTTGCCGGGTGTCACATCATCCCCACGTTAAAAGAATTTTCGTCCCGAAAATTGCACAAGCACCAAAAGAACAAAAGAAATAACGAAGGAAACAAACAAAAAGATAGAAACCAAAAGAGAGATTTACCCGAGTTGTCACATCATCCCCACGTTAAAAGGAATCTCGACCCGAGATTCATTCAGCTGCCGAAGAGACATGTCTCGACTCGAACGCTTCCTTAGGAAAAAGATGAGGATACTTAGACTTCATCTGATCCTCCCGTTCCCATGTATATTCCGGTCCCCGGTCTGAGTTCCACCGAACCTTAACGATACGAATCTTGCTGTGACGCAGGCTGCGAATCTTGTAATCAAGGATCTCTACAGGTTCTTCCACAATCCGAAGACGATCATCAACCTTGATCTCTTCCAGTGGAACGATGAGAGACTCGTCAGCCAGACACTTCTTCAAGTTTGACACGTGAAAGACGTTATGTACGTTACCGAGCTCCGTCGGTAGATCAAGTCGATATGCCACCGGCCCAATCCGTTCCAGGATCGTAAATGGGCCGACCTATCGCGGATTGAGTTTGCCACGCTTCCCAAAGCGTATGACACCCTTCCACGGTGAGACTTTTAGAAGTACCTTGTCATTGACTTGGAATTCCAGTGGTTTGCGACGCTGATCAGCATAACTCTTTTGCCGGTCCCGTGCCGCCGCCAACCGATTACGAATCTGTACGATCTTTTCCGAAGTTTCGTACACTAGTTCAGGCCCAGTGAGTTGACTCTCACCCACTTCAGCCCAACAAAGAGGAGAACGGCATTTCCGTCCGTACAGTGCTTCGAACGGAGCAGCTTTGATGCTCGTGTGATAACTGTTGTTGTACGAGAATTCTACCAACGGCAGATGAGCTTCCCAACCCTTGCCAAAATCGATCACACATGCCCGCAGCATGTCTTCTAAAGTTTGAATCGTACGCTCACTCTGACCGTCAGTCTGTGGATGGTAAGCCGTACTCATGTCTAGTTGGGTACCCAAAGCCTTGTGCAAAGACTTCCAAAAGTGAGAAGTAAAATGGGAGTCACGATCTGAGATAATAGAAACTGGTACCCCGTGCTTAGAAACAACTTCTTTCAAGTAAAGACGAGCCAAACGATCCATGGTGTCGGTCTCCTTAATAGCAAGAAAATGGGTTGATTTCGTCAACCGATCGACAATCACCCATATCTTGTCGTTCCCGCTTGGTGATTTAGGAAGTTGTGTGACAAAATCCATAGTAATCCGTTCCCATTTCCATTCCGGAATTTCAGGTTGTTGCAGGAGACCCGACGGTTTCTGGTATTCCACCTTGACCTTAGCACAGGTCAAGCATTTGCTCACGTATGAGGCTATGTCCGACCTCATGTTTGGCCACCAGTAAAGCACCTTCAGATCTTGGTACATCTTGTCCGAACCAGGATGAATAGAATACCGGGACTTATGAGCCTCATCAAGGACAAGCTCCTGTAGTCCCCCGATCAAAGGAACCCATATACGTTCTACGAAATAGTGCAGACCATCAGACCTTCGCTCTAGGTGCTTGTCGGCACCGTGCATAGTTTCAGCTTTAAGGTTTTCCTCCTTCAAAGCTTCCAATTGGGCAGAACGGAGTTGATCAGGTAACGATGAATGAATAGTGAGCTGCAACGCCCGAACGCGACGAGGTTTAGTAGATTCCTTCCTGCTCAAGGCGTCTGCTACAACATTCGCCTTGCCAGGATGGTACTTAATAGCACAGTCATAGTCGTTCAAAAGTTCGATCCAACGGCGTTGCCGTATGTTCAAGTGTTGTTGGTCGAAAATGTGTTGGAGACTCTTGTGATCGGTGTAGATGGTGCATTTGGTACCGTACAAGTAATGTCTCCAAATTTTCAACGCGAATACCACAGCACCCAACTCCAAGTCATGAGTTGTGTAGTTCTTCTCGTGCACTTTGAGTTAACGAGAAGCATACGCAATCACTTTCTCGCGTTGCATCAACACGCAACCGAGTCCATGAATGGAAGCATCACAGTAAACAACAAAATCATCAGGACCCTCAGGTAAAGACAAAATAGGAGCAGAACACAGTTTAGACTTCAGTTCTTCAAACGTGGACTCTTGTGATTCACCCCAGTCGAACTTCCTATCCTTCTGAGTGAGAGTGGTGAGGGGTTGAGCAATCTTCGAGAACCCCTGAATGAAACGACGATAATAGCCCGCAAGGCCTAGGAATTGCCGCACCTCAGTTGGCGTCTTTGGTGCTCCCCAGTTCTTGATCGCTTCGATTTTAGCTGGATCGACATGAATTCCTAGTTCATTAACCACATGTCCTAGGAATTGAACTTCGCGTAACCAAAAGTCACACTTTGAGAACTTGGCGTAAAGTTGTTCCCGTCGCAAGAGTTCCAAAACTAACCGCAGATGTTCCCCGTGTTCGGTCTCGTTCTTGGAGTAGATCAGAATGTCATCAATAAACACAATGACGAACTTGTCCAGATATGGTTTACAGACGCGGTTCATCAAGTCCATGAAAACCGCTGGTGCGTTCGTGAGACCGAAAGGCATGACCAAGAATTCGAAATGGCCATAACGTGTTCGAAAAGCAGTCTTCGCAACGTCAGCCTCCCTGACGCGCAGCTGGTGATAACCGGACCTCAAATCGATCTTGGAATAATAACTAGAACCCTGAAGCTGGTCGAATAGATCATCAATACGTGGAAGAGGATAACGGTTCTTGACGGTCAATTTGTTCAGCTCTCTGTAGTCCACACACAATCGGAAACTTCCATCCTTCTTCTTAACAAATAAAATCGGGGCTCCCCAAGGGGAAGAACTTGGCCGGATGAAACCCTTGTCCAAGAGTTCCTGTAACTGACTGGACAATTCCTGCATCTCGGGAGGTGCAAGACGATAGGGGGCCCGAGCAATAGGAGCAGCCCCTGGTACAAGATCAATACCGAACTCGACTTGACGATGAGGAGGAAGACCAGATAAATCATCGGGAAAAACATCAGGAAACTCGCGTACCACCGGAATGTCGTCGATCTTCTTTTCATCACCAGAGGAAACAGATAAAAGCGCCAATACGGCTGAATAACCCTTTCGAAGACACTTAAGGGCTTTCATGCTAGAGATGATGTTTAATGGAACACCACCCTTGATACCGTACACAAAAAGAAATTCTCCATCAGGGAGAGGAATCCGAATAACCTTATCGTAACAGACAATCTCCGCGCGATACAAAGATAACCAATCCATTCCTACCACAACGTCAAAACTACCCAAAGGTACCGGCATAAGGTCGATGGGGAACGATAAACCCGACAACTCTAATTGACACTCCCGAAGGACACTAGTAGCTTCAATCGTTTTACCGTCAGCTAACTCAATAATATACTTGGTTTCTAATGGTACGGGTACTACATCTAGCAGTCGACTAACATCCATGGATACAAAACTCTTGTCGGCACCAGAATCAAATAACACGCTAACAGAACGATTATTGAGAAGAAACGTACCGGTGACTGTGTCAGGGTCCTGCCTAGCCTCAGCAGCTCCAATGACGAAGGCACGTGCATTTCTGCCGCCGCCCCCGTTGTTACCATTCCCGTTGTTCCCACCCTGCTTCAGTTTTGGGCAATCCTTCTTGTAATGCCCAGTGTCACCACAGTTGTAGCATCCTTGTTTCCCTGTAGTCCCCTGAGTAGTCGGAGCTGAGCTGTTAGTCGGAGCCTGAGTCGATGGAAGTGTAGCCCGACAATCCTTAGCATAATGCCCTGTTCGCTGGCAGCGGTGACAACGGTTACTGTCGCAGTTCCCTTGGTGATGGCGTCCACACTTGTTGCATTTGGGCAGTTTTCCCGCATAACCACCCTGCTTGTTACCCGAAGAAGATGAACCCCCATTATCAAACCTTTTACCCTGCTGTGCAGACCCAGATCCTTTCCCGTCATTTTCCCACTTGCGCTTGTTGTTCTCTGGGGCCTTAACTGTTGAACCCTTCGCAGGCAAAATCCCCTCATTCACTTTTAAGTTGGTCATCCTATGGGCCGATCGAACTACCTCCGCATAAGTAGGATGATTCCCAGCAGCCACTAACCCTGCATTTTCCGGTACTAACCCTGAGACATAGTGTTCAATCCTACGATACTCTGGCACGTGCAGATCGGGACACAGCACTGCCAACTCATTCCTCCTCACAGTATACTTCTCGATTTCCGATCCAGTCATCTTGAGGTTCCACACCTCATGCTCCAGCTTCTGTACCTCTTCCCTTGGACAATACTCACGCTTCAGCAACTGCACAAAATTCTCCCATGGCATAGCATATGCCTCCCCAATACCCATGTTCTGGGTGATGCCATTCCACCAAGTCAATGCCACGTCCTGAAATAACGCAGCCGAATACTTCACCCGATCTTCTGGAAGACAGTTACACATCAGAAATACCGACTCCACTTTCTCCAACCACCTTAGCAAGCTAACCGCACCCTCAGTGCCAGAGAATTCCTGGGGCTTACAGTCCCGGAACATCTTGTAGGTGCACATGGGTGGGGGTGGGTCAACAGGACCACCTGAAATGAAACGTATGAGAAACCACGAATAACGTAAACAAGGCTCACCAATGAGGCAAAGAAAATGGATAAAACAACTTACCACCACCGTTGTGCCCTAACTGGAAGGCAGCTTGGAGCAAGTTGTTCAGATCAGCCTGTGATAGGTTAATACCTCCACCACGACCACCAGCACCACCGCGACCACCACCACGTCCACCATTGCGACCACCTCCACGTCCTCCACGCACTCCAGACATGATTCTGGCAGAAAGAACGAGAAAATTTAGTTTCGCAGTTAAAGATAACCACTAATGTTCACAAGATCAAAGCCAGATCCAATCCAGGACTATCCCCTCAAACCCAGAGCTCACTAGGGCTTCCATGCATTTCGGTTTATGATTTTGTGTGCACCCAAAATGATAAACCGCTCTACATGGTCCTCCAAGTGTTCTCCTAGTTCAAAGTTCAAATCACCGAACATAGACTCTTAGCTACACACCGTAATACTACGGTAGTTTATGACAAGTGTTTCTATTGGGGTGCGAAAGGGAGATGTCCGATCCTTGGACAAATCTCAAGAGTACACGAGTTACTCCCATAGACTACACTGCCTAGATAATAAGTAACCCAACCTAAGATAGAACGGATGATGTAACGTAGAAAGACCAACGATTTAGAGACACCCCGACAAGACCATACGTAAACCACTATAACGTTTAGTACCATGTGATCGTCTAGTGTGTGCGACTCGGCTATAGACTAGACTCTACATGCAGTCCTAGTTCACTATAACCATTGGCTCTGATACCAATCTGTCACACCCTCAAAATCCACTTGCGGAGTTTTACCGCGAGGCGCATGACAAACCAGGATCCAAACCAACGATCACAATAAACAAGTCTAAATGAACATAAATGCAATTTCAAAACATAATTTAAAATCCCCGTTTACAGCGGAAGCTTATTTAAAAACAATATCTCAATAATGAAACAATAGTTCAACGTTCAAAAGACCATGCAACCCTATTAAGACGCCGTGCAGACGCGTGCGCCCTAGTCCAGTCGTGCTACCTTAGCGACCTGAGAAAACATGTAAAAGTTTACGTCAGCACAAAAATGCTGGTGAGTTTACAGGTTTTGTATCCAAGTACCAAGTCCACCTGTCCATACTATAACAAATAGAAAACCAGTATACGCTAGCTAGGCGTACGTTTTGTTACTACCACGATTGGAAAACCATTACTAACGCGAATACCAAAAGTATGTCCGATGTAGTTCCTGTTGTTCCTGTTGTTCCTGTTTGAGACAATATGCACCCGCCGACCCTCCAAGTCGACGAGCGGGGTTGGTCACTCCCAATAGCGCTATTCACATTTCCCCGTTGTGCAAACCCGCACATTCATGGTTCCCCCCGGGACTTCCAAAGATCGTGTAGTACACAATAGAAACCCATAGTATGACAGTAGTTACCAAATAATTGTTTTAACACATGTTTTCTCCCCCGAAATATGAAACCAGTTTAAAAGAGGGGCCGTAAACTCACCTTAAGTTGCGTTACTCCTTAACCCGAGTAAACCCAGCTGCTATGCTAGTCCCGTAAGCGGCGACCTAACATACGACAGTTACAAGTACTTAGACTAATAACCCGCAGGTTAATTAGTCCCTAGATGTCCAGACCATAACCAAGTTCGTTTGAAAACACCGTGACTGTTTAACTGACCCATAGTACAAGACTCGACATCCCATTGGTGACCCGAGACTCCCCGTGTTATGTTTACGCTCCAAAACATACAATAACGCAAGTACACTTAACATACGTTAACGCACAACAAGTTATAGCACATAGTTCACGTATCACCGGAATACATCCAAATATATGTTACCAAGTTATTAGACATGTTACGGGGTTCCTAGCATGTTACTACATGTTAAATCGGGTCTCGGAATGCTAATTTACACTTACAGCAGCAGTACACGCGATTAGGAAAAGTCAACTAGCATTTAGGTTGGTCAACTAGCAATTAGGAGTCCTATTCGCCCCTATTATAGGCGATTAGGGGCTACTCCCCTCTATTATAGGCGATTAGGGGCTACTCCCCTGAACTTTCTAGTGATTAGGGCTAATCACCTGAACTTACTAGTGATTAGGGCTAATCACCTGAACTTACTAGTGATTAGGGCTAATCACCTGAACTGTCACACAATTAGACCTCTACTCGCCTGTGTTATAGGCGATTAGCACCCTACTCGCCTATAACATAGGCGATTAGGAATGCTACTCGCCTGTAACCTTGCTGTTCCGGTTTTTCGCGCGTTTAATGCTCCAAATCAGATCCAGAACGTGTGTAACTACCCAATATCATCCCAAACACTATCCTAAACATGTTTAACCCAAAACCCTTCGTTCAACCTCGTATAATCAGTCCTGCATGCAACCAAAGTAATCCAAACACCATTCACATAGCATGCAACATCATACTAACACATGTAATCATAACACTATTATCCAATTACTGAGATTTCTATCATCATACTATCAATATCAATCCTGACCTAGCATGATAACCCATCAAATCATCATCAAGAATCATAACAATCCTATCTTTCTAATCATACACACCCATAACGCACGTATATTAGTTATAATCCGATTAACAACCCTTATTGACGATTTTCAGAAAGCTTTTTCGTTTATGAACAGGTCTGGACCATTAGGGATTGATTAAAAACGTTTACAAAGTGTTATGGATGAGAATCAAACCTTAGGATTATGAAAGAATGATGGTTAGACCTTGAAACCTTGTGTTTTTGATCAAAATCGCCTTCCAGAGGTTGTTTATGTGTTTGGGGCGGTTATGGGATGACTAGGGTTGATATTAGGAAGTTTAGGAGGTTAAGCATTGTATTTATAGGCGTTTCTAGTCGTCCAGCACGTTATAGGCGAGTATGCAGTAGTTTCATGCGATTAGGGCTGCTAATCGCATGATTGTGCAGGTGATTGGGCCTAATCGCCCCTACATACACACGAGTAGGGCTCTAATCGCCCCTAAGGTCCTCTACTCGCCTCCCCTACAGGTGATTAGGCTTCCTAATCGCCTGTAGGGGTTGGTTTGGTGCGTTTTGCGCGTTAAACCCCGTTTTAACATATGTTAATGCATATTCACGTACCGACAAGTCATATAATGATTGTAAACACATAACACAAGTAAATACACATATTTACACTCGTTCACCAATTCCCGGGACTCGAGACTCGTACGTTCCGTATGCCCTGACGATCCTACCGATCGTCACCGTTTGTACACTTGGTTAAGGACCGACATCTAATGAACCTCTAGACCAACATCCAATGATCCTCTAGACTAAACCAATAGTTCCCGAACTATAACCCGACTTAACTAACCCAGTTAAGTACAATATACGCGTGACTCGCTAAGGTAGACTTTCATCTAGACAACGTTGTTAACCAGAATTTGCCGGGTGTCACATAATTCACAGGATCAATGCAGCAGATAAAGAAAAGGATGATAGGGAGAAGGCTGCTCAAGCTACTGCTGCTGCTGCTGGGGTAGAAACTACTCAACCTGAAGTCGAAACTGCTTCAGAGATACATACTGAAGAACCTGCAACAGTAGCCGATCCTGAAGGAACTGCAACAGAATCAACTCAAGCTCCTCAAGCAGTTGAAGAAGATCCAGTCGCGTTATACATGCAAGACCCCCCTGAACAGGTTGAGGGGGAGCAAAGCGAGGTCGAGATAGATTGAAGATTGAAGAACTGGCAGCTGTGGTCTAGGGGGAGTATTGTTGGGTTATATTGAGACCACAGTTACCAGATTAGAGACTTTTGATAGTATATTGTATAGCTTGATAGTTGAAGGACTTAGTGTGTAATTATGGCATAGTTTTGTAGTCAAACCCTACTGCTGCGCACTTAAGTACACGGGCCCTGCGCACTTAAGTTAAGTGCGCAGGCCCAGGGTATTTCCTATATAAAGGATGTGTGTGCACAGCTTTGGGGTTAGGGTTTTGGTCATTATCTATTGATAGCACAAGATAGGTGCGTACTTGCTGTAATCCATGGTTCTTCAGTGTTAAATCATCAATGGAATTATCGTATTATTCATCTTGTGTGTCGGTTCTTACAATATTCATCTAGTTTCTTTGATTGTAGAAGATTAGTCACTTAAAACACCTAATTCATAGGTGTTTCTAAGTGATAACAATCTCTTGCACTTACAAGATCTAGCATTTGGGACTTACATTAGCCATATTCTATAAGAAAATAACAATCCTAAAACTAACAATAATAAGCATTCGGTCATGAATAGTTTATCCAACTTAGTCTACAACTTTTACCACACCTTGATAAGCCTAAAACCATCAACACTTCTTAAATAATACTGAGGTAAATTGTATGTCTTCTTTTAACAACTCAAAATAGTTGTTGTATAAAATTTAAATAAAAGGAATTAATTTAAACCTGCATGCTTGGGAAGTTGCCTCCAATTCCAACTACCATGAGTTAACATACTCAACTAACTTCTTGTCTTCTTCAGGTGTCCATGTTCCCTTCTTAATACCATTCTTATCACAACAAATTAACATAATCAACAACCTATTAATTCATATTCTGATTCCAGTAACAACTCATATTTTTTTAAACGGCGTA
The DNA here is from genome assembly GCA_028751855.1 of Ambrosia trifida. NCBI lineage: Eukaryota > Viridiplantae > Streptophyta > Magnoliopsida > Asterales > Asteraceae > Ambrosia > Ambrosia trifida. The sequence continues at coordinate 896,076 of CM054123.1, read as the reverse complement.
ACAACTCATATTCTTAACTTGTTATCATTAAAATCAAGCGAAACGTGTAGTGACGTATTATACCGTACAACTAATGATGCATATGATTAGGTAAGCAGTTGCAGATCCATTATCAACCAACCAATAATAATAATAATAAATAATAATAATAATGACACGTTCTAACATTATTAAATAAATTTCCTAAATTAGAAACAAAATATGAATAAGTAAATCAACACTATGCAAAAAATGACAATAAGAGAACGAACAGAGAACACACCATATATGTGAGTCCCACCGTCCAGTCCGACGATAAAACGTAACTCCACGGTACGACGAGCTCTTCGACGGCGGTCCAAATTAATGCTTCGAGCTTAACCAGATCATCATCTAACAACAAATTTGCTAAGAAGATAACCACAAATGAACGTTTCTCTTCAATTACTGATGAAGATGAACGTTTCTGGATCCAAAACAACATCCATCATCTTCTGTTTCTGATAATGTTTCTATTTGATTACTGATGAAGATGACAGTTACAGATGGATTGATAAAGGTTACAGATTAAGCTCCGGTGACGGATCGATGATGGGTGATGAAGATGAAGGTTTCCGATGGATCGATTTAGGTTACAGATGAAGCTCCGGTGACAGATCGATGGAAGTTACAGGTTCAACTCCGGTGACGGATCGATGAAAATTAGATCGATATGGTGGTTAGTGGATTAAGATGTTAGAGGATGAAGATGTATTTTTTTTTCACAGAGAATGAAGTTAGATATGAAGATTTGGTGGTTTTATTTTAGGGTTGAGAGTTATTGACAAAAATGTCCTCTGTTCACATTGGTTCCTTGGTTCTCTCCCTAGAGTTGGTTCTCGTATGATCCCTACCATATATATATATATATATATATATATATATATATATATATATATATATATATATATATATATATATATATATATATATATATATATATATATATATATATGGTAAGTATCCACAAGAAACCCTCTAAAATGAAGAAACTCCCACAAACCCAACAAGTGGACCACATTGCTCCACATCACCATGATTTGTTTTAGAGGGAAAGGGTACATTGGTCTTTGAGCTTTTGTTTGATTAACTCTCTCTGACAAGAGGTACTTCTATGGTTCAAAAAGTCAAGCCATCTTGTATCTTCATTATTATTATTTCACTTTCTCACATATTGTTCCCCCTTTTCAATATCAATAATAATACAACCTACCGAATGTTCTTCACTCTCATTAACTTCTCTGTTTCTTCTCCTTGCCTCATTAACTTTTTCATGTGATGGTATCGAATCCTCGAATTATGCCACATTTAATGAACGTAGATTCTAGGAATAACCATGCACCGACTGGTTTTGTTTCAAATTACTCTCATGTATCAGAAACAGAGCATGATAGTGATGATTCTGGATCCGAAGGTTTGTACATGATTTTTTTAACGCCGGTGATATAGTATGTTAAGCCTAGTATGTTATAGTTATAGTTATTTTAACAGGGTTTTATATTTTTTAGAAAGTTGTATTTGTCTGTTCATGATCACAATGTTGTTATAGTTATAGTGGGGTAGTTATAGTTATAACAAAGTTTTTAATATTTTTTCTTAACAGGGTTACATAGTTGTTCATATGTTTTATAGTACCCTCAACAAAGTTATATTTTTGTTGTAGTGTGGGCTGTAGTGTTTTATATTTTTTTGTTGTTTACATGCCTTAATGCTGGTTCCTCATCTGGGTCCTCATCTGTGTTGAGGAATGTCGATGGAAATCAAAGAGGAGCAAATGAAGATATATATGCAGGGGTTGAATTAGGTAAGCTATGGTAAGCTATTTTTGCAAAACATGGGCCTTTAGTTAGTGGGTGTGGTGGTGATAGTCTTGTTTGGCATAGACTACGAGTTTTGTAAAAGCAGACATTTTTTAAATTCTGGAATACTACATTATATGTGTTACATGTGTTACATGGAGGCTGTTTTTTTGTATAGTTATTTGTTGGTGAATGTTTATCCGAAGATATATTTTTGATAGCTGTTTTTGTGTCTTACATATTTTACCTACAAGAGGATCAACAAAAATATAGAAATCTAACGTATGTAACACAGCCTTGCATAAGGACATTACAAGTTTTAGATGTTTTTAATTCACAATCTGTTTCCTTGTTTGCTGTTTTCTTTTAAATATTTTGTATAATGTTTGCAATTTTAGATATTTTTTACTTAACAGGTGAAAATGAAGACATCGAACCGTACTATGTTATTGCAACCCCAAACGGTACCCAATTCTGGATCCCCAATGTGAGCCCCTGGTATTTGCCTGTTGTTGGTCAGACTTTCCCGACGTTTGAGGCTGAAATGGCCATGTATAAGGAATATGCATAGCAGGCCGGTTTTTCAGCTAAGAAGGGGCAAACCAAGGTTTGGATGGGGGAACCGACACATAAGTATGGTAAACCTCGGGTTAACAAAACATTTGACACTTTAGATGAATCTTCTGCTAAACCCCGTAAAACTTCATTTAGCCTCTCAAACTGCCAAGCCCATGTGTTAGTGTCAATCACTTGTGGTGGTTCATTGTTTAAAGTCATTCGTTTCAATGATGTTCATAACCATCAGCTCTGGGATAAAAATAACATTGACCTTACTAAGATTTCTCGGAAACTTTCTTTCTCGACCAAACAGTTCATTCATAATATGTCTCTAAACCGAGTTGGACCTGTGAAAGCTCATATGTACTTAGTGTCTCTTAAAGGCGGCCACCATAATGTCCATGGAACTGCTGTTGACTTCAAGAACTTTAGCAAGCAGCTTCGGATTTTTATCGGCGAAAGGGACTCGTCTTTATTCCTTGACCGCTTGCGTGATCGGCTTGAAAATTTGCCAGATTTTTTTATGACTTTGTGGTGCACGATGGTAAACTGCACTCTGTTTTCTGGGCGGATGAAATTTCAAAATTGAACAATAAGTCCTTTGGTAATGTTGTAGCGTTTGATGCAACATACTTCACAAACAAGTAAGTTACTGGGTTTAACGTGCGTTAGTGCTTTTCTGTTCTATATTTTTTACTACTTAACATACGTAAATAACATGCCTGTCTTTTTATAATGTGCAGGTACAACATGATTTTTGTCCCTTTCACTGGGGTGGATCACCACAAAAAGTGTGTGACCTTTGGTGCAGGATTGATAATTAATGAAACCATAATTAAAAGCTCATGGTTCACAGCCCAGGCTAGTGTTGACTGACCAAGACCCGTCGATGATGCAGGCTGTACCATAAGTGGTCACTGAGGCTCGCCACAGGCTATGTATGTGGCATATAATGAAAAAACTACCCACCAAGGTAATGTTTATGTAGGCACCCATGTTCTGTATTATGTTATGTTATAGTTAGATCCTCACTCACATGTTAGAAATTACTTACGTTTCTTTGTTCTTTGCACCTAGATTTCTGGAGATGTTTTAGACAACACTGAGTTTCGGTCACGCATTCACAAATTGGTATGGAACATTTACATAAAACGTACAACGTTTGAAGCTCGATGGCATGCGCTGCTAGAGACATTTGGTCTTGAAGAAAACCAGTGGTTGAGTGATATGTTTGCAATCAAGGAATTGTGGGCGCCGGCGTATTTCACGGAGATTGCAATGTCTTGCTTGATGAAAACAACTTCCAGAAGTGAGAGTTTCAACAGTTCGTTTAAAGTCAATTCCACTGGGGCAAACACACTAGTTCAATTCATGTTATGTTTTGAATCCCGTCTTGATAGCCAACGTTACCGTCAGCGCGTTGCCGAATACAAAACCTCATCGACGGTTTTTGTTGGGTCTATGGACTTAGCCATTGAGCAGCATGCGTTTACTTTGTACACTAATAATGTCTTTTAGGAAGTTAAGAAGGAGATTGTGAAGGGGTAGTTTTCTTGCTACATGTCGAATGTCGATGAACAGGACAACATGCCTGTCGTGTTTTCAGTCACACAACTGGACAAGCATCGTGATGTTACCAATGTTTACCAGGTACCCCGTTTTGCAACTTCTTGTGTTTTAGGTTTTCTGTAAAAACTGCAAATAACTAGCAGATTACCCGTACCAGTCTGGGTAGCGACACAGATTTATACATAATGAATTATTCTACACATTGACACTAACCTGGTTAAAAAATAGAATGTATTTCACTGAGTTGTAGAATACATGATCATAAGTCGTTTACATGAGTTGTTTGTCATTACATAAGTTGTTTAAATCAGTTGTTGCTCAAAAGGTCTTTTTCATGAATGAGCAGTCTTTAACTCAACTTATAAGCTGTTTGTCCTTACATTAGTCGTTCACATAAATTGTTGCTCAAAAAGTCTTTTACATCAGTCTTTAACTCAACTTATGAGTTGTTTGTCATTACATAAGTCGTTTACATCAGTTGTTACTCAAAAAGTCTTTTTCATCAGTCTTTAACTCAACTTACACTAGTACAAAACAGGGATATTTAGTCGCGGTCATTTGAGTTAAAGTCATAATGACATAATTATAAAATTACTTAAAACTTGTTTAACATAATATTGTCTTATTCCCAACAATAATAGTTGTTCCAGATTCCTTCAGTTTCAATGGTGTCCATTTGAAATATCGGCTTGTTAAGACAGACGTTCAAACCGATTGACATGAATTCCATCACAAAACTGCATTTTAGAACATTTCCATACAATTTATTAAAACAAAACATATGAAAATAACAATAACAAAAAAAGGAAAAATAATACTCAATGCATCCTTTAATTCAGTGTAATGGAAGGTAGAAGCAGATGCATAACCAAATATTAATATTCAGTTTAAACATATGTAGTACATGTAAATTTATCCACAAAACTAAATTAGACATCAATATTAATAGTGAAACATTTAATTAATTAATTATTAATCATCCAACTTAGATACAAATTTTCATACCAAACCATTATGTATATGGCTTCAGATGAACAGAAAGAGACAGCTTGTGCAAGAAGGAGAAAATAAATTTTGCAGCAAGACAACGCAGATGTTACGTTTACTTCATCCTTGACTATTGCAACCGCCCCTAAGATTGTCACCACCAGACAGCTAGGCCCCCACCGCTGGCACCATCGCGTTGTTTGATGCAACCATTGTCATCGTCACCACATCTAGGACCGTCTCCACCCATTGCCATTAAAGGTCTTAAAAGAAAGATAGTAGTCGAACACTCAAACCCATTTTGACCCGAACCAAATTCGTACTTTTTAAAATGACCCATTTTGACCCAGACTTATATTGCTTAGCACCTGATGTGATGGGAACATATTTTGCTTAGAACCGGATCTCACCTAACCTGGTCTGATGCAAACTGACCCGTTACCCAACCCGACTCGACCCCGCCTGCTTTGCCAGCGTTACTCATTAGCAACTTAAAGTCAAATGATGAACCTTGGGAATGAATTCAAGCCCCACCTCCCCGGTAGCCTTAACGGCTCGCCCCAAAACAGCACACAAATCACCAGCATTTGGAATGTCAAGTCTTCTGTTAGAAATCACACCAATAGATAATACCCTTCTTCTGTCGCCTTAAATGCTCTTTAGATAACATCGATTGTTGTTAAGAGGTCAACCTTGAAAAATTACAAAAAATATTTAAATTGATGAGATTAAAATTAGATCATTACTTTCATAAACATTATTTTTGGGATTAGATTGTATGGAGATGAAAGACTACAAAACAATGAAGAGATGAAATCACCTTTGGACACTCAAAGTTCACTTCCAATCTAAAATCAACTTCAAATTCAACACTTCCTAATCCAAAATCGATGAATACCATTTGATCAATACTTGACCAATATGTATTTACCTTGATGTAATTAATACTGAGGCCAACAATAACTGACTCCAATTTTGTTCAGAAACATTTGTAGTAATCTGCTTCCATGTACTCTCATGTCAAAAATCACCACCACTTTAAGATTTTTAACCTAAAAACCAAGTTACATCATCAAAATCAAGCACCACATAATGCTATAAAAAACTTTAAAAGAAAACAATAACAAAAACATGCATCTGCCTTTTAACAACATCTAAAGGGTATGTGAAGGTTTGACCAAATAAATGTCCCGACCAAACCCGTTGTCGTTGGAGCATAAACAATGATGTGGCTTGCACTCAGGCTAACGACGCCTTCTTCAACTGCTTTATCGATAAATGCTAATAATGAGTAGTAGTATCCATCTAACATTTAGCAAAACCAATTTGTAAGATTTTCCAACATCTCAATTACCGTTTTGGCATTAAACAGTTCTTAAATATTGAAAGGGTATTTTAGAGATTTTAATGGCTTAGCGTTTTTGTAATTAACGTCTTGAGTAAGTTCATTACTTGCACCGCGTGCATTAGGGCTGTTAATGGATCCGACATCTAATCCAACCAAATAAAGTGCAAAAGAAAGAATAGTCGCATTAATATATGACGATGAAACATGACAAAAAACCATAGCTCTGACTTTTACCTGAGTCATGTTAGGTGCAGAAACCATAGCAATGTTTCTGGCATTCATTTTATTGCATTCTTCATGCTCAACAACATCCGACATAAGATCAACCACCCAATTAAGCAACGTAGTCTCCGTCGGCTTCAAATGTTTCACAAGCTCAGCACAATCATCTTCGGTGTTACACTGCAACACCTATTCAGGAGAAAGCCCATCCAGCACACCACATGGCAGCTCTCTAAACCAAGCTTTAATCAACCCTACCAAACAATGCACCTCTATATCTTCAGGTACCATACCTCGGTTTAGATGGTTCCGCACCTCTTCCTCCTTGCTGTTTTCCGCATTTATACGAAATATCCCCTCTGCCTATTAAACACAATTAATCTTTACAAACAAAACTTAAAAGATACTAAATTTATATTTAAAAAATTTATATACCTTGAGACCGCCTTGCGCGTATAATCTTTCCTGCATAAGCAAAAGAATTGTAAGCACACTGTTTCCTCTTGAATCAGAAGGTCCGTATTCACCACCTGCAAGAACAAAATAATCAGTGATGTATTCATTCAATTGGCTTAGACCTTATCAGCATGCTTGCAATATAAACAACTGAACTATACATCATTCATTTCACATCAGTTCTTAAAATCCAATGTTTGTTTCAAGATCAGTCTTTGTATCAGTTCTTATATCGATTCTTCAGTTTTTTGCGATTATGTAAGCATATGTTCATATCAGTTGCAAAGGGGGTTCATCAATTGTTTGATGATGAAAAACAGTTCTTTTGTGATTCAGTAAGTTGTTCTGCATCAGTCGTTCATTTAAAAAAAAATATTCCACAATCTCAAAAAGAATTCCTCTAACTCAGAACATGCTCAAACAAATAGATAGATGACAATTAAATCAAATATCTATACTACTTTGTTTTAAACAGCTTAATCAAAATCGGAAACAACAATTAAAGTAAAACTGAGATGAATTACCTGATAGCTAAAATGTGAAAGCGAAGCAAAGCTGTTGAAACTGGAAACATAAACGAATTAGAAGAAATAAAAATTTTATATCTGAACTCAAAAGAGCACACATAAATTTCGTCATATAAGAACACCGTCAGTTACTTTAATCGAACCTGCAACCAACAAATCAACAATTTTGATTTTGAAACAGAGTAATTGACATGCCAAATCTAACATTTGAAACCGTTACATGTAATGGCATGAGCAAAAGAAGGTTTGTGTGGGGATTTCTAGGGTACAAACTCAGATATCACTTCACGTGTATTAAATCCTCAAGTAGAGACATACGGCAGAAAATTGATGATTTAATTGAAAACTTGAAATATTGATGAGTGAGAAACACTTACGCGAGAGATACGAAGATCAATTCCGTCTTTCCAGTTGAAAACTTAGATTGTTTTTCTTCATAGGATATTGGGCAACTTGCTTATAATCTTCGATTAAGAGAAGGAGACGAACGATTCCAGACTTGAGAAGAGGATTATGAGGAGCGGAGGAGTTTTATGGGTGAGATAAGCGCAGGAGAGTTTGAGGTGCGACGTTGATTGTACAGGCAGAGAGTGTAGATGCATCATGGGGTGGGGATTTATAAAGCAGGAGCAGTTGAATCGCCAAGAAAATAGGAGAGGAGCGTAAGAAAGAGAATGAAATAACTAAAAATATGTAACCACCAAATTTTCAGTGTTTCTACGGCTGAGATCAAAAGTTAGGGCGGTTAAGAGCGGTTACTTTGAGTTTGGACGGCCAGGATTAAAAGGTGAGGGTGGTTTTCGGCAGTTTTTGTTACGCAGTCTATATATATTATAATATTGTTATAAATGCTAAAAGGTTTTTGCTACATGTGTAACAAGTTAGTTGTACCACAGACTATCTATTGTATTTGACTTTTTTGTACTTCCTGTGATTTAGGTTTTCTGTCAAAACTGCAAATATTATTGTTATAAATACTAAAGCAACATGCTACATGTGTAACAAGTTAGTTGTACCAAACACTATCTATGGTATTTGACTTTTTTATACTTCCTATGATTTAGGTTTTCTCTGTCCAAAACTTCAAATATTATTGTTATAAATGCCAAAACAACATTCTACATGTGTAACAAGTTAGTTGTACTAAACACTATCTATGGTATTTGACTTTTTTGTACTTCCTGTGATTTAGGTTTTCTCTGTCAAAACTTCAAATATTATTGTTATAAATGCTAAAAATTTTGTTACATGTGTAACAACTTAGTTGTACCAAACACTATCTACGGTATTTGACTTTTTTGTATATCCCGTGATTTAGGTTTTCTCTGTCAAAACTTCAAATATTATTGTTATAAATGCTAAAAATTTTGCTATATGTGTAACAAGTTAGTTGTACCAAACACTATCTATGGTATTTGACTTTTAAGGCTGACTTTTGATTATACACCAGAGGATGTTGTACATAGGTGGCACATGTTGCTGTTACATGTCTTTAACATTTCTACAATGATGCGGGTGCGATTTGACAGCGTTGATACAACGTCCAAATGCTCTTGCCGAGCTTTTACGCGTCTTGGCTACCTTTGCCGCCATGTCTTTGCAGTTTACATGATTAAGAAAGTTGACCGCATCCCCCAGCAATATGTTGCCGACAGGTGGTTACGTGATATTCTACCCAAGAAAGTGTTCTCCATTTGCAGCCGTTATGGTGTAGACACTCATCCAGGTTCTGTGTTGAGGAATGAGATACTTAAACTCGTAACTGAATGTGTCGATGTTGCCAAAACAGATGAAACCACGCTGGCGGACTTGGTTGAGCAGCTCAAATCAATCAAACTGAACTTGTTATCCAGGGAATCTATTTCTGTTATTCCGAATGAGCCAACTGAAGCGGTAGTGGAGGACATCATTGGGCAATCGGCTGATATTGAGGTTGTGGTTGCCAATCCTGATGTGGCACGCAACAAGGGTTGTGGAAAAACTCGCAGAATCTCTGGACCTGGTGAGAAGGCCACCGCAAAGCGTCCCAAAATGTAACATCCGACCCCTCTCACCACCAATATTGTCTGCTTTGCCCCAACTGGTTTTCCATCCAGAGCTCACAGATTTGTTTTTGGTTAACCAGTGGAGACTTCCCAGGAGGTCACCCATCCTAGAATTTTTCCCACCTGAGCACGCTTAACTGTGGAGTTCTCCTCTCATCCACTAACATTAAGCCCCAAAACGCGTTGGTGATTTAAGAGGCTTTGGATTACTTATGAACCAAGGATCTCTCCTTGCCACGACCGATGTGGGATTTTCCTAGGGTGTCATACAAAGGTCCATGTTAATCTTCTCATAAATTAGTACTGTTACAATCACCACCCCTTTTAGGGACTCATCGTCCTCAATGAGGTTTGCCCTACCATCCCGAACGGCACAGGAGTGTCTCTAATACCATCTGTAACATCCGACCTCTCTCACCACCAATATTGTCCGCTTTGCCCCGACTGGTTTTCCATCCAGAGCTCACGGATTTGTTTTTGGTTGCCCAATGGAGACTTCCCAGGAGGTCACCCATCCTAGAATTTCTCCCACCTGAGCATGCTTAACTGTGGAGTTCTCCTCTCATCCACTAACATTAAGCCCCAAAACGCGTTGGTGATTTAAGAGGCTTTGGATTACTTATGAACCAAGGATCTCTCCTGGCCACGACCGATGTGGGATTTGCCTAGGGTGTCATACAAAGGTCCATGTTAATATTGTCAAATTTCCGTCACCTATAGGCTATGGAAAATACATATTTTTGTCAAAAAATGTCCATAAACTTAATTTCTAAATTCAAATGTTTATTCATTAGCGTAACAAAGGATTTTCGATATAATGTCACCTTGATCTATAAAACCTAATGTCGTGTTTAAAATCTCCAACTAACTGGAATATTTTAATCAAAGCTCACTTAGTTTGTACTATTTAACAACTTCTGCTTTATGTACAAAACCAATTTTGAAAATAAAATCCTTCCATCCATAGGAACAATATTTAGTCTTTAAATTCACCATCGACAACTACTTATTTTTAACTTGTTCGAACTTTTACATTTTTTGGTATTTACCACAATCATGTTTCTCATACACTTGATTCTAACCTTCGATTCAAACCCCAAAATTTACACTGCTACATAATCCTCTTACTATAAAATAAACTCTTTATCAACTATCTTCACATTCACTATCTCTTACAACCTTGATTCTGCTTCAAGATTTTTCACCATCCACTCAAGAATTAGATTCATATCCTTCACCTTCTCAAACATGAACTAGATACCCAAGATAACCAAACTATTGAAATTTGATTGTGTGTTGCATCAAACTTAATTCTTAGTTATACATGAGGATTTAATTATCTACTTGAACATTTGATTATTCATGATACTTGAAAACGTGGAATATAAACTATTTTCTATAAACACACCTAGAGTCATTAACCTTGTCTAGGGCAACTCTATTACAACTCACATGCTACACTTGATACTTGATGCATTCACAAACTTGCTTACATGTACATATTATCAATTTGCAATTTATTTGTCAAACAATTGTTACATTTAATCAACAACTGGTTGAGGATGAAGTACTTGCTCAACAGTTAGTAGAGTACCAAATAACCTACTCAACAATTGGTAGAGGTCATCATGCTTGCTCAACAGTCGGTAGAGGTTCTAACAACCTGCTCAACGATTGGTAGAGGCTATCGCACCTGCTCAACAATTGGTAGAGGTTCCTACTCACTGACTGGTAGAGGTCTTTTTTCCTGCTCAACTGTTGGACTTATTTTTGGATACATTGTACATTAAAAGATTCAATCACAAGGTTATTTTACATGTGTGTAGAGTCATAGAAGGACATAAAACCCTAATGTAAGGTAAATTGGTGATTGCGGTCCGGAACGTAATCATGAATTTACAGGTAGGTTAAGGTGGTGTGAAATTCTATCAAGGTTTATGATAGATAACCAATTATAAACCCTAGTTACCTAGTAGTTCATTTAGTCTTTCTATAGTTAATCAATACATGCATTTCTTTTAGGATTCCTAAATCTTAAGTTTAGTGTTTTGCTAGATTCTTATTCTCCTTGCTATTTCAAACCAACCTAATCCAACCCTTAAAACTCATGCATATCAATCCCTTCATCCAAAATATTCGAAACAGTTTATTCTATTATCAATAAATTCATGTCGTGCCTTAACCCAAATTTTCCAAACCACAGTTGACCTAATTTCTACCCAATCCTGTGTTTCCAATAACTTCGGGACGAAGTTCCCAAAAGTAGGGGAGACTGTAACATCATTACTTTTCCTCAATTTTTTTTGAAATAATAAAATCACCGCTTTACCTATCTTATACTTCTTTTGTACAAGTATAATCATGTCTAAATCTTTATAGTATTTCAAAGCATTCTTATATATTTCGAATATTTTAAAGAAACACCAAATTTTTTCAATAAACTATCTATTTTAACCTCTTTAGTGATTTTATTTATAATAATAATAATAATAATAATAATAATAATAATAATAATAATAATAATAACTAACATGACAAATCTTGCCCATTATTTCCTCACGTAAAAAAATAACAAATAGATGTCTAGTTTAAAAAATTTGATTGATGCATTTATGAATATGTAAATAAGTATGTCACCTAAATACCGTTAATAAAAGTATGTCACCGAAATAATTAATGCAGTCCCATTAAACTTGCTCCATCTTTTTTTTTTTGAAAAGAGAATTTCATTAACAAAAAACTCGAAAGTCCTCAAAGAAAGGACTTACGAGAAAAAATACAACCGAAAACAATCACCCTAACGGGTATGTACACCAATCCTTCCAAACAACATTTTTCCATCTAGACCTATTTTGAATCCAAAAATACGCCGTAGACTTTATTTGATATAACATCTCGAAAGGCCTTCTTTGCTTGTTGTGAAAAATATGGTTGTTTCGTTCGTTCCATAACATCCAAAAGGTGGTATAAATAATACCCCGCAGAATAATTCTCTTATCTTTGTGAGATCGATGAAAATCCGGAATACGAATGATATCAAGGACATCAAAAGCGAAAGCATGAGGAATACGGCACCAATCTTCAACTCTAGCCCACACCTCTTGGGAATATATACACCCGGTGAATAGGTGTAACGAAGTCTCCGCGTCTTCTTGGCACAAATAGCAATTCGTTTGTTGGATATCAACTCCCCTTTTGATAAGTTCCGCGATAGTAGGAAGTCTATTACGAGCAATTCTCCAAACCAAAATTTTGCATTTAAGGGGGACCCAACCTTTCCATTTAATCAACGCCCCGTCACCCGTGTAGATAGGAGCAAGAGCTCTTTTAGCCGAGGATACCGTGAACATGCCATCCGTTTCTGGACTCCAACGCCAAATATCTGCACCAAGCTTACAATTATAATCATAGATTTCATGAAGTAATTGAAATAGCTCCATAATCTCCTCTTGAGTGGTCGGGGGCACACGCCAATTCCAAACAAGAGACTTCGTTCCATTATTAAAGAGAAGTCTGTCCGAGACTTTAACCCACTTGGACTGCTCTAATCTGAACAGACGTGGATAAATGATCCGAAGAGGAGCATCACGGAGCCAAACATCTCCCCAAAAATAGACATCCGAACCTATCCCCACCTCCGCAACAAAAAGTGATTTAACCGGAGCCCCACAAGGCAACAACCTATCCCCACGCATTGCTATATGTTTCCAGCAGCCGCTTGACGCTTTATTACATGGCAGCAAGGTCCAAGGACTGCTCGCACCATGGCAGTCAATAATGATCTTCTTCCAAAGGTTGTTTCCATCGCGTTTAAACCTCCACGTCCATTTTAAAAGAAGAGCGTCGTTTACAATATGAAGTTTGGACACTCCTAAGCCCCATTTCTTTTTTGGTGAAGTCACAACATCCCATGCTACCCAAGCAATCTTTTTATCATCACTAGCTCCCGCCCACAAAAACCGTCTCATAATTGCTTCCATACTATCTAAAACCGCTTTAGGAGCTTTGTAAAGCGATAAATAGTAGATAGGCAAACTTTCTAGCACCGATTTAATAAGAACAAGACGTCCACCTATAGAAAGGTTTTTGGCTTTCCATTGGGCTAGACGGTTTCTAATCACCTCAATAACCGGATCCCATTGGTGAATTCGAGTCATCTTGGCACCAACTTTGATACCTAAATAGGTAAAAGGCATAACACCTCTTTTACAACCCAAGATCTCCATCATGTTATCAACCTCTAAGTCCTCCGTTCCAATGCCAAAAATATTAGATTTATGAAGATTAATACGAAGGCCCGAGCATAAATAGAAAATACGGAGAATCCTCGCCACACATTTAATATTATCAATAGACCATTCCCCCAAAATAAGAGCATCGTCCGCATAGAAAAGATGAGTTAAAACCACCCCCTCGTCTTTGAACGAAACTCCCTTGAATGCACCGACCTCTTTAGCCTTATTTAGAAGCCACGAAAGAGCTTCCATAACAATTAAGAAAAGAAAAGGCGAGAGTGGGTCGCCTTGACGAAGGCCCTTTTCACATTTAAACTCGAATGTAGGAGAACCATTAACCAAAACCGAGGCTCTAGAAGAATTACAAATGCCCTTCACCCAATCGCACCATTTAGAAGAGAAACCCATTTGAGACAAAATAGATATTAAGAAATTCCAATTGACGTTATCATAAGCTTTCTCAAAATCTATTTTAATCATAAATGCCTTCGTTCTTTTTTTCTTTAACCGGTCTAGAATTTCACTCACCATAAGGGGCCCGTCTAGGATAAAACGGTCCGATAAGAAAGCCGATTGAGTCTCGGATATAACTTGGCCCATAACCCTCTTGAGACGATTAGCTAGGATTTTTGAAATGACCTTGCTAACCATCCCAATAAGAGTAATAGGCCTATAATCTTTAAGCCCTAAAGGAGTTCTAACCTTAGGGATTAAAGTAATAAACGAGGATCCGCATCCAATGCCAAGAGAGGCCGAATCGTGAAACTCCGCCATTATGTTGAAAAAATCATCTTCAAGCAAATTCCAAAATTTCTTGACAAAATGGAAGTTAAAACCGTCCGGACCTGGGGCTTTGTTGGAACCGCATTCAAAAACTGCATCTTTGATTTCCTGTTTAGAAAACAAAGCAACTAAAGACATATTATCCGCATCATTAATTTGCTTCAAACCTGTGCAGTTCAACTGAGGCCGCACCCTCATGTGATCCTCGAAGTGTTTTCGAAAAAAAGAAAGAACTTCTCTTTTAACAAGACTCGGCTTTGTGATCCAAACATTATTCACCATAACACCCGGAATGGCATTTCTAGCTTTCCTACCATTAACCACCGTGTGAAAAAAATTAGAATTTTCGTCACCCAAAGCGGCCCACTTGACGCGTGATTTTTGTCTAATATCACGCGCCCTATGAGCCTCAATATCTTCAATGGCTTTTTTACATTCGGCCCAAATCCACATATCCGCTTCTTCCAAGTCATTGTTTTCCATGTTAACCTCCATTTCTTCCTTTTCTTTTCTCAAGCGACCCTCATCTTCATTCTCTTTATCACTAATATTCTTGTACCAATCCCTTAGTCTCGCACGAAGGACTTTTAATTTATTCAACAAATTTTCGTCAGCCTTGCCATGAGAGACCCACCCTTCAAAAACAGAATTAATAGTATCAATGCAACCATGTCTCTCCAACCAAGAGTCAAACATTCTAAATGGCTTGGGGCCAAAATTAGTATCCACAATCGAAAAAACGAGAGGAGAGTGGTCCGAAAGATTCTTGTTCAAAGCACGGACACAAGCATTCGGCCATTTGTTAAGAACGTTCTCACACACCAAAAATCTGTCAATTCTACTCCATGTACATATACCTTTTCTATTAGACATGTAAGTAAACTTGAAACCTTTAAGATTATACTCATGCAAGCCAGAATCATCAATAAAAGAATTAAAATCACGGGCACAAACCGAATCGAAAGCCGAGTTTCTTCGTTCCTCCTTATCTCTAACTGCATTAAAATCGCCAAAGATAATCCACCAACCCGTGTATGAATTTTTCAAAGACTCGATCTTCGACCAAAGGAGTCTTTTGTCAACATTGGATTGTGGAGCATAAATGTTCAACATATTTAACCTAACAGAACCTGCCAAAACAACGCCTGCTATATGAAGGAAGTTATTATCTTTAGTAACAACATCTTTCACAAAAACCTTAGGGTCCCAAATACAAACAAGACCCCCCGAATTGCCAATGGCGTTAACGCTCTCAACATCAAAACCCAAACCTCCCCAGTAATTAGACACCAAAGACAAATTAATGTCACTCACCATGGACTCCTGCATACCAATAAAAGAAATTCCGAACTCTTTTTTAATTTTGTTAATCCACCTCGCTTTACCTGCCACCCCAACCCCTCTAATATTGATAGATAGATAATTCACTTGAGAACACCTTGTAATCCTTCATCCAAAATCGCCTCGTGAATCATATCCGGAACTTCATTGAGCTGAGCACCCCACAGTGCCCCTAAAACAATAGTAGCCTTCACTTCATTATTTTGGTCATGCAAAACACTTGTGGACCCTTCCAATGTATTATCGGCACTATGGAGATCCAATTCAGGCCCATGACCACAAATGGGAGTGTTAAGGTCCAGGCCAGAATCAACATGGGCTTCTCCTTCGACATCTACCAAGCCCACCACGTTATCTGACCCAGCAGATTCCCTGCCTTATCCCTCTTTCTTGCTATGTAGATATCGAAAATATCCCCATAAGAACGAATGAATCCCGCCAAGTCGTTACCACTACACTTCTCAGGCAGATTTGTGATGAATACCTTGGTAATACGGCTAAGAATGGTAGCCGGAATTTCGGAATTCCGACCGGCCATTCAGAGAGTATTATAGCTTAGTTTTAGGTGCGTTTTTTCCTTGTCCCCTAATCGGCCGTCTATTGCTCCATCTATAATATCGCAATTTGATTTAATCAAATTTAATCATATATAATTTTAATCAGACAAAACTTAAATCCTGCTAGCATCATGCATGTGTATTACATACTATTAATATACTAACTATTTGAACAGTGTTTAAAATGAACAGTACATACATTGATGGCACATTTGTAATTTTTGGTTATTAATTAATATAATATAGTAACGATGCAGGTGCCTTCGTTTTTACGACTCTCTCTCATCCTTTCTCTCTCTACCTCTTTTATTCCCATTAATAACATCTCCATCCATTCAACCCCATCATTTTCTACTTCATCCTTCCACTTCTTGCCTTTAATATCTTTTCCTTTAACATCTTTTCCCTACTAATCAATCGGGTGGTTGTGATGGGGGTGGCGCGGAGGTTTTCTTGAAGGTGGTGTAGACCACGGGTGCAGATCGGGGTCGCCACCGGGTGGTGGTGGTGGCGGGGGTAGCCCTGAGATTATATTAAACAGATTCCGGTAATTTAAATAGTCTCTTTCCGCTATCGTGCGCCGTGTCACGTGCCCTCTCCTCATAAAAATCTTCCAAACTACCATATACACCCTTCAACTTATATACCTATCAAACCCATCCTTATGCACCGCCATCATCAACAACACCACCTCCGCCGTCATCACCAACACCTCGAGACCATCACTTCCAACGTTGTTATCTTCATCAACAGGTACGATCCGTGGACCGATTTTCAACCCAGATACAGAGAGAATGAGAGGACCGGTGATGATGTTTGTGTGGCGGCATCTCCGCGATTCTGCCGTGTCAAACAGTTCCCTCGCATAATCTGATAAAAAGGAGAAGTTGTAGTTGTTGTAAAAGAATGTGATATTTTTTGTTGATATAGATGTTGTTGGGTGTGGGTTTGAGTCTGGGTTTGGGGTTTGTGTTTGGAGGACTTTTTAATTATTCATGTGGGCTATGAAAGTGATTTGAGGTTATTGTAAAACTAAAGCACCGCCCACAGGTTTGTTGAATTAATTATTTGTTGTTTGTTGAATTATAAAAAAATTTGTATTCTTTTTATTATGTATACTTTGTTGGGTTGAGCAAACATGCACTGACTTTCCAACGAAAAATTCATAAAATTATTTCATAAATTTTTCTATAATATTATTAATTGTATATACTAGTCACTTTATAATTTTAACTTTTTATAACACATTTTATGTTTCGATCCAAGTTTATACTATGTTATATCATTATTTTATTGGAGTTTGTATGATTTCATTGGAAAGCGAATGATGTATGATTTTTGTATCCGACTTAGAGCTTTGGTAAGTTAACGTAATACAACGCAATCTGCTATATTCTTTTGTAAGTACTTAAGATGCAAAGTACGTAACTTGGTTATGGTGTTGTATGCCTTCAGTATTTGTTACGACATTACTATTAAAAATCCTAATTGAAGTTAGCTTCGAGGCAAATAAAAAAATTATTTATAAACGCGCAACGCGCGTTCGTCAATAACACTAGTTATAATTAGTAGTAAGCATATATGGTATCAATGTTATATCCTTTAGTGTATTATTTTTAGTAATAATTTATATTGACAAGTAGTAAATAAATTTAGACAAATCTAGCAAAGAAAAAAGTTTTCTACACAATTGAAGATATTAATTAAGTAGGGGAAAGACCCTGTACAAACTGTTTTTTTGGTAAAAACTGTGAAAATCAAAGAAGGGTATTCTTTTTTCGAATTTTTTTTCCATATTGTTAAACATGTATTATAGTATTTAAAACTACAAAAAAAAATGCTGTAGAGTAATTACGTGTAGAGTAATTACATAATTACTCTAGTGTAAACTAGTGTATTTACTTTAATGACGTAATTACACTAAAAAATTTTTTTTTTTATTTTTTTTTGTATTATTCATTTAGAAAGTATGTTTAAACATATGGTAAAAAAAATTCTAAAAAAAAATAAAATTTTTTACCCCTTTAATTTTCATAGTTTTTACCGAAAAACACTTTGTATTTGATCTTTACTCTAACTAAGTATGAGAAAAAAAAAGCAATAAACCTTCCAATTCTCCACCTAAATCTCGTATACAAAATATATGATTTCAATTTTTTTTAAGTTTCAATAAAATGAAAATGCCATATATTGCTATTATCATCTCTTTGCTTCCTATTCACCAAAAATAACACATCTCCATTGTACCATCTGCTTCATTGAAACAACGGTGCCATGCCGTTCTCCGCCGTTAACCATCAATGCTCATGCCATTGGCTGTTTCCTGTCTCCGTTCTCCGCAGTTAATCACGGACCACCTCCATCACGCCCTCTCTCTCTTCCCACCGCCATTGCTCTCTCGTTCTCTCTCTTCGAAGCTAATGGCCATGGTTTAACACAGTGCTGTAATGTTCTAGACCTCTAGTAATGCATTATCTCTGTTACCGGCTAACCACCAACAGCAGCACCCAGTGACAACCACGACTACCCTCTGACACGACCGTGGTCGCAACATCTGAGACCACCACCACGGTAAAATCCCTCCGGCAAACACATGTTTCTTCATCTCCAAGGAGCGGCGATATGGGCCACAATACCTTCTTGTCGGTGATAGAGGAAAAGAAAGATATTTGTTGGTGTAATACCTAAAATACCCTTATAAACAGGAAAAATCCCTAGAATACCCTTACTGTAGACAAGGGCTTCAAGAAATGTTATATTAATAATAATTTATGGCGAGAAAAGAGGTAATGATCGACGACCAATTCAATTGATATTTGACCGCTATTAAATGATCATTAAGACAATTAATCGCACCACTAAATTGTTAGAACATTAATCCCCTATATAAACCATCGAACCCACAACTTAGTCTTCCACGAACCAGCACCGGTCACCACTAAACGATTGGTTACCACCATCGTACCACCGTTCCACCACCCAGACATCGATCACCACCACCATCGCATCACACTTTGACCTTTACCCGCAACCTTTCCTACCATCACCAACCATCGCCACACTCCACACTTCGGTTTAACCACCACGACTACTCGCCACCTACCCGGGACTTTAGTTAAACCATTCGTTCAATCCTCCAAGCTCTATATTATACCTTGTTATCCGTATCTGGCGACATTGAATACAACCATTGAGATCAGCCCTTAGGATATATCGCCGCAACACAACCGTCTGCCACCACGAACCAGACTCGTCTCTACTTGCAACTAATAACTCCTCGTCAGCCGAATAGTGTGATTATTCAGGTAGCAAACCATACTATATACTATTTCTGTTTTGAAAATATTTGTTTGGATAACGACTACCCACACAAGTATGGTTGTTTTGGTTTGAGTTCGATGTGGTTAATAATCAAATTAGCGTGCTTATATTATTCCAAGTATTTGTTCAAAGGAAAATATAATTGTCATAATGAGTTCCTGTACGAAGATGAGTTCTTATACCAATGACTAGCTTGAAAAGTTATTGGTGAAACTATATAAACAAATTAATTAAATTAAGTTTTGCTAGTTGTAAAAAAAAAAAAAATGAAAGATAATCATTTGAATCAAGAGAATTCAAACGTTGTTTCCTTATAAATTAGTAAACCATTTTTTTTTATTAAAGGCTAATAGGTGACAAGAATGGTTTTATGATCACACAAAGTGTTGACTAAAAAGACTTGGTTCAGGTTAAAAAAAAAAAAAAAAAAAAAAAAAACTAGACGGTTTGAAAAATAATAGAAGTTTTATTAGTTGGTCCCGTAAATTAAATTAAATTCGTTATAAAAGAATTGTTCAAGCTGTTTTGTTTGAGAGTCTCATGGATTAATATAACCCTCTAGAAACTCAACCACTCGACTCAAACTCTGACGTACACTGCTATGGAATATTATAAAAAAATATACATTTAAGTTGGTTCTTCTACTATAGGAGGGGTTTTTGTCATAGTTGGGAGGATCGTTACGGGTCATCAAGGAAAAGCTTTAAGATGAGTTTACGTAACTTTGTTTATGCAATTCTTTATACTTGAAACTTTATACTTAAGCAAATCTACATACATGTCTAGTTGTAAACTTTAATGCCTCATGACTTAGACAAAGACTATTATACTTAAACTTCAACTTGCATAATCATTAACCCTGATCAAGCCGGCGGTATACAATGATATATCTATTTGATTGACAACACCACCTAGATTCGTTGACCATCTTTTATGAGGAGCGCGGATGATTGTTATCGTTCCAATGTTATATTAAGGTGAACCGTGATTGCGGGATGGACCTAAACTTTGTCGGAGGATTGATTATGTGCATACTATACTTCTTGTTTATTCATGTAGACTTAAACTTACAATAGACATATGAATTGCTAAACTTTTGAAACTTACAAACTTATTGCTAGACTAGGTCTATGTATTCTCACCAACTTTTAGTTGACCCCCCTCCCATCTTTTCCAAACTCAACAAGAAATACCGATGCTAGCATGAGGAGTTTTTTTTGAAGCTTTAAGTTTCGTTTGTTTGTTTGATGTACTAGAATTCATTCAAGACTTTTTAATGTATATAAATTTTGGATATTTTTAATGAATAAAGGCTTATTTAAAATTTGATTACCATGTGCTACTGAACAATCATCACTACGTGACATCTTGATGTTTCTACCATCGGTTGGGGTGTTACACAAAATGCCTAAGGCCCCACGCTTTTGCAACAATTGCCACCAATATGTCACAGATCATGATGCAAGGAATTGCAAGAAGGTTGTTGCGATGAAAAGGGCCAAGGAGGAGGCGGCACACACCCGGAAAGCCTAAAACAAGTTGATGGCAGTTGATGGGGCAGCATCACTAATCTCTGGTTTTTGAACCATGTTAGACACTGGTAACAGTTAGAAACATATGCAGTCCCTTGTTGTTACATGTGTAACATGGTTGCCACATTTCATGTTTTGTTGTTCCCCAGCTACTTCTATGTTTTTTTTACTTTCTAGTTTATGTATGATGTTCAACCACTAGACATGCTGTTATGTGTTTTGTAATATATAATGTGGTGTGGTTGTAGTTATTATGTTCTGTGTTTTACATTACCCACTATTGGTTTCATACGCAACACAGAAACTCCACTGATGTTGTAATTATTATATTACATATCATTTGAGCCGTCTCTTATAGTGTGGGCCCCTAAACAAGAAGTGTTTGAGTAGATGTGGTAGATTTGGTACGGAAGATTCCCTATCAAAATCTAATAAAATAATGATATGTAAGGACAAAGTACCTAATGAAGAGAATGAAATATAAATTGAACTTTATCACACAACCCCTTTTTATCAATATTCATTTGACATAAAGTAAAGTCTACCACTACACCATTAAACACAAATTAAATTATCACCAACCACCCATCCTTAGTTTTACTATTTATACCCTATGAGCTTAATACATTTCAATTCCATAATAATAGTTTTCCAAACTTGCCAAAAGAAATACTTTCTGTAAATCGAAAGCCCTTCAAACACTCATGCAGCCAAGCGCTAAAAGATCAACGTCAAAGACGAGGTCACTTCAAAAGTAACTGATTTTTGGGCGTTATTGGAACGTACCGAACGTCAAGCCATTGATGGTTGGAAGAATGTTACTAATACCAATGAGAGAACACTACCGAACAAAGGGGTCGACACCACAATGATGGAAGATGGTTCTAGTACCCAAGCGACATATGAGGATGCAAAGATGGAAGTTGATGGAGGGGCGTCAATCGGCATTGCGTACTCGGTAACCAAAGAGGATGTAGCAATATCGGACTTTGAATGTCCAGGTGTTGAGTACGACCATGAGTTTGTGGTTGTCCATTGTGTCCAAACTCACCAAATACTCTCGCTAGGTGGGCAAGCTATAACCCTTGGGAAGGCGAGGACAGCGAACTGTCGGAACTGAGCTTGGAAGCACAGTATGGATCATTCTCGCCATGACGGGCGCCAACTTACGATGGTTTCCCTTTGGCAACATACTTTATGTTCCGTTTTGTCGTACGTTTTTATGTTATTTTCGTCAGGTGTATGTGTTGTTGTCTACGTATGTTTCGTGTTGAAGACAGTCTATGTAGGTTTTAATTCTCATAGGTTTGTTTAAGACGAGTAGGGTATGTCACAGTCTGACCCTGTAGCTATTTGTTATGTATGTAACAGTATGTTTGCCATCTTAATAACATATTAACTATGTCTTATGTAGTATCCTAGATCCCACTATCAACAATACTCAGAATACCTTACTATTTTTAAGATATTAACATATGAAACATTCTTACATACTATGTGCTAAAAACAGTTTAACATATGCAACATAATATATATTATAACCAAGAAAGTTAGACGTTCGACTGATGACCATGTTAGTTAAGTTATATTACAGAACCCAGCAGTATTATAGGTGTATCATCACCCAAAAAACAGTTTAAACACTACACAGTTGTCATACACAGTTGTTATCCCCCCTTCACTCACGAACGCCCCTTACTTCAAACGTGCCCCAGCTTCCACCTCACCTTTCTTTGTGTCAACCGGTGAACACAAAATATGTGCTGTGTACTTGGTCCGTAGCTTCTTGATATCCCCTTCTTTTGTGCTTCAATGCTTACTAAAATTGCAATCAAATGGTACATTAAGCCCCATGAATTTCTCCATGTATCTCATGAGGTAGACACCACAATCCGTGCCATTACCAGCCGTACCCCACTCTACATCCAACCTATGTATTTCTGCCCCTCCGATCTTTCTTGCTTTCGGATGCTTGATGCTTTTAAAGAACTCCACAAACATGTGCTTCTACAATAACCGTGTAACAAGAAACCCAAAAATAACATCTCAACGAAAAAAAACATTGTTTTAAATCACAAATGTTTTATTATTTAGCCTTTAAACTGTGTCCAAAGCAACTTACATATTTGTGTACGGTATCCTTTTTGTGAAAGTTAGTATGATCCTTGCACGTACGCCTCCCTCGCTTTTTGTCATTATCAATCAGGATTATGGCAATATTCTTCAGCTCAAAGACCAATAAGTAGAAGTGGGACCTTTCAAGGATCGGAAAAAACACGATATCATATTGCTTGAAGTCATGGTTGTTCTCATAGGACGGCACTGCAGCAAGTATCGCACCTGAAAACCTTGACTTTCGTTTGTTCGAATCACACTTGGTATCATTAAGCATCTATGGAACCTATTTTTTTTGTTAACAAAATTAAAAAAGGGCTCAATAAAATTTACATAACATACGTAAAGCGATGTTGGCTCTTTAAATAACGTATCACTGCGTTTGTGCTTACAAACAAACGAAGAGGTGCCCCTTCCGATTTCAACCTCTCCTCGCAGTTTAATACATCCACCCAACAGTCAACTATCACATCCATCACCTGCTCACCCGGATTCAAAGTTTTGATCATGCTACGTGTGGCTTCCACGTCACATAAACATCTAAACAACACCTCACTGTATTTATTAACCAGGGAAATGTTAGGAAGCAGTTTTATAGGTTAAAAAAATTAATGGTCTTACTTGGCAAGCGCATTATCTTTTTCATCATTTGGTATGTCTACATTGTTTACTTCTTCCCCACGCTCTAGCCTGAAAAAACAGAAACCCAAATGTCACAAGTTACAAATGTTACACCAGTCCCACAAGTTATTAACACATCCATCGTTCCACTTAATTACCGATTTTTTTTGCTACCTTCCTTCTTTCATCAGAACCACACAACATATTCAACGGATCCTCGTCCCTATAAATAAAGTTCCACATAGCATCATCATCCTTTGTGACCCCTCTCCCAAATCTACCCCTTATGTGAAAAGGTGACTTATGAACATAGGTCACATTTCTTTCACGTAGGGGGTTTCACTTGGTTGCATCCATCTTTTCAATCATTTCTTGACGCATCGCCAATGTCATGTCATCCTCATCTTCCTCCAGATTTCCACCAGAACCATATTCATTGTAAACCTGCTTCTGTGCGTCATATGAACGCATGGGCGGCACCAACGGATACACCAGTGTGGTATCCCCTACTAATCCACCAACCCAACCCGCTTCTGCATATCCAAAATAAGTATTTTCAGCCGATATGTACTAAACAGAACATTAAATTACAATTTGAGGTATGTACTAACCTATAACATCATCAACCTTCGCCTTTCCGTGCGCCTTGCTCACAGCCGACGCTGTGGCTGCAGATATATCAGAAGACTCTGTAACACATGTAACAGGTGTGTGATTACACATGTTAACATTTTTAACACTTGAAAAACAACCTAACTCTGACCTGGTTTTGCGGAAACCTCCTTCTTATCAACTGTCTTTTCATTCGGAGCCACATCGCCACAATCTGTAACATAAGTCACAACTTTTGTTAGCTGAGGGGATCTGTTCCAGCGGTTCAAACCATCGTCGCACAATAGAGTTGATACCTGATTCACCTGGTTGGTCCTTCAAACCACATTCCATTTGTTGAGACATTGTCACAGAGTCTGTAACATAAGCATTACAAAGTGTTTTAAACACGGAGCATCATCTAACATTTTTGTATATTTATTTTAAAAACAGAATTCAAACCTGACACCCCCTGATCTGCTGGTTCTGGCTGTGTTAGGCCAAGGCTAAAACTTGGCGCATCGTTGCCATCTGGTGTCGGCATATATGGAAGTATCCAGGAGCATCCTGCGAATATAAATAAAAAATAAATTGTGGACCCTTTTGTGGATTCTAAACATATTTCATTTTTCCTTTATTGCGTACCTGCTTCTTTATCTTGCCCCCTTCACCAAATTGAGTCCCCCTATCACTAGATTCTGCCCTATCCGGCTGTACTTCTATAGGACATTTCCGCACCAGGCCACATTACAATTTACATACTGGATTTAGTATACTTACTCGGAAATGAGATAACAATACCTGTTTCAGGTGGTTGCCCTTGTTCATCATTTTTCGCTGCCTTCACTATACTGGTCGCAGCCTTGCGTTTGTTAAGTAGTCTGCTTCACATCAAGAACATACATCATAACACATTCGTAACAGATATGCATGTACTTAGAAACTTTACAGTCTCATACCTGGCTCATTGTTGCTGGTTGTGGTCACCTATGTTTCAGGCGTGTAAAATCGCTCACGCCCTAAAATATAATGTTAAAATACGAGGTTAGTCTGTTGATTCTCTAACAGTTTTTACTACTGGATATTCAAAGCTTTTATAACAATACCTGTTTTGTCCTCTTCCATTTGTTGATCTGCTTTTGTGTCTCCAACCTTTACACCTAATTCATCGTTGTTGTCATCGGCAGTCCTGTTGATGCACGTTTTGCGACTAATGCTTTTGGATTGTATATACTAAGTTGTTTAGGTTATATCGTGGGGGCGAACGTGGATTTACCTGAGGTCAAATGTAGAAGTAAAGGTCGAAGGTGGAGAGAAACGAGCGAATGTAGAAGACTGAAGTATATGTGCTGATTCGTGCTATGTGAAGGGACGAACCTGCACATTCGAACCTTACGGGGGGGGGGGGATGTGCAGTCCTATAAATACTAAAAACTTTGTTTTAACTTTAACTTTTTGCCATTTTGTCAGTGTGTTTGGTCTGTATTCTCTCTAGATTTTCAGGAAATGTCTAGAACGTGATTATTTCATCTTAAATACTAATTGTAAGGTTTATATCAATTGTTTATGAATGAAATGGATGTAGAAAAGGTGAATTTGCGTGTTTGATTCATTTACTATCATTTTGTAACTGATCTAGGGATTCCGCACCTGGATTAGTAGACTTGTATGATCAACTAAACTTATTTTTGTAAAAACGATCCTCCACAAAGTGGTATCAGAGCTTATACGGATCATACAACTACAAATTGATAGTTTTTGAACTAATTTGGACCCAAAATTGATTAAAATTTTTCTGTTTTGAATGAACAATGAGTTTTAATGAAAATTGATTGATTCAGATTAGAATTTATGGATAAAATCAAGATTTCTATTAAGATGCAACATGCATAACATATTATAGCATGAAATTCAAGGGTATTATGGGGATAGTTGTGACAATTAAGACACTTAAAGGGGCAATGTAGACATTTTACCCACCTCATGCTTTTCAATATCAAAACACTTTTACAATACTACCCTTCTTCTTCCATCCCTACCCTCACAAACATCCTTTGCCTTATGGTTTTCCTTCTTCATCATCAATGTTACCAATGAATGTTTCATTCAATAAGATGTTGGAAATTACAAAAATTTAATAATATGATGAAAGGTATTTAATTGATTTTAGTGAAATTATTAAGGAGACTCTTGAGTAGAGTTCTTTATTTCACTTTATTAGAGTTTATGGCTCTAATTAAGTTAATCTCTTCACTCATCCTTAGGTCTTGTATACATAGAAGACTTTGTGTCTCATTTGAAAGACTAGAAAAAAATACAAGAAAAATAAAGAAGATGATTCATAAAAGAATTCTTGAAGAAGAAGAAGAAGAAAAACTTGACCTATATGTTGGGAACTTATAGAGATAAGTTTTTCTATACTTGATTCCACCACATTTCCATTATTTTTGTCTGTGATACACTCATTGCAACAAAAAGTTAATGTGTGTGCTTTGTAGGTTGTTTGGCAGGATGATATCGATCCAGACAATATGACATACGAGGTTTGCTATTTAGTGTTCATTGGTTAATGCTAATGTTAAGGTTTTCTTAATAAATTACAGCAAGAACGGATTTAAAATACCCTTGTTTAATTCGTGCAAGAATTACTTGATTTAGGCGAGGCTATTGGGACTGAGAGTCGGGGTCTTTATGAAGATCTTATTAATTCACTTCCAACTACAAGATACAAGTCGGGCAGCTTCTTTTTGAGGAAAAAATCTGGAGAGAGGTAAGTTTGGGTTAAAAAAATTTATTTATTTTTCTCTTTGTTCTTTCTCTATTATATTTATGAATTATTATAGTTTGACTATTAAAATGAATGAATGTGTTACAAAAGGTGGATGCTGATATACTACACTTACCAAATTTATTGACAGCATATAGGGAAAAGATCAAGACACCAACACTCAATATGTCTCTTTGTGAAAAAGAATGTTTAAAATGATGACAGGCAAGTTATTAAGATGTGTTACTATTACTTTGTACAAGATTCTTTTCATTTGAGTCATTCGACTCCATATGTTATGCTGCTAATCTGCTATTACTCTTGCAATAATGAGATATTAGTGATGTTTATTTCTTACCAGCATACTCAGTTAATATTTGGGCGAACCTTGGAGCAATGTCCATGACAGATTTAGAAGTTTTTTTTTGTCAGTTGGTGCCTAAATGGACCACGTTAGAAAGAACTGAGTAATGACAAAACGGGTCTTTTAAAAGCCAAATTCACAATTAAAATATATAAGTTAAATGGTTCCTTGATCATCAATAAGGTTGTCTTCCTCTCTTTGTTAGTCTTTTTTTCCTAATTAAAAATTCAAATTCAAATTATTTATTGTTAATAATATTAGTAAGAAACATACAGCCAACAAATGGATTGGATGCATAAGTACAGTAAATGGGAAATAGTGTACCTTGGTATTGTGTTGTATTATCACCAACCGCTGATAGCATTGAGAAACTAAAACCAATGGTTTAGTTGTTGGAAGTTAATCTAAAATTTTAATATACACATATCATGCATATATTGGAACGACAACCCAAGACCATGCTTGCTCAGCTTGTGCACCAGCTTTGCCCCTTTTTTTTGTTAAAACTCCTATATAGTAAAAAATATGTTTGTATGCATTTCTTTTTTAAAAATAAAGATGAAAATTAAAACATGTCTATACGACATGGCAATGTATGTGATCCCAATCATTGAATTTTTTGGTACGTAAGAAGTTGCTTAATTGCGAATATAAATCAAAATTTTTAATATTTATAAATCAAATCTCCTTGTGTCCAATGGACAACATCCACAAGCTGCAACACCTGTTGTAGTGGACTAAAGGAGAAATCCTAAAATGTTCATCTTCTCCAAATTTTGACATTATGTGTAATTTTATGCAACACCCGTTGTAATTGATTGAAGTTCATACTTGTTAATTTGTATTGATTAACAATACACTTGTATCAAGTGTTTAAAACAATATATTGACACTATACCCAGAATGTAACACACATTGATTAGGTATGACATATTTTCTCCGTGCTACAACGTAACCATCTACCCAGAATGTCTAATGGGTAAAAAAGAGGCCGACCCAATCCAACTGCCTCACTTACACTATGAAATAAATGTAACAAGTGATACTATGCTTCAACCAAAGCTGCTAAGCACCAGCAAAAATTTGAGTGATACCACTCAATGGTAGTACTTCAACAATCACCCTTCCCTTGAAACTTTAAGAAGACATGGCCCGACCTAAAATGGACAAAATCATGCCCATTATTTCCTTTAGTTACGATTTGCATAAGAACCATTCCTTTACTAAACGTTACTTCTTTTTATTCCTTACTCATGGGAATTCATTACGTAGGTATTCCACACAAGGCACATAACCAAACATAAAACGAAACGTTGAAAAACAAACAAAGTGCTGCAAAACGTGAAACCCGTCGCGCAACGTGCGGGAAAAAAAGCATAAATACCCGCCGCAACGCGCGGGCCTTCCCACTAGTATTCAATAATGAATGTGTAGTTGTAAATTAAAGCATAATAAAATATTGAATAGAATATAAAAAGTCAACATTGGTGTGATGGTTTTTTTACACTAGTGTAAAATCATCGTAATTTTTTTTTTCATTTTTCGCGACGAAGTTACTCGTTTTTACTTCAGTGTGTAAAAAAATCTTAAAATTCACATTTTACGTCGGAGTTTCGACGGTTCTTCCAACTCAACCTTGTTTTCATTTGAACTTAATCATATATATATATGTGTATATATATGAGAAGGATTAATTAAAAACCACAAAAATTTGAAGAACCTTAAAACTTCATCTCATCCATTGATTATTACATTGAATGATGATGATGATGATCAATTGTTGAAAGTTATAATCACTTTTTTTTTTAATTTTTTTAATATAATTAAAGTACACAAAAGGATACTATGGTAAAATTAACACACATTCTCTCTCTACCTTTCATTTCACTTACATTCTCTCTCCACTTTTATTCTCACCAACCTTTTCTTAACACATTTCCTCTTACCAACCTTTTATCTCCTACTTTTCTCTATACAACTCCCTCTTTCATAATAATTTGAATTTTCACATTTATTAATTTTTTTATTAAACAAAATTTTTTTCTTGGTTAAACCAGTATTGTTGCATACGTAAAGAGATGTATTATTACATACATTAAACTAGATTTTTTTAATGATTTCCAAATTTATTAATTTCGTTTTATTAAACTTGTTGATCAAATGTCGCGATCTGGTCAAAAATAGTATTTATAAGTCTTAAATTACCTCTAACTATGTAGTAATGGTAACAAGGGTGTCGAACTATGAAGTGTCTGTGGTTAGTGAATAGTGGTTTAGTTTATTAAACGGGTCACTTATGAAGATATTATGTGTTATAAAGTTTGCATATATTGTTCATCTAAGAAAATTAGATTGACACTTACGAACCAAAAGTGAATTGAAAATTTAATTGAAATTGTTAAAGATAATGGAATTGATAGAAACTTGATTGTAACAATAATTTTAATAAGAAGGATCACAGCCGTGTTCAACAAATAAAGCCTAAGGTTTAACATAATGGGTCAAATAATTCAAGTGCAATATGTGTTAATGGATTGAGTACAATAGGATTTGGTATCAATAATCATTAACAACAAGAGATGGACAAAAATATACTTTATAACTCTAGAACATACAACCCTAAGTTTGTGTTAAAGCATATAACCATGTTCATTTCACTAGAAATTAACACAAGAACAAATAATCAAAAGTGAATGCGATGCAAAATTAAAGCATTCAACACAACGATTCAAACATAGCACTACACATAGAAGTTAAGAAATACCCAAATTGTTAACCCTAGGACTTCAATTGCTTACACCCGAGAATGATACAAGAAATTAGCCAAGCCTGGCCATGGAACTCTTCATTTCTTTAATGGTTCCTTGAATATTCAAAGAATTAGGTTTTGGAATGATAGGTAATGATTGGGATTAATAGTCTTGAGAAATGAAGAAGAGAATTCCAAATTATGGCCCTTCAATGTGTTTTTAAGCAAAAATCTTCGTAACCCTCCTAGTTTACAATCATTAAAAAAATTAAAAGTGGGTTTAAACAGATTTTAGCGTCGGCGAATCGAACCTCAATTTTTCTATGCTTTTTTCTGATGGAGTATGCCATTTTGGAGTGACTGCCTACGCAAGTGGCGTCAGCGACGCCAAACTTGACACTGAAATTCCGGTTTTCTTGTTTACTTGATAACTTTTTCGTTTCAACTCTGTTTTCCTCCGTTTGTGCGGCCACGTCTTCATATTTCAATCCTCTATCATGTAATACAAAAGTATCTTCATTTTCAATTCATGTATTTCTTCCAAAACACATCAAATCTTCGTGTTTAACCTACAAAACATCAATTTCTTGTAGTTATTCAATCGCATGCATAACAACACATATAAATACATAAGATTCAATATTTAAGCATTTAAACACTCATGCCAAACCCATGTCATAACATCCCCTCAC
This sequence comes from Ambrosia trifida, assembly GCA_028751855.1. Taxonomy (NCBI): domain Eukaryota; kingdom Viridiplantae; phylum Streptophyta; class Magnoliopsida; order Asterales; family Asteraceae; genus Ambrosia; species Ambrosia trifida. The sequence goes on along the minus strand of CM054123.1, from coordinate 864,879 downwards.
TTATCATTTTTCTTTTCCTCAAGAAAACTTATTACACTTTCACAATTCCAATACACAAAACGCACTTTCAATCCTCAAACATATATGAGTTAAGGTCTATTGTCATACCCGGTTCCTAAACTTTCTACGATCAAGAACTACCCAACTTCCAATGAATAATTCTTTTGTTAGGACAAAAAGGATTGAGGAAATCACTTTTGTAAACCTTAGTCTAAGTCACTTCTGCAAATATCCTAAGTATAGAACTACTGAAGAAAGAAGACTAAAGTACTGAAGAAGGATTCAACAAGTACTGAAGAAGAAGTATCAGAAGTTCTGAAGTCTAACCAGACAGTTCACTGAAGAACTACTGATGACAAACTACTCATCAGTAGTTTGTCATTCATCAGCATTTGTACAAGAATCTTTCCACCGCCTTATGTTTCAGTAGTTTATTAGTTTAATATTACTTTATCTTTTTGTGCAAGTTCCAAGAATGCAACTTGTTGCAACTTGTTTCTGACTTGCTTTTTGGCAAAATTCATGTATATGTAAAGTCTATAAATAGATGAGTTCATCCCTCTGTTTTAGACATTGATTGTAATATAACTGAAATCCTTCAGAGCTTTTTATTGTTGTTTCCATTTCATTTATTGAGAATCTGTCTAAATATTTATTATCATTCACATTCATACTTAGATTCTCATTAAACTTGTCTTTTGGTTTCAAACATCCAGGGGGAGTAATAACTCTTGTAGATAGTGTAACTTTACTTACTCATTCCGCTGTGCAAATCTGATTGAACTTGCTAAACACATAAGTGTTCACTAGCAAGCAATACATCAAGAGCATTACTGATCCAACAATTGGTATCAGAGCACTGGTTTATCTGATCACATATCAATCTAACACATTGAGAATCAGACACAAGCTCTTATTGATATTTAATAAATGATTAAAACTTCACTTTTATCAACATCCATCACTTTAAGAGATATTTGACAAATCAATACTCTTTAAAATGGATCCTCATGATACTGGTTCTGCCAATAAACCTGCTATGCTAGTAAGAAATGAATACAATATCTGGCAAAGGAAAATGGCACATACATTATCACAGACCAACACTGGTTGCTGGAAATCTGTGATATATGGTCCTCACAAACCAGTAAATATCAATCTTGAAACTAAAGAAGAAATACCAAAAGACCCAAAAGACTATACAAATGATGATTTCCTAAAACTTGAGCTTGATGCTAAAGATTTCTCTAAGTTGGCAATGGCACTCCCAAATGAAATCTACTCTGGACTATTACATTGTGATAGTGCCAAAGAGCTTTGGGACTGCCTAAAAGAACAGTTTGGAGGAACTAAAGAGGTGATTGCCAACACCAGAAACATCCTGGCTCAACAATATGAAACTTTTGCTCACATAAATGAGGAAACATTAACTCAAAAATTTGAAAGATTCTCGTCATTAATATCTGAGCTAAAATTAAATGGTCAGACCTACACAACTGTATCTATGCTTCATATATTTTTAAGGTCTTTACCTGAAAAATGGGAAACATACTTTATAGTCCTAAGATCCTCACCAGACTTAAGCTCCCTCACTCTTACAAAATTACATGGGAGATTACTAACTTTTGAAAGAGAAATTGATCAAAAGAAAAAGTTGCAAAGTTCTGGTAAAACTGCTAATGACTATCTACCAAGTAGTACAACACCATTGGGACAAGATTCACCAACTTGTTCAAATAGTTTTGGATCTTTTGACCACATTGACATAACTGCTGGGATCTCATCAGAAAGATCATTCCCAGGTTATGACAATGATGAATATAGTCAAATTGCTGATAACATGTGTTTTATCATGGATGATTTAAAAAAATTTCAGCAATGATGACTTAGAAGAAATGGACATCTTACACCAACTGGCCATGTTAAGTATTAAAACAAACAAATTTTATAAAAGGTCAGGAAGGAAATTTCCAGGACTAAACAGTTCTACAAAAATTGGTTTTGACAAGTCTAAACTTAGATGTCACAAGTGTCAGAAGTTGGGACACTTTGCTAGAGAGTGTAGAAGCTCTAGCTACAACCAATCTCAGTCTGGAAATCAGTTTAACCCTACTTATAATAGGAATAATGGAACACAAGGGAGTGCACATTTTGTACAGGCACAATCTCCATGTGACATCCGTCACTTTTTCATTATATATATATATATTTTTTTTAATAATAATAATAATAATAATAATAATAATAATATTACATAAACAACAAAAAAATTAGTAGTTAGTCTAAGCCCAAACCCAATCACCCTTTCCCTTCCTTATTTTCGTAATCTGGGCCTGCTGAGCCCAAGGGGGTCGGCCCAGTACACAGCCCATAGGCCCATACCAGTGGCCCACTTCCCCTCCTTCCCATTTCAGATTTAAAAAAATTGTGTGTTGGGGACGGGAATCGAACCCGGGTCCCCAACCGGTTCAACGTTTTACACCCAACAACACCACCACTAGGCCACCATGTCATGTTGATTTATTTCAGGATTCAATTTTATTTAACCCCACATTCATTCTCCTTTTTTCCCCTTTCTTCTTCACGTATAACAGCAACAGCAGCAGATATAATTTTTTTTATTTTTTTTTCTTCTCCTTTGACCAAATCAATTAACTGGATTAAACGCAATTAACCATGGTTTTGACTCGGAATCGTGATTATCGGCCCATCATGACTAGGATACGCGTTGATTAACAATCAATTGATCCCAAATTTAAGCCTTTACGCGTGAACCATTCATATCAAGTCAACCTTGCCAATTATGCAACCTGGACCTAGACACTATAAATTGAGCATTCAGGGACCTTCACAACTCGCTCACATATCTCTCTTAACCTCCAATTATTCTGAAACATCTCTGATAATTATCAATCTATACGCCGTTTGACTTTTATACTTGACCGAGCTTTCGTGTTCAAAACAAACTTGTAAGTCCAATTGTTTCTGTGGGTTTTAGTTATCGGCCATCACTCATCAATAGCCCCATGATTAATTGGGCTATTGATGAGTGAATCAATCAATTGCAGATCTAGGGTTCGTGTCTCTTTGATTTGGGGATGAAACTGTTTTCACATAATGTATTTATTTTTATTAAAACAGGGATTATCACAACCACAGGCCTAGGCCAAGTGGTTGTGACAACTGCTTATAACTGTGGCCAGCCGGGTTCGAGTCCCAGCATGGACACCCCCTTTTTCCATTTATTTTACATTTTAAAACAAACCATTTTATATATATATATTATACATTAAATCTTGTAAATTCATTTTTAATTATTAAAACCTTTTTATAAATTCTACAAAAATTATATTATGTTAATCTGATGAAAAAGTTCAACACCCAATTTTTAGTTTTCAAAAATTTATTTATTTAATATATATGATAAATAAATCAAGTTTATCCTATTTTATTTATAAAAATCTATAAAAATATCAAAACGATCTTATTAATTTCCACAAAAATTATTTTAAGTTTTTATAACAGTAAGCTTTTCAGAAATGATTTTTATTTCTGAAAAATCATTTATTTAATATTTTTAATCAATTTTGGTTAGTTTTAATCATAAATAAATCATAATAAATTCATTTTACAATATTTTTGTACCAAAATTTTACATAAATTATTTCTATTCATATAGAATTGAAATACAATTTTTAATTCAGAAATTCTTTGATTTTAATATTTTTAGATATTAAAGTCGTATTTTGACAATTTGAAATAATTAGATTAAATATTCTATTTTCAAGAAAATAATTTTATAAAAATTATTTCCATACTTAAAACCTTATGTTGTGACTATATTCAACTTAAAATTTTACCAAGAGACTTTTATTTATTTATTCATTAAATTTCTCATATTTAATAAACAAATTATTATTAATCAAATAAACGTTTATCCCTAATTCGAAGCCCTAGAAATACATGTATCCTAGAGTTATTTCACTTACAGATTATCAATTACTTTAGGTTAATCATTTGGGAGTAATCTCAATTCATATTTCGTTGTCCAAGTTCAAATTCAAGTTATTACGTGAACTGTGAGTATTCCTACCCCTTTTTGCCTTTATACATTTTTGGGGTGTTACATGTACACTATTACAATTTCAAATACAAGTTTACATTTTTACAATACAATTCTAGTACTATGTGCATTGCTTACAACGTGCTTTATGCTTAGACAATACATGTGGATTACATTTGTACTTAGTGAAATCATTAACATGGTACAAGCCGACCTTAACATTGGATAGCGCTATTTGGATTGACAACCCGCCTAGATTGATTATCCCCCTTTTTCATCGGAGAATCCGTGGCCAGTGTTAAGTTATCATCCATTGTTTGGTTGAGTACACTACAGTTCATGCAGTACATTATACAGTCACAGGGTTGATTTCGCTCATTTGTATGATACATAGTTTACATAATTGCACTGTAGCTTGCACTTGAATTGTATAACTTTTTAACCTACTATATATATCAAATCTAGGAATGCTCACCAACATTTCAGATGTTGACCAAACCTATTTTGTACATGTTTCAGGTGCAGTTTGATCTAGTGCTTTAGCAAGAGACATTTAGTGTTTTATTTCAATTCAGTTATTTCAATATTTACATTTCATTTAGACAATGTAATTTCCATTTCCATGTAAGACAATTTTGGATTATTCAAATATTTACATTTTAGTACCATGAGCTTTTGAACAATCGTCACTATGTGGCACCTCGATGATTCCGCCATAGGTTGGGGTGTTACAGATTGGTATCAGAGCCATGGTTATAGGGAACTAGGTTACTAGATGAAATAGGCCTAGACTATAACCGAACTTCAACTTTCATGCATAATATTTTCTAAATTGCCTTACCCTCATTTCCCTCTACTTTCCTTCTTCTATCTTTCCCTTTTTCTCTCTCTCCATTCTTTTCATCCTTCATCATGATGCATAGAGATGGTGTCCTACAGGGAGTGGAAAGTCTACATCATCATGGAACAGGGACAGTACCTTTCATGAAGACACTCTTAGGCATAATGCCTACTCTTACTTTTGTTCCTTCAAAGTTGTTGAACTTTAATGAGTGTGATAAGGACACGTGCAATCTGGAAGGGTGGACGCCTGTACACTGGGTTTTCTGGCATAGGCAAGCATAGCGCATAAATCCATTTACGGACCTGTTATGCTTACCTGGGGATTCCTGGAGTGAGTGTCCACTTATAGGCTAAAGCACGTTTTCTTTGATCACCATTGGGTTCAATTCCTTTGAAAAGTCAACGTTCTTGTTGGGCTTTACAGCTAGACAAGGGCACTCCAAGCATTTTATGCAAGCTTTTTCAATAATACTCTCTCGGTTCATATACAATATTTTGTATTTTACGATTTTCTTATATTGCTTACAAGTTCATACTTTCATAACCATCTATGGATTTCACAATCACACTTCACCTTACCCTCTTAGCCACTTTTTTTTAAATATTCAACACCCTACCCAAATCATATTATTTCTTTTCTCCACATGTTATTTATTTTAAAAACTATAACCTCATACTTTAGCACAAACTAAAGATTTCTAAAACTAGTTGTATTACCTAGTAACTTTACAAAGTACATATTTTCTTCGAACTTAAATTCAATTGATTGACGTAACAAACGATTTTCTATATAATGTTTTAAACTATTACAAAGCCTACTTAGCTTGTACTATTTAACAACTTTTGCCTTATGTACAAAACCAAATTTTGAAAATATTTATTTTTTTTGGAATAATATCTAGTCTCTAGATTCTCCATCGACACTCACTCATTTTCAACTTGTTCAAATTTTTTTTACAATATTTGGCATATACCACAGTCATGTTTTCTTATACACTTGATTATAACCTTTGATCCAAACCTCAAAATTTACACAGCTATATAATCTCCTTACTATAAAATAAACTCTTATTCAACTATCTTCACATTCACTATCTCTCACAACCTTGATTCTGCTTCAAGATTTTTCATCATCCTCTCAAGAACTAAATTCATATCCTTCACCTTCTCACACATGAGCTAGTTACCCATGATAATCAAACTACTAAGAACCTGATACTTGATTCTACAGGATTTTTTTTCCAAAACATCATTGTTTGTGAAAGTTGATTTCCCCTTAATTTGACTATTCACTGGACATTTAATTATTCATGATACTCGTGTTTTCATTTTCTTGATCTTATTATCATTTTGTACCCAATTATGTCATACTCATTAGCATACAACATCTAGAAATTTCCTTGCGTATTATTGTGTATTAACACAGATTGGAAATTTATTATATTGATTACGTTTATTTTTAATCATACAAGACTCTATCTTACATTTATTTGAAACGTTTGGACTTGATACTTGATCTTACAGATGCTTTTCTAAGAAAACATCATTGGTTATTACATGAAACTAGATTTTTCCCTTAAGTTGACTACGCATTGAACATCTAATTATTCATGATATTCGTAAACATTTAATTATTCATGATAACACTTACACTTAATGGTTGTAGTACTTACAAACTTGCTTGCATAAACATGCTATCAATTTGCAATCTATGTGAATAATAATTGCTGCACTTAATAGAAGTCATCATGCCTTTTCAACAGTCGGGAGAGGCCCTACAACCTGCTCCACGACTGGTAGAGGCTATCGAACATACTCAACGATTGGTAGGGGTCACTATGCCTTTTCAAACAGTCGGGAGAGGCCCTACAACCTGCTCCCCGGCTGGTGGAGGCTATCGAACCTGCTCAACAATCGGTGGGGTCATAGAAGGACGCAAAACCTTAATGTAAGGTAAATTGATGATTCCGGTCCGGAACGTAATCATGAATTTACAGGTACATTAGGGTAGTGTGAAATTCTATTAGAGTTTTTGGTAGGCGTCCAGTACGTTTTCAAGGTATCAAAGGTGTGGTGGGTTAGCTGCGGTACACCCTGTATACAAGCACTAATGATGCATTGAAAGTGAGACTGGAAGTCGGACCAGGAACGAACTCTGTTTACTTGGTAGTTCATTTAGTCTTTCTGTAGTCAATCAGCTCGTACATTCATCATAGGATTCCTAAACTTGAAACTTAGTGACTTACTAGATCTTTATCTCCTTGCTATTCGAGACGAACCTAATCCCTAACTCACACCTATCAAACCTCATATCCAAATCATTCGAATATTTCCAAACCACAGTTGTCTTAACTTTTACCCTAACATCCATAACCCTATGTTACTATTAACTTCGGGACGAAGTTTCTAAAAGTAGGGGATGCTGTGACATCCGTCACTTTTTCATTATATATATATATATTTTTTTTAATAATAATAATAATAATAATAATAATAATAATATTACATAAACAACAAAAAAATTAGTAGTTAGTCTAAGCCCAAACCCAATCACCCTTTCCCTTCCTTATTTTCGTAATCTGGGCCTGCTGAGCCCAAGGGGGTCGGCCCAGTACACAGCCCATAGGCCCATACCAGTGGCCCACTTCCCCTCCTTCCCATTTCAGATTTAAAAAAATTGTGTGTTGGGGACGGGAATCGAACCCGGGTCCCCAACCGGTTCAACGTTTTACACCCAACAACACCACCACTAGGCCACCATGTCATGTTGATTTATTTCAGGATTCAATTTTATTTAACCCCACATTCATTCTCCTTTTTTCCCCTTTCTTCTTCACGTATAACAGCAACAGCAGCAGATATAATTTTTTTTATTTTTTTTTTCTTCTCCTTTGACCAAATCAATTAACTGGATTAAACGCAATTAACCATGGTTTTGACTCGGAATCGTGATTATCGGCCCATCATGACTAGGATACGCGTTGATTAACAATCAATTGATCCCAAATTTAAGCCTTTACGCGTGAACCATTCATATCAAGTCAACCTTGCCAATTATGCAACCTGGACCTAGACACTATAAATTGAGCATTCAGGGACCTTCACAACTCGCTCACATATCTCTCTTAACCTCCAATTATTCTGAAACATCTCTGATAATTATCAATCTATACGCCGTTTGACTTTTATACTTGACCGAGCTTTCGTGTTCAAAACAAACTTGTAAGTCCAATTGTTTCTGTGGGTTTTAGTTATCGGCCATCACTCATCAATAGCCCCATGATTAATTGGGCTATTGATGAGTGAATCAATCAATTGCAGATCTAGGGTTCGTGTCTCTTTGATTTGGGGATGAAACTGTTTTCACATAATGTATTTATTTTTATTAAAACAGGGATTATCACAACCACAGGCCTAGGCCAAGTGGTTGTGACAACTGCTTATAACTGTGGCCAGCCGGGTTCGAGTCCCAGCATGGACACCCCCTTTTTCCATTTATTTTACATTTTAAAACAAACCATTTTATATATATATATTATACATTAAATCTTGTAAATTCATTTTTAATTATTAAAACCTTTTTATAAATTCTACAAAAATTATATTATGTTAATCTGATGAAAAAGTTCAACACCCAATTTTTAGTTTTCAAAAATTTATTTATTTAATATATATGATAAATAAATCAAGTTTATCCTATTTTATTTATAAAAATCTATAAAAATATCAAAACGATCTTATTAATTTCCACAAAAATTATTTTAAGTTTTTATAACAGTAAGCTTTTCAGAAATGATTTTTATTTCTGAAAAATCATTTATTTAATATTTTTAATCAATTTTGGTTAGTTTTAATCATAAATAAATCATAATAAATTCATTTTACAATATTTTTGTACCAAAATTTTACATAAATTATTTCTATTCATATAGAATTGAAATACAATTTTTAATTCAGAAATTCTTTGATTTTAATATTTTTAGATATTAAAGTCGTATTTTGACAATTTGAAATAATTAGATTAAATATTCTATTTTCAAGAAAATAATTTTATAAAAATTATTTCCATACTTAAAACCTTATGTTGTGACTATATTCAACTTAAAATTTTACCAAGAGACTTTTATTTATTTATTCATTAAATTTCTCATATTTAATAAACAAATTATTATTAATCAAATAAACGTTTATCCCTAATTCGAAGCCCTAGAAATACATGTATCCTAGAGTTATTTCACTTACAGATTATCAATTACTTTAGGTTAATCATTTGGGAGTAATCTCAATTCATATTTCGTTGTCCAAGTTCAAATTCAAGTTATTACGTGAACTGTGAGTATTCCTACCCCTTTTTGCCTTTATACATTTTTGGGGTGTTACATGTACACTATTACAATTTCAAATACAAGTTTACATTTTTACAATACAATTCTAGTACTATGTGCATTGCTTACAACGTGCTTTATGCTTAGACAATACATGTGGATTACATTTGTACTTAGTGAAATCATTAACATGGTACAAGCCGACCTTAACATTGGATAGCGCTATTTGGATTGACAACCCGCCTAGATTGATTATCCCCCTTTTTCATCGGAGAATCCGTGGCCAGTGTTAAGTTGTCATCCATTGTTTGGTTGAGTACACTACAGTTCATGCAGTACATTATACAGTCACAGGGTTGATTTCGCTCATTTGTATGATACATAGTTTACATAATTGCACTGTAGCTTGCACTTGAATTGTATAACTTTTTAACCTACTATATATATCAAATCTAGGAATGCTCACCAACATTTCAGATGTTGACCAAACCTATTTTGTACATGTTTCAGGTGCAGTTTGATCTAGTGCTTTAGCAAGAGACATTTAGTGTTTTATTTCAATTCAGTTATTTCAATATTTACATTTCATTTAGACAATGTAATTTCCATTTCCATGTAAGACAATTTTGGATTATTCAAATATTTACATTTTAGTACCATGAGCTTTTGAACAATCGTCACTATGTGGCACCTCGATGATTCCGCCATCGGTTGGGGTGTTACACTCCACAAATCCAATAAGTGCCACAAGTACAATATGTACAGATGCCTGCGCAACAGATGCAGAGCCAACAATCAATCCCTCCCATTCCAGCTGCTCAACACCCTCCACAGACTCAGCAACCCTCACAACAAAGCTTGTTCACCTCAGGGTATGTTGACTGGAGCAGTCTTCCTTTTGACACTACTAAGAGCAATCCAGATGCAGACAACAAAATGTTTGACATCAACTGGGGAGAACCTAACAATGGCAGAAAGAACTTTGCCTTAATGGCATTTGAGGGCTGCACCTCAAAATCTGCCCTGTCTCAGGTATCAAAAGAATCTTTAACAAAACTTTGTACAACTTCATGTAAAGAATCTTTTGCTCTCATAAGAGAGACTAATGTGCACTTACAAGGAAAAGCAAATGACTCTGAGAGAAAATTACCTCAGATGAAATGTGATTTAGAAAGAAAACTTGCTGCAAAGGCAAAATAAAATTCTAAATTAACTAACAATGCTATTGAAACCTAAGCACAACTTAAAATCATGATAGATGACCTAGGAAATATCAGAAAAGAGCTTGCTGACACCAAGGTTACTTGTGAAAAATGGGTAGAATCTTGTAAATGGTACCAACTACTACTAAACAAACAAAGTGCTCAAATTTTAGGTTTGGCATAGGGTACAATCACACTGAAACACCAACAGATTTTCATCTAAAACTACAGAAGATGGGAGAAAAATTGTTTCAGGTGAAACTTCTGAAGAGAATGAATGCACATCTTTCCATGAAAACTTTCTAAAAACTCACAAAGAAAGTTCTTCAGAAGTACTGATAAAATCTGACTTTAAGCCATCAGTAGTTTCATCTACATCAGGAGTTGAGAACTTGAAAACTACTGTTGACCTAAAACCAATCAAGACAGTCAGAAATTTGCCTTTAAATGAAAAAGAAAAGGCAAAAGAATGTGAAATCTGTGGTCTGTTTAAACACAAGATAGAATTTTGCAGATATAGAAAAGGAATTCAGTACAACAAGAAAATTTCACAACTGGTTGTGGGAAAACAAATCAAAAATGACTTTAAAGAAACTTTTTCTCCAAGGAAACAACAACCAGCAACCACCTTTTCTCAGAAAAAGATGAAATCTCAACAAAAATCTTTTTCTCAAAATTCTTTTTCAGTAGTTAGACCTACATCATCAGCAGTTTCACAAACTGCTGAGATAAAAGATCTCATGAACGTGGTACAACTATTGATGACCAGGGTTGATGGTGGTCCTCAAAAGGATACCACCACTGCTCTTAATGAAAAATCCATTGCCAAAAAAACATGGATTCCTCAACCTGGTCAAGAACAAACTGTTAATGTTCTCAAGAGCAAACCCAAAGCCAAACTGGCTTGGGTTCCTAAATCTAACTAATTTGCTACTTTGTGCAGAGGGTCTCCAGAGGCTTAAATAGCATTTGGTATGTGGACAGTGGAGGCTCAGTGCACATGACAGGATGCAGATACCTGATAAACAACTTTATCAGTCAAAGAGAAGGATATATATCCTCTGGGAACAATGCTAAGAGATATGTGCTAGGACATGGCAATGTCTCCTCTGGCAAAATACAGTTTAACAAGGTCAATCTGGTTGAAAACCTTGAGTATAACTTGCTATGTGTGTCTCAAATGTGTGATAAAGGATATTCTTCCTTTTTCACAAAGACAGCATGCAAGATCATATCACCAGAAGACCAGAAGTTGATAGAGAAGATCATTAAAGATCATACTTTGTTGATAGCCAAAAGATGTGGCAATGTCTATGCAGTGGACATTGAAAAGGACAAAGTACTGAACAACACTGCCTGTTTCTTCTCAAAGGCATCAACTTCAGAGACTGATCTCTGGCACAGGAGACTTGGCCATGTGAACTTTAAAACCATAAATTAAGTCACAAAAATGGGCTTGGTCAGAGGTCTACCTTTGATGTATACCAGTGTCAAGAACACTATGTATCCTGTTTAAAGGGAAAGCAGCATAAGTCCTACTATAAGTCTATTGAAGAATCAAAAACAACTGCATGTCTTCAACTACTCCATATGGACTTATTTGTGCCTGTAAAAATATGAGCCCTAGTAAGAAGAAGTACTACTTGGTCATCATTGATGACTATTCAAGATTCACATGGGTATTCTTCTTATTTTCCAAGGATGAGACAGCTAAAATCATCAAGTTCTTCATTCTACAAGTAGAGAAACAATATTCTCTATCTATCAAAGCCATTAGAAGTGATAATGGGACAGAACTCAGGAACAAAACTCTGGATGAATTCTGTTTGTCTAAAGGGATTATTAGACAATTCAGTGTTCCCAGAACTCCTGAACAAAATGGTGTGGTAGAAAGGAAGAACAGAACATTAATTGAAGCAGCAAGAACTATGTTAGCTGATTCAGGCCTACCATTGTATTTCTAGGCTGAAGCAGTTAACACTGCATGTTATGTTCAAAATAGAGTCCTTGTCAACAAGAGACACTCCAAGATTGTCTATGAAGTTCTTCATGGCATGAAGCCCCATATCTCCTTTTTCAAGGCTTTTGGATGTCAATGTTTCATTCTAAACATTAAAGACTCTATTTCAAAGTTTGCTGCTAAAGTTGATTCAGGTTACTTTCTTGGTTATTCTTCCACTAGAAAAGCCTACAAGGTTTTTAATTCAAGAACCAAGATAGTAGAAGAAACACTGAATGTCAAGTTCAATGAGTCAAAACACACTCTTATTCCAGCACATCCTGCTGAACTCTTTGACCTTGACAGCTTCCACTTTGGACCTGAAAAGACTGTTACTTCATCTAAACCTACTTATTATTGTGATCAAAGGTTTGATGACGAGGATCCAGCACCATGGACTCCTCAAACAGTCATTAAGTCAACTTTCAAACCTTCAGAAGTTTCACAAACTTCTGATTCAACAACTACCGATGTACAAACTCAAACATCTACTGAAAATGTTCAAACAGCTGAACCAGACATTATAAACCTTAGTGGTTTGTTTGATGAAGTACAAGAGCCACCTACACCTGTCAGTGGTTTACAACAATTGATTGAACACAAAGATCATCCATTGGAACAGATCATGGGTGATATTGCTTCAGGTGTTCTCACAAGAAACCATCTTTCCAACTTTTGCTTCTTCTCAGCATTCATTTCTCAGTTGGAACCTAAAAAGTACCAAGAAGCCCTCAAAGACAACAATTGGGTGGAAGCTATGCAAGATAAGCTGCTTCAATTCAAGAAGCAACAGGTCTGGGAAATCTGTCCCTTACCACCAAACAAGCTACCAATTGGCACAAGATGGGTTTTTAGGAACAAACAAGATGAAGCTGGTATGATCATTAAGAACAAAGAAAGACTGGTGGTACAAGGTTACTCTCAAGAAGAGGGAATTGATTATGACGAGACCTTTGCTCCAGTTGCAAGGCTTGAGGCCATCAGGTTATTTCTGGCCTATGCCATTTCCAACAAAATAAAAGTTTTTCAAATGGATGTTAAGAGTGCATTTTTGTATGGAAAGATCAAAGAGGAAGTATGTTTTTCAGCCACCTGGGTTTGAGGATTCTTCTCATCCTGAGTGGGTGTACAAACTGGACAAAGCTCTTTATGGGCCAAAACAGGCTCCAAGAGCCTGGTATGAAACACTTTCCAACTTTTTGCTCAAAAATAACTTTACAAGAGGCTCCATTGATAAAACTCTTTTCATTAAAGATGTTGGACATCATGTCTTACTTGTTCAAATTTATGTTGATGATATCATATTTGGTTCAACAAACACAAAATTGTGTGATGAATTTAAGAAACTCATGCAATCAAAATTTGAGATGAGTACAATGGGAGAACTGCAGTACTTTTTAGGACTGCAGATTAAACAACAAACTAATGGAACTTTTATACATCAATCAAAATATGTTAAAGAATTATTGAACAAATTTTCTTTACAAGACTGTAAATCATGTTCCACTCCCATGACACCTACCACACAAGTTGAACCAGATGATCAAGGAAAACAGGTTGATCAAACCATGTATAGATGTATGATAGGTTCCCTTTTGTATCTAACTGCCTCTAGACCAAATATTATGTTTTCAACATGTGTCTGTGCTAGATATCAATCAACTCCTAGGGAATCACACCTCATTGCAGTCAAAAGAATCTTCAGATATCTGAAAGGAACTCCTACACTTGGAATTTGGTATCCTGCTTCTAGCAATACCAAGTTATTAGCTTTTTCAGATAGTGACTATGCAGGGTGCAAAATGTCAAGAAAATCAACATCTGGTGGTTGTCAATTCTTGGGAAACTGTCTAGTGTCCTGGAAATCAATGAAGCAAACATCTGTGGCAACTTCAACTGCTGAAGCTGAATACATTGCAGCTGCAAGTTGTACATCACAGATACAATGGCTCCAATATCAACTTCTTGATTATGGAATCAAAGAGACCAAGACACCATTGCTTGTAGACAGCAAATCTGCCATTAGCATCATTCAAAATCCTGTTCAGTTCTCAAAAACTAAACATATTGAAATCTGGTATCATTTCATCAGGGATTGCTATGAAAAAGGCAAGATTGAAGTGAAGCATGTGACAACAGCTTATCAGATAGCTGACATATTCACAAAACCCCTTGACACATCAACATTTCAGAAGTTAGTATCCATGCTTGGGATGCTAAATTTGTAAGTGTTCTTTTACTTTTCCTGCACATATTTTATTTTTCACTTACATCTGTTTAGACCAAAACTTCTGAAAAACAAAAAGAGAGAAACTACTGATAAACAAAAACATCAGTATGGGAATATTTTCTGAAAAATGATTAACTTCTGATAAAATAATCTTCAGAAGTTATGAATAAAGCGTTTATAAACATTCTCATCGGTTGTTAACAAACTACTGAAGAAAAAATGGGAACTACTGATGACAATTGTTCTTCATCAGCAGTTTTATCATTAAGGGCAAATCAGACATTTCCCACTTCAGAAGTTTGACCTAGGGCGGTTACAAACTTCTGATAAACACCTTTTCCAACACTTATCCATTCAAAAAGCAAAATTCCCTCCTTCTCTCTCAAAAACACTCTCAAACTCTTAACCTGCAAAAACACTGTTCGATCCACACACACACACAAACCACATGGCTCTAATACTGAAACAGGGACACAATCAAAGAGGCTACTTTGAGAAACATGAAGCCTGGTCCCAATACGACAAAATCATTAATTTAGTCGTTAAATCCCAATTCAACCATCCAAGGGAGAAGAATGGCAATCACACCTGAAACTTTGGGAATTAGACTGGGTCTAGATGATGTGGATGCCCCAGATCAATTTCCAAACTCTGAAATTCATCTAACCATGACAGAGTGTGGTTACCAAGGTACTCTCTCACATGCTACTATTTTTAAAAAATATTTTGAACCTAAGTACAAACTTTTGTTTCACTATATAATAATGTGTTTGAGTCCAAAAACTGGATCTTATGATCAGATGCCCTCTACTTTTCAACCTATTTTTCATTCCATTGTGAATGAAACAAAATTCAGGGCATCAGCACTTTTCTTTAATGAGTTGGTGTTACATCATCTCAATTCTAAAACGAAGTTTTTGTTGTATCCAAGATTTATATGCAATGCATAATAAAGGAACTTGGAGAAGAGGTGATTGTGGGTAAAACAACTGTTTTAAACCCATTAACCTCACAAGCATACTCTAGGCACAATAAACCGGCCACCTGGCCAGAAGATGACCAAGGGGAACACACAACAGTCCCCAAGGAAACCTCATCTTCCAAACCTTCACCCAAAAAGGCCAAGAAACCCAAACAGCAAAAACAAAAACCCACCAGCCTTATAAGAAAGGCAGTTTAGGAAGTTGAGATGCCTGAACTTGCTAATGTGCAATCTGCACTTGATAAAGATGTGACTAAAACATCCTCTCAGTCTCATCCATCTCAAACCCCCACTAGATCACCAATCACCATTTTATTCAAAAGAAAGCAATTTAAGAAAACAATCCCCATTGACTCTTCTTTTGAAACTGCTGAACCCTTAGACCAAACTACTGAACCAGTACCACAAATTTCTGAACCTGAAGCCCTTGAAATTGCCAAACTTCTCTCTGGGCTAAAAGAGAACATCCCATCAGAACATGTCAGTCCCCAACAACCACATCAAACAGGAGACATACCTTTAGAACTTGACATGGATGTGGATGTCCATAGCCCTAACCCAAGAGATAAGGATGAACCAGGGTCTCTAAGCCCGAATTTAGAAACTTTAGGTACATTTGAGGCTACTACTACTTATATACCACCCAGTGGTGGATCTAAGGAAAGAAGTAACATTGCTAAGACCTCACTTGTGGTAACTACTGATGAAGGCTTAATGCCTGAGGTAGGAAATCCTCTGAACCAAGAAAAAGAGGTACATGAGACAACTAGGTTGGGCCCAACTCATGATGTAACTGATACCGTCCTCATTGAGGAAGTAAGCAGGGATTCAGATGATTCCATTGATTTGGATGATGATTCACACACCACCAAAATTGAATTGACGGCTGCTAGTGAAGGTCCTGCACCCGGTGTCTCTAAGCTCAAAGAGCTGGTCACACCAGATCAGGTTAAAGTCCACTTGATCCCTGATTCCCCTAAAGTGGCATCTTTTGTACAACATGAAGATCACCCAAAAACACACCCCTCACTGAAAATGCCTATCCAATTCCCCGGGTCATCCAGCATAGACTTAAACCAACTATGCATCCCAGATGGTCTCGTATACCAGTTGATGAACACCCTCATTGCCAATCACCTCAAAACTTTCACAACTGCTTTGGAGTTATCAACTAAAACTCAGTTTAAGGTGATCAACCAGAAACTTGGTGAGCTGTCCAACAAAATAGACAACAACTCAAGACAACTTGCTGAACTCACTGGTAGAACTTCCAAACCTAGCAGGCTTCCAGAAGTGGATGAAGCCAAAAAGGGGGAGAAGATTAAGGAACCTAAGGAGTCACTGGAAGCCAGGATAAAGGAAAGAGTGGCTCTACAACAACAACAACTTCTAGAAAAAACCCAAAAACAAAAAGAAGATCAACAAAGGCTTGTTTCTGAAACTGAAGTTGAAGCTGAACCTTCCCAAGGCCATAATGAAGAAACTGCTGAAGAAACCTCTGATGAATCAGAAAGTACTGAAGACAATCCTTCAGTAGTTGATACTTCTATCAACACTTCAGCAGTTAACACTTCAAGCTTACAAACAACTGAAGAGCCTTCCAAACCAACTGAACAACAACAACCAACTCCTATTCCAAGGCCTACAACAACTACAACAATGACTGTGCTGAACCCTTCTCCACTATCAATGTCCAAAGAACTACTAGAGAAGAGTTTGATTGTAGCCCAAAGAAAGGCTAAGGAAGAAGAGATCTGGAACAACATGGAGGCAAGGGAAGATTTAAGCTTAAATGAAAAGCTTCAAACTTATGAAGCAGAGTTGAATAGGGAAGCTGAAACAGAGAGAGTTGCTGAATAAGGCAAAAGACAACAACTGGTGTCTTTTATAACAAAGAACAGCAAAACAAAAGCTTATTCACTCAAAGGGCTCTCAATGGATGAGCTAACCAGAAGAGCTCAACTTGTTGCTGACAAACTTGCAACAAACAAAGATAGAAAAGCCAAGAGAGCAGAAATGATTGAAGAACTGGTAGCAAATGATTATGGTTCAAAAGCCTCTGTGTCAAGATGGAAGGAAGACAAACTACTAGACACATACAAGAAATACAAGGCTGCCAAGGCTGCTAGTCCAGAGAAGTTCAAAACTTCTGAAGTACAAAAACTGGCTTCAGTAGTTAGAACTTCTGGTGTTAAGAGACAAGCTACCAAGAAGAAACCAGAGGACAATACAAAGACTGACTTTAAGATGGCATTTGCTAGAAGGCAACACAGTTGTGCAAGGAGACTTTGATATTGAAGAGAAGCCTCTGATAACTCAATTTAGGGATCCTTCAACATTTTCTTACCAAATTCAGAAGACTATCACTGACAGACTGCACACAAAGGTAGTTACTGAACATCATTTACCAACTTTCAAATTACCTGAAGTAGTGCAAACAGAAGATAGAAGTGAATCCCACCTGAGAGTCACAGAAATAGAAAATATCCAACACTTAGGAACATCCCAGGGATCCAGCATGGTTCCCTATACTTCAGACTTTGACAAGTCTAAAGTGCTGATCATCAGATGGTCCTTTACTGATGACAACTCAGTATTGGTGACAAGAAGAGATCTTACAAGCAAGGCCTACAAGTCCATGAATGAACTGAAGAACCTATCAATTCAGGACTTGCTTACAATTCAACATCTGGAACCTCAAAGGGGATCTCTCACTGATGAACAACTTAATCAACTGAAGAATTCCATGTTCAAGGAGATATGGAAGATTGTGAATGACAGAAGAAGACAATAAAGAATTAGAAAAGGTTTTGGCTTCATCAATCCAGGGGAGATTGTTAGGACAAAAAGGATTGAGGAAACCACTTTTGTAAACCTTAGTCTAATTCACGTCTGCAAATATCCTGAGTATAGAACTACTGAAGAAAGAAGACTAAAGTACTGAAGAAGGATTCAACAAGTACCGAAGAAGAAGTATCAGAAGTTCTGAAGTCTAACCAGACAGTTCACTGAAGAACTACTGATGACAAACTACTCATCAGTAGTTTGTCATTCATCAGCACTTGTACAAGAATCTTTCCACCGCCTTATGTTTCAGTAGTTTATTAGTTTAGTATTACTTTATCTTTTTGTGCAAGTTCTAAGAAAGAAACTTGTTGCAACTTGTTTCTGACTTTCTTTTTGGCAAGGTTCATGTATATGTAAAGTCTATAAATAGATGGGTTCATCCCTCTGTTTTAGACATTGATTTTAATATAACTGAAATCCTTCAAAGCTTATTATTGTTGTTTCCATTTCATTTATTGAGAATCTGTCTGAGTATTTATTATCATTCACATTCATACTTAGATTCTCATTAAACTTGTCTTTTGGTTTCAAACATCCAGGGGGAGTAATAACTCCTGTTGATAGTGTAACTTTACTTACTCATTCCGCTGTGCAAATCTGATTGAACTTGCTAAACACATAAGTGTTCACTAGCAAGCAATACATCAAGAGCATTACTGATCCAACATCTTTTAAAAATCAAGTGGCTACCCAAGATTAACCTACATTCTAAAGAGAACAAACCACACACATATCCCATACAATGTTCTCTCCACTCAGTTCAATTAACTAGCATTGGTGCACTAGTATATATATATATATCGTACACTCAAAATTGATTATAATGCACGTGACTATATGCTTGCCACTTAATCGCACTTCACCAAATTACACAAGTCAAAAGGTCTTTAAAGGGTTGTAATGTGGTCGGGTGAATTGTATGGATGGGATATTTAAAGTGACTAAGGTGATGAAAATTCAACTTTTATTACATCTAACAAACTAATCAAACAAACAAACTAGCTCAACTATGAAGCAATGATGCGCCTTTTTATTAAACGACTAACTGGAGCATCCTTTTTTTGTGTGTTTTTCTTTAATCAACTTCATTCTTTTTCAATGCTTTTTCAGAAAAAAATTTTTTACGAAAAGTAACATTGCAAACTATTTACAATACAAAGAAATATCCTAAAATTGAATTTTCATCACTCGGGTTTAAAATTAAAAAGGCTAAATTGGTCAAATGGGCTAAATTTGGTGGCCAAATGAAAAATGTTAAGGCTCAAGACTGGTTAACTAAGGGATAAGGGTGCAAACGAGCCGAGTCGAGCCCGAGCTTGACCCGGCTCGAGCTTGATTGACTTATAAGAGCTCGAGCTCGGCTCGATTCGAGCTTCGTTTTCAAAGCTCGAGCTCGGCTCTTTTATAATCAATTAGTTAATGCAATGAATAAGATAATATAAATAATAGTTTGTTTAGGCTTGTGAGCTCGATAAGTGAAGCTCGAGCTCGGGGCTTGTTTACTAAACAACTTTAAATGAGTGGTAAATATTATTAAATATTAAAAAAAACTAATAATACACTAGGCTCGATAAGGCTCGACGAGCCTAATGAGCTTCACATGCCAGGCTCGTGCTTGGGCTCGATAAATAAGCGAGCTTTGCTATAGGCTCAAGCTCGGTTCGAGCTCGATAAGGCTTGGCTTGTTTAGAGCTTTTTACCGAGCCGAGCTCTAATAGCTCACGAACGGCTCGGCTCCTTTGCACCCCTACTAAGGCATATTGTAACGGGTAAGGGAAAATAAAAATGGTTAAAAAATAAAAAGGTTTATCCTAATGCCTTAATCATTTTTATGTTCACAATTGTATTAGGGCGGTAAACGTATTAAAGGTGCAAGTTCTACCGTATGTAAATATAATAGTACACTCAATTCAAAACAACACAAAATACAAAAATAAATAGAATTTTATAAAGCATAACATGTTGTGGTGGCTCAATATCTCACATGGAAAGATAGGTACGTATGTGACATGTGTGTAGCAAATAAACCTTTCAAGCAAACTACTCCCAAATAACCACCCGTAATTCTTTCTAACAAACTAGTTGAGATTTATCATGTGAGTTTTTAGAACCTGGTCATGACAAAAGACCAAAATGGTTCATAGCATCCCATATTGACTTAGTTACTTGCGTTTTTCGAATGCTTAAACAATGACATTTTTGAAAAAAATTCAATTTTTCTCCCCCATCCCCACACTTAGAGTCCAACATTGTCCTTAATATGTAGTGTTTAAATGGCAGGATTTCAAAATACTTAAATTTTTCCTCTCGCCCTATACTTAGAGTCCACATTGTCTTCAATATGTAGGAGGGATCTAAAAATGCACACGGGAATGTGATAGTCAACCCAAGAATTTACCCCGGTCCAAATGAACAAAACACACAAAACAAAAATAAAACACTCAAACATAAATAAAATGATCATGGCTACATAAATAAAATAAGGAAGGAAAGTGCACATGAACCTGATCAATGGGTTGCCTCCTACAAGCGCTAAGTATATGGGTTTTGAGCCAGACCTAACTGATTTTTCTTTCACGGTGGTTTAAGTAAACATTTTCCCACCGAATTTCCAAGGTAAGCTCGGTAGTTCACCTTCTATGCCCCAATTTGTTTATTCTCCTTCAACTTGTCCATCGAATCCATGCATGAAAGTTTTATCCCACATTTTCCTACCGAGTTTCTAACATATACTCGGTAGCTTATATGCCAAATCCACGATTTCTTCCCAATGATCAGCATGAGATTTGGGTGATTATTGTTGTTGGGCCACTTTATGATAACTTGCTCGAGATCCTTGAGGTTCACTCTTCTACTCTTAACAGTTTGATCACCTGGTACCTTAATAGGATATATGGCCTCACTTAAATTTAAACACTCATTTTCTTAAGCTGGAAGACATATAACCCCATCATCTACTTCAGCATCTACCACAATACCATTGGCCAACTCGTCTTTCTCAGGCTTAAGTTGGGCAAATTCCTCAGTTAGTTGATGAACCTACATAAGCAAAGCTTCATGAGCTTTTTCTCTCTCTTCATTCTCCCGCTTCATCTCTTTTATCATATCAATGATAGCATCAAGCTTGGAATGTCTTGAGTCTTGAGGCTCCCCGCATGCTTCCTCAGAGTGATGACCCCTCTCTGAATAATAGTATTCTTAACAATTTGGTGGTGGAGGCAATTCAAAATGTGGATGGTATAATGTGTATAGTACTGGTTTTTGGTTGGATTATTGGTTATTGTTGGAGTTTTGAGGTGGATTGTAATTATAGCCATGTTGTTGTGGGTGTTGTCGATTTTGGTTTTGATGTGGATGTGGTGGAGTGTTGGCATGGTTTATGTTAATGGAAGTTAGTGGAAGGGTTGGTCACCGGTTGTTACCTCCTCAATAGATTGTTTTGGTTTTGCATGTTCGTGGTTTTAGCCAATTGATAATTGGTTGCAAGTAGCCCTCATGGTTCTTGTATTCTTGAACTCTTTGTAAAACACTAAACAATCTTTCAACAAATGTTCTCGGCTAACATAACATTCATATGGATCATCAATACCCAATTCATGACGATCTTGTCTTGCTAATTTCTATTTCTCTTGATTGTATACAAGTGGTGAGCTTCTCCCCGAATGTTGGGTGGATATGCATTATCTGTCACCTGCACACTCAACAAATCACGCGTAACAACAAATAAAAAGAAATAACAAAGACAAATTAAATAGTTAGGGGCTGTTTGGTTGAGTCTCAATGCCTCTATTTGGGGTAGCCGTCTGACTTGGTCAAACGTTGGAGTGTTTGGCTAGAGTCGTTTGAACGAAAAAATGGTCTGACTCAGCCTCTTACCCAGTCAACGCTGGAGACAAGTCTGACTAATTCAGACGCAAGGGGCTGTTGATGTTCGCTGCAAAAAAGAAAATGGAGCATAGCAAAACCCAAGGCCACGCAGAACATGATTTTGTATCGACATTCGTGTCCGCGGGTTGGGTGGGCGACATGAGGAATCACAACCGGAAACCAGTTTTTGCAACCCCCCCATGCGCGCGGGTAGGTTCCCAAGTAAAATGTGAGACATAAGTTTTAATACTTCCAAGTGGTTTTCATATATATATATATATATATATATATATATATATATATATATATATATATATATATATATATATATATATATATATATATATATATATATAGGTCAAGATCGTGTACAAAGTGTTTTTTTGTGAGAAGTGTGAGAGGTATTAAAAATTGATACTTAGGCATCATTTTTTGAACTTAGTCATGATGTTTTGGATTGTTTTGCCTATAAAAACACAAAACATAACAATTAAAAACCAAAAACAATGTATTTTAGGCTTAAAACTTAAAGCACCATGCTAAGAACATTAGCAGTGTGTTTTAAGCGTTAAGTAGTGTGTTTTAGCTATTTTTTAAATTTAATGAGTATAATACATTGTATTGTGTTTTAGATTGTTGTGTTTGGTGTTTTTCAAGTTAAAACAACCTAAAACTTCATTCCTAAATCCAAAACATGATGTCTACATGTCAATTCTTAGTCCTTCTCACGAAAAATGTACTTTGTACAGGATCCTAAACATATATATATATATATACCACTCCATTTTTAGTCTCTATACCAATGTGGGACTAGAAATTTTAACCATTCAGATGTCCAACCAAACATCACTTACTGATTCAGCATTTAAGCATTCAGAACCTCTTAACCATTCAGACCTCTTACTAAGTCAGCACTTACCCATTCAAAAGTTTCCAAAGGGACCCTTAATCAAAATAAATAACTAAAAACACAAAACACCAAGCGCACGAACTCCCCGGAAACGGCGGTGAAATTTGATCGGATGTCACGCTTCGATCAAAAATAGTATTTATAAGTCCTAAATTACCTCAAACTATGCAGTAGTGGTAACAAGGGTGTCGAACCACGAAGAGTCTGTGGTCAGTGAATAATGGTTTAGTTGATTAAATGAATTACTTACGAAGATATTATGAGTTATGAAGTCCGCATATATTGTTCATTTAAGAAAATTGGATTGAGAGTTATAAACCAAAATTGATTCAAAAAGTTTATTGAAACTGTTAAAAATTTTGGAATTGGTAAAAACTTGGTTGTAACTATAATATTAATAAGAAAGGATCACACTTGGGTTCAACAAATAAAGCCTAAGGTTAAACAAAATAGGTCAAATAATTCAAGTGCAATTAGTGTTAACGGATTGATTAACCAATAGGTTTAGGTATCAATAATCATTAACATCAAGAGATGAACAAGAATATACTTTATAACTCTAGAACATACAACTCTATGTTTGTGTTAAAGCATATAACCATATTTATTTCACTAGAAATTGGCACAAGAACATTTACTGAAAAGTGAATTCAACACAAATTAAAGCATTCAACACAATGTTTCAAACATAGCATTACATATAGAAGTTTAATAAATACACAAATTGTTACGAACCCTAGGACATCAATTGTTTACACCCGGGAATGATACAAGAAATTAGCCACTCATGGTCATGGAACTCTTCATTTCTTCAATTAGGTCTTGAATCTTTAAAAGTTTGGAGATTGGAATGATATGAATTGATATGGGTTGATAATATGGAGTAATGGAGAAGATGATCCCCAATGATGGCCCTTCAATGTGTTTTTAAGCAAAAATCTTCGAAACCCCCAAGTTGACTAATCATTAAAAGAATTAAAAGTGGGTTGAACAGATTTTAGCGTCGGCAACGCCAGTTCTGACGTATACCATACTCCAACAACTTATTCAATGAAAATCGTTGTGACCCACAAAAATCATAACAACCACAAATATATACAAGAATAACACTTTGATTAACTGTGACATGAAGTGATAAAAACATCCACCTAACCTAAGCTAATATACAGTAATTTCAAAATTAATATGACCACGTTTGAACTTCACATAATTTAATAAATATATGGGGTATTGGATTTAAATAATTCAAAGTTTTGCCCATTGGCCAATGATAATCCGAACTATAACATTGGACCAGGATAATCTCAATGGGACATCTGTGTGTTAAAAATAAACCTCCATTAACTCTAAATTAACCGGGCTAGTGACAGCTGATGTGGCATGCTGACATGGACCAGATGCTAATGTGGCAGTTGAGGTGTCATGCTGACTTGTTTTTTTTTTTTTTCTACGTCATGCTTTTTTTTAAAATTCCCTTTAACATCTTCATCTCCACCGCCACACTCTCTCTCTTCATCTACAACACCACCACCATCTCCACTGCCACCATACCGCTCCTAGCCATCTCCTCTCTCCTCTAAGACCCACAATCTCCCATCCTTCTCTCCATCCTCCAAGACCCACTTCCCAATCAATCCATTCCTCTCTCTTAAGCCACAAAGACAGGTTTTTGGGTCTGTTAGAGCTACTAAAAATGGGTTTGGAGGTGCAATTGTTCTACAGATGAGGGAAATGGAGCTCCGGTGAAAGCTGAGGTGGCGGGTCTATTAGAGCTACTCAAAATGTGTCTGATTATTATTATTAACAATTCTGATGATAAGTACAAATGTTGTTAGATAAAGATGAGTCGATGATAATGAAGATGATAATGATGATGTTGTTGTTGTTAATGCTGATTGGGAAGTTTGATTATTACTAACAGATCTGATGATAGATGAAGATGTTTGTTGGTGGTGAAAATCCTCAGGATGATTTTACCCTACATCCCTAATATGCCATCCTCAGGATGCTGAAGGACTTAACTGACTTCAGGATGTAACAGTACTTCGGCATGTTCACATCCTTAGAATGAACTAACGAATTAGCTTTCTTATGTATGATTGTAGGTACAACTAAGTTATAATATGGATTTACATGCTCGGCAACGTCTATATTATAATCAACAATTGAAGAAGTCAAGGATAGAAGTATAACTCATGGTCCAAGATGGAAGATGAACTCAAAGTTGTAACCGATATACATTTAATATTGGCGACAATGAGGAAACAGCTGAAACATTAAACTAGCAAAGGAGAAACCGTTGCTACAACGTATACCTGAGATGAAACAACCACAACGTTCATATGAAGACTTCAAAGAACTTAACTACTTAGCGGATATCTTGGGATTCTTTGTTTACTTCATGCACTATATAAATGGGGGTATTGGACGAGTATAGGACACATTGCTCACACTATAGCTACACACATACACTTAGCTGATTAGAAACACTCACACAATCATTGTAATCTTAGTACACTCGTCCATTTGCTCATCCAAAGTTGTATCTTTTTACCAAATTAATATTAACAAACAAGGCAGGGGCCTAGTCTCCTCCCGAGGTTTTATGCCGGAGATCTACAACTGATCAAGGGCTTTCCTCGTAGATCGAGTGTTGTTCTATGTGTTTTACTACTTTAGTTGTTCATTATTAACAGTTCCATCCCGAGAATATAACTGTCCATCCCGAAGCAAACCTAAGCCATCCCGAGCATAGTTGTCATATATTTACTTCTTTAGCATCCTGATACACCATCTTCAGAATATAATTGACTCTTTAACATATTTTCACACATTTAGCATTCTACCTCACTTTTACTAAATTGGAATACAAAATTATTTCTACTACGTAATTTTTGACCAAAACAATTTGGCGCCCACCGTGGGGCAAGTGGTGCTATTTTAACAAAAAGCTTTGTTAAAACTTTCTCTCATTTAATTCTTTTTTACAAAAACTTGACAACTATGTCCTCTTCACAAAAAATTGTTTCATCATCCATGCCATCCACAACCTCTTCCAGAAATTCTGTCTTACCACCTCCACCTGCTCTTCGAAGAAGTTCCACTTCTCAAATCCCACCTAGACCATCTGGATCTACTCCTCGTGTTTTTGTATCGAATGACGAATTACTTTCTATGTTTGCACTGATGAAAGATTCAATACATCAACAACAAGACACAAACCGGATGTTGATAAGAGAGATACAAGCTCTTAAATCATCCTCGAGAAGGCCAAGTGAAGACATGGGGACACCATTGCAGCCCAGGGCGTTAGATTTTAGTTTTAGCATCTCTGGAGGGGTACATAAAGGAGATTTTATCCCCATGAGTACAGGGTTCTCTGCTCCAGAAACAACTACTACTCCCAGGATGGCAACCACCAGGGATACATGATATACACATGTGCCATCCTAAGGATATAACAATAACGGTAACAATTTAAGTTCTAGTACTACTGCTAATGATGTTGCTTCCTTGCAGGATACAGGAATAAGCCCTCAGCTAGCAAGGGAGCTTCAACAGATCAAGGATATGATATCGAGTGTGCCAGGGATAGTGCAACCCAACCCTGAGGTATCCTCAGCATGCCATAGGGTGTCAAGATTTGCATCCCCCATATGTGATGCAGAGATTCCAAAACGGTTTCAAACTCCAAGTATGAAGCTTTATGATGGATCTACAGATCCTGAGGAGCATGTGGCTCAATATAGGGAAAGGATGGAAATAAATCCAATCCCCGCCAATCTGAAAGAAGCATGTTTATGCAAGGGATTTGGTTCAACTCTCACCGGTCCAGCCCTGAAATGGCTCCTAAGTGTTCCACCCTATTCTATTACTTCTTTTGCACATTTAATCAACATGTTTAATAATAAGTTTTCTTGTAGTCGAACGTTTGAACGTTTGACAAGTGATCTATACATGGTGACTCAACCACAGGGGGAATCACTAAAAGAATTTATTACTAGATTTGGAAAGGAAGCACTTGACATCCCGAACCTGGATGTTATAACGGCAGTACATGCATTCAAGATGGGGCTGCAAAGAGATTCACCATTCTATCAAGAATTGGTGATGAATCCATGCAGGAACTTGGATGAAGTCAGGAACAGAGCTTTGAGATTCATCCGACTTGAGGATGATAAGAAAATTCAAGAGAGGATAGAGTCATCCTCAAAATATAACCATCCCAATCAAAAGTCCACTCCCACGTACGAACCATATAAGCATAAACCATATGCTAGGCCTGATAATAAGAAGGTCAATGTGGTAGAGGACGATGATGAGGATGACTACCCTAAATTATCAGATTACTGTTTTTCTGTGGATGTAACAAGACTGATGTACGCCATGAAGGATCTAGGAGACAAAGCATGATGGCCAAGGAAAGTGAACACGACAGGATGGAAGAACAAGTCTAAATGGTGTGCCTTTCACGAAGATTTCGGCCATGTCACTGAAGATTGTATCGCCTTAAGGAAGGAGATAGCATATCTCTTGAGCAAAGGTCACCTTAAAGATCTCTTGGGCAAAACGAAATCAAGGGCTCAGGATGGTACCAACATCCCAGAAAGAGCAGCATCCCCACCTAAGGATGCTGGTATTATCAACTTCATTTCAGGAGGATCAAACATTTGTGGAACCTCATACTCAGCTGCTAAAAGACATGCGAGGGAAACAAAGATAGAAAAGGGAGAAAGACCAGCGAAGACGACCATCCTGACGACCTCTAAAGTGATTAGATTCGAGGAGGAAGACCGAGAAAACATTCTTGATCCTCATCATGACGGTTTGGTTATTACTTTATATATTGCTAACCACTTTGTTCGCAGGATCCTCGTAGATGGAGGAAGTTCAGTTAATATCATCCAGTTTGAAGCTCTCAAAAGAATGAACATCCCGGAATCAGAAATAGTTTCCAGATCATCAGTTTTGGTGGGCTTCAGTGGGGAAACTAAGAGTACCGTAGGGGACATCAAGCTACCATTATATGTAGAAGGAGTGAACTCTATCTAGAGATTCTTTGTGATAGATTCCCTATCCTGCTACAATGTCATCCTGGGGAGACCCTGGATACATGACATGAAGGCAGTCCCTTCAACGTATCACCAGTGTATAAAGTTACCTACACCCTGGGGAGTTGTCAAAGTCAATAGTGATCAACAGGAAGCCAAGGATTGTTATACAACATCTATGAAGGCTTCATCACGTCAAGCATAGCAATTGCAGAAGGATGTACAGTGCCATCCTCAAAATGTCAAGGGCACATCCTGAGTAGGATGTAAAGGCTGTTTGCCTTGATAACAATAACAAGGATATCACTGTGTTAATTGGTAAGAATATCCCTCATGACATTGAACAATCACTAATCTCCTTTCTTTAATGCAGGATGTCTACTTTTGCATGGAAGCATGAAGATATGACTGGCATCTCTAAGGATGTCATTACTCACAAACTTGGGATTGATAAGAATTTCAAGCCTATTCAGCAAAAAAGAAGGAAGTTTGCCCCGGAATGAAATGTCATCATACAAGAAGAAGTAGATAGACTCCTTAAATCCAAGATGATAAGGGAAGTAAAATTTCCAAGATGGCTTGCCAACGTGGTGGTAGTTCAAAAGAAGAATGGGAAGTGGAGAGTGTGTGTAGACTATACAGACCTCAATAAAGCATGTCCTAAGGACCCATTCCCATTACCACATATAGATTCAATGGTGGATGCTACAGCAGGCCACGAAATGCTGACATTCATGGATGCATCACCAGGATTCCAAAAAATTCAAATGGAACCAGACGATCAAGAGGACACAGCATTCATGACCCCATTAGGTATATATTGTTATATAGCTATGCCATTTGGATTAAAAAAATGCAGGTGCAACCTACCAAAGGCTGGTGAATATGATGTTTAAAGAAAAGATTGGGGACACGATGGAGGTGTACATTGATGACATGGTGGTTAAGTCCAAAAAGGTAGAGAATCATCTTCAAGATCTTAAGGAGGCATTTGACATCCTGGACGCCTATAATATGAAGTTGAACCCATCTAAATGTCATTTTGGAGTCGGTGCTGGAAAATTTCTAGGATATCTAGTTACCAAAAGAGGGATAGAAGCCAGCCCTGAACAAATAAAGGCCATCCTTGATCTCAAATCCCCAAAAAATATCAAGGATGTACAAAGGCTGATAGGCAGGATATCAGCCTTAAACAGATTCATTTCGAAATCCTCAGACAAGTGTAAAGAATTCTATGATATCCTAAGGAAAAATAGTAAATTCGACTGGGGACAGAAACACGAGGAAGCATTGAAGAAGTTGAAAGAGTATCTAGCAGCAGCTCCACTCCTGATGAAGCCTGAGGATGGAGAACCACTGAAGCTATATCTTATAGTTTCTGGGAATGCTATAAGTGTAGTATTGGTAAGAGACTTCGAGGGGGAACAACATCCTGTCTACTATGTAAGTAAAACTCTAACTTGTTTTAGCTTTGATATTGGCATCTACTAAGTTAAGGCATTACTTTGAAACACATAGGATACACGTACAAACTAACTATCCCATTAAAAATGTACTTAGAAAACCAGAAATGTCGTGTAGAATGGCTAAATGGTCAGTAAAATTAAGTGCCTTTGACTTAGTATACGAGCCTAGAAATGCAATCAAATCTCAGGCTCTAGCAGATTTTGTGGCTGATTTCAGTAGTGACATCCTGAGTGAAGTAGAATCTGAAGTACAACAATTAAACGAAAACTTAGGAAAATGGATTTTGTATACTGATAGTGCTTCAAATGCAAACGGAACAGGTTTAGGAATACTACTAAAATCTCCACAAGGGGACAAAATACCCCATGCTCTTAGATGTGCATTTCAGACAACCAATAATGAGGCAGTATATGAAGCTCTCATTGCTGGTTTGCAACTTGCTAAAGACATGCATATTATTAATATAGAAGTATTTGTTGATTCTTTATTGATTGCTAATCATTTTAATTGATCTTATGCAGTAAAGGGTCAAAAATTAGCTCTTTATCTCGAAAAAGTTAAAAATTTATCTTCTTCTTTTGTAGAATTTTCACTAACACAGGTACCTAGGGAAGAAAATGCTGAAGTTGATGCCTTAGCAAACTTGGGGTCCTCCCTTAATCTACCAGAAGGGTCCAAGATTCCCATCATCCACATTCTGAAACCAGCAATTGAAGAGTGGCATCCCGAGGATATCCAAGTACATCCTGAGGATAACCAGGCGCATCCTGAGGATAAAACAGTCCATCCTAAGGATATCATTGTTTTAGCCACTCAGGCACAAGACGATTCATCATGGATGACTCCTATAATGAAATATTTACAAGAAGATGTCATTCCTGATGGAGAAAACCCAAAGGCTTTCAGGATAAAGGTATCTAAATTTACAATTATAGACAATATTTTGTATTGAAAATCTCTTGCAGGTCCATATTTGAGGTGTCTCAACAAGGATGAAGCAAACGAGGTGCTCAAGGACATCCACGAAGGAGACTGTGGAAATCATACAGGAGGAAGATTTCTCTACTCGAAGGCTTTGAGGACGGGATACTATTGGCCTACTATGAAGAAGGATGCCATGCTATATTCCCAAAATTTTGATCCATGCCAAAGACATAGCAACATCCTTCACCAGCCTGCTGAACCACTGCATCCTATTATTGAACCATGGCCCTTCATGAAATGGGGGATGGACATAGTAGGAAAGCTACCCAAAGCTCCTGAAGGAAAGGTATTCATGCTGGTAATGACAGACTACTTCTCAAAATGGATCGAAGCTGAAGCATTTGTGCAAGTCAGAGATAAAGAAGTGGTCTCATTCATCAAAAGAAATATCCTAACAAGATTTGGAGTACCATCTGAGATTATTTGTGACAATGGTTCTCAATTCATTAGCAAAAGAACAACTGACTTTTGTGAGATTTGGGGGATCAAGATGGTGAGTTCAACACCAGTCCATCCTCAAGCTAATGGACAAGTAGAATCTTCAAACAAGATTATCGTCAACAACTTGAAGAAGAAGCAGCTTGGGGAAAAGAAATGGAAATGGGCAGAAGAGCTTCCATTTGTACTCTGGGCTGACAGGACTACTTCTAAGAATGCTACTAGACAGACACCTTTCCCCTTGGTCTTTGGAACAGAAGCAATGCTGCCAACAGAGATGGTCATGCCTACAGCAAGGAAACATCTTCAGGATGCAACTACCAATTCTGAAGCATTACTACAGGATTTGGAAACTGTGGATGAACTCAGGGATGCTGCCAAAGTAAGAATGGCAGCATATCAACAAAGGATTGCTAAAGCCTACAACAAGAATATCAGGATAAGAAGATTTCAAGAAGGAGACTTAGTATTAAGAAAAGCTTTTCAAAACACAACAAAACCAAGCGATGGTAAGTTAGCTCCCAAGTGGGAAGGTCCATACTTGATCGATTCTGAAGCTGGTATAGGAGCATATTGGTTATCAACAATGGAAGGAGAGATTCTACCAAAGGCTTGGAATGCAATTCACTTAAAATACTACCATGCCTAGGGATGCATGTGACTGATCTCTATGGAAGAAAAACCATGGACCGAATCACAGTTGGGATGAAGGTGAAGGCTGATAGAGATGAATCATCTCCATATGTAAGTACTTATCCTTTATCTATTTCGATCGATTATATTTTCACTAAACATGGTCTAGAAATAGTCCATCTTGAGAATTTTGTAGTACCATCCTGAAGATGGAATGCTTAGAAGACTAGGGGGTTGGCCACCCTCTCCTCCGTTAAGGTGTCTAACACCTTCCTAAGGTTTAAAGGTTTTCACCTTTCACATTGGGTTAGCAACCCTCGCCTGGAGCGCACGACGCCCATGTATATTTTCGGGATGGTGGGACCGGTCCATGTAAAAGTGGCTGACAATTTCATTATCTTTGAGATATACGATGGAGCTCTTAAGGTTTAGACATTTTTCAATGTCTCTTTCTCGTATTTGCTCTAGTCACCAGGGCCTTGTCGCCAATTATTCCTAAAGGGCCTTGTCGCTAGTTATTCCTAAGGGCCTTGTCGCCAGTTATTCCCAAGATGTTACATATTGGTCTTGTCACTAGGATTATTTCAAAGGGGTTTGATCCCAGTTAAACCAAAGGCCTAAGTCGCTAGTATAATAACAAAGCTTTCCTTTACAGGATCTTATTAAGATTCAATTCTTTCTTACAAAGGATTATAGGCTTAAAGTCTATACTAAAGATATTACACTGGAGACATCCTCAGGATGTAAGACCATCCCAAGGATGAAGAAGAAACTGGGGACATTCTCAGGATAATGAAGACCATCCTGACGATGAGAAAGACTGATGAAGAATGTGGCAAGATCAGAAGAATTACTCAACAAAGAGGATACGAAAGGTATTATTTTTGATCATTCTTTTATACCCTAAGTGTTTGCTAATGTTTGCAGAAAATGAAGAACACATAGATGATAGCGTCAAAAGATTGTTACCATATATTATTAAGGCATCATAGTCAAAATTTGATGTTAACCCCTGGCTTCATCCAAAAACGGGACCCATCCACCAGGGATCAACATCTTTAGTCCGGGTCACACTGAAATATTTGGGGCTTCGTCTTGAAACCAAGATCCCTCCACCCCAAACCTTATAATATCCTAAGTTATTACATACCAAAATAAATTGTCTGAAATTTTTCAACCAACTACTACCACATAAGATTAAATAAAAAAGTGGGCTCCAGCCTAGTCAACACATCCTTCATTGGCCACTGGAAGGTCCTTCATCACCTTGGCAATCTTGGCTTCAGCTGCCTTTGCCTCTGCATCCTCGGGATCTTCAGCCACATCCTCGGGATGAGCAACAGGAACAGGCTCATAAACCACTTCTTTTCCACCCAGGCTCTTGATTTTCTCCTTCCAGGCTTCGACATCCCAGGTATTCTGGTCAAAACCTGGATCCTTGGCCTGGAGAGCCATCTTCACCCTGGCCTGGAAGACAGAAATACTAACAGACTTGATGAGCCCATTCCTGTGATCCTGTGCCTCCTTTTCCTTATCCAACATAGCCTTAGCATGCTCAGCCTTCTCTCTCTTCAGCTCAGCTTCAGTCTCTAAATAATCCAAAGTTTTGCCCATTGGCCAATGATAATCCGAACTTTAACGTTGGACCAGGATAATCTCAACTGGACATCTGTGTGTCAAAAATAAACCTCCATTAACTTTGAACTAACCGGGCTAGTGATAGCTGATGTGGCATGCTGACATGGACCAGATGCTAATGTGGCAGTTGAGGTGTCATGCTGACTTGTTTTTTTTTTTTAAAAATTCTCTGTCATTTTTTTTAAATTCCCTTTAACATCTTCATCTCCACCGCCACCCTCTCTCTCTCTCTTCACCTACAACACCACCACCATCTCCATCGCCACCATACCTCTCCTAACCATCTCCTCTCTCCTCTAAGACCTACAATCTCCCATATTTCTCTCCATCATCCAAGACCCACTTCCCAATCAATCCATTCCTCTCTCTTAAGACACAAAGACAGGTTTTTGGGTCTGTTAGAGCTACTAAAAATGGGTTTGGAGGTGCAATTGTTCTACAGATGAGGGAAATGGAGCTCCGGTGAAAGCTAAGGTGGCGGGTCTATTAGAGCTACTCAAAATGTCTCTGATTATTATTATTAACAATTCTGATGATAAGTATAGATGTTGTTTGATGAAGATGAGTTGATGATAGATGAAGATGATAATGATGATGTTGTTGTTAGTTCTGATTGGGAAGTTTAATTATTATTATTAACAGGTCTGATGATAGATGAAGATGTTTGTTGGTGGTGAAAATCCTCAGAATGATTTTACCCTACATCCCTAATATGCCATCCTCAGGATGCTGAAGGACTTAACTGACTTCAGGATGTAACAGTACTTCGGCATGTGCACATCCTGAGAATGAACTAACGAATTAGCTTTCTTATGTATGATTGTAGGTACAACTAATTGATAATATGTATTTACATGCTTGGCAACGTCTATATTATAATCCTCAATTGAAGAAGTCAAGAATAGAAGTATAACTCATGGTCCAAGATGGAAGATGAAGTCAAAGTTGTAACCGATATACATTTAATATTGGCGACAAATGAGGAAACAACTGAAACATTAAACTAGCCAAGGAGAAACTGTTGCTACAACGTTTACCTGAGATGAAACAACCACAACGGTCATATGAAGACTTCCATGAACTTAACTACTTAGCGGATATCTCAGGATTCTTTGTTTACTTCATGCACTATATAAATGGGGGTATTGGATGAGTATATGACACATTGCTCACTATAGCTACACACATACACTTAGCTGATTAGAAACACTCACACAATCATTGTAATCTTAGTACACTCGTCCATTTGCTCATCCAAAGTTGTATCTTTTTACCAAATTAATATTAACAAACAAGGCAGGGGCCTAGTCTCCTCCCGAGGTTTTATGTCGGAGATCTACAACTGATCAAGGGGCTTTCCTCGTAGATCGAGTGTTGTTCTTTGTGTTTTACTACTTTACTTGTTCATTATTAGCAGTTCCAACCCTAGAATATAACTGTCCATCCCGAAGCAAACCTAAGCCATCCCGAGCATAGTTGTCATATATTTACTTCTTTAGCATCCTGATACACCATCTTCAGAATATAATTGACTCTTTAACATATTTTCACACATTTAGCACTCTACCTCACTTTTACTAATTTGGAATACAAAAGTATATCTACTAGGTAATTTTTGACCAAAACAATGTTGTTAGACGAAGATGAGTCGATGGTAGATGAAGAAGATGATGATGTTGTAAATGCTGATTGGGAAGTTTGATTATTATTATTATTATTATTATTATTATTATTATTATTATTATTAACAGATCTGATGGAGCTACTGATTGGGAAGTTTGTTTTTGTTGTATAATATGTATGTTTAAACATCTCTCTCCGTTGTGGGAATGTTGATATATGAAGAAGATGATGATGATGATGTTAATGTTGTTGCTGTTGTTTTGTTTAAAAAGGATATGAAGATGAATTAAACCTGGTTCTTAAAAAAAAGTAAGCATGACACCTCAACTACAACATCAGCATTTGGTGCACATCCCCATGTCACCTCAACTGCCACGTCAGCTTTCACTAACCCAGTTAGTTCATATTTAACGAAGGTTCATTTTTTACACCCACATGTCTAGTTGAGATTATCCTGGACCAACGTTAACGTTTGATTTATTATTGGCTAATGGGCCAAACTTTAGATTATTTAAATCCAATACCTCTAAATATATTCGATTGATAGTCATGAGTAGAAAAATCAAATAATCAACTAAGTATAAATAGTTTTAAAATTTCAAATGAAAAAGCCACGCTCCTTGTAGAAACCAATGATTCGGTTATGATTTTCTTTAGAACATTCGTATCAAGTTCAGCATATTCTGTGATTGAGCTTTTCATAATTTTAAAAAGTAATTTTAGAGGTTATGAGTAGAAGAGAAATGAAAACTTACTGTTCATCATTGTATACTAGGTTAGAGTCCCGTGGGGACCCACGGTTCACCCGAAAGTAAAATGAAAAAAAAAGTGGGAAAATAAGAATTGTATTATGCAATTTGTTTTGGTTACTAAATGTTTTAAAATGCAATATGTATGAATTTTGATGTTAAATCAAAATGTCATCTGACAGCTTAATGTAACGAAATGATGGATATATCGAGTAAGTAAAGTTTAAATTGACAACTGCAAACTACATAGCATACTATCACAATATCACACATTACATCATTTGGGTAATATCTATATTCTAATCATAACTAAGCTTAAGCAAAAAATACTTATCATTTAGTTGGGGCTTAACGAACTTCAACCAATATCACACATTACATCATTTGGGTACTATCTATATTCTAATCATAACTAAGCTTAAGCATAGAACTCTTATCATTTAGTTGGGGCTTAACGAACTTCAACCAATGGTCCATTTTCTTTACTTCAATCAAAATCTTCCAAGTCTTGCTCATTGATAGCTGATTTTTCACCTTCGAAGTTGTTATCATTGTCATCACGATCCTCGGAGTGCAGCTCATTTTCAATAATTTATGAAAACCTCCACCATTGTATTCCATATTTGTGTTCTACATAAAATATAGTTGTTGTAAATTTATGGATACGGTGATAAGTAAGTCAAGAAACAATCCTTAACCCACTTACTTGAATGGGTAGCTTAAATTTTACATGTTATCTCTCCAATGGTTCAAACCGATTACATAGCTAAAAAACAACTAATAAGAAAATGGGTCCAATGTCACATGGTGTAATAGGGGTGTTCATCGGTTCGGTTTACGGTTTATTTGGTTTATTCTACTCGGTTTATTCGGTTTTCAAAATTTTGTACCTCAAACCAAAAACCAAACCAAACCAAACCAAATTAGGAATATGAAAACCAAACCAAATTCAACCAAACAAACCAAATTGAAACGAAGTTTTTTTTTCTCTAACTTATATACCTATATGTTCCAAAATCCGAAAAGAAATTTTGAAATAAATGTAAACCAAAAAATCAAACCACGCAAACAGAAACATCATAAAAATTAGAAATAGTAAAATGAACCCTAGTTTACTAGTTTATATTCAGATTATTACCTCTATAAATTGGTGAGCTTTATTTATTTTGGGTTGGGTTTAATATTTTGGGCTTATATATTATATATGAGTTATTAAATATTATTATTTTTATTTAATAATTAATTATTTTACCGGTTTATTCGGTTATCCAAATAAACCAAATAAACCAAATAAAAAAAAATGTAGAACCAAAAACCAAACCAAACACCGAATAAGCAATTCGGTTTCGGTTAAAACCAAACCAATTACCAAATTCGTTGTTCGGATTGGTTTTTTCGGTTACGGTTACGGTTCGGTTTTCGGTTTTTATTTGGTTTGCGGTTTTTCTGAACACCCCTATGGTGTAATAGAAAATTACTATATTTTATTAAAAAAATATACACCAAAAAGATCAACCCCAGGCCCATTTCAACATGTAGCCAAAATGACCCATTGTACACACACTTTAGGCAACTTTTGACATGTTACAAAATGCCGCCAAAAAATGTCATTATTTAAACTGTGTAAATATAGTACTTAACAATTAAAAATCTTAATAAATAACATCAAAATCAATCATTCAAATCAATGACATTAAAATAATCCGCGTCTGAAATTGCCTTACTCATTATATGCAAATTATTATTGACATCTTAAAATTAGCACACTTAAAATTAGCACACTTATTGAAATCAAGATGATGATTATCGTTTAGTGAAAATTGATTAAAGAAAAGTCGTAATATCAAAATGAAAGTCGGTCAACAATGTTAAAATGAAATTCATAGTATTAGTAACATCAATAAATAAGATAAAAAAATCTTAATAAGTAACATCATAATCATAATCAATCATTTAAATATATGACATTAAAATCAACTGCGTCTCAAATTGTCTTACTCATTATATACAAATTATTATTGACATCTTTAGTAATCATTATTAGTTGTGATTGAAGTAATATAATTCTTTAACAGAAAGTAAAATTTAAAAATTTCTATTATCATTTAATTTTGTTGTTAAAATTGGTACGATGATTAAATAATTTTATTATTTGTTAAGGTTTATATAGTATTGATGTGTCTCGAACAATTCTGCAAAATCGGAAATACTGTGCCTCGATTGATTGACGTGATCGAGTAGATATATTTATTTATATATTTGAATTATAAAAAATGCAAGGATTGGTAATTGACGTGAATTGGTCAACAACGCTTAAAATTAGCACAATCAAACTCAAAGACATAAAGTCAAAGAATTGACCTCCATCAAATTAACAAAAACGTAAAAAGTATTTACTTAGATTGGGTCAACAATATTAAAATTAAGGTCGTAATATTAGTAATAGCATTGAAAATTGTCTTGAATACATTATATATTTTAGGAAACTGTTAAATAGATTTAAATTATATTTATTATTAAAAGAATAATAAAAGTCTAGAAAAATAAATGTACACTCCTATCTTCAGATTATATTTAAATTATAAACCAATAAATAAATTTAACATTGTTAAATAGATTTAAATAAATGTTTAAAGGAAAGTCGTATATGTTTAAAAAAATATCGTTTCATGACAATTGATTAAAGGAAAGTATTTGTGTCACACCCTCAAATTTCCACTTGCGGGGTTTTACCGCGAGGCGTATGACAAACCAGGATCCAAGTCAACGATCACAATAAACAACTCTATATGAAAAATGTAAATAGACATAACCATTAATTTAATAAGCGGAAGCGGTTCAGTAGCATTTAATCAACTATGCTATCATCTCAAAAGTTGTTCAAAATACTTTTATTACAAAACGTGCAACTATGCCTAGACGCCAATGCAGACCCGTGCGCCTAGTCCCGTTCATTGCTACCTTAGCGACCTGAGAAAAACATGCCAAAAAGGTGTCAACATATAATGCTGGTGAGTTCACAGGTTTGTTCAAAATGTTACCAAAACATTACCATGTCCATACTATATCAATGTTACCAAGTACGCTAGCTAGGCGTATGTTTCATTACTACTACGATTGGAAACCATTACTAGACACGTTTAGCAATGTTTAGCATGTTTAAGCAGCCTGTATGTTCAGCATGATACCAATGTACCTGTTCGAGACAATATGCACCCGCCCGGCCCTCCAGGCCGACGAGTGGGGCAGGTCACGCCCAATAGATCTATCCACATTTCCCCCGTTGTGCATCCCCGCACATTCATGGTTTCCCCCGGGACTTTCCAAAAGATCGTATAGCAATATAAAGTTAAAACCATAGTATGACATATGTTACAAAAACCGTTTAGCGCATGTTTTCTCCCCCAAAAGTTAAAGCAGTAAAAGTGGGGCCGTGAACTCACCTTAGATAGCGTTCTTCAATTACAAGTAAAGATGTTTAGCCCTTGATAATCCCTCTACTGGAGATCTATCAAAATGTTCACATAAGTGCTCTGACTAATAACCATAAGGTTATCTAGTCCCCGATTGTCCAGATCGTAACCAAGTATGTTTTAAAACGTGTTTAAATGTTTAACCGACACACTAGACCGACCCAACATCCCGTTGGTGACCCATTACCCTAACTAATCAAGTACACATAGATTACACACAAGGTTCAAGCATAAAACACTTAGTTTGTATCAAAAATCTCATTTCTGCATCAGAATGGTCGAACTAGTCAGTTTTAAGTCTCATTCGCACCTTTTAGTCTCCTTCGCCCGTTTTACATCTCGTTCGACCGTTTGATGCTTCCTTCGCCCGTTTTATCACATTCGCCCAATAAAAACCCAGTTTCAACCCTGGACCCCTCCTTCGCACCTTCGATTGGTCGAAGGAGGCCAGGTTCGCCCCTGTTGTATAATTTTTCCTAAAAACGCTTCAAACACATTCAAAACGACTCGAAACATCATCAAACACAGCAGTCAAGCATAGATATCTTATTCCTACAAAACCCCACCGATTTCCCCCGATAATACGTCCGTTTCAGCCATTTTCCAAAATGGTAAAGATTATGGAAACATCACTTTCATGCATGAATTATTTACCCAATTTGGAAACTTTTGAAATCGATTCATGCTTAGCTTAAAATACTCAGTTTGTCGATTATCCGATCTTTCTTATCCATTCTATTGATCATAAATATTCATACATCAAGTTTTAATCCAATAAAACCCCCAAATATCATCATATCCAATCCTAACCCTAGACAACAATATTCCAACATTAATAACAATCCTATATCATGTTTCTATCATAGATATAGCAGCAAATCATTGAACAACACATAACACCACATAATACACAATTTACATATGTTATTCATCATGAAAACCCATAGGTTTTCATTAGAAAGATGTTTAAAAGGTTTTTAATCATAAAAACACCCTTAGAACAGATCCGGACAATTAGGGTTAGATGAAAACGAATTAAAATGCTTTTAAAAAGGTTTAGGATTATGAACACACCTTGGATTCTTGTTTAGATGTTGTAGATAGGTTAGATTATGAAAAGGAAGAGCAAAAACTCCTTCCTTAGTGTTTAAGATCGTTTGAGAGCGTTTTGGGACGGTTAGGGTTTGTGAAATGATGAAAAATGACAAAGGTTGGTATTTATACTAATCCTCCTTCGCCCCAATTCATTGGTCGAAGGTGGTCTCCTTCGACCCTTTCACAGGGTCGAATGAGCCCTGTCTGGTCGAAGGGAATTCCTAAAATTCCACTTCCCTGGTTCGCCCATTTACAAGGGTCGAACCAGACGATTACTTCTCCTTCGACCACTCGAAGTGGTCGAACCAAGACCCCTTTTTAACTAGTTTTCCAGTTTGTCGTGTTTAACGCATTCTAACACATCTTAACACATAAGCATGCATCCTTAGTCTATATTTAACACATTTCAGCACAGATAATCATTTACACATCTTTTAAACACATCTATGTATATAATCCACCACACGACCCATAATCTACACATATACTTAATTAGTTCATGTAATGTCACCAACAACGGAACCCGGTACTAGTGTATTACCAAAACGACTCCCAATGATCCTCCAGATCATTGTACCCTGGACAATCCTAACTTGACCCGACTCAACTAACCCAGTTAAGTTTGTTTATAAACGTTTCTCGCTAAGGGAGACTTAGATGTTACTAATATGTTTAAGCCGAACATGCCGGGTGTCACAATTTGAATTATAAAAAATGGAAGGATTGGTAATTGATGTGAATTGGTCAACAACGCTTAAAATTAGCACAATCAAACTTAAAGACATGTAGTCAAAGAATTGACATCAATCAATTTAACAAAAACGTACAAAGTTTTTACTCAAATTCGGTCAACATTATTAAAATTAAGGTCGTAATATTAGTAATAGCATTGAAAATTATTTTGAATACATTATATATTTTAAGAAACTGTTCAATATATTTAAATTATATTTATTATTAAAAAATAATAAAAGTGTAGGAAAATAAATGTACATTGTTATCTTCGGATTATATTTAAATTATAAACTGTTAAATATATTTAATATTATTAAATATATTTAAATAAATGTTTGAAAGAAAGTTGTATATGTTTAAAAGAAATATCGTTTCATTTCAATTGATTAAAGTAAAGTTGTAATATAAAAATTAAAGTCGGTCAACAATATTAAAATGAATTTCGTAATATTAGTAATATCTCTAAATAAGATTAAAAATCTTAATAAATAACAACCAAATCATAATCAATCATTCAAATCAATGACATTAAAATCATCATAAATAACATTAAAACTCTTCATAAATAACATCAAAATTATCATTTAAATTTCAGAATCAATGACATCTTATGGTGCAGCCTTAGTAACAAACATTTTGTGCTGGATTCAACACCATTTGAAGACACAATATTCGCCAATGGAATTATCTTCGGATTGAAGCAAATCAGGCCATCCAATCACAGTAAGCCTTTACAAAAGCATTATGTATAGAAAATTTAGAATGTGTAACAAATTATAAAATAAGAATATTGTAAACATAAATGTTGAATATGCAAATAACAACCCTAGCGACTTGGGAAACAATTTCTGCACGTAATATTAATATTAGTATTAGTATTAGTATTAGTATTAGTAATTATTCGTAATTAGTAATATATTCGTAAAAATAGTAATAGAAAAAATTAATTCTATCAATAAGATATAAGTGGGATTAAAATTAAAAATCGTAATATTAGTTTTAGTATTAGTAATATATTCGTAATTTAATTAGGTCAATTCGGTCAATGATAAATAAATGAGCTTAAAAATCGTAATATATAACATTAAATTCGGTCAATTATTATTAATGTCATTAAAACTCATAATAAATAACATTAAAAAATGAATAAATCCTATTAATTGGAGGCAAGACCAATAATATTCATAAAGATAGATTAAACATAATTTCGTAGTAATATTTATATAAATAAATGATATTAGAAATCGTAATAAATAATATTTAATTTTGTCAATTATTATTAATGTCAATAAATAATATTAATTCTAACATACTAAAAATACATTAAAAATGATTAAATCTTATTAAACATAAATTCAAAAAAAGTAAAATAAATAAATGAGATTAAAAATTTTAATAAATAACATTAAATTCGGTCAATTATTATTAATGTCAACATTGTTATTAATGGTATGGTCAAAATTTGTTATTAATAGGATTGTATAAATGGGCTAAACATTTATGCTAAATTAAAACGTTAATCCTCAAAAGATTGTATTATACATTAAAAAAAACCCATATATTGAAGTTTATAGTTTTAACAAAGAATTTAATTGTGGAAAGCAAAATGGGCTAAAAGTCTTAAACAA
The DNA here is from genome assembly GCA_028751855.1 of Ambrosia trifida. Lineage (NCBI taxonomy): Eukaryota > Viridiplantae > Streptophyta > Magnoliopsida > Asterales > Asteraceae > Ambrosia > Ambrosia trifida. The sequence goes on along the minus strand of CM054123.1, from coordinate 822,097 downwards.
TAAAACTGTTTGTCATAAACAATTAAATTGATCATATCAAACCAAAACTCATTATTGATCACAAGGTGGTATTATTCACAAGCAAGTTAAAAAAAGTATTTAAAATGAAACAATTACTAGTGCTAAAGAATGCATCATGGTAATAAAAGAATAAAGTTGAGTATAAATGAAAAATTAAATTAAATTAAATAAATAACTGATGAATTTACCCATGTAGCAAGCGTTGTGGCTGAATGTTCTCATTGTATAACAAAACAATATAATATGATTAAAGAAATGAAAGATATTGTATGATTGAAACTTTTTGCGACTAAAACCCATTACCATAATACTATTGTGTTTATCGAACAAAATAATAAAACCGTAAAATGTCTAAATTAATACATTCTATATTATGTAAATAAAAAAATATAAAGTAAAAGTTACATAAATTGTTCATACTTAAGATCTTTAATCCGTCCCTATTAAATGTGATATAAGTAATACTAATATTTTCCATCCGTCTGTATTCTTGTACTACACAGGTTAAAAAAAAAAGATAAAAGGTCAACTAAAAAAGATACTCATAATATCATTGATTATATGTGATATACGTAATATGCCAAAGCAAACATGAAGCAAAAAAGATGTGCTATGAATCCGGGTGTGAGACTAAACCGGGAAGAAATTTATTTTAAATTAAGAAATAAAAATATTTTTTAAATATGTATTATGTTTGATTATAGTAAATTTACAGTTTATGTTTTAATATTTTTTTGAGAATAGTAAGAAAATGTGTATTAAATCCCATCTTTTCCACACAAAGAAATTATGGTGAGTTTGATGGTAATTATTTGTCCACTAAGCATTTAAGCTAAATTAAATTCGGTCAATTTAAACGTCAATTTAAATGAGGAAAAGTCAACATTGTTATTAATGATATGGTCAAAATTTGTTATTAATATAATTACAGAATATTAATGTGCTTATACATAAACGTCAATTTAAATGAGGAAAAGTCAACATTGTTATTAATGGTATGGTCAAAATTTGTTTTTGTTTTATTATAATCCACCTATATGCATAAACGTCAATTTAAATTATTTTTATATAATGAAAATTACTGGGCGATGACTTTGTTAAACGTTTATTAGATTAGGAAATATTAAAAAGAATAAAAAAACAATAACAATAGAAATCGATAGTATCATTGTTATCACTTTATAATAAACTCGATTGAATATGTGTTTATCAAAATTCGGTTTATCACAAATCCGTTTCATTAGAACATGTGTTTAAGAAGAATGATTTCAAATGGTTATTAGATTAGGAAATATTGAAAAGAATAACAAAAAATAACAATAGGAATCGATAGTATCTTTGTTATCACTTTATAATAAATCCGATTAATATGTGTTTATCACAATCCGATTGAATATGTGTTTAGCACAAATCCGATGATCACAAATCTGACTATAAAAATCCGTTTTATTAGAACATGTGTTTAAGAAGAATGATTTCCACGTAAAACAATAAGAAATTTCATTCAGTTTGATTTGTGGATAATCAACATTAGAAGAAAAATCCGGTTAATGACGTTCATTATATAAAATAATTTTCATTCGATGAGAAGAAAAATCCAGTTATCACAAATCTGACTATAAAACTCCGTTTCATTAGAAGATGTGTTTAAGAAGAATGATTTCCACGTAAAAGAATAAGAAATTTCTTTCGGTTTGATTTGTGGATGATCAACATTAGAAAAGTAGTATGGATGTTTACCTTTAATCGGTTGTGGATTATCAAGCTCCATATTTGTTGTTGGATCCTAGAGACCCTCTCTAAGGGCTTCATTCGACCCGAGATGTATTCAATTATTATATAGATAGATTTGGGGGGACACTATTCTACCATATTTATATTTTAAATTTTTTTAAAGTGGTCGTAGGTGAGGGAGAGAGAATGTAATAATAAAGGCATAAAAAATATTATATATTTTACTATAATTTAATGGATAAAAAATATGTGAATGCTTTCAGACAGCATCATAGTGAGTCATTCTTTATATTTTTTTTCTTTAAATTAATAATCAGGGGCGGCTTTGGCTCAAGCCAGGGAGGTCATCCGGCTTGGGCCCATTTTTATCGGGGGCATAGTTTCTTTTATAAAATTCCTATATATATATATATATATATATATATATATATATATACTATATTAATAAGCATATAGAAAGGACAAGAATGGTCATTTGTCACTTTTAAGAGATGTACAACTGTTAAAGCCATATGTACAATCATTTGAAGCATGGACTAATGTTATCTCACCAAACCCTAAAGCACCCTACAACATACAACCAGACATGTACAACTCAATAAACACAATTAACAACCCATAAAGCTTCAAGAAACACAATCCAACCTTAAAAACACACAGCCAATAAGAGAGGACTACAAGGATCATGATCTACACCGTTCATTCAAATCTAAATCTATAGACATGATCTGTACCGTTCATCCCTACCATGTTCTCTCTTTCCTCATTCCTGATCCCACAAACTGTAACATCGCAAAATTTTAATACATAAAAAGCCCTTATATATATATATATATATATATATATATATATATATATATATTTTTATTACACCTTTATCATTAATATTATACAAATGTGCCTAAGTCTTTATTTATCCTAACTCACAACTTATATACATACATAAATGTATATAAATAATAATAATAATAATAATAATAATAATAATAATAATAATAATAATATGATTCTAAATTCTTTTTTTTTTCACATACAAGATATTTTTTTTTTAAATAAAGCCTTGAGTCAAATAGTCAAAGTCCTAGTCAAAGTCTTAGTCAAACAATCAAAGTCTTAGTCAAATAGTCAATTCATCATAAAACCTTACTTTATGGTGTTGACCAATTTTAATGGCTAATTGACTCCAAAACTAGTATAAAAACCCACCTATGACCCATTATACTTTGCACCTCTAAATCGATTGTTTCAATCCGATTAAACTTTCCCTCATACCTTTCTTCTATAGTCTATTACTTCTATAATTGAAGCTTTGATTATAAGCTCTTGTAATTGGCGAATTGGAAGCTTGATATTCTTTCTTTTTCGTTTTCTTCAATTTGGACTAGCTACGTTGTTGAGTCTTTGGGGTTCGCCTCGCATACATTCACAACACATTATTCTATTTTTTTTACGAGACATAACATTTTGCTAAGGTGAGTTTTACATAGCCCCTTTTCTATTTATCACCATTTTTTTTTGGGGTGAAACATGTTACAACATCATTTATGCAATTCAATCATCAATGTGTCTATGTGTTTTCTATGTTGCATTATGTCTTGAGCATGATTAGAGTAAGCACCATTCTAGCATAATCATTAACTCCGTACAAGCCGGCGGTATACATTGATAGATCTATTGGACTGACAATCCCACCCGGATACGTGCCTCCTACAAAGGTAGCGTGGGTGTTTGTTATCGTATAACATATTTAGGTGAACCATGAGCGTATGGGAGGTACCACATTATAATAGTCATCAGGGTTGGTTATGCACTCGATTTATTTCTAGTATGTTCTCACATATGGACTAGATTGACATGACACATGAATTGCACAACATTTTTATTCAATTATCAAAAACCTATGTAATTCTCACCAACTTTTGTTGACCCAAAACATTTTCAACTTAACATGTTTCAGGTTCTATTTGCTTGAAGATTTGAATTGATGCTTGAAGATATGTGTATAGATTTATTCAATTTGATGTACAAATTCTAGAGCAATTGTATGCAATTCATTTAAATCATTTAATGGAATTTATTATTCACCATGAGCTACTGAACAATCATCAATACGTGACATCCCGATGTTTCCGCCATCGGTTGGGGTGTTACAGATTGGTATCAGAGCCATGGTTATAGGGAATTAGGTTATTAGAAAAATAATCTAGTCTATAACCATAGGATTTAACCAGTACTTGCTTCTTTTACTTGCTATTCTCTATCTCCCTCCTACTTCTTATCCCTACATTAATCCCTACGAGAAGGTTGCTCTCCATCATTGGATCCACTCTTAGACTAATAAGGCAAAACCCTCAGGTTTAACCTGAACCACCTTGAGATCTCGTCGAAGTTCTAGATTTTAATAACGAACACGTGCACTCTGGAAGGGTGAACGCCTGTATTCTGAGTCTTCTGTCTAGGCTGGCATTGCGCATATATCCCAATCAGACGAGGGACCCGGATGCCTACCTGGGAATTCTCGGGATGAGTGTTCACTTATAGGCTAAAGCATGTCTTCACTATGTTGTTGGAATCTGGAATCTTTGATACGTCAACGTTTTCGTTTATTCATTTTAATTAATGAATAAATGATTACATTCCTTATATCACCTCATTCATTTCATGCCACATTGAACCTTCATTGTGTCCCTTACAGATCATGTCTCCACGTCGCAGCACTCGCAATAACAGTGGTGAAAACCAAGAGGAAAGTAACAACAACCACAACACCAACCACAACAACAACAAAAACAACAAAGGTGTTGATGCCCAACTGGCTGCGATTATTTCCCAACAAATGGCGCAACAAATCACAACTCTGGTTTCTAACTTGTTGGCTCAAGTCATCCCAATGAATGGGAACGGCAATGGAAATGGAAATGGCGATGGAAATCACATAAAGAACGGGACCTTAATGCGAGAAAACAAGTATTGTGGCCGCGGTAACTACCGAGAACCAGAAGCGCAAGACCAGGGATCCTAATGTAAACCTCGCTACACAAGCTTCTAACAAGAAACCCTATACAAGAAACCCTATACAAGAAACTTTCCATTGTGTAACACATGCAAACGACATCACCCCACTGTTTCAGTGTGTCGCCTGTGCACCAATTGTGGTAGGTATGGCCATCTGGTCAACACATGTCGTGAGTCCCCAAACCCTAACACCAACCAACCAACCAACCCTGCTCAGGTTGCTAATCTTAATCGTCCTGGTAAATACAACTATGGTAAATGCTATGAATGTGGAAACCCAAATCATTTCCGTAACCGATGCCCTAAACTAAATCGAGATCAAGACCCTCCAGCTACTTAACAGCAAACCCCACCATTTGAATGATGTCTACTTTTTAATTCTATGTATTGACACTTTTTGATTCAAGTAATAAATTCAAGTATTATCATAACATCTGAGAGTGCATGCTTGTTTGAATGTGAACTAATTGCTATATCTATAATCATACTTGCTTACTTGTACAACAATTAGTTGACTACCAAACAACCTACTCAACGATTGGTAGAGGTCATCATGTCTTTCCAACAGTCGGGAGAGGCCCTACAACCTGCTCAACGACTGGTGGAGACTATCGAACCTGCTCAACAATCGGTAGAGTCATAAAAGGACGCAAAACCCTAATGTAAGGTAAATTGATAATTACGGTCCGGAACGTAATCATGAATTTACAGGTACGTTAAGGTAGTGAGAAATTTTATCAAGGTTTTCGGTAGTCGACCAATTGTATACCTGGTGTTTTTCTTTTAACTTCGGGACGAAGTTCCTAAAAGTAGGGGAGACTGTAACATCGCAAAATTTTCCCCAAAATTTTAATACATAAAAAGCCCTTATATATATATATATATATTTTTTTTTATTACACCTTTATCATTAATATTATACAAATGTGCCTAAGTCTTTATTTATCCTAACTCACAACTTATATACATACATAAATGTATATAAATAATAATAATAATAATAATAATAATAATAATAATAATAATATGATTCTAAATTCTTTTTTTTCACATACAAGATATTTTTTTTTTAAATAAAGCCTTGAGTCAAATAGTCAAAGTCCTAGTCAAAGTCTTAGTCAAACAATCAAAGTCTTAGTCAAATAGTCAATTCATCATAAAACCTTACTTTATGGTGTTGACCAATTTTAATGGCTAATTGACTCCAAAACTAGTATAAAAACCCACCTATGACCCATTATACTTTGCACCTCTAAATCGATTGTTTCAATCCGATTAAACTTTCCCTCATACCTTTCTTCTATAGTCTATTACTTCTATAATTGAAGCTTTGATTATAAGCTCTTGTAATTGGCGAATTGGAAGCTTGATATTCTTTCTTTTTCGTTTTCTTCAATTTGGACTAGCTACGTTGTTGAGTCTTTGGGGTTCGCCTCGCATACATTCACAACACATTATTCTATTTTTTTTACGAGACATAACATTTTGCTAAGGTGAGTTTTACATAGCCCCTTTTCTATTTATCACCATTTTTTTTTGGGGTGAAACATGTTACAACATCATTTATGCAATTCAATCATCAATGTGTCTATGTGTTTTCTATGTTGCATTATGTCTTGAGCATGATTAGAGTAAGCACCATTCTAGCATAATCATTAACTCCGTACAAGCCGGCGGTATACATTGATAGATCTATTGGACTGACAATCCCACCCGGATACGTGCCTCCTACAAAGGTAGCGTGGGTGTTTGTTATCGTATAACATATTTAGGTGAACCATGAGCGTATGGGAGGTACCACATTATAATAGTCATCAGGGTTGGTTATGCACTCGATTTATTTCTAGTATGTTCTCACATATGGACTAGATTGACATGACACATGAATTGCACAACATTTTTATTCAATTATCAAAAACCTATGTAATTCTCACCAACTTTTGTTGACCCAAAACATTTTCAACTTAACATGTTTCAGGTTCTATTTGCTTGAAGATTTGAATTGATGCTTGAAGATATGTGTATAGATTTATTCAATTTGATGTACAAATTCTAGAGCAATTGTATGCAATTCATTTAAATCATTTAATGGAATTTATTATTCACCATGAGCTACTGAACAATCATCAATACGTGACATCCCGATGTTTCCGCCATCGGTTGGGGTGTTACACAAACCTACCATGGTGATACCATGTTCTCTCTCTCTAACACAATCTCTCTCTGTCTATCTCATTCAACAATTTTGTTCGATTCAGGGGTTCAAGAATACCAAGGATCATTATCTCAGTCAAGAATTTTTGTTGGATCTCCAGTATCGACTTTCCAGTGGCTTATTCTTCATATGTAGGATTTAATTAGCAGCATTTGTTTGTTTATTTGTTTCAGGAGGTGTAACAAACATTTTGGTTTTGGTTACATGACATAAGAACAACAAGCATTTGGTATAAACTCATTCTCAATTCCAAAACAAAGTAACCCTTTTACCCCTTTTGGTATAAACTCATTCTCTTTTAACTGAATTTTACCCCTTTTGTTGAATCGTTGTTCCTCCTCCTGGTTTCTGCATCCATGCTTCACTCGTGATTCCATGTCTTGACTGGTGAGCCCTATTTCGATCTCATGAAATTAATAAACCCTAAATTTGTCTCTATATTTTGTTCAAAGTTCCATCGGTTACATTTGACTTACAGGAACTTCAAAATTTCGAGTTCCTAATTTACAAGTTGTGATCCGGTTGATATTTTAGCCAATGATATGTTACTTCTATGATTTGTGATTGTTTCACTTAATGTTGTAGATATGAATCGTTCATTTCCGTCAGTACCGTCGGTGATGTGGGAAGCTACAAAGTCGCTTGCTATTTTTAACTGCACAGGTGCGCTTTGACTTCATTTATCAGTTAATTTCATGTTAATTGTAGTTTTCATAGCTCTGTTTGTTTATTCGCTTTATACTTTAAAGATTAGGATTTCATCTATGTTGTCAACTTTTCTGTTAATGTACTATAATAAAATTGATAGCTTCTTCTTAAGCTTTCATATTTACTCACGTAGGTTTTCTTTTGCCTTTTTCAAGCGAGTTACAGCTGACGAAAGCTACAAAGTTGGAGACAGCATCTATAGAATCGGACCCCAGGTCTTCAGATGTAGATGTAGATGTAGATGCAGATGCAGAAGTTTTTTCGTCAATCGCTGATGTGACGCTGCAGCTTGAGTTCGTTGCATCTACTTCTGCAGTTCGAATGGAAACTCTCAAGGTTCCTGCTTTGCGATTACCTCAGTGGTATTCGTCTTCTTCAGTTTTTCTCTCTTTTCATTTTGTCTTATGGTTTAGGTAGCTTGCTTATATATGTTGGTTTCCCCTTTTATTCTAATAAATCCAAAAAAATGATGTTTTTCCAATGCTCGATTGATTTCTAAGCTTGTAGTCATTATTGATTGTTCGGATTTTACTGTCTTCTGGCTCAGGTTGTATCTGTACTAAGGAGCTGTGAACTATTATGAGATCATTAGGACAGAATCCAACAGAAATTGCACTACATGACATGATTAATGATGTTGATGCTGATGGGAATAGAGAAACTAATCCCCCTGAGTTCATTTCTGCAGCCAAGCTTCGCCATTTTGTAACAAATCTTGGCGAGAAACTGATGGATGAGGAAGTTGATGAAATGATCAATGAGGCTAATGTCGAAGGTTATGGTCAGATCAACTATGAGGAATTCGGTAAGGTTACGATGGCGAAGTGAGAACCTTTAACATTAAATCCATCTTTTACAAAGATGTAAAAAGAAAAATCAATCAGTAGAAATTAATTAAGTTTGTTGGGTGCATTTTGTTTGATCTTGTTTCCAGTTAAATTGTAGTTCAACTATGTCATTTTATATATGATCATAAAGAATGGTGACTTTTGAGGTTCAACGTTTTGATTTTGTAGTTTGAAGGTATGTTATTCAATCTATTGTTCATATGTTGTAGCTACAATTTGTTTACAGACTAATCCATTACCCCAATCTATTTCATGCCTACTCTCTATTTTTTGTATTTTTTTTCATTGATCAGCTGTAAGCATGTGAGATTGCTTCAATTTTGATGATGATTATACGTGTTTAAATTGATGCAGTTGTTTTTGGTGTGGGTTTTAATTAGCAGTGATGATGACCTTTGTTGTGGTTTTAATGATGGCTTGAGGTGGATGTAACTGTTGCTAGAGTAGTCTTTCTTTACTGTTTTAAACATATAAATTGTGTTGATCACAAACGTCTTCTCTTGCATATATTTTTATTTATGAATTTATAGCCTTTTTATTTGTTGATACAGGGGTGCCAAGGAACGGATAAGGTACCTTGGGGTCCACATGGTACCACATTAGTAGAAATTGCACATGCATTATCACTTATCAGGCTATTGGGTATACAGACGAGGAAAAGCTTGCCACGTAGGAAAAAGGTGACTTGGGACGGGGCAGGACGGGGCAGGGGGCGGTGTTGGTGTCCAGGATGGGGGCACGTGATTGGTGGAGGCATTGGTGGGTGATGGTGATTGGTCCGTCTTCAATGTCTTGGAGAGGACATAAGGGACGGGGGGACATGGGATGGGGGGAGGACATGGGAGGGGGTGGTGTTGGTGTCCAGGACATAGCAAAATGTGGAGAACTGGGGTGTGCCCCGTCTGTTTACCTGTTAGCCTTATCAACTAAGGTGTCATGGGTTGACCTGTTTCAACTGGTGCAAAATTACCCACTTGATCTGTTTCCGAAGCCGACTTCTGGTCCAATTTTACACCACTTGATATCTTACAATATTTCAATCCTTTTTAAAATCGATACTAAGATTTAACTGTATTTTTGTAATGGTGGTTGCTGAGGTCTAGAAGATGTGTTCTTGATAATCTTATTGTGACTATTGTCTCTCAGGTGTTTGTTTTTTTTTTTTTTTTTTTTTTTTCAAATTTGAAGTTGTATAAACTTAATGGGGTGAGTTTCCTTTTTTCTGTTAGTGTATAATGTTTTAGTTTTCTTTTATGTTACCACGCAATGTTTTATGAGGTTTAATAGTGTTCTTTAGGCTTTACAAGGTATGATTTGTTTATTTGCTAAAGTATATAGTTTTGATCCAAACCCTTGGTGCTAGTAACTTACCGACAATTTTGTGTGATTAAAATAAATTAAGATAGGTCACAATAGTGTTCATTCTAATTTTTGTGTTATGTTGCAACAATTAAATATAATCTTCTACAATTAACAAATTAACCTCTTGCAATTTGCAAAATAATAACTATAGTAAGTGAGAACTTATTAATACTTAAAACACTAATATTTAACACTAACAATTAACAACTAAGACTTGAAACACTAACAACATCAATAACAAGCGTGACAAATGGAAGAACTAAGAAGAAATATACTGATATCTGGAATATCGGTGATATATCGATTAAATATCAGTTGATGACCGATACCAATATATCGGCCGAGATAACTACATAGCCCGAACACGACCCGTTCAACCCGAATTTATTTAACTTTTAAATTTTTCCGCAAACTAATAAGTTAAAGTTAAAAGTTTACTACAAAAAAACAGAAGCGTATATTAAAGATTCACGTTTTAATTATAAAATCTTATATCGAATTCTATTTTAAGCTATGTATAGCATAAAATACCTAACCAAATTAATTTATAACACAAAACCTATTGTAACAAACTAAAATATAGTATAAATGGGTTAAATGGGTCAACCTGGCAACCAGTCTGGGTTGACCCGAACCTGTATAGACTAAACCCAAGCCCGCTAATTACATGTTCGGTTCGTGTTTTCAGGTCGTGTCAGAAATTCACACCCTAAAGGAATAGAGAGCAAGCTTCCTATGTTATAGGCTCCTTGTGTAGCCTGAGGCCCTAAGGCTTACGCCTCAGCGCAACACACCTTTTAAAACCAAGTCACCAACCTAAGTGTTGTGTTCCTCGTAGCATCACATGGGTTTTCAAATAGATAAATTAACATAAAACGAGTATCGTGTTGTAAATTGTTGTCACCGCCGCATCGCGCGAGTTTTTTACTAGTATATATGTGTGTGTGTGTGTGTGTGTGTGTGTGAGTGTATTTTTAAAATAGAAAGCTCATTTAACACTCAAACGTTGGGCCCAACAATAATTAATTTAAAACTTAAATATTATTAACTCAAAGCCCATAAGATTTATAAGTTCAATACCTATTTATCTACTAAATAAAAAAATAAAAAAATAAAATCAATGTTTTTAACTGTTCAGAGTTGATCTTATTTGACACATTACAAAAATTTAGCGACCCTATATATGTTTTGGAGCATATGAAAGAAGAATGTTATTTCCCAAATGTGTTCATTGTATATAGAATGTTATTGACCATTCCAGTCATGATGGTATCCGTAAAAAGGAGCATTTCAAAATTAAAGTTGTTGAAATCATACTTGCGGTCAACAATGTCCCAAGAAAGACTTAGCGTGTTAGCGATGATAGTTATCAAGAACGAAATCATCGATTATATAAAGTGCGAAGAGTTGATCCACCAATTTGCTAGCAAAAATACTAGGAGAGTTTAACGAATCGTCGGTTACATACTAGTTTATTACGTTATGTAATTTCACTCATTTTTATACTATTATTTTACAATTGTTATATTTATTGCTATTCTATTGATCGACATAATTATTTAATTTATTAAAGTTTGAGCGGCTTAATTTTTAACGGCTCAGATAGAGCACGTAAATCTTCGGAGACACCTCTATTAATAATGTATTATATATCTACGTTTACTCTTTATAGGTAGTTTATCACGTGTCTTCTCTTCTGGACAAAATTAACAAGTTTGTTTTTGTTTGCCTAAAACTTTATTGAATTATTAACTGAAATGAAATTGAATTTACCCTCATGAGTTAATCAAAACGACTTAATTGATTAATTATTGACTGAAATGAACTTGAATTAACCCTCACGAATTATCCGAAAAACCAAGTTGTTAATAAGTGAAATCAATCGATTATAAGTTGATATTTTAAGACAACGTAAGCTAAGAAGTCTATGACACCTATATTTTGAGTGGTTAGAAACGAGTGGCCTTGATGCATATCGGGCCTACTAACTTAATTGAGCTTCTTGCCCATCAACAAGTGTCAAAATTGGACAATCATACATCCTATACTTTATCTTACCATCATACACCTCCATGACTTGTACAATCAAACAAAACTGTCACTACTGGAGCTATTTATTAACATAAAGTAATTTCATTGCTAATCGATGGTAAAAGTTATATACATTGAGCTACCTACCGAAATTATAATAATGAGTTAGCACATTCAGTTTAACCAAATATGTTGTGTTAAGGTTGATGTGTTAAATGTTTAGTTAAACATCTCATTATGTTCGAGTTAAGCTAATTAATTAAAAAAGTCGATCGGTCAGCCATGAACCTATTTATTAAACATGGTAACCACACAATCCGTTCACAACCTGCCTAACCTATTTATTGTGATCCAGCAATCACATCAACTAAGTTTACTATCCGTCAACTCATATTAACCCGTTTATATAAATAGACAAATTAAATGAGTCGTGTTTGATTTTTGAGTTATGAATAATGACTTAATAGATTTTACACGATTAGAATCATGTCCCCGTTCTGGCTGTACCTATCAACTTAACACCAGTGACACCTAACCAATTTCCATTTCATTTACAACTACCACTTATCAGGTCGCATTTAATGCCAACAATATTATAACGACGGCAATGGCATAGCGCTATCAATGATTCAGCTTATATATATGTATATATATTATTTGGATTCAATTCAATTAATTAATTTTAGGTATAGCTAAAACTAGCTACACCTAATAATGCAAGCCATAAATCAATTCACAAAACACATATTTTTTACTCAATGTATACTTAATACAACTCGTATCAGAAAAAATAAAGTAATGATGTTAATGTGATTTAATAGCGAGAATGATAAATCCAGTAAAAAAAAAAAAAAAACTACATGGAATAAGTAGTGATACGTTTAGCACAACCTTTTATTTATTCTAACGGTTATTTTCCTGGTTGGTTAAACGTGCTCACTTTAGTTGATATTTCACTAAACGAGCTCGTTTTAGCCGACGGGCTAAACGTACCATCATAAGAATTCGTAAACACAACCGGAAAGACCGAATCGGTCCAACCAAGGTACTGAGTACCGTCGGAGTCAGTAATGACTCCGACGTTATAACAAACAAGACCCTTACTACTCGACCCGCATTTAAACGGACAGTTCTGAATCTGGTAGCTTTGCAATCCCGGCATCATATTATTCTCCACGATCTGAAAACAACTTTCGGGCTTGTTATACTCGCCTCCAGTCGTCACAATATTAACCAGAGTTCTATCTTTATCATCATCGTCGTCGTCGTCATGTTTCTTCTTCTTATCATCATCTTTTTTCTTCTTTTTACCCGTCACAAACCCGTGATGGTCCTTCTCTGAGGCCGACGTCGTCACCTGCCATATCTTCGATCCTGTGCAAGGGTTGATGAAGTCGGCCTCGACAGAGACAGGATACGCTTCACGGATGACTTGTTCGTCGAGAACAATAGGGTTGAAGGTGAAGGGAACCCCATTGTTCACTTCGAATGGCTCTTGTGTCACGTCCAGTGGACAGGAGTTTTTAAGGCTGCGGGACAGGGTCAGTCCTCCCCCGGAGCCACGCAAGAGGGGCATGATGTAGTATGGAATGCCCCTCACAAGCTTGTTTCCAGAAGAGTCGTATATGAACCCGGATGAGGCTAAGATGAGTGAAAGTGTAATGATGAAGATGAAGGAAAAAGCTATCTTCATGATGATGAAATAATTGGAAATTAAGGGAAAATAATTAATATTTGACGGAAAAATATTTGTGGCTGGTTTTAGATGGTATTATTGTTGAATGGTACTTATAGGTAGAGAAATAAATTTGTTATGTTTATTTTTATTTGGAAATGAATATGATCGTTATTATTATTTTAAAACAAAGGTATGGACAATAGGATAAGAATTAGAAGATAGTAAATGCCAATTTGAATTGCTTCTGGGAGAGTGGTATCCTCATCCACATATATATAACTACATCGGTCCCATACCTCGGGTATACCTACATGTAGGAAAATAAAAATGTGGTAATGAGTTAGATTTTTTTTTTAAAAGAAAACTTCATTAAAAACATTTTTTTGAAAAGAAAACTTCATTAAAAACAACTTAAAGAGTCCTCAAAGCAAGGACCTACGAGCGAAAACCGCTAACAAACGTCAGTCCAAATGACAGTTACACCATTTCTTCCAATCGACAGTTTTAAAGCTAGACCTATTACGAAACCAAAAAAACGACGTAGCTTTAACATTTTCCACAATCTCCATAGGTCTCCGGGTTTTGTTATTGAAGATCCGATTGTTTCGCTCGTTCCATAACACCCACATTGTAGTGTATACAATGCCGAGTAGGAAGAATCTTTTGTCATTACGCCGAGTGTGATTCTCCACAGCCTTAATAAGATCCACGACTTCAAACACAAAACCATGCTCCATTATGCACCATACTTCTATACGAAACCACACCTCTTGAGCGAAAAAAACAAGTCGTAAACAGATGAAGGGCAGTCTCCAAGCATTCCTGACAGAATACACAATCCGAGCGTTGAATTGGCACTCCTCTTTTGCTTAGTTCCACAACTGTAGGAAGGCGATCCCTCAAGAGTCTCCAAACCATGATTTTGCATTTGAGTGGAACCCAATTCTTCCAATTAACCATCGAAACCTCTCGATCACCTTCACAGTTTGATATTAAACCTCTAGCCGATGCAACACTAAAAATGCAATCCTTTTTAACTTTCCAAGACCAAGTATCTCTTCCACCTTTCCAATTGAAACCATGAATATCATTAAGAAGAAGGAATAGTTCAGTTAACTCCTCAAAGGAAGAGGGAGCAGCCCTCCAGTCCCACTGCATTATCTTGGTATTATTGATCCAACGAATACGTTGCGCAACCAACGCCCACTTATTCCTATCCAGCCGAAATAAGTGCGGATACAAATTTCTCAGCGGCCCGTCCCGTAGCCAATAATCAGTCCAAAAATGAATTAAATCCCATCGCCAACATCTCCAATAAAAAAGGAATTATAAGGCGATCCGTTTGGAGCTTTCTTTTCTCCGATTTTAACGATGTTTTTCCAACACCCGTTTAAAGAAATATTGCAAGGAAGCATCGCCCACGGCCTATAAAATGTATTTATTTTGGATAAGAAACAAGATGAAGTTATATTTCCACGATACATATTATATGAATAGTATGCTATGACATGAATAGTATGATTATTGTCAAGAAAAGAGAAACTATAAGGTACAAAGTTTTTTAACATGAGAAGTGTAGGAAGCCACTAGAATTTGTCACATGTTAATTTAACCTAATCATAGTTAACCCACAATTAAACCTATTTTCCTCTTCCCTGTTCTAAACTTTCATAACATAAACATAACTCCTCCTCCTTTGAAACAAGATCTGACCACCACCACCACGAAACATATAGCTAAACCCTACAACTAGACCCACTGTGTGGAAAACAGTAATAGTGCAACTGGAACCACTCCAAGATAGATGACTTCTACATCATGAACGCAAACGAAAGCTAGCAAATCAGGGTTGGAATATCTTGTGTTTTTAGAGTAGAAGAAAATGTATACAGTGGCGTGCACCTTTGAGAAATGTGAAATAGGGGATTTTTCATGAAAAGAAGAGACGTTCTATTTTGCCATTTAGATGTTGGAAATAATGTGAATGTAGATTTAATTATAATTTAGTGAAATTATAATTATTAACTATATTCTTCATGTGGTTAACTCAAGACAAATAAAGATACTTTATGAGGCTTGAATAGAGTTTATAGCTAATAAATAAAATTTAAGTCTCTAATTATGTGAGACTTTTCACTAGCCATAGTTCATGTATACATATGTGTCTTTGTACCTCACTTTGAGACATGAGAAATATACATGAAGAAACTCTTGAAACACACATACACTAGAAACACAACTCGAATACATAGTAGTAGTAACCAAGTTCGATTATTTTCAGGCAAGTGGGATAGTCCGGCAGTGCACCACCACTGTTTCAAACCGGTGTACCCTGGGAACAGACGAAGAATCTGTTTAAGGGAATTGTGTCAAACACAAGCCCGGTTCACTTCTCTGATTTCATTTTTCTGTTATAGTTTATTGCAGCAAGTATAGAGACTCGGAAACACGCGAGCTTCATGTACAAGAGGCGTTGAGGCGATCACAATATAAGTTTTTCTAACAAACTTAAACAGATTAGTAAACAAACTTTCATGTTCTTCCTAAGGAATTTAGGTTCGCGAAAGTTTGGACATGTTTTCTTTGGTACATCGAATTGGATTACATTCATGATGAGAATGCAATTTTTAATCTAAAAGATTGTTTCTACAAAACGAATTTTTGATTTAATTTTCGGATTCATGGGTTTTGAGTTATATTTAGATAAACCGGACTATGAAACATTTCTAATATGTGTTTAAACATATATTTTTTTTAATTTCTAATGATTGTATTAGAAAAGACATATTAGTTGAAAACCCATGTAAACTTGGTTGATCATGTTTTCTTTCTAGTAAGCGTATTAGAAAGATAATTTCAAAGTATTTGAAATGTATACATTTTCTAATAAGAGTATTGGAAAATAAAGGGTTTCAAAATATAAGGTTTTGAAACATGTATTTCTAACAAGCGTGTTAGAATCGACGACGTTGAAAGAATAACGTGTCATGAAACATTTCTAATAAGAGTATTGGAAATAAAGGGTTTCAAAATATAAGGTTTGAAACATGTATTTCTAACAAGCGTGTTAGAATCGACGACGTTGAAAGAATAACGTGTCATGAAACATTTCTAATTAAGCGTATTAGAAATTATTATTTAGAAAATAGTAAGTTTAATTTGTAAACTTATATATTGATTTCTCTAACGGGCGTGTTAGAGATTGATGATTTTGTAAAGACAAAATAAGATGTTTATATTTTCTAACAAGTGTGTTAGAAATGATTATTGTACAAGATAGACAAACGTGTTGGAAATTTTATTTTGGAAAATTTTGTGAAAATAAAAAAGTTATAAACTTATTTTGTTTTATTGAAGGTTTTAGTAAGAATACTAATTAAAAGTCCAAAGTTGAAACTTAAAAATAATAAGAATATCATTAAGATGGGTCAAATATTCTTAAAGGTTTTAATGGGGTGTTTCAACTCATGGGTTTATGGAGAATTGGGTGTTTCAACTTTTTCCAACATTAAACCAGTTTGGTTAAATTTGACGGTTTCTAACGAGTGAGTTTGAAACGGGTATATTTTGAAAAATCCAAAGTTAATACCATTTATGTAAATGGTTTAATTTTCTAACGAGGGTGTTAGAAACGGTTTATTTTATATAAACCAACAAGGTCTAAAACGATTGTCATAATCGTGTATTTCTAACAGACAGGTTAGAAACGGTTGAGAATATAAACCAATGACCTTTAAAATGATTTTGGTAATCGTTTATTTCTAACGGGCGTGTTAGAAAAATGTTTATTTGATATAACCAAAATCTATATGATGAAACGTGTAATCATTTGCATTCTAACAAGTATGTTAGAAATTGTTAATTTTTAAACCGTATATGTTTATATGGTACACATATAGTTTCTAATGAACAAATTAGAAATGGTTAGTCATAAAAACCATATACTCTAACAAGTGAGTTAGGAATGGTTTAAATATTAAAACTATAGTAGAGTTTATGGTTTTGATGTGTAATCAAAACATAAATATGTATAGTTTATGAAAAATACTTGTGAAAGCAGAAATGTTTTGTCTGAATAAAACATGTGTTTTGCAAATTATATATGGTTTGATACTTGTATGAGAAGTATGATGACTTGAACCATATAATAGTGTAGAGAGACTATTTAGTTTAAAACAACTTATATTGTTTTGGACATATTTACTTGTTCGACTACTTGTGAGTAGTTAAGTATAATCAACGTTGTTGTTTTGAACAGTGTATTGAGGGAGTACCTCAAAACATGCCACGAGACGATATAATTGCTATTATTTCGTCGAACGATAAAGTGTTAAAGAGATTAACACTTTGAGATTTGATGTTTATATATCCTTATATGAATCCGGTTAAAGATATATGTAATATGTTATATATATTTTGGATTATATTGAAATTATAATTTGGTAAATTATAATTATTAATTGGTAAAACTCTTCATGTGGTGAATTGAAGAAAAACTCTTTAGTAGAGTTAATTTATTTATGACACTTGATTATAGTTTTAAGACTAAATTAAGTGTATAATTGAAACTCTTGAGTAGAATTTTTAATGCCATTTGATGAGGTTTTATTTCACATGGTGAAACTCTTGAGTAGAGTTCTTAATGCCATTTGATGAGGTTTTATTAGAGTCTTAATTAGAGTCTTAAAGTCTCTAATTAAGTGACTAAGAAGAAAAAACTCTTCATCCATCCCCATTGAGATAATCATGATCAACGTGGCAAGTGCATTAAAGTTAAATGCACGAAAACGAGATATGTCATCTAATGTTGAAAGCATTTACGTAGAAATGCACAAATGTAGTTTTGATGACCATAACATATGGCAAGAATATATGTTATTATTCATAAGATATTGTGAGATTTGTAATAAAAGACTTAGAATATTGATGGACGTGTAGAGTCTCTACAAACCATCAATGTTGGTTGAACTATATGGAGGATTCGTGATATATTTTGGGAGAGTCACCCAATAAATAGTATCAACAAAATATATACATATCACTTAGGCATATGTGAATGTCATATCGTCGAGTGTCAATCTAATTGACTTGTTGATGATGAATATGTTCATCAAAGTGACTTATATTAAGACTTATGTTTAAGTCCTAAAGAGTCAATGGTGAAGCCTTGGAGATTAAAGGCAAACGAGTCTTGATCCTAATGGATGGAATTAATTATGATTTTGAAGCATTCTTTAAACCAAGGTTTTGGAATGGTAAACAAAATCTCATTTTGTGTCTAAACTAAGACGTGAATGTTAGAAAGAGATAGTGAGTTATCTCTTAAGGCTGTGAAGAATCAGAATGAGACATCTTCTGTTCACATGCTAAGTATTCGTAGTCTAAAGCATGCTAGACTAATACTTGTTAATTTAGATGCTCCACGGAGAATAAATTAACTTTGAACATTCAAATATATGGGAATGAATTTTGTAAAAGCAAATATATAATTCATTAAAAAGGATGACTTGAAAGGACTGAATAAATAGTTCATTGGTTATGATACTATTTAGCTGAATATGAGGAAAACTTATATAGCTCAGAAAACGGTTCATGTGAGAAATATGGGTTGAGTAATATAATGGATGACCTCAATAAACACAAAGATATAGATAGTCGCTATCTTATCACGGGTGTCTAATGTCATCATGAGTGATATTACTCAAACTCAATCAAAGTGCAAGCAATGTGGGGGAAAAGCCATTTGAGAAGTTTTCAAACTACATATGAAAGGAAGAAACTTTCATCACCTCATTTGGTAGTTATCCAATAAACACATAAGTGCGGAGGTGAGTTGTATTTGAAAATAGAAGGTTTGATATAAACGGATGTGGTTTTTGGGAAGTACAAATCACACAAACCTAGAACAGACTTGTTATAAGTCAGTCCTATTATGTGGACAAAATTCTTGAGAAGTTCAATGGAAATGACTCTAATGTGGCTAGAAATTTCATTGACACGAGTCAATGTCTAGCTAAGAATCGAGGTGAGCCTGTTAACCAATTAGAGTACTCAAGAATTATTGGCAGCCTGATGTATCTGATGAGTTGTATCAGACCAGACTTAGCAAGCAAGCTAAGTGGATACACGAGCAACCTAAGTTCAATTCATTGGAATTACGTGACACAGGTGCTTTGGTAATTAGGATACATACGAAACTACGGGCTGCAATATAAAAGATATCCAGCAGTTGTTGAAGGTTATTATGATGCGAATTGGATATCTTACACGAATGATTCCAAGGCAACGAGTGGATATTTGTTCACACTTAGAGGTGTTGCGATAACATGGAAATCATCTAAGCAAATTGTTATTGCTAGATCCATGATGGAATCAAAATTCATCGCTTTACAGGATGAATAGGCAAAATGACTACGTCAATTTGTTAAGGATATACCTAGGTGGCCGAAGCCGGCATTGGCCTAATGCATACGCTGTGATAGTCAATCGGTAATTGGCAGAGCTCATATCACAATGTGTATCAGTAAGAACAAGTATATAAGACGTAGGCATAATACGGTACAACTAATCTCTATAAGAGTTATCACTGTTGACAATGTGAAGTCAAAGGATAACATCGCGGATCCGCTAACAAAAGGCTTAAGCAGAGAGTTAGTTCAGAAGTCGTCAATGGGAATGGGACTAAAGGCCATGAAAGGCTAAGTTTATGCGAAGGAAACCTAACTCAACTGACTGGAGATCCCAAGATCTGAGTTCAATAGGACAACCTAATTGTATGAACTGGCGAAGGTCACTGTGGGGGAGAGTTGGTGAAAACCCCACGCTATAAAAGGGAGTTTACTATATGATTTGATAAGCTTCCTAGTCCATTCCTAAGAGTGACAAGGTTGAGGTTAAGCTTATGGCTCACGTTTTAAAAGGGAGTTTACTATATGATTTGATAAGCTTCCTAGTCCATTCCTAAGAGTGACAAGGTTGAGGTTAAGCTTATGGCTTTTAATGATTTGACTGAGATAACCAGTCCCAGTAGATCACCTATGTGAGAGAGAAGTGGGGTCGCTTCGAAGGGTATTGTTGGGGCACAATACTTTAGAGCTCTCGCAGAACCAGGCACATGTCCATGACCGTAACGGACACAACTATGAGGACTTAACGTTGTTAGGGAGAGTCTTGTGTGAAGCGTATTGTCGTCCACACAAACGGCAGACGAGTTCAAAGACATCGCGTTCTACTCAGAGCTAGTGGGCTAAGTACGTTTCATAAGCGAAGGTTCAAAGGGTCATACCTACCTATCGTATGCAAAACTCAACTGTTGAAATTTAATCGGAATGAGGTTGTTTCTGAGTATGACTCCTATTCATGTGGGGGTTTGTTCGAAATATGCGTGTTTTGATAAATCTCATTCATGTGGGGGATTGTTGGAAATAAGGTGAATGTAGATTTAATTATAATTTAGTGAAATTATAATTATTAACTATATTCTTCATGTGGTTAACTCAAGACAAATAAAGATACTTTATGAGGCTTGAATAGAGTTTATGGCTAATAAATAAAATTTAAGTCTCTAATTATGTGAGACTTTTCACTAGCCATAGTTCATGTATACATATGAGTCTTTGTACCTCATTTTGAGACATGAGAAATATACATGAAGAAACTCTTGAAACACACATACACTAGAAACACAACTCGAATACATAGTAGTAGCAACCAAGTTCGATTATTTTCAGGCAAGTGGGATAGTCCAGCAGTGCACCACCACTGTTTCGAACCAGTGTACCCTGGGAACAGACGAAGAATCTGTTTAAGGGAATTGTGTCAAACACAAGCCCGGTTCACTTCTATGATTTCATTTTTCTGTTATAGTTTATTGCAGCAAGTACAGAGACTCGGAAACACGCGAGCTTCATGTACAAGAGGCGTTGAGGCGATCACAATGTAAGTTTTTCTAACATTAGACTCCATTTGAAGGTGCGCGCGTCTAAAAAGAAACAAGATTTAGACTCCATTTTAAAGGTACGTCCAATTTTTTAAATGAGTAATTCCAAATTTTTTTAAAGTACGTTCAAATTTTCAATAAGTGCGTTCAAATTTCAATGAGTGCTTTTAAAAATTTTAATTAGTGTTTCTAAACTTTTTAATTAGTGCTTCCAAACTTTTTAGTGAGTGCGTCCAAATTTCAATGAGTGCTTCCAAACTTTTTAATGAATGCTTCTAAATTTTTTAATGAGTGCTTCCAAACTATTTTAGTGAGTGCATCCAATTTTCAATGAGTGCTTCCAAACTTTCTAATTAGTGCTTCTAAACTTTTCAATGAGTGTTTCCAAACTTTTTAGTGAGTGCGTCCAAATTTCAATGAGTGTTTACAAACTTTTTATTGAGTGCGTTTAAAATTTTTTTAGTGCGTTTAAAAGGCTCAGTTTTCACCAACTTCATCTTCTTCCTCTGCAACTTTTTTTAACCTAATTTTTATGTTTAATCATACTTATTGAAACAAAATCGAAAGTATTTGACAACGTAAATCGTTCCAATGATTAAATCGTTCCAATGTAAATCTTTGTTTTTATAATTTTTTTCGTTTTTGTTCATTGTAAACAAATGTTTTTTGTTACTTTGATTGTGTAATCATTCAGATTGGTTTAATCGATTTCAATTGTTGAAAAATTTTGTTGGTTGATTTTTGTTGTTACGATTTGAAAAAAAAAATTAGACGTTTTTTCATGATTTACCCTTGGTTAGTTTAACCCAAGTATGATTAGGGTTTTTAATCTGCATCCAGATATGTGGTTAATCTAATGGCTGAGATTGCTTATTACGCTTCTTACATTAAGAAGCTTTGTACGTTATCTCTCCCTTATTGTCAAAACAATGGTATGGAATCCATATTTCAAAGATTTTATTAGTAACTCCAAAACTCTCAAATACAAGAACAATACAAACAATAAGAACTCAGATAATAATCGTTCAACTCAAACTCTAACTATAACCCTAAGCAGATCATCAACACAATGATCTGCAACACTAGACATAATCTCACAAGAAAAGAGAAAATCCAAGATGAGACACAAAGGAATACAGAAACGAAAATCTGAGCTAAAAAGGTAAAAGATGTGAGAGAAGGCCTTTTATACTACTCGTGGAACCTTTTATCAAAGAAACACACTTAAACCACTTTGTGACCATTGGATGAAGCCACACACGGATCGAAGTATTGGACGGCCACGATGAACTCAGTAGGTAGATACTTATAACATACTGATAATCAATTGGTATGGGCTTGGGCTTTTATACACAACCAAGCCCATATCTTCATATCTTAAATATTGGACATCCTAGGCTTGATCATCAATCAGCAACAGGCCAGGCCAGGCCCACTCTTATTAGTAATCAATAGCTATAAGTCTCGAACATATTCAACCACTTCAGCAACATAAAAACTGTACCATTATGATCACCAAAAATGTAAAAAACAACACAATAGAAACAATAGTGTAAGTCTAATGAAGAATAAAATTGAATGTAAAAGAGACTATTAATGTAACCTTTTAACACCCCCCCCCCCCATTTTATTCTTATATTACCTTAATGGGTCAAATAGTGCCATTTTGATACACAAATCTTGATGTTGATGTACGAGTAAACCTTTGGTAAAAAGATCAGCCAGTTGATCTTTTGAATCAACTTTTAGTGTCTTAATCACACCATCAGTAACAAGATCTCTCAAGAAAAACAAATCCATGTCAAAATGCTTGGTCTTATCATGAAATATATGATTTGCCACTATAGAAAGTGCAACATTATTATGAAAAAATATGTTAACAGGTGTTTTGACCACAACACCTAATTCAAATAACACATTATTAAGCCACATAACTTCACATGCAGCAGCACATTGCCTTATATTCAGCCTCAGTTGAAGACTTAGAAACAGGAGACTGTTTCTTACGTTTTCATGATATTAAATTATTTCCAAGTAAAACACAAAATCATGTAACTGATCGTTTTGTTTCAATGCACTTTGCCCAATCTGAGTTGGCATATGCAACCAAGTTAAGGGAATTGCCTTTTGATAACAAGATCCCCATTCCAGGAGAGGTTTTAGGATATCTTAATAACCTAAAAGCTATTTTCAAATGGTCCTTACTTGGTTTATGCATACACTGACTCAGCAAGTGCACTGTGTATGAAATATCAGGACGTGTGTGAGATAAGTCAATTAACTTACCTACTAACTTTTGATAACCAGTAACATCTTTCAGTATACTGTTATCACTTGTAATCAAATTATTGACTACATGAATTTGTTTAACTGGGTTGCTAACTAGCTTACATCCTAACATACCATATTCAGCCAGTAGATCAGAACAATATTTTCGTTGGGTTAAACATACACCGTTTAAATCTTTGACAACTTCAATGCCTAAGAAATACTTTAAGTGTCCTAAATCTTTTATCAAAAACTTTGATTTAAAACTTTGTTTAACCTTTTCAATCTCAGCTACTGAATTACTAGTAATCAAGATATCATCAACATAAACTAACAGGATTATGAACACAGAATTGCAGTTTTTTTTACTAACATCGAGTGGTCACATTTAGTTTGTGTAAAACCAAATTCATGTAAGGCAGAAACAAGTTTAGCATTCCACATTTTGGGAGCCTATTTCAGGCCATATAGGGACTTTTTTAATTTACACACATTGTTTTTATCAGGACAATTAAAACCCTTAGGAATAGACATGTAAACCTCTTCAACTAAATCACCATAAAAAAATTGCATTATTTATATCTAATTGATAGATATCCCAATTGTTATTAACAGCAATGGAAATAACACATCTCACAATGACAATTTTGACAACTGGTGAAAAGGTTTCATCAAAATCCACCCCTTCTGTTTTGCTAAAGCCTTTAGTAACTAACCTAACTTTATACCTTTCTATTTCATCATTAGCGTTATATTTAATTTTGAAAATCCATTTACAAACTTAAGGCTTCTAATTCTTCATTCATAGCCTTAGGCCAACTTGGGTCATTAGCAGCCTTAGAATAGTATATAGGTTCAATACTTTTATTCAACATAGTTGCAAAACTCCTATTTTCACTAGAAAAGTTAGCAAAATTCATAACCTTTTCAAGACCAAACGTTACTTTTCCCTCAATCACATAGTCATTTAAGGCTTTAGGCAAACTTGTAGACCTAGAGGATCTCCTAAGAACACTTTGGTCAATATTCTCAAGAACATCACCCTCGGACTGATTTGTGACATCACTTCCCGTAGTCACACTGTCTGCCATATCAGCTTCTAGAACTGACCCATTTGGCTACTGAATATTAGCCATGCCTTCAATGATTTGTTCATTAGAAGCTGATTGCTGATTGTGTGTTCCTGGATTAGTCTTATCTAAACCTTTTCTATCATCATTGGGATCCTTTGTTTTTGAGAAATGATCAGTGTTTGTGTTCTCATACATGTCAAAAAAAAATTAAGTCTTTACTTCTTTAAAAACATTTGAATCAGAAGTTTCAAAAATCTTTTTCTCTTTAAAAGGAAAACAATGTTCAAAGAATTTAACATCCCTAGAAAAAAATGTAGATTTACTATCCAAAGAAAACACTCTATTCCCTTTTTTTCTCCATAGAGCACCCCAAAAACACACACTTCTCAGCCATAATTTCATGTTTATTTGACTCATTAAGGACTGTACAGAAACACAAACACCCAAACACTCTCAATTGATCAAGAAAGGGTTCAAAGTCATACATTAACTCATAGGGGGTCTTTCCACTTAGAACATTAGAAGGAGCCCTGTTGATAAAATATGCAGCAGTTAGAACACAATTTGTCCAAAACCTTACAGGTAAACAACTATGAAAGAGCAGTGCCCTAGACATATTTAATAAGTGTCCATGTTTCCTCTCAACAATACCATTTTGTTGAGGGGTATAGGCACAAGTTGTTTGATAAATTATACCCTTTGACTTACAAAAGTTACTTATTTGACTGTTTATGAACTATGACCCATTATCACTTCGAAACATCTTAACTCTTTTATTAAACTGAGAAAAAATGATGTTATAAAAGGTTTCAATATAGAAAAAAAAAATTTTTGGTTTTCATCAAACAAACCCAAACTACTCTTAAATAGTCATCTACTATTGTAAGAAAATACTTATGTCCATCTCTATCAGCCATCCTATATGGACCCCAAACATCTAAATGTACTAACTCACCTAACTGAGTTGACTGATGGAAAACACTTTGCATCATTTGTCGCCCCAAATAGATAATTAGTCTCGTCGTTGTGACGAGGGTGACGAACGTTCAACATTGCAACGAGAGCAATGGAATTGTCATCCCATGGGTAAGTTTCATTTATCAGAATAACGTGACCGCTTCAGTAGTCAGTCATCTGAGTTTCGAGGGGATCTCAATGTCAGCAAAAGGCGTCTTGCGACATTTGACAACTACGAAACACACACCTTACGATTACGGCTCCCGAAATGTGGTTTCACTCCCTAAGTATTATGACGAATTCAGATGCAACACGCACGTCGAACATACCCGGGCGGTTCACCGTCTGAAGCGAGACTATCAATAATCCCGAAAAACAAACAGGTGGATGCAGGTAGAGGAGTCTTACGATGACCTTTACACCTCAAAAAGGTAGTATGACATAAGCATCACTGATAGGTTTACCCCAAATTATCTTCCGGAATACGAACCAGCGTTGTTGCAAGGGGTGTTGAACCACACGTGAACACTCAATACATCGAGCAGTGGCTTCCCATAGGTTAATGGTATGCACTCCCGAGTGAGTCCATAGTCGAACGCCGGCAGGGGCTTGCTTTTCCACCACACGCCGTCATCATAACAGTGGCAAACGCTGCCTCGATCGCGATCAGTAGTTGAAATCTTCGACATCATAAAAAATTAGCAAAACCCTATGACTCGCAGATGCGCGATATGGTTGGCTGATTTCGCAATCAGTCCACAACTACATAGGAACAACCAACATTGTCGATTCAGACGATGGCTATCGAACCTTCTAGATGAGGATGATCAAGCCTCTTAACTCAACAAGATCAATTATTCCCTCCAACTGGGGAAGGAACACCCAGTCCTTGAAGACAACTTAGGCATGAGTTAGATCAATAATGACTTACTCACAGTAACAATATAGCAGCACACGGGCCACAAGTCTCATTACTGATCCACACAGAGTCCCTGGCTCAAAACGCACGGGTCTTGCACGGACGTACCCTAGGTCTTCACTGGGTTCTAGGTTTAGCACTCCACACACCGTTCCAGACATCCATCGTTTCGGTAGGAAGTGCATCCTCGTACGTCTGCTCCTTTGGAAGGACTTTGTGGCAGAGGCATTCAACTCCTATATAAGTAGTTTTCGTCCCTCGTCCCTATCCGATGCGAGGGTTTACGTCAGATTACTCAGATGAATAGACGTTCAAGCTCTTCCGTGTTCGTACCTTAGAGGTAATGTAGAAGAAAGCTCATTGGGTTAGCTAGGATCGAAATCTGTAACACCCCGCCCCTCTCACCACCAATATTGTCCGCTTTGCCCATCCAGAGCTCACGGATTTGTTTTTGGTTGCCCAAGTGGAGACTTCCCAGGAGGTCACCCATCCTGAAATTTCTCCCACCTGAGCACGCTTAACTGTGGAGTTCTCTTCTCATCCACTAACATTAAGCCCCAAAACGCGTTGGTGATTTAAGAGGCAAGACATTACTTATGAACCAAGGATCTCTCCTGGCCACGGTCGATGTGGGATTTTCCTGGGGTGTCACATTCACCCCCCCGTTAGAGTCTCATCGTCCCTGATGAGGTATGTACCCACCATCCCGAACGGCCCAGGAGTGGCTCTGATACCATCTGTAACACCCTGCCCCTCTCAACACCAATATTGTCCGCTTTGCCCAACCAGAGCTCACGGATTTGTTTTTGGGTGCCCCGGTGGAGACTTCCCAGGAGGTCACCCATCCTGAAATTTCTCCCACCTGAGCACGCTTAACTGTGGAGTTCTCCTCTCATCCACTAACATTAAGCCCCAAAACGCATTGGTGATTTAAGAGGCAAGACATTACTTATGAACCAAGGATCTCTCCTAGCCACGGTCGATGTGGGATTTTCCTGGGGTGTCACAAAATCAAGGGACATCGACGAGACCTCCCTTTTAACCCGTTGGCCAACCAAAAGATAAGACTGAACCTAAAGAACAAGAACAAACAAGACAGGGAGTGATCACCAACCCCGGCCCTAGCGCCCGCCAAGGTTACCGTGCACCATAAGTTATTATTACGTGTGCACCCGTAATGATAATATGTGTTGCCAGGTAATTTTGGTGCCCGATAGTTCCGAGCTTCCTGATCCAAAAACTAAGATTTCATACAACAAAAGACCTAGACTAGCTTCACCTTCACAGCCTACACAACACGACGACATCCATTAGCGCAATAGAGGTTAGTCCTTCCGATCATCCTGTCCATGGGTAAGCGGGTGAGTCCTTCGCTGTAACACCCGTAAATTTACATGATTTGAAGAGTCGGAATTTTTATGTTTGTTTTAATGAGGCAGTGTGTTAAGTGAAGTTTAAGGGTCTCTTTGGCATTTTCTAAACTCATTTGAGTTAACTTTGGGGACAAGACACTTGGAGGTCAAGGTTAAGGGACCTTTTGTTATACATTGATAAAGTTAAAAATCTTAAACTCCTTCTATTGTGCTCCCATTTACGACACAAAACAACAAAGCTGCCCAACAGCAAATCACTCTCTTTTCCTATTTTGTTTCGATCCATCGCTCTCGACAGAAGGACGTCTTTTTCTACATAATATTCTAAAGTATCTTTATTTTCACAACAAAACCACCTTGTGTCATAGCGCATGATTTTGTGCTCATGGTGCATGAGTGCTCCTTCCTTCCATATTATTTTGCTTAGTTGAGATCGCCGTCACTTTGCTTCTTCTCGGGTTAGTCCACGGTAAGCACAGCCGGGTAGAAGAACTTCATTGTTCGCTCGACCGATCTCCAGATTTCACGTCGGTTCTTAATTAGGCGACATCAGTTTACCTAGTTCTTCCCTAATGGTCTTATCGAGTAAGGTTTTCAAATCTGGTTTCCATGATAGGAACTCGTATGGTGATTGAGTGTATGTTGGTGAGGATTGTGATGGTAGCGGGTGGGGATGCAGGTCGCCATGGTGCTCAGGGAGGTGGTGACGGTGTGTGTCTCGACCGAAAACAAGATAAACGAAAAGAAGAGTACCGGAGGAAGACGGTGGTTATTCATGGTGGTTTCAAGTTGTTAACTTCCCATCGTGACAACGACCGGTTTTCTTGGTGCTCGGATGTCACACCACGCCAATGGCGGAAACACGTGGCGCAACGCTTGAAAGCATATCAAAGTCAAGATTAACACAAACTATATTTAATTAGAAAAGATCAGTTTATTAGGATGTCGAAAATGAGTATCTCGTTACAACATTGCACAAAGCATTACAGGAACATTAATTTTCAATGTGGGGGTATTTCCGTTTATGTTCCAACCCGATGGTAACAATAGATGAAACCCCGACCAGTATCCGACATCCCGAATTCCACCGCACTAGCCCCATATCTATTCAGCACTTAGTTACCTGAAAGATATGTTTAAAAAGACGTCAATATATAAAATATTGGTGAGTTCACAGGTTTTAGTTTCGTAATAACAACATTTTTACATCCTGTGCAGATCCAGCACAATTTGTGGCCCTTGTAAGGAGTAGCTAGCTCCTACAAACTATGATGATGAGCAATCCCTTGAGCCCCATAACCAAACCAAGATTAATAATAATGCCCCGCTCCAAGTCATTTCTCAGAATCCAACGACTTAATTTCAGAATACGTGCACCCCTGGCATACGCCGATGCATAATCGACGCTATCGATTAGGGGTGGGCCTTGTCAGGCACCAATAGTACTATCCAAATATTCCTTCGGTTTCATTTCCCTGAATTAATGGTTACAGAAGAGAGGACTCAACCCCGAGTGGCGATCACTGCTCAAGTACTCATCATGCCACTTATCACATTTTATCCTTTGAAAACATTTCAACATGTGACAACATTTGACAAACATATCTTTCCCCCAGTTAAAACAGTAAAATGGGGCCGTGAAACTCACCTGATGTACAACGTACAATCAAATAGCAGAGAATAGCAAGTCCGTGGTCAAGCACCTACGGACGTCCTAGTGCGTGTAAGTCACTAAGTCTATAGCGTGTGCTTTTCCGGCAAGTTGTACACCCAACTCCCAACACCACCATTTACATATAATTCCCCATTTAATTAAACAAATGTCCTAGGTCCGTTGGTGATGGATTACCCTTGTTACAAGTTACATTTATACTTTCATGGTTATTAATTAACTTGTATAATATTATTCTCCACTCAACTTCACTTAACGTATAATTATTTTCCCATTAAGTAATTATACTTAAGATCTCGTCGTTCGATATAATATCTTTACCACTCGACACGAATCACTTTACCGTATATTTATTTTCCCATTCAAGTAAATATACTAAGGTCTTGTCGTTCGATAATATGTTTTCTACGCTCGACTTGACTCACCATACCATATATTTACTTTCCCATTAAGTAAATACACTAGGATCTCGTCGATTCGATATTTATATATATATATATATATATATATATATATATATATATTGTTTTCTGCACTCGACTCGACTTACCTCCCCGTATATTTACTTTCCCATTAAATAAATATACTAAGATTTCGTCGAGTCGAATATATATATATATATATATATATATTCCTTGTTATGTCCATACACTTGTTTAACGTTTAATCGTTAGATTATTTACGTTACTTTTCTCACACGAATATTTTCAACACTTAGGAAAGTGTTATGTATTTTTCACCCAAATCATATGTTTTAAATCCTTAAAATATATTTATACTTATCTTGACGTAATGATACTTTTCTCGTTCGTTCGCTTTTACGTCTTATTTCGTTAACAAGTCCAAGTCCGATTACTTAACTCATATATATATATATATATATATATATAGTTAATTTTTCCCAAGTTTTCCAATATGTGTTTTCTAGAAATATTGTTCAACTTCCTAATTTCCTACACATATTACTTGGAGGTTTTATAAATACCTTTGTATTTTTAACACAAGACTTGGTAGCTTATATATAAAAATGCCCCAACACTTTTATATTCCCATTTATATAAAAGTGTTCATTTTTATATAAGTTCTCCGAAGTTTTAATTTGTCTAACATTTTTATAAAAACCTTTGTTTTTATATAAATCCATATGTTAGAAAAGTCCATATTTTTATAAATCTCTATTTTATAAAAATAAACTTTTATACAAAATGCATGTGTATGTTTACTAGTATTTACAAATCTACCTTGGAAAATTATTATTTATACTTTTGACACCAAACTTTCCATAGTTGTATTTTAGACTCAAGTTTCTAAAAATATCCATTTTAGTCCCTAAACTTTTAAAGTTACAATTATAGTCCTTTAACTTATAAAAGTTGCACTTTTCCATTCTATCTTTCAAGATTAGCATTTTCCTACTAAACTAGTAGACTTTAATGGATCATTTTTGCAATGTTAGATTATTTTCACATTTTAACACTTTTAATAGTCTCATATACTCTTAATAAGGCTACTAATAAGTATAATTTGTGTATTTTGTCCAACATGTCTAAATTACATATTTCAAGTTAGTAGACTTTGATAATGTAATTTTTACAATACTTGTTTTCTAGCAAAAATAACTTTTTAACAAGTCTTATATCTTTAAGTTAAGATGATTAGAATCATTTTTAGGTTCATCCAAGTTCCATTAACAAGTTATACTCAAATCACCATTTTCTTCAAGTATTCATGAACTTAGTAAAAACTACAAGAATACTTAATATCCATCACTAAAATTTCGATCATTTCACACTAGCTTAACACCATTTTAGTCTTTAAAAATCATATGTTTTATTATGAAAAGCTTATTCAAGTTCACCCCTTGTACAACTTGCTTCAAGCTAATAAACATAAACTTTTTAAAGACAAAACAAGATCAAGAATACTTACAACTAGCACAAGGCTAGGGAAGCTTTCAATGCTTGATTTTGATGGGGTTTAGTGTGTTCTTCCTAAGTGGTTAAGCTGCAAGCTTGAAACACACAATTGGGGTTACAAAAAATGGATGTTTATGGATGAATTTGGAGTGTTAGAAACTTGAAAATGGATATGTATGTGTGGGTGCATTCTTACGGCCAAACAAGGAGGAAACAAGAGTTTTTTTTAGTTCATGAAGTGTTGTAGCTTTATCCCTCTTTTATAAATCCTCAAGATCTCGTAAGATACACAAAATCGCACTTTAGATCTTCCAATCCCCCATATCATGGGATATGGTACTTAAAGGTGATTCTAATGGATATGGAAAGGGATGTTTGGCCGAGAATTAATAAGGTTGTAGGTGATTTTATATTATTTTTCTCAAGGACACCAAATCTCTACACAAAAATCTCCACACATGATGTTGTAATCTTTCAATATTGGGTTGTACAAAACAACAATCTTAGGAGATATGGGGTGAGTTGGCCGATTTTTTTTTGAAGGATTTAAAGGATTTTTATAGATCTTGTAAGTACCCTAAAATCTTATATAAGATATCATCCATATCCTCACAATCTTTCCTAGATTGTTTGTACAAAAGAAATAATATTTGAGCATGATTAAGGGGTTGGGCCGGTTTTGGGGGTGGGTTTAGTGGGGTCCAGAACACAAAACATTTGCTAAATAATAAGTTATACTTCACACTTAGCGTTCGGGTATTAATCGGATTTTAATTACGTGTTATTCAGATATTATAATAGCCTCTAATAACCCTTAAACATAGCCTAGTTTAAGTGTTGGTTGATTAGTTAGGCTTTCGTTGGGTGAAACTATAAGTTATACGTGTACCGGGTGCGATACGCGCACTTTATTCGTTACCGGGAGACTTGTATGGAAAGTTTTCACTTATGGTTTTGGAGTTCCAAAACACATTATGTTTTGTGAAAATACCCTTTATTTTATATCCTGGGTGTCCAGGATCCTTTTCATTTATTTAATTTTTATCGGGTAATCACCAACGTCCGTACCAGACAAATTTATTCGCACATGATCCTATCATGCTTCATCATTAAACGTGTGCATTCCTATGCATCTTATGGGGAATTTGCTATTCTCTACGGCATCAGTTAAATTAATCCAATTAATTTAAACATGCACTTAAACCGTTAATTACATATACTAATACGTATGGAAACATATCGATTTTTGCCGGATGTTACATTCTCCCCCCGTTAACAGAATTCCGTCCTGGAATTCAATTCAAGTTATCCATCACGATAGTATCCTTGAATAGAGCGGAGTGTTTGCGCTTCACGAGATCTCCACTTTCTTAGTGAACCCAGGTTCATCGTAAGTTCACGCTTAGTGCTCTAACAAACACAATATCACAGTCCAACTACGACTAAGCTCTTGGGCATCCCACTTCGACACATCTATCGGTTTCCCGAAATA
Source organism: Ambrosia trifida (assembly GCA_028751855.1). Taxonomy (NCBI): domain Eukaryota; kingdom Viridiplantae; phylum Streptophyta; class Magnoliopsida; order Asterales; family Asteraceae; genus Ambrosia; species Ambrosia trifida. The sequence continues at coordinate 788,876 of CM054123.1, read as the reverse complement.
GTAGAGCTTAACGTCAACCGGACTTCCGTCGGTCGAGGAATTGACAAAGCTTCCTCAATCCAGACTTGAGGGATTCATCAAGAGTCCCACTAAGCTCTTGCGATAATTCGAGCTTAATCGTCACGAGACCAATTTTGATCGATATCTCCGTGCCACTGGAGTATCAAGAATTTGGCCTACTATAATTTCTATGCTTACCAACACTCTCCCAGAGTATGACTCTCAGTGTAAACCTGTTATTAGTTCGAAGCCCATAAGGCCTACGCCTTGTTTGTGTGACTCCTTAATAGGTTCGTATCTTATCCAAGCAGTCTTTAAACTGCAAGATTTACTGGCCATCTCTCGAATAACTCAAACCAGGTTATGTATCTATCTCCGTCTGTCATTCGACGTACTGGAGATGTACATGTATGCCCTCCAAGGGCTTTGAGTAGTACACCCCGAACACTGGGATGATAAATCCTATCACACAGGAAATTCTGGTGATGAAGCACACGAATTCGATGTGCCACAGACATCAATCGTGTCAACACGGAACAATTCCATCAGGTACATTCAATTTGTTCGAGAATGACAAGCCATACTTATCTCAAATCGAGTATCCTACGCTTGTGTACAAAGTTTGTCGAACTTGAGGCGAAACGACTACTGCAATCCGATATAATGGAAGTCGGCAATCCAGTGTCTAGCCACGACTCTCCAAGAGTATAGGTAGCTATCCACATGCCTCATCTCGAAGCCACAGATGAGTACGGAATGAGAGGGTTCCAGACGACAATCAATCATCACTCGGGTCACATCCCGACCACGGGACACCTCGGGTGTCATGGTGATGTCAAACAGGTGATCTTACTGTACCACATAATTGTCATAAAAGTCCCCTTGGAAGCGTCGTCGAGTATTCCATTTTATTTATCCTTCGGCTCGACTCACTTTACCGTATATTTACCTCCCCATTAAGATAAATATACTAGGTTCTTGTCGACCGAATAACTTCATTCAAAATGGGACTTTATTTCCGTGGAATCCTCTAGGTACTGAATTGCTACTCCCCGCCCCCCCCCCCCCCCTGAGCAATTGTGGTTCATGGTACTAGGATGCCTAGTATGGACTGATGGGGGTCGAAAGTTTTTGCGTTGCTTTCACCCCTCAGTTCTCTAACAGTAAGCAGTGTATATACGGCACACCGATCATGTAGTTCCACAATCCTCAAGAATTACAAGCCAACTCAAACACAATGACCAGATGCTTCCAGCACATAGGTCAATAACGGAAAGGGATATATGACACATCATAAATTGTTGTCGCAACGAACAGAGTATAGGGTTTCAAGGACATATTAACACGTTGGACCCCATTGCGACAAGTATACAGAACACCAGTAGCTACCCAAAACATGGGTATCCAGTACTAGTTCTGTTATATGTGCTTCATGTGCACTAGTGTCCTATCGTCATTAGCAACCTAGTAAGTCAATTCTGGATAATACAGGCCACACGCCCTTAAATTGACTTTCAGATCCTTGGCAAAGATCTGAATGAAAAGAGTCCTGAAACATAGATGCATGCATTTGACATAGATTTCACGTTTGGGCTTGACAGCTTCATGCGCCAAAGTCGTTACTTAGAACAAACGATCGACTGAGCCTCCCCATAAGGCATCCCATTCAACGACTCGGATAGTCACATATAGGCGCAATACGTAAGCCTTCAAGCTCATCTTGATTAGTCAGGTACCAACGCACTGACCTGGCAGCTCACATTACTAATGTGTCTCAACAGCGTTTGCTAAAGACAAGGGATTTTGCTCTACCGCGAGCAATACTACTAAAAGAAAACTGGGAACACTAGTATCGACCCACGGTCGAAATGGTTCCATTGTTCCAAGAGCCCACGCAAAGACACCAAGATAAACCAACCATCAGAGGAATAAAAACATAAATCGAAGGGCTGAGCTGATCGACCATCTCATAACGATAGGGTAGCGCCCTTATAGAGTAGATAATGCTACACGCCCTTCTGGAATCAGGGTTCATAAAACCTCCGAATCATATACCAGGGACTTCGCCAATGCACGTCCTAGTGCGTGTAAGTCACTAAGTCTATAGCGTGAGCTTTTCCGGCAAGCTGTACACCCAACTCCCAACACCACCATTTACATATAATTCCCCATTTAATTAAACATATGTCCTAGGTCCGTTGGTGATGGATTACCCTTGTTACAAGTTACATTTATACTTTCATGATTATTAATTAACTTGTATAATATTATTCTCGACTCAACTTCACTTAACGTATAATTATTTTCCCATTAAATAATTATACTTAAGATCTCGTCGTTCGATATAATATCTTTACCACTCGACACGACTCACTTTACCGTATATTTATTTTCCCATTCAAGTAAATATACTAAGGTCTTGTCGTTCGATAATATGTTTTCTACGCTCGACTTGACTCACCATACCGTATATTTACTTTCCCATTAAGTAAATACACTAGGATCTCGTCGATTCGATATTTATATATATATATATATATATATATATATATATATATATATATTGTTTTCTGCACTTGACTCGACTTACCTCCCCGTATATTTACTTTCCCATTAAATATATATGCTAAGATTTCGTCGAGTCGAATATATATATATATATATATATATATATATATATATATATATATATATATATATATATATTTTCCTTGTTATGTCCATACACTTGTTTAACGTTTAATCGTTAGATTATTTACGTTACTTTCTCCCACGAATATTTCCAACACTTAGGAAAGTGTTATGTATTTTTCACCCAAATCATATGTTTTAAATCCTTAAAATATATTTATACTAATCTTGACGTAATGATACTTTTCTCGTTCGTCCGCTTTTACGTCTTATTTCGTTAACACGTCCAAGTCCGATTACTTAACTCATATATATATATATATATATATATATATATATATATATATATATATATATATATATAGAGTTAATTTTCCCAAGTTTTCCAATATGCGTTTTCTAGAAATATTGTTCAACTTCCTAATTTCCTACACATATTACTTGGAGGTTTTATAAATACCTTTGTATTTTTAATACAAGACTTGGTAGCTTATATATAAAGATGCTCCAACACTTTTATATTCCCATTTGTATAAAAGTGTTTATTTTTATATAAGTTTCCACCAAGCTTTTATTTTATCTAACATTTTTATAAAAACCTTTGTTTTTATACATATCCATATGTTAGAAAAGTTCATATTTTTATAAAACTCTATTTTATAAAAATACACTTTTATACAAAATACATTTGTATAAATACTAGTATTTACCAAATCTACCTTGGAAACTTACTATGTACACATTTGACACCAAACTTTCCATAGTTATTTTTTTAGACCCAAGTTTCTAAAAATATCATTTTTAGTCCCTCAACTTTTAAAGTTACTAAAATAGTCCCTTTAATTTATAAAAGTTGCATTTTTCCATTATATCTTTCAAGAATAACTATTTTCTACTAAACTAGTAGACTTTAATGGGTCATTTTTGTCATGTTAGTTTATTTTCATGTTTCAACACTTTTAATAGTCTTATATCATCTTATTAAGGCTACTAATAAGTGTAATTAGTGTGTCTTGTCCAACAAGTCCAATTTATACTTTTCAAGTTTGTAGACTTTGTTAATGTAGATTTTGTATAACTTATTTTCTAACAAAAGCAACCTTATAACAAGTCTTATATGCTTATGTTAAAATGATTAAAACCATTTTTAAGTTCATTCAAGTTCTAATAACAAGTTATATTTAAATCACCATTTTCTTCAAGTATTCATAATCTTTATAAAAAAACTACAAGAATACTTCACATCCATCACCAAATTTTCGGCCCATTCACACTTTATTAACACCATTTTAGTCTTTAAAAATCATATGTTTTGTTACGAAAAGCTTATTCAAGTTCACCCCTTGTACAACTTGCTTCAAGCTATTAATCATAAACTTTTAAAGACAAAACAAGATCAAGAATACTTACAACTAGCACAAGGCTAGGGAAGCTAATAACGCTTGATTTTGATGGGGTTTAGTGTGTTCCTCCTGTGTGATTAAGCTCCAAGCTTGAAACACACGATGGGGGTTTGGAAGATGGATGTTTATGAGTGATTTTGAAGTGTTTGAACTTGAAAGAAAATGTGTGGGTGCTCTTGCAACCTCACGGCATCAAAGAAAAGGAAGAGAAGAGTTTTTGGTTCAAGTGTTAAGCTTTGTGATCTTTATAAATCATATCATATCTCACAATGATCTTTCAAGATTCAATACTAGATTTAAATCTTATATAAAATGGATATGTGTGTACTAGAGAATTTGATATGATCTTGGTGAATGTTTGAGGGTGTTGGCCGTGAGTTTTTAAAAGGAAAAGGAAAGGATTGTGTAATCTTATGTAATCTACACAAAATCATACCATATCTTCAAAGATCATGAGGATCCAAGCACTAGATATTATCCCATATAATAAGGATGCATGTGTACTAGGAGATTTTAAGTGATCTTTGTGGACTGTTTGAGGTGTTTTGGCCGTGAGTTTCTACAAGAAAAGAAGTGATTGTATGGATTTCTTAAGGACACACAATCTTGTATAATATTACCTCATATCTATACCATATCTCCTCATATCTAATGTTAGATTACTTGGTACAAAAAGCAAGATCTTTGAGCAGGGGGGGGGGGGGGTTAGGGCCGGTTCTTGGGTGGGTTATGGTGGGGTCCACAACACAAAATTATTTGCTAAATAATAAGTTATACTTCACTCTTAGCGTTCGGGTTCCGTTCGGGTTCCGTTCGGGTATTAATCGGGTTTTATATACGCGTTATTTGGACATTATAATGACCTCAGATAACCCTTAAGCATAGCCTAGTTTAAGTGTTAGTTGGTTAGTTAGGCTTTCGTTGGGTGAATTTATAAGTTATACGTGTACCGGGTGCGGTACGCGCACTTCATTCTTTACCGGGAGATTTGTATGTAAAGTTTTCACTTATGGTTTTGGAGTTCCAAAACACATTATATTTTGTGAAAATACCCTTTATTTTATATCCTGAATGTCTGGGATCCTTTTCGTTTATTTAATTTTTACCGGGTAATCACCAACGTCCGTACCGGACAAGTTTATTCGCACATGATCCTATCATGCTTCATCATTAAACGTGTGCATTCCTATGCATCTTATGGGCAATTTGCTATTCTCTACGGCATTAGTTAAATTAATCCAATTAATTTAAACATGCACCTAAACTGTTAATTACATATACTAGTTACGTACGGAATCACGTCGATTTTTGCCGGATGTTACATTCGTGATTATGTTCCGGACCACAATCGTCAATTTACCTTACATTGGGGTGCTATGTCCTTCTACGACACTAACTCAACACATTAACATAATTAAAAGTTTGAAGACTATGCAAAAAGAGGGGTATCATGTTTTACACACAGCTAGGGTATGATGAGGTCCTTCCCTTCGCCAGGTTTATCTCCTAAGCTAACCCATTAACTGCGTTAGACTACAAGGCACTAGACACACACTGCGACAGAGTAAGCATATGCTTAGTTTCCTTCAAGTCGAAAATACATTCCAACCTGAGAACTAGTTTTCCTCGTAAGCTTCCATGTTAAAAGAATACTTAACACGTCAACACGAGCACAGACACTAACTTGGTTCATTAAGTCATGACTGAAAGAAATACTTCCACACCTCAACTCTAACATGAACACTAGTTTAGTTCGTCAATTCTCTATGTCATTTGGTGTATCAAGTGTCCACAGTCCAAATGTTTGCGTAAAGAGAAACTTACACATGTTTAATTCAGAGATATGAATAACTTATCTTGCTAACGAAATATGAATCCAAGGATATGCAGGTATTATGATTGCTCATAAGTAAATCATATAATTAATGTTCACATATCACCTATTTTGGAAATAAGGTATCAACAAGGCATATGTAATCACGTAGCACAATATTGTATCAAACCAATTATAACATTCATTTATATGTGCATGAAGATTGTAAAACAAATAGACATATAGATTGTTTATGTGTAATCAAGATTCATGTAAGTTCTAGCTATGACATGAAGACTAAAGCATACAGAATCCGTGCAAAGATAACAAACAACTTACAATCTAGGTAAACACTTATGTAACATCCTGATGAAACGATAGCATGCTAAGAATTTCCATCTATGAAAATAAAGTACAAATTGATCTTGTCTAATGATTTCGAGTTTAAGAAAACATGTGAGTGTGGAAAGTGTTATGATCAAAGGTCGAATTTAAAGTGAAGTTCCAATTTCCAAGTCTTCGTGAGATGTCTAAATCACAAGATGAATCAAATTTGTAGGTTTTAAGAAAATTTCTTGATTTCAAACACCATAAATGACCATGTTAATTATTTTGAATAAGAAAATATAATTTTAGGTTTCGAGGAACGTTAGAAAATTTTCATTTTACAAGAGACTCATACGTTACATGATACGGGGCTATAACTTTTCATCAACTATAAGAAAGCACATGATTAACACATATTATTGAAATTATAGTTGAAACTTAAACACATCAAATACAGAATTAAAATCCATACAAACAAAAAAAAATTTGGGAAAATAAAACGAATGTGTTAAATGAATTCACTCCATGTTGATATCAAGGTAATGAAGCTGCTCCCTAATTGACTAACAAGGCTCATGTCTTTTGATTCGCTCGCAGACTTTTGCTTGGCACGTGCTAAAAGATGGTTGTTGGATAATATTTAAGGATGATCCCAGGTGTCCTGATAATTTTTTTTTAAGAAAATTCTTGTATATCTAATTTTTCTGTCAGTTTTGTAAACCCCATTTCATTTATTAAAAATTATTATTTATTTGTTTTGAACGCGAAATGTTTGATGAATTCCAAACTACAAGTTAGAGGTGAGTAATTTCAAAATACTTATTACCACCCATCGTTAATGGTGGGTAGTTTAAAGAAACCATGAGTTGATAAAGTATTTGATAACACTAATATGGAAATTGTCAAGGCACCCCTTTTGAGATTAGGTTGTGTCCCCACACAAGGTATTGGGTCAGGTATAGTGTACTGGATGAATGAGAAAATCCTTCCAATATTGGATAGTGAGGTGTTGTGCCTTTGGGATATAATAATGGAATATGGAGAGTTGTTTGTATACAGGGTTGTTGTAGTGGTGCAATCTACTAAGTATGGGAAGTAAGTGTATATAAGTTTTTGGTTAAATAGATTAGTTTTCCTTGCAATAGTTGGTCAGGATATCCCAAAACTTTATGTGTCAGACACTAGGTTAACGATGTTGGTAGAAATCTGTTTAGGATTGTAATGGTGATGAGTTAACTCCTTCAGGATATGAACTAAGCCTCCCACAAAATAAGTCAATGAAAAGAATTGAAAGTACAAGAAAAGCACAAACGATTATAAACTTATGGGGTATTAGCACATTCACTAGACCAATTTAGTATAGTTGTATGTCGTCATGGAAAAACATCACAAAAAGCAATCAAAATGAATCATGAGTTTTGGGTTCACAAATTGTTTGACTATGTTTAGTGACAAAAATCAATAAACACCCATGAATAATCATGGGAGGGAAAATGTAGCAAAGAGTAATAACGACAAAAGTTATGAGACGTCGGTATGATATTTTCAAGAATCCAAAGCAGAGGAATCATATGTTTACAAAAATACTTGGAGTAAGAAATTTAAACATTAGATTATTATGAAAACTGGAACTTAAATATAATTATAGATTGAAACATGAAACTCATGGGGTATAATGTATAAAGTAGTTCATGACTAGAGATCAATGATGGAACATAAAACATTGGATTGTTCATGTCTAGTCATAAGACCCAACAAAAACTTTGATTGTTCAAGTAATCGAACTCAATTAGAGATTAATGAAGACGTGCTTTAGCCTATAAGTGGAAACTCACTCTAAGAAGCCTCATGTAAGCTCACCAGGTCTGTCGGTTGATTCAGATTTATGTGTTATGCTTTACCTATGCCAGAAAACCCAATGTACAGGCATCCACCCATCTAGATTGCACGTGTTCTCTCACGTAGAGTTTAACAGATTGAAGGCATGAAAAATCAATGGAAAACGAGGTTAGGAAATTAAGTCAAGAATATCAAACATGCTCCAAAATGTAAAACTTTTTCCCAAGTGAAGTCATCCTCAAGCCCATGATGAAGAAAGAAAGAAATGGAGAGAGGTAGGGGAAAGAATGAGAGATGATAAAGGAGAAAGGTTACTAGAGCAAATAAGCAAATAGACATAAGTAAGGTCAAATATAGGTTCTTAGTTATAGTCTAGGTCATTTACTAATAACCTAATTCCCTATAACCATGGCTCTGATACCAATTTGTAACACCCCAATCGATGGCGGAAACATTGAGATGCCACGTAGTGACGATTGTTCAAAAGCTTATGGTACTAAAGTGTAAATATTATTAAATTCAAAGTTCAAATGTCAAACAACGAAATAAGAAAATTACAAAAACTCCCAAAACAACTCATGAAATAAAGTTTATTTTATTCAACTAAGTCCCAATGCCTATGTGAAATCATCTAGCGTCTCCTGAAACATGTACAAAATACAAGGTCAACAATAATGTTGGTGAGTACACTTAGTTTTGTGTACATATAGTATAAGTATAAAAATGTTTACAATTCAAGTGTCATGAGTCATTCAAGGCAAATATGGAAAACACTTAAGTACACAATACGGGTCAAAATCAAACCTCTTATGCGACAAAGTTTAATACATTAACAATGACCTAGGACTTCCCACCACCATAGGTACTTTCCACTAGGTGAGTTGTCAGTTCAAATAGCGCTATCCATTGTTAAAGTCGGCTAGCTAAGTTAACGATTTTGTAATGATTGCAAGTGTACTACGTTTATGTTTAAGCACAAAGCACAAGAATTCAAAGCATAACACGTGTATGAATTGTATGTAAAACGTTTATGAATATGTGTATGTGTAAGTGTAAGTTTCATAGGTGTACATGTTTCACCCCAAAAGTGTAAGAAACCAAAAAGGGGATAAGTATACTCACCTTGATTATGATGATGAACTTGCAGAAACTCAACAAGAATCAATGAATTATGCTTAAACCTTGGTGGCAATAATTTCATTTATGAAATTATGTTGGTTGACCAAAGATCGATTTTGCCGTTTAAAGTTGCTCCACGTTTAAGCATCCGGAACGGTTCGTTGATGCTAGAGATATAAATGGTGCGCTGGGTTTGTTGTTTCGAGGGCTATAAGAGGTGATGGAATGTGTTTAGCGCAAGATGGATTTAACAAATAGAGATAGATGAGGAAAAGGTGATCCTCAAATCCTAACAGAGTGGTGTAGTGACAATGTATATATAGGCACCAACAATGCTTGACCGCTTCCAATCTATACATCTAATAAACAAAAGTCCATGAGGACACTTGGCACTCCCACATTCATCCTCAATTGTGTAGCCAATCATATTGTGCCAAGTGTCTCATTGTGGGATTTAATAAAATTTTTGATTTAAAAAAAAAACAGAAAATATAAATACCCAAATAAAAAACCCGGACATAACCATCTTCATATCATCGCCTCCTCAAACAAACCCTTCCAAACCCTAATCAGAGCGATAAACGGCGATTGACCCAATCATTCATCTCCATTCTACGGTAATCTCTATTTCATTCTTATTTCATTCAATCCATCTTTATCCCTCATTTTCACTGTGTTTTTTTTCGTTTTTTTCTAATATCTTTGTCGATTGAATCTTTCTTTTTCCCTGTTTTCATTCTATTTGATTATTTATGTTTCGATTGGTGTGTTTATGTTACGACAAAGAAAACCTTGGTTTGCCCTTAATTATGGTTCTTGATTGTTTGATTAGGTTTGTTGATTTTTTGATAAGGGTTATTGAATGGATTTTGATGTACTCAAACAGTGTTTTCTATTTTGATTTTACACTGATGATGTTCTGAAAAACTTTGGTTTTCAGAAGATTAGATTGTTATTTTTTTTTAATCAACTTTGTATGAACATTCTGAATATGACTGGATTATATAAAGTTTTCAATTGTTTGATTAGGTTTCTTGATTGTTTGATTAGGGTTCTTGAATGGATTTTGATGGACTAATACAGTGTTTTCTTTTTGATGTAACTAGATGATGTTAGGTCAAACTTGGGTTTTCAGAAGATTAGATTGTTGTTTTTTTTGAATCAAGTTTGTATCAACATTGTGAATATGACTCGATTATATAAAGTTTTCAATTTGGGATTTTTCAAAAATTAATCTGTTTTAAAAATTTAATAGGTTTTAAGATTTTTCAGATTTTGCATTTATGTATTCATCTAATGATGCAATTTTGGTTATATGATATCATGTTTTAATTTGTTTTTACTGATAATACAGTTGCTCTAAAAGGTCGTCTCAGAATGGTTTATGGATTTTGGGTTAAATCAGAGGGCAGAGAACGTGTGTGTATGGTAAGCGACCTTTCTTATGCGTTAAAAATGTGTTGGTTGTTACTATATGTTCATTGATCACTTTACAGTATTTGGATGGATAATGTTTATTAACTGAAATCCAACAGATTAATTTATAATCAACTTTTTTTGTTGTTGATTTGTAGGCGTTGCCCGGAGATTATAAGGAATGGATAACTAAGTATGGATTCCCTACTGGCATGACCAGAATTCATACTCTGGATCAGAGATCATTCGAAGTTAAAGTGATGAATATCGCTGGGAAGTGGTTTTTTTACAATGGGTGGAAGCACATGATTACCACGCTAAACTACCCAAGTGGTTGTCACTTTGTGTTTGAGTTTGAAGAAATGCTTAACTGTTTTAATATGTATACTTTTCATCAGGATGCCATAGCTGCACCGGGCAAGTATTTCTACTGCAAACTTGATGACCCACTCACTGATCTGAATCGCCTGGTATGTTTTTTAAATGATGTGTATAAACATGACATAACGCCTTAAATACATTAATATTTAGTAATGTTTCAACATTGTTTTTCAACTTTCCAGCATATAAGTGCCTTTGTTCATCATGGTTTGTACAATCGAAACCCTCCTATGGAACCGATTATGGTTAGCTCATTTCCAGGTAATCTCATGTATATAATTATTTGTTAGATATTAAGACTTTTTAAAATTTTTATGTTCATAATGATAAGAGTATGCTGGAAATTAATCTTCTTTGCAGGGCATGTTTTCCAGATCCAACTTGAATACGATGGTCATGAGATTTTCATTACCCAGGGATGGCCGTACATGAAACAGAGGTTTAACATAACAGCGGATCATCTGATGGTGTTTGAAATTTACAACGAGGTTTGTTTGTCGATTTGAAATTTCAAAAAATATCATTAATTTTGTTTGAGATTTATATCATTAATTTGTACACTTTTCATGTGTTTCATTGTAAAATTAACAGAAAACATTGGAGTTGTCCATCTTTGAGAAAAACAAGCTGACCCTGCCTCCGGAGTTGTGGGAGGACGTTGAACAGCCCGAGGATGATCACCATAATCAGGAGGAAATAGTTGTGGTTTCTGATGATGATGGAGAAGAGTATTCAGATGAAGATGATATGGAAACTGATGATGATGAATCTGGATCGGATGAAGATGTATCCGATATAGAAGATTGGGCCGTTCCAGTTGTTTTTGTTGTTGACAGGCATTTTGTAAGTATTATATGTTAAAGCAGTATGTTATAATCATTTTGATGCTAAATAAACCTTTTTATAACAAATTTAATGTATGGTTATTTGTTTTAGCGGATGAAGACACAATGGGCGAAGGCCAATGGCTTGAACAGGCCGCGCTCATTGACAATTAAGGATGCTGAGCAAAATAGTTGGGGTGTTTCTGTAGGTATTGAAGATAGGGGATCGAGTAAGCGTTTTTACATCAAAGGTATGTCTGTGTTTGTTGCTGACAATGATTTGCAGGCTGGTGATCAGGTGCATTTCCGTTGGTTTGAAAAACGAGGTCTGTTCAAGCTCTCTTGTCACACCCCGACTTTTCCCTTGTCGGATGCGACGTTTGGTGCCTTTGCCAGCGCAGCGGAAAGACGCATCTAAGACTCTTATATCCTGAACGCCATTGCTAACCCTCTAGGATCCCCGATCCCAATATGCCGACTACTCCAACCGTGCCGTTACCAAAGTTTAAACCTGAAAGACATACTTAAAAAGTCAACATAAAGCTGGTGAGTTCATAAGTTTTGCATAAATAATTCCACAAGTTTTTATAAAAGAGTTTCCATAAGTCTGAAAAGATCATTCCCGTTAATACTATGTCATAAGAACGTTAGCTAGACGTTAAGTGTTTTTACTACTACGGTTGGGAACCCATTACTAAACCGGTATAAGTGTTGAAGCCAGCCCAGACGGACGGGATTACCGATGCCTCGGCAACCCCAAAGTGTTAGAGACAATATGCACCCGCCCGGCTCCCAGCCGTCGGGTGGGGTTTGTAAGGCCCAATAGATCTATCCACATTTCCCTCGTTGTGCATCCCCGCACATTCATGGTTTCCCCCTGGGACTTTCCGTAAAAGCCGTATAGTAACATAAAGTGCCCATAGTATAACATGATCTTTAAAACAATGTAAGCAGTACTCATGTTTCTTTCCCGAATGTAAAACCAGTAACAGCAGGGCCGTGACACTCACGCACCCATTTCATTTTTCAAAAACTTGTTCGTTTGGAATTCCTCAGGTTTTCATAAAAGAAGCATGTCTTCCACCCCGTAAACATTTATAAAACAGTAAAAAGTGGGGTCATGAACTCACCTCAATTTCCATGCTAAGCTAGCAAATAAAGTCCAAGCCTCGACCGGCTTCCTCGTGCCCTATTACAACAAAGGACACCTTAAAGTCTAACACATATAAACCTAGCCTATAATCCGGCTAAAAGGTAGTTTATCCAACTATCTAACTCGTGTGTATAACTCGAGTACTAATATGCTTTAACTCGACGAACCGATCGTGACTTATCTTACTTATGCGTAAACACACGACATAGTACCCAAGTTGCGCACTTGTCACTATTCGTGTACACACCACGTTGGACTATATTATGGAACGTATAACTCATCCCGAGCCGTAGCTCGTCTTATAATTACATTTTAGGAAAATATTCTTTGATGAAAATATAAGTCTAGCCATTTAAATCCGATTAATATCAATATCGCTTCTTTTCCAAATCCGAACATATAAGTTATTCAAAACTTTGCTTGTTGTAAAAATAGTTCCCAAGTAAAATATATACATGTTTTTAAACCCAAACAATAAACAATATTTAGATACCGAAAACCTTTCGAAAACTCATCATACTTGATGTTCAGCGAAACTGTATATATATATATGTTTTGAAAATATTGTCCGGAATTTACTTATTATTGTTAAACATGTCTTTTGTCAAAACGTCACTATTTTGCACAACTACACTTACCACGACACTTGGGGAACTTTATTTATAAATATGCGACAGATTCTATTTTCGTTGCGCCGTGGATTTTATAAAAATTTGGGCAGAGTTTCCTCTGTTTTTGTCCAAACCAGGCAACACAAGTCGCCTACAATTTTCCCAAAATCGACACCAAAACAAGACGAACATATATTTATCCGCAAGGTTTCAAATAAAATGAGATTTATACGTTTCGACGCTTCTATATAAACTACACTTATTTGTATAAGGACACGACAATATGTATATACCATAGTCCAACCAATTTAGTCCGATATCGATATTATAAGTCACGCATTTTAGTCACTATTACCGGTCGTCCGATATAATATGTAGTTAACATTTATTATTATTATTCGGTTCGTTCGCGAGTCAAAACTATTTCGTTCGAATCAATATATTTATAAATGTTTATAATATCCACAATAATAATAACGAACACGAATTAAAGTATACCGATTTGTACGCGCGTAAACCGGAGCCAACTCGAACCGAACCAGATCTGACCCGTTGACCAAGTTTGACCGAGCCCGAACACGAACCCAAAACCAAATCTGACCCGATTTGACAAGACCCGTAACCAAAACAAACACGAACTTAACTTGACCCGAGTGACCCGAACCACCAACCACCCACCTGACTCGGGCCGAGCCCAACCTGAGCCCAACCGCCGCCGCCTGCGAGAGCTGTCATCACAGCCACGAGCCACCACCTTCTCCGGCCAACCACCACCCGGATCTGACCCCAAACCCACAAATGTTTGACTTGGACGAACCCTGAGCGAACCCAAAGCACAAAGCCTAACCTGCAGCCCCGAACCTACCATCATGAACCACCATTCGTCGAGACCACCATAACCACCATAACCCGACCTAAACCCCGACCAAAACCCACGAGCGTCTGACCCATCTTCACCACCACCGCCGGCCCCCCTTGAACCACCATCATCACATCAACCACCACTAACACCGAACCCACCACAGTCAACAAAACCACCACTAACTCGAGACCCAACCCGATCAGAACCCAAACCCGGCCCCCGTGGGCTTTCCGAGCCACCACGCCGCCGCCGCCACCCCCATGGTGGCCGGCCGGCTTCTGTAACAGAGGGGAGGAGGAGAGGGACAAGAGAGATGAAGAGAGAGAGCTCGTGAGAGAGAGAGAGAGAGTTGCAGAGAGATTGGGGGGGGGGGGGGTGTTTGGCTGCGGGTTTGGAATGAAGAAGGAAGGGATAAGCTTCCTTTTATAGCTAGGGTTTATTGGTGGGTAGGTTAATACCGCGTATCTAACCCGTTTTAAACGTAAACGTCTCGGTTTAGTTTTAGGCTCGATAATAAATTATAAAAAGTAGACGGTTTTGTTCGGAATACAAAACCGAGCATAAATATAAATATCTTCGACGTCCGACGCGTGTTTTCAGAACACGCGTTTAAATCGCGTTAATTTAACCGGTCGCAGTTTCGATCGTAAAAACAGTCAGTAAACTTCCGAAACTTAATAACTAGAAATATTTAAAATAAATATTTAATTTTTAATAATAAAAATCACATCGGTATAGATCGGAAATTGCCGGGTGTCACATCCTCCCAATGTTACAGGAATTTTGTCCTCAAAATTTGAGGTAGGATATCATCCAAGAACCAATGGTAGTACAACAAAAATAGTCAACGGACTTGCCGGTATAAATGGCACGAAATAAGGTTTCAGAATCAACTGAATGCAAAGCGTAAACAATAACTCTATCAACAAATACTATTGGCACACCTCAAACGAAGCAACTAGTGCACCAACTTTTCATTACACACCACAAGGTGTGTCTGCATTTAAGGCAATAACAAACACGTTGAGGAAAGTGAGACATGTCAATAAAAATCATTCGTTATTCCAAGTAGATTGAATATTCACCGCAAGGTGCTGTATCAAATTCCAACAATTCGATTCAACTGAAACGTCGACTTTAAAGAAACTCGTCGACGAAGTATCAAAGGATTCATTGCCCACAATGGCCTGACATAGCAAGACTAGAAGACAATCATTACGAGCAACGTAATGATAAAGCAAATCATTAATGAAACAATTGTTTGATGCGAAGCCCTACAATGGACCTTCACAGATTTAAAGAATCCAAACATATGACAATTGACACGTATACAAAAATACGTGTCTAATTTGGTGAAAAGAATAAGGAATCAACAAAAATTAAATTCCTTTACGATTGAATGTTGAAGGCCACAAATACAAAAGGAGAGAGATGTAGATCGTACTCAAAAAGATATAACTAGGTTCTACAACATGAACCTTAGAAGTTCAAGAAACAAGATCATCAAGATCTTAAACTGGTTCAAGAAAAGCAAGGACACAAATGACACGAACAGGGGAGAATCGACAATCACGCCCGTAACAACAAAATAATGAAAACCCTTATCCATTATTTATATATATAAATATATATACAACAACACATAGGATACCCTCATGATAGAATTTCTTAGAACTATCAGGTGCCTGTAAATTTGCAATAACGTGACGTCTACGTTATCAAAAATTTTACCTCACCAGATCATCCTATTAACCTCCATCATAAGTTGTATCACGAGCACTCGTCACATTCATATAATAACACGTATATATATATACAGCATAATATAATGTTCGTCGTGTGCGCCACCTTCCCGAGTGCTCTTCCCGTCCGCATTCCCGCTTCACAGCATCATCAGCAAAACGAGGTGCCTCATCAAGACGCCTTCGGCCCAAACCGACCTTGATGACATAGCATACTCCGAACCAGGGATGTGAGACCGCAGATGCTGCAACGAGCCCTTTACCAACCCGTCCAACTAATCGCGACGCGTGGGAGCGTTCTAGATACGTCCAAGCTTGAGTCGACAACCATTGGCGATACGTACTATATATACTTTACATAAATACACGTTGTATACAAACAAGTAGATTGTTCCTCATACCAAGAAACAATGACTCAGCTAACTCTATGTGAATAACCGCTCTGAAGTCTAAAACGATGACTCGCCAGTCACCAGTGAGGTATGCCTAACCACTACATACCAATGTCCTTTCTATATACCACTACAGAAAATACCGACTTCCTATTCACATAAGAAAAAAATAATTGTTCCTTGCGCCGAAGGAATGTACGCTGAGCTAGTGTGATACACTAATAGTCATGCAACTTGTTTGGCAACGGTTGGAATTCCAGTTCCTAGGCGTTCATACTAAATATCATGTCTTAAAAATTTTGGTCCCAACTTCAAAACAAACTCAGGTTAAAGCCTAGATATCTACCCAGACACCTAGTTCGCTAAAACCTATGGCTCTGATACCAAACTGTCACACCCCGACTTTTCCCTTGTCGGATGCGACGTTTGGTGCCTTTGCCAGCGCAGCGGAAAGACGCATCTAAGACTCTTATATCCTGAACGCCATTGCTAACCCTCTAGGATCCCCGATCCCAATATGCCGACTACTCCAACCGTGCCGTTACCAAAGTTTAAACCTGAAAGACATACTTAAAAAGTCAACATAAAGCTGGTGAGTTCATAAGTTTTGCATAAATAATTCCACAAGTTTTTATAAAAGAGTTTCCATAAGTCTGAAAAGATCATTCCCGTTAATACTATGTCATAAGAACGTTAGCTAGACGTTAAGTGTTTTTACTACTACGGTTGGGAACCCATTACTAAACCGGTATAAGTGTTGAAGCCAGCCCAGACGGACGGGATTACCGATGCCTCGGCAACCCCAAAGTGTTAGAGACAATATGCACCCGCCCGGCTCCCAGCCGTCGGGTGGGGTTTGTAAGGCCCAATAGATCTATCCACATTTCCCTCGTTGTGCATCCCCGCACATTCATGGTTTCCCCCTGGGACTTTCCGTAAAAGCCGTATAGTAACATAAAGTGCCCATAGTATAACATGATCTTTAAAACAATGTAAGCAGTACTCATGTTTCTTTCCCGAATGTAAAACCAGTAACAGCAGGGCCGTGACACTCACGCACCCATTTCATTTTTCAAAAACTTGTTCGTTTGGAATTCCTCAGGTTTTCATAAAAGAAGCATGTCTTCCACCCCGTAAACATTTATAAAACAGTAAAAAGTGGGGTCATGAACTCACCTCAATTTCCATGCTAAGCTAGCAAATAAAGTCCAAGCCTCGACCGGCTTCCTCGTGCCCTATTACAACAAAGGACACCTTAAAGTCTAACACATATAAACCTAGCCTATAATCCGGCTAAAAGGTAGTTTATCCAACTATCTAACTCGTGTGTATAACTCGAGTACTAATATGCTTTAACTCGACGAACCGATCGTGACTTATCTTACTTATGCGTAAACACACGACATAGTACCCAAGTTGCGCACTTGTCACTATTCGTGTACACACCACGTTGGACTATATTATGGAACGTATAACTCATCCCGAGCCGTAGCTCGTCTTATAATTACATTTTAGGAAAATATTCTTTGATGAAAATATAAGTCTAGCCATTTAAATCCGATTAATATCAATATCGCTTCTTTTCCAAATCCGAACATATAAGTTATTCAAAACTTTGCTTGTTGTAAAAATAGTTCCCAAGTAAAATATATACATGTTTTTAAACCCAAACAATAAACAATATTTAGATACCGAAAACCTTTCGAAAACTCGTCATACTTGATGTTCAGCGAAACTGTATATATATATATGTTTTGAAAATATTGTCCGGAATTTACTTATTATTGTTAAACATGTCTTTTGTCAAAACGTCACTATTTTGCACAACTACACTTACCACGACACTTGGGGAACTTTATTTATAAATATGCGACAGATTCTATTTTCGTTGCGCCGTGGATTTTATAAAAATTTGGGCAGAGTTTCCTCTGTTTTTGTCCAAACCAGGCAACACAAGTCGCCTACAATTTTCCCAAAATCGACACCAAAACAAGACGAACATATATTTATCCGCAAGGTTTCAAATAAAATGAGATTTATACGTTTCGACGCTTCTATATAAACTACACTTATTTGTATAAGGACACGACAATATGTATATACCATAGTCCAACCAATTTAGTCCGATATCGATATTATAAGTCACGCATTTTAGTCACTATTACCGGTCGTCCGATATAATATGTAGTTAACATTTATTATTATTATTCGGTTCGTTCGCGAGTCAAAACTATTTCGTTCGAATCAATATATTTATAAATGTTTATAATATCCACAATAATAATAACGAACACGAATTAAAGTATACCGATTTGTACGCGCGTAAACCGGAGCCAACTCGAACCGAACCAGATCTGACCCGTTGACCAAGTTTGACCGAGCCCGAACACGAACCCAAAACCAAATCTGACCCGATTTGACAAGACCCGTAACCAAAACAAACACGAACTTAACTTGACCCGAGTGACCCGAACCACCAACCACCCACCTGACTCGGGCCGAGCCCAACCTGAGCCCAACCGCCGCCGCCTGCGAGAGCTGTCATCACAGCCACGAGCCACCACCTTCTCCGGCCAACCACCACCCGGATCTGACCCCAAACCCACAAATGTTTGACTTGGACGAACCCTGAGCGAACCCAAAGCACAAAGCCTAACCTGCAGCCCCGAACCTACCATCATGAACCACCATTCGTCGAGACCACCATAACCACCATAACCCGACCTAAACCCCGACCAAAACCCACGAGCGTCTGACCCATCTTCACCACCACCGCCGGCCCCCCTTGAACCACCATCATCACATCAACCACCACTAACACCGAACCCACCACAGTCAACAAAACCACCACTAACTCGAGACCCAACCCGATCAGAACCCAAACCCGGCCCCCGTGGGCTTTCCGAGCCACCACGCCGCCGCCGCCACCCCCATGGTGGCCGGCCGGCTTCTGTAACAGAGGGGAGGAGGAGAGGGACAAGAGAGATGAAGAGAGAGAGCTCGTGAGAGAGAGAGAGAGAGTTGCAGAGAGATTGGGGGGGGGTGTTTGGCTGCGGGTTTGGAATGAAGAAGGAAGGGATAAGCTTCCTTTTATAGCTAGGGTTTATTGGTGGGTAGGTTAATACCGCGTATCTAACCCGTTTTAAACGTAAACGTCTCGGTTTAGTTTTAGGCTCGATAATAAATTATAAAAAGTAGACGGTTTTGTTCGGAATACAAAACCGAGCATAAATATAAATATCTTCGACGTCCGACGCGTGTTTTCAGAACACGCGTTTAAATCGCGTTAATTTAACCGGTCGCAGTTTCGATCGTAAAAACAGTCAGTAAACTTCCGAAACTTAATAACTAGAAATATTTAAAATAAATATTTAATTTTTAATAATAAAAATCACATCGGTATAGATCGGAAATTGCCGGGTGTCACATCCTCCCAATGTTACAGGAATTTTGTCCTCAAAATTTGAGGTAGGATATCATCCAAGAACCAATGGTAGTACAACAAAAATAGTCAACGGACTTGCCGGTATAAATGGCACGAAATAAGGTTTCAGAATCAACTGAATGCAAAGCGTAAACAATAACTCTATCAACAAATACTATTGGCACACCTCAAACGAAGCAACTAGTGCACCAACTTTTCATTACACACCACAAGGTGTGTCTGCATTTAAGGCAATAACAAACACGTTGAGGAAAGTGAGACATGTCAATAAAAATCATTCGTTATTCCAAGTAGATTGAATATTCACCGCAAGGTGCTGTATCAAATTCCAACAATTCGATTCAACTGAAACGTCGACTTTAAAGAAACTCGTCGACGAAGTATCAAAGGATTCATTGCCCACAATGGCCTGACATAGCAAGACTAGAAGACAATCATTACGAGCAACGTAATGATAAAGCAAATCATTAATGAAACAATTGTTTGATGCGAAGCCCTACAATGGACCTTCACAGATTTAAAGAATCCAAACATATGACAATTGACACGTATACAAAAATACGTGTCTAATTTGGTGAAAAGAATAAGGAATCAACAAAAATTAAATTCCTTTACGATTGAATGTTGAAGGCCACAAATACAAAAGGAGAGAGATGTAGATCGTACTCAAAAAGATATAACTAGGTTCTACAACATGAACCTTAGAAGTTCAAGAAACAAGATCATCAAGATCTTAAACTGGTTCAAGAAAAGCAAGGACACAAATGACACGAACAGGGGAGAATCGACAATCACGCCCGTAACAACAAAATAATGAAAACCCTTATCCATTATTTATATATATAAATATATATACAACAACACATAGGATACCCTCATGATAGAATTTCTTAGAACTATCAGGTGCCTGTAAATTTGCAATAACGTGACGTCTACGTTATCAAAAATTTTACCTCACCAGATCATCCTATTAACCTCCATCATAAGTTGTATCACGAGCACTCGTCACATTCATATAATAACACGTATATATATATACAGCATAATATAATGTTCGTCGTGTGCGCCACCTTCCCGAGTGCTCTTCCCGTCCGCATTCCCGCTTCACAGCATCATCAGCAAAACGAGGTGCCTCATCAAGACGCCTTCGGCCCAAACCGACCTTGATGACATAGCATACTCCGAACCAGGGATGTGAGACCGCAGATGCTGCAACGAGCCCTTTACCAACCCGTCCAACTAATCGCGACGCGTGGGAGCGTTCTAGATACGTCCAAGCTTGAGTCGACAACCATTGGCGATACGTACTATATATACTTTACATAAATACACGTTGTATACAAACAAGTAGATTGTTCCTCATACCAAGAAACAATGACTCAGCTAACTCTATGTGAATAACCGCTCTGAAGTCTAAAACGATGACTCGCCAGTCACCAGTGAGGTATGCCTAACCACTACATACCAATGTCCTTTCTATATACCACTACAGAAAATACCGACTTCCTATTCACATAAGAAAAAAATAAATGTTCCTTGCGCCGAAGGAATGTACGCTGAGCTAGTGTGATACACTAATAGTCATGCAACTTGTTTGGCAACGGTTGGAATTCCAGTTCCTAGGCGTTCATACTAAATATCATGTCTTAAAAATTTTGGTCCCAACTTCAAAACAAACTCAGGTTAAAGCCTAGATATCTACCCAGACACCTAGTTCGCTAAAACCTATGGCTCTGATACCAAACTGTCACACCCCGACTTTTCCCTTGTCGGATGCGACGTTTGGTGCCTTTGCCAGCGCAGCGGAAAGACGCATCTAAGACTCTTATATCCTGAACGCCATTGCTAACCCTCTAGGATCCCCGATCCCAATATGCCGACTACTCCAACCGTGCCGTTACCAAAGTTTAAACCTGAAAGACATACTTAAAAAGTCAACATAAAGCTGGTGAGTTCATAAGTTTTGCATAAATAATTCCACAAGTTTTTATAAAAGAGTTTCCATAAGTCTGAAAAGATCATTCCCGTTAATACTATGTCATAAGAACGTTAGCTAGACGTTAAGTGTTTTTACTACTACGGTTGGGAACCCATTACTAAACCGGTATAAGTGTTGAAGCCAGCCCAGACGGACGGGATTACCGATGCCTCGGCAACCCCAAAGTGTTAGAGACAATATGCACCCGCCCGGCTCCCAGCCGTCGGGTGGGGTTTGTAAGGCCCAATAGATCTATCCACATTTCCGTCGTTGTGCATCCCCGCACATTCATGGTTTCCCCCTGGGACTTTCCGTAAAAGCCGTATAGTAACATAAAGTGCCCATAGTATAACATGATCTTTAAAACAATGTAAGCAGTACTCATGTTTCTTTCCCGAATGTAAAACCAGTAACAGCAGGGCCGTGACACTCACGCACCCATTTCATTTTTCAAAAACTTGTTCGTTTGGAATTCCTCAGGTTTTCATAAAAGAAGCATGTCTTCCACCCCGTAAACATTTATAAAACAGTAAAAAGTGGGGTCATGAACTCACCTCAATTTCCATGCTAAGCTAGCAAATAAAGTCCAAGCCTCGACCGGCTTCCTCGTGCCCTATTACAACAAAGGACACCTTAAAGTCTAACACATATAAACCTAGCCTATAATCCGGCTAAAAGGTAGTTTATCCAACTATCTAACTCGTGTGTATAACTCGAGTACTAATATGCTTTAACTCGACGAACCGATCGTGACTTATCTTACTTATGCGTAAACACACGACATAGTACCCAAGTTGCGCACTTGTCACTATTCGTGTACACACCACGTTGGACTATATTATGGAACGTATAACTCATCCCGAGCCGTAGCTCGTCTTATAATTACATTTTAGGAAAATATTCTTTGATTAAAATATAAGTATAGCCATTTAAATCCGATTAATATCAATATCGCTTCTTTTCCAAATCCGAACATATAAGTTATTCAAAACTTTGCTTGTTGTAAAAATAGTTCCCAAGTAAAATATATACATGTTTTTAAACCCAAACAATAAACAATATTTAGATACCGAAAACCTTTCGAAAACTCGTCATACTTGATGTTCGGCGAAACTGTATATATATATATGTTTTGAAAATATTGTCCGGAATTTACTTATTATTGTTAAACATGTCTTTTGTCAAAACGTCACTATTTTGCACAACTACACTTACCACGACACTTGGGGAACTTTATTTATAAATATGCGACAGATTCTATTGTCGTTGCGCCGTGGATTTTATAAAAATTTGGGCAGAGTTTCCTCTGTTTTTGTCCAAACCAGGCAACACAAGTCGCCTACAATTTTCCCAAAATCGACACCAAAACAAGACGAACATATATTTATCCGCAAGGTTTCAAATAAAATGAGATTTATACGTTTCGACGCTTCTATATAAACTACACTTATTTGTATAAGGACACGACAATATGTATATACCATAGTCCAACCAATTTAGTCCGATATCGATATTATAAGTCACGCATTTTAGTCACTATTACCGGTCGTCCGATATAATATGTAGTTAACATTTATTATTATTATTCGGTTCGTTCGCGAGTCAAAACTATTTCGTTCGAATCAATATATTTATAAATGTTTATAATATCCACAATAATAATAACGAACACGAATTAAAGTATACCGATTTGTACGCGCGTAAACCGGAGCCAACTCGAACCGAACCAGATCTGACCCGTTGACCAAGTTTGACCGAGCCCGAACACGAACCCAAAACCAAATCTGACCCGATTTGACAAGACCCGTAACCAAAACAAACACGAACTTAACTTGACCCGAGTGACCCGAACCACCAACCACCCACCTGACTCGGGCCGAGCCCAACCTGAGCCCAACCGCCGCCGCCTGCGAGAGCTGTCATCACAGCCACGAGCCACCACCTTCTCCGGCCAACCACCACCCGGATCTGACCCCAAACCCACAAATGTTTGACTTGGACGAACCCTGAGCGAACCCAAAGCACAAAGCCTAACCTGCAGCCCCGAACCTACCATCATGAACCACCATTCGTCGAGACCACCATAACCACCATAACCCGACCTAAACCCCGACCAAAACCCACGAGCGTCTGACCCATCTTCACCACCACCGCCGGCCCCCCTTGAACCACCATCATCACATCAACCACCACTAACACCGAACCCACCACAGTCAACAAAACCACCACTAACTCGAGACCCAACCCGATCAGAACCCAAACCCGGCCCCCGTGGGCTTTCCGAGCCACCACGCCGCCGCCGCCACCCCCATGGTGGCCGGCCGGCTTCTGTAACAGAGGGGAGGAGGAGAGGGACAAGAGAGATGAAGAGAGAGAGCTCGTAAGAGAGAGAGAGAGAGTTGCAGAGAGATGGGGGGGGTGTTTGGCTGCGGGTTTGGAATGAAGAAGGAAGGGATAAGCTTCCTTTTATAGCTAGGGTTTATTGGTGGGTAGGTTAATACCGCGTATCTAACCCGTTTTAAACGTAAACGTCTCGGTTTAGTTTTAGGCTCGATAATAAATTATAAAAAGTAGCCGGTTTTGTTCGGAATACAAAACCGAGCATAAATATAAATATCTTCGACGTCCGACGCGTGTTTTCAGAACACGCGTTTAAATCGCGTTAATTTAACCGGTCGCAGTTTCGATCGTAAAAACAGTCAGTAAACTTCCGAAACTTAATAACTAGAAATATTTAAAATAAATATTTAATTTTTAATAATAAAAATCACATCGGTATAGATCGGAAATTGCCGAGTGTCACATCTCTAAAGTAGTTAGGGTTGATGGTAATTAGGACGGGAGGCAGTGGGTAGTTTTTTGGATATAAATCGCATACTTTTGGTCCTAAGTCGTGGTGGTTTTTGAAACAATACAGTGGTTAGTGGTTGTAGGTTATGGTCCTAACTCTTAACACGATGGTTATGGTCGTTTTTTGGATGATGATTAATGTTAGTGGTCACATACATTGATTTGTTTTTTGTGTTGATATGTGTTTTGAAAAATATATCAGTCTTATGGTTTGTATTTACGACATATGATCTTCTATGTTTTAATAGTTAGCAATAATTTGGGAAATAGGTTTTTTTTAGCAATAGGTAAATATGGTTAATATGATTTATTTGCTATAATGAGAATTAAAATTTAGACAACTATAGATTTTACAAATTGACTTTTTAAAAATTGTTTATTAAAACTTAAATTTGGTAAATTACATTACATTAAGTTTTGTCATTCTCATTATTAACATACTAAAATTTCGTAACTTTGACTTTTTTTTTGAAAATGTCCCAAGTTTTAATAGTTTCCATTTTTATAGACATATACATGTTTTTTAATATTTTAAAGTCATAATTAAGTAATAATTTACAAAGTCAAACCGTTTTATGTTGACAAACAAGATTTTTGGAAAGCCTGTTAATTAACGATGTGTAATTGACTACTTTTTATGGTTTCAATCAACCTATATTCGATTTGTCTTTAAACATCCTAATTTATGGCGTTGACTTTTTTCTGGTCAAATAGTGTTGCTGTGTAACTGTTAGCACTAGAGTATGGTTGTTTTTGGGATTGTGATTAACTGTTATTGGTTACATACATTGGTTTGTTATACCTGTTGATATGTCTTTTGAGAAATAGATTTATGATATTCTTTTTTTTTTTAATACATATGAATGCTTATTAACAAAGTCAAACGTTTTATTTGAAAATTTTAAATTTTTCGAATAACAAATTAAAAAAAAATTAAAACGTTTTTTAATATTTTAAACTCACAAGTAATTAATAATTTTCAAATTCAAACCGTTTTATGTTGAGAAACAAGATTTTTGGAAAGACAATCAATTAACAATGTATAATTTGACTACTTTTTATGCTTTCAATCAACCTATAATTTATCTTTTTTTACATCCAAATTTATGCCGTTGACTTTTTCCTCTTAAAATTGTGTTGCTGTGTAACTGTTACCACCATGGTTTGGTTGTTTTTGGTATTGTGATTAACTGTTAGTGGTTACATACATTGGTGTGTTTTTACATGTTGAATGCTTATTAACAAAGTCAACCGTTTTATTTGAAAATGTTAAATTTATCCAGTACCATTTTAAAACAAAAGAAAACGTTTTCTCTTTATTTTAAACTCACAAGTAATTAATAATTTACAAATTAAAAAAGTTTTAATTTGACAAACAAGATTTTTGGATAGACAAAAAATTAGTCTTTGACTTTTTTACAATAAGATTTAATAAATAACTTTTATTTGCATAATTTCGGAAAGTTTGACCACTTAATTTGATTGAAAATGTATTATGGAAACCTTTAAACTTAATCAATTAGATTGGCATTTCATATTTTGTTTCTATTTATATAATCAATACCAAAAATACAACATTTCTTCCTTATTTATAATTGGTATACGAATTTATATATACATGTAGAAATTTTTCGAATATAATTCAGTTTTTTTCTTCTACATTTCGCAGGTAGTATATACTACTTTATGTTCTTACATTTTTATTTATATATCACACGAGTACTAACATATTTTTGTTCGCAGTTATTTGTGATAACTATTACACACGTGCAGGCAGATGGATACAAATAATGTAACATTTTTGAATGACATAACATGGCGGCTGAGTAATTACACAATCAAAGTTAAGGTACTTAGGCTTTGGAAGAGAGCAAATCGAAAGACACCAGGTGAAACTCTTGCCATTGATATGGTTGTTATGGATGAACAGGTTAGATTTTATATCATCAATTCCTTTGTCACATATATGTTACCAAAACTCGATTTAATATTTTCTGGTCAAATAATGTCTTCTAATTACATATTTTTACGCAGGGTTCTAAAATGCAAGCGATTGTGTGGAATAGATACATGAAGAAGCATGAAAAATTTCTACGTGAAAATGAATCATATTATATCTATAGACCACAACTAGCGGATAACAAATCTGTTAAACACTTTTCTAAAAATGACATATTATCTTTTACTTTTGAAACAAATCTTACAAAGTGTAACAGATTTGATGGTAGCCAATATGGTTTTAATTTCTCTTCTTTTGAGTCTATTAAGTCTGGTAACCTTTCTCAAGAACAAAGGATTGGTAGTTTTCGAAGCCTTAATCTTTTATATATTTTTATTCTTTTAATTTGTCTTCTTATTTATTAGTTGAGATAACATTTTAAATATTTTAGATTTCATTGGGTTTGTTGAAGAATGGAGTCCACCCGAGCCTATCGAAACAAAAGTTGGATTGAAAATGAAAATGAACCTACTCTTGATTGATCTAGAGTATGTGTTTCATTTTTCCTATTCATAATTTATTATCTCATAATCTTTCATGATATATTCATTTCTCATTTGTACGATTAATACTTAGGAAGAAATGTTTGAAATTTATGCATGCTCTAATAAAAAATGTATTGTATGTAGTGGGGTAAAAATGTCATGTTCTTTGTGGGATGAATATAGTGAGCAGATGTTTGAGTACATCAAGCAGAACGAAGCTGAAGTCCATGTAGTTCTTATTGTTCAGTTTGGTAGCTTTACCAATTATAAAGGTTTGTCATTTCTTGCAATTTGTATTACGTTTGACATTTTTTTTACTTTTTTTAAAAAAATAACGCTTGCTTTTTTCTTTTTTTTTAGGTAATGTAAGTTTGCAAAATGGGTTCAATATAACTCGCCTGTTTATCAACGAAGATATTGACGATATTCGTGCTTTTAAGAAAAGGTGATATGTTTAAATTATCCTTTAATTATTTACATATATCTAAATATTTGACTTATTATATATATGTTATATTAATTTTTTTATTCTTACAGTTATATTGAAAAGTTTTTATCTACGGAATCATCGTCTGTGCAACGATCTCTTGGATCGTCTGGTAGTATGAATATTAATGATGAATTCTTGAATAAAACCCCTTTCAGCACTATTCGTGATCTTCCTTTGATAACAGAGGTAAGATTCAATTGATTTATCATATCATTATATACAAGTTTTTTTAAAAATTCATTTTTTAACCGATTCCTGTTTCTTTTGTAGGTGAACAAACAGGTCATTGTTCTTGGAACCATTAAGGGTGTCGATGATAAAGATGAGTGGTATTATTTGGGATGTGAGCACTGTAATCACAAGGTGGAGCCGACCTTAAGTTTACCTGATGATAATGAAGAAACAGATGTTACTTCGTTTAAACAGGTGTTAGTTTGCCCCAATAGATAATGTCCAAAGCACATCGTCTCTGCTGATCCAGTGTATGCTTTATCTTAAATATGTACATCTTAAAGTAAAAGAGTATTAAATTTGTTTAATAATATTTTGTAATTTGTAAATGTAGGTTCAGAGTACCTTTAAGGGTTCAGGATTTTACTGGTATTACATCCCTTACTTTATTTGACCGTGAAGCAAAGAAATTGCTGGGAATGTCAGCAATGCAACTTTTAGAAAAATCTAAGCAAGTAAGTTGTTTACACTCAGTCCAGAACAAATTAGTTATTTTGCTTTATATTATTTATGTCATTTGTTATTAAGGTTTCTGGTGAAGAAAAAACAACTCCAACTGAGTTTCATGCTCTTGAAGACAAAAAGTTTGCGTTCAAAATTAAAGTGGGTCAATTCAATATTGACAAGCACCTAGACGGATATAGTATACGCAAGTTTACGAATGAGTCATCGATACTTTCTTCACTAGAACAAAAGTTCTCCGATATTCAGGTTTTTTATTCCCATCCTATATTCCTTTATAGGTTGATTTTATAAAAATTTATTATTGTTTTACTATATAATGTGACACATACAAATCCTTTAATGTTTTTAGGTGGATCAACCTGGATTTGAAAGCTTGGATGGAGTTGAATCGTCTACACAAAATGCAGTCTCTCTTAAGGTTCTTTTCACCTATTAAATCACTCCCGCAATTTAATTTAAATTGCTACTATTATCAAACATTAAACCTTTCATTTACTTTTGTAGGATTCTGTTGGAGATAACAACACTCCAGAATCATCTTGCAGAGTTAGTCTGGTCCATGACGAGCAGGAAGTGAAGCGTAGCCTCGACAAAGTTTACGGTCTAGAAGATGATGCAAGTGAGTCTACTACCAAAGTGCGTAAGGGTGATAAGAAAGTTTGCACCGACAAATCAGTTGAGATCCCCCTGTTGATCCCAAAGCTTGAAAAATAAGAACATTTATCCGTTTGTTTGCTATTTTTTTGGGGATTTTTTCTGAATGTTTGTTTATGGTTTGAAACAATTTGGATTTTATTATGGTTTGTTTGATGTTTGCTACTATTTTTCATTTGAATTAGTTGTTGGTTTGAACATTTATGTTTTTTTCCTTACCTTTGGCAAATAATTGTTCGTTGTTGAATAAATTTTAATTATTTATACGTTATGTTGAATTATCTATAAGAATCATAACATTATTCATAGGTCCACCTATATATAATTAACATTTTTTTATCATATTTATATTTTTTTCAAACAATTTATCAAACATAAAGTTCTAATACATTCCATAACATTATTCAACAAAATATGAGTAATATTTAATTATATTACGTTTTTAAAAACGTTTTTTTAAGTTAGTTTAATATAAAATTCTAAGTATTATAACTAAAGATTATGTTAAAATTACAAAGTTGCTATAGTACAATTAATTTAAACAATTGTATTCTAATTACATACTTAATAAAAAAAACATAAAAAATACTAAATATAATTAAGTTGACTTTTTCGTTTTCTTTAAAATTCAAATACTATTTCTTTAATAATGGTAAGTATTTAAGCTTATTAATAAACATTTTTAATTACAAAATCTTTGTAATTACACACTTGCTAAAAATAAAAAACTATACATGTCCATAAATTCAAATTTTCGAAAAATTTGAACCTAATTACACCAAAAAATTCAAATCTTGAAATTCATTTAAATATGGTAAGTAATTAACCATATTAAAACAGTTTTGACTAGAAATTTAATTTTTAAAAATCTATAAAACCCTACTACTATAAATCAAACCAACACCTTTCATATAAACGAATACATTCAGTCTTACAGACAAATCAGAAGACTCAAATATTCAAGAGTTCATCTTTGTTTTTTTATGTTTTCTCTACTTTCTATCAAACAAGTTGAAGGTAAGTATTTCTTTTATTTCAATATTACATGTTTTCGCAGAACATGATTATCTACATGTTTTTTCTCTACTGTTCCATTAAAGAAGATGAAGGTATGTAATTCTTTAATTTCAATATTACATATTTTCGCATAACATGATGATTCGTACTTTATGTTGATTTATAATATATTGTTAGTTAAGTATTATGTATCGTTGAATGTTTATATATATATAAACCTATCATCCATAATTTTAAGTTTGTTTATATTTTTTTAAACTCTTATAATGCATTTTATGTAGAATTGCATCCTTTTAGTTGAAATGGGACGTAAAAGACTCTCTAACAGTTCGAATGGTAATTTTTTTTGGCATAAATATACAATGTATTTATAATTTGATTATTTTTAATTTGTCATCTAATTTTTCGATTTTTTATAAGGTGATGACAAACGAACGCCATTATCTAATATCTCAAACGGTACACTTATTTCGTAGTTATATATGTCTTTATTTATATTATCGTTTACTTATGTAACTAATACGTAATTCTTCATAGTTATCTCCCATGAAGAAAAAGTTAGGCACGCGGCCGAGTGTCGTAGATATAGAAAATTACAACTGGATGCAAAGAGATGCAAGGTGAACAATCATAATAATGGAATTCAAAATGTGCCGCCAACTACAATATTTAATCGTTACTCCGTTGAAACTTCCAACCATTATATTCATCAAAGCTCATCTTTCCAAAGTACATTGAATGTTTCTACACCCGGTAAATCAACGAATAACACTTTCTACTTTTAAGTCTTTCTATACAGTCTTAACTACCATTACACATTTATAATTTAAGTCAATTTTATTTGTTCGTCTTTTTTTATAGGACAATTGCAACAAAATCATTTGTTTAATTTATCAAATGTTATTTTTATTTATTTAAACTACATGTTTCACTGTATACGAGTATCCTATTTTCTTATTGATTTCATTATAAAAACTAATACTATTTCATACGTTGTTTCTACGATTGAAGTCAATAAAAATATTGCAACGGAGTGTCCAAAATCCAGAAAACTACAAATGGATTCTAAGAGACTCAATGCTAATCAATGTCAAAATTCAAACTCATCAACATCCAGAAGTACTTTAGTTTCAATCGATATGCCATCCTTTAGATCAACCTTCAACAACCCATTTAACGCATCCTTCTCTGGTAATAAATTTGTATGCCATTTAAATATTCGATAGCTTTACTTTTTAAATTGATGACAAATTTTTTACTCTAACACTTTCTCTTTGTTATTTCATTATGTATTATCAGGTTCCACACAAAGAACTCCTTTGTCCAATATTACAAACGGTATCATAATACTATGTTATACACGTTTTATTTTTACATTAATCCTTTATTTTAACATTAAACGTTTATTGAATATACAACCTGATATTATTTTTATCCATAGTTTCCGTGCCTGAAGTCCAAAGACAAAAATCTGCAGAGTTACGAAACGTTAGAAAAGCACAACTAGATTCAAAAAGACGTAAAGTTGGTTCTGTTACTAGACCTCGAAAACAACCCACTGTTGCACATGAGTGTTCAAATCATGACACGCTAAGAACTCCTACTTATCCAACCCCATCTGGTACAATTTGCTTTGTGTCGATTAATGTAATGAATTTCTGAATCTTATTAATACTAACTTTTAAATGTTATTCTTAATTACAGGTGGACTTACTGATGTTAATACGGTCTCACTTTCATCATCTTCTGCTCAAAGAGAACCGATTAATACATCAAGGAATAATCGACGTTGCATCTCACCTGTCCGAATGGTTAGTTTGTCTGACGAAGAAAATGTGGAACCTCAAACAATTGAAGGCTTGCAATTTAAGGGTGTCTCTAAAGGTAAATATTAAATTTACAAAACATTTAAAACCCTTTTTTTTTTCTTTTATAAGTTAATTATATTTTATTTATTATGTTCGCAAGATTATCTGGATCATGGTGATCAAACGGTTGTATGTCAAATGTGTAATGCAAAGTTGTGGAGGTCAGAAGCTATTAGAAGCGTAAATGTTTGTGGAAGAACAACCTATTTGCTATGTTGTGGTTATGGAAAGGTACAACTTCCAAATTTCAAAGAGAGCAATTCAGATTATCAGAACCTTTTCAAGAACATAGAATTAAAGAGCAAATATTTCTTAAAGCACATTCACCGCTTCAATTCTATGTTTTGTTTTACTTCAATGGGAGGGAAGGTTGATTCAAATATCAATAGTGGAAAGGCTCCCTTCATATACAGAATAAGTGGTGAGAATTATCACACGATGGGTGGTCTTCTTCCTTATGATGGTTCGAAACCTAAGTTTTCGCAGTTATATATATATGACACTGAAAATGAAGTTTCAAACCGAAAAAACATTTATAGGTAATATTCTAAAAATTTTATTCTACTTTTTTTTAGCGCTGTATATAAATTTTAATGTATTAAAAAAAAAATTTTTCATTCTTTTCAGTAAGGAAAAGGAAAAGTGTAAGGATATTTCTGACCTCCTTGACATTGAAATCATTCAGTACCTGAAGTCGATGTTAGACTCAAATAATGAGCTTGTGAAAAGTTATAGGAGTGTACGGGATCGATTTCATGAAAATCCGGAAGTTACCCTTAAGTTGCGTCTTATTGGTAGGAGAACTAAAGATGGCCGAACATACAACCTACCAACTTCGTCAGAAATCGCTGCTCTTATTTTTTCAGACAATGATGAGCAGCTTGACAATAGAGATATTGTCGTCGAATCAAGATCAGAGGGACTTCAGCGTATATCTGAACTTCATCCGTCGTATCTAGCCTTGCAGTATCCATTGCTTATTCCGTTTGGAGAAGATTGTTATAGGGTTGATATACCACATAGGGAAGAGAGGAAATCTAAAAAGAAGGTCGATTCAAAGTGTTCAATGAGAGAGTATTTTGCATATCATATTCAGGACAGAGTTGGTAAGTTCTCATTGATTTTGAATGCTAGGCGGCTTCTTCAACAGTTTTTGGTTGACGTTTATACAATGATTGAGAGTGAGCGCTTATTTTATGTCCGTTTCCAGCAAAGTAAACTTAGGTGTGAAACTTATACTAATCTTCAAACGTTGAACCAAAATGGACCTATGGACTTGGCAAAAGTAGGGACACCTGTGATTTTACCCTCTTCTTTTACTGGTGGTGCACGCTACATGAGGGAAAATTATCTTGATGCAATGGCTATTTGTAAAAGGCATGGATACCCTGATTTTTTTATTACAATCACATGCAATCCAAAATGGCCTGAAATTAGACGGTTTCTTAAAGACAAGAAGACAAATCCAGAAGACAGGCCAGATATTTTAGCTAGACTATTCAAAGTTAAGCTAGACTCAATCATGAAAGATTTACGTGAAAAAGCACTATTGGGCAAAACTTCAGCAGGTAAAATTGATTACCAAAAAAAAACCTCCAATATATATTCATATATTAGCATCTTTATTCATTTATACTAATACAATTCTTATTTGTTGTTTCTAAATAGTAACGTGTTTTATTATATTGTTTTACTTTATGTTTCAGCTGTCTATACTATAGAGTTCCAAAAACGTGGACTGCCCCATGCTCATATCTGTTTGTTTCTTAAAGAAGCCAGTAAGCTACCCACAATTGAACACGTTGATCGTTTTGTTTCGGCTGAAATCCCTGATAAGAATCTTGATCCGGAGTTGTTTAGTCTTGTGAGTGACTTTATGATGCATGGACCATGTGGGCGTGAATATCCGAACTGTCCGTGCATGCTTGACGGTAAGTGCTCCAAGAAATTTCCAAAGAAGTTTTCTCCTGCTTCAACTTTAGATTCAAATGGATATCCGGTTTATAGAAGAAGAGAGTCAGGGATATTTGTTGAAAAAGGAACTGCTACGTTAGACAATAGACATGTGGTCCCTTATAATGCAAAACTTTTAAGGCGTTACCAAGCTCATATCAATGTTGAATGGTGTAACCAGGCCGCTTCAATTAAGTATTTATTTAAATACATTAATAAAGGACCTGATATGGCTAAAGTTGCTTTTGTAGAAGATAATGGAGAAGGTGAAGAAGTGATGCAAAGAGATGAAATCAAAAAACATTTTGATTGTAGGTTCCTTTCAGCATGTGAAGCTTCGTGGAGAATATTTAAAAATGAAGTGCATTATAGATACCCTCCAGTTATAAGGCTTCCATTTCATCTGCCCGGTGAGCAAAGTGTTGTATATGGTCCAAAAGAAAATATTCAAAATGTGCTGGACAAACCAACGGTGGCTGCAACAATGTTTCTAAAATGGATGGAACTGAACCGAAACGAAGCTGTGGCACGTGAACTAAGTTACATTGAAATCCCAAGTAAATTTGTCTGGAAAGAGGAAGAAAAAAAATGGGACTTTCGAAAGATGGGTAAGGCAATTGGTCGTGTTCACATGGTTAATCCATCTATGGGCGAGGCGTATTTTTTGAGAGTGCTTCTAAATAAAGTAAAAGGCCCTAGATCATTTGAGGAGATAAGAACGGTAAATGGAGAAATCTTACCAACATTTCGTGATGCATGTTATGCTCTTGGCCTCTTAGACGATGACAAAGAATATGTAGAAGCTATTGAAGAGGCTCATTATACAGGTTCTGGATATTGTCTTCGTAATTTGTTTGCGATGATGTTGCTGTCTAATACCTTATCTAGACCTGAGCATGTTTGGGAAAAATCATGGAAGTATCTCTCAGATGGTATTATGCGTAGACACGAAGACGTATTCCAAATTGAAGGTAACAAATTTTAATTTCGAAATTTAATGAAATTATTTTTTTTAATGTCCCTTTTATTTTAAATTGAATGTTCCAAACTTTTTCGTTTTTAGGTTTGTCTCTTCCTGATGAACAAATAAAGAACCTTACGTTGCTTGAAATTGAGAAACAATTGCTTCGGAATAACTCAAGCCTGCGTAGGTTTCCTTCTATGCCTTATCCTGATAATGATTCGATATCATCTGCAAATAACCGTTTGATTCTTGATGAGCTGAATTATCAAGTAAGTACGTTGGCTGAGGAATTTCATACCTATTCACGTTCTTTAACTGATGAGCAACGTTCAATTTTTAATCAAATCATACATGCGGTTGATGGTAACAAAGGTGGGCTATTCTTTGTTTATGGTTTTGGAGGAACTGGTAAAACCTTTTTATGGAAAACGTTGTCTGCTGCCATAAGATCTAAAGGACAAATTGTTTTGAACGTTGCATCCAGTGGTATTGCTTCTCTGCTGTTATCTGGTGGAAGGACAGCGCATTCTAGGTTTCGTATACCTTTGAATGTTACTGAACAATCATTGTGCGGTATAAAGCCCAATAGTGATATTGCTGATTTATTGAAGCAAACTAAGTTAATTATTTGGGATGAAGCTCCAATGATTCACAAGCATGCTTTTGAGGCACTTGATCGTACAATGAAAGACGTCCTGCAGTCAAATTCTTCACCTAATTCTGATTTGCCTTTTGGTGGTAAGGTTATGGTTTTTGGTGGTGATTTTAGACAGATCCTTCCGGTTGTTCCAAACGGTAGTAGAAGAGATATTTTAAATGCATCAATAACTTCTTCTCCTATTTGGAATAGTTGCAAAGTCCTCACTTTAACAAAAAACATGAGGTTAACTTTAGGTAACAACACGTCTGAATCCGATGAAACAAAGGCATTTGCAAACTGGCTTCTTGAATTAGGTGAGGGTAAAGTTGGTGAGTCAATTCATGATGATGAGTTTGATGTGGACATTCCAGATGATCTTCTTATTAAGGGTACATCAGATCCGATTTCTAGATTAATTGACTTCGTCTACCCTTCACTTATCCAACTTTACAAAGATAAGGATTACTTTGGAGAACGAGCAATACTTGCACCTACAAATGAAGTCGTACATGATATAAATGAAAGGCTTCTTGCATTGTTTCCTGGAGATGAAGTCGAGTATCTGAGCTCTGATAGTATATGCCAGATTGAGAATGGTAATAACCGTTCACAGGAAGACTTATACTCTCCTGATGTCCTTAATGGTTTAAAAATTTCTGGGTTACCTAACCATCGTTTAGCACTTAAAGTTGGTGTACCCGTCATGTTGTTGCGAAACATAGATCAACAAAATGGTTTGTGCAATGGAACGAGGTTACGAATCACCAGACTTGCAAAGCGTGTTATTGAAGCCGAGATCATATCAGGTGGAAACATTGGTACCAAAACTCTTATTCCAAGAATAAATTTGATACCATCTGATATCAAGATTCCAGTAAAGTTCCAAAGGCGTCAATTCCCAATAAGCGTATGTTTTGCAATGACCATCAATAAAAGCCAAGGACAGTCTTTATCAAAGGTTGGATTGTATTTAAGAAACCCTGTATTCTCACACGGCCAGCTTTATGTCGCATTATCAAGAGTTAAAAGCAGGGCAGGCGTGAAGTTACTTATACTGGATGCTGATGGGAAAGTGATGGCTAAAACAAAAAATGTTGTTTATAAGGAAATTTTTAGCGATATTTGAATAACTGTGTATTCGTTGCTTTTAAATTTTAATATAATGTTTCTACTTTACTTTTTCTTATACGTTATACTACTCCAAATAATCGTACGTTGGTAAACTGCGTGTAACGCGGGCAATTATCTAGTTTATATTAATGGTAAATAAATTTTCTATGACTATTATGAATATGAAGTGACCAATGGTCAATGACAAAGAATAAAACCATGATCATAAGTTTCATATAGTCTTTAATTAGTTAACTAATTCAACTACATTTATATCAATTCAATAAACATATTTAACTTAATTTTAAATATGCTCAGCATGCACTTAATATTATCATTTTCATGTGGGAAGAGAATAAAAATTAAATTTGATGAAGTAATAGGTTTAACTCATTTATTTGTTGAAAATTAAGTCTACTTTAATGATGAAACAATATTCATCAAGGTTTTATATCACTATTTTTTGTTTTGAAATTTCAAGACCATATGTTTATTAACTTGTAGTTTAATGTAACACCCCAACCGATGGCGGAAACATCGGGGTGCCACGTATTGATGATTGTTTTCAGTAGCACATGGTATAATATAAATTTTAAATAATTTATTCAAACATAATATCCAAAATGTGAAATAATGTCTAAGAATTCAAATACATAACATCCAAATAATAACTTCAAAAACTTCAAATAACTTCAAGATAAATCCTCATGCTAACTCAAGCCTCAGCTTCATTGTTACCTGAAACATGTTAATTTTGAAAGTATTTTGGGTCAACATAAGTTGGTGAGAATTACATAGGTTTTTGATGATAAAATGAATAAAATGTTATGCAATTCATGTGTCATGTTAATCTAGCCCATATGTGAGAAACATATTAGAAATAAATCGAGTGCATAATCAACCCTGCTGACTGTTATAAATAATACATACCATACACTTATGGTCCCAATGAATAATGTTATGCGATAACAAACACCCACGTAACCTTTGTAGGAGGCACGTATCCGGGTGGGATTGTCAGTCCAATAGATCTATCAATGTATACCGTCGGCTGATCAATGTTAATGATTATGCTAGAATGTGCTTACTCTAATCATGTTCACGACAATATGCAACATAGAAAACACACAAACACATTGATGATTGAATTGCAATGAAAAGTGTTATAACATGTTTCACCCCAAAAAGTGGTGATAAAAGGGGCTATGTAAACTCACCTTAGCAAATGTTAACTTGTTTGAGAGATATGATAATTGTGTTGCCCAAAGTGATTCCAAATATTACCCTATAATGAGGTAATATATAATAAGTCTAAGTCTATATAAACTAATATGTGTATCCTAGGGTTTCGATTTGGGGATAATCAATTTGTTAAATTTAAATTTAAAAATGTTAATTAAGTAAAGAAAATTGGATAATAAATGAAAAATAGTCTTTTTATAAAGTTTGAATTTTGAATGAGTACAATAAAGTGTTTGAAGCAATAAAATAATTTTTATAAAATTATTTCATTTAAAATAGATTTTTAAATCTATTTATTCATAAATAGCCAATTATTAACTTTAATATTTAAAAATACTAAAATTAAAGAAATCTTATTTTAAAAATCATAATTCTGTTCTAAATGATTAAACATAATTTGTATAAAATTTTGGTGTAAAAATGATGAAAATTGGATTTATTATGAATTAAATATGATTAAATCTTACAAGAATTGATTAAAAATATAAAATAAATGATTTTACTGATTTAAAAATTATTTCAGTAAAGTTTAACTTTATAAAAAGTTAGGATAATTTTTGGGAAATTTAATAATACTGTTTTGACATATAAATGAATTTTTATAAATAAAATAGTATAAAAATGATTTAATTATCATAATTATTAAATAAAAGAATTTCTGAAAAATAAAAATTGTAAATAAATCTTTTATATCAGATTAAGTAATAATAATTTTTTTTAGAATTTATAAAAGAGTTTAGGTATTTAAAAAGAATTTTAAAAGATTTAAAGGATTTATATATATATGTAATATTAATGTTTGTTTAAAAAAAAGAAAAGGAAAGAAAGCATAAAAACCGGTCAGAGCCGGACTCGAACCCGGGTGACCACGATACAAGACCAGCGTCACAACCACTTGGCCTAGGCCGGTGGTTGTGATGACTTCTGACTTTAATTAATTAAATAACATATGCAATATCAGTATTATCCCCAATTTGAATCGCTATGAACCCTAGCTTAACAATCAGACGATTCAGGCAACTATAGCCCAATTAATGTTAGGGCTATAGTTGCTTGGATGCCGATGAATGAAACCCAACAAAACAATTGAACTCACAGTGTGATAATGATGATGATGATCGGGTCAACTGGAAAAGTCAAACCACGAACAGATAGATCAAATCAGAGAGATTTAGAGAGATGTAAAGATTGAGAGAGAGGTATGAGCGAGTTTTCAAGGTTTGCAGAGCCTCAATTTATACTAATTGATTAGGGTTAGGGTTAATTGTATAGTTGACTTTCCTTATAATTGTACACGGCCAATTAGACGATTAGGGCAACAATTGCCGTGTAATAGCTGTGTAATCGCGTTGTAATGGGCCGGATAATGCACGAGTTTACCATAATTATAGAAATCACGCGTTAATTCTTGGATTGATCAACAAGGCAATACCACAGTTGACTTTTCCTTGTCAACTGTGGGATTTTAACACGCGTATAAGATTAAAATGAGCCGGGTTTATCACAAACAGAAGGCCAGCCCAGCTGGTTGGGCTTGTGTGTTTGTTTGGACCGGCCTTGGCGCGGGTTCGAATCCCGGCCAAGGCAATCATTTTTGATTTTATTTTAACACACACACATATATATATAATAATATATATATCATTAGGGTTCCACAAAAGTGACAAAAATAATAAATGCGAGGAAAATTATGAAACTTGACGTTTTATTAATTGTCATGCGTAACGTACAAGAATTAAATGCGTAATGTTACAGTCTCCCCCACTTTTAGGAACTTCGTCCCGAAGTTGGAGTTGGAGAGTCTGGTGGAAAAAGATGCGGATACTTCGATTTCATCTGGTCTTTACGCTCCCAAGTGAACTCTGGGCCTCGTTTAGATTCCCAACGAACCTTAACGATCGGAATACGACTGCGCTTGAGTTTCTTGACTCCAGTGTCAACAATCTCGACGGGTTTCTCGATAATGTGCATGCTTTCATCGATTTGCACATCCTCAAGAGGAACATGAAGGTTCTCATCTGCTAAGCATTTCTTGAGGTTCGAAACATGGAAGGTCGGATGAACATTGCTTAGCTCGGGTGGAAGCTCAAGTCTGTAAGCCACTTTCCCAACTCTGTCAAGAATCTTGAAGGGGCCTACGTATCGAGGAGCTAGTTTTCCCTTTCTACCGAAACGAATAACTCCTTTCCAAGGGGATACCTTAAGTAGCACAAGGTCCCCAACTTGAAATTCCAAGGGTTTACGACGTTTATCAGCATAACTCTTCTGGCGACTACGAGCCTTGAGAAGATTATCCTGAATAAGCTGGATTTTGTCTGTGGTTTCCTGGATTAGTTCGGGTCCAGTAATACGAGCTTCACCAACCTCGGTCCAACAAACAGGAGAACGACATTTCCGGCCATAGAGTGCCTCAAAAGGAGCCATGTTAATGCTGGCGTGATAACTGTTGTTGTATGAAAACTCAACCAAAGGAAGATGAGAATCCCATGCGCCACCAAAATCGATGACACACGCCCTGAGCATGTCCTCAAGTGTCTGGATGGTTCGTTCAGTCTGACCATCCGTTTGAGGGTGATAAGCAGTGCTCAAGTTCAACTTAGTACCCAAAGCTTTTTGTAGAGATTCCCAAAAGTGAGAGGTGAAACGACCATCGCGATCCGAAATAATGTCCAAAGGTATACCGTGACGACATACGATTTCACTTACGTACATCCTTGCCAACCTTTCCACAGAATACTTCTCACGAATAGGTAGAAAGTGAGCTGACTTGGTCAAACGATCGACGATTACCCAAATACTGTCAAAACCTTTGGGTGTGCGAGGGAGTTTGGTGATGAAGTCCATAGCTATGCTCTCCCATTTCCAGACAGGAATCTCTGGTTGTTCAAGCATACCAGATGGTCGTTGATGTTCAGCCTTAACCTTGGAACAAGTGAGGCATTTTGCGACGAATAGAGCAATGTCTTTCTTCATACCAGGCCACCAATAAGAATAACGAAGATCTTGGTACATCTTGTCAGCTCCAGGATGAATAGAATAACGAGACTTATGAGCCTCGTTCATGAGAAAGGTACGAAGATCATCACGGTCGGGAATCCACAGTCGATTAAGAAAATAAAGGAGACCATCGGGTTTGGTTTCAAGTTGAGTCTCAGCACCACAAGACATTTCATCGTACATGTTACCTTGGGTGACTGAGGTGTGTTGAGCCTGGAGAATGCGATCTTGAAGATCAGTACGAACTCTCGCACATTGGAGTTTGACACGCTCTTTACGACTAAGTGCGTCAGCCACAACATTCGCTTTGCCAGGATGGTAGCGAATTTCGCAATCATAGTCGTTAAGTAATTCAACCCAACGTCGTTGCCTCATGTTAAGATTCTTCTGGTCGAAGACATGTTGGAGACTTTTGTGGTCCGTGAACACCACACATTTAGTCCCATAAAGATAATGTCTCCAAATCTTGAGTGCAAAGACAACAGCGCCCAATTCAAGATCATGGGTGGTATAATTTTTCTCGTGAATCTTGAGTTGTCGAGACGCATAAGCAATAACCTTTCCTCGTTGCATGAGAACACAACCGAGTCCTTGGTTCGATGCATCACAGTAGACCACGAAATCATCATTACCATCAGGTAGAGATAAGACAGGAGCTTCACAGAGTTTCAGCTTAAGAGTTTCAAACGCTTCCTCTTGCTTAGGTCCCCACTCATAGGGTTTACCCTTGTGAGTTAAGGTAGTGAGAGGAACAGCGATCTTGGAGAAATTGGCGATGAATCGACGATAATAACCAGCCAACCCAAGAAAAGAACGGACTTCTGTGGGAGTGGTAGGAACACTCCAATTCTTCACAGCTTCGATTTTCG
Organism: Ambrosia trifida; assembly: GCA_028751855.1. Classification (NCBI taxonomy): domain Eukaryota; kingdom Viridiplantae; phylum Streptophyta; class Magnoliopsida; order Asterales; family Asteraceae; genus Ambrosia; species Ambrosia trifida. The sequence continues at coordinate 747,106 of CM054123.1, read as the reverse complement.
CAGGATCAACATGAATTCCGTTCATATCAATGACATGTCCCAAAAATTGAACTTCCTTAAGCCAAAATTCACATTTGGAGAACTTGGCGTACAGTTGTTCTTTCTTTAGGAGACTTAAGATAGAGTGGAGATGTTGCTCGTGATCGGATTTTGACTTAGAGTAAATCAAAATATCATCGATGAAAACGATCACGAATTTGTCGAGATAGGGTCTACAAACCCGATTCATCAAATCCATAAATACCGCGGGCGCATTGGTCAAACCGAAAGGCATAACCATGAATTCATAGTGACCGTAGCGAGTGCGAAACGCTGTTTTGGGAATATCTTCATCGTGGACTCTAAGCTGATGGTAACCAGAACGAAGATCAATCTTCGAGAAGTGGGTTGCTCCTTGAAGTTGATCGAAGAGATCGTCAATCCTAGGAAGCGGATAACGATTTTTGATAGTGAGTTTGTTGAGTTCACGGTAGTCAATACACATCCGAAGAGAACCATCCTTCTTTTTAACGAATAAGACAGGGGCTCCCCATGGAGAAGAACTAGGGCGAATGAACCCTTTATCAGAAAGTTCCTGTAATTGACTAGCAAGTTCTTGCATCTCAGAGGGTGCAAGACGATAAGGAGCTTTAGCTATAGGATTAGCACCAGGAACAAGATCAATACGAAACTCCACTTGTCGAGCAGGAGGCAAACCAGGTAAATCCTCTGGAAAGACTTCAGGATAGTCACGAATAATAGGAATGTCTTGGATACTCTTGCCTTTGTCCTTCTTCTCTATCACGTTAGCTAAGAAGGCTGTATACCCCTTTCGTAAGTACTTTTGGGCAGTAGTACAAGACATAAGCTTAAGCTCACCACAGGGTTTCTCACCATAGATCTTCAAAATCTCACCAGATTCGAGAGGAATGCGTATGACTTTCTCGAAGCACAGAATTTCGGCACGATGAGTTGATAACCAGTCCATGCCTACTATAACATCAAAACTACCAAGATGCATGGGAATAAGATCGATAGGGAAGGTATGATCATTGAGATTCAACAAGCAGTTACGAATAATAGAACCGATCGAAATAGACTTCCCGTTAGCTACCTCTACCACAAAAGGGTCTTCTAGATTAGTGTGGGGTAAGTTAAGTAAAGGTTCAAACTTCAGTGACACGAATGACTTATCAGCTCCTGAATCAAATAATATGGATGCATAGTGATTATTAATGAGAAACGTACCATTCACCACTTCATTGTTGTCACGGGCCTGATTAGCGTTGAGATTGTAGGCGCGACCTCGAGCACCTTGGTTCTGGTTGCGGTTCTGGTTTTGGTTTTGGTTTTGGTTCAGATTTTGGTTTCGGTTACGGTTAGGGCAGTTGTTGATGTAGTGATTCGGGTTACCACACTCGTAGCATTGACCACGAGTAGGCCTGTTGTTTTGTTGGTTTTGGTTGGGGGCTGGGTTGTTGTTGTCTTGGGCAGCAGGAGATCGACAGACGTTCACCAGGTGACCATACCTTTGACACTTAGTACAGAATCGACATGGCACCTGTGTGGGATGGTGATACTTGCAAGTGTTGCACAGAGGGTGAGGTCCGGTATATGGTTTCTTGGCTGGGTTTTGGGCAGCAGGTGGAGTAGCAGCAACCATATAGTTTCTAGCCTTGCGCTTCTTGTTGCTTGAGGTCTCAGGCTTGACTTCAATAGCAGGCTGTGGAGTATCTTTGGAAACAGTCTTTTTAGAGCCCTTGCGAACCAGAGTACCATTCTTCACATGATTATCAGTAAGAGTGGCCGCTAGACGTTTGGCCTCTTCCAGAGTTGCAGGATTTCTACCCCAAACAGTGTCCTGGATTTGCATGGGCAGACCACCGATGTACTTCTCGATGGCTACCGGCAGAGGAGTAACCTTGTGTGGCAACAATAAGCTAAGCTCATGAAAGCGGGTGTTGTAGGCAAGATTTTCCCCACTATCTTGAGCCAAGGTGTGAAACTCATCCTCAAGCTTTTTAACTTCATTTCGAGGACAAAACTCCTCCTTCATGATCTCTTTGACCTGGTCCCAAGTCATAGCAAGAGCAACTTCGGCCCCACGAGTACGCTTTTCTTCATTCCACCATGTGAGTGCTCGTTTATGGAGAACACTCATGGCGTAACGAACCTTGAAATTATTGGGGCACTCACTGTTGATGAAGGTATTTTCAATACCCTCAAACCATTGGAGAAGTCCAGTAGCTCCTTCTTCACCGCTGAACTTTGGAGGGTTACAAGAGTTGAAGTGCTTGAGGGTGCAAGCTTGGGGTCCATTGCCATTACCATTGCCATTGCCATTCCCGTTCCCGTTGTTGTGACCATTCCCATTCAATTGGATGACCTGAGCAAGCAAATTGGGAACCAGAGTTGCGATTTGCTGCGCCATTTGTTGAGAAATGATCGCAGCCAGTTGAGCATCGACCCCATTGTTGTTGTGGTTAGGAGCTTGGTCATGGTTGTGGTTATGGTTATCACTACCTTCTGCGGGGTTCTCACCATTGCTGTTGCGAGTGCTGCGACGAGGAGGCATGATCTGTAATAGACACAATGAAATGAATGAGAGTTCATATAAGGAATGTAATCATTTATTCATTAATTAAAACGAATAAACGAAAACGTTGACTTATCAAAGATTCTAAATTCTAATAACATATGAAGACATGCTTTAGCCTATAAGTGAACACTCATCCCGAGAATTCCCAGGTAGGCATCCGGGTCCCTCGTCTGATTGGGATATATGCGCAATGCCAGCCTAGACAGAAGACTCAGAATACAGGCGTTCACCCTTCCAGATTGCACGTGTTCGTTATTAAAATCTAGAACTTCGACGAGATCTCAAGGGGGTTCAGGTTAAACCTGAGGATTTTGTCCTATAAATCTATTGGTGGATCAGGATTGCAGCAGACAATTAAGAGTAGTCACATGTAGGTTTAAGGCATAGGATAAGGATAGGATTAGGGAAGCAATTAGGGTTACAAGTAGGAGAAGCAAGTACTGTTTTAGTCCCTAAGGTTATAGTCTAGATTATTTCTAATAACCTAATTCCCTATAACCAAGGCTCTGATACCAATCTGTAACACCCCAACCGATGGCGGAAACATCGGGGTGCCACGTATTGATGATTGTTTTCAGTAGCACATGGTATAATATAAATTTTAAATAATTTATTCAAACATAATATCCAAAATGTGAAATAATGTCTAAGAATTCAAATACATAACATCCAAATAATAACTTCAAAAACTTCAAATAACTTCAAGATAAATCCTCATGCTAACTCAAGCCTCAGCTTCATTGTTACCTGAAACATGTTAATTTTGAAAGTATTTTGGGTCAACATAAGTTGGTGAGAATTACATAGGTTTTTGATGATAAAATGAATAAAATGTTATGCAATTCATGTGTCATGTTAATCTAGCCCATATGTGAGAAACATATTAGAAATAAATCGAGTGCATAATCAACCCTGCTGACTGTTATAAATAATACATACCATACACTTATGGTCCCAATGAATAATGTTATGCGATAACAAACACCCACGTAACCTTTGTAGGAGGCACGTATCCGGGTGGGATTGTCAGTCCAATAGATCTATCAATGTATACCGTCGGCTGATCAATGTTAATGATTATGCTAGAATGTGCTTACTCTAATCATGTTCACGACAATATGCAACATAGAAAACACACAAACACATTGATGATTGAATTGCAATGAAAAGTGTTATAACATGTTTCACCCCAAAAAGTGGTGATAAAAGGGGCTATGTAAACTCACCTTAGCAAATGTTAACTTGTTTGAGAGATATGATAATTGTGTTGCCCAAAGTGATTCCAAATATTACCCTATAATGAGGTAATATATAATAAGTCTAAGTCTATATAAACTAATATGTGTATCCTAGGGTTTCGATTTGGGGATAATCAATTTGTTAAATTTAAATTTAAAAATGTTAATTAAGTAAAGAAAATTGGATAATAAATGAAAAATAGTCTTTTTATAAAGTTTGAATTTTGAATGAGTACAATAAAGTGTTTGAAGCAATAAAATAATTTTTATAAAATTATTTCATTTAAAATAGATTTTTAAATCTATTTATTCATAAATAGCCAATTATTAACTTTAATATTTAAAAATACTAAAATTAAAGAAATCTTATTTTAAAAATCATAATTCTGTTCTAAATGATTAAACATAATTTGTATAAAATTTTGGTGTAAAAATGATGAAAATTGGATTTATTATGAATTAAATATGATTAAATCTTACAAGAATTGATTAAAAATATAAAATAAATGATTTTACTGATTTAAAAATTATTTCAGTAAAGTTTAACTTTATAAAAAGTTAGGATAATTTTTGGGAAATTTAATAATACTGTTTTGACATATAAATGAATTTTTATAAATAAAATAGTATAAAAATGATTTAATTATCATAATTATTAAATAAAAGAATTTCTGAAAAATAAAAATTGTAAATAAATCTTTTATATCAGATTAAGTAATAATAATTTTTTTTAGAATTTATAAAAGAGTTTAGGTATTTAAAAAGAATTTTAAAAGATTTAAAGGATTTATATATATATGTAATATTAATGTTTGTTTAAAAAAAAGAAAAGGAAAGAAAGCATAAAAACCGGTCAGAGCCGGACTCGAACCCGGGTGACCACGATACAAGACCAGCGTCACAACCACTTGGCCTAGGCCGGTGGTTGTGATGACTTCTGACTTTAATTAATTAAATAACATATGCAATATCAGTATTATCCCCAATTTGAATCGCTATGAACCCTAGCTTAACAATCAGACGATTCAGGCAACTATAGCCCAATTAATGTTAGGGCTATAGTTGCTTGGATGCCGATGAATGAAACCCAACAAAACAATTGAACTCACAGTGTGATAATGATGATGATGATCGGGTCAACTGGAAAAGTCAAACCACGAACAGATAGATCAAATCAGAGAGATTTAGAGAGATGTAAAGATTGAGAGAGAGGTATGAGCGAGTTTTCAAGGTTTGCAGAGCCTCAATTTATACTAATTGATTAGGGTTAGGGTTAATTGTATAGTTGACTTTCCTTATAATTGTACACGGCCAATTAGACGATTAGGGCAACAATTGCCGTGTAATAGCTGTGTAATCGCGTTGTAATGGGCCGGATAATGCACGAGTTTACCATAATTATAGAAATCACGCGTTAATTCTTGGATTGATCAACAAGGCAATACCACAGTTGACTTTTCCTTGTCAACTGTGGGATTTTAACACGCGTATAAGATTAAAATGAGCCGGGTTTATCACAAACAGAAGGCCAGCCCAGCTGGTTGGGCTTGTGTGTTTGTTTGGACCGGCCTTGGCGCGGGTTCGAATCCCGGCCAAGGCAATCATTTTTGATTTTATTTTAACACACACACATATATATATAATAATATATATATCATTAGGGTTCCACAAAAGTGACAAAAATAATAAATGCGAGGAAAATTATGAAACTTGACGTTTTATTAATTGTCATGCGTAACGTACAAGAATTAAATGCGTAATGTTACATTTAACATCAAATTAAAACCCCATAAATACCATTAATTATGTATAGGTTACTATTATATGTTTATGATTAAAAAAAACTTCCAATTTAGTATGCCATTCATAAATTCTAATAATCATTTTGTATTCAATTACATTTTGATTTTTTATGTCAAAATTCAAAACGGTCAAAGTACGATGACTAAAATTGCAAATACGATAATGTTTAGGAAACGTGCAAATGTCACAATCCAAATATTCGTTCAGTTCTCGATTTCAACACACACATAACACACGAGTAAATGGTTACAGTAGCGAGGACCCACCCCGAGTGGTGTAAAACAACAAACCCAAGTACTCATCATGCCACTTATCACGTTTTAACATTTGAAAACATTTTGACATGTAAAACATTTGACATGTAAAAACATTTGACAAAACATACCTTTCCCCCAAAACAAAAACAGTAAAAAGGGGTCGTGAAACTCACCTTGATTTGCTTTCTTAGCTAGAAAAGAAAGCCCGAAGCTTTGACCGGCTTCCTCGTGTCCTAATCACCAATGAAGGACACCTTAAAATCTATCATATATAAGCCTAGCTTATTTTCCAGTTATAAGATAGTTTATTCAACTATCTAGACTCGTGTGTACGAACCCGAGTCTATAAGTGTTTTAACTCGACGAACCGATCGTGACTTATCATAGTTCATGTGTTCACATACGACATGGTACCCAATTTGCGCACCTGTTACTATTCGTGTGTAAACCATGTTGGACTTCTACTATGAAACGTATAACTCATCCTGAGTTGTAGCTCGTCTCGTAATCTGGATAAGTGTATTTGCCTTATATAATTACTTTTAGAAAAATACACTTTAAGTAAACGTAATATAGTTACTAAAATCAATTAATAAGAATTGTTACATCTTTTCCCAAATCCGAGTGTTTTACCAATTTCAAAACATCGCTTTTTATAAAAGGTTTTCCAAGTAAAAATCGAACGTTTATGCATATTGAATCCGAATGACAAACATATTTTAGTTACCAATTAACCGTTAAAAACTCGTCATACTGGACGCTTGGTAACAAAAAGACTATATATATTTGTTTGAAATATTGCCCGAAATAGACTATTATTGTTACAAATAATTTTTGTCGAAAACATCGCGATTTTGTATAGAAATACATTTGTCAAACACTTTGAAAGTTATTTATCAGAACGCACAACAATATCACATTTGTCGCACTTCGGATTTTATAAAAATTTTGGTAGAGTTTCCTCTGTTTTTGTACAAACCAGACAACACAAGTTGTCAACAATTTTTCCCAAAATGAACACACCAAACACAAGACACTCAATCTACTTATCCATTCCAAGCTACACGAGACATTATACGTTTCGAAGGTTATATAATTTACACTTATATTTATATAACTATATAGTCCAACAACAACACAAACTCACACTTTTAATGTACGAATGCTATTGTTAGGACAAAGAGGATTGGTGAAACCACTTTTGTAAACCTTAGTCTAATTCACTTCTGTCATTTTTGGCTAAGTATAGAAGTACTGAATAGAAGACAAGAAACTGCTGATTAGAAGATATGAAGAAGTGCTGAAGTTGCAGAAGTTCTGAAGTCCAAACCAGACAAGTTCACTTCAGAAGTACTGAAGACAAAACTACTCTTCAGTAGTTGTCCTTCATCAGCACTTAGCAGAAGATATTTGCCACCGCCCTTTTGCATCAGTAGTTTGTTGTTTAATATTACTTTTAGCTTTATTTGTTTCTTTCAATGTTGCAACTTGTGCAACTTGTAACTGGACTTTCTGTACTTGCTTTTTAGGCAAGATACATGCATGTAATCGTCTATAAATAGAAGGCTTCAACCTTCTATTTTAGACATTGATTTTTAACAGAAAAAACCTTCAAACACTCTCATTGTTATATTCCATTTCTGTATTTATTGTGAATCTTGCTAAGTATCTAATTCTCATTTACAACTTAGATTCATAATAAATACTTTGTCATTTATCTTGTTTCAAACATCAAGGGGGAGTTACAACTCTGCCTTTGCATAAAAAGTGTTGCTTTAACTTATAACATTCCGCTGTGCTTATAAACTGATTTACTAGGACTTGCTAAACACTTAAGTGTCAAGATAGCAAGTTCTTACTTAGCAAACAAGAGCAAACTGATCCAACAATTGGTATCAGAGCTTTGGTTTATCTGATCACATATCAATCTAACAAATTGAGAATCAGACACAAAGCTCTTATTGATATTCAATAAAAAGATCAAAAGTTCACTTTTTATCAATATCCATCATTTAAAAGAGTCATCAGACAAATCTATACTCTTTAAAAATGGATCCACATAATACTGGTTCTGCCACCAAACCTGCCATGCTTGTGAGAAATGAGTACAATATATGGCAGAAAAGAATGGCACATACCTTGTCACAAACCAACACTGGTTGTTGGAGATCTGTGATATATGGTCCACACAAACCAGTAAACATAAACCTTGAAACAAAAGAAGGGATTCCTAAGGATCCCAAAGACTATACAGATGAAGATTTCCTAAAACTTGAGCTAGATGCTAAGGCATTCTCTATATTGGCAATGGCTCTCCCAAATGAAATATACTCTGGCCTTTTACATTGTGAAAGTGCCAAAGAACTTTGGGACTGTCTTAAAGAACAGTTTGGAGGAACTGAAGAGGTGATTGCCAACACCAGAGAAATTTTGGCTCAACAATATGAAACATTTGCTTATATTAATGGGGAGACTTTGACACAACAATTTGAAAGATTCTCCTCATTAATCTCTGAGCTAAAGTTAAATGGGCAGACCTATACAACAGTATCTATGTTACATAGATTTTTAAGGTCTCTACCTGACAAATGGGAAACTTACTCCATTGTCTTAAGATCCTCACCAGATTTTAGCTCCCTCACTCTTACAAAACTCCATGGGAGATTACTCACTTTTGAAAGAGAAATCGATCAAAAGAAGAAATTACAAACTTCTGGTAAAACTGCTGATGACTACCTACCAGGTAGTACAGCACTTTTGGGACAAGATTCACCAACTTGTTCCTATGGATCTTATGACAATATTGACATAACCACTGGGATCTCATCAGAAAGATCTTTCCCAGGTTATGACAATGATGACCAAAGTCAAACTGCTGATAATCTATGTTTTATCATGGATGATTTAAAAAATTTTAGCAGTGATGACTTGGAAGAAATGGACATACTTCACCAACTGGCCATGCTAAGCATTAAAACTAACAAGTTTTATAAAAGGTCAGGAAGGAAATTTCCAGGATTGACCAGTAACACAAAAATTGGTTTTGACAAATCTAAACTGAGATGTCACAAGTGTCAAAAGTTGGGACACTTTGCTAGAGAGTGTAGAAGCTCTAGCTTTAACCAATCACAATCTGGAAATAACTATAACCCCAATTATAATAGGAACAATGGAACTCAAGGGAGTGCTCATTTTGTACAGGCACAAGCTCCTCAACAGCAATATATGCCTCAAGTACAATATGTTCAAGTGCCTGCTCAACAGATGCAGAGCCAACAATCAATCCCTCCCTTTCCAGCTGCTCAACTTCCTCCACAGCCTCAACAACCCCCTCAACAAAGCCTCTTTACCTCGGGGTATGTTGACTGGAGCAGTCTCCCATATGACACCACAGAGTGTAATCCTGATGCAGACAACAAAGTGTTTGACATCAACTGGGGAGAACCAGACAATGGCAGAAAGAACTTTGCCTTAATGGCATTTGAAGGTTGTACCTCAAAATCTGCATTGTCTCAGGTATCAAAAGAATCTTTGACAAAACTATGTTCAAACTCTTGCAAAGAAACTTTTGCTCTCATAAGAGAGACAAACGTGCACCTACAAGGCAAAGCCAATGATTTAGAAAGAAAATACACACAGATAAAATGTGATTTGGAAAGAAAACTGTGTGCTAAAACAAAAGAGGTTTCTAAATTAACTGACTCTGCCATTGAAACCCAAGCACAAATCAAAATGATGCTAAATGACCTGGGAGATGTCAGACAAGAGCTTGCTGACACTAGGATCACTTGTGAAAAATGGGTTGAATCTTGTAGGGGGTATCAACTACTGCTAAACAAACAAAGTGCTTCAAATGTGAAGTTTGGCATAGGATACCATCATGTTGAAACACCAACAGATTTTTCTCCCAAAACTACTGAAGATGGGAGAAGAATTGTTTCAAATGAAACTTCTGAAGGGAAAGAATGCACATCTTTCCATGAAAACTTTCTAAACAGAAATCCTGGCATTTTTAAGGAAAGTATTTCAGAAGTATTTACAAAAACTGACAATAAGCCATCAGTAGTTTCATCTACTTCAGGAGTTGAGATCCTGAAAACTACTGATGAGCAAAATCTTTTTACAACTGTCAGAAATTTGCCTTCAGAACAAAAACAGAAGGCAAAAGCATGTGAAATTTGTGGCCTGTTCAACCACAAAACTGAATTTTGTAGATACAGAAAAGGAATTCAGTTCAATCAAAAATTTAAACAACAGGTTGTGGGAAATCAAATCAGAAATGATTATGAAAAAGTCTTTAAACCCAAGAAACAACAACCTGAAAACACCTTTTCTCAGAAAAAGATAAAATCTCAACCAAAATCTTTTTCTCAAAATTCCTTGTCAGTAGTTAGACCAGAATCATCAGCAGTTTCACAAACTGCTGAGATTCAAAATCTAAAGAATATGGTAGAACTACTGATGACCAAGGTTGATGGTGGTCCTAAAAAGGATACCACCATAGTTCTTCATGAAAAATCCATTTCCAAAAAGACATGGATTTCTCAACCTGGTCAAGAACAAACTGTAACTGTTCTCAAGAGCAAACCCAAAGCCAAACAGGCTTGGGTTTCCAAATCTAACTAATTTGCTTTTATGTGCAGAGAGTTTCCAGGGGCTTAAACAGCATATGGTATGTTGATAGTGGAGGCTCTATGCACATGACTGGATGCAGATACCTGATAAACAACTTTATCAGCCAAAGAGAAGGATCTGTGTCCTTTGGGAACAATGCCAAGGGATATGTGCTAGGACATGGCAATGTCTCCTCTGGCAAAATACAGTTTGACAAGGTCAATCTGGTGGAGAACCTTGAATACAACTTGCTGAGTGTGTCACAAATGTGTGATAAAGGATATTCTTCCTTTTTCACAAAGACAGCTTGCAAGATCATCTCACCAGAAGGCCAGAAGTTGATTGAGAAGATTATAGAAGATCATACTTTGCTGATTGCCAAAAGATGTGGCAATGTCTATGCAGTGGACATTGAGAAAGACAAAGTATTGAACAACACTGCCTGTTTCTTCTCAAGGGCATCAACTTCAGAAACAGATCTCTGGCACAGGAGACTTGGCCATGTGAACTTTAAAACCATAAATAAAGTCACAAAAATGGGCTTGGTCAGAGGTCTACCTTTGAAAGTATACCAGTGTCAAGAACACTGTGTATCCTGTTTAAAGGGAAAACAGCATAAGTCCTCTTATAAGTCTATTGAAGAATCAAAAACAACTGCATGTCTTCAACTACTCCATATGGACTTATTTGGACCTGTCAAGATCATGAGCCTTGGTAAAAAGAAGTACTGCTTAGTCATCATTGATGACTACTCAAGATTCACATGGGTATTCTTCTTATTTTCCAAGGATGAGGCTGCTGAAATCATCAAGTTCTTCATTCTACAAGTAGAGAAACAATATTCTCTATCTGTCAAAACCATTAGAAGTGACAATGGGACAGAGTTCAGGAACAAAACTCTGGATGAATTCTGTTTGTCTAAAGGGATTATTAGACAATACAGTGTTCCCAGAACTCCTGAACAAAATGGTGTAGTAGAAAGGAAGAACAGAACATTGATAGAAGGAGCAAGAACAATGTTAGCTGATTCTGGACTGCCATTGTACTTTTGGGCAGAAGCAGTTAACACAGCATGTTATGTTCAGAATAGAGTTCTTGTGGTCAAGAGACATTCCAAAACTGCCTATGAAGTTCTTCATGGCATGAAGCCCCTTATCTCCTTTTTCAGGGCTTTTGGATGTCAATGTTTCATCTTGAACATCAAGGAATCTATCTCAAAGTTTGCTGCCAAAGTTGACTCAGGTTACTTTCTTGGTTACTCTTCAACTAGAAAAGCCTACAAGGTTTTTAATTCTCACACCAAGATAGTAGAAGAAACATTGAATGTCAAGTTCAATGAGTCAAAACACACTCTTATTCCAGCACATCCTGCTGAACTCTTTGACCTTGACAACTTTCACTTTGGACCTGAAAAGACTGTTACTTCTTCCAAACCTACTTATTATGGTAATCAAAGGTTTGAAGATGAGGATCCTGCACCATGGACTCCTCAAACAGTCATTAAGTCAACTACAACACCATCAGAAGTTTTCCAAACTTCTGATCAAACAAATACTGAAGGCCAAACTCAAACATCTGCTTCAACACCTGCAACTGCTGAACCAGTTATCATAGACCTCAGTAGTTTGTTTGAAGAACCAGAGCCACCTACTCCTATCAGTGGTTTACAACAACTGATTGAACACAGAGATCATCCACTTGATCAAATCATGGGTGATATAGCTACAGGTGTTCTGACCAGAAACCAGCTCTCCAACTTTTGCCTATTCTCAGCCTTTATTTCACAGTTGGAACCAAAGAAGTACCAGGAAGCCCTCAAAGACAACAATTGGGTGCAGGCTATGCAAGATGAACTACTACAGTTCAACAAGCAACAGGTCTGGGAAATCTGTCCCTTACCTCAAAACAAGCAACCAATTGGTACAAGATGGGTTTTCAGGAACAAACAAGATGAAGCTGGTATGATAACCAAGAACAAGGCAAGACTGGTAGTTCAAGGGTACTCTCAAGAAGAGGGAATTGACTATGATGAAACCTTTGCTCCAGTTGCAAGGCTTGAGGCCATCAGGTTATTTCTGGCCTATGCCATTTCCAACAAAATAAAAGTTTATCAAATGGATGTGAAAAGTGCATTTTTGTATGGAAAAATCAAGGAGGAGGTGTATGTCTGTCAGCCACCTGGGTTTGAGGATCCTTCTCATCCTGAGTGGGTGTACAGACTAGACAAAGCTCTTTATGGGCTCAAACAGGCTCCAAGAGCCTGGTATGATACACTCTCCACCTTTTTACTCAAAAATAACTTTACAAGAGGTGCCATTGATAAAACACTTTTTATTAAACATGTTGGAAATCATGTCTTACTTGTTCAAATTTATGTTGATGATATCATCTTTGGTTCAACAAACACAAAATTGTGTGATGATTTTAAGAAACTCATGCAATCAAAATTTGAGATGAGTACCATGGGAGAACTGCAGTACTTTCTAGGACTGCAGATCAAACAACAAACAAATGGAACTTTTATACATCAATCAAAATATGTTAAAGAATTATTGAACAAATTTTCTTTAAATGACTGTAAATCATGTTCCACTCCCATGACACCTATCACACAAGTTGAACCTGATGATCAAGGAAAACAGGTTGATCAGACCATGTACAGATGCATGATAGGTTCCCTTTTATACTTAACTGCTTCTAGACCAGATATTATGTTTTCAACATGTGTCTGTGCTAGATATCAATCAGCACCAAGGGAATCACACCTTATTGCAGTCAAAAGAATTTTTAGATATCTGAAAGGAACTCCAACACTGGGAATTTGGTATCCTGCTTCAAACAATACCAAGTTATCAGCATTTTCAGATAGTGACTATGCAGGGTGTAAGATGACAAGAAAGTCAACATCTGGTGGTTGTCAATTCCTGGGTAACTGTCTAGTGTCATGGCAATCAAAGAAGCAAACATCTGTTGCAACTTCAACTGCTGAGGCTGAATACATTGCAGCTGCAAGTTGTACATCACAGATACAATGGCTCCAATATCAACTTCTTGATTATGGAATCAAAGAGACCAAGACACCTTTGTTTGTAGACAGCAAATCTGCCATTAGCATCATTCAAAATCCGGTACAGTTCTCAAAAACTAAACATATTGAGATCAGGTACCATTTCATAAGAGATTGCTATGAAAAAGGCAAGATTGAGGTGAAGCATGTAGCAACAGCTAATCAGATAGCTGACATCTTCACTAAGCCCCTTGACACATCAACATTTCAGAAGTTAGTTTCCATGCTTGGAATGCTAAATTTGTAAGTGTTTATTTTATTTATTTTTTTTTTTTTTCATATCAGTTAGAATCCAAGTTAACACTTGATTCTACCCAACTCTACAGCAAACTTCTACATCAATCACTACTGATATGCATCAAAATTTTTCTTTTTCCTTTTTCCATCCTTGATTCCATCCTGTTTACCATGGTGGAATCAAAATGAAAAATTTATTTTTCCTTTTTCCACCCCTGATTCCATCCTGTTTACCTTGGTGGATTTCAGATTAACCTTTTCCATCTTTTTTCTGGTTTTCACTTACAAATGTCAAAAGTCTGAAACAAAACTTCTGAAAAACAAAAACAGTTTGAGAGAAAATACTGATGAACAAAAATCATCAGTATAGGGATAACTTTCTGAAAAAGTGTGTAACTTCTGATAAAATAAACTTCAGAAGTTATGAATAAAGTATTTATGAAAACATTTCTCATCAGATGTTAAAACTGCTGAAGAGAAAATGGGAACTACTGATGAAGTAATCCTTCATCAGCAGTTTAAGTCAAAGGGCAAATCTGACTTTTCCCATCATCAGAGGTTTGACCTAATAAGTTTAAAACCTCTGATAAAGAGATTTTTTAACCAAAGGCGGTTTTAAAACTTCTAATAAAGAAGATTCAAGCGGTTAAAACTCCAAATAAATACCTTTTCTACACACTTATCCTTTTAAACTCACAAATATCCCTCCTTCTCTCTCAAAACTCTCTCAAAACCCACACCTGAAAATTCACTGTTCGATCAAAATACGCAAACCACAATGGCTCTAGTTCTAAAACAGGGACACAATCAAAGAGCTTTTCTTGAAAAACAAGAAGGCTGGTCCCAATACGATGAGATCATTGATCTTGTCGTCAAATCCCAATACTTTACTGCTCTCACAATTAACCCACCAATTCACACTGAAACTCTGAATGAGTTCTGGGCAAATGCTGAGACGGTTACAATGGGTGGTGAGGTCATTTCCCTCAACTCAAAGATAAAAGGGAAACAACTGACCATCACACCGGCCACACTAGCAACAAGACTGGGTCTGGATGATGTAGCTGCCCCTGACCATGTTGCTAACAAAGATATTCATCTAACCATGACTGAGTGTGGTTATCAAGGTACTCTCTCCCATGCAACAATATTCAAAAAATATTTTGAACCAAAATACAAACTTTTGTTTCATTATATAATTATGTGTTTGAGTCCAAAAACAGGGTCATATGACCAGATGCCCTCCACTTTTCAACCAATATTTCATTCCATTGTGAATGAAACCAAATTCAGGGCATCAAAACTGTTTTTTCATGAGTTGGTGTTACATCACAATAATACCAAGAAAAAGTTTTTGTTGTACCCAAGGTTCATTATGCAATGCATAATAGAGGAACTGGGTAATGAGGTGCTTGTGGGAAAAATTTCAACTTTAAACCCTTTAACATCACAAGCATACTCAAGACTGAACAAACCGGCTGCCTGGCCAGAAGATGATCAGGGAGAACAACAACAAGTCCCCCTGAAGCCCACATCTTCCACACCCACACCACCAAAAGCCAAAAAGCCCAAGCCAACAAAAACTGTAACCCACCAACCCAAAAGAAAAGCTGTTCAGGAGGTTGAGATGCCTGAACATGCTCTTGAGCATTCTGCTCTTCAAACTGTTGAGACTGAAACACCCTCTCAGTCTCATCCATCTCAAACCCCACCAAGAGCACCCATGTCTGTTCATTTCAAAAGAAAAAGACTTAGAAAAACATATCAAACACATTCTTCTTTTGAAACTGCTGAACAACAAACTATTGCCCAAACTACTGAACCTTCCCCACAAATTTCTGAACAAGAGGCAATTGAAATTGCCAAACTTCTCTCTGGGCTAAGAGAGAATGTCCCATCTGATCATGTCAGTCCCCATCAACCACAACAAACAGGGGACATAACTACTACTTTAGACATGGATGTGGACATCATTAGCCCTATCCCAAGAGATGAGGGTGGACCAGAGTCTTTAAGCCCAAATTTAGAGACTCTTGGGACATCTGAGGCTGCTACTACTCAGTTACCACCCAGTGGTGGA
Organism: Ambrosia trifida; assembly: GCA_028751855.1. Classification (NCBI taxonomy): domain Eukaryota; kingdom Viridiplantae; phylum Streptophyta; class Magnoliopsida; order Asterales; family Asteraceae; genus Ambrosia; species Ambrosia trifida. The sequence continues at coordinate 731,232 of CM054123.1, read as the reverse complement.
TCTGAGGACAGAAGTAACATAGCTAAGACCTCAGATATGGCAACTACTGATGAAGGCTTAATGCCTGAGGTAGGAAATCCTCAGTACCAAAAAACAGAGGTTCATGAGAGAACTGAGTTGGGCTCAGCTCATGATTTAACTGAGACAGTCCTCTCTGAGGGCAACATCAGGGATACAGATGATTCCATTAATTTGGATGATGTTTCAAAAACTCCAACTACTGAATTGACGGCACTTTCTGAAGGTCCTGATGCAAAGGTATCCAGGCTCAAGAAGCCAGTCACCTCTGCATAGGTTAAAGTCCACTCAATCCCTAAAACCCCTAGAGTGGCATCCTCTGTACAACATGAGGATCTCCCAAAAACACCCCCTTCACAGCAAATGCCTACCCAATTCCCTGGGCAAACAAGCATAGACCTGAACCAGCTATGCAGCCCAGAGGGTCCCCTGTACCACATGATGAACACACTCATCAGAAATCACTTCCAAACATATACAGCTGACTTGGAGCTGTCAATCAAGAACCAATTTGGAGTGATCAAGACCAAGATGAACGATCTGTCAAACAAAATAGACTTCAACAGTCAACAGATTGCCCATCTTCAAGGACACTTCTCCCAACCCTCTGCTTCAAGGGTTAGAATTGATGAATCCAAAAAGGGGGAGAAGATCAGGGAACTAAGGAGTCATTCCAAGCCAGAATAAAGGCACGAGTGGCACTCCTTGAAAGAGATCAGAAAGATCAGGCCAGGAAAGAAAAATTGGCCAAACAGTTTGGTGTCTCTATTGAAGAAATTGAAGCTGCTGAGAAAGAAGATGAGACCCAAAGTTCTGATGATTCCCTAAGGTGTAATGAAGAAACTTCTGATGACCAAACTTCTGATAAAGAATCAGAAAGTACTGAAGACAATCCTTCAGTAGCTGACAAACCATCAGCAGTTGTCAGCACATCAGAAGTCAACACTTCCCAACCTCAAACAACTGAACCTTCCAGAACCACTGCTCCCACTCAACCAACATCTGATCCCATCAGGCCTACATCTGTTACAACAATGACTGTATTAAACCCTTCTCCCATCTCTCATTCAGCTGAACTATTAGAGAAAAGTTTAATTGCAGCCAACAAGAAGGCCAGAGAAGATCAGATTTGGAAATCTCTGGAAGAAAGGGATGATTTGGACTTAAGCCATGAAGAAAAACTTCAGGCTTATGCAGCTGAACTACAAAGGCAGGCTAGCCTTGATGAGATTGCTGAACAGGATAAAAGACAACAACTGGTGTCTTATATCACCAAGAACAGCAAGACTAAAGCCTTTACACTCAAAGGACTCTCTATGCAAGAGCTGACAAGAAGAGCACAACTGCTTGCAGACAAAATGGCCACAAGCAAAGAAGGAAAGGCCAAGAGAGCCCAGATAATAGAAGAGCTAGTAGCAGAAGGATATGGTTCAAAAGCCTCTGTATCCAGATGGAAAGAAGAAAGACTAATGGATACATATAGAAAATATTTGGCTGCCAAGGCTGCAAATCCTGAGAAGTTTCAAACTGCTGATCCTTCAAGATCAGTAGTTAGAACTTCTGGTGTATCTAGAAGATCTGCTGCTCAGAAGAAGAAGGCAGAGGACAATGTCAAAACTGATTTCAAAATGGTACTACTTGAGGGAAGCTCAATAGTCCATTCAGATTTTGACATTGAGGAGAAACCTCTGTTAACACAGTTCAGGGATCCTTCCACTTTTGCTTATCAAATACAAAAGACCATCACAGAAAAGATGCATACCAAAGTAGTGACTGAACACCATCTCCCAACTGTTCAGATGCCTGGTATGCAACAACATCAACAAGGAAGAGAATCCCACCTGAGGCTATCTGAAACTGAAGACATCCAGCACTCAGGACCATCAACCCAAGGGACAAGTCTGGTTCCCTATTCTTCTGACTTTAACAAGTCAAAGATCCCTATCATCAGATGGTCACTTACTGATAACAACTCAGTACTGTTGACAAGAAGAGACTTCTCAAGCAGGGCTTACAAGAAGATCAGTGATCTGAAGAAACTGTCAACACAAGACGTGCTCACAATTCAACATCTAGACCCACAGAGAGGATCTCTGTCTGATGATCTGTACAACCAGCTCAAGAACACCATGTACAAAGAGATATGGAAGATTGTTCAAGACAGAAGAAACACATAAGGAATTAGTAAGGTTTTGGCTTCATCAATCCAGGGGGAGATTGTTAGGACAAAGAGGATTGGTGAAACCACTTTTGTAAACCTTAGTCTAATTCACTTCTGTCATTTTTGGCTAAGTATAGAAGTACTGAATAGAAGACAAGAAACTGCTGATTAGAAGATATGAAGAAGTGCTGAAGTTGCAGAAGTTCTGAAGTCCAAACCAGACAAGTTCACTTCAGAAGTACTGAAGACAAAACTACTCTTCAGTAGTTGTCCTTCATCAGCACTTAGCAGAAGATATTTGCCACCGCCCTTTTGCATCAGTAGTTTGTTGTTTAATATTACTTTTAGCTTTATTTGTTTCTTTCAATGTTGCAACTTGTGCAACTTGTAACTGGACTTTCTGTACTTGCTTTTTAGGCAAGATACATGCATGTAATCGTCTATAAATAGAAGGCTTCAACCTTCTATTTTAGACATTGATTTTTAACAGAAAAATCCTTCAAACACTCTCATTGTTATATTCCATTTCTGTATTTATTGTGAATCTTGCTAAGTATCTAATTCTCATTTACAACTTAGATTCATAATAAATACTTTGTCATTTATCTTGTTTCAAACATCAAGGGGGAGTTACAACTCTGCCTTTGCATAAAAAGTGTTGCTTTAACTTATAACATTCCGCTGTGCTTATAAACTGATTTACTAGGACTTGCTAAACACTTAAGTGTCAAGATAGCAAGTTCTTACTTAGCAAACAAGAGCAAACTGATCCAACAGCTATCATCCAATACTTTTAGTTAATACTTATCGGTTCATTTCGCGAGTTAAAACTACTTTGTTCGTATTTATATATTATACTTCGCAAAATAATATAAACGTAATCATTGTATACCGAAAGCAAACGTGCGTGCCTCGATCTATGTGTTGACTGCACCGACCCGACATCGGCTTGAACCACGCGTTGACTGGCTTCACCAAATCTGGCCCGTTTGACCGTGTTTGACCGGATCTACTGAGTTGACTCGGTTCAATCGCCCCAGATCTGGCCCGAGTCCTGAGACACAAAAACGGATCCACTCCAGATCTGACCCAAGCCCAAGATCTGAACCGAACTTGAGCCTTGACCCAGTCAACAACAAAGCGAACCCAAACTGATCCAGATCTAACCCGAGCTGTGACACGTGACCCGAAGCCATTACATCAAAAACCACGACAACCAACCTCACAACAGTCACCAATACCTTCGACCATAACCACTGAATCCTGACCACCGGAAACAACCGCAAATCCTCACCAACATCCCTGTCTACCTTGAAAGCCACGGTAGCAGCCACCAAATCCAGACCTAAATCGGACCAAACTAACCTGTGACCGAACCAGCACCACGATCGGAACTACCACCAGACGCCATCTCCCACCAAAGCCACCTGTTGTACCACCGTCTTCCACCATGAAATCACCTCAGCCACCACCGATAGCTTGAACCACCACCAAAAACCTTATAACCTGCACCCATAACTTGACCATAATCCGATCTGCAGGTCCGGAGCCATCAAGACCCGTCGAGCCCCCTAACAGAAACCAACTCCCACGTACCACCTCTAATAACCACCGTTAAAAACACCACATAACGCGTCACCGTCGCTTCTGCTCCAACAACCGAAAAAACCCACGAGAACCACCACCACTTACCAGACCCATCGGCCACTGTCACCCTTCATTTACTGCGCTGCCACCACCATGAACGGTGGTGGCCGACTGTCTGTGGGCATCCGAGAGAGAGGAAGAGAGCCGAGAGGGAGAGAGTGGGTGTAGAGAGAGAGAGAGGTCGTTTTAGAGAGAGAGAGAGTGAGTAGAGAGAGAGATAATGAAAGGCTGGAGAAAATGAAAGAGGAAGAAGAAAGCTTCCTTTTTATACCTAGGGTTTAGATAGGTGGGGTTCTACCTCGTATCGAACCCGTATAAACGTAAATCGGCTCGGTTTTATTTTAGGCTCAATAACTACTTACAAAAATTAGTAGGTTTTCTTCGAAATCACCTAAAGAAGTGCTACATATGAGCACCACCAGCTACTTTCGCACTTAGATTTTTTCATGAATTTATGTTTAGAAATAGGATGAGCCATTCCCCATGTTCATCTTATGTAAACGACCGGGATGTGTCATTCCCCGGGTCAAGTATAAATAAAAAGCTGGTTCTTTCCTTTAAATAATTGTTATCTATTTGGGTGCTAATATAGGTCGAAGCTCGAATAAAGCTCGACAATAAAGCCACGTGGTACATAAACTCTTAAACAGGAGTAGAAAAAAGGTCCGAACCAGAGTGGATAATTTTTTGTTCGAACCTTAACTAACCTAAAACAAGCACCCCACCATTTTTTAAGGCTACAAGATAAAATTTATCTTCAAGTTATGGCCTTTCTTATATTGAAAAGGAAAACCTAACTACCAACCCGCAGCATGGATAATAGCCACAGTTTGGTAAGGAAACCTTATAAACAACCATGGTCTTCACGAAAAGTGTTGTAAAAATCATAAAAAAATTATAATCCGTGGATAAACTATGATTGGGACGTGACATAATACGAAACACGTGGACGCATGGTCGATTAAGTCACAAACCTTAAAAATCCTAATAAGAACCTAAGTCATTTTAGACAAAAAGGTGCCACATGATAAAATGTGAGAAAAAAATCATATCACATAAAAGCTCGGCTAAAACATAACCAAAGCATAACACAGACCAATTAAAGGTGTGGGGATTGAAACCTGCAAAAGTCTACATCGTTCAAACCCAACAGAGGGTTCGAACTAGGGTGGAGCTTGTTCAAATATTACAGATACTCCGGACCACACAAAGGTCCGGATCGAATGATAATTGTTTAAAAATTAATAACAACTATGATGATGGCTCGAGCTTGAGCTCCTCGAAAGCTTCGGTCAGGGATTCCGGGGGACCAGTGACTTGATCTACAAGCTTAGCGATCTTTGGAAAGGCGAGGGAATCGCATGAACGGCGGCCGTGAGCTTCTCCTGGGCGTCCGGTTCCAATAATGACATCTTCTCAAAGGGAATTCCATTTGCCGCAGCAGCATAACCGGCCTTCATACCCACGTTAAACCCAGCCGCGTTCATCGCGTTGTTAACATCGCTGACAACTTTCTTCATGCCTGGTCCCCGGGCGTCAAAAATAACTTTTTAAAGTTGAATAGTTCGACAATATTCTCCACAAGTTCCTTTTTTCTCCTGTTTCCAAGCCGCTTCATTATCAGCTATCTTCTTCTCGGTTGCGGCTAACACCTGTTGTGCCACCTTCTCCCCCTTCACGGCCTCGTCACCTTCTGAAAGAAAGAAAAAGCAATAAAGTATTAAGGGTTAGGGAAAGTGTGCTTCGGATATTTTTGAATATTCGTTTTGTTCTCAGCAAGGCTAACGTAAAGGGCTCGATTGTACCTAAAGTCCTTAGGCAAATCCCACTTTGATGCTTCAAAACGCTTGCTCCAAACCATGTCCGCGGGTAAGCACCGGTTTCAAGATAGAAAATTTGATTTTTTCCAATTCTTGAGGCTGGTCGTTTGATAGTCATGATAACTTTCCAATGACCGCCGCTTCTCGAATGTGTACCAGCTACCTATCTTATTAAGCTTATAGAAGCACCGGAACGCATTTAAGTCTGCCCCTTTCTCCAAGGCACGGTAGGACAACTCAAAGTGACTCACTCGGCTGAGGCCGAAGGGATTCACTTGAGAGATTTGAACCCCGTGGAATCTAAGAACCTTCATCAAAAATTTTGTGAAAGGAACACGATAGTTGGCAAAGTCACATATGCTGGTATAAAAACCAAATTTCCCTGAGGGAAAAGGGTAGATAGTGTCCGTAGGACCAGGCAGAACGAGATTCAAATCCCGGGGTATCCCGTAATCATCAATAAACCTAGCTAACTTGTTCGAAGTTAGCTTTGAATAAGTGATGTCCATATCATCTTTCACCATCTTAAGGAACTAAACAAGAAAAAGATGGAAGAAGAAAAAGAAAGATGGAACACACCTTAGGGTTTGCAGGAGCCTAGATTAAAACGAGGACAAGATGCTGCAAGGTGTACGATTAAGAAGATAAAGGGGACAAAAAAGAAGAGACGAAAGAGAGAAACAGTAAAAAGTAAAAGAAAAAGTGAAAAAGAGGGGTTTATATAGGGGGAAGGGACAACCGTTCAGATCCATGGGTGGGAGACAGCTGGATCGAAATGAGCGATCCAGATCGCCTCAATAAATCAACCGCCATCCCATCAGTAACTTCATCATGTGGCTGAAAAACGATCAACGTGCCTCGGATCAACAACGCATGTCCTATCAGTTGACTTGGACACGTGTCAGTCATCCTTAGGACCACCAAAAACCCTCTAACTCCCGAAGCCCAACCAACGAGCTGCAGCAATGTTTAAGTCAAACAAGTTAAACATAACTTGAGGACTTGGGAGGACATGAAGAGGTATAAAAATTATACCGCGGCATAAGGTACACATGATTCGGTCACACTTAAGTCCAACAAGTTAAACATAACTTGAGGACTTGTGAGGACATGAAGAGGTATAAAGGATTATACCGCGGCTCTATGACTAGGTACGAACTAATAGCCTTAAACCGCAGCATGTCATCCCCACCGTGGGAAAGTACAAGTAACCTTTGGAAGTCAAAAGCATCCAAAGGATAGTACAAGGGGGTCCGAAGCAAAGTACAACTTTGCTGACCACTATAAATACCCCCATCAAAGTACAATCAACACACGAATTCTTAGACTCCGAACCATACTTTCTCTCTACTTTCTCTCACTAAACAAATACTTATCCTCACGCCGGAGGGTGGTTACAGAGAGGCCCTCCATCCTCCTCTGTAACAAACCTAACGGTCTTTTACCTTGTGCAGGTTTAAGCTTAGGTTCAGAGCATTCAAGATCCTACTCTCACGATCCTGCTAGAGGCTCAATCTCAGGTTCGTCCACTTTTTTTGTATTATTTGTATTTATGTTTGTGTGTATATATTTTTTTAGGATTAATTACATATATCCCCCAATTTTCAACTACAATTACATATATACCCAACCCAAAATTTAAATTACATATATCCTCCTACAAAACTTCATAAATTACATATATACCCATTCTATGAAAAATGCATAGGAAAATAACTATTCTACCCCAATTCTTTTACTAAACTATATTCACGACAAGTCATACAACACATTTTTTGCATCCTAAAACTTATATCTCATACGATATTTCCAACTTAGTAAGTTATGAACACTAAGAACATGTAACATGCAAAAGGTTTCCATGTATCCTACAACTTGATTTCATCGAAACGAGTGTTCTAACACTCTTACATAATCATTACTAAGCCCTCGTATCATTACATTCATCATAACATGTAATGATATGATGTGCTTAATAATAGAATGGGTATATTTGATATTTTTAGTTTTTAGAAAGGGGAAATATGTAAATAAAATTTTTGACTTGGGTATATATGTAATTTATGAAGTTTGGGAATGGAAGATATGTAAATAAAATTTTGACTTGAGTATATATGTAATTTATGAAATTTGAAGGGGGGATATATGTAATTGCCCTTTTTTATTATATTCTTGTATAGTTTGAGTTAGGTAATTTACCCCCTGTTCATGATTGATACTATATAGATGGATAGATAGATATTAAAATCTACGACCGTGTCATATAGTGAAATGAAGCTGCAAAGTCAAAAACGAGCTATTATTACACATTATAAAATAACATACCAATTTTAGATGTTTACCTAATTAACTAAACCCGATTTTACCAAATATGGCTAACTTAGCCAACCTCTCTAGGGCAAACACAACCAGAAAGCGCACTAACTCATGGGGTGTTGGTCTCGTGTTTATGGCGTTGGCTGTTATCGCGATAGCAGTGCTTGTTATCCAGCTTGATGAATTTGAGACCGTGGCATACCCGGTGCACGAATTTGGAAAACCAGTTGAAGTAGCAGCTAGGAAAACTGCAGCAAGTCTTCCTGGTTTGGAAAAGATAGGGACCGGTCAGTTGATTGGAGCCGAGGATATTGCGTATGAACCAAGATCTGGTTTGGTGTACACAGGCTGTAGGGATGGATGGATCAAGCGAGTCATGTTGAAGGACTCCGCGGTTGACACAGTCGTAGAAAATTGGGTTAATACCGGTGGTCGACCTCTTGGCATCGCGGTTGCAGATTCGGGTGATGTGTTTGTCGCTGATGCTTTTAAGGTTGGTCTTTTATTTTTTGTTTTTTTTTAATGATCAGCGGTACATGAATTCTAAACGACAAAGACGTTACAATATAACATATAACTTTCAAATCACATATCACTGTTTAGATGAAAATGTATAAAGTTAGCCGCCCATGATGACTATGGAAAACAATAGTGATAAAATGATAAAAATAATAAATTTTTTTATAATTTTATCATTACCTTTTTTTTCTTTTTTAACCAGGAACCACTTTCAATTAATATTAAAAATAAATAAGGAGGAAGAGTGTCACCTCAAATTTACTGATTAATAGTAAATTTTTTCCCTCCCCCACTCATAACCATCCCAAATCACTTTTTTTTTTAACGTACAACTAAGTAGAAGTCGGGTACTCCGTACGCGACTTCCAATGACCAAAGGAGCCCTAGCTAGCCCGGAGCCCTTGGCGCACCAGCCACTAGTTCCGGGGAAAACCCGACCGTTCACCTGCCCAAAGGCAAGGCAATGAAATAATCGGTAAAACCCAGCACTAAAAAAAATCGAACCCATAAACTTTCAGCCATAGGTCCTTTGTCATTGAGGCTTCACCACTCCACCGTAAGGTGCACACTCACAATGATATTATATGAATGCTCTTATTAGTTAGGTTTACTAGATTAATTGTAAATTATGATTAGATTATGATTTAATTTAGTTTTCTGATTTAATTAATGTAGTTTCTTTGTAAATATTCTCATTATATATAATTAATAATAAATAATAATAACTAGTATTATGACTTGTGCTTCACAACAAGATTAAATTAGGTTTATTTAGAGGTTTTTACGTACGTAAGCAAAAATATTATCAAACAATTTGGCTTATCAATTTAAGAGTTTGGTAGAAATCTGAATTTCTTTGGCACGTGATATCCCAAAAGATATTGACATGTAGTTTACATCGCTTGATGACCATTAAAAAACGAATATCACCTATTAGCGCTAGCTATAGATTACCATAAAAAATGTTCTATTTCGAATATTGCGACTCCATTTTACATAAAAAAATATTACGGACTATCGAGAAACAAAAATTAAACACGACCACATACTTAAAAAATGTTTGTATTTTACAAAAAATACAGCAAATATACAACATATTATATTAAATGGAACTATTAGCATTTGTTTATTTCAAAATGGTATTATATCGGAGAGACGTTTGTTTTGTTCTAAATGATACTAGCAGCTAGATAGGAGAATGCATTTATGTACCCTTAAATATAAATGTAAATAGCAAGAGTCTAACCGCCTGCATTGATGACTGAAGCAGAAATGAGAATAACCTAGTCTCCTTATGATTATGAAGTGAAGCAATGGAAGAAAGGAAACAAGCAACTGGGAACCATCTACAGCTTGAACACTCCTTCTTGCCTTTCAATCTCGACCTACGCTTGGATGGAATAGTGGCTTTCTTGTAGTAGTAGTAGTAAATGAATCAGAACATCTAGGTAGCAACTATCTCGAAATGGATAAGTAAACTCCCCCATTTTTGAATGAGTATGGGTGAAAGGCCTACTTTCACCTACGACTTTCTCATCAGAGGTTTAAAGAGGTAGTGATTCTAGGACTAGAGGGAAGTTCAAGTCGACCAATGTGATAGGCGAAGAACTAACTTCTCTGGTGTCCGTCAAGCGCGAGGCAGGTCTTCTTTCCCACCGTGCCCGCCCACCGCCCTCGCTCCGCTCGCCTCTGTTATTCATTTCATTAGGTAGGCAGTATCACTCCTTTCGAGATAAGACTCCCTCACGGAGATCACCTCACATAGCTCTGATAGCGAAAGTGAGATGTTCATCTGATCACTACTATCTTACCTACACCCTTACCTCTAACTTCCTCAGGGACAGCTTCAAGAACAACTGTTTCTACTTTCCCACCCACCACCAACTGTCATGGGATTGCACACTTCAAATTCTTTAAACTAAGACTATCTCTAATGCTAAGGGTGCCCTTAGGCGCCCTTAGCAGCCTAGTCATCTGTCACATCATATCCTTACAAATCCTTAAAAATCCTTATAAATCCTTAAAAATCCTTAAAAACCCTCAATTTACCTTCAACCATACAAACATCTTTGGATATCCTTAGATTTTCCACCTCATCACCTATATCTCAATAAATTAAATTACTTAAATTGTCAAAGTATACTTAAATAATTAATATAAGTAAATAAAATAGGTAATATCTAAAATAAAAAGCAATCTACCGTTCAAAAAAGTAATAATTAAAATGATTAAATGACTAAACGGTTAAATTAATTTACTACACCACTAAATGATTAAAATAATAATTGAATGATTAATTTAATGGCTCTCTTGGAAAAAATAGAGAGAAAGAGCTCAACTGATTTATGCATTACTTTTCTTTATCAAATTTCAACCATAGTTATCCATTCACATGCATGTTTTGAAGAAAAAAAAAGTAAAGAAAGTATAAAAAATAGAAGAATAGACAAAGAAATGACACAATAACCGACATATCTCAAGCCCTTAAATTCGGATGCTTCCCTTTCGGATAACTTCAGGCGGCAAACTACAACGCAACATCCAAAGTTTGACATCTCTGACGTGGCTCGGACGGAGATAGTTCAGGCGGGTTAAAGATGGTCTAACAAAACCAAACGTAAAAAGTAATAAATCATGATTGGTTCTTCTTACTAGGTGCTGATTTGTTATTGGGCAGTGGTCTTTTGTTTTCTCCTTTTTATCTAATCAAATAATATAATCTAATTATTGTAAAAATAGTCACTATAAACTCTATCCAATGTATTCTATCTAACACCAGTAACATATCAAAGGTAACTGAATGATTATTTATATGGTTGTAGGGCCTGATAAAGGTAAGTGTATATGGCGAGCTAGAGGTATTGACCAAAGAGGCCGAGGGGGTGAAGTTTGGGTTTCCTGATGGTGTTGTTGTTGCGAAAAATGGTATGGTGTATTTCACTGATGGGTCATATAAGTATGGTTACCATGATCCAATGCCATGTTTTCTTGAGGGTAGACCTCATGGTAGACTATTGAGCTATGATCCTTTAACCAAACAAACACTAGTGCTTGCTCGAGACCTTTACTTTGCAAATGGGGTCGAACTCTCGCCAAACGAAGACTTTGTTATCTTCTGTGAGAGCTTCATGTAAGATTTAAATACATAAATTAATTAATCTCAATTTTTTTTTTATTTCTAGGTGTTTTAGGAAATAATAAAAAATGAAAACAAATTTAAATAACTTTAAGAGTTTGTATATATAAATAGTCAGATCTCGCGCGTTGTGGCGGAAAATAACATTTAGTTAACACGTGCATTCTGTGTTGTACTTTAAGCAATTATACTGTAAATTTTAAAGTTAAGAGGTCAACAAGAAATGTATTATAATATGGTATAGATGATTACGGATCATTTTCGTTTGTTTTCATTTCGGTTATTACTTAACCATAACATATCATTTTTAAATTAAAAAAAAAACCTATAGCAATACTATATTCAAATTAAAGAGAAAAAAATGTTCGTTTATATGGTGTAATAATATTAGAAAAATATTAATGTATAAAAAAATTACGGACGTTTAAAAATCGTGGGGTTAGTTGGTTAAAGTAAGGGTGAAAAGTGTAATTGTTATTTAAATAAAAATGTTGAGTAAAATTGAGTGAAAAATGTGTAAGTATTATGTAAAAGACATATTTGCCCTCGAAAAGTAGTTAACATATGCATTGTGTGTTGTACTCTAAAAAATTATGCTTGTAAAATTTAGATTTTAAGAGGTCATCGTGAAATGTATTATAAGATAGTATAGATAATATTAAACAAGAGTTGGTATTACAGGATGAGGTGTTCTAGATACTATTTAGAAGGAGAAAGAAAGGGGTCTACCGATATTTTTATAGAAGGTTTACCCGGTTTTCCTGACAATCTGAGATATGATGGAGAGGGGCATTATTGGTTGGCAATTGCATGGGTAATTTTGTTACCTACGTATTTGAATATCTATCTAAACTTGTGATTTCTAAAATGATATATAAAAATCCTTTGTACGTGTTGATGCAGGATAATTCATTTTTAACACAAGTTACAATGACATATCCTTTTGTTCGCAAGATTATTGCATTTGGGCTTAAGCACCTGAAAAAAGTGCCCACTCTTATGAAATTTGGTGGAGTCATGGCGCTAGATTTGGATGGAAAACCAATCGGAGGCTACTTTGATGACACGTGGATAATAACAACATCAGGGTTCAAGATTGGGGAACACTTGTACCTTGGTTCTCTCGGAAGACCATACTTTTTGCGCCTAAATCTTACTCAAAACCCTCTTATCAATTAAGCCATATGAAGTGCTTGTTTTTTTACATTAGCTTTTCTTTATTTTAACGATATTGTAAAGATAAAGATATGATATTTCTTGGTTTGGATGAGATATGGTATGTTAGATTTTCCCATTGATTAATCGATTAACATGCTAGCAGCACCCGATCGAGGCACCTTTTTCAAGTGACTTAAGTCGTCTCTATTGTTCAATAATGTTGCCTTTAACTAGGTTAGAGACCTGTGAACTTCACGATTGAACAAAAGATAAAATGAAAAGCGAGAAGACGTACATAAATGTTAGTACATGTTGTATAGATGTTCCTAGCCTACTATAGGTGTTTAAACGTTGTTTTGTATGTGTTTTTGATAATTTAGGGCCTTTTTGGTAAAACTGCACACGACTAGGTCCATTGGGCACGACTAGCTTAGCTAGTCGTCTGGGCCTAAAGCCGACTAGCTTGCTAGTCGCCCCACCTAGTCGTGTGGGGTTATGCATGAATATAGACTCATTGATCAGGAGCTTCAAAATGCTGGAATTGTGCAGGTGAGGGGTCTTGGATTATGACCAATCTTGTCATTCTTTGTTGTGTATTTTCACATTTTGTATAGTTTATTATAATATGATTTTATGTTTCATTTAGTTTTGAACACTCATAGTTGGCGACATGTCGTATGTAAAAGGATAATGGTAATATAAATAAGTAGGATATGCATCCTTATATTATGTATGAAAATCACTTTCCAGAAGTAGTTTTTTGACCCTTTAATCTCTTGTTGCACACAATCAACTTTATGATATTCTAGCAAACAAACACTTACGATAGGTTGTTGATCATGTATCTGCTGCCTGAGACGAAGAAACAGTATTAGAGCACTCACATCTCATTCACTAAATGTATGTGAGTGTGTCCACCAAATTATATGGGGTGAGTGTAAGTGGTTGTGAGTGGAGGAGAGAGTAAATATTTGGTGGAAGCACTGTTCCACCTAAATATGAAAAGCTACTGTTCATCCCTATATATATTTTAATATTTTTGTAAGTAGTTGTGAGTGAGGAGAAAGATAATGTAATGATAAAAGTATGATTATTTTAATTAGAAGAGAGAAGATTTAGAGGTGAAGTAGTGATTTTTAATGTAATTTGATGGAGGAAATTTGATGGATGGGTTGTGAATGCTCTTACATAAATATTTAACTGGTGTACCTATTCATGAATCATTACAGTTGTTCATGAAAAGTTAGTTACACCCTTTCAGTAACTAGTCGATGACACTAAAATCACCAAATTTGACGTGCAACCTACAGTACCAGTGACATAGTTGACGTGGCGTCATAGTTGTTAAAAGCCATCGCCTCTTGTGCCTAGGTCCATTTTTTAGGCGATGCGATGCATTTGCGCTTTGAGTCGAGGAAATTGACTTTAATTCTCCAGATGATGGTTTAGGCGCAGATTTTAGCTAGATTCCCAAATTCCGGATAGTCTTCATCCAAATTTGTTAAGTTATGGCTAGATACCAACCAGATTTCTACTTTAATATAAGGAAAACTACTTCTATACACTAATACATCAATATTTTAAAACTTTTAATACTAATTAGATGAAAAATAGTATTATTTTAATATATTTTTATTTTCTTTTCTTTGTTCGCTTATTTTTATCTCAGACCCTCGCCTTTTTTGCGTCTCACGCCTAGGTCCCAGGCGAGGCCTATGCGCCATGAGTGCGCCTAGCGCCTTTGATAACTATGCGTGGCGTGCTAGTTGTGTAAAATAGCTTACGTGGCGGCCTATACATCTATTTTACAGATGGGCATCTTCGTTGTAAGTCTTACATATTTAACTCGAGAAATGCAACTTGCAGGTAAATTTTTAACAACTCTCACAACATTGAAACCAAGTTGATACTTTGAATGGTTGAACCTCTTAAAAAGTTTAGTTACTTGCGTGAAACGATGGTGAAACTTAATTATTGTTTGGCAAAATTTGTCTGTTTTTTTTAATTATGATTCTGATAATGGTGTGTCTGTTATCTTTTATGCTGTGTTTTTCGGTTGGCAGTATGCATTTGTACTCTGTAGAATCTTTCGCAAAAGTGGTCCTGGACCTAAGTGGCTAAGAATGGTGAAAAATACGGGGCACCATTTATTGAGGACGAATGGGAAAACGACGAGTCAATATTTGTCCCCGCCCATACCGAGGAATTGCCTGTTGATTTGAATTCGTATCTAGATGTTAATAATATTGACCAGGTTTGCACTCTGTGTCTTCAGGTTTTATATTTATGATTTAGTGGGATTTCAAGTTGTATACCTTACCAGCTTGTGTTACATAATCATGCCTATGCGTGTCATTTTATGTTCGTTTTCTTCCTAAAAAACCAATGTCGAACCAATAATTCGTTTTCACAAAAAGCATGTTATTAATCTTAACATGGACATACCAAGGGAAGATAATGCGCTTCTGTTAATCCATGGTGATAGTTCTGAAGCAGTGACAAAAGTATTTGGTGGTTGCAGATGAATATTATCCTCAGGTCGACAAAAGTGATGGACTTGACTCGTCTGTCCAGACTGAGTTGGATCCCGGGTCTGTTAATCTAGTACACTCTTGATTATAAAGCGAACACGAATATTCTTCCTGACTCATCTCTAAGTCTTGACATGGTAACACTAGGAACAAGATTTCCTCAATTTGCTTTATGAATTTAGAGGTGGCCAATTGGCCATGTTGACCCATCTACTTACAAATGGGTTGATTTGGATTGTGTTTTATCTCAAACGAGCCAAGTTAATTTAAAAGGGCAAGGACAATGGATCGAACAGGTTGAAAGTCGCATAAATTCTATTTATAATGCATACAACCTACTTACAAATGGGTTGATTTGGGTTGTGTTTTAGAAACTTATTCTTCAATGGGGGTGCGGTTGACTTGTCATTGGGCAGACACACTCAACTCAACATTGTTCTTACTTTTGGGTCGGGTCAAAGGTATGCCGAGAAGGTAAATTCTGGTGTGCATAACGGTTGGTTTTACTGCGCACTTCGTTGGATGCTGCTTCTTTGTCTGAGCTTCAAGGTTGGGAGCCTGGTACGTTCCGTTCCTGGTCATTTATAAGCTGAAAGGTTGATCTATCCATAGACTTGAGCTCTCTATTTTCTTGTTGAGTATTGTGTAGATGGATAACCTAAGGTTTATATGTCTATTACATGTTCATGTAGCGGGTGAGTTTTAGTGTCACATATCCTTAGTGGTACATACAGTACAATAATCAGATTTCATTATGGTTTGGTACGTGTCTGTTATGGTATCGCTATGGTCTGGATTGAAATCGTTTTTTTTACTTTAGTTGAACAATAAGCTTGTGATTCCAACACAGAGTACGAAAGACTGAATGTTAAGGATCTAAAATATTTGTTTGCGCTTAACGAAGGAGCCCAGTCAGCTTCTTCTCGGGCTCAAAACTATATAATTTTTTTTAACAAACTGAACTCAGCTCGTAAAAAGATTAAGCCGTTGACCAAGCTCGTGAATGTAAAAGATGATAAACAAAAATGTAAAACCTAAGAATCGAGAGTTGATCTATGGAAGAAGGTTGCGAAAGAAGAAGAATGATGGCGAGCTACTTAAATAGCCTCACCTCAGCTCGAACTAGCTAAACTCGTCCCACAAAATCATACAAGATGTTATCAAACGTAACTCAAGCTGCGAACTACTTAAACAGTCCTGGTGTGCCTTTGTTTGCCCAAATGTTTTTAAATTTTACCAGTAACTAATGTTATATATGGTAGTGAAAATAAAAATTGAATTTTACCTGTATACGCAGTGTGGAGCTTATATAATCATCTATTTAATCCATTGACCTATAACATCAACGCTCAAAAACCCGACTAGTGCAAGAGAAACAAAACGACTCTTGTGTGGCCACATCATTCTTCCAGAGAGCTCGACTTGATTTGAGTTTGCACCATAGTTGTCGACCGACTAAAATTAAGTCTAAAAGTGAGCATGACGATGGCTTGTCATACATGTGCATTTGTCAAAAATAGCTAACTGATAAATATTATTCGCATAACAATGACCGTTTTTAACTATAAAAACGGTATAGCAACAAATAATATACATCTGTTTCATAAGTTTGACCGAGGTGACACGTTCGAAACCGGTTGACCGAGTTACAAATACCAATGGCATAAACTGCCCATTATTGGCAACTTTATATGTTCAATAAGAAGAACATGATATGCAATGCAGACACATAGTTCTAGTTCTTTTTTCTGAAGATCTCAGTATTGGCCTGATATGCCAGATCAAGTTTTAATCAATGGTTTTATATACCTCGATCTACATTTCGCCTGGAAGCATCGTATCCCCTGGCAGGTCACATACTGCAATCCCCTGAAGGCAAACATAATTATAGACAGAAATTAGATTAATCATAATTAACATATTAATTAGTCATGAAGCTCAAAACGTCGACAAAAAAAAAATGTTTACGGGTCAACCAACCCATTTAGACTGGTATTGGGTACTCACCTCTCCCGTCAGGTGTGCTACACATTTCTTTTCGGCAACTAGTTCGTCCTCAGACTGGAAAAATAACAATGAAACCAACTTTAGCATCTGACCTTGTAGAATATAAATATATAGATTTTAAGAGTGAGGATTTGAGTACCTTTTTTATTCTTTTACGCAGGTAGTCATCGAATATCACGTCTTTGACAAGCTCGTAATCACCATCCCCCTAACGAAAGAATTAACGGAGTTTAGAAATGCAACTTAGTTGAAGATTTAAAACATAAAAGTAATAAAGTTTGGTTTGTACTGACCTTGGATCTGCAAGGCATGCTGAAAACAATTCCCTCTGCTATTTCATAAGGATTTCCATTCGTATAAACCTGAAGTTTTCCATCATGAAGAGTTAGTCTACTGCCCGAAGACATGCTGACCCGTAAAAGCTTTCGTTTCCAATTATTCATAAAACTTGATTTTATAAGTAACTACAATATAATTTTTTTTTGTTGATTTGTTTATAAGGCTGTACGCATTAAACCGCACAGGGGGCAGCTTTTGACTGGTTTGACTTGCTTAGCCTATTTAAAACGTTCCATATTTAGCTAAAATAAACTATTTTATCCAATTGACCCGTTAAAGATATAAAAAGAAAACATCTAGCATGAAACTTACTCCAGTTGAAAACCAATCACCCTCGGGTGTGGGTGTAACAAGAGACCTTATCGCATCCACAATGGAAACAGCAGTTGAAGCTGCCGAAGATCTTCCCCATTTTTTAATTAATACTCCGCCTCTCTACAAAACATTTACCCGCATTTAGTACTATTTTTTTCTTAAGACTTAAGAGCAGCATACAAGCAAAATGGCGTAGTTAAATGAGACTTACCGTCTGAACCACTTGGGTAAATTCCTCTTCTAACCATTTCCTATCCCTAATAACCTCCGTGACAGGAATTCCATGTATTTTAGCATTTAAAAAATCCGGAACCTATGACGAACAAATTAAACTCAGCAAATGAAAAGAAAAAGAAAAAGACGATAAAAGCAAGCGGGACGTTAGAACTTAAGAAAAACATTCAGTAACCTGCGTTGTCGAGTGGTTTCCCCAAATGGTGACGTTAGAAACTTTATCATAGAAAACTCCTGCTTTTAAAGCCAACTGCGAAAAGAATAACAAGTTCATATATGTTTCAGAATTAAGTTAAAGTTACTTATAACACGGATTAATACCTGACATTTTGCTCTATTCTCGTCTAGTCTAGTCAACGCATGAAAATTCTTTGCAGGTATGTTCGGAGCGTTTTTCATACATATCAAAGCACTGAAAAAAAAAAAACAAACAAAATGTTATGTTACGGTTTGACTTTGACTTTCACAAAAGTCAATATGTATAGATGCTAGTTTTCCATACTTGGTATTGCAGGGGTTTCCCACCACCATGACTTTGACATTAGGTGAAGCAACAGCATTGAGAGCTTTTCCCTGTGTCAATATGTCACATCTCCATTAACTTATAAGATTTCTGAGAAATTTTGATAATATTTATGAGTTATCGAAGTTGAAAAGAATTAAAAGCACCTGCTCGGCAAAGATTTGGCCATTAATATCTAACAAATCGGCTCTTTCCATTCCTGGTCCTCTAGGCTTTGCGCCAATCAAAAGGGCCCATTCTGCATCTTGGAATACCTCGTATGGATCTATACCGATGCTTACTTCTCTTAGTAAAGGATACAAAGAGTCCTCGAGTTCCATGGCCACACCTACATCACGACCATTGCGATATATAAATTCAGTAGGCATCTAAAACTAATGGTCTGTTTGGTACACAGCTTTTAGAAGCTTTTGAGAGCTTAAGATATCGTTTCGTTTTTAAAATCCCATTAAACAATAGTGTTGTTACCTTCAAGAGCTCCAAATGATCGTTCAGATCCCAAAAGTTTCAGGGCAATAGGTTGATCCGGGCCAAAAACTTCACCAGACGCAAGCTGCAGTTAAACCATCAGTCATGAATCTTCTTTCAAACATAGTAAATTAAAAGGCGAACAAACTAACAGATTTGATCTTATTTTAGATGTTTGGCATTTGTTCAATACATTTTTGTTGATTCAAGGTTCTTGTACTTGCATCTTCAACTACGCTGAATACTTCGTACTAACAATGTAATTTGGTAAAATAACAAAACCACGAGATATCATCTATCATCTAGAATTTGTAGTACCATATTATGGCGGTTACATTATGAAACCATGGACATGTATAGTTAAGTTCATATCGCAACCTATATAATAATAAAAAACAGTTGAGAGGCAAATGCTTAGTCAAAACATCAGCTAATTGATAAGTTGATGGTTCATGTAGCACACGAGCTTGTCCAATGGAAACTCTTTTTGTAACTAAGTGTAAGTTAAACTCAGAATGTTTGTATCTTGGTCCTGTACATGGTTACATGACAATTAAACTTCAGTGTTATCACACACAACAACAGTGGAATTCTGAGAGGAAATTTTAGTTCGTGAAGACGATTAAGGAGCATGGCTTATTGAACAACGTTAACACGAATATCATCAAGACAAACAGAAATGCCTAAGGTAGAACAACTATTGTCTAGCCTAGGTAACATCCCTATCAGCAAGCAAACGGTCAACAGAAGATGGAAGAATGAAAACCATAAACTAGGTAGCAAAGCCTTAATGTCACGCACGCATAAGGCTATATAAAGCCTTTGTGAGGTGACAAACTTGATGAGGAAATGGAGGATGAACAAAGCTAGGAGGTACCTTCATGTACACCTGTTTGTACCAATCTCCATTCAAGAAAGCATTTTCGACATCCATTTGGCGAATGAACAAGGAAAGGGAGAAAACTATAAGGGGTGCTAATAAGAAACAAATTGTATATCGATAGCACATGGACAATGCAGCGGACAGTGTGAATTGTGACAGGTTTAAAAACCCAACTTGTAACGGAGAGAAACCTTGAGCAATAAGGCGAGCATGTAATGTTCAAGTTCCCCATAGCCCATACCTCTCAAGTTTATGAAGAAAAAAAAAGCCAACGACACCCTCTTTTATATTCATACATACTGAAAAGCAAATAAAACAAACCATACTAGAGATTCGCTATCAAACCTTGATGCAACGTGTGGCAGTGCGTCATGACAGCTGTGACAACTACACTATTTAGGTTATGTTCAAACCATCAAAACAAAGCAGGTTATTAAAGTAACGAATGTAAATTTTCGAGCAGTATAACGGTTATCATACGACAATCTATCCAATAAGAGCATCTCCATCTCGGGCCTTTGGCCAATGTCCGGAATTCCAGACTTCACAAACTGGACCAAGGCTGCGTTGGAGATGATCGATCTGATGGAGTGGTTTAGACTTTAGTCCACTGCAGTGGAATCGCCCGGACGAGTTTTCTGGCCCCCAATCACAAAGAAACATCATTTTATAATAAATTACATAAAAGTGGGGTGTGAGGTGGAGCCGTGGAGGTTTGGACTGGTTTAGCGTTGGAGGAAAATCGTATTTTTTTTCTAGGTTGAGGGCTGGAATGGTGTCGCGTGCAGAGATGGCAGGTCTGGATTTCAGACTTGGTTTAGCGATGTGCATGCTCTAAGTAGAATACAATGATAAAGATCACAAACCGAAATCCTAATCCAGGATCTTCATCTAACAACTTAAACTCACATTTCCTTCCAGTTTTGTTGATCCTAAGTAAAGAGAACCAGTTACCTTGAAGAGTAAATGGTTGGCTATCATCCCGGCTGCGCCTGAAACTGCAACATTAATCATCTTCTTCCATGATTGCGTTTCATCTTCCTGATAATGTTCAAAACTATTAGAATCCGTCTCCTGATATATTTTTAGGGACACGGGTTTATGAACGGTAAAATCATCAAAATAGACAATTGGTCCCAAAAAAAATTAACCTAATAAAGTCACCTAAGGAGACTAAGAATTGGGTCTAAAAAAGCCAATATAATAACTACACATGTAAAGCGCCGGCTAAATCTATGTCAACGGCTTAAGTAGCCGGCTATATCCTAGAAGGCCCGTCCGGCTAAGATTTAGCCAGCACTTTACATGTGCAATCCTTATATTGGCTATGTAGACTCATTTTTAGCCTCCTTAGTCAACTTTAGTTATTTGACGTTTTCTAATCTTTTGGTTTTACACATATCTATTTTCTAAAGACTAAAACTCAATGCCCGGGTCAACTTACATATTTTCATGATCATTATCCCTTTACAAAAATCAAATCAAGTAACATAAAACTTACAGCCTTGAGATCATAAGTAAGACAGAACACCCCGTAGCAATCCGGTTTCGGCTTCGAATCAACACCAACAGGCGCTTGAATTTTACTTCAATATTCACAACAACGAAACAAAACTTATAAATAACAAACACAACTTACAAACAACAAATAACCAACCAAACTAAACAGAAAGTAAAACATGCTTACTCAGATGTAACCGAACATCGGACAGAAGTGTAAGTAGTACGAGGAAGATGTCGGAAACTTAGACAACGGTGGTATGACAGACGAGCTGAGGTAGAAACATAGGACAGCTTTGAGTTGCTGACGTGGGTTGTTGTGTAATTATGGCTTAGCTCTGCAATAGACATGATTGAAGAAGAAATTGAATTGAATTGAAGAAGAAGAAATTTGGAGGGAGAAAGAAAGGAAATGTAAAGAAGTTTGTTTAACTTTAACAACCTGATATGATATGGATATAAGGTGTATGTATATGACACTTGTCGCCTTCATGCAATCCTCCAAGGATTTTTTGGGTTGCTTTTTTTTTATTTCTTATATTCTTTAAACTCTATAGATATGGTTTTTAGAAAGAAAAAATGTATATAGAATGATTGTTTTTGTTTTTGGATCTTTAAATGATGGGTATAATATCCCATCGAATTTAGTAGGATAGAATAAATGATAAGGAATTGGAGTTTGGTTATTCCTACGGGTGCAAACGAGCCGAGATTTATCGAGCTCGAGCCGAGTTTGAGCCTAAAACAAGGCTCGTTTATTTATCGAGCTCGAGCTCGAGCCTGGCATGTGAAGCTCGTTAGGCTCGTGGAGCCTTATCGAGCCTAGTGTAATATTAGTTTTTTTTTTAATATTTAAAAATATTTACCACTCATTTAAAGTTGTTAACTAAACGAGCCCCGAGCTCGAGCTTCACTTATCGAGCTTACGAGCCTATATGAACTATTATTTATACTATTTTTATTTAACATATTAACCAATAAATACTAAACGAGTCGAGCCCGAGCTTCAAAAATTACAAACAAGCCGAGCTCGAGCTTTGAAAATAAAGCTCGAATCGAGCCAAGCTCGAGCTCTTATAACTTAATCGAGCTCGAGTTCGAGCCTGATCGAGCTTGGGCTCGGCTCGGCTCGTTTGCACCACTAGTTATTCCGGAGATATGTCGTAAGGAATATATATATATATTTTATGTGTGTCTGTAGCTTGTCTAGATCATAATAGTTGTAGTTTGGTTGTTAGTTTGTTTATCGAGTTGTAATTATGAGTTGTGTGTGGCTAATCAGGCAAATGTGTAAGAGTTCAAGCGAATGAACTCATTCGCCTAATCGTTGGGGTGAATGGATCTCCTCAAGAGCCAATCGTGTGAAACTCCACTCATTCGTCATATCGAATCAGACGAATGGCAATGTGTGTGTGTATATATATATATATTGAGTTTGCCTGGTTAGTTAGAGTTTTGGTCATTTGATTAGTTTGTCAAACACACACACAATTTTATTCTATACTCTGTTTAGGTCTGATTGGGTTTGTAACTGTTAAATCATTGAGATCAAATACAAAGCGTGTTTTAAGTGAATGATTATGTGTCGGTTTTACTCGTTTTCATGATCGATTGTATTGATTTGCTAGACCTAAGGGGATTCCACACCCGAGGGTTAAAGGATTGTGAGATACAGTTGATTCAAACCGATTTCGATCCAATAGGGAAGAATCAAGAAAAGTTCGAGTTTGGTAAGATGTGAGCTTTTAGGTTATTTGAAAGAGCATTTTCACGGTGCATATGTGGTATGGTTTGAAAGTCCAAACCATGGTGTACCGTTGGAGATTCAAAGGGGTTTGGAATTCCAAACTGGTCCATCTCCAGTCTCCACGGACTCTATCAAACCAAGATGGTGGGGACAAACATACATAAAGACTTTCTTTAACATATATTTTTACATTGGATTGGAATGTGAGCCATGAGGTATAGTTTGGAATGGTGTTGAGGTTACAGGTAAAACAAAAGTTTTTGAGGTTGCTTTAAAATATGCTTTGTCAATTGAAATGACAATTTATATTTTACACAATTGTGGCCTTGTATGTGCTATACGCTTAACTATACAACCCAAAAAGTCTTTTTAATGTAAGTTTATTAGACGCCCAAATGCTATATGATGTAGAATAACTAGCCCACTTAATAACTAGCAAAAATTGTTGTCACCCTAACACCACATATACAAATGGACAATAACTAAATGTTGTGGTTTAACTAAATTTTAATCATTACACAATCATCATCTAATTAATTATTTTAAAAACAAACACAATATTAAAAATACTAAAATATTTAAAAATAACATTAAGAAAGACTTAAATAAAAATTACACTATAATTAAAAAAAATGAAAAGAAAGCTAAAAACTAAAAAAGTCACTACGAATAAAAAAAAGAGCCTAAATGAAATTCCTGGTTTGAGGCGAGCACAAAATTGTTATCTCCGAAAAAAAACTCGATCAACCTCCGGTAGATGTGGCCAGTTTTTTTTCGAGGATAGGGGTGTACAAAAAGCTCGCAACTCGTGGCTCGCTCGAAACTCGCTTGAAAAAATACTCGAAAAATGCTCGGCTCGAAAAAATCGAGGAAAGCAAGTTGCACATCAATGCACGGTATTCTCTAAAACCGAGTAGTCGGTCAAATTTAGAGTCTTTAACTATTGACTAGTGGGTTGCCCGCGCGTTGCACAGGGACCAGTGGCGAATCTTGACCCGAAACTTTGGGGGGTCGGAAGTCACTAGGGGGTCGAAACCTTATATATCAAAAAAAATTCTACACGAATACTACATAATCGGAACTTCTAAGCGAAAATTAAGGGTGTCGGCAACCCCTCCCCGCTCCTTAAAAGGATCGCCACTAACGGGGACCACAAAACTTTGGTTGGTGATTTTCAGGGCGTGCACAAGTTGTTATTTGCCTCAATTTGGTTTTGGACCATAGCCATAACTTTCGATTAAGGTATTTCAAAAACCGATGGGTTTCAATTATTTCAGCTTGGTAAATCAGTTATGAACGTTGGGTCCAATCAGTTGTCGACTAGTAACCAAAAATTTATCTTAAGACGAAAATTATTATAATATCCTCTAACCTCATGAACGAGTGGAAATTTTGGGAGCGATGTCTTGTTCCAAGCCTTGTTAGAGTTTTGGTTTCTCTTTGCGACAACATGATGCTTGCATGATTTTGGTATTGTATGTTGAACTGATAGAAATGGAGCACAACAGATTAAATGCAATGATTGCAAATTGTTTGCGAAGTTATGGTTATCTATGATGTTACTCTTGCTCAAGTCATTTAGTTTCTGTATTAACTGAAGCAATATAAGCCAAATTATAAACTAGTGCCTTTTTAATTTATTACTTTGAATTTAAAGTTTAACTTGTTGCATGGAAAAGTTTTATTAATTGATTTTGAGAATATGGAAAATGAAAATATATGTATATAAAAGCAGAAACATCAATCAAAAAAGCAGTCCACCTTGAATTTGAAAAGTTAAACACATATGTGTCATCTTTAAAGTTTCAATTTCAACATAGATGTTTATAGTTTCATGCCTTTAAAGTGTATTTAAAGATTTTGTTATAACATATTAAGTTTAAACCGTATGCCAAACTTAGTTTATTAAAGAATGTCGGAGACATCGAAGCTAAGTTCGAATGGTTTCAAGAAGGGTACAATGCTAGGGAAAAAAAGATTTTTATGGCGATACAAAAATGCACATCCACGATTTGTGTCACACCCCAACCGGTGGCGGAATACATCGAGGTGAGACTTGTGATAGATTGTTCAAAGACTTCATAACACTAAATAGTGACAATAGATTAAAAAAGATTTCATTCGTATCTAAGATTCAACAAATATACAATTTGTTCATGAGAAAAATACATCAACTTGAACCATGAGTACAATAAAGATTGTTTTCGTTTGTTTCTAAGGCCAAATCCTAAGTGATGTTTCTTGTATCGTCTCATCAAGCTTTTCCTGCAACATGTATAAAATATCCGTCAACACATAAAGTATTGGTGAGCATACTGGTTTTGACCTACGTACATAGTATAAGAAGGTTTTACTCAAATCATCATGTTATAGGCATATGCACGTAGAACCATACAAACGGCAACAACACTCGATAACACAAAAGACTTCATCTTATCATGACCCATAAAGGGGGCGGCGTATCAACCTATAGCGCTATACATGTAAGGTGGGTTGTTAACTATTCGTACATTTGTATGTTAGACTTTGAATTCTAGCATGGCATAGCATAATAGCATTTAGATTGAGCATAATAGTTTTTAAGAGTATGAAATCATTTAAGTTTTGATAGTGATACATGTTGAGCCCCAAAGAATAAAGAATAAAGGGGGGACAGGTATGAACTCACCTGAAGTGCATTATGAAAGAATAACTAACAATGTCTGAAGCTGGATTGACTGAATCTCTTGTGTCCTATTACAAGTAAAGGATGCCTTAATTTCTAATGCAAATGAACTTATTTTGTTTCTTAGTTTTAAAGATAGTTTATCCAACTACCTAGACTCGTATTGTAAACAATACGTGTCTTAATGAGTGTATGACTTAACGTACCGATAAAAATTTGGTTTTGTTTTCTCGAAAGTAGGCGTGTATGTATAGCTATGATCAATATATACTTTAATGTAGTATTCAAGGTTTCATTGAGTTAATTATACATATTTATAGGTTTAAATGCCCGATATGTTTATTATATTTTGTAAAAAAAATTGGGCAGAGTCTCTTTTGTTTTTGTATAAACCCGACAACTAAAGTTGTCTATATTTTATCTCAAAACATCAATTGTCTAAACCAAACACAAAACAATTTAACCAAGTTTATACGCTACAAATGGCTCAGGTGATTAAGACTATAGAAAGAGATAACTAAGAGTTTTGATAAGTAATACATATACATATAGTGCGATGTTTTGACAAATCGTATGAACATAGGATATCCATTATATTACTTTGTGTAAGTATAGTTTAGTTAATAGTTAATGTTTCAAAAATAAAGTAGTAAAACGACTAGTTAAAATAAGCATTCAAAGTTAATTTTTTCATCAACTAATATATTTGTTTACATATACCAACATATGTTTCGTATAACTACTTTAAACATTTAAAGTTCGTAATATTAACACATAAGCGTGTATATATATATATATGTGTGTGTGTGTATACATGTTAACAATTATCTTTGTAGGCCCCATAATACTTTTAGGCATTTTATAAACACAAATCGGTTCGGTTCGTTTTACACTTTTAGTTACATAGTTATACACATGAATCGGCAAGAAATAAACAAAGTATAGGTACGGTGTGTGTTTATACCTTCCCGCTAAACTAGACCCACGAAACGAACATAATTTGCTCCGGTTTCGGGGTTGACCAGGTTTGACTAGTTGACCAAAAGTTTGACCAGCTTTGACCGCAACGACCAAACGTTAACCAGACCCGAACCTTGACCTGCTGCACTGACCCGTTGAGTAAATCATATTCGTTTGACTTCATTGACCTGGGTCTCGACAACTCGATCCACCCGAAACTACTGGACCCGAAAAGAAAGACGAATCGACCATGAACGAACCAAGCATCACTAATCGAATCGAACCCTGGTAACCAAACAGAAATCCTCACCGGTAATTGTACCAGGACCAAACGCCAGTCACCACCTTCGACTAGGAACCCACCTGACCTGGTAACACTAAAATGAACGGAAGGGGACTTGAACTATAAGAGGTGTTGTCGGGTCATGGGTATAGTGTAGAGCCCGGGTGACCCTGTAATTTTGCTGCCGCTGCTTTAGATAGGAGAGAGAGGAAAAGGGGTTAGTGGCTCGGTGGATGGACGAAGGGGATGGGGTGGTTGTTAGCGGCGGCGGCTGGAGTAGAGGGGCCATCGGTCAGAATTGACGGAGAGGAAAGGAAAGGTGTGCGTGTGGGTTGGTGGTACAGGTGATTGTTTGCGAGGATGGGGGAGCTTGGTGGCGGTTATGGTGGTGGTTGGAGGTGTATGCAGAGGAGAGAATGAGGGTGGTGGACTTGGTGTTGGCTAGGGTTGGAAGATACAAAATGAGGAGGAAGAAAGAACAAGATGTTATATAGGTAGGGTTTTGTGTGTAGGTTAGGTTAGGTGGTTGAGTACCGTGTATACCAACTAGTTACTGACTCGGTCTCGTCTAAATTACATAACTTGTTTAACCGCTATAATAATTATTTCCCGTTATTTATTTATATAAACCAACTTCAAACGAGTGGTTGGACTATATATTTGATATATATTTTTAGTCGCGTTTGGAAATTTACAAGGATAAGTGTCGGTTACTACCGTGTTATTACTTATAACCCGTTATTTGGCGAATTTAGATAATTAATTTTATAAATGAAATAATAATGTATTTCTTATTACTGAGATAATATTGTTAACGAATTAACGAATCGTTTTATGAATAAAATATTATTATTATATTATTCGAGAAACGCTGAGCGTTACAGTCTCCCCTACTTTAGGAAATTTCGTCCTCGAAATTTATTTCGAAATGACTGTTAAGTACGGTTGCGAACTTAAGGGAGGGTGGACTGTATGGGTTATAGCGTGTGTTGTTGAGTTTTGTTGAGTAATAAGCTTTTCTGTAATATGGAGAATGTTTTGGATGTTTTAATTATCATTTGAATGATTATGCTTAGACTTATGATAGGGCTTATTGTAATTTGGACAGGTTGACTAGAGTTGGTCCTTGGTCTGACCCTCAGTCACATCTTCGATACACCATTAGTGTTTATATATAGGGTGTACCGTAGCTAACCCACCACACTTTTGGTATTTCGAATTTGTACTAAGCATCTACCAACGATCCTAAATAGAATTTCATCTCACCTTAACGAACCTGTAAATTCATGATTACGTTCCGGACCGCAATCGCCAATTTACCTTACATTAGGGTGTTGTGCCTTTCTATGACACTAACTCGAAATAAAACGATGGATATGACGTAAATGTGTCCTTAATCTAAGAGCTAGTCATTATGTTTGTGAAATGAACACGTTGATATGCGACGACATGATAACATAATGATGATGTATGTAGGTAGGCAAGCAAGTATTAGCAAACAAAACATGTATATGAATATAAGCATGGATAAATTTAGGTACGGGCTACAACCAAAACTGGTTGTCTGGAAGGCTACATCCTAACTAGATATATTCCTATAATTGTTGTAAGTGTAATCTATGAAGTAATGTTTATTCATCTATTGAATTAGAAATGGATTGTTTACTTCTCCAAGTTTAGAGGAGATTCATCATGAGTACTTGGATGTTTTGAGTTTTAGCCTTTAGGTATAAGCGACTTCAAATTTGTGGATAGAATGTTTTTATGGCGATTTATATGCATTAAGTGAAAAATTAAGTTTATAGAATACTATAAGTATTATAGGATACTCATTTTCAATATCATGGGAAAATATAGTCATACGCAAAATCAAAACTTAGGTTTCATGGATAAACAAGTTTCATGTATGATCAAGTTTGCAAGTGTCATAGAATATGCATCAAATTTCAAGTATTAGGCTTCATAGTTTATGGAAAGATTTATGTGTATCAACACTTATCAAGTAATGTATTATAAGTATAATTGTATCTAAGAAGGTGTAACTAGTATGCATTCAACTGCTAAGTAGAAATAACAATCTCTCCTAGTCGTTGAGTGGAGGTATGTATTAAAGTGAAAGTGTATTCGTAAGAGTATCAAAATGCGAATGTGAATGTATAGGTAGACTTAGTTGTGATTGTATCATACAAAGATAAAGGTTTATGGACAATCAGGATGGAAAGTAATGTTTGAGTTTATTGAACAATGAAATAGTCATTCCCTGGGCAAGAAAAATTAATGAGTAATTATGCTTTGTAGGAGATAGAAGTGTAGAATGTGTTGGAGAATATTAACAAAAGTCAATGATTGTAGGAATGGAGGACGTATATTGTAAGTGGATGATGGATAATAAGAAATTTTGCTTTTTGGAAAAATGAAGTTTTTGGTCAATAAAGAATTAAATTTCGTAGGGAATGATGTATACGGAATACAGTTGAAATTTAAACCTTGGTTGTGGAAAACGAAAATGTTGTTGGTAAATAGTTTAACTCGTTAGGCTTGAAAATTTGTGGACATGTGGGTATAGACTAGTTGACATGAAATCAAGTTTATGAAAATGATTGGTTTTACAAAAATAAGAATTAATAATTCATAGACGTTTGCTTGTGAAAAGAGCTTATGTTCCTTATTATAACCTATACATGAGAAGGTCAAGTTTCACACGTTGTCAAAGATTTTC
Organism: Ambrosia trifida; assembly: GCA_028751855.1. NCBI lineage: Eukaryota > Viridiplantae > Streptophyta > Magnoliopsida > Asterales > Asteraceae > Ambrosia > Ambrosia trifida. The sequence continues at coordinate 701,283 of CM054123.1, read as the reverse complement.
AATAGTAAGCTAGGTACGAATCTAGGTAAATAAAGGACTTCATGTTTAATGAAAGAAAATTTCATATTCGCAATTTTTTTTTTTAAACATTATGAAATTACACATAACGAAAATAATTGTGTACCTGTTTCGAACAAGATTGTTTTTAGAAAATACAACGGAGATTTAGAACGGTGAAAAGAAAATACAAAAGATTTGAAATCATAAAGTGTAGGTAAATATTTGTTAAAAATTTTGAGTATGTTATGGAGAGATTCATATGGGTTGGATCAAATATGACAAAAATATAATAATGAAAAATAATAGCTAGCATTAAGCATTTCTGTAATTTAGACATTAACAAATGCTAGAAAGTATAGAGTAGTAACTGGATTATTAATTTATATTAAAAATTAATTTGGTATAATGTAAGGTAGATAAGCATAGAATGTGAAATATGATAATATCAGTGGAAAATTACATAAAGTTAAGGTTTTGGATGTATAAATATTTTTGGAATGTTTATTATAATAGTTTATATTACTTGAGAATATTTATTTGATATTTCATTTGAACAAAATGTCATTAATGTGAAAAATTCGGTTTGTTTAAAATATAACGTTTTATAGAATCGATTGTCAATCGATGTACAAGGTTGGAGAAAACTTTGTAAAGTGCATAATTGAAAATCCTTGAAAATAAAACGCTTTAATATGAAACCAGATTTATTATAAAATGTTTGATTAAAATATTTGAGGACATAAAAATTAAATATTTCCAGTAAATGATGATGTTTACCGATACTTTTGAGAATTTCAAAACTATGAGTAGGCAGAAGTGAGAGAGGTTGAAGTAATGCATCTAGTAAAATGGACTTGAAGCTGATTGCAGAATGTAAAAGAGATTTACAAAGGTTGGATTATTCCGGATCGGAACTGCGATTAACCAAAGTGGTCGAAAATTCTTTTGAGTTTTGGAATCATGCTTTGGCCTAATAGATGGAAATACTCTCGCCGAGGTTTCGGTTAACGGTATTCACCCTTCCAGTTACTACACGTCCATTCTCAATCGAAAGTTTAAGATTTTGGAGAGATTGAAAAATTCAAGGAATGGAACTAATCATCAAGGTAAAGGGAATCAGTCCTAGCTTGATGATAAAGTTGCTATGATAATGTATAGGAATGAAGCGCTACCAAGATAAAGGAATTCAGTCTTAACTCGGTAGTAGAGCTTCGACGAATTGAGGGAATATGAAACTAGTCATCAAGATGTGGATATCATTCCTAACTCGATGTTATCGTCTTCGAATTGTGGATTGGTACTTACCCATAGAGTAAAGGAAGTTAATCCTAACTCTTTGGTAAGGTTTCACTAGGATGAGATGAGTGAATTTGTCATCAAGGTAAGGAAATCACTCCTATCTCGATGGTAAAATTTCAAAAATTTAAAAGGAATGAAACAGATTGAATGTTGTCACCAAAGTAAGGGTTTCACGCCTATTTTAGTGAGTTTCTTTTGTTTGTGAAATACGAGTGTCTTTGTATTGGAGTATACGTTGCCTTAGGAAAGGCAGCATGCATCTTTAAAGTTTATGAAATTAATATGAAACAAGTAGGAAAATCAAGTATTTCAAGCATGTAAAGGAAGTAGTCAAATAAAGGTTCCTAACTATAGACTAGTTCATTCATGGCAATTTTCCTAATTCCCTATAGTTATGGCTCTGATACCAATCTGTCACACCCCAACCGATGGCGGAATACATCGAAGTGAGACTTGTGACAGATTGTTCAAAGACTTCATAACACTAAATTGTGACAATAGATTAAAATAGATTTCATTCGTATCTAAGATTCAACAAGTATACAATTTGTTCATGAGAAAAATACAACAACTTGAACCATGAGTACAATAAAGATTGTTTTCGTTTGTTTCTAAGGCCAAATCCTAAGTGATGTTTCTTGTATCGTCTCATCAAGTTTTTCCTGCAACATGTATAAAATATCCGTCAACACATAAAGTATTGGTGAGCATACTGATTTTGACCTACGTATATAGGTATAAAAAGGTTTTACTCAAATCATCATATTATAGGCATATGCACATAGAACCATACAAACAGCAACAACACTCGATAACAAAAAAGACATCATCTTATCATGACCCATAAAGGGGGCGGCGTGTCAACCTATAGCTCAATACATGTAATGTGGGTTGTTAACTAATCGTACATTTGTATGTAAGACTTTGAATTCTAGCATGGCATAGCATAATAGCATTTAGATTGAGCATAATAGTTTTTAAGAGTATGAAATCGTTTAAGTTTTGATAGTGATACATGTTGAGCCCCAAAGAATAAAGAATAAAAGGGGGACAAGTATGAACTCACCTGAAGTGCATTATGAAAGAATAACCAACAATGTCTGAAGCTGGATTGACTGAATCTCTTGTGTCCTATTACAAGTAAAGGATACCTTAATTTCTAATGCAAATGAACTTATTTTGTTTCTTAGTTTTAAAGATAGTTTATCCAACTACCTAGACTCGTATTGTAACAATACGTGTTTTAATGAGTGTATGACTTAACGCACCGATAAGAATTTGGTTTTGTTTTCTCGAAAGTAGGCGTGTATGTATAGCTATGATAAATATATAATTTAATGTAGTATTCAAGGTTTCGTTGAGTTAATTATACATATTTTTAGGTTTAAATACCTCATATGTTTATTATATTTTGTAAAAAAATTGGGCAAAGTCTCCTCTATTTTTGTATAAAATCCGACAACTAAAGTTGTCTATATTTTATCTCAAAACATCAATTTTCCAAACCCAACACAAAACAATTTATCCAAGTCTATACGCTACAAATGGCTCAGGTGATTAAGACTATAGAAAGCGATAACTAAGAGTTTTGATAAGTAATACATATACATATAGTGCGATGTTTTGACAAATCGTATGAACGTAGGATAGCCATTATATTAATTTGTGTAAGTATAGTTTAGTTAATAGTTAATGTTTCAAAAATAGAGTAGTAAAACGACTAGTTAAAATAAGCATTCAAACTTAATATTTTCTTCAACTAATATATTTGTTAACATATACCAACATATGTTTCGTATAACTACTTTAAACATTTAAAAGTTCGCAATATTAATACATAAGCGTATATATATATATGTGTGTGTGTGTGTGTGTGTATATACATGTTAACAATTATCTTTGTAGGCCCGATATTACTTTTAGGCATTTTATAAACACAAATCGGTTCGGTTCGTTTTACACTTTTAGTTACATAGTTATACACATGAATCGGCTAGAAATAAACAAAGTATAGGTACGGTGTGCGTTTATACCTTCCCGCTAAACTAGACCCACGAAACGAACATAATTTGCTCCGGTTTCGGGGTTGACCAGGTTTAACCAGTTGACCAAAAGTTTGACTATCTTTGACCGCGAAGACCAAACGTTAACCAGACCCGAACCTTGACCTGCTGCACTGACCCGTTGACTAAATCATATTCGTTTGACTTCGTTTACCTGGGTCTCGACAACTCGATCCACCCGAAACTATTGGACCCGAAAAGAAAGACGAATCGACCAGGAACGAACCAAGCATCACCAATCGAATCAAACCCTGGTAACCAAACAGAAATCCTCACCAGTAATTGTACCAGGACCAAACGCCAGTCACCACCTTCGACTAGGAACCCACCCGACCTGGTAACACCAAAATGGACGGAAGGGGACTTAAATAATAAGAGGTGTTGTCGGGTCATGGGTATCGTGTCGAGCCCGGGTGACCTTGTAATGTTGTTGCCGCTGCTTTAGATAGGAGAGAGAGGAAAAGGGGTTGGTGGCTCGGTGGATGGACGAAGGGGATGGGGTGGTTGTTAGCGGCGGCGGCTAGAGTAGAGGGGCCGCCGGCCAGAATTGAGGGAGAGGAAAGGAAAGGTGTGCGTGTGGGTTGGTGGTACAGGTGATTGTTTGCGAGGATGGGGGAGCTTGGTGGCGGTTATGGTGGTGGTTGGAGGTGTATGCAGAGGAGAGGATGAGGGTGGTGAACTTGGTGTTGGCTAGGGTTGGAAGATGCAAAATGAGGAGGAAGAAAGAACAAGATGTTATATAGGTAGGGTTTTGTGTGTAGGTTAGGTTAAGTGGTTGAGTACCGTGTATACGAACCAGTTACTGACTCGGTCTCGTCTAAATTACATAACTTGTTTAACCGCTATAATAATTATTTCCCGTTATTTATTTATATAAACCAACTTCAAACGAGTGTTGGACTATATATTTGATATATATTTTTAGTCGCGTTTGGAAATTTACAAGGATAAGTGTTGGTTACTAGCGTGTTATTACTGACAACCCGTTATTTGGCGAATTTAGATAATTAAATTTATAAATGAAATAAGAATGTATTTCTGATTACTAAGATAATATTGTTAACGAATTAACGAATCGTTTTATGAATAAAAAATTATTATTATATTATTCGAGAAACGCTGGGCGTTACAATTTGTCAACTTGCAACCGGTAACATTCCTGACGAATTTGATGAATTTTTAAATATGTTAAGTAGAATTTCAAGCGAGTCTCATCACTATTTTTGTAACGGTTATTTATATGGTGAAGAGTATCTATGAAGACAGACTAGACACGACATAACACGTTTGTACGCCGCACATGAAGCTAGATGGTAGTTTCCCGCGATGGTCGGTAGCATCGAATGTACGCACGTCGAATGGAGAAGTTGTCCGACGACTTTGCGAGGCCAAATTTATGAGAGGTGACCATAAAAAACCAACGATCATGCTCGAAATCGTTGCGTCGAACAATTTATGGATTTGGCATGCGTACATTATCCCCCCTCCCCGGTTCAAACAACGACGTTAATGTTTTACATCAGTCAACGATCATACGGGTTTCCACTTCGTCTTCTCAAAGGTCGCTGGTAATCGTGAACCACCACGGCTGGCGCTTGTGCCACTGTTGTGCAACCCTTCTGCTCCAGAAGCGTCAAACGGTTAGAAACCAGGATCATCGCGACACCGCCACCAGCATTACTGAAAATATTACTTCCCACCGTTTCATTTTCAGGTCCGGAATCTTCGACTAAAACCAACGTCAATTGCATAACAATCGAAATCACGAAATCGGTTTAGGCGATGACGAACTGCTTTCAGATCTGGTGATGGATTGGGGGACGAGTGGTTTACTTGCGGCAGTGACGAACTTCGTGTCACCGGCTTCGTGATGTGAGTGGCGGAGATATAGTAGAGGATAGGGGGCATATTTCAGGTTGTGTAGCCAGCGACGTATAAAAAAAGAGACCTTGATCCTTCTTCTTCAATGATGGTATAAAGAAAGAGTAAGAGAAAGCTCAGAAAGAGTAGAGAATGTTTATGGAATTTGGTTAATAGATAGGTTTCAAACTTTCAACTCAGCTGTTTGAAAAATAATAAAATCACCATTGGGTACAGCTGTAAGATTAATAAGCAATGTTGCTAACTTTTCTTTTGTGCTTGATATGTAATTAATTCATTTCAGTTACTTACTAAATGCTTTCTTTAAAAATTTAACACACTCTTGTGTTTGCCGCTTCAGTAAATACATTTTAAAAAGTGTGGTCATATTTAACACAACTATTTATTTATCGTAACCTTTTGACGAACCAAATTGATTTCAACCAAACATTGGTAGCAGTATAATTAATATCAAATATTAATTTTTGGGTTTTCTCTTTCGTTTGTTGATTATAGCGATAGTTGATACCACAACAATTAAATCGATACCGATCAAACTTCCGCCGCGCGTAGCGCGCGATTCTTGCTAGTTAATATAGTTTAATAATTAGCTATAAACTTTGTGTAAGTGATGGATTGGCCCACTGAAAGTGACTACAGGCCCAATGCAACTTGCTTTGTCCATTCATATAAGGGCCCATGGCTGACTTTATAACTTACGAATGAAAGAGAAAAATCCATAACATAGACACGTGATAAAAAAGAATCCAGAAAAAGCCGAGACTTATACGACCACCAGTAATGAGGTAAACTATATACAGTAATTTGTATTAGATTGTTGTGATGTAAAGTTACATTTGTGTGCATATGTAAAGCACAATATTACAGTCTAGTCCATAAACTAACACAATAATATTCTTCGTAAAATACACTCAATGGCATCCCTAGAGATTTATGTGTTTTGTCTGTGCCATTAAAAAATATCTCCTTTAAAAGTTTTGGGTTATAAATAATGTTAGGCTTATAAATAACCTAATAAGTTTTTAGTTTATATGGTCCAAAGTTTTAAATTTGGAGTTTTGTATTTAACACAAACTCATATATAAGAATTTTATAAAAACAAAATCTGCCCCCTAAAAATTGGGCCCTACCCGAGGGTTCTCTCAGACCACCGTAAGAGAAGACGAAGGGCGTTTGAACAACGACGATTATATTTTTCCTTTTTAATTTATGTTTTCAATTTAGCTTTGTTTCTTAATTTGACCATGTATTGTTTTGCTTATAAGGTTTCGGTCAATGGATGTCGGTTAATGCTTAAAACTTTCTGAGCAACATCTAGGGTTAGAACTCTTAATTTTTGGCTTCAGTTTAACTCCTCTTTGTTTTCACAATATGTTTATACCTTAATCTTTTATGTTGTCCCTTTTTAGTTTTGCTTTCAAGATGATCTAGGGTTATCTTGCATGTAATTTAATTTTTGTTTAAGCTTAGTTAGCAATATCAAGTGTTAGGGCTCTAAATTTCAGTTTTAAGTCTGCATCCTCTTTTGTTGTCACGTTATGCTTTATATATTGGGGGGGGGGGGGGGGATCACCAAAATAGCCATTGATCAACTTTTTTTTTTTACCAAACTAGCCACATCCCGTCTCTTGGGAGAGTCGGCTCACGATTTTCGAGACGTCTTCAAGAGGTTTCCCGTTTAACCAACCACAGCACGACACATCTTCAAAAAATAATAAAAAAATCAAATAAACGCTGCACCTACCTTCTCTTCTCCCTCTCTACTCTCTCTCTCTCCCTCTCTTGATACCCTTCTCTTACAACAAGAAAGAAACAATTGGTGTCTCTCTCTCCCTATTAACTATCAATCCTTCTCCCTTTAATATCACCTTCTGATTACTCTTTCACGCAAGAACAACCCTTTGAACAACCATTAACACCTCTCTCTTTCTCTCTCTCTTTCAAACAACAATAGCTTCAACGACCTGCTCTCTCTCTCTCTCTAATCCTATACCTTCTCCTCTCTTACAACGATAGCAATGACTGTTTGATGGAACAGAGAGAACTAGGTGGGGATCCGGTCAACGATTGAGTTTCAGGTGAGGTGAAGTTTCCAATCGGTGGGTGACCTGGTTTCAGATCAGTGGGTGGGTTATGTCCGAGTGATTGTTTGGTTTTTCAGGTGGGTTCAGGTTTCCGGGTAGGTCTAGGTTGCAGGTAGTGAATCGGGTGGTGGTGGGTGTCCGGGGTAAGGTGGGTTTTGGTTTTCAGGTGAGGCGTTCGACTGAAGTAGTTTCCGGTTGGTTGTAGTTGGATTTTTCTGGTTTTGGCTTGTGTCCCGGTGACGTCTCCGGTGGTGGTGGCGTCTCCGGTGATGGTGGTGGTGGTACTACAGCTGTGATGCTATGCGTTGGATTCAAGGCTTTTGCTCATTTCAGTTGAAAGTCACGAGAGAGAGAAAGAGAGAGGTGAGAGAGAGAGTAGAGGGGCGAATGCGCAGCTTTTATTTGATTTTTTTATTATTTTTTAAACACGCGTCGTGCTGTGGTTGGTTAAACGGGAAACCTCTTGAAGACGTCTCAGAAATCGTGAGCCGACTCTCCCAAGAGACGGGAGGTGGCTAGTTTGGTAAAAAAAAGTTGGTAAATGGCTATTTTGGTGATTTCCCCTTTATATATTGATCTCTTTTGTTGCCCATGTTCAGTTTGGTTAAATAACTAGGGTTATACTTTTCTAGATGGGCTAGGGTTGTCTTGCATGTTAGGTAATTGTTATCATAAGAACGATCAAAGGCTTTCATTAATAGGCTTGTTTCTTCTTTTGTTTTACCTTATGCTTTATATATTCTTTTTTTTCTATTCTCGTTTTTCAGTTTTGCTTTTGCGAGTTACTTCTGAATCCGGCGAATATATACAAGTAAGGTTATGCATTTTAAGATCAACTAGAATTGTGTGGCATATATATCCCATGAATTTTGTTGTAGGAATATTGTTTGGTTCTTATTTATTGTTATAGATAGTTAATTATTTGATTTTTCAAAAGACATGCATTTTGGGTTGTAGAAATCTATGTTTTGTAGTCCTCAGGCATACTATGCTTATCTCGATGCCTTAAATGCTTCTTACTGGACGGAAGATCCATGCCTATATGACATTGGTTAAAGAAAGATCACCAATATGTGGTGATATACTTCTGGAACTATGAATCCAGATTGAATTAAAATCTACAATGATATTGATCAACCACAAGATTCACATTTAAAGACCTTAGGCAGAAGTCGGGAAATGAAGTGTAACAACCTGGTATAAACCCTCAAAATTTTTTCGCGTTTATTTTAGGGCATGTTTGGATAAACTTATTTGATGCAAAAATTACTTTTTGTTAAAAGGACTTATTAACTTATGACTTTTTAAAAGGGAGTTTTTAAAAAAGTGTTTGGATTAGCTTATGTGGTGGGAAAAAAGAATAAGTTGATAAGTTAGTTTGTAAAAATATGTTTGGTTTAACTTATTTAGGTAAAATGACCAAAAAGGGTATAAGGAGGGAAGATGTAAAGATATAATAAGGGCAAGTAGGTAAATAACCATCAATAAGTTATAAGGAGGTTCAAAAAGTCACTCATCCCTTACTTTTCCAAAACAACTTATCATAGGCTTACAAAAAGTTAAAACAAAAAGTCCTTTTCCTTTTGCCAAACACTTTTTGTAACTTATTAACTTTTTGAAAAAGTTATAAGTTATAAGGAGGTGGAAATAAGGAGAGCCAAACATGCTCTTAATAGAAACCAACAAATAATACGATTGTGTGCGAAACTAAAAACCGAACCATTGAATATATAAAATATTGTTAGAATACGCGTCACGAGACGAAACTAATACGCGTTATGAACCCGCTCCCGATTAAGGTGATTAGTCACCATGGGACACATGACACCTTTACCATGTGCCCCATGGCTTTCTAGTATTAGTGTGGGTGTAGTGGAGCGTTTTGGTGGCGCCATCAGCCCCATAGCGTCGGGGAATACCGCCCCCAAGCGTTATGGGGGCGATTTGGATGGGGTGGTCACGAGCATGGCGAGCGTTGTGCAATGGAATGTGGCAGTTTGTTTGATTGTTACCGTTGGGTAACGAACATTTTAATAAAAAAAATCACCATCTCTATATATAAATATATAAACCATTGCACATATATAAGTCAACACACCCTCAAATACACACACGTACAATTCAACTAGATAAAAAATATACACACAAATCACCATAATGTCGTCTCCTCCATCCGAAGACTCGTTTACCGATCTTTATCAAAGGTTCTTTTACGACGACGGCACGGAAGAGAAAGAAGCCATTACGAGTGTAGTTATGCTAGCATCGAGCGCGATGCAACACCTTCATAATGCGCCCCACGGCCGATATTATCTAGGGAATATATACAGTGAGACTGTGTATCCGCCAATGAGCATTTAATGAATGATTATTTCAATGCGAATCCAGTTTACGGCCCTGATATGTTTAGGCGAAGATTTCGGATGAGTAAAACCTTATTTTTGCGCATTACCGAAGATTTAGAGTCAACATACGACTACTTTAAGCAAAAACCCGACGCTATAGGGTGTTTAGGATTCACCGCAATTCAAAAGGCCACTTCCGCATTACGTGTGCTCGCCTGGGGGAACACATACGATATCAATGATGAGTTTTTGAAGATGGCGGAGAAAACCACACGCGATACCTTGGAGTATTTCTGCTACGGTATATTTACAAATTTAAATATATTTATAATTATAATTAGTAGTTACATTATATATATATTATTTTTATAGGTATATGCCAATTATATGGAAAATGATACTTGAGAAACCCGACATGGAACGACCTTCAACAACTATACGAAGCGCATTTACAAAAACATGGATTACCCGGCATGATTGGTAGTATAGACTGTCGTCAATGGCGGTGGTATAGTTGTCCAACCGCATGGCGAGGTCAACATACACGCGGTGACCAAAAGGGACGAACGTTTGTTTTACAAGTAGTTGCCTCACAAGACCTGTGGGTTTGGTCGGCCTTCTTTGGTCTCGCTGGGTGTATGAACGATATAAATACTTTTCAGTTTTCGCCATTGCTAGAGTCTTATATTGGCAGAACAATACCGAAAGTTGGGTTTTATGAAAATAATAATTACTACGAGCATGGATACTACTTGGCGGATGGTATATATCCGAAGTATTCAATGCTCGTCAAAACGTTTAGTCAAACACAAGATGAAAAAAGAAAATATTTTAAGACATTTCATAAGTCCGCAAGAAAGGACGTCGAGAGGTGTTTTGGCGTTCTTCAACAACGATGGCATTTTGTTAGAAATCCTTGTCGTGTGTTGGAAAAAGAAAGAATTAGAATGGTGATGTATGCTTTGTATCATAATACATAATATGATACTTGAAGACGAAGGAAATGCAATATGCCAAAACTATTTTCCGGAAGATGATGTTCAAGGGACGCAAGCGACAATGGAGGAGAGATTGCAAAACAGTACCATATTGCGTTCCAAGGATATAAATAACGCGTTGAAGGCGGATTTGGTTGAGAAAGCATGGGCGATTCGCCCGATTCAAAACAATCAACAAGAAGAAGAAGAAGAAGAAGGAGAAGAAGAAGAAGAAGGAGAAGAAGAAGAAGAAGGGGTAGAAAATGAGGAAGACGAAGAAGACGACGACGGTGACGAGTAGTAATTTATATTTTTAGTATTTGTAATTTTTTTTGTATTTGTAATATTTTTAGTATTTATAATTTTTTTTAATTTAATGAAATATTATTAGATATTTAATATTATTATTTAAATAAGAAAAAATAATTAACCAATGATTACCCAATCATTTATAACGCCCCATAACGCTCTTTCTATTACTTTATAATATTTTTATCCCTATAACGCCCATCCACTACACATGCCTTTATAACACACACACACACCCTTACTCTTTTATATAAACTAAGACACACACACACACACACACACACACACACTAACACACACAACCCATACATATACTGATAAAGGAGAAAGAGAGGAAGAGGAGCCGGAGGTCTCCCACCACCGCCGACGGCGGAGCTCCAGCCGATCGATCCCCAACAACACACCCTCACCTTCACCACTTCACTGATTATTATTAAAGAGAGAGAGATAGGAGATCGACAGAGAGAGATGAGTGGAGAGAGAGAGAGAGAGAGAGAGAGAGAGATGCCGAGACAGAGAGAAAGCAGAGGAGGGAAAGACAAGAGAAGGAAGAGAGAGAAAGTTCCAAAGAAAGAGAAGAGGAGAAAAGAGAGAGATCGAAGAAGAGAGGAGGGAAGGAGAAAGGAAAACGGACGGTGGTGCACGGCGGCGCCGCCGCTTCCATAACCACACTATCGGTGAATAAAGGTACTTCCCTAACAAAACCCCTCTCCTTGTATCACTAATCTGAGATACTCATTGATGATGGCTTGGGTGTTGGACTGTAGTAGTTGATGATTATTATTATTGTTGGTTGTCACACCCCGCCTAAGCGGAAACGCGAGGTGCGGCTTCGAAAGATTTTCAAGCATAAAGGTCACACGAGCATTGATTAAAATAAAGCGGGACCTTTCATTAAACAACCAGATTTGTTCTTCATAGAGTTAATTATTTAATATTCAAAACTATTGTATGTAAATGTCTAATATTAGGACAACAACACAACAGTCCAAAAGAAGGTATCCCACAAATACTCGCACGCGAGCCCCGCAAGTTCCATTATCCATGCTAATTTCCTGAAAAACATGCATTAAAGGAAATATGGGTCAACATAAAGTTTGTGAGTTCACGGGTTTTCTATATGATGGACATGTAATCCAAAACCGACTGAATCATTGCCTAGCTAGGGCAATAATCAATATGTGATCTGACATGAGCCCATAACCAAACCTTGACATGTTGTGCCTCGCCCATTGTACACTAAATACAATGAAATAATGTGAAATACAAGCACTCTTTTGATATCTGTCATCCGGTCAAAGCGACTGACCAAGAGTGGGGGGGTGTCAACCCAATAGATCTATCCCAGTGTTTCATGGCTAAGTCCATAGCTAATGATTATGGTATGATGTATGACACGAGGGCTTTAACTAAAAACTGTAAGCATGTTTTTCCCGTGGAAAAAAATGTAAAAACTATAAAAGGGGCCGTGAATACTCACTTGGTGTCTGAATGCTAGCCTGAACCGGATCTGGCACTGTGTGTTTGTCCTGGGGATGCCCTAAGTTCATATAAAGGCACCTTAGGTCTATGTTCTTCTAACTACCATGCAACTGTTCACCTGACTGTAACACCCGTGGACTAGGGGCTTCTGTACCACTATCCACGTTCACACACTGTATGTGTCTGAAAATGTTCGTGTTGTCGTTTAAGTGACTCTGTTTAGTCTGTTTTTTTTTGGTAAAACAAGTATTTTGTCTTACTAAATGTTACCAAGTGTTATGTATGTCACATTTATGTAAGCCTAGGGTGGCATATGGACACATTTTTGGATAATCTTGTATAAAACGACTTGTTTAGGTGTTTGCCTTTATATATATATATATATATATATATATATATATATATATATATATATATATACTCGTATACCATATGTTTCCAAGAAAACTCTTGTGTTAAGCTTGTTAACACATGTTTTTATTACTCTTAACACATGCTTATAAATCTAACCATGTTGTATGTCGTGAAATTAAGTGAAATGTGTTATCCTTGGGCCGGGTCTTGGCCTCATACACGCACGCATACATCTATATGTATGTGTGTGTGCTCGCTTATGTCAATATACATATCCTAAGGTATATAAAATCGCACATAGGTGAGTTTGCATGTACAAGCTATAGTATTGAACTTTTAACATAAAACTTAAGTGTCTAAGTTAGTTTAACTTGAAAGATTAATTGTTGAGAGAGTGTGCGAGTGTGTGTGTTCTTCGGGTGACCAATATACATAACCGAATGAGGTGTGAATGAGGATAAAGGGTTTGGGTGTTATACCTTGATTTATAGCCAAGAATATATAAGAAAAATAAGCTACTTCCTTCCAATTGACTCCTAAAGACTTGCTAGCTACTTGTGACTCCCAAATGGTGAAAACAAGTGATCGAACAAGACCCCTATTGGGTCCCCTTGGCTCGGCCGAAAGGTAAACTGTATATAAACGAAAGTGCGACTAGTGCTGTTTAATTGCGAATTCCAAGTTGTATTGCTGATTGTCGAGTGGTCGAAGGTGGATTCTGAACGGTCGAAGGTAGAACAGACGGTCGAAGGAGGAACTGGGAGGTCGAATGTAGATTTGTATATATATGTGTTCAAGTTCACCCTATATGAACGGTCGAACCTGCACATTCGACCAAGCAATTTGGGCGAATGCGCAGGTCTATATAAGGCAAACTCAATTTTGAATGTTTAACTTTTGGTCATTGTGTTTCCCTCCCAGTGTGTGTTTCTCCCTAGGGTTTTTATTGAGTCTGTAATCAAGTTATATCATTATAAACAATCTTTTGAAGTGTAATTGATTATGTTATTGAATGAAATGAAAGTGTTTATGATGATTTCTGTGTTTTGCTAGTTTTATTATCATTTTGTGATCAATTCAGGGATTCCGCACCTGAATTGAACTTGGTTGATCATGATCTTTGTTGATTAGCCGATCCTATACGCATACAAAGTGGTATCAGAGCCATTTGGATCAAACAACCACAAATTGATAATATTACAGCTGATTTGGACCTAATTTTGATCAAAACTTTCTGTTTTTCATTGAACATTTGTATTTGGTGTTAAATTGATTGATTTGAACTTGTTTTCATGGATAAAATTCAAAATTCTCTTTGATAAACTTGTTCCAAATCCAATCCGAAGCAAAACCTGCATAAGATCATCGAATTTCATCAACATTTGAAAATTTTTGATCAAAATAACTGATTTTCAAAGTATAACCGTTTTTCAAAATGAAAGAGTCGAACCTAGGGAGATTTGGTCGTGAGTGGAGTTTTTAGGTCGAACTAGGGATTATTTGGTCGAACGTGGATTGTTTGGTCGAACCTAGAAAGTTTTAGTGTGTTGTTGTTCATTCGACCTTAAGTGGTACATTCGACCAATCGGGTGGTCAAAGGTGGGTTTAATCGGTCGAAAGTGAACTGAGTCTGTTATTTTCTACATTCGAACCTTGTCAAACGGTCGAACCTGGATTAATTTTTACATTCGACCACGCGATTCCTCAAAAGGGTCGAACGTAGAAACTGTTGTGAAAATTTTCTAGTCGTTTCGTGTTTTATCATTTTCAGAACGATATGTGGAACTTTCCTACAACACCACAACCTAATACAACACCACAACAGCAGACAACTATGGAACCTTGGTTGGTAGCTGCTCAGAAGACTAGTCAACCATCCCAATCGATTAACTATTTGGTGATGACTAGTTCTATGCCCCAACAAGTTGCACAACCACAACCACAACCGATGGCTGATTACTGGGGAGTTGTAGCAGCGGCGGTACACTCTCAGACTACCAATGCGATTTCGACACTTATTCATGACTTATCTTCGGGTAGTGGGAGCCGTCCACCAAAGTTGATGGAAATGGTAGACTATAACACATGGAAGACCAAGTTTAAGATTCATCTAGAGGGAATGGGATTAGAAGGAACGGAAGCTTGGCAAATGATTGCTAAAGGGTATGTTGCTCCGGTTTTGGAGAACACAGGTGAGCCGATTCCGTTAGAGAGTCTTGCTGAGGACGAGAAAAAGAAGTTTTCAGTGGAAAAGAAGGCGTTTTCCCAACTGTCCCAAGCCATTAACACTGATCTCTTACATCAGTTTGGGTCATGCACCACTTCTAAACAATTGTGGGACATGTTAAGAAATCGTCATGATGGGAATGAAAAGACGAGGAAGTTGAGAATGGAGGAGTTAAGAAAAGAGTTTGAGAACTTCAGCTATATGGGAAATGAGACGCTGAAGGAGTTGATTCCGAGGTACTATCACTTATTGACTGAACTTTCAAGTTCGGAGATTAACATACCGATGTCTGAGCTGGTGGACAAGTTCGCTGATGCATTGCCACCATACTAGAATCAACACATCGAGGTACTCAAGGAGAAGGATGCGTACCAATACTGGACCATCAATGAGTTTATCCAGAAGCTAGAAAACAAAGAGATGGAAGAAAAGAGGAAGGTGAAAAGAGCTCAAGTTCCTCAGAATCCAGAGCTATACCATGGTGGTACATCTTCATCTCTAGCTAGTTCAAGTTCTAGTTCTATTGTTGCTCCACACATTGCTTGCGTATCAAGTATTGTTGAACCACCCAAAGCCCCCATAAATTACCTTGCTCAAACTTCATCTTATACCCCACCATCATACCCTATTACTACTTACATCCCACCATTTTCACCGATGCAACAAGCTGCTTGTTATTCTGCAAGTTTAAACCAACCTTAACAACAATCTTATATTCCTCAAATGAATCAAACCCAAATGAACCCAAGTCAACCTAATCAGAGTCCAATTGTGCTGGAGACTTCGAACTTGAACAATGTTACTGTTGAAGTTGCACAACAACATGTAGCATTGGTTTCTGCTATGGTCGCTTCTTATAGCGGTTTAGTCGCTAGTCAAATTGGTAACAACAATCTAACCAGTGAGGACTATGCTCAAATTGACAAAGAAGAGATGGAGCTCATTGACATCCAGTGGGCGTTTGCTAGTGTTATGAGGATAACGACTAAGTTCATTGAGAAGACGGGCAAAACTGATCTTTCTACTTCTCCTAACACCACGTATGGCTTCAACAAAGCCAAAGTGACATGCTTTAATTGTGGTGGGAAAGGTCACTTCAAAAGAGAATGCATACAGCCAACACAGTAGAGGAACAGGAATCCTTTCAACACCAACTACCAGAATCGTCAAAATTAGGTATCATACCAAAGTCAAAACAACTCCAATTTTCAACAACAAACTACTTACCAAAATCTCCAAAACACCTCACCAAACAATACAGTTAGACAAAACACTACACAAAACCAGAACCAAAATCCAACACCACACAATCCAACCAGAACTATAATTCCTATCTCTACACCAAACAGCCAAACCCAACCAGATAATAAGAACCAGGCTTTGGTGATTCAGAAAGACGAGGGTTTTGATTGGACTGGTATGCAACTCGGTGTTGAAGAGATTACTGCTGGTAATGTGGCGTGTGTTGCCCAGAAGATGGATTTGGATGAGCCGGTATCTGTTAAAGAAGAATTGGTGACTGAGAAGATGTCTGAGGTGAAAATTGAGGAGTTGAGTGAAGAAAGTGATGTTTGTGTTGAGAAGAAGTCGGGTTTGATTCTTGACACTGTTACTGATGTGCCAGAACAGTATGATTCAGCTTATTCTGATATGGAGAGCGATTCTAATTCTGAAGCTAGTGTTAACTCACTAGATGATGATATCGATCAACTTCTTGCTGTAGCTGATTTTCTGATGACACACAAATCATGCATGGTGGGTGATGCTTTTACCAGAATCGATTATTCTAAATTTTTTGCTGGAAAGGAAGCACACTTTGCATTTATGGCGATGACTGAGCCTCCAAAGCAGGTAAGTTTTGAATCTAATTTAGATATGAATAGTGAAAGGTATTGTGGTGCATGCGATAGATTGACAGAGGATAATAAGCAACTCAGGGTTTAGCTTGAGAGTGCTAAGATCAACTGTCAATCGTATCAAAAAGAAGCACGAGAATTTAACAAAGTGCTTGATGGTTACAAGAAAGACATTTCAGAACTTAAAAAGACTTTATCTTTGAAACAATTATCCATTAACAACTATATCAATGAATTGGAAAATTCAAAACTTGAAATGGCTACAATCAAGTGCTTTGCAGAAAAGGTCAACAAGAAGCTTGAAAGCTATAAACACATTACATATGTTGTTGACCATATCATTGAGGAGCCTTCACAGTCAAGTAGTGCAAACTACAAGGCAGTCCCATCTCCTGTGTTATTTGAAAACCATACTTTGCATTCAATAACACCGGAGATCTCAGTTAAATCTAATTCGACATTGGATGATGAGTCTAACACCTCTAGTGTGGGAGACCCAAATTCTGATGTTCGGCCTATTTTGGGACTAAATAATGAAGGTGTGATTGCTGTAACTGATGATTCCGACTCTGAGGATGACAAATCTGGATATTCCTGTTGAAAATCACATAATTACAAATGAACCTGTGTCACCATCTCAGATTGTGCATCCCATGGCTAACGCTCATCGAGCGAATCAATCAGTTAAGCCTGTTGAGAAAAACGATCAATTTGACAAACCCGTCAAAATTTTCTATCGGATGATAGGATCCGATAAGATAATTTCTGACGAGGAATATCCAATCAAATTTGTCAACTATTCCAAGATTGAGAAAATTTGGCAGGAGAGTACCATTTGGTTCCCAAAGCATGAGCGAACAAATGTACCTCCGGAGGTTTTAGAGAAAATTTATTTGGATATTCCAAAAGAACCAAAGGTTCATGTCACAGAGTTTATCAAGCCAAAGGAGAAGGCTAACAGTTTTCTTGAGCCGACTTACTCCAAGGACCCAGCTCCTGAGAGTCTTAGAAGGAAGTGTGTGGATGATCAATATCCTATCACTACATATGCTAAGTCGAATGCCAAGAACAACTTTGAAGAATACCGTGCGTGTTATAAATGCGGGGAGAGAGGGCATTTACTTGCTCACTACACGTATGTTAGGCACAAAAGGCACGAGGTGAAAGTGGAGCAAAATCATCAACGTCCAGTCGATAATCAATGTTATCCAAAACAACGTTTTTTTCCCTCAACAAGCACCTTTTTACAATCAAAATCTTTTTTATCAAAGAAGGGATAATCGTTCGATGACATATGACCGTCGTAACCGGATAGCCATGGAAAAACAGCTTAAGAAACCTGTGGTGAACACAACTGTTGATAAGCAAAAGGTACCTGTCAAACCTGCAGTCAAACCAACAGTTGGACCTGTCTCTGTTAAATCAGAGAAGGTAACCAAGAAAGTTTCCTTCAAAGACGAAGTAAAGAAACCGGTTGAGACCTCAAAATCTCAGATCTGGATCTTGAAACGTTTGGAACAATATTGGTCACCAAAGGGTTCTCAAGGTGCTTCATCTTCACAAGAGAATGTGAAAGCTGAAATTGAAAAAGATTTAATTGATCAGAAAAAGATCAATTCAAATAAAACTGTTTGTGAGAAAGAATCTTTGAAACTCAATGTTCAAAGACCCAAGACCAAGCAGGCTTGGGTCCCCCGAAAAATCTAATATTTTTACTTGATATGTGCAGGGAGCTTCAGCTGGCCCTGTGAGCAGTCTTTGGATTGTTGACAGTGGAGCTTCTGGTCACATGACAGGGGATTTATCACTACTGTTTGACATCAGAAATATCAATGGAGGATATGTAGCGTTCTTCGGGAATAAAGGTGGATACATTACTATGGAGGGTAGTGTGAGTAATGGGATAGTGAGTTTTGAGAAGATTTCGTACGTGAAGGAAATTGATTATAATCTGCTCAGTGTCAGTCAGATATGTGATAAGCAGTTTTTGGTATTCTTTGATAACAAATCTTGCTACATACTCAAGCCAGGATTCATTCTACCAAAAGAGTGGGTTATGTTAAAAGCTCCGAGAGTGAACAATATGTACATTCTCGACATGTCAAAAGCTATGACTACACAAGGCCAAGTCACGTGTTTCTTCTCCAAGGCTACTAAAAAAGAATCAATCATGTGGCATAGGAGGATGGGACACATTCACCTTAGAAAGATGAATCATTTGGTGAAGAATGAACTTGTAGAAGGCGTGAATGTTAAACATTTTCATTTGAACGACAAGTGTGTAAGTTGCAAGAAAGGAAAGCAGCACAAGCAATCCCATAAACCAACGAAAGTCAATTCCGTTGAACTACCACTTGAGCGTTTGCACATGGATCTGTTCGGACCGGTCAAATGTAAAAGTCATGCTGGTGAATTGTACTGTCTTGTGGTTACAGATGACTATTCCAGATTTTCATGGGTTATGTGCTTGCATCATAAGAGCGACACGTTTAATAATCTGAAAGTTCTGTTCACTCGATTGGAAAATATCTATGGTCTGAAGATCAAGAGAATTAGGAGTGATAATGGGACGGAGTTCAAGAATGCACAAATGGATGCTCTTTGTGACGGCAAAGGAATACATCATGAATATAGTGCTCCGTATACCCCTTAACAAAACGGTGTCGCAGAACGCAAAAACAGGACTCTAATTGAAGCGGCAAGAACAATGCTTGCGGATTCCAATCTTCTAGTAATGCTTTGGAACGAAGCAATTTACGCAGCTTGTTATACTCTTAATCGTGTTTTAACGGTGTAGAAGTTTGGGAAAACTTCTTATGAGCTGTTGAATCGACGAAAGCCGAACTTAGAGTATCTAGAACCGTTTGGAGCTCCGTGTACAATGCTTAATCCATCTGAGAAGTTCACACCAAAGGCTGAAGAAGGATTCTTTGTTGGATATGCAACCCCGCTCAAACGGGTATTCAACAAACGAACTCGTCAGGTAGAGGAGTGGGCTAACGTTGAAGTTCAGAGGTATACTCAGAATGTACAAGGTAGCGGTCTAGACTGGATGTTTGATTACAAGGACTTCTTTAAATCATTCAATCTAGATAGCTTGGTTGAAGAGGCTGTCTTACGATTATATTACGAGTGTGAAAACGCAGTGACATCACCGTTGGTGCGTCCGATCACTATAAACCCCCAAACAGCTTCTAATGATTCCAACGCTCCTGCACCTGAAGAAGAGGTATTTCAGGAAGCTTCTACAACTCTTAATTCATCGGAATCTAAAGATGACGATGATGTTACAAGTGAAGCTATTCCAGATATTGCTACAGAGACACCTCCAATGAACCCAAATCCAAATGGTGCTTCATCATCAAACTTGGGTAATGATCTGGATTCGACAGAGAATTTGACTACTCAGACGGGAGTGCAAGTACCTGATTATCTGGAATCTTGGATACATCGAATTCACCCGCTCGAGCAGGTTATTGGTGATCCTGGTAGCAGTGTCATGACAAGAGGTCAACTGAGGAATGCAAACTCACCAGAAAACCTTGGAGCTCTTGCTTTATATGCGAAAATTCAAAAATCGGGTTTTCAAAATGACTGGTCTTTTGCTTGTTATGTTTTGCAGGTCGAGCCGCGGACATACAAAGATGCTCTTTTGGATGACGCTTAGGTAGAGGCTATGCAAGAGGAGTTATTACAATTCTAGAAACTTGGAGTGTGGACACTGACAGATTTACCTCCAGGACGGAAAAAGATAGGAACTTTGTTAGGAACAAAGCTCGATTGGTCGTACAAGGCTTTCATCAAGTTGAAGGAATAGATTATAACGAGATTTATGCACCGGTTGCACGCTTAGAAGCTATCCGCATGTTTCTGGCGTTTGCATCTTATAAGAAATTCAAGGTGTATCAAATGGACGTTAAAAGCACGTTTCTTTATGGTGTGGTCAAGGAGGAAGTTTACATAGGTTAACCACCAGACTTTGAAGATCCTATTCACAGAGATAAGGTCTACGTTCTAAACAAAGCTCTCTATGGGTTGCACCAGGCTCCAAGGCAATGGTATGAGGAGCTGAGCACGTATCTTCTATCCAAAGGATTTAAACGAGGTTTGGTAGATTGCACACTGTTCACAAAACGAACAGGAGATGACTTGCTTCTTGTGCAAATTTATGTTGATGACATTATTTTTGGTTCTACTAACGAACTTCTGTGCAGAGAATTTGAACGTGTTATGCAGGAAAAGTTCGAAATGAGTGCGATGGGAGAGATGCAGTTTTTCCTAGGCTTGCAGGTGGAACAAAGACCAACGGGGATCTTTATTCACCAGACGAAATATGTTTCTAAAGTCTTAAGCCGATTCCAGATGGATGATTCAAAGCCGATGGATACCCCAATACAACCTAATCACGGGATTGGTGTTGACGCTAAGGGGGAGCTAACTGATCCTTTTACATACAGAGCAATCGTCGGATCTCTGATGTACCTCACCGCCTCCAGACCAGATATAATGTTTGCCACATGTCTCTGTGCACGTTATCAATCGAAGCCGAAACAGAGTCATCTTGAAGTTGTCAAACGTATCCTTAGATATCTGAAGGGTTGTCCGTCGAGAGGACTATGGTACCCTAATGATGATAATTTTGACCTAATCGCTTTTAGTGATGCAGATTGGGGAGGCTGTGACAAAGACAGCAAATCCACAACGGCTGGATGCCAGTTTATGGGGAGCAGGCTCGTGACCTGGCAATGCAAGAAACAAACTGCAGTCGCCTTATCCACATGTGAAGCAGAATACGTCTCAGCTTCAAGCTGCTGCTCACAAGTTCTTTGGATACAACAACAGATGGTGGACTACGGTTTGCAATTTCTTAAAACCCCTATTTACTGTGATAATGAAGCCGCAATTGCATTAACAAAAGATTTAGTTAATCACTCGAAAGCTAATCATATCCGGATCAAATATCATTTTATCCGTGATTGTTACGCTAAAGAGTTGATCGATATGGTCAAAATCCACACTGACTATCAACGTGCAGATCTTTTTACCAAAGCTTTTGATAAATCAAGATTTGAATATCTTTTAAAAGCTAACGGTATAAAAGAAAAACAAGACTAATCACCACCTCAGTTTATCGCTTTTTAGGTTTAGCTTTATTGTTTTTCAGAAAATTACAAAAACCCAAAAATATGTTTTACATTTTAGGTAGAGTTTATCTTCAAAAAAACCAAAAACATTGAAAAATCCAAAAACCAATATTTTTGACCCAATGTGGCTAATCAATTGCTCGCACGAGGATATCATCATGCTATATTATAATCCAATCTACTGTGAAGAGAAAGACAGTGAACAGGCAGCTAAATACCAACGTGTGGTTTTCTTATGCTTTGCGTGGGATGTTAATGCGGGTTGTGATTTTGACAAGAAGCTGGGGAAGTTTGTTAAGATTCAGATTGTTGAAAAGAAGAAGCCTAAACAAACTCATGAACCAGTTATGAAGAAAGAACAAAAGACGTTATTGCGTATCAAACGGATGAACAAGACTATGGATGAAGAGCGAAGGCTAAAGCAATTCAAGCAATAGTCGAGGGGGAGTTTGTAGATACACGAAAGTGCGACTAGTGCTGTTGAATTGCGAATTCCAAGTTGTATTGCTGATTGTCGAGTGGTCGAAGGTGGATTCTGAATGGTCGAAGGTAGAACAGACGGTCGAAGGAGGAACTGGGAGGTCAAATGTAGATTTGTATATATATGTGTTCAAGTTCGCCCTATATGAACGGTCGGACCTGCACATTCGACCAAGCTATTTGGGTGAATGTGCAGGTCTATATTAGGCAAACTCAATTTTGAATGTTTAACTTTTGGTCATTGTGTTTCCCTCCCAGTGTGTGTTTCTCCCTAGGGTTTTTATTGAGTCTGTAATCAAGTTATATCATTATAAACAATCTTTTGAAGTGTAATTGATTATGTTATTGAATGAAATGAAAGTGTTTATGATGATTTCTGTGTTTTGCTAGTTTTATTATCATTTTGTGATCAATTCAGGGATTCCGCACCTGAATTGAACTTGTTTGATCATGATCTTTGTTGATTAGCCGATCCTATACGCATACATAAACAAAGGAAAGAGAGGGGAGTTCAAGTGTTAGTAAGTTGTGAGGAGTTGTAGTGTGATTCTCATGTCTCTCTTTGGTCCTATATATAGCCGAACGGTGGGAGGGAAACCATGGTATCATTGGTTCACACTTGAGGAAGGTCAACTCCTTGTTTTCTTAATGTGCATTCTCCTAGAGTTCAGTAAGGGAAATGTGTTCACTTGGGTTTTTGGCTTGGATTGTAGGGATGTGTAGGAGCCGAAAGTTATGGGGAAGAAACAAGGTATTTTGGGCAAGCTTGACAATGTGGTAAGGATGAAATGCAAGAGGTTGACTAGAGTCTTAGGAAATTGTGTGCACACCTCTTAGTTGACTCTTGGGGGCCGAAAAACAATAGGACAAATTGTGTTTTTGTGGCAAGTCAACTTTAGTTTTGAGGTCCATGTTAATTTTGTTGTTGCCATGTTAGTATAAAGCATAGATGTGTGGTGTGTTGTGGATAAGAATGGTGAGTGTATGGTGAGTGTATATGTGTCGTGTATGTGTGTAGGCCGCATGTATATGTGTATGTGTATGTGTGGGTAAGGAGAGTTGTTCATTCCCAATGTATTCTCATGTGTGTAAATGGACTCCTACATAGTGTTTTATATGCTTTTAGGAAGTCAACTTGTGTAAGAATAACCTAATGTGTGTCCCTCATTCCACTTTGGTGCTTTCATGGGGAATTAAAGTGTAAAGCATGGAAATCTTGGCGATGTGTGTGTATGTGTGCTCGTGAATATACATACACATATATATAATTTGATTTTTGTTACATATTAACTTGTCTATGGATGTACATATGTATTTGGTTCCCACTAATGTCCTTTGTGTACAAGTTTAACCATTTTTTTGGAAAATGCAAGTGTATAATTCATGTAGATGGACGTTGTTTGATTTTGTCCTTGTCGGGTTGACCATTTGGACATGTATGTTCAGTTGCATGGATTTCTATCTTGTTAGAGTTGTGCATGGGATTCCTATAGTCTAGCATGAATTGTTGAACTAATTGAGGCCTTGAACTAACTAGTGGGTCTACTTGTTAGACTATATGCCTTGAGATTGACCCGTTGGAACCCTGTATAGCCCAATTATAATGCAAATGATGACGTGTAATGCCATGAACATTGTAAGCATGTGGCTAAGTGTACAAATATGACTTGTGATTTCGACGGGTGTCACATTGGTTAAGCTACCATGGATTAAAGAGGAGGATGATAGGCTCAGATGGTGATAAGGAAAAGTGACGGTAGCGGTGGGTATTGTTGGTGTACAGAAGACGAAAGAGGTGGTGGTTGTTGAAGGTTGGGTTGTCGATGGTGGTCTTGGTGGTTACAGGCAACAATGGTTTTGCAAGATATGGTGGTTCTGCATAGTGGTCACAAGGAGGAGGATGGACCAAAGTAATAGATGGTGGTGGTTTTAGTTCAAGGGTTCGGGTCAGAGGAGACGGGTCAAGCTTTGGTCAACATAAGTCAACGAAAGTCAACAGAAGTCAACAATGGTAAACCGGACAGTCAACTCGGACTGAGACTGAACATAAGGTATAACCAAACTAACTGACTCGCGCGTATGAAACAAGACCAACTTATATGTTAGAATATGGGC
This sequence comes from Ambrosia trifida, assembly GCA_028751855.1. Classification (NCBI taxonomy): domain Eukaryota; kingdom Viridiplantae; phylum Streptophyta; class Magnoliopsida; order Asterales; family Asteraceae; genus Ambrosia; species Ambrosia trifida. Next base: position 676,667 of record CM054123.1, on the reverse strand, counting down.
ATTAATACACAAGACTTGGACATGAGAATGGAACGAACGATAACTTGTGAACCTTTGGACATGAATATAATTGGTGTGAACTAAAAATATGAACATACACACATATATATAGAATGGGCACCAACATACAGACACTTTAGATTAAATATACGCACTTGGATATTTGGAGTTCGGACAAAGATTAGGAACTTAGGACTCGGATATAGTTATGAGAACTATAACTTGGACATTTAATAGGAACAATAGACCATTCGAAACATTAGGAGTGTATAACTTGGACATATAATAACAATAAGACAATAATTCAGATATTTGAACTAGATGTGGACTATGGACATTGGACACCTTAGCCTTCTTAGACAAATATAAACCATTGTAAAATAGGAACATGGAATTTTATAAATAGAAACCATACGCTCGAGCTCGTCCCTACGCATAACCATTACCAGTAAAACCAAAAATAATAATGTGTGTGTTGACATAGGGCCCAACCAAGAGAATGTCGATATACGATACTGAGCAACTGGTTTTATACTTGAGCTATGCAACCAGGTGAGTTCCGTGTACTTCCCTTTTTTGTGTTTTACTGTTTTGGGGTGACGCATGCTTCCAGTTGTTTTGTTTATTATGGGTGTTAGTTATACAGAGCGTGATTACCTGCTTGCTTGTGATGCATAATGAACCAGGCACTCATTAACTCTAGGTGAGATGACTTGAGACCGAGGGGTCATTGTGGTACATATTTTTCAACGGGGAACCTATGTGGCAGGGCATAGGTTGAGAATTATAACCAGTGGCGGATATAGATTTTTTTGTATGGGGGGCACAATACGGGTCGGTTAAAAATGCGTGGTAAAACAACGATAAAATAACTTAATTCATTAAATACTTAAATAAAATAACGACATGCCTCAATTACAATTGTCCTATACGTGTTTTCATATTTTGGAAGCACTCAATTACATCTGCATTAGTAACATTGAGATCTACTTCTACATCACAGATTACATAAGCGTTAATCATCACTAATACGATTGCGAAACTTGACTTTATACGTTTCATCACCGAAAAACACATTTCCACCTATGCAGTTGCAATAGGCAAAACCAAGGTTAGCTTTAATAGTCGATAGACTAAATGATAAGATAGGTGTTTTCTCGTCTTCAAATTATACAAAATTTAGTTTATACACAAAATGTTCATATATCAATAACTTATTAGTGCACAATCTGACAAAAGGGGTTTGAATACCAATTCGTTTAATTATTTACACAAAATGACGAACTCATAAAAGAATATAAAAGAATATACCCAAGCATATCCACTAACAATTTTACAAAAGCATATACCAAAGTAAAAACTATCACTCTTTATTTATCATACGAATATAAATTATGTTCAAAGAATATCAATTAGCATCACAACTACAACAGGGAGAACCGAGTGATTATCGAAAGTTTAGATTAAAGATGGGTGTCTGACTGATTGGAATGGTTGGTTCCGGTTTGATTGTTAAACTTTGTCTCTGTTCGATCGGAATGATTGGCCGCAGGAAACAGGTTCAGTGACTCTGTACAATGACCGCGGAATGGTGTCTTGTTAGATTGTTCAATGACCGAGGTGAGGGGAATGGGTCTTTTGCCGACTCCTCAGTTGTCGTTAGGGTCTCTGTTCTGCACTTCTGCTCTTTTTAGTTTTCATCTATTCATCCGATGGGTTGCGGCTTTGTGGGTACTGGGCTATTGATTAGGGTGGCATCTGGGCCTTTTCATCAAGAAAACTAGGTGGGCACTGGGGCTTTTCCTATAGAAACCTATGCAACTTACGTTGAGCATCGGCCCACCTTCATTTGTGAGTGGCTCCGCCACTGACTATAACAATAATGGGTATAGATTCAGTTGTTACATCTAGGCATGGTTAGGCATGATGCTAGGTGCTAAGGGTTGAGTGGCCAGCTTGTATAACTGTAATACCATAACCATGACTTGAGTTGTGAGAACTCGAAAACTTGTTTTTGAAATGATAAAACTAAAACTGGTTTGATAAACTAATTTTGGGCGCCTATGTAACCAAACACAAGAACTCACCAACATTATTGTTGACAAAACCATTTTAAGTATGTGTTTAGGTACCGGTTGTGGAGATAAGAAGAGCGTGTGATTGCAACTCGAAGTCACAACCGGAGGACAAACCAGAAGACGAACAAGAAACCATAGAAACCACCGGGCCAGTATGATTGGAGACTAGTTATACTTTAATTAAAATATATTATGTAAACAAAATATATAAATTTTATTAATAAAGATAGTTATTTTTATACCGCTTTCGTTGTTTGTTTGCATTTGCGTGAATTTTGTATCAATATGTGATTTCGTTCAGGCCTCCCCTCGGGTCAGGTTGTGACATGAAGGCTATCAGCCTAGTGATTAAGAAGAAATTCTAACGTTTGTATTTTCAAACTTGAGGTGGAACTCTAAGGATAGGATTTGGCACACGGCTTGCATGGATGATTAATCTAGAAAGATAGCAAGTAGCACAACATGTTTGCAGTTTATGTAATAGAATAATCAAAATGTATTAAGGTTTTTGTAATGCATATTGTGTTTATAGTTTAGGGTTTACAGATATTCATATAATGGCATGTCCAGTGCTTTGATTTCTTTATCCTTTGTTTGTCTCTCGAATTATAAACAAACTTAAGGATATAATACATACATTATTAATTAAAATTACATTATTGTTTAACTACTTTGTGAACATGTAATAAACCGTGTTTTCCATCGAATGTTTGCAACAACTTGTAACAAATGTTGTAAAGCTTTACTTCCTAGTCACATATGTGTTTTCAAAACATGCGAAGAAAAGTCCTAGTTTTTTTTTTAAATTTTGTATAAAAAAGGTCCTTGACAGTAACAACACCTACAATGTGTCACATCATATTTTCAGACTTCCCAAAATAACACTCATGTTCCACAAATTCAATTCAGCATCACCCTCCACATCATCACAAACTTGTACTAAATTTTATACATCTCAACAAACCATAAAATTACATAAATTACAAAAAAAAATGATATCAAGAAATAAAAGTATATTAAAACATATGAATAATGATAAAAAAAAAAGTATCCACAATGTGCTCAAATACATAGATCCAAACAATTCCGAAAATTCGAAGCAACCAACGCAATGATTAAAACCACATGCAGCAGAATCAAAGCCCAACAATAGATCCTAACATCGCAAAACCATAGCCATTTGTTGTTGTTGCTGCGCAGGGCCGGACACTCAAATGGCCCAGACTTTTTTTAAAAATACACACACACACACACACACACACATATATATATATATATTAAATTCTATATTTAGGATATATATTTGTTTTTTATACGTTAAAATCTTGTTAGTGGAGTTGGGAAACCATGCTAATTTAATGTAGAGGTCTCAAGTTCAATCATTGGCTCTAGTATCATATTCAATTTTTTTAATTAATTCTTCTTTACAAAATTTTGTGCCCAAAATTTCTTTCGCCCGAGGTCCAAATTTTTTTAGTATTTTCGGAGACGGCCCTACTCCTACGGTTGTAGATTTAGTTTTAGATTTGAAAGCTTACCATATGTGGGTTTTTCACCGCCTAGCTTTTACATCTTCTTCAATTGCTATTGACATGTTCTTAGGGCTGTAAATAGTTTGTTAAAAAAATAACGTCTTTACGAACTATTCACGAACACTTAATGAACGAGATTTCTTGTTCGTGTTTGTTTGTTAAGAAAATAACGTGTTCATAAACTGTTCATGAACACTTATCGAACGAGATTTTTTTGTTCGTGTGCATTTTCTAAGGAGATGAACATGTTCATGTTTGTTTGTTTATATTTGTTAAATTTAGGTACATATTGGAAAAAAAGCGAAAACAAACAAACACAAATGAATGTAAACGAATAAAAACAAGCATTCATAAAAAAAACTAGGGACAAACTAACACATATTAAATGTTGAATAAAATCAATATTTTTTTTATCATAGACATTGTCCCCAAAATATACTAACTTAATTACCAAAACATACTTGACAAAATCTTGATCACATAATTACCATAACATAATGTCTCATAAAAACATAAAATTTTCATATTAAACATGAAATCCTTATTTAATCCACCCAAAATAATAGTTAATAGAAATATGTGAAGTAATATTGATATGCAATACCATAATATATATTAAATAATCCACCAATGAGAAATTTGAAGTACATAAATTAAAAATAAAAAGTTAAAAACTCTAGTGAACTATCGAACACAAACAAACATAAACGAACATGTTACCGAAAGTTCACGAACATAAACGAACGAACGCGGCATATATTCATGTTTGTTTGTTTAACTAAACGAAAATAATTTCTTCTTTGTGTTCGCTCATTTATTAAACAAACGAACACAAACGAACTTCCCGCCGAACAATTCACGAACTGTTTGTTGAACGTTTGGTTTGTTTACAACCCTACATGTTCTACTCCAATTGTATAATTGTGTGGTTCCGATTTCCCTTTTTCCCACCGATTTTATGTCCCCTTCAACCTCCTACTACCGCCACGAGCTTCCTTCTTTGATTGTTTAAATTTTTGGTCGTGCGTTGGTTTGAGACCCTCTCGGTAATGTGTTAGTATATTAATCTTTTTATTTGTTTTTTGTCTCAACTAATCAAGTCTTCAGTGAACATAAACGAACACAAATAAACATAAACGAACATAAACAAAAACAAGTTAATAATGATTAATCACAATGCAACCAAAACCAAATGACGGAGATGAGAAATACAGCGGCGCTATGGTCTGTGGAGACGGGGATGAGGGAGACGGCGACTCTGTTGAGGCTGGAGGCTGGAGAGTGGAGGCAGGGCTGTGGAGGTGGTCGACCGGAAGTAGAAGAATGTAGGGCTGTGGAGTGTGGAGAAGAATTGAGGTGTGGCTGTGAAGTATGGATAGCGTTTGATAAATGATATGGTTAGGATATTAGGTTTAGGTGCTGTTTGGTTTACCTCTGAATGGCTCATTCAGAGGAAACCTCTGAATCGGTCAGAGGTGGGTGGTGTTTGGTTGCAAAAATCTTGCCCTCTGAACTGAATCATTAAGACTGAATGGTTCAGCAAAGATATCATGTTGAATGAAAAAGTTGACTCTTCTGCCCTCTCCTTTGAATGGTTTCCCACCGCCTCCTCCATCTCCTCCGACCTCCAACCGCCGCCACCGCTCCTCCTCCGACCTCCAACTGCCACCCTCCAACCCACTCCACCTCCAACTGCCGCCCTCCAACCCACCCCACCTCCTACTCTGCTCCTCCTCTTACCTCCAACCCTGCTCCTCCTCCTCATCCCCCGACCTTCACCGGCCGCCCATGTCACACCCTCAAATTTCCACATGCGGGGTTTTACCGCGAGGCGCGTGACACACCAGGATCCAAGTCAACGGTCACAACAAACGACAACTAAATGTAAGAAAATACGTAAGACATTCCATGAAACAACCAAAACATTATGCTTTGAGCCATAAACCAGCAGCAGAAGCATTTCTTGTTTACAACCAAAAGACATATTACAGTTTTTCCAAATCATAGTTTAATATGCAACAAGACTTCTAGACGCCGTGCAAGACTCCGTGCGCGCCTAGCCATTAACCGCTACCTTAGCGACCTGAGAAAACATGCCAAAAATGTCAACATATAATGCTGGTGAGTTCACAGGTTTTTCTTTTTCAATAATCGTATCATTAATCCTTTAAAAACTGTTACCGTTACCGTTACCGTTATTGTTATTGTTACTGTTCATACTATGCTTGTTCGTACGCTAGCTAGGCGTCAAGTGTGTTACTCATACGGGCGAAACCATTGCTGACTGTGTGATACCCTTGTTTACAGACTACCTCATCTTCGGTAAGCCTAGTGTGATTGAGACAACATGCACCCGCCCGGCCTCCAGCCGCCGAGTGGGGTTTGTCAGGCCCAATAGCGCTATCCACATTTCCCCGCTACATCCCCGTATTAGTGGTTTCTAAGGGACTTAGTGAACCGTATAGTAATAAGGTGTGAGCCATAGTATAATATGAAAACATGTGTTTATAACTTATAACATGTAAATGTGTGATCCAAAATGTATACGCAAGTTTCTCACCCCGAAAACAAAACCAATAAAGTGTGGGGCCGTGAACTCACCTTAGATCGCGTTACTTGAAAACAGTTAAATCAGTGTGCTATGATAGCCCCAAATAGCGGCGACCTATCATAAGATGTATGTAAGTACCCAGACTAATAACCCGTAGGTTAACTAGTCCCCGAATGTCCAGACCATGACCATAAACGTTTGAAAACACCTTTGACTATTAAATCGACCGTACCAGACAAGACCCGACATCCCATTGGTGACCCGACATCCCACGTGTTAGATAAATACAAGACATCATGCAACATATGCAATTAAACACTTAATACGCGCAATAGTTCACCTAGTCTAGCATAATGTCCGATTAACGCGTAAACAGGTCCAAACACGTGTTACTAAGTCATTGGGTGTATCCCGGGGTGCCTATCATGTTCCTAGGCGTCAAATCATGTTCCGGGATGTTAAAATATACATACAGCAGCGTTATACGCGATTAGGAATCAAACTAGCATTTAGGATTGTAATCACTAGTAAAAGTGGCATTTAGGATTGTAGTTGCCAGTATTTGGGGCGAATAGGCTTGTATTCGCCTGAACATCAGGTGATTAGGAGCCTACTCGCATGAAGCTTCATGCGAGTAGGATCCTACTCGCCTCTGCACATCCGTAGTGCATTTTCGCGCGTCAAACACTCCAAATCAGATCCAAAACATGTAAAAACACCCAATATCAAAACTAAACTATTAACCAACCCTATCCAAGCAAAAACCCCCAATTTATCTCTGCTCTAGCGGGCTCGGTGCGATTATTTCCAAAAATGGCAAAATACTAGGTTTCATTAACTAACCTTATCTTTCCTTAAATGGAAACAATCAGATTTCATCTCCTACAAGTTGCAATACATCATCCCTATGTTATAACATCATTCTAGCATGATTTCTAACCATAAACAAGCAATGAATCATAACATAATATCCTATTTCTTCAAGAATCACCCAAATGGGTCAAAATGCCTACTTGCACTTAAACACCATAACAAGAGCTTAAACTCATAGATAATCATCCTAACAACACCTACACATCAGAAGTACATCAAATTCATGGAAACATTCATGTTATAATCATCAAAAATCATCATATGCATCAATACTTCACATATAGCAAGTATTATGGTGTAGACTTCTTTTAGAACTCCTTTCCAAGGTTTTTAAAGACTCATTATCACCAAAATAAGGTCTGGACTTTTGGGGAACCAAAACAACAACTTTACAAAGGTTAGAGATGAAGAACACACCTTGGATTTTATCAAAGAAGGGTGTATAAGCTTGGTGATGGTGTGTTTTGAGGCAAAACAAGTTCCAGAGGTGTTTCAAGGTGTGTGGGAGGCTTAGGATCAGTTAGGGTTGCACAAATGGTGTTTGGGGAGTCAAGGGTTCTATTTATAGGTGTTTTGACTCGTGCACAGCCCTTCATGCGAGTAGCAGATCAGTTCAGGCGAGTAGGGATCCTACTCGCCTCTATTCATGCGAGTAGGGATCCTACTCGCCCCAGACTCCCCCTATTCGCATCAAGGTGGGGCGATTAGGGGATCCCCAGGCTCCTAATCGCCTATAGGGTGCTCGAACAGGTTTTTGGCGCGTTAAACACTATTTTAACACATATAAACACGTATTCACATACCGACAAGTCACATAATGATTTCAAACATATAATGCACGATAACTAACACGTTTACATCCGTTCACCAATTCTCGGGACTCGAGACTTGTGTGTGCGTTAAACCCGGCGATTCCACGAATCACCAATCCTTGTACACATGGTTATGGACCGACTCCCGATGATCCCGCAAATCATCGTAATGACTCCTGATGATTCCCAGAATCATCGTACCGACTCGACTGACCCCGTTAAGTACGTAATATGCATGACTCGCTAAGGTAGACTTACTAGTTTAACGAAAGTTATTCACCGGAGTTAGCCGGGTGTCACATCATCCCCTAGTTGAAAGAATTTTCGTCCCGAAAATTTCCCGAAGTAAAATAGAACGAAGCAATAAAAAGAAAAATTTTCCCGGTCGTCACATCATCCCCTTGTTGAAAGGAATCTCGCCCCGAGATTCGCTCTCCGACAGTAATGAGTGTCAACCCAAGCACACGGGAACCCCTGACCCACCAGAGTCTCGGCCCACCACGTGAACCGTATTGAATCTAGATAACACCAGAGGTGACCCACCAAGCACGCAACTGAGCATCCAGCGCCCAAGGCAACGTTCCCCGAAAGTACAGAAAGATATAAGGGTCACGACTAGAGATGTTAAGAATGAGTACTCCGACTCGAGAAACTAATTCCTCGACACGAATATAGGACGGCTGTAGTAAACTGTCACATAACCAACCCGACCCGACCGGAGATATGCTGAAGACCCTTGTGATCGGTATAAACGAAGTATCAGGTACCGTCCAAGCAGTGCCTCCAGACTACCTCCTCACATCGAATTTACACACTCTAGACCCGAACAAAATGCAACACGACACACGATAACCAAGGACTTACCCTCCCAAGGTGTAGACACAGAGTATAGTAACGGATAAAGCTTAACGGACATGAAACCCTTGACGGTACGAAAGCCAAAGTAAAAGTGAAGCAGTACGACAAATAAAGGACGTACCGGTAGCAGTATCAGGTTCCCCTTTGTCTCCATCATTGTCCTGTTTCATCATAGGACAATTGCGCTTGAAATGCCCCGTTTCCCCACAGTTGTAGCAGCCCTGGTTTCCCCACGAAGCGGGAGTAGCACCTGTAGCCTGAGCCGGCTTAGATGGAAGACTGGCCCGACAATCCTTAGTGAAATGGCCCGTCTTATTACAACGCTCACAACGAAACCTGTCACAATTCCCATAGTGATGAAACCCACACAGATCGCACCTCGGTTTCTTCCCGGTATACCCACCCTGCTTCTGGTCGGACGACGATCCCAAAGCTTCAACCCTCTTCACCTGCTGCTGCGGTTGACCCGAACCCGAGCTCTTACCAGAACCATCCCACTTCCTCTTGTGGTCCACCGGTGCTTTCACAGTGGTGCCCCTAGGAGGTAAAACACCCTCAGCAACCTTCATATTTGTCAGCCTGTGAGCCGACCGAACAACCTCAGAATACACCGCAAGATTTCCCGCAGCTACTAACCCCCTAAACTCCGGTACCAGCCCAGCAACATAATGCTCAATCCTCCTGTACTCCGGCGTGTGCAAATCCGGACACAACACCGCCAGCTCATTATGCCTAGCCGTATAAAACTCAATCTCGGACCCCACCATTTTGTGATTCCAGACCTCGTGCTCGAGCTTTTGAACCTCGTCCCTCGGACAGTACTCGCTTTTCAGAAGTTGGACAAATTCTGTCCAGGGCATAGCGTGGGCTTCCCCAATACCCAAGGTCTGGGTGGTGGAGTTCCACCAAGTCAGAGCTTGACCCTCAAGGGTCGCCGAAGCATACTTCACGCGGTCGCCCGCCGGGCAACTGCACATAGAGAACACGGATTCAACTTTTTCCAACCACCGGAGCAGTCCCACTGCCTCTTCAGTCCCATTAAAGTTGTGGGGTTTGCAATCCATGAACTTTTTGTAAGAGCACTGAGGTGGAGGGGGATTAACAGCGCCACCTGGGACAGAACACTCAGGTAAACAATCAAGGAAGGAAATAAGATGCCCAGAAACAAGGTAGAGTAGGTAGCAATCGACTTACCACCCATAGCGTTGTGGGCAGCTTGGAACGCAGCTAAAGCCACATTCACATGCTGTTGCATCAGATTGTTCAGCTCCTCCTGGGTCATGTTAATGTTGCCACGACCGCCACGACCGCGGCCGCCAGCACGGCCACCCCTACGACCGCCACGAGCTCCCGACATCTTCTGCCAGAACAAGAACAAAACACTCAGTCCATCGCCAACGCTAAACCAACAGAAATCAAAAGGAACAAAGAATTGGGTCCAAACGTGAACATTGATCCCAACGCGAGGTCCACCAAGTCTTCCATGCATTTCAACTTATGATTTCGTGTGCACCCGAAATGATAAATTGCTCTACATGGTCCTCTAGGCGTGCCCCGAGCTTGAACCTCAAGCCACCCGATACCCACAACTTAGAAGAAATGACCAACTCAAGGAATTTCCAAGTGACTAATCACTTAGAGATAGATTTCAACGAGTACATGCGCAAGATAGTGTGTAAGTAGATGTGTCCATTCGAGCATAGGAGGGAGATGTCCGAATCCTGGACAGATCTCGAGAATGAGCCAAAGCTGCTCCAACGTACACCACCGCCGTGCAAGGTTTATCGAACAAGTCCCTCCGACTTCAACCCGAAAGGAAGGACAGAGTAGAGATAGAAACATCAAAGACAAGGAAGATAATACGACACTGTGTGTTAAGGATACCGACACCCCGACAAAGTTAATATGTTTACCCAAAGACACGACTCGTACGTATGTGACCGTCTAGTGTGTGCAAGACTCGGCTATAGACTAGACTCTACATGCAGTCCTAGTTCACTATAACCATTGGCTCTGATACCAATCTGTCACACCCTCAAATTTCCACATGCGGGGTTTTACCGCGAGGCGCGTGACACACCAGGATCCAAGTCAACGGTCACAACAAACGACAACTAAATGTAAGAAAATACGTAAGACATTCCATGAAACAACCAAAACATTATGCTTTGAGCCATAAACCAGCAGCAGAAGCATTTCTTGTTTACAACCAAAAGACATATTACAGTTTTTCCAAATCATAGTTTAATATGCAACAAGACTTCTAGACGCCGTGCGCGCCTAGCCATTAACCGCTACCTTAGTGACCTGAGAAAACATGCCAAAAATGTCAACATATAATGCTGGTGAGTTCATAGGTTTTTCTTTTTCAATAATCGTTTCATTAATCCTTTAAAAACTGTTACCGTTACCGTTACCGTTATTGTTATTGTTACTGTTCATACTATGCTTGTTCGTACGCTAGCTAGGCGTCAAGTGTGTTACTCATACGGGCGAAACCATTGCTGACTGTGTGATACCCTTGTTTACAGACTACCTCATCTTCGGTAAGCCTAGTGTGATTGAGACAACATGCACCCGCCCGGCCTCCAGCCGTTGAGTGGGGTTTGTCAGGCCCAATAGCGCTATCCACATTTCCCCGCTACATCCCCGTATTAGTGGTTTCTAAGAGACTTAGATGAACCGTATAGTAATAAGGTGTGAGCCATAGTATAACATGAAAACATGTGTTTATAACTTATAACATGTAAATGTGTGATCCAAAATGTATACGCATGTTTCTCACCCCGAAAACAAAACCAATAAAGTGTGGGGCCATGAACTCACCTTAGATCGCGTTACTTGAAAACAGTTAAATCAGTATGCTATGATAGCCCCAAATAGCGGCGACCTATCATAAGATGTATGTAAGTACCCGGACTAATAACCCGTAGGTTAACTAGTCCCCGAATGTCCAGACCATGACCATAAACGTTTGAAAACACCTTTGACTGTTAAACCGACCGTACCAGACAAGACCCGACATCCCATTGGTGACCCGACATCCCACGTGTTAGATAAATACAAGACATCATGCAACATATGCAATTAAACACTTAATACGCGCAATAGTTCACCTAGTCTAGCATAATGTCCGATTAACGCGTAAACAGGTCCAAACACGTGTTACTAAGACATTGGGTGTATCCCGGGGTTCCTATCATGTTCCTAGGCGTCAAATCATGTTCCGGGATGTTAAAATATACATACAGCAGCATTATACGCGATTAGGAATCAAACTAGCATTTAGGATTGTAATCACTAGTAAAAGTGGCATTTAGGATTGTACTCGCCAGTATTTGGGGCGAATAGGCTTGTATTCGCCTGAACATCAGGTGATTAGGAGCCTACTCGCATGAAGCTTCATGCGAGAAGGATCCTACTCGCCTCTGCACATCCGTAGTGCATTTTCGCGCGTCAAACACTCCAAATCAGATCCGAAACATGTAAAAACACCCAATATCAAAACTAAACTATTAACCAACCGTTTCCAAGCAAAAACCCCCAATTTATCTCTGCTCTAACGGGCTCGGTGCGATTATTTCCAAAAATGGCAAAATACTAGGTTTCATTAACTAACCTTATCTTTCCTTAAATGGAAACAATCAGATTTCATCTCCTACAAGTTGCAATACATCATCCCTATGTTATAACATCATTCTAGCATGATTCCTAACCATAAACAAGCAATGAATCATAACATAATATCCTATTTCTTCAAGAATCACCCAAATGGGTCAAAATGCCTACTTGCACTTAAACACCATAACAAGAGCTTAAACTCATAGATAATCATCCTAACAACACCTACGCATCAGAAGTACATCAAATTCATGGAAACATTTATGTTATAATCATCAAAAATCATCATATGCATCAATACTTCACATATAGCAAGTATTATGGTGTAGACTTGTTTTAGAACTCCTTTCCAAGGTTTTTAAAGACTCATTATCACCAAAATAAGGTCTGGACTTTTGGGGAACCAAAACAACAACTTTACAAAGGTTAGAGATGAAGAACACACCTTGGATTTTATCAAAGAAGGGTGTATAAGCTTGGTGATGGTGTGTTTTGAGGCAAAACAAGTTCCAGAGGAGTTTCAAGGTGTGTGGGAGGCTTAGGATCAGTTAGGGTTGCACAAATGGTGTTTGGGGAGTCAAGGGTTCTATTTATAGGTGTTTTGACTCATGCACAGCCCTTCATGCGAGTAGCAGATCAGTTCAGGCGAGTAGGGATCCTACTCGCCTCTATTCATGCGAGTAGGGATCCTACTCGCCCCAGACTCCCCCTATTCGCATCAAGGTGGGGCGATTAGGGGCTCCCCAGGCTCCTAATCGCCTATAGGGTGCTTGAACGGGTTTTTGGCGCGTTAAACACTATTTTAACACATATAAACACGTATTCACATACCGACAAGTCACATAATGATTTCAAACATATAATGCACGATAACTAACACGTTTACATCCGTTCACCAATTCCCGGGACTCGAGACTTGTGTGTGCGTTAAACCCGGCGATTCCACGAATCACCAATCCTTGTACACATGGTTATGGACCGACTCCCGATGATCCCGCGGATCATCGTAATGACTCCCGATGATTCCCAAAATCATCGTACCGACTCGACTGACCCCGTTAAGTACGTAATATGCATGACTCGCTAAGGTAGACTTACTAGTTTAACGAAAATTATTAACCGGAGTTTGCCGGGTGTCACAGCCCACCAACCTTCCTCCTCTCCTCCGACCTTCAACCTACCGGATCTCTCTCTTTCTATAATCAGTGTGTGTGTGTTACAGTATGTTTGTATGGGTTAAAGATGTTTGTATGGGTTAAAGAAAGAAAGAAAGAAACAAAGAAAGAATGGAGAAGTAGGTGTGTCAATCAAAAAGAAAACGGAGAAGTAGGTAGGGTGAAGACTCATGTGATGTGGTGTGTTTGTTTTATATGGAATTTGTTATTAGTGATTTATTATATTTTTATAAAAAAAATATGAGGGGTAAAATAGTAATTTCATATAGTTATTCAGAGGTCCAACCAAACAACACTTTACTGACTCAACACTTACTGGTTCAGAACCTCTTACCCATTCAGGCCTCTTACTGATTCAGCACTTACTGGTTCAGCACTTACCAAACAGCCCCTTAGTGTTAAAATTTTAGAACATATGAATTAAGATACTTAACAAAAGGAAATAAATAATAAAAATAAAGTTAAGTGATATGGTTAGAATATTATGTTTAGGGTTAAAATTTTAAAACATATGAATTAAGATACTTAACAAAAGGAAATAAATAATAAAAATAAAGTTAAGTTTAATGCGAACATAAACGAACAAAAATAAACGAACGAACATAAATGAATGAACATAAACGAACATAAACGAACGAACATAAACGAACGTTCATGAACATAAATGAACGAACAAAGCGTGTGTTCATGTTCGTTCGTTTAATTAAACGAACAAAAAATTGTGTCCGTATTCGCTCATTTATTTAAATAAACGAACACAAACGAACTTCCCGCCGAACAGTTCACGAACAGTTCATGAACGTTCGGTTCAGGCCTAGTCTTCACACTATATTAGATTATTAGTAACCGGATATATTTTATCACCATAGATATGCTTATTGCTTATATACCAAACTCGTCAATCTTCAATTAACAAGTCTCATTCTTTCAAATTTGGTACAAGTTGGGCCAGATTGCTGACCAACTGTGCAGTCATAATAAATTTTTCAGTTTTTAAGTTTGATCTAAATAGTAACAATGTAGCATACTTTCGCTATTTTCTTATTATGGTATATGTACCTATTAATAAAAAGAAGGTACAAAAAATTTCAAATTTTGTTCCATTAAAACAAATATATGAATGGCCGACGAAAGAATTGATACAAAATGATTATGTAGTTTTTCCATTTCCACGTAAGCTCCTTAAAATTTTGTTTTTAACTTCATCAAGTTTATGAGTCATAATACCATAAATAACATATAATTAATATGAAACTTTATTTATCATACTAGTTTAAAAACTAGTAGATGTATAAAAAACCACTACAACACATAAATTATTGACAAATTAAAGATCACACAACCAAAAACATAAAATAAAACACAACACATAAATGTCAATCCACAAGATTATCAATAATTCCCATAACCACATCACAAATATGTTTCAAACCCTCCTCTCTAGCAGAAATCTCAGGTGGATAAACCAAATTCGGGCACCTTTTAAACGCGTTTCGACACGAATTCGCGTAATCAGCAGCTGCCATCACATGCATATAAGCATAATCATACAACTCCGACCCCAAATCCTTAACCGAATCTTGCAACGAGCTACCCGCGGCCAAATACCTTTCGGCGCATTGCTTCAACACTTTTTTCATCAAACCATTGCTAGTCGTGTTCTTTGCAAGAACATTAGATGATAAGAAAGTATTTGTGTTGGTGGCGTTAGCCACTGCGAATCTCGCCATTATAATCGCTAGCCCTTTTGTGTCGGCTTGTGAACTGGTTGAATCGGATTCGAGAGATGATATGCAAAGATCGTAAAACTTCGTTGTTTTGCATGTTTTCTGGATCAAACTCATGTCTCCATTTACAAAAAAAGTAGGGTTTTGAGTGCATGAAATGGTGAGAATAAGGAATGAGAGAAAATAATAAAAAGAACAAGTAACCATTTTTTGTAACCAAACACACTTTTTTCCGAGTGTAGGTTTTATAGGGGTAGATGTACAACCTATCTATGTTATCTTATTAAGGAGGAGAGATGGCTAGGATAGTAATTTCACAACCATTTTAAGATGGCATATCAAGAGGCACAAGCATAAATCCCTAACTTTTACCATTTTCTTCCTATTGTGCCCCTATGTACAATATTTGATGGCATATTATAAGTCACTAATACAACTTGTATAATCCTCCCTATCCAAATAAGTAGTAATGTTGAAAAGCAATTGTCTTTTTCAATTAGTTGCAAATCTTTAACAAGTAGGGGTTGAAAGTCCTAAAAAAATAGAGGATACACACATACATGCATACATACATATAACTTCTACATTATTTTTTTTATTCATATTAAGGTTTGAATTATATTCCCGCCTTATATTATTGACTCCGCGGCAACGCGCGGGTTCCCCACTAGTAATGTATAATGCGCTGGTTCAAAAGATTAGACAATTATAGCTTTTTTATTGTTATTATTATTCTTTTAAAGCAACTTGATATATACATCACAACATAATCATCAGCATGTCTCATTTAAAGCTTTCACAAATCTCATTTAAAGCTTTCACAATATAGCGTTATCATCATGAAATCATTTCAAGCCATTTCAAATCATAACTCTTTCAAATACAATTTTTTACTACAACTATAAACCATTTTAAACCTTCGTTTCATCACCTGCTTTTTCTTTTATTTAATTTATACCTACACACAAAAAAACTTTTTTTTTATTTAATCATAAAGTACAAAGGGCGACCACCTCACCCGTCCGTAAGTCGTCCGCTAGACCGGACAATGATGCTTTGGACGACATGCTACAATTGGAGGATGGCATGGGGTAGTCCATCCGCTTCCTTTGGACCCATCCACTTGCCACCATTGTGGTGCTCTAACTAGTATTATATTTAATTCGTACGGAAAATAACAAAAAAGAATAAGAAAATGGTTAGGAAGTAGTCTGGATTTCGTTGGAAAACTTAATCCCAATTTCTTTTAGAAATTAGCCGGAAAATCGGAAATGTTTTCCATCTTCCGGCTAACCAACTTTTTGATGAAAATTGGTCAGAAACACCGTTTTTCTACGAATTCGACCAAAAATTAATTTTGTCAGAAATATGATGGTTTCCTAGCGGTGAAATGAGTGTGGCTAGAGAATCTAGAGTGACCGATGGATCGAAATGATAAGGGTTGTTATTATTATTGTTGTGTGTATTTGTGCTATGGGTAGATGCCAAAGTGAGTTCACGAGAGCCATGAGCCATTATTCCTGCTTTTGTTATGTGTTTTGTTTCTATGTACCCATGCAACATGATTATCATTTTGTCTCGTTTCAGCTGTTTTTTAATTAGATGTCTCGAATAAACTTGTTGGGAAATCTTTATCTTGTTATCAAATAGACAAATAGCGTACAATGTTCATCAGTTTTGACTGTATGTAATATAAAACATAATAATAATAGTGTACTTGATAGATTGGTGAGACCTGAGGCTGATGTTGTAAACATATTAAAAGACGACATCCTTATCAGAGTGATCGGGTTCCTTTAGTGCATACACTAATGATAGCTGCTGATCACAAAGTTATCGAGAGAGAGAGAGAGAGAGAGAGAGAGAGAGAGAGAGAGAGAGAGAGAGAGAGAGAGAGAGAGAGAGAGAGAGATGTACACTACTAGAAAAAAGCCCTTTCTTGACGCGCATTGCGCGTCATGAAAGGGTGTTTATGACACGCAAAAGAACGTCATTATAGGCATAGTCATAAAAATAATATGACATGCAGGCGCGTGTCATCTTTTCATGACACGCATTAATGACACTCATTGTTGACACGCATTTATGACACGCGTTTTTGACACTACCTTATGACATTCAGTTTGCGTGTCATGCTTTTTTTTTCCTAAAAAAAAATTTATTACGTATATTATTAATAATTGCTGCTGATTTTCTTATAATAACCTGCACTAATAAGCTACAAATCAATAAATTTCCCCATAATAATATGCATATATTATATATACCAAAAAACCATTACAACATAAGTATTTGTCGATTTCTATGACAAGTATTTCTACGTTAGTCTATACCTAAACATACGGATCACTTGAAAATAAAGGTTGCGGCATAACTTGACCATTCTTCACGACTGACATCAATATCCGCATCCTTGTAAACATCTACTCCTCCCCCAACCTGAGACAACAATTAAATTAATAAGATGAAGGTTAAGGTTCATGATGGTTTTAGTTTCAAGAAAACAAAGGTGGGTAGAATTTGACTCGATCTAATCATCACCAGAATGCAAATGGCATTCTTGGTCTACACTTTGTAATTAGCACACAATTCAGCATAGGTTGGTTCATAAGCAGACCTTATTTCAACATCTTATTGGCTAAAGAGATCAATTTTGCCACTAAAACATGTCTCAATATATAGTGAGTTTCTAGTGTACCTGTGAAAACAATGTAAAGCTTACTATGATCGTTAAACAAAGATAACTGAAACACTATCCAGCTGTCATACGACCCGTAGAGTCATACTAGGGGCAGAATTCAGTGTAGACATTGGTTAAAATAAGAGCACATATTGAGATCTATACCTGTCCACATATAGCAGCTATTTCTCTTTTGACATCCATGTATATCTCAGATGACTTGTAGGATTCAGAGAGTCCATCCACCACTTTCTCAACAGCTAAATGTCCACTAGCATGATCCTAAAAGTGGGAACAAGAATAAAACAATTTGATTTGACACAAAGGTTAATGAAAGTTGTTGACTATTTCTTGAAGACTTAAAACATTGTTCAAAAAGATAATAGAGGATTCTTATGGACCCAGATCCATGGGAAGCAAGGCTAACAATAGAGAATCAAGAACTAGATATACCTAGATGAGGCATAGGTTGAACCTGTGCATTGTTTAACAATGCTGAACTCGATTCAGCCTTCTATTTTTATAAAATCCAAAATAATAGCATCCTGCAAGTAACAACACCACAACTACCATTCCTACAACTATTCCACCTATGGCCCCACCTGATAATCCTGGTTATATAAAAGCAGATGGTAACTTAATAACTCACATTTTTTAATCAACAATATACTGTTGAATTAGGCTACTTTGCAATAATGTAAAGGGAAGGCTGGGTCACCTGAGCTGCAAAAGGTAACAAGATTCAGACAAAAAAACATGCAAAACGTCGATGATAATTATCAATGTTAGAAAATAGTATTCAAGATAGAATATACCTGCCGTTTAAGGATGGATAGTTTCCATTTTCATCTGTCAAAAAGCAAAAAATAGTACCCATTAACCAATTTTATAATTAATATACCAAAATCTAGTTAATGATTTAATGTTAAGCGTTTCATGTTTATAGTATGTAACCGAGACAGTAGAAAACAAAATGTTGTCAAACATCAAGGAAATAAATCATTGGACAGCAAATAAAGATAGCAATTTGACCAATTCGCAACATATATTGATACAAGGAACACAAGAAGCTAATTTAACAAAATTATTAAACCTAGGAGATTGCTGATGATTTTTTTCTATCATGTCTATTTTGTAATTCTTTCATGGTTGAATAAAAGGAAAGAATTGATATTGTTGCTTGTAAGTGTAACTTTTTACGGGTTAGCTTTATCCTTTCGATTACTGATCTTTTACATATCAGCCTTCTTTATTACGTAAACCATTTAATAATCATGGTTTTACATAGAGGTGCACAAACCGGTTATTTTTCCTAACCGGTTCGGTTAACCTAACCGCCGGTAATTTTCACATTTTTGGTTTAACCGATTATTAGTTTAACCGGTTCGGTAAATAACCGTTTACTTTCAAGATGTTTTCAGTTTTTCTGTTTTTCACCAGTTAACCGGTGCATCGGTTAACAACCGGTTAAAAATAACCACTTATTTCTAAAAGAATACCTGACCGGTTACTAACATACAGTTAAAAATAACCACTGATCGGTTACTCCTCAATCGATTATTAACCGGTTACAGTTTCAGTGAAAGCACGTTACACATACACCGAAAACCTCTCCACCCCTAGTAATATATAATTTAACAGACAAGAAAAAGATAGATATTATACCGTAACTAGGCGACCAGGAAGAAAACGGCCTGATGTTCTTCGAAGACGAGGGACGGCTTCGTTCACAATATGCAGAGATAGCGGCTCGACGTATCAACATGGTGGATCTGAAGCCACGGTGGCGCATGAGAGAAGCCATCTGAGAGAGAAAGAGAAAGAGAAGGGTGTTAGGTGTACCAATCGGATTCCTTCCGAGTTTAGACTAACACTTAACAGTGCATAAACCCCTTTTAAGGTTTTTTATGAAACTTGAAAAAAAAAAGTATGCCCAAAAAAGAGAATAAAGAAGGTACTTACGGACAACATTTGTGATTAAATTCAAACTTCTTTGAACAGCGAGGGCTTTCAACTGGTTTGCAGTACAAACCAACAACAAGCTGTTCATAAGCTGTTTTTGTTCCTTAGGGCTGCTGGTATTTCCTAATGCTTCTTCACAGCAGAGACCAACCAAGTTGGTACTGGATGAAGCATTTGACTCGAGAGCTAAACCTTTGATTATTGCAGAGAACAAATCTTTACAAACAAACTGTCTCAGTTCAATATTGTTGGTTGAGATAGCCAAAGAAACTATGGCCCCACAGAAGGAAGCGACCTTAACCACGGCTTCGCCATCTGTCCATGTAAAGGCATCTAAGCATATTAACTTCACGTATTTGTAAATTAATATTATATAAATACTCTTGCTATTGTCAACAAAAATGAATTGAGTTTTCAGTTGACATTAGTCTTCAGTTTAGCCTATAACTCAAATCATGACACTTAGTTTGAGTTGATCTGTTTAGGTAATTACGATCATGACACTTAGTTTGAGTTGATCTGTTTAGGTAATTACGTAAAAGAATTCGTCTTTCTTTTTTGTTTTAACAAAATTACTTTGTTCAAAAATCTAAAACAGATCAATCGGACCCTGGATCTAAGCTACCCATCTCATTATGTCCTAAAGGTTGTGATACAGAACTTTAAAGCACGTTATGTCCAAAATACGCTACTAACAGCATTAGAAAAAAACAATGGGAGTTGAAGTTGTTCTTGGAACATTTATACTCCCTGTTATTACTAAAAACAGCAGACACTTAACTCCCTATATATGGTTTCTCTAGGCATATGCATGAAACATCTTACAAGCATATAATGTTATATAACTGATTATCTAATTCAGCTTACAAGCATATACACCAAAAAATTCCTACTCAACCACTTGTAAGAAACCTACAAAACAAACCCTAAATTAAAACATAGAAACATCTTTAGCTGTTAATAATGTTCAAAATTAACAGTATTTCCAACATGCCTTTTTTCTGTGTTAAACGATTAAAACATAAAAACCTACAAAACAAACCCTAAATTAAAACATCAAAAGCTGCAGATTAGAAACAGGATCATAGGGCTTATATAGTACATCATTAGGCGAACTTATATAGGATTTTATTTGGTTCATACCCTAGATACAAAATTTAGAATCGGGCTTGGAGAACCGAAGAGAAACGAGCCTAAAATCTTCAAGACTCACGACACCTAATGAACGATAATGTGGTTCTCTTAGTGGCTAGTTTATGGTGTAAGGGTGTTTGAGCAGATCTGGGTAATTTTTGGTTTTGTTGGAGGGTTTGAGCACAGGGAGTTGTAAGGTTGAAAAGTGTTTTGAGAGAGTTTTGTAAGGTAGAGGAGGGTTTTGGGGTAGATAGAGGGAATGAAAATATATGGGAGGGAGTTTTAAATTTTTTAGAAAATTAAATTATGACACGAAAAGATGACACACAGTTTTTTATACTGTCATATTTTCTATTTGATGACAATACATTCTTGACACGCAAAAATGCGTGTCATTAATTAACCAAATTTTATAAACCATGACAATTTTTTTATGACATACGCTTTTGAGTGTCATAAATGAGTGCGTGTCATAAAATGCGTGTCAAGATATGTCTTTTTTCTAGTAGTGGTAGGCGACAACTTTTAGGGTTATGGTGTTATGTTATGTTGTCTAACCAAATACCTCTAGTAATTTCTCTATTTATACACACAAGGGACACCCTAATTAGGTTTAGTAAGGGTGATTCCGTCCATCAAGGAAATACCTATTATAAACTTAGGGATATAAAGGTAATTGACCAATATTAGATAAATGATTATAATGACTATAGATAAATATACTAAAGTAATGTATATTTATTCCAACATTCTCCCACTTAGTCGAGTAATCATTTATTATGAGTATTGCGTAATTCTCTGGAGATTAATACTCATTTTAGTTAGGACCCCCATTAATCATGCTACAATTCAAATTCAAAACTTAACGTTAGCTAGGGTCAATTTAAGTTATGCCCTTAATTGTTGATTTGTTATATTATTGTCTTTAAGTCATTATGCCAGCTTAACATACTAATAGACAAACAAATCAAAATGAGGAAAAATTAATCATTAGTCATTCATAGTATGATATGCAGTTGTACATGGTCATTAGTAAAACCTTTTTCTCTTATTTGGGGGTGATAGACATTTAGTTATTGGATCCATAAGCATATCATGAATGTTTATTCAATACAAAAGTCCTATGCATTCATGGATATCATGAATGTATTCGATGCAAAATTCTAGTTCCTCTCAAACTGTTACTATTCGGAAAATTAGGGCAGCTGACTTTATCATATTAAGTCTTAAACATAGTATTTAAATGAAGTTAATGAGTCAACTGATAAATTTACCAACAACATTTAATGATCATTATGTTGTGATTAGCAACATATTATGTCATTATAACTTAGGTTGTTGTTAACAGTTCCTTATGACTTCTTAATGAGATAGTTATGTCTGCTGACATTATGATATACCCCAAAATTGACACTTGATTTCCTTTGAATATAACAAAGTTAGAATAAAAGTAGTCAATCACACTTTAAGTTCTTACTTCTTCTTTAGATTATAGTCTCTTGTTTCTTAAAGATATTGTAATGTTCCATTAGATGATTTTCATTAATCTAGACAAGTCTAGTGTTAAGAAATACGAAAAATATCATAAACAAGCATTGACATAAATTTACATAAGTCTCCTAATTAATAAAGCATAAGGTAATAATCTCATTTATCCTATTATCTTCTAGAAAGAGAGCAATGTTGTGTGTTATATATGTAAGGACCCGCTTAGAGTCAAACTTATGGGATGAAACTAATATCCCGTTAGGTCTATCTCGGTATATTTTGATTCCTATCACGTAAGAGGAATCTCCGATATTCATTTTGTCAAAATATGCATGAGTAATGCTTTTACTTAGGTAACATATACTTGTCAAGAGAAACATCATCTATGTAAGGACAAGTTTTCATTAGTTGCTCCCACTCATCTTGAGGTAGGTTCTTTAATCCACTTAGTTCTTGATGAAGAGAATTTCATTATGATTCCAACTCATTTTGTGCTTGCAATAACCAATACATGGATCTTATTAACTTACAGACTAAGTGTTCTGGACCTTCAGTTTAGAACTTTAAGGTTATTTAATGAACATGTAGGTCATTGTTATGGAAAGTTGTATTAACGTCCATCTAATGTGGCTCTCACTTATTATGAGCTACTAGGATGATAATGATCCTTAAAGAAATCTTTGTAACACAAATAAGAAGATTCTTTGATAATCTAATCCTTCTTGAGTATAATTTTTTACAATCAATATTATCTTATAACATTCCAATTCGGATCTAGTTTAATTATTAATACCTTTAGGTTATTCAACCAAATCCCAAACGGTATTCTAATTTATGGAATTATGTTTTGCTAATAATAGCTTTATCACATTTAGAAGATTGATTTATGCTAATGATTTTAATTATAAGAGGTATGATCGGTAAAATTTCCAAACATCCATTTTGTGTTAGTCAGGAAGGTTACATAATCATCAAAGTTTATGGGCTTTTAGACCCATAGGACCTCTTGAATTGAACATTGGGTTTATTATGATACAAATTTAGCTTTAGTTAGGTGTTTTTATTTTCAGGTTTATAAGGAGCGATATTAGTTTCTAAGTGTGTAACAGTTGGTGCAGTAAGGGAACAAGAGGAATAAACGAAGTTAAATTCGGAGTAAATTTTATTGAGTCTCGAATTTTAATGAGTCTCTCCCCCGCATCTTGTTCTTTCGAAAAGTCATAATAAGTACTTTTATTGCTCTCACTTACCTTAGAAATCTTAATGAATCCAGCATGCTTAAGGTCTAACGTTTGGAAGACCTATAGATTTTAATAGAGAAAACAACCAAATGATGTTTATTGTCATTTCTCTTGATGAGGATTACTTTAGTTTTAGTAAGAAATCTAAGTTTGCCTACGTTTAGACATCAACAAAACTTTGTTTGGAGTACATTAAATGCTAAGGAGACAAGTTGTGATAGAGCGTTGTCCAGTACAAGAGGTGTAATTTGAGGATAGATCAAATTGTCATTCCCCCATCTCTATAACTTTTGCAAGTTATAATTAGGACACTTAATGCTCCCACTAATCTTTTAGGTCTCTTAGTACCTCCACATAATAAGTTTTAGCGATGTGCGTGAACGAGAACATTTCATATATTTTATACTTGATGTCCCTTATCGTTCAGATTTCATAAGAAATTTTAAGGACATACTTAGAAGGAATCTTATTAAGTATATATATCAATTGATTTCTTTAATACTTTGGTCGGTAGGAAACAAATTAGATACAATCAGATATTTATCTAAGCTCCATTAATGTCAATTAATTATGACTTATGATGGAAATCCATTTATTCCTTTCGCCATTTAATGTTCAGGGCGTTTAACACATGCTTTAAAGTCACTGAGAAAGAGATTTGATAACCAAGCATCCTATAGTGACCTGGTCATGATTTCTCATGAAATTTTGGTCTTAGTGGATGAATTTCATGGGTCTTATTTTTTCTTTGTTAAATTCACATTTTCATGATAACAAAGTTGTGAAAAGGTTATTGGATCATCTAGTTTTCTTTCATAAGGTTTCTATATAGAGCTGAGTAGTCAAACGGATGCTCTCATTGCTCTTAGAATTAAAGTTACTAATCCCACTGCGGCCGTTGTGGTTGCTGCTGATGTCTCTCCTTTCATGAATGAAAGAAACACAGGTAGGTAGTTTTGAATTTTAATTATAGACATTACAGTAATGTAAAGAAATTATTTACTAACTTTAGAGCAATTTAAGGTTCAAATCCATTGGAGGTGATTCATGAACACCAGCAAAAGAGATCAGATAAAAAGGGATACAAGATGGCTTCTTTAGAACTTTTAAGTCATGTAAAGATCAACACCGGCCCAAAAACATCGCTATCCACCGTGAAAAATGTTTTCGATAGTTTGAATATTGACCTGCGTTTTAACAAAAATGAAGTTAGAAATGCAGAAGAAAACATCCAGGTGTTCAATTGCTGACCTAGATTGTTATTGTAGATCACATCAATAAATGCGTCGGATGCCTACTTGAAGATGGTTGAAGAATCTTACTTGAGCCAATCTGATGAGGTATGTTATTAATATGTTTTAACTGATTTTGCATTTGAAATCGGTCAAGTTACCGACTTTTAACATAGAAAATTCTTTCAGGTTTCTAAGCTCATAGAGTGTGTTGAAGCAGCCTTCATAAAGCATTTTTGTAATCGGAACCAACATCAAGGAATGGACACCTTAAGGCCCAAAGCTAAACGAGATAAGTATCGGGTAACATTTTTAGTAGGCAAGTTACAGACATCCTGCAAGTTAAACCTATGGCGACAAGAGCCGATTTTAGACTTGTACAGCTTTCACCAATGTATGTTCTATTTCAGGTTGCTTCTTTGGATTCTCATTAGCACTTATGGTGGTGATATTGTAAGTATACATGCTAGAAATCTGCTCAAGAATGAAGGTCGAACGAAGTACATCGATACCATTTTTCCACTGTACAACTTCTTTGGATTTCTGGTGTTTCATATGCGGATGTACGCTGGGAATGTATACCTTTGGATGTGTTATAAAAAATGAAGTGAAAGCAAAAGACAATCTGGTAAAGATTGTTTGTCAAGAAAACGATGAAGTTAAAGATCAACTTCAGAAGTTACTAAACAAAATCAAGCCTTCAAATGACCAACAAGTTTTCAAGACAACTGACCCATCAATTCTGATTTTTTTTTTGGTCAAGTTCAACATCAACAAGGCCCATTAATGATGCCTGTAAAAGCAAGCTAATTCTGGTATTAACAATGTTACTTTCATTTGCTTTTCGGATACTCTGCCGCGAAGCGCAGAAAGTAATTCTAGTTTTAATAATCTGGAACTTAATGGTTATACATGGATGGTTTATTTGTAGGTAGTCCGTGAGGATTGAGGACGCATGATGACTTATGATTCTATGCTGCTTGTTTCTTTCATTGCTTTTAATTTCTTTTTAATTTGTTACAAGACTTTATGTTGGATAATGCTATTTATGTTTAGTGTTTTTGTTATGAATATGCTTATTCGAAATATAATAAAGTTTTTTTTCATTAGTTGATGTTATATACAGTATATCATAAAATTGTGTGTGTGTGTGTATTTGTAAGAAAACGTTGTATCATATGACTTGTTAGGACTTTGAAATTTGGTCCTATTAAACTTGTTCGAGCATTGTAAAAGTGTTCGAATATGTTTTTCTTAGGACGCTATATTGTTTGTTCATTGACATATTATACGACCATAAAATTGGTTTTATAATCTTATTTGAGATATTAGGACCTTTTTTTGGTACTAATGCTCCTATAATATTACATCATTAGGGTCCCATAAACTAATTTTTTAGGACTCTTGTATGTGTATTAAAAGATTAAAACTAGGTAAGCACATGTTAAAACCTTGTAAAAGTGTCCTAATATGTTTTAGTAGGAGTTTTTTTGGACATATTATGCGACCATAAAATTGGTTTCATAATCTTATTTGAGATATTAGGACGCTTTTTAAGTTTCGTGACTTATTACGACCCCCTTACATGAAACACTTTTACTGTTGGTCCTATTAAATAAAAGGTCCTATAAAATAACATTTTAGGACGCTTTTGTGCGTACTAAAAACCCATTTTTGTTGTAGCGTATTCAGATAATGACAACAAACAATGTGAGAGTTTAACTAAATAGTGGCTTTGTTTTGGTCATTAAAACCTAGTAACTGTAAAAATTATAGCTTTTAGTATTGATACTAAATTCCGAGTAATCTCAAGAATATTGTAAGGTATCATAAAACTTCAATATTAAGATCAGTTATTAATGGTTAATAGACCCTTAGTTTTGCCACTAACTCTCATCTTAAGTACTTATTGAATTCTGGTAAGGAAACAAATAAAACTAGACTCAACCATAATGTGTTAATTAGAATTCGTTAGCATTTGTGGAGTTAAATATCCTTAATTAGGCATTACATATCTTAGCCAGTTGTTCTCTTTACTTATGGGTAATCTCATTGCTTGTGCCTATTCTTAATGGCACAATTTTATTTAGTAAGACTTTCCCTTTGGAGAAACTTATAGCTGAAAGTAGTACTGTTGTTTTGTTTCCAGACCTTAAAAATTATCCTCTCTATGGTAATTATTCTTCCTCCTTTAGGTTTAATGGTAGTAAGGTGAATAACACCAACTTTTCTAGTTTAATGCGTTCATTTCCTATACATAATTCGCTATCAACATGCTCATTTTACTTTGATATTTTCGAGTGTTATAGTTGATTCATAATGCATTTAATCGTACTGTTGGAAAAGTTATAATGCACTAAAAATTTTATTGATTTCCATGTATAAGCCCTAAGATTTATGGGTCATGTAATTCAATATTAAGATGTATTCACAGATGTCATTTAACCATAAAGTTAGATTTATTTATTTATTGCATGCTTCTTAGGAATTCGTTATATTCTATCATATCCATAGATAATACATTAGTCTTAGGAATTTTAGAATGTATTATAGCTCACCAGATAGGAATCAGTAAAAGAGTTCTTGATTACCATAAGAGACAGTTGGTGTATCCCACTTTGTTGTGCTTAATGTTATTCTGTAATACTTTATCAGATATAGAGCGTAGGAATATTGTGACATCCGGCATTTTTAGGACATTATCCGTATTAAGATATTAAACGTGATATATAAATATCTAAATGTGTATTGGAATTAATTTGGTATAATTTGAGTCATTAAAAACATTAGCAAAGTCCAAAGTATAATATAGGTTTTTATTGGTAATTCTAGAAATTATCATATCGTGAGGCGATAAAATACCCGTACTGGACGTTGGTGACTACCCGGTTAACTTTAAAAGGTACAATTTTGACCCGTAATGCTTGGTTTAGCATGAGATAATATTTTAATAGTGAAAATATTAGTTAAAACAATAATAACTATAGTTGATAGTTTTTGTGTCGCGGTTGCCCAACACTTGCACGCATTCTAGTTTTAATGCGTATACGAGACCCGACACACTAAGAAATCCCCAAATATAATAAAATTAGCTAAAAATGAATAGTTTTAGATGGGGAATATTATTAGAGGCTAATTGGGTGAAAACCTTAGATATTTAACATATTGGGGTTTTATAAAATATAAGGTGTGTAATATGTGATTTGTAAAGTTTATAAAAAAATATAACCCCCCCCCCCCCCAAACCGGCCCCAATCCTTCCCCATATTATTATTATTATTATTCTTTCATGTATTGGAGAATGATTAAAAGAAAATATAAACATCTCCTTAACCCACTTACAACACATACTACTTTCATCTTACACCACAGTGTTACACACACTTAAAAACCATCCAAATTCCTTATCCCTCTCCTCTCCAAAACCGTAACCCACAACCCCTCTCTCAATTTCTTTTTGTGTTCATAATTTCATCAAAGTTAAGCTTGATTCTTGTTATATCAAGTACCTTTTGTGATTTGGAATTATAAAACTTCAAAGAAACACAAGATTTTTAGAGAGATGAAGTGTCAAGAATCATCAAAACCCACCTTTTTGCAAGTGTTCTTTAAGGTATAGTTTTGAATATAAAAACTTGCTTTGATTCTGATTTGAGTCTTGATTTTAAAGGTCATTTCACCAAACAAAGTGGGTTTTGATAAAGGTTTTATAAAAAAAACATGGAGATGAAAAAAGTGGATGAAATGGGTGAAAAGTGTGTGTGTGTGTTGTAGAAGGTTTGTGTTGTTGCTAGATGCTTAGATCTAATGATTGATGATACATGCAATTGGGTTTTGAAGTTGTTTTGAATCTGAGTTTTATTAGTATTTTGACTAATTAGTCAACTAAGTTAATGGATTTTCATGTTTGATAGTTGTTATGTAACCTTGAAGATTAGTATGAACATGAGTGTTGATTGTTTAGTTGACTTTTGTGAGTGTTTAATGGGTTTTGTCAAATCTGAAAGTAAATAGGTTTTTGAAGATTATTTTGAGTCCAAAATAGTTATTAAAGTTAACAATGATCTACATGTTTGGATGACCTTGCATGTATGATCAAGACAGGATTTTAGCTTGAAAAATTGCGGAAATTGTCCTTAAAAGAGGGTTTATTATAAATCCGTTTTGAGTAGAAAATAATGGAATGTTTTAAAGTGAAAATCCAGGTTTTTAAGTATGTATTAGGTTCATGCCATATATGTGCTTTTGTGTTATCTTTATTGGTGAAAACGAGCACTATTTCGATGGGTTTTGGTATGTTAAAACTCTTATTTTGAAATCTGATGCAAAAGCGATTTTTTTTGTGTGTCAAAACATGAGTAAAATGCATTATTTGGACTATATGTTATCAAGGTTATGTTAATGAATGTTTTCGTTAGCTTACACGGCTTAAAAATGGCATATTTTGTCGGTTTTTCGGCTTAAAACCGAGTCATATATAAAACTGATTTCAAACATAATTTTGAGCGTTATTATGTGTATAAATATCATCATTTTGGATGTATATTAAGTTTACTATGATAACGGATGTTTATTATGGCAAACTATGTAGTAAAAGTCGCCAAAATGAGAGTTTTGAGGCACAAAACGATCATGATTTAAAACTGTTTTAGAACAGAAAATTTTGTCATATTTTGCGGATTTTATACGGGTGCTATTGTGAATATTAATTTCCTAGGATGTTCAAGAGTTTATATGTGATGTATGTTGCTTAGATTGCGACTAAATTTCTAGAAATCGCGTTACTAGGCGGTAATTGACAAAGCAGTTTGACCATGTGTTAAGTAGTTAAAGTGTGTTTTAACTTGATCATATTGGTGATATATGATGGATGATATGATTATGAGGATCAAATTTGTGGAATTTTATTAGTTAAAGTTAGTCATTTATATGGAAATGATTAGATTCGATTACGCGGCGAACTAAGGACATTAAGGTATTGAACGTGTATTTTAGTTTAAATAGATTATTTAAAGCCAAAAATAACTCACTACAACAAAAATGGGTTTTTAGTACGCACAAAAGTGTCCTAAAATGTTATTTTATAGGACCTTTTATTTAATAGGACATATGGTAAAAGCGTTTCATGTAAGGGGGTCATAATAAGTCACGAAATTTAAAAAGCGTCCTAATATCTCAAATAAGATTATGAAACCAATTTTATGGTCGCATAATGTGTCCCAAAAAAATTCCTAATAAAACATATTAGGACACTTTTACAATGTTTTAACATGTGCTTGCCTAGTTTTAATCTTTTAATACACATACAAGAGTCCTTAAAAATTAATTTATAGGACCCTTATGATGTAACATTATAGGAGCTTTAGTACCAACAAGCGGGTCTTAATATCCCAAATAAGATTATGAAACCAATTTTATGGTCGCATAATATGTCAATGAACAAACAATATAGTGTCCTAAAAAAGCATATTCGAACACTTTTTACAATGCTCTAACAAGTTTAATAGGACAAAATTTCAAAGTCCTGACAAGTCATATGATACTATTAGAATAAGTTACATATTTGTATTATAGAAAGTCAACATTTGTATTTATCACCTCACTAAATTAAAGGAGGACCATTGACTGTACATTCATTATAAATATCAATATCAAAGATGGAGAGGGCAAGCAATCATTCCTCATTTCATGGTATCACAGCTTGGGTTTTTGGATCCAACTCCTTCCATCCTTCGCTGACTCCATTCTGTCAGCAAGTATACACTGACTTTTCTTTGTCGGCCCTTCATTCTTCTTTCTTCCCTGTTACAATTTTTTTTTTCTCAGCAACCTTATCCTTCATTCTCCATTCCTTCACCATATTACCCACTAAATCCATCAAAAACAAAACCCCCACCGAATTACTTTACCACCGTACACCAATCTATGAACACCTTCGTGTATTCGGGTGCCTATGCTATCCGCTTACACCATCAACAACCATTCACAAACTTGAGAACCGTTCATCTCCTTGTGTTTTCCTCGGCTACCCTCCCTCACATCGGGGCTACAAGTGTTTTAACCTACAAACAAAACAAATAATTTTATCCCGACACGTAGCCTTTGATGAAACAACTTTCCCGCTTCGCAACCACATCACACCACCACCCTCTTACACCTTTCTCAAAACCCACCCCCATCCTTTAATATGGCCCCACATCAATCCCAGCCCAAACAAACCACTTGTGCCCGGCCCAATACCCACGCCTAGCCCCAACTCCCATCATAGTTCCACTTCCACGCCCATCCCCTTATCCACACCCCAACACACTGCAGCTCACTCTCCTACTTCACCTCACGGCCCACAGCACCAAACTTCTTCACCAGCCCATCCCTCACCCTCCACCCCTAGACCACCCTTGCACTCTTCCCATTCCCGACCCAACACAACCGGCCCCTATGCCTACCACTCGCACAATGCGAACCAGGGCTATGGACGGCATACACAAACCAAAACGCCACTTAAACCTTCACACCACCACACATACCATCGTCCCTACACCTAAAACACCCATTGATGCCTTGTCCATACCCGAATGGTTTAACGCCATGACCAACGAGTTTAATGCTCTTATTAAAAGTGAGACATGGGAGTTAGTTCCACGTACACCCAACATGAATGTTATCCGTAGTATGTGGTTATTTAAACACAAATTTAAATCTGACGGATCTTTGGAACGATACAAGGCCAGATTAGTATGTGATGGTAGATTGCAACAGGTTGGCGTTGATTGCGGAGAAACTTTTAGTCCAGTAGTGAAACCCGCCACTATTCGCACAATTTTATCTATTGCTTTATCGCATAGATGGGACATTCACCAATTGGATGTTACAAATGCATTCCTCCATGGTACCCTACAGGAAACAGTCTACATGTACCAACCTATGGGATTTCGACATCCCAAGTTTCCAGATCATATTTTCCGCCTTAAGAAATCCTTGTATGGCCTCAAACAGGCGCCACGAGCTTGGTACCAAAGATTCACTGACTACGTTCTTACCTTGGGGTTTCACCAAAGCAAATGCGATAATTCTCTTTTTACATTGCATTCTGCTACTGAAGTTGCTTACCTATTACTATATGTAGACGACATCCTTCATGTTACCTCCACAGTTGCCCTTCGACAGCGACTTATGACACACCTTTCTTCCGAGTTCGCCATAAAAGATCTCGGCCCTCTCAGCTTCTTCCTTGGCATCTCTGTCACTCGCCACAAGAACACCATGTTCCTCTCCCAACAATCTTATGCTAATGATATCATAGCTCGAGCCGGAATGCAATCTTACAACCCCGTATCAACCCCTGTTGACACTCAGTCAAAGCTCAGCAGCTCCTCTGGCAATGATTTCTCTGACCCTACGTTATATCGTAGTCTAGCAGGCGCATTACAGTACCTCACCTTCACTCGCCCTGATATTAGCTATGCAGTTCAACAAATATGTATTCACATGCATGCCCCAAAAACAGATCATTGGAATGCCTTGAAACGCATAATACGATACTTAAAGGGGACTGCTTCGTTGGGTCTCACTCTCGGCTGATTGGGCTGGCTGCTCGGACACCCGTCGTTCCACTAGTGGCTATTGTGTTTACTTTGGTGACAATCTCATCTCTTGGTCCTCTAAACGCCAGCCAACCATATCTCGATCTAGTGCAGAGGCAGAATATTGGGGTGTTGCTAATGTCGTCTCTGAAATTTGTTGGCTTCGCAATCTGCTCCTTGAATTGCGTCGTCCACTCACACGAGCAACACTGGTTTACTGTGATAATGTTAGTGCAATTTACCTTTCATGAAATCCGATGCAGCATCAACGCACTAAACACATTGAGGTAGATATACATTTTGTTCGAGAGCAGGTTCAACGAGGTCAAGTCCGTATTCTCCATGTGCCGTCCTGGTATCAAGTCGCAGACATCTTCACTAAAGGCCTACCAAGAATTTGTTCGATGATTTTCGGTCCAGTCTCAACATCCGGGAACCTCCAGTTTCGACTGCGGGGGCGTATTAGAATAAGTTACATATTTGTATTATAAAAAGTCAACATTTGTATTTATCACCTCACTAAATTAAAGGAGGACCATTGACTGTACATTCATTATAAATATCAATATCAAAGATGGAGAGGGCAAGCAATCATTCCTCATTTCAGATACGAAGTTTTTTTAAACATACACACACACAATTTTATGATATACTGTATATAATATCAACTAATGAAAGAAAAATAAACGTTATTATATTTCAAATTAGCATATTCATAAAAAAAACACTAAACATAAATAAGTTATAGCATTATCCAACATAAAGTCTTATAACATTTAATAAAGAAATTAAAAGCAATGAAAGAAACAAGCATCATAGAATCCTGAGTCATCATACGTCCTCAATCCTCACGGACTACCTACAAATAAACCATCCATGTATTAGCATTAAGTTCCAGATTATTAAAATTATTCGTATCACAAGATTAATAAATACATACCGAGATGAAAGGACAAGGTCATGCAATGGAGGCACCAATACAATCTTGAATTGTGAAAATAACCCATATGGTTCACCAACTTTTCATCTATTTTTATTGCTACTTGAACGTTTACCTTCTGTACCACCAACTAACTCATTTGGGTCCAAGCTCTTCACCCATCCTCTTGCTACAATCTCGGTAGAGTTTAGAATGCTTTTGAGGACAACTTCATCTTCGACCTAGATTTTAGTTTTCAACAAACATATATCAAACTCTAGTCACAATAGTACAAGTAACATTTAACAAAAAAAATACTAATACAGATTTATATAGAAAAATACCCGTAAACTTGGAGGTCCATTGGTTGCAATGGGGAAATGTGGTGATGTAAGAGGTGGAACACTAGGACCATCCCTACACCCTTTAATCTCCGATATCTGGCCTTGTAGCTAGACCACAGTACTAGTAAGTTCTTCACTTTTAGACTTCAATTGGATGTAACTAAAATAGGAATTATATCCCCTTTTTCTTGGACTCAAACTTTTGGCATACGTGTAGGTCCTCTCACTCTTTTACATACATTTCGAACTACAAAAAAGTGAACAGGATTTACAATGTACATGTATACATTAAAAATACTATATAAATTGAAAGGCAATATATTAAGTTTGTACGTTTCCTTAGTTTTATTATAAGTTTCTTATATATTCATAATGTGTCACACAATATATGTATTGAGAAACAAAAAAAAATGAAGCAATCAAGTAAATTAGATAAACCTACTTCATTTTCTGGTTGTGGAACTTCATACACTTCTTCGTTTTCTGGTTGTGGAACTTCAAACTCTTCTTCAACCAGTTCGTCGTTCTCGTTTTCTAAACCATCCATGTCTTTATTTCCATCATTATCAGCAACATCTTGTTCTTAATTGATATATATAGTTACAAAAACAGTAAGCATCGAAAACAATTAATTGGATCCAAACTTAACACTAATTGAATTTCATATATAAAATATTTGAAAAGAAAAAATATAGGTGCCATGAAATCTCATGTCATGCTCCCCGTGGTCATCATTGCTGTCGACTGCAAAACAAAAGTATGCCAAGTCCATTTCACATTATATAAGTTTTTCTGTTTTTCTAAATTCTACATTTTCAACAACAGCTAACACCTCCTATGTATCGATGTATTTAGAGATATTTTTTATATATTTGGACTGCATTTTAAGCTATTTGGATAGGTATTTATGTTAAACAACTTAAGCATTGTGAACAATTTTATGACGTCTTGAAATTTGGACTTTTTTTTTTGCGAAATCAAGACAACTTGTACACATAACGACCCAACAAGCCCAAACCATGAAACCAAACCGAAACCAAACCGGAACCAAACCGT
Source organism: Ambrosia trifida (assembly GCA_028751855.1). NCBI lineage: Eukaryota > Viridiplantae > Streptophyta > Magnoliopsida > Asterales > Asteraceae > Ambrosia > Ambrosia trifida. The sequence continues at coordinate 641,801 of CM054123.1, read as the reverse complement.
TATAAACGGTTTGGTTTGGTTTGGTTTGGTTCGGTTTTAAAGTTCTACGGTTCGGTTTTGGTTTAGAAAATTAAAAAACCGTTACTAACAGTTTGGTTCGCAGTTTGAACTAAAAACCCGCAAAAACCGGACCATGAACACCCCTATGAGCGACTACATCAAATAAATAGTAAGCATTGAAAATTGTAGAAACCATAAAGTACTATTATATTAGTATCTTCAACATATGGGCACCAACAAAGAAGAATGTGCTGTTGTATGGGATGTTGAAAAACTATAATCTTAACAATGGATTTTAGGTGATGACAACAGTTTTGATAAATTGTGTCATTTAGTTTCCAATTAGTATGCATGTATTCTAAAACAAATTGTGGTTATTTTAGAAAGAAGCCTTAAGATGATCTATGTGCATAACAATATTAACAATTTAACACATCTAGTAAAAACTCAAAAAGAAAAAAAAAACAACTATACCTGCTCAAAATGCTGATCATCGATACTCTCAGATCTCCCCGCCCTTCATTTTCATAAATCCTATAGAATGTTAAATTCTTAGTATCAACTTATCAAAATAACCATAAGATAACTTTATTTTAAAATATTAATTATGTATTAACCTACAACAGATGTTGAAAGGACCATGTTTGACTACTACAAATCAAACAATATAAGCCTAGGAAAAAAAACCTGAATAATGTATAATAATGACATGAGGCTCCATCTCATTTACCTGGTAAATGAATTTACAACAGATCAACTACCTGGTTGGTTACTAGCGTAGTATTGCGACTCGTCTATGTTACGGTTTATTGTGATAGGGAGTAACGAAGGAGATAGATTTGTGGAGAGAATTTTGGGGGTGTAATTGTAAAAAAGCGGGGGAATTTGAACATTATGAAAAGCGGGATGATGAAATTATTGCAGGGAAACTTTAATTTAAAAGGAAATGAAAACAATTTATAGAAAATATTATTTAGAAAATCAAGTAAATGGAAATATTGTATTTATTTAAAATTAAAAATTTATTATTTCTAAGTATAGTTAACATTATTATTTAATAATGTCTAATTTATGGCCAAAAACTATCAAACTCATTCGCTAACATGTTGTCGTGAAACTCAATCCCGAGAATCAGACAATGAATTGCAGTATTTAGGCGGTGTTTGTAATCTATAAAAGCTCTGCGGGATCTCTTTTGCCCATGCCACGCAGACCACACGTAAGACATGAGTTTCTGCAGAGTGTTTGTTTTCCCGCAGACATTTCATTAAAAAAGATTTATGTGAGCTCTTTTGTGTGCAGACTTGGCCCACCACCCACAATCCACCATCACCACTTCAACCACCACCCACTGCTTACCACCACCACCCACCTCCTGCCACCGCTACCGTCAACCACCACCCACCGTCTACCACCACCTTCCACCACTACCACCGTACACCACCGTCTATCACCGCCGTCCACCACCACCCACCGTCCACCATCACCACCGTCCGTCACTACCCACCGTCTACCACCACCACTATCACCCACCACCACCCACCGCCTACCACCACCTCCACTCACCGTCAACCACCACCACCGCCACTATATAGGTTAAAGTTATAAAACCCAACTGTTAAGTCTCCTGTTAAATTATGTTATAATAAAAAAGCTCTAGCGAATACGCGTCTTATAAAACTGGTGTTTTATGGCACAAATATTAAGTGTCCTACTATGGTGTGTTATAATAACACCACTATGATTAAGCGTCCTGTAAAGGTTAAAGCTATAAGACCCAAGTGTTAAGTGTCCCATTAAGTTATATTTTAATAAAACTCTAGCGAATTAGTGTCCTATAAAACTGATGTTTTATGACTCAGATATCATGTGTCCTATTACGGTGTATTATAATAACACCACAATGATTAAGCGTCCTATAAAGGTTAAAGGTATAAAACCCATGTGTCAAGTATCCTATTAAGTTATGTTCTAATATGACTTCAACTAGAAAGGGTCCTATAACATCGAACATTTATGACTTAACTACAAAGTGTCATATTAAGTTATGTTATAATAGGACCCCCGGTGATCAAGTGTCCTATAACATTACCACATAATGGACACCAACAACTAAATGTCTTATAAATTACTTTATTAAGATCTACATTTTAAGTGTCTTATTAAGTTATATGATAATAGGACCCCAAAGAATCATCCATCCTATTAAATAGCTTTTTAGGACATCAGTTTAGTAGCGTATATCATAAAAGGACCCCAAAAGTTTATTCGTCCTATTAAATAGTTTTTAGGACCCTATTTTACAAGCGTCCCACACAAAAGGTGTCACACCCTCAAATTCCACACGCGGGGTTTTACCGCGAGACGCGTGACACACCAGGATCTCAGTCAACGATCACAATAAACATACAACAAACATGCATTCATATATATTTTTAAAACCAAAATATCATGCTTTAAGCCGTAAACCAGCAGCGGAAGCATTTCTTGTTTACAACCAAAAGAATATTATAGTTTACAAACATTGTTTAATATGCTTCAAAATATTAGACGCTGTGCATGACTCCGTGCGCCTAGCCCTTTGACTGCTACCTTAGCGACCTGAGAAAACATGCCAAAAATGTCAACATATAATGCTGGTGAGTTCACAGGTTTTCTTTTATAAAAGAGTTGTTACAAGTTTGAAAAGATCATATCTGTTACTACTAGGTTATAAGAACGTTAGCTAGACGTTAAGTGTTTGTTTACTACTACGGTTGGGAACCCATTACTATACGTGTGTAAGTTGTTGAAGCTTGCCCAGACGTTTTGGCTATAACCGATGCCTCGGCGAGCCAGTAATAAGAGACAATATGAACCCGCCCGGCCCAGCCGGCGAGTGGGGTTTGTGAGGCCCAATAGATCTATCCACATTTCCCCGTTGTGCATCCCCACAGATTCATGGTTTCCCCTTGGGACTTTCCATAAAAGCCGCATAGTAATTGTAAAGTAACCATAGTATAACATGACCTTTAGTAAGTAAGTATGTAGCATGTTTCTCCCCCGAAAGTAAAACAGTAAAAGTGGGGCTGTGACACTCACCTTGGATTGCGTTACTTGAAAACAGTTAAGTAATTATGCTATGATAGCCCCAATTAGCGGTGACCTATCATAAGATGTGTATAAGTATCCGGACAAATAACCCGCAGGCTAACTAGTCCCCGAATGTCCAGACCATACCATAAGCGTTTGAAAACACCTTTGGCTGTTAAACCGATCGTACCATACAAGACTCGACATCCCATTGGTGACCCGACATCTCACGTGTTAGACAAATACAAGACATCATGCAACATATGCAATTAAACACTTAATACACGCAAGAGTTCACCTAGTCTAGCATAATGTTCAATAAACGTTTAACTAAGTCCGAACACGTGTTACCAAGTCATTGGACATGTCTCGGGGTTCCTAACATGTTCCTAGGCGTCATTCCATGTTTCGGGATGTTAAAATATACATATAGCAGCTGTACATGCGATTAGGAAGGAAACATGTGATTAGGAGAAGTCAACTAGTGATTAGGAGGGTCAAAATGGTGAATAGGGTTGTAATCACTAGTAAAATGGGGAATAGGATTGTAATCACTAGTAAAAGGGGGAATAGGATTGTAATCACTAGTAAAATGGGGAATAGGAGCTACTCGCCTGTTGTATCAGGCGAATAGGGTGTAATCGCCTGATACATCAGGCGATTAGGGTTCTATTCGCCTGCAGCAATGCTATCGCGCGTTTTCGCACGTTAAACCCTCCAAATCAGATCCGAAACATGCAAAAACACCTAACATCAAACCTAAACCATTTACCAACCCATTCCAAGCAAAAACCCCCAATTTATCTCTACTCTAACGGCCTCGGTGCGATTATTTCCGAAAATGGCAAAGTACTAGGTTTCATTAACTATGAAATCTTTCCTTAAGTAGTAAAGATCAGATTACACCTCCTACAACTTGCAATTCATCATCCCTATGTTATAACATCATTCTAGCATGATTCCTAACCATAAACAAGCAATGAATCCTAATTCTTCAAGAATCACCCAAATGGGTCAAAATGCATACTTTCATCTAAACACTATAACAATAGCTTAAACTCATAGATAATCATCCTAACAACTCCTACACATCAAAAGTACATCAAATTCATGGAAACATTCATGTTATAATCACCAAAAATCATCATATGCATCAATACTTCACATATAGCAAGTATTATGGTGTAGACTTGTTTTAGAACTCATTTCCAAGGTTTTTAAAGACACATTCTTATCAAAACAAGGTCTGGACTTTTGGGGAACCAAAACAATAACATTACAAAGGTTTGGGATGAAGAACACACCTTGGATTTTATCAAAGAAAGGTGTGTAAGCTTGGAAATGGTGAGTTTTGAAGCAAAACAAGTTCTAGAGGTGTTTCAAGGTGTGTGGGAGGCTTAGGATCAGTTAGGGTTGCACAAATGGTGTTTGGGGAGTCAAGGGTTATATTTATAGGTGTTTTTGACTCGTACACATCAGATCAAGCGAGTAGGGAATCAGTTCAGGCGATTAGGGCCTCTAATCGCCTATATAATGGCGATTAGAGCCCTAATCGCCAGTAACCATCCCCTATTCGCCTATATAAGTGGCGATTAGGAGCCTTCCAGGTTCCTAATCGCCTGTATGGTTCCAGAATGAGTTTTTGGCGCATTAAACACTATTTTAACACATATAAACACGTATTCACATACCGACAAGTCACACAATGATTACAAACACATAATGCACGATAACTAACACGTTTACATCCGTTCACCAATTCTCGGGACTCGAGACTTGCGTGTGTCCGTTAAACCCGGCGATTCTACGAATCACCAATCCTTGTACACATGGTTATGGACCGGCTCCCGATGATCCCGCGGATCATGGTAACGACTCCCGATGATTCCCAGAATCATCGTAACGACTCGACTGACCCAGTTAAGTACGTAATATGCATGACTCGCTAAGGTAGACTTACTAGTTTAGTCAATGTTACTAACCTGAGTTTGCCGGGTGTCACATCATCCCCCTGTTGAAAGAATTGTTGTCCCGAAAATTGCTCAAGGCCAAAAAGGAAGAGACAAAAGAGAAGAAAAATTTTTCGGTTGCCACAAAAGGTCCTTAAAAGCCATTTTTGTTGTAGTGACTTAAGACTTGATGTTTTATAAACTCATATGATTTCCATAAAGATAGGCATTTTTAAAAGAAATATTGGTTTCTATGAAAAATGTAGGTTTTGGTGAAAAACGGCATTGTATGGAAAACAAGTCTTAAAGGTCACAATATATTAGTGTATTATGTGCGAATAATATGACTGTGAAACTTGTCTGTTATACGATGAGTATTGTACTTGAAAGTGTGTTAGGTTTTACTAAGTTTATGTGTGAACACTACTTGAGGTCAATGTATTTAGACGCGACATATATTTTCGGTGTCTAAAAACCTAACCAGTTGTCAAGGTCCCTAACGGGTCCTTTTGGTAACGTGCTTTTGAGAAAAAACGTAAACCTTTTTATAAGTCTTGAAAGTTTGGTGAATAACTTGGGAAAGACTTGTAGTTCGTTTGCTAAAATTGCCCTTAAGTGTTTAGGGTATTGTTAGGAACGACTTATGGTTATTTAGACTAAATATATGCTAAAGTGCTACGCTACGAGGTGAGTTTCATGGTCCATTTTATTTTAAATGTTTTTGAACGTTTTATAATTGGGGGATTAACATGCTTGTATAATGCCTGTAAAAGCAAGCTAATTCTGGTATTAACAATGTTACTTTCATTTGCTTTTCGGATACTCTGCCGCGAAGCGCAGAAAGTAATTCTAGTTTTAATAATCTGGAACTTAATGGTTATACATGGATGGTTTATTTGTAGGTAGTCCGTGAGGATTGAGGACGCATGATGACTTATGATTCTATGCTGCTTGTTTCTTACATTGCTTTTAATTTCTTTTTTAAATGTTACAAGACTTTATGTTGGATAATGCTATTTATGTTTAGTGTTTTTGTTATGAATATGCTTATTCGAAATATAATAAGTTTTTTTTCATTAGTTGATGTTATATACAGTATATCATAAAATTGTGTGTGTGTGTGTGTATTTGTAAGAAAACGTTGTATCATATGACTTGTTAGGACTTTGAAATTTGGTCCTATTAAACTTGTTCGAGCATTGTAAAAGTGTTCGAATATGTTTTTCTTAGGACGCTATATTGTTTGTTCATTGACATATTATACGACCATAAAATTGGTTTTATAATCTTATTTGAGATATTAGGACCTTTTTTTGGTACTAATGCTCCTATAATATTACATCATTAGGGTCCCATAAACTAATTTTTTAGGACTCTTGTATGTGTATTAAAAGATTAAAACTAGGTAAGCACATGTTAAAACCTTGTAAAAGTGTCCTAATATGTTTTAGTAGGAGTTTTTTTGGACATATTATGTGACCATAAAATTGGTTTCATAATCTTATTTGAGATATTAGGACGCTTTTTAAGTTTCGTGACTTATTACGACCCCCTTACATGAAACACTTTTACTGTTGGTCCTATTAAATAAAAGGTCCTATAAAATAACATTTTAGGACGCTTTTGTGCGTACTAAAAACCCATTTTTGTTGTAGTGTATTCAGATAATGACAACAAACAATGTGAGAGTTTAACTAAATAGTGGCTTTGTTTTGGTCATTAAAACCTAGTAACTGTCAAAATTATAGCTTTTAGTATTGATACTAAATTCCGAGTAATCTCAAGAATATTGTAAGGTATCATAAAACTTCAATATTAAGATCAGTTATTAATGGTTAATAGACCCTTAGTTTTGCCACTAACTCTCATCTTAAGTACTTATTGAATTCTGGTAAGGAAACAAATAAAACTAGACTCAACCATAATGTGTTAATTAGAATTCATTAGCATTTGTGGAGTTAAATATCCTTAATTAGGCATTACATATCTTAGCCAGTTGTTCTCTTTACTTATGGGTAATCTCATTGCTTGTGCCTATTCTTAATGGCACAATTTTATTTAGTAAGACTTTCCCTTTGGAGAAACTTATAGCTGAAAGTAGTACTGTTGTTTTGTTTCCAGACCTTAAAAATTATCCTCTCTATGGTAATTATTCTTCCTCCTTTAGGTTTAATGGTAGTAAGGTGAATAACACCAACTTTTCTAGTTTAATGCGTTCATTTCCTATACATAATTCGCTATCAACATGCTCATTTTACTTTGATATTTTCGAGTGTTATAGTTGATTCATAATGCATTTAATCGTACTGTTGGAAAAGTTATAATGCACTAAAAATTTTATTGATTTCCATGTATAAGCCCTTAGATTTATTGGTCATGTAATTCAATATTAAGATGTATTCACAGATGTCATTTAACCATAAAGTTAGATTTATTTATTTATTGCATGCTTCTTAGGAATTCGTTATATTCTATCATATCCATAGATAATACATTAGTCTTAGGAATTTTAGAATGTATTATAGCTCACCAGATAGGAATCAGTAAAAGAGTTCTTGATTACCATAAGAGACAGTTGGTGTATCCCACTTTGTTGTGCTTAATGTTATTCTGTAATACTTTATCAGATATAGAGCGTAGGAATATTGTGACATCCGGCATTTTTAGGACATTATCCGTACTAAGATATTAAACGTGATATATAAATATCTAAATGTGTATTGGAATTAATTTGGTATAATTTGAGTCATTAAAAACATTAGCAAAGTCCAAAGTATAATATAGGTTTTTATTGGTAATTCTAGAAATTATCATATCGTGAGGCGATAAAATACCCGTACTGGACGTTGGTGACTACCCGGTTAACTTTAAAAAGTACAATTTTGACCCGTAATGCTTGGTTTAGCATGAGATAATATTTTAATAGTGAAAATATTAGTGAAAACAATAATAACTATAGTTGATAGTTTTTGTGTCGCGGTTGCCCAACACTTGCACGCATTCTAGTTTTAATGCGTATACGAGACCCGACACACTAAGAAATCCCCAAATATAATAAAATTAGCTAAAAATGAATAGTTTTAGATGGGGAATATTATTAGAGGCTAATTGGGTGAAAACCTTAGATATTTAACATATTGGGGTTTTATAAAATATAAGGTGTGTAATATGTGATTTGTAAAGTTTATAAAAAAATATAACCCCCCCCCCCAAACCGGCCCCAATCCTTCCCCATATTATTATTATTATTATTCTTTCATGTATTGGAGAATGATTAAAAGAAAATATAAACATCTCCTTAACCCACTTACAACACATACTACTTTCGTCTTACACCACAGTGTTACACACACTTAAAAACCATCCAAATTCCTTATCCCTCTCCTCTCCAAAACCGTAACCCACAACCCCTCTCTCAATTTCTTTTTGTGTTCATAATTTCATCAAAGTTAAGCTTGATTCTTGTTATATCAAGTACCTTTTGTGATTTGGAATTATAAAACTTCAAAGAAACACAAGATTTTTAGAGAGATGAAGTGTCAAGAATCATCAAAACCCACCTTTTTGCAAGTGTTCTTTAAGGTATAGTTTTGAATATAAAAACTTGCTTTGATTCTGATTTGAGTCTTGATTTTAAAGGTCATTTCACCAAACAAAGTGGGTTTTGATAAAGGTTTTATAAAAAAAACATGGAGATGAAAAAAGTGGATGAAATGGGTGAAAAGTGTGTGTGTGTTGTAGAAGGTTTGTGTTGTTGCTAGATGCTTAGATCTAATGATTGATGATACATGCAATTGGGTTTTGAAGTTGTTTTGAATCTGAGTTTTATTAGTATTTTGACTAATTAGTCAACTAAGTTAATGGATTTTCATGTTTGATAGTTGTTATGTAACCTTGAAGATTAGTATGAACATGAGTGTTGATTGTTTAGTTGACCTTTGTGAGTGTTTAATGGGTTTTGTCAAATCTGAAAGTAAATAGGTTTTTGAAGATTATTTTGAGTCCAAAATAGTTATTAAAGTTAACAATGATCTACATGTTTGGATGACCTTGCATGTATGATCAAGACATGATTTTAGCTTGAAAAATTGCGGAAATTGTCCTTAAAAGAGGGTTTATTATAAATCCGTTTTGAGTAGAAAATAATGGAATGTTTTAAAGTGAAAATCCAGGTTTTTAAGTATGTATTAGGTTCATGCCATATATGTGCTTTTGTGTTATCTTTATTGGTGAAAACGAGCACTATTTCGATGGGTTTTGGTATGTTAAAACTCTTATTTTGAAATCTGATGCAAAAGCGATTTTTTTTGTGTGTCAAAACATGAGTAAAATGCATTATTTGGACTATATGTTAGCAAGGTTATGTTAATGAATGTTTTCGTTAGCTTACACGGCTTAAAAATGGCATATTTTGTCGGTTTTTCGGCTTAAAACCGAGTCATATATAAAACTGATTTCAAACATAATTTTGAGCGTTATTATGTGTATAAATATCATCATTTTGGATGTATATTAAGTTTACTATGATAACGGATGTTTATTATGGCAAACTATGTAGTAAAAGTCGCCAAAATGAGAGTTTTGAGGCACAAAACGATCATGATTTAAAACTGTTTTAGAACAGAAAATTTTGTCATATTTTGCGGATTTTATACGGGTGCTATTGTGAATATTAATTTCCTAGGATGTTCAAGAGTTTATATGTGATGTATGTTGCTTAGATTGCGACTAAATTTCTAGAAATCGCGTTACTAGGCGGTAATTGACAAAGCAGTTTGACCATGTGTTAAGTAGTTAAAGTGTGTTTTAACTTGATCATATTGGTGATATATGATGGATGATATGATTATGAGGATCAAATTTGTGGAATTTTATTAGTTAAAGTTAGTCATTTATATGGAAATGATTAGATTCGATTATGCGGCGAACTAAGGACATTAAGGTATTGAACGTGTATTTTAGTTTAAATAGATTATTTAAAGCCAAAAATAACTCACTACAACAAAAATGGGTTTTTAGTACGCACAAAAGTGTCCTAAAATGTTATTTTATAGGACCTTTTATTTAATAGGACCTATGGTAAAAGCGTTTCATGTAAGGGGTCATAATAAGTCACGAAATTTAAAAAGCGTCCTAATATCTCAAATAAGATTATGAAACCAATTTTATGGTCGCATAATGTGTCCCAAAAAAATTCCTAATAAAACATATTAGGACACTTTTACAATGTTTTAACATGTGCTTGCCTAGTTTTAATCTTTTAATACACATACAAGAGTCCTTAAAAATTAATTTATAGGACCCTTATGATGTAACATTATAGGAGCTTTAGTACCAACAAGCGGGTCTTAATATCCCAAATAAGATTATGAAACCAATTTTATGGTCGCATAATATGTCAATGAACAAACAATATAGTGTCCTAAAAAAGCATATTCGAACACTTTTACAATGCTCTAACAAGTTTAATAGGACAAAATTTCAAAGTCCTGACAAGTCATATGATACTATTAGAATAAGTTACATATTTGTATTATAGAAAGTCAACATTTGTATTTATCACCTCACTAAATTAAAGGAGGACCATTGACTGTACATTCATTATAAATATCAATATCAAAGATGGAGAGGGCAAGCAATCATTCCTCATTTCATGGTATCACAGCTTGGGTTTTTGGATCCAACTCCTTCCATCCTTCGCTGACTCCATTCTGTCAGCAAGTATACACTGACTTTTCTTTGTCGGCCCTTCATTCTTCTTTCTTCCCTGTTACAATTTTTTTTTTCTCAGCAACCTTATCCTTCATTCTCCATTCCTTCACCATATTACCCACTAAATCCATCAAAAACAAAACCCCCCACCGAATTACTTTACCACCGTACACCAATCTATGAACACCTTTGTGTATTCGGGTGCCTATGCTATCCGCTTACACCATCAACAACCATTCACAAACTTGAGAACCGTTCATCTCCTTGTGTTTTCCTCGGCTACCCTCCCTCACATCGGGGCTACAAGTGTTTTAACCTACAAACAAAACAAATAATTTTATCCCGACACGTAGCCTTTGATGAAACAACTTTCCCGTTTCGCAACCACATCACACCACCACCCTCTTACACCTTTCTCGAAACCCACCCCCATCCTTTAATATGGCCCCACATCAATCCCAGCCCAAACAAACCACCTGTGCCCGGCCCAATACCCACGCCTAGCCCCAACTCCCATCATAGTTCCACTTCCACGCCCATCCCCTTATCCACACCCCAACACACTGCAGCCCACTCTCCTACTTCACCTCACGGCCCACAGCACCAAACTTCTTCACCAGCCCATCCCTCACCCTCCACCCCTAGACCACCCTGGCACTCTTCCCATTCCCGACCCAACACAACCGGCCCCTATGCCTACCACTCGCACAATGCGAACCAGGGCTATGGACGGCATACACAAACCAAAACGCCACTTAAACCTTCACACCACCACACATACCATCGTCCCTACACCTAAAACACCCATTGATGCCTTGTCCATACCCGAATGGTTTAACGCCATGACCAACGAGTTTAACGCTCTTATTAAAAGTGAGACATGGGAGTTAGTTCCACGTACACCCAACATGAATGTTATCCGTAGTATGTGGTTATTTAAACACAAATTTAAATCTGACGGATCTTTGGAACGATACAAGGCCAGATTAGTATGTGATGGTAGATTGCAACAGGTTGGCGTTGATTGCGGAGAAACTTTTAGTCCAGTAGTGAAACCCGCCACTATTCGCTCAGTTTTATCTATTGCTTTATCGCATAGATGGGACATTCACCAATTGGATGTTACAAATGCATTCCTCCATGGTACCCTACAGGAAACAGTCTACATGTACCAACCTATGGGATTTCGACATCCCAAGTTTCCAGATCATATTTTCCGCCTTAAGAAATCCTTGTATGGCCTCAAACAGGCGCCACGAGCTTGGTACCAAAGATTCACTGACTACGTTCTTACCTTGGGGTTTCACCAAAGCAAATGCGACAATTCTCTTTTTACATTGCATTCTGCTACTGAAGTTGCTTACCTATTACTATATGTAGACGACATCCTTCATGTTACCTCCACAGTTGCCCTTCGACAGCAACTTATGACACACCTTTCTTCCGAGTTCGCCATAAAAGATCTCGGCCCTCTCAGCTTCTTCCTTGGCATCTCTGTCACTCGCCACAAGAACACCATGTTCCTCTCCCAACAATCTTATGCTAATGATATCATAGCTCGAGCCGGAATGCAATCTTACAACCCCGTATCAACCCCTGTTGACACTCAGTCAAAGCTCAGCAGCTCCTCTGGCAATGATTTCTCTGACCCTACGTTATATCGTAGTCTAGCAGGCGCATTACAGTACCTCACCTTCACTCGCCCTGATATTAGCTATGCAGTTCAACAAATATGTATTCACATGCATGCCCCAAAAACAGATCATTGGAATGCCTTGAAACGCATAATACGATACTTAAAGGGGACTGCTTCGTTGGGTCTCACTCTCGGCTCCAACCAAGCTCCTAATCTCGTTGCCTACACCGATGCTGATTGGGTTGGCTGCTCGGACACCCGTCGTTCCACTAGTGGCTATTGTGTTTACTTTGGTGACAATCTCATCTCTTGGTCCTCTAAACGCCAGCCAACCATATCTCGATCTAGTGCAGGGGCAGAATATTGGGGTGTTGCTAATGTCGTCTCTGAAATTTGTTGGCTTCGCAATCTGCTCCTTGAATTGCGTCGTCCACTCACACGAGCAACACTGGTTTACTGTGATAATGTTAGTGCAATTTACCTTTCATGAAATCCGGTGCAGCATCAACGCACTAAACACATTGAGGTAGATATACATTTTGTTCGAGAGCAGGTTCAACGAGGTCAAGTCCGTATTCTCCATGTGCCGTCCTGGTATCAAGTCGCAGACATCTACACTAAAGGCCTACCAAGAATTTGTTCGATGATTTCCGGTCCAGTCTCAACATCCAGGAACCTCCAGTTTCGACTGCGGGGGTGTATTAGAATAAGTTACATATTTGTATTATAAAAAGTCAACATTTGTATTTATCACCTCACTAAATTAAAGGAGGACCATTGACTGTACATTCATTATAAATATCAATATCAAATATGGAGAGGGCAAGCAATCATTCCTCATTTCAGATACGAAGTTTTTTTAAACATACACACACAATTTTATGATATACTGTATATAATATCAACTAATGAAAGAAAAATAAACTTTATTATATTTCAAATTAGCATATTCATAAAAAAACACTAAACATAAATAAGTTATAGCATTATCCAACATAAAGTCTTATAACATTTAATAAAGAAATTAAAAGCAATGAAAGAAACAAGCATCATAGAATCCTGAGTCATCATACGTCCTCAATCCTCACGGACTACCTACAAATAAACCATCCATGTATTAGCATTAAGTTCCAGATTATTAAAATTATTCGTATCACAAGATTAATAAATACATACCGAGATGAAAGGACAAGGTCATGCAATGGAGGCACCAATACAATCTTGAATTGTGAAAATAACCCATATGCTCTCACCAACTTTTCATCTATTTTTATTGCTACTTGAACGTTTACCTTCTGTACCACCAACTAACTCATTTGGGTCCAAGCTCTTCACCCATCCTCTTGCTACAATCTCGGTAGAGTTTAGAATGCTTTTGAGGACAACTTCATCTTCGACCTAGATTTTAGTTTTCAACAAACATATATCAAACTCTAGTCACAATAGTACAAGTAACATTTCACAAAAAAATAATAATACAGATTTATATAGAAAAATACCCGTAAACTTGGAGGTCCATTGGTTGCAATGGGGAAATGTGGTGATGTAAGAGGTGGAACACTAGGACCATCCCTACACCCTTTAATCTCCGATATCTGGCCTTGTAGCTAGACCACAGTACTAGTATGTTCTTCACTTTTAGACTTCAATTGGATGTAACTAAAATAGGAATTATATCCCCTTTTTCTTGGACTCAAACTTTTGGCATACGTGTAGGTCCTCTCACTCTTTTACATACATTTCGAACTACAAAAAAGTGAACAGGATTTACAATGTACATGTATACATTAAAAATACTATATAAATTGAAAGGCAATATATTAAGTCTGTACGTTTCCTTAGTTTTATTATAAGTTTCTTATATATTCATAATGTGTCACACAATATATGTATTGAGAAACAAAAAAAAAAATGAAGCAATCAAGTAAATTAGATAAACCTACTTCATTTTCTGGTTGTGGAACTTCATACACTTCTTCGTTTTCTGGTTGTGGAACTTCAAACTCTTCTTCAACCAGTTCGTCGTTCTCGTTTTCTAAACCATCCATGTCTTTATTTCCATCATTATCAGCAACATCTTGTTCTTAATTGATATATATAGTTACAAAAACAGTAAGCATCGAAAACAATTAATTGGATCCAAACTTAATACTAATTGAATTTCATATATAAAATATTTGAAAAGAAAAAATATAGGTGCCATGAAATCTCATGTCATGCTCCCCGTGGTCATCATTGCTGTCGACTGCAAAACAAAAGTATGCCAAGTCCATTTCACATTATATAAGTTTTTCTGTTTTTCTAAATTCTACATTTTCAACAACAGCTAACACCTCCTATGTATCGATGTATTTAGAGATATTTTTTATATATTTGGACTGCATTTTAAGCTATTTGGATAGGTATTTATGTTAAACAACTTAAGCAGTGTGAACAATTTTATGACGTCTTGAAATTTGGACTTTTTTTTTGCGAAATCAAGACAACTTGTACACATAACGACCCAACAAGCCCAAACCATGAAATCAAACCGAAACCAAACCGGAACCAAACCGTTATAAACGGTTTGGTTTGGTTTGGTTTGGTTTGGTTCGGTTTAAAAGTTCTACGGTTCGGTTTTGGTTTAGAAAATTAAAAAACCGTTACTAACAGTTTGGTTCGCAGTTTGAACTAAAAACCGCAAAAACCGGACCATGAACACCCCTATGAGCGACTACATCAAATAAATAGTAAGCATTGAAAATTGTAGAAACCATAAAGTACTATTATATTAGTATCTTCAACATATGGGCACCAACAAAGAAGAATGTGCTGTTGTATGGGATGTTGAAAAACTATAATCTTAACAATGGATTTTAGGTGATGACAACAGTTTTGATAAATTGTGTCATTTAGTTTCCAATTAGTATGCATGTATTCTAAAACAAATTGTGGTTATTTTAGAAAGAAGCCTTAAGATGATCTATGTGCATAACAATATTAACAATTTAACACATCTAGTAAAAACTCAAAAAGAAAAAAAAAACAACTATACCTGCTCAAAATGCTGATCATCGATACTCTCAGATCTCCCGCCCTTCATTTTCATAAATCCTATAGAATGATAAATTCTTAGTATCAACTTATCAAAATAACCATAAGATAACTTTATTTTCAAATATTAATTATGTATTAACCTACAACAGATGTTGAAAGGACCATGTTTGACTACTACAAATCAAACAATATAAGCCTAGGAAAAAAAACCTGAATAATGTATAATAATGACATGAGGCTCCATCTCATTTACCTGGTAAATGAATTTACAACAGATCAACTACCTGGTTGGTTACTAGCGTAGTATTGCGACTCGTCTATGTTACGGTTTATTGTGATAGGGAGTAACGAAGGAGATAGATTTGTGGAGAGAATTTTGGGGGTGTAATTGTAAAAAAGCGGGGGAATTTGAACATTATGAGAAGCGGGATGATGAAATTATTGCAGGGAAACTTTAATTTAAAAGGAAATGAAAACAATTTATAGAAAATATTATTTAGAAAATCAAGTAAATGGAAATATTGTATTTATTTAAAATGAAAAATTTATTATTTCTAAGTATAGTTAACATTATTATTTAATGATGTCTAATTTATGGCCAAAAACTATCAAACTCATTCGCTAACATGTTGTCGTGAAACTCAATCCGAGAATCAGACAATGAATTGCAGTATTTAGGCGGTGTTTGTAATCTATAAAAGCTCTGCGGGATCTCTTTTGCCCATGCCACGCAGACCACACGTAGACATGAGTTTCTGCAGAGTGTTTGTTTTCCCGCAGACATTTCATTAAAAAAGATTTATGTGAGCTCTTTTGTGTGCAGACTTGGCCCACCACCCACAATCCACCATCACCACTTCAACCACCACCCACTGCCTACCACCACCACCCACCTCCTGCCACCGCTACCGTCAACCACCACCCACCGTCTACCACCACCTTCCACCACTACCACCGTACACCACCGTCTATCACCGCCGTCCACCACCACCCACCGTCCACCATCACCACCGTCCGTCACTACCCACCGTCTACCACCACCACTATCACCCACCACCACCCACCGCCTACCACCACCTCCACTCACCGTCAACCACCACCACCGCCACTATATAGGTTAAAGTTATAAAACCCAACTGTTAAGTCTCCTGTTAAATTATGTTATAATAAAAAAGCTCTAGCGAATACGCGTCTTATAAAACTGGTGTTTTATGGCACAAATATTAAGTGTCCTACTATGGTGTGTTATAATAACACCACTATGATTAAGCGTCCTGTAAAGGTTAAAGCTATAAGACCCAAGTGTTAAGTGTCCCATTAAGTTATATTTTAATAAAACTCTAGCGAATTAGTGTCCTATAAAACTGATGTTTTATGACTCAGATATCATGTGTCCTATTACGGTGTATTATAATAACACCACAATGATTAAGCGTCCTATAAAGGTTAAAGGTATAAAACCCATGTGTCAAGTGTCCTATTAAGTTATGTTCTAATATGACTTCAACTAGAAAGGGTCCTATAACATCGAACATTTATGACTTAACTACAAAGTGTCATATTAAGTTATGTTATAATAGGACCCCCGGTGATCAAGTGTCCTATAACATTACCACATAATGGGACACCAACAACTAAATGTCTTATAAATTACTTTATTAAGATCTACATTTTAAGTGTCTTATTAAGTTATATGATAATAGGACCCCAAAGAATCATCCATCCTATTAAATAGCTTTTTAGGACATCAGTTTAGTAGCGTATATCATAAAAGGACCCCAAAAGTTTATTCGTCCTATTAAATAGTTTTTAGGACCCTATTTTACAAGCGTCCCACACAAAAGGTGTCACACCCTCAAATTCCACACGCAGGGTTTTACCGCGAGGCGCGTGACACACCAGGATCTCAGTCAACGATCACAATAAACATACAACAAACATGCATTCATATATATTTTTAAAACCAAAATATAATGCTTTAAGCCGTAAACCAGCAGCGGAAGCATTTCTTGTTTACAACCAAAAGAATATTATAGTTTACAAACATTGTTTAATATGCTTCAAAATATTAGACGCTGTGCATGACTCCGTGCGCCTAGCCCTTTGACTGCTACCTTAGCGACCTGAGAAAACATGCCAAAAATGTCAACATATAATGCTGGTGAGTTCACAGGTTTTCTTTTATAAAAGAGTTGTTACAAGTTTGAAAAGATCATATCTGTTACTACTAGGTTATAAGAACGTTAGCTAGACGTTAAGTGTTTGTTTACTACTACGGTTGGGAACCCATTACTATACGTGTGTAAGTTGTTGAAGCTTGCCCAGACGTTTTGGCTATAACCGATGCCTCGGCGAGCCAGTAATAAGAGACAATATGAACCCGCCCGGCCCAGCCGTCGAGTGGGGTTTGTGAGGCCCAATAGATCTATCCACATTTCCCCCGTTGTGCATCCCCGCAGATTCATGGTTTCCCCTTGGGACTTTCCATAAAAGCCGCATAGTAATTGTAAAGTAACCATAGTATAACATGACCTTTAGTAAGTAAGTATGTAGCATGTTTCTCCCCCGAAAGTAAAACAGAAAAAGTGGGGCTGTGACACTCACCTTGGATTGCGTTACTTGAAAACAGTTAAGTAATTATGCTATGATAGCCCCAATTAGCGGCGAACTATCATAAGATGTGTATAAGTATCCGGACAAATAACCCGCAGGCTAACTAGTCCCCGAATGTCCAGACCATACCATAAGCGTTTAAAAACACCTTTGACTGTTAAACCGATCGTACCATACAAGACTCGACATCCCATTGGTGACCCGACATCTCACGTGTTAGACAAATACAAGACATCATGCAACATATGCAATTAAACACTTAATACACGCAAGAGTTCACCTAGTCTAGCATAATGTTCAATAAACGTTTAACTAAGTCCGAACACGTGTTACCAAGTCATTGGACATGTCTCGGGGTTCCTAACATGTTCCTAGGCGTCAATCCATGTTTCGGGATGTTAAAATATACATATAGCAGCTGTACATGCGATTAGGAAGGAAACATGTGATTAGGAGAAGTCAACTAGTGATTAGGAGGGTCAAAATGGTGAATAGGGTTGTAATCACTAGTAAAATGGGGAATAGGATTGTAATCACTAGTAAAAGGGGGAATAGGATTGTAATCACTAGTAAAATGGGGAATAGGAGCTACTCGCCTGTTGTATCAGGCGAATAGGGTGTAATCGCCTGATACATCAGGCGATTAGGGTTCTATTCGCCTGCAGCAATGCTATCGCGCGTTTTCGCACGTTAAACCCTCCAAATCAGATCCGAAACATGCAAAAACACCTAACATCAAACCTAAACCATTTACCAACCCATTCCAAGCAAAAACCCCCAATTTATCTCTACTCTAACGGCCTCGGTGCGATTATTTCCGAAAATGGCAAAGTACTAGGTTTCATTAACTATGAAATCTTTCCTTAAGTAGTAAAGATCAGATTACACCTCCTACAACTTGCAATTCATCATCCCTATGTTATAACATCATTTTAGCATGATTCCTAACCATAAACAAGCAATGAATCCTAATTCTTCAAGAATCACCCAAATGGGTCAAAATGCATACTTTCATCTAAACACTATAACAATAGCTTAAACTCATAGATAATCATCCTAACAACTCCTACACATCAAAAGTACATCAAATTCATGGAAACATTCATGTTATAATCACCAAAAATCATCATATGCATCAATACTTCACATATAGCAAGTATTATGGTGTAGACTTGTTTTAGAACTCATTTCCAAGGTTTTTAAAGACACATTCTTATCAAAACAAGGTCTGGACTTTTGGGGAACCAAAACAATAACATTACAAAGGTTTGGGATGAAGAACACACCTTGGATTTTATCAAAGAAAGGTGTGTAAGCTTGGAAATGGTGAGTTTTGAAGCAAAACAAGTTCTAGAGGTGTTTCAAGGTGTGTGGGAGGCTTAGGATCAGTTAGGGTTGCACAAATGGTGTTTGGGGAGTCAAGGGTTATATTTATAGGTGTTTTTGACTCGTACACATCAGATCCAGCGAGTAGGGAATCAGTTCAGGCGATTAGGGCCTCTAATCGCCTATATAATGGCGATTAGAGCCCTAATCGCCAGTAACCATCCCCTATTCGCCTATATAAGTGGCGATTAGGAGCCTTCCAGGTTCCTAATCGCCTGTATGGTTCCAGAATGAGTTTTTGGCGCATTAAACACTATTTTAACACATATAAACACGTATTCACATACCGACAAGTCACACAATGATTACAAACACATAATGCACGATAACTAACACGTTTACATCCGTTCACCAATTCTCGGGACTCGAGACTTGCGTGTGTCCGTTAAACCCGGCGATTCTACGAATCACCAATCCTTGTACACATGGTTATGGACCGGCTCCCGATGATCCCGCGGATCATCGTAACGACTCCCGATGATTCCCAGAATCATCGTAACGACTCGACTGACCCAGTTAAGTACGTAATATGCATGACTCGCTAAGGTAGACTTACTAGTTTAGTCAATGTTACTAACCTGAGTTTGCCGGGTGTCACATCATCCCCCTGTTGAAAGAATTGTTGTCCCAAAAATTGCTCAAGGCCAAAAAGGAAGAGACGAAAGAGAAGAAAAATTTTTCGGTTGCCACAAAAGGTCCTTAAAAGCCATTTTTGTTGTAGTGACTTAAGACTTGATGTTTTATAAACTCATATGATTTCCATAAAGATAGGCATTTTTAAAAGAAATATTGGTTTCTATGAAAAATGTAGGTTTTGGTGAAAAACGGCATTGTATGGAAAACAAGTCTTAAAGGTCACAATATATTAGTGTATTATGTGCGAATAATATGACTGAGAAACTTGTCTGTTATACGATGAGTATTGTACTTGAAAGTGTGTTAGGTTTTACTAAGTTTATGTGTGAACACTACTTGAGGTCAATGTATTTAGACGCGACATATATTTTCGGTGTCTAAAAACCTAACCAGTTGTCAAGGTCCCTAACGGGTCCTTTTGGTAACGTGCTTTTGAGAAAAAACGTAAACCTTTTTATAAGTCTTGAAAGTTTGGTGAATAACTTGGGAAAGACTTGTAGTTCGTTTGCTAAAATTGCCCTTAGTGTTTAGGGTATTGTTAGGAACGACTTATGGTTATTTAGACTAAATATATGCTAAAGTGCTACGCTACGAGGTGAGTTTCATGGTCCATTTTATTTTAAATGTTTTTGAACGTTTTATAATTGGGGGATTAACATGCTTGTATAATGGGTAGACTAGAACTATATAGAACATATGTTGGCCATTGGTAGATGCACGACGTAGCGCTGGACGCCAGTCATTCCACAAGGTAGACTCTTCCTTGCATTCTTAATCATTAACTCTAGGTTTAGAGCGTTGAACCGTATTGATAGATCTATTGGGTTTGACACCCCCGCCCAGGGCAGTCGTGTTGTGCCACATTGGGAGAACATCTTCATTAAAGACGCTGAGAGACGCATGCAGTGTTGTAGAACTTGATAGGCGCTAGTCGGTCGGTGGGGTGGGGACTAGCGATTATTCGGGATTAATCAGGATTAATCGGATTTGGGTTTTTATATGTAATTTTCAGTTTTTTTGTATATATACACACATTTTTATAGGCAACTAACATGTATTAACCCCTCATCGACCCATTTTTTAAGTATACATGACTAATCGCAAGAATATACATCGTTTGATTAGAAACTTGCCAGAATTTTACAAGTTTTGGCTAGAATTTATCCGGAAGTTAGCCAGAATTACAGATTTTCGCCAAAATCTTGCTAGAATTGTCTATTTTTGGCTGGCCGACTAGGGCCGATTAGGTCGACTAGGTCCGACTAATCCTAACTAGGCCGACTACCGATTAATGGACTGATTAACGAAAAATTACTCAGTAACCTACCGACTAGCGATTAATCGCCGATTAATCACCGATTAATCCCGATTTTTACAACATTGGACACATGTGACGTGTACATAGTTGCGCAAATGGGAAGAAATATACTGATTTGATTAAGAGCCTTAGGTTGCGATCATGCTTGTAGGACCTCGCGAACGCACTTGGTTCTGGGTTTAGTTGGTACCCGATCATACATTTTTTAACAAAGAAATAATTGGATTTGCCTTAAAAACATGTGAACTCGCCAACCTTATGTTGATATTTGTAAGCATGTTTTTCAGGTACTTGATGCATGAGGTTTTGAAAACAAGATTTGGCATGCATTGCATATTTGGACATGTTTTTGGGACATAAATCTTAGGGCTTGGCCCTCTTTGTTGAACTATGAATTTCATTTTAAAACTTAAATTTTGGTCGAACAATGTTTTTACTTTTTATTATTTATGGGAAAACTAAACTTGTTTGACTAGAGGATTTGAAGTAAAATGTCCATTATGTGTTTATTGTGCGATTGCTAAATATTTATATGGTAACAATTTCCATTACCGCATGACAAGTTGTGAATGTCGGGGTGTGACAAATATCATGTCTTAAGAGGTCATTTTTAAGAACAAAGTTTAAGAAAACTCTTCTTAGTTTTGGTAATTAGAGTGGATCACTTAGTTGAGATATATATTTTTAGAAGAATGTGAGATTAGTTTCGAATTATGGGAATTGATGTAAGGCAGACTTAGATTATGATCATTATATTAATGAAGGATCATTAATTATGAGGATCAATTTTGTAATGAAGATGTGATAATATAATAACACCAACATAAGCTACTTAAATAACATGCTCTAGCTTTGGCTATACGCTATTTATTGAAGTATTAATTTTGCAAACAGTGAATGTAACACATCACCTTTGGGCAGAAGTGAGACTTTCAAAGATTTAATGCAAGACACTTAGTTCACCGGGATAATCTGTATCAATCACCTTTGAACAGAAAATGATACCTTATGAAAGTTATGTGAACCGAGCTACAATGATTAACAAGACTTTAAATAACGTGCTAGTGTGACACATCAAATTTGGGCATTTGAGCAGAAGTTACACGTAAAATGTTATTTCGAGTTAAGAAAGGTCTTGAAAAAGTAATATTTTGAATAAACTTGATATATCAGATTTTATCAAAACTCCAAATTTATTAGAGATCCTGGAAACTAATGGGCTGTCAATGAACAATTAGGTTCTCGATAATCTTGTGAGTTCCCTGAAAATTAGTGATTTCTCAAAAAAATTAACGAGTTCCCGGAAAAATAGAGTTCTCGAATTAATCTTATGAGTTCTCGAAAACAATGAGTTCCCGAATAATAATGAGTTCTCAAATACATAATGAGTTCTCGAATAACATAAGGAGTTCTCGAATACATAATGGGTTCTCGAAGATATGGTGAGTTCTCGAATACATAATGAGTTCTCGAAGACATAATGAGTTCTCGAATAAAAGAGTTAGTTATCGGTCCTATTATTATTCTCGGAAAAATTGTTGGGTTCTCAAATACATAAGGAGTTCTCGAAACATTATGATTTTCGAATGGTTTGAGGATTGTTTTTGAATCTGGCTTATGTTCTTGGATTTCTTAATGGATCTCGGATTTGGTAGTGAGTTTTCGGTTTTCTTTTCTTCTCTCTCTTAATGGTTCTCGATTTGTATGTTGGTTTTTGAATGGATAATGGTTCATGGTAAAGTCATAATGGGTTCTCGAATAATATTATGGTTCTCGAATAAATGCCCATAACCGAGAACTCCTTTCCCGTGAACCTTATCGAAATCCTTAAAAAACGAGAACCTGAGAAACCAAAAACTTCAACTGGAAACTAACATATAATCCGAGAACTTAATTTTTGGAAACTAGAACCGAAAATAATGATTCAAAAAACTTTAGGGATTTATTATATCTATTTTCGATTTAAATGACTATCTCCAAAAGATTTCCTAAGATTTTGAAATCTTTGATTAAATCATAAATGATTTCAAAAAAAATATTCCTTGGAGATAAAGTTATGTCATAAATTATCGGAAACAGAATTGCAATCCAATTTTAAACCAAAACATAATATATTTTCGGTTTTCTTTATGATTTTCATGATGAATATCAACCGAAAATTTTCTTGAACATTACAATATTAACCTTAATCTGGAATCAAAATCTGATAGCATTAAGATTTATTATAGATTTCGAAAATAATCATAAACCTATGATCATAATCTCAAAACTAATAGATTATGAAGACGATTTTTTTTTTTAAAAAAAAGCCTAAATCGTAAAACTGATAATCATAAGTGGAAAATTTTAGAACCCGTAAACACCATTAATTAGGTTTTAACATAACTGTTTTCCGATTTTAATTCCAGATCTTATGGAAAACAATCAAAACTAATTGAGCAACATTGCTCTAATACCACATGTTGATCAGTTTTGACTATATGTAATGGAAGACATAATAATAATAATAATAATAATAATAATAATAATAATAATAATAATAATAATAATAATAATAATAATAGTGTACCTGATAGATTGGTAAGACCTAAGACTAATGTTGTAAGCGTATTGGAAGACGACATCCTTGTTAGTGTGATCAGGTTCCCTTTAGTGTGTATACTAATGATGGCTAATGATCACAAAGTGATCGAATGAGAGAGAGAGGTAGGCGACGACTTTTAGGGTTATGGTGTTATGTTATGTTATGTTGTCTAACCAAATACCTCTAGTAATCTCTCTATTTATACACACACGGGACACCCTAATTAGGTTCAGTAAGGGTAATTCCGTCCATCAAGGAAATACCTATTATAAACATAGGGATATAGAGGTAATTGACCAATATTAGATAAATGATTATAATAGGTATAGATAAATATACTAACATAATGTATATTTATTCCAACATACAAATGAAATTATACTACATGTGAAATATGTATAACAATATAAAGAATCAAATCAAACAAGAATCATCAGTAGTAAGAATCAAATAGTAGATGATCAAAGAAAGGAATTGGATGAAATAGCTTAATTTTCCTGTATCCCCCGTGTAATGTAGTATCATTAGAACGGGCCGGCTCAGCAGGTTGGGGGATCTAACCTGACCCAAACCCGAAAATATACTAAGGTCTAAGTATACAATTAATATTAAACTATACATATGACACAAATGTCAATCACACAATATTTTCACATTCGGAAATCAGAATTGTACCATGTCTAAATATACGACTAATATGAAATTATCCATTTATCACATATGTAAATGTCACACAATGTTTTCCCAACCGATGTAGTCAGATGGACCTTGGACAATAGTGGTCAGATTATGCATATTTTAGAGGGTTTTTTTTTTTTTTTTTTTTTTTTTTTTTTTGCTAAAATACCCCTCCCTCTCCATAGATTTTCACTTCTAGTGCCATCCTTCCATAATGTCACTTCTAATGCCACCCTCCCATAGTTGAATCTTGTACCATACCATGGCTAAAAACCCTATTCTTTCCCCCAAATCGCCGCTAGTAAGTGCAATGGCATTAGAAGTGAATTATGGGAGGTTGGCATTAGAAGTGAAAAATTTTGAATGGGGCAACAATCCAATCAGACCATTGGTTGGATTTTTAGTTTTGTACTTTACCCTAAGGTGTGGATGTGGAATAAAGCCCCTGGGGCTTTAAACGCAACATAAACATCATATCCATTCCACCTAGGTTGTGGAGTATCAATGGCGTCCCCTTTAACATCATCGTTGTAGAAATGATGTTGATGCACTTTATGTGGACGTCACTGTTGAATAGACTAGGGTTGACTCGTGTATTGTATAACATGAGATTGTGGTGATCCATAAGGGCATTTTATGGATTTGATGTAGTTGTTTAGGGTAGACCTAATTGGTTCGAACCAGCGTGAGGTCGAACCGGATATGGATAGGTCAAACAAACATATTATATGTTGATTCGACCCAGTGTCAAGGTCGAACCAGTTCATTCGACCCTTACAGGAGGTCGAATGAGCTAGGCCTATAAATAGCAATCTCATGTGTTGGTTTTCATTAGAAGATTGTGAGTTTGTGCTTAGAATGCTCTCAAGAGGGAGGTCATGCCCGACCTCCCCCGGCCCCGAGATGGATGTTTATCCTACTGATGACAGTGTCTATAACCGTTTCTGATATAATACGAATCTGTGTTGACGTTATCATCTGTTTCTGTTTCGTCTCAAATCTTCCATTTCAAACCGAGTTGTATTTGCGTAATCGATCCATGATTTTGGTCCCAAACCGAAATTTCAAATGACGCCCCCTTCCTTATTCTCTCTCCATCTCACCCTCATCTCTCTATCTCCCATCTCACCCTTATATCTCTCTATCTCACCTTTGGTTCCCATTAAGGGCTTGACGAGTTGGGTAATAGCACCCCCTCCCCGTGGATGAAGGGGGCTGTTGGGGGTGCCACTAAGCTACCCCATACCCCCTAGCCTAATAAACATAGATCATATACTCCCATTTAATCATGTATCACTCTTTCACAAGTTCTTAGTTACACCTATTGAGTCTACTCATCTCGAAAGAATCACCTAAGTGAATAACTTAACTAAAGTGAATATCAAAAATGAAGAAGTGAAGCTCATGTTCGGCCTTAACAATGGTATCAAAGCCGGTGCCTGGTCTAATATACCTAAACAGTGTCTTATGGTCATCTTGCTCTTGATTGTGATCGAATTTGGTGAAAATGTTGAAAAAGGTAGGGTTTTGTTGAACGAACTCATATATGATGTTAATTCAATACAAAACGTGTGTTCAAAGCCAAAGTGATAGTATAGGATTGTTTTCATGTGTTTCATCTATTCGGTGTCCAATTTTATCGATATTTGATTGATTTTTGTGAGCTTTAGGGCTTAATCATTAAAACCATTAGTGACTGAGTCTCACTCGCTAGCTAATTTTGTGACCGAGACTCAGTTATTTGATATTGTTAGTGATTGACTTTAAACACTCCCCAATTTTAGCGATTGAGCTCATTTGTTTAGATTTGTTAATGATTAAGCTCTATCTGAGAGTGTTAGTGACTGGCTCTATGGTTTGGGAGTTTTATTAATTGAGCTCATTTGTTTGGGAGCATAAGTGATTGAGCTTATTCGTTTGAGAATTTTAGTAATTGAGCTCATTTGTTATATTAGTTTTAGTGATTAAGCTTGGTGGGGATTTAAATCCTGCAACGTGCAAGTATAAAATAATATGAGTAGGCTAGTTCTGTAACACCCCAAAATCATCCTTTCGCCTAATTACGCCATTAGGCGTGATTAGCAAAATAATAAAGTGAGACTCGAATAATGAGAAGTTGGGTTATATCCTATTATGGGAATAACACTAGTTTTGCTAAATGAGTTTTAACAACAAAAGACTTTGAGAAAAACTTGAAGGGCCATAGTTGCCAATATGATAAAGTGGGTTTTATTAATAAAAATAAAACAATAAAAACACACACATTGTGCGTGTGTGTGTGTCGTGAAAAAGGGCAGGAGATTTATCTCCTTCAAGCTCCAACCTTAAACACTCAAGGACATGCTTGAATCCAAGCCAAATCAAGGGGATTTCCAGTGCATAATCAAGAAACGGGTCATCTAGGGCCTAAAGAACATCAAGGTAACTTTTATTTCGTAGAAATTGATGTTAAATTCGTTTATGATCTTGATGAAATTCTAGGGTTTTAATAAAAACGTGAATTTCTTAGTCTCTATGGTTTATAAAGTGTTAGTAGACATCAAGGAGACTATAAAAACGTGATGAATCATAATAGGTTGTTGATTCATGAGAAATCATGATTATGTATTATGAGTAAGTAGTGGGTTTTTACCCTAATCATGAACTACACTAGTATGTGGAATAATCTTACAATTTCTATGTGATTAGTATCATGCATGTATGCTAATTGTTGAAATGATCATGTTCCAATGGTTAGCTAAGCCATGTCAGAATCTAGAAAGTCTTAAACACCTAGAATTAACATGATGAAAATGGTGCATATGAGGTGTTCGATGAAATGCTTGAATGAGGAAATAAATGTGTAATACATGTATGAACATGAATACTTGAAATGTGATGTTGGACTAGAGTTAAAACGAATACATGATGTCGTGGATTATAAAAGAAATCCATAATATGCATTCTAACAAAACAAGGTTTGACATGTCCCTAAGTTAGGTACAAGAACTAGGGATACAAACGGGTCAAACGGATGCAAGCTCAATGCGCATGAAAGCAAGAATAGATATGAGGTAAGTTTTACTTACACCGTTAGACTATAACGTAGCTTAATTGTTGTATACACTCATTGTCTAAGAGGAAACTTGAGAAAAGGTGCAAATCTAAGTCCCGAAGGACTTAGAGGTTTTTAAACAAGTCAACGAGTCAAAAGCAATGGGTTGAATCAAAAGTGTCCCCATGGATGGCTAAATTTATGGATTTGGCTATAAAGGGGCATTTTGGGAATTTAAAGATTTACTAAAGGTTAAATGTAATAACCAAGTCACAATGACACAAACGTACAATGCTTTTAGTTGAACATGTGTCCAATGAGTTGACAATATGATTTCAATGCCTTTGGTGTGCTTAAAAAGTGTCTTGTAGAGTCCAAGGCCTTAATGGGTCGATTTGGGTGAAAACATGTTAGTAATAGTTAAGCCGAAGGGGTTATAAACCACCATAAACAGGCATCTTTCAGGCCCAATAAAGGGTATCAAACAAGTCCCCAAGTGCCCTTAGAAAGGGCCTTGAACTTGGTTTAAAAACACCCAAAGGTTGGGGAAAAACAAGCAAGGAAACAGAGGATGTTTGCTCAGATAAAAGGATTGTTTAGACCAGAGGAAAAATGAGCAGAGGATGTTTACTCAGACCAGAGGATAGTTAGACCAGAGGAAAAACTGAGCAGAGGATATTTCCTCTATTATTGACAAATCACTAACCATTCTTTGTGTAATGGTGCTAGGTATTCATGTGGCGGGACTTCCGGAGCAAAGATCAAGTCGTGAGAAGAACCGAACACACCCGAACGCTCAACTAGCTTCCGCATTTGAAGTTCCCGATTAAAACGCAAGCTTTAGTACATGTTTTTAGTAAATCTAATTATAAGAAAATTTGTTGGGACCTATAATATAGAAATCATAATGGGTTGGATTTCATAAATATCAAAGTTCGAAATCGGGAGTGTTTACTCATTAAGACCAAAGCCCGTAAGTTCTAATGTTAATCGCGTGTTTATGGGTTAGGGTCTTACAAGTGGAATCAGAGCCATAGGTTTGAGGGATCCAAGTGCCGGGAAGGATACTTGGAGTCAAACTGTGCGCTCAAAGTGTTGAAGGGTGTTCGGTTCAAGGCTTGATCAAGGAATCCGGTAAGTAATACATGTAACTACATCCGGTTGGTCGGAAATCGTAATAGGTAATCAATAGTGACATCATTTAGATACGTGCTATCTCAAGATCTTGGTAAGGAAATGGTTAGGTAGCACGGGGCCTATCCACATGTTAATTCAGGCAATGAAATTCTTGTATAACAAGAATTCTAACATTCCTATTGCAATGATGCATGCTAATACTGAGATAACATATTATTAATCAATTGTAATTGTAAACGTGACAGGGATGAGAACATTTTATTCGATCCAGATAGGATCGAATGATTCACCCAACGAGGTGATGGGGGGTTTGGGAGCACGGCTGATAGCTTGCTCACTAAGGACCAAGTCAAGTAATGACTCAGACTAACGGATCGATGACGAAAGGGAAACACAAGGGCAAGTATAAATCAGGTACACGCTCTGAATCATAGTAGGTGCATTAGTATGAAATTATCACCTGAAGAGTGGTAATTGCATACGCAAGCGAGAAGCAAAATGAGAAATGTGCATTGTTTGTGATAGTGAGCAATCATGTCACACCCCAACCGATGGCGGAAATATCGAGGTGTCACGTATGAATGATTGTTCAGTAGCTCATGGTAAATAATAAATTTCAATAATTGATTTAAATACATTACATACAATTGTTCTACAAGAATTTGTACATCAAAATGGAAAATACTAAATACACATCTTCAAGCATTAACTCTAATCTTCAAGCAAGCTATAACCTGAAACATGTTAATTTTAAAAATGTTTTTGGGTCAACAAAAATGTTGGTGAGAATTACATAGGTTTGTATATTGAATAAAAATGTTGTACAATTCGAATGCCATGGCTAGTCTAGTCCATATGTGAAAACAAAACTATCAGATAAATCAAGTACATAATCAACCCTTGAGACTAGAATATTGTGGTCCATCCCATACGCATATGGTTCACTCGATTATGTTATGTGTTCGATAACAATCACCCACGCTACCTATGTACGAGGTACACGTATCCGGGTGGGATTGTCAGTCCAATAGATCTATCATTGTATACCGTCGGCTGATCAATGTTAATGATTATGCTAGAATAATGTGCTTACCCTAGTAATGTTTAAGACATAATGCAACATAGAATAACACATAGACAGTTATGATTTAATTGTAAATTGAATGTTGTAACATGTTTCACCCCAAAATAGTGAATGGAAAAAGGGGCTATGTAAACTCACCTGAAATTCAATGTGTAAGTACTAGCAAGTAGCAACAAGTCTGAACTTGAATTAATTGAACTCTTGTATCCTATTACAAATAAATGATGCCTTAAGTTCTAATGCAAATAAGCTTGTTTCATTTATCGATTGTATAGATAGTTTATTGAACCACCTAGACTTGCATTGAACAAATGCGCGTCTTAGAGTGTGTATGACTTAACGAACCGATTGTACTTGGTTTAGTTGTTCGAATGTATGTGTGTGTATATAGTTATTGAAAATAATTACTGTAATATGGTATACGAAGTCACATGTAGAAATTATTGTTAAAACAACATTTTTGTCTAAAGAACACATTATTAGTGTAACTCGACTAGCGTTCTAGTTTGTTTTCGAATACCGGTTAATATTTGTACCATTATGTTTATATATATACATATTAATAAATATATTTTTATGTACACGTATCTCTATCATAACAAGTAAAGTTGGGATTGTGTTTATTTTTAAACCGTAGCGTTTTTGTACGAAAGTATAGATTTGAATGCTCGATATGTTTCTTCTACTTTGTAAAAATTTGGGTAGAGTTTCCTCTGTTTTTGTATAAAGCCAGACAACTCAAGTTGTCTATATTTTCCCAAAACATCAAACGTACAAATACAGGACGTATTGTTTAACTTTCAAAAGCTATAATAAGCGAGTAAATTATACTTTTTTTTTTACAAGTAACATTTATATATTATAATCCAATATTTCGTTAATATAGTTTGTATACACGTAAGTTATTATTTATTAGTCCGAAGACAAAATGGTAAAACGACTAGTATTAAGGTTTGAATAAACGTGTTTGATATTACAAATGTACACATAAGTATAATCGGTTTCATCTAGTCAAATATCCCGTATATTATTAGCATACTAAATTAGGCTAAATATATATATATATATATATATATATATATATGTATGTATTTCGCTAAATAAAGAGCTTGTATACATACAAATACTGATTTATATAGATATTTCGTATTAAGGATACACATACATTAACTATTCCTTTCGTTTAATTGACACCCCAAATACAAGTCCGTTCGGTTCGTTACGTGCGTACATGTCGTTAAGGTTTATATTTAAGATACACTTATTCATATAATTAATCGTACACGAATATTTTATCAAACAAATAAAAAAACAAAAGTGCGCGTTATATCTCCCCGAACCGGCCCTCTTGTCGTCACAGAACCACCCGACCAGAACCACTATTCCCGTTGCTGCACCATCTTAACCCCGCACAAGTAATCTTGGTTGTTTTAAAGAGATGTTGATGGGTCAAAAGCGAAATGTCGAGTCCGATTCTGGAGTTGCTGTCACCTCCGATTGTTGTTGTTGTTATAGGGACGAGAGGGTGAGGAAATCAAGTGATTAAAAGGAGAGGGGGCGCGCTGCCGTGAACCACCACAGGGTGGCGGCCGCAGGTGATGGTTAGAGAGGGGATGAAGATTTAGGTAGACTAGGGCTTGAGTTTTAAGGAAATGGGGAAAGAGGAGGTTAATGGTGTCTAGGGTTTCTTGAAGAAGGGTTAATGAGGTAGGAGGTGGAAGAGATAAAGAGATTAAGTAGGTAGGGTTTGGTATGGGTTAAATGGTTGGATACTGCGTATACGAGCCCGTTACTGACTCGAGTCTTGGTTAAATGTTATTATTATTATTATTATTATTATTATTATTATTATTATTATTATTATTATTATTATTATTATTTTAAATAAACAAATAAATAAAATCACTAAAAAAATAAAAATAGATAATTTATTGGGGAAATTTTGTATACGTTTTGAATTTATGCCAACTTTAAAATTCTGTACTATTTAAGAATGTTTTGAAATAATCAAAAGAAAATTTTAGACATGATTATACTTGTACAAAAGAGGTATAATATAGGCATAGTGGTGATTTTACTAATTTAAAAATTGGGGAAAACTTCGCGATGTTACAGTCTCCCCTACTTTTGAAAACTTCGTCCCGAAGTTATTAAGAGAATGGGTTGAGAGTGATTGGGTAGTAATTAGGGTAACTGTGGTTTGGAAACTTTGGGTTAAAGCACGACATGAATTTAATTGTAATAGAGTAAACTATTTCGAATAATTTGGATAAGAGGATTGATATGTGTGAGCTTTAAGGGTTGGATTAGATTGACCTGGAATAGCAAGGAGAATGAGAATCTAGCAAAACACTAAACTTAAGTTTTAGGAATCCTAAAGGAAATGCATAAGTTGATTGACTATAGAAAGACTAAATGAACTACTAGGTAACTAGGGTTTATAATTGGTTACCTACCAAAAAAACCTTGATAGAATTTCACACTACCTTAACTTACCTGTAAATTCGTGATTACGTTCCGGACCGCAATCACCAATTTACCTTACATTACGGTTTTGTGTCATCCTATGACTCTAGACACACACAGTGCAAAATAACCTTGTGATTGAATCGTATACAATGTATCCAAAAATTGAGTCCAACTGTTGGGCAGGAAAAAGACCTCTACCAGCCAGTGAGTAGGAACCTCTACCGATTGTTGAGCAGGTGCGATGGCCTCTACCAGTCGTTGAGCAGGTTGTTAGGACCTCTACCGACTGTTGAGCAGGCATGATGACCTCTACCAATCGTTGAGTAGGTTATTTGGTACTCTACTATATGTTGAGCAAGTACCTTATCCTCTACCAGTTGTTGATTAAATGTAACAATTGTTAAACACATAAATTGCAAATTGATAATATGTACATGTAAGCAAGTTTGTAAATGCATCAAGTATCAAGTATAGCATGTGAGTTGTAATAGAGTTGCCCTAGAAAAGGTTAATGACTCTAGGTGTGTTTATAGCAAATAGTTTATATTCCATGTTTTCAAGTATCATGAATAATCAAATGTTCAGGTAGATAATCAAATCCTCATGTATAACTAAGATTAAAGTTTGATGCAACGAACAATCAAGTTTGGTTATCGTAGGGATCAAGTTCATGTTCAAAAAGGTAAAGAATGTGAATTTAGTTCTTGAGAGGATGATTAAGAACTCAAAGTATCATCAAGGTTATGAAAGATAGTGAATGTGAAGATAGTTAATAAAGGGTTTATTTTAAAGGTTTTCAAAGAGGCGCAAGTAGTAAGGTGATCATGCAGAATAATCATGGGGTTTGAATAAATGGTTAGATACAAGCGTATGAGAAAACATGATTATGGTAATTGCCAAAAATTTGCAAAAGTTCGAACAAGTTGAAAATAAGTATGTGTCAATGGATAAATTGTAGAGTAAATTTTGTTCCTGTAGATGGAAAAATTTTATTTTCAAAATTGGTTTTGTACATAAAACAAAAGTCATTAAATAGTATAAACACGATGTCGGGTTTAAAAAATCAAGAATTTGTTAAGGTGTTTTGTATAATTGACTTGAATTATTCCATAAAAAGAAGTGATTCCTAATATATTAAAACCTTTTTTTTCAAGATCATTTGTTACGCCAGTAAATTGATACACAAACATTTGATATTTAGAAAATAAGTTTGTGGAATAAAAGGTTTTTTGACAAAAATATTTATTTGCTATAGTTTGTGAAATTCTCAAGTGATGAATTTTTGACAAAATTTAGTACTCTTCAGTGTTGGTGTTAGAATATCTCCTATAAACGGGTTATGAGATTTTAGTTTGAATAAGGATTTTAAAATCTTGAATATGATGAAATTTTATGGTTGAGGGTGCCTTTAAAAAATGTAGGGGGAAGGTTTAAAATAAAATTGGCCCGGAGGTAATATGATTTAAAAAGTAAAATATGTAATATGTTGTAAAGAGAAATATACGATTTGGGTTAGATGTTGAAAATAATTAAACAAGCGGGTAATATTACAAGTTTGTAAAATGAAATATGATTGTGAGATCCACAAATGATTCATGAAATTTAGGCTAACGAGGGGATTATAAGAGGAAGAAAATAGATTTGAATTGCGAAAATTTTGAGATTCAAAACTTAGAATTTATACGGAAGTGAGGGGGTATAAATTAAAATGAAACACAAAGATTGTGAATATTTAACCACGAATAAATGAAAATGTTGGCTTATCAAAACAGGTCAGATCTAAACCCAAGGAATTGCCCTAATAATCTAGAAGTACGTTAGGATTGCAACAAGTAAGTGAGCAGGCAATACCAAGCTAGGGTAAGAATAAGGAGGAGGATAGGGATAGAGATAAGGACAGGGTAGAGCTACAAGTAACTGAACCAAGTACTGGTTAAAATCCTAAGGCTATAGACTAGATCATTTTTCTAATAACCTAATTTCATATAACTAAGGCTCTGATACCAATCTGTAACACCCCAACCGATGGCAGAAACATCGAGGTGTCACATATGAATGATTGTTCAGTAGCTCATGGTAAATAATAAATTTCAATAATTGATTTAAATACATTACATACAATTGTTCTACAAGAATTTGTACATAAAAATGGAAAATACTAGATACACATCATCAAGCAAGCTATAACCTGAAACATGTTAATTTTAAAAATGTTTTTGGGTCAACAAAAATGTTGGTGAGAATTACATAGGTTTGTATATTGAATAAAAATGTTGTACAATTCGAGTGCCATGACTAGTCTAGTCCATATGTGAAAACAAAACTATTAGGTAAATCGAGTGCATAATCAACCCTTGAGGCTAGAATATTGTGGTCCATCCATACGTATATGGTTCACTCGATTATCTTATGTGTTCGATAACAATCACCCACGCTACCTATGTAGGAGGTACACGTATCCGGGTGGGATTGTCAGTCCAATAGATCTATCATTGTATACCGTCGGCTAATCAATGTTAATGATTATGCTAGAATAATGTGCTTACCCGAGTAATGTCTAAGACATAATGCAATATAGAATAACACATAGACACTTATGATTTAATTGTAAATTGAATGTTGTAACATGTTTCACCCCAAAATAGTGAATGGAAAAAGGGCTATGTAAACTCACCTGAAATTCAATGTGTAAGTACTAGCAAGTAGCAACAAGTCTGAACTTGAATTAATTGAACTCTTGTATCCTATTACAAATAAACGATTCCTTAAGTTCTAATGCAAATAAGCTTGTTTCATTTATCGTGTATAGATAGTTTATTGAACCACCTAGACTCACATTGAACAAGTGCGCGTCTAGAGTGTGTATGACTTAACGAACCGGTTGTACTTGGTTTAGTTGTTCGAATGTATGTGTTTGTATATAGTTATTAATAATAATTACCGTAATATGGTATACGAAGTCACATCTAGAAATTATTGTTAAAACAACATTTTTGTCTAAAGAACACATTATTAGTGTAACTCGACTAGCGTTCTAGTTTGTTTTCGAATACCGGTTAATATTTGTACCATTATGTTTATATATATACATATTAATAAATATATTTTTATGTACACGTATCTCTATCATAACAAGTAAAGTTGGGATTGTGTTTATTTGTAAACCGTAGCGTTTTTTTACGAAAGTATAGATTTGAATGCTCGATATGTTTCTTCTACTTTGTAAAAATTTGGGTAGAGTTTCCTTTGTTTTTGTATAAAGCCAGACAACTCATGTTGTCTATATTTTCCCAAAACATCAAACGTACAAATACACGACGTATTGTTTAACTTTCAAAAGCTATAACAAGCGAGTAATTTATACTTTTTTTTTACAAGTAACATTTATATATTATAGTCCAACATTTCGTTAATATAGTTTGTATACGCGTAAGTTATTATTTATTAGTCCGAAGACAAAATGGTAAAACGACTAGTATCAAGGTTTGAATAAACGTGTTTGATATTACAAATGTACACATAAGTATAATAGGTTTCATCTAGTCAAATATCCCGTATATTATTAGCATACTAAATTAGGCTAAATATATATATATATATGTATTTCGCTAAATAAAGAGCTTGTATACATACAAATACTGATTTATATAGATATTTCGTATTAGGGATACACATACATTAACTATTCCTTTCGTTTAATTGACACTCCAAATACAAGTCCGTTCGGTTCGTTACGCGCGTACATGTCGTTAAGGTTTATATTTACGATACACTTATTCATATAATTAATCGTACACGAATTTTTGATCAAACAAATAAAAAAAACAAAAGTGCGCGTTATACCTCCCCGATTGTCGAGCTTGCGAACCAACACGTAACCCGTCTCGTACCGCGTGTCGACAGGTTTGACCGGGTTAACTGTTTATGACAGGAACCGAAACGTTTGACTGAAAGTTGACACGTGGACTCCTGTCACACAAACCCGAAAAGGAAAACGAACCAGGAACGAGACTCAACCATACGCCGCTGACCAAAACGAAGCCACACCACAGCCTGTTACCGGTTACCGTTCAGGGGCCTGAACCCAATCGTGCTTCAGCACTGGAAGAAAGTGGAGACCATAGTCAAGACCAAACAACCAGAGATCACTCGTGTCACACCCCGACTTTTCCCTTGTCGGATGCGACGTTTGGTGCCTTTGCCAGCGCAGCGGAAAGATGCATCTAAGACTCTTATATCCTGAACGCCATTGCTAACCCTCTAGGATCCCCGATCCCAATATGCCGACTACTCCAACCGTGCCGTTACCAAAGTTTAAACCTGAAAGACATACTTAAAAAGTCAACATAAAGCTGGTGAGTTCATAAGTTTTGCATAAATAAGTCCACAAGTTTTTATAAAAGAGTTTCCATAAGTCTGAAAAGATCATTCCCGTTAATACTATGTCATAAGAACGTTAGCTAGACGTTAAGTGTTTTTACTACTACGGTTGGGAACCCATTACTAAACGTGTCCAAAAGTTGATACCAGCCCAGATTGACTGGGCTACCGATGCCTCGGTAACCCGATAGGTAGAGACAATATGCACCCGCCCGGCCCCGCCGTCGAGTGGGGTTTGTGAGGCCCAATAGATCTATCCACATTTCCCTCGTTGTGCATGCCAGCACATTCATGGTTTCCCCCTGGGACTTTCCATAAAAGCCGTATAGTAATATAAAGTGCCCATAGTATAACATGATCTTTAAAACGATGTAAATAGTACTCATGTTTCTTTCCCGAATGTAAAACCAGTAACAACAGGGCCGTGACACTCACGCGCCCATTTCATTTTTTTCCAAAACTTTGTTTCGTTTTAAGTTCCTCAGTTTTCATAAAAGAAGCATGTCTTCCACCCCGTAAACATTTATAAAACAGTAAAAAGTGGGGTCATGAACTCACCTTAATTTCCATGCTAAGCTAGCAAATAAAGTCCAAGCCTCGACCGGCTTCCTCGTGCCCTATTACAACAAAGGACACCTTAAAGTCTAACACATATAAACCTAGCCTATAATCCGGCTAAAAGATAGTTTATCCAACTATCTAACTCGTGTGTATAACTCGAGTA
The DNA here is from genome assembly GCA_028751855.1 of Ambrosia trifida. Lineage (NCBI taxonomy): Eukaryota > Viridiplantae > Streptophyta > Magnoliopsida > Asterales > Asteraceae > Ambrosia > Ambrosia trifida. Next base: position 604,353 of record CM054123.1, on the reverse strand, counting down.
CTAATATGCTTTAACTCGACGAACCGATCGTGACTTATCTTACTTATGCGTTAACACACGACATAGTACCCAAGTTGCGCACTTGTCACTATTCGTGTGCACACCACGTTGGACTATTTTATGAAACGTATAACTTATCCCGAGCCGTAGCTCGTCTTATAATTATATTTTAGGAAAAATGCCCTTTGATAAAAAATGTAAGTATAGTTGTTTAAAACCGATTAATAACAATATCGCTTCTTTTCCAAATCTATGTCTTTAAAGGTTTTGAACATAAATTTTTATATAATTCTTTCTCAAATAGGCTGAGCGTTTTATAATTCAAAACCGTTTAAATAGAAATGTTCAATTACTAAAATCTTTAAAGATTGGCACAATTGACGTTCAGTAGATGTTATGTATTTGTTTTGGAAATATTGTTCGACGTTTGTATTTAATGTTGCAAGAAATCATTTATCAAAAACCTTTCCGCGATATTGTAGAAAACTACACTTGTCAAAATACTTGAAGATTGTTTATAATGAAATATACAAGAAACATCGCCTTCGTTTACGCTTATAAGTTTTATAAAATTTCGGCAGAGTTTCCTCTGTTTTTGTGCGAGCCAGACAACACAAGTTGTCTAAAAATTCCCAAAATCAACTTCAAAACACAAGACTACAATTCATTTATCCGCAATTCCAATTCAAACGAGACTTATACGTTTCGACGCTTTTATATGAAAACTATACTTATTTATATAAAGACACGACAATATATATATATTATAGTCCAACCAATCTAGTCCGAGGTCCAATAATACCAAGTCACACTTTATATACTTATCAATAATAATATTGTCGGTTCGTTCGCGAGACACTATTTATATATATTTATATTTTTATAAAATACAATGCTTATAAAAATGAAATAATGAAACATGTACGAATTCAAGTATACCGAATCACACGCGAGTAACCCGAAGCCGCCTCGAACTGCGTGTAGACCGGAACCAAAGTTTGACCAGCTTTGACCGCGCGTTGACCGAGGCTTGACCATCCAGATCTGACCCGAACAAGACCCGTACCGAACCCGGTCTCGCACCGAATCTGACCCGAACACCAAAACCACCAAACCTTGATCCGAACCACACCCTTAACCCAAACCCGATTCCAAAACAGACCCGAACCCATCGGACCCCCCGCCATCTCCGGCCAACCACCACCAAGGTCTGACCCGAGACCACCCTGAACAACCTGAACCCGCCGGATCTGAACCTGTCCTTCGCAAAAACACCACGCCGCCCCACCTTTGAACCACGAACCACCACCAGCTGAACCAACCGAACACCACCATACCCCACCAACCCGTCACCCCTTAAACTGCAACAACCACCCCCTGTCCCGCTGCCGCCTTCAACACGCAACCATAACCCGACCACGAACCCGAGCCAATCCAGACCTGCACGACCCGGCTTGAACCCGACCTCCCATGAACCGGACCACCACACCTCCGCCGCCCTTGCCCCCTTGAACCACCATCATCACAGCCCTACATCGGACCAAACCCACTAACCGCCGTCATCACCACCTCTAACCACCGGCCCCTTCAACAACCAACCCCCCCTCTTAACTTAACCGAGCCAAATCCGGCCCCTGTGGGCTTTCCAAGCCACCACGCCGCCGCCGCCACCCCCATGGTGGCCGGCCGACTTCTGTAACAGAGGGGAGGAGGAGAGGGACAAGAGAGATGAAGAGAGAGAGTATAGAGAGAGAGAGCTCGTGAGCGAGAGGGAGAGAGTTTTAGAGAGAGAGTAGAGAGAGAGAGGAAGTGTTGCGGCTGCAACAAAAATGAGGAAGAAGAAGGATTAAGCCCTTTTATACCTAGGGTTAGGTTTAGGTAGGTGTGCACCGCGTATCGAACCCGTTTTAACGTAAAATGCCTCGGTTTAGTTTTAGGCTCGATAACTAATTATAAAAATTAGTCGGTTTTGTTCGAAATACAAAACCGAGCATAAATATAAATATCTTCGATGTCCGTCGCGTGTTTTCAGAACACGCGTTTAAATCGCGTTAATTAAATCGGTCGCAGTTTCGATCGTAAAAACAGTCAGTAAACTTCCGAAACTCAATAATTAACAATATTTAAAATAAATATTTAATTTTAATAATAATAAAAATCACGTCGGCGTAAATCGGAAGTTGCCGGGTGTCACAACTCGAATACAGACTGTGGATGGCCCCACCATCTGTAACCAAACCTGCGGACCCGAACCGGCCCTCTTGTCGTCACAGAACCACTCGACTGGAACCATTATTCCCGTTGCTGCACCATCTTAACCCCGCACAAGGAATCTTGGTTGTTTTAAAGAGATGTTGATGGGTCAGAAGCGAAATGTCGAGTCCGATTCTGGTGTTGATGTCACCTCCGATTATTGTTGTTGTTACAGGGACGAGAGGGTGAGGAAATCAAGTGATTAAAAGGAGAGGAGGGGGCCATGCCATGAACCACCACAGGGTGGCAGCCGCAGGTGATGGTTAGATAGGGGATGAAGATTTAGGTAGACTAGGGCTTGAGTTTTAAGGAAACATGGAAAAAGGAGGTTAATGGTGTCTAGGGTTTCTTGAAGAAGGGATAATGAGGTAGGAGGTGGAAGAGATAAAGAGATTAAGTAGGTAGGGTTTGGTGTGGGTTAAATGGTTGGATACAGCGTATACGAGCCCGTTACTGACTCGGGTCTCGGTTAAATATTATTATTATTATTATTATTATTATTATTATTATTATTATTATTGTTGTTGTTGTTGTTGTTGTTGTTATTATTATTATTATTATAAATAAACAAATAAATAAAATCACTAAAAAAATAAAAATAGATCGTTTATTGGGGAAATTTTGTATACGTTTTGAATTTATGCCAACTTTAAAATTTCGTACTATTTAAGAATGTTTTGAAATAATCAAAAGAAAATTTTAGATATGATTATACTTGTACAAAAGAGGTATAATATAGGCATAGTGGTGATTTTACTAATTTAAAAATTGGGGAAAACTTTGCGATGTTACAAATCAATACACAAAGGTAACTTGAACACCGAAATCAGGATGTGGGTAATCTTCCTAAACTAACGTTTGAAAACAAAGAATGCTAGAGAAGCATTGTAGTCATGCCAATGGGTGTGATCACACAAAGTATTATAAGACGAAAACACATCGTTGGTTTTAAATGAATAAAGGTAAGACCAAATATCATATGAATATCCATAAAAAGGTTTTACCAAATAAAATAAGGGAAACAAGCACGAGCTGAAAATTTGCTTGCATAGGATGTGATGCCTTAATTATAAAAAGTCTGTGTGTACCATATGCGAATTACTTACCCTATCCAAGTAAGTATTAAACATATGATACGATGGGTTTATTATAATTAATACATATGAAATCTATGTAGCAAAGGCTTAGTAAGTGTGAGGTCCAGGGGATTTTGGACGTAGTCCATTGTCTAACACTGCAGGGATATGATCCATGCAAGACCTTGAGTGAGGCACGAGCTTATACGCTGGGCTAGCAAAGCGGACAATATACTATACGAGTTACCTTGGCTGTTACAGAGATAGACTTGAACCTTAATCAAGGTCGAGTCATAAGTAAATTCGGTTTGGAAAAAGACTTGCGTTATGTTCCCGAGTTCACTAAAGGGTGGAAAAGAAAAGAAAGGAAGGAAAATCCTTCCCTTTATTTTCTTTTCTTTTCCTCTAGTTTTTCTTTCTTTCTTTTCCTTCCATTTCCTCCCAATTTGGAAGGATTAGATTTAGTCTAGTTTTCCTCTCTTTTCCTCCCAAAAATAAACTCTGGAACACACATTTCACACTTTCCTTCCATTTCCCTCCTTTAAAAAAAACTCCGGAACACACCTCTCTTTTTTCTTTCCTTTCCTTTCCTTTCTTTTCTCCTCTTAAGTCAACTCGGGAACATAGTCTTGAACTTTAATCAAAGGTTGAGTCATAATCATATTCAGATAAGTCATAAATCTTCGGATAAATCACATGAACAGCGGACTTGGGCCGTGATAAATCAGTTAATCATTTAACTCTCGAGTTAAAAAAAAGTGCAAGCCGTGGATTTGGTACAACCTAGTACAAACCGTGGATTTGGTACAATCTAGTGCAAAGCGTAGATTCGGTACAAACTAGTACAAACCATGGATCCGGTACAATCTGGTGAAATATGTGACATAACACTATGATTGTATATTTTGTGAAATCTAGTGCAAACCATGGATTCGGTGCAATCTAGTAAAACCTGTAACTCAATGCTACGATTATATAGTCGGTACAACCTAACGCAAACCATGGTAACAAGGGATTAGTCGATATAATCCATTGTAATGTCAGTTCAACACCATTTTAATATGAGATGAAAACCAAACTCAACTTGTGTTTAGATCGGTAAATTAGAAAAAGGATTTTCTTTGAAAACAAAATAAGCCTTCTAAAGAGATAAACGATTTGAAATCTAAAATCCAGAGTCTTTAAACGGGTCGGTTGGGGCAACGACCACCAACCGAGTTAGCAAAACAAGAATTTGGGGGAAAACCCTAGTTCAAATTCTCGGACACAAATTAGATATGTTACGGGTGAGCGTGAGCATAGTAAACCGGATAACTCACTTGGTGTGAGGATAAAAAAAGGGGTGAACCATAATGGATCATACCTTAGAATGCGATACTTGAAACATGGAGTCCAGCAAACTGGTCGGGTAAAATGTGGGAAATCGGTAACGATTCCCACAACACACACGAAGGGTAAGGGAAACCCAATAAATGGCGAATTCTTAAAATAGGATTAGCCAAAGAATAGAAAACGCTAGTGTAAAGCAAAGTATGTTATAACATACTAGCAAACGAAAAAGGACAGTAGTTGGATTTGGGGATGAATCCAAGGGGGTTAGAAAACGGCTATGTTGAAAAGCCGGTTAGTCTTGGAAATCAAGACAAATTACTTATTAGTAATCGATGCATAGACATGTATGCATATGCAAGTTACAATCATGGTGCCAAAGTAGATGCCCAAAGGTGCATGATAGAATGGACCCTTAAAACATTACATCCTTCGGGATAATGGTAGACGGGGATAGTATTCGGTTCTAATGCGAATCTATGAAAAAATACATGAATAGCTAGAATACCCTGTATGGGTATGTAAATAGATGTTATGCAAAGCAATAACGTCTAGTCAAACAGAATAGTAGTGTGACTCAAATTTGATTATAGACACTAAGGTTCTTTGGTGTGACCAAAGCAACAATACAAGAAAGGTTTCGTGGACGAAACTTCTTTAAGGGGGGTAGACTCGAATAATAAGAACTTGGGTTATGTCCTATTATGGGAATAACACTAGTTTTGCTAAATGAGTTTTAACAACAAAAGACTTTGAGAAAAACTTGAGGGGCCATAGTTGCCAATATGATAAAGTGGGTTTTATTAATAAAAAAACAATAAAAACACACACATTGTGTGTGTGTGTCGTGAAAAGGTCAGGAGATTTATCTCCTTCAACCTCCAATCCTAAACACTCAAGGACATGCATGAATCCAAGCCAAATCAAGGGGCTTTTCAGTGCATAATCAAGAAACGGGTCATCTTGGGCCTAAAGAACATCAAGGTACCTTTTATTGGGTAGAAATTGATGTTAAAGTCATATATGATCTTGAAGAAATTCTAGGGTTTTAATAAAAACATCAATTTCTTTGTCTCTATGGTTTTCTAAGTGTTAGTACACATCAAGGAGACTATAAAAACGTGGTGAATCATAATAGGTTGTTGATTCATGAGAAATCATGATTATGTATTATGAGTAAGTAGTGGGTTTTTACCCTAATCATGAACTACACTAGTATGTGGAATAAGCTTGCAATTTCTATGTGATTAGTATCATGCATGTGTGCTAATTGTTGAAATGATCATGTGCCAATGGTTAGCTAAGCCATGGCGGAATCTAGAAAGTCTTGAACACCTAGAATTAACATGATGAAAATGGTGCATATGAGGTGTTCAATGAAATGCTTGAATGAGGAAATAAATGTGTAACACATATATGAACATGAATATTTGAAATGTGATGTTGGACTAGAGTTAAAACGAATACATGATGTTGTGGATTATAAAAGAAATCCATAATATGTATTCTAACAAAACAAGGTTTGACATGTCCCTAAGTTTGGTACAAGAACTAGGGATGCAAACGGGTCAAACGGATGCAAGCTCAATGCGCATGGAAGCAAGAATGGATATGAGGTAAGTTTTACATACACCGTTACACTATAACATAGCTTAATTGTTTTTTACACTCGACTTAATTCTAGTGTATGTGATAAAGGTAAATCCCAAGGGTTGGAATCTATTAAATGGGTCGCTTTATGTGCACTCAAGTCAAAACGTGGTTTATGATCTTAATCGAGACAATGAGTCATGACCGAATGATGAAATCCATCAAATGGGTCAGTTAATAATGAAATGTGAGAAATGATGTTTTAATCCAGATGATATCATTTGAATGGAGTCGTTAGGTAAGATGTTAAATGGGTCAAGTGTGTGTCACTTGAACCATAGGTAAAGAAACTTGGGTAACATAGTATCGTGAACTATGGGTACAAACGGGTCAAATGGTGAAGTACTATCATTTGAGTTCCAAGAAATTAATGTGTCTATCTAGAAAGCACGCAGGTAAATGCACTTGTGCATGCACGCTTGATGCTAAGAATCATGGAGGACAAGCACAAGGTATGAATATGGGTCAAGACCACCCGGTAAGTCCGTAGCTAATTAAACGCCTTCGGGCGAAGCAACATGGGTACTAAAACCACCCACATGAACTGTGGGTGCAAATCAAGTAAGTCATTTCCATAACTATGTCTAATGTGCGCTAATGCGCTTAGAATTTACTAAATAAGAGGAAACTTGAGAAAAGGTGCAAATCTAAGTCCGGAAGGACTTAGAGGTTTTTAAACAAGTCAATGAGTCAAAAGCAACGGGTTGAATCAAAAGTGTCACCATGGATGGCTAAATTTATGAATTTGGCTATAATGTGGCATTTTGGGAATTTAAAGATTTACTAAAGGTTAAATCTAATAACCAAGTCATAATAACACAAACGGACAATGTTTTCAGTTGAACATGTGTCCAATGAGTTGACATAAAAATGTAATTATTTATTATTAATTCTCACACACACATATTAAATATTTAATTATTAGAAAAAATAACTTTATATTTTCTAAATAAAATTAAATATTCTCTTTTTTTTCTCCTCCCTCAACCCCCCTCTAAAAACCGGCCAACTCACATTCACCTCCCCTTCCGATTTTCAAGCCAACAACCACCACCAATGGACATCTCCATCACCAACTTCATTGTATCCCATCCCACATCCCTATATTTTCAGCCAACTCCTCTCCTACACTCTTTTCGGGACCCGCAATTCGTTGGCTACTAGCATTGTTTACCATGGCTTTAAAACCTGAAAATTTTCTGGCCACATCTAAGACACATGGCCAAGATTCACTACCTTCTCCCAACGACACATGGCCAAGATTCACTACCTTCTCCCAACGACCAGCTCATATGGTTATAAAAAACTGTTTTGAATGGATTGATGTTGTCGTGGTGTGGGTTTTCGAAATGGTTTAGTGTCGATGGGGTTTGGACAGATGTATGAAGGAGCGATGGGGTGTGTGTTTTCAAATGGGTTTGGTGTCAACGGGGAAGGCATTGTCAGATCTATTATGGTGTTTGGATATAGTGGCTAAAGTTGTAGGTTCTCGCAGGTGATCAACTGGGAACAAGGAGAGGATAAGGATGTGGTGCTAAACTTCATCAATGTCCGGTGAGTGGAATGCAAGGAATGTGCTGGTGACCAGTGGATTCTCCATCGTAGTGAGGTTGGTCAAGCTCTAGGACAAGGAAGAAGAAAGGGGGTAGGGATTTGGGTATGTTTTTTTTTTAATTAATGTTATAATGTTTTAAATTTATTTATTTATTTAATTTATTTGTTTCCTTTTATTTTTTAAACATACATGTGGGGGACCATTGTTACAACTATTAACTTCTATGTTTTGAAAATATAAAACTGCAAATTACACACACACACCCTTATCACATGCGAATCATTTACCTGTAACTATTCAATACCCGTACCAAAAATTGATCACATCCGAGCGATTTGCGGTTGAATCCGTTTTGAATTTGATAAATGCATTTCTTATGAAGCATGTGTTCGTGTATGTCTTATAGATCTACCCGTTGTTGATTGGAAATTGGAAACTGATATTTGAAAGAAACGATTGCTTAATTACAGCATTGATTTCGGAATATGTATATTTTGTGGTAACTAAGTTGAGTATTGTCCAACAAATTGTTTATCAATGACTGAAGAATATGAACTTTCTATTTATGATCGTCCCAATTTGCTCAAATTTCTTTGGGCCGGTTACCATTGTTAGTAATTGATTATTACCCAATTCGAACAATTTTAAATTCGAACAATTACTATCCCATTTGATATACTTCATTCTTTCGTAATATATCCCACTTTGTTTCCAGCAAAAGCAACATATCTTCCATTGATTCTTGATGTTGAATAGGAGAGATAAGTCACATGTTATGTGCCCGGATGCCCCACTATCAACAATCCAAAGATTGCTAATAGTCCATATGGAAACACCCTGCAAGAAACATTAAAGCTTAGTTAGAAAGGGGGGCCTAAGCCTTTACGATCTTGGGTCAACCACTAGCATCAAGCATTGGAACTTCAATCCAACTACCTGTAGCCATGGGAGTATCACAAACAACAACCTTTTTCTTTGGCTTCGATGAACTGTTGGAACTCTCAGATTTGGAATCACTCGCTTTTGGTTGCCAAATTTGTTCAGGCTTAGCCTTTGGAGGGTTAGGCTTGACAACTTCAGGTGTTGTCTTGGGTAGACCTTTTGGGCTCACTGGTAGGCGTGCCTGTTTGGTCACCTTAGACTTGCCCTTAGGCTCCCCCTTAGATAATGATCCATTAGGTTTTGCCTTTTGGGCCTTGACCTTGGCAGGTTTTGATGGTGCACCCTCATCTACTTTCTGTTTTCCTTTGTCCACTTTCTAACTCACCTTATCTACCTTCTTTAGTGATTCAGGAGCTTTTACAAATGAGGGCTGAGAGTTCACATCAGCATGTCCCATGCAAGGTCTATGCCCGACTTCTTGGCATTCAAGGCATGTTCTCCATTCATTTGGATTTCAAGAAACATGACTTGACCGTTGGGGAGTGATGTCCTGTGGATTAACGGTTTTTATGTGACTTAAATTACTTTTATTTTAAAGTAAACAAGTCCCCGGCAGATGTGTCAAACACTTGTTCAAGAATATATTTAAGTCAAAACGTTTAAATTAAGACACTTTCTCAAGTTTCAAATTTATAAAATAAAACGGAAGTTGAGAATTATTCTCAACCCACACGATAGGCAATTGTCCTGTTATTCTAAGAGTAGATCTTGTGATGGAGAACAATCTTCTTGTAGGGACTAAAGTAGGGATAAAAAGTAGGAGGGAGATAGATAATAGAAGCAAGTAAGGTTGCAAGTAAAAGGAGCAAGTACTGATTAAAATCCTATGGTTATAGACTAGATTATTTTTTTTTTCTAATAACCTAATTCCCTATAACCATGGCTCTGATACCAATCTGTAACACCCCAACCGATAGCGGAAACATCGAGGTGTCACGTAAGAATGAGTATACAGTAGCACATGGTAACCAAATTTTAATTGAAATTAATTTAAAGTGCAAATACCCAAAAATGGAAATACATAATGAGTTTTAAGTGGAAATCTAATACATCACAAAAACCAAACAAGCATAGACTTCAGTTTGCCTTCTCATGAAAATACTCTAGTCTTCATGCATCATTATTTCCTGTTGAGTTGTAAAAATGGGGGGGTCAACTAGAAGTTGGTGAGAATACATAAGCCATGTCAAGCAAATAGTTTAAGTATAAAAGTTTAGCAATTCATATGTCTATCGTAAGTTTAAGTCTACATGAATAAACATAATATGTTGAATCGACATAATCAAACCTCCGACTAGTTTAGGTCCATCCCGTCATCCACGGTTCACCTTAATAATATGTTGGAACGATAACAATCACCCACGCTACCTATGTAGGAGGTACACGTATCCGGGTGGGATTGTCAATCCAATAGATCTATTATTGAGTATCGCCGGCTTGGCCATAGCTAATGATTATGTAATGTTGAAACTCGTTGAAACTGTTGTTGTTGTCTAAATCATGAGGCATTAAAGTTTACAACTAGACATGCATGTAGAATTGCTTAAGTATAATGTTGCAAGTATGAAGAATTGCATAAACATGGTTACGTAAACTCACCTTAGCAAAGTATTAAGTCTCGAGAAATAGAATATGTGTAGCCCCAAAGTTGCCAATTACAAGAGCTTATAATCAAAGCTTCAATTGTAGAAGTAATAGACTATAGAAGAAAGGTATGAGGGAAAGTTTAATCGGATTGAAACAATCGATTTAGAGGTGCAAATTATAATGGGTCATAGGTGGGTTTTTATACTAGTTTTGGATTCAATTAGCCATTAAAATTGGTCAACACCATAAAGTAAGGTTTTATGATGAATTGACTATTTGACTAAGACTTTGACTGTTTGACTCAAGGCTTTATTTAAGAAATAAAAAAAAATCATTAGTTTGAATTAGAAAATAAAAAAACACCGTCTTATAAAATGACGATTTTTATAAATAGAATTAGGACAGGACATATGTCATGATTGAAGATTTTTTTTTTAAGTACAATGATAAAAGGAACTTAGAAAAATAAAGTGCACGGATAAAGATAAGAATACTTAGAAATAAATTAGACTTTATATCATGGATCGGGAAATACTTTAATGCAAAATAAATGGGAAAATTCGTGAGGTTACAGTCTCCCCTACTTTTAGAAACTTCGTCCCGAAGTTATAAAAAAAAACACCGGGTTGACAGTGATTGGGTAGAAATTAGGGCAACTGTGGTTTGGAAAATTTGTGTTAAGACATGACATGAATTTATAGGTAACAGAATAAACTATTTTGAATAATTTGGTAAGAGGTTTGACAGGTGTAGGTTTTAAGGGTTGGATTAGGTTCGTCTAAAATAGGAAGGAGAATAAGAATCTAGCAAAACACTAAACTTTAAGTTTTAGGAATCTTAAAAAGAAATGCATGAGTTAATTGACTATAGAAATACTAAACAGGTAACTAGAGTTTATAATTGGTTATCTACCAAAAAAAAAACCTTAATAGAATTTCACACTACCTTAACGTACCTGTAAATTCATGATTACGTTCCGGACCGTAATCACCAGTTTACCTTACATTAGGGTTTTGTGTCCTTCTATGACTCTAAACACACATGTAAGTAATGCAAAATAACTTTGTGATTGAATCGTATACAATGTATCCAAAAATGAGTCCAACTGTTGAGCAGGAAAAAGACTTCTACCAGTCAGTGAGTAAGAACCTCTACCGATTGTTGAGCAGGTGCGATAGCCTCTACCAGTCGTTGAGCAGGTTGTAGCGCCTCTACCGACTGTTGAGCAGGCATGATGACCTCTACCAATCGTTGAGTAGGTTATTTGGTACTCTACTAACTGTTGAGCAAGTACTTCATCCTCTATCAGTTGTTTGATTAAGTGCACCAATTATTACACACATGAATTGCAAATTGATAATATGTACATGTAAGCAATCAAGTATCAAGTATATCATACGAGTTGTAATAGAGTTGTCCTAGACAAGGTTAATGACTCTAGGTGTGTCTATAGCAAATAGTTTATATTCCATGAATTCTAGTTTCAAATGTTCAAATATGGTAGATAGTCGAATCCTCATGTATAACTAATGATTATGTTTGATGCAACACACAATCAAGTTTCAATAGTTTAGTTATCATGGGTAACTAGCTCATGTGTGAGAAGGTGAAAGATATGAATTTAGTTCTTGAGAGGATGATGAAAAATCTTGAAGCAGAATCAAGGTTGTGAGAGATAGTGAATGTCGAGATAGTTGATAAAGAGTTTATTTTATAGTAAGGAGATTATGTAGCAGTGTAAATTTTGGGGTTTGAATCAAAGGTTATAATCAAGTGTATAAGAAAACATGATTGTGGTATATGCCAAATATTGTAAAAATTTGAACAAGTTGAAAGTGAGTGAGTGTCGATGGAGAATTTAGAGGCTAGATATTATTCCTATGGATAAAAAAAATCTTATTTTCAAAATTGGTTTTATACATAAAGCAAAAGTTGTTAAATAGTACAAGCTAAGTGGGCTTTGATTAAAATATTCCCGTTAGTTGGAGATTTCAAACATGACATTAGGTTTTGAAGATCAAGGTTCTATTAAGTGATTTTTAATAGTTTAAAGCATTATATAGAAAATTGTTTGTTACGTCAATAAATAAAAAATTGAATTTAAGTTCGAGGACATCTTTTGACAAAAAAAAATATGTACTTTGTAAAGTTACTAGGTAATGAAAATACAACAGGATTTAGAAATCTTTAGTTTGTGCTAAGGTATGAGGTTATAGTTTTAAAAAAAATAAGTAACATGTGGAGAAATGAAATAATATGATTTGGGTAGGGTGTTGAATATTTAAAAAGTGGCTAAGATGGTAAGGTGAAGTGTGATTGTGAAATCCATAGATGGTTATGAAATGAGATTGATTTAAGCTGTAAAATTTTGAGATTTTATAGCTTAGTTTAAGGAAAGTGAGTGTAATCATTTATTCATTAATTAAAACGAATAAACGAAAACGTTGACTTATCAAAACTTCTAGATTCTAATAACATAATGAAGGCATGCTTTAGCCTATAAGTGAACACTCATCCCGAGAATTCCCAGGTAGGCATCCGGGTCCCTCGTCTGATTGGGATTTATGCGCAATGCCAGTCCTAGACAGAAAACTCAGAATACAGGCGTTCACCCTTTCAGATTGCACGTGTTCGTTATTAAAATCTAGAACTTCGACGAGATCTTCAAGGTGGCTCAGGCTAAACCTGAGGATTTGTCCTATTAGTCTAAGAGTAGATCTTGTGATGGAGAACAATCTTCTTGTAGGGACTAAAGTAGGGATAAGAAGTAGGAGGGAGATAGAGAATAGAAGCAAGTAAGGTTGCAAGTAAAAGGAGCAAGTACTGATTAAAATCCTATGGTTATAGACTAGATTATTTTTTTTTCTAATAACCTAATTCCCTATAACCATGGCTCTGATACCAATCTGTAACACCCCAACCGATGGCGGAAACATCGAGGTGTCACGTAAGAATGAGTATACAGTAGCACATGGTAACCAAATTTTAATTGAAATTAATTTAAAGTGCAAATATCCAAAAATGGAAATACATAATGAGTTTTAAGTGGAAATCTAATACATCACAAAAACCAAACAAGCATAGACTTCAGTTTGCCTTCTCATGAAAATACTCTAGTCTTCATGCATCATTATTTCCTGTTGAGTTGTAAAAATGGGGGGTCAACTAGAAGTTGGTGAGAATACAAAAGCCATGTCAAGCAAATAGTTTAAGTATAAAAGTTTAGCAATTCATATGTCTATCGTAAGTTTAAGTCTACATGAATAAACATAATATGTTGAATCGACATAATCAAACCTCCGACTAGTTTAGGTCCATCCCGTCATCCACGGTTCACCTTAATAATATGTTGGAACGATAACAATCACCCACGCTACCTATGTAGGAGGTACACGTATCCGGGTGGGATTGTCAATCCAATAGATCTATTATTGAGTATCGCCGGCTTGGCCATAGCTAATGATTATGTAATGTTGAAACTCGTTGAAACTGTTGTTGTTGTCTAAATCATGAGGCATTAAAGTTTACAACTAGACATGCATGTAGAATTGCTTAAGTATAATGTTGCAAGTATGAAGAATTGCATAAACATGGTTACGTAAACTCACCTTAGCAAAGTATTAAGTCTCGAGAAATAGAATATGTGTAGCCCCAAAGTTGCCAATTACAAGAGCTTATAATCAAAGCTTCAATTGTAGAAGTAATAGACTATAGAAGAAAGGTATGAGGGAAAGTTTAATCGGATTGAAACAATCGATTTAGAGGTGCAAATTATAATGGGTCATAGGTGGGTTTTTATACTAGTTTTGGATTCAATTAGCCATTAAAATTGGTCAACACCATAAAGTAAGGTTTTATGATGAATTGACTATTTGACTAAGACTTTGACTGTTTGACTCAAGGCTTTATTTAAGAAATAAAAAAAAATCATTAGTTTGAATTAGAAAATAAAAAAAACACCGTCTTATAAAATGACGATTTTTATAAATAGAATTAGGACAGGACATATGTCATGATTGAAGATTTTTTTTTTTTAAGTACAATGATAAAAGGAACTTAGAAAAATAAAGTGCACGGATAAAGATAAGAATACTTAGAAATAAATTAGACTTTATATCATGGATCGGGAAATACTTTAATGCAAAATAAATGGGAAAATTCATGAGGTTACAACTATCACACAGACAATGTAGCTAAGTCGCACAACTAAGACCCGACTTATCGCTAGGACCGAATATAAAGACCGTACCGACCCTAAACGAGATCTTGATAAGAGAGGATTAAGTCTCAAAGTGTGTGTATTTCTACCCAAAAATGGACTAATCACTACTTATGGGTTTTAAGTTCACAAGTGCATGGGTTTTTACATCTCATGGGTACACTCATGAGTCCTTCCCATTTATGGGTTTTAAGTTCACAAGTGCATGGGTTTTTACACACCATGGGTACACTCATGAATCCTTCCCATTTCCTATCAAGACACCCACAAGAGCAAAGACTAGTTAATTAGTTATTTAGTTAACCAAACAAGACTCTAAGTAAAAGAATTTAACAAGATCACAACACCACTAATTAAATAAAAACTACTATATAATTCATACCAAGATAAGTCTTCACCCTAGCAACACTAAGTAATCTAGCCTAACATTGGCTCTATAAATATCACACAATCAATGGTGGAATACATGGTGGTGAGTGTGAAATGGATTAAAGAGGGTGGTTTGGATGATTTTTAGTGATCTCTTTCTCTCTCTCTATACTCTCAATCTTCAAGTCTTTATGGAGTGATCCCAAGCTCCAAAGGAGACTTGCAAGACCCTCAACCTGGCTAGAGAGTGTGTGAACTCTAATGGAATGGATGGGTGAAGGGATGGATGAAGGGATGGTCCAAAATGAGGGGTGGAGGCCTCTATTTATAGGCAAAACAGCTTCAGCACGCCCTCGACAACGTTCTGGCACGCCCATGCTCGACAACGCGTACTGTTGCAGAGTCCTTTGTGCAGAATTGTCTCCTGAGGTGGTTGGCATGCCCGTGCCATAAGCTTGAGCACGCCCATGCTTGCTGGTACAATTAACAATCTTGTCAGTTTTGGTCGGTTTAAGCCTTGGGGAACACGTTTCAGTAAAGCACGCCCGTGCCAATGAGTGGGGCACGCCCGTGCACATCTTCAGACTCTGAATTTGGCCTCTGTTTACTTGGAAATGTTGACTTGTTGACCCGGAACAGTTGCACGGTCGTGCACGGTTAGAGCGCGACCGTGCTGTATCTGAATCTTCTCTGAAAGTCTTCAATTCCTTGTCTTTCGTGTTGTTTTCCTGCCTTGGGCTCCAAAACTTGCATGTGGGAGACAAGGTTGTTGTACCATATGCCCTTTTGTCCCCTAGAAGCTTGTTGTCCACTCAAAACGCCCCTTTTTCCTTTATTTTTGTATTTTCCTTCTAAAAACCTGCATTTATCTCAAAGGAACGATTTAACAATATTTTATAAAGATAAAGCATAAAAAAGTATGTAAAACATGTTAATTTCTCGGCACATTAGGGAGCTTGCATAGCAGACTTATAACTTGAGCTTTTTTATTTAAAGGAATTAGCCTCATGATCATGTGTACTGGATGACAACTTCCTTTGATCTTTCTTCTTAAAATAAGCCAGATTAGAAGTGTTCTCAAAGTGTTGTACCCGGTCAATTCCTATTGATCGAACAAACGTAATTGGTTGTGGTGGTGGACCAGGTCTTGCTCTCCTTGCTTTTCTGTATGGAATCCAACGGATATCCTTGTATTAGGGATAAGGAGGAGTTCTAGGTCTTCTTGTTGGGACAAGTGGTAGCTGTCTCACTTGAATAGCCTGACCACTTTGACTACTAGTCTGTTGATTACTTGTTGATGTTGATTCATTTGAAAGTTTTTTGTTGAATTTGTTTCTCATTAGCAGATTTAAAACTTTCGTGATTAAAGACTTATCCACATTTTTAATTGGAAATTTCTTATCCGAGAAAATTTTGGCGGAGTCTCTAACCATGTAATACAGACTAGAGTCACCAGACGACTCATCATTATCTTCATCAGAATAAGATTTAGAATCTGGATCACACGCTCTATGATTCTCAAGCGATATCCTTTGCTTCTGTTTCTGATGACCAAGACCTGGTTTGTTGTCCTCCTCATCACTAAGTTCAACATCAGTTTCAGTTAAGTAGTAGTTATCATCTTTGACAATTTCTACTTGTTTAATTTCAGATGGTCAACAACTAGGGAGAGTTGTGACCTGAAACTGTGTGACCTCAGTCTTATCCGGTGCTTTGGAGTAATTTGCACGCATGGAAGGAGGAACAACTTGATATCCTAAATCTATAACGCTATTTTCGGTTATTTGACTCTCAATTATGTGATCAAGCACATATTTGGAATTTGAATAATTGCCCAGCTTCTTTCTGATCGCCTCATAGTCATACTGAGCTACAGCCAATGCTTTCTTAGTTTGAGTTAAATCGGTGATATAGTTATTGATTGCATCTTGTTTGTTTAGGATTGTTCTTTTTAGTTCACTAACATCCTTTTTCAACAACAGAACAATTTCGTTAAACTCATTTTCATTTTCTTTTAGGGTTGTGTTCGCATCAGTGCACGATCGAAGATCACATACCAAACTGGTATTGTGTTCTTTGATTGATTCAATACAGGCTTCTAACTCACAACATGTAACACATTTTGGTATTTCAAAAGAACTGGCCTGGTTGTCTTGAATGTTTGCCATAAATGCATAGTGAGAAGACGAACCATCTATAGAGAAATACTTGGAATAATCAACGGTAGACTCCACAAGATCTTGAACCAAACATGACTTTTGGTTAGTCAAGAAATCAGCTTCAGCAAGCAGTCTATCAACATCATCATCCAGAGAATCTGTGTTGCTTTTTGATGACCGAGATTGTTGACTAGACGCCTCTTCCGAACACTTGTAATCACTTGAACTTTCTTTTGAACTTGAAGAAGATGATCCAACTTCTTGTTGCATATCTTTGATTATCTTAGCATAACACTCTGCATCTCCCACAGTCACTTCTCTATTCCCTCCTAGCTGAAGATTTCAGTCAATGCCTTCATCACCTTGCAAAACTATAGCCCTAGCCTGGTTATTGGCTTGTGTTGTAGGCTGTGGCAGTGGGTTGTTCACTCGCACAATAACACGCTCATGATTTGGAGCAGGTGTTTGTGCTTGCTCTTGAGGTCGGTGCTGGAATGGGTTTTGTTGCTGTTGACCCCGATTCGCCCTGAAAGGATACTGGTTTCCTTGCTGGATAGGCTTTTATCATTCTCTCTTGAAGTGTCCCCGTACTCCATAGTTATAGCACGTGACCTTCTACTTGTTGTAACCATACTTAGTGTCCTTGTTGGTCTGCCAATCAGTGCGGCCGGTTCTCTCCATAAAATCCTCAGCACGTCTAACCACGCTTGAAAAATGCCAATGAATATCCATAAACTCCATCTCATCCTTTTTGACCTGATCATAATCTTCCTTCGTTAGGTTGACATTGCCCATGCTCCCCGCCACCAAGTTGTTGTATGATTTGACAAATGCAGACAATAGTGCCACATGCTCCTTTGCAATCTCCAAAGTCAAATTCCCAAAATTATTCATTGAGGGTTGCGCCATCAAAGTGTTAGAAGAAACACAGGCTGACTGTTTGGGGGGGGGGGGGGGGTTGGAAGTATTGGGATGAACATAAGTGTTTGCAGGTTATGGTGGAATTGGGGAATAGGTGGTAGAAGTGGATGGTGGGGGTGTATACCGGTAAGCACCGAAAAACTATAACATGGGATTAGGAGTTGGGGCTTGAATGATTTGAAGTTATGTATTGCAGGAAAATGGGTCGTTGACCATACTTAGTTATAGCACGTGACCTTCTGCTTGTGGTAACCATACTTAGTGTCCTTGTTTGTCTGCCAATCAGTGCGGTCAGTTTTCTCCATAAAATCCTCAGCACGTCTAACCACGCTTGAAAAATGCCAATGAATATCCATAAACTCCATCTCATCCTTGTTGACCTGATGATAATCTTCCTTCGTTAGGTTGACATTGCCCCTGTTCCCCGCCACCAAGTCGTTATATGATTTGACAAATGTAGACAATAGTGCCACATGCTCCTTTGCAATCTCCAAAGTCAAATTCCGAAAATTATTCATTGAGGTTTGTGCCATCAAAGTGTAAGAAGAAACACAGGCTGACTGTGGGGGGGGGGGGGGTGGAAGTATTGGGATGAACTTAAGTGTTTGTAGGTTATGGTGGAATTGGGCAATAGGTGGTAACCATAGAAGACACGAATGCAGTCTGAGGTCGTGAAATGGTGGTAATAGCAGAGGTTGCTGGAGTAGCTGCATGATAAAGTTTAGGCGGCAGTGGAATCCTCTTTGCTTTTCTGGTCTCCTCAATCTCTCTGTTTTCGAACTTCAGTAATAAATCACCAATGAGTAGAGTTTCGTACTAACCCATTTCCTTCAACACATTAACATAATGCATCCATTGCGGTGGAAGTGCATCTGTAAAACGCTCAATTAATTTAAAAAAGTATATTTAATCTCATACTTACGAAGTTCACTCATGAGATGGTAGTATCGTGACTGCATGTCTCTAAGTGTCTCCGGTCTGATATAGCTGAAGGCTTCAAACTCTTTCCTCAGTTGATCTTGCCTTATCTTGAAATTTCTCACATCTCCTACACATCTATGCTTCAGCAACGCCTACAAATTATAAGCTTTCTCGCATACATCATATTGATGTAGGATGCCCTTAGGAAGTGCCTGTGTTAGAATAGAGAATGTCTTTCTCTCATTCTTATAATTCTTCTTCTCATCATCATTCATCTGTGCGATATCTAGTGGTATATGTGAATTCTCTTGTAGAGTCCTTACTAGTGGATGCTCGGCCCAGTACCTGATTTCTGCATCTATCCCTTCAATGTGCCTCTGTATTCTCCCCTTCCATGATGGATACTCGTTCAAGTGTTCCATCTTGGGAGCCTTGTTGCTGCTACCCATCTCGTTGTCACTCTTCATCATCTAATGTACACTCTGAACTTGACTTATTGCTAAAACCATAGCCCAAGGGTTCGATGAAATATGTATTTGCTGCTGAGGCGGTGATGAAAATGGACAATACGGTGTGACATCATTCGCTTGTTGTGGAGGGTTCATAGCGTTCGCAACAATGTATGGGTGTTGTACTTGGGGGGTCGGTTGTTGCTGAATATGCTCGGGACGGATGACTTGGGTAAGATAATTCCAACTCATGATGATTGGAATGATATTAGATAAATGATCTGTGATCAGGAAGAAAAACGGACAAAGTCAAACTTGAAAATGTTCAAAATTTGACTAACTTTGACTGTCACACGTATGAACACTTAACACGCGTATGGAATAAATTAGCACACGTATGAGGCAACTTAACACATGTATGAACTTGATGGTTATGAAAGGACACGTAGGAAGGTTATGAGGGAACACGTATGACTGATAGTTATGAAGGCTGGTTATGAGGGAACATGTATGACTGATGGTTATAAAGACACACGTATGGAATAGGACAGTTATGAGGGGATGGTTATGAAGGCTGATACGTGTAGTTTTGGGATTTTTATGAGATGATACGTGTGGACAATGGACAATTATGGAGTGATGCGTGTGCTAGATGAACACGTATAGACTGATACGTGTCAACAAGGTACACGTATGGCAGCAGAACCATAGTTATGAATGTTCTTTAGGGTGCAATCGAGATTTTTGGTGTTTATGGGTATTTAGATGATCAGATGATTAGATTATGTGCGGGGAATGATTCATAACAAGTTTCTAATGCCCAAATTGATCCAAAAATAACAATTGTACTAGAAAAATTATGGAAAACTATGATGAACACCAAACTTTTGGGTTTTAAAAAAAAATCTCAGATCTGAATCAATTCAATGTTGTTTAACATCTGATTTTTATTTATTAAGTTTCCAAAGCACTTTTGTATGATGAAACAATTATCATATATTCAAAAACATTCCATGTTCATGATTTCAAGCCAAAAACCATAATAAACATAAACTTGAAATTTTTCACAAAAATCCTAGATCTGATCTATTTTGATTGAAATTTGATTTGGTTATGATTAAAATCAGTTTCTAAACATGAATCCACTATCAAATCAATGATCAAAACATCAAACACACCCCAAAATCAATAAAAAAAACCATGTTTATGCACCAAACGCGTCAAAATCAAGTTTCTATGAACAAATGCACAAAAAACTTTCAGATCTGATGCAAACCTCTATAATAACATGAGGGATATGAGCCTCGGCTCTGATACCACTTGTAGGATCGGATTCGGACAAGATATTAGTATCATGCGCGTATCGGATTGAAGGTGGAATCAACAATCCGGTTAGTTGTTATAGGTGAGTGTTTTGAAGATAATAATAATATGAGAGCACACACACAAAATGAGTTGTACTTGAATAGAAATGGCAAAAGTTACAAAGTTTCCTAGGCATGCGGGTATTTATAGTCCAAGCCTCATACTCCTATATTGTCATACACATATGAGGCTCATACGTGTCAAGCTACCAGGCATATGAAGCTTCATACTCCTGGACTTCATTACAAAATGAGTATTATACCCTGAATCATTAAAATGTAACCCGAATGACTACATGATGAGCTAAACATAATCCTAACCCGGTATCTATGCTAGGAACATATCTGAAGGGTGTACATACCAAAATCATGAAAATAGGCATGTTGATCAAAAGTTTGGTAAAATAGGCATTTGACTTTGTGGAATTGTAAAATAATAAAATCAAAAAGAGGAAGACAAATAAGCATAGACGGCGCCTTCTTAGCCTACACTTCCACTTTCTGGTACCACTTTAACCCATAAAAAAACACACTTGGGTTCACATCTCACACAATAAAAAAAATTACAAGTATAAATGGTGCTAAAGGGCCGACCAAGAGCATTCACATCATCTTCTCTATTCGCACCTTATCTCTAGAATTTAGGGAAAAAATAATGGATTTTTATATTTGCATGCTTTAACAGGTTCTCTAGAATCGTGAACAATTATTGAGAATGAAAAGTAATTATCTAAGAGCATTCACAATAGCTCATTCATTTCACTCTGCATCTAAAAGTTATAAAGAACTGATAGAGTTTTCATCCATTTAATATATCTAGTTATCTACATTAGGTTTGGTATTTTACTATTTATCTCATAAATATATAGCAGACGGTAAATTCAGGGGAAAATCACGATTTTAGCCATTGACTTTTCTAAAAACCGAAAACAGCGTGAAGCGTCTGCACGGTGACTCTTCATTTGGTAGTTTTGGCTTTTCATCTAAGTCAATGGCTAAAATCGGGATTTTTCCCTAAATTCAATCTCTATATTTGTCTAAATTATATGTTGTGAGTGTATATAACCAAAATATAATAATAAAATAATTGTTTGTGAGTAAGATAGTGATAAAAATGAAGAATGAGCTATGGAGAATTTTTAGAAGATAAACATTTAAAAAAACACAGTCTTTGCTAAATTATAGAGAATAATATAAAGGTGTTGATGTAAATGGTCTAAGCATGGAGATTTACAATCATCATCATTATCATCATACTCAGTTAATCCTACAAATAGTAAAGGTTGGTAGGGTCTTAGAAGGGTAACATGTAGACAGGCTTACTCTACCATATGGGAATAGAGAGACTGCTTCTAGTAAGACCCCTGTAGTGGTTTTGTATCAAGCCTTGGATATAAGGTACATAGCACATAGCAATCGGGACAAACCCGATTGGTGCATGTACTCTCTTGTCTTTTGGCTATCAACGTCATTTTTAATGTTATTTTCACGAAACTCGTAAAACAACATTAAAATTAGTGAGTAGAAGAGTGAGAAAATGTAATAAAAAGGAAAAAAGAGTTATTAATAAATAAAATAGTAATAGTTTTAAAGAATGGAATTAGGGGTGTAAATGACACGTAGCGGCTCGGGATCGGCTCGGTAAAAAGCTCGAACGAGCCGAGCCTTAACGTGCCCGAGCCCGAGCCTGAAATATGGCTCGTTTAGTTATCAAGCCCGAGCTCGAGCCCTAGATACAAAGCTCGATTGGGCTCGCGAGCCTTAACGAGCTAGAGCCCGAACCCGAGCCCGAGCCTAAGTTACAGCCGAGCCTAAGTTATAGCCTTAACGATTAGGCTCGCGAGCCTAAGTTATAGCCGAGCTTTTGCGAGCTCGAGCCGAGCTTTTGAGCTCGTTTGAGATTCTCAAATCACCTCGAGCCGAGCCAAGCCGAGCTCGAGCTTTGAATTTTACTAGCAAGCCGAGCTCGAGCTCAAGATTGTAGGCTCGAACCGAGCCGAGCTCGAGCTCGAGCTCGAGCTTCACAAAACCTTAACGAGCCCGAGCCGAGCCCAGTCAGGCTCGGGCTTGACTCGGCTCGTTTACACCCCTAAATGGAATGTGACATTTCAATTGATCTTCAAATTGAGAATGTGTTTTTTAGTTAAATCATATAGATAAGGATAAAGAACCTACTCAGAATATTCTAAGCCAGCAAAAAATGGTTTTAGAGTTTTACGTTCTTGGATTTTTATTGGTGGACCCCTCTCTTTTTCAGTATAAATGCTGTACTGAAAAGCGGAAGTTCCACCAATAAAAGATTTACAAGTGTAAATGTCTAAGCCTATTTTGGCCATTTTGCCTGCTTTTAGAACTATTTACATTTGTAATATTTTTAATGGTTGTTTGTGTGAGATGTAGACCCAAGTTTGTTTGTTTGTGGTTTTTTTTTTTTTTTTTTTGGCTAAGTGGTGTCGAAAGTGAAAACATAGGCTAAAAAGGCGTTGTCTATGCTTATTTATCCTCTTTATCGTCATGCTATTTTCATGATTTTCCCTAAATATTGATGTGCCCTTTCGAAGCAAAACTCTAACCAGTAAACTAACCTTTTCATGTTCACAAGTATTTTGCATGGAAGTATTTACACAAGAATATTGTCATTCCAACTATAAATTCATGCCTTTTCACATGTAGGGCATTTTAAAAGGTGAGTGATCGAAAGGACCCATTTCTTTTTTTCTTGTTTGGATACCGTATGTCAATTTTGTAGGGTAGTTTAAAATACCCAAAAGTTAAAAATTTATTTTTATTAACAACCTTAAAATGGGATAAAATAGTTATTGAAACACTTTTACACTTTAGTACCTTATTTTAGTTACACTTTAATTCCCTCATTTTTAGTTAGTAGTTACATTTTTCTCTACTCCCCTACAAAATTATATTTCTTTTATTTAATCTTATCATAACTTTTAAACTATTATGTTTTAAAAACATTTGAAAATAACGTGACGACCTCCTCATTTTTGTAGACATTTTAATCGACCTTAATTTTTTCGTACGTTAATATTATCTAAACAATACACCACAAAAACGAGCATTATTCTCTTTAATTTGAATACAATATTTCTATTAATTTTTAGTTAAAAAATTGATATGTTAAGTGATTAACAATGTCTAAGGGTAACAATAATTGAATCGTTAACCAAAACTAAACAAAAAGGAGAAGAAACTAAACCAAAATTAACTAAATCAAAACGAATATTTCTTGTATTCGTATATTTTAGCTTTCGTACTATCATTTCATTTGTTTATACCTTCATTTCATATACTTATAAGTAAATATTTTAGCCAAAGTTTGGTTATAAACCAAAATTAACTGAACCAAATTGAAAATTGGCAATCTAAACAAAAAAAAAAAAACAAACCAATTAACCGATTGTTTAATAGGATCAATCAGCTGATGGCTTCGTTTCGATTGAGATTAATCTACATCTACATCTACACTTCTACATCTACATCTACACTATCTACATTATATAATAAAAGAAAACACATGAGGGACACATGTCACTCCCTCATGAATTCTCTAATTTTACTATTTAATACAATAAATTCAAATATAATTATATTAATTGATTTCTGTTATTAATATAAATATTAAAATTCTATTTAATATACTTATATTACGTTTTCGTAGTTAATATAATTATATTTTAATACAAAATTAGATATAAATTATTAGACATAATTTGAATAGACTTATTAACTAACCGAATTAAACATTATTGAAACATTAGTGATTTTTTTATATAACATATTTATATGTTATTAACTTTAAATTTAAATCATGTATACCTTAAATAAACCCATTTATAAAAATTTGATCTTTTATTCTAAGTTTAAAACTATGTACGCATTGTGTTTTAGATTTTAGGATAAATGTTTTATACTCTTTTGGTAGTGGATTATATAGAAAAACAACAAAAGAACAATTTAAAACACAATCAAATGGATTCTATGCATTAAATGTACAACACACTGATTATCGTTAGAACGTGCTGATTATATTTCTTCGCATCGTGCTTTAGATTTAATGCTTAGAATACATTTGATTGTGTTTTAAATTGTTGATTTTATTGTTTTTTCTATAGAAAACAATACCAAAAGAATATAAAACATTTCTCCTAAAATTTAAAACACAATACCTACATAGACTTCTTACAGTTCTTAGGAAAAATAGACTTTTTAGCCAACTCTTTACCTATATATATATATATATATTCTATGGTTTTGTAAATCAATTAATATGATTATATTTTAATACAAAATTAGATATAAATTATTAGACATGACTTGAAAATGTTTATTAGCTAATAGAAATAAACTTTATTAAAAATATTCACTTTTTTAAGATAGTGTATTTATATGTTTTTAAATTTAAATTTATATTTAAATTTTGTACTTTAATAACCTATTTTTTAATATGTAGTCTTTCACTCTAAGCTTAAAACTATATTACTTAGAATATTCTGAAAAACAAAATAAAACAAATCAATCCACATTAATTAAATATTTGATTTAATACAAACTAAATATGCTTAGCTATTTTCATATTATAATAGCTTGATTTATAAAATACATTTTATATATGAAAAATCATCGTTTGAAATTTTCATTGACTTTGTTTTTTCAAGTTACTTCAACAGAGAAATGCAATATCAAAATAAGTGGCAACAGTCTTTTCATTACTAATTCGTTTCAGCTTCATTTTCATGCTATTAATTCACGCAATCTTTTTTTATAATTACAGCCATATTGAACCAATAAATGGCTTTATGTTTAAGGACATTGATGTTAGAAGAAAATGATTATACACTCAAGGTTAAAAATATTTTGGCATTGGAAGAAACTTGATGTCAAAGTCCAAATGAACGATACTCGGTTGGGATGGTTTAACGGATGAGGAGATATTTTTAAATTAATTTCATTTTTTACATCTTAGCCTAGCCTAAACAAATTTACTATTATTACTTTTGATTTTTTTCTGTTGTACCTGTAGTCTACCAGGTAATAGTCATGATTAAGAAGATATATTTTGGAAAGTTTGAAAATAGTTTTATGTGAATATGAATGTCTTTTACAAGAAATTATTTAGAGCTGTTGAACATTTAATATTTTTTTGTTGTAAAGGCAATTTTATTTATTTTAAATGTAATATGTAATCTAATTTTTCTTAGTTATATTTTTAATTTATATATAATTTAAGTTGTTCAACCCGTGTATCACACGGGTAGATAACCTAGTAATCGAACTAAACTAAGAGGGTGTTTGGGATTGCGTTTTAAATCTGATTTTTAGATTATTACATTTTGAAAACGCAGATAATCAGTTTTTAGTGTTTGGATTTTGTTTTGAAAACGCAGATAATCAGTTTTTTAGGCTACCAAAACGCATTAATCTATAAGCAGCTCCACCCCTGCTTTTCCAAAACGCATAATCTGTTTTGAATAATCAATCCCAAACACCCCCTAAATCATGCACACTTTTAGGTATCTGATAATTCTTCGAACAACATCCATGTGGTTGACCTGGGGTTGGTGCATAAGTTGACAAACCACTCCCACTGCATATATGCAATGTCTGGACGAGTGTTTGAGAGATATATTAGTTTGCCCACTAGATGTTGGTATTTCCCTTTATTTGCCAATTTTGTTCCTTCTTCCATGTAGAGTTTTTTTATCGGTCATCATTGCTGTATCAGCTGGTTTGCAGTCGATCATTCTTGTTTCAGCAAGAAGATCAAGAATGTACTTCGTTTGACATATGAAGATCCCTTTCTTTGATCTCAAGACTTCAATTCCATGGAAGTACTTTAGTCTTCCTAAATCTTTCATCTCGAAATCCTTGAATAGATTTGCCTTTAGCTTATCCATTTCTTCTTTATCGTTTCCTATGATAATCATATCATCAACATATAAAATTAAACAAGTTACGAGTCTACCTTTTCGTTTGAGGAACAAGGTATGATCAGAGTTGCTTTATTTGAACCCGTATTTCTTCATAGCCAATGAAAATCTACCAAAGCATGCTCGAGGCGATTATTTAAGACCGTAGAGGGTCCTTTTCAATTGACACACTTCTCGGTTTTTGAAGTTATCTGTGAATCTGGGAGGTGCCTCCATATATACTTCTTTCAACTCTCCATGAAGGAAAGCATTCTTAACATCAAATTAATGAAGAGACCATCCTTCATTTGTAGCAATAGATAAAAGAACACAGATTGTATCGATCTTGGATACTGGAGAGAATTTCTCAAAATATTCAATCTCATATGTTTGTGTGTATCCCTTGGCAACTAGCCGAGATTTATATCTTCCTATTGTTCCATCTGGTTTATGTTTAATGGTGAAGACCCACCAACATCAAACTAGTCTCTTTTCTGAGGGAAGGGTACATTTTTCCCAAGTCTCATTTTTCATAAGCGCATCTATTTCTGCTTCCATAGCATCTTTCCATTCCTTGGACTTCAAGGCTTGTTCTATAGAGTTTGGAAGTTGTTCAGGAGGACAGTAGTGAAGACTTTAGCTTCTTCAGACAATTTTCCATTGGCCATATTAGCCATGGGATATCAAGTTGATCTTGTCTCCTTTTCTAGAGAATATCATTTTGGAGATAATCCTCTGTTGTCTCGAGGAGGTAGTACGTATTTCTCGATTATTTCATTTTATTCTTCCTGTATTGATTCCTTTTGATCTTCCTGCATAACATGTTCACTTGCTATTTTACTGTTAGATGTATCATTTGGAAATTCATTATTAGTCATACTAGGAGGACTTTCCTGTTCCTCGTTTTGAGTGGTTTGAAAGTTTTAAGGTTCACCACTTTGAGGTGCAGGTGTGGGACAAGGAGATTCTTGGTCAGTGGTACTAACAGGATGCGGGGAAGCAGGTGAGTCTTCTTGGGTACTATGATGATCTCTACTCATTGATGAGGGAGCCCATGTTAGCCAATCCAGTGGGTTAATATGCTTCTTCTCCCCCTGACCACTGTATTGGCAGGTATAGAAAAATTCAGTTTAAGGAAGTCACAGTCAAGATTAGTGTATACATGTCTACATTTTGGATTGTAACACTGAGATCCCTTTTGATCAATTCCATAGCCTACAAATACTCATTTTTCTGTGCATGGGCCTAGTTTACTTCGATCATGTTTAAGGATATGAGGATAGACAGTGCATACAAAGACTCGTGGTTGTAAAGTGAGAAGAGGATGAATGTTGGTAAAATCAGTAAGGACTTGAATGGGGGTTTGAAGATTGAGGGCTTTTGTAGGAAGACGATTAATTAAGTATGTGACATTCGCAGCTGCTTCTGGCGAAATAGATGTCAAAACTTGAGACTCAATTAAGAAGGCCCGTCTGATTTCTAAAAGAATACGGTTTTTTGTTTGACGGTGCCATTTTGTTCACGAGTGTAGGGGCACGTCTTTTGATGAATTATGCCTTTGTTTTGACAGAATTGTTTCATAGATTCATTTACGTATTCTCCACCATTGTCAGATCTATGAATTTGAATATTAGTTTTAAATTAAGTCTGTATCATAAGTATAAAAAACAGTAATTTTTTTCAAAGACCTCGGATTTATGTTTCAGAAAATAGATCCATGTCATACGAGTGCAATCATTAATAAATAAAACAAAGAAATGAAAGTTTTGCCGCCCATTAACCTCTGCGGGAACCCACATATCAGAAGGTATTAATAAAAAGGGAGTCTCAAGACTAGTATTATTTAAATGATACGTATGTCTATGACTTTTAGCTAGGACACACGTCTCACAATTAAGAGTTTTATTGGAAGCAAAAAGGTTTGGAAATAAAATACGTAGATAGCTACTAGACGGGTGTCCAAATCTCATATGCCAAAGCCAAGCTTCTCTATTTTTAGTCCCATGAGCAAGCATTGCATTTCCCCGTTGAGTAACTTCGTCCATATAATATAATCACGATCGTTCAGTGCCACGCCCAATAATCATTCCCGTCCTGATATCCTGAAGATTACAAAAAGTTGGATGCATCAAGACGATGCAATTTAACTCTTTTGTACTAAGGCTAATGGATAACAGTTTATGTGACAGGGATGGAACATAGAGGCAAGTTTTTAGTTTTAAAGTGGGAGATATTTCAATAGTTCATCCTCCTTTAACAGGAACATCCCCCCATTAGCGGTTTTGATGATGTTGATTCTAGGTTTAGTTTTAGAAATAATATCATATTTATCATAGGGTCATGGTGTGAGTGGCATCACAGTCAAAAATCCATGATTCGTCTAATTTAGTGCAATTTTGAGCTATATAAGCCTGTCGAGCACTTAAATTTTTATTTTATTTTTATAGAAAACTCTATTTTTATTTTTTCTTTTGAAAAATGAAGGTTTTTTAATTTTATAAAAACCTCTAAAAATATTTGGGGTTTTATTTTAGTTCATTTATACCATCTCCCTTTCTTAGTAATATGGACCAAAGGATTTTTTATGTTTAAAAATATGTTGATTTTCAAGACTCCTTGAGACAACCAAAGTTTTTTGTTTAAAAAGGTGTTTTGTGTTTATAAGGAGCGATGATCTCCTGCCCACGTAAACACCCTTCTTTCTCTATCTTTGGCCCATATTACTATGTCAACGGATTTGAGGTTAGTCCTTCAATAAGGTTACCTCCATCCATAGCATCTTCTTTCTCGGAGAAGGCTATCCCACTGAAGCCCTGTTCTTTCTGGTCGTCGCCACCACTGGTTTCACCGGCATTGCTGGTGGCGAAGAAGGCTTTTTCGTTCCCTTTCTTATGGTGTCGGTCCACCATTTGAGGTAACCAACGATCTTGAAGCATTGTTCCTTGGTATGTTTTGTCATACCATAGTGGGTGCACTTAAGGTGAGTTTTATCCTCTTTGACCGGTCCGTTCTTTCTTCCTTTTATGTTTGGCCGGCGGTGACCTTTGGTGACAAGTCTGGATCCACTTGATTTGGTGGCAGCAAGACCTACTGCAATTCCTTGTGATTTTGAATCACTATGGACGGTTCCCATAATACTTTGGTGAGCCGCTTCCTTCCAGACTACAGCATAAGTCGCCTCAGCGGATGGGAGTGGATTCCACCAAAGAATTTCTCATTTTATGGGGTCATAGGTCCGGCTTAGTTCATTTAGAAACTGAAAAAGTTTGCGTTCAGACCTGATTTTGGAGTAAGCTTTGATATCTTCTGTGGACTTCATGGGATTAGGGTCGATTCTTTCGATTTCTCCCTATATCCTCTGCAGTGAGTTCCAGAAACTTTCAAGGAAAGCATCGTTTTGTTCAATCTCATTAGCCTTTAAATGGAGATTAAAGGCTTGTAATTTATCTCTTCCACTACTCTAAGTAACCACCAAAGTATCTCATAGCAATTTCGCTGTGGGAAACTCGGTTAAGTTGCCAACAATTTGCGGTTCAATGTTTTGTATAAGCCCTGAAAACACGACCAAATCATCTTGTTCCCACTGCTCGAATCATTCATCATTTGGATCTGGAGGGTTTAAGGTCAAGTGTGTTAACAAGGATTTCTATTTTCCACCTACAGCGACTCGAATAATTCGGGTGCATAGAGCGTAGTTTTGATTTTTGAGTTTGAGGTTGATTTGTAGACCATTAGATAATTTTGGGTTTTGTGGTTGGGAATTTTTGAACAGGTTTGCAAGTTGTATGGACAAGTCGGAATTTGAGTTGCCTTCTAAAGACATGGTGGCTTAGGTTAAAAGGGACTGATTACTCGGTAAATGATGAGCAAGTCAGTTTACGAACGTTGCTCTGAGACCATGATGAGAATCAGAGAATTATAGACTGAAAGATGAATGTTGTTCTTGTGATTAATGATCGAAAAAATTGGTACAATTTATAAGTTTTGAAAACAATCTAAATAAGATAAAAGAGCCTAACGGCTATATAATGATCTTGATAGCTGTCGAGATACTCATGACTGCCACAATCTTCTAATCCGGGAAATGATGATATTTTTTTTACCCTCTTGTTTCACTTTCTAACAGTTAAGACTACAAAATGTTAGTATGGTATTGGTTAAAGGCCCATGCCATAGTAACTAAAGGGCATAATGTTTGTTTAAGCACATTGGCCTAAGTTATTTATGAGATTAACATATGATATAAACATTACTAGGCAAGGATCACTTTAAGATAAAATAAGTGTAAGGCCGTGTGAGATCTTAGAAGTCATAATGACCTTCAAAGCAAGGTTAAGCTTACTTAGACTATCCGTTGTGGTCAGGCTACCACCCGGCGTGAGCGACCGAAAGAGCCACGTGGCTCGCGAACCCCATAACGGGGTCGTGTGAAGTCCGACACAAGCGAGTGGCAGTGAGGTTGCTCACTTGGGCTAACGGCTAATTTTGTCTTGGATTTTGAGGGGTGACGTGGGCGAGCACGACTTTATCCACATAGGGTCAAGTGAGCGAGCAATGACTTTATCCAGTGCCAAGTCAGCGTCCAAGTGGCACAGTATCATTAGATAGTCTTATAAGGGGATCAAAGCTAATGGTTATAGTACATAGTCTTATAAGGAGTTAACTCTGACCACCACACATAGTCTTATAATGGGATCAAAGCTAATGGTTATAGCACATAGTTTCATATCTTAGGCTATATCTTTATGAATGTATAGTAGAGGTTGTGTTCATCAAAGGGCACAACCTAATTTTCCTTGTGTGGTTTTATCATGTTGGATTTGAGACAGGACAAGCTTCATTCCTAGTGTCATGACAATCTTCTTGGTCCTGCAAGTTTTTAGCGTTGTCCATTAACGCGATTGACCACAAAGGAAGGCGCCATCAAATGATGGGTACTTCCTTTTTATTTACCAATTTTAAATGTTAATGGTAAAATAAACTTTATAGTCAATCTATTATAATCTTTAACTTAATCTATTAAATACTCAATCTACTAAATCTAAATATTAAAACTTTATTATTTTATCCCTCGTGTTTCCTCCCATAACTTTTAAACGTTAATATATTTTATATACGAGATTTTTTAAAGAAAAAAATTACACCAAATTAACGAGCGTTTTATTATCCTTCCAACGAGTACCATAGTGCTATATAAAAATCGGAGAAAAAAATGACTATTTTTTGTAACCCGACAGGTATTGTGTCGGGTTTGGGATTAGTTTAAAAAAATTGTGGGTTTGGGTCGAGTCTGGGATTAGGTAATACCCGACCCGATTACCCGAAACAACATACCCAAATACCCGAACTACATACCTGATCATATACCCATGAATTTTTAAACGCATCACATAACCCTTAGACTAATGCGTTCGATATTTCAATAATTAACTTTTTTTTTTCTTATTTCATGTTACTTTTTTTTAGAATGATCGATTACAAACTTCCAAATTCATTTGTAATGGCACTAGATTTATACCCCGGTGCAGAGATTCGTTTTTTTTTTATATTTGAATATGATAACTTATGGCAGAGATTTGTTTAAAATAATAATAATAATAATAACAATAATAATAATAATATATTTATTATGTTATATTAGACATTTCAACCCGGGACGCTCCCGGGATAAAAACTAGTAATAACATATATATTATATATTGGAATTGGGCCATGTATAAAATATATCTTAATCAATTGGGCTATAACTAATTGATTGAGCTTTTATTAGTTAAGTTGTTTGATGGTCTAAGTTTGGTGATTAAATTGAAAGAAAATAAAGTTAACTTTTAGTGGTCATTTATATAAATTAAAATAATCGTTGTTTTAATATATATAAATAAATATATATGTTAAAAGTTAGTAAACAATAAAAAAACGTTGTTGTTTTAAAAGTTAGTGGTATATCAATAAAGATTAAAGAAACCTGGATAAGTAAACAAAAAAGAGGACAGACGCGTGGACATTCATTTTCATTATTTAATAGTGTGGGTATTTTAATGCTGGACACTGTAGAAGTGTCGCATAAATATAGTATATATAATGGTAAAATAAACTTTATAGTCGATATGATCGGAAAAATTAAAGTTTGTTAAAAGAGTTTATTAATGTTAAACTGTGTTACTATTAGTCGTAAATACATCAAAGTATGTTATCGCTTCGTACAAATAAAAAATATCAAAAAAGTGCATAGCTTTAATGGGTTACAATAAGGAAAAACTCCAATCATACTATGGTGAGTGAACTAGCTGTCATCTTGTAGAATTCATATCTTGGGCAATCGATCCTTATAATTTATAAAGCCTTTAAGCCCATACCTTGCTTATTGTATGAGGCTTCCTCAACTATGCGTCTATTAGCCCACATGTGCACAAAAAACCTGTTAGCAAAACCTAATAGGATTTTAACTAGGACCGTAACCGGTTTCGGTTATTTATTTTATAACTATAGGTTATTAACCGGATATATGTTTTAGATGTGTGACCCTTTTTGTAACCGGGTTTAAACAATTTTACTGGTTAGCTGCGAAAAAATACGAAAAACCGGGTTATTAACCGAATCAATTGAAACGAATAACCTAAAATACGAGGAAAAAAATGCTTATTAACCAAACCGATTAAAGTAAAAATGAAAAAAAAAACGACGGTTAGGTTAACTGAATCGGTTAGAAAGAAAAAAAAAAACCAGTATGTGTCCCTCATTGGTAGATTGCCACATAAGGGGTTGGACTTGCATGGCCCATTGCCATTGATATAGAAAATGTAGATTAAGAGCGTTGGTCATTTAATCTCAAGTTCGAATCTGATTCAGAGGGGTTTTACCACAGTGGGCATTCGAGCGGCAGGTTTTTTTCCGAATTGGTGGCTTGATGGACTGGGCAGCCATTTGTCCAGTGCTAACCCACTGGCGGTTCAAGTGACATTTAGTTGGCCGTTCAAAAAGAAGAGCATTGGTCGGTCGGATAGTAAGTAAAACTGGATTATTAATTTATTATATTATCACCCTGTATG
Source organism: Ambrosia trifida (assembly GCA_028751855.1). Taxonomy (NCBI): domain Eukaryota; kingdom Viridiplantae; phylum Streptophyta; class Magnoliopsida; order Asterales; family Asteraceae; genus Ambrosia; species Ambrosia trifida. Next base: position 570,586 of record CM054123.1, on the reverse strand, counting down.
AAAGTGCATTAGTTCAAAATTCATACATATTTTTTATTTAATTTTAGTGATAAATAAATAAAAGATTGTTGATAAGAAAATAAAAATAAAAAATTAAAAAACATTTTAGCCAGTAAGCTATAAAGCAACATAAACACTTATACCATTTATTCTAAACGAGTTGACGTCAACTCACGCCAGGGGCGGACCTAGAGCTTAGGTAAGGGGGCGGCCGCCCCCCTTGACAAAAATTTTCTTAGTGTAATTGCTACGTGAAAATCCTGAGTGCTCCCCATGAAATTTTGCAACCGCTCCCCTTGAACCCTTTAGATTTGTGTGCATTGGCCGAATCCGATAAGATCCAGCGAGACAAACTCTTCAGATCTGGGTATCCTTGCAACGACTCTGTAAAGTGTAGCAGAGTAGTGGAGAAGATAACCTAATTTATTATTGTTGTGTTGGGGTGGGCTTCTTTTATAGTTATGAGCCCAATTTGTGCCTAGCATTTTATATTTAAATGTTCAGCCCAAGTTTCTATTTAAATTTTCAATTTAGACATTATTTTCTTTCTTATTTGAATTTCTGAAGGTAAAAAACAAGAACGTCAATATGCTGAAAAATAATGTCTAGTTTGCCGTTAATTTACTTGTCAAATTATTTAATTTAATATGAAATATTTATTTTTTTATGATTTCTTTTATTTGGTTTATTGTTTAACAAGTTTTGCGATTTAATGTCTACTCCAGTTTACAAACATTGGTTATGGCTAGATTTAAAAAAATAGAACTTGTAGAGAACATCATCATCATCATAACCCGACCCGATCCGGTTCGAACATGACCGAAAAGAATTATTATATAGAGATAGATAAACGGCTTCTAAAATTTTCCGCCACCCATGAAAAAATTTCCTGGGTCCGCCACTGACCCACGCGTTGAAAACGGTTAGCCTCAAACTAAAATAAAAGCCCGAATTTAATTTGTTAAAATCCAAATTAAAAGGTTCATTCAAATACACACTTCAATTTAGACACTTTAGGCACAATACAAATCAACAAATAAAAAACAAAGGGCAACCATCATCCTATATATTGAGTAAAGATCAAATACAAACTGATTTTCGGTAAGAACTGTGAGAATCAAATCAAAGGAGATAAAAAAAATTTAGAATTTTTTTTTCCCATGTGCTTAAACATTCTTTCTAGATGAATAGTACAAAAAAAAATAAAAAAAAAATAGTGTAATTACATCATTAAAGTAAATACATTAGTTTACACTAGAGTAAGTATGTAATTACTCTACACGTAATTACTCTACACCAAAAAATAATTTCTTTTTTTTTTTAGTTTTCAATACTATAATACATGTTTAACAATATGGGAAAAAAATTGAAAAAAAATATACTCTCCTTTGATTCTCACAGTTCTTACCGAAAAAACACTTTGTACCGGATCTTTCCCCCCTATATATTATACAATTCCACGAACTTTAAAAAAAAGGTTATTGGTCATGATGTTTTGATAATTGAATAGGAAAATCAAATTTTAATATGATTATGACATAACTGTAGCAAATTTATATAAAGTGAGTTTTTAAATAAATATGCAATTACAAATCTTGATAACAATTGAGATACAACTTTAAAAATCATCATAGGACTGGACTTACACCCATTCTCTCTCCCCATTCAATCTTCAAAGTTCAACCCAAGCTGATCAGACAAAAACTCCATCTGCATCCAAATCAAACCCAAAAAAATCGAAGAACGCAATACATTGTTCAGATTTTGGGATTTTTGTTGGCCTGAATTTGGTTTCGCCTCCATGGTTTTCATCAACGTTTATACACCTGAATTTGATATCCGATTAAAAACAAAGTTGGGGCTTTGGGATTGTACTCTGTAACATGTCTTATTCGGATGGCGGGACAACTGCATCGTTTAATTTCCGGTGACAGATCTAATTATAGGTATACCAGTTATTGGTGACGATTGATCGTTATTACCTTGACATAACAGTTATTAGAGAAAGGTTGCAACTGTTGAATCAGTAGCAAGGGCGGTGCAATAGTGGATGCCATAAGAATCGGTGCGATGGTGTTATAGTTGATTGCGACAGTTATTACGAAAGAAAGCGATTGCGCAGGAAGAATATGGTTTAATGGTAGATGGGTTGGCGGTTGAATCGGTGACGTGTTGCGTCCAATTAAGATTTGACGGTTATTGAAATTGTTATGTATGACGGAGAAGGAGATACAGAAACTCCAATTGTGGTAGGAAAGAAAACGGCGTTAAAAGCGACCGTTAAGTTGCATTTTGTATAGGGCTGTAAACGAAACAAACGAACACGAACAAGGCTTTGTTTGTGTTCGTTTGTTAACGAATTAACGTGTTTGCGAACTGTTCACGAACACTTACCGAACGAGATTTTTTGTTCGTGTTCGTTTGTTAAGAAAATAACGTGTTCATGAACTGTTCATGAACACTTACCGAACGAGATTTTTGTTCATGTTCGCTTGTAATTATTTGATAAATTTAGGTGTCGGCCAAAAACGAACACAAACAAATACAAATGAATGTAAACGAACACAAATAGGCATTACTAAACAAAATCGAGCACAAACTAACACATTAAATTCTGAAAATTCGCATTTTTTCATCGCTGACATTGTTCGCCCAGAATATACTATTCCAATTACCCAAATATACGTGACATAATCTTGATCACATAATATCTTATAAAAACACAGAGGTATAATATTAAACTTGAAATCCTCGTTTAATCCACAAAAAAAAAAAAAAAAAAAAAAAACTCGTTAATCAAAATAGTTAAAGTAATACTAACATGTGATACACTAATACATGTTAAATAATCTACCACTGGGAAATTTGAAATACTTAAATTAAATATAAAAAATTAAAAACCTAAATGAACTATTGAACAAAAACAAACATACACGAACACGTTACCGAACGTTCACGAACACAAACGAACGAACGCGGCCTCTGTACATGTTCGTTTGTTTAGCTAAACGAACCGAATTTTTTGTTTGTGTTCATTCATTTATTAAACGAACGAACACAAACGAACTTCCCGCCGAACAGTTCACAAACTGTTCGCTGAACGTTTGGTTTGTTTACAGCCCTAATTTTGTATATATAATATAATACCTGGACGGCTATGTAAATGTCTAACTACCTCTTTTGCGTTCCACTATCTCTCATAAGTACTAGGTGCAAGTAACTATTACAATTTTCTTAGTTCTCTATTTAAAATACGCTCTCTATTAGACTTGCCCTAGGTAAGTAACTTATTTAACCTTATTACAAGTACCATATGATGTATTTCAATACACTTTATTATACTTTAAATCCCTAAACATGACCATTAATGGTTAAAAACATTTCATAATATAAAAATAGTAACACTGTCAAGTATATGTCTTCAAAAGTTTTGGTATTTCTTCAAGTAATATGAATTCCTTTTAGTCACCAATCTCACCATGAGTAATCAAACATGAGAATAAAGTTTTGAGTAAGAAACACACTTTGTTGTGTTACTTCAATATGCAAAAAGGCATCTCTCTTATTTTTCACCTTTTTGACCTCTTTTAAAGTTATTTATATAAATATAAGTCGATTTCAAATACTTTTAATTGATAACAAGCAACGACTAAATTATTTTATTAGTTAAAGTAACAAGTTGATATTTTAGAAAGGCTCCGTCTATTACCACCCCCACCTTCTATTTCCACCCCCCTCAAAGCGCCTCGCTTAGGCCTAAGCGAGGCGCTTTGAATTCAATCAGAGGAGGTCAGTACGAGGGGCAGAAAAAGCTGATTTTGAATCCGAAGCGCCTCGCTTAGGCCTAAGCGAGGCTCTTCGGATCAAAATATTTTTTTTTTTTTTTTGATCTTTTGAGTTAGTTTTTTGTTTTTTTTTTAATAACTAATAAAAAATGTTCTTTTGACAAACGTCTGGCTAACCTGTCCAGTTATCAATCTCACTGTCCAACAACTGAATTTTACTTGCTTGCATGAAAGGTAATGATCTGAATTTTACTTGCTTGCATGAAAAGTAATGATCTGAATTTTACTTGCTTGCATGAAAAGTAATGATCAGGAACATTCCAAATAACCGTCCAATTTCAGCTTTTGTTTAACGCATGATATATCCACCAAATCATTTCTTCAAGTTCATTTCACCAAAAAAGGCATAACTGTAATGATCAGAAACATTCCAAATAATTGTTCAATTTCAGCTTTTGTTTAACTATTGTAGCAACTTCCATAGAGAAGTTATCAATCTCACTGAGATGATATCTTCTCTTTAGGTTTTGGAATTAATGAGACAACATTTCAGTTGTTATCCGAGAGATAGCGGTCAACGATGAAGACAACCTGAAAACAACCGGATACCATGGATCAGAGAGATTCAAGCTAATTAAACTCATATCTCAAGCCGGTGCAAGTTATGTTGTAGCTCATATGTTATTATCTCTTCTCTTATTCTTTCTTTCTCAAGTTCTCGATGGATTATTGCTCTCATATCATGGATCAGAGAGATTTAAGCTAATTAAACTCATATCTCACTGTAATGATCAAGAATATTCCAAATAACTGTATAATTTAATCTTTTGTTTAACTAATTTAGCAACAGTCCAAATAACTGTAATGATCGCTACGGTTAGTGGATACCATGGATCAGAGAGATTCAAGCTAATCAAACTCCTGGCAACCCTTGTTTGATTATACTCGTGTACACCCTTTATCTCTTTATGTATGAATAGTGACCCTCTGACAATGATCAAAAACATTCCAAAATAACTGTAATGATCGCTACTGTTGATTGGTATATAGAGAGCAAACTGACGATCATTCAAAATTTAAAGTTACCGCTAACCTCTGCGCCATCATCGTTGACAACTTTTCAGTTGTTATCTGAGAGATAGCGGTCAACGATGAAGACAACCTGAAAACAACCGGATACCATGGATCAGAGAGATTCAAGCTAATTAAACTCATATCTCAAGGTGGACTTAAGCACCTGAACGGGAAGTTGAAATTTTGAATGATATTCGTTGACTGCACCGAACACACTACAATTATTCACTATTTTATACATACAACACAACTTCATCGTTGACCGTACTGTTCTTCTTGATCTTGATCTTCACACTTGCTTTTGACAAATCCATTGTTGTTTCCATAGACATTCAAGGAGGCAAATCGTTTGAAATGGTGAATACATCTTCTTTGACAGAATTGGGATGATTTGCATGGAGGGTTATGTGCATCACGTATTTTCATTTTTTCCTTGATCTGCAAATATTTGAAAATTATCATTTCTTGACATGCTTGGTAACACCTTGATCTGCAATATTTGAAAATTATCATTTCTTGACATGCTTGGTAACACCTTGATCTGTAATATCTAAAAATTATCATTTCTCGAAAAGTAATTAAAAACACTTAAAAATGAATTAAAACCAATTGTTGCGAGTTAGGTTTAGTCGGAGGACCACGTACAATGATTCATCAAAGTTGTACAAAGCTGGATGTTTTTACTGGAAAACCAAATAGAGCAATTAACGAAGCGAAACGGAGAGTTATAATTTTCTTGGCTAGGAAACAACTTAAAAGAACCAAAAATGAATTAAAATTATTTTTTGGGGATTAACAGATAATTTTAAATAATTAAAAGAAAATCATTTTTTTTAAAAAGGCCAAAGCACCTCGCTTTGGTCAAAGCGAGGCGCCTGTGGTCTAATCAAACCACTAAAGCACCTCGTTTTGGTCAAAGCGAGGCACTAAAGCACCTCGCTTTGACTAAAGCGAGGTACTAAAGCGCCTCGCTTTGACCAAAGCGAGGTGCTTTGGCCTTTTTTTAAAAAAAATTGATTTTCTTTTAATTATTTAAAATTATCTGTTAATCACCAAAAAATAATTTTAATTCATTTTTGGTTCTTTTAAGTTGTTTCCTAGCCAAGAAAATTATAACTCTCCGTTTCGCTTCGTTAATTGCTCGTTTTGGTTTTCCAGTAAAAACATCCAGCTTTGTACAACTTTGATGAATCATTGTACGTGGTCCTCCGACTAAACCTAACTCGCAACAATTGTTTTTAATTCATTTTTAAGTGTTTTAATTACTTTTTGAGAAATGATAATTTTCAGATATTACAGATCAAGGTGTTACCAAGCATGTCAAGAAATGATAATCGGATTGTTTTTCGAGAGAAAGGAACTAAGTTGCAAATACGATAATAATCAAACTCATATCTCAAGCCGGTGTAATTACTTTCAAGTTTTTTAGAATCATTGAAGACACCACATCATTGTACAAACCGACGATCATTCAAAATTTAAAGTTACCGCTAACCTCTGTGCCATCATCGACTACAGCAAACCGACGATCTTCCTCCACGGCACTCCTAATGGGCCTCTCTTTATTTCACGGTACGATTTGTGTTTTTGTTGATTTATAAATAATAAGTTTTGTGTTTATCAAACCCTAACGTCTGAGCAATGATTTATTAAATCGTTTTACTAATTTCCGATTCTTGATACTTTCATAAATCGTTTTACTAATTTCCAATTCTTGATAATAATAAATTATTATAATAATAAAACAAAGGAACTAAATTACAAATATAATAAAATAATAATAATAATAATGTAATATAGTCATTGTTAATGCTCAAAAAAGTCAACCTTTGTTGACTCATAGGAGTCTTGAAGACGAAATGAATTTTACAAGATACTTGAAACAAGGTATGGATATGGAGAATAAATATTTGACTATACGTGGTTGATGATGTCAAGCTTAAGTCGTTGATTCATTTGGAAATCGAAAACGCCTATCGTCACTCTGTATAGAGAAGAAAATCAACAACCGAATATTTAGTTCTCTCCGAACTTCAGCTTCCAAAATACGACGTCGTTGTAGCTCATATGTTATTATCTCTTCTCTTATTCTCTGTTTCTCTAGTTCTCGATGGATTATTGCTCTCATATCGACTCTCACAATTATTCACAATTTTATACATACAACACACCTTCATCGTTGACCGTACTGTTCTTCTTGATCTTTTTATGTATGAATAGTGACCCTCTGGCAAACCTACCTCTGTTTTGAATTTGTTGCTTCCATAGAGAAGTTATCAATCTCACTGTAATGATCAGGAACATTCCAAATAACTGTATAATTTCGTTCAAGATTCCTATGCAAGCAAGTCAAATTCAGTTGTTAGACCAACTTGAGATATGAGTTTGATTAGCTTGAATCTCTTTGATCCATGGTATCCAGCCTTCAAGGTGGACTTAAGCACCTGAACGGGAAGTTGAAATTTTGAATGATGTTCGTCGACTGCACTGAACACACTACAATTATTCACAATTTTATACATACAACACACCTTCATCGTTGACCGTACTGTTCTTCTTGATCTTGATCTTCACACTTGCTTTTGACAAAGGTCTGGCTGACCTGAAGTTCCTTTGCAACCAGGTAAAAAGGAACTAAGTTGCAGATATAAAAATCCATCACATCACGATTATACTCTTTATGTATGAAATAGTGACCCTCAGTTGTTATCCGAGAGATAGCGGTCAACGATGAAGACAGCCTGAAAGTGGATACCATGGATCAGAGAGATTCAAGCTAATTAAACTCATATCTCAAGCCGGTGCAAGTTATGTTGTAGCATCTTTGATCATCTTCTTGTAATTACTTGACAGATATCTCTCTGAGATGATAGCTTCTCTTTAGATTCTGAAAGTGGATACCATGGATCAGAGAGATTCAAGCTAATTAAACTCATAGGTAAGAACATTGTGGATGAGGATTGTTTATCTTCCCATTTGATTTCAAGTATGTTGCCAAATAACTGTTCAATTTCAGCTTTTGTTTAACTATTTTAGCAACTTCCATAAAGAAGTTATCAATCTCACATCTCACTGTCCATGTTTACCTTCAACGTCCAACGGTAATGAGTAACCTAGTAACCTCTACAATGATGTGATTTGTTTTTAAATAAGGAGGTATATGTACAATGAACTTTTTACGCTAAATAAAACCGATTAATGGCAGGTTTGCCAGAGGGTCACTACTCATACACACAACTTTTTGCTCTAGTGGTGTGCTCTACCTTTTTGACAAACACCTGGCTAACCTGTCCAGTTATCAATCTCATTGGCAATCATCCGGTGCAAGTTATGTTAAAGCTCATATGTTATTATCTCTTCTCTTATGCTCTCATATCATGGATCAGAGAGATTTAAGCTAATTAAACTCATATCTCAAGTTGGTCTAACAACTGAATTTGACTTGCTTGCATAGGAATCTTGTACAAAATCATTCTCACATGAATATCCTTTGATGAATGTATTAGGGGTTGGAAACTCTGAAGACCAATGACCCTCTAGCAAACCTCCGTTAAGGGTCTTCAGAGTTTCCATGGGAAGGTAAACATATATAACATTCTCTTCTTCTTCCCTTACAAAATCACTTTGCCATTAATACAAATCACATTTGTGCATGACATTACATTCTGCATGTGTCATTTCATAACTTGCACCGGCTTGAGATATGAGTTTAATTAGCTTAAATCTCTCTGATCCATTGTATCCACTTTCAACTAAATCTTTCTCTGATCGCTACTGTTGATTGGTATATAGAGAGATTCAAGCTAATCAAACTCCGGGCAACCCTTGTTTGATTATACTCGTGTACAACCTTTATCTCTTTATGTATGAATAGTGACCCTCTGACAATGATCAGAAACATTCCAAATAACTGTAATGATCGCTACTGTTGATTGGTATATAGAGAGCAAACCGACGATCATTCAAAATTTAAAGTTACCGCTAACCTCTGCGCCATCATCGTTGACAGATATCTCTCTGAGATGATAGCTTCTCTTCAGATTCTGATTGCACCGGTGGAATTGGATTTGGAATTAATGAGACAACTTTTCAGTTGTTATCCGAGAGATAGCGGTCAACGATGAAGACAACCTGAAAACAACCGGATACCATGGATCAGAGAGATTCAAGCTAATTAAACTCATATCTCAAGCCGGTGCAAGTTATGTTGTAGCATCTTTGATCATCTTCTTTGTAATTACTTTTTATTGTTTCGGGTTCCCTTCCATCGTTGACAGATATCTCTCTGAGATGATAAAGGTAGATCATGGAAAGTTAAGAACTCAAGAAAACAAAGATGAAACCGATTAATGTTCTTTATATATGAATAGTGACCCTCTTGCAATATTTGTAATTACTTTCTATTGTTTAGCGCCGATCCGATTGTTAAAAGTATCAAGACTATGAAATTAGTAAAACAACTGAATTTTACTTGCTTGCATGAAAAGTTCAATTTCAGTTCAAACTTTTCAAACACCTGCAACATCTCAAGAGTCGAGGTCCTCTGAAAAAGACATCGTACAATGAACTTTTCATGCAAGCAAGTAAAATTCAGTTGGTATTAATGGCAAGATATGTGGCTTTAGTCCTTTACGCAGGTTTTTTGACAACTTTTTGCTAATACACACAACTTTTTGCTCTAGTGGTGTGCTCTACCTTTTTGACAAACACCTGGCTAACCTGTCCAGTTATCAATCTCACTGGCAATCATCGTTGGTAGCTATAGGTAAGAACATTGTGGATGAGGATTGTTTATCTATCTTCCCATTGATTTCAAAGGATATTCATGTGAGAATGATTTCGTTACTGTAATGATCAGAAACATTCCAAATAACTGTAATTGATTTCCACGATCTACCTTGACTGCTACAACATAACTTGCACCGGCTTAAGATATGAGTTTAATTAGCTTGAATCTCTCTGATCCATGGTATCCACTTTCAGGTTGTCTTCATCGTTGACCGCTATTTCTCGGATAACAACTGAAAAGTAATTACAAGAAGATGATCAAGGATGCTACAACATAACTTGCACCGGCTTGAGATATGAGTTTAATTAGCTTAAATCTCTCTAATCCATGATGTGAGAGCAATAATCCATCGAGAACTAGAGAAACAGAGAATAAGAGAAGAGATAATAACATATGAGCTACAATGACGTCGTGTTTTGGAAGCTACAACATAACTTGCACCGGCTACTTTTCAGTTGTTATCAGACGACTACTTTGATCAAGATGACATACACCTAATTTACACATATCCTTTGATGATGTCAAGTTTAAGTCATTGACAATGTTGAGGGTTATTACTTTGTTTTTTAATTTTTTTTTAACTTTTTATAATTATTAAATTAAAAAAAAACAACTCAAAACACCAAAAAAACTACCAAAATAAATTACCCCCTCCAAACGCCTCGCTTAGGCCTAAACGAGGCGCTTGGAGAGGGTTTAAATAGAAGCTTGGGGTTTAAATATCACCACCCTTTAGAAAAGTCTAAATAGCGTATGTTTAAATACATATAAATAAAATAATATAGTACTCTATTAAAAAAAAATAAGAAATCGAAAGAGAATTAGTACGTAGGTGATAAAGTGGAAAAGGACGGCGGTTAGTGAATTTGGTAGAACTTTTAATCATCACCTAACTGTCATTCACACTCCTCCCAACTTTAACGGTTCGGCTCGGAATCCAAGGCAGAAACTAGACACATAAATTTATGTAGATTTTATAAATGACTTTTATTTTAAATAAATTTGTACTCTCTCCGCCCCAATTTAAATGTTATGGGTCTAAAAACACACATTTTAATAAATCTTTTGTTTGTATGTGGTAAAATGACAATAATATCCTCAAAAGTGGTGATTGTGTTTTGTTTTTTATGGGCAAAACTAGAAATTACATTTCTATTTTTGAAAATGGACATTTAATTTGGGACAACCAAAAAAGGAATGAAGGACGTTTAAATTGGGACGGAGGAAGTATAAAAATTTTTAAAAGGTGGAAACCTTTTTTTTTTTTTTGAACGGACAACTAAACAACGTCGGGTACTTCGTACGCGGCCCCCCAGTGGCAAAGACAGGGGCACAGCCCGGCCCACCCCGGACGCACGAAGCCCCTAGCCCGCCTGACAGCCCGCTTCCAGGGAAAACCTGTCCCACATACCCGCCCGAAGGCACGACAGTATTGAACCGGTTAAACCTGGCGAGATCAGGACTCGAACTCATGACCAAAGGCCAGGAGTCATCCATCATTTCTCATTATGTCCTTCGTTGGAATCGAACCTGTGACCTCCAAGAAGGATCCTAGGTACATTCACCAACTGAGCTACCTGTGAATGACATAGGTGGAAAACCTTATTTGGGTCTTAGAAATACAGATGAACTAGTTTATACCTCGAGAGCATCCTCTTGTTGACAAATCTAATATGACGTAATAAAATGTGGGTTGAAATTTCTTATTTACAATAATAACACTCTCATGAGGAACGTAACCGTATCACTTTCATTCTTTCTGTGTATAGTCATGTAGTAACTTAAAACCATCTATTACATTGGATATGTGTCTCCATCTATTCTTTAGTTTTTACAACTCTACACACATCAACCATATATATGAAATCGACTAATGTTCCACGGTTCATGTATCATCTTAACCGTTAAGTTACACTGACTTCCTATATAATATTACCTCCTCAAACCTAATCTCATGTATAGATTCTATTTCATTTATATATATAAAAAAAATGCAACAATATAATATTAAATGTAATCAAAATATAAATAATATTATTCAAAATAACATATTAATAACTACCTTGATCATATCGTGCAGTCGAATAATATTGGGCTGATTAATATTCCTCAATAATCAACAAAAAAATTACAAATAGACTTAAATTCAAACCTGTGGTAACCGAAGCCGAGACTTTGAAGTTGTATGACTCTCTTTTATCCAAATGAGAAGGCAAACTTGCTCTGTTTTTCAATTCAATGTGTTATGAGTTTAAAACATTAATTAACAAAGCCATAAATCAAATCTTATTGTGTAATAAGAATATAAATGATGTCTTGACAATCATGTTCTACTGTAGCACTGTGTGTAAGTTCAAAATGTTATCAACATATGAGCACCTCGTGTAGTAGTTTCTATCCAAAGTTTAATATTTTCTAGTAGACATAGTAAAACATAATCATAAAGCCAAAATGGAAAGTAAAAAGAAAAAGAAGAAGAAGAAGAAAGGTTTACCAGGTTCACCATTATAGCAATCCAAGGTCCATTGCACTTTAGATGCATCAGGATCAGACAATATAACACTTAAATGGTTAATATTTGTTAATGGTGTCCTAAGAACAGCACAAATGGCATGCACACAAATTAGTATCTTAAGACTTTCTGTTTCAATATCAAGTCAATTATAGTAAGGGGTATTTGGGATTGATTATTCAAAACAGATTATGCGTTTTGAAAAAACAGGGGTGGAACTACTTATAGATTATTTCGTGTTGGTAGCCTAAAAACTGATTATCTGCGTTTTCAAACCGTAATAATCTAAAAATCAGATTCAAAACGCAACCCCAAACACACTCTAAAGCATACACACATACACACACACACATATATATATAATATTCATAGATATAGTCATATAACTATACCTTTTAAAGCACGATGCATTACGCTTGGGCTCCAATGACGGCATAAGTATCAATGTAACCCTCTTGTATTTTTCATTTATTTTACAATTTATTGTAATTCAAAATGAATTCATGATTTTATATTTTCGCATTTCTTTCAATAGATACGTGTTCATGAAATCATGTTCTAAGCACACTTGAAAAATATTTATTTATAGAAATTATTATATAAAAGAGAAATATTTAATTTCAAAATTTAATAAATAGGTTATTATATCAAATTTGTATATTCATGCATGTGTGCATACATATGCAAGTAGGAAGACTTTAACAAAAAAATTTCAGATCCATTTGCTAGTTAAAAAGCAAATTGAGTGAATGAGATCTTTAGTTAAATAAAATATTCTCCATACAATTATTGATTGTAATATTTTATACGATCAAACCCATGCAACCATTTGAAACTTTTACCTATAAATAGAAACCAAATCTTTCATTTTCTTCATCCCATCTTCCTCATATCCCACTCATCTCTTATACCCTAAATCTTGCTTGTTGATTCCAGTAAAGAAAACCCGCTTTCGGCATCCATAACTATAACTAAATGGCATCATCAACCATAAAGGTATTTTCAAAACTTAGTATTTATATCTTTACATAATAATGAACTCTTGTTAAGCTTTTAAACTAGTTTTAAACTTAACCCAATTTTTATAAATTGTTTCATAAGTTTAGTAAACTAATTTAAAGGGTTTAAATTAGTTTTAAATGAGTTCAAATGGCTTCTAATAAGTTCTAAATAAGTTCAGATGACTTCCAATAAGTTCTAAATAAGTTCAGATGACTTCTAATAAGTTCTAAATCAGTTCATTTTTTTATCATCAAACTTCAATCATTCTTCACCAAAATTATTTACAATCAGGGATTAGTAAGATACTAGTCCTCAAATACATTCATCACCTAAACAACCCATCAACCTAGACGTTGCAGTAATACTTATGTGATTGGAACATCAAAAGATGCCCAATTCTCCCACGTCTAGGTTACTCGCGAAGACCGATGTTTCGCCTAAAGGAAAGTCAAAGTTTGGATTTCTGCAAAAAGGCTCTGTGTACATATTCTTTTCCCTGCAAAAATAAGCCCATTTCTTGCTTTCCATTCGGCCCAGCAAGCCCCCAAGATAATCAGTCTAACCCACTTTCGCTTGTTGTTTTCGATACCAGTTGACTTGTAAACGGACAATATGTCACGAACACTGTACACGTAGATCTGTGGAATCTTGCACCACACGCTAATTTTATCCCAAATGATCATTGCCACATAGCATGAAGCCAACAAATTATCCGAATCTTCATCCGCCTAGTTGAATAATCTGCACGCCATTGATCCGTGATAGACTTTCCGCTTTTGCAGTCCCAAGAGAGTTGGCAGGCTGTTTTGCTCGGCACGCCAACCAAAAATGATGACCTTCCTCGGGGCACACTTTATGCATTCGAACGGGTAATAGGGGACTGCGTATTTTGATAGCAACTTCCTGCAAGAAGAAACTGAGAACCTGCCATCCGACTCCGCTCGCCACACCCACCTGTCTTCTTCATCCGTTAGCTGGATTGATGAAACCAAAACAGTCAGTTGTGCCAGTTCTTAATCTTCAATTATAGTAGATGGAGTCCACTTCCATTGCTTTAATTGAGAATAAAGAAGGGTACTTGTGCATAAGTGGCCCACTGTCATCCCATGAGTCAACCCAAAATCGAACAGAGCCCCTATTTTTGACCTCGCCTTTTATGATAGACCTAATGTATATGTTCGTATCCAGTAACTCCTTATCAGTTTTATTTATACAACCCCAAGCGCTTGACAAACCAGCTTTAACAGGAAGGAACGACAAGGCGCCTTGTTGTTTATGAATAGCCGAGACAACCCTATACTAAAGTGTCGTTTTTTCCAATTTCGACCTCCACCACCACTTCATAAGAAGACTAATATTCATATCGCTTAATGAACCCAAACCGAGACCTCCTTTCCTTGTTGATCCGATTACTCGATCCTAACATATCCAATTTGTTTTTTATTTGTCTTCGTCCCCACCCCAAAAAATCTGCGCCTAAGCGCCTCAAGAGAGTCAAGAACGCCTATAGGTGCCTTGTATAGAGAGAAAAAGTATAATGGGAGGCTGTCCAGGACAGCCCTCAACAAAAGAACACGACCACCAAGGGATAAGTGTTTCGCCTTTCACTTTGATAGCCTAGATTTGAAGCAATCCACAACACCGCTCTAAATTCTTACAAGATTCATATTGGCCCCAAGAAGCAAGCCCAAGTATTTACATGGAAATTTCTCAACACTACATCGGATTGAGTTGGCCATGTTTTCCACCACCGCATCCTCTACACCAATTCCAAAGAGACTAGTCTTATAGAAATTGATTTTCAAACCTGAGATCATATGGAATCACCTCATGAATCTAATCACATTCCGTATGTTCATTTCACCCCATTCACCCATGAAAATTATGTCGTCCGCGTACATCAAGTGCGTCATGATCGGACCTTCGTTAGGAACCGCAATACCTCTAATGATGCTGACTTATTTGGCTTTTTCAATGAACCCCGTTATTGCTTCCATGGCGATAATGAAGATGAAAGGTGACAACGGGCCCCTTGTCGCACCCCCCGATACCATTCAAATTCCCATGTCGGCAAACCATTTATTAACAGCGAGGTTCTAGATGATTGAAGAATCCCTTTCACCCAAACTAAATTTAAACTAAAGCTTACGTATTCCTACTTGAAAACTGTGAATATACATGACCCTTTTTTTATGCACTTTTGGGTATAAACATGTGCCAATACAAAACATACACTAACTACATGCACTTTACATTTTTTCAACTACAAATCCATTTACATGTTCATAAATACATTATGCTTATGTTCACATACTTGTTACATTTGTTCCTTGCAAATTCATTAACTCTGTACAAGCCGACCTTATGGCGTTATAGGTTGACACCCACCTAGTCATGCCTTAGTGAGAGGGATAGTCATGGTCATATTAAGTATACTTTACATTCAACTTGGTATTGCGATACTACATTTTTTGTCACATGAAGGTTTGAGTTTGCCAAATTGTATACAATGCATGTTACATAATTTCATAATGGTACTTTGACATATGGATTGTACACTTCAAACATTTGATACTTACATATACTAAACATGTATGCTCGCTAACAATTTATTTTGTTGACCTTTACTTTACACATGTTTACAAGAAATGCTTAAGTTACTTTTGCCAAGACGTGATCACATAGGACTCATGGACTTAGTTCAATAAATAAATCTTATGTATTTGTTTCCGTTGTTTAACAATGTGTTTTCTTTCCATGTAATGTAAGACAAACTTAAAAGGTTGATTAATAATATTTCAATTTAGTACCTTAAGCTTTTGAACAATCATCACGTTGCACCCCGATGTTTCCGACATCGATTGGATTGTGACAATCAAAGAAGGAAGGCTTTAGTATAATAGACTGGTGGAAATTGATTGATATATAGATGGTGACATTTTCTTGACGAGTTTTCTAACAATTAAAATCTCAAGAAGCACAACACCAAAGGCGTAGACATCACTTTTATCACTAAGTTTTGGAACCCCCGGCATGATTTCAGTCCCCGTCGATTTGTTGTTTTGACTTTACTTTATAGGGTTTTTTTCTTGTGACTTTATACATCTAATGAAAACGATGGGATCTTTCTTCGTGGTGGTGGTGCAACAGTGAATGTGGTGATGGTTGAAGATGAATACAATGGTGGAGGGTGGTTGTCACACCCCGCCTAGGCGGAAACACGAGATGTAACGTCGAAAGATTTTCAAGCACAATGTTCAAGCAAACACGTAAAAACAACCATTGAAATTTGATACCCAAAAGTTGATGATTTTCATAACACGAAAATGAATTGTCTTAGATTTGGGTGAAGTACCCGAAAAAACACATATCAATTTTTGAAATTTAAGTAGTTCACCGCAAAAGATGGTATCAAAAGGTGCGTGCTCAAATGATTTTCAAGTCCCATGGAGTGCAATTCAATTACCTGAAAAACATGCATAAAAGATTTGTCAACATAAAGCTAGCGAGTTCACAGGTTTTAATGTACGCAAAGTAAAGTGAGTGAACTTCGTGTGTGACCAATCAAAGCCTAGCTAAGACAATGGTTAATGTGCCAACATGAGCCCATAACCAAACCTCTGACGGCTGTTCCTCGCGCATTGTATAATAAAGACAATGTAAGAATCATAGAAAACTAGCACTCTTTTGTATGTAACGAGTTAGCGCGACTAACTAAGAGTGGGGGTTCAAACCCAATAGATCTATTTATGTGTTACATGGCTAAATCCATAGCTAATGGATACGGTGAAACGTATGTACGAGGACTATTGAGATCTCAGGAACCAATTGTCTCATGTTTCACATGGTAGTCATGATCGAATAAACTCCAAACAAGTTGTAACTTGAATAAAGTAGCATGCGTTTCCCAAAAAAAATATGAAAATAGTAAAAAGGGACCGTGAAACTCACCTCCTGTCCATACGAGTATGCTAGAAAATGGTAAGCCCGAATGAAAACTAGAATCCGACCTAAAGTGCCCTAAAATTTAAAGGACAACTTAAGTCTTGTACTCGATCATTTACCATGCAAGTTGTTTGTTGATGAATATGTGGAGCCTATATAACCATATCTGCACGTTCGAACCTTCATTCGAAAATTTTTCAAATTTCTATACACTTTGTAACTTTGATCTGTGACTATTTCTGATCATTTTCATCAAGAATTGCAGGCATTCATTACGATTTGAAGGCAGAATCGGTGATTTTCAGTTCGAACCCTAACATTGAATCATCTGGGTTTTAGAGACTATTTTTGTTTGAATTATTGATTAGGATTCAATCATTAAGTGTTTTAGGGGGAGAAGATAACAAAATCAAGGGTTTAAACACACTGGATTGATGGATTAATTGTTTAAACTTGTCGAACCCTAGATTTTGGGGGAAAAACACTTACTCATTGAATAATTATCACAATTGATTGTTGATAAAACATAATCGGTCCTATTAGCAACTAAACAAATGAAAATGGCATGTTAATATGGTCAAAATCAAAATCTGAAAAGTAGGAAGATGAACAGTCTAATTCGACCATTTTAAAAGGGTCGAATGAGACATGTTCAAACGGTCGAACGAGGACAAAAGGTCGAATGTATAATTTTAATCAAATTTTTTTCACATTCGAACCTTATTTCTACATTCGAACCTTATATTTTCCACATTCGAACTCACGTTCGGTCGAAGGTGGAATTCTAAAATCCAAAATATCAATTTTGTATATTTTGTCCGATTCTAATATGTTTTCATGTTTTGTTTTTGCAGATTCTCAATGGCTGAACCTCAAAGTACTGGTATTCCAGCAAGATCGTCTAAAATGGCTGCTGAAAAGAAGACCGATGAGGAATTACCTTTTGAAGAAGCTCACAACTGCTGTGCGTTACTTGGAGATCTAAAGAAACATACAGAATTCACTGGTATCATTGAATTCCTGAAGCGGAGCAGAATTGTAGATGCTATTGCCACACCTGCTATCATTTACAGAGACCATTAGAAGGAGTTCTGGAAGAATGCACGGATCGATTTTTGGGATAATCAAACAGCAATTATCAGTAAGATTCAGGGGGAGATGGTAATTATATCTGAAGGTGATATTAGGAAAGCTTTGAAACTGAAAGACAAGCCGACTGATCCGAGATGCTTATCATGGATAGAACAGAGGAAATGCTTTCTGAGGATGAAGTATAACGGACCTATCACAGATGGAGCCCTACACAAAGGTAAACTGTGCCCACAGTTTAAATGCCTGGCTCATGTGATGCTGCATGTATTTGGGTCTTTTAGTGGAGGATATGACGTCATGAGAAAGAGTATTAGCTCTTTGATGGTTGCACTGATTCTGAACAAGCCGTTCAACGTATCCGGGATGATACTTGATCACATGCTTGAACCTTTGAGAGGTCTGAAGAATAAGAAGTTTCTGCTTTATCCTAGATTCCTGCAGATGATATTTGATCAGAAATACAAGAAGTTGAGAAAAGATCCAACTCAGATTGTTTTACAGGATCATATGAGTCTGAGTACATTGGTGAGAATGAAGGGTTATAAAAGTGTACCTGTAAACGAAGACCACCTTTGAAGAATTTATTTGGACACTTGATTAATCCTGATTATCAAGATCCAGGTGTAGACAAGGCTAGGAATGCTAATAGTGAATCTGATAATGATGATCCATTATGTCCTGTTGATCCTGAAGCCAAAAGAAAGCGACAAATTGTTAATGTTGGTGCTAAGAGTGGTAAAGGAAAGGGTAAGGAAAAAGAAGTTGAAGCAGAACCTCCAAAGAAAACATCTCAAAGAAAAAAGAGTGTTGCAAAGAAAGGTACTCAATTGGTTGATGAAGAGTCTATAGATTCTGAAGAGACTCAGGAGGATGAGAGATGGGATTCTGCAGATGAGACTGTTAAGACAACCAAGCCCAAGGCCACTGTGGCTGGTGAATCTGAAAATCTTAATCAAACTTTGGAAGAACAGAGGATGAAGAGTCCAGTTGCGATGGATGATATTGATATGAGTCTTGGATTGGGTTCTGAAGATTTTGGTGGATCACCGAAGGCTGGTGAAAAGCAAAAGAATCCAATATACAAGAAGAAAGCTAAGGCTGTTGAGATTGAAAAGCCTAAGAAGAGGAGAGCTAAGGAAATTGAAAGTCTGATTGCAAGAAAGAAAGTTCCTGAAGTATCTAGCTCTAAGTCTCCCGTGACATCCCCAGCAGCAAAGAAATAAAAGTCATCTACTGCTGAGAAGAGTACTGTTCCAACTGATGATTTTAATGATGCTATGGAACGAGTCTTGAACAAGTTCAAGAAGAAGACTCCAGTTACTGAGGCTTCTAGTCCAAAGGTTACTGTATAAGGAAATGTGATGGATGCAGTTAATCAGAAGCTGACTGAGATGATGAAGATCATAAACTAGCAACAAGAAGAAATTGATCAGTTAAGGAAGAATGATAGGAAGATGTTGGACATTGTTGAGGCATCACAGGAGAGTCAGGAAGAGCTGGAAGCTAAGATTAAGTTACTCCAGAATGAGAATATGAAGTTGTTAAAGCATGAGTAGAGAAATACTAGAAGATACATGGCTTTAAAACTTGAGAACAAGCAGGTGAAGAAAGATAACAAAGGGCTTAGGAAGCTAATTGATGACTTGTATGAAAGAGCTCCTCGGTTACAAGAAGGAAAGGAGGATAAAGAAAGAGAAGAAGAGCTTGTTGACTTTGAACCATCTGAGTCAGAAAAGGATGAAGAAGATGATGAAGATCTTAAACAGGATGCCGGTGATGTTCCTGAGAAAAAGAAGAAGGATGGTGATGATAATGATGGTTCAGGTGGTGATTCTGGAGATGATAATAGCTCTGCGAATGATGATGACGATGACGATGATGATAACACTGATAGGTATAAGTGTGAAAAGAGAGATTCAGGAAAAGATGCGGGAGAATCGAGTTCGAAAGCTCCTGGTGGCAATACTGATGATGATGATGATATCTTCTGGAATGAGAAGATCAGATCTTTATCTGAGGAAGATAAGAAGTTATATCGTCAGATGTTGACAAACAGAGTCTGGACGATTGAGATGACACGAAGATTTCCATAAATATTTGAATCAGATGACATGAGATTCGAACTTGAGTACAACGATCCTGATCTTGAAGACAGTGAAGTTTCTGCAGCAGTTTCTAAAGAGATACTTGAAGGTCTGGCTAAACGGGTTGGGAAATCTCTTGAAGAGTTAATGAGTGAGAATCAGATTCCAAATATTCCTGAGAAAGAAGCAGGAAATCACTCTGATGATAGAGATACTCCGGTTTTTGAAGATGTTGAGATAGAAGATATTACAAGTGAGGAATACCCAGAATACTTTAAAGATGATAAGGATTCTGGATTTCCTGAATTTTCTGAAGAATTGTTAAGCCAAGCTGAGAAACTTGCACGTGAGAAAAGCAAGAAGTTCGTTGATGAAGTTTTTATGAACTCAGATAGTCAGAAACCGACTGTTGAACAATCTGATGATCTGAATAGCTTGTTAAGGAAGCTGAAAGAGAAAGAGGCCAACCGACCAAAGACTGAGATTCAAGGTGGTTTCTATAAGTTTCATAATGAACTGTTTAAAGGTAAAGCTCTCGGGTGGAAATAATTAAGACAGCTGAGGTGTGTTGCAGTGAAGTGGGAGAAAGGAATTCTGTATTTCGACAGATTCCATAACATTAAAACACTACCTTACTGGGTTGTACGCGATGTCTGCAGACATACATTGTCAGGTGCTACTGTGAACAACGATGTTGTTGGATACTTTGCAGATCGCATGGCAAGGGAGAGTAGGATGAAATGGGATGTGTTCACCCCACAGTATCCGAAGAGGATTGTTCATAAGAAGATCAAAGATCAGATAACGGGGATGAACAAGGTTACTTTGAAACATGATCCACCGATAGTTTTAAAACATATACCTTTGATGCCTATTCCACAACACTTCTCAAAAGACTTTATGTGGTGGTACTATGATTGGAAGACGGCAGAGGGTA
The DNA here is from genome assembly GCA_028751855.1 of Ambrosia trifida. NCBI lineage: Eukaryota > Viridiplantae > Streptophyta > Magnoliopsida > Asterales > Asteraceae > Ambrosia > Ambrosia trifida. The sequence continues at coordinate 549,366 of CM054123.1, read as the reverse complement.
TTATCTTGTTGAAAGATGGGAAGAATGATTTCAAGAAGATACATATCTTTGATCCAATGTGGTTGATAAACTACTCTCATGAAGACATAATCATGATGTATTACAACCCGATCTACTGTGAAGAAAAATATAGTGAACAGGCTGCAAAATACCAACGTGTGGTATTTTTGTGTTTTGCGTGGGATGTTAATGCGGGGTGCGACTATGATAAGAAACTGGGGAAGTTTGTTCAAGTTCAGAAAGAAAAGAAGAAACCGAAACAAATTCATGAACCAGTAATGACGAAAGAGCAGAAGACCTTACTGCACATCAAGCTAATGAACAAGAGAATGGACGAAGAGCGAAGGCTTAAGCAATCCAAGCAATAGTCGAGGGGGAGTTTGTTGATGCATATTATGCGACTAGTGCTATTGGATTGTTAATACAATCTTGTTTTGATAATATCGGAAGGTCGAAGGTGGATTTTGACAGGGTCGAAGGTGAAGATAGAATGGTCGAAGGGAGAAGCTTTTGGTTGAAGGAGAAGTTTTGTAGGACATGTTTGTTGATTCGCCCGTTTGTTTGGTCGAATCTGCACATTCGCTCATTCGTTTGATCGAATGTGCAGGTCTATATAAGGGCTGAATTCATTTTAATGTTAAGTAGTTGTCATTTTGTTTCCCTCCTTCGAGTGTGTTTTCTCCCTAGGGTTTTATTGAGTATGAAATTACTTTATTTCATTGTAAACACTACTTTGTAAGATTAATCAAGTTTTTTATGAATGAAATGGAAACTTTGAAAGTGATTTGTGTGTTTTGCTGATCTTATTATCATTTCGTAATTGATTCAGGGATTCCGCACCTGAATTGATATATTTGTTTGATCAACGTCTTTGTTTTTGATAATTTGATCCTCATACATTGTTCACTCGATTTATATGTCTTTGGAATACGTGTCCTCATATGTTGTATTATTGTCCAAATACGTGTTAATTATTATGTAAAATAACTTGTTCTTTCAAAAAGATATATAGTTTTGGGCATGCACTGTGTGATACCATCATTTGTGGGGTCTTTCTTGAACAATTAAACATTTATGTGTGTTTTACTTGGTATGCCACCAGTTTTAAGACAATTTACATTTATGATTTGTAAAAAAAATTATCTATTTGCTCAAATATTGTGCTTGAAATGTAACGCCCCGCTATTTCATGTAAAAATAAATAAATAAATAATATATATTTATATTATATTCACACAACTGTTGAGCTCTCTTTCACGAAAATACCCAATTAACAAGGAATATTTTTCTTTGTGTTTTATTATTACTTGCCCACAAATTAAATTACTTAATTACGTCATATAGTGACGCGGTGAGAATACATCGGATATTAAACGACTAGTCGATCCTAAAACTAACAAATTTAAATATGATATACATTGCAAATACTCGTTTTGAATCGAGTAATAAAAAAATTACATAAAATAATTATTCTACTGATTAAACGAATTTAAATTTTAAAAACGAGACGCCAATCATTAACGGGTTCGTATATGCGGTTCACATCCATCTAACCCACCTAGCTAACCCTACATATTTATTATTTAAACACCTTAAACCACCTCCTACTTTCTTAATCCTTCTTCCCCAAAACCCTAGCCACCACCACTACCCTTTACCTCTTCCTTCCTCTCTAAATAAAGTGCAGCCACACCAACAAAACCCTAGACCCTCTCTCTCTAACCTCTCTCTCTTCTCTCTCTTTTCTCTCTCTAAAATCTAGATCTCCCTTTCATCTCTCACTAATCTACCTCCCTCACCCTCCCTCTCGGCCCTCCTCCACCTGCTACAACGACGGCCGGCCACCACCATAGTTGGTGGTGGCGGCATGAAGGTTATTGGGACTCGAAATTGGCTGTGCGGTGACTTTCAGGCCCAAAAATGGAGCAGATCGGGTCGGTTTAGTTGGTTTTGAGCTGTCGTGGTTGTGTGGGTTCAAGTGCAGAGGTGTGAGCGGCCGATCGGGTGATGGTGGTCCAGATTTCGAGGTGTTTGGTCGGATTACGAGGTGGAAGACGAACGAGGGTGGTGGCTTGAACGGTTTCAGCCCAGAAAACAAGCAGAAGCAGCAACGCACAGGTAGTTTTCAGTGGGTTTTGGGTTGTTTTTTGGCGGTTTGTGGGTGATGGGTCCCGGCGTTCGTTTGGTTTGGTCGGGTAGCAGGTTGTGGAGGTTTTGGAGATGGTGGTTATAAGGTGGTTGTGGTCTGATGGTGGTGGATCGTGGTTGTTGAGTGTCGATTGTGTTGGTCGTTTGATCAAGGTGGTTCGTTAGGTGGTGTTATACGACGGATTCTGGTGGCCGATGGTTGGTGACTCTCGGTGGTGTCCTTTTGCATCAGAGTTGGTGGGTTTCGGTCGGAGATTCTCGACGGGTTTTGGACTTGGGTCAAGTTTCGAGGCATGATTGTGTTCGTCATGGGTTTGATGGCGGCACATTGGTTTCCACGGCTGTAAGTCGGTGGCAGCCTTGATGGTTCAATTCCCGGGACAAGATGGGTTCTTTTCAAGTCTGGTCAAACCCATATCAACGAAGGTCAAACCTGGTCAACGACGGTCAAACCTGGTCAACGACGGTCAACCTGGTCAGATTCGTCGATACGAAGTTCGTGGCGCGTACGTTTTATTTCGTGCACGGGATCCTATCGGGAAGGTATAACGCGCGCTTTATTTTGACTCATTCATTCCGCGCTACATCATATGTACATATATTTATATATATATAAAAAAAAACTTAACCGAACCGAACCGACTTGTGACTAAAAGATATTTTACTTATCCTTTGAATGAACTAAAAACGACTAACTTATAATATACTTATTGTCGCGAGATTTAATCAAATGTCAAACCATGTATGTATACTTTTACTTATCAAAGTGTTTAGTTCCCACTAATATAGTTTTAATAAGTGAAACCATTCGTCATGTTTAAAGGCTTAGTTGATGTGTTTAGAATATTGGACGATTGATTTTTGGGATAATATAGACGACGTGAGTTGTCGGTATTAAACAAAAACAAAGGAAACTCTGTCCAAATTTTTACAAAATATAATACGCTTATCGGACGTACTAAAACTATAAGAAGATACATGAACACTTAAATATATATTATCATTTGTAAATGATGCGACGTTTTGCAAATAAATCCTAACTTCCAAACTTTTCATCGTCAAAACACAAATATTTATAACTATATAATACATACCCACACTATCCGAGCTACAAAACGAGTTAACATTCAAGTAGAATTATTGCGAATGTTATAATTCGAGTTGAATTACGCAAATAATGTTTTCGCGATCCAAGATGTTTCTTTAGCAATAAATTCATGACGCGACTATAAATACTAAATATCAAAGTACTTATTTTAAGTAACTATACAAACGTTTATATTTTCAATAAACAAAACCAAGTTCTTATCGGTTTGTTAAGTTATACACACATTGAGACACGTATTATTTTACAATACGAGTCTAGGTAGTTGGATAAACTATCTTTAAAACTAAGAAAACGAAACAAGTTTATTTGCATTAGAAATTAAGGCATCGTTATTTGTAATAGGATACAAGAGTTCAATTAATCCAAGTTCAGACTTATTGCTACTTGTTAGTACTTGCACCGTGAAATTCAGGTGAGTTTTACATAGCCCCTTTTCTATTTTCACTATTTTTGGGGTGAAACATGTTACAACATTCTATATGCAATTCAATCATAAAGTGTCTATGTGTTTTTCTATGTTGCATTATGTCTTAAACATGACTAGGGTAAGCACAATATTCTAGCATAATCATTAACATTGATCAGCCGACGGTATACAATGATAGATCTATTGGACTGACAATCCCACCCGGATACGTGCCTCCTACAAAGGTAGCGTGGGTGATTGTTGTCGCATAACATAATCGAGTGAACCATGAGCGTATGGGATGGACCACAATATAACAGTCACAAGGGTTGATTATGCACTCGATTTACTTCTAGTATGTTTTCACATATGGACTAGACTTGCCATGACACTTGAATTGTACAAGTTTTATTCAATTATCAAAACCTATGTAATTCTCACCAACTTTTGTTGACCCAAAATATTTTCAAACATAACATGTTTCAGGTTATAGCTTGCTTGAAGATTAGAGTTATTGCTTGAAGATGCGTAGCTAGTATTTTTCATTTTGATGTACAAATTCTTAGAACAATTGTATGTAATGTATTTAAATCATTTATTGAAACTTATTATTTACCATGAGCTACTGAACAATCATCAATACGTGACATCCCGATGTTTCCGCCTTCGGTTGGGGTGTTACATGAAAACCTTTTGACGTTACATTCCGTGTTTCTGCCTAGGCGGGATGTGACAGTATCACACTTGTCAATATACACCTACGCATACATATACACACCCATACATATGTGAGTATGTATATATATGTATATGTTCATATTTTTGTTTATCTACCACTTTTAATAGTTAGCTTAGCAATATTATGTGTATTATATTTCAGGTGAACATCATATTGTATAAAAGATGGAATATGAAACAAGTTTGGTTAGTGTATCAGACCACTTGGATGGAAACAAAAAATAAGAAAGTATGGTGAGTCTTTGATGTTAGCCTCCACACCACGGCCTCCTAGTCATTTGAATTCTCTTGGTTGTGGTTTATGGTGGTGGTTGCGATCGTGAATGGGTGTGGGTAGGGGGTGTATCGAGTCTAACACAAGACGGGAAGAGAGGGAGAGAGTGTTTGTGAGTGTTAGTAAATTTGAGGGTTGTGGTGTGTGGAAACAAGGGCATTCAGCCCTTTCTTATAGCTGAAACAGAGAGAGAGGGGGGGTGGTGGGAAGGAGTTTGAATAGTTTTGGATGGTCAAGCCTCATGGGTATTGTGGAAGGAAAGGTTAAATATGGGTTAGAAAAGGTTGTTAACTATTCTAATCTATCTGTTGATAATTTGTGCTTTACCTCTATGTTAAATAAGAGTGTTGAACCTAATTTTTACTATGAAGCATGTAAAGATGTCAATTAGGTCAATGCTATGAATGAGGAAATTGAGGCATTAAATAGAAATGATACATGGGATTTAGTTGAATTACCTAAAGATAGGAAAGCAATAGGGTGTAAGTGGATTTATAAGATCAAATATAAATCCACTGGTGAAATAGATAGGTATAAGGCCAGGCTTGTTGCAAAAGGTTATAGTCAAAGAAAAGGTTTAGACTTTGATGAAACCTTCTCACATGTTGTGAAAATGATAACCATTAGATGTGTTTGGACTATTGCTTTACGGAATGACTGGCCTTTATATCAACTTGACATCAATAATGCTTTTTCTTTATGGTGATTTTTTTAGAAGATGTATACATGAAATTGCCTGAAGGATACTTCTCTAAATCTGATACTAGAGTGTGTAAGTTAAAAAAGTTTTTGTACGGGCTTAAACAAGCCCCTCGTATGTAGAATGCAAAGTTGGTTAGTGTGTTATTTGAATTAGGATTTGAACAAAGCAAATGTGATCATTCAATGTTTTTAATGAAGTCTGACAATGTGTTCTTTGTTCTGCTTGTATATGTAGATGACATTATCCTAACTGGGAATAGTGTTGAAGTCATAGAAAAATTTAAAAAAAAAAATTTAAAACCAAGTTCCTAATAAAAGACTTGGGTTCCCTAAAGTATTTTCTAGGCATTGAAGTGTTAAAAACTATTGATGGTTTGTGTCATAGTCAACGAAAATATTGTTTAGAGCTTTTTGGCATAATATGGCATGACTGGTTGTAAACCAGTTAAGTGTCCAATTGAACCAAATCATGTTATCACAAACTTGTGAAAACAAGAGCATGAGGGTTTAATAGACATTACTGGGTATCAAAGGTTAGTGGGAAAACTTATTTGTTTATTCCATACCCAACTAGATATTGCCTATTTTGTACATGTACTTAGTCGGTTTATGCACAAACCCACTAAAGCACACTTTCTAATCGCTATGAGAATACAAAGATATCTTAAATAGTCTTCTGGAAAAGGCATACACTTGGTGAAAAGTACACAACTCAATCTGACAGCATATGCTGAATTGGATTGGGCTAAATGTGTCGAATCCAGAAAGTCTATTACAGGATATTGTATTTTTTTAGGGAAGTCGTTAATTGCTTGGAAAAGCAAAAAGCAGTCCACTATATCTCGGTCTACAGCAGAAGCTGAGTACTGATCTATGTGTACTGCAACATGTGAAGTCACGTGGATGATTAATCTACTAAGTGTGCTAAACATTAAGGTAAGTCTTCCTGTTAAGTTGTTTTGTGATAATTTAATTTTGCTGCTCTAGCCATTACAGCCAACCCTATGTTTTATGATAAAACTAAACATTTTGAACTTGACTTATTTTTTTCTTAAAGAACAAATAGGATAATGGTGTATTCAAACTGAACACATAAAATCTGAGAATCGGCTTGCAGATATATACACAAAGGGGTTAAACATTAATCAACACAATCAAATATTTGTTTGGTTAAATATGTTTGACATGTTTGGCAATAAAAGTGAGGGGTGTTAAAAATATAACAATTAATATTATTTATTACACAAAAATGTTAGTTATGTTATATTTTTACTAATTCACTTTTATTTATTATTGTGGCTGTATTTGAGGTTTATTGGGCTATGGAGACTGATGGATAAGCTGGTGGTTTATGATGGATTGTAGAAGACTAGGAGCCTAGCAAAAAGGAATTGTCCAAGAGAGGAGGCCCACATGTCCACGAAGCCCAGATATAAAGCCTCTGTCTGATTGTCCACGCTGGCAATCGACAAACCTAAGTTTCAAGGGTGTAGATCTTCTCCTGTTGTGTTTCTTTGTCCAGATCCAATGGTTGCTGTTGGCTCGAATGTGTTTTGTCCCGAGCTTTTCCCCTTGTCTGTAAAAAGCTCATCTTGTCTCCTGTTACCAAGTTTGACGAGTCTTAGTTTCTTTCATTTATATTTTTCTCTCAGATTTAGGGTTTTGTTCCAAGATCATCTGTTAATGATCTTGTAACTGTGGTTTGTTTGTTATGATCATCAGTCAATGATCGTATAGAGAGAGTTGTAAGATCATCATTCAATGATCCTTTGTTTTGGTTGATTAGGTCTCGTTTTGTATCTGATCAAGTATTGTTTAGACCTTTGTTTTGAGTTTGTAAATTGTCAGATTTTTGGTCATTAGTGTTCTTTGTTAAATACATATGTTAAGACATGGGTAAATTTGTCATTTCCCATTTTTAGTTTGTTTAAGATCCTTTTAAACAAGGGTATATATGTTTTAAAGGATGATAGAAAAAAAATAAATAAATAAAAATGGGAATGAAAAATTTAACCCTAGTTTAAGTTTTTGACATATATAGCATTTAACAAAGGTACACAACTTGAATGGATATGGCATGTTTTAGGAACGCTGGGACGAAAATGGCAAGAAAAAAATTGGGCAGAACTATCAATTTAGAGGTTTTTAAAAGGGATTAATATTGGTAGACATCTCTCATTTGTCCTCTCTGTGTATACATATGTGTAAGTCAGAGAATGTGCCAATATTAATTTGAGTGTACCAATAATGCAACCAATTTATTTATGTGTATAATAATAGTTGTTGAATAATTATATATTTCTTATATAAAATAAAAATATTGTATTTATGTATATAGTTGAAGCTCAGGCCCGAGCTAATATATGAATTCTATTTTTTTCTCATGTTTATTTATGATTGGCTTGATTTAAGTTTTTATAGGCTATAGCGCATGTCTCGAGTAACTTAAAAGCGGACAAGCTCTTTTACACCTCCTGCATGCTCTTATTAAACTCTTTTACGTGTTAACATATCGAAGCCTAGGATCCTCAGCAAAAGGTTGTGAAAATTTGTAAGACATGAAATAGTAGTAACAAAGAGAAAAGAAAACAGTAGGTAAGGCAGGGCACGAGCAGACTTAGTAAGAAGGAACTAGAGTCACTTGACCTAGGGACGCATAGAAAAACCTGACAGTGAAAATAATTGAACTCACTGAGCAACCGTATTTGTGTTATGATATTCCTATACGTCAAAAGTTTAGTCAGATGAATTAAAGAGAAGCATGAGAACGAATATGCAAAATTCGTTCTAAAAATATGTACTCAATGTAGAGAAAACATCCTTAGACAGAGAAACAACCATCAGTCCTGTAACACCCCAACCGATGGCATAAACATCGGGATGTCACGTATTGATGATTGTTTCAGTAGCACATGGTAATTATTGAATTTTAAATACTTTATTCATAGCATAATATCCAAAAGAAACAATGTCTAAAAACTCAAAACATCTAGTACAATCATAAAGCAAATAACTTCATAACAATTCTTCGAGCATACTCTAAGCCTCGGCTTCATTGTTACCTGAAACATATTAATTTTGAAAATGTTTTTGGGTCAACAAAAATGTTGGTGAGAATTACATAGGTTTGAATAAAAACGTTGTACAATTCGAGTGTCATGGCTAGTCTAGTCCATATGTGAAAACAAACTATCAGGTAAATCGAGTGCATAATCAACCCTTGAGACTAGAATATTGTGGTCCATCCCATATGCATATGGTTCACTCGATTATGTTATGTGTTCGATAACAATCACCCATGCTACCTATGTAGGAGGTACACGTATCCGGGTGGGATTGTCAGTCCAATAGATTGTATACCGTCGGCTGATCAATGTTAATGATTATGCTAGAATAATGTGCTTACCCTAGTAATGTTTAAGACATAATGCAACATAGAATAACACATAGACACTTATGATTGAATTGTTATTGAATGTTGTAACATGTTTCACCCCAAAATAGTGATTGGAAAAAAGAGGCTATGTAAACTCACCTTAGTGTTAGAATGGAGACCCTTGATAAATAAATAAATGTGGCTCGTGTATATCCAAATATCGCCCTATTTCAAGGTAATAAATAAGTGTTGGGGAAAACTTAATAAGTCTAAGTTTTCTAGTCTAAAGTATGCTAGGGTTCCTAATTTGGGGATTAATAATTGATTTATGATTAAATTTGAATAATCGTTAATAACTTAATAAATAAAGAAATAATTAATAAAAATATTTCTGACCAATATTAATTAAAGGTAGTTGTATTATAATGTAATAAATGTGAAAAATAATTTTTATAAAATAATTTTTTTAATTAATGAATATATATATATATATTAATACTTATTTGTCAAAATATAGACTTAATATTTAAAAATATTAAAATTTATAAATTTCGAATCAAAAACTTATATTTCTGATCTAAATGATTAATAATAATTTATGTGAAATTTTGATGTAAAAATAATTAAAAATGAATTTATTATGATTTATTTATGATTAAAATAACAAAAATCAATTAAAAATATTAAATAAATGATTTTTCTGAAATAAAATTTATTTATGAAATGTTTATTTATTTATAAGTTTAAAATAATTTTTGTGGGATTTTATAAAGTCGTTTTGATATTTTTATAGCATTTTGAACTTATAAATGAATAAACTTGTAATATTTATAATATATAATAAATAAATAATTTTTGAAAAACTAAAAGTTGGATAATAAACTTTATCATCAGAATTACTTAGAATATTTTTTGTAGAATTTATAAACCATGTTTAGTATTTAAAATCTATTTTTAAAAATAATATTGAATGTACAATTATAATAAGAAAGCTAAAAAAACATTGCAGTTGCTAGGACTCGAACCCGAGTCCCTAGCTGGCTCGATGGTCTTAGATTCACAAGCCAGACCAACTGGTCTGACCCTGAGAACGATTAATTATTGAATCCAAATAATTATATAGGCTTACTGTTAATTCATGAATTTGTTTTAGAAAAATAAAAAGCTACGACGGGGATCGAACCCTTGTAGTGGCCGGTTCCCATGTTTTATTTAGCAGCAACACACCAACTGATCCACAGATCAGTATCAGTTGGTGTTGGTGATAAATTCCGATTTGTTTTAATTATAACCAGTGCCTGCGTGAGCCATTATCCCCAAATCAAATACATATGAACCCTAACTATTTCAATAATCTTAAATAACAAACAATAGCCTCTGATTTCTTGGAGCTATTGTTTGTTAATGACCGATAAACAAAACCCAACAAGGAATTGATGCTTACAGTGGGGTATTCGAGTATGACTGAAACGATGAAGCTTGAAAGCGAAAACAGAAATTGATAGTGGGTAAAGATTTTTCGGTGCCGTTAGGGTCTAAGGAGAGGTCCTATTTATACTAATTAGAACGAATTGACTGTTATTGATTTTGAATGCAAAGGAACGAGTTGCATGATATAAAATCGGACTTTCTGGTTTGTTTTAGTTGCAATTCGTAGTAGTATAGGGCCGAGTATAATGCTAACAAACTTCCTATAACAGATTATTAGATAACACGCACTAATCGTGGGTTAATCGAACAAGTTTGTTGTGGGTGTTAACTTTCTAAGTCAACTGTGATGATATAATCAGACCTTATATATAATTTGCGCAGGATAAGAAACAGATATGGCTGGTAGCTCAGCTGGTTGTTATGTTGTGCGGTGAAGTGGTGGACGCGGGTTCAAGTCCCGGTCCAACCATTTATTTATTTTTTTGAACATTTATTCCATATAAACTATATTTTTGTGAATATATATGATTATACTAGATTAAAAATGATGGAAAATAATTTTAATACTCATAAAATGTCGAGATTCGAAGCTTTATTGAATAACATTACTTATTACAAGCTAGATAAAAATGCTCCATCACAATGTTTAAATGTTCATAAAGTCATATAAATGCTAGGTAAGTTATGAACAAATTATTTTAGGACATGTTGTCTTCACATGTGATCATTCAAGTCATAATTAAAGTGATATTATGGTGATATAATGTCACTTGGTAACTCGTTTTCTCAAGGACGTAACACCTATGTAGCATCCATTCCAAGTGGCACCCATATGGCATTTAATTCTTCGTATTAACTATTTATTTCATTCTTTGAATTATATTATTTTATTTTTAACAATTTTATAAGGTTTCACGTCTTAAGACATAAAATTTGCTATCATCACTTTGCTGGGGTGGTCACATGGTTTTCCCTAAAGTTTTCCTTGTGAGAAAGTCCCAAGTTCGATCCTTACTAAATGCAAAGAAATGTACATAATCAGTGGCGGATCCAGAAATTTTTTCCAACGATGTCGCTATTTTAGACATTCTAATTTTGTAGAACCGGATATAAATATTTTCAGGTGGGTCAGTTTGACGGTTCGAATCAGGTAAGGTTGATCACATAATAAAAATATTATACAATAATAAAAAAAACATCGTCATTAAAAATTAAAAAAAACACATAATATAAATTCGATGGTCTTATGAATTAAAAAAAAAAACAATAGTTAGAGTTGTTCCCTACGAGTTTTCATCTTCTGAAAACGTTGCAATACATCTTCGACTGAAACTTGTTGGAAGAACTCTTTTTCAATGTAACAAATGCAAGAATTGTTCATGTATCCATCACCTATTCTATTACGCATTTCTGTCTTCACATGTTTCATTGAAGAGTTGAACTTATTTAACTGGAATTGGGTTGGGTCTAATGTAGTCATTTAGTGGAGTGGGCTTATAAAAGGTTATATTTGTATCTACTTAAAAATTAGAGTTGAACTCATTTAACTGGAATTGGGTTGGGTTTAATGTAGTCACCATCTAAAAAACATTGATGTCACTCGAAAAACTATGTATACATGTATATATACAACTGAAAAAAGACTGTTGTCCCGGAACTACGCCGGGATCAACATACCTCCGCCCATGTACATAATAGGAGTAGGCACCACTTGGAAGAATTCGAACTTGGGTAGCGTTTAAGAGCTACTCCTCACCCTGAAAGAGGTAGCTGGTGTCTTCGGAGTCAGCTGAACTAACCGTTAAAAAAATGTGTTTTAAGAAATTTAAGTCGTTCATAGTGTTCTTCATAAAACACACTCTCCTCCCTTCTCTCCATTCCCATGCCACATGCCCTCGCTTCAAATTAAATTTGGAAAATTACAATTTACTAAGGGTGTCAATTATGGCCTGAGTTGAAATTGATAAATCTAGAGACGTGACCTATATACTTTATCTGTGTCAATATCTTCAACCAAATTAACATGACCTATATAACATGAACACAACTCAAGTAACACATTTATCTAAACTCTCAGGTTGCGAAGTTATAAAACCAATGGTTGGTTGAACTTATAGAACCTTTTTATACTTTTGTTAAAATTTTAAACAGGTTGACAAGTTGCCATATTTAATATCACTATAGTTCAAACATGATTTGTTAATTTAAATGGGTTAAATATGTCAACATGACACGACATATTTATTAAACACGTTACACATGACAAACTTTTTTTTTTTTTTTTTGAAAAACTACTTTCATTAACCAAAACACCACCAAACCAAAACCTAATTAATTTTATTCCAACCTAAAACCTAATTAATTTTATGCCCCATGTTTTGGTGTATCACCGTTTTGATTGTTCTTATATATTGATAACTAGATCAAGTAACAGTGATAATTAACCATAATATTTAGAGTAAAGAAGACTCCTTTATGATGTCTCATGTTTAAGTTTATATTTTTGTAGAAATTTTTTATGTTATTCATCATCTTCAAGTGCAACGAGACGACAAAGATGACAAAGATGAGACACTACTAAATATAACTATTATTTACACAATACATAGTTATTTTTTACGTAATACATAATTGTTCCCCAGAAACATTTGTTAATTTAAAAGTAAAAGGTCAAGGGTCTTTTGGTAATTCAATGGCACAGGTGATGGTAAAGGCTTGGAATCTTTAAGGGTGGACAAGGTGGTCTGTGATGGCCACCATGTGATCGCTGTGGTGATTGATGAATCACTACACCGGCCATCACTAGCATCACGCCCGCGATTCCACAATATTGTGATATTTATAACAGCCTTATCACAACCAAAGTGAACGTTGCCAGCGGTTTGATGACCGTTGGCGGTGACCGTTAAAAAAAGATTTTTTATTATCAATATCCACTATATAAACTCATTTTTTCAACCAAATTTAACACCACAACAATCAAACAATATCTCAGACAATCAAACAAACCTCAATAAAAAAATTCAATCTCATAAAAAATGGAAGGATCGAGCAAGAAACAAATGGCTACAAAGCGAAAGTTTAAACTGTAACTCCCCAACCGATGGCGGAAACATCGAGGTGTCACATAGTGACGATTGTTCAACAGCTCATGGTACTAAAGTGTAAATATTGATATATTGAATAAATAGTTTATTACATTGAAATGAAATACAAAGATACAATGATTCTAAAGTGTCAAGTCAAACTAAAATACAATAAAGACAAGCCTAAATATAAATCCAAAATTCTTAAAAGAAACGTCTCAAAATAACCTGAAACATGTACAAAATAATTTTGTCAACACATATAATGTATTGGTGAGCATACCCTGTTTTGAATACATATAGTATAAAAACGTTTCGCAATTCATGTGTGGTACCATTGGCAATTATGTAATAAGTAATATCCGTTCAAAATCAACCCTAATAGAATGAGACTAACACATGAAAACCATTTTTAGTATAATAAATCACATAACAATGACCAAGGACTTAACTCAAACACGTAAGTCAACAAAGGGTATATACCATAGTACTATTCATTGAAATGTCAGGCCCTCAAAGGTTAATGATTTTGACAAGTTATAGACATACAAATTAACATAAAGCAAACACACATGAGAATTGCATTTAGTGAAGGAATAACATTTAGTCATAGTGTACATGAATAGCCCCAAAAGAGTAAAACATGAAAAAGGGGAAAGATATACTCACAATTTTGCTACGCGATAAATCCAACAAGCTCGTACAAGATAAGAATTGGGAATTCCGAAGAACTCAACCTATACGTATAAGAATCCTAATGAGAAATAATGACTTAAAAGTCTAAGGTATCTAGGGTTCTAAGGCATTAGGGTTTGCTAAGTCGATTTGGGAATTCGGGTTTTTAAGATAAATCGAATTCATATAAATTCGTATCTCAAAATAATATGATTAAAGTTGATAAACATGATCGAGAATGGGGTCAAGGTTGTTTCGTGGCCTTGGAACGCGGAACCGACGTCTGTTGAGGCAGTGAATGAATTATTTCATTTGCTGGAGGATATTTTTTCTTTTCATTTGCAGGGGGCGACGATAAATGGTCGTGGAAGGCGGACTCCAATGGTATGTTTTCGGTTAGATCAGCGAAGAAACTCATGTATGAAGATGTGCAACAGGCTAGTGTTCCAACAATCAAGTGGAAAGGATGGGTTCCGTTAAAGTGCAAGATTTTATTTTGGAGAGCTCTCCGTGATCGTCTTCCTACTCGGTTTGAGCTAATTAAAAGAGGTGTTCCTGTTACGGATGACTCATGTATCCTTTGCCAATCGCCTCAAGAGACGTCTATGCATTTTTTCACGGGTTGGGCATTTTCTTTAGAGCTTTGGAGCCGGGTCGGTATGTGGTGTCGGGTGGGACCTCTCTTCGATTTTGATGTCCCTGATATTCTTAAGTTTGTAGATTCGCAGCCGCTTTCTAAGTCGGAAAAGCATACTTTGAGGGGCATTGTATTTTCCACCTTTTGGAGCATTTGGATGGAGAGAAACGATCGTATGTTCAGAGATAAACATAGACGTCCGATCGAAGTATTGGAAAACGTTAAATCGACGTCGTACTTTTGGATCCGTCATAGAGCTAGATTAAAATTTGTCGAATGGAAAAAATGGTGTACTTTTCCTTTGGAATTGATGTAAGTTGGTTTGTGTCACACCACGCCTATGGCGGAAACGCGTGGCGCGACGGTTCAAAAGTATTAAGCCAAGACTAATGCAAACCACAATAGTAATTAAGAAAAACGGGCATTTATTCAATGCTAATAATAATCATGTCAAATTATCCGTACATAATTATAAATTGTTTTTGAAATTGATAAGGAGGCTCCTCCCTTTATCCCTAAGTCCATGGAATAAAGAGATGAGACCCTCTTACGACATTCCCAACGCCCAACTTGGAGACATCCCCGACCCTGCTCGCCATGCTAACTTCCATCAATCAATTACCTGAAAGATATGTTTGAAAATCGTCAATATATAAATATTGGTGAGTTCACAGGTTTTAATTTAATAAATCTTTGTAAAGTGGGAATATCCTTGTTATGACATTTATAGGAGTTGCAAAGTCCTACAATTTTCTTGAGCCTATAACCAAACCAAGACAATTAATAATGCCCCCGCCTCAAGTCGTTACTCGGTATTCCTACGACTTTATTTCAGAATAAGTGCACCCCAGGCATACGCCGATGCATTATCGACGCTATCGATTAGGGGTGGGCCTTGTCAGGCACCAATAGTACTATCCAAATATTCCTTTGGTTTCTCATTCCTGAATTAATGATTATAGTGGGGAGGTCTCAACCCCGAGTGGCGATCTTTACTCAAGTATCCAACCCGTCATACAATCCCAACATATCTTTCCCCCGTAAAACGTTAAATAGTTCAGAAATGGGGCCGTGAGACTCACCTGTAACTGTGCTCGGCTCAAAGAAAATAGTAAAGTTTGTGATCCCGTACCTACAAAGGTTCTTGGCGTATAAGTCACTTACACCTATGGTGTATGTGCCTTGGCAAGTTGTACACCCAACTTCCCGACCACGTCTTTATCCCAATTCCCGTTTAATAGTTTCGTATCCTAGGTTCAATGGCGATGGATTACCCTTTCCTTACAAGTCATATATTATTCTTATTAATATTCTTTATGACTTGTACAATATTATACTCGACTCGACTCTACCCAACGTATAATTACTTTCCCATTTAAATAATTATACTTAGGATCGTTTCGCTCGATATAATGTGATTTCTTATTATCCGACCCGACTCACTTTGCCACATATTTATTTTCCCATTTAAATAAATATGCTAAGTTCTTGTCGTTTGGTAACATAATCTTAACGCCCGACTAGACTTACCACACCGTACATTTATTTTCCCATTTAAATAAATGTACTAGGATCTTGTCGGTATTCACGCATTCGTAGATATATTTCACCTACTCGTCTCGGTTTTCCTTCTCGTATATCTATTTTCCCATTTAAATAGATACACTAGAATTTCGTCGAAAACGAGTACATGTACATATACCATCGCGTGGATGCTACTTGTTAAGTTCACGTATCGTTTTAGCGTTTTTAATTTGTTACGTTATGTTTCTCCTTTTCCACGAATATTCTTTCTACACTTAGGAAAGTGTTACGCACGTTTCACCCTTGTTATATATATATTTTATTTCCTTAAAATATATATGTACATTTTTATCTCGACGTAATGGTCCTTTCCTCATATGTCCGTTTACGTTGGTTCGTGTAACTAAGTTCGTTAGTTAGCGTTTTTCATATTTATCTCCGTTGTGCGTTCTCATGGAAGTATTGTTCCTACTTCCGATTCCGAACGTTTATTTCTTGGAAAAATATACTTTGTACGTTTTAGCCCGACTTGTCCAACTTGTTACTAAAAATGTCTCCGATACTTTTATATTCCCATTTATATAAAAGTATCCTACTTTTGTACAAGTCTTCCCAAGTCTTTATTTTATGAAACCTTATCTTATAAAATACTTGCGTTACTCCTTTTATTTTTATAAAACTTCCATTTTATAAAAATATACTTTTTACATAAAATGCTCAAGTAAGTTACTAGTATTTCACCGAATCAACCTTGTAAAATTATTACTTACACTTTTTGACACCAATCTTTCCATTATTGTGTCTTTAGACTAATAGTTTCTAAAATATTTATTTTAGTCCCTCAACTTCCAAAGTTGCCATATTAGTCCTTTAACTTATACTTGTTGCATTTTTCATTTAATCTTACAAAGTTAATATTTTTCTTCCACTTTAGTGGACTTTGAAGAACCATTTTCTTAATGCCTTGTTGTTTTTACTTCTTTTCACTTTTAATGATCTTCTAATCCATCCTAGATGTCATTAACATGTTTATTCCATATTTTTATCCAAAATATCCATTTTTCACTCATCCAAGTGAGTGGACTTTGAAGATGGAACTTTTTCACCTATGACTTTCTAACTCATTTTAATATTTTTATGACATTATTATATCATCCTATGATGATTAAAGTCATCTTCATCTCATTCAAGTCCTTCTCATTTAATATGCCCAAATCATCATCTTCTCAAGTGTAAGTGTATTTTATCATCATTTCTTCCAATATTTCATTTATTAACATAAATCCAAGACTCATCAATATTATTATTATTCTTCCACTTTTATTCTAATAAAACCCATTACTTTTATAAAACTCATTTTTATTACCCAACAATGTACAACTTGCTTTCATAGCACAAAAATATGAACATTCAAGTAATAAAACAATGCAAGACTTACTACTAGCTCAAGGCTAGGGAAGACAAAATCTTGGATTTGGGTGAGGTTTAATGTGTTCTTCCAAGTGGGTTATGCTCCAAGCTCTTGAACACACAAAAGGGGTTTTGAACAATGATGAACTAGAGTTGTGAAAATTGAAAGAGAGATGTTGGTGGGGTGGTGCAAGGTCACGGCCAAGAAGAAGAAGAAGAAGATTATTTTGTGATTTCTTCAAGTGTTCATCCAAGTGGTTTTTATTATCTTACCCAATCTTCCAAAGATCATAGATATCTTGCAAGGATTGGCTCAAGATCTTAGTGTAAGATTTTAGTAGATTATGGAAGATTGTAAAAAAAATCTTGGGGATATTATTAGGGTGTTTGGGCCGAGTTTTGTGAGAGAGAGAGGGAAAAATGTGTTGGTTAATATTCCACCCAATACCTTTATATGCATGCTAATCATTATCAATAATATTATTATGGAAGATTTAAGAAGCAACTTTACACAATCTCCCACTTAAGTGGGCCCTTGGCCGGCCCCCTATAGGGTGGTTGGTGGGGTCCACTTTGCTAATTAACATTCCATAATATGTTTAAGTTAATTCCTTTCGGGTACCGCCCGGGTATTTCTTGAATTTTTAACCGCGGTTTACCTTAATATTAAAATACCGTTAATATTCATTAAATTTTGCCCAGTTAAATTACTGATAATTTATTTCGGCTTTTGCCGGGTGAATTTACGTGTTACGCGCGTATCGGGTGCGGTACGCGCACTTTATTCGTTACCGGGAGATTTGTGCAATAAGCTTTCACGTATGGCTTTGGGTTTCCAAAACTCATAATATTTTGTGAAAATATTATTTATTTTATATTCCGGGTGTCCGGAGTTCGTTTCGCTTATTTAAGTTTTACCGGGTAATCGCCAGTGTCCATACCGGATAGTTTTGCCTGCGCATGATCCTATCATGCTTTGCTATTAAACTTATGCATTCCTATGCATTATTTGGGAATTCCTATCTTTCTAAAGCCTCAATTAAATAATCAGCACATAATTACGGTTAATTACGTTAATCGCGTTTAATTATTTAGTACGGAATTACCTTAATTTTGCCGGTTGTTACATTCTCCCCCCGTTAAGAGAATTCCGTCCCGGAATTCACTTCGAGCTCTCCGGTATAGGGGTCTTCTCGAATAGGGCGGGATACTTTTGCTTCATCCGGTCCAGCCTTTCCCACGTGAACTACGGTCCACGCTTGGCATTCCAACGCACTTTGACCAATCTGATCTTACTGCGTCTTAGCTTTTGGACCTTCCAATCGGTTACTTCGATTGGCTCTTCGACGAAGTGTAACTTGTCGTCAATGTGGATTTCGTCTGCGGGGATGATGAGAGTTTCGTCGGATAAGCACTTTTTCAAGTTCGACACGTGGAACGTGTCATGTACACCGTTAAGCTCTTGTGGTAACTTGAGCTTGTATGCTACGGGGCCTACTCTGGACAGGATTTCGAATGGTCCAACATATCGTGGGTTTAGTTTTTCGCGTTTCCCAAAGCGCGCGACACCTTTCCAAGGTGACACCTTTAGTAGGACCCTGTCTCCGACTTGAAATTCCAAAGGCTTCCTCCTCATGTCTGCGTAGCTTTTCTGTCGGTCACGTGCCGCTTTGAGACGTTCTCTTATCAGAAAGACCTTATCCGTCGTTTCTTGAACAATTTCGGGCCCGGTAAGTTGCTTTTCGCCAACTTCGGCCCAACATAGAGGCGATCTACACTTGCGTCCATATAGAGCTTCAAAAGGTGCAGCTTGAATGCTCGTGTGGTAGCTGTTGTTATACGAAAACTCTACCAGTGGCAAATGTGTATCCCAACTTCCGCTGAAATCGATTGCGCATGCCCGTAGCATATCTTCCAAGGTCTGGATGGTTCGTTCACTCTGACCATCGGTTTGTGGATGATATGCGGTACTCATGTCAAGGCGAGTACCGAGGGCTTCATTCAAACTTTCCCAAAATCTTGAGGTGAAACGACTATCTCGATCGGAGATGATGGAAATAGGTACACCGTGTTTCGACACAACTTCCTTAATATACAAACGGGTCAGTTTCTCCAACTTATCCGTTTCGCGAATGGGGAGGAAGTGTGCAGATTTTGTCAATCGATCAACGATTACCCAGATCATATCATGGCCGCTTGTTGTCCTGGGCAACTTGGTAATGAAATCCATAGTGATCCTTTCCCATTTCCATTCCGGTATTTCCGGTTGCTGGAGCAAACCGGATGGTCTCTGATGCTCGGCCTTGACCTTCGCGCAAGTCAAACATCGCGCAACATACGCCGCTATATCCCTCTTGAAATTTGGCCACCAGTAAAATTCCTTTAGATCATGGAACATCTTGTCTGCTCCAGGGTGAACCGAATATCGCGAACTGTAGGCTTCGGCCAATACCAGTTCACGCAATCCACCGTACACTGGTACCCAAATTCTATTCATGAAATACAGAGCTTGATCCGCTTTTGACTCTAGTGAATCAACCATCTTCCGCAATCTTTCACCTTTGACATTCT
This sequence comes from Ambrosia trifida, assembly GCA_028751855.1. NCBI lineage: Eukaryota > Viridiplantae > Streptophyta > Magnoliopsida > Asterales > Asteraceae > Ambrosia > Ambrosia trifida. The sequence continues at coordinate 529,280 of CM054123.1, read as the reverse complement.
CGGGTTTAAGAGCGTTAGTTTGAGCTTCACGAATCCGGTCAGTCAGGTTCGTGTGGATGGTTAGACCCAAAGCTCGGACACGTAATGGCTTAACCCGTTCCTTGCGACTCAAGGCGTCGGCTACAACGTTTGCCTTCCCGGGATGGTACTTTATCTCACAATCGTAATCGTTCAATAATTCGACCCATCGCCGTTGTCGCATGTTCAATTCCTTCTGGTCAAAGATGTGCTGCAAACTTTTATGATCAGTGAAGATCGTACACTTGGTTCCGTACAGGTAATGTCTCCATATCTTGAGTGCGAATACCACGGCTCCTAGTTCCAGATCATGTGTGGTGTAGTTCTTCTCGTGAAGTTTTAGCTGTCTGGAAGCATAGGCTATGACCTTCTCTCGCTGCATCAATACACAACCCAATCCCTGGTGAGAGGCGTCACAGTAAACCACGAAGTCTTCCGTACCATCGGGGAGTGATAGTATCGGGGCGCCACATATCTTATCCTTCAGCAACTGGAACGCTGCTTCCTGCCTTTCCGTCCATTCAAACTTCTTATCCTTTTGGGTTAGCATGGTTAAGGACTGTGCTATTTTAGAAAAGTTCTCGATGAACCTTCTGTAGTAACCCGCAAGGCCAAGAAATTGTCGTACTTCAGTAGGCATCCTAGGGGCGTCCCAATTCTTAATTGCTTCGATCTTGGCGGGATCGACGTGTATACCTTTTTCATTCACCACGTGGCCTAAAAAGTGAACCTCTCGAATCCAAAAATCACATTTTGAAAACTTAGCATAGAGTTTCTCCTTGCGTAGTACCTCGAGAATTAATCGAAGATGATCCTCGTGTTCCTCCTTAGTGCGTGAGTAGATCAAGATGTCATCAATGAAGACAATGACAAATTTGTCCAAGTATGGCTTGCACACTCGGTTCATCAAGTCCATGAAAACAGCTGGTGCGTTAGTTAAACCGAATGGCATAACCAGAAACTCATAGTGCCCGTAACGAGTCCTGAATGCTGTTTTTGGCACGTCTTCTTCTTGAATACGCAATTGATGATAACCGGACCTTAGATCGATCTTGGAGTAGAAACTGGATCCTTGAAGTTGGTCAAACAAATCGTCGATCCTGGGAAGAGGATAGCGATTTTTAATAGTTAGCTTGTTCAGTTCTCGATAGTCGATGCACATTCGAAAAGTGCCATCCTTCTTCTTCACGAATAAGATGGGAGCTCCCCAGGGTGAGAAGCTTGGTCTTATGAAACCTTTGTCCAACAACTCTTGCAGTTGTCCAGACAGTTCCTGCATCTCAGAAGGAGCTAGGCGATATGGCGATCGCGCTACCGGCGCTGCTCCTGGAACAAGGTCGATGCGAAACTCGACTTGTCGGGGTGGTGGCAATCCCGGCAAATCTTCTGGGAACACATCTGGAAAGTCTCTGGCTATCGGAATGTCTTCTAGCTTTCGCTCGTCGGCCTTCTTGTCTACCACGTGCGCCAAGAATGCGACGAGACCTTTCCTAGGCACTTCCTGGCTTTCATGCTGGTAATAATTCTCAATGGCGTTCCACGCCTTTCCCCTTGGATCGATAGGGTTTCACCGCTTGCGAGGGGAACTTGAATTACTTTGTCATTGCACACGACGATGGCGCGGTGTGCGGATAGCCAATCCATGCCAACGACTATGTCAAAGCTACCCAGTACGACTGGCAATAGCTCAATGTCAAACTCATGACCACAGAGATCCAACTTACAATCCTTCGCTACCTCTCGAGTTTCTATAGTCTTACCGTTAGCTAGTTCGATAGAGTATGGTGTGTCTAGCTTACTAGTCTTTAAACCAAGTAATCTTTTAAATTCGACAGATACGAAGCTAAAATCAGCGCCAGTATCAAACAATACTGAAGCATAATGACCATTTAGAGGGAACGTACCAGTGACCACATTAGGGTCTTGTCGTGCGTCACCGGCACCAATCACGAACGCCCGCCCACGGGCTTGGTTGTTAAGTTTGGGGCAGTCCCTCTTCCAATGATCGAGCGATCCACATGAGAAACAGGGCCTCGCTCCACCGTTCTTTGGCGCTCCCGATCTGCAGTCTTCTGTCTTGTGCCCCGAACGACGGCACTTACCGCAGATCACTTCGTTCCTGCCCTGATAACCTTGCTTCCCATTATTTCCACGTCCAGTGGCCACATACCCTTTTCCTTTCTTCCCTGAACCTGATGATCCATCCTTTTTCCTCTCGTCGCGCTTACGCTTCCCAAACCTTGGCCTATTTCCCTGCTCACTTGACCCAACGACTGAACTTGTACCCAGATTCTTACCCTCGACACTGCTGGACTCAGTAAGCTTCAACCTTGATACTTTCCGGATTAGAGTGCCCATTCGGATGGCGTCTTCAGTGAGGCTTAAGGCGAGGTCGATAGCTTCGCGCATGGTTGTAGGTTTGGAAGCAGTGACCATGCCGCGTATCTGTGGTGCCAGTCCGAAGAGGTATCTTTCCACCTTCTTGCTTTCCGGGGTGACCAGGCGAGGCACTAACCGGGAGAGATCATGGAATCTGGACGTGTAACCAGCTACGTCCGATCCAACCATGGCGAGGTTCCAGAACTCAGTCTCTAGCTTCTGCACTTCACTTGCCGGGCAGTACTCGGCGATCATTAGTTCTTTCAACTCCAACCATGACAAGGAGTAAGCAGCATCATCTCCCAGTGTCTGCACTTGGTTGTTCCACCAGGTTAGAACTTGGTCCAGAAACAGGTTGGTGGCATACATGACAGCCTGTCGCGGGGTACAGCTGCTAATACGAATCACGGCTTCGGTCTTCTCGAACCACTTGACTAGTCCGACAGAACCTTCAGTGCCGCTGAAGTTCAGTGGTTTGCAGTCCAGGAAAGCTTTAAACGTGCAGCCACGTTCTCGTGAGGCCGTTTCTACAATAATAAAGCAATATATTATATAAGGTAGGAGTTTTACGAAGGCTCCTGTTGTATATACCCGAAGTCTTCTTACCAGTAGGGGAGGTTTCGCGTCTGTCGCTCCCGGTTCGGTCTCGCGACCTTTCGGTGCGCGTGGCATTGTGTTCTGCGAGAGCTTGGGCGATACGTCCCGAAACTAGGGTTTCAAGCTCCTCGGGTGTCGTGGGCAGTCTTTCATTTCCACTGTTGCTTCTGGTGGCTGGTGCCATGTTTCTTCAATAATCAATATCAAAGGTTAATTTTTGGCGATCATTCATACAATGTCGTCACATATACAGTATAAACAACAACACAACATACGAACACAATAATCACCATAACAACATCACACAATCACAATATAAACAGAACAAGTAATAATAATCGTAGACAATCACAACACATATTTTACCATAACAAAATTTTCATTAATTTCAATACCATGAGTACAATGATTTGTTCATAATAACAAAAACCGAGGATACCTTCCTCATACATTGCTCCTTTTGAAATATACTAGAAACATAATGTCATATACCGGCACAATCCCGCTCGGCTAGGCAAAAATGCAGATAGGTGCTACAACCCATGCTGTGCTATCATACTACTACTACTATGTCCGTAAGTGATCTCCCAAGCGTCCCTGATGTATCGCTACTGTGGCGGCGGCGGCGGCGGGTGCTGGTACTGGTACTGGGGTGCGCACATGCTAATGGTCATACTGATCGCCATAATGCGATCGTACAAGAATTGGCGATGCGCAAAGTGTGCGTCGCCCGTAAGGCCACAATGAGCGTCCATGCTCAGCAGCTCCTCAGCATAATGTGCCAGTGCATCCCTGGCATCAATGATCCTGGCCCACATGAGCTGGGCCTGCTGCTCCATCTGACTCACGGTGCGCTGCACCGTGTCGGTGAGGGTCTGGAAATCTCTCTCCAGTGAGATCACCGTGGACCATGCGGGTCCTGACAGTGGGGCCATCCCGTGGGGCTGCGACGGCCCGGGGATGTCAGTGTACGTCGGCTGGGACGGGCCGACGATATCGGGTATGGGTAGGGGTGTGAAGGGTGGGGCAAAGCCCGGTAATCCGGTGAAGTAATAGGGTGGTACCTGGTACGGGTCTCCCGCACCTAGAGTATACGGTGCAAATGGGGGTATCAAAAATGGGGTGGTAGTGTGGGAAAAGTGGTGATGGGTAGTGTCATGGATATGGGTGAGGGGACTATAAGCTCGGCGAGTGGGACCATGAGAGGCTGGGTGACAGCGACCCACTCTGGAGCGGATATCACAGTGGTAGGGGTGGGAGGGCTAGCAGTGGCGTGAGCTGCCAAACCTGCTCTGTGCAGCTCAGAACTACGGGCTGAGCTGCCCTCGAGGATGTGCCCAGTAGAAGCTGGCCCATCCTGCGGTACGGGCTCGGGCATGGCGGGTAGGGTGGCTGGGGTAGTGGTAGCATGCCCTATCATCGGAGCGACGTGCTCCTCCTGGCCTGCTGGTGGGATCGGCACAGCAATGTGCTCCACCGATGCAGTCGACTCATCATCGGAGTCATCGGATATCCACCCGTTGTGTCCTCGGCAGACAGGCACGAGTCTCATGCCTGAGGGAACGGGGATAGGTGGGGTAGGTAAGGGCTCACGATCGACAGGTGCGCGTCGGTCGTATGGAGACTCGACAGTCTCCGACTGGGTAGGGATAGGTCTCGAAGGACCTGCACAGCCTACAGGGAAGTCCCTGCCGGCTCGGATGGGGAGTGCTGGCAGTGGTGCTGCCTGGAATGGTACTAGAGGCAAGTCAGCCTCGGCCATCGGTAGGTCGGCCACGGCGGCCATGTCGCCTCCAGCGGGGGCCCACGCTGGGTCCTCGCTCGGGTCTGTCTCGTCGGAGCTATCTCCGTCGGCGCCCTCCATGGCGGCATCAACCTCCATCTCGTCATCCTCGGGATCGAGTATCACCACCTCGATCGGCTCTGCTGGCGGTGATGGGATGATCTGAAGGCTACTGTCGTAGCTCGGTGCTACGCTCCCTGCGTCTGACATCCTGGCAAAAGAACCGTACTAATATTTAAGTATTATTCGTTAGGTAGTTAAGGCACATATCTACGGTACTCCTCCTAACCTTCTAACACAAAAATAATACGTATACTTACCATGGCTAGCTTGGTCGGAATCTCCATATACCCAAATGGTCGTTGGAAAAATTTATTTTATTGCGTTTCGCATTTATTTTGAAAGTTTTTGAACCAAATCCGGTTATAGTTTAGATTTTAAAAATGCTAATTCGCTATAACCTTGGCTCTGATACCACTTTCTGTCACACCACGCCTATGGCGGAAACGCGTGGCGCGACGGTTCAAAAGTATTAAGCCAAGACTAATGCAAACCACAATAGTAATTAAGAAAAACGGGCATTTATTCAATGCTAATAATAATCATGTCAAATTATCCGTACATAATTATAAATTGTTTTTGAAATTGATAAGGAGGCTCCTCCCTTTATCCCTAAGTCCATGGAATAAAGAGATGAGACCCTCTTACGACATTCCCAACGCCCAACTTGGAGACATCCCCGACCCTGCTCGCCATGCTAACTTCCATCAATCAATTACCTGAAAGATATGTTTGAAAATCGTCAATATATAAATATTGGTGAGTTCACAGGTTTTAATTTAATAAATCTTTGTAAAGTGGGAATATCCTTGTTATGACATTTATAGGAGTTGCAAAGTCCTACAATTTACTTGAGCCTATAACCAAACCAAGACAATTAATAATGCCCCCGCCTCAAGTCGTTACTCGGTATTCCTACGACTTTATTTCAGAATAAGTGCACCCCAGGCATACGCCGATGCATTATCGACGCTATCGATTAGGGGTGGGCCTTGTCAGGCACCAATAGTACTATCCAAATATTCCTTTGGTTTCTCATTCCTGAATTAATGATTATAGTGGGGAGGTCTCAACCCCGAGTGGCGATCTTTACTCAAGTATCCAACCCGTCATACAATCCCAACATATCTTTCCCCCGTAAAACGTTAAATAGTTCAGAAATGGGGCCGTGAGACTCACCTGTAACTGTGCTCGGCTCAAAGAAAATAGTAAAGTTTGTGATCCCGTACCTACAAAGGTTCTTGGCGTATAAGTCACTTACACCTATGGTGTATGTGCCTTGGCAAGTTGTACACCCAACTTCCCGACCACGTCTTTATCCCAATTCCCGTTTAATAGTTTCGTATCCTAGGTTCAATGGCGATGGATTACCCTTTCCTTACAAGTCATATATTATTCTTATTAATATTCTTTATGACTTGTACAATATTAAACTCGACTCGACTCTACCCAACATATAATTACTTTCCCATTTAAATAATTATACTTAGGATCGTTTCGCTCGATATAATGTGATTTCTTATTATCCGACCCGACTCACTTTGCCACATATTTATTTTCCCATTTAAATAAATATGCTAAGTTCTTGTCGTTTGGTAACATAATCTTAACGCCCGACTAGACTTACCACACCGTACATTTATTTTCCCATTTAAATAAATGTACTAGGATCTTGTCGGTATTCACGCGTTCGTAGATATATTTCACCTACTCGTCTCGGTTTTCCTTCTCGCATATCTATTTTCCCATTTAAATAGATACACTAGAATTTCGTCGAAAACGAGTACATGTACATATACCATCGCGTGGATGCTACTTGTTAAGTTCACGTGTCGTTTTAGCGTTTTTAATTTGTTACGTTATGTTTCTCCTTTTCCACGAATATTCTTTCTACACTTAGGAAAGTGTTACGCACGTTTCACCCTTGTTATATATATATTTTATTTCCTTAAAATATATATGTACATTTTTATCTCGACGTAATGGTCCTTTCCTCATATGTCCGTTTACGTTGGTTCGTGTAACTAAGTTCGTTAGTTAGCGTTTTTCATATTTATCTCCGTTGTGCGTTCTCATGGAAGTATTGTTCCTACTTCCGATTCCGAACGTTTATTTCTTGGAAAAATATACTTTGTACGTTTTAGCCCGACTTGTCCAACTTGTTACTAAAAATGTCTCCGATACTTTTATATTCCCATTTATATAAAAGTATCCTACTTTTGTACAAGTCTTGCCAAGTCTTTATTTTATGAAACCTTATCTTATAAAATACTTGCGTTACTCCTTTTATTTTTATAAAACTTCCATTTTATAAAAATATACTTTTTACATAAAATGCTCAAGTAAGTTACTAGTATTTCACCGAATCAACCTTGTAAAATTATTACTTACACTTTTTGACACCAATCTTTCCATTATTGTGTCTTTAGACTAATAGTTTCTAAAATATTTATTTTAGTCCCTCAACTTCCAAAGTTGCCATATTAGTCCTTTAACTTATACTTGTTGCATTTTTCATTTAATCTTACAAAGTTAATATTTTTCTTCCACTTTAGTGGACTTTGAAGAACCATTTTCTTAATGCCTTGTTGTTTTTACTTCTTTTCACTTTTAATGATCTTCTAATCCATCCTAGATGTCATTAACATGTTTATTCCATATTTTTATCCAAAATATCCATTTTTCACTCATCCAAGTGAGTGGACTTTGAAGATGGAACTTTTTCACCTATGACTTTCTAACTCATTTTAATATTTTTATGACATTATTATATCATCCTATGATGATTAAAGTCATCTTCATCTCATTCAAGTCCTTCTCATTTAATATGCTCAAATCATCATCTTCTCAAGTGTAAGTGTATTTTATCATCATTTCTTCCAATATTTCATTTATTAACATAAATCCAAGACTCATCAATATTATTATTATTCTTCCACTTTTATTCTAATAAAACCCATTACTTTTATAAAACTCATTTTTATTACCCAACAATGTACAACTTGCTTTCATAGCACAAAAATATGAACATTCAAGTAATAAAACAATGCAAGACTTACTACTAGCTCAAGGCTAGGGAAGACAAAATCTTGGATTTGGGTGAGGTTTAATGTGTTCTTCCAAGTGGGTTATGCTCCAAGCTCTTGAACACACAAAAGGGGTTTTGAACAATGATGAACTAGAGTTGTGAAAATTGAAAGAGAGATTTTGGTGGGGTGGTGCAAGGTCACGGCCAAGAAGAAGAAGAAGAAGATTATTTTGTGATTTCTTCAAGTGTTCATCCAAGTGGTTTTTATTATCTTACCCAATCTTCCAAAGATCATAGATATCTTGCAAGGATTGGCTCAAGATCTTAGTGTAAGATTTTAGTAGATTATGGAAGATTGTAAAAAAAATCTTGGGGATATTATTAGGGTGTTTGGGCCGAGTTTTGTGAGAGAGAGAGGGAAAAATGTGTTGGTTAATATTCCACCCAATACCTTTATATGCATGCTAATCATTATCAATAATATTATTATGGAAGATTTAAGAAGCAACTTTACACAATCTCCCACTTAAGTGGGCCCTTGGCCGGCCCCCTATAGGGTGGTTGGTGGGGTCCACTTTGCTAATTAACATTCCATAATATGTTTAAGTTAATTCCTTTCGGGTACCGCCCGGGTATTTCTTGAATTTTTAACCGCGGTTTACCTTAATATTAAAATACCGTTAATATTCATTAAATTTTGCCCAGTTAAATTACTGATAATTTATTTCGGCTTTTGCCGGGTGAATTTACGTGTTACGCGCGTATCGGGTGCGGTACGCGCACTTTATTCGTTACCGGGAGATTTGTGCAATAAGCTTTCACGTATGGCTTTGGGTTTCCAAAACTCATAATATTTTGTGAAAATATTATTTATTTTATATTCCGGGTGTCCGGAGTTCGTTTCGCTTATTTAAGTTTTACCGGGTAATCGCCAGTGTCCATACCGGATAGTTTTGCCTGCGCATGATCCTATCATGCTTTGCTATTAAACTTATGCATTCCTATGCATTATTTGGGAATTCCTATCTTTCTAAGGCCTCAATTAAATAATCAGCACATAATTACGGTTAATTACGTTAATCGCGTTTAATTATTTAGTACGGAATTACCTTAATTTTGCCGGTTGTTACAGTTTGGCCGGGGGTCCTCGCTTTGAGGACAACCTTTGGCGCTTTTTGAATGAAGTTTACTTTACAAAAAAAAAAGGTAATATAATTATTACCAATTTAATATAGATAAAAATATGTTTCGAATAATTAAGACAAATAATAAATTAAATTATAATTGTAAATAATTACAATAATTAATAGCTATTGCACAAATAATTATGAGTTACTCAAATGAGTCAACCAAATGATAATAATGACTTTAAAACATAGCAATATTTATGTTCTATAAGAAAAATATTTATAAAACAGGTTTTTAACTAATATAAATAAATAAGTGATTTATTATGTCTAATTAAACATAAATAAGACTAAAATACAAGATATGATCCAAAAATAATATTTTTGTGAAAAATAAATACTTTCTAATGAGAAATAGTTAAAATAAATTTTCCATAATTTTTCTCATTTTATTTGTATTTAAAACTAATTTCCTGAATTTAAAGCATGTTTAATTGATAAAAAAAAATAGGAAAATCTATACAAAATAATGGTTTCTGGTCCAATAAATCACAATTAAGTTTCAGATGTACGAAAATATTTGCACAAAAATTTTGGGATTAAAATCATAAAAAATGAATTTTTAATCAATTAAATATGATTAGAACAATTTAAATCAAGAAAAATATGAAAATGAGCTATTTTCCACAAACTAAAAATATAAAAATTTTCTTTAAGGTGTCAACATACGACACCTAAATTTTTATAATTTTTGAACCAAAAATGAATTTATTATGAACATTATAAGTTGATATGAATATATATATATATATACACATATATATAAATAATGAATTAATAATATAAAATTCCAAAAAAAAAAAAAATTTCTCAGAGCCTGTGGGTTCTTAGACTCGAACCTGGGTCTCCTCTTACACATAAGTAAGCCACAACCACTACACCATAACATAAGATATTGATTATTGTTGGAATGTAAATATATTTAAATTATTACCCAAGTTCATCTTCTTCCCCAAATCAAACCCTAAACCCTATAAAATCCAATACCTCTAATACGGTTATAATAGAACTCAAACTCATAGGGCTTTCGACGACTATGATACCAGGAATAAAACGGCGTTAAAAGAACATACTTACAATACATGGTTAGGGTCGAACACGAAGGAAGCAGGTCCGAGATCTTAAGGCCAAAAAATTGATGATTCTGGTCTCGTTTTCAATATTTTGAAATGGGTTTATGATGTGTCAAGCTTGGTGAACGAATCAGAATGATGCTTATATAGTGTTTTGTGAAAAATTCGAGCGTTTGATTTGAGTTAATAGAACCGACGAATACATATTGAACACTCGATTAAAGCTTGACTAAAATGCATTATTTGCACATTATAAGACTTGTAACGGGTAGAGTTTTCATCGCCCAAAGTAGCCCACTTGATCCGGGATTTTTGTCTAAGATCCTGAGCCTTGTGAGCTTCAATGTTATCCAAAGCAACCTTGCACTCGGACCAAGTCCAAGTGTCCGATTCTAAAATACTTGCTAATCGTATCAAGAAGGTGATGGGTCAGGTTATCTCTGAAACACAATCGGCTTTTTTATCTGATCGATTTATTCTTGATGGGCCTCTTATGGTCAACGAAGTTTTGGCATGGTTGAAGAAAAGAAACAGGAAAGCTTTTTTGCTAAAAATCGACTTTGAGAAAGCCTATGATAACGTCAATTGGAATTTTCTCATCTCTATTTTGACACAAATGGGCTTCCCCTTGAGATGGTGTGATTGGATCAAAGGCATTTGTTCGGCGTCTAGAGCGGCGGTATTGGTTAATGGTTCGCCAACATTCGAGTTCCAATGTGAAAAAGGTCTTCGCCAAGGAGACCCTCTTTCTCCTTTCCTTTTTCTCATCGTCATGGAAGCTCTATCTTGGATTCTTGATAAAGCGAAGGATCTTGCTCTTTTTAAAGGTATTAATTTGTCCAATAATGAGGTAGAGTTGACCCATCTCCTTTACGCCGATGACGCTCTTATTATGGGAGATTGGTCGGATGAGAACATTAAGAATGTTGCTAGAATTCTCCGCATTTTTTACCTTTGTTCGGGACTTAGAATAAACCTACATAAGTCTAATATGTTTGGTGTTTGTACGGAGGACTACGAAGTGGATTTCATGATGGATTCCTTAGGTTGTAAACGTGGTTCTTACCCGTTCACATACCTTGGTATCCAAATCGGGGCACGGATGACTAGAATCAAGAGTTGGGAGCCGATTATTGATATCATTAAAACACGTTTGGCGTCTTGGAAGGTGAGGCATTTATCAATGGGTGGTCGTTTGGTTTTGATTAAGTCGGTTCTTGAGAGCCTCCCGGTGTATTATTTATCTTTATACAAAGCTCCTAAGGCCGTTGTGGATACGATTAAGTCTCTAATGCGAAGGTTCCTGTGGGCCGGTCCTAGCATAGAAAATAAAATATCGTGGGTGGCGTGGGACGAGGTTTCGACTCCAAAAAATAAAGGTGGTTTAGGTATATCTAAACTTCAAGAGACAAATAATGCTCTTTTACTCAAATGGGTGTGGAGATTCAAACGTGAAGGTAATTCTTTATGGAAGAAGGTCATTTGGGGTTGCCATGGATCGAATAGACCTTGGACACTACTTCCTTGCAATGGATCTTTGGGTAGTTGCTGGAAATATATAGTCAAAAATGGAGATTCTAGACTCCCTAATGGTAGAACGCTTAACTCCTTCTTCCAAGGAGAGCTTGGCGACGGGAATTCTTTGTTCTTCTGGTGCGACGTGTGGTTATCTAATGCACCGCTACGCTTCATGTACCCGAATCTGTTTTCTCTTGAAAAGAACAAATGGGCCAAAATTTCGGATCGTCTGCGAAGCATCAATAATGTCAAACATTTATTTTGGGATTGGAAGTCCAATCCTTTTACTTCCGACCAGGTTATGGAATTGTTCGACTTACTAAACAAGATTCATAATCTTGATTGGAAAGGAGGTCAAGACGGGTGGAGATGGACCGAGGAGAAAGATGGGTTGTTTACCGTAGCATCGGTCAAAAAGCTTTTTTCCGATAGTGTTGCGAACAGCGGGAACCTTGTGATTGATTGGAAAGGATGGGTCCCCTTGAAGTACAAAATTCTGGTTTGGCGGATTATTCGGAACCGGATTCCTACCGTTTCCGAACTAATGAAAAGGGTTGTTAGCGTTCCGAATACAGATTGCAGCTTATGTCAGGATGCGCTGGAGACCACATCTCATTTGTTTACGGGCTGTGTTACGTCGTATGAAGTTTGGTACCGGATCGAAGATTGGTGCAAGATGAGTCACAATGCCTTGTTTGATGTCCAAGATTTGTTACAGATTGTCGAGTTGCAGCCTATATCCAAGAGAGCAGCCAACATTCTCAGCGGTATTATTTTCACTACTATTTGGATGCTTTGGAATGAAAGGAACGAGCGGGTTTTTAACAACAGAAAACGGAATCCTATTCAGATCGTGGAAAGCATCAAGGCAACGGCGTTTATTTGGTTACATCATAGGTCTAGATGGAAACATATAGATTGGAAAACTTGGAGGCATTTTCCTTTGGATTGATGTATTGGATTTGTTTGTTTTTTTCTCGTTAAGCCCTCGCTTTGAGGTCTTGCGAGTTTTTTGTGTTTAATGAAATTCTCTTTTCAAAAAAAAAAATAGTAACTGATGGAGAATTGATTTCAATCATTAAAAATGTATTTTAGTGTAATAAAAACCGGTTTAAATGATTCGTCGGAGCTTCATCAGTGTTTGTCGGATCTGGCAAAGGTCAATCGGAAAACAAGTTGTACATGGAGGGAACTTGGTTTCAAAATTTCAAGTTTCACATTTTGGCAATTTAGGTCCCTCACTTATTTAACTAGGTTAATATTATGAATACTTGGTTAGAAATTTCTTTTATAAACTTAACAAAACTAACCAAGGTTTTTAAACTTAATTTTTTTTTCTTTCAAAAGCGTGGAAAGTACAAGGACTAGTATCGACAACTTGGTAAGAGTAAAGGTGACGGATGTCACATAAACCAAAGGTTCGGGCTAACCTAGGCGAACCGACTTGATTTCGTGAAGACACACCACCAACCCCACAACCTACACACCAAGCATCTCAAACCCAACATATGCCCACCCCACCCTTTCAAAACCAAGGTTTTCAAAACCTTATGTATCAAACCCAACAATTTGTGTTTCCAAACCAATACTCACTACACTACTTCCAACCCAACATGCCAACCCAAGTCGCATCCGGGGTGTTTCAAGTAGAAGTGCTCCCCCCACCACGTGGCAAAGGCAAAGCGAAAAATAAAACGTCCAATGTGAAAACGTTTTGTACGCAAGAGGAAGACGTGGCTTTGACAAAGTCGTTTTTACATATTTCTGAGGACAAACACATCGGAAATCAACAACCAAGAGACACGTTTTGGAATCGTTTCATTACCCACTTTTCGCAACTTTTCGATGGAACAACATGTCGCGTGGATCAAATAACCGGAAAATGGATCGACTTAAATAAAAAATTAGTGCATTCAATGGCCTCTACGTTACACAGGTATATTTTTTTATAAATTGTGAGGTTTATACTTTTTTTAAGTTGTTAAAAATTTTATATTTTATATTTTTTATAAATTTTTAACTTTATATTTTTTTTTAAATAGAAACGTCTTTGGCCAAGTGGATCGGGTGATATGGAAATCGTACGTGCGGCCCTTGGTGATTATCGGTCACTCTACATAAAGAGTGGCTTTGGATCGTTGGATGCTTGGGAAGTTGCAAGAGTGAATTCCAAGTGGGTTCCCGTTGAGATTCCGGGAATTACTGAACATGGGCCAAAGGGAACTCGTGGAGGAAGAGGAAGAGGAAGGGGTGGTCGTTCTAAAAAACGATCCAAAACATCCGATTCGGGAAACTGTACACAATCAACTGATGGGTTGTCAAGCAATATTCCCGATATCAATTTGAATGATGAATTTCCCATCCCCACTGACGACACAACACCGGAGACCGTCGTGGGTCGGAGGAAAAGCATAGAGTCGTCAAGTAGAAAAGGGAAAGCGTTTTGGGTGGATGAGACGGCCGAATACAAGTCGGCAAAGATGGTGGAAATGGAGAACGACGCAAGTTGTTGGCAGACTTGAAGATAAAAAGAGAAAATACCTTCATGAAACATTTGTCCGAAGTTAAAAAAATAAAGATTTGAAGGTATTGAAAGAGAAGCACGAAGACGCCGAAGAACCGTACAGGTCGATTCTCCTCGAACGAAAGCGCGAATTTTGTGAAAAGTGGGGTTGGAAAGTTAACTTTTAGTTTTTTTATTTGTATGTTTTTTTCTACTTTTTTTAGTTTTATATTTTTATGTTTTTTTAGTTAATGTAATGGTTTATTTTTATTAAAAAAAAATCTAATGTGATAGGTGTTGGTTTTGTGGAGCCTTGATTTGAGCTTGGGTTAGAAGACAATTAGTTGGCTAAAGACAAGGGTCCGGCCCATTTGTGTTAGTTAGCCCATAATTAGTTTTCTTGTTCCCCAAGGGTTAAACCCTAATCTTGTATTATAAATATAGGCATCTTGTACTTGTAATCCTCATCACGAGTAAGGCAGAAAGCAATAATAAAATATCCTGGTTGCAGCCCGTGGACGTAGGTCAGCCGACCGAACCACGTAAATCCTTGTGTTCTCGTGTTCGTTTATTTTTTATCTCTTGCAGTATTGTTTGTGTTTGGTGTGTTGATCGAGAGATCGAATCCTTACAACTGGTATCAGAGCTACGGCTCGTTACACACGGGAGAAACACAGCGCGAGAGATAGATTGGTTAGTTTTTTTAATTTGGCAGCCGGCTATTAAAGATTTATATCAATCGTTTGTTGTTTTTTTTTTCGAGACTTCAGTTCACCACAAAGAAACAAAGTTTAGTCGGGTGGTTTGGTTGTTGTGGGGTTTATTTTGTTTGTCCAAGATTATTTTTTTCTGGTTCTTTTTACCAAGATTCAGAGTCAGGAAATTACTCAGTTTGAGACAATGGCTGAGAGTGGTAAACTTCAGATTGAGAAGTTTGATGGAAAAGACTTTGGTTGGTGGAAAATGCAAATGGAGGATTTGCTGGTTCAGAAGGATTTGGACATGGTATTGGGTGACAAACCGGAGAAGTTAAAACAGGATGAGTGGGAGGCCTTGGATAAAAAGGCTAAGGCAGTTATTAGATTGTCGCTAACGAAGGATGTTGCGTTCAACATTCTAAAGGAAACCACAGCGCGTGGGATTATAGATGCACTTTCTAATATGTATGAAAAGCCTTCGGCAGCTAACAAGGTTTTCCTGATACGTGAACTGGTGAACACGAAGATGAAAGAAGGAAGTTCAGTTACAGGGCACATCAACAAATTAAACTCGATTTTGTCAAGACTTGGGTCAGTTGGTATTAAATTCGAAGATGAAGTTCAGGCTTTACTACTGTTATCATCATTTCCAAATAGCTGGTCAGGGACTGTTACAGCGATTACAAGTTCTGCCAGCAAGTTCACTTTTGAAGGGATTCGGGATCTTATTCTGGGCGAAGATGTCAGACGAAGAAATTCAGGTGGATCATCAAGTGAATTACTGAATGTTGGCAGAGGAAGGAAGAATAACAGAGGTAGTGGGAGCAAGAACAGGATGAGGAGTCAGTCTAGGGCTCGAGGTGATGTAACCTGTTGGAACTGCAAAGAGGTTGGACATTTTAGGAATCAATGTCGAAACGAGAAGAAAGAAGTTAACACTGCATCAGACTGCTCAGATGATGACGCATTAATATGCAGTGTAGAGAGTTATGTGGATTCCTGGGTCATGGATTCTGGTGCTTCATTTCACGCTACCCACAGCACTGAAGCATTGCGGAATTTGAAGAAAGGTGACTTTGGTAAGGTAAGACTGGCGAATAATGATGTTCTTGATGTTACGGGCATGGGTGATATGGATATAGTAACTTCAGCCGGTTCATGGACTTTGAAAGATGTCAGGGTGATTCCAAGCTTAAAGAAACAATTGATTTCAGTGGGGCAGTTGGATGAACAGGACATGAGGTTAAGTTCGGGAACGGGCAGTGGAAAGTTATCAAGGGAAATCTTGTCATAGCTCGAGGAAGAAAGCGGGGTTCGCTTTACATGGTCAGTTTACCGTCTGAGGGAGTGACCGTCCCAGTTCAGAAGAGAAACAACATCGGGTTCACAGAGTCTTGTGGGCAGAAGAAGGTTTGTTTTGCAGATGATAAACCCAGAGCCACAGGTAAGATTCAGGTTGAGCGTGCTAGGAAAGGTTCAGAACTACCAGTCAGGGGTTTTCGTGGCAGTGGGAGCATGGGTTGTGCTTCAGTCAGAGTTACTAGACGACAATGGGTTAAGAGAACCAGTATTCCAGCTGTCAAAGTCTCTCCAGGTGATTATCTGCTTTATTCGGAGAGTGTTTGTTCTCAGGGTGTTTCAGGATCCGGCAGCTCGTGTCAGTGGGAGTCGGTAGAGACAGAGAATGGGTCAGCGGCAGACATAGCCATGACTGATGTGTTGGAGCTCAGGGGAGCTTCAACGGGCCTTCAGATTAACTGATGAGAAGGCCGCTGCAACCAGGAAAACAAGGAGGATTACAAGAGGTACAAGTGTTCACAGCGGATGGCAGTTTGAAGATTATCAAGCCTCCAAGTGGGAGATTGTTGGTTTTGTGGAGTCTTGATTTGAGCTTGGGTTAGAAGA